>OY728155.1:727232306-737232306 GCA_963277665.1 Viscum album
TTATATGATTAATATTTATTAATTTTTATTTATAAAGTTTTAATATTTTTAATATGTTTGAAATTTATATACATGAATTCTATTATTTTATTTTAATTTTAATGTTTTTTATAGTCAATATAATTCATTTTTAATAATTTTTTATTTATATAATTAATATTATTTATTAATTCACTTTTATTCATTTTTTATAAGTTTGTAAATCACTTAATTAATGCTACGAATTTGCCTTTTAAATTATTTTTATAACATATTCAATTTTATTTATTCATTATTAATATTATTTCATTTAATATTATTTATTCATTTTTAATATTTATTTATTTTTAAGGATTTTGGATTTATTCATTTCTTAATATTTTTTATACATATTTATTTGCTAAGTTTTATTATTTTCAATATTTTTGAAATTTATATGATTAATATTTATTCAATTTTATTTAATAAGTTATAATGTTTAAAAAATGTTTAAATTTTATATAATTTATTTATTTAAATACATTTTTAAATATTTTGTAATTTAAATAATTAATATAATTCATTTTTGATAATTTTATTATTTATATAATTTATATAATTTATTTATTCATTATTATTTATTTTTTATGTGTTTACAATTCATGTAATTAATCTTAATGGTTGATTGGAAGAGCTCGCACTTGAGAGGTTCTCTGAGGAGACCATGGCTACTAGTGATTTCAGGTTTTATTTATAATGGATGATGTTTTGGTTAAATATTTTCTCATTAAAAGGCGATTCAACAGCCACTCTTTTGTTTATGGTGGGAAAGAGGGGACATTGGTTGTTCGTGGCGATTCTGCAGATACGAATGGATCTTTGCGTTGCCTCTCAAAATTAGAGGGCTCGTTAACTAAAGGCTTTCGTTAGAAGGGTGAAATTTCTCACATGGAAGAAAATCATGATGCACTCATTGAGCAAATGGATTTAGGTAGGCATTCGATTATCATGTGCCTCTTCTTATCGAGGGGTTCCAAGCCATGGAAGTCCATAGATCTAGTTGAGCATCTTTCAATATTTTGGGTCTTCTGCAACTGGAAGTGTTTTTTTTAGGTCGTGAATTATTTCATGTGTTATTCCCCTAAAAAAACTCAAGATGGGGCATGGGGCTTCGACTCTAAGTCTCTCAAGTCTGGTTTTATGCACATTTTGGAATGAGATCGCCACATCAATGCAATGGAGGTATGTAATTATTATATTTGATTGTGGGTTAATGTTTATGGATTAAATTGGATTATCTGGCACCTAAGGATTCTTCATGATGTTTCATTGGTGTTGGGGTCCCTATATAAATAGACACGGAAATAAAAGTCACCAGGTTAGGGCACTACGCTCATCTCCTAGTTCAAGTTTACTAGAGCTCCACTTTAATTGAAAAATTCTTCCTCTCTATTGATGATGATGAATTTAAACTATGGATGGTTTATTTGAGAATCCCTCGGTTTTGCACTAATTGAAATATTATTGGACATGAAAAGGTGAATTGTAGAATGTCCATTATCTACTCCTTTTACTATGCTCATGGACATGATGAAAGCATTTGTTTAAAGAAGAAAGAAGGACTGAAATCTATTACCAGCAAGGGTGAATTACCTCAGTCTAAGAATTATCCTTCCTAGGTTCCCTCAAAGGGGGTGGAATCTGGTTGTAGGTATGCTGACTCTTCCACTGCTAAATAGGGATATTGCTATTTTTCAGGCTTGGTTGAGCAATCATCCTAGTTGGTTAGGTCTTATCAGATGGTTGAGATTCTGGATGGGGCATCTGACATCGGGGAAGAGGACCTTATGGCATTGAAGCATATAGGTATGAATGAAAGTTTGATAAGAACTCTCTGATATTATAAAGGATTGGTTTTCCCATTGTTGACCACTAAGGGGGAGGCGTTTGTGTAGGTGGATCATGGATTGCAGAAAACCCATCAACTGATGGAGACTAACAATGTATTTATTTCCTCTAGTACCAATCCCACTGTCTGGGCTGATGATGAGGATATAAGGGCCTCCTTTAAAGATGATCTTATTACTAAATCTG
This sequence comes from Viscum album, assembly GCA_963277665.1. Taxonomy (NCBI): domain Eukaryota; kingdom Viridiplantae; phylum Streptophyta; class Magnoliopsida; order Santalales; family Viscaceae; genus Viscum; species Viscum album. The sequence continues at coordinate 727,234,359 of OY728155.1, forward strand.
AGAGGAAATGGGGTAAGGTTGACTATAAAGATTCTATTGGTGAAATGGATTCCCAATATGTGATTGATAATCAGTCGATGCTTCAAAGGAAACTATTAGCCTCAGGTGATCAAAAGGGGAAAAAGTTGCTTTAATAGGATACTTCATTAAACGCCAAACCAAATAAGGGTACTAAATCTAGAAAGGTGTGTGCTACTATTTCAGAGAAAGTTATGCAGAATAACCCACCTACTTTGGTTTCTACTCTTCCTGTAATGGAGACCTCAAACTCCTTTGAACTTCTTTCTAAGAACAAATATAAGTATTCACCTCTACTTTCCAACTTTTCTCAACTTTCTATAATGATTTTTGAGTATTGGGAAGAAGGTATTTCACCATTAGGAAAGGAGGTTCTATACTCCCTTCATTTTTTAGATTTTATGAATGAGGCTCGTGACAACTTTGGCAAGTCCATGATTGAAGAATGTAGGAAAGAAAATGATATTAATACAGAAAGTGTAATTATTCAAGAAGATATTGCGGGTGTGAGGTCTCCTAAAGGGCTTATATAGGCTATGGTGGAGTGTTTTGACTTGTAAGTGGAGGTCATTTTTCAAAAATTAGATCATGAATCCTTTAGAATCCGAGACTATCTTGACATTTTATAATATTTATCCACAAATATTGAGGATAAAATTGGCTCCAAACTCGGGTTGGACATTCGTGACCTCTCATGGAAGAATGTACCATCGAATCAAAGTAAAGGCAACAATGGCGTGTCTTATAATCTTTCCACATAGGAAGATCATGAGCCTAGGCAGAGGGAAAAGAAATGGAAGTGAGGATGACACCCGCATGGAAGAGGCAACAATCAAGGTCTTTGCAGGCGATGTCATTAATAATTTTGTTGGCACTATTTTGTTTTGTTATTATGAGCTTGGTTTTCCTTATCTGACCTCATCTTTCTTTGTTGTAACACCCTGAGATTTCATAGTATGTTATTTCTTCAAAGTAATTCAATAACTTGCACTACACGCAACAGCGAGTTCAAGTGCACCACGACTTACCAAACTAGCTGTTCAAAAGAAGTTATGAATATTATTAACTGAATTTTGAACTATATACAATCCTTATAATTTTAGAATCCATATTATGAGTTTCTTATACATAATGTAAGAACTAATTCATTTTTTTCAGATAAAAGAAGTATTTTTCAAAAAATGCACTTTTATCGCCTTTTAATGGTGAACCCTTTTTAAATCCAATATTTGAAACTTTTATATATTCAATTTGACAAAATAAAATTCTTCTTTAGAATCGGGAAATAAGAATTTAGTTTCAATAAATTTTTGGTGTTATTCTGATAAATTTTATATTTGGGTGAATAATGAAAAATACTATATTTTAACTGAAAAGAACTTTTTTAATCAAAATAATTTATAGTGTTAAATTATACAATTTAATGGTTTGGAAGTAAAAATAGATTATATTTTTACCATTTAATCCAATGCTGGTCATTGAAAGTAATTTCACTTTGAAATTGGACTTAAACAAGTGTCAATCTTTTGATAGTTATTATTTCTTAAAAATATGCCTTTTGGTTTTGAAAATGGGAATTAATTTTAAATTAATAAATGAAACTGTTATGTTTTGAATTTAGTAAAATAGGTTTAATTATTGAATTTGGAATGTCAAAATTATCTTAGGGTGAATGTTTGGTATTTTTCTGAAAACATTCAATTTTTGATGAATAGTGAAAAAACACTAAGTTATTGTTTAAAATCGAATTTTCATTTAAATAATTATTTATTTTATTTAAATTTATTTTAGGACAAAATAGATACATAATACCTATATAAGTTCAATATAATTCATTGGATTCATTTTATAATAAGATTAGATATATAAAAATTTTATCGAACTTTTTACCATCTTTTACCCACCTCCTAGGAGCATTTGCAAATTTACATAAAACTTAATTTTACCACTTCTGTGAGTTGAATTTCGAAAATCTGAGAGATGCGGTTAATATCAAGGAGTAAAATGTGGTTCAATAAGATAAAAACAATTTTTTATAAATAGTAACTTTTTACTTTTATTTACCATGGTTTAAAGTAAATAGGGTAATTAAGGGTAGAAATGATATTATTATTACCCTAACACATGTCCTAATTCTATTGGATAAGTGTAATTCTACCAAAAACAACCTTAGGAATAAAATATGACCCTTTAGGTCCACTTGGATTATATTAAGACATTTATTATTATTTTATTTAAAGAAGAGTTAAAAGAGTTAAAATCAATGTTTAATAACTAAACCATTTTTAATATAAGGTTATATATAATATAAATTCAACTATAAATATTCATTAGAAATATAAAAATATTTCCTACATAATGGTATTTTATTTTTAATTTTTGGATATTAAATAATTAAATTTATTAATGACACAATGATGATGTAGTAATTACCTTATTAATGAAAGAATCAAATAAATGGTATTATAAATATTAAAATAAATACAATTTAAACGTTTTTATGAAATACAAGAATTTTATAGGTAAATATGACATATTAGGATTGATTAAATGTATTGATTATTAATTAATCATGCTGTTATTATTTTATAAAAAAACAAATACCAAATTGTGTCAAAATTGACATAAAATAGTTTTAAAAAAAATATTATATTATTAATTGATATAATTGTCCTAAAAATATAAGGTTCGGACAAAAGAATTATATAATAATATATATGACATTAATTAACCAATTGGGGTTCTATTGGCAGTATATAGTATGTTTATTAACCATATAGTGTAAGAATACAAGAAGACACGGTAAAAGTTAAATTATTTAACTTAGAGTTAAATCTAAATGATAGGGTTACAATTGTAACCTAAACTTGTCTAAAACCTATTGGTTGAGAGTATTGAGAACCATACCCATCCTAGCCTCTAAATAAGTCACTTTTGAGCCATTATAAACCGAATATGAATTTATTATAAAATAATATTTTATGTTTTTCCAAAGGTGCCCTTCACCCCTCTTATAAAAGGGCACTTCCCATTCTCTCAAATTCACACCTCCAAAGCAATTTGGCTCTACCAAACCCTGCCCAAATATCCTCCAAACTATCCTAAATTCATCCTAGATGCCTTACTTTGGTCATAAATCCAACCTAAGGATACTTTTGATCAAATGAAAAGGAAGAACCCGAAGAAGAGGTAATGATTTCACCAACTTATTTCAATTTCTCTTATTCTTCCACTTAATCTTTCTTTTTTGTATCCATTTTAAAATAATAACTCCAGTATCTTATATATACTGTGATGTTATTATAAATATGGAACAACTATATTCATTATTCTATCCATCTTGTGAATGATAATGTCACCATGTGTGTGTGCGTACGACTTACCGTCTCCACGTCGTGGTGTAATTTGTTATTCAACACTGTGTTATTTGGATGGATATAATGGTGAGTAATATGTATATAAATAATTAAAATTACATGATAATGTCTCTGTAAAATTAATATACCATCCAATTCTACACCTTTAAGGAAATTATATTGTCGCTCGTGCGTACGTACGAATTATCGTCTCCACGACGCGATGAGATTCATTTCCACGTTCACCATTCATCGACGATTATAAAAATATATATTGCTAATAAGTATGTAATATATGACATAATAATTCTACTGTAGATATATATATATATATATGTGTGTGTGTGTGTTTTTGTGTACTTATATATATCTTATTCACTTAATTACATTCAATACGATAGGAAAATGGAAACAGCGTTTATGCGTACGTACGGACTACAGTCTCCATAAACGGTGTTTTTCATTTCATATATATTTCTATTATACATATTTATATTCTAAATATATATGATATATAAATCATTTTCTATATTATGGAAGTATTTAAATCTTAGTCTAAGTGATACAATCAAGAGTAACAAGTTATAACATGTAAGATAAAGAAAGCAATTATTACCCGAAATGTTAATTTAACATGGAAATTATTATAAAATGGGTAGTATAAAGTCATAAATGAATAATGTATGATATCATAAATATTAATATGATTCTGGTATAATTTAATAACATACTATTATCTTCATACACGAGGTTAAACGTACCCTCGACTAAAGGAAAGTGCAAGGTAAGGGGTTTTCATCTCACTCCTTATTCCCGTGAGATTCATGCCATATTGCCACTATTACCTTTTGTGTGGTGTATATACTACCCATAATTGTATTCTTTGTGTAATACACTTTAATTTTTGTGTATTTACATATTCATTGTATGATACTTCTTTCGTGGGGTGTATGTTTTGTATGTTACCAAATTGGTAAGGGTTAATTCCTCAATCTCATTATTATCCGAGATTGTTTATGTTTATGTATTTACTGGGACATTTTTATCATCCATGACCATTTTTCATAAAAATGATTTCAAAATGAATATTTTAAGTATTTTTGAAAGGTACTCTTTATCAAGATAATAATTTTAAATATTTTAAAGATTTATCATTCTAAATCTTTTTAATTAAGGTCCATGTTTTCAAAATGATTTTAAGGATTTATTTATATGGACATGAATGTTTTGAAATGATAATTCTTTTACAAAGTTTCAAAGTGGTATGAGACACTTTGATTCAAAAATCTATTTTAAATTATATCCTTTATAAATTTGTGACTTTTAAATTATTTTACAAAAAGAATATTTCTCTTAAAAAGTTTTACTCATCATTTTCAACTATGTCAGCATCCTTTACTGGATATTATTTTTGATTGAGGTTGATTTATTGTGATAAAAATCTTCCATATTGTATTGAAGGTTTTGTGATATGTTTGACTATGGATGTGTTATTTTTATATCATTCATGGTTTATGTGTAAAGTATTGACATTTCATATGCAAGTTTTAATACAAATGTTTATGTTATGTTTAAACCTTTTAATATGAGGAATGCATTGGACTTAGTAAGTGATGGGTGGAGCCCGCTATAGCTCCTCGATGCATCAGTAGGTCTCATGAGACAAACTAGTGTCTTGGCACAAGGCATTGACAAAATCTTATTTTTAGTCTTGGCATAAGGCCTTGACTATGTGGTTATGATAGTCTGGCATTATGCATTCCATCATTATGAAAGTGGCTATTGATATTGCATGTGATTATTCAACTAGTAGAGTATCCATGTGAGTAAGTAAATGGAATTATTTTGATTTATATTTTCCATATTATGATTAATTTTATGGTTAAAGGGATTTTGTTTTAGTTTTATACATTTCCTTAAATGTTTATGCTTATTTATGAAAGTTTCCGCTGTATTGCTTACCCTTACTGAGCATTTGAGCTCACCCCTTTCTGTGTTTTATTTTTCCCAGGATTCCAAGAAGTGTATTTTGATTGATATGAAGGGTTAAGTCAAAGGAATAATGGTGTTCATAAAGGATTATTTATGTTGTTTTGTATGTTATAAAGTGTAATGAAACATTCATGTATGTAATCTATTTTCCAAGACTGCTAAACTAATCGGTCCTTCAAGACTTAATTCCTTGTAATCATGCCAATGTATTAAAATAATGCACCGAATCTGGGTAACTGGGGTCGGGGAATTACAGTTAGTATCAGAGGAAGTTTATAAATATCCTTGGAAACTAGATTTATATAAACTCTGATTATATCACATTACCCTAAGATATACTTTGAGGATTAGTATAGAAAAACTTCCTAGAATTTTGATAATGTAGAAATTTTGTGAGTTTTCCAAGAAAATACATCCTTGTCTGGATACGAGTAGGTAGAAGCGGCTCTGGCACAGATGTACCTAGGGGTAAAACCCAAAAACACCTCTTTGTGCTAGACTCAAACGTGAACTGGTGAACGATAATGGGTCTTGCTGCACTCTTGGTTACGAAACTCCCCGGGGATATGCTTTGGATAATTCTCATTTTCTTTACAAACCATTAAGAAGGATTTATGAGTATATATCTCCTCAAAGAAAATATTTTTATGGATTATATCCATAAACTGTTCAATTTATGTTAGGTATTTTACATGTTTGGAATTATGAATTGTGATTCAAAAACTGACCTAGTGTATGCCATTGTTTAGAAATGTCACCCAATAAAAGGAATGAGAACTCCAGCAATACATATGATCCAAAGAGTAAGAAGGATCATATCTTTCATGGTATTAAGCCAACATTTATAAGGGAAATAGTCTCCCATGTATTCTCAACATATGAATAAATATTATCTTGTGTTAATAAGATAAGTAAATAATTCTCTGAATCCTATGGCTTAGAAGGGAAGCCAGAGAATAAAAGGATGGTAGAAAGAAAAATGGATAAATAGAATAAGGGAAAGAAGGATTTTCCAATATGTGATAAATGTGGAATGAATCACCTTGATAAATGCTTGAAGGGAATGGGAGTTTGTTATAAGTGTGGAGAAAAAGAACACCTAGTATGTGATTGCAAGGGTAAGAAAAAGTTTTCAAATGTAAAATGATTCATCTGCAAGGCATTGAGACACTACGCGAATCAATGTCCCATTCATAAGAGTATACCGCAAATGATGTTATTGGATAATAATCAAGTTATGATACTACCAAATATGAAGAGGAATAACTAGTGTTCTTATGTTGTTATTATAGAATTATTTCATTTGAGTGTTGTATCAACAGTATACCAGTTACATGAATTATGGAGATAAATAAGGATTGTACTACAGTACTATTTTATCGAGGATTTGAGATTATATGGTTCTAAGAAAAGTGACTAAATAGTAAGCTACACTTTTTGGAAAATACATGGCTGAAGGAAAGGTAATCCTTAATATGGTCCTGATAATGAGGTAGTGATTTTGTAATAAGAGATGGTTGATTTTGGTAATTCAGGATGTTGCGGTGTTGTAAAAGAATACATGATGAAGGCGTTCACATGTTATGACCTGGAAAAAATGATCCTCATTATGTTTAACTTCCTTATAAATTTTGGACTTAGAGTTTGGATATAAGTATTTTGGATAATTCTAAAGGATGTAATGGATTAAGTTTGAAATTGGATACTATTGTTAAGTTTATTTATGGATTGCAATAAAAAGGATATCATGGAGGTCAGGCGGCAACCCATCGCATTCGGTAAGGCCGCGAGACTTGAACCCGCAACCAAAGGGAGACAAGTATGTATCACCTATCACAGACCCACGTGATGTCCTGGATTGAATAATGTAGTTTTTTTAAAGGGTCTGGTATATGAATTATAAATTCTTTTTTTTTTAATCCTAAAGGAATAGGATAAATAAAATATATTTTTAAGTTCTATTATCTTTTAGAGTGAAAGATGAGTTTGTGGTAGAAATTAGTTGAAGGATGAAACTCTACTTGTCAAGTATATATACACACACACACACACATAGATATATATATATATATATATTCCTCTTATTTTATGGATAAATTAATTATTAATCTTTAAGGAAGGGATCTTAAAACCAAAAATGTGTTATCCTAATACCTTACATTTTTTTGAACCGGTGGTATTTTAAATCATCATAAATTGGTGGCTTTGAGGCCCACAATTCTACAATTGTTTGTGATTGATGACCTCAATCACTCCCTATAAATATTTACATTCTTCCTCAAATTATGTGTCTCTAATTACCACCAATGTTCTTCTAATTTAGATTATAATTTGGTGGTGATTTTTTCATACCCTTTTTCCTATTATTAAGACTAAATTTTATTAACCCAGTTTCTGATGAGGGTTTTCCCACAAAGGAATTTTCTATTTTCAACCTTTTATTTTCGAAGAAAAATTTCAATTTGCGAGGAAGCAATTTATTGAAGTAGGGAATAATGTGACACCCCAAGATTTCATAGTACGTTATTTCTTCAAAGTAATTCAATAACTTGCACTACACGCAACACCGAGTTCAAGCACACCATGACTTACCAAACTAGCCGTTCAAAAGCGGTTATGAATAATATTAACTTAATTTTGAACTATATTCAATCCTTATAATTTTAGAATCCATATTATGAGTTTCTTAGACATAATGTAAGAACTAATTCATTTTTTTCAGAAAAAAGAAGTATTTTTTAAAAAAAGCACTTTTACCGCATTTTAATGGTGAAACCTTTTTAAATCCCATATTTGAAACTTTTATATATTCAATTTGACAAAATAAACTTCTTATTTAGAATCGGGACATAATAATTTAGTTTCAATAAATATTTGTTGTTATTCTGATACCTTTTATATTTGGTTGAATAGTGAAAAATACTATATTTTAACTGAAAAGAACTTTTTTAATCAAAATAATTTATAGTGTTAAATTATAAAATTTAATGGTTTGGAAGTACAAATGGATTATATTTTTACCATTTAATCAAATTATGGTCATTGTAAGTAATTTCACTTTGAAATTTGACAAAAACAAGTGTCAATCTTTTGATAGTTATTATTTCTTAAAAATACGCCTTTTGGTTTTGAAAATGGGAATTAATTTTAAATTAATAAATGAAACTGTTATGTTTTGAATTTTGTAAAATAGACTTCATTATTGAATTCGGAATATCAGAATTATCTTAGGGTGAATTTTTGGTATTTTTCTGAAAACTTTCAATTTTTGAGGAATAGTGAAAAACACTGAGTTATTGTTTAAAACCGAATTTTTATTTAAATAATTATTTATTTTATTTAAATTTATTTTAGGTCAAAACAGATACATAATGCCTATATAGGTTCAATGTAATTAATTGGATTCATTTTATAATAATATTAGATATATAAAAATTTTATCAAACTTTTTACCGTCTTTTACCCACCTCCAAGAAGCATTTGCAAATTTACATAAAAGTTAATTTTACCACTTCTGTGAGTTTAATTTAAAAACTCAAAGAGATATGGTTAATATCAAGGAGTAAGATTCGGTTCAATAAGATAAAAATAATTTTTGGTGAATAGTAACTTTTTACTTTTATTTACCACGGTTAAAAGTAAATAGGGTAATTAAGGGTAAAAATAGTATTATTATTATCCTAACACATGTCCTAATTATATTGGATAAGTGTAATTCGACCAAAAACAACCTTTGGAATAAAATATGACCCTTTAGGTCCACTTTTATTTGATTAAGACATTTATTATTATTTTATTTAAAGAAGAGTTAAAAGAGTTAAAATCAAAGTTTAATAACTAAACCATTTTTAATATAGGGTTATACATAAGATAAATTCGACTATAAATATTATTTATAAAGATAAAATTATTTCCTACATAATGGTATTTTATTTATAATTTTTAGATATTAAATAATTAAATTTATTAATGACACAATGATGATGCAGTAATTACCTTATTAATGAAGGAATCAAATAAATGGTATTATAAATATTAAAATAAATACAATTTAAAATTTTTTATGAAATCAACGAATTTTTTAGGTGAATATTACATGTTAGGATTGATTCAATTAATTTTTTATGAAGTACTCATCCTGTTATTATTTTATAAAAAAACAAATACCAAATAGTGTCAAAATTGACATAAAATAGTTTTTAAAACAAATATTATATTATTAATTGATATAATGGTCCTAAAAATATAAGGTTCATCCAAAAGACTTATATAATAATATATATGACATTAATTAACTAATTGGGGTTTTATTATCAGTATATACTAAGTTTATTAACCATATAGTGTAATAATACAAGAAGACACGATAAAAGTTAAATTATTTTACTTAGAGTTAAATCTAAATGATAGGGCTAAAATTGTAACCTAAACTTGTCTAAAACCTATTGGTTGAGATTATTCCGACTCATACGCACCCTAGACTCTAAATAATTCACTTTGGAGCCATTATAAACCGAATATGAATTTATTATAAAATAATATTTTATGGTTTTCCAAAGGTGCCCCTCACCCCTCTTATAAAAGGGCACTTCCCATTCTCTCAAATTCACACCTCCAAAGCCATTTGGCTCGGCCAAACCCTACCCAAATATCCTTCCAACTATAATAAATTCATCATAGAGTCCTTAATTTGGTCATAAATCCAACCTAAGGAGCCCTTTTGATCAAATCAAAAGGATGAACCCGAAGAAGAGGTAATGATTTCACCACTCTCTTTCAAGTTCTCTTATTCATCCACTTACTCTTTCTTTGTTGTTTCCATTTTAAAATAATAACTCCAGTATCTTATATATAATGTGATTTTATTGTAAACATGTAACAACTATATTCATTATTCTATCCTTCTTATGAATGATAATCTCACTATGCGTGCGTCTGTACGGCTTACCATCTCCACATCGTGGTGTAATTTGTTATTCAACAGTGTGTTATTTGGATGGATAAAATGATAAGTAATATGTATAAAAATAATGAAAATAAAATTATAATGTCTCTGTAAAATTAATATACCATCCAATTCCACAAATTTATGGAAATTATATTGTCGCTCGTGTGTATGTACGAATTATCATCTCCACGGCACGATGAGATTCATTTCCATCTTCACCATTCATCGACGATTATAAAAATATATATTACTAATAAGAATGTAATATATGACATAATAATTCTACTAGATATATATATGTATATATATATTTACTTACATATATCTTATTCACTTAATTCCGTTCAATACGAAAGGAAAACGGAAACAGCGTTTATGCGTACGTACGGACTACCGTCTCCATAAACGGTGTTTTTCATTTCATATATATATCTATTATTCATATTTATATTAGAAATATATGATACATAAATCATGTTCTATATTATAGAATTATTTAAATATTGGTCTAAGTGATACAATCAAGAGTAATAAGTTGTAACACATAAGATAAAGAAAGCGATTATTACCCAAAATGTTAATTTAACATGGAAATTATTATAAAATGGGTCTTATAAAGTCATAAATGAATCATGTAAGATATCATAAATATTAATATTGTTCTGGTATAATTTAATAACATACTAAGATATTCATATAGGAGGTTAAACGTACCCTCGACTAAAGAAAAGTGCAAGGTAAGGGGTTTTCATCTCACTCCTTATTCCCGTGAGATTCATTCCATATTGCCACTATTACCTTTTGTGTGGTGTATGTACTGCCCATAATTGTATTATTTGTGTAATACACTCTAATTTATGTGTATTTACATATTCATTGTATCATACTTATTTCATGGGGTGTATGGTTTGTATGTTACCAAATTGGTAAGGGTTAATTCCTCAATCTCATTATTATCCAAGATTATTTATGTGTATGTATTTACTGGGACATTTTTATCATCCATGTACATTTTTCATAAAAATGATTTCAAAATTAATATTTTAAGTATTTGTGAAAGGTAATATTTATCAAGATCAAAATTTTAAATGTTTTCAAGATTTATCATTCTAAATATTTTTAATTAATGTCCATGTTTTGAAAATGATTTTAAGGATTTATTTATATGGACATGAATGTTTTGAAATGATAATTATTTTCAAAAGTTTCAAAGTGTTATGGGACACTTTGATTCAAAAATCTCTTTGAAATTACTTACTTTATAAATATGTGACTTTTAAATGATTTTAAAAAACGGATATTTCTCTCAAAAAGTTTTACTCATCATTTTCAACTATGTCAGCATCTTTTACTGGATATTATTTTTGATTGAGGTTGATTTATTATGATACAAATATTCCATATTGTATTGAAGGTTTTGTGGTATTTTTGACTATGGATGTGTTATTTTTATACCATTAATGGTTTATAGGTAAAGAATTGACATTTTGTATGTCAGTTTTAATACGAATTTTTATGTTATGTTTAAACCTTTTCATATAAGGAATGCATTGGACTTAGTAAGTGACAAGTGGAGCCCGCTATAGCTCCTCGATGCATCGGTAGGTCTCATGAGACAAACTAGTGTCTTGGCACAAGGCCTTGACAAAATATTATTTGTAGTCTTGGCACAAGGCCTTGACTATGTGGTTATGATAGTCTAACATTATGCATTCCATCATTATGAAAGTGAATATTGATATTGCATGTGATTATTCGACTAGTAGAGTATCCATGTGAGTAAGTAAATGGAAATATTTTGATTTATATTTTCCAAATTTTGATGAAGTTTATGTTGAAAGGGATTTTGTTTTAGTTTTATACATTTCCTTAAATGTTTATGCTTATTTATGAAAGTTTCCACTATATTGCTTACCCTTACTGAGCATTTCATCTCACCCCTTTCTATGTTTTATTTTTTCCCAGGATTCCAAAAAAGTGTATTATAATTGATATGCAGGGTTAAGACAAGGGAATAATGTCATTCATAAAGGATTATTTATGTTTTTTTGTATGTTATAAAGTGTAATGTAACATTCATGTGTGTGATCTATTTTCCAAGACTGCTAAACCGGTCGGTCCTTCCGGACTTGATTCCTTGTCATCATGCCAATGTATTAAAATAATGCACCAACTCTGGGTAACTGGGGTCAGGGCTTTACACTTGTACCATATTTTTCTTTTTAATAAAGGAGCTTGACCCCGGCCTGTTTTAAAATAAATATGTAATTAATCTTAAGGATTCATTTTTTAAAATAATTTTTTTATCTATTAAATTTTATTTATTCAATTTTAATATTTTTTGTTTAATATTATTTATTCATTTTTAATATTTTTTATTTTTTATAATTTAATTAACTGTTAATATTTATTTATACATGTTTATTTGCTATGTTTTAATATTTTCCATATTTTTATACTTTATATGAATTATATTTTATTCATTTTGGTTTATTAAGTTTTAAGATTTTTAATACGTGTGAAATTTATTTAATATTTTATTTAAATGATTTTCTTAATATTTTTCTAATTTAAATAGTTAATATTATTCATTTTAGTAGTTCTGTTACTTATATAATTAATATTGTTTAATTTTTAGTTTTATTCATTTTTTATGTGTTTGTAATTCATGTAATTAATGATATGAATTCACTTTTTTAACATTTTTGTAATTTATTTAAATTTATTTATCCCATTTTAATATTAATTCATTCAATATTATTTATTAATTTTTAATATGTTCAAAATTAATATAATTAATTTATTAAAATTTATTTTTTAATATTTTTTGCAATTTAAATATTAAATATAATTCATTTTTGTTACATTTTTTATTTATATAATTAATATTATATATTTATTCATTTTTATTCATTTTTATGAGTTTTTAATTTATGTAATTAATGTTATGAATTCACTTTTTTAAAATATATTTGTAATTTATTCAAATTTATTTATTCATTTTTCATATTCATTCCTTTAATATTATTTTTTAATTTTTAATATTTATTTATTTTTAATATTTATAATATTCTTGTAATTTATATTATTAATTTATTTAAATTCACTTTTTCATATTTTTATAATTTAAATAGTTAGTATAGTTCATTTTTAATAATTTTATTATTTATAAAATTAGTATTATTTAGTTCTTCATTTTTATTCATTTGTTTTACATTTTTATCAGCACTAGGTTAAGTGCCAATAAATGTTTATTTTATCAATGTTAAAATATAAGTGCTGAGAAATATCACTTTTATCAATGTATTTTTAATGTTGATAAAAGTGTTGATTTATCCTCGCTAAGAAACTGATGAAAAAGTATTATTTCTCAGCATTTATGTTTTTAGTGCTCATAAAAAACACTTATAACCCCTTCATGCTCTCTAAAGAAGAACCCTTGTAGATCGCTTCTTCCTCATGCCACATTCAAGGTCTCAAGGAATCAAATCTCTATTGCTTCAAAATTTGATTGCTTTGAAAAAATAGAACCTCAAAACCATGGTATGAATTTCCAAAGTTGTTTTTAAGTACTCAATCGATCGTTTATGTGTTTTGCGTGATTTTTTTGAGTCTATCTTCCCTTTCTTGTCTACATGTTACATCAAAAATCATTTTTTTTAATTTTCATGTGATACTAAAATGGAAATCTTCCCTTTCTCATCTTCAAGAATTATTTGTTTAGAAGTCCACGAAGCGACTAAATATTTTTTAGAACACTTTGTGTCATAGATTTACATCATATGAATTATAAGAAAAATATCCAATTTTGGTTATTTTTTCAATTTTCAAACTCTTAAATATTTTTGAATATTTTTTATTTATGTTCATTTTCCTAATAATGTTTTAGTAAAAAATCATATATTTTATTGTGTTTTGATGTTTCTGAATTGATTAGAGAAGAAAATGGGAATTGTGGATGTATACATTTTAATAAATATTTTAGGAGGTGAATTTATAAAAAATTGAAAGGATGTCTGATGCTCTATAGTGTTATTAATTTATAAAATATAATGTTTAGACATCCCTAAAATAATTGTGTTAAAAAATATTATAATACACAGTTATTAACTATTACTAGATATGAAATGAAAATTTACCTTATAAATATCTATAACTTCTAATATATATACAGAATGAAATCATTATAATATTTTACTTTTAAATTAAACTAAAATTAAAACATATATATTATTTGAGATGAATAAAATGATCATAGAGACTAGTATACAAAACAATACATCGCCCTTATAAGGAGTAACCAGTGGATAATTTTCATTTTAAGGCCCAAAATCATATATATTTTGTAACATCTTATCAAAATATTGAGTAGAGTATTTTTTTCTAAAGGTTATAACCCTCATATGTGATATTTTATAGATACAATAAAATTAGAATAATGATAATTGTTTCATTGATTTAGGTATATTAATTAATTACCATGTTTATGCTCTATATATTACCCAATCATCATTAAAAGTTTAATAAAGTAAATTTAAATTATATCATTCACTTTTATTAGTTATATTATAGAATAAATTTTTTAATTATATTTCTATAGACTTGATTATTCAATATAACAAGGTAGAATGATCCAAGAAAATGGTTAACACACAATGATTTTTTACAATCAAATAAAACCATTACTTTTTACCTTTTTAACTATTTCTAAAATCTCATCTCATATTAAAATTTTTATTTTGATTATAACCAAACAAATTATTTAAACATTATATCATTCATAAATTTAAAAATGTAATAACTAAAATTTACATGATTACTTTATTTTGAAATTTGTAGAAATAATGTGAAAAAATAGTAATTTGTTTTGATATATATTTTGATAGTGAAATCCTATTATATTTACCCTAATACTTATCTAGTTTTAGAAATCTATAGGTTTCTTATGAACATTAATAGCGATAAAGAGTTAATTATCTCCTTGGATGAATATATTTAAAAATAATAATGATTTTTAAAATGTGAGTTCTTATAATAAAAAAATAATTTTTATAATAATTTAAATTCAAATATTTCTTGGTATTAATATGTTCTAACAAGTTTTTGAAAAAATGATAATTTATATTAAATATAATGACTATACATGTGTGTATAAAAAATATTCTTTTTGGGTTCTAATTTCATAGCTTCTGTATATTTATTTAGTTTATTAAATATGGATATTAATAAATCAAATATGATGGATTTTAATAAAAAATATATGGATTCCAATCATATGATAAAAAATATGAGGATAGGGTGAATTAGTTCCATGAGTTTTCAAAATATAATGAATATGACCCTTCTCAAATCATTTGACCATGTTTGAATTGTTTTTATTCAAGACTAATTAGTCTAGAGGAGTTTGAAGAACACTTGATTTGTTAAGGATTAGATAAAATTTCTAAATTGTGTAATAAACAAGGGGAATAACTGAATATTTATAGTGACTAAGATAACACTACATTTTATAGACCGTCTAATTTGATTTCATGTGTCAACAGTGATAATGATCGTATCGAGGATATGATTATAGGTGTGAATGATGATAAAGATCATATTGAGGAAATGATATTTATAGTTTAAAATGAACTTCATAATTTTCCAAAACTATTTTTTAAGTTAAATATTTGTGAAGAGGAACCATTCTGTATTGGTTATACATAATATACAACATTTTTAACCATACTGAAGTTATATAATGTAAAATCTAGAAATAGATGGAATAATGCCAACTTTACTGAACTAATTTCTATCTTGAATGATATACTACCATAAGATAGTAATATTAATTACTGAACATATGATGCTAAATTAATGTTACATTCAATGTGTATGATCTCTAAATGAATACAAGCCCATCCAATTGACTATTTCTTGTTTTTCAAGGGCCATGAATCACTTAAAAATGCCCAAAAGTGTAGTGCATCTTGATACAATAATAATGAATCAAGTCCTTCAAAAATTTTATGGTAGTTTCCAATCATTTAAAGGTTTAGGAACCTATGTGGAAGTGAGTATATTGCATGAAAATTAATGTGTCTTATAGATACACAAAATTGAGATGAGAAACTTCATCACCCAACAGACTCTCCTCAATGGAATAAAATTGATCATGGGTATACTGAATTTAGAAATATGTTGAGAAACATTTTTCTTGTGCAATATATACATAGAGTAAATCCTTTTTATTTATAATTAATCACTCATAGTACATGGGTAGTTATGTTGGTAAATTATAACTTTCCACTATGGTTATACATGAAGCAAAAATAAATTATGTTGCCTTTTTTAATATCAGGACCAAAACAACCAAGTATTGATATTGGTGTTTATTTGGCTCCATTGATTGGAGATTTGAAATTAATATGGGATTCATGTGTTAAATTATATTATTCTTATAGAAATTAATATTTCATGTTAAGATCCATGTTTTATGGGATGATAAATGACTTTCCATCTTATGAAATTTTTTCAGGATATAACATTAAAGGAACTCATGGGTGTCCCATTTGTGAACAAGGTATACACTTAGGATGAAGAATTCATTGAAGACTATTTTTCTAGTTCATCATATATTTATACCCTAGCGAGATAAATACTAGTCTTGTATGAAATAATTATGAGGGAATTTAGAATAATTTATTGCACCACCTCCACTAACTGGTAATCAACTATTTGTGAAAGTAAACGATATGGAATCCTCTTTTAGAAAACCTTCTTCAAAAAAACCTTACAAAAACTAGTTGGAAAGTGTGATATTTTTTTAAAATACCATAATATAATTTTTTGTATGTTATACATTTTCTTGATTTCATTCAAGAGGAAAAAAATTTATGTGGTAGTTATATTGGAACATTACTAAATGCACCTGTAAAAAAAAGGATGGCATTAAGGCTAAGTTGGACATGATTGACATGGGGACACAAGAAGAGTTGACACCAGTAAATTGTGAAATTCATACTTTTATTCCTATAGATTATGACACTCTTTCCAGGTAAGAGAGATATTAGTCTTGAAACTTCTTAAATGATTTAAAGGTTCCAGAATGGTATTCATAAAATATCATGAATATTGTGTCAAAGAATGATTTAAAGTTAAAGGTCCTAAAATCACATGAATGTCATGTTTTGATGAAAGATCTAATGTTTATATATTTATGTTTCATATTTCCTAAGAATGTTTTTTTATATTAACCAAACCTTTTTTCTTTTTCAAATTTATATGTAGAGAAGTTATGGATCCGGTGAAATTTCTAACTATATAAAAGGAAGTTTCTTTCATATTATGATAATTGGAGATGTTTGTACAACTTTTATTTTTTGATATGATGGTTCCTTTTATTATTCAATTAGTTAGAGAGATATAACTATGTGGTATTTCATATTATCAATGGATGTACCCCATTCCACGGTATATGAATATTTTAAAAGGTGTGTCAAAAATTGAAGTAAGCTACAATGTTTTGTTGTAGAGTGTTTTATTTTTAAGTAAGAAGTTGAATTTTGTACCAACTACCTATCTGATGTGGAAACAATTGGTATACTAAAACCTAATCACTCTAATCGACTTATGGGTGAATTAATTTCTAGAATAGATGTTGTCTCAATTACTATTACAGAGCAATATCAGGATCACCTTTACCTTTTACATTACATTTTAGATGTTTCACTATATGTTGAAACCCAGAAATTAATTCTTATTCATTTGAATCCATCAAGGCTAAAATCTGTATATCAAATACACATAATCAAAATTTTATAGGTTGGTTTCAAGAAAATATTTTTAATAAGTCAATTGAAATCTGAATTCAATTTCAAAATGACTTTTATGGCTATCTAGAGGACCAAGTGTGAATGTATTATATTATAATGGTTATGTAATTAATGGTTATATATTCTATTAAAAGGGACATGATAAACATATAACTATAAATAATAGTGGAGTTACACTTGTGGATGAAGCAATAAATTTTCTCTGGTACCACGGAAATAAATCCAATTTATGAAAATATTTCATACTTTGGCATCATCGAACAAATATGGGAGTTAGATTATACAACATTTCAAGTGACTATTTTTTAATACAAGTGGATTGATAATAGGAGTGTAGTTAAAATAAATTAATTTAAATTCATGATAGTTTATTTTATTAAGGGTACAAGGATGAACCATTCATAATGGAATCATAGGTATTATAATTATTTGATGTCACAGATCCTGCAAATAGAAAGTAGTCGATTGTTCTATTTTCAAACAAAACAATTAAAGGTTAAAATGTAAATTCAACTGAGGATAACCCTTTAATTGGTACATCAAAATCATTTTGTGGTGGTATCAATGTAAATGGGGTCTTTTATATCAAAGGATACTATAATGATGGTATTTGGATACTCGATAGAGGGTCAAATCCCTCTAACCTTAAAAGAAAAAAAGTGAGTTGAATAATTAGAATATTTTTTTTGTAATATACATTATGTTACTCATATTATTATATGTTAACTATTTAATTTATGTAATATAGATTAAATTTTCAACCGCTTCTATAAATAATGGATTCTACACATACTGATGCTCCCAATGTTGAATAAGAATAGGTTTCTCAACATGATAATGCTCCCAATGCATAGGAACAACAAGTTATTCCACATATAGATGCTACAAATCCTGAGGAATAACATATTAAAGATGTTGAATTCAAGAAATTGTAGAATGTGAACAACTTATATCCCAGAAAAAAATAGGATCATTATAGTATGATATAGTTAATAAAGATTATTAAGGATGGAAGTATAGGCTTCAAATTTGAGGTTGGATGGAATGAAAAAAACCATAATATTAACTCCAAAAAGTCCATTTTCATTATTTACATTATGGTCACAAAAATAATGTATGTTCTAATAGATGTATATACATGGAATAATGTTGTGCTCATGGTTAAGACACTAAATTGGGAAGAGATTAGGGTAATATTATGATATAATTTATTTATTTTACTAAAAAATAATGAAATATTGATTTAATCTTCGTTATCCACTTCATAGTGTATTTATACTAGATGAATGTAGAATGAAATTTTTATTAATGGTCATTAGAAAGTCTCGTGTAGGGTTTCAGAAAATTATTATGAAGTATCAGTGTAGGGATTCAGGAGGGAAATTAAACCCACACCCATCATAGATATATACACATGTGATAAACCAAGAAACATGGGATGAATAATTTTAGGTACATTTTGATTGGTAATAAATTACTTGAAAATATGTTTATTAATCAATTTCATTAGGAATTGTTAATTTATAAAATAGAAATTGGGTGCTAAAAATAAGTAGTGTGAATAAAAACTAGTGTACCTATACCATAAATCAAGGATGGGGTATGCTTCACATGAAAAAATTGGTATGTATTTTAAATATAGATTAATACTCTTATGTTCCATGAAATAAAAAATAATTATGTTCCTTTGTTTATATGCGGATTGATGAATCAAAATCCAAAGTCACTTCCTTCCCACATTATGTGCTATAGAATGAGGCCCATGTAAATAAATATTTAATACTAATAGACTAAAACATACAAAAATTATGGGAATCATGTGTAAGTATGAAATAAAAAAATTATTCTTCTTTAAATCATTATTAGATAATAATGATTACTTATTTTCCTATATTTCTTATCTATTTTTGATAGAAGATTCATCATTATTTATACCTAAGGAATGACAACTTTTAGTGGACTTGAACTAGAGAGAACAATATAGTTGCATCAGAGGTGTGGGTTTTGGAGTATCAGCCTAAATATATTTTGTGAAAAGAAATTCACAAGTGGATAATATAAGAAAATAAAAGATATGTATACATTAATAACTAATCCAGAAAAAAATTAATTGGTTATCAGAGTTTTTAGATAATGTTATGGGAATACATCAAAGAGAAGAAATAACATAACAACAACCACTACATTAAGACCTCCCCCCCCCCCACCAGATTTGTGGGGATCTATTCCCCTCATAGGACTACCTTATAAGAGGCAATTGATTTTTTCATAATAGTTTCTATGAAATGTTAATTGGGTAGACACTAATACCTTTCATGTGTTAATATTATATAAGGTGAAAATAATTATGATTTATATCTATCAACACTCACTCATCACCTGGTTGATAGGGGTAAAATATAAAATATTAATGGAGATATTATACACAATAAACAAATTCTAAAAGATCATGAGAGAGTGGGGATTTATGTAGCTCATTAGTTAAGCATTAAGCTACTTGTTCCCCTTGATGATCTGGATGTACACCTAGTCGAACTTGCTATTATAACTTTCATTGGATGGCCGTTTATATTGTAAAAATACATGTCGAAAAGGAAGTTTTCCTTTCCAATTTATTTTTTATGAAAAATATTTAATTATTAAAGAAAAAATTACAGAAATGAGGAATGTTATTACAGATGGAAAAAAGGATGAAGAAATGGAAGTTTGAGTAAAAATAATCTAAAAGATCAATTGATCAATCGAAAAGACATTTAGAAAGTACCTTTACCCTATCATTTAAACTTCTACATTTACTAATATTAAAAGTTCATGGAAATATAAGGTTCAAATATGGTGACACAAACATTATTAATTTTGAAGAAAAAATATACGAAGAGGCTATTAAATATATTCTTAGTCTTGAGAATGTAGATTAAATACTCAAGAATAGATGGATAAGAGTCTCAATTTTAAATGTATACATGGGGTGTGTTTTTATAATATTTGTTTCCAATAGCTGATCTACTATGTTAATAAAAATTAATTACTATTAATGTTTGTTTAGGTTTTGTTGGTCGGAGTGGATACCCAAGAGGGGTGAATTGAGTTCCAATTAAAATTTTTGTTAAAAACTTTATGGTTAAGAAAACACCCAATTTTAAAAATGGCCCTGTTAATTAAGGTAGTAGAAATGTAAATGTTCAATTGGTCAACAGGTTTCTCAAAGGGTGATTAATCCTCATATGAATCGGTGTAGAACACCAATTCAACTTTTGAAACAAGTTTACCGAATTAAACAAATACACACACTAACCAAAATTAACTATCAAAGTGTACGAAAAAATAGTTTTATGATTTAGCAAATCTAAGCAACGGATAAAATCAAAATAGAGTATATGAAGATTTTCACAACAATGTGAACAAGAGGTTTAGTCTCAAGAGGAGACATAATCCTCTCCACTTGGTGATCACCTGCCACCAAGCAGTTTATATTAAAACTTGATACACATATTGTATTGGGCTTTACAACAGTTTTCACAAACTGTCCAGGGAAGACACCCTCTACCACAGTTATTTATGGGAAAGACAAACAAAATAGACCACACATAGTCTCTTCCACAGTTATACATGGGAAACATAGATAAGGTGAAGTTTGATATGAGGATAGTTAATATCCTCTAGTTCAAGCACAACAGATAGTGTGTGGTACAAACAGACACACACACTTCTCAAAGATATAAAATAAAGAAACACAATAGATTAGTTATGGTGAAAAAGAGATTAGAAGGCTCTATGTGTTTTCATTTCAGCTCTTGACTTCTTGGAATGAGAAATGTTGAAGTTCGAGTCAATCTCTGGAAGTTGTTTCCAAAACAGAGTGTTGCAACTCCAGGTTCAAGCTTTCAATGTTCTTCTTCTGATGTTGATCAAGAGTTGATGAAGCACAAAAGGAAGGAATGAGTTTATCCTATAATGATCTTTGTGATGCTTGTGGGTTCAGGATCTTACTGCTGGATGGTTCAGATTTTGATCTGGAAAGTAAGCTCTATCACACTTCTCATGCAACCTTTTCTTCGTGTTCGTGTATATGTTACACTTCTTGTTTTTTTATCCTTGATGCTCTTCTTATTTTGTGGTCTTCCATTTTTATATTTTAGTTCCAACAATGGGAATGAGTAGATAACATGCATGCTTTCTTGTACCTCGTACTGTCCACGGTATTGTCTCCTGAAACGTTTACAATTAGTATTAATTAATGTCAGATCATTTATTTTATCAAATATGATCGTTAGAAAAGTATTTAGAAATTGACAATGTATGGAAGAATAAGTTTCGGTAGACTGGTAGTGGTAGTCTTCATATAGGTAGGCAACAGTAGGTGCACATAGGAAATCTCCAACTGTAACCTTTAACAGTATGCTCACACTAGTAACCACGTAACGGTGACCTTGTCGCGGCAAACCTGTAACGGTGAACTTGTCATGGTAAACCTGTAATGGTGACCTTGTAGTGATAAACCTGTAATGGTGACCTTGTAGCAGTAAACCTGTAATGGTGACCTTGTAGCGGTAACCTTTTAGTAGTGACTAATAATAATAACTTTTTATCGGTGACCATGTAGTTGTGACCTTGTAGCGGTAACCTTGTAGCTGTAACCTTGTAATGGTAAGCTTGTAACTGTAACCTTGTAACGGTGACCTCTGTACTTAGATAAATTCATTACTGTAAGCTTAACCAATCAAGCAGTGATATTGAAAGTATATGAATATTACTCTATAGGAACAAGAAATGTTAATGAAACATAATTAGCAAAGAATGAAGACATGGTTCTCACTTAAATGAAAACAAGATTTGGGATTATCAAAATAGGATTTGGGATTATCAAAATAGGATTTGGGATTATCAAAATAGGTGAGTTTCAACAATCTCCCCCTTTTTGATAATCACAAATTATGGTATTGCTAAGATTTTTGAATCAAGGTAAAACACATCTGCTAATGTCATTGAATCAGGAGATTTAAGTTTTGAATATTTTCGCCCCCGTGAGGATGAATTCTCCCATTTTTATCCTCTTGAATATTTTCTCACCTTTTGTGATTAAAAAAAGCATAAAGAACAAAAAAAATAGTTAAAAGAGAGAATCTTTATTAATAAAAAAGGAGTACATTATACAAAAATTGATACACCAATCCCTATCAACTATGACGGTCCACACTCAATCCATATTATATATGCCCATAGGAGCTTTGTTCTTGGAGGCTGAGGATGTAGGTGGTGAAGGTGGAGGGATAGCAGTTAGCAAGGTAGGAGGGGATACAATAGAAGCATCAGTAGACCTATAGTGATTAGATCTCTAAGGAATCGATGGGGTCAAGCTTCTAATGGCCTGGGTAGGAGTCATCAAAGGAGAAGCACTGGTGGAACTTGAAGCAGCTGAAGAAGTAGGAAGAGCAGGAGGAACTATGATTGGAGTGCAGTCCACATGGAGTAAAGGCAAGAGAAGATTCATGAAGTCCATAATGATACTTCCACCTCTCTCCATATCAGAAATAAAATCATCCTTACTCTCCATGAATTTTTCCCAAGCAGGAGTCAATTCTCTGATTCTGCTAACCTGATCCTTAAAGGCCTGAGTGACAGGTGGGATCCTTAAGTTTTCCAACAACAACTTGAAGTGACCGTCTATATTATGTTTGGTGTACACCCGTTTGTAATAGAAATCAACTTGATCCTTGATGGCCTTCTAATCCTAAGTAGCTTCCCTTAAATAGTTTCCTACATGATTATGAATTTCCCTGGTGATGGAAATGACCTGAGAATCTGAGGAACTGCCACCAGAGAACATTGCCTCTTCTTTGCTGACAATGGTCCTGAAAGATTCAGTGTCAATTGGAGGAGAAGGTGAAGTGGAAGCAGATGCAGCTAGAGAATCTAGAGAGAAGTCCATTGTTTACTTGAAAGACTTTGTCAGCCCACTGATCAGTCTTTTGACATCATCATCTTGCCCTTTCACATGTGTTTCCATAGATTTATTCAAATACTCAAACACTGTGACCATTTTCTGAACTATACTTTTGACATATACAAGGTCTATGTCAACATGGGTCCTAGAAGCCATATAAGCATCTAATTTGGAAATAGATTGTTTCACAAAAACCATAGAATATTTCATCTCACTGATTTGACTCTGGTATTGACTTCCTTCCTAGAGTAGAGTAGATTGAATACTGGAGTGCATTTTGGCTTAGTCAGATGCTAGATTCTCATGAGCTAGAGCAACGGCCTTTTCCACTTCTGAAGACCTATCCCTAGACACTTTTTGCATGTCTGATTTTAGGGATTCAAGATCTTCCTTTCTGACATAGTCTTGAGGGAAATATGTTTCTGGAGGGAAAAAAGTGAGGTTTGGAATAGAGGGTCTACTGTTAGGCCTATAATTTTCTAAGTCATCATAGTCTAGACCCAATACCATAAATCCAGGGTCCTCATACCATCCTTTAATTTCATGAAAAATATAAACTGAGCCTGTAACAGCAGGTTCCTCCCCCTCAATCTGAGCAATCTCCTGATCGGCAACATTCATTTCCTCTAGACCTCCTTGATCAACTGCAACATCAGGAAGGTTCACTTCCACTTCCACCTCAGAATCCTCAGCTACTTCAAAGATAGGTCCAGCCTCAACTGAATCAATAGCTTCTTCTTCTTCTCCACTTTCTACCCTTTCTGTATGTCATATTAGAGGACTAAGACTTAGACATTCCACTTCATTTTTAGCAGTAGATATCTCAAGGTCAGCATGACTTGATTCAGAGTCCTTATCCTCATCTGAGGTATCTCTAACTTCTCTTAAAACAATTTCTTCCCCTTCTTCTTCGTTGGTTTCCTTATCACTATCCCTTAGGAAATATTCCCTTCTAGGCAATATCTTTGGTGGGCTAGGCTCACCAAAGTATACAGTAGTCGCACAAGGATTAGAGGGAAGTTCATGGTCACTCCTGTCATCTATAGGAGAGTCCTCTCTTTCTTCCTCAGTAGCAACTTCTTCTTCTTCATCTGAGTAGGCAGGCTCGGCTTCATCAGGCTTAAGACCAGATTCTCTCTTATTCTTAGGCCCAGTAGGATGAGTCGTAGGATTAAACTCTTCATACACCTTAACCTCATCATTCACCCATCTCTTCATCCATGGATTCCAGTTAATCTTCATCATCTTGCAGATTACTTTGGTGATGTAATGGTTATCTTGTAAAACAAAAATTTCTTCCTTATCTCTAGCAACTCCTTTCACTTTCAACAAAAGAGATATCACCTTGGAATGGAATAGAGCATTGTATTTGGAACTAGGATTGGTCATGTCTTCAAGTTGAATCATCAATAGTCTACACAGGTTAATATTATGTCCAAGCTTCAGAAAATACAGAATGAATATGTCCTGATACTTTAAAATAGTGATGTCCCCTCTCCGGGGACTTATCACAAGCTGAAAAAATTTTAAAATCAGCTTATCCTCTCCTGCCATCTCATCTATAATGACTTTCCTAGGAATTCCATTCCCTGTCAATTCAGCTAAATCTTCTTCATAGAAAAAGAACTCACTAGTGGGAGGCACCACTTTTTAGTAATAGTCATAAATTCCTTCAGGAGGAATCCTTAAACAATTAGCCCACTCAGCAGAGGAGAAACTTATATTTTCTCCATTTACTCTGGAAGTCATCCAGTGCTCATTCTCATACTGTCCGAACTTCAGATACTCATATAATTCCTTCACCAACTTCGAGTAATAGGTTCCATTATTGTTTTCAAAACATTCAACCCAACATTGATTTTCCAGTGCCTTAAGCACTAAAGATTGACTCGAAAGTAGCCACTCTGAACTTAATTCCTTCTTAGCTACCATCTCCCTCTTGGATAAATGCGGGTTCAGTACCTTTTCCACTATCTGGCTTCTTCTACTCGATTTAGCTCTAGGTATCTTAAGATCAGGTGCGTCTCCTTCATCACTAACCAATGGCCTCTTCAATATGGCCATTAACCCAGAGCGGTTCGAGATTTCAGCGGAGGTTTAGGTTCTGAGATTTTAAATCAAGAGGTTCGGAGGAGGGTTTGATGTGGATTGAAATGTGGTCTGTGTTCTATTTTTACCATTTAGGGATCAAAAAATAAAATAAATAAAATAAATAAATAATAGTAGAAAAATGTTTTAGATTCCAATTGAGAGCACATAAAATGCAAAGTCCCGAACTTCGAATTTCTATCGGTAAGGAGGTATCTGTAAGGTCTAACAGTGTGGTTCGAACAGTGAGGTCCAACGGTGAGGTCCTAACAGTGAGCTCCAATGGTGAGGTCCTAACGGTGAGGTTCTAACAGTGAGGTTCTAATAGTGAGGTTCTAATAGTTAACAGTTTATCATATCTAACTCATGTTTGATGTAATTTAACCTCTCATAATTCAAAGGCTTTCCAAATATATCATCCAATTGGTGTTCATTACCAATGAATTCAAAAGTGATATCACCTTTTTGAAAATGATCTCTCAAGAAGTGATTTCTTACATCAATATGATTTGTTCTAGCATGAGATACTGGATTCTTAGAGATATTAATAGCACTTGTGTTGTCACATTTTATAGAGACATGGTTGAATTTATATCCATAGTCTAGTAAAGTGTGTTTCATCCATAGAATTTGAGCACAACAACTACAAGCAGCTATATATTCAGCCTCTACATTAAATAATGCAACAGAATTTTGTTTCTTACTACACCATGATACTACTAACTTTCCTAAAATGTGACCTGTTCCAAAGGTTCTCTTTCTGTCTGACTTGCAACCAGAAAAGTCAACATCCGAATAACTTATTAAATCAAAAGGTTGTCCTCTTGGATAAAATAGTCCTAAATTTAAAGTATGCATGAGATATTTAAAAATTCTTTCAACAACTTTTAAATGAGACTCTTTGGGATTGGCTTGAAATTGAGCACACATACATACACCGAACATAATATCAGGTCTATTGGCAGTAAGATAAAGTATACTCCCAATCATACCTCTATAATTTGTTTGATCTAATGGTTCTCCAGAGTCTAGAAGATTCCTTGAACTGGTTAATTTTACATGAGGTTCACTATCATTATCATTAAGATCCAGAATTGACATATCTTCCTCAAGATATCCAAGAGATGTTTGGGTTTATGTGGATAAGTCTCATCAAACTTGAC
This sequence comes from Viscum album, assembly GCA_963277665.1. Classification (NCBI taxonomy): domain Eukaryota; kingdom Viridiplantae; phylum Streptophyta; class Magnoliopsida; order Santalales; family Viscaceae; genus Viscum; species Viscum album. The sequence goes on from OY728155.1 coordinate 727,261,682, forward strand.
ATGAACTGAGTCTTCTGCACATTTTTTTTCTTATTGAATACTCTATAGGCTTAACTCGAGATTGAGTAACCTAGGAAAATTCCTTCATCACTTTTGGAAGAAAATTGGTCAAGATTATATTTAGTGTTAAGGATAATGACTTTGAAACCGAAAACTCTAAAGTAATTAACCTTAGGCTTCCTATTGTTTCAAATCTCATAAGGGGTCTTCTTAAGAATCGGTCTAATCAAGACTCTATTAATAATTTAACAAGTTGTATTAATGTCTTTAGACCAAAAGTAAATTGGAAAATCATATTCATTGAGCATTGTCCTAGAAATCTCTTGAAGAGTCTTATTTCTTCTTTCCACGACTCTATTCTATTGAGGTGTTCTAGGAGTAGAGAAGTTGTGACTATAGCCATTGTGTGAGAAATAAGATTCAAACTCTTGATTTTCAAACTCACAGCCATGATCACTTATCAAGGTCTTGATCATAAGTCCACTAATATTTTCTAGAGACTTGGAATATTTGATAAAATAAGAACAAGCTTCCCTTTTGTTATCCATAAAGTATACCCAAGTGTACCTAGAAAAATCATCTACAAGAACATAAACATAGTACTTCCCACTTAAACCTAAAACTCTTGATGGTCCAAACAAATCCATGTGAACCAACTCAAGCGGTTGAGAAGTAGAAACTTATTTCTTTGGTTTGAAAGAAACTTTGTGTTGTTTTCCCTTTTGACAAGGATTATACACTTTGTTAAGAGGGAATTATAATTTGGGTAAGTCTCTAACTAAACCTTTCCTAGTCAGTTTGCTAAGTGAGTGTACATTACAGTGTCCTAGTCTTATGTGCCACAACCCGGATTCCTTATGAAACACATTTAAACAAGAGACATTTTTCTTAGCTAAAGAATCCTTATCAACAATATATAGATTCTCATTCTTGAGAGCAGAAAATATTAAATCATTTTTATAATTAAAAACATTACATGCATCATTTTCAAACTTGACATTAAAACCATTATCACACAATTAAGAATTACTTAGCAGATTGTATTTTAACCCTTCAACAAAAAAGTACTTTTGAAATTAATATAGTATTAAGGTTACCAATATGGCCTAAGATGATGATTTTCCCTTTAGCATTATCACTAAATGTGACATATCCACCATTAACTTTAATCAGACTTTTGAAACATGAATAGTATCATGTCATATGTGTTGAACATCCACTGTCCAAGTACCACAAAGCTCTACAGGAACTCTTTAGACAATTTCCCCTCATAACAGATTACTCATGGGGTAACTTTGGTACCCAGATTTTCTTGGGTTCAGAGAGGTTAGAAAGTAATACTTTAGGAATCCATACTTTTCTTAAATATTTCATATAATCAAGAGATATATTTTGAGACATAAACACTCTGTTTGGTCCTTTAGAGAATTGTTTTTCAAGAAATGTTCCAGAACTTGAACTAGATGTGAATTGTCTAGATTTTGGAACAAATTTGGTTTTAATAATCCTTCTCGATCTTGGATGATATCTTAGACCAGTTGTATATTTTGGGGAAATATATTGTTCTAGAAATTGAGTCAAGGTATCTCTACCTATAGTAAACTTATCAAGATCTCTTCTTAATTTCTCATTGGATAATTTTAGTTCAGTATTTTCTTTTAACAGTTGAGCACATTTTTCTTTCTCAATATCTAGATCAAATTTGTAATTAGTATTTAAAGCATGTTGTCTTTTCAGTAATTTATATTTATCCTTGAGTTCATTAAAAGTATCCTCAAGCATTCCACAGTATTCAAATAGTTCATCCTTAGTCATATTTTCATCATTGTTTGATTCACCTTCATTCCCAGAATAATAATCATTAGGAATGGGGGAATTAGGTGTTACCTCATATGTTTCTGTCATGAATCACAAGTTGGCATGATTGTTCCATTCACTATCAGAAGAATCAGATCCACTGGATTTTTCTTCTGAAGCACTCCAGGTAGCTTTCATATCATGTTTATAACCTTTGCCCTTATCTTCATATTTCTTCCTAAATTTCATCTTGGGGTAGTATGCCTTCACATGACCTTGTAATTTGCACTCATAACATATTATTTCATTTGAGTTGTCATTCCATTTTCTATCTTTCTTCCATTGTCCATTACTGTCATACTTTCCCTTGTAGTTTGACTTACTAAAGAATCTATTATTTTGGTATAATTTTTTGAATCTTCTAGAAAGATGAGCCATCTCCTCATCATTGTCTGAGTCTTCACTTGTGGAAGTATCTACAGGAGCTTGAACTTTTTATTTATCCTTGTTTTTTGAGGTAGTAGTATTAAATTCTACAGATTTCTTCCTTGGTTCTTCATCTACTTCATGATTCACCTTAAGTTCTTCTTCATACATCATGATATTTCCAATTATTTCCTTCATTGGAAGTTTGCCTATGTCACAAGATTCTCAGATAGAAACAGAAATCCCTCTCCATCTATCAGGAAGGCATAAAAGGAGTCTCATAATCTGTCATTGTTGTCCACTAGTTTCCCAAGAAGACTCATAGTATTCACTATCTCATTGAACCTGAGATACATGTTATAAATGAGTTCATCAGGATTCATTTTAAAGTTATCATATTTAATATTGTAAGTATTTAATCTCATTTCTTTAACATTGGTTGTTCTTTCATGAGAAATAGCTAAAGTATCCCAAATTTCATATGCAGTTTTACAAGAAAATATTCTACTAAATTTCTCATCACCTAGAGAATGGTACAAGGAATTCATTGCTTTATAGTTATTGTTATATTTGGCTTTAGTCAACTGAGACCATGTGTCTCTAGCAGTATCAGGTAATGTATGTTGTTCTTCAATTGTGTCCCAGATTTCAGGTCTCATGCTCTCTAGAAACATTTTTATTTTTAATTTCCACTAAGCATAGTTATTAACATTAAAGAAAGGTGGCCTATTAGTAACAGCACCCTCAAATATATTTTCCATAATTACTTATAATATTAAAGAACTGAAAATTTAGATATGACAGAAATTTTAAGATCTTTAAGATACAACTAAAATCATTGTTAAAAATAATTTTCACACTGGATAAAAAGTTCCTCTGATACCAAATGTTGGTCAGAGTGGATACTCAAGAGGGGGGTGAATTGAGTTCTAATTAAAATTTCTGTTAAAAGCTTTATGGTTAAGAAAACCCCCAATTTTAAAAACAGCCTAGTTAATTAAGGAAGTAGAAATGTAAATTTTCAATTGGTCAACAGGTTTCTCAAAGGGTGATTAATCCTCAGATGAATCAGTGTAGAACACCAATTCAACTTTTTAAACAAGTTTACAGAATTAAAAAAATACACACACTAACCAAAATTAACTATCAAAGTGTAAGAAAAAAAATTTTATGTTTTAGAAAATATAAGTAGTGGATAAAATCAAAACATAGTAAATAAAGATTTTCACAACAATGTGAACAGGAGGTTCAGTCACAAGCGGAGACCTAATCCTCTCCACTTGTTGATCACCTGCCACCAAGCAGTTTATATTAAAACTTCATACAAATCCTGTATCGGGCTTTACAATAGTATTCACAAATTGTCCATGGAATACACCCTCTACCATAGTTCTTCATGGGAAAGACAAAAAAACATACCACACACGTTCTCTTCTATATTTATACCTGGGATACACATATAAGGTGAATTTTGATGTGAGGATAGTTAATATCCTCCAGTTCAATTATAAGAGACAGTGTGTGATATAAAAAGACACAGACACTTCTCAAAGATATAAAATAAAGAAACACAATAGAGCAGTTATGGTGAAAAAAGAGTTTAGAAGGCTCTATGTGTTTGCAGTTCAGCTCTTGACTCCTTGGAATGAGAAATGTTGAAGTTCAAGTCAATCTCTGGAAGTTGTTTCCAAAACTGAGTGTTGCAACTCCAGGTTCAAGCTTTCAGTGTTCTACTTCTGATGTTGATCAAGAGTTGATGAAGCACAGAAGGAAGGAATGAGTTTGTCCTAGAATGAACTTCGTGATGCTTGTGGGTTCAGGATCTTAGTACTAGATGGTTAGGCTTTTGATCTGGCAAGTCATCTCTATCACACTTCTCATGAAACCTTTTCTTCGTGTCCGTGTATATGTTAAACTTATTGTTTCTTTTTTATATATGCTCTTATTATTTCATGGTATTCCCTTTTTATATTTGAGGTCCGACAATGGGAATGAGTAGATCACGTGCATTATTTCTCGTACCTTCTACTATCCATGGTATTGTCTCCTTAAACGTTTACAATCAGCATTAATTAAGGTCAGAGCAGTTATTTTATCAAATATGACCGTTAGAAAAGAATTTATAAATTGATAAAGTGTGGATGAATAAGCATTAGTAGACTAGTAACGGTAGCCTTCATATTGGTAGGAAACAGTAGGTGACCATCGGCAATCTCAAACTATAACCTTTAACAATATGCTCACACCAGTAACCATGTAACGGTGACCTTGTCGCAGTAAACCTGTAACAATGACCTTGTCGCGGTAAACCTATAACAGTGACCTTGTAGCGTTAAACCTATAACGGTGACCTTGTTGCGGTAAACCTGTAACGGTGACCTTGTTGCGGTAACCTTGTAGTGGTGACCATATAACGGTAATTTTTTATCGGTGACCATGTAGTTGTGACCTTGTACCGGTAACCATGTAGTTATAACCTTGTAACGGTAAGCATGTAACTGTAACCTTGTAACGGTGACCTCTGTACTTAGATAAATTCTACACTGTAAGATTAACCAATCAAGCAGTGAGATTGAAATTATATGAATATTACTCTATAGGAACAAGAAACGTTAATGAAACATAATTAGAAAAGAATGAAGACCTGGTTCTCACTTAAATGAAAACAAGATTTGGGATTATCAAAATAGGATCTGGGATTATAAAAATAGGATTTGGGATTATAAAAATAGGTGAGTTCTAAATATCTCCCCCTTTTTGATAATCACAAATTATATCATTTCTAATAGTTTTGAATCAAGGTAAAACACATCTGCTAATTTCAATGAATCTAAAGATTTAAATTTTGAATATTTTCTCCCCTGTGAGAATGACTTCTCTCTTTTTTCTCCCCTTGAATATTTTCTCCCCCTTTGTGATTAACAAAAATCATACAGAACAAAAAAAATAGTGAAAAGAGAGAATCTTTATTAATAGAACAGGAGTACATTATACAAAACTTAATACACCAATCCCTATAAAATAATACATTTCACACTCAATCAACATCAGATATGCCCATAAGAGCTTTGTCCTTGGAGGTTGAGGATGTAGATGGTGAAGGTGGAGTGATAGGCTGAGAGGTGGCAGTTAGCAAGTTAGGAGGAGCTGCAACATAAGCATCAGTAAGCCTGTAGTGAGTAGATCTCTGAGGAATCGAGGGGCTCAAGCTTCTGATGGCCTAGGTAGGAGTCATCAAAGTAGAAACACTAGTGGAACCTAAAGCAGCTGAAGAAGTAGGAAGAGCAAGAGGAACTATGATTGGAGTGCAGTCCACATGGAGGAAAGGAAAGAGAATATTTCTGAAGTCCATAATGATACTTCCACCTCTCTCCATAGTAGAAATAAAATCATCCTTATTCTCCATGATTTTTTTCAAAGTAGGAGTCAATTATCTAAGTCTTCTAACTTATTCCTTAATGTCCTGAGTGACAGGTGGGATCCTTAAGTTTTCCAACAACAACTTAAAGTGACCATCCATCTGATGTTTGGTGTACACATGTTTGTAGTAGAAATCAACTTGATCCTTGATGGCCTTCGGATCCTAAGTAGCTTCCCTTAAATAGTTTCCCACAAGATTATGAATTTCCCTGGTGATGGAAATGACCTAAGAATCTGAGGAACTGGCACCAGAGAACTTTTCCACTTATTTGCTAACATTGGTCCTGAAATCTTCAATGTCAATTGGAGGAGAAGCTAAAGTGGAAGTAGATGCAGCTAGAGGGGCTGGAGAGAAGGCCACTGTTTCCTTGAATGATTTTGTCATCCCACTGATCAGTCTTTTAACATCCTCATCTTTCCCTTTCACATGTGTTTCCATAGATTTCTGAAAATCCTCAAACACTATGACCATTTTCTGAACTATACTTTTGACATATGCAAGGTATCTGTCCACTTGAGTCCTAGAAGCCATATAAGCATCTAATTTGGCAATAGACTATTTCACTGAAACCATAGAATCTTCCAACTCACTGATTTGACTATGGAATTTCCTTACTTCCTGGAGTAGAGTAGATTGAATACTGGAGTGAATTTTGGCTAAGTCAGATTCTAGATGCTCATGAGCTAGAGCAACGGCCTTTTCCACTTCTGAAGACCTATCCCTAGACACTTTTTTGTAGGTCTGATTTTTGGGATTCAAGATCTTTCTTTCTGACATAGTCTAGAGGGAAAGAGGTTTCTAGAGGGACAAAAGTGAGGTTTGGCACTGAGGGTCTTCTCTTAGGCCTATCATCTTATAAGTCATCATAGTCTAGACCCAATACCATAAATCCAGGCTCCTTAGACCAGCCTTAGATTTCATGAAAAATAGAAACTGAGCCTGTAACAGCAGGTTCCTCCCCCTCAATCTGAGCAATCTCCTGATCGGCCACATTCATTTCCTCCATACCTCCTTGATCAACTGCAACTTCAGGAAGATTCACTTCCACTTCCACCTCAGAATCCTCAGCTACTTCTAATATAGGTCCAACCTCAACTGAATCAATAGATTCTTCTTCTGATCCACTTTCTACCATTTCTGTATGTCCTATTAGAGGACTAAGACTTAGACATTCCTCTTCATTTTCAGCAGTAGCTATCTCAAGGTTAGCATGACTTGATTCAGAGTCCTCATCATCATCTGAGGTATCTCTAACTTCTCTTAAAACAATTTCAACCCCTTCTTCTTCACTGGTTTCCTTATCACTGTTCCTTAGGACAGCTTCCCTTCTAGGCAATCTCTTTGGTGGGCTAGGCCCACTAAAGGATACAGTAGTCGCGTGAGGATTAGAGGGAAGGTCAGGGTCACTCCTATCATCTATAGGTGAGTCCTCTATTTCTTGCACAACAGTAAATTCTTCTTCTTCATCTAAGTAGGCAGACTCGGCTTCATCAGGCTTAAGACCAGGGTCTCTCTTATTCTTAGGCCAAGTAGGATGAGTCACAGGATTAAACTTTTCATACACCTTAGCCTCATCATTCACCCATATCTTCATTCATGGATTCGAGTTAATATTCATCAGCTTGCAGATTACTTTGGTGATGCAATGGTTATCTTATACAACAACAATTTCTTCCTTATCTCCAGCAAATCCTTTCACTTTCAACATAAGAGATATTTGCTTGGCATGGAATAGATCAATGGATTTGGAACTAGGCTTGGTCATGTCTTCAAGTTGAATCATCAATAGCCTACACAGGTTATTCTATTTCCCATGATTCAGCAAATACAGAATGAATATGTCTTGATACTTCAAAATAGAAAAGTCTCCTCTCCTAAGACTTATCACATGCTGAACAAATTTGAAAATCAGCTTATCCTCTCATGCCATCTCAGCAGCAATGACTTTCCTAGGAATTCCATTCCCTATAAATTCATCTAAAGCTTATTCATAGAAAAAGAACTCACTAGTGGGAGGAACAACTTTTGAGTAATAGTAATAAATTCCGTCATAAGGAATCCTTAAACAATTATCCCACTCAGTAGAGGTGAAACTTATATTTGCTCCATTTTGGAAGTCATCCAGTGCTCATTCTCAGACTGTCCAAACTTCAGATACTCATAGAATTCCTTCACCAACTTCGGGCAATAGGGTCCATTTTTGTTTGAAAAACATTCAACCCAGCCTTGAGCTTATAGTGCCTTAAGCACTAAAGATCGACTCAAAATCAGCCACTCTGAACTTAATTCCTTCTAAGCTACTATCTCCCTCTTGAATAAATGTGGGTTCAGTACCATTACCACTGTCTGGCTTCTACTACTTAATTTAGCTCTAGGTCTCTTAGGATCAGGTGTGTCTCCTTCATCACTGACCAGAGGCCTCTTCAATCTAGCCATTAATTTGGAGCGGTTCGATATTTCAGCGGAGGTTTAGGTTCTGATATTTTAGAGCAAGAGGTTTGGAGGAGGGTTTGATGTGGATCAAAATGTGATGTGTGTCATATTTTTATCATTTAAGGATCAAAAAATAAAATAGATAAAATAAATAAATAATAGCAAAAAAACGTTTCAGATTCCAGTTGAGAGCACATAAAACGCAAAGTCCCAGACTTCAAATGTCTATCGATAAGGAGGTATATGTAAGGTCTAATGGTGTGGTCCTAATAGTGAGGTCCAATTGTGAGGTCCTAACAGTGAGGTCCAATGTTGAGGTCCTAACAGTGAGGTTCTAATAGTGAGGTTTTAACAGTTAATAGTTTATCATACCTAACTCATGTCTGATGTAATTTAACCTCTCATAATTCAAAGGCTTTGTGAATATATCAGCCAATTGGTGTTCAGTACCAATGAATTGAAGAGTGATATCACTTTTTTTAAAATGATCTCTCAAGAAGTGATGCCTTTCATAAATATTCTTTGTTCTAGCATGAGATATTGGATTCTTAGATATGTTAATAGAACTTGTGTTGTCACAGTTTATAGAGACATGTTTGAATTGATATCCATAGTCTAGTAAAGTGTGTTTCATCCATATAATTTGAGAAAAACAACTACAAGTAGCTATATATTCAGCCTATACAGTAGATAATGCAACAGAATTATGTTTCTTACTACACCATGATACTAGTGACTTGCCTAAAATGTGACATGTTCCAGAGGTGCTCTTTATGTCTAACTTGCAACCAGCAAAGTCAGCATCTGAATAACTTATTAAATCAAAAGGCTATCCTCTTGGATAAAATAGTCCTAAATTTATAGTATAATTGAGATATTTAAAAATTCTTTAAACACCATTTCAATGAGAATCTTTGGGATTGGCTTGAAATCCAGCACACATGCATACACTGAACATAATATCAGGTCTAATGGTAGTAAAATAAAGTAGACTCCTAATCATACCTCTGTAATTGGTTTGATTTACTGGTTCTCCAGTTTCATCAGCATCCAATTTGCAAGCAGTACTCATAGGTGTATCACTTCCTTTACTACTATCTAAACCAAAACATTTTAAAAGATATTTAATATATTTATTTTGATTTAAAATAATACAATCTTTGTTTTGAAAAATTTTAAATCTAACGGAAAATTTTAGTTCCCCCATTAAACTCATTTCAAATTCATTTTTCATCATTGATGAAAAATCAGTACATAAAGAATGTTTAGAAGATCCAAAAATTATATCATCTACATAAATTTTTACTATTAAAACAGCTTTGTAAATCCTTTTAATAAAGAGAGTAGGATCTGTTATCCCTTTTGTAAAACCTTTTGAAATAAGAAAATAACTGAGTCTATCATACTAAGCTCTTGTAGCTTGCTTTAGACCATATAAGGATTTAGATAGTTTAAAAACACGATTTCAAAAATGAGGATTTTTAAATACACGATGTTGTTCAAAAAATACATCTTCAATTATATATCCATTTAGAAATTCACTTTTGACATCCATTTGATAAATTTTTAAATTCAGATGAGTTGCATAAGCAAGTAGCATCCTAATGGATTCTAGTCTAACTACAAGAGCGAATGTTTCCTTGTAGTCTATTCCTTATTCTTGAATATGCCCTTGTGCAACTAGTCTATCCTGGTTTCTAACTATATTTCCAGACTCATCAACTTTGTTCCTAAACACCCATTTAGTGCATATGGTTATGGTGTCCTTAGGTATGTCTACTAGTTCCCAAACATTTTTTATTTCAAACTGATTCAATTCTTATTGCATAGCCATCACCCAAAATTCATCATTGATTTCATCATTGATATTTTTAGGTTCAAGCTATGAAAGAAAAGGTTGATGTTCAACCTGGTTTCTCAGAGAAGCTCTAGTTTGTGTCCCTCGATTTAAATCACCTACTACAGCATCTAAAGGATGATTTATTAGAGTTTTAATACCTTTATAAAGAGTTGAACTAAACTCATCATGGTCTTCTATTGGTTCAGGATCAACAGGTGAAGAGTCTAGAAGATTCCTAGAACTGGTTACTTTTACAGGAGGTTCACTATCATTATCATTAAGATCCATAATTGAAATATCTTCCTCAAGATATCTAAGAGAGTTTTTGGGTTCATGTGGATCAGTCTCATCAGACATGACATGAACTGACTCTTCCGCACATTTGGTTTTCTTATTGAATACTCTATAGGCTTTACTCAATATTGAGTAACCTAGGAAAATTCCTTCATCACTTTTGGAAGCAAATTTGTCAAGATTATATTTAGTGTTAAGGATAAAGACTTTGCAACCAAAAACTGTAAAGTAATTAACCATAGGCTTCCAATTGTTCCAAATCTCATAAGGGGTCTTCTTAAGAATCGGTCTAATCAAGACTCTATTAATAATTTAACAAGATGTATTAACAGCTTCAGTCCAAAAGTAAATTGGAAAATCCTATTCATTGAGAATTGTCCTAGAAATCTCTTGAAGATTCCAATTTCTTCTTTCCACGACTCCATTCTGTTGAGGTGTTATAGGAGTAGAGAATCTGTGACTATAGCCATTGTGTGAGCAATAAGATTAAAACTCTTGATTTTCAAACTCATGGCCATGATCACTTCTCAAGGTCTTGATCCTAAGTCCACTAAGATTTTATATAGACTTGGAATATTTGATAAAATAAGAACAAGCTTAACTTTTGTGAGCCAAAAATTATACCCAAGTGTACCTAGAAAAATCATATACAAGAACATAAACATAGTGCTTCCCATTTAAACTTGAAAATATTGGTGGTCCAAACAAATCCATGTGAACCAACTCAAGTGGTTGAGAAGTATAAACTTCTTTCTTTGGTTTAAAAGAAACTTTGTGTCGTTTTCCATTTTGACAAGGATTACACACTTTGTTAAGAGGCAATTCCAATTTGGGTAAGTCTCTAACTAAAATTTTCCTAGTTAGTTTTCTAAGTGAGTGCACATTATAGTGTCCTAGTCTTCTGTGCCACAACCAGGATTCCTTGTGAAATGCATTTATACAAGAGACATTTTTCTTAGCTAAAGAATCCATATCAACAGCATATACATTCTCATTCCTATAATCATTATATATTAAATCATTTTTAAAATTAAAAACATTACATGCATCATTTTCAAACTTGACATTAAAACCAACATCACACAACTGAGAAATAAATAGAAGATTGTATTTTAACCCATCAACAAAAAGTACTTTTGAAATTAATATAGTATTAGGGTTACCAATATGGCCTAAGCCAACGATTTTCCCTTTAGAATTATCACCGAATGTGACATATCCACCATCAACTTTAATCATCATTTTGAAACATGAATAGTCTCCTGTCATATGTCTTGAATATCCACTATCCAGGTACCATAGAGCTCTGCAGGAACTCTTTAGACAATTTTCTTGCAAAATAGATTACGCATGGGGTAACTTTGGTACCCATATTTTCTTGGGTCCAGAGAGGTTAGAAAGTAATACTTTAGTAACCCATACTTGTCTCACAGATTTCCTATAATCAACAGATATATTTTGAGACATAAACACTTTGTTTGGTCCATTAAATAATTTTATTTCAATAAATCATCCAGAACTTGAACTAGTAGTGAATTGTCCAGATTTTTGAACAAATTTGGTTTTAATAAACCTTCTCTGTCCTGGATGATATCCTAGACCAGTTGTATATTTTAGGGAAATATGTTTTCCTAAAACCAGAGTTAAGGTATCTCTACCTGCATTAAACTTCTCAAGATCTCCTCTTAATTTCTCATTGGATAATTTGAGTTCATTATTTTCTTTTAATAGCTGAGCACATTTTTCTTTCTCAATATCCAGATCAGATTTGTAATTAGTATTTAAAGTATGTTGTTTTTTCAGTAATTTATATTTATCCTTGTGTTCATTAAAAGTATCCTCAAGCATTCCAGAGTATTAAAATAGTTCATCCTTAGTAGTATTTTTATCATTGTTTAATTCACCTTCATTCCAAGAATAATAATAATTAGGAATAGGGGAATTAGGTGTTAACTCAGATGTTTCTGTCATGAAGCACAAGTTGGCATGATTGTTCCATTCACTATTAGAAGCATCAAATCCACTGGAGCTGTATTCTGAAGCACTCCAGGTAGCTTTCTTAGACTTTTTATAACCTTTTCCCTTATCTTCATATTTCTTCCTAAATTTCATCTTGGGGCAGTCTGCCTTCACATGACCTTTTCATTTTCACTCATAACAGATTATTTCATTTGAGTTGTCATTCCATTTTCTGTCTTTCTTCCATTGTCCTTTACTATCATACTTTCCCTTATAGTTTTACTTCCTAAATAATCTCTTCTTTCGGTAGAATTTTTTGAATCTTATAGCAAGATGAGTCATCTCCTCATCACTGTCTGAGTCTTCACTTGTGTAATTATCTAAATGAGCTTGAACTTTTTCTTTATCATTATTTTTTGAGGTAGTAGTCTTAAATGCTACTGATTTCTTCCTTGGTACTTCATCTACTTCTTGATTCACCTTAAGTTATTCTTCATACATCATGATCTTTCCAATTAGTTCCTTCACTGGAAGTTTGCCTATGTCACAAGATTCTATGATAGAAACAGAAGTCCCTCTCCACCTGTCAGGTAGGCATTGAAGTAGTCTCATAATATGTTCCTTATTGTCCACTGGTTTCCCAAGTAGACTCATAGTATTCACTATCTCATTGAACCTGAGATACATGTCAGAAATGAGTTCATCAGGCTTCATTTTAAAGTTAACATATTAAATAGAGTAAGTATTTAATCTCATTTCTCTAACATTGGTTTTTCCTTCATGAGAAATAGCTAATGTAACCCAAATTTCATATGCATATTTACAAGCAGATATTCTACTAAATTCCTCATCACCTATAGAACGGTATAAAGCATTCATTTCTTTATAGTTATTATTATATGTGGATTTAGTCAAATGAGACCATGTGTCTCTAGCAGTAGCAGGTAATGTATGTTGTTCTTAAATTGGGTCCCAGATTTCAGGTCTCATGCTCTCTAGATACATTTTCATTTTTAATTTCCACTGAGCATAGTTATTATAATTAAAGAAAGGTGTCTTGTTAGTAGCAGCACCCTAAACTCTATTTTCCATAATTACTTAGAATATTAAAGAACTAAAAATTTAGATATGACAGAAATTTTAAGATCTTTAAGATGCAACTAAAATCACAGTTAAAAAGGATTTACACACTGGATAAAAATTTCCTCTGATACCAAATGTTGGTCAGAGTGGATACTCAAGAGGGGGTGAATTGAGTTTCAATTAAAATTTCTGTTAAAAACTTTAACGTTAAGAAAACCCCCAATTTTAAAAGCAGTCGAGTTAATTAAGGCATTAGAAATGTAAATGTTCAATTGGTAAACAAGTTTTTCAAAGGGTGATTAATCCTCAGAAGAATCAGTGTAGAACACCAATTCAACTTTTGAAACACGTTTACTGAATTAAACAAATACACACACTAACCAAAATTAACTATCAAAGTGTAACAAAAAATAGTTTTATGTTTTAGAAAATATAAGCAGAACATAAAATCAAAGAAGAGCATATGAATATTTGCACAACAATGTGAACAAGAGGTTCAGTTTGAAGTGGAGACCTAATCCTCTCTACATGGTGATCACCTGCCACCAAGCAGTTTATATTAAAACTTGATACACAGCCTGTATCGGGCTTTACAACAGTTTTCACAAATTTTCTAGGGAATACACCCTCTACCACAGTTCTTCGTGGGAAAGACAAACAAAATAGACCACACATTGTATCTTCCACAGTTATATGTGGGAAGCACAGATAAAATGAAGTTTGATGTGAGGATAGTTAATATCCTCCAGTTCAACATAGGAGATAGTGTGTGATAAAAACAAACACACACACTTCTCAAATATATAAAATAAAAAAACACAATAGAGTAGTTATGATGAAAAAGAGTTTAGAAGGATCTATGTGTTTGCAGTTCAGCTCTTGAGTTCTTGGAATGAGAAATATTGAAGTTCATGTCAATATCGGGAAGTTGTTTCCAAAATAGAGTGTTGAAACTCCAGGTTCAAGCTTTTAGTGTTATGCTTCTGATGTTTATCAAGATTTTATAAAGCACAGAAGGTAAAAATGAGTTTATCCTAGAATGATCTTCTTGATACTTGTGGGTTCAGGATCTTAGTGCTGGATGGTTCAGCTTTTGATCTGGAAAGTAAGCTCCATCACACCTCTCATGCAACCTTTTCTTCGTTTTCACATATATTTTACACTTCTTGTTTTTTTATCCTCATGGTCTTCTTATTTCATGGTCTTACCTTTTTATATTTGAGGTCTGGCAATGGGAATGAGTAGATCATGTGAATTCTTTATCGTACCTCGTATTTTCCACGGTATTGTCTCTGGAAACGTTTACAATCAGCATTAATTAATGTCAGATCATTTATTTTATCAAATATGACCATTAGAAAATTATTGTGAAATTAAAAAAGTATGGAAGAATAAGCTTTAGTAAATTGGTAACGGTAGCCTTAATATCGGTAGGAAACAGTAGGTGCACATCGTCAATCTTCAATTGTAACCTTTAACAGTATGCTCACACCAATAACCATGTAATAGTGACCTTGTCGCGGTAAACCTGTAAAGGTGACCTTATCACGGTAAACCTGTAACGGTGACCTTGTAGTGGTAAATATGTAACAGTTACCTTGTAGAGGTAAACCTGTAACGGTAACCTTGTAGCAGTAACCTTGTAGTGGTGACCATATAATGGTTACTTTTTATCGGTGACCATGTAGTTGTGACCTTGTAGCGGTAACCTTGTAGCAGTAACCTTGTAACGGTAATCTTGTAACTGTAACCTTGTAACAGTGACCTCTATACTTAGATAAATCCTACACTGTAAGCTTAACCAATCAAGCAGTGAGATTAAAATTATATGAATATTACTCTATAGGAACAGGAAACGTTAATGAAACATAATTAGCAAAGAATGAAGACATGGTTCTCAACAAAATGAAAACAAGATTTGGGATTATCAAAATAGGATCTGGGATTATCAAAATAGGATTTGGGATTATCAAAATAGGTGAGTTCCAACAAGTTTATATATCAGTATTATTTAAAGAAAAACCCCCCATGAAGAAAAATTTTGACACATTAGTCCTTACATCACTTATATATAAAAAATCTAATCTAAAGAAGAGGAATATTCAATAATAGTGGAAAATTGGCCACAATTTTTGAAAAAATAAATTACAAATTATAGAAACATCTTAATAATTATTATGTAGGGGTAAAAATCTACAATTTAATCATATAAAATATATTTTAATTCCTTTAATTACTTATTCCTTTTTGTTTTTTAGCAAGATCTTTTCATCATTGTAATCAATTTGGATACTCAAAATATCTATTTTTTTGATCCAGTGCATGGATACACAACAAATCGACCACACATGATGACATTTATCAATTTATAATACACTACATGAAAAATTTCACAAATAAACTACTAGTTTTTCATTTTTTATTATGTTCATGAGAATAATAATACTATAAAATACTACCATTGGATAACTATTAGGATATATATAATAATATTTCACTATCAGAACAAATTACTTAATTTTCTCAATGTTTCTACCTTGATTAAAATAAACTAATGAAAAATATTTTGGTTATTACATTTGTAAATTTATGAAAGATATCATATTCCATCAACAAATGAGCATCCCTAAATATGTATTTTCAATGATAATAATAATTTCATTTAAAATACTTATGAATAGTTTATTTATTAATATTTTTCTAGTAATACTAAGAATTTTGACAATCAATGTATTCAAAATTGGAAATATATTTTTTTAGAATCAAATGGAAAGAATACATAGTGTGAGAATGTATGAAAACATCATAAAGAGGTGAATTTATACTACTTATTTAGTTAATTTTCAAATAATTTTATCAAATTTTTTTTAGTTAATTTTATTATAATTTTTATATACTGGTTATTTAGTTTATTTTAACATAGATCATGAAGAGGTGACTTTGTCTAGAATTTATTCTTCTCTAACCATTTTTTTCTCTATAAAGAGAAAAAAAATGCTTGTAGAAAAATATATTATCAACAAAAATTTTGACAAGGATGATGAACTCAGGTATTATTTTCTCTCTTCATTGAGATATTGGTTGTTTATTTTAGTTTTTTAGGTTAATTAGTGTGTGTTTTTGGTTTACAAATGATTAAAATTGTGTGTTTTCAATTTAAAATGACAAATTAGTTAAAAAGACGTTTAACATACTTAAAAAAAAAAGAAAAAACATTCATATTGTTTTGACACTTTAGGATAATGATCCATGAGTAATTTTTTATGTGTAGGGATTAGTCGTACATCAATGTAATACACAATGTGACTCAAAATGATTATTTTCAATTTAAAAATGGCATTTTAGTTAAAAATATGTGTCACCAACTGAAAACCAAGAAAACACACTCAGATTGTCTTGATACATTAGGATAATGATCAATATTTCATTTTTGAAATGTAAGAATCATTTTCTTGTTAATTCAACGTATGGTATGACCAATATGACTCAAAGTGTGGGTTTTCAGTTTAAAATGACCTTTTAGTTAAAAAGATGTGAGACATACTTAAAACTGAGTAAACATATTCATATTTTTTATACCTTAGGAAAACAATCCATAAGTAATTTTTTATGTGTAGGGATCAACTTCACCTCAATTTGACCACAGTTTGATTGGTATGACTCAAAGTGGGTGTTTTTACTTAAAAATGACATTTAGTTAAAAATATGTGAGGTATACCCAAAACTAATACATTCAAGTTTTTTTATACTTTTGGATGAAGATCTATAAGTCATTTTTTACATGTATAAATCTGTCACACCTCAATCCAACACACGGTGTGAACGATATGACTTTAAATGTGTGGTTTTGGTCTAAAACTGAAATTTTAGTTAAAAACATGTGTCACTTGTGGAAGAATAAAGAAATATACTCATATTTTCTTGAAACTCTATGAAAATGATCCATAAATCATTTTTTGTGTGCATGAGTCAACAAAATATAAATCAAAAACACAATGTGACCGAAATTTCTCAAAGTGTGTTTTTTCACATTAAAAATTCCATTTTAGGTAAAAACATGCTTCACTCACTAAAAAATTAAAAACAATTCATGAATCACCTTTATACTTTTTGAAAATGATCCTTAAGTCATTTATGATTTTTTGGAATTAGCTACATTCCAATTTGATGCACGGTGTGACTGATATGACTCAATGTGTGTTTTTTTATTTTAAATTGACATTATAGTTCAAAACACATGTCACATACTAAAAACTAATAAAATTTCATATTGTTTTGATACTTTATGAAAACAATCTATAAGTTTTTTTGACATTTAGGAATCAACTGTACCTTTATCTGATACATGGTGTGTCTAGTATGACTCAAAATTTGGGTTTTGAGTTTAAAAATGACATTTTAGTTAAAATATCTATGAAATACTCTAAACAATGTAAAAACATTCATATTTTTTTGATACTTTAGGATAATGATCCATAAGTCATTTTTGATATGTAAGAATCAGACATGTCTCAATTAGATACACAATGTGAATAGTATGATTTGAAATGGGTGTTTTCAGTTTAAAAATGATATTTTAATTAAAAACATATGGCATTCATCGGAAAACAATTAAACATTCTCGTATTGTCTTGATATTATATGATAATGATACATAAGTCATTTCAGATGCATAAGAATCAACAACACATAAATCTTATAAATGGTGTTACCAGTATGACTCAAAGTATGTGTTTTTTGTTTAAAATAATATTTTAGTTAAAAACATGTGTGAGTCACTAAAAACCTTAAAAATACACTCATATTATCTTGATACTTTATTAAAATGATCCTTAAGTTATTTTTAATGTATAGGAATCATCTGCATATTAATATTACACAAGGTGGTGCTAGTATGAATCAAAGTGTGTGCTTTTATTTAAAATAAAAGTTTTAGTTCAAAAGAAACATGACATACTAAAAAATGAGTAAATGCATTAAAATTGTCTTGATAATTTAGTAAAATGATCTATAAGTCATTTATGACTTGTAGGAATTAGCCTCACCTCAATCTGAAACATGTCATGATTGGTATAACTCAAACTGTGTCGTTTTATTTAATAAAAGGAATTTTAGTTTAAAAAACATGTGGCATACTCAAAACTGATAAATATCATTCAGGTTGTTCTAATACTTTATTATAATGATCCATAAGTCATTTTTGACATGTAGGAATCATTCATGCCACAATCTGACACACATTGTGACCGATATGACTCAAAATGTGTGTTTTTAGTTTAAAAATAACATTTTAGTTAAAAACATGTTTCACTCACTAAAAAATAAGAAAACATTCTCTAATTGTATAAATATTTTAGAAAAGTGGTCCATAATTCATTTGTAACATGTAGTATTAATTTTCACATCAATCTAACACTTTTTTGTGATTATTATGACTTAAAGTGCGTGTTTTTAGTTTAAAAATGGCATTTTACTTTTAAATGCATTTCACTCACTAAAAACCTATTAAACACACTTAGAATATCTTGATACTTTAGAAAAATAGTCTTTAAGTCATTTTTTATGTGAATGAATCAACTTCGTGTTAATCCGACACATGGTGTGACCAATATGAATAAAAGTGTGTATTTTTATTTAAAATTGGTATTTTAGTTCAAAAGACATGTGACATACTCAAAACTGAGAAAACACATTCATGTTATTTTGATATGTTAAGAAAATGATACATAAGTCATTTTTGAGCTATCAGAATCAGCTTCACTTCAATCTAATACATGGTGTGACCAGTATGACTCAAACTATGTAGTTTCTATTTAAAAATGGCATTTTAGTAAAAAAGGCATGTAACATACTCATAACTAAAGAAACATCTTCAAATTGTTTTGATACTTTAGGATAATGATCTATATGTATTTATTTATATTTAGGAATTATTTATACCTCAATATGATACATGGTGTGAACGATATGGATTTAAATGTGTGTTTTCAATTTAAAAATGAAATTTCCATTAAAAACATGTGTCGCTTACTAAAAACTAAGAATACAAGATCTAATTGTATTCATACTTTATAAAAAATGATATATAAGTCATTTTTTATGTGTATGAATCATCTCCACATCAATCTAACACATGGTGTGACTGATATTACTCAAAGCATGTGTTTTCAGTTAAAAAAATTAATTAAAAACATGTGTGTTTGTGTGTATTTATTATATTTTTAGATGAAATATATGTCTACATATATATATATATATGCACATATTTTTTATTTTTCATCACTTCCTCGTATATCTCTGAAATATAACTCTAAAAGAGGTCGATCATTCGATATGGGTGACATGAGAGTGGCATTCCTAGCTCTGTTACATTCGTTCCCATTTTTTTCACTCACCATTGATGGTGGTCATGGCCTTGGTGGAGGAACTGAAGCTTCCAAGGAAAAGGAAAACCAACCACCACTTGATGCTTGGATTTTTCAGTCCCTTCCCAAAGGAATGCCCATTCTCCATTTGGGTCCCATATTTTGTCACAACAAACATCGATGAAAGACACACAATGCTTTTATCATGTATCACTCTCCCACACGCTGATGAACATATATCTATAGAGAAATATTGTCTGATTAATACTTGATGGGTTTTCTTATCAAAATATAGTCATACAGTGAAATGTTGAATATTATGATAATATAGAAAATTATATGTGCAATCTTATTCCAGTAAGTTTTCTAGGCATGGTGCATTGTTACCTTATGAACTAATAATAATAATAATTTGAAACATCATGAATGAAATTCCCCAAGAATGTTATTAAAGACACATGGAATAATGAGAAGTTGAAAATGTGAGGCATTTTCTTTCAAGTTCCAAAAAAAAGATAACAATAACATTCCACACAATTGGGCATAAAGAACACTACCACTTCACATTCATCTAACTATCAACATGTTGTTCCAGGTGAAGAATCATCCCATCTATCATTAAAAAAAATTGAGGAAGCACTTAATCTAGTGACATGACTAGAAAAATCAAACACATGACCGCCTAAAATTCCAACTAAAATAATAATAAAAATAATAATAATAAATGTTCAGAGACATAGAGAAAATCACAATGGAAAATTATTCATAGACATAGGGAGGCTTCTAAGCATAAGACATCTTGGATTCCAAAAAAAAACAAAACAAATTACTTTGTGATCACACCCATAATAAAAATAATATTAAGAGGTTAATGTAGTTTCAAATTTTTTTCTTGGGGTAAGATGATTTAGGATACTTAAATTTCAACTCTAGAGTGCCCAGTGGTTCGTATAGTCACACTAAGAGGGAGATGATAGTAAATTAGTATAGATATGTTTCTATCAAATTATTCAAACTTAAACTTTTATTCAATTTTTTATTATTCAAGAATCTGACTTGGTTATGATGCACGAATTTTTTTATGTATTCCCAAAATACATTTATAGAGTTTTTTTATAAGTATTTAAAAAACTATAAATAGCTATAGGGTTTTTTTATTTTAAAAAAATGGGTTTTAAAGGCGTTGAGGGCATCACCGCCATCAGTTTTCTCTAAAACCCAAAAAAAATAGTTTTACAATTTATATTTCTATTTTTTTGTTATATATATAAAAAAATTATCATAATTTCACAACGATTATATACATCATTACTTATATCAATATAATATGAAAATATAATTAAAACTATCATCAGGGCTCCCTTTTATAAGGGAAGGTTCCATTGAAATCCATATAGATTTTCAATGTGGGATTCACATTTACCCTTTCTAGGACTGAATTAATAATATATTATTATTATTAACATATTATAAATAATTAGAAATCAATTAATAATAAATATTAATAATAATTGATAATACTTAGCTAATTAATTAATAGTTAGTAGCAATTTTTTAATTAATTAATTATGATTTAATAATAATTAACTAGTTTCTAATAATAATTTTTAATTACTAATTAATAATCACTTGTAATTAATTATTAATTTATATTATTAATTATTCATTCATATTATTACTTAGAAATTAATTGGTAATTAATATTTCGAGTGCTAATAGTGTGAAACATACAATATTTTTACAAGTTCAACCTAAATGTGTGAATTTACTCCTTATTACGTTCTGTTTCAACTAAGGAAAAAAATTTCATTAATATCAACAATAGTTACAAGTGTTATAGGAAGGTATTACCATTAACCCAATGGTGTAGGAAGGAATCACCCTTAACCCTTTAGTGTGGGAAGGAAGCACCCTTTACCCTTGAGAAGTTATCACCCTTATCCTCAAGCTATCTTCTTCTGGTTCTTCAGTCTCCTGACTAGTATGGATATTATTATATTGCATCACTCCAGTCTTCTATGATCCTCCTTATAAAAACCTTTGAATAAGATCTTCCTTCAACTCTAATATTTCACTGCATCAACTATAGGGTCTTATTCCTCAACATAGGTCTTTAAACTACTATAACTTGTATAGAGAAGAGTGTTTTCAACATGTTTAAAAAATGTTGATAAAGATAATCTTTATCAAAACTAAAAAGAAACCACTATTAAGGGATTTGTCTTTATCAATTCCAAAAAAGCGCTGGTAAAGGTTACTTTTATTAGTTTTTTTGTACTGAAAAAGACTGCATTGATTTAAAAATGTTAAATCATATTAAAAAATTTATTATTAATTTTATTTTCATAATTTTACTAATACGGATTTTTTAAATTATATTATGAAATAAATATATTTAATAATATGTCAAAATAGATTAGAAAAAAATTATATATAAATATGTTTTAAATTAACATACAAATATGAAAATTTATAAATACATAAATATACAAATATAAAATAAATACATTATAAATATACAAATAGATAATATAAATATACAAAAATAATTTTAAATATAAAATATATATATATATATATATACTGTAAGAACCCGGATCTTATTTTCAGGTATGTTTTTCCTTTTTTGGTCGTTTTTGAGGAAAAAGGAAATTCTGAAAATTTTCTAAGTACACTTCATGTACTTTATGAGTACATGATGTGTATTGCCTTGCCACAGGAGGACATGTTCTGGCCATGTAGGATTCACACACACGACTATGTGGGAGTGTCTTGGAGGCTGCTTAAAGCGGAGTACGGAAACGCTAAGTACACGCCGTGTACTTAAAAATTACACGTCGTGCACTTTCTTTTTTTCATTAAACGCATCGGGGTCATGTCAAATCGACAGAAACACCCCCTTCTTTGTTCATCTCGTCCAGGAGCATCGTACGACCATGGATCTTTGACGAAACCCTGAGCATGCATCTATCCTCCGAATTAAACACGGTCGGTTACGTTGGAATCGCATCGGTGAGTTCCCTCTTCTCCTAGAGCACCATCTTCTGATTTCTATTCTCTCTTGAGATATTGTGGGTTGAACATTTTAGAAGTTTTTGTAGATCATCAGCATTCTAGGGCGATTCAAACTTTGAGGTTCACATATATCATTCCTACAACGCCGAGGTAGGTGGTTTGTGCCTTTCTATTCAAATTCTTTGAGTATTATGTGCAAATTCCACCAATACCCTTGAATGGGGTATTGTATGTATACCATTTTACCCCTGTTGAATTATCTTCCATTCTTGTATGTTTTGTAGAGTTTATTTGGATATGAATAGGGTTTATTTTTATTCTTTAGATGTATTTTTCCCATGCATGTTCTGTTTACGACTGTTTGGTCCTACCTAGACTTTGGTTGCTTTACCTATTTTCCATTCCTATTGTTGTAGGATGGAGAGTTTGTGTTCTGACATTCTTGATATGTTGTAGACTGATTGGCCAAGTAGTTATGTAGGTTTACTTTGGCCATATTGTATTTCTATGATCGTTGACCTACACAGGGCCGTGAGAACCTGGTGTAGTAGACTATAAGAAGAATTGACCGAGTGAGCTTCCTCAGAGAGTCCTTGAACTTAGGGATATAAGAGGAATTGGCCATGTGAGCTTCCTAAGAGAGTTCCTGACTACCTTAGACTATAAGGGAAATTGATTGTGAGTGCTTTATCAGAGAGTCTTTATATACTGAACCAGAGGGGTTAGGCCGAGTGCACTTCCCAGAGGGTTTCTTGTACTTGTTAGGTAGGACCAGAGGGGATGGCCATGAGTACTCCCCAGAGGGTTGCCTATTTGTGTTTAGTTGTTTGATTAGTTGTTGCTTGATGTTGAAACTGTGGATTGTTTACTGCTAATTACTTTTCTGTTTACTACTTTCTGTACTTTACCTGCCATATATTCACTGAATGTTAGGAATAGATCTTTGGGTGGTTGCCTACTAGTATTTAGTCTCACACCCTTTTTGGGCCATGCTTTTGGGCCCAAATTGATTATATTGTTGTAGGTATAGACAAGGTCAAGCTCCCTTCTACTTTAGGTACTTGACTTGTTGTCGAGCTGGAGAGCATGGGACCAAGCTTAGGCTTGCGATACTGAGGAGCTGTTTATCTTTTTCTTTTGTACTTTGGTTTAGCATTGTTTGTATTTCTAGCATTGTGACTTGTTTGGATACTTTCCTAGAAATATGTATCATGCATTATTTTATATATATGTGTGTGTTCCAGCAGTTTATTATTCCAGTCTTCTGTTGTTTACTGTTGTTGGATATTTATTGTTTCCTCTATTGTATATTATTTACCTTCGTTGTGTACTCTTCCAAATGAGGGCACAGTTTCCCCACTATCACACCCAAACCCTTGCTGCTAGTCGGTATCCTCTGGTGTGTGGGGAAATGTACTTGAGGCCATGTGATGAACCGGGTACATGGTGCCTCTAGGTGGCTTCCAGAATCGGGATGTTACAGAGTGGTATCAGAGGAATTATTTTCTCTTGATTTACTGTTTGGAGCCTTTATCTTGTGATAGGAAGGAATAGGTACTTGGTAATAAGTTGTGCCCAGGAGTAGCTAACTCATGTACAAGGAAAATCCAATCTACCTCATTTATTGCAATTTCTTCTAGTTTTTCAACTTTACAGTTGATCTGATCTTCACAGTTGGGTGACTCAAATGTTTTGTGTTATTACTGTTGATGTTATTGAGGTTCTATTCCTTTTGAAACCCAATGAGACGAGGGTATTCCATCTCATGCATCATATAGGCACTTTCTAGAAATCACATGTCATGCATTCTTGCCTTGTCATCTAGGATTCATTAGAAATTGCATGTTGTTGTGATAGACGTTGTGTATAATATGCATGCTGTTGTGATAGATGTCGTGATAAAAATACATGTTGTTTGATAGGGTATTGTTGTGTAAGGTTTTGTTTGAATGAACATAAAACTTTTGTTGTTGAGGTGTTATGGGCCCTCATAGACTATAATTTGGTGAATTATTTCCTTGTTTTCCATGTAATAGCATGTAGAAGATGCCAAACTTTGATTCGCATGGAGTATGGGCCCTCACGAATCAGAATTTGGAACCTTTAATGTTCATTTCAGGGTTTTTATGGGCTCTGGAGTAGTTTTTGACGCTTAGTGTCTAGAAAAACCCAGAATACACGTTGTTTAGTTTTGAATGCATGGCATGTGTTCTTCTGTTTGGGAAGAAACTGTTTTTCTTAAGTACATGTTGTGTACTTTATGTACATGTCGTGTAGTCTCTAACAATGTCATAGGCCGTGTGGGCAGAGACACGGGATGGGGAAAGTCTGGTGGGAACACGATGTGTACCAGTCGAACATGCTATGTAGTGTTGACCCTGTGTCTTCCCATGTAACTAATAACACAGACAGATAAACCTTAAGCTATACACGTCGTGTCAGGATTGAACACGCTGTGTAGTCTGATCCAGGTACCCAGCCGTGTCATGAACAACATGGGTCGGTGTTATCCTTTCAAGTACATGTTGTGTCTGTCTGGAACATGCTATGTAGTGTGAGCCATGTGTCAGGCCGTGTCACTAGCAACACAGGCCAGGTGAAGCTTATCTAGTACACATCATGTCTATAGTGAACATGCCATGTAGTCTTGTCTTGGGAGAGCCGTGTTGCTTAACCATGTAGAAGGACTCAGGCAGGGGAAGAGGATTCAATACGTGTTGTGTGTTAGTAGAACACAACATGTGTTTGGGGTGTTACACGACCAGTTTAGGTAGGAGTACACACCCATGTAAATGACTTAAGGGAACATGCCATGTAAGAATTGTACACGACGTGTAGTCATGTTTTGTAAAACATGAATGATTTCTTTCTCATGTTACCCTCTTATGCTTCTAATTTTCAGTCCTTGATAATATTGATCTAAGGTGTGTGCTTGACCTTGCAGATTCATGCCACCAAGATGTCCTCCGGCTGTACACCAGTTGCCAGGCGGTGATCAGACATCAGACATGGCCGATCAGGGACTCCCAACGGATCCTCCAGTTGTGCCAGCCTTGGCACCAGCCATTATACCTGACATAGGTGATGGTGCACAGTTCAGGGAGGGATTTTGAGGATGATGCAGACCTTCCAGGGAGCGCCACCTCCTGCCCCGTCGATGGCAGAATTGACGCGGGTCTTTCAGCAGCAGCATCCTAGTACTTTCTCAAGGGATGTAGGACCCCAGGATGCAGAGTCATGGAAAGAATCCATGTTGACAATTTTCAATCATTTGGAGATACCTATAGATAAGAGGGTGAATCTTGCTACCTACATGCTCTGAGACTCTGCCAAGAGGTGGTGGGATGTGATCTCACAGGCGGGACACCAGCAGAATATGACATGGGATGAGTTTTGGCGTATCTTCTATGATTACTTCTATCCGGAGACCTTGAGGGCCGATCGAGCCCAAGAGTTTATGAGTCTGGAGCAGGGTACTCTTTCTATTATGGAGTATTCATATTGCTTCGCAGAGCTACATCTTTTCATGCCTATTTTAGAAGGTGATGAGTTGTTCCTTGCACGGAAGTTTTAGGATGTTCTGAGGCACAACATCCGATCACAGGTGAACATATTCGGGTTGACTTCGATATCTTCTATCATAAACTAGGAGCTGATCACATAGTGAAATCTGAGGTATTCTGGAGTGGTGAGCTAGGGTGGTTTGGCATCAAAAGTTATTATCCCTTCTCATGATAGTAGGAAGCGCCGCAGGGAGTATTCATGAGGAGATTAGAGTAGGTGGGATGCATCTTCTGGCATCCAGGTGGTGTGATACCAGTGTGGGAAGAGTGGGAATATGAGGCCACATTTCCTAAGATACCCAGTGGAGTACCAATCTTGTGGCAAGATGGTTCACCTTTAGTGATTTTGTTAGTTCTTCTCACTAGCAGCTGGTGACAGGGGTTCTTCTATGACTATGTATTTAGGAGCAACGCCACTAGTTTCTCACCATTCTGAGAACTGGAGTTCTTTTAGCCATTTGGGCCGATGTGGAGGTCATGTATGTGGTAGTCAGTCACTAGTTCTTCAGCGACAGTAGGGTGGATTGGCTTAGAGAGGTCAGGCAGGGTTGCAGGGCCATGGCTTAGGCCAGACTTTTTCAGTGGAGCAGACCCAGTAGGAGTAGGATCTTATACCCTCTACAGTTTTAGGTATGATCTTAGTATCCTTAGTTTTATCTTAGACTCTTTTTTATATAGGGGCTTCCCATAACTTTATCTCTGTCACTGCTGTGGAGAGCTTTGGTCTCTGTATTTTTTTCCTCTGCCGATATCTTGACACTAGACACTCTGTTGGGGACTAGAACTGCTATTTTACCTCAGTGTAGGGAGTGACCTCTACAGGTTGGTGGGTTTCACTTCTTATGGGACCTCTATGTCCTAGATATGACATTCTATGATGTCATTCTTCGGATGGACTGGTTAGTTCCATTCCAGGTAGTCATCGATTTTTATCATCATAGGGTGAGTTTCGTATCACCAGAGGGTGGATCCTTTCTTCATAAGGGCGAGTGGGATGTCCAGGCGAGCAGATCGGGTCTAGAGAATCATGGTTTGGGACGAGTTATAGCCCAGATTGCTAGTCTATATTTGGATGACCAAGGGACTTCACAGATGGACTTTCCTCCAGTGGTGGACCGTTTTAGAGACATCTTTCCAGAGGACTTTTCAGGTTTGCCTCTATAGCGTGAGGATGACTTCTCAATTGAGCTTATTCCATGAGTGCCACCAGTGTCCATTCCTCCTTATAAGATGGCTACACCAGAGTTGCAGGAGCTTAAGAAAAAGTTTCAGGAGTTGCAGGAAAAGGGTTTCATCCGACCCAATAATTCTCCTTGGGTTTGGCCTATCCTGTTTGTGAAAAAGGCAGACGACACCCTCAGGCTTTGTGTGGACTATCGGAAGTTGAACCAGTTGACGGTCAAGAACCGGTATCCCTTTCCAAGGATCGATGACCTATTTGACCAACTTTGAGGAGCTCAGGTGTTTTAGAATATTGAATTGAAGTCTGTTTATCATCAGTTGTGCATTAGACCATCAGATATACCTCTTACAGCCTTCTGGAGCAGGTATGGTCTATACGAGTATATGGTTATGTTGTTTGGTCTTACGAATGCACCTGCAGTCTTCATGGAACTGATGAACTGAGTGTTCCATCCATACTTGGATTCCTTCATGGTTGTTTTTGTGGATGATATCTTGGTGTACTCTCACACTCGACACGAACATGATACCCTTCTTGAGATAATTTTGATTACATTGAGGGAGCATCATTTATATGCTAAGCTCTCAAAGTTCCACTTTTGGATGGATCGTATTCACTTCCTGGGTCATATTATCTCAGATGCAGGAGTATCAGTAGACCCAGATAAAGTGAGAGTTGTAGTTTCTTGGGAGCATCTGAAGAAATTCTTTGAGGTACGGAGTTTTCTAGGGCTGCCTGGATACTACAGACATTTCATACATGACTTTTCACGCTTATCAACACCGCTTAAACATCTTACTAAGAAGTGTGTGAAGTTCTTATGGTCAGATTCTTATAAGTCATCCTTTCAAGATTTGAAAGGGAGGTTTACTTCAGCACCGATACTAGTCTTGACAGAGCCAGGAAAGAGCTATACTGTTTACTATGATGTGTTGGGTATCAGGCTAGGAGCTGTGATAATGCATGGAGATGGAGTCGTTGTGTATGGGTCTTGGAAATTGATTCCACATGAGAGGAATTACCCAACGCACAATCTGGAGTTAGTAGCTATTGTTCATTCCCTATGCTATTGGAGACATTATCTTCTAGGAGATCATTGTGTGGTTTTCACTGACCACAAAAGTCTCAAGTACATCTTCACTCTGCGTGATCTGAATTTAAGACAGTGGAGGTAGGTTGACTACCTACAATCCTTTGAAATTGAGCTTGCCTATACGCCTGGGAAGGGAAACGCAGTGGCAGATGTTTTGAGCAGGAGGACTCAGATACAGGCAGCCCAAGAGGCCAGCAGTGAGTGGAAGCTTATGGATCTGTTCTCTGAGATTCATTTGGAGGTGCATGACAGACAGGGGCATACTTTTCTATCTTCTGTTACTGTTACATGTACCCTTATTGATCGATTATGAATGAGGAAGCTATCAGATTCTAAAGTCCTAGTCCTAAGGGAGAGTGTATTGGGAGAGGACCATATTCCTAGATGGAAAGTTGGTGGGGATGAGATCTTGGGTTTCCAGGGGCGCGCATGGGTGCCAACAGATATACGTGAGGATCTGATGAAGGACTTTCATTCCTCAGTTTGGGCAGTTCATCCTGGTGTCACCAAGATGTATCATAACCTACACCATCAATATTGGTGGTCAGGTATGAATATGGATGTTGTTGGTTTCGTCATGAAGTGTTCCACTTGTCATCAGGTGAAGGTGGAGCATTAGTGGACAGCAGGGCTTTTACAGGAGTTACCCATTCCCGAGTGGGAGTGGAATGATGTCGTGATGGATTTCGTGATCGGTTTTCCAAGGTCGTCCTAAGGGAATGATGCAGTATGGGTTATCATTAACAGACACACAAAGGTTTCTCACTTCTTTTCGATCAAGGATACCTTTATTGTTGATGATCTAGGATGGTTGTACATCTGGGATATTGTACAACTACATGGAGTTCCACCCTCCATTGTTTCAGATAGGGATGGTCGTTTTACTTCTCGGGTCTGGCAGGGGCTTCAGAAGGTGTTGGGTACACAGGTACTTTTGAGTACAACATACCACCCGCAGACAGATGGCCAGTCTGAACGTACAATTTAGGTGCTTGAGGACATTCTCTGAGCATGCATTCTGGATTTTGGAGGTTCTTGGGAGAATCATATACCACTTGTGGAGTTTGCCTAAAACAATAGTTTTCAAAAAACTATTCAGATGGCACCTTATGAGGCTTTGTACGGTAGGCCATGCTGATCACCCTTATGTTTGCTGGAGACAGGAGAGGTAGCTTTTTTGGGACATCATCTTGTTCAGGAGACCATAGAGAAAATAGATTTGATTCGGAAGAGGATGTATATTGCACAGTCTCGTTAGAAGTCTTATGCTCATCAACAGAGACGACCTCTGGATTTCGAGGTCGGAGATCAGGTTTTCCTTCATGTCATATCAAGGCTGGGACACAAGAGGATTAGGAGACAGGGTAATATTTTTCCAAGGTATGTTGGGCCGTTTGAGGTGTTGGACAGAGTTGGGTCAGTTTCCTATCGATTGTAGTTACCTCAGAGGTACCAAGCTATACATGATGTCTTCCACGTTTCTCAGCTTCGACGTTACTTTTCAGACCTATCTCATGTTTTCCAACCCGATGAGGTTGAGTTGGAGGTGGATGCATCCTTTGAGGATCATCCTATCTATATTTTGGATCGAAGTATGAAGGTTCTTCGTGGTTGGTATGTTCCTCTGGTATGGGTGCTTTGGTAGCACGGGCAAGTAAAGGACAAGACTTGGGAGAGGGAGGCATATGTATGATCACAGTGGCCAGATCTGTTCAGGTTTTCTTCTTCTATGTCGTGCTAGGGAAATTCAGGGATGAATTTCTTTAAGGGGGGAAGTTTGTAAGAACCCGGATCCTCTTTTCAGGTATGTTTTTCCTTTTCTGGTCATTTTTTGAGGAAAAATGAAATTCTGGAAATTTTCTAAGTACTCACTATGTACTTTATGAGTACATGCCGTGTACTACCTTGCCACAGGAGGTCATGTGCTGGCCGGGTATTTTCCACACACACGACCATGTGGGATTGTCTTGGAGGCCGCTTAAAACAGAGTACGAAAACGGAAAGTACACACCATGTACTTCAAAATTACACATCGGGTGCTTTATTTTTTTCATTAAATGCACCGAGGTCACGTCTAATTGATAGAAACACCCCCTTCTTCATTCATCTTGTCCAGGAGTGTCATACGACCATGGATATTCGACGAACCCCCAAGTGTGCATCCATCCTGCAAATCAAACATCATCGGTTGTGTTGGAATCACATCAGTGAGTTCTCTCTTCTCCTAGAGCACCATCTTCCGATTTCTATTCTCTCATGAGATATCATGGGTTGGACATTTTAGACTTTTTTGTAGATCTTCAGCATTCTATAGTGATTTAAGCTTTGAGGTTCACGTAAATCTTTCCTACAATGCCGAGGTAGGTGGTTTGTGCCTTTCCGTTCAAAGTCTTTGAGTATTATGTGAAAATTCCACCAATACCCTTGAATGGGGTATTGTGTGTTTACTTTTTTACCCATGATGAATTGTCTTCCATGATTGTATGTTGTGTAGAGGTTATTTGGATATGAATATTTTTGATTGCTATGATTTTGATGTATTTTTCCCATGCATGTTCTGTTTACGACTGTTTGGTCCTGTTTAGCCTTTGGCTGCTTTACCTTTTTTCCATGCCTGTTATTATAGGATGGAGAGTTTGTGTTATGACATGCTTGATATGTTGTAGACTGATTAGCCAAGTAGTTCTATAGGTTTACTTTGTCCATATTGTATTTCTATGCTCATTGACCTACACAGGGCCGTGATAACCTGGTGTAGTAGACTATAAGGAGAATTGACCGAGTGATCTTCCTCAGAGAGTCCTTGACCTTGGGGCTATAAGAGGAATTGACCGTGTGAGCTTCCTCAGAGAGTTCCTAACTACCTTAGACTATAAGGGAAAATGACCATGAGTGCTTCCTCAGAGTGTCTTTATATACTGAACTAGAGGGGTTAGGCCAAGTGCACTACCTAGATGGTTGCTTGTACTGTTTAGGTAGGACCAGAGGGGATGGTCGTGAGTACTTCCTAGAGGGTTTCCTATTTGTGTTTAGCTATTTGATTATATATTACGTGATGTTGAAACTGTGGATTTTTTACTACTGAGTACTTTCCTATTTACTTCTTTATGTACTTTACCTACCATATATTCACTGACTTTTAGACATAGATCTTTGGGTGGTTGCCTACTCGGATTTAGCCTCACACTCTGTTTGGTCCATGATTTTGGGCCCAAACAGATTGTATTGTTGCAGGTATAGACAAGGGAAAGCTCCCTTCTACTTCAGGTACTTGACTTGCAGTGGAGCTGGAGAGCATAGGACCAAGCTTAGGCTTGCGATGCTGAGGAGTTGTTTATCTTTTTCTTTTGTACTTTGGTTTAGCACTGTTTGTATTTTCAGCATTGTGACTTCTTTGGATTCTTTCCTAGACATATGTATCATGCATCATTTTATATATATATATATGTGTGTGCTCCAACTTTTTATTATTGCAGTCTTCCGCAGTTTACTGTTGTTGTATATTTACTACTTCCGCTATTGTTTTTTGTTTACTTCCATTGTGTACTCTGCCAAATGAGGTCATAGTTTCCTCACTATCACACCCAAGCATTTTCTGCTAGTCGGCAGCCTCTGACGTGCGGGGAAATGTGCTTGAGGCCATGTGATGAACTGGGTACGGGGCGCCTCTAGGTGGCATCCGGAACTGGGACGTTACATATACAAACATAAATATATTAATAAATATATATTAATATAAATACAGGCATGTTTTGGAAAAAAATATATAAATATAAATATAAATATAAATATTTACATATATATATATATACAAATATATATATATATCCAAATAAATGAATATTTATATATATACAAATACAAATTAATTCACGCTTACATATTTTGTAATAAATTTATACACATGCACAAATATACACATTTTACGATTGTTGGTCAATAATTTTTGGGCCACCATGAGTCATAGTATGTAGTTTTAAGGGAAAAAAATTTGGACTACTATAAAGTTGATCCATGCATCGTGAGGTTGAGTTCATTGTTGGGAGTTCGTGAAGAATAGGAGTATGCGGTGAAGTTTTTTTGTAAAGTGATAAACAATAATTGTGATTAACAAATTTATTGGAGGTCATTACATATAAAATGACCACTAATAACTTCATCAAGTTTGATAAAAATCCATTACATAGCATTACTTCTAGGAAAATTCAGAAAATTCCAAAAGTTATCCAAAAATTAGCAAGTCTATCTATGTGTATGGGGTACGCAAAGGGGGTATGTGGAATCCTATCCATGAGGTCAGAGTATGCGGGGTAGGTAGGGTAGTGTGGCCCTTGGAGTAGGAGTTAACAAAGCTTTTCAAAGAAATAAGAGTGCTTTGGGAAGCTCTTGTAGAACATTTTTTAAAGTCTGAGCTCACTATGAATGTAGTCCATGAAGGGTGGTGAATGGTGTTCTGCAAAGTCAAGTATGTGGTGAATAGTGTTCCATGAATTCAAGTACATGAAAGAATGGGTTTTATCTATTGGATGAAAATATAGATTCATATCAAACCCATATTAGTGTGAAACAAATCAAAGATGATATAGATCATTCGAAGAATCATCTAGAGAAGCTATGTGTTCACTTCAACAGAGAGAGTAGTGAGCTTTCAAAGTGTGATTGGTTGTAAACTAGGGGAAAATGACTCCATTACAAACACTATAATATTAGTGTGCTATAGTGTATTTGGTATATTGGCATATCACCTTTTTATGCTCCTTGGACTAGCCCGGATATGGTGAACCAAGTAAAATTGTTATGTCTCATGCATGCTTTCAATTCAATAAATATATATTATCGTGAGAAGGAATGAGAAGAGAGTGTTGTCTTCCAATGAAATAATATCAAAGAGGCAGTTGTTTAAATCTTTCATACCTTTATTCACCCCCTCTTAGGGTAATTAACCTAGTGGGTCTAAAAATTGGTACCATATCTAATGGTTAAAGTAAGTGTTTTCTCTCTTAGTGGAAGTAATGGAAGTTGTTAATCGCAAAGAGATTCAGATCTTCAATGGAAACAATTTTCAATTGTGGAAGAATTAGATGAAAAACTATTTCTGGTATTTAGGCATGGATTTATATATAGTTTTTATACATGGTATTTAAATTATTATAGACAATAGGGATCTATCATATGCATAAAAAATGAAACTTGATGCAGATTCCAAAGGAATCAATGATTTTTTGGAGCTTTATCCAACAAAATCTACATGAAAGTGATATCATGTGGATCCTCACATTCCATATGGTAAAATATGATAAAAATATACAAATGATATTCAAAATTTTGAATGGTTAAATTGTAGGTTTTTTGGAACAATTATGTGGACTTGAGAATGCACCCAAATTAATTTTTTGATGCATTATTTGATTAGGTAAATGTTATTATGGGGAATTTATGGTATCATAGAATCCCTTGATGATGTGAAGATATTTAATCACATCCTCATAATATTTTCACCCTAGTTTTATTTTAAATTCTCTATACTTGAGGATAAATATCCAAAGTAGTTGTCATTGTCTACTTTTTATAATATTATTATCACATATGAGATGAGAAATAATGATAATGAGGTTGTGGAAAAGGGGAAGTCTAAGGAGGTGGTATTCAAGGCCATGAGGAATCTCATCATAGAGGATGGCCATGAATAAGAATAGGTGGATGAACTTATTCCATTACTTTCCTAAAATCTATGAAAGGAAAATTAAAGTTTAAATAGAAACTTATACTCTCTCTTTTTATATGGAAAGTTTGGTAACCTTACATCCCAGTGACCCAATAAATTTTAAGAATATTATGAGGATGATAAATTTCCTATAAATTAATATTCAACCAATGTGAAAGGAAATAAAAATATAAAAAAAACTTCTTTATAAAGAACAATATTATGTCACAAAAAAAATATTTTAGATGAAAGTGAGATTGAACAAATAGAATACTGAAAATATCATAAATAAAAAATCTATGGTGGATGTTGTGAAAAATTCCAACATAAAGGAATAGATAAAAAATTGTGATAGATAAGTGGAAGTAAGAGTTGATATCTAGGTTAAATTGGAATCTAATCTTGAAGAAATAGATGTTTGGAGAACTAAAATGAAGAAATAAAATAGAGTGGTTCATGATGCCAAATTCTATATGTAGTAGTAAGAAGAATAAAATTATGAGATGAAGGAAAAATTTGTAAATATCAAATCTAAAAATCTAGAAAACACAAAGAAGGTTGTGGATTGAAAGATAAAATTTGAATAAGATACCATGATTGTCGATGAGTTGACTAAGACAGTGAAAGACCTGAAAATGTATTAAAGATCTATAGGAGGGAGTTATATTAAAGTGATGAAAATATGAAGAACATTAAATAATTATGTCTCTCAAAACAACATTGGTAAATTAGAACACATAGGTGATCAAAAAAGGAAAATTCGAGCATGGAGGTCTAGTAAAATTATAAAAGGATTTTTAGCAGAAGAAAAAGTAATATCTAACTAAAAAGGATGGTATAGGGTTTGATCGCAAATAAAAAGTGATAATGCTTTACACAATACCATAACCACCCACTCTGAATTTGAAGGTTGATTTGGTTAAGACTCAAAATCAGAATATCTAGGGAATCCAATGGATAATTGATTCCACAATAATGACACATGAGAGTACACCTCATATTATGAGATATTATTATGGAAATATGGTACATTCCCAAAATGTTTATACCATAACCAATAGGTATCGAAGGACATAAGATAAATAAAGTAAACCATGCAAATTTCAATATTCCAAGCATGATTTTGATGGTGAATGTTTTTTGTGTAGAGGATTTGGACTTATAGACCAATATTTACCACCGTCGATGTAAAGTAATGTGATGATGTAGACCCAAATTGGTTGTACACAGTATCTTAAAAAATCAAAAAATAATCTAAAAATGTAAAATTTATTTCTAGAATTGAAATATAGAGTCATTACAACATACTATAAATAAGATCAAGTATGTATATCAATATTGGGTGTGAATACAACGATATAGATTAGGAAAAAATGATTTGATCATGCAGTGGTTGTAGAGATTTCCTATAAAGTATCAGATCACGCTGATGTATAGACCATTGATAGTGGATGCACTTCCCACATAATGATGAATAAGGATCTCTTCATAGGCATTCAGTACGACAAGGAAGGTGTCATAAAATTTGGAAATGATTAAATCCTAAAAATTATTGGCTTAGGAAAATCCAAGTTTGGGGAAAATGATATGAGATGAATAGATATCTTGGTTATTAAATGTCTCGATCATAACTTTCTTAGTGTTAGTTAACTATAAGATTTAGGGAATACAATAAATTTTTCCAATAAAATTTACATCTGTAAGGGGAAGGAGAGTGTAGTTTTTATGAAAGGGAAGCATATAAAATGGAATCTCTACCTTTTTAGTAGAAAAGAATATATATTATTTCTATATAAGGAAGAAGAAAATAGGTTTGGGGATAGATGTCTTGGATATTTGAATCAACAGACTATGTAATATCTGGTTAAAATTGGTGGAGCTCAGGATATCCCAAAGTTATCAAGTGATCATACACACAATTGGGATGGAAGATGCCTCCTCTATCTCTTGGTCCACTCTCAAGAGAGAGAATCTCCTCCTAGGGATTGTTCCTCCTAGCGTCAGAGCTTTCGTAATCGGACAATGCTTCTTCTACTCTTCTTTCTATTGTTTCATCTTCCTCTTTGGTTCTCTTCACTCTGGCCTTGTTGTTGTGGGATTCTTCTACTTCTCTTTCGAACTTCCCCATCATTCTTGACCCCATTAGTATTCTATCATGATGGTAAGAAAGACCAATTAGGAGGTTTTGGTGGATGCTCACAATGGTGCTACTTCGATATTCTCGGTTTCGGCTTCTTCAGTTCATTCTTCTAGGGTTTCATCCTCAGTCCCTTTTTTATTATTTATCAGTGGTTCTTTCATTAGTTCTACTTAAATCCCTCTCTTTCAGTTTCATTTAGTGTTTTAGTCCTAGTTTTTTTCTTTAATGTCCCTCAATGGATTTTATTTTTCCCTCTCCCATTCTCTTTCACTCTTTCCTACCTTGGTCTCCTAATATTTTGCTTCCTTCCAGGTTGTTCAGGTGAAATGGATTCCATGGAGGTTTTGGGATGTGTTTGGGGTGTTGTATGAGTTTACGAGCAGTGTGAATTATGGTGGCTTTCTCTATTTTCTTTGTCCTTGCGTTTTTATCCTATGACGATGGATTTGTTTCTCTCTCTCTTTATGGATGGACTTTTTTAGTGGTGCAAATGGATTTGAAAATGGGGATTTTTTCTTATTCTCAAGATTTTATATAGTTTTTCTTTCTCAATTTTATCAGTAATTCATTATTTATCTCTAGTTTTTTTATTTGTTCATGGTTATGACGACTATAAATCTTGTTTTTCATGATGGTAGCGTGATTGCCTATCGGCCAGCGAATATGTGGGATTCTTCTGCTACTCTTTCAAACTTCCCCATCATGCTTGACCCCATTAGTATTCCATAATGAGGGTAAGAAAGACCAATTAGGATGGTTATGATGATAGAACTGACGTTCGCCGAAGTCAGTAATGTGATCTACCTCTTAGTTATAGGTTTGCTCATGATGGATAATGGTTTGTGGTTTCAGGTAGGTAAGATCATGGATCAAGGTGTATAATGGTAGTTTTTTTGAATTTTGGTTTTTGAATTTTTAATGTTGAACTTTTTAATTTTGAATGTGGTGTGTAGTATATTATGTGGATGTGGGGTATGCGGGAAAAGATGGATATTTTTTATGGTTCCCACTTGACCAAAAAGTGGATATTTGAAAAATAAAAAAATGGATTATGTA
This sequence comes from Viscum album, assembly GCA_963277665.1. Lineage (NCBI taxonomy): Eukaryota > Viridiplantae > Streptophyta > Magnoliopsida > Santalales > Viscaceae > Viscum > Viscum album. The sequence goes on from OY728155.1 coordinate 727,299,054, forward strand.
TCATTGATGATAGAGGTTTGTCGAAAAAAACTATTCAATTACATTCTTATTATCCTAATAATGCACCATAGTATCACACCCTAGGGTTGATATCAAGGAGGCTACATACACGCAATATTTTCATATTGTCTCTATTTTAAACTTATTAATATAAATATATTAAACTAATATATATGGGGGTATTGAAAAGATAAATGAAATATAAATATAATATATATAAATGAAATTCAAAATAGAATGTTTTTAGAATAATAAATGAAGTAAATTGTTCTTGGGAGGTTCAAAAGATACATATCATTGTTCTAAATTAATCTCAATATTCAACTCAATTAGATGATCAAGACTTATCACACCTCACCTTCTCATTTGGATTGTCATCACCCCATACTAAGAACTATGCATATTAGTTAATTGTCTTCATAAATTCATCTGGGATACCTCTTCACTGACCATCACTACTCATGAAATGCTCCTCCATATTCATGACACAAATAGAGAAGGGAAGGGAAATTCATAAACAAGAATAAGAGCTTAGTGGTAGATACAACAGGGTGACCGTTCACCATAATCAATTTAACCACCAAAAAAAATCCCAGAATTGAATAAATGTATTATAAATTAATGTGAATGAAACTCAATCAAATCATCATTACCTCACTTAAACAATCACCAAGTTTATTTCTCCATTTTTATTAGAGTTGAGAAGGGAACAACGGTGGGAGAATATATAAAATAATAAAATAAATGAAAGGAGGAATGAAGAAGAAAGATAATATATTAAATGATAACTAAAATTAAATAATTAAATAAACTAATATGATAATTTAAATGTCTAAAAAAGGCTTCCCCTAAGTTTCCAACCCTTTGGAATGAAGAAGAGATGCACTTTTATAGGGAGAGGGGGTGAAAATTTGGCTCTAAAAATGTCTTCTGAATTATTCTGAGTGGTATACCTATTAAATGATAGAATTTGAGAATGTGTTCTTCTTAAAAATTGATCTCCCATGTTTTATCTATCTACCCAAAAAATAGTAGCTTATTTTTTCATGTTTAGTGATAAATATATCCAATATACTCTAGGAATTTATTTTGTCATAGTGACTCTTTATCTTCCAATTTTCCACTTTCCAATGAATTAATGACCTTGAAAAATTCAGATTCACGCATGGTATCATCCATAAAATATGTTTATAAAATAATTATCCATACTCATTCAGAATTTAAGATTCATTTTACTATCCCAATCATAGATATAATCTCATCTTTTAATGTGTCCAGTCACATATTTCAAAGCATGAATTGTGAGATAAATTTGGGCCTCTAATTAATGGATTGATCTTGTGGTCCATAAGGATGAAATGTATCACACAATATAAGGAAGCCTATAAAAATTAATTTCACAATTTGGTTTATTTTAGAACATGTTATGACCAAATTATAGAATAAAAATAAAATAGTTAAATCCCAAAATTAAGCCATTTTTGAAATTTATCACAAATACTTCAAAAACCTAAAAATGTGACCATTTCCCATAAAATAAAACTATGGTGGGTTTAAAAAAATTAATTATAGAAAAAAATATGTGAAATTTATATCTTCATCACTCCCCCACACTTAACCATTTCAAACCTAGGCAATCATCATATATCCAAATCAAAATTCACACAACAATCAAAACTGAGAAAACATCAATGATCTCTTCTAAAATGAAATTTAATCATATATCTTATATTAAAAATAATTCTATTTCATTTTAAATCATCGCATTTAAATTTTTTTAAACCTCATAAATCCATACTTGGCCCAATCACAACCTACCTCACATTGAATTTTGTCACTTTTCACTCAAGAGAAATTAAATCTGGAGTTATGCTCATAATTTGAAATTGAATGTATCGCCATAGGATTGTGATAATTATAATTTATCTACATCTCGATTCATGAAAAAAAATCAATAATGGGGTCTTTTTTCATGTTAATTATTTATATTAGGGTTGGAGGGAAAGTTATTGAAATATTTAAGACTAGAAAGAGGTGGATTGACTCCTTTGTACAATACATGAATAATCAAGTGAAAACATGGGAATTCCTCACTCAATACCCTTAACAATGTGAAAAAAATATTGCCCCATTTTTATGACATGGTAAATTAGTCAATAAATTATTAAAATTAATGATATAATCCATGTTCCCCCCATTTGTTGTAAAGATATAGAAATACAAAAATTTATTTTATTTTTTATTTTATTTTCTTTTTCATGGAGGATGAGCTGAAAATTGAATACAATGAAAGAATGAAAATGCATGACACTTATTTTGGAGAGGTAAATGAGTAAAAAAATAAAGTTCAATGATAAATTCAATCTCATCTCCATTTTTTCATTTTTTGGCTTTTTTCCAAAGAGAACCGGATGAAAAAAATGAAACACAATGAAATGATGACTCATACCCAATTATATCATTCTTCACTACCCAAAATGATGAAACATACCTCATACCACCCATAAAATAAATAAATCCCAAACAACTCACATGAAAGTCCCTTCTCCCACACTCAAACTTCAAATATCCATGCAAAAATAAGAGTGTGGGTTGGTGAGGAAAAACTGTATTGTAGTGTGGATTAAACCTATAAGACAATTCATGGAATCTAAGGGATAATGAAGAATATGTGTAATTTTAGGTCTCAAGTTAAAAAATTTCTATCCGAAGAAGTTCCTCAATCATGTTAAAAACGTTTCATGATATCCAATTATTTGAATGAGAAAAATCAAAATTTCTGGTTCTCACACAAAATCCATGTTTCCCTCAAGAAAGTGTGGGTACTGGAAAGAATATGTCAAAGTGGATTATAATTTCTCATAGGACTAGAAAATTATTTTTAGTTGTTGTTTCATGGGAATGTATTTCAAAAATTAGTCAAACTCATAAAAATTCTTAGAAATCCAGTTCAAGAAAATGTTTTCACACCAATAAACATTTGAAATTCATTTCTTCAAAAATCATATCAACTTTCACAAAATCAATTGATGTGTGAAAAATGATCAGAATATTAATTAAAGCTAAATGTTACTAAAAATATGAAAAATAAAAATAAAAAAATCACATAAAACAAATAATCAAGTTGACACTCCCCTCACACCTAGATTTTACTACCACTCATTGTAGCTCAACAAAAGAATAATAAGGGAAGAAAAATAAAGGGAAGGAAAGATACAGCCTAACTTTATTTTTCAGTGGAGGTCTTGATTTAAGATCCTAGCTGCTTCTGCATGTCCTAAAAATAATTAAATAAAAAAACATGATAAAAATAAATAAAGAGGAAGAGAAATGGAAAAGAAAGGGGATAATGATTGTTTTTACCCCCAAGAGGGTGCTAGGTTTTTACTTCCCCTAGTCAAGAAATTGTAGTGGTTTAACCTCAATCCAAAAATGGATGGGTTTTATTGCTCAAAACCCCCAAAAAAAAATTCTCCCAACATCCATAAATATATTATAGTAGTTAGAACCCCCAAATAAAATAAAAACATCCCCAAACCCCATAATAGAAGAAAGAGGGGATCTGAGACTAAGTGGGGGAGGGAAAAGAATAAAGGGGGGATCCATGTTTAGTTTAGTTGGAGGAGTGGAATCCAATGGTTTTGAAAGAAGTTGGAGAATGGTAAGTGGATTATATTTTGGTTCAGGTTCATCACATGATCCCTCAAGGATTTCTTGTTTTGTGCCAGAATCCTTATATGTACCAATGTACAGCTTGACTGGATCCTCCATTTTCTCCTCAACACAAACAACTTCTTCATCTTCTTCATCTAGTGACTCCATTAATGGTAATGAACATACAAAATCATAACAAGGGAGATTATTTTTTTAATTTATAATCAATAATTTTTTAATTAATATAATGATCAAAAAGTGAATCTCCTTCAAAGATTTCAACTTCAGACTCTTTTTCCTCAAGCAATACAGCCTGAAATTCTTTTATTGGAGAGGGAAGTGGATCTTCAAGTATAGATTTAACCTTACCAATTTATTCTCAAAATATAGGTGGAATATTTATTTCACTATCCTAAGCTTGTATTTTTTTCCATTCCATCCATATTCCTTTAACTTCTTCAATGATAGTGTCCAGAGAAGCTACTATCTTGCTTGCTTGTTCCAGCATCTTGAAATTCTCTTGAAGGGTCAAAGCATTTTGTTCCATTTGGTGAGCAATTTTTTCCATTTGAATCCTAAATGTTTCTTCACTGGTGTAAATTTCATTAATATGGAAATAATAAGAAAAATAACTTAAATAATTTATCTTGACCTATGAATGAAAAAAATCTTTAAATCTCTTTTTTTTAGTTTTTAAATATATTTTTTTGTTTTTTTATGAAAAAAAGTGTGTGTAAGCGTTCGAAATTCCCAGAAACAACACCAAAATAATGATAGAGGTTTTCCGCGAACCACTATTTAATTAAATTATTATTATACTAAGAATGTACCTTAGTGTCACACCCTAGGGTCAATCTCAAAGAGGCCGCTTACATGCAATATTTTCATATTGTCACTATTTTAAACTTATTAATATAAAAATTTTAAAATAATATAGATGGGGGGATTGAAAAGATGCATGAAATATAAATATAATATATATATATATATATATTCAATGAAAAATATAATGATGTTAGAATAATAAATGAAGTAATTTTTTAGGAGGTTCAAAAAATTGATATCATTGTTCGAAATGAATCTCAATATTCAACTCAATGAGGTGATCAAGACTTATCACACCTCACCTTATCATTTAAATTGTTATCACCCCATATTGAGACCTTTGAATACGGGGTAATTATATTATTAAATTAATATATTTTACCTATTCTCTGGCCATCACTACTCATTCCATGATCCACCGTAAACACGACATAAATAGCGAAGGGAAGGAAAATTGATAAACGAGAAGAAATTAGTGGTAGATAAAATGGGGTGATCGCTCACCGTAATCGATTTAACCACCACTAGAATAACCAAAAATTAATAAATGGATTATAAATTAAAGTAAATTAAACTCAATAAAATCACCATTCCCTCCCTCAAACAAGCACAGAGGTTAGTTCTCCATTTTTAGTGGAGTTGAGAAGGGAACAACAGTGGGAGAACACATAAAATAACAAAATGAAAGAAATGAGGAATTTAGAATAAAGATAATATATTAAAAGTGAACTAAAATTACAGAATAAAATAAATTAAAATGGTACAGTAAATGGCCAACAAATTCTTCCCCTAAGTTTTCAACCCTTTAGAATGAATAAGGGATAAAGTTTTATAGGGAGAGCGGGTGAATATTTTGCTCCAAAAATGTCCTTCGAATGATTCCATGTAGTATACATCTTTAATGGAAGAATTTTGGAATGTTTCATTCTTTAAAGTTTATGAACTATGTGTAATCCATATAAAAAATATGATCTTATTTGGACACATGTAGTGAAAGATATATCAAATATACTCCAAGAATTTGTTCTGGCTTGGTGACTCTTCATCTTCCAATTCACCACTTTCAAATGCATTAATGACATTGAACACTCTGGATTCACACATGGACTACTAAATAAAATATATTTATTGATTCATTATCCATATACATGATTAATTTAAGATTCATTTTACTGTCCCAATAATAGATATAATCTCATCTTTAAATGTGTCCAGATCTATGCACAGATTTCGAGGCCTGAATTGTAATCTGAATTTGGGCCTCTAATTGATGGATCGAGATTATGGTCCATAAATAAGAAATGTATCCCAAGATGTAAGGAATACTATAAAAAGTACTTTTATAATTTGGTTCAGTTTAGAACATGTTATGACCAAATTACATAATAACAATAAAACAGTTAAACCCAAAATTAAGTCTTTTTTAAAATTTAGCACAAAATAATTCAAAAAGATAAAAATTTGAAAATATACCATAAAATAACACTATTTAGGGTTTATAAAAATTGAATTACAAAATAAAATATGTGAAATTTTTAGATTAATAAATCATACACACACTTTCAGAACCTATTTGAAAGGGAAGATTACCCAAAATACATACAAGTCAAAAGTGAAAAGATCAACAATTATACTTGAACTAGTTCATGTTAATATGTGTAGACCTATAAAACAAAGATATATTTATGGGAATATATAATATGTTCTTTTTAATTTATTATTATTGTATTATGGTGTGGATTGTGGTTATTAATCACCATTCTAAGGTGTTTAGTTGTATAACACAATATCAGAGGGAGATTAAAAAAGAGGTTTAGATAGAAAATTATGGAATTATTAACTAATAATGGCATGAAATTCACCAATATCTAGGTTTAGTATTATCATTAGAAACACGAAATAAGGTATCAAGTCTTCATAGTGAGAGATACTCAGTGGAATGGGGTGGTTGAGAGGAGAAATCAGATCGTAAACAACATGGAAAAAATGATTCACATTAAAAAAGGACCACTAGATAAGTTTTGGATGGAATAAGTCCTTACAAAGACCTATATTTATAATAGAGATTTTTTTTCTCTAAGAGAGGGAAATATTACATATGATTTATTGTATGTAAAGAACCCAACATTGAATTATTTTTTAATCTTTATAAGTAAGTGTTTCATTCTAAATAAGGAGAAACATAGGAAGTTTGATTTTTCAAGGAGATGAAGGGATATTTGTTGGATACTCAGGAAAAATAAAATCATATATATTCCTAAATAAGTGACTAGGAAATTTTATTGAGATAAATGATTTCAATGTGGTGGATATTGAGAAGAATTTTCATAAAATTGATGAGTGGTTCTAGGAGGAAAGTGATGAGGATTTGTGTAGCTCAGGGGGGATCACAAACACATGAGGTGAATTTAGAAGAAGATTAAAAGGATGATAAGGACAAAGTTAGAACTTTATTTTTATAGAACATAAAGATATGAGATGAAATTTATAATAAAAACATCATTGGTAACTATAAATTTTCATTGAAGATAATGTGAATGAAGTATCTATAGAAAAATTCTCTTCTATCAAAGGCAAAACCATAATTATTTGAAGAATATATAAAAGACCATAATTAGGTGTAACATATGAATTAAGAGATTTACCAAACTGAAAAGAATCAAATTTTGGATATTATTTCAAGTTCAATAGATAATAATGTCATTAGGAATAAATTGGTCTTCTATAAAAAATTTAATAAAGGAAAAATCATGATTTAAAGCAAAAAAAAATTGGTGTGCAGGTTGTAATCCCTGATTAAGGGAATTCATGTTGATGAGACATTTTCACCCATATAAATTATAGGGGCAATTAGACTAATCGTATTCATATAAGTGGAAATACAATTCAACGTTTTCTAAATGGAAATCAATTCATAGTTTCTCAATGGAGTTCTAGAAGAAATTTTATACATAATATAGCTAGATGGTTTTCTTTTTCCATGAAAATGAGAGAAATGTATTTTAGCTAAAAAAGGATTTGTATGGGTTGAAGTAGGAACCAAGAACATCGTATTCATGAATTGATCAAAACTTGAAGAAGTTGTGATTCCAATGTTGTGGAATTGATTACAATATCTATATAAATAATGAGAGTGATAAAATTATGACGGTGATAGTGTATATAGATGAAATTATTTTTGGTGGATAATATGAATAAAAATACAAATAGTTTATAGAATTCATGAAGTATGAATTTGAAATGTCAAGGATTGGAGAACTAATGGTTTCCCTTGGTTTGTAGGTAATTCAAGGAAGGAAAGACACATTTATTTCTTAATCAGATTTCAAGGAGGTTTTGAGATGATTTGGAATGGAATATTTCAAATAGATGAAAAATATAGTTTCTACCTGGATTAATTTTTAACGAAAGATAATGGAAAACAGTCAATTTCACATACTAACAAATCATTAGAAGCCTATTATATTTAATAGTGACATGACCTGATACTGTGTTTTCCACGTTATATGAAGCATAGTATCAATGTAATACCAAAGAATCCATATTATTGTAATGAATAGAATACAATTTCATATCAAAGGCATATTAGATTTTGGATTAATTTATAATGAAACATCATAACAGGAGTTGTTGGGACATAGATACATTGATTGGGATGGTTCATCAGATGAGAAAAAGTTAACATTAGGTTATTCATTATATCTTAAAGCGTTTTATATTTCATGGTTGAGTAAGAAGTAATATTATATTTATCTATGCATCATATAATCTAAATATATTATGACTAATCAATTTTTCATACAAATATTAAGGATGAAACAACAACTTAAAGATGTAGGAGTTCAAGTTAAGTCTCCAATCAGAATCAACTATGATAATTAAAGTGCTATCAATCTTAGAAATAATAATGTTCATCACTTAATGATGAAGAAAATTAAAATAAAATATTAATTTTTCATAGAGAAAGTGGAATATGGGTTTGTGATATTAGATTATTTTCCAACTAAACATCAATTCACAAAAAAAATTATGAAATTATTACCCAAGGAATATTTTTAAAGGAATCAGCTAGATCTTGGAGTCCAATCAACTCCCCACACTTGAATAGTGTGAAAGTGAAACCCCCTCTCCCTAAGGTATATTTTGAATTTCCCTATGTTCTTATCTATGTAATTTTATAATATCTCTGGTCCATATGGGTTGAATCTTTCAGAATAAGTTTAACATTTCAATTACTAAATTGATAAATTTTTTATTATATATTTTAAATTATATTTTGAGAGTTATTAAACCTTAAAATAAGGTTTTTAGATGTCGTTTGAGGCCTGAGATATACCTTAGTTGTTCATAGACGTTTCAGGCGCTCTAAGTTTAATAGTTTCAGTTTCAGAGGATACAGATTAGGGGGTATGGTTAGTTCACTATTGGTGATAATTGTGAAACCCAACCATGTGTTATGGTTTATTAAGGTACATAGTTTGTTTAAACCATGTAAGGGACCATGAAAAATCATGTGAACTCTACAATAAATTACATATTCATGCACACAGTTTGCGTATAGTTTGGAAAACTGAGTATACTAAAATTGTAACATGGTGTGCCTCAGACAGTGAGTCTACATTGTAGGCACATTTTCCAAAAAATTAGGCATCCATACTGTGTTCCTATTTAATATTAAGGAAATTATAGTTTTATCCCTTTGAGATTAAATGTTTTAACTCCCCTTTTTCCTCTCATTTTCACTTAACACCTCTCTCACATGTTCTCCCATTCCTATCATTTTATCTTAGTGTTTTCTCCATTGTTTGGTTCTATTTTGAATATTGTCACTTTATTTGTAGAGTTATTGGTGAGTATATGACCCCTCTACCTTCCCTTTTACCTTTTTTTTCAAAATAGTTTTCCTTTGGTTTTAGATAATATTCCCTATTTGAAGGTCATTTTTCTAGTTTTACATTTTCTTCTAATTCATGCCAAATTAGTGGCTGATACCTAGTGAGTGGGATCCTTTAATGTTAAGGTATGTGGTCCCTAGACTTACCCCATAGTCATTATTCTTTATTTAAGTGTTTTGATTGTGCAGTCATGCCGACATTATAGAAAATGACCTTAATTTAATTTGATTATTTTAAAATAGTCATTTAACTTTGTTAAACATCCTCCCAATATGCTTAGACCCTTGGATAAGGACTCCATAGGATGACATGTTGGAAGTGAATTGGCCTTAGTTTGGTTTGAAAATGTAAAGTTTATTTTTGAAAATGAATTTGATTTTCATTAATGGATTTATGTTGGAATAATTAAAAAGTAACTGATGGATTAAATTGATGGTTATGAAATGGAATTTCACAAACATCAATATTGTAAATAAATTTGGAACTCTAAAGTGTATAAATAGGTTGGTAACTGGTGAGGACCCTTTTTATGAAATATGAGGTCTATTTATAAGTTTTTTTAATGTAAATTATCATAGGGTTGTTATGTTTAAAATGTTTTCGACAATTCCAATATGGTAAATTATGTTATAAATGATATAAAAAATACTCATATGGGTGGTTTTGTTTTATGAGACTTGGTAAAACACCTATAAGTTTTAGTATTTGATAACTTATTAGCCTATGGATATTATGAGAAAAACCATATATTGGGGTGGTTTGTATACACCCTAGGTGGAGGCTTGTTGTAACGCCCCGACCCCAGTTACCTAGAGTCGGTGCATTATTACATAACATTGGCATGATCACAAGAAAGATCAAATCTCGAAAGATCGATTAGTTTAGTAGCCTTGGAAACACTAGATATATTCATAAAGTTTTACATTACATCATAAAATGAAAACTACAACAATATAGTCTCCATAGTCCACACTCTTATCCCCTCATAATATCCCTGCAGGTCATTCATAAATTACTTCTTCACATCCTGGGAAAAATAAAACATAGAAAAATGGTGAGCTCAAATTCCCAGTAATGATAACAATATAGAAGAAACTTTCATAAATAAGAATAAACATTCAAGGCAATGTATAACTAAAACAAAAGCCTTTTCAACTTGAAATTCAACATAGTATTGAAAAAATAAAATGAAATAATGCCATTTACTTATTCACATGGATATTCTACTAATCGAATAATCACATGAAATATCAATAACCACTTTCATAATAATGGAATGCATAATTCCAGACTATCATAACCACATATCCAAGGCCTCATGCCAAGACTAAAAATAAGATTTTGTCAAGGCCTTGTTCCAAGACACTAGTTTGTCTCATGAGACCTACCGATGCATTGAGGAGCTATAGTGGGCTCCACCCGTCACATATTAAGTCCAATGCATTCCCATATGAAAAGGTTTAAACATAACATAAACATTCGTATTAAAACTAGCATACAAAATTTAAATACTTCATCCATAAACCATGAATGGTATAAAAATAACACATCCAAAGTCAAACATATCACAAAACCTTCAATACAATATAGAAGTTTTGTATCATAATAAAATCAACTTCAAATAAGCGTAACATCCATCAAAGGATGCTGACATAGATGAAATGAAAACTCTTTTTAGAGAAATATCTCTTTCTATTTTGAAATCATTTAAGAGTCATATATTTATAAAATAAAACATTTTCTTTGAAAATATTCTTATAATCTTGTAAGGGAAGCTTCGATGATTTTATAACGGTGGAAAATAGCTGCACCCGCTGTATAAGTTAAAAAAACATTCTTACCTTAATTCTGTCGAAAAGGTTAAAAAAGACCTTGTTTGGAAAACGACGGAAAGATTCCTTTATAAACCACTTATAAAAGTCAAAAATGGTATTAATGACTTTAACCCATATTCTAGTAAATAGTAAAAATGTTTTGAAACACATTTTTAAGAAACATGGATGTGGATGATAAAGAAGTCCCAGTAGATTATTACGTATAAACAACCTCGGATAATGAAGAGATTGTGAAATAAACCCTTACCTTGTACTTTTCCTTGGTTGGGGTAGGTTAAAATCCTGTATAATGGTGAAATAATTGTTATTAAATTATACAATAATTATATATATTAATATGATATCATATATGATCTTTTAACATTGCCTTGTTAATAATATCTTAGTATTATCGTTGTTTCGGGTGTTAACTTACTCGTTTTCTTTTATATGTTCTATTACGTAAGCTATGTTTGTTATGGATAGATTGTATCTTATTCATATCCAGAATGATATTAAGTCCTTAATAATTATTATTAATCCTCAAATTAGAATTGCACTTGAATGGATTACGATGGAGAATGAATCTCATCGCGTTCGTGGAGACGGTATTTCGTGCGTACGCACGAGCGACAATATCATTCTTTTGATATTAAAATAATATATAATTGGATGGTATATCATTTATACAGAATAATTATCATGTTATATTTATTATTTACATGAATTAAAAATCATTATTATATCCATCCAAATAATAATATATTGAATAACAATTACACCACGACGTGGAGACGGTAAGCCGTACGTACGCACGTATGGTGACATGTCATTCAAAGGATGGATAGAATACTGAATATGGTTGTACTATATTTATAATAATATTAAATTATATAGGAGATACTAGATTAATTATTTTAGAATGGTAATAACAAAGAAATAAGAAGTGGAAGAAGAAAGGAACTTGAAAAGGGGTGGTGAAATCATTACCTCTTCTTCGGGTTCTTCCTTTTGATTTGATCAAAATGGCTCCTTAGGTAGGATTTATGACTAAAGTAAGGCCTCTAGGATAAAGTGAGGGAATTTTAGAGAGTATTTGGGCAGATTTTGTCCAAGCCAAATGGATTTGAAGGTGTTAATTAATGAGAAGGGGGAGTTCCCTTTTATAAGAGGGGTGAGGGGCACCTTTGGAAAATCTAGAAATATTATTTTATAATAAATTCATATTCAGTTTCTAATGGATCCAAAGTGGATTATTTAGAGGTTAAGGTGGGGATGGGTCGAAAATCACCCAACCAGTAGAATTTAGACAGGTCTGGGTCATTTTATTAACCTTATCTTTTAGTTTTAACTCTTAGTTAATTAGTTTGACACTTACTACGTCACTTTGTATTTTTATATTATATAGTTAATAAACATACTATATACCTCCAAGCGACCCCCAAGTGGTCCATTAATGATACACCTATCATGATATAAGTCTATTGGCCGAACCTTAGATTTTTAGAAATTTAATATCAATTAATAATATAATATTTGTTTTAAAAACTCTTTTATGTCAATTTTGACACTATTCAATAATTTATTTTTGTAAAAAACATAAAAGAATGATTACTTAGAAAAAAGTTAATTAAATAAATCCTAACATTTCATATTAACCTATAAAATTATTGGTATTTATAAAAAGTCTCAAATTACATTTATTTGGGTATTTATAATATCAATTATTCTAATTTTTTATTAATTAGGTAATTACTGCAACACCATTGTGTCATAAATAAATTAAATTATTTAATGTCTAAAAATTATAAATAAAATACCATTATGTAGAAAATATTTTTATCTTTCTAATGAATATCTAAAATCTAATTTATATTATTTATAACTCTATATTAAAAATTATTTAGTAAATAAACATTGATTTTAACTCTTTTAACTCTTCTTTGAATTAAATAATAATAAATGTCCTAATCTAATCCAAGTGGACCTAAATGATAATATTTTATTCCTAAGGTTATTTTTGGTCGAATTAATCTTATCAAATAGAATTATGACATGTGTTAGGGTAATATTAATATCATTTTTACCCTTAATTACCCTATTTACTTTTAACCGTGGTAAATAAAAGTAAAAAGTTACTATTCACCAAAAATTATTTTCATCTCATTGAACCACATTTTACTCCTTGATATTAACCGTGTCTCTCGGATTTTCGAAATTCCACTCACATAAGCGGTAAAATTAAGTTTTATGAAAAATTTTGTTTTTTTAACTACCACTTAGTGGTTTCACTATTCATCAAAAAATGAAGTTTTTCAGAAAAATACCAAAAATTCACCCTAGTCTAATTTCGATATTCCAAATCCAAAAATGAAGTCCATTTTGAAAAATAAAATTTATAAATTTTAAAAAACTGGGTATTACTATTCATAACGGCTAGTTTGATTGGTTGTGGTGTGTTAGAACTCGATATTGCGTACAACACACGCTATTGCATTATTCAAAGAGAAGCATACCGTAGAAGCTTGGGGTGTTACATTCTCCCCTCCTTCAAATAATTTCGTCCTTGAAATTTCTAGAATACTACCTCATGAAAAGACTCGGGTGGTTCTTTATCATAAGTTCCTCGGGTTCCCACGTTGCCTCTTCCATCTTATGGTTTCTCCACAAGACTTTTACCAGACGAGTCGTCCGGTTTCTCAGTACTTGTTTTCTCGTATCAAGAATCTTGACGGGCTCTTCGCAATAAGACAGATCGGGATCCAGTTCTAATTCCTCATAGGTGATTACATGCGTTGGGTCAGGCATGTATTTCCTCAACAGAGATACGTGGAACACATCGTGAACTTTGGAGAGACTTGGCGGCATTTCTAATTAGTAAGCTACAGCCCCAATTCGTTCTAGAATTTCGAAAGGTCTGATGTACCTGGGACTCAATTTACCTTTCTTACCGAAATGTATGACTCTCTTCCATGGAGATACCTTCAGGAAAACATGATCACTAACTTGAAATTCCAAATCCTTCCTTCGATTATCGGCATAGCTCTTCTGCCTACTTTGAGCTGCTTTGATATGGTTTTGGATTACCTTCACCTTTTCTATCGTTTTTTCCACCAGTTCTGGGCCTATAAGTTTTCTTTCACCAACGTCATCCCAACAGGTTGGTGTGTGACATCTCTTTCCGTATAACGCTTCATATGGTGTCATCTGAATACTCGAATGGAAGATATTGTTATAGGAAAATTCTACAAGAGGTAAATATTGATCCCACATACCCTGAAAGTCAAGTGAGCAGGATCTCAACATGTCTTCTAAGGTTTGAATAGTACGTTCTGATTGTCTATCTGTTTGAGGGTGGTAGGCAGTTCTCAAATGAAGTTCAGTATCCAAGGCTTTCTGAAGAATTTTCCAGAATCTTGAAGTAAAACAGGGATCACAATCAGAAACATTCGATAGGGTTACTCCATGAAGTCTCACAACTTCATCAATATATATTCTTGCTAGATGTTCTAGTGGTAGATCTTCTCTTATAGCAAGAAAATGTGCTAACTTGGTAAGACGATCAACAATAACCCATATTGCATCATTCCTTCTAGGAGTCTTTGGTAGTCCCATGACAAAGTCCATCATGATATTATCCCATTTCCACTCAGGTATGGGAAGAGGTTTCAATACTCCACCAGGATGTTTCCTTCCAGCTTTCACTTGTTGAAAAACCATACATCTTTACACAAAATCAGCAATCTCCCTCTTCATGTTGTCCCACCAAAAATGTTCCTTCAAATCTCTATACATTTTGGTGCTCCCAGGGTGTATAGAGAAATTGGAACTATGAGAATCATCCAGCAATTCTCTTTTTAGATCAGGTATATCGGGAACACAAAGTCTCTTTCCGAATTTCAAAATTCCTTCTTCATACACAAAGTCTCTCAATTTCCCATCATTTACAGCTTTAATCTTCTTTTGAAATTCTTCATCATCGGTCTAAGAACTCTTAATCTTTTCTAGTAAAGATGGTTTGGCAACCATTTGAAAAAGCACTGATGTTTCACCTTCCATGGTTATTCCCATGTCCATCTTCACTAGATCCATGAAAATTGGATCCCTTTCAATTCTCATATTGTTCAAAACTCCATGATCTTTTTTTCCCAAAGCATCTGCCACCTTTTTTTCTTTCCCCGGGTGGTAGTGTATCGTACAATCATAATCCTTGAGTAATTCAATCCATCTCCTTTGCCTCATGTTGAGTTCTTTTTGTGATAAAATATACTTCAAACTCTTGTGATCAGTATAAATCTCACATTTTTCACCATAGAGGTTATGCCTCCATATCTTCAAAGAAAATATTACAGATTCTAACTCGAGATCATGAGTATGGTAGTTTTGTTCATGAATTTTCAACTGTCGTGATGCATAGGCAATAACCCTATCATTTTGCATAAGGACACAACCAAGTCCTTTCTTCGATGCATCACTGTAAATAACGAACCCATCACTCCCCGATGGTAGAGTAAATATAGGAGCATTGAATAATCTTCTCCTTAGTTCTTCGAAACATTCTTCACACTCTTTTGTCCAAACAAATTTAACCCCTTTACGTGTGATCTTCGTTAATGGGTTTTCCAATCGGGAAAAATTCTAGACGAAATGTCGATAATAACTTGCCAAACCAATAAAAATATGTACCTCAGTTATACTCGTAGGTGCTGGCCATTCTTGGATTGCCTTGGTCTTAGAAGGATCCACATAGATTCCATCTTTAGAGACAATATGGCCAAGAAAAGAAATATCCTGAAGCCAGAATTCACACTTGCTAAACTTCCCATATAATTCATGTCTTCTCAGAGTCTTCAGGATAATGCGCAAGTGATTTTCATGATCTTCATAGATTTTGGATTATACCAAGATATCATCAATAAATACCACCACAAATTCATAGAGATATTCCTTGAAAACTCTATTCATCATATCCATGAATACAGAGCGTGCATTAGTCAATCCAAAAGGCATTACTGTAAACTCGTAATGCCTGTACCTGGTTCAAAATGCTATCTTTGGAATGTCTTCCTTTTTCACACACAACTGATGGTATCCAGATCAAAGATCAATCTTTGAAAAGTATTGAGATCCATATAGTTGTTCAAATAAATCATCAATGCGAGGTAGGGGATACTTATTCTTTATTTTTATAGCATTGATCTCCCTGTAGTCGATACATAACCTCATAGATCCATCTTTCTTTTTAACAAAAAGAATAGGGGATCCCCAAGGAGAAACACTAGGGCGAATAAATCCCTTATTACTCAATTCCTCTAGTTTTTTCTTTAGTTCAACTAATTCTACAGTGTCCATTCTATAAGGGGTCTTCGATATAGGCCTTGATCCAAGAATTAAATCAATGGAAAACTCAACTTCTCGCTCTGGAGGATGTCCAAGTAAATCTTCCGGAAACACATCTACATATTCTTTCACAATAGGTACATCCTCTATTTGAACATTCCTTTCCTCACCCACAGTCATTTCATTCTCTTCCTCCCCAATAATTGAATTTAGTTGAGCTACTGGGGGTGGATCTAGATAAGAATTAGGTGGTGACAATTCTTCTCTAAAGATAAGGTGTTCCTTATCATAATCATCAAAAATCATAACCTCCTTCTTCTTACAATAAATCTTCACATCATGATCTGAAATCCAATCCATACCGAGGATTATATCAAACTCAATCATAGGTATAACGATGAGATCAGTGGATAAAGAACATTTATGTGCTCTAATGGGTACTGATTCACAAAACTTTGTTGCAATGATACTTCCCTTAGGAGTTTTAAATGACAACTCCCTTGTTAAATAAAATTGGAAATATCTAATTTTCATAGAAAACTGGGAAGATATAAAACAATGTGATGATCCAGAATCAAATAATGCATTTTCTAAACTTGAGGAAACCATTAAATTAACTGCCACCATGTCTTTTGGAGCTTCTACCTCAGCAGTAGTGATAGAAAAAGCTTGGCCTTGATCCCTTGGCCTTTTCTGAGGTAAGTTCCCCTGACTCTTAGGACATTCATTTTCATAATATCCCATCTCCCTGCAATTTTAGCATTGGACATCGGTAGCTTCCTTCTTCCCCTTGCAATCATGAGCTTGGTGGCCTTTCTCACACCACACTTGTAACAGACTCTAGTTCCTTTTAAGCAAGTACCGGGGTGTTTCTTCCCACATTTACCATAGGATGGATATTCAACCTTTCCCTTCTTCCCCTTATTTTCATTCCCAGATTGATCAGAAGATCTCTTCTTCTCTTGCTTTTCTTTAAAATCGTAAGACTTTGAGAATTCTTTCTCTGTCTTAATAGCACATGAGACAATGTCTTCATACGACGAGAAGGATTGTGAGACTAATGCTCAACGGAGAAATGGTTTTAACCCATTAAAGAAACGATCAATCTTACTTCTTGGGTTATGTATATAATCTCCAGTATACCTTGCTAACCTTGTAAAGTTAGCCTCATACTTTGTGACATTCTCATCCTCCTTTTGTCTCAGACTCAGAAATTGTCTTTGTAACGCCCCGACCCCAGCTACCCAGAGCCGGTGCGTTAGTTTGTAACATTGGAATGATCACAAAAGATCAAGTCTTGAAAGACCGATTAGTTTAGTAGCCTTGGAAACACTAGATACATTCATACATGTTACATTACATCATAAAATGAAAAACTACAACAACAAAGTCTCCATAGTCCACACTCATATCCTCTTCTGACTATCCATGCAGGTCATTCATAAAATACTTCTTCACATCCTGGAAAATATTAAAACATTGAAAGGGGTGAGCTCAGATGCTCAGTAAGTTTAACAATATAGCGGAATCTTTCATAAATAAACATTAACATTTAAGGCAATGTATAACTAAAACAAAAGCCTTTTAAACATGAACTTCAACATAATATGGCAAAAGTAAAATGAGATAATGCCATTCAGTTATTCACATCGATATTCTACTGGTCGAATAATCACATGCAATATCAATAACCACTTTTATAATGAGGGAATGTATAATGCCGGACATTCTGAAACATTTTGTCAAGGCCTCGGCCAAGACGTCTAAAATGATTAAGGCCTCGGCCAAAACCATAAATCAAATTGGGAAAGGGCCTCGGCCAATTCCACGTCTAGTTGTCTCATGAGACCTACCGATGCATCGAGGAGCTATAGTGGGCTCCACCCGTCACTTATCAAGTCCAATACATTCCTCATATGAATAGGTTTAAACATATCATAAACCATAACATAATCGTATCACATAAAACATGCATAAAGGAAACATAACATTTCCACATTTCAATAACAAGATATCAATACAACACATTGATACAAACGCTTTCAAAACCATTTTCAATACCAAAATAAAAGAAAGTTAAAACTTTGTATTTATTTTTCATTAAAAAAATGATGGCTTGTAGAGGAAGCTGAAACTCAAATAATAGTCACGACGGCGGAGAAGTCGTTGTCGCCGCATAAGTACGGAAAGAAAAACATTCCCTTTTTGTCTTTTAGTAAAACGCTTTGTATAAAAAAGATTCCTTTTGAATAAACGTAAAAGTCAAATGGGTTTATACACCGTATAAAAGAAAGTTGTGTATAAAACCAAATATGCCTCAATGAAAGGGGATTGAGACGAAGTCCTTAAAAAGATCATTTTTAAAATAAAATAGATCTTTTATGTGTATTCACTATAGGTACACATAATGAAGGTAAAAATACAAAATAGGACTTAATAATATCATGACATAATTTTAAAGTAGGATATTAACCCAAAGAATGGAAGTTGGGTTAAGAAATTCTCTTACCTTGCGTCCTGTCCTGACTTGACCGTTATTTAACCCCCTGAATAATAAACTAGAGTTAATTTATACCTTATTAAGAACCATTTTCAATTTCATTATCCTTTTTATATCACTTATCACAATGTTATGAACATTATGTAATTATTTAAGTTAATAACGGTCGTTTTGTCGATCTTTGGTACTTGAGTCAACAATAAAATTCTTATAATTACAAGTTGTTTATGTGGTAGAATATCCATTATCTCCAGAATTATATTCATGATTTAGATGTCATATATATCATATATATCCATTATATACATTCATTTATAATATTACGTAACATTTAGAGGTAAGAAATGAAATGCACCGTTCATGGAGACGGTAAGCCGTACGTACGCATGAACGCTACTTTCATTTCTATTTCGTATTTAATGGAATGAAATCATAATGATATAAATGTATAATATAATTCCAGTATAATATATTGTATAATACCATTTACTTCATCCTTTATACATCCCACATATGGCATTAACGATTCAAATCACTTTGAGGGGGCGGTAGTCCGCACTTCCTAAAATGAAATTATCGCGTTTTACCCATAATGGAAATCATAAAGTATGCCATAAATGAGAAATACAGAAGCATAATTAAAACATAAACACATTATATATCATATATAAATATAGTGACATCTTAATGGCCACCTTTGAAGGTGTTATATGAGTGTTGAACAATCATCGTTTCGTGAGGCAGAAATTCGCCATCCACAGAAACCCTATGTTCTTTAACCATTAGATGTAGGTGTGTGTAAGTGTAGCTCGAATACTTATTATAAGAACATCCTAGTATATTGAGTATACTGGTGTTGTTACAAAAGAAATGAATAAAAAGAGTTTAGGGGGTTGGAGAAGAAAAATAAAACAAAACAACATTAGAGAAGACATTACCTCAAAATCGGGTAACTCTTTTTGATTTGAGCCAAAGGCTTCTTTGGGAAGAGTTCTGCCCAAAGTGAGGCTTCTAGGAGTAAGAGGGGGAAGTTGGGAGACTATTTGGGCAGAGTTTGGCCGAGCCAAATGGCTTTAAAGTGTAAATGAGGTGGGAGAGGTGGGGGCCTTTTATAAGTGGAGAGGAGGGGCTCTTTTGGAAAGATTGAAATGTTACATTATTACACAATTATTTTCGGATTCTAAAGGTCCCACACTTATATAATTCGTGGATAAGGTGATAAGGGTTCTAAATATCCTCATCCAATAGGCTTTGGACAAGTTTAAGCCTTATATTTTACATTATCTTTTCATTTTATTAAAATCGTTAAATAATGAGGTCATCGCTGCATCATAATGATTTCATATATAATTTACTTTATTTAATGTCTAACAATTATAAAAAAAATACTATGATGTAGGAAATCGTTTTATCTTTCTAATGAATATTTATAGTCAAAATTTGGACTTGTGTAACCCCACTTAAAGTCTGTTTTAGTAAAACAACTCATGTTTGTGTCAATTTAATTTTAACATTAAATAAATATATATTAATGTCATTTTCCAACCAAAGTGGCTCCATGGGGTCCCCAATTTGACCCATGGGTTGTCTTGGTCGTCCATGACTCATCCAATAGGAGTAGGACAAGTGTCAAGCTCATCTCATATTATTAAAACATTATTTTTACCTTAAACTACACTAATTACCTCTAATCGCGATTAAGAACTTAAGAGTTACTATTCACCAAAAATTATTTTAATCTCATTGAACCACATATTACTTCTTAATGACAACAATGTATGTCAGATTTTTGAAAATCAAATCACAGAAGTGGTAATATTTCATTTTAACGAAAAAATCAGTTTTTAATAACCACTTAGTGGTTTCACTATTCATCAAAAATTG
This sequence comes from Viscum album, assembly GCA_963277665.1. Taxonomy (NCBI): domain Eukaryota; kingdom Viridiplantae; phylum Streptophyta; class Magnoliopsida; order Santalales; family Viscaceae; genus Viscum; species Viscum album. Next base: position 727,319,966 of record OY728155.1, read on the forward strand.
AAGTTTTTCAGAATAAGGCCAAAATTTCACCCTAAGCTATAATTGATATTCCGAATTCAAAAATGATGTCTATTTTAAAAAATTCCAAACATATAAGTTGCATTAATTAATTTTATAATTAATTCCCGTTATCACAACAAATAGCGTGTTTTTAAGAAACAATTTATATCAAAAGATTGGCAATTGTTTATGTCCAATTTCAATGTTAAATTAATTATAATGACCACCATTGGACAAAATGGTAAAAATATATTCTAATTATACTTTAAAACCACTAAATAGTATAATTTATCACTATAAATTATTTTGTTTAAAAAAGTTGTTTTTAAGTATTTTTCACTATTCATAAAAAATTGGAAGTTCTCAGAAAATTACAAAAAATTCAAATTTGGATAATTTCGATATTACGAATACAAAAATGAAGTCCCTTTTGAAATATAAAATTTCTATAATTTTAAAAAGTGGTTATTACTATTCATAACGTCTACTTTGATTAGTCGCGGTGTTTTAGAGCTCGAAGTTGCGTACAATGCAAGCTATTGCATTATTGAATGAGAAGCGTATCGTAGAAGCTCGGGGTGTTACATTCTCCCCTCCTTCAATAAATTGCGTCCTCGCAATTTTAAATTTTTCTTTGAAAATAAAAGGTTGAAAAGAGAAAATACGTTTGAGTAAAACCCACATCGGAAATAAGGTTAATAAAATTTAGCCTTAATAAGAGGGAAAGGGAAATGAAAAAGTGACCACCCAATTATGATCTCGATTAAGAGAACATTGGTGGAAATTAGAGACATATAATTGGAGGAAAAACGTAAATATTTGTAGGGAGTGATTGAGGTCATCAATCACAATCAACTGTCAAATTGAGGGCCTCAAAGCCTTCAATCTATGTTGATTTAATATATCATCAGTTCAACAAGACATAAGGTATTAGGATAACACATTTTTTTTGTTTTAATATCCCTTTACTAAAGTTTAAGAATTAATTTATTCATTGAATAAGAGATAGGTATATATATATTTTTGCTTGACAATTAGAGTTTCAACCTTCAACTCATCTTTCACTCAAAAAGATAATAGAACTCAAAAATATTATACTTATACTAATTGTATAAGGTTCCAAATGTTAACACATACCATTTAGATTAGTAAAATTATTTTTTAATAACCAGGGACTTCCTTTAGGCTAGTGGTAGGAAATAAAGGTCTGTCGCACTATGGTTGTGGGTTCGATTCCTGCAGCTTTGTCCGACGCGACGGGTTATGCCCCACCCTGCAGGTTGTCCTTTTCCTAAAACTATAGTATTATAATATTCAAAAATAATCTTCATAAATTTTTAACCTTAAACAATACTATCCAAAGATCAACTTAATCCACTCCAACCTTAATAGTTATCCAAAATACCTCCGTCCAGACTTTCTCTAAAAGGTCTCTAAATTCCAAAATCAATTGTAACATCAGATTCCCCAAACAAAGAAAAGTTTCTCTTATTGTCACATACTAAAAATATGATTACCTTAATCATATTACCTTAATCAAAAAGTACTGCAGTACAATCTTTATATATATCACATTATTCTTATAACCAGAATATAATCCTTGAGTCCAAAAGCACCAATACATTAATTATTCCGCTTCAACTGTAGTCACAGCATAAGATTGGCCTTGATCCCTTGGCCTTTCCTGAGGTAAGTTTCCTTGACGCTTAGGACATTCATTTGCATAATGCCCCATTTCCCTACAATTGTAGCATTCAACTTTGACAGCCTCTTTCTTTCCCTTGCAATCACGAGCCTGGTGACCCTTTTCTCCACATTTATAACAAACTCCCATTCCTTTTAGGCACGTACCAGGGTGATTCTTCCCACAATTATCACAAAATGGAAAATCCTTCTTTCCCTTTTTCCCTTTATCTATCTCTTGTTCCCCCTTTATCTTCTTCTCTTACTTTACTTTGTTGTTATAAGACTTAGAGAATTCCTTTTCTGTCTTGATAGAACACGAGACAGTATCTTCATATGATGAGAAGGATTGTGATACTAAAGCTCGACGGAGAAATGGTTTTAACCCATCAAAGAAATGATCAATCTTACTCCTTGGGTTATGTATATAATCGGCAGCATGCCACGCTAACCTTGTAAAGTTAGCCTCATACTTTGCGACATTCTCATCCTCCTTCTGCCTCAAACTCAGAAATTGTCTTTCCATATCTGCTCGATGGTCGCGAGGAAAGTATTTTTCTAAAAACAGATCTTTGAACTCCCTCCACTCCATATTTGATACTTCATCATCTTCCTTCATGTTTTGAATCAATGACCACCATTGATCAGCATCTCCAGTGAGGCGGTAAACTGCCATGATAACTTTTTCCCTTTCACTGCTCCCCAAAGCCTGAAATATTTTCTCTAGGGAATTTATCCATTGCTCGGCTACTAAGGGATTTGTACTCCCATTGAACGTTGGTGGTTATTGCCTCATGAATCGATCTAACATTGATCCTCCACGTTGCGGATCAGGGTGCTCCATACGAGTAAGGTTATTATTCATAACCTGAGTGAGTTGTCCCAGTATGGTATTAAGTTGATCAGCACCAGTTGTATCTCCAGATCCACAATAATTATCTTGATCAGGACGGCAATCCCTACACGGAGTTCGTGTATTGATACGGTTTCCATTTCTTCCACTAGGCGCCATTTCTAAACAATTTCATAAACTAGATCAGTTTATGAATCAAAATACATAATCCCATACTTATAAAACACTTAACATAAATTGAACTATTTATGGATATAATCCATAATCATAAAAAGGTTTTCTTTGAGGAAGTATATACTCATAACCATTCATAGTGGTTTGTAAAGAAAATGAGAATTATCCTAAGCATATCCCCCGGGAGTGTCGTAACCAAGAGTGCAGCAAGGCCCGTTGTCGTGCACCAGTTCCCGTTCGAGTCTAGCTCAAAGCGGTGTTTTCAGGTTTTACCCCTAGGTACATCTGTGCCAGAGCCGCCTCTACCTGCTCGTATCCAGACAGGGATGTATTGCTTGGAAAACTCACAAAATCTCTACAATACCATAATTTTAGGATGTCCTTCTATACTAATCCTCAAAGTTCATCTTAGGTCTACGTGCTCTAATCAGAGTTTATCTAAATCTAGCTTCCAAGGTTTGTACTAAACTTCCTCTGATACCAACTGTAACGCCCCGACCCCAGCTACCCAGAGCCGGTGCGTTAGTTCGTAACATTGGCATGATCACAAAAGATCAAGTCTCGAAAGACTGATTAGTTTAGTAGCCTTGGAAACACTAGATACATTCATACATGTTACATTACATCATAAAATGAAAAACTACAACAACAAAGTCTCCATAGTCCACACTCATATCCTCTTCTGACTATCCCTGCAGGTCATTCATAAAATACTTCTTCACATCCTGGAAAATATTAAAACATTGAAAGGGGTGAGCTCAGATGCTCAGTAAGGTTAACAATATAGCGGAAGCTTTCATAAATAAACATTAACATTTAAGGCAATGTATAACTAAAACAAAAGCCTTTTAAACATGAACTTCAACATAATATGGCAAAAGTAAAATGAGATAATGTCATTCACTTATTCACATGGATATTCTACTGGTCGAATAATCACATGCAATATCAATAACCACTTTCACAATGAGGGAATGTATAATGCCGGACATTCTGAAACATTTCGTCAAGGCCTCGGCCAAGACGTCTAAAATGATTAAGGCCTCGGCCAAAACCATAAATCAAATTGGGAAAGGGCCTCGGCCAATTCCACGTCTAGTTGTCTCATGAGACCTACCGATGCATCGAGGAGCTATAGCGGGCTCCACCCGTCACTTATCAAGTCCAATACATTCCTCATATGAATAGGTTTAAACATATCATAAACCATAACATAATCGTATCACATAAAACATGCATAAAGGAAACATAACATTTCCACATTTCAATCACAAGATATCAATACAACACATTGATACAAACGCTTTCAAAACCATTTTCAATACCAAAATAAAATAAAGTTAAAACTTTGTATTTATTTTTCATTAAAAAAAAGTATGGCTTGTAGAGGAAGCCGAAACTCAATTAATAGTCACGACGGTGGAGAAGTCGTTGTCGCCGCATAAGTACAGAAAGAAAAACATTACCTTTTTGTCTTTTAGTAAAACGCTTCGTATAAAAAAGATTCCTTTTGAATAAACGTAAAAGTCAAATGGGTTTATACACCGTATAAAAGAAAGTTGTGTATAAAACCAAATATGCCTCAATGAAAGGGGATTGAGACGAAGTCCTTAAAAAGATCATTTTTAAAATAAAATAGATCTGTTATGTGTATTCACTATAGGTATACATAATGAACGTAAAAATACAAAATAGGACATAATAATATCATGACATAATTTTAAAGTAGGATATTAACCCAAAGAATGGAAGTTGGGTTAAGAAATTCTCTTACCTTGCGTCCTGTCCTGACTCGACCGTTCTTTAACCTCCTGAATAATAAACTAGAGTTAATTTATACCTTATTAAGAACCATTTTCAATTTCATTATCCTTTTTATATCACTTATCACAATATTATGAACATTATGTAATTATTTAAGTTAATAACGGTTGTTTTGTCGATCTTTGGTACTTGAGTCAACAATAAAATTCTTATAATTACAAGTTGTTTATGTGGTAGAATATCCATTATCTCCAGAATTATATTCATGATTTAGATGTCATATATATCATATATATCCAGTATATACATTTATTTATAATATTACGTAACATTTAGAGGTAAGAAATGAAATGCCTCGTTCATGGAGACGGTAAGCCGTACGTACGCATGAACGCTACTTTCATTTCTATTTCGTATTTAATGGAATGAAATCATAATGATATAAATGTATAATATAATTCCAGTATAATATAGTGTATAATACCATTTACTCCATCCTTTATACATCCCACATATGGCATTAACGATTCAAATCACTTTGAGGGGGCGGTAGTCCGCACTTTCTAAAATGAAATTATCGCGTTTTACCCATAATAGAAATCATAAAGTATGCCATAAATGAGAAATACAGAAGCATAAGTAAAACATAAACACATTATATATCATATATAAATATAGTGACATCTTAATGGCCACCTTTGAAGGTGTTATATGAGTGTTGAACAATCATCGTTTCGTGAGGCAGAAATTCGCCATCCACAGAAACCGTATGTTCTTTAACCATTATATGTAGGTGTGTGTAAGTGTAGCTCGAATCCTTATTATAAAAACATCCTAGTATATTGAGGATACTGGTGTTGTTATATAAGAAATGAATAAAAATAGTTTAGGGGGTTGGAGAATAAAAATAAAACAAAACAACATTAGAGAAGACATTACCTCAAAATCGGGTAACTCTTTTTGATTTGTGCCAAAGGATTCTTTGGGAAGAGTTCTGCCCAAATTGAGGCTTCTAGGAGTAATAGGGGGAAGTTGGAAGAGTATTTGGGTAGAGTTTGGCCGAGCCAAATGGCTTGAAAGTGTAAATGAGGTGGGAGAGTTGGGGGCCTTTTATAAGTGGAGAGGAGGGGCTCTTTTCGAAAGATTGAAATGTTACATTATTACACAATGCTTTTCGGATTCTAAAGGTCCCACACTTATATAATTCGTGGCTAAGGTGATAAGGGTTCTAAATATCCTCATCCAATAGTCTTTGGACAAGTGTAAGCCTTAGAGTTTACATTATCTTTTCATTTTATTAAAATCGTTAAATAATGAGGTCATCGCTGCATCATAATGATGTCATAAATAATTTAATTTATTTAATGTATAAAAATTATAAAAAAAAATACTATGATGTAGGAAATCTTTTTAGATTTCTAATTAATATTTATAGTCAAAATTTGGACTTGTGTAACCCCACTTAAAGTCTGTTTTAGTAAAACAACTCATGTTTGTGTCAATTTAATTTTAACATTAAATAAATATATATTAATGTCATTTTCCAACCAAAGTGGCTCCATGGGGTCCCCAAGTTGACCCATGGGTTGTCTTGGTCGTCCATGACTCATCCAATAGGAGTAGGACAAGTGTCAATCTCATCTCATATTATTAAAACATTATTTTTACCTTAAACTACACTAATTACCTCTAATCGCGATTAAGAACTTAAGAGTTACTATTCACCAAAAATTATTTTAATCTCATTGAACCACATTTTACTTCTTAATGAAAACCATGTATGTCGGATTTTTGAAAATCAAATCACAGAAGTGGTAATATTTCATTTTAACGAAAAAATCAGTTTTTAACAACCACTTAGTGGTTTCACTATTCATCAAAAATTGATGTTTTTCAGAATAAGGCCAAAATTTCACCCTAAGCTATAATTGATATTCCGAATTCAAAAATGATGTCTATTTTACAAAATTCCAAACATATAAGTTGCATTAATTAATTTTATAATTAATTCCCGCTGTCACAACAAATAGCGTGTTTTTAAGAAACAATTTATATCAAAAGATTGGCAATTGTTTATGTCCAATTTCAATGTTAAATTAATTATAATGACCACCATTGAACAAAATGGTAAAAATATATTCTAATTATACTTTAAAACCACTAAATAGTATAATTTATCACTATAAATTATTTTTTTTAAAAAAGTTGTTTTTAAGTATTTTTCACTATTCATAAAAAATTGGAAGTTCTCAGAAAATTACAAAAAATTCAAATTTGGATAATTTCGATATTACGAATACAAAAATGAAGTCCATTTTGAAATATAAAATTTCTATAATTTTAAAAAGTGGTTATTACTATTCATAACGGCTACTTTGATTAGTCGCGGTGTTTTAGAGCTCGAAGTTGCGTACAATGCAAGCTATTGCATTATTGAATGAGAAGCGTATCGTGGAAGCTCGGGGTGTTACAGTCTTTCCATATCTGCTCGATAGTCATGAGGAAAGTATTTTTGTAAAAACAGATCTTTGAACTCCCTCCATTCCATATTTGATACTTCATCATCTTCCTTCATTTTTGGAATCAATGACCAACATTGATCAGCATCTCCAGTGAGGCGATAAACTGCCATGACAACTTTTTCCCTTTCACTACTCCCCAAAGCCTGAAATATTTTCTCTATGGAACTTATCCATTGCTCAGCTACTAAGGGATTTGTACTCCCATTGAACGTTGGTGGTTGTTGCCTCATGAAGCGATCTAACATTGATCCTCCACGCTGTGGATCAGGGTGCTCCATATTGGGTAAGGTTATTATTCAAAACCTGAGTGAGTTGTCCTAATATAGTGATTAGTTGATCGGCACCAGTTGCATCACCAGCTCCACTATAATTATCTTGAGCAGGAGGGCAATCCCTACATGGATTGCGTGCATTGATACGGTTTCCATTTCTTCCACTAGGCGCTATTTCTAAACAATAGAATAAACTAGATCAGTTTATGAATCAAAATACATAATTTCATACTTATAAAACACTTAAAATAAATTGAACTATTTATGGATATAATCCATAATCATAAAAATGTTTTCTTTGAGGAAGTATATACTCATAAACCCTTCATAATGATTTGTAAAGAAAATGAGAGCTATCCTAAGCATATCCCCCGGGAGTGTCATAACCAAGAGTGCAGCAAGGCCCATTGTCATGCGCCAGTTCCCGTTCGAGTCTATCTCAAAGAGGTGTTTTCGAGTTTTACCCCTAGGTATATCTGTGCCAGATCCTCCTCTACTTGCTCGTATCCATACAGGGATGTATTGCTCGGAAAACTCACAAAATCACTACAATACCAAAATTCTAGGAAGTTCTTCTATACTAATCCTCAAAGTCCATCTTAAATCTATGTGCTCTAATCAGAGTTTATCTAAATATAGCTTCCAAGGTTTGTACTAAACTTCCTCTAATACCAACTATAACGCCCCGACCCCAGTTACCCAAATTCGGTGCATTATTACATAACATTGGCATGATCACAAGAAAGATCAAATCTCGAAACACTGATTAGTTTAGTAGCCTTGGAAACACTAGATATATTCATAAAGTTTTACATTACATCATAAAATGAAAACTACAACAATATAGTCTCCATAGTCCACACTCTTATCCCCTCATACTATCCATGAAGGTCATTCATAAATTACTTCTTCACATCCTAGGAAAAATAAAACATAGAAAAGGGGTGAGCACAAATGCCCAGTAAGGATAACAATATAGCGGAAACTTTCATAAATAAGAATAAACATTCAAGGCAATGTATAACTAAAAAAAATCCTTTCCAACTTGAACTTAGACATAGTATGGCAAAAATAAAATGAAATAATGCCATTTACTTATTCACATGGATATTATACTAATCGAATAATCACATGCAATATCAATAACCACTTTCATAATAATGGAATGCATAATGTCAGACTATCATAACCACATAGCCAAGGCCTCGTTCCAAGACTACAAATAAGATTTTGTCAAGGACTTGTTCCAAGACACTAGTTTGTCTCATGAGACCAACCGATGCATCGAGGAGCTATAGCGGTCTCCACCCGTCACATATTAATTCCAATGCATTCCCATATGAAAAGTTTTAAACATAACATAAACATTTGTATTAAAACTAGCATAAAAAATGTAAATACTTCATCCATAAACCATGAATGGTATAAAAATAACACATCCATATTCAAACATATCAAAAAACCTTCAATACAATATATAAGTTTTGTATCATAATAAATCAACTTCAAATAAGTGTAAAATCCATCAAAGGATGTTGACATAGATGAAATCAAAACTCTTTTTAGAGAAATATCTCTTTCTATTTTGGAATCATTTAAGAGTCGTATATTTATAAAATAAAACATTTTATTTGAAAATATTCTTATACTCTTGTAAGGGAAGCTTTGACGATTTTATAACGGCGGAAAATAGCTGCACACGTCGTATAAGTTAAAAAACATTCTTACCTTAATTCTGTCGAAAAGGTTAAAAAAGACCTTGTTTGGAAAACGATGGAAAGATTCCTTTATAAACCACTTATAAAAGTCAACAAGGGTATAAATGACTTTAACCCATATTCTAGTAAATAGTAAAAATGTTTTGAAACACATTTTTAAGAAACATGGATGTGGATGATAAAGAAGTCCCAGTAGATTATTACGTATAAACAACCTCGGATAATGAAGAGATTGTGAAATAAACCCTTACCTTGTACTTGTCCTTGGTTGGGGTAGGTTAAACTCATGTATAATGGTGAAATAATTGTTATTAAATTATACAAGAATCATATATATTAATATGATATCATATATGATCTTTTAACATTGCTTTGTTAATAATATCTTAGTATTATCGTTGTTTCGGGTGTTAACTTACTCGTTTTCTTTTATATGTTTTGTTACGTAAGCCATGTTTGTTATGGATAGATTGTATCTTATTCATATCCATAATGATATTAAGTCCTTAATCGTTATTATTAATCTTCAAATGATAATTATACTTGAATGTATTATGATGGAGAATGAATCTCATCGCGTTCGTGGAGACGGTAGTCCGTACGTACACACGAGCGACAATATCATTCTTTTGATATTAAAATAATATATATTTGGATGGTATATCATATATACAGAATCATTATAATTTTATATTTATTATTTACATAAATTACAAATCATTATTATACCCATCCAAATAATAATATATTGAATAACAATTACACCACGACGTGGAGACGGTAAACCGTACGTACGCACGTATGGTGACATGTCATTCAAAGGATGGATAGAATACTGAATATGGTTGTAAAATATTTATAATAATATTAAATTATATAGGAGATACTTGATTAATTATTTTAGAATGGTAATAACAAATAAAGAAGAAGTGGAAGAAGAAAGGAACTTGAAAAGGGGTGGTGAAATCATTACCTCTTCTTCGGGTTCTTCCTTTTGATTTGATCAAAAGGGATCCTTAGGTTGGAATTCTGACTAAAGTAAGGCCTCTAGGATGAATTGAAGGAAGTTGAGAGAGTATTTGGGCAGATTTTGGCCGATCCAAATGGCTTTGAAGGTGTGAATTAATGAGAAGGGGAAGTGCCCTTTTATAAGAGGGGTGAGGGGCACCTTTAGAAAAAGCTAGAAATATTATTTTATAATAAATTCATATTCGATTTCTAATGGCTCCAAAGTGTATTATTTAAAGTTTAATGTGGTTATGGGTCGAAAACCACCCAACCAATAGAATTTATACAGGTTTGGGTCATTATATTAACCTTATCTTTTAGTTTTAACTCTTAGTTGATTAGTTTGACACTTACCATGCCACTTTGTATTTTTATATTATATAGTTAATAAACTTACTATATACCTCCAAGAGACCCTCAAGTAGTCCATTAATGATACACCTATCATAATATAAGTCTCTTGGAAGAACCTTAGATTTTTAGGAATTTAATATCAATTAATAATATAATATTTGTTTTAAAAACTCTTTTATGTCAATTTTGACACTATTCAATTATTTATTTTTTTAAAAATCATAACAGAATAATTACTTCAAAAAACGGTTATTAAATAAATCCTAACATGTCATATTAACCTATAAAATTATTGGTATTTATAAAAAGTCTCAAATTACATTTATTTGGGTATTTATAATATCAATTATTCTAATTTTTCATTAATTAGGTAATTAATGCATCACCATTGTGTCATAAATAAATTAAATTATTTAATGTCTAAAAATTATAAATAAAATACCATTATATAGGAAATATTTTTGTATTTCTAATTAATATTTACAATTGAATTTATCTTATATATAACCCTATATTAAAAATTATTTAGTAAATAAACTTTGATTTTAACTCTTTTAACTCTTCTTTGAATTAAATAATAATAAATGTCCTAATCTAATCCAAGTGGACCTAAATGATAATATTGTATTCCTAAGGTTGTTTTTGGTCGAATTAAGCTTATCCAATAGAATTAGGACATGTGTTAGGGTAATATTAATATCATTTTTACCCGTAATTACCATATTTACTTTTAACAGTGGTAAATAAAAGTAAAAAAGTTACTATTCACCAAAAAATATTTTCATCTCATTGAACCAAATTTTACTCCTTGATATTTACCATGTCTCTCAGATTTTCTAAATTCCACTCATAGAAGCGGTAAAATTAATTTTTATGAAAAATTCAGTTTTTTTAACTACCACTTGGTGGTTTCACTATTCATCAAAAAATGAAGTTTTTCAGAAAAATACCAAAAATTCACCCTAGGCTAATTTCGATATTCCAAATCCAAAAATTAAGTCCATTTTGAAAAATAAAATTTATAAATTTTCAAAAAGTGGGTATTACTATTCATAACGGCTAGTTTGATTGGTTGTGGTGTGTTAGAACTCGATGTTGCGTACAACACACGATATTGCATTATTCAAAGAGAAGCGTACCGTAGAAGCTTGGGGTGTTACACTTGTGATAACCATAATACTCTCTGTGTGGAGGACTGTGATTACTAAAGAATACTCTATATTGAATTTGGTGATATCTGGTATACTCCTTGGGTGGAGGTTTATGATAAGTAGTATACTCCCTGGGTGGAGATTTGTGATAACTGCTATACTCCATGGGTGGAGGTTTGTGAAAAGTTGTATACTCCATGGGTAGAGGTTTGGGATAACTATTGAATACTCTATATAGATGATTTTGATACTATTATGGAATGTACCCTATGGGTGGTTTGGGAGATTATTATTGGAATGATTTCTCAATGTGCTCAAAGACACCCTGACACTAACTGAATCAAGTATGGATGATCATAGTCACATGCCAAGAGAATGAAAATGGTGTATCTAACCTTATGTGTCATCATCATCCTAGGGATTCAATGGGTTATTTAATTTTTTTGAATACATTTTTTTCTTAATTGTTAATTATTTACTTTGATCAGTTCTATATGCACTTTTATATCAGACTAGTTGTTTTAGGGATGCCATTGGTGGTGGTCTACTGAGTTATACTCATACCCTGATCAGGACACTCTGGAAATTGGGTAACTGAAAAGAGATTGTTATTTATCATAGCTTATAGGTATAGGGGAAATAGCCTGTTGCATGAGGTTCTTCTTGGCATGTTAGAGTAGAGCATGGGAGATGGGACTGGGTAGGAATCAGGACCAATCTGGGGTCGATTTTTAGTTTAAGTTTATTTTTTCTCTTCTTTCATCCTATATATATGATCCAACCATATAGGATCTATCTAACATTTATAGTATACACATTTATTATGGAATTTTTATTGAATTTATCTTAGTACTTCTCGAGTTTTATCTACGATGGTTATCTAAGAAGGATTGGTTTATCTATTTATTTTTATTCCTTTTATTATATATTTCCTAATAATAAGGGAATAGTCTCCCCATAGTATTCCCATAGAACCTCACTGCTAATCAGAAGCATATGGAATGTGAGGAGGTGAGCCTAAGGTATGTAGAGATCACAAGTTTGGGAATCATTCAGTGGATTGGATATAAGAATGATACAAAGTGGTGTCAGATCCATCTTATTTGTTTACTATTTGGGGCATGGTATAAGGGAGATTAAGAATGTATTAGAGTTTTGTATGAAATTAGTCTTAGGAATGATCAACCCATACATGAGTAGAAAAAACAAGTTTCAAGGGATGAGATTTTCAATTCATGAATCTCACTTTTTATGGCTGTATTTGAGTTTCACCTTGAGTGAGGCACTTGATTTGTGATGTGATGAATTATAGGATTTTCATTCCTAGCCTATTATGAAAATATTACATGGGTGAGTTCATTAATTATTTTAGGAACATATGGATTCACATGACATGGATCATGCTAGTGATATAAGTTTTAGATTTTGTTTCATGTTGATTGTGATTTGTGTTGGATTGTGGTTCATATTAGCCTCGTTTTATTTATGCATGATGATAATAGTCTAATTTATACCTACATATGGTCTATATTATCTTATTTATAATGTGGTTTGTAATTAAAATGTCTACAGTGTTGTATATGGTGTTTTCTATACATGGATATGGTGGCATCTTACTTCACTAAATATCATGATAATATCCTGATACATAGGATGATATAAATGGATCAATGATGGTATTGGTTAAATAAAGTAATAGTAAGAAACCTATAAAGTGTTTTACTCTATATATTTTGAATGGTATTCTATTTAAACTGTACTTGATATTTTTTATAATTCATTAATTCATAAAAAGTTTTTGAAATGTGAATCCTATGGGATTGGGGAATTTAATGAAAAGGAAGTGTTAAAGTAGTTTTGAAAACTTTTGAAATTTGAAAAGGACCAGCATTTTTCCCCTTTTCCAATCTGGATTTCCTCCCTCCTTTTCTAAAAGATACAATAAGCCCTAAAGTTCCAGATCTCGTTGATGGCATCCCAAATCTTCAGATTTCAACCTCTGAATTCACTGAAACCTCTGCCCTCCTAAATATCACATTGGTTTCCCACTTCAAACATAGGAGACCTCTGGTATATGTGTTTGACAGGTTAATATTTGGCTTATGGGATCTCCAGGAAAGTTCAACCGCCAGTTTTCTTGACAGTCGACACATTATGATTCGTTTTGAATCTGAAACGGACCTCATCAAGGCTTGGTCGAGCACTCCGTGCAGCGTCAATGGGTCCCAATTCTTCTTCCTCCGATGGTCATTCAACTTTCATATGAATTGTGATTATCCATCTACAACGGTCTAGAAAAGTTTTCCCAACCTCCCATTTCCATTCCAGAATCCTTCTATTATTCGCATGCTAGGTAATCTCGTAGGTAGATTTTTGTGCTCGAACAGTCGCACTGAAGTTGTGTGTCACTCGGTTAATCCAAGGGTCTTTGTGGAATTGGATGCATCTCGAATGCCATTTGATTATGTTTGGATCATGATTGGTGAGGAGTATAGGTGCAGGCAACAGTTCATCTATGAGAGCTGGACATATTTTTGCTCCTCATGCAATCGTTTGGGTCATGATTTAGAGGTTTTTCATAAGGGTCTCCCACCCCATGATGTTTTTCGTTGGGAAACTCAGCCTACAGCAAGGAGGGAGGTGAGTGGGAAGGGTAAATCTCCTGAAGTTAGAGTTGAAGCTGGCCCGACGCAGATGAAAACAGGTAAAGGTAGTGGTAGGTAATTTCATGCACAGCAGCTGGTGGAGAAGGATCAACCGAAAGGCGACTATAACAGGGAAGTTGAGGGAACTCAAGGGCCATAATTGGGGAGGCACGTTATGTCTCCCCAGGCCTAAATTACTGAATCATGCAGACCTGATGGGAGCTCACCGCATCAGGCGGAGGTTCATAAACATACCCAGGGGATGGGGAGTAAGGATATAGTGGAGTATGAGGCGGCCGGTCTAGACTCCCCTGATGAGGCTTCTGGTTTGTATAGTACTGGCTTGAGGAGGGGAATGGAATTGGAAAATGAGGTCATCCATTCAATTGATTGGGAATTTGCTCTGTTTTAATACTCTTAGTGTGTTGGTAGACAAGTTGTGGGTGAGACCCAAGTGGAAGATGTTGAGGAGGATCCTAGCAGAGCTTTTTGTGGGGAGGTGGCCAGAGGTAGTGGGGACCTGCAAAAGGGAAGGTAGGGATCTTCACTGGATATAGAGGTCCACAACCCAACTAGTAAGAAAGGGATTTATGATGCAGGGAACTAACATGCTATTTAGGTGAGTAATAGCTTTGATGGCATCAATTCAACTAGGGAGTGCATGGAGGGGAACATTGAAGCCAGTAGGAGTGGTTCTATAGGGTAAATCAGTCTGAGGATGAATAAGAGTAATAGGGGGAGGAAAGGTAATAAGGAATACTCATCTTGCCACCTCCCTTGAAGAAGATGTCAACTAAAAAGAAAGTGGATGAGAAGATGGAAAGTGAAACCATGTGTCAGAAATAATCTGGCCAACCTAAACTTTACTTGGATTTGATCCTGAGTTCGATGGATGAGGTGACAGAGCAGGTGTTGATCATAAATTATTCAGAAGAGGAAGCGGCCAAGATGATGGGTCGAGACATTGAAATGAATCTCACTAAGGACAAATACTCTTGGGTTCACAAACAGGGCATGATACTGGTCGAGGGTTTCAATAAGGGGCTGATCAAACTTGTGGAGTATATAGAGGTCTGGGATAAAATGACCTCTGCATTTAAGGCCCTACTAAATGAAGAGATACACTTTCAGGTTTTCTCTATTTCCTTGAAGCTATTTAGGGATATGGATTCTAGAAGAATTGTTTTTATCTTTAATGATGCTTCTTTACACTTTGATAATTAATATTTGGTTTCTCACTCTCGCTTTCTTGAGGTGGGGTTGTTTCCCAGTTTGTGCGGCTGGAGGGATTTTGGGTGGTTATTTTCCTACATTAATTTGTCCAGCTTCAGATGGGGTTCAAAGCATGAGGCCGCCACTTGTGCATGACACTTGGAGTGGAAGACTAAGAGGGTATGGCCTGGACATTGGTTCCATGCTCGTGCATACTTTCACAGGACTGGTTGCCGAGTTCTCATGCTTGGTGGGGGCCTAAACATGATGTAGCTGTTGGGGCGAAGCAGGACATGGTTTGTTTGAGATCTTCTGTTTTGTTGCTTTGGTTATTTTGATGGACTCAGGGTTTCTCACTTTTCTGTTAAAAGTGATTTTATAATAAAATAAAAATAATTTTCAGTCAAGGCTTGGTAGTAAGTCCTAAAGAACTTTTGGTTGCGATTATAGTTAGTTGATTAAGTTCCATCTTACCTTCAAGGGTAACCCATGATAGGGCTGACCTAATTTTGTTGGATGCCTTAGAGGTGTGAGGTAAGTGGATGATTCAATTTGTATGATCCACACATGTTCGGTGCTTCCAGTTTGATAGAGTTGAAGATGAGCATCCATGGTTTTAGGGCCTCATGTTTAGGTCAGTTTCAAAGGGAAGGTTCATTTAGATTCCAAAACATGAAATTTATGGGGATTTTTTTGGGTATTTCATGCACATGTGTATAAGCGATTTTTGTTTTTAAGGGACACCCAATATGATTGGTGGTCGTTCACTAGGTTTTGATGTGTGAGTTGTGTTAGGCCTATTATAAGATAGCATCGAGGGTGTCTCAAGTTAGTGGAATGGAAATTCTTAGAGCATGATTCTTTGCATGGGTAGGCACATGAGCTTGGGATTAGTGGTGCTCAACTTACTAAATGATAAGTTGGGTTTTTTGGATCAGTCATAATGGAGTGTGTGACTCCTAAGTTTTGATAAGATCAGATCAGTACACATGAGATATGATCAATTATGTGAAATTTGTATAGTAATGACTGGGATGGACTGGATATGAAATAACATGGGGTGTTGGTGATTGGTATCAAGGATGGAGATTTAGGGTAGGATAAGACAAGTGTCTGGACCTTTCAATTTTGAGGTGTACTTCTAATAGATTGGTTCTTGTGAGGATGGATGGTTACATTTTTTTAAATGAATATTTTTGGTAGGTGTTTGTGTGATATACCTTTGCACAAGATGATTTTTTAGGGTACTCCTGGTTAATAAATTCTAGCATGTGCATGAGCATGGTCAGTGGTGTGGGTGTGTGAGCCTAGTTTGGATGTGTTATGCCTCATGGGAGCATGATTTAGGCTTCATGATCAGTTGGTGAGGGAGTGTGAACTATTTGAATCAAGTGATTTTGTAATTGTTTGATGATGTGTGAGGTTCCTATCAAGTTTTCAATCAGCGAGTGATCATATGCAAACCAATGATCAATGGCCTTGAGAAGACATGGTGGGAAGAGATGCCAAATGTTTGAATGATAAAGAGTAAACTTACTAGATTGAGTGGGGTGTTTTGGTTTGGATCGAGGTTCAATGAAATGGTTGATATGGTAAATTAGTCAAGGATAAGTACTGATTAGATGGTGAGTGTGGCTTAAAAGGAGCAACACGTGTGTGCGGAAGGCAGGACCCATTGGGGTCGGTGTCAGGGAGTAGTGTAAGAAAATTTATATGGTGCGGATCCCACCATACTCTATGGAGGGTGTGTCCCTCATTTGAATGAGTCTCATCATGTACCGATATTTATTTACCCCAAGTCAGGGGTGGATGATGTTGATTTTAGAGTATCTCTTAGGAGTGAGTGAGTTGATCCACATCTGACTATTGTGTTCGATGATGAATGAGTTGATAGCCATGATATTATGATTTGAAATAGTGGGATTATGATAGGGGAGATCCTATTTTGGATAGATTCATATCGATAATGGATATATAACATTCATCTTAGAAGCATATTTAAAGTATGGAACTGGTCTTTGGATGGTCATGATAGCACTGGATGCTAGTTCACATGTGTTATCGATGCAATATATATTCCTTGGGGAATTATAGAGGTTGTATCTATTTGTTTTTTATTGGACTGTGAGTGATTTTTTTGGGCTCGGTATGAGTTTTATTAATCCAAGTTTAGTTTTATGTGACAACACATTAGTGCTCATCCAAGAGCATAGTGAATAATGCTAGTGGTTGGTGTATGAAAATGGAATTACACCAGATGGTTAGGTTTAGAACTTGATGTGTTCTTGGGATGGTCAGAGGATACCTTGAGAGATGGGATTTAATATAGAAGGTTTAAAACTGCATTAAGCACATCCCTGGAGATGTATATGTCCTTTTTTGGGATTTATAGGGTATTTCCAAGGTATATATGGCATGTTTGAGAGAACTAGGATCATGTAGGAATTCCCTTTTTTATTTTTAAGTGGTAATGAAAGTGGTGTTTGTGTAGACTAGCACTCTCATGTGTGTTGAGTTTTATTTCATTTGGAACCTTTCTGAGAGGGTTGGTGGACCACTGAGAACTAGATTTTAGTAAGAAAGTTATGATGGTGGAAGGTACTAAGATTTAGAATCAGCCTTGTGATCTAAGTCCTATAGTGGGGAGCACTATGGCTGGGTAGTTAGCTAAGTGATGACACATGGGTGTCTCAGAATAGAAGGGATCCATGGAGCACCATCTCGATGTTCAATTAGGGACATGAGCATTAGCTCAGGATGTGACAACCTGACTCAAAAATACCCGAATTCAGTGCCTTGAAACATGATGTGTAAATTTTTACAAAAAACATGCACTGATATTTTACACATCATGTCCCATATAGAGGATCAATTCAGTTCAGGTTTCGGGAAACCGGCTACTTCTGACATGCTTCTTCGGCTAAAAACTGATACCTGAAAAAAAAATTCAAAAACGTGGGGTGAGAATATAAATTCCCAGTAAGGGGTTTTAAAATAACATAATATACCAATTATAACTTTTGAAAACATTCTTTAAATTTTTCCATAAAACATTTTCTTAAGGAATGTTGTAACATATGTAACATATCATAACAATTGTCTAAGAAATAAAAGTGCACAATTAAAATCATACTAACATAATTACAAGGGAACATGATTCAATTATAGGCATGATCATTTAGAGTAATAAGTAAACGATATTCTAAATAAGTATGACATATGAATATGAAAGTAAAAATTTAACAATTAAGAGTGATAGATAATCAGAGTTGCGCATAAAGGTAATAACTTCAACTTCATCCTTAACTACTGTGAAACATACAATGGATAATAAATCACTGAGGTCTAAATAAATTTCATGCCATAAGCATTTACTTCTTCTGATACTCATAAGTACTGGATCTTAACCATGGATATTATACTAGTTGAATATCCATTTGGTTAATTAATTATCATAGACATAATGAGGGAACATATAATATCAGACTCTGTTAAGACCTCATGTCAAGACCTGAGATGTCAATGGCCTCGCGCCATGATCTGATTGTCTCATGAGAACTATCGATGCATCGAGAGGCTTTCCTTAACCGGTCTCCAACCCGTTATATCGAGTCTATTACATTCCTCGTATGCCAAATAGGGTCGTATATTCAAAATGTCTCATACCACTTTGAATATTTAATTTCACATTTCACATTATTCAAGGTGTCACATACCACCTTGAATAATTTAATTCATAATTCCATAAAAGTTCATAAGATTTTTAACCACATAATCCTTAGCCCAGTTAGTAAGGACTTTGTAAGTGCATCCAAGAAACCCAGGATCAAATCCAGGTGGAGGAATAATTTTTGGTACTGTAGCAGTACTGTAGTTGTACTGCAGTAGGTACTATAGCGGGAACTGTGCAATACTATAGCAGGTACTATAGTGAGAACTATAGCAGCTACTGTTTGGAACTATAGCAGCTGGGAATATGCCCTCGTTTGGGCCTTCGGGCCACCTATTTGGTCCCTGAGTCCTTTAAGGACTTCGGGCCACCTCAAGGCCTTTGGGACACCTTATGTGTAGATGCAAACCAGACAACCTACAAGGAACATGCTCTACAAGGAGGATGAGAAAAGGAGCTTTCACCACAGCAGAAGCTAAACAGATTGCAAGAATGAGGGGGTATGGCACCTGCCATCGGGACAAGCCTGTGCAAGAATGAAAATGACTAGCCGAACAGCCATGCGAAGGTGGAGAGATGATTTCATGATGAAGATGCTGGGGAAGAGCAGTTCCAAGTAGTTAGTCTGAGTTGTATGTAATGTTTGAAGCCTACGGGCAATGAATTCCTCTAAGGCCTACGGGCCATGTAATACATATGCCTACGGGCCTTTTAAGGGTTCCACCTCACCCCTTGAAAGGTGGATTATCAAAAATCAATAAAAATGAAGGCCTTTGGGCCATTGGAAGGATCGATAAGAGTTTTAATTACCTTCATTAGCATTTACATATATATAGTGAATCTAGCATATAAGTATTAATTACAAAACAATCCAATTCATGGTTATGTAATTGAATGGTGAGTATGATAAAGATATTATGGAATATGTTATGACAACCAATGCACTAAAATAAATACAAGTTTTGTTACATAAAATGATAACCATAAATGATAAAATCTTTACTGATAAATTACAAATTATAATTTCATCATGGATTGGGAGCTTAATTAAAAGAGAAATCAAATATTTCAAAAGGGGTATTAAACACATAAATACCCAAACTTTCACTTCTGGTAAGATTATGTTTAACATATCCCAGGGTACATATAAAGTTAAACATGAAGAGCGTGAAATTAAACCATAACTAAAACCATTTAGTATATGTTTGAAAATAATTGATTCATAAATATGTATGTAAGAGTAATAAACCCCAGATTTTATACTCATGAACTCTCCACAATTACTAAATGCATCAGAAGTATAATATTTGAAATATCTGAAATTAGGGTATAGTGTTGTGTAAATCAGTTTAAACACAAGGGTATAAAAGTAGTGTTTTTAAACAAAACTAAACATATTTCGAAAACAACATGTTTTATTCTTTCTCAGCAATCCTTCTAAATAAAATTGAGGATCAAATTTTACATGTATACACATATATTCACACATTCGAATATACATCATGTATTAATGGGTTTATACCAAAAATCCATTGACACTCATATGACTTTAACATGTTAGACACATTAATTAACTAGAGCCCCTAAAACTTTAAATCATAATATAAATTTTTAAAGGGTTTATTTATTAAAAAATCTTACATAAATATTTATGTAAACATACATAACTTACATGTATAACTGAGTCCTACACAGAAGTTAATTAGCACATACTTATTTACCAAAAACATAAATTAATCATAGAAGTTCAATGTTAAAAGACTTGAAACCGGTCTAGAGGGTGAGTTATATAAACTGTATAATTATACATTCCTATGTATACTCTCTCTCTCTATCTATATATCTATATATATATATATGAAAATACAATTATTTGTGTTTAAAACAAAAATCTACCTCTTCTTTGAAACTCAATGTTTAGAGGTATTGAAACCAAACATAATAGAGGTTCTTTTAAAACTGTATGGTTATATATATCTGTGTGTGTGTGTGTGTGTGTGTTCATATATAATCGGATATATAAGGTATATATATATTTCATGATAAAAAATAATCCTTCAAGCTTAAAAATATTGAATAACCCAAAATCCATCAGACCTAGGGTCGGGTATTTGAGGGTTTTCACCCAAACCGCAAGGATGTATATATATATATAAGAGTATACATATTTATATAAGTATATAAACTTTCAACACAACATGAAAGGAATTATAAGTTCCCCTACCTAGTTTGAGGAGGAGGAGAGGCTTGAGGAAGACGCTGGATATCTCGAAGGTGATTTGAGAAGAGGGAGGACCAAGAGGTTAGAGTTAAAACGGATTGTTTATATAAACTAAAATATACACAGATTATATAGAATATTGTAATGTCACTTGAAAATAATCTGAAACCTATTCAGTTTAAAATAATATTAGGGTGTTGGTTTTGTGGAAAACACATGAAAGAAAGATCAGATGGCGATGGAAGGAGTCACAGGTGTGGAAAAAATAGTGAAAACCAAGTGGAAAAACCACTGTTGTAGTGCGCAAAGAAAGAAGAAGGTGTTGTCGGTGAGGTAAAACCGGAAAATAATGGATGGAGGATATTAAACGTGGAGAAGATCGGATGACCATGGATGATGCGGCGATTAAAAAGAAATGGATGGTCGCGATTAGATCTGTGGTAGATCGGATGGCTCTAGTTCTATGTGGTGTTTTAAAAATATCGGATGGCCAAGATTAGATCCATGTTGGATCGGACGGTGCATAAAAAATGTGGAGGATTCTGCGGCTATTAGGAGTTGAGCATCAGATCAAAATAGACGGCCCATATCATGTGCAATGTGATCCAACGTCCTAGATTTGATCCTGGTCAAATTTCCTCATCCCACATCGAAACGAAGGGACTCTCACGGCTTCTTTATAAGCCAGGAGCTCCGAGCTATGGCTCATATTACTCCCCCCCCCCTCTCAGTACCGCCCCGTACTGGGTTCTACGGGCACCTTCCTACACCCACCCACATCGTCGTGCCACCCCGCACAGTGTTGTTCTCTGCTTCTGTGCGCCCTTCGGGGTAGTTATGCCCCTGATCGCTCGACCTTGCACACATTATGCATGCACACAAGCCTACAGTCCAGCCTGTGCTAAGGCTGAGGGATAGGCTCAGCTGCCTAGTGCGTGCTGCCTCCCTTGGCCCGTCTAGATGGTTGGCCCCTGTGGGGTTTATTTTTTTTAAATAGAACAACTTTCAAAATAAAATAAAAGAAAATAAACAATAATCAATTTTATAAAACATGATTTCTTCGGAAAATCAAAGTACACTTTTACCTAAAACACTCAATATTCCTTTATACCAAAGTTACTAGTAATATATATATATATATATAATTCTTATAAAATAAAGTTTAATATAACCTTTGAAAGTTGATATATAAAATTGAATACACTAAATTTATAAAATCTAGAGTAACACCATACAATTTTTAAAACATTTGAAACATTTAAAAAGTATTTTCAAAGCCTACCTAAGTTTTGGAATCATACTTAGTTTTATGAAGTACGCTCTTCAATTCAAAACCGTGATATTAAAGATGATAATTAAGATATGTTAAAATCATCAAAATGGTTATTATGCTTAATCTGTATGGTTTTATGAAATTCTATTCAATGTATCTTTAAATTTTCTACTTAAATTTTTTTTGGTTTTTAAAGTTACTAAGGGTCACTTATTTTTAAATTCATGCTACCCTAAAAGAAAAACAATGGTCACAAGCATCACCAACGGTCACCCAAGGGGTAACGGTTGGGTAGATGCCTTATAAAACCAAACATTAGGGTGTCCTAAACTCAAGAAAATTGAAGAAGATGGTGCACATTATTCCACTGATGCTCAGTGTTGTTGTAGTGGATCTAGCCATACAAATGTTTTTTGTGATGGATATGAAGGAACCATATTATCTTCTTGGGTGGTTTTTGTTTTTGGTGGTCTCCCTGTAATTCTAATAGATATTTTAATAGGTATTTTTGGTTAGTATGGTTTTCCTTTGACCTTGTTGTAATATAAACACTTCGGAGTTTTATTTAAATGAAATGTCTAGTATCTATAGTTTACAAATTTTTTCAGATAACATGAAAATAAAACAATAATATTACTATTACAGGAGATATTAATTTTGGGGCGTCACACGGGATCAAGTGTATTTATATCTAGTGTTCAAAGCTTCATTTTGGGAAGTGTTTTGGTTGTTCAAAGTGGGACATGATTCTTTTGAATCTAATAGATAACTGACATAGGTTAGGTGATTTATTTGGAATACTACTATGGATTATTTAGTATAATAATTGTTATGGTGGGGATATTGTAAATCTTGTGTCTGTTTGGGTTGAAATTTTTCAAAGAAGTTTTAATTTCCAATAACTAGATGGATAAATTTTTTATTAGAGATTAAAAATTGGATTTTGAGAATTGGTACACCTTAAAATGGGTGTTATAGGATGTGGTTTGGGGCTTGGGAGGTACCTTGGGTGTTTGGAGAAGTTTCAGGAGCTCTGAGGTATGGAGTTTCAGTTTCAGAGGAGACATCCCAGGGTGCGCGGTTAGCACATGGTTAGTTCTAACTATGCACCCCAACCCTTTACTATGGTTTTTAAGAAACATGGTTTTCTTAAGCTATTAAAGGGTCTCTAAAAACTATGAAACCTCTGCAATAAAATTTAGAGTCATGTGCATAGTTTTTGAATAGTTTTTAAAATCTTGTGCACTAACTGTGTGACATAGTGTTCCCTATACAGTGATTTCACATGGTTCATGCACTATCTATAAAATCATGCATATAAACCATGTACCAATTTATAATTAGAGAAATTATAGATTTACCCTCTATGAATAGTTTTTTAACTCCCCTTTTTCCTCCTGTTTTCACCCAACACCACTCCCATGCACACTCCCTTCCCTCTCCTCTCTTCTTGGCGGTTTATCCCTTGTTTGGTGTCTATTTTGAATTTTTTTCACTTGTGTTGGGGATATATTAGTGATTTTATGAATCCTATTCTTTTCCTTTTTCCTTTCTTCCATTAAAAAATGGTTTTCCTTTGGTTTTATCTATTATTCCTTATTTTTAGTTTTTTGTCTATTTTTCTGTTTTCTTTTAATTCAGGCAGAACCGGCAATTGTTTCTTGATGTGTGGGATCATCTGAGGTTAAGGTGGGTGGTACCTAGACATAACCCATAGTAATTATTCATTATTAAAGTTTTTTTATTATGTTTTCATTCCATAATTCTAGGAAAAGTCCTTAATTTAATTTGAATGTTTATAATATTTCATTTTCACTTGTTCAAAAACCCTTCCACTATATTTAGAGCCATAGCGACAGACTCCCTATGATGACACATAGGAATTGAATTGAACTTGGTTTGGTTTGAAAATTGAAAGTTTTTTTTGAAAATGATTTTTTTTTGGGTGAATGGATTTGTGTTGTAATGGTTAAAAAGTAAATAATGGATTAAAAAATGGCTATGAGATGGAATTTCAAAATAATCGATATTTTAAATTGATTCAAAAATATAAAGAGGATAAATGGTTTGGTAAATGTTGATTCCCCTTATTTATGAAATTTAAAGTGTGATTATAAGGGTTTTGTTTTTAAAATGAAATATATCATAGTGATGGTTATGTTTTAATTTTTTTTGTAACATGTATATATGGGAAATTATGTTTTAAATGGTATGGAAAATTCTGATATGGGTGGTTTTTTATGAATCTAAAGAAAAAACTCATAAGGGGTGGTTTGTGATAAGTTATTTTCCTATTTACCTGATGTGTAAACACGTAGATTGGGGTGGATTTTGATAATTGGTATAATCTCTGGGTGGAGGTTTTTGATAACTAAAATAGTCCTTGTATATAGGACTTTGATAAGTAAAGAATACTCCAGATGAAGGTTAGTGATATCTGGTATACTCTATGTGTGGAGGTTTGTGGTAACTAGTATACTCTTATGGTAGAGGTTTGTGATAACTAGTATACTCCCTGGGTTGAGGTTTGTGATCATTGGTAAACTCCCTAGGTGGAGGTTTGTGATAACTATTGAATACTCTATATAGAGAACTATGCTAATTTTATGGAACACACCCTATTGGTGGTTTATGATATTATTATAGAAATTATTTCATGATGTTCTCAAAGACACCCTAACATTGGCTAAACCATGTATGGTTGATAATGTTTATGGACCTAGAGATCAACAATGATGCATCCAGGCTCATCTGTCATCATGAACCAGGGTCTTTAGTGGGTTATTTAATTTTTTGTGTAAAAATGTTTTATAGTTGTTAATTATTTATTTTCATCACTTCTGCATGCACTTGTATATTTGACTGGTTATTTTAGGGACATCATTGTTGTTGGACTAATGAGTTATACTCACACCCTACTCAGGCCATCATGTAACTTGGGTTCCTGAGCAAATATTATTATTTTTCATAGGTTATAGGTATGGGGTAATGTCCCATTACATGAGGTTCTTCTTGGCATGTTAGTAAAGAAAAAGGGAGATGAGACCAGGCAGGACTCGGGACTAGTCTAGGGTTGAGCTTTATTTTTAGTTTATGTTTTTCCTTATTTTGTCCTGTATATATTATTTTCCTATGGGGATCTTTCTGACATGTATGGAATACTCATTTATTGTATAATTGTTATTGTTTTTATTTTGGCACATGTCTTGTTATATTTGTGATAATTATCTGAGCTAGATTGGTTTATCTATTTATTTTTATTTTTGTTGTTTTAGCTACTCTAATAGTTAATGAATCATCTCCCCATTGTATTCTTATAGGCCTTCACTTCTAGTCAAAAACCTCATGAATACTTGAAGGCGTGCTTGAGGTATGTGGAGACTATTGGTCAGGGAATTATTCGATTGCACGAGGGTGGTGGTATGTTACATATTTTTTCTATTGAATATCATAAAGGAGTGAGATTTAGGTTCCTTAACAAAGGGAGAAAATATTATTGATGAAGGATAAATTTTATTGATAATGGGAGAGTTAGTCCATGATGAATCATGGGGAGAAAAAAAATGGTAGTTTTGTTAATCATGATTATGTTGAAGCTATTTGATCATTGAAAAGAAATCATGAAAGGATGATCTATGGGTTCTTGATGAAAGTAGTTATAACATGTGGCTAAATACTGGAGATCTACATTATACAGAAATTTTCAACAATTGGTATAGATTTATAATGAAATTCAGAATCATATTTCAGGATTAATTAATATCGATTCAATTTTTGGTTCTAAAAATGGTCCAATGAGTGGTGTTGAGAAGGAAGTGTTTCGTTGATGAATTTTTCATGTTACTCTTGTTTCTCATGTCAAGATTTTCTGATGTGGTCTTAGAGTACATGTTGACTAATTCTTTGTTTTCTATTTGGGGTCATAGAGCATGAACGACAGTTGGATTATTGTCAAAAAACCAAAAGGGGGAGATTATTCTTCAAGGATCCCTCATGATATTGATTTGGAGATTTTAAGTTGTTGTTTTTATTGTGTTTTTTGAAAAAGTTGGTTGGAAAAGTTCATGTGTCTTCCAAGAAGAGGAGATGAATAAGGTGTTCAGTTCCCTTTGAATTCATAATATAGACTGTGAGGTTGAGTATGTGTACCATGAGGTCCACTATATAGATCATGAGTTTGATTTCATAGGAATCGTGAAGGAAGTTTGTGGCTGGTAGATTTTGATGTTGAGTACAAAGACCATAAGGTCAAGTTCATGGATCCCAATGAAATTTTATGTTCATAAGGTGGTAATTTTTGGGGCACCTTGAAGAAGAGTACATAGTCATAAGGTGGAAAAGTTTGTACAACCATGAAGTTAGTACTTTTACCATGAGTTTGAGTTTGTGGTTGGGAGCCCGTGAAGTAGAGGAATACACAATGTGTAGTTTTTTTAGTAGGTATTAAAAGTAATTGTGATTAGAAGATTTTTTAAAGGTATTATACTATAAAATGACCACAAATCACTTCATTAAGATAGGGATAATTCCATTATATAGCATCATCATTGGTAAAATTTATCCATGTATAAAAGTTTTCCATGAAGTAGGAATTGTTTTTTAGAGTTTAGAGTACATGGAGGGGAGTACATGGAAGTCTATATGTGAGGTAATAGTATGCAGAGAAGGTCACATAGTATTTTCTATAGAGGAGTGGTTCACAGATATTTTCCATGAAGTAGGAGTATGTGGGGTATCTCACATAAAACATTCCAGTAAGTTAGAGTTTATGATTAATATAACTCATGAAGGGTAGGGCATATTAAATAGTATTATGAAAACTGATTTATACATAAGAGTTTGTTTCATCTCTCAGATGAAAACAAGTCTTAATATCATACCCATATTAGTGATAATATAATAAAAGTTTATATATATCGTCAAAAGAATATTCTAGAGGATCATTTTATTCACTTCAGTAGAGAAAGCAGTGATATTTTAAAGTGTGATTGGTTGTAAACCAGGAGATAATGAGTTTTCTCTGGACATTGTAATAGTGGTGCATTATAGAAGATTTAGTACATTGGCATGACATCTTTTTATACTCCTTGGACTATCTCATTTAGGGTGAAAAGAGTAAAAAAATTTGTCTTGTGCATTATATATTTGCAAAATATTATTAGGTTTTCCAATGAATTGGGATTTTTATATCATGTATTTATTGACAATAAGGTTTGAAGTAATCTTGGAAAAGGATGAAGAGGATCATTCCTTAGAATAAGGAATAGCACGTTAAAGTATCCCTTTATAGGAAAGGACACACTATATAGGTGTTCATGGAGAAGGTGGAGAAGAAGGCTAGGATCTATCCATTCTTATAGTATAGGTCACAGTTAGAAGAAAATTCCTAAAACAGGCAACTTATATAGGGACCATGATATAGTTGTCCCCATGAAGAATCTTCATATTATTACATGACATGGTTCATCCTAACATGGGTGTATTCTGGACTATAGTTTGAGTAAGAAAAACTGCATTGAAGTATTGAGTTTCAAAAGCCAATATAGTCATCCCCACATCATAGATGTGGGTGTGGTGGATGAGATGTCTTCTTGTGTAACACGGTGAAGTCCAAAATGTTTTTTGTAGTGATCATGGAATGATGGGGAAATGACTATGAAAAATGGGAAAAAATGAGAATAACACATCATAGTGTTTGTCATGTTGAGGCAAAAATGGCCAAAGATTCTTCACCAAGTTATGGTGAAGGGAATGTCACAAGGTGATGCATCAAACTTGAGATAATTGATTATGAAGATGCTTGAATGGTTATTCGATGTCTCAGTAATCATGGGATTTGGTTTTGGGCCATGATTCTAGAATAAAGTGGAGGAGTTTGAATCATTAATTTTGGTGTATTAAATGAATATTTAATCCATGCTTTATAAAGAAAATTAAGGCCCATGATCATTTATGTTGAAATATTTATGTCTTGAAATATATAATGAAAATAATGGAAAGTTTCTTTAGGTATTATAGGAGTTTTATAGAACCCGTAAAGGCGATGATAAGTTTCCTTTGGTGAGTTTTATGTCCTCTATATTTGAGGTAGGGGGATCCTCGCCTATAAATGGAGGGATATCAGATTTGAAAAACTCTATGAATTTGTGAGAGATAGAACACATTGAGAGAGAACCTAATACACCATCTATTAAGGAGAAGAGGAAGTGATAAAGTCTATAAAGAGATAATTTTGTCTTTCTTGAATAATAGGAGTATATAAGAGGACTTTTCATATTGCAGATCTTGTAACGTAGTACATCTTCAAGAATTTAGGAAGTCTATATCACTTATATTCTAGTGGAAGATTCATGTCCAATGGGTTGATCATCAACCTCAACAGTTCAAGTTCTCTAATATATACACATACTAATCCATTCTTCCATTTTTTTCATGGAGGAGGACTATCATAGATAGTTTAAGTGATCATGAGGTATTTTCTATACTTATTAGATCATATTTTTTAGTTATGTTTTATCTTTTAGTGGATTCTAGAAGTGGTGTTTGAACACTGTGGACTCAATTTTGTAAAGAAATTTGTGAAGTAGTGGATGAATCCATGTTGGTGGAACTAACAAACATGTCCATGAGTGGAAATGGGTGTCAAATTTTAGTAATATCATATTACATAATTTATCTTTTATATAAACATATGATGAAAGGTTGAGAGACTCCATTGAGTGGATCGATAACCTTCACCAGTTCAAGATAGTGAGTTTAAAAGGGATAAACTCATATAAGAAAAAATGGATCATTGATCCATCCCCTCCCCATCCCAATAATCCAATAAAGATAGATCCTAACAAGTGGTATTAAAGGAAGGTTCCCTCTAAATATCCAAGGAGTATGGAGAATCGTAATTCTATGAATAGTTGATTATTTCCTAACTTTGATGTCACAAACTACTATATTTAGATGAATGAGATGATTCATTAACTCCTTTATATTAGTCTTAAGGTATGTCATGTTGTTATAGATGGTTTTCAAACTATTTATTATAATTTTCATATGACCCATGATAATAAAATTAATTTAGATATGTATTAAAAGGAAAAAAATCTATTTTTGTGCCCTCGTTAAAGAATATCGATACCAAGGTGATAGGTCTTGAAACTGTACATAAGATAAGGGATAAATTGAGAAGCATCTATGAGGGAAATGTTAAATTAAAGGAAGTCAAGCTTCAGATTTGGAAGAATGGATTTTAGGAATTAAGATGGCTAAAGATGAATATGTTGATATCTATTTAACTTGGGTAAATTAAATAGTTAGAAATATTCTTGGATTTCATGAGAAACTTAAAGACTCAAATATTATGACAAATATTATGAAGAACATCTCAGATCACATTGATCCCAAGAAATTAGCTTTGGAAGATCAAGAATACCTTTAATTATATAAACTTCACATCATTTTCATTGTATATGAAATGAGGAAGGCACCAACTTTCAAGAAGCAAGAGAAAGTGGAAATTTCCTTTTAATCCATGTTTAAAGGGAAGATTTAAGTGGTTAAATATATCAACAATTTAGAAGATGATGAATATCTCAATCATATTATTTCACCCTTTTCAAATATATTTGGGAATGGAAAATTGAAGGGTAAAGGTAATAAATTTATTATATTGTTTAATTTTAATGATATTGATCACAATGAAGAGTTTTTCCTAAAAAATATGGTTGATGAATTTGAATCAGATGAGGAATAATAAATCCCTTGAAGGAATAAAAAGGATAAGAAAAAGGTGAAATTAAGCACCAAAAGAATAATCTTTTTTGTAAGGATGAAAACTAGTCTATAAATTCTTATTATGAAGTTGCTTTTATTTATCATGTATAGAAAGGTTTATATTTTTATAGTAGTTAATATAATGGAGAAGAGATATTTAAACTTGAGTATGAAATAAAAGATAAGTTAGAATATTGTCTTGAGTATATTTTAAAATTCAATAAAGATAAGAAAAAGATGGATGAGAAGAACAAGATAAAGGATACACAAATGGGTGAGTCTAGAAAAATTGGAAGTGGTCTTGTTTATGAATAAAAATAGGAGCTTGTCAAAAGCAATTCATTCTATGTTGAACATATCAAGGACCAAAGATAAAATATAAATAGAATAGGATATGTGGTCTTATAGAGAAATTCATTATAACCAAAGAAGAACTATTTGAGACACAATCTATCTTTTTTGTAGCTAAAACTGATTTTTAATAATGTTAGAGAATATTTTAGGAAATAAATTGATATTAGAGGAGAATATTCTCATGAAACTGAAAAGAGAGGATAAAAGTAACAAAGTAATCCCATGCCTATTCATCCTAAAAATATAACTTTTGTTTCTAATGGTTTAGGTGCTCAAAATGAATCTAAAAATAATGAGAGTAAAACTATATATATGATAAATAAAGGAGTTTTATAAGCAAATCAAAACCCCAAATAAAAATAAGGCTCAATGATGAAAACATCAATATCATTCTAGACAAATCTAGAATCGGTCAAGAAAATTGCAATTTAAGGGATATGTTTGGCATTGTGGAAGGTACAGATACAAATCCTACTCATGTTAGTTCAATATGTCACTGCCTATTAAGAGGCAAGAACAAATGGAGAGTTTTGGTTAGAATATGGGGATGAAAAATAAAATAAATAAAGTTGTATTGAAAAAATATGAGAAGGTATTCGAGAAGGAATCCACAAGTGATAAGTTTAATAAGTGGGAAATATGTGAGAAAAATGGGCATGTTTTAAAGACACTTATATCAAAAGTAATTAATGATATCTTAATTACTAAGGTGAATAAATTTTCTTCACACAATAATGATACTGATATTGGAAAGAAATAATGGCCTAGGTTGAGAGGAATATCTCTTTCTAAGAGTCTCCCTTGAGGTATAAATATGTCCCCCATTATTCCCTTAATCTTTTGTATATCTTAAGATAACATGTAGGGAATTTAAGGAGATGTTTTAGGTTGTCACTTTTAGGAAATAAGGTGGATAAGTTTTTCATGGAGTAGTTATCCATGATTAAGAGGATGGAAGTGCATCCCTTCAGGGTAGATCCTTTTAGTATAAAGTTCTCAAATTTTTCAATTCTAGAAAACTTGGAGAAATCTAAAAATAAGGTATGATAATCACACTTTCACTCTATTCTTTATGAATATGTTTAACATATTTATCAAGGGCGGTGTTGGTTGATAAAATATGAGATAAAGGGGAGATTTTTTCATGAACAAGAACTATTTTTATAGTTTTTTAAGATATATCCAAGATATTCATGTTAAATTAATTTTTATTTCCCTGTGATAAGGAATCTAATGTTTTTATGAACATGTAATCACATGATGACTTTTTATAGATATATTAGATAAACTTCATAATATATCTCTTATTATCTAAATTGGGATATCCCATTTAGACTTAGAGTAGACTAATCAAAGGATCTTGGCTAAGTACCATGTGATTTCACCCCTTCTCTTTAAAATGAAAAAATGAAGGAGCAGGTTTTTTTGAGAAAAAAAGATAAAAAATATCCCATTCATTGAAATTTTAATTTTTTTTTCAATAAAGGGGAGTATGAAAATGGGAAGATAAATAATATGAATATGATTATTTTCAACAAAACCCAAAGGTTAGATAGTTAGGTTTCCCAAAGTATAATTTTTTTATTGGATTTATTGATAATAAGTTTTAAAGTCAACTTGGAAAAGAATTAAGAGGGACATTAATTTTCACAAGGCATGGTGTGTTGAAGTTTCCCATTATGAGAAAGGACACACTATAGAGGTGGTAATTATAAAGATGTAAAATATGGCTAGGAGTTGACCATTCCCATAACGTAGGGTGTGGTGAGAATAAAATACCCAACACATGTAATATGGACAAGGACCACGCCATAGTAGTCCCCATAGATAATATTCATAATACTATGAAACATGGTTCAACCTAACATGGGAATATTGGTGACCATACCCTGAAGAATAACTAATTAATTTAAGTCTTGAGTTTGAAAATTCCAACACAACCATTCTTACACCATCGATGTGGATGTGGTGGATGATATGTCTTCATGTGTAATACAGGGAAGGCCAAAAATACCATAGTGGTGATCATGGAATAATGGAGGAGTACCTATGAAAAATGGGAAAAAGTATCAGACCACGTCATAGTGTTCAGAGTGTTGAGGCCCAAATAGAAAAATATTCTTCACAATGTTATGGCGAAGGGAGTGTCATAAGGAGATGCATCAAACATGATAGAATTGATTATAATGATTCTTTAATGGTTTTTAATGTCCCAAAAATCATGAGATTTAGTTTTAGGACATGGTTATATCATAAATTTTAGGAGCATTAAAAATTAATTTTGGTGGATTAAATAAAGATTTAATCCATAATACATATAAAAAGAAGGTCTATGAGCAGTTACGTTATAGCATTTATGGATTGACTACCATAATAAAAATCATGGGAGGTCATTTGATGTATTTTTGGTGGTTTATGCAACCCATTAAGGAAATTACATGTGTTCTTTGGTTGGGAACATGGACTCTGTATTTGATACATGAGGATATAATCCTATAAGTGGGGGTGATCATACATGAGAGAATATATGAATTCATGAGAGATAGATTACCTTGAGAGAGAACTCCATACATCCTATATTGAGGAGAAGATGGAGGAAAGATAGACTCCAAGAAGAGGCTTTAGTCTTTCATGAAGAAAAAGAGTCTTCAAGAGGAGTTTGTATGATGTGGAGCTTATGAAGTAGTATATCTTCAAGAATTTAAGAAGTCTAGATCACTCAGATTCTAGTGGATGTTTCACGACCAACGAGCTAAGCATTGACATCGATAGTTTAAGTTCTTGAAGATATATAAGTACAGATCTATTGATCCATATATTCATAGAGAAAGACTATCATAGAGAGGTTAAGTGATCATCATGTGTTTTCTATCCTTATTGGATTATATTTTGTAGAGATGTTGTATCTTCTAGTGGATTCTAGAAGTGGTGTGTAAAAATTGTGGACTTGGTGTTGTAAAAAATTTTGTGAAGTAGTGTATGAATCCATGTTGGGGGGACTAAACAATATTAAAAGGAGTGTTAATGGGTGTTGAACCTTGTAAATATCATGTTTTGTACTTTATCTTTTATATATACATACGAGTTAAGGTTGAGAGACTTTGTTAAGTGGATTGAGAACCTTCAATGGTTCAATAGGTTGATTTCAAAAGGGAGAAACTCATAAAAGAAAAATAGGATCTCTGATTCACCCCCTCCCCCTCTCAAAGATCTATTAAATTTGGATTCTTACACAC
Organism: Viscum album; assembly: GCA_963277665.1. NCBI lineage: Eukaryota > Viridiplantae > Streptophyta > Magnoliopsida > Santalales > Viscaceae > Viscum > Viscum album. Next base: position 727,353,843 of record OY728155.1, read on the forward strand.
ACATACATATATATATTTATGAGATAAGGGGAGAGAAGAGAGTTTGTTACCGATGAAACAAGATCAAATGTGTGGTTGTTTTAATCTATCATACACTTATTCACCCCCTCTATGGCTATTTAACATAGTGGTTCTAAAAATATATAAATACATATAACAAATATATACATATAAATATACACAAATATATATACACATTTTGAGACATATATATTAATACTAATTTTAATATTAACAATAATAATATTATTATTATTATTATAAGTAGAGTGGGTTACATGAAACCAAACAACACACACACTTAAGCACCCTGATGGGTCAGGACTCATCCCTCCCCACAAGGAATGACAAGCACCCACTGAACATATTTTATTACAATAAATGGCCCAAAGTCCTAGAGGCATAGAGGCCTTAGAATATGGTTGTTCTAAAGGCCTTGCGACCTAAAGGCCTAGCGACCTAAAGGCCAAAAACATGGTTTCCCTTAACTGAGTAGCCTCTTTCCTGTTTTGTCACAAATATATACACACAACTATATATATATAATATACAAATTTTATATATATAACAAATATATAAACATTTTTCAACAAATGTATACACATTTTATATATATAAATATATATATACACATTTTTAAACATATATATACCTCCAAATTACATATTTTTTATTATATGATAATCCCTATTTTATTAATTGGGTTGATATGGAACCCTTACAAGTCTTGGAGGCCCATAGGAATAAAGTATAAAGTACATGGCCTGGAAGTAGAGGGGAACAATCCCTTTCATCTTTATCACTTGAATAAATTAGAACATCACCTCCCCACCACTTCTTTAAGTATGAATTATCTAAACACCTAAATTTTCAAACAATTTATAGTTCCCTTGTGCAGAGATACATGGGTTGATAAATGGTTTCGTATCCCTCATTCATTCATGGGTCTCATTTTCTACACCTAGTGACTACTTCTACTCTAAATCCATCATCCTAGGGTTACTCCAATAAGTATAAACCTCTCTTTTTATGTAATAGGGTCCCTATGGCCCAAAGGCATTGAATAATTTTATCCCTTATTCTATATGGCTTGAAATACCATGGGTGGCCTGATATCCTTGTGCCCTAATTATGTTTCCCAAATACCCAATTCATGCTATTAGTATCGTTGTTGTAGTGCCACTACATTACCTTCTACAGTAACTATTACAATGACATAGAAATCCTCTCTCACCTGAATTTAAACTCGAGTCTTTCATGTATGCTTATGAAGTGCTTACCACCAAGCCAACCCCCAATTGTAGCAAATATACACACATTTTATATATACAAAAAATAAATAAACACATTTTGTATATATATATATATACATTTTATATATATTAATACATATATATATACACATTTTGTTTATAAATATATAATATATATATATATAATTTAAATATATATATAAACACACAAATATATATATATATGCACAAATATATATATATGTGTATATGTACACACATGCATACATTTTAGAAAAAAAATATACACCCGTTCACACATTTTGCAAAAAAATATATAGTAAAATAAATAAATAAATCTAAATATATATAAATATATAGATATATAAATATATCATTATATTGAAAAAAAAACAAACCATTCTAGTGGTAAGGTTTCCCATTCATAAGGTGTTATTGAGGGGTTCAAAACTCAAACAATCCCATTAATTTTGAATTTTCATTAGTCTTCGTGCAAGAGGTTATCTTGGGCTCACGGTAGTCCACACCTTCCATTGGAAATTCTTGTGGTTTCCTCAAGTGCATTGTCATGGTTTGTTCATTGAATACAAAATTAAAATATTTTCAAAGTTTTGATAGTGATAATATATATCATTGATAATGGATCTCTTTATCAACACTAAAAAAACACAGATAAATCCCATATTTTATCAATGATAATAAAATCACTGATAAAGACTTATTTTATCATCATTGATAAAATACATTATCCTTTAAGGGTGCATAAATTATTAGTTTGTTTAGTAATGATAAAGTAAAAAAACTTTTAAATCCTTGATCTATAGCATTATTGAGTTCCAGTGAATAATCAACTCCATCTACATACACATTGGCCTTTTACTATATATTCCAAAAACTCAACTTTTAAAATATCCTATTCTATAAGTATGTCAATATTAATAACTTCTGCAGGTCACCACTAAACATTGATCTTGCTTAATAACTTTCAATTTAATAACTTCTGGAAACCTCACTAATACATTGGAACTTCGATTTCTTGATCCTCAATTCTTTTACCAAAATGATATTAAAAATGTGCAGTTGGTTTCTCACTCTATTATATACACTCAAAATCTTAGCACAAAGTTCTAAATAAACTGGATCTTTATATATCCAAACTTTCTCTAATAAATATAGTCTCTGAGCTTCATATCTTTTTCTTTCCATGAATCTCAGTCAAGAGCCTTCTATGCCTCTAAAAATATCAGAGTCTAACTTCATCAAATCTCCCAAAATACTCAACATCAAAAAAATTAAATAATTATAAAAAACTCAAATAAATAAATAATTTAACTTCAAGATTTTGTATCTTGAATTCCATTACAACATCATCACTTTGAATTTAACTCTACATAAATGTTATGCAAAATCTCTTGAAATCTTACATATTTTTAACTTTCATAGACTTAATTTGACCTGAACTTCATTATGCTTGCACTTCTAATTCTTCCCCTACCTGAATCTCCCATGGGCTTTAAATATTTCAACTTAATATAAGGTAGATCCTAATCTTCCAATTTTTATCTAGTATCTCCAACACATTATTTGAACTATGGCATATGATATCTTAGCATTGTAGCTACCAGTCATATCAACTTATGATCACCATATATTTTGATCATCTGTAGCTTCCAATTACCTCATCTTATGCATACCTGAACTTATTTAGATTCATAACTTCTTCTCATCTGGAATTAGATAGATTATTCAACTTGAAACACCTTCTAGGTTCAACTCATGGTCTATCCTCTATAATACTAAATTATCATAGTTATTCTCTCACATGATTGAATCCCCAACTCCTTCATCGATTGGATCCGTAAATTACTCTTAAAATGCACTAATACTTTGGATTTACATCAATCAAATAAATAATCATTATTAATTAATATTATTAATTAGTAATTAATTTTTAATTAATATTATCAGTGCTAATACAGAACAAAAAAAAATATTTTTAAAAGATCAACCTAAATGAGTCAATCCACTCTTTTTTTTCAGATCCCACTAAGGCATAAAATATCCACTAATATCAACAATGATTACAAGAAGTGTGAGAAGGTATCACCTGTCACAAACCAACCCGGGTCGACCCTGAACCGATCACCCGAACCGGTCCGCGACATGGCCTGAAGGGCATTCTCGATCCCCATGGGTTGGAAACCAGTGTCGGGCATCAAAAACCCAACACACGCTACATGCCATTTTCCAAAATCATTTTTCATTTTATAAACAAAATCCAAAACAGAATATACCAATGTTGTGCTAGAGTAAAACGAGTAAGATTGAATGCTGAAAATAAACTAGCGCATAGAAAGTAAACAAGACCAGTGCACGGAAAGTAAACAAGCAATGAAAATAATCTAGTAACCATGGGTGATGTTAAACATCCCTAAAAGACCCATGGACGTACTCAGTTTTGGAACCACTTGCCGACGTATGGTGAAGATCCTAAGTCTATAACCAACTGGCCTTCCTAACTGACCAATCTAGTTGAAAAGCTTGCCTCGACTAACAACAAAACTAGGGGGTACCAACCCATCTAATCGAGTTTGACCAACAACCATCACTCAATCTCTAAAAGACGCTTAGGAACCCATAGTGGTTAAAATAATATTATGTAAGTAAGAGTCCCTCTCAAGCGTGGCTCATCTCACCGTACTTGCCTACCCCAAACACGTACACTCCATATGATAACCCATAAGGGATATCCCCCCTATAGAGGTGCCCTAATATATATATATATACATATAAGTATATCATATCATCAAAGGTGCCAACCGGACCATAAAATCATTTGGTTATCAGAACCACTTTATTAAACACTTAAAGTTATAAATCAAACCTCTAGTTTTAAAAAATCAAATTCCTTTATGAAAACATTGCACAAGCTCTTCTAAAACAACCCTAAACATCACTTTTGTATTTAAAAATCCAAACGTGCCCTTAGGTTCCAAAAAACACACCAAATAATTTTACTGCTACCAAATGAGCCTTTTCCATTTTCAAACTCACATCAAAACACATTTCAAAACCACTCTAAGTAACCCTTTAAGATTCAATGTTGACACACACCCCAAAACCCTCTTGAAAAACCAAACACACGCCGGAACACTTTTAACCCATAATTTGAATTCCAAGCATAATTAAATAAATCAGTTGTTCATTTGGTAAAACCTTTCAAAGGACAAAATAGAGGCTTGCCTCTCAATTTCACCAACTCATAAGAGAACACTATTTTTTAAACCATTGCATAACCAAACCCTTTGAAAAACTACTCTCGCACATTTTAAAACTTAACCCACACCACACACACAACCAAAAGCACTTTTTCAAGACCAATGGACCACGACTTCAAGAAAAATAGTTAAACTCTTCCTATGAAAATTCATAATGAACCAAACAATTAATTAAAAATATTCATGAACAATTTAATTAAAAGACCGAATAATTTATAAATATTTATATAGATAACTCAACCAGTTTACCAACACTTTTATAAACAAGTAACCAGTTTCTAACAATTTCTATAAATATTCCAAATAAAGTATGAATGATTTCATAAACAAATAAATTACTTTCCAAAGGTGAAAATCAAGTAAAAGAATCAATTAAAACACACAGGCATTAAATGAATTTATTCGGAAAGGAAAGATGGGGATTCGCCTACCTTAAATTCAGCGCGGACGCAGCAACGCCTTAGTGGAGGTAAGAACGGAACGTCGCAGACCAACCACACACCTTAGACAATGAGAGAAACACATGAACACAACACGATGCATTAGATTTAGTTAAAATGAAAGGAAAACTCCAAAGGTGAACTGAAAAAAAATTAATAAATAAATAAAAGAATAAATAAATAAATAAAAGATTAAATAAACAAAAAAATTAATAAACAAATAAATAAATAAATAAGTAAAAGAATAAATAAATAAATAAATAAGAGAATAAGTGAATAGATATACCGGAGAGTTGGGGTGCTGGCGCAGAGAATTTGGAAGTGATGTTGGCCGAAACAATGAGACCAGAGGCCGAAGGTGGACTGGTCGGACCGCGGGAGGTCGGGGCACAAACTCACTGGAGGTGCAGTAGTCGGGGAGCACGGCGTAGGCGAGGCGGGGTTGCTGGAGGCAGCTAGTGGGCCGGAGATGCGACAAAGGGCCGGAGACGCGACAAAGGGCCGGAGACGCGGAAAAGGGACGAAGGTAGGGACAGGAGTGTGAGCAGGGGGGATAGTGAGGGAAGAGCTGGATGGGTAGGGAAAAGGGAGGGGAGGCGGTGGATCTCAGGGGGGGCGAGGTCTACAGGACCTGGCGAGGAGGTGCTGGCGCGGGGAGTAGGGCGGCTGCAGGAGGGCGAGGCCGACCGGGGCGCTGTGCATGGAATAGGGGGACGAGCAGAGAGGGGGCGAACAGGAGGTCGGATCACAGGTAGGGGGCAGCTCGTGTTGGGAGGTACCACTGCACAGGGGGGGGGTCGCAGGTGAGGTCGGCTGGCCAGGGGCGCAGCTTGGGTTCGGCAGGTGGAGGGCGCGCGGAGGCGGGGAGTGTGAGGGTGGCGTGAGGTTGGTAGGCAGAGGGAGTGCGGAGGGTCGGGATGAGGCTGGCAGTGTGAAGGGTGAGAGATGGAGGCGCTGAGTGTTGTGGGGAGGCGAGGGGAAAGGGGAAATGGGGGGTAGGGGCGGCTGCGCCGCGAGTTGGGTAGGGCTAGGGTTTAGAAAAAAAATCATTTAATAATAATAATTATTGTTATTATAATAATGGTAAAAACCAATAACAATAATAAAAAAATAATTCTAACAATAATAATATAAATAACAGACAATAATGAAATTATAAAAATAATAATAATAACACCTTAGTAATAATAATATTATTAATTACATAATAAAATTTTTCTTATTACAATTCTAACATTCAACCCACATTATTTATATAAAACATTATTTATTTTAATCATTAAACATTTACGCGGCACCCGAGATAACGACGCGGCTACCGCCCACTATACAGTGACTGTGCACGGGTCTGAAACCCACTGAACTTATTAAATGTCGAAAAATTTAAACCGAGACCCAGCCCGGACATTGGCGCGGGGACCCGGAGCCAAGAAATAATAAAATAAAAATAAATTAAAATGTCGGGGTGTGACAATTGTCCCCACCACAGACACTTTTTTCCCCTAGAAAGTCAACCCAGCTGAACAATAGACAAAATAAGAATTCATGCCTGATTGAAACCGAAAGAAACCACACCACAAGAGAATAGGAGAACACGAGAGGGTTCTCCCCAACACAAGAGTTCAACTAGTGCGGAAATTTAACACCTAAACATACCAACCCGGGAGAGGGGGCCGACACGGGAACTCCCAACCAATCCAAACTATCTTCTATAGCATGAGCTAAACAACACCCCTACTGAAATATTGAAATCTCAACCCATACCAATAACCCCAAACACTAGAGAAAAATCCCTAAGAAGAACATGATCCCAATAGTGAACCTAATCATAACCACAAACACCATCTCTTCATAGGCAGTTACATCTCCAAACGAACACAGCTAAACCAAATCAAACCAGACAAGGGCCTAACAGACTTTTAAGAAAAGCGCATGATTCAGAAAACCATGATCAGAAAAACAAAATGGTCTGGATTACAATAGAAAATTTCTGTCATAACTCCACGAAAAAACAATGAACATTCAACAATGTAAAAACTTTAACAATAGAAAAACAAGAACAAAAATACTTTAAATTTTCCACTGCCCACACAGAACACAAAACCTAAACCGAGGCTTCACACCCCCATCAACTCCTGATTGCGCGTGAGCTTCACCCCAAGGCCTATGGCTGGGACTTTGATGGTTGAAGCATCACCTAACTCACAGTCAGGTACTGAAATTCCTCTGGTCACAACATCTTCTTCAGGAGACGCTTCCTTCAAAACTTCTCCAAGTGACCCAAACAGTCACAACGGTGACACATCTTCAGAGGGATGCGGCATGATAGCTTCACGTGCCTGTACCGACCACACTGGTGTCACACAACTAAACAGTCTGACAAACTAGAAGCCATAACCACTGCAGACAACTCTTTAGGAACAAGTCCCTCTAGCACACCCTACTCGCCAGATGGGAAACCTTCACGAGTAACTGGATTCACTAGATTGCCAAACACCTGCGCTCCAGAGACCAACTTAGCTAGGAACGCCTCATCCACTAGCTTCTAGAAACAATGGTCTTTAGAGAAGAGCACCCACTCCTTGATCTCTGGACTAAGACCCCTAATGAAGAGATAAGTCTTCATTAAATCATGTGATGCTACCTTCGAATAAAAGGACATAAGCTCCTTGAAATGTTCGACATATTCTTTCACCGTCTGTTGTCCTTTTTGAATATGCATAAGCTCTTCCCTTTTCTTCGTTTTCACCTCTTCAGGTATAAACTATTGGACGAAGCTGGATTTAAAGACATCCCATGTCATCTCAACTTGCATTGATGGTGGGGTGACCAACTCCCATTCTTCCAGATTTGGACCTTCAAACGACCCCAAAACAGCATGCACTCTGACAGCTTCAGGAGTTCCCAATACCCTGAAGATGCATTCGACCTCTTCAATCCACTCTGCTGCTTCTAATGGACACCAATCACCGTGAAGGATAGGAAATGTCCGAGAAGGAGCAAAAACTGGGCATGACTTATCATAAACCTTGGTGACCTTTCTGGGCGGCACTTTCTGAACAACATATAAAACACAGAACAAAAACCAATATCAAGCCAATGCAACATCATTGAAATCACCATCATCTGAAAATAGCCAACTCAAAAAAAGAAAAAAGAAAAGCAAACACAACCCAAAATTCCTTCTTCAAAAACCCATTTTTATTTTAGATTTCAAAATCACCTTCTTTCAAGGCCATTTTCCAAATACCAAACCCACTTTTCAAACAAATTTCAATTTCCAAAAATCATTTTCCCTTTTTAAAATCACTTCAAAAAAACAAGGTCAAGCCTTTAATTCTAAGTGCACACCCTAGAAATCCCATGAACCATTGCACATGTCTTCATCCATTTTCACCTATACACACCAACATGCACTTCTCATGCATTCCCTCACATGTGTAAACATTCATAAAGGGTACCTGAGGTTGCACCCAAACCATACCTCTACCAGTTTCAATCCACCACCGGATTTTTAGACCAAGAGATTTCAGTTTTGAAAATCCCTTTCACAAATTTAAAGCTATTTAAAAGAAATTTTTCTCTTTTAAAAAACCCTTTTTCATTATCAAAAGTGCACTTACACCCACAAGAACCAAGACAACAGACATCTTTCATAAAATCACCGAAGGGAGGGACAAGTAGTCATTCTTAACCTAGCGACATAGTAGTGGTCCATGCCCCAAGTAAGCATAAATGACTAGGAGGAACTTAAACTGTGTATGCTGACTCCACATGGGTCACCACTCTATTTAAAATCACAATGTAACATCGGTTTGCCTCCGTTGAAAACCCTTAATCCAAAATAAATAAGAACAAGAAAAGAACTCAATTCCCGGACTACCCCTGGAAACTCGAGGTTCAGAATGGGAGAGGGTTCATGACATCCTTCCCATACATACCTATTGAGTCCTGAAAATACTAATCTAGATCTACTGGACACCTCAAATAACAATAACCTCCCTCTGATACCATTTTGTCACGAACCAACCCGAGTCGACCCTGAACCGGTCACCCAAACCGGTCTATGACATGGCCCGAAGGGCGTTCCCAATCCCCACGAGCTGGAAACCAGTGTCGGGCATCAAAATTTGATCATTGGGAATGATTTTTCCCATGAACAAAAGACAGACAGATAGATAAAAATTGATGAAAAAAATAAAACTAGCATCGAAACGAAAGTAAAACCAAACATACCTCCATGTGACCTTCAAGGTCACCTCCCAACCAAAGATGACTTTTCTCCAACAATGAGAAACTCAACCGAGAGAAACCTGATCAAAAGAAACCTACAACTAAAATGATAAAGTAGGTATGACCATTTAAAATGCTCAGTAGGGATGCCAAGAGTAAACCACTAAATCCAAGTCCTTCCTTTCCTAAAACAATCCATTAATGCAAGTTTGAAAAACAATTATAAAAGTAGGTTTTTCACATTTGAAAATAAGCAACATGTTTTTCCCATTTAAAAACCCAACACACGCTACATGCTATTTTCCAAAATCATTTGTCATTTTATAAACAAAATTCAAAACAGAATATACCAATGTTATGCTAGAGTAAAACGAGTAAGAGTGAAATTTGAAAATAAACTAGCGCATGTAAAGTAAACAAGACCAGTGCACGGAAAGTAAACAAGAAATGAAAATAATCCAGTAACCATGGGTGATCCTAAACATCCCTAGAAGACCCCTAGATGTACTCGGTTTCAGAACCACCTTCAAGCATATGGTGAATCTCCTAAGTCTATAACTAATTGGCCGCCTTAACTGACCAATCCAGTGGAAAATCATGCCTGGCCTAACAACAAATCTAGGGGGTACCAACCCGTCTAATCGGGGTTGATCAGCAACCGTCACTCGATCTCTAAAAGACGCTCAGGAACCCATGGTGGTTAAAATAATATTGTGTAAGTAAGAGTCCCTCGCAAGCGTGACTCATCTCACCGCACTTGCCTACCCCAAACACGTACACTCCATATGATAACCCATAAGGGATATCCCTTATATAGAGGATCCCCAATATATATATATACATATAAGTATATGATATCATCAAAGGTGCCAACCAGGCCATCAAATCATTCGGTTATTAGAACAACTTTATTAAACGATTAAAGTTATAAATCAAACCTCTAGTTTTACAAAATCAAATTCCTTTATGAAAACATTGCACAAGATCTTCTAAATCTACCCTAACACCACTTTTGTATTTAAAAATCCAAACAGGCCCTTGGGTTCCAAAATGCACACCAAATCATTTTACTGCTACCAAACGTACCTTTTCCACTTTCAAACTCACGTCAAAACACATTTCAAAACCACTCTAAGTACCCCTTCAAGCTTCAATGTTGACACATGCCCCAAAAACCTCTTGAAAAAACCAAACACACGCCAAAACACTTTTCACCCATGATTTGAATTCCAAGCATCATTAAATAAATCAGTTGTTCATTTGGTAAAACCTTTCAAAGGACAAAATAGAGGCTTGCCTCTCAATTTCACCAACTCACAAGAGAACGCTATTTTATAAACCATTGCATAAACAAACCCTTTGAAAAACTACTCTACACCTTTTAAAACTTAACCCACACCACGCACACAACCAAAAGCACTTTTTCAAGACCAATGGACCATGACTTCAAGAAAAACATTTAAACTCCCCCTTTGAAAATTCATAATGAACCAAACAATTAATTAAAAATATTCATGAACAATCGAGACAATTCATAAATAAATTAATTAACAGACCAATAATTTATAAACATTTATACAGACAACTCAACCAGTTTACCAACACTTTTATAAAAAAGTAACCAGTTTCTAAAAATTTCCATAAACATGCCAAATAAAGTATGAATGATTTCATAAACAAATCAATTACTTTCAAATGGTGAAAATCAAGTAAAAGAATCAATTAAAACATGCAGGCATTAAATGAATTTATTTGAAAAGTAAATATGTGGATTCGCCTACCTCAAATTCAGCACAGACACAGAAACACCTTAGTGGAGGGAAGAACGGAACGTCGCAGACCAACCATGCACCTTAGACAATGATAGAAACGCGCGAACACAACATGATGCATTAGATTTAGTTAAAATGAAGGGAAGATTCCAAAGGTGAACTGAAGGAAAAATAAATAAGTAAACAAATAAATAAATAAATATAAGATTAAATAAATAAATAAATGAATAAAAAAATTAACAAACAAAAAAATAAATAAATAAGTAAAATAATAAATAAATAAGAGAATAAGTGAATAAATATACCAGAGCGACGGGGTGCTGGCATAGTGAATTCGGGAGTGTTGTTGGCCAAAACAAGGAGAATAGAGGCTGAAGTAGGGATGGTCGGATTGTGGGAGGCTGGGGCACGAAATCATCGGAGGTGTAGTGATCAGGAAGCACGGCACAGGCGAGGTGGGGTTGCCAGAGGCGCTAGAGGGTCGGAGACGCAGTAGAGGTCTAGAGACGCGGCAAAGGGCAGGAGACGTGGTAAAGGGTCGGAGACGCGGTAAAGGGCCAGAGGTAGGGGCCAGAGCATGAGCAGGGGGGCCGGTGAGGGCGGAGCCGGCTGGGTAGGGAACGGGGAGGGGAGGCAGCAGATCTCAGGGGGCGGGTTCTGCTGGACCCAGTGAGGAGGTACTAGTGTGGGAAGTGAGGCGGATGTAGGAGGGCGAGGCCGACCAGTGCGCTGTGCATGGAACCAGGGGGCGGCAAGCAAAGAGGGGGGTGAACAAGAGGCAAAATCATAGGGAGATAGCAGCTCACGCTGGGAGGTGCCGCTACGCAGGGGGGTCGCAGGTGAGGTCGACTGGCCAGGGGCACGGCGTGGGGTCGGCAGGCGGAGGGAGTGCGGAGGTGGGGAGTGTGAGGGTGGCATGAGGTCGGCAGGCAGAGGGAGCACAGAGGGCCAAGACGAGGTCGGCGGTGTGAAGGATGAGAGCTGGAGGTGCTGAGTGCCACGGGGAGGCGAGGGGAAAGGGGAAACGAGGGGTAGGGGCGGCTGCGCCGCGAGCTGGGTAGGGCTAGGGTTTAGAATTTTTTCATTTGATAATAATAATAATAATGGTAAAAACCAATAACAATAATAATAAAATAATTTTAACAATAATAATATAAATAACATATAACAATTAAATAATAATAATAATAATAATAATAATAACACCTTAGTAATAATAATATTATTAATTTCGTAATAACATTTTTCTTATCACAATTCGAACATTCAACCCGCCTTATTTATATAAAAAATTATTTATTTTAATCATTAAATATTTACGTGGCACCCGATCTCACGACGCGGCTACCGCGCACGGGTCCAAAACCCACTGAACTTATTAGATATCGAAAAATTTAAACTGATACCCAGCCCGAACATTGGCGCGGGGACCCGGAGCCATGAAATAATAAAATAAAAAAAATTAAAATGTCGGGGTGTGAAATCACCCTTAATCCTACGATGTGGGAAGGAATCACTCTTAACCCTTTGGTGTGGAATGGAATTCCTCTTTACCCTTGGAAATCTGTTACCCTTATCCCAAATCTATCTTCTGACAGCCCATTAATCTCCCAACTGGAATGGATATTATTATACTTCATCACTCCAGTCTTCTACAGTCCTCCTTATAAAATTATGAAGAAGGTCTTCCTTCTGCTCTGGGATGTCACTACATCAACTGTAACATCTTGTTAGGTATTTACACTACCACAACTCATAGAGATAAGAGTGATACCAAGGTTTAAAAAAACTGATAAAAGTATCATTTATCAGTTTTAAAAATAAATCACTAATAAAGGGGTAGTCTTTATCAACTATAAAAAAACACTGATAAATATACCTTTTATTTTTTTAGCACTGATAAAGAATTTATTGATTTAAAAATATTAAATCGTATTAAAATAAAAAAAATTCATCAATTTTATTTTCATAATTTTTATAAAACAAAAAAAATTATAATTATATTAAGAAATAAATATATTTAATAATGTAGTAAAATATATTATAAAAATTTATATGAAAATATAATATATTATAATTTTTTAAAAATTTATAAATAAAAATATTTATATACATTATATAAATACATTATAAATAAATATACAAATATATAAATATATAAATAAATAAATATAAAAATATAAAAATATAAGATAAATACATTATAAATATACCAATTTATAATATAAGCATACAGAAATAAATATAAATATAAATATATATAAATATATATACACACATAGATATATAAATAAATATATATACACTCACATTTAGGAACAAATATATATGAATATAAATGTAAATATATAGATATAAAGATATACAGATATATAAACATATAAATATATATATACACACACATATATATACAAATACATATACAAATATATACATATATACACACACAAATATATCCAAATATACAAATACACACACACACATACAAATTAATACACACACACACATTTTGTAAAAAATATATATACACATGCACAAATATACACATTTTGAAACAAATATATCAATATGAGTTGGGAAAAAGTCATAATGATGTTGTTTTTGGGATTTTGGGTTGTTGTTTTTATTTTTTTGTTGAAAACATTAGTTGGAATATTCCTCGTGTTTTCCAAAAATAGGAGTTAAATAAGGTTGCACGGTTTCATAGTGTTTATCAAATTTTTTGATGTGAAAATTCAAGTAAAATGAATTTTTTTGTGAAGTCAGAATTCATAATGTGAGATCAAGAACATAGACCGTGAAGTATATGTAACACTATAAGACTTTAAAATAACTCTATGTATGACACTGTATAAAAAAATGACACTGAGCTTAAACAAATCATAAAATAGTATTATTTTATGGTTGTTATAACATAGCTTATTGAATTAGAGGATATGAATTCGATTAAAAACATCATGAAATACAAATAAAGTACTAAAAAAAATTTATTGATTAATTATTATTAAAAAATCACTTTATTTTAGGTAAATTCATTTTATTCTTTAAAAATATATTTTCTTCGAAAATAATTTTTATTGCTTTTATGTGAAAATAATGTTATTAATTTTAGAAAAAAATTTAAAATGTATTTGAATAAATGGAATAAATTTTTTAAATCAAAATTTCAAAATTATATTATAGTGAAGTTTTAATAATTTTCTAAAAATTTTGATTTTTCAATGAATAGTGAAAAATACTGATTTTTTTTGAAAATTGCATTTTTATTAAAGTATTTACAAAGTAATATTTTATTTTAAAATGGTTTCAAAGTAAAATTAGTTCTATTATATTATTAATAATAAAATTATGTTCATTGTAATCAATTTTATGTTTCTATTTATTATAAAAACATTTTTATACTTAAAAAGACATTTTTCTAAAAAACTTGTTTTTTTGCGTTTTGTGTTTTATCTTAAATTAATTTTCTCTACATCTAGAAATTGAATCTTGAAAAATATATTAAATATTTTAAATTAATAGGTAAAAATTTGGAATATATTTCTCTTTTAATTTTGGTCAATATGAATAGTAACCATAGTAAATTTTTGTTACCACGGTAAAGGTAAAATGGGTTAATTATGATAAACAAATTGAGATAAGTCTCAAAACCAACCCAAAACTTGAATTTATTTCATTTTATGAAAAAATTAAACCATATTCGTCAAAATTTCAAATATATGTCATTTTGGTTATATTTTCCCTTGATAGTTACATTTATATTATTTTAAGTAAAGAAAATTTCAAAATATTAAGTCTCGTGAATTTAAAATATCTGAAAATTTTACATAAGGATAAAAAAATATATGTTTAGTAATAAATTTTCATTTTAAATATGAATTTATTTTTTGTCATGGTAATTTATTTTTATTTTTTAGTGGTGAAATAATTAACCTAAATGTTTATGAAACGCTGAAACAATGCTTGTGCGAGCAGTAGAAAAATCAAGTAAACTATTTTAAAAAACTATAAAAATAATATTGTTTCGGTGATTTATAGTATACCATTAATTTTATAGTTAAATATATTATATTATATATTTTTTAAATGTTTTTACTTGAATTTCATTGTTTTCATGTTGTTTTCAAAGTCAAATTGTGTGAACAGTGTCAAAAAATGACATTTATGGTATTTTATGAAAAATAATATTTTATTAAATTATTTAAAAATATTTAAAGAGGAAAAATAGGTTTATAAATGGTCTAAATTATCATACATTTAAATTTATCATCCTATTTTTACCTTATAATTAAAATTATAACCCTTTAAGAGTAAAAAAATTGTTGTCGAGGTTAAGGTTAAAATTGGTTAACTAAGGGATTAAACCAAAAGATAAGGTTTAAAACACCACATAAACCTATAAAATTTTATTTATTATATTATTTAAACCCAATAATACCTTATATTTTAATATATATCTATTTTTGATCATTTTTATAGAGAATGAATTTATTAAATTTAACCTTTTAAGAAATTACAAGAGTGCCCCTCTCCTCGCTTATAAAATAGAAACCCTCCTTTCTCTACTTTACACCACATTGAGCCTTATATCCTGACCAAAACCTACCCAAAACTCTTTTAAAATTACCTATACACTAATTATAGGTTCTATTTTTCTTAAAATACCATTCCAAGGGCCATTAAGAAGGAATCTAAATGAGGCCTATTGAAGAAGAGGTTATCATCTTACCTGATCTATTTCAATTTGTTTCTTCTTACACTTCATATAAATCTATTATATTTTTTATAAAATAATTAATTAATTATCCTGAATATACTAAAATTTTATTATGATTATGAAACTGCCTTTATTCACCCTCTTTTTCCATCAAATGAGAAGTTAAAGTATCGCTCATGCGTATGTACAGTTTACTGTCTCCACATAGAGATACAATTAATTTTCCATCACCATCTTTCATGTATGGTTATTATAATGGGTTTAATGTTCATATATAATATTTATGAAATAATTATTCTTTTTTAATTATAATATCATATCTATCTTATTACCTTCCAATCCTTTTTAAAATGATAGTGTCACTCATGCATTTTTGTGGACTACCACCTCCGTGAAGTGATGTGATATGTTTTCTTATATCCAATTTAAATGGATGGTAATAAGAATATATTTAATGAATATATATGTTATATGTGATAAAATAATTATTCTTTAAGTTGAATTATTATTTACATTTCTTTCATTTCATCCATTGAGAAGTGAAAATAATGTTCATGTGTATGTATGGTCTACCATCTCCATAAATAGTGTGATTCATTTTTCTATCCCTATATTTTATAGATTACTATAATTATATATATAATGAATATATATTATATTTATATCATTATTAACATTATATATATGATATAACCATGATCAATGTACAAGTACTAGAACTACCGAACCAAAATCCTCATGAAAAATGAAACAGTTAACACTCAACATGGATGATTTTAATAAGGAATTATTAATAAATAGGTGTTGAAATGTTATAATTAGATCATATATTATATTATAATTATGTAAATAATTATTTTATATAATTATAATGAATTTAAATTTACTTTATAGGATGTTATATCACTTTCTAAACAAGTCAAACTTAAGATAAGAGTTTATCGTCTCAAATTATCTTCTTTGGGACATATGTTATGTTATGAACTTATATTAATTTATGAGATGTATATATAGAACCTTTGATATTTTATATCATTTTTATACTTATTTTCATGTTATTTAAAGTTTCAATTGATTTTATTCTTTCATGGGGATTATGATTCAAAAGTTTCCAAAGCAGTGAGGGATTTATATTATAATCTCATTATTTATCAGGATTGTTTATTATTACGTTTCTAATGATGAAATCTCATGATCTATCTATCAAGTATCTCATGAATTTTATTATCCTATTATTATTTTTGGAGAATAAATTTTTTCCTTTCATTTTCCTCTCTTTAATAACTCAAGATACTAAAATAATTTTTTTAAGGAAAATCGAATTTACTTCTATCTTTAGTCAAAAATCATTTTTATTTCATGTCCATGTTTTCTATAAAATATTTTAAAGAATTTTTTACTATTTTTATATTTTTTAAATTCGTTTTTCAACATATTTTAACTTAAAAAAAAATAAATGGAATATTCTTATTGTTTTTTTAATGAGGTACTTTTAACTTTTTACTAGAAATGTGAAAAGACTCTCTATTTTATCATACATATAGTGAATAGAAGTTCCCAACATCATAAATGCTCAATAATTTGAATATTACTTTAAAAGTTTCCAATATTATTTTCAAAGAAAGTGGTTTATTTAATATTTGGTAAATTTTTATATTTTAAATAATTTATTTTAAATTAAAAATGTAATTTTTTTCAAGAAATGTTCTAGTGGTCTTTTAAAGGAATTTTTCATCTATGATAACAACTTTTGATGCTAATTATGATTTAATATGGATATGATCTAATGATACCATACACTTTTATTCTTTAGATTTTTTTAGTGATTATTATTTAAGGATGATTCTATGAATCATGTTTTATTCCCACAATTTACTTTAAGTTATGATGAAACCTTTATGAAAATCATTTGTTTTTCACTGGTTATGCTATAATGCAATGATGAAATTTTTATGAGCCCTATTTTATTTCCATGGGTTATGTTATGAACAATATTTTATGATCTTTTGAAAAATATTTATATTATTTTCATTATGTAATGGGTGGTCCTATAATCCTATATCCCTCCAATATATTAGATAAAGATGGGTATCTCATAAGATAATAAGTACTGGAATGGGGAGTGAACCTAGTTTAGTAAAGGACTGTCCACTATAATACTATTGGGAGTAAACCTTGAATAAGTATATGATGGTTTTGGGAGTAAACCCAATCTACTATGATAGTCTTGGTAGTGATCCTTTATTACTAAGGAGAATATTTTATATGCTTATGTGTATGCCACAAACATATGTATTATTCCAATGTTATTATCTTATGGCTCATGTTCTTTAATTCTTTTATGATTCGTGTCTTTTAAACTGCCAAGATCTATGCTATGACTCAAGATTATAATCTATGATATGAATAGTATAGTTTTCAAATGTTATTCTCATGTTCTCGTACCCTTATGATCATGTTATGTTTAAGTTCTCGTTTATATCTACCTTGTTTATCCTTAATGAGAATCTGAGCTCACCCTTTCTTATGTTTCCTTTCTCTGGGTTATGAAAAAAGGTTTCATGTATAATATGTCTAAGAAGGGTTATAGTTATGAAGAATTCTGTGGAATATATTATAAACAAATTTTTTATGTATCCATGTTTCCATAGACACTATAACTATAAGATTCTAGAATTAATATTAATGTTATGCATTTAATATTCATATAATAAGATGTAATATTTATATATGAAATGTATGGGTCACTATAGTTGGTATCAGAGTAGGTTTTAGTTAATATTTGGAGAATAGAATTAGATAACTTTAATGAAATACCTAGGGATAAGTCTATGTATAGGATAATATCCTAAATTTATGATAAGGTAGAGATGTTGTAGTTTTTTAAGAAACACATCTCTTTATGGATACTATAAGTGGATATGGTTTGGGTACATATGCATCTAGGGGTAATAACCATAAAAATAGTTCATTGAGTATATTTTTTCCATCATTCTAGTTCATGGTTAGTGTTCCCTTACTCTTCACATGTTTTGACACTCTCAGGGGATATGCTTGGGATAATTCACATATTATTTATGAATTATTATAAAGGATTCGATTAGATAATGATCATGAATGACCTATGTTAAAACTAAGGTTTAATAGATTGAAAATAATGTGTCATGATTTAGATATCCTATAAATTATCTTTCATGATTATATTATTTTTCAATATGATTATTGTTCCTCACACTATACTTTTTGGTTTTAGTCAATAGATGAAACCAGTATGATTCATGTTAATGTTGAATGTGATAGATAATATAATTATTTTCCTCATGATAAACCAAATGAAAAAGATCTAGAAGGTGAAACCTTATGAATATTTATAATAGTTTATCTCATTTATGATTAAAAACACAACTTAGGTGATTTTCCAACACATATAATGAGAGAAAGATATATTTTCATGAATACCATGGATGAAACAAGAATCATCTTCCAACATGTTAGGGATGTGGGAGAATTAACTCAAGGTAATGTCTTAAAGGAATGGTAATATTTTTTATATGTGGAAAAAAAGGGCATAGAGCAAGTAATTATCGAGGAAAAATGAATATTTTTATAGACATAAATAAATTTCATCATAAGGTACCATTTATAGTTCAATGTATTATGTATGGGGAATATGGGAATTATTCAATTCAATGCCCTAATTTAAGGGTTAACTCCTAGTCCAAGGAAGGACCTATGTTATTACAATCTTTAAAGTGAATGTATTGAATTGTTTATATATTAGGGTTTGATAATTCTATTCTAAAAGTGTTATAATAATTATATCATGGTTATAAGAATCATGAAATATCTAAGGACTATTACATAATAGTTTTCTTTAAGGATTTGAAAACATAAGTTGAAAGATACTGATAACCAAGAAAAGTTATTTAGTGATAATGCTTAGTTGTAATAAAGATATGATTTACATTGATGAAGTAAATGGGATAGTGTTGGTGACCTTGAAATTGGTTAGTAATTTGATAAAAAATTAATATTTTTTGAAGTTTATTTTATTTTTGGATTTATGGAATATATTCAATAGTCTATGATTTTATTTGAGTAATAAGGATTATGTTAACATTTTCAAGATTATATGTCTTCATGTGAGATTAACTAAAGAGTTATGGATACCATTATGGGTTTATAAGTTTAAGGTTTATTATATGTTGAAAGGCATAAAACCCCCTTTTGAGGTTTTAAGTGATAGTATTTCGAGGTGATTTGAAAATTTTATTGGGTTTTATAAATAATACTCTATTAAGGTTTAAATAACCCTTTGGTTTAGTATATGATATGACGTTAAATTAATTATGGTCTATTGGATAGTGGGATATATATAATATTGATGGTTGAAAAGTGATTCATTGACAAGGTGATATTTTTAGAGATATTTATAGTCAAACTAAGGATTACCTTTTGAGTTAGTATTTAAATATAATTCATTACATTTTGGTACAGTTCGCTACATTATAAGATTATATACTAACTCTTCATGGTGATTAATGATATTTTGGGATATGTTTCATTGGGTTTAGGTATATCTAACCCTTAGTATTAACATGTGGTTTAATATGAAAGATTATTTTAGAAGAATGAAATTAAATTTTTTAGGATGTAATTTGAAGGGTATGAAATCACCTTTGTGGTTAAATAATTCTTTAATGTTAAGGATATTGAGGTAAATTGGGATATATGGTTATTTATTTATGCAATGAACTAAGTTGAACCTTTGGTGTTATTATGGAATTTTTGGAGTAAAATGTATTATTTATTCACATAAAGCTTTATACAATTTAGATATTATTTTAAATTATGCTAACCATTTTGGTTTTGTTTAATTTTTAAAGAGAGGATGAATAGACATTTTTCCTTTATGGATTATGTGATCTGTTAGAAGTTTATTTTAGTGCTTTAGGTATGAAAAAATCATCTTGAATACTCATAATTTAAATAAATTATGAGATTGGGGTGTAAATTGATTGAAGGATTAAATTATACTTCTCATGTAAGTATATTTACTTGTGTTGTTAGTATACATAGTGAATTAATTCATAAAATCTAAGAAAAAGATCTTAAAACAAAAAATTAATCTTATTAAAATTATTTCTAATGAACTTCTGCTATTTTCACACCTCTTTGATTTATGGTTTTACAGTTGTTAACTTTCTCATGATCATTTAATTTATTATGATCAATTTTCTTTGTCACTCTCTGACATTATTCAGACATTAAATTATCCCTCTATATCAATATTTTAACATCTAACTAATGTTCTCCCATTTGGAAACCTAGTTATGTGTTATTCTAGATTACCTTCATATTTCCATTTCCCTCTTTTCAAGATGAATTTTTACTAACCCTTTTTAGGATATGGGTTTTCAATAAATGAATTTTCAAATTTCAAACCATTGATTACTGTGCATAAATAAACTTGTGAGGATGAAATTTATTAAAGGTGGGATAATGTAACACCCAGAGATTTTAAAAGAACACTATGTTCGATAGTGTATACAACATGTAACACCGACCTTAGACAAACCAAGAAATATTATTATTTTGTGACTATTATAACATAGCTGATTGAATTGGTGGGTATGAATAGGATGAACTGAATCATAAAATATATATAAATTAACTAATCAATACAAATTTATTGATTATTTTTTTTGAAATAAGTACTCAATTTTTAGAAAATTCATTTTATTCATTAAAAATACATTATCTTCAAAAATGGTTTTATTGCTTTATGTGAGAATAAAATATAATTAATTTTTTCCAATTTTAGAAAATATATTTAAAAAATTAAATTCATTTTTGAAAGTAAAATTTCAAAATTACCTTTGAGTGAAATTTTGAGAATTTTATGAAAATTTTGAATTTTCAATGAATAATGAAAAACAATTATTGAAAAGTTTATTTTTTTAATCACGATTTTACAAAAGGAAATTTTGTTTAAAAATATTTAAAAGTAAAATTAGTTATATTATATTTTTAATAATCAAATTAATTTCATTGGAATCAATTTTATTTTTTAATTTGGTATAAAAACATTTTTATTCTTAAAAAGACATTTTTCTGAAAAACTGTTTTTCATTTCATTTTGTATTTTTATCTTAAATTAATTTTTTCTACATATAGAAATTTAATATTGAAAAATGGATTCCATATTTTTAATAAGGAGGTCTAGATTTTTTCAATAGATACCTTTTATTTTTTATCAATGTAAATTGTAACCATAGTAAATTTGTGTTACCATAGTAAAGGTAAAATGGGTTAATTAGCCAACGAGCTTGTACCCAAGTGGTACAGGCTCTTGCTTGGCATCCAAAAGACCCGGGTTCAAATCCAGGTAGGGATGAATTTATAGGGGGTACTGTAGCAGGGTATTGTAGCAGGACACTATAGCGGGGGAACTGTAGCAGACACTATAGCAGCGGTGGAACTGTAGCAGCGGAAGCACTATAGCGGTGGAGGAACTGTTGCAGGATACTATAGCGGCGGCGGGTACTATAGTAGGTACTGTAGCTGTGCATAGTACTGTAGTAGTATTTTTCACATAGGGTCCTTCGGGCCAAAAAATGGGCTTTCAAGCCTTGTATTCAGGCCACTTGGCCTTGGGCCTTTGGGCTATGTATTGGGTCTCCCTCTACCCTCTAAGAGGTCTTTGCTTTAATAATAAATTGAGGCTTCGGCCCCAACCTTTTAAAAAAAATGGGTTAATTAAAGTTAAAACCATTAGATAAGGACTCAAAATCAACCCAACATTTTAATTTATTTCATTTTATGAGATAAATTCTAGAATATTCATTAAAATTATAATATATGGAATTTTGGTACCATTTTCCCTTGATAGTGACATTTATATTATTTTGAGTGAAGAAAATTCCAAAATGTCCCTCTCTTGATTTTAATATCTATAAAATTTTTACATAAGGATAAAAAAGAGGATAAGTTAAGTTATAAATGTTTATCTGAAATATGAATTAATATTTTTTATCATGGAAAATTATTTTTTATTTTTAGTGGTAAAATAATTAGCTTAAATGTTTAAACGATAGGGATGCAATACGTATGCAAGTAGTAGAAAAATCAAGTAAATTATTTTTAAAAACTATAAAAGTAATATTTTTTGTTGATTTATAGTACCCCATATACTTTATAGATCAATATAACATATTAGATATTTTTAAAATATTTTTACTTGAATTTCATTGTTGTCTGGTTATTTCCAAAGTTAAATTATTTGAATAGTGTCAAAAATGACATTAATGGTATTTTATGAAAAAAAATATTTTATTAAATTATTTAAAAATAATAAAATTATTTAAATAGTATATATAGGTTTATAAATGGTCTAAAATATCATATCTTTTCCATTTATGATCCAATTTTCATACTATATGTTAAATTATAACCCTTTTAAGAGTGAAATTTTTTATCGTGGTTAAGGTTAAAATTGGTAAAAAAAGGTGTTAAACCAAAATATAAGGTTTAAAACACCACATAAACCTATATAAATTTCATTTTTTATGGTATTTAAACCAAATACTACCTTTTATTTTAATATATGGTCATTTGAAAACATTTTCCTAGGGAATGACTATTATATTTTACTCTTTTAAGAAGTTCCAAAAGTGTTCCTCTCATCACTTATAAAAGGGAACTATTCCTTTATCTTCTTCACACCACTTTTATCCTTATATATTGATCAAAATAAAAAAAACATATATTATAAACTTCCAAAACCATGAATTATAGGTTTTTGTGTTCATAAAATATCCTTCTAAGGGTCCTTAAGAAGGGATCTAAATGAGGCTTAGTGAAGAAGAGGTAATCATCTTACCCAACATATTTTAATTTGTTTCTTATTATAATTTCCATAAAGATATTATAATATTCATAAAATAATAAATTAAGTGTATTAAATATACTAAAATTTTATTATGATTATGAAATCACCTTTATTCACCCCATTTTCCATCAAATGTGATGTGAAAGTATCACTCTTGCATATGTATGGCTTACCGTCTCCACACAACGATACAATTCATTTTCCATCAACTTATTTAATGGATGTATATCATGAAGGGTTTAATGTTTATATATGATATTTATGAAATAATTATGATTTTTTATTTATAATATCATATCTACCTTCTCAGATTAAAATCAGTTGCAAAATAATATTGTTGCCCATGCGTAAGTGTGGACTACCATATCTACTAAGTGATGTAATTTGTTTTTCATGTTTGATTTACATATATGGTAATAAAGATAAATTTAATTAATATATATCTTATATATTATATATTAATAATTATTTAAGGGTAATTATTATTTACCTTTCTCTTGTTCCATCTGTTGAAAAGTGAAATCAGCGTTTATAGGTACGTACGACATATCGTCTCCATCAACGGTGTGATTCATTTTTCTATATCTATATTTTATAGATGAATATATATATATATAATGACTATATATTATATTTATATCATTATTAATATTTTTTATATTATTTATCCATGATTAATGTATAAGGATCTAAACTACCGAACTGAAATTCCAATGAAACACAAAACAATTAATACCTAAAAACAACGATTTTAATAAGGAATTATTAATAAACTAGTGTTGAAATGTTATAATTGGATCACATGTGATATTATAATTACATTAATAATTATGGTATATAATTATATTAAATTTAGATTTATTATAAAGGAGGCCAGATTACTTTCAAAGAAAGTCAAACTTGATGTAAGTGTTTATCGTCTCAAATTGTCTTATTTGGTGCATATGTAATGTTAGAACCTATATTATTTTATGATGTGTATATACATACCATTTGAAAAGTTATATCATTAATATACTTATTTTAATGATATTTAATGTTTCATTTGATGTTATTCTTTCACGGGGAATACGATTCAAATTTTACCAAAGCGGTAAGGGATTTATTTGCAATCTCATTGTTTATCATGATTGTTTATGATTAAGTTTATATTGATGAAATTTCATGATATATTTCTCAATAATATCATTAATTTTATTCACCTATTGTTTTTTTGGAGAATACATGTTTTAATTTCATTTTCCTCTCTTTAATAACTCAAGAGTCTCATATAATGTCTTTAAGGAAAATCATCTTTATTTTTCTCTTCAGTTGAAAATATTTTTTCTTCCATGTACATATTTTCTATAAAAAAATTTAAATAACATTTTACTATTATTATATTATTTAAATTCATTTTTACCCTTTTTACTTTTTACAAAATGGTTTAAAAGGAATCTTATTTTCATTTTCCAAATGATGTACTTTTTAATTTTTACTGAAAATGTGAAAAGAATCATTGTTTTAATGTATATTACATGAATGGAATTTCTCGCAATCATAACTGATCGATGATTTGAAGCTTACTTTACAAGTTTCCAAGTTTCTTTTCAAAGAATATTATTTCCTTAATATTTGAGAAATTTTTATATTTTAAATAATTTATTTCAAAGTAAATTGAGTATTTTCCTAAATAAATGTTCTAGTGATATTTTAGAAGAATTTTTCATCTATGATAACATTTTTTTATATTAATTATGCTTTACTGGGGATAAGATCCAATGATATTTTCCACTTTAATTGTTTGTATGGATTATGATGATGATGACTTTAATTATGATTCTATGAAAATGATTTCTTTCCCACTGGTTAATTAAGTTATTATAAAACCATTATGAAACCTATTTATTTTCTATGTGTTATAATATAATGATATAATGAAATGTTTATGAAACTCGTTTCCCTTCCATAGGTTGTTCTATGATTAATGTTTTATGATATTTTTTTGTACATATATACATTTTTCATTATGTGATGTGTAGTCCTGGAATTATATAGCAATCTAATGCTTTGGGTAAAGATGGATATCTCGTGATATAATAAGGACTAAAATGGGGTGTAAACCAAGTTCAGTAAGGGATTATGTCCACTATTATTGTCTTGGGCGGGAACCTTGACTATGTATATAGTGGTTTTAGGGGTGAACCCAATCCATTATGATAGTCATGGTAGTGAACCTTAACTACTAAGGAAAAGATTTCATATACTTATGTACATTCCAAAAACTTATATCTTGTTTCAATGTTATTCTCTCATGGATAATTGTATTTAATTATTTTATGATTCATGTGTTATGAACTTCTAATATTTATGCCATAACTCAAAATTATGGTATATGATATGAAGGGTATGGTTTTCAAATGTTATAGTCATGTTCTCATACCCTTATGCTCATGTTATGTTTAAGTGATCATTGATGTCTACCTTTTTTTACCCTTACTAAGCATCTAAGATCTCCCTTTATTATTTTTTCCTTTCCTTAGGTTATAAATAATTTTTTTTGAGTATGGTATGTATAATAAGGGTTCTAGTTATGAATAACTTAGTGGTTTGTCATGTATATCTATTATGAACAAGTTGTTTATTTATCTAAGTTTCAAAAGACACTAGACCTATAAAATTATGGAATTTATTGTAATGTTATGTATTAAATATTAATCTAATAAGATGTGATATTTATGTATGAAAATTATGGGTTGAAATAGTCTAGTATGTGGACCACAAGGTTGAGTTAATGGAAAATACAAAGGAAGTTTGCAGTTGGTGGACTAAGAAGTTGAGTATGCAAATAATAAGGTGAAGTCAGAAGAGCCTGAAGGGAGTACACGGTCATAAGGTGCTAATTTTTAGTCCACTATGAAGAAGAGTATGTGGTCTTAAGGTGAAAAATATTAGACTATCGTGAATTTGGTTCATACACCATAAGGATGAGATCTCAGTTGGGTGCTCTCTAAGTATAGGAGTATATAGTGAAGTTTTTTTTAAAAGAAATGAATAGTAATTTTGATTGATAGATTTATGAGGGGAATTTTCATATAAAAGTACCACTAATAACTTCATAAGTTAGAGAAAATTACATTATAGGGAATCATTTTTGGGTAAATTCATCCAATTCCAAAAGTTTTCCAGGAAGTAGGAAGTATATATCTGAGTTAGGATTACATAGAGGGGAGTATACAATATTTTTTCCATGGGGTCAGAGAACATGGAGGAGGTTTTGTAGGATGTTATATAGAGGAGGACTTCATATAGAATTTCTGAAAATTATGAGTTTGCGGGGAAGATCCTATAGAATGTTCCACAAAGTCAGAGTTTGCAGTGAATGTAGTCTGTAAAGAGGACCTCATGATGAATAGTGTTCTACAAAGTCTAGTACACAGTAAATAGTGCTCCACAAATTCAAGTACATGAAATAATGGGTTTCATATCTTGGATGAAAATGGATATTCATGTTACACCCATATTAGTGTGAATAAAATCAAATATGATACATTTCATTAGAAGAATCTTCTGGAGGAGTTGTGTGTTCACTTCAATAGATAAAATAGTGAGTTTTCAAAGTGTGATTAGTTGTAAACTACGGGATAGTGATTCTATTCTAAACATTGTAATATAAGTGCACTATTTTGGATTTAGTACATTGTAACATCACATTTTTATGCTCTTTGTACTATCTGAGTTAGGTTGAACCATGTAAAATTATTGTGTCTCATGCATGATTTATTTTCTATATGTATATATATATTTTTGTGAGAAGGAATGAGAATAGAGTTTTTTTTACCGATGAAATAAGATCAAAGAGGAGGTTGTTTTAATCTTCCATACCATGATTCACCCCCCCCCCCCGCCCACTCTCAAGGTATTTAACCTAGTGGTTTGAAAAATTGGTATTGTAGCTAATGGTTAAATTTGGTGTTTTCTCTCTAAATGGAAGAAATTGAAGTTGTTAATCACCAAGGTATTCTGGTCTTTGATGGAATCAATTTTTAATTTTGGAATAATTCAATGCATTTCTATTTCTTATCATTAGAAATATATGTATATATGGATATTATACATGGTATTTCAGTCAATAGAGACAATGAGACTCTATCATATATAGACTGAAGAGAACTGGATGTATATTCCAAAGGAATAAATAATTTATGGGAAGCATTATACAACACAATACGCATGAAAGTGATGGTGTGTAAATCCCCGAATTCTATATGGTAAAATCTGATCAACATCTATGAAGGATATTCAAAAGTTTGAAAGGATAAATTTTAGGTTTTTTTTAATAAGTACATGGACTTGAGGATTCACTTGAATAACTATGTTGATGCATTCTTTTATCTGAAAATATTATTGTGGTGGATGTGTGTGGTCTCAAAGAATCCCTTGAAGATATGAAGATATTCAAGTGTATCCTAAAAATATTACCACACCGGTTCAATTTAAATTTATTTATAATTGAGGATAAATATCCAAAGGAGATGAATTTGGATAGTTTTCATTATACAATTTTCACATATGACATGAGAAAGAGTTATAATTAGGTTGTGGAAAATGGTAAGTCTAAGGAGGTGGAATTCCATGATATTAATAAGTTCACCATAGACGATGGTCAGTAAGAAGAATAGGTGTATAAATACATTTAATTTCTTTCCTAAAATTTGAAAAGGGGAAAAGAAAGTTTAAATGGAAAATTTTTTACACCTATTTTTGATGTGGAAAGGTTGGGAACCTTGTAGCCAAGAGTCCCAAGAAATTTAAAGAAGATGACGAGGACGATGATGTAGCACCCTAAAATTTGGTGAAATATTTTTTTCATATAAATTTAATATTTTTGAATTTTTTTGTTACAAAAAACATCAATTTTATCTTGCATCACATGAAACACTGAGTTTATCTTGTGTTACATAAAATAATGATTTTAGTTAGAATTTTATGCAACGCTAAGTTTAAATGAAACATGACATACTATTAAAATATTATTATTTAATATGATAGTTCAGACCTAGCCATTAGAATAGGGGGTATAAAAAGGATTAAAAAAATAATTAAAATATATGGTTTACACATGTATATAAAATGAATTCTTTGATGACCGATTAATTATAAATGAAAATAAAAACTATTTGAAAATAAAGGAAATTTGTTTCTCAAAAATTATTTTTATGCAAACAAATGTGTTTTATCTTAATAAATTAAACAAAACACTTTTAGTTAATGACATTCATGAAATTTATATATTATATAATCAATCAAATTTTTAGCATTCATCTTATATATTTTCTAAACAAGAGATAATAATAAATCAAATTTTATGCTTAAAAACTATATTTTTCTAAAAAGTAGTTTTTCCGTCTTTTACGTACTTATTTTAAAATTAATTTTTTATACTTTTAAAAAAAATATTTAACAAAATAAAAATAACAAATTATCTTAGACTAAATTTTTAAGTAATTATTGAAAAGATAAATTTTCAATTAATAGTGAAAAATGATTTTTTTATTAAGAATTTTCATTTCTATTAAAACATTTAATCATATAAAAATTATTTTAAGAGGGTTTTTAAAAGTAACATTTGTAAGACCCTGAGATTTTAAAATATAAACATCATATTAAATAGAGTATATGCCACTAAACACCAAGGGTATAAGTGAATAAAACATCCCAAGACTTTAAGATATATTTATTTTTAAATAAATTCAATCTCTTCAATAGATTGTAATGCACGCAACACTAGGTTTTAATGAAACGTGATACTCTATTAAAATATTATTATTTAAACATTGCCATTATAGCCTAGCCATTAAATTGGTGGGTATGAAAAGTAATAAATAAATTATGAATTCTATATGGTTTACACATGTATGAAATAAATAAAATTTTTATCTTTTTATTAGAGATAAAATTAGAACCATTTGAAATAAAAAAATGTTTTCTAAAAAATGATATTTTTCTAAAAGGCGGTTTAGTCACACTTTGTGCTGAAAATTTATATTTAATTTTTACCAATTTTAGAAAAATTATTTGATAAAATTAACTTTATTTTTTAAAATCATAATATAAAAATTATCTTATAGTGAATATTTTTGGTTTTTTTAAAAAGTTTTATTTTTTGATGAATAGTGAAAATATAAAATTGTAATTAAAATTTGCCTTTTAGTTTAAATTATTTATGATAATAAATTATATTTTGAATTGTTTTTAAAGAAAAATTAGTTTAATTATATTTATATTAATCTAATTTAGGTCATTGGAATCAATTTTATATTAAATGTTGATATAAAAACTTTTTAAAATTCTGAACATTTTCTCTTTGAAAACCTGATCTCTCGACGCGTATGAGGGATTAATTTTAAATTAAATTTTGATAATTATTTTAGTGTAATTTTTAAAATTGATTAAATATTTATAATTATAATAATTTAAATTATCTAACAAGGTCAACTTAATTTTTTACTATCATGAATAGTAAAAATAGTAAAACTTATTTACCGTGGTTAAGGTAAAAATGGATTTATCGGGGGTTAAACAAAAATTATAAGGTTTAAAATGAAGTAATAACTTGTATAAAATATATTTTATGGAACTATGTAAAACCTATAATGTATAATTATTAATAATACTCCATTTTTGGACCCTTGCGGTATGTAAAAAATATAGATACACCTTTTTATTTTCAAAAATTACAAGTGTTCCACTCATCTCACCTATAAATGGCCACCCCCTATCCTCTCTTATTAACACATTAAAATTTTTTGGTTTGTCCAATACCTAAACAAATTACTTCTCAACTTCTTTCCCATCATCTTATAGTCCTTATTTTTTTATTAAATCCAACCTTAGAAGGCTTTTTGTGCAAACCGTAGGAGGTTACCCAAGGAAGAGGTAACATTTTTCATCAGTAATTTTTATTTTATTTATTAATAAACCTATTTAAATTATTATTAAAACATTATTATTTAATAAAATAATTATATTACATATACTTATGTGTTTTTATGTTAATTTAATGACCAAAAAACATCCCCAATTCAATCAAATGGGTTATGAAATCATTATTTGTGTACGGCGGACTACAACCTCACAAATTGATGTCATTAATTTTCCATTACCACCTCTCATGGTTGGGAATAATGATGGAACTAAAGTATATATATGATAATTATAACATAATTATACCTCTTTAGTTATTATATCATATATACCTTTTTATTTCTATTCCATAGGGGATATATTAATATCGCTTGTGTGTACGGTAAACTACCTCCTCACAAAGTGATGTGATTCATTTTTCACTAATGATTTACATGGAAAGTAATAGGGATAATTTTAATGATTATATATGATATACATTACATAATTATGTTATTCATGACATATATATCATTCTGAAAAATATAATATATCATTTTACTTCTTACCTTTTCACTCACTTAAAGATGAAAACATCATTTGTGTACGAGTGGACTATCGCCTTCATAAAGCGATGTGACTCTATTATCATCACCACACCACATGGATGATATATATAATTATATTTTAAAAAATGTATTATTTAAGATATTATTATAATTTTTTAAATAAAAATTATAACTTAACTTCTTTCTGTAATGATCATTGAAAAATGGAAATGTTACTCATGCGTATGTATGACCTACTATCTATATGATTATAGCGTAGTTCATTTTTCATAACCATATTTTGTGATTGGTATTAAAAGTATAATTGATGTATAAATATGAAAATAATTTCATGATTATTATTTTTATATGTTTAAATAATGACCTCTTTAACCTAGTCAACCTACCAATGTTATTTTTGACACATAATCCAAATATCATCAAGACATCTGATATGAACTTAATTGATTAAGTAATCATATATAACATGGTAATAAGTGAAATTAAAGGAATACTAAATTTGAAAAATGTTATTAATAAAGGAAATAATTTTATTATTCAAGAAGATAAAGAATTTGCATGACGATTCGGACTCAAGTTAAGGGTTTCTCATCTCACTTTTACTTTCATGAGACATACATCATATTCCCCACTTATTTATTTTAAGTGGTGTATATACTTATATTTTTGTATGTTATATGATGAATTAATTTATATTCTTTGTTTTTAATGATTCATTAAAATTTATTTATTTCATGGGGCTTATGATACAAATTTTACCTAAGTGTGAAGGGTTTATTTAATAATCTCACCATTATTTGGGATTGTTTTTGTTTAAGTATCCCTTGGGGGAATTATTTGATATTTTTATCATAAAATCAGTATATTTTCTTATAACATGCTTATACATGAAATTTTTCAAGTAATATTACCATTTTTCCTATCTTTGGTACTTAAAATAATTAAGAAAACGTTTTTAAGATAATCTAACTTTATTTCTCACTTCTATCGAAAATATTTTTTCTTCCAAACCCATGTTTTCTAAAAATGTTTTCAAATTTTTTTAACATTATAAAAATGATTTATTAAAAACATTTTTACCCATGTTTTAATTTTTAAAAAATGTTTTGAAACGAATCTTCTTATCATTTTCCTAACAAGTCACTTTTCTAAAAAATTTACACTACAAAAGGAATGTTCTTTTTAAATTATACAGCATGTACAGAATTACCCACTATCATGACCATAATTTCTTATAAGATTCCTTTTTTATGTATATAAGGTTATTTCTAAATAAAAGTTTCCTAATATTTTATAAATTCTTAGTTTTTAAAATTTATTTTCAAAGAAAAAATATTTTAGCCATATTTTATGAATTTTTTAGTTTTAAAATAAAAAAGGGTGACTTTAAAAGAAAGATTATTTTCCTCAAGGAATGTTATAAGTGATATTTCAAAATAATTTTCCATATAAGAATACACCTTTAGATTTTAATTATACTTTAATGGGTATATACTCTAATGATACCATTCTTATTATTTCTCCAGATGGTTTATGATCAGTTTGATTGGAGATGAAATATGTTGATACCATTCACTTTACACTTGATGATTTATGTTTATGTTTATTAATTGGGTAAAGTATTTAAATTTCATATAATGTATTAAATATGAATGTTTATGTGAAATATTTTTTACCCCATTCATATGAGGAATGCATTGGACATAGTAAGTGATGGGTGGGGGCCGTTATAGCCACTTGATGCATCAGTAGGTCTCATGAGAGAAACTAGATTAGGTTTTGCCTAAGGCCTTACCCATTTATATAAATTTATTGGCACAAGTCCTATGTGGTATTAGATTTATTTTAACAATACCTTGATGGTGTGTTTTATATGTCCATCATTATTCATTACATCATTATGAATTCAGTTATTGATATTCCATATGATTATTTTATTAGTTAGAATATTCATGGTTAAGTTTCATGTTCATGTGATTATTTATATGGAATTATTTGATAATCATTTATTCTTAACATATTATGCTCAATTAATTGTTAAAATGGAATTTTTTGTAGTAATTTACCTTTCCATATTAATTATGCTTTATTTATTCATTACTTCTTCTATAGGATTACCCCTAATGAGCATCCAAGCTCACCCATTTCTTATTTTTTATTTTACTCGAGATATGAGGAAGTGTTTTGTGATTGATATATAGGTATAAATGAGGGGTAATAATGGTGTTCTCAAATAAAATACTTTGTATATTTTATTTATTAAAATTTAATGTGAATTTAAAGTATGTATCTAGTTTAACAGGACTATTCAACTATTCGTTACTTCTGGATGATATTCCTGGTATCTTATGTCAATGTAATAAAGTAGACATCTGCTCTAGGATACTGGGGTCAGGGTTGCTACAATTGTTATCAAAGGAAGTTTATTAGAAACCTTAGAAAATAGATTTAGGAAAATATAGATTATAGAACATAACCTTGTAATAGACTTTTAGAATTAGTATGGAAGAAAACCCTAAAGTTTTGGTAAGGAATATATCATGTTCTTTTTCATAGAAAATAAATATCTTTATTGATACAATAAGTAGATGTAGTTCTAGAAAAAATGTACCTAGGGGTAATAAATCCAAAAAGGGTGCATTGGGTTTGAACCGATAATCACCTAATGTATGAAAACTAGCCTTACTGCAAACCTATTTAGAAAATCATGGTGGATATGCTTAGGATAATTCAAATTTTCATTACAAACCATTATGAAGGATTTGAAAATAAATATATACCCAAAGAAACCTTTTGTATGATTATAATATTATCAATGTACAATATTTTCAATTTATGTTAAGTATTTAACTAGTTTTGGTATTATACTCTATGTTTCATAATGATATGATATAATCTAGTGTATGCCATCATTTAGAAATGAATCCTAGGAAAAGGAATGGGAACTACATCAATTCACATAATCCAAAGAGTAAGAATGATAGTTTCTTTGATGTTCTTAAGAAAATCTTTCAAAGGAAACTATCTCCCATACATTCTCATCATATGAGGGCTTAGTATCATGTGATAATAAGATAGAAAATGAATTATCTAAGTATTATGGCTTTTAAGGGAAGAAAGAGAATAAGAGTACAATAGAGAAAATTATGGATAAAGGGAATAAGGTAAAATTATTTTCCTACATGTGATAATTATACAAAGAAACACCATGTTACTTTCTTAAGGAGAATGGGAGTTTACTACAAGTGTGGAGAGAAAGTACACCATTCTAATGATTTCAAGGGGAATAAACATGTTTTCAATATTCAATGATTCAATTATAAGGATATGGGTCACTATGCAATTTAATTCCCCAAGTGTTAATGGAATATACCTCAAAGTAAATAATAGAACATGGTCAATCTTATGTTATTACCACATAAAAATTGGAATTATTTATTTTATTGTGTTTAGATTCAAGAATTGTGTTATTTGAGTATTTTATCAATGATATCATAGTCATAAGAATTATAAAATTTATAAGGATTTTACAACATTACTTTTTCATTAAGGATTTGAAAGTGTATATTAAATGGTACCAATGACGAAGAAAAATGATTCAGTGGAAATTTAAACTTCTTAGAAAACACATAATTAAGGAAAATATAACCCTTAATATGTTCATAATATTGAAATAATGATGTTTGGATAAAGAGATGATTTTTCACAAACCAGCCTAGATACCCTAGTAATTTGATACTCAAGCTAGCTCTGATATAGCCCGAAGGGTGTTCTCGATCCTCACAGGTTGGAGACTATCATAGGGTATCATACATGATCAAAGAGGGAACATATTTTCCACAAAACAATATAATACATAAGATTACAAGTCATTATTCTCAATAATCCAAAGGGAGAGATTACTAGAAATAAAAGGTATAAAAAAACAAAAGTAGTGCATCAGCAAGTGCTTAGAAACTAAAAAGATATAACTCAAACATCCCATAAAAAATGGATAACATCTCCATCATTCACCTCCATTAACACTCCATGATCCAAATGATTAAGAACATCCACCACCTCTAAGTGGAACTTTCCCTTTGCTCATACCTAGTATAATAAATTCTATAAAATTCAAAAGGAAGAGGTTGGTGTGAGCTATAAATCCCATTAGGGTCTCACCAAGTGTTCCATAATCAGTACCTAACAATCACTACTACAAAAGAGGACTTTAATAATGCTATAATAGGCATTTATTAGTGCTAAAAAGCACTAACTATAAGAGCTTAGTTAAAATCCCAAGGATTTTATCAGGTCTTTTTCTTAGAATTATAAAAGTACCCTTTTAACATCCTTTTTTTAGTGTTGTTAAAGGGGTAAAATTATATTTTTTAGACAACTATGATCTTGAACCCTTTATCGATGCTTCCACATCCCCTTTAATAGAACTCCACCTCGTATCATCTCTTTTTACCCCACCACCCCTTTATCATTACTTTGATAATTTCCAGCCTCATGTGTCTATCTAGATTCAAACCCTACACCTCTCCTTTGAAGATGTCACACCTTTAACACTGCACCAAGTTGTTTTTTGCATGTTTAATGGTATTTCTGTTCATATATATATATATATTTACAAACATATTTTTTAGTCATATATTTATATAATTATTTTTAAATACATTTATAAAACATATGTGTGTGTATGTGTGATATATATTTATATATACTTGTATTTATTTAAATATATAATATATTATATTTATTTACATATACTATAACATAATATAAATATATATCCATTTATTAATACACATGTATATGTATATATTAACATTATATTTATTTTTATAATGTAAAAAATGGTTAAAAATTATTTTAAATAATTTTTTATAATATGTATTTATTTAAAAATATTAGAATATACATATACATATATGTTAGTTAATTATTTACACATACATGTTTATATATAAACATTAATTGTGTGTGTGTGTGTGTATAAATATATGAATTCATTTTTATAAGGTAAACAAAATGGATAATTTTTTACTTTAAAAAAAATTTATAATTTAAATTTATTTAATCTATTTAAAAATATATTTCTATAAAAATATGTTGATATATGTATTTATACAAGTGATTATTATAAGTAAATATAATAAAATATGCATATATTTAATTATAAATAAAACAAAATTATGAAAAATGATAAAACTTCAAAACCAAAATATCAAAATGAATGTATTCTTTGGGAATAAAATAATTCCCCATCGAAAAAAATACAATAATTCCCCTTTAAATGAGATTGAAATTAAATATAATGTTATGAATTTAAGATACCCCGACTAAAAACTCAGTTTTGAAGGCCTTCGTGGACTCTTTTAGCCTCTAAAATAGTTATTGGGGTCCCACCAAGTTAATATGGTGTAGATATCATCGCATATTTTGATTTTATATGTGGTATAGCCCAAAAGGACACTTGGATCAAAAGTTATGGTCGTTTGAAGTTTTGAGTTTCATTTTCAACTTATTTTAGATATTTTATTATTTTTTTGATTTTTTTATATTCGAATTGTTATTAAATGACTATTACTCAATAATAATTAGAAAATTATTAATTAGAAATATTTTTTTAATTATTTTATAAGTAATTTTCAATAAATATCTTATATATTAAGTGTAAATACCTATTTATCCTTATCTAAAACATATTTAAAATATATATATTATATTTAAATCAATATCAATATATTTATATATTATTTTTAATGAAATATAAATTTTTTTGAAATATACCATTTATCAGTGGTATTAAAGAAGCTCTCATAAAGGGGGGGTCTTTATTAGTGCTTTTAAAAAAGCTCTGATAAAGACCCCCCCCCCCATTAGTGCTTTTTTACTAGCACTAATAAAGCCCTGCCTTTATTGACGATTTTTTACTAGCGCGGATAAAGGGACCCCTTTATCAATGCTTTTTCACTAACGTTGTTAAAGGAGGGGCATTTAACAGTTATTTTTTACAATCACTAGTAAAGATTCCCCTTTAACAATGTTTTTTCTATCACTGAAAAGGATGTCTTTAACAACACTTTTAGCTAGCACTATTAAATCCCTAGTGCTGGATAAAATCGGTTTTATAATGGTGAATTTACCATTTATTATATTAGATAAAATAAAACAGGGAATGGAATTAAATTTATATATTATAAACCAAATCATTCTTTTATTCAAATATATGGCAGATATATCAAGACAGCTTTCAAACATTCTTAAATGAACATTTTATATAAAACGGTTTATGTAAGTCAATTGGAATGAATAAAGCAGTTAAAAAAATCAATGTCATGTATATCAAGTCAATAGATCACATCACCAAGGTCAAACGCCATGTGATATAATAGTTATTGTCTATAGGATCCTCGCACATCTCATCGTTGATCATGACTCATAAATAGTTTGTATACACAATCAATACCCCGATAGGAAAAACTATTCTAGGAAATAAATCTACACCCCAAAAAAGGAACTCATCATGTGCATCCTGATCTAACTTGGTTTAGTTAGTTTTGTCATTGTAAATTTATTTATAGGGTATTAATATCCTTACATGATTTTCCCAACCACCTACTAGCTACTCGAGATCCCATATGCTTCAATCATTCAATAAATTAATCAAATTAGCAATCAATCATTTAAAAATACAATCAACCAATTTCAGTTTTAAACATTCCTTTTTCATTTCAAAAAAATCATAGGTTTTCTTCATTTTATTCCATTTAAAAACATCTTTCAATTTGATCCATATTTTCATTATCAACGTCAAATCATTTCATCAAATGATTTCTAAAATCAAACCATCATTTTTCATACATTCTCACAAAAATTTCAATTCCAATGAAGATTGGGGTTTTTCTTAAAACTCATACCAATATCAAAATAAAGATCAAATCATCACAATATCATGTTATAAAATAAATTAAAAACTCATTTGAATTTAATAAATAAATTCAATAGTTCAATTGTATGGAAAATAATTATGTAATCACCTACCTTTAAATAAAAGATACAGAAATCAACAACTGCAACGGGACTCACCAATGAAGAAAAAATGCATAAAAGATCTAGGAAAACAACCTATAATCAAGATCAAAAAAGATATATTTTATTTCCATCCATTACATGATGATATATCAAACTCTATGGTGGAGAGAAAGAGATATCATATGAAACTACATGAGAGGAGATCTGATTACCCAGAGGATATCGATTGATATTAACGCCTCTTAGATCCACAAAGGAAAGAGTTTTAAGGGGCCAAAATTTCTTCTTGGTGGCCTCTATGGATGAAAAAATTTTGTTAGGTCCAAATGGGGTGATTAGGTACTTAAAAAAGGGGGTTCAAAATTTTTTAAATAATTTTCAGAACTTTAAAATCATGCACGCACAGTTAGCTAGAGGGGTCGTACGATTAGTGGAAATTATATGCTAGGAATGTGCCCCTACATTTTGGGGTTTATGATTTCCCCTATGTGGGAATATTTTTTGGGAATTCATGCACCAACCTTTCATTCCCCACTATTTAGGGGGTTCACAATTTGCACTAGGGGCATACGGTTTGGTCAAACTATGCGCCAACCATGCACAACCCATAAAGCTTCCAAAAATATCCAAATTTTACCTAGAACTCGCTGAAACAATACCCAACCAAAATTATATCAAAAGTAGGTCCAATAAATACCTGATAACAAGTAATAGGATATTAAAACCACCCCACCATGAAAATATTTTTTCCCCAAAAATCATGTTAATAAGTTTCTATATCAAATTGTTGAGGCCACTGCTCTCTCATCAATGCCCTGCACTCACAAATTTCATGATAATTAGAACCATGCTACCATAGCACATATACCAAGGGTACCTTCATTCCATAAAGAAAATTTTTCTTAAAATCAAAAAACCTGAGTAGATGCTCAATCAGGGATAAATTAAGCTCAATATTAAGATCCTCCCAGCTCAAGGCATGACATGGGTTAGAAATATACTTTTGAAGCTGTGATATATAGTACACATTACATATCGATATCAAATATAGTGGAAGTGATAAATGGTAAACCAATTTTCCCACCTAATCAACAAATTAAAATGGTCCCAAAAAATGAGGAACAATATTCCCTTTCCTCCCAAGATATTGATGAACCAAATGAGTTGAAACTCTCAAAAATACTTGGTCACCAACTAAAAACTCCAAACATCACCTAAAATTTTCATCATAAGATTTATATAATCTCTATTCCATCAACATTATATGATAAATCAACTAAATATTTTCTATCATATATTGGAACAAGATTGGTCCAACCATATAATTTTCACTAATCTCTAACCAACACAAAGAAGATTTGCTAGTTTATTCACACAAGGACTTGAAAGTAGCCATATGAATCATGGACTAATAACTATTATTATAAGAAAAAACTACCACTCCCAAATGGATGTCTCAAGATCCACCGAAATAAAGGACACAATAATGAATCATATCCTCATAAATCTATATATCTATCTTTTTATAACCATCTATCTTTTGATGGTATGTCATACTTATACAAACCTGAGATCCCATCACCTCCTAAATGCCTCGCCAAAAATGAGAGGTAAAATGGGGATCTCTATCAGATACTATAACAAATTGAACTCCGTGAAAATGAAAAACATCCTTCACATGGAGATTCCAAACTCTTAAAATTTGGTTGTATTTTGAATGGGTAAGAAGTGAACTGATTTGTTCAGGTGATTGATCACAACTCATAGCATATTATTTACTTGAGGGGTACATGGAAACCCAACCACAGATTCCATATAAATATCATCCCACTTCCAAGTCAGCACTGGAATTGAATGACATAAACTAGAAGGTATTAGGTGCTCAAACTTGACCTACTAACAGGTATAACAATGTGAAACAAAGTCAATGATGTCTCATCTCATACCTAGACACCAAAATCATCGACATATGTCATAAAACATCTTTCCAGTTCCAAGGTGAACTACCCACTAGGAATAATGGAAATCCCCCATTATAGATTTCCTCACACACAAAGGCGCAAATAACTTATTCTGAAAACATAGGATACCATTAGAAGAGTACGACCAGTCACCAATGGTCTCCCCGCCATAAATAGATTCCCAAATTCCAAAAAACTCATCTTCAAGTTGATGCTCCTAAAAAATCATCTCGAGAAGAGATGAGTTCAACTAAACACTTTCCAAGAAAACATTGACCTCTTCCTCCAAGACTCCTAGATGAAACTATGTAAAATGATCCAACAAGTTCCACTCTTCTAATGATTTCTTCATGGCTTGGGTAAGAAGTTTCCTAATCAAATCATCATCAATGACATTAGCCTTCCCTGAGGTGTAGGTAATGCGGAAATCAAAATACCGTAGGTACTCAACCTAACACCTCTACCGGTGGTTCAAATATTTTTTAGAGAATATATAACTTAGGTTCTTGTGGTCATTGTTGGAACCAGGTTCTTCAAAGCATGATTTGGTGTATGGTTTGTGTTTGTTGTCAATCCTCAGTGGAAGTTCAGGGTGTGAACCAACAAAGCGATCATACCATTCAGGAAGAAAACAGTAGTGAAGGTGGCGCTGTTTCCCAGTGTTTGCCAAATTTTTGGGCCTGAAAATCCGTAAATAAAGTAAAGTGTTTTTGGCAAAGATACTTGCGCGCCGAGCTCTTGGAGGATGAAAGACTTGCGCGCCATATGTTTTTGAGGATTAGAACATCACAATTTGGCTAAGGAAAGAAGGTCGCGCAAGTGTTGGTTGGGTCGCGCAAGTAACTTGCGCGACAGAGGATCTGGAGACAGGACTTGCACGCTGTCGAGGGACTTGCGCGCCGCCGCACAGGGGGTCCAGTTTGCCTATAAATACTGGACCACCCCTCCTCATTTCCAACGGAGTTCAAGGCCGAGAGACTGTTCGAGCTCTCGTCGCGCAGGTGGTTGAGTCGCGCAGGTGGTTTTTTTGTCGCGCAAGTAGAGCTTGCGCGCCGGTGTTTGGCTGTTCTCCCAAGGCAGTTTGGAAGAGAAAGGAAGTGGATCGCGCAAGTATTTAGTTCAAGAAGGCAGTGTCGCACAGGTGCTTCAGTGACACTTGCGCGCCAGTTTAGTCTTGCGCGCCTGAGACTTGCGCGCCGCCGGGAGACTTGCGCGCCGGGCTTGAAAAGGAGACCTAGACACTATTGAAGCACGCCTGCCTAGCTGGAGCTGCACGAAAGCCGATAAACTACTCGGTTCATTCGAGGAAAAGTGATACTATTCTTCTGGTGAGAATCGTACTTCAATAGAGCATCTACATTCAACAAAGGATGAACTCTTATGCAAATGAAGAAGAGACATACACGTCTATAAACTGAGTGGAACTTCACCAACGGCAGTGAGCCAGGGGGAGTCAACGGGAGTGACCCGAGGGATGCAGTGAGTTATCCCTGAACTATTGTAAAGGCAGTGAGCCTGGGACAGAGTGTCTGTACCCGAACTTTTGTATCCGCAGCTAGTGAAGCATAGTGGATTTAGGTACGACCGGCAACCTGTCGGCGTATGCTCCTTGGACATAGCCCTTAGTGGTGAACCAAGTAAAAATGACTGTGTCTTCTCTGTGCATGTGAATGTTTTCATTTTGATCGTAATCATCATACAGGTTCAACAAGTTCCTACCAACGTGGGAACAAGATCCAACAAATTAAAAGAAAAAGTGGTCACCCTGATTCACCCCTCCCCTCTCAGGGTGTCCCGGGGTCCTTCAAGTGGTATCAGAGGCTAAAGGTTGCTGGCGTTGAATCTGACCTTCTTCGTCATGGAAAACGCGATCAATGTCAGGGGAGTCCCTCACTTCGATGGAAGCAATTTCCAGATCTGGAAGAACAGAATGAGATCTCATCTAAGATCTCTTGGAATGGAAGTTCTTTTTTCTACTGTGCAAGGAATACATGGCACTGATCCAACAGGTCTGGCTATGACTGAAACAGATAGGAAACTTCTTGATGCAGATGCCAAAGCACAGAATGCTCTCACTGCTGCCCTTTCTGATCAGATTTACCTGAAGGTGATGAATTGCACCTCAGCAAAATCTATGTGGGATAAACTTGAGAATATTTATGAAGGTGATAGAAAAGTGAAGGAGGCAAAACTACAAGTGCTACACAATCGTTTTGATGATCTGAAGATGCATCCAGACGAGAATGCAGACTCTTTCTTCAATCGAATTACTGAAGTGGTTGGAGCAATTCGGGGTCTAGGCGAAGAAATCAAAGACATTGATATTGTAAAGAAAATATTAAGAATACTTCCACCTCTGTATAATGCGAAGGTGTCAGCTCTTGAGGAAAGAGATCTTTCCAAACTTTCTCTTGATGACTTACTGAGCAGTTTGGTAGCATATGAAATGAGAGTCAAACCAGAAGATGCTACGACTCGGGTGAGCAAGGAAATGGCATTCAAGGCCATGGATAAATTGAAAATCCCAAAGGATAGTAGCGGTGATGATGACGAAGAGAAAGAAATTCTTTCTCTCATTGCAAAGAAGTTCCAGAAGGGGAAAGGGAAATTCAAAGGGAAGTTACCTCTCGCATGCTTCCGTTGTGGAAAAGTTGGGCATATTGCCTCTCAGTGCTTGAAAAATATCAATGATAATGACAGTGAAGATGAAAACTTCAAGAAGCCTCAAAGAAGGTTCTTCAAAAAGGGAGACTTCAAATCTGGTAAGAAAATGCAAAGGAAGAGTTTTGTCTGTGAAGAGGAAGAAGATGACAATGAATTCTGTGATGAAGAAGAACCAAAATTCAAAACTGGGAACCATGCTTCTATGATGGCCACTGTTGAAAAGTCAGAAGATACTGATGGTGAAAAACAACTGAGAACTTGTGTAGATCCTGAGGTGCAACTTAAGGATGCAGTTAGTAAGCTTAAGATTAAATGTAAGAGCTGCAATAAGTGGAAATCAATTGTAGAAGAATCAACTGAATATGTTGATCAACTTGAAGCTGAAATTGAACGACTGGAAGAATTTGTGAAGGTACAGTCTAAAATAATTGAAAGCAATGATGATGTAGTTGATCTGAAGCTGAGAATTGAAGAGCAAGCAAAGGTCATCAATGACCTCACATCCACACTGGATGAAAAATCCAAGACTGTTGAGGGTCTTGAGGAGGAAGTAGTTACTCTGAGGAGTAAAATGGAGACAGAATCAGTTCCAAAAGAATCGAGGAAGAAAATACAGTTCGGAAGATTCTCAGATGCAGAATTACTTGCAAGAGCCAAGTGTGGTTCAGATGGGGTTGGAAAAGTCTTGAGTGATCAAAGAGCTGCTTGCATGGGAAAGAGTGGAATTGGTTGTGAGGCTGAGTCATCAACTGCTGGAAGTGCAAAGA
Source organism: Viscum album (assembly GCA_963277665.1). NCBI lineage: Eukaryota > Viridiplantae > Streptophyta > Magnoliopsida > Santalales > Viscaceae > Viscum > Viscum album. The sequence continues at coordinate 727,397,296 of OY728155.1, forward strand.
TCCAAAATAAAGATAAGATGAAAGTTGAACATGTTGAAATGTTACCTAGAGTGCTGAAAAAGGAACCCTCAATCCAAACTAGAAGGAGACCTGAAAATTATCCTCAAACCTTCAAAAATGGCAGACAGTCTTACTATTCTCCCAAGGAAGAAGCTATAAGGAAAAATTCAAGTGAGAAGACATTTCTTCTCATGAAGTGTCAGTTCTGTGGCTATCTGGGCCATACCATGTCCTATTGTGAAGAGGCAAGAAGCTATCTGAATGGAGAAGATATAGATGCTCAACAAAGGAGAACAATTTCATATCCTAAATCTTATAGAAGAAATAATTTCTATGGATATTGTTTTCATTGTTCTAACTTTGGTCATAAGGCCATTAATTGCAGGCAGAGAAGGGACATTGACACCTCATACAGAAGTTCCAGACATGTCAAGTCTCGTCAGCAAGACGATGTTTCTCTTTCAAACAGGTTCTCACCTCTTAAAGAAGACTTTGACTATGAAGAACCTGGGTTTGCGGAAGAGATAGTTGAAAGGCCATCAGTTCTATATACTCAATCTAATGTCTCATGGAAGGAAAGGAGGAAGATTGAGAAATCAAACCTTGCAGAGGTAGCTCTCAAAGCTACAAAGAACAACAGTACCTGGATTCTAGATAGCGGTTGCTCATCTCATATGACAGGTAATGCCGGTCTAATAACAAATATCATAAAGAATGTTGATGGTACAGTAAGATTTGGTAATGATGGGGCTCTGAAAATCAAAGGGAGTGGAAGTACCAAATTAGCTAATGGAGAACTAAAGAAGACTGAAGTCCTTTACGTAGATGGCCTACGTCATAATCTCCTCAGCGTGAGTCAACTCTGTGACTCAGGACTTGTTGTTACTTTTAATTAGAAAGGACGCACTATCAAGGGAAAAACTGGAAATTCTCTCATGAAGGGATGCAGAACAGAAGGAAACTTGTATCAGGTTGATAGTGAAGAGAATGTATGTTACATGACTGTTGAAGAAGAAAAAAATCTGTGGCATCAGAGATTGGGACACATCAATCAACAAGACATGGAGAAAATATCAAAATTGAGAATTGTCATGGACATTCCCAACCTGAAGCGTGAACGTGAAAAATCCTGTGATGCTTGTATTCGTGGGAAGTTGGTATGTAGTTCATATCGGCCAAAGAAGAAAAAGGCATCTCACCTTCTTGATCTGATTCATACAGATGTTTGTGGTCCAATAAATGTTGCCGGAACTCATGGAGAAAGGTACTTTGTCCTTTTCATAGATGATTACAGTCGAATGGCATGTGTGATGGTCATTCACCGGAAACGACAGGTCCTTGACTGCATAAAAACATATCGGCGAATCGCCGAGAATGATACTGGACGAACAATCAAAGTGTTGCGATCTGACAATGGAGGAGAATACACGTCCATTGAATTTGAAAATTATCTGGAGAAGCATGGGATACAACATGAGGTAGCTGCTGTGAGAACTCCACAACAAAATGGAGTTGTTGAACGAAGGAATCGACAGGTGAACAACATGGCACGAACTATGCTGATTGAGAGTCGTATTCCACGACATTACTGGAAAGAGGCTGTTCAAGCTGCAGTGTACATTCAGAATCGAACAGGACTTTATATGGGTGAGACGAAGACACCATATGAATTGTGGCATGGACGGAAGCCTTCTCTAGAATACTTTCGTGTTTTTGGAAGTAAGTGCTTCATCAGGAATAAAGAAGGAAATCAGGGGAAATATGGTGACAATGCAGATGAAGGAATCTTCCTCAGCTACTCAATGAACAGAAAAGCCTACAAATGTTTCAACAATCGTTTGGGAAGGATTGTGGAAAGCAATGATGTTAAGATAATTGAAGAGAAAACCACAAATGCTTCACGGACGTCATATGCTGATGTGATAGAAAGTCATGAAGAATGTGGACATGAAGAAACTACAAATGCAGAAATAGAGGAAGCTGTTCAAAACACTCATCAATCACATAATGATGTTGACTCAGAAGAAGAATCTGAAGAAGAAACTATGGCTGAAGAGAATACTACTGAACCTCGCAGGAGAAATCGAAGAGCTGAGATTGATCCATCCAACATAATTGGGGATAGGAGTGCACCCACACAAACCAGAAGGATGAGGAATACCACGAAATCTGCATTTCTATCAGTTGTAGAGCCATCCTCATTCGAAGAAGCTGCAAAAGATGAATCTTGGGTGAAAGCCATGAATGATGAATTAGATCAGATTGATAAGAATCAGACATGGGATCTTGTCCAGAGACCTGAAGGTCACAATGTGATTGGTACCAAATGGATTTTCAAAAATAAGTTTGATGAGCATGGAAGTGTTATCAGAAACAAGGCACGACTGGTATGTAAAGGATACTCCCAGATTGAAGGTATTGATGTTGAAGAAACCTTTGCTCCAGTTGCTAGACTGGAATCAATCAGGCTTTTCCTTGCCATGGCACTCCAAATAGGATATAAAGTATATCAAATGGATGTTAAGACAGCATTCTTGAATGGTGTACCCGAAGAAGAAGTCTACATTGAACAACTGGTGGGGTTTGTCTTGGGTACCGATGAAACAAAGGTCTGCAAACTAAAGAAAGCTCTATATGGTTTGAAGCAGGCACCACGGGCATGGTACTCACGGCTAGATTCATATCTCAAGAAGTTGGAATTCAAAAGAGGAGGAGTTGATCACAATCTCTATGTGAAAAATTCTCCAAAAGATCAGTTCATGGTTCTTGTCTACGTTGATGATATCATTTTTGGTGGCAGCAGGCAGAAATCAGTGGATGAATTTGCCAACCACATGAAATCAGAATTTGAAATGTCTATGATTGGGGAGCTCACATATTTCTTGGGGTTGCAAGTAATTCAAAAGAAGGAATACACTTTCATTTCTCAGGAAAAATATGCAAGAGAGTTGCTGAAGAAGTTCAATATGCAAGACTCCAAACCAATGTCAACTCCGATTCCTGTTGGAACTAAACTTGGAAAGCATGAGGATGGGAACTCTGTTGATCCCACCATGTACAGGAGGATCATTGGAAGCCTACTGTATCTGACAGTGACAAGGCCAGATATTGTCTTTGCAACATGCCTTGCGGCCCGCTTTCAGAGTAATCCAAAGGAGGAACATATGTCAGCAGTAAAAAGAATCATGAGGTATATTCAAGGCACACATAACTTCGGGTTATTTTTTGCTGCAGGCAGGGACAGTGAATTATCAGCGTTTTCTGATGCTGACTGGGCTGGGGATGTAGTAGACAGAAAGTCCACTAGTGGTGGAGCTTTCTATATTGGGCATAAATGTGTTGGCTGGTTGAGCAAGAAGCAAGAAAGTACTTCTCTTAGTACTGCTGAAGCTGAATATATCTCCGCCACAAAAGCATGCACTCAACTTCTTTGGATGAAGCAGCAACTAACAGATATTGGTGATAAGGTGCAGCAACCAATGGTGATTTATTGTGATAACAAAAGTGCAATTGATCTTACGAAGAATCCGGTTCAGCATTCTCGTACAAAACATATTGAAATACAGTATCATTTTATCAAAGAAAAGGTTGAACAAGGCGTGATTAAAATGGATCATGTTGGAACTAATGATCAAGTGGCTGATATCCTAACCAATCCATTGTCCGCGGCTGTGTTCGAGAAGCATCGGTTGAACCTCGGTGTTCGACCACCTCCTACTGCATAAGGAGGCTCCGGAAGTCCCCTCTCCCCGTTTGTTTTAACTGTTTTTATCTGTTTATGGTTGTGATGCAGATTTATGGGGGAGATACTATCCAGGGGGAGTATGGCTTGTGCTGAACGTTGAACAAACTTTTCGGTCTTTGGTTTTATTGTCAATGGGGGAGAAAGGAATAAATTCAAGGCAAGAAATTCTTCTGTGATGAGAAGTGTAAGCTTGTGATGAGAAGTTTAATAAGGATAACATCGGGATGGAGAATTTCGTGTATGATTTCAACACACTAAGACCCAATTAAAGCTTTCTCTCTTGTTTTCTACACCGAGCATTGCTCACGTAGACTTAGAGTGTTAGCTGAGTTGCTTCTTGAGTTTTGGATTTGCTCATGGTTGGAGATCTATTGAATTTATTCTGATTGCCAACAAACCCAAAGGGGGAGATTGTTGGAACCAGGTTCTTCAAAGCATGATTTGGTGTATGGTTTGTGTTTGTTGTCAATCCTCAGTGGAAGTTCAGGGTGTGAACCAACAAAGCGATCATACCGTTCAGGAAGAAAACAGTAGTGAAGGTGGCGCTGTTTCCCAGTGTTTGCCAAATTTTTGGGCCTGAAAATCCGTAAATAAAGTAAAGTGTTTTTGGCAAAGATACTTGCGCGCCGAGCTCTTGGAGGATGAAAGACTTGCGCGCCATATGTTTTTGAGGATCAGAACATCACAATTTGGCTAAGGAAAGAAGGTCGCGCAAGTGTTGGTTGGGTCGCGCAAGTAACTTGCGCGACAGAGGATCTGGAGACAGGACTTGCGCGCTGTCGAGGGACTTGCGCGCCGCCGCGCAGGGGGTCCAGTTTGCCTATAAATACTGGACCACCCCTCCTCATTTCCAACGGAGTTCAAGGCCGAGAGACTGTTCGAGCTCTCGTCGCGCAGGTGGTTGAGTCGCGCAGGTGGTTTTTTTGTCGCGCAAGTAGAGCTTGCGCGCCGGTGTTTTGCTGTTCTCCCAAGGCAGTTTGGAAGAGAAAGGAAGTGGATCGCGCAAGTATTTAGTTCAAGAAGGCAGTGTCGCGCAGGTGCTTCAGTGACACTTGCGCGCCAGTTTAGTCTTGCGCGCCTGAGACTTGTGCGCCGCCGGGAGACTTGCGCGCCGGGCTTGAAAAGGAGACCTAGACACTATTGAAGCACGCCTGCCTAGCTGGAGCTGCACGAAAGCCGATAAACTACTCAGTTCATTCGAGGAAAAGTGATACTCTTCTTCTGGTGGGAATCGGACTTCAATAGAGCATCTACATTCAACAAAGGATGCACTCTTATGCAAATGAAGAAGAGACCTACACGTCTATAAACTGAGTGGAACTTCACCAACGGCAGTGAGCCAGGGGGAGTCAACGGGAGTGACCCGAGGGATGCAGTGAGTTATCCCTGAACTATTGTAAAGGCAGTGAGCCTGGGACAGAGTGTCTGTACCCGAACTTTTGTATCTGCAGCTAGTGAAGCATAGTGGATTTAGGTACGACCGGCAACCTGTCGGCGTATGCTCCTTGGACGTAGCCCTTAGTGGTGAACCAAGTAAAAATGACTGTGTCTTCTCTGTGCATGGGAATGTTTTCATTTTGATCGTAATCATCATACAGGTTCAACAAGTTCCTACCAACGTGGGAACAAGATCCAACAAATTAAAAGAAAAAGTGGTCACCCTGATTCACCCCTCCCCTCTCAGGGTGTCCCGGGGTCCTTCAGTCATGAAAAATGGAATCAATGTACTATGCTATCTAGGTTGGTTCTAGGAAAAGTGGTTTCAAATGGAATTATCGATCTCAACATGTTGGATACTAGCACCTATAATCATACGTAATCAAATAGGTAATGAATTTTCCACAAAAATAATGGAATACATAAGATTATGATTCAGTATTCTCAAAACTCTAAAGGGATAAATTACCATAAAGAATATGTATAATAAAAACCAAAATAGTATATCATTAAGTGCTTAGAAACTAATAATATAAAACTCAAACATCCCATGAAACAAGTGCATATAATCTCCACCAATCACCTCTATCAACACTCCATGGTCCAAAGGATCAAGAACTTCCACCACCTCTAAGTGGCATATTCTATTTGTTCGGACCTGGTATAATAAAGTATACAAATGCTCGAAGGAAAAGGTAGGGTGTGAGCTATAAAGCTGAGTAAAGTCTCACCAAGTGTTCCATAATCAATACCATAACAATTTACTATTTATTATATTATATAAAATAAAACAATTCATGGCATTACATTTGAATATTTTAAACCAAAACATGATTTTATTAAAATTGATGGAAGATATATAAAAACAAATTTTAAACAATATTAAATGAACATTTTATATAAAATGGTTTATGTAAATCAATTGTCATTAAGAAAATAGTTCAAAAAATCAATGTCATGTATATTAAATTAATAACTCATAGTACCATGGCCAAACACCATGTGATATGTTAGTTACTGGATATAGGATACTCATATGTCTCATCAGTGAAAACTATTAATAAATAGTGTATATACACAATCAATACCCTAATAAGGGAACCCATTCTGGGCAATCAATCTACACCCCAATAGGGGAACTCATCATGAGCATCCTGAGCCGACTTGGTTTAGTTATTGTTGTCCTTATAAATTTTATGCTAGTTGATAAAGATCCTAACATTATTTTCCCAACCACCTACTAACTACCCAGGATCCCATATTCTTCAATCATTCGATCAATCAATAAAATTTTCAATAAATCATTTCAAAACATTTAAAAATAAAATTTCTCAATTTTAGTATTCAATTTTCCTTTTTCATTTCAAAACAAAATCATAGGTTTCATTCATTTTATTCCATTTAAAATCATATTTCAATTTAATACATTTTCTCAAGATCAATAAAAAATAATTTTATGAAATTATTTCCAAAATCAAGCCATCGTTTTTCAAAAATTCACCTAATAATTTCAATTCCATTTAAAATTGGGGTTTTTCTCAAATAACATGTCCATTTCAAACCAAAGATAAAATCATCACAATTAAATGTTTTTAAATCAATTAAAAACTAATTTCATTTTAATCAATAAATTAAAGGTTTAAATCATATGGAAAATAATTATGGAACCACCTACCATTAAATCAAAGATCCAGAAATCAACACCCACAACAGGACTTTCCAAAGAATAAATAAGGCATGGAAGATCTAGGAACACAACCTAGAATAAAGAACCAATAAGGTAGAGTTTAGATCCATACATTACATGATGATATATAAAACTCTAAGGAGGGTAGAAAGACATATTGGAAGAAACTATATGAGAGGAGATTCACTTAATTGGAGGAGATCAATCAATATTAACACTGCTTCAATCCACTAAGGAAAGGGTTTGGAGGGTCCAAAATCACCTCTAGAGAACCTACAAGGATGAATAAAATAATTATGGTATGAATATGGAGATTATGTACTTAAAAAATGGGGTTTAATAATTTTAAAATAATTTTCAGAACTTTAAAAACTCACTTGCACGGTTAGATGGAGGGGGCACACAGTTAGGGAAACCATACACTAACTGTACACCCATACTTTTTGGGGCACACGGTTTACCCTAGGTGGGAACATAGTTTGTGAAACCATACACCAAACATAAATTCCCTATTATCCAGGGGATTCACAATTTTCATTGGTAGGTGCATAGTTTGGTAAAATCATGCGCCAACCGTGAATAGCCCAAAAAGCTTCCAAAAATCTAAAAACGTCACCTGAAACTCACTGAAACAATACCCAAACAAAATTAGATCAAAACTAGGTCAAAATACCTAAAAACAAGTAACAATATGTTACATGATTGATATGGATAAAGTAAATTGGATAGTACTGACTACCTTGGAATAGATTAATGATTTATTGACAATGTAGTGTATGCTATTATTGATGGAGTTAACAATATTTTTGGATTTAAGGGATATATCTAATAATATGGGTTTTATTTAGGGAATAAGGAAGTATTCATGTTTTTAATGGGGTTTTATGGTAATTCAGGTTATTTCCATGTTTCAAGAGAATACATGATGAATGTATTCACATGTTTATATGTGACGATTAAGAGATACTTCATACTATTTAGGGGAATATTGATAATTTCATTTTGGGAATTTAGTGACATTATTTCTAAATTTTTTAATTTTAATCTTTTGGAAGGGTATTAAATTTTACCATTTAAGAAATGGTTTAAGTTGAAATTTGGATTAGTTTTTAGAGCTTAATGTATCACTTCACTATATTAATATTTATGCATATTGAATTAGTTGCATTATCCATTTTGTTATAGTAATTACTAGATATATAATCAATGAATTATCATTATATTATGGATCTTATGATTTGTTAAAAGTGAATTTGAGTAAAATAATTACTCAACTTTAGTAAAATATCTTGAAACAAAAATTTAGTTTTATTACCTTCACGTCTGATGAATCAGATGGTATTTTAAATCATCATAGATTTATGGTTATTGAGGTCCTTAACTTTCAATTAATCATTTAATTTCTTATGATAAATGACCTTTACCATTCTTTATAATTATGTATGCTTTTCTTCCATTTCTATATCTTAACTTTCCATTAATTTTCTCCTACCTAGAAACCTAGTTATATGTTATTCCATATGAACTTTGTACTTACCTTCTCTCTTGTTAAGAGGATGTTTTATTAACACTTATCACTATGTGTGATTTTAAGAAGTTTATTTTCAAATGATAAAACCTTGATTACTGAGATCATGATTAAATTTCTAGGATTTAATTTATTTAAGGGAGCAGAATGTAACACCCTAAGATTTAAAATATGAACATCATATTCAATAGCGTGTATGACATGAAAAAAACAATAATAGAAGTGAATATATCAACATGAGGCTTTTAGATATATTAATGTTTAAATAAATTCAATCTCTTAAATAGTTTTAAATGCATGCAACATTAGGTTTGAATGAAATGCAATACTCTATTAAAATATTATTATTTAAACATTACCAGTATAACCTAGCAATTAAATTGGAGGGTATGAATAGTACTAAATAAATTAAGAAAATTATATGGTTTACACATGTATTAAATAAATAAAATGTATATATATTTATTATATATAAAATTAGAACCATTTTAAAGAAAGGGAAATGTTTTTTTAAAATTGTATTTTTATAAAATATAGCTTAGTTGCACTTTACGAACATAATTTATAATTAATTTTTTCCAATTTTAGAAAAATTATTTGATAAATTTAACATAACTTTTGAAATCATAGTACAGAAAATTTCTTAGGGTGAATTTTTTGGATTTTTTTGAAAAGTTTCTTTTTTTGATAAAAAGTGAAAAATATTGAATTTTAATTGAAAACTACCTTTTCATTTAAATTATTCATAAGGTTAAATTATATTTTTAATTAGTTTTAAACTAAAATTATTTAAATTATATATCTTTTAATGCAATTTATTCCACTGGAATCAGTTTTATATTGGATTTTTATATAAAAACTTTTAAAACTTTTGAACATTTTCTCTTTGAAAACCCACTCTCTCATCACATCTGTGATATTTATTTTAAATTAAATCTTTCCATTTATATTAATTTAATTTATAAAAATGGATTTAATATTTTTAATCATCATAATTTATATTATCTAATAAGTTCGACTTAATCTTTTACCATGATGAATAGTAAAAACAATAAAAAGGGATTTACCTGGGGGTTAAACTAAAATATAAGGGTTAAAATGACCTAAAACTTGTATAAAATATATTTTATGGACATATTTTTACCCTATGATTTATAATTCTATATTATACTCTATTTTTTACCCTTTTATCATGTGAAAACCATAGGAACACCTTTTTCTTTTCAAAAATTACAAGTACGCCACTCACCTCACCTATAAATGGCCACTCCCTCTCTTTTCCTCTTCACACATTTAAACACTTTTGGTTTTTTAAAATAAATACCAAAATCACTTCCCAAATTCTTTCCTCTCATCCTATAATCCTTATTTTTTCATAAATCCAACCTTGGAAGGATTTTTTTGAAAACCTAAGGAGGTTACCTGAGGAAGAGGTAACGTTCTTCATCGAGCGTTTTTATTTTATTTCTTCCTCCACCACCTTAAATTATTATTAAACCATGATTATATAATAACATAATTATATTAAATATACATATATGTTGTTATGTTAAGTTCATGACATAAAACCATCCCTACTTTTATCAAATGGTTTATGAAATCATCATTCGTGTGTACGTCGGACTACCATCTCACGAATCGATGTCATTCAATTTTTCATTACCAACTATCACGGTTGGGTATGATTATGGATATAAAGTATATATATGATATTTATAACATAATTATACCTCAATAATCATTATATCATATATACCTTTTTACCTTCCATTCGTTATGGGATACGATAACGTCGCTCGTGTGTACAGCAGACTACCACAACACGAAGTGATGTGATTCGTTTTTCACTAACTCTTTACATGGAAGGTAATAAAGATAAACTTGATGATTATATGTGATATAAATGAAATAATTATTATATTAATGAAATATTTATCATTTTTAAAATATAATATATCATTTTATTTCTTACCTTTTCACTCACGTAAAGATGATAATATCGTTCCTGTACATGTGGATTACTGCCTTTACAAAGCGATGTGACTATATTTTCATCACCACACCACATGTATAATATATATATAAGTATATTTGAAGAAATAATATTTTATTTATTATATTATTATAATTATATAATGATGAAATGTTACTTAACTTCTTTATATAATGACCATTGAAAATGGAATTGTTACTCATGCGTACATACGGCCTGCCATCTCCATGATTGTAACGTAGTTCATTTTTCATAACCATATTTCATGATTGGTCTTAAAAGTATAATTGGTGTATAAATATAATAATTATTTCATGATTATTATTCTGTATATGTTTAAATAATGACCACTTTGACCATATTCAACTTACAAATTTCATTTTTGACACATAATCTAATATCATTGAAACATATGACATAAACTTAATTTATTAAGTAATAATATATAACATGGTAATAAGAAAAATAAAAGGAATAATAAAATATTAATAAATTAAATAATTTTATTATTTATGAAGATAAAGAATGTACGTGATGAGTCAGACTCAAGGTAAGGGTTTCTTATCTCACTTTTACTTTTGTGAGACATACGCCATACTCACCACTTATTTCATTTGTGTGGTGTATATACTAAATTGTTTTTATATTATATCATTAATTAATTTATCTTCATGTTATTTAATATTTCATTTAATTTTTTTTTCTTTCATAGGGATTATGATAAAAAAGTTACCAAAGTATAAGGGTTTATTTCACAATCTCGTCATTATTTGGGATTATTTTTGTTTAAGTCTCCATTAGGGGAATTATTTAATATTTTTAGATTAAAATAAAAATACTTTCTTATCAACTTGTTATTCATAAAAAATTTAAGTAATAGTACCTTTTTTTCTCTCTTTGGTACATAAAATGATCGAGAAATGTTTTTTAAGAAAATTTAACTTTATTTCTCTCTTTGATCGAAAATCCTTTTTCTTCCAAAATATTGTTTTCTAAAAATGTTTTCAATTTTTTTTTACATTCTAAAAATTATTTATTAAAAAAAATTACCCATGCTTTACTTTTTAAAAAACTATTTGAGAGTAATCTTCTTATTTTTTTCCAAAAAAGTCACGTTACTAACATTTTTACAGTGTAAAAGGAATTTTCTTTTTAGCTAATATGGCATGTATTGAATTACCCACCATCAAGACTGTCATTTATTTGTAGATTACTTTAAATTTTTATAATTTTATTTCTAAAGAAATTTTTTTACTAATATTTAGGAAATTATTGGTTTTTAAAATTGATTTTCAAAGAAAATTATTTTGATAATATTGTATAAATTTTATAGTTTTAAAATAAAAAGGGTAACTTTCAAAGAAAGGTTATTTTCCTCAAGGAATGTTCCAAGTGATCTTTAAAAATAATTTTCCATTTAAGAATAAATACTTTTATGTTACTTAAGATTTAATGGGGATATACTCTAATGATACCATCCTTATTATTTCTCTATATGGTTTATGATCAGTTTGATTGGGGATGAACTATGTTGATACCATTTACATTACTCTAAATGGTTTATGATTATGTTTATTGATTGGGGAAAGTATATAAATTTCATATTCTAGTTAAAATATAAATATTATGTGAATTAGGTTTCACCTCTTTCATATGTGGAATGCATTGGACTTGGTAAGTGATGGGTTGGGCCCGCTATATCCCCTTGATGCATCGGTAAGTCTCATGAGGAAAAATTGATTTGTTTTTGGTTGAGGCCTTACCTATTTATATAGATGTCTTGGTACATGTCCTTGATGGTATTATATTTATTAGAACAAGGCCTTAATGTTATATTTTAGATTTCTCTCATTATGCATTCAATCGTTATGAATTCACTTGTTGATATTCCTTTTGATTATTAAATTAGTTAGAATATCCATGGTTAAGATTCATGATCATGTGATTATTTATATGGAATTATTTGATCATAATTTATTCTTATCATATTATGCTCACGTTATTGATTAAACAGAATGTGTTTTAGTAATTTACCTTTCCATATTTATTATGCCTTATTTATTTATAGCTTCCACTATACGATTACCCTTACTGAGCATCTGAGCTCATTACTTTCTTATGTTTTATTTTCCCAGGATATGAGGAAGTGTTTTGTGATTTATATGTAGAGATATTATAAGTGGAATAATTTTGTTCTCAAATAAAATAATTTTTTATTTTATGTATTAAAATATAATGTGAATTTTAAGTATGTATCTAGTTTACCAATACTACTAAAATATCCAGACCTTCTGGATGTTATTCCTTATATCTTATTTCAATGTAACAAAGTATACACCATCTCTGGGATACTAGGTTCATGGATGTTGTAATTGGTACCAAATGAAGTTTAGTATAAACCTTGAGAACTAGATTTAGGAAAACATAGATTAGGGAACATAACCCAATGATAGACTTTGGATATAATTATAGAATAACATCCTAATTTTTTGGTAAGAAATATATTATTTGGTTTTTACAAGAAAATATAACCCTGACTAAATAATATAAGTGGATTTGATTCTGGAATAGGTGTACCGAGGGGTAATAACTCCAAAAATATTGCATTGGACTTAACTCAATCATCACTTGGTGCATTAAAATGGGCCTTACTACACACCTAGTTTGATAATACTTTGGGATATTCTTAGGTTAATTCACATTTTCATTACAACCCATTATTAATAATTTAAAAATAATGATATCTTCAAAGAAACTATGTTTATTCTTATGAGATTAGCTGTGCATAAATTTTTCAATTTATTTTAAGTATTTCACTAGTTTTGTAATTATACACTATGTTTTATAATGATATTATCTAATCTAGTGTGTTCCATAATTTATAAATGGTGTCAATTAGAAGGAATGGGAACTGTATCAATGCACGTAATCCAAAGAGTAAGAAAGATCGTTTCTTTGATGTGCTCTAGCTGATCTTTCTAAGGGGACTAGTTTCCCAAAAATTCATATAATATATGTAAATAATATCATTTTCTAACAATATAGGTAAATAATTCAATAACTATTATGTATTTTAAGGGAAGTAAGAGAATAATAGGATGGTAGAGAAAATGATGGATAAAGGGAAGAAGGAAAAGAAGGATTTTCCCATAATTGATAATTGTGGAAAGAAAAACCCTGGTACTTGCTTAAGGGGATAGGAGTTTTCTACAAGTGTGTAGAGAAATCCCACCATGATCATGATTTCATGGTCAAGAAAAAGTTTTCCAATGTTCAATGCTTCAACTGTAAATAGATGGGTCACTATGAAAATGAATGCCCCAAGTATCAATGGAATATACCTCAAAAGTAGCTAATGGATCATATTCAAGCTTATTCTATTATCATAGACAAAGTGGGATGATTAATTTTCTTATGTTTGTATTCAATAATTATGTCATTTGATTATTTTATCAATGATATCTTAGTTATAATAATTATTAAATTTATAAGGATTGTACTGCAATAATTTTTCATTAAGAATTTGAAAGTGCATGTTTAATGGTACCAATGACAAAGAAAAAGGATTCATTGGAAAAATTAAATTCTTGAAAACATATGATTGATAGAAATATGACCCTTAATTTTTTTATGATGTTGAGATAATGATTTTGGATAAAGATATTATTCATATGGATAAAGTAAATTGGATAGTACCGGATACCTTGGAAATGATTAATGATTTTATGAAAAGTTTTTTACGCTATCATTGATGGAGTTAAAAAAATTTGTATTTAATGAATATATTCAATAATCTATGTTTTATTTAAGGAATAAGGAAAAATTAATGTTTTCAATAAGGTTTTATGGTAATTTAGGTTATTACCAAGTTTCAAGAGAATACATGATGAACATATTCACATGTTTGGTATGTGATGATTAAGAGCTACTTCATGTTGTTTGGGGGATTAATGATAATTTCATTTTGAAAATTTAGTGACCTTAATTATAAATTTTTGGGTCATAATATTTTTTAAGGTTCATAAGGTTAACCATTTATGAAATGGTTTAAGTTTAACTTTGTACATGGTTTTAGAGATTAATGTATTCCTTCACTATATCTAGAGAGTATCACAAGAGATCAATAAACCTTGTTGAATAATCTTCCATGGTTATACTTCCCTACTATAAATGAAGAATATCGTGTATTCACACTGATTTCCACATGGATAGATATAACTATACCCTGAAGAGAAGCTCAAAATATGACTAGGAGAGGGTAGTCTCATCGGGTTACTAAGTCACCAGACCCCACCGTATCCAAAAAAATCTCTAAAGAAGGATTGTCTCTAGAACCACCATCTGATCTATATGTGTCCTCATGAGACAGAAAGCCCAAGTGACTGCCTCTATCTAGTCCTCAACTACCTAGGGGTTCTGATCACCCCAAAACCTCAGAGGTTTTTTCCTTTGAAACTAATGCAGTGCACTCATCAATGTGCATCCTAGGATAGTACTATCAATACTATCTGCTACTCAATATGTGGTGACATCACTGGAAAAATAATCAGAGGTATTGTATCCTATATAGCCCCTCATACAAAGCCTCATCACTCCGCGAATCATCCTCATGATAATGTAGTATAATCATGACTTGATGTCTTCACGAAGGCATCCAGAAATAAACAAGTGTCACCACAGTTAATAAGTATATCTAGTGATATGACTCAAGAAATACATGGAAACCACAACTCATTCATATATGATGTATGGACCATTGTTTTTTTTAAACCAATGTACCGAATTAATAAGTAGGTTATCATAGTCCTAGTGAATAGATACATCGGCTACTACACCAACACTAGATTCCATGGACTAAAATACAAACTTGAAACACTTTAACATTTTTCCCATATATCCCAAACCAATATCATAGCTAGACAAAAATATACGCTATGGTATTAAGGTAGAACCACCCTCTGATATCACTCTATCATGAACCAAACCACTGTGGCCTACTTGGACAGTGATAATCCAAGTGTGACTACCCCAAGACCACATCCAATAGGCAAGGGGATAGTGACTAGTTCCAAGTAAGCATATCACCAACATGGGATTCATTAGACTAATGTACATGTATATACACACACATCTCTAAGCCCATACAATGCTGAAATGTAAAAAAACACAAATGATACTAATGCATTCATAACATTCATCCCACAATCAAAGTATGAAAAAGTACTAAAATTGATAAATGGGGTAAATACAAGCCCAAACATAAGTGAAAAGAATTCCAACCTGCTTAGAAGGAGGGGATTATTATTAAATGAAGCACCTAGTAAACACCTCAGTCTATCTGGACTAATATAATATTTTCCAATCCTAGTCCTCCTTGGAAATAATCAGATGGAATTTCATATACATAAGAACTGATATGTATAGGGAAATCCCATGCATGGGTGAGTATAACAATACCCAGTAGGACACCAATAAATCACTAAGCATAAATCATTAAGAGTATCCATCCCAATACAAGATATATCAACCAGATAAGAGATGTAATAATAATAAACACCCATATATACTCATATCATACAACCAATCTCAAGGGGCCACAACCAATACTATAATCCATAGGATTATACTCGAGTTTTCAATGCAACGCTCATCTAGGAGGGATTTATCCCTGCTAAGAAGTACACACTGGATCTCTGAATATCTCATAATTCAAGAAGGGGATCACACCCAAGGACATTTGGGGACACCAAAAAACCCTACTGACTATACCTTATTGATAGGGGATTTATGCCTTGTGTGTTTTGGCCATATTGATACCATGAACACCACCTAAAATGATATAGGATTCTACCCTGGTACTATAAGGGGATACATTGAACTCTATGTGATACTAAACCCATAGGGGGGATCACAATCCTATAACAAGGATTTAATTCCACACTATACCCTCATGGGTAGGGACTAGTGAATCACACTCAATTGATCATATCCTAAACTAAGGAAAAAAAGGGTTAGAAACACCCTTATAGGAAGTACATGGCATGTACTAGGGGTACACAGCATGTCCTTCCAACCTCTAGTCTACTTGTGTATTGTCATATCACATGGCATGTAAGCCTCTATATACAAGACATGTCCCTTTGTGGTATATGGTGTGTAAATTTATATCCAGCACTTAGTGTGCCGCTTTCCCATGACTGTGTACACTTGATCGTGCTCGTTCCCACCTTATCATGTATGTGTACTTGGTTGTGTCTGATTACATGTCTCTTCCCATATATACCTAGTTGTGTCTGAGTACATGGTTAGATGGTGTAATTTTTTCATTCCCATGTACCTGAGGAAATGTGGTGGGTCATCATGTTAGGTCACATGGTGAGTGGTCTTTTCTTCTCCACAAAAACCCAAGAACCATAGCTAGGGGTCCCACATAGCATGTATCTCCGAATTACATGTCGTGTAGTATAGGATTTTATAGAATTTCTAGGTTGTTCAATGTGTCCTTTACTATGACTCAAGTTGTCTATCCAGCCACCAATCACACCTAGTAATAGTTGATCAGGGTTTGACCATGCTCATCATCGTCGGTGGTCAGATTCTAGTTGCATCTACTACCCATAAATCACCTACCGTTGAGTTGTATCATTGTATGCCAAAACCTACAATGGGATCCACCAATCTATTCTCAATCCTCTATTATTCACTCATCACCATTGCTACACCCTGATCATGAACCACACCCATGGTATCAATATGTTACATTGAAGAATGGTTGTGTGATGATATAATACCAAGTATCAATTGAACCACGGACCAAAGAAATGGCTCGAAATGAACGTGTGAAGAAACCGGGGGAGAAATTAATAAAAAACCAAATAGGAACAAGCCTCATCCATGATCAGGTTGGACTCAATTAATTTTTATTAGAATAAGGAATGAAGATTAATGATATTCAAACAAAAAAATCCCAAAATCCCAAGAAGAAATAATCATGAACCCGCAAGCATGATCGGTATGTGAATCACCCCGTTGGTGGAGTTGATTCATGTTCATCATGAGATAATAAATGGGGAAGAAATAAACATAAAATAAATTTATACCTCAATTTGGATCAATCATTGATGAATAATAGTCATGTGTAAATTTCATTGGGGATATCCACAACATTATTTGGTGAAACAATCCTTGATCATGATCCTAATATATTTTCATTCACCAAACATTTCTCCATAGTATCTCTCTCAAATCCTCAGGGATATGCAGCTAACCTTGGTATTTTCCCATAACCATGTATTTAAATGGGTGGGATAGGTCATGTCAAATAATAAAACAACTAAATAAATGATTTATTTATTTAATTATTTATCTTCCCATGATGTAACTCAAGCCAAACACCCAACACACATAAGTATTATGTTGCGCCTTGGGTAGAACCCATATTATGAACTCAACATAAACCTTATATTTTTTATACAAGCTGTCATTCTAGAGTTATTTCACTTTTTCAGGGAAACTACATGCGCATGATATTAATATATTTAATATTTTTTTTTAAATATCAATTTTGAGCTCATCATGCCACATAATTTCACACCATATCAGCACCTATATAGTGATCTGAACTTAACATGCATGGATATTACATCATTTTATATGAATATTCATCACATTAAAAAAGTAAATGCCCAAGGACCTTACTAGTTTGGTGTATTTGGAAACTTGGAACACATTCTTCTAGTTTGGTGAAAGATAATCAATATCACCCATAAAGATATTCCCCTTTAGAACCCCTACTTAAAACCTTTATTTATGACCTAGGGAAAGAAAACATAAGAAATGGATGAGCTCAGATACTTAGGATAAAAAAAGATATACGTGAGTATAATAATGAATATAAGGGTATGATAATATAATCATAACATTAGAAGATCATACCCTATATATCAAAGATCATACACATGATTCATGGTATAAATATTTTCAGTTCATAAGGCATGAATCATAAGGGAATGAAGATCATAATCCATAAAAGAATAAAATAGTAATAAGACATGGAATTGTGGTAGTCACATAAACATGTAATATTATTCCCAGTAAGTCAAGACTCATTTCCAAAACTTATCAAGGCACTTCATGGGAACTGCATCTACTAGGCGGGACACACCATCATCCCCAATCATAGTCATTTCCTTATAATGGATCAGGATTCTCCATCTTCCCATAGTGGATCAGGTTTCCCTATATTCCAAAAGTAGATCAGGTTTCCCCATCTTCCATAGTGGATCAAGCCCTTTTACTTGATTTCCATCGTTATTTCATGAGATATAAATATTTACCTGATGCATTGAAGGGAGATATAGGTTTCACCCATTGCATAATAAAATCATACATACATGCTCCATAGGATAAGAAATATTTCATCATATCATGACCCATTTAAAGATATGGGTTTTATAAACATCATATCATAACCCATGAAATTAAATGGGTATCATAAAATTTCATCATATCATTACCTATGGAAAAGATATAGGTCTCATAATCATTTCATTAAAGTATAAACCATGAAAAGAAGTGGGTCTCTAAAGAATATAACTTGTGGAAGAGAAATGGTTGTCATAAGCATCATTCCATCAAAACATAAACCATTAAAGAAATAAA
The DNA here is from genome assembly GCA_963277665.1 of Viscum album. NCBI lineage: Eukaryota > Viridiplantae > Streptophyta > Magnoliopsida > Santalales > Viscaceae > Viscum > Viscum album. The sequence goes on from OY728155.1 coordinate 727,416,347, forward strand.
AATAATGGTGCCCTTGAATCATATCCTTGAAAGGAATTAGTAATTCCAACGTATGTCATTTTAGATGTAAAAGGATTTATAAATATCTTTTGAAAACATTTCTTATGGAGAATATCCTTTATACTTTGAAAAATTCTTTTTAAAACATAAAACATTTTTAAATGATTTTTCCTTGAAAATAACTTTGAAAACTTATAAAGGAAGCTTGAAAATATTTTGAAAACCTTTTTCTTTGAAAACACCATGAAAACTCATGAAGAAATTTTGAAAAATTTTTGAAAAATACTTTGAAAATTTAAAATTAAGTCTTGAAATCATTTTGGAAAAAAAAATTAGAAAATGGATTTGAAAACTTATAAACAAAGATTGAAATCATTTAAATAATTTTCTTTGAAAATAACCTTTTGAAAATTTATAAAGTAATATTTTAAAATCATTTTAAACACTTTTAAATATAAAACATTTTTTAAAACATTTTTCTTTGAAACCCACTTTAAAAACAACAAATTTTCTAAATATTAAGGAAAAATTTTATTTAAAAAATATCCTTGTAAACTTTAAAATTAGGCTCCAAGGAAATTATGGTCATGATGGCAGGAAATCTCGTAAATGTCGAACATTCCTTTTTCACCTTAAAAAGTTTAGAAAAGTGTCTTGATTAGAAAATGACAAGAAGATTACTTTTAAAAACATTTTGCAGAAAGGTAAAACATGGGTAAAAATGTCCTTTAAACATCATAGGATAATAGTAAGACATTTTTTAAAACATTTTTATAAAATATGGTTTTGAAATAACATAGATTTCGGAACTAAAGGATAAATAAAGTCAAATTTTTATAAAATCATTTTATTAATTATCTTAAGTACTAAAGATTGGAAAATGGAATCATTAGTTGGATATAACATGAATAATCATAGTATAAGAAACTTAATGAGATTTATTGAGATATGTATCATAATATTCTATAAATCTAAGCATAATCATAAACAATCTTGATAAATGATGAGAATTTAGCAATAAAATCTTAACACTTAGGTAACTCTAAATCATAATCCCCATTAGATAATAGAATTAAATGAAGATTATAAAATAATTAAAAGAATAATATTGATGATATAACATGTAAAAGGTCATTATATAAACTTATTATAATAATATAAGTGCATGACATAACATGCATCTCAAAGAAGGCAACTTGAGACAAAATTACCTTACCATTTTGGTAACTTTTGAATCATAAACCCCATGAAAGAGAGATCATAAAACGGATATGTAAAAATCCATAAATTTAAGTATAATTATAATATAATACATTCATGTTTAGTATATACACCACACAAAATAAAAGAGTTTTGAACATGGCATGTATCTCATGGATATAAAAAGTGAGATAAGAAAACCCTTACCTTAAGTCTTGAATTTATTCATACACGTTCAAAACTCCAATATAATAAATATAAGTTTATTATAAGTCTACCAATTAACCATAAAATTATATATAATTCCATATATGATTTTATTATGACTTTATATTACCCATTTAATAACAATCCCGTGTTAATGTTAAGTTTAGGGTAATATCCGCTTTGTTTTTCATATATGTTTTTACTTGTTATTCTTGATCCTATTACTTGGATCATGATTTACTTATTTAAATAATTTAAAACATGACATAAATATCATATATATTTATTATATAAATATTTATAATAATATATAAAAGATATAAATATGAAATGGAATACACCGTTCATGGAGACGGTAGGTCGTCTGTACGCAAGACCGTTGTTTTCATTTTCTTTTCATATTTGAAAGAAAGTAAGAAAATTAAATATATGTATATATGTGTATATATATATATTTATATATGTATATAATATAATTAAAGTATAATTATTATGTTATATTTATCATATAAATTTACTAAAATTTTCCTTAATATTTTCCATGTAAAGTGTGAACGAATTATATCGCTTTGAGGAGTCAGTAGCCCACATGTTGACAAACGAAGTTATCATATTTACAAAAAATGGAAAGCATGAAGGTATGTGTTATATAAAAATTATATAATTATGAATACAACATAAATATCATATATATATATATAATATAAAAATGTATTTTCTATCATAATTCCCAACCATGAGAGGAGGAAAAGGAAAAAAGAATGACATCATTTCGTGAAGCGGTAGTTCATCGTACATGAATGGTAAGTTTATTACTCGTTTTATAGAAGTGTGTGAGAGTGTAGGTATAAAACTTATAATAAAAAAATATAATATTTTTAGTATAATGAGGTTGTTATATAATAATGTAATAAGAATATTTGTAATGCCCTGACCCCAGCTACCCAGAGTCTGTGCATTATTACATAACATTGGCATGATCACAAGGGATCAAATCCCAAAAGACGGATCAGTTTAGTAGCCTTAGAAATACTTGATACATTTATAAGTTTTACATTACATTATAAAATGAAAAACAACAACAACATAGTCTCCATAGGCCACACTCATATTCCTTAGACTATCCCTATAGGTTAGTCATAATATACTTCTTCGCATACTGGGAAAAATAAAACATAGAAATGGGTGAGCTCAGATGCTCAGTAAAGATAAAAATATAGTAGAAACTTTCATAAATAAGCATAAACATTCAAGGAAATGTAAGACTAAAACAAAAGACTTTTAAGCTTGAACTTCATCATAATATGGAAAAGATAAAATCAAATAATTCCATTTAATTATTCACATGGATATTCTACTAGTTGAATAATCACATGCAATATCAATAGCCACTTTCATAATGATGGAATGCATAATGTCAGACTTCATAACCACATAGTCAAGGCCTTGTTCCAAGACTACAGATAATATTTTTTAAGGACTTGTTCTAAGACACTAGTTTGTCTCATGAGACCTACTGAAGCATCGAGGAGTTATAGCAGGCTCCACTCATCACTTACTAAGTCCAATGCATTTCTCATATGAAAAATTTTAAACATAACATAAACATTCATATTAAAACTAGCATATGAAATGTCAATACTTTATCCATAAACCATGAATGGTGTAAATATAACACATCCATAGTAAAACATACCACAAAACCTTCAATACAATATGTAAGTTTTGTATCATAATAAATCAACTTCAAATAAGCTTAAAATTCATCAAAGGATATTGACATAGATGAAATCAAAACATTTTTTAGAGAAATATATATTCCTATTTTGAAATCATTTAAAAGTCATATAATTATAAAAGAAGACATTTATTTTTAAAATATTCTTATAATCTTGTAAGGGAAGCTTCTACGATGTCATAACGGTGGAAAATAGCTGCACCCGCCGTATAAGTTAAAAAAACATTCTTACCTTAATTTTGTAGAAAAGGTCATAAGGTACCTTGTTTGGAAAATGATGGAAATATTCCTTTCAAACCATTTTATAAAAATTAAAACAAGGTTATAAATGAATTTAACCCATATTCTAGTAAATAATAAAAAAAATTGGAATACATTTTTAAGAAATATGGATGTGGATGATAAAGAAGTCCCAGTAGATACTTACATAAAAACAACCTCAGATAATAAAGAGATTGTGAAATTAACCCTTACCTTGTACTTTTCCTTGGTCGAGGGTAGGTTAACCTCCTGTATAATGGTGAAATAATTGTTATTAAATTATAAAATAACCATATACATGAATATGATATCATATATGATCTTCTAATATTGCTTTGTTAATGATACTTCAATTGTGTCATCATTTTGGGTGTTAACTGATTCATTTTCCTTTATATGATTTGTTAAGTAAGTAAATTTTGTTATGGATAGGATGTATTTGATTCATATACAGAATTATATTATGCTCATAAACATTATTTTTAATCATAAAATGACAATTATTCTTGAATGATTACAATGGGGAATGAATCTCATCGCGTTCGTGGAGACGGTAATCTGTACATACGCACGAGCGAAAATGTCATTCTTTTGATATTAAATTAGTAAATAATTGGATGGTATATCATATATAAAGAATTATTCTAATGTTATATTTATTATTTACATCATTTATACTCATTATTATACAGATCCAAATGATGAAGTGTTTGAATAACAAACTACACCACGACGTGGAGACGGTAATCCGTACGTACACATGTATGGTGACTTTGTCATTAATAGGATGGATAGAATAATGAATATGGTTGTACCATTTTTATAATAAAATCAAAGTATATATAATATTCTGGATTTATTATTTTATAATGGAAACAACAGAAAAAGAGGTTGTGGAAGAAGAAAAGAACTTGAAAGAGGTGATGAAATATTTACCTCTTCTTTGGGTTCTTCCTTTTGATTTGATCAAAAAAGCTCCATAGGATGGCTTTATGACTAAAGGAAGTCCTCTAGGATAAAGGGAGTATAGTTTAGAGGATATTTGGGTAGGTTTTTTCCAATAAAAATGGCTTTGAAGGTGTGAATTTGAGAGAAGGGGAAGTGCCCTTTTATAAGATAAGTGAGGGTCACTTTAGGAAAAGCTTGAAATATTATTTTATAAAAAAATCATCTTCGGTTTATAATGGATAAGAAATGAATTTTTTAAAGTATGAGGTGGTTATGGGTCTAAAACCTCTCAACCAATAGGTTTTATACAGGTTTAGGTCATCATATTAACCTTAACTTTTAGATTTAACTCTTAGTTAAATAGTTTGACATTTACCATGTCTCTTTGTATTTTTATATTATATGGTTAATAAACTTACTATAAACTTCCATGAGAACCTCAAGTGGTTCATTAATTACATATATAATATTATTTAATCTCTTTGTCTGAACCTTATATTTTTAGGAATAGAATATCAATTAATAATATAATATTTGTTTTAAAAACTCTTTTATGTCAATTTTGACACTATTTGGTATTTTTTTTAATTCATAAAAGAATTATTACTTAAAAAAATTAATTTAATCAACCCTAACATGTTATATTAACCTATAAAATTAGTTTAATTCATTAAAAGTCTCAAATTATATTTATTTGTACATTTATAATATTAATTATTTTAATCTTTCATTAATAAGGTAATTACTACATCGTCATTGTGTCATAAATAAATATAATTATTTAATGTATAAAATTTATAAATAAAAAACCATTATATAGGAAATATTTTTAGCTTTCTAATTAATATTTATAGTCTAATTTATCTTATGTATAATGCTATATTAAAAATGGTTTAGTTATTAAACTTTGATTTTAACTCTTTTAACTCTTCTTTAAATAAAATAATAATAAATGTCCTAATCTAATCCAAGTGGACCAAATAGGATCATATTTTATTTATAAGGTGTTTTTGGTCGAATTATACTTATAAAATAGAATTATAACATGTTTTAGGGTAATTATGATATCATTTTTCCCTTAATTACCTTATTTACTTTTAACCGTGGTAAATAAAAGTCAAAAGTTACTATTCAAAAAAATTATTTTCATCTTATTGAACCACATTTTACTTACAGATACTAAATTTGTCTCTAGGATTTTTGAAATTCAATCATAAAATTGGTAAAATTAAGTTTTATACAAATTTGGAAATGCTCCTAGGAGATGGGTAAAAGACGGTAAAAAGTTCGATAAAATTTTATATATCTAAACTTATTATAAAATGACTCCAATGAATTACGTTAAACATATATAGGTATTATGTATCCATTTTGACCTAAAATAAATTAAAATAAATTAACTAATTATTTAAATAAAAAGTCGGTTTTAACCAATAACGCGGTGTTTTTTTACTATTCATCAAAAATTGAAAGTTTTTAGAAAAATACCAAAAAATCACCCTAATCTAATTTCGATATTTTGAATCCAAAAATGAATTCCATTTTGAAAGATAAAATTTATAAAATTTCAAAAATTGGGTATTACTATTCATAACGGCTAGTTTGATTGGTCGCGGTGTGTTAGAATCTCAAAGTTGTGTACAATGAAAGCTATTGTATTATTCAAAGGGAAACATATTGTGGAAGCTTGGGGTGTTACATTCTTCCCTCCTTCAAATAATTTATTCCTCAAAATTTCTATAATACTACCGCACAAAAATATTCGGGTTGTTCTTCATCATAAGTTCTTCTAGTTCCAATGTTTCCTCTTCTATCTTATGGTTTCTCCATAGAACTTTTACCAGACAAGTCATTTGGTTTCTCATCACTTTTTCTCTTGTATCAAAAATTTTGACAGGCTCTTCAAAATAAGATAGATCAGGTTCCAGTTCAATTTTCTCATAGGTGAGTACATGTGTTGGGTCATGCATGTATTTTCTCAACAGTGATACATGGAACACATCATGAACTTTGGAGAGACTTAGAGGCATTTCCAAATGATAAGCTACAACTCCAATTAGTTCTAGAATTTCGAAAGGTCCGATGTACCTGGGACTCAATTTACCCTTCTTACCGAATCTTATAATTCTCTTCCATGGATATACCTTCAAGAAAACATGATCTCCTACCTAAAATTCCAAATCCTTCCTTCGGTTATCGGCATAGCTCTTCTGCCTACTTTGAGCTGCTTTGATGTGGGTTTGGATTACCTTCACCTTTTCCATTGTTTCCTCAACAAGTTCTGGGCCTACGAGTTTTCTTTCACCAACATCATCCCAACAGGTTGGTGTGCGACATCTCTTTCCATAGAACGCTTCATATGGTGTCATCTGAATACTTGAATAGAAGCTATTATTATAGGAAAATTCTTGCAGAGGTAAATATTGATCCCACATGACTTGAAAGTCAAGTGAGCAAGATCTCAACATTTATTATAAGGTTTTAATAGTCCGTTCTGATTGCCCATCAATTTGAGGGTGGTAGGCAGTGCTCAAAAGAAGTTCAGAATCCTGGGATTTCTGAAAACGTTTCCAAAAACTTGATTTAAAACGGGGATCATGATCAGAAATAATCGATAATGATACTCCATGAAGTCTTACAACTTCATTAATATATAGTCTTTCTAGACGTTCAAGTGGTAAATCTTCTCTTATATCAAGAAAATGTGCTAACTTGGTAAGATGATCAACAATTACCCATATTGAATCATTCCTTATAGGAGTCTTTGGTATCCCCATGAAAAAGTTCATCATAATTTTATCCCATTTCCACTCGGTTATGGGAAGAGGTTGCATGACTCCTCCAGGATGTTTCCTTCCAGTTTTCACTTGTTGATAAACCATACATCTTGACACAAAATCAGAAATCTCCCTCTTCGTGTTGACCCACCAAAAATGTTCCTTCAAATCTCTATACATCTTGGTGCTCTTAGGGTGTATAGAGAAATTGGAGCTATGAGAATTATCCAACAATTCCCTTTTTAGATCTGTTATATCATGAACACAAAGTCTCTTCCCAAATTTCAAAATCCCATCTTTATATATGAAGTCACTCAATCTCCCATCATTCACAACTTTAATCTTCTTTTGAAACTCCTCATCATTAGCCTGAGAACTTTTTATCCTTTCTAGTAAATATGGTTTGGAAACCATTTGAAAAAGTATTGATGTTTCACCTTCCATGATTATTCCCATATCCATTTTCTCTAGATATATGAAAATAGGATCCCTTTCAACTCTCATATTGTTCAAAAATCCATGATCCTTTCTACTTAAAGCATCTGCCACCTTATTTGCCTTCCCCGGGTGGTAGTGTATTGTGTAATAATAATCCTTGAGTAGTTCAAGACATCACATTTTCCTCATGTTGAGTTATTTTTGTGAGAAAATATACTTCAAAATCTTGTGATCAGTATAAATCTCACATTTTTCACCATAGAGATAGTGTCTTTATATTTTCAGAGCAAAGATTATATCTGCTAACTCAAGATCGTGAGTAGGATAGTTTTTCTCATGAATTTTTAGTTGTCATGATGCATAGGCAATAACTCTATCATTCTTTATAAGGACACAACCAATTCCTTTCTTCAAAGAATCACTATAAATAACAAACACATCATTTCATGATGGTAGAGTCAAGATAGGATCATTAAATAATCTTCTCTTCAGTTCTTCAGAACATTCTTCACACTCTTTTTTCCAAAAAAAATTAACCCCTTTATGAGTGAGCTTGGTTAATGGGTTAGCCAATCGGGAAAAATTTTGGACAAAACGCTGATAATAACCTTCTAAAACAATAAAACTATGTAGCTCGGTTATAATCATCAGTTCTAGCCATTATTAGATTGCCTTGTTCATTGAAGGATCAACAGATATTCCATCGTTAGAGAAAATATGGCCAAGAAAAGAAATCTCTTGAATCTAGAATTCACACTTGCTAAACTTCCCGTATAATTCATTTCTTATGAGGGTTTTCAGAATGGTGTGCAAGTGATTTTCATGATCTTCATAGATTTTGGAGTATACCAGGATATCATCAATAAATACCACTATAAAGTCAGTAAGATATTCCTTGAAAACTCTGTTCATTAGATCCATAAAAATAGTGGGTGCATTAGTCAATCCAAAAGGAACTATTGTAAACTCGCAATGCCTATACCTGGTTTGAAATGTTTTTTTCGGAATGTCTTCCTTCTTCACACACAACTTATGATATCCAGATCGAAGGTAAATCTTTGAAAAATATTAATCTCCATGAAGTTGGTCGAATAAATCATCAATGTGAGATAGGGGATACTTGTTCTTTATTGTTATAGCATTGATCTCCCTCTAGTCAATGCACAACCTCATAGATATGTCTTTATTCTTAACAAAAAGGATAGGGGCTCCCCATAGAGAAACACTAGGGAGAATAAATACCATATTGCTCAATTCCTCTAGTTTTTTCTTTAGTTCCACTAATTCCACAGTGGACATTCTATAAGGGGTCTTCGATATGGGCCTTGAACCAGGAATTAAATAAATGGAAAACTCAATTTCTCGTTCTGGAGGATGTCTAGGTAAATCCTCTAGAAACACGTCAACATATTCTTGAACAATAGGTATATCCTCTATTCAAATATTCTTTTTCTCACTCATAGTTATTTCATTCTCTTCTTCCATAATAATTGAATTTAGTAGAGCTACTGGGGATGGATCTAGATAAGAATCAGGTGGTGACATTTCTGCTCTAAAGATAAGGAACTCCTTATCGTTATCGAAAATTGTAACGTCCTTCTTCTAACAATAAATTTTCACATCATGGTATGAAAGCCAATCCATTATGAGGAATATATCAAATTAAATCATAGTTATGATGATGAGATCAATTGATAATGAATATTTATATGCTCTAATGGGAACTGATTCACAAAACTTTGTTTCAATGATACTTCCCTTAGGAGTTTTGACTGGAAACTCCTTTGTTAAGTCAAATTGAAAATATCTAATTTTCTTAGCAAATTGGGAAGATATGAAACAATGCAATGATCCAGAATCAAATAAAGCATTTTCAAAACTTGAAGAAACCATTAAATTACCTACCACCATGTCTTTTGGAGCTTCAACCTCAGTAGTAGTGGTAGCATATGCTTGGCCTTACTCCCTTGGCCTTTTCTGAGGTAAGTTCACCTGGCGCTTAGGAAATTCATTTGCATAATTCCCCTATTCTCTACAATTGTAGAATTCAACAGCCTCTTTATTCCCCTTGCAATCACAAGCTTGGTGCCATTTTTCACCACACTTGTAACAGAATTACATTCCCTTCAGACAAGTATCAGGGTGTTTCTTCCCACATTTAATGCATGATGGATATTAAACTTTTCCCTTCTTCCCCTTATTTCCATTTATAGAGTGTTCAGCAGATCTCTTATTCTCCTGCTTTTCTTTAAAGTCATAAGACTTAGAGAATTATTTTTCTATCTTGATAGCACATGAGACAATATCTTCGTATGATGAGAAGGATTGTGAGACTAATTCTCGGCGAATAAATGGTTTTAACCCATCAAAAAATCTATCAATCTTACTCCTTGGGTTATGTATATAATCTGTTGCATTCCTTGATAACCTTGTAAAGTTGGACTCATATTTTGTGACATTATCATCCTCCTTTTGCCTCAGACTTAGAAATTTCCTTTCCATATCCGCTCGATGGTCATGAGGAAAGTATTTTTCTAAGAAAATCTATTTAAACTCCCTCTATTCCATATTTTATACTTCATCATCTTCTTTTGTATTTTGAATCATTGACCGCCATTGATCTGTATCTCCCATGAGGCGATAAAATGCCATGAAAAATTTTTCCCTTTTGCTACTCCCCAAAGTGTGAAATATTTTCTCTAAGAAATTTATCCATTGCTCAGTTATTAATGGATTTGTACTCCCATTTAATTTTGGGTGTTTTTGCCTCATGAAGCGGTCTAACATTGATCCTTCGTGTTGTGGATCAGGGTGCTCCATACGGGTAAGGTTATTATTCATAACCTGAGTGAGTTGTCCCAGTATAGTGATAAGCTAATCAGCACCAGTTTCTTCACCAGCTCCACTATAATTATCGTGAGTAGGAGGGAAATCCCTACATGGATTACATGCATTGATATGGTTTCCATTCCTTCCACTAGGCGCCATTTCTAAACAATGGAATACAAGAGATTAGTTTATGAATTGCAATACATAATTCCAAACTTGTAAAACACTTAACATAAATTGAACAGCTTATGGATATAATCCATAATCATAAAAATGTTTTTTTGAGGAATTATATACTCATAAACCCTTCATAATGGTTTGTAAAGAAAATGAGAATTATCCTAAGCATATCCCCTGGGAGTGTTGTAACCAAGAGTGCATCAAGGCTTGTTGTCATGCACCAGTTCCTGTTCGAGTCTAGCTCAAAGCGGTGTTTTCGGGTTTTACCCCTAGGTACATCTATGCCAGAGCTGCCTCTACCTGCTCGTATCTAGACAGGGATTTATTTCTTGTAAAACTCACAAATCTCTATAGTAACAAAATTATAGGAAGTTCTTCTATACCAATCCTCAAAGTCTATCTTAGGGTAATGTTCTCTAATCAGAATTTTTCTAAATCTAATTTCCAAGGTTTATACTAAAATTCCTCTGATACCAACTGTAACACCCCAACCCCAGTTACCCAGAGTCTGTGCATTATTACATAACATTGTCATGATCACAAGGGATCAAATCTCGAAAGACCGATCAGTTTAGTAGACTTGGAAATACTAGATACATTCATAAGTTTTACATTACATTATAAAATTAAAAACTACAATAACATAGTCTCCATATGTCACACTCATATCCCTTAGACTATCCCTACAGTTTAGTCATAATATACTTCTTCGAATCCTAGGAAAAATAAAACATAGAAAGGGGTGAGCTCTGATGCTCAGTAAGGATAACAATATAGTGGAAACTTTCATAAATAAGCATAAACATTTAAGGCAATGTAAGACTAAAACAAAAGCCTTTTAAAATTGAACTTCAACATAATATGGAAAAGATAAAATCAAATAATTCTATTTACTTATTCACATGGATATTTTAATAGTCAAATAATCACATGCAATATCAATAGCCACTTTCATAATGATGGAATGCATAATGACAAACTTCATATCCACATAGTCAAGGCCTTGTGCTGAGACTACAAATAAGATTTTGTCAAGGCCTTGTTTCAAGACACTAGTTTGTCCCATGAGACCTACCATGAATCAAGGAGCTATAGTAGGCTCCACCTGTCACTTAATAAGTCCAATGCATTCCTCATATGAAAAATTTTAAACATAACATAAACATTCGTATTAAAACTAGCATATGAAATTTAAATACTTTATCCATAAACCATGAATGGTGTAAAAATAATACTTCCATGTCAAACATATCAAAAAACCTTCAATACAATATAGAAGTTTTGTATCATAATAAATCAACTTCAAATAAGCTTAAAATCCATCAAAGGATGTTGACATAGATGAAATCAAAACATTTTTTAGAGAAATATCTCTTCCTATTTTGAAATCATTTAAAAGTCATATAATTATAAAAGAAAACATTTATTTTTGAAAATATTATTATAATCTTGTAAGGTAATATTCAATGATTTTATAATGGTGGAAAATAGCCACACCCGCCGTATAATTTAAAAAACATTCTTACCTTAGTTTTCTCAAAAAGGTCATAAGGTACCTTGTTTGGAAAACGACGGAAAGATTCCTTTCAAACCATTTTATAAAAATTAAAAAAAGGGTATAAATGAATTTAACCCATATTCTATTAAATAATAAAAATGTTTTGGAATAAATTTTTAAGAATCATGGATGTAGATGATAAAGAAGTCCCAGTAGATACTTACGTAAAGACAACCTCGAATAATAAAGAGATTGAGAAATTAACCCTTACCTTGTACTTTTCCTTGGTCGAGGGTAGGTTAAACTCTTGTATAATGGTGAAATAATTGTTATTAAATTATAAAAGAACCATATATATTAATATTATATCATATATGATCTTATAATATTGCTTTGTCAATAATATTTCAGTTGTATCATCGTTTCAGGTGTTAAGTGATTCATTTTCGTTTATATGCTTTGTTATGTAAGTACTATTTGTTATGGATAGGATGTATTTGATTCATATAAAGGATTATATTATGTTCATAAAAATTATTTTTAATCATAAAATAAAAATTATTCTTGAATTATTACGATGGGGAATGAATCTCATCGTGTTTGTGGATACAATAATCCGTACGTACGCACGAGTAACAATATCATTCTTTTGATATTAAAATCGTATATAATTAGATGGTATATCATATATACAGAATAATTATCATGTTATATTTATTATTTACATCATTTATACTCATTATTATTCCAATCCAAATGATTAAGTGTTTGAATAACAAACTACACCACGACGTGGAGACGGTAATCCGTACGTACGCACGTATGGTGACTTTGTCATTTATATGATGGGTAGAATAATGAATATGGTTGTACCATTTTTATAATAACATCACAGTATATATAAGATACTGGATTTATTATTTTAGAATTAAAAAAACAAATAAAGAGGATGTGGAAGAAGAAAATAACTTGAAAGTGGTGATGAAATATTTACCTCTTCTTTGGGTTCTTCCTTTTGATTTGATCAAAAGGGATCCTTAGGTTGGCTTTCTGACTAAAGAAAGGACTATAGGAAGAAGATAGGATAGTTGAGAGTATATTTGGTTAGTTTTTGGCCAATCCAAATGGTTTTGAAGGTTTTAATTTGAGAGAAGGGAATGTGCCCTTTTATAAGAGAGGTGAGGGTCACTTTAGGAAAAGCTTGAAATATTATTTTATAAAAAATTATTTTCGGTTTCTAATGAATCAAAATTGAATTATTTAAAGGATAAGGTGGTTTGGGTCAAATACCTCTCAAACAATAGATTTTAGACAGGTTTAGGTCATCATATTAACCTTATCTTTTAGATTTAACTCTTAGTTAAATAGTTTGACATTTAACATGTCTCTTTGTATTTTTATATTATATGGTTAATAAACTTATTATAAACTTCCAAGTGAACCTCAAGTGGTTAATTAATGACATATATAATATTATTTAAGACCTTTTGTGGAAACTTATATTTTTAGGAATATAATGTCAATTAATAATATAATATTTGTTTTAAAAACTCTTTTATGTCAATTTTGACACTATTTGGTATTTTGTTTTTGTTAAATTCATAACCACATTATTACTTCGAAAAAAATTCATTTAATCAACCCTAACATGTCATATTAACCTAGAAAATTAGTGTATTTAATTAAAAGTCTAAAATTATATTTATTTGGATATTTATAATATTCATTATTTTCATCTTTCATTTATAAGGTAATTACTGCATCATCATTATGTCATAAATAAATTCAATTATTTAATGTATAAAAATTATAAATAAAATACCATTATATAGAAAATACTTTTAGCTTTATAATTAATTTTTATAGTCGAATTTATATTATGTATAACCCTATATTAAAAATGGTTTAGTTATTAAACTTTGATTTTAACTCTTTTAACTCTTCTTTAAATAAAATAATAATAAATGTCCTAAGCTAATCCAAGTGGACCAAAAATGACCATATTTTATTCCTAAGGTTTTTTTGGGTCGAATTATAATTATCCAATAGAATTAGGACATGTGTTAGGGTAATTATGATATCATTTTTACCCTTAATTGCCCTATTTACTTTTAACCGTGGTAAATAAGTCAAAAGTTATTATTCACCAAAAATTATTTTCATCTTATTGAACCACATTTTACTTACTGATATTAACCGTGTTTATATGATTTTTTAAATTCAACTCACAGAAGCGGTAAAATTAAGTTTTATACAAATTTGGAAATGCTCCTAAGAGGTGGGTAAAAGATGGTAAAATGTTCGATAAAATTTTATATATCTAAAATTATTATAAAATGACTCCAATGAATTATGTTGAACATATATAGGTATTATTTATCCATTTTGACCTAAAATAAATTAAAATAAAATAACTAATTATTTAAATAAAAAGTCGGTTTTAACCAATAACGCAGTGTTTTTTTCACTATTCGTCAAAAATTTAATGTTTTTAGAAAAATACCAAAAATTCACCCTAAGATAATTTCGATATTCCGAATCCAAAAATGAATTCCATTTTTAAAGGTAAAATTTATAAAATTTCAAAAAGTGAGTATTACTATTCATAACGGCTAGTTTGATTGGTCACAGTGTGTTAGAATCTCGAAGTTGCGTATAGTGCAAGATATTATATTATTCAAAGGGAAACCTACCGTGGAAGCTTGGGGTGTTACAATTTTGTTGGGGTGGAGAATAATAATAAAATAAAAGATCTTGTGGGAGGATGTTTCTTCTTCTTTGGGTAACTCCTTTTGGTTCTCACTAAAGGGTTTCCTTGGTTGGATTTCTTTCCAAAGGGAGGTATATAATATGAAGGGAGGGAAGTTGGGATGAGATTTAGGTACGTTTTGGCTGAGAAAAATGGATTTAGAGGTGTAAATAAAGAGGTAGGATAGGGGGATTTTATATGTGGGGAAAAGGACATATTGGGTATTCTTGAAAGGAATTGTGTCCTTCCCACGTTTTAATTGTACCCAAAGGGTTAAAAATAGATCATTATATATCCTTATAGGTTTAATGGTTGAAATATGGAAAGTAAATAATTTTTAGATAATATTAGGGTCATTTTTACACCTTATTTTTAAAGTTTAGTCATTAATTAAGCTCGTTTTTACCTTAATCATTGTAGTTAATTTTAATTACATTCACTAACATTTTTGGTAAAAAAATTAAGTTGACATTATTAGAAAATAGATATTATTATCATTACAAATATTGAATATATTATTCTAAATTATAAAAACATATGTGTCATTAATTAAATTAAAACTAATCCCACATATAGGACAAGACGATGGGTTTTTAAAGTGAAAAAGTCCAAAAGTTTGAAATGAAATTAAATCCAATTTCAATGTGAAATTAGTTAAAATTACCTAAATTGGATTAATTTATGTATAATTATTCTAATTATAGTTTAAAACAAAATTAATATATAATTTAAGTATATAAATAAATTATACAAAAAAGCCGTTTTGAATTAAAATTAAGTATTTTTCACTATTCATCAAAAAAATGAAACTTCTCAGAAAAATACCAAAAATTCACCCAAAGTAAATTTTGATATTATAATTTCAAAAATAAATTTTATTTTTTAAATTAAAAATTATAAAAGTGTAAAAAATTATATTTAAAATAAGTTTTCCATTAAAAGGTGGTAAAATCACCTTTTAAAAAAATACCTCCTTTTATTCATATGCACATGAGCCTTAGCCCAGTTGCTAAGGACTTCATAAGTGCATCCAAGCGACCAGGGATCAAATCTAGGTGGAGGCAGAATTTCTAGGGGGTACTGTAGCAGGTACTGTAGCAGTACTCTAGCAGGTACTGTAGTAGGTACTGTAGCGGGAACTGTGCAGTACTATAGCAGGTACTGTAGAGGGAACTGTAGCAGGCACTGTTTGGCACTATAGCAGCTGGGAATATGCCCCTGTTTAGGCCTTTGGGCCACCGATTTGGTCCCTGAGTCCTTTAAGGCTTTTGGGCCACCCATGCCTTTAGGTCAGTAAGGCCTTAGGGCCACCTCAAGGCCTTTGGGCCACCTTTAGTGCAGATGAAAACCAGACAACCTACAAGGAACAATCTCTACAAGGAGGATGAGAAAGGAGCTTTCACCACAGTAGAACTAAATGGATTGTAAGAATGAGAGGGTATGGCACCTGCGATCAGGAAAAGCTTGTGCATGCACGGGAATGCCTAGCCGAACAGTAATGCGATGGTGGAGAGCTGATTTCACGATGAAGATGTTGGGGAGGAGAAGTTCTAAGTAGTTAGTCTGGGTTGTATGTAATGTTTGAAGCCTACGAGCAATGAATTCCTCTAAGGCCTACGAGTCATTTAATACTTACGCCTACGGGCCTTGTAAGGGTTCCACCTCACCCCTTGAAAGGTGGATTATCAAAAATCAAAATATAATTGGATTTATTCTTATATTATGCCTATAAAATATATTATATGAGTATTAAAAATATTGATTAGATATATAGTATATAAATTTTATAGAAAAAAAATCATCAAAAGTGGTTTATTTAATTTTGTTGAGATAAAATGGTGTTTGTACGTAGAAAAAATTGTTTTCTTAGAAAATGAATTTCTTTATTCTCAGATAGTTATTAGATTAATTTATAACTAATTTATAACCAAAGGATTTATTTATATACATTTTTAAACCATAGTTTCATAATTTAGTCAATCTCATTCATATCTTCCATTCTAACGGCTGCGTGATAATTATAATAATATTTCAATAATAATATAAATAGTATATTTTAGTTTGATAAAACATTGTCTTACATGTAACACAAGATATCAAAGGGACTCAATATTGAGTGTAACACAATCCAAACATAGTATTTCATGTATTGCAAGCTACTCTATATTTTGCGTGTAGTGAAATATTAACGTGGTGTTTCATATAACACAATCCACACTTGGTGTTTTCGTATAAAAAAAGCTATATTCAGTGTTACAAAATAACAAAAAGATTAAATTAATTCAAAAAAATCACAAAATATTGGGTTTTTACAACCTAGTTCCAAAAATATTATTAGATATATTTCAAATATTTATATATAAAAAACATATACATTATAATTTTCACATTGTGTAAGTTCATAAATAATATGATCAACACATATATTAGGTTGAAATATATATATTAAATATAATAATATACATTGCTTTTTTAGATCATGAATACTAATAATCATGCCATGTTGTTAGAAGTTTTGAAGTTTTTGTCTTAGGGTCTTATAAAATAGGATAGAAAGTTTAATGCTTACAATGTGAATGGCTTTAAATTTTATACACTAGATCAAGAAGAGGGTTTTAAAACATGGAATAGTGGAATATTTATAGTTTATGAATTGGGATACTATTGAAAGATGATTTATATTATTGAATTAAATTACTATAATCATTTTTTAGTTATTTTATTCAAATAAAAGTGGTACAATTTTATCATTGGTATTTAAAGGGATTCCTTGTAATTTACTTCTATGAACTTCTCTCTCTTGATGGATTTTAGTGACTGTGAAGTTCATGATCCATATATCTTCTCATCATAAGAGAAAATGGTATATTATGTGTAATATTTCATAGATAAAGGGTGGAGTGTATTTATTCACATAAAACAAAGATACTTGTATGATATCGGTAATGAAGTGGAAAATTTTACCTCTGACATTGAATACCATCAAAAATAAGAAATTTACTTATTTTTCCAAAATGATATTAAAAATATTAGTCTTACAATGGTGGAGGAAGTAGTAGAAATAATGATGGAGAAATATAACAACATGATTGATAGAAAAAATGATTTTATGTACAGTCGTCCATTAACTTATCAACTACCTATGTTATATGTTATTCATTTCCAATAATGTGGATCTGATATCATATTTAAGTTGATTTTTATGCATGAGTTATTTAATTTTAGAAAAAATAATGTTTTATTTATTTGTATGTGCATTAATTCATTAATGTAAGAACCTGGATCTTCGTTCAGGTATGCTTTTCCTTTTTTCTGGAGTTTTTAAGAAAAATGGTTTTTCTGAAAATTTTCAAAGTACACGCCGTGTACTCTGTTCTGGCACGAAGTCGTGTGCTGGCCGTGTCCGGGCCACACACACAGTGTGTAAGGCTGAGGTGGAGGCCGGTTTTTTGGAGTATGGAAAAAATTGAAGTACACGTTGTGTACTCTAGAAGTACACGGCGTGTACTTTATTTTTTTCATTAAACAGACTGTAGTCTCGCCTAACCCTCATATTCGTCTTCTTATTCAGTTTTTGACCATCCGAGAGCGTCCGTACGGCCGAATCTTCTTCGAGCTTCCGCCTCGCCGTCCATTCTCCGATTCGAGCACGGTCGATTGCGTTGGAATCGCAGCGGTGAGTTCTTCCTTCTTCTTGAGCCTTGTTTCTTGATTACTCCTTGTTTTTAAGTTATCGTAGGAGGAATGTTTTGTGCGTTTTCTCAGATCTACGTCGTTCTAAGAGGAATTTTTCGTCGAGGTTCACGTATATCGATCTCCTAGGATCGAGGTAGGTGGTTTGTGCCTTTCCGTATAAAGTTTATGGATATTTTGTGCAATTTCCACCAATACCCTTGAACGGGGTATTGCGTGTTTCCTGTTTTTCCTTTGTTACTTTCCTGCTTTGCTTGATTGCTTTAGTAGAGGTTATTTCTTGTGATTAGAGGGTTTTTTTTGTGCTCAGTTTGTTTTCCATGCTTGTTCTGCCTGTTTTTCATTTATCCAGTTGTCATGCCTAGTTGTAGGATTGTGGACTGTTTCCTTGTTTTACTGTTTATCCTTAGTTGATAGACAAGTAGTTCTTGAGGTTTACTTGGATGATGTACATGTGCGCTGAGCATGTATTACCTTTCACTCAGTACTGTGAGAACCTAGAGTAGTAGACCAAAGGGGGAATTGACGGAAGGGCTTCTCCAGAGTGTCTTTTAAATCATGATACGAGACCAAGGGGAGAATTTACGGAAGGGCTTCTCCATAGTGTCTTTTAATTACGACGCGGGCCACAGGGGGAATTGACGTTGAGTGCTTCCCCAGAGAGCCTTTAGCACGATACGAGACTATAGGGGGAATTGATGGTGAGTGCTTCCCCAGAGAGTCTGATTATTTACGTAGCTGAACCAGGGGTGAGACTGTGTGTGCCTCCTAGAGGGTTGCTAGTACTTAGAGGTTGAACCATAGGGGTTAGACTGTGAGAGCTACCCAAAGGGTTACCTATTTTCTTCTTGTTGTTGACTACTTACTTGTGTGCTTTCCTTGTTAGAACTGTGGTTTGTAGTTGCTTGTGTTTTTTCGTTTACTGTTTCTTGTTTTATTACTGCCAAATATTCATTGACTGTTAGGCACAGATCTTTGGGTGATTGCCTACTGGGATTGTATCTCACACCCTGTTTGGTCCATGCTTTTGGGTCCAAGAAGACTATGTTACTGTAGGTATAGATAAGGGAAAGCTCCCTTCTACTTCAGGATCTTGACTGCATCAGGAGCTGGGGAGCATGGGACCGAGCCGTGGCTCACGATGCTGAGGAGATTATTTTGTTTTTCTTTTGCACTTGGTTTCAGTTGTATTTCAGCACATTGTTGTGTTGTTGTTTTTCCTTAGATACTTGTACCTGCTGCGTCATTTTCATCATAGTTATATATCTACATTGCTTCCGTTGTTTGGTTTCTGTTGTTATGCATGTCATTTGTTGCTTCCGCTGTTTATTGTTGTTTTCATACATTGTATACCTTACCGAATGAGGTCATATTTTCCCCACCGACTCACCAAGGCCCTCACTACTATTCAGAAGCCTCTAGTTTTCGGGGAAACGCACTTGAGGTCATGTGGAGAATCGGGTACGGTGCACCAGTGGAAGGGCTCCAGACTCGGGAAGTTACAATTAACTTATCTATGTATATTACATTTTTCTTTATTGTGAATCAGTTGTCATTTTTAAATTTATTTTACTATGTGAATCTTTTGAAATATATGTTCTAAAATTTTTTACTTGTCTAAGTGATACTAATGCTAAAGATGAGGTGATTTGATGATCATAGTTTACTACCAGTTGATGTTACCTCGAACATAAAAATGCCATCGGTGTTTTTTAATGATCCCTTAGGCTCCTTCCTTATATAATCCGAAATTCCCTCTTCCTCCCTCCCATCAACATCTACCATATCCTTCATCTACCTCCCATCAGCATCTAATACACTATTTCCCAATTCAGTAGGTTCAGCATGCAATGACCCATCAAAGAGGTAATATGTGGTCACTTCTGTCTCTTCATGATAATATTAGAGGGTAATGGTTATAGGTAAAAAAAAAATTAATGTGAATAGATTTATTGCACTTTTTTATACTAATAAATACTTTTTACATAAAATATAGAATTAATGTTACTATTGAGATAAACATTAATAGTTCATATGTTTTTAATCTGAATATATTGAAGATAGTTTCCCCCTTTGATTTTTTTGGGGTCCCCATGTATGATTCTATGGAAATATTTTTTTAGATTCTGGGCTAGTTGGAAGCTGAGTTGGTGACCCTTATGATTAAATATTTTAATTAGAGGCATATTTCTCAATCTTGGAAGAATGAGGTATCTAATTCCTATATAAAGTTTATTTTAATACATTATGCCTCAATTTAATACCATTATTTAATTAAATGGTAATATTTTAAAAATTAATCTTTTTTAATAGATTTTATTCCACTTTACCATCACTAGTCTTATCACAAAAAAAGTGGACATTGAAAATTTTGGGTAAGAAATGGAAATATTATAAGTAGAGATTTTGGAATGAAGTTAATGATACATCATTGACCAATAAATAGTTGTATGATATGGTACCTAGAGGGGTACCTAGAGAGTAGTGGAAAGTGTTTGTTAATATCTATCACTATGATAATCACATGGTATTAAATAATATATTATTATATTAATGTAAATTTATATATATACATTCATATAATAAGGAGATTACATTTCATGCATTACTATTAAATTAACTATTATTTATTTTATGAAGTTTCAAGAAAAAAAGTATCAATCCAAGTGAAACAAACCATCCCCCACTCTACCGGTTTAAATATTTTTTTCAAGAAAAAGATCCACCCTGGTAGTATTTTCATTAGTTCAAATATTTATATAATAATATTATATTTTTCATATATTAAAATGTCGATTTATCTATTTTTAATATAGATAAATAATTTAGGTCATCAAGTCTCATGGATGGAACTTTGGTTGAATATTCATATGAAATATAATGGGAGTTATGTGGATAATCCCACTAAAGAAGTTGAGGTATGAATTCCTTTTTCATTGTAATGGTTCACATAAACATATTAAATACTACAATAAATTATGAAAGAAAATATATAATGTAATTTTATATTTACAATCATCAAACTATAGTTAATCGAAAATATGTTTTATATTTTATAATAAAAACTTCAATTGTTAAAAATTTAAATAAAAATTCTCAACATAAACTTAGTTTGATAACTAGTGTTGTCAATTTTATATTCCCTCTCTATTAGGCTCACACTTTACTTTCAATTGTCACTTTGTTGATATATTTTACTTTAAATATAACTAATATTTCATTTATAAGTAAAAATAAAATAACTATAAGATGTCAATGCCATGTAGTCCTTCTTGGTATTCCATGATGATCCAGTTTTTCAGGTCCTTGGGAAGGAGCATCTTGGTTTCATGCATGGGATGGGTTAAGGACTATTATCATCAGAGGTATTTGGCAGGTCACTGGGGATCGCAACAGCATCTAATTCAGGTTGTAGTTACTCCCTACCTCTATATTCTCAGAGTTAGTTTATTGAAATATAAAACATAATTCAGAAATAGGGGAACATAATCTAGTAACAAGGGACTCATATATAGCTAGAGAATTCAAATTTTTTTGCTTTGTAGAAAGCATTGGTTGAACTATATTAGAAAACAACTGGATGTTTCATTAGGTCAATGGATTGCTCAAGTCAGCTGGTAAATCACACAATTTCATAATCATTTAGTATAAAAAATTATTTATTTTAAGTTGAAATTTAAATATACATCACTATTTAATTTTCAAGAAAATAATTATACAGGTTTTGGGAGAAGGGAGTGGAGAAGGAGATAGAGGTGATCTTTGTTCATTAGGTAGTGATGGGGATAGAATTTTGATTCAGTGGTATTTTTGTGTAACTAAACTCATTATATATAAATTATTTTATTTAATTATATATATATCTAACTTAAAAAGTTTTTTATTTAAATATTTATGTGATAAATGATATTATTTTATATTTCTATTTATGTTTCTGTTTTCTTATCTGTTTGGTTTTTTTGGACAAAAGTCAATATTTTTAAAAAAAATTAACATTTATATATATAAATAGTTTAAACTAATGTTATATATGGTATAAATTTATTTATTGATAGTTTAAACAACTGATATATGGGATAGTATATATATAGTGGCGGTTTTAACCATCCCCAAATTTTTGACATTTTTTACAGCCAAATATTGCTGCTAAATAATATTTCATGACAGTTCCTAGAAACCACTTATAAATTTTAAAAAATTACATGATATTATTCTTCATTCCAAATTTAGCATCATTTTATAAAAAACAATTTCAAAACCATTTGGAATCATTTTAAACCACCACTATTATCATGATTTGTTGTAGTGTACATTGATCTTCTTCCCTGCACCTCAGGAAGATACTCTACAATATATTTGGAAGGAAAACCCATTCCTACTCTCATATTAATTAATTTTTGGCTTAAAAATGGTTAAATTTCATGTTAAAATAAATAAAACCAAATGTTTTCCTTTAAATAAATCTTTTACTAAGATGGTTTTCTAAATAGATTGATATTTATTAGGTTGTTTTGGATGTGTGTACATGTTAAAAATACTTAGTTTAAACTTTCCTCACTATTCCACATTTGGTAAATGTTAAATATTACTTTTTAATTTTCATGAGTGAAATATTTAAAAGAAAAATAATGCTTAAATTTTTTTGTGTTATCCAACATTCATTGGTCACCTTATTTAGACTATTTTAGTTTTTATGTTAACATGTCTTATATTTTGTAAATTTTGTATTTATTTGTTACATGAGGTAGTTAAATTTTACTTGAAAATGGGGTATATCTACTCTTAAATGAAGGGTTCTCAAGTAAACCTAATCAAAATTAATATGTTAATGGTGTGGGATAGGCCTGCAGTGCATTTACTCGATTATAACCTTTCCCTGATCTCAAATAGGATGGTTGGCATGGCTATCCGGACTCCATTATACATAATTCCCTTTTCCATAAAAGGAATGGGTGGTTCACTCTAAATTCAATTCATCTAAAATCCATGTTAATCCTAAATCAAGTATTATTTGTATGGATCGTCTCAGTATAGGGAGTTAATTATTTTAGTTAAAATCTAAATATAAAGTTTGTAAAGATTGTTGTTTTTTTAATTATTCTATATCCTTCTATGGATTTTATATTTTGTTTCATAAACTTGATCGTATGAAATGTAACACCCAAAAATTTAGTTTAGTAGAATAATAATCTTGATATATTTCTTATCACACAACACTGAGCTTTAAGCGAATTGTGATATACTATAAAAAATATTATTATTTAAATGTAACCATTATAACCTAACGATTAAATTAGAGGGTGTGAATATGAGTAACCATGTTATAAAATATATGTATAATTTTCTTACTCAATAAAAATTTATTGATTAATTACTAGAAAATAAACACTCAATTTTTAGTGGATTCGTTTTTATACTTTAAAAAATATGTTTTCTTCAAAAGTAGTTTTTATTGCATTTATGCATGAAAATTATAATTAATTTCTTCCACATTAAAAAAAAATATTTTATAAAATGAACATAATTTTCTAAATAATCATATCAAAATTAACTTATGGTGAAATTTTATGTTTTTTACGGAATGATTGATTTTCTAGTGAATAGTGAAAATACGGATTTTTCAAATACTCCCCTTTCTTTTCATTAAAATAAAGAAATTTAAAAGTAAAATTATATTTCAGATTTATTCATAAAGTTAAATATTATCCATATTATTTACAATAATCCAATAAATTCCATTACGATTATCATTTTACATGATTTTTATATAAGTTATTTTTTATGCTTAAAAACACATTATTCAAAAAACTATTTTTCATTACGTTTTATACATTTATATTAAAATTGATTTATCCCACTTATAAAGATTTAATATTGAAAAATTGATACTATATTTGGAATAAGTAGGTTCAAATTTTTAAATATATCTCTTTTATTTTTTGTCATTGTGAATAGTAATCGTGGTAAATATTTGTCACCTTGATAAGGGTGAAATAGGTAAAATAGGGTTAAAACTATGAGATACGATCTCAAAATAAACACAAAACCTGAATTTATTTCATTTTATGTGATTAATTCTATCATATACATACTAAATTTTAATATATGGAAATTTTTTTCATTTTTCCTTGATAAGGAAATTTTTATTATTTTAAGTAAAGAAAAATACAAAATGTCACTCTCTTGATTTTAAATTTATTTTATATGTTATCATAGAGATAAAAAGAATTTTTGAATGAGTATTAAATGTTATTTTGATAATAATTAAATTATATTTATAATGATAATTTATTTATAATTTTTAGTGAATTTATAATTACCTTAAAAGCTTATACAACACGGATGTGGTGTTTGTGCAATCAATAGAAAAATCAAAGTAGATAATTCTAAAAACATAAAAAGTAATATTATTTAGATTAATTATGGAGAAACATGAATTTTATGGTTAATAATAATTTATAATTTATGGTTAAAGATTTTATATTCTAATTCATTTGTTATCTTGGTGTCTTTAAATCCAAATTAAATGAATAATTTCAAAAATGACATTAATGATATGTCATAAAAAAATAATATTTTATTAAATTATTTAAAAATCATTAAAATATTTAAATAGGATAAATGGGATGATAAATTTTATAAAATTTTATATCTTTGTAATTTATGTTTCAATTTATACTGTATAAGTAAAATTATAACCCTTTAAGATTGAAGAAGTCATTACTGCGATTAAGGTTTAAAATAGTTAACGAAGTGGTTAAACAAAAAGATAAGGGTTAAAATGACCTAAAAACTTTCTTAAACCTAATTTGTTGGTATTATTTTTACCTTACCCTTATTAACTCATAATATGAGTCGTTTTGGATCTATTTTCTCAAGAAAGTGACTCAATAATATTTTAAAACATTGAAAATTTACAAGTGGTCCACTCACCTCGATTATAAAAGTATGACCATCCATTATCTTATTTACAACACTTTAAATAATAAATATTTACCAAACCCTAGAAAATTATCTTATAAAATTACTTATACACATTATATAGGTTTTTTTATTCCCAAAATTCCAACCCAATAATCCTTAAGAAGGCATCTAAATGCAGTTTATCAAAGAAGAGGTAATCCTATTTACGAACTCATTCATGTTTATTTCTTATTATACTTCCTATAAATCTATTGTACCCATACTAAAATAATAAATCAAACATCATTAATATAATAACATGTTATTATGATTATGTTACAACCATTTTTAACCTCTTTCGCATCCTAAGTAAAGAAAAAAACATTACTCATGCGTACGTACAGCTTACCGTCTCCACTTAGATATGTAATTCATTTTTCATAACCATTTTACTTGGATGGTTATAAATATGTAACTAATGTGCATATATTATATTTATGAAATAATTATTTTTCTATAAATATAATATATAATTTTCTTTCTTACCTTTATATTTGTTGTAAAATGATAGCGTCACTCGTGCATACATGTTGACTACCACCTCCACAAACCGATGTGATTCATTTTTCATTTTCAATTTACATGGATGGTAATAAGGATATATTTTATGAATATATATGATATATATGATATATATGATATAATAATTATTATTTAATGGTGAATTATCATTTACCTTTCTTTTGTTCTATCTGTCAAAAAGTGAAAACAATGTTCATATGTATGTACAACCTACCATCTCCATGAATGGTGTAACTCATTTGTATATATATAATGATTATAAAAAGGTATCTCATGAATAAATATTTCATTTATAAAATTAATATTATTATTAATATGATGAAACTATAACCTATTCATAAGAACCATAACATTTGTGATGAAACATACATGAGAAAACTAAGAAGTTAGTACTAAAAACAATGATAGTAATGAAATATTGTTGATGAACAGGTGATACGTTGTTATAAGTGGATAATATATGATATTATAAATATTAATATGGTTTTTTTATAAATTAATAACAAGGTTATCACCATTATATAGGAAGTTAAACCATATTCAATAAAGTGTAAGTGTGAGGTAAGGGGTTTCTTAATTCAATTTCCATTCATTGGGTTATACTTATACT
The DNA here is from genome assembly GCA_963277665.1 of Viscum album. NCBI lineage: Eukaryota > Viridiplantae > Streptophyta > Magnoliopsida > Santalales > Viscaceae > Viscum > Viscum album. The sequence continues at coordinate 727,442,960 of OY728155.1, forward strand.
TCAATGATTATGTTATGTCATGATTATGTGTGAAATTAACTCTAATTGTATTATGTTTTATTTCCACTCATTTTGTATGAATTAATATTTATCACACATAATCACTTCATTGATTATTTATCACTTCAATGATACAATCTTTGTAAGGGTTTATCATCTCAAATTGTCTTCATTAGGACATATGTTATGTTATGAACCTATATTATTTATGAGGGATATATACAAACCTTTTGAAATTTTATATCATGAATATTACTATTATCATTGTATTTAAATTTTCATTTGAATCTAATATTTCATAGGGGTTATGATTCAAAAGTTACCAAAGCGGTAAGGGATTTATGTTTCAATCTCATTTTAATCAAGATTATCTATTATTGAATTTTCATTAAGAGAAATTCTATAATAAATATATAATAAACCCATTTAATTTTATTCAAATATAGTTATTTATGGATAATACATGCTTTATTTTCATTTTACTCACTTTAAATTATTCAATAAACCAAATTTTTTTTAAAAAGAAAACTGACTTTATTTTCTATTTGGTGAGGTATATTTTTCTTACATGTCCATAGTTTTTAAAAATATTTTAAAAAAGATCTTTTTTTTACTAAAATGATTTATTAAGGACGTTTTAAATTAACTTTTACTTTTTTCAAGGTTTGAAAGTAATCTTTCTAATTTTTTTCTAAAAGGTTCATTTTTTACTTTCTTTATAAAATTTCAAAAGGAATGTTTCTTTTTAACGTATATAGAATTAATGAACTTATTTTATGATATTTATCTTCCAATATAATTTTTCAATGGTTTTAAAAATAAAATTATTTAATGAAAAGTTATTTTAATGTTTCTCTTCCATTTTCTTTTATTCTCTAAAGGACATGAATTTATTAAAAACCTATATTTATGATGAATTGATGTCCATATTTTATCTCTTATTAATTTTTTGTTCATTAAATTTATCTTGAAACATTTTCTATTTTTTGGTCACATTTTAGTGTACATCACATTTCTTTTAAAAATCCATATTCTTTTTATCATAGATATGATTATTTCCTAAATCTTATACCATTTCTATATATGAGGTTTTAATATTAAAGTTATTTTATTAACTAGGGATATATTGATATTTCATATTCTTTAATCAATATTAATATTTATTGATAAGGAATATTTTTTATGAATTAAATTGATCATTCAATATACGAGGAACGCATTGGACTTATTAAGTAATGGTCGGGTCCTGATATAATCCCTCGATGTATTGGTAAGTCTCATATGAAAAAACAGGTTAGGTATTTGGTCGAGGCCTTACCCATTTATGTAAGATATCTTGAAATGAGGCCTTGATAGTAAGTTTAGGATTCCCATAATTATGCATTACATTATTATTAAATCGGTTATCGATATTAATGTGATTATTTGAATAGTTATAATATTCATGGATAAGTTTCAAGCTCATGTGATTATTTATATAGAATTATTTGATCATCATTTATTTATGTCATATTATTCTAAATTCTCCAGTTATTAATTAAATATAATTATTTTTTAGTTATTTAACTTTCTATATTGATTATTAATTATTTAATCAAGATAGCTTTCATTGTATGTAACCCTTGCTGAGAATTTGATCTCACCCCTTTCTTATGTTTACTTTACTCAGGATCCTAGTAAGTTTACTATGAATGATATAAAATGATTTTCTAGAGATGATTATGATTTTCTCAATAAAAATACTATTTTTTATTTTATGTTTTCAAATGTAATTTGAGATTCAAGTATGTATCTATTTTACCGAGACTGCTAAACTATTTGGTCCTTTGGGATTTGATATCTTGTATCGATTATCAATGAAATAAATTAACCACCATATCTAGGATTCTAGGGTCGGGGTCTTTACAAGAAAAGTTGTTTGGGTCGGGTGGTGACTGCCTATTGAGTATACCTTACTCACATCATGCATAGGCCCCTCTTAGGATTTGTGCAATCTATTTTGTAAGTGAACTATAAAAGGGAAAGGTTCCTAATCAAGGGACATAGTCCCTTATGGAGGAAGGTATCTAGATGGACACTTTTTGGAAACTTTTAGAGTGATTTAACAGGTGGAATGAGGGAAATACACAACACTTCCTTTGATATTTTTCTCATTTGGGTCTTTACATTTGGGAACTTATACACTATTTGGTCAACATGTTATGTATATAACTATTTTTCCACTTTATTCTTATTTAGAGTATGATATGGAAATTTTTAATCATTTTTTATTTATATCTTTCATGCTCATGACATATCTGGCATTATTCATAGTTCTTATGATCTTTTAGTGTTTTTTTTTCTATAGTGACCCTAAAACCCATTTGTTTATGCTACTAAAAGTGTCAACCTATTTATTATACATGTTTATACTAATAGGAAAACCCATCTATCATAGTTACTCACTTTATCCCTCAATATTTATTCCAACCTCTAGAGATCAGGAGATGTGGTTGAGGTATTGTAGAGAATCGACTAGATAACATTCGGGTTATTGAGATACGGTCATTAAAAAATTGTATCAAATAAAAATTTAAGAGAACCTATGTATGGTACTTGAGAGTAGCTACGATATTGGACTATCATATATCATGAAGTAACATATAAATATTCCTAGATGGTATAATTATAGTGGAATCTTGAGTTACCAAGGGTGGATCAAGGTTTTATTCTCTCTTTCCTCTTCTAGTCAGTCTTGATCATCAAGTCTTGTTCATCATAAGATTTCAATGGGTAAGAATGAGTAGGACCACATGGAATTTTATATTCTTGTGTGTTCTTGATGAGGATATTAATGGAATAAGTTTGAGTCACTTAATAACTAAAAAATTAATAATAAATAAATAGTTTTTCCTATCTATGTAATGTTAATGATTATTTCAATATGAGTCTCAAATTTTTTCCTTAAACTGTGTATTTTTTTTATGATATTTTATTTATTTTGTGTTAAATTTAAATCAAGTCTACTTTATTTTCTTAAATAATTTTAAAATAACATTTATCTTATTTTAGTCTATATTAAAATCATGTTATACATGTATTTAAATTTATTTCTAAAGAATGCTGAATATATTAAAGTCTTGATGAAAATTATTTTAAGTATCAAATAGTTTTGATGAATAAAGAATGTAATGGATAGATGGAATGGGATTAGACCTAATGTTGCAATGTAACTATTCCACTTGGGGATTATCTATCTTTAGTAATAAAGGGTTTTAATATAGTTCTATACTTTCTTATAGAGGATGTCACCTTGATGACCACTGCTTGTTGAGAAGGAAGTGGTAGGGGAGCCTAGGGAACTTGACTGGACAACAGTTGATTCTTGGGTATTGGAAGGTCTTGCACTACTTCTCTAGGTTATAGGTCAAGAAGCTCCACTAAAGGATCCCACCACTTCTGAAATTATGATAGACTTCTAATTTGACCATCCTATGAGCATTCACAAGTATTAATATACTTGAGGAACACCAGATTTAGCTACCCACTTTCATGCATGAAATAGAAACCTTTTGATGGTGGGATGTAATGTTGGAAGGTAAGAAAGACCAAGGTATGGACCAAAACATCTAATATATTTCCATTGAGAAGCTTTATCTTGATACTCTATGCTAGTATAAAGATAAATAGTTCATGAATCTACAATAATGATAAATTAATGTTATAGTCTATGATTCCATTTTATAGATCTCATTAATTTTTCACCTTATCAAAGTGGGGATAAGGAATCAAAATATAGATGCTTTGAAATGGGCTTGAAACATCTAATGCAGATGAAGTTTATACTCTTAAACCTAAATACCCTCTCAAATGAAATGAAGAAAACTATTATTTTAAAGACTAAATTGAATATAGGATCAAGATAATGTGTCTTATTTCCCAACCAATTTGTATGTGATAGTTCCTATAGTGTCCAGAAACATGGATGGGAGTAAACAGGAAGGGGTAGATCTCACCAGGGGATCCAAGGTAGCGATGTACCTTTGTCTCCAAGTTTATGATATCCTTATACATAATGCTACCAGTGTGGGTGTTTTGATCATATAAGTCTAGACTATACCTTTGAATCTGATAAATTTATTTTATGCAATCAGTATATCCATATACATAGGTTACTTCATTGTGGTTCATCTAATAGTGTTTGGAAGAAGCCTCATAAAACTTTGATATCTCATAAATAGTCTATGGATCAGTCTATTGGGGGTATTTGACCACCTTGTGGGTGATATGGTCTAGGAGGATGATGTGGTAGATAGGGTCAAATTACTATGGTGTAATATTTAGTGTATTAATACACATCTCGGTATCATTATGAGGCTAAAAGAAAGATGTATATGGATGACCAATCCACTTCTAAAGCTGGAGTGGTCCTATATACTGTCAAATGTACTATTTTAGTTTCCTCAACAATAGCTTGTTCTTTATTTGATATAGATGTATCACACCCCCTAATGTATTCTGAACTAGTAATTCTTATGGGTATTAAAGTAGAAGTTTCATCCACTTATATGAGACTTGATACACCTTTGGGAAAAGGAATCAAATAGACTAATAAGTTTCCTTTAGGTACTTTTGTGGTTTCTTCTTATGGGATCTTATGGTCATGAACATCGAAAATTTTTATGTTTTTATATGAATGGATTGGATAACTCAATATAAAGTTTCTATTAACTTCTATGCTCAAATATTATCTTTGTCATCTCCTAATGGTATACATTATACCCTTTGTGGGGGTGGGAGAATCAAGTTAGATGATCAAGTACTGGCCAAGGGAAGGTCATGGATATCTCTATGGTAATGTATAAAATTATAATCAGAGTAGTGGATCCTATAATACATTCTATTTTACCTCTAGTAGTGGATCTTTACCCAAATATATTTCCTATGTACTTTTTGGGATTTCCACCTAAGTGATAGGTGGAATTTATGACTGATATTCTACCAAGATCTGAGCCTATTTTTATCCCTCTATATAGAATAGAACTGACTGAATTACGAGAGCTAAAAATCTATTTAGAGGATATTTAATCAAAGGGGTTCATTAGGTCGATCATATCTCTTTGGGGTTCCCCAATCCTTTTCATGAAGAAGTATGATGGTAGTCTCCACATTTTTTATACTACCGTAAACTTAACCATGTCACTATTATGAACCACAACCCCTTGTCAAAATTTTATTATCTTTTAGATCACTTAAAGGATCCAAAATGGTTCTCAAAAATCAACCTTTAATCGATTTACCATCAACTTTGGGTCAGACTAAAAGATATTTTTAAAACTAATTTTTAGATATGATATGGATACTTTGAGTACTTATTCATTCCTTTTGGGTTGACCAATGCTCATTTTTTGTTTATTAACCTAATGGATTGTATATTTAAACCATTCTTGGACTTAATTGTTACTGTATTTTAGGATGATATCTTAGTATATTCTAAATATTGGGAGGATAATACTCAATATCTTTGAATTTTAATGGAAACCTTATGAGAAAATTAGTTATATGCTAAATTGTTAAAGTGCTATTTCTGGATCTATGAGATTAAATTCATTAGACGTGTACTTTTCAGAGAGGGAATAAAATAGATCTTTAAAAAATGGAATTAGTTATGTCATGGAAATTCCTATTGAATGTATTTGAGATTATATTTTTCTAGGGATATTGGGTTATTATAGTTGTTTCATCCATAAATTATCCATATAATCTTAGATGAATTATTTTACTAAGTATGGGAATATGTTTATGTTGTTATATCTATGTAAATCAACCTTTCAAAAACTTAAGATGAAGTTAACCTCAACCCCTAGTCTCATTATACAATGTATAGGTGATGTATTTGAGGTATATTATGATGTGTACTTTATGGGTCTTAGTCGTGTATATTAAGATCATGTATATCTTCCATAAATACCATGGAATATATCCATCGGAACTTACTAGGAAGAATAATGTACCAAACGATTTCGTGCTTTGTTTTCTAGAACTTGGAAGACATGATGCACCTAAATCGTTGAACAATGATGAAAATTTCACCACAAACACACCATAAAATATTTTTGGAATATAAATATTAAAAGAATACAAAAGTAAAAATAACAACACAAGGATTTATGTGGTTCATAAGTGATTCATAATCCATGGGGTAAAATTTTATTCACTTTTATTTGGGAAATTAGAAGGTGATTTCAATATTATTCCTAAAAAATAAGTTATTTCACTCTAATAAATAGTAAATTCCATTTGATTCATCTAGTAGTCATCACATCCCAATATTCATGGCGATAATTCCACTAGAACCAATCTCTATGGAAATCCCTTTGTTTGGTCAAGGAATCCCACCAACTCAACCCCATATTTTGATACACAATTCCATCTTTTAAAAACCTCTTGAAATGAATCTTACATGTTTTCATAATGAATATTATGTTTCATAGAGTTACTTTTATGCAATTCATTTGTTTCTTCTTCATTAACTCTTACAGAAGTGATCAAGAGGTAACTTATTATTGTAACTTCGGGTTTTCATCATCTGATCATCCATCCTCCAAACTTTAAAACTTCTGGACCCTATAGTTGTTTCTCCACCACCACCATCCAACTCATCAAAAACTATTCTTCCAGTGTTCCTTCTTCCATTAGAGTGATCTCTTATCTAGAAAATGTATTTCACATATGGATGAAACCCAACAATATTCTACATGAGAATAATTTCCTAGGATTCACAACTAAATCCTTCGTTAGCACCCACATACCTCTTTCTATAACTAAAACTTCCTTTGAGGATCCATGGTTCCCCCCACCATGCATCTGGTTATCCCAACCCAATGGAGGTGTAATAAACCTAATTATATCCCATAATATAACCTTTTTCAATATATCTACTATATTTTGTGCTCATTCTATCTTTCATATATCTATCACTTAATCCTCCAAAAACTTTTAGATGAAATGATACTTTGGTTGAATGTGCTTCATCTTGGAATGAAACACCATATTTTTAGATAAGAGGGTCACACTTTATGAATCAAAAAATAGCATCCAATAATATTTTCTTATTATAAGGTATTTCATTAGCCCCTTCAGGTAAATAAACTACTTTAAATCTTCTATTAATTCAATTCACTATGATTATATTGCTGAGAGTGAAACTACCAGTTAATGCTTCAACATCCAACTCACATTTGTTCCTATGAAAGTGAACATCAAACTGGTGGTTCTCTTATGAGTGTCTAAATCTCCCAAAAAATCAGAGTTAGTAAACCCCTATATGAATTTTCCATTATGAAGAAAAGTTTAAATATTCTAAACCCCTTTAAGTATCAAATAATCTACCTCATATCCTCCCAATTTTCTCTTCTAGGGTTTTACATGTGTTGGATAACTACTTTTACTACTTATGCAATTCTTGGTCAAATAAAAACCATAGCATACACCAGGATTCCAACCACCAATGCATATATAATCTTCTCTATGTAATCTACCTCATCTTATATACATGGTTCCTTCCCCTTTCTCAATTTAAAGTTTCCAGTTATGGGACTAGTTACAGGTTTTTCTTCACTCATGATGAAGGGCTCCATAACTTTTTATATGTAATCAGAATGAGTCAGGTACAAAGTAATAAAACATAATTCCCTCAAAATATTCATTCCTAAGATATATTTAGTTGGACCAAGATACTTCATCTCAAAATTTATAGACCATTCATCCTTTATATATTTAACACTTTCCTTTATTGGAACAAACATAAGCATGTCATCAATGTAGAGAAGCAAGATGATAAAAATCTTCTCATCAAACAATTTCGATAATAAAAATGGTCAGAATGGATCTAAATGAACTTATAATTAATCATAAAATCATTAAACTTTCGATCCCACTACCTTGAAAATTTATTCAAACTGTAAAGGACTTACTTCAGCTTGAAAATAATGTCTCGGTTCTAATTATCCTCAAAACTAGAAGGCTATTATATATAGATCTCCTCATCTAAGCCCCTATGAAAGATTTTTTTCTTCACATCCAACTTATCTAGATGAAAGATCTCCATGGAAATTATACTAATTTTCATATTAATATTTTTGTGCTTAACTAATAATGATAATATTTCTAAGAAATCAATTCCTTCCATTTTATTAAAAACCTTTTGTGACTATATGTTCCTTGTACATATTTCTACCATCCACTTCTTCCTTCACCTGATACAACCATTTTTTATAAATAAATTTTTTCTTATAAGGCCTTTGAATTAGCTCATATATTTCAGATATATGGTAAGAATCAATTTCATCCCTCACAGGAAACTCCTACTAATTCAATTATTTCAAATGTCTAGACTCTTCTAGGATATCAGGATCTATATCATCCACTAAAATCAAGTAATGTTGATCACTCTTGTACCTCTACACTTAGCGCTTTACTTTGTTTGATCTTTACAACTCCCTTTTCATTTGTTCCCATCATAGAAATATAAATACCAAATATTTATCCTCAAGAGATATTTATTTAGTAACTCCAACCCAAGACTATATTTCTAGATATTTCTAGTACTTTTGTCTTTGGAAACACCATCAGAACATGAATCACATCTACAGTAACTTATAGATAGTCTGTTATTACCATCACTAGCATACTTTCTAAATTATTTGGAATATTCATAACTTATAGACATCCATTAAGTTGAAAATTATTCTTGATGATACTTTGATATCATTTGTAACCTTATCCATGATTCAATCCTTCTATAGAATCCCTTCATTAAATATTACATTTTTACTTTTGAAAATTTTCAGAGATTAATTATCCCATAGCCAAAAACCAAACTCTTCATCACCATACCCAACAAATAAACATTATTGGGACTCAACTTCAAGATTTTCACTTTTCCATTGAATCCACTTGGATGTAGGAGAGTGCAACTAATACTTTGATATGGGTGAAATCAACCTTAATTTTTTATCAAAAAACTTCCAAAAGTTACTACCCCAATGTAGATGAGGGATAATTTTTATCAATTATGAAACACAATTTACAAATTTTACCCAAAACACCTTATGGAATATTTCATGAAGTCACATAATCTTTTCCATTTTAACAAATATTTGATTCATCCTCTCCATGGATATGTTATGTTCCAGATTAGCTGGTATAGTCTTATCAAACTATATTCACTTCTGCTAGTAGAACCTCTAAAACTCCCTAATTTCATACTCCCCACCACTATCATGTCTCAAGAACTTTATCTTGTATCTAGTCTCTTTTTCCAACATGGATATCTATAAAATTAAGGTTCTGAACACCTCAAACTTATTATTGAGAAATAATACCCACACGTTCTATGTCGCATCATCGACAAATGTCATATAGAACAGTATCCCTCTATGAGAACAAACTAGATTTAGACCCCATATATTTGTATGAACCATCTCTAGATTCTACTTTTTTGATGCCTTAACTTCTTATTGGAAGGAAACCTTTCACTTATTTCCATAGATGCAATATCCTCATATCTCATACTCTATGATTTTTATTTTCAACATACCTTTAGTATTTAGGACTTTCATCCCATTCTCACTTAAGTAACCCAAATGATCATTTCATAACACTATGAAAGTTACTTATCTAGAATGCATCATACGTTTTTATAACCATGTTAGGTAAAATATTTCATCCTTAACTACTTTATCCATAACCATGTAACTGCATGAAATATTCCATGCACTATCTGTGAATGTTATATAGAAACCTACATAATCTAATTTTATAACAAAAATAAGGTTCTTTCTTAACCCTAGGATGTGTTATGTTCCTTGAAACTATAATAAATTTCCTAATCCTTTTATGGATAAAAACATAAAATTTTCCAAAAAACTCAAGATCACTTCCATCCATAAGATGCACCATGCCAAATTTTCTAGAATTATAATTACTTATTATCCCCCTATCATATGTTGAGTGAAATGAAACTCTAGAGTCTATGATCCAAGACTCAAGTTAGTTGGAGGAACTCAGTATTATAACTTTAATATATTCTAACAAAGAATTCATAGATCCACTTCTGTAAGTATATCTTCAATAATTTACTATCTTCACATTTCAATCCTTCTTCAAGTGACCTTTCTTCCAAAAATTCCAACACATCATACCACCATCTACTGAGCTACTCTACTCCAACTTTTCGTTCATTTACCTTAATTGTGACCTTTCCATAATGTAAAAAAAAACCCTTCATTCCAGAAAAAGGTATTTCTATAAGATACTTTTATCTTATTCTAATAAAGTTTTTCATTTAAGATCATGTCATTAATGTCCACTAAAACAATGTTAGCCTTTCCACTTGAGTTTCTCGCTAAAGTCACCATCACATACCAATAATAATGGATTAATAAAAGTAATAATAATGCCCACTTTGGATCTACAAATTTTACCTTCATTTATTCCAACTAAATCCTAATAATGTTGAAGTTGTTGATGTGATATGATGTTGGTTTACATACTAACATCCCCTAGCCAAAAAACCTCTGTATGAGGAATAAATTATTCATTGTTGATGGATTCTCACATATTGGAAAAATATTTCATAAGTTCTAGAGTATTTTTAACTTCAAATGTATTATAATACACATACTAAGCTAATGAGATATGCATAACCTCAATGATTTCTTATCCAACCTCTTAGATTCCTCCTACTTCATCAATTAAAACTTGGTACCCATCAATATTTGATCAAGGTCCTTTTATAATAGAAAATTCTTTATCAATATTTTCCATAACCCAAAATACATGTCGTCAAACTTCTCCACCCAGAACATGCCCTCATCCAATTCCATTTCTCCAAAAATTAATGAACTCCCACTAAATTCTAGAAAATTTAATAGGTATTAAGAATTACATACTAAAAAATATCTTATAAGAAAAGGGGTAAATGAAACTACTAAACTGATCTCTAAATCACTTTTACCATAGTCGGATAATTTGAAGATTCCCTATTTGAAGCTATGATTCCACTTGTTGAGAACACAACTATCTTCCATAAATACCATAAAAGATATCCACCATAACTTACTATGTGGAAACAATTACTATACGATCCCACACTATGGAGTATGAAACTTAGAAGACATACAGCACCTAAATCATCATAACACAATGCATGATTCACCTTGAATTCACCACATAATATTATCATAAGATAATGTTTGAATGAAGACAAAAGCAAAAAATAATAACATAAGGATTTATGTGGTTTAAAAATGAGTCATAATCCACTGGAGAAATGCTTCTTAACTTTTGTTCAAGAAATTAGAAGATTATTATAATAACATTCATACAAATCACAAGTGATTTCACTCTACTAAATAGTAGAGTCCAAAAATTTCATCAAGTACTCACTGCCTCCCGATATTCATTGGAAGAAGTCCACTATATCTAATCTCTATGGAAATCCCTCCATTAATCCAAATACTTCCACCACCTCAACTCCTTATCCTAATATATAGTTCCCACTACCAGAAACCTTATGAAATGGCGCTCATGTTAAGATGACTCTTAAGTTTCCTAGAATTACTTTTATGAAAAAAAATTCATTTTCAATACTGAATTCAATATATGTGATCAGGGGTAAATTATGATTGTACCTCCCTACTACTATCATCTGATAATCCATCCTAAAAAACATTAATACTTCTAAAAACTATATTTATGTCTCCACCATCATTATCAAAGTCATCAAAAATTATTCCTACAATATTCCTCCTTCTATCAGACTAATCCCTTGACCATAAAATGGTTTTCATGTATGGATGAAACCAAAAAGAGTACTCATACAGGATCAATAAGTAGTTGTATATGGTTATAGACATCTTTGACATCATGAAAATAACTAAACTACACATGATCTAGAATTATTTTTTATGGTTCATACATTAAAATCTTAGAGGTGTTACATTTTTAAAGAGTGTTTTGCAGTGTTTACTTAGTATAAAATCCCTAAATACATATTATCTCAAAGAAATTTGAAACATGGTCTGTAAAATTGGGTCAAATACCTACAGTCATTTGATTTTGACATTTAGTATGAAACTGATAAGGGAAATTTGGTTTTTCATTCCCTTAGTAGGAACATCTATCCTCAAAAGGTGGAAGAGGTAAGCACTACTACAAAATCAGCCTTTAACAGTGCTAAAGATGGACTTTATCAGTTCTAGAGAAGCACTGACTACTAGAGCGAGATTAAAAGCCAAAGTCTTTTATCAGTGCTAAAAACACTAATAAGGGGTCCTTTATTAGTGCTTCTATAAGTGCTGATAAAGGACCATTTATTAGTACTAAACAAACACTGATAAAGTACCATTTATCAGCACTTGTACAAGCGCTGATAAAGGGGTATACTGTAGTGTGCTATAATAGAACACCAAAACACCAAAAACACCACAAAATCAGAAAATTCAAGTATGAATACAGAATTTAAATGAAGATAAATCAATCTAGGATCATTTTCTAAGTTTTGGTGATGTGATGTGTGTTTTAAACTAAAATGATACTTATATATTGAAAAAATATACTTGGAGTCATATCAGTCACACCATATGTTAGATTGAGGTGTGGATAATTCTTACACATCTCAAATGAATTATGGACCATTTTCCTAAAGTATAAAAACAATTCGAATGTGTTTTCTCAATTTTGAGTGCATCGCTTGTATTTTTTATTAAAATGTCATTTTAAACTAGAAACATGCACTTTGACTCATACCGATCACATCATGTGGTGGTTTGAAATTATACTGATTCCTACACTTCAAAAATTAATTATTAATCATTTTACTAAATTAAAAATACAATCTAAGTGTGTTTGCTCATTTTTTAGTGGGTGATACTTTTTGAACTAAAATATTGATTTTAAAATGATAACGGGTACATTGAGTCATATCGGACACATATTGTATTAAATTGAGGTTTGGATGATTTATACACATAAAAATGACTTATGGATAATTTATATAAAGTATCAAAAAAATCTGAATGTGTTTTCTTAGTTTTGAGTAGGTCAGTTGTCCTTTTTATTAAAATTGATGTCAATTTCAAATAAAAAGAAGCACTTGGAGTCATATCGGTAGAACCATACATCAGATTGAGTTTTGGAAAATTCTTACACATACCAAATGGATTATGGATAATTTTCCTATAGTATCAAAATAATATTAAGGTATTTTCTCAGTTTTTATTAGGTTAGTTGTCCTTTTTATTAAAATTGATGTTATTTTTAAATAAAAAGATGCACTTTGAGTCATAATTGTCACATCGTGCGTCGGATTGAGGTGCAGCTGATTCCTACACCTCTCAAATAACTTATGGATCTTTTACCTAAAGTATAAAAACAATACTAATTCATTTTCTTGGTTTTGATTATGTCACTCTTTTTTTACTAAAATGTCATTTTAAACTAGAAACACACAATTTGACCTATGTTGATCACATAATGTATTGGTTTGATGTGAGACAAATTCCTACACATAAAAAATAACTTATGAATCAATTTCCTAAATTTTCAAGAAAATCTAGGTGCATTTGATTTGTTTTCAATGAGTGACATTTTTTGAACTAAACTGTCAATTTTAAACTATTAATGAACACATTGAGTCATAGAGGACACACCGTGTGTTGGATTGAGGTGTGGCTAATTCCTATACATCCTTAATGACTTATATAATATTTCCCTAAAGTGTAAAAATAATTGGATTATTTTTTTCAGTTTTGAGTATGTCAGTTGTCCTTTTTAATAAAATTCATGTCAATTTTAAATAAAAAGAAGCACTTTGAGTCATACCTGTCACACTGTGTGTCGGATTTATGTGTGGCTGATTATTACACATCCCAAAGTCCCAAAACAATCCTAACTACCAATGTAACCATATTTCTATTTTATTTCTATGTCTAACTGCCAACATTGTATATCGACTTGATGTTTTGAGCTGAATTTTTTTTCTTATTATCGAAAATTAGAAGAGAAGAAGAAGCTCATGTTCCCATTATATCACAAAAAGTCACCATAATGGGCACATGATCTTCCTCTACTCTCCTAGTTTCCAATAACAAGAAATGTTTTTGGCTAACAAAATTGAATCAATATGCAGTGTTGAAAACTCAAAAAAAGGTAATAAATATGGAAAAGGTAGTTACATTAGTAGAAAGAATCATTTTATCTATTTTATAGATTGTTGCAGATAGTTGAAAGAAAAATATGACTTCCCAAAATATATATGAAAAAAACTAAATAATTATTAGATAAAAATGATTATGAAATTAACTTACAAATGATAGATAAAATAATGACAAAATTAATTAAAAAAGTAGTAGGAATTCAATTTTTCTTGATGGTTGTATGAATTCTTGATGCATTTCCTTATTGTCATTATCTCAATTGTAGGCTCAAAGTCTGATCCCTCATTATCATGGGTATCTTTGAACAAACCACCCCAACTTGAACAAAATAATCCACTTGTATAAAAAACAATTATTATATGAGTAATACTAAAAAGAAATAAATTAAACATAAATATGAAAAAAAAATACATTAATTATATGGATAATGATTTTACTATGAAAAAATTTTTGACCACTGGGATATGACAATGGTAAAACAACAATGATGATAAAAAAAATGCAAATAGATCTTGTTAAATAATCAATCAACGAGTGAGGAGGATGAGAAGAAAATAAGATACATTAGATTGAATCTTTGAATCATATGAGAGAAAGTAAAGATATCCTATTGGATTCATAAAATATTCATTTTTTACAATAAATAAATACACATAGGATATTCATTATTAAAGGTGAATGAATCCCATTTTTTAAAATTACATGGATGGTAATCAGAAATTCCTAAGGGTGGAACCAAAAGGCAATATTAAAGAATTATCTATTTTTAGATTGATTAAAGTAAAACATACATAGTGTTTATTAGATGTGTGATGAAATAAATGAAGTTATTTTTAAGGAGTATTAATGTGTGGGTTATCATTTCAATGATGGATATATTTTTATCAATTGTGATAAATACAATCAAGGATGAAATCAATGAATAAAATTTCATTGGTGATCTGAAAGTTTCAGTGAAAACTCGGAGTAAGACTCTACAAAAAACCTCATTTTTTTCAAGTAGAGACTAAATCATTTTCAAAGGCTGAAAAGGGTGATAATTGTATCAAATATATGAATGATTATCTTGATCCAAATAAGAACAACATGGCATGAGGATCTTGATCTAAATAAGAACAATGAAGGCTTCTTATGGATCAATTCAGTTCATATATTGTTCCAAAAAATATCCATTAGTTTAAAAGTACATGAGTTTTTTAGTTAATTTTTTATACTAATTATTTAAAACTCTTAACATAAAAGGTCATGGTAATGTATTGTAATGAAACTTTTTTTTATATCATGAAATTGAGATGGTCATGTATATGGGGCATCATATTACCACTAGAAGGACATAGAAATGGATTTAAGTTTATGTCAGTAAACCATAAAATTCAATAGAATTAAGAATCCATAGTGAACATATAATGTCATTAAATTATTAAATCCAAAATAATAATGTTGACTTGAAGTGGGATTCTAAAGGTGTAATGATTTTATCCATGAAAATTAATTTTTATTTCAACAAAATAGATTCTATTAAAACTTATTTATTAAATTTACATCAATCAATATTAATATTTTATTTTATCAAAAATAGTTAAATCTATTAGTATAAGATTTATTCTTGAATTATTTAAAATATTATTTAAAATTTAAATGATAGAAAAAATTTCTTGTTAATTAAGTTACTTTTCAAAGAAAATATCAAATTTAGAAAAAAAATGGTCAATCCTAGAGGATTGAGAACAATAAATTCTATCAACAATATACTCTTCTCCTACACCATGTAATGAAATGATATTTTATGTCCTAAAACACCATGATTCTGAGGTTTTTTCTAGAAAATATCTCATTCCAATTGTTTATTTTTGGACTATATTTAAACAAGAAAAATAAAAATATCAATTAAATTTTATCTCAAAATCAGTTTTAACTGTATAGTATAGTCCAAGGATTATAGAACCTTAAACCTATTTTATTTTTCTTTTTATAGCATTTAAGTTATATTATTTTAATTAAAATTGAAATATTTAAAAAATGAAAATTGAAAACATTATATTTTTTCAAGAAGTAGTTAAGTAAATAAGACAACAAATCAAACATATATAATTTTTTTCTCATCTGATTTAGCAGATTCATCAAAATAATTTGATTGTTACATTTCATAAGTGACCCATAAATATATCCCAAGCCTCATAAAATATTTCATAGTCATCCTAAATAAATCCATGAATTTTACACTATATTTCAATGCTCATTATCCTAGGAAAAAATTTCATGAAAAAATCATTATATAGTTGTTCCCATGTGTCAGATATTTCATCATCCACTTTTTGGAAACAACTTCTAGAATTTCCATTAAAATAGAAGTTGATAACCCTATATTTCAGTTCCTCCTCACTCTACTATCTCAGTTCCAATTTTTGCATGACATAATATAAGACCCCAATGATGTCAGATATTTCATCATCCAAGTGATTTGCAATGTAATATTCAAAACCAATGACAACACCGAACGCTATATGGATGAATTTTTCAAAATTTAATGATTGAAAAAGGTAGATTACATGGAATATAGGTATTGATATCCTATTGTAACTTAGAACAACATTACCCAACATTGGGTTTGACAAATTTCAAGTCGCACAATACCAATGTTGTCCCAAGGAGACCCAAATGATATCGGAGAAGATGATACTTCAATATATATAAAAAACAATGACTCTTGGTTTGTTTTATTATAGGATAGTGAAACTAGACTTGTTGGGATGCACAGATGTAGGATCAGAAGGTTCAGTGGATAACCGATGGAAATTAAAGATATCAAAAAACCTAGATTTCATTCGAGTTGTGGTTGTGTACGGCCCTTGAATCACTCGAGGATTGCATTCGAGCCTTGGAATAGTTGGAGCCTTGATTCTTTCCTAGATTCAAGCTTGGATTCAACAAAAATCAGCGTCAATAGGAGGTCACTTCCATAGATACCTTCACATATCGTAAACTAGTTTACGATGGTTAGGGTCCTTAAAATAGATCGTGACACTTTAACCAACACTTCAAAAAAACACTAATAAATATACCTCTTATTAGTGTTAATTTAATAAGAGCTGATAAAATGAATCTTTATCAGTATTTTATTTAGTCCTGATAAAGATAGAGATTTATCAGTGCTAAAAAAGTGTTCATAAATACTTACAATACTTTTTTTAAAAAATAATACTTTTTAAAATGTAAAATTATTATATATAATTATAATACTTATAATAAAACTTTTTATAAAATAATAATTTTATAATTCTTTGAATATATAATTATTTATTTATAATTATATAAATAATTTTTAAAAAAATAATATGTATATCATTGTATATTTTTATATAATTATATATATATATAAACATAGTAAATATATTCATTATTGAAATAAATTTATTATAATTTTATGATTATTTATTTATAATTATATAAATAAATTTTAAACAAATATTATTTATTTATTTATAATTATACAAGTATAAAAAAATAAATATACACTAATAAATATATTTATTTATAAATATTTTTTACAAATGTATTTTTAACATTATTAATGAATATTTAATCTTATTTTCATGCCTGTTAAAAATGAGTAAAATTTATTAATTAAAAATGAGTAGAATATATTGAAAATTTGGATAAGTTTGATTAATATAAATTATAAAAAAAATGGATATATATTGAAATAAATATGAATACATATTGAAGGGAAGTTGGTGGATGCCTGAAGGAGGAACCACATGTGGGAGGATCGGGGGACATCATCACAGAGCTCGGGTGGCTGACAGTCAAAAGTGGGTCTGCGAGTATGTTGTATCGTCGATACAGACAGCAGTTGCAAGAGATCTCATGAGTGTGGATCTTGATGGAGATGGTCGCATATGATAAGGATGGAAACGTATGGAGTTATCAATGGGGGAAAGCTGTAGGATATATGGGTCGGTGCCGATGTAGATGAAAATGCCTTTGGGCTTGGATCCATACAGAGCCATATATATAAATAAATAAATAAGAGGAGCTTGATGGGTGGACTATCCCTTAGGGGGCTATGGTATGCCTATTTGGCTTTATGGGTGTGTGACATGTGTGTGTTTCCTTGTAGTTGTACCCCAAGAACCTATAATAATAATAATAAAATGTATAATACTTTTATCAATTTACTTATTTTTAATTTTAATTTGTTTACTTTTTATTTTTCATATATCTATATATTTAATATATACTATTTATTAGTATTTATAATTTATATATAGTATAATCAATTTATTCATTTTTATCAATAAATATTTAATTAATAACATTTTTAATATTATTTTTAATAAAATCATTTTTCATTTTTATTTTATTTATTTATTTCATTTTATTTATTTGGACATTTATCAGTGCTAAAAAATAACTCATAAAGGATTCCTTTATGAGCACTAAAAATATAGTGATGATAAAGGGTACCCTTTATCAGTGCTAAAAATAAATCACTGATAAAGGTTACCCTTTATCAGTGCTAAAAAAAGAGTTGATAAAGGTTACCCTTTATAAGTGCTAAAAATAAAGTGCTTATAAAGGGATACTTTATCAGCACTAAAAAACTATTGATAAAGGGTTAAATTTATCAGTGCTTTTTAGCACTGATAAAGATTCCATTTATCAATGATTTTTTCTAGCATTGGTAAATACCAATGCTGATATACATTTCTATTATGGTATACTGAACTAAAAAATGATGTTAGAAAATTTGTATTTAGATGTATCACCTATTAGGAGGTGAACGTGGGACATCAAAAAACCATAGGTACACTAAAATAACTCCATTTAAAATTATAGAAATTTAATGAGAACGAAATAGATTTTGTGACCAATTTACCTTGACCCCCTAAGGGTAAGGTTGTAATTTGGGTAATCATGGATCATCTCACTACAACAAACCAATTTCTTCCTATCAAGGAGGCTTCTTTGGTCAATGATCTCAAGAAATTATATGTCAAAGAAATTTTGCATTTTTATGTCGTACCCTCAAATATTGTTTCAGAAAGAGACCTGAGGTTCACAACTCATTTTTAGAAAGGGATTCAATGTGTTTTGGGTTCATAATTAAAATTGAGTTTTTTATTCCACCCACAGACCAATGGTTAATCTGAGTAAACTATATTCTAGAGAATATACTATGGACATGTATCCTTGACTTTGATGTATCATGGGAGGATCACCTTTCTTTGGTGGAGTTCTCTTATAATAATATCTATTAGTCCTCCATCCATATAGAACCATTCAAAGATATATATGGGTGGCCATGTCATTCTCCATAGTGTTTAATTGAGATATGCAAATATTTAGTTATCATCCATAGAATTACCAAATAGATTACTAAACATGTGAAATTGAATTTGAAATGGCTCATGACTACTCAAAATAGACAAAAAAACCTTTACCGATTAGAAAGGTTGGCCCTTGGAATTTTAAGTGAGTGATGATATTTTTCTTTAGGTATCACTGAGGTTAGGTCACTGGTGAATGGGTAAGCATGAGAAGATAGCTCGAAGGTATGATGGTCCTTTTGAGATATTGGCATGATTTGGAGAAATTTCCCATCATTTGGATTTACTTCTTAAATTAAAATCCATGCACAATATTATTCATGTGCCATGACTAAGGAAGTATATCCTCAACCCTTCACATGTGATTAAGTATGATGATATAGATCTTAAGTCCAATGCATCCTATATGGATAATCTTATATTAATTATCATCTCCATTTGAAAATTGCTGTGAAGTAAGATTATTACTTTGGTTTGGATAAATGGGAAACATGTTCAATACCAATACAAGACTTGGGAGTTAGAAACTTTAAATAAAATTCAATGGTCAATACTATTCCCTCAAAAATCTACTTGAAGCTTATTAGAAACGAGAAACCCTCTAGTGGGGAGGTTTTAAAGACCTTATCCTATCAAACCAAGTATTTTTCCTAAATTACTATCCATTTTAATTTATTCTTGGTTTATTTTTAGTTTAAGGGGAGTTCAAGTGGTTGCGAGAGGTTTCATTTAGACTTGGGGTGGAATGTGAAGTGGTTGTTTTGCAGCAACCACCGAGTACTTGGAGGATTGGTACTAAGTACTTAGTGAAGCACTTGGGGTACAGATCACTCTATTGGGGCTACAAGGAATCAGGTGACTTAGTAAAAGTCACCCAATAGCCGTATGGGAATATTTCCCTTAATAAAGGGAAAAATTTCCTTGCTAAAACCATAATTAAACCCCTTTAATCCCTTTTTCTCAATAATTAATTTCATTCTTCACCCGTTGGTCCTATTGGAATCTCTCTAAGGTATTTTTCTTCCCTCCACTGAGTCCCCTTTCAATCTATTTCTTGGATTGGTGTCTCATGGTCATGAAATATCTTCTTTATATAGTTAAAACCCAAGATCACCTCTATCTATATTCATTTATCTATTTTTTTCACAAAAACATATATAAATCTTATCTAAAAATGTTTAGGGCTTGTGATATCATCTTACCACTTCAATCTTCCTCTTTTTTGCATTAGTGGAGGATTTTTTTTAGATTATATTAAGGTATTACCATATTTAAGTCTCTAATTTTAGATTTATTTTTGAGATTAGAATGATCCAAAATTCTATTTTAGTTCAATTTTGGTCTTAAGATTTGGGTAATGGGTTCACATTCTTCCTTAGACCCCTAGAAAATACTCTACAGTCATTTTGGTAGGAAAAATTCTTCCTTATCTCATATTCATTAATGGTTGGGATAGAAATGGTACAAGGATGAGTGAATATAAATAAAACCAAATGGTTTCCTTTACATAAATTTTTCACTCAAATGGTTTCAAAAATAAATTGATATTTCATGGGCTATTTTTATTGTGTGTGTGTATTGGAAATACTTAGTTTAAAATTTCCTCACTATAACATGTTTGGTAAATGATAAATTTTACTTTTTAATTTCCTTGATTGGATGTTTTACATACTAATAATGCTTAATTTTTTTTTATAGTCAAACATGCTTAAGTTTCCTTATTTGGTCTATTGTATTTTTTGTGTTAGAACATATTATGTTTTATAAAGTTAGTATTACTTTGTTATATGAGGTGGTTAAATTTTACATGATATGGTTTTATATCGATACTTGTGTGAGGGGTTCTCAAGTACAAAAAATCAAGATGAATATGTTAATGGTATGGGATGGGCATACAATTTCTTAAATCTATTATACCCCTTCTCTTATCCTGAATGGGATGTTTGTCATGGATAAATCAACTCTATTATACATTATTCATATTCCCCCAAATGGGATGGTTGGTTCACCTTGACTTTAGTATGGTTCATATCAAATTTGGGTTAATCATGTAATAGGTATGGTAGATATAGACAATCCTAGTATATGAGTTACTTATTTTAGTTAACTATTAAACTTAATGATTATAAGGAATATTTTTTCCTTCTTAGTCTATCTATTCCTCTAGATTTTTTCTATTTTTACATAATCTTGAGATTATGAAAGGTTTATAGGGGTGGATGGTGATAGCCTACTAAGTATACCTTACTCAAACCATGCACAGGCCCCTTGTTGGGTTAGATCCCAACACCAAAATTGAAGCAGTCACAAGACACCAAAAATAATTCACCCAAAATATTTTTTGCACAAAAAGGAATTTTTAGAACACCCAAAGGATTTTTCACAACTCACCCAAAGGAATTTTATATAATTGCATGAATGATTTTTACACCTGAATTATTTTGACATACCCTCATGAACCTATCATTTTATTGTGCCACTTATATTGGGAATCGGGACATACCCTCTAATCTCTACAACTAGGAATGCTTTGGATACATTGCAACATCATCTCATTTCACACCATATTCAATTATTTCAATCATTACCATAGACACACCATAATTGATGTAACCATAATCTTATCTTTATTCCCATCATTATCACTTTACAAGAGTTATTGTAGATATAGAAACCCCTTTATGATTTCCTCTCGGTGGCTACATCTTGCAAGACCTCTCTCTCTTGTCTATTATCTTTCATCGCCAGTCTTATTCCCCTATATCATTCATTCACCAGATTCCATAGTGGGCATACATCCTATCATGCCTCCATCCCATGGACTTTAATAACACATCAAATTTTACTTTTTTCTTTTTCCTTTCCCATGTGCAGAATTTCATTTCCTATACGCCTCCTCAGGCATTCCTTGATTTTTTGGATTTTCGATTTTAATTTACATGCATGCTTTATTTCATGACCCTAATTCATGAGATTACCAATAATAGATTTACATGTACGTGAGGCCCTTAATCTCCCTCTATAATGATCTTTTAAATTCAAAAACAATTCAAACAATATCCACCTTGTTTTTAAATTTTAAAACTTAATCATCAGCATCTTCATGATGGAAAGCTCCACCTTCATCGACTTCACCATAATCAGAATCATCTTCATCTGCAATGGATCTTCATATTTCTATCTTGATCTTCATAGGTCGAAACATACCTATCTCTGATACCACTGTTGGGTTTGAGCTTGATGTTATAATGGAAGCAGCCGAAAAACACCATAAATAATTCACCTGAAGGAATTTTTTCACCTAAATGGATTTTTAAAGCACTAGAAATATTTTTCATAACTCACCTAAAGGAATTTTATAGACTCACCAAAAGGATTTTGACACCTTAAGTATTTTTACATACCCTCATGAACTTTCCATTTTGTTGTACTACTAATCCTGAGAATTAGGACACGCCGCCTGATCTTCGCAACCAAGAAGACTTTCGATACATTGTAACGTCATCTCATTACATGCCATCTTTAATGATTTGAATCATCATCATATACATTAAATCATTGACATAACCATTATATTCTCTTCATTATTATCTTCGTCACTTCATACAAGCTACCGTGGACACGGTAGTCCCTTCCTAGTTCTCTCTTAATGGATACATCTTGAAATCCCCTCTCTCTTATCTCTTCTATTTTGCTACTAGTCTTGATGCCCTTAATCATACATTCACTAACTGCCTTAGTGGGCATAATTCCTACTATGCCTCCATCCCATGGCCTTTAATAATGTATGAAATTTTCCTTTTTTTCATTTTCCTCTCCCATGTGAAGGTCACCATTTCCCATGTTCCTCCTCATGCATTCCTTGGTTTCTCATTATATAAATAAGAATATCTTGCAAGATACTTCCCCTCACTGCCTACCCTTGTATCCCTCTATTTACTTCTCACCGGTTGACCGAGTGAAACTTCATTATTTTTTGCCTCGCCTCTATCGCATGGCATTTATAAGAGAAAACAATCTCTCTATCTATTTTTTCACTTGTGTTGTCCACTATTCCCGTAGTTCCTTAACCAATTTCTGGTAATTGTGCAAGATTATTATGCTCCCCCATCACAACTATAGATCTGTGCAAGAGATATGTTAGCTTTTATCAGAACTAAGAAGAAATTAATGATAAAAGCCTCACCTTTATCAATACTATCTCAAAACACTGATAAAGGTTACTTTTATCAACACTAAAAAAAAGAATTAATAAAGTTGTACCCTTTATCAGTGTTATTCTTAGTGTTGATAAAGGGTTTTAATAAAAAAAAATTATTAATATATATATAATTACTATATTTATATTCAAAAATAATGTTTATTTATATACATTAATTAAAAAACCCATGTTTATAATTAATATAAATATGATATATTAATATACATTTTTTAATAATTAAAATATATATATATATATATATTATTTTAAAAATTTATTTATAATATTATAACATATATATATAATTATAAAATTATAATAAATTTTTTAAAATAATAAAAATATTTATTATATTTATAATAATATATTTATAATTATATATAAATAATTTTTTAATATATTTATTTATATTTATAATTTTAAATATATTTATTTATAATTATAATTATAAATATATATATATTTATTTATTTAATTTGGTCAATAAATATATAATTATATATATATCATGAGATAATGATGATATTCATGGATATGATTGTCGTTATTTATGTTTATGTATTGATGCGTGAGTATAACTGGTGATATATGTTCATAAGTTTATTTGTGGATGTGATTGAGAGTTTCTATGTTCCAAATGTTAAGATTACTATATATTATGATGATGTATTCATGTATATGTTATATATTAATCATTATAAATATGTTCATTTATACATTGACACCCATATGATTCATTCATCTCATACCCATAAATTTATTATGTTTTCATAAATACTTATAAAATTACAATAAATATATTTATTATATTTATAATTATAAATTTTTAATTATATTTAAATAAATTTTAAATATATGAAAAAGGTATATCTGGAATCCAAAGCTCCTGACCATTTATTAAAGATAAAAGAAAACAAAAACAAACAGGAAAAAAGATGTACGGGGTCAAACAAAAAGGCATGACCTCATCCATAATCATTATCACATTCATCATAATCATCATCAGTTTCTCACTCTGAGTGTGATTTCTTTTGATTGAAGATTATAGCATACTTCTCCTTGATCTTTTCCTCCTCTAGAGTGAGATGAATGTTAGATTCCTTGAAATAAGACCTTATAGACACACTTCATTCATGCCCTTGAGCTATAGACCAATCATCTCAACCATGTCCTCGGCCACAGCCTTTTGGATGCCTACCCCATCTCCATGATTTTTTATTCCAAATTTCTATAGATTATCCCATATCATCGTCCAAATTTTACTTTGTAACATCCCGGACCCAAATGCCACTCAACAGTGCCCCAATCCCGGTTGGAAAAAAAGCCTCAAGCACATATCCCCAAATACCAGAGGCTATCGACTAGAATCAAGGGTCAAGGTGAGTCAGTGGGGATACTATTCCCTCATTACCAGACTATATCACATCAGAATTCAAATACATACAATAGCGGAAGTGAATAAATAGGAAGTCAATTGAAAAGTAAGACAAGATAGGAATACATTTATAATACAGAAACATCACATATACAATGTTGCAGATGATACATGTATCTAGAAAGAATTCATAATAGTACATGGAAATAAAATACAATAAAAGTATCAAAAGAACAAAAATTCAAAAAAAGTCATAGTAGCATCGCAAGCCTTAGCTTGGTCCCTTACTCTCCTACTCCAAAGAAACTATCAACAACCTGTATTGGGGCACTTTCCCCTACCATCACCTATAACAATATAATCTATTTGGGTCCCCAAGGAGGCCCAAATAAGGTGTGAGATAAACATCCTAGTAGGTAACCACCCAAAGGTCTATATAGTTCTAATAGTAATATGCAAAGTGATAGCAAGTGTAAGTAAGGAAGAAATGTAAAACTGAATTCCCATGGCATAAGTCTACTATAAAAAGTAATACTAAACAGCCTCTCAAGGCTCCCTACAACAAGAGTCATCTTCTAACAAGGAAATTAATAAAAGTAAACATATCACACAGTCATTATGTACTCCCATCTGTATCAAGTATCCCATGTCCACCTCGTACATCCATCTGTATCAAGTAACACATGTCAATTCCATATAAAGAATTCAAGTATCCCAAATCCACTTCATACATCCAACCATATCATGTAACCCATGGCCACGCCGTATAAATATGTGTAGACCACAAGGGTTGGATCCAAGGTGTCATGTACCAAGGCATCCAAGTAATAAGTTTAGACCATGAAGGTCTGGATCTAAGGTATAGCAGACCAAGGCATCCACATCAAGTCCCATGGGCATCCCAGTGGAAACTCAGTCTAGGCACTGGTTGGATTCCTAGGATCATGTGTACTGACATGTCCTACGTGATTCCAAGCAAGCCGGATCCACAGAGTAGCAAGGCCTAAGGCATCCCACAAAATCAAGACCCAAGGGGAAGAATCGACCCAAGGAATCCACTACCATGTTCCAGGTCCATGGAGAGAAGCCCATGGAATCTATGACACCATTCATTCAATTCATTCAATTTAAAAAATTAAATCCATGTGAGTATACCCACTCACATAAACAAGCACAAGACATGAGTATACCCACTCATGCATTTCATTTATCATTCACAAATCATATGGGCCTACCCTCTCATATTACCCCTTTAACATTCCATTAATAAATTCATATAGTTATACCCACCCATAACATTACATTTTCAATTTAATCCATTAAATCAAAATAAGAATGGCATCACATGATATCACTAAGAAATGAGGCAATACATATCCTAGGCAAGTTACTCAAAACTATCAAGGCATTAGCGGGATTCCTCTAACTAGTAAAGCACAAGAACACACCCCTTGGGTGGTTTAAACAGCCATTAAATAGGTAATTTCCTTAATGTGCACCCCATGGGTGACCATGAATCGAGCAATGGGTTCCAACGCACCTAAATGGAACCTACGATAATCCTCACTAGGTCCGCCTATATCAAATACAAGAAACTTTATCAAAATGAGGTTGTGATTAAAAGTTCGTTAAGCAATATATCATCCGAACACCCAAAAATCACCAAAAAAGATGAAGAAAATCATAGAACACCTACCTTAGCTCTGTAGTAGAGTTATCATCCAGTATCAAGTCCTGATTTTTCTTTATTTAGGAGAAATCTGAAGAACAAATGATGAAATGGAAATTAGGGCATATGAGCCTAAATCCAAATAGCACAGTCATTCTTCTGAAGAATAAATAACGACTAAAAAGGAATCAAGTACTTACCAATGTGTCTCCAATGTAACCAATGATAGAAGAATCGGAGTCTGAATGGCTTATAGATCTTAAAAACCCATTTTAGATGGTTTTAGGTTCTCAAAATGGGATAAGAATATTCTATGTGTCAAAATAAGAGGCAACTTCCTCTATTTAAAAAAACCCTAGTGGGAAATTACACGGCATGTAATCCCATTACATGTCATATAATGCCTAATTTTCCTTTTCTGAAGAAAAACTCATACATGTTGTGAATGTTCCTGGACATACCATTATACATTGTGACCTGGGATTACACAACATGTATCCCCCATTCACGACATGTAATCAGCATGTAATCAGCCTTCATCCCCTTTTTCCTCTTATTTCCCAAGTAAAACCCATCTATCCCATAGCCTGGATTAGGGTCTATGCCAACACGGAAAGTAAATAGCATTTAAACCCAAAAAGAAAAGATTTTTACCTAAAGAAAAACCTAGGATATTACAATCTTCCCCCCATATGGCAATTAATCCCCAAATTTCTCTCTAAAGGGTGGTCAAGATTTGTCTGAAGAAAACTCTTTCCACTAAGCATTTATGTTGGTCTCCCTCTCCCAATTATAGTCCTATAAATGGTTGTGCTTCTATAGAACCCATACTAGAGGAAATGAGTAGCCTTGGATAACCTTCGTGCTCCTATAAAATATACAAATCAGATGCTCCTCAAAGGATTCATCAACCTGTAACCCAACCTCCTCAGGCTAAAAATCAATAGATAGTTCTGAATGATACTGACGCAACTGAGATATGTGGAAGATGTTGTGCATGGATCGGTACCTCTAAGGTAATTTTGACTGATAGGCTACCGACCTGACTCTCTCTAGAATCTTTAATGTCCTAACATATCATGGTAAAAAATTACCCTATCTCCTGATCTGCCTATGTCCCAACCTCAGTGAAACATGCAAAAATACCTGATCCCTAACCTCAAACTCTAGAGGTCATCTGCAGCAATTGGTGTAATATTTATGATGAGTCTATGTTGTATCCATCCGCTTCTTAATCAATTGGACCTTCTCAGAAGTCTTCTGTATGAGACGCGGTCCCATCAAGGCTGCCTCTCCTACCTCTAACTAGCATGGGGGAGAACAGCATGTCCTACCATATAAATCCTTATAAGGTTTCATCTCTATGGTCACTTGATAATTTTTATTGTAGGAAAATTTAACTAGGGGAATGTGCCTCTCCTAAGATCCCCCAAAATCCAAGATGCATGCCCACAACATGTCCTCTAGCACCTGTATCGTATGCTCTAACTGGTCATCGGTCTGAGGGTGGAATGCTATGCTCAGAAGAACCTGTGTACCCAGCTCCCTCTAAAAACTCTTTTATAAATGATATGTAAAGTGGTCATCCCTATCCTAAATGATAGTGCATGATACCTCGTGAATATGTACCACCTATCAGATATACAACTTACCAAGATCATCAACACTGAAGGTCTCCTTGATCAGAAATAAATGTTCGACCTTTTTAATCCTATCAAAAATAACCCACACAACATCATTACATCAAGGTGACCTCAGTAAACCAGTCATGAAGTTCATCGTAACATCATCCCATTTTCGCTTCAGAATAGGTAATTTTTGTAAAATCCTAGTTGTTCATTGATTTTCCTCCTTCACATATTAATAGGTAGAACACCTCATAACAAAAATAGCTACCTTTATTTTCATACTCATCCACCAATACTAATGACATAAGTCACGATGCATCTTGGTGACATTGGGATGCACTGCCCAAGATGAAGCATGAAACTCCCACATCAACTCCTCGTGTATATCCAATCAAACCCAAAAACGTCCATGGATATGTAGGATCTCATTCTCTCCTACCATCCAATCAGGAGGAGGGTCCTCACCTTCCACACTCTTCCGTAGAACTAGGCCCTCTAAATCTAATATATGCCTCTCTATCCAGCAGGGTAGAGGTTATAGCTAAGGATGATAGATAATTCTATCCCTGTCAATTGTGCACCTCTAGATGCATCTCATATAACAACGTCATAATATACCACTCACTATTGGCCTACTAAACTTCTTGTATCTGAGTCCTCCTCATTGCATCGACCACTACATTTCCTTTTCCAGGGATGTAGGCAAGATCAAAGTCAAAGGACTGTAGGTACTCCACCCACGTTTAATACCTCAGATTCAGATCATGCTTTTTAAAGATATACATGAGGCTTTTGTGGTCTATGTACACCACAAAATTCTCTCCCAGTAAGTAATGTATCCAACAGCATAAATCATGAATGACAGTAGATAACTCTAGATCGTGTGTTTGGTAATTCCACTTGTGAGTCCTTAGCTGTCGAGACTCGTATGCCACGACTTGATCCCCATGCATCATCACTTCCCCCAGCTCAATACCTGAATCATCATAGTAAACCATGTAACTCTTTCCCTTCTCTATAAGTATCAGAACTGGTATTGATTTCAAACTCCCTTTCAGCCTCTAAAAGGCTACCTCACAAGAATCTGACCATACAAACTTCACACCCTTCTTTTTCAAGCTCATCAACAGTGCTGATAAGTGTGAAAAGTCCTATATAAAATGCATGTATTATCCTGATATACCTAAGAAACTCTGTATATAAAAAATGTTCTTGGTATGTTCCCAAGAAACTACTACTCTCACATTCTCTGGGTCCACTAACACTCCTGTCTCTGAGATGATGTGACCCGGTAAGTGAATATGATCCATCCAAAAGTGGTACTTTGTGAGATTAACATATAACCGATGATCTCTTAGTGTATTCAAAACAATATCAATATGGTTGGCATGGCCATTTAAATTGTGAGAATACACCAAGATATCATCCATAAAAACCACCACAAAAGAATCTGAGTAGGGATAAAGCATTTAGTTCATCAATGCCATGAAAACCGCTAGTGTGTTCATGAGACCGAATGACATAACTAGATACTTGTATAACCCATACCTTCTACAAAATGTCATATGAGGTATGTATGTATGTTGAACACACATCTGGTGATATCTTAACCTCAATTTGATCTTCGATAACACTCAAGCTCCTTGAAGCTGATCTAATAGGTCATTTATCTGGGGCAAGGGATGTCAGTTATTAACCGTTACCTGGTTTAGTTTCCAATAATACACATATAGACTAAGGGTACCATCCACCTTTTTCTAAAAAAGGATCGATGAACCCAACAAAGAAGTACTGGGTTGGATAAACCCCTTCACTTATAAATCCTCTAACTGCCTCTTAAGCTCCTACAACTCCGTCATAGGCATCCTGTAAGGAGGAATAGATACTGGTGCAGCTCCTAGAACTAGCTCTATGGAGAACTCCACCTCTCTCTCAGGAGGTAAAATATAAAATTCATCAAAAAAACAAATCTCTGAAGCACTCAGACACTATAATAAATTCTTCCTGACTCACTCCATGATCATTTAAAAAAACTTTCAATATGAGCTATCATTCTGTCCATCCCACGATGCTCAGGTCCATATCAGCTTTCCTAGACATCCCATTCACCCCTGAGAATAAGCATTTCACCCTATCATGATGTGAAATTCTCCCTTTGATGATATTAGTCAAAGTAAGATCGATAAGCTACTAGAAATTCCATACCTAGAATGACATAAAACCCTATCATCTCGAGGATATAAAGATCCCAAACAAAGTGACACCTACCAACCTTAAGAGGACACTCCATACACTATCATACATCACCCGTTCTGATTCCCAATGGTGTTCCTAGCATCAAAATACTCTCAGAAAGAAAACCCATAGGCCCAAGGATTTTAACAACCAGTGCATATATAAAACTATGTGATGCACCACTATCAAAAAGAGTTGATGCAATAGTAGAGGCTACTAAGATCCTACCTCTCACCATAGATGGTCAGGTATCATTCTTGTGTTGGGTCTTTTTCATAGCATAAGTCTAGCCTATACCGCGACCTAGTGACACTGTCTGGATACCCTGAGCTGATCCACCCTATTGTCTTAGAGAAACTAGTGTCTGGATACCACAGCCATAACCACCAATGCTTTGTCCTAACCAGCCTGCACTGCTCCAGCTCCCACCCTGACATGGAGCTAAAGAACCTGCTCATGAACTCGATGTCGGAGATGACCCCCTACCACTCATAATTGAAGGGAAAGTCCTACAAAACCCTTGTATGTTCCCCATCCTTCCGCATGCTCATCACTAAACTAGGTCATGGTCTCACTGATTCTTCATGTGGCCTCACCTTCCACACTGATGGAAATACACCAAGCTTCCTGCACCCATAGCCTGGCTAGCACTCATATCATGGGTAGCCTCAAAACGACACTTTCGGCCTAAAGAAGTAGAACCACTGGGGAGAGAAATATCACTCCCTTGTTCTATACCCCCCATATTCCCTCATGTTCCACTCTTTTATAAGTGTATGATTCACAATATCAATGATATAATTCAACCTGAACAAATTGACCTGAGACTTGATAGCATGTCTGAGACCTTCCTCGAAGCACCTCTCTCTCAGCAGCTTATCAGTAAGATACATTGGCATAAAAATTTTCAGCTCTATAAAGTGTGTTGAGTATTCCATAACCTCCATTGTGACCTACTCCAAACTCATGAACTCGCTAGCCCACTCTGCTCACAAAGTCATGGGGTAAAAGTAGTTGAAGAAGTGGGTTTGGAATTTATCCCAACCCATATCTTGAATCCAGTCAGCCTGGTTCAAAACATCCCACCAATTCTTTGTTGCTCCATGTAGCATGTAATTAGTGAGCTTGACCCTCCTCTTAGGAGGTGTCTCTAGATGCTAAAAAATCACTAACGTGGTCTCAATCCATAGTTCTAAAACCTATGGACCGCCATCCCCCAAAAATTTGGTAGGATGTTGCTGATGGAATGCCCATGTTAGCTCAACCATAGACAAGGTATTCTACGGTGCTCACTATAAATTCTTCATATAGAAAAATAATCCCTCACGGAACTGTGCCTCAGCACCTGTGTCCAAAACAAATTTGGGTGCCATATATGGAACTAAAGAAGGATCAACCGGTAGCACATGGACCACTGTCTCTAGAGTATGGTCATCACCACCCTCCTAGTGCATCATTAGATGTCTTCATGGTGGCATGTCTCTATAATTTCAAGCACACACCTCAGAAAATAACGACATCAAAGCACATAGCATGAATGCGTAGGATAGGTCAAAACCCTCATAGGAACCAATTCAACCCACAGCCTGCTCCTAAACCCAGGACTGTATAAGGAATAGCCACAAAAACCACTAAAAATTCTACCTCTTTACCACTCAAAATCTAAGTCTATGTCAAGTATTTGTCCATAATTTCATGTTTCCATTTCATTTTCTAATTTCAATTATTCAGAAAATTCCACCAAGGGTTTACCAATTCTAAATCCATGAGGGCCTTTAACACCTCATGAACCCAAAAATTGGTTTTCCGTATATTCACACATATAAAAAATTTATTTAAGTATTTAAATCTTATTAGTTCATCATTTCCCAATCCATAAAGTCCCATACTCCTTACGATTATAAAGATGATGTCACTCCTTTATATACTATTCCCAAACTAACACAACAGTAGGAACAAGCATCACAACACCTATCACAACAGCATGCGTCAGATAATTCATACTAAATGGCATGTCATAATGCATGAAATTTGATTATAAAAAGGTTTCTATATGATTAATCAAATGAAATACCATCATCTCATCAGGTTCCAATGGAAATAGAACCCAATCATATCAATGGTAATAGCATAAATCATGTGTGTCACCCAATGCTGAAATCAAATAAATTATAATAGTCAAAACCAAAAATAGAAATTTCATTTGGGGAAATTTTGATTTTCCATGTACACAAGCTAGATACACCTGATCATAGCTCATTAAAAAATTTCATTTCCTTCCTATCCATATCTATTGTCACCAAACAATAAGTCAAACCAGAAAAGAACCAGCCTCTGATACCACTTTGTAACGTCCTAGGCCCGGATGCCACTCAACAGTGCCCCGAACTAGGTTGGACACAAGGCATCAAGCGCATATCCCTAAATTTTAGAGTCTTCCAACTAAAATTGAGGGCCTAAGTGAGTTATTGGGGTGACTATGCCCTTATTACTAGAGTATATCATAGCAGAATTCAAATACATACAATAGAGGAAGCGAATAAATAAGTAGTCAACAAAAAAGTAAGACAAGATAGGAATACATTTATAATCCAAAAACTTCACATATACAATGATGTAGTTGATATATGTATCCAAAAATTATCCAGAATAGTACATGGAAATACAATACAATACAAGTATCAAAAGAAAAAAAGACCAAAAAGTCCCAGTAGCATCACAAGCCTCAACTTGGTCCCATACTCTCCTACTCCAAAGTAACTTTCAACAACCTATATTGGGACACTTTCCCCTACTATCACCTGCAACCATATAATCTGTTTGGGTCCCCAAGGATGCCCAAAAAGGGGTGAGATAATCATCCTAGTAGGTAACCACCCATAGGTCTATACAGTTCTAATAGAAATATGAAAAGTGCAAAAAATTGTACGTAAGGAAGTAACATAAAAGTGAATTCCCATGGAATAAGTCTACTATAACAAGTAATACCAAACAGCCTCTCAAGGCTCCCTATGAAAAGATTCAGATCCTAACAAGGTATCTAAGAAAAGTAAACAAATCACACAGCCACATCATACTCCCATCTCTATTAAGTATCCTGCTCCATCCATATAAAGGAACCCATGACCATGCCATATAAAGAAGTCAAGTATCCCATGGTCATGCCATACATCCAACCATATCAAGTAACTTGTGGCCACACCGTATAAAGAAGTGTATACTATAAGGGTTGAATCCAAGTTTTCATGTACCAAGGCATCCAAGTAATAAGTGTAGACCACGAAGGTTCATATCCAAGGTGCAAAATACCAAGGCATCCACATTGAGTCCCATGGGCGTCCCAGTGGAAACTCAATATAGGAAATGGTTGGAGTCCTAGGATCATATGTACCAACATGTCCTACTAAATTCCAAGAAAGATGGATACATGGGGTAGCAAGGCCCAAGGAATCCCACAGAATCATGACCTAAGAAGAAAAGTCAACCCAAGGCATCCACTACCACATTTCAAATCCATGGAGATCAGTCCATGGCATCTATCACACCATTCATTCAATTCATTCAATTCATTCAATTCATTCAATTTAAATAATTAAATCCATGTGAGTATACCCACACACATGAACAAGAACAAGACATGAGTATACCCACTCATACATTTCATTTATCATTCACAAATCATATGGGAATACCCTCCCATATTACCCCTTTAACATGTCATTAGTAAATTCATAAAGGTATACCCACTCATAATATAACATTTTCAATTTAATCCATTGAATCAAAATAAGAATGCAACCACATGATATCACTAAGCAGGGAGGCAGAACATCTCCTAAGAAAGTTATTCAAAACTATCATAGCATTAATGAGCTTCCTCTAACTAGGAAATCACAAGTACACAATCCTTAGTTAGTTTAAATAGGAATAAAATAGGTTATTTCCTTAAGGCACACCCAATGGGTGACTATGAATCGATCAATGGGTTCCAACGCACATAAACAAAACCTACGGGCATCCTCACTAGGTCAGCCTATATCAACTACAAGCAACTCGCTCAAAACAAGGTCGCTCCAGAAAGTCCAGTGAGAGGCATATCATCAAAACACCCAAAAAGAACCAGAAAATCTGAATAAAATCATAGAATTCCTACCTTAGCTATGTAGTAGAGTGATTATCTAATATCAAGTCTTGATTTGCCTCGGTTTAGGAGAAATCTAAAGAACAGATGAATAACGATAAATTAGGGCATATGAGCCAAAATCCAAATAGTGTAGTCATTATTCCAAAGAATCAAGAATGGATAAAAATAATTGATTACATGTTGATGTGGTTACAATGCGACCAACAGTAGAAGAATCGGAGTTCTGGACATCTTCTAGAGCATAAAAAACCATTTTAGATGGTTTTAGGTTCTCAAAATGGGGGAAGAATCTATTGTGCATCAAAATAAGTGGCTACTGCATCTATTTTTAAAAAATCCCATTACATGGCGTGTAATTCCTGGTTTTCCTTTTCTAAAGAAAAACTCATACACATCATAAAAGGTCCTGGCCAGACCATTACACATTGTGAACTGGGATTACATGATGTGTATGCCCCATTCACGGCATGTAATCGGCCTGCAATCAGCCTACATCCCCTTTTTCCTATTCTTTCCCAAGTAAAACCCATCCGGACCACTTCCCTGCTTAGGTTCTAAGACAAAAAAAAATTAAACAGTGTTTAAACCTGAAAAGAAAAGATATGTAACTCAAGAAAATCCCAGGATCTTATATCCTTCAATTTGGAAAAACGATCCTTATCGACCATGTCATCAGTGGTACCAAATGGTTCACCACTAGTGTCCATCACTTCAATAATTCCATCATAAACAAAATCTATCTTCTTTTCATGTCTTGACTCATAATTGAGTGATTCAATCACCCCAAATTTGTTTGTCACTACTACATTCATTGACTATCCAATCTTCTGATCTAAAGCCTTAAATGGATCAAGTTGAGAACTGTATTTCTTGTGTGTAATCATTTGAAAGCATTTATTGTCCATAGATACATTGTCTTGAATTCTTATCTCCTATTTAGATTTAACCAGGGAATTAAGACTCACTTGTTGGTTACCTTTTTTGCTTCCTGAGGCATGCATGAAGAATTCATCAGTCCTAATTTGCGTGTCAATTTTTCATTCTCATCAAGATGATCCATTCTATATACCATAGGTGAATTTTGAACATCCAGAAGAATTCTTCTATTCTCCATTGAAATTTTTTCATCATCATCGTGAGATAAAATTTTTGCAGCAATGATATCCAACCACAACTTCTTCTCAGATCACCGTACAAGAAGTGTTGTAGATGTATCCCCTACATGCACTTGCCTTATTTAAAAAGCAGTATGTCCTCTATATTGAACATCATCAAGCCCTTCATTTTCATCAAAAGAGTCACTCTCCAACTGCCCATATTTATTATTCATGTCATGAACACAAGAATAATGTAGACAGGGTGGGGCTCCACTTCCCAAATCAAGAATATCATATTTTGAAATGTACCCCCATCAAACATCATTGTTGTTCCATCATTCACAATTTTAGAAAGAGCCAAATTATCCAAGGCAGCTGAGTTAAGACTTTTATCAAGGGGTTTTCCATCAGCCAAGAGTTTATTTTTTTCTTCATCCAACACAGGAAATTGAGACATTACCTTGTTCAATAGTATCTCATCATCCTTACTTCTATAAAAAGGGCCATGTGAGATAGATTCATTGTGTCATCCACTAGCTCTAGTATTTGCAGCACGGACAGTAGTCCTCTCATGTCGAGTCCTCCTATTGTAGTGGCTTGCCTCATGGCCATGAGCTGAGTAGAGTGAATAAGAAACATCTCTTCTACAGTTCACTAATTCATGACCAATTATCTTACATTATGAATAGAATTTTGGGACTTACTCATAATCAAAATTAAACTCAAGCTCATAAAATTTAGTAGAGAGAAAAATTTTGTCAACCATGGTGGCACCTAAATCGACCTTGACTAGAAATCGTGCAGAGTTTCCAAAACAAGCTTGCTTAGCCTCACTATCTAGCTTGATGGGAGCACCAGTTGCAAGCGCAAGATCATATAAAATCTTGAGGTTCCACGGTAACTAGTTAAGAAAAAAAGTTAGCACACAATTGTGCAGATGAGTTATATAGCTCCATTAGTTTGAAATTCATATCCCATTCTCAAAGGTGCAGGACACCAGGCTTAAGAGAGATTGACCCAAATCCCTATGCTCACAACTTCAGCTCCTCTATGGGAAATAGAATGTGGAAGAACCCTCCGCCTAGTGAGATGCATATTTATTTATCAAAACCCCATACTGATGATAGTTGTGTGACCAATTTATCCACTTTCTAGGGTTTGGAGCCCCTGGGCAAAATTAATCCTACAATAATCAAATGCTTACCTAATTTCAGGCATTTCGAGACTGCTCCATCATAAACTTTCACATGGTCTATGTTCCCCTTTCATCGAATCACCCCACCAGAAGATCCTTTATAGATAGAAAAAGAGATTCTGTTTGTAATAGAATAAACTGAGCCCTTCAATTTGGATTCATCCCAAGTGACCTTGCAATCCCTAGATCT
The DNA here is from genome assembly GCA_963277665.1 of Viscum album. NCBI lineage: Eukaryota > Viridiplantae > Streptophyta > Magnoliopsida > Santalales > Viscaceae > Viscum > Viscum album. The sequence goes on from OY728155.1 coordinate 727,480,225, forward strand.
TAGCTCGCCATACCTATGCGAGTCAAAGCGCCTTTGACTGAGATAGATTTCAATAACCAAAGGGCCATAATGAGCCGTCATCTGCAAAGAACCCAAAAAATCATCATTGCGCTCGAGAACAAGTGACTCCCGCACAGACCCCATCATCCTTTTTAAATATAATTATAATTATATATATGTGTGTGTATATATATATATATCTAAATAATTATAAAATTCAAATAAAAACATTTATTAAAAATTTATAAATATATTTATAATTATATGTAAATATTTATAAATATATTTATTTATAGTTATAATTATAAATATATATATTTAAATAATTATAAAATTATAATAAATATTTGTATATATTTATAAATATATTAATATAATTATATATATTTATAAAATTATAAATATAATAAATATATTTATTATAATTTAATAATTGTTTAAATGAATATATATTTATTTATAATTATAAATATAAATAAATATAATTTTATAATTATAACTAAATATTTATTTATTTATAATTATAATTATAATTAAATATATATTAATTTAAATAATTATAAAATTATAATAAACATATTTATTATATTTATAATTATATAATTATATATAACAAATATATTAATTATATATATTTATAAAATTATAAATATAAGATTTATAGTTATTATGATTTTATAATTATTTAAATAAACATATATTTATTTATAATTATAACTATAAATATATATATATATATATATTTAATTATTTAATTAAATAAATTCTTATTTATAGTTATAATTATAAATAGATATATATTTATTTAAATAATTTTATAAAATTATAAATATAATAAATATAGTTATTATAATTTTATAATTATTTAAATATATATATATAATTATAACTATAAATATATATATATATATATTTATAATTATTTAATTAAATATATATTTATTTATAGCTATAATTATAAATAAATATTTATTTATTTTAATAAATATAAAATTATAATAAATATATTTGTTATATTTATAAGTATTTAAATATATATATTGATATAAATAATTATAAAATGATAACAAATATATTTATTATATTTATAATTTTATAAATATATATAATTAATATATTTATTATGTTTATTATATATAGTTATAAATATAATAAATACAGTTATTATAATTTTTTGATTATTTAAATCAATATATATTCATTTATAATTATAACTATAAATATATATATTTTTATAATTAATGCTTTATCCATTTATGAGTGCTAAAAAGGCCTTGATAATATTATTCTTTATCAGCGCTATAATTTTATCACTGATAGAGATCGGTTTTATCAGTGCCTTATATTTTAGCGTTGATAAAACTGCCCTTTATCAGTACTTTTTGGAAAGCATTGATAAAAGTCTTCCCCGATGTTATAAAAATAACCCTAACAGAGACTCCTTCTCTCACGCCTTCAAGATTTTGTGGAACCCCTCCTCTGCCACCGTCGAACCCCACTCTACCACCATCGAACCCAACCTCTGTCACCGTTGCCACTGCAGACTGCTGCATCCGCTGCCACAGAACCCTACCACTACCATTTAACCCCCTCCAATATGAGGTATCCTCCCCTTCCCTTTCTTTATCTCTCGCTCGCACCCTCATTCTCAGCACTCCCTCGCACACTCACACCATCATCCTCACACGCTGACACACCCTAAACCATTGCCCCATGCTTACAACTCTTAGCCACTCAAAATGAAACACCCTACATGCACCATCATAGGGTTTTTATTTTATTCTATTCATCACCCTCCCATGACTATAATGAGAGGGTGATTTTCTTTATTTTATGGAAAGTTTGATGAAGTGGAATTGAAAGAGGTAAAGTATTTATAATTTTAATTTGAATTCTTGTTGGTTGCTTACACTTGTTCTTTGACTATGACCCCTTATTTCATTTTGCATGACCATTGTAATTGTGGGAAAGAGAGAGCGGTTTATTTTCTTTCTTTATATTAAGCATGTCCATTGTCCTTAGTTTGAGATAGATCCTTTTAGTGTGAGTACTAGGGTGTAGACTTACTCCATGACCATTGGATTAGTTTAACTCTATGTTTAATCATGGTTTTGGGTCACCAAATTTCTTAACAACCTAGAGTATTGACCATGAGAAACATGATGTTTTGAGGATATAAAGTAATTACTAGGACCAAGGTAATTCGACCTGATTCCAACAACATCATGTTCTATAAATCCATTATTTTATATTTTTTTACACCATGAACCTACTGGATTTATAACTTCCAACACCCTTTTCATCTTTCTTCCAACACCATCACCATTCCTAACTCATTCCAATTGAAGTAGATTTAGTTTCATTCATCATAGTTTAGTGTATTGATTTTCAAATTAGAGTGTTCTACCTTGTACTTGTGGGTTCAACCTCATGAATCGTACTTCCTATACTACATAGTAGTTTTAGGTTGTGTGTATGATGAATTATAAATTCTAAACTAGTTCTAATGTAGGGAGTAATGACACCCAATAATCTAACCACATATCAAGAACTATAATGACCTCTTCAATATCTTAGCATGAACCCTTGCTTTATACACTAACATAGATCAGTGCTTCCTAACATCAACACCTCTTTCTTGGACTACCTTGCATATATGTTGTGAACATCACATCCCACACACCTGAACTCCAATCCCACAACAAGTTTAACCCCTATGGTATTTGGGTTCATTCAAGAGATTGAGGTGACGATGAGAATTCATTGAAATTTTTGGGGAAGTGTTCTGATAATAGTTTATGTTTTGATGATTTTATAATATATTATAGATTCCTATAGTAAATCATTGAAATTTGTTAATTTTTTATAGTCATTGGTTTTGAAGTCTTAGTCAATGTAGGGGGAATTGGGAGTTAGGGTACCTTAGATTTGTTATGATAAAAGATTAAAAAAATTATTGGATTTTATAACATGGAAGGATGGTCTTGATTTTGGTAAATGCTCTATTTTTCATTTGGGTGGGTCCTTAGTTACTTTTGGCATGTGTCCATATTTTGATAAAGATGCTTTCAATATGGTTATAATAGTCAAATTTATATTAATCTAAAGGTTGTAACAAACCATAATTAAATACTTTTTGTTATTAGTAATGTCTTAAAGGAGATTCAATGTCAAATTAAATCAATTAACCCATAATGGGTGAATTTCAATATATTCATGGTTTCCCAAACTATGTATTTCACTATAGGGGTTATTTCTTGATTAGTGCTCAATTTAGCCAATTGATAATCCAAATCACGTATTTTTGGAAAATTTTCATCATTCTTACTTCTTTTAAATACAATGATTTTATAGTTGTTTTTTTGTAAATAATTTCATTCCTTAAAATATGGACAAATAAATGTATTTTAAATTAAAATATAAAGTGAATTTTGGAAAATATAAATCTTTTTAAAATAAATATAGAAAGTATAATCATATAGTTTTAAGGTGGATTTCATGATTTATTTTCAAATGATTAGGTAAATACATGTTTGATTTAATATACTTATAAGAAATTCAAGGTTTTCAAGATTTTTATTTTATAAAAATAAATTCACATGGATTGTCTAAGACTCAATATTTCACTATAATGAAAATTTCATTATAATAGAAATTTCACAATAAATGTTCTTTTATTTTATTGCTATAATTCAAAAACAAAATTAAAAAATTAATTTAATGAACCAACACAGGTCAACTTGCCATGTCACCCAAGTTTATTTGTCACAAGGCCATAAGTATGTTCTCAATATTCATAGGATGAAAAAAATAACTGAGGGAATCAAACACTACTGATAGTATGACATAAGTTTCATCTGGACACTAAGAAAATCATTCCTTGGACTAATGAGATATGAATTATATGAGGGAACCCAAAGGGTGACATAAGTGAAACTATTACCATGTAATCTAAAAATATATGTCCTTTGATAATCTCTAAGATGAGAACATGTGGTAAAATGGGTAATAAAGGTGGTAACCCTAGTTTAATATGGATATAAAACTTTGGTTGGGAAAGTTATAACCTCTTGAATTGAATATTTATTTCTTAAGCTGGGAAAGTTCCAAGGGGTTTTTGAAAAATACCTTTGTATCCTAAGGTTTTTCATCAAAATTATCTTCCTTGTGATTTTTAATAAAGTAAAACCATTTAAAATTCTTTGCTTATATCCCAAAATTACAAAAATAAAATATTTCCCTATATTTTTTTAAAACCATCAAATTCAAATTTACCTTCCCAAAAGAGTTAGAGAATTATTTCTATCCATTTAAAATTACACTTCAAAACCCCCTCTTAAATTTCAAATTTTAGTTTACATGAAACATTTTAAATCGAATCACTTTTTCTATTTAAAAAAACATTTACTCACATTGCTATATTAAATCCCTTAGTTCTCATGTAATGGACCTGATTTTCTCAAAGGTACGGATTGTTTTTTTAAAAAATATAATAATTTTTTTTATTTGTGAAACCATTATTATATTCAATAGCCATATTTTACATTATGAAAAGTGTTTTAAAATAATATAACTTTTATTTTTTTTTCAATTATTACATTCAACAGTTTTATTTATAAATTTACTTCAATAAGTTTTTTTATCATGTGGGATGATAAAACATTTTCCAATATTTCCTTTTTATTTCAAGTAATTCATGAGATCCATCTTCAATTGAACAAATTTTATGTATTTATTTTTTAAAATATTAATATTATTGAATAAAATAGGATGGATATGAATAAAGAATGGATGTATTTCAATCGTATTACAAAAGAGTATAAATAAAGAGTGAAAGATTTAGTCAAGTTTGCAAAAGATCATTCATATAACCCTTCTCAAATTCTTTTTCCATGTTTATACTATTATTATTAAAGACTAATTAGTCCATAGGAGTTGGAAGAACACTTTATCTATCATGGAATAGATCAAAGTTATAAATTTTGGAATAAATAGGGGGAAAATGAATATAGCTAGTGGTTGGGATAGCACAGTGTTTTATGGGTCATCTGATATGATTATAAGTGTGTATAATGAAGAAGGCCATATTGAGGATGTGATTACATATGTGAATTATAATGAAGATTTTATTGAGTAAATGACAAGGATAGTTTAATATGAACTCCATGATTGCTGAAAATATTTTTAGAAGTTAAAGATTTGTGAAAAGATGCCATTTTATATTGGTTTCACTAAATATACAGCATTTTCTATCATATTGAAACTATATAATTTTAAAGAAGTAAATGAATGGATTGTTGACTATTTTACTAAACTACTTTATCTCTTGAATGACATGATATTATAATATAATGATCTCCCTATCCGAAAAAACGACACCAAACAAATGCTACACTTGATGGGTATAATCTCTAAAAGAATACACGCCTACCCAAATGACCGTATACTATTTTTCAAGGACCACAAATCACTTAAAGAATAACAAAATTGTGGTGATTATCAATATAAGAAAGATTAATTCAATCCTACAAAATTTCTATGGTACTTTCCAATCATTCCAAGGTTTAGGTGCCTATATGGAAGTGAGGAGACTATACGACAATTGACATAGCATGTAAATATAAGAAATAAATATGGGAAACTATGTTACCTAGAAGACACTCCTTAGTGGAAGAAAATTGATCATGGGTATTCTAAATTTGGAAACAAGTCAAGAAATCTTCTTCTTTCATTATCCACAGATGGAGGTTTTCAAAGCATCACTCAGAGTACATGGTAAGTTATGTTGGTAAATTATAACTTTCCATTGTGGTTATTCATGAACCGAAAATAAATCATGTTATATATTCTTATATTAGAAAAAAACCAAGTAATGATATTAATGTTTATTTAGATCCATTAATTGAGGATTTGAAATTATTGTGGGATTTAGGTGTTATATTGTATGATGCTTACAAGAATTAATATTTCATGTTGAGATTTGTGTTGTATGGGATGATAAATTATTTTCCTGCTTATGGAAATTTTTCAGGATACAGAATTAAAGGAACTCAATGGTGTCCCATTTGAGAACAAGGTACATAATAAATTAGGTTTCAACATTCATCGAAGAATATGTTTCTAGGACATCAAAAATTTCTACCCTGATGGCATAAGTACCGATCTTGGATGAAATCATTCGATAGAAGTTCAAAATAATGTATACCACTTTATCCACTAATAGGTGATCAACTGTTTGATAAAGTAAAAGATGTGGACACTGCTTTTGGTAAACCATTTTTGGAAAACCTTATGAAAACTAGTTGGAAAAATAGATCGGTTTTTTTTTTTGAATTACTATACTAGAATTGTCTTTATGTCAGACATTTTCTTGATGTTATTCATGTTGAAAAAAATGTATATGATTTTGTAATTAGCACATTACTAAATGCACTCGGAAAAAAATAATGGAATTAATACTATGTTAGACATGGATGACATGGGAATATGAGAAGAGTTAGCACCAGTGAAGGGTGAAAATTGAACTTTTCTTCCTCCAACTGCTTACACTCTTTCTAGGTAGAAGATATATTAGTTTTTTAACTTCTTGAATGATTTAAAGGTTCTAGATTGTTATTTATCAAATATCAAGAATATCTTTTCGATGAATGATTTAAAGTTAAAGGGTATGAAATCACATGACTTCCATGTTTTTATGTAATATCTAATTCCAGTATCTTTACATTGAATTTTACCTAATAATGTTCATCAAACATTAACCAAGATTTGTTTCTTTTTCAAAGCTACATGCAACAAAGTTATAGACCCAGCAAAATTTCTGACTATGGAAATAAAAAATTTCATCATATTATGTGAATTGGAAATGTTTTTTATACCATAATTATTTGATATTATGGTTCAATTTATGGTTCACTTGGTGAGAGAGATTCGACTATGTGGTCCTATAGACTATAGATGGATGAACACCTTTAAACTGTATATGAATATTTTGAAAGGGTATGTCAAAAATCAAAGATGATTAGAGGGTTTTATTAAAAAGTGATATATTGTTGAAGAATCCATTGAATTATATACCAAATACCTATCTGATGTGTAAATAATTGGTCAATCAAAATCTTGTTACACTGGGCAGCTTCTGGGTGAAGTAATTTATGGAACAGATATTGTCACAATCAATATTATAGATCAATAATAGGCCCACATTTACATTTTTCATAACAGTTTGGAGGTTTCCCCATATGATGAAACCCACAAAGAAATTTCTAGGAATTTAAATCCATAAAGGGATAAAATATGGATATCAAATATACATAATCAACAGTTTATAGGATAGATTCAGGACTATATTTTTAAGGAGTTAGATGAAAATTTGGATTTCTTTTTCAGAATGACTTCAATGGATAGCCAGAGGACCAAGTGTGTATGTATTATCTTATAATGGTTATATAAATAATGATTATATGTTCTATATAAATGAACATGATGAAGATAGTACCATAAAAAATAGTGGAGTTACACTTTTGCTGAAGTGATGCATGTTTCTGTTACTAAGGACAGAAATCCAATTTACATGAATATTTCATACTTTGGAATCATCAAAAAAATATGAGATTTGGATTATACAACATTCTAAGTACCAATTTTTCAATTAAAGTGGGTTGATAATAAAAGTTATATTAAAATAGATGAATTGGGATTTATGAAAGTGGATTTTAGTAAGGAAGGGTACAAAGATGAACCATTTATAATGGAATCACAGGTAGTACAAGTATTTTATGTTCTAGATCCCTTAAACCAAAAGTGATCAATTTTTCTGTTATTGACCAAAACCACTAAAGGGTTAGATTAAAATTCAACTAAGGATGGACCTTTCATTGGGACATCATGATCATTTTGCAGCAATACCAATGTAGATAGGGTTTTTTATGTTATATGAGACCACAATGAAGGGATTTGGATACTCAATAGAGGGGTCAAATCCTTTCAGTCTTTAAAAAAATACTTCAATAATCACGTTATTTTTTTTATAATATCCATTATGTTACTACATGTTATTATCAGTTCGTTGCTGAATTTATGTAATATAAATTAAATTTAAACCAATTATTCATATAATTACTTATATACATGATAGTGCTCTCAATCATGTGGAACTATAGTTCTCTCAAACTATTTATGCTCTCAGTGTAGAGGAACAATGACCTTGTGCACATGCTGATGCTACCTCTCCAGAGGAACAATGGGTTTCTCAACCTATTCTTACTCCCAGTGTAGAGGTACAATGACCTTTTTCATATGTCAATGATACCACTCTAGAGGAACAACATATTGACGATGTTGAATCTAAGGAAATGGTAGGCGATGAAGGACTAGTGGTGCAGAAAAAATAGGAGCGTCACAGTTTGAAATTATTAGCAAAAATCATTAAGGCAAAAAGAAAAGGCATCAAATTCGAGGTCAGGTGGAATTCATAGGGATATAATGTTAACTCCAATAAGTCCATTTTTTGTAGTTAAATTGAACTCATCACTCAGAAACATGTGTTGATTGATGTAGATTTTTTGCACCATGTTGTGCCCACGCTTAAGACACTGATGTGGGAAGAGATTATGGTAATATTATGATATCATTTCTTTATTTTACTAAAAATAAAAAAATGAAACAATGAATTACTCTTCATCATCCCTTGAAGAGTCCATTTATAGTAGATTAATCCCATAAGAAATATGTATTAATTCTTTTTGGAAGGATTAATAGAGGTTTTTTCACAATTCTAATGATATTTCATCTTAAAGATACTGAAGGGAAAATAAACTTTCACCCACTTCTGATGTATGCACACCTGATAACCCAATAAGCATGGGATGAATTTACTGGTCGTCGTGTGGATGTGTCTTTTCAGGTACATTGTGGATGGTAATACATTGTTTGATAATATGTGTATTTATCTCTTTTATTGAGAATTTTTTATTTATGAAATAGAAACTAAGTGCTGAAAATAAGGAACAGGCAACAAAACCAACATACCCCTACCATAAAGAAATTATAGGGTACGCTTCACTTGAAAAAAAAATCAGTATGTATTTTAAATATACCATAATACTTTTATGTGACATGAAACAATAGTATAATTATGTTCCTCTATTTATATGTATATTGATGAATCCAAATCAAAAACCACTTCCATCCCATGCCATGTGCTATAGAAGGAGGAACATGTAAATAAATATGGGATACTAATAGATGAAAACACATAAGAAGTGTATGAAACATGTGTAAGTATGACATAATAAAAAATTATTTTTCCTTAAATCTCTATTACATAATAATGATTACTTATTTTCCTATATTTTATATCTGACATAGTCACAGGAATCATCAACACCTGAACTGGATGAAAACCTACTATTAGTGGCCTGGAAGTGACCAGAATAGTATGGTCACATAATAGGTGCGGGTTTTGGGGTGACACCCTGAACATATTTTGAGAAAAAAACAACAGGAGGATAAAGATAAATAAATGTCAGAGATGAAATCTAGATTAGCATCCCTTGAAGAAAAATTTAAATGGTAGACTGAGTTTATAGTAAATTTTATGGGAAGTAAGAAAAGAGAATAAATAACTCAAAAATAACCATTATGTGAAGATCTTTCCCCCCACCAACTTTGAGGTGAGTCATTCCCCTCAAAGAGCTATCTTGGTCGAGGTAATCAATATTCTAATAATTATTTTTGTGAAATGTGAATCAGACGGACACTAATACCTTTCTTGTACTGATATTCTATAGGGTTAAAATGAATATGATATATATCTATCAAAACCCACCCATCGCCTTGTATCGATGTCTATAGTGTCAAATATCCAAGACAACATGCTACGTAATAGAACACTTCCAACAGGTCATGTGAGAGTGGCGATTAGCATAGCTCATGATTCGAGTGCAGAGCTACCTGTTCCACTTGATGATGAAGATATTCATAAGTTTGACCAAGATATTGAAATATTTTTCTCACAGACATCAGATCTTGTAAAAATACATGTTAATAAAGAGGTATTCATTTCCAATTTATTTTTCATGCTAAAAATTTAACAATTAATAAAAAAAGGTATGAATTGATGAATGTTATTACAGATTAAAAAAATTAATGGGGTGAAACAAAAGTTCAACTCAAAAACATCTAAAGGATCAACCAATCAATAAAAAATATCTTCCAAAAGCACCTTTACCCCATCCATTCAATATCCGCATTTACTAACATTGAAGGTTCATGCAGATACAAAGTTACAAAATGGTAGTAGTCACATAGTTGATTTTAATGAAAAAATGTACAAAGAGGAAGGTACATACTGCATTTATTTTGAGAATTTAAATTAAATCCTCAACTATGAATGGTTAGGACCCTAAGTTGTAAATGTATACAAGAGGTCTGTTTTTGTGATTTAATTTTCTAAAATCTAATATAATATGTTAATTATAACTAAATACATTTCATATTTTTTCAGGTGTATATATCAATAACAATTGAAGGGATTTCCCTATGAAAAAAATTGACTCATTATTCCTCATGCCACCTATATAGAAGAAAAAATAAATATAATCCAAAAAAATAGATGAAATAGTGGCAGATCTGGCCAAATTGTTTGAAAGAAAACTTGGGGATGACAGACTCTTCTTAATACCAATGATGCAGGGGTAAAACTCTACAATTTAATCATATAAAATATATTTTAATTTCTTTCATTACTAATTTCTTTTTATGTTTTTATGAAACATTTTATGCTCATTGAAGTCAATTTGGATACTCTAAAGATTTATTTCCTGGATTCACTACATGGATACCCACCAAACTGACTACGTATGATAGCGTTTTTCAATTTTTAATACACTAAATCCAAAATTTTAGAACTAAAATTAAAGTTATATAATTTATATTATGTTTTAATGAGGATTATATTATGATAAGGAAGTGTATAAATATCATGAAAATCATGGCATGAAGATAGGCATTAAGCACAAGGAACCTAAAAATTTCTACAATTGGACAAGTATCAGGGTATAAATAATAATATTTAACTATCCAAACACATATCAAAAAAAATTACTTATTTTTCTAAATTTTTCTAAAGTTTCTGAAATAAACAAATGGAAATTATTTTGTTTATTATGTTTGTAAATTTATGAAAGAGATTGTATTCCATCAACAAACTAGCATTCCTGAAGAGGTATTTTAGAAGATAATTACTATTTCATTTAAAATATTTATTAATACTTTGTGTATTTAAATTTTTATAGTAATACTATGATATTAGAAAATAATCATATTCACAATAAGATATATATTTTCTTAGAAATGAGTTGGCAGCATACTTGATCGCAGAATGTACACAAATAACATGAAGATGTGACTTCCATATAAGTAATTGATTGTTTATTATTTATGTTTAATTTATTTCTTTTTAGTATTACTCACATAATAATATTTTCTTATATAGGTGGATTCCTTTTTTCAAGTTGGGGTGGTTTGTTTGAAGCTGCTCATGCTTATGAGAGATTGGACTTCGATGCTGCAAGTGAGATAATAAAAATAAGGAAATGGTTCAAACATGTTTACAACTATCATGAAAAGGTGAATTCATACTACTTATTTAATTAATTTTTCCATAATTTTATCTACTATTTGTAACTTATTTTCCCTATCATTTTTATATAATACTTATTTAATTGTTTTCACAGATCTTTTGGGAAGTCATATTTTGTTTTTAACTATCTAAAACAATCCATAGAAGAGATAACATGTTCCTTTATGCCAATGTTACAATGCATTCCATTTATTTTATTTGTTGACCTATCCATGCTGCATATTTAGTTGATAATATTAGCCAAAAAATATTTCTCATTGTTGAAAATTATAAGATTGTAGGAATATATTGTGCCCATTTCGGTGAATTTTCATGATATAATGGGTAGAATAGCTTCCTCTACTCTTCTGGTTTTCAACAATGAGAAAGGTTTTTCAGCTAAGAACATCGACTCAATATGTAGTGTTGGTAGTTAGAAAAATAAATACAATGGTATTAATGGTAACATTGTAAGTTATGATTGTTTTTAGACTTTGAGATGTGTAGGAATCAATGACACCTCAATCTGAAACACGGTGTGACCGGTATGACTCATGGTGCATCTTTTTATTTAAAATTGACATTAATTTTAGTAAAATAAAAAAATTAAATAATCAAGACAAAAAAATACATTCATATTGTTTTTATACTTTATGAAAATGATCCATAAGTCATTTAGGATGTTTAAGAAGTAGTCACGCCTCAATCTGACACACGGTGTGACCGGTATGACTCAAAGTGTTCGTTATCAGTTTAAAATAGACATTTTTTTTCAAAATGTGTCACTCACTAAAAACCACAAAAACACACTCAAATTTTGTTGATAATTTATTTTATTGATTTATAAATCATTTTTGACATGTAAGAATTGGTCTCATGTCAAACTGATACATGATGTGACTGGTATGAGTCAAAGTGTAGGTTTCTAATTTAAAATGGCATTTTAGTAAAAAAAAATACAAGAGACGTACTAAAAACTGAGAAAATACATTTGTATTTTTATGATAATTTGGTAAAATTATCTATGAGTCATTTGGGATGTGTAGTAATCTTCACCACCTCAATATAATGAACTTTGTAACTGATATGACTCTAAGTGCATTATTTTATTTAAAATTGACATCAATTTTAGTAAAAAGTACAACTGACCTACTAAAAACCAATAAAAACATTTTTATTGTTTTTATATATTATTTAAAAGATCCATAAGTAATTTGAGACATGTGGGAGTCAGACTCACCACAATCTGATGCATGGTGTGACCGGTATGACTCCAAGTGGGTCTTTTTATTTAAAATTGGCATCAATTTTAGTAAAAAGGAAAATTGGCCTACTCAAGACCAGTAACATGAATTTTTATTGTTTTTATGATTTATTAAAATGATCCATAATTCATTTAAGATGTATATTAATCAGACTCACCTCAATCCAACGCACGGTGTGATTAGTATGACTCCAAGTGCACCTTTTTATTTAAAATCAACATCAATTTTAGTAAAAAGGAAAACTGACCTAATGAAAACTGATAAAATGCATTCTTATTATTTTTATACTTTATTAAAATGATCCATAAGTCATTTTTTATGTGGATAAATATACCTCACCTCAATCCAATGCATGATGTGACCAATATAACTCCAAGTGTGACTTTTTATTTTAAATTGACATTAATTTTAGCAAAAGGAACAAATGACATACTAAAAACCAATAAAATACATTCAGGTTGTTTTGATAATTTAGTAAAATGATCCATGAGCCATTTGGGATGTGTAGAAATCATCCTCATCTTAATATGACACATAGTGTGACCGGTATGACTCCATGTGTGTCTTTTTATTTAAAATTGACATCAATTTTAGTAAAAAGTACAACTAGCCTACTCAAAATTGAACAAACGGATTTGGATTATTTTGATACATTAGGTAAATTATCTATAAGTCATTTTATACATGTATAAATTAGAAACAACTCAATCCTATGTACGGTGTGACTGATATTACTTCAAGTGCATATTTTTATTTAAAATTGACATCAATTTTAGTAAAAAGGAAAACTAACCTAATCAAAACCCATCAAATGCATTCGTATTGTTTTTATACTTTAGGAAAATGATCCATAATTTATTTTTTATGTTTAGGAATCAACCGAACCTCAATACGACATGTGGTGGGACTGATATGACTCCAAGTGTGTCTATTTATTTTAAATTGACATTAATTTTATCAAAAGGAACAAGTGACATACTTAAAACCAATAAAATTCATTCATATTGTTTTGATACTTAATTAAAACTATCCATGAGTCATTTTGTACATGTAGGAATCACCCACACCTCAATCCAATGCACGGTGTGACTGGTATGACTCCAAGTGCGTATTTTTATTTAAAATTGACATCAATTTTAGTAAAAAGGTAAACTGACCTAATCAAAACCAATAAAATGCATTAGGATTATTTTTATAATTTAGGTAAATGATTCATAAGTCATTTTAGATGTGTAGGAATTAGTCACACCTCAATATGATGCATAATGTGACCAATATAACTCCAAGTGCATCTTTTTATTTAAAATTGACATCAATTTTAGTAAAAATGATAAATGACCAACTCAAAACCAAGAAAATACATTTTTTATTATTTTGATACTTTAGGAAAATAAAAAATAATTCATTTTTGACATGTAGGAGTCAAACTCACCTCAATCTGATGAACGGTGTAACTGATATGACTCTAAGTGTGTCTTTTTATTTTAAATTGACATTAATTTTAGAAAAAGGAACAAGTGGCATATTGAAAACCAAGAAAACATATTTGGATTGTTTTAATACTTTATTAAAATGATCCATGAGTCATTTGTGACATGTAGGAATAACTTGAAACTCAATTTGATGCATGGTGGGACCGGTATACTCCAAGTGCATATTTTTATTTAAAATTAACATCATCTTTTGTAAAAAGGACAACTAACCTAATCAAAACTAAGAAAACACATTTGGATTGTTTTTATAATTTAGTGAGATGATCCATAAGTCATTTTAGATATGTATAAATCATCCTTACCTAAATCTAATACACAGTGTGACCGGAATGACTCTAAGTGCATATTTTTATTTAAAATTGACATCAATTTTTGTAAAATGAATAACTAACCTTCTCAAAACTAAGAAATGTATTCAGATTATTTTTATTCTTTGAAAAATGATCCATATGTCATTTTTTTATGTGTAGGAATCAACCTAGCCTCAATCTAACATACAGTGTGACCGATATGACTCCAATGTCTTTTTTATTTTAAATTGACATTAATTTTAGCAAAAGAAACAAGTGGCATACTAAAAACTGAGAAAACACATTCTTATTGTTTTGATACTTTAGTAGAATGATCTATGGGTAATTTTTTGACTTTTAGGAATCACACTCCCCTCAATATGTCACACGATATGACCGATATGACTCCAAGTGCGTCTTTTTATTTAAAATTGACATCAATTTTAGTAAAAAGGTCAATTGAACTACCAAAACCCAAGAAAATGAATTCGGATTGTTTTAATACTTTAGGGAAATGGTCCATAAGATATTAGATACATGTAGTAATCAGTCACACCTCAATTCTATGCATGGTGTGACCGGTATGACTCCAAGTGTGTCTTTTTATTTAAAATTGACATTAATTTTAGTAAAAAGGACAACTGACCTACTCAAAACTGAGAAAATGCATTCAGGTTATTTTGATACTTTAGGAAAAATATATATAATTTATTTTAGATTTTTAGGAATCAATTGCACCTTAATATGATGCACAGTTTTGACCAATATGACTACTAGTGTGTCTTTATTTAAAATTGACATTAATTTCACTAAAATGAAAAATTGATATACTCAAAACTAATAAAACACATTTGAATTGTTTTGATACATTAGGAAAACAACCCATAACTCATTTTTTATGTTTTGTAATCAACTACACATTAATAAAATGCATGGTGTGACTGGAATAAGTGCAAGTGTGTCTTTTTATTTAAAGTTGACATTTTTTAATATATTCTTTCATATTAATGTTTAATTTATTTCTTTATAATATTACTCACATAAGATTTGTTTTTTATATAGGTGTATTATTTTTCTTAGGTTGAGGTGATTTTTTCAGTAATAGATTCCATGGATGGACCTTTTTTTAAGGGGATTATGGGTACCAAAGATGATTAAACGTTAATGTTTTTAAATGTTTGTGGATAGTATTTGTAAATGTAATTATGAAAAACATTGTTTTAAATGTATATAGTAGTGTTTATTTTTATTCATGATGTAAAATTAATTTCAATTGAATTATATATTTTATGTACAGGTTACAGGTTGATGTAGTGTGCTATTATACAAATAGCACATTGTAGTATGTGGGGCCTTTATCAGTACTATTTCTATCCCTAATAAAGTCCCCCCTTTATCAGTGTTATTGAAAGCACTGATAAAGGGGACCCCCCCCCTGCATGACTAAAAATTACTTTTTTATTTCCAAACACTTTTAAGGGAAAGTGAGAACCCATGACATCAAGACTTAAACACACAAAAAAAGTCTCCAACATACCAAAACTCAAGTTCAAAAAAAACACTCGCCACAAAAGATAAGCTCCTCCCGGCAACTAAAAATCATAAAGTCTAGCTTCCATTGTCTCATCGCAGCACGGCTAGTTGACCCATGCCAAATAGCATGGGCATGGTACCGATTGCCAAATTCATACCCTCTTAATCTTCCGATTCTGAAAAGACATGAAACAGTGAAACCTCTTTTCCCTAAACCTCATCTGAAGCATCTTTTTGTAAGAAAACATTGTAGAATCCCTTGATACGCGACGTTCCAATAAAAAAACCAACATCACATCCAGAAAACCACCATCTTCAAGACAGCATGCCACCATTGTCAAAAAGAAACCGGCTTCGAATCATGTTCAACATTAAATCAATATGGTCTTCAATGAAAATTCCACAATCAACTGCACACAACTCGACTGATCCCATTTCAAATCTAAACAGCTTGACACAAATCAGCTTTAAGCTATCCAGTTCAGCACAAATCACCCCGAAGAAAAATACCGATCACTGAGAATCCATCACCGGTCACTAGAACCGAAGGCGGAGCCCAACATCAATGACATTGCGCACCACCAGGACCACCGAACAATCAAAACCAAAAAATAGTATACAAAGTTCAAAAACGCAGACCAGATCAGAAAAAGGAACCTCTTGAACCCCATATTTCTAGAAGAAGTCCCATCCACAAGACAGAGAAGCAGATCCAAATCCCACCGCCACCTTTAAAATCTCACTCGGAGATTATATCCTCCCTACACACCCGAAGATGACACGAAACGCGACGGCAACCCCCAGCCCGCAGCAACTGGACCTCGCACCCTAGACCAACACTGCACCGCCATGGGGAACCCTAGCTAGTTCGAAGGATAGGGAGAGAAGAAGGCTAGCTGCCAATTAGGTTCATCGAGGATGTTGAGCTCGCACGACGCCGCCACTGGAAGAGACCTCACGCTGCGAACGCATCGAACAAATGCGTCGGGGAGAGAACCACAATCGGCCCGAGACGGTGGAGAAGAAGGCGGCGGCGGGGAAAACCTAGTGACGCAGAGCCCCTTATGGGATCATCCCAAAATAGTTTTTCATATAATATGGGATCTCAATCCTACCCCCCCCCCACATAGCATTGCGATTAATATAGCTTTCTTAGCACTGTTAAAATCCTTTTTGTACACTATAAAGGGGAATATATATAGTAGTTCATGAACATCACTCAAGTATTTATCTTGCATCCCATTCTCCTTTATAGTGTGTAGGAAATTCATTTCATTTCCAATGAGTACTTTTTTCCATTTTAAATTTTAATTAATCCCAACACCCCTCTCTGGGCACAAGTGATTGCTTTTATATGTGGTATAGATAAGGGAAAGGCATATGATCATGGGACGCAACTGCTTATGGAGTGAAGTATCTGGATGGAATATTTTTGGATAATTATAAGGAATCTAACTAATGGTTTGAGGACTATCCACGGCACTTACTAAGAGATTTTTCACACTTGGTTTTTTAGTTTTGGGCCCTTATTCCCTATTTAGTTGATGTTTTATCTATATAACTAGTTTTTCTACTTTATTTATTTTAATAGTGATAGGTATGATTTTGAGCATTTTTTATGCATGTATTTTATGGTCATGAAATATCATTAATTATCAATTGTACTTTTGATCCACTTGCTTTCATTGGTGTTTTTTATGACTGTGGGGGCCCTAACTCCCATTTGGTTTCACTACTTAAAGTACGAACTAATTTCTCATTCATATTTACACTAATGTGGAAAACTATCTCCCACAGTTAATCACTTTATCCCCTATAATTTATATCATCCTATAAATATTAAGAGATGCACTTGAGGTGTTATGGAAGCCCGACCTAAAACAATTTAGGTCATTAGGACACAATTGTTACACACAAAGAACTTTATTTAGATTTTATACTCAAAAATCATCACCATAAAGAATGAATCCTTACTAGTTTTATATATAAGCCTCTTCCTCAAGTTATCCATTCAGGAATTATAGCTTCACATACAATTTCAACACTTTATAATTCCACTGAGTGCATATCACGATAAATATTTTGATCTTTTAAAGCCTTATGATTGGAGACAACATATTATTAAACTAGCTACCCTAAATTTTAGGGTATCCCTTGCATACAAGATAATATTTTTGTCATGACCCATCCTCGGGGCCCGTGTCGTGACTACCCCAAACCCGCCTTCCATAGGCTAGGGGTTGGCGACTAGCACCAAAGGCGTAAATCCCGATTAAAGGGAAGGCATTGCCTTTATTTAAGTAAACAAACAAAATAGAGTACGCAAGCTGAAGTAAACACAAATTAAACTGAGTAAAAAAGTAAGTGATGAAGAGTAAATGGGCCAGTATACAAACCCAACTGAAAGTATAGTACAACTAAAAAGAAGGAATAGTAGCAGTAAAGTAAGCAGCCACCACCGAGTCATCCTCCAGATATCCCACCTGAAGGGTGGGTACAGATGGTCTCCTCAGCTTCCCGGGTCTGGTCGTCCACTCCGTGTATGTCCCGTCTAGTGGTCCACCTCCGGGTACCGTCCAACTCCACAAGCCTCCACCTTGATCAATGTTGTCCGTCGTCTGCATCCAACACAACATAGTGTGGGCATAGCCCGTGCAGGGGTGAGTATACGATACTCAGTAGGGACCACGAGACCCCTGAAGGTCTCCCAGAATTCATGAAGGATAAACCACAAAGGAAAGGAACAAACACGAAGAATCAACCAACCCTACTTAGGTATATGCCCATACATATACCTAAGCCATCAATCTCAGTTCGGCTCCAACTTCCGAGCCCAAACACAATCCGATCCACACAGGAAAAAGTCAACCACATCAATGATAATGATTGCAAGTCAAGACTCAGCTCACATAGGTATACTACTCACAATGAGGGGTGGAGATGATTAGATGTAGCCTCTGAATCATCTCCTCTGTCGAACCCACGTAGGATCTAAGTACATAAGTTGTCGTTGCCGAACCCACGTAAGACCCAAGTACAGTAACCATCGCTCCCGAACCCACGTAGGATCCAAGTACAGTCATCATCGCTGTCGAACCCATGTAGGATCCAAGTACAGTCACCATCGCTGCCAAACCCACGTAGGATCCAAGTACAGTCGTCATTGCTACTGAACCCACGTAGGATCCAAGTACAGTCGTCACCGTCGTCGCAGTCGTAGCCAGCTCTAGGGTTCCCGCACACAGTGTACTCGATTCCGGGAGGGTCTGATCCTCAAGTAAAGGGGGCGATACATCAACTGTTACGAAGTCCAGAGTTTATGTATCTAAAAGTTTCATCTCATCAAAAGGAACTCAACACGATAGACGGTGCGTCAATCAGACGCCCAGTCTGAGAGATATTGGCTTTTTCATTCCAGGGGCCCAGTTGGAAATATGCTCGTTCCAAACCCGGCCATTTACCAAAGTTTTACAAAACTCACTTAGAGTATCGCAAAAGTACTGTCTCATCGAAAGGGTCCCAGTGCCACAGACGGCGCGTCGATCAGACGCAGGGTCTTTAAGTTATTCAAGTTTAAGTGAATAACGGGCCCGGCCCGTTTAACCCAGTGGGCCCACGGTTCGGGTTAACCCAGTTTGATGGGTCCGACCCGGAAGGGGTGTCGGACCGGTCCGAAGGAAAACGTAGCTTGGCCCGAACGGCACAGCCCAGCCAGAAGGGGCGCGGCCCGGCCCGAATTGGCGCAGCTCGGCCCGGCGGGGTGGGGCCCGGCGGGGCGCGGCCCGGCTGGCCGAGCGGTTCCGAGGGGGGCGCGGCCCCCCGGCTATCCGAATAGGCGGCGCCAAGTGGCGGAGCCCTTCCCAAACTAGCCGGCCTTCTGGCGCACGCGGCCCGCACGACGGTCCGTGGGTTTCTTCAGCGCAGTGCCCTCCTGGTGTCGCGGTTCGGCTCCGCCCGGCCGGCCAATTCTCTATCATGGCGCCCTCCTGGCGTCGTGGCTCCCCTTCGCCCGGCCGGCCTTTAAGCCAGCCGGTTATTCAACCGAAGCCGCCCGTGTAGCGGGCCGCGTCTCCTCTTGCACAACCGGCGCGACGGCGCCGGCTTCCTTTGACGCGTTCCCGGCACGACGCGACGGCGTCGTGCCTCCTCCGCCTTTGGTTGCCGATTCTAAGAATAATAAACAAGATCAAACGGAGGGTCTTTGGGCCGTGTTCGTTCAGCCCACACCCTCCGCGTAAGTGATATCAATTGGCCAAGGTATTCACTTGAATACAACGAGAACGAGGGAGTAATTTATTTTAAATAAATTAATCAAACCACCTACCTCAACAATTGATAACGAACATCAGCGTCTCGGTAGATGGAATCATGATGTGAGGATTCGTGGACGTCGACGGAGTGCGTCCGAGGAGTAAGCGGCATCTCCTCACTTGTCGTAGAGAAGAGAAAGGGTGGCGCATCGTCGTTCTTCATGGAACCGGCGTTCTTCGTCGAAGGAGACATCGTTCTTCGTTGGAGGCCAGTGTTCTTCCAAAATCTCAAGAGCTCTCCTGATCTTCCTTCTCACAACGAAATATCTCCCCAAAATAAAATAATAGGGTCCTCCTATTATTTTATTACACATGCAATTTAACTTTCAAAATTAAAATCACCTCATTAATTAAATGCATTGGCAATTAATTAAAGAGAGGGAGAGGAAAGATCCTCATTAATTAAATGCGTTGGAATTTAATTAAAGAGAGGGAGAAAA
Organism: Viscum album; assembly: GCA_963277665.1. Lineage (NCBI taxonomy): Eukaryota > Viridiplantae > Streptophyta > Magnoliopsida > Santalales > Viscaceae > Viscum > Viscum album. The sequence goes on from OY728155.1 coordinate 727,501,176, forward strand.
AAGATCCTCATTAATTAAATGTGTTGGCATTTAATTAAAGATAGGGAGAGGAAAGATCCTCATTAATTTGAGGGGTTGTCATGGATTAATGGAGTGAGGGAGGTGAAGAGATTGGTAATTAAAGGGGGGTTTCCAAATTAATGAGGGGGTTTAAGGAGTTTAGAGGAAAATAAATGGTTGGGGCTCGTGTGGGCCCCACCTATCTAACATCCACACTTGGGTAGTTAGGTGTCTATAGGTCCCACCATTAACTACCCATGGGAGGAATTAAGCTCCTTAGATACATAATAAAATTGTTCCAACAATTTTATTTACTTCTTAATTAAACCCCAAAAATCAACTTCTCCTCCCGTGCAAACACAACTACGGTAACGGTCCCCTTAAGCAATTATTGGCGTTGCGAGTTCATCAGTGCCCTCGGATTTCAATTCCGAGCACCGGTTTAAAAGATAGAAAAATCCACTCTTTCGTTGACTGAACGTACCCGAGTTAAACTTCAGAAATTGATTCTGGGCACACCGGGCCTCGGAATCAAGTGCTGTCAGAATCCACAGACTCGTAAAATTCCAAAGTATTTAAGAAAAAAAATTCCTTGAAATTTATGGGTCTTTAAATTACTCCCAACTTAGGGCTTTTCATCCCCGTAAATCTACAACATAAACTAGGGAAACAAATGAGGGTACTGAGCATGCATCTGAGCCTCTCATTCCCATGTGATCTCCTGGAGGTTCTCGTGCTGCCAACGAATGTGAACTATAGGAATTGACTGTCCACGTAGGACCCACTCCTGTCGATCCTCGATCTCCACCGGGACCTCTGTAAATGTCACCCCGTCATCGATGTCCAGCTCCCCATGATCAATGATGTGGGTCGGGTCATGCACGTATCTCCTCAGCTGAGATACGTGGAAGACGTCGTGCACCCGGTCCAACTGAGGTGGAAGGGCCAGGCGGTAAGCCACCTCGCCTAACCTACTGAGGACTTGGAATGGTCCAATGAAGTGCGGAGATAACTTGATTCCCTAGCCAAATCTCTGTAATCCACGTCGAGGTGAGACCCGTAAGAAAACATGGTCGCCATCCTCAAACTCCACTGGTCTCCATCTCCTATCAGCATAGGAATTCTGTCTTCTCTTTGCAGTCCTCATCCGCTCCTGGATGATTTTCACCTTCTTCGTCATAGCCTGAACTATCTCTGGTCCTATGAGTGCTGACTCCCCAGGGTCAGTCCAGCACAGAGGTGATCTGCAAGGTCGGCCATACAGTGCCTCGTAAGGTTCCATCCTGATGGTGGAGTGGTAGCTGTTGTTGTACACAAACTCTACCAAGGGTAGGTGATCCTCCCAGCTGCGACCAAAGTCAAGGACACATGCATGGAGCATTTCCTCGAGTGTCTGAATGGTCCTCTCCGTCTGGCCATCCGTCTGGGGATGAAAGGCGGTGCTCAGGCGTAGCTGCGTCCCAAAATCCTCCTACAAACCATTCCAAAGCCGAGAAGTAAAGCGAGCTTCTCGATCGAAGACGATAGACGATGGCACACCATGAATCCATACGATCTCCTGAACATAGAGGCATCCCAAGCTCTCTGCTGATCCCTACTCTCTGATCGATAGGAAGTGGGCTGACTTGGTGAGTCAGTCTACGATCACCCAGATGGAGTCGTGTCCTTTGGAATTATGTGGGATCCCCATCACGAAATCCATGGATATCCCGTCCCACTTCCACTTCAGAACCTCTTAGGGTTGTACCAAGACTGTTGGTACCTGGTGCTCTGCCTTCACTTGCTGGAAAGTGAGGCATCGTGAAACGAACTCTGCTACAGCCTTCTTCATACCCGGCCACTAGTACTGTCCTCTGAGGTCCTGGTACATCTTTTCTACTCTAGGATGTACCGCTAGTGGGGAAGTATGAAACTCCCTTAGCACTTCCTCCTGCAGTGAAACTGGTACCATGGTACGTCCCCTGAAGAGGATGACATGCTCTCCTCCTTCAGAAAATCCATCAGGCGCCTGCCCTGTGGAAATCTATGCACGTAACGTCTCATAGTAAACATCCCCACGTTGTGCCTCTCTGACCGCTGAAGTAGTGGAGGAGTGACTATGAGGGACTGTATAAAGGATTCCCCCTCTCTATCCACAAAGGATATTTGTAAAGCGGCTAACTTCTCCATCGCCTCTCTAAGTAGTTGAATGCCTGATCTCCTGCTTAGAGAATCAGCTACTACATTCCCCTTCCCAGGAGTATAGACTATCTCAAAGTCATAGTCCTGGAGGAACTCGAGCCATATCCGTTGTCTCAGGTTCAGGTACTTATGCGAGAAGATGTACCTGAGACTCTGGTGGTCATAGTAGACTATAAAAGCGCTCGCCCATCAGATAGTGCCGCCACATCTTCAGGGAAAAGACCACTACTGCTAAATCCAGGTCATGGGTAGTGTAGTTTTGCTCGTGTGGCCTCAACTGTCATGAACCATTGGCAATCACTGCCCGCTCTTGCATCAGGACACACCCGAGTCTGGTCCCTGATGCGTCACAGTATACCACGTACCCAACACCCTCCTTCGGTAGCCTCAAGATGGGAGCACTAGTCAATCTCTGTCTCACCTCCTAGAAGCTCTGCTGGCATTTATCTGACCACACTAAGGGCTTCCCCTTCTTCATCAATGATGAGATCGGTGCATCAACCCTGGAGAAGTCTGGTACAAATCTCTGATAGTACTCAGCCAAACCTAGGAAACTCCGCACCTCCATCACGCTCCTGGGTGGCTCCCAAGAAAGTACTGCCTCGATCTTTGCAGGATCCACAGCAACTCCCTCCTCTAAGATGACATTCCCCAAGAAGTGAACCTCTCGAATCCAGAACTGGAACTTCGAGAGCTTACCATAAAGCTGGTGCTCTCTGAGTGTGTCTAGTACAACCCGTAAGTGGTAGTCGTGCTCCTCCTCAGTAGTCAAGTAAATCAGTATGTCGTCAATGAAGACTATGACAAAACAATCAAGGTAAGGCTGAAAGATCCTATTCATGAGACTCATGAACACTTCTGGTGCATTGGTTACGCCAAAGGGCATAACCAAGAACTCGTAGTGGTCATACCGACACATGAAGGTCGTCTTCTGCACATCCTCATCTCGAACTCTAAGCTGATGATAGCCTGACCTGAGGTCTATCTTTGAGAACCATCGTGCTCCCTTGAGCTGATCAAAGAGGTCATCAATCCTCAGAAGTGGATACTTGTTCCTCACGGTCACCTGATTCAGGCGGCGGTAGTCAACACATAGTCTTAAGCTCCCATCCGCCTTCTTGGCGAATAAAATCGAAGAAACCCAGGGTGAAACACTGAGTCGGATGAATCCCTTTCCCTGTAAGTCCTCCAGCTGTACCCGCAGATCGTGAATCTTGACGGGAGCCATCAGATATGATGGAGTAAATATTGGTGTTGTCTTGGGGTACAGGTCTATATAGAAGTCTACCTCTCTGCGAGGAGGTAGTTCTAGAATGTCGTCAGGAAAAACGTCCGCATACTGATCCACCACAATAGGAAAACTTGGACTTCGCACATCAACCGCTCCTAGGATGAGACTAGCCAACTGATTTGTGATCGGCAGCCCTCTCCTCTGCATAATTCCATCCTGCGCTGCAAAGTCTCCCTTCTCACCGGTGAATGTGAACCCGCTCTCATCTGTGCGGACACACCAAACTTTGCACCTAATACATTTGATCTAGGCATGGACTATAAATAACCAGTCCATACCCAAGATGATGTCGTAAGGCCTCGACGCCACTGCAAAAATATCCCAGCTGAAGATCTTGCCTCCTAGAGTAAGCTCACACTACTGGCACCAGTGCATAATCATCGAGTCTACTCCCGTAGGAGTCTCTAGCTGTAAGGATCAAGCCAATGGCTCCGTCGGAATCTCTGAGCTCCGAACAAGGGCAGCGGCAATAAAATAATGACTTGCTCCTGTGTCTATAAGAACTGTTGCAAGGGTGGAGTAGACACAGATAGTACCTCAAATCATCTCAGGTGTACCGTGGTTGTAGGCCTCGACTGCCTGGAGCTGAGCCTGCCCATGTCTGCCAGCTCCCTGTGGTCGGGGTGGTCCTCCTGGTGGTGGTGGTGGTAGAGCCTCGAAGCGTCGTCCACCACCTGCTGCTCAGCCATCTCCTCTGCCTCGTCCACCTTATCCATGCAGACAGCCACGGTTGAACCTCTGCCTCTTCCTGGGAGGTCCCTCTACTGTTAGCTTCTCTTCTACATGGCGGTTCAGGCATTCGCGAGCACTACTACAAAACGGGGCAAGCAGAGCGCGCCACATTTATCAGCGCTTTTTAAAAGCGCTGATAAATGTGGTCTTTATCAGCGCTTTTTTTAGCGCTGATAAAGGGTGGGTTTTATCAGCGCTAAAAAAAGCGCTGATAAAAGGGGGGTCTTTATCAGCGCTTTTTTTTAGCGCTGATAAAACCCCCCCTTTATCAGCGCTTTTTTACTAGCGCTGATAAAGGGGGGGTCTTTATCAGCGCTTTTATGAAAGCGCTGATAAAGACCCCCCCTTTATCAGTGCTTTTTATAAAAAGCGCTGATAAAGGGAAAATTTAAAAAATATATATATTAATATATAAATCTATTAAGCTATTTATATTGATATAATTATAATATTTATTTTATAAATACGTTTTAGAAAGGATCTATGGAAATATAATATTAATTTATTAGATGTTTAGTAAAAGAGGGTTATAAAATAAATTAAAAAATATTTTTAATTAGTAATTATGTAATTTTTACCAATTAATAGTCATTTAATGACACTTTTAATATAAAAAAAATAAAAAAATTAATGAAAGATCCAAAATAAGTTGAAAATGAAACCCAAACTTCAAACGGCCATAACTTTTGATCCGGGACTCCGTTTGAGCTCCACAGCATATCAAATCGAAGCCTGCGACGAGCTCTACAGCGCTATGGACCGGTGGAACACGTCCAAGGTTGTTTCAAGGCCAAAAAAGGCCCAGAAGGCCTCCAAAACTGAGTTTTTAGTCGGGGTACCCCGGTTTTTCACCGTTCAAACAACTATAACTTATGATCCCGATGTCCGATAAACCTCTACCATATATCATATCGAAGATCATTTCATTTTCTTCGATTTGACTGATTGTGGAGCTGAAACGGACTCCTGGATTATAAGTTATGGTCCTTTTAACATTCAAATGGCTATAACTTCCGATCTGGATGTCCATTTGGCCTGTACCGCATATCATATCGAAGATCGTTTCATGTTCTTAGATTTGACTGGTTGTGGAGTTGAAACGGACTTACGGATTAAAATTTATCTTCGTTTTAACATTCTCATAGGATTTTCACCCCCTCATTTCTATGGATTCATTCATAACTATATATATATATCTATGTATATATATATATCTCTCTCTCTGTTTGTGTGCGTGTATTGTATCTATGTATATATGTATGTATTTATTTATTTATTTAAAAACACACATAAAAACACATATTCTATAAATGTATTTGAAATTAACTTTATAAATATATATATTAATATACAAATAAATATACGGATAAAAAATTATATATATATATATATATATATATATTAATATACGAATATATATATATATATATATTAATATAACTAAATAAATTTATTTTAATGTGGATCTATATTAATATACGAATAAATATAACTATATATATATATATATAACTAGATATATCATCAAATGGAGAACAAAACAAAATGGCTAAGTGGTAAAGTGGCAGCGCGTTAGGGTGGAGGTCCTGTGTTCGAATTCCAGTGGCAGCAGGGTTGTGCGGGATGCAAGGGAGGCGGGGTGCAGCGTGCGGAGCGTGAGGGAGTGGGGTGCGGGTTGGGGGGACAAGCGCTGATAAAAGGGAGGCGGGGTGCAGCGTGCGAAGCGTGAGGGAGTGGGGTGCGGGTTGGGGGGACAAGCGCTGATAAAAGGGAGGGGTCAAGCGCTGTGAAAAAACCCCTGACGAATTATATATATATTTTTATTTTTTCAATTTTTTAGACACCTTTTATCAGCGCTAAAAAAAGCGCTGATAAAGAACCCTTTTATCAGCGCCTTTTTTAGCGCTGATAAAAGTACCCTTTATCAGCGCTTTTTGAGCGCTGATAAAAGGGACCCCCCTTTATCAGCACTTTTTGAGCGCTGTAAAGCGCGGCGCTGATAAAGGGTGCTTTTATCAGCGCTAAAAAAAGCGCTGATAAAAACCCCCTTTATCAGCGCCGCGCTTTACAGCGCTCAAAAAGCGCTGATAAAGGGGGTTTTTTAGCGCTGATAAAAGAGATTTCTGTAGTAGTGGAGCCATGTGGCCCTGCCTGCCGCATGCATAGCACTGCATGCCCCTCAGATGGCTGGCTCTGCTCTGTGTGCCCCGCACATCTATACCAATATCCTGAGGTCTCCCACCTGATGGCCTTGTCTACTTGGACCTCTGCGACATCTTTCTACTGCCGGCTGCAGAAGACTCCACTATGTGTTGCCCTACAGTACATCTCACTATTGGCGTAGGATCAGCAAGAAAGCTCTCCACAGGAAGGGCTCGCTCTAGTACTCCTTCCTGCGTCGGAATGCTGAAGGAGATCATCGAAACCCTGATCTCATGCCTCAGTCCCTGCTCGAAGGTCTGAGCTCGGAAGAATGGGTCTCGTACCATGCTCATGGAGTAGCGTGAGAGTTCAGTAAATCTCACCGAGTACTGGGCTACTTTCATGTTGCTCTTCCGCAGTTGTAGTAACTCCTGGATGCGCACCGCACAGAGGGTGGCTGGAACAAACTCCGAGTGGAAGAGGATCTTGAAGTCCGTCCAAAGTAGAGATGCCTCGTCGTGCACCTGGAGCATCAAGCTCTACCATCTACCTGCTGATGCGTACAGGAGACTCACGGCAAGGATCACCATAAGGTCAGTTGGTGTCCCTACCAATCTGAAGACTCTGACGATAGCCTCCATCCAATCCTTGGCTATCTGAGGGTCCGTCTCTCCACGGAACCTGGGCGGCCAATGTCGCTAAAACTCATGAAACACACTTAGGCGATGTGCACTCTCCGCTTCTGGGGCTGGTGGTATCGGTGGCCCAGCGGGTAGTGGTACCGTTGGTTCCTCCGCTGTAATGGGGCCCTGCACTGAGGCCTCGTCGCTCGGTGGGCTTTTATCCCGCACGTAACTAGGAACCCTAGCTGGCTGCCTTCATGGGGCTATCCTGAGAAGAAACAGGTGCGCCATAGTTAGTATAGTATACCTGGTGAGCTGACACAAAGTAATCATAGAGAAAACTTTTGAAACACACTTGCAATCAAAGTTTTCGTGCACTGAGTTGGAAATCAGAAGTCATGGTCCTGTTGTATGGATACGTCGAACACCGCACCAACACTGGACTCCCTGGACTGATAACCACACTCAATACTCTAAACACTATTGCTTCACAGAAATAAATTATCAGAGTCCTGAGTTATGCGGTAGAACCGACTCCTCTGATACCAATTTGTCATGACCCGTCCTCAGGGCCCGGGCTGTGACTACCCCAAGCCCACCTTCCATAGGCCAGGGGTTGGCGACTAGCACCAAAGGCGTAAATCTCGATTAAAGGGAGGTAATTTCCTTTATTTAAGTAAACAAACACAATAGAGTACGCAAGATGAAGTAAACACAAAGTAAACTGAGTACAAAAGTAAGTGTTGAAGATTAAATGGGCCAGTATACAAACCAAACTGAAAGTACAGTACAACTGAAAAGAAGGTACAACAGCAGTAAAGTAAGCAGCCACCACCGAGTCTTCCTCTGGATATCCCACCTGAAGGGTGGGTACAGATGGTCTCCTTAGCTTCCCGGGTCCGGTCGTCCGCTCCGTGTACGTCCCATCTAGTGGTCCACCTCTGGGTACCGTCCAGCTCCACAAGCCTCCACCTTGATCAATGATGTTTGTCGTCTGCATCCAACACAATGTAGTGCGGGCATAGCCCGTGCAGGGGTGAGTATACGATACTCAGTAGAGACCCCGAGACCCCTAAAGGTCTCCAAGAATCCACGAAGGATAACACAAAGGAAAGGAACAAACACAAAGAATCAACCAACCCTACTTAGGTATATGCCCATACATATATCTAAGTCATCAATCTCAGTTCGGCTCCAACTTCTGAGCCCAAGCACAATCCGGTCCACACAGGAAAGAAGTCAATCACATCAATGATAATGAGTGCAAGTCAAGACTCAACTCACACAGGTATACTACTCATGAAGAGGGGTGAAGATGATTAGATATAGCCTCTGAATCATCTCCTCTGTCGAACTCATGTAGGATCCAAGTACATAAGTCATCACTGCCGAACCCACGTAGGATCCAAGTACAGTAACCATCGCTGTCGAACCCACGTAGGATTCAAGTACAGTCGTCAACGCTGCCGAACCCACGTAGGATCCAAGTATAGTTGTCATCACTGCCGAACCCACGTAGGATCCAAGTATAGTTGTCATCGCTGCCGAACCCACGTAGGATCCAAGTACAGTCGTCATCACTGCCGAACCCACGTAGGATCCAAGTACAGTCATCATCGTCGTCGCAGTCGCAGCCAGCTCTTGGGTTCCCGCACACAGCGTACTCGATTCCGGGAGGATCAGCTCCTCGAGTAAAGGGAGTGATACATCAACTGTCACGAATTCCAAAGTTGATGTATCCCAAAGTTCTGTCTCGTCAAAAGTAACTCAACGCGATAGACGGTGCGTCAATCGGATGCTCGGTTTGAGAGATATTGGATTTTTCGTTCCAGGGGCCTGGTTGAAAAAATGCTCATTCCAAACCCGGCCGTTTACCAAAGTTGTCCAAAACTCACTTAGAGTATCAAAAAAGGACCGTCTCGTAGAAAGGGTCCCAGTGCCACAGACAGCGCGTTGATCGGACGCACGGTCTTTAAGTTATTCAAGTTTAAGTGAATAATGGGCTCAACCCGTTTAGCCCAGTGGGCCCACGGGTTGGGTTAACCCAGTTTGACGGGTCCGACCTGGCAGGGGTGTCGGACCAGTCCGAAAGAAAACGTAGCTCGGCCCGAAGGGTGCGGCCCGGCCGAGCCCGAAGTGGCGTGGCCTGGCTCAGCGGGCGTGGCCCGGCCCAGCGAGGCGCGGCCCGGCCAGGCCTGTCGCGGCCCGGCCCGGCGCGGCTCGGCTGGGCGAGCGGCCGGGCTGGCTCGGCCGGCTAGCCGAGGGGTTTCGAGGGGGGCGCGGCCCCCTGGCTTTCTGAACCGGTGGCGCCAAGCGGCACCGCCCTTCCCAAACCGATCAGCTAGGTCGGCCGGCCTTCTGGCGCACGCGGCCCGCACGGCAGGCCATGGGTTTCTTCGGCACGGCGCCTTTTTGGCACCATGGCTCCCCTTTACCTGACCGGCCAGATCTTCCGCCGAATCGGCCCATGTAGCGGGCCGCGATTCCTCCCGCATAACCGGCGCGACGGCGCCGACTTCCTTTGAAGCGTTCCCATCACGACGTGATGGCATCGTGCCTCCTCCGCCTTTGGTTGCCGATTCTAAGAATAATAAACAAGATCAAACTGAGGGTCTTCGGGCCATGTTCATTCGGCCCACGTCCTCCGCATAAGCGATAGAAATTGGCCAAGTTATTCGCTTGAATACAACGAGAACGAGGGAGTAATTTATTTTAAATAAATTAATCAAACCCCCTACCTCAACAATTGATGACGAACGTCAGCGTCGCGGTAGATGGAGTCGCGAGGTGAGGATTCGTGGACGTCGACGGAGTGCGTCCAAGGAGGAATAGGCACCTCCTAACTTGTTGAGGAGAAGAGAAAGGGTGGTGCATCATCGTTCTTCATGGAACTAGCGTTCTTCGTCGAAGGAGACGTCGTTCTTCGTCGGAGGCCAGCGTTCTTCCAAAATCTCAAGATCTCTCCCGATCTTCCTTCGCACAACGAAAGCTCTCCCCAAAATAAAATAATAGTCTCCTCCTATTATTTTATTACACATGCAATTTAACTTTCAAAAATAAAATCACATAATTAATTAAATGCGTTGGAAATTAATTAAAGAGAGGGAGAGGAAAGATCCTCATTAATTAAATGCGTTAGCATTTAATTAAAGAGAGGGAGTGGAAAGATCCTCATTAATTAAATGCATTGGAATTTAATTAAAGATAGGAAGAGGAAAGATCCTCATTAATTTGAGGGGTTGTCATGGATTAATGTAGTGAGGGAGGTGGAGAGATTGGCAATTAAAGGGGGGTTTCCAAATTAATGAGGGGGTTTAAGGAGTTTAGAGGAAAATAAATGGTTGGGGCTCATGTGGCCCCACCTCTCTAATATCCACACTTGGGTAGTTAGGTGGTTGTGGGTCCCACCCTTAACTACCCATGGGAGGAATTAACCTCCTTATATACATAATAAAATTGTTCCAACAATTTTATTTACTTCTTAATTAAACCCCAAAAATCAACTTCTCCTCCCGTGCAAACGCAACTACAGTAATAGTCCCCTTAAGCAATTACCAGCATTGCAAGTTCATCGGTGCCCTCATATTTCAATTCTGAGAACCAGTTCAAAAGATAGAAAAACCCGCTCATTCGTTGACTAAACGTACCTGAGCTAAACTTCAGAAATTGATTTTGGGCACACCGGGCCTCGGAATCAAGTGTCGTCAGAAGCCACAGACTCGTAAAATTACAAATTATTTAAGAAAAAAATTCCTTGAAATTTATGGGTCTTTACAATTTTTTCCATGATACTTCCCCCTTATTATCAATATTTTTTTTGGAAACCTATTTCACCCTATCATATTCTTGTATTTGGGATGTGACACAAATTCCAAAGTTTCATTCTTCTTAGTTTGATTTTGTAACAAACCAGATTTTCTCAAAGGTATGGCTCATTTGTTTTTAGTTTAATTACTTTGTTTTATCTTTGAAAAGGTTCCCCATGAACTAAGAAATGTTTTGGGAGTGTTCAAGTCTTTTTTTGAATCTTGGAGTTCTAGAAAATAGAGAAACTAAATGTGTTGCATGGTTAGCACACACTTAGTGCTAACCGTGTGATTAAACCGTTTGTGGAACATAGTGCATAAGGGAGTCTACATGGTTTGTATGAAACCATGAAAGCTGAGGCACAATCCTGGTTAAAAGTTCCAGACATCTTTATAGTGGGTTTCACACAGCTTACGCACGGTTAGGCAAACTGTGCACTTAACCCATGTGGGGTCCCTCCTTAGGCAGTGCATGGAACATGGTTAGAACACGATTTGTCCAACCATGTGTCCAAACCATGTGACCCCTATTTTGAATGCGAAATGACCCTTTTCCCTTAAATGGTTTTACCTCATCCCCTTATTTCTTTTCCTCCTCCAACAAAAGTGAAACCATCCTCCACTCCAGTGGAGCTCTCGCTTTACCTAACCTAGGGATTTTTATTGCACCTTCATTTGAACTCCAAATTTACCATTGTCGGTAGAATTGGATAGATAGAGGTAAGATATTTAATACTATTATTTCTAATATAGGTTTATCTTCCCGTATCTTGTGCTATTTTGGTGTTAGTTTATTCACCATATTTTTAGGGCATTGGACTACTCTTCCATTTTCTTCTATTCTACTTCAAATCTAAATAAAATATTGTTTGAGGAGTCATCTATGGCCCTAAGGTAGGTGGTATAGTTGTTTTCCCTAAATTTCATTATGTTTTCATAGCTTCTTTGTTGTTCAAACTCCTTCCATTTTTGTGTGTTTCCCTTAAATGTGTCTTCCTTTCTAAATAAATTCAAGCATGTTGTTATACTCTCATGGACCCTTTCTAAGTGATTAATAGTTGTTGAAATCCTTAATTTCCACCCCTTTAGGTGTTCTAATTTAACTTCCCTCTATTATATAATTTTTTAATGGACAAAGCACCTTCAAAGTGTTCATCTTGACTTGAAATTTGAATTTTACTCTTTTATATAGTTGTCTGGTTGACCAAAGCACCTTCTAAGTGTTTGGATTTACCATGGAATTTAATTGCCTTGCCTTAATAATTAAATGGATTGTTTAAATTGAATGGAAATGGGTAGAAAGGCCATGAGTCTTGATTTATAATTATGAACTTGAAATATATGAATTTTGTACACTTAGATATCTATTCTATGTGATTATAACTTTATTGGAGGTGAAACCCCATGGTTGTTATTATTATTACAAGTATGTCATTAATATTGGCTGGTGAACGATGGTTAAGGGACTTTTTGAGCATGAAGTTTCACGCTCCCTTACATCAGGTGTTGAGCATGATGTTTCTCATTGTTATACTTATATTTGGACGATGGGCATGATGCTCCACGTTCCCTTGATTTGAGAGTTGGGCATGACATCTCACCTCACCTATCTTGAGTGTTGATCATGAAATCTTACATTCACATGAGATTATGGGCCTATACCCTCTATTAGATCATATCTCTCATTAGACTAGTTATGAACGCTTGAGTTACACCCTAGGTCCATCTAGCACCTAGTATCCATGTATATGGCTCTAAACGTCCTCACATATAGTGTGCATATACTTGTATACAATATATATATATATATATATATTTATTTATTTATTTATGATTACTATATATATATATGGTTACTGATAAGACTCTTCTATTGGCCTATGTCGAAGTAGATAGAGCCGACAGGTGTCCTGTAGGAACCTGAGTTAGTTGGTATTTATTATTCAACATTATTTATTATTCATTATACATGCACACTTTTATGTTACGTACACTGGCTAGATTATTTCTAGACAATATTGGTGGTGGCCTACTAAGTTTATCTCACACCCTACTCAAACTACCTTTGGTACCTGAGTAGACTTCATGTCTGTAGGTAAGGGTGTAATTTCATCCTGGGGCAGGCCATCCCTCCAAAAAACCGGGTCTTGAACCACTATTTGGGTCGGGTCGGGCCAGCCTGAACAACCCCATGAGGCAACCTAATCCCAGCCTCGGGCCGATCCAAAATGTCAAGTCGGTTCGGGCCACGAGTGGGCCCTAACGAATTTTATTATTTTCAAAATTATATATATATATATATATATATATATATATATTCTGTTTATTTTATGTAATCATTTTTATTTTATATAAAATAATTTTTCTTGTAAAAATGTTTTTAAAAATTTTTTAAATGTTTTATAAAAATGCTTTCTAAAATGTTTTTTCAAACGTTTCTTTAGATGTTTTTTTAATGTTTATTTAGAAGTTTTTTTAAACGTTTATTTAAACATTTTTTTTAATTATTTTTTCTATTTTTTTTTTTTAAATCAAACTTTTTTTGTAAACATTTTTTTAATCATTTTTTTAAATGTTTTTTTGAAATGTTTTTTTGAAATATTTTTTAAAACATTTTTAAAATGATTTTTTAAACATTCTTTAAATTTTATTTAAATTTTTTCTTAAACCTTTTTTCATTTTTTGTAAAAATATTTTGGAAAAGTTAAAACATTTATTTTCTTTTTTTATCAACATTTTACAAGTGAAACATTTTTTATTTAATTATTAATCATTTTACATGTTTTAAATTTCTCACTTCATGTGTTTAAAAATAACCAAAGACCTCAATGTCATATACCTATTATAATTATAATATTTTATTTATTTGAACAAAAATCTAAAATACAAACCAATTCAAAAAATAATTAAATGTCAAATAATTTATTTTAAAACATTTGATTAAAAAAATGAATCTACGGCGAGTGACCTATCAAAATAAATATAAATCATCATTATAAATAACGTTTATAATAATTATAAATCATAAAATAATTAATTTCATGTTATTTTAAATAAATAATTGAATGAAAATTAATTAAAAAATTAAAACATTTATTTTCTTTTTTATTTAATTCTCAGTCATTTTACATGTTTTAAATTGCTCACTTCATGAGTTTCAAAATAAACATCAACCCCAATGTCATATACATGTTATAATTATAATATTTAATTTAATTTAATAAAAATATAAACCAATTAATAAAATAATTAAAGATCAAATAATTTATTTGAAAACATTCCATTAGAAAAATGAATCTGTGACGAGTGCCCTATCAAAATAAATATTAATCATCATAATAAATAACATTAATAATAATTATAAATCATAAAATAATTAATTTCAGGTTATTTTAATTAAATAATTGAATGAAATTTAATTAAAAGGTTAAAACATTTATTTTCTTTTATTATAAACATTTTACAAGTGAAATTTTTTTTAATTAATTCTCAATCATTTTACATGTTTTAAATTTCTCACATCATGTATTTCAAAAGAACCCACAACCTTAATGTCATATACCTATTATAACTATAATATTTTATTTTATTTTATGAAAATATTAAATATAAACCAATTCATAAAATAATTAAAGGTAATATAATTTATTTGAAAACTTTCAAATAAAAAAATGAATCTTTAGAGAGTACCATATCTAAATAAATATCAATCATCATAATAAATAACATTCATAATAATTATAAATCATAAAATAATTAATTTTATATTATTTTAAATAAATAATTGAATAAAAATTAATTAAAAAGTTAAAACATTTATTTTCTTTTTTTTATCAACATTTTACAGGTGAAACGTTTTTTATCTAATTCTCAATCATTTTACATGTTTTAAATTTCTTACTACATGTGTTTCAAGACAACCCTCAGCCTCAATTTCATATACCTATTATAATTATAATACTTTATTTAATTTAATAAAAATATAAAATCTAAACCATTTTATAAAATAATTAATGGCCAAATAATTTTTTTTAAAATTTTCGATTTAAAAAATGAATCTGTAATGACTGCCCAATCTAAATAAATATCATTCATCATAATAAATAAAATTCATAAAAATTATAAATCATAAAATAATTAATTTTTTGTTATTTTAAATAAATAATTTAATGAAAATTAATTAAAAAAATAATATAGAATTTGACCAGTTTCCCCTAAAAATTAATATGGAATGGGATGGGTGATAGCGTGCACGAATAGTGGTGGATGAGTTTTAATTATTTTTGTCAATAGATTTATATATGTATATATATATCCAGCCTCTATGATTTCAAAATAGGTGCACCACCTGGGCCAATTGGTCCAGGCGCAGCCTTGGAAACATGAGGTAGGGGTTCGAGTCTCCCTACCTGTAGTTTCCCATATATTTTTTTAGGGCAGACAAACTTTTTATGGTTCGGGATTGGGTGGGCTTTCTATGGTCTAATGGGTGGGTCGTCCCAACCCGTGGGTCGGTCTATATAATCCGAGGCTCAACTCGATGTATCATGGGCCCAAGCCTGGCCTGAGCCCAATTCAAGCTTAACTGGGCTAGGCCGCTTAGGCTTTCAGGATGTCTGACCAAAATTAAACCCCTATCTGCAGATATAGATAAGGGAAAGCACCCTGTTATATATTCTTGGTCTACTTTACTTTTAGCATAGAGCATGGGAGTAGAGGAACAAGTATATGCTCGTGATGCTAGTGGATTCGTCTTTTGGCCTTTTTGTATTTTTGTATAGAATGTTATATATGCATGTCCCCTATATCCCATGTTCTCAGTTTTTATATAATCATGCCATGAAATCATCATGTTTATGACTCGGTCTATGGGATTTTTCTATTTATTACTATTTCTTGGTTGTTTGCGCTTATGTGGTTATTCATTGTATCTGTTTCTGCTATGGAATCTATTATATTATGCTTCCTCTATTGTCTGTTTATTTATTATTACCATTGTTCCACTCTGATATGGGGGTATAGTCTTCCTATCGTACCACCATAGACCATCACTACTAGTCAACAGCCTCTGGTGTATGGGGAGGCATGCTTGAGGCCATGTGACCCACTGGATTGGGGCATCGGTTAAGTGGATCTTAGGTCAGAATGTTACAAAGTGGTTTCATAGATTATTTTTCCTTTTGTCTTACTGATTGGGTATTTGACAAGAGACTAGGATGTATTGGAATTTGGTAATGATCATGTTCCTAGGAGTAGCTAACCCACCTACAAGGGAAACCCAAATTATCTAGGATGGGTTAATTCTATTATTGGTTTCTGCCTGTCATAATTGATATGATTTCACCATTGGGTGATGCACATTCTTTGTGATATTATTATTGTTGATGTTATTAATATGGACTTCATTTTCCTTATCCTGTTATGGCAATGAATTAGCATCTCATGCAACATTATAGGAACTTTAGGACTAATATGTCATGCATTTTTTTATACCATGTCTACTTCCTACTTGCATCTTCCTGGTACATATAGTTAGTGCTTGGATTATTATATAGTAAAATGTGTTTACATCTCTTGTAGGGATAATATAATTAGACTAATTAAATTTCCTACATCAATTTAAATGGTGTTTTCCTGTATAGATTAGTGATGACACCTTAATTATACAATTATACCATATTGTGGGATCTGGACCTACTAGTTCTCGACCATGATATACCTATATATTAATATAAATAATAAGAACTCAGATGAATTTAAATCTTTAAAAGTGAAATAGTTAACACTAAATGGGATTCCAATAGGAAAGTAAAGGGTGTTTTACTCTATACCTTGAAATTTACACTCCATATAACGGAACCTTGTCATGTTATATGAGACCTAGACTTGAACTTGAACTTAGTAGTGGGTAGATGAGGCTTTCTCTTACATTATATAGCCAATTATGGTCTTTTCCTTTTCACCTATACCTAGCTTTTGGACCAGGCAGAGAGGTGTGATATTTTCATAGGGAGGTTATGTACCTGTCCTAATTATCTATCTGTGATCTTTTCTAACTATTACATTCTATTCTCAAGTATGTGTTTGGAATTGTAGAATCATGGCACTATGACAGCCTTGAATCATACTCCAATAATGAGGTGATGACTGTGCACTATAGGTGGTAGGCCTTGAGCTGCTAGTGATCCCTCCTATAGTTCCACCTATAAAACCAACTACTATTCCAAATATAGGCACTGACGCCCAATTTCGAGAGGGATTTTTCATATGATGCAGTCTATGTAAGGTGTTTCTCGAACTTACCCAACAATGGTAGAGTTGACTTAGGAGTTCTAGCAGCAAAAACCTCCCACCTTTTTGGGGTATGGTGGACCTCATGCTATAGATCCATGGCTAGAGGCCACACTTTCATTTTTTGACCATATGAAGATGACTCCAGAGCATAGGGTCAATCTTGTTGCCTATATTATATAAGGTTCTTCCAAGTGATGGTGGTATGTGATTACCCATGCGTAATGGCATCGAGATATGATCTAGGTAGACTTATAGATGATATTTTATGATTACTTCTTTCCACATACATTGAGGGATGGCTGGGCTAGAGAGTTTATAAACCTGTAGTAGGAAGCCATGTCAGTCATGGAATATTCTTCCCATTTTACTGAGTTTTTTTATTCATTCCTACTCTATCTGGTGATGATATTATTAATGTGAGGCAATTTGAGGATGGGATGGTATACACCATCTAATCACGGGTCAATTTCTTCTGATTGATAACTATTTCTGAGATCATGAACCAGACCCTCATTACTGAGAGGAATTTAATGGAAGCCAATGGTGGGAACCAGGGTGGTTTAACACCTAGATATGTTAGTGTTTATTCTAGTGGATGAAAGTGTCTCTTTGAGGTTTCTCATGGGGGTAGCAGTAGTCAGACTCCTCGTACTGACAGTTTTGTTATCTTTCACCAGTGTAGGAAACTGAGACATACGAAACCCCAGTGTATATGAGATCTAGTGGAATGCAGAGGCTATAGAATGGTGTGACATATCTGGTGATTCTACCAAAATTTTCCACCAGTTCCTATCAAGAGGAGATCTACACTTACCCCACAATCTAGAGCGAGGCTGGTAGTATCTCGCCAGGAAGTCAACTGGAATACCATTGGCTGCTCAGGCCAAGGTGGTGGTCAAGCCAGAGGAAACCAGACTCATGATTTATAGCACCAGCAAAGCGAGCCTTCTTAGGGAATTCATTCTATGAATCTGGGCCATGGTATAGTTCAGTTTCATGCAGTGCAACCTATGCTGGAGGAGTAAAGAGATGGACCTTCTACTATTCAAGTTACTATCCTAGTAGCCTCTACATTAGTGTCTGCTTTATTTTACATAGGTGAATCTCACTCTTTTATATCTGAGGAAATTACATAGAGTTTAGGCCTCAAGATGGAGTTTTACTATGGCATCATGACACTTGACACCCCTTTGGGTATCTGATTTGAGATTTTTCATCATTGGAAGTATTGTCCCCTTTAGATAGGTAGATATCTTTTCATATGGAATATTTTCATCCTCAACAAGAAAGGGTTTTATATAATTAATAGGATGGATTTTATAGTTCCCTAATGATCCCATATTGACTGCTATCGTTAGAGCATAACTTTTACATTACCAGAGGGAAGTAGACATGTGCACAAGGTAGAATGGGATGTTCATGCATCTCAAGCAGGACTGAGCATCAGGGGTTGGGAAAAGTGATAACCCAGATAACTATTTTTTTCTTAGATGATCAAGGGTTATGACCCATTTTTTTCCCTCCTGTGGTGGATCATTTTAGGGATGTCTTCCCTAAAAACTTTTTTGGTCTACCTCTAGTGAGAAAGGTAGAATTCACCATTGAGATGGTGCCTAGATCAGCACCACTATCCATTCCTCCTTATAGGATGGTACCTATAAAGCCTATGGAGATCAAGAAATGGTTATAAAACCTTAAGGATAAAGGATTTATATTCCCTAGAACTTATCTTTGGGGTTAACCAGTCTTTTTTTCTAAGAAGAAAGATAGTACCCTCAGGCTTTTCATGGATTAATGATGGTTAAACCAGGTTATGGTTAAGATCTGGAATCCACTACCTCAAATAGACAACTTCTTCAATCATATCTAAGGAGCGAATTTGTTTTCAAAGAATTATTTGAGGTCGTTCTATCATCAGGTATGTGTCAGTTCATCAGACATACCTCACACAGCTTTCTAGAGCATATATGTTTATGAGTATCGGGTAATGTCATTCGATTTCACAAACAAGCCTGCTGTTTTCATGGATCTAATAAATCAGTTTTTTCACCCATATTTGGATTCATTCATGGTAGTATTTTTGGAATACATCTTAGTGCATTCATGATCTTAACATGACCATTTCTGACATCTTGAGATTGTGCTAAATACACTAAGATAGCATAATCTTTATGCAAATATCAGTAAATTCCACTTTTGGATCAACAAAGTTCATTTCCTAGGTCATATTATCTTGGGGTCAGGATTATCAGTAGACCCAGAGAAGGTGAGAGTTGTGGTTTCCTAAGAGAAGTCCAAGAACTTATTTGACATATAGAGTTTATTAGGTCTAGTTGGGTAATACAGACATTTCATACAAGATTTATCAGGCCTATTAGTTCCTCTTATGATCTTAACTATGAAGGGTGTGAAATTCATCAGGTTAGAATATTGTGAAGCAGCCTTTTAAGAGTTAAAGAGAAGATTGACTTTAGCACCAATCTGGATTCTTCCAGAGCAATACCAAAGCTATACTATTTACTATGACACATCAAGTGTCAGGCTGGGAGTAGTTATGATACAATATGATAAAGTCGTAGCATACAGGTCTCATCGGTTGAGGCCTTGTGAGTAGGATTACCCAATGAATGAACTTGAGCTAGAAATTGTTTTACCTGATCGATGTCATTGGAGACACTATTTACTTAGAGAGTGTTTTGTAGTGTTCACAAATCATAAAATCCTCAAGTACATCATTACACAACATGATTTGAATCTTAGGTGGTGAAGATGGGTTGATTATCTACAGTCCTTTGATTTTGAGCTTGCCTACACACCTGGAAAAGTCAATATTGTAGCTGATACTCTGGGCTGGAAGACTCAGACTGTAAAGACCCATAAAATTCAAGGGCAATTTTTTCTTAATTTTCTTTGGAATTTTACAAGAACGCGGTTTCTGACGGCACCTGATTCCGAGGCCCGGAGTGCCCGGAATCAATTTCCGAAGTTTGGCTCGGGTACATTCAGTGAACGAATGAGCGGGAATTTCTAACTTTTGAACCAGTGCCCGGAATCAAATTCTGAGGGCACCGATGAACTCACAGCACCGATTTTCGCTTAAGGAGACCTTTTCCGAGGTTGCGTTTATTACGGGTTGAGAGTTAGTTTTTGGGAGTTTAGAATAAGTTAAATAAAAATTGTGGAATACAAATTTTTTATTTTAACTTGTTGGTTAACTTCTCCCAAAGGGAGTTAGAGGTGGGAACCACATCCACTTAACCTCCCTTGGGAGGATTAAGTGTGGTGGGGCCCACACGAAGCATAACTCTTCATCTTCTATTTTTAAACTCCCAATAACCCCTCTTTAATTAACTTGTCAAGTTGGGTTATTAAATGGGTGGAGTTGTTTAATTTCAAACCTTTGAATTTCAAAATGGTTTGGTTGAGTAAATAAAATAAGACTTTAACTTATTTTATTTGGGTTAGAATTCTCTAGCCACCTTGAGAATATTTGGAGCTTTCTTCTTCTTCTTCAAACTTTGACGAAGAACGCGAAGAACCTTCGAACATCGATGAAGAACGCCACGTTCTCGGGAATCGTCTTCCGCGACGCCATACCTGCGACACCGAATACGTCTTCTTCCGCGTCATCTCTTCCGCGACGATTTCCCGTGACGAAATCGTCGTCAAAGAAATTCGAATCCTCGCTTCACGACATCGACGTCCTTCTTCCGTGACGCCGACCACCGCGACGCGTCTTCTGCGGGTCGTTGACGATCATCGTTCTTGAAACCGAGGTAGGGGTTTGTTGTTGATTATTTATTTACTCTCGTTCTTGGTTCTAGTATGACAATCTTGTGGATAAATATTTAAGTGTTATCGTCTAATGAGAGGGGGGCCGGACCGCACAAACACGGCCGAATCCCCCCCTCGTTTGTTCTTGAATATTATTATTTTTCTTGTGGATGAACGAGATGGCGTGGTGCCGTCGCACCACGCGGGAATCACACGGCAAATATTGCGTGGCGCCGTCGTGTCGCGCTGTGGAAAGATTATCATGAACGCGACGCTGTCGCGCCGCGTCGAAGGAAACCAAAGGCGCCGCGGCCGGAGCGGGGCCGCGGCAGAGGGGTGCGGTTCCGTCACACCGCGCCGGACGACGAAGGCCGCGGCCAGTTCCGGGCTGCGGCGGAATGAGAAGACCGGCGGCTAGCCGGGCCGCCGGTGTCGGAAGCCGGAAAGGGGATCGGCCTTGCCGGTCCCGTTGAGGAAGGACCGGTCGGCCAGGTCGGTCCGGCCGGAAGGGAGAAGAACCGGGGGAATTAATTCCCCCAGCTGGCCAAAACTGGCCCCCCATAACGGGGGGGCCGCGGTTACACCAAGAGGGGGGGCAGCGCCCCCCCGTTTTTCTCAAAGGAAGGCCCCCACGTGAGGGGGGGGCCGGTTTCTCCAAGGCGCGGCATCCAGCCGCGCCGCCAGCTGAAGGAAAGCGGGGGCTTTGCCCCCGCGCGTGGCACCCGAGCGGCGCCCCAGCCGCGCCGGACCACGCCGTCGTGCCGGACCGCGCCGTCGTGCCGGGCCGCGCCGCCGGCCGGGCCGGGTCGGCCCGGACCCGGACCCCCCGTTTTCGAATCGACTTCGGTCTTTTGCCCATAACTTGATCTAAGGACCTCCGTTTGACGAACCGTCAGCGGCGATGCGATCCTTGGATCAAGACGGTCGATTCGGTATATCGCACTCAAAGTTTCGGAATACTTTGAGTTCGGCCGGGTTGGTTCGTACACGAAACCAATCGGACCTTCGGAGCAGAAACGCTCATATCTTGAACTACGGACGTCCGATTGATGTGTCGTCAGCTTTGTTGTGTTCCTCTTAGTGAGACGGATCTTTTGGCATACTCCGCCCGAGGCTTGGACGCAGGTGGAGTACGGTCGGGTTGGTTTTTCCTTAAAAACCAACCGGGCCCCTGTGACGAAAAAGCCAATAACTCTCAGACCGAGCGTCCGATTGACGCGCCGTCTGTTGCGTTGAGTTCCTGTTGACGATACGGAACTTTTGGATACATCAACTCTGGACTGTGTGATAGTTGATGTATCAGCCTCTCGGCTCGTGGAGCGGACCCTCCCGAACGAGCTTGCTGTGTGCGGGAACCCTAGTGCTGGCTGCGACTGTGACTGCTACTGCTACTGCTACTACTACTGTGACTGCGACGACGACAGTACAGAGATCCTTGGTGGATTCGACGATGACTACAGCACTCAGCAATCCTACGTGGATCAGTGCTACAGGTCTTGTGTGGGCCCGATCCTGTGTGGGTCCGATCCTGTGTGGGTCATTGCGCTCAGCGGTCCTGTGTGAACCAGCGCCTACAGGTCCTGTGTGGGCCCGATCTTGTGTGGGTCTTTGCGGGGGTTAGTTACCTATCGATCCTTCGTGGGTCTGACGACTTAGATGGATCAGAGATCATCTTTATCGTCTTTCGATGAAGTATACCTGTGTGAGCTGAATCCTGTTGCTTTCCTGTGTGGATTGTGTTGTGCTATCCTGTGTGGATTTCGTTTTGTTTTCCTGTGTGGAATACGTATACTTTCCTGTGTGGACTGAGTTGTACTTGGGCTCGGAGGTTGGAGCGTTTTGGAATTGATGACTTAGGTATATGTATGGGCATATACCTAAGCAGTGTCGGTTGTTACTTCGTGTTTGTATCTCACCTTTGTGGTTTATCCTTTGTGTTTTTGGGAGACCTTCAGGGGTCTCGGGGTCCCTACTGAGTAGCTTATACTCACCCCTGCACGGGCTATGCCCGCACTACGTTGTGTTGGTTGCAGACGACGGACAGCGTTAATCGTGGTTGAGGCTTGCAGAGCAGGACGGTACCTGGAGGTGGACCACTGGGCGGGACGTACTCGGAGCGGACGGTGGGACCCGTGGAGCAGTGGAGCTATCTGTACCCACCCTTCATGTGGGATTTCCAGTGGGCAGCTCGGTGTAGCGTCTTTTACTTTACAGTTGCTGTTTTCCCTTTCGAGTTGTATTTTACTTTCAGTTTGGGTTTGTATACTGGCCCATTTACTTTTCCGCACTTTCAGTTGTACTCTGTTTTTACTTAGTGTTTACTTTTCCGCTTGCTTACTCTGTGGTGTTTGTTTACTTTTCAAAGTAAATGCCTTCCCTCTTACTGGGAATTACGCCTTAGTGCTAGTCGCCAGCCCCTGGCCTATGGAAGGCGGGCTTGGGGTAGTCACGGCACGGGCCCCGAGGGCGGGTCGTGACAAATTGGTATCAAAGGAGTTCGGTTCTACCGCGAAATCTGATATTTTCTATGTGAAGCAATAATGTTTAGCGTATTGAGTGTGGTTAACAGTCCAGGGAGTCCAGTGTTGGTGCGGCGGTCGACGTATCCGTACATCAGGACCCTGACTTCTGATTTCCGACTTAATGCACGAAAACATTGATTGCGTGTGTGTTTCAAAGTTTTCTTTGTGATTACTTTGTGTCAGCTCACCAGGTATATTGTTTGACCGTGGCGCACCTGTTCCTTTTCAGGATAGCCCCATGAAGGCAGCCAGCTAGGGTTCCGAGAGTCAAGCGTGACGACAGCCCACCGAGCGACGAGGCCTCGGTGCAGGGCCCTTTGTCAGCAGTGGCACCGACGGTAGCTCTACCCGTCGAGCCACCGATGCTTCCAGCACCCGCTGCTGACGATGCACGTCGCCTTGGAGCTCTGCACGAGTTCCAGCGCTAGCGACCGCCTAGGTTCTGTGGTGAGACGGACCCCCAGGCAGCAGAGGACTGGCTGGAGGCAGTGGTACGAGTTTTTAGGCTAGTGAGGACACCTGCAGACCTCATGGTGATCCTCACTGCGAGCCTACTGCACGCAGCAGCAGGACGATGGTGGATCTTGATGCTCCAGGTGCACGATGAGGCATCTCTACTTTGGACGGACTTTGAGAGCCTCTTCCGCTCGGAGTTCATCCCAGCCACCCTTCGTGCGGTGCGTATCCAGGAGCTTCTTCAGCTGTGGCAGGGTAGCATGATGGTCGCTCAGTACTCGGCGAGATTTACTGATCTCTCGTGCTACTCGACTGACATGGTACGGGACTCATTCTTTCAGGCCCGGACCTTCGAGCAGGGTTTGAGACACGAGATCAGGGCATCGCTGATCTCCCTCAGCATACCGACTCAGACAGGAGTACTAGAGCGGGCCCTTTTGATCGAGAGCTTCCTTGATGAGTCTACACCAGCACCGCGACCCACCGCAGGGTGGCACGTGGCAGAGTCATCTGCAGCAGGCAGTCGACGGATGACTCAGGGGTCCAGACAGACCAGACCTTCAGGAAGACGACCTCTGGACACTGGCTCAGCAGTGCGGGGCACACAGTGTGGAGCCAGTCTTTCGAGAGGTAGACAGTGCTACTCGTGCGACGGGCAGGGCCACATGGCTCATGACTGCCCGACCCGCCATGTAGAGGAGCAGCAGATGGTTGAGGAACCACCTAGGCAGAGGCATAGGTTCGACTGTGGCGGTCCGCAGGGAGGAGGCGGACGAGGCAGAGGAGCTGGCCGAGCAGCAGGTGGTGGGCGACTCTTTGAGGCTCTACCACCACCACCACCAGGAGGTCCACTCCGACCTCAGGGGAGAGCACAGCTTCAGGCAGCTGAAGCTTATGATCATGGAGCTCCAGAAGCGGGTGGACTAGTGCGGGACTAGCTCCAAGCATAGAGGCCTTTTCCCATAATGCCTCTAGCTTCGTAGTTTGTGTTGCCTTGTGTCCTTGTTCTTTAAGTTGAAGTAATAAAAGATACTTGCCTTGGTGACTTTTATTTTCTTGTCTTTTGTTTGTTTTTACTAAGAGGTTCCGGTTAAAAACTGTTGACTTGACCCTCACTTGCGAGATTCTTACTGGAAACCCAGTGACCACACACTGATGCCGACAGTGTGACTCAACCCTTGGAGGCGAGAGTAACGGTTGGATCTCTTGGTAGCAGCGTCGAGGCCTTACGACATCATCCATGCCATGAATTAACTAATCATGACGGGATTGACTGTATTAGGCAAGGAACGTGGTTCATCCAGGGGATGAGACCGGATTTCACTTTTCGGCAAAGGAGAAATCTTTACAGCTTTTCCGTACGTTAAGGAGGAAGGGGAAACCCTTCGTGTGGTCAGACAGATGTCAGCAGAGCTTCTAGGAGCTGAGACAGAGATTGACCAGCACACCTATCTTGAGGTTTCCTGAGGAGGGAGTAGGATACGTAGTCTACTGCGATGCATCAGGGACCGGACTCGGATGTGTTTTGATGCAGGAGCGGGCAGTGATCGCCTATGGATCACGTCAGTTGAGGCCGCATGAGCAGAACTATGCTACCCATGACCTGGAGTTGGCAGCAGTGGTCTTCGCTCTAAAGACATGGTGGCACTATCTGATGGGCGAGCGCTTTACAGTCTTTTCTGATCATCAGAGTCTCAGGTATATCTTCTCGCAGAACCTGAGACAGCGGCGATGGCTCGAGTTCCTCCAGGACTATGACTTTGAGATAGTCTATACTCCTGGGAAGGGGAACGTAGTAGCCGATTCCCTCAGCAGGAGGACGGGCATTCAGCTACTTGAGGAGGCGACAGAGCAGCTAGCCTCTTTGCAGATATCCTTCGTGGATAGAGATGGAGCAACCTTCCTCCAGTCTCTCACGGTCACCCCTCCACTACTGCAGCGGGTCAGAGAGGCACAGTGTGAGGACGCTGACTATGAGACACGGCATGCACAGATATCCTCAGGACAGGCACCTGATGGTTTCTCCCTTGGAGCAGAGCACGACATCCTTTTCAGAGGACGTACCATGGTACCAGTCGCTTTGCGAGAGGAGGTTCTGAAAGAGTTTCACACTTCTCCTTTGGCGGTACATCCTGGAGTGGCGAAGATGTACCAGGATCTCAGACGACAGCACTGGTGGCTGGGCATGAAGAAGGCTATAGCAGAGTTCGTTTCTCGATGCCTCACCTGTCAGCAGGTGAAGGCAGAGCATCAGGTACCAGCAGGCTTGGTACAGCCCTTGGAGGTCCCAGAGTGGAAGTGGGACGGCATATCTATGGACTTCGTGACTGGACTTCCACGTACTTCCAGAGTTCATGACTTCATCTGGGTGATTGTTGACTGACTCACCAAGTCGGCACACTTCTTACCCATCAGGGAGCAGGGCTCAGTGGAGAGCTTGGGACGTCTCTATGTTCTGGAGATTATGCGGCTCCACGGCATGCCATCATCTATCATCTCCGATCGAGATGCTCGTTTTACTTCCCAGCTTTGGAAGGGGTTACAGGAGGCGTTCGGGACGCAGCTACGTCTGAGCACAGCCTTTCACCCTCAGACGGATGGTCAGACATAGAGGACCATCTAGACTCTCTAGGACATGCTCCGCGCATGTGTCCTCGACTTTGGTCGTAGCTGGGAGGACCACCTACCCTTGGTGGAGTTTGCGTACAACAACAGCTACCACTCCACCATCGGGATGGCACCGTATGAGGCGTTGTACGGCCGACCTTGTAGATCTCCTTTGTGCTGGACAGACCCTGGGGAGTCAGCACTTGTGGGACCGGAGATGGTCCAGGCCATGACAGAGAAGGTCCAGGTCATCCAGGAGCGGATGAGGACAGCTCAGAGCCGGCAGAAGTCATACGCTGAGGAGGCGGAGGCCACTAGAGTTCGAGGATGGCGATCACGTCTTCTTGCGGGTCTCACCTCGACGTGGTATTAGGAGATTTGGCCGAGGTGGCAAGTTATCTCCATGCTTCATCGGACCCTTCCAGGTCCTCAGCAGGATTGGCGAGGTGGCTTATCGCCTGGCTCTACCACCTCAGTTGCACCGGGTGCATAACGTCTTCCACGTGTCTCAGCTGAGGAGATACGTGCACGACCCGACGCACATCATTGACCATGGGGAGCTTGACGTTGACGATGGGGCGACTTTTACGGAGGTCCCGGTGGAGATAGAGGATCAACAGGAGTGGGTCCTACGTGGGTGATCGATTCCTCTTGTACGCATCAGATGGCAGCACGGGAACCTCCAGGAGAGCACATGGGAGCGGGAGGCTCAGATGCGTGCTCAGTACCCTCATTTGTTTCCCTAGTTTTTGATGTATCTTTACGGGGACGTAAAGCCCTAAGGTGGGAGTAATGTAAAGACCCGTAAAATTCAAGGGAAATTTTTTCTTAATTTTCTTTGAAATTTTACAATAACGCGGTTTCTGACGGCACCTGATTCCGAGGCCCGGAGTGCCCAGAATCAATTTCCAAAGTTTGGCTCGGGTACGTTCAGTGAACGAACGAGCAGGAATTTCTAACTTTTGAACCGGTGCCCGGAATCAAATTCCGAAGGCACCGATGAACTCGCAGCGCCGATTTTCGCTTAAGGAGACCTTTTTCGAGGTTGCGTTTATTGCGGGTTGAGAGTTAGTTTTTGGGAGTTTAGAATAAGTTAAATAAAAATTGTGGAATACAAATTTTTTATTTTAACTTGTTGGTTAACTTCTCCCAAAGGGGGTTAGAGGTGGGACCCACATCCACTTAACCTCCCTTGGGAGAATTAAGTGTGGTGGGGCCCACACGAAGCATAACTCTTCATCTTCTCTTTTTAAACTCCCAATAACCCCTCTTTAATTAACTTGTCAAGTTGGGTTATTAAATGGGTGGAGTTGTTTAATTTCAAACCTTTGAATTTCAAAATGGTTTGGTTGAGTAAATAAAATAAGACTTTAGCTTATTTTATTTGGGTTAGAATTCTCTAGCCACCTTGAGAATATTTGGAGCTTTCTTCTTCTTCTTCAAACTTTGACGAAAACGCGAAGAACCTTCGAACATCGACGAAGAACGCCACGTTCTCGGGAATCGTCTTCCGCGACTCCATACCCGTGACACCGACGACGTCTTCTTCCGCGTCATCTCTTCCGCGACGATTTCCCGCGACGAAATCGTCGTCAAAGAACTTCGAATCCTCGCTTCACGACATCGACGTCCTTCTTCCGTGACGCCGACCACCGCGACACGTCTTCCGCGGGTCATTGACGATCATCGTTCTTGAAACCGAGGTAGGGGTTTGTTGTTGATTATTTATTTACTCTCGTTCTTGGTTCTAGTATGACAATCTTGTGGATAAATATTTAAGTGTTATCGTCTAACGAGAGGGGGGCCGGACCGCACAAACACGGCCGAATCCCCCCCTCCTTTGTTCTTGAATATTATTATTTTTCTTGTGGATGAACGAGATGGCGTGGTGCCGTCGCACCACGCGGGAATCACACGGCAAATATTGCGCGGCGCCGTCGCGCCGCACCGTGGAAAGATTATCATGAACGCGACGCCGTCGCGCCGCGTCGAAGGAAACCAAAGGTGTCGCGGCCGGAGCGGGGCCGCGGCGGAGGGGTGCGGTTCCGTCGCACCGCGCCGGACGACGAAGGCCGCGGCCGGTTCCGGGCCGCGGCGGAACGAGAAGACCGGCGGCTAGCCGGGCCGCCGGTGTCGGAAGTCGGAAAGGGGACCGGCCGGCCAGGTCGGGCCAGCCGGAAGGGAGAAGAACTGGGGGAATTAATTCCCCCGGCTGGCCAAAACCGGCCCCCCATAATGGGGGGGCCGCGGTTACACCAAGGGGGGGGGGCAGTGCCCCCCCGTTTTTCTCAAAGGAAGGCCCCCACGTGAGGGGGGCCGGTTTCTCCAAGGCGCGGCATCCAGCCGCGCCGCCAGCTGAAGGAAAGCGGGGGCTTTGCCCCCGCGCGTGGCACCCGAGCGGCGCCCCGGCCGCGCCGCCGCACCGGGCCGGGTCGGACCCTGGTCGGGTCGACCCAGGGGGGGTCGGGCCGGGTCGGCCCGGACCCGGACCCCCCGTTTTCAAATCGACTTCGGTATTTTGCCCATAACTTGAGCTACGGACCTCTGTTTGACGAACCTTCAGCGGCGATGCGATCCTTGGATCGAGACGGTCGATTCGGTATATCGCACTCAAAGTTTCGGAATACTTTGAGTTCGGCCGGGTTGGTTCGTACACGAAACCAACCGGGCCTTCGGAGCAGAACCGCTCATATCTTGAACTACGGACGTCCGATTGACGTGCCGTCAGCTTTGTTGTGTTCCTCTTAGTGAGACGGGTCTTTTGGAATACTCCGCCCGAGGTTTGGACGCAGGTGGAGTACGGTTGGGTTGGTTTTGCCTTAAAAACCAACCGGGCCCCTGGGACGAAAATGCCAATAACTCTCAGACCGGGCGTCCGATTGACGCGCCGTCTGTTGCGTTGAGTTCCTGTTGACGATACGGAACTTTTGGATACATCAACTCTGGACTGTGTGACAGTTGTCACGACCCGTCCTCGGGGCCCGTGCCGTGACTACCCCAAGCCCGCCTTCCATAGGTCAGGGGCTGGCGACTAGCACCAAGGCGTAAATCCCGGTAAAAAGGGAAGGCATTGACTTTGTAAAGTAAACAAGCACCACAGAGTAAGCAAGCAGAAAAGTAAACACTAAGTAAAAACAGAGTACAACTGAAAGTGCGGAAAAGTAATTGGGCCAGTATACAAACCCAAACTGAAAGGAAAGTACAACTCGAAAGGGAAAACAGCATCTGTAAAGAAAAATCTGCTACACCGAGTTGTCCACTAGAAATCCCACCTGAAGGGTGGCTACAGATAACTCCTCTTCACCTCGGGTCCCGTCGTCCGCTCCGAGCACGTCCCACCCAGTGGTCCACCTCCAGGTACCGTCCTGCTCAGCAAGCCTCAACCACGATCAACGCTGTCTGTCTTCTGCAACCAACACAACGTAGTGCGGGCATAGCCCGTGCAGGGGTGAGAATAAGGTACTCAGTAGGGACCCCGAGACCCCCGAAGGTCTCCCAAAATCTACAAAGGTTAAACCACAAGAGAAAGATACAAATAACCTCTACTTAGGTATATGCCCATACATATACCTAAGTTATCAAGTAACTCACCTCAATCATGAGGAAACACAAGGATTGTGAAATCAACGGATAACCACTACCCAGGTATATGCCCATACATATACCTAAGTTAGGAAGTGACCCATCTCAATCATGAGGTAAACACAAGGTCAAAAGTCTCAGCTCAACCAGGATTTTTGTTAACGAAACTATAACTACTGAAGAGCTCCGTCTCTGGAGTGTACAGTGGTCATGTCACGACTCCGAGGTACTGCTCACTAACCTGAGACTGCTAAAGAACTCCACCCATCGAGTACTGCGGGCCAGCTGCTACAACCAAGCTCTCTCATGTGCCGCTACAACCAAGCACACCTCTGTCGTGGTTCTGCCGCTACAACCAAGCGCTCCCATGTGCCGCTACAACCAAGCGCACCTCTGTCGTGGGTCTGCCGCTACAACCAAGCGCTCTCATGTGCCGCTACAACCAAGCGCACCTCTGTCCTGGGTCTGCCGCTACAACCAAGCGCTCCCATGTGCCGCTATAACCAAGCGCACCTCTGTAACACACCGAGTTGTTCGATCAGCAGTCGTCGGGTCTCAGCCAGCTACACGGTCTCCGTACTCCGCACGCTCGTCACTAGGAGGGTCCACTCCACTAGCTATAGTTCGATACTCCAAGTATCTCAAAGTTCCACGAATAAGTATCTCAAATGACCGCCTCATCATAGGGGTCTCAACGCAACAGACGGCGCATCAATCGGACGCCCGGTCTGTGAGTTATTAGCCTTTTCGTCCCAGGGGTCCGGTTGGTTTCGTGAGCGAACCAAACCCGACCGTATCTCAACTGCACCCCGAACTCTCATAGGGTATACTCATAGGGACCGTTTCTCAACGAGATTACCAACGCCGCTGACGGTTCGTCAAACGGACGTTCTGTCAGAAAGGTAACAGCTTTTCCGTTCCAGGGGCCCGGTTGGATTTCGGTGCGATCCAACCCGGCCACTATCCATCTGCATCCAATTCTCGGGCTGAGGATTCCAAAAGTTCTGTATCGTCAACAGGGACTCAACGCAACAGACGGCGCGTCAATCGGACGTCCGTAGCACAAGATATGAGTGTTTCCGCTCCGAGGGCCCAGTTGGCTTCGTGTACGAACCAACCCGGCCGAACCCAAAGTTCTCCGAAACCTTGAGTCTAAATACCGAAACGACCGTCTCGTTCCAAGGATCGCGCTTCCACTGACGGCGCGTCAATCGGAGGTCTATAGCTCAAGATATGAGCATTTTACCGAAAACGGTCCAAAAACGGGGGGTCCGGGTCCGGGCCGACCCGGCCCGGCACGGGGCGGCCCGGATCGGCGCGGTCGGTCCGTGGGTTGTCGCTGCGCGACAGTAGCTCGGCCAAACGGCCGAGCGTGTGAGGAAACGGGGGGGCGAAGCCCTCCCCGTGTAATGAACAGCGGCCCCCACGTGGGGGGTCCGCTCCGTCCGCCTCCGGGGGTTCAAACCCCCGGGTCTTCAGGAAACGGCTAGCCGATTGGCCAGCCGATTGATTTCAACGCGGGACCCAAAAAGGGTCCTGCCCCTTGACCTCCGCGACCGGCAAATCCGACCGTCGCGGCTTAGCCGCGGCGGGTTCCTCCGGCGGCGCGCCGCCGCGCCGGGGTGACGTGCGGCCGCCGCCTTCCGCGGACCACCGGACGCGCTCTGGTGGTCCGTTTTGCTTGCAATCTTCGCCGGTGGCCCTCCCAGAACATGTTCTTCAAAACGGATCCATCAAAACATCAAATCAGATCCACATGCTCGTCGCCATCAATCCGCGCTTCAACAACAAATTGCGGAGGGTTGTCGGGTCGTGTTCGTTCGGCCCGCGCCCACCGCGTTAAGTGCTAACAGTTGGCAAAATTAAACACTTGTTCCCAATAATTTATCGAGCACAACTTTAATTATCTAATATTTAGACAACTCCCAATAATTCTTCCGTAACGAAAAATATTCTCATCTCACGAATAAAACATGCGCGGATCAACTAGAAAAGTGCGTGTGTTGATCCGCGTTTTTCTTTTTATAAGAGAAAGAAAGATGGAAAGGAAGTAGTTCTTTCAAAAATAAATCCCTACCTTGATTTAAGAGGTGTCGGAAATCGGCGTCACGAAGAGAGATGTCGCGGAAGAAGACTTCGATTCCGTTGATGTCGAGGTGCGTCCGAAGAGGTACGTCGTTGGTGAATCTTCGTATGCCGACGAAGAAAGCCCTAGGAGGAAGCCGGACTAAAAAGCCAATAACTCTCAGACCGGGAGTCCGATTGACGCACTGTCTGTTGCGTTGAGTTCCTATTGACGATACGGAACTTTTGGATACATCAACTTTGGACAGTGTGATAGTTGATGTATCAGCCTCTCGGCTCGTGGAGCGGACCCTCCCGAACGAGCTTGCTGTGTGCGGGAACCCTAGTGTTGGCTGCGACTGTGACTGCTACTGCTACTGCTACTACTACTGTGACTGCAACGACGACAGTACAGAGATCCTTGTTGGATTCGACGACGACTACAGCACTCAGTGATCCTACGTGGATCAGTGCTACAGGTCCTGTGTGGGCCCGATCCTGTGTGGGTCCGATCCTGTGTGGGTCATTGTGCTCAGCGGTCCTGTGTGAACCAGCGCCTATAGGTCCTGTGTGGGCCCGATCCTTTGTGGGTCTTTGCGGGGGTTAGTTACCTATCGATCCTTCATGGGTCCGACGAATTAGATGGATCAGAGATCATCTTTATCGTCTTTCGATGAAGTATACCTGTGTGAGCTGAATCCTGTTGCTTTCCTGTGTGGATTGTATTGTGCTATCCTGTGTGGATTTCATTTTGCTTTCCTGTGTGTAATACGTATACTTTCCTGTGTGGACTGAGTTGTACTTGGGCTCGGAGGTTGGAGCGTTTTGGAATTGATGACTTAGGTATATGTATGGGCATATACCTAAGCAGTGTCATTTGTTACTTCGTGTTTGTATCTCACCTTTGTGGTTTATCCTTTGTGTTTTTGGGAGACCTTCAGGGGTCTCGGGGTCCCTACTGAGTAGCTTATACTCACCCCTACACGGGCTATGCCCGCACTACGTTGTGTTGGTTGCAGATGACGGACAACATTAATCGTGGTTGAGGCTTGCAGAGCAGGACGGTACCTGGAGGTAGACCACTGGTCGGGACGTACTCGGAGCGGACGGTGGGACCCGTGGAGCAGTGGATCTATCTGTACCCACCCTTCAGGTGGGATTTCCAGTGGACAGCTCGGTGTAGCGGATTTTACTTTACAGTTGTTGTTTTCCCTTTCGAGTTGTACTTTACTTTCAGTTTGGGTTTGTATACTGGCCCATTTACTTTTCCTCACTTTCAGTTGTACTCTGTTTTTACTTAGTGTTTACTTTTCCGCTTGCTTACTCTGTGGTGTTTGTTTACTTTTCAAAGGAAATGCCTTCCCTTTTACTGGGAATTACGCCTTGGTGCTAGTCGACAGCCCCTGGCCTATGGAAGGCGGGCTTGGGGTAGTCACGGCACGGGCCCCGAGGGCAGGTCGTGACACAGACACAGGTAGTTCATAAGGCCAGTGGTGAGTGGCATCTCATGGCCTTGTTTTCAGAGATGCATGTTGAGGTTCATAAGGATAATGGGTATACTATCCTCTCATCTTTAGTAGTGACCCCTACCCTTCTATGATGGGTGATAATGAGGCAACTTTCAGATCTCGAGGGATTAGTCCTAAGGGAAATTATCTCATATGAAAATTCATCTTCTGGTTGGACCATGGATGAGGATGAGACCTTACGCTTTCATGGGTGTGTATGGGCCCCAGAAAACATTAGAGAGGATCTTTTGTGGGAATTTCATTCCTCAATTTGGGTGGTATATCCTGGTGTCACCAATATGTATCAAGACTTATGTCATTATTATTGGTGTCTTGTTATGAAATGGGAGATAGCTGGTTTTATCACGCGGTGTTCCGCCTATCAGTGAGTGAATGTGGAACCTCAACGACTGGTGGGACTTTTATAGATATTATCCATTCTAGAGTGGAAATATGATGATGTATTTATGGAATTCATGACTATTTTTTCTAGATCACCTTGTGTAAATGATACATTCTAGGTAGTCATCGATTGTTTGATGAAGGTCATACATTTCCTACCTATTTGAGAGACCTTCTCGATAGAATGTCTAGGTAGGATATACATCAAGGAGTTCGTATATATTTATGGAGCACCATGATATATCATATTTGATATGAATTCTTGCTTTACATCTTATTTTTGGAAGGGGTTGCAGAAGGCCTCAGGTACACAGGTGGTTCTGAGCATGGCTTATCACCCTTACATTGACTGATAGATAGAGGGAATGATTTAGGTGTTAGAGGACATGATTTTTGCATGTTTCCTTATCTTCATGGGTTCTTGGGAGAAACACATACCCCTCATTTAGTTTTCTTATAATAATAATTTTTAGGCTACCATTCATATGGATCCTTTCAAGGATTTATATGGTAGGCCTTGATGATCACATCTATGCTGGTTTGGGGTAGGGGAGGTAGCTTTTCTTGGACCGTATATCATCCAAGAAACTAAAGATAAGGTCTAGTTGATTAGGACATGCATGTTAAAAGCTCAGTCCAGACAGAAATCATATGTCAAGATGTCGGCAACTTCTTGATTTTGAGGTCATTGACCATATTTTCTTGTGAGTTTCACCTGGGTTGGTCCATCGACGTATTCAGAGGAAGGGTAAGATTTCACCTCAATTCATTGAACCCTTTGAGGTTTTTAAGTGAATTGGACCAATATCTTACCATATATCACTTCCTCAGAGATACGGTTCTATGCATGAGATTCACCCATATTATCCAGATTCATCACACATTCTATAGCATAATGATGTTGAGTTAGATTTGCATGCTTATTTTAAGGAATATCTTGTGTGTATTGTGGATTGGAGTGTGAAGACACTCTGAGGAAAGTTGGTCCCTTTAGTATAGGTGCTATGGAAGAATGACTAAGTACAGGATGAGAACTGGGAGTGGGAAGCTGATATACTAGCCCAGTGTCCAAATCTTTTCTCAAATTATCCCTCTTTACCCTCATAAGGCCAATTTGGGGATGAGTTGCTTTAAAGAGGGGAGGTTGTAACAACCTGGATTTTCAAAAAGGTATGGATTATTCATTTTCATTTCAATTCCTTTGTTTATCTTGGAAAACATTCCCTATGTCCTAAGGAAGATTTTGGGAGTGTCTGGGGCTTTTTTGGAGCCTAAGTTCTAGAAAATAGATAAATAGAATGGGTCACACGGTTAAAGCACAGTTAACGCGCGGTTAGTGATAACCATGAAACTCAACCATTAGAGGTTCCCAATGCATAGGTGAGGCCACATGGTATGTCTAAAATAATGAAATTTGAGGCACATTCCCATAAAAAAATCAGAAATATTGACAGTGGGTTTTTCACAGCTTGCACATAGTTAGAAAAACTGTGTGCCTTGCCCATGTGGGGTCCCTCCTTAAGTGGTGTCTGGTGCACAGTTGGTTCACAGTTTGGAAAACTATGTGGCCAAATCATGTGACCCCACTCTTGAAGGGGAAATGACCCTTTTCCCTTAAATGGTTTTAAAACCTCGCCCCCTTCTTTCTTTTCTTCCTTCAGCGGATTCGAAACCCTCCTCTACTCTCGTGGAGTTCTCCCTTTCCCTAAACTTGGGATTTCCATTACACCTTCATTATAACTCCAAATAGACCATTATTGGAAGAGTTGGATAGCTATATGTTAGATATTTAATCCTAGTATTTCTAATATATATTTATATTTCCTTCTCTTATTTTATTTTGGTGCAAAATCATTCACCCTATTTTTAGGGCATTAGACCATTCTTTTGTTTTCTTCCATTCTACTTCAAATTTGAAGTCAATATTGGATGAGGAGTCATATATGACCCTAAGGTATGTGGTATAGTTTTCTTACCTAAAATTCATGATGTTATACTCCTGTAGACCCTTTATATGTGATTAAATCTTGTTGACCTCATTCATTGACACCCCTTCAGGTGTTTTAATTTAACTTCCCTCTATTATATAATTTTTTAATGAACCAAACACCTTCTAAGTGTTCTGATTGAATTTTAAATGGAATTTCCCTATTTTTTATATAATTTTACAGTTGACCAAAACACCTTATAAGTGTTTGGATTAACCATGGAATTGAATTTCCTTACCCTGATAATTAAATGTATTTTTTAAATTGAATGGAAATGGGTGTCAAGTCCATGCCTCATGCTTTATAATTATGAACTTGAAATATATGAATTGTGCACCCTTGGATATATGTGCTATGTGATTAAAACTGCATTGGAGATGAACCCTCATTTTTATTATTATTATTATTATTATTATTATTATTATTATGAGTATTCCATTGATATTGGCTAGTGAACGAAGGTTAAGGGACTCGTTGAGCATGACGTTTCATGCTCCTTTACATTGGGTGTTAAGCATGAAATTTCTCACCATTATACTTATATATATATGATGGGCATGACCCTCTATATTCCCTTATTTCGGCAGTTCGGTGTGAGATCTCACCCCACCTATCTCGAGTGTTTACAATGAATTCTTGAATTCACTTGATATTATGGGATTGTACCCTCTGTTAAATCCTATCACTCATTAGACTAGTTATGGACACTTGAGTTATGCCCTAGGTCCAGTGAGCATTTAGTATCTATGTATATGGCTATAAACATCCTCACATATAGTGTTCATATACATGTATTTGATATATATATATATATGGTTACTATATATATATATGGTTACTTATCAAACTCTTCCACTAGCCTATGTCAAAGCAGGTAGAGCTACCACGTGTCCTGTAGGAACCTGAGTCAGCTGGTATTTATTATTAAACATTTTTTATTATTCATTATACTGGTACACTAATATGATATATACACTAGTTGTATTATTTATAGATTCCATTGGTGGTGGCCTACTGAGTTTATCTCACACCTTACTCAGACTGCCTTTGGTGCCTGAGTAGAAATCATGTCTATGGGTATGGATAAGGGCAAGGTCCCTATTACAGATGCTTGATCTACATTTATTTTAGCATGGATCATGGGAGAAGAGGACTGGTCGTATGCTCATGATTCCAGTAAAACCATCTTTTGGGATTTTTGTATTTTTTATAGCATGTTGTATATATTTGTACCATGTATCCCCTATTTAATTTGTATATATCAGCATGACATGACATACTCATGTATATGACTCATCCTATGGGATTTTGGTATTTATTATTGTTGATTGGTTGTTTACACTTCTGTAGTTATTCATTGTATCTATTTCCACTATGCCATCTGTTATATTATGATTACGCTATTGTCTGTTTATTTATCATTTACATTGTACAACTCTAATATGAGGGTGTAGTCTCTCCACCATACCATCATAGACCCTCACTGCTTGTCAGTAGACTCTAGAGTATGAGGGGCACACTTGAGGCCATGTGACCCACCGGCTTGGGGCACCAGTTAAGTGGATCCTGGGTTAGGACATTACAGATTTAGGTCTTCCTTAATCACTTTTATCAAATCCTCATGTTGAAATGTATCATTAACACTCATTGGATCAACTTTTGAAAACAATCTAGTATGATTTACATTCCTCAGACTTCTCCAAGTTTTAATACCCTTGTTGTTATCTCTATGAATGTTTTTAGTCTTGAACATAGATATCCCTTTTTATAGGCCTTATTCATTGCTAGATATTTCAAAATCATCATTATGATTTTATAAAATCTATTACTAGAACTGAATTAATCCCATGTTTTTCATCAATTTCTCCATGATCATCCTCATTCTTATTATCAATAAGAAATGAAGTTTGTAAGGGATTTTTATTTTCCAAAACAATAACATCATAACTATCAATGATCTTCCATATATTTTGATGGTAATACAAGTAACTCCTTCCAATTAGTGTATATCTAAGTAATATTCCCTCACTAACTCTCACATAAAACTTATCCAAGTGTTTTCATTTTATCCTAATATAACATGGGATTCTGAATGCCTTTAAACTTCACTTGTTAGTATTATTCCTAAACTAGATCTCATTAGGTGTATTCATTGAATTGGATCAAATTAAGAACTAATTCAAGATATATATATCCATTGTTGCATCTTTTCTTCAAAAGTACTTCAATGTGTTATGCTCCGACGATGTAGTTGTTCCCATGTCCTAAAAATATCAATTTTTCTGCTCAAAAACTCCATTTTATTAGGGAAAGTATGGAGCAATATATTTAATCCTTATTGAATTATTCTTGAGATATTCCTTAAAGACTTCGTTCTTTTATTTAGGTACCTTATCAAACTGAAACCTTCTGATAGAACATCTCATTTGATTTTTAACACACTTTAAAAATTATTTAACATCTCAAGAGCTTGTGATTTACTCAAAAAAATGTAACCAAGTAAAATGAGTAAAATCATCATTTAATGTAATGAAGTACTTAACTTTTATGGTTAATTTAAATCTCATCAAAACACACACATCTGAATGTACTAACTTGGAAGGGTTATTTGATTTAACATCCACCTTCTTGTGAATCTTATTTACTATCTTTCCTTTAGTACATGTGTCATAAGTAATGATTCTTTCATGATTATACTTGGGTAATTTCCTTACAACTACATAAATGATTATCATATCTATATTCTTTTGACCCAAATTCCCATGTATTTTATTCCAAATCTTAATTATCCTCTTCACATTTAGGAAGTAACTATTTTTATCATTGAAATATTTCCAATTTTTCATTATCCCTTCATAATAATTATTCCATCATTTATCCTCCAAATGAAACATTTATTCTTGAAAAATATAACCTTATTCTGATTATCAAAAAATTAAGAAGAACTCGAGATATTATTCCTTAACCCATCAACAAAGAGAACATCACATGATTCAAGATTCTTCTCACTAATTTTTTCACTTACAATTCCTTTGACACTGAGTAAACCATCATTTATGAAAGTAACATATCTTTTATCAAAAATTTGGAAAACTTTAAATAGTTTCTTGTTATTGGTAATGTGTGATGAGAAAATAAATTCAAGTATCCAAGGATTTCCTCATTTAATTTATTTTAATCCACCTAAACTAATATTACTTTTTCAAGATTATCCCTCCTCTTGATTGATTTAAAGTTATTATCACCCATCAATTGTTCTAGTAGTATAGTGAGACTCTTGTTGGAAGTGTGACTGGGTTGATCACACCTCCCATTAGTTTCCTTAAGATAATCAAAATTATTGTGAAATTTTACCTTCTCTTTTGAATTTTTTCTCCTTCAGACTCTAGGAATTTTAGATCAACTCCCCCTTGATTCATGGACTCTATTTGACTAGTGGAGTAAAAAACCATACCATCACTCATATGCTTTATGTTCCTAGACACTATAGAACCAACATCTTCTTTTAAAGAAGAATTTCCTTTGTTAGAAATATGATTTATCAAAATAAACTCATCGACCTTCCTTTTGATTTGAAATAAACTACTTCCCTTCAACTTCCTCATGCTTAAAATAATCCTACTTTAACTTTCCATTTAACTTATTCTTAGCCTTGGTTCTCTTATTATCACACACCTATTTGTTTTTTGAATTTGTAGTACCATTACATGAAGTTAAAGTGGGTGTCTCCTTCTGAGGTTAAGTGATCACCTTATTCCATTTATTTTCATTACTTCCACCATTTAGATTGAAATATTAGGTGTCCAATATGATATTTCATAGAACCATAGGACAATATACAAGTTTCTCGATAGCATCAGCAACATTCTCACATAATTTAAAACTTTCACAAACATCCTTAACAGAATTTTGAAACTCAAAATATATATTCCTTAAGGAATTATCAACATCTATTAACTTCACCTCAAGATATATTTCCTCCTCATTATTAGAAATCAATTTTTTTTTATTAATACCAAGCATCTTATCACTTGGATATAATTGAGATATCCTATATTTTGTGAGAACTCCACTTTTATCTCATTAATATCCTTGAATTTTTTGGTCTCAAGGGATTTATTATGTGATTTATTCTACTTCCTCAAATCAATTTTCTCCTTTTGAAGTTTATTTTTTTAAAAGGTAATGCTTTGGTCAAAGACCAAAGAACAATTTATTGAAAAGAAAAGAACATTACAAGAGTCTAAAATAAGGGATTTTTTTACAATCTCTATCAAAAAGATCAAATAAATCAGTAGGCAGAGAGTCCATCCAAGTCATGTGCTGGTGAACTCCTTTGTTGGAAAGAGAATTAGCAATGGTATTCGCTTCACGGTAGGTATGAGTAGCTATATAATCAATCCCATGAAGCGAGTTAAGGCAGTTCATCCAATGAGTAGTATGCTTCCAGGCCAGATGAATGCTGCCATTCCAGATGGAATGAATGATAGTAGTTGAATCACTTTCAATCCATAACTTTCTCCAACTTCTTTGAATTGAAAAGTCAACAGCATGGATGACCCCCAACATTTCCGCTTCCAGTGATGACGAGTGACCACATCCAACATAGAAGAAGCCCTGACACTGACCAGCAGAATCTCTGAAAATAGCCCCACAGCTGGCAGGGCCTAGATTTCTTTTGGAAGCACCATCAACATTGACTTTGATCCATCCTGGCATTGGTGATTTACAGAAAACTTCAAAGGTGCGTTTGGGCTTCGGTTAAATGTCAGGAACTTGGAGGTGGTGAAGGATCTCAAAGTCCCCAACCGAGTTGTTATAGTAGTCTTTTTGAATTAAAGCATCTTCATGGATCGCGACAAAAATCTGAGATTTTCTTGCATTAAGACTAAAAGAGTGATTATTATGAATAAGGTCATTTCTAACGTACCAAATCTCGTGTATGAGTTCCTCCACTACCGCCAGCAAGATGTTTTTTTATCTGCAAAGAAGATTCAAATCTAGTGCAATTTTTAAGAAACACAGAAATAGAATCAGTAAAAGACCATCTACAATTGAATAAATCAAAAATAAAATTCCATAAGGCAGAGGCTGTCGCACAAGACAGAAAAAGATGATCTGCATCCTCCCTATGCTGGTTACACAGGCGACATTTAGAAAAAAGGTGGATGCCAAAAACTTGAAGACCAGTATCCATAGGCAATCTATTATGAGCAATACGCCATATGAGAGTGAGCCTAGAAGGTTTAATCCAGGGTTTATTAAACTGGATCACCCAAAGATAATTTAATTCAATATGGGAAAAATTCTGCTTATAAAATTTTTTAGAGTCAAGGATGCCATTTGGGGCAGGTTCCCAAACAAGGAAGTCACCATCAGAAGAAAAAGAATGATTATCAATGATCTGCATAATGTTATTAGGGAGATCATGACGATTAAATTGAAGAACATCTTTTATAGATTGATTAGTGTCCTCAGGAATTTGACTTGGAGGTAACAAAGTTATCAAGGGGTTATCATACCATTTTCCACACCAAAACTTAATGGAAGAATCAGCACCTACCATCCATCTACATTTATCCATGATCTTATAATATGAGTCCCTGATAGATGGACAGATAGAGGAGTTAATGTAAGTAAGACTCCCTTTTAAAAGATTAGAGATAAATCTGTGATACAAAAATTTAGTAGCTTTGGAAGAGGGATTAATAATATGCCAGGTGAGACGGGCCTGGAGAGCATCATTGAACAGCTTTAATTTTTTTATGCCAATTCCACCTTTATCAAGAGGTCTACAACAAGAGTTCCAAGGTATAGTGACAAGATTCCTTTCAAAAATACTTCCTGTCCAAATGAAGTTTTTAATATAAGTGTTAATTTTCCGTAAGATGCCAACAGGCCATTTAAATTGGAATTATTTTTTGACACATTATATATACTTTAATTATTACTTTTCCCTTATTATTTGATCCTTTCTTATTCTCTGGAGGGTACCTTGAACTATTTTTATTTGACTAAAAATGCTTTGATTCCTTATTCCTCAAAGTAATCTTCTGTCTTTTCACTTTCCTCATCACAAGATATGGTGTCATGTTTTTATAGGAAGTTACTTTTCCATTATGTGTGGAACTTTCCTTTTCCTTTAAAATAATTTCACCCATTGATACCACTTTCTACCTTGTTTCTATTTAATGATGTTTGAGATAGACCATCCTTATCATAATCTTCATTCTTCTCTGGGAAACTAGAATAAGAGTTTCCAATCTTGCCATAATTGAAATAGTTAAAAGGAAGAATAACTTTGTATTTGAATTTTCCTAGTTACATGCCTTTAGAAAATAGTGATATGAATTCATCATACTTCATAACACCACCTTAGGAATTATTTTCCTCCTCATAGGATTTTTTAGGCTCAATATGTTTCAAACCTTTTAAAGATTTAAATTTAGTCACCTTCTCATATTTTACTTTTCTCCATAATATTTTTCATATACTCATCCCATATTATATCAATAAATTGTTGATCTTATCAATGGTAAACTCATCCAAGTCTCGATCATAAAGGGTATAAATATTTGCATCAAACTTTTCTAGGAGAATCCTCATCAGTTTCTTTACCACTGTAGAGTCTTCAATAATTTATTTATAAAATCAAATCAAGCTTATAATTTTTTACACCTGATTGAATAATCCATAAATTTTCTCATATTATCTTATTCAAACATCCTAAAATTAATCTCAAAAATTTAGTAACTGAGGCTTTATAAATTTCTTGTCTCCCTTATAGATATCATAGAATTTCTTTTAAATTTCATTCGCTTTTTTATACCCATAACTTGTGTAAATTCCTTCCATAAAAGTGATGAGAGTAGCACATTTCATTCTCTACCATAACCTTAAATATTCTTATTATCAATCAAAGTATAGTTTTTCATGATTTTGGAAAGATTTACACTATTCTCGGTGCTTTCAAGAACATCTAAGTCATGAGAAAGAAGATATGGAACCATCCCTTACCTCCATAGTTGGAATCCCTTCACATAAAACATAAGAAATCATTTATTGTCGATTTTGTTCATGAATTATATAGATACCATCGATAAAAAGAATATTATTAATGAATTGAAAACTCATATCCATGGGAAAATTCTTAGAATTGCTTCATGAATGATCTAATACCAAGTGATAGGCCCAGGTGAAAGTAGACTATCATTGAGATAGGGGTAATTTTTTTATTACCATAATACCAACTCCCAAACTAATTTTACCTTCATTGGTTAGTGTGACTATATCTTGAATTAAATTGTGTGATAAAATTATATGGAGTAATAAAGAACACACATGACACGTGGGTTTTTACAAGGTTCGTCCACTCTTCTTATCGAGTGGCTAATCTATAATGTCTAAAAAATGTGACCTCACAATCCATGTTATTATGTTATTATTTATTATAGTAAAGGAATGGGGTAGTGAGATAGTCTTTCACTCTATGTATAAGAAATATCTAGATGATAATTAATAATTCAATCAATCTTCACTACCCACCACAAGAAATTCTAGTATTTGGATCCTCTATGCACTCTTGTTCTTCTCCTAAATCCCGGACAAAATATCCCTAAAATTATCCCTAGAACATATGTTCAGTTATCTAAAAGTTTAATCTATAATTTCATGAATTTCTATAAGTTGAAACTCGTTCTATTAATTGACCCAACATGTGTCATGATGTGATGATGATTTTTGTCACATGATGGCCAAATCAAAAAGATATAAAATATATCTCTTTTAAATTTTTATATAGATACATAAAAAATGATCCACTATTATGGAGTGGATAAGTGAATTATAGAATGGTATAATTATCTTCTCAACTCTAGTGAAACAAAAAAAAAACTTTCATGCTACAGTATATTGCATTGTGAACTCCTCCATTGAGGAGTGGTGCTTTAGTTTGTAGTGTAGCGACTTTAGCTCCCATAAATAGCATCACACCAAATTTTCACAAATATATATTGTATATTGGGTATATTTCAATGAATTCTTAGAGAAAAAACTCTATGGAACAACATCTAAGGTTGTGGAATGATTTCCAACATAAGAAAAAAACTCTTTATCTCTCTAAATAGATCACGGCACAGTGACTTTCTTCACACTATGATTACCTTCTACTCACAAAACCTTTATTCCTTTACACTCTATCTTGTCTCGAATTAGACTTCAATCCATCCATGAGCATATGGAAAATAAATAAAACATGAAAATACATCAAGACTCATGTATGAATTTTCTCAAAAAATCATAGGATGATTCCAATGTAAAATTTATCTAATCACCACATCATGGGATAAAAT
The DNA here is from genome assembly GCA_963277665.1 of Viscum album. NCBI lineage: Eukaryota > Viridiplantae > Streptophyta > Magnoliopsida > Santalales > Viscaceae > Viscum > Viscum album. The sequence continues at coordinate 727,545,499 of OY728155.1, forward strand.
TATGTTATTGAGAATTATTTTATCTCAGTGTAAAGATCAATAATATATTTATGATGTCTAAATTTTTTTATTATCACAACTCCCCATTTTTCAATTTACTTTATAAGGTTTCCCCAACTCCAATACTTTTCAACTTTCCCCTAATCATTAAGGGAACTTTAATCACCTCCTAGGGGCTCTTTAGGTCACCACCCAAGAATCTAAATATCAAGACATGGAGAATGAAATTATGGAACACCATCAAATGAATAAGATACTTCACCCTTTTCATGTGTCATGTAAAACCAAGTTTATATACACATGAGAGTGTGTATATAGGGTGTGAGATAATTCCTAGTAGGATGCCATGGTGAATTTATGCACTTACTTTTATAAGAAAATCTCATCATGTAAGTTTGAAAATATGTTAGAAAATACAGTTGTTACATATACATAATAAGGAAAACAAAATACATTTTATACCCTTTTATTTTTTATTTTATTTTTAAAGTTGGGATCAAATCCATTTTTAATTATTAAACAAAGGAACATATTTATTTCTAGGTAGAGGGGAACCCATTGCATGGAACATAGGCCCATGACCAGTAAACCCAATTACATGGTCCAAAGGACCCATGACCACACTCACCTCCCGCAATGCAAGCTTGCACCTAATTCTGCCACAGAAGGTCACCTGCCCAGCCCTCCATGATGGCCTTAAGGTCTTGTGCCCTGATGGCCTAATTTTGTGGCCCAAAATCCCATTCAGAATGAATAGTATGACTTGATATAGTACCCTGCTACAATAATCACACTACTACAGTACTTCTACAACACCACTATAGTGATTTTGGAAATTCACTCACACCCAGATTTGAACCTGAGTCTAATACAGGATTACAGAGAGTCTTTACCAATTGAGTAATCTCCAAACTGCACCCTTCCTTTTATTTAAAACCACATTTTTTTTATAAAAACATAACTATATGTCAAAAAGAATATGTGTGCATGGAAATCAAAAAATATACAATATAAACTAAATCAAAACATTAGATAACTACCTCAAGTTTATCGAGATAGCATAGGACTTTGCTTATGCAGACCAATCTACCATTCTATGATATGATCCTAACAGTCACAGACCCCAACATATACTCACTGTCCACACCAGTTTGTGACCCCCTAAAAAGGGTAGGAACTACACTTGGGACACTAAATAGATCATAATCTTAAACTAGTGTAACACTCATTTCTATATTCCCATATATCTACATGGATCCTAAGTAAATAAAATCAATTCCAAGCATAAAGAAAGAAATCAATTATATAAATAACACTCACATCACCTAAAAACCCCTCTAAATAATAATAAACTCAATTTTTTGAAACATGAATTTATAAATGAAAACATAATGTAAACTCATGAAATTCCACTCATAAAAATTAAAAATATATCAAACATCACATATAAATACATTTTAATCAAAATAAGTTTCATAGGAATTCATTCAAAAACCATATATGTAAAAATATAGTTTTAGAAAAGTAAAACCCATCTACCATTGAAATCTCCTTTATATCAAACATAAAAATCATGAAGACATTAGAATACACCTATATATTCATCAATAATATTTTATAAAAGCACTAATTTGATAAGAAAAACATTTATAAATATCATTCATCAAGTGTTATTTCAAATAAAAGGAAAGGAATAGAAAAACTAAATTGAATAAAATTAAATTATTGCACCATATTAGAATAAAAAAGATTGTGAAAAATGAGAATCATTATATTTCACACCCCCGGCCTTGAATATTAATTATTTTAATTATTTTAATTATTTTAATTATTTTTAGTCTTTATTTTGAGTTTCAGTAGTCATCAGGTCGACTTTTTTTAAGCCTTTTTGTTGTTGCACGGTTAGCCCACATAGTTAGGAGTAACTATACGGTGCCCGTGTAGGTGCCTAGGTGGGTCTGAGTTGTGGTGTATTGCTTGCACACAGTTTATTATACCATGTGACAATCATATGGTTTGGCTTAGTAAATGGGCAATGCTGAGTGGAACGATTTGAGCATAGTTTGCTCAATTGTGTGTCTGCCTACAGGTAATCACATGAGAGGTGTCTAGCTTTGGCAGTGGCCAGCACATGGTTAGTGAACAGTTTGGAAAACCATGCACAAACTATACAGTTTCCCATTATTCAAAGTAAATAAATTAAATGAAAATGAAATGAGAAAAAAATAAAATAAAATAAAATGAGATAAAATTAAAATATAATAAATAATGTTTTGACCATAATAATATTATTATTGTTGTTATGGATAATATTATTATTATTATTAACTTTATTATTATTATTATTAAGTTATCATTTTTTTAGTTAGGGTTTTAAATAAACCCTCAAAGGAGGACTCCCCCCTTTCCTCCACCCTCTCCACACGCGGCCAACCCCCTCCCTTCCCTTCTCCTTTCTCGCGTGGCTAACCTCCCTCCCTTTCTCCTCCTACCAGTGAAACCTGACCAACCAGGAGACCTCCAACGCACACCTCCTTCCTTCTAACGACTACCCCTCCTCCCGATTTTGGGCGCAAATCTCTCTAGTAAGTCTCCTCTCCCATATTCTTTCTCTAGTTGGTGGTTTTCCTCTCTTCCATGTGGTGTGAACACCTTTTCCAAACCCTACATCAATTTTTGTGTGTTCTATTTGTTGATTCTTGATAATTAGGGTTTGTTGGGTCCCATTGAGATCGGTCATAGCCATCGTCATCAAGGGAAATGGGTTTCGCTTCATTTTGGGGTAAGGGTTTTCAATTTCTTCATCTTGGCTCAATTTTAAATTAGGGGTTTTATGGTTTTTGAGTTGCTGATAATTTTTATAGGGTTCATTTTTTATCCACCGCTCGTGAGGATACCTTACACGCATGTTTAGGGGTAAGGCATATATATGTGTGTGTGTGTGTGTGTCCTCTTTGTACATACTCCCTCATGGATAGGGGAATATGTGCAATGAAGCTAGGGGTATTTATATATATATATATATATATATATATATGTATGTATGTATAAATTCACATGTGTGTAATTGAAAAGGGTCGATTTGAGTGGTCGTCGTCAAAAGTGGCATGTTTAAGGTAGGTTTCCCTATACATTAGCCTTTGAATCTAAATAATTATTGATATCTTGCCTTTCACACCTTTATTTTATTCTAGTTAGTGATATGTGGTTTTTAAAATACAGGTTTCATGTGAAATAAAGTAAGTTTTTCTTTGTATTTGAATTGCATGAAATTGTTTTATTGAATGTGCGTACCAATTGTTTATCCAATTTCTTGGTTGGACTTTGTAAGTAAATTGTGGTTTTTAAATAATGTATTGGGTTAAAAATGTGTTTGGGTTGCTCAAATGGATTTCTTAAATAGGGATCCAAATGGTTTTGAAATTGGAAGTGGTGTTTGGAAATGATTTGGAATCTGTTGGTTCTTTAGAAATGGTTTAGTGTTAAATGGTTGCTTGGGGCCCATTTGGTATTTTTGAAAAATGAGTTACTTTGAAAACTATCTTTGGGATTCACCTCTCACCTTTTTGGGTGTTGATGGGAATGGGTGGTCCTCATATGGGACTTCCATCATGTTTTGATGGTTAAATGTAAGAGGGGAAATCCCTTAGAGTGATTTGGGGGTGATTGTTGTGTGTGTTACTAGTGTGTGATGCATGTATATGTGATGGATTTCTTGTTTGACATTGTTGGATCGCCCCCCCCCCCCCCTTCTAAACATGGGAACCTAGCATAGAGAGTGAATTTTCAGTGAATGATTGCTTCACTAGTTTAGATTACATACTAGATAGTGGCCCTTAGTATGGACCCTACTCTACTATAGTATTGTACCCCTCAGTTAGGCCAGGTAGGGTAAGAACCAAGCATTTGGGTGTTATGATGTCATTGGGTAAAATCATGCTTTCGGGATGAGTCACATGTATATTATGTTATAGATTACTCACGATCTCCAAGGTTCTCCCATGTTTTCTAGAACTTAGTTATCTATAGTGGATGATTGAGATGCATGTGTTAGTTGGTTACTCTTGTGTGATGTTTTCTATTGCCCGTGTTGAATTTTTGTTGATCTTGTTTCCTTGTGTAGTGTAGATTCTTGCTAAAAGTGATCAAATGGTTTCAAGTGTTCATGGAAAAAGGTTTTAAAAATTTTCTACACTTCCTTCCACCCTTTTAAGTATAAAAATAACCTCCTTTAAAATGAAAATGTTTGCTTCTTAAAAAGGAATCTGGCTTTTAATTGAAAAGGGGAAATGGACCATTATTTTTTTTAAGAAAAAAATGCATGAAAACCTAGTTTTATATATTTTATTTCAAACCTGAAATTGATGGAACTTTATTTAAAGGAAATGAATTTGGAATATATTTTTTTAGGCATGCCTACTAACTTTTAATACTCAAGCCTATAGTTTTATCTTTTTTTTAGTATCTAGTGTTGCTTCTTGCTTGGATTAAGTCACCATCATGCAACATTGGTTTAGTGGTTAGTGTGACATGTATGGTCACTTGGAGGTATGTGCGGTTTTATTTTATTTTTGCTGCTAGTGTTTATTTTTTTCAGTTTATATTTATTTATTTTTCTTTTATTTATGGTCCAAATCATTCTCACCTATTTAATTTTGATACTTGGAACTAGTTGCCAGCCCGTCGGGATCGGGAACGCCCTTTGGTCCTTGTCGCGGGCCGGATCGAGTGACCGGTTCAAGGTTGACCTGGGTTGGTTTATGACTAAATGGTATCAGAGAATGACCTTGTTATTTGGGGTGTCAGGTAGGTTAGATATTAGGACTGTTAGGACTCGATAGGTAGGTGTGGGAAGGACGTCATTAACCCTTTCTCATCCCGAGCCTCGAATTTCCAGGGGTAGTTTGGGATTTGAGTTTTTCTTTTGTTTGTTTTATGTGGATAAGGATGACAATGGGAGTGAGCCAATGCTACATGATGATCTTGCATAGAGTAGAGACCCATTTGTAGACTGTGTACATGGTTCAAGATGCTTCCTGTAGTTGATGCTCGCTCAGAGCATGGTCTTCTTAGCCATGTTGGTGGGTTAGGCATAGCCACTAGTTCATCATTCTTGAAGTATTGGCGTGAGTTATGTTTTGGATTAGTTTTTATTGGTGTGAGTAGATTTCAAAAATGAAATTGGTTTTTAGTAAAGTGGTATTTGGAGTGGAAAATGGTTTTTGAAATCGAAATGATTTCTAGAAATGGTTTTCTTTTAACTTAATGTGTGATTTCAAAGAGAAAAATGGAAGGTGTTTAAAATTGTTTTGGGATTTTGGAAACACTTTTTGGAATGTTAAATGAAAAATGCTTGGGAATTTGAAAATTTGTTGCTTTAATGATAAGAGGTGACTTCAAAATTTTTTGGGAATTTGGGATTTAGGTTGAATGGCCTATTTTTGGAAATTATAAATGTTTTGAATGGACCCTTGGTATTATTATGAATGATAACATATATGGATGTAAGAAAGTGAAAAGTAGATAATTTTTGGTACATATGGATGGGTTCTTGAGCTAGCACAAGGATATATGTGTGTGTGAGAATTAATAGAATACCAATAGTGGGTATTTAAGTTTTTTTGTTTATTGAAAAATGGTTTTCAAACAAGGTTATTTAAATGTTTTGAAAAGTGAGTGAGCAATTGTTTAGTGTTTTCTTTCCATGTTTGGAATCCTCTTTCATGGTATCTTGGTTTCAATATGATACAAATGTGGCTGGAATGGCGACTTGAGTTTGGATTTTGGTTTGTGATTGAAGTGTGGAATTTTGGGTTTCTAATGCATTTTGATTCGGCTTCATGCTTCTTGTTTTTTGAGTATTCCCTAGAAAAGCCTTAGAGAGGAGTGGATGGTTGGACTCTAGGATTCCTTCCTCCATGTTTAGGTGAAGGTCGGTTTTTGAAATCGGTGTTGGTCATCATTATTGGGTTGAACTTTTTAAAACTAAGGTGTTTAGGGTTTTTGAGGAAAATTTTGAATAAGTGTTTCTTTGATTATTCCCTAGAGGAATCCACCCAGACTCTAAATGAAGTGGTGGAGTCGGATCCTCTCCTAAATTGGGATCACACCTAAGTCTTTTTAGTTTTTCATCCACATTTTTTAGCTAAAAAACATAAGGATGTCTCATTCATAGGGTCTTTCGAAAAGATGTTTTTTTTGTGTGGTCACTTGGGTCATTGGAAGGGGTTCTGTAAATCACACTACTGAAAGAAGAATTTTTAGTTGAAGATCGTCAGCTCCTAACTACAGGGTTTTAAATGCTACAAGACATCAGGGTACCATCCATAGGTCTCGAAGAGAAGCTTTTCATGTAGTCTGGAGTCATTGGGTGTGGAGGACCATGGTCTTGCTTTTGTCTATAGTGAGGGAATGAGGACGGTTTAAGTTTCTTTATTATAGCTTCTTCATCTTTAAAGGTCCCTTTTTGTTGTAAAAGGCATAGAGGCCTCATTTATTTATTGTGGTATTTATTTTTTGAAAGTTCCTCCTTGGTTTTAAAGAGGCATGGTGGTCTTGTTTTCTTATAATTATAGAAGTTGTGCCTTTTTTAATGCAAACCACTAATTAGTTGTCCTTGTATGGTTATCCTTTGTGGATCAGTTTCGGTTTTTTCTCGCTTGGAGATGCATGTATTTTGGGAAATAATGAATAGTGGTTTGGTTTGCCGCTTGGTTTGGATTTAATTACCCCCCCCCCTTGTGGTGGGGTTTTCTCTGTGTAGAGAGTTTTTGGGTTAGTTCGTGTTGGGTTTCCCATATCGGTCTGTGCTGGTTAGACTAAGTCGATCAGTTCCTAAATGGTGGGGATACCCACCATGGATATTGTTGTAGTTTCTTCTAGAGTTGTTCAATTCAATTTGGGTTCTTATGGTGGGGAAACCCCTCCTTAAATATCTTCTTGTTGTGGTTTCCCTTAGAGTTGGTTGGGTGTGACTGGTAGAATGAAAGGTCGCACTGAGTTCTTGGTTTCATTGGTCTTGTTCAATTTCAAGCTCAAGTTTGATTCCTCATTTGGATGGGTGACTTTCTGGGGGAAGAAAGTTTTTTTGGTTTAGATAATTGTCGCACACTGGACTTGAATATTGATTATTTTAATTAGTTTAATTATTTTTAGTCTTCCTTTTGAATTTCATTAGTTGGCAGGTCAACTTTTATTTTTATTTTTTGGAAGCCTTTTTGTTGTTTCATGGTTAGCCCGCACGGTTAGGAGTAATCATGCAGTGATCGTGCGAGTGCCCAGGTGGGTCTGAGTTATGGCGCATGGCTTGCACATGGTTTATTAAACCATGCGACAAGCATGCTATCTGGATCTGTAAGTGGGCAGTGCCGAGTGGCACGGTTTGAGCACATTTTTCTCAACTGTGTGTCTATCTATAGGTAACCACATGAGGGGTGTCTAGACTTGGTATTGTCTAGTGCACGGTTAGCATACGGTTTGGTAAACCGTGTGAAAATCATGTGGTTTCCCAATATTCAAAGTAAATAAATTAAATGAAAATGAAATGATAAAAAATAAAATAAAATAAAATGAGATAAAATTAAAATAAAATATTGAATATTTTAACCATAATAATATTATTATTATTTTTATGGATAATAAGGTTATTATTATTAAGTTTATTATTATTATTATTAAGTTGTTTATTTTTTTAGTTAGGGTTTTAACTAAACTCTCAAAGGAGGACTCCCCCCTTTATTACCCCCTCTCCACGCGTGGCCAACCCCCTCCCTCCCCTTCTCCTCTCTTGTGTGGCTAACCTCCATCCCATTCCCCTCCTTCTTGTGCAACCTGGCCAACTAGGAGACCTCCATCGTGCACCTCCCTTCCTCTGGCGACTACCCCTCCTCCCTATTTTGGGTGAAAATATCTTCGATAAGTCTCATCTCCCATCTTCTTCCACTATTTGGGGGTTTTCCTCTCTTCTGTGTGGTGCACACACCTTAGCAATTGATTTTTGGGTGTTCTATTTGTCTATTCTTGATGATTAGGGTCTGTTGGTATCATCGATACTGGTTATAGCCACCGTCGTCAAGGGTAGCAGGGTTCACTTCATTTTCAAGTAAGGGTTTTTTATTTCTTCACCTTGGATCAATTTTAAATTAGGGGTTTTATGGTTTTTGAGTTACTGGTAATTTTTCTAGGGTGCATTTTTATCTACTGCTCACGAGGATGCCTTGCGCACATGTTTAGGGGTAAGGCATATATATATATATTCCCTATTTGTACATATTCCCTCATAGCGAGTGGAATATGTGCAATCCAACAAGGGGTATTTATATATGTGTGTATAAATGTACATGTGTGTAAGTGAAAAGGGTTGGTTTGAGTGGTCATTGTCAAAACTGGCATGTTTGAGGTAGGTTTCCCTATGAATTGACCTTTGAATCTAAATAATTATTGATTTCTTGCCTTTCACACATTTATTTAATACTAGTTTGTGATATATGGTTTTTAGAATTAAAGTTTGATGTGAAATAAATTAAGTTCCTCTTTGTATTTGAATTGCATGAAACTATTTTATTGAATGTGCATACCAAGTTTTCATCAAATTGTTTGGTTGGCCTTTGTAAGTAAATTGTGGTTTTTAAAGAATGGATTGGGTTGCAAATGTGTTTGGGTTGCTCAAATGGATTTCTTAAATGGGGTTCCAAATGGTTTAGAAATTGAAAGTGGTGTTTATTTGATTCTTTTAAAATGATTGGGTGTGTGTTGGTTCTTTAGAAATGGTTTGGTGTTAAATGGTTGCTTGAGTCCCATTTGGTACTTTTGAAAAATGATTTACTTTAAAAACTCTCTTTGGGATGCACCTCTAACCTTGTTGGGTGTTGATGGGAATGGGTGGTCCTCAGATGGGACTTCCCTCATGTGTTGATGGTTAAAGGAAAGAGGGGGGAAATCCCTTGGAGTGATTTGGGGGTGATTGTTGTGTGTGTTGTTGGTGTGTGATGCATGTATATGTGATGGATTACTTGTTTGACATTGTTGCCTCACCCCCTTTTAGTCTGAACATGGGAACCTAGCATCCTGGGAGAATTTTCATTGAACGGTTGATGTACTAGTTTAGATTACATGTTGGATAGTGGCCCTTAGTATGGACCTTACTCTGCTTTGGGATTGTAACCCTCGGTTAGGCCATATAGGGTAAGAACTGGGCATTTGGGTGTTATGATGTCATCGAGTAAAAGAATGTTTTCAAGATGAGTCACATGTATAGTATGTTCAAGGTTATTCATGATCTCCTAGGTTCTCCCATGTTTTCAGGCACTTAATTATCTATAGTGGATGATTAAGATGCATGTTCTAATTGGTTACTCTTGTGAGATGTTTTCCATTGACCGTGTTGTATGTTTGTTGATCTTGTTTCCTTGTGTAGTGTAGCTTCTTGCTAAAAGTGATAAAATGATTTCAAGTGTTTATGGAAAAAGGTTTTGAAAATGTTCTACACTTCCTTCCCCCCTTTTAAGTATAAACATCACCTCCTTTAAAATGCTAATATCTACTTCTTGAAAAGGAATCTGGTTTTTAATTGAAAAAGGGCAATGGGTCGTGATTTGTTTTAAGAAGAAAATGTGTGAAAACTTAGTTTTATATATTTTATTTCAAACCTGAAATTGATGGATCTTTATTTAAAGGAAATAAACTCAGAATATATTTTTTCACACATGCCTATGGAGTTTTAATACTTACAACTATAGTTTTATATTTTTTTAGTATCGAGTGTTACTTCTTGCTTGGATTCGGCCACCATCATGCGACGTTGGTTTAGTGGTCGGTGGTGAACTGTAGGGTCATTTGGAGGTATGTGCGGTTTTATTTTAATTCTGCTGCTAGTGTTTATTTGTTTTGTTCAGTTTGTATTTATTTATTTGTATTTTATTTATGGGCCAAATCATTCCCACCTGTTTAATTTTGATGCCTGACACTAGTTGTTAGCCCATGGGGATCAAGAACTCCCTTCAAGCCTTGTCGTAGGCCAGCTCGGGTGACCGGTTCAGGGTTGACCTGGGTTGGTTTGTGAAAAAATATTATCATAGGAGGCCCTTGTTATTTGGGGTGTTAATTACCTTGGATATTAGGATAGTCGGGACTCAAGTGGTAGGTGCGGGAAGGACGTCACAAACCCTTGCTCATCCCGAGCCTCAAGTTACCAGGGGTAGTCCAGGATTAGAGTTTTATTTTGTTTGGTTTGTGTGGATAAGGGATGATAATGGGGGTGATCTGGTGCTACGCGACGAGCTTCTATGGAGTAGCGACCCATGTGTAGCTCATGCACACGGTTCAGGATGCTTCCTGTGGTTGATGCTCACTCAGAGCATGGTCTACTAAGATATGTTGGTGGGTTAGGCATAGCCACTAGTTCTTTATTCTCGAAGTATTAGTGTGAGTTATTTTTTCCACTTAGTTTTGATTAGCGTGAGTGGATTTCAAAAATGAAAATGGTTTTTAGGAAGGGGTCTTTCAGAAGGGAAAGTGGTCTTTGGAGTAGAAAAATGGTTTTTGAAATCGAAATGATTTCTAGAAATGATTTTCTTTTAACAGAATGTGTGGTTTCAAAGAGAAAAATGGAAGGTGTTGGAAATTATTTTGGGAATTTGGAAACAATTTTTGGAATGTGAAATGAAAAATACTCAGGAATTTGGAAATGTGTTGCTTTAATGATAAGGGGCGACTTTAAAATTGGTTGGGGAATTGGGATTTAGGTTGAATGACTTGTTTTTTGAAATGAGAAATGATTTGAATTGACCATTAGTATTACTATGAATCACTACTGGAAATTGGGCCATTAGTGATAGGTCACTTGTGACGAGATCTCATCACAAATGACTCGTTGCAGAAAATGGTGTCGAAAAAAGAATTTTTTTGCGACGGGATACTAACCCGTCGCAAATAGCTTCATCGTGTTTTTAAATACCTTATTGCGACGGCCCATTGCAAATATTTTTTGTGACGGGACCCATCACAAAGTGTAAAAAAATAAATAATAATAATAATAAAATAATATTAATATTAATGAAATAATAATATTAATATTAGTAAATTAAATTAAATTATAAAATAATATTAATATAATAATAATATTGATAATATGATAATAATAATATTATTATTATTACTAATATAATAAGAAATTATAAAATAATGAAAACCTCAAAATTCATGAAAAATATAATAAAATCAAAAAATCAAAAATAATAATTAATAAAATAATAAAAATAATAAAAATAAAATAATCAAAAATAATCAAAAATAGTAATTAATAAAATTAAATAAAAATTAAATAAAGTAATAAAATAATAAAAAATGTAATAAAAAATAAAAAATGTAATATTCACAATAATATAAAAAATGCACTATATAAAAATGTAGATAGTTAATATTACAAACAAAATTTACATTCAAATGTTTGATCATAAAAAATAAATAGATCACTGAGGGGGAGGGTCATCTGGAGGGGATGGTGGAGGGAACTCCATCCCTAAACCATGAATCAAACATCGCAAGTACTCCAATTGCTCCTGCTCTAACTGCCACCGCCATCGATGCATCTCCTCCTACATCTCTTTCAATTGTTGTTGTTGTCGTAGGAAATCTTCATGTTGTTGTTGTTGTTGCCATTGACACATCTATCCTACTCCCTGTGCATACTCTCTATAAGCTCACTCTGAGCTCACAGCTGCTCCTGATATTATGCAGCAGATGATGATGACTCTCCACGAGCTCCTCTCGAATTAGATGCTGACATCATAGTGGTTCCATAATAATCCACAAGCATCAATCAAGATATGATACCAATAAGTCATCCTTTATCAAAGGTATATTGGGTCGCCTACATCCATGTTATCTCATCAAATCGGTGGGCACTGGTCTGATCATCAGTCTCAGCCTGACTCTCAATCTGTGTCTGAGACGTCGCGGCCTCATATGACTCCTTCAATTTCAATTTAAAAGTAAAATAGTTAAAATATTATTTACAGTTAAATTATACTGACCACAATCTGACATAAGTGAACACCTCTAATATCTTTAGTGGTCGGATCACTATACATCCTCCTATAAACATCGAACTCTGAAATATCGGGTTGTTTGACTACCTATATGAATATAAAATAAACTCTTTATATTTAAAGTTATATAAAATATTTAAAAAAAATTACTTAACATATACTCCATATGCGTACTGAATGTATGACTACCATCTCGATGTGTCACCTCTTCTCTCCAGTTTTTTCGCCCTACCGAAGATCTCCTCTAAAAATGACCACCTAACTAGTGTGAACATAATCCATCACAAAACTAAGATGAAATATAATCAGGTCAGTTGGTGCGACAAGACTCATTAAACTTTGTCACTTCTGCTTTCTTCATTGCTTTCCTTATCAAATTATACAAAAACTGACTATAATGCTGATGCATTATCACCTACCAGGCCTTCCAGATAGCCCCACGCATGATCTCATCAATGGGATACCATAAACCCTAAAAATAATTTATAATATCAAGTTATTAATTAAATTAATTTCAAAATAAAAATTATTTATTTACATACCAGCCAATGATCGAACATGTAGTGTTGCACATCAATAGGAATCTGATCCCATGAGACCCATGCTTTAGAAAAATAATTGCACAGTATAGTGCTCCTTTGTCCAGTAGTTATATGCATAAAGCTGTGAAAAAAAGAACAAATAATCAAAAAATTAGTTTATAAATAAATTATTGAAAATGAAATAAAATACATAGGTAAACATACCTCTACACGCATGGATTGAAGCCAAGACGTGGACGTCACTCGGGGATCGGGTTAGGAATCATCAACTATGCAAGACCACTCCCCCTCCAAGTCCTCCCTAAACTGCCAGTAGTCTGAGGGTCAGATGACCCAACATCCTGCTCGTCCAAAGGTAGCTCAGCTTCCTACAACAGACAATAGAGATCCTCATCTATCTAAAACATGAAATTATTGTTGTTATCAAACAATTAAAAATAATTATTATATATAGATATATATTATATATGATTATAACTAGCATTTAACTATGTAAATGTTCATATTCATCCTCATCTTCATATCTAACGATGTCGATGTCTTTATATTCCTCCTCAGCATCATCAATTTCCATATGAATTTCAGTTTCATCATCTCTTTCCATTTCAAAATTCATTTGTAATATCATTAATATCATCATCACCATTGACCCTTAACTGTGGGTTTTCATCATCAATATTTATGTCTCTTTGTGAAAAATATGGATTTAGAGCAGTCTCTTGAAAATTTTCAATTCCTTCCACTTCAGTGGAACCACATTCACTTTGAGTAAACTGATTTTCCTGAGATTTAATTTTTATTATGTTCCACCAATGACTTAACTCTCTTAAAGTAGCACAATATTTTGAATAATAAATTTTATGTGGCTAATGATCCAATAAAAATAGTTCATTTACTCTAAGAATACTTTTATATTTAATATCAACAATTCCATGGATTGGATGAACATGCAAGCCTCTCTCAGTATGCAACCACTAACATTTAAACATCATTAGGTAATGTTGTCCCAGATAACACAGTTTAATAATTTCTTCCAGCATGCCATAAAAGTCAACTTCAGTTTCTCTATGATGAGATCCTCTCAAGAAAACACCATTATTCATTGTTTTTTTATTCCCTAAATCCACATGTATGAAATTGAAAATCATTCACCACATATGCATTATAAGATTTAACCATTTTTTATGGTGGGTTACTCAATACACACAAACTATTATCAATTTTATCAGAATGTTGAGATACCTGAAAATTTGTAAAATGGTTATCAATATAACAGATAATAAATTTATTTTATATGTTAAACCAAAAATAATTTATGTTACCGGTTTTTGAAACCAGTAGGAAAAGTTTTTTTGTCGACGTTCTTCAAGAGCGGTTTTTGTAATTTGTGGATATATGATTATCATATAACCTATAAATAAAATAAGATTAATTTATGTAACAAAAATTATAGAATAAGTGATAGGATTACTCACTGTACAAATGGTTTCATTTCTTCACAGTTGAGCAGAACATATGTATGAGCTCTGTGATGTTCATCATCTGAAATTCATCGTTCATGAACTCCACCGAAACTAAGTTCGGGCTGATTGAAAACTGATAATTAATTTCTCATTTCATATTCAAAATTTCCCTTGTTACGGCCCATAAAGTGGTTTTTTTTTTAAGGGATATTCAGATTGAAAGTAATGAGAGCACAAAAAGGAAATTTTCTCTTGAAAATAAGCTTCTACAATTGAACCTTCAACCGATACTTTGTTATGTACTTTTTTCTTCAATTTCTGCATGCATCTCTCGAATGGGTACATCCATCAGAATTGTATCGGACGTCCAAATTTTTCTTCATGTGGAAAATGTAATATCAAATATTCCATTTAATAAAATAAAGTCAGAAGGAAGATTTTTTCCAGTTTACATAAAATTAAAACAACACCTTCTTTTAGTCTTCTTAATGCATCGTAGTCACTTTTCACCGCACAAATGTATCAGAAAAAATAAGATATGTCTATTACTACATCCGAAATCATAGAATTCAACATACCTCTTAATCCAATCAGTATAAGTCTTTCCATTATAACATGAAAGTTATGACTTTTTAATCCCATAATATGACCATTTCTGACACATCTACCCAAATTGGAAGCATAACCATCTGGAAGTCTCAAATCTGCAATCCACTGAAAAAATAATAATTGATTCTCTTTTGAGGGTGTATAAGATACTTTTAGATTCATTAACTTATGTGATATGACATCTTCAAACAGTTCAAGTTCTGGCCGCCTGGAAATTTGGGCAAGATCTAATCGTGCCTTTACATTATCTTTGGTCTTACCTAGTGTATCCAAAAATGTATAAAATAAATTATAAAAATAGTTCTTATCAATATGCATGACATCCAACATGTGATGGACCAGCAAATCAGACCAATATGGAAGATCCCAAAAAATGTTTCATTTTATCCAATTGTGTTCTTTCTCAAAGCCATCAATTTTCTGTTGGTTTATTGTTGGTCCAAATATGATGAGAGGTAATGAAGAGACAATTGGTTTTAACTTTGTATCTAAGATCATTTTTGGTGGTCTATCTCTTTCAATTGTTCCTTTTCTGAAATGATATTTGTTCCTCCTAAAAGGATGATCGATTGGAAGGAATCTAGGATGATAGTCAAAAAACAAGGTTTTTTGTCATTGATGAGCATAAACGCTTTGTTGTCTCTCATACAGTACAGACATGATTTTGGACCATGTTTACTTCATCCAGATAAAATGTCATATGCTGGGAAGTCGCTAATTGTCCACATCAATATAGATTTCAGCAAGAAATTTTGTTTCATAGAAACATCAAATGTATTGACACCATTACTCCACAATGAATTTAAATCATCAATCAATGGTTTCAAATAAACATCAATATTCTTTTTCGAATGTCCTGGAATTAATAAGGTTAAAAATATATATGGTTACTTCATCAACATCCAAGGAGGTAAATTGTACGGAGTTATAAAGACAGACCAACATGAATACTGACTGCCATAAGAACCAAATAGATAGAAACCGTCAGTAGAAAGACCCAATCATATGTTTTGGGCTTCTAAAGAAAATGATGGATGCACTTGGTCAAAATGTTTCCATGAATCGCCATCAGAGAGATAATTTAAGGTTTTACCGGTTGGAATATTGGTTTTGTGTCATGACATCAATACCATTGTATTCTGAGACATAAATAAATGCTGCAATCTAGGTGTAATCAGGAAATATCTCAATTTTTTTATAAGAATCAATCTAGACCCTTGTTGAGACTCTTTATACCTCAATTGTCCACATTTGGGACAACTATGTAACGACTCATTTTTACCATAATATAACATGAAATCGTTTGAACATATATGAATCTTCTGATAACCAAGACCCAGATTACGAACCAGCCTCTTTCTCTCATAAAAATTTGTAGGCAATATATTTCCTTCAGGTAGTAGGGTTTTTACCAAAGATAATATCTGATCAAAAAAGCTATTTGACATTCCATTATCTGATTTAATATCCATAAATTTATCAACTACTTCAAATTTTCTTATCTTGCAACCAAGATATAAGGCATCCTCGGCGGACCTCAACAACTCATAAAAATGAGATGGTTCCAACTCAGGAGTTAAATTAATATCATCCTGAGTTTCAAATTTTTGAAAAGATGGATCCGCCACATCATTACTAAATTTTGAAACCATGCTGGATCCAAAACCAAATTATTAGTATCTTCTCTAGAACTACATTCACCATGTTGATACCAAAAAACATAATCTGGTTGAAAACCAAAATGCAATAAATGACCTCCAACATTGTCAAATGTGTCAAACGTCCTTAGAGCACATTTTTTATAAGGATGCTTAATTTTCCATTCTAAAACAAATTCTGGTTTTGATGATTGTTGGGAAAAAATCTCTCAAGTTATCATTGAATCATTTTTGATGTGATTGTGTTTGTTAACAGAGTGGGCCACCATGTTGTTTTTGTTGACAAAGCAGACCACAATATTCAAATTTGTTGAAAAAGGGGGTTTACATGGTGAGTTTTCAAGTTCAAGAAATGTTTTTGACAATCCTTTATTGGAAAAAGAACCTCTACAAAGGAATGAACGGTCTGGAGGCGGTACAAAAAGATCAGATACAAGGTGGTGTTGTTTTCCAGTGTTTACCAAATTTTTGGGCCTCAAAATCAACAAATTGAGAAAAGTGTTTTTGGAAAAGGGACTTGCGCGCCAGTGTATTGGAGGCTTGGAAAGTTGCACACCATATGTTATTCAAGATCAGAACATAAAAATATGGAAAAGGAAAGAGGGGCACCCAAGTTTTGGTTTGGGCACACAAGGTGACTAGGGCGACAAAGGCTAAGGCGACTGGACTTGCATGCCGGGAGGAGACATACGTGCGGCGCTCAGGGTGCCCAAAATGCCTATAAATAGAGTGCTACCCCTCCTCGTTTTTTAGGAAGCTCAACACTTAGAGAAAATTTGAGCTTTAGACGCGCAAGTAGGTTTGGGCGCACAAGTGGTGGTTTAGTCGCGCAAGTATAAAGATATTCAGAAGTTGTGTGCCAGTTGATAGTTGTGTACCAATATTGGTTTGAACATAAAATGGTGTGAGTCGCCCAAGTTTTGAGTTAGCGAAGGGAGTGTCGCGCAAGTGCTTAGGTGACACTTGTGTGCCAGGCATTGAGAAGCGTTCCAGACTTGGAGAAGCACGTCAGTCATTCTAGGGTTGCGCAAAAGTTGAAAGATTTCCCGGTACACCTATGGTAAAGTTGTATTCATCAGTAGATGAAAGTGGAACTTCAAAAAAGCATCTACATATAGAATAATATGTATTCATTTGTGATAATGAAGGGACCTACAGGTCTTTAAAGTGTGAGTGAATCTTCTGAAGAAGTAGTGAGCGCACATCAGTTGAGAGAGCAATGAGCTTTCATACTGTGAGTGGTTGTAAACCAGAAGGGACGGTGAGTCCACTTTGAACATTGTAAATAGCAGTGCTCTTTTAGTGAATTTGGTACATCGACACATCACCGGTGTATGCTCCTTGGACGTAGCCCAATGAGGGTGAACCAAGTAAAATTGATGTCTTGTGCTTGTTTTAAGATTTGTTCATACTCTGCAATGGGAAGGAAAGAGAAGAGAGTTTTTTCTAACAAAACAAGATCAATAGGGGTAGTTGTTTTAATTTGTCGTGCCCTAATTCACCCTCCCCCCCCCCCCTTCTCAGGGCATCTGGCCTAGTGGACCTAACAATGATGCAAATGATAAGAAAGCTTCAGCACCCTCAATATATACAGAATTTAAAACAGAACCATTTGGATTCTTTTACTGATTTATCCAAGAGTAGTCATCTAATAATGATTTTTGTCAACTTCCTTGTTCCATATTTCTCTAAAAAATACAAAATAATTAGTTTTTTGTATAATTTGGTATAAGAAAAACACTATCCATAAAAGAGAAGACAATTAAATTCCATTTTCTATCAAATTGTAACAATTTCTATTATTTCATACTTATTTATAGTATTTTTTTAAACTTTTATACTAATCTACACTAAATTATAATAATTTATACTAATTATTATTAATTACACCTAATTTGTACTAATAATTATTAATTACCGGCAACACAATTTCCAGCGGATTGGCGGCATCTCGTTTTCCCGACGACTCATCTCCACTGTCTCCAACTGGAATCACTATGAAAAATCTAATTAGACGTATGGATATCCATTTCTGTATGCACGAACATAGAGAACAACGTGGGGAGGCCTCCTTGCTCTCCATCTTCATGCATACATAAATGGATATCTGTATGTATGAGCATATTTTTCATGGTGATTTTAGTCAGAGATAGTGTAGATAAGTCATCGAGAAAAAGAGCCTCTTTTACTCGATGGCTCGTCTCCTTGCAACTTTCTCTAACCAAAATCAGTATGAAAAATCTGCTCTGACGTACGCATATCCATTTTCGTATGCACAAGAATGGAGAGCAGGAAGGCCTCACCACACTACTCTCCATTATCGTGAATATGAAAATGAATATTTGTACATGATGACAAATTTTTCATAGTGATTTCAGTGGGAGAAAATTACAATGAGGTAAGGCATCGAGCAAAAGGGAGCCGCCAATCTGTTGGAAATTGTGCCAATTTATTACAATTTATTACAATTTCTTCCTAATTATTTCCAATTATTACTAATTATTGCTAATTATTACTAATTATTAGAATTTTTTGCTAATTATTAGAATTTGTTACTAATTATTAGAATTTGTTAGAATTTATGACTAATTGTTACTAATTGTTTCAATAAATTACTAATTATTACTAATTTTTACTAATTTTTACTAATTATAACAATTTATTAAAATTTATTACAATTTATTGCAAATTATTACAATTTAATACAAATTACTACAAATTATTACAATTTATTACAATTTATTACAAATTATTACAATTTATTAGTAATTATTACAATTCATTACAATTTATTACAATTTATTATAATTTATTATAATTTATTAGTAATTATTACAATTTATTACAATTTATTACAATTTATTACAATTTATCACAATTTATTACAATTTATTAAAAAATATTACTAAATATTACTAATTATTACAAATTATTACAATTTATTACAAATTATTACAAATTATTACAAATTATTACAAATTATTATAATTTATTACAATTTATTACAATTAATTACAAATTATTACAATTTATTACTAAATATTAAAATTTATTACTAATTACTACAATCTATTACTAATTGTTACAATTTATTACTAATTATTACTTATTGTTTCAATTTATTACTAATTGTTTCAATTTATTTTTAATTGTTTCAATTTCTTATAATTTATTACTAATTATTACTAATTATTACAATTTATTGGTATTTATTACTTATTTCTAATTATTATTTATTACTAATTATTCAAAATTATCACTAATTATTAGAATTTATTACTAATTATTACTAATTATTGCAATTTATTACTAATTATTACTAATTATTGCAATTTATTACTAATTATTGCAATTTATTACTAAGTATTGCAATTTATTACTAATTATTAGAATTTATTACTAATTATTACTAATTATTACTAATTATTGCAATTTATCACTAATTATTTTCATTTATTAATAATTATTGCAATTTATTACTAATTGTTGCAATTTATTACTAATTGTTGCAATTTATTACTAATTATTGCAATTTATTACTATAATTGTTGCAATTTATTACTAATTATTGCAATTTATTACTAATTCTTGCAATTTATTACTATTTCTTGCAATTTATTACTAATTGTTGCAATTTATTACTAATTGTTACAATTTATTACTAATTGTTGCAATTTATTACTAATTGTTGCAATTTATTACTAATTGTTGCAATTTATTACTAATTATTCGAATTTATTACTAATTATTCGAATTTATTACTAATTATTCAAATTTATTACTAATTATTTGAATTTATTACTAATTATTCGAATTTATTACTATTTATTACTAATTGTTACTAATTATTCATAATTGTTACTAATCGTTGCAATTTATTACTAATTATTGCAATTTATTACTAATTGTTACAATTTATTACTAATTGATGCAATTTATTACTAATTATTCGAATTTATTACTAATTATTTGAATTTATTACTAATTATTCCAATTTATTACTAATTATTACTAATTATTAGAATTTATTACTAATTATTGAAATTTATTACTAATTACTGCAATTTATTACTAATTATTACATTTTATTACTAATTATTGCAATTTATAACTAATAATTACATTTTATTACAAATTATTTCAATTTATTACTAATTATTGCAATTTATTACTAATTATTTAAATTTATTACTAATTATTTGAATTTATTACTAATTATTCAAATTTATTACTAATTGTTGCAATTTATTACTAATTTTTTCAATTTATTACTAATTGTTGTAATTTATTACTAATTGTTGCAATTTATTACTAATTGTTGCAATTTATTACCAATTGTTGCAATTTATTACTAATTCTTAAAATTTAATACTAATTTTTGCAATTTATTACTAATTATTACTATTTAATACTAATTATTACAATTTAATACTAATTATTACAATTTAATACCAATTATTACTAATTAATATAATAAGTATTAATTCATACTAATTCATACTAATCACACGTAATTATTTGTAAAAATAAACATAAACAATGATATATAAAACTATTTAACTCTAATTTAATTTAACTACAACTAATTAACAATAACTATAATTAAAATAAAATAAATTAAGTGAAAAAAATAGATAAATACCTTGAAACTGATGCTTTCGAAGGATATAAACTGCGAAAAATGCCCCAAGTTAAAACTTTAAACTATGAAAAAAAATTACAGAATTTT
This sequence comes from Viscum album, assembly GCA_963277665.1. Taxonomy (NCBI): domain Eukaryota; kingdom Viridiplantae; phylum Streptophyta; class Magnoliopsida; order Santalales; family Viscaceae; genus Viscum; species Viscum album. Next base: position 727,566,547 of record OY728155.1, read on the forward strand.
TCACTAGAGAGAGGAGTGGAGAATGGAATAGAATGAGGGAAAAATGGGTTGGGGTATATATAGGTTATATTAGTTGCGACGGGGCTATTTGCGAAGAGAAATATGTTGCAAATAGTAACATTTGTGACGGGTCCCATCGCAAATACTCTCTGATTAAAAAGTCTTTTGTGACGGGTTCCGTCGCAAAAGATCACATGCCGACATGCTATTTGCAACTGGATATATATCCCACTGCAAATATTTAAAACGCCGTCGGGTATTTGCGACGGGATACTATAGCATGTCGCAAATACTCTTTCCCATAATTTGACGCGCAACGTGCACCAAAGCTTTTGTGATGGGAACCATCTACCCATCACAAAAGCCTTATTATCTGCGACGGGCTGGTTTTCCTGTCGCAAAAAGTTTTTCCAAAGCACTATTTGCAACGGGATGCTGACCCATCGCAAATAACCCGTCGCAATAGCGCGATTTTCCCATAGTGAATGATCACATAATGGATGTACACAAGTGGAAAGTGGATAATTGGTGGTGTGTGTGGATGGGTGCTTGAGCTGCCATAAGGATATATATATTTGTGAGACTTCATGGAATACCAATGGTGGGTATTTAAGTTGTTTTAAATGCTGAAAAATAGTTTTTAAACATGGTTATTTCAATTTTTGAAAAGTGAGTGAGCAATTGTTTAGTGTTTTCTTTCCATGTTTGGAATCCTATTTTGTGGGCTATTGGTTTCAATATGATAAAAATGTGGTCGAAATAGCGATTTGAGTTTGGATTTTGGTTTTTGATTGAAATGTGGAATTTTGGGTTTGTGATGCGTTTTGATCTGGCTTCATGCTTCTTGTTTTTGAGTATGCCCCAAAAAAGCCTCGGTGAGGAGTGGACGGTCAGACTCCAGGATACCTTCCTCTGTGTTTAGGTGACGGTCGGTTTTGGGAATCGGGTTTGGTCTTCATTAGTGGGTTGAACTTACCAAAGCTGAGGTGGTTAGGGGTTTTGAGGAAAATTCTAAATAAGTGTTTCTTTGAGTATTCCCATTGACGACTCCACCCAAACTCTGAATGGAGTGGTGGAGCCGGAGCCTCTCCTGACTTGGGATCACACCCAAGTCTTTTTTGTTTATCATCCACATTCATTAGCTGAAAAACATAAGGATGTCTCATTCGTAGTGGCTTGCGAAAAGATGTTTTGTTTAGTGTGGTTGCTTGGGTCATTGGAAGGGGTTTTGTAAGTCACGCTACCAAAAGAAGAAGTTTTAGTTGAAGATCGTCAGCCCCTGACTGCGGGACAGAAGATGCTATAAGTCATCATGGCTCCAGCCATAGGTCTCGAAGTGAAGCTTTTCACGTAGTCAGGAGTCGTTGGGTATGGAAGACCTTGGTCTAGTTTTTGTCTCCAGTGACGGAATGGGGACGGTTTAAGTTTCTCTGTTGTAGCTTCTTCATCTTTGAAGGTCCTTTTTTTTGTAGGCATAGAGGTTTCATTTCCTTATTGTAGTCTTTGTTGTTTGAAAGTTCCTCCTTGGTTGTAAGGAGGTGTGGTAGTCTTGTTTTCTTATAATTCCAGTGGTTGTGCCTTTTTGAATGAGAACCTCTAATCAATTGTCCTTGTGTGGTCGGCCTTCATGGATCGGTTTTGGTTTGTGCTTGCTTGGTGATGCATGAATCTGGGGAAATAATGAATAGTGGTTTGGTTCGCCGCTTGGTTTGGAGTTAATTCCATCCCCCCTCCCCCCTTATGGTGGGGTTTGGTATGTGCGGAGAGTTCCTGAGTTGGTCCGTGTTGGGTTTCCCGTATCGGTCCGTGCTGGTTGGACTAAGTCGGTCGGTTCCTAAATGGTGGGGAGACCCACCGTGGATCTTGTTGTGGTTTCTTTGAGAGTTGTTCAATGTTAGTCGGGTTCTTGTGGTGGGGAGAACCCTCCTCTTTCCCCCCGGCTCTTCTCATTGTGGTTTCCCTTAGATATGGTTGGGTGTGACTGGTAGAATGAAAGGTCCCACCAAGTTCGTGGTTTCGCTGGCCTTGTTCAATTTTGAGCACGAGTTTGATTCCTCGTTTAGTTGGGTGACTCTCTGGGGGTATAAAGTTTTTTTGGTTGGGAGAATTGTCACACCCCGACCTTGAATATTGATTATATTAATTATTTTATTTTATTTTTAGTCTTGCTTTTGAGTTTCGGTAGTCGGTGGGTCGACTTTTAATTTTTTTTGGAAGCCTTTTTTTGTTGCACAGTTAGCTCACATGGTTAGGAGTAACTGTGTGGTGTCTGTGTGGGTGCTCATGTGGTTCTAAGTTGTGGCTCACGGCTTGCGCACGGTTTATTAAATCGCGCGACAAGCGTGCGGTTTGGCTCTGTAAGTGGGCAGTACCGAGTGGCATGGTTTGAGCACGATTTGCTCAACCGTGCATCTACCTACAGGTAACCATGCAAGGGGTGTCTGGCCTTGACAATGGCTAGCGCACAGTTTGGTAAACCGTATGCAAACTGTGTAGTTTCCCATTATTCAAAGTAAATAAATTAAATGAAAATGAAATGAGAAAAAAATAAAATAAAATAAAATGAGATAAAATTAAAATAAAATAAAGAATGTTTTAACCATTATAATAATATCATTATTGTTATGGATAATAAAATTATTATTATTAAGTTTATTATTATTATTATTATTATTATTATTATTATTATTATTATTAAGTTATTAGTTTTTTTCTTAGTTGGGGTTTTAACTAAACCCTCAAAGGAGGACTCCCCCCTTTCCTCCCCCCTCTCCACGTGCGGTCGACCACCCCTCCCCTTCTCCTCTCTCGTGTGGCCGACCTCCCTCCCCTTCCCCTCCTGCTCACATGACCCGGCCGACCGGGAGACCTCCAACGCGCACCTCCATCCCTCCGGCAACTACCCCTCCTCCCAATTTTGGGTGCAAATCTCTCTGGTAAGTCTCTTCTCCCATATTCTTCCTCTATTTGGTGGTTTTCCTCTCTTCTGTGTGGTGCTCACACCTTGGTCGAACCCTAAATCGATTTTTGGGTGTTCTATTTGTTGATTCTTGATAATTGGGGTTTGTTGGATCACGTCGAGACCGGTTATAGCCACCGTCATCCAGGGCAATGTGTTTCGCATCATTTTTTGTTAAGGGTTTTCGATTTCTTCACCTTAACTCAATTTTAAATTGAGGGTTTTATGGTTGTTGAGTTGCTGGTAATTTTTCTAGGGTTCATTTTTTATCCACCGCTCGCAAGGATTCCTTACGCGCATTGTAGGAGTAAGGAATATATATATATATATATATATATATATACACCCTCATTGTACACATTATCTCATGACGAGGGGGATATTTTCAATGCAGCTAGGGGTATTTATATATATATATGTATAAATGCACATGTGTGTAAGTGCAAAGGGTCAGTTTGAGTGGTCGTCGACAAAAGCGGCATGTTTGAGGTAGGTTTCCCTATGCAGTAGCCTTTGAATCTAAAGAATTATTGATTTCTTGACTTTTGCACCTTTATTTAATGCTAGTTCGTGATATATAGTTTTTAGAATAAAATTTTAAGGTGAAATAAAGTAAGTTCCTCTTTGTATTTGAATTGCATGAAAATGTTTTATTGAATGTGCATACCAAGTGTTTATCAAATTGTTTGGTTGGAATTTGTAAGTAAATTGTGGTTTTTAAAGAATGACTTGGGTTACAAACGTCTTTGGGTTGCTCAAAAGGATTTTTTAAATGGGGTTCCAAATGGTTTTGAAATTGGAAGTGGTGTTTATTTGATTCTTTGGAAACGATTTTGCATGTGTTGGTTCTTTGGAAATGGTTTGGTGTTAAATGGTTGCTTGAGGCATGTTTGGTACTTTTGAAAAATGAGTTACTTTGAAAACTCTCTTTGGGATGCACCTCTCGCCTTGTTGGGTGTTGATGGGAATGGGCAGTCCTCATATGGGACTTCCCTCGTGTGTTGATGGTTGAAGGCAAGAGGGGGGAATCCCTTGGAGTGATTCGGGGGGTTACTGTTGTGTGTGTTGTGATGCATGTATATGTGATGGATTTCTTGTTTGACATTGTTGGCTCACCCCCCTTTTTAGTCTGAACATGGGAACCTGATATCACGAGCGAATTTTCAGTGAACGATTGTTTCACTAGTTTAGATTACACATTGAATAGTAACCCTTAGTATGGACCTTGTTCTGCTTTGGGATTGTGCCCCTCGGTTAGGCCAGGTAGGGTAAGAACTGAGCATTTGGGCATTATGATGTCATCGGGTAAAAACATGCTTTTGGGATGAGTCGCATGTATAGTATGTTCTAGATTATTCACGAGCTCCTAGGTTACCCAATGTTGTATGACACTTAGTTATCTGCGACGGATGATTGAGATGCATGTGCTGGTTGGCTACTCTTGTGTGATGTTTTACATTGCCTGTGTTGTATGTTCATTGATCTTGTTTCCTTGTAGAAAAAGGTTTTGAAAATGTTCTACACTTCCCCCCTTTTAAGTATAAACGTCACCTCCTTTAAAATGATAATGTATGCTTCTTGAAAAGGACTCTGGTTTTTAATTGAAAAGGGGCAATGGGCCATGATTTTTTTTAAGAAGAAAATGCATGAAAACCTAGTTTTATATATTTTATTTCAAACCTGAAATTGATGGACCTTTATTTAAAGGAAATTCACTGGGAATAGATTTGTTCGGGAACACTTACTAAGTTTTAATACTCATGCCTATAGTTTTATCTTTGTTTTTAGCATCTGGTGTTGCTTCTTGCTTGGATTTTGTCGTCATCGTGCGATGTTGGTTTAGTGGTCGATGGTGACCTGTAGGGTCACTTGGAGTTATGTGCAGTTTATTTTATTTTTAGTGCTAGTGTTTATTTGTTTTGTTCAGTTTATATTTATTTATTTGTCTTTTATTTGTGTGTCAAATGTTGAGTCAATAAGACTTTCCTTACGAATTTTCCATTCCTTCATGTTTAGGGAGATTGTTGAGTCAATAAGGTTTCCTTATGACTTTATCATTCCTTCTTGTTTTGAAAATCACAAACACATTATCTTAAGGAAAATTTCATTTTACCCTATGTTTTGCTTCCATAAGGAAAATTTCATTCCCCAAGGAAATTTATCCTTACCATGTTTTTCATTGTTCATTCTGTCTCTAAGTATAAAATTCGGTTCCAAAACCTCGGAATCATATATATACTTAGATATAAAGAATTATGTTTTCAGGATCTGAATTCAGGTTCTGAACTCCTATGAGTTCTGACTCAGAGTTCTCCGAATTCAGGTTCCGAACTCTTATGAGTTCTGACTCCGAGTTCTCTGAATTCAGACTCCGAACTCTTATGAGTTCTGACTCTGAGTTCTCTGAATTCGGAATCCGAACTGTTATGAGTTCTGACTCTGAGTTCTCTGAATTTAGACTCCAAACTCTTACAAGTTCTGACTCCGGGTTCTCTGAATTCAGACTCTGAACTCTTATGAGTTCTGACTTCGGATTCTAATGAACTCTAACTCCGAAATTTGTAAGTTCAGGTTCCGAATTCTTGTGAATCCAGATTCTGAATTTCCTTGAAATTCATACTCCAAAATTCTATAGAGTTCAGGTTCTGAATTCCTTAGAAAACAGAATCTGAATATCCTTGTATTATAGACACCGAATGTGTTTTTGGTTAGACTCCGAACTTTTATTTGCTTACATTCCGAATATTCGATTTTGGTTATGTAATCATATTTTTTCTTACACTTGTTTTTGTTATAAAACGATGTCGCGCATTCAGTTATTAACTAACCGTTGTTTGAGTGACACGTGTACAGGTCCCTCCGAAATTCAAGGAAAAATATGACTGTTAGAGGATGGAGCTGACCGTTGAAGTTGTGCCTATAAATAGGAGCTCATTTGAAAGAGCTCATAACGTGACAAAACTTTTTGACGACTGTTCTATGACTCTAGAGATTACATGTTGTTGAAGTGATTTCTAGAGAGAGACTCTCATGCTTAGTGTGTACTGAACACCTTGTTCAGATTTGCTTCGTGCGACTCTGAATGTTGCTGAGTACATTCGAGGGCTTCCGGGGATAGGAAGACAGAGTTGTCGACTACCTTGAAGTTGAGGGCTTCCTTGCTGAGGAAGACAGAGGTGTCAACTACCTTGAAGTTGAGGACTTGCGGGGATAGCAAGATAGACTCTGATCTTCATATCAAAGGCTTGCCCTGGTGTGGATAAGACGGACTTTCTTGAAAGTATAAATCAAGGGACCTTTATCTAAGGTTGTTTGATACCCTTCTCTTTGGGTTAAAAGATTCATTACTTGTTACTTGTTTGTTTCAAGTTTTCTGCTGCATTTTTTTATTGTAGAGGAAAGTATAACTATCTTATACTTCCTTATACTTGTATACTCTAATTTAGTAAGATTCTATACGCTTTGAGGTAGAATCTTTATCTTTGTAAACTTTCATTAAGTTCCATTTTCCGGAACCATCTTTTCCGGAATCACTTTCTCGGAATCATATTTCTGGAATCAAGCAAGTTTATAGACCTAGAGGTTTTTTGAATTTTTCCTTGTTTAAATTTGTTAAACATTACCATCTTTAAAAGTTCCAAAGGAATTTTTAACATTGTACAATTCACCCCCCCCCCCTTGTATATTGAGCATCATACGATACTACAATTAGTATCTTCATTCATTATTTCGATCCAACAATTGGTATCAGAGGAGGTCTCTGAAATACTTATATCCACATATAAGTTTTCCTTGCTCAGTTTTTCATTGTTCTATTTTTTCCTTACTGAGGAATTTTTTCCTTGTTTACTTAACCTTACTACTAACAAGTTTGTGTGGAGACGGTTTTCTTTAAGATGGCAGGAATCAATGTTGGTTTCATTGACAACCTAAATCCAACAAGACCACCTATTTTTTATGGGAATGATTACGAATATTGGAGAGATCGCATAAAGACATTTATTATTAATACTTGAGTAGATAATTTTGTTATGCTTACTGGAGGTTATAAAATCCCTGACAAGAAAGTTAGTACCTTCACCAATCAAGAAAAGCATGAATATCAACTGAATTATAAGGTATGCAATACTTTGCTTTGTTCCATGACTAGAAATATATATAGCCAAATTTCATCTTGTGAAGCAGCAAATTGTATTTGGAAGAAACTTGAAGTTACACACTTTGGAACTTCAAAAGTCATTGAAACTAGAAGAGTCATGCTCAGAGTTGAATATCATGGTTTCTGCTTTCCTTATGGAGAACCTATATGTAAGGTGTAACAAAGATTCATGACTATTGTTAATAGTTTACAATCCATGGGTGAGAAATGATTAGATGATGAAGCTCTTGTAGACAAGATCATAAACATCATGCCCAATGAGTGGGAATCCAAGAGGACTGCTATTGACGAGAACAGAAAGGTTACTCAGATTTCTCTTGATGAACTTTTTTGAACTCTTCTTCAACATGAGACTAGAATGAAGAGAGATGCTGATAATGTTAAGAAAAATAATGGGAATTGCAGTGTTGCTTTTACTACAACTTCAAATCATATGAAAGCCAAGACTCCTGAGAGAGTTACCAGATCCAAATCTAAGAAGGTTGTTATACAATCTGAATCTAGCGGAAGTGAATCTTCAGAAAATGAACCAACCAATCTTGCTCGAAGGATGAACAAGATTGTTGGATAGAAGAACTTTCAATCCAAATATAAGAAGAAAGAAAGGAAAGATAATAAAGATTCAGAAGTTACATGTTATGAATGTAAGAGAGCTGGACATATAAGACCTGATTGTCCTATGCTTAAGAGAAAAGAAAGGAAAAGCATTCTGAGAGAAACAGAAAGAAGTACTACAAAGCCAAAGCTAAGAAAGCCTTGAAAGCGAATGACACCTAGAGTGTCAGTGGTGGAGACTCGTTAGATGATTCATCAGATTATGAATCTTCTGAACAGAAGAATCTTGGTCTAATAGTCAGACTACCTATTGAAAATCATTGTTTGATGGCTAAGGCATACAATACTGAATCTATGACCAATGTATCCATGAGCGCTAACTATAGTAATAGTAAATATTATAAATCTTCTGATGAAGAATCTTATTCTGATGAAGATGATACTTTACCTTCCTATGAATAAGTTTCTAGGTTTGCTAAGCTTCTTAAGAATGAGAATTATAAAGTCAACAAGAAGCTTGATAAGGAAAATTCTAGGATTTCTGTACTTACTAAGGAAATATCAGATCTTTCTAAAGATCTTGATAAGAAAACTCTTGATTTTGAAAGTATTTCAAAAAACCTTGAGGAAGTAAATTCTGATAAGGATAAACTTTCTAAAGATCTAGAAAATGTAATTTCTAAGAAAAATGTTTTCGAGCCTAACTCTAGTTCTAAAGATAATGTTTTTGAAGACAAGAACTTAGTTATCAGACTAAAATCCGAAATTTTTTCCTTAAGTGTTTGTCAGACTTTACCTTAGGTAAAGAAAATTTTGATAAGATGTATTCTCAAATTCGACCTCTAAGGAATAATTCTGGATTTGGTTATACTAGTTCTAAACCAATTTTTAGTAACAATTATTTTGTTCCTCAAAGTGCTCCTTTATGTACTAAGTGTCAGTGTGGTGAACACTGGGCAAAAAATTGTTCCCTAAACAAAACTCAGTCCTTAGGATTTCATAAAGACTATTTTTCTAAGAAAATGTGGGTGCCTAAAATTTTTCTTTCTGAAATTTCCGGATCCAAGAAAGTTTGGGTTCCAAAATTCTAACTCTTTTGTTTTTAGGAAAATAGAGAAAGTACCAACAGCAATACATGGTACATGGATAGTGGATGTTCCCGGCATATGACTGGTAACAAAAACTACTTTGAAAAGATTATCAAGACGAAAGGAGGAAAAGTAACTTTCGGAGATAATGATCAGGGAGAAATTATTGGTATATGTAACATCGTTCTTCTTGGAAAAACTTTGATTTCAAATGTTTTGTTTGTTAAGGGTCTTAAGCACAACCTCATTAGCATAAATCAATTATGTGATGAAGGTTACCTTGTGAATTTTAGGAATGACAAGTGCTTAGTACACAATTCCAAGGAAAAGTTTGTTCTTTCTGCCAATAGGCAAGAGAATGTTTACACACTAAACTTAAAAGAACTTAGGAGCCAAGACTTACCTTGCCTTAGTGCAATGGAAGATCATTCTTGGTTATAGAATAGAAGGTTAGGACACTGTAACCTTAGGAACCTTATGCAAACTTTCTAAGAAAAGACTAATTAAGGATCTACCGGAGATTAGATTTGATTCTTCAAGAGTTTGTGATCTTTGTCAATATGGAAAGTAACATAAATCAAGTTTTAAATCAGTCGGTGAAGTCTCAACCACTGATGCATTACAGTTAGTGCATATGGATCTTTTTGGACCAACACAAACTAGAAGCATTGGAGGCAAATATTATGTATTTGTCTTGGTTGATGATTACAGTAGATTTACGTGGGTCTATTTTCTAGCAAAGAAATCTGAAGCTTTTTCTTATTTCAAAAGTTTTAGAGCCCAAGTTAAAAATAAAAAAACCTTCCTTTGGTAACTATTCATAATGATCATGGAGGAGAATTTCAAAATTCGGATTTTGAAACTTTTTGTAGTAGAAAATTCATTACTCATAACTTCTCAACACCCAGAAAACCTCAACAAAATGGTGTTGTTGAAAGAAGAAATAGAATTCTTCAAAAGATAACTAGGACCATATTGAGTGAGAATTCTGTAGCCAAACATTTTTTGGTTGAAGCTGTAAGTACTGCCTGTTATACTATAAATCGAGTTTTGATTAGACCTTTTCTTAGTAAAACTCTTTATGAGTTATGGAATGGTAGAAAACCTAGACTTTCCTACTTCAAGGTTTTTGGTTGCAAGGTATTCATTCTGAATACTAAAGATAATCTACACAAATTCGCACCAAAATCTGATGAAGGAATTTTCTTAGGCTACTCCACAACTTCTAGGACTTATAGAGTTTTCAATAAAAACACTTGTACTGTTGAAGAGACGGTACATGTCAAATTTGATGAAACCGATCCTTTTTTTTAAACCCCAACCTAAATCTTTGGATGTGTTTTCAAAAACTGATTATCAACCTATGTTAGAAGATCCTTCTGATAAGGAAAATGTTCAAGAAGATAATTTTGAAACATTTACCCCAGAAGATTTCCTACCCTATGTTGATGAACGGGTTTTACAAAACTCAAATCAGTTGTTTCTTAAGAATCATCTCAGTGATAGTATCATTGGTGATGTAAATCAACCAGTAAGGACTAGAAGTTCCTTAAGGAATGAAATAGAACATCTAGCATTCCTTTCCCAATTAGAACCAAAAAGCACTAATGAAGCTTTAGGTGATGATGATTGGATAAAAGCTATGCAAGATGAGCTAAATGAATTCGAAAGGAATAAAGTCTGGACCATGGTTAAAAGACCTAAGGAAACTTATGTTATTGGTGTAAAGTGGGTCTTTAGAAATAAGTGTGATGAAAATGGAATCATAGTAAGAAATAAAGCTAGATTAGTTGTCAAAGGCTATAATCAACAAGAATGAATAGACTATGAAGAAACTTATTCTCCAGTAGCTAGACTTGAATCTATTCGTATTCTACTTGTCTTTGCAGCATTCTTCAACTTCAAACTTTTTCAGATGGATGTGAAATGTGCTTTCCTTAATGGTTATGTTCAAGAAGAAGTTTCTGTTGAACAACCTCCTGGTTTTTAAGATACAAAACATCTTGAATATGTTTATAAACTTACCAAAGTTTTGTATGGACTTAAGCAAGCCCCACGAGCCTGGTATGATAGACTTGCAGGATTTTTGCTTCAAAATAATTACGTTAAGGGAAATGCAGATTCAACCCTTTTTATAAAGAAAGACGAGAAAAATGTTTTGATTGTCCAAATCTATGTTGATGACATTATATTTGGTTCAACTCAGCAATCTTTAACTGATTCCGTTGCGGATCTAATGAAATCTGAGTTTGAAATGAGTATGATGGATGAGTTAACATTTTTCCTTGGTTTTCAAATTTCTCAAAAACCAGAAGGAATCTATATATCCCAACATAAGTATATTAAAGATCATCTTAAAAAGTATGGATATGACAACACTAAAAGTATAAGTACTCTCATTGGTACCTCAAATTCACTTGATCTTGATGAAGCTAGGAAACCAGTAGATCAAACATCTTTTAGAGGTATGATAGGAAGTTTACTTTACTTGACAGCTAGTCGTCCAGACTTGATGTTTTCAGTATGCTTATGTGCAAGATATCAATCCAATACTAAGGAATCTCATTTAAAGGCAGTGAAAAGAATTTTTTGCTACTTAAAGGGAACCATGGATTTAGGACTCTTTTATACTTCTGGAAATGATTTTGTTCTAAAAAGTCTTTCGGATGCTGACTTTGGTGGATGTAGAATGGATAGAAAAAGTACATCCGGAACTTGTCATTTTTTTGGAGATTCATTAGTTTCTTGGTTATGCAAGAAACAACACTCAGTAGCAATTTCCACTGCTAAAGCTGAATATGTAGCAGCTGGAAGTTGTTGTGCTTAAGTATTGTGGATGCAACACACACTCACAGACTATGGTATGAGTTTTACCAAAACACAAATTTTGTGTGATAATACTAGTGTCATTGCTTTAAGCAAAAAATCATGCACATCACTCTCGTGCAAAACACATAGATATTAGGCATCACTTTCTTAGGGATCACACACAAAAAGGAGATATCATTCTTCAATTTATCGAAACACAATATCAATTTGTTGATATTTTCACAAAATCATTACCCTCCGATAGATTTGAATACATTAAACAGAATTTAGGAATAATAACCGTAAGGTAATCTTCCTCATTAACTTTCTGTTGAAATCAATCTCCTTACATTAATAAACTCCTTTCCATAGGGGAAGTACATTTGTTTGTTAGTTTTTCAAAAATATTTCGTAATGAAGTTTTCAAATTTTTCGTAATGAAGTTTTTTAAATTTTTTGTAATGAAGTTTTTTAAATTTTTCGTAATGAAGTTTTTCAAATTTTTCGTAATGAAGTTTTTCAAATTTTTCGTAATGAAGTTTTTCAAATTTTTCGTAATGAAGTTTTTCAAATTTTTCGTAATGAAGTTTTTCAAATTTTTAGTAATGAAGTTTTTTTTTCGTAGTCAGTTTTTCAAAATTTTCCGTAATCAAATCTTCGGAATCTAAAGTTCTTCAAGAAGAATTTTCCTCACTACAAATAATTTTCCTAGCAATCCGAAAGGTATGATTCTTTCTTGAATTTTCGTAATCATCATTTACTTGCTGGTATTTTCATTTGTTTTTAAAAAAAACAGATTCTATTTTCCTTAAATCCAAATGTTTTTCTTAAAAAACCTCAAAAGATCAGATTCTATCAAGTTTTCCTTACGACTATCATATCAACCGTCAGATCTGATCAGAAGGATTTTTAGCCATTGGATTGAGTTTGGAAGATGAACTGTCGCTTCTAAACACCTATATAAAGGACCCTCGAAGGGTTGTCCCACATCGATCTCAAGATATCACGTGCTGAAGTTCTGACCCTCTACTTAAGCTTGTTCCGAACTTCTCAGAGTTTTCTCAATTCCGAATGTCTGTAGAAGAATCCTCTCAAAAAGATATGTCTACTATCAAGCCAATTCTGGAGTGGCAGGTGTATAGAGAAAGGTTGGTGCATCTGAACTTCTTCGCTAAGTATGATTCAATCATTTCAAAGAACATCAAAATGAATGGATGGGAGAGTGTTTGTGTATCGAAGCTAGGGGCTCAAGATTTGGTGTGTCCGGATTTGCTTATTGAGTTTTATTAATCAGTCAGTTTCTTTCAGGAAGAAGGCAGAGAGAAGTTTTCCTTCAAAAGCTATGGAAAGACCTATGCTCTTTCATATACTAAGGTAGCCAGCTTAGTTGGTATTCCATACGAAGGAGTGGCTGAATTCTGTTCCCACAAGTTGATGGATGTCAAAGGAAGCTTTGTAAAGGTGAAAGCTATGGAGTGCCTCGATCTTACTGATGTCAGGGCTCTGAAGATTGCTCACCTCTCTACAAATAATCAGATCCTTGAATTGTGGGTTCAATGATTTATCATTCCGAGAAAAGGTGACAAGGACACTTTGAAGAAGAGTGATATGTACATTCTAGATTTTCTGGTGAATCTGAGGAAGGTTAATTTGGTTAAGCATATTCTGATTACGATCGAGAATATCAAGAATGGAAATCTGAAGGCTCAGATTATCATGTACCCGGCCATTCTTTCTAAGTTGGTTGTTCGGTGTTTAGAATCTTTTAAAATCTCTTGCATTTCAAAACCTAGAAATTGCAAAGTCATGCTAGTTAGTGATGATACTTTGAAGAGGGTGAACATTGGATTTTCTAAAGACTCTGGAGAATTTTATGACCTACCAGAAGAGGAAGCTGAAGTTGTTCCGAAGAAACAAGAAGTGGCTGAACCTTCGAGAAAGGTTGCAAAGAAGAGGAAGTTGAAGGAAGTAGTAGAAGAAGAGAAAACCCCAAAAGCTAAGGAAGCTCAATCCGCACCTCCTAAACCTAAGAAGAAAAAATCATATTTGGGTGAGGTTGTAGCAAGTGGAGAGAATATAAGAAAAACTGGAAGGAATGAGAGCCACAGTTTGGCTTGGATCCTACAGAAGCAAAGGCTTTGAAAGATAAAACTGCTGATGAGCTTGAGAAGCAAGCAAAAGAAAAGAAGCAAAAGAAGAAGATGTCTGAAATAGAGATTATGTAATCCCTTCTGAGGGATACTAAAAAAGCTTCCGAACAGATCTCAGTACCAAAATCTTTCTTGGTAGAAGCTTTACCTGAGACTCCGGGGAAGAAATTCATGACTCCGGAAAAAGCCTAAGAAAAATTTGTTGAAGTAGAAAAAGTTGTGGAAGAAGTGGAAGAAGAAGAAAGCAGTGGTGACACCGAAGATCTCATAAAGCAAGTTGAAGACTTCCATGAGAAAGAAAGTTCATCTGAGAAATTGTCAATCCGAACTTCAGAAGCAGAATCTTCAAAGCTTGCTACACCTAGAAAAGATCAGAAAGAAGAGAATGAGAAAGTTGAAGATGAAGTGAACAAGCTATCTGATAAAGAAAGTTTTAATCATCATTTTATTCATCCTAAAAATGCTAAGGCATGAGCTGAGAAGGAGAAGATAGATGAAGATAGAATTGTTCAGCTGTCTGACAGTGAACATGAATCTTCGGATGAGAAAGTTGTTCCGAGAACTTATAAGGGGAAACAGGTGGTTATTGATACACCTACTAAAGCTATTGTGAAGAAGAATGAAGCTGGTGGATCTTCAAAGAGGAAAGTTGTTAAGCTAGAGAAAGAGCATTCACCTAACAAAGTCTCATATTCGGAATCATCATCTCTAGGACATGATTTTGTTGTCCAGTCATTGAAGAAGTCGGTTGGCACCATTCCGATTTTTCCAAGCATAGACTCTAGATGTCAGATGCTTCAATACACACTAAATCAAAAATCAAATTCAGTGTCCATGGTGATGGACAAGTGTGTCAAGCTTGAGGCTGATTTCAAGAATTTCTTCGTTAACTACGATGCCCACAAACGGTCCTGTAAGAAAATGTTGGCTGGTCAAAGAAGACAATAGAAGATTTGAGAGAACTTGATGAATTCCAAGATGGTGTTAAGGAGGCGTTTGACATTAAAGATGGTAGGATCAAAGATCTTACAACCAGTTTTGAAGAAAAGCTAACTCTTGAGCAGAATACTCGGATTCAAGAAGTGAAGGATCAGAATGGGAAACTGTATTATGTTGCCCAAAGCTGGAAGAGAGAAAGAGATCTTTGGATTGAGATAGAATAAAAGCTTGTCAAGCAGGAAGAAGTCTTGAAGGCTCGGGCAGAGGCTCTTAAGTCTCATGAAGAAAGAATCAAGGCTTTAGAGAAGAAAATTGAGGATCAGGATCATCTTCTTAAGCGAGCAGAGGAAGATCATAAGGAGCTCAAAAATCTGAAGACTATAGTCAAGAAGTTGATACCGAAGGAAAAGGAAGGATAACTTTGTTGCAATCTGATCTTTTGTTGTACTTTTCTTCCTTGTACAAATTCTTTCTAATCATAATGAAATTTTTGGTTGCTTGTCTTTTGGATGTGTTGTACTAATCTTTCAGGTACCATAATTTCTTTTTCATTCCCTCAAATTCTTTTTGAAATTCACAAAGGGGGAGAAAGGAAAAAGAATACTAAGTAAAGAAGAAATATCCTTAAGGAGGAGTTTATCAAAGAGGGAGTTTTCATTACAGAGATTTCCGCAGTCAAGATAATGAAAAATCTCATTCCGGAAATCTAGAATACGATCCTTAGTGTTCCAAAACCTAAGGGGAAGTTAGTCGTATTCATCTTTGCCCATATGATAAGGGAGATAAATTTTATTTTCAAAGTCTGGAAAAATATTTTCTAATTCCTTATTTTCTTTTTCGTAAGGATGTTTGTGCTTTCCAAAAGGGGGGAGATTGTTGAGTCAATAAGGCTTTCCTTATGACTTTTTCATTCCTTCATGTTTAGGGAGATTATCGAGTCAATAAGGTTTCCTTATGACTTTATCATTCCTTCTTGTTTTGAAAATCGTAAACACCTTATCTTAAAGAAAATTTCATTTTACCCTATGCTTTGCTTCCATAAGGAAAATTTCATTCCCCAAGGAAATTTATTCTTACCATGTTTTTCATTGTTCATTCTATCTCTAAGTATAAAATTCGATTCCAAAACCTCGGAATCATATATATACTTAGATATAAAGAATTCTGTTTTCAGGATCCAAATTCAGGTTCCGAACTCTTATGAGTTCTGACTCAGAGTTCTCCGAATTCAGGTTCCGAACTCTTATGAGTTATGACTCAAAGTTCTCTGAATTCAGACTCCGGACTCTTCTGAGTTCTGACTCCAAGTTCTCTGAATTCAGACTTCATACTCTTATGAGTTTTGACTCCGAGTTCTCTGAATTCAGACTCCGAAATCTTATGAGTTCTGACTCCAAGTTCTCTGAATTCAGACTCCAAATTCTTATAAGTTCTGACTCTGAGTTCTCTGAATTCAGACTCCGAACTCTTATGAGTTCTGTCTCCGGATTCTAATGAACTCTGACTCCGAACTTCGTAAGTTCAGGTTCCGCATTTCTTGTGAATCCAGATTCCGAATTTCCTTGAAATTCAAACTCTGGAATTCTATAGAGTTCAGAATCTAAATTCCTTAGAAAACAGAATCCGAATATCCTTGTATTATAGACACCGAATGTGTTTTTGGTTAGACTCCAAACTTTTATTTGCTTACATTCTAAATATTCGATTTTGGTTATGTAACCATATTTTTGCTTACACTTGTTTTTGTTATAAAACGATGTTGTGCATTCAGTTACTAACTAACTGTTGTTTGAGTGACACGTGTACAGGTCCCTCCGAAATTCAAGGAAAAATATGATCGTTGGAAGAGGGAGCCGACCGTTGAAGTCGTGCCTATAAATAGGAGCTCATTTGAAAGAGCTCATAACGTGACAAAACTTTTTGACGACTGTTCTATGACTCTAGAGATTACATGTTGTTGAAGTGATTTCTAGAGAGACTCATTCTTAGTGCGTACTGAACACCTTGTTCAGATTTGCTTCGTACGACTCCGAATGTTGATGAGTACATTCGAGGGCTTCCGAGGATAGGAAGACAAAGGTGTCGACTACCTTGAAGTTGAGGGCTTCCTTGCTGAGGAAGATAGAGGTGTCAACTACCTTGAAGTTGAGGGCTTGCGGGGATAGCAAGACAGACTCCGATCTTCGTATCGAGGGCTTACCCTGGTGTGGGTAAGACAGACTTTCCTGAAAGTATAAATTAAGGGACCTTTAGCCAAGGTTGTTGAATACCCTTCTCTTTGGGTTAAAAGAATCATTACGTGTTACTTGTTTGTTTCAAGTTTTCCGCTGCATTTTTTGATTGTAGAGGAAAGTATAACTATCTTATACTTCCTTATACTTGTATACTCTGATTTAGTAAGATTCTATACGTTTTAAGATAGAATCTTTATCTTTGTAAACTTTCATTAAGATCCATTTTCCGGAACCATCTTTTCCGGAATCACTTTCTCGGAATCATATTTCCGGAATCAAGCAAGTTTATAGAACTATAGGTTTTGTGAATTTTTCCTTGTTTAACTTTGTTAAACATTACCATCTTTAAAAGTTCTAAAGGAATTTTTAAAAGTGTACAATTCACCCCCCCCCCTCACTCTTGTATATTGACCATCATATGATACTACAATTAGTATCTTCATTCATTATTTCGATCCAACATCAAATCGTTCTCACCTTTTTAATTTTGATGTCTGGCACTAGTTGACAGCATGTGTGGATCGGGAACGCTCTTCGGGTCTTATCACGAGCTAGCTCGGGTGACCGGTTCAAGGTTGACCCGGGTTGGTTCGTGACATTATAAATCCTAGACAATTTAACCTCTATTATTTAGATATACCTTAAGCATAAGTTCAACCATCGTGGATAGTTAGGGAAATGGAAATTAAGAATGAGAGGAGGAAAGGAGAGGAAAGGAATAGAAAATGATGAGAGAGTTGAGAATACCCTAAGAAATCACTTGTGAATCAAAGTAAGAGCGCTATAAAGAAAATAGGGAGATTGGAGTCGGTCGTTTAGAGACCCTCAAGAAGTATCTCAAATGAGTGGGGAGAGAAATGTGGGGATACCTAATAAAAAGAAATGAAAAATATAAAAAACCAAATATTCTAGACATACCCACAGTTAGGATGCACATTTAGGGAAACCCTGCAATAACAATGTACTTGTTATTAGAGTTAGAGTTCACCTCCTACATGGTTAAGCTACATGGTTCCCCTAACTGTGCACCTAAACCGTGCATTCTATAAGATTTTCAAAACTCTTATCATTTCTAACTCCTAACTCCAAAAACTTAAGGAAATGAAAAGGCACTAAAATAAATAAGTACCTATGAAAATGTGGGTGTCACATCTACCACATTCTTAGGATTATTAAAATATTTACAAGTTCATAAGTTTATTATAATATGGTTTGGTTATTTCCAATGATAAAAATGTATCACCCTATCCTTATACTGTCACGAATCAAGCCGGGTCGCCATCCAACCCGACGCCCAACCCAGTCTGTGGCATGACTCAAAGGGCGTTCCTGATCCCCACGAGCTGGCATAAGTGTTCGGGTATCAAAAGTAAAGCGTGGGAATGATTTACCCGATTTTATAAAAATAAAACAACCAACACTTTAAATAAGCCAAAATTGAAAATACACACCCAACAAGCCTTCAGCATTTTCCAGATTTGAAGTTTACAATTCAACTCAAAACCCAAAGAGGACTACAATAAAAAAGAAAACTAAAACTTTATCCCAAACTTTCATGCCACAAGAGGAGCAACATCCTCAAGCCACCACCACCAAGATCCACACCAAGAGCCACTAGAAGCTCAATCTACCAACACTAGACGTCCTACCTTTACCTGAAACAAACAAGAAACAAGGTCCAAATATACCCAAAGGTGTATGTAGGGTGTAAACCAAAACTCAGTAGGATGTCACCCAAGAAAGCGGTTTCATGCCAAAACATTTAAAAGACAATCTAACATGCTCATTTAAATTAATTCTTTTAAAATGTTGCTAGGAAAACATTTGTTAGGTAACGGTTAAAAAGGACCGCTTTAAAGGAAAACAATTTCACAAATACCAGCTTAAATGGGAAAGGAATTTTATCAATAGCACACACTCAAATGGTCCTCTGTAGGCCGATGGATGACACCACATCATGTATAGTAGAGCAGCATGGGTAAATCACCCAAGGTTTATCTAGCCCGAGTGGGACCCTAAAACCTCATGCCTCGGTAGAAGGTGGTATAATACCACAGCTGTCAGCATCCTCATGCACGAGCCACTAGAGAGGGGTGGCGTCCAAAGTTCTAGTGGCGATCAATCATCATCATAGTTTGGTTAGTATTGTAAACGTCAATCCAGCTAAGTGAAACCGAGACAAGTCACTTATCACTAGTGCACTAGTTCTAGTTCGTCCACCTAGGAACTTGGGATTCCCTTGTGCTCGAGTTAAAGTTCTCACATACCACCACTTTCACAACAAAGGCCAAACAAGGGAATCACCCTTCTTCATAAAACAACCCCTTTACCATTTTACTCACACCAAAAAAACCCTTTTTAATACCTTTACCATCACTTACAAAATTCCCAAATTTCCCTTTTATAAGAAAAGAAAACACAATTAAAACCAAGTCAATAAGTCAAGCCCCTCCATAAACCCACTCATACTCTAAAACCATTTTTAAAACAAGCTTTTCATCATGCAAACATTTCACAATTTATAGTCAAAATGCATGACAAAGCTAACATCCCAAAATGGTCCATCTTCCATTGAAAATCCCCATTTAGACATAAATGCATCTCAAGTGCCTTTAAAAATACATTTTGCACCTTCCAAACAACCACTAAAACCCTTTTTAGAAACATTACATTATAACACACAAAAAATAACTATTTCCTTTGTTAGAGTTCATTTCTAACCCATAAACACACCAATCACTTCAAAAACATCATTTGCACCACGTAATCAAACCAAAGAACACATTTATAAACTCAAACAACCATATTAAATCCATCTAATAATGTTAGGGTATGGAACCACCTACCTCTCATGAAAAAACTCTTACCATTAAGATCTAACCCTAAATCGAACCCCATACATGCTAGAAAATCAAAACCCCCAAAAGAGAAGAGAGGAAACCCTAAAAGAAGAGGGAAACAATATAGAAGAGGACTTATTTGAGGGATCTTGAAGAATCCGAGCCAAAGACACCCAAAAATTGAAGCCTGGTTAGGGGGGGGAAGGAGGGAGGCGCGCCTAGGGCTGGGGAGTCCAAGGGGGGTCGAGCAAGGGGGCAAAAGGGGTTAAAATCGAGGAGAGAGAAAAGGAGGGAAAGCATTTTTAATGAGTTGGCACAGTCACGGGGTTAGTCCGCACGATTCTACAAACCATGCGGAGATCGTGCAACCGTCTCTGCCTAAAGAGACCCACCTGCACGCTTACCTAGGTCGAGACGCACGGCCGTGCAGAGGTCGTACGGTAGGTTTTGTCTCCTACCGCACGGTTTCCTAATTTGGGCACACGGTTACCACTAACTGTACGCCAACCATGCGCATGAGTCCGTCACAAAACTCTCCATTTTACTCTAAAATTCAAAGGAAACCCAAAGAGGGAAACTAGACCAAGGATAAAAGGAAAGAATACATGAAAAATTTAAACCTATCACACCCAGTTCTCGAGAGAAATGGCCGAGAACCCAACCCGAACCGAAACAAAAGCAAACTTAAAAACCCAGGTATGACATAGACATAAACTTACCCATCACATTATGCTCCTCATCCTTGAATTTAACCCTATTTTCATACTATAAATACCTTAACAACAAAGAAGAAACACTATCATCTAGATAGCGGATCATAAATAATAAATAACCGAAGTAATTTGAAAAAGAAATAATTGATGTTTTTTAGTTACAAATGGACCAACAAGCACAATACAAACACCATAAGAAAATCATAAAGTAAATAAATAAAAAATGAACATTCAAAGGTGATAACTTCATAAAGAAGCAATCAATTGCCCTGGAGTTCTCAGAAAACCCAAATTCAATGATCCACTAATTTTTTTTTCAAGTTTCATATTCTCCCGATCGAACAAACTACACATATTGAAAACAAACTTCATACAGAAATTTTAGAATTAGAAATACAATGGAATTAAAATAAAAATGTTAAACATGTACTTATAAAGTCAAACTCCCAATATCATAGTTTGGTTATAGCAGTCATGAATGAAGATTGAAGACCACTACCTTCAAGATTCAAATCCCATAGTTAAGACCATCATAGGACTTTGTGGTGGAAATATGCATTAAAGAATAAACCATAGTGTTCTTAACCACCATGTCTTAGTTTGTGTCTTCGCATTGTTCTTGAAACCACATTGTAGTATTCATATTGGAATGGAATGGGATATAGCCAACATCCCTATGATGATTATCATTCTTATCCAGCTTATTAACACATCATGTAACAATTTGTAGATAGATTATTAATTTTTAAAGGAGTTCAGCAATCGCATGATCAATGAGGTGGTCAATGTATGAATTACAATGGAGGAAAGCCAAAGTTTGGATGTTTCATAACATAAAAAATGTTAGCCTCCAAGAGGATCCTTATTCAATGAATGAGGCCTGTGAATTGGAGTTCTTAGACCTCAAAGAAACGGGAGTTCATTCCATCTAAGAAAAATCTCTATTTCTCCTCTCATTTAATTTCAAGGATAAGGTGTTATCACATTGACACACAATGACCTTATCGAAGGGTCATCGACTCACTTAAGAAATTTAGAAACACCTGGGGGTGGCATAGTTGAAACCCTCAAGGAATAATGTTTGATGACGAACGAATGAAAGAAATTAAAATTGGAAATGGGGGAGGTGAATGTAAAATGCAATGGATGAATGAAATGCTTGTGGGTGTATGAAATAAGTTAGAAAGAACCGATTAAATTTTAAGGGGATTCATCTAAAAGTGGTTTATCTAAGTTTTTTAAAAATGGAAAAAATAGCTCTCCTTCAAATTCTCTCAATTGAGTGATGTCTCACCTCAACAAACCTTTTTTACCTTAAAAAATAGTGAACACCCCCACCTGAAATGACTTTCGGCTAGGGAGATTCTCTTCCAACGTGTAGTGGCATTTCAAAGAAGTCTCCATGGAAAGCCATCACAACTATTCAATTTTAAAACTCACTTTGTCAAGCAAGTTTTTAGTGAAGGGAAGTGATAGACTTCAGGTGAATACAAAGAAAATAGTGGCTAGAGGTTTGATGGGATTTCGCCATACCCCCTCCTCTTACCACCACAATCTCAGAAGAAAAATGAAAATAGAACAGTGAAAATGTAATTCAGAACTCAATTTCACATTTGGATCTCTCCCTTGGACTTGACATGTACGTTAGTCCTCTATAAATGGAGGTGAGTGATCGCGAAATGATGAGGGAAGAATGTAACATGATGAAGATGAAGAATCAACAAGAAAATAGGCAAACACGATTCTGGGATACAGAAGATAGCAAGAACAGTGGAATAATGAAGCACAAAAACATGAAAAAAAGTGGCAAAAAATTAAAATAGAAGTGAAACATGAAGGAGAAGAAAGAATGACAATAAAGACATGCAAACACAACACTAAAACTAGTGGGAGGAAGCAACATGACAACACTTGCCATTTAGAAACTGAAATAAAACACTACAGGGGATAGAAACACTGCACAAAACATATGTTAACATCAAAATTAGCAAGAAATAGTGGAGAGAAACAAGATAAAATTTAAGGTAGGAAGAAACATCTATAATCCCTCAATGAGAATATTATTCAGCAGGAAGGAAATACGAGTAGTCCTCAGGCACTCCCCTCCACTGGGGAATGGCTATCTCTAGCTACCCAACCCCTTTAAATAAACATAGCCTAAGTAAAAAAAAACTAACAGAATTTATTGAAGTTTCTCTTAGTAATCTTCAAAGTGTCCTGGGCGATTGAGAAGTTGAGCTGCATGTGAGCTGCAAATGTGGGCTGTATAGGATTGAAATTAAGTGGGTGAAGAATGGAATTTTCAGGTCTATGAAGTGTTTGTTGAAGCCAACAATGGGCTTGAGGACTTTGACGTGCGATGGGCAAGAGGTGCTCCATTTGGTAGAGGTGAAGGTGGGTGGTAGTGGGCTGAATTAGGGAGTTGGTTTGGATAGTGGGTATGGTTGGACCTGGTTGGGGTGTTAAGAGGCTGGGAATGGAGGATGTGGTGAGCTAGTAGAGATTTAAGGGGGGAAAGTGTGGCTAAGTGGAGAACCAACCATGCAGTAGTGACAACTCCCATGCAGATTTTCATCGAACAGCTTGCAGCTTTGTGAATTTTCTTTGATGCCATAGTGGGAAGCAGTGAATCTAAACAACTCCATGAAAGTGAGAACCCGAATGGGTGCAGTGGATATGAAGTACCAGCCCTCCTTTGATGAGAAACGGTCATAAATTTCCTAATCTGAAATGAAATCAAGCAGCAGACCAAGCATATTCACAGTAGCGCAAACCCAAACAGCATGGGAACCCTAGGTGGTGTCACTGTGACTGTCAGACTCCAATTTGAAATGTGTAGTGGTGGAATACCCTTGATTACGGCAAATAATTGGACTTGGGCAGCACTAAACAATGGATCGTGCTCCATTAATGAACACAAGAATCTCTCCCCATCGACTTTCCTAGGAAGCAGCTCCACTAGTACCAGCCATCTCCTAGTAAGCCTCCAACTAGAAGTAGAAAATCCAAACATTTCTTCGAACAGGCAGCCTGCACAATATAAGTTCCTCCAATCTGATCTGGACCAGAATTTTGCAGTAGTGGACAAGCCCTTATCTAATTCTTCATAATGAACCAACAATAAACAATTTTGAGGAGCATGCACCAACAGACCAGTTCTCCAGCTTGTGAACCTTATGGATCCAGCAGCCCTGGTAAATCTTCAATCGAGCCTGCCTTTGCAGAACTCCAGGGAAAGCAGCAGCCACGCCCTCCTCTTTTAGTAATATGCAACAGAGCCAGCCTGTGAAGAACCATCAGGTGTCTCTAAATGATGAAATCCCAAACAGTGTCATTTCAGGGGAAGGGAATGATGTAGACAGCAGCTGTGAAGCTAGGGTTTAGCTTCCCTTATCCAATTACAGCATTAGAGGAATGCCCGATCATCCCCGATTTGATGAATTTCCCTTGTTGAATTGGATCATTGGGCCTTTCACTACTAGAATTCTGGGCAATTGCGCGTGTTGCAGCGGGAGAGTATTAGCGACCGCCAGGCGGTCGCTAAAAGGAGTATTAGCGTCCGCCATTTGGCATACGCTAATACTGAAATAAAAAACAGCGGGATTTTTCCCGCCTTTTGGTTGCTGTGTATTTGCGACCGCCATTTGGCGGTCGCTAAAGGGTGTATTAGCGACCGCCAAATGGCGGACGCTGATACTGAACTAAAGATACGCGGGATTTTTCCCTCCTTTTGCTTGTCTTCTTCGACACGCCCTGCAACACCCCTGCCGCCGCCGCCCCACCCCCGCCCTTGTCACCTGCAGTCATCCCGGGCACACCAATGCACCTTCAGCAACCCTCCGGTCTCCCCCTGACATCACCCCACCACACAACGACCGCCCCTAACCAACCCCGACCCTCCCCGGCCGCCGTGCATCCGCCATGGCCGGTGAAGCAGGCTGGTGGAAACCCTCCAACCACACCCGCATCACCTAATGCATCCCGGATCGAAAATCACGTTTTTTTGGGGTTGATCTTTAGCGTCCGCCAAACGGCGGACGTTAAAGGCTTTAGCGACAGGCCAAAAACGTCCGCTAAAGGGCTTTAGCGACGGCTTTTAGCGGTCGCTAAAGCCCTTATTTCTAGTAGTGTTTACACATGGGTCGCAACATTGGGCCTTTCAAATGAACCTTTCACCGAGCCTAGGTTCTACAATTGATAAAAACACACTCACGTAAGGGCTGTTGGCAGTTTTAATTCAAAAAATTGTAAGACCAACAACCAATTCATCCTTACAAAATGTGTTTTCAAACAAAAAAGAAATGGGATACCCATAATATTTCCAAAATTCAAAATACATTTCCTAGAAAAAGAAAGTATTCAACTCAGCTCAAAATAAATTCAAAGTAAATGTAATTGAGAAATAAAACACCAGATTTTTAGAGTAACTAAATTTTTGGATAAACTTCAAGACAGTAAAAATTCAATTTGATCATCAAAATTCCAAGAAATGAAACATTTGCATTTTCGGGGGGGGGGGGGGGGGGGGGGGGGGGGGGGGGGGGGGCAATGGTATGTACAGAAAACAACACATGAAGTTAAGGATTGAAACCCAAAAAACATATTTCAGTTGACAAATCACTGGTCAATGTGCATTTTTTAGAAAAATGTTTGAAATTCCGATTAAAAAAACACACATGCATTTTCAGAATTTAGAATCAGAAAATTATTTTCAAAATGAACTATTTAATTATATGTGTGTTTTCGTTATTAATGTTCAAAACAACGACATATTTATTTAATTACATAAATGATAATGAAGAAATGAAAAATAATGAAAAAGTGGATTGCCTAGTATTTTAACATTAAAAAGGGAGGTATTCTCAATGAATTTCAAAAAAAAATCAATAAAAACACCTATTATCACTCCCCCACATAATTTTTGCACTCCATGGAAAAACTTGATACCTCAACCAAGTTCCACACTAAAAAAAAAATGAGGTATGTCCAATCATGTTTCATTTATGAGATCAATTCCCCTCTTGTTATCCTCCCTCACACTAAGTAATTCAACCTCAATAATCGAACCACGCTCACTTCACAACCTACCTCACATTCATTTTGTGTCACTCTTATCTCAGGTGTAATTGATATACAATGTTACAATAATCTTGATAGCATGCATGTCAATCCATAAGCTTGATGAAATTGATGAAATTCTCACCTCTCCATGAGAAAGACAATATAAGTGCACTAATTCTGAGGATTTGGTCATGGTTGTAATATTGGCTGAGGGGTGTTTGGAATGAAATTAAAATCAAAGGTCAATAAGAGGAGGTTTGACTCTTAATAAAATGAATGATTATTCAAGAATTCCAAGAGGAAATCCCTTGTTCAATATCCCTTAAAAAATTTACCCCATTCACAATCTCGTTTCATATTTGGGTCATGAGTCAAACACAATTCCAATAAAGAATATCAATAATTCCTATTCTCCACTTTTGTTGACATTTTTTAAATAATTTTTTTTGACATTTACATTTTTTCATTTTTTTTTTCCTTTTTGATAAGAGGATGCCAATAGTAATACAATGAAGAATGACTCAACCCCATTTGAAAAGATATCAAAATGGTGACACACCCGTGCATTTCCCCCAACAAAATGAAGCAATCCCAAAGAAGACACATGAAGGCCCTTCCACCACTCTTATCCTTGAAATAACCTTTCAAAGTATTTAGAGTGAGGGTAAGTAAGGATAAACTTGTCTTATAATGTGGCTTGAAGCTAATAGGGCATTCATGGAAACTACAAGTTTAACTAGGATCAATGTCAAGGCGGGTCTCAAGTGATAACAAGGGCCTGCAAAAAATGTAAATCACATTAGTACACTCCATTATGATCAAAAATCTTTGAACGAGTAGATCATCATCAAGTTCTAGTGACAAAGCACAACTCAAGTTCACAAATGAAAAAAGGGGGGTAATAGGAATAAGATGTCAAAATTTCATTTAGAGTGCCTTAGGGATGGAGAAAAAGAAGTGGGACAGTTGCTAATGACCATGCATTTCAAAAGAAAGTCAAACTCGTAAGAATGTTGAAATTCAAAGTTAAGGATAAGTTATCACATCAGCAATCATTTATACTCATTTTTCAAAAATATTAGAGATACCTCAAATGTGACCCAAGCATGAAAAATGACTCAAGATATTTCAATTAGGCTTAAGAAGAAAAAACTCACTATTACTTTGAAAAACACAAGAAAAAAGACACAAAGAACCTAACCTACACACATAACCTTTCTCCCCCCACACCGATTACGTTTTATTACCCCACATGTTTTCAGGAAAATAATTTTCAGTTCAGCACTCAATAGAATTTAAGGCAACAAAAGGTGTAGAGTGATGAGATACATCCTGGAGTTACTTTAAAAACGGAATAAAGTAGGTTTTTTGGTCTTCTTATTAGTGTAAATAGTTGTCCCGGTTGTTTCCCTATAATAAAACCAGACAAAAGTATTAGTACAATTGAAGATAACCAAGAAACACACTACATGGATGCTTATTTATGCTGTGGACAATAGACGATTTAAGTTTTAGACAATCGCAGAGCTGTTTCCTGGCCTTTATTACTACTATAAAAACACAAAAACAATATTATTAAATAGTAAAGGAAAAAAAAATACCAAAAGGAGCAAGAATTTTTTCATTTAAACCCCCCAGTAGATGTTGTAGTTAAGCTATCCATAGCTAGACAGTTCCAGCAGGTCAACCCAGGTTCATTGGTCGGTTTGGTTTTTGAAGTAGAAACCATCACATGTTCTTCCTTATGACAGGATTGCTTAAGCACTGATCCTTTTCCTTGAAGTCCCCTCAAGCAAGGGAGACCTTGTTAACCCCCAGTTAAGTGGAAAAAAAGCATATGAATGGGAGGGGGGGTGCTTCCTCTTTGTCCATAACTTGAGTGAATATACTATTCTTCAAGTGTTGAATGTAGTTCTTAGGAGGTGATTTCTCTCCATTAGGCTAAGTATAAAATTCTTCATTACCTAACAGCTCTTTATCACCATCCTAAAGTGACTAAAATAGTAGAACCAAGTGTTCTTCAAGCTGTGCTTCACTCACCTCAGCTTCAGCCATCACATTCATGTGATTTATTACTTCAAAACCCTCTAGAGCCTACTTGAACAGTGTTAATTCAATACTTCCAAAACTAGAAGTGTCTATAGATAGTTCAATTTGAGAAAAATATAAATCAGGAGTGTGGAATTGAGTTTTACCCCTTCATTTACTCTACTGGAAGCTCGTGTTCCCTGTGTAGAATCTCTGAAAAATTAGGTAGTTTAGGAAATGGGTTATCAAGCCTTTCTTCAATACTCATTTCCTCCCAAGGGAGCTCGTCTTCAACCTCCAAGGAAAGAAAAATAGATGCTGGCTAAGCAAAATTTAAACAAGAGGAATGAATATGCAATTAATGTTCAGTATAATGGGAATAAAAAGATTTCATAGCTGAGTCTTTCCCCTTATATGCTTCAGCTTGAATCACATTTTCCTGGTGAAGTGCCTCATAAAAAAAACCTAAAAGAGGTTCATCCAGTGGTGATTCAACCTAAAAAGACCTAAACACTATGACTTCTCTTTTAGATGGTGAAATTATAATTTCTCCTCATCAAGGTCTTTGTTAGGACCGTCAGGTTCAATGAGAGAGAGAAGGTGGAAGAAAACCATAATATCATTGAATTGTTAGTAGCAGCAGGAATTACAGTAGCATGCAGGAGGAGAAGGAGAAGGAGAAGGAGATGGAGACGAAGAAGATGAACTCCCTAGAGAAGACCTCTCTCCCAAGAGCCAAAGCTGAACCTCCCAATGTCCAGTCCGCCCAGAGATCAGCTGAATTTTAAAATGAATTTGTACCCCACTCCCACCAGCCACTCCCCCATTTATTACATCACCAGCCCAGCCAACAACCCCACCTGCTCACTAACTCTAACTAAAAAAGAACAAAAATACAAATCTGCCCCTAATTATTCACCACTGTCCACACACACCCCAGCCTGCCCCCACATATTCCTAACATTACCTCCCCTTGAAAACCCACATTGTCCTTGATAAAGATCCGCACCAACGGTAGACGATAATAGACAACGTGTATAAAATATGATCACAACCAGCGGCAGAATTAGAAGCGGAGGAGAGAGGAGAAAGAGAAGATGATTCGGGGGTTTGCACTCCCGCCGAAACCTTAACGGCCGATTCCCAAACCTAGGGCCGATTCAAAAATATTCCTCTTCCTCCCCCTCTCACCCTCTTCCCCTTATTTATAACCCAACCCCTCCCCTAACAAACTGGTAATATTCCTAGGGATATTCCCTTGGGCCCCACAGCATATTCCATATATTCCCCCTATCCACCTCTTTCACCTAACCTCTTTGGGTGGCATACCTGGTATCTATCACTGCCACCGTCCCGAAAAACCACCTTGTCCTCAAGGTGGTGGATCTCACAGACATGCCAAGCGATCTCTCGTACCAGCCGCGGTTCATGGAACTAAGAGCAGTCATGCCAAACAATCTTTCATATGCTTCGTATTGCTGAATGGGCCAACAACTCACCATGCACCTTCCATAAAAAAAAATTGCAGCAAACTGGATTTGCTCCCTGAAATTCCCGAGTGTGGTTTGATCAGTTGCTCCTTGAGGCCAAGCTTCCATCATCGACGCTAGTCCTGAAAACGTCGTTTTGTCGCGCTATTTTGCCATTGTCGCAACATACATCGCGAAATGCACTCTGAGCAGTGTCAGCATCAAGGCAGGCGGAGTTGCCTCGGCACGAAGTGTGTCCCCTGTGACCATTGTGGGACTGTGTGTTACCCTCCTTTGGCAACCCATCAGTCAGTACTGGGGCAACCTATTAGTCAGTACTGGGGCGGACAGAATGTGTTTCGTCTGCTGCGGCAGGGTCAGTGCGTGTGTCCTCCTTTACTACTCCCAATCCCACCCCTGTTGGTTCAGCGAGAGATCTTCCATCATGGTCAGCAAAGGAGACATTTCTACCATTGCGGATTTCATGCATAGGGTTGTCCCTCCAAGTTGCACTGGGTTTGCAATCGTAGTGCCAGATCCCGTGGGTTGAGCCTCATGCAACATGATTATGTGAGAAGGCGGAGTCACCTCTCAATGCAGCATGATCATCTCAAGGCGTCACCCCATAAGTGTGAGAGCATCCCGAAATTCTGATTGCTCTTGCGCCAACCAAATTGAGGCGCTCCGGAGTTGCTGACCTATCTCGTTGAGGTATGCCTCCATAGCGGCACTGTTCGTCCAATGGCTACGTTGGCAAACTAAAAGAGGCTGGCAACAAGCAAACAACCGGCCCTATTTTTTTTTCTTTTCCTTTTTTTCTTTTTCCTTTTTTTTAATAGAGAAAAACGAGAACTGTTTTTTTTTCAGAAAGGGTAACCTGGAGAGCGGGTCCCCCTATGAGCACAACCGAGAGAGTGCCTAGGCGCGAGCTGGAGTGGGGCACTTGGCTGAGTCGATTCCATCAATGTGCGCGGTCACAAAACAGGATCCGACGGGGCGCACATACGAGGAAATGAGCCGAAGGGGCGCGCCTCCTCGGAATGCGCGTCGGCATAGGGTGTCCTCTCCGGGCCAAGTCCCATCGCATCACCGCTGAGCGGTCGAGCTGCCTCCGCACTTGAGTCGGTCGGGTGCGTTGCCGACGAGCATAGGCGTGGCGATGCGCAGCGTCTCCGAGCTTCAAGAGGACCCGGAGCGTCCCTTCAAGCCGTGTGCGTTACCTCAGGTTAGCGCACCTCAGACGAGCCACAGTTGGCGATCCAGTAGGTCGTGCGTCCAAGGGAGATGATGCGATCCAGCAGTGGGCGTCGCCTTCAAGCGAAATGAAATCCACCAGTGGGACGCGGCTTCGAGGAACCGGGAGAAGAACGTTAAGTCACACGTCTGAGGAGGAAGATAGAGAATAGCTGATGATGCGTCCAAGGAGGGAGATAAAGAATGGCGAACGGCACGTCTCCTCTGTCAGCAGGTCAGACCAGTTGATAAAGATGTGCACCAACAGTAGACGATAATAGACAACGTGTATAGAATATGATCACAACCAGCAACAGAATTCCAGGCGGAGGAGAGAAGGAGAAGGAGAGAAGGAAAAGGAGAAGATGCTTCGAAAGTTTGCACTCCCGCCCAAGCCTTAACATCTGATTCCCAAGCCTAGGGCCAATTCAACAATATTCTTCTTCCTCCCCCTCTCTCACCCTCTTCCCCTTTTTTATAACCCAACCCCTCCCCTAACAAACTCGTAATATTCCACAGGATATTCCCTTGGGCCCCACAGCATATTCCATATATTCCCCTTATCCACCTCTCCTAAACTTTTCGGGTGGCATACGTGGTATCTATCAGTCCTCAAGGTGGATCTCGGTAGAACTTTCTTCCATCCCACAACCTCAATTGCCTCTTCTCCAAGCTGCAGCACAAGAGCGGATATCAATGTCCTGATGAGCGGCTCCTCCTTCACTAAATGCTCGACGATGATCTCCTTTAGCTGCTCAGTAATAGCTAATATCCACATGCAAAAACCAGCATCAACAACAAACTGCTGGCAATTATAGTCAGCCCTCGGCAACCCACTCTGATATGAGTTTTTGAACAAAAGTTCTGACTCAAATAATTGCTTACACCCAACCAAATGTCTAAACAACAACGTCTGGAGTTTGAGATGATGTAATGACACTCTGCACTTGATCATACAAACCTGCCCCACACACAAAGGCCCACCTACAAAAGCAGTCATGTACTCGCAGACAACCCACTCCACACTGTTGGCAACCTGCCACACCTGGTAACCCAGCTATCACTATTGTCCAAACAATTTCATGTTCCAACCGGTTCATCTCATGTTCTATCGTAGCACGGTTCATTACCAATGAATCCTCCTGGTTATATCCCAGGTGCACATCGACTGCAACAATGGCATTTTGGCCATTATAATAGTTAGGCCACGGAAGTATTGTTACAGAATCATCGGGAGACGCAACGACAGAAACGAGAAAACGAAAGAAAGAAAGCAACAAGAACACAGCGATTTACGTGGTTCGGGAATAATCCCTACGTCCATGGGAGAGGCAGAATTTCACTATTCAGGAGCACAAAATTACAGAGGATTTTTTCAGTAGTAACCCTAGCCCAAAAATGGGCTATAAAACAATGGAAAGACGATCACTGTTCGGAAAAGTGAGTCTGCGTCGATACAGTGAACGGCGGCCAGCTTTGTCAAAAGTGCTACAGTGACTGTCGGCTGGAAGTCAAAAGTGCTACAGTAAAGTTGACTCTGAAGTATGCACCGCTACAGTGTATGTCGGTGTCGGTCGGTCAGCTCCGCTACAGTGGTCAGCATTGCTACAGTACCAAAAAATTGGGCTGGGGGCCCCGGATGTTGGATTGGTGTTGTCCGATCCGGTTGGGCCGAATGCTTGTGGCCCGCAACTGTCGCGGGTCGCACCGACCGACCGACACCGACAGGCACTGTAGCATCTCTGACTACAGTTACGGGCCACAAGCATTCGGCCCAATCGGATCGGGCTACACCAATCCAACAAGTATGTCATTGTAATCAGACAAATGTCCAAATTTACCAAGACAACCTGTAACTGCAATTCAAAAAAGAGGCCTCTGTAGGTGGTAAAGTTGGGAAGATAAAGTATCAACTTTGTTAAAAAGGTTTGCAGTCGTACGACCAATAGCAGGCTGTGAAAGCTTCTCGGATTCATATAGAACCCTCTTTGCAAGAACATGTTTGGCAAAAGGAATGATTGAACAGCTTAAACTCGGTGAATAAAACATGTCAAACTTGCATTGTGAATATTTAATCGCATAATTCTCCGTGTCGGCCTGTAACGGATGTCTGATACTCCAAACCATAAAACAGTCTTCCTCCTCATCGGCACCAACAGTCACCAATCCAATCCGTTTGATCAACCCATAAGAAACCTCTCGATTATCAATTATAAATGACTACCAACTTCATTTTTACCCCAACTCGAAACAACCAATAAAACAGGTTGCCCCATCGCAACCATTGTGATTGGGTGTGGTTTATATCTACATGAGCCAACCAACACCACACTCGGCGCCTACATGACCAACCCTGCTTCAGAACAACAGCACAACTCTATTTTGAAATATTGGCACAACAAGCAAATTCATTTGGCACTACTAGCACTGATGGACATTTTTGCCCCAAAACCCAGTCGTGGCAACAAGATAACATAAGGCACTCCTTGATTTGTTCTATGATGTGTTCTTTCTGTGCCTTGGAAATTTTAGAAGACAACCCCCCAGCTGCTTTTGGAACAGCTGCAACAGCAAAACCTTGAATCTGGCTCCTAGTGGCATTGCTTCCGGTAAAAACAAACTTTTCAATGTCAGGACAAGGCATTCAAACTTCTCTAGCTTCTCGGCCCAATCTAGAGTGGTTAATGAGAACTCCAGTAGGTACTACCTCTTTGTACCCCCTTGCCTGCTCCAAGGAAGTTTTTGCCCCCCATTCAGTAGGCTCCAAAATTGTTGTACCCCTAGCACCTAGCACTAAAGCCCCGGTCCCAGCTGCCTCATCTGTCCATATAGGATCGATTCCAATCTGCTCTCCAAGTTTTACTATGTTATTCTTTTCATGGCCGGATTGGAAACTCTCTAAACTCACTATTGCTTCCGCAAGTCTTCCAACTCCATAATCTGTAGTATCTTCTTCACGCCCTGCCACCTCAAAGTTTTCGAATTCAACTAGTGTCCATCCTTCCATATCTTCTTCGTAAAAATCACCTGCAAGCAAGATAACATCTAGCTTTACAGAAAACTGTGAGTAGCTGCCTTTTTCTTTAACAAATGAAATATCGCCATGATTACAAACAACTGTTTGATCAGACTATCTGTATAGCACCCTCAAACAAAATTGTGGGTGCAAGCAACCAATGGATCCAACATGTGTTATGCAGCATCACTGGCACTGCTCTCAACACTCTCCTGGCTGTAATATTCACTGTCTCTGAGTGGCAACTTGCAGGACAGCTTCGGCCTTAGTTTCGGAATCTTCTGTTGCAGCACCACTAGCTCCCTCAAAAACCTCATGTGCAGCCGGCACAAGCTATTGCTAGCTATCCCCAAATTTCTTCATCATCACCGACTTAAACCACTATCAGCTTGTACCTAGATTTTTGCTCAGCCAAGACAAGAACCAAAGGAGTACCGAGTATTCTAGGCTTAACTATGTCAAATGTAGTTTCATTTCCGCAGTCGTCCAATTGAACAAGAAATAGGTTTTTGTTTTCCTGATCCAGCCTAAGAGATTCTCTCCTGGGAAAATAGGCAGCTCAACTCTCGTCGTCATTCTGATTGGCCAACTTCAATAGAAATCGCAAACTGGAAACTACTCACGACCAACAACAATCGTTCTCAGCTGAAATCGTGACCAACAGTAGACTGCGATACTTTTTTTTAATAGCAGCAGTGAACACGTCTCCTCCTCCAATGAAGAAGTCCACAGTTGAACGCATAAAAGAAAATTAGATATAGGAGAGAGAGAAACGTGCGAACTCCTCACTTTTTTTTTGTTTATCCTCCTGCGTTTGTTGCCACCTACGGCAGCGTAAACCAGCTACAAACGCCTTCCCCAGCAGCGTCCGCTTCTACAAATGAAGACGCATTACACTGTGCAGGGAATTTGTTTCTCTTTTTTTTCTAACGAACAGCGCCTCCAGGAAAACAGTCACACGTACCAACCGATCACGATTCCCTAACGACGATCGTCTTCAACAGCGGTCGAGTCACACTGTTGCAACCACGACCATACCTAAAGGAAACAAGTTGCAGCATTCTGCTGCATCTCCCTCTCAGTGACCGGCGAGCTCGGATAATCCTCTCTGCTCGTGCGATGTTCCCCAGCGGAGTCGCCAAATTTTTAGGACCTTGAGGTTGAGCGAGAGAAAGTGGAAGAAAACCGTAATATCACCAAATTGTTAGTAGCGGCAGGAATTACAGTAGCAAGCAGGAGGAGAAGGAGAAAGAGATGGAGAGAAAGTAAGAAAATGAACTCCCTGGAGAAGACCACTCCCGAGAGCCAAGGCTGAACCTCCCAAGGTCCAGTCCGCCCAGCAACCATCTGAATTTCAAAATGAATTTGTAACCCACTCCCACCAGCCACTCCCCCGTTTATTACATCACCAACCCAACCAACAACCCCACCTGCTCACTAACAACTCAACTAAAAAAGAACGAAAATACAAAACTTCCCCTAATTATTCACCACTGCCCACACACGCCCCAGCCTGCCCCCAAATATTCCTAACAGTCTTGCTCTTCTGCTTGTTGATAGAGATTTCACATTCTATGCATGTAGTTTCCCTCTTCAAAGGGCTCTACATCATTGATTTACTCCTCTTCCTCTGCATACTCCACTTCACTTTCACACTACTTATTTTCACTTTCTTCTTTGAGTGAATTGATTATGGTGACGGACTCTTCTTCATCCATTTCATCCTCTTCCATTACTTTTTCTACTTATTCCTCTAGTTCATTCAATTTTTGATTAAGTTCCCATATTTGATTTTGATGCCATTGAATTTCATCTTGTTCAGAAGATAGATTACTATCATGCTTGGCCATTAAATTTCTCAAGACTTTCTCCAAATTCAATTGATTTTCACTTTATGCCTCATAAGAATTTTGGGTTTTCATTTGTTGTAGGGGCTTCCATGGTCTATTATATACTCACTGCCAAGTAGTGTGTCTATAATTGCGACAACATGGGCAAAAGGGGTGTTTTTTATTATTACAGGCCTCACACCCTTCCATTGTCACCTCAAACCAGCCCTAAAAGTGCCAAAATGAAGATGTTATGTAAAAAGAGACAAAACAAGGTTTCCACAATTCTAGAATGATACGACTGTATTAATTTCCAGCTTTCTACACTATCAGCTTCTGCAGATTAATCTGCTACAATGGAAAAAGAAGAAAGATAAGCAGGTACCAAAGAATGGCCCCTTCTTGATACCCCTAGCTCTCAGAGCTTCTGGCCACAGGTGCGTCGAGAGCTTCTCTGCCTCCAGCAGTTCTCTAATTCTCATCAATTCACAGTGAGTCCCCCCTAGACACGATACTCCCACTTAATAGGCATTCTAACCGCCTAACTGCCACATCAGCAGCTGCCCTGCCACGTCACATTTAAACATAACAAACTAACTGCTTAGTAACCAAGGACTTATTGCCTCGCCTTTGATAAGTGTGCACAATAGGAGGCCGCCGAGTAACCACATCATCAGGAGTAACCACATCATCACTAACAATTCCTCCCCTCCCAAAAGGAACCTTGTCCCCAAGGGAAAAGGCTGGAAATTGCTGGGAAAAAAATTCGACATCCTCCCATATGGACTCCTCGAGAAGTAAATCATACCATTGTATAAGGCACTCCCCAAGGGGCCGGTCCGGCACAGTACGGAAATCCAGTAATTTGGCAGGTCGAATAACAGACTCCAAACCACTATCCCATAGCATTGGAAGAGGAGCAGGCTCAGGATAATCTCCCACTGCACGTTTCAACTGAGAAACATGAAACACCGGATGCAAACAAGAAATGGGTGGGAGCTTCAATTTATAGGCCATAGTTCCCAAACGTGAAAGGACTTGGAAGGGCCCATAATAACATGGGGACAGCTTGGGACACAATCTTTTAGTTTTTGAAGTCTGGATATTGGGTCGGAGCTTGACAAAGACCAAGTTGCCAACAGAAAAATTCACATCCCGTCGGTGGCGATTGGAAAAACGAGTCGTTAGCTGCTGAGCACGATGGAGATTCTGACGAAGTTGATCTAATACTTCATTGCGTTCAAGTAAAGACTGAGCTACTGATTCCACTTGTGTTTCCCCCGATACGAAACGATGGAGAGTGGGAGGTTTGCGACCACAAACAACCTCAAAAGGAGTCATTTTAGTGGAAGAATGTTCGGACGTATTGTAACAATATTCTGCCCAAGGTATCCACCTGGCCCAAGTTTGTGGTCGCTCGGAGGCAAAACACCGGAGATGGGTTTCGAGATGTTTATTAACAATTTCGGTTTAGTCATCCGTCTGGGGATGGTAGGCAGAACTCATCTTGAAATGACTGTCTTCGAGACAGAAAAGTTCCTTCCAAAAATTGCTAACAAACAAGGGGTCTCGAACACTAAGCACTGAACTTGGAATCCCATGCAAACGGACTATGTCGTTAACAAAACATTCTGCCACGACCTTAGCTGTATAAGGATGTCGTAATAGGACAAAATGGGAATACTTAGACAGCCTATCCACGACCACCATAATGACATCAAATCCTTGTGACCTGGGTAAACCGGAAATAAAATCCATTGAAAGTTCATCCCATACCAAATCCAGAACAGGTAAAGGCTGGAGCAAACCAACCGGAGTCATGGCTTGATACTTCTGCCGCTGACAGATGTCACACTGACGGACAAACTGCAAAACATCCTGTGGCATCCCCTCCCAAAATAGTCTAGAGGCCAATCATTTATAAGTTTTGTGAAATCCCGCATGTCCCCCCGTTGTGGAAAAGTGATAGTAAGCCAAAAACTTGGGTATTAAAGTAGAGGTTTTAGACAAAACCCTTCTGCCTTTGTAATACAAAAGGCCATCTTGTAAGGAATACCCAGGAACAGAATTTGCATCTTGCTGAAGAGCATGTAACAACTTGTTAAGAGCAGAATCCTGCTGTAATTCTTCCTGGATAACAGGTATTTCCAGCCAGAATGGTTCCAATACTACTGTACAAAGTAGAGTTTCAGCAGAAACATCTATATTATTACCATAAAAAATTCTGGACAAGGAATGCGCTTGGTTAACTCTGCCAGGTTTATAAATAACCTCAAAATCTAAGCCCAACAATTTAGCCTGCCAACACTGTTGGTTAATTGTTGGCATGCGCTGGGTGAGCAAATGTTTCAAAGCCTTATGGTCTGTATAGACAACAAAATGTTTGCCAAACAAATACTGACGCCAATGATTTACAGTCAAGACAAAGGCCATTATCTCTTTCTCATAAGTTGATTTAGAAAAATTTGAATCTGCCACGGCTTTGCTGTAACAGGCAACTAGTCGGCCTTGTTGCATTAACACTGCCCCAATTCCTCTCCCGGAGGCATCACACTCTATCACAAAAGTTTGGGAGAAACCCGAAAGAGCTAATAAGGGAGCACAT
Source organism: Viscum album (assembly GCA_963277665.1). NCBI lineage: Eukaryota > Viridiplantae > Streptophyta > Magnoliopsida > Santalales > Viscaceae > Viscum > Viscum album. Next base: position 727,604,233 of record OY728155.1, read on the forward strand.
GCCATAGGAGACTTTAAATCCGCAAAAGAACGAGCTGCCTGTTCATTCCAATGGAAACCGTCCTTTTTGGTGAGTTCTGTCAATGGTTTTTCAATTTTCCCATATCCTTTGATAAACTTCCTGTAATATCCAGTAAGCCCCAAAAACCCTCAGACTCCCCTGACATTCTGGGGCGCGGGCCAGTTCAAAACAGAATCAATTTTTTTAGGGTTCATGGAAACCCCATCCTGATTAATAACATGGCCAAGATATTCAATGGAAGGAGGAAAAGAACACTTCTTCAGATTTGCCTTTAATTGTTCGGAACGAAAAATCTGAAAAACAGTAGTTAAGTGTGCAAGATGAGTTGTCCAGGTTCTGCTATAAACAAACCAGAATATCATCAAAAAACACTAAGACAAACTTCCGGATCTACTGTCGAAAAATTTTGTTCATTGTGGATTGGAAAGTGGCCGGAGCATTCATAAGCCCAAAAGGCATAACTAAAAACTCACAGTGGCCTTCATGAGTTTTAAAAACCGTCTTTTTTTCATCTTCAGCTTTCATACGAACCTGATGAAAACCTGATTTCAGATCAAGTTTGGAAAAAAAAAATTGCTCCAAACAACTCATCAAGCAATTCTTCAATAGCTGGTACAGGAAACCGATCTGGTATAGTTAACTTGTTCAAAGCGCGGTAATCAATTCACATTCGCCAACTTCCATCTTTCTTTTTAACTAGAATGATAGGACTGGCATAAGGACTATTAGTGTGCCGAATTATACCTGATTCCAACATCTCAAAAATTTGCTTTTCCACCTCATCTTTAAGATAAATAAGCCAACTTATATGGCCTAATGTTTACCGGTTCTGCACCTTCTACCAAGGTAATTGCATGATCAGTTTGCCGCCTTGGTGGTAGACATTTAGGTTCTTCAAAAAGTGCCCGATACTCCTGACAAAGGTTTTCCAACTGTCTGGTCTGAAATTCCAGCTCCGGGCTGTCCTGTTTTTCAGGAAGAATCATCTGAATCTGCCAGTTACAACCAGTGAAATGCATTTCCCGTGAATGTAGCATCTTTTAACAACTATGAGGAACCTTTAGTTCCCCTGAATTCCCCTGGAGAGTAATTTCTTTTCCTTTCCAAAAGAATTTCATGGTTTTTTGTTCCCAATTCGTAAGAATATACTCAAGGCTCTTTAACCATTTCATTCCTAAAACCAAGTCTGGTCCACCAGTGTCAAAAACATAAGCCTCCACTGTGAAAGAAAATTTTTCAATACTAAGTTCCACCTCTCGACAGATTCCACTGGAGGTGACTCGAAATCCATTTCCCAGAGTAACGCTGAATGGACTGGTTGGACTAACCACCACATTTGCCAACTTAGCTAAAGCCTTGGAAATAAAATTGTGGCTCGCACCACTATCAATCAGCACCACTACCGGCACACCAGAAACATGTCTGGAAAAAATACAATGAGTCGACCATGGATCTATCCATTCCACGGAATTCCACCATTTCTCCTGTCTGTTCTACTGCAGCAGAATTTTGTTCCACTGTTTTTTTTTTCCTGCTGGTCATATTCCTCCTCTTCGGCTATATTTGGTTCCTCTATTTCCCAAACCAACAATCTCAAGTGTTTATTGGACACTTATGTAATGGATTATATGGCTGGCCACAATGGAAACAAAACCTCTTATGTTTCCGCTCGTCCCTCTCCTATCGGCTCAAAGGTTTGGTCCCTTGCCAACGCTCCTCCTTCAGAATCCTGAAAGTATCTTCCCCCTTTCTGCCACGATCAAATACCGGCCTGTTGGGAATTAAATTTGACACTACTGAATTAACTCCACGTGTGGCTGGTAGTGGTGTTACTACCGGCCTCCCTCGCGGATATTTAATAACTCCTCCTATTAACTCTCACTCAACCATTTTGGCGAGAATGTGCATTTTATACTTGTTAACCGGATCATGTGTCAAAACTCGATTTTCGATTTCTGTTTGCAGTCTTCCCATAAAAAGACTCAAATACCATGATTCTGGAAATTCAGTAATCAGCAATGCCACCTGCTCAAAATCTTCAATATATTCTTCTACTGTCCCTGTTTACTTGAGTGTTTTCAAATATCGTAATGGATCTCCCTCTGTTGCCCTACCATACCTGTCCATAATTGCCGGCTTAAACTGTTCCCAAGTTGATCCAGTATTCACTGCTTGCCAAGAAAGGAACCAGTACAGTGTTGTTCCGTCCATGCTGTTCTGTGCCAGGTGCAATTTCAAATCCTCTGGTGTTCGGTTCACCAAAAAATATGTTTCAGCTTTGACCGTCCAACTGAAAGAATCATCTCCCGTGAACATTGGCAGTTCAACTCGTTTCGTCACATGCCTATATCCTTCTTCCAGCAATTCGATCTCAGCTCGATTATAACTACCTTTCTCGTTTTTCCCCGAACCACAACTATTTGGAGTTACTTTTCCCAAGTCCGTTACTTCTCGCATTTTCATGGCCTCGAACCTTTCCAACGTCCGCTCCACAACACGCACCCGTAGAGTAACACGTTCCTCGGATTGCTGCACCATCTCCTAGACGTTCCGCAGTTCAGCATTCTGTCCGCGCATCAACTTGACCAGATTTTCCTGAATCAACTTTAAGGACAGATCACGATCTCTATCCCTATCCTCCTGTTTCCGAGAGTTCTCCAGTATCGTCGTCAACAACTGATCGCGCTCCAACTCTCGCGCCTCATATCGGCGCAAGAAACCTTCGAAAACCGATTCTATAGAAGACGCTCTATTTTCCATTCTAGTTTGCATTCACACTGTCTTCTCTTGCCCGAGATTGTCGCGCCAAGCCAAAGACCACAGCTATCTCGGTGGAACCTCCAAATTGTTACGTAAAAAGAGACGAAACAAGGTTTCCACAATTCTAGAATGATACGACTGTATTGATTTCCAGCTTTCTACACTATCAGCTTCTGCAGATTAATCTGCTACAATGGAAAAAGAAGAAAGATAAGCAGGTACCGAAGAATGGCCCCTTCTTTATACCCCTAGCTCTCGGAGCTTCTGGCCACAGGTGTGTCGAGGGCTTCTCTGCCTCCAGCAGTTCTCTAATTCTCATCAATTCACCGTGAGTCCCCCCCTAGACACGATACTCCCACTTAACAGACAAACTAACCGCCTAACTGCCACATCAGCAGCTGCCCTGCCACGTCACATTTAAACATAACAAACTAACTGCTTAGTAACCAACTACTTATTGCCTCGCCTTTGATAAGTGTGCACAATAGGAGGCCGGCGAGTAACCACATCATCAAGAGTAACCAACTCATCACTAATAAATGATCTAAATAAATCTCAAAGAGTCCAATTAAAGGTTGTCCAATACCTTTTCATTTGAAAACAGTGTTAGTGAGAATGATTTTCAGGTGCAACAACCAAAAGAAATAGTTTTCAGTAGTTAATATGATGTTCAATGGCTCAAAAACAATTCAAAAAGCAGTACTTTGTGAGTTTCAGTTGAATAAGAGGCCTTAATGATAATTGTCTCATGAATTTTTAAGCTTATGTTTGTGTCACATTCCTATGTTAAGTTTTCATGAATTATGATAATTGTCTTGTGATTCTTCATTCCTATGCCTAATTTCACATGCTATGTCAAAATCCTTATGTCATGATTCGTCATTTATAATCCATGTTTTACTATATATGATTTCCTTATGTTATGTTCATGTACCTAGATTATGTTCTCATGCTCACGTGTTCATCTTATGTTCACTTATGATCTTAGATTAATATCTCTTATGTTCACCCCTTACTGAGCATCTGAGTTCAGCCTTTCTTATGTTTTCACTCCCCGAATAGTGAAGAATAATATCACGTATGATATGTCTAGAAGGGTATCATGTGTAAAGATTATTTATGGGAGAGGTTTAAGAATGTTTGTAAAATAAGTTGGTTATGTATCTAATCTCTAAAGACAATAAACATATAGGTTCTAGGATGTGATTTATTTTGAAATGTAATGAATATCCATTTAAAATAATGTGATATATATGTATGTTATGGTTGGCTCATCATTTCCCATGTTAAACTGGGTCATCGGGACTCTACAAATGGGCCACAAAATTGGGCCTTGCAAATGAACCTTTCACCTAGCCTAGGTCCTATAATTGATAAAAACGTACACATATAAGGGTTGTAGGTAGTTCTAATTCCAAAAAATACAAGACCAAGAACAGATTCATTCATGCAAAATTTATTTTCAAATAAAAAAATGAGATTCCCATAATATTTCCAACATTTCAAATACATTCCTTGAAAAAGAAAATATTTAGCTCAATGTAAATGCGATTTAGAAATTAGACACCAGATTTTCAGATAGAAATTAAATTTTCAAATAAACTTATAGAAGAGGTAATCTTCATACCTCGAGGTAAGGCGGAGGCCTTCTTTTATAGATTGAAAATACGAAATACATAAAGGGGTATTCCGATGTGGGACTCGGAAATACCCAGAATAATAAAAACAGGGTTCAACACTCCCCCTCAAACTGGACATCCCCAGCTTAGAACACGAGTCCCACAAAAGAAAGATAACATCAAAGAAAGACCAGACACACTCCCCCTCAAGCTGGGTCGCAAATGTTGTGGATGCCGAGCTTGGAACTGAGCGAGGCTAGGCGAGCCCCTGGGAGGCCTTTGGTGAAGATGTCAGCAAGCTGGTCCGCCGTCGGGATGTGGCTAAAGCTGACATGATCGTGCTCCAGGTGGTGGCGAAGAAAATGGCAGTCCACCTCAATATGCTTCGTGTCTTCATGGAAAACGGGATTCGAAGCAATCTTGATGGCTGCCTGATTATCACACCAGATGTGAGCAGATGTCTGTGGAGGAAAGCCAAGCTCCTGGAGGAGATGTCGAAGTCAAATGATATCTGTAGTGACGGTGGTCATGGTTCGGTACTCGGACTCCGCACTGAAGCGGGAGACAACAGTCTGTTTCTTGCCGCGCCAGAAAATGAGGTTGTCTTAGTTAGTGGGATGAGTTTGTTAGAGTTTGTTATGAGAGAATATTCTTAGTTTGTTAGAGAGGGAGATTATAAATAAGGGTGGAGGGTTAAGGTGAGGGCATGCTGAAGTTTATCAGTTTAGTGGGCTGCTTTGAGCAGATCGGCCATTTGACTTGGGCGGGAGCCTCTCCCGATCTCCTTCTTCCTCATTTCAACTGTAATTTTCCTCCTATTTGATGTATTTCTGCTCCCTCATTATGTGAATACAAAGTAGCCGGTGTTGGGTTCCTATCAATTGGTCTGTCCTGCTGGATACCTCCTGTTGGATTCCTCCTGCCGATTCCAACTGCTGTGATTTTCTCTTTTTCATCTGCACTGGTGCGCAACACAGGAGGAGGTGCCAGATCTTCTATCAGCTGTGGATCCAGGTAACGAGGCGCTCAGGAGCCGAAGTGCGCACGACTTAGTTGCCGCGCTCCACCTATTCGCTGGCACCCGACACACCGCGCACGAGAAGAGTAGAGCACGACCAGTTGGCAACCAAGGGAGTCGCACCCAACGCGACGCTGTTGCGCATCTCGATCAGACGAATCACACGGTGCTGGAAATTTCTTCGAAGGAGACGCAATCTGCTGGCTCGACCGGACTTCTTCCTTGCCAGCTCGCTCGCACACTGAACGACCCCGCCTCTCGTTCTGATTCCAGGTTTCACACAGTTGCACCCTGTCGGCTCGTTTCTTCCTAGAGGCGTGCACCGTCCACTCCATCTGCGACGTACGGTGCCTTCAATCGTTTCCAATGGACAAGGCGAACTGAGCGCGCGACGCGACTTCGCCTTACGGAACCGCTCTCGGCCGTCTCTGTCGTTTTTGTCGTCCCGCGTTCAAATCCGGCGCGCTCGGACAGATCTCGTCGGCCGACCACTGCTGTGGTGTCCGGCTCACCGCTCCTCCGCAACGACCGCTGCTCCAGTCGGCTTCCGTCCACCGATCCAGCTGGATTTTTCAGTAGCGGCTCACCCGGCAACTCCCGTTCCACGGTTCCACGGGGGACGCACCACAGGGTGACGTCGCGTTCACTCTACGGGAGGGGGGGTCCCGATTTGTTTTCAGAAAATTAAAAAAAAAAACAGAGTTCAGTGCAGCCCGGTTTTCTGACTCGGGAGGGCAACGCCGCAACAAAAAAAAAATCACTGCTGCAGAGGGGAAGTCTGTTTTTTTTAGCTATGGCAAATTCTAACTAGGAGATGCAAGATCTCTGGGCTTCACTAGCCCGGGTGACCCGCAATGAGGAAAAAAATTTACAGGAGTTTTTACCAGACTTTTCGGTCACACATCCGGAGACGTGGATCTCAACGACTGAGGAATATTTCTCACGCAATCAAATGCCGAAGCAGCTGAAGGTACCCATGGCACGCCTCTGCATGTCCGATCTGTCCGCACTTTGGTTTTTAGTAGCCACAGGACCTGCAGCTACGTTCACTTGGGCGCATCTTAAAGAAGCAATCCTCGGGGATTTTGGAAGCTCCATCACTGAACCCCCTGCAACTACATCCGAGTTCCTGCCGCCGGTAACGCAGGTGTCCGCGCCGCACTCTGCGGTACCTACCAAACATGAGACGCCCAACTGGAGCAAAGGGTTGGCCGCAAATCCTGACGACACTATCTCTAGCCAATCTGTGATAGACCTGCTGAATATTGAGGTGGACACTTCAAAGTTCATAATGCTGGAGCACGGGCCTCAGCAGATTGAGTCGGCTCATACAGGGGCTCTTGTTATTGTACCACCAGTTGTACAGGGCTCGCTCGTGGTGTCGGAATGGGGTCTCCAGGTTCATGAAGGAGGTTCTTCTTTTTTTCCACCCCCGCAGTCGAGTGGTACCAGTTGTCCTTGCGACCTAGCCCACGACAGGACCTTCCCACTGGATGGAGGTTAGCCGTTACGATGAGAGGCACTCTCACCTTCGTCTCTCCATCCCTGATCCATGACGGCGGCCGACGTGTTTGGGAGATTGCGTGGCGAACACCTGCGGCACAAGTACTTTATACAGGACTGCAGTGGCGGATATGGAAGATTGCCTGGTACCACTACTTGTCTAGCACCCCTTGTCCTTCATTCCCTACAGCACGGATGGTATGGGAGATCGCGTGGCGTGTCTGCGAGATCCACCACCTTGAGGACAAGGTGGTTTTTCGGGACGGTGGCAGTGATAGAGACCTGCTGCCAATTAGTTTAGGGGTATTATTGTCTTTGTAGGGGGTGAGTTTGTTATGGGGAATATTCTTAGTTAGTGGGGTGAGTTTGTTAGAGTTTGTTATGAGAGAATATTCTTAGTTTGTTAGAGAGGGAGATTATAAATAAGGGTGGAGGGTTAAGGTGAGGGCATGCTGAAGTTTATCAGTTTAGTGGGCTGCTTTGAGCAGATCGGTCATTTGGCTTGGGTGGGAGCCTCTCCCGATCTCCTTCTTCCTCATTTCAGCTGTAATTTTCCTCCTATTTGTTGTATTTCTGCTCCCTCATTATGTGAATACAAAGTAGCCGGTGTTGGGTTCCTATCAGAGTCATAGTGAGATAATTGAGTTTGCCCACCAGTCGACAGTATCGCTCTGGGTGTGAATACGGTTCCGAGGAGTCATAGAAAGACCGTTCCCTAGGCTCCAGAGGAGTGTCCGCAGCAGTGGTCTGTGTCAGCCCAGCATCCTACAAAATATCCAACGCATATTTCCTTTGGCAGAGGAAGATGGTGTCCAGAGAATATGAGACCTCGATGCCTAGGAAGTATGTGAGAGGGCCGAGATCCTTAGTGTGGAACTGCTGGTGAAGATGCCCCTTGAGGTGGGTGATTCCATCAGAGTCGCTGCCGGTGATGATGATATCATCCACATAAACGACCAACAGAATGCAGCCAGCGGATGTCGTCCTGTAGAACACTGTGTGGTCCTTCATGCTGCAAGAGAGCCCAAAATCGGTGACGACGGTGCTGAATCGGCCAAACCAAGCATGAGGAGACTGCTTGAAGCCGTAAAGAGAGCGGCGAAGTCGACAGACTTGAGACTCGGCGCCGGAGGCACAAAATCTAGGGGGCTGCTGCAAATAAACATCTTCCTCAAGAAATCCATGGATGAAGGCATTCTTGACATCCAGTTGATGAAGAGGCCAATGGTGATGGGCGGCCAGAGAGATGAATAATCGAACGGAAGTCATCTTGGCAACTGGAGAGAATGTATCAAAATAGTCAATATCATAAGTCTGCGCGAAGCCCTTTGCCACAAGGCGGGCTTTGAGTCGATGGAGAGTATCATCGGGATTCAGCCTGACTGTGTAAATCCATTTGCTACCAACCGCCTTTTTGCCTGCTGGAAGGGAGACAACATCCCAAGTATGGCTTTCTTCCAGAGCCTGCAATTCATCCTGCATTGTTGCTAGCCACACTGGGTGAGATTTTGCATCACCAACTGTGCGAGGAATAGATATTGTCTCCAGAGCTGACAGACCCTTGTATGAAGATACAAATAGAAGAGTATGCTGGCAAGATCGAGTACATTTCCGCAATGCAATGGGCAAGTCGACTAGTGTCGGGGCAGGAGCATCGGACAAAGCGGGGATAATGGTGTCCTCGGCCGGGACAGGGGGTATAGTTGATAGGCGACGAGAGTAGACCGTACCAAAATGGTGATCAGCAGCAGGGGGAGACACCAGTGGAGGGTGGATGATGAGAGGAAGACAATCATCAATGTCAGTGTCTGGATGGGGAGAGGGATGTGAAAAGGGAGAGCTCTCAACAAACGAGACGTCAGCAGAGATGATATACCGCCGTAGGTCCAGAGAGAAGTATCGATATCCGCACTGAGTGCGGGAAATAGCCGAGGAATATGCAGCAGAGGGATTTAGGAGAGAGCTTGGAGAGACCGGGTCGAGTGTCACAGACATAACAAAGACATCCAAAGACACGCAGTGGAAGTGAGTGAGGAGGGAGAGAGGAGAACAAAGTCCGAAAAGGAGTCTCCCCTTGAAGGGTAGAAGAAAGGAGGCGGTTAATGAGGTATGTAGCAGTCAGGATAGCATCGCACCAAGATTTGAGAGTCACCTTCATGTGGAATAGGAGGGCACGGGCAGTCTCCAGAATATGGCGATGTTTCCGCTCGGCCACTCCATTCTGCTGAGCTGTATCGGGGCAAGATGTCTGGTGAATAATGCATTTATCTTTAAGAAACTGTTGAAGGGGAGTGGATAAATATTCTCATCCATTGTCGGAGCGAAGACATTTCAAGGAGGTTGAGAATTGAGAATTAATCTCATTGTAGAAGGTCTGAAATGTAGAAAACACTTCAGACCGATCACGAAGAAGGTAGAGTTAGGTCATGCGGGAGTAGTCATCGATAAAGGTAATATAATACTAGAACCCGGGCTGGCTAAGAACCCTGCAAGGACCCCATACATCGGAATGAACAAGGTCGAAAGGATTCGCTGCACGCGGGGCCAATCGAGGAACATATGTCATCCGATGATGTTTTGCAAACTTGCAGGGTTCACAATGGAAGGAAATGTTAGGACTAAATTGGGGGGCAAAGCTTATGTAGAACGGAAGCCGGCGGACGACCAAGGCGAGAATGAAGGTCAAGGGCACGGGCTGAGGTGGATGAGCAAGCAATAGGTTGTGGGATATCGAGTATGTACACCCCAGCCCGCAGATGACCTCGACCAAGTTCCCGATTCGTCAACCGCTCCTGAAAAACAACACCCGAGGATGTAAAAATAGCAGCACAATTTAAATCTTTGGCAGCAGTGATTGGAGAAGCACTAGTAGATGGATGGTAGGTAGTGAACATACCAAAATCCCCAGTGAGATGTTCGAACGCACCGGAGTCGAGCATCCAGGCTGGCGCTCGGTGAGATGAGGACGGGTGCTCAGGCAGGGGTCGGGAAACCGCGGGAGGCGGGCTGAGAGACCGCTGAGAGGGCGGGGGCCGGGAGACCGCATCGGATCCAGTAGCCGGGAAGAGGCGGGATCGCCGGGAAGAGGTGCCTGGAGACTGCGGAGGGAGGCGGGCCGATGAGGGCTGACCAGCTAGGGAGACCGCAGGGATGCAGGACTTTCGGCGGGAGGGTGTCGTTGATCCGGTTATTGTCGAACGCAGACGGAGTTGGGAGGCCACCTGAGGCGTCGGACCGCAACCGTGATGAACGGCCACAAGAAGGCGGGCAGCGCCGGGAGCCGAAAGCACCTCTGGGAGCCGACAAAGGAACCGGGAGGATGCGCAGGGAGCTGCTGGTGAATCAGGCCGCCGGTGGAGGGCATTCTCAATGAATTTCACAAAAAAAAACATCAAGAACGCCTATTATCACTCCCCCACGGCTGATTTTTACAACCCGAGAAAACTTAATACCTCAACCAAGTTCCATACATAAAATAAAAAAATGAGGGTATCTCCAATAATTCTTCAAATTAAATCAATTATGTTTCATTTATGAGATCAATTCCCTTCTTATCCTATCTCACACTCAAATTAATTCAATCTCAATTATCCATCCATGCTCACTTCACAACCTACCTCACATTAAGTTTGTGTCACTCTTCTCCCAAGTGTAGTCGGTATGCAAGGTTATACTCATCTCAACAACATGAATTTCAAGCTATAAGCTTGATGAAATTCTCACCTCTCCATGTGAGAGATAAAGAAAGTGCCCTAATCATGATGATTTTATCAATGTTATAATGTTGGCTAAGGGACATTAGGAATGAAATTAAAATCAAAGTCTAAGGAGAGGAGGTTTGACTCTTAATACAATGCATGATTATTCACAAATTCTCAAAGGAAATCCCTTGCTCAATTTCCCTTAGAAAATTCACCCCATCATAATCCCCTTTCATATTTGGATCATGAGTCAAAACATGATTCCAAGGAAGAATAAAAATTTCTATTCTCCACTTTTTTTCATTTTTTTTATACCTTTTTTTTACATTTACATTTTTTATCATTTTAATTTTTTTGTAAATTAGGATTCCAAGAGTGCTGTAATGAAAAATGACTCAATGCCTCTTGAAAAATGCCCAAAATGGTGACACACCCATTCATTTCCCCCAAAAAATGATCCCTCCCAAGTGATAACAAGGGCTTGCCAAAAATGCACCTCAATCACATTAGTACACTTTTTATGCTAAAAAATCTTTGAAGGAGTAGATCACCAAGTTCTAGTGACAAATCACGACTCAAGTTCACTCAAGAAAAAAGGGGGTACTAGGAAGAATATGCCAAAATTTGATTTAGAGGACCTCACGGGATATAGAAAGAGAATTGGGACAATCCCTAATGAGCATGGATTTCAAAATCGGTCAAACTCAAAAGAATGTTAAATTCTATGTTAAGGAGAAGATCTCGTATCAATAATCATTTATATTCATTTTTCAAAAATCATAGAGACCCCTCGACAGTGACTCAAGCATGAAAAATGATTCAAGATATTTCAATTAGGATCAAGAAGAAAAAACTCACAAATTTTTTTGAAAAACACACAAAAAAGATACAAAGAACCTAACCAACACATTTAAGTTGTCTCCCCCACACCTATTCCCTTTTATTACCCCACATGTTTTCACAAAAATAATTTTTTATTCAACACTCGATAGAATTTAAGGCAACAAAAATGTGTACATTGGAGGGATACAACCTGTAGTAGGCTGTTTGGTCTTCTTTTTAGTGTAAGTAGCTATCTGAGCCGTTTCCCTACAATCAAACCAAGCAAAAATATCATTACTATTGAAAATAGCCAAAAAATACACTACCTGGATGCATATTTATGTAGTGGAAAACATCAGATTTAAGTTTCAGAAAATCACAGAGCTGCTTTCCATCCTTTATTATTGCTAGAAAAACACAAAAACAATGTTATTAAATAATAAACTAATGGATTTAAAAACATAGAAAATGGACAAGAATTTTTGGGTTTAAACCCCACCAACGGATGTTGTAGTTAAGTTGTCCATAACTGGACAGTTCCAGCAGGTCCACCCCAGTCTGTTGGTAGGTTTAGTTTTTGAAGTAGAAACCACCACATGTCTTCCTTTCAGCATGATTGCTTAAGCACTACTTCTTTTCCTTTATGTCCCCTCGAACAAGTTGGAGCTTGTCCAACCCTTGTTTGTTAAAAAATAAGCTTGTGGATAGGGTGGAATTAGGAAGGGGTCTTCCTCTTTATCTTCAACTTGATTGAATGTACCATTCTTCAGGTGTTGGACATAATTCTCAAGAGGAGATTTCTCTCCATTGGTCCAAGAATAAAATTCTTCGATTCTTGAAATCTCTTTGTCACCCTCCTCAAATTACTCCAGTAACACCACCAAGTGTTCTTTAAGTTGTGCTTCACTCACCTCAGCTTCAGCCATCACTTCCATGTGATTTACTGCTACGAAAACCTTCAAATCCCGCTTGGATAACACTGCAAAAACTAGAGAGGTTGATAAGTAGTTTAGTTTGAGAAAAATATAAATCAAAAGAGTGCATAATTGAGTTTTCCCCTTCTGCTGTCTCTGCTAGCGGCTCATGTTCCCTGTGCAGAATCTCAAAAAAAATAGATAGTACGGGTAGTGGGTCAACGAGACTTTCTTCAATACTCATTTCCTCTTATGGGATCTCATCTTCACCCTTTGAGGTAAGAAAAATAGATTCGGGTTCAGCAAAATTAAAACAAGAGGAATTGGTTTTCAATTAATTTTTAATAAAATGGGAATAAAAAGAATTCAAAGTTGAGTCATCCCCCACATATGCTTCAGCTTGAATCTCATTTTTTCGGTTAAGTGTCTGAAAAAAAACCTGAAAGAGGTTTATGCAGTTGAGATTTAACCTCAAAAGACCTAAACACTCTATCTTATTCTATTTTAGATAGTAAAATTATTATTAAGTTCGCCTCATCAAGGTATTTCTCTTCCACTTGATGATAGTGCTTCCACATTCTATGCATGTAGCTGCCCTCTTCAAAGAGCTCTATTTCATTGAATTTTTCCTCTTCTTCATCATTCTCCACTTCACTTTCACACTCCTCATTTTCACTTTCTTCTTTGAGTGAATTGATTATTGTGACAAACTCTTCTTCATCCAATCCATCCTCTGCCATTACTTTTTCTACTTGTGCTTCGAGTTCTTTCAATTTTTGATTAAGTTCCCACATTTGATTTTGATGCCTTTGAACGTCTTCATGTTCGGAAGAGAAATTACTATCATGCTTGGCCATTAAATTTCTCTAGGATTGCTGCAATTTGATCTTCACTTTCTACCCTATAGAAATTTTGTTTTTCATTTGTTGTAGGGACCGCCATGGTCTATCATGTACACACTGCAAAGAAGTGTGTCTATAATAGCCATACCATGGGTAGAATGGGTGCTGTTAATTATTCCAGCCCTCCCTTCCATTATTACCACAAAATACCCCTAAAAGTTCCAAAATTCGGATTTAATTAATGCTCAAAGAGTTCAATTCAAAGTTGTCCATGACTTTTTCATTTAAAAACAATGATAGTGAGAATGATTTTCAGGTGCAACAGCCAAGAGAAATAGTTTTCAGTAATGAATATGATGTTCAGCAGCTCAAAAACAAGTCAAGAGGCAGTAGCAAGTGAGTTTCAGTAGAAGAAGAAGCCTCTTGGGGAGGCTTTGTGTTCGAACAGAGTTCTCTTTTTATTTTATTTTTTATTTTTTATTTTTTTTAGAATATTTATTGTTTTTGTATTTATAATTAATTTGAAATTGATGAAGAATAATGTTTGTGGGTGGATGAAATGCATGCTAGAAAGAACTAGCTAGGTCCTAGGAGAATTCAGTTAAAAGTGGTTTATCAAAGTTCTTTATAAATGGAAAAAAATTCTCTCCTTCAAATTCGCTCAATTGAGCGAGTGATGTGTGGCCTCACCCAATCTTCTATACCTTATAAAATAGTGAACACCCCTACTGAGATCTCTTTTAGCAAGGGACATTCTCTTCCAACAAGTGTAGTGGCACTTCCCAAATGTCTCTGTTGAAAGCCACCACACCTCTTCAATTTTAAAACTCACTTTTTCAAGCAAGTTTCTAGTGAAGGGAAGCAATGGATTTAAGGTGAAGATGAAGAAAACAGTGGCTGAAGGTTTGATGGGCTGTCACCGCACCCCCTACTCCAAACACCACAGTCTTAGTGGAAAAATAAAGAAGGAACAATGAAAATGAAATTCAGAACTCAATTGCACATTTTGATTTCTCTCTTGCACTTGAAAAGAAAGTTAGTCCTCAATATATATAGGTGGGAGGTCACAGAAGGATAAGGGAAAAAAGTGGCACGAAGAAAAATGAAGAGTCATCAAGAAAAGTGGCAAACACAACACTGAGATACAGAAGATGACAAGAACAGGGGCAGAACACATCACAAAAACATGAAACAAATCGGAACATAATGAAAACATAAGTGCAGCATGAAGGAGAAGAAAAAATGACACTAAACAAATAGAAACACAACACTAAAACCCATGGGTGGGAGCAGCAAAACAAAACTTCAACATTTAGAAATAAAATTAGAAGCACTATGGGGGATAGAAACGCTGTACAGAGTAGATGTTAGTATAAGAATTAACAGAAAATAGTGGAGAGAAACAAGTAGTAAATTTTAGGCAGGAAAAAGCAACTAGAATCCCTCAAAGGGTATTTTATTCGGCAGGAAGGGAATACAAGCATTCCTCGGGCACTCCCCTACATCGGGGAATGGCAATCTCAAGCTACCCAACCCATTTAAAGAAACACTGTTTGAGGCCCTGTCATGATTAGAGAAAATATAAATTAAATACCAAATTCAGTGGCGCATCTCCTAGTGGCAGAGCCTCCTCACTCCGCTGGAAGAAAAAAAATCCAACAAAATTTGTTAAGTTCCTCTTTCCTTAGTAGTCTGTCAGGTGTCCCGAGTGGTTGGGATGTTGAGTTGTGTGTGAACTGCACGTGGTCTATATAGTCCTCAAATTAAGTGGGTGAAGGATGGATTTTTTGGGACTATGTAGGGGCTGTTGAAGCTGGCAGTAGCCTTTCAGAATTTGAGTTCAGAAGGGAAGAAGGTGGTCCATTTGGTAGAGGTGAAGGTGGGTAGTGGGTTTAATTATGGAGTTGGTTTTGGCAGTGGGTATTGTTGGGCTTGGTTGGGGTGTTGGAGACTGAGAATAGAGGATGTGGGCTGGTAGGGATAAAAGAAGGATAGGTGAGGTTATGTGGAGAACAAAACTCGAAGCAGTGACAACACCCTTGGATCTTTTCATCAAACGGGTTGTTTACACCTCTGTGAATCGCCCTTGAAACCATTGTGGGTAGCAATGAATCTCGGTAAATCCATGGCAGTGAGAACCCGAACAGGTGCAATGGGTTTGAAGCACCCACCCTCCTTCGATGAGCAATGGTCATGGATTTCCAAATATGAAATCTAATCAAGAAGCAGACCAAGCATCTTCATGGAAGCGTAAACCCAAATAGCGTGGGAACCCTAGGTGGTGTCACAGTGACTGGAGGACTCCAGTATGCGATGTTTAGCAGCGGAAGACCCTTGATTGCATCGAACGATTGGACCTTGGCAGTAGAAAATAATTGACTGAGATCCATCAATAAACACGAGCAACTCTCTCCATTGGTTGTCTGAGGTAGTGTCTCCACTGGGACGAACCGGCTCGCAGCAAGCCTACAACATTGGAACCAGTGGATCCAAACCTTTCTTCAGATAGGTAGCCCGCATGAAATGGGTTCCTCCAATCTGATATGGACTAGAGTTTTGTATCAGCGGACAAACCCTCATCTGGTCTTCACTATGAACCAACAATGAACAGTTTTGAGAAGCACGCACCGGTAACCTGGTTCATTAGCCGTTGAACCTAATGGATCGATCATCCCAGGAAAATCTCCAATCGAGCCTGCATTTGTCGATCTCCAGGGAAATCGGCGATCAATCCCTCCTCTTCTAGCTGCACGCAACATACCCAGCTTGTGAAGAACCATAAAGTGTATGTACACAATGAACTCCCATACAACGGCATTCCAGTGGAATGATGCAGATGGCCGTAGTTAAGCTAGGATTCAGCTTCCCTTTTCTGCTTGCTGAACTGGAGTAATTTCCGATCAACCCCAGTTTGATGACTTGCCCTTGTTGAATTGCATCATCGGGCCCTCTATAATTTGGCCACAACATTGGTCCTTGAAAATGAACCTTTCACCCAGTCTAGGTCCTATAATTGACAAAAACATACAAATGAGAAACGTATTTTCAAACAAAAAAATGAGATTCCCGGATATTTACCAAAATTCCAAAACATTTCCCAGGAAAAAAAATATTCAACTCATATCAATATAAATTCCAGGTGAATGTAATTTATAAATTAAACACCAGATTCTCGGAGAGAAACTAAATTTTCATATAAACTCGATTTTTTAAGACAGTGAAAACTCAATTTGATCATCAAAATTCCAAGAAATCAAACAGTTGAATTTTCAGTAAAAATAAATGATGTTTGCATAAAACAACACATAAAATTTAATGATTTAAACCAAAATATATATTTTAGTAAACGAATCACCGGTTAATGTGCATTTTCTAGAAAAATGCATGTAATTCAGTTCAAAGAATAACAATTATACAAAAACACATGCATTTTTAAGAATTATAATTAGAAATATATTTCCAAAATAAATAATTTAATTATGAGTGCATTTTCATTATTAACGTTCAAAACAATGACATTTTTACTTATGTAAATAAATGTCACTAAAAACACTAAATTTAACGAAAAAGTGATTTTACTCGTATTTTAACATAAAAAGGGAGGTATTCTCCTGAATTTCACAAAATGATTTCAATAAAAACATCTATTATCACTCCCTCGCCTAATTTTTTCATATCAGGGCAAAACTTAACATCACAACCAAGTTCCACACATAAAATCCAAAATGAGGGTATCTCCGATCATTCTTCAAACTAAATCAACAATGTTTCATTTTTTAGTTCAGTTCCCCTCTTCTTGTCCTCTCTCACACTCAAATCAATTCAATCACAATTATACATTTGTGATCACTTCACAACCTACCTCATGCATGTCAAGTTATAATCTTGATGAAATTCTCACCTCTCCATGAGAGTGACAAAGTGAACTAATCATGATGATTTTTTCAAGGTTACAAAGTTGGCTAGGGAATGTTAGGAGTGAAATTAAAATCAAAGGTTAGGAAGAGGAGGTTTGACTCTTAATACAATGCATGATTACTCAAGAGTGCTTAAAGGAAAGACCTCACTTGATCCCCTTTAAAAAAACACTTCATCACAATCCGCTTTCATATTTGGGTCACGAGTCAAAACACGATTCCAATGAAGAATATCAAATCCTATTCTTCGCTTTTTTCTACTTTTTTTATAAACTTTTTTTTACATTTACATTTTTTTCATTTTCATTTTTTCTGAGAATAAGTTGCCAAAAGTAATACGATGAATAACGACTCAATCCCTTTTGAAAAGTGCCTAAAATGGTGACACACCCATGCATTTCTTTCAACAAAATGGTGTTTACCCAAGTAGACACATGAAGGCCCTCCCCCACTCATATCCCTGAAGTAACCATGTAAAGTGTTTAGAGCAAAGATAGGTGAGGATAAATTTGTCTTGTAACATGGTTTGAACCTATACATGCATTCATGGAAGCTACAAGTCTAACTGGGATCAATGTCAAGGTGGGTCACATCATCGAGTTCTAGCGACAAAGCATGACTTGAGTTCACTCAAGAAAAATGGGGTACTAGGAAGAAGTCAAGATTTGATTTAGAGTACCTCATAAAATGAAAGTGAGTTAGGACATGTTACGAACCAGATCAGAGTGTCATCCAACCCGGCATCTGACCCGGTTCGAGACATGGCCCGAAGGGCATTCCCCATCCCCACAGGCAGAAAACTAGTGTCGGGCATCAAAGTAATCACCAAGGGAATGATTTTTTCCCAAATAAACCAAGATCAAATTAATAAACAGAACAAACGGAATAACCAACCATAACTGAGCTTCAATAAATATATGTAAACTGATCCAAATACAACAACTGAAAAACAAAACAGAAACTAAATACAAACTAGGACCTAACACACCAACACGATCTCCATGTGACCTCTTGGTCACCTCCAACCATAGGACTAAACTGCTCCAATGCGAGCACGAGAACCAGAAACCCGAACTTGCAAAACAACCCAGGTCTACCGACACCGAATGGTACAAGTAGGGTTTGAGCTTAACAACTCAGTAGACAACCACCACGGAATCCATACATTTCTTTTCCCGAAAACAGTTCATAAACGCTAGTTTGAAATACATATATAAAAATAGTTTTTTCTCATTTTTGATAAACAACACTGACTTTCCTTCTTCAAAATAATACACACCACCCTTTATTTTAAAAAACAAAGCTACCACTTTAGAAACCAAATCCCAAACCAAAAACCCAAGCAAAGTAATATCAGGCTATGCTGAAAATAAATAAGCAATATAAGCTAAAAACCAAATGAAACAGAAAGTAAACTAGCACATATAGGTAGAAACCATTGACATTTCCTAAACATCCCTAGAGCGATCCCTGAACGTACTCGGTTTGGACTCACTTGCTGACATATGGTGTAGCTCCATAGTCTATAACCAACTGACCGCCCTAAACCAACCAATCCAGTGACACGTCCCACCAAGCCCTATCAAGTCAAAGGGGTATCAACCTGTCTAATCAGGGTCAACAAGAAACCATCACTCGACCCTCTAAAAGACGCCCAGGAAACCCATCGTAATAGTATACTGTGTAAGTAGGAGGCCCTCTCACACGTGACTCACCTTACCCACTGTTACCGCACTTGCATACCCCAAACACTGACACCACGCACACGATAACCCACATGGGGGAATCCTCTATGGGGGTTCCCATCATATAATAAACCATTAACAAGTGACAATCGGGTCGTCACATCACATGATCTTTCAAACCATTTCTCAAAACACGCTAAGACACCAACTGGGCATTTGTATTTCCAAAACCACATTCATTTCCCAACATTATAAAGTGTCGACTAGGCCTTACATCATGTCCATTTAAAATACATTTACAAAACATTTCAAAAATAATGTGAAACATCACTTTCATGTGTACAATTCCAAACTAGCCTTTACCTTCCAAGTTCAATTCCATTTCAAAACCAAGATGAAAAATTCACAACATGCTTGAAGGTACAAAAAGGGGTTTCATACCATTTAAAAACTAACCAACCATCTTCTCAAGGCACCAAACGGGCAAAGTTTTTAAAGAGCGCATTCAAAACCATTTTCAAAACCACATAACATACCGACACACCGTTTAGAAATCAAGAAACCATTTGAGAGGTTGAGGTTCAAGGAAAACATTGTTTTAAGGTGTCATCTTCATTTGAATGCCCATCCATTTGCGCACTTCGTGCACCCATGGATGCGCCAACATCCAATGACACACTTGGACTGTCCATGAAATCATCCAAACCCATTTTTAAGAAACACCACTTTCCTTTAAACCAACACAACAAGTCACACAATTCCAACGTGAACAATAAGCATTCTAAAACTGGGATAATCTTTCCAAAATATCTCACCACAAAGCACTATACTATAAGAAGGCATCCAAACAACACATTAAGTCCAATTTATAATTTCACCCCAACTATCAAAATATAAGAAATTCCAAATAATACAACAAGTTATCAAATTCACTTTAAAACTTGATTAACATTTTAACAAACACCTTATGTGCATAACTATATAGCATGTGTTGAAGAAACCCTGTTTTAAACCACTTCCACTAATTTTTTACAACATAGAAACACCATACCAAGCAAAGAAATCATACCACAAACATGAAAAACACATTTATATAATATTTAAAAATGCCTAAGCATCAAATGGAATGTATTAGAAAGGAAACGAATAGAAACACCTACCTTGATGGTGTGAAAACATAACGAAACCTTCAGAGGATGGAGATCCAAGATTGAGACACAATTCACACACCCTAACATCAATGAAAACGAACTAAACATCAATCCTAACCCATTGGGTTCTACCAAGAGGAAAACCCCATCAAGAGAGACCAAGATCTCACGAGAGAAGGGAGAAGAGAAGGAGAAATGAACCACAAACAAAGGAATCTTACCTTGGAACCTTCAAGGGGCTTCAAAAATGGAAGATAGGCAAAGGAGAGGGAGCTTGGAGGACCCCCTGGTGCACCTAGGCTGAACAAGGGGAGAAAATCCCAATTTGGGATTAAAAACATGGAGGAAAAAACTTAGAATTTCGAATTTTTAAGAAATTGGGCAGCTCGCACAGTTTTGGACGCACTGTTTGGTAAATCGTGCGCAAACCGTGCGATCACCACTATTCAAATGGAGAGAACCTCATGCATGGTTTCTGTATGATTTCCCAAACTGTGTGCAACCCATGTGTCTTACCCCTGGACTCCAAAATTAGATGCACAGTTACCTGGGTGAAGCCTCATGGTTTACCTTAACCGTGTGTCGCCTGTGCGCCTCTTGCTGCCAAGCCCAAAACTTCTATTTTTAAATCAAAACTCAAAAGTTTAAATCAAGAATCAACTCAAACCTCGTCCAAGGGACCCAAAATCAAGAAATGAATAAAATAAAAGAATTTCAAAGTTTGGGGTGTGACAATTCTCTCAACCATAGACACTTTCTACCCCCGGAAAGTCATACAGCTGAAAGGTAAGTAAGACTCGGTCCCAAAATAAAAATAAACTGAATGAAACTACAAACCTCAGGGTGACCTTTTACTCCACAAGTCACACTTGACCGTCTCTAGAGGAAACCACAACACAAAGGATGATGGGAAAACATGAAAGGGTTCTCCTAACTATAAGAACCCAACTAAAATCCAAAAATTTAAACTCTCCACACGATGACATCGAAACAGAAACACCAGCATGAGAACAAGGGAACTCCCAATAAGAACCAACCCAACTTCTCTGCACAAGCTAAATAAAACCACTACCATAACTAGAAATTTCCCACACAAAACGAACCCCCCAACACTAGGGAAAACCCATGAAAGGAACTCGGGCAAAATAACAAACAGGAACCACAACCCATCAATTCCACAAAACTCAAGCATCCTCAAACAAACATAACTAAAAATGAGACTGACCCATGAAAGGGTCAAGCACACCAAGGGAGAATAGTGATTCAAAGATCCACATTTAGAACATAAACATGGGGATATAAGAAAACATGTTCACCGATCTTCTTACAGTAATAAGAGAATCTCATAATAAGTAAAGAACCATGGAAAAAGACTTAAGCCGTCTCTATTCCAACACTAGAGACAAAAGTTGGGACAAGGTCTTCCGTACAACTGAAAATTCCGGACTATGCACGAGCTTCTATCTAAGGTCTAGGGTTGGAGCCCTGATGACTGAAGTATCCCCTACCTCAAAGTCAGGCATTGACATCCACTAATAAAAACTTATTCTTAAGGCGACGCTTCCTACAAAACTTATCCAGATTACCCAGACAACCTAAAAAATGGCATGTTTTTGGAGGATTGCAACAAGAAGGCTTCGAATACCCAAACTAACCAAACTAGTTCCATAAAATAGAATGGTATGAAGAATTGTAAATCAGACCCAATGAAGGAGACTTTTTCGAAATAGGTTCCGCTTGCACACACCTCTCGACGTGAGAGGGACGAGCAGAAACAAAAGAGGTTTTGTTTCCATTGTGACCAACCATTTAATCCATTACATAAGTGTCTATATAAAAACTTGTGATTTTTGGTTTGGGAAATAGAGGAACCAAATATAGTCGAAGAGGAGGAATATGACCAGCAGGAAAAAAAACACTGGAACAAAATTCTGCTGTAGTAGAACAGACATGAGAAATGGTGGAATTCCTTGAAATGGATAGATCCATGGTTGACTCATTGTATTTTTTTCAGATATGTTTCTGGTGTGCCGGTAGTGGTGTTGATTGATAATGTTGTGAGCCACAATTTTATTTCCAAGGCTTTAGCTAAGTTGGAAAATGTGGTGGTTAGTCCAACCAGTCCATTCAGAGTTACTCTGGGAAATGGATTTTGAGTCACCTCTAGTGGAATCTGTCGAGAGGTGGAACTTATTATTGAACAAAATTCTTTCATAGTGGAGGCTTATGTTTTTCACACCTGTGGACCAGACTTGATTTTAAGAATGAAACGGTTAAAGAGCCTCAGGTATATTCTTACCAATTGGGAACAAAAAACCAAGAAATTCTTTTGGAAAGGAAAAGAAATTATTATCCAGGGGAATTCAGGGGAACTAAAGGATCCTCATAGTTCTTAAAATATGCTACATTCACGGGAAATGTGAATGTGTTTTCATGAAACGTAAAATTGATTATGATTTTAAGGTTGATTGGTAATCTAGGGTAGACCTTAGGTCGTCTCTCAAGGAGCATTCATGGGTTTAGAGTGTGTGTTTTTCATAAGAAGTACTAAAAGAGGGGTGGTTTTTAAACAGTTTAAAGAAAATGACTTGATTTAAAGAGTTTAATAGTTGATAAACAAAAGTGGTGTTTTAGAATTATGAGATAAGGAGATCATTTTAAGTTCACTACACATCTTGGTGAGTTCATCACTCTGAAAAATACACATGGTTTAATGGAATCCTTTAGTTGAGGGTTGTCAAGATCTCAACTTCCCTCTTGCCTCTTAAACGATGCTCAAAGAACCACCCCTTAACACAACAATCGTGTTGTCAAGATTTGCACTACTACAAAAATGGGCAAGGGAAGTGCCACCTTTTATCAGTGCTAAGAAAAAATCACTGATAAAGGTAACTCTTTATCAGCGCTAATTAAAAGCGCTGATAAAGGGTCACTTTATTAGTGCTGAAATTTTAGCGCTGATAAAGGCACTATTTATCAACGCTAAAATTTTAGCGTTGATAAAGGGATCCTTTATCAGTGCTTTTCTAGCGCTGATAAAACCATAGTCTTATTTTATAAAATAGGGAGCACAATGCCCTCTGTTTATCTCACCCTTAAGCTCTCGCGAGACTGTACCCCTGTGACAACTCCCCTCCCACCCGATCTTCTCTTCGCCGCTGCTGCCACTCCGCCGCCACTGCCACTCCACCACCGCTGCCCTACTCTGCCGCCACTAGCCTTAATTCACCGCTGCTGCCCTACTCCACCACCGCTAGCCCTACTTCTTATCCTTCCTCTCGAACCCCTTCCACGGATCCTCCTCCCCGCGAACCCTAATTCTCCTCCTCCTCGCTAGACCCTACTCCCCGCGAACCCTACTTCAAGTGTTTGAGATTCCTTTCGACGAGGTTAGATTCTTGTCTTCCCATCTTTGATCTTTGGTGATTTATCCGCTCATCCTCATCCATTTACTTTTGTTCTTAAGCTAATATTCATTATGGTGTAGTTTTATTTAGTCAGATGGTCATGTTTTAGTTGATAAAATTTTGGGATGTGGTGAGTTCGGTTTGAGAGTCCATGCATGATTATGTCTCAAGTTATTGACCTCATCCCTTTATTAACCAATACCCTCTTTCAATTGATACTATAAGATTCAGTTGAATTATTTTCAATGGAATTATTTATCTCTCTTTACCTTCAAATTCCTGTGAAAATATGAATTTTATTGAGTTGGTTAGTGTGTTTGTCCAAATTTAATGATTTATAAGAAAAAAAGGAAGCATATTTATATTTTACCTAAATGGATGAGAATTTTTCTAATCTAAAGGTCATGTGTTTGGAAATTTATCTACTATATTAGTTTTCTCATCAAAATTGTATCCTTTTTTTCATTTTATTTGAGTTTGGTCACTAGTTTTGGGTTGTTTAATGTGATTATTTTATTATGAATGAGGTGGCCGGTAGGGGTGGTTAAAAGGATGTTTAATGTTTTGTTGCAAGGGTGGTGGGTGCTAGAACTATTGGTAAGGGGGCTGGAAAGTGTGTTGATTTTGATGGGGGGTCTATCCTGGTTCTGTTGATTTCCAAATCTTTATTGGAAATGGTTAGGCTCTATTAATCTCTATTTTTATATGTGGTTCTCTTTTACTATATTTGGAAGTCTTGTTTTGTGTATTTGAATCATAAATAATAATATTTCATATTCAAATAGGATGGAGATGAATAAAGATTGGATGAATGTTAATCGTTTGACAATAGATTATGAGAATGGAGTGAAAGAGTTCATCAAGTTTGTAAAGGATCACACAAAGGATCCTTCTCAAATCCTTTTTCCATGTTTACATTGTTGTTATTCTATAGTAATTACTCCAGAGGAGTTGGAAGAACATTTGATATGTCATAGAATAGATCAGAGTTATAAATGTTGGAATAAACATGGAGAAAAAGCGAATATAGCTACTGGCTGGGATAAAAATGCATTTTATGGATCATCAATGATTACAAATATGGATAATGAAGAAGACCGTATGGAGGATGTGATTATAGATGTTAATGATGATGAAGATCATATTGAGGAAATGGCAATGACAGTTGAAGATGAACTCCGTGATTACCCAAAATTGTTTGAGAAGTTGAAGAGTTGTGCAAAGACACCATTGTATACTGGTTGCACTAAATATACAACATTGTCAGCTGTACTCAAGTTGTATAAATTGAAAGCAAGCAACATAAGGAGTGATGTCAATTTTACGGAACTACTTGCTCTCTTGAATGACATGCTCCCAGAAGGTAGTGAGATCCCAAACCGGACATATGAATCTAAATGAATGCTACACTCGATGGGTATGATTTCTGAAAGAATACATACCTGCCCAAAAGACTGTATATTGCTTCTCAAGGATAACAAATCACTTACAGAATGCCCAAAGTGCGATGCTTCCCGATATAAGAAATATGGATCTAGTCCTACGAAAGTTGTATGGTAATTTCTAATAATTCCAAGGTTTATGCGTCTATATGGAAGTGAAGAAACTACAAGACAATTATCGTGGCATGTAGAGAAAAGAAATAAAGATGGAAAATTACATCACCCGACCGACTCTCCTCAATGGAAGAGAATTGATCATGAGTATCCTGAATTTAAAAATGAGCCGAGAAACCTTCATCTTGCATTATCTACAGATGAAGTGAATCCTTTTGGTTTTCAAACCATCACTCATAGTACATGGCCAATTATGTTGGTAAATTATAACTTACCACCCTGATTATGCATGAAATGGAAAATCATCATGTTATCTATGATTATATCAAGACCAAAACAACCAGGTAACGATATTGATGTTTATTTGGATCCTTTGATCGAGGATTTGAAGTTATTGTGGGATTCAGGTGTTATGTTGTATGATGCTTATAAAAGTGAATACTTCATGTTGAGAATGATGTTGTATGGGATGATAAATGATTTCCCTACTTATGGAAATTTTTCAGGCTATATCATTAAAAGAACTCAAGGGTGTCACATGTAAAAAGAAGATACAGAATCAATTAGGTTGAAACATTCATCGAAATCTATGTTTCTAGGACATCGTAGATTTCTACCTCGTCAGCATAAGTACCGATCTTGGATGACATCATTCAATGGAAGTTCAGAACAATGCACAACACTGTCTCCACTAACAAGTGATCAGCTGTTTGAGAAAGTAAAATATGTGAACACTTTTTTTGGTAAACCATTTTCGAAAAACCTTATGAAAATCGGTTGGAAAAAGAGATCAGTTTTTTTTTGAATTACCATACTTGAATTGTCTGTACGTTAGATATTTTCTTGATGTGATGCATTTAGAAAAAAATATATGTGATAGTGTTATCGGAACGTTTCTAAATGCCCCTGGAAAAACAAAGGATGTAATTAAGGAAAGGTTGGACATGGTTGACATGGGAATACAAGAAGAGTTGGCTCCCGTGAAGGGTGAAAATCAAATGTTTCTTCCTCCAGCTGTTTACACTCTTTCCAGGGAGGAGAGATATCAGTTTTGCAACTTCTTCAATTATGTAAAGGTTCTATAGGGTATTCATCAAATATCAAGAACATTGTGTCAATGAATGATTTGAAGTTAAAAGGTTTGAAATCACATGACTGTCATGTTTTGATGCAAGATTTAATTCATATATCTTTACATTTCATTTTTTCCAAGAATGTTCGTCATAAGTTAACCAAACTTTGTTTCTTTTTCAAAGATATATGCAGCAAAGTTTTCGACCTGACAAAATTGTCAGCTATGGAAAGATAAATTGTCATCATATTATGTGAATTATAAATGTTCTTCCCGCCATCATTCTTTGATATGATGGTTCATTTGATGGTTTACTTGGTGAGAGAGATTCAACTTTGTGATCCTATGCACTATAGATGGATGTACCCCGTTGAACGGTATTTGAAGATTTTGAAAGGGTATGTCAAAAATAGAAGTCGGCCATATGGTTGTATTGTGGAGCGATATATTGTTAAGGAAACCATTGAATTCTGTACCGAATACTTATCTGATGTGGAAAGAATTGGTCTCCCGAAATCTTGTAACACTAGATGCATTGAGGGTGAGGGAATTTCTGGAAGAGATGTTGTGACAATCAATATTACAGATCGGGAGCAGGCCCACCTTTATGTTTTCCAAAACAGTTGAGAGGTTTCTCCATATATTGAAACCCACAAAGAAATTATTAGGTAGTTGAATCCATCAAGGGATGAAAAATGGATATCAAATACACATAATCACTTGTTTATAGGATGATTTTGGGACCATATTTTTAAGGAGTTAGCTAAAAATCCAAATTCAATTTCAGAACGACTTTGATGGCTAGCCGCCGGACCAAGTGTGTATGTATTATCTTACAATGTTTATGTAATTAATGGTTATACATTCTATATAGATGAACATGATGAAGATAATACCATGCAAAATAGTGGAGTTGCACTTATGGCTGAAGCGATGCATGTTTCTGGTAGTAAGGACAAAAATCCAATTTATGTGAATATTTCATACTTTGGAATTATCAAACAAATATGGGGGTTGGATTATACGACATTCTAATTTCCCATTTTTCAATGCAAATGGGTTGATAACAACAATGGTGTTAAAATATATGAATTGGGATTTGTGAAAGTTGATTTTAGTAAATAAGGGTACAAAGATGAATAGTTTATAATGGCATCATAAGCGGTACAAGTATTTTATGTTCTAGATCCCGCAAACTGAAAGTGGTCGATTGTTCTGTTATCGCCCAAAACTACTAAAGGGTCTGATGAAAATTCAGTTGAGGATGATACTTTCAGTGGTACGTCGCAATCATTTCGCAACGGTCCCAATGTAGATGATGTTTTGTATGTTAGAGAAGACCACAATTAAGGGATTTGGATAATTGATAGAGGTGTCAAATCCCTTCATCCTTTTAAAAAAAGAAAGAGAGTTCAATAAACATGTTATTTTTTGTTTGTAATATAAATCTTGTTATCTCATGTTATTATCTTATCATTACTGAATTTATGTAATCTAAATTAACTGTTCAACCAATTTTTTAGATAATGACTTCTGCATGTTCTGATGCTCCTAACCTTGAGGTTGAACAAGTCTCTCAAGCTGCTGCTGCTGTTGCTGCTCACAGTGCAGAGCAACAACAAGTTTCTGAACTTGTTGCTGCTCCTAGTGTTGAGGTCCAACAACCATCAGCACATGCCTCATATTCACAAGATGATATATATTTGTTTATAAATGAGTGGGTCGCATACCTGATGGAAGATTGTACACAAATAGCATGAACATCTGACTTGGGGATGTGTATAACTGGCGGCCATTTTTGAGAGGGGTTAAAGAGATCAAAAGATGAAACATTGTTGTATGTAAATGATCATAGGAAAATTATAATTGTTATTAAATAAAACATCCTTTATCCAATGATCCATTTTTCCATTTTAACATATGAAATTTACCAGCAACATGAAATAATGATGAACCACTTTTCTTTGGGCTTTGGATAAGAAAAACCAGTAAAATCTCCAAAATACCTTCATATCTGACCAAATACATTCGGGTTGGGTTGATACTTTAGGAGAAAGATACATGAGTCATGTGTGATGTGTAAGAGTCAAACCCGCCTCAATATGAGGCACAGTGTGGCCGATATCACTCAAAGTGTCTCTCTTTTGTTTAAAATAGACAGAATTTGAAGTGAAAACAACAACCGACGTACGAAAAACTGACCAAACACATTAATATTATGTTGATACTTTAGGATAATGATCCATGGGTCATGTGTGATGTGTACAAGTTAATCCTGCCTCAATATGAGATACGGTGTGGCCGATATCACTCAAAGTGTCTCTCTTTTGTTTAAAATGGACAAAATTTTAAGTGAAAACAACAACTGACGTACAAAAAACTGACCAAACGCATTCAGATTGTGTTGATACTTTAGGATAATGATCCATCAGTCATGTGTGATGTGTAAGAGTCAATCCCGCCTCAGTAAAAGGCATGGTGTGACTGATATTACTCAAAGTGTCTCTCTTTTGTTTAAAATGGACATAATTTTAAGTGAAAACAACAACTGACGTACGAAAATCCAACCAAACACATTCAGATTGTGTTGATACTTTAGAAGAATGATCCATGGGTCATGTGTGACATGTAAGATTCAACCTTTCCTCAATATGAGGCATGTTGTGGTTGGTATCACTCAAAGTGTCTCTCTTTTGTTTAAAATGGACAAAATTTTAAGTGAAAACAACAACTGACGTATGGAAATCCGACCAAACACATTCGTATTGTGTTAATAATTTAGGAGAATGATACATGGGTCATGTGTGACGTGTAAGAGTCAACATTACCTCAATACGAGGCATGATGTGGCTGGTATCACTCAAAGTGTCTCTCTTTTGTTTAAAATGGACATAATTTTAAGTGAAAACAACAACTAACGTACGAAAATCTAACCAAACGCATTAGGATTATGTTAATACTTTAGGATAATGATCCATGGGTCATGTGTGACGTGTAAGAGTCAACCTTTCCTCAATCTAAGGCATGGTGTGGCCGGTATCACTCAAAGTGTATCTCTTTTGTTTAAAATGGACATAATTTTAAGTGAAAACAACAAATGGCGTACAAAAATCCGATCAAACGCATTAGGATTGTATTGATACTTTAGGAGAATAATCCATGGGTCATTTTTGACGTGTAAGAGTAAACCCCACCTCAATTCGAGGCACGGTGTGGTCGGTATCACTCAAAGTGTCTCTCTTTTGTTTAAAATGGACAAAATTTTAAGTGAAAACAACAACTGACGTACGGAAAACCCCCTTCCTACCATGCACACCAAAAGCATTCATTTTTTCCCAAAGAAACACATACTATTGAAATAAAAACTATTCCAAAACCATTTTAAAAATACCAATGATCTTAAAATCCATGAAATTCATTCCATTAAAACCATTACCCCCCCACCCCCTGGACACCACCCCACCCTCCCTGGATACCACCCCACCCCCCTGGACACCCCCATGGACAGCCCCCCCACCCTGGACAACCCCCCTAGACGGACCCCCACCCCCTGTATGCCCCCACCCCTCCTAGACACCACCTCACCACCTGGACACCCCCACCCCCTGGACACCCCCACCCCATGGACAACCACCCCCACCCCCCTGGACACCACCCCACCCCCTGGACACCCCACCCCCACCCCTTGGACACCCCACCCCCTGGAAATCCCCCAACCCCCTGGACACCACCATGGACAACCCCACCCCCACCCTGGACAACCCCCACCCCCCCTGGACACCCCCACCCCCCCTGGACACCCCCACCCCCCTGGACACCCCTACCCCCCTTGGACAACCACCCCAAACCCCTGGACAGCCCCAACCCCCTGAATTCTAAATTGAATTCTTCATGTAATTAATTAACTCATGAATTATGCATTAATGGTGTATGGGTATACTTTTTGTATGGGTTGTATGGGTATACTTGTTGTATGTGTATACTTGTTGTAATTACCTTTTGAATTATGTGTTAATTTTGTATGGGTATACTTATTGATATGCTAATTTTTTTGCAGGTCTTGTTTGGGTGTGCCACTGCAGAATTTTATGTTACAACAGACAGGTCATTTATCAGTGCTTTTTTACCGCTGATAAAGGGGACCCCCCCTTATTAGCGTTGAGCTTTACAACGCTTTTTTAGCACCGTTAAAGCCCGTTTTGAGCGCTGATAAAGCCTGTTTTTGTAGTAGTGTTGGGTATCAAGCATAGATAATAAAGGCTACCAAAGCATACTGAAATATTATGTATGTGTGAGATAAATAGGACTCTTGTCTTGTCCAATCGGAACAACCCAAGATTCCCACTTGAAATCTCAACCCAATCGGTGTTGAAATAAAAAGTGGTTCACTTAATTTTAACAATAGAAATGCAATCAGAGGAGAATAATGTCAAGATAATAAATAAGTGAAATATTTAGCACAAAAATTACACAAAACCATTAGAATAACAAATGTTGTAACTCCCTTCCAAGTGTGTGTAGCTCCCTTGAAATGACCGTCCACCGTTTAGCTCGACATCGGGTGGAACTTCACCTTCATCCTTGATCCCCCTATGAGGATAGGGGACTATAGAACTCCTTGTATGATTAGAGGAATACTTTGGTTATCCAAAATACCAGATCTTTTCCTCCTGGCCGAACTTGAAAATGAGGATCCCAAGCTTCTATTTTATAGGCAAAGTGGAAAGTGGTTTTGGGCACACAGATTGTGTAAAACCACTTTTCCCATGGTTTTCGACCACACGATAGTTGAATATTGCTTTGAAAAAAACTATAAACATGTTTCCCCACCTCTTTAATATATCTAAAAAAAGTTTGGAACCATTTGAAAAACTACAACTCGAGATATTGATAAAATATAGAACACTACATTTGACTTTGTGCAGATTTGATTTTTTTGAACAGATCCATTCAGATGGGAATTGTAGAGGCCGAAAGAGGCTTTGGTTCCTTCATATTAAATGTAGAACATTAAATTTTGGACTAGTCCACAAAATTTCAGCCCATTTGGATTCACGTTTTAGTAGAAATATGTGGTTGAGTCCACTAGTGTGCATGGATCATGCACAATTTGGCCCATTTTTCTTGGACATCATCATGGGCCCTCCAAATCACCTCCCCCTTCAATGAAATTATCAAAAAAATCATCATTTAACTTTTTAAAAGTAATAAATACAAAATAATTTAATCAATAATGAAGTGAAATTTGTTATTATTTTTATAATTTTCAATATAAAACTAGTTTAGCATAATCGTGTAAGGGTGAAAATGAAACAGTGAATCGCAGTGTGATCACACCCCCACACCTAAACATTTTCACTCCTAGGCAAAGTCATAATTTCAAAAATTATGCATGTAGATATTTCCAACTTTATAAATATTTAACATTCAATGAAAATTTAATTCCTGATTGAAATGTGATCAAAGCAAAAATCACACCGAGGAGTTATTCTCAATGATCATTGAAAAAGATGTCTCAAAAATTGTATCTAAATGAAATTCCAAGAGATTCATGATACCAATCAAATAAAATAATTCAAAAGTTAATTATGTCACTAATTCTCTACGTGTGTGTGTGTGACAACCATTTCATTCCATTCTTTCCACTTTCTATTGAGTAAATATAAGTTATTTCAATAATTGTCTACTTACAAGATCCTTTCCACCGAACTTTCCCCACATCCTTTGCAATCAAATTTCAAGACCCACTCACTTAAGCATTCTCAAAAGTCAAACCATAAGATCCTGACCTAGATATCCCCATATGTTGTACATTTCATAACTCCCCTCATTTATTATATTTTTTTTCAAAAGTTGCACTTAGAACAAATCTCACACTCTTCTCCCAACCCTTGTTTGATCTCCTCACAACACTAATTTTAATAGTTATAACAAGATCAAAGGTCGAGGAATGGTGGTTTTTGAACTACCCAATATACAACCCTTTATTTTTTTGAGGGTGTACAATAGTCGGATAACAGGTACACACACATAGGTCAATCTGGTACAATAATGAAATAGATCAGAAAAGGAACTTACATATGGAAAAATTATTTTGGAAAGTAGAGAAAAATAAACCTAACTTATATTTACCTTACATTAATTAATAAATTTTCACACATCATGGTTGGGTGAAAAAAATGTGTAGAGATATTAAGTAACACAATTTTCCTTTAAACTATTCACAAAAAGGGCACCATTCTTCTCAAAAGTTTCAAAATGATACAACCATTTATATCATCGACAAAGAACTAAATTTTAAAAGAAATTCACACAACATTATTTAATTCTTACTGAAATGCACATTTCATCAGATTTTTTTTGAATGTTAAAACAACATGAAATACAGACATTCCACATGCATTTTCAATAACTTCCATGATTAAACGGGCATCATTTTCCATGATAAAGTGGGAATAAAAAAAGAGAGTAATATTCTAGCACAAAGGTGAGTGGGAGGGAAAGGGGGGAAAGTAATAGTACTATTCAACAAGCTAAAAAGAGAAAAAGAAGAAAGATGATGAAAATTCCTAACTAACCTAGGAATATACCCACCCCCCACACCTAGAGTGTGCAGTTTCCTCACTGTAATAAAATAGAATGTGGTAAGGAATGATAAAACCTGGTGGGTGTTATTCGTAGACTGCTTCTTGAACTTGGAGTTCCTCCATTAGGGACTCCAGAAGGGCTTCATGGAAGTGCTTCAACCGCTGCCCATTGACAGTGAAGGTTTGATTGGTTTCTTCATTTTGAACATGGACAACACCAAATGGAGGGACATTAGTAACAGTGTATGGTCCAAACCAGTGGGAATGAAGATTACCTGGATGCAACTTCAGCCTTGCATTATAGAGGACCTTCTACCCAATGTGGAACTGGCGATGAAGGATGAGATGGTCGTGGGCAGCCTTGGTTCACTCCTTATAAATCCTGGAGTTCTCATATGCATCTCTTCTCATTTCCTCCATCTCCTGAATCTGTAACTTCCTCTGAGAACCTGCACCAAAAAGGTTAGAATTTCATTTTTTAATGGCCCAATAGGCCCGGTGCTCAATCTCAATAGGGAGGTGACAACTCTTTCCAAACACAAGCTGATAGGGTGACATTCTAATGGGAGTTTTGAAAGCAGTACGGTAGGACCATAATTAATCATCAAGTCGAATACTCCAATCTTTTCTATTGGGTTGAACCATTTTTTCTAGAATCTATTTTACTTCTCTATTTAACACCTTATCTTGACCATTGGTTTGTGGGTGATATGCAGTAGACACTCGATGCCTGACCCTATATCGACGCAAAAGTGATTACATTGTTCGGTTGTAGAAATGAGAACCCTTATCACTAATGATTAACCTAGGTAATCCAAACCTATAAAATATATGAGTTCTCAAAAATTCTACAAATGTTTTGGAATCATCTGTCCTTGTGGTTCGGGCCTCTACCCATTTTAACACATAATCGACCACTAGAAGAATGTACAAGTTTCTGAAGAAATTGGGAAATAAACCCATAAGGTTAATGCCCCAAACATAAAAAATGTCATGAAAGAGCAATGGTCATTGTGGTATTTCATTTCTTTTAGAGACATTCCCTATTCTTTGACAATGAGGACAAGATTTTCAAAAATCATGGGCATCCTGAAAAAGTGTTGGCCAAAAGAGACCAGAATCAAGAACCTTGAGAGCAGTCCATTGGGGACCAAAGTGGCCCCCACAAGCAAGAGTGTGGAAGAATCTAAGGACATAATGAAACTCACTATCATAAACACAACGCCTAAGGACTTGGTCACTATAAGTGTGCCAAAGGTAGGGGTCATCCCAAATGTACCAACGAGACTCATGTTTTAGACGGTCAACCAGGTTTTTGTTGAAATCAGTAGGAATGCAAGATGATACCAAATAATTTATAATTTCAGCATACCAAGGGATAACATCTTGCACTCAGTACAATTTCTCATCGGAAAACATATCATTAATAGGAATACAGGGGGATGAGTCAATGTCTGAGGATGGGGGAATCCTACTGATATGGTCGACCATCACATTCTCTGCTCCTTTTTTATCTCTAATTTCTAGATTGAATTCTTGAAGGAGGAGCATCCAACGAATGAGATGTGGTTTGGATTCCGGTTTCTTAAGGAGATACCAAAGGGCTACATGGTCTGAGAATAGAATGACTTTGGAACCCAAAAGGTATGACCTGAATTTTTCCAAGGAAAACACAATGGTAAGGAATTATTTTTCAGTTTTGGTGTAGTTTTCTTAGGCAAGGTTCAGTGTACGTGAGGCATAGGCAATGACATGTGAAGCTTGATCAACCCTTTGTAACAAGACTGCTCCAACTGCATAGTTAGAGGCATCACACATGAGATCAAATGGTAAATCCCACCGAGGTGGTTGGATTACTGAGGGTGATGTGAGACTCCATTTTAAATTATTAAAAACTTCCTTGCATTCTTTATCAAAAACAAATTATTTTTCTTTTTGGATTAACTGAGAGAGTGAGAGTGCAATCTTACTAAAGTCATGAATGAAATGATGGTAAAATCCAACATGACCTAGGAAAGATTGCACATCCCATACATTTTTGGGGAATGGTAAGGAAGAAATAACATCTACGTTTTATTTATCTACTTGGATACCATTCCCAGAAATGACATGCCCCAAAACTATACCTTGTCGCACCATGAAATGACATTTCTCATAATTTAATACAAGATTATTTTCAATACAGCGATGTAGGACTGAACCAAGACTACTTAAACATTCATCAAAATAAGAGTCATAAACAGTGAAATCATCCATGAATACTTCCATGCAATTCTCTAGGTAATCCAAAAAAATAATAACCATGCATCGTTGGAAAGTACCCAGAGCATTGCATAGACCGAATGACATCCTCCTATATGAAAATGTTCCAAAGGGACAAGTGAAAGTAGTCTTTTCCTAGTCCTTAGGGGCAATATGGATCTGAAAGTATCCTGAATAACCATCAAGGAAACAATAGTGGGACTTACCCGCTAGCCTCTCTAGCATTTGGTCAATGAATGGAAAAGGGAAATGGTCCTTCCTAGTGTGTTGGTTTAGTCAGCGATAGTCTATGCAGACACACCAACTATTCTACACACGAGTTGGAACCAATTCAGTATTCTCATTTTTAATTATTGTAAGGCTAGTTTTTTAGGAACTACTTGAATGAGACTGACCCATTGGCTATCAAATATGGGGTAAATGGTTTCATTAGCCAATAATTTTTTTACCTCCTTTTTCACAACTTCTAGGAGGTTTGGGTTTAGTCGACGTTGTGCCTGCCTCACAGGTTTAGCTTCATCATTTAATAAAATATGATGTGTGCAAATTGATGAGATAATACCAAGAATGTCAGCAAGTTTCCATCCCAAAGCTTGTTTATACTCCCTCAAAAGTTCAAGAAGTCGCAATTCATGCTCAGGAGGAAGTGAACTAGCAATAATGACAGGCAACTTGTTTCCATTCTCAAGATATGAATATTTTAAATCTTGAGGCAGTTGTTTTAGTTCCAAATTAGGTGGATTTTTTTATTGATGGAAGTGAGTGTGAAAGTGATAGGTCACTGATCTCATCTAACTGCTCAATGTTATCATCCTCAATAGAGGAATGAGATCTTACAAGCTTAGAAATATCATCGATGGTCATTGGATCCT
Source organism: Viscum album (assembly GCA_963277665.1). NCBI lineage: Eukaryota > Viridiplantae > Streptophyta > Magnoliopsida > Santalales > Viscaceae > Viscum > Viscum album. The sequence goes on from OY728155.1 coordinate 727,639,942, forward strand.
CAGTGTTTAAGAAATTATAAATTAATAAGCATGCATGACACTTTTCTAGACCACTACAACAATCAATGCATGATTCATTACCAAGAAATTTAATCAAGGATGAAAACTTAGAAAGGGGATCAGGGGAATGAAAATAATTATTTTCAAAAGAAGGGAGTACATCAATTGAATTTACTAAGAGAGAGGAATGTTCTTATGAGGGGTGCTTCATGGCATCAAGGATGTTGAAATGAACTATGTCACCACCAAATTCCATAGATAATGTACCATTATGGACATTAATTATGGTTTTGGTAGTTTTCAAGAAGGGTCTCTCCAATATAATTGGGTCATGTCTATTCATCTTATCATCCTTCATTTTAAGCACATAAATGTCACCAGGAAAAATTAAAATTTTAACCCTCATAATAACATCCTCTAACACACCAGAGGGGTGTGCGATACTCCAGTTAGCTAGTTGAATAACAATTCCAGCGGGCTTCAGTTCCCTGACCTGCAATGTAGAGTAAACGGAGCGAGACATCACATTTATAGAAGCACCTAAATCAAGAATAACATTAGAAAAAGAATACTCCCCTATGGTTCATGAAATTGAGAATGTTCTAGGATCATTACAATTGGTGGGAATTGATTGCTCTATCAATGCTGAAACATTCCTCCCCAAGCTCACCTTCTCATCACCTTGAAGTCACCTTTGGTGTGTACACATCTCCTTTATAAACTTGGTGTATCATGGAATTTTCTTCACGACATCAATCAAGGGTATGTTAACCTACACTTTTTTGAAAGTTTCCAATATTTCCTTATCAAGTTCAGTTTCCTTTTGTTTTCTAGGTTGGGTGGACCTTTGGGGAAATGGAAGGGGAATGGTTGGGATATGAGACTCATTGACATACACACTCTTTCCTTTGGATGGACTTCTCTCAGGACAAATATTTTCTTCTCTAGGATCATTTTTAGAAGTGGTTGGGATAGTGGTTTCCTTAGGAGGGGATGACTCTATTGGAGGGGTTATTTGGATTTGAAGATGAGTTCCACTCCTAATGGTGATGTCGCTATCATTTCCTTTATCCCTATAGTTAACTACTGCTTGATAGGGTAGTTTACCCGACCCATGGCTTTGAATTTCCCCCACTGAGTTAGCTAGTTGGCCTAATTGGGTTTTGAGGTCATGTATGGAATCTTGGGTGGTTTTTTGGAATTGGAGATTGTTGGCATCCATTTATTTTATCATATCTTCTAGTCTAGGCTCGGGTTTGGGAGGGGACAGTTGGAAAGACCTTTGGGGTGGTTGAGGATTTCTGGGTGGTGGTGGTGGATAACTACTCTGACCCTATTGGTTCTATGGTTGTTGAGGTTGGTTTGAATACCCCCATTGTCTATAGACTTGGTTGTCTTTCCACCCAAGATTGTATGGATAGTATGGTTCTTGCCTAAAGGGTTGGTTATAGGGGAATCCTAGAAAGATTGCCTCACAACTTTCAAAAGTTTCTCTCAATTGGGGGAATTGGTGAGAATAATGGGTGTTAGAAGAGAAGATTCCACAATGGATGGGAGGATGAGATTGAGATTTACCTTGGGAAAGAGCAAGTTGTCGAAGAAGGGTGCTTACCTCTTCAAACTTTGTGTCCACCTTCTTCTCGAATTCGGTACTTTGCACCACATGGACACCTCGAATGGGTACACTAGACCTTGTACCGAATTATTGAGTGTTTTGTGCCATGTTATCAATAATGGTTCTTGCAGAAATTGGGGTCTTATCCACTAGTTCACCACCTGAAACAACATCAATAATGTTACGATCAATTGGAATTAAACCTTCATAAAAATACTGTATTAGAAGTTGATCGCTTATTTGGTGGTGTGGACAACTTGAACATAATCTTTTAAAATTTTCCCAATATTCATGAAGTGTTTCACCTTGAGATTGTCTTATCCCACAAATTTCTTTCCTTATTGTTTTAGTTCAAGAGGCTGGCAAATATTTTTCAAGAAAAAGGCGTTTCATGTCCACCCAGCCTCTTATTGGTGAATTAACATAGTACAACCAATCTTTCACAGTGTCTTCTAAAGAAAATGGAAATGATCTAAGATTTACTTGTTCCTCATCCACATTATCAGGTTTTAATGTTGAAAAAATAGTATGAAATTATTTTAAGTGCCTGTGTTGATCCTCTCTAGGAAGTCCATGAAATCTTGATAATAGATGAATTAAACCAGATTTTAGTTCAAAATTGGGTGCCTCGCCTTGTACTTGAATATACGTGGGATAGATATCAGCATCAGGTGAGGTTAGTTCTTTTAGTGTTATATTATTTTAAGACATGTTATTCACATTAATTTCAGTTTTAATGTGGGTTCCTTGTCACGACCCGTCCTCGGGGCCCGTACCGTGACTACCCCAAGCCCGCTTTCCATAGGCCAGGGGCTGGCGACTTGCACCAAGACATAAATCCCGGTAAAAGGGAAGACATTGCCTTTGTAAAGTAAACAAGCACCACAAAGTAAGCAAGCAGAAAAAGTAAATACTAAGTAAAAGCTAGTACAATAGTAAGTGCGGAAAAGTAAAGGGGGACGGAAATACAAGCCCAACTGTAAAGTACAACTGAAAGGGGAAAAACAACAACTAAAAAGTAAAGTCGTCGCGTCGAGTCGTCCTCTGGAAGTCCCACCTGGAGGGTGAGTACAGATAGCCTCCACAGCTCCTCGGTCCATCCGTCCACTCCGAGTACACTCCGCCCAGTGGTCCACCTCCAGGTACCGTCCTGCTCCGCAATCCTCCACCGCGATCAGCGCTGTCCGTCGTCTGCAACCAACACAACGGAGTGCGGGCATAGCCCGTGCAGGGGTGAGTATAAGCTACTCAGTAGGGACCCCGAGACCCCCGAAGGTCTCCCAGAATCCACAAAGGATAAACCACAAAGGAAAGATACAAATCACGAAGTAACATCCGACACGGCTTAGGTATATGCCCATACATATACCTAAGTCATCAATTCTCGCTCGGCTCCAACATCCGAGCTCAGGTACAACCCAGTCCACACAGGAAAGCAAAACGTAAAATCCACACAGGATAGCTCAACACAATCCACAAAGGAAAGTAAAACGTAAATCCACACAGGATAGCTCAACACAATCCACAAAGGAAAGTAAAACGTAAATCCACACAGGATAGCACAACACAATCTACAAAAGGAAAGTAAAACAGAGTTTCAGCTCACACAGGTATACTTATTCGAATGACGATAGAGATGATCACTGATCCATCTAAGTCGTCGGACCCACAAAGGATCAAAAGGTACTAACCCCCGCAAAGACCCACACAGGATCGGGCCCACACAGGACCTGTAAGCGCTGACTCACACAGAACCGCTGAGCGCTGACCCACACAGGATCGGACCCACATAGGATCGGTAGCACTGACCCACAAAGGATTGCTGAGTGCTGTAATCGTCGCCGTCGAATCCACTGAGGATCTCTGCACAGTCGTCATCGTCACAGTAGCAGTCGCAGCCAGCTCTAGGGTTCCCGCACACAGCAAGCTCGTTCGGAAGGGTCTGCTCCACGAGCCGAGAGGCTGATACATCAACTAACACATATTCCAGAGTTGATGTATCCAAAAGTTCCATATCGTCAACAGGAACTCAACGTCGCAGACGGCGCGTCAATCGGATGCCCGGTCTGAGAGTTATTGGCTTTTTCGTCCCAGGGGCCCGGTTGGTTTCTAAGGCAAAACCAACCCGACCGTACTCCACTTGCGTCCAAACCTCGGGCGGAGTAATCCAAAAGATCCATCTCACTTAGAGGAAATCAACAAAGTCGACGACACGTCAAACGGACGTCCGAAGCTCAAGATATGAGCGTTTCCGCTCCGAGGGCCCGGTTGGTTTCGTGTACGAACCAACCCGGCCGAACCCAAAGTATTCCGAAACCTTGAGTGCGATATACCGAAACGACCGTCTCGATCCAAGGATCGCACCGCCGCTGATGGCGCGTCGTTCGGAGTCTCGTATCTCAAGATACGAGCAATAGAACAAAAACGGTCCGAAGACAGGGGGTCTGGGCCCGGACCGACCCGGCCCGACCCCCCCTGGGTCGGGGTCCGACCCGGTTGGGCGCGACCCGGCCCGGCCAGGGCACGACCCGGCCGACGGGTCGGCTCGGCCCGACTCAGCTCGGCCGAGCGAGCGGAATCCGGGGGCGGGGGCGCGCTGCCCCCGCGTGTGAACACCGCAGCCCCCCCCCCCCCCCCCGCGGGGGCCGCCTTTGGTCAGCGGATGCGGAATTGCCGCGTCCCGTGAGCGCCGGACCCACGCGGCCGCGGGTCCGCCGGTGCCGCCGCCGCCGCGGCTTCAGCCGGGGCGGTTCTGTCCGGCGGCGCGCCGGTGACCCGCTCCGCCGGTGGTTTCCGCGGGCCACCGGAGTTGCTCCGGTGGTCCGATTCCACTCCCGTCTGCGCCGTAGCTCCTCCCGGGTCCCGTTCTTCACTGTGGAAACAACGAATCACCCCTGCGACATGTTTTGTCGTCACCCACCAATCCGCGCATCAACGAAGAACTGCGGAGGGTTGTCGGGCCGTGTTTGTTTGGCCCGCACCCTCCGCGTTAGGTGATAACAATCGGGAATAAAAATATTCAACACATGAATAACAAGCAAGGCACCATTTTAATAGAATTAAAATTGAACTTGATCCGGGTTCTTTGTTTTAAAAGAAACAATCACTGGAATTAAAGATTGTTCCCAAATAAAAATCCCTACCTCATCAAGTCGTCGCACGCGCGTTCTTCGCGGAATTGATCGTCGCGGAAGGAGGCGATCGTCGCGTCGCGGAAGGGCATCGCGTCATCGCGGAAGGGCATCGCATCATTGCGGAAGGGTGTCGCGTTGATGAACTCTGAGGTTCAAGAACATGTAGATTTAATTATATTAATTAAATCCATGATGTTGTTATAACCCAAAAAGATATTTAAAATAAGAAACCTGAAATCTCCTACCTCAAGCAGTTGGTGATCAGAGATCGTTGCGGGGAAGAACATCTCGGAAGAAGCGTCGTCGGTCTTCGAGGGTGACGGCGTTCTTCGCGTTCTTCGCATTCTTCGCGAAGGAGGATGAAGGCACAAAATTTGTCAAAAACCTCTCAACGAGCAATCCTCAAGAAGTCGTGCGTTGGTCTTATTTTATTATTATGCCAACGGATTGTAAACAGGTTAAGAAATGATTTAATTAATTCATAGAATTAATTTAACGAAGTTAACCGCCCAATTAATTGGTGCGTTAAGAATTTAAGAAAACACGTCAGTTGACTTTCATAATGACGGGTTTTCGCGGGTGCTTTACTTAGCGGAAAAGAAACGGCGGGGCTCGTGTGGGCCCCACCTCACAAATATCCTACCAAGAGGGTAGGATATTTCGAGTTCTACCCTATCTGCTTCAACTTAGCTTAAGCAGCTTAAAGTGGCTTTTAAGTGGATTTAAGTGAAATAAAATAAAGTTTGTCGTACCAATTATTTTATTTCTTAACTTTAAGCCCAAAAATTAAAAACTACACTCGAGCAAACGCAACTCCAGAAGAGGCGTTTCTAAGCAAATATCGGCGCTGTGATTCCATCGGTGCCCTCAGAATTTGTTTCCGAGCACCGGTTCAAATGTTAGAACAACCCGCTCGTTCGTTCACTGAACGTACCCGAGCCAAACTTCGGAAAATGATTCCGGGCACACCGGGCCTCGGAATCAGGTGCCGTCAGAAACTGAGTTCTTTTAAAATTCCAAAGAAAATTAAGAAAAAAATTTACTTGAAATTTACAGGTCTTTACATCACTCCCACCTCAGGGCTTTACGTCCCCATAAAGATACATCATAAACTAGGGAAACAAATGTGGGTACTAAGCACGCATCTGAGACTCCCGCTCCCAAGTGCTCTCCTGGAGGTTCCTGTGCTGCCATCTGATGCGCACTAGAGGAATCGATCATCCACGAAGGACCCGCTCCTGTCGATCCTTGATCTCCACCGAGACCTCCGCAAAAGTCGCCCCATCATCCACGTCTAGCTCCCCATGGTCAATGATGTGTGTCGGGTAGTGCACGTATCTCCTCAGCTGCGATACGTGGAAGACATCGTGCACCCGGTGCAACTGAGGTGGTAGATCCAGGTGATAAGACACCTTGCCAATCCTGCTGATGACCTGGAAAGGTCCGATGAAGCGTGGAGACAACTTTCCGCCTTGGCCAAATCTCCGTAATCCACGTCGAGGTGAGACACGCAAGAAGACGTGGTCGCCATCCTCGAACTCTAGTGGCCTCCACCTCCTGTCAGCATAAGACTTCTGCCGGCTCTGAGCTGTCCTCATCCGCTCCTGGATGACCTGGACCTTCTCTGTCATGGCCCGGACCATCTCTGGTCCCACAAGTGCTAACTCCCCAGGGTCTGTCCAGTACAAAGGAGATCTGCAAGGTCTGTCATACAATGCCTCGTATGGTGCCATCCCGATGGTGGAGTGGTAGCTGTTGTTGTACGCGAAATCCACCAAGGGTAGGTGGTCCTCCCAGCTGCGACCAAAGTCGAGGACACATGTGCGGAGCATGTCCTCGAGAGTTTGAATGGTCCTCTCTGTCTGTCCATCCGTCTGAGGGTGAAAGGTGGTGCTCAGACGAAGCTGCGTTCCAAACACCTCCTGCAACCCCTTCCAAAGTTGGGAAGTAAAGCGAGCATCTCGATTGGAGACGATAGATGATGGCACACCATGAAGTCGTACAATCTCCTGAACGTAGAGATGCCCCAAGCTCTCCACTGAGCCCTGCTCTCTGATGGGTAAGAAGTGAGCCGACTTGGTGAGTCGGTCGACAATCACCCAGATGGAGTCGTGACCTCTGGAAGTGCGTGGAAGTCCAGTCACAAAGTCCATAGATATCCCATCCCACTTCCACTCCGGGACCTCCAAGGGCTGTACCAAGCCTTCTGGTACTTGATGCTCTGTCTTCACCTGCTGGCAGGTGAGGCATCAAGAAACGAACTCTCCCATAGCCTTCTTCATGCCTGGCCACCAGTGCTGTCGTTTGAGATCCTGGTACATCTTCACCACTCCAGGATGTACCGCCAAAGTAGAAGTGTGAAACTCTCTCAGCACCTCCTCTCGTAAAGCGACTGGTACTAAGTTACGTCCTCTGAAAAGGTTGTCGTGCTCTGCTCCAAAGGAGAAGCCATCAGGTGTCTGTCCTGAGGATAACTACGCACGCCGCGTCTCACAGTCGGCGTCCCCACGCTGTGCCTCTCTGACCCACTGCAGTAGTGGAGGGGTGACTGTGAGAGACTGGAGGAAGGCTGCTCCATCTCTATCCACGAAGGATATCTGCAAAGCGGCTAGCTGCTCTGTTGCCTCCTCAAGTAGCTGAATGCCCGTCCTCCTACTGAGAGCATCAGCTACCAAGTTCCCCTTCCCAGGAGTATAGACTATATCAAAGTCATAGTCCTGGAGGAACTCGATCCATCGCCGCTGTCTCAGGTTCAGGTCCTTCTGAGAGAAGATGTACCTAAGACTCTGATGGTCAGAAAAGACTGTAAAGTGCTCGCCCATCAGGTAGTGTCACCATGTCTTCAGAGCGAAGACCACTGCTGCTAACTCTAGGTCATGGGTAGTGTAGTTCTGCTCATGCGGCCTCAACTTACGTGATCCATAGGCGATCACTGCCCACTCCTGCATCAGGACACACCCGAGTCCGGTCCCTGATGCATCACAAATAGACTACGTACCCTACTCCCTCCTTAGGAAACCTCAAGATAGGGGCACTGGTCAATCTCTGTCTCAGCTCCTGGAAGCTTTGCTGACATCTGTCTGACCACACAAAGGGTTTACCCTTCTTCGTCAAAGCTGAGAGTGGTACCGCAACTCTGGAGAAGTCTGGCACGAATCTCCAGTAGTATCCAGCTAGTCCCAAGAAACTCCGCACCTCTGTCACGCTCCTGGGTGGCTCCCAAGCTAGCACTGCCTCGGTCTTCATAGGATCCACTGCAACTCCCGCCTCAGAGATGACATGCCCCAAGAAGTGGACCTCACGTATCCAGAACTGACACTTAGAGAGCTTTCCATAAAGATGGTGCTCTCGGAGTGTGTCTAGTACAACCCATAAGTGGTAGGCGTGCTCCTCCTCAGTCGTCGAGTATATCAAAATGTCGTCGATGAAGACCACGACAAATCGATCAAGGTATGGATGAAAGATCCCGTTCATGAGGCCCATGAACACCGCTGGAGCATTGGTTACGCCGAAAGGCATAACCAAGAACTCATAGTGGCCATACCGACATCTAAAGGTCGTCTTATGCACGTCCTCGTCTCGAACTCTGAGCTGATGATAGCCTGACCTGAGGTCTATCTTCGAGAACCACAATGCTCCCTTGAGCTGATCGAAGAGGTCATCAATCCTTGGTAGCGGATACTTGTTCCTCACTGTCACCTGGTTCAGGCGACGATAGTCGACACACAGTCGCAAGCTCTCGTCCGCCTTCTTGGCGAACAATATCGGGGAAGCCCAGGGTGAAACACTGGGTCGGATGAAGCCCTTGCCCTACAAGTCCTCCAACTGTACCCGTAGCTCTCGAAGCTCAGTGGGGGCCATCCGATATGCTGGAGTCGATATTAGGGTTGTCCCGGGGTACAGGTCAATATAAAAGTCTACCTCTCTACGAGGAGGTAGCCCTGGAACGTCGTCGGGAAAGACGTCTGCATACTGATCCACCACTGTAGGAAAACTAGGACTCCGCACGTCAACTGCTCATAGGATGAGGCTAGCCAACTAATGAGTGATGGGTTGTCCTCTCCTCTGCGGAAGTCCATCCTGTGCTGCGAAGGCTCCCTTCTCGCCGGTGAAGGTGAACCTGCTCCCGTCGGTGCGTACACATCGCACCTTGCGCCTAATACAGTCAATCTATGCATGGACTGTTATTAACAAATCCATGCCCAAGATGACGTCGTAAGGCCTCGACGCTGCTACAAGAAGATCCCAGCCGAAGCTCTCACCTCCTAGAGTAAGCTCACACTGCCGGCACCAGTGCGTAATCGTCGAGTCTGCTCCCGTAGGAGTCTCTAGCCGTAAGGATCGAGCCAACAGCTCTGTCAGAATCTTCGAGCTCCGAACAAGGGCAGCGGCTATGAAAGAGTGACTCGCTCCTGTGTCTATAAGAACTGCAGCAAGGGTGGAATAGACACAGATCATACCTCAAATCATCTCGGGCGCGCCATGGTCGTAGGCCTCCGCTGCCTGGAGCTGTGCCTATCTCTGCCCGCCTGCTCCCTGTGGCCGGGGTGGACCTCCTGGTGGTGGTGGTGGTAGAGCCTCAAAGCGTCGCCCACCACCTGATGCTCGGCCAGCTCCTCTACCTCGTCCGCCTCCTCCCTAAAGACTACCACGGTCGACCCTCTGCCTCTGCCTGGGTGGCCCCTCAACTGTCTACTGCTCCTCGGCACGGTGGGTCGGGCAGTCACGAGCCATGTGACCCTGCCCGCTGCAAGTGTAGCACTGCCTGCCTCTCGAAAGACTGGCTCCGCGCTGTGTGCCCCGCACTGCTGAGCCAGTGTCCTGAGGCCGTCTGCCGGAAGGTCTGGTCTGCCTAGACCCATGAGTCATCCGTCGGCTACCTGCTGCCGAAGACTCCGCTACCTACAGCCCTGCGGTAGGTCTCGCTGTGGACTCAGCAAGAAATCTCTCAATCAGAAGGGCTCGCTCCAGTACTCCTGCCTGAGTCAGAATGTTGAGGGAGATCAGCAATGCCCTGATCTCGTGTCTCAATACCTGCTCAAAGGTCCAGGCCTGGAAGAATGGGTCCCGTACCATGTCGGTCGAGTAGCGCGAGAGATCGGTAAATCTCGCCGAGTACTGGGCGACCGTCAAGCTATCCTACCGCAGCTGAAGAAGCTCCTGGATGCGCACCACACAGAGGGAGGCCAGGACGAACTCTGGGCGGAAGAGGCCCTCAAAGTCTGTCCAGAGGAGAGATGCCTCATCGTGCACCTAGAGAATCAAGCTCCACCATCGGACTGCTGCCGCGTGCAGTAGGCTCGCAGCGAGGATCACCATGAGGTCTGCTGGTGTCCTCACTAGCCTGAAAACTCGTACGACTGCCTCCAGCCAGTCCTCAGCTGCCTGGGGGTCCGTCTCCCCATGGAACCTAGGCAGTCGCTGGCGCTGAAACTCATGCAGAGCTCTAAGGAGACGTGCATCGTCAGTGGAGGGGGCTGGAAGCATCGGTGGCTCGGTGGGTAGAGGTACCGCCGGTGCCTCTGCTGTCAAAGGGCCCTGTACCGAGGCCTCGTCGCTCGGCGGGCTGTCGTCACGTACAACTCTTGGAACCCTAGCTAGCTGCCGTCGTGGGGACATCCTGAAAAGAAACAGGTGCGCCATGGTCAGAACAATATACCTGGTGAGCTGATACAAGTAATCACAAAGAAAACTTGAAACACACATGCAATCAATGTTTTCGTGCATTAAGTCGGAAATCAGAAGTCAGGGTCCTGGTGTACGGATACGTCGGCCGCCGCACCAACACTAGACTCCCTGGACTAATAACCACACCCAATATGCTAAACACTATTGCTTCACATAGAAGAAGGATCCGAGTCTGCGGTAGAACTGACCGGATCTGATACCAATTTGTCACGACCCGTCCTCGGGGCCCGTGCCGTGACTACCCCAAGCTCGCCTTCTATAGGCCAGAGGCTGGTGACTAGCACCAAGGCGTAAATCCCGGTAAAAGGGAAGGCATTTCCTTTGTAAAGTAAACAAGCACCACAGAGTAAGCAAGCGGAAAAATTAAACACTAAGTAAAAGCTGGTACAACAGTAAGTGCGGAAAAGTAAAGGGGGCCGGAAATACAAGCCCAACTGTAAAGTACAACTGAAAGGGGAAAAACAGCAACTGAAAAGTAAAGCCGCAACGTCGAGCCATCCTCTGGAAGTCCCACCTGGAGGGTGAGTACAGATAGCCTCCACAGCTCCTCGGTCCAGCCGTCCGCTCCGAGTACACTCCGCCCAGTGGTCCACCTCCAGGTACCGTCCTGCTCCGCAATCCTCCACCACGATCAGCGCTGTCCGTCGTCTGCAACCAACACAACGTAGTGCGGGCATAGCCCGTGCAGGGGTGAGTATAATCTACTCAGTAGGGACCCCAAGACCCCCGAAGGTCTCCCAAAATCCACAAAGGATAAACCACAAAGGAAAGATACAAATCACGAAGTAACATCCGACACGGCTTAGGTATATGCCCATACATATACCTAAGTCATCAATTCTCGCTCGGCTCCAACATCCAAGCTCAGGTACAACCCAGTCCACACAGGAAAGCAAAACGTAAAATCCACAGAGGATAGCTCAACACAATCCACAAAGGAAAGTAAAACGTAAATCCACACAGGATAGCTCAACACAATCCACAAAGGAAAGTAAAACATAAATCCACACATGATAGCACAACACAATCCAAAAAGGAAAGTAAAACAGAGTTTCAGCTCACACAGGTATACTTCTTAGAATGACGATAGAGATGATCACTGATCCATCTAAGTCGTCGGACCCACAAAGGATCAAAAGGTACTAACCCCCGCAAAGACCCACACAGGATCGGGCCCACACAGGACTTGTAGGCACTGGCTCACACAGAACCGCTGAGCGCTGACCCACACAGGATCGGACCCACACAAGATCGGTATCACTGACCCACAAAGGATCGCTGAGTGATGTAGTCATCACCGTCGAATCCACTGAGGATCTCTGCACAGTCGTCGTCGTCACAGTAGCAGTCGCAGCCAACTCTAGGGTTCCCGCACACAGCAAGCTCGTTCGGGAGGGTTTCCTCCACGAGCCGAGAGGCTGATACATCAACTGACACATAGTCCAGAGTTGATGTATCCAAAAGTTCTGTATCATCAACAGGAACTCAACGTCGCAGACGGCGCGTCAATCAGACGCCTGGTCTGAGAGTTATTGGCCTTTTCATCCCAGGGGCCCGGTTGGTTTCTAAGGCAAAACCAACCCGACCGTACTCCACTTGCGTCCAAACCTCGGGTAGAGTAAGCCAAAAGATCCGTCTCACTTAGAGGAAATCAACAAAGTCGACGGCACGTCAAACGGACGTCTGAAGCTCAAGATATGAGCGTTTCCGCTCCGAGGGCCCGGTTGGTTTCGTGTACGAACCAACCCGGCCGAACCCAAATTATTCTGAAACCTTGAGTGAGATATACCAAAACGACCGTCTCGATCCAAGGATCGCATCGTCGCTGATGGTGCATCGTTCGGAAGCCCGTAGCTCAAGATACGGGCAATAGACTGAAAACGGTCCGAAGACAGGGGGTCTGGGACCGGACCGACCCCCCCTGGGTCGGCCCGAACCGGGTCGACCCGACCCGGCCCGTCCAGGGCGCGACCCGGCCGGCGGGTCGGCTCGGCCGAGCGGCCGAGCGAGCGGAATCCTGGGGCGGGGGCGCGCTGCCCCCGTGTGTGAACACCCCCCCCCCCCGCGGGGGCCGCCTTTGGTCAGCGGACGCAGCATTGCCGCGTCCCGTGAGCACCGGACCCGCGCGGCCGCGGGTCCGCTGGTGCCGCCGGCGCCGCCGCGCTGGCGACCCGCACCGCCGGTGGTTTCCGCGGGCCACCGGAGTTGCTCTGGTGGTCCGATTCCACTCCCGTCTGCGCCGTAGCTCCTACCAGGTCCCGTTCTTCACTGCGAAAACAACGAATCACCCCTGCGGCATGTTTTGTCGTCGCCCACCAATCCGTGCATCAATGAAGAACTCCGGAGGGTTGTCAGGCCGTGTTTGTTTGGCCCGTACCCTTCGCGTTAGGTGATAACAATCGGGAATAAAAATATTCAACACATGAATAACAAGCAAGGCACAATTTTAATAGAATTAAAATTGAACTTGATCCGGGTTCTTTGTTTTAAAAGAAACAATCACGGGAATTAAAGATTGTTCCCAAATAATAATCCCTACCTTGTCAAGTCATCACACGCGCGTTCTTCGCAGAATTGATCATCGCGGAAGGAGGCGATCGTCGCGTCGCGGAAGGGCGTCGCGTCGTTGCGGAAGGGTGTCGCGTCGAAGAACTCTGAGGTTCAAGAACATGTAGATTTAATTATATTAATTAAATCCATGATGTTTTTATAACCCACAAAGAGATTTAAAAGAAGAAACCCAAAATCTCCTACCTCAAGCAGTTGGTGATCGGAGATCGTTGCGGGGAAGAACGTCTCGGAAGAAGCGTCGTCGGTCTTCGAGGGTGACAGTGTTCTTCGCTTTCTTCGCGTTCTTCGTGTTCTTCGCGTTCTTCGCGAAGGAGGATGAAGGCACAAAATTTGTCAAAAACCTCTCAACGAGCAATCCTCAAGAAGTCGTGCGTTGGTCTTATTTTATTATTACGCCAACGAATTGTAAACAGGTTAAGAAACGATTAAATTAATTCATAGAATTAATTTAACGAAGTTAACCGCCCAATTAATTGGTGCGTTAAGAATTTAAGAAAACGCGTCAGTTGACTTTCATAATGACGGGTTTTCGCGGGTGCGTTACTTAGCGGAAAAGAAACGGCGGGGCTCGTGCGGGCCCCACCTCACAAATATCCTACCAGGAGGGTAGGATATTTCGAGTTCTACCTTATCCGCTTCAACTCAGCTTAAGCAGCTTAAAGTGGATTTTAAGTGGCTTTAAGTGAAATAAAATAAAGTTTGTCGTACCAATTATTTTATTTCTTAACTTTAAGCCCAAAAATTAAAAACCACACCCGAGCAAACGCAACTCCGGAAGAGGCGTTTCTAAGCAAATACCGGCGCTGCGATTCCATCGGTGCCCTCGGAATTTGATTTCGAGCACCGGTTGAAAAGTTAGAAAAACCCGCTCATTCGTTCACTGAATGTACCTGAGCCAAACTTCGGAAAATGATTCCGGGCACACCGGGCCTCGGAATCAGGTGCCGTCAGAAACTAAGTTCTTGTAAAATTACAAAGAAAATTAAGAAAAAAATTTCCTTAAAATTTACGGGTCTTTAAATTCCTGAAGAATAAGAAGAAGGATCAAGATTAGTGTTGATGTTTTGTTCGTCCTCCTTCAAAGGTTCATCTTGTGTATCTCAGGGTCACTGATGTAGTATTCTCTTCGGTTCAAGTTCAAAAGGTTGTAAGTCACTCAAATTAGAATAAATCATACACAGAAACTACACAAGAAATAAATTATAACTCTAAAAAAATGTAAAGGTAAAATATAAAACAAAAAAACATTCACAAAATTTACAAAAAAAATTATAAAAAACACGCACTAAAACCAAAGCGCTCCCCAAAAACGAGGCCAAAATTTAAACCCATTGTCATGAAACGTCAAATTGATTATGATTTTAAGGTTGATTTGTAGTCTAGGGAATACCCTAGGTCATCTCTCAATGAGAGTTCATGGGTTTAGAGTGTTCATTTTTAATAAGAAGTACTAAAAGAGGGGTGGTTTTTAAACAATTTAAAGAAAATGACTTGATTTAAAGAGTTTAATAGTTGATAAAAAAAAGTGGTGTTTTAGAATTATGAGATAAGGAGATAATTTAAAGTTCACTACACTTTTTGAGTTCATCATTCTGAAAAATACACATGGTTTAATGGAATCCTTTGGTTGAGGGTTTTCAAGATCTCAACTTCCCTCTTGCCTCTTAAACGATGCTCAAAGAACCACCCCTTGACAGAAAAATCGTGTTGTCAAGGTTTGGGTATCAATCATAGAGAATAAAGGCTACCAAAAAAATACTTAAATCTCATGTATGTGTGATATAAATAGGACTCTTTTCTTGTCCAATCAAAACAACCCAAGATTCCCACTTGAAATCTCAACCCAATCGGTGTTGAAATAAAAAGTGGTTCACTTAATTTTAACAATAGAAATGAAATAAGAGGAGAATCATGTAAATATAATAAATAAGTGAAATATTTAGAAAAACAATTACACAAAACCAGTAGAATAACAAGTGCTGTAACTCCCTCCCAAATGTGTGTAGCTCCCTCAAAATGCCCATCCACTGTTTAGCTCGACATCGGATGGAGGAGGAAGCTCGGGTGGAACTTAGCCTTCATCCATGATCCCCCTATGAGGATAGGGGAATCCAGAACTACTTAGATGATTAGATGACTCCTTTGGGTCTCCAAAATACTAGAGCTTTGCCTCCTATCCTAACTTGTAAATGAGGATCCCAAGCTTCCATTTTATAGGAAAAGTGGAAGGTGGTTTTGGGAACACATATTGTGTAAAACCACTTGGACCATGGTTTTTGACCACTTGATAGTTGAATATCACTTTGGAAAAAACTATAAACATTTTTACTCACCTCTTGAATGTCTCAAACTAAAGTTTGGCACCATTTTGACAACTAAAACTCGAGATATTGATAAAATACAGAACACCACATTTTCCTTTGTGCATATTTGATTATTTGGACATATCCGTTCGGATGGGAATTGTAGAGGCCGAAAGAGGCTTAGGTTACTTTATATTAAATTTATCCCATTATATTTTGGACCATTATACAAAATTTCAGCCCATTTGGATTCACATTTTAGTAGAAATATGCAGTTGATTCCACTGGTGTGCATGAATCATGCGCAGTTTGGTCCATTTTTCTTGGACATCATCATGTGCCCTCCAAATCACCTCCTCCTTCAATTACATTATCAAAAAAAGTATCATTTCCCTTTTTAAAAGTAATAAATACAAAATAATTAAATCAATAATGAAGTTCATTTTTTTTTATTTTTATAATTTTCAATACAAAACTAGTTTAGCATAGTCATGTAAGGGTGAAAATGAAACATTGAATCGTAGTGCGATCACAATGCATTTCACTAGTTGTAACTGGCAGATTCAGATGATTCTTCCTGAAAAACAAGATAGTCCAAAGCTGGAATTTCAGACCATTAAGGTACACTCATCTACTGAACCACTGAGGTCCGCTTGTCTATTGAACCAATGAGGTATACTCGTCTGCTGGACCATTGAGGTATGCTAGTCTTCTGGACCACTATGGTTCACTCGTCATATCCTTCATGTCACAACCAGTCGTAGGATTCCTGCTCTCCAGTGCACTTGATACTAAGAGAATCTACTCCTCAATCCATCGAGCGTATCTCTAATGTCATAGAATCTCACTTAGAGTATTCCCAAAGGATCGTCTTATCGCAAGGGTCCCAACGCCATAAATGGTGCGTTAATTAGATGTCTGGTCTGAAAGATATTGACATTTTAGTAAATAGGGGCTAGTTGCGTCTGGCCCTGGTCCGACGACCCGACCAACTCGGCCTGAGGGTCCTTCATGACCCGACCCAGTTTGGTTTAGGCCGACCCAGTCCGACTTGGCCCATTGTCCAGGCCCATTGGGTCTTCCTGGACCCTGCTCGGTTCAACCGTGGGTCTAGCCCGTCAAGTCTCCTAGCAACCCATCCCATATTCTCCGGCCCGGTTTGACTTGGTCGGACTGGTACTGCCCCACCAGGCTGCCCAGTGGCCCAATTTTCAATTTAGCTTGGTCCGCACCGGCGAGCCGACTTTTCCCAACTGGGCCGCTCAACGACCCGACCCTATTTTCGGCCCGGCTCATTGCTGGGATAGTTCAGCCCCGCTCGGGCACGATGCAGCCGCGTCCAGCTTCACATCATGTGGCTGGTTCAAACTAGTTGCCTCCCGCATGTGGTCAGTGGACCACATGCCACATCACCTAAAGATCGGTCTGCGGGTTGATTGGTCTGACGCGGCGCCCCGCTGGCGTCACGCGTCTCCACCGTCGCGACTTGAGTTGGCCTCCTCCGCCGCTGGGGCACGCCGCCTCCCACCAACCTCGGTGTCGGTGACTCCTACTGCCGTCACAGCCTGGTTCCATCGCCATGGCCTAGTGTCACTGCCTCGTGCCACTGTCGCGACCTCCTATCTTCGTCGCGGCCTTGTGTCGTGGCCTCTTGCTGATGTCGTGAGGCCTCCTACCGTAGGCCGATGCGCCGCTGTGGTCCCATCTAGACCACGAATACCGTCACTGCCAAATTCATTGCACCACGAAGAACATAAGAAGAGGAAAGGGGAAGGAGTCACACATATAAAAACCCAAATAATGATCTGGGTCTTTGTTCGTTTAGACCCGACTACATTTTTGTTAGTAGGATCACGAAGAACCAAAAAGGGTAGAATAATCACTAAGATAGATATCCCCTTTTTATCTTGCATCATTAACCCTCCCGTATGAATGATCGATCCACATGTTAACTTGTTCACGATTTAACTCGTGTTCATTGTTTAAAAGAAAGAATGGGGAAAATCAATTCACACAGAAAATAATCAAACCCCTACCCAGAGAATAGGTTTGATCGAAGGAAGGCTTCATCACTGAAGGTGATCCGTCCATGAAAGTCCTCGATCCATCGTTGAGGGTGAGATATCTCAAAGAGGAGGGGGAGTTCTCAAAGTTGTCAGTGATCATTGTTATTCATTATTCATTCAACAACGGTGATCCTCTAGAGATTCAGAGTGATTTTCAAGCTCCATCTCTAAACTCCAATTCCTATTATCCCATTAAATGGAGAGAACATGTTGCAATGTTTCTGTTACACTGAGTTGTCATTGTTATGCTATTTCATTTATGAAACAACATTTTTGTTATTTTTCATTGCGATGTTGTTACATGGCTTCATTTATGGAAATAAATAGTTGGCTCATCGTTGCATTGTATCAAAACAATTTAAAATAAAATAAACTTTTTAAGTTTATTTTATTTTTCATTAAAATGTCCAAAAAATAACTTTTTCTCTCAACCTGTGCCGGTCAAGGTTAGGCCCCACTTAAGGAGAAAATCTCATTACTAACTCAATGGTGGTCTCATATTTTTAATCTAAGTTACCGTTTGTGCGTTATGAAGATTCGAAAATAAAATAATTCTTTTTATTTAAATTATTTTATTTACGGTTATGTCCCAAAAATCAACTTTCATAGCCAGCCTGCACTGGCCGATATTAGGCTTCACCTAAGGGAATCACACCCTCACAAGCTCAATGATACTCTCATATTTTCAATCTAAGTCACTGTTTGTGAGTTAAAAGGATTTGAAAATAAAATAACATTTATTCAATTATTTTATTTACGACCAAAAACTAATTTCTACTATTGGACCACGTTGACCAATGTTAGGATCTACCTAAGGAAAGCACACCCTCACGAGCTCGACAATGGTATCATATTTTCAATTCGAGTCACGTTCGTGAGCTATAAGGATTCGAAAAATAAAATAATTTTATTTAATTATTTATTTACGGTTATTCAATTTTTGGGTTTTCTCACTAGAGGCCCGCACCAACTAAAATTAAGTCGTGTCTAGGGTAAACCCGCCATCCTGAACGCAACAGTGCCCTCGGATTTCTAATTTGGGCACCCGTTTAAGAGTTATTCTACTTTTTCAGGAAAACCACTCACACATGCTATTTAAAACTTAACATTTTTCGATGGACCATTCTGGGCACACCGGGTCTCAGAATAACATGTCGTCTTAGCGCCTGGTCTCGAAATAATCCCTTATAATTTAAAAAAAATTACATGGAATTCTGGGACATTACACTAACAATCCTAATATCCAATCTACCTAACACCCTAAATAAAAAGGGCCTACTCTGATACCATTTTGTCATGAACTAGATCAGAGTGCCATTCAACTTGGCTTCTGACCTAGTTCGAGACATGGCCTGGAGGGAATTTCTGATCCCCATGGGCTGGAAACTAGTGTTGAGTATCAAATTAATCACCGAGGGAGTGATTTTTTCCCAAAAAAATTAGGATCAAATGAATAAACAGAAAAAATAGAATAACCGACTATAATTGAGCTTCAATAAATATATGTAAACTGATCCAAATACAACAACTAAAAAACAAAATAGAAACTAAATACGAACTGTGTCATGAACCATCCTGAGTACCTTGGTAACCAGATAACCGATCCGATCTTAACATAGCCTGAAGGGAGTTCCAGATCCTCATGGGTTGATGAATAGCACCTAGCATCATACAATATGCAAGTGGGAACAAATTTTCCACATAACATAGTGGAAGTAAGATAAGAAGTTCAATATGCATACAAAAAAAAAACTCCACCGAGAGTAATGTACCATAAGTCAATAAGGAATTAAATCCAAAATTACTACAACCCAAGTACTAAAATAGGGGAAAACAACCCAAGTACCTAATGATACAACTCACCATGTACAAGGTTCAATAGCTAGATCCACCACCATGAGATCATTTCCCCTTGCTCTAACCTGGAAGAAGATAATCTACAAACACCCGAATGCACAAGCAGGTTGTGATCTAAAAATCCTAGTAGTGTCTCACCAAGGATTCCATAACAGATTAAAATAAAAGATTAACCAAAGGAATGCTTTCAATTTTAAAATAAATATATTTGGAATTTCAAATCATATTTAAACAAATCATGTTATACAATTCAAATTATGGAAAATACTTTAAGAAAAGGCTTTACAAGTGATGAAATATTTCTAAAACAATGGCTTAGATAAAATTTTTATATAAAATAGTTTATATAAATTCTGAAGGCATAAAAAGTAGTTCAAAAAACATTGGAATATATTTATATCTCAAATATAAAACAAGTGAACAACATGGTCATCTTCCAAATAGGTACGTATGTTCCAGGCTATAGGACTCCATACTCTTTAAGTGATCTCAACAATATGTGTAAACACACACCCCCTAACACTAGCCAAAGGTGACTCATCACTATCCCATCAGGGATATGACCCACTGTATGTATGTTTTAGAATTTTGTAATATCATTGAGTGCATCTAAATAACTTACAAACTACCTAACACCCCAACATGATCACTATGGTCCAACTCTTGATCTAGAACCCTTACCTGATCAGAAAAGTATAAAATCTACACAAGTCTTGAGGTACCTGTGTAGGGTGTGAGAATAAATCTTAGTAGGCCACCACCAACGTGTTCCTATCTTACATCTGTGATAAAGCAAGTGTACATCACATGCATATCATATAAATAATTTTCTTCCCTTATTCTCAACAACCACAAGGAAGCAATCACATGCTTCGGTCATCACCGGTATACCACGTACGCCTAGTTATACATATGAAAAACAATGACCTGTCTGTATATGTATAACTATAGTGGAGAAGATCCTTATTATAAATCCCAAGGCATATCTTAACAAGTAATGAGATGGAGGGACTTCAGGCACCTCCTGTAAGAGTATCACCAGCACCTCGTGGTAGCAATCATAAAATCTGACATACTGAAGGAACACCCAAACAAATACCCAGTCCGTCATACCTCAAATCATAAATCCACATAGGCTCAAAGAACAATTTCTAAGGCACAATGATATCTATATTACAAATAATAAACATCATCGACTCAATAGTCAACGTCGTGAGGAATGACGATATCTGTCCTCCAAAATAATCTTGACCCAACAGCCTCAATATATAGAGATCCTTAGCCCCCAACTAGCAGTCTCAACATCGTCAATCAATGGCTCCTCATCATCCATGTGGATTTATATAAAAATCACATCCAACCTCACTGATGGTCATCACCATCATAAGCAATGATTAACAGAGGCCTCTACCCACATGAGTGGTCAACGCCACCTCATCATTTGAGTCCTATCTTTATGAACATGACTCCAATGGCACGTTGACCAAATCCTGGAGAGAGATATTCACCAACAAAGTATCTAAGCCACATCATCCTGAAACCTCATTCCCCTGCGACTGTATCGTTCATCCTAATGGTCAACATCATCCAATATTACTCAGGCCATGCTTATAACTTGACAACCTTTTCACCTCAAACCGATGACCATGCCACCCAACCTATGATCAACATCACTCATAGAATTTGTGCCGCGTATAACTAGACGAACCACACCACATCATCTAGATGGTCAACACTATCTCAATCATCAGTCCATGCCTGTCACATTCCCATGGAACCTTCATAAGAAATATATACAATTCAATTTAAAATAAATAAATTCACCTGGACTAACTACCCAGGTTGATCCAAACCCCTTACCTAGCTTGACCATTTTTAGAGGATCACGAGTATGCCCAAAGTAATCTCTTATGATTAATTAATTAATTAATTTAAAAGACAAGCATTAATTTTATAAGGTTACTCTCAGTCAACCCAATGGCGCGCTCAAGAACACATCCCCTAAAACAACCAAAAAATAAGGAGAAAGCTAGGCACCACCTACCTCATACTGGTAGAAACTCGTTCATCCAATATCAGCCTCTAACTCATGCTTATTTGGAAGAAATAAGTGTTTTAGATGAAAACCCTGAAAATAGGGTAAAATGACTTGCACATATTTAGTATACCATATGGAAATAGCAAATAAGGAAATATATAATATGATCAAAGGTCTTACCAATGCAATTCCAATGAGACCAACGAAGCTTGGATCAGAGCTTGAACAATGAAGATCACTCAAAATATCCAAATAGGGTGAAGGAGGGTCTCCATATACTGTGCATGTAGGTGAATAAGGAAAAGAAGAGGAGAAAACATAAATAGAGGGAGGGGAAATTTGTCAATTTCACCTCTTTAAGTGACCTACATGGTTTAGCCACACAGTTTGGATAATTGTTCACCAACCGTGTGACACCCACTATCTAGGCACCACACCTCGTATAGCCTAAGAGAACGGTTGGCCAAACCATGTGAAAACCATGCATGCTACCTCTACTAAGAACTATAGAACACCCCGCACAACCATCCACCCCCTGTCACGACCCGAACCACGCTGGGGCTTGAGCCGAAACTACCCCAAGCCCACCTCCGTAGGCCTGGGGGTGGAAATAAGTGCAAAAGGCACACCAAACTCAGGGATGCCTTTGCCTAAGAACCCGTACACACACAACAAACTTAATGAAAAAGTGCAGAGGGAAAGGAACACAAGATGCAACACTGCTATAAATAAACCAAACATGCATGAACCACTAAACAGTACAAGTATGGTATAGAAAATTGCAAGTGAAAAAATGAAAAAATACACACCCAACTAGAAAAGTGCCACAACCTGGCAGTAACTAAAAAGTAAAACAACTGAGAGATCCCCTCTCCTGGAACCCAACCTATGACCATCGTACGCGGTCTAAGCACCCATATCCCAATGCTCCTCCGAAGTCAGGATCAACCTGTTTGTCGTCTGCATAAGGCACGACATGTGCAGGCAAAACCCATGCAGGGGTGAGTATAAAAATACTCAGTAAGACACCTTGAAAAGGTGAAGGGGGATCCATAAGAGATACTATAAAAAGGAAAGCAGTATATAGGATATGGTACAATAAAAGGAGTGAAGATCAAACCAATAAGAGAGTGAAGTAAGATCACCCAAACACAAGGAGATAGAAATTGTGAGAATATGAACTTCTCATCGAGTCTTATCTACCTATAGTAGGAGAGTATACTCTCCCAACCACAAGAAGCTAGACACAGAAAGCACGTGGCATACCCCTCACGTCTTCACCTCTCCTGGAAAGAGAGTAACTAAGACCCAAGGAGTGGGTACTGATAATAGAATATATATACATACATACATACATACATACATATAAATACATACATATATATATGCTCAATCAAAGAAGCCCAAACAAGAGAGTAAGGATATATCCATATCACAACTCAACCCAAGAAAGTGAGTAGACAATAGTCCTAGAAGTAACCACCATCGATTCCCAATATCTCATACATCTACCTAAGAGGCACAAGTTAAAGGGGATCAAATCACCACACCTCTATACTATCCACTTTAGGTGGCACTGACTCACCCGCACGGTTTTAGGTCACATCACAAGGATGCATCTCAGTGGGGAAAACATCCCTCTTTCTTGAGATTCCTTAGGCAAGTCAAACCATGCCTTTACACTATGCCTATATAGTCAAGGGTCCGCTCTGAATCATCGGGGACTATGCTACCTAGCCCTGCTGAGAGGTCAACTCAGTATCTACTTGTCGGGTAGGGGTGTCCAGACCTGGCCCGACCCTACCGACCTGACCCAACTTGAGTGGGTTGGGTCGGGTTCAAGGCTCCATATTCACGGGTCAGGTCATTTCGGGTTGACCCGTGACCGGGTTGGGTCGGGTCATGGGTTGGGAGAAATATTACCCAACCCGACCCAACCAACCCATCACTACCCTTGAACATCTCATGGACCCATGTGCTACCTCGCTCCACCACCCATCGTCATCATCAATCCTGTTTCATCCCCCTTCCTTAGGCCTCCATGTTCTGTGTTTCCTCCTCCATTACCTCTACCACATGGTGTGACCACTGCAGACCCGCACACCGCCTTCGCCTCCACCTACATCTCCACCACGACTGCCATCCATGACCCTATATCCACCACAGAAAACCTAGAGACAAGAAAAATAAGAATCCCAATGCCGATATCTCTGCCGACTTCCACCTTTTGGGGTCGATTTGTTCGTCGCTGAGGTCCTCCTAGCATGGTGAGGATGACAAAGCACTGAAGCCTACGAACTGAGCACTATTACCTTGTGTCACTAGTTGAATGAAATCTCGAATCAAATTTCAACATCCACTCGAGGTCACCGAAAGAAAAAATAAAGTGCCAACTTAATGGAGTAGATTCTCTGATGTGCACCTCCTCCTCAATGAAACCGACCAAACCAGCACTAATGAAGAACAAGGGCAGAGACCTGAGAACAAAATGTCATGGGCGATGATTTGAGATTAAAATAAAATTTTCAGGAGGAGATCACAACTAACCAAGCGCGCTGATGAATGGGATCACAATCGGCCTGGGATGAAGGAGATCACCCATCTCGAACCCTCAATGGCCATCAAGGGAAGAAGAGATCGATTCGCGAGGAGTAGAATGTGAAGGAGGCGTGTAGTGGTGGGATAATAATCTAGGGCATCGACATTTTTTTTACACAACCTAATTGACCTGTCGACCCGATCAAACCAACCCGATGTGATATGGGTTGGGTCAGGTCAGGTCTGGGAAAAAATGGCTATGACTCGACCTGACCCGACCTATGTTTTGTTGGGTCAGGTCTAAAAACTCTTCAAAACTAACATAACCCAACCCAACCCATGGATACCCCTATCGTCGGGGACTACGCTTCCCAAAACTACTAAGGAGTCAGCCTAGTATCTACTCATCAGGGACTATGCTACCCAACCATGCTGAGGGGTCAGCCCGGTATTGCTCTAGCCATCCCTGCTAGATGGTACATCTCGAAAAGAATCGAGGAACTACACTAGACATCCCTTCTGGATGATGCTTCTCAGAAAGTATCGAGGAACTACACTGGCCATCCTTGCTGGATGGTACCTCTCAGAAAGCATCGAGGAACTACACTGTACATCCCTACTAGATGGTACCTCTTAGAAATCATCGATGAACTGCAATGGTCATACCTACTGGATGATACCTCTCAGAAAGCATTGAGGAAATACACTGTTCGTCCCTGCTGGATGGTACCTCTCAGAAATCATCGAGGAACTACACTAACCATCCCTAATGGATGGTAAGTCTGAGATACTCTAAAGATATGGTAAGATCGATACCATCATCAGGTGTCTCCCCGGATAGGTTTCACACTCAGAACATCTCGCTTATCATCCCTAAAGATACTACAGAGGGAACCATCTACGTGAAAAAACACTCAGGATATGATACTCACAACCCAAAATCCAAGTCCAAAAGAAGGATATATGAGAGACAAAAGATTTATAAAGTGTTACATAATGCATGTAGGTCCCACATGACATGTGACCCCATATCATCTCCTAGCTGTGTTCCCATCCATACTCAAGTACTAAACTATGCACTAGTACCACTAGGAATTCTAGTGTACTCCTAGAGTACATGGCAAATCTAATCAAGAGACTGATGAGCACACACTGCTTGTCATTGGTCTTAAGGGAAAAAACATAATTTCACTGACATACCACCTCAAACGACCCCAAAATCTTTGACCGCATCTCTTCATACATCTTATCCACTCTCACAAGAGTCAGGGTTGATATAAGCCATGGATTCTCTTTAAAAAAATCAAAAGGATCTTCCACCAATATTCCTTTCATGTTTTCACATTTAATGAGATCATGAATAAGGCTCTACACATCCAACGGATCACACCATTGCGTTCCTTTCATAAAAACATACAATATTAACTATTCATTCACCCCAAACGAACATCTGATGGAAAAGTCGTCTGTCACCGCATTTTGATTGAAAAGATTCCCATGGGTCCCACACATTTAATTTAGTTTAAACATTCAAAAAATAGTCTTGAAATGTCTGCTCAAGAACCAGGGTCGCACCGCCGCTGATAGCGCGTTAATTGGACATCGTATGGAAGAGTTACGACAGATTCAAGAATTCTGCAATAATAATAATAATAATAATAATAATATTGGGTGTTTCATAGACCCGAATCACGAACTGTAATTCAATATATCTTGAATTGACCATATTAAATATAGGTTCACATCACCACTAACGATATGTCAATCGGACGTCACACGTAAGAGTTATGGTGGGACGAAGATTTAATAATAATATTAAATCTATTATTTCACAGGAATTTCATGGACCCAGGTTACAGGTCATGGAGAATTATTTGGAATGGTCTTAAAATTATAATATTATTGATGTGTTCATGACACCACTAACAACATGTTGATTAGACATCGAACGAGGAAGTTATGGGGGTTTAAAATGCTAATAATAATAATAATAATAATATATTATTTTTTTATTTTCATTTTTTATTCCCCCATTCTTCTAACACTATCCTCTTTCCCTGTAGGGTTTCCTAGGTGTTCCACCTCCCCTTAAATCATGAGGGTCGCTGCCCTCAACCGCCTCTGGCCGACTGCCTCCCCAACCATCGCCCAGTCACTGTCTCACCAGACTGGAATGCCTCACCCTGCCGCCTTCATCTATGTCGGACCACCTAGGCTCAACCTCACACTGTCTTCATGGTGGCCTACTCTTCCGGAACCATGCACCACCACCATCCAACTCATCGCCGAACCGCCTGGAGCCAAGTCAGACCACCGTCCCGACCACCCTACTCACGTCGACCCCACTCACTGGACCGCACGACGCCACCGCACCTTCCGTGATCCACCACATCTTCATTCTTCACAATTTTGATGTATAAAATCTATATAGGTCATCCTCATCTCATTATATTTCCATATTTGTGCTTGGATCAACAAACCATCCATGTTTCATCGATTCACCGTGAATTCGAGCACCCAAACGAGCTCGGGTTGCCCGACAACTGTAGAACTGGGATCCATAGGGATTCTATGGTGAGGAACAAAAATAAACTAGAGGTAAAGGCACCATAAAAAAGGGTTTGGATCATTAACCAAGCATTATTGGCCAACATATCGATAACATACGATTTGGGTAAGAAAAAAAACTGATAAAAGTAGTTTATTTCAATTTCTGGGATCGTGTAAGGGCGTAGATTGAAGAATTAATTATCAACATGATCAATCATTTAATCAAAGGTATAAAAAACCAAATATGAGTCCTACCTAGATAATATCGATTTTTTTATGAATATTTCACTTTTGCAATGATTGGAAGAAGTCGTTGCGTTCATCGCGCTTCGATCCGCCTAGATCCAAGGCTTCGTTGTTGTTCTTCGAAGGAATTATCCAAAGGGTGAAGGGAGCTCTTGCCAATGGATTACAGGAACTGTGAGGCCAACCCTAGAAAAAACCCCTTAATGGACTATTTATAACTTTTCAATTAGGTTAAGATATTAATAAACTATTATTTAATTATTTAATTATTCATCCACAATGGAATATAAGCCGAACTCTTGACACCGACAAAGGTTATACCACACCTAGTGTAAAACCTATGTTATGAAATCAATGGTGGTCTCAGAATTCTCATCAGAATCCATGTCCATGAGTTATTTGGGTTTGAGATATTAAATGAATAAATTAATAATTTAATTCATCCATTTACCATACCGCTAATGAGAGAGGGATCTGAACGTCCCCCGCCAACTCATTTTATGTCGCACCTAGGGCGAACACCATGTTCTGGAATCAACCGTGGCCTCTGATTTCTGTTCTGAGTTAACTTTTGGGAGATATATCATTTCATTTTCATGAATAGTTTAAAATATACTTAATATTTTTGTATAATTTATTACGGGAACTCTAGGCCTTATAATTGCACATCGTCTCCGTAGATAGCTCTGGAAATATTCCTAAATATATTCCAAAGTATTATAGGGAAAACATGGCTCTCTAAATTATTCCCTCCTTCAATATTTTCATCCCTGAAAAGAAAAACTAGGGAAATAACTCGAGATACTGAGCTCACACCTAACTCTCCCACTCCCAGGAAAACCTTTACATTTTTGTGCTGCCACAACACGCGAACTAAAGGGATGGTCCATCCTCATAATGTCTGCTCTTATCGATGACATGCATATAAACATGCATGTATCTCTTCATTCATGACACATGGGAGATGTTGTGCACCCACTCTAGCTATTGGGGCATGGTAATATGGTAGGCAGCATCACCATCTCTTTTTGCATGGTCTCGAATGGTCCGAAGAGACTCAAGGGATAGTTTGCCTCCCAGGCCGAACCTATACATCCCACATCGCGATTAGAATCACTATTTGTCCCTATAATATGGTCATGTGATTCCCTCCTTCAGAATATCCATCTGGTGAAACAACTAAGGATATTTGGTCACCCAAGATTTCACAATCGATGTTTCACAACATAGACTCTCTTATATGATAAAGAATCAAAGGAGTCAACACCATCGACTAAATAAAATTGTAACCCCCTCCTTCGCTAGGTTCAACTATAGGGAAGTTAGCCACTTCAAAGCTTCCTGCACTAGGCAAGCCTGAGACTTCCTACTAAGGGAATATGCTATAAAATTCCCCTTTCTCGAAGTATAGAATATCTCAAAGTCATAGTTCTGTAGGAATTTACAACCAGCATCACTACCTTATGTTCAAGTCTCTCTGAGTGAAGACATACTTGAGACTCTAGTGGTCTGTGAAAACCACAAAGCATTCTCTTATAAGGTAGTGTCTTCATACCCTTAGGTGAAAGACCACTGCTGTCAGCACCACATCATGTAGTTTTATTCATGGGGCCTCCATCACCTTGACCTGTACTTGATAACTTCTATATCATGGTTAACGTTGATCATGAAAAGTTACCAATGAATAGAGAAAGTGAGTAAACTTATCCAACCGTAAGAATATGGACACATAAATAATGTGGCATAATCTGCATATCTTTATCTCCCTTGTAAGGAGAGTAATCCCTAAAACAGGCACTCTACTACACCCACTAGTGGAATTACAAGAAAAAGGAGTTCAAGCAGAAAAAATCCACCATCAATGCCAGGACCTACTCTGACACTCCATCACACAACCTCACCATGAATGCACAAGTTAGAGGGATTCATCCACCACATCTTGATACTATTCACTTTGGGCGGAACTGACTCACCCTCATGGTTTTTCTCGCATCACAAAAAATGCATCTCAGTGGGGGAAGGAAACCTCTTCCTTATGCATTCAAAGATATATTGAATATCACTGACATAGGTTTACACTGATGCCCCACGTCACCCTGGAAAAACCTTAAGCAAGGAGTAGAGAGAAAAGAGTAATTCACAAACTGCCTAACAAGTTCTTCTGCAAAAAGTAGAAAAGATAAAAGGAGTAACCCTTATCATGTTGGGCGGAGAAGTGATGGCAAGAGGGGGGGTGAATTGCCTTTTAAAAAAAATTAACAATTTAAAATCAAAGTAAAAGTGCAGCGGAAATAAAAGAGGCAAGACACGCAACTTGATAACGGAGTTCGGCTTAAACCCAAGCCTACGTCTCCGCTCCCAACTCAACCGTTGAGAGATTTACTACCGCTTGCTTTTCAATGGTTTTATCAAGAAACCCACTAGACTTTAAGGTTAGTCTAGAACCTATTACAACTTGCTTTTAATGGTTATGCAAGAACCCACTTGCTTTCAATGGTTGAGCAAGAACCCACTAGCCTTATTACAGGTGAAGGCTAGATCACCTTTGATTCAAGCCTTTTAAAAGGGAAGGCTTGACTAACCTCTTCACACCTTGAAGGTGGTGTGAAAACCCAAATGAAAGGGAGATGAGAGAAAGAGGGGTTTGTAGGAACAAACCCAATTTGATGCTCAAAATAAATAAAGTAATGAAAAACCGTAATGG
This sequence comes from Viscum album, assembly GCA_963277665.1. NCBI lineage: Eukaryota > Viridiplantae > Streptophyta > Magnoliopsida > Santalales > Viscaceae > Viscum > Viscum album. Next base: position 727,669,252 of record OY728155.1, read on the forward strand.
GAAAGCCTTGGGCACCAAAGGATTGATTGGAGTTGATGAAGGGCACTCCCAAGCTTCTTTGATGGTTCTCCTTGGATGTGGAAGTGAGTTGGAGCAATTGGGAGTTCCTTGGAGGAAAGCGCCAGAGGTTCGCCAAATGATCAAAAATGTTCCCGTGGGCTTCCTTTATGTTTCGCTAGTGTTCCGGGGCTTCCTAGTCCTTTATTTATAGAGGGGGAACCCTCAAATGGCCTTTGGGGGTCTTCGGAGCCATTGGAGAGGCCTTCGGAGCCGTTGGGAGTCAAGTGGACAGGCCTGGTCAAAGCCCAACGGCTAGTTTGACTGGCTCCACCGGCTGACCGGTGCTAGGCCACCGGTTGGCCGGTGCTTTGAAAAAGGAGAGGCCTTCGGGCTCAGGCACCACCGGTTGGCCGGTGAGGAGGCCACCGGTTAGCCGGTGCTGAGGCAGTAGCAAACACTATTCATCTGGGTGCCACCGACTGGCCGATGGTGGGACACCGGTTGGCCGGTGGTCTGGACAGAGGGATGCCTTCTGTCCAGGCCTCCATCGGCTGGCCGGTGGTCTTCCACCGGTTGGCCGGTGGACTGAAAATCAGTCCACTTTGGCTTCTTGCTTTCTTGGCCCAATTCCTTGGCCACCTGAAATCATGCCTATCAACAAAAACACTTAAAACAAGATTAGATAAAGAAGAGAGTGATTGTGATCATGAAAATTAAACCTCGAGGGGTACGAGAGGTACAACAATCTCCCCCTATTTTGATGATCACAATCACCAAAACAAACAATGTAAAAATGAAATGAAAGGCATGCTTTAAATTTGTTTACTTTTCAATTTATCCTTTAAAGCATGAGAGAAAGATTTCTCCCCCAATCAACCAAGAATTTCTCCCCCTTTGTGATTATCAAAATAGCACGGGGCATAAAACTTGATTGAGGGAAAGAGTTGAAAAACAAGATAGATATTTTAAACCAATTGAAATTTTTGAAATTTGAATTGAAAGTTTTGAATTGAGAATTTTGAATTGAAAGTTTTGAATCGAAAATTTTGAAATGAAAGTTTTGAAATTGAAAGTTTTGAAATTGAAATCAAAAAGGCTTAAACGATCCTAACTCCCCTAAATAAAAACAACAAATCACCGGGGAGAGGTTTTTGAAACCGAGACAAATTTTGGTCTGGTGAGACTCGCTAAAAGGGATTTTTCAATCCATACTTGTCTAGTGGCGGGTCTTCTCCTATGAAATTCATCATTAAAGAAAATAGTTTTGGGCCTACCATACCGGGCATTTTTGCAATCGCACTCATAAATTAAGTGCCCGGGTTTTTTACAATAATTGCAAAATTTATATTGGGAGCTCCCCCTTACAAAAATAGTTGGAGCATGGGAAGAGGAAGCTTGCTTGGAATAGCCAAGCCCTTCGGTGGTTCTAGATATGCGTTGGGAACCAAGCAATTTGGTCAAATTTTGTTCCCCTTGGGTGAACTTGGCAAGAGATTCCCTTAGATCTTTGATTGTTGATTCCATACAATCAACATCGGGAAGGTTTTGGATCTTGAGGGACAAGTCCTCCTTTTCTTTGAGAAGTTGTTCCTTTTCGGAAGAGAGTTTTTTGAAATTCTTTTTCAAAGCAACAAATTTGGAAGAAAGTTCATGAAAACCTTACTCCAATTGATCTCTAGCATGTTGGAGATCCTCATAAGACATGTGATTGAAAGAATTTGAAGAACTAGAGGATGAGGAGTCGGAAGATGTTACCTCATGAAATGACATTAGGCATTTTTACCGTTGTCGCTTGAGGAGGAGGAGGAGGAGGAGGAGGAGGATGTGGAGCTATCACTCCATGTGGCCTTGAAAGCCTTCTTCTTTTCCTTTTGCTTGGCCTTTTTCTTGTTGAGTGGGCAATCGGGCTTGTAATGGCCTTTTTTGCCACACCCGTAACATGTTACCTCGGGCTCGGATTTTTCGTTGGTTTGAGCCTTGCGGGATTTCTTCTTCTTGTGCTTCTTCATAAATTTGTGCATTTTGCGGGCAAGATTCTCCATTTCGGAATCGCCGCTTGAAGAGGAAGATGATGAGGAGGATGAGCTTTCTTCTTGTTGAACTTTGAAGGCGATGTTCTTTGGAACTTTGATTGGTTTGCCTTCCTTTTCAGCTTGCCTCCTCATGGTGATCTCATAGGTCATGAGGGATCCAATGAGCTCTTCTACCGGCATGTTCTTGACATCTTTTTCTTCTTGGATTGCCGTGACTTTTGGTGCCCATGAGCTTGGTAGGATCCAAAGTATCTTCTTGACCATCGTTTCTGCAGACACATCATCACCAAGGGACTTTCTCCCATTGCAAACATCAGTAAAACGCGTAAACATTTCAATAATATTTTCAGATGGATGCATGGTAAAAGATTCAAAATCTTGACGGTACATATACAATCGAGTATCCTTGACTTTGTTGGTCCCCTCATGGGTAACCTCCAAAAGTTTCCAGATTTCATGTGATGAGGTGCATGTGGAAACTCGATTGAACTCATTACGATCAAGGCCGCAATGTAGAGCGTTCATGGCTTTGCCATCAAGCTCGAAATTTTTAATATCGGCTTGGGTCCATTTGGATTCATCGGGAGAGGAAAGAGTGTAACCATGCATGACAATTCTATAAATAGGATAACCAATGCTTCTAAGAAAAGTGGTCATGCGGGTTTTCCAATAGGTATAGTCGGTCCCATCAAAAAATGGAGCACGACCCAAAGAATAGCCTTCGGGGGCGAAAGAGGTTGAAGCCATCACAATGGATCTTGAATTTGAAACCGGTTAGGGTATTACTCAAACTTTGCCTCTGATTCCAATTGTTGGGCGGAGAAGTGATGGCAAGAGGTGAATTGCCTTTTAAAAAAAAATTAACAATTTAAAATCAAAGTAAAAGTGCAACGGAAATAAAAGAGGCAAGACACGCAACTTGATAACGGAGTTCGGCTTAAACCCAAGCCTACGTCTCCGCTCCCAACTCAACCGTTGAGAGATTTACTACCGCTTGCTTTTCAATGGTTTTAGCAAGAAACCCACTAGACTTTAAGGTTAGTCTAGAACCTATTACAGCTTGCTTTTAATGGTTATGCAAGAACCCACTTGCTTTCAATGGTTGAGCAAGAACCCACTAGCCTTCTTACAGGTGAAGGCTAGCTCACCTTTGATTCAAGCCTTTTAAAAGGGAAGTCTTGACTAACCTCTTCACACCTTGAAGGTGGTGTGAAAACCCAAATGAAAGGGAGATGAGAGAAAGAGGGGTTTGTAGGCACAAACCCAATTTGATGCTCAAAATAAATAAAGCAATGGAAAACCATAATGGGAAAGCCTTGGGTGCCAAAGGATTGATTGGAGTTGATGAAGGGCACTCCCAAGCTTCTTTGATGGTGCTCCTTGGATGTGGAAGTGAGTTGGAGCAATTGGGAGTTCCTTGGAGGAAAGCGCCGGAGGTTCGCCAAATGATCAAAAATGTTCCCGTGGGATTCCTTTATGTTTCGCTAGTGTTCCGGGGCTTCCTAGTCCTTTATTTATAGAGGGGGAACCCTCAAATGGCCTTTGGGGGTCTTCGGAGCCGTTGGATAGGCCTTCGGAGCCGTTGGGAGTCAAGTGGACAAGCCTGGTCAAAGCCCAACGGCTAGTTTGACTGGCTCCACCGGCTAACCGGTGCTAGGCCACCGGTTGGCCGGTGCTTTAAAAAAGGAGAGGCCTTCGGGCTCAGGCACCACCGGCTGGCCGGTGAGGAGGCCACCGGTTGGCCGGTGCTGAGGCAGTAGCAAACACTATTCGTCTGGGTGCCACCGGCTGGCCGGTGGTGGGACACCGGTTGGCCGGTGGTCTTCCACCGGTTGTCCGGTGGACTGAAAATCAGTCCACTTTGGCTTCTTGCTTTCTTGGCCCAATTCCTTGGCCACCTGAAATCATGCCTATCAACAAAAACACTTAAAACAAGATTAGATAAAGAAGAGAGTGATTGTGATCATGAAAATTAAACCTCGAGGGGTACGAGAGGTACAACATATCATTCCATTCCCTACATGATCTTATACATCCAAATATTGCAGTTGTTTGTGGTCTCAGCTTCCAGCTTCTTGAGCCTGACGTGGGCTTCCTAGTGGTGGTTCAAAAACCTCATAACTTCATCCCCCACCTCCATATTCTTTTACTCCCCTTCCAACACTACCTCCCTAGGGACCACCCTAATCATGGTGTTGTCTCTTCCATGGTGGTCCACCTGCTTTCTTCCTGGTGTTCTTAGCACGTCTAGTTAGATATTCTCTTGCCATGTGACCTCACCTATCACAAGAATAACACTAACCCTCTCCGGGCTAACCCGGTGCTCAAGTCTGATCATGAGAAGATCTCCTACACCGATATCTTGTCGTCTGATGCCTTATAGCTACAATAGATGTCTTAGCTCTGTTTCAACCACTACCACAACCAGTTGTATGGAGTCCCTTTGACATAAAGTTCTCTGCCACCAGTGCCTGCTCTAGTACCCTGATATAGGTAGGGATGCACAAGGGTACTATGATAGAACAGATCTCTCTACAGAGTCTCTGATCAAACCTCCATGCTCAGAAGTAGCTATCATGGATCACGTCCATAGAGTAACATGTAAGGTCAGTGAACCTAGTCGCATACTCAGTCACCGTCATCCCTCCTTTCTAAAACTGGAGAAGATCCTGAAGTCAAACAGAGCGCAAGAAGGAGGGGTAGTACTCCTCATGAAAAAGTTTTTGGAAGTCATCCCACGAGAGTGTCGACTCATCGAGTATTTGAGTAACCAAGCTCCACCGATGCCTAGTTGCTCCGTGGAAAAGGCTACCTGCCAAAGCCACCATATGATATGTCGGTGTCTGTGTAAGCCTAAAGAGGTGGACCACTGACTCCAGTCAAACCTCTGCTTCTTGAGGGTCTAGCTCACCATGAAACCTCAGTAGTCTTTATCTTTGGAACTCATAAAGTGCACTCATTCTATGAATGTCCTCAACCTACTTTGTCGGGGTTGTCTGCTTCTTAAAAAGCGGGGGTACTGCTACCTGCCCACCTAGAGGAAGGGGGTCACATGATGGATCCTGAACTAAGGCCTCATCACTCATGGAATCTTCATCATGAATCATATCTAGTATCCTGGATAGCTATTGTTACAGATACATATTGAATGTTATCAAGGAGTACCGTGGTCAGATGATCATATATATATCAACAGCACTAGGGATATTCTCAATAAGGATAATCAAAGACTCAATCCAATATAATACATGTACCATTGTTCCCTATAATAAGTGTCTCAGGGTGCTGAGTCAATAAGTGGGTAATCAGGGTCCTGGTTAATTGATACATCGGACGATCATACCATCACTAGACTCCCTGGCATGAGAGCTGCTCTTGATACAATTTGACACTATTTCCATAAACCCAACCAAGAATTTTTTTAGAGAAACATTCGAACAATGTCCCAAGGGTCGAACCACCTCTGATACCACTTTTTCATGACCTGACCTATACTGGGGCTCAAGGAACAACTACCCCAAGCCTACCTCTATAGGACAATGGGTGGCGACAAGCACCGAAGGTGCAACAAACTTGGGGAGGCCTTTGACTAATAATTAGTACACACACACACACAACTAACTCAATGAAAAAGTGTAGAGGGAAAGGAACAAAAGATGTAACACTACTATAAATAATCTAAACATGCATGAGCCACTAAACAGTACAAGTACAATACAATAAACTAAAAGGGGAAAAGGGAAAAATACATGCCCAACCAGAAAAGTTCCACAACCTGGAAGTAACTAAAAATAAAAACAGCTGAGAGAGCCCCGCTCCTGAAAACCAAGCTACGACCACCATATGCAGTCCAAGAACCCGTATCCCTATGATACTTCGAAGTCATGATCAACTTGTATGTCATATTTATAAGGCATGACACGTTCAGGCAAAGCCCATGCAGGGGTGAGTATAAAAATACTCAGTAAGACACCCTTAAAAGGTGAATGGGGAGCCGTAAGAGATACTCTAAAAAGTAAATCAATAGATATGACAAGGTACAATAAAAGGAGTGTATATCAATCCAATAAGATAGTGAAGTAAGATCATCCAAACACAAGGAGCTAGAAACAGTGATAATATGAAATTCTAATCGAGTCTTCGCTACCTATAGTAGGAGAGTAGACTCTCCCAACCATGAGAAGCTAGATATAGAAAGCATGTGGAATACCTTTCATGTCTTTGACTCTCCTAGAAGGAGAGTAACTAAGACCTAAGGAGTGGGTACTAGTAGTAGAATATATATGCTCAGTCAAAGAAATCCAAACAAGAGAGTAAGCGGATATCCATCTCATAGATCATCCCAAGAAAGTGAGTAGCCAATAGTCCTAGAAGTAACCAACATCGATGCCCAATATCTCATATGTCTACCTAGGAGGCACAAGTAAAAGGGGCTCAAATCACCACACCTCAATACCATCCACATTGGGTGGAACTGACTCACCCGCATGGTTTTTGGTCATGTCACAAGGATGCGTCTCGGTGGGGAAAGTGCCTATTTTTATTGTGAGTCCTTAGGTAAGTCGAACCACACCTTGCCACTATGCCTGCATAGTTTATGGTCTACTTTGAATTGTCGGGGACTACACTACCCAGCCCTACTGAGGGGTTAGATCGGTATCTGATCTTCGGGGACTACACTACCCAGCCCTGCTAAGGGGTCATCCCAATATCTTCTCGTTGGGGACTACACTACCCAGCCTTGATGAGGGGTCAAACCGATATCTTCTCGTTAGGGACTACGTTACCCAACCCTACTGAGGGGTCATCCTAGTATCTGCTTGTCAGGGACTACTCTACCCAGCCCTACTGAGGGGTCATCCCGGTACTACTCTAGCCATCCCTGCTATATGGTACCTCTCAGAAAACATCGAGGAACTATATTTTCCATCCCTGTTGGATGGTACCTCTCAGAAAGAATCAAGGAACTACATTGTCCACCCCTACTGGATGGTACCTCTCGAAAAGCATCGAGGAACTACAATGGACATACCTATAAGATGGTACCTCTCGGAAAGCATCAAGGAACTACACTACCCATTCTTTCTAGATAGTAACTCTCAGAAATCATCAATGAACTACACTGTCCATCCCTATCGAATGATACCTCTCAGAAAGCATCGAGGAACTACACTGGCTATCCCTACTGGATGGTAATTCCAGGATACTTTGAAGATACTATAAGATTTCTACCATCATCAGGTGTCTCCCCAGATAGGCTTTACACCCAAAACATCTCACTTTGTATATCGAAAGCCACTATATAGGAAACCATCACATTATACGTAGAAAAACACTTAGGTTAGGCTACTCACAAGCCAAAATCCAAGTCCAAAAGATGAAGATATGAGATACAGAAGATTCATAAAGTGGTACACAGTGCATGTAGGTCCCACATGAAATGTGACACCATATCATCACATGGCTGTGTTTCCATCCATACTTGAGTACTAAACTGTGCACTAGTACCACTAAGAATGCTAGTGTACTCCCAGAGTACATGGAAAATATATTCAAGAGATTGATGAGCACAAGATGCTCATCGTTGGTCTGAAGGGAAAAATGTAATTTCACTGACATGCTACCTCAAACGACCCCAAAATCTTTGACCATATCTATTCATACATTTTCTGTACTCTCACAAGAGCCAGGGATGACGTAAGCCATGGATTCTCTTCAAACACGTCAAAAGGATCTTCTACCGATATTATTTTCATGTTTCCACATTTAATAAGATCACAAATAAGGCTCCTCACTTCTAAATGGATCACACCATTGTGATCCTTATGAAAAAACATGCAATATTGACTATTCATTCACCCCAAACGAACATCCGATGGAAAATCCATATGTCGCCGCATTTTTCTTGAAAAGTTTCCCATGGGTCCCATTACTTGAATTTAGTTTAAACATCTGAAAAATATTATTGAAAATTCCTCTCAAGGATTAGGATCATGCCGCTGATGACGATGCATTAATTGGACGTCGTATGGAAGAGTTATGGAAGATGGAAGAATTCCACAATAATAATAATAATAATAATAATGGGTGTTTTGTGAACCCAAAACACAAACTAGAATTCAATATCCAACATTAGTCTTGAATCTACTATCTTAAAGATAGGGTCACATCATCACTAATGGCACGTCAATTGGACGTCGCATGTAGGAGTTATGACGGGTCGAAGATTTAATAATATTATTAAATCTATTATTTCATGGGTGTTTTATGGGACCAAGTTGTGGGTCAGGGATAATTTTCTAAAATAGTCTTAAAATGATCAAATTATCAACATGGTCATACTGCCACTGATGACATGTCAATTGGATGTTGAACGAGGAAGTTATGGGGGTTTAAAAAGATAATAATAATAACAATATATTATTTTTATTTTTATTTTTATTTTTGATTCCCCCCTTTGTATAACCCTAGATTCTAGCCCTATAGGGTTTCCTAGGTGTGCTGCCTCCCTTTCAATCATGCATGCCTCTGCCCTCGACCTCTTCTGGCCTGCTGCCTCGCCGGCCACCGCCTAGTCGCTATCTTGCCAGACCGAACCACCCCGCCCTGCCGCTTTCATCTGCACTGGACCGCCTTGTATGAACCTCATGCCACCGCTATTGTGTCCTACTCCACCTGAACCATGCATCGCCACCATCTAGCTCATCGCCAAACTTTCTGTAGTCGTGTCAGACCACCATCCCTGCCACCCTGCTCGCACCGACCCCACTCTACCGAACCGCATGAAGCTGCTACACCTTTCATGATCTACCACATCTTCATTCTTCATGATTTTGATGTATAAACTCTAGATCAATCATCCTCGTCTCACGATCTTTCTAGATCTATGCTTGGATCAAAAAAATGTCTAGGTTTCATCGATTCGTTGTGAATTTGGGCACCCGAATGGGCTTGGGTTACCCGAAAAATATTTAATCAAGATCCATGGGGATTCCTCGGTGAGGAACACAAAAAAAGAGAGAGGAAAAGGCGCCATAAACAAAGTTTTTGGATCATTTTCCAATCATTCTTGGCCTAAGGATCAAGAATGTGCGATTTGAGTTAGAAAAAACAACTGATAAAGGAAATTTATTTCAATATCTGGGATCATGCAAGGGCGTAGATTGAAGAATTAATTATCAACATGCTAAATCATTTAATAAAAGGTGTAAAACACCAAAGACGAGTCTTACCTAGTTAAGATCAATTTTTGTTGATGAATATTGTACTTGCACAACAATCGGAAGAAGCTATTGCGTTTATCATGCTTCAATCCGCCTAGATCCAAGGCTTTGTTGTTGTTATTCGAAGAAATTATCCAAAGGGTGAAGGGAGATATGACCAGAAGATTACAGGATCTATGAGGAAATCCCTATCCAAAACCCCTTAATGTCCTATTTATAATTTTTCAATTAGGTTAAGTTATTAATTAATTATTCATCCACGATGACACATAAGCCGAACTCCCGATGCCGACAAATATTATACCCCACCTAGGGTAAAACCTACATTTTGAACTCAAAAGTGGTATGAGAATTCTCATCCAAGTCCCTACCCACGAGTTATTCTGGTTTGAGCTTTTAAATGAATAAATTAATAATTTAATTCATCCATTTAACATATCTCCAACAAGCGAGGGGTCCGAACGTCCCGTGCCGACTCATTTTATGTCGTACCTAGGGTAAAAGCTACATTATGGACTCAAAAGTGGCCCCATATTTCTATTCCAAGTTACCATTTGGGAGATATATCATTTAATTTGTGTGCATAGTTTAAAATATACTTAATATTTTTGTATAATTTATTTTGGGCACTCCGGACCTCAGAATTGCATGTCGTCTCATCGCCTAGCTCTAGAAATATTCCTATAAATATTCTAAAGTCTTAAAAATAAAAACAATAATCTCTATCCCCCAACCCCTACATGGTTTTTTAAACCATGCATAGAGCCAAAGGAGGCCTTCATGGTTTCTCCTAGGAGGCTGCAAGGTTTTTCCAAACCGTGTGCCTTTGTCTGCACACCCTAAAGAGTTGGGTTTTCAGCCTCAGACGCACCCAAAACCCACTTGGAACCCCAAGGAACTTTCCAATCATTAAAACCCAACTATAAATAATTTCTTGGGTCAAATAAACTCTCATAATTAGCTTCTAAATTCAAGAGTTCAAATTTTCCCACTCATCAAATAAGAAAAACTCAAATGGGTTGAGGATTTCAACCTGCTCCAAAAACCCAGGTCATTACAATCTCCCCATCATAACATTGCTCATCCCTGAGCTATAAGACATTACCCAGAGATGGTAGAAAACATACCCATATCATTCAAAACACCCCAGTCTACCCCGATTATAAATTCACTGGTCAACTACCTCAAGGCACTCCCCACCTTAGGAGTTACCTACTCGGTCACTTCCCGACCCAAAACTCAAATAAATCAATGGTCCACTGACCATCCCCGAACTAAAAAGTCCTCTTATGACACATCGTCACTCCTTCAACTTATTAGGTTCTTGAATTGTGCCTATGCCACATATGAAACCAATCAATTACCACATCTCATCAGATGCCAACCTCATTCTCATGTTTCACATAACACCTATGAGGTCCCACATCTCATTAGATACCCAAAAGAAGTGCCTATGCCATGAACCTCATATATATCCCACATCACATTGAAACCTAGATTCCAACACACCTCAAATAAAACCCACATTAGATCGATTCCCATAATAAATATTGGTTCCACATACCTCCATATATATATATATTTATATATCATGCAATTGTGCTGATGCCAACCTACTAACTAGCTCTTGGTTAGTCCAAAATTACATCTTGTGCACCTCGTGCACCCAAAAATAGACATGCCTAAAAAAGGGTCCATTTCAAAAAAAAGAACCCCGGTCACGCCCATGGTGTGCCTATAACTGTAGTCAGATCCTCGGTCTGCTCTGTACCTGGCAGGTCAACTACATGTACCTAGCCTGAAGCCCGACTACCTGAGGCCTAGCCTCCCTATAGAGATATACCAACTACCAACCATTAAACCCACTACTAGGTCCCACAGTCTCTACCATGAACTTCATGTGCAACTAAATATCAGCTACCATCTCTTGGTACCACTCCCAGCCCGACCTTATATGCCTGAGTTTGCCCCAGTCCCAACCTTCCAGTGATCCAAGAAGGCTTCCTATAGAATCTCTTGAGATACCAAATCTATCCACAAGCTCGAAAATCTTTCAGTGATTGATCACATTGTATCCACATATTTCTTGGCTGCCCACACTAGATACACACCATCGAAGACCCACTCCTCACTGGTCTTCTTGAATCATTGGCATGAACACCCTGGTGATATTCCTCTTAGCCCCAATTACTAGTATTTGAAGCATCACTGCTGAAATCACCTGTCAACATCACCTAGATCAAGTATGAATAGTCTATAAAATTTCCCTCAACTATTTAAACCCAATTCACCACCTATGAGAATGAGTCTAACCTAAAGATGTTTAACTGTAACCTGATGGTGTTCCATAAACCATCCTTGAGATGACACACTCTCAAGGTTTCATTGCCCACCATACCATGTGAAAAGTGAGTCAAGTTGGTGAAAGTAATTACATAGACCATGACAGAAATATCTCCCTAATGTAGGCTCAAGAACTCCCAAGCTCTCTCCTCCCTCAGCGTCTCCATAAAGAAGTGCTTGAAGGACCTGGTATTGAAGTCCTTCTAAGTCAATCCCTTGTGTCCGCCCGCATGTACCTATAGATCCCACTAGTGTTTATCTAGTCCTCTAAGCATGTACATCACTAGCTTCACCCTCTGAACTAGGGGTGTCTTGAGATGGTCAAATATTTTCTTCACTGAATCTATCCAGTTCTCATCCACCTTTGGTCCACCCTTACCCTAAAATAGCAGCAGGTGTTGTGACTGGAACTCGCATGTTAGATACACCATCGATCGATCGGCTCCTTGATCTCCTAAATCAATACCCTATATTACATATACCAAGATTTTCCTGAACTACTCATCAAGACATGACTCAAAAGTTTTCATGTCCTACAACTATCATGCTTGTACCTATTCCTATACCTATGACTCATGATCATCCTGACCCTTCGGGGCCTTAACCTGTGCACGATAAAAAAAAAAACTATATCACCACCCTCCCGATGCTCCAATGAAAGTTGTCTAGGTGAAATCCCATTGAATACCAATAATAATGGTCAGAAAAACATAACAATATAACAACTTGAAAAAAGGGAATACCCAAGAGTGGCCTTTTCGAACCCTCCACACTCAAGAACCCCCTTCCCACGAAGAGGTCATTCGGGAAGCCCCAGATGGGAAGGAGTCGTTACCAGCCGAGATGACAGAGCATCCCACGAGGTAACACCTCGATCAGCGATGGTTTGACACATAAATCCATCATCCAGGTGAAGTTCACCCATTCTTCCCACCCGGTGAGACACCGGGTGACCCGACAAGACGAACAATACATGTGAGGTGGAGATTCCCCCAAGAGAGGGCTCCCAGGAATCGAACCCCATACCTCACCGAACACCGTTGTTCTGGCCCTTGACCTTGCACCACTATTCCACAACAGAAGAGGAAGAAAACCATAACAATATATATATGTCATATAATATCACATATAGGGAAATCTCTAATAGGCAGCGTAACCTCACTTCCCTTACAACCCCTTACCACACCCTGTCTCATGACATACGACCTCTTGGACCCTTACCTACCCATATCAGGGTCAGATATCACATGTAACCTAGACTCATAGCCCTATTCCTATCCACATGAGAGTCAAGAATCAAGTATCACCTGAAATCATGGCTCCTCATCTTCCTATAATAGGTTTAGATGTCATATGTAATTCAAGGTAGCTGAGTAAAATACCACCAAAGAGGCTAAGTAGGAAAACATTTTTTAGCTTCTTTATTGAAACTTTAAGCAGCTCACCCCTATCATCATCCATACTTGCTCCTATCAGATCCATTCCCACACCTATATATCACATATCACATAACATCACATACCAATTTCATTGGAACAACAAGCCTGGGATGGTTGATTAGAATGCCACCAAAAAGAGGCTAAGCATGAAAAAACTGTTTAGCTTCCTATGTTGACACTTTAAACAACCCAACCCTCTTAAATAAATCCTGAAACCTAATGAAAATCACAATTAATTAATCATAGGTGTGCATGCTCACACACACACACACATTTATATATTAATCATCCCATGTCCCAATCAAGAAAGCATAAACAATCATTCCTTGTCATACTGATCTAAGGGTAAAAATCCACATAATAATAACCATCACACCCAAGTGATCCACTCAAGGTGAAAATCAAATCAACTATAAAAATAGAAAAGTGGAACAACAATTTCCCACCCCTTGCAACTTGGTATTCCCCTCATGCATGGGGCTGTAAGCACCAAAAAATGAGCTCTGTACCTAGTTTTGACAACATCCTAGTCTCCAGTCTACCATATCTCAAATAGTAAGACCAATTTAAAAGAAAATTATTTGATACCACTGGTAGTTAGATGAAAAATACTATCCAATCCTAGATAATAAAACCCCTTTTATACCATTTGTAGCACCCCAAACCATTTTCCCACCCGAAAAATGCTCAGGTCTAGTTGACCACTAGGCCTTAGGCATGCCACCCCATACACCAAAGGATGTTGATTAGTAGTGAGGGTGTAAAGAGTTGATAGTGGGGAGACTATACTGTTAGGTTCCCGGGGCGCGCAGTGGAAGTCGGTGGGCCGGGGATTTTAAAATTTTCATCGGCGGAACGATGGTACTTGTCGTCACTGATGATCCGATCCCTAGAGAGGTCTGAGGATCTCATGTAGATTATTAAGAGCACAAAAATAAAAATAAAACATACCCATTTCATATCCGAAGTCGTTGTCGACCGCTACTTGTCGACGACGATCATTGCACGAAGGATCCATAACAGTATCCCTCTAGATCGTCCACACGTGCCTCAAAAAATCCACGGGAACACTGATCATTGAACTCTGGGTGCTAGCGCGGCGATTCAACGATATCTTCGACATCCCGACGATCACCGCATCATCGATCTTGCGATGCGTGAGGAGAAACTTGATCCGAACTCTTGGATCGAGTGCTTCTCTCTCTAAGAAGCGGGAGGAGAGAGAGGCTCTCAACTCTCATTCCATGCAAATGAGTGAATAGTTAATTGCACACCCAAGAGAGAGATCCTCCTCTCTTATTTATAGAGAAGTTGATAAATACCCGGTAGGGTTCCCCGAGCCCCGTTAATATCAACGTTCTCTAAATAAATAATTTCGACAGACTAAACTGTGCCGATATTATTTAATATTTTATCACATACTTGTAATATATATATAATATATTACGTGATAAAACCGAGCCATTTAACTCAACTCACTGTCCCGCTTAATATTAAATGAACCTTGAATATTAAATAATATTCATTCGATTAATATTTTTCTTGTATTTTTCTAAACTTGTAAATACATTAAATAAATTCAATCCCAAATATTCATAACTTGAATATTAATGAATTTATTTAATTCATTTGGTGATCGACAACTTGGAAAATTCTCAGACCCCGTGGTGGGTCCCACTATGTCCATATACCTATTCAACTGAATAGGTGCAGATTCTTGAATACGCTGTTGTGTGTGACCCTCTAGGCCCTCATCTCGATAGCAGTGAATAAAATTCATAGACCAAGAGCGGGGTCTAGAAACCCTTCATGACCCCTAAAGAGATAAGGATAGTCATTGCAACGACTACCATCCTACGAACACTGACTGTGTACTATAGTCTCTTTGTCATTAAATATCTCATAAAGCAGGATGCACTCTTGTGTCATCGTCCTTATCTTGATTTATTATTTGTTGATCTATCCGGATGGATTCACCTTTCTACTGCTTTGGCCAAAGACTTATGAAGGTGGCACCATCCTGATCAACCAAGCCTTAGATATACAACTTCCTAAACTTGGAAGCGACAAATCCTTTCTTGACCATTCAACAAACGTCATACCACTAACGACGCACCTGACACAAACTACCTTGCCACAACATTACTGCCATGGTTTTCGCCTTGCATCAAATTACGTAGTTAAATGACATACATTGGTAATGGCCTCAATTCAAGAGACCAATACACATGTCCGTAGATAGGAACAACCAATGACACCCAAAACATGTGGTATTCTTATTGGCGGGTCTGTCCTCATGATCTCACTACTAGAGATCACCAAGTACGAACTTCATGAGAAGAATTATCAATGCTTATGAGCCCCCAGCACCTGATAGTCAGACATCTACTGTGTCCAGTCAGTAAGATGTATCTAGACTATAGAACATATATTTAAGATCACTGTCATTGTATCTAGAGGTTCTCATTCTAGCCTGTGATATGCTATAACCTCTTGACATGACAATTAACCTTTGGACATTACCATTATTATAGTGGACGCAAAAAAAGTCTGCACTATAATGATAAGATATCATCATGCACATCTAACTGTACACATGATACAGTAATCAAAAGTACTACATAGTTGGGTCTAGGGCACCCACTATTTCAACACTACCACTTGCACTAGATCCAATTTTCTAACTAATCTTTCTAGCAACTCACATGATATATACCATGCTTTTGCTAAGTAATGGCTTTAATTGCTGGGCCTGCCACATTTTCGCCGCATGGCATATCTGTTATATGCGACCTCATATGCTTGAGTAATACTTCTCAAGATAGGGTATCCCCGAGTATATTACTTTTGTCTATTGTCACAACTTGACAAATTGTCTAGTAATAATATCATAATTCTAATTATGATAATACTTTTCTCACTAGGTGCGAATCCAAGAACTGGAACAAATCATTACGATTGATAACTACTTCTTAGCTGGCTTAGAAGCTGCAACGTACTTGGTATTTGTAGGTATGACTACCATAAGCTTTTATGATCTTGACTCGCTCATCTACTTTGCCTAAATGATATACTAGATCAAATTGATCTAAGGATTACTAGTTTGTGTCCCACCATAACTAGTATACCTTCCTCTCCTTATTCTAGGTACATATCATTTGTACTTACCAAAGTACAAGATGATAGTTCGGACTACATCACTTGCAGTACTCCTGGAAATAATTGATATCTGCCTATAATAAATCATATCCTGATAGTATCAATTATTGTACATAATATGGAATATGTGATTGATCCATCGCTAAAGCATATGATATCAATTCACAACTTTAATCTCTACACATGCTCCAAACATGTTAACCTGTAGAGATTAAGCCATGTGACATAGGCAACAATTCTGAACTTGAATTGTTCCAACTTGTATTTTTCAATACAATGTCACTATATGTATGATTGACTAGGACCAAACAACCTTTGGATCTACCTCAGTGGATCCTGTTCCCTATAACTTAGGTTGCTACTTGAAGTCAATCATTGGAGAATTGATTTTAACCCGATCTTATCTAACTGTAAGATCAAATTCTATTTTCCATTTGTTTCCAAACATATTTCACTTGGAAAACATTGGTTCTCCCACTAACCTTTGGTAGACACAAGGCAAAGATTCATTTATAATGAATGCTCTAAGATCTTGTTGCTTACTTTAATCCATAATTGGATTTCAGTAACTTGCAATCCTTATTGGCATCATTTGATGTCATCATCTCTTTCTGGTTGCGTCATATAGACACCTTCCATGAAAGATGATCTTGACATCCAATGAATAATAAAAGGATCTTAGAAGTTTGGCTATGACAAGTAAAATTCTAATAGATTTAGGCATATCGACTTTGTATAACCAATCAAGCCTTATTGGTACCATACTTGTACCATCCATATATCTTTTCATTTGAATACCCACCGCAGTATTCAATTTATAAGCCCCTTTTCAATTTGATACATGGAATCCATTATTGAATTTTAGTTGACCTTGTCAATCCTAGATTGTTGCCATATACTGCTTACTTGTAGGATTTATTATTCTCAATGAATAATATATCACCGACCACGGTGAATATAAAACCATCACCGTGGTTTCATACTTCCTACGCAGTATGTATCTCTGGAACATTCCTATTCCACATGTACTTGTGGATCTTGTTCCCTATGCCAACAATTTGTGCATATCGAGCATTGACTAAGTCCAAGTCAATTCAGCTCCCACTATCTCTAATAGATATGTGCACCCTTGTATAGAAATGTAGTCTAATACTTGACTACATCTTTTCTATCTTAGGGATTTAAGTAATATCTTAAGCAACTGTTAAGATAATTAACTTAGATGCAAAACGTGTTTAACTTGATGCAGGTTTGTTTAAATCCTAACAAATGCTTTGCATCTAAACACGTCCTATGACATAATGGATTTTCATCATACTATGACTCGTATGATATCCATTCATCATTTTAGTTGGAATATTGTTTATGGGTTTATGCTGTCATTTACAAATCACATTTTGAAATATGATGGAAGTTTCCGCAAGTTGCAACATTGATACAACTTACATCATAACTTTGATGTAAAACATATGTGTTTAGGAATTTCTCCACGGTACATGTTTGTTGATCAATGTTAATATGTAAGACTTTATCATCGATCCTTCTTATGAACGTCAACACGGTGATGTAGATAAGGTAACATGCGTTTAGGAATTACTCCACGCTACATTATCATCGATGATTGCTTAGTCAAGATATTATTCGGCTTGCCGATCCGAAGCAACTCATATCTTCTGATCAAACTTATACTTCACTATTCCTTAATGACTTAAAGGAATCTTATGAAGTATCTTTACCTCTAGCTTTCTTTGGAACAGTTCACACTCTAGTGTTGAACTAACCTTTGAAGCTTTGTGGCATACCTTTATTTCCAAAGGTTTCTTTGTCTAAACTAAAGATGTCAATTATAACAAAGGTGTTTAGCTGTGCTGAGCCTAAATACCATACTGGGTATATAGTTGACGTTCGCTTTTAGTTTTACTTGAAAAAGAATCACATTGCCACAACTGGGTAGGTCTTACATTTTATATTCATCATGTATTGCCATTGATTCAAGTAGTAGTGAACTATTTGTTAAGTATGTTACCAGAAACAACATTCATTCCAAAACATGGAATAATGTCTTATCATGTCCAAGTGGGCACATGATATAAATGTTTTTGGTTATACTTGACATCTTGTTCATTTTGAATCAATCACTTGGCAATTAGAAGTTATGTGTTTATTAATGCTGACTTAGGAATCACCCTTTCTCAGCTGCTTGGAGAAAACACTTCACTTTTAGTAATGTTTCTCTACTTACTTGGTTATTGTATTTTAATACATATATGTGAAAAGCATATTGTATTTTAATACCCAAGAAGTATGAGAGAAAAAAATAATTTTATTTTATGAATATTAACTGAACAAGGAGCGAGTACTTGCTTCTTATATTTCAGTTTTTAAACTTCCATGAATTTATTTCATTATGTGATGCAAATAACCTCCTGTTAAATAACCAACCTCTTGTCATTGAAGGACATGACAAAGGTGCCTTTGGTGTTACTTTCCATAATCCTTTTCACCTTGTCATTCAATGTATTCGCCATAAGAATAAAATATGGTGTTATCTCTAATATTCTTATTACTTGGCAAATGTTACCTTAGTGGTAATGAAGCGCTTACTCTATACAGTTCGTTTGTACCTTTAAACGAAAACTAGAGTAATCGGGTGTAAAAGGTATAATAATGGGATGACATGAAAGATTGTGAACTGCCTTTCTCTTTACACAATCCGAGTGTGACCATCACATTCAAATCTTGCTTCTCTTTCTCCTTGAAAGGATCTTGGAGATGAGACTACATGTGATCATAATACAAGTCTTGATGTAGCGACCATAACTAACATTAGAATTTTATGATATCATTATGACATAACCATCATATGATTTATTCACGAGTCTCCTGAAAGCTGTTTTACACCCTTGCTTCCTGAGTTGGCTTAACAGTTTGGGACACAAGCACCTTGAATTTCCATTATGGTAGTAATGTGCACAAGCACCTATAATACATTTGGAATTTCGTACTTGTTTTAGACATTATCTTTGTCTAATATTTATTGCAATTTTATTGTGGTATTATTTTCCATTATCTACAAATATACTTTAGCAGATTGTACTTTTATGTGATTACCTAATGTGAAATTACTGATTATTTAATCATTTAATGTCTCCCACTAATTTTTCGAATTCTAGGAACCCTATATACTAGAATCGGAATACTCTTGAGTATTCTAGTGTCAAGGATCCCTGAGCCTCCCTCATAGTTTACAAGCTAGGTCTACACCACTACTCGGAGGCTCCAAGGTAGAATTTTGGATGGCCAACCGCATTGGCTCGCGGTTCCTTGATCTGTTGAGTGAAGTCTCAGCTTCAAAAATCATTTACTGATTTACTCAACACTTGCCTCTAAAATTACATCAAACTAGCTAAGGCTATATCTTTGCTGCAATCTTAGTTAAGTCGACCCACCACACAAATAAGAACTCCTCGGTAGTAAGAGGCACCCTCAGCTGAGGTATGAACCGACACCTTGAACACCCGGTTTTATTCAAACTTGAATGATGGAAGGCTGTATTGAGGGTTTTATTGGTTTTCTCTCGACGAATGTAATCCATTTTTATTAATCTTGTTCATCTACGTTGTCGCGCTCACAACTGAACATCAATAGAAATCAAACGTCGCTTCTTTATGCATTTTATTATTTATTATTTTATGTGTTTTTCCTGCTGTTCTAAAATGCATAAAATAATAAATAAATGCATAAAGGTAAAACTACTACCCGACTGGTCTTGAGTATCTAAACGACCTAAGCGCGTCATACCTGAGTCGTATACTAGACTCTTGATGCAGCTTGCCCGTTCTGTATGTCTGCTTCTCATATGGAGCATTGTCTCATCTTGGCGAAGTCCACGTCACGTCTTGGATTACCGCTTGTCTTGGCGTAGTCCACGTGTCGTCTGCATCGTCTTGATCAACGTGCTCCGCCTCATCTTGGCAGGGTCGACGTCGCTTGTCGTCTTCGTCCGAAGTACAAAGATACTCGCGCACAGGTGAGGGGGACTCGGGTATAAATTTACATCAGGTAAATTGGGCGCGCAAGACCTTATACATTTTAACCGAAAACTAAAGATGATGCGCAGACCGTAATTTAATTAATTACACACATCACACACAGTTTAAAATAAATAATTAAATAATTAATTAAAAACAGACATTCTGGGGTCGATGCTCAAGACCAGACGACGGGTAACTAAAGCGCGATTAAAAATTAAAATGCATAAATAAGTATGAGGGTTATTTAATTTAATTAAATTAAATGAATTAATAAATTCAATTAATTTAATTAATTATCGGTCATGTAATTAATTTAATTTTAATACTTAAAATTAAATTAATTAAATAATTAATTTAATTACAAAAATTAAATTAATTTTAACCTCGGGTATTAAAAAAATATTTTAAACCATAATTAATATAATAATTAATTTAATTTAATTAATTAATTATATTAATTAATTAACCCGGGCCCATGTAAGGGCGTTCTGGGACGGGTAGGCCCGCTCACACCCTATCCTAACTGAGCAGACCCGCCCGCTCACATGTCGGGTCAAAATTTACCCTGCGGAAAGACTTGTAGGCAAATGGGTACCTTTCAGATCCAAACCAGAGGCACAGAGAGGTTATGGACAACGCCGGAGGTGCTACTTCGCATGCATGGAAGCTGCAAAGTGTGTCGGAGGAACCGCTGTGTGGTGCTGCATGCGCCGCACCTGGTTCTGCCTGAGCGGGAGGAGGAAGAAGTCCGGGGTGGCCTGTTGGAGGAGCGGTGCTGCATGGGGATGACCGGATGGTGTTCGCTTGCTGTAGCAGTACGCCACGCCTAAGGGAGAGGAGGGGTCCACTCGGAGTGGGGCGCCGAAGGCCTGTGAGGAGGCTTTCCGAGCTGGCTAGGGTGCACAAGCAGCGCGTGAAGGGCAGGCTATGCGCAACGGCCTGTGCGGTGTGCCGTGGAAGTGGGGCAGCTGGCGGTTGGTGCGCGCCGGCTTAGAGAAGATGGCTGCGGGCGCTGCACCGTGCGGGTCCAGTAGGGAGAGGGGTGGCCGGGGCTCTCGCGTGGGTAGGGGGTCACGCTGGTGCAGAGGTGTGCCATCCGGGAGAGGGGTGCGGTGTCCCTAGTGCTACAGCGCGCCGTTCGGGGGGGGGGGGAGAGCAGGGGTTCCGTTCGGACCCCTGCATATACCCTATTGTAGTGATAATAGTAATGGTATATATGTATATAACAATGTGTAAGAAAGAACATAAAATGGTGGGACTAGTAAACCACAGTAGCGGAAGCATAAATAGATAGCAACAACAATAATCAACAAGCTCAAACATACCAGTTGCATAAACATGCATACAAGTCAGGCCATATAAGGCAATAAATAAGAAGGGTTTCCCATGGATGACCACTAGTCCATATATATAATAATCATGATAAAACATAAGTAAACTCAAAAGTAAACTCCAGTTTATGCAAGAACCTACAAGGTCCCTTTCCATCCATCCCATAATAAATACCCCATCATGATCACTAAATTATAGCTCCTGAGCCTGAACCCTTACCTGATCGCAAAAGCATAAAATCTACACACGTCCTGAGGGGCCTGTGTAGGGTGTGAGAATAAATCTCAGTAGGCCACCACCAACATGTATTTATCTTACATAGGTGATAAAGTAGTTGTATCTAAATATAAATAAAATAAAACATGCATATCATATAAATAACCTAATTCCCTTATGCTCAACAGTTACAAGGAAGCAATCACTTACTTCGGTCATTGTCAGTATACCACATGACCCCGATTATACACATGTAATACAACGACCTATCTATTGGTTCCAGGCATAGTGTAAGCATATGGCGGTGGGAGATATATTAAAATTTATTTTAATAATAATTGCTCAAAACCAAGAGTGAGGATCTTGCGCATAAAATTTATAACTAATTTATTTAATATTTGAAGAAATAAATACTCAAACTTTGGAACTTTCTTCATTGGTGAATGTTGATCATCTAAAAATACCCTTTCAGATTTCCTTTATTGTGCTCTGAGGTTCCAAGGATATAATCCCTCTAGTATTGATCCATACATGCTCCTATGATATCCGAGCAACACCATTCGATCTCCGGGTGCTAGCATGGTGAGTCGAATGTGTTTTTTTGTTCATTCTTGATCTCTCATTCTTCGATCTTGAAGAAATACCACTTATGATTATTTTTTATGAGAGGGAGTGAGAAGGAGGAGTCGAGAGAGAATTATTTGCATGCAACAATTATCTATTCTCAATTTTTGGATGCACTACACAATAAACATAACCGCATTTTTATAGAGTTTGGATTTAGGTTAAAATATTATTTAATAACAATAAGTACATTAAGTAAAATTTATTACCTTTAATAAACCCCATTCCACATAATAATATTATTATTATTTTGTTCTACACACCAAATTACGCAATAAAAAATATTATTTAACAGGCTTGTTAATTAATATTTTTCATCAGACACGGTCTTGGTCTGTTAGAACTCCTCTTGAATTTACTGAACATCTGAATAAAATTTTATTCATAAATAAATACTTCATTCACATACCAAAAAATAAACATTTATTAAATATTCAATAAAATAAATAAATATATTTTTATTCACATGCCGGTGAATAAATATTTATTTAATTTACGCGATCAATATAACTTGAATAAAATTATTCCTCAAACTTGGGAATAATATTTATTCCATTAATTAAAATTAAATAGAATTTAACAGAGATTAATGGAAACACTTAGTGTGTTACCCTCTAGGATTATTTCTCATTAGAATTATACGAGCTTACCTAAAGTCCAAGATTACTATCTAGAACTGGGTTAAAGAACCCAAGAGAAAGAAATTAATTTCACAATGATGACAACAACATATGAAATCTCATTGTATAATATAATCCCTTTATCACAATACCTCATCAAGAAGGTTGCATGATGGTGTCATTAACCTATTTACCCGATACATCTTTCTTTGACTATCTTAAATAAACATGTCGTTGCACCATGTCCATGGAATTTAATGTGACAGTTCTATTCTAATCAAAGGGTTGAGATATTAGCTTCCATAAATATGTAAAGTACAAATACTTCTTTGACTTATACATTAATGACATGTTATCATGACACACCCAACATACCATACTTCCTGCCAATATATGGTGTGACAATTTTGGTTAATAAATCTAATCATGTGAGTCTTGACATATATTAATGATAATATTAAAGTATAAGGATTGTTACACATGCTCGCAAATAGGCATATCCGATGAAACCAAAACATGTGAAATTCCTACTGGATGGTCTGTTCTCATAATCTTCCATATTGGAGATTATCAAGTGTGAACTTCATGAGAATAAGACTCATCTGCTTATAAGAACTCACACCTGAAGGTCTAAATACTACATGTCCCATTATAGTACATTATCCAACCGTAAAACTATATTAAGAATATTTTTATAGCACTTCAAGGTTCTCATCATAGTGGGGAACTGTTATAAACTTATAAATATGATAAATACTCTTGGACATTATTTAATTAAATCCATGCATAAATAATGAATAATATGTAATAAGATGTTAACTTAATATTCAATACATAGAATATACATTTAATCAAAGTACAAACATTTGATCTCCTGACACCGACTATTAGAAACTCCCACTTGGACTAGAGCCGTCTGCCTATGACTTTCAGTTCACTAGACCTCACATGATAATCATGTTTTTGTTGAGTTAAGGATTTAGTCAAGTGGTCCACCATGTTGTCTTCTGTGGAAATACCACTCACTAAAAACTCACCTCTCTGAGAAAAAAACCCCAAGAGATGATACTTTTTAAGTATTTTCTTCATTATTTTATGTGACCTTAACTCTTTTTCAAGAGCCACCACTATAGTATCATCATAATAGAGTGTGATAGAATCTTTAATTCTAGGTACCACATCAAGATCTTGGATAAATTTACACATTCATACTTGTTTAGACCTAGTTTTTTCCTTGTAAGACTTTGAAATATTCCTATATATATTTTTAGATCTAGGCACTAAAATGACATTAGATTCCAAGGCACAAGGTGCTTGAAATTAATTTTATAAAAATATTAAATATATTTAATATTGAACACACATAGTTTCTTAAATAATATTGGATAAATATTAAATAGAGTCTTAAATTAGAAATTAGAGACCATGTTTGAGTCCAAAACATGATATTTACCCTAGGCGTGACCTAAAATAGGTTGGCACAGGACGTTCAAACATCTCTCCCATTGGCGGTACGTTTAATGGATTAATTAATTTAATATAATTAATTAATTAATTTGACCTAAATGAAATTTCTATAAATTCATCATGATGGAAAATACTCCAAGTTTATCCGCATAAACCCTGGGAGGATTCTAGAGCTTCTTCCCCTCCTTCCATTGGTGAATCAATTCAGACGACAATGAAACGTCAAATCAGAGCAGACCGGGTTGTGGCGAACAAAACACCTTCCTTCAATCATTGGTGAGCATGTTAATTGAAAAAAAATGATCCAATCACTATATATGAATTTTCAATTTGAGTTTTACACCCTTTTTAATTAAATTTATTGAGCATATCATTCTATTCTATTGATATGTACCAATTGTGGCCTTTAAATGCACCCAGGTACCGATTAAATTGTTTATTTCAATTTTTTTTATGATCTAGATATCCCCATTATTGATTATTGTCCCAAAAAACTAGGATAATAAAATTTTAACATCTATTATTGTGCATTTATCCTTCAATTTCTTTGAGTTCTTCACTAGTAGGGCCCTACAGTCCCGGTTTGACTTTGTCAGGTGGTACTGAGCCCGATTGGACCCCCGGAACTGCGAAAAAACGATGTAAGAGGCATGAATTGATGAGATGAGGATAGATATAAGATCGTTTCAGGATGGGGATGAATTTTTTGATAACCGGTGATCGAATCTTTGAAGGCGGAAGAATCTGAGGCATGTGGTGCATACAGGTTCACAAAGAAATCAAACTAGATTTGAGTTTCCAGCCATTGGAGGTCCGAAACCCATTAGATAATTCCAAATAAAAAAATCATGAGAAGAATTAAGACCAAAATAAAATGTAGAGATCAGATATGGTGTGCAGATCGTGGATTTGGAAATATATGAAAAACTCGACTACATGTCATGTACTGTGATGAACACACAACATGCATCCCCTTAGCTACAACAACTAAGGTTTCATAAATTCATAAATATGGAATGGCATGTTGTAACACCCCAAGCTTCCATGTTACGCTTCTCTTTGAATAATAGAGCAGCGTGTGTTGTATGCAACCTCGAGTTCTAACACACCGCAAACCAATAAAAGTAGCAGTTATGAATAGTAATAACCACTTTTTGAAATTATATATATTTTTAATTTCAAAATGGACTTCATTTTTAGATTCGTAATATAGAAATTATCCTATGTTGAAAATTTGGTATTTTTATGAGAACTTCCAATTTTTTATGAATAGTGAAAAATACATAAAAACAACTTTTTTAATCAAAATAATTTATAGTGATAACTTATACTATTGAGTGGTTTTAAAGTATAATTAGAATATATTTTTACTATGTTATCCAATGGTGGTCATTAGAATTAATTTAACATTGAAATTGGACATAAACAATTGTCAATCTTTTGATATATATTGTTTCTTAAAAACACGCTATTTGTTGTGACAGCAGAAATTAATTATAAAATTAATTAATGCAACTTATATTTTTGTAATTTTGTAAAATAGACATCATTTTTGAATTTGGAATATCAATTATAGCTTAGGGTGAAATTTTGGAATTATTCTGAAAAACTTCAATTTTTGATGAATAGTGAAACCACTAAGTGGTAGTTAAATAACTGATTTTTTTCATTTAAATGAAATATTACCACTTCTGTGATTTTATTTTCAAAAATCTGACATACATGGTTGTCATTAGGAAGTAAAATGTGGTTCAATGGGATTAAAATAATTTTTTGGTGAATAGTAACTTTTAAGTTTAATTAATCGCGATTAAAGGTAATTAGTGAAATTTAAGGTAAAAATGATATTATAAAAATATGAAATGACCTTGAAACTTGTCCTAAACCTATTGGATGAGTCATGGCCGACCAAGACAATCCATGGGTCAACTTGGGGACCCCATGGAGCCACTTTGGTAGGAAAAGGATATAAATAACTTTTTATTTAATGTTAAAATAAAAAGGTCACAAACAAGAGTTGTTTTACTAAAACAAATTTTAAATGGGGTTATACAAGTCATATTTTTGACTATAAATATTAATTATAAAGCTAAAAAGATTTAATATATCATGATATTTTTTTTATAATTTTTAGACATTAAATAAATTAAATTATTTATGACACCATGATGATGCAACGATTACCTCATTAATTAACGATTTTAATAAAATGGAGGGATAATGTAAAATCTAAGCATTACACTTGTCCAAAGCCTATTTTATGAGAATATTTCTAACCCTTATTACCTTATCCTCGAATTATATAAGTGTGGGACCTTTAGAATCCGAAAAGCATTGTATAATAATGTAACATTTCATTACTTTCCAAGAGTGCCCCTCCTCTCCACTTATAAAAGGCCCCCACCTCTACCACCTTATTCACACTTTCAAGCCATTTGGCTCGGCCAAAATCTGACCAAATACTCTCCCAACTTCCCTCCCTTACTCTTAGAAGCCTCACTTTGGGCAGAAGTCTTCCCAAAGAATCCTTTGGCTCAAATCAAAAAGAGTTACCCGATTTTAAGGTAATGTCTTCGCTTATGTTATTTTGTTTTATTTTGCTTATCCAACCCCCTAAACTCTTTTTATTAATTTATTTTGTAACAAAAACAGTATCCTCAATATACTAGGATGTTTTTATAAGAAGTATTCGAGCTAAACTTACACACACCTACATCTAATGGTTAAAGAACATACTGTTTCTGTGGATGGCGAATTTCTGCCTCACGAAACGATGATTGTTCAAAACTCATATAACACCTTAAAAGGTGGACATTAAGATGTCACTATATTTATATATGATATATAATATGTTTATGTTTTACTTAAGCTTCTGTATTTTTCATTTATGGCATACCTTTATGGTTTCCATTATGGGTAAACGTGATATTTTCATTTTAGGAAGTGTGGACTACCGCCCCCTCAAAGTGATTTGAATCGTTAATGCCATATGTGGGATATATAAAGGATGAAGTAAATGATATTATATATGATATTATATTGGAATTATAATATAACGTTATATCATTATGATTTAATTAAATATTAAATAGAAATGAAAGTAGCGTTCATGCGTACGTACGACTTACCGTCTCCATGAACGGTGCATTTCATTTCTTACCTCTAAACGTTATGGAATATTATAAATGTATGTATATACTGGATATATATGATATATATGATATCTATATCATGAATATAATTCTGGATATAATGGATATTTCACCACATGAACAACTTGTAATTATAAGAAGTTTATTTTTGACTCAAGTACCAAAGATCGACAAAACGACCGTTATTAACTTAAATAATTACATAATGTTCATAACATGGTAATAAGTGATATAAAAGGAATAATGAACTTGAAAAAGGTTCTTAAGAAGGTAGATATTAATTCTAGTTTATTATTCAGGAGATCAAAGAACGGTCGAGTGAATTCGGACACGAGGTAAGGGAACTTCTTAACCCAATTTCTATTCTTTGGGTTAATCTCCTACTTTCAAATTATGTCATGATATTATTATGTTCTATCTTGTATTTGTACTTTATTTATGTGTACTTATAGTTAATACACATAATAGACCTACTTTATTTAAAAAAATTATCTTTGTAAGGGTCTTCGTCTCAATCTCCTTTCATTGAGGCATATTTTGTTTTATACACAACTTTCTTTTATACGGTGTATAAACCCCTTTGACTTTTACGTTTATTCAAAAGGAATCTTTTTTATACTAATAGTTTTACTTAACGACAAAAAGGGAATGTTTTTCTTGCCGTACATATGCGGTGACAACGACTTCTCCGCCGCTGTGACCATTATTTGAGTTTCGGCTTCCTCTACAAGCCATAACTTTTTTTTAATGAAAAATAAATACAAAGTTTTAACTTTCTTTTATTTTGGTATTGAAAATGGTTTTGAAAGTGTTTTTATTATATCAATGTGTTGTATTGATATCTTGTGATTGAAATGTGGAAATTTTATGTTTCCTTTATGCATGTTTTATGTGATACGATTATGTTATGGTTTATGATATGTTTAAACCTATTCATATGAGGAATGCATTGGACTTAATAAGTGACGGGTGGAGCCCACTACAGCTCCTCGATGCATCGGTAGGTCTCATGAGACAAACTAGTGTCTTGGCACGGGTCCTTGACAAAATCTTATTTGTGGTCTTGGCACGAGGCCTTGACTACGTGGTTATGATAGTCTGGCATTATGCATTCCATAATTATGAAAGTGGTTATTGATATTTCATGTGATTATTCAACTAGTAGAATATCCATGTGAGTAAGTAAATGACATTATTTCATTTTACTTTTTCCATATAATGCTAAAGTTAAAGTTTAAAAGGCTTTTGTTTTAGTTATACATTGCCTTAAATGTTAATGTTTATTTATGAAAGCTTCCGCTATATTGTTATCCTTACTGAGCATCTGAGCTCACCCCTTTAAATGTTTTAATATTTTCCAGGATGTGAAGAAGTATTTTATGAATGACCTACAAGGATAGTATGAGGGTATATGAAGACAAGATGTTGTCGTAGTTTTGCTTTACTTTATGATGTAATGTAAGACTTATGAATGTATCTAGTCTTTCCAAGGCTACTAAACTAATTGGTCTTTCGGGACTTGATCTTTTGTGATCATGGCAATGTTACGCAATAATGCACCGACTCTGGGTAACTGGGGTCGGAACGTTACATTTGATATCAGAGGTAGTTTAGTATTAACCTTGGAAGATAGATTTAGATAAAATCTGATTAGAGCACATAGCCCAAAGATAGACTTTGAGGATTAGTATAGAAGAACTTCCTAGAATTTTGTTGTTGTAGAGATTTTGTGAGTTTTTTCGAGCAATACATCCCTGTCTGGATACGAGAAGGTAGAGGCGGCTCTGGCACAGATGTACCTAGGGGTAAAACCTGAAAACACCGCTTTGAGCTAGACTCGAATGGGAACTGGTGCACGACAACGGGCCTTGCTGCACTCTTGGTTACGACACTCCTGGGGGATATGCTTAGGATAATTCTCGTTTTCTTTACAAACAACTATGAAGTGTTATGAGTATATACTTTCTCAAAGAAAACTTTTTTTTATGATTATGGATTATATCCATAAATAGTTCAATTAGTGTTAAGTGTTTTACAAGTATGGAATTATATATTTTGATTCATAAACTAATCTAGTTTATGCCATTGTTTAGAAATGGCGCCTAGTGGAAGGAATGGAAACCGTATCAATGCACGCACTCCGTGTAGGGATTGCCCTCCTGCTCAAGATAATTATTGTGGATCCGGAGATACAACTGGTGATGATCAACTTATTACCATACTGGGACAACTCACTCAGGTTATGAATAATAACATTACTCGTATGGAGCACCCTGATCCGCAACGTGGAGGATCAATGTTAGACCACTTCATGAGGCAACAACCGCCAAAATTTAATGGGGGTACAAATCCATTAGTAGCTGAGCAATGGATAAACTCCTTAGATAAAATATTCCACGCCTTAGGGAGTAGCGAAAGGGAGAAGGTTATCATGGCAGTCTACCGCCTCACTGGAGATGCCGATCAATGGTGGTTGCTGATTCAAAACACAAAGGAAGATGAAGAAGTATCAAGTATGGAGTGGAGGGAGTTTAAGGAAATTTTCGTAGAAAAATACTTTCCACATGACCATCGAGCAGATATGGAAAGGAAATTTCTGAGTCTGAGACAAAAGGAGGATGAGAATGTAGCAAAGTATGAGGCTAACTTTACAAGGTTAGCGAGACATGTTGCAGATTATATACATAACCCAAGAAGTAAGATTGATCGTTTCTTTGATGGGTTAAAACCATTTCTCCGTCGAGCTTTAGTATCACAATCTTTCTCAACATACGAAGATATTGTCTCGTGTGCTATCAAGACAGAAAAAGAATTCTCTAAGTCTTATGACAACAAAGTAAAGCAAGAGAAGAAGAGAATGGTGGAACAAGAAATGGATAAAGGGAAAAAGGGAAAGAAGGATTTTCCATTATGTGATAATTGTGGGAAGAATCACCCCGGTGCTTGCCTAAAGGGAATGGGAGTTTGTTATAAATGTGGAGAAAAAGGTCACCAGGCTCGTGATTGCAAGGGAAAGAAAGAGGCTATCAATGTTGAATGCTACAATTGTAGGGAAATGGGGCATTATGCAAATAAATGTCCTAAGCGTTAGTGAAACTTACCTCAGAAAAGGCCAAGGGATCAAGGCCAATCTTATGCTGTTACTACAGTTGAAGCGGAATAATTAATGTATTGGTGCTTTTGGACTCATGGATTATATTCTGGTTATTAGAATAATGTGATATATATATATAAATATTGTACTGCAGTACTTGTTGTTTCAGTAAGGTTTTAATATGATTAAGGTAATCATATTTTAAGTATGTGACAATAAGAAAAACTTTACTTTGTTTGGGGAATCTGATGTTACAATTGATTTTGGAATTTTGAGACCTTTTAGAAAAAGTCTGGACAGAGGTATTTTGGATAACTATAAAGGTTGGTATGGATTAAGTTGAACTTTAAATAGTATTGTTTAAGGTTAAAACATTTCTAAAGATTATTTTTGGAATATTATAATACTATAGTTTTAGGAAAAGAACAACCTGCAGGGTGGGGCATAACCCGTCGCATCGGACAATGCTGCAGGAATCGAACCCACAACCATAGTGCGACAGGCCTTTATGACCTACCACTAGCCTACAGGAAGTCCCTGGTTATTACAAAATATTTTTCGTAATCTAAGTGGTATGTGTTAATATTTTTAACCTTGTATGATTAGGATAAATATAATATTTTTGAGTTCTATTATCTTTTTGAGTGAAAGATGAGTTTGTGGTAGAAATTAGTTGAAGGTTGAAACTCTACTTGTCAGGCATAAATATATATATACCTATATCTTATTCTATGAATAAATTAATTCTTAAACTTTAGTAAAGGGATATTAAAACAAAAAATGTGTTATCCTAATACCTTATGTCTTGTTGAACTGATGATATTTTAAATCAACATAGATTAAAGGCTTTGAGGCTCTCAATTTGAAACTTGTTTGTGATTGATGACCTCAATCACTCCCTACAAATATTTACATTTTTCCTCCAATTATATGTCTCTAATTTCCACCAATGTTCTCCTAATCGAGATCATAATTGCATGGTGACTTTTTCATTTCCCTTTCCCTCTTATTAAGGCTAAATTTTATTAACCTTATATCCGATGTAGGTTTTCCACAAAGGTATTTTCTATTTTCAACCTTTTATTTTTAAAGAAAAATTTCAAATTGCGAGGACGCAATTTATTGAAGGAGGGGAGAATGTAACACCCCAAGCTTCCATGGTACGCTCCTCTTTGAATAATAGAGCAGCGTGTGTTGTACGCAACCTCGAGTTCTAACACACCGCGACCAATAAAAGTAGCAGTTATGAATAGTAATAACCACCTTTTGAAATTATATATATTTTATATTTCAAAATGGACTTCCTTTTTGGATTCGTAATATCGAAATTAGCCTATGTTGAAAATTTGGTATTTTTCTGAGAACTTCCAATTTTTTATGAATAGTGAAAAATACTTAAAAACAACTTTTTTAATAAAAATAATTTATAGTGATAACTTATACTATTGAGTGGTTTTAAAGTATAATTAGAATATATTTTTACTATTTTATCCAATGGTGGTCATTAGAATTAATTTAACATTGATATTGGACATAAACAATTGTCAATCTTTTGATATATATTGTTTCTTAAAAACACGCTATTTGTTGTGACAGCGGGAATTAATTATAAAATTAATTAATGCAACTTATATTTTTGGAATTTTGTAAAATAGAAATCATTTTTGAATTTGTAATATCAATTATAGCTTAGGGTGAAATTTTGGAATTATTTTGAAAAACTTCAATTTTTGATGAATAGTGAAACCACTAAGTGGTAGTTAAATAACTGATTTTTTTCATTTAAATGAAATATTACCACTTATGTGATTTGATTTTCAAAAATACAACATACATGGTTGTCATTAGGAAGTAAAATGTGGTTCAATGGGATTAAAATAATTTTTTGGTGAATAGTAACTTTTAAGTTTAATTAATCGCGATTAAAGGTAATTAGTGAAATTTAAGGTAAAAATGATATTATAAAAATATGAAATGACCTTTACACTTTTCCTAAACCTATTGGACGAGTCATGTCCGACCAAGAAAATCCATGGGTCAACTTGGGGACCCCATGGAGCCACTTTGGTAGGAAAAGGACATAAATAACTTTTTATTTAATGTTAAAATAAAAAGGTCACAAACAAGAGTTGTTTTACTAAAACAATTTTTAAATGGGGTTATAAAAGTCATATTTTAGACTATAAATATTCATTAGAAATATAAAAATATTTCCTACATCATGATAATTTTTTATAATTTTTAGACACTAAATAAATTAAATTATTTATGACACCATGATGATGCAGCGATTACCTCATTAATTAACGATTTTAATAAAATGGAAGGATAATGTTAAATCTAAGCATTACACTTGTCCAAAGCCTATTGTATGAGAATATTTAGAACCCTTATCACCTTATCCTCGAATTATATAAGTGTGGGAACTTTATAATCCGAAAAACATTGTATAATAATGTAACATTTCATTACTTTCCAAGAGTGCCCCTCCTCTCCACTTATAAAAGGCCCCCACCTCTACCACCTTATTCAGACTTTCAAGACATTTGGCTCGGCCAAACTCTGACCAAATACTCTCCCAAATTCCCTCCCTTACTCTTAGAAGCCTCACTTTGGGCAGAAGTCTTCCCAAGGAAGCCTTTGGCTCAAATCAAAAAGAGTTACCCGATTTTAAGGTAATGTCTTCGCTTATGTTATTTTGTTTTATTTTGCTTATCCAACCCCCTAAGCTCTTTTTATTCATTTATTTTGTAACAACAACAGTATCCTCAATATATTAGGATGTTTTTATAAGAATTATTCGAGCTAAAATTACACACACCTACATCTAATGGTTAAAGAACATACTGTTTCTGTGGATGGCGAATTTCTGCCTCACGAAACGATGATTGTTCAACACTCATATAACACCTTCAAAGGTGGACATTAAGATGTAACTATATTTATATATGATATATAATATGTTTATTTTTTACTTAAGCTTATTTATTTTTCATTTATGGCATACCTTTATGGTTTCCATTATGGGTAAACGCGATATTTTCATTTTAGGAAGTGCGGACTACCGCCCCCTCAAAGTGATTTGAATCGTTAATTCCATATGTGGGATGTATAAAGGATGAAGTAAATGATATTATATATGATATTATACTAGAATTATAATATACCATTATATCATTATGATTTAATTAAATATGAAATAGAAATGAAAGTAGCGTTCATGCGTACGTACGGCTTACCGTCTCCATGAACGGTGCATTTCATTTATTACCTCTAAACGTTATGGAATATTATAAATGTATGTATATACTGGATATATATGAGATATATGATATCTATATCATGAATATAATTCTGGATATAATGGATATTTCACCACATGAACAACTTGTAATTATAAGAAGTTTATTTTTGACTCAAGTACCAAAGATCGACAAAACGAACGTTATTAACTTAAATAATTACATAATGTTCATAACATGGTAATAAGTGATATAAAAGGAATAATGAACTTGAAAAAGGTTCTTAAGAAGTTAGATATTAATTCTAGTTTATTATTCAGGAGATCAAAGAACGGTCGAGTGAATTCGGACACGAGGTAAGGGAACTTCTTAACCCAATTTCTATTCTTTGGGTTAATCTCCTACTTTCAAATTATGTAATGATATTATTATGTCCTATCTTGTATTTGTACTTTATTTATGTGTAATTATAGTGAATACACATAATATACCTACTTTATTTAAAAAAATGATCTTTGTAAGGGTCTTCGTATCAATCTCCTTTCATTGAGGCATATTTTGTTTTATACACAACTTTCTTTTATACGGTGTATAAACCCCTTTGACTTTTACATTTATTCAAAATGAATCTTTTTTATACGAATCGTTTTACTTAATGACAAAAAGGGAATGTTTTTCTTGCCGTACATATGCGGCGACAATGACTTCTCCGCCGCCGTGACCATTATTTGAGTTTCGGCTTCCTCTACAAGCCATAACTTTTTTTAATGAAAAATAAATACAAAGTTTTAACTTTATTTTATTTTGGTATTGAAAATGGTTTTGAAAGTGTTTTTATTATATCAATATGTTGTATTGATATATTGTGATTGAAATGTGGAAATGTTATGTTTCCTTTATGCATGTTTTATGTGATACGATTATGTTATGGTTTATGATATGTTTAAACCTATTCATATGAGGAATGCATTGGACTTAATAAGTGACGGGTGGAGCCCTCTACAGCTCCTCGATGCATCGGTAGGTCTCATGAGACAAACTAGTGTCTTGGCACGGGGCCTTGACAAAATCTTATTTGTGGTCTTGGCACGAGGCCTTGACTACGTGGTTATGATAGTCTGGCATTATGCATTCCATCATTATGAAAGTGGTTATTGATATTTCATGTGATTATTCGACTAGTATAATATCCATGTGAGTAAGTAAATGGCATTATTTCATTTTACTTTTGCCATATTATGCTAAAGTTCAAGTTTAAAAGGCTTTTGTTTTAGTTATACATTGCCTTAAATGTTAATGTTTATTTATGAAATCTTCCGCTATATTTTTATCCTTACCAAGCATCTGAGCTCACCCCTTTCAATGTTTTAATATTTTCCAGGATGTGAAGAAGTATTTTATGAATGACCTGCAGGGATAGTATGAGGGGATATGAAGACAAGATGTTGTCGTAGTTTTGTTTTACTTTATGATGTAATGTAAGACTTATGAATATATCTAGTCTTTCCAATGCTACTAAACTAATCGGTCTTTCGGGACTTGATCTTTTGTGATCATTCCAATGTTACGCAATAATGCACCAACTCTGGGTAACTGGGGTCGGGGCGTTACACTTGTAGCATCATACATTCTATGTACCTCATCCCCAAATGGATGAGTTTTGTGGTGCACACGGGCGATACCCCATATGGGAGTACATGTCCAGGCACACAGCCATGTACCGAAGTACACAGACATAGGGCCATGAACAAAGACATAACTAGAAGGACACGATTCAGTCCTAGATAGTTTGGACACACCGTGTAGTCTACCTGCACGACATGTATTTATGCATGGATTAGGAACCCTATGCTGGAAAGGGACATGACTAGACAATGGATCAGGACCACACACCATTTGGGTCCCCTCACATATTGTGTACTACTTAGTCCCTTTTGAGGAAACTTCAAGGTTCTATATCTCCTTCATTTGGACTTGAATTTTAACCCATTAGTAGCCTATCCTGAGTATTTTTCTAGATAAAACATGATGGTTCCCTCGATTATGGATTTTTTGATACTATGTGGAATTTTCAAGGCATGACTCTTAGTTAGGAAACACTCTATGATGACAATGATCACATAGGATCACCAGAGACATCCTATGTGGAACCCTCTAGCTGGAATGGGCATGGGTCCTTAATGACTTCTAGAGTAGAACCCTCCAATTGAGTTGGGCATGGGACCTCTACCACCAGAGTGGAACCCTCCTTCAGGGTAGGTCATGAATCCTCCATCGACTTCTAGAGTGGAAAACTTATATTGGGTAGAGCACGGGACCTCCATTGACTCCTAGAGTGGAACCCTCCAACTAGGATGGGCATGGATCCTCTATCGCTAGAGTGGAACCCTCATGTCAGAATAGGGCATGGGTCCTCTATAGACTTTTGAGTAGAACTCTCTAGTTGGATTGGGCATGGTCCCTCAATGATCAGAGTGGAACCCTCCTACTAGGCAAGGAATGGGTACTCCATCAACTATCAGAGTGGAACCCTCTTGTCAAACCAGGGCATGGGTCCTCTACCTAGAGATTGTGGAACCTTGACTATGCGACATAGTGAAGAGGCGTGGCCTGACTTGGACGAATATTGCTGGGCATCGTTGATGGACTTTTAGAACTATTGGTGACTCTTCTTCCTTGGATAATATATGAGATAGATATCACATTTATCTCTCATTTGATATTCTTTTGACTAAGAATACATACATACATACATATATACATCTATACCCATACCTTTGGATTTGGTTACTCTCTTTCCATAAGATGCGAAGATGTGTGGGGTATGCGACATGATTTTCATGTTTATCTTCTCATGGTTGGATGAATTTAATCTCCTTTTATGGGTGGATAAGACTCGATATATAGTTTATCCAATCACCATGTTGACCCCCCTATGCTTAGACAAGGTTAATTTTTCTCTTTCTTGGGTTGAGTTGTTCTATTTCATTGCATCATGTTTACTATCTACTGTCTTTATAATCCTGTTGTATCTATTACTACACCCCCTTTAGCTTTTTGGGTGTCCTACTAGGTATGTATATAGTCACCCTTGTATGGAATTTTTCCGTACATGTCGTGTATTATACAGATGATTGACTGGTTGACGATGACTTTAAAGGAGCTTAGGGATACCTGGTACTTTGAACCACATATGATGGTCACATCTTGGAGATTAGAAGATGGGATCTCTCATCATTTCACTTTCTAGTTTTATTAGGTTGGGAGCTATTTCTGGTTGGGTCGGGTCATGATAGATTGGTATCAAAGGTGGTTTAATCCTTAGGATGGTTTTTAGAGGAGACCCCTTATGAAAATTTGGTCGGTATTATAAAAATAGTGTCAAAGTGTCTTGAGTGCGGATCTTAGGTCAGGGAATCCAATAATGGTGTAGGTGGTCGACGTATCCATTCACCAAGACCTTGACTACCTGTTTGTCAACTCGGTATACCAAGAAATTGGTTGCAGGGATCAATGGTACATACATTATATAGGATTGAATCTTTGAATTCCCTTCTTGAGTCAAATCCCCATTATTGTTATATATATATGCTCATTTTACCATGGTACGTCTTGATAAATTTCAGGATGCATCTGGGATGACAGCTATCCTGGATACATGTTCCAGATCGTGATGATGATTAGATGAGTGATGAGGCCTCAGTTTAGGGTCCATCCTGCGATATTCTTCATCCAGGTGGGAAGTTTGCAAAACCTCCTTCTGTTGAGCAGAATATATTTTCAATAGATAAGACTAAGGATGAGCATAGGCTTAGTGCGCTCCGTGAGTTTGAGTGAAAGAGGCCCCTGAGGTTCCACGATAAGCCAGATCCTCAGGCAATAGAGGATTGGATAGAGTTGATGGTCCATGTCTTCAGGCTCATCTGGACACTGAAATATCATGTGGTTTCACTAGCAGCTAGCATTTTCCATAGAGTAGTTGGGAACTAGCAGAGTCTTTTTACATAGATGAACGATGAGTCAAAAATCACATGGAACAAATTATCATAGTTGTTCAGTGAGGAGTGCTACCCCTCCTATTTTCACTTAGTTCAAATTCAGGAGCTTCTAGAGCTGCAACATGGATGGATGATGGTGGATGAGCACACAAAGGGGTTCACAGACCTTACATGGTACTCCCTTGACATGATATGTGATGACTAATTCCAAGAATGGAAGTTTTAACAGGGAATATGTAGATATATTCATGTTAGTATGGTTCCCTTGTGCATCCCCACCTATTCTGAGGTGCTGAAGTGGGAACTAGTGATAGAGAGATTTATGTCAGAGGGACCCCAGAAATCTAGAGCTGGTAGTGGGCATCATAGAGCTTAGTCATCAGTAACATCTAGAAGGTTCTAGTCAATGGGATCTCAGCGTGGGAGATCCTTTAATTATCAGACTCAGAAACATGGTCATGTGGTAAAGGGATAATGTAGAGCACTAGGGAAGCCCAGAGAGGGACAATGCTATGCTTGTGATGGGAGTTGTCACATAGCGTGAGGTTGCCTAACCAGACGTTCCAAGGAACATAAATAGATAGTTGACACACCTCTATAGTAGAGGCAGTGCCATGATCATGGATATCCCAAGCGAGGGCAGGGTGGTCCCCAGGGAGGTGGAGCTGGAAAAAGAGTAGGAGGAGTTTTGGGTGGTGGACTACGATTTGAGATTCTTCTATCACCACCACCGGGCGATCCATGTCAGGCTTAGGGAACTGGAGGCTAGGGCCATGGACAACTGAAATATTTGGAGGCTTATGACCCCACAACACACGAGATGATTTGAGGTACGATCTGTGTTTATTCTAATCTTGATTCAATATTAGTACACACAAGTGTCAGTCATTCCTTCATCTCTAAAATCCTAGTGTGAGTATTGGAGCTCCCAGTTTAGGATCTATCCCAATAGCTTCATCTTTAGATTCTTACAGGGAACACTTCTTCTGCATCTTTTATCTGCCATCAGTGCGAGCCATAACTTGGTGGAGAGAGGTTCACATGTAATATTTTGGTCATCATTATGGAACCCTATGACATCATCTTGGGTATGGATTGGTTTTCCATGTTCCAAGCCCAACTTGAATGTCACCATAGATGAGTCATATGCCTTTGCACTGATGGTATGAGATTCACCTTTATGGGTGAGAGAGATCTCATGGTGGGATGAGTGGGTTCTGTGACAAAGAGGCTACAACCCATCACCCATTAGTTGTCAAGTATATCCCTTGATGTAGTAGGCTCTTCAGGCATCTATATTCCTTTAATTATGGAGTATTATATGGGTTTCTTCCCTAAGGCCATTTTGGGACTACCTCTAAGTTAGGAGATGGAGTTTTGAATTGACTTACATCTTGGGACCACTTTGATATCTTTTGAGGTATATCAAATAGACCCTACCGAGCTTTAGAGGATGCAGTTATAGTTGGAGGACCTTGAGAGAAGGGTTTCATTAGGCCTAGTTTGCCTCCCTAGGAAGATCTAGTGTTGTTCATGAAAAAGACAGATAGGAGCTTGTGGATTTACATAGATTATCATCACCTGAACCAGGACATGATAAAGAAAAAGTACCCCTTATCAAGGATTGATGACCTCTTTAACCAGTTGTGGGAAAAAATGATTCTCAAAGAATGAACTTTGGTCCAGCTACCACAAGTTGAGGGTTTGTGAGGATGATATTCTAAATATGGCATTTCGATGTCGCTATGAACATTATGAGTTCCTAGTGATTTCCTTTATTGTGACAAATTCCCCCGTTGTGTTTTATGGATTTGATGAACCATTTATTCCAACCGTAATTGGACCAATTTGTGGTTGTCTTCATCGATGACATACTCATCCACTCTACATCAGAGGAGGATCATGTAGAGTACTTGAGGATGGTTTTAGATTTTCTTTGAGAGCACCAACTTTATGGGAATCTCTCAAAGTGCCAGTTATAGATTCACGAGGTTCAATTTCTAGGGAATTTCATTTCTGATAATGGTTTATCCATGTACTCAGCAAAGATCGATGCATTACTTGATTGGGATCCACCAAATATAATGTTAGAGGTGCATATATTTATTGTCTTGGTAGGGTAATACATGAGGTTTGTGGTAGACTTATATATGATTGAAACCCATTTGACCACCCTGATGTGGAAAGAGAATCTGTTTACCTGGTTTGAGCAGTGCCAGATGACCTTTGAGGATTTGAGACTGAGGCTGATGAGTACTCCTGTGCTGAGAATACTAAAGGAGGGAATGGAGTACACAATTTATTGTGATTCCTTAGAATCTGAGCTCAACCGTGTGTTGATGCAACAATAGGAAGTTATTTCATATGGGTTGAGGTTTTTGAGACCCCACAAGTAGAACTACTTGAATTATGTACTAGATCTGGTAGCATTAGTCTTCTCCCTAAGGATGTGGATGCACTAACTTTTGGGGGATCACTTTGTGGTTTACTCAAACCATCAGATTCTTAGGTACATCTTCAAGTACAAGGACTTGAATCTGAGACAACAATGCTAGTTGGAGTTCCTGCAGGACTATAAATTCAAGATAGTATATACTCTAGGGAAGTGAAACATAGTAGAATATTACTTTATAAGGAATTCCTAGGATCTCTTAGTGTAGGATTATTTGGAAAATTTGGTCTCCCTATAGCTAACCCAGGTGGAGTAGGAGGGTACAACTTTTCTTCAGTCAATGGTATTGACTCTTCCACTTGTCGAGCGTGTGAGAGAGTCCCATCCGGGAGACATCAACTGTGAGTTATTATGTGACCAGATATCCATGGGGGACTCACTAGATAGATATTATGAAGGAATGAATCATATAATCCTTTTACAAGGAAGGAAATTGGCCTCATTCACGATATGAGAGGAGGTGATGCGATAGTTCCACACTTCTCCCCTATTTGTACATATTGGTGTAGGAAATATGTACAATGACCTTCAATAATAGTTTTGGTGGTCTATCATGAGATGAAGTGTAGCTGAGTTTGTATCTCGGTGCCTCACATGTCAATAAGTGAAGGCTAAACACATGGTTCTAGAAGGCCTGTTGCAGCCCCTTGAGATCCCAGAGTAGAAATGGGATGACATATCCATGGAATTTGTGATAGGGGTTCCACATACATTGAAGGGCTATGACACCATCTGGGTGATAGTTGACTAACTCATGAATTCAGCACACTTCCTTTCTACCAGGGAGTAGAGTTTGGTGGAGAGTTTGGGGAAGTTGTATATGCGGGATGTCATTCTCCTTCATGGGGTTCCTTTGATGATTGTCTTTGATCATGACATGTGGTTTACATCATGATTGTGGAGAGGACCACAAGAGGAATTCATGACCCAAATGAGGATGAGTACAACATTTCACCCCCAGAACAATGGGTAGACCAAGCATACTATCTAGGTGTTAGAGGATATGCTGAGGGCTTACGCATTATACTTTTTCTAGAGCTAGTATGATCACTTTCCCTTGGTATAATTTGCTTACAACAACAACTACCACTCTACCATAGACATGACGACTTTTAAGGACCTGTATGGGATATCCTATAGGCCACACTTATGTTGGACCGAGATTGGTGATACATATCTTGTGGGTCTAAATATAGTGTAGTTGATGATAGAGAAGGTACAGGTCATCCTTGAGTGGATGAGGATGACCCAGAGCAGATAAAAATCTTATGCAGATCGCCATCATAGGCC
The DNA here is from genome assembly GCA_963277665.1 of Viscum album. Classification (NCBI taxonomy): domain Eukaryota; kingdom Viridiplantae; phylum Streptophyta; class Magnoliopsida; order Santalales; family Viscaceae; genus Viscum; species Viscum album. The sequence goes on from OY728155.1 coordinate 727,710,970, forward strand.
CTTGGAGTTCGATCAGGGAGACCATGTTTTCCTAATATTCTCCCCATAATGAGGATTTAAATGGTTCTTCCAGGGAGGTAAGATATCCCTGAGGTTCATCGGGCCATTTGAGATCATATAGAGGGTTGGAGAGGTTTCTACTGGCTCACCCAACCCCCATAGATAGAGCGAGTGCATGATGTCTTCCATGTGTTGCAGCTAAGGAGATACGTTCATGACCCATGCTTGTCATCGACTAGGGTTATCTAGACATCTAGGATGGATATAACTTTATATAGAACTCGATGGTAGTCAAGGATTTATAGGAGAGGACCCTGTGTGGATAGAACATTCCCTTATTTCGTGTGTTGTGGAAGTGAAAGAACATGTAGGAGAGATCATCGGAGCGGGAGAGCCAGATGCAGACTCAATATCCCGAGTTTTTTGTTTTGTTTTGATTTTTAGGGATGAAATATTGAAGGAGGGAATGATACATGGATCTTATTTTTTCCTTATAATCCTTTGAAATATTTCTATATATATTTCTAGAGAAAGGCGCTGAGACGACATGTGATTCCATGGCCCAGTGTGCCCAGAATTAATTTTATAAAAATATTAAATATATTTAATATTGCGCACACACAATTTTTTAAATAAGATGGGACAAATATTAAATGGAGGATCAGATCAGAAATATGAGACCACAGTTGTGTCTAGAATGTGATTTTTACCATAGGCACGATCTAAAATAGGTCGGTGTAGGGCATTTAGACATCTCACCTGTTGGCAGTACGTTCAGTGGATTAATTAATTAATTTAAATTAATTAATTAATTCATTTGACCTAAAAGAAATTTTTACAAATTCATCACCATGGATAATCCTCTAGGGTTAATCACATAAACCCTGAGAGGATTCTAATGCTTCTCCTCCTCCCATTGGATAATCAAATCAGATGATGACAAAACACCACATTAGAGAAGATCAGGATGTGAAGAATGCAACAAATTAATTCAATCACTAGTGAGCATTTTCTTCGATGAAGAATGATCCAATATCTAGTAAGGAATCATAAATTTTAGTTTTACACCATTTTTTATTAAATTTATTGAGTTAATCAATCCCTTCTATTGATCTATACCAATTGCAGCCTCTGCATGCACCCAGGTGCCAATTAAATTGTTTATTTCAATTGTTTTCTAACCTGGATATCCTCATTCTTGATAGTTGGATAAGAAATATTGGCCAGTGATGGTTAAAAAAAAATCTTGTGCATTTCTCTCTTAGTTGCTACATGTTCTTCACCGGTAGGAACCTGCGGTCCTGGTTCAACTTTTCTAGGTTGTATTGAGCTTGATTGGACCCCTGAAATCACAAAGAAACGATATAAAAGGCATGAATCAATGATATGAGGATAGATATGGGATCATTGGGAGATTAAGATGATCATTTTTATGATTGGTGATTTAAATTTCAAAGGTGGAAGAATCTGAGGTATTTGGTGTGTACGGGTTTTCATGAAAATGAAACTGGATTCAAGTTTCTAGCCATCGGAGGGCTGGAACTAGTCGGCCTATGCTTGATCCAAAAACCATGGGTGAAATTAAGGCCAAAATAAAAGGTGCATATCAGATCTAGCATGAATATAATGGATCAATAAATCTATGAAAAACTCAATTGCATGCTATGTATAATGATGAACACTCATTGTGTATCCCCTTGGCTGCAGTAGCTAGGGTTTTAGAAATTCATAAACATGGCATGGAATGTAGCCTCCTACATACTGTGTACCTCATCCTCAGATGGACGGGCCATGTGGTGGAGCACACGGGTGATACCCTATGTGGGAGTACATGGTGAGTCACATAGCCGTGTACTGAAGTAAGAATACATAGGTTCAAGAAAACAGACACAACCAAAAGGACACAACCCAGTACCAGATAGTTTGGATACACCATTTAGTCCACCTGAACGACATGAACTTCTACATGGATTGGGAGCCATGTATTGGAAAAGGACATGAATTGGTAGTGGAGTGGGACCACACATCATGTGGGTCCCCTCATACTCTGTGTACTACTTAGTTCCTTTTGAGTAAACTTCAATGTTCTGTATCTACTTTGCTTGGACTCGGATTTTGTCCCATGAGTAGCCTATCCTAAGTGTTTTTCTACGTAAAACGTAATGGTTCCCTTAGTTATGGATTTTAGGATATTATTTAGATTGTTATGGGAATGATGATTGGTTAGGTGATGCTCGATGATGATAATGATCATGAAGAATCACCAGTGACATCCTGAGTGGAACCCTCTAGTTGGGCTAGGAATGGGTCCTTGATGAATTCTAGAGTGGAACCCTCCATATAGTTTGAGAATGGGTCCTATACCACCAGAGTGGAACCCTCCTATTTGGATGGGCATGGATCCTCTACCATTAGAGTGGAACCCTCCTGTTGTCAAAGGACATGGGTCCTCTACAGACTTTTGAGTGGAACCCTCCAGTTGGGCTGGGCATGAGTCCTCGATGACCAAAGTGGAACCCTCCTATTGGGAAAGTTATGGGTTCTCCATCAACGATTATAGTGGAACCCTCCTATCATACCAAATAATGGGTACTTTCCTAGATATTGTGGCCACTTGACTATGCGACATAGTGACGAGGTGTGTCTTGACTTGGATGGATACTACTGGACATAGTTGATGGACTTTTAGAACTTTTAGCAACTCTTTGTTTTGGGTTGACCTATGAGATAGAGATCCCCTTTTTATCTCATTTGGGATTATTTTTATTGATCATATATATATATACATATACACATGTATCTATACCTTTGGATTTGGTTACTCTTTTTCCATGATATGCGAAGATATATGGGGTATGCCACATGATTTCCATGTTTAGCTTCTCATGGTTGATGAGTTTACCCTCCTACTATGGGTGATGAAGACTCAATGTGTAGTTCATCTAATCACCATGTCAATCCCCCTATTATTTTAATAGGTTACTCTTTCTCTTACTTGGGTTGAGTTGTTTTTTTCACTGTATCCTATTTATTATCTACTATCTTTCTATTCCTATTGTATCTATTCCTAATCCCCATTCATATTTTAGGGGATCCTACTGGGTATGAATATACTCACCTATACATGGTATTTTCCCACATGTGTTGTGTATTATGAATAAGAGATGAAGTATAGGTCAATAGCGACTTTAGAGGAGCTTAAGGATACTTGGTACGTTGGATCATAGCCTTCTTTGAGCTCTTCCAGCTCAAAAAACCTCCATTAAAAGTGAATATGTATCCCATTTGTGACTTCATTTCATATTTATTGGTTTGGAAACTAGAATATGAATATCCTTTGATGACTAGTTACTTATCACTTCCATAGATCATGAATATATCCTTAGTACACCTTAGATACTTAAGTATAGTCTTGATTATTATCCAATGGTGGTCACCTGGATCAACTTGATATATTATTACCATACTAAATGCGTAGGACACATCTAGATTAGTACATAGAATATCATAAACAATTGACCTAATCGTTGATGCGTATGGAATCATTTACATTATATTTATTTCTTCATGTGTCTAAGGACACATTTTCCTAGAAATATGAATGCCATGTGACACTGGAAATAATCCCCTATTGGATTTTTCCATATTGAATCTCTTAAATATCTTGTCAATGTATGTAATTTGACTTAGACTAAGCAATCTCTTGGATTTATCAAAATGTATCTTGATACCAAGAATATATATTACTTCACCCAAGTCCTTCATAGAGAAGCATTTATTCAACCACATCTTAATAAATTGTAAGACTGTTATTTCATTTCCTATGAGTAATATGTCATCAACATATACTATTAAGAAAATGACTGCAATTCCACTAAACCATTTGTATAAAAAAGGCTCACACTCATTATTTATGAAACCAAATTTTGTTATGGATTTATAAAAATAAATGTTCCATGGATGAGATGATTTCTTTAATCCATAAATGGATTTTTTTCAATTTTTATATCTTATTAGCATCCTTTAAAGATACAAACCCTTCGAGTTGTGTCATACATACATGTTTATCAAGGTTCTAATTAAGGAAGGTTGTTTTTAAATCCATTTTAAAAATATCATAGTCATGGTAAACCATAATGGAAAGTATAATTTTGATGGATTTCATCATTGAAACTGGTGAAAAGGTTTCATCATAGTCTATGAATTGATGTTGTTTAAACCCTTTATCAATCATTCATGCCTTATAGGTACTGACTTGTCCTTCCATGTCCAGTTTCTTCTTGAATACCCATTTTAAACCAAGGGGATTTACATCTATAAGAGGTTCTACCAAATTCTAGACTTGGTTTTGGTAAATGGAATCTATTTCAAAATTCATGGCTTTTTTCCACTTGGAAACTTTTATACCACTTACTACTTACTTGTAGGTTATAGGATCATTATTATCAACTAATAATAATTCCCCATACTCAGTGACTATAAAACCATAATGTTATAGTTCTCTAACATTTATTGTACTCCTATATGGTACTTGTTACTCTGGAATAGTTTCTTCTTCCATGGGGCTTTGTGGAATCTATTCCTGTACCAACTCTTGTGTTCCTTGAGTCTCGACTTCATCGAATTCTAAATCACTAACACTATTTATTTTAGATATGTGCTCCCTCTCAAGTAATATGGTGTGTATTTCCACTATAACCTTTTTTTTTCTGATGGGCAGTATAGGTAATATTCCCTTGTTTCCTTGGGGTGTCCTTTAAAGGTACACTTTGTGCCTCAGGGTGCAATTTTTTTACCTGAAGAGGCCTTAACAAACACTTCACTTCCCCACAAATGTAAATTTGAAAACATAGTTTTTATTCCAATACAAAATTCATATGGAATACCATTTATCAATTTAGTTGGTACTTAGTTTAGTATATGTGCTACTTTTTGTAACATGTATCCCCAAAAGGATAATAGAAGACTCGCATGACTCATCATTGATCTCACCATGTCTAGTAAGGTGTGGTCCCCCCTTTCACTTACACCATTCCACTGAGGTGTGTAAGAAGGAGTGAGTTGGGATAGGATCCCAAACTCCCATAAGTAATTAGTGAAGTCTTGATTAAGATATTATCCACCACGGTCTGAGTGGAGTTTCTTAATCTTCCAACCAAGCTAGTTCTCAATTCTATTCGCGTATTCCTTGAATTTATCAAAAAAATATAACTTATACCTCATTAAGTAGAAATATCCACATATACTAAAATAATTAATAAAAGTTATGAAGTATGAGTACCCACCCCTTTCTTCAACATGAAATGGTCTATACACATCGGTATGAACAAATTCAAGAAGCTCTTTATCCCTTTCACCTTTCCCACTAAATAGGGATTTGGTCATTTTTCCTTGTAAAAATGTGTGATATACACCAAGTGATTTTAGTTCAAAATAATCTAAATATCCATCTTGATGTAATTTATTCAAGCGCTTTTCATTTACATGACCTAACTGGTGATTCCAAAGTTGGGTATGGCATGAGTCATGTGAAGTAACTTCGTTATCAACTATCATTACCTTGTTCATGTAATCCGACACATAAAGACCATTATTTAAATGTGACTTACCATAAAAAGCTATCTTTATAAAATAAGTAACATTTATTCCCAAATTTGAAAATAAATCCATCTATATCTAGTCCAGATACAAAAACAATGTTTTTGGTAACTAAAGGAACATAATAACAACCCTTTAAAACCAAGATCATTCCAGTTGTCAATGTGAGGTGGTAGTTCTCAATAGATACAACAACAAGTTTAGCTCAATTGGCTTATCGTAGATCTAACTCCCCTCAATCAATATTTATAAATCTAATTGGTTATTATATTTGAATACACATGCGAGCACCAAAAGCTATATCTAATACCCAATTTTTAGAAATAGATAAATTTCACTCAATAAAAAATGTACCTGAAGCTCCCCCTTGCTTCTTTGGATGGGTGTGGTTTTTCTTCTAGTGGCCCTTCCTTCCACATGTAAAACAGAAAGCATCAAGTTCCCTTGCTTTCCCATTTATCTTCCACTTCTTAGAAGGGCATGAAGAAGCTTTGGGATTAAAGTTCTTTGATTTCCCTTTATGTTTATTCATCATAAGGATGGAAGGATTTTCATGCTTTGAATCCTTATCTACTTGGAAAAGAAGAGTGATAAGATATGACAGAGACTTATCAATGTTGTTCGTATTAAAATTCATAATAAATATGGAGAATATATAAGGGAGTGATTCCAGAATGAGATCGATGCCTAGTTATTCAGAAAGTTTAAACCCTAGAACCTTTAGGCACTCAATGAAACTAATAATATTGACTATATGAGGAACATTTGGGGAACCCTCTCTAATATTTCTATGAAATATCACCTAAGAAATATCAAATTGTTTCTATCTAGATCTCTCCTGATAAAAACACAGAGGTGATCAAACATTCTATACACATCCATGTTTTCTTGAAACTTCATGAGTTCACTGGACATTGAAGAAAGCATTAAACATTGAACATCGACCGCATTGATCAAATGTATTTCGTAGACAAGGAACTCTTTGTCACTTGCCTCTATGGTAAGCGGACTAGATATTGAGGATTCTAGAACTTAAGATTTCCATTCATGACATAGAATAATATGAAGGCGTCTAAATCACTTCTCAAAGTTACTACCAGTTAGGTGGTTGTCTTTATCCAATATTGATCGTAGGGATAGTGTTAATGACAAGCCTTTCATTTTATTATACAATTAAAAGACCATATTATTAGTACTTTTTATTATTTACAAATTATGTGAGAAATAATAAATTAATTGATTTTATTAAATCTCCCACTATTTTATCAAGTTCCAATAGCCCTCACCATTGAACTCAGAATGACTATTCGCTAGGAAATTCTAGTGGAAAGTATCCATATTCCCCTTTTCATAACCCCAACAAGGGTTGGTTAATATACTTGAAGGTATTTAGGTAGGTATTTCTTTACTAACTATGAGATTGTAGCTCCTTGATCCATTGAGTGGATTTCTCAATCCTAAAATCCTGACTTGGATTTCCTCAACACTTACCTCTAAATTACACCAAGTCTAGAAAGGGATACTATTCTTGATGTAAAATGGTTAAGTCAACCCAAAAACTTCATAAGAACTCACCTTATAAAAGTAATTTTTCCAACAAGGGTTGGTAAAACACTTAGTTCTATTGATTTTTTTTCCTAATAAAGTAACAAAAGGCTCAGTCTGACTTAATATTAGGTTGAGGGATTTTAATTAATTATGCATAAATTTTATCTTTTTTTATCCTTTACATGTATTGTTAATATTAAGTGGATGTTAATTAATTAATTAACCATGTTGGATAAAACATTGATTCATAATTAATTAATTTTATTTAGTATGCATACATTTTACCTTGTTTTATTCTTTACATGTATTGTTAATATTAAGTGGATGTTACTTAATTAACTATACTGGATAAAACATTTACACATAATACATTAATTTAAATTACATATATGTGCATTAATTTATTTATTTATGTGACCATAGCCTTGAATCCATAAAATAAATAATTATATAGACAGAAATAAATAAACAATTAAATGATCCGTTCATGATATTTATCTAATGGTTGATTTAATGAGCTGACATTAAATAAACATATGAACAAGGGTAAATAACTCCTTTTTTCGGTCTTGGCATGAGTTATAGCATTCTACCTATCCACATATGTATCACCTAAGTTGGAATCATAATGGTTCCATATTGAACCACCACCAAATGCCTTGGGATACTCCATTAATTACATGTATTTATGACTCACACACAGGTGAGGGGAACTAAATGTTTAGTTAAAAGGGAATTACATAAATATCCTTGGACACACAGGTCCTACATAATAATGGAGGGAGGGATGACACACATGCCATCATATTTAATTTAATAATAAATAATTGCAAACTCATGCAATAAATTAAATTAAAACATCCAACACATACACAGGTCTTGGTCAAGCTCACGAATGGTTATACATGAAATGAATACTCAAAAGTAACTAACTAGTATTCATTTATTTATTTATTCTTTATTAATTAAGATGAACACAATTACATTAATTAATTCCCTTTCATCTTAATGATTATCCAAAGTTAATTTGAGATACCCATCATTTATTGTATTCATGACGAATAAACGATATAACCAATAATGACATATTAATTACAATAAATTAATTGATAATTCAATATAATTTAAACCATTATTAAAATTTCAAACACACATTGGTGTGTCAATCAATAAAATAATGTTTTAGTGATGAATTTTTTAGTTTAATACAATTTTTAATTCTATCATTTAATGGGAAACCACAACGTGTACAGTCTAGTTATATGCCATGTACCTCAGTTACCGTGTATCCGAGTCATATGCCTGGGGATTTGGAATGTTAATTTGGCCAAATTACATGGGTGTTATAAGCCATCAACAAGCCATGTATTCACTTTTTTGGGTGCCAGGTTGGCCCGGTCAACACATGGTGTTCAATAAATGCACCACGTGTAATTAACTTCTCGATGCATCTAGGTACAATGAGCACGGGTACACGACATGTGCTCTGGCTATATGCTACCTAACCCAGTTTTACCGGCCAAATATTTGGAACTTATTGGTGTCATATTTGGGTTTTCTTCATCTGTTCTTAAACCATTAAGAAAATTAAACACTAAATGAACATGATTAATATGTTGATAACATGTTAATTAAAATTTGATTAAAGAAAAAATAACATGAAATGAAAATCTAACCACAATTGCGTATAAATAAATAATCAAATAAATAATTTTAAATTTAAATGTGACCACTCTAATACCAATTATTGGTTTTGGGTGCAATGGAAGCATGCAATGGTGGGAAATATATTAAAATTTCTTTTAATAATCATTTCCCAAAATCAAGAGCGGGGATCTTGAACATCAAGTTTATAATTAATTTATTTAATATTTGAAAAAAAAAATGTATGGGATTAGGAAATTTCTTTGTTGGTGAATATTTATTGTCTAAAAAGGACATTTCAGATTAACTTTTTTTCACTATGAGGATCCAAAGATAGAATCCCTCTAGTGGTGATCCACACATGCTCCTATAATCTCTAAGCAACACTACTCGATCTACGGATGCTAGCATGGAAAATAAAATGTATTGTGTTGTTTGTTATTGATCTCCTTTTCTTTTCTCTTTAAGAAATATATCTTGCGATTATCATTCTTGAGAGGGAGAGAAAAGGATGAGTCGATAGATAATTATTTGTGTGCAATAATTCTCTATTCCTAATTTTTTGACACACTATATAATATACATAACTTTCTATTTATAGATTTTGGATTTTGGTTGAAATATTATTTAATAGAATGTTGACCATTAAATAACATTTATTACCTTAAATAAACCCCATTACACATAATAATAATAATAATATTATTTTTTGGTACTTGCCAAATTGTGAAATAAAAAATATTATTTAACTGGCTTGTTAATTAATATTTGTAACTGAACATGGTCTTGGTCTATTTAAACCTCTCTTGAATTTATTGAACACCTGAATAAAATTTTATTCATAAATAAATATTTCATTCACATACAGATGAATAAATATTTATTAAATATTCAATAAAATAAATAAATATATTTTTATTCACACACCGATGAATAAATATTTATTTAATTTATGTGGTCAATATAACTTGAATAAAATTATTCATAGGTCTTGATAATAATATTTATTCCATTAATTAAACTCAAATAGAATTTAATAGAGATCAACAGAAACACTTAGTGCGTGACCCTCTAGAATTATTTCTCATTGGAATTAGACAGGATTTCCTAAAGTCTAAGATTATTGTATAGAAATGGGTCAAGGCACCCAAGAGAAAGAACTTAATGTCACAATGTCGACAACCACATACGAATGATAACTATGTAATATAATACTTCAATCACAATATCTCATCAATCAGGTTGCACGACGGTGTCATCAACCTATTTACTTGATACGTCTTTCTTTGAATATCTGAAATAAACACATCATTACACCATGTTTGTGGATTTTAATGTGAAAGTTCTATTATAATCAAAGGGTTAAGATACCATCTTCTATAAATATGGAAGGGACAAATCCTTCCTCAACTTATCCATTAATGACATGCCAATCATAACATAACCAACATAACCTACTTTCTACCAATATATGGAATGACAATTTTGGTTAGTAAATCTAAGTGCTTGATTCATGACATACATTAATGATAATATTAAAATCAAAGGACCATTACACACACTTCCATAAAACTTGTAGAATTCCTACCGGTGGGTCTGTTACTATAATCTCCCATCTTGGAGATTACCAAGTGTGAACTTCATGAGAATAATCCTCATCAACTTATGAGAACTCACACCTAATGGTCTAAATACTACATGTACCATCATAATATGTTATCCAATAATAGAACTATATTAAAAATATTGTCACAATACTTCAATGTTATCATCATAGTGGGTAACTGCTATAACCTTATTAATGAGACAAATATTCCTGGACATTATTTCATTAAATCCATGCATAAAAAATGAACAATATATAATAAGACGTTAAATTAATATTCAATAAATCAAATTTTCATGTAATCAAAGTAAAAAAAGTTGGTTCTAGGACACCAAATTTAACATTTTTTGTATATACATAACTATATTAGTGATGATCCTTAGCATAAATCCCAAGGCATCCCCTAACAAGTAACGAGATGGAGGGCCCTCAGGAACCTCCTATAAGAGTATTACCAGCACCTCATGCCCATAGTCATAAAATCCAATGTCCTGAAGGCACACCCAAACAAGTACCTAGTATCCTAGACCTTATCTTAGAAATCCACATCAGCTCAAATCCTAACATACAAGGCATAAAAATGTTTGTCTTGTAAATAATAAGCATAATCAACTCAACAACTGATGTCCTAAGTAATAGTGATATCCTTCATCCCAAATAATCTTATCCCAACAAACTCAATATATGGTGAGCCTCATCCCTCAACTAGTAGTATCAACACCATCAACTCATGGCTCCTCACCATCCATGTGGATTTCTATGGAAAGAACCTCCAACCTCACTAATGGTCAACACCATCCTAATAAAAAACTAACAGAGGCCTCTACCCACATGAGTGGTCAACACCACCTCATCATCTAAGTACTATATGTGTGTACATGACTCCAACAACATGTCGACCAAATCATAGTGAGAAATAATCACCAACAAACTACCTAATCCACATCATCCTGACACCTCATTCCCCTACAACCATGTCACTCATCCTGATGGTCAACACCATCCAATATCACTTGGGTCATGCCTATAACCCGATGTCATTATCACCAAAAATCGACAACCAAGTTGCCCAACCTATGATCATCATCACTCATAGAATCTGGGCCTCACCCAACTTAAAGAACCACGTTGCCTTATCCAGATGAACACCATCTCAATCATTAAGCCAAGCCCATCACATTCCCATAGAATGTTCACACATAATATATACAATTCAATTTCAAATAAATAAATACACCCGACCTAACCGACCAAGTTGTTCCAAGCCACTTACTAGGATTGACCATTTGTAGAGGATCAAAAGCATTCCCAAAGGCATCTACTATAATTAATTAATTAATTTAAATGACAATCATTAATTTTATTGGGTCACTCTCGGTCAATCCAATAGAGTGTTAAAGTACTTGCCTCCCGAAACACCAAAAAATTAAGAGAAATCTAGGCACCACCTACCTTATACTGGTAAACACTTTCTCATCCGATATCATCCTCTAACTTGAGTTGATTCAGTAGAAATCATCATTTTAGAAAAACACCCTAAAATAGGGTAAAACGGATCACACAAATTTAGCACACCATATGGAGAGATCAAAGAAGGAAATATATATAAGGATCAAAGGTCTTACCAATGTGGTTCCAAATAGACAAAAAAATATCAGATTAGATCTTAAACAAGGAAGATCACTCAAAATCTACAAAGAGGGTGAATGAGGGTCTCTATCTGTTATGCGTGTGGATGAAGAAGGAAAAGAGAAGGAGAAAACATAAATAGAGGGAGGGTAAATTTGGAAAATTTACCTCTTTAAGTGACCCACACAGTTTGGTTTCACATTTTATCTAACTGTGTACCAACCATGTGGCACCCACTATCTAGGTACCACACCTCGCACATGCTAAGTACACAGTTTTCCAAACCATATAAAAACCATGCATAAAGCCTCTGCTAAGAACTATAGAATGCCCTACATGGCCATGAAACCCCCCTCCTACATGGTTTATCAAAACATGCATAGAGCCAAAGGAGGGATACATGGCTTTTCTTGGGAGGCTGCACGGTTTGTCTAAACCATGCGCCTCTTTCTGTGCACCCTGTAAAGTTGGTTTTTCGGCCTCCAGCACACCCAAAATCTAATTGAAACCCTGAGTCATTTGATTAGGATTAAATAAAAACTAGAAACAATAAATTGGTTCAAATAAACAATCAGAATTAGGTTTTAAATTCAACAGTTAAAATTGGCCCGCTCACTAAAGAAGAAAAATTCAAATGGGTTGAGGATTTCAACCCACTCTAAAAACCTAGGTCATTACAGTCTCCCCACCTTAACATAGATCATCCTCGATATATAAGAATTTATCCAAAGATGGTACTAAACATACCCATCTCATTCAAAACACCCTGGTCTACCCTGATTATAAATCCAGAAGTTAACTACCTCAAGGCACTCCCCACCATGGGAGTTACCTACTGGGTCACTTTCAGACCCAAAACTCAAATAAATTGATGGTCCACCAACCTTCCCAAGAATAAAAAGTCCTCTTGTGATGCATCATTGCTCCTACACCTCATTAGGTTCTTTAATTGTTCCCATGTCACATCTAACACTGATCAAGCACCACATCTCATCATATTCCCACCTTGTGCTCATGTCGCACATGGCACCTATGAGGTCCTACATCTCATCAAATTTGCAAAAGAAGTCTTGGTTCCATGCACCGAATATAGAGCCTACATCAAACCTATTCCTAGATTCCAATACACCTCAATTATATACCACATCACATCGATGCCCATAATAAATCATGGTGTCACACACCTCTATATATATAATGAATTTTAGTCAAGACAACCTACTAACCAGCTCCTGGTTAGTCCAAAATTACATCCCACGCACCTCGTGTACCCAAAACTGGACATGAATAAAAAAATGGATCCATGAAAAAACAAAAAGAACCCCAGTCATGCCCATAATTTACGTCTAACTATAGTAGGATCCTCGGCCTGCTCTGCAACTAGCATCTCAACTACATGTATTTGGCTTGAAGATCAACTTCTTAAGGCCAGTCCTTACTATGGAGCTACACCAGATACCAACTACTAACCCCACTACTGGGTCCCATTGTCTCTACCATGACCTCCATTTTTAGTTGAATCTCAGATACCATCTCCTAGTACTGCTCTCGTTATGACATCAAATGTCTGAGTTTGCCCCAATCCTTGGCTCTCGGTGATCCAAGAAGGATACCTGTAGAACCTCTCAACATACCTGATCTATCCACAAGCTTGGAACTCTTTTAGTGGTCTTTCACACTGTGTCTGCACATTTCCCAGCTTTCATCACAAAAATAACACCATTGAAGACCCACTCCTTGAGGTTCTGCCTAAATCCATGGCCTGACCGCCCTACTATGATTCCTCTCAGCCCCACTTCCCGGTATCTAAAGCATCGCCGTTAAAACCACCTGTCACCATCACTAAACTTGAGTATGAATGGCCCATCAAATTTTCCTCAGATATCAGCATCTGATTCACTGCCTCAGAGAATGAGGCTAACCTAAAGATGTTTACCTACACCTTGATGAAGTTCTGTAAACCAACCTCAAAACACCACACTCTCGATGTGTCATTTCCCACCATACCTGGTGCAAAGTGAGACAAGTTAGTGAAAGTAGTTGCATAGTTCATGATGGACATGTATCCTAGTTGTAGGTTCAAGAAATACCATTCTCTCTCCACCCTTAGCATATCCAGAAAGAAGTGATCTAAGAACCTGGTCTTGAAGTCCTTCCAAGCCAATCCCTCATGTCTGCCTGCCTGTACCAGTACATAACACCAGTGTTTATCCAGTACTCTAAGCATGTATATCGCTAGCTTCACCCTCCTACCCGAGGGTGTCTCTATATGGTCAAATATGGTCTTTACTTACTCTATATAGTTCTCATCTGCCCGTAGTCCTCCCTCACCCTGAAATAGTGGTGGGTACTACAACTAGAACTCGTGTATCTGATATGTTATGAATGGATTATCTCCTTAATTTCCTCAGTCAATACCTTGTATGACAAGTACCAGGTTTTCCCTGACCCGATCATCAATCCATGGAAAAAAATATTTTATGTCCTATAGTTTTACCACCTGAACAGAAGCCTGTAATTATGCCTATACCTATATCTCATGATCATCCTGACACTCTAGGGCCTCATCCCGACCCTTAGGGGCCTCTACCTGTGCATACTCAAGTGGCACCATATAACCACCCTCTTGATGCTCTACTAGAATTCATCTCGATGGAATCCCACTGAATACCAATTATGATGGTCAGATAGTTAGAAAAATATATATATGTCATATACAAATAGGGAAATATGTAATAGCTAGCGCAACCTCATCTCCCTTACACTCCCTTACCGCACCCTATCTCATGAAATCTAACCTCTTGGCCCCTTACCTACCCATATCAGGGTTAGGTATCACATGTAACCCGACATCATGGCCCCCTTTCTACCCAAATCAGAGTTAGGCATCAAGTATCATCTAGAATCATGACACCTCGCCTTCCCATAATAGGTTTAGACATCACATCTAATCTGAGTTAGTTGAGTAAAATTCCACCAAAGAAGCTGTTGAAAGTGGGTTCCCTAGAACCAACATGTATTGTGCTTTGATTACCACTACATGTATGCAATTATATATATATATATATATGTGTGTGTGTGTGTTTATCTTTCCATAATAGTGTATATACTTTTTCATCTACTTTGTTTATAGAAATGTCCTTGGATTAATTGTCGTATCAAAGGGTTATAGTAGTTCCCAGGATATAATGAGAACCCCGAGATGCTATGACAATAATCTTAAAGTAACTTCCTATAGTCCAGTTACATCATTCTGAAAGGACACAGATGATGTGTGACCATCAGGTGCTAGGGGATCATAAGCATTGAGACATCTTCTCATAAAGTTCGCACTTGATGATCTCTAGTAGTTGATATCATGAGGACAGACCCACATAATAGGAACACCACATTTTTTAGGTGTCATTGGTCGTTTCTATCTATAGACATGTGTAATGGTCTCCATACTTGAGATCATTATCAATGAATGTCATTTAATTATGAACATTTGATGCAAGGTGAAAACCATGGAGATAAAGTTGTGGAGAGTTAGTTTGTGCTGGGTACATCATTAGTGACATGACATTGATTGAATGATCAAAATAATATTTGTCACTTATGAGTTCAAGAAGAGATATCTCAGGCCTGGTTGATTATGATGGTTAAACCTTCATTAAATCCATGGCCATGGTAGTAGAAGGTAAGACTGTCCAAACAAATCAACAAATAAAATAAATCAAGATAAATGATGATGACACTAGTGTGAATTCTGCTTCATTGAGATATCGATGACGAAGAGATTATATTACACAGACTGTGTTCGTAGGAAGATAGTCGTTGCTTTGACTTTACCTTATCTCTACATGGGCCTCGATGGGTTGCTATACCCCACTCTTGGTTGGTGGATATTATTCACTGCTATTGAGGTAAGGGCCTAGAGGGTCACACACAATAGCACTTTGAGAATCTTCCCTATTCTGTGAATAGGAATATAGAACTTGGTAGGCCCCACCAAAGGGTCTGAGTACTATCCAAGTTCTATGGATCACCAAGGAATAAATAAATTCTTTAATTATTCTATCTTGGAATAATATTTTGAATTTATTTATAACATGTATTTACAAGTGATTAGTAAATACAAATATTAAATATTATTCGAACGAATTTAAGTATCCAGGGTTCGTTTAATATTTACAGGATAAGTGAGTCAAGTTATAGACTCAATTTTATCACGTGATATATATATATATATATATTTAATATATATTGTAGTTAGTGATAAAATTATAAATATTATTTATGGCATATTTTAATCTGACATAAAAAAATATAAAACTTGTACAGAGGATATCTATTACACGGGGGCCAAGAACCCATACCGGGTATTTTAGATATTCTCTATATAAGTAAGAGAGAGGATCTCCCATTGTAACTATTAATGTATCAAATTTGAGATCCTCTCTTTCCTCCTGGATTCTAGAGAGATATCCTATCAAGCAAAGAAGAACTTCAAGAACTTCCTTCGTGGATTGAAGTTCCTTGCCTTGTGGTGATCACTGTTGCGTCGAGGAGATCTTTGGTGTGTCGTGCTAGCACCCTGATTCCAACGAATGATGAACATGCAGATTCGGAAGGCATGTGTGGACAATCTAAAGGACTTTGACGTCAGAGTCTTCGAGCAATGATTGCTGGAAACCTGCGACACACTTGCGCACGTCAGATCCAAACAAGGTACTTGTTCATTTTATATTTTGTGCTCTGTCAAATCCATGCATTGTCCTCGAACCATACTGGGATATCTCACTGGAGTTGACATCATAACAATGCTCCAATGATGTGAAAATTTTTAATTTCCCAACACACCGGCTTCCGCTTCCCATCCCGGTACCTTACAGTGGTATCAGAGGGATGCATGATTTCTCATAGTCAAAAGAAAAATTAAATTTCATTAAATTTAAGTATGGGGATTAAATTGGTTCCAATGGATCCAACCACACATCGATCCGTTTTTTAATGTCCAAGTTATGGTCATTTGAAAAATAAAATGGGATTGACGTCGTCGAGTTTTAAACCTTCGGATTAAAATTTTATGAAGAAGACATTTTTAATTTTATTTGTTCTTCAAAGTACCGAAATCCAGCCACACTTTGGCTAGAATCCGGTCACCAGAATTAATCTGGTAAGTTTATTTTTAGGAGATAAAAAAAACATATTATATCATAATATTATTTTATTTTTCTTAAATAGAATAAAAAATTATAATTAAATGGATCTTTGAAGACTTGGTACAAGTCTTATTTTTTTTTACTTGAAGTCTTTTAGACTTTAAATTTAAAAATAATTTTTTTTGAGACCAAGAACCCATTTTGGGGTATTATTTTTTTAATTTAAAAAAGGGGAGGAGATTATTTTGTCTAAAGACAAATAAAAAAAGGAGGGGCAAGGGAAGAAGACTGGGTCTTCTTCCACGTGTGGAGACCACGACCCCCCCCCCCCTTGGGTGAAACCCTAGCGACGTGCAGGAGAGGTGCCGGGCCATCGATCCGCCTCAAGGATATAGACTCCCCTCCCTACTCGCCCCATGCTCACCTGACACCACTCCCTGCTACCGCCCCACTCGCCCTACCTTGGACTCGCCACGCCGGACAAGACCACCACTGGACCAGGCCGTGTCGGACCACCTCCAGCTTGCCTGCTGCTGGACCACGCCGCCTTGCTCGCCCTGCGCCACTCGCAGCTGCCCGACTATGCCGCTGCCAGACCAGGACGGCTCGCCCCGCCTCCCTCGATGCAGTGTCGGAGAAACGGGCCGCTACCCATGCAGTTGGCCGAAGCAACGGGAAGCCTCCCTTGCGGCTATCCAGAGCAGTGTCACATTGCCTTCGTCCCCTGCCAGAGGAGTTCACTGCTGGCTGGAAGATGATGCCGCCGTGAGTGCTTTTGGACTGGGCAAATACACCGCGGTCTCGCCGCGGTCATGCCGCGGTCACGCCGTGATCACGCCAAGGTGACGCCGCGGTAACTCCACAGTCACGCCGTATTTACGTCACGATTTGGAAATGCTTTAGTAAGATACTCGTGGCGGTTCGCAGTCCTTCCAGACTCCTCCCCGGCTAGAGGTAACCCCACTTAAATTAATTTTAATTAATTTAGTTTTTTAAATTAAATTAATTATATTGGATTGGGGTTTAAATTTAATTTAATTTGAAACATTAATTTAATTAGAATTAAAATTAAATTAATAGTTTAATTTAATTTTAGAATTAAAATTAAATTAATAATTTAATTAAATTTTATAGTTAAATTAAATTGATGGTTTAATTTAATTTTGGAATTGAAATTAATTTAAATAGTTGGAATTGATAAAAATAAATTAATTGAATTTATTTAAATTCATTTAATTTATAAGATCCCCCCCGTACTGTTTAAATTTCATTGCAGTTTAATTTTAATCGCGCTTTATTTATACTGACTGGTCTTGAGCAAGCGACCGAACCATGCATGTCTGGTGTTTTTATTTATTTAATTGTTTATTCAATGCATGCAATGATTGTAATAATTAATTAGATAAATGATGGTCTGCGAATCATCTTTTAATTCAAATATGTACAAGGGCCTGCGTGTCCAATGCACAAGATGTATTTTGTACCCCTAGACCCCCTTGCCTGCATGAGAGTATATTTGTAATTAATCGATGATGATCCAAGACACAGACCCTGCCAAGTAAAGGCGGTAATCCAGATGGGAGCCGAGTGCATTGCACTGGGGCCAGCTGTGATGTGAGTCAAGTCTCGACTCAGGTATGGATTCCCCTAGGTCAAGATTGATCCGTTATGGATCGATCTTTATAGAATGATCAAGACTAGTCGGATTGAATGATTTACTTTATGTATAGTTTATTATTTTATGCAAGTGCATGATTATTGTTTTATCACATAGAATAGTAAACAAGATAAAAAAATGCATAAATAATTGATGAATATATATCTATTGTATGTTCTATTATGAGCGCGACAATATAGATTGAACATATAGATAAAAAAAGGATTATTCTTCAATAAATATTAAAATACCTCAAAGATATATAAAGTCCAAATGCATTCCATTTCTCACATCTAAACAAAAATAGCTGTTTGGGGTGCTCGTCAGCCATAGTTGAGAGTGCCTCTTACTACTGAGATATTTTCATGAGAGAACTAGGTCGACTTAACTAAAGTGAGTAGTTAAGGTTTAGATATAACTAATTTTCTATCACTTTAGAGGTTAGATGTTGAGGGAATCAAGTTTAGATTCCAAAAGTTGGGACTTTACTCAATAACACGAGGAACCACAAGTCAAGTGATTAGCTAGCCTAGTGCCTATCTTGAAACCCTCCAAGTAGTGGTGTAGCCATATCTTGTAGAATATGAGGAAGGTTTCGAGGATCCTTGCCACTAAAATACTCAAGCGACAGAGTATTCTGAATCTAATAGTTAGGGCTATTAAGGTTCACTAAAATAGTGGGAGACATTAAAATGATATAATAATTTATTAATCATAAATGTCAAAAAGGTAATCAAGACAAAGTATTAATTACTAAATATTTATCTGATGTAGATTTAAAATGGAAATCACCAACACCACATGTACTTTATCACTACGATCGATTTTGGATAAAGAAAATATCCTGACTGACAATAACTTACAGGAGTGGTACATGAACTTGCGCACATTACTACACCAAGAAAGGAAGTTATATGTGATGGAATCCCTAATTCCTGCTGAGCCTCCTCAGGGAGCAAGCAAGGAAGAAAAAGATAAATGGAGAAAGCATGTAGATGATGTTCTTGATGTACAATGCATCATGTTGTCATATATGTCTAGCCAATTGAAAAAAATGCATGAGGATGAGTACTCCTACAAGATGCTTTCACATATCCAAGAATTATATCAGGAGAGGGTCAGGCAAGAAAGGTATGAGATCTCAAGTGCTCTTTATAAGTGCAGGCTAGCAGAAGGGCATCAAGCTAGTCCTCACGTACTCAAGATGATTGGTTATATTGAGAGTCTTGAATCCCTTGGGTTCAAATTGAACCAAGAACTAGTAGTGGATCTCATTCTTGCCTCTTTACCGTTAAGCTTCTTGACTTTTATTGTCAATTATAACATAAATGATATGAAAAAGTCACTCCTGGACCTTTTGGATTTAGTTCACCAAGCTGATAAGGATATGAAAAATACCAATTCATATGTCCTTATGGTGAACAAGAAAAATAAGGGCAAGGAAAAGGGGTCTAAGTCCAATTCAAGGCCAAAGACACCAATACATCATCCTACAAAGAATCCAAAGATTCAGAGGAAAAGTAATGAGTAGGAAGCTGTCTTCTTTGGATGTGGCAAGAAAGGACACTAAAAGAAGAATTGCAGAGCTGGTAAGAGGAAGCAAACTGATGCTTCTACTTCAGGTATTTTTGTCATTGAATGCAATCTATCTTTATCTATAAGTTGGGTATTGGATACGGCATGTGGCTCATACATTTTTATTCATATACAGGAACCAAGTAGGTTCAAGAAGATTGCAAAAGGTCAAGTGGATCTCCGAGATGCAAATAGTGCAATTATGGTATCCTTGGTAGTGGGCGACTATCACTTAACCTTGCCAACTAGTTTGGTTCTAGTTTTAAAAAATTTGTATTATGTACCTTCAGTTACCAAAAACATTATCTATGTGTCGAGTTTAGACACTATGAGTTTTTTTTCAAGTTTGGAAATAAATATTGTCTCTTTTATAGGGATAACATATGTTATGGTATGGAACATCTTAAAAATGGTTTATATATGCTAGAAATCAAGAAACCCGTGATGGAAATCAATGACAAAAACAGCCAACACGACTCATATATCACCCACCTATGGCACTTCAGGATTGGTCATGTAAACGAGAAGAAATTACGAAGATTGCATCAAGAAGGGTATTTAGACTCGGTACAGTTAGAACCCTTGGATGTATTTCAATCTTGTTTACAAGGAAAGATGACCAAAGAACCTTTCTCAGGAAAGGGAGAAAGAGCCAATTCAGTACTATAATTAATACATACTGATGTATGTGGTCCATTTCCAGTAGAGGAAATGGGTGATTTTTCATACTTCATTACTTTTACCGATGACTATAGTAGGTATGGATATATCTACTTAATGTGGTATAATTCAGATTCCTTTAAGATTTTTAAGGAATACCAAAATGAAGTAGAAAACCAACTTGGTAAGAAAATAAAAGCACTCCACTCAGACTGAGGCAGAGAATATCTTAACCAAGCTTTCATTGATCACTTGAAGGAGTGTGGAATAGTATCCCAACTCACTCTTACTTATAATCCACAATGGAATGGTGTTAGTGAAAGGAGAAATATGACCTTTCTTGACATGGTTAGATCAATGATGAGTCATGCAACTCTTTTATTATCCTTTTTGGGGATATGCTTTTTAGACAACATCATATACCCTTAACCGAGTACCAATTAAAGCTACAGATGGGATTCCATATCATTTATGGTATGGAAAGAAACCCATTATAACACACATACGTGTATGGGGGTGCGGGGCATTTTTTCATACTTTACCAAGTGACAAATTATCATCCAGAATCACCAAGTGCATCTTTATAGGTTATCCTAAGGAAACTAGAGGATATTACCTATATAATGATTTAGATAGAAAAGTAATTGTGGAAAGATACTCCATATTTCTAGAAAGGGAACACATTTATATTGGAAATAGTGGGTGAAAGATTGACTTCGATGAAGTTAATGCTCCAAATGCACAAGAGTTGGTAGAGGAAAAATATTCATAAGAACAAGTGGAAGAAGAAGTTGTTCTTGAGACACAGATACTGCGTAGGTCTACGCGAGAGGTTAGATAACTAGAGCGTTAGGGTTTTCTTGTCACCGAGTCAGGTGAAACATTATTACTTGAGGATGATGAACCTCTAACTTACAAGGAAGCAGTAGAAGGCAAAGAAGTTGCTAAATGGAAAGAATCCATGGATTTTGATATGGAGACCATGTACCAAAATAATGTTTGTATTTTCGTTGAACCTTCAGATGATGTAAATCCCATTGAATGCAAATGGGTATTCAAGAAGAATCTAGACATGGATGGTGAGGTTAATACCTTCAAATCAGGACTAGTTGCAAAGGGTTCCAGGAAACGTCAAGGTATTAACGATGATAAAACCTTCTCACCAGTATCAATGCTTAAATCCACCAGGATATTGCTTGCAATATCAGCCTTTCATGATTATGAAATTTAGAAAATGGATGTCAAAACTGATTTTCTAAATGGGAAGTTGGTTAAAGACATCTATATGACTCAACCCGAAGGGTTTTTCAAGTCAAACAATGACAATAAAGTATGCAATCTACAGAGATCCATTTATGGATTGAAACAGGCATCAAGATCATGGAATGTTTGTTTTAATGAGGCTATAAGAGATTTTGGTTTTGTCAAAAATGAAAGCGATCCTTGTGTCTATAAAAGGGTTGAAGGTAATGTCATCATTTTCCTAGTATTATATTTTGATGACATATTAATTATGGGAAACAAGGTACAAGTCTTATAGTCAGTTAAGACTTGGTTAAATGAATACATCTCCATGAAATAATTAGGTGAATCAACCTACATTCTAGGGATCAAGATCTATCAAGATAGATCTCAAAGGATGCTTGGTCTAAGTCCAAGTACATATATTGACAAGGTACTCAAAAGGTACAATATGGAACAATCCAAGAGAGGATTGTTACCTATGTCACATGGTATATATCTCTCTAAGAAAATGTGTCCACAAACACAGGAAGAGATTTACAGAATGAGTAAAGTCCCTTATGCCTCGGTAGTGGGTTCTATCATGTATGTCATGCTATGTACTAGGTTTGATGTCGCTTTTTCTTTAAGCATGGTGGGTAGATATCAAGCTGATCCAGGAGAGATGCATTGGACAGTTGTTAAAACTATCCTAAAGTACTTGAGGCATACTAAGTATATGTTACTGGTGTATGGAGGAGATGAGGAACTAGTTGTGAGGGGATACACTGATGCTAGTTTCTAGACAGATCATGATGATCTGAAATCGCAATCAGGCTACATCTTTTGCCTAAATGGTGGTGCAGTAAGTTGGAGAAGCTTGAAGAAATCTTTGTTTTACGATTCTATAGCAGAGTTCGAATATATTGAAAATTATGATGCAGCAAAGGAATCATTCTGGATACATAGCTTTATCTCATACATTGGTGTTGTACCTAACAGTGCAGACCCTATTCTAGTATATTTTGATAATAATACCGTAGTAGTGCTCTCAAAGGATCCCATGTCTCACCAGAGGACAAAGAATATTATTCAGAAGTTTCATCTCTTGAGGGGTTTTACTCAAAGAGGTGAAGTGATAGTTAGCAGAGTAGCCACAGAGGACAACGTGGCAGACCCCCTGACTAAAGTTATTTCTCAGCAGAATCATGATTCTCATGTAAGAGCTAGCATATTGAAACCTGTTAGCAGTTGGTTCTAGCGCAAGTGGGAGTGTTGAAAGTGGGTTCCCTAGACCCAACATGTATTGTACTTTGATTACCACTACATGTATGCAATTATATATATATATGTGTGTGTGTGTTTGTGTGTTTATCTTTCCATAATAGTGTAGATACTTATGTATCCATTTTGTTTATAGAAATTTCCTTGGATTACATGTCATATCAAAGGGTTATAACAGATCCCAGGCTATAATGAGAACCCCGAGATGCCATGACAGTAATATTAAAGTAACGTCCTATGGTCCAGTTATATCATTCTGAAAGGACGTAGGTGATGTGTGACCATCAGGTGTTGGGGGCTCATAAGCATTGAGACTTATTCTCATGACGTTTTCACTTGATGATCTCTAGTAGTTGAGATCATGAGGACATACCCGCATAATAGGAACACCACATGTTTCAGGTGTCATTGGTCGTTCCTATCTACAAACATGTGTAATGGTCTCCAGACTTGAGATCATTATCAATGAATGTCATTTAATTACGTATATTTGATTCAAGGTGAAAACCATGGAGATAAATTTGTGGCAAAGTAGTTTGTGTTGGGTACATCATTAGTGACATGTCATTGATTTAATGATCAAGATAGGATTTTTCACTTCTGAGTTCAGGAAGAGATATCTCAGGCCTGGTTTATTAGGATAGTTACACCTTCATTAAATCCATGGCCATGGTAGTAGAAGGTAAGACCGTCCAGAAAAATCAAAAAATAAAATAAATCAAGATAAAGGATGATGGCACTAGTGTGCATTCTGCTTCATTGAGATATCGATAATGAAGAGATTATATTACACAGACCATGTTCGTAGGAAGGTAGTCGTTTCTTTGACTTTACTTTATCTCTATAGGGGCCTCGATGGGTTGGTAGACCCCGCTCTTGGTTGGTGGATATTATTCACTGCTATTGAGGTAAGGGCCTAGAGGGTCACACACAATAGCACTTTGAGAATCTGCCCTATTTTGTGAATAGGAATATAGAACTTGTTAGGCCCCACCAAAGGGTCCGAGTACTATCCAAGTTCTATGGATAACCAAGGAATAAATAAATTCTTTAATTATTCAATATTGGAATAATATGTTGAATTTATTTATAACAAGTATTTACAAGTGATTAGTAAATACAAATATTAAATATTATTCGAACGGATTTAAGTATCCAGGGTTCGTTTAATATTTACAGGAGAAGTGATCAGAGTTATAGACTCAAGTTTATCACATGATATATATATATATATATATATATAATATATTTCAATTAGTGATAAAATTATAAATATTATTTATGGAATATTTTAATTTGACATAAATAAATATTTATAAAACTTATACAGAGGATACCTATTACACGGGGGGTCGGGAACCCATACCGGGTATTTTAGATATTCTTTATATAAGTAAGAGAGAGGCTCTCCCCTTGTAACTATTCATGTGTAAAATTTGAGAGACTCTCCCTCCTCCTAGATTCTAGAGAGAGATCCTCTCAAGTAATGAAGAACTTCAAGAACTTCCTTCATGGATTGAAGTTCCTTGCCTTGCGGTGATCACTACTGTTCCAAGGAGATCATTGGTGTGCCAAGCTAGCACTCGGATTCCAACGAACGACGCATGTGAAAATTTGGAAGGCGTGTTTGGACGATCTAGAGGACTTCGACGTCAGAGTATTCAAGCGATGGTCACTGGAAACCTGCGACACACTTTCACACGTCAGATCCGAACAAGGTCCTTGTTCATTTTATATTTTGTGCTCTGTCAAATCCACATGTGGTCCTCAGACTTTACCAGGATAGCTCACTAGAGTTAATGCCATAACATTGCTCCAGTGATGTGAATTTTTTTAATTTCTCGGCCCACCAGCTTCCACTGCCCATCCCAGTACCTTAAAGAAGCAAAGTAGGAAAACATTTTTTAGATTATTTATTAACAATTTAATAATCTCACCCCCTATTGTCATCCATCTCTGCTCCTATTAGAGTCAGACTCACACCTATATATCACATATCACATAGCATCACATACTTATTTCATTGGAACCACATGCCTAGGTTGGTTGAGTAGAATGCCACCAAAAAGAGTTTAAGTAGGAAAACACAATTTAGATTCTTTTATTGACACTTTAAACAACCCAACCCCTCTTAGCGAAATCTCAGTTCCTAATGAAAATCACAAGAAATTAATCATAGTCACACACACACATCAATCATTCTATGTGCCTATCAAGAAATTATAAACAATCATCCATTTACATACTGAGCTAAGGGTAAAAAGCCACATAATAATAACCATCATGCCCAAGTGTTCCACTTGAGGTGAAAATTGAATCAAATATAGAAAGAGAAAAATAGAATAGTAATTTCCCACCACTGGAAACTTGGTCTGTCCCCATACATGGGGAAAAAGTCACCCAAACATGAGCTCTGTACCCAATTCTGACCACATCCTAGTCTCCAATACACCATATCCCAAATAGTAATACCAAATAAAAAGAAATTCATTTGATACCACTGGTATTAAGTTGAATGTTGTTACCCAATCCTATAGAAGAAAAACCCTTCAATACTATTTATAACACCCGACCCATTTTTTCATCCGAATAGTGCTCAAGGACTATTGACCATTGGGCCTTAGGCACGCCTCCCCACATGTCAAAGTATCCAGACTAGTAGTGAGGGTGTAAAGAGGTGATAGTGGGGAGACTATACCCTATGGTGGTGATAATAATAATGGTCTATATGTATATAACATAATGGAAGAAAGACCATAAAATTGTAGGACTAGTAACCCATATTAGCAAAAGCATAAATAGACAACAACAAAAATAATAAACAAGATCAAACATAACATTTACAAAAACATTCATATAAGTTAGGTCATATAAGACAATAAATAATAAGGGTCGATTATGGCCAACCACCAATCCATACATATAATAAGCAAGCTAAAATAGAAGGAAACTCAAAAGTAAAACCTACCTGATGCAAGAACTTCCAAAGTCCCTTGACATCCATCCCATGCTAAATATCCCAAAATGATCACCAAGGTCTAGATCCTGAGCCCAAATCCTTAATTGATCACAAAATCATAAAATATACATGCATCACAAGGGGACCATGTAGGGTGTGAGAATATATCTCAATTTCACCCCACCAATGTGTAACTATCTTACATATGTGATAAAGTAGTTGTATGTAAATATAAATAAAACAGCACATTTATATCATATAAATAACTTTCTTCCCTTATGATCAACAATCACAAGGAAGAAATCACCTACTTCAGACATTTCCGGTATACCATGTTCCCCAAGTTATACATATGGTATAAAATAACATGTTTGTATATGTAAAACTGTAGTGGTGATGATCCTTAGCATAAATACCAAGGAATTAATTAACGAGTAATGAGTTGGAGGGCATTAAGGATCCTCCTATAAGAGTATCACTATCACCTTGTGTCTGCAGTCATAAAATCCAACATCCTGAGGGCACACTCAAATAAGTACTTGGTCCCTAGGAACTCAACTTAGAAATCCATGTTGTCTTTAAGCCTGATGTCCAAGGAACAACGGTTTCTGTCTTCTGAATAATAAACACCATCATCTCATCAGCTGAAATCCTGAGGAATAGTGATATCCATCCTTTCAAATAACATTGGCCCAACGACCTCAATCTATAGAGATCCTCATCCCCCAACTGGTAGTCACGATACCATCAACCAATGACTCCTCACCATCCACATAGATTTCTATGATAAGCACCTCCAACCTCACTGATGGTCAACACCATCCTAAGTCATAAATAATGGAGGCCTCTACCCACATGAGTGCTCAACACCACCTCATCATCCGAGTCATATCTATGTGTACATGAAACCAACGACATTTTGACCAATTCATAGTGAGTGGAAATCACTAACAAAGTACCTAATCCACATCATCCCGACACCTCGTGCCTCTGTGACCATGTCACTCATCCCGATAGTCAACAAAATATAATATCACTCGATCCATGCTTGTAACCCAACGACCTTGTCACCTCAAACTAAAAACCATGTCACCCAACCTATGATCAACATCACCCATAGAATCTGAGCCTCATCGAACCGAAAAAACCACATCACCTCATCCAGATGGTCAACACCATCTCAATATTCGTCGATCCAATTCCATCACATTCCCATGGAACCTTTGAAAGAAATATATACAATTCAATTTAAAATAAATAAATACACTTGGCATAACTGCCTAGGTTGGTCCAAGACCCTTACCCGGCTTGACCATTTGTATAGGATCATGTGCATGCCCAAAGGCACCTCCTATGATTAATTAATTAATTTAAAAGACAATAATTAATTTTATAGGGTCACTCTCAGTCAACCCAACAACATGCTCAAGAATACACCCCTTGAAACAATATAAAATTAATAAAAATATAAGCACTACATACCTCATAATGGTAAACAATCGCTCATCGAATATCATCCTCTAACTCAAGACGATTTGGAAGAAATCAAGGTTTTAGAAAAACACTGTAAAAATAGGGTAAAACGAATCATCTGGATTTAGAACACTGTATGAAGAGAGAAAAGAACGAAAGAGACAAGAGGATCAAAAGCCTTACCAATGTGGTTCTAATGAGACCAATGAATCTCATATTGGAGCTCGAATGACAAAGATTTCTCAAAATCCTCAAAGGGGGTGAAGGAGGGTCTCCAACTATTGTGTGTGTGGGTGAAGGAAAAGAGGAGGTGAAAATATAAATAGATGGAGGAGAAATTTGGTGATTTAACCACTTTCAGTAACCTACATGGTTTGGCCAACCGTGCGCCAACCGTGTGATACCCATTTTCTTGGCACCACACTTCGCATAGGTTAAGCGTATGGTTTTCCAAAATGTGAGCAAACCATGCGTGAAGACTCTGCTAAGGAATGTAGAATGCCCCACATGTCCATGAGCCCCCCTCTTACATGGTTTGTTAAACTATGCACAAATCCAAAGTAGGGCCACATAGTTTCTCCTAGGAGGCTGCACCGTTTGTTCAAACCGTGCGCCTCTATCTAAGAACCTTGAGAAGTTAGGGTTTCAGCCTCTAACACACCCACAACCCACTCAAAACCCCAAGGAACTTGCTGTGCATTAAAACCCAACTAGAAATAATTCCTTGGGTCAAAGAAACTCTTGGAATTAGGTTTAAAAGACAAGATTTCAAATTGGCTTGCTCACCAAATAAGAAAAATTCAAACAGGTTGAGTATTTCAACCCACTCAAAAAACTCGGGTCATTACACACACGAGCCTTGGCCCACCATATTCTCACCATGGGCCTTGGCACATCCCCTACTTAGTAGGCCTTCTTTGTTAGGCTACCTAAATGGTTGGCCCTTCAGGTTGATGGCTAGGTGACTTCCTAATTTTTTTTATAATTTTTATATATAAAATATATATTAATATATTAAATATTAATATATATATATATATATATATTAAATTTTTTCTTTTAATTTTTTCGTTTATTTTTTTAAATTTATTCATTTTTAATATGTAGTTATATCTATTCATTTTATTATAATTAAATTCTTATTTCATATATAAAAATATATTGATATATATTAAAAATTGATATATATTAATATATATATATATATTAATATATATATATATATATTAATATATATTTACATATATTAATAAATAGTATATTAATTATGTAATTATATATATATATATATATAATTTATTAAATTTAATATATATAGTAATAAATATCATATTAATTATTTAATTAAAAATAAATAAATTAAAAAATATCATATATATAATTAAATAAGTAATACACTTTTATAATTAAAAAAATGAATATTTTTTTAAATAATTAATATACTAATTAAATAATATACATATATTAGGTGATTGGGCGTACAATTACATTCAAACACACACACACACACACAACACACTCAGAGGCTGGAAAGGCATGACATAGCCCCCCAAGGGGATATCCCACCCATCAAGACTTATTTATTTAGTACATAGCCTGTAGGCCCAGTGGGCATAAAACCCATAACATGGCTCGAAAACCTAGTGGAGTGTCATGCCTGCATCATCCTGCCTACGTCACCATGCCAACGTCATGCCTACGTCACTACCTACCTACATCATGTCTGCATCACCATCTGCATAGTACTGCAATAGTACTTGCGCCCACCTGGATTTGAACCCTGGATTTAAATAATTAATATATTATTTATTACTTTATATATATATATTAAATTTATTTATTTTTATTAATAAACATTTCATTAATAAATTTTCTAATAATTTTTTTAGCATTTATTGTTTTTAATGCAATTTTAATTTACATAATTAATATATATTTATTTTTATTTAAACATATATTCATTCAGGTTCACGAGTAAGATTAGACCAACCCCCAATTTTATTATAATTAAATTTAATATATATATATGTGTGTGTGCAGTAATACATAATATATTGATTATATATATAATTAAATAATTAATATACTGTTTATAATTAATAAAAATAAATAGAATTATTAAATAATTAATATACTAATTAAATAATTAATACACTATTTTTTGCTTATACTAATTAAATACTTAATATACTAATTAAATACTTAATATAATAATGAAATTATTAATATACTATTTATTTCTATATATATATATTAAATCTATTCTTTTTTTAATAATTTTATTCATTTTTATTAATTATAAACAATATATTAATTACTTAATTATCTATATAGTTAAATTTCACTCATTTTTAACATGAATTCATTTAATATAATTTATTCATTGATAATGTAAGTGTGTGCTTGGGGGAGCACTGAGGGAGCCAAGCTCAGGTGATTCGATGATGATCGATATTTATTTTATCTAGTTTGGACTTCGATGGATTCAACTGTCTATAATTTGGGAGATGTTGAAGGATTAAATCATGGGATCAATGATGATCAAACTATTAAGGTTGATTTAGGTTGGGATGTTTTGGATTCTCTGAACCCTAGGGATGAGAACAAATATGGTAAGCACAATCCCTCAAACTTCGAGTCGTCTATGGTTAGATCTGAACCGGGAGTGGATGTTTGGACTCCCTCTGTGGATCCTGCTTTTTGAGATAATGGCCATGCTTCAAATCCTCATTTATTTTATGGGATTCAAGGGTATTATTTTTCATTTTCCCAGAGGATTAAGAAGGGGGAAATGTAATTTTTTAAATCTTCTCATAGAATCATTTCAGATCACCTTAATGAATGTAAGCATTCTCTCATTGTGCATCTCTCTTTGAATTCAAAAGATCATAAGTGGAGTCTACTAGACATTAGGAAGAGACTCAGGGACTTTTGGGGCTTTGGGTATTGGAGGATTACCTCTTTAGGGAGATGGTTTTTCATATCATGTTCTCCTTTACATATTTAAAATACAAAGCTTAGAGTCAAGGATTCACTAATCTTAAGCCTGGTTTTCTTAAAATTAAGGACCAGGATCCCTATTTTAATCTTATGAATGTCAATAATTCAGTCTTCCAATTATGTATTCGAATCCAAGGCTTAAGCTGGTTCTTTTGGAACCCTCAAATACTTTTGGAAATTGCCTCTGCGGTTGGTATTTTGATCAAAATGGATAAAGATATTGAAAGGGATAGATATGGTCACTTTTCTAGGATTCTAGTTTAATTCAACTTTAGTTCTCCTCTAATCAATATGCTTTTTTTGACTTCCACTGATTTTCAATTCAACCTCCTTATGGAATATGAAAATTTTCTAAGTTATTTCAAGGGCTGTAGAAATATTGGGCATTCTTTTGAGAATTTATTTAGGATATTGACTTGTAGTCACTATGGGTTGAATGGAAACCCACCTGTTAAATACAAAAATAATTATAAGGAGACATGTAGTGATGATCCTCATAGGATCTCAAATGACCAGGGGACTGGCATGTAGGATCATGTAGTGGAAAATTAGGGGTCCCATCAGGTAGTTTCTATAAATTAGGATTTGACCTTGCAACATGAGGAAGAAGGTGAATGAATGTTTCACATGACGAGTGATTCTTAAAATGACAAAGTTGATCAAAATTATCTTGATGTGTTTGTGCATACACCTTTAATTGGTAAGGATATTTTTAATTATCTTATGGTGTGTCCTTTAGGTAAAGCTGATCAAGATAGCTCTGAAATGGCCACATGTAAGGGAACTAAAAGAACTCCTACTAAGGACATGTATGATTTCATTTCAACTAGTATCAGTAGAGGTAAATCTTATGAATTTATGTTGGAGCTAGTTTTTATCTATGCACAGAAGCTGCACGACTTAGTGCATGAATATGTTCAGGACCAAAGTGTAGCACTCCTGGTTTCAAGTAATTAACCCTTTCTTTATGATTTTTAAGAATATAAAGTGTTTGGGTAATGTTTGGGAGGGTATGGAAGAATTTTGGAATGTTTATGGGGATTTTATAAGTGTGAACGACTTGATAACGGTTAGTGAAAACCATACAACTCCTATAGGAAACTGTGCAAGGTGAAATAGGGGCTTCTGGGTAGGTGCACGATTAGGCGCACAATTTTTTCAAAATGTGTGTCCACCTAGGTGAAACCATGTAAAGTGGGATAATGGGATTTTTCATGGTTGGTGCATGGTTTTTCTAACCATGTGGGCCAACCATGTGAGGTGCTCCTTAGGCAGAGGCTGGGGCATGGTTAGTGCACGGTTTTCCTAACCATGTGACTAACCATGCACAATTTAAAAACTAGATCCTATAAAATTGGATTTAGGTTGGGATTAACTCTAAACCCATAGTTTTTCCTCCATTTCGTCCCTAAATTGATATTTATTCATCCCAAAGGCTATGGAAGCTTTCCCCATCAAACTAGAAGCGATTCAGAGGCTTTTCTTAGTGCGTTGAAGCCCGATTCCCTTAGTAAGTCTCCTTTTGTGGTAGTTTTTCATATTTTTTCTTAGATTTACTTTATTCCCTCACTCGGTTTCTTAGATATAGTCTTCTATAGATATATCTAAGGTGGTTGATGCTAATCATGTTTGTATTTGGACTTTTTGATGTTATGGGAATAGATTTAAGGTGTGTTTTTGGAGATTCAACCCGGGTTTGTGGGTGTTTTCGTGTCATTATTAATTTTCACCATAATTCCTGATGTAGGTGGATTCACTCTTGACTCCTCTTCTTATAACTTGAAGGATTAGTTTCAAATTTTTTAAATTTCTTGAATTTATTGTGAAATTGTTGTGTAAATCTTGGTTGAAACCTTCTTTAGTGATGGTTTATGGAATTGTGGTATTATTGTGTAAAGTGACTTGATTAATGATTTTAAAATAGTTGCTTGGTTTGATCCATGGAAAAAGGTTTTGTGGAAAGGTTTTCAATAAAAATATTATTTTATTGAAATGGTTTTGGAATAATTGTATTGGCATGGTTTTTAGGAATACTATGTGGTGTATTTTCATATTGAATATGAGGCCTGGTTGAAATATGACTTGGTGCTCAATGCCAAAGGTGTAATGGCACATGAGATATTGGTTACCTTGTGATGACTTGATAGATCGATGATAGACCTATCATGAGTATGTATCTATCAACTAAGCATGATTGGGTGGATTTTTGGATGTTTGGGTTGTGATGGTTTATGCCAAATGGATTATAGAATGGTTTGGAAAAATTGTTTGGTTTCTTTCCATGGAAAATTGTTTTGGTTTGGAAAACTATTTTTATTAGAAATAGTTTTTTTGAGATAAACTATTTTAAATTGTTTAATATAATTGTTTTACATAAATTTTTTTATGTAAATGTGATAACATGTTTTATCCTAATGAATCGATTGGGGAATTCATTTGGGGAAAGCCTACTGAGTTTCATTACTCACCCATAATTTAGAACTTTGGTGATTTTTTAGATATTGTTCATTGAGACATGATAAAAGATAAAGTATCACACTTATTTATTGGTGCTTCATGATACTTATGTTATATTGTGGAGTTGGATCATGGAGCATCTTGGGAGCTTTGGAGTTTTGTTTAATGTTGTTGAGTTTTGTTGGTTTGTCTCCCGATTTGTACATTGATGTTAGTTGTCTTCCGCTGTGTTACTCTGTTGTAGTTTGGTTTTGATATCAATGATATTACTTTGAGTTGTTTTATATTATTATCATGCATCATGTAGTAGCCTTTTGTTATGGAATTTTTAGTTGGGTTGTTTTATTTCTCAAAGGGAAAATATTCCCCCAATTTTATTGAATCCCTTGGAATTTATTTCCATCCTTTGGCACCTTGGGGATGTAATTTAAGTCCAAGTAGAAATTACACCTTGAATAAAGCCAATGAGTAGGGGAGATATGTTACAAATGGTATCAGTCTTAGCCAGTCCAAGTCTTTTGGGACAAGTGGTATCAACTTGTTTAGTCCTTGAATTGAAGGTGGTATTAGTCTTGGTCAGCCTTTGAATTGGTTATCATTTTCTCAGTCTTGGAGTTGAAATTCATTCAGTTCTATTTTTTATGGTGGGGTTGGTATAAAGGAGTAGTATTGTCAGGACTTGAAATGTAGAGCATAAAAAGATGTAGCTAACCTTTTTATACTAAACTTCAAGGAATCAGGGAGTTGGGTATATAAGTGTCTTAAAGACACTTATAGGAATTAGAATCTCATTTTCATGGGTTTATCCAATGATATGATCATGAAATTAATTTTAGAAATGACTTCCCACCAGGAGTATATATTTCATTTTGAGCAATGATTTATGATTGTGTGCAAAAATTCTGATTTTTGAAAATTATTAATTTTTTTAAAATGCGAGATTTTGAAAAGGCATGAAATAGTTATTTTAAAAATGGTATTATTTTAAAAAGCATGGGGAAATTTTCAAAAATGTTTGAACATAGAAAATATTGTATTTTGGAAAGAAATGTTATGATATATAATGTGGTATAATTCAAAATTGTTAAGCCTTCAGTTGCTAGATAGTGAGATTAATTATTGTTTTCATTTGGTTATAGAAAATGGAACCATATAGACATCATAGTAACTGGTCAGAAGAGGCTATTGAGAATGTGGTTTCACCTAATCTAGAGGAGAACCAACATTTGGTTCAAAGAATCATTCATGATTTTCAAACCATTGAGTCAAGACTGTAACTAGATACCCTTTTTATTATATCTATCACTACTGGAAATCAAAGTGGATGAAGTATGGTTGTCTTCACGAAAGAAGGTGATAACTCGAACACTAAGAGAAAGAGTAATAGGTACACTTTTTCTCAAGAAGTTGGAATACATCATAATTGCACCACAAGATCAATTAACCTTCCTCCAAGACCCATGAGAAACCTTGAATGTTTATAGTGTGGTTTATTGAATCACATAAAGTGAAAGCGTATGACACCACATAGAGCATTCCATAATTACATCAAGATGGGACATATTTAGTGTTATTGTTGCAATTCTCTGAGGTTAGGTGTTCGGGACACTTCTCATGTGTCACATACATCATATGCTTCGACGGGACGAGGGAATAATAACAATTCTCATCAGCAGAATAGATCTAACCATAGTGATTCTAGGAATACCATGAATCCTAAAAAGGGGTAATCTCAATAGGGAAATAAAGAACAAAGTGATTTGATCTAGGAGTTATATGGAGCTGAGCAAGTTATTGTGGATGTTCAATCTGGACCATCAATGGTGAAAGGTACAATTATTTTAAATTATACCCTTATGAAAGCTTTGTTTGATATAGGTGAATCCCATTCATTTATTTATTCTCATGCTATTGATTTAACGTGTTTGAGTGTTGAGATGATGCCTTCTGTTTTGAAACTAAAAACTCCCCTTGGTCAAAGAAAATGTCAAGAATTTATGTGAAAATCATGTTCTATAATTATTTATGGAGTTGAGATGATATGGGACTTATATATGCTTGATATGGATGTATATAAAATAATCCTGGGTATGGATTGGTTGACAACGTTCAAGGATCACATTGACTGTTATAACCGAAGGGTCAGTTTTATGAATGAGGGTGATGGCAAGCATCTCTTTCGAGGAGACCATAATGTAAAGGCATCTAAAAAAGATTTTTGGCATCAGAATTTGAAAAAATATCATACTTTTTGTCAATTTTGACTTTGAAATTGATGGAATATATCAAGAATAGAATTTTCCAATAGTGGTTGAAAAATTTTAGGATGTTTTTCCTGATTTTTTTTAGATTTTCCATCCACAAGAGAAGTTGAGTTTATGACCGATCTCCTTCCAGGGACTAGTCCTATTCCCCTTAAATATTATTGGTTATCACCAAAATAATTATGGGATCTAAAATTTCAATTAGAAGATATGGAAAGCAAAGGGTTCATTCAGCTGAACACGTCTTTGTGGGAAGCACCGACCTTATTTATCAAAAAGGAAGATGGAACTATTTGTATGTGTGTTAATTATCACAATCTTAACCAAGTTATGATAAATAATCGGTATCCAATTCCATGAATTAATGATCTATTTGATCAATTTAGGGGATTCCAATGGTTCTATAAAATTGACCTGCGATTAGGATATCACCAATTTCGGTTTCAGAAATAAGACATTCCAAAGAAATCTTTTAGGGGTAGATATAGCCATTATGAGTATGTGGTAATGCATTTAGGCCTTACAAATTCACCACTAGTCTTTATGGAGTTTATGAATTGTATATTTTATAGATATCTAGTTTCTTTTGTGGTTGTGTTTGTGGATGAAATATTGATATATTCAAGGACAAGTGCTAATCATGAACAACACTTGGAGACAATGTTAGGAATCTTTTGGGATCATCATTTGTATGAAAAAATACCAAAGTGTGATTTTTGGATATAAAAGGTATGTTTCCTTGGCCATGTAATCTCTAAAAAATGTGTTTTTGTGGATCCAGAAAAGTTAGAGACTGTTATCTCTTGGAAATTTCCAAATAATGTATTCGAGATATGAAGTTCACTTGGTCTAGCTGGTTATTACTAATGTTTTTTTCATGATTTTCATGACTCGCCTTACCTATGGAAGATTTGACAAGGAAAAATGTTCTATTATAATGGGAAAAGGAATGTTACAAGACTTTTCAAGAGATTAAAGTTCACCTTACATCAGCACCAATCTTTATTTTTTCAGAATCAGGACAATGGTACATGGTGTATTGTGATGCTTCAAGATCTGGGTTAGGATGTGTTCTCATATAGGGAGACCATGTTGTTTCTTATGGATCAAGATAGTTATGGTTGCGTAAGAATAACTACCCAACACATGATTTTCAGTTAGCTGTCATAGTCCATACTTTGAAGACTTGGTATCATTACCTCATTAGTGAGAAATT
The DNA here is from genome assembly GCA_963277665.1 of Viscum album. Taxonomy (NCBI): domain Eukaryota; kingdom Viridiplantae; phylum Streptophyta; class Magnoliopsida; order Santalales; family Viscaceae; genus Viscum; species Viscum album. Next base: position 727,747,905 of record OY728155.1, read on the forward strand.
TATAGTGTTTATGGATCATAATATCTTGAAACATATTTTCTCAAAAAGGGATTTGAATCTAAGATAAATAATATGGATGAAATATCTCTAAATGTTTGAATTTGATTTAATGTGTACACCGGGTAAATGCAATACAATGGAAGATGCATTAAGAAGAAAGTTGTATGCTCAGTTGGAAAAAGAGGATTCATAAAAATGGTAGTTGATGTCGATTATAGCCAACATGAACTTGTAACATGAAGATCGAGGTAAATTTTTGGTTTTCTTTCCAGTTTCTTTTGTTCTTGATTTGGTTGAAACAGTTAAGGAGGTACAAGCATCTGATTCAGAATGTGTTGTGATAAGGTCAAAACTCAATGGTGGGGAGACCATTGAGGGCTGAAGGATAGATGGGAGTTCAGTGTTGTGGTTTAAAAATAGGATGGTCATACCTATGGATCATCAGGAACAACTTCTTCATGCTTACCACCATTCAATATGGGTTGTTCATCAAAGAATACAGAAGATTTATAAGGCATTGAAAGAACAATTTTGGTGGATTGGTACGAAAAGGAAGGTGGATAAGTTTGTTTTGAGATGCTTAACTTGTCAGCAAGTTAAGGCAGAACATCAATGACCAGTAGTTATTTTTTAGTCTTTACCTATCCCTGTTTGGAAATGGGACCACATAACCATAGATTTTGTAATAGGTATCCGAAGAATAGTTCGTAAACTCAACGCCATTTGGGTGATAGTGGATCATCTCACGAATTCATCCCATTTCATCCCTATTCATGAATCTCATACGGTGGAGGAATTTTCAAAAATCTATATTTGAGAAGTGGTAAAGAGACATGGCGTACTATTATTGATAGTATTAGATAGAGATTCCAGGTTTACATCTCATTTCTAGAAATCCTTGCAGCAATCCATTGGAACTTAGTTGACTACGAGTAAAACGTATCATCCTAAAATGGATGGATAATCTGAACAGACGATAAAAATGTTGAAAGACATGCTATAGTATTATGTAATGGATTTTGGTGGCTCATGGGAAGAACATGTACTGTTAGTGGAGTTCTCATATAATAATAGTTATCAAGCCTTGATACATGTGTCTCATTTTGAAGAATTTTATGGGTGTCCTTATCGTTCTCCACTTTTTTGGATAGAAATAGGTGAGACTTCACTGGTTGGGTTGAGCCTTGTCCAAGAAACAATAGAGAAGACACAGTTAACTAGGAAATGGATAGAAATGGCTCAGAGTATTCAGAAACCATATGTGGATTGTCGTTTATGATCAAAATTGTTCAAGGTGAGTTATCATGTGTTTTTGAGGATCTATCCAAGTCTTGGACATTGTTGTTTTGAGAATTAGGGAAAGTTATCTCCTCAATACATATGCCCTTTTGAGATACTTGAATAGGTTGGTGAGGTCGAATATAGGTTGGATTTTCCACCATGGTTCAATGCAGTGCATAATGTGTTTCATATATCTTAGTTGAAAAAGTATCAGCATGATCCTGACCATGCAATTCAATGGGATCACATTTACCAAGATCCAGATTCTTTGTTGGTGCATGTTCCAGTGTAGATTGTGGATATACAAGATATAGTCTTGCATGGGAAAAGCATCAGTCTAGTGTGAGTTTTGTAGGAACATGGTTGGATTCAAGAAGAGACTTGGGAAAAAGAGAAATAAATGATTTATAAATGGCCATAACTCTTTTAGGGAAATTCTAGTTTTCTACTTTTGGGGGATAGAAAGTTCAATGGTGGGTAGAATATAGAACCCATGGTTTCAAGTAAGCAACCCTTTATTTATTATTTTTAAATATATAAAGTGTTTGGGTGATGTTTGGGAGGGCTTGGAAGAATTTTGGAATTTTTTGGGGGATTTTCTAAGTGTGAAAAATTTGATCACGACTAGTGAAAACCATGAAAATTCTATAGGAAACCATTCAAGGTGAAATAGGGGCTTCTAGGTAAGCGCACAGTTTGTACAAACCATGCGGCCACCCAGGAGAAATTGTGTAAAGTGGGACAATGGGATTTTTCACAATTGGAGCATGATTTGTCTAACTATATTTTCTAACTATGCGAGGTGCTCCTTGAGGAAAAGGCTAGTGTAGGGTTTGTCTAACCGTGCGACTAACTATACACAGTTTAAAAACTAGATCCTAACAAAATGGATCTAGGTTAGGATTAGCTATAAACCCCTATTTTTTCCTCCATTTTGGCCCTAACTCAATATTTATTCCTCCCAAATGTGGTGTAATATTTACCCATCTAAACAAAATCAATCTATAGGCTTTTCTTGGTGCATTGAAGCCTGATTCCCTTGGTAAGTATCCTTTTGTGGTAGTTTTTCATAGTTTTTCTTATATCTATTATCTTCCCTCTCTCAGTTTCTTATATCTAGTCCCTTGTAGATATATCTAAGGTGTTTTATGTGAATAATGGTTATATTTGGACTTTTTTATGTCATGGGAAGATATCTAAGGTGGTTTTTTGGAGATTCAACAAGGTTTTGTGGGAGTTTTCACATCATTATTTATTTTAGCCATAATTCTCATGGTAGGTGGCTTCACTCTCAACTACTCTTATTATAACTTGAAGGATTAGTTTCAAATTGTTTAAATTTCTTGAGTTGATTGTGAAATAATTTTGAAAATCTTGGTGGAAACCTTATTTAGTGGTTGTTTATGGAATTATGGTACTGTTGTGCAAAGTGCTTTGATAAATGATTTTAAAATGTAGATTTTAAAATACTTTCTTGGTTTGATTCATGGAAAAAGGTTTTTTGGAAATTTTTTTCAATAAAAATATTATTTTATTGAAATGGTTTTGGAATAATTGTATCGGGATGGTTTTTGGGTATCCTTGGTGGTGTGTGTTTATATTGCATATGAGGCCTGGTTGAAATATGACTTGGTGATCAGTGCCAAAGATGTAATGGCACATGGTATATTGGTTACCTTGTGATGACTTGGTAGATTGATGAGTGACCGCTCATGAGTATGGAACAGTCACCTAGGAATGCATGGGTGGATGTTTGGATGTACGGATTGGGATGGGTTATGCTTAATGGATTATGAAACGGGTTGGAAAAATAGTTTGGTTGCTTTTCATGGAAAAAAATTCTGGTTTGGAAAACTATTTTTCTTAGAAATAGTTTTGGTTTGTGATAAACTATTTTAAATTGTTTTACATAATTTTTTTATATAAATGTGATAAAATTTCTATCCTAGTGGCATGAGTAGGGAAGTCATTTTGGAAAATCCTATTGATTTTCATTACTCACCCCTACTTTGGAACTTTAGTGATTTTGCAGATATTGTTCACCGAGACATAGGAAATGGTAAAGTATCACACTTATTTAGTGGTGCTTCATGATACTTGGGTTGTATTGTGGAGTTGGATCATGGATCATGTTAGGATCTTTGGAGTTTTATTTGGTGTTGTTGAGTTTTTTTGGTCTGTCTTCCCCTTTGTACTTTGATGTTAGTTGTCTTCCATTGTAGTATTCTATTGTAGTTTGGTTTTGATATCAATGCTATTACATTGAGTTTTTTTACATTTTTATCATGCATCATTGATGTTATTAATATTTTAAAAACTTTTTATATACTACCTTTACTGATTTTATATGAAATGTGCATAATTTGTGTGAAATATTAATGTTTAAATATTAAATGTAATTTTTGAGCATTATTTGAATTAATCTAATCGATGTTAGTTTAATATTTTATTTATAAATCTCACCATACTTATCTAAATTTCATAGTTTTTATTTTTTAGGATTCCTCTTTAAATATAAAACATTTCATTATAATGAACCTTTGGCCAAATCATCCATTTAGAGGGTCATATAGTCCACAAAAAAAGACCCAAAGAATCTGTGAAGAAACTAGACCAGCCATGATGATTGAGTTATTGGTCTAAATACCAAAGCCCAAATTTTATGAAACTCCACCATATGTTCGTGATTATAAAAAAGAATCATGGATAAAAATTTTAAGGTCCAAATACATGAACAAGGGTCCCAACTGAGGCTTTGAAGTCCAGCCCACCATTCTGTCTAGGAATTACAATCCTAACACTATTCATGACATTTCTCATGATCTAGTCATCAAATCAAGCTGATATTTTTCATTGTGAAAGAGTAGATATAGGTTGCCAACGTTTTTGAAGAAATAATTTGTATTTGAAGGCATATTCCTATTCAAAAATCCATTCACATTTCAGACATTGAAAAAGCATGGATATAAATGAACAGTTTAACATTGTTTATGAAAACTAACATAACTTTGGCTCCATAATTCCAAATGTCTTTAATTTTTTAGAGTAGTCGCCCAACTTTATTATCTAAAAATTTTAAGAAGAGGATATCTCTAGATTTGGATTTCTGGATGTCTAAATCATCGAGCCAAGTAGAGGAGTACACTACCACAAAACTGGGCAAGGAATGCGCCTGCCTTTATCAGCGCTAACAAAAGCGCTGATAAAGGTCCACTTTATCAGCGCTAAAGCAAGTGCTGATAAAGGTGTACCCTTTATCAGCGCTTTTTTAGCACTGATAAAGGATTTCCCCTTTATCAGCACTTTTTTTAGTGCTAATAAAGGTTGTATTTATCAGCGCTTTTCATTTTAGTGCTGATAAATACACCCTTTATCAGTGCTTTTTACTAGCGCTGATAAAGGCTCACGCAGATTTGTTAAAAACTCGCGGGTCCTCTTCGTCCTCCCTGCACCCGGTCAAGCTCTCGCGGAAGCCCTCCTCTGCGCCACTATTGCCGCCTCCTCCTCCTCCGCCGCGACCGTCGCCTACTGCTTCTCCTCCTCCTCCGGCCGCCGCCTCCTCCTCCTCCTGCCGCCGCCTCCTCCTCCTCCTCTGCTCCTCCTCCTCCTCCTCCTCCTCCACTGCGGCCTCATCCTCCTCCTCCTCCACCAGTGCTTCCTCCTCCTCCTCCTAGTTCGTGGCCTCATCCTCATCCTCCTCCACCGGCGCGTCCTCCTCCTCCTCCTCTGACTACTCTACTGCCTCCTCCTCCACCATGGCCTCCTCCTCCTCCTCCGCTGCCTCCGCTGCCTCCACCCTGCCTCCGCCCTGCCTCCGCGCTGCCTCCGTTGCCTCCGGTGCCTCCGCTGTCGACACCTCATTCTCCTCTGCCACCAGGTCCTCCTCCTTAAGGTGATTCAAATTGAATTTTCATGAATTAATTATGTTTGGAATGGGTAAGTGTTTGGCCAACTATTCTTCATGTTGATTCTTCAGTTTCCAGGGGTGGTTTGGGATTGTGGTTATGTTTTGATCCTAACTATGGGTTGTTTTTATGATTTCCCACTACTTCATTAGATTTATTTAGTTATTCTTATGTTTTGGTGTTTTCATTTAGTTCTTTTGTTGTGATTTGATGTTGGGTTTTCCTTGATGGAGGTTGTTCATGTTTCTTGTAGACAATACCTCCTAGAAGGACCATGTAGAAGCATAGAGAGTGTGAACCAGAGTACCCCAAAGTGGAACCATCCCATTGATACAATTTTTTTTGGATTCAATGATTTATAAATTCAAAAACGTGGGTTAAATTGATATCCATGATAAGACATGAACTATGGACCACACTCAAGAATTTTCAAAGAATAATTCAGAGTTTTTCCTTACTGAAAAGAAAACCAAGTAATTTAAGGAGTAGTTGGACTGTATCAAGTAGATCTTAGAGTTTTTGAAAACCCCTAAGACATCTAAAGTGTTATTTTTTGGTTCCTTTTTAAAATAATTTATTTGAATGTGGTGCGATTCAATGAATATTTCGAGGAATAGAGAGGATCTCACTTTTACCACTTTCCAAGTGGTATTTCTTCAGAGGTTCTACCCAGATACCTTGAGATTGATGAATGACTATGTGTTTTTAAAGCTATAGTATGGTGGTCATTTAGTCATGGATTATGCCACTAGATTCCGTAATTTGGTTCATGTATCTCTTTATCTCCCCATGAACGATTATCTTATGGCTATTAATTTTGAGATGGGTTTGAGGAAATATATCAGATTTATTCTTATTGTTCTAAGTCTACCAACCTATTTTTAGGTGTTTCCCAAGGTATTGATGTGAGAGGCATATTTTAATTGAAATATTGGTCTCAATGGTGTTCCATTAATGGGTGGTATCCATAGTTATTTTTGAGGATAAAATCTAAAGCACGATGAGTCTTAGAGAAGTAGTGGAAAGGGATTTGAGTAGTCTTTATGAATAGATTATGTGGATTCTATGGACAATGGGCCTATTTTTTTATCAGATTAGAAATGTGGGAAACATCTGGACGATTTTACCAGAGACTCTGAGGGCGTTCCACCTATTTGGGTAGCCGGGGAATATCTTGTGATTTTTTCAATTGGCTCCTAATGGGAGTGGTGTAGGCTTCACTTTTTTAAGGGCTCTTAGTTAAAATAAGAGGCTTCAAATAGTGGAGGATCACATCCTAAAAAAAAGGGGGATTCTTAATAGAGAAATAATACATAGATGAGTCTAATCCAGAAAAAATCAATGCAGTAGAGGTCATTCATGAGGACTCATAATCTTGGCCAACCACAATTCGAGGTGAATTTTTTTTAATTCTTCTATAGTATTGGTTTCATTTCAAAATGGTGAATCCTAGTCATTAATTTCACATATTTTTTTATTACTTGGGTATGACGGTAGAGTTTATGAATTATTTCATGTATTGCCTAACCTTTTTGGGTAGGAAAAATGGTCATGGTTTCATGTTCTTTGAGAGTTGTGTTGTGGTACTTGGCATGGAGGACATTTCGGAATTCCATGTTTTGGACCTGGTCTTTTCCGACCTCATTATCGTCTTGGATTTTTTTATTGGATTTAGTGCACTAGATGACTATTATCACCATTGGTTTTAGTTACTTACTCTTAACAGGAGATTCCATGTCTTTTATGGAGATTGTGATCTATAACCATGGAGGGTATGACAAGTTGCTTCTATGTTATGGTTCATATAATGTCATTTTTCCAAGGTTTTACTTGGGGTTGTTGAGAAGTGTTCTTCATGTGAAATTCCAGTGGTCATGGAAAAGTACACAAAATCATTTCTAGAGGACTTCATGGGATAACCTCCCCAATGAGTGTTTGCGTTTTCTATCTATTTGCTTCATAGGACAATCCCATTTTCCATTCCATCACATCATAAGGCTCTGGCCGATTTAGAGGAGCTAAAAGATCAGCTAGAAGATCTTTAGGGAAATGGTTCTATCTATATGATCATGTCACTATGGGATTTTCCAATTCTGTTTTCAATGAAGTCATATCATAGCCTATTAATTTTAACAGTCTACCATCGTCATAGCCCAGTGACAGTAATTAATAATTACATATTGCCTATAATTGATGATTTGTTTGACTATCTTATAAGGTTCTATTGGTTTTTGAAAATTTTCTAGAGATCAGGGTACCAACAGTTGAGGGTTTGGGAAGAGGATGCTCAAAAGATAGATTTTTAAAGTTGATATGGAAATTTAAAGTATTTATGAATTCCATTTGGGATCACCAATTCTCTATCTATTTCATGGAACTGATGAACTAGATCTTTAATATCTTTCTAGACACCTCCATTTTCGTTTTTTTAGAATACTTCTTGGTGTATTACAATATATAGGAGGAGTACTCCGATAATCTGGAGGTTGTTTTGGGTGTTTTTAGAGAGCTTTGTCTTTATTACAATATTATAAATTCCCCATATTTTGTTTAAGAAGTATTGTTTCATGGTCACATTATTTCCTTGGAAGGAGTTTTAGGTTATCCAGAAAAGGTTCGAGAAGTCATTTCTCCAAATCAGTCAAAGAATGTATTCAAGATCCACAACATTATAGACTTAGTCATTTCATGGTCACATTATTTCCTTGAAGTATCTTGTTTTTTATCTAAATTATACTCATATTCCTTCTCCTCTAACCTATATACTCATCCTATGGATTTCAAATAGGATGAATATAAATAATGGATGAATTCCAATCGGTTGACAAAAGAGTATGAAGAAGGCATGAAAGAATTTATCAAGTTTGCAAAAGATCATGCATGTGACTCTTCTCAAATCCTTTGTCCATGTTTACACTGTTGTTATTCAAAACAAATTAGTCCAGATGAGTTGGAAGTACACTTGATCTGTCACGGAATAGATCAAAGTTATACATGTTAGAATAAACACGGGGAAACAACGAATGTAGGTAGTGACTGGGGTGATACTGCGTTTTATGGATCATCTGATATGATTACAAACATTAACAATGAAGACGACTGTATGTTATTATCTGTTCGCTGCTGCTTTTATGTGATCTAAATTAAATTTTAAACCAGTTCTGTAGATAATGACTTCTTCACCTGCTGATGCACCCAATCCCGAGACACAACACGTCTCTCAACCTGTTGCAGCTGGTCCCACTGCTGAGAGACAATAGGTCTCTCAACCTGTTGCAGCTGGTCCCACTACTGAGAGACAACAGTTCTCTCAACCTGTTGCAGCTGGTCCCACTGCTGACGTACAACAGGTCTCTCAACCTGTTGCAGCTAGTGTCAGTTCCGATGCTAGCGCTTTGGAGAAACATAATGATGATGCAGAAACTGAGGAAATAGTAGGCGATGAAACCCCAGCGACACAAAAAAAATAGGTGCACCGTAGTTTGACAGTTTTAGCAAAAATCCTTAAGGCAAAAGCAAAAGGCATCAAATATGTGGTGGGATGGAATAATCTAGGCCAGCATGTAAACCCCAACAAAGCCATGTTTAGTAGCTACATTGGAATCGTCACTCGACAACGCGTGCCGATTGACGTAGAGTCGTGGCACCATGTTGTCAGTGGGTTGAAAACATTAATGTGGGAAGAGATTATGGTAACATTACGATATCATCTATTTAATTTATTAAAATAAAATAAAATATTGAAATATTGACTAACCCTTCATCATCTCTTGCAGAGTGCATTTATAGTAGATGTTTCGCACAAAGAACATGTTTTCAGACTGGCAGGAAGGATTCATAGAGGCTTTCATACCATTTTAACGAAACATCATCTGAAAGATGCCGAAGGGAAAATCAAGCCGCACCCGCCTCCTCTTTATGCACACTTGATATCCCAAGGAACGTGGGATGCGTTTTGCAACCGTCGTACAGAATATAATTTTCAGGTACATTGTGTTTAGTTACACGTTGTGTAACGTTGCTTGTATTCATCACGTTGATTGATAGGTTTTTATTTATGAAATAGAAACTGAGTGCTGAAAATAAAGAACGGGCAGCAAAACCAGCGTACCTCTACCTTAAAGCAAGGTTGGGGTACGCTTCAATTGAAAAACAATTGGTATGTATTTTAAAAGTACTGTAATAATTTTATGTGACATAAAACAACACTGTAACCATGTTTCTCTGTTTATATGCAGATTGATGAAGAAAAATCTCAAGTCACTTCCATTCCACGCCATGTGCTATGGAAGGAGTCTCGTGTTAATAAAGAGGGGAAACTGATAGATGAAAACACACAAAAAGTGTGGGAAACATGTGTAAGTATGACATAATATAAACTTGTTTTGCTTTAAATCACTATTACATAACAATGCTTACTTATTTTTTCATATTTTCTATTTGACATAGTCACAGGAATCAACAACACCCGCACCGGATGCAGACATACTTTCAACAGCCTTGAAACAGCCAGAACAGTATGGCCGCATTAGAGGTGTGGGTTTTGGGGTGTCACCCCGGACATATTTTCAGAAAAAAAACAAGAGGATGAACAAACTAGAGAATTGCATGTAATGAGAGATAAAGTATCTACCCTTGAAGAACTAATCCAAACTCAGGGAGAGATTATAAAGAGTTTGATGGAGGAGAGGCAAAAAGAACAAACAACTCAAGAACAACCCCCGCGAGAAGATCCACCCCTCACCAGCTTTTAGGCGAGCCATTCCCCTCAAAGACCTGACTTAACCGAGGTAATCAATGTTATAATATTCATTTTTGTGAGATGTGAATCACATAGAAACTGATACCTTTCATGTAATGATATTCTGCAGGGTGAAAATGACTTTGATTTATATCTGTCAACTCCCACCCATCGCCTTGTAGCGAGGGATACGGTGTTCAATATGTAGAATGACACGCTACACTCCAGACCACTTCCAACCAGTCATGTCAAAGTGTCAATTAACGTAGCTCATGAGCCGAGCGCCGAGCTACCCGTGCCAAATAACGATGACGACATTCATACGGTGGAAAAAGCTGTTGGAACATTCATTGCATGGCCGTCGAATCTTGTAAAAAAACATGTCGAGCAGGAGGTATTCATTTCCAGTTCATTTTTCAAGAAGAACCTTTAAAATTAAATTAGAAAATGGATGAACTGATGAATTTTATTACAGAAGGATAAAATGGAGAAGCTAAAATGAAAGAGCGACTCCAACATTGGATCAACCAACCGATCAAAACGATCTACTGAGAGCGCGTTCACCCCGCCCGTTCTATATCCACATTTAATATCATTGCAAGCTCATGTGGATACAAAAATGAAAGACGGAAAGAGTCATACAATTGTTTGTGAAAAATATATGTACGGAGAGGAAACAATAGATTTAATTAGTGCAGACGCTGTTTCTGAGATCATCACATATGACTGGCTAGGCGCCTCAGTTATAAATGTATACATGAGGTATGTTTTCATGATTTAATTTTACAGAAGATGATATACTTTGATAATTATGGATAAATACATCTCATATTCTTCACAGGGGTATATATGAAAAACAATTGAAGGTATTTTCCCAAGAATACAAATTTGGACTCGTTAGTCCTCACACCATTTCTACACAACGTACAGAAATAGATTCTAATTTTCAGGCTGAATTGATGTCAAATCTACTCAGAACGTTTCAAAGAAGAATTACGAATGACAGGCTCTTTTTAATACCAATGATGCAAGGGTAAAACTCTAAATTTTAATCATATCAATTATATTTTCATTTCTATCAGTACTTATTTCTTTTTGTGTTTTTAGGGAACATTGGATGCTCATTACAGTCAATTTGGATACTCCAAAGATTTATTTTCTGGATTCACTGCATGGATATCCAACTAACTGACCACAGATGATGGCGATTGTCAATTTGTAATACACTAGATCCAACATTTTAGAACTAAATATCTAGTTATATAATTTATATTATCTTTTAATGAGTATTTTGTTATGATATGGCGGTGTATGAATATCGTCTAAAGGCTGGAATGAATCCAGGGCATAAGGACGACAATGCCCACAAGATCTACAAATGGAGACGTATCTGGGTATATATAATTATATTTCACTATCCAAATACATATCAAAACAAATTAATTATTTTTATCGATTTTTTCTGCAGTGTCTGAAACAAACAAATGACAAGGACTGCGGTTATTATGTTTGTAAATTTATGAAAGAGATCACATTTCATGAACAAACTAGCATCCCTGAAGAGGTATTTTTGAAAATAATTACTAATTTATTTAAAATAATTATTAATCCTTTGTGTATTTATATTTTTTCAGCACTACTATGACTGTCGCAAAAACTCCTATTTAGAAGATGATATAAATGTCTTTAGAAACGAATGGGCATCGTACCTGATAGAAGAATGTAAAAAAATAGGACAATGAAGGTGAATTCCTAATACTTATGTTATCTTTATATGGTCATTGATATCTCCCTTTAAACTTATTGAGAATCTATGATCTCCCTTTCTTATGTTTCATATCCTTATATTAGTGAATTCCTACTACTTAGTTTGAAAATGACATAAAATTTGGAAAACAACACCAATGACATACTTCAAACTGAGGAAACACATTCAGATTGTTTTGATACTTTAGGAAAACGATACAAGAGTCATTTGTGACGTGTACGAATCGACCGCACCTCAATCCGACGCATGGTGTGACCGGTATGGCTAAAAGTGTCTGATATCAGTTTCAAATTGAGATAAACTTTGGAAAACAACACCAATGACATACGGAAAACTAAACAAACACGTTCGGATTGTTTTTATACTTTAGGAAAACGATCCACGAGTCATTTGTGACATGTACGAATCGACTGCACCTCAATCTGACGCACAGTGTGACCGATATGTCTAAAAGTGTCTGATATCAGTTTCAAATTGAGATAAACTTTGGAAAACAACACCAATGACATACTCCAAACTGAGAAAATGCGTTCGGATTGTTTTGATACATTAGGACAACGATCCACGAGTCATTTGTGACATGTAAGAATTGACCGCACCTCAATCCGACGCACAGTGTGATCGATATGGCTAAAAGTGTCTGATATCAGTTTCAAATTGAGATAAATTTTGGAAAACAACACCAATGACATACGGAAAATCGAGAAAACGCGTTCGGATTGTTTTGATACTTTAGGAAGACGATCCACGAGTCATTTGTGACGTCTAAGAATTGACCACACCTCAATCCAACGCACGGTGTGACCGGTATGGATAAAAGTGTCTGATATCAGTTTCAAATTGAGATAAACTTTGGAAAACAACACCAATGACATACGCCAAACCGAGCAAATGAATTCGGATTGTTTTGATACTTTAGGAAAACAATACATGAGTCATTTTTGACATGTACAAATCGACCGAACTTCAATCCGATCGATGCATGGTGTGACCGGTATGGCTAAAAGTGTCTGATATCAGTTTCAAATTGAGATAAACTTTGGAAAACAACACCAATGACATACGGAAAACCAAGAAAATGCATTCGTATTGTTTTGATAATTTAGGAAAATGATCCACGAGTCATTTTTGACGTGTAAAAATTGACCGCACCTCAATCCGACGCACGGTGTGACCGGTATGGCTAAAAGTGTCTGATATCAGTTTCAAATTGAGATAAACTTTGGAAAGAAACACCAATGACATACTCCAAACCGATAAAACACGTTCGGATTGTTTTTGATACTTTAGAAAAACGACCCACAAGTCATTTGTGACATGTATGAATCAACCGCACCTCAATCCGACGCACTGTGTGACCGGTATGGCTAAAAGTGTCTGATATTAGTTTCAAATTGAGATAAACTTTGGAAAACAACACAAATGACATATGGAAAACCGATCAAACGCGTTCGGATTGTTTTGATACTTTAGGAAAACGATCTACGAGTCATTTGTGACGTGTAAAAATTGACCTCACCTCAATTCGACGCACGGTGTGACCGGTATGGCTAAAAGTGTCTGATATCAGTTTCAAATTGAGATAAACTTTGGAAAACAACACCAATGACATATGAAAAACTAAGAAAACATGTTCGGATTGTTTTTATACTTTAGGAAAACGATCCACGAGTCATTTGTGACGTGTACGAATCGACCGCACCTCAATCCGACGCACGGTGTGACCAGTATGGCTAAAAGTGTCTGATATCAGTTTCAAATTGAGATAAACTTTGGAAAACAACACCAATGACATACAAAAAACCGAGCAAACGCGTTCGGATTGTTTTGATACTTTAGGAAAACGATCCATGAGTCATTTTTGACGTGTACGAATCGACCGCACCTCAATCCGACGCACGGTGTGACCAGTATGGCTAAAAGTGTCTGATATCAGTCTCAAATTGAGATAAACTTTGGAAAACAACACCAATGACATACGGAAAACTGAGAAAACGCGTTCGGATTGTTTAGATACTTTAGTAAAATGATCCACGAGTCATTTGTGAAGTGTACGAATCGACCGCACCTCAATCCGACGCACGGTGTGACCGGTATGGCTAAAAGTATCTGATATCAGTTTCAAATTGAGATAAACTTTGGAAAACAACACCAATGACATACGGAAAACTGAGAAAACACGTTCGGATTGTTTTGATACTTTAGGAAAATGATCCACGAGTCATTTGTGATGTGTACGAATCAACCGCACCTCAATCCGATGCACGCTGTGACCGGTATGGCTAAAAGTGTCTGATATCAGTTTCAAATTGAGATAAACTTTGGAAAACAACACCAATGACATACGCCAAACCGAGAAAATGCGTTCTGATTGTTTTGATACTTTAGGACAACGATCCACGAGTCATTTGTGATGTGTACGAATCGACCGCACCTCAATCCGACCAACGCACGGTGTGACCGGTAAAGCTTTTCATTAGACAAAGAATCAGTATTTATTAAATGAGATAAATCAATCAAAAACATATTGATTTTACATTATTCCCTTTCATTGTTATGAAAATGAAAACTTTTGAGTTTAAAATTTCATATTTTAGTTTCACATTTCCATATTAATGTATTCTTTCATATTACTGTTTTAATTTCTTTCATTATTGCATTACTAACATAATATTTGTTTTCTTATATGGGTGAATTTTTTTCCTTGAGTTCAGATGCTTTGTTTGGCAACAAATACCGTCAAGAGCGGATCACTGATATCAAAGGATGAAACATGAATGTTTATAACTGTTGTTGAATAATTGTAAATGTAACCATGTAAAAAAATGTTTGAAATGTATATATCAATGCATTTTTTTGTATTCATGATGTTAAGTAAATGTATATACCGTTGTCAGTCAAAATATTGGGTGCGGGTGCTATGGTGTGCAGGTGTGCATGTGCTACTTTGTGCAGGTATTCTGGTGTGCAGGTGTGCAGGTACTGTTTTGTAGGTGCAGGCGATGGGGCCTTTATCGGCGCTTTTTTAGCACTGATAAAGGACACCTTTAACAGCGCTAGAGGAGCGCTAATAAAGGAACCCTTTATCAGCGCTCCGTCAAGTGCTGATATAGGAGACCTTTATCAGCGCTAAAATAAGCGCTGATAAAGGGGTCCTTTATCAGCGCTCCAAGAAGCGCTAATATAGGAGACCTTTATCAGCGCTAAGAGAAGCACTGATAAAGGTAGTCCTTTATCATCGCCTTTTTTTAGCGCTGATAAAGGTCTCCTATATCAGCGCTTCTCGGAGCGCTGATAAAGGGGACCCCCCCTTTATCTACGCCGGCATTAACAGCACTAGAAAAGCACTGTTAATGCCAGTTTTTAGCACTGATAAAGGGCCAGGTTGTAGTAGTGGTAGTTTTGGAATGCAAACAGTCCACCACCTTGGGCTATAAATACATCCCTTCCTCTCCTTTCAAAAGGATTGGAATTTAAGAGCAAAGGAGGATAGGTTGGTAGGAATAAGGCTCTACCAAAGTCTTGGGAGGATCTTCCATACTCATGTTTTTACTCGAGAAACCATTCCTCCTTGCTTCCTTTCGTTTACTTTTGTGTTGTTCTTTGTTTATAATCGTGTAAGTGTTTGTTTTTGTAATTCTATTTTAATGAAAGTTTCTTCTTATTAATCTATTATTCTCATCCACCTTATGTTAAATAATATTAATGGTCTTAAAATAGTTTAAATAGAGTTTAATACCCTTCCCTTATTTTTCTTTCTCATTCAATCTAAAGTCAGTATTTAATTCCCTTCACTATTTGTGTGTGTGTTCGACGCACAACTCTTTTCTTATCACTTACTTTTTTCTTCACTTATTAATTAATCATCATAAAATTATAACCAGATTTTTAACCACCCAAATAGCTGAGTAAATATCTCATTGGGGTGATTCACAATTTGGGGATATTAAGTGATTGAAGGCCTTCCCTAAATGAATATTATTTAAATTAATATTGTGTATGTTGAACTTAATATGTCATGGATTAATGACATGTTTTGTTTAGCATGTGGATTCCATGGATTATTGGAACAAAAAATACACTACCATAAACAAGTAATGGTAATGATTAGAACCTGATAGAGTTAATATTTTCAATATTATTAATATTTTTTCAATGAATTAATCCCTATAAATTATTCAATTTGAGTGTATTTGCATCAATTATGTGTTTTTGGTATATTTTGGGCTTAAATGTGAAAATGGGGTAATTCTGTAAAATTGACAGTTTTATATAGCTTCTGTTTTTTGGGAATAAATTTTAAAATATTGGTCCAATTTAAGTGAATCGTTTTTTTAGGCTTCCTATGCTCGTGGGATTCAAATATGTCTTCTGGACCATGACCCAATTAGAAACCCAATGGTACAAAAAAATCAATCAAATAGAGAAATCATTTTTACTGGAAGAATGGACCCCACCACATTAAATCTACAATATCTCATTCAACCGACCTTAAAATGAGGTTATTCTAGTTGGTGTCGACATAGGACTTTCAAGGTAATGTTCACATTAAATTTCATAAAATATGAATCTCATTAAGGCATCTTTTGGGCATGTCCAAGTGGAGTGAGTGAAACAGTGTTTGGAGGCCAGAAAAGTAATGGCCATTGATTTGGCCATATATTTCTTTAAACCTGTCAAATAACTCTAAAATTTTTAAGGTCTATAGAAAACTTCATTTCCAAAATTCTATAAGAAGGGACCTCAGTGAGTTTCGGCCGGATGGTGGGCATAACAGAGGCAAACTTCTGGAGGACAGAATCTGGAGCATCAAATTTTCTGTTCTTTGTTTTCTCTCTTTTGTTCTTATTAGTTTTGTAATGAATTATTCTTTCCCTTTAGTCAAAATTACCCTTACCATGGTGGGGTAAACTTTTGTGTGATTGGGGAAGGAGAGGTTTTCCATGTTTTATTTCATGAGTTCCTTCTCTTAATGTTTTAAAATCCTCTTCTCTTCTGTGAATCAGTTTCAATTTCCTATAACAGTTTTTATTATCATGTACGATTGTATCTGATTTTAGATTCTGTTGTTCATTTATAATTGGTCAATGATCAATATCTCCCTCCACTAGGTTCTGGTTTATAAAAATGGAATATACCAGGACTTAGTGGTGAAATACTCGGTGATCACCGGTACGTGTGTGAGGAGTAGTGAATGTTCTTGATTACTTGGGATAAACAAGACCCGATTGGGAATTGCCTAAGATAATTGGGGGTATTTTCTACAACTCTATTACACATTGGAAGGAGAGTAGACCAACCTAATATTTTATTAAGGTTTATTATCACATTTTTAATTGACCAAGGGAGTGAGAAGAAATGATTGTGGATTCTCACTCTTAACGGTTTAGTAGAATAGAATTGGATAAATTGGAACTATGATAGAATTACAAATGGAGAACCAACTCTAACCTAATAAACCTTCTCATATAATAGTTTCAATTACTTGTTTTATCATTTTGTTCTCAATCCTTTTCTTAAAAATCTTTCCTTCACTCTTGTCTTTTCAAAATCAATCAATTTCTAAAAACATCCTCACTTCTTTATCTTATTTTAAGGTGAAAGCTTAATTCTTATGCACTCCTCTCTAGAGACAAACTAGGATAACCAATCTACTACATTTTAACTTAGGTAATATTTGTTTTTATCACACCCCACGACAGGAACGTGTCAAAACTTGGTGCCATTGCCGGGGAGGTAGTGCCAACATTTCTTTTCTTTTCTTTTCTCTCTTTTTCATCTTTTCTCTTCAAAATTGCATGACTCAAACCTCAAAAACTGAAACTTTACCCATAGATCCTGAGATTGAAAGAACCTTGTTGAATAGAATTAGAAACATTAATTTGGAATCTGAATTTGAGGAAGTTCCCCTAGCAGACTCAAGTGAAACTTCAAGTGTTCACTCTGAGCCTGTCATCATGGCTGAAAATCAAAACCTAACTCTTAGAGACCTCTGTGCACCATAATTCCTTAATCAAAACAATCAACTTGTCATGCCAGTGTTACAAAATGATTTTGAAATGAAACCTAACATGATTCCTTTGCTTCCAAAGTTTCATGGTTTGGCAGGTGAAGATCCAAACAAACACATTAAAGAGTTCACACATGCGTGCTCAACTTTCAGACCCTGTGGAATTACTGAGGAGCAGGTTAAGTGGAAGGAATTTACGTTTTCATTGGATGGAGATGCTAAAGAATGGTTGTATGGCCTACAACCAGGAGATGTACATGACTGGAATGACCTGTTAAGATGTTTCATGCAAAGATTCTTCCCCGTCTCTAGAAGCACAGCCATTCGGAAGGAAATCTACACCATACGACAATCATCTGGAGAAACCCTTTATGAGTACTGAGAGAGATTTAAGAATATATGTGCCAACTTTCTGAATAAAGCCATTGAGTAACATCACTTTCTTGTCTTCTTCTATTAAGGACTACTGGACAATGACAGAAACCTTCTTGATGCATCATCTGGTGGTGCCCTGATTGACAAGTCACCAGAAGAAGCCAAGGGCTTGATTGAGAAGATTTCCCAAAACTCGCAGCAATTTGGAACAAGAGGTATTGGAACAAGAGGTATTCATGAGGTATGCACTTCTCATACATCAAACTTATTAGAAACTAATATTGAAGAGCTAACTAGTATGGTGAGGCAGATGGCCTTAAATCAAGTTATTGACCAACAAGCGCCAGCTAAGGTATGTGGTTTATGCTCATCACCTGAACATTTTACTGACCAATGTTCTGAAATATAGGGAATGGAAACATGTGCAGCAGCCTTTCAGACAAGACAATTCCAACAAAATCAAGGATGGAGAGATCCTAACCAAGTCCAATATGGGTTTGGAAGTCAGCAGAATCAAGGTAGACCCCCATACCAAAACCAGTTTCAAAACCAACCACCATTCCAAAATCAATTCCAGAACCCACCACCATTTCAACAAAAGCAGTCTTATAACCAGCCTTCATACCAAAAACTAGAAACTTTCCAAATACCCTATGAGCAGCCATCCACCAGTGCACAACCTACAATTAAAATCCAGCAAAAAAAATCTTAGTTTGAGGGGTTGGAGGACACCGTTAAAGATTTGTCCAATAAGTTTGAAAGTCTCATGGACTTTTTGACCAAAAATCCAAGTAAACTCCCTTCTCAAACAACCCCAAACCCAAAAGAGAATGTTAGTATAATAACTACAAGAAGTGGAAAAGAACTCCAACCACCATCCACAATTGAACCTAAAAAAATAAAACCTAATTTGGGTGAAAATGAAGTTAGAAATGATGAGAATTCTATGAAAATGCATCGGGAAGAAGATAAGAAAGAGGAGGATGATAAGTATAGGCCAAGGAAGAAGAAACAAGAAACACCATTTCATAGGAAACAAAGGGATAAGAAAGATATACCACCACCATTTCCATCAAGGATGATTAAATCAAAGAGGTTACAAGAAGAAGCACTGTAAAAAGAAATTATGGACACCTTCCAGAAAGTGGAAATCAGCATACCTCTACTTGAAGCACTCAAACAAATTCCAAAGTATGATAAATTTTTTAAGGATCTTTGCACCAAGAAGAGGAGACTTCAAGGGAATGAGAGGATCAATTTGGGAAGAAGTGTCTTGGCCCTTATCACACCACAATTGCTAACCAAATGTCAAGATCCAAGGACGTTTTCTATTCCATGCACCATTGGTTCATTAAATTTACCTAATTATTTGTGCGATTTAGGTGCATCAATTAATGTTTTGCCTCACTCAGTATATAATTCTTTGTAGATGGGAGACTTGAAGCCCACAAGAGTGGTGGTCCAGCTTGCAAATAGATCCACAGTTTTCCCAGCAGGAGTTCTAGAGGATGTCCTGGTAAAATTCAAATATCTTTTATCCCTGCTGACTTTTATGTGTTGAATATGGAAGATGATAGGATCCCATCACACTCACCCATCATTTTGGGGAGACCATTCTTAAAGATGGACAAAACCATCATCAATGACCATGAAGGGACACTTACCATGGAATTTGGAGATAGTATTGTCCACTTCAATATTTTTGAATCCATGAGGCACCCATCAGATGATCTTTCACTCTTCACACTCTCCAATGAAGATGGCATAGAACCAATTGAAGAATCAGGTATGTTTCATGAATTTTTATCATTAGGAGAGAATTTTTCCATTAAAGATATCACTAAACATATGGATTCCCAAAATCTTGGAGATTCTGATTTCCTGTTGGAAGAAGAGGTAAAATATGATTTCTTTGATAATTTGTTAAATGATGATGAAGATGATATGATTTCTTGTGTGCAGAATGTCAAACCATTGGAAGTGGAGAAGCTCAATTTAGTTTCATCCCTTGAACATCCTCCTGATCTAGAATTAAAACCACTCCCCAGTGATTTAAAATATGTTTACCTTATGGAGGGGGAGAAATTACCAGTAATAATTGCTAATAATCTATCTGAAACTCAATAAAAATCATTGATTGAGCTTTTTAGAGAGAATTTCCAAGCAATAGGGTGGATCTTAGGTGATATCCCTGGAATAAACACAAAAATTTTCTCACATCAAATTTTTCTTGAGGGAGATTCCAAACCTGTCAGACAACCCCAAAGGAGGTTGAACCCTACCCTGATGGAGGTTGTGAAAAAAGATATTGAGAAGCTATTAGAAGCTGGGATCATCTATCCCATATCAGATTCACAATGAGTTAGCCCCATCCATGTAGTCCCAAAGAAAACTGGCCTAACCATCGTAACGAATGAAAAGAATGAATTAATCCCAGTGAGAATTCAGAATAGCTGGAGAGTATGCATAGATTTTAGGAAGTTGAATCAGGTCACTCGAAAAGATAATTTCCCTATCCCTTTCATTGACCAAATACTAGATAGGTTAGAAGGTAGAACTCATTATTGCTTTTTGGATGGATTTTCAGGTACCCATTTCTCCCGAGGATCAAGATAAGACTACCTTTACTTGTCCTTTCGGTACTTTTTCATAAAAAAGGATTCCATTTGGATTGTGTAATGCCCCAGGTATATTTCAGAGGTGTATGGTAAGTATATTTTCTGATCACATTGAAGATTTCTTGGAGGTTTTCTTGGATGAATTCACAGTTTTTGGAAATTCTTTTGACCATTGTTTGAAAAATATGGAAAAAGTTTTGAAAACATACATTGAAAAAAACCTTGTTTTGAATTTTGAAAAGTGTCATTTTATGGTTGAGAGCAGAATTGTCCTTGGGCATGTTATTTCTCAGAAAGTCATTGAAGTTGATAAATCAAAAATTGAAGTGATAAATTCTTTTCCTTACCCAACTTGTGTGAAACATGTTGGATCATTTTTAGGACATGCAGGATTCTACAGGAGGTTTATAAAAGATTTCAGTAATATTTATCTCCCTCTCTCAAGATTACTTTTGAAAGATACTAATTTTGATTTCAACGGTTCATGTCGGGAAGCATTTGATGAGTTAAAGAAGAGATTGATTACACCACCAGTGATTCAGCCACCAAATTGGGAAGAACCATTTGAGCTACTTTGTGATGCTTCAAACCAAGCAGTTGGAGCTGCCCTTTCTCAGTGAATTGAGGCTAGGCCACAAGTCATTGAATATGCCTCAAAAACCTTAGATGTGGCCCAATTCAACTACACAACAACAGAAAAAGAGTTTTTAGCAGTTGTTTTTGCTTTAGAAAGATTTAGATCGTATATGCTTGGAACTAAAGTCATTGTGTTTTCTGATCATGCAACTCTTAGGTACTTGATGAAGAAGGATGAAGCAAAACCGAGGCTAGTGAGATGGATGCTACTACTATAGGAGTTCAACATAGAAATCAAAGATAAGAAGGGATCTGAGAACCAAGTGGCTAATCACTTAAGTAGGCTACCCAACACCGCTGAAGTTGAAATTCCAGACACTGAACCACTAAATGATCACCTTCCAGAAGAGCAGTTGTACTTGATTGAAGGAGAAGTACCTTGGTATGCTGACATGGTCAATTATCTGGTAACATCTCAGGTCCTATATCATTTAAATTATCACCAAATTCACAAATGGAAATCTGAATCTAGATATTACATCTGGGATGATCCATTTCTATGGAAGATTTTCAATAACCAAATGCTAAGAAGATGTTTTCCTAAAAATGAAATTGATTCTGTCTTTAAGTTTTGTCACACATTAGCTTATGGAGGCCACTTTGGACCTCAAAGGACAGCAAGGAAGGTTTTAGAATCTGGACTTTATTGGCCAACACTTTTCAAATATTCTCATGAATTTTGTAAACGGTGTGAAAAATTTCAATTTTCAGGAAATATTTCAAAGAGACAAGAAATGCCTCAAAATCCACTTAATTTTTGTGAAATATTTGAAGTTTGGGGGATAGATTTTATGGGACCTTTCCCAATGTCATTTGGAAATTCTTATATTCTTCTTGCTGTTGATTATGTTTCCAAATGGGTGGAAGCAAAATCCACCAGGACTAACGATGCTAAAGTTGTTTGTGATTTTGTCAGGGCTAACATATTTTGTAGGTTTGGAGTTCCTAGATCCATCATTAGTGATCAAGGGACTCACTTTTTCAACAGAAGAATGGAGGCTTTGTTAAAAAGGTATGGGGTGCATCATAAAACATCAACTCCCTATCATCCACAGACTAATGGGCAAGTTGAAGTGTCCAATAGGTAAATCAAAGGAATTTTGGAAAAGACTGTTAATAAAAATAGGAAGGATTAGAGCCAAAGGTTAGAAGACACATTATGGGCTTACAGGACAGCCTACAAAACCCCAATTGGAATGAGTCCATATAGGCTGATTTATGGGAAAAGTTTTCACCTACCTGTGGAATTGGAACACAAGGCATACTGGGCTGTGAGGAAGATGAATCAGGATCTTGAAAGTGTTGGGAAAGAGAGAAGATTGCAGTTACAGGAGCTGGAAGAAATTATAAGGGAAGTATTTGAAAATTCCAGGATTTAAAAAGAGAGAACAAGAGTGGCTCATGAAAAACTGATCCAACAAAAAGACTTTCATTCTGGAGAAAATATTGTGAAGGATGGAGTGAAGGATTCATTCACTGTTAATGGGCACATATTGAAGAAATTCCTTGGGACCATGCCATCAGAGCCAATGGAGGAGATCACACTCCTCCAACCTGTTTATCAATAAACTCCATCAGGTTCTACCTCTCCTTTATATTTTCATGATTTCTATGATTCAATTTCCAATATTCTTACATGTTAAATACATTTGAATGCATTGCGGACACTGCATCATTTAAGTGTGGGGGAGGGAACCTTTGTAGTTTAGGATTTTTATGTGTTGTTTGTTTTCCTATTTGTTTTAATAAAAACATGTGTGTGTTTAAAATTTTGTGTGATTATTTTTAAATTTTTGTGTGTTTTTGAAACTTTTGTGCTGAAATGATTATCTTTGACATTTTTGAAACCCATGTCCATGGGAGAAATAATTTATTCCTTGAAACAGATCATAAATGAATACTGAAAATGACATTGTTTCAAGTTCAATTCTTTGGGAATTTCATGAAAAATACTCTATTTTTTGAATCTCATGCCACATATCACTATCTTTATATTGAAATCACATTCCCGTGAGGCTTCTGAACCTATTATTTTCATATTCTTTACATTCACCTCACTTCTTGAGAGAACCAAACCATGATTGTTTTAACCAGAATTTGATTTATTCCTTTAAAAACTTGAGGGTTTGGGGTACATGTGTTTTAAATGATTGAGGCATTTCTTTGGTTTTAAAGCCTCCTTTTCAAGATAATCCATTTCATAATGGCCTACCTTGAACATTTAATCCTTGTATCCCATAGAATCCATGAACATCCTATTAGGTTAACCACATTACGTGCCAATATTCCCTATCCAACCTGATCTTGAAGTGAAATTTCATGATCTATTTGAACATAAGTATGGGGGGAAGATGTCTTGTATTGTAATACCTTATTTAGGGATACTTTGGTTGAAAAAATGTTGAAGATATGTTATTGCTGCTGAAAAAAAACCATTCTGCTAAAAGCTATGCCTTTTCTGAAGCTTTCATGATGAGAGAAGTTGTGTCTCTTCTGGAGCTTTCAAGAAATATTATATTTGAGAAGATTGAAATGTTTACTTCTAAAATGATGAACTGTGTGAACATTCCTTGATATTCCATGAAGAAGAAGCTTATTTTATACTAAGGGGAGTGAATAGGAGACCATACTTTTGTGAAATTTAGAGTAATGCAATTTTGCTTCAAAAAGAGCCAAGCCCTCTACATTCAGCCTCAGAATATTTACATCTAAATACTACCAACCTAAATCCACAGAAAAACCTTGAAAATTCCTCATGATAAACATATGTCTTTGAATCACATCGGGTGGAGATGTAGGAATTTATCAATCCTATGGTGACCCTTGTATGATTTTGGATGAGAAAGACATTGCTAAAAAATTGAAAATTTGTGTGATGAGAGATAATGAAGTTAGGTAAGTGTTTCGTGTTCATGGGATGATAAATTAAGAGTAAATATATTGAATTATCTTAAATTAATATCATTAAATAATAGATTTTTATGAGGCATGATATATTTTGTTTCTTGTTTTCAAATTGGTGGATCTCATGGATATGTGTTTTGAATTTACTTTGATTTTATTTTGATTCCGACTTGTACAAGAGTCCAAGTGATAAGTGTGGGGAATATTTTCAATATTATTAATATATTTTCAATGAATTAATCCCTCTCAATTATTCAATTTTAGTGTATTTGCATCAATTATGTGTTTTTGGTATATTTTGGGCTTAAATGTGAAAATGGGGTAATTCTGTAAAATTGACAGTTTTATATAGCTTCTGTTTTTCAGAAATAACTTTTAAAATATTGGTCCAATTGATGTTAATCGTTTTTTTAGGCTTCCTATGCTCATGGGCTTCAAATATGTCTTATGTACCATGACCCAATTCAAAACCCAATGGTACATAAAAATCAATCAAATAGAGAAATCAGTTTTGTTGGAAGAATGGACCCCACCGCATTAAATCTACAATATCTCATTAAAACGACATTAAAATGAGGTTCTTCCAGATGGTGTCGACATAGTACTTTCAAGGGACGGTTCAAATTAAATTTCATAAAATATAAATCTCATTAAGGCATCTTTTGGGCGTGTCCAAGTGGAGTGGGTGAAACAGTGTTTGGAATCCAGAAAAGTAATGGTCATTGATTCGGCCATATCTTTCTTTAAACCTGTCCAATAACTCTAAATTTTTTAGGTTAGATAGAAAACTTCATTTATAACATTCTACAAGAAGTGACATCAGTGAGTTTCGGCCGGCTGGTGGGCAGAATAGAGGCAAACTTCCAGAGGACAGAATCGAGAGCATCAAATTTTCTGTTCTTTGTTTTCTCTCTTTTGTTCTTCTTAGTTTTGTAATGAATTATTCTTTACACTTATTCACAATTACCCTTAACATGGTGGGGTAAAATTCTGTGTGATTGGGTAAGGAGAGGTTTTACATGTTGTATTTCATGAGTTCCTTCTCTTAATGTTTTAAAATCCTCTTCTCTTTTGTGAATCAGTTTCAATTTCCTATAACAATTTTTATTATCATGTACGTTTGTATCTGATTTTAGATTATGTTGTTCATTTATATTTGGTCAATGATCAATATCTCCCTCCATTAGGTTCTGGTTTATAAACTATGGAATAGACCAGAACTTAGTGGTGAAGTACTCGGTGATCACCGATATGTGTGTGAGGAGTAGTGAATGTTCTTGATTACTTGGGATAAACAAGACCCGATTGGGAATTGCCTAAGATAATTGAGGGTATTTTCTACAACTTTATTACACATTGGATGGAGAGTATACCAACCTAAGATTTTAGTAAAGTTTATTCTCACATTTTTAATTGACCAAGGGAGTGAGAAGAAACGATTGTGGATTCTCACTCTTAACGGTTTAGCAGAAGAGAATTGGATAAATTGGAACTATGATAGAATTACAAATGGAGAACCAACTCTAACCTAATCAACCTTCTCATATAATAGTTTCAATTACTTGTTTTATCAATTTGTTCTCAATCATTTTCTTAAACCTCTTTCCTTCACTCTTGTCTTTTCAAAATCAATCAATTTCTAAAAACATCCTCACTTCTTTCTCTTATTTTAAGGTGACAGCTTAATTGTTGTGCACTCCTCTCTGGAGAAAACCTAGGATAACCACTCTACTACATTTTAACTTAGGTTATATTTTTTTTGTCACACCCCACGACAGGCACATGTCAGAACCCTAAGTTAAGTTACTACTTGGACTAAAGCTTTAACACTTGGGAATTCTGATCAAAATTATCTTGTGAAGTGGGTATTATTTTAATGAAATATAAAGCAAAGATAAAGGATATCATAAGGTTAAATCCCAAATAATGAACTCACCAAATCTTTATAAATTTGTTAAATCAAACACCATCCATGAATTATTTCATATGATCTACAAATAAACCCCCCAATCAAAATACAATCACCTAAAAACAATTGACTATTAAAAAGTATCATCCCCGAGGATTCGACCCGAGTGATGCTATACACATTAATATAGCACCAGAACCTTGAACGATTGATAGAAGACAATAGGCCATGCTTTAAAATGGCTTCGTTGTTGGGTATGGTGTAATTAAGTAGTCATTAGTTTCTAGTTATTGTAAAAAAAACAAAAAAAACAAAAACACAAAAATTTAATTTTTTTTTTGAAAAAAAACAACACAAAAAAACCCTCCTTCTCATAAAAATCACAAAAGGAAAAAAAACAAAGAAAAAACCATCTACCTCATTCTTTCAAAATCTCTCTGAATTCCCCTTATCCTCCCAAACAATCCCTTAGATTTGTTTGAACCTGAAATTGAGTGAACACTTCTCCAACTTTGGAGGAACATTAGGGATAATAAAATAATTCAAGAACCAATACTTGTACAACCAATTGAATTAGATATGGCCAATACTAAGGAAAAAACACTTAAATAACTTGCTTCCACTGATATAAATTATCAACCTGTTGTTATTCAATATCTAAATATAGAGGCTGACTTCAAACTTAAATCGGGTTTGATTCATCTCCTCCTTCATTTCCACGGGCTAGACGGTGAGGATCCACGTCTCTACCTTAAAGATTTCCAAGTGCTGTGCTCTACCATGAAGCCTCAAGGGGTTTCTAAGGAACAAATAAAAATTTGAGCATTCCCTTTCTCCCTAGCTGACATTGCAAAGTTATGGCTCTACTACCTCTCTCCTGGTTCTATAACCACATGGAATGACATGAAGCGACTTTTCTTAGAAAAATTCTTTCCTGCTTCTTGTACTACTTATATTCAAAATAAAATAAGTTATATTCATCAATTCTCAAATGAATCACTCTATGAGTACTGGGAGAGGTTCAAAAATCTTGTTTCAACCTTCCCACACCTCCAAATCCCTGACCAACTCTTGATCCAATACTTGTATGAGGGGTTATTGGCTATGGAGAGAACCCTCATTGATGCCGCAAGTGGAGGTGATCTTGTTGATAATACTCATGAAGCTGCAAGAGATCTCATAAGTAACATGGCTGAAAACACACAACAATTTCATACTCGAGCACATGATCAAGTCAAACAAGCTCAATATAATCAGTCGATAGAGACGAACAAGATGACAGAGTGGATGAGTGAACTTACAGGTCTTGTGCGACAACTAGCTATGGCATCCAAAGCCCCAACCTCATCTTCTTCACAGTCTATGTTCCCTGGACCTATCAAGAATTGTGGAATCTGTAGCTCCCCATATTATCCAACTAACACATGTACACAACTTCAATAGGATCCCTCTTATTCATCTGGACCAATGGAGATCAATGCAGCATATGCTCAGAGGAACACCAACCCTCAACAATTAGGTCAGTTTATTAGAAACTTCAACCAATCCCACCCTGAGTCCTTCTCTTCTACCTTCAACCAAGGCTTGAGTTATGGTAATCTCATTTCTCATCCCCCTCAATTCCCTCCTCAAAATACAAACCAATTCCAATATGTTCAAGATGGAGGTAACTTCCATCAACCTTATCCATTTGTTCCTCAACCTCAAAGGAACAATCCTTCTCCTGGATTCCACTATCTTTTTGAGCCTTCCCAATTCCCAAACCAATATAATCGCTTTCCCAAGAACCAAAATCAAGGTAATAACAATCTGGGAGAAGCCTCTTATTCCAAGAAACCATGGAAAAGCACATTAGAAGATCTTTCCTCCTTCACCCGTTCTAGAATCAATAACATTGAAACATAAATTGGTCAACTTGCATCCCACTTAATCTAGCAACACCAATCAAATTCTTCCCAACTCCCATCTCAACCATTACCCAACCCCAAGGGTAATGTAAGTGCAATTTCACTTAGATCGAGGAAGAAAATTTCTATACCTCAAGATAAGTAATCAAAATCCCCTTTAAATGTTGACCTATAAAATGAAAAGAAAAAGAAACTTGAAAAGGAATATGAATCCATTCCCTCACCTCCTTTCATTCCACTTAGGAACCCAATTCATTTTCCTTAATCTATTTCTAAGCCAAATAAGTCCTTTGAACCTGATCTTGAAATGATCGACATGTTTAGAAATTTTTAAGAAAACATTCCCCTCTTAGATTCCATAAAACAAATCCCTAAGTATTCCAAGTTTCTTAAGGAATTATGCACCCATAAGAGGAAACTTAGGACCTTTGAAAATGTTTCCACCCAGCAGTCTATTCCCATAAAGTGAAAATATCCAGGGACCTTTACAGTTCCATTCCAAATTGGAAGTTCCAACTTTGATGATGCACTCATTGGACTAGGATCCTCAATTAATTTCATGAACAAATCCATCTTCTCCAACCTTGGTCTAGGTCCCTTATATCCAATGGGTGTTGTCATTCAATTGGCCAATCGAAGCATTGCTAGTCCTGAGGGTATAATCGAGGATGCCCTTGTTCGTGTGAATGATCTTATCTTCTCTACTAATTTCTATTTCCTTGACATTTAAGGTGAGACAAACTCTTCTCAATCTCCCTTAATTATAGTAAGACCATTCATAATGACATCGAGAACCAAAATTGATGTCCATTCAGACATCTTATCCATGGAATTTGGTGACCAACTGGTCAAGTTCAAAATTTTTCAAGACATGAGATACCATATGAGGATCAATCTACATTCTCAATCCATGCTTCTGAGGACACTTCTGAGAGTCAATTTAACCCCATTCCATCATGTTCATCATGTTCTAACAAGATAGGATCTTGTGAAATCTGCACTGTGATTAACCAAGTTATAAATGGTGAAGTTGATGTGGACCTGTCATTCATAGACTCTATCAATCTAGAGGATCTTAAAAACTCTCTTGAATCCCACATCAACTATGATCTCTACTGCTCCACCTTGGACAATATTAAGGAAAATGAATCAAAACCAATTAAAATACCTTTCTCCATTCTTGAGTTGTCTAACCCACAAATGAAAGTTGATAATGATCTGAAACCTCTTCCAGAACACCTGAAATATGCATTCTTTTTTCCATGATCACTCTTATCCTATCATTATATCTACTTCACTTACCAAAACTGAGGAGTCCAAACTTGTTCAGGTGTTATAGGAAAAGAAAAAGACCTTAGGTTGGACCCTATATGACATACCAAGAATCAAAATTTCTCTTTAATGCATCACATCCATCTTGAGGAATCATCCAAACCAATTAGAAAACCATAAAGAAGACTCAATCCAATCATACTTGAGATAGTTAGGAAAGAGATCACCAAGATTATTCAATCTTATATTATATACCCAATTTCTGATAGTGAATAGGTTAGTCCCATTCAAGTTTTACCTAAGAAGGGTGGGATAACTGTTGTCACAAATGAACATGGAGAGGTAGTCACAACTCGAGTAAAGAAAAAATATAATGTGTACATTAATTACCAAAAATTGAATGTTGAAACAAGAAAAGATTACTAACCTCTTCCATTACTTGATCAAATTCTAGAACGATTAGCTGGAAAGTCACACTATTTCTTTCTTGATGGATACACTAGCTACTTCCAAATCCCAATCGCACCTTAGGACCAAGACAAGACTACTTTCACTTTCCCATTTGGAACATATGCATATAGGAGAATTCCTTTTGGACTTTTCAATTCTCCTACAACATTCCAAAGGTGTATGATGAGTATGTTTTCTGAATTAATTGAGCATTGCATGGAAGTCTTCATGGATGACTTTACCATTTATGGTGAGTCATTTGAATCTTTCTTGAATTCACTCTCTCTAGTCCTTCAAAAGTGTGTCAAGTGGAACCTTATGTTAAATTTTGAAAAATGTTACTTCATGGTTGGAAATGGGATTGTTCTAGGGAACATAGTTTCAAAAGAGGGTATTGAAGTTAATCCTTCCAAAATTTAAGTGATCCAATCACTTTCTTAACCCACCTCTGTTCGAGACATCCATTCATTTCTCGGTCATGCTGGTTTCTATCAGCAATTCATCCATAACTTCAGTAGGATTTCCCTCCCACTCACTCAGTTTCTCAAAAATAATGTCACTTTATATTTCAATGAGGTTTGCAAGAGATCCTTCATTGAACTCAAAACTACTCTTACATCTACCCCAATAATCCAACCCCTATATTGGTCCTTACCCTTTGAGTTGATGTGTTATGCATCTGATAGATCCATTAGGGATGTTCTTGGTCAAAGAAGAGAAAATATCCCTCATGTCATCTATTATGCCTCAAAAAATTTGGATTAAACTCAATCTCACTACACTGTCACTGAAAAGTAACTTTTAGCAGTGTTTTTTGCCTTAAAATAAATTCTGGCCTTATCTCTTAGGTTCCAAAATCATTATCTTCACAGACCATTCTGCTATAAAGTTATTACTCAAGAAAAGTGATTCCAAACTGAGGCTAATAATATGGATCCTAATGCTCCAAGATTTTGAACTTGAAATCAAAGATATACCAAGAAAATAAAACCCTATAGCTGATAACTTGAGTAGAATTTCTAATTCCTCTCATTTAGAAATCATTGATCCTGAATTCCTTACTGATCACCTTTCATCTCTCACTCCAAAAAAACCATAGTATGCCCCAATTGTAAATTACTTGATCTCTAGTGTTTTTCCTAATTTTTTTTTTCAAAATCAAAAAAAATGAAGTTGAAAAGTGATTCAAAATTCTATTTTTGGGAAGAAAATAAAATTTGGAAAACTGGGGCTGACATGGTAATAAGGAGATGTGTCGATGAAGATGAACATTCCTCCATCTTAGAATTCTACCACTCACTTCTGGGAGGTGGAAACTTTGGACCACAAAGGACCTCCCGAAAGGTCCTAGACTCTGGATTCTTCTATCCTTCACTCTTCAAGTACTCACATGAGTTCTTTTAATCATGTCCCACTTGCCAAAAGTTTGGCACAATTTCAAAGAGAAATGAAATTCCCCAAAACCTTTAATTTTCTGTGAGACCTTTGATGTTTGGGGCATCGATTTCATGGGACCATTCCTCCCTTCCAATGGATTATCATATATTATTCTTGTGGTTGATTATGTTTCTTGTTGGGTCGAGGCCAAACCCACAAGAAAGGATGATTCACATACTGTTAGTGAGTTCCTAAAAACCCACATCTTCCATATATTTGGAACTCCTCATGCCTTGATCGGTGACTTAGGAACCCATTTTTGTAATAGAACCATGGAATATCTTTTGAAAAATAATGTGTTGTACATAAAACTTCAACTGCATATCAACCCCAAAAAAATGGAATGACTGAACTTTCTAATAGAGAAGTGAAAAGAGTGCTTGAGAGAATTGTTAATCCCACTAGAAAAGACTGGCCTGAGAGACTTGGTGAAGCACTTTGGGCTTATCGAACTACCTATAAAACACCCATTGGGATGTATCCTTTTAGGATAGTTTTCAGTAAATCATGTCATTTACCAGTTTAAATACAACATAAGTCTTTTTGGGATATAAAAACTTGTAATTTTGATTGTGAAAAATCTGGAGAAGAAATATTGTTGCAATTGGATGAATTATAGGAGCTTTGAATTAATTCTTATGAGAATTCTAATCTCTAAAAAGAAAAATACAAGTCACTCCTTAATAAACACATCCCGAGAAAGGTATTCCATGAAGGTGAAAATACATTTCTCTTCAAATCTCTATTTCGTCTTCACCCAGGTAAGCTTAATTCTCAATGGGAAGGTCCTTTTGTTATTAATAATGTTTACCCATTTAGTACAATGAAATTCTAAGACCCCTCTTCAAAAAGGACATTCACAGTTAATGGAAATCGGTTAAAGCATCACCATGAGAGGACACACAATCCCAGAACCACATTGACTTCCATAGAATCCATAACTTCCATATTAGATCAACCACTATATGGATATGGTGACCCACCAAATCCAAACTAGGGGGCTCCTATTTCCCTTTAAATCTCTCTCTCTATCTCTTCATATCTCTCCCTCTTTCTTCTTCTTCCCCTCTCTTTCATTTTTTTACCACTTTATTCATCAAAACCTTTTATTTTTCTCTTTCTCTTTTGTGTGGTTGTGTATTTTAAACACACTAAAAAACTAAAAAAAACCCTAAAAAACCTGAAAAACAATAATAAAAATCACTTAAAAAAATATGGAAAAGCAAGAGTTGTGATTACTCACCTTCAATTTTTGAAATTTTCTCTAACCATTTTGAGGAGTCAAAATAAATGGTTTCATATCAAAAATCTTTTGTTTTCATCATATATTTGGATAAAGAATATTGTGTCAAAACCAACAAATTTTGAATGCTCAATTTTTGATTTGGAAAATGATTTTCCCAACCGTGGGGAACAACATTAGCTTTCATGATAAGGCCACCTACGTCTATCTTTTCAAAATGTGTGTTTTTCACCCCATTTGTGAGTCTTGAGTTTGTGGACCTTTGAGCTGAATTTCCTACTTTAGTGTGCATTAATATGATAGAGGCATTTTATGAACCCCATGAGAATTATAATATCCAAATAGCCTCCCATTAACCTTACATTAATCCTCCTTTTTAAATCCCCTTCCAGACTATGAAAACCTTTTCTTTGATAGCCACATTACAATCCCAATACCTTATCCCACTCAATATCAACATGTATTTTCATTGCATATTTTTTTTAAATTTAAGTGTGGGGGGACTGGATTTCATTTTGGGTACCCTTTTATTGATTTTCAACATGTTATAATATGCTTGAGGGAAAGCATCAATTTAAGTATGGGGGATAGGTTGTCCTTTAGTGGGGTTTGGGAATGTGTATATGTTTATCATGTACAAATGATATTAAAAAGTGTTCAAAAAAAACAAAAAAAAAATAAAAAAACAAAAAAAAACAAAATGAAAATTAGAATGGGTTGTGTCTTGGGTGGGTTAAAAATCACTCTTCCTCAACCTTTGATATTGTTATAACTATTACAATTAGTATCGTGAGGAGATCAAACATGGGTTGTGATATGAGTGTAAGATCTGTTTCAAGTTCAACTTTAGAAAAAATATAAAAAAAGAAAAAAAATGAACACTTATGTTATTGGTAGAAGTTTTTTGGTTTGTAAATATTTCATCTTCTCATCCACTTCAAATTTCCTTCCTCTTTTATGCCTTATTTTAAATTTTCATTCCCTCTTAAATATGTTTTTCCATTTCCTTTCATGTCTCATTTCAAAAAAAATGTGCATTGCTTTTTCTTTGTTGGCATTTACCCCCCCTTTTCCTATCTTTTAGATATCATCTTCCTACCATCCCATAGCCAAAGAAAAACCCCTAAAAAGACCTATTGATTTTTGATTACTTTAGGATAGGGATTGGAATATGAGAGCTCTTAAAAACTATAATATTTTCACTTTTGTTTGGTGAATAAGTGAATCTCAACAAATTAATTTTATCATCTTGAGAGGAGTAAGTTTTGTGTGCCACCATTTTACATTTCTAAATTTGAGCATGAAAAAAGAGTTTTTTTTGGAACATTGTTTCTGTAACAATTCATGGAGGAATTCAATATGGATGAGTGAAATTTTCTAAACCTCCCCTGATTGGGGAAAACAAAATTTTAATATTTGTTGGTGAGTGAAAATGATTTTGTCATGTTTTTATATTTGTTGCACATGAGGACATGCACAAGAATAAGTGTGGTGGAGTTGATGTTATTAATATTTTCACAACTTTTTATATACCCCCTTTACTGATTTTATATGAAATGTGCATAATTTGTGTGAAATATTAATGTTTAAATATTAAATGTAATTTTTGAACATTATTTGAATTAATTCAATCGATGTCAGTTTAATATTTTATTTATAACTCTCACCATACTTATCCAAATTGTATGTTTATTCTTTTTTAGTATTCCTATTTCAATATAAAACATTCCATTAGAAGGAACCTTTGGCTAAATCGTCAATTTGGAGGGTTATATGGTCCACACAAGAATACCCAAAGAATCTGTGAAGAAACTGGACTAGCCATGATGGTTGAGTTACTGGTCTAAATCATGAAGCCTAAATTTTATGAAACTCCACAATATGTTCTTTATTATCCAAAATAATAATTGATAAAAATTTTAAGGTCCAAATAGATGAAAAAGGGTCCCAACTAATGATTTGAAGTCCAGCCCACCATTCTGGTAGGGAATTAAAATCCGGACACTATTCATGACATTTATCACGATCTAGTAATCAAATAAAAATGAGATTTTTTAGTGTGAAATAAGAGATATATTCGGAAATTTTTTTTGATGAAAGTATTTGGATTTTAAGGCATATTACTATTCAAAAATCCATTCACATTTTGGACATAAAAAAGCATGGAAAGAAATGGACAATTTAAAATTGTTTATGAAAACTGCCATAACTTTGTCTCCATAAGTCAAAATGCCTCCATATTTTTAGAGTAGTCATAAAAAATTATTATATAAAACTTTGAAGAAGAGGATATCTCGATATTAGGCTGTATGGATATCCAAATAGTCAAGTAAAGTGGAGGGGTAGTTTTGGAATGCAAACAGTCCACCACCTTGGGCTATAAATACATACCCTCCTCTCCTTTCAAAATGGTTGGAATTTTAGAGAAAAGGAGGATAGGTTGGCATAATCAAGGCTCTACCAAAGTCTTAGTAGGATATTCCATACTCAAGTTTTTACTTTAGAAACCATTCCTCCTTGCTTCCTTTCATTTACTTTTGTGTTGTTCTTCATTTATAATCGTGTAAGTGTTTTTTTTTTAATTCTATTTTAATGAAAGTTTCTTCTTCTTCATCTATTATTATCATACAAATTATATTAAATAATATTAATATTATTAAAATATTTTAAATATAGTTTAATACACTTCTCTTATTTTGATTTCTCATTCAATCTAAAGTCAATATTTAATTCCCTTCACTGTTTGTGTGTGTGTGTTCGGCGCACAACTCTTTTCTTATCCCTTTCTTTTTTTCTTCACTTATTAACTCATAATTATAAAATTATAAACATATTATTAACCACCCAAATGGATGAGTAAATCTATCATTGGGGTGATTCATAATTTTGGGATATTAAGTGATTGAGGGCCTTCTTTAAATGAATATTCTTTAAATTAATATTGTGTATGTTGAACTTAATATGTCATAGACTAATGACATGTTTTGTTTATAATATGGATTCCATGGATTATTGGAACCAAAAATACACTACCATAAAAAAGTAATGGTAATTATTATAACCCTAAGTTAAGTTGCGACTTTTATTGAATCTTTAACATTTGGGAATTTTGATCAAAATCATCTTGTGAAGTGGGTATTAATTTAATGCAATATAAAGGAAATATCAAGGATATCATAAGGTTAAATTCCCAATAATGAACTCACCCCAATATTTATCAATTTGTTAAATCAAACATAATCCATAAATTATTTCATAATCTCTGCAAACAAACCCCCCAATAAAAATACAATCAACTAAAAACAATCGACTATTAAAAAGTATCATTGCCGGAGATTCGACCCGAGTGCTGATATAAACATTAGTAGAGCATCTAAACCTTGAATGGTCAATAGGTGACAATCGGCCATGATTTCAATCATATAGTAGTATTTTTTATGTAATTTTTGGTTGGGTTGTTTTATTTATTAAATTGAAAATCATCCCCCAATTGTATTAAAGCCCTTGACATTTATTTCCAGCCTTTGGAGCCTTGGGGACGTCGCTTAAGGCCAAGTAGAAATTCCACCTTGACTCAAGACAATGAGGTGGGGTAGGATGTTACACAAAGGGTAGGGGATGATGATTTGAAGGCTGCTGGAAACCTAGGCCTCATTAAATATGGAAAGTCATGTCTTCATTCAAAAGATGCATAGGGGATCAAGAATTATAGATGTATCCAAATAAATATTCATTGGATAAAATAAAAAAAAGGTAATAGATGATGAGGGATTTATGATGGGTTTATCCAAGAAATCCAAGTCTATTGTTCTTGTATAAATCCCTTAACAAATGAAACCTAATGTTACTCCTCTTTAATTAGAGATTCCATCAGGTCTACCACTAAGGATGGGTGATGGCAACATTGTTGAAGAGGGTTGGTCTAACCTATATTTTTTTACTAATTTTATGAATGTTTCTTATGTAAGTTTTCCCACTTCTTCATCTGAGGAATGTGATGTAGTAAGGCTTAAAAATTCTCACACTACTATTCCTATGGGGGTTTCTGGGTGAGAGGGGTTTCCAAAGAACCTCATAGATGAAATGGATGAGTGGTTTGAATCACATGTTGAGCATTTGTATGAAAATATAGATCCAGACTTATTTATCTACAAATACTACCTTTCTTTTTTGAGATTCATATTCATTAATATTGAAGCAAGCTTGCAATCCAACCTGTCGATGAACATAAGGGACCTATCATGGAAGCATGGCAATTCCTTCATTTTAGATGATGTTTCCTCTGTGTCATCTAGTGATGATTCATCATCAAATGGTGACACATCATCAGCCGATGGCCAAGAATATTTTTCACAACTGAAGTCACAGAGGAGAGGTTGACATCCATGATGAAGTGGCCTATATCCAGAGAACATGGGTAGGAGAGGAAAATCCAAGAAGTGACCACTTTATTCTTGCTTGGCTTGCTGTTATGTATTTCCTTGATGGATGGAAGAAATGCTATGTCTGGCCCCATCCTCTTGTTCATCTCTTTCTGTTTTTATTTAATAAAGGGGTCTGAACCCAAACTTTTTAAAAAAAAATGTTAAGTGTGTGATTTTTTTATAATTTATAGGTTTTAAATATTTATTCATTTAATATTTTTTTAAGTTATTCATTTTAATTTTTTTACACATAATTATTCATTAATATATTTAATATTTTTTGTAATTTATTCATTTTCAAATTTTCATTGTTCAATATTTTTTTAATTTTATCCATTTTATAATATTTATTTATAAATGTTTGTTCATTATAATTTTATGTTTTTAATATGGTTGTAATTTATATAATTAATATGTAATCATTTCCATTTTAACATATATAAACATCGATTTTTAAATTTTAAAATTATCTATATAATTAATAATAGTTATTCATTTTTAAAATGTATTCATTATTATTATTATTTATTTCATTAATAGATGCTACATATTATATAATGCCATTTTTGAGTTTAACATATATCATACTTGTATATATATATATATATTATTAGGTTCTTGGGGGTACAATTATATTGAAATACCCACACACCACACACACACAGGCTGCAAAGGCAGGTCATAGCCCCCCAAGGGATCACCGACCCAACCAGCCACTTTATTACATCAAATATTTTTTACCCAAAGGCCCATTGGGAATGAAGCCTATTACATGGCTCGTAGGTCCACCATTGGATGGCTTGAAGCACCTGCATTATCGACTGCCCATCAGGCTTGCGTCACTGCCCCCTTTGATATCCTGAAGGCTCAGTGGCCTAAAGACCCATTCAGGATTAATAACACTTCTTCTATAGTACCTTGATACAGTACCCCACATTGCTATAATACTACAGTGCTACTACAGTGCCTGCTATAGTTCCTGTAGAAATTCACTCCCACCCAGATTTGAACCCAGGTCTGATGCAGGATTATAGGGAGCCTTTACCACTCGAATAATCCCCCAACTACACACACACACACACACACACAAATAGAGAGATATATTATAGGTTATTAGGGATAAAATTACAACAAAACACACACATGCCTTACACGGGTCAATGGCCAGATCATAGCCCCCCCTAAGGAATAACTAACCCAATCAAGGCCATAAACCCCTTACTGTATCAGCCCGAATACCCTTACAAATCATGCCCCAAAAGACCCAAATCACCATGTTCATCTCAGAACATGCACTTCAATAGATGTTGTCACCATTGAACATGCCTACCTACATTTTAATATTGAACAACCTATTTCCATTATCTCACCGGACATGGATCCGTGTTGACACACATGACTGCTGGACCACCACCCCCGCTGTTGAGTGGGGGATTTCTATTCCCATTCCATAGTTACCACACCACTGCCAAATCACTGTTCCTGCCACTACATCATGATAGATCTACACCGCTTCCCCCCTCTGTAGAAGTTGCTAAGGGATTACTACCTTCACCTAGCATCGTTGCCTCATCGTCAAAGCTATCGTGCAACCCCCTTACTATTGTCGCACAACCACTGCCGCATCACCACCACAAGACGGCCCCTTCCATCACTGAAACCCAGAATGAACCTGCCCTGTCGCACCTACCGGAAGAGGGACGTTGTTCATTGTCCACCATCTTCTGTTGCTGAACTGTCATGCCTACCGCTGCACATGTCGACCTCTATCGCCACTGCACACACCAACCTCCATCAATGAAACCTAGAACGAACCCACTCTGTCACACCCACTGGAAGGTAGATAATGAACTTCATCCACCATTTTCTATTTCTGAACCACCACACCCACCGCTACACACACCAACCTCAGTCACCACATTCCTGCTCGGTCACACCCGTTAGAAGATAAACATCGATTGTCATCCACCATCTTCTATTGCTAAACTGCTATGACCTTTACTGCACATGCCAACCTCTGTCACCACATGCCATTTACCATCAACCGATGGATGAGCGACGCCCCTGTACCGATCAATCGAGACCCCCACAACCATGCCAACCTTTATTCAATTTATTCAAATTTTAATATTCATTTTAGAAATTCATTTAGTAACATAATATATTTAATATATTATGTTTTTAATTGGTAAATTTTATTTATTTACTTTTAATATTATTTTAGTTAGTATTATTTATTCATTTGTAATATTTATTCATTTTTTTATTTTTCTTGGAATTGAATCGTTTTCTAATATTTTTTATAGATATTTATTTACTATATTTTAATATTTTCAATTTGTATTCATCTTAATTTAAATATATATATCTATACATATTTTTAATAATTTTTATAATTAATAAAACATGTCCTTTTTTTAATAATTTTAAAGTCTACTCAGTTTTAATTATTCAATTTCACTCATTTTTAACATTAAAGCATTTAAGATTATATATTCATTAATAATACTAAAAATATATTTGTAAATAAATATTTATAAATAAATATATTTATAATTGTATATTTACTATATTTATAAAATTATATATTTATAAATATAAATAAATAAATATATTTAAAAAAATATTTATATAATTATAAATAAATAATTATATATTTAAATAATTATAAAATTATAATAAATATATTTAAATAATGAATATATTTACTATATTTATATTTATATATATTTATTATATATGTATATATAATTATATACAAATATTTATGAATATATTTACAAATATATATATTTATAATTATAATTATATTTATAAATACATACTTACAATTATTTTAATAGATTTATAATTATATATATTTATTTATAATTATATAAATATTAATTTTTTAATTATATTAATTATATTATTAAAATTAATTATATATGCTTTATCAATGCTAAAATTTTATCATTGATAAAGAGGTATTTTATTAGTGCTTATTATTATAGCGATGATAAAACCCCTCTTTATTAACAATTTTTTGAAAGCGTTGATAAAACCCTACTCAATCTTTTAAATTGAACCCTATCCAAATCAATTTCTCTCATACCTTTCAAGATCTCGTGGAAGTTCAACTCTGTCACCGCTCCCCCTCGATCTTCTCTCAGAAAAATCAATTATCAAATCTATGGTATGCTATTTTTTATCCTCCTCTCTCACTTATTAGTGCCATCGATCATTTGTCCTCTTACTGTAAACTCAATCGTGGTGTGAACTAAACTCCGAGGGTATCGAGGATCTCTCTCACTCTCTCTAGCACGATAACACTAGAGTGTATGAGCACTGCCAGTGCTGCCCTAGTTTAGTCCTCATGGCCAATTCCTCCACTCTTCAGGCGATCCTCTTGATTCTTAATGATCATTCCTAAAGCCAACCCACATTAGGCTCACTTTTACAATGTTGTATCCAAGAATTCCATTGGATGAATAAAAATAACCTATTTTTTATCCTCTTTAAAAAACATTTTTTCCTTTGATAAATTCTTCTTCAACTTTTATATTTTTTTTCTTTCCCAAAGTTCCCATTTAAATGTTCCCTTCCATCCATACAAATCTCTTTTTTGAAATTTTAAAAAATAACTTTTCAACTTAATTGCGAACTCCAACAACCAACATATCCCCAAATTCAATAAATTCCAAAATTCCAAAAACAACATAAATGGGTTAGAGGGAACCCATACATCTAGACCAAGAACTAGAAGTAGATTTGTTAAAGTTGGGTAATAGGGATCAAAATTCCACATTTTTGAAATATTTTTCCTATACTCCCTTTATTTTCATAAAATTACTTGTCTCAAGATGATCCTTATGCCAAAATATCATAGTAACTACTTCAAATTCCAACATAGAAAATTTTTTATTGACTTCCAATGTATAATTTTCTTTATTCACTCTAGGCCTTCCTTACACCCCTTGAATTTATGAATAATTATATTCATGTCAGGAATTAATCTTAGAATATGCTGAATCATTCTCCCATTTATCATTACTTAGTCACAAATATTGATCATTAAAATAAATAGAATTACCTGCAGAACTCATGGGTGGTGAAAAATTATAATCCATAATATGAATTGTGGATGGGTAGGGTGTGTGTTGATTTCAAACATGTGGAGCTTCCCATGCCATTTTGAACTCTGAGGTATCTTGAATTTTCCTGAAATGACTAAATTACCTAGAGTAGTAATCTTTTTTAACATAAATAAATCTCTATTGAGGATATACTATTGCTACAATTATTCCTAGTTGTGGTGGTAGAAATTTGGTGTGCATTGTCATGATGTCCCAAATTTAGAAAATTAATTTCTAAATGGAATAATTGATTAAATTATTAAATGGTCATTTTTTGTGAAAATAAACATTGAATTAATTTTTTTAGAGTTAAAAATAAGAATATGTTGTTTTAAATGTATACACATGGTTTTGATGATTATATATGGTTTGAGAGACCTATTAAATGGGTTTCTTATAGAGGTTTAGTGTGTGATTTATTTTTGGTATTTAGGATATGATCATGTTAATATATAAGGTTTTAGGTATCAAATTTATGATACTATACTATAATGTCTATATCATGTTCAGATAGAGTTGAAAGGGTATGTGGTTTTCCCATTATGTGAGGACACAAAATAATTTTTTTATTCAATATATTTTCACCTTACATTCTCATAAATATTTATATAATGGACCTATCAATTACTAGGGAGGTTTCCAGGTGTTTTAGAGTGTTCTATTTCTTTTTGTATTAGAATAAGACTCCTAGGATTGAAGGTTTTTTTATTTTTCCTTGGTTAATATAGATGTTGAAAAAATGATATTTCATATTAATTTTCTTATCTAGTTACCTTAAATATAAGGGGTGGGTAAGGAAAAATTTATTCATGGTTTGATGTGTTTGGGTATGTATAAGTTTCATCTTCATATTTATAACCTTATTTAATTTGTTTATTCCATATACACAATAATATTATTATTTTGATATATTATGTATCATTAGGAATGGTTTTAGTGTCACCCATAAAAAAATATAATTTAAAACACATTTATCTTGGACACAGACATGATTAGAAGATAGTAGGAGAATTTTATAAAGTTTATTATAATCTACCATAACCAAACATGTGGTATGGATTTTATTAAGAATGAGTATACTATTTTGGATATAAATATGAAGGTTTTAACTACTAGATGTGGGATATAGATTATAGTGATTAATGTCATTGTTAAAGGTGGAAAAATAATTTTTTGGATCTCAATGATGTGAAATCCATGCTAATTTTTTTTAGAATATTTATTAATGGAAATTATTTATGGTGTTTTTAAGGAAATTGAATATAGGTTTTGGATATTTTATAATATGTGAAATATACCTAAGATTGATAACTATAATATTTTTGAAATATGGTTTCATCAGTGGGTTATGGTACAAATATATTTGTTGGTATTCATATAATACATAGTCTAGAATAATATACAAAAAAAGAGAGTAACATGGAATCCAACTTCACTTATGTAGTCAATAATAGATTTATCCATTCGTTTCATGAAATTCCAAGCTCCTTTCTTTGTGTCAAAATATAGTGATTACATGACCTTTTATTTTCCGAGTAAAGATATTTTTACACAAATTTAGAAAGCCAGGTCACAATTAAATGACAAACAAGAACAATAATTTCCAAGGGAATTCTTCCATCCAATAATAAATATTTCTTTCCAACATATTTATTACCACCTTTTTATCCCACACAACATTAAAGTGGGAACCTGGACTAATAGGGACATGTTTACCCCAGGCTGTTTCTTTTCATATCACCATTGTGTAAAATGATAACTTCTCTAGAATCATAACCGATAACATTAAAATGTTTTGTTACTCTTATTAGAATTATCTATAACTTTCTCATTTTATTATGAATATCTTATGTGTATTTATTTATTTATTTTTGTAAAAAATGAATATTTTATGAAACTAATATGATGGATCTGAATTGAAAATGTATTCACACTAATCGTATGGCAAAAGAGTATGAATATGGATCTAAAGAGTTCATCAAGTTTGAAATTGATCATACATATGACCCTTCTCAAATCCATTTTATGTGTTTACATTGTTGTTATTCAATTAAAATTATTTTGGAAGGGTTGAAATAACATTAGATTTATCATTTAATAGATCAAAGTTATAAATGTTAGACTAAACATGGGGAAAAATGAATGTTCACACTGATTGGGATGATACTGTGGTTTATGGATAATTTGATATGAATACCAGTGTAAATTATGATGGAAATTATATGGAAGAAATGAAAATTGAAATTTAAGATGAACTTCATGATTGTAAAAAGTTGTTTGAGAAGTTAAATAGTTGTGCTAAGAGACCATTTTATACCAGTTTCACTAAATACACAACATTTTCAGTTGCATTGAAGTTACATAATTTGAAAGCTGGCAGAAAATGGATCTACATCATCTCTACAAAACTACTTAGTCTCATGAATGATATGCTACCAAAATAAAATGAGCTTCTTTATCGAACATATAATGCTAAAATAATTATAAATTTAATGGGGATGATCTCTAAAAAATACATGTTTGTCGAAATGATTGCATATAGTTTTGAAAGGACTATAAATCACTCATAAAATTCCTTTAGTGTGGTATGAATCGATATAAGAAAGATGAATCAAGTCCTTAAAAATATATATTGTACTTTCCTACCATTCCATGGTTTAGAAGACTATATGGATGTCAGGAAACCATGAAAAAATTGACATAGAACGTAGATAAAATAATTAAAGATGAGAAACTATTCCATCCACCAGACTCTCCTCAATAAAAGAAAATTGATTATGAGTATCTTGAATTTGGAAATGAGTTGAAAAAATTCAGACTTGTGTTATATATATATGGAATAAATCCTTTGGGTGTATAAAGTAATATTCATAGTACATGTCCAATTATTTTGGTAAATTATAACTTTACACCATGGTTATACATAAATCATAAATACATTATGTTGTCTCTATGTATATCTATACCAAAACAATCTGATAATGATATTGATGTCTATTTGGATCCATAGATCAAGTATTTTA
This sequence comes from Viscum album, assembly GCA_963277665.1. NCBI lineage: Eukaryota > Viridiplantae > Streptophyta > Magnoliopsida > Santalales > Viscaceae > Viscum > Viscum album. Next base: position 727,791,923 of record OY728155.1, read on the forward strand.
AATTTATGTGGGATACAAGTGTTATAATTTATGATGCTCATATAAGTGAAGAATTCACATTGAGGGCCATGTTGTATAGGATGATAAATGGATTTTCTGTTTATGGAAATTTTTTAGGCTATAACATTAAAGGAATGTTCAGGTATCCCATTTGTGAAGAATGAACACACGTATTTCGATTCATTTTTTTTACCTCGATGACGTAAATACCGATCCTAGAAGATACTAATCGATGTGAATGCTAAAAAAGGTACAACACTATCTCCACTAATAGGTGATTAACTGTTTGATAAATTAATAGATATTGATATTGTTTTTGATAAACCATTTTTGAAAAACCTTACAAAATAAGGTTGGAAAAAGATATCAATAATTTATTTGAATAATTATGTTGGAATTTTTTGGATGTTAGAAATTTTATTGATGTCATGAATGTAGAAAAAAAATGTATCTAATAATGTTATTGGTATGTTACTAAATGTTCCTGAAAATGAAAAAGATGACATCAGGGCTAGGTTGGACATGATTGACATTGGGATAAGGGAAGAGTTGGCATCAGTGAAGGGTAAAAGGTATAATTTTATTCCCCCAATATATTACACTCTATCTAGATAAGAAAAATTTCATTTTTTCATTTTCTTTAATGGTGTACAAGTTTTAGAGGGGTATTCATCAAATATCAATAATTTCATGTTAATGAATAATTTGAAGTTACAGGGGCTAAAATCACATGACTAATATTTTTTGATGAAATATTTGATACTCATTGATTTATGTTTAATTCTACTTAAAAATTTATGACATATATTAACCAGGATCTAATTCTTTTTAAAAGCCATATGTAGTAAAGTTATAGACCATATGAAGTTTTCAATCATGAATAAGGAGGTTGCAGTCATATTATGTGAATTAGAGATGTTATCCCCACTATTATTCTTTGATATAATGGCCCACCTGATGCTTCACTTGGTTAGAGAGGTTCAACTATTTGGTCCTATCCATTATATATGGATGTACCCCATTGAACAGTATATGAATATTTTGAAAGGGTATCTCATGAATCAAAGTTGGCCAGAAGATTGTATTACATAATGATATATTGTTGAAGAAGCTGTTAAATTCTATAATTATTACCTATCAGATGTTAATATCATCGGTCTCCCAAAGTCTCATCAAAACTGACAACTTATGGGAGAAGAGATTTCTGGAAGAGATGTTGTTACAATTACCATCATAGAGTGGGAGCAATCTCACCTTTACATTTTACATAATACTAAAGATGTTGATCCATACGTTGAAGCCCAAAAAAATTATTATAAATTTTAATCCATAAATGGATGAAGGATAGATATCAAATACACATAATAAAAAAATTATAGGATGGTTCCATGATCATATTTATAAATAGTTATCTAAAAATTTGAATTCAATTTCTGAATGAATTTGATGGATAGCCAGGGGAATAAATGAAAATGTTATATCTTACACTGGTTTTTTAATTAATGGTTATATATTCTATACAAAATAATAATATAACCACAATAAGATGAAAAATATTGGAGTTATACTTGTGGTGGAAGCGATGTACATATTTGGTTCTAAGGATAAAATTCCAATTTATGTGAATATTTCATATTTCTGAATCATTGAATAGATATATGAGTTGGATTATAAAACATTTAAAGTGCTAATTTTCTATTTTAAATGGGTTGAAAATAAGAGTGCAGTGAAAGTTGATGAAATGGGCTTCATGAAGGTGAATTTCAGTATGGAAGGGTATATGGATGAGCTATTCATAATGACATCACAAGCAGTGCAGGCATTTTATGTCTTAGATCCAACAAACAAGAATTGGTCAATTGTCCTATTGGTGACTAAAAAAACTATAATGTCAGATGAAAACTCAATCGAGAATGACCCTATAATTGAGAGATCATAATCATTTAATGGCAGTCCCAATGTAAACAATGTCATGTATGTTAGAGGGGACCACAAAGAGGGGATTTGGATTCTCGATAGAGGATCCAAATACCTTCAACCTTTAAAAAAAATAAAGAGAGTTCAATGAGAAGGTAAAAGTTTTTTTTAATATACTATTATTTTCATCATAATATTATATATTCTTTACTGTATTAACATAAAATAAATTAAATGTTTGACTACTCATGTAGGAAGGGTATGAACCGGAATGAAGGCCCAGGAGAACGTGATGCACACACCGCCCCCATTTCAAATTTTTTCGAACGTTGCAGATTCCTCCACCTGGGTGGTGCCATCCCTCTCAGCCCCAGCCTCTTTCAACCCTGATCCTTCCTCATCAAATCCCTCATCCCCTGGACCTGGGAATACTGATCTGAATCTTCCTAGAAGGTTTCCCTTCCTATCTCCTCCATTCGTGGTGCCCTCTTCTCGTCCCTCTTTCCGCGACACCCTATGCAGCTCTTCATTAGCTGTCGGCTAACCCTGCTTCTCGATGGTCTCAATGGAGACATCTTAGGTGTCACGTGAAGGATATCAGATCTGTTTGGAGATACCTAGATCGTTCTTCGAGGATGATTTAACATGCTTTCAATACACCCTCATAGCTTGTTTCGGGGTCATAATGCCCCTTGTAGTGTTTCAACATTTTTTGGTCACTTGGGGGCTCTGTGCTCTGGAGAGGATTGTTATACTTTACAGGAACTCCTTCTATATCATCCTAGGGTTTCAAGAGGAATTCATTCAAGCATGGTTCTGTGCTCCTCATTCTTGGGGCTGATGGAGCTTTAGTTTATCCAGGTGGTCTTTGGATGCACACTGGGGGAAAGAGAGCCCCTTCATTGTAGTGTGGGCCAGTCTCCTGGGGCTTCCACTCCCATTTCATAATGAAGGTTTTCTTAAATCTATCGATGACTCTCTGAGGGGTTTCTTGTTCTCAGACCCCCAGACCAACCAATTCGCAGAGGTATCTGTGGCCCGTATCTACGTAGAGATGGATATTTCTCTTCTAGTGCTGGACAAGCTAGATCTATGGGTGAAGGATTCCTTTTGTTGGGTTCAATAAATATCCTACCTTGTTTTTCTGAGTTTTTGCTCTCAGTGCCTTATTCAGGTACATGGTGTGTGGGTGTGTTGTTGCCTTCGGAAGGATGGATAGAGACGAACCTCTCAGGGTGTTAAGTCTAGAGGTGTTCATTTAGGCCCGGTGAATGAGGATCCTTCAGGCGTTCATATTGAGGAGTTTCATACTCTTTATGGTTGTTTGTAACCTTCTTCTAGGGACAAGGACTTGGTGATACAAACTAGACCAGACTTGGAGGGTGTTTTAGAACCTTGTTGGGATCTGGTGCCCTTCGTGCCAAGGTACTTGCCTCATGATCAGGTGGTGCCTTTCTATCTCGGCTTACTTTCACCTAAGACCTACCAGTTCTTCCTCCCCTGGATAGAGCTATGGCTCGAAATGATCTTAGAGGGGAGGAGTGGTCCAGGGAGTTGGCATGAGGAGGAAGGCTATATCCAAACTGAGAAGTAAGGTAAGGTTGTACAATTATATCCAAAGATCTGGATCTCCTCCTTAAGTGACCATGGACAAAAGCATAGGAGTGTGCACTAGATCATAGTCCAGGAAACTAAAGGGGCTGGTTCCCTCCTACTTTGAGAAGGCCACACAGTCTGGGGCTAGTCCCAAAAAACTTTTCTCCCAATGATAACTTTTCTTATCTAAAATGCCTGGGGTATTAGAGCTCGCGTCAAAATAGACTTCTTGGATTCGGAGATTTCTAAACATAAGGTATTGATGGTGTCCATCCTTGAGCACAAGCAGTAGTACAGTAGGATTAGTAAGTTCTCTAGGAAAATCAAAATGCATGGATACATGCATGCTGATCCGTCCAACAAACATATCTGAATTTTCTGTCATAGGAGAGTTATTGTTGATCTGGTGTTGGTGGGGGATTAGTTCATCATAATTAAGGAAATCCTCGACACTCTCTCATTCTGAGCCACCTTTATCTACTGTAGTTGTGACATCCATAAAAGGGAGACCATGTGGAATGATATCAATGCATTCAATCCTAGAAAACTTACATGGATTGTTGGTGGGTATTTTAACATCATTTCAGATCTAGATAAGAGGAAGGGAACATTCCCTTTTAATAGAAAGGATAGTCTCAATTTTTCTCAATTTTTGGTAGGCATGGATCTTATGGATCTCGTGTTCTCATGGGATAAGTTTACGTGGTGTAATAACAAATGGGGGAACCATAGGACGTGGAGCCGTCTGGATAGATGTTTAGCCAACATGAATATAGAATCAATGTATGCCAATACTCGGGTTTTGCATCTGGAATGCGGATTATCAGACCATTCATCACTCATGGTTTCTTTATCCTTCATGCATGAGTAGAAAGATCAGTTTCACTTCCACCAACACTGGACTCATAATCCTGGATATAATTATTTGGTGTGTAAATCATGGAACACCCCGTATCAGGGAAATACATGGAAAGGCTTGCATAATAAGCTAATGAGGCTTAAAATGCGGCTTCAACCTTGGTCGAAGGATATTTATGTGTCTGATCAAGAGTTAGAGGTAGTTATGTAAGAAGTAGACTGGATTGAAAGGTAGCTCGAAGTGGATTGGGATGAACGACTCTTTGAGGAGCTCTCCAGTAGGAAAGAGATTATGGTGTACATGTTATTGTGACAATAACTCCAGGCTAGGGAGGATGAAAGGATTAAGTGTCTCAAGGAAGGTGACAGAAATACTGCGTATTTTCATGCCTGTATTAAGGAAAGAAGAATATGGGTTAAACTAAACATTGAGATGGAGGATGGGTCTTACAATGATGATAGGGAGGTGATAGGGGGATGGATAGCTCTTACTTTTGTGACCTTATTTCAGGCTCCAACATTCACTTTCCAAATGTATACCTAGGGGGTGATGCATGGATTTTTGATGTTATCCAATCCAACCTTTCTGATCGTGATAATGAATTCATAGGGGCCATCCCTTAGGATGATGAGATTATTAATGCCATGATGAGTTTGAATCCTAAGAACACGGCGTGTCTTAATGGGTTCCCTGGAGACTTTTACAGAACTTCATGGGAGACGGTGAAATTTGATCTCATTGTGGTGATCCAAGACTACTTATGAGGTGGTCTATTACCATGAGTTGATTGTGCTACCACAATTGTTCTTATCCCCAAGTCCAAGTCTCCTACCTCTATTGAGAACTTTCATCCGATAATCATGTGTAACATGCCTTACAAGATCCTTGCTAATATTATTAATGATCGGTTATCCATCCATCTTCCCAAATGGATAGCCATGGAACAACATGGATTTGTGAGGGGGCGCTCCATCTAGGGGGTGATAACATTGGCCCAAGAATCTATCAGGGATATCAACTTCAAAACTTGAGGGTCAAATATAAAAATCAATCTTGATACGAGCATGGAATATGACCGAGTGGAGTGGAGCTTCATCAACAAATTCCTTGTAGGTATGGGTCTTTCTCCTTGGAATAATTATATTATCTTTCGATGCTTTAGCTCTACATGGATGGAGACCGCATTTATGGAAAAATCGTTTGGATTCTTCAAAGAAATGCAGTGACTTCAACAAAGGGACCCAAAATCACCGACCATTTTCATCATTAAGCAAGATGTGGTTAGCTGACTCATTCATCATAGCATTAGTAGAGGGGAGATCACCCTGTACCGTAGAAGGATGCACTTTTATTTGGTGTCACACCTCATGTTCACAGATGAATCCATCATCTTCATGAATTCATTGAGAAGATCTATGCGGGGTTTGAATAGAATATTAGAAGAGTATAGTGGTTGGAGAAGAAAGGTTATCAATAAGGCAAAGGTTAGTTTCAACATATCAAGAAAATGCTCTGTCAGCCGGGTTCGTAAGGTGAGTCAGTATCTAGGCATGCAGAAAGGTGATATTCCCATGGTGTACTTGGGGGCCCCGCTATCTTCAAAGAGGTTTCACATCCATGATTTTGACCTACTTTTTTTAGATTATCAGAGAGGGTTCTAAACTAGAAGAACAAGTATTTGTACTTTAAGGGGAGGATTTCTCTAGTTAATAGTATACTCTTGGTCTCCCCGGTTCATGCTTTATCGGCTGTCAAGGTTCCCAAATGAGTTATCTGCAATATGAACAGAATTATCGCAGGTTTCATATGGGACCTGAGGTCCAAGGGAAAAAGGCATTGGTATTCTTGGAAGAAGATGGTGAAGCATCTAAGAGAAGGTGTTATTAATGTTCATAATCTCAATGATACCTTAACCTGCATGCACACAAAACTAGCATGGGAGGTGCTAGAGTGACAGACCTTATGGGGACAGACTATGAATGAATACTATGTAGGGGACTAGGAAGATCGAGATGGACATGCCTCTCCCCCCCTGTGGTGATATAGGTCCCTTGGTCTCTTCTATCAAACCTCGCTCTCGGTGGATCGTTGGGACTGGTGGAGTATCCTTCTAGAATGATAATTGGTGTGGGGAGATCACTGGATTCCCTAGATTCCTAGCCACTGACATATTTTTTAGCGAGGCCAACCTTTATCCTTTGTTCATTAATGTGATGCTATATAGGGACCAAATGGACGTGTTCCTACTCATTGAGATGAAATTGACACCGAATAAATGTGTTTTCACCCCATCTCCTTCAGGATCTTTCACGGCCAAGGACTACTGTCGGGTCTCTTCCACATAGGTTGTAGGGGATGATTGAAATGGGGTTCTTTGGTGTAGGAACATCCCCACCAAGTATAATTTTCTTTCCTAGAGAATTTAGAACAAAGAAATCCCCACAAATGAGAATATTAAGTGGTGTGGTGTGAGTATGGTGCCTAAATGTGTTTGTTGTAGTAGGTATAAGTAGGAGAGTTTGGATCACCTATTCTTTGGGAGCGAATGGGCAGAGGAGGTATGTAAGTTATTTGGTGAGTCCACTGCGTTTTCCATACCTAAAATGGCTGAGAATCCCTTTTTTTATGCTGGTTCCATGGTGTGGGGAAGGAGGGTCCCGAGATAAGGGTGCATACCCTAGTAATTCAGGCAGGCTGTTGGTGTCTGTGGCAGGCGCTGAACAAGTGGATTCATGAAGGGGTGGGATTGTATGGGCATGAAATCATTATTAGAACTAAAAATCTTCTTCTAGATATGGTAAAGGCTCTCATCACATGGAGGGAGGACCTACCTTACAGTGTCTCATTCATGCTACCCACGGTACCCCATTTGGAATGAATATCTCTTCTAGAAAATGGGTCAGATGGCACCCCCCACTAGGGGAATGAAGATGAATAATGATGGTTCATGCGTTTTTTTTATATGAAAGGCAGGGGGATCGTTCATGACAACAATGATTCGATGATTTTATCTTTTTCAATACGTCTGGGCCAGGGGTCGTCGTTGCAGGAGGAGGCTAAGACCATGTGTACAAGACTCACAGTTTGCATACAGAGGGCATTGGAGCTCGCTAAAGTGAAAACTGACTCAATTCAGGTTTATAATTTTCTCCAAGTCCTTGGTGTTATCCCTTGGTCTATCAAATAAATCATTTTTAAGTGTCGTGGGAGCCTTGGAAACATCACTAGAGTGTCTCACGCATGGATGGAGGGGAATGAGGCTGTGGACTATCTAGATTCTCTTAATGATACAGGATTGGAGAGCTCAGTTTTTCATAACTTTCATAGTCTAAAGCCGATGGGGATTAACATCATTAGAGGGGATTCCCCTGGTCTTCACTTTTTCAGACCCCCGTAGTTGTGTTTCTTCTGATCTATTTTTACAAGCCTTGCATGTATTGTTTTATTTCCTTTTAAAATAAAAATCTATATGATGATTATTATGATTTGACTACTCATGTATACAATGAATTCTACACATGATGATGTTACCAATCTCGGGGAAGAATATACGATTGATGCTAAAACTATGGAATTATCAGGGGATCAAAAACATGTTGATGAAAAAACAAGAATGACATAGAATCACTGTGTTGACTAAAATTATCAAGTCAATAACCAAGGGTATAAAATTTGAGGTTGAATGAAATCAATGTGGACAACCTTTTAACACCAACTAGTTAATGTTCATTAGTTATGTTGGGGTCACAATGATAATTAATGTGCTAATTGATATTGATTCATGGCCCCATGTCCAACCTGTAATAAAGGAAATTCTTTGGGAATATATTAAGGTAATGTTGCGATATACTTTCTCTATTTTACCGAAAAATTATATATTTAAATTTTTATTAATTTTTCATTATCCCTTTAAGTGTTCATTTATTTTAGATGATTTTCATAATAAATATATATTAATGGCCACTAGAAAATCCCATATAGGTTTTTGGACACTTTTACCAAGTTTCATCTTAGGGATGCCGAGGGGAAAGTAAAGCCCCACCCACCAGTTACTTATGCACACATTATAAAGTAGAAAAACTGGAACTCTTTCAACTATCTTTGTGATGATAAATAATTTTAGGTTCATTTTAATCAATAATATATTATTTTATATTATTAATTTTATCCAATTTGATTCAAAATTCTTAATTTATAAAAAAAGGAGTGTTGAAAATAAACAACTTGAATAAAAACTAATGTACCCCTATTGAAAATCAAGGATGAGGTATGATTAACTAGATAAGAAAATTGTATGTATTTTAAATCTAAAATAAAATTTTATGTGATATGAAACAATATATGTTCTTTTTTTATATACAGATTGATGAATCAAAATTTTAATCCACTTTCATCTCAAATCATGTGCTATGGAAGGAGGCACATATAAAATAAAGAGGGTAAACTAGTTGATGAAAACAAAAAATTAGTATGGGAAACATGTGTAAGTATGAAATAATAGTAATTATTTATTCTTTATAAAAATATTATATAAAAATATCTATTTATGTTCATATGTTTTTATATAGTTCAGACTCAAGAATCAGAAGAGATTATACCTAAAGAAAAACTACTTTCAGTAGCTTTGAAGCAGTTGAAATAATATGGTCATGTTAAAGGTGTATATTTTGGAGTCTTACTTATAACATATTTTGAGAAGAAAAAATTGTAAGAATATACATATCAGATGATGAAAGGATTAAAAGAGAAAATAGATTCTTTATAAGATATTATTGTCTGGTCTGGTTTAGCAGACCAATATGTGTGAAAGGATCAAAGTGAATTGGTGGTGGAACAAATATTAGCACATTAACAACCAAATGGACCCACTAGATTTGAGGCAAGTCATTCTCCTCAATAGCATACCTTACTTGGGTAGTCAATTTTTTCATTAATATTTCTCCTAAATGTGAACAAAAAAACTTTTGATAACTTTATATTACTAAAATTCTATAGGGTAAAGTTGTATGTGATTTATATCTATAAACACCCTTGCAGAACCTTTCTATAAGGGGTGCATTGTATAATATCTCAGGATACATTCTACACAACAAATAACTCCCAAAAGATCACATGATAGTTTGGATTGAATTAGATCAAGAGTTGAGTGTTGAGTTGCCTATTCCACTTGGTGATCTGGATATTTCAATGGTTGATGATGCTATTGGAACTTCTATAGCACGATCATATAATATTATAAGGACACATGTGATATGTTCCTAACATTTTTTTTTCAAATGAAAAACCTGTAACAACTAATAAAAAAAGTTTTGAATTGAGGTATGGTATTACAGATGGATAAAATGATGGGGAAATGGAAGGTTGGATCAAGAAAATCTAGTGAATCAATCAAGAAAACAAAAGGAGCTTCTGGGAGTGCCTTTTCCCCACTAGTTCCACTGCAAAATATATTAACATTACAAGTTCATGTAGAAACCATGTTCAAAGATAGAGATGTGTCCTACATTCAATATGAAGATAAATATTTGTATATTTCATTATAGATTTAGTTGATATCAATATTATAAATGAGATTCTAAAGTTTGAATATCTGGGAGTCTTAGTTATGAATACACACATGTGGTACATTTTTATAATAAAATTGTCCAGAAAATGATCTACTATGTTCATTAAAGTTAAAACTATTCATATTTTCTACAGGCATTTATATTACCATTATATAAAAGAAAAACCCTATGAATCATGACTTGGATTCATTAATCCCTCTATCATTTCTATGAAAAAAATTCTTTGTGCTTGAAATAAATTGATAAAGAAAATGATGATCTAACCATAGAGTTTGAGAAGAAAATAAAAAATGACATACACCTATTTAATCCTATAATGCATGGGAAAAAACTCTACAATATAATCATATAAAATATATATTTATTTTTTTGTTGCTTTTGAGCGTAGAAAAAGCGTGCGGTGATTAGTGATATATTAAAATTTATTTTACTAATCATTTCTCTAATCCATGAGTGAGGATCTTGCACATAAAATTTATAATTAATTTTTTTAATATCTAAATAAATAAATACCTAGGCATAGGGACTTTCTTCATTGATGAATGTTGGTCATTTAAAAAACCCTTTTGGAATGACCTTGTTGAGTTGTGAGGATCCAAGGATAGAATCCCTCTAGCGGTGATCTACACATGCTATAATGATTTCCGAGAAACACCACTCGATCTTCAGGTGCTAGCACGGTGAATTGAATGTCTTATGTTATTCGTTCTTGATCACCAATTCTTTGGTTTTGAAGAAATATCTCTTTCATTTATCATTCTTTATATGGAGATAGAATGAGAATTTGAGATAGAATTCTCTATACACAACAACTATCTATTATCAATTTTTGGATGCAATACACAATAGATATAGCCATATATTTATAGAGTTAGTGTTTAGGTTAAAATATTATTTAATTTCATTTCATCCATTAAATAACATTTAAAAAATTTAATAAACCCAATTCCATATAATAGTAATAATATTATTTTATGGTGCATGAAATTGAGCAAATTGATAAATAATATTTATCGGCTTGTAAATAATTATTTTATCATCAAAAATGGTCTTGGTCTATTCAAACTCCTCGGTATTTATTGAATACCCAAATAAATATTTTATTTATAAATTAATGTTTCATTCTTATACCGATGAATAAATATTTATTAAATATTCAATAAAATAAACAAACATATTTTTATTAAATTACCAACAAATAAATATTTATTTAATTTATGTGATTAATATAACTTGAATAAAATTATTCCTTAGTCTTGAGAATAATATTTATTCTATTAATTAAATTTAAATATAATTTAATCAAGATCAACAGAAACACTTAGTGTGTGACCCTCTAGAATTCTTTCTAATGGAATTAGGCAGGATTTCATAAAGTCCAAGATTATTGTCTAGCAATGGATCAAGGCACCCAAGCGAAAGAAATTAATATCGCAATGAATATAACCACATATGAACACTCACCATGTAATATAATTACTTTGTTACAATATCTCATCAAGAAGGTTGAATAACTATGTTATCAACCTATTTTATCAATATTTATTTCTTTTACTATCTAAAATAAACACATAGATGCACCATGGCCATGGAATTTAGGTGATGATTATATTTCAATAAAAGGTCTAATATATCAACTATCATAAAGATATAAGGGAAAAATAATTCCTTGAATTATCTATTAATGACATGTCAATCGTGACGTGCCCAACGTACCCTACTTCCTACTAACATATGGTGTGGTGGTTTTTGTTAGTAGTGAAAAAACATGATTTAAAGTCTAAGGACCATTACACACGCTCACTGATAGGAATATTTGGTGACACCAAAACATGAGGAATTATTACTAGTGAGTCTATTCTCATAATCTCCCATCTTGGAGATTACCAAGTGTGAATTTCATGATAATAAGCCTCATCCTCTTACAAGTACTCACACCTAATGGTCTAAATACTATGTTTCACATCATAGTACACTATCCTACCACAAAACTATATTAATAATATTATCATAGCACTTCAAGGTTCTCATCATAACGGGGAATTGCTATAAACTTATCGATGTGACAAATAATCTAGGACATTATTACATTAAATCAATGCATAAAAATGAACATTATGTAATAAAATATATAATTAATATTGAATACATTGAATATAAATGTAATCAAAGTACAATCAGTTGGTCCTAGGACACTAAATCTAACAAAATCCCACTTGGACTAGAGACAACTACGTATGACTTTCTATCTGCTAGACCTCACATAATAATCATGTTTCTACTAGTTCGAGGATTTAGTTAAGGGGTCTACCACATTGCCTTCCATGGAAATACTACTCACTGCAACATCACCTCTCTGAGAAAAATCACTCAAGAGATGATACTTCCACATTATGTGCTTCCTCCAGTGACGTGACACTAGTGAAAAAACATGATTTAATATTGGGTTTTTAACGTTGGTTTTTAACTGACGTATATAAAGGTGATGTTGAAAATAAGGTTTTTAGTGTCGGTTTTACACAAACTGATGCTGAAAATGAGAATTACCTTCATTTTCGGCATTGGTTTTTATGAAAATCAATGCCGAAAACCCAGTTAATTTTTTTAAGGTTTTAGTGTCATTTTTAATAAAAACTGACATCAAAAGTTAATTTTTTTAGAAAATTTAAAATATTACACCCCTAAATAAATTAGAATCCCTATAATAGAAAAAATATTATATAGACATAAAAAAACATGTATCATTGACTAAAATTCTATAAAAACATACTTTTAACAATTTAATCAAAAAATTATCTGCACATTTGTATTATAAATAAGAATTAAAAAACACATAACTGAAATTTAAAACATGATCATTGTCAGTTGATGTTGAACCATTATTTTGAGATCATTATGTTCAAACAACAATTATAAAAAAAATATTAGTTTTTTAACACTAGTTATTAAGAAAATGTAATACTAATCATAAACATAAAAATATACATACCTTAAATCGTAATCATACTTAACAAATAGTTAAAAAACAAAGATCGAAGTTGGGTAAGTTCATCTTGCATATAAGACTCAACATCATTGAATGTCTACAATAACATTGAATTATTTAAGATTAAAAAATATAATATTATGACAAAAAATATAAAATAAATAATATAACTAACCTTATCAAATTTAGTAGTTACCCCAGTTGTGATTATATCCTACTTGAATCATAGAACATAATAACCACATTCAACATATCCTTGTTGATGATGAAACTAGAGTTATAAAACATTAACTTGATAATAAAACCTTATATATATATATATATATATATCAAAAAATAGAATAATATCTAAAATAAAAATTAATTTCCATTACTTTCACATATTTGATTTCATTTGGGATCTTTATCGACAATTGATCTTTGTTAAATTTTTTCCATGGCCTGAATTTTCATATATATAATCTAATAATACATGTATATACAATAATAATTAAATATATTGAACTTATAAAAAAGAATAAAACTTACCTGTCTAACAAGGTGGTAATTTTTTTACGAACATCACCTAATAAAGAGAAAAACCAATATAATGTGAATTCACTTGGGCAGAATATTCCTAACATCCAATTCCCCCTACAATAAAAAAAGTTTACAATTTATGACATTATAATGAAAATTGGTTTATAACTATATTTGTGTTCTTACCAATAAAAAATGACCAAAACTAGCACCCAATCTCCATCTTTGATAATCTCCCGCATATATATCTAACTCTATCAATAGTCATCACATATTTCACAACTATTGAAATGAATTTTGGGTCTATAAAACCATAAAATTTTGTGGCCTCATTTTTAATTAGAAGCATGAGTAGATATCTAATTAAAAAAGTAGTATAGTTAGTCAATTTAAACCATCTTTAATTAAATAAATAAAAACTGACACATCCATTTACTTAGATGAAAAACAAGTGAAATATGGGCATGTTGAGCTCCTTAAAATGAACTATATCCACTGTATATTTTCTGAATATTCTTAATTGATAGTGTCTTCCACATATATTAGACATCATCCAAAACTCATAGATATTATCCAAGGAAGAAGAAGCTGGAGATAATATTTTTATCCCATCAGAAATATCATAAGTATCTATAGTTGTTTGTTCCTAAACCTTTTTTTTCCTTTATGCCATTTCTTTTGATATTAGACACTCCTATATAAGTTAAATGTTAGAAAAAATTATAACTAATTTTTAATCAGATGTAATTAACATTTAAAAAAAATACATACCTCGTATAAAATATAATGAAGAAGGCCATATGAAAAAAGTAAAAAATGACCCATAAAATCCCCAACTCTAGTAACCTCCTCAGCAGAAAATGGTAGTATAGAAGTAGGATCAATAATATCATATACTTATACTCTAACCTGACCCATTTGTATAGGCTGGTGATGTACAAAATCCCCAAAAAATGCATGACTTTGAACACTACAACATGTACATGATGATCTATATCATATAAATCACATTATAAGTTTGGGTATGAGTGAGGTGGTGGAGGATTTGAGTAGAAAGTCTAGGAAGGTAGGTCTAATAGGGAGGGCTATATAGGCTGTACAGCCTGCTGAAAAGGCTAGATAGGCTAGGAAGGCTATGAAAACTATGACTGTCTCATCAATTGTTTGAACATAGCCTGAACATTTGATTGAATTTGATCACCCATGGACTATTTAATATCTTTTAGCTCAACTTTTAAGTATTATATTTCAGGATCTCTTGATTGTTTACTTTTATGGCCAAAAACTTTCTGAATACTAACACATGCCTCATATCCTCTTATGCGGCCAGGGTGTTCTGGATTTCCTAAAGCAGTGGCTAGGATGTCCATTCTACCCTTAGGGATAAAAGTTCCCTATGACGACTTCTCCTGAAGTTCATCTTGAAATAAAAAATGAAAATGGTATATTGGTGTTGTTAATTTATAGAATATAAAAAATCATGAAAAATAAAGATTATTTACTTACAATTCTTTCAGCTAATTCCTTAGATTTCTCTATAATATACAATTCATTTTTTCTTCTTCTCACTCTTTTCCATTTTTTATGGTGGGTGGGGGGAGATGGAGGACCAAACTGGACCTCATTAGAACCACTAGCAGACTAAGCTCTTAATGCTTCAAACTTTTCCTCAATCATTTTTTTCTCCAATAAATGATACCCACCACATGATAAAGTATGAGGGTATACATTCTAAAAATAGATATATTGATGGGATTTCCTAGAGGATTATTATATAAAAATCAAACTAACAAGTAATTTGGTATATATATAAGAAATTTTAAAATATAATATAATTATCATACCATAAAAGATTCATCATGTCGGATGGAAACAAATTTATTCCATTTCTCTCCATCTAAAAACTCATACTTGAGGCACGGGTTTTCATTTTTCCTCTTTACAAAAACATAATTTTTTGTCAACTTTGTTTTGAAATCTCTCCATCGAACCACCACTAAAGAAAGACAACTTTTATTAATTGATTTTTTTCTTAAAATTTGAATTTCATCTTTAATTAAATAAAATAAATATTATTCATTTAAAATATATCATATTTGAAAAATGAGATAAAATAAACCAATTGAAATATTTTACCATTATAGACCCAAAGATGATTTATCACTGTCTTGTCAACAAAATTCAAATCAGGATATAAAATACTAATCCTGCAATGACTCTGCATAGAGATATAGCTGATAAATTGGGTTTCATTTGGGCTAGTTACATTATTATTATCATTAAAACTAATATGAAATAACTAATCTCCATGATAGAGTGATATTATTGGTAAATGTGTAATTCCACATTTACCAACTCGAGAACTCAATTTCTGAACAGTAAAAGTAGAAGACTCTACTACTGAAGTCTCATGAGTAGTCCTGTAGTTATTTTTTGTAAATTAAAATTTTATTTTTGAATAAATAATTATATTACTAGATATTTAAAAATATGAAAAAATAAAAATACTTCGGTACATGTTCCTCTGTATCTGTATTCGTCATTGAAACAAGAAAATGTAATGAAATCCTTGTATAGCTACATATTATTAGACATGTAAATAATTATAAAAAAGAAAAACAAAAATATGTAAGTATTTAAAGTGGAACACATGTGTAAGTTTAAGAAAAATAACAATTTTATGATTATTAACCAAAAAATATACAAGGTAAACTATTAAATATAAATATTACTTCTAAAATGATAGAAACATTTATAAATTTAAATATCAAAATTTGAAAAAGTTTTCTCATATGCATTACTATTACCAAAAATATAATAATGTTTTTCAGGTATTTCAATGAAAACATGTTTAACCATAACCATAGAATATCAAAATTTAACACACAAAATTATATAAATAATAAAATATATACAATTAAATATCCAATAGTTATTAAATAACACGGTTTTTACACATGTAAATTTCAAAAAAGAAATATAATGTAAATAATTAATAGATTAATTAGGAGAGTAATTTAGTTTTTTCCCATATCCCTTCATCATGATCATTTCGTATTGTATTCACTATGTCTGCATTATGGCCATTGATATTAGGAAATCTTGTAATAGATGAAGAATCATTATATAAATCAATAACATCATCATCATCCTCATCATAAAAATGGATTATTTTCCCTTAAAAAATGAAAGACCACTAATCATTCGATGGATCAATGAAATAAAATATATTTTTTCATGTGTGTCCATGATTAATGGTTTCCCATTGCAACTAAATATTTTCAAATCAAAAAGTTTAAACCCATATTCATTATGTTTCACAACACTATTAATTGCAACCTAATTACACTTAAACAAAGTGACTCGAAATTTAATATAATAAATTTCCCATATGTTTTCAAGAAATCCAAAATATGGCATTGATGGAGAAATTGGGTTTTTATATTTTTCAATTGAAAAATGAATTGCTTCAGTGATGACCATTACACCACTATTTTGAACGGTACTCTTATCATATAGATTTTTTAGGTAAAATGCGTACCCATTAATGTCAAAACCTAACCATGTGATCACATTAAGAGATGAAACCCTTCCAACCATTTCAATTGTTCTTATATATATATATATATATTTGTGTTGAATTTTTATTTAAAACATGAAAAAAATGTGTTTTTATGCTCAATCATTATCTACTTTTCATTTATTTTTGAATATCGTAACTTTAATTCAGCAATATGTGATGATATATATGATTGAAACTCATCTATGTTGTTCAAAATATATAAATGTGTCTACATCACTTCATCACATGGAATGAACTTTACCTTCAAGCCTCAAATCCATCTACCTTCACTTTAAACCATAATATTTTGAGATATAGGGAGACCAATATGATCTACTTCATACAAATAATTAGTGTAGAACTCAATCACCTCTTCTGATACATATTTTTAAACAATATAGGCCTTTGGTCGATAAATTTTTTTAACATATCCCTTCAAAATTTTCATATATATTTCAAAAGGATACGTCCATCATAAATAAATAGGCCCACATATTCTTATCTCACACACCAAATGAATCACCAGATGAACCATTATATCAAAAAAACATTGGTGGAAAATATATTTATAGTTGGAAAAGAATAAGATCAGCTTCATTCTCTAAAACATCTAACAAATTTGGATCAACGAATTTGCTAAAAATGGATTTGAAAAAATTACATAACCTGATGATAGTCTTTTTAACAGCTATCGGCAATATACCACGCAGAGTGACTGGTAGAATTTTTTGCATCAATACATAACAATCATGAGATTTTATACTTATTAATTTACAATCCTTCAATGACACCAAATTCTTCACATTTTAAGAATAAACACTAGGTAATTTAATACCATGAAGACACTAAAAAAATTATCTTCTCAATCTTTCTTAATATGTGACAAGCCAGAGGTAAATATATTTTGTTTCCTTTCATAGTGGGAGAAAACTCTAAACGTATTCCCATTGATATCAAGTCCAATATAGTATGAAATACATATTTTTTCTTTCCTTTTATATCTAAAAAAGTTCCAATAAAATTATCACATATGTTTTTCTCAACATGAATAACATCAATGTTATGTTTTATCTCTAAAAATCTCTAATAAGGTAGTTTGAAAAAGATAGACTATTTATTCCAGATATTTTTTTTGGGACTGGAAATTATTTTCTTTCCAAATGTTGAATCAATATTTTTCACTTTGTCGTAATATTATTTGACTTAAAATGTTCATGGGGGAAGATTTTATTCTTATAAACCGTTAAGTTCTTTTTTCAATCTACGATAAGGATGATCAATTCAAAAAAATATTTGATGTCCCATGTCCACTGTATTTATTCCATTCTACAACTGATAATATGAAGTCTATTCTTAAAAAATTGTACATGCTTTGTGTCCCTTAAAACTATATCCAAATAAGTTTCTATATACAGGAAAGTCATTTATAGAGAACATTATCACAACACGAAGAATAAAATACTCTTTCTTTTATGCATAGAAAACTTTAAACACCCATCTCCCATAGAAGTTTTAAATCATCAATCAATGGTGAAAGATACACATCAATATAATTTATTAGCTATTTTGGTATATAAATCATCAAGCTCATCATAACATATTTTTTCTTCATATATATATGTGTGGACAAGTTGTAAACTATCAAAAAAATAGGCCATGACCTACATTGTCTACATAGGCTTCGATATGGATTCATTCCATCAGTACACAATCCCATTATGAGATTTCTAAATTCACTTCCAAAATCATGAAATTGTTTATTAAATATCTTCCACTATGGCGAATCTGTAGGGTGACATAAGTTACCATTAGAGATGAACTCATTTGAATTTCATCTTAACCTTTTTACATCAATTGAATTTCTAAATAAACTCTTCAAATAAGGAATTATTAGAAGGTAACAAATTGCTTTAGCAGGAGCTTTTATTCTGGTACCTGAGAATGAATCAGAGTTGATTTATTGAAATTATATGAATTAATTATTAGATCAAATATTATAAAGTATACAAAATTTATTTTTCATGAGGTTAGATGTCAGTACCTGAGAATGAATCTGAGTTGACCTTTTTATCCATCTTATAGCATGATATCCCATATATAGGAAAATTTGATAAATATTAATATTCTTTCCTATAAAACACACGATCATTGGGGAAAACATGTATCTTTTTATACCCCAATCACATTGGGCATAATATATTTTTTACCTCAATATTGAAATCTGGAATCCCGTTTACTTCTGGAAGTATCTCTTTTAAAATCTTAAGTAAGTCAGAGAAACTTTTATCAGTTCACCAATTTCTTGCTTTCAAGTTAACTAATCTCAAAACTGTTGATAAAACTATATATTTACAACAATATGAGAATAATGGTTTCTCAGAATATCCATAAATCATTCAACATTTGTTGTTTTTTTATGGTTTCAAAACCAAAAACATGAATTAATTATCCAATATGATCCTCTGCCTCATTATAAATATTTTCATCAACATTAGATATTGAATTTTTAGTTCTTTCACCATGAAATATAGAACATGTATAATTAAGGCTAAAACCATAGAAAATGAGATGATCCTTGATTTATTTGAAGCTTAACTTTCTCATATTCAAACACTTCACACATAAAAATAAAATCAAATCTATGTTTTGAAGTTTTTTTTTAGAAAATTACAAGAAATAATAAACTCCTTTTTCATATTCACTAGTGGTTATTAGTAAATTATCCAATTAAAATCCATTAAATACTTGATATCACAATATAATTGATGAATATATTACAATATATAAACATTTAAATAAATAAATATATATAAACAGATAAATTGTAAACATAAACACATTAAAAAAATGATTGGTAATTAGCTAGGAAGCATCAATGATTATTAGGAATAAAATAAAAAATAATCTACTAAAGGTATTAATTTTTTGTGATGTGTGTCATGATGACTCAATGAACATCACATGTAATGACCCCAATATAAATTACCAGTATAAAATCATGATTTTGTAAAACAGTTTTTATTGAAATATGAGCATTTGAAAATTTATTGTTTTGTAATATTATTTGAAAAGAATATGAAAATTATTTAATGTTAATATATTATTTCATATATAGAAATATCATATATTGTTTCAATCATTTAAAAGTGGTCAGTTTAATTTATTAAGGTCAATCACACAAAATTTTGACATATTTTATTTGAAAAAAAATCCTATTGTAATATAAATTATATATCTTATAAATTTAAAAATAGTAATTTTTTGCTTTCATATTATATAAATGTGGTTTTTTGATATTATAATTTAATTATTTTCAATCATATAACATGTATTAGTTCATATTACATAGAGGTTACATTAGTTCGGTGTCGTGTGTGTCAAAAGGTAGTGAAGATTTTATTAATTTAATGGGTAAAAAATATGGAGTCATTACATGTGATGTACATTATATTGATGAATGATGACACCATATATCATTGTTCATTGCATAATATCATCAAGACCATTTTATAATTTCATAAAATAAAAAATTTATTAAAGTATAAAAACTTAACAAGAACATTTATAAATAACAATCAACAAGATAGAAATAATTGAAACAATAACTTCACAATATAACTAAATGATAAATAATTTAACATCAAAATTAAAAAAACATAAAAAATTAGGAGTTCAACAAAGAAAATGGATCCTTAATTTGAACTTGTTCCCTCAAATTCATTGTAAGAATAAACACTGTAAGATCAAAAAGGTTTGTAGAAATGAATAATAAACAAGAACAGAGAAATAAAATCAAACTGCAGATAATGGTCATCCAAAAATGGTTTTTGAATATAAATACTTATGTGGATAATGAAACAATGATAGAGGATGAATAATTGAGACCACATATCATGACATTATAATAAAAATAAACAAAAATAAACAAAAATGGTCATTGAGGATCAACGTCTCACCGTTGGGGTCATCAAGAGTCGAGAGAAAAGTTTAAAAGATCTAAAAAATGAGGGTTTCGTAATCAGGTGTTTTTTTAAAAAATTTGACATCAGTTTTTATAGAAACTGACATGAAAAACTAATTTTTAGCATTGTTTTTTGTAAAAATAGACGCTGAAAATTAAATTTTTTAAAATTTATCACATCGGTTTTTTTCAAAAACCGATGCGATGAATCCGTTCACTTCCATTTTTAGCATCGATTTATGTTAAAAATGACACCAAAAAATTCCAATAGATACATTTTGCATCATTTTATAAAAAACTAATGCCAAATATTCAACATTGAAGCCACTATTTCCACTAGTGTGACCTTGTCACTTTTTCGAGATCTAGTGTTGTAGTATTATCATAATAGAGTGTGATATGATCTTTACTGCTAGGCACCATGTTAAACTCTTAGATTAAGTTATGCATCGATACCAATTCCTTAGTAACCTCAAAATCTATAATATACTCAGACCCTTCTATAAAACCAGCGACTGCATCCTACTTTGAGCTCTTCTAGCTCACAACACCTCTATTCAAAGTGAATATGTATCTCATTTGTGAATTTGTGTCATCTTAATCAGTTTGGAAAATAACATATGCATATCCTCTAATGAATAGTTCATCGTCTCCTCCATAGACCATGAACATATCATTATTACACTTTGGATACTTAAGGATAGCCTTGAAAACCATCCAATAGCGGTCACCTGGATCAACTTGATATCTGCCTACCACACTGAATTCATAGGAATATTCTAGAAAAGTATATAGCATAGTATACATGACTAACCCAATTGCTGAAATGTATGGAATACTTACCATCATATTTCTTTCCTCATGTGTATGAGGAAACATTTTACTAGAAACATGAATTCCATGTGACATTGACAATAACCCCCTTGGATTGTTCCATACTAAATCTCCTTGGTATCTTTTCAATGTATGTACTTTGAATTAGTCAGAGAAACCTCTTGTATCTATCATAACAGATCTTGATCCCAAGAATATATGTTTCCTCACCCAATTCATTCATAGAGAAACATTTATTCACCCACACCTTAACGTATTATAATAATGGTATTTCATTTCCTATGAGTAATATGTCATCATCATATATTAAGAAAACGACCACACTTCCACTAAACCCTTTATTGGAATATGGCTCACATTCCTTCTTTATGAAACCAAATTCTTTTATGTCCTCATCAAAATTAATGTTCCATGACCTAGATTATTGCTTTAATACATAAATCAATCTTTACAACTTTCATACCTTGTTGGAATCCATTGGAGTCACAAACCCTTCAGGTTGTGTCATATAGACATCTTCCTAAAGGTTCCCATTAAGAAAGGATATTTTGAAATCCATTTTCCAAATCACACAAACATGGAAGGTCGTAATGGAAAAGTATAATTCGGATGGATTTCATCTTTTCAATTGGTGAAAAGGTTTTGTTGCAGTATATGTATTAATGATATTTAAACCATTTTGAAACCAATCACGCCTTATAGTTATTGAATTGTCCTTCCATGTCTAGTTTCTTCTTGAATACAAACTTGAAAGCAATGGGATTTATATCTACTAGAGGGTCTATAAAAATCTAGACTTGGTTTTGGTATATGGAATCTATTTTAGAATTCATGGATTCTCGCCACTTAGAAACATTTGTGCCACTTACTATTTTTTTATAGGTTATAGGATCATTATTATAAAATAATAATGAGTAACCATCCTTGGTGACTAGAAAACCCTAACATTCTAGTTCTCTAACCTCTCTTGTACTCATATGTAGTACTTGTGTCTCTGAAATAGTTTCTTCTTCTACAGGGCTTTGTGGAATTTGTTTCTATACCAACTCTTGTGTGCCTTGAGCCTCGAGTTCATCAAAGTCTATCTCTCTCCCACTATCTCTTTTAGAGATGTTCTACCTCTCAAAGAATATTTTGTGTATTTCCACTATAACCATTTTTATGAGGTGTCATATATGTAATATCCCTTTATTTCCTTGGGGTATCCTATAAAGGTACACTCTGAGCCTTGGGGTGAAAGTTTGTTACCTGAGGAGGCCTTAACAAATTCTTCACTTCCCCACACATGTAAATTTGATAACATGATTTTCTTCCTCTCCAAAATTCATATGGAATACCATTTATTGATTTATTTGGTACTTGGTTTAGTATATGTGCTACTATTTGTAATGCATATCCCCAAAATGATAATGGAAGAATCACATACCTCATTATTGATCTCACCATGTCCAAAAATGCGTGGTTCCTTCGTTCACTTACACCATTCCACTAAGGCGTGTAAGGAGAAGTGAGTTGGGATAGGATCCCAAACTCTCATAATTAATCAATAAAGTCTTGATTAAAATATTCTGAACCATGGTTTGAGTGGAGTTTCTTAATATTCTTACCAATCTAGTTCTCAACTTCATTCTTGTATTCCTTGAATTTTTAAAAATGATATAACTTATACATCATTAAGTATATCTATATCCATATCCACTAAAATCATCAGTAAAAGTTCTGAAGTATGAGTAATCACCCCTTTCTTTAATGGGAAATGGTCTACACACAATAATATAAACTAATTCAATAATCTCTTTATCTCTTTCACCTTTCCCACTAAATGGGGATTTGGTTATTTTTCCTTGTAAACATGCGTGACATATACCAAGTGGATTTAGTTAAAAAGAATCTAAATATCATTCTTTATGTAATTTAGACAAGCACTTTTTTTTACATGACCTAGCCAGTGATACCAAAATTGAGTGTGGTATGGGTCATGTAAAGTAACTTCATTGTTGATTTCCATTACTTGGTTCATGTAATTCAATACATAAAGACCATTATTTAAATGTTCATTAGCATAACAAATGATATATTTATAAAAGAATAAAAATTTATTCCCAAACTTGAAAATAAATCCATTCACATAAATTAAAGATATAGAAATAATTTTTTTAGTAATATATGACACATAATAACAACCTTCCAAAACCAAGATCATTTTGGCCGACAACATGAGATGGTGGTCCCCAACAGCTACAAAAGAAAGTGTAGCTATGTTATCTGCTTATAGATCTACCTTCCCTTAGAAAATCTTTATGAATCTAATTGGTTCCTATATTTGAATTCATATGTGAGCACCAAAAGATGTATCTAATATCTAATTTTTAGAAATAAATAAATTAAACTCAATAACAAATGCACTAGAATCTTCCCCTTGTTTCTTTGGATGGGTGTAGTTTTTCTTCCAGTGGCCCTTCTTGCCTCATGAGAAACAGATGACATCTTTTTCCCTTTCTCACCCCTTTATATTCCTCTTCTTGTAAGGGCATGAAGAATATTTTTTCTTAAATATATTCAATTTCACTATTTGTGTGTTCACCATAAGGATGGAAGGATTTTTACACTTCACATCCTTATCTACTTGGAGAAGATTATAAAGAAGATCTGACATAGAATTCTCAATGTTGTTCATATTAAAATTCATAAAAAAAATAGAGAATATCTAAGGTAATGATACCATAATGAGTTTGGTGCCCAGTTATTCAAGGAGTTTAAACCCTATAATCTCTAGTATTTCAATTCATTCAATGATCTTGACTACCTGAGGCCTAGATGTGGAACCCTCTCTAAGATTACTTTGAAAGAGTGCTTTGGAAATATCAAATTGTTTCTATCTAGATCTCTCCTGGTAAAGTCCATAGAGGTGATCAAGAATGATATATGCATCCATGTTTTCATGAGTCTTCATGAGTTCACTAGACATAGATGAAATCATCAAAAATTGAATGTTGAACTCATTTATCAAATGTTTTTCATAGACTAGGAACTCTTCATCACTCACCTATTTTGCAGGAGAATTGGGAATTGAGGATTCTAGCATGTATGTTTTTTGTTCATGGAATAACACATCCTAAAAATTTCTAAACCACTCCTATAAGTTACTACCAGTTGGGAGGTTGTATTTATACAATATTTATCAAAGGTATTATGTGGATGATGAGCTTATCATTTGTTATAAAATTTAAAAGTGCAGATTATTAGTACCTTTATTGATTACAAATTGGTTGAGATATAATAAATTAATTGATTTTATTAAATATCCCATTATTTTATCAAGTTATAATATACCACACCATTGAACTCAAAATTTCTAGTTTCCATAAAATTATAGAGGTAAGGATCCATATTTCCCTTCACATAACCATAATAAGGGTTGTTCAATATACTTGAAGGTATTTAGTTAGGCATGTATTTGCCAATTACGGGCTTACAACTCCTTGATCTGTTGAGTGGACTCCCCTATCCTAAAATATTGACTTGAATTTCCTCAAAAGTTGCCTCTAAATTGCACCAGGTTTATCAAAGGATACTCCTCTTGATGTAAAATGGTTAAGTCAACCCAAAACCTTCATAAGAACCCCATTATAAAAGTAAGTGTCTTAACAAGGGTTGGTCATACACTTAATTCTATAGTGGTCTGAATTGGAGAAATAATAAATCATGGGGAACATTTAATTCAATAGTGGTATGATATAATTCAGATGTTTTAATGGAGTTATAAGTGGCCTAAGTTGAAGATGAAATTATGGGTCAGATTCGGCAGCCCATAAAAGCATCCCACCATTTAAATAATATCTCAAAAAAAAGAAACTATTTTGGGATGAAATTTTACATACAGTCAGGGGACATCCATATATTCATATTTTTCTTCTATTTCCCATTAAAATTCGTCCATCTATATTCTTTTTTAGACACAAATGTCAGTGGTATGCAAGTTGGATCATATTTTTTCTCAAGGGTGGAAAAATCCACTCTCCCTTAACTTTCCACCCACCTTGTCCTACCACCATTAATTGAGAATACTTGTACTGATGGGGGATCAACCCAAGGCTTCCAAAATTACTATTTTAAGGTACTATTGTTGGCAGATTTGGGAATCTTTTGTGCTTTGTTTCATTGTAAGGTTATGCTGCCAATTTGATGCTGTAATTGCTTTTCTTCAATTTGTAAGTTGCTTAAATCACATTAGATTCTTAATAAAACTTATTCTTCTTCTCATTTTATGTTATTTTTATTGTCACATTTATATCTTTTCCAAAAGGTGTGAACTTATTCACACAAAACCTTGTGAAATTATTCACAAAATGATGGAGTGGTTGTTTTCTTTTTATTTTTTTTACTTCTTCAATTCCTCCCTCATGAGTCTAATTCCTGCTTCCATTGAAACCATATAATTAATAGAGGTATAACCAACTTATGGTTTGATACAAGGGATTATAAAAGGGATGTATTGGATGTTATTTCTCACTCCATTAATGTCTAATAACTTCTTTTAATTGATATTTTTTTATGATCTTTAAACTACTTCATCCTTGTTGAATTTAAGGACACACACTTCAAGTGCTAATACGAACCTTTACCTTGGAGTGACCAAAACTTTGATCCTCCAATTGTATAGGTGATTAATATTAGGGTGTGTAGGTATTAAACTAGTAAGTGATGATGTTGGTTGATCTTATTAAATGAACTCATCTCAAATATAAGAAATTGAAATAGTTGAAAAAGGAATGCATCCAATCCAACCCATGTGATAACCTAAGACCAAATCATTATTTTAAATTGAATTCATTTAAGTCTCTTAGTGTTCACTTAAACTTATCTAAAATCAACCCAAAGTTGGCCACATCATATCCAAAAATAGTTCATAGAATGTACGTGTCTATAGGTTTCTTCTTAGGTCTCCGAGGATTTGAAAACCCAAGCTAAACTACAAGGGACCACTTAACCCTAAAAACTTGGGTAAATTTGCGCAATAATAGTTTACATGGAGAAAAGATAGGTCTCTTGACTGTGGTCATAGCCTATGTCCATGTTCACTACAACCATGGTCGAGGTTTATGTGGAGATGGGGTTGGGGCTATAATTTCCACATGAACATGGTTATAGGTGCCTAAGACCTTGGTTGGTGACCATGGTTATAGGTCTACCGCACGTGTCATCAATATGGCGGTATCTTAATAGCCACAACTAGTGACTAAAGATGTAAGTGTCTATGAAAAAAATATTTTTAATATAAATTAATTATCTTAGTTTATTAATTATTATTATTAATTTTTTATTTACAAAAAAATATCAATCATTGATTATTAAAAATAATTTCATTATTTTATTACAATTTATTATCTCTTTATGTTTTCTATTTTTTAAATATGACACAAAAATATCCCATGAGGACATCTATCCTTACATTACTCATGCCCTACCATGATTAACTTTTTAACACTACCACAGATTGTGGCTAAATCAGTGTCTAATTTTATTAACACTAAATAGAAAGTGCTAATAAAAGGACTACCTTTATTAGTGATATTAAAACCTTTTAATAGAAAATATTATTAACATATATAAAATTATAATATTTATATTAAAAAATAATTTTTATTAATATACATTAATTAAAAAATTTATGTTTATAATTAATATAAATATGATATTGTTGGTCGGAGTAGGACACTCAAGGGGGGGTGAATTAAGTTCCTATAAAAATTTCTATCAAAAAGATATATTTAAAAGGCCCCCCAATTTGAAATAAAAATGTCCCAGTTAACCAAAGTAGCATATTTATAATTTTTTTGATCTTTTAAAAGATTTCTCAAATATTGATTAGTTCTCAGTTGAAAGAATAAGAAATATTATTTTAAATTTTGAAATCAATTTACTAAAACAAAGTTTAATATAAACACTATCTAAGATTAACTATCAAAGTAAAGTAAAGTTGTATGATTTTAATAAACACAACAGAGAAAAACTAAACTTGAAATAATATAGTAGAATTAAAATAAGTGGTTCAGTCTCAAGCTGAGGCTTAATCATCTCTACTTGGTGATCACCCACAACCAATAAGTTTATATAAATAAACTTTTATCCACAACCTGGATCGGGGAAAACAACAACATACACACTATTCAGGTCAACTAGACCTCTTCTACTATTTTCATGGGAGTGAAAAAATTCAGGACATGGAGGGACCTCTTCCACTATTATCTATGGGTAGTGTAAGGTGTAAAATATAGTTTGTGAAGATATCAGTGTATCTTCCAATTTTGAACTAGATTCAATCTGTGTTCATAAAATAGATAGACACACACACAATACTTATAATGTAAAAGTAGTACATAAGTAGAGAAAAAAATAAAGATAATAGAGCTATAATGATCTATGTGATTAGAAATTAGGATTATGACTCTTGGAAGATATCTTAAAGTGTTGCTTGAGTTAACTTCTAGAAATATACATCAAAACAGAGTGTCATGAGAGCTTATGTTTTTTTTTCAATGAGGTATTTATTTCATTGATGTGCTATTCTTCGTGTGTTTCTGAAAAAAGTTCTTCAGTTTGAGTTCCCAGCAGTATCTCCATTTTTTCATAGTTAGTAGTTCTCAAGTTTTTCTCAAGTGCATGACTTCTCCACACCTTTTTATTTTTGATCAGGCATTATCTTTATACACTATATCTGACAAGAAGCATGATCTCGATCACATATAGGTACCTCGTACCTTGTACTGTTGTCTGACATTGATTTAAAGGTTGTCTATAAAAGACAAAAAAAGTTAATAAAATAAATATAAGTACTAAGTTTCAAAAATATGACCGTTAGAAATAAGTTTGAATTTAAATGAAAAAGTAAGAGTTGACGGTGTCTCTAAACGGTGTCTCAGGAATGGTGTCTCAGGAATGATGTTTGGGAATAGTGTATCAAGGATGGTGTCTTGGAAAAATGTCTCAAGAATAATGTCTTGTAACAGTGAGTTGTTCGGATGGTAGGTTGAATTGATGGTGACTCAACTATCAGTAGCTCATACTTTTCAAAAATTATGGATATTGGTAAGTCACTATGTCGATAGCTTGATGCGACAGTGTATCATAATTTGTGAAAATTTTGAGGTGAACTGTCGGTAGGTTGAACAACAGTGTCTCGTCCTTTGTTATAATTCAGCATCTATGCTGATGGTGAGACATTTTATAGTTAGACAAATTAATGGTAAGTCCATATCAACGGTAGCTCATACTTAGCCGATTTTATGCCATCAGTGAGATTTCCAACAGTGAGACAGTGAGTTCACCTTAACAGTGACTCATCCTTAATAATAACAGTGAGTCCACATTAACAGTGAATCATACTTAGAGATAAATTTCCAACCTATATTATGATGTAAAACACTAATAGAAAAGATTAAGATTATATGTAAACATAATTAGACACGAGTAAACATAATTTAACTTGATTGAACTTAATAAAGCATGATTTGTGAGTATTAAAACTAGAGAAGGCCAATAGATATAATAATATATTTTTTTTCAAAATTAAAAAAAATATATAATTTTTTTAAAAAGTATTTATAGAATTATAAAAAAATAAATATACATATAAATATGAATTATATAAATTTTAATAAAAAATTATTTTCATAATTTTATATAGAAAAATTTATCAAATTTATATTAGTCAAAATATTTAATATTTTATTTATATACATTGAGTACAAAATGTTTATATGATTAAAATAAATATAATATATTAATATTTTATTTAAAAAATTATATAATATATAAATGAATATATTTATTTAGATATATATTTATATTGATATAAAATAATTTAAAATATATGCACAGATATAATTGCATGTATGTATGTGTATGTATTGGTGTGTGTGTGTGTGTAGATGTGTATGTGTACATATGTATGTTTATAATTCACATAAATGTTACGAATTCAATTTTTAATATTTTTTTTAATTTTTTTAGTTTAATTTATTCATTTATTATTATAATGATTTTTTTTAAAGAAAAGGTACAATTCATTTTATTGAAATAATAAGAGAACGAAAGAGTTGGAGAAGATATACATCAAAATCCTACAACAACAAAAAGCCAAGACTCCAAAAAATAAACCAACAAACTAAAAATCTATAAAATCAACAGCATGAGTCAAATTAGGACCTCTTCTGCCCCTACCACAAGGAGATCTTCCTAGTGAGTGATGATCGAGCTTCCAAGGTTTAGCTATTTTCTATGATTCATGAACATTATTTGGATCAATGTCTATAACACCCATTATACTAGATCCCTTCCCATGACATTGCTCCTAATGACTAGAAAGAATCCCCACTCCCCTTCTATTCACTACCTCAACAAGCTCATCATTAGCAGCATCATCCCATTTAATAGCAGTATTAGAGGATGTAATATTCCTCTCATAAACCCCACTATTAGCCTCATCAATTTCACCTTTGCTCACAGCCTTAACATGTGGTTCACTATCAGCAACAATCCCTACACTGTCTGCATCAACCTGAGAAATGGTCTTAAGACCAGTAACACGTGGAGTGTCCAATTTTAAAGTAGTATGAACACATCCAGCATCCACTAATGAAGTCTCTACCTCAGGATGTAGAATCACAACATCCTATTGACCTGAATGAATGCCCATTTTCCTTCTTCTTACTACCTCAATAGGCCCATCATTGTCAGAATCAGCCCCTAGATGTTTTCCAAATTCAACAGCCACAACCTGTGATTTATCCTTTAAATGCCATATTTTAATAGCCTGCTGTAAATTTACTGCATCCAAAACAAAAATGTTAGAAGAATCATCATGAACTTGAGAAGATTCCACCTATAAATTAGTTTTTCTAATACCTATATCATCAAAAACTCCTATCTTAGAATGGATCATAATAATATCCTGTTAAGA
Organism: Viscum album; assembly: GCA_963277665.1. Classification (NCBI taxonomy): domain Eukaryota; kingdom Viridiplantae; phylum Streptophyta; class Magnoliopsida; order Santalales; family Viscaceae; genus Viscum; species Viscum album. The sequence continues at coordinate 727,822,686 of OY728155.1, forward strand.
AGAGTCGATCATTTTTTGATTCTGGATTTCAAACATAACTGGAAGAGCATGTTGAACTAGATCTTCAAAATTTACTGAAATAAGAAAAAGACCAGAGCTAACTAAAATTTTATTTCCATTCTTGAAGGAAGAAGAAACCTCAATCCCTTGCCCAAGTGTTCCAAGTTCCTGTCCACTCTTCTGTGAGTTTGTATAGTAGAAGGAACTCTATCACTCTTAATATCAGAAACATTGTTCACACCAACATCACCAAAGGGAATGAATTCCTTAAAAATACTTGTAGAAGTGGATTTAAATTTACAGGTTTTAAGAAAATGACCAAACCTCTTGAAAATGGTACATCTCAATCCTTTATATCATTTATCAACATTGTGTCCAATATTGGAACATTTATAACAAAAAATATGAAATTTTTACACATAAATATGAAACTCAATGTGAAATTCATTATCAACTAGAAAAACTATGTAAATGATAGTTGGACACATATCAATATCAACAAGAATATGAGAAAAGCATCCAAACCTTTCCCATTAAGTTTCTTTATTGAATTTAATTGGAATCCCAACAACAGGAGCAAAATCCCATAGGATTTGTGGATGCTAAAGATACCAACTAAGACCAAAGACCTAAATCCATACCTGAGTGGAAGAATTACCAATAGATGTGGGGTTGAAACCAGAATCCCAATCTTGAATACAAATAAATCCTAGTTTAAGAGGAACAAGACCCATGCCCCAGGATCTTTCTTTGAAATCAGAAGAAGGGAAAATGATATAAAAGAACCCCTTGTAAAGAGATTCCATTTTTCAATCATTGAATCCTCAAAATTGAACTAAATGATTTCAAAGATCCTTGAACTTCCATGAGTTAATCCCTAGTTAGGTCATCCATAATTAAATTATAGAGTGTTTATATTCAGTAATCAGTTGCGAAATAATTGAATTATTTTCTTCAACAAAGGCTAATGAACAATTTTTCTTAATTATCCCAAAAGCATAAGATCCATAACACATAGCATCAAAGAATTTGGAGGTGGAATCATGATATTGCTTCAAGATATTAGGAATCGAGAAAGGAATATCTTCCATTACAAGAGTTTCTTTAGCAGAAATATCTCTATGATCGACATTACCATCCCCTTCAAAATATTTCTTCCCAAGATCAATCAGATTTGAGGTTGAGTAGATCAAAACCTCTTTGAATGAGAGACCATTAATGTCATCCTTCTTTGAGGGAAGAATGAAAGCATCAATAGGATCAAGACCATACACCAAACCATAATTTTTGAGAATGCCATGAGAGTTATAGAGAGGATCTCCACTGCGTCCCATCCTCCTCTTTCATTATATATTCATTAATAATGTTAAAAATACATTCAATCATTTTGTAATATTTATCTATATATATATTTATTTACTATACATTTAACATTTTCAATATGTTTGTAATTTATATGAATAATATTTATTTATTTTTATTTATTAAGATTTAACATTTAAAATATGTTTGAAATTTATATAATTAATATATTTAAATGATTTTTAAATAATTTTTTTAATAATTCTGAAATTTAAATATTTAATCATACAATTATAAATATACAATTAAAATAAGTATTTATGAAATTATAAATAAATAAATATATATTTAAATAATTATAAAATTATAATAAATATATTTAGTATATTTATAATTATATATTATTATTATATATATATATATATATTTATAATAAATAAATAAATACATATTTATATATCAGGTGCTTAGGGTACAATTACATTAAACACACACACACACCACACACACAGGCTGGAAAGGCAGGTTATACCCCCCCTAAGTGATAACCCACATATCAAGCCTTATTTATTCAGTACATGACCCGAAGGCCCAATGGGCATGAAGCCCATAACATATCCCAAAGGCCCACAAACTAGCTTAAAGGCCTAGTGCATCGTCATGCCTGCATCATACTGGTTGTGTCACCAAGCCTATGTCATGCATGTGTCACCGCATGCCTCTGGAAATTCGCCCCCACCTGGATTTGAATCCGGGTATGATGCAGGATTACAGGGAGCCTTTACCACTCGAGTAAGCCCCCAACTGCAAAAAATAAATACATATTTAAATAATTAAATAATTATAATAAATATTTTTAAATAATAAATATATTTATTATATTTAGAATTATATATAAATACTTTTTAAATATATTTATTTATAATTATAATTATATATAAATAAATAAATATTAAAATAATTATAATAATTAAAATAATTATAATAATTATAATAATTATATTTAAATAATAAATATAGTGATTATATTTATAATTAGAAGTTAGGGGGCTTGCTCAAGCGGTAAAGGCTCCCTGTAATCCTACATCAGACCCGGGTTCAAATCTGGGTGTGAGCGAATTTCTGCTGGCAGGCGGTGATGCTGGCTTGACGTAGGCAGGCGGTGATGTAGGCATGACACAGGCAAATGACGATGCATGCATGATATAGGAATGACATTGCACCTGGCCTTCATGCCAGTTTGTTGGCCTTTGGTCCATGTAATGGGCTTCATGCCCACTGGGCCTTTGGTCCACGTATTGAATAAATAAGGCTTCATGGGTGGGCAATGCCTTGGGGGGGCTATGACCTACCTTTCCGGCCTATGTGTGTGGTGTGTGCATGTTTAATATAATTGTACCCCCAAGCACCTAATATATATATATATATATATATATATATATATATAATTATATATATTTATATATTGATATAAATATACCAAAGCAGTGTGGACCATGAGATATAATTATATAAATATGTATAATTATATAAATATATATAATTATATAAATATATTTATAATTATATAGAAATATTTTTAAATATATTTATTTATAATTATAATTAGAAATAACAAAATATTTAAATAATTATAAAATGACAATAAATAAATTTAAATAATAAATATATTTATTATAATTTTTATAAATAAATATATTTATATATTAATATATATATGTGTGTGTGTGTGAATATATAAATATATTTATAATTATATACATATATTTATAAAATTATAATAAATATATTTTTTATTTAAATATACTTATTATATTTATAATTTTTTATATATATATAATTATATAAATATATATAATTATATAAATATTTTTAAATATATAGAAATATTTTTAAATATATTTATTTATAATTATAATTATAAAAAAATAAATATATTATTAAGATTAGATCTTTATCAATGTTTTTTTAGTTTTGATAAAGATACCCCTTTATCAATGCTAAAAAATCACTGATAAAACCACTCTTTATCAACGCTAGAATTATAACACTGATAAAGAGTAGTTTTATCAGTGCATTATATTTTAACACTGATAAAACTACTCTTTATCAACATTTTTTTGAAAGAACTAATAAAAGCCTTATGTGATCTTATAAAAAGAACCTTGACAGACAGCTATAGCCGCTCACACATTCAAGCTCTTATGAAACCATACTGCTATCGTCACTGCTCTCCCTACCATCACTCCCAACTGTTGCTCCTTATCGTTGCTCCCTGTCATCGCCATCGCTCCCTGTCGTCACCGTCACTCCCTCGCAGAACCTAACCCTCACAGAACCGAACTCTCTCCACTCATCATCAACAAATTGATCCTCTCAATATCTAAGGTAGAATTATTTCTTCTCAATTTTTTTACTTCTATGAATCTCTTTACAACGTGCAAGAAATTTTTTAGGGTCGATGCACTATGCCTCCATTTCATTCATCTACCGTGGTTCTTGGTTTTACTTTTTTATTTTCTAGTTATCTTGTATAGTTATTTCTCTACTATTTGATAAAAAATAAAAACACCATTTTGTATAGTGTTTTATCATTTCACATTCAGTATAAAAATTTATTGATGTTTTTTTTCAACTTTTGTTTAATTTAATCATTGTTATTCAAGATTCTATGAATCTTATAGTTGTATTCACTTGTTATGAATCATTTTAAACATGTTTACTAGTGTTTTGGGACATCTTTTTTCAATTGGAAATATTTTTTTGTTATTTTATTAGATAATAACTCAATATCAATATTATTTATTGTATAAATTTTTTGTTTCTTTTAAAATATTTTATTTAAAATTGAGTTATTAATTTTTTTCATATTTTTGAAAACATTTAGATAAACCATGTGACCAAAAAACAACATCTATTGCAGCTATTTTATTACAAATATAATTTACTATAATATTTTATGAATTAACATTTCACAAAAACATGAATTACTCACACTTATCGAGAAGCTAATTCGGTGGCAGATGGTCTTGAAAATAAAGGTGTCGATGATGTTGATTTTCTTTGGTATGATCAGCTTCTTGATGAGTTTTTACCTCTTTTCAAGAGGGATTATGATAAGACTTCTATTTTCAGAATTGTGTAAGTGGTTTGTTTTTGTTCAATTCGATATGAAATAATGAATTTTAAACTAATGGAGTTCATAAAAAATTGTAATCATATATATTGTCAAGAGAGAACAATAATAAATATATATTTGGTATATAAAAAAGTAGATTTGTTTCAAAATAAATTCTATTAATTCAAATGAAAATTCTATTATCAAATAAAATAATTTAAAAAATAATAATTTTTTAATTTACATTACATTAAATGTTATTGAAAACGGTGTGTTTTCCTGAATATTTTATTTATAAAAACTAACCAATTGTAATAATTTTTTTTATTTTACACAAATTTAAAGGTATATTTGATAATTTTATTTCAAGGGATGTTTTGAAATAGGATTTCAAATGGTGTGACATGGCTTGGCATCCTGAGCTCATATTGAAAACCCGATTGAAACATTTAAATAAGATGTTTTCTAAAACATGTGGGGCCTTCAATTGAGCCCCTTATGATTTATATGCCTATTTTGGCCTATAAGAACTTGGGGGATGTTTCAAATTATTATCTCTTTATATAATTATTATGCATGATTGTGAAACTATCTATTCTATGTGATGGTATAGGAGGTGAGATGAGGTTTATTTTAAGTTCTTTATGCTTGTTCTTTTCACTTTGATTGATTTCTCACCTCTATTTATTGATATGATGAGAGTCCTAGGAATTAGTAAATGAAATGTATGAGTTAAAACTCTATCATATCTTGTGTCTGGATAGGGGTAGGAACTATGATAGTTGAGAACTCCCGAATGGTACCCAATGGTAACTTCAAGCTCCTGGGACAGGTATAGGGCCAATCTAGTTCAATAGGACTACTAGGATAGATATTCTCTTATAGATCTACCTGGGGTTTGTATTTCTTGTTTAGATCATGTTACTTGAGTACTAGGGAGTTTTTTATGATTCTTGGTTCCTTTTTAGATGATTTAGAGGATTCCATCCCATAACCTATTTGGTATCCCCTAATTATCGACTTCATTACATGGAACCATGACTAGTGTTGCATTTGACATCACTTATTTAATCACTTATTGAGCGTTTTTATGCGAGTGTTTCCATATTTTTAAGTGATATTAAAATACTTTTTTCTTAAAATCATCATGGAAAAAATTATATAAGTGATAAGTGGTATAAAATAAGTGATATAAAAAATTTCCAAGAAATAGTTCCCACTAAAAAGGGAATTGATGACTTTGGTTTCATTTGATAACACTTAAAAGAGTTCAAACCTCTCATTATTTTGATGAATTGAATTAAAAAAACAATTGATTTTTGTTTTGTTTCTAAAAAAACACTTTCATTTTTTTAAATTAAATAAGTGGTAGAAAATAATTCTTTTTCAGTAAAAAAATTAGAAATCATTAAGGGGTGAAAATTATTTTAATTAGTATTTTCAAATGCATATTTAGGATATTATTGATTCAATTACACAACATTTATCACTTATAATAGTTGTTTTTTTAAATTGATTGTTTTTTTTGTTTTTTTAAATAACATTGATAATTAAATTCATGAATAAAATAATTCAAAGTATACACTTTTTTTATATTTATTGACTTCGGTAATTGTTATTTTAATATGAAATAAATTATTGAATGTGAGTTAACCAAACATGTTGCATCATTTTAAATATAGTTTAGTTTTTGTAAATATTTTCACAAATGATTTTTTTAAGATTTTTTATCAATAAAAAATCCTTTTATTGAAAAAATAACTTGTTTGAAATAATTTTTTAATTTTTTCTTTGAAAAAATGAATTTTAGAAAAAATTATTTTCATCTCTCCAAAAATTTACATTGATTATATTTTTCCCTTAATTTTTTTATCAGCTATTTAAAATCAATTTTTCAATTGAAACTATAGTTTTTTTTCAAAATTTAACCACACAATATTTTTTCCATTCCCTCGATCATTTTTAAACTATCCTAAAGTTATTGGTGTTTTTAAAATTTAAACAAGAGAGTTTCATGAATAACATTATTTTAGTAGTAGGAAATAATTTTATTTTATTTTAGAACAATGCAATAACCCTTATGTATTTACAAACTGTAGAAACGGTGACAAACACGATTACAAAGACCAAGATTCTAAGACCCTATTGTTTGAATCATATTACCTCAAGAATTCCCCACATGTGATAAACATTTACCAAAAATGTATAACTGAACCCTAACATCCAACAGTAACAATATTTTAAAATAGTAGGCCAACAAACCATTCCACTTGAATAATGTTGAAACTCTATTTATAGAGATGAATATCGAGATACAAAACTCAAGATAAATATAAAATTTAAAATTTAAACTAAAGATAAAATATATATGAAAAACCTATTAAAATTGATCAATATTAGATATATCCATACCCTCATTATTTAAGAATTCTAAAACTATATTTCAAACTAGAGCATACTCTATCTCATTTCACTAATTTAAAAAAAAATCAGAACTTGTGATGATAAACTTCATTCAAAGGTGATGTTACCGACACATAAAAATCCAAAATGTAGATGATTCCAAAACTATTGTAAAACATGTTATTATTTTAGTTATATGGATGTCATGGTCTTCCCAGACATGAAAAAATATGTCAAAATAGGTTTAAAATGGCTATCTAAAAAATGATTTATGGAAAAGATCATCTGGAAAAGGATGTATATACAATATTGTTTGGATAAGGATGCAAGAAAAATGTGATCTGAAATAAAACATAATATATTCAAATATGGTGTAATATAACTTTGTGGAAAATAGGAATGAAAATAATAGGAGTGATAAATGGGAATTTGAAAGCAACGATACTGGAGGGAGGGATGGAGGGAGACTTATAATGTTTCTTGGCTCTGATACCATGTAGAAAAAATAGAACAAAAATTTTCTTCTTTAATAAGGCTTCAAATTTATTTATAAAATTAGATAACTAGATACAAGACTTGAGATAGATATAAAATTAACAATTCAAACTAATAATAAAGTGATATGATAGAACTATTAAAAAAATGGTCATAGATAGATCACTATATTAATTATTTAAGAACCATAATATATTGGTAACACAAACTTCTTATGCAATTTAACATATAACTTTAAATTTAAAGTAACCAAGAATTAACCCATATTTTAAACTTTATTGGTGAAATAGTTAAACTGCCCCTCCCCCCACACTAAAACATAAAACTTTTACCAAGATAACCACTAAGTCTTTACCAACAAGCATATACCAATATAAAAAGGTGAATTAATGTTTAACCCCATTGCAACTACTAAACCTAATTTTCATCCAACATTGCCTATATGATTTAAATTAGGGGATTGCTCCACAAATACATATTATCTATGATTTTGTATTAGCTTCTAGGGGTTGATATCAATGAAAATATGAGGATAAATGGGATGAGAAATTATGTTAGTTATTCAGTTGGGTCAAAGGTAGAAACCCATAGAATCAGTAATAATATTGATGATTGTTGGGTTTTATAATTGTATAGGTAATCCTTGAAACCTGATCCAAATCATGGAGAGGAAGTAGGGTCTCACTTCATATGTAATAAAAAAATACTATATGAATTGGTAGAAAATGGATTAATCCACTACCCATAGTGTAACACCCATTTTTTAACAATAATTTAATTAAAATATTTTATTGGTAAAAATAATGGGTAATGTTTTAATTTTTTATTTTAATTAAAAACTCTTTTGTTATCTATATTAATAAATGAAATTGGATGAGTGGTATCTATATTTATAAATGCAAACATGTGTAAGGAAAAAAGGTGGTATCTATATTTATATGATCATATTAACTTTCATAAACCTCCTAGATACACAAAATCTCACATCCAACGTAATATAGATTGATAATAACACCATGTAAATGGCATGTCACTAACTCCATACAACCTATAGGATATCCATCATGACCCCACTATCGTAACCTTGGACTCATGGGAAGCTAAGAACTACTGAAATTCAATCCTTAGACTAAAATCCTTTCACTTTTCATGGAGTAATTGAAGGATTTCTTTAAATGTTGATACTAAAATGGATGAATCAACATGAGTGCATGTAAGACCATCCAAATGATCTTTCTCATGTTCACACCAATCAAGGAGCCCCTTATGGGGATCATACTTCTACTGCTAATTTTTCAAATTTAGATGGAAAAATAAAAAATATTTTCTAGTTTTTTGCCAACTTACCATCATGGGAACATTTAGATTTAAGGAGACAACTTTTATCCCCATTATCTTCATATCCTGAATAGTTATTATTGCATTTTGTTTCCTAAGACTCACCCCCCATCTCTTTTGGACATGAACCTATGTTTCTTGAACTACTCTAAGTAGTAGTCATCCCATACCAAGTACCAATGATCATTTTGGATAAATTCAGAGGATAACACATACCACCAGTAGAGTAATTATTTTATTAAATTTAATTATCCATTTCCTTTTGAAGTATGCTAAAATTATTTGAAACATTAAAATGTTAGGTTCCCCTTATTTGAAAGGACATATTTTGTGTACTTATTTATTTTGTTAAATATTAATATTGCCAAATCAAATAGGATGGATATGAATTGAAAATTGATGGATTCCAATCATATGAAAAAGAGTATGAAATGGGGTGAAATAGTTCATCAAGTTTTCAAAATATCAAACATATGACCCTTATCAAATCCTTTGTCTGTATTTACATTATTGTTATTCAAGAATAATTAGTCCAAAGGAGTTTGAATAACACTTGATCTATCACTAAATAGATTGAAGTTATAAATGTTGGACTAAACATGGGGAAAAAGTGAATGTAGCTAGTGACTGGGATAAAACAAAATTTTATGGATCATATGATATGATTACAAGTGTGGACAATGAAGAAGACCATATCTAGGATGTGATTACAGGTGTGAATGATGATGAAGAGCGTATTGAGGAAATGATAATAAAAGTTGAATATTAACTCTATGATTTTCTAATTTTTTTTGAGAAGTTAAAAAGTTGTGAAAATACAACATTGTGTACTATTTGTACTAAATATAAAACATTATCAGCCACACTAAATCTATATAATTTAAAAGCTAAAAATGTATGGAGTGACACTAGTTTTACTAAACTATTTTCTCTCTTGAATGATATGCTCCAAGAAGATAATGAGATTCCTAGCCGAACATATGATTCTAAACGAATGTTACATTCAATGGGTATTATCTCTAAAAGAATACATGTCTATCCAAATGAATGTATACTATTCATCAAGGAATAAAAATCACTTAAAAAATTCCCAAAGTGTGGTGTTTCTTAATACAAGAAAGATTAATCAAGTCCTATGAAATTTGTATGGTACTTTCCAATCATTCCAAGGTTTAGATGCCTATATGGAAGTCAAGAGACTAAAAGGAAATTGACTTGAAACACAAATAAAATAAATAAAGATGGGAAAATTCATCACCTGATAGACGCTCCTCAATAGAAGATAATTGATCACGAGTATCCTAAATTTGAAAACGATCCAAGAAACCTTCATTTTGCACTATCTATAGATGGAGTGAATCCATTTGGTTTTAAAATAATCACTCATAGTACATGGAAAATTATGTTGGAAAATTATAATTTTCCACCATGGTTATGCATGAAATGAGAATACATTATGTTATCTGTGCATATATTAGGACCAAAACAACTGTCACGACCCGCATTCACCAAGATGAGGGAAGGGGAAAAAATGCTAGACCCTTCCTTTTTCAAGTTGAAGGAGATATAATGACCCCTCGATTCCTGCTTTCAATAGGTCCCGGAGTGGCAACTAGCACCAAAGGTATAGAATCTCATGTGATATGGAATGCATTACCCTTTTTATAGAACAAGATCAGGATATAAGATAGTAAATCCCAAACAAATCCAAAAAAACTGAAAATAAAATTAAGGCCAAAAACCCATCCCCATATGAATGTTCAAAATAAACTCATACAAGGTACAAGAAAAATTATGATGAAAAGTACCAAAATAAAGAAAAGCAGCAACGACAACTCCTAAATCTAGATCTAGTAAGTTCCCACATGGTCCTCGAAGTCCTCCTGGAAACCTGAAAGTAGTTTTATATACGTAGGTGAGTATACGGGTATACTCAGTAGGGAACCAAAAGCTCTCATGCACAAGTGGGGAGACATTATAATGCCCTGTGAGAAATAGAGATAACCAAAACACCTAGCAAGGAAACTATCCACCCAGCATCACCAAGGCACACTCCCCAAATAACGCAAGTTAGGTAAAGTAATAGTAATAGCACATCGATATTTGGGTACCTCACACCTCTTTCCCACTGGTTATTTATGAAATTATATGCATTAGACCTCCCCCACAAGTCCCACTGCAGTCCCACTACCGCCCCAACAACAACCTTATGGGCCACCACAACCACACATCCCTCCCGCAAACACCTGGGCCACCACAACCACACATAACCACGCCTGAAGAAACCTAGGCCACAACAACCACCACCACGCCCAAATACAGCTGGTCCAGAACAACCACTACCATGACCGAAGAAACATAGTCTAGAAAAACTACCACCACACCCGAAGACACATGGGCCTCACCCCGAATACACTTGGGAAACAACCTGCCCACACACACCTCATCCAACCACCACAACACACCCTGACCAAAGAGTCTTGGGCCATAATGAACCTTAGGTCATCATAGCCTTCCCAAAGGGTCTTGGGCTATCTAGGAGAGGGAGCAGAAGAGAGATAATAACCATCCACCCATAGGAATGTTGGAAAAAACACCCTCCCCCATGAAATGGGGGTGTTCGTCACAAAGTTCTCAACATGGGTGGGGTGCGTATAAGAAACACAAGAACTAAATATTATACATATAGGAAAAAAATCACTCATATCAACCTTAGGGTTCTGAAACAGATAACCATCTAGTACACAACCACTCTTGCTGCTATCCTTATATGCACAAATACACCACAACCACAACCAAAGCACAACCCATTTCTGGAAAACAATTCCCCCACTGTACCCATTCTTATTATCATGTTCACATGATTACATTTAAACATTAATTAATTACTAGGAAACTAACAGGATTAACCACAATCCAAAACAATAACTAAATGAAAAACAACCAAGCAGCCATTTAAGAATCCACACTTGATTCCCTTGTAAAGTAACAACATCAAAAGGGATCCATGAGATCCCTCAAAGTACTAGAACCAAACCAAGACCCAACATAAAATCTCTACACAGCCTCAGATTCACAACCCAACACCCCCTCAACTAGAGTTTCCATTCCCCTCTATGTCGCCCTACAAGGCATCAAGCAGAGCAACCATACATATCACTGAAACAAAGTAAGGAAATTTTCAGTTTTAGCCAACACCATTCATTAAGTTCCTTATTCCCATTTGGTTAACCAGGGTGATCAAATAAGGGTTATTATTCATTGGGAATCCATTTAATCAACCAATTTTATGTGATTAATCAGTTTTCATTTCACATCCATTCAATCACCAGATTATCTAGAAAAATAGAGCTACATTAGTGCTCAAGAAGGGACCACCAATGACCACAATTTTCAGTGGATATAATCCCATACAATTCACAACATAAAAATAAGGGCATAACACAACAACATTATCATATTTTACACCCATTAATTCTTTAACAACCTACTTATTATCTTCTTTAAAGTTAGTTTCATCTACGACCTAAAGGATCATCATCATACCCACCCTGAATGATGCATAGTAAAGAGAGATGAAGAAATACCCTTACTTGGATGATCAAAAATCGAAGTTTTCTCCTCGCGCTAAGAACTATGGATACACAACTTGAAAAGTAAGAAATACAAGGACTCCAAGGTTGAGCGGAAAGGGTTCCAGCATGGGTACACGATTCATCACGAGAGGAAGTCTCAAGAAACACTAAGAGAAACAGAAAGAAATAAGGAAGATAACATTTCAGATTAAGAAGAGGAGATATCTTAAAATCATGGAGACGATTTCAAAGTACATAAAATTCGGATTGTGGCTTGACCACATGGCTCGGTGTTTTCACATGTTGGGATTTATTGAGATTTAATAATTCTTCTCGGAGATGGTGGGGAAAATGGTTGTGAGTTAATAGATTTATTTTAAAAGGATAAAATGTGCGAGGTGAAACTAGAAAACACGAGAAAATAGAAAATGTGAAAAGGGTGTGACAAGCCACACATTTTTTTAACTCAAGGTTTTCTTGACTCTTGGGGGTTTAAAACATCTTTTATAGGCCTTAAATTGCTTTGAAAGGGGTATTAAAACACTTTTACGTCAAAAGATACGTTACTGGGGAGAAAATAGAAAGTCCTAGAGGAACTGGAAATGACTCACCATTGGGTGAGTCACCGTCACCCTGGCACCATCAACCTGACACCATTGCCCTGGCACCGTCGCCCTCACACCCTCGCCCTAGCACCGTAGCCCTGGCACCTTCGCCCTTGCACCGTCGCCCTGACACCGTCGCCTTGGTACAGTCACCCTCGTACCGTCGCCTTGGCACCGATGTCGACTGATGCCACTGACATCCCATCAGTTCCATCGATGCCCATCGGTGCCACAACTAGCCGATCAGTGCCACCGATGGCTGATCAGTTCCACCGATGGCCGATCGGTTCCACCGATGCCCACCGATGCAACCGATGCCCATCGCTGCCACCGATTCCCATCAGTGCCACTGTTCATCCATCATGAAATTTGGAAAACTCCTTAATGAGTCACCTATGGTCCCTAGGATGCTCCAAACACTATAATTTCACAAAGAAATGTACCAAGAAGTTCCTGTACATTACATCAGATACCTCTCAAACCATTCTCGCCCTCGAGAATCCAAGAGTAAACCCGAAGGAAGGAGAGGGGCCTGAACGACCACCTTTTAAGATACCTCTCGGGGAAAAAACACCCTAGAGTTTTTCGAAATCTAGAACAAATCTCGACATCTGGGGATACCTCTCTCACATATATCTCCTGAATAAGTACGTAAACACTAAGTAACCACACAAACACAAAATCCACACTGTCTAGACATACGAATTAGGGAGTTCCTTTCTCCATGTCAAGATACTATCTACTTTGGGAAGCACTAACTCTCCCACATAGGTTTAATCACACCCACCTTCATACGTCTTGATTAGGGATCAGGTCCTCCCCTCTCCATGGTCAAGACTTTCCACACAAAACAGAGAATAGGGAAAAAATTGTCATAAAATAAGGAGGGTCAAACATTATATCGTAAGCATAGAACAAAGAAAAAACAATATCAAAACTCAAAAAACTTTGGCTATTGGGCACGTATCTATGCCTCCCATTCCTAGGTACTCTCCTCGAGGACACTATGCCTCCGAAACACACAAACCAAAGGAATTGTTTGTCCACTAAGCAGATTCTCCTTACGATCCTCGATCCTCACTGGTCGCCACAAACATCGCATCATCCTCAATATCCAACTATCCCCAGTCGAGGATGTGGGATTCATCATGTAGATACTGGTAAAGCTAAGATACATGGAAGATGTTGTGGATCCTCTCTAGTGGTGGTGGTAATGACAGCTAATATTCCACCTCTATGACTTTCCCTAACACCTTGAAGGGTCCGATAAACCTGGGGGAAAACTTACTCCCCTTGCCAAACCTCCATTTTCCACGCTGAGGGGAGGCCTTTAAGAACATGTGGTCCCCAACCTTGAACTCCAAGGGTCTCCTCCTATGATAGACATACGAATTCTGCTGGTCCTAATCTGCCTTCATCCTCTCACACACAAGTTGAACCTTCTCCGTCGTGCTTTGCACCACCTCTGGGCCACAAACACCTGCCTCCCCAACCTCTATCCAGCACACGGGTGAAAGACATGGTATCTCATACAAGTCTTAGAACAACATGATTCTAATGGTAGAGTGATAACTATTTTTGTAGGAAAACTCTACCAGAGGTAACTGTCGTACCCACAATACTCCAAAATCTAGGACACATGCCCGCAACATATCCTCTAACGTCTGGATGGTCCGCTCTATCTGCCCATCCGTCTGAGGGTGGAAAAAAATGCTAAGGAAGAACTGGGTTCCAAAAGAACACTATAATCCCTTCTAGAATCATGAATTAAAGCGTGTATCCTGATCCTAAATGATGGTTATGGGAACTTTATGCAGCCACACAACTTCACCCATGTACTTCTATGCTAAATCATTCACTACACTCAACTCCTTAACCGCTAAGAAGTGAGATGATTTCGTCAATCGTTCCACCACAACCCAGATGTAATCATGCCCACCTTCAGCTCTGAGTAGTCCAGTGATGAAATCCATCAAGACGCCATCCCACTTCCACTCGAGAATGTCTAAGGGATGAAACAGACTGCCAAGAACATGATGTTCAGCCTTTACCTACTAACACATGAGGCACTTTGCCACAAAATCCACCACTACCTGCTTCACTTCGGGCCACAAAAACTAACCTATCAAGCCCCAATACATATTTTAAACTCCAGGTTGTACCGCTAGAGATAAGAAATGGAACTTACAAAGAACTCCCTCACACATTTCCACTGGGACAAATAGCTTTCTACGAAACAACATCTGATTCGGACTATCCTCCGACCATCCCTCTGGAGCATCACCCTGGATAACATGATCACACATCACTTCAACCTCTAAGTCTCCCCACTAAGACTCCTCCACTTGTCATAACAAGGAATACTGCACTGTCATCTAAAATAGAGAGCCCCTACCATCCTCTACTCTCATATTTAGATGTAAAGTATCCAAATCCTCCATTGTCTTCTAAGAATTTGGTAAATCCTGAATCACATCCTTCTGTAACTTCCTATTCAAGGAATCAGCCACCATGTTCCCCTTTCCTAAGGTATAAGAGATCTCAAAATCGTAGTCCTGGAGAAACTTCATCCACCTCTACAACCACAAGTTCAGGTCTCGCTGAGAGAAGACATACCTTAGGATCTTGCGATCTGTGAAGACCACAAAGTGTTCCCCAATAAGGTAATGCCTCCACAACTTTAGTGTGAACACAACTGCAACAAGATCCAAGTCTTGGGTGGCATAGTTACGTTCATAAGAACGTAACTGCCTATACCCATAAGAGATCACTCCCTACTACTGCATTAGCACACACCACAAGCCTAGACCAGAAGCATCATAGAACACTTCAAACATTACCCCTTCCTCTAGAAACATCAACAATAGGGCACTGACCATCTTCCCTTTCAGATAACTGAAAGCTTATTGGAACTGCTCACTCCATACAAAAGCTTGGTCCTTTCTATTTAAGGCCATCAAAGGTGCTGTAACTCGAGAAAATTCAGGCACAAACCTTCAGTAGTAACCTAACAGTCCCAGTAAACTATAAACCTCTACCACATTCTTGGGTTCTACCTAAGAAACAATTGCTTCAACCTTTGATAGGTCCACCGCTATTCCCTGTTGGGACACCACGTGTCCCAGCAAATGCACCTCCCCTATCCATAACTTTCACTTGGACAACTTTTCGTAGAGCTGGTGGTGTTAGATGATCTCCAAAACTTTCCTCAGATGCTCGACATGATCCTCCTATGATCTTGAGTAGATCAGGATTTTTTCAATGAACACAACTATGAATCGGTCCAGATACTCATGGAAAATAGAGTTCATGAGCCCCATTAACACAGCTGGTGCATTCATAACACTGAACAACATGACCACGAACTCAAAGTGTCTATATCTTCACCTGAAAGCATTATTTGAGATGTCTCCCTCCTTCACCTTTAACTAGTGATATACAGACCGCAAGTTAATCTTAGAGAACCAACCTTCCCCCTTGAACTGGTCATAAGGTCTTCGATTCTCGTAAGGGGGTAACGATTCTTGATCGTTACCTAATTCAACCATAGTCTATGCACAGCCTGAGACCACTGTCTGCCTTCTTTGTGAACAATATTGGAGCACCCCATAGAGACATGCTCAGTCGGATAAAACCCTTCTTCATCAGGTCATCAACCTGAATCTACAACTCCCACAACCCATAAGGCGCTATCCGATAGGAATTCATTGAAATTGGACGGGCACCAAGTTGTAAGTCTATCCCGAACTCAACTTAACGTCTAGGGAGTAGAGTCATGACCTATTTAGGGAAGATTTATAGGAAATCACTAACAATCCTAGTAACTTCCACCATCTCTGAGTTTTATAATTCCACTGACAGCTTAGCTAACAAGGAAATAAGGGTCTCCACACGCTGGTTGCCCTCCTGGAAACCCCGCTCGCCGACGAAAGCTACACGCTGGCCACCCATATCAGAGAACACGACCCTCCTTTAGAAGTAGTTGATAAAAACATGCATGGAAAACAGCTGTTCGATGCCCAGGATGACATCATATGGTTGAATTTTTATCAAAAAGAGATTCCCACTAGATTGATGTGACCCCAACATCAGTCTTCATCCTCGATAAACATCAAACAGGATGGTCTGACCTCCAACTAGCGTGCTCAACACCAGATACATGGAAAGTATATATATATCTAGACCCAAGGCATGGGATAGATTGGGTAAAACAAAGGAGTGTGAATCTC
This sequence comes from Viscum album, assembly GCA_963277665.1. Lineage (NCBI taxonomy): Eukaryota > Viridiplantae > Streptophyta > Magnoliopsida > Santalales > Viscaceae > Viscum > Viscum album. The sequence goes on from OY728155.1 coordinate 727,839,751, forward strand.
TAGAATCAAACAAGACACAGTAAAGAGTACTAAACAAATTGATCATACCTCAAACGACCTTTATACCTACTAGAATTATTGCATCTACGGTGTGCAACTGCTCACGCCCAGATCCTCTACCCATAGGCTATCAACCGCCTCCCTGACCACGCCATAGTTGAGGTCACTGAGGATAACCCTGAGGTCAGCCTCCTCCTATAACGTCTGCTCTTGGAGGAGCAGGAGCTCACTGTCCCTCCCACTGCTGTTGCTGAAAAGATCTGGCTGGAAACTGTTGCTGCTAAGGTGGGCGCTGAACCTGCCCACCCCCACTGTATTGAACTCGATCTAGGAACTGATTCTGAAGGTTCCCATAACTACCACATATAAATAATCTCAGTCTCAGGCTCGAGGAGAAAGGGTGAGGACCGGTATATTGGAACTGGAACTACTAAGGTTTGTTCCCCGCCGACCGAAACTTGGAAGGCCCTAATGCCAAAGGCCTGCTGCTAACAGCCTTCCCCTTTGACGAGCTCAACTATATCCTCTCTTGTGGAACACCTCCCAGTGTGTTAATTTTATCTACCAATTCATCCTTCATATGAACCTCCAAGTATGTCGGTAGAGTGAAGGGACTAACAACGTACTCGAGAGAAGGTCGGAGCACCTCCTCTAAGCTTCTTGCCCGCAAATCCTCATCCAGGAAGAGGTCTAGAGAGAAACAAAGGAGATAATTGAACTTGATCTCCAAATCCCTTACCATCGTACTCCCTTGCTGATGGGAGAGAAGCTCCTGCCTCTTTTTGGCCTTCATCATGGAAGAAAGGAATTCCGCCCGGAACTCCTTCTCAAAGTGAGTCCACGAAACCTCAACTTCGTTATTCTCCCTGAGATAGAGAGTCCACCACTGAAACACTACTCCCTGCATCTAGATCATGACTAGAGGATCCCAATACTCTTTCTGATCTCATATCAAGCTGAAATCTATCACCAGATCCTCAAGTTAGCTCTTTATCTCCATGTCTGAGACGCTGCCCTCGTACTTCCCGAGGGTCTGCCGCTGAAAGGCACGAATCATCTTCTACCAAAAGTTATCCTCCTCCCCTTGATCACACCTCCACTGATCATCCAAATCAACCTACTGGGCCTCGACTGGCCACACTACTTGTGGATGTCATCTGGGTGCCATAACTGCAAGGTAAACAAGGAATATCTAAGCCCAAGTAGTGTAAAAGATTTCTCTTAAATTTTTCTTAAAAATTTTATTTATTTTAAATTCCAAAAACACCCAAAACACAAAAGAACACAAGAAATTATGATTCATGTACCTTTCTTATGTTTTCTACCCTAAAATTAGTGTAGCCTCACCTAGTCATTCGGTAGTCCCAGGTTCCTTGCATCGGATCACAAGGGGCCCTAAAATCTCGTGTCCTGGCCGGTCTTCCCTAGCCTATTTCACACACCAATATTACCTAACACTATTTCCCTAATATCCCATGAAATACTCACTGTGCCTAACTTTTAACTCCATCCTATCTCTTAACCACCACCTCTGATACCATTCTGTCACGACCCGCCTTCACCAAGATGAGGGAAGGGACAAAAAACTGCCAGACCCTTCCTTCTTCAAGTTGAAGGATAGATAATGAACCCTGAGTCCTACATTCAATAGGCCCCGGAGTGACGAATATCACCAAGGGTATATAATCTCATGTTATATGGAAGTAATTACCTTTTTATAGAACAATATTGGGAGATAAGATAGTAAATCCTAAACAACTCCAAAAAAAACTGAAAATAAAATTAAGGCCAAAAATCCATCCCCATATGCATATTAAAAATAAACTGATACAAGGTACAAGAAAAATTATGATGAAAAGTACCAAAATAAAGAAATGCAGCAATGAAAACTCCCAAAGATCGAGCTAGTAAGGTCCCACACAGTCCTCAAAGTCCTCCTAGAAACCTGAAAGCAGTTTTATATACGTAGGGTGAGTATACATGTATACTTAGTAGGGAACCAAAAGATCTCATGCACAAGTGGGGAGACATTATAATGTCCTGTGAGAAATAGAGATAACCAAAACACCTATAAAAGAAACTATCCACCCAGCCTCACCAAGGCACACTCCCCAAATAACGCAAGTCGGGTAAAGTAATAGTAATAACACATCGTTATTTGAGCACCCCGCACCACTTTCCCAATGGTTATTTAGGACATACTATGCATCAGAACTCCCCCAAAAGTCCCACTGTAGTCCCACTACCACCCCAACAACAACCTTATGGGCCACCACAACCACGCATCCTGCCTGCAAACACCTGGTCCACCCCAACCACACATAAACACACCTGTAGACACCTGGGCCACAACAACCACCGCCACACCTGAAGACACCTAGGCCACAAAAACCACTACAACTCCCGAAGAAACCTAGTCCAGAAAAACTACTACCACACCTGAAGACACCTGGGCCTCATCCCAAAGACACTTGGGAAACAACCTGCCCGCACACACCTGGGCCAACCACCACAACACACCCTGCCCAAAGAGTCTTGGGACATAATGAACCTTAGGATGTCAAAGCCTGCCTAAAGGGTATTGGGATACCCGAGAGAGGGAGATGAAAGGAGATAATAACCATACACTCATAGGAATATTTCAAAAAACACCCTCCCTCATGAAATGGGGGTGTTAGGCATGAAGTGCTCAACATGGGTGGGGTGTGTATAAGAAACACAAGACTTAAATATTATACATATAGGTAAACAAGAACTCATCACAACCTAAGGGTTCCAAAACATACAACCAAACCATACACAACCACTCTTGCTGCTATCCCTATATGCATAAATACACCACAACCACAACCAGAGCACAACCCATTTCTAGAAAACAATTCCCCCATTGTACCCATTCTCATTATCATGTTCAAGTGATTCTATTTAAACATTCCTTCACTATTGGGAAACTAATAGGTGTAACCACAATCCAAAACAACAATTGAAGGGAAAATATCCTAGAAATTGTTTAAGCATTCACACTCAGCTCTATTATAAAGTAACAACATCAAAAGGGATCCATGTGATCCTTCTAAGTACTGGAACCAAACCATTCCCCAACATACCGGCTCTACACGGCCTCAGATTCACAACCCAAAAAACCCTCAACCAAAGGTTCCATTCTCCTCTACGTCACCCCACAAGGAATCAAGAAGAGAAACCATACATATCACTGAAACAAATAAATGAAGTTTTAAGTTTTATCAAACACCATTCATTAAGTTACTTATTTCTGTTTGGTTAACCGAGGTGATCACACAAGGGTTCTTATTCATCGAGAATCCATTTAATCAACCAAGTATACATGATTAACCAGTTTCCATGTCACAACCATTCAATCACCAGATTATCCATAAAAATAGAGCTTCATTAGTGCGCAACAAGAGACCACCAATGACCATGATTTTCAGTGGACATAAGCCCATACAATTCACAACATAAAAACAAGGTCATAACACATCAACATCATCATCTTTCCTACCCCTTGATTCTTTAACAACCCACTTATTATCTTCGTTAAAGTTATTTTTTCTACGTTCTGAAGGATCATCATTATACCCACCTCACATGATACACAGTAAAGAGGGACGAAGGAAGACCCCTACTTAGATGATCAAGGATCGAAGTTTTCTCCTCGCACAATGAACTGGGGATGCGTGACTTGTGGAGGAAGAACTCCAAGGACTTCAAGGCTAAACAGGAAGGGCTCCAGCATGGGTGTATGATTCGTCTCGGGAGGAAGTCTCGAGGTGCACTAAGAGAAATGGAAAGGAATAAGGAAGAGAGGATATTGTCTTAAGAAGAGTCTAGATCCTAAAATCAGAGAGACTATTTTGAAGTACTTAAAAGTCGAATCATGGCTCGACCACATGTCTCGGTTGTTTCACACATTGGGATTTATTGAGATTTAATAATTCTCCTCAGAGATGGTAGAGAAAATGGATGTGAGTTAATAGATTTTCTTTAAATAGATAAAACAAGCGGGGAAAAACTGGAAAACACAAGAAGCTAGAAAATGCGACAAGGCTGTGACAGACCACACATTTTGGTAACTCAAGGTTCTAACAACTCTTGGGGGTTTAAAATATCTTTTATGGGCCTTAAATCTCTTTTAAAGGGGTATTAAAACACTTTTACATCAAAAGATACGTTACTAGGGAGAAACTGGAAAGTCCTGTAGGAACTGGAAATGACTCACCACTAGGTGAGTCACCATCGCCCTGACACCATCGCCCTAGAACCATTTCCTTAGCCCCGTCACCCTGGCACCATCACCTTGGCACTGATGTTGACCGGTGCCACTGACGGCCCATCGATGCCACTGATTCCCATCGGTGCCACCGCTTCCCATCAGTGCCACTGAGGCCCATCGGTGCCACCGATGCCCATCAGCGCCACTGATTCCCACCAGTGCCACTTATTCCCACTAGTGCCACCGATGCCCATCGGTGCCACTGTTCATCCATCCTGAAATTCAGAAAACTCCTTAATGAGTCCCCAATGGTCCCCAGGATGCCCCAAACACCATAATTTGACAAATAAATGGACCAGGAAGGTCCGGTCTATTACAATAACTGAGTAATTATATTAATGTTTATTTTTATTCATTGATAGAAGATTTGAAATTATTGTGGGATTCAGGTGTTACATTTCATGATGTTTATAAAAATGAAGATTTCACATTGAGAGACATGTTGTATGGGATGATAAATGACTTTCCTACTTATAGAAATTTTTCAGGATATAATATTAAAGGAATTCAAGGTTTTCCTATTCATGAACAAGGTACACAATCAATTAGATTGAAACATTCATCGAAGATCGTATTTCACATATTTCTATCTCGGTGACATAAGTACTGATCTTGGTCGACATCATTTGATGGGAGTTCATAAGAATGTACAACACCATCTCCACTAACAGGTGATCAAATATTTGAGAAATTTAAATATATAGACACTTCTTTTGGTAAATCTTTTTCAAAAAACCTTACCAAAACCGGTTGGAAAAAGAAATCAATTTTTTAATTACCATACTGGAATTGTTTGTACGTTAGAAATTTTCTTGAGGTTATTCATGTTGAAAAAAAATTATGTGATAGTGTCATAGACATGTTACTAAATTTACCTGACAAAAAAAGGATAGAATTAAGGCTAAGTTAGACATGATTGACATGGGAATATGGGAAGAGTTGTCACTAGTGAAGGGATAAAAACAAACTTTTATTTCTCTAGATACTTACACTCTTTCCAAGTAGGGGAGATATAAGTTTTTTAACTTCTTGAGTGATGTAAATGTTCCAGAGGGGTATTCATAAAATATCAATAATATCATGTCAATGATTGATTTAAATTTAAAGGATCTAAAATCTTATGAATATTATATTTTGATTCAAGATCTCATGTTTATAGATTTACATTACATATTTTCCAAGAATTTATGTCATACATTAACCAAGATTTGTTTCTTTTTCAAAGCTATATGCATAAAAGTTATAGACCTGATGAAATTTCTAACTATGGAAATTAAAATTTTCATCATATTATGTGAATTTGAAATCTTCTTCCTGCTTAAATTCTTTGATATGATGATTCACTTTATGGTTCACTTGGTAAGAGAGATTTGAATATGTGGTCCTATACATTATAGATAGATATACTCTATTGAACGATGTATGAATATTTTGAAAGGGTCTGTCAAAAATCAAAGTTGTCCATAGGGTTATATTGTGGAGTAATATATTTTTGAGAAATCCATTGAATTATGTACCAACTACCTATCTGGTATGGAAAGCATTGTTCTACCGAAATCTCATCACACTGGGGAATTTGTGGGTGAAGGAATTTCTAGAATAGATGTTGTCACAATCACTATTATAGATTGGGAGCGGGCCCACATTTATGTTTTTCATAATAGTTTAGAGGTTTCCCCATATATTGAATACCATAAATAAATTCTTAGGAATTTGAATCTATCAAGGGTATAAATATTAATATCAAATACACATAATCAATAGTTTATAAGATGGTTTTGAGACCTTATTTTTAAGGATTCAGATGAAAATCTAGATTCAATTTTAGAATGACTTTTATGGATAGATAGAGGACCAAGTGTGAATTTATTATCTTATAATAGTTATGTAATTAATAGTTATGTCTTCTATAGAAATGAACTTGATGAAGGTAGTGCCATAAAAAAATAGGAGTTACATTTGTGAATGAAGTGATGTATATATCTGGTACTAAGGATAGAAATCCAATTTATGAAAAATATGTCATACTTTGGTATCATCAAACAAATATGAGAGTTGGATTATACAACATTTCAAGTGGTAATTTTTCAATGCAAGTGGGTTTATAACAAGCATTATGTTAAAATATATTAATTGGGATTCGTGAAAGTGGATTTTAGTAAGGAGGGGTACTGAGAGGAACCATTTATAATAGCATCACAGATAGTATAAGTACTTTATGTTTCAGATCCTACAAACCAAAAGTGGTCAACTATTCTATTATCGACCAAAATCACTAAAGGGTCAGATGAAACTGAGGGTGACCCTTTCATTAGGAAATCATAATTATTTTATATCAGTCCCAATGTAGATGGGGTATTGTATGTCATATGAGACCAAAATTGTTAATAACAGATAATGTTATATATATATATATATATATATATATATTTTAAAAAGAGTTCAATAATCATGTTATATATTTTTTATAATATATATTATGTTAACTCATATTATTATCTATTCACTACTAAATTTATGTAATCTAAATTAAACGGTGAAGCAATTTTGCATATAATGACTTCTACACGTATCAATGATCTTAATCTTGAGGAAAAACAGGTTTCTCAACCTACTGGTGCTCCCAGTGTAAAGGAACAACAACCTTCTGTGCATGTTGATTCTACCAATCTAGAGGAACAACATATTGATGATGTTGAACATGAGGAAATAGTAGATAGAGAAGTACCAATGTCCTAGAAAAAATATGGTTTTCGTAGCATGACAATGTTAGAAAAAAGTATTAAGTTGAAAAACAAAGGTATTAAATTTGATGTTGGATGGAATGCATGTGAACATCCTGTTAATCCCAACAAGGACATGTTTAGTAGTTTCATTGGTCTCACCACTCAGTAGCGCATGCCAATTGATTTATATTTATGGCACCATGTTTTTCACACACTTAATACACTAAATTGGGAAGATATTAGGTTAACATTATGATATCATTTCTTTATTTTACTAAAAAAATAAAATAATGAAACATTGACTTACTCTTTATTATCCCTTACAGAGTGCATTTATAGTAGATGAATCCATAAATAAATTTGTATTAATTCTTACTAGAAAGGATCAAAGAGTATTTCAAACAATTCTAATGAAGTTTCATCTCAAAAATGTTGAAGGGAAAATAAACCTTCACCCACTAAATATGTACGCGTACCTAATAATCCAAGAAGCATGGGATGCGTTTATTGGATGTCATGTGGAGACATCTTTTCAAGCACATTGTGGATGGAAGTATATTGTCTTAAAATACATGTATTAATCACTATGATTAATAATTTTTAATTTATGAAATATAAAATGATCACTAAAAATAAGCAGCGGGTAAAAAAACCAACATACCCCTACTATAAAGCAAGGATGGAGTACGCTTCACTTGAAAAAAAATTGGTACATATTTTAAATCTTCTGTAATACTTTTATGTGACATGAAACAATAACATAATTATGTTCCTATATTTATATGAATATTTATGAATCTAAATCCAAATCCACTTCCATCCCACATCATGAACTATAGAGGGAGACATGTGTAAATGAATATGGGATACTAATAAATGAAAACACACAAAAGTGTGGGAAAGATGTGTAAGTATGAAATAATAAAAAATTGTTTTTCATTAAATTTCTATTACATAACAATTATTACTTATTTTCCTATATATTTTATAAAACTTAGAAATAAGAAGTATCATCAGTTTTATCAGATGAACAACTACCATCACTGGCCTTGAAGTGGCTATAATAGTATAATCACGTAAAAGGTGCAAGTTTTGGGGTGACACTCTAAACATATTTTGATAAAAGAAAAGAATAAGGGGATAAAAATAAAAAAAATGGAAGAGATGCATACATGATTACCTACTCTTGAAGAAAAATTTCATTGGAAGTTTGAGTTGTTAGAAAATTTTATGGAGGGGAAGAAAATCAAAAAAATACCTCAAGAAAAAACACTCTATGATGATCCCTCCCCCACCCCACCATCTTTTAGGTGTTTCATTCCCCTCAAAGGGATATCTTATATGAGGAAATCAATATTCTCATAATTTTTCTGTGAAATGTTAATTAGAAAGACACTGATACCTTTCCTTTTCTAATATTCTACAGGGCTAAAATGATTGTGATTTATATCTATCAACACCCACTCATCACCTTGTTGTGAGGTATATCATGTTTAATATCCAAGAAGATACTATACACAATAGAAAAATTCCAATAGGTCATGTGAGAGTGGGGTTAGCATAGCTCATGATCCAGATACCGAGCTACCCATTCCACTTGATGATGCAGATATTCATATGGTTGAGAAAGTTATTGGAACATTCATATCAAGGCTGTAAAATCTTTTAAAAAACATATCGACAAGGAGGTATTCATTTCTAATTTATTTTTCATGAAAAACCTTTAATAATTAATGAAAAATGTGTGAACCAATGAATGTTATTATAGACAGACAAATGGAAGGGTGTGAAATGAAAGGTCGAATCAAAATGATCTAAAGTATAAATCAACTAATCAAAAATATATTCACAATGAACCTTTATCTAGACCATTAAATATCCACATTTACTAACATTAAAGGTTCATGAGGATATAAGCTTACAAATTGGTAGTAATAACAAAGTTTATTTTTAAGGAAAAATGTATGGAGAGCCATTACATACTTTATTACTCTTGAGAATGTAAATGAAATCTACAAGTATGAATGTCTTGGAGTCTTAGTAGTAAATGTATACATGAGTTGTGTTTTCATGATTTGTTTTTCCAATAGCTATTCTACCATGTTAATTATGACTAAATACAATTCATAAATTTTTCAGGCATCAATATCAATATTATTTGATGGGAAAACCCTTTGAACATAAATATGGACTCATTAGTCCTCACATCACTTCTACAGACCAAAACAAAATGGAATAAGCTAAAATCGATGAAATAGTGGAAAAAATGGGCACAATGTTTGAAAAAAACTTACATATGATAGGCTCTTCTTATTTCCAATGATGCAGGGATAAAACTCCATAATTTAATCATATAAAATATATTTTCATACCTTTCACTAGTTATTTATTTTTATTTTTTAGGCATCATTGGATACTCATTGCAGTCAATTTGGATACTCCAAATATTTATTTTATGGATTCACTACATGGATACCCAATAAGCTGACCACACATGATGACAAGTGTCAATTTTTAACATACTACATCCAATGTTTTTGAACTAAAATTAAAGTTATATATTTTATATTATGTTTTAATGAGAATTATATTATGATAGGGCGATGTTTAAATATTTTTAAAATCACGGCATGAGGACGTTCCATGTGTACAAGGATCCTGTCAACTTCTACAAGTGGATAAGTATTAGGGTATATATAATAAGATTTCACTAACAAAACATATATAAAAAATTAATTATTTTTTCAATGTTTCTGCAGTGTATGAAACAAACCAATGGAAAAGATTTTGGTTATTATATTTGAAAATTTATGATAGATATTTATAACATCAACAAAATAGAATCCCCGAAGAGGTATTTTCAAAGATAATTACAATTTCATTTAAAATATTTATTAATACTTTGTGTATTTATATTTTTTCAGTACTATTATGATTGTTAAAAGTTATCATATTCACAAGAAAAATATATATTTTTATAAATGAATGGTAAGAATACCTAATGTTATAACGTACACATATATCATGAATATGTGGATTCCTACTACTTATTTAGTTGATTTTATCATCATTTTATCTACTTTTTAAGGTTAATTTTCTCAGTATTTTTATCTGATTCTTATTTTGTTAATTTTCAAAAAGATCATGAATAAATGAATTCATCAAAAAGGATAATTCACTAATGTACTATGATCATTCACTATATTATAAAACGGAACGTTGGAATCAATCATACTTCAATCTGATACACGGTGTACCTGACATGACTCAAATTGTGTGGTTTCAGTTTAAAATTAAAATTGTATTAATATATTGTTTCGTATTTATGTTTAATTTATTTATTTATAGTATTAATATTATAATAATTTTTTTATTATATAGGTGTAATCTTTTTGGAAGTCTTTTTTTTATTTTAATTGTCTACAACAAGACAAAAAAGAGAGAATGTGTTGTTTTTGAATGAGGTGTTTCAGGAAACATGGGGTTTCCTTTTCCATCCAAATGGAATAGTTATATCTTTTATAGCTTGGTTAATATAGTTGAAAGAAAAACACACATAAAAACCCAATCATCCACACCTCAATCTGATATATAGTGTTCTCAGTATGACTCAAACTATATATTTTTAATTTATAATTTACATTTAAGTTTTAAAACACACATCACATACTCAAAATTGAGAAAAAACGTTTGGATTGTTTTGATACTTTATTAAAACAATATATAAGTCATTTTTGACATTTAATAATCAGCTAAACCTCAATAAAACACATGGTGTGGCCGATATGACTCCAAGTGTGTCTTTTTATTTAAAATTTACATTAATTTTAGTAATAAATACAAGAGACATACCCAAAACTGAGAAAAAACATTTGGATTGTTTTGATACTTTAGGGAAATGATCCATATTTCATTTTTGACACGTATAAATCTCCTACATCTCAATTTGATACACGGTGTGATCAACATGACTCCAAGTGTGACTTTTTATTTAAAACTAACCTTAATTTTAGTAAAAAAAATTGAAATACTCAAAACTAATAAAATGAATTTTAATTATTTTGATACTTTTTTAAAATCATTTATAAGTCATTTTTTATGTGTAGGAATTATCCTCACCTCAATCCAATACATGGTGTTCCCAATATGACTCCAAGTGTGTTTTTTATTTAAAATTGACATTAATTTTAGTAAAAAAGACAAGTGATACACTCAAAACTGATAAAATGAATTCATATTGTTTTGATACTTTATAAAAATGAATAATAAGTAATTTTTTATGTGTAGAAATCAATCTCACCTCAATTAGATACACAGTGTGCCTAGTATAACTCAAAGTGTCCGTTATCAGTTTAAAATTGACATTTTAGTTCAAAAAGTGTGTTACACACTAAAAACTGAGAAAACATGCTCCAATTGTCTTAATAATTTATTAAAACTATTCATAATTCATTTTTGAGATGTATTAATTAGTTTCACATCAAAATAACACATTGTGATTCATATGACTCAAAGTATGTGTTTCCAGTTTGAAATGACATTTTAGTAAAAAATACAAGTGACATATTCAAAACTTAGAAAATGAATTTAGATAGTTTTTATACTTTATTAAAATGATCCAAAATTAATTTGTGACGTGGAGTAATCAACCAAACCTCAATATGATGCACAGTGTGACCGGTATGACTCCAAGTGTCTCTTTTTATTTAAAATTGACATTAATTTTAGTAAAAAGAAAAAGTGACATACCAAAAACTTAGAAAATGCATCTAGATTGTTTTTATACTTTAGTAAAATGATACATAACTCATTTTTGACATATAGGAATCAACCACACCTCAATCTGATGCATGATGTGATCGGCATGAATCCAAGTGTTTTTTTATTTAAAATTGACATTAATTTTAGTAAAAAGGACAGTGACATACTCAAGACCGAGAAAATGCATTTAGATTGTTTTGATACTTTAGGAAAATGATTCAAAATTAATTTTTGATATGTAATAATCACCCTCACCTCAATCTGATACATCATATTCCTGGTATGACTCAAAGTGTCCATTATTAGTTTAAAATCAACATTTTAGTTCTAAATGTGTGTCACTCACTGAAAACCAAGAAAATGAAACCCGATTGTATTGATAATTTATAAGAATGATTCATAAGTCATTTACAAGGTATATAAAATTTTCTCATGTCAAAACGACACATGATGTGACCGGTAAAACCCAAAGTGTGTGTTTTCAGTTTAAATTGACATTTTCATAAAAAAACACAAGTGACATACTCAAAACCAAGAAAACTCTTTCAATTTTGTTTGATAATTTAATACAATGATACATAAGTCATTTTTTATGTGTATGAATCATCTGTACCTCAATTTGATACATAGTGAACTCATTATGACTCAAAGTGTATGTTATTAGTCTAAAATTGACATTTTAGTTCAAAATGTGTGTCACTCACTAAAAACTGAGAAAATTAACTCATATTATATTGATACTTAAAAAAACAATTTATAAGTAATTTTTTATGTGTAATAGTGAGTCTCAAATAAAAACCTCACATGATGTGACTGGTATGACTCAAAGTGCGTGTTTGTAGCTTAAAATGACATTTTATTAAAAAAGACAAGTGACATACTCAAAACCAAGAAAACTTATTTGGATTATTTTGATACTTTAGTAAAAAGATCCATAAGTAATTTTTGATGTGTAGGAATCATCCCCAACTCAATTTGACACATGATGTGAATAATATGACTCTAAGTGTGTACTTTTATTTAAAATTGGAATTTTATTAATGTATTCTTTCATATTTATGTTTAATTTATTTCTTTATAGTAATAATAACATAATATTTTTTTTCTTATAAAGGTGAATTATTTTGATCTGGTTGGGGTGGTTTTTTTGGAAATTGATACCATGGTTGGGTTTTTTTGAGAGGGGTTGTGGATGCAAAAGACGATGAAACATTAATGATTTTAAATGTTTGTGGATAGTAATTGAAAATGTAATTTTACAAAACATTGTTTGAAATGTATATAATAGATTTTTTATTTGTGATGTAAAATTTATTTTAATTAAATCATGTATCTTTATACATGTGTATTTGCATTAAAGTGTATATAAGTGTGTTTTTTGCAGTGTGTTGTTATTCAAAAAATACACTATAGTAGTAGGGTCTTTATCAACACTAACAAAAGCACTGATAAAGGGATCCCCCCTTTAACGATGCTAAGGACAACATCACTTTTTAGTGATTTTAAATCCCTTTTGTGTGCAATTAAATGGACAAACTATGGTAGTGTAATCCTTAACCAACCACTCTAAAAGAATTATATTAATATTAGTAAGTTATAAATGTTATTAAACTTATTTTGGAAACATTAAACATTACTAAAATAAATAATAAATAAACTATAAATTATTTTTTATATATACTATAGGACATGCCTACATGGTCACATGTCTCCCCTACATTATTTCTTGCATACATGTCTGCCTCCCCTTTAATTCTGCTCTCCCTCCACGCTATAGTCTCCTCCTCAACCCCCACCCCATAATCTCCTCCCCCAACCCCGTCTTCTCTCCACCTTCGCCTCCTCCCCATCCCTCTCACCTCCTCCCTCCTGTCCCATCCTCCTTCCCACCTCTACCCCCGCCTTCACCTCTGACTCCTCACTGAGATTGTCGTCACCTGGTCTCCCCTCCTCCATCAGTTCCCTCAAAACCCTAACCCCATACCATCCACCCTAATTGTTGTCATGTTGTATTTATCCTCACCTTCGTTTCATCCCCATGATCTGATATCTTTCCCAGGTTTTCTCTCCTTGCTTTTCCAGACAACCTCTTTGGATTTTTTCCTCTCACCTCTCACCTCTTACCTCCACCTCTACCTCCACCCGCTGCCTCCTCCTCAACCTATTCCTCTTATATCCATCTCTATCTCCCATCTACTTATTATTATACATATTAATAAAAAATCCGATCAATTTTACTCCTTATCTACACAAAAAAAAAATTTCTCCATAGACCCTGTTTATCTCCAATCATTCCTCTAGGAATATCGACAAAGCAGTTTCTCTATCTCCAATCAATTCTATCTATGTTCTCTTAATCATCATGTCAAAACACCAGGTGATTAACCATCTCCATTTTAGGATACCAGTTTCATGATATTCTAGAGTAGTTGTTATATCCACTCGAGGACATTCGGTTCATACCAGTCGAATGCCTCTAGTAATTTTTCATCTAATTAGTATAGATTTCATACAATGTTTCATATTCCATTTATTTTCTCCACATTTTATTTCACTTATTTTTTCTTAAAATTTAATACACATATCTCCTTCCATGTAATTTTTCTGGTTTGATTACCTCATCGACTATAGATAAATTTCTTCCCATTTATGTGTGGCGTGGTCTATATATGAGGTCAAATTAATTTTACCTTTTACACCATGTTGACATGGACATGCCATTATCATTATTAAATACTATATGTTATATGAACCCTCTTTCTTGTATATGATTTAAAATCGATTAACTATTATATCTTATGATTATTATAGTTTAATTTAACCCCTTATCATATTATTACAAAAATGTCAAGTAATTATATTAGTTTCAAATAAAATTGTATGAAATCTAGATTACAATGCAGATTATCAATGCACTATAAAAATTCACTACTATTGTTGGTTTGTAAATTTATGAATTGTTTAATTTTGTCTTAATAAAGAAGAAATGTGAAGGGGGTATTCTGCATGGTCACTATGATATAACCATTAGTGGGTAGTTATATATACCTCAAGGTTTGGTTGATACATATTTATGATAGTTTGTATGTTAATAACTTTTATAGTTATATATTTTTCCCTTATTTGTTATTGACAGATATAAAATCAAAGTCACTTTAGTTATTATCTAATGTGTAGGTCAACCATAGGATTGAAAGTATGATTTTAATCTTCCTCAAGCATGTAGGTTTGATTTACCTCTTCCCTCTTTCCCCTTTTACATCAGATGTTCACATTTCCTTCATAGATTCCCTCTTGAATATTTTCCTTTTTACTTCATAGGTTCATCAGGCCCTTCAAAGGTTCCCATTTTCCATAAACTATTCCTAAAAAGGTATATATTATTTCTAATAACCAAATATCTCTTAATTTGTACATGGATTTTTATGATTTTTGATGGTGCAATGTTGTTAAATTTACACAACTGATGCATACCCACTAACCATAATTTCTATTAGTTTTCAATCTAGAAACAATGTGATCATATCATATTGGTTTATTCAACATTTTTAAGCACCACTTATTAATTTTTTATATGAATATTAACTCTTTCTGAACCAAATTTTTGGCTCCAGTTTCTTTCAATTGCAAAGAAAGTTTTGATGGAGTTATATTACGTAGGAGGTTATCATTGTTGTAGAAAAAATTCATTTATTATAAAGGTTTAAAAATATTTTATCTATTTAAATTTAAATATATATATATAAATTCTTATAGTATAAATTTATAAAATTATTTGTTCATAGATTTCCTTAATTAAATTTCAGGTGTTTGTATTAGGTCAAGTTCTTCAAATTCTACATCTCACTACATACTTCCTATATTTATTGTAATTATTTCAATAATTTATATTTTTTATAGAATAACATGGAATTTCAATATAAAATAATGTGACCTTTTATCAAGTGGGTAGTTTTACTTTTACTAGTTACTACATTTTTATACTTTAATTCATTTAGGATAAATGGTTTGATTTTTCTCTTGATACAGAAACAATGTGAAGGGGGGATCCTGCATGGTCACTGTGAGATAACCATTAGTGTGAAACTATATATACCTCTAGGTTTGGTTGATACAGATTCATGATAGTTTTTATGTTAACAACTTTTATAGTTCTATATTGTTTCCCTTAATTGTTATTGATAGATAGAAAATCCAAGGTTCTTCGGTTATTCTCTAATGTGAGGATCAGCTAAAGGATTGAAAGTATGATTTCCCTATTCCTATGGAATTTAAGTTCTATTTTCCTCATCACTATTTCCCCTTTTACTTCACACGTTCACCTTTCCTTCATATATTTCCTCTTCTATATATCCTTTTTTTACTTTGCAGGTTCGTCATGCCCTTCACAGGTTCCCACTTTCCATAAACTCTTTCTAAAAAGTTATATATTTTTTCTAACAAAAAATATTTTATTTTTTACAAGTATTTTTATGATGTTTGATGGTGTAATGTTGTTAAATGCATGCAACTGATGCATTCCCACTAACCCTAATTTTTACCAGTTTTCAATCTAGGGCCAATGTGATTGTCTCGTTTTTGGACAACATTACCATTAACATTTGTTGATGTTTTTTTCTATTAAAATTGAATTGTAAGCATTTTTTTAGAACACAATTATACCAAATCATAACTTTCATAAGAATTTTTCAATGTGTCATCAAGTAGATTATAAAACCAAAAATTACCCAATTTCCTTCCATTATTAACTATATTATTATTTTTAGTTATATTATATAAATTAGTATACAAGTTCATGTTCCTTGATTTTAGCAATGATTGATTATCTAAACAATGTATTCATTTAAATTAAAAATTATTTGAAGGATTAAAATAGGATCTAATTCCATACTAAGTACCTTACCAACTTAATGACTTTTATCAAGTTGGAAGTATTCATTTTACATGTTACTATATAAGTTAAATGATTTAATTTTTGTCTTCATACAGATGCAATGTAAATGGGGTATACTACATGGGCACTGTGGTATAACTGTAAGTGGGAAGAAATATGCACCTATATTTTTTTGGTTAATACAGATTCATGATAGTTTATATCTTAACTTTTATAGTGTTATATTGTTTCATATAATTTTTGTTGATAGACAGAAAATACAAGGTGATTTGATTATTCTCTATTACGGTGATTACCCATAGGCTCACATCTTTGATTTCCATCTTCCTTAGGCTTACATGTTCGATTTACCTCTTCCCTCTTCCCCTTTTTACTGCATAGGTTCTTTATATCCTTCACAGGTTCCCTATTTCCATCAACTTTTCCTAAAAAGGTATGCATTTTTTATAATCACCGAATGGATTTTAATTTATATAGGGATTTTTAGGACATTTAATAGTATAATGTTGTTACTTGTATGTAGATAATATAATTATATTCACTATTTGTTCATTAATTTCATTAAGTAAATTTCAGGTGATTGTATTGACTCTATTTCTTCACATTCAAACAAGCATCTTATGTGAAATGGACATAATTACATATAATGATAAGAGTATAAAAGTTTGAAAATATTTGATCGATTGAAATTTAAATTTATATACATAAAAACTCTTATAATATACATTTCTAAAATTATTTGTTCATAAATTCCCTTAATTAAATTATAGGTTCTTATATTAGGTCAAGTTATTCAAATTCAACATATCACTGCATACTTCATGTATTCATTATAATTGTTTCATTAATTTACAATTTTTATAGAATAACATGGAATTTTACTACATAATAACATAGCCTTTTATCAAGTGGGTAGCGTTACTTTTATCAGTTACTTCATTTTTATACTCTCATACATTTAGGTTAAATGGTTTTATTTTTGTCCTGATATAGAAGAAATTTGAAGGGGGGATTCTATATGGTCACCGTGAGATAACCATTAGTGGGAAGCTATATATTCCTCCAGTTTTGGTTGATATAGATTCATGATAATTTTTATGTTAACAGCTTTTATAGTTCTATATTGTTTCCCTTAATTGTTATTGAAAGACAGAAAATCTAAGGTGATTTGGTTATTCTATAATGTGGGGATCAACCATAGTATTTCAAGTATGATTTCCCTCTCCCTTAGGCTTGCATGTTCAGTTTCATAATGAAACCTATACTATGTGAATGGATTGTATGTTTTCATCCATCAATAAATTGGGAATTCCCCATATGTTTTGAAATATATTTCTGCACTATATTTTCATATTTCATATGGCATAATTTTTAATTTATTTATCATTTTAGGTTTACAGTAATCCTAAAAAACCTTCATTTCTTGAATTATACTCAATATAGCTTTTATTTGTCTATTATATTGTTATAATTGTTAATTCCCCTATCATGAAATACAATGTTCAAATAGATGTTATTGGATATGTGAAAACATTAAGCTAATTTTCTATGTGTTTATTAGTGTACAAAGATCCAATTAAGAGTCATTTGTCTCTCTATTCAATGTATATTTTATAATTTTTATGTTGCGTATTCCAATGAATTTTGAGGTTTATATTTTAGATGTATTTTCCTACACTAGTTCTTGAAAATTAAATTGATTATTTTGTTTTCTACTCCATCTCATAAATTTAAAATTCTGTCCTACTATCATAATTTCAACAACCTTGAAATATATATGCATTATAATATATTGATAATTTCCATGTTATAAAAGTTTTTTTACAAAATGAATGATTTATTATTCATTCATTTCTATTCAAATGTTATTTACAGAATGTAATATAATATCAAACCAATACTTTATCATCTTCCATGAAATTACTAAGAAATATATTTTGTTTCATTGTCTTCAAATAGTATAAGTAATTTATGGTTATTTTTCCTTTTGGTTTTTGAAAATTAGTGTATTATATCTTTTATCCCCTTCACCATTTCTATTTGATTTATGTTTATCCATTCATTTCAACCTTCATCATTAAAAATCTTACCTATATTTTGGTCATGCCTTTTCATCAATATTCTTCTTCCCTTATATTTCTCAACATCAACTATCATCTTCTAGAAGTTGTCAATATATATGACTTGCAAAAAAGTTCTCCACATTATGATTTCTTATTAGTTTTATTCTCATTCCGTAGGGATTCTCTTATTCTTTAGTATATCAGTGGACATGTTTTATCTACACTTTTTGACTAAATATAAAAAAAATATAGATAGATAGATAATATGATAGATGATCTATTTTCATCATTTAACAATTCCGCAAACCAAATCGAAGTATAACCTCAACCTATTTTAGATAGCATAAAATCCCAATTTTACTTAACATCCACATATAAAATGTTCCAAAACATGTAAGTAATTTTATCTCACTTCTTTACAGTATATTTCCTTACATGGTGTTTCTTCTTATGAAAATTATCAGACAATTGACTTTAGGAGTGGATAATTATCATTTGTTTACCCAATAGTACATATTATTTTCTTTCATCTATAATTTAATTCTATATTAAAAACACATTTAACAAAACAATTTTCACTCTTTATTTCTATTATTAAGTAAATATATTTACATTAACACTTTTTACATTAGTTTCCAGTTGAAAACATACCAAGACTACTGCTATACCTTACAAATATAAACCATGTCACTTTTTTCATTTTCTCTCTGTTACACTTGTATTCATACTTGTATTTACATTAACACCCTATGTGTTACACTTGTATTCATGATGTAGTCATACCATGATAGTTTTTAAATAACAACAGTATGCATGCCCCTATATTCACACTGTATGCAAACAATTTGAGTTAGGAAAACCACTATAAACCACAACACTATATGCTTCATTATGAAAACAGTATGTAGATGGTATGTACACGAATTTTGTAATTATATAAATCTGTATTTATACAGTTTGAATATGTTCTTGGAAATTACATAAAGGTAAAAAAATATAGTAAACCCTATGCAGTGTATAGTTGCATACTCCCACACCTCACATGAATTTCCTCGAATGATTTTGTCTGCAGTTGCAGTGTGTATTGTGTCTAATATATGTATAAAGGTATATCCACTACATGTACAAAAATACATACAATATAATTACAATTTAGGTAATTCATCTACATCTGTATGGATAGTTTTATAGTCAGAAGAATGCACTTCACTGACTGCGACTACACTTGTATGCATTTTTACAGTATGCAATTACACTTAGCATAACACTGTGAGAGATTGTAATTTAGTTTTTCTTTCAAGACTCTTCCATATTAATTACTTTATGCATAAGACTTCACTTTACAATATGAAATATGTAGGTGTTTCAATATTCTTTAATTTACATATTTTTATAGTATACAACAATATGCATAATTTTACAGTACGAACAAATAGTATGCAAACATTCAGTGAATTTATGTATAGCTACACATGTTTATGCACATTATATAATAAAAAGTTGTATGTATACAATCACATTGTTTACTAAACATTAATTTGTGTCGACATGTATGCATACATTATGTATTCAATAGGCATGAAACTGTATATATTCTTTGAAATTACATTCAAATTGCATGCAAGACATCTAGAATTATTACCATTGCTTCCTTTCTCAATCTTATGTATCCACATACCTATTTATACAATATATAGGATTTCATTTTCTCAATTAATTTGGATAAGGAATCATTAATTAACTTATATGATTAACTAAGTTAAATAAATTTACTTTCATATGGACGAACTATTTGCGGCTTCCATTATAAATCTTCACTCAATCACCTTTCAATTATAGATTACATACATTTTCTTTGCATAGACATTTAGAAAATTAATTTGATTTGGAATGTTTGGAAAGAAGAGAAGAAGTTTAAGCAATTTCAATGAAGGAACTTCAACCTCATAAGTGATTCCAATGTAATTGAAACCAAAACATGATAGGTGAAAACAAAGATTGAAAAAACCAACTAAGCATCATTTGATATATTTAACTGTTTCCCTAAAATGTAAACGACCGCTTATTGACAAACCATTTTACATATAACACAAACTCAATGTTTTTTGTTTCATTTTCTTTATTTGATAATATCCAGTCTACCATTTGTTTCCTTTCCTGTATTGTATCTCCTTATTTCCCTTTTATTATTGATGTGGTTGTGGTGTAGGATTTTAGCGGCAGTTAAATGGGAATGAATTTTGCTAAGAAGTGGTACATGCCTTATTCATTATTTTGAGAACAAAGCTTATGTAGTTTTTAGTTTTTTCCAATAACCAGTGGTAAATATAGAGAATTTTTTTTATGCCTTTGATGGAGTGTATATTGATTATTTTGTATTTATATACTAAACATGACATGTGTTTAAGGAGTGGATGAATATTGAGTGTGAGTTCATAGATGAATTTTGGTGTTCGTTTTCTATAAAAATTTATCGTGTTCAACTATTTTTAGCTTTTCATTAATGTTCTCCTTTCTCTTTCTTGAAAACACGCTTCATTATTTGAAACACTCGTATGCTTCATTCAATCATTTAATGACAAATTTATCTTCAATCTTTCAATCCTATGATTAATATTATGGAATAAGACTCAATGATAATAACTCACTAATAACTTATATTACATAGTTGGTTTAAAAGCTTATGGATCTTTACAGTGAAATATTAGGATAAATTGTCATGAATAAAATGAATATGTAAAAAATAGGATGATATTATTTCAACCTATTTTTTTCAAGTTATTTCCCATTAGCCTTATTCTAAAAACACATCATATGTATCATTTCCACTTATGATTATGTATTATGCTCTTTGCATTTATATTCTTAGAATTTCAACATTGTTTATTATAGGATATATATTATTTCCTTAGAATTTATATTTTAAAAGCAATTTATTATATATATCATTTCCACATTTATATTCTTAGAAATTATATTCTTATTCACTTACATGGGTAGAATTATGGTTTTTTTGTTTATTTAATATGAATTTTGTCATTTGTTTTTTTTTCTATATTGCTTTTACCTATGCTTTTTTAAAAGAAAAGTTATTTAATCTTATATTTTTTTCTCTTCTCTTTAGGTTTTAGTAGTTAAATCTAAGCTTTCATTGATTTAATTGCTATATTGTGTCATGCACTGGTGGGGTACTAGTTAATTAATAATTAATTATTAACATTTATAAATTACATAATATTAAAAATTAATAATTGATTATTGATTATTAATAATGAATGAATAGAAATTAAAAATTAATTAATAATAAGAAATCGCTAAATAATAATTAATTACTAATAACTAATAACAGCTAATTAATAATTAACAATTAATAGTCATTAAATAATAAATAATAAATAATTATAATTTGTTAATAATCAACAACTAATAAGTAATAATTAATAACTACACGCAAGAAACAAAATGACATTATATCGCAAGCCCAGGGACTTGACGCCGCGACCTGCCCCTCACCCCCCAAACCCTTACCACCCCACCACCAACGGTGGGACATTAATAACTATTAACTAATAATTAAAAGTAATAATTAATAATTAAAGGTAATAAAGAGTAATTAATAAGTAATAAGAAGTAATTAACCACTAATAATTAACAATAATTATTAAAAATTAATGATTAATGATGATTTTTTGGACAAAATTAATGATTATTTATTTGTATTAGATAATAGTTATTTGGGTGGAGAAGACCCAGATCAGGATTTCCTCCTCGCAACGTGAGAAAGTCGCATCCCCTACGTCGCCTATGCATGCCAGGTCCACAGGTCCACAGTTCCCCCCGCGTCCCCCGCGTCGACCGACTGCATGCTCGACTCGTCCGCATGCCATGCCCACCGCGACACCCCGCCCGGCCTACCTGTCGGTGACGGAGCCCCCTGAAAGTCCTCCCCATGGAATTCCCACGTGAGTATATAGCTGTTAACGGGGTGGGCCTACACGTGCACCGGGCAGATCTTTTGGGAAAATTCAGGGAGCGGGCAGACCCAACCCATATAGAATGCATGCTTTTAAAATAAATCCCTCATCCCACCTGCATGGGACCCACAAGCGCATGTATCTGCCCGTGGATCTTAAAAAAATTACATCCTGTAAAAAAATTGAAGTCTCACAAATAATAATTATCACCTAAAACTAAATTCAACAAAAAAAAAATAAACCCCCCATATATATAATACAAATATATTTAAAATGTTAAAATAAAATACAAATATATTTAGAAACAACATTCTCTTTAAACAGGTCTCCAACCCATGCACCTTCTCGGTCGAGAATGCATCCCACTGGTTATCAGCATGAAACCACAACGAGCACATGTTTGACGACCCTCCTCTCAAGCATGATCCTTGTTCCTGAAAACCCCCCACCGGTGACACCCTAAAAATTAACATGGATGCATCACCCTCAGACAAAGGAATCATAGGTTTCCACGCCATCGCCCGGGACTCTCATGGTTTGATTGTTGCAGTTTTTCACTCTTCCTTCTTGGCGTCGCTCTTACCTGCAGTCGCGCTGAAGCTCAAACAATTGTTTGCTAGGTGGGGTTTTTTATATATTTGTTTTTCTGGATTTTTTTTTAAATAAGGCTAGGTTAAAAAAATTAGATTTATAATGCGGAAAGGCAAAAGAGGCCCTTCCAACTTTCCATTTAATTAAAAGTTGGCATAGCCAATGCCGCATTTGCCTCTCATTGGCATGGATCGATAACATGGCAATGGCGGCATGGACGATGCTGCCTTTTGCCTAAAGTAAACGAAAGGTGGATTCCGCGATGCTGCTTTTCACATAAATAAAGGCAAAAGGTGGTAGTGCCCTTGCCGCCTTTCCCCGAAATGACTATAAAAGGGCACCCCACCATCCTCACTCAAAATTCCTTTGATCCCTCTAATTTCACTCCCTCTCTCTCTACAATTAGCCCGATGCTTCTTCCTTTGTGCGCGACGGTTTTGGTGGCCTAAAAGAAGTATCGAATTTTACAAAGCATCATTTAGAGGTATTTTTTCTTATTTATTTATTTAATTGATTCATTTTAAGTTAGTTGTAAATATGTTATTTAGTTACTAGTATAGTTAGTTAGATATAGTTTAGAAATAATGATTATTATTAGTAATGATTAAGTATTGATCAACTAATGAATAAATTAGGATTACAGAATGATTAGTTAATGATTAGTTCACAATTAACTAATGAATACCATATGATTAACTAATGACTTAGGCATAATTAATTAAGGATTAAGTAAAGTTTAACTAATGATTTGCTAATAAATAACTAATTAATAACAAATGATTAACTAATGAATAAAGAATGATTAACTAATGATTAAAGAATGATTAACTAATGATTATAGAACGATTAACTAATGATTAAATAATGATTAAAGAATCATTAAAGAATGATTAACTAATGATTAAAGAATCATTAAAGAATGATTAACTAATGATTAAAGAATGATTAACTAATGATCAAAGATTGATTAACTAATGACAAACTAATGCTTAAAAAATGATTAAAAAATGATTAAAGAATGATTTACTAATGATTAAAGAAGGATTGAATCATGATTAAAGAATGATTAACTAATGATTAAAGACTGATTAACTAATGTTTACATAATGATTAACTAATGATTAAAGATTGATTAACTAATGATTAAAGAATGATTAACTAATGATTAAAGAATGTTTAACTAATGATTATAGAATGATTAAAGAATGATTAACTAATGATATGATAAGCTAATGATTAAATAATGATTAAAGAATGCTTAACTAATGATTAAATAATGATTAACTAATGATTATAGAATGATTAAAGAATGATTAAATAATGATTAACTAATAATTCAATATTGCTTAACTAGTGATTAATGAATGATTAACTCATGATTAAATATTGATTAACTAATGATTAAAGAATGTCTGACTAATGATTAACTAATGTTTAAAGAATGATTTAATAATTATTAAAGAATGATTAACTAATGCTTAACTAATGATTGAAGAATGATTGACCAATGATTAAAGAATGATTAAAGATTGATTAAATAATGTTTAAAGAATGATTAACTAATGATTAAAGATTGATTAAATAATGATTAAAGAATGATTAACTAATGATTAAAGGTAGTTGGAGTTTGGCTTGGTGGTAAATCAATCCCGTAATACTACATGAGGTTGGGGGGGTTCAAAACCCATTGGACACATGATACTGTAGCAACATCAGAACTGTAGCACCGACGACACTATAATAGTGGTGGACACTGTAGCAAGAGCTGTAGCGATGACAACACTGTAGTTAGTACTATAGTAGACCCGGTACTATAACATCACTATTCACCGATGGCCCTTTGGCTCAAAAATTTGGGCTTTCAGGGCCATGTAATGGGATTTCATGCCCACTGGGCCTACAGGCCATGCATTGAATAAATAAGGCTTGACGGGTGGACTATCCCTTGGGGGGGTATGGGTTGCCTTTTTGACCTATGTGTGTGGTGTGTGTGTTTAATGTAATTGTACCCCCAAACACCTAATATATAACTAATGATTAAAGAATGTTTAACTAATAATTACATAATTATTAAAAATGATTAACTAATGATTAAATAATGCTTAACTAATGATTAAAGAACGATTAACTAATTATTAAAGAATGATTAACAAATGATTCAACATTTCTTAACTAATGATTATAGAATGATTAACTAATGATTAAATATTGATTAACTAATGATTAACTAATGCTTAAAGAATGATTTAATAATGATTAAAGATTGATTAACTAATGATTAAAGATTTATTAACTAATGGTTAAATAATGATTAACTAATAATTAATTAATGATCAACTAGTAAATAACTATAAAGTAAGTACTTAATATCTATTAATTAAGTAATGATCAATGAGTTATTAATGAACGACTAAGGTATATTTAATTTAGAATTAACTAATTCTTTGCTATTAATTAGCTAATAAATAATAATAACAAAACACTACTGGAAACATGCTCTATCCCCACAGATCTATACCCACGGATTAGAGAAACCGTGGGTATAAACATTCTTCCCAAACCTATACCCAAGGTTTTAAAAAACCATTAGTATAGGTTGAGATATACTAATAGTTTTTAAAAACTGTGGGTCTATCCCCTTACATAGCTGGCCTGGCTCGGGCTCCCCCTCCCCCTCCTCATTCAAAGCCATAGTTCTCTCCTCTCCCACTAGCCTTGGAATCCCCCCCCCTTCAAGTGACTTTGGCATCCCCCTCCCCTCCTCAGGTGACATTGCACCCATCGGCCAAGTGTTCTTCCTCCATTTTTGGCAATTTATTTGTTGCGATATTTGAAACGTAAGATTTCCTTCCCTCCTCTTATTTCTTCTCTTGTCTTTTCCAGCGTTATCCCCTAATTCAAGGATTTTTTGATTCCAATCTTCTTCTCCATCAAATTAGTGAGTTCTGAATCTATCTTCTCTTCTATTGGGTGTTATTTTCATTTTTATCTATGCATGTGATTCAAATGAAGTGTGCTGGAATCACTTTTATCATTGTGTTTTTAAATTTATAGTCCAATAGAGATCAAATATAGTCTATTAAATTTATAAAAGTACTATTTTAATTATAATTAATTTATTTTGAAAACTATCCCAGGGATTCATATGAATTTAACTTAAATTCGAGATTCTTTTGGTGGAATATTTTAGGGATTTAGATATTTTTAGTGTTGAGAATCATATTTAAGTTAACTATAGGGGTTAATGTTGGTTTTTGTTATCCTAGAGTTACGAGATTTAATTATTGAAATTTATTTTTTCATATCATGAACCATGGTTAAACTATTTATTGGATTACTTTAACCTAAAAATAAATAAGTGTATGATGATGTACATGATTATACCATTATAAGAAAATTTGGAATATTGCTTTATCTATGAAATATTGTATGTGTTTCATAAAGTGGGATGAAATGGATTAACTATTTAGTCTTGATGGATCTTCCCCAAATTAAATACTTCTTAAATTGAAATAGAACATCATGTAAAATCTATTTTCCTTGTGTTTGAATAATATAAGTAATGTTAACCTTAAATAAAATCCATTCATAACTAAATGTTATCCTCAATTATGTTTTCAAATGAGAAGACCTCTATGAATAAGAAATACACATTTTTCTGCTAGTATTCTTTAGTTTTTAAATATTGCAATACATGCACCTTGTTTGGATTTCTATGAGTATGGATTGGTTTTTGCTTATGATATTCCTTATTATTTATTGGGATGGATAATAGAGTATTCTATAATGGTCACTTACATCATGCATCATATTTAATTTGGTTTCTTATTAGTGTTCTTTAATTTTCTCTACACTATAATTTTAATTTGTATTAGAATTTAGATATCATTGCAATTATGGTTTACATTGTTGATTTGAACATAAATTTTTTTATCTATAATATAATGGATAGAATATGGATGTATCATACCAATCATATTTCAACTAAGTTTCAAGAGAATTTGAAAACTTTTTTAGATTTTTCATTTAACAATTCTTCAGATGAAGGTCATATACAGTGTCCATATTATAATTTTGTTGGAATACCATGGCTAATAAGAGAATAAGTTAGCTACCATATAACAAAATATGGATTTAAAACAAACAATTATGTTTGGTGTAACTATTGGAGTTGGTGGCCTAGAACCAACTACTTTGTACTTCATTCATTAATAAATACCTTATCACATCTTGATTGTTCTTCTGTGTGACAATGCATGTGATAATGTCCTAAGGATAACTATTGCATTAAAGGGTCATAGTGGATCCCTGCTATGATGAGAACCCGAAAGTGTCATAACACTGTTCTTGAATATATGTTCTATGGTTGGATGATGTTATTTGAGAGACACAAATAAATACAGGCCATTAGGGGTGAGGACTCATAAAACATCGAGGCACCTTCTCATGGTGTGCACCCTTGGTAATATCCAGGAGGATATTATGAGAACGAGACCTGCCAGTAGGAAATCCACATTTCCTAGTGTCATTGGATGTTCCTATCTGGGGACGTGTGTATTGGTCCTTAGACTTTAAGATTATTATTAATGAGTATTACAACTCGTACACTTAGATGTATTAATGAAAACCGTGATGACACACTGTTCGCAGTGAGGTAGGATACGTTGGGTGCATCACGAGTGATACTACATTAATAGAGAACGTGAGAAAGGATTTGTCCCTTATGTTCCATAACAGAAGTGGATATCTTAGGCCATTTGATGGAATTTATATAGCCTAAATAAATCCATGGCTATGGTGAGGAATGGGAAATTCCAATCCTGAAAATTAAAATAAAGGATAATCAAGCCCATGGGTTGATGGCACTGGCATCCAACCCACTTGATTCGAGATATCGAGACAAAGAGATTACATTGCACGGTAAGCGTTCGTAGGAGGTGACACGTCGTTGTGGCATTAACTTCTTTCTCTATGGGTGCCTTGGCGTGTTGCTAGATTCTAACCTTGGACTTTAGGTAGGCTCCACCTAATGCCACTGAGAAAGAGGCCTAGAGGTTCACACACTAAGTGTGTCCAAGTATCTCAGTTAAATATTAATTTAACAAGTTGAATAAAGATTATTCCCGATTGTGGTTTAATAATTATTCAAGGATTCCTGATCGCATTTATTTCGAAACTAGTTATTTGAGAGAATATATTTTGGGAAAAATAATATATTTATTAGTGAGTAATGCAGTGATATTTATTTGAGAAATAAATAGTCATTATTCAAGGTCTAATAAATGTGGTGGAGAAAATTAAGAAAAATGGAAAATAAAAGTACACGCTGTGTATATTAATATATACACGCCATGTAGTTTTTTCTGAAAATTTATGAGAAATAATATTATTTATTTAATTAAATAATATTAGGTGTAATTCACTGGGTGCATGTCAAGTAATAATAATAGTCAACTATTATTATTAGACATGTGGTATTACTAAGAATTAAATGAAATGAATAAATGATTTTGGGTAATTAATTCATTTTATTATTATATTTAATTAAAAATCCCAATTATATATATTTCTCATCAGCCTATCCATTTTGTGTGTTGTGCACAATGGATTTGGAAAAGCTCTCAAGACAAGATAGAATTCCTTTTCCACTAAGAACACTCTCAAGCTACGAGAGAGAGATCCACCTCCACCAGATCAAGGTGGTCAAAGTCGGACATTGCAAGCGAAGGCTCTTCCATGCTAGCACCCAAAGATCCCTTCGAAGATGTCCAGAGATACGTGGAGCATGTGTGGATCACCGCTAGAGGAATCCTACACTTGGATTCTACAACGCAACGATGGATCACATCGGATCATGAATGAAAACATCAATGAAGAAATAATTCCATCAAGGTAACT
Source organism: Viscum album (assembly GCA_963277665.1). Lineage (NCBI taxonomy): Eukaryota > Viridiplantae > Streptophyta > Magnoliopsida > Santalales > Viscaceae > Viscum > Viscum album. Next base: position 727,868,952 of record OY728155.1, read on the forward strand.
ATTTCCAATTAATTAAATTAATTATAAACAACATATGATGATCATATCCATAGTTCTGAGACTCCCCTCTTTCTTTTTTCCTTCTTTGTTCTATTCCGAAGATCTGGCGTTTTATTATCATAACGGATCTCAGATTGATCGTTGTTAACGTTAAAATTAAAGTTGGGTACACCCACCAACGCGCTTCCGCTGCACCCGGAACCTACAAGTGGTATCAGAGGGGTCATATCATTGGTTATAATTATTTAAGTTTTTCGTTGGTGATTTACGCATTTAATAATTTAGTTGTTTCAATTAAAGTTAATCGTTCTTTAAAATCTGAATATTGAGATCTGTTCCACCTCTCACGTTTCTCGTTCACCTTAAAAAAATGAATTTTTCTTTTAATTTTGATTAAAATAAAATAGTGGATCTCATCTGGAGGTGCCAAACGTTCTTGGCCGTAAAACACCAGAATACACGACATGTATTCGGAAGTACACTCCATGTAGTCTAGGTTCAATGCATCGGACTAGTCCGCCAAATCAGGCCATGTGTTGGAGTATTCTTAAGTTATAAATGACACCATGTGTTGACCAGGAATAGGTGGAACATGGTTTCCAGATTACACACCGTGTGGTCCACTGAACAGGGCGTGTAGTCCTTTCAGGCTAGGGTTGGACCGTGTACCCCGTACATGGCTTGCCTGGCTGGAAACCATGTAACGCGGATACTACACAGCGTGTGTCCCACTGAACACGCCATGTACTCCGAAAATTTCTAAAGTACATCTACACGCCATGTACCCGAGCATGTATTTTGGATAGATGGTGAACAAAAGTACACGCCGTGTACTCATCCAAATTATACAGATTTATTAAAATTTATTATTATATTATACAAACCCTTGAGACGTGTACCATAGTGGTGGCATAAAGCTGAGGCACAACACGTGATATGTGTTTTATATATATGTGTTTAATTTAACATCTATGTAATGTTCATTTCTACTCATTGGGTAGTTATGAATGAGAATTCACCAGGTTTCCTCCAAGGTAAAAATTACGTACAAAGATAATTTTAAATGAATTTATTTGTTTAAAATTATGATGGATGAGAATCCCAAGGAAATTCAGAAAAGGGTTTAAGATAAAAGGATTGATTAATTAAAGATAATTAATTGATTCGAGCGTGATTTATCTTAAACAATAATGATTAAAGAATTGAATGCTAGTTTTATTTATGCGTAAATATCGTTTTATGTATGGATGATCATGATCTAGACCAAGACCTTTGTATGTGAATGGTTTCTTTTAATTTATTTATTTAAATTAAATTTGTTGGCCTGTGAGCCTTCTCCTCATCAATATGTAGGGCCTGCGCGCCCAAGGTTTATTTTATGTGAAACCCCATTTTACCCCTCACTTGTGTGTGAGATAAAAGAATATGTAATGGATGGAGCTCCCAAGATGGTGGAGGCAGCTCAAGTCAGGATCCAAAGGTGAAACCAATCCAAGGAGATACAAAGGTAGACAGGTGGGAAGCTGTAAACATGAACCCAAAAGGTCCAAGGTGTTTTTCTCCTAGGTCTTGGGTTAGTTTATCAACCGCTAGATAAACTAACCAATATAACAAGCTCATGATCATACCATTTATTTTATTTCTTTCAGTTGTATGGTCTATTTATTGTGGGTGTGTTGTCACAATCACACAATTAATGAATTAAACAAACATGCAAGATGTAACTAAAATAAGACCGACTTATGCGTAAAATATTATCTTAGACATGGTTAATCACTTAAGTATATCCCACTTAATATTAACAGGCATGTAATCAAAGATAATAAAATGAAAATTTACATATAAGGATAAAATTCCTCAAAGAAATATTAAGTCGGTATAGCCTTCCATAACCTGGGTTAGAATCAAACCATAGTTCAAAGTGATTGAACAACCCTAGTTGGGGTGATTTCAATTATCGGGGAATTATAATTCAAGGTTTTGGGTTGAATTGACTTGGTTCGCATCAAGGGTTTATTTCCGCAGCAGGACTTGGTGTGACCAAGAGGTAAAGGTTGAGGAAATCCAAAAATAAAAGGATTTCAGGATTGGGGAGTCCACTCAGCGGATTAAGGGGCTGCGAGTTAATGCAGTTGGAATTTAGAATGCCAACCTAAAACCCATAAAGTTCCTTGACCAACCCTAGTTGGGGTAATGTGATAGGAAATATGGATCCTTTCCACTAGAATATTTAGGCAATAGAATATTCTGAAGTCAATGGTGAGGGCTATTGGATTTCGATAAAATAGTGGGAGACTAATAAGTATTAATTTATTAATTTGTCTCAGTTTTATCATAATAAAGTACTAAACCTTTTATCATCTTAATTTTTAGAAATGACAAGAAAAATGACTTCAAAAATATCATTGCAAACCATACTCGAGAAGGAAAAACTTCTCATCAGCACCAATTTCCAAGAGTAGTATAGGCATTTATGCGTCATCCTTCGCCACGAGAGGAAATTGTATGTACTGGAAGAGCCTATTCCAGTTGCGCCTGGGAAAGAGGCTAGTGATGAGGAACTATATCTCTATATGAAACACATGGATGATGCCACAGATGTCTAGTGTTTCATGCTGTCGGCCATGTCTAATGAGCTCTTGAAGCAACATGAAAACATGGACGCATATAGGACGATGTCTCACCTTAAGGATCTCTATCAAGAGAAGGAGAGATATGAGATCTCCAATGATTTGTTTACAACTAAGCTTGGAGGGTCTACGCCAGCTGGGCCTCATGTAGTCAAGCTCATTGGGCCTCATGTAGTCAAGCTCATTGGCTACATTGAACGCCTAGACATCTTAGGGATTAAGTTCCCGAGTGAGTTGCGTACAGATCTCATCCTATCATCACTACCCAAGACCTTATCTAGATTTATTGCCAACTACAACATGAGAAATAATGAGAAGATTATATCAAAACTTCCGACCTTAATTCATCAGGTAGATAAGGACATGGGGAATGAAAAACCCATAGTTCTTATGGTGAATAAGAAAATGAAGGACAAGGCAAAGGGGCCAAAGACTTATAAATGGTCTGAAGCCCCTGAGTGCCATCCCTCCAAGAAGGGGAAGATCCAGAGGCAGGTAAAGGAACGAGAGGCGGTATGTTTTTCATGTGTAAAGCAAGGCCACTGGAAGAGGAACTACACCCAAAAGCGTGGGGATGCTAAAGGTGCGTTCGTTATCGAGTGTAATCTTTCCATTTCTACACATTGGGTATTAGATACAGCTTATGGGGCTCACATCTGTATTCAAATGGAGGAACCAAGTAGATTTATAAATATTACTAGAGGAGAGGTGGATCTTCGAGCTACCAATGGCACAAGGTTGGCTACATTAGCCATTGGCGATTACCACCTCTCATTGAAAACTGGGATGATTTTGGTTTTACATAACTGTTATTATGTGCCTAGTGTTACCAAGAACATAATTTTTGTATCTTGTTTGGATATGGATGGATTTATTTTCATGTTTGGAAATAAGGGTTGTCTCTTTTATAAGAACAATGTATGTTATGGTATGACACATTTAAATAATGGTTTGTATGTATTAAATTACTAAAACCAAGTGTTGGAAATCGATAATGAAACAAGTCACATGACTCATACATCACCCAGTTGTGGCATCACCGTCTCGGTCATGTAAATGAGAAGTGCTTGACAAAGATCTTCCTAGATGGCTATTTAGACTCTACTGAGATAAAACCACTTGATATATGTCACACTTTTTTACAAGGAAAAATGACCAATCCACCTTTCGGTGGACAGGGTGAAAGGGCCATAGAGCTTCTAGTATTGGTGCAGACCGATGTGTGTAGACCATTTCTAGTAGAATCTAGAGGTGGATATTCTTACTTAATTACTTTTACTGATGATTTGATTACATATGGATATGTCTACTTAAATAGGTATAAGTCAGAAGACTTAGAGAAATTTAAGGAATTTAAGAATGAAGTAGAGAATCATCTTGGTAAGAAGATAAAGAAGCTTCGATCGGATCGAGGCAGAGAATATCTGAACCAAGAGTTCATAGATCTTCTACGAGAGTCTGAGATTCTATCTCAGATCACTCCTCCTTATACACCACAGTGGAATGGTGTTAGTGAAAGGAGGAACCACACCTTGTTTAACATGGTGAGGTCTATGATGAGTCATGCGGATCTTCCATTATCCTTTTGGGGATATGCATTACAGACTGCAACATACACATTAAACCAAGTACCAACCAAGGTGAAAAATGGAATTCCCTATGAGTTATGGAATGGAAAGAAACCCATTTTGTCGCACACACGTGTATGGGGATGAAAGGCATTTGTTAAGGCCTTCTCAGACAACAAACTAGCACCCTGGGGCACGAAGTGTATCTTTATAGGACATCCCAAGGAAACGAAAGGATATTACCTATATAACCCTTCAGACAAGAAAGTGATTATCGCCAGACAAGCCGTCTTTATTGAGAGGGAGTACATCCTCAAAAAGGATAGTGGGAGAATGATTAACTTCGACGAAGTTGATTCTCAAGATACACATGAGTTGGTATAGGAACAAGTTCCACAGGTCCCTGTGGAAGAGGTTCCAGAAACACAAGTACTGCATAGGAGCTCAAGAGAGGTAAGGGAACCAGAGAGATTTGGTTTCCTAGTCACTAAGGACGGTGAATCATTATTATTGGACAATGATGAACCTATATCCTATAAGGAAGCAATATAAAGCTCAGAAGCTGCAAGATGGCTAAAAGTTATGAATTCTGAGATGGATTCCATGTATCAGAACCAAGTTTAGGTTCTGGTCGATGAGCCAGTTGATGTAAAACCTGTTGGATACAAATGGGTATTCAAGAGAAAAATGAACATGGAAGGTCAAGTTAGCACATATAAAGTAAGGATAGTGGCTAAATTATTCAGACAACGTCAAGGAATTGACTATGATGAAACCTTCTCGCCGGTTTCCATGTTTAAATCCATAAGAATCATACTTGCCATAACAGCTTACCATGACTATGAGATTTGAAAAATGGATGTCAAAATAGCATTCCTTAATGGGAACCTTTAGGAAAATGTCTATATGACACAAACATAAGGGTTTGTGACACCAGGTGAATCCAAACAGGTTTGCAAGTTATAGAAATCCATTTATGGATTAAAGCAAGCATCCATGTTGTGGAACATTTGATTTTATGAAGCCATAAAGGAATTTGGTTTCATTAAGAATGAATGTGATCCATGTGTTTATAAGCAGTTTAATGGGAATGCGATCATTATCTTAGTAGTATATGTTGATGACATATTACTTATTGGAAACGATGTACCAGCCTTACAGTCAGTTAAGAACTAGTTGAACAAGTGTTTCTCCATGAAGGACTTAGGTGAAGCAGCCTACATTCTAAGGATCAAGATCATTCATGATAGGTCCAAGAGGCTGGTTGGACTAAGTCAGGGTACATACATTGACCAAGTAATAAATAGATTTAGTATGGAACAATCCAATAGGGTATTGGTTCCAGTGTCACATGGCCTACATCTTTCTAAGAAAATGTGTCCTCAAACACAACAAGAGAAATATAGAATGAGTAAGATCCAATAATCCTTGGCTATAGGATCCATTATGTATGCCATGTTATATACCAGGCTTGATGTTGCCTATGCAATGAGCATGGTAGGAAGATATCAATAAGATCCAAGAGAATAACATTGGAGTACTATTAAGACTATCCTTAAGTATCTGATAAGAATTAAGGATATGTTCCTGGTGTATGGAGGAGATGAGGATCTTGTCATCAGATGGAATGATGATGCTGGTTTTCAGATAGATCAGAACAATCTGAAGTCACAATCTGGATATGTTTTATGTCTCAATGGAGGAGATGTGAGCTAGAAGAGTTCAAAGCATCCAGTTGTCGCCGATTCTACAACGGAGTTAGAATATATAGCGGCTTCTGATGCATCCAAGGAAGCCATTTGGATTCGAAACATTGTCCATGAGATTGATGTGGTGCCTAGTAGTAAAGATCTTATCACGTTGTATTGTGATAATACTGCAATGGTTGCTCTTGCAAAAGAACCAAGGTCACATCAATGAACAAATCACATACTCAGAAAGTATCACTTCTTGAGGGATTTCTATCAAAGAGGTGAATTTGCAGTGAGTAGAGTGTCAAAAAAAGAGAATGTGGTAGACCCCATGACGACTATCTCAGAAGAAGCATGAATATCATGTGAGAACTAGCGGGTTAAAGGTTGTTAGCAGTTGACACTAGTCCAAGTGGGAGTCTGTTGGAGTTGGTGTCCTAAAACCAACTAATTTGTACTTTATTCATTAATAAATACCATATCACATCTTGATTATTCTTCTGTGTGACAATTCATGTGATAATGTCCTACGGATAATTTTTACATTAAAGGGTCATAACGGATCCCTAATATGATGATAACACGAAAGTGCCATAAAATTGTTCTTGAATATATGTTCTATGGCCGAATGATGTTATTTGAGGGACACAAATAAATACAGGCCATTAGGGGTGAGGACTCATAAAACTTTGAGGCACCTTTTCATGGTGTGTGCCCTTGGTAATATCCAAGAGGATATTATGAGAACGAGACCCGCTAGTAGGAAATCCACATTTCATAGTGTCATTGGATGTTCCTATTTGCGGACATGTGTATTGGTCCTTAGACTTTAATATTATTATTAATGGACATTAAAACTCACTCACTTAAATGTATTGACTAAAACTATGATGACACACTGTTCACAGCGAGGTAGGATATGTTGGGTGCATCACAAGTGATACTACATTAATAGATAATGCGAGAAAAGATTTTTCCATTCTATTCCATAACGTAAGTAGATGTCTCAGGACCTTAGATGGAATTGATATAGCCTAAATAAATCTATGGACATGGTGAGAAATGGGAAAGTTCAATTCTGGAAATTCAAAGAAAGAATAATCGAGCACATGGGTTGATGCACTAGCATGCAACCCACTTGATTTGAGATATCGAGACAAAGGGATTACATTACACGGTAAGCATTCGTAGGAGGTGACACGACATTCTGACATTAACTTCTTTCTCTATGGGCGCCTTGGAATGTTAATAGACACTAACCTTGGACTTTAGGAAGGCTCCACCTAATGCCACTAAGAAAGAGGCATAGAGGGTCACACACTAAGTGTGTCCAAGTATATTAGTTAAATATTAATTTAACAAGATGAATAAAGATTATTCCCGACCGTGGTTTAATAATTATTGAAGGATTCCTGATCACATTTATTTCGACACTAGTTATTCAAGAGAATATATTGTGGGTGAAATAATATATTTATTATCAAGTAATGGAGTGATTTTTATTTGAGAAATAAATAGTTATTATTCAAGGTCTAATAAATGTGGTGGAGGAAATTAAGAAAAATGAAAAATAAAAGTACATGCCGTGTATATTAATATATACATGTCGTGTAGTTTTTTCTAGGAATTTCTAAGAAATAATATTATTTATTTAATTAAATAATATTAGGTGTAATTCACTGGGTGCATGTCAAGTAATAATAATAGTCAACTGTTATTATTAGACATGGGGTATTACTAATAATTAAATGAAATTAATAAATGCTTTCAGGTAATTAATTCATTTTATTATTCTATGAAATTAAAAACACCAATTATATATATTTATCATCAGCCTAGCCATTTTTTTGTGCACAATGGATTTGGAAAAGATCTCAAGCCAAGATAGAATTCCTTTTCCACTAAGAACGCTCTCAAGCTACTTGAGAGAGATCCACCTCCATCGGATCAAGGCGATCGAAGGAAGACATCGCAAGCGAAGGATCTTCTGCTCTATCACCCAGAGATCCCTTCGGAGACATCTAGAGATACATGGAGAACTTGTGGATCACCGCTAGAGGAATCCTACACTTGGATTCTACGCTGCAATGACGGATCACATCAGATCATGACCGAAAACATCAATGAAGAAAGAATTTCATCAAAGTAATTATTGTCAATTAATTAAATTAATTATAACCAGCATATGATGATCCTATACATGGTTCTGAGACTCCCCTCTTTATTTTTAATTCTTCATTCTATTCCGAAGATCCAGTGTTTTATTATCGTGACGAATCTCAGATTGATCTTTTTTAATGCTAAAATTAAAGTTGGGTACACCCACCAACGCGCTTCCACTGCGCCTGAAACCTAAAGTAACATCCCATTACTCTTTTGATAGGCATTTTTTTAAACATTTCATGGTTTTCCATTTTTTTTGTCTGGGTAGGGTCAAGAAGGAGATGGGAGGATACCTATAATGGTGAAGTCGTAGATCTATTGAAAATTTACAGTAGAAATTCTACTATTCTGCAACTTGCTGAAGATTTACACAACATGTAATATGGTTACATGATGTGTAAATCATAAATGAAAATAAATTAGTTTTTTTTATCAAAAGGCAATGAATTTCTTATTGATTATGGGAGTTGACAATTACATGATGTGTAATTGGGATTCACGCCATGTAAAGTCCCTATGATTGTTTTTAAACAGAAATCACGACTGAATTTCTGAATTTTCTCCCCTTTAGATTCCTTGATCTCAACCTAGATCCATTCCCATAAGATTTTTATTGCACTCCAACCCCTTTGGGTCTTTTTGTTCAGTGATTGATCCTCATTCTTGTCATTGTGTGACATACCGGGTAAGAGTTCTATCATTTTCTCACTCTATTATCCCTTAGATTTTGATAGATCATATAGGGATTGATGTATCTAAACCCCATGTTATCGAATCTTGTTTCTAGGTTGAGTTCCTAGATCTTCCATGCCTTTATTATTGTTGGTGGATCATGTTGTGGGTGAGTGCAACCCGAGTCTCAAGGTAAGTAGTTCTTTCTCTAGCCTATGTTTTATAAATCCATATTGTTCTGTTTTTATAAATTTATTTATAAAAAAATGGTACGAAATTGGATTGGTTGTTTGTGTGTGTGTTGGAATGGGATTTTGAAGAAAAGTTGGATTTTCTTGGTTTTTGATAAATAGAAAGAAAATGTGTATTTTCAAAGCATTGAATGATTTGTGAAAAATAAGCAGGTATGGTTAACCTATTAAATGTTAAATTGAAATAGTTTTCAAATCATTGAGATGATTGTGAAAACAAGCACATGGGTTACCTTGGGTACTAGGTAGAAGGTTTAGCTTAAGGCCACCATCCATTATGGGGGTTCACTTTTGGAGTGGTACTATTGTCATAGAGTGTAGATTATTGGAATTAGGTATGTATATAATGTTGTGGTTTCACATTCTAGGGTGTCTCTTTGGTCTTGGAGTGTAGATAATTAGCTTCAGGTACCGCAGTGCACTAATCATAGATTTTTAGGTATAATTTGTCTGCTGCCTGACCTATTGAATTCCTTGGTGTTGTGATAATTGTACTGCTACTGTTGTTTTTTATTTCTTGGATTTGTATTGTTTTAGCCTTGATATGCATGTGGATTCTTGTAAAAGATGATATAGAAAATTTTATTTGAAATTGATATACCTACTTTTGTTTTAGAACCATGGAAAAGGGAAATGTTTACCATGTTTTCTATAAAACTGCTTTACTAATTTTATGCCATGTTTTATTTGAAATGAGCACACAATAATTATTATACAAATACTTGTTATAAATAACCTAGTTGGGATCCTATTGATCCTGTTAGATCACCCCCACACACCCATTTTCTGGTGTGTAGACCTTTGTATGTCTTTTGATGTAGGGAAAGGCAAGGCACCACAGTGAGGCGGTGGGATTTTGTGTCAGTTGAGTTGGGTAGATGGTGGTGAGATGGAGGGAGGGTTCCCACACTATCACATGTAATAGATTCTTGTTTTTTATTTTCCTTTGTAGTTGTACTTGTCTCTTGGAGTTTTTATCTACTTTAGCTATTGTTTTGTTTATGCTTTATTCTTACAGTTATGGCATATATATATATATATATCAGTCTTCCACTGCTTCTTTCTACTTTGAGTATATATATCCTACCATGTTATTCAGTCAATTTGTGAAAAAATTGTTCCCTTGATGTGTTGTTTGATGCCAGGGTGCTTTTCTATAGCCTGTGGGGATCAGGAATGCCCTTCAGGCATGCAATAGATCGGGTCGGGTCCCAAGTTTGAGGGTAACCCAGGTTGGTTCATTAAAAAGTGGTATCAAAGGAGGTCTTTCCTCAAGATTACTTGTCTTGGGATGTTAATTAGACTGGAGATAGGATTTTCAGGACTTGAGAGGTATATTTTGATAAGTGCGTGGACAAATCTTATCATGATGAGAATCAAGTTTCCATGGGATGTTGGGATATGTGTCTCTAGTGTTGGGTTTTGTTTTAAATCTCAGTTTCTGCTTATCAGTTTTTTGGTTTGAACTGAGATTTAATTTGTTGTATGATCATTCATTTTTTTCAGTGTACAACAGTATGCCTCTAAGACATCTTCCACGAGTTCCTCAGGAGGGTTCACCTGATACTCTTCAAGGGAATTCAACAATAGATGAGAATCTCTCAAGGCTATAGTATGAGTAGTTTGTACTGTCGATCAAAACATACCACAAGTTCAGAATGAAGTTGTTGAGTTAAATCCAAGAGATGGGGGAGAGAGAGAGATCGGTCATGGGAATTCTTTAATGAGAATACACCATCCATTAAAGAATGAATGAACCTCAAGTGGTGGAGGACTGACTGAATAGGATTGATAAAATCTTCAACTTTCTAGTGACACTTGAGAATATCAAGGTGAAGTGTGCAGCGTTTTGGCTCAGGGTTCTGGTAAGTGATGGTGGGATTCCATAGTCTATGAATATATACATGTTGACTTGGATTGGAAGGGTTTTAGAACCCTATTCTTCCAACATTTTTTCCATATTTGTTGATTCTAAAAAAATTTATGGAGTTTATATCTTTGTAGCAGGGAGAGCATTTGGTGCCGGTGCACACCAACTAGTTTATTGAGCTTGTCCATTTTTCTCTGGACATGGTAAAGCATGACTATTTTAAGGCTCAAAAGTACCATTAGGGTTTACAATTGGATATCATATTGCAAATATTTATGTTGAATATTTCTACCTATGTGGATATGATAGATAGAGCTATGATGGAAGAGATGAATATAAAAAACAAGGTTGGATTTTCCACCTCTTTTATTCCATCCAGTGGAAGCTTTAATGGAATTCATCGGAGGAAAAAGAAGTGGTAGGATCATCGCAGGAGTAGTAGAGGCAGGTCTCAGCAGGGAGCCTCCTCTACACCATCTACTAAAGCTAGTTGTGTACCTATGACTTACTATTAGTGTGGAAACATCAGACACACAAGATGTTTTTTTAACTATACTCACTAATACATGCAATAGTTGTGGATGTTTTGGTCATTTAAAATGATTTTGTCAGTCTATGTCTACACCTCGTTATGGTCAGGGTTCATCAGCTCCAAAGGATTATGTGGTGTAGTCTAATGCTTCAAATACTATAAGGATCTAGCCATAAGCTTTAGGAGTGAATCACTTTCACGGAGTAGATTAGTTTTAATGTATTCCTCTCACGATGCATAGACAAAAGCAATTATAATGTTTCCTAGTGTAGTATAGTGGCTGACCATGGTCATCTCTCTTGAGGAGCATTTCAGTGTGTTCACTTTATCTAATTCACCCAATCTATATCCTTTTGATATTTTGTTATTTAATTAAAGTGATGAAAATATTTTTTTATTTATGATAATTAATTATAATCACATGTAAACTATCATGCGAATCTAAATAGAATGAGTTAATAAGAAAGAACTAGGTTTTGGGGTTCGGTCTTGGATTCAATCATCATTTTCCTACATGTGTTTGATTTAGTTTGATAATTCAAACATGAAATCTCATGTTTTAATCACTATTACTTTCTATAATAGAATTAGTTTGAGTTTCATGTCATTGGGGGGGCCGTCACCACATCGGGGACATTCGCCTCACCCAAGCATGCTACTAAAATATACCATAAACTTAATTAAACTGTAAAGAAAATTCATGAACACCTTGACCTCACCCCGAGCCAAGTCTCGTGATTAGCCTCTCATTTCAGAGAGTATTATATTACTTGGTGGAGTGGGTGGAAGAATAGATAGAGTGATAGAGAGATACGAGAAGGAAATGAAGAAAAGTGGATGGAGAAACAAAAATGCCTGAATTAATAAAACTAAAATTTAAATTACAATTGAAATTAAATTAAGAAAAAAATAAAATAAAAATAAAATAAAAAGAATAAATGAGGGGGAAGAGAGGATTAGTAGCGGCCCATGCCCCGGTGGGATCCCTCCTTGGTTGTGGGCGTCAAGCTGATCATTTGAGAAGGAGGCGAGGGCCTCCTTTTATAGGTATAATTCTGTTCTATGAAAATTTGCACATTGTTGAACCATTAAATGGTCGATTCATGTGTGGACCCATTCATAAATGTTTTCCATAAATGTGTTGGAAGCTAAACCTCCAAATTTCAGATTAATTTTCCACCAGATGTATGAGTTATGAATTTTTCATTGGCGGTTTCTTTTTCAAGACGCAGGTTCTAGGAAGCTTCCTCCAAAATTATAACATCCAATGGAAACCTTAATGACTTAAAAACTCCTCCAAATTTGTTTTATATTCTTCCCTATGTGTCCTCGTTCTATTCCAGGTAGAATAAACTTCATTGAAGGTGTGTAGGCCGAGATGTGGTTCCGTTATGGTGGTGGGGTCCACGCTGTCTGCCTGAAAAAATCTTCACCTTCATTTATTTTTAAGGCATCTATATGGCTGAATCAGCCCATGGTAGAAAATACAAAATTTAAGGAAATAAAATAAGGATTCTAAAAAAATAAGAATCACTCAATTTTGAATTATATTTTAAAATTAATAACCAAAATACTCTTATGGTAAAAATTTGTCAAAAATCCAGAATTAAGCACCTTTTACAATTTTGATCATTTTCATTCTATAATCCAAATTGCCCAATATTTTAATCAAACAATGAAATACATGGGTTTTATCATTGAAAAAAGTTAAAAAATAATCATTATTTGATAAAAAAATATGCACATAAATTTTCTCTGTCAAGTGTCCAATAGAAGTCAATGTAGGTCAATCGATAGTGAGAGGTACTATCTTTATTGCATCTTCCGTAGAGATTTATTTATTTGATACTGGTGCCTTCCACTCATTTATATCTATATGTTTTTTTTTGATATTATTAAACTTAAAACAAAACTTATGTCCTTTTTTATGGAGTTAGTGACACCCCTTCGTAAGAGGAAAGAGTAGGGGTTTCAATGTCCTTGTTCCTTAACGATAGTTGATACAAAGTTGGTCTAGGATTTTCCCATTATTGATTTGGATTTGTTTAAAATCATCATCAGTATGGATTGGATAGTCACTCATCAAGTTGAGGTTTATTTATACCATTTATTTGTTTCATTTCTTACTATTGATGAGATATCTCATGTGTTTCAGGAAGAGTGGGACCCGAGGTCTGGTCATGAAGGGCCTTCCCACCCAAAGCTCATGAGTTTTTTTTCCAACTATTTTGATTAAGCCTGATGATGTTTCTCATATTGTGGACCCTTCTGTTTTTTTGGGACTTTTATAATGTTTTCCCAGATGAATTCTTCAGTCTTCCTCTAGAGAGAGAGAGGTAGAGTTTACAGTTGACTTAGTGCCAGGGATGCAGTTGATACCAATACCTTCTTATCATATAGAACTAGTAGAGATGAAACTAATTAAGATCCAGTTGGATTACCTATTGGAAAAATGTTTTGTTTTCCCTAGTGTTTCACCTTGGGAAGAACCTGTTCTCTTTTCTAAGAAGGTATATGGTTCACTTTGATTGTGTGTGGACTATCGAAAGTTGAACCAGGTAACAGTTAAGAAACAATATCCTTTTCCTCACGTGGATGATTTGTTTGATAAGTTAAATGGGGAAAAGTGGTTTTCAAAGATTTATCTTTGGTCGGGTTATCATTAGCTCAGAGTTTGGGAGTCTGATATACTGAAGAAAACTTTCTGGAGCAGGTATGGCCATTATGAATATATTGTGATTCATTTTGGTCTGACTAATGACCCTATAGTTTTTATGTCCTTGATGAATTATATATTCCATCAATATAATTAAACTTTTGTTCTAGAGTTCATGGATGATATTTTGGTTTATTCAAAATTCGAGCATGAGCACGAGCACCATTTGATTTTGGTGTTAGAAATTCGGAGAAGTCACCATTTGTATGGAAAGCTTTCAAAATGTAGTTTCTAGATTCAATAAGTGAAGTTCTTAGGAAACATGATTTCTAAACATTGATGGTATTTTTATCTTTAAAAGTTGAAGGTTTTCCTGTCATGGAAAGAATCAAAAAATGTCTTTGATATTTAGAGTTTCCTTGGTCATGCTGGATATTACAAACAGTTTGTTAAAGATTTCTCTAAAATGGCATCACCTTTGACTGCCCTTACTAGGAAAGTGGTGAAATTAACCTAGGATGTAAAGTGTTAGTCTTATTTCTATGAACTAAAATGACTTCTGTCATTCGATCCTATACTGATCTTACATGAGCCCAGTAAGGGATATGTGGTGTTCTGTGATGCTTCTGGTGCTGGTTTGGGTTTTGTTATTATGCAGTATGATCATGTGGTGGCTTATATCTCTCATTAGCTCTAAACACATGAGAATAATTACCCCACTCATAACTTAGAGCTTTCTATGGTTATGCGCATTCTTACATGTTGGTGACACTATATTTTTGGGGATAGGTTCACAGTCTTTTTCGATCACAAGAGTCTGATTTATATATTTTCTCAGAAAGAATTGAATCTCAGATAGAGAAGTTGGGTATAATACCTTCATACATTTGAATTCGATATTTCCAACACCCTGGGGAAGGGTACTATCGTTTCAGATTCTTTGAGCAGGAAACTTCTGAACCAGACAGTGAAAGAATCATCAGAAGAGTGGAACCTGATGGATCTTTTTTCACAGTTTCACAATTGTACATTGGAGTCCAAGAATCAGGGGAAGTGATCTCTTTAACAAGTGTTTAGTTTAACTTCACTATTATAGAGTTGATTCTTCAGGAACAAAAAATTTATGATGAGTTCTGTGGCATTAGATAATATCTTAAAGGTGGGGAGACCATTTTTGAGTGGTTGTTCTCCAAATCGAATTTTATTTGCTTCCAAAATTATTTTGTGGTACTACAGTCAGTAAGGAGAGATGTTATGGGGGATTTCTATAATTCCCAGTGGGTAGTGAACCTAGGAACCACAAAGATATTCTATGGCATGTAGTAACAATTCTGGTGGCTTGGTATGATAAGGGACATTACTGAGTTTTTCTCTCATTTGTATACATGCCAACAGGTGAAAGACAAGCATAAAAACCTTTAGGTTAGCTTTATCCACTTCCAGTTCCTACTTGGAAGTGGTATGAGATCTATGTGAACTTTGTGGTTGGGTTTCCACATACCAAAAAAAAGAATAATGTGATATGAGTTTTGATCAATAGACTAACGAAATCATCTCACTTTATACCCATTCGGGATACAACCATAGTTGAGGATTTGGGAAATCTCTATGTGAAAGAGATTGTTCTGTTGCATGGAGTTCTATCTTCTATAGTTTCTGATAGACATCCCCGATTCACTTCTCACTTTTGGAAAGGTATTTAGAAGGCATTGGGATCTCATGTTTTTTTGAGTATGGTATACTATCTGTAGTCTAATAGATAAGAAAAAAGAGCTATAAATATTCTTGAGGATATGATTGTTCTTGTGTTATCAACTTTTTGTGTCTTGGGATGATCAATCAGGGATGGTTGATCTTTTTTATAACAATAGTTATCAGTCCATGATCAGAATGGATCCTTTCGAGGACTTTTATGCCTATTCTTGTAAATATTCATTATGTTGGCTAAATATTGGTGAAAGTTCCTTGATTGGACCAAGTTTGGTTCAAGAGATTACACAAAATATTCATTTTATTCTTCAGAGGATGTTGAAGTCACAAAGAAGGTATAAATATAATTCTAATCATCATCACAGGTTGTTGGAGTTTTCAGTTGGTGACCAAGTGTTCTTGAAAGTTTCACCTCTCTTGGGTCATCGATGGCTTAGAAGGCAAGGGAAACTTTCTCCCTATTTTTTTTGGGACTTTTGAGGTTGTGGAGCAAGTGGATAAGGTTTCTTACTATTTGAAACTCCCATCGTAGCTAACATCAATACATAATCTGTTTCATATATCTCATCTCCAAAAGTATCTATCTGATCCATCTCATGTTCTAAGCTGGCATGATCTTAAAATTGATCCGAACTTATCCATGACTGAGAGACCAGTCAGGATAATCGATTTTAACCAAGATACTTCATAGGAGGAAGATACATTTGGTTTGAGTGCTATGGAATTATGATTATGATTCTCATGAGATGTGGGAGAGTGAGGAACTGATGGGAGAGTAGTGGACTCATCTTTTTTGCATGAAGGATTATTCACAGAATTTTTTGGGGCAAACATTTTTTATGGTGGGGAGGTGTCAACATCCCGTTACTCTTTTGAAAATTATGTTTTTAAACCTTTCATGGTTTTCCTTTTTCGTTTTCTAGGTAGGGCTGAGAAGGAAATGGGAGGATATCTGTAATGGTGAAGTTAAATATTTGTTAGAAATTTCTAGCAGAAATTCTACTATTCTTAAGCCTACTATAGATTTACATGACATGTAATATAGTTACATGATGTGTAAATAATAAATGAAAATAAATTCTCTTTTTATCAAATGGGTATGAATTTCTTGGAGATTATAGGAGTTGACAATTACATGACATGTAATTGGGTTACACATCGTGTAAAGTCTCGATGATTGTTTATAAATAGGAATCACAACTGAATTTCTCAATTTTCTCTCCTTTAGGTTCCTTTATCTCAACTTAGATCCATCCCTAGGTGATTTTGGGATCCCTCCAACCCCTACGGGTCTTTTCATTCGGTGATTGATCCTCTTTCCATTTGTTGTGTGACATACCAGGTAAGCATTCTCTCCATTTCTTACTCTCTTATCCCTTGGAGTTTGATAGATCATCTAGGGATTGATGGATCTAAAACCCATGTTGTCTAATATTTTTTTTAGTTTGATTTCATAGATCTTCCATGCCTTCATTCTTGTTGGTGGATCCCGTGGAGGGCATGTGCGACCCGAGTCTCGAGGTAGGTGGTTTCATCTCTATCCTATGGTTGATAAAACCGTATTATTCCATTTTTATAAATTTATTTATAAATAAATTTGTATTAAATTTTCATGGTTTTTTGTGTGTGTTGGAATGGGATTTTGAAGAAAAGTGGGTTTTCCTTGGTTTTTGATAAATAGAGAGAAAAAGGTTATTTTCAAATCATTGAATGATTTGTGAAAAATAAGCAGGTATGGTTACCCTATTAAATTTTGAATTGTATAAATGGTTTTGAAATGGTTTTCAAAACATTGAGATGATTGTGAAAATGAGAACATGGGTTACCTTGGGTACTAGGTAGAAGGTTTAGCTTGAGGCCATCTTCCATTACGGGGGTTCACTTTTTAGGTGTTCCTCTTATCCTCGAGTGTATATTATTAGCTCTAGGTACATATATGATGTTGGTGTTTCACATTATAGGGTGTCTCCCTAGTCCTGGATTGTAGATAATTGGCTTCAGATACCATAATGCACTGATCATATATTTTTGGGTATGAGTAGTATGCTGCCTGATCTGTTGTATTCTTTGGTGTTGTGATACCTATGCTGATACTATTGTTTTGTATTGGTTGGATTTGTATCGTTTTAGCCTTAATATGCATGTTGATTCTTGTGAAATATGATATGGAAAATGTGATTTGAAATTGATATACCCACATTTGTTTTAGAATTATGTAAAATGGAAATGTTTTCCATGTTTTCTATAAAACTTCTTTACTGCTTTCCATGCCATGTTTTATTTGAAATGATCATAAGAGAATTGTTATACAGAGAATTATTATGGAGCACCTGGGTGGGATCCTATTGATCCTGTTATCTCACACACTACACACCCCTTTGGTGGTGCGTAGAACCTTTTATGTATTTTGATACAGGAAAAGGAAAGGTTCCACAATGAGTCGGTGAGTTTTCATGTCAGCTGAGTTGGGTAGCTGGTGGTGAGATGATGGGAGGTTGCCCACACTATCACATGGATTAGTTGTATTTTTTTTTCATTTTTCATTACATTTGAACTTGTATCTTGGAGTTTTTAGCTACTTTAGATGTTGATTTGTTTTCACTATCTTCTTATAGTTATGGAATATATATATATATATATATCAACATTTTTCTATTTATTTATTCTTTGAGTATGTATATCTTGACTTTTTCTTCATTCAGGTTGGGAAAAAATCATTCCCTTAGAGTGTTTTTCAATGCTCGGGTGCTTATTTCCAACCTTTGGGGACCGGGAACTCCCTTTGGGTATGTAATAGATCGGGTTGGGTCCCAGATTTAAGGGTAACCTAGGTTGGTTTGTTACATTTGGTATCATAATAGAGAGAAAAGACAATCTTCTACTATTCATGAATAGAAAGAAATAAGTGGTATGGATAATTTTATATTTGATCTGTTTCATTTTTTACATCATCACGAGAGAGATAGTATGCCAGTTCAAGAAGACAAATATATCAATACACATGAGGAAAATACTTAATATGATAGTGTTGAGAGAGAAAAAAATTTAATGGATGGTTCCATAACTCCTATAAATTAGGAATGTACTAAAATAAAAAAGTTAGAATTTTTAATGAGATTATATCTTGGAAAAACCAAGTATGGAATTTCAAATACCTTCATTGATTATATTCTTACATTTTGAAGGAATTGATTCTTGATGATTCATATATTCCCTCAAATCATTATAAGGCATGAAAGTTAATTAAGAAGCTCAAATTTTATATTAATAAAATTCATGCTTGTCTGAAAGATTGCAGTTTATTTTGGGAGGAAACATCCAACCTTAATGACTATAAAGAATGCGGTACATCTTGATGGAAGAAAAATGCAGATGGAACATCATCTCGTATTCCACGTAATGTCATGTGGCACTTTCCATTGATTCCTAGGCTTCAAAATCTATTCATGTCTACAAAAATCTCATCCAATATATGATGACATGATTCAAAGAGAATTAAAGACAATGATGAGTTGGTTTATCCTTCAGATGGATTATCATGGTGGGAATTTGATGCAAAACATCCCAATTTTTCCACTAAGGTGCGTAATGTTAGGTTGGGTCTATACTGTGATGGTTTTAATCCATTTGTTTAGATGCCTACTGCTCATTGCATGTGGAAATTTTTTATTCACATTTATAATCTTCCTCTATGGATGTGTATGAAAAAACTTTTACTTTCTTGAGTATACTAATACCTAGACCTTCTGATCCTAGCAATGATATAGATGCCTACTTGAAACCTTTAATAAGAGAGTTGAAGTAACTTTGGGATAAGGGTGTGTGCACATTTGACGCTTCTTCAAAAAATATATTTTATATGAGTGTTTCCCTTTTATGGACTATAAATGTTTTCCCTTCTTATGCATTGATTTTTGATTGGAGCATGAAGGTAAAAAAATCATGTCTTTTTTAACGAAGAATACACAATTGATAAGGCTTACATATCATCATAGTTTTAGTTTCATGGGACATCGATGATTCTTTCCAATGGATCATCAATATAAGAAGAATTTTAGGAGTTTTTATAATAATATTTACAATGAACAACCACATCAATGTATTTTAGGAACTTATATTCTTAATTAATTAAAAGATTTTAGTTTTTCATTAGGTAAATATCAGATGAAATCTAAAAAGAGTAAAAATGTTGACACTGAATCCAATTACAATTGGAAAAAGAGAAGTATTTTTTTGAGTTTTCATATTAGTATACCAATTTATTACATCATAGTATAGAAATAATGCTTATTGAAAAAAATATATATGAAAATTTTCTTTCAATTATCCTGAATATCAAGGGGAATACCAAATATGACTTCCAATCTCACCGAGACTTGTTGGATTTGGGTATTCGGCCAGAACTGCATCCTATGTGTATCAGTGAAAACAAATGGAAAGTTCCTTGTGATTCTTATGTGATGAAACCTTTAGAGAAAAATCAATTTCTGGAAGTATTGGAGAGTATCAAGGTTCTTGATGGATATTCCAATGACATATCTAAATGATTCAACATAAGGGATTTGAAACTAAAATCCCTAAAAACTCATGATTATCACATCCTTCTTCATGAATTGATTCCAATATCAATCAGGAATTTTCTATCCAATAATGTGAGGGTGAAAATGATTTTCTTATGTAATTTTTTAGATACCTTTGTTTTAAAAGTTTATCTAAGTCTTTCTTGATAAAAATACATCAAAAGGCACCATTAATTTTTTGTGAGTTGGAAATTTTTTTCCTCCATCATTTTCACCTGCATGTTGCATTTAATAGTTAATATTCCAACTGAAACATTTATTGGGGGACCCATTTTTTTGGATATATCCTAATGAAATAAATATGTTCACAATGAAATATTATATTTAAAACAAGAATAATCAGGAAGGTTCCATTATGAGAGGTTATCTAGATCAAGAATTTATGGATTTTTGTTCAATGTATTTTTCTTATGTGAGAATAAGACATAACCAAAAAATGAGAAATGAATATGAGAAGTATGGGAAATTGAGCCCTTATTTTCATATATTCCCCAAATAGAAGAAATTCTTGGGTTATATACATTGGCTACATTGATCCTTAAATAGTGAGATATGACACATCACACAGTATTGTTTAACTGTGGTTTTTTATGACTATATCAATTAAGTAATTTGAATATTTATATATTATCTCATACTATGTCATTTTACATATACCTCAAACTTTTATTTGTTGAAATAGTGGGTTACCTAAACCCAACTATTCAGTTCTTTTGATTACCATATCATGTATATAGTTAGCTATACATGATGTCGTCTTACCATTATAGTGTAGAATTTTCTGCGTCCACTATTGAAATGGTAATGTCCAAAGATTAATTATCATATCAAAAGGTTATAGCAGTACCTAGGCTATAATGAGAACCTATAGATACTATGAAATTAATCTTAAATATATTTTCTATGGTCTAGATACATCTTATTAATTGGACATAGTAGATGTTTGACTATCAGGTGCTGGGGGATCATAAGCATTGAGACTTCTTCTCATGAAGTTCACACTTGGTGATCTCCAGTAGTGAGATCATGAGGACTGACCCGCCAATAAGAACACCACATGTTTGGAGTATCATTGGATATTCCTATTTATAATCATATGTAATGGTATCTAGAGTTGATATCATTACCAATGTATTTAATTTGATTGCATACTTTGATTCAAGGTGAAAACCATGGCAGTGAAGTCGTTGCAATATAGTTTATGTTGGGTGCGTCGTTGGTGGCATGACATTGGTTGAATGGTCAAGAAATGATTTGTCACTTCTGGGATATGAAAGTAATATATCTCAAGCCATGTTGATATAGATGTTAGTACCTTTATAAGACCATGACCATGGCAGTTGAGGGTAAATATGTCCAGTTAAATCAACAAACAATAAAGAAAGAAAAGGGCGATGACACGAGAATGCGTCCTGTTTTATGATATATTACAGACAAAAAGATTATATTACACAGTACATGTTCATAGGTTGGTTGTTACTACTGTGACAATACTTATCTTTTTAGGGGACATGATGGGTTACTAGATCCCACTCTTGGTTTGTGAATATTATTCACTGATGTTGAGATAAAATTCTGGAGGGTCACACACAATAGCGTATTCAAGAATCTGCCCTATTCAGTTGAATAAGAGTTTTGGATATGGTGGACCCACCCATGGGGTATGGGATTTTTCCAAGATTAAATTATCACCGATGCAATAAATAAATTCATATTATTCAAGTTTAGAATAATGAGCACTGAATTTATTTATAAAATGTTTTTATGAGTTTTAAGTAAAAACATGAAAAAATATTAATTGACGAATATTAAATTATTAAAGGTTCAAATAATATTTATGGGAACGATGAGTTGATTTAATGACTCAATTATTATCATGTAATATATTTTAATATATTACAAGTAAATGATAATAATATTTATGACTCAGTTTAGTAGTCATAAAATGTCATTGATAGTGCATTAAGTATTCAGGGTCGGCGAGGCGATACCGGGTATTTTAATTAACCATTATAAATATAAGAGGAGAGGAGATTTCCAATAACTATTCATGGAACTTATATCACTTCTCCTCTCTCCCATGATCTAGAGAGAGAGAGAGAGGCTCTGGATCTAAGGAGCATGGATCAAACAATCTCTCAGGCATCACTTGCGAAGCGATGTGGTGATCGTTGGAGCATCGAAGGCATCATCACAATTCTGCGCTAGCACTCGGATTACGACGAATGACACTTCTGAAAATTTCTTGAAGTGCATGTGGAAGATCTAGAGGAGTTCGATGTTGGATTATTCGAGCATCAATCTCCAATGATGAGAAGACATCAAGCGCGACTTCAGAATTAAACTAGGTATTTAACGGTTTATTTTTGTGCTTAAAGTCCTTCACGCATGGTCCTCAGCTAAGACTGAGATGATTTTCACTGATTTCAACAAGTTTATGTTGATCGTCAGTTTAAAATTTTAAAACCCACCTATTTGGGGCTTCTGCTGTATGCTCGGTTCCAACAAGTGGTATCAGAGGGATGCATGTCTATTTTAAACCAAAATAATTAAATTTTCATTAAAATATGAAGATGGAATCATTATGGTCCCAACACTGTAGACCGTGTTTGAATTCGATATCGAATGTCATCTGAAGTTTATAATCAGAGTTTAACCAGTTGTTTTATAAATGACCACTGGGTGGAAATTCGGTTACCAGAATAGTATTTTCCATTGAACCTTAATGATGATGATGATGATGATTATTATTTAATTACAATAATAATAGTTTGATTATAATAATAATTTTATTACTATAATATTCTATTATAATAATATTTTATTATTATAATTATTATAATTTCTAGTCTAACTATAGACTGAAGAAATCAATCAAAAATTAAGAGGGGAGACCTACTTTGCAGGTCTCCAACAACATAAAAGAATATGAAGGACATGCAAAGCAGGTCAAGAAAAAAAAGGCAAGGATGGGGCACTGCCTGGAAAAACAAGACAAAAAATGGGGTGACCTTCATGTGTAGGTCAAGAAAAAAAAGTGTTGGGGGATGATCGACACCCCTGTTCAGCCGCATCACACGACGCCCCAAAGGCCATCCACCATCTCTGCAGAACCGGCACACTAAGGCCATCGGTTCTCCTCCTACACCGTTGTAGCGTGGCAGCCCGCACCCAGCCAGTAGCCCCCATCTCCCCTCAGCCTCCTCTATTCTCACTCCAAGAACACTGGACCGCACAACACCCCACACCCATGCGCTAGCAGCAGATCCCCGAGCCCCCTTTGGATACCCTAGACTCCCACACCAGGCGTAGCGATGACCCCAACCAGCCCTCTCCCAGTCAGCATCGAGGCCCCTCCTCACTGGTGGTCTTCCCTGTGGAACCGCCACACACATCCAAGCCAGGCCCTATAGTTATCCCTCCTCAACCACACCAGTTGCGACAGCCCCACGAAGACCCATAGAAGTTGATGCCTGGTAGCCGTCTCCTTCCCATGGAGACCCGCAATAGCCCTCTCCAGGGGCAGCAATGACCGCCCTCCCGTCGCCCGCCAACCTACATGTGCGGCACCCCGAAGAGCCCGCACCCTGGCCAGCGACGCTCATAGCGGTCACCCCACAGCCATACCAGGACGCCCGCCACGGACCAGGCACGTACCTCCTTTGCACTCACCAACACCCCGCAGAGCCAAGGATGCACCTTGTGAGAACCATGGTTTGAGGCCCTTTCTTACCAGACTATCCCACAACACACCCATGCGGCCCGTGCCTTCATGCCGCCTGTGAGAAGGCCCTTACCTCTAGAGGAATGACCCTCCTCAACACCGCTCTAATGAGGTAATCCCCTTACCTCTCCACCTAGACCAGACCAGATGGGAAACAGGCATTGGCGGGTCTTCCCAACCTGAAATGGGCTTTGGTGGACCTGCCCGGACCAGAATGCTCCTGCACGAGGTTGGTACCGCCTAGAATGGGCCTACGCAGATTCTCTCCAACCCGCACAGGCCCTTCCTAGGATTTCAGGGGCTCAGTTAATTTTATTTTAATCAAAAATTAATAAAAAAAAATTAATTTAATTACAATTGATAATTAAATTAATTAGATATTAATTTTTGGTTTCTACGAAGTAATTAATTTAATTGGGAGATTAATTAAATTAATTAATTAATTTAATTTTAGTTTTAAAATTAAATTAATCAATTGTGACCAAATGGTGTAACTATAGAATTAAAAATAAGAGTGAAATTTTTAATTCAATCAAATTCCCTAAAGTATTATTTTAATGTAAGTTTAATTTTTAATTATGTATTTAGTTCATATACGCGAGTTAATATGTATACTGGTCATGATCCGTGGACCTACCAATGTATGTCTAGTGCATTTTATTTAATTATTTATTTAATTATTTA
Source organism: Viscum album (assembly GCA_963277665.1). Taxonomy (NCBI): domain Eukaryota; kingdom Viridiplantae; phylum Streptophyta; class Magnoliopsida; order Santalales; family Viscaceae; genus Viscum; species Viscum album. The sequence goes on from OY728155.1 coordinate 727,893,683, forward strand.
TTTAATTTATTTATTTAATTATTTTATGTCGGTTTGTAATAATTATTTTAATTAAATAAAAGACGATTTGTGTGTCGTCGCAAGTGTCATTATATGTATAAGGGTCTGTGTGCCCATTCTCAGAGTTGTATTTTATACCCCATGACCCCCTCGCCTGCGTGCGAGTACTGTTTTATAATGACGAGACAAGGTATGATGCACTTCATGCAAAATAATGACGACACACCATACATGATTTGGATGTATTGGTTGAGCATACGTTGCTATTTAAGTTGCAAGACATGTGACTAAAGGTACTTACCCCTAGGGTTTCAGTTGGTCCATTATTCACTCAACAGATCAACCAATAGTACCGGATCATGATTAGGTTTTTCATTTTATTTATTCATGGTTTATTATTTTGTGAATGTGTAGTTTATTGAGAGATCACATAGTATAATAATAAACAATTATTCAAGATAAAATGAATATGTGACGTGATGAAATTTCTATTTCTTGCATGGTCGGTTGTGAGTGCGATCACATAGTACGTTCTTATAAAAATAGAAAATGATTTCTTTCGTCACACTAAAAATAATAAAACCCTCAAAGATATATTAAGTCATAACAACCTTTCATCATTCAAATTTGGACAAAACCGGCTATTTGAGGTGCCGATCATGCCATAGATGAGGGTGACTCTTACTACCGGGGAGTCCTTTTAAGAATGATGGGTTGACTTAACTAAAATCCCAGAAAAGAAATAGCCATAGCTAGATTGTTGTAATTTTAGAGGCAAGAATTGAGTAAATCTAGTTTTTATTTTAGAAGTTGGGACTTCACTCAACAGTTTAAGGAACCGCAAGTTAAAGCGGCCGACCAGCCAAAATCCCACCTTGAACCCTCTGAGTAGTGGCATAGCCATAGCTTGTAGACTACGAGGGGTGGTTCCAGGATCCTTTCCACTAGAATACTCAAGAGACAGAGTATTCCAATTCTAGCAAAGAGGGTTCCTAGAATCTAATAAAATAGTGGGAGACATTAAAATATTTAAGTAATTAATCAAAGTGTCTAAACCGGTAATCCATATAAAAGGAACTCATATGCTAAAATTCATTTTTGTAGAAAATGGAAAGTTATACCACAAGATTAAAACTATGATATTATAATGGACAACGTAAATGTCCTCACTAATACGAGTATCCAAGAATAATACAGGTACTTGCGCATAGTATTATTATGATATAGGAAAATCAAGGTGCTAGTGTCCCCAACACTGTTAAACTACCTTAAGAAGAAAGGGTGAAAATTGATTACAGGAGACTAATGTACAAAGTATATGATAGTTATGTCATTATTATTCCCTCAACGTCCAATATCAGTTGCGGTCGCTACACCAGGATATGGATGATATAAACATGAAGTCTCATCTCTGAGTTGTTTGCAAGGAGAAAGCGAAGCAATGATATGAATAAGGCGATGGTTACAACGGTATGTGTAAATTTAAAGATCGATCATGACATTTAAATGAATCCCTTTCTCATATCATTTTCACCATATTACTCAAGTCTCATTTTAAGTTATAAAACAAGCAAGTGTTTAGTAAACGCTCCATTACCTATCTAGGTAAGGTTCGCTAAGTGAGTAAGAATAAAAGACAATTAAGTTTTAATTATTATGGAGAATAAATTGAAAGAAAATGTGAAAAGGTTAAAGTAATTTAATTCCAATGGAACATTCGTGATTTCCATCAATGCATGAGGTATTAACAAAGGTTATTTTTATTTCATATTATAAAATAAAACAATGGAAGTTTAAAAGCAATAAAACGATTTAAAGGAGAAAGTAGCCGCTTATACATCAGGCATATTCATCAAAGTAATGTTTCCTTTTAAATAATTGAGTATTTAATACTATATTATTTTTACATATGAGTATTTAAATACAGTTACCAAGTATGTATAGAAATATTACTTAAAGTCAGGTGTATTCTCTAAGTGGATGTGAAAAGGTGATACCTAGGCTAGTGGTGAGTAGTACACGACTTCTTTAATTTCCAAGTGAAAGATTAGTGTTGAACTATTATTGAGTATAACCAAAAACATTAATCTCATGTGTCCTTGGACACAAGGAGACATTTTTTCAGGTTCTGGAATGAATGTTGTTTTGGTAAAATCAATCACTAGTTTAGTAATACATGAATCATAGACAGTTAGTGATGAATATAAATATAAGACTTATAACCAGTTGTGAAAATATAATTCTTTGTCAAGTAATACTAACATTGAACATCATCAATATACCAAGTATGGTATTTAGGCTCAGAACAGCTAAATACTTTTGGTATTATCGATGCCTTTAGTTTGGACAAATGAGCCTTTAATAATAAAGGTATGTCACAAAGCTTTTGGAAATAGTTCAACAAGTAAGAGTGAACTATTCCAAGTATAAGCTAGAGATATATACACTTCATAAGATTCATTTAAGTAATTAAGGAATAATAAAGTGAAGTATATGCATGGTTAGGAGATATGAGATGCTTCGAGTTGGGATATTGAATAATATCTCGACCAAGCATTCATCAATCATGATAATGCAATGTGGAGAAATTCTTAAACGAACATTACCTTATCAAAATCACGACATTGATGTTAATGAGGAGGATTGATGATTAAGTCTTACATATCAACATTGATAAAAAAATGTAGTGTGGAGTAATTCCTAAATGCACATTTTATACATCAAAGTATTTATGTAAGTAATATAAATGTTGCAGCTAGCATAAAATTCCTATAATGTCCCAACCCCAGTTACCCAGAGTCAGTGATTTATTACATAACATTGGAAAGATACAAGGAATCATGTCCCGAAAGACCGATCAGTTTAGTATTATTGGAAACAAGATACATACATAAGTTCAACATTACAACTTGAAAAGAAATACAACACTAATTTATTCCATTAGAAACATCCAAGCCTCCTAAATTATGTCTGCAAGTCACTCATAACTAACTTCTTCGTATCCTGGGAAAATAAAACATAAGAAAGGGGTGAGATAAAATGCTCAGTAAGGGTAGGCAATACAGTGGAAGATAACATAAACATTAGGTATGGTGAATAATTAAAAACACATACCTTTACAAATAATAAGCATGAACACTTTATGGCAGGAATATGAGCTGAGTAAATAATTCCATAATAAAACATAGTCATGGGTATTCTACTAGTCGAATAACCACATAAATCATTATTATTATTTTCATAATGAGGGAATGTATAATGCTGGACATTCTGAAATATCTTTTCAAGGTCTCAGCTAAGGCATCCAAAAATGATTTAGGCCTCGGCCAATTCCACGTCTAATTGTCTCATGAGACCTACCGATGCACCGAGGAGCTATAGCAGGCTCCACCCGTCACATACTAAGTCCAAAAAATTCCTCATATGAAAAGTTTGAAACATAACATAAACATTCATATTAAAACTAGCATATGAAATGTCAATACTTTAACCATAAACCATGAATGGTATAAAAATAACACATCCATAGTCAAACATATCACAAAACCTTCAATACAATATGGAAGATTTGTATCACAATAAATCAACTTCAAACAAGTATAAAATCCATCTAAGGATATTGACATAGATGAAATGAAAAATATTTGAAATAAATATCTCTTTCTATTTTGGAACCATTTAAGAGTCACATAATTATAAAAGAAAACATTTGTTTTGAAAATATTATTATAAGATTGTGATAAAACACAATTTTATTGAATATTTTATTCATAATAAATGATATAATTTCCTCAAATTATGCTAAATATGATCAATTATGAAATATTTGGGATTAGATCATTCATTTTCAAATTTGATGAAAAATCCAGTTTTACCCTTTTAAAATTTACTGTAGTATTCCAGGCATAAATATTTTTCTGTAAATTATTTTGACTTAAAATTTTGTAACTGTGTTTCCGAGTTAATGGGATAAAAATTATATTCAGGACATGTGAGCTGGATCGGGCATTATAGTGGACTAAATGGGCCATGAAGACAAATATGGACTGAACTATCCAGATTGGACATCACTTCACCATTTGGGATGTATCTTCTTCATCCGGTATTTTATTGGGACCAAATTTTGAGGGAAGCTCAGGGATATGATTATTCACAAACAATACTTCGATAAAGCTATCCAAGTCACGCATTTTGGAGGTCAACTATGCGGTGAAAGTGGGATTAAAATATTTGGCCGAATTTCCCTTTCACATTTAATAAAGTTTTGTAACCCTAGACCTCCCCAAATCCATTTAAAGGATGTTTTCACTCTTTGGGAGGGGTTTTAGAGTATTTGGTAAGGTTTGTACGAAAGGGTGTCTCTTGGGATCCCCTCACAACTCTTGGAATAAGTAAGGCTTTGTGCAAACCTTTCTTCCAAAAAGGCTCTCCTCTCCCACCTCCTCTTTGTATTTATTTTCTTTCATGTTTGTATCTTGAAGTTTTCTTCAATTAATATTCTGTGTTCTTCCCTTTCCTTCTTATCTTAATCTTCCTAATTGTGTTGGAATCAATAGTGGAGATGAGATTGGGTTCTACCCTTTCAATCCTTTGCTCATGCAAAATGTCTCCACGATGACCACACCGCCCATAGAAGAGTAGTTTTTTAGTGATCGATCTATCTTCTACCCTCTTCATTTAATTGTTTTGAATCATTGAGATACTGTAATTCAATTAATATGATCCATGAATTGTGTTTTTAAATTATAAGAAACTAAGAAAGCAATTAAAAAATTAACACAAAAACACGCGAGGTCGAGATTTTTTGTAAATTGTGAGAGTGCGATCTTAATCGGTAATACAAGACCACACATGATAAATTTGTAGAGTTAAAATATAATACCTAAACACAATTCATAATCATTTACAGAATGGATATGTGCTCTAATTAACCACTGACCCTAAGCTAACATTAGAACAACAATCAAAGCAGGGTGCTACGATTGCATGTTCCGAAGCTAGCCAAGGGTTTAAGTAATTTCCTCTTTATGGTTAAGTTAACTCTCGTAGGGTTCAAGGGTTATCAAATTAGGGGATAATAATTAAGTGGATATTTATTTAAATGATAATGATTAATAAGTAAATGAATAGGTAGAGTTAGATCGATTACACCTTTTAAAATATTTTCTTAAATTCTTTTTTCTTGTTGAGTCGATTTAATCAAACTTCATTTCAAAATTAAAAAAAAATGAAATATTTCCAGCAAACTTCTTCAAGTTTTATAAAAAATAAACAAACCCATCCTTTCAAGTAGTGTTTTAATTCTTTTTTATTTTATTTTTATAATACCTTTAAGAAGTTGTTTTAATTTACTTCCTCCTTTGAGAGACGACCTTGGTCAGCCACTCTACTGCACCTAAGTACCCAAAAACCACTAATCATTTGAGGGCGCCGATAATAACACATTTAAAATTGGCTCCATTGCTGAGGAGGAAAGTAATTATTTCAACCAATTAGAGGTATTTATTTTATTTTACATTTTATTCACTTCCTCTCTTCTTTATTCCTTCTTTACCCAATCTGAATTTTTATTTTCTTCTTCTTTTATTTTCTTCTATTTATTTTTAGATCATCAACTCAAACTTATAATTTTTATTTTAATATTATCCAAATTCTTTCTTTTAATTTTTATTTGATTTATGACATGAACTAATCCCGAAAATCTCTTAGATCTTGACCCTAAGATTGAACGCAGCCTTAGGGCTTGAATCAGACATTCTCAGTCTATGGGAAGTTTCAACATTCAAACAGTTGGAGAATTTCTCCACTCCAAGAAAATTGAAATTGGAAACACTTATAATTATAACATAAAACAAGAACCAATGGATGAGAATAATGGAAATGAACTTAATAGAACTATTCTAGAATTGGTTGCACCAGATATTAAATATCAACCAAATTGTATTGCATAATCGAATCTCAAATCCCACTTTAAACTGAAATCTTGGTTAATTCATCTTATTACAAAGTTTCATGGGTTATCTGGTGAGGATCCTAACAAAAATTTGAAAGAATTTAATGTGGTTTTCTCAACCCTTAAACTCAGAAATGTTTCTGAAGATCAAATCAAACTAAGATCATTCCCATTCCCACTTGATAGATCTGCGAAAGATTGGATGTATTAATTACAACCTAAAGATGTAACCTTTTGGAATGATTTGAAACATCTTTTCTTGCAGAGATTTTTTCCATCATCAAGGATCACTTCTATTCTTAAAGAGATCTCAGGGATCAACCAAGCCCAAGGGGAGTCAATGTATGAGTAATGGGAATGATTCAAGAAGTTGTACGCAAGCTACCCACATCACCAAATCAGTGAGCAACTCCTCATCCAATACTTCTATGAAGGACTCACACCTATGGAGAGAAGCATGGTGGATACCATGGCTGGAGGAGAATTGGTGGACAAGACACCAGTACCTACATGTGCATTGATTGAAAAAATGGCCCAAAACTCCCAACAATTTGGTGATCTAGGTACACCACATGTCAGGGGAGTACATCAGGTAAGTCCATCTTCTCTTGAAATTCATTTGATTGATACCAAGTTGGAATAATTGATAACTATGGTGAGGCAGATTGCTTTGGCACAAAAGACATCCCAAAACCCTCCTTCAAGGCCTTGTGGAATTTGCACAGAGACAAGCCACCCAACTGATTGTTTCCCACAACTATAAGAGATAGAGGATTGCACAGTAGTATTCCCAGGGAGACCATATCAGCAACAACAATAGACATACCCCTAGAAGAAGTTTGATTCATTTTATCCAACATACAACCAAGGGTGTAAGGATCAACCAAACATGAGGTATGGCTCTGGACAACAACAAAGGCCCCCTTTTCAACAAAACTTCCAGCAACCTCCACCTTACTAGCAGGGTTTCCAACAACCCCAAAGGAGATTTGAAGCCCAAGCATCAACAAGCCAACAACAAGGGAATCCCCCACCCAAGGTAGATTCTAACACTGATGACCTTCTGAAGAAAATTGTTCTTAATCAACAGAATGAGATGAAGAGTCAAGGTTCGGAGCTGAGGGAGTTGAAGACTCAAATGAGCCAGATTACCACTTCCCTCCATGAACTGTAAGTAATAATTCTGGAAATCTACCATCCCAACCTACTCCAAATCACAAGGGGAATGTCAGTGCCATCACATTGAGAAGTGGGAAGCAAACAATAGATACATCTACACCTATCGTTCCACCCAGATTCCCCTCAAATTTGGAGAAGCCGCATTCCATACCAACTGACAAGCAATCCAAGGAGAAAGATAAAGGTAAAAAAAAGATTGATGATGTTCCTCCTAAACCCCTTCCATTTCCAAATAGGGTTGTACACACCAAGAACATGGTTGAGGAGGCAATTCAAAAATATTTTTTGGATACATTCAAGCATGTGGACATCGACTTCCCTTTACTTGAAGCCATCAATCAAATCCCAAGGTATGAGAAATTCTTAAAAGAACTTTGTACCAATCAAAGAGGGATCAAGGGAAGTGAGAGGATCAATCTTGTAAGGAATGTGTCAAAAATAATTACACCAACTATAGAAATGTCAACAAAGTGAAAGGATCCAAGGACATTCCACATCCCATGAACCATAGGGGAGTTGTAGTTTTCTGATGCACTTTGTGATTTGGGAGCTTCCATAAATGTGATTCCTCACTCTGTATTCTCTTCTTTGCAGGTTGGTGAGATGAAACCAACAAGAGTAGTGGTGCAATTGGAGAATAGAGATATGACATATCCAGTGGGAGTTTTTGAGGATGTACTTGTCTGGGTAAGAGACAAGATCTTTCCAGCAGATTTTTACGTGCTTAACATGGAGTATGATCAGGTAAGTTCTCATTCTCCCATTATCTTAGGCAGAACCTTCCTCAAAACTACAAAAACTATCATAAATGTTAATGAGGGTACACTTTCTATGGAATTTGGGGATGAAGTTGTGATATTTAATGTTATGGATTCCATGAAGTACCCCTCATAGGATCATTCTACATTTGTTATATCCCATTTTGAACCACAAAAAAAATCCCCAGGGAATTTGATTGTTCTATGCTTAGAGAGATTATGAGTATTGGTTATAGTTTGATGTATAATATTACTTACACACCTATTTATAATGCACAAGACTCTCTTAGATTTGATTTTGAAATGGAATTATATTCTTATTTTGATCATGTGAACTCTGATTATGACATGGTGATTGAGTATGCTGATGGATTTGATGCTTTATTCTCTGATTTTGATGATGTATATTCTGATACTGATGCTCTTTGTGCACATATTTCAGTTCCATCTATTTCTTCATCCATAAACCACCCCCTACACTGGAACTCAATCCATTGCCACCAAATATCAAATACTCATACTTGTTGAGTGGTGAGAAATTACCTGTTATCATTTCTAACAATCACCCTTTTGAACATGAAGAAAAACTTTTGAATCTTTTGAGGGTGAACATTAGGGAAATCGGGTGGACCTTGGATGACATATTAGGTATTATCCCCTCCATTTTCATGCATAGGATTATTTTGGAGGATGGGTCTAAACCGGTGAGGTAGCCACAAAGGAGACTCAATCCAATCCTTCTGGAGGTTGTTAAAAAAGAAGTTGAAAATTTGATCAAGGTAGGTATAATCTATCGCATTTCAGATTCCCAGTGGGTGAGTCCTATTTAGGTTATGCCTAAGAAAAGTGGTGTTACTGTTTTTAAGAATGATAAAGATGAGTTAGTTCCAATGAGGGTGAAACACAATTGGCACGTGTGTATTGATTATAGAAAACTAAATAAATCTAATCGCAATGACCATTTCCCCCTCCCATTTATTGATCAGATACTTGTGAGACTAGCTAGGAAGACACACTATGGTTTCTTGGATGGATTTTATGGATATTTTCATGTTCCTATAGCTCCAAAGGATCAGAAGAAGACTACATTCACCAGTCCCTTTGGCACGTTTACCTACCGAAGGATGCCATTTGGACTTTGCAACGCCCCAAGTACCTTCTAGAGATGCCTGATGAGTATTTTTTTTCTGATTTTATTGAAACTTGAGTGGAGATATTTATGGATCCTCATTTAATGAATGTCTAAATAGTTTGGGAAATGTGTTCAATCATTGTATTGAGAAGAATCTGGTCTTGAACTTTTAAAAGTGTCATTTCATGGTAGAGTATGGCATTGTCTTAGGGCATGTAGTGTCAAAACATGGGATAGAGGTTGATAGATCTAAGGTAGATATTATTTCATCCTTACCATATCCTTCATATGCGAGTGATGTTAGATCTTTCCTAGGGAATGCAGGATTTTATCAGCACTTCATCAAAGATTTTAGTAAGATTTCTCTTCCTATGTCACAATTACTTCAAAAGGATTCTGATTTTGTGTTTGATGATTCTTGCAGGAATTATTTTGATGAGATAAAGAAGTGTCTGACCACTCCACCAATCATACATCCCCCACAGTGGGAGATTCATTTTAAGCTTATGTGTAATGCTTCCAACTTTTCGGTTGGAGCTATCTTATCTCAGAGGGTGGAGGGACGTTCACATGTGATTTCCTATGCATCGAGGACACTGGATTCTGCCCCATCAAACTATAAAACCATGGTAAAGGAGTTTATTTCTATTATATTCACTTTAGATAAATTCTGTTCAGATTTATTGGTCTCTAAAGTAGTTGTTTTTTCTGACCATGCATCTCTGAGGTACCTCTTGAAAAAACTAGACGCAAAGCCCAGTCTAATCCGATGGATGCTCCTTCTTCTAGAATTTGACATTGAGATAAAGGAAAAAAAGGGGTCATAAAACCTAGTGGTGGACCACATGAGTAGGCTTACTCACACACTAGTGGATGACACCTTGGACCAGGTACCACTTCGGGAAACTTTCCCCAATGAACATCTTTATTCCATCTCAGGTATGCATCCTTGGTATGTGGATTTAGTGAAATACCTTGTTTCATCTTAAATCCCTAAAAATTTAAAGAAACATCAAGTCAAAAAGTTAAAGAGTGAGTCTATATTTTATGTGTGGGATGATCCCTACTTATGGCGCATGTGTAGTGACCAAGTTATTAGGAGGTGTGTTCCTGATCATGATTTGATTCAACTTTACATTTTTGTCATACACTTTCTTATGGTGGACACTTTAGACCCCAATGGACATCTATGAAAGTTTTAGACTCTGGATTATATTGGTCTAGATTATTCCATGATTCCCATGTGTTTTGTAAGTCATGCTATCGTTGCTAACACACTGGGAATATTTCTAGGAGACATGAGATACCCCCAAAACCCATACTATTCTGTGATATTTTTGATGTATGGGGCATCAATTTTATAGGTCCCTTTTCTAGTTCATTTGGGTTTTTGTATATTTTGGTTGCTATTGATTATATGAGTAAATGGGTGGAGGCTAAGGCCACCAGGACTGATGATTATCATGTTGTAGTGGACTTTGTCAAGACATAGATTTTTTGTAGGTTTGGAGTACCAAAGGCCATCATTAGTGACCAAGGGACACACTTCTGCAATCAGAATTCATCTTCCCTCCTTTGGAAGTATGGGGTGACACACAAAACATCAACATCATACCACCCCCAAACAAATGGGCAGGATGAGGTTTCAAATCGTGAGTTGAAACAAATTTTGGAGAAAACCATGCAGCCAAATAGGAAGGATTGGAGCAAGCGCTTGGATGATGCATTGTGGGATTATATGATAGCATACAAGACACCCATTAGTATGTCCCCATTTCGGATTGTTTTTGGGAAAGCGTGTCATATCCCTGTGGAAGTTGAGCATCGGGCTTATTGGGCTATAAAGAAATGCATCATGGATTTGATCCAAGATGGAATCTAAATGAAGTTGCAAATTCAAGATCTTGAGGAGATTCGATTGTCTTCATATGAGAACTCAAGGCTCTACAAGGAAAGATCAAAAGAATATCATTATAGAATTATCCAACAAAGGGAGTTTCATGTTGGAGAGAAAGTCCTTATCTATAGTTCACAACTGAAGCTGATGCTAGGTAAGTTTCATTCCAGATAGTTAGGTCCTTATGTTGTGACTAATGTTTTTTCCTTATGGTGCAGTGGAGATCACACAAGAGGACACATGAATTATATTTACAGTCAATGGGAAACTTTTGAAGAAATACATTGAGGGAATTCCTACTTATGTAGTGGATTTTATCACACTGCATGACCCCATCATCACTTGAGCATAATAGGATGTTCCTAACCCTTTCACTTTTATATTAATTGTCCTATTTAAAATTCTGTATTTCACGTGCATATATCATCTCAAGGTTTCACATTGAGGAAAATAAAATATTTTAAGTGTGGGGGAGGGAACCTTTTAGTTTAGTAATTTTAATTTTTTTTTCTGTTTTTCAATGATTAAAAAAAACAAAAAAAAACACACAAAAAAAATTATGTGTTTTTCAAATTTTGTGTGTGTTTTTTAAAATTTTGAGCTGAAATGATTCTCATCACCATATTTAAATCCATGTCAATAAGTGAAACAATTTATCCTTTGAAACCAAGCTTAAATGAATGCTGAAAATGACTTTGTTTCAAGTTAAAATATTTAGTAATTTCATGAAAAGTAAACTAATTTTTGAATCCCATGACACATCTCACTATCTTTATATTTGAAATCACTTTCCTGTGAGGATTCTGAACCATTCTTTTCATATTCTTTACATTTACCTCACTTCTTGAGAGAACCAAACCATTCTTGATTTAACCAGAATTTGATTTATTCTTGTCAAAACATAAGGGTTTTAGGTACTATGTTTAAATTATTGAGGTATTTGTTTGGTATTAAAGCCCGTATTTCAAATAATATTTTTTTTATAATGGCCTACCTTGAACATTTAATCCTTTTAGCCTTTATAAGCCATGAACAACCTGTTAGGTTAGCCAAATTACAAGCCAATTTTCCCTATGCAACAAACTCTTGAAGTGAAATTGCATAATCTAGTTGAACTTACGTGTGGGTGAAGCTATATTGTATTGTGCTACAACATTCTGTGATACTTGGGGTGGAAATTTAAATTCTAAAGAGATGTTTTTGTTGTTGAAAAAATCATTCTATTGAAAGTTGTGCCTATCTGGAGCTTTCAAGAAAATCATGTTTGAAAAGATTGACATTTTTGATGCTAAAATGATGAATGGTTTAAACTTTCCATGACTTTTCATGATGATGGAGCTGAATTTATACTATGGGGATTGAGGAGGAGACCGTATTTAAGTGAAAATTATATTAATTCAATTTTGCTTCAAAAAGAGTTAAGCCCTCCTTATTCAGCCTCAGAATTTTTTTCACATCTAGATCCTACCAACCGAAAGCCACATAACAACCCTGAAAATTTATCATGATAAAAATTTGTCCTTGAATCATATTGGGTGGCGATGTAGGAATTTATCAAGCCTATGGTGACCCTTGTATGAGTTTGGATGATAAATACATTGCTAAAAATTGACATTTGTGTGATAAGAGAAAATTCAATTAAGGTAAGTGCTTTGTGCATGAGAGGATAAATAAAGTGGAAATATATTGAATGATATAAATGGAGAACTTGAAATAATGGTTTTTAATGAGGCATGATATCTTTTGTTTCTTGGAGTATAATTTTTGGATCTCAAGGTTATGTGTCTTAAAATTTGTTTGGATTTGATATTGATGTTTACTTGATATGAGGTTTTTCCCAGGAGTGAAAAAGAGTAAGTGTGAGGAATTGGATAAAAAAAAATTTATTGAAAAATTTATTGATAATAAATTATATAATTTCCTCACATTATGCTAAATATGATCAATTATGAAATATTTGGGATTAAATCATTCATTTGCAAATTTGATGAAAAATCCAGTTTTAACCTTTTAAAATTCACTATAGTGTTTCATGAATAAATATTTTTATGTAAATTATTTTGACTTAAAATTTTGTAAATGTGTTCCTGACTTAATGGTTTACAAATTATATTCATGAAATGTGAGCTGGATCGAGCATTAGAGTGGATTAAATGGGTCATGAAGACAAAGATGGACTGAACTATCCAGATTGGACATCACTTCACCATTTGAGCCGTATCTTCTTCATCCTAGCTTGGATTGGGCCCAAATATTGAGGGAATCTCGGGGATAGTATTATTCACAAATCATCCTTCTAGAAGGCCGGCTAATGCACGCGTTTTAAGGTCAAATATTCGGTGCAAGTGGGATTAAAATATTTGGCCGAATTTCCCTTTCACATTTAATAAAGTTTTGTAACCCTAGCCCTCCACAAATCTATTTAAAGGATGTTTTCACTATTTGGTATTGCGGTTTGAGGATTTGGGAAGGTGTGTATAAAAGGGTGTCTCTTGGGAGCCCCTCAAAACTCTTGTAAGAAGTAAGGCTTTGTGAAAACCTCTCTTCCAAAAAGGCTCTCCTCTCCTACCTCCTCTTTGTATTTATTTTCTTTCATGTTTGTATCTTGAATTTTTATTCAATTAATCTTCTATGTTATTACCTTTTATTATTATCTTAATATTTCTAATTGGGTTGGAATCAAGAGTGGAGACAAGATTGGGTTCTACCTTTTCAATCCTTTGCTCATGCAAAACGTCTCCACGATGACCACAATGCCCATGGAAAAGTAGTTTTTTAGTGATCGGTCTATCTTATACCCTATTAATTTAATTTTTTTGAATCATTTAGATATTTTAATTAACTTAATATGATCCATGATTTTTTTTTAAATTATAAGAAACTAAGCAAGCAATTTAACAATTAACACAAAAACACAAGAGGTCGAGATTTTGTGTAAATCATGAGAGCGCGATCTTAATCGGTAATACAAGATCACGCAAGATAAATTTGTAGAGTTCAAATATAATCCATAAACACAATTCATCCTCCTTTTCAGAATGGATATGTGCTATAATTAACCACTTACCATAAGCTAGCCTTAGAACAACAATCAAAGAAGGGTGCTGCGATTGCGTGTTCTGAAGCAAGCCTAGGGTTTAAGTAATTTCATCGTTGTGGTTAAGTTAACTCTCGTAGGGTTCAAGGGTTAAAAAATTAGGGGATCATAATTAAGTGGATATTTATTTAAATTATAATGATTAATATGTAAATTAAGAGTTATAGTTAGATCTATTACACCTTTTAAAATATTAAAAAAAAAAACATTTTCTTGTTGCGTCTTTTTAATCAAACTTCATTTCAAAATTAAAAACAAAAAAATGAAATCTTCTTCTAGTAAACTTCTTCAAGTTTTATAAACAATAAACCCCCCATAATTTTAGGTAGTTTTTTAATTATTTTATATTTTATTTTTAGAATAACTTTAAGAAGTTATTTTAATTTACTTCCTCTTTTGAGAGACGACCTTGGTCAGCCACTCTGCTGCACCTAAGTACCCAAAAACCACTAATCATTTGAGGGATCCCACAATAGAACCTTTCAAATTAGCATCTTTTCCAAGTAGGAAAGTAATTATTTCAACCAATTAGAAGTATTTATTTTATTTTACATTTTATTCACTTCCTCTCTTCTTTCTTCCTCAATTACCCAATCTGATTTTTTATTTTCTTCTTATTTTATTTTCTTCTATTTCTTTTTGGATCATCAACTCAAACTTATAATTTTTATTTTACTATGGTCCACTTTACTTATTTTCATTTTTATTTGATTTATGACATGAACTAATACTGAAGATCTCTTAGATCTTGACCCTGATATTGAACGCAACCTTAGGGCTCGAATCAGACATTCTCAGTTTACAGGAAGTTTCAACATTCAAATAGTGGGAGAATTTCTCCACTCCAGGAACATTGAAATTGAAAAAAATTATAATTACAACATAAAACAAGAACCAATTGATGAAAATAATGTAAATGAACTTAATAGAACTATTCAAGAATTGGTTGTACCAGATATTAACTATCAACCAAATTGTATTGCATACCCGAATCTCGAATCGGACTTTGAACTGAAATCTGGGTTAATTCATCTTCTTCCAAGATTTCATGGATTATCTGGTGAGGATCTAAACAAACATTTGAAAGAATTTAATGTTGATTGCTCAACCCTTAAACCCATAAATGTTTCTGAAGATAAAATCAAACTAATAGCATTCCCATTCTCACTTGATGGAGCTACGAAAGGCTGGATATATTACTTACAACCTAAAGATGTAACTTGTTGGAACGATTTGAAACATCTTTTCTGGAAGAGTTTTTTTCTATCATAAAGGACCACTTACATTTGTAAAGAGATATTAGGGATCAAGCAATCCCAAGGGGAGTCAATGTATGAGTACTGGGAACGATTCAAGAAGTTGTGTGCAAGCTGCCCACATCACCAAATCAATGAGCAACACCTCATCCAATACTTCTATGAAGGACTCACACCTATGCAGAGAAGCATGGTGGATGCCGCAGCTGGAGGAGCATTGGTGGACAAGACACCAGTAGATGCATGTGCATTGATTGAAAAAATGGACCAAAACTCCCAAAAATTTGGTGATCGAGGTACACCACATGTTAGGGGAGTACATCAGGTAAGTCCATATTATCTTGAAAGTCATTTGATTGATACAAAGTTGGAAGAATTGACAACTATGGTGAGGCATATTGCTTTGGAACAAAAGATATCCCAAACCCCTCCTTCAAGGACTTGTGGCATTTTCACATAGACAAGCCACCCAACTGACTATTGCCCACAACTACAAGAGATATAGGATTGTGCAACAGTATTTTTAGGGAGACCATATCAGCAGCAACAACAGACGTACCCCCAAAAGAAGTTTGATTCATTTGCTCCAACATACAACCAAGGGTGGAAGGATCAACCAGACATGAGGTATGGCTCTGGAAAACAACAAAGCCCCCCTTTTCAAAAAAACTTCCAGTAGCCTCCACCTCACTATAAGGGTTTCCAACAACCCCAAAAAAAAATTTAAAGCCCAAGCATCAACAAGACAGCAACAAGGGAATCCCCTACCCAAGGTAGATTCTAACACTGATGACCTTTTGAAGCAAATTGTTCTTAATCAACAGAATGAGCTGAAGAGTCAAGGTTCAGAGCTGAGGGAGTTAAAGAATAAAATGATCCATATTGCCACTACCCTACATGAACTGGTAAGTAAGAATTATGGAAATATATCATCCCAACCTACTCCAAATCCTAAGGGGAATGTCAGAACCATCAAATTGATAAGTGGGAAGCAAACAACAGATACATTTGCACCTATTGTTCCACCGAGATTCCCCTCAAATCTGGAGAAGCCACATTCCATACCAACTGATGAGCAATTCAAGGAGAAAGATAAAGATAAGAAAAAGATTGATGATGTTTCTCCTAAACCCCTTCCATATCCAAATAGGGTTATACAAACCAAGAAGATGGATAAGGAGATGATGCAAAAAATATGTTTTGGATACATTCAAGTATGTGGAGATCAACATCCCTTTACTTAAATCCATCAAGAAAACCCCAAGGTATGAAAAATTCTTAAAAGAACTTCGTACCAATTGAAGAGGGCTCAAGGGAAATTAGAGGATCAATCTTGTAAGGAATTTGTCAGAACTCATTACACCAACTCTAGCAATGTCAACAAAGTGAAAGGATCCAGGGACATTCACCATCCCATGCACCATAGGGGAGTTGCAGTTTTCTGATGCACTTTGTGATTTGGGAGCTTCCATAAATGTGATGCCTCACTCTATATTCTCTTCTTTGCAGGTTGGTGAGATGAAACCGACGAGAGTAGTGGTGTAGTTGGCGAATAGAGCTATGTCATATCCAGCGAGAGTTCTTGAGGATGTACTTGTTCGGGTAAGAGACATGATATTTCCAGCAGATTTCTATGTGCTTAACATTGAGGATGATCAGGTAAGTTCTCATGCTCCCATTATCTTAGGTAGAACCTTCCTCAAAACTGCAAAAACTATCATCAATGTCAATGAGGGTACACTTTCCATGGAATTTGGGGATGAAGTTTTGATATTTAATGTTATGGATTCCATGAAGTACCCCTCAGAGGATTATTCTACATTTTTTATCTCCCATTTTGAACCACCAAATAAAAACCCTTTGGAATTTGATTGTTCTATGCTTAGGGATATTATGAGTATTGGTTCTAGTTTGAGGTCTAAGAGTACTTCCATACCTATTTCTAATGCACAAGAATCTCTTAGATTTGATTTTGAAATGGAATCATATTCTGATTTTGATCATGTGAACTCTAATTATGACATAGATGTGGAGTATGATGATGGATTTGATGCTTTATTCTCTGATTTTGATGATTTATATTCTGATACTGATGATCTTTGTGCACATATTTCAGTTACTTCTATGTCTTCATCCATAAACCACCCCCCTACACTGGAACTAAAGCCATTTCCACCAAATCTCAAATACTCATAATTTTCGAGTGGTGAGAAATTACCTGTTATCATTGCTAACAATATAACTTTTGAACATGAAGAAAAACTTTTGAATATTTTGAGGGAGAACATTAGGACAATCGGGTGGACCTTGGCTGACATATCAGGTATTAGCCCCTCTATTTTCATGCATAGGATTCTTTTAGAGGATGAGGATAAACCTGTGGGGCAACCACAAAGGAGACTCAATCCAACCCTTCTAGAGGTTGTTAAAAAAGAGGTTGAAAAATTGCTCAAGGTAGGTATAATCTATCCCATTTAAGATTCCCAGTGGGTGAGTCCTATTCAGGTTGTGCCTAAGAAAAATGGTGTTACTGTTGTTAAGAATGAGAAAGATGAGTTAGTTCCAATGTGGGTGCAACACAATTGGCACATGTGTTTTTATTATAGGAAACTAAATCAATATACTCGCAAGGACCATTTCTCCCTCCTATTTATTAATCAGATGATTGAGAGACTAGCTGGGAAGACACACTATTGTTTCTTGGATGGATTTTATGGATATTTTTAGGTTACTATAGCTCTGGAGGATCAGGATAATACTAAATTCACCTGTCCCTTTGGCATGTTTACCTACCGAAGGATGCCATTTGGAATTTTCAATGCCCCAAGTACCTTCTAGAGATGCATGGTGAGTGTTTTTTCTGATTTTATTGAGACCTGCATAGAGGTATTTATGGATGATTTTACAGTGTATGGATCCTCATTTGATGAATGTCTAAATAGTTTGGGAAAGGTGTTGAATCATTGTATTGAAAAGAATCTGGTCTTCAACTTTGAAAAGTTTCATTTCATGGTAGAGCATGGCATTTTCTTAGGGAATGTAGTGTAAAAACATGAGATAGAGGTTGATAGATCTAAGGTAGATATTATTTCATCCTTACCATATCCTTCATGTGTGCGTGATGTTAGATCTTTCCTAGGGCATGCAGGATTTTATCGGCGCTTCATCAATGATTTTAGTAAGATTGCTCTTCCTATGTCACGATTACTTCAAAAGGATTCTGATTTTGTGTTTGATGATTCTTGCAGGACTTACTTTGATGAGCTATAGAAGTGTCTGACCACTCCAACAATCATACATCCCCCACGGTGGGATATTCCTTTTGAGATTATGTGTGATGCCTCTAACTTCGTGGTTGGAGCTGTCTTATCTTAGAGGGCGGAGGGACGTTCACATGTGATTTCCTATGCATTGAGGACACTGGATTCAGCCCAATAAAACTACACAACCACGGAAAAGGAGTTTCTTACTATTATATTCTATTTAAATAAATTCCGTTCATATTTATTGGGCTCTAAAGTAGTTGTTTTTTCTGACCATGAAGTTCTGAGGTACCTCTTGAAGAAGCCAGACGCAAAACCTAGGCTAATCTGATGGATGCTCCTTCTTCAAGAATTTGAAATTGAGATAAAGGAAAAAAGGGGCCAGAAAACCTGGTGGAAGACCACATGAGTAGGCATACTCACACACTAGAGGATGACACCTTGGACCAGGGACCACTTCAGGACACTTTCCACGATAAGCATCTTTATTCCATATCAGGTATGCATCCTTGGTATACGGATTTAGTAAACTAACTTTTTTCATCTGAAATCCCTGCAAATTTAAAGAAAAATCAAGTCCAAAAGTTAAATAGTGAGTCTAGATTTTATGTGTGCGATGATCCCTACTTATGGTGCATTTATAGTGACCAAGTTATTAGGAGGTGTGTTCCTGATCATGAGTTTGAGTCTATTTTACATTTTTGTCATACACTTGCTTGCGGTGGAAACTTTGGACCCCAACAGATAGCTAGGAAAGTTTTAGACTCTAGATTATATTGGTCTAGCTTATTCCATGATGCTCATGTGTTTTGTAAGTCATGCTCTCATTGCCAACACACTAGGAACATTTCTAGGAGACATGAGATGCCCCAACAACCCAAAATATTCTGTGATATTTTTGATGTATGGGGAATCAATTTTATGGGTCCTTTTCCTAGTTCATTTGGTTTTTTGTATATTTTGGTTGCTGTTGATTATGTGAGTAAATGGGTGGAGGCTAAGGCCACAAGGACTGATGATTCTCATGTTACAGTGGACTTTGTCAAGACATAGATTTTTTGTAGGTTTGGAGTACCAAAGGCCATCATCAGTGACCAAGGGACACACTTCTGAAATCAGAATTTGACTTCCCTCCTTTGGAAGTATGGGGTGACACAAAAAACATCAACCCCATACCACCCCCAAACAAATGGGCAGGCTGAGGTTTCAAATCGTGATTTGAAACAAATTTTGGAGAAAACCATGCAGCCAAATAGGAAGGATTGGAGAAAGTTCTTGGATGATGCATTGTGGGCTTATAGGAGAGCATACAAGACACCCATTAGTATGTCCTCATTTCGGATTGTTTTTGGGAAAGTGTGTCATCTCCCCGTGGAAGTTGAGCATCAGGCTTATTGGGATATAAATAAATACAACATGGATTTGGCCCAAGCTGGAATCCAAAGGAAGTTGCAAATTCAAGAGCTTGAGGAGATTCGATTGTATTCATATGAGAACTCAAGGCTCTAAAAAGAAATATTAAAAGAATCTCATGATAGAATGATCTAACAAAGGCAGTTTCATGTTGGAGAGAAAGTCCTTCTCTACAGTTCAGGTTGGAAGCTGATGCCTGGTAAGTTTCATTCTATATGGATAGGTCCTTATGTTATGACTAATTTTTTTCCTTATGGTGTAGTGGAAATCACAAAAAAGGACACATGAAGTATATTTATAGTCAATGGTGAAAATTTGAAGAAATAAATCGAGGGACTTCCTAATGATGCAGTGGATTTCATCACACTGCATGACCCCATCATCACTTGAGCATAGCAGGCTGTTCCTAACCCTTTCACTTTTATATTAATTGTCCTATTTAAAATTATGAATTTCATGTGCATATATCATCTCAAGGGTTCACATTGAGGACAATGCAATATTTTAAGTGTGGGGGAGGGAACATTTTAGTTCAATAATTTTAATTGTTTTTCTATTTTTCAATGATTTAAAAAAACAAAAAAAAAACAAAAAAAAAATTATGTGTTTTTAAAATTTTGTGTGATTTTTTTAAACTTTTGTGATGAAATGATTATAATCACCATTTTTAAATCCATTTCAATAAGTGAAACAATTTACCCCTTGAAACTGATCTTAAATGAATGCTTAAAATTACTTTGTTTCAAGTTCAAATATTTAGTAATTTCATGAAAAGTACACTGAGTTTTGAATCCCATGACACATCTCACTGTCTTTATATTTGAAATAACTTTCCTGTAAGGATTCTGAACCATTATTTTCAGATTATTTACATTTACCTCACTTCTTGATAGAACCAAACCATGCTTGATTTAACCAGAACTTGATTTATTCCTGTCAAAACTTAAGGGTTTTAGGTACTTATGTTTAAATGATTGAGGCATTTGTTTGGTATTAAATCCCCTATTTCCAAGAATCTTTTTTTTTATAATGGACTACCATGAACATTTAATCCTTGTATCCTTTAGAATCCATGAACTGCCTATTAGGTTAGCCACATTACTAGCCAATTTTCCCTATCCAACCAACTCTTGAAGTGAAATTACATAATCTAGTTGAACTTAAGTGTGGGGGAATCTATATTATATTGTGATATGACATTCTGTGATACTTTGGGTGGAAATTTAAATTCTGAAGAAATGTTTTTGTTGCTAAAAAAAGCATTCTATTGAAAGTTATGCCTTTTCTGGAGCTTTTATGACAAGTGAAGCTGTGCCTTTCTAGATCTTCTAATAGAGGAAGAAAGCTATTCCAATCTAGAGCTTTCAAGAAAATCATGTTTGAGGAGATTGAAATTTTTGATGATGAAATGATGAATGCTTTAAACTTTCCATGACTTTTCATGATGATGGAGCTGAATTGATACTATGGGGATTGAGGAGGATACCATATTTAATTGAAAATTAGATTAATGCAATTTTGATTCAAAAAGAGTTAAGCCCTCCTTATTTAGCCTCAGATTTTTTTTTCACATCTAAATCCTACCAACCGAAAGCTACAGAACAACCCTGAAAAGTAATCATGATAAACATATGTCTTTGACTCATATTGGGTGGTGATGTAGGAATTTATCAAGCCTATGGTGACCCTTGTATGAGTTTGTATGAGAAAGACATTTCTAAAAATTCACATTTGTGTGATAAGATAAAATTCAATTAAGGTAAGTGTTTTGTGTATGAGAGGATAAATAAAGTGGAAATATATTGAATGATATAAATAGAGAACTTGAAATAATGGGTTTTTTATGAGGTATTATATCTTTTGTTTCTTGGTGTATAATTGTTGGATCTCAAGGATATGTGTCTTAAAATTTATTTGGATTTGATATTGATGTTTACTTAGTATGAGGTTTTGCCTAGGAGTGCAAAAGGATAAGTGTGGGGGAGTTGATAAAACACAATTTTATTGAATATTTTATTTATAATAAAATATAAAATTTATTCACATTATACTAAATATTATCAATTATGAAATATTTGGGATTAGATCATTCATTTGCAAATTTGATGAAAAATCCAGTTTTAGGCTTTTAAAATTCACTGTAGTATTTAGGGAATAAATATTTTTATGTAAATTATTTTGACTTAAAACTTTGTAACTGTGTTCCTGAATTAATGGGCTAAAAATTATATTCAGGACATGTGAGCTTTATTGGGCATTAGAGTGGAGTAATTGGGCCATGAAGACAAAGATGGACTAAACTATCCAGATTGGACATCACTTCACCATTTGGGCCGTATCATCTTCATCCGGGCTTGGATTAGGCCCAAATTTTTAGGGAATCTCAGGGATATTATTAATAACAAATAATAATTCTATAAGCCCATCCAATTCATTCTTTTTTTGGTCAACTGTGCGGTGAAATTGGGATTAAAATATTTGTAAGAATTTTCCTTTCACATTTAATAATGTTTTGTAACCCTAGCCCTCCCCAAATCTATTTAAAGAATTTTTTCACTCTTTGGGAGGTATGGTAGAGGATTTGGTAAGGTTTGGTCTAAAGGGTGTCTCTTGGGAACCCCTAACAACTCTTGGAAGAAGTAAGGCTTTGTGAAAACCTCTCTTCCAAAAAGGCTCTCCTCTCCCACCTCCTCTTTGTATTTATTTTCTTTCATGTTTGTATCTTGAATTTTTCATCAATTAATCTTATGTGTTCTTCTATTTTCTTCTTCTATTAATCTTTCTAATTGGTTTGGAATCAATATTGGAGAAGATATTGAGTTCTACCCTTTCAATCCTTTGCTAATGAAAAACGTCTCCACGATGACCACACCGCCCATGGAAGAGTAGTTTTTTAGTGATCGATCTATCTTCTACCCTCTTCATTTAATTGTTTTGAATCATTGAGCTACTTTAATTAAATTAATATGATCCATTAATTGTGTTTTTAAATTATAAGAAACTAATCAAGCAATTGAACAATTAACACAAAAACACGCGAGGTCGAGATTTTGTGTAAATTGTGAGAGCGTGATCTTAATCGGTAATACAAGACCACGTGAGAGAAATTTGTAGTGTTCAAATATAATACCAAGACACAATTAATCCTCATTTACAGAATGGATATATTATCTAATTAACCACTTACCATAAGCTAACCTTATAACAACAATCAAAGCATGGTGCTGCGATTGTGTGTTCCGAAGTTAGCCTAGGGTTTAAGTAATTTCATCTTTGTGGTTAAGTTAACTCTAGTAGGGTTCGAGGGTTAAAAAATTAGGGGATCATAATTAAGTAGATATTTATTTAAATGATAATTATTAATAAGTAAATTAATAGGTAGAGTTAGATCGATTACACCTTTTAAAATATTTTCTTAAAAAAACATTTTCTTGTTGCGTCTTTTTAATCAAACTTCATTTCAAAATTAAAAACAAAAAAATGCAATATTCTTCCAGAAAACTTCTTCAAGTTTTATAAAAAATAAAAAAAACCCCCATCCTTTCAAGTAGTGTTTTAATTATTTTCTATTTTATTTTTAGAATACCTTTAAGAAGTTGTTTTAATTTACTTTCTCTTTTGAGAGATGACCTTGGTCTGCCACTCTGCTGCACCTAAGTACCAAAAAACCACTAATCATTTGAGGGTTCCCATGACAGATCCTTTCAGCTTTTAAGGGAAACTTAAATGATTTTATAATGGTGTAAAATAGTCTCACCCGCCATATAAGTTAAAAAAACATTCTTACATTAATTTTGTCGAAAAGGTCATAAAGTACCTTGTTTGGAAAACGACGGAAAGATTCCTTTTAAAACATATAAGGTCAAATAAGGGTATAAATGACTTTAAACAATATTCTAATAAATAGTAAAAATGTTTTGAAATCAATTTTTAAGAAAACATGGATGTGGATGATAAAGAGGTTCCAGTAGATACTTACTTAAAAAAAACCTCAGATAATAAAGAGATTTTGAAATTAACCCTTACCTTGTACTTTTCCTTGGTCAAGGGTACGTTAAACTCCTGTATAATAGTTAAATCATTTTTATTAAATTATAAAATAACTATATACAAAAATATGATATCATATATGATCCTCTAATATTTCTTTGTTAATAATATTTCAGTAGTATCATCATTTAGGGTGTTAACTGATTCATTTTCCTTTATATGATTGGTTACATAAGCCATGTTTGTTATGGATAGGATGTATTTGATTCATATAAAAAATGTTATTATGTTCATAAACATTATTTTTAGTCATAAAATGAAAATTATTCTTGAATGTTTACGATGGGGAAATGAATCTCATCGTGTTCGTGGAGACGGTAATCCGTACGTACGCACGAGCGACAATATCATTATATTGATGGAGAAATCCTATATAATTGGATGGTATATCATATATAAAAAAATCATTAAAATGTTATATTTATTATTTACATTAATTATACTCATTATTATACCCATTCAAATAATGAAGTGTTTGAATAACAAACTACACCACGACGTGGAGACGGTAAGCTGTACGTACGCATGTATGGTGACTTTGTCATTTATAGGATGGATAGAATAATGAATATGGTTGTACCATATTTATAGTAACATAAAATTATGTAGAAGGTACTAGATTTATTATTTTATTATGGAAACAACAAAGAAATATGAACTGGAAGAAGAAAAAAACTTGAAAGAGGTGATGAAATATTTACCTCTTCTTCGGGTTCTTCCTTTTGATTTGATCAAAAGGGATCCTTAGGTTGGATTTATGACCAAAGTAATGACTCTAGGATGAAGGTAGGAAAGTTTGGAGTATATTTGGGTATATGTTGGCCAAGACAAATGTCTTTTGAGGTGTGATTTTGAGATAAGGTGAAGTGCCCTTTTATAAAAGAGGTGAGGGTCACTTTAGGAAAAGCTTGAAATATTATTTTATAATAAAATCATTTTCTGTTTGTAAGGGCTCCAAAATGATTTATTTATAGGATAAGGTGGGTATGGGTTGAAAAAATATAAACTAATCGGTTTTAGAAAGGTTTATGTTACCATATTAACCTTATCTTTTATATTTAACTCTTAGTTAAATAGTTTGACATTTACCATGTCTCTTTGTATTTTTATATTATATGGTTAATAAACTTACTATAAACTGACAAGAGAACCCCAAGTGGTTAATTATTAATATATATAACCTTATTTAATTATTTTGGAATAAACTTATATTTTTATGAATATTATATCAATTAATAATATAGTATTTGTTTTAAAAACTCAATTATGTCAATTTGGAACTATTTAGTATTTGATTTTTTTGAAAACCATTAAAACTTTATCACTTCGAATAAAATTTATTTAAACAACACTAACATGTCATATTAACCTATAAAATTAGTGTAATTCATCATAAGTCTCAATTTACATTTATTTGGATATTTATAATATCAATTATTTTAATATTTTATTAATAAGGTAATTACTACATCATCATTGTGTCATAAATAAATTAAATTATTTAATGTCTAAAAATTATAAATAAAATACCATTATTTAGGAAATATTTTTTTCTTTATAATTAATATTTATAGTTGAATTTATATTGTGTGTAACGCTATATTAAAAATGGTTTATTTATTAAACTTTGAATTTAACTCTTTTAACTCTTCTTTAAATAAAATAATAATAAATGTCCTAATCTAATCCAAGTGGGCCAAAGGGGGTTATATTTTATTCCTAAGGCTTTTTTTGGTCGAATTATACTTATCCAATAGAATTAGGACATGTGTTAGGGTAATTATGATATCATCTTTACCCTTAATTACCCTATTTACTTTTAACCGTAGTAAATAAAAGTCAAAAGTTACTATTCACCAAAAATTATTTTCGTAATATTGAACCACATTTTACTTACTGATATTAACCATGTCTCTCATATTTTTGAAATTAAACTAAAAAAAGTAGTAAAATTAAGTTTTATGCAAATTTACAAATGCTCCTAGGAGGTGGGTAAAAGATGGTAAAAAGTTCAATATAATTTTTATATATCTAAACTTATTATAAAATGACTCCAATAAATTACATAGAACTTATATAGGTATTATGTATCTATTTTAAGCTAAAATAAATTTAAATAAAATAAATAATTTTTTAAATAAAAATTCGGTTTTAACCAATAACGCAATGTTTTTCACTATTCATCAAAAAATGAATGTTTTCAGAAAAATACCAAAAATTCACCATAAGCTAATTTCGATATTCTGAATTCAAAAATAAAGTCCATTTTGAAAAATTAAATTTATAAAATTTTAAAAATTGGGTATTACTATTCATAATGGCTAGTTTGATTGGTCGCGGTGTGTTAGAATCTCAAAGTTGCGTACAATGCAAGCTATTGCATTATTCAAAGGGAAACGTATCATGGAATCTTGGGGTGTTACACTTCCATTATATTTCATGAAATTATTTTCAAATAACAATGATATCCCATAACCATATGCCAACTATAAATGAAAAATTATTGTCATAAAAGTCATAGCATGATGTCAGTCCATTATATCATACGGACATGTGTTTGGATGTAAATAGTTTGTTCGGATATAAGAAAACTTTCCTCAAGATAAACAAATTATGCATATAAGGTACTTATCCTAAGGATTGCTTAGGATATTACATAAATCCCTAAGATATAAATTTTTTAGTCAAGTGATAGAATACACTTCTATATAAGGATGCACATATCTATTAGAGATAGTGGGATCTATATTGACTTGTGTTTAGTCAATACTCAAGGTGCACAAATAGTTGGCATAGGAACTGGTTCCACAAGGGCATGTGGAACATAGTATGTTCCAGAGACACATACTGCGTAGTAAGGATAAAACTATGGTGATGGTTTTATATTTACCGCGGTTGGTGATCTATTATTCAATGTGAATAATATTTCCTACAAGTAAGTAGTGTGTGGAAATTAGCTAAAATTGATAAGACCAGATAAAATTCAATTAATGGATTCCATGTATCAAAGTGAAAAGGGGCTTATTATTTTGAATATTGTGGTGGGTATTCAAGTGAGTTGATACATGGATGGTATAAGCATAGTACCAATATGTTTCAATTGGTTTCACCAAGTCTTTATGCCTAAATCTATTAGAATTTTACTTATCATATCTAATTTTATGATCAAATTATTTAGCATTGGATGTCATGACCACCAATCGTGGATGGTGTCTATACGACACAACCAGAAAGGGATGGTCACGTCATAGAATGCTAATATAGGTTGCAAGTTACTGAAATCCAGTTTAGGATTAAAGTAAACAACATGATCATAAAATATACATTTGAAATAAATGATTTCCATCTGTCTACGAGAGGTTAGTGGGAGCGCCAATGTTTTCCAAGAAAAAATATGTTCGACAACATATAGAAAACAAACATTGGTCTTGTAGTTTGTTAAGATGAAGATGAAACTTATTTTCCAGTGATTTACTTAAATTAACAACCTAAGTTCTAGGGAATAGTGTAACACCCCAAGCTTCCACGGTACGTTTCCCTTTGAATAATGCAATAGCTTGTATTGTACGCAACTTCGAGATTCTAACACACTATGGCCAATCAAACTAGCCGTTATGAATAGTAATACCCACTTTTTGAAATTTTATAAATTTATCTTTTAAAATTGACTTCATTTTTTGATTCATAATATTGAAATTAGCTTAGGGTAAATTTTTGGTATTTCTCTAAAAACTTTCAATTTTTGATGAATAGTGAAAAACACTGCGTTATTGGTTAAAACTGAATTTTTTTATTAAATAATTAATTATTTTATTTAAATTTATTTTAGGTCAAAATAGATACATAATACCTATATATGTTAAATTTATTCATTGGAGTCATTTTGTAATAATATTAGATATATAAAATTTTATTGAACTTTTTACCTTCTTTTACCCACCTCCTAGGAGCATTTGAAAATTTGCATAAAACTTAATTTTACCACTTCTGTGAGTATAATTTTAAAAATCCAAGAGACATGGTTGATATCAGTAAGAAAAATGTGGTTCAATAATATGAAAATAATTTTTGGTGAATAGTAACTTTTTACTTTTATTTACAACGGTAGAAAGTAAATAGGGTAATTAAGGGTAAAAATGATATTATTATTACCCTAAAACATGTACTAATTATATTGGATAAGTGTAATTAGACCAAAAAAACCTTAGCAATAAAATATTATCCTTTAGGTCCACTTGGATTAGATTAGAACATTTATTATTATTTTATTTAAAGAAGAGTTAAAAGAGTTAAATTCAAAGTTTAATAACTAAACAATTTTTAATATAGGGTTATACATAAGATAAATTCAATTATAAATATTAATTAGAAATATAAAAATATTTCCTACATAATGGTATTTTATTTATAATTTTTAGACATTAAATAATTAAATTTATTTAGGACACAATGATGATGTAGTAATTTCCTTATTAATGAATGATTAAAATAATTGATATTATAAATATACAAATAAATATAATTTGAGACTTTTATTAAATTAAACTAATTTTATAGGTTAATATGACATTTTAGGGTTGATTAAATTAATTTTTTTTGAATTAATAATGCTGTTATGAATTTAACAAAAACAAAATACCAGATAGTGTCAAAATTGACATAAAAGAGTTTAAAAAAAATTATATTATTAATTGATATTCTATTCCTAAAAATATAATGTTCAGACAAAGGGATTAAATAATATTATATATGTAATTAATGAACCACTTGAGGTTCGCTTGAAAGTTTATAGTAATTTTATTAACCATATAATATAAAAATACAAAGAGACATGGTAAATGTCAAACTATTTAACTAAGAGTTAAATCTAAAAGATAAGGTTAATATGATGACCTAAACCTGTCTAAAACCTATTGTTTGAGAGGTATTCGACCCATCCCCACATTATCCTTTAAATAATTCATTTTTGAGCCATTAGAAACTGAAAATTAGTTTATTATAAAATAATATTTCAAGCTTTTCCTAAAGTGACCCTCACCTCTCTTATAAAAGGGAACTTTCCCTTCTCTCAAATTCACACCTTCAAAGCCAATTGGATCGGACAAAACCTGCCCAAATATCCTATCAAATTTCCTTTATTCATCATATAGGCCTTACTTTGATCATAAATCCAACCTAAGGAGCCCTTTTGATAAATCAAAAGGAAGAACACAAAGAAGAGGTAAATATTTCATCACCTCTTTCAAGTTCTTTTCTTCTTCCACTTCCTATTTATTTATTTATTCCATTATAAAATAATAAATCTAGTATCTTATATATATTTTTATGTTATTATAAAAATGGTACAACCATATAAATTATTCTATCCATCATATGAATGACAAAGTCACCATACGTGCGTACGTACGGCTTACCGTCTCCACGTCGTGGTGTAGTTTGTTATTTAAACACTTAATTATTTGGATGGGTATAATAATGATGTATAATTGATGTAAATAATAAATATAACATACTAATTATTCTTTATATATGATATAACATTCAATTATATATTATTTCACCTTCAATTGAATGATATTGTCACTCTTACGTACATACGGATTACGGTCTCCACAAACGCGATGAGATTCATTCCCCATCGTAATAATTCAAGAATAATTTTCATTTTATGATTAAAAATAATGTTTATGAACATAATATAATTATATATATGAATAAAATACATCCTATCCATAACAAACATGGCTTATATAACCAATAATATAAAAGAAAATGAATCAGTTAACACCCGAAACGATGATACTACGGAAATATTATTAACAAAGAAATATTAGAGGATCATATATGATATCATATTTATGTATATAGTTATTGTATAATTTAATAATAATGATTTAACTATTATAAAGGAGTTTAATTTACCCTCTACCAAGGAAAAGTACAAGTTAAGGGTTAATTTTACATTCTCTTTATTATTCGAGGTTGTTTCTACGTAAGTATCTACTATGACCTCTTTATCATCCACATCCGTGTTTTCTTAAAAATATAATTCAAAATATTTTTACTATCTACTATACTATGGGTTAAAGTAATTTATACCCTTATATGACCATATATGTTTTGAAAAGAATCTTTTCGTCTTTTTCCAAGCAAGGTACTTTATGACCTTTTCGACAAAATTAAGGTAAAAATGTCTTTTTTTAACTTATATGATGGGTGTGGCTATTTTCTGCCATTATATCATTGTCAAAGCTTCCTATACAATCTTATAATAATATTTTCAAAATAAATGTTTTATTTTATAATTATATTACTCTTAAATGATTTTAAAATAGAAATATATATTTCTCTAAAAATGTTTTGATTTCATCTATGTCAACATCCTTTGATGGATTTTAAGTTTGTTTAAAGTTGATTTATTATGAAACAAAACTTCCATTTTGTATTGAAGGTTATGTGATATGTTTGAATATGGATGTGTTATTTTTACACCATTCATTTTTTATGGATAAATCATTGACATTTCGTATGCTAGTTTTAGTATGAATGTTTATGTTATGTTTAAACCTTTTCATATGAGGAATGAAATGGACTTTGTAAGTGATGGGTGGAGCCTGCTATAGCTCCTCGATGAATCGGTAGGTCTCATGAGATAAAATAGTGTCTTGGAACAAGGCCTTAAAAAAATATTTTTTTTTCTTGGCACAAGGCCTTGACTATGTGGTTATGAAGTCTGGAATTATTCATTCCATCATTATGAAAGTGGCTATTGATATTGCATGTGATTATTCGACTAGTAGAATATCCATGTGAATAAGTAAATGGAATTATTTGATTTTATCTTTGTCATATTATTCTGAAGTTTAAATTTAAAATGCTTTTGTTTTAGTCTTATACATTTCCTTAAATGTTTATGCTTATTTATGAAAGTTTCCGCTATATTGTTATCCTTACTGAGCATCTGAGCTCACCCCTTTATATGTTTTATTTTTTACCAGGATGTAAAGAAGTATTTTATGGTTAACCTGCAGGGATAGGATAATGATATAAGTGTGTTCAAAAGGGGAAAAATGTTGTTTATGTTTTTATTTCATGATGTAATGTAAAACTTATGAATGTATCTAGTACTTTCAAGGCTACTAAACTGATCGGTCTTTTAGGACATGATTCTTTGTATCATACCAATGTTTTCGAATAATGAACCGACTCTGGGTAACTGGGGTCGGGTCATTACAAATAGGACCTACTAAGGTAGATCTATAGGTTGCTTGGTCCTAGTCAATCGTACATATAGTGACATTGTATTGAAAAATAAAAGTTAGAAAAATTCAAGAGATGAATTGTTTCCAATGTCACAGGGCATAATCTCTTTAGGTTGACATGTAAAAGACATGGAAGAGATAAAATTTTTGAGTTAAATCTATATGTTGAAGCGATGGATCAATCACATCTGCCATGATATGTACAAGAACTGATAATGCCAATGTATATTTCACAGTAGGCAAATATCAGTTATATCTAGGAGCACTACATGGGATGCAGTCTGAACCATCTAATTATACTTTGGTAAGTACAAAAGATATATACCTGGTAAATGGAGAGGAATAATACTAGTTTTCGGGGATACAAACTAGTCTTCCATAGATAAATGTGATCTACTATTGTAGTTAGGCTAAAGATGATGAGCAGGACAATCCCATATAATTCAATGGTAGCCACACCTACAAAGACCGAGTATGTTGCAGCTTCTAAGGAAGCTAATAAGTAGATAAAAACAACGATTTTTTTTTCAGTTCTTGGAATCACACCTGGTGAGAAAAGTATTATCATAATGTAAATTATGATATTATTACTAGCCAAGATGTAAAGTTATGACAGTGGACAAAAGGGATATACTCAGGATACCATTTCTTGAGAAGTTTTACTCAACGAGATAAAGTCGCAATAGTTGAATTGCCACGCGGAGGAACCGTGGCAGGCCCAGTAGCTAAATTTGTTACTCACCAGAAACATGATGGTCATCATGTGAGTAGCTAACAAGTTTGGTTAGCAAGTTGGCTCTAGTGCAAGTGGGAGTGTTGAAATAGTGGGTTCCTTAGACCCAACTATTCAGTGCTTTTGATTACTATATTGTGTATATAATTATCTATACATGATGTCATCATACCATTATAGTGTATACTTTTCTGCATCCACTATTTAAATGGTAATGTCCAAAGATTAATTGTCATATTGAAAGGTTATAGTAGTTCCCAGGCTATAATGATAACCTCTAGATACTATGACATTAATCTAAAATATATGTTCTATGGTCTAGATACATCTTATTGATTGGAGATAATAGATGTTTGACTATCAGGTGCTGGGGGATCATAAGCATCAAGACTTCTTCTCATGAAGTTCTAACTTGGTGATCTTCAGTAGTGATATATTGAAGAATGACCCACCAATAGGAACACCACATGTTTTGGGTGTCATTAGATGTCCCTATCTACGATCATGTGTAATGGTCTCTAGACTTGATATCATTACCAATGTATGTCATTTTATTTCCTACTTCGATGCAAGATGAAAACCATGGCAATGAAGTCATGGAGAGGTAGTTTGTGTTGGGTGTGTCATTGGTGGCATGAAATTGGTTGAATGGTCAAGAAAGGATTTTTTTTCTTCCAGGTTATGGAAGTAATATATCTCAAGCCATGTTGATGTGGATGGTAGTGCCTTTATAATACCATGTCCATGGTAGTCGAGGGTAAATCCGTACAGTTAAATCAACAAAAAATAAAGCAAGAAAAGGGGGATGATACGAGAGTGTGTCCTGCTTTATGAGATATTACATACAAAGAGATTTTATTACACAGTATGTGTTCGTAGGTTGGTCGTTGCTACCGTGACAATCCTTATCTCTTCAGGGTCCATTATGGGTTGCTAGATCCCACTCTTGGTCTATGAATATTATTCACTACTATCGAGATATGAGCCTAGAGGGTCACACACAATAGCATATTCAAGAATCTTCCTTATTCAGTTGAATATGAGTTTTAGACATGGTTGGCCCCACCACTAGGGTCTGGGATTTGTCCAAGAGTAAATGATCATCAATTCAATAAATAAATTCATATTATTTGAGTTTGGAATGATGATTGCTAAATTTATTTATAAAATGTTTTTATGAGTTTTAAGTAAATAGATGAAAAAATATTAATTGAATAATATTAAATTATTCAAGGTTCAATTAATATTTATGGGAACGACGAGTCGAGTTAATGACTCAATTATTATCACATAATATATTTTAATATATTAAAATTATATGATAATAATATTTATGGCTCAGTTTAATATTCATAAAATGTCATTGATAGTGCGTTAAGTATTCAGGGCCGGTGAGGCGATATTGTGTATTTTAATTAACCACTACAAATATAAGAGGAGAGGAGATTTCCAATAACTATTCATGGAGCTTCTCTCTATTATACTATCTCCCATGATCTAGAGATAGAGGCCCTGGATCCAAGGATCATGGATCATGCACTCTCTCAGGAATTGCTTGCAAATAAATGTGGTGATCATTGGAGTGTCGAAAGTGTTGTCGCAATATCGCACTAGCACCCAGATTATGATGAACAACACTTTTTGTGGATTTCTTAAAGCACGTGTGGATAAAATAGAGGAGTTATATGTTGAATTCTTCGAGAAGAAATCACCAACAATGAGCAGACATTGTGCACAGTTTCAGAATTAAACCAGATATTTTATGGTTTATTTTTGTTCTTAAAGTCCTTCACACATGGTCCTCGGCTAAGACCGGGCTGCTGTTCATCGACGTCGACTAGTTTATGTCGATCATTAGAGGAAAATTTTAAAACCCACCTATTTGGGGCTTCCACTGCATGCCTAGTTCCAACATTATTATCATTTTATTTAGGGAACACAAACAAATTATAAGTAGAGTTCATCGATCTTTGCCTTCGAGAAGGAGAGAGGATTTTCATAGACAAAAGTTTTCTGTTTGGTTGAAATCAAGGAATGATCATTAATTTAATTAACTTAAAATATGAATATTTATTTAATTTTTTTATTCATATCTATATTTTAGATATTGAGTTTACCAGTTTACTTTATTTCTCAAGAATTAAGAGCATTGGATTTTGGTCCCAATTCATTGGTTTATGAATGTAAATATTTAATAATCAATAGGTATAAATTTGTTACAACTGATGGAGTGGTGAAAATGAGAACACAAAATGATTAAATTATGTTAACTTCTATAATGGACTATTATACCAGTGTATAAGATAGTTGGGCCTGATATGAAAATGTGTCTTATTATGGACTTGTTGAGAAAATATTGTTATTGGATTACTACTCTCAAAGTCAAGTCACTATGATGAAATGTAAATGGTTTAATTTAATGACATGGAATGAAACATTTATTGATTATTTTGGATTCATATTTATTTACATGAGTCAATTTCTAGCTACTGATGAACCATAAAATTTAGTATAAATGAAAAAACAAGTGTTTTATGTGAAAGATCATCTGAGACTCGATTAAGGTGTCATTAATGAAGTAACCCCAAGAATTATTTTTCATGATGATAGGTATGAAATTAACACCATTGAAACCCCCATTTCCATTGAAAAAATTATTGCATTTGATGACTCAAATTTTCCCATTGTGAGAGTTGATGTTGAACCTGTAGTAGTGGTGGGTAATATATAGAAGCAAACATATATGTTCAAAATTCATTCATTTTATCTTGAAATGGGTTTATTAGGTTTTTATTACTATAATTACTTTAATTTAGTTTTATTTTTGTAATGATATGTTTGTTTTATCATTGTTTGGTTTTGTTTCATTTAATTAGATTTATTTCAATTTAGAAAACCAGGTTTAAAATGGGGTTTTCAAAAATGTATAAATTGGTTTTAAATTATTGTTACTAAAACATGTTATGACATAATTTATGATTTATTTGACTTCTAAATTGTATGCATGATTTTTAAAAACTATTTCTAAAAAATGTACATTTCATTCTTATGTAGATTATGAAAAAATCTGCAAAAGTTTAAATGAAGTGATTATTTGATGATGATCGATAGATGAGAGAGCATGGGTTGCCTCCTCTTTTTCCCTTAGTGAGTATAATAATTTTAATATTTTTCTTATTCATTACATATAATGTCATGTTCATATTATTTATAATTTTTTTAGGTACATCTAGTTTCACCATAGTTGACTCCTCCTCATCCTATTAGTATGGGTCTGAGTGGGGATGCTTCTAGAACTAGGTAGATCACCCATCATACCCATTCCCACCCTGACCCACCATCGAACACCCCATCTACCACAACTTTCTATCCTCCTCTTGAGCCTTGAGGGATGTTCCCACCCATGCCTTCATCATCATCTCATCTAGCCTCTTCTTCCCATATCATGTTTATGCCGTCTCTAGGGATGTTTCCAACTTTACCATATCCACGTCCTTTGATGTATATCTAACTCTACTATCCATATCTTTCCATGTATATGCCGCCTCCATTTCCTACTATCCATCCAGGATCTGATGATTCTGTTCCTTAATCTTCCACTCCAGTGCGTGCATATCACCCATAACATGCATTGGAACATACACATCCTGTAGAGGCTACTGATCTGGGACAACCTAAAGATCCATCAGAGCCTATTGAGCATCCCACATTAGGTTTTTTTCATTATAAGTGTGTATAATTATATCAAATCATTTTTTTTACTATTTTACCATGACTTAATTCTTATTTTTTCCCTTTTATCTTATTTAGTGGGATCTTTTAGTAGGAGACATGGGTGCACCTGTATACGGGAAGCCTAGAATCACCAAACACAAATAATGGTGGATTACAATGAATAAAATTAGATGATAGGTAAAAAATTCCAAGTAGTGTAGAAGTTTCATGGAAACATTAGCCAAGTACCATGATATCTTTCTAGTGGAACCAGTCTCATGGAGATATATTGGTAGTGACATCAGGAATAAAGAATTTGAAGAGATATGGGTAATTTTTTTTTGTTAAATTTATTTATATATTATTTTTTTATTTATACGATTTAACATGTTTATTGCAGTGTCAGTTTAACTTTTCCAATAGTGAAGTTTCTAAGGTTGCAAGGTTGATGCATCCTGGGGAGTTCAGGTGATCATATAATCATGAGTTATATATTGGTTGGAGGAGTATAGTCGATTTTGATTTAGTCAGAGTACCCATATTCCTTGACTATCCAACAAAACAATATCAAAAAATGATAACATATTAGAAGAGTGATGAGTTTAAGGTATTCAAAATCTTTTATGGTTTGCATATAAAACTTAATTCTTATTATTTGTAATGAATTTTTGTTTTTTAGGATGTGTTGGGAAAAAAATAAAAAGGAATCAATGATGTATTTTCACACTTTGGGGCACACTACAATTCCCAAGCATGAGAAGCACAAGGTAATTTAATATGAAAATACCCCTTTCAAATTTCCTAATGTATAATTGTCCTAATAGTGGAATGGCCTAACAACCAATTGGATAATTTTCCTAATGTCTCAGTGGCCTAATGACCTAATGGTCGAATGGTCTAATGGCCAATTGGAATAATGACTTAATGGAAAATTGTCCTAATGGCCTAATGGACAATTGGAAAATTGGTATAATGGACAATTTTCTTAATTTCCTAATGGCCAATTGGATAATTGGCATAATGTAAAATTGTCCAAATAGGCTAATGGACAACTGGCCTAATGTAAAACTGGCCTAATGACATATTGACCAATTGGCCAAATGGTCTAACGACCTAATGTCCTAATGGCCAATTGGAAAATTGGCCTAATGTCCTAATGAC
The DNA here is from genome assembly GCA_963277665.1 of Viscum album. Lineage (NCBI taxonomy): Eukaryota > Viridiplantae > Streptophyta > Magnoliopsida > Santalales > Viscaceae > Viscum > Viscum album. The sequence continues at coordinate 727,930,551 of OY728155.1, forward strand.
CTAATGGCCAATTGTCCTAATGGTCTAATGGAAAATTGGCGTAACGACCTAATGACCAAATGTCATGATGGATTAATGTCCAATTGGATAATTGGACCAATGGAATAATGACCAATTGGCCTAATGACCTAATGGACTAATGAAAAATTGGCTGAATGGGTTAATGACCAATTTTACTAACAACGAATTGACCAATTGGACCAATGGCCCAATGACCTAATGGCTTAATGGAAAATTGACCTAATGGAAAATTGAACTAATTTACAATTTACCTAATGGACAATTGACTGAATGGACAAATGGAATAATGGCCAATTGACCCAATTGCCAAATGACCTAATGGAAATTGGCCAATTGAAGTAATGTCCTAATGGACCAATGGCCTAACATCCAATTGGCCTAATGACCTAATGGATAATTGTTCTAATAGTCTAATGTCCAATTGGACTAACAACTAAATGGAAAATTAGCCAATTGGCCTAATGGCCTAATGGCCTAATGACCTAATGAACAATTGGGTTATTGACCTAATAAACAATTGGATTAATGGAGTAATGAACAATTGGTTAATTGGCCTAATGTCCTGTCAACCTAATGATCAATTGGAGAATTTTACTAACAGCCTAATGGCCAATTGGCCAATTGGACTAATGGACTAATGACCTAATGGTCAATTGGTCTAATGTCCTAATGAACAATTGGCCTAACGACCTAATGGAAAATGGGAAAATTGGACTAATGACCTAACGAACTAATGATCTAATGTCCTAACAGCCTAATAGCCTAATGTCATAATGGCTAATTGGCCTAACGGACTAATGGCCAATTAGAATAATAGTCTAATGTCCAAATGTACAATCGGCCCAATGGCCTAATGGTCTAATGAGAAATTGGAAAATTGGTCTAATAACCTAATAGACTAATGGAAAATTGGACTAATGGCCTAATGACCAATTGTCCTAATGGCCTAAAGACCTAATGACCTAATAGAATAATGTAAAATTGGACAATTGGCCTAATGACCCAATGACATGACAATCAATTGGCCTAATGGCCTAATTACCTAATGTACAATTGTAAAATTAGCCTAATGACCTAACATTCAATTGGCATAACAACCTAATGGACAATTGGCATAACAACCTAATGGACAATTGAAAAATTGGCCTAACAGTATAACTACCAATTGGCCTAACGACTTAATGACGAATTGGCCTAACGACCTAATGGACAGTTAGCCTAACATCCTAAAGGATAATTGGGCTAATGAACTAACATAAAATTGGCTGATTGTCCTAATGGACTAATGTTCTAATAGAAAATTGGCCAATTGGACTAATGGCCAAATGGGCTAATGAACAATTGGCCAATTGGCCAAAGGACCTAATGGCCTAATGACCAATTGACCTAAGAAAATAATGGCCAATTTGACAATTTACCTAATGGAATAATGTACAATTGGTCTAATGGACAATCATCCTAAAAGCCTAACGACCTAATGGAAAATTGGCCTAATGGCCTAATGGCCTAATGGCCTAATGGAAAATTGGCGAGTTGGCCCAATGGGCTAATGGACTAATGGCCTAACAGTCTAATAAACTAATGTACAATTAGATAATTGACCTAATGTGATAATAGAATAACAACCAATTATCCTAATGGAATAGTGTTAAATTGGCCTAATGGCCTAACATACTAATGACCTAATGACCAATTGGACTAATGGCCTAATGACCTAATGTCCTAATGACCCAATGCACAATTTGAAAATTAGACTAATGGTCAATTGCCCTGACAACCTAATGTCCAATTTCCATGATGACCTAATGAACAATTGGACTAATGGACTAATGGACAATTGGCCTAAAATCCTAATGTCAAATTGGCCTAATGACCTAATGGGAAATTGTCATAATGAAATAATGGTCAATTGGACTAACGACCTGATATCAAATTGGCCTAACGACCAAATGGACTAACAACCTAATGAACTGACAACCTAATGGCCTGATGACCTAATGTCCCAAAGACCAAATGGATCGATGGATTAATGTACCGATGGCCTAATGGCATGAAAAAAATAATGTCCCAATGACCTAATGGAATGACGACCTAATGGCCAATTGGCCTAATGGCCTAACCACCAATTGGAAAATTGGCCTAACAGCCTAACGAACAATTGGACTAATGGCCCAATGGTCTAATGGCCTAATAACCAATTAGAGAATTGGACTAATGGACCAATGGTCTAATGTCCAATTTCCCTAACAGCCTAATGAAAAATTGTCCTAATGGCCTAAGGGAAAATTGTCCTAATGTCCTCATAGAAAATTAGCCTAACGACCTAATGGATAATTTTCCTAATGGCCTAATGGAAAATTGTCCTAACGACCTGATGTAAAATTAGCCTAATAGCCTAATTGAAAATCGGCCTAATGGGTAATGGAAGATTGGTGTAACATCCTGTTACTCTTCTAGTAGGTACATTTTAAGCCTACTTATGGTTTTCCTTTTTCATAATGTGGGTAGGGCCAAAAAGGAATTGGGAGGATACCTTTAATGGTGAAGTCATAGATTTGTTGCATTCTTAGTAAAAAACTTATTGGTTCTACAACCTGTTGGGGATTTACACACCGTGTAATGTGGTTACACTATGCATAAGTTCTAAAATAATAATAAATCCATTTTTAACAAATAGAGATGGAATTTTTGGTGTTTTTTGGAATTTTCAATTACATGACTTGTAATTTGGTTACACATCATGTAAAGTCCTGATTATTGTTTTTAAATAGGATGCTCGACTAAAATTTCTATTTCATTCTTTCTAGATTTATTTTCTCTCAACCCAAGAACCTTCCCCATGCATTTTTGGATCCCTCAAATCCTTCAGAGTTGTTTCATTCATCAATTGGTCATGTTTGCAAATGCGGTGTGACTTTCTAGGTAAGCATTCTCCTTGTCTCTTCATCTATTTTTCTTCCTCTCCTTAGGGTTTGATAGATCATATAGGGACTGATGGATCTAATCGCCATGTTGTTGAATCTTTTCTCTAGGTTGAGTTCCTAGATCTTTTGCGCCTTCATTCTTGTTGGTGGGTTCTATTGTGGGCTTTGTATTTCTTTGAGAAAAGTAGGTGGTTCCATCATGATGCCCGATTTTTATTAACCCTAAATTGATTTATATAATTTTAATTGTTTGAATTAAATGATATTTCTTGATTTTGATTTAATTTATTTCAATTGTTTTTTTGGAAAAACCTAATACCTTTGAATTGGGGTTTTAAAAATGGGTTTTTGGCATGAAATTAGAAACCCAAACTCCATTGAATTGGGGTGTGTTTATAGAAATTGGTGAAATTTAATTTTTTTAATTTAAATTGCGGAATGGATTTTATGGAAAAGTTGTTAAAAACCCCAAGTCCATTGAATTGGGGGTTTGTTGTGAAATTGATGGAAATTTTTTGAAATTAAAATTGTTGAATTTAATTGTAAAAGTATATTGTGAAATTAAAATTTGAATTGATTTCAAATATCTATTTTTGAATATAGATTAAAATGGTTTTTATAGAAACCTTAGGGTTTTATCTTGTTGAAAAGGAATTTTTTTCATTAAAAAACTATTTTGATTTTTAAATAGAAATTGGCATTTTTAAATGGGGGAATGAGATTTAATTGTATTTTAAGGTTTCTTAAAATAAATTGCACATCATTGATTTATACAAGATCACATACAAGCCTAGGTAATTAGTGAGTTATTTGGACAAACATGCTTGATTGAAATTTCCATATCAACGGATTGACACTTTAAAACACTAAAAAAATATTGGTCAAAATATTGGTCAACATATATTTCTTCCCCATTGGAACATAGATGATCCCTATCTTTCCATTTCCAAGGGGTGTGTGTATACATTGCAGTTTATCACATGAGTGTGTGAGGATCCCATAAACTGGAACTATCTTAGCTCTTGGTAGATGACCATTTTTCTCACTTGTTTATATATGAGATATAAATGTATTCCATCATTGAAAACTATTTTACCCGCCTTATGAATTTATATAAACCATTTTATATAAAATTGTTTATTTAATCCATTTGTGTAAAGAACCATTTGTGAATGAATTTCCATCATTTTGAAATATAAAACATGATTTTATAATGTATTTCCATATTTAGAAATGTAAAGCATAATTTATTAAAATATTCTTTGAAATTCCAAACCTGTTTATTTGAAAAATTGAAAGAACTTTATTTAGTTAATTTGATATTGGTATCTTGTTATGGAATCCTTGGTGATACTCTACTGGGATTTTATCTCACACCCTACCCATTCCTTTGAGTCTTTGTAGATTATATCCTTCCAGGTTTGAGTAGGGGTAAAACACCACTTGGAAGTGGTTCTAGATGTTGATTAGTGGGCTTAGAGAGTTGTGTCCATTGGGACTTGATCTTTTTATATTCCTATCTTTCTAGTACTTTGATATACTACTTTGGGTTGTTTATACCTGTTTGACTTATATAAAAGTTATCCCTATGAAGTTTTTCTTATATTCATACTTTCTTGTTTATCCACTTGTACAATTTTTGTGGAAAAATTATTCCCAATTTATTTTTTGTATGGTGCTAGGTGATAGTCTAAAATCCATGGAGATTGAGAATTCCCTTTGGTCCATGTCAGGGATGGCTTGGTTATCGGGTTACCAGGGTACCCGACCTGGTTCATGACAAAGTGGTATTAGAGCTGTTGGTTTTTCATCTTTCCTTGATGTCAGTATGAATTTGTGTATTCTTATTGGAAATTTGGAGGTTGTTGCGATTGAGTGCCTAGATATATCTCACTGTAATGAACCTTAAGTAACTAGGGGTGGTTAGGTAAAGATGTCTTGAGGATTAGTTCTAGTATTTTCCCTACTTTTTATTTGGATAGTGTGAAATACAAATATTATTGTCAATATGTTGGGATTTATTTTCCCTTGTTTCTCTGTTTGAGTATTAATCTATTGTCTTTATCCTTGTATGATGATATTGTGTATCATAATGCCTCCGAGAAGACATGAAAATCAAATTTAAGAGGAAGATTATACTAAACCTCAGTGAGCCAATCCTCTAGTGGACTCGAATTTAGTAGAGGTGAATGTGCATACTATCCAAGCTCTGGGATAGGAACCACTACCTGTTCCTGTTAAAGCTACAATTGTGGATCCTCAAAGGTATGTTCTCCAAGAACATTAAAAAAATTACTTCAGTAGAAGTCATCTCAATTCAAAGGATCAAATGATCCTCAAGAGGCTGAGAAATGGTTGAATAAGATGGATCATTTGTTTGGATTCTTGGAGAAACTTGAAAAAATAAAGGTTAAGTGTTCCACCTTCATACTGGAAGAACCAAGCAGGAGATGGTGGGACAATATGGTGACAGTGAAGAAGAATGAGGGATTAGAGTGGAAATAATTCAAAGTTCTTTTCACTGACCACCTCTATCTAGAGTTAATTCTGTTATCCAAGGCTACAAAGTTTTTCAAACTTGAGCAGGATTACAAGACCATGAGATAGTATACAAACCGTCTTTCTAATCTCATGAATTTCACACCTAATATTGTATTAAATTAGAATATAAATATCCAAATATTTAATTTTATACTTCATTAGGATATTCATTCTCAGGTTTTTTTACTGAAGCGGTCTTCTTATGCTGATGTGATGGATAGAGCGTTGATGGTTGAAATGGACCTGGCTAGAAAGTCTGGGTTTTTTGGAGTTTCCTTTTCTCCCAATGGTAGCATGGGTTCCTTAAAAGGAAATTGGAAGTGTGATGATTCTCAAAGTAGTTCTCAGTAGCAGGGTCATTTTACACCTCTTACAATGCCTGGTAGAAGCCCTTTGATTTTCTACCAGCGTGGAAAGCTAGAGAATTCAAAGAGGGTTTGTACTAATTCAATCAAGGTATGTGGTTATTGTGGATGTTTAGGACACTTATAGAAATTTTTCCATGTTTATTACACTCCACATAGTGGAATGATATCATCAGATCCTCCTAAGACTATAGGGAAATTAGATACTTCACTTATAAAAGGGTTCCAGCCACATGCATCCAGAATGAAGCTTCTTCACATAGTGGAAGAGTCTCCAAATAAAGTAGATACATGTCTAATTACAGTCAGAGGTGTCATTAATCTAACTTTATCATTAGTGATTGATCTATTTGATACTTGTACATCTCATTCATTTATTTTAACCCATATTATTAATATTCTAAATCTTTCTACCTAGATTTTATCTTATGTTATGGATATTACTACACCCCTTGGTACAAATAGAGAATAGGGTCTCTGTAGTCCCTATTGTGTATTCTCTCTATTATATATAGATCTTGGTTGGAGTTTTCTAGTCCTCAACATGAAAACTCTTGATGTCATATTCGTGAGCGATTCGATCATTTCTAATAAAGCCCAGATTGATTGTTATATTCGATGGCTATTCTTCACTACACCTGATGATGTGTGCCATGTATTTCAAGGAGAATGATACCAAAGGTTGAGAAGATCTAGACCTTTTTATCCATAGTTTGGGAAAGATATTTTTGTATTTTATTTTGATTTGCAGTGAGAATCCTTGAGTGGTGATCTACCTCCAATTATTTTCAGGTTTCCTAACATGTTTCCTTCTGACTTATCTGATTTTCCACCAGTAAGGGAAGTGAAGTTTTCTATTAATTTAGTTCCTGGTACTCAACCAAATTTTATTTCTTATTATCACATGGAACCAGATGAACTAAAATATATTAAGACTTAGTTGTGTGATATTATAGAGAAAGTATTTATATGCCTGAGTGTGTCACCTTGGGTGGTACTATTTCTATTTTCTAAGAAGGATGATGGTTCACTGTATATTTGAGTTGATTACAAGAAGTTTAATCGAGTGACGGTAAAGAATAAGTATCTATTTCCATGGATCAATGATCTGTTTGATCAGTTTAAAGGGGAAAACTAGCTCTCTAAGATTGAAATTTGATCTGGTTATCATCAATTGAGGATAAAATAATTTGAAATTCAGAAAACTGCCTTCCAGAGAAGGTACATGCATTATGAGTACCTTGTTATCCCGTTAGGTCTAACCGATTCTCCTACAGTATTTATGGATTTAATGAACAATATTTTCCACATGTATCTAGATAACTTTTTGATATTCTTCATGGATGACATCCTTGTTTACTCTAAATATGAGGAGGAACATGTGCATCATATGAGAATAGTTCTAGAGTTTCTAATAAATCACCTACTTTATGAAAAGATTTCGAAATGTGATTTATGTATTTGATAAGTGAAATTATTGAAAACCTTGGTGTTAGAACATGAGATATTAGTTAATTCTGATAATATTAAATATGTTATGACATGGGAAAACCCACGAAATGTTTTCAAGATTTAGATATTCTTAGGTATAGATAAGTATTATTACCAGATCATTAAGGACTTATCAAAGTTGGATTCTATGATGAATGCTCTGAATAAAAAAAGAATTAAAGTTTTATTGGAAGGAAAAATATTAGAGTTCTTTTTTTGAGATAAAACACATTTTGACTACTGCACCAGTGTTGACTCTTCTAGAGTCTGGGTAGGGCTATGTTGTCTTTTGTGATGCATCAGGTTCAGGTTTAGGTTATGTTATTATGCAAGGAGATCATTTCATTTTCTATGGATCTTTTCATCTTCGGCCACATGAGAAAAATTATTCAACCCATGACCTTGAAATCATAGTTTTGATGCACATGCTTAAGAGTTGGTATCATTACCTTTTTGGATAAAGGTTTACCATGTTTTCTGACCATAAGATCTTGATTTATATCTTCTCTCAAAAATATTTTAATCTTCTCCATAGGAATTGGGTGGAATACGCACAATATTTCAAATTCGACATTTCCTATACCCTAGGGAAAGGGAACATAATTACAGATGCTTTGATTAGTAAACTTTCGACCTAGGTAGTGAAAGAATCTTTGGAAGAGTAGAACTTAATGGATATCTTTGCACAATCACATATTGGAGTCTATGAATTAGAGGATGAGGTTTCTTTGGACAGTGTTCAGTTGAAATCTTCTCTTCTTGAGATGAATCTTCAGGATCAACAACTTGATGATGAGTTCCATAGAATTAGATAATCTCTTTATGTTGGGGAGACCATTTTTGAGTGGTTATTCTCCAAAGAGGGCATTCTATGATTTCAGAAATGTTTTGTTACACCATTAGCCGCAAGGAAAGCTGTGATGGGGTATTTATATAATTCCTAATGTGTTGTGCAACTAGTAACCACTAATATGATTTATGAAATTCAGTGAAAATTATGGTGGCTAGGTATGAGATGGGACATTACTGATTTTGTCTCTCACCGTTATACGTGCCAACAGGTTAAGGCTGAGCACCAGAAAACTTTGGGTTTTCTTCAGACACTTCCAGTGCCTACTTGGAAATGTGATGAGATATCTATGGACTTTGTTTTTAGGTTTATACATACCAAGGTAAAGAATAATTTGATATGAGTTGTGATCGATTGGCTAATGAAATCAGATCACTTTATACCCATTCGTGATATAACCAAATTTGAGAAGTTGGGAAGTATCTTTGTGAAAGAGATTGTTCATTTTCATGAATTTACATCTTCTATAGTCTCTAATAGGGATCCTTAGTTCGCTTATAATTTTTTGGAGAGTACTTCAGGAGGCACTGGGATCTCACATCTATTTGAGCATGACATACCATCTATGATCGGATGGCTAGAAAAAAAATTTTATACATATGCTTGAGTATATGATTCATACTTGTGATATCGAATTTAGTAGATCTTGGGATGATCATATGGGGATGGTTAAGTTCTCTTATAACAATAGTTACTAATCTATGATCAGAATGGATCCTTTCGAGGCTTTATATGGTTTGATTTAGAGATCTTTGTTGTGTTGGTCAGAGATTGGGGAAAGTTCTTTGGTTAGACCAAGCTTGGTTCAAGAGATAACATTAAAGATTCAGTTTATTATTCAAAAAATGTTTATGGAACAAAGAAGATATAAGTATTATGATGATCATAATCATAGGTTGTTGGATTTCATATTTGGTGACTAGGTATTCTTGAAAGTTTCATCTTGGTTGGGTTAATGATGGTTTGGGAGGAAAGGGAACCTTACTCCTTGTTTTGTGGGACCTTCTGAGGTTGTTGATAATGTTTGAAAAGTTTCTTACCATTTATCCCTCCCACTATATATTCCATTGATACATAATTTTTTCCATGTATCTTAGTTCTATAAGTATCTATCTGATCCATCCCATGTTCTGAGTTGGAGTGATCTTGAAGCTGACTCTAATTTATCTATGATTGAATGGATGGTCGGGATAGTTGATTCTAAAACCAAGGTACTTCATGGGAGGGAGATACATTTGGTTTGTGTTCTGTGGAAACACATTTTTTATTCTCATGAGACATGGTAGAATGAGGCACTTATGAGAGAGTAGTGGAATCACCTTTTTGATATGGAAGCTTCTTGGTAGGATTTATGGGGATAGAAAGTTTTTTATGATGGGGAGGTTGTAACATCCCATTACTCTACTGGTAGGTACATTTTAAACCTTGTCATTTTTTTACTTCTTCATAATCTAGGTAGGGCCGAGAAGGAATTGGGTGGATACCTTTAATGGTGAAGTTAGAGATTTGTTGGATTCTCAATTTAAAATCTATTAGTTCTGTAGCCTACTGGGTATTTACACACCTTTTAATATGGTTACATGACATATAAGTTCTAAAATAATAAAAAATTAATTTTTAACAAAAGGTTATGGGTTTTTCTGTGATTTTGGTAATTGTCAATTACATAATGTGTAATTGGGTTACACATCATATAAAGTCATGAGTGTTATTTTTAAATAGAATGCTCGGCTAAAATTTCCATTTACTCCTTTTCATATTTATTTTCTCCCAACCCAAGAGCCTTCACCTGACATTTTTGGACCCCTCAAAACCTTCTAGGTTGTTTCATTCATCAATTGGTCATGGTTGTGAATGTGGTGTGACATTCTGAGTAAGTATTATCCCTGTCTCTTTGTCTATTTCTCTTCATATCCTTGGGGTTTGATAGATTATTTATGGACTGATGGATCTAATCCTCATATTGTTGAATCTTTCCTTTAGGTTAAGTTTCTAGATCTTCTGTGCCTTCATTCTTGTTGACAGGTTCCGTTGCGGGCTTTATATTTCCATGAGAAAGGTATGTGGTTCTATCACGATGCCTAATTTTTGTTAACCCTAAATTGATCTATTTAATTTCAATTATTTTAATTAAATGAAATTTATTGATTTTGATTAAATTTCTTTCAATTGGTTTGTTAAAAAAACCCAATTCCATTGAATTGGGTTTTTAAAAATGGGGTTTGGACATAAAATTAGACAAACCTTAATTCCATTGAATTGGGGAGTGTTTATGAAAAATGTGAAATTTAAATTGTTTAATTTAAATTTTGGAATGGATTTGATAGAAATTTTTTAAAAAATACCAATTCCATTCAATTGGGGGTTTTCTGTGAAATTGATGGAAATTGTTTGAAATTAAATTGTTGAATTTCATTGTGAAAATAGATTTAGAAATTGAATTATGAATTGATTTAAAATATCTATTTTTGAAAAATGGATTAAATGGTTTTGATAGCGACCTTAGGGTTTTATCTTGGTGAAAAGGAATGTTTTTGATTAAAAACCCATTTTGGTTTTTAAAAGAAAATTGTAATTTTGAAATGATGGAATGAGATTTAATTGTATTTTAAGGTCGTTTAAAATAAATTTCCCATAATTGAATTGTACTAGAGCACATGCAAGCCTATGTAGTTAGTGAGTTATTGGGAGAAACATGCTAGGTTGGAATTTCCATAGAAATGGATTGATGCTTTAAAACACTAAAAAAATATTGGTCAACACATCTTTCCTCCCCATTGGGACATAGATGAGTCCTCTCTTTCCATTACTGAGGGATGTGTGTACACTTTGTAGTTTATCACATGAGTTTATGAGGATCCCATAACTTGAAACTATCATACCTCATAGAATATGACCATGTTGCTCACTTATTTATATATAAGATATAATTTCATGCCATTTTTGAAAACAAATTTACATGACTTGTGAATTTATATAAACTTTTTTATATAAGTGTTTATTTAATACATTTGTGTAAAGAAACATTTGTGAAATTATTTCCGTCATTTTAAAATGTGAAGAATGATTTTTTAATGTATTTCCATATTTATAAATGTAAAGCATCATTTTTTTAAATATGCTTTGAAATGCCACACCTGTTAATTTGAAAAAATGGAAGCACTTTACTAGGTTAATTTGATATTGGCATCTTGTTATGGAATCCTTGGTGAGACCCTATTGGGATTTTAGCTCAAACCCTACCTATGCCTTCATGTGTTTATAGATTATCTCCTTCTAGGTTCGAGTAGGGGTAAAGCACCACTTGGAGGCGTTTCTAGTTGTTGAACCATGAACTTGTAGAGTTGCGTCCATTGGGACTTGGGCTGTTTATCTTCCTATTTTTCTGGTACTTTTTATATTACTTTGGGTTTTTATACCTATTTGACTTTTGGTATACTTATCCTTGTGGAATTTTTCTTATATGCATACTGTATTGTTTTTTCACTCCCGCAATGTTTGTTGAAAAATCCTTCCCACTTTATTTTTTGTATGATGCCATGTGCTAGTCGACAACCCATGGGGATCGAGAACACCCTTCGGGCCATGTTAGGGATGGCTCGGTTATCAGTTTACCAGGGTACCTGGGATGGTTCATGACAACTGGACTAATATCCTAATGGAAAATTGGACCAACAACCTAATAGATAATTGGACCAATGTCCTAATGGCTAATTGGACCAGTAACCTAATGGCCAATTGTCAAATTGTCCTAATGGAATAATGGAGTACTGGAAAATTGGCCTAATGGACCAATGAACAACTGGCCTAATTGGCATAAGGACCTAATGGCCAATTGGAAAATTTTCTATTAGTCCATTAGGCCAATTGGAATTCCTTATGACTTATAAATAAATTATTTATATTTAATGATTATGAATTGTTCATAAATACACAATTTGAATTATTAAAATTAGGGGCCTTATTTTGATATTATTGAAGCCACATCAAAATATTTTTGATGATTAATTTGATCAAGGATTAAATATTATAAAATATGTTAAATTTATATTATCTAAATTGTTTTCATAATAAATCTAAATATAAAATCATTATATTTAATAAAAATTTCATATATATAAAGAAAATTTTGTATAATAAATTATATGATGAAGTTCATTTTATGAAATGAATACAGAGCATTCATATTAAAGATTATGTAATGTCTATAATGAGTATATAAAATAATAAAGTGTTGATGATTAGATTTTATTTATGATTATTTTCATCAATGTTTATCACATGTTTAAATTTATGAATTGTTCATTCATATAAAAGTTATTCCATTTTATTATTACTCAAGATTATAAAATGTTTATATTGTGAATATGAGTATAATTTAAAATTTTAAAACTAATTAAATAGATTATCATACATGAAACTAAGTATTTATACGCTAGGTATAATAATAGATTTTGTTTCCATCTACCTCAACTTTAGTTTATAATTAATGTTACTCAATTAAATTTCACTATTGAACATTTTTTATACATATTAGGTGTTTGAGTTATGATTAATTGGAATCTCTCATGAATTAAGTATCCCTAGGTAAAGGGACTTGGTGTCGAACTTCCCACTAGTATTAAATTTCTAATTAAATATATATTTAGATGCTTCTTTATTTAATCAATTTCTTCAAAAAAATAATTTTTAACTATTCTAGGTATATAAATTTATTATTATTCAATAATTTAGTATTATAATAATTAATTTCATTTGCATAAAGAGGTATTAGTCATTCAAGATCATGTTCATTGAGCAAAATTATTTTTCTCGAGTAGGAAGAAAAAATATGGAAGTGCAGTAAATGCACAAACATAAGAAAAGATTGTAATTTTTTGTTTATATTTCAAATATTTATAAAAAATTCATAATTAAATATCTTGTTTATATTTTCAAATGGCTTCCATGAATTCCCTTAATGATAAAGAAGATGAAAATTTATGGTCCAATGATTATTTGAGTTAGGTATTATATGAGGAGCACCAAGGGAGAGTCTGATGTCGACCCAGGAAAACCATCATACCCACTAGGTATTGGTCCACATTGGGATCCTCTCAAATCTCTCAACCCACTGATCCACAAAGCACTTGTATAGAAATAGTTGAGAAAAAAATACCTTTACAGGAGCATGAAAGAAGTAAAATAATCATAGAACACTTCCTGAAATCTATGTTAGTTATAAGTTAATCACTTCCATTAGAGGATTCTACTATTGTTGATTTATATATGGAATCAGTGTGCTCTTTAAATGATGCCCCAAGTGATGCCAATGAGGGTCCTAGTGGCAGTAAACCTGATTGTGGTGGTGGTGGTGGTGATGATGATGATGACGATGATGATGATGTTGATGCTCTAGATAATGTTGTTGGTGATGAGGATGTTGCTGATGGTGATGAGGATGAGGATGTTGGTGATGGGGAAAAAAATAATCACCTCTATTTTTAACTTAGCAATAAAGAGACAGGTTGATGTTGTGTAATGGATTGAATTAATTTTTTATATGGATGAATATATATGTTATAGTATTATAAATGGTTTGAAAATTATTACAAGCATTTGGTTGAATGATAAATATACAATATTTTAATTTCATTGAATTTTAACTGTGGTTTTTATTTTATTTATAGGTTTAGGGGATAAAAGAGTTGTTGCTATTGGAAAATGGGGGTAGCTACCTATACCCATGATTTTAGGGGCTATACCCATAGTTCTAAACTATGGTTATAGGGTATTTTTTTAGTAGTGAATGACTAAGTAATGATTGAATAATGATTAATTGATAATTAATTAATGATAAACTAGTAATTAACTAATAATTAACTATAAAGTAACTACTTACTATCCATTAATTAAGTAATGATTAACGAGTGGTTAACGATTGATTAAGGAATAATTAATACAGGATTAACTAATGCTTAACTAATGATTATACAATAATTAACTAATGAATAACTTATGATTAACTAATGAATTAAGAATTATTAACTAAAAATTACTTAATTATTAACGATTAATTAACTAATAATTAGATATAAAGTAAATATTTGATATATATTAATGAATTAATGATTAAATAATGATTAATGAATGATTAAGGAATAATTAATATATGATTAATTAATAATTAAATAATTATCAACTAAATAAGTTGGATTTTACTTCACTTTTGAAGTCAGGTTCATCTCATCCAAAAATTTGTTCTATTGAAAAATTTCAAGGTCTTTATTATATGTTGTAAAGCATTCATGTGTTATGTAATGGGGTTTTTCTTTTTCTATTTTACTTTATATTATCATAATTTTCATCTTATCACGGAGAAATAAATTGATTTTATGATTTATCTTCTTTTTAACTCACTTTTTAAAAAATTCTATAACTTATTTTATAATAAACTTTTAGAAAATGAAGACAAAATGTTTATATATATAAATATATAAAACCATATCTTACAAAACACCCATTACAAGATAAAACCATATCTAAAACCACTTTATAAATATAACTTGAGAAATACATACACATGCCCATTTCTTTTAGTAAGAAAAACTTCATAAAATAATGGGAATAGACATGTTATGTATTACATTCTACCAGTCATAACATTATGACAAAAATAACATTATATTTACATTTTAAACTTGAGAATTATTTCATTTTATCACATAGATATGGAGGATATTGTGCTAATCACCGAGAAGTATAGGCATGTTTCACGTGACGCGCTAGCGGGCCGTGAGGTTTGACAGATCAGGGTGCATAGATCACATTCTGCATCTAGCTTCCATTATACCATACTTACACTATGATGGATTATATGTAATTGTTGTATCTAATTTTACATTCATTTATCATCACCACCTTGCTGTTCTCACCAAGAGATGGATACCTAAGACACACATATTCCACTTTCCAGAGGGAGGGATGACCATCACCCTTGAGTATGTGGCAGTTTTTCTCAGTATTCATATCCAGGGGATGATGTTATATGAAACACCCATAGAGACTGGCCTAAGTTCATATAATGATTTATAGGTGTCTAAATTATGGGAAATGATAATTCTACACAAGGCAGGTTGATATCTATGAGGTGGATTGGGATGCACTTTGTACAGTTATCCATTGACATTGAAAAAAAGACTATTATGCGTTAAACCCATGCATATATATCACATCCCATTGGAGGGACACTATGCACTGATCATTATGGTATGTATGTGTACATTATGTATCTGGGTCTACTGGAGGGTTTTTATTAGGTTGAGAGATGTATCTGAGGATCCACGTGCTTGGATTACACTTACAGATCATTATGCATGACATGCTAATCAGATCGCACAGATCTTGGGGGATGTGTTATTCTTATTCAAATGTGGGAATGAGAATTCATCCCTCCCCTCTCCCCTATTGTTTCTGGTCAAGAGCATCATATAAATTTGATGCATGATGCTCTACGTAGTCACTAACACGATCACTCGTCCTTTTTTTATGCTACTATGAGTTATTGAATTTTATTTCTTATCATTTATCAATTTCTATGTTTTATGTTATTAGTGGAGTCAGGAACACTAATTTTTCAGGATGATGAGGCACAACTTGGGTTTATATTGTCACATGTTGGAAAATTTAGTACCCAATGATGTAATTATATAAAGTATTTCCTTGACTAATCAATTTCATATTATTATATTTTTTGTTTTTTAGTAACATTTTTTAACAAATTCCACATGTCATTTCATATTTCATGGATACAATATTGGGATCTATTTGATCAGATACCTACATACTACACTAATGGGATTCACAATTCCATGGATGTATTTCCTCTCATTCACTTTCACATTGTTGAGTGGCACTAGCCTGATAGATTCATGTGCCAGTTTGGATTTATTTGGAATATTCCCTTTCCACCAAGATAGTTAGTATCACTTCATTCTGTGAAGCTGATGGGGAGGTATGATGTCAACTGGCACTAACAACATGCAGATTATCTAGAACACTAGTATATATTAATGTCATTTCATATCAAGGGTATGCATACTATGAAATTATCTATAGCAGAGCATCTTCAGTATGATTCATGGTATAGACTAAAGTCTAATGTATTTTAATTCACATGGAAGAGGGATCTAGGAAATGGAAAGTTAAAAAAATCATTAGTTTTTTGTAAATGTTTTAATTCATTTGGAATCACTTTATAGCATACTCGAATACAACATATTACCCGCATGTATAATTCAGAGGAGGAGGAGGTTTTTATCTTGATAGTATACTATGATGTAGTGTAAGGGATGATGCCAACATATCACATTTTACACGATAATATCTTTGATCATTCACCCTAGGGAGTTGAAGTTCCAGCTTAGGGAGTGGTGGTTCCTACTTAGGAACCTCCTCCAGTAGCTGCAGATGTTGAGAAGCCATGATGATGATGATGTAGACTGCGTTGTGCTACACATGGGGCCTCACCTATTCCATAAGTATAGGTCGACCCTCTATAGTCCAGCCTCAACCAATTGAGGATGTGCATCGGGAGGCATGGGATGAATCTGTATTGTTAGGATGTCTATAGTTTTCTTTGAGTACATATGATCTAAGATTCTTTTAGGGGTCATTTCCCATGCCTCTACCTTTTTTTCTCGAGCCTTCACAGGCTGTATAGTCCCCCCAGGTGATGATGGTTGGTCCTTTTACTCACACAATTGGAGACAGATTAGGTGTACATGATGACGTCCAGATGACACCTCCTCTTGATGAGTCATGGATAGAGCATCTGATGTTCTAGGTTCCATCACCTGAGGAAGACCCCTCTCTAGCTCATCATACTGCACCCTAGTAATGAGGTCGGTGATCTTATACGGGCATCCCATTTGCACACTAGATTGTGGTACAAGACCTCATCATAGGCAATTATTGTACTCATTTATTTATATGTGTTCTATTGAATTAAAGGATTTGAAAAATATATATTCTATCCTCTATATGATTATATGTCTATTAAAATGATGAAATTATTTTTAAAATCAATAATTTTTACATGTTTATCCATTGTATCAATTTCAATTTATATTTTATTTACAGTTTATATTTTACAAACTTTCAAAGTCAACTACTTGAAACATAGGAAAACTTATTAAAATTTAAGTACATAACTTTAAAATCGTATAAAATATAGTCTATAAAAAAAATCTAAATAAAACCTAAAACATATCCTAAACATCTAAAAATTTGTTGAAAATAAAAATAATTTCCTAAATATAATAAATAACTGAAAATTAAAAGAATGTAAAAAAAATTATAAATACAAATGTAATGGTTTAATATAATAATATATTGTGACACTAAAAGTACTTTTCATTCATTGTTTTTATGAAATATTTGTTATTTTTAATTATTTTTTATAGTTTCAGTGAGTGTGTTAAATTTCATTTATATTGCATTTCTAATTTACTATTTATATACTTTCAAAGCCACTCGCTTCGAACATTATTATGCTTCATGTAGGTAACTTTGAAAGAATGTAAATTAATTTTTTTAAATACAATCTAAATGTTATTTGAAAAAATTACTCAACATATAAAACATAATGGAAAATAAACAAAAATCATAAATATAATAAGTAAAATATAATTTACATGTCAAAAAATTTATTGCTTAAAAACATAATATTTTCACTTTCTAATATCAATGGACATAATTCTAAACTAAACAAAATAAAAAATATATACATATCAAAATATAAAAACATATATATTATTAATTTTTAAATTGTTTTTTTAAAAGTTTTCAACAAAGGTGGCATCGGCCTTGCCACCTTTGGACTAAAATCGAAAGTCGGCAAGGCCGATATCGTCTTTCCACATTAAAAATAATTTTTTAACCTAGTATTATATAATTTTTTTTCAGAAAACATGTGTAAAAAAGCCTTTCTATGTGTCATTTCCCTAGGACAAATTTTTTTATTTCAATCTTATTATAACTTATTTTTTTAAATTCTTTTCCATGCACATGACTTATTTATTTTTTATCCAAGTCTAAGCTATTTATGTTTTTTATTTCGAGCTTAACAAGAACCACAAACACCCTAAATAATTATACACATATGTTATGGGTTTTAGGGATCTGATTATTTGTGGTCCCCACTTATGCAGGCTTAAATATAGGCCCTAATTTGAAAAATTCCATGGGCTAATGTATCATTCGTGAGCTTGTGGATTTTTTGAAAGCTGTATATATGAGCATGTGGAAGTACCCAACACCCATCCTATGTGACAAATTATTACCATCACAAAGAATAAATGCATAATAAGTAACAATTCATGAATAATTCTTAATTACTAAGTAATAATAAATTAATAAATAATAATTTATAATTAATAATTTCTAATTAATAATTTCTAATTAATAATTACATATTAATTAATAATTAATAATGAATATATACTAATTTATATCTAATAATTATCAATAAATAAAAAAAGAATAAATACTTAATAATTAATAACTATTATTCCTAATTAAAATGCATTGATTAAAAATTAAAAATGAATAATAGGTTATTAAAAATTATTTATCAATATTTTATTATGAATTATATATTATTATTAATTAATATATAAAAAATAATTTTTATTAGCTAATAATTAATTACTAATTATTTTACTAAATAATTAATAATCATTAATTAATATTTAGTGAGTAATAAAAACTGAATACATAATAAAAAGAGGATTGGAGTTGGGTCAACCCTGGGGGTAGTGGTCCAATCCTATAGGTCAATGTGAAGATGAGTGGTACTCAGTCACAACACCGCATCCAGTAGGGTCAGGGATCAAATCCCGACCCTATCATTTTTGGCACCCCATTTTCAGGGGGACACTATTTTTTCCTGTACACATGTGCATGGGATGCTGGTGGCAAGTGCATTGATGGATAAAATTTGGTGGAGTGAGCACAAGCACATGCGCATGTTAGTGAGGTGCTGACACACAACGCACAAAGAGGCGACATGACATGGTGCATAGGGGGGCACAGAATGTGACCCCCTAGCTACATGTATAGAACCAAAAAATTGGCATTTAGGATATGGGATTTTGGGACATCTAATTTTGGTCCTTTGAGCGTCCTAAAAAAAAGGCCTTCATGCCATCAACAACTTAGGCCTTCGGGTAATTTCAAATCTATAATAGAGTCCAAGTGGGTGCATGCCAATTATAGTAGGGAGGGATGAGGATTGACCAACTAGTGTACCTGAGTGTGTGTGCATGTGTGCTTGTAGTTTACAATCCCTTAAATAATAAATGATTATTATTGAAATGGAGGAAACCCTCTTTGACTTGGAGATCAAATCATGCTTCCTAGCTTGACTGAATCCATTACCCAAATAAAGGAATGATTTATTCTAGATAATATTTTGATGAGAAACTTATTCATCATGATGGAGTACCCCTTTGATATTCTCAATATTCCTTTTTGACCCTTGGTAGAAAAGGATGAGATCATAAACATAAAAAATATTTGAGAGTGCAACCGACCCCTAGCTAGTCTGCACTGCCTTAAAATTACCAAATCCAACCATTATAGATATAGATCAGCTAAGATATTCTTAAACTATACTAAATAAAATTCTAGAGAGTGGATCACCATGTCTAACTCCATATGAGCATGTGAAGTAACCTTCAAGTTCACTATTGGTTAGAAAAAAATCTCATGGACTTGAAAAAAACATGAACCTAGTTAATAAAATTCTCATTAAAATTACACTGCCTTAATACCTTAAAAATGAAGCTCTATTGGATGGTTTCAAAATATTTAGAAACATCAAGCTTGAAGGAAACATTAATAGTTATAAATTTCCTCTTGAGTAGATTTATAGACTCCAATGCAGTGATCAAATAATTCTATATTTTCCTAACATGAATAAAACCAAAATTTGTAGGTGAGACCACTTAATCAACCACCTTAGTAAGATGATTATCGATAATATTAAAAATGATCATGTATAGTGTATTAGACAAATCAATTGTCTTGAAAAATGAAATTTCATCAACACTTTAAACCTTAAGAATCAAAACCAAAAACTATGAATTGATTCCTTTTGGAAGATGGACATCTATAAATAAGGCCTTAAAAAGTCTCTCGACACAAGAGTGAATGATATCCTAATAGTATTGAAAGAATCTATTAGAAAATTTATCCATCCCAATAATAATCTAAAAATTCATACCAAATATGTCAACTTTAATTTTAATATCCCCTAGCCTCTTGCTGCCTCGATTGTGGACATGATCCTGAGTTAATTTAATGTTATCCTTACAACTAAACTTCTTAATATATTTATTTCTACTATTTTCAATCTATTGTATCTAGTTTGGTGGAGATGGAATTCTTGTAAGTATATTAATGATTTCATTTCCCTACAAGAAGCTCTTTCTCAAATTTTAAATCTTGTAAGGATGTTAGAAAGATTCATAAGGACCATGAAGGGAATAACATTCATGATATTCCTATGTTAAATAAAATAAATATTATAGTTAACTTCAATAACTAAAAAGGATCTATTGAATTGGTTTGAAAGGTGCCTATGAACATTCAGATAAAGATGAATATTGATGGTGCAACTAAAGGAAGTCCATGGATCGAGAGCTATAGTTTCATCTTTAGGGACTCATGTGAGATGGACCTGGGGTGCTATTATAATACACATGGTGAATCCTTTTCAATTAAAGTAGAAATATGGGTGATGATAACTGGTTTGAAGTAAGCGAGGAGTAACAAGTGAAAATAGTTATGGATCATGTGTGACCCTATCTCTCTAGTTCTAGTAATTCAATTCGTAGGAAGGGAGTTCTCCAAGAAACTCATTCCATCATGAATGGAAGTAATAAAACTTCTCTTTGATATTGAGTATGTTGTTAAACTTATTTTTAGGGAAGATAATTATTTAGATGATTGTTTTTCATTTAAACAACCCAACCAACTAGGGCCCCACCTAGGCTAATGATAGGATGAGAGTTCCACCCCAAACCCACCTCTAATAGACCAGGGGTTAGAAACCATCACCAAGTAGACATTTCTCTCATGATGGGATGCCTTAGCCTAATGCACCTGTATATAACGCACACCTCCACACAAGATATTATAATTCATGAAAGATAAATAAAACCAAATTATATATAAATAACACATGCAATAAACTATAGGAACCAAAAAGGTAATATAGTTCATAATCCATCAAGAAGAATGGGAAAAAATCATACTCAATAAATAAAAGGAAATCCAACATAAAAAGAAGAAATGATGAGGTCTTCATAGTGAGTTGACTCCAATGGTGAATGTTTCCCACCACTAACACCTCCTGGTATCACTGAGATTTTACAATACCATGTCCACTATGTTCAACACCAGTCATTATCCATAATAAGACACACTAACTCTATGTCCACTAATACCATATTTGACTTATGTGCCAGATTTATAGACATGAAAATTGTGGGCATAGATCCCGTGTGAGGGTGAGTATAAAATTACTTAGTAGGACACCCAAAACTATAAAGAAAACACAAAGGAATATATCTATTCACACTTCTGGTATGATAGGTGACCTAAAATAAGATAGAGGTGAAAAAAATCTAGTAACATCAAGTCATCCTAATGCTCCCAGAACCAAGGGTGGTCAAAAGGAAGACGAAGTGCCCTTGTATTTATAGAATCTTAAATTGTATTTTTTTGTCAATTTGTGAGAGTTAATGTATGTTATAGGATACCCATATTTACATGGGTAAAGGAAGTTAGATACACTTGAATATCTATCTAGATAGATTCAAGTGGGCACCTCATACATCAGAATATTTCTGCACTAATCTTCAAGGAGATAAGTGAAAATTTATATTCAAGATAAAGGAACTGTCCACTATATAGAACATGGAGTGATATGATTTAATTATAGAGAATTGAAAAGGAAAAAAAATAAGATGATTGGTGAGCTATCCATCATATAAAATACAAGTTCCAAATCTTAGAGAATCATTATATATAATAGTTACATTGGATGTGAAGAGTTAAAGGAGGAGATGAGCATCAAACTTAAACTAGATAACTTGTATATTTTATATTCAATAAGTGTTAAATAAGTTCAAAGTTTTTGAAATCGACTTGATGAGTTTGTGAATCCATACGTGAGTGATCGATCATGAAGGATATTTATTATAGAGTTTTATTTCTCTTAGGTGATGATCTATAAAAGTTTAAATGAAAATGAAGTTAATAAGGAAGAAATAACATCTTATGAATACTCTATCATGAGTATTTATTATGCTTCAAGTATTTAGAATAAGATTAATTTTTTTGGAACTATTTTAGAGTTATCTGAAGTGATTGGAGTTTTTTGAGTTGGCCTATATATGATTTGAGGTTGCGCAAAGTTCATTTAAGTAAAATCTAGAATTTCTATTATCGAGTTGGAGATTTAAAAAATTAAAAATAGATTTCTCATAGACATAAAATATTTTTGACCCACATAGAATAATTCACATAAATGGAAGTGATTTGTGTAGTATGTAAGATATTCGATCTATGCATAGGAGAATTGATCTATGTAATCTACCCATAATAGATTTATCATATGCAAATTACCCGACCCTGTTCATAGACAAGTGATCGGCCCGGTTGTCCATAAGGACTCAAGAACACCTCCTTGTATTATAGAGGCTACCAATAAGCAAAGGGGGTGTATGGTGGTATGAAAGGGATACTATACCCTCACATTGGTAAATAAATAAACTCATAATTCATCCAAATAATAAATAATATGCATAAATTAGTAAACAATATCATATACTGACGATATCATGAAGATATAAAATATGAAGTAGGAAAGACATGGAAGAAAGCATACAAATAATACTATTATAAAAAAAGGAACAAAATACCAAAAGTAACTATCACCATGAAAATACAAAGCACTATATCAGTAATATGTTCCCAATCTCCCAACCCTAAAAGAGATCAAGCATCCACAATAGGGTTCTTCCATTTATCCTTACATGCATCAATGAAATCTCCATGAGTACCAAGTGGTGACCGGAACAGGGTGTCAGTAAAACTCAGTAGGCCACCACTAATGGTGTCTAATGAAAATAAAAATTGTAAATATAATATGTAATAGTTTGAAATTATAAGAAATAAATTTAGTAAAAATAAACAGAAACCATGTTGGGAACGGTTTCCTTATGGGATACTCGAATGACCCTACCTACTTCGGCCTAAGTTAGATATCCTTGAGTATATGAACCTTTTAATTTGGTCAGGGACCCAGGGAATGTATCCAAAACATCCTAGAATAAGAACCATAATGAATCCATATAACACCCATCAAATTATTTACTTTTGGAAGTTGATCCCACTTGTATTGATAAACTGTGATGTTTGGCTATTTGGTTTTGAGTGGAATCCAAGGGGTGAACCCTTGGAATAATACTCCTAAGAGTTTCTAATTAAACTAAGGAAAAATATAATTATGTATTAGGTAGGTATCGATTGGAATCTAAGGGGTTGACCTAAGGCATCCCTTTTCTGAAGACATCGATCTGAACTGGGGAGATCATCCTGAGTGTTATAAATTTTCAAGAGAGGTAGATGAATCCATGATGTCAAGATGAGGCATTAATCAAAGTAAGACAATGAATAAATCCAATATGGGTGTACCAATTGGAATTCACATTAATGAATTGGGTGTCATACTATGAGTTTTCTCAAGGAATTTCCAAAAGAATACAAGGCTTTTTTAATGCATGCCACACCTTTAACAATGTGATCAAGGTCCATAGTAACAAATAAAGAATAATTGGTAATTATTTATAAGTATAAGTGAAGTATCAATGCTATTTCACAATTAAGTTAATTCAATTAAAACATTCCACTTGAAGGAGGAAATCCAAACACACCCAAAGGGGCAGTTTAGTTACATAGGCAAAGGGGTTTCCAAAAGGCTATACTAGACACACACTAGGGGTGTTTTAGTTAAATTTTAAGTAAGGTTAACATAATAATTATGCCAAACACACTCTAAGGGGTGTTTTAGGTTACGTTCATAAACATAAAATGGTTTATAGGGGCCTTATAGAATTCTTAGGTCAAGGATTTTGTGAAATTTAAAAGAAAATAAGTTTTAGGGGAAACACATGAAAAGTATAACATGTGGAACAATGAAAAAATTATAAAAATTGATACTTTTAGGGAAAATAAATAGACTACCTACCTTGTCCCCATAGAAAACTCCTAATCTAATATTAGCCTCAAATTTGGGCTGAAATAAGTGAAATTAGAAAACTAGACAAAAGACCTAAAAATAGGGTATATTATCTCACATGGAGACAACAAAAAATATAGTGAAGAAAGCTGATAAAAAAGTAAAATGAGTGTTATCCTTACCGAGGGTGTTCCAACACAACCAATGACTAATAAGTCATAGGATAGATAAAAGAGATCCACTCAAGCATTAAGGAGAGAAAGAAGGGAGAGCTGCTGTAACACCCCGACCCCAGCTACCCAGAGTCGATGCATTACTTCGTAACATTGGCATGATCACAAAAGATCAAGTCTCGAAAGACCGATTATTTTAGTAGCATTGGAAACACTAGATACATTCATAAAAGTTACATTACATCACAAAGTGAAAAACTATAATAACATAGTCTTCATAGTCCACAATCATATCCCTTTCTGACTACCCCTGTAGGTCATTCATAAAATACTTATTCACATCCTGGAAAATATTAAAACATTGAAAGGGGTGAGCTCAGATGCTCAGTAAGGATAACAATATTGCGGAAGCTTTCATAAATAAACATAAAAATTTAAGGCAATGTATAACTAAAACAAAAGCCTTTTAAACTTGAACATCAACATAATATGGAAAAAGTAAAATGAGATAATGTCATTCACTTCTTCACATGGATATTCTACTGGTCTAATAATCACATGAAATATCAATAACCACTTTCATAACGAGGGAATGTATAATGCCGGACATTCTGAAACATTTTGTCAAGGCCTCGGCCAGGACGTCTAAAATGATTAAGGCCTCGGACAAAACCATAAATCAAATTGGGAAAGGGCCTCGGCCAATTCCACGTCTAGTTGTCTCATGAGACCTACCGATGCATCGAGGAGCTATAGCGGGCTCCACCCGTCACTTATTAAGTCCAATACATTCCTCATATGAATAGGTTTAAACACATCATAAACCATAACATAATCGTATCACATAAAACATGCATAAAGGAAACATAAAATTTCCACATTCCAATCACAAGATATCAATACAACACATTGATATAATAAAAATGCTTTCAAAACCATTTTCAATACCAAAATAAAAGAAAGTTAAAACTTTGTATTTATTTTTCATTAAAAAAAATGATGGCTTGTAGAGGAAGCCGAAACTCAAATAATGGTCACGGCGGCGGAGAAGTCATTGTCGCCGCATAAGTACAGAAAGAATAACATTCCCTTTTGTCGTTTAGAAAAACGCTTCGTATAAAAAAGATTCCTTTTGAATAAACGTAAAAGTCAAAGGGGTTTATACACCGTATAAAAGAAAGTTGTGTATAAAACCAAATATGCCTCAATGAAAGGAGATTGAGACGAAGTCCTTAAAAGATCATTTTTAAAATAAAATAGATCTATTATGTGTATTCACTATAGGTACACATAAAGAAAGTAAAAATACAAAATAGGACATAATAATATCATGACATAATTTGAAAGTAGGAGATTAACCCAAAGAATGGAAGTTGGGTTAAGAAATTCCCTTACCTCGTGTCCGACTTGACTCAACCGTTCTTTAACCTCATGAATAATAAACTAGAGTTAATATATAACTTATTAAGAACCATTTTTAATTTCATTATCCTTTTTATATCACTTATTACAATGTTATGAACATTATGTAATTATTTAAGTTAATAACGGTCGTTTTGTCGATCTTTGTTACTTGAGTCAACAATAAATTTCTTATAATTACAAGTTGTTTATGTGGTAGAATATCCATTATCTCCAGAATTATACTCATGATTTAGATGTCATATATATCATATATATCCAGTATATACATTCATTTATAATATTACGTAACATTTAGAGGTAAGAAATGAAATGCACCGTTCATGGAGACGGTAAGCCGTACGTACGCATGAATGATACTTTCATTTCTATTTCATATTTAATGGAACGAAATAATAATGATATAAGTGTATAATATAATTCCAGTATAATATAGTGTATAATACCATTTACTCCATCCTTTATACATCCCACATATGGCATTAACGATTCAAATCACTTTGAGGGGGCGGTAGTCCGCACTTCCTAAAATGAAATTATCGCGTTTTACCCATAATGGAAATCATAAAGTATGCCATAAATGAGAAATAAAGAAGCACAAGTAAAACATAAACATATTATATATCATATATAAAAATATTTACATCTTAATGGCCACCTTTGAAGGTGTTATATGAGTGTTGAACAATCATCGTTTCGTGAGGCAGAAATTCGCCATCCACAGAAACAGTATGTTCTTTAACCATTAGATGTAGGTGTGTGTAAGTTTAGCTCGAATACTTATTATAACAACATCCTAGTATATTTAGGATACTGGTGTTGTTACAAAAGAAATGAATAAAAAGAGTTTAGGGGGTTGGAGAAGAAAAATAATACAAAACAACATTAGAGAATACATTACCTCAAAATCGGGTAACTCTTTTTGATTTGAGCCAAAGGCTTCCTTGAGAAGATTTCTGCCCAAAGTGAGGCTTCTAGGAGTAAGAGGGGGATGTTGGGAGAGTATTTGGGCAGAGGTTGGCCGAGCCAAATGGCTTTAATGTGTAAATGAGGTGGGAGAGGTGGGGGCCTTTTATAAGTGGAGAGGAGGGGCACTTTTGGAAATATTGAAATGTTACATTATTACACAATGATTTTCGGATTCTAAAGGTCCCACACTTATATAATTAGAGGATAAGGTGATAAGGTTTCTAAATATCTTCATCCAATAGGCTTTGGACAAGTGTAAGCCTTGGATTTTGCATTATCTTCTCATTTTATTTAAATCGTTAAATAATGAGGTCATCGCTGCATCATAATGATGTCATAAATAATTTAATTTATTTAATGTCTAAAAATTATAATAAAAATACTATGATGTAGGAAATCTTTTTAGATTTCTAATGAATATTTATAATCAAAATTTGGACTTGTGTAACCCCACGTAAAAATTGTTTTAGTAAAACATTTTATGTTTGTGTCATTTTTTACTTTAACATTAAATAAAAGGTGTTTATGTCATTTTCTAACTAAAGTGGCTCCATGGGGTCCCCAAGTTGACCCATGGGTTGTCTTGGTCGGCCATGACTCATCCAATAGGATTAGGACAAGTGTCATGCTCATCTCATATTATTAAAACATTATTTTTACCTTAAACTACACTAATTACCTCTAATCGCGATTAAGAACTTAAAAGTTACTATTCACCAAAAATTATTTTAATCTTATTGAACCACATTTTACTTCTTAATGACAACCATGTATGTCGGATTTTTGAAAATCAAATCACAGTAGTGGTAATATTTCATTTAAATGAAAAATCAGTTATTTAACTACCACTTAGTGGTTTCACTATTCATCAAAAATTGAAGTTTTTCAGAACAAAGCCAAAATTTCACCCTAAGCTATAATTGATATTACGAATACAAAAATGAAGTCCATTTTGAAATATAAGATTTCTATAATTTTAAAAAGTGGTTATTACTATTCATAACGGCTACTTTGATTAGTCACGGTGTTTTAGAACTCGAACTTGCGTACAATGCAAGCTATTGCATTATTGAAAGAGAGGCGTATCGTGGAAGCTCGGGGTGTTACAGCTGCAGTGGAGATACTGTGAAAATGAGGGAGGGGAGAAGGAAATTAAAATTTAAAAGAAAAAAGGGGAAACGAGATAATTTCCTCCCATTTTAAACTAGATGAATGGTCTATACACATAGTTGGAAAAACTATGCACCAACCATGAATCCCTAATATCTATTAGCACCACACCTCACATGGTTTAGACACATGATTAGACAAACCATGTGAAAACTATGTAAAGTGAACCATTAATAAATTACAAAGCTTGCAAGTTTTTTATGACCCCTTCACAAGATTTATAAAACCATGATCTTCACCTTTCTGGGATTCACGGTTGATGTACATGGTTAGTCAAACCATGTTCTAACCATACACCTCATCCTTCTCCAAAAACCAGAACTTTGGGACCTGAACCTTTTTGAATGCTCTTAAACTATCCTCTACCCCTAGGGAACTTCCATTAAGAAGAAAATAATAGGTTTGAAAGAAAATAAAAGGGTATATACCTTTATGAAGAAACGAGGTATTATAGACTCCCCTCCTTAAGATAACTCATCCCTGAGTTTCACTTCTATGGGTGGTTGAGCTGCATCCAAGAACAACTCCAACCACTAAGCATGAACATTAGAATCTCTTTCCCAAGACTCCTCTTATACACAACCAGGATGTCATCGCACCCAAACCATAAGAACTATCCTTCCTTATATAATCTTCATACTATGGTCGATGATGCCAACTGGATAAT
This sequence comes from Viscum album, assembly GCA_963277665.1. Taxonomy (NCBI): domain Eukaryota; kingdom Viridiplantae; phylum Streptophyta; class Magnoliopsida; order Santalales; family Viscaceae; genus Viscum; species Viscum album. The sequence goes on from OY728155.1 coordinate 727,959,432, forward strand.
CCCCAAAAGAAGCATCAACCTCCAATTTGATTTTCTTAGGATTAAAGGCATGAGATGAGTTAGAATAATAACAGCGAAGATGATAAACATTGAAGGCATCATGCATATCCATATACCACTAAGGGAGATCCATCTAACATGCTACTGGTCAGACACTCTCCAAGATCTTGAAAGGATTGACATATCTAAGTTCTAGCTTACCTTGCCTCTAAATCTGTTGATGACCAAATCTAAGTGAAACATGCAAGAAAACACAATCCCACACCTCAAACTCTAGTGATCTACAATGGTGATATGCTATGACTTATGTCTAGAATGAGACATAGCCATATCTTTATAAATCAATTATACCTTCTCCAATGTTTACTAAACATGACATAATCCTAGTAGCATTTTGTACCTTACCTATAACCAATACAAAGGTGAAAAATAGAACCCACCATAGAGCGACTCATAAGGATCCATCTGGATAGTCTCTTGGAAACTATTATTATTTTAAAACTTAGCATGAGATAATTTATTTTTCCAAAAGCCTCCAAAATCAAAGACACAAACATAGAGAATATCCTCCAATACCTATATATTGTGCTTGTACAGATCATCAGTCTGAGGGTGATATGTTGTACTAATAAATAAATGTGAATCAAGAGCCTTCTGCAACCCCTTATTGAACAAAGAAGTAAACTGAGCATCCCTATTTGATACAATGGTATGTGGAATACCATGAAAGAGTACGATCTCTCGAGCATATAACCTCCCAATTTTATCCAATGATAAGGTCTCTTGAATAGATAATAAGTGGCTGACCTTTGTCAGATTTTCCACAATTACCCATACGATATCACAACCTCAATGTGATCTCGGTTAACCCCGTTGTGAAATTCAAGGCGATGTCATCCCATTTTTATTTTAGGATGGGTAATAGCCGTAAAAGTCTATAAAACTGCCAGTGTTCCAATTTCACCTACTAATATGTGGAACACTAAGTAATAAAGCCTATGATATACTTTTTCATCCGGGGAAACCAATACAAATGGCATAATTCATGATACATTTTAGTAAGTCTCGGATGTACTTCTCATTTAGAAGCATGATATTCTCACATCAGCTACGTTCACATGTCTACAGGAACCCAAACATGACCATGGATATATAGGATATTATCATCATAAATAACCCAACCAAGTAATGGGTCTACACTAGAAACATTTTCCCTCAAATCCAATCCTTTTAGATATGAAAGTTTCCTCCCCTTCACTCGATTCATAAGTAATGAAGCCACTGATAGAGCCATAAGGATAGGTTTCCTGTGACACTCCTGAACTTCTGGATGTAGTTCAATAATAAGATCTATCTATTTCAATTCACTACTAGCTTCCTAAATAGCTTTACCCTGAGTTTTTTGCTCAAAACATCAAAAATTTCATTGTTTTCCCTTGGAATGTAAGAAATATCAAAGTTAAAAGACTGCAGATATTCAACTCATATTATAACCCCCTGAGATATTAAAAGAGGAACATCTTGTCTGATAGTGTGTATGAAACAAAAAAACAAGATTATGGGATAAGATAAAACCCTCATACATTATGCTATATTTTTTTAAATTCAGTCTCTTTGATAGATTTTGATGCATGCAATTTCAGGCTTAAACGAAACATGATACTCTATTAAAATATTATTATTTAAACATGGCCATTATAACCTAGACGTTAAGTTGGTGGGTATGAATATGAAAAAATAAATCATGAAAATTATATGGTTTAAAAATTTATAAAATAAATTCAATTTTTATATATTTATTATAAATAAAATAATAATCATTTGAAAGAAAGAGAAATGTTTTCTGAAAAACTATATTTTTCTAAATGGCGGTTTATCCGCGCTTTGCACTCATAATTCACAATTAATTTTTACCACTTTCAGAAAATTTATTTTAAAAAATAAACTTAATTTTTGAAATACACATGTTAAAATTATCATTGGGTTAATTTTTTAGGATTTTTTGAAAATATTAATTTTTTGATGAATAGTGAAAAATACTAATTTTTATTGAAAACAATCTTTTCATTTGAATTATTTACAAAGATAAATTATATTATAAATTGATTTTAAATTAAAATTAGTTAAATTATATTACAGTTTACCTACTTTAGGTCATTGGAATAAATTTAATTTTTAATTTTGATGTTAAAACTTTCTATACTTACGAGATTTTTCTTAAAAAAACCACTCTTTCGCTGTATCTACAGTTTAATTTAAAATTAAATTATACCAATTTTTTGAATTGAATTTATAAAAATTAATTCCATATTTATAATAATAATAATTTATATTATCTAATAATTTCAAATTAATTTTTGACCATAATGAATAGTGAAAATAGTAAAAATTAATTACCGCACTTAATGTAAAAATGAGTTTACCGAGGGGGTTATACTAAGAAGATAAGGGTTAAAATTACATAAAAGCTTATAAAATTCATATTTAATGACCATATTTATACCCTTTTCACCTTAGGATATATTTTTATGAGTTCTTGGGACAATTTTCAATGAAATTAATCAATATAATAATTTAAGTAAAGAAAAAGACAAAATGTAAACCTCTTGCTTTTAAATTTAAATTATATATTCACATAAGGAAAAAAAAATATTTGAATGAATATGGATAATCATTTTTAGAATAATGATTTTATTTTTCATGTGGGTAATATAATTTTAATTTTTAGTAATCATATAATTACTTTAAATTCTTAAGCAACACCAACACAATAATTATTTAGTTATTAGAAAAATAAAATAAATGATACTAAAAATATTAAAAAATAAATAATTAAATTAAATTATTTTATTATGTTAATTTTTTAGATAAATATATCATGTTATACTGGTGTTAACATAAAATATTCTAATTCCATAATATTATTGATATTTTTTTAATTCAACTTAAACGAATAGTATCAAAATTGACATTAATGTTATTTTATAATAAATGATATTTTATTAAATGATTTAAAATTACTTAAAATAATATCTTCTTCAAAGTGATTTAAAAATGTTTTAAAATATAAAATTTTATCCATTCATGGACCAATTTTTCTTTTATAGTGACTATATTGACCCATAAAGAGTAAACACTTTGTTATCGCGGTTAAGGTTAAAGCGATTTCTTTGCACACTACATGCGCTTGTGTTGAAATTAATTTTCAAAAAATATATTATTTTTATTTAATAAATTGGATTTTATATTTATAATCAGTGTTTCTAAATTATCTAATAATACTGATTTTATTTTAGTCTTAAAGGTTAATTTCCCTTGGTTAAAAATACTAGTTACCGTAGTAAAAAACTAAAATGGTAAAAGTAAGAAAACTTAAAAGTTAAGGAACAAAAAAGTTTAAAACATGCATTTTATTATGTTTTGTAGGTGTATATAAACCATATAATACATAAACCCCTTTAATTATCAATTTTTGAACCACTTAGGGTGAGAGTGACTTCCCATTATTGAATAGTTTTAGGTATTTACAAAATGCCCTTCCTCAATTATAAAAGGGTACCCACTCCCCTCACTTATTCCCAACTATAAATCAATTTTCATTGACCAATACTTGAAAAAATACCTTCCAAATACCCTTATACATATTATAGACCTTTTGTTTTTCCCAAAATACCAACTCTAGAGTCCTTAAGAGGATATTCAAATGAGGTTTCTCTAAGAGAAGGAAATTATCTCCACTATGCTCATTATTTTTCTTTTTTATTTAACTAAATTAAATTATGTATTAATAATTTTAATATAATAAAAACAGTATATAACATATAATAATATTTTATTAAGTTGGTGGAATAATATTTATCCTTCTCAACTTCTATCAAATGAGAAGCGAAATTGTCAATCGTGTGTACGGAGGACTATCGCCTCGCGAATTGATGTAACTCATTTTCCATCAAGAATTATCATGGTAGGATATAATGATGGATTTAATGTGTGTGTGTATAAAATATTTATGATATAACTATACTCATTGAGTTATAATATCACATATACCTTCTTACTTTCCATTCCTTTTAAAATATGATAATGTCGCTCGTGTGTACAACGGACTACCACCTCGCGAAGCGATGTAATTCATTTTTTAGTTACACTTTAAATGGAAATTAATATGTATAAATTTAATGAATATATGTGATATATATGAAATTTTATCAATTATATAAAATTAATATATCATACACTTTCTTACCCTTTCACCCCTTAAGGGAATGATATCATCGCTCGTGCGTACGTACAACCTACCGTCTCCACAAAGCGATGTGATTCATTTTATATGTCCAATTTTAAAGAATGGTTATAGGGATGCATACAATAGAAAAAATAAAATTTATAAAATTAATATAATTTTAGTGATGATGGAACTATATCCAAAGTATAATAACCAGAACTTTCATGACAAAACACACATGAGAAAACAAGACAATTAACACATGAAATAATGAAAATAATGAAATATTATTAGCAAAAGGGTGGTAAAATATTATAAGAGGATAATATATGGTATTATATATATGATTAATTTTCTTTAATATATTTATAATAAACCTATATTTATTATAAAGGAGGTTCAAACACATATGAATGGAGTCAAACTTGAGGTTAGGGTTTCTCGTCTCACTTTTACTTCTATGAGACATACACTATATTCATCACTTATTCCCTTTTTTGGTGTATATAATGCTAATTTTGATATGATATATCATTAATATATTTCTATTAATGGTGTTTAAATTTTAATTTGAAGTTATTTCTTTCATGTGGATTATGATTCAAAGTTACTGAAGTGATAAGGGTTTATTTCACAATCTCATCATTATTTGGGGTTGTTTTTGTTTAAGTATACCTTAGGGGGATTTATTTAATTGTTTTATATTAAATTCAATATATTTTATTCTTTTATGTTTATTCATTAATTTTTTCAAGTAATAGTACCATTTTTCTACTCTATGATACTTCAAATGATTGAGAAAATATTTTTAAGAAAATCTGACTTTATTTCCCTCTTCAGTCGAAAATCCTTATTCATCAAAATCCATGATTTCAAAAAAGTTTTCAAAAAAGTTTTCAACCTTTTATAAATGATTTATTAAATAAATTTCTACCCATTTTTTATTTTTAATTTTTTTTAAAGCGAATCTTCATGTCATTTTCAAATCAAGCCCCATTTGGATTTTACCAAAAATGTGAAAGAAATATTTGTTTTAACATGTATGAAATGAACATAATTATCCTTTATAATGACCAATAAATGTTTTAAGTATCATTTTAAAAGTTTTCAAATTTTATTTTCAAATAAAAGTATATCCAAAATGTTTTTTTATCTTTTTTAAATGGTTATTTTCAAAGTGTAAAGGATATTTTCCTCAAAAATGTTTTTAATGAATTTTTATGGTATTTATATTCATCAATTACATCAAAATTTTATTTTAATTATGATACACTATGGATATGTTTTATTAAAATCATACTTATTCTTTATTTTTATGGTTTATGATCAATTTGATCGAGGTTGTATAATTTTATTACCATTCACCATATTAATTTGGATGGTTTATGATTATGTTTATTGGATTGGGGTAAGTATTAACTTTTAATATGTTATTTTTTCAATAATAATGTTCATATTGATAATGTTTCACCCCTTTAACATGTGGAATGCATTATACTTAACAAGTGATGGGTGAGACTCGGTTATAGATAGCCCCTCGATGCATCGACGGGTCTCATGAGACAAATTAGTTGGCCAAATTAGATGGGTTTAAACCCATATATTTAAACTATCTTGTAAAAGGTCTTGAAAATATGTTTTAGATGTCTGACGTTATTAATTCCCTCATTATGGGATTAATTATTAATGTTTATGTGATTATTTATATGAATTTATTTGATCTTCATTTATTTATTTCATATTATGCTCAGTTTATTGATTAAATGACACATGTTTTAGTTATTTACCTTGGCATATTTATTATGATTATTTATTCATGATAGATTCCACTATACTCATACCCTTACTGATAATTTGAGTTCACCCCTTTATTATGTTTTATTTTCCCCAGGATACCGGTAAGTGCTTTGTGATTGATATGAAGGGATACTCTATGATGAATAAAGGAATTATCAGAGAAGGAACTTTTTGTATTTGATGTTTTCAAGTATATGTTAAATTCAAGTATGTATCTATTTTACCAAGACTACTAAACTATTCAACACTTTGGGATGTGATACCTTGAATCTAGTACCAATGTAATAAAGTAACCTCCAATTATGGGCTAGTGGAGTTAGTGTATTTACACATATTCATTGTTAGAGTACAAATAAAATTGAGAAAATATGTATTTTAGGCCATTAGGATCAATTTATACAAAAAAATGCTCCCCCAATATGTAATGTCTCCATCAATGCAAGAAGTGGACAAAAACTGACAACTTGAAGTCATGCATTAGTTAATTACACTTGTGACGCCTTAAATAAAAAGAAATATATGCCATGAATCATTGCCCTTACATAAAAAAAACTCCCAATCTAATGTCTAATGAATCATAATAAACCATGTTTCCCCTTCTAGGCTCAGGGAAAATCATGATCGATGTTAAGATCTTCCTTCCTTTCAAATCCTAAAAGGACTTGTCACAAGCTTCAGACCATGTAAACTTTACAACCTTCTTGGTCAAGCTTATAAGTGGTGCTTTAAGGTGTGAAAATTTATGGTTTAAGTGTCAATAGTAACTAGCTAGTCCTAGGAATATTTGAATATTAAATAAATTCTTTGGATACTCCCCAGAAACAACTACTCTCAACTTCTTTGTATCTATAGATACCCATTCTTCTTATATAATGTGACTTAAGAAGTAAATTTTTTTGATCCAAAAGTGGAATTTGGTGAGTTTTTCATAGAGAATATGCTCTCTTAGTATAATGTCAAGGTGTTTTGAATGATCGTGTATAGTCTGATAGTGCACTAAGATATCATCCACAAAACAACCATAAAGGCATCTATTTGTGGGTGAAAAACTTGATTCATCAATTCCATAAATACATTAGGTGCATTACTTAGACTAAACGACATCACCAGATATTCTTATAGGTCATAAATGCTTTCAAATACTATACGTGGTATATCTAAGGGTCTGATTTCCACATGAAGATAGGCCAATCTCAAATAAATCTTCAAGAATACCCTAGATATTCAGAGTTGGTTGAAGAGATAATCTATACAATGAAGCGGGAACTAGTTTTTAACTGTGATCTGATTCAACCATCGGTAATCCTCAAATATCCTTAGGGTACTATCCTACTTATTGGTGAATATAATGGGTAAACCCCAAGGATAAGTACTAGGTTATATAAACCCTTTGGATTTTAGGTCCTTTAACAACCTCTTAAGTTCCCAGAGCTCTGTAGTATCCATCCTATAAAGAGGGATAAATACCAGTTTTTCTCCTAGAACAAGATCAATGGTGAACTATACCTCTCTTTTAGGGGTTAGTCCAAAAAAAATTTCATGAAAGACATCTCTGAACCAGCCCACCACTGGAGGAAATATATATATGTATGTATATTGTATATATGTATCAATTTATTTATTTATCTATAAATGCACAAAAAAACATTTTTTATAAATGTATTTAAAAATAATCATATAAACACATATTAATATATGAATAAATATATGGAAAAAATGGTATATGTATATATAATATATATAAATAGATATATAATATTATAGAGAAAAAAGCAACATGGAGGAGGGGTAAAGGTACAGGCATGCGAGGGTGATGTCTCAGGTTTGAATCCAAGGTGAGGCAACGAATGTGTGTGCATGAGCGAGTAGTTGTAGCATTGATAAAGGGTTGAAAAAGTGTCATACGAGTGCTGATAAAAGTGTGTGTGTGGGGGGGGGGAGTGAGTGTCGAGCACTTATAATATTGGGGGTTGAGTTATGATAAATAAATTATTATTTTTTGACTTTTATGAGTGTTGGTTATAGCGCTAATAAAAGGGACCCCCTTTTAATGGAGCTTAGATTATCTGCGCTAGAGAAGAACTAATAAAATCAATTTTATAGCATAGATAAAAGGGGTATCTATTTTTTTGATTTACCTTATAGTTATGATATGTAAACAAACTTAATGCACATCCATCTAGAAAGAAAAATTATCCCTTTATCAACAAATTCATCACCTCCTTCTCACCATGAATCAAGATGTCAATGGAAAATCACTTCAACTATATGTGAGTCTTACCAATCCTCTACACAAAAAACCTTATATCATCTGAAGGTCTTCATGTCACATGAGATATAATGATTCCATCAACCATCAACATCATGCACAAGATGGTCCATCGAAAATGTTACTATTGGCGGGAGCACCTCACTCCCCAATTTTTAAGAGCATTTTTGATTATTGCATATGAGAGAATCCTATACACATGGTTCTACACCACTGAGCACTTAATGGTTTTCACTAACAAAAGGGGAGTTTCATGGTAGCATATTCCTTGGTTCCAACCTTATTTTCTCTATCATCTTCTTCCTACAAGGCACTGATCGCAATGTCTCTTCCTCATGACATAAGAGGAACAAAGGCTCTCTCCCCTGAATCTCCATGAAACCATCAATATAAATTATTTGTCCGCATCCCGAACTCTAATAGGTTCATTCTAATTTTCAAAGAAATTATTTTTTTATACACACTTTCATGAAATATTTTGACTCACACACAAAAATCTACACCAAACACATCAAACCTCTAAACAACTGCCCATTAAGTTTCATATTTCAAGATAATCCAAAGTGGATGGTTCTAACCGTTTAGATGAGACATATCTATTGGATCCTAAATCCAATATAATAGTTTTCTTAGAAACCAATATCTATAACATCCTAAGAAAATCACCTTCTCCACCACATATCAAGAGTTTCATTGTGATAGGAAAATTACTTTAAGGCTCACTGAATATATCACACTAGAAATATATAGTCACATAAGATATCTAAGATGAAATTTACATGATGGAATCCCTCAAAAAAGGGAGGGGTGTGTGTGGTCCACCATCATTGACCATAAGTGAGCATCACACATACACACACATATCCACACATATGAATCACTACTTCAAAACTAGTGTCCCATGCACTTGCAACACTCTCAGGACATAGAGTCCTCTGAAAAAAAGTTTCAACTACCATATTGATGTTTTGAAACACCAATATCATCAATAATCATTGATCCAATTATATAAAGATAAAAATTACTCCATGGATCTAAATATGACAATATGAGAGTTAAAAGATAGTATCAGGGCGCACATTGGAAGATGGTGGGCCAAGGATTTAAAATTTTTCATCATCAGAGCAATGAAACTACACTTTATTTGGTGATCCATTCCCTGGTAGTGGTTTTAGGTTATAAAATTAATATAATAAAAATAAAAATAAATCCAAACAATTACCTAGTTTGAATCGAAGCGTTCTTGACTATATATCTTCACCAGTGACTTTTGATCAAAGGATCTAAGGCCAAACCCCTTTATATTACCCACACACACTTCAAGAATATGTGTGTATGACGATCATCGAACTCTAGGTGCTATCATGGAGATATGAATATTCCTTTGATGTCATGATGATCACCTCAATCCCATACCTTCAATCTGTCGAAGGCGTTCTTAGATCGATCGCTCAGAGAGATTCTTTCTCTCCCTGGGTTACGAGAGGAGAGAGAATCTATTAATTTTGAATGATTGAATCATCATGGAATGAGCTTACCCTATGCTTATATAGTGGATGTACAAAATACCTAGATAGGGTTACCCAACCCCCATATATTTTATATACACTAAATAATAAATAAAAAAATAGTTATGGAAAACTAACCACATCATAAATACTCTTTATATTTCATCACCTACTTGAAATATATATTATTTGATAAACTCGAGTCATTAACTCAACTCATAATTCTAGATACTATTAAATTAACCTTTAATACTAAAATAATATTCACTCGTATAATATTTTACATGTATTTACTTAAGTAATTTTAAATACATTTAATAAATAAATTAAATATAGTAATTTTATACTTGAATAATAATAGATTTATTTATTATTTGGTGATCAATAATACTTGGAAAACTCTGGAACCACATAGTGCGACCCACAATGTCCTATATACCTATTCACATGAATAGGTCATATTATTTAATTCTCTATTGTGTGTGACCCTCTTGGCCCATATCTCAATAGTAGTGAATACTATTTACAAACCAAGAGTGGAGTTTAGCAACCCATCAACACCCCTAAGGAGATAAGGAAAATTCCTAGTAATGAAAACCTTTCTTATAAACACACATTGTGTAATATAATATCTGTGTCTCATGATATATCATAAAGTATAATGCACAACTTGTGTCATCATCCATTATTTCTTTATTATTTATTTATCTAACTAGGTATACTTACCTTTGACTACCTTGGCCAAGGATTTATAAAGGTACTACCAATATTGATCAACTAGGCCCGAGATATTACTTCCTCAAATTGGAAGTGGAAAATTATATCTTGAACATTCAACCAATTCCATACCCCCAATAACACACCCAACACAAGCTACCTCACCATGAATTCAATTTCATGGTTTTTAACTTGCATCAAAGTACACAATCAAATGTTACACATTGATAATGATATCAATTCAAGATACCAATACACATATTTGTAGATAAGAACAACCAATGACACTGAAAAAAGGAGTGTTCCTATTGGTGGGTCTATCCCCATGATATCACCTAATGTAAACTTCATGAGGAGAACTCTAAATGCCTATGAGCCCCCAAAACCTGATAGTTAGAAATCATCTATTTCTAGTTAGTATGTTGTATCTAAGCTATATGACATATGTTTAAGATTAATTTCATGTTAAATCGAGGTTCTCATTATAGCCTAGAAACTTCAATAACGTTTTGATAGAACAATTAATCTATATACATTACCATTTAAATAATGGATGCAAAAAATACAAACACCATAATGGTAAGTGTATATCATGTATAACTAAATTTATAAATGGTATGGTAATCAAAAATTACTATTTAGTTGGGTATAGGAAACCCACTATTACAACACTCTCATTTACACTAGATCTAACTTTATAAATATCCTTGTTATCTCTAACATGATAGAATCATGTTTCTACTGAGTTATGGAATTATTCACAGGCCTTCCATGTTTCCACTGCATAGCTATTCTGCTATCTGTGAATTTACCTCCTTGATTAAGAATTCTCAAGAGATGATATCCCTGAGTATATCCTTTTTCCCATTGTCTAAACTTGACATTATGACTAGTACCAAGAAAAGAATTATCATCATGATAAAACTTTACTTACTAGGTACGATTTCAAGAACTGAAACAAAAATTCTACGCATTTTATACTCTACTTATTTAGCTACCTCAAAAGATACAACATACTCGGTATTTGTAGATATGGCTACCAATGGATTAAATGATATTCTCATACTCATTACCTTATCCTAATTATGATATTAGATCATACCGATCTAAAGGAATACTAATCTGTGTCCCCTTAAAACTTGTATCCCTTCTTCTCTAGATACCAGATATATATCCATTAAACTTATTCAAGTACAATTGGATAGTTATGTATGATTCCCATGTATTTATCCTATAAACTACTGATATTTTCCTACTATAGAATATGTAACATCATGTTACCTTTCTATCAGGTACATTTTAATCTTTTTTGTGGTTTTATTTTTTATTTTTCTGGGTCGGGATGAGAAGGAATTGGGAGGATACCTGTAATGGTGAAGGTATGGATTTTTTTTGAATTTTCTGCATAAAACCTATGGATTATAAAGTCCTCTAGAGATTTACACGCCATGTAATGTGGTTCCAAAACATGGAATTTTCTCCTAAAATATTCCATTAAACTGGTACACAACATGAATAGATACACGTCGTGTACAATTTACACATTGTGTATAAATTAAAAAATGGGTTTCTAATAAAATTTGATGGTTTTCTCATAGTATCAAGGACTTTAAAATTACATGGTGTGAAATTTGGTTACACGTCATGTAATTTCCCAATTATCAAGTTTAAAGAGGTGGCTCAGATGAAAATTTTATTCCCCTTCCTCCGGATTTTCTTTCTCTTGATCTATAGCCATCCCCAGGCAATTTTGGGGCCCTCCAAACCATCAGGATTATCTCATTCAGTGATTGATCGTTGGTGTAGTTTCGGTGAATCTCTCTGGGCATGCAGTCTCACCATCTCTATATCTATTTCTATTTCCCTAATTGAAGTTTGATAGATCATATTGGTATTTATGTATCTAAACTCTATGTTGTTGAATATTGTTTCTATTTTTAGTTCCTAGATATTCTGCACCCTCGTTCTTATTGGTGGGTTCAGTTGTGGGCATTGTGTTTCTGTGAAAAAGGTAGGTGGTTTCATTTAATATGGAAAATTGAATAAAACTTTATTTTCTTGTTTTTTTAAATTTATTTCAAATTTAATTAATAAAACACAATTGATGTGAATTGGAAATTAAATTTCTATGGTATGGATTTTGAAAAAAAAACCCCAATTCCAATGTAATTGGAATTTGGGGTGTAAGTTAAAATTGATATAAATTTTGAAATGATTTGAATCAGTTCCTTTGTGGGAAAATGGATTAAATTAAAATGATGAAAACATATGGTTGGTTTTATTTGAAAATTCGTGAATTGATTAAATCAAAACCTATGTTTTGGTTTTGTAATGAAAATGGCATATTGAAACTGGAAATGGGGCAATTGCATTTGTAACTATTTTAAAATTATTTTACCATTATTAATTGATTTATTGATCACATGTGACCAGGTAGTTAGTAAGTTATTTGGGACAAACATTATAGGATATTAATTCACAATAAATGGATTGAATATTCACAACTATAACAAAAACATAGTTCGATAGATCTTATCCTTAGTGGAATATTGATGGCTCTTATCCAGCATAAGCACGAGGGAAGTGTGTGAACATCACCATGATCATAGATATAAGTGAGTGAGGATATCATAACTAGAAACTATCATGCCTCTTATAAGATGACCATGTTTCTTTTTGTGATGTTTTTTATATATATTCTACTATTTATGAAACTAATATTTCTCATACCTAACAATTTATATAAACTGTTTTATATAAAGTGTTTATTTAATCCATGTTTGAAATGTTTTCCATTATTTGAAATGAAAATGATGTTTTGTTTCAAATATGTAAATTCACTTCCATACTAGTTTTATTTAAAATTTATATAATTATTTGGTTTATTTATTATTTAATATTATTATGGAACACTTGGTGAGACCCTAATCAGATTTTAGCTCACAAACTACCTTTTACTTTTGGTGTTTATAGATTTCCTCTTTCTAGGTTTGAGCAAGGGAAAAGTACCACTTAGAGGAGGTAGTTGTTGTTGATCTTATGGTCTCAGAGTTCTGTGTCCATTGGAACTTGGGAAATGTATATTATCTTTATAGTACTTTGTGATGTACTATTTTTGTTTTGTTATACCTATTTTACTTCTGGTACTTTTCTTCTTATGGAGTTTTCTTTTGAGTTTACTAACTTGTTTATGTTTCTTTTACTGTTATGTAGAAAAAACATTCCCAGTTTTATCTTGTATGATTAAAGTTGCTAATTGAAAACCCATGGGGATTAGGGGTGCCCTTTGGTCTATGTTATTTCTGGCTTGGGTGTCAAGGTATCTAGGTCGGTTTGTGATAAAGTGGTATCAAAGGTTCAAGTTAAGAATCTTGCCTTGATGTTAGTATATAGTTTGAGATCTTTTCAGGAATTAAGAGGTATTTATAAGTGAGTTACTAGCCATATCTCATTGTAATGAACCTTATGTCACTAGGGGCAGTTTGGGAAAGATTTCTTTAGGATTATTTTATTCATTTACCTACTTTTTATTTCGATAAATTGAAATCCAAATATTGTTTATCTATCTAATGAGATTAATTTCCCTATTTGTCTTGTTTGTGTGTTGATATGTGTAATATTATAACATATTAAATATTGTTTTCTAATTTTTTGTAGCATCTTGAATCTAATAATATATGTGAATAGGATTCAGGAGGAAGCTTCCAATGAACCATAGTGAGAAAATGCTCCCTTGGAACAGAATCTGGCTGAGGTTGTTCTGCATGTTTTCTATGATCTAGGACAAGAACTTACACTATTTCTTATTTGGGATCTAACTATAGAACCTCAAAGGGATGAATCTCATAATCAGGATTATGAGTTCCTTTTCTAGAATACACTTCCTTGCCTCTAATTATCCTCAATAGGTTGATATTGGTTAAGAAATATTGAGCTTCTCTTAGATTTATTAGAAACATCCAAATCTATTAAGGTGAAATGTGCTACCTTTAAGATCGATGGACCTAGAGGGAGATGGTGGGACCCAATGGTGATAGAGAAAGCATGGGGGTTTAGAGTGGAAGGACTTTAAGGCTATTTTCACAGACCAGTTTTATCTAGAGTCTATGATGTTGGCTAAGTCTATGGAGTTTTTCATACTCAAGCAAGCTGATAGAACCGTGACTGAATATGAAAATTGATTTACTGAGCTTGTGAAGTTTTCACCTAATATTGTATCAAATGATAATATTAAGACTCTAAGGTTCAATATGGTACATTGATCCGATATTCATTCTCAGGTTTTCTTACTGAATCTCTATTCTTATGCTCATGTGTTCGATAGGGAGTTGATGGTTGAGATTGACCTGGATGGTAAGTTAAGGATTATGGGAGATCCTTTTTATCTGAGTGGAAGTTTTGTGATTTCCCATAAAGGGAAGAGAAAGTGTGACGAGTCTTGTAGTGGTTCTCGATAACAGGGTTTTTCTTGACCTCCTTCATTGCATGGAAGATGCCATTTGATTTTCTACTAGTGTGGCAAGCATGGGAACTCGAAACAAGTTTTCCCTAAGACACCTAAGATATGTAGTTTATGCAGATTCTTATGTCACTTGAATAAGTTCTGTCATTTATTTTTTATTCCACATAGTGAAATAGGATCATCATCACCAAAAAGTACTATGGTGTAATCATATGCTTCAATATCTAAGGGGTTCTAGCCATAGGAATCTATAACGGAGCTTTTCATATAGTGGAAGAGTATCTAGAGGAGATAGATACATGTCCAATGACTGTGTGTTAGGTCCACTAGATTAGATACCCTGAGAGGGGGGGTGAATCAGGGTATGGAAAATTAAAACAACTTCCCCTATTGATCTTGTCTCGCTGTTAATCAAGACTCTATTCTCTCTCTTTCCTACATCAAAGTATAAATAGAAACTAAAGCATGCACATGACACAATGATTTTTACTTGGTTCACCCTCGTTGGGCTACATCCAAGGAGAATACACCGACGATGTGACGATGTACCAAATCCACTAAAAGCGCACTACTGTTTACAAAGTTTGGGATAGATCACTTCTATTCAAAGGATCACTGCCTTTACAATGTTTAGGGTCAGCTCACATCTTTCCCAAGGGTCACTCCCTGTCTCTCTCTCTCTGGATCACTGCCGGTGGAGAGGATCACCTTCTTCCTCTTCCTTTGATCACTACTCTGGAAAGGATCCACTCACTGTTTATAGACCATTAGGTCTCTTCATTATCAGTATTGAATACATGCTCTGTTGTATGTGGATGCTCTGTTGAAGTCCAACTTTCACCCATAGATGAATCTCACTTTGCACCGAAGGTATCGAGCAATCTTCCAGCTTCCACGTAGCCCAAAATCACTACCGTGCTTCAACCATACCTGGCGCCCTTATCCAAGAAGGCACGCAAGTCTCGGCATGCAAGTCTCAGCACGCAAGTTAAAACTGGCATGCAAGTCCACCTCAACCACTTATACGACACAAGCTTCTGCAACTCCAAACTTGCGCGACTCACACCCTTTTACGCCCAAACCAATTTTGGCACGCAACCACCAACTGTTGCACTTCCTCAAAACATGGCACGAAAGTGTCACCAAACCACTTGCGCGAAACCCTCTTCTTCAACTCAAAACTTGGGCGAATCCCTTCCTTTCACTCCCAAACCACTCTTGACGCGCAACAAACAAATGGCGTGCAACTTCCACTTGCGCGACCACACCACCACTTGTGAGACCACCACACCTACATGAAGGGAGCTATGATTTTCTCTAAGTGTTGAAATCTTCACTGAATGAGGAGGGGTCTACCTCTATTTATATGAATTTGGACACCCTGCGCGATAGCGCACAAGTCTCCTCTCGGCGTGCAAGTCTCGGTGCACAAGTCTCTGCCGCGCAAGTTACTTGCACGACCTACCCTAAAACTTGGGTGCCCCTTTTCCCTTTGCCATATTTTGATGTTCTGATCTTGAAAAAAATATAGGGCACAAGTTTCCTCTCCTTTAAGACAATGGCACGAAAGTCCCTTTTCCAAAACTACTTTTCTCCATTTGTCAATTTTTAGGACAAAAAATTTGGAAAACACTAGAAACCGGTGCCACCTTGTATCTTCTCTTTTTGTATCGCCTCCAAATAATCCATTCCTCTGTTGAATTTCTTGAATCAAACATGGATCATTAACCACAGCCCTTGAACTCGACATGCCACCATGAAATCCCGTTTGTCAACAAATTTGTATGTCATGGTTTGCTTTGTCAACAATCACAACATAGATGTCCACTTTGTCAACAAACACAATCACCTCAAAAATGCTTCAATGATACCTTGAGGGATTTTTTACCAACAATGTGAGAGGTAACATCACTATAACTTCATCATTAGAGACTAATTTATTTGATACTGGTTCATCTCATTCATTTATATCATCTAGTATTGTGAATTTTCAAAATCTTCCTATGGAGCTTTTATCTTATGTGATGGATATTACTACAACCCTCATAATGAAGAGAGAGAAGGGTATTCATTTTTTTTCTTGTGTGTTTTATTTATCAAAGATTGATCTTACTTGGGATTTTATGGTTCTCTACATGAATCCTCTTGATGTTATATTTAGGATGGATTGGCTCATTGATAATAAAGCTTGAATTGATTGCTATCTTTGATGAGTCTCCTTTACTACTCTCAATGGAGTGTGCCATATCTTTTAGAGTGAATGGGGACTGAGTTTGAGTAGAGAAAAATAATATTATCGATATTTTGGGAGATTAATATCTCTGTTCACTTTTTATATAGAATGGGAATCCTTAAGTGATGATCTCCCTCCAGTTTTCATTGAGTTTCCCAATGTTTTTTCCTTTAGACTTATTTGGTTTTCCATTAGTAAGGGAGGTATATTTTTCTATTTATTTAGTTCTTAGTACTCAAACATTGTTTATTTCTTATTACCGCATGACACTAGTTGAAATGAAAGATTTGAAGACTCAACTGGATGATATTTTGGAGAAAGGCTTCATAGACCCAATTGTGTCATCCAAGGAGGTTTCTGTTCTCTTTTCTAAGAATTATATGACACTTCACCTTTGTTTTGATTATTGAAAACTAAATCAAGTTATGGTAAAGAAATATTATTACCACATATTGATGATCTATTTTTCCAGTTGAAATAGATGAAGTGGTTTTCAAAGATTAATCTTTGACCTGGTTATCACTAATTGAGAATAAAAGAATCTGGCATTTAGAAAACAGCTTTCTAGATCAGGCATGGCCATTTTGATAACCTTTTCATGCTATTTGGTATAACCAATGCTCCTAAGATCACTATGGATATGATGAACATGATTTTTAATGAGTACTTGATACATTTTTGTTAGTATTTTAGGATTACATCCTTGTTTACACTATTTCTGAGGAGGATCATGTGCATCATCTGAGAGTAGTTTTGGAATTTTTGGGAAATAACTAAATTTATTCCAAGCTATCAAAATTCAATTTATAGATTCTGGAAGTGAAGTTCTTGGGACACATTGTGTCATAACATGGTATCTCAGATGATCCTTATAAGGTGAAAGCTGTTATGACATTGGATAAACCACAAAATATTTTCAAGATTCAAAGATTCTTAGGTTTAGTGGGATATTACCACCAGTTCAAAAAGGATTTATTGAAGATGGATTCTCCGATGACTATTATAACTCAAAAGGGAGTAATATTTTCTTGGGATGAGAAATGTCAGAGTTCTTTTGTTGATGAAAAATGTATTTTGACTAATATGATAGTGTTAAATCTTCTAAAGTTTGGTGGTCTTCAGTGATGCATCAGTTTTAGATGAGATGTGTTCTTAGGTAGGGTGATCACGTCGTTGCTTATGGATCTTGATAGCTTAGGATACATGATAAGAATTATCTGACCCATGAACTTGAACTTGAAGATCTAATGCATGCTCTTAATATTTTTCACAATACCTTTTCAAAGAAAGTTTTACAATGTTTTCTGAACACAAAATATTGAGTTATATATTCTCTAAAAAATATTTGAATCTTCTCCAGAGGAATTGGGTGGGATAATTAAAACCTTTTGACTTTGAAATTTCCTATACTCCAGGGAAAGGGAATTTAATTTTGAATTATTTGAGAAGGAATATTCCAACCTAGGTAGTGAAATAATCATCAGAAGAGTGGAACTTGATGGATCCTTTTTCATAGTTGCATATTGGGGTTCAGGAAATAGGGGTTGATGTTGTTTCATCTAGTGTTTAGCTGCACTCAACTCTTCTCAAGTTAATTATTTAGGGACATAATCTTGATGATTATTTCCACTAAACTAGATACTCTCTTTATGGTGGGGAGATCATTGATGAGTGGTCATTCTCTATAGAGGGTATTCTATGTTTTTAGAATAACTTTATTATACCATTTTCAATGAGAAAATCTATGATGGTGGATTTCCATAAGTCTCAGTGGGAAGTGGACCCAAGAACCATGAATATGTTTTATGACATGTGATGATGATTCTAGTTTCTAGGTATAAGATAGGGCATTGTTGATTTTTTTCTCTTGTTGTTATATGTGCCAACAGGTCAAGGTTGAGCACCAAATTCCTTCAGGTTTTATTTATCCACTTCTATTGAAAACATGGAAGTGGGATGATATCTTTATTGAATTTTTGGTTGGGTTTCCATGTATGTAGAGAAATAATAATTTGATATGGGTTTTGATTGATAAGATTATTGAATTGAAAAACTTCTTACCCATTCGAGATACAACCAAAGTTGAGGAGTATAGAAATCTCTACGTGAAAGAGTTTGTTCATTTTTATGGAGTTCCATCTATTATATCATTTGATATAGATCAATGGTTTACTTATTACTTTTAGAGAGTCCTTCAGGAGGCACTTGGACCTCATGTTCATTTTAGTATAGAATACCATCCATATACGGATGGCCAGACTGAGAAGGATATATAGATTCTTGAGGATATGCTTCGTGCTTGCATCCTTGACTTTAGTGGATCTTGGGATGACCTCTTGGGGCTGGTTGAATTTTCTTATAACAATAGTTATCAGTCCTCAATCAAAAGGTATCCTTTTGAGGCCTTGTATGTCCAACCTTCTAAATCTATGTTGTGTTGGTCAGATATCGGTGAAAGTCCCTTGGTTGGACCAAGCTTGGTTCAAGAGACTACAAAAAAAGGTTCGGTTGATTTTTCAGAGGTTGTTAATGGAATAGATGCAATATAAATATTATGTTGATTGTAATTATAGACTATTGGAATTTTCAGTAGGTGATTGGGTGTTCTTGAAATTTTCATCTCATTTAGGTCATTGATGGCTTAAGAGGAAAGGGAAACTTTCTCCTAGTTTTGTGGGACATTTTGAGGTTGTTGATTAGGTGGGTAAAGTGGATTAACTTTTAAAACATCCACCATATTTGATGTTGATATATGATGTGTTCCATGTATCACAACTACAAAAATATATTTCTAATCCATCTCTTGTTTTGAGCTGGAGTGATCTCAATGTTGATCCAGATTTTACCGTGACTGAGCATCCAGTGAGGATAGTTAATTTTAAGACTAAGGTACATTGTAAGAGGATGATACCTTTAGTCTAAGTGATATGGAAGAATGTTTACGATTCTCATGATACATGAGAGCGTGAGGCATTTATGAGATAGTAGTGGCCTCACCTTTTAGATATGGACACTTCTTGAGAGAGTTTCTAGGGATAGAAAAATTATATAGTGTGGTGGTTGTAACATCTCATTAACTTTATGTCAGGTATGTATTAATATTTATTATTGTATTCATTTTTCAGTTTTTGGGTAGGTATGAGATAGAATTGGTAGGATACCTATAATGGTGAAGTAAAGGTTTTTTTTTCAATTTTCAGCACAAAACCTATAGATTATATAGTCTTCAATGGATTTACATTCCATGTAATGTGGTTACATGACATATAGTTTTCACACAAAATATTCCATGAAATTGGTACCAAACATGAATTTATATACATCATGTATAGTAAAAACGTCATGTATAAATTAAAAATCATATTTTTAATAAAAGGAGGGGGGTTTTCAGCATATCAGGGACTTTAAAATTATATGATATGAAATCTGGTTATATGTGATGTAATGTCCAGACTTTTAGTTTTAAATAGTCAACTCAGCTAAAAATTATATTCACCTTACTCCAAGTTTTCTATTTAACTAAAGCTATACCAAGGTGATTTTGGATCCCTCCAACCCTTTAGAATCATTTTTTTCAATGATTTATTGTTGTTGTGGTTGTATTGCATATCTCCAGGTAAGATATCTCCCTATCCCTCTGTCTCTTTCTCTTTCCCTCTGTGGAGTTTGATATATCATTTTGGGGTTGATGGATCCAAACTATGTGTTGTTGAATCTTATTTCAAGCTTGAGTTCCTAGATCTTCTATGTCATCGTTTTTGTTGGCGGGTTTAGTTGCATACATTATGTTTCCATAAAAAATGAAGGTGGTTCCATTTAAGATGGCTAATTTATTAAACCTGTATTTTCTTGTTGTTTTAAGTTTATTTCAAATTTAATTATAAAAACCCAATCGATACAAATAGGAAATTGAATTTCCATGGTATGGATTTTGGAAAAAAACCCCAATTCCAATGGAATTGGAATTTGGGGCATAAGTTGAAATTGATAGAAATTTTGAAATAATTTGAATTTATTCTTTGGAAAATTTATTAAATTAAAATGATGAAAACTTATGGTTGGTTTTATTTTAAAATGCATGAATTGGTGAAATGAAAATATATATTTTATTTTGGAATGAAAATGGAATATCGAAACTTGGAGATTGAATTTGTAACTATTTTGAAATGATTTCCCCATTATTTATTGATTTATTGAGAATATGTGAACCTAGGTAGTTAGTAAGTTATTTTGAAAAAACACACTAGGATTGAAATTAACAAGAAATGGATTAAGGATTCACAACTCTAACAAAAACATAGTTCAATGGATCTATCCTCAATGGGATATTTATATGTCCTATTTGGCCTAAGTCCAAGGGACATGTGTGCATATCACCACGATCACAAATATAAATGTGTGAGGATATCATAACTAGAAAATATATTGCCTCTTAGTAGATGAACATGTTGGTTATTGTGATGTTTTGATATATATATTCTATTTTTTTTAAAACAAATTTTTCTCATACCTAATGATTTATATAAATTGGTTTATATAAAGTGTTTTTAATCCATGTTTGAAATGTTTCCATCATTCGAAATGAAAATCATGTTTTGTTTTAAATATGAAAATATAAATCCATACCTATTTTTTAAAATTTAAAGACTTATTTGGTTTATTTATTAAGACATCTTATTATAGAACACTTAGTGAAACCCTACTTGGCTTTTAGCTCACACCCTACCTTTTCCTTCGGGCATTTATAGATTTCCTCCTTGGTTCTAGAAAGAATAAAGTGACCCTTGTAGGTGGTAGTTGTTGTTGATCTTTGGGTCTTGGAGTGTGTCTATTAGGACTTGGGCTATTTATCTTATCTTTCTATTAATTTGTGATGTACTGTTTGGGTTTTTTATACCTATTTGACTCCTGGTATTGTTATCCCTGTGGAGTTTTCTTTTGAGCATACCAACTTGTTTCTATTTCTTCAATTGTTATGTGGAAAAATCATTCCTAATTTTATCATGTATGATCCCAAGTGCTAGTCGCCAACCCATGGGGATCAGGAATGTACTTTGGTCTATGTCAGTGTCAGTGAATTATGGTATATTCATGGTATGAATTACATAACTTGTAATTTCCATGTTTAATGATTCTAGTAGAAACTTGATTGAGTATAACCAAAACATTTATCTTATGTGTCTATTGGATACAAGGATACATTATTCCAGTTTATTAATTAATGTTGTTTGTGGTGTTTGATACTCAACCAATAGTTCTGTGATACATGAATCATAGGCAATACATGATGAATATAAAAACATAAGACACAACTATACCCAATTTTGGAAAGATAATTATTTTTTAGGTAATATTAAAAGTGTAAAATTAGGTAGTATTGATGTATATGCTTATTTAATTTAGAAAAAGAAACCTTTATAAATAAAGGTAAGTCACAAAGATTTTGGAATTAGTTCAGTTAAAGAGTGTAAACTGTTCCAAGGGTAATATGGTGGTAAATATAGTTCATTATATTTCTTTAAGTGTTTATTAAGTAATGTGAAAGTGAATTATGGTATATTCATGGTATGAATTTATGAGTTTTTTTGGTAAAGATATTATTTTTCACACTAGTCCAAAGAAACTCATAAATTCATACCATGAATATACCATAATTCAATTTCACATTCCTTAATAAACACTTAGAGAAATATAATGAACAATATTTACCACCAGATTACCCTTGGAATAGTTCACACTCTTTAACTGAACTAATTCCAAAATCTTTGTGACTTACCTTTATTTATAAAGGTTTCTTTTTCTAAATTAAATAAGCATATACGTAAATACTACCTAATTTTACACTTTTAATATTACCTAAGAAATAATTATCTTTACAAAATTGGGTATAGTTGTGTCTTATGTTTTTATATTCATCATGTATTGCCTATGATTCATGTATCACCGAACTATTGGTTGAGTATAAAACACCACAAACAACATTAATGAATAAACTGGAATAATGAATCTTTGTATCCAATAGACACATAAGATAAATGTTTTGGTTATACTCAATCAAGTTTCTACTAGAATCATTAAACATGAAAATTATAAGTTATTTATTTCTCACTATTGACTTAGGAACCACCCTTTCTTAGCTTCTTGGAGAAGACACCTTACTTCTTATAGCATTTCATTTATTACTTGCATACTATATTAAAATACACATATGTGATAGATATATTTTATTTAATATGCAATAAGTATAACAGAAACATTATATACATTGTTGAATATATCTAAAGAAGAAGCAATTAATTTATTATTTAATTTGGTTCATAGCATTTTAACTTCCATAGAATTAATTCGTGACATGTGAATAAAATAACATCCTATTTAATTTATTTACTATTTTATTTGAAGGATTTTGGGAAGTTTACTATGGTTTCACACTTTCCATTGGAATTTTATTCTTGTCTTTCAACTTTTTCACCATAATAACTAAATATTAAAACTTCTTTTAAGCTCTAATTTACTCTGTGAACTTTACCAAAAAATTAATGGAGCGATTTCTCTATTTACTATTAATTTTGTAATATTAAATAAAAAATGTGTAATTGGGTGAAAAATATATAATAAAGGGATGTAATAAAAGTCAATGATCCATATTTCATATTTACACATAACCAATTTAATCATCACCCATTTATATCTTGCTTAAGTTTTTCCACACATGCTTCTCATAGATGAGACCACATGTGAAATCATCCATGTCCTGATGTTGTATCCAAAACTCACATTGAATGTTGATGATATAATCATGAGATAACCATTATATGAATCATACATGAGTCTCCTGTAATCATTTTTTACCCTCACTTCATAAGGAGGCTTAACAAGTATTTGGGATACCGCCACCATGAATTTTCGATGTCGCAATACTTTGCACAAGTGCCTATACTACTTTTTGAAAAATCATGCTAGTTTATACATTTTATTGGTCTTATATTATCATAGTGTACTTGTGGTATTTATTTTAATTTTATACAAAAAAATCTATCAGATTAGTAATTTTATCTTGATTACTAATTAGACAATATCGATTAAGTTAATCATCAAATATTTCTTAATATTTTATCAAACTCTAGTAACCCTATGTACTAGAATCATAATACTCTATCACTTGATTATTATAGTGGAAATTATCCTTAAAACATATCCTTATAGTCTACAATATAAGAATATTCCACTATTTAGAGAGTTCAAGGTAGGCGTTTGACTATCCAACCACTTTAACTTGTGGCTCCTTAATATGTTGAGTGAAGTCCCAACTTCTAGAATAAAAAATGTGATTTACTCAATGCTTGGATCTAAATATGAAACAAGATATCTATGACTAATTATTTTATGAAAAATTTATTTAAGTCCACCCATAACTCTCATAAGAACTCTACAGTAGTAGGAGGCACCCTCAACTATGGCTAATGAGCACCCCGTACACCTAGTTCTATTCAAATTTAAATGATAGAAGGATTTTGAAACTTAATATTTCTATGATTACTTTTAATATTTTTTGATGAATGTATAGTAACCCTATCTTTTCACACATTAACATGAAATCATTTTTGCAGAATACTTAAAACATTACACAAATAGATTCCCAAATACTATATTAGTCTAGTGCCTTTGGAAACATGGAAACATAAACACTGGTATATAAGTGAGCTATATTATCTCCCACTAGGTTCTTCATGACTATCAACCTTCTTATAAATATCATAAATAATACATATCTTCGTAACCTAAGGAATTTAAACATAAAAAGGGGAGATCTAAGATGCTTTTTAAGGTAAAAAAAGGGAGATATGTAAGCATAAACATGAGAAAAAGGGTATTAAAACATTATCGTGACATTATAAGATCATACACTGCATATCAAAAATCATAAACATGAATCATGGAATAAATATTGATCATTCATAATACATGAATCATAAGGTAATCAAGAAAATAATACATGAAATCATAACATGGGAATAAGACATTGAATTGTGGGAGACACATAAACATGCAATATCATCCCCTATATGTTAAGACACATTTCTAAAACTTAACATGAAACTTTATAGAAACTAGAAATACTGGGTGAGACACACCACCGTCCCCAGTCATAGTACTTTAAATATAAGGGATTAGGTTTCCCCATATTCCCATAGTGGATTGGGTTTCCCCATCTTTAGAACAAGCCTACCGACTTGAATCTCATCATTATCTCATGAAATATAAATCTTTACCCAATGAATTGGAGGGATATATAGGTCCCACCCATCTCATAATGGAATCATACATACATGTGCCATAAATTCATAAACAATCATATCATAACCCATTAAATTAAATGGGTGTTATAAATATGTAATCGTTTCTTAAAATATAGGAAAATACAGGTTTCATAATCATTTCATCAAATCATAACATGTGAAAATAATTGGGTTTCATAAGAATATAACTTGTGAAATAGAAATGAGTTTCATAAAAATCATGCCATCAAAACATAAACCATTCAGAGAAAGAATATGAATGGAACCTTTTGATCATTTCTCCATAAATGCATGAGTAACACCAATGGATGTTTTCATAGATGGAAAATAATTTGGGAAGATCCTTTAAAAAAATTCTCAAGGAAAATATCCTTTCATATTTGAAAAAAACTTTTGAAAACATAAAACATTTTCTAAAACCTTTTTCTTTAAAAATATCTTTGAAAACTTATAAAGGATGCTTAGAAACTATAAAAAAATTTAAAATAAAATTTCCTATAAAATGATCTTAAAATATCATCTTTGAACAAAAATTTTGAAAAAAAAATTGAAACAATTTTTGAAAAAAAATTTAAAACATTTTTGAAAACATGTTTTTTGAAATTCGTGGCATGTGTCACAAAGAAGTAAAATTGATACAAAACCACTTTACCGATTTGGTAACTTTTGAAACATAAACCCCATGAGAGATAAATCATAAAATGGATGTGTAAACAGAAATAAATTTAAGTATAATAATTATAGAATATATTCATGGTTAGTATATGTACTATAGAAAAGAAACAAGTGGCGAATAAGGCATAAATCTCAAAGAAACAAAAGTGGGAGTAAAAATCCCCTTACCTTATGTCTTAACTCTCTTCATGCTCATTAAAAACTCCTATATAATAAATATAAGTTTATTATAAATCTACCATAGAACTATATTCTTATATCTAATACCATATATGGATTTATATCACCCTCTTAATAACACTTCCTTGTTAAGGTTATGTTTCAGGTAATATCCACTTTGTTCTTCGCATATGTCTTAATTTGTTATTTTTTTGTACTCATACTTATATCATGATTTAAATAATGAAAAACATGATATAAAAATCATGTATATTAAGTATATATGTATTTATAATCATCTATTAAAGATAGAAATATTAAATGGAATACACCGTTCATGGAGAAGGTAGGCCATACGTACACATGAACGCTATTTCTGTTAATTATCATATTAAAAGAAACAAAGTAAATGAAATATATGTATATATGTATATATAATAATTATATTTTCATTATTATTTCATATATATAATATAAGTTTACTGAACCCATCTTTAATACATTCTATATAGAGTTTGAATGAATTATATCACTTTGAGGAGGCGATAGTCCACACTTTCCCAAATGAAATTATCATATTTATAAAAAATGGAAAGCATGAAGGTATGTGATATATAATAATTATATAAGCATAAATACATAATAAATATCATATATATCATATAAAAAAAGAGTTTCCATTATAATGTTCAACCATGAGAGGTGGTAAAGGAAAAAACGAAAAATATCATTTCATGAGGTGATAGTTCATCGTACATAAGGACGGTAAGTTCGTTACCCATTATATGGAAGTGTGTATAAGTGTAGGTAGAAACATCAGTATAAAAATATATAAGTATATTTAAGATACTTAATTTATTATATAATCATGTAATAATAATATTTTAGGGGGTGGATAATGAAAATTAAACAAAAGAGCTTGAGGAAGGTTGTTACCTCTTCTTTGGGTAACTCATTTTGGTTTGCCCCAAAGGGATTAATTGGATGGATTTATTCAGAAATAGAGGATCCTATGATGAAGTTATGGACTTTGGGAGGATATTTAGTCATAGTTTTTTCTAATTAAAAGTTATTTAGAGGTGGGAATAAGTGGGAGGGTGAGTGCCTTTTTTAGTGGAGGAGTGACATTCTAGTAAATTTTTGAAAAGGGAATTCCACCCACATGTTTCCTATTTAATGTGGATAAAATAATGGTTAAAATAAAATAAAATGGAGTACATGGTCTAAATATGGATATCCAATGAAATTTGGACAAGTTTATTGTAAATAACCAGATTTTCCTAGTATTTTTTTTAATTATATGGAATTATTACGAGTCTATGAAAATTGATAGCGCCTAATTACATGGACCGGTGTGCCCAGAATGAATTTCTGAACTTTTTTTAAGGTGCATTCAGTAAATGCGTGAGCGGCGTTTTCGAAATTTTGAACTAGTACTCAGATTAAAAATTTGAGGGCATCATTGAATCTTCAGTACCTAGATTCTCTTAAGGGAGACTTTACTTTGACCACAGTAGGTCTGGAGAAAAAGTTAAGTTTTGCGACTTTTTAAAAGAAAAGAAAAGAAATAATTTTATTATTTTATTTTCTTTCTTCTCCACCAATGGACAAGCGGAGTGTGGGACCCATGATGTGTCAAGCCAATAAATGGCTTGACCTGTCAATATTATGTAACGAAGTCGTTGGAGAATTAGGAAGGTTCCTAATTAATGAGCCCCCATTAATTCCCTACGTCGTTACTTACCCTCCCCCTCTTCTATTTATATGGAGATTGGGGAGAGGTGTCGACACAGATTCTCCAAGCAATGAAGTGCTGAAGGAGTGTCATGAAACCGAACCCTTATAGGATGGAGCTGATCCTAGCGGGAGGTGATGGGTGACACCGAACCACGAACCGAAGGACGACGTACAAGTGGCGTTGTCGGGAACATGTTGCGGGGATGAAGAACACAACCCACCTTCAAGCGCGAATGTTCTCCAATAGTTTTACGAGGCAGGGGTTTAATTCTTATTTATTTCAAGTGATTTTCTTGAACCCCTTTATCCTCCCTCTTGTTTACGAGCTAAAACAGAGGGTGCAGACCTAACAAACATGGCCCAGACCCTCCGCTATCTTTCTATCCTTGCACCTCTGTGGAAGACGGTCAGCGTGACGACACCAAATGGATACGAAGGAGGTGGCACGCCGACGTGCACCATAAGAGGAGGCCACGGTATGAAGCCTTGATGGTCATCAGAGCGGTCGACACTAGCCGACCATGAAGGAAGTGCGGCACGCCATCGTGCGATGCCGGTGAGCAGAGGGTTGTGGTTCATCAGCCGCGACGATCGGAGGAGGAGGCTGACACATCGGTCGGCCACGGAAGGGGAGGTGGTGCAACCAGCGCACCGCTGGAAAGTGGGAGAGGCGGAACGACCAACGTGCCGCCGGTGAGCAGAAGTCGTGGCTGAAGTCGTGGTGGAGGAGGAACCCGCCACACGGGTTTCGCGACGACCAGGAGACACCCCCGTGGCACCGCCGTTTCACGAAACTGAATGGCCTTTGGGCCGTTCGGGATACCCGGGGGGACATGCTCCCCCCCACGCTTGCTCGGGCAGACAACGGTCAGGATGCCCCTTGTGGGCCGCGCCCTAAGTGGTTGGGCTGCCCCTTGCGGGCCGCGCCCTACACGGCCAGACTGCCCCCCTTGCGGGCCATGCCTCATGCGGCAGGGCCTCCCTTTGTGGGTCTCTCTTTTCAGGCCGCCCTATACGGGCTGGGACGCCCTTTGCAGGTCGCCCTTTGTGAGCTTCCCTATATGGGTCAGGGCACCCTTTTGGGCCACCCTTTGTGGGTCTCCCTATACGGGCCAAGCCTCCCTTTGCGGGCCGCCCTATTCGAGGCCTTGTACGGTCGGCCTTGGAGATCACCTCTATGATGTACAGACCCATGGGATTCAGCACTTATGTGTCGAGAGTTGGTATGGGCTACCACTTAGAAGGTGCAGATCATCTAGGAGCAGATGAAGACTTCACAGAGCAGATAAAAGCCTTATGCTGACAGGAGACAGAGACCTTTGGAGTTCCAGGAGGGGGACCACATATTCTTGCGAGTCACCCCTCGACAAGGACTACAAATATTTGGCTGAGGCGGAAAGTTACCACTGAGGTTTATCAGACCATTTATGATACTTTGGAGGATAGGAGAGATGGAATACCGCTTGGCACTTCCACCGCAGTTAGAGAGGGTGCACGACATCTTCCAAACATCCCAACTGAGGAGATACATGCATGACCCTTCTCACATCATCGACCACAGAGAGCTAGACTTTGATGATGGGGTTATGTTTATAGAGGTTCCAATAGAGATTAAGGATCGAAAGGAGTGAGTCCTTCATGGGAGATCGATACCTCTGGTGCGCGTTCACTGGCAGCACGGGAACCTCCAGGAGAGCACATGAGAGTGGGAGGCTCAGATTCATACTCAGTACCCCCAATTGTTCTCTTAGTTTATGTTGTGGATTTCAGGGATGAAAATATTTAATGTGGGGAGAATGTAAAGACCCGAATTTTACATGTAATGTTTTTAATTATATAGAATCATTACGAGTCTACGAAAATTAACGGTGCCTGATTCCGAGTCTTGATGTGCCTGGAATGAATTTCTGAACTTTTTTAAAGGTACGTTCAGTAAACGCGTGAGAGACATTTTCTAACTTTTGAACCGGTGATCGGATTAAAAATCTAAGGGCACTATTGAATCCACAATTCCAGGATTCACTTAAGGGAGACTTTAATTTGACCACAGTAGGACTAGAGAAAAATTTATGTTTTGTGACTTTTTAAAATAAATGAAATGAAATAATTTCATTATTTTATTTTCTTTCTTCTGCACCAATGGACAAGAAGAGTGTGGGACCTGCGATGTGTCAAGACAATAAATAGATTGACCTATCAATCTTAAGTAACAACATCGTTGGGGAATTAGGAAGGTTACTAATTAATGAGCCCACATTAATTCCCCACATCATTACTTACCCTCCCTCTCTTTTATTTATATGGAGCTTGGGGAGAGGTGTCGACACAGCTTCGCCAAGCAACGAACTGCTGAAGGAGTGTCATGACACCGAACCCTTAGAGGAAGGAGTCGATCCCAGTGAGAGGTGACAGGTGACACTAAACCACTAACCGAAGGACGATATATGAGCGGTGTCGTTGGGAACCTATTGAGTGGACAAAGAACATGACACAACTTTAAGTGCGGACGTTCTCAAACGGTTTTACAAGGTAGGGGTTTAATTCTTGTTTATTTCAAGTGATTTTCTTGAACCCCTTTATCCTCCCTCTTGTTTACAAGCTAACGCAGAGGGCGCATGCCTAATGAATAGGGTAGGGACCCTCCGATATCTTGCTATCCTCGCACCTGTCATGAACCAGGCTGGGTCGCCATCCGACCTAGTCCGCGGCATGGCCTAGAGGGCGTTCCCGATCCCCACGGGCTAACACAAGTGCCCGGGTATCAAAACATTACACATGGGAATGATTTACCCGAACTAGTAAACACAGAACCACTGACAAGTTAAATTAACTAATACTGAAAATAGACAACCAAACATACCTTAAACTAAAAATAGGTTTAAGTATACAATTCAACTAAAAACTCAAAGTGAACAATAACAAAGATAGAAAACTAAGACTCTAATGCCAACCTCTAAGGGACACGAGAAGCTGCATCCCCAAGATACCAACAACAATCTGCATGTGAAGACCAACAACATCCAGAACCACTACCACTAAGCAGGGTGTCTCAACCTAGAATACATAAGAACAAGGTCTATATACACCCAAAGGTGTATGTAGGGTGTGATCCAAGAGCCTAACAGGATGTCACCCAATAAAAAGGTTCCAAACATAATTATTAAATGATAAATACATTTGAAATATTAAATAAAGAAAACAAAAAAAATTCTTGAACATTTTAAAAGAGAACAGAATTAAAGAAAATAGTTTCAAAAGGAACAACTTAAATTAAAACATACACACCCTTTTTAAAATAACCAATATGTCACACCGATGAGCGTAAAGTAACCAATGAGCACTAATATGGGAGAGGCCACGTGGGTGCTAGATAGCTTGGGTCCCTAGATCTTCATGTCTCAGTGAAACGTGGCTTAGAAGGCCACGACCCTCAGAAAACGTGGCTTAGAAGGCCACGACCCTCAGAAAAGCATATGTTTAGTTAGTGTTGCAATCGTTAGTCCTGCCATTGGAACCGGGTCGAGTCACCTCCAGAAAACTAGACCACTAGTCCAATCCACCCTCCTAGCTACCCGGGCTTCCCAGTTTGTACTCAAAAAAGTCTCAAGTTCATGTCACACGTCAAACTTATGCATAAAATCCAAATAGGGTACTTACACACACGAGATTACCATTTTCACCCACAACCCCTCTTTAAAACCATATGCACACCAAAAGTGTTTTCAAAACTCAATTTGTATAGGTTACGTACCTAGTTAAACCATTCAAACAAATAAAAAAATGCTAATCATTAAACAAACCACTGCTTACACACATAAACACCATTTTGAAAGAAGACACACACCAAATTTTTTTTTAAATGCATTTTACACCATTTTCATAATTTATTACACCACTTTAAAAAATATATATAAAGCAGTAGTAAAAGAGTGTTACATGGATTTGCACACACTAGAATAACCAGTTATAAATTCAAATGCATTCCAACATCACTCACACTCAAACAAAGTTTTAAAGGGTGACCTGCACCACACAAATAATTTGGAGGAAAACCTTAAATTATTTTAAAAACACCTTTTCACAAGTCACATAGTTTAATAAGACAAAAATAAAATCATACAAAATAATTTAAAATAAATTACTTGGTGTTTCCAACTAAAATCACACAAAAACTTCTTTGACAACTAGACACACACGACACTATATTAAAAATATAAGTCACACCCCTTGCACAGATTATAAATCCACCAGCACAATTTAAAAAAAAAGGACACCAACATCTAACTAAATATGAGCCTTAAGAAGAAACAACACACATAAATTATACATGTTACTAAACAGTTCAATGCATATCAAACATCAACGAAAACCAATTTTTCACTATGAAATTTAACTTAATGATGTGCTAAACAAATTAAACTTTCAAATTAATTTATCAAATAATGATTAGACATGGAACCACCTACCGGTGTGTAGAAACTCCGTAAAATTGGTGCGCAAAGTCCACTGCACGTCAAGAGTAGCTCAAACAACATGGGTATGACCTAAAAAAAATATAAAATCCTTTGTATCAAAATTAAACCAACCTCAACCTAAAAACCTTACCTGACAACCCCCAAAATTGAAGAAACATCTAGACGAGGGTGAACGCACCAGAGGTGAGGCTGCGGGAGGCTGTCCGGAGACTGGAGAAGGCCATCGGTGGTGTTTCGTGCTAGAAAAATTGGTTGGAATGGAGAAATGAGGTCATCGGTTGAGAGGGGGCATGCCGGACCAGCCACGACCAGTAGGGGTCACCAGACGCGGTTCGTCCGAAGGAGGTAGGGTGCAGTGCGTTTTTGCTGGACGGAAAGAGGGCGCCGGTCAGTGGTGTATCCAAAGGGTAGTAGGGGCACTGGTCTAGGGTGGAGGCATGGCGCGGCAGGTCCGAGAGGCGTTGCCTGGAGGCCGCTGTGCAAGGGAGGCAACGTGCCGGAAAAAAATGGATGTTGGCTAGGAAGCATGGGGTGGGGTGCCAATCTAAGAGGCGAGTGAGATGGTCGAGGGGCATGAGAGGGAGGGACTGGTCTGGGGAGGTGCGGGACGTGACGAGGATCGACCGGTCAGGAAGAAGAGGTGCGGTGGCGGATGGCAGTCAGAGGCCATGGGGCGAGTGGATTGCGTGACGGGGTGATGGGGAGAAGAGCCGACGGCTGGTTCGGGGGCAAACCAGTGGCGCGACGGGGTGTTCTAGGGGGAGGCGGCTGTGACCTTCAGCGCACAGAAGGGGGAGCCCACAGGTGCGGCACAAAGGGGGTTCCCAGAGGAGGAGGTGCGACATGAATAAGGTAAGGGGGCACCGAAAAAAAATGAAACCCTAAACAAAGAAAGAAATGAAAAAATAAAAATAAAAATAAAACTAAAGGAAACAAAACTAATAATAATAATAACATTAGTAATAATAATATTATTAAACTAAAACCTTAAATAATAATAATAATAATAATAAGAACAACAATAGCATAATAAAAGTTATATCCTTAAAATTATAACATTAATTAGAATGTTAACAATTTTAATGAGAATAATTAAGAATGATGATATTAATAATTTATGGTGATAGTAATAATAACAATGACAAGCTTAAAAAATAATTATGTTCTTAATAATGATAATGAGATTAATAATATTAGTAATTATATTAATATCCCAACGGAAGTAATAATAATAATAGCAACAACAATAATTTAAATGGTAATGACAATATTAATAACTTAATAAAATTTATATTCCCAATGCTATCAATAATAACAATAATAATATTCTCAAATAATATTATTATTATCACCATTAAAATAATTCATTAAATTTTACCACACTTGTTTTTATTTTATCTACTTTTTATTATTCATTGCATTGCATTTATCTGCCTTAAACACCGGGCAGGGCATGCGGTGAACCGGGCGAGGTCGCACGACGACCCAGGCGAGGCCGTGCTGCTTCAACCGTGGTGAGTTGGATGCCTCAAGGTCCATTACATGTGTTTATAAATAAGAACTCAAAAATTTTAAGTTGGCCTTCAACCCAAACTACCTGATACCCAGAAAATTAATAAAATAATTTATTTAAAGATGATGGGTGTGACAACGCCTCTATGGAAGACCGTTGGCGTGACGACACCAACCAGCTACGAAGGAGGCGGCGCACCAATGCATGTTGTAAGAGGAGGCCCCAACACAAAGTTGCGATGGCCATCGGAGCGGCCGACACCAGCCGAACATGGAGGAAGTGCGGCGCGCTGTCATGTGCCGTCGGTGTACAGAGGGCCACAGCTCGTCAGCCACAGTGATTAGAGGAGGCGACCGACACATTGGCCTGCCACCGAAGGGGAGGCGACGCGACCAGCATTCCACCAATGAGTGAGAGAGGCGGCGCGACCAGCGCGTCACCAGCGAGCAGAAGCTGCGGCCGAAGCTGCGATGGAGGATGAACCCAGCGTGCGGGTTCCGCGATGACCAGGCGGTGCCCACATGGTGCCGCTGTTTCACAAAATTGAACGGCCTCCGGGCCATTTAGGATACTCAGGGGGAAACGCTCACCCCTCGCCAGCTCAGGCGGACAACATCCGGGCCTCCCCTTAAGGGCCACACCCTACGTGGCCGGGCCACCCCTTGTGGGCCACACCCTACATGGTCGGGCCACCCCCCTTGCGGGCAGCGCCGCACGCTGTCGGGTCACCCTTTGTGGGCCGCCCTATACGGGCCGACCCACCCTTTGCAGGTCACCCTTTGCAGGCCACCCTATATGGGCTGGGCCTCCCTTTGCAGGCTACTCTTTTTGGGCCTCCCCCTTGTGGACTGGGTCGGACCCGGGCCCAACCGGGCCAAGAAACACTTAAAGGGCCATATCTTGATAACCGAACGTCCATTTGACGAATCGTCTGCAGCGTTGGGATCCTTGGATCAAGACAGTCCTTTTTGGTATACTCCTATTCAGTTTTAGAGATAGTTGGTGTATGGATGGGTTGGATCAAACCTGAATCCAACTGGGCCCCCAGAAATAAAATGCTTATAACTCACAGATCGGGCATCCGATTGACGCACCGTCTATTGCGTTGGAACCCTTACGACATGACGGTCCTTTGGGTTACTCCTTTGTGGAGGTTAGTGGTGGTCGAGGTACGAACGATATCTCGAGGGAAAATTCTACAGACCTTGAGCACACCAGGTGTGAGAAATCCAGTGGCTAGAAGTGAGGCGGAGGTTGGAGATAGATCATATGGAGGTTAGTACTGAGTGATCTTGTGTAGGTCAGCACCGATCCTGTGTGGGTCAGCGCTCAGCGATCCTATGTGGGTCAGCACTCGGCGATCCTGTGTGGGTCCGTGCATACTGATAATGTGTGGGTCAGATCCTATGTGGGTCATTGCGGGGGTTAGTTACCTATCAATCCTATGTGGGCCAGATCTTGTGTGGGTCATTACGGGGGTTAGTTACCTATCGATCCTGTGTTGGTGAGATCCTGTGTGGGTCAGCGGGGGTTAGTTACCCATCAATCCTATGTGGGTCAGACTCCGTATGGTTAGAAGTAGTGCCTCTTGACAAAATAAGATGATCTAGCTTCGTGACTAATCATCTATACTTCTTTACTTCACTAATACCTGGTTTGAGCTGAGACTCTTTTTGAACTAAGTTTTTTACCTATGTGGTACTTCTTATATTTTTGGTGTTACCTTTGTGGTATTCTTCCCTCATGTATGAGATGAGTATATCTTGATAACTTAGGTGTATGTATGGGCATATACCTAAGTAGGGTCGAAGACTTTCTTTTTGGTTTTTCCTTCATGGAGCTTTAGGATTCCTATGGGGTCTCGGGTTCCCTACTGAGTATTGTTATACTGACCCCTGCATGGGCTTCACCCGCACCTAGTTGTGTCTTGTGAAGACGACGTACAACATTGATCGAGGCTAAGGGATTCATGACTAGACGATTCTCAGAGATGGACCATTTGGCGTGACGTGTCGTTGGGACCACTGATCGTGAGCTGTACCTACCCTTCAGGTAGGATCCATGGTGGAAAATCCAGGAGCTACTTTTCACTTTTCAGCTGTTTTTACTTTTCATCTATACTTGTAATTTTCCATTTGGGCGTGTATTCCAACCCCCTTTATTTTCAACACTCTTTTTCTACAGTAGTTTACTTTGTGGTTGCTTCTTGTTGCATTCTACTCTGTGTGTTTATACAGGTTTAAAGGCAATGTCTTCCCGTTATAAGGATATGCCTTTCCGATGCTAGTCACCAACCCCTGGCCTATGGAAGGAAGGCTTGGGGTAGTCATGTAATGGGCCTCGAGGGACGGTTCGTGCCATTTATGGACCATTTTAGGCCTTAAGTTTAAGTTTTAGTCCTTTGTTAAGCTATTTTTTCTCTTAATTGATGAAATTAATTTTAATCACTTTCACTAATATTTTTGGTCAATAACTAAGTTGAAATTATAATAAATTATAAATTATTATGATTCAAAATATGAAATCAATTTTTCAAAATTAAAATCACAAGATTGGTATAAATTAATTTAAAATTAATCTCGCAGATGGGTTGTAACATCGAGTTTTTTAAGTAAAAAAGTTTAAAAGTTTAGAATGTTTTGGTATCCAATTTCAATGTAAAATTAGTTCTAATAACCTAAATTAAATTAATTGATATAAAATTATTCTCATAACACTTTTAAACCAAATTAAAATATAATTTAACCATATAAATAAATTAGATGAAAAAGCAGTTTTGAATTAAAATTCAGTATTTGTCACTATTCATCCAAAAATGAAGTTTCTTAGAGAAATCCCTAAATTTAAAACTAAGATAATTTTTGACATTATAAATTCAAAAATGATATTTATTTTATAAAATTTAAATTTTAAAAGTTTCTAATATTAATTTTATTATTATTCACAGAAAGTTATAAAAAATAGTACTTTTAAGAAAACAGTATTTTCAAACATATAAAGACTTTACTTAAAACTATATGACTTATTATCAATATTATTTACATATTTAAAAATTATAAATAATATTTAAAAATTAGTTATTACTATTCATATCACTATGTTTAACGAGTATGTTATAACTATACCATTTAAATAATTAATATAATGAAATTTTGTTTCATAGAAACTCAGTGTTGTATGTGATGAATGCCAATTCAGTGTTTCATGTAGCGTAAGATTAAATTGGTATAGCCTATAAAGAAAGTATTACTTACTATATAATGCAATTCCAGATATCAAAGAAAATTAATTTATTCCAAAAAATGTTCATAAAAACTTGGGGTGTTATAGAATGTAATCTATTTCTATTGAATATATGTTCATACTATGTGTCCGTGCTCACAAATGAACATGCATTAATATAAAAAAATCATTTCATATTTATGAATTTTATTTGTTTATTATTTTATGTGGTTTCCATAGTAAACATGCACATACATAAAATAATAAACAATGCATAAAAGAAATAAATTACCTAACTGGTCTTGATCATCTATTATTGATTTATACCCTTAAATTCAATAGATCAACCATGAAATAGTGGTAACATACTCAAGTCGGGTCTTGACTCATGATGAAGCTCATCCTTGGTCAAGTATGTCCATATCTCATATATGTTTTTTCCTTGAATTGGCATGGTCCACAACTTACAACATCATCATCAACAGTACATTAATACTCTCATGCAAGAGAGAGGGTATCGAAAGCACAATATACATAAAAATAATGATGGATGTAAAAAACATTATACATATTGAATAAAAGAGGACGATGTGTAGATTGTCATAAAAATTAACTAATTATTACAAACATTACATGCAATTGTAAAAAATAATTTAATAAAATCATACATGCACGGTCGATGTTCAAGACTAGTCTATGGGAAAATTAAAATCACAATAAAAATTTAAATGAAATAAATTTAAGCATGTGATATTTTAATAAATTAATTGAATTATATAAATTCAAATAATTTAATTTCCGTGGTCCCAAAATAAATTTATTTTTACCAAAAATTAAATTAATTTTTTAATTAATAAAACTATTATTATTATTTTTAACCAAAAATAAATTAAACCAATTTTTGATTATATTAAAATTATCTCGGGCCATGGAACCCTCTACAGAACCAATGTGGGTTAGACCGACCAGACACAGGCCTATTATGGGCTGGACGGATCCCATGTGGGGCTGTTCTGGGTCATGAAGACCTACACTAACTCATTCTGGATTAGCTGGATCCGCCTCGGCCTGTTGCAGGGTGGATAAGGTCAAATAGTACATACGGGACTCCAAATCATGGCTGGGTAGGCAGTTTCATGGGAGTGTATCATGCCTAGGGTAGAGAAGCCTACTGGCTAGCGGTGACTCAGTAACCCAAGGTGGCTCAAAATAGGAGGAAGATGCTGAAAACTGATCCTTGAGGCTGGTTAGTGACAAGGAATGGTGAAATGTTGATGGGGTAGAGGCCAATGTAGTTCGGCTGAGACAGGGAGGTGACATCTGGTGTTGGTATCTAGTCTGGAGAGGGTGTGAGTGACATCATTATGGAGGGAAAAGCTGTTGTGGGTGGGAAAGGGGCCGATGATGTCCTAGGTGGCAGGTGGGGCATGGGGTGGTCCTAGTTCGCCTACAGCCAGGCGAGGTCGGCGGTGGGTCTCACACCAACAGAGGAGGGTGGCGCTGCTCGAGGTTCTATCTAGATTATGCAATGGAGGGTGATGAATAGGGTGGTCCAATAGAGGTGGGAACCTAAGGAGGTGGTTCTTCATGAAGGACATGGGTAAATATAACCCTTGATATTTTATTTTTTTATACACAACCTATCAATTGAATTTTTCTAAAGTTTTTTTGGTGTTTCTCAGGGTCAACATTTCCCCAAGTCTTTTTTTATCATTTTTCCTTCTTTTTTCCATTTTCTAAACAAATGATTTCCCAGAGGTCTACCCATTTTAATAATATATATATATATATATATATATATTGTCCTATTTTTTGAAATTCCATAAATAGTGTGGAATTGAACTCCTCATAGGAAAAATTGTTATGGATGGAACCTAGCCAAACGGGATGGACATAACATGGGGGAATCAATAAAATCAACTCTATCCATTGATATGGGATAAAAAACATATATTAAAATATACATTCTTTGAAATTTTATAACCACAAAACTACAATAAATTAGTATTAAAAAAATTTGGATGACCACAACTTGGTCGTCTGAAATTGAATCAATGCGTAGTCTATTTTGTTGGGACCAAAATAAAACCCACTACTTAATTTAATGAAAATTAATTTTTTCATGGCTCATAAAATTCATGTTATTGCTCTGATACTAATTGGTGTTATTGAATCACATAGTGGAATCTAGTTGTTTGGGAATTTAAAAATTTTCATCACCAAAGTGATGAAACTATGTTGTCTCTGACAATATGATCCCCATTAGAGGTCTAATGATCTCATATGAATTTAATAATAAAAAAATAAATCTGAACAATTACCTCATTTGAATCAAATAATTATAAAATAAATCTCATCAAAGACAACCATTGCTCAAAGGATTCGAGCATGAACCCCTCTCAATAATCCACATACACTTCAAGAATCCGTGTATATGTCGATCATCGAATTATGAGTGCTAGTGTGGAGCTCTGATGATTTATCCAACATCATGAAGATCACCTCAATCCTTTCCATTCAATCCGTCAAAGGAATTCATGGTTCGATCACTCATAGAGAGTCATTATCTATCTATGTTGTGGGAGGAGATAGAATCTCTCAATTCCAAATGCATGATTCATCATGAAATGAGCATCTACTTTTCTTATATAGTGGATTCACAAAATACCCAGATAGAGTCCCTGATCCCCATACATTTAACATCCACTAAATAAGAAATGAATAAATATTTATGAAGAACTAACTGCATCATAAATCTATTTATATTTTATCACCTTATTGTAATATATATTGCATGATAAACCCAAGTCATTAACTTGATTTGTAATTCCTGCTAATATTAAACAAACTTTTAATATTAAAATAATATTAATTCATATAATATTTTCCATGTATTTACTTAAATACTTGTAAGAACATTTAATAAAAAAATTCAATCCAATTATTCTATACATTAATAATAATGAATTTATTTATTCTTTGGTGATCGATAATACTTAGACAACTTTAAAACCCCATGGTGGGGCCGACCATGTCCTGTATACCTATTCACCTAAATAGGACAGATTTTTGAATAAGTTATTATATGTGAACCTCTATGACCATATCATAATAGCAGTGAATACTATTAATAGATCAAGAGTAGAGTCTAACAACCCATCAAGGTCACTTATTAGATAAATAATGTTCATAGTAACGACAACATTTCCTACAAACATGCACTTTGTAATATAATCTCTTTGTCTTATGATATCTCATAAATTAGGATGCACAGATTGTGTCATCATCCACCCTTGATTTATTATTTGTGGATCTAACTAAACATACTTACCTTTAACTACCTTGACCAAGGATTTATGAAGGTACTACCATCTTGATCAACTGGGATTGAGATATCACTTTCTCATATCAGAACTGACAAATTCCATCTTGACCATTCAACCACTACCATACAATGAAGCACCCAACACAATCTACCTTTACATGAATTCAATATCATGGTTTTTAATTACATTAAATTATGATATTAAATGGTACATATTCATAATTATCTCAAGTCTGGAGACCAATACTCATGTTCATAGATAGAAACAATCAATGACACCTGAAACATGTGTTGTTCCTATTGGCGACTCTATCATCCTGATCTCACCTACTAGAGATCACTAAGTTTGAAATTAATGAGAAGAAGTTTCAATGATTGTGACTCCCTATCACTTTAGAGTCATAAAACATCTATTTCTAGTCAACATGACGTATCTACACCATAGGACATATGTTTAAGATTAATTTCATAGTAACTTGAGGTTCTAATTATAGCCTGGTAACTACTATAACCTTGTGATATGATAATTAATCTATGGAAATTTACATTTAAATAGTGGAAATAGAAATATAAAAACTATAATGGAAACTTTTAATCATGTATAACTCATTGTATACATGGTATGGTAATCAAAAAGAACTATTTAGTTGGGTTTTGGGAACCCACTATTACAACATTAACTGCACAACTGGCACTCTTAGGTGTGAGATAAGTGAATTTTTTTCAAATGACCAATAGGTTCCTCCACAAACCAATACAAGGGATGGTTCAGTTCACATTCCCATAAAAACCATAATATTTTTCATCATTCTACTTAGAACTATCTATAAATCATCTTCGAAATGAAAGAAAATGCATACATCAACCTCTTGATAAGGGTTAATCATGATCCATCCTTTGTGAGAATATGTGCATTACTTAACATCCACAACTTATGAATATATAATTTTTTTCATATAACACACTAATCCATTCATATTATCTGATGGATATCTGACTTCATCTTCAAGAAGGATGGCCCTTCTCACCACACCTGAAGGGATCCCACTCACCATTGGGTTCATACCTCACCCCATATATAAATGAATATCACCAAGCATTACCAACACTAGTACCCAAACCATTATAAGGTATGTATCACAGAATCCTATTCCTACCATTATGGAGTCTCATGAAATATCTCTTTATTCACTAAATAAAAACTCACTACACCATGGGGGGGGGAATGAATGACTGTTTTAATCTATGGAAATTTTCTTGTTGACATGGATATGACAAGGGCCTATGTTGGAATTTTATCTCATGATAATCAAATATAGAATGAATAACTCATTCCAGAACCAACCGATATGAGGTACCTTGATATGAGGGCACAAATCATACCCCGATTGAAACTAGATGTCTCCCGACCATAGACATACTCTATGCACATCATCCCATTAATATGACTATCAACAATCCATGTTGAACAAGAACTAACCAAATAAGGAGATATTGAGAGTGGATAGATGCAACATCCATACTATATCCATTAACATACAACTCTATGGTAGACTATGGTAACTACAATAGAGGTTACCACTCTCACCACTCACCCCAATGTGGAGGTCCATCCATATCACAACTCTGGTTTCCTTAAGGTGAAAATCAAACTTTCTCCCAGCACTAGGATGAAACTCCACCAAGAATTTATCCACTATAAATCACTTAACCATTGGACTCTAGTATAGTTTGTGTTACTAGAAAGCATAACTATAAATCATAACCTAATCCTCTAGAGTCTCTACCCAAACCATTGATCTTAAACAATTCCACTATGAAACATGTCTAGGGAACACCTAGTGAGGTCTTCGAGACTTGATTCATACTCATATATGGTAATTCTTCCATATGGATGTTCCAACATCATTGAATAAGAATCCATACAACAAAAAGATCAAAATATTTTCATGGTAGAGTAGTCCCACCATGAGTTTGAGTGAAATATCATCCACTATTAGCTCACTAGATCATATAAAAATCTTGATACAAGGACCATCATCTGGTTAGTGTAAGTCTGAACCAAATAGAATTGAAATTATTAGTTTCTAGATAAACCTAATTCATATGAGGATCATGATCTCTTCATAAACTCATGAGACCCCTATCATTGAAACACACATAGTGTACTCATTATATGAGTAGTATCATCCAACATAGTGGGAAACACTATCTACTTTGAAATAAAGGTCCACACTAAGTGATGGGAGAA
Source organism: Viscum album (assembly GCA_963277665.1). Classification (NCBI taxonomy): domain Eukaryota; kingdom Viridiplantae; phylum Streptophyta; class Magnoliopsida; order Santalales; family Viscaceae; genus Viscum; species Viscum album. The sequence goes on from OY728155.1 coordinate 728,002,300, forward strand.
TAAGAACTTCCTCAAATCACAAACAAAAATGATCACCCATATGGAATCATAAGGGGAAACTCACTCCCCATTGGTTATCACATACTAATTGGGGACAGAACACAACATTTAGGTGTATCACACAACTTATGAGTAAAAACACACACTTTATTATATCAGACATAATAGATGATGATAAAACGCATAAAAATAATAACCCACACCTCTTCATATCACACATAGAAGATAAGGGTAAAACACACAAATTAGGTGTACAAATAAGAACTAGTGTCTCATAATATCACACACAGTAGATAAGGGAAGCACACAATAAGTAGGTATAACACATAGTAGTAGAATAATACAAATAATTTGGGGAAGAGAAACTGGTCCACTAAATTCATGGGGGGGGGTGAAGAAATCCACAATCCCCTATAGTGGAACTCACACCCTAGTATCCAAACAGTTCCTAATGGTATATTTGATAAAAAATTACCATGTAAACTCACAGATCTATGGGTAGTCTCATTGATCTCATAATTTTTAAAATGCCAATCCCATGCCTCTATAGAAAGAATTTCTATGATGGAAATATCCATCCATATTACATGACAACATATTAGAATGTAGGATATCACATCATGAAACCAAAAATTCACTAACCACTATATAATGGAAGGACCTAATCAACTGTACCCTATGACCAATCCCATATATACTTGATTTAGTAAATATATTATCAACTTCCTTGTATAAGGATGCATCATCCAACACATCCTAACTGGGTTATCTGGTATGTCAACTAGACCTAAGTTCCTTCAGGAATTATTGCCTCATATGTCCCAAACTGATCTCATAAGGATACCTATATATAATCTACATCCTAAGAAAAAACCAACTTTAATACCACTCTAACACGACCTTGACCTACTGGGACCTCACCTGGGATGATGATAGTGAAGGAGATATCATTTCACACATTATATATATATATATATGTGATATATATATATATATGATGCATATTTTATGTTTTTCATGAAAATTGTGATTTCCATGCATATAAGGGTATATTGTTTTATACAACATGTGATTAAAATTATGGTTGATAACTTTTATCATCCACAGTGATATCATGTAAGGCGCCATTACATAAGATATAATGGATGAATTTATGCATGAGTTGGCTGAATCAATATTTACTATTGCATTATAAATTCATGATTAATTTTGATAGCCCAAGGAGTGTTCTTGTGGCTTATAAAAACACTTACATGTGATGAAAGTGTTCTAGGAGTATTATATATGCATGGACGAACCTACCAGAAACCAAAATATATCTTTCTCCTACCTCCTTCACATAATGAGATGTTAGCACTTCATGGAGGATGGATAATCCTGGACATATGATGTGTAATTCAGATTGAACTATGGATAAACTATCGATATGATATTTCCTTTGGCTACTCTTACTGATAACCCTTAATCCCATGTAATGGTGGTCAAGATTTTTCAGATTCTCTTTGGTGTACGGTAAACATATTTCACTATTCTTTATTTATATTTATATATATACAATTTTCATATATCTTGAATAGAGATCCTTGAGTAAGGGATTTTATATGCTTCCTTATGATATAATAAAAGTTATTAGACTCATTTAAATTTCAATAGTGGTATCAAAGCAATCCCAAGCATTAGATTTATGAAAACAGAGCACCATTATGAATTTTCTATTTTTTTGGATTAATGGGATTACCCTTATGCAGAGCGTTCCATTTAAGGGTCATACATATTTTCCCTTACATAGAGTGGTTTATGTAAGATTAATCTCCACCCTCCCTTATATAGATCAGTCTACATAAGGGTTACTTGAACATACCCTTACATAGAGCGGTTTGTGTAAGGGTTGTCTCTGCTTACCCTTGCGTAGACGGGTCTATATAAAGGTAATCACATGTTAACTTCACACAGGCCCCCAACATAAGGGTAAAAATAAAATATTTAAAATTTGATTTGAAAATTTTAAATGGTTTAAATGGTTTATAATATGTTTATAAATCATGATAAAATGTATTTTTTGGAATATTTAATTTATAAGAAATTAATTAATTATAAAATTTCTATAATTAATTAATTATTTTTTTTAAAATATTATTAAATATTAAAAAAATATTAAATATTAATATTTTAAATACCGTTTTAATCAAATTATATGGAATTTATTTTTATCTATAAGTAAAAGTGTTTATTTAGAAACCATAATAGAAATTTATAATGTGTTTATAAATCATGAATATAAATAAAACTATAAAATTTTTATATTTAAAATTATGAATTATTCATAATTTATTATTTTGAATTGTTAAAATTAAATAATCCTTATTTATAGATTATTTTAATCAAATCAAAGAGTTTATTTTTGGTTAAAATAAAACTTAAGTATATGATATTTAGATTTTGTAAAATGTTTACAGAATATTAATTAGATTATAAAATTTCCTATAATTAATAAAATATCATATATTTAAAATAAAATTCCATATAATGAATAATATGAAAGAGTTTATATTGGAATTAATATAAAAATTTTATTATCCAAATTATGTAATGTCCATAATTATAAACATGATTATAAAATGTTTATAGTTAGATTTTATTTATGAATTGTTCATAACTGGTTATCTCATGTTTAAATATTTAAATTTTTTGTTTATTTAAAAGGTTATTCATTATTTTATTCATAGTTATAAACTATTTATATCATGAATCATGTATACTTTAGTTTAAATGGTAAACTTCTTCTAGGAAGTATACTTTTATTACATGCTAGTTATGATAATGAATTAGTTTTCATCTACCTTGACCTCGATTTGTAATTGAAGTTATGAAATTGAATTTAGATTTTTAATATAGTTTATGAATATTTTATTTTAGTATTATTAATTGAATTTTCTCTTGATTAAAGTCTACCCATGTAGAGGGACTTGGGGTAGGACTACCTACTAGCTTGGAGGCTGATTCCTTATCTAGAAAGGTGAATGTGGTAAGTTATGTATCACTTTAAGCTTACTAATGTGGAGATTTCCAATTTCATATAACTAAATGAATTTACCTATAATGTTCATGTACCTTATTCATATGATTCATTTGGATATGTGTAAATATACTTGACTTCTATTTTGGTTGATTAATATAAACTTGTGGGCTGTTTAATGAGTTACACATCAATATGGTTTGAACATAATGGTTTGGTAGAGAGAATCTGATTCCAAAATAATCACTAGAAGCATTCATATATAATAGGGAATAAAATTAGAGAATATGGTGAGATTAAATAACCTTTTAAATACTAAGTGTTAGATTCCTTCCAAAGCATAACTTGTTAAGAACTCAATCATTCAACTAGTTGGTTCATTCCATAGTTGGCTAACCATGGATTATATTGTGTAATATATGAAATTAAAGGTGACACTCGATCATCCTTGGGAAGGTCATGAAATAGCTAGGTGAGCCTTAATTATTCTTTTATATCATGTTCTTGGCACTTGTTTTGGGTTACACTAGTCGAGATACCCTAATAGGATTTAATTACTATAGGAATAGATTTGAGTGTATCCACATGACAGATTGGAAGATGGGTCATCCTCTCAACTATCCATGATTAATATATGATATTATTTAGATAATTCCCTAACTAAATAACTAATTGGTGACATAAACACTATAGTAGACCCATTTATTATTGAAATATATATCTTGGCCCACTAATGGGTAAGGAGTTTTTTAAAGGCGGAGTCATTTTTAGTGGGAGTCCATTTAATAAAATTACGCAATGAATGGCTAAAACATGATACTCATTTGATAAAATATTTTATTGTAGATATATAATGTCATCATCATCAAACTAAACTTTGAGATTAATCCTTGTAAGGAGAATCTTAATGTAATATACTCCTAAGACTAGTAAATTAAGAAAAGTTCTTAAGATATACTGGAAACTTCAAAAGTTTTTAAAGCATAAGAAATATTCTATGTGTTATATCAGTACCTATCCTTGAGTAATCAAGTGATGGAGTTTTACAACATATTAATATAGATTATTATGGAAGCATATAATTATTTATTTAAGGTTTCAAAAGAAGTATAAGTAAAATGAATAATGGAATCTTAGTCTCCATGCATGTACTAAATATGATTGGGCATGCCAATAATTTATAGAATTTTAGTCTCATATACTCAATATGACTGGGTATGCCAAATTATAATAAATATTATTGAATATGTCAGTGACTTGGTGATATTAAAGGTTTCCTTAATGATTTATTGGTTATTGTATTCAATTATTTTGTTATAAAAATTACATGATATCAACTGTATGATTTACAAGTGTTGTAAATATATAAAATGTTATAAAGAGAAAAGAATTGAAGAATGAATCTTGAAGTAATGGAGAAAAATATTTATTGTACTAATAACATAGATGCTTCAAGATTGGATAAAATTTTTATAAGATGTGAATTATATCATTTTTCTCTTGAGAAGAGCATGTAAACAATTATTGTTTAAGAAAATGAGATGGATGTTTTTTTAAACATGTAGTTCATGATTTTTTTAATTATATAAAATTATTTAAGGGAGACTAAAAATGGATTGTTCCATTTAGTGAATTCATCATTATTTCATTTATGGAAATATTTCAACAATATGATTGAATTTAATAAATTTTTTCCTGATATTCTCAAAGTGTTGAGAATAGATGAACTAGGAATATGATTTATAGATTTTTCTTCTATGTAGATAGTTCATATAGGTAAAATTTTATACAATAAGAAGAAAATTTCATCGATGAGTTTAATAATGTTTCTTCAAGAATCCAATCAATTCCATTTGAATATTATAGTTATCAGGAAGGAGGTGTAATAATTTTATAAGATGGGATTATCTAGATACTTGAAGTAGTTTATAAAACTCCATGGAATGATCATATTAGGTATGGATGTTATATAAATAAATTCATCAATTTTGAAAGGTATGTGATACTAAATGTATATCTTGAAAAGTGTTGTGAATATACATGAGTTAAAAATTAAAGGAAGAATTTATTTATCTTGTAGTTTACATTCATATAGTTCCCTAACATATTTTGAGAAGAATATAAGGATAAAAATGTTTTATCCCGGATAAAATATTTATCTAACTATTTTTTAAAATTGTATGGAATGTAATTCCAACCCATAAGTGTTGTATTTTAAAGAATAGTCTTATTTTCAAGGAAAATTATCTAAACACATGGAATAAAATGTATGATATTGAAATAATAGTTTATTTATTAAATATTACTACTAGAATGAAATAAGTTTTATTTCCTAAACACAAAATAGTTTGTGTTATTCATTAGCCTGATATTCTAAGAAGAATATAGTGACTAAGAGGTTAGTGGGAGTATGTTTAGACTTATATACGCTTATAGTTAAAAAATATAGGAATACATTAGTATAATGTTAGATTTAATTCTACTTAATATCCTAAAGAGTTCATGATGTATAATGGTAAAGAAAAAAATGTAAAGTGTTATATTTAATTACCATGGAAAGTGGATATCAGAATTTCCTAAAGAGTGTATCAATATAAGATTAAAGTGATTTTAAACTTAATATCATAAAGATTTTAGGATATATATTGATAAAGAAAAATCTATAGATTTATATTTTGTTATCATGTGAAGTGAATATCATTATATCTTGAATGATTATTCTAGTAAAATTATAAAGTGAATTACATGTCATATCCTAAAAGAGTTTAGGGTACGGTGGTAAATAAAAGTTTAGAGTGAAACATTAATTACCATAACAAAATAAATGTCAAATTATCCTAAAATATTTTAGGATATATTGGTAAAGATAAATTTAAATTGTTGAATTATTTTCGAAAATATAGTACATGTCACTTTATCCTAAAAGGTTTTATGTTATAATGATAAAGTAATAATGTAAAAGTTATATTATTTGAAAATTTCTTAGAAAATTTTTATGGAAAGAGTTAAAAGGATGATGATGAACTTAGAAATATTTATAAGTAGAAAACTGAAGTTAACATTATAAAATTTGATGTTATAAAGTTAAGAAGTTTTAATATGTTAAAAGAGTTGAACATTAGTGATATGATTCATAAATCTCACCATTATTCAAACCGTCTTACTTCATAGATGTTTATCACTAAAGATTTAGTGATAGGATTTTATCAGATGATCATATAGATATGTGGCATGAATTACATATGATGTAATTAGTTAAGAAAACCATATAAAGTGCAACATATATAAGTCTTATTAAGAAATATATAATATATGATATGATAGATAGGTTCTTATAATGGTATTTTTAAAAATTATTAAAATAGTTTTATGAATATTAAAATGTATCATATTCGAGGTAATCTCCATTTTATCATTATTTCACATTTTATATATAAATTTATATATAGATATACATTTATTTAAGTGCAATGATAAATAACCTCTATAAAATTGGGTTATCCTTAACTGATGTTTGTTAAATTATTATAGTTTATTATGAAATGTTAAGGTTAGTGTGAGTTGGATTATTTTATATTGATAAAAAGTTTGCCGATGAGGCACAAAAAAATAATATTATTTGTGTGAACATGATTACCCACTGAGTATACCACATGGAGTATCATGAAGATGTATTTGGTATACTTGGGGTGAATGGATCAGATTTGAGTCCCCATTACTTGAGGAGAGTGAGATACCAAGAATGAGAACATTTATGCTTTGATACCCTGCTTACAAAAGTCTACATGTTGACTTCACTAATACTAGGGTGGTTGGGTATGTTTTTGATCATTTACTCTATTAGATATTAACAAATATTGGATTTTTCATATCATATGATGAGTATGATATCTAGGTCCTTGATAGAGATAGACTATGGATGTGTGTGGTTCCACCCAGATATTATATATGTATCCAGATAATAGACATGTGATGTGCTTATCCATAAGGGTGAATGACATGTGATGTATTCACTAAATAGATCAGTATATACTTTGAGAATAAATAATTCTTGAATAGGCTATATGAGATTGACATATCGCGTGTCCCATGGTCACTCAACGACTTTGACAAAGGGAAAATATGAGAATTCATATAATATATGATACAAATTAGTGAGCATGAGTATATAAATATATGTGTTTGATGGAGATCATGATAGATCCATTTATATCTTGAGAAATATTAATTCTTTTCTATAGGACACTATTTTATTACATTTATGAATCAATAGAATCATATTTGTTGTTAATTCTATAAAGATACTGTGGGGTTACACTTTGTGTTTGACTAAATAAGGATTGAGTTTGACTAAGATAAATACTCTAAAAATGTTTTATAGTTAATGAAAAAGTGTTTTGGATGATAATTCATAAGGTATTACATATGATGTTACATAGAGTGAAGTTAATGATAAATTTACAAAAGTGTTTTGGAATATATATATAAAAGCATTTTTAGATATGGATTCACAATTTATTGTATACGGTATGATATAAGGTGAAATGGAACAAAGTATTTGAGGATTTAGTTCAAGTGGGATATTGAAGGAGATATTCCCTAAATCCTTATATATATGAGCTATATTTTATGGTTTGCATGAAAATTTTGATTTTAATGCATATAAGGGTATATAATTTTATATTTCATATGATTACAGTTGTGGATAGGAATTTCATTAATCCATAATGATCTTATTTAAGGAGTCATTACATAAGATTTAATGGATGCATTTATGCATGAGTTGGATAAATAAGTATTTAATCATGCGTTATAAATACATCACTAAATGAGACATACTAAGGAGTGTCCTTGTGGATTATAAAAACAATACCATATGACTTAAATGTTGTGGGAGTATTTTATATCAAGAAAAAAACCTCTCCAAAACTAGAAGATCGTTTTCTCCTACCTCATTCACATCATGAGATACTAACACATTGTGTAATATGGAGAGTCTTGTACATATAATGTGTGATTAAACTCAAACCAATGAGACACTGTGGACAGGGTATTTACTTTGGTTACCCTTAGTGATCACTATAAAGACTTTTTGATGGTTATTGAGATGTTTTAGATGATCTTCAGTATATGATACACATATTATAGTGTTCTTAATTTCTATTTATATATTGTTGACACTCCTTAGTAAGAACAAAATACTATGAAGGTGACCCCATATGTTTCAAAATCTCAAGACGTAGTTCTAAGATTTAAAAGGCAGGACAAATTTTCAAGGACCTACGTGGCAGACCTGCATGGCAGACTTATACAGAAGACATGCACGGTGGTATGATTTCTGGACACCTATGTAGCGTAACTACATGAAGGTGATGCACAGTGGAACTCCACTAAAAAATTACATTTGACCAGTCCCCTTCTTGCCTATTAATAAAACCCTTGGGATCCTCATTTAAGGACTGAAAATGTTTAAAGACTTCCTGAATCTCCCATTTTGTATCTCTTTCACTCAGATCCCTCAAATTGTCTCAGGTAGCTCTCTAAAAATAAAATAGAAGAGATAATTATACGGGAAAATAATGTTTTGAAAGTCTTTCACAATTCAAATTTTCAATAGGCTTGGTTCCCCTGTGAAAATATTTTCCTTTAGTCATTGATCATGCCTGTGCGACACACCTGTGTGACACATCTGTGTAGTACACCTACGTGGCACACCTACGCGAAGTACCTATGCTGTAGAGCTGTGCATAAGGCCTACACCTTATCCTAGACACCCTCTTCAAGGCCATTCATGGTAGGTAATCTCCTTCCTTGGTTCCCTTATTTGAAAGGGACCAAGTTGAAAATTCCACAAAAACCTCCTGACTTATCAAGCCTTTGGGAAAGGCACAACAGCATGTCTCCTATTTGGGTTTGTATATCTACAGTCATAGGTTTCCCACATTTGTTTCAAAATGGGGTTAGGATTCATGGAGTGTCTGTGGGTGCATATATCCACATTCACATGGACCTTTCTCCCAAGAATAGTGTTGGGAAGTTCTCGGTTTGGAGGATTAGGGTTTAGGTTATGACCTCCCCTTTTCATCTCTAAAACCTGGAACCTCAGGTCTCCAGTAGGGAAGGTACAGTTCACACTTTCTTTTCCATTCTAGAATAGTATAAGTATCCCTCCCCTACCAAGATCCACTAGGGAATCCATCCTAGTGTAAACCCCTAACTTTCCAAGTAGGAGGTTGGAGTCTTTCTCCTCTCTACTTCCTTCACCTTCACTCCTTCCTTACATTGGACCCTTGTACAATATAAAGTCAATAGAGGGAAGGCTCGTTGCCTCACCCTCTTCCTTGGTCACCTCGCCCCCATCCACCATCACCACCGTAGGCACGTCCTCTTCCACCAACGGAGGAGGAAAAGTGTGGGTGCCTTTGTTGAATCTTTGACACACTCTTGTTTCTCACACTGATCATGACTCATGTGGGATTATATATTTTTCATGATCACAACATTTTCCCAAAATATTGAACTATGAGAACTCTGATTCCTGTTCGAACTAGGATACATAGAACTCCTTCTTGAAGGCCCGAGCTCAAAAGGGTGCCCTTCCAAAAAGGGTTCACCCAATCATGTACTCTCAAATGGGAAACTTTCATGCATAACCCCCCAACAAAATGAATGAACTACAAGAACTCTGATTCCCACCATAATTGGGATACGTAGGAAGCCTTCTCAGGGACCAAGCTCACTGGATATCCTTTTTAGGATTCCGAACCTAATTCACTTAATCTGGGCATCCTCCTTAGGAATAATCCCCAAATTAACCCCCCCAAATCACCAAGGCATCCTTTTCAGAAAGTAAGACCAAACTCATTTCTATCAAAGTACTACACTCTTCTATGAGACTCATCGAACTACATGTGCTTTTGATTCCCATTCACATGGGATACATGGGCAACCTCGTTGATGTTGAAACCCAAAACTTCAAATCAACCCTGTTCTCCTTGCGCCATATTCACAATAGGGTCTAATCTTACTTGGAAACCCATATTCTTTCGAAGTTATTTGTGATGCATAGGAATAAGTCCCACACCAAACCTTGAATAAGCATATTTCACTTATATCTCCTTTACACATGACATTAAACTGTACGGTTAGGTCCTTATCACATTACCTTAAAAGGTATGATGTGTCCCATTAAGCAGAACCAAAATATGAGGGTTCTGATTCCTTTCACAAGGATACGTAGGTAGCCTATTTATGGGTATGATCCAAACATCAAAACAAACCTTTATCTACTTGGACGAAAATAAATTTCATAGTGCCCCACTAAGTGGCTTAAAAACTAGTATCATCATAAACAAGGATTAAAAGAATCTCTAAATAGTATATGAGAGTATAACATTTATGGAGAACCTCGAATACATATAGATATATCCATCAACGAAGAACCTCAAATACATACGGATGAATCCAAATTTAACACATGCTAATAATTGATTGCAAATTCCAAGGGAAACCTATGTTATACTTGGTGAATTAATAAGGATTCCTGAAAATATCTCAAATCTATAAAGAGAGTCTCAGAGTAGATAATAATTCCCCCCAAAAGGGTGTGATGAGTCCAACCTCCCTTCCTCTTGACCAATGCATGTTTTTAAGTATCTTAATGTTCAAACTTAATGAATTCCTACCTTTGGAAAGCAGGTCCCTTTTGGATAAATAACTATTGGATGTTTCCATTTACATGAATAAATACAATGTAAACCACCTGGAAGTAGTTATTCTTAAACAAGAACAAACATTTCAAGGAACTATGAAACAAAAATGGTGAACCTGAAGTGAATCCTTGATCAAGTTAATAGTGTTATCCACCTGTCAGGCCCCTATCAATTGATAAAGGAAGGTCATACAATGGAATTAATTAGGCATGTATCCATATAAAATTTGTTTCTTTAATGGAATTTATTTTTGTTTTCAATTTTTTTTCCAAAAACCCCCTTCAATCCCAAATTTCTTGCTTCAAACTTGAACCTATGAATGCCTTTGATACTACTCAAGCTGGATTGCCATCCACTAGAAGAACATCATCACTAACTCAGTGTCTTCAATGCGGGGTATCCAATGTACTAGTAAGTGAATACCATCAGCACAGTACTATCCCACCCTTGGAGGTTGTCCGACAGGCTCTCCAGGTTAATAACAACCCTCGATCATCTTGGTTAGCAATGACCAATGGTCAAGAAGCAGACGATGCCAACCACCGTATTCAACCGTTTTGAGTCCTTATCCATGGAATGCAACAACCAGTCCCTCCCATACTATAGGTAGGAAGATCAAAATGTCACTCATGGCCTCAACTCAAATATGAAAGGTTCCTTCCCAAGGAATCCCACCAACAATTTCCGTCAGCAGAATCACACGATAGTGAACCCCCAACCTGATGGGGGTGTTGCCTCTAGTTTTTCGGCCCAGGTCCCTCAGACCTGGGTGCAAAAGACAAGCCACCAGGGAAAACATTCAGCCAATAGGGATCAGGTTCTTACCTTTTACCCCTTCGTAGAATTCCATCAACCTAACTTGATAAAAAACAATGAGTGGGAACATACACTAATATTTCCTAATTACACTACCTAGATGACTCATCTAGAAGCGAACCACTAATCCCTCTCGGTAAATCTGGTGGAGTACCGTGAAAAGGTACATACACCTATTTAAAAATTATCAGCTAGTCAGTAGGCTCATTTGACTACATTCAAGGAGTCCCACCAATCAAATGTGGTGGAAACTAGTAAACACAAACATACACCTTCTTACACTCACCAATTCTACCAGAAGTCTCGTCTACTAGTATTAAAATATGTCCTTCAAACATGCTTGATGGAAAATATCCAGTAGGAACATACACCTTACAACATTCATCAAGCGTGCCAATAGTCTCGTTTGACAACACCCATAGAAGTCAGTTAGAAATCTTCGACGAAAAACCTGGGGTAGACTCAACCCTCTACCCCCATACATGAGTACTGTCAGTACCCAATGATAGGAAAAGAAGGACATAAGAAGAAACATACACCTACTCTAGATACTGAATGGAAATGTATTCCCGTTCCATATTCTAAAGTCACCAAACACATCTTAACAATGGTGAAAGGGCAGACACAAAAACCTACCCATATTATGGAATCATTCTAGAATATCATAATAATAACTTCAGTAGTACTAGGAGAAATACACATAACTATGTCCCCACACCTGGTATGACACATCAGAATGTCATCCCATATCAGATACATACCTTTGTTCTAGTCCAAGAGGGTTATGGGGCATACTCCACCATATCATACAGACAATCGGATCAGAAACATACATCCTTTACAATTTCAGGTAATCAACCCATTCTGATAACCACTCTAAGGCAGACAGATATACCTACCCATAATGAAAACTTCTCCCAGAAAGTGGCACTAACTAAGTGTAAAATATCATCCAAGAAAAATTCTCGCCCAATATAGTTTCAAAATAAAGATCCAATCTATGATCTGGATCCTCTTAATGCTGGAGTTCTTGAAGCCCTAAAGCATTTATTTATTGCATCTTAATATCATACCCCCATTACCAAATTATGGAAGTAGTAGTAGTAATTATAAAGTTCCCCATCAGACACTTCATCATGAAGTATTTCTTCATAAAAATTCGGTCAATCCAGATAGACTATATTCATATAAGAGCCACAACAACCCTCTTTATGGCCATAATACCAAGGAGAAATAGTATTTATCCCTTAATTTAATCCACCATGGTGGTCCTCTCCATGATGGAATTCACTACGAAAGTTATCTCTATAGTATTATTTCACATTGTTAAGATAATTCTATAATTGAAATTGTAGTAATGAGAAATCCATCTTATCTCGAGATACTTTCCAACACAAGGCCAGTCATGTCTGATGCCTTTTCATTAATGGGTAAAATACTTTTTCAACTGGAAGACATCTTAAGGGGATGGTCATTCTCCAAACCTCCCTTGAGTCATTTTTCTTCTAATATAGAAAAGGAAAAGCAACTGATTCCATAGTTTTTAATAAAACAATCGAGAAGCGTCGAATTGGTCAGAACAAGTGGAGAAACCTTTGGAGAAAGATGATGAAGATATGTTGAACATGAGAAAACAATTGGCTAAAGGAGAAATACCAGTCATGTTCTTACCTTTGGAAAACTCTCAATAAAACATTCCATAATTGATGGAAGAAGATTGCATTCATGATGTTCTCCTCAACTTATAGAATACTCTTTGTCACTTGAAATAGAAAGTATTACCCTATGATAAATTTCAAAATCATATAAAGGTGATAGAAGAGTTGCAATTCCAAATTGACTTAGCATATTTCTCAGTTTCCCGACATCCAAAGGTTGAAAAGAAGCAGAGAACCCTTCAATGTGCATGCCTCAACACACTAAATAGGCTGCTCTAGTTAATTTATGATACCCCATTTGGTGTTCATATTAGAGGATGGGGTGCACGCAGAGCATTTCATTTCACTGCACTCTAGAATCAGCAAATCCAACCTAAAGTTGTCCCATGAAATGTTATTGCCCATGGACAACTACAATCAACAGACTTTGTATGTAATCAAATGTACGCTCAAGAACATGAATCAACTATCTCTCATCAGAGCCAGGTCCAAAGAAAGTAGGTGGTTTAGATACTTTTGCATCAAGAATATGAGAATCTTAAGCAGGCCTATCGCTTAGAGGATGTTAGCCATCAGATAAATAAAATATATGAAATCGCATAGTGGTATTCCAAAATAGGTTATTTGAATGGTTTTCGGATAATGCACACAACCAATGTCCGAATGAAAATTTGTAAAATCATAAGAGAAGCTGGACGGATCTCAACTATAGTAGTTGAAGATCCACCCCAGCCTACAGGGCTGGGGACTTGTTTAATTCAACCTTCGAATTTAATAAAAAAAGTTCAAAGGTTTGAAGAAGAAGAACAGGAACATCCCTAGCCTGTAGAGATGGGGTTTTTTACATATATAATCTCCTCCTCAACAGAATTCAGTTTTCTACCAATTAGGGAAGAATCCATAAGGAAAATGCACAACTGAACTATCCAAGTATTCCCTTCAAATTACTGTCCGTCAAAAAGTTCCTAAGAATTCATCATATTAGAGAACAAAGTCTCATGGAAGATACAGAAGGAGAAAATCTTACAATGATACTGACAGAATTCCATCAATTCATTATGCATCAATGAATGTTATTAACATCACTGCATAAGATCCTCCAGAAAATGAGTCTAGTTTAGGGTAGTCAGAAGATGAAGTTCTTATCCATAATATGGAACACACTGAATAAAATTAAGGAGGTGTGTGTACCTGAAATAAAAGGCTAACCCAGAATTTAGGTATGCCCTCAAGTAACCACCCCCACCCCTTCTAAAGGAATTTAACATGGGGAAAGGGAAAATCTAGATCATGTCTCACTTTTACACTGGATAAGGTCAATCTTTTTCACTTGAAGAAATATTTTCCTACCAAAAAGAGGAGATGAAAGAGTTTAAAATACTGAATACAGAGTTAATTAAAAGCAGTATTTCTATTAGAAATGCACCCCAAGAAGATCCTCAACTTGCACATCTTGTAGGAACTCCTAAAAAAATAGGATTTTTTGTAACTAAATATGCGTATAATGAATTCCCTTCATTGGGTACATAGCTATGGCAGGATCAAACACATTATTATAGGCCCCTCCCCATGGGTATCCAAGAAAAATACCACTCGTGGTTTTTCCTGTTGTTTCACCAGTTCAAGATCTAGCCATCGTACCTGTAGAGGTCCCAGATCATCTGGATATTCCCCAGATGCTTATGAAAAAAATTGAGGTATTAACAACTCTATTGGAATCTATGGAAGAACGACATGTTCTAGTTCAGCTAAAAAAGAGAGCTTACCCTGAATGGGTGGATCTGATCCCTCCCCCACTAAATTTTGTGAATAATACACTCCCAATATTTAATGGTTTGGGAGTTCCATAGAAACACTCAATGCATTTTGTTTCTCATTGTGATCCCATGATGGGGAATTCTCAATAACAAGAATAAGTAATGATCAGATGTTTTTTGAATTCATTACAAAGACTGAATTTTTTCTGGTACACAAGTTTTCAATATCGATCAATTACTAGATTGGAAGATCTATATTAGAAATTCCTTCTTCAATTCAGCTCAAAATTGTAGAAGAAAACACTTTTTGATCTTAAAAATTGAAAACAAATGGAAAATGAAAGAGTATCAGATTTCATTACTCGTTGGAAAGGATTAACATATTCCTTAAATATGGAACTCCCTCAAGAAGAGTTTCTACCAATTTGTGTGGAAAATATTTGTGATGAGTTACGTACACCACTGATCCATGTGAAATAAACTAGAGGGTTTTGATACCTTGCTTCAATTTCCCAAAAGGTGGAGGATTACATTGAGTAAACTAAAGATAAATCTCGTGTAATTCTATCAGCTCTAGGAAAGAGAATAGGGAAAGTAGAGACTTCCACAGTCACACTCAATCAAGCACCTGTAACTGTTTCCACTTCAAAACCTTCATCATATCAAAGGGCTCCGCCTCCTGAGAGTCAATAGCAATGACCGCCTCATCAAGATGATCAAATAGATCAAAGGCATAAACAATTTGAGGAGTTAAATAATAATGTTTATTCTTTATAGAATTAATAGGTTATCGGTTACTTCATATCATATTTATAAAACAATTTGGTTCAATTTCCAAAGCCAAAGAATCCAAACAAAGAAGGAGATGGAGATCTTCTGAATTATTTCCCCTTTCACCAAATGTTGGGGCATCCCATTCAGGAGTGTTTTGTCTTTAAAGACCTCATGAAAAAAATGGTAGACTTTGGACAAGTAAAACTGAAAATTTCGTCAGCCCAAGTAGAATGTATTACTACTACTAATCTAGAGGAAGAAGGTGGATGGAAGGAAGTCAAATATAAAAATGCACAGAAATATAATGATTGGATGATCAGGAAAACAATCAACCGAACTCATTCCATTCTACGAACACAATTAAAACAAAAAAATTGTGTCTTTTTTCACTTCCATCACAGAAAAACCACCTTCATCAAAAGATCAATCCTCTAAAGGTCAATCCTTAAAGAAGCAATATGATCAGAAGGACAAAGAGTAGTTAGAATAGGATGAGTTAGTTTCAAGGCCAAAGTTGTCCTTGACTCAAGCAGATTTCACACCATATGTTTCAAAAGAACAGTCACTGCCCCACCAAATAGTAAAACAAGAACCATACTATCAAGAAGAATCCTCATCAGATGAAGAATTTATCTTGTGTTCCATTAAGGTTATCCACTTAACGGATCCCTATTACAATGGTGATTCTGGTTATGATGAGCCTAATTTCTTTATACCAAAATGGGGATCTAGAAGGAGAAGACAAGGTTGAGGATATAGGGGAAGACATGGGTATGCTAGAAGACACTATTTTAACTCTACCCCTAATTGAACTATATATGTGGCAAAAACTTGTGGGAGAGCCCTTTATCAGGCTTAACAAGAACAAAGAGATTCTTCCACGCATGACAGGTTCAGTCCTGACATGATTATTTTGGAGGACCTATTAGAGCTTACACCATCTTTCTATCAGAAAGTATATAGACCTAGTCAGTCTAATCTACCAAAACTAGAAGTATTTCTAGTTTCTGCTCTGACATAGGGTACATCTACACCAGGATCATCAACTTCTAAGGCACCTACAAAAACACATCTCCATGCTGGGAAATGTAGACCTCTAGACCAAAAGTACAATGTTTTGAAATGGATAGCCCAATTACCAGCCATGTTGTCAATTTTGGATGCCATGAATATATCAAAAGATATTCAAGAAGCACTTATTGAGGCTTTGTCAAGTCCTCAAGATTTTGAAACCAAAGTTGCTGCTGCTGAGGTTTATCGTATAGAGAATGATCTTGTAGAATTTCATGTAGTTATATCTTTTACAAATGAAGAAGAAGAAGATGTTGTACATGGACATATCAGGCCCATGTATCTATCTGGCAGGGTCAATGACATAGACATCCAACGAGCCTTCATTGATAATGTCTCAGAAGTCAACCTCATTCCTATTCAAACACTTCATCGATTAGGCCTCAATGAATCTGACTTATCTCCATAAAATTTAATGTTACAAGGTTATGAAAAGAATGAGCAAGAACCTCTAGGAGGGATTACATTTAGAACTCAGTTTGGATATCTTGTGCCTAATTTAGATTTTATTATTGTCCATTAGGACACAGCCTTTAACATTCTGATTGGAAGGACTTGGCTACATCAACATGTGGCCATTCCTTCGTCATACCACCAATGTCTCAAGTACTATTTCAATGGTCAAATTGGGACATTATATGGAAACAAGGATCTGATCAAAATGTGCAAATCTCAGTATATTGAGGTAGAATTTCATTACACGAAGGGAATGAGGTCTGTGAAAAAGGAGGTAACTAGAATTAATGCTCTGAATGGCCTAGAAAAGATCCCAAAAAACCCATTCAAATATTTGAGTATAGATTATTTTTTTCATATCAATAAAATTGAAAGGATAAACCAAAATCCAAGCACTCATCCAGTGACTTCCATAATGTCAATTGTGGTAATCAAGCCTGACAACATGGGAGAAAATTTCGATTCACCAAGAAGGGGTGAAATCTTAAATGGAGATGTATTCATTTCATCCACTAAACTTCAACAAGTCTCTGCTTCACCAATAATCCTAGAAGAATTTGTATAAATACAAGAGGATGAAAAGGATATTGATCCCCAACCCATCATATCCTCTTCAATTCTTCAGGAAGACCCTTCAACATCAGTAGGGTCAGAAATAGTGGTCTCTTATTCAGGATGTTCAAATACTAACTCCACCCCTATATTTAAAAGTTTTTCTTCATCATCTTCTATGAAAGTAAAAACAGAAGAAGTGACATGTAAGGAAAAAGAATAATAAGATATTAGGGATGCTCCTCCAGTATTTGAGGAAGGTGTCTTTACCACTGTGGACGAGATCAAAGAAATAAATCTAGGTAGAGAAGAAGATCCACACCCAACTTTAATTAGTACGGACATGACTTTTGAAGAGAAAGATATGTATACTTCATTTTAAAGAAAAACTAGAGATATATTTTCTTGGAACTATATAGAAATTCTAGACCTTAATCTAGATGTAGCCACCCATCATTTGGGTTTTCCAAAAGAGCATTGAGGATTCAAGAAGGCGGCAAGAAGAACACACCTGACTCATGCCTCAAAAATTGAATCTGAAGTCAATAATATTATTAAGGATAACTTTGTTAGAGAGGTTCAATATCCCAAGTGGCTGGACAACATTGTCCTAGTTAAAAATAAAAACAGGCAAATCATAGTCTGTATTGATTCCATAGATCTTAAATGGAATTGTCCTAAAAATTATTTTCAAGTTCAGATCACAGAGCTTTTAATTGATGAAACAACTGTATATGAAGATCTCTCTTTCATGGATGGATAATTTGGATATAATTAAATCTATATGGAACTAGAGGATGAAGAATCTACAGCCTTCAAATCCCCTCAAGGTGTGTTTTTCTATTAGGTAATTCCCTTTGTCTTAAAAAATGAGGGTGCAACATATCAACATGCTATGCACTATATCATCAAACCCTTCTTAGGAAAATTTTTCGAATGTTATCTGGATGATCTGGTAGTTAAATCCAAACAATATTCCAATCACCTAACTGATATGGAGATCGTATTCAATAAACTTCAACAACATAATTTGAAGACGAATCCCTTGAAATGTACTTTCTAGGTAACCTCAGGAAAGTTCCCCAGCTTCATTGTACGCCATCGTGGCATTAAAGTTGATCCTGAGAAGAAAAAAGAAATTCTTGGCATGTCACATCCTCAAAATTTGAAATAATTAAGAATATTTCAAGGGAACTTGGCCTATATTAATCACTTTATCACCAATTTAGCAGGCATGTGTTTACCCTTCACCAGATTAATGAAGAAGGGAGTCACCTATAAATGGACTGAAGACTGCCAAGATGCATTTGATACCCTCAATAAATTTCTCTTATGTCCACCAGTATTAATGCCACCTGTTGAAGGAAGACCACTTATTCTCTATGTGACATATTAAGAGTGATCAATGGGTGCCTTCCTTTCCCAAAATAATGATGTTGGGAATGAAAACAACCTTTACTATCTTAGTCAAATTATGCTTGATATAGAGACTCACTATTCAAGTATTGAAAAGTGATGTCTGGCATTAATCTTTGCAGTTCAGAAATTGAGGCACTACCTGCATCATCATGAGGTCCACTTGGTATCTTGTAATAACCCACTCAAATTTATTCTCAGTCATCCAATGCTTAATGGACATTTGGCATGGTGGGTAGTTATTTTGCAACAGTTTGATATTCAGTTTGTACCTTTGAAGACAATAAAAGGAAAAGCTTTGGAATATTTATTTGATGAACATCCATCTGCAGAAGATACATCATTGAATATTGAACTTCTTGATGAATAGGTCTTCTCTATTCAAGATAATACCCAAACATGGGAAATTTACTTTGATGGTTCTTCCAGAAGTCCAACGGGGAAGAGAATGGAAAACCCTAAACTCAACAAAGTTGGGTTAGGAATTATACCTATCTCCACAGAAATAGAAGTGTTACCATATTCCTTCCTATTTTCATAAGGCATTACTAATAATGAGGTAGAATATAAATCTCTCATCACAGGTCTATAATTGGAACTCCAGGTACAAGTGAACCACCAAAAAGTAAAAGGTGATTCAGAGTTGGTAATCAAACAAATAAATGGGGATTATGCTATCATAAAAAAAAGTTAATACCTTTGTGTGATTATATCAGAGGGTTAATGGATGAATTTCCCACAGATACAACATTGTATTATGTCCCGTGATCCCTAAATTTCCAAGCTGATGCACTGGCTAATGCAGCCACAGCCCTGGAAGATCCAAATTGGGATGAGACAATCATCAGTATTTCCCATATTTGTGTGGTTTCACCTTTCATCCAAACTATAATGGATGAAATTAATGAAATTATACCTATTTCTAATCCATATTGTTATAACACAAGATGGATGATTCCCATCATGGAATACCTTCAAAATGAAGTACTTCCACCAGATATAGCTGAAAAAGAACAAATCTAATAACGAGTGGCTAATTTTACTCTTTATGATAGTCCAGGTCACCAGAAGATCCTCTAAAAATGAGGCTTTGATGGAATACTTTTCAGGTGCATTGAAAGAGAATAAACTACAACTATCATGAAATAAGTACATGCATGAGCTTGGGGTGCTCACTAGTCTTGGCATAGGCTTTATAATCAAATCTGAAGGCATGGATACTTCTGGCCTTCAATGAAGAAGGATTGCACAAATTTCACAAAGAAATTTCATCCCTTACAAGTGAATTCAAACTTCATTCATCAACCCCCAGAGTTATTACATATAACTAAATAATCCTGGAAATTTTACACATAGGGAATGGATGTAGTAGGTCCTTATCCTCCAGCTATGGCTAAGCAACTAAAGTATATTCTTACTGATACTGAGTTCTTCTACAAATGGGATGAGGCAATACCTATCAAAGAATTTGGAGCCAAAATCATTGTTAGTTTTTTCAAAACTAAAATCATCACCAGATTTGGTGTTCCTCATACTATATTAATGGAAAATGGCACCAATTTCTGTTCTGTTGTAAGTACACAATATTAAATCCAACCATTCATCTCGCTATCATGTAGCAGCCAATGGACAGATAGAGGCTATCAATAAGACCATATAAAATATACTAAAAAAATGGTGGATAATGATAATAAATCTTGGACTGATAAACGTTTTCATGCTTTATGGGATTATTGGACTATTACTCATACTTCCACTTAGAAAACTCCATACTCATTAGTGTATGGCACAGAAGCAGTTTTTTCAATTGAAATTCAACTGACCTCACTTTGAGTTTCAATATGTGATAAGTTGTCTATATATGAAAAGTATTAGAAATTATTTGAGGAGATAGAACAATTAGATGAAAATATATTTCATACTTTGCATCATTTAGAAGGCTATCAAAACAGAATAGTGCGATCTTTTAACAAGAATGTTCTCCTTCGTTCATTTCTTCAAGGAGAATTGGTATTGGTCCTCATGAATCCCATGATACCAAGAAAGAAAACTCAAAATCTTGAGACAAAGTGGAAATGACCTTATTCCATACATAAGGTCTACTCAAATGGAGTTTATTACTTAATCTCAATGTATGAAAAACTTATTACAACTCCAACCAATGTGCGATTCTTGAAGAAATACTTTGTGTAATTGAACACAATGTCCTCACTTCATGACTTAAAACTAAATATTATAATGTCATTGCTACATGACTCTAAACTGAATATCACAAAGTCTTAGTTTCAAGACAGTAAAATACATAAAAAACACAAGCATCCATGCTGCACGACGATAAAATGCGTAGTATCTTTGTCCTTGTCACACGACATTAAACTGCATGACATCATTTGTCCTTGTTACATGACATTAAATTGTACAGTTAAAATATTCTCTATTTGACATTAAGAGATTCCATATGCAAGCATCATTGAAATCATTGTTACTCCTTAGTGGTACATGAGTCCCTTTCTTCCCTATGTTTGAATCATATCTGCATGGGGGCCTCATTTCAAGAACTGCGTGTGGCTTGATTCTCATCCATATGAGATACGTAGAGATTCCTGGATCTCCAAAATTATTCCCAACTACAACCAACAAATTTTTATTTCATTTTATCCTCCTGTATATGAACAAGATCTATACAGAGTGTTCTTTCAAGATACATGGTTTTATTTTCATACCATTTTGTGTCTTAAGTTTAACTATTATTCTGGAATGTGTTAAAATTCCTCATCCCCCACATTAAACTTAATTGGTGTGGGAATTAATTGTTCAAGAACTACTTTTGGATTTATTCTCATCCATATGAGAAACATATAGATGCCTAGATCTCCAATATTGGTCCCAACCATGATAAAACCCCCCTTTATTCCATATGTAAGAATCAAACCTGCATAGGGAATGTTTAAAGAACTACATATGGCTTGATTCTCATACATATGAGATATGTAGTGACACCTAGGTTTAATTCCTTTGTCCAGGCACAATATTCCCTTTTTACATCGGAATCACTTCATGTCCTCGTTGCATGACTCTAAACTGCACAACATAATATTGATTCAAAGGAAACAAGGAAAGTATCCATTTTACATTTGATTCATATCTAAGTAAAGTACTCTAAAATCATGGACAATATTGATTCAAATATTTCTCATGTAAATTGATAATTATCCCATTTCATATTTCACACTCTTAATCTTGAATATTTTTATATCTTCATAATCTTTCTTATGGGTCTTGGTGACCAAGTTTCTAATATCTGAGAACTCTTTTTCCTAACTATGCAGTATGTGCCTTTAGGTGTCCTTACATAAAATTTTCCTACATAATAGGAATTTCAATCAAAAGATACCATTATTTGAATATACATCATATTCCCCAGTTGGACCTATATAACACAACCCCCATAACAGGTTCATCAAATAATAGTAATTTTGTTCTTGGTTAAAGTGTATTTTTCCCCCTTCAAACTTTGATAACAATATACAAGAATCTGTATTTTAAAACAGTCATTCATGTATATTTATCCCATTACCTTTCTCTCAATATGAAAGTCTTCAAGACCATGGTTTACACATTTCCATCTCCATGTGTTCAAAGTAATATGAAATAACCTTGGATCACTTGACCACATGTCATATACCGTTTCCCTTTTTAGTTCTAGTCGTATGACACAAAAAATACAGACACTATACTTACTAAGTTTGGGCTAGACCTTCGTAGAAATATTATTCCTCAAATTCTTTGGAAATTATGATTGGAAATATTCTCTCTATATTCAAGTACCTTTCTTTATAGACCAAACTCTGTGCTTTGTAAAATCAAAATCTCCATAAACTTTCTTCATCTTTTAGAAATAGAATGTTAATTTTTTTAGAGCTCTTTTTCTTGACTATGCAGTACATATCCTTAGGTGACCTTGCATAAGTTGCTTACATAATAGGCCTATCATTCAAAGGATTCCACTATTTGGCTATGCAGCATATGCCCTAGTCAGCCCTACATAACACAATCACCATAACAGGTTCATCAAATAATGGTAACTTCATTCTTAGGAAAGACTTCTTCTAATACATATTATCCCTTTTTTCCCATAACATTCTTCACATCCATAAATTCCCAAATCACTGTTTACAATTATTCCCTTCCATACTTGAACATAGTAGTATGTTTCCAAACAAATTATCACAAAATTGGGAGAGTCCTAAACCTTTGGTTAAAGATAAGGACCTTAAATCAAATCCACCTAATGTCCTCACTGCATGACTTAAAACTGCAAAGTATAATGTCCTCACTGCATGACTTAAAACTACATAGTACGATATCATAGATTCCCCTTTTTGAAATTTTTTAACCATTCCTCATACACCAAATTTGTATATAATTGGTTTTCCTATTCTTGACATATGTCTGAATAGATAACCCTTTATTCTTAAAATCCCTTTCTTTGGAAAAACCACCCACTGTGGTCTTGAGTCATCCAAATATTATTTTCCCTTGTCTATAAAAAAATATTAAATTCCTAAAATATATTTTGATTGACTATGCAGTACGTACCCCCAGAGGTCTTGCATAAAATTTCCCTACATAACAGGAATGTTAGTCAAAAGATGCCAATATTTAGCTATGCAGTATATTCCCTAGTCATCCCTGCATAACACAACCCCCATAATGGGTTTGTCAAATAATGGTAACCTAATTCTTGGAAGATAATTCCTTTATGTTTACACAAGTTTTATATTTGGTAACCATAAAAAAATCATGACTTAAGATCCCCCTTAGAAATATTTAAAAAATACTAGAGCAATTCTTGGCCACTAAGCCTTGTTAGGGATCTATTTTCAAAATTTATGGTCAAAGCTATTCAACCTTAAAAAATGGCCTTTTATAGTCCAACATGCATGACTCTAAACCTCCAATAACAAGAGATGTGGTACTCACCAGATTGAAAACCCAAAAAGGGTACTTTGGACAAAAGTTGAGTCCCATCTCACTAAACGTACATTTTTGTATGGTTTAGGTAATATTGAGCAATAGAAAATCAAAAGATACAATGTTTGTGGGTTTTTTTATATAATCCTAGTAAAAAATAAAACTATTCTCATTAAGCCCATTGGCTTAATAAGAAAATTCTAATCACCCCCATTCATGTCATTGTAATTATGATTATCGGACATGAAAGTTTGATGTTAAAAAAATCATCATCATTACCTTTAATATTTCAATTATAAAAAGCAAGGATGAAATACATGTATGATTGGAGAAAAAATTCCTTTCCTTTATATAAAAATAGAGGGACATCCACAAAATGGATCATCATTGTAATGTGTTAAAATAAGCTCTCAACATGACTCCTCATTTGTTGAATGGCCTCATGAGCTCTATCAACCGCCTATTAAAGTTAAGACAGTTGAGAAACTCCAGCCTCCTCGACTTGATGAAGTTCTTATTTAGCAGTTGAAATGGTAGTTATCCCTTAAAATTGGGTTTATCCCAGTGTTTGGTTTAACTACTCAAGTTTTTTATGAACGACATCCAGTATTTTTTGAAGATATACCAACTCTTTCATGTATTATTTAATTTTTTGGCAAATTTCAATTGAATTTTTTCTATGATTAACCTCCACCTCAGCTACTACAGCTTGGAATCTCTCAATATTAATAAGACGTTTAGACTCTTCAAGATATTACTGCAACTTATGTTCCTACTCCCATCAACGAATGGTCTCTTTCATTGCATCATAGAATGATCGATAATTAAATCCACCAAATCCTAATACGCATAATAGTGATGGGAGTCTTCCAAAATGGGACATTAAATCATCCAAAGGTTTATCAGCAATTATGATCCATATATGTCTCCATGTCTTATTATGTTCCATGAAAAGAGAATATTTCTTATCTAAGTATGAATCTGAGTCACTACCATGGGGTAGAATGTACTCTGAAAACAGATCACTTAAAGAGTTTCATTGTTCTGTTTCTCTCGGAATAGTAGAAGCTACACCTTCTGCTGACGCTTGAGCCAACGCAGAAGCTTCACCTTCCGATATAGATGTGGGAGCCAATAAATCTAAATGACAAGTCAATATCATTGTTAGTTTCATAAAAAATGGAAGAAACACAGTATGATCCAGATAACCGATAACATATAACCAATAATAAGTCGGCTGCATGATTGTATTCATCCCCAGTATTCTCAACTTCATCAATTTGAGCATATGTTTCTTAAGAAGGGTAATTCTCCTAAGTTTCCCCAGTTATAATAATTTAAGGATCTGTAACATCCTCCATGGGGGGGGGGGGGGGTCCTTAGTAAGTATTTCTCCAACTACAACAAAAGAAGGATATAGTGGAATGCCCCATTCCTGAAGAGCCTTTGCAACATTTTCTGTATACAAAGCTGCATAAGTTTAACTTTGATATAAAATATCAAGTAAAAGAAAAAAAATTATGTTTTTAAAATGAAAGAATGAGAACTTACATCCTTGAAATTCCTTATGAAAATCCCCAAACTCCTTGAAGGAACCTGAAATATCAATGTTTGGATTAAGGGAGTTCATCATTTCAGTTTATGAAACTTGGAATGTTATAGCATCCTCACCATTTAAGGTATCCAAAAAATGTTGGTTGATGCCCAAATTGGCTCCACTGATATTATATTCTACCATTTATTCAATTGGTACAACATCATTAGATCTTTCCAGGTTTGGGTCAACACCATTATCTACTTCAAAATACCTTGGATCTTGATTCCTTCCTTCCAGAGCAATAAAAATATCAACATTGATTATTATAGGATCCATTGGAAAAGGAAAATGATATGAGATATGTTGAAGAGAAGAATATAAGAAAATAATTTAATATTCAATAGAAATTTATTTGATATTACCATGGATTTTCTCTCTCTCAATAGAACCAGGAGCAGGTACATCTGAATCTTTTGTTGTTTTATTTATCAAGGTAGAAGATTCATCATGATGAACCTTTGTTTCTCCTGGGGTTTCCTTATTTGGTCATGAGGAATCATTTTTTAATCCCATAAGAGATGGGAGAGATGTAGACCCTGTACTAGAATAAAAGTGAATACCAAAATGTATCAAGCAAGTCATAATTTCTGAGTAAAGTATAAATACTTACTCCTTTGAAGAACACTTTTGACTAATCTCATTTCTCTCTTGCATTTCTTTTCATAATATTGATGAGAAATTGAAACACTCCACTTGGCAGGAGAAACCTAAGGTAATGGCTACGGATTGTTTGTTTCCATTACCCCAGTCATGACTCTCGCTCCTGGAGAAAGTTCTAGAGACTTGGGAGGATCATTTGATGTGTCGATGAGAGAACCTGTAGGTCCATACCTTGGTGATCTGAGAATCTATCCGGAGGTTCCTTCCCTGAATTCAAGCTTCAAAATACAATTTCATCAAGATTAATTATGGTGAATGGTAAAGTATAATTGAGATAAAATAAAAGGAAAATACTTTCTCAATATTAACATAAATATACCATTCCTCCTTAGGGTCAATAATTACCCCTTCGTGTATTACTATATCCATCATATGGGATACTCATTTAGAGGCTGGGATTTGTTCATCAATTTTATATATAAAGGCCTCCATATCTGTAATATATTCTTATACTTCAATCAGTTTATTATCTAGATTACAATCAGAAGGTGCTTTAATTTCACCCACATCTGATATCTAAAGATCATTTTGTAGAAATGGAAATGCATCCATAAGTTCACAGGTCAATCGCTCCCAAAATTTAATGGTTGAAAGCCACACATAATTCGATCCCAATATGGTTGGTTGTGGAGAAAATTCAATGCGTTATGAATGGTGAGCCTCTTTAGGCCTTCCTTATTCTTCATAAAGGTCAACAGATGGGATAGGAATCTCTTTCTGATGGTGGTGGTTGGATTGACATGGTGTCGGTGGTATTTCTTCCCTATCCCTAGTCTTTCGAGTATACCTTCTACAAAGATGTTTTGAAGGTTCTGAAACATCTGAAACTTCTACATCATCTTTTTCTTTAGACTTCTTACCATGATTTCTATGCACAACAGTTGTTGTAGCTACCACTTGATATATTCCTTTGTTCAAATCCCCTTGAGGGTATGAAGAAGCCCAAGATTTGGCATACCCAGCTTCCAATCCAATTGATGTATCTGATGTAGATAACGTAATTGAAAATTTGGATGTTTATAAATCCATTAGAATCCACAATTATCTCACCACCATTGGGTGTTTCTCGTGTCTAAAATACGTGGGTGGAAAAGTGTTTGATTGTTGAATACATCTAAACTGACCAGCAAACCTATAGGGGTTATAAGCCTCACACATAATTTCACCATCAATCCTGGTCAATAATACACCATCCCTGAATTATATCATATAAGACCTCAACTCATAATTTTCTTCTTTACCATCATCAATAATTGTTCCAATTTGTGGGTTACCAAAAGGAAAGAAGCCGAATTCTCTTGATTCATTCAATGCCATTAGCACTACATCAGGTCTCAAGTTATGAGAATGAATACCAAAAACTTTCTGTAAAATTGGGTTGAATCAACCATTGGGGACTTTAACTGAATTCAACACTGAGTAGGGAGAAGAGTATGTCATAATCCATCCCCATAACACTTGGAACGACCTTGAAATTATAAATAGATCCTTCCCATTGTATAAATGCAGTAGGGAATAGTAAATTCTTGCTAATACAAGAGTTTCTAACCCAATATACTTTCCTTCTACCAATTTATCTGTGATAACAAAATTCCTTGGCCTTGCACCGCCTCCGGACTCACGGGCTGGAAGCAAGTAATTGCTTAGCCACATAGAAAGGAAGGAGACTAAGCGTATATTTGAATCAATATCAGATTTGACTTTATAGACCCAGTGATTACAGTCACCTATCTCCAGTGTAGGCCAATATGTGCCTAAAATTCCCCGATTATCTATAGAAGGACAAACGGTAGGACATCCACAGGTGGGACCTTCCTCTGTTGTTGGTTCTAAAAAGTCTTCCATCCACACTCTGGCATGAATATATTTCTTGTATTTGGAAAATTTCTTTTCTATTTTGAATATTTCATGAGCCAATGGTGGTGTTCAGGTAACATCACCACATGTTGTAACTGGCAGAATAAACTTGTCATACATTTCCTTGAGAATAGTAACCCCAACTATTTGGTACATATCCCATAAACTAATTCCAAACTCACCATGAATCAAGTATTTGTCTGCGGACTCCATCAACTCAGAAATTAAGGAATGAATTCGTTTTTATAAACATAAGTTTGTCCCATCCAGACAGATTCGTAAATATAAACATCTGAGATATCTTTTCTGAATTCTGCACAAGTTTGGGGCACCCAAAACGCCCACATCCATTCAGGTTTAACACCTCCTCCAGAATGAATATCCCAGTCTCACTTCCAACCATTAGACTGATCTATTTGAGAGACACGAAAGGTTGAATCATATCAATGTGGCCTTGTCTCTACAACACGATCTTTCATATCAGGAGTAAAACAATTATGATATAGGATGCAACCAATAGGTACTGTTCCCTCGTGAACTGGCATACCCCTTGCGGTAATATTCATGAAATGATAATTATAGTACTAAAGAAACCAATTATTTGGGAATTATTTCTTAATATATGGAGTGTGGGAATATTGTAAAATCCCATGTTCATATAGTGGTAGGTAGTGACTTTGTTGATATTCATGTTGATACAGAATTAAACCTTTCTATAGTCCAGGAAAAGTACTTTCAACAACATCATAATAGTATGGTCCGATGATCTTCATCATCTCATTTTCAGGTGCCTTAGCTTCTTCAGTAGAGGTTATCAAGTGAGACATTTCCCAAAAAAAAACCAAAATCCCCCTATTAGGTTGGAATTCTGACTTATGATAATTCAAATATCAACTTAAAGAAATTTGAAAATTTGAAAAAGGAAACTCTTCACATAGGTCCTTAGACAAGGGTCCTAGCGCAACTCCTTTGACGAAGTCCTTCAACGTAGCTATATCACTCAAGTAATTTCAACTTGAGAAAATTTCAAGGAAACTATGCAAGAGAACAACGTGTTGAAGCTGGAAGAACTAGCTACGCAACAAGAGCATAAAAATCTGAAAATGAGGGTGAATAAAATTGCAAAGAATCAGACCTATTTATAGACATCCACATTCCTCCATGACATGCCTACATGAAAAAACTACATGATAGACCTATGTGAAATATCTACGTGTCAAAACCTACAAGATTCAATACCTTATTCCATAGTCTTTTACCGAAAATTTTATCACAAGACTCGACCCTCTTTCTAATCAGATCCAATCCTAAGGGGGGGGGGGGTTTGTTGACAATCCTTAGTAAGACCAAAATACTAAGAAGGTGACCTGATATGTTTCAAAATCTTAATACGATGTTCAAATATTTTAAAGGAATGAAAAATTTTCAAGGACCAGCATGGAAGGACTACATGGAAGACCTGCACGGCAGACCTGCACGGTAGACCTGCGCGATAGACCTACGCGGAAGACCTGCGCAGCAGACCTGCATGATAGACCTACACGACAATATGCTTTCTGTCCACCTACACGGTGTAACAATGCAAATGTGTTTCATGGTGAACCTCCACTGACAAATTTCCTTCGACCATCCCCGCTCTTTTCCTATAAATAGGACCCTTTGGCACCTTGTTTAAGGATTGAAAAAGTTGAAAAACTTCCTGAATTTCCCATTGCATAGATCTTTCCCCCAGATCCCTCAAATTTTCTCAGTTATCTCTCTAAAAATTCAATATAAGAGATAATTATATGATATAAACATGTTTTGTAAGTCTTTCACAATTCAATGTTTTCATAGTCTTGGTTCCCCTATGTAAATATTTTCCTTCATTCATTGTTAAGGCATGCGCGACACACCTACACGATACATCTGCATGGTACACCCACACGGCACACCTACGTGGGGTACCTACATAGCAGAGCTATGCATAAGTCTTACACATCATCCTAGACACCCTCTTAAAGGTCATTCATGGTAGGTCTTCTCCTTCCTTGGTTCCCTTATTTGAAAGGGACTAAGTTGAAATTTCACCAAAACCTCCTGACTTATCAAACCTTTGGGAAAGGCAAATCACCGTGTCTCCTATTTGGGTTTTTATATCCACAGTCATAGGTTTCCCACATTTGTTTCACAATGGGGTTAGGATTCATGGAGTGTCTGTGGGTTTGTATATCCATAGTCACATGGACCTTTCTACCAGGAACAATGTTGGGAAGTTCTCAGTTTAGAGGATTAGGGTTTAGGTTCTAAAATCCCCTTCTCATATCTAAAACCTAGAACCTCAGGACTCTGGTAGGGAAGGTATGGTTCACATTTGATTTTATATTCAAGAAAAAGATAAGTCTGCCTCTACTACTTAAGTCCACTAGGGTAGCAATCCTGGTGTAAGCCCCTAACCTTCCAAGTATGAGGTTGGTGTCTTTATCCTATCAAATTCCTTCACCTTCACTCCTTTATTACATTGGACCCTTGTCCAATGTAAAGTGAATAGAGGGAAGGATCTTCACCTCACCCTCTTCCCCGGTCACCTCTCCCTCATCCACCATCGCCGTTGTAGGCACATCCTCTTCCACTAGAGAAGGATGAAAAGTGCGGGTGCCTTTGTTGAATCTTTGACATCCTCTTGTTTCTCATACCGATCATGACTCATGTGGGATTATAGATTTGTCTTGATCACAACATTTGCACAAAATATTGAACTAAGAGAACTCTAATTCCTATTCAAAACAGGATACGTAGGATTCCTTCTTGAAGGCCCGATATCAAAAGGGTGACCTTACAAAAAGGTTTTACCCAATCATATCCCCTCAAATGGGCAACTCTCATGAATAAGCCCCAACATAATTAATGAACTATGAGAACTCTGATTCCCACCATAATTGGGATACGTAGAAATCCTTTTCAGGGTCCGAGCTCACTAGATATCCTTTTTAGGAGTCCAACACTAATTCACTTAATCTGGGAATCCTCCTTAGGAATAAGCCCCAAATTACCCCTGCCCAAAATCACCAAGTCATTCTTTTCAAAAAGTAAGTCCAAACTCATTTCTCTCAAAGGAATACACTCTCCTATGAGACTCATAGAACTATGTGGGATTTTGATTTCCATTCGCATGGGATACATAGGAAACCTCCTTGAGGTTCAAACCCAACACTTCAAATCAACCCTTCTCTCCTTGGGCCATATTACCAATAGGGTCTAATCTTACTTGGAATCCCATATTCTTTCCAAGTTCTTTGGGATTCTTAGGCATAAGTCCCACAACAAACCTTGACTAAGAATCTTTCACTTAGATGTCCTTACCACATGACATTAAACTATATTGTTAGGTCCTTATAACATGACCTTAAAATGTATGATGTGTCCCATTAAGAGGCACCTAACTACAACGGTTATGATTCCTTTCACAAGGATACTTAGGTATCAAATTTATGGGTATGATACCAACATCAAAATAAACCTTAATCTCCCTAGATGAAAATAAATTTCAGAGTGCCCCACTGAGTGACTTAAAAAATAGTATCATCATAAATGATGATTAAAAGAATATCTAAATAGTATATGAGAGGATACCATTGATGGAGAACTTCGAATACATATGGATATATCCATTAATGAAGAACCTCAAATAAATACGGATGATTCTAAATTTAACACAAGATAATAATTTATTGAAAATTACAAGGGAAACCTATTTTATACTTGGTGAATTAATAATAATTCATGAAAACATCTCAAATCTATAAAGAGAGACCCAGTGTAGACAATAATTCCCCCCGAAAGGGTGTGATGAGTCCGACCTCCCATCCTCTTGACTAATGCATGTTTTTAAGTATAGTAACGTTCAAACTTAACGAAATTATACCTTTGGAAAGCAGGTCCCTTTTGGATAAAGAACTGTTTGATGTTTTTAGTTCCATGAATAAATCTAATAGAAACCACCTGGAAGCAGTGATTCTTAAACTAGAACACACGTTTCAAGGAACTATGAAACCCACACACACACACACAAATATGTAGTTTTCATATATATTACTTGGAGATACTTAAGTAATTGATTTTATATGATTACATATAGTATAATAAATGTTATTAGACTCATTTAAATCCTAATAGATAGGCCTAGAGTGCCACTACAATCTTTCCCCCAATAGGCCAAGGGCAGGTGATTGGGATCAAATAAGCATTGCTATCATGATGGGAGGCCTTATCCTAATGTATCTACTTGTAATATGAATATCAACACAAGATATATTAATTTAGGAAGGAAAAAATAAACTAACTTCCATATAAATAATTAATGTGATAAATTTTTGGAACCATAAATATAAGATATGACATAATCCACAAAGAAAAAGGGTAAAAATACATGCATGAAATCCAAAAGGAAAACCAACATAAACATATAAAATGAGGATGATATCATAGAAATATATATCCAAACATGAATTTCACTCATGTAAGTTTTTCATGGATTATCCTATGATTTTTTAGAAGTGAAAATAAACCCAAATAGGCAGGATCTATCTTTAAGAAACAAAAGTGATGAAAATATCATAAAAATAAAGAAAAAAATGTACTTGCATCACATGTGTAGTAGCATCCAAATTGTTATTTATTGATGGATAATGTTTAATGAGGATACCAAAAGTATCAAAAAATTATTACTACCTCTAAGGGAATAAACCAGATGTTGGATCCTAATCTCTATGAAAGGACACTTTAATCCCTTAATGGGGTTGTAACGCCTTCTTAGGAGAGATAAAAAAGGCCCAAGAAGAAGAATATGATATAATCTTTTTATGAAACTGATAATCATGATAACCTTTGAAAAAACACACTCTAAACCACACACCAATGAGGATAACCAATTTTACTTTTATATATGATATCCAACACTTCTTTATAACTGAAGAACACATATTTATAACTTGGGTATTATCAAATATTATCCATGATGTACGCCTCATTGATGAATGAATTCAACAGTCTTAATGAAAAGATTTTAATCTATTCATAATGTATTAAAACATATGGAAAATATGAATGGAGGGTGTTTTTACCATGTAGGAATATTGTAGGTTACATTACATGAAACCAATTCACAAATCATCAGTTCTACTCAAGCTACTAAGGGTTTTGATGTGATCTCCATCAAACATGCTCATAACTTTGTAAAACAATTTCCACCAAAATGTGTATTATAAAGATCATATGTATACCTATATAATCCCTTTTCCATGAAATTGAGTGACTAATCGACATGGAATATGGTAGTATAGTATATTTTAACTCACATTTTTTTGATTCTATAAAAAATACCAACCAAGTTGATAAATACACCACATATCATAAATATAATAGATGAACACATCACATGTCCCTCATCTTAGTATCTAAGAATGTCATATTTGACCTAACTAAGAATGTACATGCATTTACTCAATCTAGTTCAATCAAGGGCCACATGTATTTAATAATCATACAAGTGAAAAAAATCCCTTTTTGGTTATACTGCAAATGAAGAAATGATCAACAACATACTCAACCGCCTATTGATTATATGAGTTCATATTTTAACTTATGTAAGTAGGGTATCAGAGTATGAAGGTGTTCATGCTAGGTATTATAAAAACCTCAGGTAAGAAGGATTGATAATAAGTATACACACCTAAGTATATCAATGACCATATGAAATTCCATGAGATGTACTTTGGTAATTAAGTCCAAGTAACAAGTCTATAATTATTACCTCATGGATATATTCTTCCTATATCTTATATAACCCTTTATAATGAATATAAACATCCATTAAATCTAACATTTACATATAATTTTATCCCAATTGTAATAAATTATAATCCTTTTTTAGGTATAACTTGAAGTTATACTTCGATGGGGTGTTAACATTTGACCATTTTATGTAAAGTAAATTATAGAATACATGAATTAATGATAAATGGATACTACCTTTATAGAAACATGATACATGTACAACCATTACAACCAATATCTTAAGTATTTAATAAAAAAATATTATACATGAATCTTCTGTTGTTGTTTTAGTAACAGTTTCATTAAATCATTACAAATATATGTAATTACTATCAAATCTT
Organism: Viscum album; assembly: GCA_963277665.1. Lineage (NCBI taxonomy): Eukaryota > Viridiplantae > Streptophyta > Magnoliopsida > Santalales > Viscaceae > Viscum > Viscum album. The sequence continues at coordinate 728,036,771 of OY728155.1, forward strand.
TATGTGGCCATCTAATAAATTTCCCCCACTCTTTAGTGGGTGACATCTAGTTTGAAAAATGGAGATAATTATTAATCATATTCCAAATTTTCAAATCTTTGAACATATTCAAACTCCTTAACTTCATAAAATCTATATGTTACTATGTCATTTTATATTTTTTACTTATAACTATTTTTTAAGTTTGACATCACTGTCCTTGGAATCCTATTTCATCAATTTTTCCCTTGAAATCAAGGTAACTGTTTACATTTTTATTGACTAGTATATCATAAACTCAATTCAGATAAAGTTATTTCCAATTGTTTATTGTAACTAAATGCAACCATTTATATTTATCTTTACTATAATACCCTAAAACCCTTTTAAGGATATCAAGTGTAATTTACTTTTGGAATTAGATGGCATAATCCATTAGTAAATAGTGAAACCCAACTTCTTATGGTAAAAAAATATAATGTTTTACATTTTTTATTATCATAAATATTCTAAATTTATTTACAATATTCAATGAAATAATTTTATCTTTATACTAATATTATATTTTTATTTGTTAACTTTTTAAATTCTATAAGTTCAAACATACCCACACTAGACTCTTAAAAATTAAATTCTTTCTCAAAATATTTTTTTTTAATATTCAACTCAAACTTCATTGTGTTAGGAAATAACACTTATTTCCTTTTATTGGGAATATTTAACAAATAAAATATTGTTTCCATATCTCATATGGTATTCTATGTGATTATATAATATTCATTGAAAATAATATTATCCTTTAAAACATGTCACCAATGAATTATGGGAAAAATTTCCCCCCATATTTTAAATAATCAGATATTTTTTATCTTGGATTAAAACACTTTTATCCATCTCTCATTTACAAAAATATTATAGAATCTAGAGGAATCAAATGTGAATCAAAAATATAATCTTATTTATTGAAACAACCAATTTTTTTACAAATTTAAAATGAGATAATAAAACACACAATCAATAAAATATTCCTATCATATTTAAGTCATCTAATCTATCAATGTAACAACCATTTTATCTATCACTTAAAGCTCATTTCTTTAATTGTTCACTTCTAATACTGAAATCTTATACATTTTTAACATTTGAAAAATATAATTTTTTTATAAAATTCACTAAATAATACAAGAACTGAATTCTATAACATTCATACCTAGAGTAGATTCACCAACTTGATTCTTATGAGCTTTAGGTGTTTAGGACAGTTCCTTCTCTAAGGGTCAATATAAACACAATGATAGCATTTTGATTGCTTATTTTTGAATTAATTGGTGGTGTAAACTCTTAAAATACTATATTATTGTTTAAACCTTTCAACTTCTTCTTATGTATCATCAATATAGTACTAGATCTTGAACCACTCATGTTCTGTACTATTATTCTCAATATATTGATGATATTTCTTAAGGGTTTATTTAATTCATTCATGTTGTAGTTAAAAATAAATTTTAAAAATCATTCTTATAGTGACCGCATAATATAATTTTTCACAATATCAAGTTTTAGAGGTGGACCTAGACTTTCTAAATCATTTACATACTCAATTATATTGAGTGTATGAGTAGAAACTAAAGTTCCTTCCACCATTTTACTTCGAATAATAGACTTTGATACTTCACAACCATCATGTATTTCTTGTTCTTGATAGAGATTATTTAGATTTTATATCATGTTTTAAGCACCAATAAACTCAATTTTTATATATTAGAGTCCATGGTAATAATAATTAGTTTTGAAATCTCCAGTGATTCCTTTTGATGCTTATTATAGGCATCTAAATCCTTTTGTGAAATATTTTCCCCAATGGGTTTATTTAGAAGTGGATCTTCCCACAAATAGGTTTTTAATCTTGATTAAGAATTATTCTCAAGTTTATGTAAAAATCAAAATATTTCTTCCATTCAACTTTTATTAATCCAGGATGGATCTCAGGGTTAAGCTGGTTGATGATTCCATTCTCTACAGCAGAAAATTTAGGTGTGTGTCATGTTTTATATTTTCTCATCAAGGAATTTTAATGAAATTTATCCCTCTAAAATTGATAAACCAATACATTATATCCATTTTGTGATCCAAGATCCATATTTTATTAAATAATGAGTCTTCTTTAGTGTTTCTCTCAACACTTATTTATTTAGATGGGGAATCATCCCAATAATAATAGTTGTGAATCTTAGATAGTTGAGTGGACAAAAAATTATCCAAATCCATAATATAAATAAACTCAACTCTATTACACTGATAACCTAGTCTTATTAGGGTCTCATGACTAGTGTAACCCTAAGTAAACATCGAGAATAAGCTAAAAAAGGATAATCTTGGGGAACCCAACTATAACATGACCCAACCAATGGGATAATCTAGAGTTACTCATAACTTTATTTCCTAATGCAAGATAGTCCATGGGCACCCAAATTTAACATGAACTACCTAGCTGGATGATCGAGGTCTTTCCAAGTGCCTCTTTGGTAGGAATATTAGAATTAGTATTTGAAGGGTTTTTTCTTAGAAGTCTCACTTACTTAATATACATCATACAAAAATTAATTTCAAAACTATTATATCATATTCAATGTTTTATATTATCATGTTTTATTCCTTTTGTGTATGAATTATCTTAATGATTTATTTTTTAGAATCCCTATTCCAACTTTCAAATTAATGTTTTCACACCACATTAATGTGTAACCTTTTCATAAACCATAATTTGTGTTACTCACTCAAAAATAAAATCTAAACATATTCATATATATATATATATCTGAATTCATTATATGAATATGGTACATGAAATCTTCATGTAAAAGCATATAATTATATGATATTGATAATTTCCACATGATTATTCCTAAAGTGATAGATATCTAAACCCTCACCTTTCTAGAATAAGGAATAAGTCTCTTGGATGACGGGTGGTCCAAAATCAAGTCCCCCTCCCTGGGAAGGGTTTACTCAAGATAGAATTCAAATGATGATAATTTTAACATCTAATATACGCAAAATATTCCAAACAAATAAATTTAATATAATAACTTCAATTACAAACTGAGGTCAAGGTATATGAAAACTAAATTTTATGGAGTCATATGTAACATCCGGAATTTTCAGATAGGTACAAACACTTGTGTTACTATTAAACACCTCTCATTTTATGATAATAATGTGGTTATGAGGCTAGAGAGTGGTTTAGAAGATTCTAGGGATCGTTCAGAGGCAATATCTCTGGAGTTTGAGCAGGCAGACTGAGCTGCATGGTTAGTATATGGTTAGTGCTAACCATGAGACTCAATCGTGTAGGGCACTAAGTGCACAAAAAGAGGCTGCATAGTTTGTCTTCAATTGTGTGATCCAGGACACATGCTCAAGAAGGCATTGTATACTTTTTTAAAGATCCATTTTCTATGGGCTTCACACAGTTAGGAAAACCATGCGCCTAGCCCATGCGAGGGGGTTCCTTGGGTAGTGGTTTCCATATGGTTGGTGCATGGTTTGACTAAACATGATTCTAAACCATGTGACCCATCATTTAAGGGGGAAATTTATGGTTTCACCACTTAAATGTTTTTAACCCCTTTCTCATCTTTTCCTTCTTCTCCAGTGGGAAGCCCCTCCATTTTTATTTTGTGAGGTCACCCTCCCCCTTCATTAGGATTCATGATAAATATTTTGCCTGATATTCATTTTAATCACCGTTAATCATGTTGGGACCATAATTGTAAGATATCTAATGCTATTTATCCCTTTATTAGTTTCCATTTTGATCTCCTATGCTAGTTTGGTGTGATATCATATTCCCTATTTCCATGGTATTGATATATTCTTCTGATTTATCACGTTTTAGCTTGATTCAAGGGCCAACATTGGAAGAGGAGAGTGCTATGGGGATAAGGTAGGTGGTCTATTTCCATTACCTCAATTCTCATAGCTTTTATATTACACATCAATGTGTTGTGCTCCAGAATCCTACAATGTCACTTACTTTAAGTCTATATAATTAAATTGAATATCACAACATGCTTAGTTTGATCCTGGATATTAGAGAATCAACACCGTGGGTTGATTACCTTGATGTGATCCACCCCTATGGGTGTGGATTTCCTTAAAATCCTAATTTCCCTCACTTTTAATTGTTTAAACCACCTTTTAAGGTGTGTGTGTGTGTGTTTCTTTATAATAAATTATTCCCTTGAAATTTTAAATGAATTAAAGAGATGAGAGTCCATGTTTTTAGGACCCTATGAATTATGTTATAATTAGAATGACTTTAATTGTTGAATTAAATATTTTGTCCAACTTTATTAAAGAGTTATAACTGCAATGCCTTGTTAAATGGTATGATATCATAATAGCTAATCCATACCCTTATTTCATGATGAGATAGATAATTGGGATTCCATTTATGGATCTCCTTGGATGGGATCATCATGTTTTATAATTATAATTTTTTAATTAATTGAAAATATTCCAGGAGAGATACTTGGTTTTCCATGCAGGGGATCACCATATAGATTATCCACCTCCTTATGAGTGACATTAGTTTCCCAGGGGAGTCATTGTGGATGGTCTTAGTGGTAAGATGGTTATACCATGCCATGAGAAACACTCAGTCCCCTATGTGAGATACTATAGAAGGTATCATAGGTTATTAACTTCACACTTAATCTAGGAGTGATACTTGGGATTCCATTTATGGATCACCTTTTATGGAATATTATGGTTTTGATTATTTTATTGTGCTCCTAGTGTGATAATTGGTTTCCTTGATATGGTTATCTATAGATGGGCCCAAGATTCTACTTATTTAAATTCATGAGATACCTTCTATAAAATTCAAAGAATGTTAATTAGTTAAATAAAAGTACGTGTCCACCAAGGCAAATCATATCCTTGGGCCTGGTCTAATCATTATACCTTATTTTTCATGACCCATTTATTTATCCATATCATATCTGTACATGTTCACCTTTGATCCGAGATATCTGAATTAGGATTAAGCAGGTAGTGTTGGTAGGGTATCCACAAGAAACAAGAACCAAAATGTTTTATTTATTTATTTTTTATATTTATTGTGTACCTAGACACTGCTCATTTTATATACACAGATTGGATTGATCGAGACACTTTTAGTGGTGGCCTACTGAGTATATCTCACACCCTAATTATGCTACCCTTGGTACCCAAGTATACTTCATGATTGTAGGTGTAGATAAGGGGGATCATCTAGCTTATAATTCTTGATTTTTAGTACTATGATGGATTATGAAATTAGAGGACTGAGCCTATTCTCATGATGCTAGTAGAGGAAAATTTTGGCCTTTTTGTATTTTTGTATAGTTTTGGGTATATTCATGTTTCCCCTATATCCTATGTGACTCATTTTTATATTGAAACATTACATGATTATCATATTTTTATATATATTATTTATTCATATTCCACCTATTATTTATCTGGATGTTATTATTATTACATTGATGCTTGTTTAACACTACTTTATTTATCTCCCATTTATTTATTATTTACCACTATGATAAACTTTGATCTATGAAGGAATAGAATCCCCATGTACACACCCTATTCCATCACTTCTAGTAAAAAACATATAGTGTATGAGACAGGGGACTTGAGGTCATGTGGCCAACTGTCTCGGGGCACCGTCTAGTTGCTTCCAGGGAGGGATGCTACAAAGTGGTATCAAATCCTCTTTTTTCCTTTTTTCTTACTGTTTGGGTATTAGGAAGGAGACTGGGATGTAATGGAATCTAGTAATTATCCTATTCCTAGGAGTGGTTAACCCATGTACAGGGGAAACCCAAATTACCTTGGATGGATTATTACTATTCTATTTTCTTTCTGTTATAGTTATACTGATTTCATCATTGGGTGACACACATGTTTTGTGTTGTTATTAATACTGATATTATTATTATTATGAATTTATTCCCTTGTCTTGGTATGGAAATGAGGTATCGCTTCATGCATCATTATAGTCACTTACAACTTATATTCCATGAATTTTTCCATGCCACATTAACTTTCTATGTACATTTCTTGCTGTATATAATTAGTGCCTTGATTGTTATATATATTGAAATGTGCTAACATATCTTATAAGTATAACATAATTTTAATGATTAATGTTCATAAATTAATCTAAAATTTGTTTTTTTGAATTGATTGATGAATAAACCTTAATTAACCAATTATTCCATGATTGAGCTAGGAGCCATTGGTTCTGTAAGTTGAAATATTAGTTGATTTGATTGATGAATCCCAATTTTAATTTATTAAGTGAGTACTTCTATGAATTTGAAATGGTAGTTCATTTAATCGAATCACTATACATGACCTGTTACATCCTAATACTTGATGTCAAGGTCAGGCCATAGTTACTTGATGTACCAGTTATAATTTATAGTGTATGGGCCTTTATAAATTGGGAATGGTGACACATTTAACTAGATTGAGATATCTATATCCATATAATTAAGAATGAAACATAATAAATTATTCTTTAAAATGAAATATTTACTATTAAATGGGGATTATAATTGAAAAGTAAAGGGTGTTTTCCTCTATACCTTTCAATTGATACTCCATATACCGAAACCTATGTTATGTTATGTGAGACCTTAACCTAGATCTGACCTTAGTGGTGGGAAGTAGGTGGTATCTCTTGGGACTCCAATGATATTACTTATCACCTAGAACTAGATTTAGGGGAAGGTGGTGAGGTGTGACTCATTATAGGAAGGATATGTACCTATCATTTCTTATTTTAGATATTTATTATCTTATACTATGAAATATTATCTAAGGAATGAACTTGGAAATTATAGTTTTATGCTACCATGATGTCCTCGAGTCATACGCTAAGTGGGAGGATACGTCCATGGTCTGGAGGTGGTGGGATATGAGCCACCATTATTACCTCCCATAGTTCCACCTAAGGCACATACTTTTGATCTTCCACTAGGTTTCTATTCTTAGTTCAGAGATAGCTTATTCTTCTTTAACCAGTCTATACAGTGAGCTCCGAGACCTGCCCTTACTATGGAAGAGTTGACATGGGAATTTAAATAGTTACATCCTCCCATATTTTTAGGGCATATCGGTCCTCAAAATAATTAGTCATGTATAGAGGCTATGTTATCTATATTTTATCATTTGGAGATGCCACCAAAGAAGAGGGTCAAACACACTACCTATATGCTTTGTGATTTTTCTAAATGTTGGTGGAATGTCATCACACAAACCAGACGTCCTAAAGGTATGGTTTGAGTGGGATTTAAAACAGAATTCATACTAATTCTTCCCATAGACATTGTGAGTAGACTATGTTTGAGATTTTGTACACCCACAATAGGGTGTTATGTTAGTAATGGAATATTCAGGTCATTTTACTAAGCTTCAGTATTTCTCACTGACACTGATTGGTGATGAGTTAGCTACTGTGAGACATTTAGAGGATGGTATTGCATACGCCATCCAATTGTTAGTGGATTTTTTTGGTTGACCAATGTTTTAGAGATAGAAAAAAAATCCCTCATCATATAGTAGAATTTGAGGAAAGGTGGAAATGTGAGATATGGTGGTTCATATTTGAGATAGAGAGATGTTTTTCTAGTGGTAGGAAACATCATTTAGAGGGTGTATGCAGGGGAAGTGATAGCTAGATGACACTTACCGACAGCCATGTGGTGTGTCACCAGTGTTTTAGGGTAGGTAATAAGAATACCCAGTGTATGAGGAACCTGATCAAGTGATGATCTTGTTACAGGATGGGTTACCTATACCATTTGTATCTAGTGAGAAGGGATTTGTGCTGACACCACTTCCAGGTGCAAGATTAGTAGCTCCAAATCAGGCTGGGATGTAGTCTACTATGGGATGATTAGTCCAAGGAGGTGGTCATGGATGAGGTAGTCGGACCTCAAAGGTTCAATTCTAACTGAGTGAAACTGCCCAGGTTTGTCAGGTTTCATCCTAGGGTTGCGGTTTGGGCCATATCTATGTAGTATAACCTATACCTAAGGAGAAATTTCTGGGACCTTCTACAGTTAGAGACTACTATATTATCCCCTACTTTAGTTTCTACCTTATTTGATACAAGTGCATCATACTCTTTTTTATCTGTGGAAATTATGAAAAGTCTGGGCCTAGTGATGGAGTACTTATACGATGTTATGACTCTCGACACACCATTAGGGATCTGATGAGAGAGTATATTCCAGTTCAAGGAGTTCCCCTTGAGATATTTGGGTGCCATTTCTTATGTAATTTATTTCCCCTCAAGATGACTTGTTTTTACATCATTCTTGGTATGTGTTGGCTAGTGCCTTATCATTACCATGTTGATTCCAATCATTGGAGGGTGTCATTTATATCACCTAAGGGAAACAAAAATAATCATAAGTGTGAGTAGGATATCCAGGTGAATTAATATGGACCCAAGCATAATGTATGGGGTAAGGTGACAACCTATATGATGAGTCTCTTTATGAGAAATTGGGTAATATGGTTTGTGGAATTCCCTCCTACAGTGGATCATTTTAGGGACATATTCACCAATGATTTATCTAGATTACCTACTTTAAGATAGGTAGAGTTCACCATCTACCTAGTTTCAGGAGAGACACTATTTTCCATCCCTCCTTATAGGATGACACCTAAAGATCTCCAGGAACCCAAGAAGCAGTTGGAAGACTTAGAGGCAAAGGGTTTTATATGACCAAGTAATTCACCATAGGGTTCACCAATCCTTTTCTCCAAGAAGATATATGGTACCCTTAGGTTATGCATGGATTATTTAATCTTGAACTAAATTATAGTAAATAACCAGTATCAATTTTCTCATATAAATGACATATTTAACTAGCTTTGAGGAGTGAAATGTTTTTATAATATTGATTTGAAGTTGGGATACCATATAGTACATGTGATACCATATGAAATACCATCTATAACATTTTAGATAAGATACAGCTTATATGAGTACCTGGTTATACTATTCGGACTTATGAATGTACCCACCATTTTCTTGGCCTTGATGAATCGAGTTTTCCACCTGCATCTTGAATTATTTTTGGTAGTCTTCATAGAAAAAATCTTGGTGTATTATCACACCAAACACAAACATGAAAACCATCTTGATATCATACTGAATACACTAAGAGAGAACCTTCTATATGCAAAGAACAGTAAATTCCACCTTTGGATTGCTAAGTTTCACTTACTGGGTCACATAATTTTAGAGGTGGGAGTGTCTGATAACCTAAATAAGGTGTGCACTGTGGTTTACTGGGATCATCCCAATAATTTATTTTACATAGGTAGTTTCTTAGGGATAGATAGATATTATAGGTGATTAATATGGGATTTCTCACACCTAGTAGTGCCTCTTATGTTCTTGACTAAGAAATGTGTAAAATTCATAATGTTAAAATCATGTGAGATAAACTTATATAATATTAAAGGAATATTGACTTCATCCCTGATCTTGATTCTTATAGAGTTGAGAAGAATCTATATGGTCTATTATGATGCTTTAGGAATTAGTATAGGAGTAGTTCTAATGCAGGGAGATCGGGTTTCTGTGTATAGGTCCTTCCATTTGAGACCTCATGAGTATAATTACCCTATACATGACCTCGATCTAGTAGTTTTGGTTCATGGATTATGTTTTTGGAGGCATTATCTATTAGGGGAGAAGTTCGTCATTTACACAGACTATAAAAGATTCAAAAATATCTCCACCTAGTATGAATTGATCTTAGATAGTTTAGGTGGGTAGAATACCTATAATACTTAAATTTTGAGCTTGATTATACAAACAGAAAGGGTAATGTAGTAGCTGACACAATAATCTAGAAGAATTAATCGTAGGCCATCCAGGAGGCTAATAGTGAGTGGTAGTTGATGGAATTGTTTAATGAGATTCACCTGGAGGTTCAGGAATATCATAGAAACCTATTATAGAACCTCTAGAGGTGACATCCTATCTTATATAATGGGTGAATATGAGACATGTTTCATAGTATGAGGTACTCATGTTGAGGGAGAGAATATCATGAGAGAACCCACTGCTTGGTTAGGTTGTCGATAAGAATGAGATCCCTCACTTTCATGGATGTATCTGGGTTCCTTCAGACATATGAGAAGAGTTAATTCTAGAATCTCATGCCTTTTTTTGGGTAGTTCACCCTAGTATTACCAATTTGTATCAACATATACTTCATTAGTATTGGTGTTCAAGTATGAAGAAGTAGATTGCAGGTTTCATCATGAGGAGCTCCACCTATTATGTAGAGAAGGATAAGCACCAACAACCTTTTAGATTTATACATCCTCCATCCATCCATTTTTTGAAATTAAATGACATCACCATGAAATTCATTATGAGATTCTTGAGATCCTATCAAGGTAGTTATGTAGAGTGGGTGATCATCGACAGGTTGACCAAGGTCATACACTTCCTACCCATCCAAGAGACCTTATCTATTGATGAGCATGGTAGGATCTATATCCAGGGGATTTCCCACCTTTATGGTGTTCCCCGTTTTATCATATCAGACTGAGATGCCCAATTTACCTCACGGTTCTAGAAGGGGCTACAAAAAGCATCGGTTTTATAGGTGATCTTGAGTTTATCTTATCACACTCTGACCAATGGGAAATCCAAGCAAATGATACAAGCAATAGAGGACATGCTTCAGAATGTATCCTTGATTTTGGAGGTTCATGGGAGAAATATATACCTATTTTTGAGTTTTAATAAAATAATATTTTTCAGGAAATGATTCATATGGGTCATTATGAGTCCCTTTATGATAGGTTGTTTCATTCACCTCTATGCTGGTTAGAGAAAGGTGAGGTAGTACTACTGGGTCCTTGTCTCATTCAGGAGACTTTAGAGAAAGTACATATGATTCATTAATGTATTTCTACAACTCAATCCAGGAAGAAGTCTTATACCAATCATCATTGTTGACCTCCATAGTTCGATATGGTACATCTTGTATTTCTTTGAGTTTTTCCTAGATTGGGTCATAGATAGATTCAGAGATAGGGAAAACTATCACCTCATTATGCCAGGACTTTAGAGATCATAGAGAGATTCTTACCATAGATTATCGATTTTATTTACCTTAGAGGTACTATTCCATGCATGAAGTCTTCCATGTATTATAGCTTCTCTAGTATCATTTTGATCCATCTCTTTCATTTGACCCCAATGACATTGAGCTAGAGTTGGATGAATCCTTTGAAGAGCACATGATACATATCATTGATCAAATAATGAAGGCCCTATGAGGTATATTAGTTCCCCTAATCTGGGAGATATAGAAGTACATTTGTGTACAAGATGAGACCTGGTAGTGAGAAACTGATGTATGTGCTCAATGTTCGGAACATTTCTCAGACGATGCTTTAGCACCCTCAGAAGGGAAACTCGGAGATGAGTTGTTTTATGGAGGGGAGGTTGTAACGTCCCAAATTTTTAGAGAGATATAAAAACTTGTGTTACTATTAAAAACCTCTAACTTTATGCTAATAATGTTCTTAAGAGACTAAGAAGTGGTTCATAAGAGTTTGAGGCTCATTCGGATCATAGAGCTCTAAGAATTGAGGAGTCATATTGAGTCACATAGATAACACACAATTAGTGCTAACCATGAGACTCAATCATGTGACTCAACCTTGTAGGGAACTCAGTGAACAACAAGAGGCTACATGGTTTTCCAGTAACCATGCGATCGAGGTCACATGGTCATGTGGCTGTTGCAGACTTTTTGATAGATCCATTTTTCACAGGGGCCACATAGTTAGGCAAATTGTGTGCCTAACCCGTGCGGGGGGGGGGGGGGGGGGGGGGGTTCCTTGGGTAGTGTTTGTCGCATAGTTAGTGAAAAGTTTGGACAACTATACAGCCAAACCATGTAACCCCTCATTTAAGGAAGAATTTTTAGTTTTACACTTAAATGTTTTTAACCCCTTTCTCTTCTATTCCTTCTTCTCCAGTAGGCAGGCCCTCTATTTCTCTTCCATGATCTCCTCCTCCCCATTCATTAGGATTCATGATAAATCTTTTTCCTGATCTCTATTTTCATCATCATCAGTCACATTCTATCCATGATGGTAATATCTCTAATACTCTTTCTTCCTTTATTAGTTTCTATTTCCATCTCCCATGCTCTTTTTGTATGATCTCATATGCCCTATTCTTGGGGAATTGATCTGTTATTCTAATTCCTCCCATTTTAGCTTGATTTAAGGGAAAAAAATAGACTATTATAATGCTACAGGGATAAGGTAGGTGGTATAGATCCTATTTCATAGATTTTATATTATGTTCCATTGTTCCCCACGCTAGGATCCTCCAGTGTTACTTCATTTAGATATGAATAATTAAATTGAATATCTCTCCATGCTTAGTTTAATCCTAGCTATTATAAAATAAACACCATGGGTTTATCTACTCAACATGATCCACCAATATGGGTGTTCCTTCCCTTAAAATCCTAATTTCCATCACCTTTAATTGTTTAAAACACCATTTGAGGTGTGTGTGTTTCTTCGTAATAAATGATTCTCTTGAAATGAGAAATAAACTAAGGAGATGAGCGACCATGTGTTTAGGCCCCCAATGACTTATGCTATAATTTGAATGATTTGAATTATTGAATTAAATGTTTTGGAAAACTTGATTAAAGAGTTATAAATGAAATAACTTTATAAATGGTGAGTGGTCATAATATCTAAGACATACCCTCATTTCATACTGAGAGTGATACTTGGGATTCCATTTATGGATCACCTTTGAAGAGATCATCATGATTTATAATTAGAATTTTTTAATGAATGGTAAATACACTGGGAGAGATACTTGGTATTCCATGGAAGGGATCACCATGAGAATTCTCTACCTCCTTATAAGTGAAAATGGTTCCATAAGGGAGTCACTGTGGAAGGTATTAGTGGAAAGATGGTTATACCATGCCATTAGTGACACTCGGTCCCCTATGTGATATACCAGGGATAGGATCAGAGTTTATTGTCTTTACACCAAGCCAGGAGTGATACTTGGGATTCCAGTTATGGATCACCTTGGATAAACTCTTACTATATTGAGTATTTTATTGTACTACTGGTTTGATACTTGGGTTCCTTGATATAGTTCACCTTAGATGGTCCCAAAATTCCACTTATTTAAATTCAGGAGATTCCTTCTATAAAATTAAAGGAATGTGAACTAATTAATTCAAAGGATGCATCCGCCAAGTCAAATCATAGCTTGGGATTAGTCCAATCCCGATACCTTATTTCTGATGACCCATTTATTTCCCCATATCATATCTATATATGTTTGACTTTTGTATGAGACATTTGGGTTAGGTATAATTAGGTAGTGTTGGTTGGATATCTATGAGGAACTCAGACCAACATGTTTTATTTATTTATTTCTTTACATTTATTTTCTACCTTCACACTTCTCATTTTATATGCATAGACTAGATTAATATAGACACCATTGGTAGTGGAATACTGAATATATATCACATCCTACTCAGTCCACCCTTGGAACCTAATTATAATTCATAATTCCAAGTGTAGATAAGGGGAATCATCCAGCTTTTGATGCTTGATTTTTAGTAATAGGATGAAGTATGAGATAAGAGGAACAAGCCAATGCCTATGATGCTATTAGAGGTAGCTTTTGGCATTTTTTATTTTTTTTATAACATGTTGTATATGTATGTCTCCCCTACATACTATGTTCCTCATTTTTGTAAAGCTACATGATATGATCATCATATTTTTGTATCTATTATTTATTTAGTTGTTCCCTCTTATTTATTTGGATGTTATTATTATTATTATTATGATTTTTCTTGTTTATTATTACTTCTGATATTTCCCATTTATTTATTATTTACCATTGTGATACACTATGATCTAAGAGGGTATAGTCTCCCCACATACACACCATAGGAACTCACTCCTAGTTGATAGCCTCTAGCATATAGTGAGGTGTGATTGAGGTCACATGGCTAACAGTCTCGGGGCACCGCTTAGTGGCTTCTCAGGAGATATGATACATTATCCCTATCCTTAAATTCAAGGCTCTATCAATTTGAATCAATTAATCATATAAATTTAAGTATACCCAATATTCAAAATATAAAAAGTTTTATATACATGAATAAATAAAGGAATAACTATTGAATAATTTAAAATTTCATAAATTTAAAAATGAGAACAATTTATGAATCTTTTTATAAATAAAATATTATTATAATAATTTTGTAATTAAGATAAACATTACGGTTATTCCATAATTTTATATATAAACACATTCGTATCCAAATTTAATATGAAATATTTCATATTTTACATTATATGGAATTTCAATTTAAATATATGATATTTCATGAATTAATCTATAATTCATTTTATATTTTTTAAGCCTTTTCATAATATATATATCATATAATTTATATTATTTAAATATTTCATCATATCAATAATCGAAACATTTTTTATCTGGTCTAAATAATATCTTTATATAATTCATTCCTTTTAATTAATTATGAACAATTCATAACTATAAATATAAACACCTTTATATTTGATCCTTATTTATGTGATTTATAAACTCTTCATAAGCCATTTTTATAATTTATAAATAAAAATTTGATTTAATAATTACAAATCATGCCATATAATCAGGTAATATTTATTTTTAACACTAACATTTAATATTTCAGATTATTCTAAAAAACAAATGTTTCATAAACATTTAATTAATTAATTATACTTAGTTTTATAATTATTTAATTTATATACTCTTTACAAATTTAAATACACTAAAAATAACTTTTATATTATTAATTATAAACCCTAAAAAATCATCAAAATATAATTTTTATGTTTTTTTAGATTTACCCTCACAAAGGAGAGGTAACATACATGAAGGAAAAATCCTTTACCTTTACATAGGCTACTTTTGTAAAAATAAAGTTGGGGTTTCCTCCTAAAAAAAGGTGTCACAAATGTTAAATTTTTGAAATTCCATTGTTTAATGGTATATAGAAGTTATCTTTTCCTAAAATCCCTCACATAAAGGCAATGAAGATGTTACCTTTACATATTCCCCTTCTCTTTAAAGGTAGATGGTGATAATCTTTACGCAACACATTCTTCCTAAAGGTAAAATATGGTTGTCTATATGTAGAACCATCTATGTGAAGGTAAAACCTCTATTACCTTTACATGGAAATCTTTACGTAAGGGTAATTCTAGAGGATATTTACATAGTCTGATCTATGTAAGGGTAATCTAATATTACCATTACATACATACACACATATAGGTATTATCATATAAACTGTACAATTATACTATAACATGTTTTACAGTTTTAGAATTATTCAAAACAAGTGATTTAAGAATGATGATATATTAAATAGACTCAAACTTATACCACTTTAATGTATTATTGGATCATTATATGATCCTATGACATTGGAAACAAATCCAAATAGATAGGATATATCTTCAAGAAATCAAAGTGATAAAAATATAATAAAAATAAATCCGAACAAAGTAATCGTATCTCATGTACAGTATCCTCGATATTGTTATTAATCAATGGAGAATGTTTGATGACAATCAAAAAAGAAACAAATAATGGATTGCTATCTCCAATAAAATAAACCGACAACCATATTTTGATCTCTATTAGAGGAATCCCTAAGCTCTCGAAGGTGTGCTAAAACCTTCTTGGGTGAGATGAATGAGGATCAAGAAGAAGAGATATTCTGTCATATTTTTATGAAAATTATGATCATAATCACCTTCAAATAAACACACTCTAAACCACACACTAATGAGGAGAACCATTTCTCCTTTTATAAGCAATATCTAATCCTTATTTATAAATAAATAATGCTTCTGTATAACGTGGGTATTATAAAATAAAACCTATTATGTAATCCTAATTTATGAATGTGTTTGTTGATCTTATTATAAATACTTTATTCAAGTCATAATGGGTTAATACATATATAAATTGGGGGGATAGGGTAATGTTACCATGAAATAATATTATAGGACTCATCACATGTAATATTTTCACAAAATTATATTCATCACATGCATCTATTCTACACGAAACAATATTGACCATGGTGGTAGATCACCCATGACAAAATTTAATGCCAAATTTAGGGAAAAAATTAGTGGTCATTGTTTCTTATTATAGTAGTGATGCTTTCTATTATGGTGATTTTGGTTTTCAAGGATTTTAAGACATTATATAAAAGGGTTACATATACCTTATACATTGGATAGATTTTTATATGAATAGATATAAGTATATTTTTTTGTTAGGTAATTTATAAAAAACATGAGTTAAATAAAGATTTATATATTAATAATTTTTAGAACATATTAATTTGGTTGACTGAATTGGATTTGAAGAAAAACTTACTAGAATCATGTATATATATAGTGATTAAATGAGATGTAAAAATTTCATCGGATGAAATAGTTACTAATGATATGAATATATTACATATAGAAATAGATACACTTAAAACCCATGGAAATACTATGTGTGATATTCCTTCCAAAGTGAACATATTTATCTAAATGGGTAGGTTCATTCTAAAGCTGGGTGCCCAAGGCTTATTTTTTGGTAAGTCATGCTTTGAATGGGTGACCCTAAAAGGACTAGGTAAAAATATATAGTTATAAACATTGGGTTACACTTAAATAGGGGACCCTTATTTTTATGTCCCCAAATAATTGATTTAGTATAATTCAAATGATGAGTTGAGTGAAAAGTTGTCCACACAACTATCCAAGAGTTATATATGATATGATTTTCAAGATGAACCATCTAAATATCTAAATGTTGTGATAAATTATATAGAGTATCATTATTTATAAAAATATGGATCATGGATCAATAAATGGATATGATGTATTATTCCATCATTTTTGGTGATAGTATATTAATAAATCCTTATTAAAATGATATAAAACACGATATTCACCCATATATATGTAGGTTCTGGGTGCAGCAGAAGCGCGTTGGTGGGTTTTCCCAACTTTAATTTTAACGTTAAACAATGTTCAATCCGTGATCCATCACGATGTAAAATGCCGAATCTTCAGAATAGAACGAGGAATGAAAAAATTGAGAGGGAATCCCAGCACCATAGAGATAGGATCATCATATGTTGGTTATAATTAATTTAATTAATTCACAAGAATTACCTTGGTAGAATTATTTCTTCATTGATGTCTCTGGTCACGATCTAGTTATCCGTCGTTGCGTCATAGAATCCAAGTGTATGATTCCTCTAACGGTGATCCACACGTGTGCCACATATCTCCGGACGTTGCCGAAGGGATCTCTGGGTGCTAGCATAGAAGAACCTTCGCTTGAGATGTCTGCCTTTGATCGCCTTGGTCTCTCGGTCTTGAGAGCATTCTTGGAGGAAGGAGTTATTTCATCCTTGAAAGAATTTTCCAGAATTTTTGTGCACAACGATTCTCTTGTAAAAAAGTGTTGGGGTTGTGAGGATATTTATAATTAGGTTTGAGGTTATAGAGTTATGACAATAAATAAACATGTTACGCGTTTTATTTATTTCATTAACTCTTATTGAAAACCCCAATGTCAAATTATTAATTCCTTGACATTCTCCCACACTGATTATAATAAATATCATTTAATAAAACAATATTATATCCTCAAAATCCTGACTGGAAAAACTACATGGCGTGTAATCATTAATAAATGGTGTGTACTCATTTTCCATAAAACTACACAGCATGTATATTTAATATACACGGCGTGTACTTTTATTTTCCACTTTCCTTTATTTCCTCCACCACATTTATTAGACCTTGAGTAATGGCTATTTATTTCTTAAATAAATATAAATGCATCACTCGCTAATAAATATTATTTCGTCCACAATATATTCTCTCAAATAACTAGTGTTGAAATAAATACTATCAGGAATCCTTAAATAATTATTAAACCAAAGTCGGGAATAATCTTTATTTAACTTGTTAAATTAATATTTAACTGAGATACATGGACACACTTAGTGTGTGACCCACTAGGCCTCTTTCTCAGTGGAATTAGGTGGAGCCTGCCTAAAGTCCAAGGTTAGCGTCTAGAAACACACCAAGGCACCCATAGAGAAATAAGTTAATTCCACAATGACGTGTCACCTCATACGAACACTTACCCTGTAATATAATCCCTTTATCACGATATCTCTAATCAAGCGGGTTGCATGCTAGTGTCATCAACCCACGTGCTTGATTATTCTTTCTTTGACTTTCTGGAATTGAACTCTCCCATACCATACCATGGACATGAATTTATTTAGGAAATATCAATTCCATAAAAGGGACTGAGATATCTACTTCTGTTATGGAACAGAAGAGACAAATCCTTTCTCGCATTATCTATTAATCCAGTATTACTCGTGACGCACCCAACGTATCCTACCTCGCTGCGAACAGTGTGTCATCACAGTTTTTGTCAATACATCTAAGTGTGCGAGTTGTAATACCCATTAATAATAATCTTAATGTCTAAGGATCAATACACACGTACGCAGATAGGAACATCCAATGACACTATGAAATGTGGATTTTCTATTGGCGGGTCTCGTTCTCATAATATCCTCTTGGATATTACCAAGGGAGCACACCATGAGATGATGCCTCAAAGTTTTATGATTCCTCAACCCTAATGGCCTATATTATTTGTGTCCCTCAAATAATATCATCCGGCCATAGAACATATATTCAAGAACAGTGTTCTGGAACTTCCGGGTTCTCATCATAGCAGGGATCCGCTATGACCCTTTAATGCAACAGCTATCCTTAGGACATTATCACATGCATTGTCATGCAGAAGAACAATCAAGATGTGATAAGGCTTTTATTAATGAATAAATTACAAAGTAGTTGGTTCTAGGCCACCAAATCCAACAAGATATGTCTTGTTGTAAATAATGGAATTCCACTTGAATATCATTTTGAGATTTATTATAGGTTGGAAATATATATTAATGTATTTTTATTTAAGTTTGATATGTGTTGACAAAAACAATTATTCAGATAATATGGATTATAATGTTATAGAAATCTATTACTTTAATTTTTCTATCATGAGTATTGGATACTGGGTGTGCATAATACATTTGCACTGATGAAAATAGACTCACAATTATGATAGAATTGATAATGGGATATGTATATCGGTGTTGTAAATGCAATAATGATTTATGAATTAGAATTAATCACTTAAAATATATTCCTACTAAGTGGATAAATTCTAGAATTTAAAATCATTACTATGTCACGGTCAAAAATAAAAAATTTATTTCTATATATCATTTGGAAAATAAAGGATTTTAATTCATGATTAATAATAGTAATTTTTATATATATGGGAATGAAATATTTTATGGAATTGAGAATATGTTTATTATTTTAAATATTATGGATATATATAATCGAGTCTAAAATATTTATAATTAAAATTTTACAATAGTTGATTATAACACCACCTAGATTTGACATTGTCACCTTGGATATATAAACGAGAAATACATTAAAAGACTCCATAGAAATGGATTCTTGAATTTTTTTGATTTAAAAAATTGATACATTAGAATACTATTTATTAATAAAGATTATCAAATATCATTTTAATAGAAAAGTATACAGGGCTAGTGGACTATTGGATATAATATATAATGTTGTATGTGATGGGTTTCAATGGATCAAACAACACTTGTTTATTGAAATAGAAAACATTAGAACCCATAAAAACCATAAACACCCTTAATTGAAGTAAAAAACATGTATATATATATATAACATATTACTCTCACCAAATATGGATGCAATTATTTTCTTTCATCAGTTCATAATGAAGATCACAAGGAAAAACCAACATAATGTTCCCTCTAAGGTGTATCAAATATTGATTGACTCACCAAATGATTGAGTGAGTGTGACAATATCCAGGTAAATGGTCCATAAAATTTTGTTTTTTATTTTCCATTTGGTTTATATTTGGAGTTACTAGGTTTTAGGGGTCGTAAATAGGAGTTTTTGAGTGAAACAGACAAGGCACGCAATTTTCTTAACCATGTAGCTAACCATGTGAGGGTGATATATAGGGAGATAAAGGGATTTTTCATGGTTTGAGAATGGTTTTTAAAACCTTGAATATACTATTGGTAAATATGTGTCTTGGGATTTTGGTAGATAGTAGCTTCCACACAGTTGGCACATGGTTTTCCAAACCATGTGGCCAAACCTTGCAGCATTTTCCATCTTACTTAAGAAGTAATCTTTTACCATTTTCATCTATCAATTTTAATTATTTCAACCCTCATTCCCACCATCATAAATAGAACCTATATTTGGTGTGGAATATTTCTCCTCTCCTTCCTTGGTGATTTATCCTTAGATTCAAGGTGGTTTGGCATGAGGTAAGCCCCTTTCTTCTTAGTTTTTTATTCCTTCCCCCTTACTTATACTTTTTCATCCATTTTTATAGAAGATTGGAACTCTATTTGGTGGGTATGGATTAACCTAAGGTTTTAATGGGGGTTTGGTTTTCTCTCTTGCATATTAGTTGTGTGATTCCTTCTTATACCTCTTCCAGGTGGTTTTCATCGAAGGAGACGATGTTATAATCGAATCTGAGGTGGATGTATCTATTTAATGGAATTTTCCATGGATTAACTTTGAATTAATAAAATTCTTTGGTATAAATTTCTCAAATTTACATTTTACTTATTTATCTTTTATGTGCATCCATTGATTTATATTATTTATGTATTGGTTTATAAAATTGGGTGTTTATAGAGGGTTTTACAAATGTGAGTGGATTATATGCACTCCAAGTGTTTTTTGAAATGAATTAAATAGGTTTAATGGATTTAAATGGATTTATAAAATGTTTTTAGAGATGGTTTTTCCTTATGGGATTTTTTTTAAATGGGAATATTGTTTTGTGAAATTGGTTTGTGAAATGTTTTTTCATGTATGGATCTTTCTTTGTGATTGTGTTAGCATGGTACACATGGGTTAACCATAATGTGAGAAAGGGTTTATCCAAAGGGTAATGAGAACACTCAAGGAGGAATACCGTGAGAGATTCCATTTTTGTTTCCAAGGGACCATGAGAGCCTTTGGTAAGGAATACCATTAGAGATTCTATTTGGTTGTTGGGAGACCATGAGAGCTCTTGGAGTTGGGCCCAAGGAATACTATGATATCTTCCATTTTTCTTATCCAGCTAACATACTTTGTTTATAATCAATCACATTAGTAACTTATGGTTAGAGGTATAGGTGAACTTACTCATTCTAGATTGGTTTATATACTTCTATTAATTTTATTAGTTCCATGTTTATGTAATGATTTTTTATGACCATTTCCATTTATATGGTTATATAGTAATGTTTATGCTCACATTTATTATGACTTGTTAGATTTTTTGAGCATGTTATTCTCTTTGTACTCGATTATTTATTTGATCCATGTTGGAAATTGATTTTAAAATATTGTTTTCTCTTTAAAAATAGACTAGATGGATTTATAAAGCTTATTGAAAGTGAAATATTTCAAATGTAGTTTAGTTTTTAAATGTGATTTCAAATTATTTTATTGTTTTTCATGGGTAAAATCCTTAAATAGATTCATGGTGGTATCCTACTGGGCTTGTGCCTCACACCCGACATATACCTTTGGAAATATACCGATTTTATTTTCTAGGACACCCATGAAGGCAAGGGTACTATATACCTGGTTGGATCTTCTTGGTTACCGCCATCCTATGTTTTGAGAAGGAGATAGGGGCTCATGGAGTTGGTACTTGTGGATTCATTTTTTGGATTTTGTATCCATTGGGATGCATGTGTAAGAATTTTTTGGGTCTTGTTTCCATTCTTTTGGGTAATGTGTTTTGACTTGAGATAGCATTTATATATGTATATATATGTCCTATTATGAAATGTTTTGTTTATGATTTATGTTTCTACTTATGGTATCTTCTTATCCCTATTGCATAATCTAGATTTTGTATTTAATTATGATTACTCTGGTAATATTGGTTTGGATGTCTCATTCCATGGATGGTATACATACTGGTTTACCATGGGAGAAATGATTCCCAATAGATTATTGGTTATGATCGGGGCTTATTTCCATCATGTGGTGATAGGGAATGCATATCGGACCATATGATGGGGTTGATCAGGTAATGGGTTGGGTCGACCTAGTTTAGTTCATTAAAAAATAGTATCAGATTGGTTTTTTATTTTGGATTTAGTAGTAGAATAGATCTAGGACCATCAGAATTTGAGATGTTAGAGTAGTGGAGTTTCAGATAATCTATTCTTTGTGTCGAACCTCAAGTTTCCATGGGTGTTCTAGGATTGTGGTTATGTTTTGAGCCCATTTATTGGTTGTTTTGATGATATTTTGAGGTATTACCCAATCAGAGATGATTCCTAGGGTGACCTGGGAGGGTTTTTTGAGTTTTGGGATGAAAACAAGAAGGTCTAGATGAGGTGAAAGTTTATTATAATTGGTTATTATTAATCGTACAACGTTTGTTCGAACTTGTCTTCTAGCTCCAGTTACACCTACACAATTGGTAAAAATTTTCCAAACTGTATGGCCAAACCATGTACAGTGGGATATACTTGTGTTTCTTGATATTTTTTCATCTATTTTATTTGGATTTTCTTTTTTTTATTTCTAGTGTTTTTTTATAATCATGATGAGAATTTATTTTGGTTATTTTTATGTGTTTTGTTATTGCGTTGTGTTTGATTCAAGTTTATGTTTTGTGTCTTGTAGATAATGCCCCCAAAAGGGACTCATCCAGTCATAGATAGGGTGTTTATGATAATTTTCTATAGGTGAACCCTCCTCTTGATTTGGATTTGGTAGATTTTGTGATTTGTGGAATCTAATCATTGGGTAAAGCTGGTGGTCAAGAGTAGGCATGGATGGTGGACAATTTCACGAGTTTACGACAAAAAATCCACCAGTGTTCCATGGTGAAAAAGGACCCAATGAGCCTAAGGACTAGTTGGTTTATATCAAGAATATCCTCGAGTTCTTGAAGACCCTTGATACCTCAAAAGTGGGCTTCACCATGTATGTTCTCGAAGGTCTAGGTAGAAAGTGGTGGGAGTCAATAGTTCTAGTTGGGAAGCATGCGGATTTATCATGGACTACTTTCAAGGCATCGTTTAATTGGAATCTCTTCCCAAATACTTTGTGGGTGTAAAAGGCCCATTAGTAATTAAATTTTAATCAAGGTGATCATTTAGTGATGGAGTATACTACCCATTTTACAAATTTGGTTCATATATCTCTAGATCTTCTTGTGAATGGTTACCTTAAATCTTGATGTTTGGAGATGGGATTGAGGATAGAGATCAGGTCCATGATTATTCTTCTATTTCCATAGACTTATTTAGAGGTGGTTAACAAGGAAACTATGGTAGATGATAATTTAACTAGGAAGATAGGTCTTAGTAGTCTTATTTCAGTGGGAAGCATCCAAAGTTCTTCATTAATACAAAATCATAAGTGGGATGAGTCACAGTGAGGTAGTAGAAAGAGTTTCCAGTTGTCATTAGGTAAAACACATGTGGCTTCTACAAGGTGTAAAAAAGTAATTTGTTACTGGCATAGGAAAGGTGTGAACACTAATCCTAGTTAACCAGGGACTCTGAGGGTGTTCCACTAGTGTAGAAATCTGGGACATCTTTAGTGCTTTTGTCAGTTTTCTTTGTGAGGGAGTGGTGTAGGCCTCATAACCATAAAGGGTTCTCAGGTTCAGTTAGATGAATCCAAGGTTGGATGATCCTTCCCTTAAGGAAAGGGGGATTCTCACCAGGTGAATAAGGCTCATACATTATGGAAATTCCATAATCTAATGAATATAAGAACTTTACATTTATTTCTAACTCAAACTCTATATTAATATTATATATATAAATTAATTTAAATACATGGTATCTAAAATATAAACGGCACGTACATGAACTATTCATATATTATGTAAACATTCAAAATATCATACATTTAATATTATTTAAACATTGACCATTTTAATTATAAAAATTTATTTTGATACTGTTTAACCAATTTTATCAAATTAGTAATTTTTATTTGAAAAATTCAAATTAAATAATTATGAACAATTCATAATTTAAAAAATAAACTCTTTTATGTTTAGCCTTATTTTGTAAATTATAAACATTTTATAAATTATATTTATAATTTCCAAATAAACATTATGTATCCTAATTATAAGTTATGATTTAAAAATAAAGAAAGATATTTAATATTAACATGTAATATTATATATATTCCCCCCAATTCTATTTTATTATTATTATTGAGAATAAATCCCATTTTTATGGGTTAAGGGGGAACCCTTTACATGTCCCAAAGACCAATACAATTAATAGATTAAAGCATATATAATTTTTTTGTCCCAAAGGCCCATGACCCAAAGTCTTTCCTTCCTATGTAGTATAAGACATGTTGTTCTCCCTTGAAGCCACACCATTATTCAATAGAATATTTCAATGCCTCACTTTCATGTAGCTACTACCACTCATTATGCCTGTTTTCCATTACATGAACTCGTCTGTCATCCCGCACCCTGTGCATGCACCACCCACTATCGAGCACCCCAACCATCATCGTGCCAACCGTACCACCTTCCTACCATGTCTCAACATTAGGGATCCACATCCCGCATACAATATGCACACAGGAAATAAATCACCACCACCCATTTATTGGGGGTCCAAATTTGATGTGGTTGGGGTTTAATCCCCAACCACCAGGATGCTGATGGGTGCGCAAAACTAGTTAGATGCAACCAAAATTTCTTTTTATTATATAAAATAATTATCATTATTTATTATTAATTAATAATATTTACTATGGTTGGGGAGATTATAAAAACATCACACACACACATAAGGAATACTAGTGGGTCAAGCCTCATCCCTCCAAACTTGGATTAGAAAGTAACCACGAGAACCAATTCATAATGAGTGACCTAAAATCCCAACTTAATAGAGGCCCAAAGGATTAAAAGATATGGATCATAGTCCCATTGACCTAAATATTTAATAAATAATTATAAATATTATATAATTAACGAGTTTATAAAAATTTTATAAATTAAAAAAATTTCAAAAAATAGATTTTTTTCATATTTTTTACACATCTTATAAATTATATAATTAAATTCATAATTTAAATTTAATAATACTATGATTTTTATTTCTATCATATTTTATGATATATTTTATATCATAAGGTTGTGATTCTTGCATTATTTGTCATATTTTATTGTATATAATACCCAACCTATGATATAAACTTCGACACATGAGATGTCATATGCTATGATATCTCATATATCATATCAATGATATAATGTTCTATTTTCCAAACATGGATAATCTTTAATATTAGATATGGCCCACTATATCATATGTTATTATATATGAAAAACCAAAGGAATTGAACTCTTTCTATATCTACGATGTATCATATCTTATAGTATGACCATACCAAGACTTATGACATCCTATTTTGTAAGGTAATACATTGTAACAAATTCAATATCATTTTTATGATATCATATTTGAATTCAAAAATACATCAAATTTTATTTATTCTATAATAAGATTTCAAGAAGCAAGAATCATGTTGAATGTCTAATACTATTGATAGAGATTTTAAGGATCAATAAACAATTTTTAAATATATTGGAAGACATTAGAAACCAAAAAAAACAATAACACCATGCATTGAGTCCAAAACCATGTAAATAAAAATGAAGAACTTGTAACTTTCATCTAAGATGGATGTTTTAGTTTTCTTTGACCAGTGATTGATGAAGATAAATAATAAAAACTAACAAAATCTTTCTCCTAAGGTGTATACATGGATATATGGAATCAACTAATGCTTTGTGTGAGATTCTCTATTACTACCATGATATTCTATTACCCCTCAATGTCTACTGGAGAATAAAGAAGAGAGATTCAGGAGATTTAGAAGGAGGATAAGATCACCTAGATGACTATCTCATTGGTTACTATGTCCTTATATAGCTCTCAATTATTCTCCTATAGAGTCCATAAATTTACTCATATATTCATAATGTATGAGTAAATGATATGTGATTATAACACTTGTAACCTTTTTCTGATCATATGATCCCACACATTTCATCATGTGAAATTTTTATTAATGATAATTTAATGTCTCATATTTTCCATGAATTATTTTTAAATATTATATGGATTATTTTCAAGACTAGGTGCTGAGACAACGTGAAATACTGAGACTCAGTGTGCCTATAAAAAATGTTTTAAATATATTAAAGAGCACATGTGTACAGTTTTCCTGATAAAGCAACATAAATTCTAAATGGGTTCCCAGTTCAGAAATTTGAGGGAACCCCCAAAATAATAATGAGATTTTTACCTTAGTCACGAATTAACATTTGTTAGTGTACATTGTTTTTGGAGAAGTCATAATGGGTGCTGGAATGAATAAAATTATTTTATTTCATTTGTGTTGATATAGAGACTAATAATATCCAAATATATTGTTATGTTAGAATCCTTAGGTTATTCTCAAAACCCTATAGACCCTGGAGGACCATTAGAGATAGATATTTGGAGAATCATCTCAGAATAATGATGGAGGATCATGGATGGATGATCGATTCACCATAGATTCGATAAATCTTTCCAATGATGATAACGACAGATCATTCTTCATTAGTGATCGAACCAAATTGAGGTAGGTCATGTGTTTTATTTATATTTCTTCTCCATTATTTATTTCTATGATGAACATGAGTCAATTTACAAATAGATTGATTCAAGGATCATGTGTATTGCAGGATGGGTTAATTTGTGGGGTTTTATCAGGAGAATTACTTAAGGTTATTAATATCTTCATTTTTCTTTCTAAGGGAAAGATATTGACATGAACATCGATCGAGGTTCATTCCTCTCTTTTGGTTTGTGATTTTCTCCCTAGATTCACCGTTAATCATGGGTATTCTTTGTTGGCCCATGGTTCGATGCTTTATTGATGAATTGATCGTTGTAAACACATTTCTTGGCATAATAATATGAGATTATAGATCTGGACTCGGTATAATGCAATGAAGGTGTGAAGGTGGTAATGGAGAATTAATTGGGCTAGTTTGGAAACCCCTAATTTCAGCAGGATGTTTGGGTGATGATCAAGATGAAAATAATTATTTTATGACCTAGATTTTGTTGAACAGTTGTAGGAGGGTTTGGTTGGAGTAGATCTATGAGTTTCTATGTGATTGGAGCCGGATTTCAAGGCAACGATAGCACGAGTGTTAATGGGAGGAAGAAGAAGGGTTTATAGAAATTCCTGATACACATGGCCTTTAGTCCTTGACAACATGGAGTGTAGCCCCCCCTAATTTGTATGAATCAATGTGTATTTGGGGAAGTACATGGAAACAGGGTGGAATATATGGAGTGCCTACATGGCATGTATTCCCCCACCCGACAAGGCCTCGATCATATACATGGGAAACATTGTTTATTGGAACATGATCATGGACACACGAGATGATGTTATGTACTGGAACAAGGTTGGAGTACATGGGCGGCACCCTGAATATAGGGACATGACATGTAACCCCTCTACAAGTTGTTAATTCTTCTTCTACATGGACATGACTTGATGGAACGTGCCTTTTACACGGCCAGAACCAGGGGTTAAGGGACATGGTGTGTAATCCCTTTTCATGTCATGCACTCTTTTATACATGGATTAGATATATTTTACTTCATATCTTGGAAATGTTTTATTAGGGCTCATTCCCCTTATACTTTTCTTGAAGGTAGGTATGAATCATTTCCTACTCCTAGGAATATGATCCCTTTAGTAGTAATTTCTATAAAGAGTCATTAGAATCCCTCTAAGAGGCCCAGAGTGAGATTGTATATTAATCTCAGTTCTTTAGGTTTAGTTCTTAGTATCAACCTAACCAAAACTACCTAGGCATTGATCCTCTACTTAATAGGATTAATCCATATTGATTTTGTTGGTATCACCCCATAGCCTTGGAAGTGATCCTCATCTGTGTATCGTATCTCTTCAGACTATCAGCGTGTTCTTTATCATGACAAGACCCAATGAGTAGTACCTATAAGAAGAAAATCATCAGTTCTATCAGACTCAAGAGTGTGTTATCTTAGATGATTGATTTATGGAAACATCGAGATTGAATCATAGGCTGAGTATATTATGTTTTTGGATTACCTCTAAACTATGTGTCTTGGATTGAGTATTTCTAGATATTCTTGTTATATGTTTTATAGACATATACCCATGTAGAGATGACTATACTTTCACTAGTTGCATTCTTTGTGGTTTTGGGGTGTCCCAATAAGTATTTTTATACTCACTAATTCATGTTATTTTCCTACATGTTTTGTGTATTTTGAATATGATCGAACTTTTAAAAGGGTCCTTGGAAGACCAGGACCAGACAGTGCTTAGTGAGACCAGACTAACTGAGGTGTGTTCTTATAGCTTTCAGACAACATTCATGGTACCTTTACTTATATATAAGACTTGTGTTATTGACTCTTTGTGGTGGGTTTATATTTGGACCTTTTTACTTTCCTTTACTTCCTATCATACTCTGGTTGTGGGATATATATGTATACATTCAATTTTTGTTCAATTTTTTTACATTTTATTATTTTGCAGGCTTGAAGATGAGTGCTTGTGTATAGGTACTTAGGAAATGAATCCCATGTTAGTTATATGCCTACTCAGTGCTAGTCACCAGCCCCTAGTCTATTGGAGGCAGGCTTGGGGATTCGCGACATGGCCTCCACCAAGACAGTCTATAAGAGAGTGGTATCAGAGCTGGTCAGTACTACCTTAGGACTGAGAATCTGTGAGATTGTTTTGGGTAAATATTGTTAAGTGGTTTGCATTTAGATTTCAGGACCGAGACTCCAGAGTTGGTGTAGAGGCCTACGTATCTATACACCAGGACTCTGATCACCAACTTTTTAAATTGGTGCATGAGAACACTGGTTGTAGGGAAATCAATGGCACATGAATGATATAGGAATGGGTTATGGTTTCAATGTCCTTATTGAGTCTTCTCTCCAGATATACTCATTTAACATGATAAATCTTGTTTACTTTCAGGATGCCTCCATGATGTATACTATCTAGGATTCATCATTATTATCATGAGGATGATCCCTTTGGTGATGAGGTGTCGATTCAGGGACTATTTCTTGAGATGTTACCTCCAGGTGGTGCACCATCCATACCACCTGTAGAGCAGCATGTGGTTCCTATAGTACCATCAGATGATGTATGCAGGCTGAACGTGATTTATGAGTTTAAGTGGTAGAAACCCCTTAGGTTACAAGGTGATCTCAACCTATAGGCCTCTGAGGACTATCTTGAGGTGGTGACCTAAGTTTTCCATCTATTTAGGACACCAATAGATCAGATGGTGGTCCTGGAAATGATCTTTCTTTATCTCTCAGCAGAGCGATGGTGGGGTTTAGTTACCCAATATTATGACAAGGTGACTCTTTTATGGATAGAGTTTGGGAATCTCATTATAGAGGAGTTATCATCAGCTACTCTAAGGTCTATACATATCCAGAAGATTCTAAAAAACTAGTAGGGAAGCATGATAGTAGATGATTATTCATTGAGGTTTACCAACCTCTCCAGGTACTCGATTGATATGGTTCGACATTAGTTATCAGGGATCAGACCTTCGAGTGAGTTCTACATAGAGAAATTTGAGCTAGTTTTATCCCTATATGAATTCCTACTTATGTTGGGGTGCTAAAGAGATCTTTTGTGGCCAATAGTTTCTTGGATGAGAAGATATAGATGATAGTTATCAGCAGTGGGGAAGTAGGAGCAGATACCTTGATAGCAGGGATCCGACATCAGTCTCAGAGACCTGTACATAGGAGACATTTTTGAGGAGTTCTCAGGAAAAGGTATCTGCAGTACATGTCTCATCAGGTGGGTCCATTCACCCCAAATAAAGGCGGTACTATTAATGTGATGGAAGGGGACATGTCACCTAAGATTTTCCAACCTTCATTAAAGCTGACAGAGAAACCGTAGATAGGACACTGAGTTAGAGACAACAATAGGAGGTTATAGGTCAATAGGATAGAGGATGTGTCAGAGGAGATGGGAGAGGAGTAGGAGGTGGTCTATGTTTTGACATGTTACCACCACCACCCCTAGGTTTCCCATGCTTAGCTCAAGGAGCTGGAGGACAGGGTAGGAAAAAATGCAGGCAGTAAAAGCATACAAACCAAGGACTCTATGAATGATTCAAGGTATGATCTATGTATTTTCTACTTTATCTAAAGTATTTATAGATAGATTTTCTAGTCATTCCTTTGTCACCACATATCTTTTTCGAGACTTAGGGATTCTGGTTGAACCGTTGACATGAACCTTACACTTGGAGAATCCTACTGTATAATACTCGGTGATCACACACTTATGTTGATAGTGTGACCTAACTCTTGGAGGAGAGAATTTCGGTTTGGATCTCTTGGCAGTAGTGTAGAGGCTTTATGAAATAATTCTTGGTATGGACTGGTTATCCACAGTTCATGCTAAGATTGACTGTTTTAGGAGAAGGGTGTGGTATGTCTGTAGTGATAGAAACATGTTTTCTTTTTTGGTGAAAAGGAAAAAAAGGAAGTGCAGGATGGAATCATGCACATGATAGTTCATCTGACTACTTATCAGTTGGATAACCCGACCCTTGGTGTAGTGGATGTTATGAGTTTCCAATTTCCTGCAGTAGTAGAGGAGTAGGAGGAAGTCTTCCTTGAATATATTCTAGGTTTACCTACCCACTTAGATATAGGGTTATGTATTGATCTACACCCCAAGATGGCTCCGATATATTCACCATCATATTAGATGGATCATGCAAAGCTTTTCGAGCTGAAGGTGCAGGTGGAGAACTTGTAGGGGAAGGTCTTTGTTTGACCCAGTGTTTCACCCTTGGTAGCCCTAGTTTTTTTTCAAATAGGAATACATGATCTTGCGGTTTTGTGTATACTTTTTATTCTTTCATTAGATGACTTTAAAGAACAAGTATCCACTACCAAGGATTGATGACCTATTTGATCAGTTTAGAGGGGCACGGTGGTTCTCGAAGGTTGACCTTAGATCTGGCTATCACCAGTTATGAGTACAGGACAAGGATATACTAAAGACGACCTTCATATGTCACTACAGTCACCATGAATACTTGGTGATTCCATTTTATGTGAATAATTCCCCAACATTGTTTATGGGACTCATGAACCAGATATTTTATCCTTACTTAGACCGGTTCATGGTAGTCTTCATAGATGATATCCTTGGGTACTTGAAATCTGAGGAGGAGCATGTGAAACACTTAAGGATGATTCTGGACATACTCTGGGAGAACTGGATTTATGGAAATATCTTGAAGTTACTATTCTAAATTCAGGCAGTCCACTTCTGGAGCATATTATCTTAGTATAAAGAGTGGCAGTGGACCTAGACAAAGTCGAGGTAGTGTTATCTTGGGAACCACCAAAGAGTGTGACAGGGGTGCATAACTTCCTTGGGTTGATAGGCTATTATTGGAGATTCATAACTGGTTTCTCTAAAATATCAGCACCCATGATAGTTTTGACTCAAAAGGGACAACCTTTCATGTGGATAGAGAAGTGGCAGTAGGCATTTTAGTAGTTGAGGTAGAGTTTAATGAGATCTCCAGTCTTGAGATTTCTGGAGGAGGGTGTCGAGTATGTAGTGTTCTGCGATGCATCTGGAACTGTGATTAGTTGTGTTTTGATTAAGATTCAAGTAGTGATTGCCTATGGTTTACACTAGTTGAGACCACATGAGAAGAACTGTGTGACCCGTGATCTTGATTTAGCATTAGTAGTCCTCACTTTGAAGATATGGTGACACTACCTAATGGAAAAGTGGTTTATCATCTATTTTAATCACAAGAGTCTCAATTATATGTTTTCTCATAAGGATCACAACTTGATATAGAGGTTATTTCTAGAGTTCTTCCAATATTATGATTTTGAAATGGTCTATACTTCTAGTAAGGGGAACATAGTAGATGATTCTCTCAGTAGGAGATCTTTCTCATAGTTGTTGAGCAAGGAATTAGAAAATTTATCCTCGTTATAGTTATTCTTTGTGTATGGAGATGGATCAGCTTATCTCTAGTCGATGGTTGTTACCCCTATGCTCTTGTAGTGAGTTAGGGAGGTACAACTTGGTGTTACTAACTGTGATACCCTACATGCTCATATATCCAAAGGGCATACTCTTGATGGATATTATAAAGTTAGGGAGCATTCCATTCTTTTTAGAGGACCCGTGATGGTACCAGTGATGTTGTGGGAAGAAGTTTTAAGAGAGTTTCATATGTCTCCTTTGGTGGTAAATCCATTTGTGGAAAATATGTATCAGGACCTATGTCATCAGTTTTGGTGGCCATATATGAAGAAAGTATTTGTAGAGTTTGTCTCTCGATGCCATACTTTTCAGCAAGTAAAGGTTGAACACCATGTTCTAGAGGGTTTGGATCAACCCCTTGAGGTTCCATAATGAAAGTGGGATGGGATATATATATACTTAGTGATGGGATTTCCATGTATGTCTAGGTTAAATGATACTATTCGAGTGATTGTAGACCAACTCACCAAGTCGAACCACTTCATATCTATACGAGAGTAGAGTTCAGTAGAGAGCTTAGGATGCCTCTATATTCTAGAGATAGTTTGAATCCATGGAGTTCCATTAAATATTGTTTTTGATCATGATGTTCACTTTAAATCTTGGTTAGGGAAGGTATTACATGAGGTGTTTGGAACTCAATTATGCTTGAGCACAACATTTAACCCTCGAAATTACAGATAGATAGAGTGGACCATTCAGTTTTTGAAGGACATGCTACGAGCTTGCATGTTGGACTTTTTCTATAGTTGGTAGGATCACCTACCACTGGTGGAGTTTTCATAAAAAAACATCTACCATTAAACCATCAGTATAAACCATTCAAAGCTTTGTACATGTAACCCTATAGGTCACCACTTTGCTGGACTGACCCAGGAGAGTCAGCACTCATGGGCCCAGAGTTGGTGCGAGCTACAACAGAGAAGGTGAAGATCATCTAGGAGTGGGTGAAGACTACATAGATCAATCATAAGTATTATGATGAAATGTGATGGAGTAATTTTGAGTTCGATTAAGGAGACCATGTGTTCCTATGGGTTTTACATCAACATGGATGAAAACAAATTGGTTAGGGCAACAATCAATCTCTGAGGTTCATCAGTCCTTTATAGATACATCGTAGAGTTAGAGATGTGGTGTACCACTTAGCTGTACCTACATAGTTAGACAAAATGCACAATATATTTCATGTGTTGCAGTTGAGAAAGTATGTGCATAACCCATCACATGTTATTGATTGGGGCGTGTTGGAAATTGAAGATGGAGAGACCTTTGCTGGGTACTCGATAGAGATCGTGGATCGGCAAGAGATGATCCTTTATGGGAAATCAATTCCTTCAGTGCATGTCTAGTGGAAGCACATGATTCTACAAGGGAGAACTTGGGAGTGAGAGGCTCAGATTCATGCTAAGAACCCACAACTTTTTTGAGGATCCCTTATTTTGGATTTTCGGGGATATAAATCCCTAAGGTGTGGATAATTTAATGTCTCGTATTTTCTGTGCATTAATTTTAAATATTATATGAATTATTTTCAAGATCATTTAGTAAGATGATGTGAAATTTCAAGGCATGTCGTTCCCAGAACAAATGTTTGAAATATATTAAATAGATTAAATATAATGTGTGTGTGGTTTTACTAAAAAAGTGAAATAACTTATAAATGGGTTCTCAAATCAGAAATCTGAGGGCACCATTGAACTGAAAATGTGAGGTTTACTCTAGGAACAAATTAAAATTAGTCAGTGTGGGTCTTTTGGGGAAAAGTCTTCTTGGTCACTGGAATGAATAAAATTATTTAGTAGCATTATTTTATTTCATTTTCATTGACACAATGACTAAAAATATTTAAATAGATTGTTAAGTTAGAATCCCATGGTTAGGCGCATGACCCTGGAGACACTGGAGGACCATTGGAAATATATATTTGGAGAATCCTCTCAGGATAACAATGGCTGATTGTGGGTCGATGATTGACATGCCTCATATTCGACAGATCATGTCAACGATGATGATGACCGATCATTATTCATCAATTATTCAACCTAATTGAGGTAGGTTGTGTGTTTTATTTGTATTTATTCCTTATTATTTATTTCTTCGATGAATGTGAATTAATCGATGAACTAATTGATTCACGGATTGTGCATACTGCAGGATGCATTTATTTACGAGGTTTTATCAGGATAATTTATTATGGTTATTTATTTGTTCATTTTTAGTTATAAAAGAAATAGACTGTGATCATCACAAACATCTATTGAGGTTCATTACTCTCTTTTGGTTTGTGATTTTCTCCCCCAATTCACCGTTCATCATGGGGATTCTTCGTTGGCCCACCGTTCAACGCTTCACCAGTGAATCAATTATTATGCACATTTTTCTTAGTGCAACATTAAAATATTGTATATCTGGAGTCGGTATGATGAAATTTAGGTGTTATGGAAGTATAGGTGAATTAATTGGACCATTTTGGAAACCCACAATTTCAATCGGGATGCGCAAGCGATGATTGAGATGAAAAGAATCTGTTTTATGAACTGATTCAAAGCCCAGATTCCAGCGAATAGTCCTAGCAGGGTTCGACTGGAGTAGATCCATGAGTTTAGGCATGATTAGAGCTGTATTTTAAGGTTATAGCAGCATGGGAGTGAGTGGGAGGGAAAATAAGGGTTTCTAAAAAACCCTGATACACACAACATTTAGTCCTTGACAACATGGCATGTGTCCCCCCATTTGGATGACTCAGCACGTTCTTGGGAATGTACATGGACATGGGGTAGAATAAATAGGGTACCTACATGGTGTGTATTCCCCTACGTGAAAAGGCCTAGATCATATAAAAAGGCTAACCTGTGTACTGGTACATGGGCTACCCCATGTACTGGAACATGAGCATGGATACATGGGATGACGTCATGAACTGGCACATGACTAGAGTACATGGGAGGTTCCTTGGATATAGGGACACTGTATATACCCCCTCAACATGTTGCGTAATATTCTTCTACATGGACATGACTTGATGACACTAGTCGTTTACACGGGAAAAATCCAGGGTCAAGGGACATTGCATGTAACCCCTTTAAACATCATGTGCTCTTTTATACATAGATTATATCTCTTTTCCTCTATACCATGGACATTTTTAATTAGGGTTTATTCCCCTTATCCTTTCCTTTAAGGTAGGTATTAATTGTTTCCTACTCTAGGACTATGATACCTTCAGCGAGACTTCCTCGATAGAGTCATTAAAATCCCTATAAGCGTCCCAGAGTGAGATCATATATTCATCTTCATGGTCTAGGTGGAGTTCTTGGTATCGACGTGACCAACAATACCTAGGTGCAGATCATCTATTTAGTAGGGTTAATCTAGACTGGGTTTTTTGGAATCACCCCATGTCCTTGTAAATGTTCCTCATCTCTGTATCATATCTCTTAGAACTATCAGTGTGTTCTTTCTCATGATGAGACCCGACGGACAATACCTCTCAAACAGTCTTCATCAGTGCTATCAGACTTAGGATTGTGTTCTCCTGGATGAGTGCTTCATAAAATCTTTAATATGGAATCATAAGATGAGTATACTATGGTTGTGCCTTACCTCTAAACTGTGTGTCATGGATTGAGTATATCTAGATATTCTTGTTATATGTGTTGTAGACGTATACCTTTGTAGAATTGACTGTAATTTCCTTTGGTGTATTCTTTGTGGTTTTAGTGTGTCTTACTGATTATTGTTATACTCACCCCTACATGTGATTTTCCCACTTGTGTCATATCTTTTTCAAACAATCAACCTTTTGACTGGGTCCTAATAGGAACAGGACCAGATGGTGCTTAGTGAGACCAGATAGAATGAGGTGTATTCCTACGACTTTTAGAAAGTATTCCCAATACCTTTAATTTTAGGTTGGACTTGGGTTATAGACTCTTCATGGTGGAATTTTATTTTTCCATGTTTACTTTCCTTTACTTCTTGTCGTACTCTAGTTGTGGGATATATATGTATGCATGCATTGGTTGTTCAGTTGTTTTTACATTTCATCATTTTTATGGCTTGGAGATGCATGCGTGTGTACATGTACATAGGAAATGCCTCCCATGTTAGTGATATGACTACCAGATTCTAGTCACCAGCCACTAACCTATTGGAGGCAGTATTGGGGAGTCACAGTACGGGCCCCACTAGAACGGGTCATGGAAAATAACTAATCATGGAAGAGATATAAAAATTAACCAATTATTGTTTTTACTCCATCCTTAATTGTAAATAACACATGAATCATACAATATTATTCCTCATATAATAACACTTATAACATTATCTTATAATATATCCAGGCTAGTGCCTATATCACTATATCATAAGTAAAAAAATACCTACAAGGACTAAATCATGCTTTCACATTTATAACATTATATCATATGATGTCTCATATTTTCCCATATGATATGATCCAAAATATAGCACATATATATAAGGCATATGGGTCATATCTCCATCAATATGTAGATCAATGCATACTCAATAACATGGTTGATATAGATACTTCATAATATTAGATGATGAAGTTAGTCTATATGGTTATGTATTTCTTATAAGATATAGGTTTGAGATATTTAAAAGTTTAGAGAGTTTAAAAATTAATTATATAATTAGTTTAAAAATATAACTATGATTCTTTGATCATATTCGGGTGGTGAATACTAGAATAAGGAATTTACTAATCATGTGAGAGATTGTGGAATTAATTTATAACTCACTCCTCCTAGAACACCATAATGGAATAGTGTATCTGAAAGGAGAAATATTACCTTTTAGATATAGATCAATTGATGATGATTCATTATGAACTTACTATATAAGTTTGGGTATATTCACTAGAAACATTGAATGTCAAATTAATCATATTCCAACTAAAGTATTCATAAAGGAATAATGTGATTTATAGACTGAGAGTTATCTTAAATTTAATTTTATGAGTATTTGGGATTGTGATTCATACATTCAACATTATTTAGCATATAAAATTCACCCCAAATGAAGAATTTTTTTTGGTTATCTGAAAGAAAAAATGGGTTATTATTATTATAATCCTAAGGATAAATTTTTTTTCCATGAACTTTTATTTTTCTTATGAAAAAATATATGAGTTATAGAGTTAGTAGAATAAAAATTGAACAATGATAAGCTCAAAACCAATAAACAATAATGGTTCCTAAGTTGGAAAGTGAACACGTTCATAAGAGTTTTTGGAAACAAACTTACTTAGGTTACATATAAACCTCAAAGATATGATTTAAATATATGTAAGTTATAATGTTCCACTTATGGATTGAATTAAGAATATTAGAATTAGAAAATATAATTTTATAATGAAATAAAATATTTTGGTTTAATTAATTACATGGATGACTCCTGTTTATATAAGGGAATTAAGGGTAGTGTTTTGGTATTTTTAGTGTTTTATATGGATTTCATACAACTTATCTGAAGTTATTTCCAAAACATCATATTCTATAATGTTATGGTTTGGATAGTTATTCTTAATAAAAGACATGGGATAATAAACCTACATACCAAGTATGAAAACCCATATAGATAGAATCAAATAGGTTTATTGGATTTGTTTTAAACACATATATTGTTAATGGGATACATATTTTTAGTAGAGAGAACTAAAAGAAAGGTTAGTCACTTATGTTTTAGGGCATAATTCTTACAAATAATCATTTTAATTCTAAAATGTTATAAAGGAAGAACTTGGATAAGATTTATTATATGTATTTTATAGGATGTATCATGTATTACATTATTTTTACTCATTATTAGTGCTAAAAAATTGTTTATTAAACACTTTTTTATGACCATAATTTGAGTCTCACTCAGATGACATGAATTAGATTAAAGATAAAGGAGTGTCACACATTATGAATAATACACCAATGGGATATATATATGATTCATGATTTCTACCTCACTAAGGGATGGAGATTTCTAAAAATGTTTCTCAATCAGCTGATATGGTTGTGGAAACCTCCCAAGAGGGTAATCCATGTATTTCATTCATTGATAAATAAAGGTTTTCTAAACCATAAAACACCATTTTAGAGTTTTATAAGAAATTTTTGGACCCATTAAATAACTATTATATGTAAACCTTACATATGGGGGTGTATTTTGTTTTGTAGGATCCAATTTGACTGCTCATGGATCCAAAATGGACTTAAAGATCCAAACTTATGGCCATTTTAAGTTGGGATTAATTTTATCATAAAAAATATATTTTCACTATGAAATAATATCATAATTAACCAAAATAAAATAGTTTTTTTGTGATCATAATATTATAAATCCTTCATTTTCTCATAACATTCACACATCCAGGTGTCACTTTGCGATAGTGTAGTGTAAATACTTTATGGATGAAAAAATCATTATGGATAGGCATCTCTTTGCGATGTTGTTATGTAGATACTTTATAGTCATGTAACATACTCACAATTAGTAATATATTTTTGGTATCATATTGAACTTCCTTCATGGCCACATATCATCTGTATAACGGTGTGTTGTTTCCATCTCCAAAGAACAAGTGTTACATGACCGCGTACTTCCTTTGTGATGAAAATTCTATTGATTTTTGGGAGGGAAGTTACACAAATATATTTTAAATACCTTATACATAATATGATAAGGGAAATTCATTTTTTTTCATGAAATGAAGTACAAGTTATGAATCACCCTTTTTTGAACTCTCTATTTGCACAAATCCTTCAACACATTCCCTCAGTCAACTCTCAAGTATAATCCCAAGAGAGGGGGAATGACACCATGTATGATCTTAAAGATAATGAATTCCCCATATAAAAACCTCATGATGCCTCCCACATAAGATCCTTCATGGATGATTACTGTTAGAATCTATTGTGAAGGGATTCTTATGTAAATCCTTCATGAACCATAATCAATTAAACACCATGAATTTGGAGAACACTACAATCTTGAATATTAATCTAATCTTATATGGAATTAATGATTCCTAAATTGAATGTTTCCCTTTTTATAATTGTCTACTTTCAAATAATATTTGACCTAGGGTGATACACTTTATAAATGATATTTTCTACATGTTCCTAAGAATCATTTTATAGAAAACCATTCCTTTGCATGGACACATTTTTTGGTGGGAATATAGAATATTATATCATATGTTTCCCTCTTTTAAAAAGTACACCACCACATAAGATTTGGGGTAGTATAACCCCTTTTTTTGAAATATTTCTCATCTATAAAGCTCATGAATAAGCCCGACATCAATGCCTTCAAGACAGATACTCCTCTTAGTTTCCTTAACACCTTGATTCAAGATAATCCCCTAAATTTCCTCAACAACTTGATTTGAGATAATCCTATTTGTTTCCTAAATCACCTTGAGTTGATATCTTCCTCTTTGTTTCCTTAAATTTCTTAATTCAAGATCCACCTCTTGGTTTCTTTAAATTCATTGAGTCAAGATACTCCTCTTTGTTTCCAAAATCACCTTGATATGAGATCCTCCTCTTGGTTTCATTAAATCTCTTAAGTTAAGATACTCCTAATGGTTTTCTTAAGAATAAATTCACCAAGAGTATCTAGTAGAATATCCCATATAGGGACACTTTTTCATAAGTTCCACATCAAACCATTTCTGTGTACCTTTCATATAATAGTCCACTTAGCATGAATTTAAATTGATTGGAGGTGGTCATGTATTCAAAACTTCAAAAGGGACCACTATGTTTCTTTCCATATGACCATAAAAGTCATGACATGTCCCATTAAATGTCACTAAACTACATGGTTTTTTATTCCATTAATAGGGATATGTAGGAAACCCCTTTTATGGGCCTCACCCTAACTCTAAAAAACCTCTCTTCTCCTTTCACGTGAGTCTAATGATTCCTTGGATGGGAATAAATTCTAGAGTGCCTTCCTATATGTATCCAAACTATAGAGTAACCATATATTTGGATCAAATGAGAGAAATTATAATTCCCATTTCAAATACCCTATTAAGTTCATGTTTTAAGTTAATCAATTTCATCGGTAGCATTACTAGGAAGGATTAATGAATGTTTAATAAATCTATAAGAGAGACCTAGATTAAGAAATAAGACCCATTACGGGATGAGACATCCTCCCATCATCCTATCTAAAAAAATATTTAATTCCCACCACCTAAGTTATCAAGAGTCTGACCATATTTAAAAAGTAGTGTGAGACCCAAAATAACCAAAATGGGTGTGTGAGGAGTGGAAAACCATTTTAAATAGAATGGTGAACCTAATATGATATATTTACTTAATAAAGAAGTTGACTAACCATGTATTCCCATTTGAGATATTTCACTGATGGGTTTCTTGTTCTTCCCTAAAAATCCAAATGACACCCATGATAAACATACCATGAGGATTTAGGGTATCCAACCACCCTAGGGTAATAAGGAATTTAATCTTAATCCAATGTCATTTTCATTGACAAAATTTCCTTAACTCTAAGATATTGATATGAAATGTCACCTACCCAATTGCTATAGTTCTATATATTGAATTCATTTGGGAAATAATACCTTCATTAAGGGATAATTACAACTTGGGAATATCATTTTTTAATATTTAAGTATAAATACTATAAAAGAAAACACCATGCACATAGGCTAGTTGGGGTAAGGCATCCCCCATCTCAACATCTAACCAATTCAAGTGTCTCTTACCAGATTAAGGATATTATTACCTTAATTGTATTTGGGAGGTGGGGGAGGATATCCACCACATTTAGGAAACTATCTATGAGTTACCTAAGAGGGATCCTATTCACCATGGTCATTGTCACCAATATTTGATCCCAATTATATTATAAACTCCAAAGGATATTGTGCATATCCCACTCATTAAAACTAGAGAACCTATAAGGAGACCCTTTTGGGGGTAGACAACCATTTTAACTCAAGATAAGTTCAATTTCCCTACAACTACAAACATCCAGGAGTCCCATTAGTGTATCCTGATGGTGGTGTGGGTCTAATTACATATTTATATTATATAGAAGCCTTAGAGTTCATAAAAGCTGACTTTGGTGACTATTTCAAAAAACACTCACCAATGAAGGAAATTAATAACCAATATAGAGGTATTTAATATGCTATCCCACCACATTAGGAACCTAAAAAAATATCATCATGAGAAGCAAGGAGAGTTAAAATTATAGCTGAAACATCCTTGGGGAAGAA
Organism: Viscum album; assembly: GCA_963277665.1. NCBI lineage: Eukaryota > Viridiplantae > Streptophyta > Magnoliopsida > Santalales > Viscaceae > Viscum > Viscum album. The sequence goes on from OY728155.1 coordinate 728,078,493, forward strand.
CCAACCCATAGGGTTAGGGGAATTATATCCCCAATATCATATCTAGTATCATCCATTAAACATGAACATACCTTGATTACATATGTAACTCCTCTAAAGAAATATTTTTTCACTTATAGTTGTTTTACGTTAGTAAATTTTATCATTGTTAACCGAAGTGATACCGCATACCATGTACCTATTGAAGAACATGAAAAATAGAAGGAATATGTAGAGAATAAAAATCTCATAGAGGTAATTGAGGAAGGGTTACATACTTTACATCAACGTAAACCCCATGATTTTGGATCCCCTTATAATATTACACTACTAAAAACTTGATAGGAAACTTCTAATGAAAAAGGAAAAATAACGGTTATATCTATAGCCCGCACACCACCTAAATATGGTGAGACCATATTAAAAAAAAAAAAATAATTTCCCAGTTCAAGTCCAAAATAGAGTATCTTGAATTAGTAAATGTTGCATTTCATAGGTTAAATATACCCACTAAGTAAGATATTCAGACCAAAGATACCATGCCTCCTTTAGATAAACCCCTTTAATGGAAGGATATTTCTTAACCCATAAAAGAAGAATTGATCAAACCAATAAATTTGATATCACATCAATTAGACCATTTGACTGTAGCACTAATTGATTATCATGAGTTTCCACTACTAGGGAATCATCGACTTCCGGTTCAATAAATTCATCCAAGTCTAACTCAAGAGGTAATATGTATTTACTATATGCTCTTACCACTTAGTTGTATTTTATGGAAGGATATCATGCATCAGTACAACCAAAGAGAATGTTTTATCATGAGTTGGTGGATTTAAATACTCCTCTTCCCAACTTTATAAATCCCATATTCTCAAAATTCAATGAAATATGAAATCTAGAGAAATATCTCACGCATTTTTCCCCATTGTGGACCAATGTTGGTAACCCCATAATAACAAGTGGAATCCAGAATCATATGCTTCATGAAAAACATAGATGGTCTCACATTTGTTTTGTAAAATAACCAATTATTTTGATTTATTTAAAGACGGTATGACCTCTCTTAGTAATTCCTATATCAATCATATATATGATTAGAAAAACAACTATAATTGACCTCTTTGATTTATAGATATGATATTATGATAGAGTTTGGATTTCATTGAAATATATAATCCTCTAATTTAATCCTTTGAAATACTTATTCCCTAGGAAAAATTACTAGAGATATGTGTTTTAAACCTATATGATAAGATATCAAGATCAATCAACATTATAAAGTATTTTGTAGAGTTTTTAGAGTTTACAACTATATCATAATAACTAGAATATTCTATTTAAAGAACCAAGGAAAAACCAAAACAAGCACCACCATCACAACTAATAGAGTCTATAAATGTTGAAAAATTTATTTTCACCCTCAATCCAATAAGGTTGAGGTAATGGGAATTTGAAGATGTAAGGAACAAAGTTTATTCCTTCCATAATGACCAATTTATAGAGCACTTCATCTATATATAAGAGAATAACCTAATCACATTTCTTAAATCTAGAATTTTGATGAAGAAAGGAATAATGATCACCCAAATTTTTGACCTTAGAATTGTATGTTGGGTCACACATTCCAGGAGTACTTCATCTTCAAATATTTTCTATGAAGAATATTTAATGACAGTAAAGTTCTATTGGATAATCCCAAGGTGTATGTGACATGTGTTAGCCATTATACTTGAAGAAGGAGAATATTGGGATGAGTACTTGTATAGTAGAACATAAATGATTAATAACTGAATATCCTAGAAGTTAGTGAATCATGTACATTCCGTAATCAAGTCATGACTAGATCAACCTTTTGTGACCCTAATTCCAGCAATAACTTCCTATGACACCTTTTAAATCTTAGACTCCTAGGATTGTACATAATTTTCAAAAGAAATATAAGGTGAATGAGGAGACCCCAAGGATTTTAACACAATTCTGAAATCTTATATACTCCATGCTCCCATAATTGGTATAATGGGTACCATCCCCCATACCGAGACCATAATCATTATCCCACCAATTAATAACATCAGCACCATCCCAACAAATAATATCCTCTTCTGACGAGGATCACCAATTTTCATTAGTTAATATTATATGGTTGATAGAAAGATGTCTTGAGAAAGATGATTTTTATAAAACAATAGCCCATATTTCCATCAAAATGGTATCAACCAGGTTTTAATAACATTCAAATGGTCCTGATGAGGTCACTATTGATAGATAAAATCACACACTTTTTCAATATTATGTGTCTCAACAATTTTTCCCATCCTCTACTCCTAAAATTGGTGAATAAGTGATTTTTGATAACCCTCCTACCTATAAAGAAGTTTTTTATTCCTATTAATTCCTCAAAATAAAATGTTGATAGATCATCTGCTTGATTTCACCATGTTGACCTTTGAAGGCCCTTCCCAGTATTTTATTCCTTTTACTAACCCGAGGATTCTCCTCGCCTTCCTTGGTATTACTTTTCCCCAAAGGTCCTTGGATTTTCAAATGGAGGCTCGTTTCTTCATATCTCCCCTATGGAATTCTCAGAAGATTCTTCCTTGTACAAGCTCACCTTGGTTTTATGCTTTGTTAGTCGAAGGCCTTTGTGGATGTCATCGATAGACATGTCAACATGCTGTGGGGTCTCAATAAATGAGCGGAGGTTGGATTTCTTGATTCTAAGAATATGATGATTCTATTCTCCTCAGATGAAGAACTTGGTCTGACATGGTCTAGTGGCTCATGCTCCATCAACTAATTTCATTTTACCCATCTCAGATAGTCCATTGCACTACACATGAATTGTGATCCATAGACCATGGAGATTTGGATTCATCTTCTAGGTTTTAATTTCTCTTTATATAACCCCCACTATTTTTTAGATGTTAGGAAATCTTCTTGGTCGCATTCTGGTTGTGGATCTTAGAACCGAAGCGGTCTACCATCCCATTGAACCCCGAATTTGTGTTGAGGTTGACCTATCAAAACCACCTTTGGATTTTCTATAGATAGAGATTTTTTGAGAGTACAGACATTAAAAAACCAATTATTTATGATTCACAGACTCCCTATTTCTTCTCTTGTTTCATTAACGGACATTCAACCCAAAGATGTCGGTGTAGGGGTGCTGCTCTGATTGAATTGAACCTGCTAAATGAGGATGTCTCTCTCTAAAATGAGGCTACCATGGGAAAGGGGATCGTTGTTTCAGAGAGTATGGATCCTAAGGGAAATATTCAAATGGAAGTAAACCAACCTTCCTATGCAGAAGTGGTGAACCAATCCCTTGCCATAGCGATGAGTTTTGGAGAAAATTTGGCTAAGATCATACATGAAAGGACAACGGTAACTCCACCAGTTTCCAGATTGTGCTTGTCTGATGGAAATGAAAGGAAAAAATGGCCTCTCTAAAATCAATGATTTAAAGATGGACATGGGATAGGAAAACATGAGACTTAAGGGAAACTCCTCTGAAGTTGGAACCCTGAATAGGTTTCCAGTTCTGGGTGAAGGTGAGCTAATTCCATTTTAAGGAGGGACTTATGAAGTTACATGACACGATGGGGATATTTCTCAAGGAGATAACATTGAATAATAAGATGCTGAGATGGATTCTTACATAGGTACACAGTCTACCAAGATCAATATAATTGGAACAAGAAGACGACTACATTAGGTCCTCTGCCAGGAAGGGAAAGAAGGTCCTTATAGACTTAGAGGTCTTCATCCAGCATGTGAGGAGGTCGCAGACCTGGAAAGACTATTCTTATTTACCCAAACCTTTAGTTACAAGATCTTATAGTAAAGGGCATCTTAGGAAAACTAAATCCCTCATTTCTATGAAAACATATGTGAAAATAGGATTAGAAAAGGACTAGTCTGATCTTCAAAAGGAACAAGAAACATCTCCTAGTGAAGAGGTTGTGGGGTATCAACATGGTAGGAAAGATGATTCTGATCGGAAACTAGATCCTTCTATTGGAGTCATGAAGGGAACTAGTAAGGTGGAAGATCATGTGTCTCCATACCCAATGTGTTCCATGGGGAAAGTTTCTTCTATTCATCCTGCTATACCCATGCAATTGGATTCAACAGCTCAATTGACCAAGAGTAACACACACGACTCAGCTTTCCCCCAACTGGCTTCTTCGGAGGTCCTAGTGGAGGTTCATAAACTAAACCTGGTGGCCCTTGAAGGCCAAGATCTAAACCTCTTCTCCTCCCCCCCACACTTTTCTGAACAAATGTAGAAAGACCTTATTACTCATGAACTATCATGAAAATATAGTTTGACACCATCGAGCCAGAGACTAGTTGTTTCTTAAGTGTTCCAAATATTGTGTAGGTATCAACTTTATGTTTGTTCTGATTTCGTTTCTAGTTCTTTTCTTTGAATGATTTTGCTTTGTTTGCTGTCCTTTTTTCTCTTAGATACTCTTTTTCTAAAAATGATTTTTACACATTAGGCACACTCATATTAAAATAAAAAATTTCTCACCTTTAAAATTTTTATTTGATAAAATGGATTCCATATTTGGAATTATTTGGTACAAATTATTGAAAAAGTATCATTTTATTTTTAAGTATGAAAAAAAATATTAAAAAGATTAAAGTCAATTACAGTGATAATGGTGAAAATGTTATTTTTAAATATTTGTTTTATTAATATTGTGTAATTTTTATTAAATGAATTAAATTAAAATATTTTAAATAATGAATCTAATACTATGTTTTAACATATATACAATTATATTAACATACTTTTAATTAGAAACCAATTCGAAATAAGATTAAGAACACATAATGCTTAAAACCTAATTTTGCTATATATAAAATGTTTAAATATAAAAGTTATTTTTCTATTATTTAGAAATCTAATTAGATTAAATAGATATTAAATTTAGGTTCTTAACACCCAAATTTTTTAATATGGTTTGCCTTATATTTTTAATAAAATATAAATTACTTGGTTTAAAACTAGTTACCAGGGTAAAAATAAAAATGGTAAAGTGTAAAAACCTAATGGTAAATAACTTGGAACATGTTTAAAACATTTGTGGAAGTTTATGTTTTAGTATTAATCAACATTATCTCACAAAAACTCAATTATTACTCACTTTTGTGACCATAAACCCTTGAATATTATCATTCCATTATTGAAAAATAATGGGTGTTCACAAAAGTGACCTCTTCTTCGCTTATAAAAGGGGACACTTCCACCCCTTAATTACACACCCATAACTTATAATTTATTCTTGAAACCATTACATATTTCTCCTACTATAAAACTATCTCATTCTCATTATCATATTATCACTATAAGTTATCCTAATCACTTCATTCCCAAGAATACAATCAAGAGAAAGTTCAAGGTCCCAAAGTGAGTATGAGTTAATCCATCTCTTTTTCTTATTATTATTTCCCTTCCAAACCTATCATGAACATAGTTATAAAATGAAATTATTATCATTAGTTTACTTAAGTATTATTATATTTATGGAACAACCATTATTTATTCCTTCCCATCCACTAGGAAAAACAAAAGAACGTTGGTCGTGCATTGTGTGAGCTATCGCCTCCAAACATTTTTTTCATATTGATTTTTATTCTTTATACAAACCACTTAAAATATAATAAAAACCTTAAAACATATAAATAATATCACTATTATTCTTTTATAAATATATTATATCAAAATATTCATTTTCTAACCATACTCACCCATCAAATTATAGTACGTTCATGTTTGGGTTAGTCGAACCACCTACTTGAACAATGCTATAAAACTCTATCATGAATGATTATGGGAATAATAACATTCTTATAATTTAGTAATAAAATACTGAATTGTTTATAGTTCTATAAATTTTATATTAAGTACTAAACTTAGTATCTTTTATCGTTAAAATTACCAAAAATAAGCTGACCTAGATTCCATTTTCATGAAAACATAAGAAAAAACTATATAATAAATAAATAACATATTATAAAAAATGGACCTTATTAAATAAAATATGTATGAATAAGTTTCCTAATAAGATATATAATAAAATTAATTTGATTAATCAGTAAGTTAGGAATGTGTACAAAATGAACCAGGACCACAATGAGGGTTTCATCAACTCAATTTATGATTAATTAGGGCATAATCTTTCGTAATTGGATATATTTTACAAGATTTATTTAATCCTAAATTTTATAAATGATATATTTTATTTATTATTTTTATATGTATAAATTACCTCTCATAATAAATAACCACATATTTGATAAAATATTTTTATAAATAATAGTATAACGTTGGTAAGAATAACTCCCATTCTTACCAAAGAATCTTATCCTCTATTTCCCTATTTTTCCTATCAAAAGTTTTTTCTTTAATTCAATGAAAGTATGTTTTTTGTTTTATATTATTTATATTTTCTATTATATATTTTATGAAATTAAAGTCTTTCAATGTTTTTAATATGTTTTTTTTAAATAAAATCTACCTAAAATATTAATAAAGGACTTTATTTTCATTATTTACAAATTTAGATTTGTTAGCTTGATTTTTATTTTTATTTTCAAGGATATTTTATTTAGAAAACTTTATTTTAAAGTTTTCTAAATTATTCTATTTCTGTTATTTTTTTTGAAATTAATTTTCACTTCATCTTTTATTACAAGGTTTAAAAGGTTTTGTAAAAACTTTTGTATTTTCACTTCTATTTTTTCATCCAAGGTTTATCTATCATGAAGTTATATTTTTATCACCAAAGGTTATTTATTATGATATGGTGAATTTTATAAAATTATATTTTTTATAATCTATAATTTCTTATGTTTATGTTATGTAATATTTTTGAAAAGTTTAAGAAACCTATTCCTTTTATATGGGTTCTTTAAGATATGACAGTGATTGATTTTAAGTGGCATAAATATATATGAATAATGATTGTTGGGGTCTTACATAACCCTAAAATGAATTGGTTTAAGTTTATATCTCATGAGATATTCATACATGGTTATAATAATTTTTCTCATGCAAGCATGGGCATAATGATTTTCCTCACATTTTCAGGCATGGATATAATGGTCTTGTTCATATAGGTGCAAGTATAATGAGTTTTATCACAAAGGTTTTCCTATAATTTATGGTTGTTCTATATTTTCATTTTTTTATCATGTTATGCCAAATTTTCAATATGCATTTCATTTTCATGAAATGGTATGTTTTCATATTATGACATATTTTTAATGTATTATGTACTCTTATGTCATGATCACATGTTTTATTATTATTGAGATGTATTTTGATCCATGTTATAAATTTTATACTTCCTTAAGGATATTTTTATGAACTCATGTTTCTCTACCATGTTTTATGATTTTCATCCATGCTCTCACAATATTTTATTAAGATATTTATCCCCCCTCATGTTCTCATTCATGTTTATAATCCAATACATTTTGAATTATTTTACCTTACTGAGCATATAAGATCATCTATTTCTTATGTTTCTATTGTTCATGTTATGAAGATTATTATATCATGTGATATATATAGAAAAGGGTATAGAGGATAATGATTATGCATTAATTATTATAAGTTCTGTAAAATAATATTTTTATGTAGTTTATCTCCAAGATACTAAACCTTTTGGTTCTCAGGTTGTGTGACTATTTGTGAGATTTATCATCAAAATAATGAAATTAATGTATTATTTTAGTGGTTCTTATCTTGTTTTTCTTCAGTTGGTATAAAATAATGGTTTATTTATTTTAGATATTAGTTTAGTTTTTTTGGGGATAAGTTTATTTAATTGTATCAAAAACTTAGGGACAAGTCTAATGGATTAGTCTAAGTATAGGATAAAATCATGAAATTTGGGAAAATTAGAGATTTATTTTCTTGGTAATAAAATACCTATTCGGTTACTAAAAGTTCATAAAAGTTATATACTTATGGTTAGTAACCCTAAATGGGATTATTAGGTATTAAATCAACTATCACCTAGTGCAAAAAAAGATTCCTAACTGAAAACTTGGTTTGACACTCTCAGGGGATATATTTTGGTTAATTAACATGATCTTTATGAACCATTATAAAGTATTTTAATATATAACTAGTAAAATTAGAAAAATAACCATGTATAAACTAGATTGAAACCTATAAATTCATAGGCTAATGTGTTCATGTCATTTATGAAATCCACCATCTAGGTTTATAGTTCCCTTCTATGTACGTTCATTAATTTAACTATACTCATTCCCAGTTTTCATTTAGCCATGGTAGTGGTGGAAAAATGAAATAATTGAGTTAACAATGTATGAAATAGAGATTTTTTAGATTTTACTCATCTGAAATATAACTAAATTGGGTCTGGGATATAAAAAATCATAGTAATTCGCAACCAACTATCTCAAGTTGTGAGAAATAATGCAAATCATGTTGGGATCCTAAATGCACCAAGGAATAAGAAACTCGATATCAAGTCATTAATGAGGCATCATCCACTCTATTTTAGTGGGTCTTATAATCCTATGGATTCTGAGTAGTGTTTTAATGAGATGGAAAATATATTTTTTATTCTACAGTTCTTGGACCATGAAAATATTTTTTTGGTCCTCTATAATTTAGAAGCTAATGATGACTAGTGTTAGAATCTTATTAATAATACCATATAGAAGGAGAAGAACACTTTATGAAATTAGAGGAGTTTAAGAAGTTATTTTTCACCAAATATTTTCCTCAGACTCTTCATACAAAAATAGAGTGGGAATTCTTGGAATTGAAGTAAAAAATTATGGATCTATTGGATCTTATGAATAAAATTTCACAAGAATCCTAAGGTATGCCTTTGGTTTCATATCTAATATAGAAAGTAAAATTAATCTCTTCTTTACTTGTTTAAATCCTTTTATTCAAAGGTAATTATCTATAAGAGAATTCAATCACTATGAAGATATTGTTATATGTTATCTTAAAGTAGAGATGGAAACTAGAACCTCACATTATTTTGGAGAAAATAAAAGTAGAGTGGATTATCATGGAATCTCTAATAATAAGACACATGGTGGTAAGAAATTTCAAATTCCTACAAGAAATAAATGTGAGATAAAGCACCCAGGTAGTTTCCTAAGGGGATCAAGGATGTTCTTTAAGTATGGTAAAGTAGGAAACCAATCCCACAACTATCAAAGTAAGGATAAGAGGCCAATTAATAAAATAGAGGAGAGGAAGGTCCCAAATAATGATCCACCAACATTGTAATTATTTATGTGTAAGGATTTTGAAAATTACAAAAATCAATTCCCTAAAACCTAAGACAATAAATAAAATAGGCCCCAAAACCTCCCAAACCGGGGGGAAAAGGAAAGGAATTTCCAATCAATATCTTTGAGATAGATCATGACAATGATTTGATGTGAGGTACACTTGATATCTGTTATAGATATGTTAATATCTTAGTTTATTCTGGTTCATCACATTATTTTATATCACACAAGTTCTCAAAGATTTTGGAATCACAACCTTAAGAAATTGATATAAAACTATCTATAAAGTTCCCTTGTGGAACAATGATTGAATTTAAGATATATAAATATTATCTGATTTAGATTTGTAGGAGGATATTTCTTGAAGATAAAATTCTTCTTCCTTTGGTTGAATTTGAATTAATATTGGGTATATATTGGATTCCCTTATATAAAAAACATATTATCTGTCGGGATAATGAAATATTATTCCATACCCCAAATAATATTATTATCAAGTATCAATGAAAGGATGATTATAAACTACCTATGGTAGGAAATTATATAATATGGGTTATGATACCCAACAATGAGGGACTCTCGACTCAAATGGTTTGATAAAAAGTCAACATTGATGAAATGGCTATTGTATGGGAGTATATTGGTGTATTTCTAGATGAAAAACCTAGTCTTCCCCCAGAGCATGAGGTTGAGTCTTTAATTGAACTCATAACCAGATTCATTCTTATCTTACAGAGTCCATATAGAATTGATCCCATTGAATTGGAGGAATTAAATAAGCAACTGAAATAGAATCTGTATAATGATTTGATATTCCCTATTGCTTCACTATGGGGTTCACCAGTCCAATTTGTAAAAAAAGGATGGATCAATGTGTATTTTCAAGAATAAGTATCCTCTACCTTGCAATAATGATTTGTTTGATCAACTTAGAGTAGGTTGATACTTATCGAAGATTGACCTTTAATATGGATACCATCAATTAAGGGTCAAAAGGGAGTATATTTCCAAGGTATATTTTTGTATGAGGTATGGACACTATAAATTTATAGTGATTCCCTTTGAACTTACGAATACTCCCACTATCTAAATGGATATAATGAATAGGTTATTCAGAGACTACCTTAATCAATTTGTGGTTGTCTTTATAGACACTATTTTTATATATTCAATGAGAAAGAAAGATCGTGGAGTTTAATTCTAGATTATGTTAAATACCTTTAGAAATTAGAAACTGTATGTCAAATTTAGAAAGTGTAAATTATGGATACATAAAGTACTATTCTTAGGTCATGTAATCATAATCAAGAGCATATCATTGGATCAATCAAATATGTAAGTTATCAATAAATGTCCTAGAACAAGCATAATAACTAAGATTCATAGTATTATCAACTTATATGGATAATATAGATTATTTATGATTATTTTTTCATGTCTATAAAATCAACTAAAAAAGTTAACATGGAAAAGGAGTATAGTTAATTTAGATAGAGGAATGTGAAGAAAGTTAAAAAAACTTAAAAATGGTTAGTCACTACTCTTATAAATACATTACCATGCAGTAGGGAAGCATTTTTAATATACAATGATGTTTCGAAAAAGGTATCAGGTTACATCCTAATGTAGAATGACAAGGTAATTTCATATGTATCATGCAATTAAAAACTCATGATAAAATTTACCAGAGACATGATTGGAATATGGTGGTTGGGATATTTTCATTAAAAATTTGGAAAATTTATCTATAGATAGAAAAGTGTGATACACATACTAACCATAATATCTTGAAATATATATTCACATAAAATAAGTTGAATATATGCTAAAGGAGATGGTTGGAGTTGATAAAAGACTGTGTCTGTTCAATACATTACCACCTATGGAAAAAAAATAAGGGGATGATTCTCTAAGAAGTAAATACCATGTTACTCTATTCATGAAAAGGACTAAAAAATATCACTACAAAAAAACAGTACATTAGAGGGGGTTATGAAAAACCCCATGTAAATTCATTTTCTATATAATTAGAAGGGGTTTTGCATAACCCCCTCTAATCATTGAATTTAGAGGGGGTTATGAACCCCATCTAAATTTATTTTCAATAAAAAAATAGAGGGGGATTATGTATAACCCTCACTAATCATTGAATTTAGAGGGTGTTATGGAACCCATATAATATCTTAAATTAGAGGGGGTTTTGAACCCCCTCTAAATTTTCTAACATTATTTTTTTAATATCTAGTAGGATTTTAAAGGGGGTTCAAAACCTCATATAATGTCTTAAATTAGAGGGGGTTCAAAACACTCTCTAATTTCTTAAATTAGTTGTGTTTCAAAACATCCCTCAAATTTCTTAAATTAGAGGGGGTTAAAACCCCCCCTTTAATGTCTTTAAATTAGAGGGGGTTCAAAACCACCTCTAATGTCTTAAATTAGAGGGGGTTGAAATCCACCCCAAATGTATTTAAATTAGAGGGGGTTTAGAACCCCCTCTAATGTCTTAAATTAGAGGGGGTTGAAAACCCCCTCTAATGTCTTCAAATTAGAGGGGGTTCAAAACCCCCTATAATGTCTTAAAATTAAATGGGGTTCAAAACCCCCCCTAATTTAAGATATTATAGGGGTTTTGAACCCCCACTATTTTTTTTTAAAAATTCAACTTCCATAATATTTATATACATATAATTAAAACACAATATATAAATGTATTTAAATACATTATATGAACATATTATATAAAATATTTATATGGTTGTATTTGATTGTATTTAAATATATACATAAATATAATTGTATAATATTATGTACATTAATATATATTTATTTGTATCAATTTTATTTCATATAATATTAATAATTTATAATATAAATTATAAACATATTATATATATATATTTAATTTATTTAAAAAATATATCATATAAAAACTCAATCTTGTAGTTTTTATAATTTATATTATAACAATAACAATTATATTTTTAAATCATATGTTTATACTTTTATATTATATATAATTAAAATTATATGGAATAGAATTTATATAAATAAATATATATTAATTTAAAAAATATTGTACAATTATATTTATTGAAATACATATATATTAATGTACATGATAATAAATATATGAATTGAAATACATTATATAAATATTTATATAAATTGAATTTCATATATTATTAAGTATATATCTGTTTAAATTGAATTTCATATAACATTGTTATATATAATATACACATTAATTAAATATAATATAAAATTGTATTTTAAATAACATTATATAAATATTTCTATAAATCATATATGTATAAATTGTATTTCATAGAGTAGTATAATTATATATTAATTATATATAATATTATACTATTTATAAAAATAAATAAATATATTAATATAAATAATAATAAATATATGTATTGAAATACCTTATATATTTATATATTTTTTAAATACCTCATATAAATATATTAAGTAAATACTTAAATATATATATTCTTTAAATAAACATGTATATAATATATAAATATATATTTATGTATATAAATAATTTAGATAAATATATATAATATAAATGTATTTAATATAGTATATGTATGATATAAATCATAAAATAAATGTATAGTATTTATATAACCAACATGTAATTATTATAGTTTAAAGACAATGTGTAATAATAATAATAATAATTATATATATATATATATTATAATTATATTATATCTATAAATATTATTTAAATATATAAACACACATACACAAAAAAAATATTTATAAATATATATTTATATATGTAAATATAATTATTTATATATATTATATGAATAAAAATGTATATAATATATAAATAATTTATATAAATATATTTATAAATATACAATCATATGAGTATATAAATATAAATATATAGTGTATATATATATGTTATATATTTAAATGAATTTAAATATATTATCTAAATAATATTTATTAAAATAGACATAGAATATATATAAATATACTGATGCTTATGTAAATTAGAAAAACCAAGTTGGTATAGTGGTAGGCAGTCGCTGATAGAATTTAGTATTGTCCAAATCGATCCAGGTTCGAATCCTTGCTTCAGCAGATAAATTTAACGGCGCGGGAGGATATTGGCTGGGTTGTGGGTCATGTGTTGCGGGAGAGTGGGAACTGGAGGTGAAGAGGAGGAGTGGGAAACCGGAGTGGGATGAGGGGAACTGGAGGGGTTGTGAGGCGGACTTCCACTTAGTGGGAAACTCGAGGGGAGGGTCGGGGAACCTGAGGGTTCAAAAAAAACTGTGGCGTTAGGGGTGGTTCTGAAAACCGCCTTTAAAATAATTCCAAATTAGGGGAAGTTAAAACAACCCCTAAAGCTAACCTCCCCAAAAGACTTCCCATTAGAGGCAGTTATGGCTGTAAGTGCTTAGGGGGTGGAAATGTATGTGAACATTAGAGGGGGTTTAAACCCCCTCTAATGTACCTACCTCTAAAGTAAGACTGATTATACCAGCGGTTCCTCAAAACCACCCCTAATAACAAGGGGTGAGCACATTAGCGGCAGTTACTCATAATCTATACTAATGTCTTTATAAGGGGTTATAACCCCTTCTAAACTCAATAATAACCCCTTCAAAACTCACCATTTTTTGTAGTGGATCTAATACAAATGGATTTCAGAGGATAAATCTTGAATTCATAATGAGAGGAGATAAAAATTATCTTTCCCAATTGGTTGCTCAACCTTCCATCTATATAAAGATCAAAGAGTCCTAAAAATATGATGTAGAGTTATAGAAAAAGGTAGTGAATATTCCAAATTTTAACTTTGATAAAGATGAAATTATTATGTTTAGAACCTAGATATGTGTCCCATCAAAATTTTAATTGGAGAAGGAATTTTTGGATGGTGCACATGAATCATTATTCTCTATTCATCTAGGAATCATGGAGATATAAAAATATTTAAAACAAAACTTTTGGTCGAATAACGTGAAGTGGTAAACTGTAGAATACATATCTCGATGCTTGGTATTCTGGAAATTTAAGTCCAAATGAAATAGTTATAAGGGTATATTGTAACCATTATCCATATTAGTATTGAAATGGGAAAACATTACCATGTATTTTTTAATAGGACTCCCTAAAACATCTAAAGCTTGTAATGCTATTTGTGTTGTAATCAATCAACTTATGAATTCAGCACATTTTATTTCCATAAAATAGGATTTATTTCTTAACCAACTCATCAAGATTTATATATGGGGAGTGGTAATTTTACATGGATTACCACTTTCTATTTCATTTGATCGGAATTTGAGGTTTTCCTATAGGTTATGGATAAGTCTTCCAAAATAATTTGTTACAGAGTTGAGTTTCACCATAGCTTAACTTCCTAAGATAGATTTTCATTCTAAGAGGACCATTCAAATTCTAGAGGATATATTGAGATCTTATTCAATGGATTCCCAAGGATATTGGGATCAACACCTCCCCCAAGAAGAGTTATAATATAACAATAGTTTTCAATCCATTATTCAGATAGCAATATATGAGTCTCTTTATGGGAAGAGATGTAGGAATCCAATATGTTGGGATGAAGTTAGAGAGAGGAATATGATAGGTTCTGACCTTTTCTAAGAAAAAATGAAGAAGGCTCAAACCATTCAATGACCTATAAAATAATCATAATGTTGATAGAAGAGTTATGTAGATAATCATTGATGAAATTTAGAATTTTAAATCAGTGATAATGAATTCCTTATAATATCTCAATGGAAGTGGGACATGATATTTGGGAAGAAATGGAAACTAATCCCTAAGTACATCAATCCCTTTGAGGCCCTTAATCATGTTGGGGTTGTATCTTATCACTTAGCACTCCCTTTGTACCACTCTTAAGTGCATGATGTGTCCCAAATATCACTTTTTAGGAAGTACATACTAGATCCATCACATGAACAGATCTCATAAGTTGTATAATTAGAACATAACCTTTAATATTAAGAATATACTTTGGAAGTCTTGGATCTAGGAGACATGTTTCTAAGTAACAAGACCACCCATATTGTAAACGTTATGTGGCAGAATCAAAAGTTTGAGGAGGATATATGAGAACATTAGGATGTGTGTATAGAAAAATACATTTACTTGTTTTCCTCCATGTATTAAAATTTTGAGAATTAAGTTATTTTTAAAAGGGTTATCAAGTAACAACCCATGATTTTAGTAATTACATTTCCTTAATTAAACACTGTGTGGGTAGCTTATCTTGCATGAAACACTGAACTAAAATTAAAACTTTGTTACCTTAATAAAATTATTAAATATTAACATTATATTATATCCATTAAATTGGAATGTGTAAATATAATTAAAAAATTTATAAAAACTATATAAAAGGTATAATAAAACAAATTTCATTTTATGCTTGGATACACACTTTTTCTAAAAATGATTTTTACACGTTAAGTTCTCTAATATGAAAATTAAGTTTTTCTAAAATTTAGAAATTTTAATTTTCAAAATGTATTTAAAATTTGGAATCAGTTTTTCCTAATTATGTAAAAAGGATAATTTTATTTTTTGGATTAAAAATTATATTTCTGAGATTAAAGTTAATTATAGTGATAACGATGAAACAATTATTTTCCATGATTTTTTTATTAATATTTTAAATTTTTATCTAAAAAATTAAATAATAATATTTTAAATAAATAATATAATATATTTTTTAAACACATATATAATTATATTAAGACACATTTAATTAGTAACCAATTCTAAATAAGATTGAGAACAGATAATGGTTAAAACACCATTTTTCTAAAAATAGTTTTTCTATATATAAAATGTTTTAATTTTAATTTTAATTTTAATTTTAATTTTTTATTATTTAGAAATTTAATTAGATTAAATTTATGTTCATCACACCCAAATTTGTAAATAGGGGTTACCTTATATTTTTAATAAAATATTAATTACTTTGTTAAAAACTATTTACCAAGGTAAAACCAAAAATGGTAAAATGTACAAACCTAATGATAAATAACATGGAACATTATTAAAACATGTGCAGAAATTTATAGTTAAGAAATATAAACCCCACATCACCCAAACACTATTAATTATCATTTTTTGAACCATCAACCCTTAAATAGTTTCATTCCATTATTGTAAAATAATGGGTGTTCATAAAAGTTCCTTTTTCTTCTCTTATAAAAGTGAACAATTCAACACCTTCATAACACACACATACCTTTGAGTTTATAATTTAAAATATTAAATTATTATAATCCCATGAACATATCTCAATCTCATTATCCTCTATTCATTAGAATTTATCCTAAGCCCTTTATTTCCAAGGATACTTTCAAGAGAAAGTTCACGGCCCCAAAGTGAGTATTACTTAATCCTTATCTTTTTATTATTATTATTCCCATTAAAAAAATATCCTAAACATAGTTATATATTGAAATAAATATCATTATTATAATAAATTTTTATTTTATTAATGTAACAACCATTAATTATTCCTTTTCATACACTTAGAAAAAAAAAGAATTTCAGTTGTGCGTTGTGCAGACTACCACCTCCATGAAGTAACATTTTTTGTTTTTCATATTGATATTAGTTATTTATAAAAAGAACTTAATATATTATTAAAAATATTAAAAACTATAAATAATATCATTATTTTTATTTTATAATTACATTATGTAAAAATAATCATTTTCTTAACCATACTCACCCATCAAATTACGGTATTTTCATGTTTGATCAACTATAACCACATACTTGAAAAATGATATAAAAAATATCATTGATTATTATGGGAATACTAAAATTATTATAATTTAATAATAAAATAATAATTTTTATGATTCTAGAAAGGTTATATTAAGTATTTAACTTAGTATATTAGATCGCTAAAATTAAAAAATAAGTTGACACCGATTCTATTTTCACACAAAAATAAGAAAACTATATAATAAATAAATAGAAAATGATTAAAAATGGTTCTTATTAAATAAAATATTTATGAATAATATTCATAATAATATATCTAATAAACTTAATTTTTTTATTTAGGAGGTTAGGTGAAAGTACAAAAAGCATTAGGACCACAATAAGTGTTTCATTGGCTCAATTTCAGATTCATTAGGTCATAGTATTTCTTAATTGAATATAATTTTAAAGATTTATTTAATCATGAAATTTATGTATTTTATATGTTATTTATTATTTATCTAAGGGGAGATTACATATCATCATTAATAACCACTTCTTTGATAAAATATTTTCCAAAATAAAAGTAAAACTTTGTTAATAATAACTCCCATTCTTACCAATGAATATTCTCTTCCATGTCCAAGTTTTTCATATTTAAAAAGTTTTATTTAATGAAATCCAAGTATGTTTTTTTTAATTTATATTCTTTATATATTCTTTTACGTATTTTATTAAATGAAATTCTTTCAACATTTCTCAGATGTATTTTTTTAAAAAAAAATTAATTAAAATATTAATAAAGGAATTTATTTTCATTGTTTACCACTACAAATTTATTATCTTGATTTTTGTTTCTTTTTAAGTATATTTTATTTGGAAATATTTATAATAAGTTTAAAAAAAATTATTTACCTTCTTATAAAATTATTCTATTTTATTTTCACTTTTTTATATTCACTTATATTTTTTCTCTAAGGTTTATCTCTCATAAAGTGATATTTTTATCACCTTATATATTTTATTATGATATGATTACTTTTTTAAAATGATATTTCTGATATCCATGCTTTTTTAATTTCATGTTATGTGATGTTTTTGAAAAGTTTAAGAAACTCATTATTTTTCCATGGGTTCTTTAAGATTTAATGATGATTGATTTTAAGCGGAACATGTATGTATGGATGATGATGGGTGGGGTCCTATATCACCCTCCACTAAATTGGTTTAATTTTATATATAATGAGATATTCAAGAATGGGTATAATAATAATTTTTACATAGGCACACGTATAATGAGTTTTCTTATATTTTCAAGCATGGACATAATGAGTTTGTTCACATAGGCGTATGCATAATGAGTTTTCTCACAAAGGTTTTCATATACTTTTGGTTTTTAAAAATTTCTAAGTTGTTTATTAAGTTATTCTATATTTTAAATATTCATTTTATTTTAATTAAATTCCATGTTTTCATGTTACAACTTATTTTTAAAGTATTCTATACTCTTATGTTGTGCTCACATGTTTTATGATTATTGAGATTTATTTTGATCCATGTCATAACTTTTATGCTTCCTTAATGATCTTTTTTATGATATTATGTTTCTATATCATGTTTTATGATCATTATATATAGTATCATGATATTTTATTATTATATTAATACCTTCCTCATTTTCCACTTCATCTTTATGATCTAAAATATTATGATACATTTTTTCCTTATCGAGCGTCTGAACTCACCCCTTTCTTATGTTTCCATTCACTGGGTTATGAAAATGATTATATCATGTGATATGTATAAAAAAGTTTATATATGGTCATTATTATAGAATTATATTTTAATTTTTTTTTAAATAATATGTTTATGTAGTTAATCTATGAGACACTAAACCTTTTGATCCTCAGGATGTGAAACTGTTTGTGAGTTGTACTATCTAAAACATGAAATTAATGAATTATTTAGGATATTTTTAAAGAGACACCCTCTATTTAAGTTATTTATCATTTAATCTTGTAAATATATTTTTGAATATGTTTTAAAGTTTTTTAAGGCAGGTTAGTGGTGTTTTGGAGGTTGGATTCATAGAAAGACCGATCAATGGATGATGTTGTAGCTTGAAAATCTTCAAAAGTACCACCGAATAGCTAGTGGGGATCCGCCAAATAAATGATAGAGTCTACAAGATATAAAGTAAAACTATATATCCAATTGAAAAGATAGTGGTATTCCTAGGAAAAACTAATTCTTCTTGGAAGCCAGTTATGAACCGGCAGAGGCCACCAACTATCTGGTGACGCTGTTCGAGGCCCAATAAAGAAATAAGGCTTATATTGAGTTTTAAAAAACCTAACCCATATCTCAATTTTATTTTTATTCTAATCCTTTATCAACCTCAAATAAACTAGGATATTTTTTTTGGAGATTTTGGTTTCTCTACTCTCCTTATATCTTCTCCCTTTGATGCCCAGACACTGATTTCATTCCATGATTACAGATCTAGTGAGTTGTGCCTTGATCTAGATCAATTTTACCATATTTTAATTGATCAAACTAATTAGGTTATTTATTTACTAATTAAATAAAATTATTTTATCATGTTATAACAAGGGTATTTTATTCAATGATACAATGGGTTCTTGGATTCATTGAATTGGAACTTTTTCAGTATTTTGGACCTAGAATGTTGTCGGCAACAAATCATCTCAGATATGTGTGAGATTTTCCTACCTTTTGGGTGTGTTTTATCTTCAAACTCACTCCTAGATTTATATTTTTTTGGTATCTAGTATTGTTATAGGATTATTAGTGGTACAATATGACTCAAAAATAACCCTTGTTATTGAAATTTCATTGTACTTAAGGTAGGAAATCCTTATCATTGTCACGTCTTTATACAGGTTCTTGGCATGATTTTTGGTAGGTTTGTATAGCCATGTGAGACCTATGTTTGACGTTTTATCTCATGAGGTATTCATGTGTATCCCCATTGATTAGACACTAAATGAGGCTAATATTAATTGTAAATATATGTAATATTCATGTTATTTATTTTTCATAAACACCATTTTAGTGCATTTTACACTTTGAACATCATTTCACATTATGATTGTAATACCTTCTTAAAATGCACTATTATGTGGTACATTTTTTAACATCATTTAAAGTACCCAATGATTCATCTGATTTTAAGGAATATAATTATACATATTTTAATTTTATATTTATGTAAATTGATCTAAACTTAAATATGAACATGTTTAATTCAGGGATCAGTGGAGAATTCATAGAGGATGATGGAGATATTTGACAATGAAAGGAAGCAATTATGGAGAAGGCAGATTGGACACCAGCCCACTGATGAGCCTTTGGGTCCCAACATAAAGTCCCAATTAATCCCAAATTTTGTGGTATTCTATAAGACATGTATAGGAACAAATCACTCTTCAGGATCCAATGCTAATTCGGACTCCATGGTGTCCATTTAGGCGTCCCAAGTTAGAGATAAAATTCTGGGTCAGATTCTGCGGCCCAGAAAAACATCCCACTAATATGCTCATATATCTTAATAAAAAACTAAAAATGATCCAAACTTTTACATCCGGCTAGAATACATCTGGGGATCCATTTTATTCTGCTATGTCCCACTCTGATTCGTCCATCTAGAAGGTCTTACAAGCGAGACTGTTC
This sequence comes from Viscum album, assembly GCA_963277665.1. Lineage (NCBI taxonomy): Eukaryota > Viridiplantae > Streptophyta > Magnoliopsida > Santalales > Viscaceae > Viscum > Viscum album. Next base: position 728,099,199 of record OY728155.1, read on the forward strand.
GGTGAAGGAAATCTGGCTTCCACCTCGGGTCAAGTGTGGAAAAATAAACTCTCCCTTACTTTCCACCCACCTATGGCCTACCAAAATTAATTGAAGAGACTTGGAATTTTGGAGGCTCTACCCAAGGGATAAAAAATTACTATTTAATGTAGTGTTGGTGAAGGAGTTGAGAATCTTGGATGCTTTGTTCAATTGTAATGTTATGCTGCAATTTTGTTGTCTCAAATTTGTCTTTCACATGTAAGTTGTTCAATTCACTTTAGTTTCTTAATAAAAGTTCATCTTATACTCTTATTCTATTTTTATTCATATAACTTTGATACCTTTGGATCAAGGTGTGAATTTATTCACACCAAACCTTGTGAAATTATTCACACAACGGTGGAGTGATCATTTTATTTTTGTTGTTTTCTTTACTTCTCTATTTCCTCCCTCATGAGTCTACTTTCCGCTTCCATTGAAACCATGGGATCAATGGAGGGCTAACCCACTTATGAGTTGATCCAAGGGAGTAGCAAGGGGATGTATTGGATGTTATTTATCACCTCATTAATGTATAATCACTTCTTTAATTGAGATTTTTATTTGAAGATTTTTAAACTCCATCATCCTTGTTGAATTTAAGGCCACACATTTCAAGTGCTAATTCAAACCTTTACCTTGAAGTGCTCAAAAATTTGATCCTTAAAGTATATAGGTGATTAGTATTAAAGGGTGTAGGAATTAAACCAGTAAGTTATGATTTTGTTTTATCTCCTTAATTTAACTCATCTCAAATATAAGAAATTGAAATCATTAAAAAGGGAATACGTCCAATCCACCCCGAGCGATAACCTAGGATCAACTCATTCTTTTAAATTGAATTCACTTAAGTCTCTTAGAGTTACTTTAAACCCATCTAAAATCAACCCAAGTAGGCCACTTCATAGCCAAAAACAGTCCATAGAATGTACATGTCTATAGGTTACTTCTTAGGTCTCTGAGGATTCGACAACCCAAGCTAAACTACAAGGACCATCTTACCTTCTTCTCTTGGGTAAATTTGAGAGAGAATCAAATTTTGGAGCCATTGCCGAGGACCTAAGTAAGTTATATTATACATTATCATCATTTTTTTCATCCCTCTTCTCTTTTCTCACCCCTCACTCATATGGAATTCAATATTGAACAAGTCCAAACATGGGAAACCTATCCGTACTTTGATCACCCAACCCCATGTGTGATGTATAATGACCATCCTAATTTATGCTTGTGGGATAATCAAAAACATAATGAACCAAAATGTTTTTACTCCTATGATACACAAAACATCCCAACATATAATGAGTTTCAATCCCCACAAAGCCAATCTGAACACCCTCTTGTGCAATTCCAACAACTAAATTATCCACCTAGAATAGACCATCTTTCTCAACCCCTTTCCCATCATGATCCACAACCATTACTTGAAAAATTGTGTCAAAAAATGGAGATAGTGAATTTATAGGTTTCATCATTGAGGTTAGAACTACAAAGCATTAAAAATTGTGAGGAACTCGTCCCTACAAAAACTGTCCCTTCTATAACCTTATGTGAAGTGTCTAGTTTCCCACAAACATCTCATGAATTTACTGAAGAAAAACCCTTTGGATTTGGGGAAGATGAAGAGGATCAAGGAATTGTTGATGGGTTTTTAAATCAAGAGGAAACTTATTTTTTGTATTCACAAGAGGGAAATTTGACATCATGGATTGAGTCTCCTAAGTACAACTCCATTGATGAATTTTCAAAAACACCAACCATTGAACCATTGAGAGAAATCACAAACATTGAGTCCATACCCATTCCTAAAATTGATCTTTCCAATTTTGAGGTTGAATATTCTATTCAAAACGAACCAATTATATTGAGAAATTTTTAAAATGAAATTGATTTTGATTCAAAGTGTCAACCGATGTCTGAATTTCCTATCCAACCCGAGCTCAAAATTAGTATTCTTCCTTCCTATATCAGGTATCCCTTCATAGTGTATAACCATGACCTTTATGATGGAATTAATTCTTCTCTTGAAACTAAAAAAGTTGGAATGATTATTGATGTCTTAGGAAATACTAGAGAAGCAACTAGATCCACCATTTCAGATATTCCTTGGATTTACCCACCCATTTTAGAACATAGGTTTGTGAATGAAAAAAATTCTAAACATAGAATCAATCTCAACCTAGTAGAAGTGGTGAAACATGTGGTCGCTAAAATTTTTAAATTTGGTATTGGGTAATTTGTGGGGTTCAAGTCGAGTTAATGACGTTAAACAAAGCACTGCATGGGAGGCAACCCATGGTTTTAAAGTTTCCTATCATTTTTTTGTTTTAATCAACTTTATATTTTAAATAGGATTAATTAATCATTTTGATAAAAAAATAGATTTTTGACCTGTTCTTCTATTATGAGTATGGATGGGTATGAAAGGGGAGCACCATATTCATCTGTGTCACGTGGTGTGATCCTTGAGTAATACCTTACCCAGAAATTTAAGAAGAAGACAATATATCATCAGTTTAATTTACTTTATTTTAATGTGTTTGTAGGTTAAAAAATAAAAATACAAAAAAATAAATAAAAATATAATAATAAAAAAAGTCCATATCGTAGGTCGTGGGATAAACCCCGTCACAACTGGCGAAGCTGCGGGGATTCGAACCCAGGACCAAAGGGAGACAGGGGCATGCACTTACCACTGACCTACAGCTTATTGTGCTTCCTTATTCTATAATTTTTATATATATACTTATATTTTACTTCCTTTATTATATATATTTATATATATATATATTTTGTTTTTTTGTTTTTTTTGTTTTGTTTTTCCTTTTTCTACTAGGGAACTCTGCAAGTGACATGGATATCAAATGATTGAAAGGAAGCAGCAAGAATTTCAACTTCAACCACTAGGTGACTTCATTACATGACCCTCATTTTCAATTTCCTTTTTGAACTTTCATTATCTACCTCTACCCCCTTCTAAATTTTCTTTTATTTAAACATTGGGGAAAATGTTATTTTAAGTTGGGGGAGAGATAAAATAAAAAATGATTTCGTGTAAAAAAAATGAATGATTTGAAAAAAAAAATTGTGTAAATGGAAGGAAAAATTATTTTAACTTTGAACATGGTAATACACATTGCACACTTTAAAACTGAATATCAAATAATTTAGCATGCCCTGATTCTGATTTTAATCCTTGTATAATTTCATGAGCATAGATTTTGGAAAGTTTGGCTGTCCAATGTGATATTTCATTGTTTATATTTTCATCTAAATAAAAAAAGATCACAATGCACGTCCTTTGGATAGTGGGGTATTAGTCTGAGTACATGGGGTCCCCTAAATAAATATCATAGGTTTGGTGATCATTTTAGTTTAATATTATTATTCAAAAAAATAAAAAAAATAAAAAAAATAAATAAAAAATTGCGCGTAGAGAAATGAAATGACCTAATGCGTGGCTTTCGGCACTTAGGGATCGTGACTTCATAGTTGTCTAGCCCAGAGTTAGTAATTTTATCTCTATTTTTGGTAATTTGAATTTGTTTTTGACTGAGTTAACTTGAGATGATACCCGAGTATGTGGGCTTCACTTGGTGCCCTAAGGTCTTTGAGCCTGGGAGTCATCAGAAAAGTCTCGCTACAGGGGTTGACTCTTTTTAGTGCAACTTCAATTACCATGACAAAATTGCAAAAACACAAAAAAAAAAAACAAAAAAAAATATTCAAAAAAAAAATGAATACTCATCTTAATATTGAAATGTGATTCCACCTAGCACTTCCGTAATTTCCCCCTTGAATAAATATGAACCCCCATGTCTATTGTGATGCACAACACATCCTCATACTTAATTGATATTGGATGAAATATGGAAATGAATTTGAACAAAGGAATGAGCTTGAGATTGGGATCTACTTATGAAACTATCTTGTATTAAAATATTTTGATGGTTTCATGATTTTTTGGTATAAGGGTTTTGGTGATCATTTTGTATTAATTTTTTTTTGGAAAAGGGAATTCGAATTTCATATTGTTGAGATATATTTTGCTCGGGACTAGCAAAACTCAAGTTGGGGGGTGTGATTAGCCACTAAATGAGGCTAATATTCATTGTTAATATATATAATATTCATGTTATTTATTATTAATAAACACCATTTTAGTGCATTTTATGCTTTTAACATCATTTCACATTATGATTGTAATCCCTTCTTAAAATGCACTATTATGTGGTACATTTTTGAACATCATTTATAGTACCCAATGATTCATCTGATTTTAAGTAATATAATTATACATATTTTAATTTTATATTTTTTTAAATTTATCTACACTTAAATATGAACATGTTTGATTCAGGGATCAGTGGAGCATTCATGGAGGATGATGGAGATATTTGGCAATGAAAGGAAGCAATTCTGGAGAAGACAGATTGGACACCAGCCCACTGATGAGACCGTGGGACCCAAAATAAAGGCCCAATTAATCCAAAATTTCGTGGTATTATATAATAAATGTATAGGAACAAATCATTATTCATGATCCAATGCTAATTCTACCTCCATGGTGTCCATTTAGGCGGATCAAGTTATAGATAAAATTCTGGGCCAAATTCTGAGGCCCAGAAAAATAGTCCACTAATATTATCATATCTCGGAATCCACAACTTCAAATGAGCCCAAATTTTACAGGATGCTAGAAGACATCTGGAGATCCATTTTCGTATTCTATATCCCACTCTAATTAGGCCATCTAGAAGGTCTTCCAAGCACGTCTATTCGGTGAAGTAAATCTGGCTGCCACCTCGGGTCAAGGGTGGAAAAATAAACTCTCCCTTACTTTCCACCCACCTATGGCCTACCACAATTAATTTAGGAGACTTGTACTGTTGGAGGCTCGACCCAAGGGCTCAAAAATGCCTATTTAAGGCAGTGGTGGTGAAGGAGTTGAGAATCTTGGATGCTTTGTTCAATTGTAATGTTATACTGTAATTTTGTTGTCTCAAATTTGTCTTTCACATGTAAGTTGTTCAATTCACTTTAGTTTCTTAATAAAAGTTATTATTATACTCTTATTCTATTGTTCTTCATTTCAATTTGATACCGTTGGATCAAGGTGTGAATTTATTCACACCAAACCTTGTGAAATTATTCGCACAACGGTGGAGTGATCATTTTATTTTTGTTATTTTCTTTACTTCTCCATTCCCTCCCTCATGAGTCTACTTTCCGCTTCCATTGAAACCATGGGATCAATGGAGGGATAACCCACTTATGGGTTGATCCAAAGGAGTATCAAGGGGATGGATTGGATGTTATTTATCACCTCATTAATGTATAATCACTTCTTTAATTGAGATTTTTATTTGATGGTTTTTAAACTCCATCGTCCTTGTTGAATTTAAGGCCACACACTTCAAGTGCTAATTCGAACTTTTACCTTGAAGTGCTCAAAACTTTGATCCTTCAAGTGTATAGGTGATTAGTATTAAAGGGTCTAGTCATTAAACTAGTAAGTGATGATTTTGTTTTATCACCTTAGTTGAACCCATCTCAAATATAAGAAATTGAAATCATTAAAAAGGGAATACGTCCAATCCACCCCGAGTGATAACCTAGGATCAACTCATTATTTTAAATTGAATTCAATTAAGTCTCTTAGAGTCCCTTTAAACCCATCTAAAATCAACCCAAGTTGGCCACTTCATAGAAAAAAACAGTCCATAGAATGTATGTGTCTATAGGTTACTTCTTAGGTCTCTGAGGATTCGACAACCGAAGCTAAACTACAAGGACCGTCTTACCTTCTTCTCTTGGGTAAATTTGAGTGAGAATCACCCATTGTACTTATGATAAATGTTTACTCACATGTGTATTTATGAAGGTTATAAATCTTTCTTGATATGATAGGACATTGATCTTTGATCCCTTATCTATGTACGGTATGTGTTGTTCCTCTATCTTGTATTTGAGTATGTAGGTTAATCCCTATAGATTATACCCTAATGGGGATGTTTTTGATGTTTGGTATACATTTATAAGGTAAATCCATTCAAGGGGGATGTGTCAGGCATGTTTTTGGACTTTCTTGCTGAGGGGGATGTGTGAGGTTGCTCGTTGACATTTCTTCTGACATGGAGTCAAAGTATGTGGAGATGATCTCTAAGGAACTGAAATATATACTATTTTCATGTTATGTATCTATTTATTATCTTCACTTTGTTTACCTTCAGGTAATTCAAACATATATATTATGCACTTATGTTGAGGTTCTTTTGGTGGTGTCCTACTGGGTTTCATACTCACACCCTACTCAATCATCTTAGTTTGTGTGTAGATTTCATGACTAGGGATCTGATGAAGGGAAATGGCCCTGGGGTGGGATATTGAGAAAGGCCAGCAGGAGTGCGTGGAGATTCATAGGATAGACTTCATAAATATATATATGCTTCAATTTTTCTTTGTTACTTTTATCTCGTACATTGATCCACTGCCTGTGGAGATCCTTTTATTTATTTTGAGTTATTTGACCAATATACCATAAAATTATTGGATAGGATGGAAATTTATATATATGATTCAAATAATATTATTTATTTATTATTTATTAATTATTTATATTATTACCACTTCCATTTTATACTTTGATGATTACCTAATATCGAGGGCATAGTCTCCATATGATTCTTCTCATAGACCTCATTACTAGTTGGAATCCTCTTACATATGGTGAGAGATTCATAAGGCCATGTGGAATCTCAGTCTAGACCCAGTGATTTTAGTTGAGCTGTTAAAAAATGGTATCATAGAATTAGGTTTACTAACTCGTTTCTTTATGTGACATTATTTGGGATAGGGTATACATGAGATATAATGGTTGGGAATTAGTAAAGGGAACTATGTCAGTGCCTGACAAACATTTTATAGTGGACCTCTGAGTTTATATGAATATATAAATTAATTATATTGTTGTTTGATAATATATTTGATTAAATTCAATTTTTTTGATGAAAAAGATGTTGGAATACTAATTTATTAGATTTGGTGTGCATTCATGCTTCATGTATAGGCATGTAGGATCACATTCCATATGCTTGTTTCATTCATTATATTGATACCAAATAATTAAAATTATTATTTTAATTAATGATATGTGATTTTGGTGCATTATTTCTTGAATTATTTTATTTGAAACTAAGAATTATATGCTTTAGTGTGTGTGTGTGTGTGTGTGGTTGTGGCTAACATACATGTGTCAGAGGCATGGCTTGGGTCTTGGGATATGATTATGTGGTTATGCCTTGTTTTTATGGGTATCCTCTTAGTTTGAATCATTTTGTAAAACCTTGTGTATGACTATGATATACTATCAATATTATTAGTTTAGCTATTATATTCCTCTAAAATTTGGTCCAACATTTCAGGAAATATCTTCTCGTAGATATCTTTGACCACCTATTGGGAAATAAGATGTTGATGAGTATGCTCCCATGATTTTTCTAGTAGCTAAATCTATATAATTGATCCAACCGAGACCCTTCTGGACAATAATTTTCTAGGGTAGAGTAGACCATAGGATTTTGATGAAGATAGTTGATTATGATCATGCCTTCCAACTCTATAATCCACAACCCTTCTAGGGCACTGAAGTTCCCAATGATATAGAGGACTAGATATGAGTTATTGATAGGATCTTAGATCCAATGGAGAAACCATTGGATTAAAAGGTTAATATTGAAACATTTATGATTAATGATTGTAGACATGATGGGATGGCATGGGAGACCTTTAAGGACCTATTTTTTGATGAGTTCTTCCCTGATGCGCTAAAGGTAGACCATGCTTAGGAGTTCATAGAGATTTAGTATGAGATGTTGTGAATGTCTTCCTATTAAATATGATTTATTGAGTTGATCTATTTTTCACATCTTATATCTAGTAATGAGGCATAAAAATAAAGAAATTTTGAGATCAGCTTTCACTCAGAGCTAAAATTCTAGGGAATGAAATTTTATCAGACAAACTACACTGTAGTGATTTATAAGGATCTAATGATAGAGAAGGGAATCGAGGAAGATTGATCTATAGGTATTCTTCAAGATTCTAGTGGATTGACCAATTTTTTCTCTAGAATAGTTCTGGTTGTTTATTATAGTAATATTAAAATTAATATAGTGGGTTGATTCTAGGGAAGTTGTCAAAAATTTGAGCATAGTAGAGGTTCTTTGACTTCCACTATGGGATATGACTCTGTTAGGTGTTATAACTGTGGGTAGAAGGAACAATATCTCAAGGAATTTATTATCTCTCTTAAGACATGCCACTAGTGTGGAATAACTGGACATTTGAAGTGTTTTTATGTTAAGGATCCATGAATTCATTCATTAAGGTTAAGATAAGATGTGGGTAGTAGAACTCATTAACAGGAACACACCCCAGAAGGGTTGTAAAATAAGGTGACTCATGAGCCACTAGGTCATCATAGAGTGGTGTCTAATAGGATATATATAGATAAATAGGCTTCAAATGACAATGGAGAGGATCCTTCAATAGTTATAGGTATGGTCATGATTTCTTCTACACTATTTTTTTCTTTGTTTGATACAGGAACATCAGATTCATTTATATCTTCTCATGTGGTTGTTGGGTTAGACTTACAATTAAGTTATATTTTGAGCTATTATCTATTGATAAAACCCTAGGGAAGAAATTTGATTGCCTTTATATCTATCTAGAATGTCCGATAGTGATTTTTGGCTTCAAGAATGCATGGATCTTTACAATTATAGAGATTTTAGGGTTTTAGGTGATCCTTAGAATTGAATGGTTGACCAACTATTGTACACACATCAGTTTTTATCAGAGTTGAGTAAATTTTACATCACCTAAATGGGAGAAGTTTACGTTGACCAATGAATGGGAAATCGAGGAAGTAATAGTGGTATTAGATCCCCATTATATAGAAGTATTTTGATCATAGATGGCTGGCATGATCAATGCGGTGGATCAGACGGTGATCCCCTCCTCTTTTCCTCTTGTGGTAGACTCATATTGAGATGTATTTCTAGAAGATTTATCAGGGTTACTTCTAAATAGGGGAGTTGAGTTTGAGATCATGATTATACTCAGTGCACAACCTTTATCGATTCCACCATATCACATGACACCAATTAAGTTTAAAGATATCAAGGTACAACTAGAAGATCTATAAGCTAGAGGCTTCATTAGGTTGAGCACTTACCCCTAGGCTGGTGCTATTTGATAAGAAGGTGGATAATAGTCTTTAGATTTTTGTAGACTAAAGGAAGTTAAACTAGATCAACATGAAAAATAGGTACTCATTTCCAAGTATTGATGACTTGTTAGATCAGTTAAGGGGAGCTCAATGTTTTTCAAATATTGATATGATTTATAGATTCCCTTAGCTTCAGGTCAAAGAGGAAGAGATGTAGATGTCAATGTTTATGAGTATATATGGGTTGTATGAGTCTCTTATTATACCTTTTATACTTAAGAATTCTCTGAAAATGTTCATGCATATCATGAACAATATCTTTGACCCATACCTAGAATAATTCTTTGTTGTATTCATTGATTACATCCTGATATATTCTATGTAATTGGAGTTGAATGATTGACACCTTGAGATCATATAGAGTATACTTTGAGCACATCGTCTTTATACAAAGTTATTGAAGTTCCACTTTTGGATACATGAGGTATGTTTACTTGAGTAGGTATTTTAAAAAATATGAATATCTATTGATACAGAGATGGCATAAGAAATTATGTCTTGGGTTCGGCCAAGGAATGTGCTCGAGATTCTGAGTTTCCTCAGTTTTTTTGGGTACTACATGAGGTTCATTGGGACTTTTCTCACCCAACAGTTCTTATAACTATTCTTACCAAAAAAGGATTCAAGTTTGAATAGACAAAATAGTGTGAAAATGCATTGTTAGAGCTAAAAATAATGTTTAAATTGACTCTAATTCTTGTTCTTTTTTTTCTTAGAGTTGGGTATATAGTGTATTGTGACACATCTAGTGTTGGCTTGGGATTTATTTTGATGCAGGGTGATAAGTTAGTTACTTACATGTATTTTCAACTATGACCCCATGTGTGGAGCTACCCTGCTGATGATTCAGAATATATCGGTTGTGTTTCATGTGTTGAAATATTGGAAACACTATCTCTTTGGGGATAGATTTTTCATATACATATACCATAAGAGTTTTTGAAATATTTTCTCCCAATGATACCTAAATCTTCACTAGATTTTTTGGGTGGAATACTTGTAGATATTTGGATTTGAGATGGATTATGATCCTAGTAAAGGGAATGTCGTTGCATATTCCCTTAATAGAAAGATTCCAGAAGTTGGAGAGTGGATGTTAGAAGTATGGTAGATCTTATTGATTTTTTAGATGACTGGTAGGTGAGCATAACTAAGGATCAAGGGATAGTGACTTGTTCACCCTTGGTGATCATATCCCCATTGGTAGAATGAGTTAATTCCAGTCATGAATCTAACCCAGATTGTATCATGATGTATGAGAGGTTAGAATTAAATGATTTCATTTCAGGATGTACCTTATATGGATGTGGTGTGCTTATGGTTCATAGTAGATTGATGGTTCATTCTTCTATGAGGGAATAGATAATGAAAGAATATCTTGATTAATATTGGTAAGTGAAACCAGATTCAACCAAAATGCATCATGATATCAAAAGAAAAATCTAGTTTCCTGACATGAAAAGATAAATTATAGGTTTTTTCTCTCACTAACTCACTTTTCAAAGGATCAAGACTAAGCATCATAGACCTGGATGATTTCTAGAACCACTTTTAGTACCTATGTGTAAGTGGGATGAGGTAACCATGGACTTCATGATTGGTTTTCCTTGGACCATGATAATCCTAAATACTATATGGGTTGTAGTGAATCGGTTCTTCAAGTTGGATCATTTCTTGTTGATCCATGAGACTGACTCGGTGGATGAGCTAGGAAATATCTATACTCAAAATATTGTGTAGATGCATGGAGTGTCTTTGAGTATGTTATCTGATAATGATGCTTAGTTCACATAAAAGTTTTTTAAAGGTTTGTATAATGTTATTAGGAATATGGTGAAGATGATTATGGATTATCATCCTCAGAGTGATGAATAATTAGAGAGAAAAATCTAGAATTTTAAGGATATGATTGAGGCACATGGTTTGAATTTTGGGGGAGTTTGGGATGATCAATTGGATCTAATAGATCTCTCTAACAACAAAATTTTCTAGTCTTCGATTCATATGGCTTCGTTTAAGTCTCCCTATAGATGAACATTTCATTTACTTATTTTTTGGCATGAGGTGGGTGAATATTTATTATTTGGGATGAATATGGTGTAGAAGAACTTAAAGTGGGTGAAGTTGATTTGAAAGTGACTGGTTGTAGCTCATAGTTGAAAAAAATAATATACCAATCAAAGGAGATGACCCTTATATTTCATTGTGGGTGAAAAAGTCTTCTTGAGGGTGTCCCCTCGGTTGGGTCATAAATCATTAAGAAAATAAGGGATGTTGGAAACATAGTATGTTTGGACATTTGAGATCATCAAACACATTGGGATGATGGCCTATCATTTGGATATTCATCCATGGTATCAAGGTATGTATAATGTGTTCCATGTGTCTAAGCTTTAGAGGTATGAGTTTCATCCTACACATGTGATCGAATGTGAGGATTTTGAGTTGGAATTAGATGCATCTATTATGGAGCATCCCATTTGGATTATTGATTTGAGAAATAAGGTGTTTAAAGGAAAAAATGATTCTCTTTTCTAGGTTAAATGGTATCATATGTATATTCAAGAAGAGTCCTGGGAGTGGGAAACATACATTTGGGCATAGTGGGATGAGTTTTTCAAGAATACCTCAGTATACCTTTCTTAAGGATGAGAATTTGTAAAAGGGGGAGAATTAGAACACCCTCAATTTAAGGTACTCCTCATTTAAGCATGTACATATCTTTTTTTAATATGTTTTAAAGTGTTTTGAGGTTGGTTAGAGGTTTCTAAGAGACTGGATTCATAAAAGGACAATCCAGTGGACAATGTTGTAACTTGAAAAGATACAACAGTCCCACCAGCTTACTGATGGAGTCAACAAGACCCGCAATAAAACTACATATCCCACCAGTCATCCTGTGCGGTCCCAAGGTATAAGTAGTTTATACCAGAAGCCACCATCCAACCAGAGGGGTTCTTGGGTGAAACTGGTGTGGTCCAGTAGCCACTAGATAACCGATGGATGCCACTGGATAGCCAATGAATACCGCTCAATGCTTAATAAGGAAAGTTGGCTTAGATTGATTTTTTTTAAAACATAACCTTATACAACTTTTCATAATATCTCAGGCCTCTCTCAATCCCTATCAACCTAGGAGCCATATTTTATTGATTTTGGGCTCTCTATCATCCATTTGTCTCCTCTCTTCGATTCTCAGACAATGGTTTGATTAGAATATTCCAAATTCGGTGAGTTCTGTCTTGATCTATATAAATTATATCCACTTTTACTTGATAAAAAAAATTTGGTTCTTGATGTAATGATCATATATAAGGGGTTTGGAATGGTTTAACAATGGTATTGTTGGTCATTTATATAATTATCACCCTAATTCAAGGAATTGGAATCTACACACCATTTGGACCTAGGCCGTTGTGAACAACAAATCTTCTCGATAATGTGTGATATTGTCCTACCTTTTGGGTGTGGTTTTTATTCATCCTTGATCATAGTTTCTAATTTTGTTGGATTCAAGATGGTTTTAGGATTGAAAGTGGTGCAATCAGACTCAAACATCGTCCCTTGTTGTCGAAACATCATCACACCTAAGGTAGGAGGTCCTTATCATTAGTGCATGTTTATATGAGTTCTTGGTATGATTTTTTGGTTTTTGTGTGTGTGTAACCCTATGAGACCTATGTTTGATGTTTTATCACATGAGGTTTGTGTTTGTATCCTAGTGATACCTATGATTGATGTTTTATTTTATTTGGATTTGTGATGGATATGAATCTTTCTTGATATGTTGTGATATTGATTTTTCATCCTGTATATATGTATAGTATGTAATGTTCCTCTATCTTACAGTTGATCATACAGGTTGATCCATCTAGACCATCCCCTGAGGGGGACATGTTAGATGTTTGGTTGAAATGTACATGGTCTATCCCATCGATGGGGATGTTTCAGAAATGTTTTTTAACTATCCCATCGATGGGGATATATCAGACTTCTTTTTAACATTTCTTCCAAAATGGAGCTGAAGTGGGTAGAGTCAGTCTCTAAGGAACCAACATATATATTGTGCTTGTGTGATATAATTTCTACATATCTGTGATTTGTTTAATTTCATTGTATATACCAATATATCTTATGCACTTGTGTTAATTAAGGAACTATTGGTGGTGTCCTACCAGGTTTCATACTCACACCCTACTCGGGCATCTTGTTGCACATGTATATTTCATGTCCAAATATACAATGAATGGAAAGGGACCTACAATGGGTGGTAGAGTATTGTTATTAATAGGGTGTGGGGATTCACAAGATAGACTTTAGGCTTGGATGTATGTTTATGTTTTTCGTAGTTAATTTTATCTCATACATTGATCCACCACCTTTGGGGATCCTTTTCTTTATTTTTTGGGTTGTGTTAATGATATGCCATATTATCATTCCAGGGGTTGGTACTTTATTTGTATGTTGTTCTCTAATGATTTATTTATTCTTTATTATTTATTTATATTTTCACTAATTCCATTTCATACTATGATGATTACTGAATACCAAGGGCATAGGTTTTTCATGATGCTTGTCTTGGACCTCACCTATAGTTGGAAACATAATGCATATGGGGAGGAATGCATGAGGTCATGTGGAATCATGGTCTGAACCCAATGATCTATGGTAGGGTGTTACATTAATCATAGTTATATTTATATAGTACCCTATCCCATAGGGTAGGGGAAATTTTCATATTATTCATTCGCTCATCTAGTAAATTTCAGACATCATTTGACCTTAGTGATCACAATACAATCCCCAAATACAATGGGAGTTATCTAGTATAGGGGTTTAACCATCGATGTCCCAGTCATCAATAACTTGAAAATATTCCCCCCATATTGATAAAGATTATGGAACCACCACCCAGATCTCAAATTATATCATTTTCAATGCCTATTGAGGCACGTGTTCTATGAATAATAAATAATTTTTTCAACCTAGCATAGGTTGAAAAAATAAGTTATATTCATTCTAACCTAATAAATATTATATGTATTTCAACCATGGATTAATGAATAATTTGATTAATCGCCAAGCATTAGGATACCTAAGGAGGAAATTTTGATAGACCATTCCAATTAACACCTATATTATAGGTTTTTAGGGTATAAAATTGAGAGGTTATTCTTATTTAAGGTCTAGATTCAGGATTAGATAGAATATAGGATAATTGAGCTAGTGAAACCCAAATATCTTCTTCATCCATGTGATATCACAAGTTAGAACATACATAGTATATGAAAGAATCAAGTTTGTCCATCTATTGATGATAGAAGAAACAAGGGTTTTTTATTTGGGATTGACTATATGGTTGTATATTTTATCTTTTCATTATATAATAACCTTTTTGAGATTATAAATATAAAGATACATGAGAAATTTTTTATTAAAGATCATCCAAATTATTATCCCCACAATTTTTTTAGGGAATACGATCGACAAATTATTTATCTTTAAGAATTAGTTCTAGAATTAGATAAAATAATTCAATATAGAGTAAGAGAATCCCTAGACACATGGAATATGAAATAGAGCCATTTTCACTCTAAAATAAAATCAATATTCCTAAAAATGCATGTTCAATACAAGTCCATTCTACATGACTCTAAAATTATTGGATAATGTACTTATCATAAGGTGCTAAAATGAATAACATAAGTTCCTTTTCATAATATGTTAAACTTCACATAATGAAGTCCTTAACATAATACCTTAATCTATATAGTTAATGGTCCACCTTTCATGACATTAAACAACTTGGAGTTTCCAGACACAAATGACCTTAAAATGTGTACCCTCTTTTTTGTGTAAGGACTCGTTCTTCCAAGGATCCTCCTATTTTCCTTGGGAGAGACAAAATTAAAGTTTAAATATAGTTTTTAACTTTAAAATTATAGGTTTTAAATAATTTATGACCAGCATAACCCCATTGTATCTTTATTCCACACTTTATTTCTTTTGAGGTTTAATTTAACCTCATCTTGCATTATGGTCTATTTCCTTTTCCTAAATAGTTTTCCTAACACATGATGGTGTAATTGTAGAGTATTATAAACCCTTTTGGATATCTCCTATTCCACCCAACCTACTATATATCTTTTATTTTTAAATCACCATTAACCCAAATTCCTTGAGTCATGATACCCCTCTTGGAAAACCAAATGCTTTGAGTCAAGATTCTCCACTTGACATATTGAAAACCTTAAGTGTACCCTCTTGGTTTCCCCTATTGTAAAAACTAAAAATGGAGTCATTAATTTATCTAAATGGACTGACTATTTAATAAATGTTGAATAACATAGTTTCCTTTTATCCACTAAGTAACCCATAGGGAATGTTTTTTTCAGAAGAGATTCACCCAAAATCTATTCTTTACATTACGATAGTGTGGTGGTGATTTATACATTACTAATGGTTAACCTATTCCCACTATTCAAAAATAAATTATATCTAATTAAAGCATTAAAGGATATTATTTTCATCATAAGTTTCCCCCATGTTCAAATAGATTAGAAATGTTTGTGTTTTTACCTTCTGGATTATAAACACTATTGAGGAGGATCAAATTCACCTAAGAATAAACTATGAAATGATTTGCTAAAAATACTTTGTAAATTTAACTATAAGTATCACATGGTCCTAATTATAAGGATATAAAATCTATGAAAAACAATCCTTACCACATTACCATAAACTATATAGTATATAGTCCATCTTGACTTTAAACTATTCGGAGTGGTCCATCCAGCATGACCTTAAACTGCATGGAGTGGTGTATTCCATATTACCTAAAAATGATAAATACCCCCTTATAAAGAGGTAAATCTATGTTAGAGTTATATTTATTAGGATATTTAATGGATATGGATACATATACCTTCACTAATGTTATAGTTCCCCTAACCTATGAAAAAAATACCCCTTACTATAACTATATGTTCCCTGATTCATATTAGCATGACATATATAGTGATGCATTGATCTCTCATCCCAATCCCAACTGAACACTCCATTTTTATGCCTGATTATTATCTAATAATGAAACCTTTACCAATTTAAATTGGGTTTCATCCTTCCTTCTCTCATTAGGGAACCCATACATTTCTCTTATTCTCTCCTTTATAATAACTAAAACTGTACAGAGGGACCTTTTTAAGAATTATTTATGGATTTATTTCTATTACCACAGGATATGTAGTGACACATGGATTTACCATTATGGCCCAAGAAATAAATTTACTCACTTTATAACCCCATATTAGTGTATAGTACCCTTATTCATTCCAATTCAATTATGACCTTATATCTGAACATGAAACCTCACTATTATTTGAAGATGCATGTCTTTAAGAATCATCCTCATTTATTCCTAGAATAATGAACCTAAAATAAAATTATGTTTCCTCCCATTTGGGGTTTTCAACATTGGTGTGGGGTGGGACCTTTATATTGGGTTATCTTCTCCCCTTTATCCAACTTTCATGACCAATGATGAGTTCATCATTCAGGATGGGTTATTTCTACCCCTTTTACAGGACATTCCACCTTGATTTTGGTCAAAGATGTATGAACCTAAATTAAATACATTTTTTTGTTAAATATATATGAACTTAAACTTCAACCCTCCATAGTATAAATTTTATTAACAAAACTACAAATTAATGAGATTCAAATTCTTGTTAGGATAAAAATCCATAAAAGGTAGCCTGATAAAAATTAAAGTCTCTGCTTGTTAATACATTCCCTTTAATAGATTAGGAAAAGTTTAGTGTTTAAAAAAAATAAAAAGAGACACAAAAACTTATCAGGTTAAAATCATGTATGGGGCAGACTATGAAAAATTCAAGTCTTGACTTGTTAAGGCATTCATTTTCAAGTATTAGAAAAAAAATTGATCATAAAAAAAGAAATTATGAAAATGAAATAAATACTTTTCAAGATGAAAACCCATGAAGGTAATCACGAAAAAATGAATTTTTATCCCTCTAAGTCTCCATATTTCATGGATTGGAAAAAGGTTAGAGCATAAAATGGAAAATAAAAAATATATTTTAGAGACTGAAACTTGGCCCTTGAAAAATTCAAGTTATATTTATAGAACCCACTGGTCAAAGAAAAAGTTAGAGAAGAACTTATTTTCCCCCTGCATGTGAGATTAAAATATGACATGGGTACATTTTCATTCACGAAAAGGAAAATCACTCATAATTATTAAGATATACCTTTTAGATGATCATGTACTCAATAAATGTCATGTTATATCTCTTCACCTTGAGAATGTGTTCAATACATGGTGGTATAAAATTTAGGATGCTCAAACCTTTCTTGGACATCCTATTATATATAAATCAACTTCATGCCTTTGATTTCTTTTTTATCATCACTTGAAATCCTTGAGTCAAGATTCACCTCATGAAAACCCAAAAAATTGAGTGTATCCTCTCAGTTCCCCCTTTCATAGAATTTTATAATGAGTGTGTATGATTACAAAAAGGACTCATCTATATGGTAATGACATTGTGCTACATATTAATCTTGCTAATCAAGGGAATTTTTTCATCCTAATGTGAGGATACTCTAACCCCTTGCACTATTTCCCAATGGTGTGGTGGTATTCTATCCATTACCAATGGTTAAATTATTACCTCATGTCTTCATTTCACATCGACTCAAACACTCTTATATTACGATTTATACATTCAAAAAAATCAATAGTTCAAGTGGATTAAAATATCCTTGATGTTACACATTCATGTTTTGTGCACATTTTCAATGAAATATTATGACATCCTACCTTTTTAACCTTTCATATATGGGTAGGGGTTTTCTAGTAAGAAAACAATTTCTTGAGTCCACATAATCCTCCTGGAATCCAAAATTCCATGAGATGAGATACTCCTATTAGAAACCCTAGATCCTTGTTTAGATATTATCCTATTAGAAAATTTCTATTGGGTACATGGTCCCCATCACATGACCCTAAACCACATGACACAATTTTACATCTTAAAAGACTTTAAACAACTTAGAATGGTCTGATTTATGTGATCTAATTCACTTATGTAAGATACATATGTACATAATAGTTTCTAGAGTATGGGTTCACCGGTTCACATTGGGTCTTCCCCAAGAACTCTACACTATGACAGAACTAATATATTTTCTTTTATACATGATCTATATCTATGCAATAAACCCTAGAAAGAATTATGTGTGAATTGATTCTTTTTCTCATGGGATATATAGTGATGTCCATATCACTTTTCTTATATCCATTCATAAATTTAACTTTAATAAAAATTCTCAAAGTGTATTTTATCCATATTCATTTCAGGTTTTCTACACAATCCATACCCTAGGATAGTATATAAAAAACCCATATCTCCTATCCTAGGTATGAATATGAGGATTATTCTGGTTCTAGTCCTGTATGAGAATGAAAATTCCATTTTAAGAACTATTTATGGATTTATTCCTATCCTCATAAAATAGATAGTGGTTTTTTTATCACATATCCCAGACCTATCCACAAATCCCACTTTCATTCCATTCTCCTTATCAACCTAGTATTTGGGCCTACCAATTCACATTGGAATTTTCACCATTAACCTTGCACTATGATACTAAATTCCTTGAGTTGAGTATTTCTCTTGGAAAGTCAAGATCCATGATTTTAATATTACTATTAGTGAAATTAATAGTCTTGAATTGAATATTCCACTTGGAAATACAATCACATTGAGTAGAGATTATCCTCTTGGTGCCAAAAATCCTTGATTTGAGATCACCCTCTAGGTGAATATCATTTTAATGATCATAGTCTAGAAAACTACCCAATGTATAAGGAATATGGAAATGTGATCTATATTACCCTATAGTCAATTTTTTTTATTCTAAATGAATTCAATTATGAGGGGGGGGGGGTGCTGAAACATTGTGCATCATACACTTTTCCATGATGACCATAATATGAGTCACACTCATATAACATGAGTTGAGTTAAAGATGAAGGATTTACACACTCTATGAATAATATAAAAATGGGACTGCTATATTCCACATGAGTTATCCCTCACCAAAGAATGGATATGTCATAACCCCCTCCCTCTAAAGATGCCCCTCCTGAGTCGGAAATGAAGGAAGAGAGATAATGACCCCCCGAGTCCCACCTCAAGTAGGCCATGGGGTGGCGACCAACAAAAAGGGTATAAAATTTGACAAAATTGGAGTCATTAACCTTTTATAAGAAAAAAATATCAGGATATTTTATACCCTTGGCGATGGTCGCCACCCCAGGGCCTACTAGAGGTGGGACTTGGGGGTCATTATCTCTCATCCTTCATTTCCAGCTCAGGAGGGGTATCTTTGGAGGAAGGGGCCATAACAGAATGGTATCAAAGGTGATGGTTGAGAGATAGGATGGATATTGTAGTTTGGCATAATTAGGATTGCATGGGTTGGTAGATAAATGGTGTTAGGTGACCTTGGTACGTGGAATAGGCTAGGGAATATCAGTTAGTACATGAGATTTTAGGCCCACCTATGATCCAATGTAAGGACTATGAGTCTACCGAACGACCAAGTTAGGCTACACCGATTGTAGGGTATAGACCCTAGGAATGGTACATTCATCAAAATTACTTGTGTTTCTATTTTAATTTGTGAATTTTGTGAAAATTGGAATGGATAACGAAATGATTTAAATGAATTGAAATGAATAATTCCATACTACTCAGGCTTAGGAGTTCCTTATTTACCTTTTCAACCATGGAATCTAGTCATTGACTACATGTATTGTAGGAAGTGGAGGCTTAGTATGCTGACTCAATCAATCAATAGAGGGTTTAATTATTATAAGAGGATGATTAGTGGAAGAAGACATTATGTGCTTTCCAGTGGAAGAATCTAGGAAAGTAAGAGGGCAGCGTTTCGAACATAGAGATGGAGAGTTGGATCTAGGAGCTTATAATCACCTTCATCTTGATATTGGATCTGATGGAGTACTAGTTTCCCTTGGCAGTGAGCTAGATGTAGAGAGCTATGCGTTAGTGGTGGATTCTTTACCTTGGGGAGAGGGAGGAGGCTGATGTTCTGTGGGATGAATTTGAGAAGGAGTTCTGAGAAGAATTCATTTCATCCACCATGAAGGCTAAGAAGAAGTAAAAGTTAATCTGCCTCAAGTAGGGGAGTATGTTAGTCCGATATCTAGGTATCAAGTTCAAGGATCTCATTATTTTTTCTCGGGATCTCTTTCTGGATGATGAGTCTTGTGTGAGATGCCTAGAGGAGGAACTTCATTCATCTCTATAGTACACGGTTACTCCCTTTACCTTACCTACATACTTGGAGGTTCAAAAAAAGGTAGAGGTAGTTGATAGGATTCACTCATGAGGAGGTATACCAAGATAGGGGAGTCAAACTAATTCTTTTAAGGGAAAGGTTATTAGCAGAAGGTCTCAGGTGCCAGGGCCATCAAGGTTCTGATCGGAGGAGAGGCGACCTTAGCAATTTACGTTTCAACCTTTTAGTCCTAATTCTTATCATTTGGGATTAGGGCATGTGTTTTTTATTTATAGAGTCTATGGGAATATCTAGATTCATTCCCCAAAGTCCATTTGAGATTTTTATGGTGGAGGTGGGAATGTCCATCATCCGCCTCTACAACCGGTAGAGAAGTTCCAATAGCAGGGATAGTAGCCTCACACTCCACTAAGGGGAGACAGATTAGCCAGAGGCTGACCTTGGGTATTTCTCATGGACCTCATTCCATGCATGGTCATGTAGGATGACATCAATAGAGGGTCAGAGGATTTGGGCTTGTTCAGTTGCACGCCGTAGAGGCAGTAATTCTAGTAGGGTTGGAGATCATTTGAGGTACGATTAGTTTGTTCAATACTCTTGCTTGTGATTTTTTTGATTCAGGAGATTCACAATCCTTTTTTACACCCAGTCTAGCTCATTCTCTAGGAATATACATTGAGAGGATTTCTGTGCCCCTGGTGTTGAGTACGCAAGTCAGAGGTCAGACCAGCTTGTTTGATGTGTGTTGGGGATGTAGGTTGATAATGGGACAATATCAGTCCCATGGGGATATTTTCCTGTTAGAGGTGAAACTGTATGATTTCATCCTTTTAATTGACTAGTTGTAATATATGCATGTTTTTGTCAACTACTTCTAGAGTAGATTCATGTTCTCAAACATAGATGGTCAACTTGTGGCCTTCATAGGTGAGTGGAGCTATCAGGTGGGAAGTCGGCGTGTGGAGCCTCTTCTTTCCTTGATGGCTAATTTGTCAGTGGAATTAGTGGATGCTGATATGAAGGAGGTTCCCATCATTTTTGGGGAGTTCCTGTATGTCTTAACTGAAGAGGTTGTAACTCTACCCCCTCGATTTGAGGTTGAGTTCGGGATAGACTTGCAGCCCGGTGATTCTCTAATTTTGATGGATCGTTATTGGATGTCACCTTTTTAGTTATGTGAGATAATGATTTATATTGATGACCTATTAAAGAAGGGATTTATCAGGCCCAATGTGTTTCTATGAGGTGATCCAGTCTTGTTTGTGAAGAAGGAAGATGGTGGTCTGAGTTTGTGTATAGACGACTAGAGATTGACTCAGGTAAGAGTCAAGAACTGTTACCCTCTCCCAAGTAAAGATGATATTTTTGACCAGATGAGGGGAGCAAGTTTGTTCTCTTAGTTTGATCTGTGGTCTGGATATCACCAGTTGAGGGTGAAGGAGGGATATATCCTGGAGACTGCTTTGAGATGTAGGTATGGGAACTTCGTGTTTGTGGTTATGTAGTTCAGTGTTACAAATTCACTATCTGTGTTCATGGGGCTTATGAAATTCATCTTCCATGAGTTCCTAGATCGATTATTCATTATATTCATCAATGATATCTTGATCTACTCAAATTTAGATGAGGATCATATCAAGCATCTTTGGACTACCTTGGAGGTTCTTCAACACCATTATCTATATGAAAAGTTCTCCAAGTGTAAGTTCTGGATGAGGTAGGTACACATCCTTAGACATGTGGTGTCTCAGCAGGGTATAGAAGTGGACCTATCTAAGGTTGAGTCAGTTGTTTCTTGGGCAAAACCCAATAATATTATGGAGGTTCTTAGTTTTCTAGGTCCGTAAAGATATTTCTAGAGGTTTGTACCTGATTTCTCTTGAGTTGTAGCTCTATTGATATCTCTAACCAAAAAATACCTGGCTTTTGTGTGGAGTGGGAAGTTATAGGCAACGTTAAACTATATAAAGGGGAAGTTGGTTAGTGCTCCAGTGCTCTGGTTACCAGAGGAAGGGGTGATGTTTGAGGTTTTTTGTGATGATTCCTGTATGGTATTATGATTCATATTGATGCAATAGTGGGGAGTGATATCTTATGGGTCTAGGAAGTTACGTCCCCACGAACGTAACTATTCCACAAATGATCTGGAACTAGTAGTTGTTGTTTTTTTCACTGAATTTATGGTGACATTAACTCATTGGGAATCATTTTTCGGCCTTCACAGATCATAAGATCTTGAGGTATATCTTTTCCCAGAAAGATCTAAACTTGAGATAGTGGAGGTGGATGGAGTTTCTCCATGATCACGACTTCAAGATCTCTTAAACCTCAGTAAAGGGGAATGTTGTGGTTGGTTCTTTGGAAAAACGTTTCAGAGGTAGGTAGTTCAGGAATTTACGGATGCTTGGGAAGTGATGGAGGAGTTGTCTTCCTTGCTACTAGATATAGGAATGGATGGTGACAGAGGTTGTATATTTTAGATAACAGTGCAGTCATCTCTAATAAAGTAGGTGGAGGAGTCTCAGTGGGGAGACTCAGAGGCATAAGTGATGCACGATCATGTTGACCATGGTAATGCTCTAGAGGGATGGATGGAGGATGGTTAGAATCAGATGATATTCTGTGGAAGGTTGTTTTTTCTAGTGGAAATGCATGAGGGAGTCCTCTTTGAGTATCATATATCACCTTTAACAGTACACCAAGGAATTTCTAAGATGTACCATGTCTTGAGAGAGTAGTTTTTGTGGCCTAGAATGAAGTGGGCAGTGGAAAAGTTTGTTGCAAAGTGCTTAGTGTTCCATCAGGTGAAGGTTGAGCATCGTGTACCTGGTGGTTGTTTGCAGACCTTATATGTCCCTGAGTGAAAATGGGATGAAATATCGATGGATTTTTTCATAGGATTACCCAGGGATCAAGGAGGCTATGATGGAATCTGGGAAATAGTGGATTGGTTGACAAAATCATCTCACTTCTTAGTGATTAATGAGTCAGTCACAATGGATTTCTTAGCCAAGAGGTATGTGGATGAGGTGGTGCGGCTGCATGGAGTTGCGAGATCCATTATTTTGGATTGGGATACACGTTTTACCTCATGTGTCTGGAAGGGATTTAAAAATGATTTTGAAACTCAGTTACGCCTCAACACTTCTTTACACCCTCAGATAGATTACATATAGAGTGGACCATCTAGATGTTGGAGGATATGTTGTGGACATGCATCTTGGACTTTGGTGGATCTTGGGTATGACACTTTCCCTTGGTAGAGTTCTCATACAATAATAGCTATAATTATTCCATTGGCATGGCACTATTTGAAGCTTTGTATGGAATAATATGCCTTTCACACTTATGTTGGATAGAAGTTGTGGAGGTAGTTGTTCTTGGTCTGAATGTGTTATAACGCATGACAGAGAAGGTTCATCTTGTCCTTGATAGGATGAAAGTATCATAGGACTGAAATAAGTTGTATGCCAATTGTAGGAGGAAGACCTTGAAGTTAATGTTTGGAGACCATGTGTTCTTAAGGGTTTACCATCGACGTGGGCAAAAAAGTTTTGGAAGAGGGATAAAGATTTCTCTTAGGTTCATCACACCCTTTGAGGTGTTGGGGAGAGTTGGCAAGGTGGAATACCAGTTGGTGCTGCCACCGTAGTTGGAGAAGGTCCATGACAACTTTCACATATCTCAACTTCATCAATACCTTTACAATGACACTCATTTCATTGAATGGGGAGAGTTGGATGTCGAAGATGAAAAGACATTCATGGATCGTCTAATAGAGATCCAAGATCATCGGGAGATGGTGCGGTGTGGACGAACCATTCCTTTGGTGCATGCATTGTGGAGGTATTGTGGTCTGGAGCAGAGTACTTGGGAAAGGGAGACACATATGTGTTCCCAGTTCCCAATGTTGTTCTGAGTTTTTTCTTATTGTGTTTCCCTTTTTAATGTAATGCTTGAACCTTGTTTTCTATGAGATGATTTGTTTCCTTATTCTATAATGCATGATAAAGTCCTAACAAATGAAAAGGGGGGAACTAATTCCTAATCAAGACACATTAATTGAGATGCAATTAAAACCATGTGGATGAGTTAGTTCCGCCCCGAGTGAATAGTATCTTGACATGGATGAAGGAATTCCTTGATTAATATGTTCAGGATGGCTTGGATTTTGGTGCTTGTGTGGTGTGTCTTGTGGTCAGATGGGGTAGTAAATGTCAGAGGAGGTGTTCTTATATGTTGAGGATCTACTCCATCTTTCAAGAAACATAGTGTGGTTTATCATTGAAATTTGTTTTTTTTGTCGGTAGAAGTGTTTCAAGTGTATCAAGGTCTTTGAGAGGTATCTCACGGGGTGTTTCTTGGGACCCTGTTTTCCTTATGGGTTTGGTTTTGAATTTTCAAGGGTTAGAATAGTTTTAGAGGTATCTAATGTAATGGTATGGACCATCCCTGATCCATTGCTTTGTGAAAATCCAGTGTTTGAGGTGTTTTGGGAGGTCATGGTAACTCATTTCAAGAGTTTTCTAGTTTTCCAATTTCCCAATGATGAGGTAGGAATGGTAGATCGCTGATAGTGATTCAGGGCTAGTGACTCACAATGGTAGGTTGCCAGCGGAGAGTCGTCCAATAGTGACTCGACCAATGGTGATTCATCTAATAGTGGATCTTCCAATGGTGACTCTTCCAATTACGAGTCACCCATCGGTGACTCACACCCTAGTGACTAGTGATGGTAGGTCATCCCAATGGCGAGTCGCATCAGTAACTCGCAATGGTGACTCACTGACGGCGAGTCGCGGATGGTGGGTCGCGATGGTGAGTTGCAATGGTGACTCACCCAATAGTGACTCACCGAATGGTGACTCTCCATACAGTGACTCACTGAAAGGTGACTTCCCATTAGTAGATCACCCACCAGTATATCACACCAATGACTCACCCAACGATGAGTTATTTCAACAGTTTTTCAAAATTTCTAGTTTTTCCCAGTTTTTCATATTCACCCCTTTAACATTTTATTTGAAATAAATTGGGTTTAAAACCATGTTTATGTGTTTTTGAATCCATTTTAAAGGATATAAATTATATATTTAATTTACTAATTCTTGGGAGGCTTTAAGTTAGTCAAAACTCATGGTCAAGATCCACTTTTAATGTGAAGTTCAAAACAGTTTCATATCCCTTCAGTCTCGGATCTAGTCCTTCAAATTTAGACACCTTTACTTTATTATTTATTTCCCTTTTATCTTGATACCTGGGGCATCCTAGAACCTTTCTTCCCTGATGAGGCATGTTCCTGTGTTTCACCCATGGACTACGTTTCCTTAGATCCTTACACACCCCCTGTTTGGCGCAAGGAGAAGGTGATGGTCGTTTTTTCTTGAGGCAGGGATCCCTTCATCCCTCTTATTTGTGTAACATTTGGGGTGGGCATATTAATGTTTCCCATGTGAATGAAATTGAATCCAAATTTAATATATATGATTGAATCAGCTTTAAACCAATAAACAAGGGCTAGGAAAGTGACTTGTGTTTTGATTTGTTATCTGTTGATATTGTGATCTGTATGGGCTATATGCCTACTGAAAATTATGTTCGTTGTTGGTTTCTTTTGTGAACATATGGTGGATTTTGATGGTTGGTTGTTTATCATGTGTTGAATAAATTTATATATTAATTGATTAACTATGTATATTTGGTTAAATAAATGGATTCCCCAGGATCAAATTGTTATGTGATAGCTCAGGAACTATCAAAGTGGAATTAAAGAATGAGTGTTTGATAAATCTGAATACACCCTTCCTTGTTGGGTGTGGCTGTGTTTTGTGTGTGGTTTTCTTCTATCTTGTTCCTTGTGTTGTTTTGTGGTGTTGGGGTTGAGATCACAACTATGAGGTGGGGTGGTATGGGTGGCGTAATGGAATATCAGGTTGAGAGATTGATTTATTGAGGAATGGATGGGTAGTATTTGAGCAGCAGGGCTATAGATTCATATTTTTCTATGTTAATGTTATTGGGTGTGGTGTTGTTATACAATGGGGATTTCAGGTTTGGTTGTGATGAGATGTATTTCTAAGTTAGAATCTGAGTTAAGGGTTTACTTTTGAGAGGATGTATTGGTGGAATGACTTTGAATGATGATGATGGAAGTGGGTTAGTTTACTGTAGTTATTTTTCCTCTGTGTGGTTTATACTGTGTGGATCGTTGCATGCTTCAGTTGGTAGATGCCCGAGTAGGGATGGAATGAATTAATGAACTGTTTAATAAATAATGAGAACTGGTTAAATGAATTGGTTGGGGGTATGTTTTGAGTTGTGGATTTTTTGTGAATATATTTCATTTATCAAATTCCTATGTGACTATTGCAGGTGTTAATAAATGCATTTAGATGTAGTAGAAAAGTTTGTAGTATCATAGGGTGGTTGTTTCTTTGATTGAGAACCCATCGGTTGGACTTGAGTATTTGATACTATATATACAGACCTATATTTTTCTTTTTTCTTTTTATATGCACTCCACTATAGTTGAGAACTATGTTCTGAATACCCCCATTGTCATGAGGGGAGGGTGCCTTTTCCAAACATCCTGGTGGGAAGATGGATGGTTGGCCACCCGCCCTTCCCTGACCCCTCTTCCAGGAGGTGTTACCCTAAGATCCTTCAGACGAGTTGTGGTTGTGGGTCCAGTTGTGTGTGGGTGATTTTTGGTTTCACAGATGTCTTTGGGATGAGAAGAGTTGTGGTTTCCTAGGTGTCTTCGGTATGAGATGTGTTGTGTGTTCCAAGGTGTTTTTAGGATGTGATGTGGCATGTAACCTAGGTTTCTATGGATGGGATGTGGTTATGAGGCCTAGGTGTGTGTCAGAGAGATGTGATAAGATTTATTTTCCTAGGTTTTTGGACTAGACCCAGGTGTGTGCAGGCAGGTTGTGATGTGGTACTTTCGGAAGAGGTGGGAGTGCCAAGACGTTTGTCGTTAGGGTGAGAGAGATTCTAATCAGTGGGAAAGTGGTACGGGGTACCCTATCATCAATGCGATTTATATTACTTTACTTTACTTGTGTTGTTTTTTGAGCGTGCCTTGGTGAGGTTGGGATGTCTAGTATTCCTTGTTATGTGTTGTTTGTTTCTACTATTTTTTTCACAAGGGAATTAGTATTCTTCTTCCACTTGTGCACGAGAGACCTTGGTTTTCATACTGAGTATACTTGTATGCTCACCCTGCATGTATAAAACTATTTTCAGGTTTCCAGGAGGACTACATGGACCATGTTGGGAATTACTAGCTCGGACTTTGGGATGGTTTCCATGTCGCTGCTTAGCCTTGTTTTTGGTATATACTTTGGAGACTCTTGTTTTGAAGAAGTTATATTTTAAACACGCATGTGGGATGGTTTTTTATTTCTTATATATATATATATGTGTGTGTGTGTATGTGTTGGAATTGTTTGGGGATGAACCATCTTATCTCCCAATCCTGTTTTCTTATAAAAAAGGGTAATTCCTCCCATTTCATGAGATTTTATACCCTTAGTGTTGGTCTCCACCCCAGGGCTTACTGAAGCCAGGACTCGGGGGGTTATTATCTCTCTTCCTTTATTTACAGCTCAGGAGGGGAATCTTTGGATGGAGGGGGTCATGACAGGATATTCCTCATAAAATTTTCTTATTCTATTAATGTGGTGGTGAGAACCACCCAATAGGAGCAGGCTATATATTTCATCCATTTTAGATTAAAAGGTTGTAAAGAATATAAAACTCATTTTCAATGGTCTTCTAGACACATTTTGAACTTATAAAACACCTAATACAAGTAAACAATGTATCCATGTTCATAGTCTGTTTCATAGGCATCGATATGGCTACTCTTAGACCCAAAACAGTCTTGAAAATCCTAAGTTATGGTTGTTCAATTTTGGGCTTCATTTTATCATAGAGGAGAAATTTTCATCATGTAGGAATATCATCATTCATGGAAAACCAATCATTTGTGAAAAAAATGATATAAAAAATATTCTTTTTGGTCATATAACATCTACATGGTTGGGAATCTCTTTCTAACAGTGCAACAAATATCCTTCATGACCACATGACATCATCATATCTAATCATTGATTTGAAATGTTGTAATAGATATCCTTTATGGTAGAATAACATCATCATATTCATACATCACATGGTGGTGGAATAACATAAATCCTTCATGACCATGTAATATACTAGTGGGATGGTTCCATGTGAAGCTCCAAAGAAAAATTCTTACATGACAACATATTTCCTTTATGATGCTAATTCCAAAAAATCTGGTGAGGTAAGTTATGTGACTCATCTATTGATACAAATTACATACATCAAGAAATGAAATTAATTTTTTCTATGGTATGAAGTCTAATTGATGAATCACTCCATTTTCAATATTTCCCTTCACACAAAGCCTCCAACACATTACCTTAGGTAACCCATGAGTCTATGTCTAAGAGAGGGGTAAGGGAACCATTTAATATCTTTGTGGTAATGCATTCCCCATAGAAACAATTCATTGGGTCTCCTGCATAATATTCTTCACAGAGGATTCCCATGATACTTCTTTATATAGGGATACTTTTATAACTCCTTCATGAACTGATGACCTTTAATCATTATAACTTTAGAAACCCTACCCACTCTCATATAACTTTAATATTAAAAACAATAGTGATTTATAAAGTGAGTGTTTCCCTCTTTCCAATGGTCCACATCCATGTCATATTTGATCCGGAGTGACCCACTTCTTGGAGGATTATTTCTAGATGTTTCTAATCGTTATTTTTTGGAAAACCATACTTTATCATGAACCAAATATTGCACAAGACTATAACATCTTAAATCACATATTACCCTCTTTGAAAAATTCAACCACTGTATAAGATTGGGTATAAGGTAACCCATTTTGGAAAAGATTTATCATATGGGTAGTTCATGCGTAAGCCCCACATAAACACCTTGAGTTGAGATAATCTAATTTGTTTACTCAATGCCTTTATTAGAGACACTCCTCTCAGTTTCCTCAATTCATAGACTAGAGTTACTCCTCTTGGTTTCCAAAAATCACATTGAGTCGAGATCCTCCTCTTTGTTTCCTTAAATTCCCTGAGTCAAGATCCTCCTCTTGGTTTTCTCAAATGATTTGAGTCAAGATACTCTTCTTGGTTTCTTAAAGCACCTTGAGTCTAAATCCTCCACTATGTTTTCTTAAAAACCTTGAATCAAGATCCTCCAAATGGTTTCCCAAAGAATAACTTTATCTAGATCATCTTCTTGAATAACCCAGAGAGGTCCACTTCAATATAAGTCCCACACAAAACCATTTCTAATTAACTTTTACATAGAACTCCACTCTAATTAACTTTAAACTACTTGGAAGTAGTCATAGATGAAAGACCTTAAAAGGCACCATTATTTTCTTTAACATATGACCTTAAAAGGTACGTCGTGTCTTGTTAAATGAAATTGAACTACATGGGTTTTGATTCCCTTCATAGGGATACATAGGAAGCCCATTTCTTAGGCCCAATAACAACTCCCCAACACCTCTTTCCTCCATTCATAGGAGTTCAATGCTTCTCTTGTTGGTGATAAGTTTCTATGTTCATGACTATATATCTACAAACTGTAGAATAACTAGATATTTGGATCAAACAAGTGACAATATAATTCCCATGTTTAATGACCTCTTAAATCCACGTCGTTGGTCAATAAATTTCACCATTATTATTAATGGTAAGGGTTCAAAAAAAATCCTAAATCTATAAGATATTTATAGACTGAGAAATAAAAACACTTATGGGATAAGACAACCTCCCATGCTCTCTTCTAAAAAAAGAAACCATCATCACTACACTAGGTGATCATGAGGACACATGCCTTTGGAAAGTGGGAGAGTCACGTGAGCCCCAAAACCACAAAAAAATGCATTTGAGGCATTGAAATCCATTGAAAACACCCATCCTTATGTCTTTCATGCTTTAGGAATAATAAGTTCATACCAATCCAATCAAAGCGAGGGTTAATGGATTGCTTTAAAGAACATCCTTAAGTACTTGAGAATAATTAATGATATGTTATTGGTCTTTAGAGGTCAGGATGAGCTCATTGTAAGGGTTACACTAATGATAGTTTCCAATCCAACAAGGATGATATGAGATATTAATATAGTTTTATGTTTTACATCAATGGTGGAGCTATTAGTTAAAAGAAATATAGAAAATCCATTATGAGGATTAGACAATAGAAGTGAATGTAGAGGATTCATCAACAATTTCATTAACACAGTAGAAACATGAGGGTTATGTAAAGCCTTTTATCATTACATATACGAGATACTAGATGCAATGGTTGTTGTAAATTAAATTTATCATGGTTTTGTAATAAAGGAAATCTAAATTTATCATTCATTCATGTCTGATTTATATATTATATGATCAGTAGAATGATAAAATCCCCTCAAAGTATGACTTTGAGTTATCCTTAATCAATGATCATCATGTATTATTATGGGTTATGATTATATATTAATATTAGTGTGATTGAAATCTTGTATATCATATAGAGTGTACTCATGAGATAATAAATGGAGACTTATTATTTGGAGTAACTCATGAAAGTATATCATATGGAATTTCATATAATCATTTATATACTTAGGGGTGTATGTTTAATATTAATCCCCATTACATGAGGTTAATAAGATACTTAACATGTGAACCATCATACTTTAATACCTTTCATTGGCCAGCCTTGAGGTTGGGCTAATCAGGGTGTAGTTGGCTATATTGTTGATTATATCATCCATTCAGTTTAAACAAGATAATATTTTCCCTCTTGTATAATATGTATGGAATTTATCCCATTGATTGAATTAGACTAAATAAATTCATGGCCCTACTTAATTGAGTGGCATGCGATGTGCATAGTTACTATGAATGACATGTGATGTATTCATTCAATCTGATCAATATATTTTGAATATGGTTATGGGTATTTTTTAAAAAGGGTCCAGAGAAGTGTGCATCATGTACACATTTCTTCCCTCATCAGAAAACTTGAACTGGGTTCACACTTCATTCAGATTTTTTAATTAAAAAAACCATCAATAGTAATAAATACTAATTAAATACAAATACATGTTAATTAAAAAATCATCCATATGTATAAAATATCAATAAATATAAATAAATATTAATACATTTAATTAAATAATAAAAAATATTCATAATAGTGTTCAAAATGAACAAGAGATGTCAAATGATCGAATCTATGCGTTTGCGTAAGTGAACAGGTAGTCAGACAATGAAAAAATGATGTCAAAAGGGGGTGTGCGAGAGTAAGAGTGGGGAGGTGGGGGAGGGGGTTGGCATGCCAATGCATTTTTAGTGCTAAGAAATCTATTTCTAGCCTATTTAAAAGCACGACTTGTAGTAGTGATAGTACACCCTAAACAATACGGGAAAAGATAAGTATTAATTTATCAATGATAACTGGAGATTGATAAAGACTATTCATCGACGTTATTTTACCACTGACGTTTATTAGTGTCTTCAACATCACTTTTTAAGCATTAATAAAATTCATTCTGATAGGTGATAAAACTCGATTTTGCGATAGTGAACTCAAACCAAAGATTGATTGCATTAATTAATTATATTATAAAATGATGGAAATTGCCTTTATGATTATGTTACTTGTTAAATAATTTTGGATAATTAATGCCTCATAACATTTCGTTATAGTGAATAAAACCTTAACTAAATAAATCCAAAATTAAATTGGGGTGTTGTCTCAAATTCCCAAACTACAATCAAATTTCATATTAAAAATTGTAGAAGTGAACGCTGTATCTGATTATTGAGATTAAAGCCACATCTCACCATCTTCAAGGAGAACTATTTTGGCGACTCATCATCTTCCCCGCCCCTCATTTATTACTCATTCGATCCCTCCTCCCTCTTCACTTTCCTTCCCGTTATCATAACACGTCTGATTATCTTCGTAATAGGATTAATAATTACTACAAATATCAATCCATTTTATACAGACAATTTAATGATGATACCTAGTGACGAATACATCGTTGTCTTCCTTCCCAACCATATATTCGATTAACTCCGCCGTCTATTTTCTCCAAGACAGCGGTATGTGAGCGCCGATCACCCAACCACCCTCTCTGACGACCAATTCCACCCGTTCAAATGGTCGAAGAACAATACTAGATCCGTTGGCCATGGATGCCCGACGAAGAAGAACCCTTCCCCTTCCCCTACTAGCTTCCTCCTCTCAATGATTATAGGTACAAATAATCATTTGTTTTCCCCTTCTCTCTTCTGTACTTTCATTTGACATTGTACTTAACCTACCTTTCCATTACAAGAGAGCTTTTTCAAAGTTGTCCCTACAGAGAATACACCTAAATTCATCTTCGACTTGTGACTGTCCAGATTTGAAAACTTATATAACTTCACCCAGGATAATATTCTTCAATACTTATTCTTTAGGATACCAAAAATATGATCAAACCATGATGATATCTTCGGTATACTTATTGTCTTGGATATGCTACCACATTCTGAAAATTCATTAATAATGTCCCTCTTTCTTATTTTTATTTGAAAACCATTTGAGGTACCATTCAAGGATGAAAACGTTTTCATATTTGTGATCAATAATTGTTAGCACTCATTGCTTCCCATGTTCTCCCCCTGAGAACTTGGTTCACCATCAATTCCTTACATCATAAGAATAGATAAAATAAACAATGATTAAGAAAATATGGTGGATCTTCCTTACTTCTTAATGTGAATAGGAAGGTTGAGTTTTTTTCTCAATGAAGTTGGTCTAATTCCTCTAGTATTCACGATTGCACATCTGAACATATGTTCGGATTTATATTGGTGTATAAGGGATCTCTTCACATTATATTCTGATTTCTATGGAGATTTTTTTTTATTATCCTTCATGGATGATGCAATCTTAACCCTCTTAAGGAATGTTTCTTATTTAGGAAGAATATCAAATCAATATTTTTCATAATGTCCATAATTTTATCACATGATGGAGGTATTTTAACTTTAAAATCCTCTAGTGAAGATTGTGTACCAGTAGAAACTGTCTCCTTCTTTTATAAAGTCTAAAAATGTTTCTTCTCAAAATTGGCCAAATGAACTTTTAATTCCATATATCTCATATTGTGGTTTTTCTAATCTTCAATCATAATCACATACTCTTCACAAATATCCATTATTCATTCAAATTATTCTTCATGCAACTTAATTTTTTTAACAAATATTCTTGTTCCATGATCTTCTAGGATTTTACATCCAATTTCAAATCATTGAGATAAATAATATTTTTCAAGTTCATGAATCTTTTCATCGAGAGTCTTTTTGAATTCAAAATAATTAAAATAATTAAAATAATTAATATTTATTAATGAATTTAAGAATTTTATTTATTATACATATATAGATAATAATACTAAGTATTAATATGAATAGAAAATAGTAATTATTACTTTTGGTAGATAATTTGATAACAGTGAGACACTTATTGAAAAAAAAGATCAAAACTCCATATATAATAAAAGTAAGGCACATACCCCATGTATCATAAATCTAATATCAATCTAATCTATACATGTGGCTTGGATGCTCCTTTATCCCATAGCCATTCATATATAGGATGCGTCCATGTCGTGTCTATCTACATCTATGCTCTGGCATATGCAGCTCCTATATATCATCATCGGAATCCACCTTCACATCCTCCTGTATGACAAGTGGTGGATATACAGTCTCACATCCTATACCCTGTCCTGCCTCTAAGGATAGTGGATGCTAGCCGGAACTCTCACCAACATATGAAGAAGATGGATGTTGTGCTTTGAATGTCCGTATATCAGGTCATAATAAAGAATCTAGCTCAGACCATTCAACGTTTATATCTGCCTCTAGTTGTGACTGAGAAGCTAGAGGAGCATCTGGCTAATAATGATGAACACCCTCCTCTTTTGGAACATCAGCATCCATAACAGGTTCATCACCCACTAGTACATCTATAGCAGGCTCATCATCCTCAGTATCATGCGGTGTATCAAAGAAAATTCCATGATAAATCTCATTCATCGAAGGAATCAACTTTTCTACAGTGCTGTGAAAATATGTTTGGTAAAATGCACCTCCCTCTACGGGATGAGATGTGAAGAAGACAAGTGATACAATCATCCTACAAAAACAAATTCCACTGTTAAGTAATGTTAATAAAAAATCAGTACAAACAGTGGAAGGAAGAATGAATACCAACTGATGAAAGCCCTGTCCATGTCATGTCGGAAATCTGACTGGGGACCAACAGTACCAGGACACGTAATCCAACTGATCCAATAAATTCAAACATAATGTCCACACCCATCGTAACTGGGACTCCTATCACCTGTCCCATAGATCAATATACGTGTCAAGATATTTCCTCCAATCAAAGTCTCTCTTCCCTCTCATCTTCAGGTAATGTAGTGAAGATAACTTAATGGGAGGGTCAGGAACGGGCTGAAAGAATCTGATTTGCTTCATAACTCTGCTAGTCTGATTCCACTCGATAATATGAAAATGAATCAATAGACCATGCATGATCCGATAGAAAGAATTGTCGTACAATACTTTGGAAGACTCTGGATGATATCATCAGCATATGAAATCCATTTAATCTGAAAAAAATGAATAATCAGTTAATAAATGAAGAGATGTACAATAAAGACTAAATATTTAACAATATAAATAATAATCACTTATATCGTCTGGCCAAAGGTTGTCCAGCATAAGTCTGTAGGTGTAGACATCATGTCTGGTGGTATCTGAATTTGGATGTTCCTTACTCCAACTGTAGATAACATTGTTAAAGTTACATTTCATAATTCAAAGTTATAAAATTAAGTTAGACATTATAAGGAAGGAATAACAAACCATCGTCCACACGGACCCTCTACTACAATATCTACAGGCAATGGTGCACGAGCATGTAGATCTAAATGAGGGATGTGCTCCCATACCCACATTCTTAGAAGAATAATGCATCATGTGATTTGTATCTTATTGATGCGACATGCGCTACATAACGCCCTATATGTATATGCAAGACAAGAATACCCCTAGCTATATGAGCCTGCCTGGTCCAAATCCTCCAGTAATGGTAATACATCATATGTACGAATATAGTAGAGTGATCAATGAAAATCATGCCACCAATACACCTCAAAATATAAGCACGTGGAAACCACAACATCGTGAACTCGTCAACATCCTCTGCTAGATGTGCGAAGTGATGGTCTAACCAGAGCATGCATAATCTTCCACCAACGACAAACCTTCCATCACCATGGAACTATATACCTAGTAATCTATGAACAATATTGAACCAATCTACTCAGACTCAGCCTGTCACAGATGCACCATCGATGGGGAGGCCCAACATAATGGACACATCCTGCAGTATGATAGTCATCTCCCCCTCTATAAAATGGAACGTTTGTGACTCTTGCCTCCATCCCTCTCTACGAGTGTAACAATGAGATGATGTTAGACAAAGGTGAAGTCACACATCGATACACCATAGTTACTAGCACGACGAATATGGGGGATGATAGCAGGAGGTGATGCAACATGATGAAAATGATGATATCTCTATACACTCAAAGGAGGCAAATGACGTCCCTCTAAAATAAGCTATGAAACATGAGTAGCTTGGGATATGAGCAATAGAGGACCTTCCATATAAAAAAATGAAACCATCATTACTTTTGTTATAGTGAATCCAGTAAAAATTTAAAACTTTTTTTTAAAAACTACATCAAGAAATATAATATAGACAAATATATGTGGGCAATGTTGTTGGTTTAGTTTATGAAATTATTGTTTTATTGATCTCCAATGAAGTTTAATTTATTCTTTTTTTATATAAACCAGTAGTGATGAGAAACCCTCATTGGACATGTGGATGCATTATATATTCATTTTCATTGTATGTTTATTTTTTTAATAGTTATAGTATCACAAAATTCTTTCTGATAAAATCTAGAAATGAAAAAAAACCAAAATTGAAACAGTTCAGAAAGGGAGAAAGACATAAATAAAAGGATTTTTTTACTAAAATGTCCATCTATGAAACAAAATATACACATTCATGATAAAATACAAAAACTTGATCATGTATGATAGGAAGTGGAGCTATGTCCTGCCACTTGGGGATAACTCTTACGAGTATGTACTTCTGCATGAAAAATGTTGCATCATAGTCCCCCTCCACATTGTTAAGGCCAATCAATATCATTTATAATTTGTGTAGACTTTGGTATTACTCAGGGGAGAAACCTGGTAATACGAAACCAATAATTTAAAAAATGACAGAAATTGAAAAAAAAATGGAAACAAAACCAACTTATGAAACCTGGAAATATCAGGTACGATATTTGACTGATCAGTAAGAAATGTGATAGAATGAATGTCACCAATAAGAATCCAAGATGCACAATAACATTTAACCTAAGTTTTAATGTGATAAATTGGGTCAATATAGGGTTCCCATGATATATTTACTGAAGCACAAACTGCAACAACATGTACATAAGGATATCTCAATGCCTGAAAGTTTCCGAAATCACAATACCTATTATCTAACATGACCACAAGCACTCAACCAGTATTGCATGCATCCTGGTCGTAGAACTATCTTACCTTAAATCTCCTCTTTTCCCTATCAAATTTTAGAACACTATATATTAAAGCCTCATGTAGTATCTCATTAATGTCACTTTGGAAATGCTGAGTAAAATGCATTCCATTTCCTATCCTCTAATAGGCCTTTTGGGGTTGGTCAACAAAGTAGTGCACACATATATAAAATATATCTTTCACTAACTATAAGGCCCAACCTTAAACCTTACTTAATAATGAATTAAATTAATAATTGACATTGAGGATCTTTTCATGGTTTAGAGTTTTAGAGAATTAGGACATAACTATTACATCTCAAAAGATTACAAAGTAGAAACTTCTACTAAGTTTCCATAAAATAAAAACTCTTAAAAAGAAACATGTTTAGTTCCATGTTTTAGTTAGCATGACTTTCCATTGATCCCATCCTTGACCCTATTCCACATTAAGTCCTATGAAAAACATTTCAAAAAAACTTGGGGTGAGCATAAAAAGCTCAGTAAGGGATACACAAAGAATGAAAACTGTTAGTTTTTCAAAACAACAAGTAAACCATGTATACTTTATCAAATTAATAATTTTCACCTTTATGAAGTAGTAAAAAACTCTTCAATGAATAAAAGATCATTACTTACCCTTTTGTAACCAAAATATTATCATAAAACCCATATAAAGAACACATAACATAAAAAGGTAACTTGGGACATAAACATAATTAAATGGAATAACCATACGGTTGACTTCCACACATACTTAATGGAATAGTCATACGGCCGACTTCCATACCCAATGCATTGGAGGTTATAACGTAACCACCCATCCTGGTATTCATGCCACCACCCGTCATATGGTTTATCACGTAACCACCCGTAAAATGTCCAAGTACCATTATAAAATCATAAGATATAAAAAATATAATGGAAAGAAAACATTTCCACACTTTGATCACAATATATCACTTAAATATATTGACATAACAAATCCATTATAAAAACCATTTTCAATACAAAAGTACATAAAAGAGTATATGGTATTTATTTCATTTTAAAAAAATTACGGCTTATAGAGGAAGCCAAAGACCAAATAATACTCACGGCGGCGGAAAAGTTCATTGTCACCGTGTATGTTAAAAGAAACATTTCTTTTTTTTGTTTAGTAAAACGATTCGTATAAAAAGATTCTTTTTGAATAAAATTAGAAGTCAAATGGATTTATACACCGTATCAAAGAAAGTTGTGTATAAAACAAAATATGCCTCAATGAAAGGAGATTGAGACGAAGTCCCTTACAAATACGGTATCCTTGGATTAAGGATAAATCAATGACATAATTATGTGTGACAAAATAATTCACAAAATATAAGTGGATATTAAGTGTAAAACAATCAGAGTTCACTCGCACATATTCATAGAACGACATATTCAAGGAGTACAAGTTTATCCCAAATAATCAAAATTGGGTTAAGAAGTTCCCTTGCAAAAATTCGACAGCCTAACGACGTCACTTCAAAATTCAGAAAAAGAGTTGATGAGAGAGACAATGGTATCTGATCACTTGGATATAAAATTTACATCAATAAGGATATATAAGAACATATCACAACATAATTGTATCTGAATTAAAATACATAACAAAATAAGTCTTTTAAAAAAAGGAGGGTGAAAGGTTCCCTTACCGACTTGGGTAACTTTCGAAACGTAAACCCCATTGAAGAAGGGTTATACAATGAATATGTAAATAACCATAAATGAAATTATATTACACAAATAGTATAATATTGGGAATTACATACAACACTCAAAAGAAATGGTGGAAAATTTAGCATAAATCTCACGTGACTAAAAGTGAGATGAAAAATCCTTTACGAAAACTCGGCATCCTAACGGCGCCACTTAAAACTTCAAAAAATGGATTGATGAGATCAAATAGGGTCTCTCATCATATTACAATAAAATTTACAGAAAGAGGAATATAAAATAACATCCCCAATCATAACAAAGAGGAGCTTAAAATAAGTTACATAAAGGAGAGTACTTAAAAATAAAGAGAGAGGTTAGATCTCTTACGAAAATTCGGCAGCCTAACGACGCCACTCAAAACTTCCAAAATGGATTGGTGAGAGAAAATAGGGTCTCTCATAATATGAAAATAAAAATTACAGTAAGATTAATATAATAGAACATCCCAATCATAAGAAAGATGAGCTTAAAAGGAATGACATAAAAGAGTGTACTTAAAAAGAAAGAGAGGGGTAGGATCCCTTACCTCAAGTCCGACTTGTCTTGTTCGTTTCTTTATATTCCTGAATAATAACCTTTGATAAATTTATAATTGTTAAGGACCTCTTTTAATGATTATTATTAAGTTCATATCACATGTTATAATGTTATAATAATTGGTTAATAATGTGAGTTCATATCAGACGTTTTTGTCGATGTTTGGTACATTAGTCAAAAATGAACTTGTTTGAAAATGATTGTTCATGTAGTTATAAGTAAATAATCTACAGAATAGTATTAATGATTTAAATATCATATATATACATTACATATTCATTTTATACTACTCCATAACATTTGGAGATAAAAAGAAATGAAATGCACCATTCATGGAGACGGTAGGCCGTACGTACGCATGAACGCTACTTTCATTTCTTTGTCATATTAATGTAATTAAAAATAATTGAGAGATATATATATTATAATTCCAGTATAATATATATGTTATATAGGTCACATATGTTCATTAATTTCATTCTTTATACATTCCATGTATTTCATGAATGAGTCACATCACTTGAGGGGGCGGTAGTCCACACTTCCTCGTATGAAATTATCGCATTTGCACAACATGAAAAACATAAAGTCATGTTTTAAATATAAAATTCAGAAGCATATATAAAACATAAATACCATATATATCATATATAAAATATAGTGACATCATAACGGCCACCATGAAAGGTGTTAAGAGAAGATTGAACAATCATAGTTTCGTGAGGCAGAAATTCTCCATCCAAAGAAACAGTATGTTATTTAACCATTAGACGAAGGTGTGTGTAAGTGTAGCTCGAATCAATAACATAAAAACATCCTAGTATATTTAATATACTGGTTTTGTTACAAAATAAATGAATAAAAAGAGTTTATAGTGTTGGAGAAATAAAATAAAACATAAGAACACAAGAGAGGACACTACCTTTAAATCAGGTAACTCTTTTTGATTTGAGCTCAAAGGCTTCCTTAAAAAGGATTATGCCCAAATTGAGGCTTAAATGATGAATATAGGGATGTGGAGAGATGAAATGGGCAGGGTTTGGCCGAGCCAAAGGCTTGAGAGGTGTGTGTAAGGTGGTTGAGGTGGGGGCCTTTTATAAGAGGAGAGGAGGGGCACTCTTGAAAAGTCAAAAAAAGTTACATTATTTTAAAATGAGTTTCGGATTTTAAAGGTACCACATTGATATATTTCGAGTATAAGGTGATAAGGGTTAGAAATACACCCATCCAATAGGTTTTTGACATGTGTAGGTCTTAGATTTTACATTATCGTTTCATTTTATTTAAATCATTAAATAATGAGGTAATCGCTGC
Source organism: Viscum album (assembly GCA_963277665.1). Classification (NCBI taxonomy): domain Eukaryota; kingdom Viridiplantae; phylum Streptophyta; class Magnoliopsida; order Santalales; family Viscaceae; genus Viscum; species Viscum album. The sequence goes on from OY728155.1 coordinate 728,140,193, forward strand.
ATCATCACGATGTCATAAATAAGTTAATTTATTTAATGTATAAAAATTATAAAAAAATACTATGATGTAGGAAATCTTTTTATCTTTCCAATTAATATTTATAGTCAAAATTATGACTTGTATAACACCATGTAAAAATTGTTTTAGTAAAATACCTCATGTTTGTGACATTTTTATTTTAACTTTAAATAAAAAGTTATTTATGTCATTTTCCTACCAAAGTGGCTCCATGGGGTCCCCAAGTTGACCCATGGATTTTATTGGTCGGCCATGACACATAAAATAAGGGTAGGACCTGTGTCTAGGTCATTTCATATTATTAAAACATTATTTTTACCTTAAACTACACTAATTACCTCTAATCGCGATTAAAACTTAAAAGTTACTATTCACCAAAAAAATATTTTAATTCCATTGAACCAAATTTTACTTATTAATTACAACCATTTATGTAGGATTTCTGAAATTAAAAACACAGAGGTGGTAAAATTTTATTTAAATGGAAAATCAGTTTTTATAAGTACCACTTAGTGGTTTCACTATTCATCAAAAATTGAAGTTTTTCAGAAAAATTCCAAAACTTCACCCTAAGATATATTTGATATTCCAAATTCAAAAATGAAGACTATTTTACAAAATTAAAAATATATAAGTTTCATTAATTAATTTAATAATTAATTCCCGTTGTCAGAGCAAATAGCGTGTTTTTGTGAAACAATAAATATCAAAAGATTGACACTAGTTTAAGTCCGATTTCAAAGTGAAATTAATTCCAATGACCACAATTGGATTAAATGGTAAAAATATATTCTAATTGAACTTTAAAACCAATTAAAAATATAATCTAATCATATAAATAAATTAGATTAAAAAGAGGTTTTGAATTAAAATACAACATTTTTCACTATTCATTAAAAAATGAACTTTATCGGAAAAATACCAAAACATTACACAAAGTAAATTTTGATGTCCCGATTCTAAAGAAGAATTTTATTTTGTCAAATATAACACATAAAATTTTCAAAAAGTGGATTTAAAAGAGGTTTTCCATCAAAAGGCGATTAATCAACCTTTTAAAGAATATTAGAATGTTTACGCTTAAAATTGGATTCATTCCCATTTTTAATCCTCTAACATTTATCGTAATAAGTAAAAATATTTGACAAACATACATAATCATTTTTTAGTTAGTTCCGTTCTTTCCCGCCATTACAATGGATAGGCGTTAACTGCCATTTAAAATAATATTATTTTATTATTAGAGTGCAACGTAAGATTTCAAAGGAACTCGTTGTCGCGTATTGGGTACACCATCGAGCATAGAGTTCCCTTTAAAGTAATATTAATATTTTTTTTCACAAATAGGGATAAATATAAAAATGTCATATTCTTTATTTACCTGGGGTGTTACATCCTTCCCCCCTTTTGGAAATTGCATCCTCACAATTTCAAAATTGGGCTTGGAAACTCCATTGAAAGTCCCACATCGGAAAAGGAGTAAATTAAACTATCACTTTAAAAGAAAGAAAGGGAAGTACAAAGGTCACCCGAGTTAACCCATACTAGGATTCCATGTATGAAAATATGGATATGGAGGAAAAAACAAAGGGTCATGTTCTGATGGAGTGTGATAGTAAACATGTCTAGGAGAAAGTTAACCATAAGAAAATTACAAACTTTTGATGGGTTAAATAGTATTGGTTTCCCCAGTAGGAAAAGTTAATGGACAACATTTTTTTTAGTTACTTTTAATTGAGGAATTTATTTTTGAGCTTAACTAAAATATAAGGAAACATACTTACTTTTCATGTTGACTTTCAAATTTTACTAGATTTCTTACACGAACTCATATTTTCTCTAAAAGATGAGTATTTAGGATGACTTGTTTACATTAAGAGAGCTATACTCAACTTCTAGAGAAGCACCTAATCCAAAAAAGATAAATATATACTTCCCATGTATTTAGAATTCAACCAAAACCAAAACCAAAAAGTTTAGTACAAGATCAGATAATCTAGAAAAGGATAACCCTTTATAAAAAGAAAATCTATTCTTAATCTCCAAAATTTGTCCAACAAAACCCAAAGTTCAACGAAGACCATTCGATAAACAATTTTTCCATAAAATATTTCAAAGTAAACCAAACTAATATTGAAACCCAAATATTTGAAGGATTTAATCACATAGTCCTCCAAGGTACAGAATAACACTTATCTCCAAATAACATCAGTTTCTCTTAAAGTCTCATATTGAAAAGTAATTAAACTAATCACATATCCCCCATGACAGGTTAATAATTTACATAGATAACCCAAAACCAACTTACTCTTAATTCATAAAATCATTTAACTAAAAAGAATTAGTCAAACTAACAAGGGACTTCACGTAGTCAAGTGGTAGGCGATAAATACCAGTCGCACTTTGGTTGTGGGTTTGATTCCCATAGCTTTGTCCGACGTGATGGGTTGTCACACGGTCTGCGTGTTGTCCTTTTTATAAAACTCCAAAAATAACCCTAACATGTTTTAACCTCAATAGTTTCCTTATACCTCTCATTTTCATCCAAATTCATTACGATCTCAACATCTTAATTCTTGAAGTCTTATTTCACCACCATAAGATAAAATAAAATGATTCCCAAAATGAATAACAACATACCTTGATCATGGAGTCCACTCGATTTCATCATCATCTTGTTCACTTATGTAGACGTCCCATGCATTACAACAATGATTTAGAGATCCTTCAAAATCATTTGCTTCCTCCATCCAAATACACCTTGTACAACATGGGTCATATGGGTGTTCACAGAAAAGCAGTTTTGGAAAATAATCATGTATGACATATAATTCCAAAACATCTGATAAAATATTATTTCTATAAAAAAGTCAGACAGAATTTGAGTTGAAACTTTCTATTATTGGTCCTTTTAAAATACCATAATTATGTGCTGAGAGACTATATTTTAAAATAAAATATAAGTAGGTTGCGCAAGGGTCTCCTTCCTCAGCACCATTTTTAAAATCATAATATGCTTCAAATTCTTGTGATAAGGTAAAATATTTAAAAATACCTTGATAATATTTTCCTTTCTTGAAAATATGAGAATATTGTGAAAATAGTATTTGTCTAAATACAACCCATGATCCACGATGATAACAAGGTATAGTGGAGGTGTTTTATATCTCAAACAACTGCTTGCAAGTGAGTTGTATGCTAGAAAAAGTTTCACAATCATCCGAACATGACTTTGCAATAATTATTACAAATATGTCATCAGGAAGAGATATGAATGTCGTTTTAGATCCTTCTCCTTCCATTCGTAACTGACTTTACTTGACCTGAAAAAAAGTTATAAAATAAGGATTTAACTGAAATAATAGATATAGGGACTAACCATGTGTCTAACAAAAACTCCTAATCCCTAACGTTGTCTAAACCGACCTTTGATACCAACTATAAGGCCCAACCTTAAACCTTACTTAATATTGAATTAAATGAATAATTCACATTGAGGATCTTTTCATGGTTTAGAGTTTTAGAGAATTAGGACATAACTATTACATCTCAAAAGATTACAAAGTAGACACTTCTACTAAGTTTCCATAAAATAAAAACTCTTAAAAAGAAACATGTTTAGTTCCATGTTTTAGATAGCATGACTTTCCCTTTATCCCATCTTTGACCCTATTCCACATTAAGTCCTGTGAAAAACATTTCAAAAAAACTTGGGGTGAGCATAAAAAGCTCAGTAAGGGATACACAAAGAATGAAAACTGTTAGTTTTTCAAAACAACAAGTAAACCATGTATACTGTATCAAAGTAATAATTTTCACCTTTATGAAGTAGTAAAAACTATTCAATGAATAAAAGATCATTACTTACCCTTTTGTAACCAAAATATTACCATAAAACCCATATAAATAACACATAACATAAAAAGGTAACTTGGGACATAAACATACTTAAATGGAATAACCATACGGTTGACTTCCACACATCTTAATGGAATAGCCATACGGCCGAATTCTATACCCAATGCATTGGATGTTATAACGTAACCACACGTCCTGGTATTCATGGCACCACCCGTCATATGGTTTATCACGTAACCACCCGTAAAATGTCCAAGAACCATTATAAAATCATAAGACATAAAAAAATATAATGGAAAGAAAACATTTCCACACTTTGATCACAATATATCACTTAAATATATTGAAATAACAAATCCATTATAAAAAACATTTTCAATACCAAAATACATAAAAGAGTATATGGTATTTATTTCATTTTAAAAAAATTACGGCTTGTAGAGGAATCCAAAGACCAAATAATACTCACGGCGGCGGAAAAGGTCATTGTCACCGCGTACGTTAAAAGAAACATTCCTTTTTGTCGTTTAGTAAAACGCTTCGTATAAAAAGATTACTTTTAAATAAAATTAGAAGTCAAAGGGGTTTATACACCATATAAAAGAAAGTTGTGTATAAAACAAAATATGCCTCAATGAAAGGAGATTGAGACGAAGTCCCTTACAAATACGGTATCCTTGGATTAAGGATAAATCAATGACATAATTATGTGTGACAAAAGAATTCACAAAATATAAGTGGATATTAAGTGAAAAAAAATTAGTGTTCATTCACACATATTCATATAATGACATATTCAAGGAGTAAAAGTTTATCCCAAAGAATCAAAATTGGGTTAAGAAGTTCCCTTGCAAAAATTCGACAGCCTAACAGTGTCACTTCAAAATTCAGAAAAAGAGTTGATGAAAGAGAAAATGGTATCTGATCACTTGGACATAAAATTTACATCAATAAGGATATAGAGGAACATATCCCAACATAATAGTATGTGAATTAAAAGACATAACAAAATAAGTCTTAAAAAAAGGAGGGTGAAAGGTTCCCTTACTGACTTGGGTAACTTTAGAAACGTACACCCCATTGAAGAAGGGTCATACAATGAATATGTAAATACCAATAAATGAAATTATATTACACAAAGAGTATAATAATGGTAAGTACATACACCAATCAAAGGAAATGGTGGCAAATGTAGCATAAATCTCATGGGACTACAAGTGAGATGAAAAATCACTTACGAAAACTAGGCAGCCTAACAGCGCCACTTAAAACATCAAAAAATGGATTGATGAGATAAAATAGGGTCTCTAATCATATTACAATAAAATGTACAGAAAGAGGAATATAAAGGAACATCCCCCATCATAAAAAATAGTAGCTTAAAAGAAGTGACATAAACGAGAGTACTTAAAAAGAAATAGAGAGGTTAGATCTCTTACGAAAATTCGGCAGCCTAACAGCGCCACTCAAAACTTCCAAAATGGATTGGTGAGAGAAAATAAGGTCTCTCATCATATGAACATAAAACGTAAAGTAGGAGTAATATAAAAGAACATCCCAATCATAAGAAATATGATCTTAAAAGGAATGACATACAAGAGTGTACTTAAAAATAAATAGAGGGGCAGGATCCCTTAACTCAAGTCCGACTTGTCTTGTTCGTTTCTTTATATTCCTGAATAATAAACATTTGTCAATTTATAATTTCTTAAGGAAATATTTTAATGATTATTATTCAGTTCATATCACATGTTATAATGTTAAAATAATTGGTTAATAATGTGAGTTCATATCAGACATTTTTGTCGATGTTTGGTACATGAGTCAAAAATGAACTTGTTTGAAAATGATCGTCCATGTAGTTATAATTAAATCATCTCAAGAATAGTATTAATGATTTAAATATCATATATATCCATTAAATATTAATTTTATACTACTCCATAACATTTGGAGATAAAAAGAAATGAAATGCACCATTCATGGAGACGGTAGGCCGTACGTACGCATGAACGCTACTTTCATTTCTTTGTCATATTAATGTAATTAAAAATAATTGAGAGATATATATATTATAATTCCAGTATAATATATATGTTATATAGGTCACATATTTTCATCAATTTTATTCTTTATACATTCCATTTATTGCATGAATGAGTCACATCACTTGAGGGGGCGGTAGTCCACACTTCCTCGTATGAAATTATCGCATTTGCACAACATGAAAAGCATAAAGGCATGTTTTAAATATAAAATTAAGAAGCATATAGAAAACATAGATACCATATATATCATATATAAAATATAGTGACATCATAATGGCCACCATGAAAGGTGTTAAGAGAAGATTGAACAATCATTGTTTCGTGAGGCAGAAATTCGCCATCCACAGAAACAATATGTTTTTTAACCATTAGACAAAGGTTTGTGTAAGTGTAGATCGAATCATTCACATAAAAACATCCTATTATATTGAAGATACTAGTTTTGTTACAAAAAAAAGGAATAAAAAGAGTTTAGAGGTTTGGAGAAGCAAAATAAAACATAAGAACACAGGAGAGGACACAACCTTTAAATCAGGTAACTCTCTTGGATTTGAGCTCAAAGGCTTCCTTGGAAAAGATTATTCCCAAATTGAGGCTTAAATGATTAATATAGGGATGTTGATAGATGAAATGGGCAGGGTTTTGCAGATCCAAAGGCTTGAGAGGTGTGTGTAAGGTGGTAGAGGTGGGGGCCTTTTATAAGAGGAGAGGAGGGGCACTCTTGGAAAGTCAAAAAACGTTACATTATTTTCAAATGAGTTTTGGATTTTAAAGGTCCCACATTGATATATTTAGAGGATAAGGTGATAAGGGTTCTAAATCCACCCATCCAATAGGTTTTTCACATGTGTAGGTCTTAGATTTTACATTATCTTTTCATTTTATTTAAATCGTTAAATAATGAGGTAATCGCTACATCATCATGATGTCATAAATAAGTTAATTTATTTAATGTCTAAAAATTATAAAAAAACTAATATGATGTAGGAAATATTTTTATCTTTCCAACGACTATTTATAGTCAAAATTCTGACTTGTATTACCCCATGTAAAAATTGTTTTAGTAAAATAACTCATGTTTGTGACATTTTTATTTTAACTTTAAATAAAAAGTTATTTATGTCATTTTCTTACCGAAGTGGCTCCATGGGGTCCCCAAGTTGACCCATGGATTTTCTTGGTCTTCCATGACACATCCAATAATGTTAGGACATGTTTCTAGGTAATTTCATATTATTAAAACATTATTTTTACCTTAAACTACACTAATTACCTCTAATCGCGATTAAAACTTAAAAGTTACTATTCACCAAAAAAATATTTTAATTCCATTGAACCACATTTTAATTATTAATTACAACCATATATGTCGGATTTTTTAAATTAAAAACACATAGGTGGTAAAATTTCATTTAAACGGAAAATCAGTTTTTATAAGTACCACTTAGTGGTTTCACTATTCATCAAAAATTGAAGTTTTTCAGAAAAATACCATAACTTCACCCTAAGATATATTTGATATTCCAAATTCAAAAATGAAGTCTATTTTACAAAATTCAAAACATATAAGTTGCATTAATTAATTTAATAATTAATTCCCACTGTCAGAGCAAATAGCGTGTTTTTATGAAACAATAAGTATCAAAAGATTGACACTAGTTTAAGACCGATTTCAAAGTGAAATTAATTCTAACGACCACAATTGGATTAAATGGTAAAAATATATTATAATTGAACTTTAAAACCAATTCAAAATATAATATAATCATATAAATAAATTATATTAAAAAGAGGTTTTGAATTAAAATACAACATTTTTCACTATTCATTAAAAAATGAACTTTATCGGAAAATACCAAAAATTTACACAAAGTAAATTTTGATGTCCCGATTCTAAAGAAGAATTTTATTTTATCAAATATAACACATAAAATTGTCAAAAAGTGGATTTAAAACAGGTTCTCCATTAAAAGACGGTTAATCGACCTTTTAAATAATTTTAGAATGTTTACGCTTAAAATTGGATTCATTCGCATTTCTAATCCTCTAACATTTATTGTAAAAAGTAAAAATATTTGACAAACATACATTATCATTTTTTAGTTAGTTCCGTTCTTTCCCACCATTACAATTTCTAGGCGTTAACTACAATTTAAAATAATATTATTTTATTATTAGAGTGCAACGTAAGATTTCAAAGGAACCCGTTGTCACGTATTGGGTATGCCATCGAGCATAGCATTCCCTTTAAAGTAATATTAATATTTTTTTTCACAAATAGGGATAAATATAAAAATTTCATATTCTTTATTTACCTGGGGTGTTACACTAACCATATGATTGGGAGTTTGTTCACACCCTTGAGGCCCCCATTTATACACTCCACTATATTAGTGGTTATATGACCATATCTCCTGCCACCATCATATGATAATGACCATTTTTCCTTTGAAATATGCATCATAGATTCATACAAATCTTCATTAGACCTTCGAATCTCTTCATGAAATCAATAAAACCTTTCTTGTTGGGGATCATATGATGAAACCATAAGAGAATAATGTATGAAAAAGTATATTAAATTTTTTTTTAAAAAAGTAAGTTTAGAAAAACATACCCAACTTGAGGATCATCTTATTTATTGCCTCATATCTGAAATTATTATGAAAATTAATTGAAATATTTTCAATGCAACATCGATGATAAGAATTCAGATCTTTACATGAAACCCCATCACTATTTATAGCCTCTATAATCGCTCGATGATGATCAGATATCAGACACACTCCCTTATTTTATGTGACATGAATACATACACATACTAAAAACCAGCTCTAGGATTCAAAATTATCCTTTTCAATAATAGATAATTCAAGTGGTAGAGGAGCATGATTACCACCCTATGTGGAAACAATGAGCATAACACCTGTATACTTTCCATAAAGGAAAAGTTCCATTGACCTGAATGAATTTTTTTACAATAAGGAAAAGCATAGATACATGGACTGAATGCCCAAAAAATCCTATTGAACTTCACCTTTGATCGATCAAATCAGTGATTGGGGGACACATACTCAATAGTGTCTAAATGAAAAATAATTTTATTGTTGAGAGACAATAATTTCATAAGTCGTGGAAAGATTGCATAAGATTCATCCCAACCACCTTGAACTTTTATAATTACCTTCTATTTCGCATTCCAAGATTTGTTGTAGGATATATTATAGTTAAAGAACTATTTAATTTTTTCCTGAACAAGGGAAATAGGAACATCTTGAAATGTTCATATCATATCTACAAAAATAGTTGATATAAATTTTGTATCAAGTGAAGAGTGATCCCACGACAAGCTTGGATGCACACAAGTGTGCATGGCTTCTAATTTGGTTATCTTCCAACATGAACTTTTTTTATCAGATATTTCCCTTAATCAGAATTTACATTATGGACCATATTTTTCACATCGAATGAGATATTTTTTCTTATTAGACTCATCAACCACAAACATGAAATTCCACTCTATGTTGTATTGTTTTATTACATTTTTCATGCCATATTAACTATCAAACTCCCACCCAACATAGATGGTGTTATCATTTGATGCGAATCTATTCCCTATAATTATAGGGAATTTAGAAGCTGGTATAATGAAATCACAATAAAAATATTGTTCACATGACATTCCATCAACTAAGGAACTCAATATTGAAGGATGATTACCACTAACTAGTGGATGCCGTGGATGCCTGTCTCTCATAAGAACCTCAAAAGGTTCATTCCCCGCATCACCCTATTGTGGATGTCTGTCTCTCATAGGAACCTCATAAGGTTTGTTCCCCACATCAACCACACCCAAACCATATCTTGATGCCTCAATATATACTTCATCCTCTGATAAACTATAATTCACTATATAAACCGTACACAAAGGGATGTCCCCTACATTTCCTTCCAAATTATGATCATTTTATTCATAATTTGGTTCTATCATAGAATTTATATGAGGAGGAAATGAATAAGAGTGTTGAAAAGGACCAACTTATATAGATCTCACAAAACATGGTTATGTAGTATTAGGTTTTACCACATCAATATCACAAATCACCACATACAATTCCATCAGATCATTTCTACACTATTGCCTAAATAACAAAGATGCATCCATCCAATCCTCCTCATCAACCATAGGGTACTCGATGTTCCATAAACATTCAATATATTAAAGATGTTGATATGTTATTGAAGTAATGGATTGACCAACCCTAAGTTTTAATTGACTATGAATCTTATTGTGAACTTCATCCACTATTAGAAAACCATGAATATTTTTCACTCTTAGGTAGAGAACTATAGCTTAAACCCTACTTGATATAAATTACCTCCCCATTTCAATATATTTGCACAGACATGATTGCCTAGAAAAAAATAATTAATAAAATATTATATACTATATAAAAATTTTAAATTATTTAAATTGGTTATGATTGAATAATTAAGTTGATGTTGAGACTTTTTCTATGGATTGGTTTATCACTATTGAGGTATATTGATGGTGATATTATTACCAAAGATAATTTAATAGAATGTTATATATTTTTATGCCACATCATCAAATGTTTCATAAATTTTAATTACTTATGAATAAATAACCATGACTTGATCTTGAGACTTACTATGGATTATTTTATCATTATCTAATAAACCAACCAAAATCTATGGGTGAAAGAACTACTAGAATCTCTATTATCAAATATTTCAGAAACCACTGATATCCTTTCAAACAAAAATGCCTCTTGTGGAATGCCTGTTCTCGAATGCCTCTTGTCGATCACCCTTTTATTAAAAATTTACTCACATGCATGTGAGGGGGTATAGGGGTATGAAATACAAAATATTTTTTTTAGTGGACATGCAGGTCCTAACATACTTAGTGAGGGATGACTCACATGTCATCAATGAAAAAAATAAAATGCAATTATTAAAAATTATATAACCACATACACAAAAAAGACATGCAATTTCAATTATGTATTGGTTGGTCATCTCAAGATCAGTCATCACACAATAATATTAACTTTTTTTAGTATACTTATTATGTTCTACATATTATATAACTTTACCTATTACTAGATGAAATATATATTAAATATCTACACCTATTTTCCAAAAATTTACCTTTTCAATGTGTACGTATATATATAATAACAATTAATAAATTTAATTAAAAGTAATATTATTTACACTTATATAACAACCATTATAATACGGAACACTTATGTAATTTTCAATTTTATAAAATTTCATTTGTATATATAATAGTTTTTTGTCATTCTACTACTTTCCAAAATATTAGTAATTATATTTTATACTTTATTACTTGAAATAATAATTATTTATACTTTATGTAATTAAAATTTATTGATTAAAATTATTATTAGTAGTAAATAAAAGTAATATAATTAACACTTACATTAAAACCCTTAAAATAATATAAACTTATGTTATTTTAAATTTAATAAAATTACATATATATAATTTTTTTATCATTTGTATACTTTCCAATATTTAATTAATTATATTTATTACTTTATTAATTAAAATAATAATTATTTACACTTAATATAATTTAAAATTATTATTTATATAAAACATTTTTATACGATTAACAAAAATAATTTTCTATATATTTTTTAATAAATTTAGATACTTAATATAAATAATACATTTTTAATAAATTATATAGGTAATGTATAGAATATTATAATTTAAATTTATATTACTTTAAACATAAAATATTTTATATACATATAAATCTATTCAACTCACCATTTAAATTAAATATATATATATATATTTTTAAAAACAATTTTATTTCCCTAAATATAAATTTCATTTTAGACACACCATGTTTTAATTTTATGAACATTAAATATGAATTATATCATTCAATAAACAATAACTTGTTCAAAAATTAAATCATACAAAATACAGTAATTTATACATTCATACATGCATTAATACATATTAAATAAATAAACCATATATACAAACATGAATTTCTACATCCATATAGTCATTCATCACATATTAAATAAATAAACCATACAAAAAATTAAACATAATTAAACAATTAAAATTTTAAATAGAAATTTTACCTTTATAAATGCTGCAAATATATGTTGAGAATGATTTTCTGTAGGGATTTGCAATAAAAACTAGAGGATATCAATGATATTGGGGGAGGGGATCCTTTTATACATTTTGGTCTGGAGGATGTGTGAACCCCCTTCACGCATCCTTCATGAGCTTTTCAAAGGAAGCCTGAACAGGGTTCACGCTTCCTCTGTTGCACCTAAGAAGCATGAATGAGGTCCATGCTTCTCATATTAGAGAATCATGAACCCCGTTCATGCTTCTTCCTCATATCCGAGAAGCTTGAATGAGGTTCACGCTTCTTGGGTCCCCTTTTTAAAATTATCGGAGACCCTATCCCATTTATATTTTTTTAAAACCCATAAAAAACCCAATATTAGTACACAATGTGTTATAATAATATATAAACAAAAAATAATAACTATAAATCCAAACAATTTTCTGGCATGAAATAAAAGATCCATGTGAACTATTTCATGTGAAGAAAATTTGGCAAATCCATGCATATTAATCCTTAATGAAAGGAGCAGTGCACACTTCCATAGGACATTGAGAATTTCTACCTTTGAGTGTTGCATCAAGAAGAAAGAAGATATTGAGAAGCCGATACTTAAATTTTATATCACATATTATTTATTGAAGATCAAAATAGGAAGAAGAAATAGTGACCAAAAGGGAATTTTATTATTATTGTTTGGGTCAAATAATTATTTTAATAGTTAGTCTACAACATCTTAATATCATTATGACTGAAGAATAATAATAAGATTCCACCCTCTAGATTGCTGCATAATTGTCTCAGCCCATTAATTGTGGAATCTAAGACAATCCACTGAATGTTGTATTCAAGGAATCCATTTGATTGCTAAATTATGAGGAAGTTGGCCAAAGTAATTAGTGTCTATTAAAGAAGACCTATTCTACATTTCCGATCACTTCAATAGTGTTGGCCCATAGGATACTATTGGCCACCCTCTCTAGTATCAATTTTTTTAATAATCACAAATCATGTCAATTCCTATTAATCATGTCTAATCATTTCAATCATGTTTATTTAAGTTTCAATATGTGTAATTATTATAATATATGATCACATATAAGTTTAACACATTCTATTAATATTTATGTTGTAAGATAGTCCAAGCACAAATATTTTCTAGGTATGATAGACTGACACCGACAGAAGAGATGAGACACCGATAGTTCAAACAAGTCACCAACAACTCAATTGAATTACTGATGCATGCTGCTACCAACACATGGTGCTACCGATGCAATGGCTCACTGACAGTTCAATCGACACACTAAAAGACCAGATTTCTCACCAATAGTTAAAAAGACCTATCAATGGAAGGACCTACCGATGCAAGGACTTACCGACGCATGGTGTTACCGATGAAAGGACTCACCATTAGTTTAAATGATTCACCAATGTAATGAGTCACCGATGCATGGAAAGACCGACAGAATAAAACACTGATGGAATGAGTCACTGATATAAGGATATACCAATAGAGGACTCACTGATAGATTATTTAAAATTAATTTTATTTAAAATTACTTCTAAAAAAATATTTTGAGTGTTTTAATGTGACTGATTAATTTAATTCTTTTTTGCAGACATCTTAAATGAGGATGTGAGAAATACAAGGTATAGTATCTACCTCAAACATTCACATTTTCGGGCTAGAAGAATATATATATATATATACAAATAAGAGTGTGTTAATGATATATACATGAAAACACAAAAGGCAGAATACATACACACAATACCGGACTCACACGAGAAATGTACAGAGAGGAAGAACACATGAGGAACTCTTCATTTCCTGCTTGATGTGGACCAAAGAACTGTTGTTCATCAAAGTTCTAACATCTCTGCAACATCCAACTAAACCTACGGAGAATATCATCTCATATTCCTAGAAGACAGAACATAGTTCTCCACAAAACTCTATTTCAGTGGTTTCTTTTGTAAGAGGACTCTAACTTCAACTATGATAGATCAAAGAGTGTTGAGCTGAACTGCATAACACTCAGAGCCTTCTAAACGCTATCTAATATTTATTCCTCTATTGTGTACCTTTTATTAAATTTTTCAAGCAGTGTGTGCGTCTATCTATAAAACACACACTATCTTCTTCACTGAACTAGAGGATACCAGATACCATCACCCAACAATATTTTTACACTTTTTTATCCCACAAAGAACTATGGAAGAGGTCCTATGTGACCTAGTTGTAATTTGTTACCACGAAGAATAGTGGTAGAGGTCTTGTGACCTAGAGAGTCTGTGCACTGTTGTGTAAACCTCGATCTAGGGTTTGGATCAAAACCTTTATCTATATAGATTTCTTGGTGGTAGGTGATCACTAAGTGGAGAGGACTAAGTCTCCGCTGGATACTGAACCTCTTGTTTTATATCTGTTGTGTTTTCAAATTTAGTTTTCTTTGTTTTTACCTGTAATTTATAAAACTAAATTTCACTTTGATAGTTAGTATTGTCTAGTGTTTATAATTTTTTTGGATTATTAGATTAGTTTGAAAAGTTTTATCAATATATCATATTGTTTCAACTGAGAAATAATCAATCTTCTAAGAAACAAGTTGAATAGTCAAACTATTATAAATTCACTACTCTAATTAAATGGCCTGTTTTGTTTTAAATTGTGGTAATCTTTTGAAAAAAACTTTTTAACATAAATTTTTATAGGAACTCAATTAACCCCCTCTCTTGAGTTTCCTACTCCGACCAACATTTGGTATTAGAGAATTATTATTTTTCTATTATTTCCAATGTTGTCAAAGCTTTCAAATATTTTCAACAATGATTTTAGTTATATTTTAAAGATATATAAATTTCTGTTACGTCTAAATTTTTAGATCTTTAAAAATATCTTATTTAGTATAGATAATAGATTAGAAGGTGCTGCTACAAACAGACCTCCCTACTTTAATGAAACAAACTACACCCAGTAGAAGATTAAGATGAAAATGCACTTAAAAATTATGGGGTTTGATATTTGGACATTAATAAAAGAAAAATATGAAATAACAAAAACTCAAAGAACTACGTGGAGTGAAGCTTAAAATATACTTATAATAACAATTGAAAAAATATTAATATTCTATTTTTTGCACTAGGGGATGATAAATTTAATAGAATATCTACTTGTAAATTTACCTATGAAACTTGGGACACCTTAGCTGTCTCACATGATGAAACTTATAATGTTAAAGAAATGAGACTTATCACTTATACTATTAAGTATGATAGTTTTAAGATGAATCATGATGAGCATATTTTTGAAATTCATCTCAATTTTAATGAAATTGTGATCACTATGATCTCTTTGGGAAGAGCTGTTACAGTAATGGAACAAATCATGAGAATACTCAGATGCTTACCAGATAGATGGAGAGGGAATTCTGTATCAATTATAGAATCCTATGACATCAAAAAGTTTCTAGTAAAGGAGTTTATATGCAAGTTGATGATGTATGAGGAAGAACTAAAAGTAAACAAAGAAGAGGATGATGAACCCAAAAGAAAATCTATTGCTTTCAAATCTAATGCCTCCAAGTAGAAGGACACAATTTAAGATGAAACTAAAAGTTCAAGTGATAAATAATCTTTAATAGACAGTGATGAAGAGATGGATCAAATATCTATAAGGTTTATGAAATTTTATAGAAAGAAGAAATTCTTCAGAAGGACCAACTACAGAGGAAAGTATGATCATAAGGTCCATTGGAAAAAGGATTGGAAAAAAGGTGATACTTTAAATGAAAATTTCTTCTATGAATGAAAAAGAAAGGGACATTTAAAGGCTGATTGTCCCATGCTAAAGTCAAGAATAAGTATGATGAAAAGGATAGAATGTATAAAAAGGCCATGAAGAAAACTTGGAGTACTTCTGAGGATAGCTCATGTGACTCAAAATCCTCTCATGATGAAAAGGAGAATAAATAAAATATTTTTTTTATGAAAAACACATTTGAGGTAACACACAACTCTCCTAAACATAATGCTTACTATTTTGGAGATGAAAGTGATTATGAAAACATGAAAAATGAGGAAATGTTTGAATACCGTAAAATGACAGAAGTCCCTTGTAATGAATTAAAAGATAAGTACAAATCTTTATAGAAAAAACATTCTTTTACTACCACTATTAAATCTAAAATTTCCATAGAAAAAGAGAAAAAATATCAACTGCTTAAGGAAGAAATGAGCTTAAATTTTCAAATGAGAAATTGAAAAAGGATCTAGAAAGATTTACCAATGGAAAAGAAATATTGGTTAAAATCCTTGGTAAACAAGTAGCTCCTAAGTATACTACTAGAATAGGATACCAACTAGGAAAGATGAATATGACTAAAACTTATTTTGTATCAAATTCTGGAAAATCCAGTTTTATGCCCAGTTCTAAAAAATTATCTGCAAGTTCCAACTATGAAACATCTTTTACTATTTCAAGATTTTATAGACCACATAAAGTATATTGTTCAAATACTTTAAATACTATTTATAAGAAACCCATGATGAAAATTTATGTTTCCAAAGCTCTTATTACTAATGTTACTGGACCCAAACAAATCTGGGTACCAAAATCTTTTCTTGTCTAATCTATTTTTATAGGAAAACTGTTTAAAGAGCTCTTGAAAAAGATTATGGTAATTGGAAAATGGATGTTCAAGACACATGATAGGACTAATCATGCTTCAAAATCATGATAAATATTGATAGTGGGAATGTAACTTTTGGTGACAATGCTAAAGGAAAAATCATTGGCTTTTCCATATTGGTAACTCTAGCTCAGTTTTGATTACTAAAGTACTTTTTTATGGATTAAAATAAAACATACTTAGTATCTCTCTGTTATTTGATGATGTATTTATTGTTAAATTATAAAATTACCCATGCAATGTTATTAATTCTAAAAATAAGTTAGTATTTTCTGCTTTTAGAAATGAAAATGTTTATGCTGTTGATTTAGATTCTTTAATTTCTCAAAATGATTATTGTTTGAGTGATTTTCATAAAGAGTATGGGATTTGGAATAGGATATTAGGACACTGAAATATACAATCACTTAGAAATATTACTATAAAAGGCTTAGTCAATGATCTACCCAAACTAGAGTTTCTAAAAGGAAAAGTCTATAATCCTCTTCAAAAGGGAAAACAACACAAAATCTTTTCAAACCAAAGAAAGAAGTTTCAACTTCTCAACCTCTTGAGTTGGTTCACATGGACTTGTTTGGACCTTATAGCATTTCAAGTCTAAGTGGGAAGAACTATGTCTATGTTCTTGTAGATGACTACTCTAGATATACTTGGACCTTCTTCTTGGCTAAAAAAAGTGAAGATTGCACTCATTTCAACAAGTATTCTAAGACTATAGAAAATATTAGTGGTCTTAAAATTAAAACCCTAAGAAGTGACCATGGCCATGAGTTTGAGAACCAAGAGTTTGATTCTTTTTTCTCACAGAATGGCTGTATTCAGAACTTATCTTCTACTAGGACACCTTAAAAAATGGATTTATAGAAAGAAGAAATAAAACTATTTAAGAAATTTCTAGAACCATGCTTAGTGAGTATGACCTACATATATACTTTTGGGTTGAAGCTATGAATACCGAGTTCTATATAATCAATAGAGTCTTGATTAGACCTATCCTTAATATAACTCCTTATTAGTTGCAGGATAATAGAAAACCCAAGGTTAACTACTTCAATGTTTTTTGTTGCAAAGTTTATAATCTAAACACTGAGGATAATATGGAAACATTTGCCTCCAAGAGTGATGAAGGAATTTTCCTAGGTTATTCAATTTCTAGTAAATCCTATAGAGTCTTAAATAAGAGAACCAAATGTGTGGAAAAATCTATACATGTCACGTTTGATGAGATAGATCCACATGAGCCAAAGACCTCTCTAAAGAATCTTGAGGATGATATGTCAAATCTGAACATCAATACTAAATATTCTGACCATCCTATGAAGGTATTTGTTAAATATTATAGTTCTTGAAATTATCTAGATTTTATTCATGATGAACCTAAACCTTTTGAAGAATCTGAAGTGACTAGACCTTCCGTTTCTAGACCTGTTAGAACTCTTAAAAACAATCCTTTAGATTCTATAGTTGGATATTTCGACAAAGGAACTCAGACTAGAGATTCTCTTAGAAATCAGGTTGGACATAATGCTTTTCTGTCACAACTTAAACCTAAGAACATCAATGATGCTATCAATGATGAATTTTGGGTGATGGCTATGCAAGAATAATTAAATTAGTTTGAAAGAAACAAATTTTGGAAACTTGTAGATAGACCCAAAGACACCTTGACTATAGACACTAAATGGGTGTTTAGAAATATATTAGATGAATATGGTAACATAGTTATAAATAGAGATAGATTCGTTTCACAAGGTTATAGTCAAGAAGAAGGGATTGAATATGAGGAAACACATGCACCAGTACCTAGACCATATTCCATAAGAATCTTGTTTGCTTATGCAACACATCTATATTTCAAACTTTATCAAATGGACGTCAAGAGTGAATTCTTAAATGGTTATATAATTGAGATTTTTTTTGTTTAAAAACCCCCCAGTTTTACAAATACCCACCTTCCAAATCATGATTTTAAATAAAATAAATCTTTATATGGTTTAAATTAAGATACAATAGCTTGGCATGATAGGATCAACACTTTTCTTATTTCTAAAGGTTTTACAAAAGGTGTTGTTGATCCTACCCTTTTTATAAAACGAATTTCCAAAGATGTTTTATTAGTAAAAATTTATGTAGATGATATTATTTTTGGATCCTCTAAAAATTATTTATGTATTAATTTTTCAAAAATGATGTAAAGTTAATTTGAAATGAGTTTAATGGGTGAACTCAAATCCTTTCTTAGATTTCAAATATTTCAATATAAAGAGGGTATTGTTTTGAATCAACGTAAATACACTAAGGATCTTTTAAAAAGATTTGGATTTGAAATCACTAAGAGTAGTGACACTTCAATGAGTACCACTTATAAGTTAGATCTTGATGAAGATGGTAAATCTATTGATTAAACCACTTAAAGAGGAATGATTGGGAGTTTACTCTACTTAACTGCTAGTAGGCCATATATTATGTTAAGTGTGTGCATGTGTGCACATTTTCAAGAAAAACATAAATAATATCATTTAAATTATATAAAAATTATTTTTAAATACCTCAAATATACAACCAATTTAGGACTATTCTATCCAAGAGAAAAACCTTTTGAATTAGTAAGTTATTCAGATGCTGACTTTGGTGGCTGTAAGTTAGACAGAAAGAGAACCTCTGGAATGTGTCACCTTTTGGGAGAGTATCTAGTTTCATGGTGTAGTAAGAAACAAAATTCTGTTGCGTTATCTACTGTTGAATATGAATACATAGCTATTGGTAGTTTTTGTGCACAAATTTTGTAGATGAAACACACATTACTAGACTATGGATATCAATTTAGACATGTACCTATAAATTGTGATGAAAAAAGTTCTATTAATATTTCTAAGAATCTTATTTCATATTATAGGACAAAACACATTGATGTAAGAAATCACTTTTTGAGAGACCATTATAAAAAAGGTGATATAGATTTAGAATTCATTGGCATTGAACATCATATTGCTAACATTTTTACTAATCCATTGAACTCTGAAAGAATTAACTACATCAGACATGAGTTAGGAATGATCAATCTTTAGGACCTTATATTATTATTCCTTTGATAATTTTAAGTGAAGTTATTATGTTTACATTGACAGTATGAAGCTGAAAATGTCATGCTGACACCGATAACCTTGTCATGTTGACACCAATAACCTTGTCATGCTAACACAATTGTCATGCCGACACTGATACTTTTTCATGCTGATACCATATCATTCCGACACTGACACCTTGTCACGACAACACCATTAGTGTTATGAAAAATCTCTCAGGCCAACATTGATGACTCACTATTCTTTATCCGTTTTATGTTTTAACCAAAATGACACTATTTCGTTTATTTTTTTGAACTCGGTTCATGATTTTGCATTTTTTTTGATTTTAAATACCCTAAATAATAGAAATTTGAGTTGATCCACTCTACTCCTTTACCCTTACACTCACTTAGCCATTTATCTCTCTACCCACAACCTTTCACCTTCTGACCTTCAAACCGAACTGTTGGAATGTCATGTGTGAAGTAAGCTCTTGAGGGTAAAAAGTCTCGTGCAGCTAAGAAATAGAGAGGGGAATCGAGAAAATCTTCTGGACCTATGAATAATGCTCTAGAGAACCGTGTAGTGACTCTAGAAAAAGAGGTTATTGAAGAATAGCTGTTGGAAAGAAATTCTTTTCTACTCAGGGTGTTACAAGATCATGGATGGCTTGAGTGGTTCCCAGATAATGAAATACCCTTCTACCTGAAGCTAGTTCATGAATTTTACATGAATATGGAGTTCCTTCTGGAAGGAAGTGACATTTCTTGGATTAAGTCCATAGTGAAAGGCAATAGAATTTCTTTTTCATTAAGACAATGGAAAGAATGTATTAAATTCTCTAATGAGGATGTGTTTGATGATTATCAAGGTACCTCTCCACCTGAGAGTGATATTTTCTGCTTTTAGATAGCTCTGAAGGATCGTATTGATAATGATGAGAATAGGATACCCATTTCTATAGAGTTATATGGGGAGTGTATAATTTTGTTAAAGTTTATTCAACATAATATTTTTCCCAAGAAAGGAGACTTTTCATATCTAAAGTATCAATATTACTATTTCATTTATCTGTTGAGAAAAGGGATTAAGGTAAATCAATGTAGATACATTTATGTGTAGATAAATTAAATGATCAAGCCTTCTTGTAAAACCAATTACATGTTTTATCCAAGGTTAATATCAGTTATGTTAAAATATTAATGTTGTGTTAGTGAAGGAGATGATATTGTTTCTGAGTGTAGTGGGATCTACTTAAATAAAGAGATCTGTAAAAATATGAAGATCAACTGGAACCCATGGAAGAAAGAATGGGTTGAATATGAAGATAAGATATATGATAAGTTCAACCTAGTGGACCATCCAAGTAGACTAAAGAATATGGATGATCCTGGTTAGGGGATAGATGAGGAAGTTGTTTACTCTTTAGAAGAAGAATAAGATCTTGCTACACTAGTCAGAGATCAAGGGTCACCTATCAATGATAGGAGTGATCCTAACACCACTGAATCTCACAATTTTTTTCTTTTGGGTCTCCTAGTCCGCCATTTTCCTTAACCTATGATATATGAGGAGATAGAAGTATTAGGTAGTGTGAAATATTTAAGTATATCTAGTGGCTCTGACGAATAATAAGAAGAAGAATGAAGTGAATAAGAAAGTGGCAGTGGTAGTGAAGAGGAAAAAGGTGAAGAAAATTTTGATAGAAATGGAAGTAAAGAGAATGTCTATGGACATGATGATGATTAAGGTAGTGAAAGTGATGGTTACCATCATAAGTATGATCCAAGTGGATATTTAGAGATGTTTGAAGCTATGGTTCAAGAATGGTTGGAAGAACATCCTAAAGTCATTGTTTAAGAAAGAGAAAATGATAAGGTTCATGAAGAAGTGGAAGTTCAAGTGATTCCTACACCTCAGTTAGTATATGAAAGAAGGAGATCCCATGATGAAGGTGAGAAACTAGTGAGGGGGGCTCAGATTGAGGGGAATCCTCAAGAAAGGAGAGATCAAGCTCATGGGGAGCATCAAGCTAGAAGAGTGAGACTTAACACTCTTACTCCTCTGGATGATGATGTTATGATTTAATGGGAAAGAAATCCTTGGTATGTAGCACTGGGTTTGGATTATGAAGAATTAGATGATGAGGTATTTGTTCGTATTTCCAAAGATTCGGTTGTAGAGACCCTTCCTAGAAACTCTGTCACTAAAGCGGACTTTGAAAGGTTTAAGGAAGAAGTTGGTTCAGCTATTAGTGTATCAGTTGAATCTCAGACGGTCCATGAGATTCAACAAGCTAGAATAGAAAAAACTGAGCCGAGTAATGAATTACACTCTCTCAAATTTTCAATAGTATAAATGAAGTAGTTTGGGTAAGTTATTTCTGTTCCAAGTTAGACAATGGGTATGAGTTAGGATAATGCATCTAATGTTTCAAAGAAAATGATTGAATATATTCAACCCAACTTAATCAAAACTATTGAGACAATTGTTAAAAATACTACCAAGTTGAGAAAAGAAATGACTGGAATTGTATATGCAATAAATAATTCTACTGTAGAGTATAAAGGCTGTGTGGAGACTATTATTAAAGATTTAAAGACTCATACCTCAAATACTACTGATATTCCTTATACCTCTGGTCATACTTCTCAGACATTGGCCATTGAATTAGTTTAAAGTGTTGTTAAGGAAGATCTTGAAGCTCTCTTTGATGATTCCAGTTTCTCCAACATTGCAAAGATTGAGAAAAACGATGTCCATGTTCATGATATGGTCAGACTCTATTCCAAGAGTGTTGAGACTACAAATGATCAGATCACAGAAAAGGTGGATTACTATTTCAAGAAGATAATTACCAAAAATTATTTGACCAACCTTTTTATATATTTGAAAGAGAACCTGTCATTGCCTTGAGTGACCAGATACTTTAAAGACCAAGTATAGAAGTTGAGGGACTTCAACCCTCTTTTGGAAAAATTCATGGAGAATAAAGATGATTTTGAGAAATATATGAAGTATGGTGGTTAAATCATTGAATATTTCATAAAGATGTTGAATCCATACCTTCATGTGAAAAGTGAAGCGATTACAGTGCCTGCTGCTACACCTATTAGACCTGCTGGATCAGTGCCTCCACCTCAGATGACAGTTGCTTAGGCCTTGACTCTAATTCAGCCAGTGATACAAGAGCATACTCAACCTATCGTGTTGTCACATCATAAACCCAGCCTTATACCTAATGTTCCAGAAGGGGTGATCCTACATCCTCTGAAAATTTCTTTAGACCCTCCAGATTCTAAGCCACCACCTACTGGACCCTCTATTGACCAGTCTGAGAAAGGGAAGTATCCTCTTAATCATGAGCAGTAGTGTGAATAACTCTCTGATAGGGTTTTTCGGTTGTCTTTTGTTTTCTTTCCCTAAAGATTTTTAATACATTGTACTTCCTTGATTAATGATATTTTGTGCTCTTGTCTTTCATATATTTTTATTCTCTCTCTTACTCTCTGATATATCTTATTACTTTTCTTCCCTTTTCTTGAGGATTTTATTATTTGATACAATTTTTTCTTTTTTATAATCCCAAAATAGGGAGAATAGTTTGGCATTATCCTTATTTAATTTATCTTTGATATCACTCTTATGTATTTTATTTTTTTCCTCTAATACCATCACTATTTATTTTACCTATGAACCTTATCTATATATTGACAAAATTAATCAATAATAGGATATGATAAGTAGAATGATTATATTTCACATCAAATGATTGTACTAAATAATTCCATGGTCTGTGATCATAAAAAATGGGGAGATTGTTAGCCCATAAGATACTGTTGGCCACCCTCTCTAGTATTAATGGTTTTAATAATCACAAATAATGTAAATTCATATTAATCATGTAAAATAATTTAAATTATGTTTATTTAAGTTTAAATATGTGTAACTATGATTATATATGATCACATATAAGTTTAACACATTCTGTTAATATTTATGTTGTAAGATAGTCCAAGAATAAATATTTTTTATGTATGACAAACTGACACCAACAGAAGAGATGAGACACCAATAGTTCAAACAAGTTACCAACAAATCAATTGATTTACCAACACATGGTGCTATCGACACATGGAGATACTGATGCAATGAATCACCAACAGTGAAATTGACACACTGACAGACCGACTATCTCACTGATAGTTCAAAAGACCTACCGACGCAAGGACCTACCGATTCAAGGATTTACTGACACATGATGATACCGATGTAAGGACTCACCGTCAGTTAAAACGAGTCATCGATGTAATGAGTCATTGATGCCTAGAAAGATCGACAAAATGAAACACTGATTGAATGAGTCACCAATAGGAGGAGATACCAATAGAGGACTCACCAATAGACTCTTTAAAATTCCTTTTATTTAAAATTACTTATAACAGTTATATTTTGAGTGTTTTAATGAGACTGATTAATTTTATACTTTTTTGTAGAGATCTTAAATGAGGATGTCTAAAATATGAGGTACAATATCTATTTCAAACATGAATATTATCTGGCTGTAAGAATATATATATATACAAAGAAGAGAACATGAAAGATATATACACAAAAACGCAAAATGGGACATGTATACACATAGTAGTAGACTCACATGAGCAACATACATAGAGGAAGAATACATGAGGAACTCTTCATTTTCTATTTGATGTGAACCAAACAAATACTGTTCATCAAAGTTTTAACATCTCTGCAGCATCCAACTAAACCTATGGAGAAGATCATCTCATCTTCTTAGAAGAAATAACACAGTGCTTTATGACACTCTGTTTCAGTGGATTCTTCCAGAAGAGGAATCCAGATTCAATTTTTATAGATCAAAGAGTCCATATCTGAATTGCATAACACTCATATCCTTCTAAACTCTATCTAATCTTTATTTCTCCATTTTGTACATTTTATTACATTTTTGAGCAGTGTGTACATGTCTTTGTAAAACACAAACTATCTACAACACTGAACTAGAGGATACCAAATATCCTCACCCAACTATATTTTTACACTTGTTTATCCCATGAAGAACTGTGGAAGAGGTCTTGTGTGACCTGGTTGTAGAACTGTGGTAGAGATCTTGTGACCTGGATATCTTTTTCACTGTTGTGTAAACCTTGATCCAAGGTTGGGATCAAAACCTTTATCAATATAGATTTCTTAGTGGAAGGTGATCACCAAGTGGAGTGGACTACGTCTCTTCTTGAGACTAAACCTCTTGTTTTATATCCACTTTATTTTCAAATTTAGTTATCTCTGTTTTTAGCTGTACTTCAAAAAACTGAATTTCACTTTGATAGTTAGTCTGGGCTAGTGTTTATAATTTTTTTTGGATTATTAGATTAGTTTCAAAAGTTTTATCAACATCTCATATTCCTACAACTGAGAAATAACCAATCTTATGAGAAACTAGTCGAACAGTCAGACTATTATAAATTTACTACTTTGATTAATTGCCCTGTGTTGTTTTAAATTGGGGGAATCTTTTAAATAAAATTTTTAATATAAATTTTTATAGGAACTCAAATAAACCTCTCTTAAGCGTCCTAACCTGACCAAAATATAGGAGCGGGATGACATCATGCATTTGTTCTATAAATGAATAAATTTCATTGTATTTGGTTGGTTCTAGGAGAACGAGTTCTAGAAAATAACCTTCCTTGTGCTTTTATTGATAATAAAAGAGAAGCTGCGTGTATGTGAGATAATAACCACCGTACATCGATGAAATAGTCATAAACACTTGAGGTAAACCTCGTAATAATACTAGTGTTATTTATGTTGTACTAATTTATGTGCATGCTTGATTACTACAGGTGAAAAAGAAAAGAGAACCATTCACTAAATAAGTGATATAGTTATAACAAAGGGATGAAAGTTTAAAGTCATAAAAATTAATCCCAGATTGATTCACCCTCCTCTCAATGTGGTCATCCCTAATGATATCCTAATAGTGGTGAGAAACCAAAATCAAGGTAAGTTATAGAAATATAGAGGCACATAGATTTTCACAAATTTTAGAGGAAAATTGAATGGCAAAAACTAATTACATTCATAAAGAGGCTAAGGTGCGAGAGGTTGACAAGGGAAACCTGGAAGTTGGTCATTAGGGTAATGAAGTCATGATGCAGATCAATTCAAAAAAAATAATAATGAGAAAACATGTGAGGAAAAAAAATGGGAGTTATAGAGTCATTGGATCAAAGTGATCAATAGTTTTAATGAGTCCCAAAGTAAGAATTTTCCAGGGCATTTTCATGGTAAAAAAAATTAATTAAATGAAATTTATTTTTCAATATTATAAATACCATTTTAAAATAACTAAAATGATTTAAATAAACTATATAATTCTAAAATAATTGGATGTAAATGAATATAAACAAATTAGTAAGACAATTATAATGAAATAAAAATTATATTCCCAGCCATATTGGTTTCTGAGGGTTTCCAATAATGTGAGGGCACTGATTATAATGATATTTTTATACTTTTATGAGTCATTCATTTATAATATTTATTATTTCATTCAATACATCTACTTATTTCCATTTATTATTTCTACATGTAATTTTTTCAATATGGCGAGATGGATGAAAATATTTACATGAGACCACTTAAAGCCTTCACTACAAAATTTAAACTGAAACAAATTTTCCATCTTAATAAGACACTATATGGACTTAAAGAGTCTTTAAGGTAATAACATTATAAATTTTATTATTTTATATTGGATAATTACTTTAAATGAATTAAATGTGATGCATGTGTTTATTATAAACATTCTCTTTATGATATGATTTAACTTTTAATCATATATCGATGAAATCTTTATCATATACAAAAATTTGAGGTCAATTAATTATTTTAAATCACAACTCATGTCTATTTTGGAAATGAAGGACTTCAGAAATGAAAATCAAAGTAATGGTATAAATATTATAAGAGATATAAAAAATTGATTGTTATTTTTATCCCGACATGCTTATGTTAAAAATATTTTGAAGAATTACATTTTAGAGAATTTAAAACCTTTTAATATCTTATTATGTTAAAATTTAAAAGTTTCTTTAACATAGTCACCCACTATAAATTTTGAAAAATCATTAATTAAGAGTATCTCATATGCTTACATTACTAGGAGTGTTATGTATGAAATCATTTGTTTATGGTAATACTTTACTTTTGATATTTTTATTTTGATCTAGTTTATGAGCATTCTTAGAAAATAACACCAGCCTAAGCTAAAGTGGATACTTTTTTATATCTTGATTTCTTTTGATATAACTATATGGTATGCAAAATATGGTTTTCAAAAACATATTTAGATAATATCTTAATTCCTAATGGGTGTAGCCTAGTGGTTGACCATGATTTGTTTCTTGGATAATCCCAATTAATAAATCTTTCTTTGAGTGTGTCACTTATTAATTTATTTATTTTAGTTTTTATATATTTTTTTAATAATTTGAAAAAATGCATTTATATTTTGTTAAAAAATAAAATGAAAACAACATAATGAAAAGAAATGTAAAGATAATGTGAGAAGTATGAACCTAGAGGATTTTATGTTTGACTAATTCATTGTTGTGTTAAGTTAATTCTATTATCAACTCCCTTAATGGATGGATTCTATATCATTCATCCTTCCAGCACTCTCTATTTAGAGAAAATGATGTGTGAAACTTATATTACCATATACTCTTTTCCACATTTATGCCCTTGGTTGAAGGTGATACCTCACAATACAATCCCATTTAACAAATTTAAAAACACCATATGTTTAATGTGATCTATTAGGGTCAAAAATATATTTAAAGAGGGAAATAAACTCATGATATAGGTAATATAAGTGGAAAGAAGCATCCCAACTACTTTCAACTCACTCACTCACTGCCATAGTTTTTTAAGACGAAGCATCATCTCACTTACTCTATCTTCATAACTCACCACTTATCGAGTTATAAATAAGTAATGAATATAAATAGATAGTAAACGAACACCTAATTAGACCCCTAACTTTTTTTCCATATTTAGCTATCATATATTTATCTTATAGTAGGGAACCAAGGACTAGAAACCTATCCTTAACAAGGAGGGTCTAATACATTTTCCCAAACCAAGTTCTACCATAACATTAACTTTTATAGTGGAACTTTGGCTTGGAAGTTCCACCAGATCCAATGTTCTAGTGGAAATTGGCTTGGAAAAGATGTATTGGACCCTCCTTGTCAAGGAAAGGATAATTTTCTATAAACCAAACCCACAAATAATTTCAATATCAATTGAAAACCATCCAAAAGTGAGTCTCATTGATCATAAAACTAGATACCAAATTATAAAAACTTGAGTCAGAGTGGTACAGATGAACACAATATAGAATTGAATCATTAGATAGTGGTTGTGCAATAGTATTGAAACATGATTGGACCCAACATAAACCCAACTCAATATTTCATCAAGAATGTTCAGTGCATTAGTGTCAAATAAGAAGAGAACAACCATATGGAATAGTTCCCCTTTAGTGATGGTATCTCTATCAAGTAGTGAAACAAATAGAAATAGGAATCCCCATGAACTATTCATCCATCTATCCCTTGAACCACCTAGAAAATTTGGTCGAAGATTTGACCATCCATGTCCCCAAATGATCACAATAGCTCCAAACCATCTACCACCCATTCAATATCATGTAAACATGGTTCTAGATTGTCACATATTGACCCAAAATTGATAAAGTAAACTATATACTAGTCTACTTCAACCTCATTAATTAACCATCAACTTTTTATCCTCCATTTCAAGTAACATTGAATTACACAAACTCTTCTACTTCAGTTTTGAACTAGGGATCATGGATTCCATCACTTCAAAACTACTATTAATTTTCAAGACTCAAAATTCTTCTATGTATTTAACATGAGATCAAAGACCAACCTTAAACAATAATTGATCAAATGGATGAGCTAAAAACTTTCCATACCTGGTATATGATCCCTCCCATAAACACAACATAGAATGACCCAACTTAATGGATTCTTTAAATTCCCAACATATAGAAAGCATAATAAAATAAATAATTTTTAAGGAAAAAATATTTCAATTGAGTATTATTATGAAAATTTAATTAAATTTAAGGTATATCTAATACAAGAATTTTGGTAGAATCTAATATCTATTCAATCAAAATACAAATTCCAAGAATAAATTACAAATTAAATTTCAAATTATCAAATAATATTTTTGGATTAGTCGATTAATTCTAAATTAATAAGTTTTATCATTAAATTAAAATAATTAAATGATATTTATTTTATTTTCTAAAAAAATATGAAAAGAAAAAATGATTAATACCTGGTTATTAAAATGAAATAAGTTATTTAGATAGTTAATAATAATTAATTTTTTCAAGGAAAATTATATGTCATCATTATGGTAATAATATTCATTATAAACATGAGATAATGGTATATATGGATTCAAATTATGATTACAATGTAGATATTATAAAAACAATTTCTAGATATATTTTTATTATATGTGATAGAGATATCTCATAGAAATGAAACATGAAACCTGTGATGAATTTTAACACTTTTGAGTTAGAGTATATAATGTTGGAGTTGGTACCCTAGAACCAACTTCTATGTACTTTATGATAATATTTATTCATAGTTTTTAATGTTAATAAACACCTTATCACATCATGATTATTCTTATATGTAGCATAGTATGTGATAATATCCTAAGAGTAGTTGTCATACTAAAAGCTCATAATAGTTCCCTGCTATGATGAGAATCTAGAAGTGCCATGATAGTATTATTATATATATATTTTTATAGCCATATGAAATAATTTAATACACACAAATTATTTAAGCTATCAGGGGTGGATTCTCATTAATATTTAAGGAATATTCTCATGGTGTACACCCTTGGTAATATCCAGTGTAGGATATTATGAGAAAGAGATCTGATGGTAAGAAATCCACATTTATATGTGTCATAGGTTGTTCCTATCTGCGGATGTTTGCATTGATCCTTAGACCTTAAGATTATTATTAATGATAATTTTGAGTTATGTACTTTGATGTATTGAAGAAAACTGTGAGGAAATATGTTTGTGGTGAGGTAGGATATGTTGGGCGTGTCATAAGTAATATTTCATTAATGAATAACGTGAGAAAGGATTTGTCTCTTCTGTTATTTAAAAAAATTTGACATCTCAGGACCTTTGACGGGAATGATATAGCCTAAATAATTACAGTTCCATGGTGTTCTATATGCATGTTCTATTTTTGTAAATTCAAAGAAAGATACATGAAACAATTAGGTTGATGGCACCGACATGCAACCTAATTGATTAGAGATTTCATGATAAAAGGATTATATTACATAGTGAGGATCCATATGAGGTATTATGTCATTGTAGTGTAAAATTATTTATCTATGGATTCATTTACATTTTTCTAGATGCTAACATAGGAATTTTAGCTAGTTCTCCTAATTCCACTGAGAAAGAGTCCTAGAGGATCACACACTAAGTGTATCCAGAATCTTAGTTAAATAATATATTATTTATTTGTTATTTAAAAAGTTGAATAAATATTATTACTGCATGTGGTTTAGTAATTATCCATTTTTTAGATCACACATATTTCATCACTAGTTATTCAAGAGAATATTATGTGAGTGGAATATTTAATAAATATTTATATTCTATTTAGTGAATATAATATTTATTTATTTATTGGAGAATAATGCAGTGATACTTATTTATTAAATAAATAGTCATTATTCAAGGCCTCATAAATATTTTGATGAATGGTGGACCAAGTTTATAGGTCTGGTGATAAATAGTATATATTGAATATTATTTGAGTAAATAATATTTAATATTTAATTCATGAGTTTAGCGCATGTAGAGAAATAATAATATTATTAATATTACTATTTCCATGGGGTTCCATAGGGATTAAATAAATAATAAGGTCACTTTTTCAATTATTAATTTCTAACACTAGTAGTATATAAACCCAATTATATTATTTTTCAAGAAAGCCAATTCATTTCTTTGGTTGTGCACATTGAAATATACAGAATCCTCTTGAAGCCCTAGAGAGATCACTTCTCCAAGAATGCTCCAAATAATGGAGAGTGATCTTCCTCCACCTTCAACTCTTGAGTTAATATATATCAAAGAGAATAATTTGGAAGCAATTTTTGGGGTGATCAAAGGTGAATGAAACAAGTTATTGGATCTTTCGTGCTAGTACCAGAAGATTCCTATGGCAACGTTCAGATATTTTAAGACACTTGTGGATCAACGCTAGTGAGAATCTATTCTTGATTCCTACAACAAAATGATGGTAAGACATAGATTCGTTATCAGATCCATCAATCAAGAAATAATTTCTCACAAGGTAATTATTTAATTCATTAAATTAATTATAAATAATATGTGATGATCTAAGCTTTGGTTCCAACATTTATCCATTGTATGTATTATTTAATTCAAATCTAGTAATCATGGTGTTTATCATCATGTAATTAAAATATTTACCATCAATCATGAAAAAATAAATATTGGGCATGATCCATCACATGCTTCCACTATGCCCAGAACCTACAAGTGGCATCAGATTATGTCACATAATTATTTATAATTATTTAAAGATCATTGATTGATTTACACATAAGTAATTGGTTTTCATTTCCAGTTTAATCATTATTTAATCTGAATTGGGAGATATGATTCTTTCTTTTTTTTCTTGTAAATGTAATCTAATTGAATAATTTTATGAACAAAATAAATTTGAATATCTCATCTGGAGGTGCGGAGGAATCCGACTAGATAACATAAGAGTACATGCCGTGTAACTTAGAGGTACAATCCATGTACTAGTGTTTAGTGCACCAAGAATTAATACAAAATTAATTCAAGGCATATGTATTTATTACACGTAGTGCATTTAATTATACACTGAGTGTTGACTAGTCCATCCCGGCATATGGTTATCCAGAGTAGATGTTGTTTAACTTCCGTACACAGCGTGTAGTCCTTTAGTCATAGACAAACCATGTATCTTCTTACACAAACTACCTAACTGGTGATGGGGTAAATTGAAGACCACATGATGTGTAAACCATGTACATGCTGTTTACTCCATCTTTTTCCAGGGCATGGTTACACGTCGAGTCCCTAGGCATGTGTCATGGATAGACATTGAAAAAAAACACACGCTTTGTTTCTCCAATGTACACATCATGTACTTTTACCAAATAACATAGAATTAAAATTAATTTATTATAGTGTAAAAACCTTATATACATGTACTTGTGTGTAGTCATTAAGTTGATAGGAAGTTCCATGTGATGATTTTTAATATATAAAAATGTTTAATTAATGTCTACTTAATGTTCAGATCTACATATCATGTATGAGTCTTACTACAATTATTACTCTACATTCATTGAAGCATAACATGCGACGAAAAAAACCATGTAATCCATGTAATCATTAAGTTGATAGTACACATCATGAAAGTATGTGATATGTTGTGTATGTCACATGTTTCAAGGAAAAAATGTATACGAGTATAATAATTTTTGGGTAGTTTAGATGGGTACTCACTGTGTTGCCTCCAAGTTACATTTTTTATTATACATAGTTAATTTTAAATAAACTTATTTAATTTGTTTAAAATTATAATGGATAATAATCTTAATGAAATTTATATGAGAATTAAGTTAAACTAATTGATTAATTAAATAAGATAATTTATTGATTCGAGCATGATT
Source organism: Viscum album (assembly GCA_963277665.1). Lineage (NCBI taxonomy): Eukaryota > Viridiplantae > Streptophyta > Magnoliopsida > Santalales > Viscaceae > Viscum > Viscum album. Next base: position 728,172,882 of record OY728155.1, read on the forward strand.
TATCTTAAATAAGAAGGACTAATAATGGATTGAGAGTTTTATTAAATGCGTAATTCATTTCATGCATATAGATGATCATGAGCCTAGATTAGACCATTGTAAGCGATTGGTTTCCTTTTAATTTATTATTAAATTTAATTGTTGGCCTGCGTGCCATCTCTCCTCTTATTATGTAAGGGTCTGCATGCCCATGATTTCTTTTATGTAAACCCCTTCCCCTCACATGTGCGTGAGTAAAAGAATATGTAATATTTGGAACTCCAAAGCTAGTAGAGGCGGTTCAAGTTTGCAGTTGAGGAGGAACCAATCCAAGAGAGATACATAAGTGGATAAGTGGAAAGCTATAACACAAACCTTAATTGGTTCATGGTGTTTTCTCCTAGGTCTATGATTACTTTATCATCCACTAGATAAACTAAACATTAGTAGAAGCTCATGATCACACCACTTTATTATTTTATTTCTTTCAAGTTTCATGGTTATGTCATTATGAATGTGTTGTCATGATCACATGAATTAATGAATTAACAAGCATGTAAGATAGAACTAAAATAAATTAGATTATGTATAAATATTATCTAAGACATGGTTTATCACTTAATTAAATCAAATTAAAATTAAAAAACATGTAATAAAGATAATAATTTTAAATTTATGCATAAAGATAAAATCCCTCAATTATATATTTTAAGTTGGTATAGCCTTCCACTGATTTAGTTAAAATTGAACCATAGTTCAAAGTGGTTAACCAAATAAAGTTGGGGTGCTTTCAATTATTAGGGAATTTTAACATGAATTTTTGGGTTGAATTAACTTAGTTCACATCAAGAATTGATTTCCAAAGTACGAATTAGTGTAACTGAGAGGTAAGGGTTGAGGGGATCCAATTTAAGGATTTCAAGATTGGGGAGTCTACTCAATAGATCAAGGAAATATGAGTTAATATAGTTGGAATTTGTAATGCCTATAAAAAAACCTTAAAATTTCTTATCCAACCAAAGTTGGGGTAATGATAAGGGTAATATAGATCCTTTCCACTAGAATATACAACAAACATGATATTTCGAAGCCAATGATGAGGGTTATTGGGTTTTGATAAAATAGTGCGAGATTAATAAATATAATATTCTTTTATTTGTCTAAATTTTATCAGATAAAACATTAAATCTTAGCTCATATTATTTTTAGAAATAATAATAAAAATGACATAAAACATATCATTGTGATCCATACTTGAGAAGGATAACCTTATCACTATCACAAATTTCCAAGAGCGTCAAAGGTTCTTGCACGTTATCCTATGCCATGAAAAGAAATTGCACGTGTTGTAAGAACCTATTATTTATGCGCTTGGTAATGATGCTATTGAGGAAGAGTTGTCTCTCTATGAAAAACATTTGAATGATTATACATATGTTCAATGTTTCATGATATCATCCACGAGTAGTTATATTTTGAAGCAACATGAGGAAATGGATTCATATATCATGTTATCACACATTCAATATCTATATCAAGAGAAGGAGAGAAAAGAGAGATATAAGATATCCAATTATTTGTTTACAACTAATCTTGGAGAGTATACACTAGTTGTGACTCATGTATTCAAGATTATTAGCTACATTGAATACTTGGATATCATAGGGATTAAATTCCTAGATGGGATGTTCAAAAATATCAATCTTTATTCACTACCCAAGACCTTATCTAGTTTTATTATTAATTATAACATGATAAATAATGAGAAGAGTCTTTCAAAATTTCTTACTTTTATTCACGAAGTGGATAAGGACATGGGTCATGAAAAACACACGATCTTATGGTGAATAAGAAAAAGAAGAACAAGGTGAAGGGGTAAAAGACTCATAATAAGTCTAAATCTCCTAAGCACTATCCTTCCAAGAAGAGGAATATCTTGAGGTAGGGAAAGGAAAAGGAGGTAGTATGTTTTTCAGGTGGAAAGTAAGGCCACTGGAAGAAGAACTGCTCCGAGAAACAAGGGGAAGCTAAAGGTACATTTGTTATTGAGTGTAATTTTCAATATCTAAATATTGGGTATTATATAAAGCATGTGGTTCTCACATTTGTATCCAAATATAGAAACCAAGTATATTATGAAAGATCACTAAAGGAGATGTAGATTTTCAGGCTACCAATGGTGTGAGGCGGGATGCTCTAGCCATTGGTGACTACCGCCTTTCATTACCAATGGGAATGATATTGGTTTTAAAGGATAATTATTATGTACCAACTATTACCAAGAACATAATTTATATTTCATGCCTAAATGTATATGGTTTTATTTTCAAGTTTGGGAATAAAAGTTGTTTCTTTTATATAGAAAACATATTTCATGGTATGGAATATTTAAATAATGGTCCTTATGTATTAAATTACAAAAACTAAGTATTGGAAATAGATAATGAATCATGTTCACATAATTCATATAACAACCAACTATGGAATCACCATATTGGTCTTGTAAATAAGAAGCAATTGAAAAAGCTCTATCAAGATAGTTATTTAGAATCTTTTAAGTTAAAACAACTTGAAATATTTCATGCTTGTTTATAAGAAAAAATGACCAAACCTAAATTCGGTGGAGAGGTTGAAAGGGACAAAAAGACTCTAGGATTGGTACACACTGATGTTTGTGAACAATTTTCCGTAGAATCCAGAGGTGGTAAATATTACTTTATAACTTTTAATAATGACTTGAGTATATATGACTATGTTTAATTGATGAGGTATAAGTCCAAGTCCTTCAATAAATTCAAAAAATTAATGAATGAAGTAGAGAACCAACTCAGAAAGAAGATAAAGAATCATCAATCAGATCGAGGGGGTGAAAATATTAACTAAGAGTTTATTAACTTTCTACGGGAGTTTGAGATTCCCTCTCAACTCACCCCACCTTACACACCATAGTGTAATTATGTTTGTGATAGTAGGAACCATACCTTGTTATACATGGTGATGATTCATGCAGATATTCCATTATCCATTTAGGGACATGCATTACAAAATATGACATACACATTAAAATGAGTACCAAATAAAGTGTAAAATGGAATTATCTTTATGTTATAGAGTGGGAAGAAACCTATTTTATTTCATACACATATATGGGATTGTGAGGCATTTTTAAGGCCTTTCCCAAGTAACAAACTAGCACCCCGAGGCATAAATTGTATATTTATAGGGAATATTAAGGAAACAAAGGGATACTACCTATGTAAAACACAGACCATGATTTATTAATTATTGAATTATAACTGATTTTTATTTTGAGTTTTGGGTCAAACTAGTTTTAAATTTTAAAATTTGGGGGTCTCTATCTTAGGTGCTTGGTTGGTGCATGGATGGTGCACATTTAGTATAAACCATGCACATATCATATGAGGGCATCTAGAATTTTGATAGATATAAATCACACAACCAACACATAGTTTGGAAAACCATGTGGTTGACCGTGCAGGTTGTCCAGGGCCTCTAGTAGGGGCGCACAGTTGGAACATAGTTTGTCCAACAGTGCATCCAAACTATACATGATATCTAGGATTTTGAAAAATAAAATAAATATTTAAAAGAAAATGTTTCACTAATAATAATAATTATATTATTATTATTATGAATATTGTTATTATTATTATTAATTTTATTATTATTATTACTATTAAATTTATTATTATTATTATTAAGTTTATTATTATTAATATTATTATTTAGAGTTTTTATTAAACCCTTTTTGGGTTCCTACCTCACCCCCACACGAGCGCCCCTTCCCACTCCCTGATAGCATGACTCCCCCTGGCTGAAGCCCTCCGGTGCGCCACCCCTCTCTCCCTCCGGTGACTATTTCTTTCAGCAATTTGGTGCACGGTTGTATCTGGTAAATCCCCTCTCCCTTATCCTCCCTTGAGTCAGCATTTTTCCTCTTCCCTATAACCCTACCTAGCTTGGATGAACCCTAGGGTTTCTTGGGAATGAATTTTTGATGTCCCTCTTATTTTAATGGTGTGTGATGGGTCTCTCAAGTCGACTTCAGGTGTGTCTCGACATCCATCACTAAATGGGTGGAATTTCAATACATTTTAGTCCGCCGAACATTAATTTTGGTAAGTTTTTTGATTCCTTCGTGTTGGTTAAATTTTAAATTACGTATTTTTTGTAGTTTTTGAGTTTCTAGTAATTTTTCAAGAGTGTGTTGGATTTCTTTGATGTGGTTTTAAGATGTGGGAATCAATAACGATTACATTTTCATTCATGGGTAAGTCATATATATATATATATACCCTCTTTGTACATATTCCCTCATAGCGAGGGGAATATGTGAAATTCAACTAGGGGTATTTATATATATATATATGTATAAATGCATGTGTGTGTAAGTGTGAAGGGTCAATTTGAGTGTTCAAGGACTGGTTCATTTTGGTGTTCATAAAGGTTCCCCATATGGTGAGAATATTTAACCTAATAAACCTATTTTAGAAAAGTATTATTATCAGTTCTATATTTTCATTAGTTGTACCACTCTCTTTTTTGCTTCCAATGCGGTCAGTTTGGGAACTTTAAGTCATATTTTCATCACCCTCTGAAGGTTTGGTGTCTGTGTGACTATTTGGGTAACATGGAGAAGTTTTACAAGTTGCATTATCATAAAGAGTCTCGGCCAGAGGATTTTATCTCCTAACTATGGGGAATAAAATGCTTCAAGAAATCAGGGATCCAACCACATGTTTTAGAGTGAAGCTTTTCACCCAGCCAGGAAACGTTGGGTGTGGGGGACCTTGGTCCAACATTTTCTCCAGTGTTGGAATATAAATAGTTTAAATTTCTCCATTGTATCTTCTTCATCTTTGAAGGTATCTCTATTGTAGTTTTCTAGATTCTTGAAAGTTCTCCTTTGGTTGTGAAAGGCTTGGTGGACTTGTATTGAAGAGAAATCTTGAAAGGTTGTCTCTTTTTGGAAGTGAGTCTTGAGATAATTGCCTATATTGTGTGGTTATCCATTTTTTTTATTGTTTTTGTTTTAGGTTGTGATAATTTTGGAGATACTCGTCTCTTGTGTAAATAATTAATTCTGGTTAATTTCACTATTTGGTTTGATCGCTTTTCATGGGTTTCCCCATGCATAGGGGGATTTTAGTTAGCTTTGGGAGTTCTCAGTGGATGTGCTGGTTGGTCTGTGCGTTTCTGGGTTAACTTATGTTGGGTTTCCCTTTTGGGTGTTGTGGTTCTAGTCAGGTTCTTGTGGTGGGGAGAATCCTCCTATTTTCATCATGGTTATTCTTGTTGTGTTTTCTCTTAGATCTTGTTAGGTGTGACTGGTAGGGTGAAAGGTCACACTAAGTTTGTGGTTTCATTTTCCTTGTTCATCTTGAAGCTTGAGTTTGATTCATCATTTTATCGGGTGAGTTTCATGGGGCATAAAGTGTTTGCGGTGGGGATAATTGTCACACCCCAACCAGGATTTATTAATTATTTAATTATAACGGGTTTTTCTTTTGATTTTCAGGTCGAACCAGTTTTAAAATTTAAAATTTAGGGGTCTCTATCTTAGGCACATGACTAGCACATAGTTGATGCATGATTAATAGATTCTGTGCACAGACCATCCGAGGGCATCTTTAATTTTGATAGAGCCGAATCGCATGACCAGCGCATGGTTTGGAAAACCATGAAGTTGGCCATGCGGGTTTCTTAGGGCCTCCAATAGAGATTCATGGTTGGCACACAGTTTGGACAACCATGTGGTCAAACAATGTGTGGTTTCTAGGCTTTTGAAAAATAAAATAAAATATTAAAATAAAATGTTTTAATAATAATAATAATGATATTATTTTTATTATTACGAATATTTTTATTTTTATTATTATGTTTATTATTATTATTATTAAGTTTATTATTACTATTAATATTATTAATATTAAATTTATTATTATTAGCACTATTATTATTATTTAGAGTTTTTATTAAACCCTTTTTGGGTTCCTCCCTCACCCCATACAAGCCCCCCTTCCCTCTCCCTGCTCGCACAACCACCCTCAACCGAATCCATCCATCGTGCCACCCCTCCCTCCCTCCAGCGTCTGTTTCTTCCACCGATTTGATGTGCGGTTCTGTCTAGTAAGTCCTCTCTCCCTTATCATCCATTGATTATATGTTTTTCCTATTCCATGTCTCCCTACCTAGATCATCCAAACCCTAGGGTTTTTGGTGAGCTGATTTTTTATCCCTATTATTTCTAGGGCATACGATGGGTGTCTCAGGTCGGCTTCATGTGTGTCTCGGCACCCACCACCGAAGGCGAGACATTTTGGACCATTTCAGTATGGACACCATTAATTTCACTGAGGGTTTTCTATTCCTTCACATTATTTTAATTTAAAATTAATGGTTTTGTGGTTTTTGAGTTATTGGTAATTTTTCTAAAGTGTGTTGGATCTCATTGATGTGGTTTTAAGCTACCGGAATCAAGAACACTTACATGTGCACACATGGGTAAGGAATATATATATATATCCCCTCTTTGTACATATTATATCATGGATGGGGGAATATGTGAAATGCATCTATGTGTATATATATATATATATGTATACATTCATGTGCATGTAAGTTCGAAGGGTCGGTTCGAGTGGTCGTCATAAAAAAACGTCATGTTTGAGGTAGGTCCCCTATACCTAGGTCTTTAATTTAAATTAAATGATTTATTTATTGTTTTTAAAATGTTTTTTCCATTTTTATATGAAATACAAGTGCTATATATGTATATAAAATTGGTCATGGTCCTTGAAAAATGGTTACGCACTTGGTTTCTTGGCCTTCTCTTAAACTCTTAAAATGGGTTGTTTGAATTAGTCATGGTTTGAAGCTTTCTTTTAATTATGTGGTACTTCGGTTTTTCAATTATCCCTTTTAAATGGTTTTGGAATTTAAAAGTGTTGGTAAGTAGTTTTTTCCAAAGTGAAATTATTCCTTTTAAAACAATGACGCCCGTTTGGCACTTTGAGGATGTTTTATGGGAGTGTAAAACCCCTCTTAAGGAATGCCCCTTGTTTTAGAAAAATAATATGTATGTTAAATGTGTTATTTTTGATATGTGCCTAATTCTGAGGCTTTTAAATTTTTATGTGACATAAAAAGGGGGAAACACTCAAGGAGGGAGATCAGTGGTGAGAGGTAATATGTATTTTTGAGTAAAGAAAATGATATGTTCATGTATGTCAGTTTGATAAAAACTCACCACTACTTGAAATAGAGCACATGAGAAACTTGGGTACTTGGGTGGGCTAACTAGAACTAGTATACTAATTGAATCAAAACTATAATGTCCTAGATTCATCTAGAAAGATTTACAATTACAACACAAACTAAATTATGATGATTATTGGAGACCACTAGACCTTGAGATGCCTTCCCCTATAGTGGACCGTGTAGGAGGATGCTATGGATTTTGGTTTCTATACCACGTTTCACTGAGATAATAAGTTTCTAGGGACCCACTTGTGGTATTTACCTATAGGTATTTCCCATGGTTCTCGCTTGTGATATGATTCTTGTGATGTGATTTTCATTTTAGTTGTTTTCATACTTGTTACCACCTTTATGAAAACCATGTTTTAATATAACCAATTTTCCTTTCATTTTAAAATTTTTATGCATGCTTGGAAACTATTTTGGAGATGTGATGGAAATAAAATGGGTTTTCTTGAAATTGGAATCTTGATACTTGAATTTAAAAATAATTGAAGACTATATTTTTTATATGGTTGTATTTTGAAACCAGCATGACTTGGTTTTCTTTTTAAAGGTAAGGCATAAAGAATAATTTATTCAGGCATGACTACTAAGTTTTAATACTCATTCCTATAGTATAATTTTGTTTTTAGATTCTAGTTTTTCTTCTATCTTGGATTCGGTCACTCTGGGGTGACGTTAGTTTAGTGATCAGAGGTGACCCGCAGGGTCACATAGAGGTACATGTAGTAGTTTAATTATTTTTTCCACTACTTGTGTTTATAGTTTTATTGTTCAGTTCATTTTCATTTATGTGTTATTTTTACAGGAAAAACCACTCCCAATTCACTTATTTTAATTTTTGGAACTAGTTTCCAGGCCATGGGGATCGAGAATACCCTTTGATCCTTGTTGCGGGCTGGCTCGGGTAACCGGTTCTGGGTCGACCTAAGTTGGTTTGTGACAAACTATACAAACCGTCAGATAATAAAGTGACTTTTGTTAGGAAAACCTTCTTTCTTGATTTGGATCACATCCCTAAAAATTATAGTGGGAGAAAGATTGACTTCGATGAAGTCGATACTCAAGATACACAAGATTTAGTAGATGAACCGATTCCATAGGTCCCAATAGAAGAAGTAGTTCCTGAAACACAAGTACTACGTAGAATCATAATAGAGGTAAGAGAACTAGAGAGATATGGTTTTCAAGTCAACAAATTTGGTTACTCATTATTGGTTGAAAACTATGAATCTATCTCTTATAAAGAGGTTGTAGAGAGATCAAAATCTACAAGATGGCAAGAATCGATGAATTATGAAATATATTCCATGACTCAGAAACATGTTTGGGTTCTAGTTGATGTTCCAATTGATGTAAATCTCATATGGTGAAAATGTGCATTCAAGTGAAATTTGGACATGGAAGGTCAATTTAAAACTTATAAAGAAATGCTATTGGATAAAGGGTTTGAACAGTTTCAAGGGATTGACTATGATGAATCCTTTTCACCAATTTCCATGTTTAAATCTATTAGAATTATAATTGCTATATAATCTTACCATGGCTATGTGGAAGATGGATTCTAAAACTTCTTTCCTTAATGGAATCCATAAACAAGATTTCTATATGAAAAAACAATAAGGTTTTGTGACTCTAGGTGATTCCAAAAGGATCTTCAAGTTTCATAGATCCATTTATGGATTGAATCAAACATCCAGGTCATGGAAAATTTAATTTGAAGAAGCTATAAAAGAATTTCATTTTATTAAGAATCAATGTGATCCATGTGTTTACAAGAGGTTTAGTGGTAATATATTCATTATCCTAAATAGTATATGGTGATGACATATTAATTATTGAAAATGAAATACCAATCTTACAGTTTGTTAAGGACTGGTTAAACAAGTGTTTCTATATGATGGAATTAGGTGAAGAAACCTATATTCTAGGGATCCAAATCATTCTTAATAGATCTAAGATGATTCTTGGACTAAGTCAAAGTACACACATTAAATATATACTAAATATATTTAGTATGGAACAATCCAAGAGGGGATTGGTTCCAATGTCACATGGTATACATATTTATAAGAAAATGTGTCCTTAGACACAACAAGATAAATAGATAATGAGTAAGATACCATACTATGTAGTGATAGGATCAATCATGTATGTCATATTATATACTAGACTTGATTTTTCCTATGCATTGATCATGGTAGGAAGATATCAAGCAGATCCAGGAGAGCAACATTGGTCAGCTGTTAAAAATATCCTCAAGTATCTTAGAATAGCTAAGGACATATTCATGGGGTATGGAGGAGATTAGGAGCTAGTAATTAGAGGTTATATTGATGTTAGTTTTCAAATATATCATAATAATATGAAGTAATAGTTTGGATATGTTTTCTCTCTCAACATAGGAGCTATGATCTAGAAGAGTTCAAAGCAGCTAGTTGTAACTGATTCTATAGTGGATTTCGAGTATACATCAGATTCTGATGCATCCAAGGAATCTATTTGAATATTAATCCTTTTCAAGGTTCTTGATGTGGTACCTAGAATTATAGAGCCTAACACATTATATTGTGATAATAATTTAATGATGAATCTTACAAAAGATCTAAGGTCACACCAACAGACAAAGAACATACTTCAGATGTATTACCTCTTGAGGGATTTTTCTCAGAGTGGTGAAGTTGTAGTAAGAAAAGTTTCTATAGAAGAAAATGTGTTAGGACCCATGACTAAATGCCTATATCAGCAAAACCAGGAGTATCATGTGAAAGCTAGTAGACTGAAGGTTTTTAACAGTTGGATCTAGTGAAAGTGGGAGTCTACTAGAGTTGGTTTCCTAGAACCAACTTATGTGTACTTTATGATAACATGTATTCATAGTTTTGAATATTAATAAAAACCTTATCACATTATGAATATTCTTCTGTGAAATATATTTTGTGATAATTTTCTAAGAGTAGTTGTCTCACTAAAAGGTTATAGCAGTTCCCCACTGTAACGCCCCGACCTTAGTTTCCCAGAGTCGATGCATTACTTCGTAACATTGGCATGATCACAAAAGACCAAGTCTCGAAATACCGATTAGTTTATTAGCCTTGTAAACACTAGATACATTCATAAATGTTACATTACATCATAAAGTGAAAAACTACAATAACATAGTATCCATTTTCCACACTCATATCCCCTTCAGACTATCCCTGCAGGTTATTCCTAAAATACTTCTCACATCCTGGAAAAATTAAAACATTGAAAGGGGTGAGCTCAGATGCTCAGTAAGGATAACAATATAGCAGAAGCTTTCATAAATAAACATAAACATTTAAGGCAATGTATAACTAAAACAAAATCCTTTTAAACTTGATCTTCAACATAATATGGCAAAAGTAAAATTTGATAATTTCATTTACTTATTCACATGGATATTCTACTGGTCGAATAATCACATGAAATATTAATAACCACTTTCATAATGATGGAATGAATAATGCCAGACTATCATAACCACGTAGCCAAGGTCTCGTGCCAAGACCACAAATAAGATTTTGTCAAGGCCTCGTGCCAAGACACTAGTTTGTCTCATGAGACCTACCGATGCATCGAGGAGCTATAGCGGGCTCCACCCATCACTTATTAAGTTCAATTCATTCCTCATATTAATAGGTTTAAACATATCATATAACATAATCGTATCACATAAAACATGAATAAAGGAAACATAACATTTCCACATTTCAATCACAAGATATCAATACAACACATTGATATAATAAAAACACTTTCAAATCCATTTTCAATACCAAAATAAAAGAAAATTAAAACTTGTATTTATTTTTCATTTTAAAAAAAGTTACGGCTTATAGAGGAAGCTGAAACTCAAATAATAGTCACGGCGGCAGAGAAGTCGTTGTCGCCGCATACGTAAGAAAAAATATTCCTTTTTTCGTTCAGTAAAAATTCTTCGTATAAAAAGATTCTTTTTGAATAAAAGTAAAATTCAAAGGGGTTTATACACCGTATAATGGAAAGTTGTGTATAAAACAAAATATGCCTCAATGAAAGGAGATTGAGATGAAGTCTTTACAAAGATAATTTTTTTAAATAAAACAGATCTATTATGTGTATTTACTATAAGTACACATAAATAAATTACAAATACAAGATAGGACATAATAATATCATGACATAATTTGAAAGTAGGAGATTAACCCAAAGAATGGAAATCGGGTTAAGAAGTTCCCTTACCTCGTGTCCAAATTCACTCGACCGTTCTTTGATCTCCTGAATAATAAAATAGAGTTAATATCTACCTTCTTAAGAACCTTTTTCAAGTTCATTATTCCTTTAATATCACTTATTACCATTTCATGAACATTATGTAATTATTTAAGTTTATAACGGTCATTTTGTCGATCTTAGGTACTTGAGTCAAAAATAAACTTCTTATAATTACACTTTGTTCATGTGGTAATATATCCATTATATACATAATTATATTCATGATTTATATATCATATAAATCATATATATCCAGTATATACATTCATTTATAATATTACATAAAATTTAGAGGTAAGAAATGAAATGCACTGTTCATAGAGACGGTAAGCCGTACGTACGCATGAACGCTACTTTCATTTCTATTTCGTATTTAATGAAATCATAATTATATAAAGTTATATTATAATTCAAGTATAATATCATATATAATATAATTTACTCCATCCTTTATACATCCCACATATGGCATTAATGATTCAAATCACTTTGAGGGGGCGGTAGTCCGCACTTCCTAAAATGAAAATATCGCGTTTACCCATAATGGAAACAATAAAGGTATGTCATAAATGAAAAATACAGAACCTTAAGTAAAACATAAACATATTATATATCTTATATAAATAGAGTGACATCTTAATGGCCACCTTTTAAGGTGTTATATGAGTGTTGAATAATCATCGTTTCGTGAGGTAGAAATTCGCCATCCACAGAAACAGTATGTTCTTTAACTATTATATGTAAGTGTGTGTAAGTTTAGCCCGGATAATTCTTATAAAATTATCCTAGTATATTAAGGATACTTTTGTTGTTACAAAGTAATAGAATAAAAAGAGTTTATGGGGTTGGAGAAGAAAAATAAAACAAAATAACATAAGGGAAGACATTAACTTAAAATCGGGTAACTCTTTTTGATTTGAGACAAAGGCTTCCTTGGGAAGAATTCTGCCCAAAGTGATCCTTCTAGGAGTAAGAGAGGGAAGTTGGGAGAGTATTTGGGAAGAGGTTATCCAAGAAAAATGGCTTGAATGTGTGAATAAGGTGGGAGTGGTGGGTCCTTTTATAAGAGGAGAGAAGGGGCACTCTTGGAAAGATTGAAATGTTACATTATTATGAAATGCTTTTTCGGATTCTAAAGGTCCAAAACTTATATATTTCGAGGATAATGTTATAAGGGTTCTAAATCTACTCATACAATAGGTTTTTGACAAGTGTAAGTCTTATATTTTACATTATCTTTTCATTTTATTTAAATCCTTAATTAATGAGGTAATCGCTGCATCATCATGGTGTCATAAATAATTTAATTTATTTAATGTCTAAAAATTATATAAAAAAATATCATGATGTAGTAAATCTTTTTATCTTTCTAATGAATATTTATAGTCAAAAATATGACTTGTATAACCCCATTTAAAAATTGTTTTAGTAAAACAACTCTTGTTTGTGACATTTTTATTTAAACATTAAATAAAAAGTTATTTATGTCATTTTCCTACCAAAGTGGCTCCATGGGGTCCCCAAGTTGACCCATGGAGTGTCTTGGTCGGCCATGACACATCCAATAATGGTATGACAAGTTTAAAGGTCATTCCATATTTTTATAATACTATTTTTACCTTAAATTTCATTAATTACCTTTAATCGTGATTAATTAAACTTAAAGGTTACTATTCATCAAAAATTATTTTAATCTCATTGAACCACATTTTACTTCCAAATGACAATCATTTATGTCGGATTTTTGAAAATCAAATCATAGAAGTGGTAATATTTCATTTAAATGAAAAATCAGTTATTAAACTACCACTTAGTGGTTTCACTATTCATCAAAAATTGAAGTTTTTCAGAACAATGCCAAAATTTCATCCTAAGATATAATTGATATTCTGAATTCAAAAATGATGTCTATTTTATGAAATTCCAAACATATAAGTTGCATTAATTAATTTTATAATTAATTCCCGTTGTCACAATAAATAGCGTGTTTTTAAGAAACAATATATATCAAAAGATTGACAATTGTTTATGTCCAACTTCAGAGTGAAATCAATTATAATGAACACCATTGGATAAAATGGTAAAAATATATTCTAATTATAATTTAAAACCAATAAATAGTATAATTTATCACTATAAATTATTTTTATTAAAAAAGTTGTTTTAAGTATTTTTCACTATTCATAAAAAAATTGGAAGTTCTCAGAAAGTTACAAAAATTTCAACTTAGGATAATTTCGATATTACAAATACAAAAATGAAGTCCATTTTGAAATATTAAAATTTTTATAATTTTAAAAAGTGGGTATTACTATTCATAACGACTACTTTGATTAGTCACAGTGTGTTAGAACTCGAACTTGCATACAATGCAAGCTATTGCATTTTTGAAAGAGAGGCGTATCGTGGAAGCTCGGGGTGTTACATTCTCCCCTCCATCAATAAATTGAATCCTCGCAATTTGAAAATTTTCATTGAAAATAAAAGGTTGAAAATAGAAAATACCTTTGTGAAAAACCCGCATCAGAAATAAGGTTAATAAAAATATAACTTTAAAAGAAAGAAAGATAAGTACAAAGGTCACCCGAGATAGCCCATACTAGGATTCTATGAAAATATGGATATGGAGGAGAAACAAACAATCAAGGTCTGATGGAGAGTTGTAGAAAATAAGATTAGGAGAAAGTTAACCATAAGAAAATCACAAACTTGTGATTGGTTAAATGGTCATTGAATCCCCATTTGGAAAAGTTAACCGACAAATTTTTTGTTTTAAGTTACCTTTCATAAAGTTGAGGAATTTATTTAATAGATTTACTAAGAACGTAAGGAAATATACTTACTTGTAATGTAGGCTTTCATTCGTTAATAAATTTTCACCACGAACCCATCTTTCACTCCAAATGGTAACAGAACTCAAAAATATTCTATTATCCTAATTGTATAAGGTTCTAAATATTACCACATACCATTTAGATTAGGAAAACAATTTTTTAATAACTAGGGACTTCCTGTAGGCTAGTGGTAGGTAATAAAGGCCTGTCTCACTATGGTTGTGGGTTCGATTCCTGCTGCTTTGTCCGACACGACGGGTTATCCCCCAACCTGCAGGTTGTCCTTTTCCTAAAATATAGCATTATAATATTCCAAAAGTAATCTTCAGAAATTGTTTAACCTTAAACAATACTATCCTAAGTTCAACTTAATCCATTCTAACCTTTATAGTTATCCAAAATACTTCTGTCCAACTCATAGTCCAAATTTTATAAGGAAGGTAAACATAATGAAGATCCATTTTTCTGCGTAACAACATGTGAACAGCTACATCATGTATTCTTTTAAAACACTGCAACATCCTGAATTTCCATAAATACTTATTGATTACATTCATGATCCCTTATTCCTTATTGAATACCAGATATACTCCTTCTATCCAAAAAAATGTAAAAAATCATTAATCAGTTTCAAGGAAGTTAAGAATATCCAATATAACTTATCAAAATCAATCATGTATTATTCCAAAATCACTATCTTGGTATCAAAACCATATTATGGTTTATCTTTCTCTCAACCATATATTTTCCAAAAATTTAACCTGATGTGGAGTCACTTTTCTTGGTTCCACAAAATCACAAGTCCTTAATGAAATAGTACTGCAGTACAATCCTTATATACTCCATAAACATTTTAACCAGTACATCATTGATACAACACTCAAATGACAAAATTCTATAATAACAACATAAGAACTCTAATCATTCCTCCTCATCTGTGGTAGTATCATAACTTGATTATTATCCAATAACATCATTTGGGGCATACTCTGATGATTTGGACATTGGTTTGCATAGTGTCCCCACTCATTGCAGATGAAACATTGTACATTTGAAAACTTTTTCTTACCCTTGCAGTCACGCACTTTGTGTCCTTTTTCTCCACAAGTATAAAAAACTCCAATTCCCTTCAGGAAAGTTTTAAGGTGTTTCTTCCCATAGTTTTCACATATTGGAAAATTATTCTTTTCCCTCGTCCCTTTATCCATCATTCTCTCCTCCATCATTTTCTTCTCTTTCTTCCCTTCAAAGCCATAAGACTCAGAGAATTCTTTACTTATCTTATTAACACATGATAATATTTATTCATATGTTAAGAACACATGGGAGACTATTTCCCTTCTAAATGTTGGCTTAATACCGTGAAAGATATGATCCTTCTTACTCTTTGGATCATACGTATTGGTGGAGTTCACATTCCTTCTACTGGGAACCATTTCTAAACAATGGCATAAACTAGATTAGTTTATGAATCAAAATACATAATTCCATACTTGTAAAATACTTAACATAAATTGAACTATTTATGGATATAATCCATAATCATAAAAATGTTTTCTTTGAGGAAGTATATACTCATAACCCTTCATAGTGGTTTGTAAAGAAAACGAGAATTATCCTAAGCATATCCCCCGGGAGTGTCGTAACCAAGAGTGCAGCAAAGCCCGTTGACGTGCACCAATTCCCATTCGAGTCTAGCTCAAAGCGGTGTTTTCGGGTTTTACCCCTAGGTACATCTGTGCCAGAGCCGCCTCTACCTGCTTGTATCTGGACAGTGATGTATTGCTCGGAAAACTCACAAAATCTCTATAATACCAAAATTCTAGGAAGTTCTTATATACTAATCATCAAAGTCTATCTTCAGGCTATGTGCTCTAATCAGATTTTATCTAAATCTAGCTTCCAAGGTTAGTACTAAACTGCCTCTGATACCAACTGTAACGCCCCAACCCCAGTTTCCCAGAGTCGGTGCATTACTTCGTAACATTGGCATGATCACAAAAGATCAAGTCTCGAATGAACGATTAGTTTAGTAGCCTAGGAAACACTATATACATTCATAAATGTTATATTACATCATAAAGTGAAAAACTACAATAACATAGTATCCATTTTCCACACTCATATCCCCTTCATACTATCCCTGCAGGTCATTTCTAAAATACTTCTTCACATCCTGGAAAAATTAAAACATTGAAAGGGGTGAGCTTAGATGCTCAGTAAGGATAACAATATAGAGGAGGATTTCATAAATAAACATAAACATTTAAGGAAATGTATAACTAAAACAAAAGCCTTTTAAACTTGATCTTCAACATAATATGGAAAAAGTAAAATGAGATAATTCCATTTACTTATTCACATGGATATTCTACTGGTCGAATAATCACATGCAATATCAATAACCACTTTCATAATGATAGAATGCATAATGCCAGACTATCATAACCACGTATCCAAGGCCTCGTTCCAAGACCAAAAATAGGATTTTGTCAAGGCCTCGTGCCAAGACACTAGTTTGTCTCATGAGACCTACCGATGCATTGAGGAGCTGTATCGGGCTCCACCCGTCACTTATTAAGTCCAATGCATTCCTCATATTAATAGTTTTAAACATATCATATAACAAAATCATATCACATAAAACATGCATAAAGGAAACATAACATTTCCACATTTCAATCAAAAGATACCAATACAACACATTGATATAATAAAAACACTTTCAAAACCATTTTCAATACCAAAATAAAAGAAAATTAAAACTTGTATTTATTTTTCATTTTAAAAAAATTTACGGCTTATAGAGGAAGCTGAAACTCAAATAATAGTCACGGTGGCGGAGAAGTCGTTGTCGCTGCATACGTAAGAAAAAACATTCCTTTTGTCGTTCAGTAAAAACACTTCGTATAAAAAGATTCCTTTTGAATAAAAGTAAAATTCAAAGGGGTTTATACACCGTATAATGGAAAGTTGTGTATAAAACAAAATATGCCTCAATGAAAGGAGATTGAGACGAAGTCTTTACAAAGATCATTTTTTTAAATAAAATAGATCTATTATGTGTATTTACTATAAGTACACATAAAGAAAGTACAAATACATTATAGGACATAATAATATCATGACATAATTTGAAAGTAGGAGATTAACCCAAAGAATGGAATTCGGGTTAAGAAGTTCCCTTACCTCGTGTCCGAATTCACTCAACCGTTCTTTGATCTCATGAATAATAAAATAGAGTTAATATCTACCTTATTAAGAACCTTTTTCAAGTTCATTATTCCTTTTATATCACTTATTACCATGTCATGAACATTATGTAATTATTTAAGTTTATAACGGTCATTTTGTCGATCTTAGGTACTTGAGTCAAAAATAAACTTCTTATAATTACACTTTGTTCATGTGGTAATATATCCATTATATCCATAATTATATTCATGATGTATATATCATATACATCATATATATCCAGTATATACATTCATTTATAATATTACATAACATTTAGAGGTAAGAAATGAAATGCACCGTTCATGGAGACGGTAAGCCGTACATACGCATGAACGCTACTTTCATTTCTATTTCGTATTTAATAAAATCATAATGATATAAAGGTATATTATAATTCCAGTATAATATCATATATAATATCATTTACTCCATCCTTTATACATCCTATATATGACATTAACGATTCAAATCACTTTGAGGGGGCGGTAGTCCGCACTTCCTAAAATGAAAATATCGCGTTACCCATAATGGAAACAATAAAGGTATGCCATAAATGAAAAATACAGAACCTTAAGTAAAACATAAACATATTATATATCATATATAAATAGAGTGACATCTTAATGTCCACCTTTTAAGGTGTTATATGAGTGTTGAATAATCATCGTTTCGTGAGGTAGAAATTCGCCATCCACAGAAACAGTATGTTCTTTAACCATTAGATATAAGTGTGTTTAATTGTAGCTCAAATACTTCTTATAAAAACATCCTAGTATATTAAGGATACTTGTGTTGTTACAAAGGAATATAATAAAATGAGTTTAGGGGGCTGGAGAAGCAAAATAAAACAAAATAACATAAGGGAAGACATTACCTTAAAATCGGGTAACTCTTTTTGATTTGATCCAAAGGCTTCATTGGGAAGAATTCTGCCCAAAGTGATCCTTCTAGGAGTAAGAGAGGGAAGTTGGGAGAGTATTTGGGCAGAGGTTGTCCGAGACAAATGGCTTGAATGTGTGAATAAGGTGGGAGTGGTGGGGGGCCTTTTATAAGAGGAGAGAAGGGGCACTCTTGGAAAGATTGAAATGTTACATTATTATGAAATGCTTTTTCGGATTCTAAAGGTCCGAAACTTATATATTTCGAGTATAAGGTTATAAGGGTTCGAAATATACTCATCCAATAGGTTTTTGACAAGTGTAAGTCTTAGATTTTACATTATCTTTTCATTTTATTTAAATCGTTTATTAATGAGGTAATTGCTGCATCATCATGCTTTCATAAATACATTAATTTATTTAATGTCTAAAAATTGTATAAAAAAATTATCATGATGTAGGAAATATTTTTATCTTTCAAATGAATATTTATAGTAAAAAATATGACTTTTATAACCCCATTTAAATTTTTTTTAGTAAAACAACTCTTGTTTGTGACATTTTTATTTTAACATTAAATAAAAAGTTATTTATGTCATTTTCCTACCAAAGTGGCTCCATGGGGTCCCAAAGTTGACCCATGGATTGTCTTGGTCGGCCATGACACATCCAATAGTGGTAGGATAAGTGTAAAGGTCATTCAATATTTTTATAATACTATTTTTACCTTAAATTTCACTAATTACCTTTAATCGCGATTAATTAAACTTAAAAGTTACTATTCATCAAAAAATTATTTTAATCCCATTGAACCACATTTTACTTCCTAAAGAAAATCATGTATGTAGGATTTTTGAAAATAAAATCACAGAAGTGGTAATATTTCAATTAAATGAAAAATCAGTTATTTAACTACCACTTAGTGGTTTCACTATTCATCAAAAATTGAAGTTTTGCAGAACAATGCCAAAATTTCACCCTAAGATATAATTGATATTCCGAATTCAAAAATGATGTATATTTTAAAAAATTCCAAACATATAAGTTGCATTAATTAATTTTATAATTAATTCCCGCTGTCACAACAAATAGCGTGTTTTTAAGAAACAATATATATCAAAAGATTGAAAATTGTTTATGTCCAACTTCAAAGTGAAATTAATTCTAATGAACACCATTGGATAAAATGGTAAAAATATATTCTAATTATAATTTAAAACCACTAAATAGTATAATTTATCACTATAAATTATTTTGATTAAAATAGTTTTTTTAAGTATTTTTCACTATTCATAAAAAAAATTGGAAGTTCTCAGAAAGTTACAAAAAATTCAACTTAGGATAATTTTGATATTACAAATACAAAAAATAAAGTCCATTTTGAAATATTAAAACATTTATAATTTTAAAAAGTGGGTATTACTATTCATAATGACTACTTTGATTAGTCGCGGTGTGTTAGAACTCGAACTTGCGTACAATGAAAGTTATTGCATTATTGAAAGAGAGGCGTATCGTGGAAGCTCGAGGTGTTACATTCTCCCCTCCTTCAATAAATTGCATCCTCTCAATTTGAAATTTTTCATTGAAAATAAAAGGTTGAAAATAGAAAATACCTTTGTGAAGAACCCACATCGGAAATAAGGTTAATAAAAATATAACTTTAAAAGAAAGAAAGATAAGTACAAAGGTCACCTGAGATATCCCATACTAGGATTATATGAAAATATGGATATGGAGGAGAAACAAACCATCAAGGTCTGATGGAGAGTTGTAGAAAATAGGATTAGGAGAAAGTTAACCACAAGAAAATCACAAACTTGTGATTGGTTAAACGGTCATTGAATCCCCAGTTGGAAAAGTTAACCGACAACATTTTTGTTTTAAGTTACCTTTCATAAAGTTGAGGAATTTATTTAAGAGATTTATTAAGAATGTAAGGAAATATACTTATTTGTCATGTAGGCTTTCATTCGTTAATAAATTTTCACCACGAACCCATCTTTCACTCCAAATGGTAACAGAACTCAAAAATATTCTATTTATCCTAATTGTATAAGGTTCTAAATATTACCACATACCATTTAGATTGGGAAAACTATTTTTTAATAACCAGAGACTTTCTGTAGGCTAGTGGTAGGTAATAAAGGCCTGTCGCACTATGGTTGTGGGTTCGATTCCTGCAGCTTTGTCCGACTCGACGGGTTATCCCCCAACCTGCAGGTTGTCCTTTTCCTAAAATATAGCATTATAATATTCCGAAAGTAATCTTCAGAAATGTTTTAACCTTAAAAAATACTATCCAAAGTTCAACTTAATCCATTCCAACCTTTATAGTTATCCAAAATACTTCTGTCCAACTCATATACCAAATTTTAGAAGGAAGGTAAACATAATAAAGATCCATTTTTCAGCGTAACAACATGTGAACACCTACATCATGTATTCTTTTAAAACACTGCAACATCCTGAATTACTATAAATCCTTATTGATTACATTCATGATCCCGTATTCCTTATAGAATACCAAATATACTCCTTCTATCCAAAAAAATGTAAACAAATCATTAATCAGTTTCAAGGAAGTTAAGAATATTCAATATAACTTATCAAAATCAATCATGTATTATTCCAAAATCACTATCTTGGTATCAAAACCATATTATGGTTTATCTTTCTCTCAACTATATATTTTCCAAAAATTTAACCTGATGTGGAGTCAGTTTTCTTGGTTCCACAAAATCACATGTCCTTGATGAAATAGTACTGCAGAACAATCCTTATATACTCCAAAATCATTATAACCAGTACATCATTGATACAACACTCAAATGAAAAAATTCTTTAATAACAATATAAGAACTCTAATCATTCCTCCTCATCTGTGGTAGTATCAATACTTGATTATTATCTAATAACATCATTTGGGGCATACTCTGATGATTTGGACATTGGTTTGCGTAGTGTCCCCACTCCTTGCAGATGAAACATTGTACATTTCAAACATTTTTCTTACCCTTGCAGTCACGCACTTTGTGTCCTTTTTTTCCACACGTATAACAAACTCCCATTCCCGCAAGGCAAGTTCAAAGGTGTTTCTTCCCACAGTTATCACATATTGATAAATTCTTCTTTTCCCTCGTCCCTTTATCCATCATTCTCTCCTCCATCCTTTTCTTCTCTTGCTTCCCTTCAAAGCCATAAGACTCAGAGAATTATTTACTTATATTATTAACACATGATACTATTTCTTCATATGTTGAGAACACATGGGAGACTATTTCCCTTCTAAAGTTTGGACTAATACCGTGAAAGATATGATCCTTCTTACTCTTTGGATCATACTTATTGGTGTACTTGACATTCCTTCTGCTGGGTTCCATTTCTAAACAATGCCATAAACTAGATTAGTTTATGAATCTAAATACATAATTCCATACTTGTAAAATACTTAAAAAAAATTGAACTATTTATTTATATAATCCATAATCATAAAAATGTTTTCTTTGAAGAAGTATATACTCATAACCCTTCATAGTGGTTTGTAAAGAAAACGAGAATTATCCTAAGCATATCCCCCAGGAGTGTCGTAACCAAGAGTGCAGCAAGGCCCGTTGTCGTGCACCAGTTCCAGTTCGAGTCTAGTTCAAAGCGGTGTTTTTGGGTTTTACCCCTAGGTACATCTGTTCCAGAGCCGCCTCTACCTGCTCGTATCCTGACAGGGATGTATTGCTCGGAAAACTCACAAAATCTCTATAATACCAAAATTCTAGGAAGTTCTTCTATACTAATACTCAAAGTCTATCTTCGGGATATGTTCTCTAATCAGAGTTTATCTAAATCTAGCTTCCAAGGTTAGTACTAAACTACCTCTGATACCAACTATAATGCCCCGACCCCAGTTGCCCATAGTCGGTGCATTACTTCGTAATATTTTCTTGATCACAAAAGATCAAGTCTCGAAAGACGGATTAGTTTAGTAGCCTTGGAAACACTAGATACATTCATAAATGTTACATTACATCATAAAGTGAAAAACTAAAATAACATAGTATCCATTTTCCACACTCATATCCCCTTCAGACTATCCCTGCAGGTTATTCCTAAAATACTTCTTCACACCCTGGAAAAATTAAAACATTGAAAGGGGTGAGCTCATATGCTCAGTAAGGATAACAATATAGCGTAAGCTTTCATAAATAAACATAAACATTTAAGGCAATGTATAACTAAAAAAAAGCCTTTTAAACTTCATATTCAACATAATATGGAAAAAGTAAAATGAGATAATGTCATTTACTTATTCACATGGATATTCTATTGGTCGAATAATCACATGCAATATCAATAACCACTTTCATAATGATGGAATGCATAATGACAGACTATCATAACCACGTAGCCAAGGCCTCGTTCCAAGACCACAAATAAGATTTTGTCAAGGACTCGTGACACGACACTAGTTTGTCTCATGAGACCTACCGATGCATCGAGGAGCTATTGCGGGCTCCACCCGTCACATATTAAGTCCAATGAATTCCTCATATGAATAGGTTTAAACATATCATATAACATAATCGTATCACATAAAACATGAATAAATGAAACATAACATTTCCATATTTAAATCACAAGATATCAATACAACACATTGATATAATAAAAACACTTTCAAAACCATTTACAATACCAAAAGAAAAGAAAATTAAAACTTGTATTTATTTTTCATTTTAAAAAAAGTTACAGCTTATAGAGGAAGATGAAACTCAAATAATAGTCATGGAGGCGGAGAAGTCATTGTCACCGCATACGTAAGAAAAAACATTCCTTTTTTCATTTAGTAAAAATGCTTCATATAAAAAGATTACTTTTGAATAAAAGTAAAAATCAAATGGGTTTATACACCGTATAATGGAAAGTTGTGTATAAAACAAAATATGCCTCAATGAAAGGAGATTGAGATGAAGTCTTTACAAAGATCATTTTTTTAAATAAAATAGATCTATTATGTGTATTCACTATAATTACACATAAAGAAAGTACAAATACAATATAGGACATAATAATATCATGACATAATTTGAAAGTAGGAGATTAACCCAAAGAATGGAAATCGAGTTAAGAAGTTCCCTTACCTCGTGTCCGAATTCACTCGACCGTTCTTTGATCTCCTGAATAATAAACTAGAGTTAATATCTACCTTATTAAGAAACTTTTTCAAGTTCATTATTCCTTTTATATCACTTATTACCATGTCATGAACATTATGTAATTATTTAAGTTTATAACGGTCATTTTGTCGATCTTAGGTACTTGAGTCAAAAATAAACTTCTTATAATTACACTTTGTTCATGTGGTAATATATCCATTATATACATAATTATATTCATGATGTATATATCATATAAATAATATATATCCAGTATATACATTCATTTATAATATTACATAACATTTAGAGGTAAGAAATGAAATGCACCGTTCATGGAGACGGTAAGTCGTACGTACGCATGAACGCTACTTTCATTTCTATTTCGTATTTAATGAAATAATAATGATATAAAGTTATATTATAATTCCAGTATAATAACATTTACTCCATCCTTTATACATCCCACATATGGCATTAACCATTCAAATCACTTTTAGGGGGCGGTAGTCTGCACTTCCTAAAATGAAAATATCGTGTTTACCCATAATGGAAACAATAAAGGAATGCCATAAATGAAAAATACAGAAACTTAAGTAAAACATAAACATATTATATATCATATATAAATATAGTGACATCTTAATGGCCACCTTTGAAGGTGTTATATGAGTGTTGAACAATCATCGTTTCGTGAGGCGGAAATTCGCCATCCACAGAAACAGTATATTCTTTAACCATTAGATGTAAGTGTGTGTAAGTGTAGCTCGAATAATTCTTATAAAAAAAATCCTAGTATATTAAGGATACTTGTGTTGTTACAAAGGAATATAATAAAAAGAGTTTAGGGGGTTGGAGAAGCAAAATAAAACAAAATAACATAAGGGAAGACATTACCTTAAAATCGGGTAACTCTTTTTGATTTGAGCCAAAGGCTTCCTTGGGAAGAATTCTGCCCAACGTGATCCTTCTAGGAGTAAGAGAGGGAAGTTGGGAGAGTATTTGGGCAGAGGTTGTCTGAGACAAATGGCTTGAAGGTGTGAATAAGGTGGGAGTGGTGGGGGCCTTTTATAAGAGGAGAGAAGGGGCACTCTTGGAAAGATTGAAATGTTACATTATTATGAAATGCTTTTTCAGATTATAAAGGTCCCACACTTATATATTTCTAGGATAAGGTGATAAGGGTTAGAAATATACTCATACAATAGGTTTTTTACAAGTTTGAGTCTTATATTTTACATTATCTTTTCATTTTATTTAAATCGTTAATTAATGAGGTAATCGCTGGATCATCATGGTGTCATAAATAATTTAATTTATTTAATGTCTAAAAATTATATATAAAAAATATCATGATTTAGGAAATATTTTTATCTTTCTAATGAATATTTATAGTCAAAAATATTACTTGTATAACCCCATTTAAAAATTGTTTTAGTAAAACAACTCTTGTTTGTGACATTTTTATTTTAACATTAAATAAAAAGTTATTTATGTCATTTTCCTACCAAAGTGGCTCCATGGGGTCCCCAAGTTGACCCATGGATTGTCTTGGTCGGCCATGAAACATCCAATAGTGGTAGGACAAGTGTAAAGGTCATTCCATATTTTTATAATACTATTTTTACCTTAAATTTCACTAATTACCTTTAATCGCGATTAATTAAACTTAAAAGTTACTATTCATCAAAAAATTATTTTAATCCCATTGAACCACATTTTACTTCCTAATGACAATCATGTATGTCGGATTTTTGAAAATCAAATCACAGAAGTGGTAATATTTCATTTAAATGAAAATCAGTTATTAAACTACCACTTAGTGGTTTCACTATTCATCAAAAATTGGAGTTTTTCAGAACAATGCCAAAATTTCACCCTAAGCTATAATTGATATTCTGAATTCAAAAATGATGTCTATTTTACAAAATTCCAAACATATAAGTTTCACTAATTAATTTTATAATTAATTCCCGCTGTCACAACAAATAGCGTGTTTTTAAGAAACAATATATATCAAAAGATTGACAATTGTTTATGTCCAACTTCAAAGTGAAATTAATTCTAATGAACACCATTGGATAAAATGGTAAAAATATATTATAATTATAATTTAAAACCACTAAATAGTATAATTTATCACTATAAATTATTTTGATTAAAAAAGTTGGTTTAAGTATTTTTCACTATTTATAAAAAAATTGGAAGTTCTCAGAAAGTTACAAGAAATTCAACTTAGGATAATTTCGATATTACGAATACAAAAATGAAGTCCATTTTAAAATATTAAAATTTTTATAATTTTAAAAATTGGGTATTACTATTCATAATGACTACTTTGATTAGTTGCGGTGTGTTAGAACTCGAACTTGCGTACAATGCAAGCTATTGTATTATTCAAAGAGAGGCGTATCGTGGAAGCTCGGGGTGTTACACCCACTATGATGAGAACATAGAAGTTCCATGAAAATATTATTAAATATAAGTTCTATAAAAAGATGAAATCATTTGATGGACACAAATAATTCATTCTATTAGGGGTGGAGACTCATATTACTTTGAGGCATCTTCTCTTGGAGTATTCCTTTGGTAATATCCAGTGTAGAATATTATGAGAACATGATCTGTATGTAGGAAATCCACATTTATATGTGTAATTAGATCTTCCAATCCATGGACATGTGTATTTATTATTAGAATTTAAGATTATTATTTATGAGTATTATGAGTTGCGTAATTTTATGTACTGATGAAAACCATGATGACCTATGTTCGCACTGAGGTAGGATATTTTTGGTGCATCATGAGTAATATTTCATTAATGAATAACGTGAGAAATTATTTTTCCCTTATATTCTTTAAAGGAAGTTGACAACTCATTACCTTTGATGAAAATGATATAGCATAAATAAATCCATGTCTATATTGTTCTATAGGAAATTCCTATTTACAAAAATTCAATGAAAGAGACATCAAACACATAGATTGATGGCACCGACATGCAACTTTCTTGGTTAGAGATATTGTGATAAATGGATTATATTACCCAATGAGTGACCGTATGAGGTATTATTTCATTGTAACAATAACTTCTTTCATATATGGGTTCCTCTTTGTGTTTCTGGATTCCAACCTTGGACTTTATGCTGGTTCACCTAATGCCACTGAGAAAGAGTTCTAGAGGGATACAAACTAAGTGTATCCCGAATCTCAGTAAAACAATACATTATTTATTAATTATTTAAAAATTTGAATAAATATTATTGCTACATGTAGTTTAATAATTATTTATGTTTTCTTGATCGTATATATACTTTCACCAGTTATTTTAGAGAATATTATGTGAGTAAAATATTTAATTAACATTTATTTTCTTTTTAGTGAATATAATATTTATTTATTTATTAGTGAATAATTAAGTGATATTTATTTATTAAATAAATAGTCATTATTCAAGGCCTAATAAATATTATGGATGAATGATGGACCAAGTTTATAGGTCCAGTGAGAAATAATGTATATTGAATATTATTTAAATAAATAATTTTTAATTTTTAATTCGTGATTTTAATGCACGCTGAGAAATAAAAAATTATTAATTTTATTATTGACACGGGGTTCCACATGGATTCAATAAATAATAAGCGGAACTTGCACAATTATTTATTTCTAACTCTGTCAGTATATAAACCCAATTATATTACTTTTCAAGAGATCTAATTAATTTATTTTGTTGTGCATAAAAAAACCCATAGAATCCTCTCGAATCCCTAGATACCCCCTTCTCCTATAATTCTCCTAATAATAGAGATGATCTTCATCCACCTTCAACTCTCTCGTTAAGAGGGATCAAAGATAATCATTTGGAAATGATTCCTGGGGTGATCAAAGGTGAATGACACAAGCAATAATATCTACTTTTCTAGAACCTGGAGATACTTATGGCTACATTCAAAGATTTATGGAACATGTGTGGATCACTGCTAGAGGGAATATATTATTTATTCCTTAAATGGAAATATGGTAAGACATAGATCCATTATCGGATCCATCAATGAAGAAAGAATTTATCACAAGGTAATTCATTAATTGCTTAAATTAATTATAAATAATATGTTATGATCCTATAATTTGGTTCCATAATTTATCCATTGTATTTATTCTTATATTAAAATACATTTATCATGACACTTATCATCATGTAAATCTTGTATTGATCATTGATCAAGAAAAAAAATGTTGGGCATGATCCATCACATGCTTCCACTACACCTAAAACCTTTATATAACACTCACATAATATACCAAAGTGGATTTATAATTGAATGTTTTGGTAAATATTATTTCATTATCCTCTTATGATATTAATATTTTCTATTATAGTCACTCTATATTTAATTTATTGAAAAAATGTTTTCCATGATAGATAAAAACATATTAATATTTAATTTTATTTTTCTAGATAAGTAATTGAATTTAGGAAAGTATTAGTAATAAAATAAATTTTTAATGAATAAATTTTTGTTAATAAATAAAATAATTTCCCCCATATTTAACTAAATATATTTATTTAAAAAAAATATTTTATTGAAACATGTATTTGAAAATATTATGAAAATTCCAGTTCGGACTCTTTCAACCACACTCTTGTTTTTATATTATAATTTTTATGGAATATAGTTTTATTTGAAATATATTTTAAGGATTTATAACTTTGTTTTATTCAATTTTTATTTGTATGAAGCTTGTTAGATCCCACATTTTATATCAAATTTGGATCAGAGTCGTCAATATTGACACCACCACACCATTTTGGGTATAACTTCTTCATTTGGGATTTTCTTGGGATCAAAATTTTAAATATATTATAGGAATATAGAAATAACATTCCATACTAATATGTATATATCTAGTTCATATTGTAATATTTATGAATATTAAGTTTGTGTTTGAGTAAAATATTTTTTTAAAATCCCCTATTCACATTTGTAACCACTTATAGCCTTATTCTTCCATCTACTATATAAATTTGAATTTTTCACCATTGGATGAGGTTTTACATGGCTAAGAGATAAATAATATTTTCATAATTGGGTTTTTATCATTTCTATAATCCATTGTAAGAATTAAATATTCATATAAAATATCCCTCACATGAAGTCCTCTTCATCCTCTTTTATGTTGTAGTGATTTACTCTAGAAATAAAAATATATGTTTATAAACTTAATTATTTTTACTCACTGGTATTTAATATAAGTGTGGAATTGTTTTTGGGTCATACACTTTATAAAACTTTACTTATAATAGTTTTTTTCATGATGACCACTCCACCCATGGAAGAGTAGTTTCTTTTTTAGTCAGTCTAATTTCTTTTGTGAAAGTGGGTTACCTAGACCAAACTTGGAAAGTAATTTTGGATTACCATATCATGTGTACCAATTTATGCAAGCTATTAACTTTCTTTAATAGTTTTTAATACTTTAATACACACTATTTACATGGTAATGTCCTTATATTACATGTCGTATCAAAAGGTTGTAACAGTTCTCAGCTATAATGAGAACTTAGAGATACTATGATAGTAATCTTAAAACATATGTCATATGGTCTAGATACATCAAACTGATGAGACATAGATTATGTTATAACATTAGGTGATAGATGATTATAACCATTTATACTTCTTATCTTTAATTTTTCACTTGGTGATCTCAAATAGAGGGTATCATGAGGACTAACCCGCCCATAGGAACAATACTTGTTTTAGGTATCATTAGTCATTCTTATCTGCGATCACATGTATTAGTCTCTCTAACTGTGATCATTATAAGTGTTTACCATTTAATTTTTTTACTTTTATGCAATAAGAAACCCATAACATGTATGTTTAGTCAAGGTAGTCTGTGTTGAGTGCGTCCTTGGTGGTATGACATTGAATGAATGATCAAAATAGGATTTTTCACTTCTATATAGAAGAGATATCTCAGGCCCAATTTAACTGAATGGTAATACATTTATTAAATCCATGGAGATGGTATAAGAAGTTATGTTTTTCCAGTGGGTTCATATATAAAAAATAAACCAACAAATTATGATGACATAATGTGTACATCCCACTTTATGAGATATAGCGATCCAAAGAGATTATATTACATGGAGTGTGTTCATAGGAGGTTTTCGTTACTATGACTAAACCTTATATCCTTAGGGGCCATTATTTATTTCTATATACCACTTTTTTTTTATGGTTATGACTCACTTTTATTGATATAAGTGCCTCGAGGATCACAAAAAAAGTATATTCAGATACTTGTTCAATTTTTTTGAATTAGAGTTTAGGATATTGTGGGCCCCATGATAAGGGTCTAGATATGTTCAAATTTGAATGATCACATGAAATGAATAAATTAAATATTATTCTATTTTGGAATAATAAATATTGAATTTATTAACTAATTTTATTCACAATTTAATGAATGAATACAAGGAATATATTTAATAAATGAATATTTATTATTCATGGTTCGTTTAATATTTTATGGGTGAAGAGAGTTGAGTTAGTAGCTGATAATTTATCATATAAAATTATTTTAGAATTTATAAGTGATAAAATATTTATGATGTCAGTGACATGTTCTCTAGGTCATAAATATTCTTTTGTTATTATTTAGGAGGTTAAATGTAGTCGGGTTCGAAAGTACAATTTATTTAAAATTTAACCAACTTATTTAAGCTGAGAGACATCCAAATTCATGGGACTATTCATTATAACAAATTTTATAGCTTCTCTCTCCCTTATCTTAATCTTTAGAGAGATAAAGAGAGGTTTGGAGAACCTGGTCCAAGAATAGCTTCTCGGATCGAAGTTATAGTGATTCTGCGATCATGTTGACATTGAAAAACCCTACGATTCTACATGATTGCACTCTGATTTGGAAGGTCAACGTTCTATCCTGATTTTTATTAATGTGTATAAAATCATGAGGGTTTTGACTTTGTTTTATTTAAGCGATGGTATCTGACATCGAGTAAAATGTGTTTTCAATCAAAATTGAATGAGGTACAATTTAAATTTTGATTTGCGGTTTAGATTTTAATTATTCATGAATAATTAATTCATATGGGATCCTTGGGTTGTGTTGAGTTGTGGTTACATTGGAAAAGATGTTATGAAATCAATAAAAACATAAAAAATTTAATTTTCCCCACATAGTGGACTTCCCTCACGTGCCTGGTATCAACAAGTGGCATCAAAGTGATTGTGTGTTTAATTAAGTCGAATTAAAATTAAGTTTTCATAAATTCAAGTAAAGGGAATCCATACAGACCCAATCACACAAATGATTCTTCGATCCGGGGTAGAATTACTGAGTTATGACCATACTAAGATTGAATAACCATTATATTTTTATTTCATAGAGGAGGGGATCAGATCTAAAACTGATAGCTTCATCTTATGATTCTCATAGGTTAAGAGTGTGAACATGTGGAAAAATATTAACAAAAAAAGTTAAATACAACTACTATTAGTCTTGAACAGAAAACTAAATCACATGTGGTAAATCCACCTACATGAAATGATACCCCCACTAATTTGGGGGAGGGGGCATTGACATTAACATTTCGAACATACACTGCATTGTATTTCATTTTTTATTATACATAACGGTGCTATGTAGGAACCTATCACATCCAGGTCCTTATTTTTAGGTATTTTATCTTATATTCTTGGAATCTCTTTTCCCCCTATCCCCCCTTTAAATTTAGAGAGAAATTTTATTTTTTGTGTGGACAGAACTGGGCGCACGGTTAGGCCGCATAGTTTACTAAACCATGCTGACAAACCATGCACAATGTCTAGGTCATAAAATTTTTTTATTCCAATTTTCCCATTTGGAATTAAAATTAATGAACCCCTTTCTTCCCCCATTCAACCATTTCATCAATATAATCCTTAAAATCTCCCTCATGCTCCCTTGTAATCCAATTTTGAAGGGGTTTTTGAGGGGAAACATCCAGATCCTGAAAGTAAGTGAGTCTTTATTTGTTTTCTTCCTTCTCTCTAGGGTTTATTCCCTCATTATTGATGTTATAAAATTACAACATATATGGTTTCTTCCCTAGGGTTTAATATTTATTTTTTGGTTCAATATTATTTATTAGGGTTTGTTTTTTTACTCGATGTGGTGTGGTTGTTGTGTAGGTGAAGTTTCACAAAATGTTTTTGGGGTTTTGGACATTCAAGGTTGGTGGTTCCATGTGTAAAAATTATTTTATGAATTTAACTTGATTTATTAACCTATTTATCATGTTTCTAATCTATTGTGTGTGGTGATAAAACCATTTTTGGTAGGATTGATTAAGTGTTTAGTTTTAAAGTTTCATCTTGACATGGAATTGTGTGTTTTTCATGTGTATTTCAGGTTGTATCATTTGGGGTTATTTTATGATTCTTAAAATGGATTTATTAAATTGTTTTAGGGAATATAATTATGGTTCTGAATGGTATTTTTTGGCGTTTTCCTTAAAATAGGATTTTTAAATGAATTTTGTGTGCAAAGCCTTGTAACACCTCTTGAAGTTGTTTTATAAAATTTTTATTGGGTTTAATGAACTACATTGAGGGTGTGAAACATGTTTGGGGTACTTTTTTGTGTGTTTATGATTTATAAATTTAGTTTTATGTGAAAATGGTATTTTATAACATATTGAACTTGATTTATCACAAATGGGAAGCTGAGGTATCTAGGTGGGTGGATTAGGACTAGTATGCTAGTGATTCAGAAGTGGCCTTGTCTTGGTTTCACATTGCAATATTAACGATGAAAAAACTAACTAAATAATGATGATTGATTAGATACCACTAGGTTATGGGTGTTTTCCCTAATAGTGGATCGTGCCTGAGAATGTAGTTCATTTTGGTTCCTATGCCACATTTCACCGAGATACGATGTCACTAATATACCATTGTTATCTAGTGCCTAGGGATATTTCTTATGACTAGCGATCATTGGATATATTGTACTTACTCTAAGAATATGGTGTGTTTGTTTGGTAATTTCAGCATCATGTGTGTTTTCTTTAAAATTGTTCATTCTTCAAAGTTTCCCTCCTGAAAACTGTTTTTATTTAAAGTTGCATCCCATTAAAATTATTACTAGTATTTTCTGTTTATGAAAACATGCATGATTTTTGTCTTATAATGTTTATAGAATGGAATATTTTCTTGGGTGGAATCCTATTGAGCATAGGATCACACCTTAATTACACCTTTGGGTGTAAGTAGACTTGGTAATGTTTGGCATAGGTATGGGAAAGGTCTTTAGAGATGGCAGTTTGGGTTGTTAGATTCCTTCCTCAGTGCAGTGTTGTGGAGATGGATTCAGGGAAATGATCCCCTTGAAATGTGCTGTTTTTTGATCCAAAATTATTGTTCCATTTTATTTTTTTCCCTATTGGGATTTTATTAAAACTATGTCATTCAATACTGAATTTTTTTAAGGATTATTTTGTTGGGAATTTTCAGATTCAGTTTATTTATTATTGTGGGTTGTTTAATGTTTCTAAAGTCAGGTTTATCATTCCCAAACCTTTTTTATGATACCCAGGAACTTTTTCCAGCCGGTGGAAATTGGAAACCCCCTTCAGGCCTTTCTATGGACTAGATCAGACACTGGTTTGGTTGAAAACCCAGCTTGGTTCATGATAAAATGTTTTCATAGGACGGTTAAGCTCTTTGGGCCATATTATTTGGGATGAGTCTAGTTAGACAAGAGATAAGACTATCAGGGCTTAGAGTTCTAGATATGAGTAGGGTGACAAGCCCACACCTCTCTTAAAAGACCTTGAGTCTCCATGGGATGTTGGGTTTTTTGTTTGACTTCTCTTCCAGGTGAGTCGTGTGGACTGTAGACGAAACATGGACATTGGGTGGGGGTGAAACAATTGTTTATTTTATTATTGTATTGAGTTTGATTTATTTATATTTGATTTTATTTCCAAAATGTTTTAGAACTTGTTTACTAATGATTTCTCTTGTGACTATTGATTTTTGTAGCAACATGCCTCCCCAGAAAGCTCCCATGAAACCATGAGAGGAATCCAGAGAGATTTCTCCCTCACCGCTTGATCAGAGGTTGGTTGAAGCTGTAGTCCAGGCTGTCTAGGATCTGAGGCAGGGAGTGGATCCTTCTCCTTCTCTAGTTAGAGAAGATAAACCTAGTTTGAGGAAGGATAAAGCCCATAAGTTTCTCAAGAACAATACTTCTACTTTCATAGGTAGATGAGTGCCTCAGGAAGAAGAGTGGCTTGAGAAGATAAAGTGAATTTTTGAATTCCTTGACACACATGAGGAGGTCAGGGTGAAATGTGCCTTATTTCTACAAGAATGTCCCAATCACAGGTGGTGGGAATCATTGATTTAAGGTGGGAAGAATGAGAAGATGAGATGGAAGGATTTCAAGACCATATTCAACGAGCATTATTGGAACGAGGTCCTATCCTATGCCAGATCCTAGGAGTTCATTGATATTTCCTAGGGAGATCAGTCAATGATTGAATATGCTAATCATTTTGTTGATCTAGTGTGGTACACACTTGAAGTTGTTTCTAATGAATCTTTGAAAGCTATAAAGCTTGAGAAGGCGCTATGAAAAAAAATTACTCTCAGGTATTATTGTTCAAGATGGGAACCTATGATGAGGTGGTTGATCAATATTTCATGGTCAAGATTGATCATAAAGGAATGTTTGGGTATTTTGGAGTGGTTTCTATTGTGGGAAGTGGAAACTCCTCAGAGAAAAAGAGGAAGCGGGATGAGCAGGGGAAGAAGGGAGGTGGTAGTTCGGTCCATCCTTCAAGGCAGTCTTCATCTATCAATTCTGACATAGGGTATGTGGTGTTCCATCAGTGTGAAAAGGTAGGGAACATCTAGACTGCATGTACCTCCCCTCTTAGGCCTTGTTATCAATGTGGAATTATGGGGAACATGTAGTGCTTTTTCAACGTGATGCGCCCATACCAAAGTGGGGATGGATTTGTGGCTTCAAGGGGAGTTTCAGTTTAGTCAGAGATGACCAGGATAGTGAGATATCGGTTTGGTGGCCATGGTGGTAGGGCCGGATCGTCTCTTGGGAATAACCAGTTTAGGGTAGAGCCATAGGTGAGTAGTCTTTCTTAGGAATAGACCAAACATCTTCATTCTATGGACCAGACACTAACATGATCGGATGTAGGGCCTTCAATAGTTTGAGGTACCATTTTGATTGTATATTCTATTGCAGGAGTTCTCTTTGATACTTGTGCTTCTGTTTCTTTTATCTCTTCCCATCGTGTTAATCTTCTAAATTTTCCAACTGAGTTATTGTCCTTTGTGACGGAGTTTGTGACACCATTAGGTAAGAAGGAGCAAGGTATCAGGTGCCCATCATTTTCACCTTCCATGTTAGGAGTTGAGATGGAATGGGATCTTCTAGTCTTAGATATGGAACTTTTCAATGTAATCCTTAACATGGAATGACTAGTTCAATTTCAAGCACATATTGATTGCTATAGGTGGTGAGTGAATTTCATGGCACCTGATGGGAGTCCCCATGTTTTTCTGGGGGAATGGGAACCTCAGTTGAGTCGTGCGGGACCTCCACTCCCAGAGTTGGGAAATATTTTCTTTTAGTTATTATCGCTCTCACTAGAGGAAAATGGTAGTAATCCTAAGGGTGGATTACCTAATGTGGTGGAGGGGTACCCAGAGGTATTTCCAGATGATTTTTCAGGATTCCCCTAGAGCGGGACATGGATTTCTAAATTGATTTGGCACCGGGAACACATCAGATATCAATTACCTTGTATCATATGGACCTTACTATGTTTATGGAATTAAATATATTGCTAGAAGATTTGGAATATAAAGGATTAATTCACCCAAGCATCTCTCCTTGGGTCTCTCCTATCCTTTTTGCAAAGAAGGCCGACGAATCCCTCTTGTTGTGCATTGATTACCGAAATCTAAATAAGGTAACCATCAAGAAAAAGTATCATTTTCCCTAAATTGATGACTTGTTTGATCAACTGAAGGGGGAAAAGTGATTTTACAAAATAGATTTGCATTCAGGTTACCATCAAGTCAGGTTGAGAGAGGCAAATATCCCAAAATGGCTTTTTGAAGCAGGTATTACTTCTTCGAGTATTTGGTCATGCATTTTGGATTGACCAATGATCTATTGGTTTTTATAGAATTTATGAATATTGTGTTCCAAAAATATCTATATTCATTTTTTGTGGTATTTGTGGAAGACATCCTGGTTTACTCAGGATCCGAGGAGGATCATGAACATCATCTGCGGATCGTGTTGGGCACTTTAGGAGATCATCACCTTTATGAAAAGTAATCCAAATACACTTTTTAGATTATGGAAGTGAAGTTTTTGGCTCATTCCATCTTATAAAAGGGGGTTTTGGTGGAACCTGATAAGATCAGTGAAGTTATGTCTTGGGAGAAGTTGAAGAATGTGTTCGAGATCAAGAGTTTCCTTGGCTTGACAGGTTACTATAGGTGGTTTTTTTGGGATTTCTCTCAGATTGCTTCCCCCATGACCACGATCACCCGAAAAGAGGTGAAGTTTGAATGGGAACCATAATGTCAGTAATCCTTCTAGGATTTGAAGCAGTGGTTGAATATCTCCCCCATGTTGATCTTACCAGAATCTAGAAAGTTCTATGTGGTTTATTATAATGCTTCAAGTATGGGTATCAGGTGTGTGATTATGTAGGGTGATCACGTGGTGGAATATAGATCTCATTGACTCCAAACAAATGAAAACAATTACTTGACCCACAACTTAGAGTTAGCAGCGATGATGCATGATTTGAAGGATTTGAATCACTACCTCTTTGGGGAGAAGTTTATGGTTTACTCTTTTCATAAGAGCTTAGCCTATATCTTATCACATAAAGATCTTAATCTGAGGCAGCACTGATGGATAGAGTATTTACAGGGGTTCGAATATGATATCATCTATACCCCGGGAAAGGGTAATGTGGTGGATGAAACCTTGAGCAGAAAAGCACTAGTGCAGGCTTTGAGGAAATCTAGTGAAAAGTGGACTTTGATGGGGCTCTTTACTCAGATGCATGTGGAGACCAAAGAGCATAGTGGAGGTGCATTCTTGGAAAGCATTCAATTGAATCCCTCTCTTTTAGACTTGATTTAGTGGGATCTAACCCGTGATGATATGTGGTAGTATTATTTGATGTTTCTCTAGGGTGGGGAGACGTCTTCTGATTGGTCTTCATCTCCCGAGGGCACCTTGTGCTTCAAGGGACGTTTGGTGGTGCCGTTGTCTATGAGGAAAGTGGTGATGTAGGATAGCCACCAATATCAGTGGTCTATTCACCCTAGATCTACTAAAATGTATTATGACGTACGTAGGTAGTTCTATTGGCCAGGTATGAGATGAGACATAGCTGATTTCATGTTGAGATGATATACATGTTAGTAGGTAAAAGTAGAGCATCAAAGGCCCTATGGTTTGCTTCACCCATTATCCATTCCTACCTAGAAGTGGGATGGGGTCTCCATGGATTTCATTGTTGACTTACCACAAACACCTTGTGGTAAGAACATTATTTGTGTATTGATTGATCATTTGACAAAATCAGCCCACTTCATTCCGATGAGAGATACAATTAATGTGGATGAGATGAGTTGATTGTATATTCAGGAGGTGGTAAGGCTTCATGATGGGATGTTAGCATTAGTATCAGATAGAGACCCCCATTTTACTTCTCGGTTTTGGGAAGGCCTTCATAAGGCCTTGAGTTTGCTGATTAAGATGAGAATGAAATACAATCCTCAATCAAATGGTCAGACGGAGTGGGAAAATCAGATTCTAGAGGACATAATTCATGAACGTGTTTTGGATTTTGGAGGATCTAGGGACTTCCATTTGGGATTGGTCAAATTTTCTTATAATAACAGTTATCAATCCTCTATTCGAATGGATCCTTTTGAGGCGCTCTATGGTCGGCCTTGTCGGTCCCCCTATGTTGGGCGGAGGTAGGTGATACCTCACTGTTGGGGCCGATCCTTATGGAAGAGACATCTGAGAAGGTCATGTTGATCAGAAAATAGTTATTGATAGCTTAGAGTCACCACAAATCTTATCTTGATCAGAGGTGTCAAGATCTTGAGTTCTTTGTAGAGGTGTAATTTCGGCCTGGCCCGGCCTGGATAGGGCTGGGCTGGGCCGAGCCTGCCATACAAAGAGTCGGGCCACTGACCACTATTCAGGTCGAGCCGGGTTGGCCCGAACAACCCCATGAGGCGGCCCGAGCCCGACCTCAGGCCGGCCCAAACCATCGGGTCGGGCCGGGCCGAGCTTTTTTGATTCGGGCCATGGTGGGCTTCTATTATTTTCAAAATAATTTTCACTTTTAAATTTTTTTTATTTAAAAATTTAATTAAAATGTTTCTTTACATTTATTTTTAAATGCATGTTTTTTTGTAAAAACATTTATTTTATTTTTTATTAACATTTTATAGTTGGTGGATTTGTTTTTTTGTCTAAATAGATTTATATATTATGAATATATATATATATATATATATATATATATTATTTTCAAATTGAAAAAAATAATGAGGGGTGTGCAGCTGGCGTGGGTGAGTTTAAAGCCTTATTATTTAAAAGCTTTTCTAACATTTATTTAAAACATTTTTACATTAATTTTTTAACTTATTTATAATTTTTTAAGCCTTTGTTAATAATTTTTATTTAAACATTTTTA
The DNA here is from genome assembly GCA_963277665.1 of Viscum album. Lineage (NCBI taxonomy): Eukaryota > Viridiplantae > Streptophyta > Magnoliopsida > Santalales > Viscaceae > Viscum > Viscum album. The sequence continues at coordinate 728,211,307 of OY728155.1, forward strand.
TTTAAACCATTTTTTGACATTTATTTTTAAATTATTAATTTAAAATATTTTTTATTTTTTTTAAATGTTTTCTTTTGACAAGTATTTTTTTTAAACATTTAACTTTTTTTCATATTTTAATGTTAAAATTATTTTTTAAGTGTTTGTTTTAAAAAAATTAATTTAAATGTTTGTTTTAAAAACTTTTTTAAACATTTTTATTTAAACCTTTATTTAAACCATATTTTAACACTTCTTTAAAATGTTTTTTTACATTTATTTTTAGACGTTTAATTTAAAACGTTTTTTTGAACGCATATTTTTTACATGTATTTTTTTTAAACATTTAACACATTTTATGTTAAAATATTTTATAGTGGGTGGATATGTTATTTTTTTCTAAATATATTATGTACAAACTAAAAAAAAATTAATGAGTTATTGGGGGGTGCGCAGTAGTGGGTGGTGGGTTTAATGTGTTGTTATTTAAACATTTTTTTATTATTCATTTAAAATGTTTTTTACATTTATTTTTTTAACTTATTTATGAAAAGTATTTTTAAGCATTTTTTTTAATTTAAAATAATTTTTTAAACGTTTTTTTATTTTTTTGCAGGGCAGGCACAACCCGGCCCTGTCTGAACTGAAATTACACCCTTAGCGGGTGCGCAACAATGGGTGTGTTAATTTTTATATAAATAGATTTATATATGTATATATAGTATATATAATATATGCAAGTTTTATCATATTTTAAAAAAATTAATGAGGTTGGGGGTGTGTGAATTTCATTTGGCGAGTAGTTATTTTTTTTAATATATAATAAGTTAATATATATATATATAATAAGTTATTATATATATATATAATATGATAAAATTGTAAAAAAATAATTAGGGGTTGGGGGGTGCGCTGTAGTGGGTGGGTTAATTTTGTTTTCTAAATAAATATATATATAATATATGCAAGTTGCAACATATTTAAAAAAATTAATGAGGGTGGGGGACGTGCACAAACATCATTCGGTGATTGTGTTATTTTTTTGTTAATATAAAATAAGTTATTATATAATATTAAATCATTGACACACATATATTATTAATGTATTTTTAAAAGACACACTTAATTTATATATATTATTAATAGCTTTATATATAATATTAATGGCTTTATATATAATATTAATGGATTTGTTTATATATATATATATATTATCATATCATTGATATATATATATATATTATTAGTAGATTTGTTTTTATATATACATATATATAATATGAAAGTTTCATCATATTTTAAAAAAATATTAGTGAGGTTGGGGGTGTGCACGAACATCATTGGGTGAGTGTGTTATTTTTTTATTAATATATAATAAGTTAGTATATATATATAATGCTAAATGATTGATATATATATATATATAATATGAGAAAATTATAAAAAAATAATCAGGGGTTGGGGGTGGGTCGCATTGGGTGAGTTATTTTTTTTATAATTAGATTTATATATGTATAATATATATAATATATGCATGTTGCAACATACTAAAAAAAATTAATGAAGTTGAAGGACTTGCACGGACATCATTAGGTGAGTGTTATTTTTTTATTAATATACAACAAGTTATTATATATCTATAATATTAAATCATTGATATATATATATTAATAGCTTTGTTTATATATATATTATATTAAATCACACACACACACACACACACACACATATATATATATTATTAATGGATTTTTAAAATCCATACTTAATTGATATATATTATTAATAGCTTTATATATAATATTAATGGCTTTGTTTATATATATATTATCATATCATTGATTTATATATATATATATTATTAGTAGATTTGTTTTTATATATACATATATATAATATGCATTCATCATATTTAAAAAAAATTAGTGAGGTTGGGGGTATGCACAAACATCATTGGGTTAGTGTGTTATTTTTTTTATTAATATATAATAAGTTATTATATATATATATATTGTTAAATGATTGATATATATATATATATATATATATATATAATATGAGAAAATTATAAAAATAATAATTAGGGGTTGGGGGTGCATCGTAGTGGGTGAGTTAATTTTTTTTCTAAATAGATTTATATATGTATTGTATATATAATATATGGATGTTGGAAAGGCCCAGATTCCCCGTTATATTTTTTACAACGCGCGGGCTTTGTACTGGCTGGGCTTCGCGCGGGCCAGCCGGCCGGGCTTTTTTGGGCCGGCCCGGCTTGGCCCGCGAGCCTTTTTGGAAAGGCCCTGGCCCGACCCGCTGAACCTACTGCCCGAGCCCGGCCTGGCCCAATGCGGGATTTGCCGGGCCGGGCCTCTTGGGCTTTCGGGCTGGGCCTGTCGGGATTTCGGGCCACCGGACCAAAATTACACCCTTAGTTCTTTGTCAGTGATGAGGTATTCTTGAAGGTGGAACCTCATTTGGGCCATCGTAATTTGGGAAAGCAGGGAAAGCTAATATCAAGTTATGTCAAACCTTTTGAAATCACTGATAAGATTGATAGGGTGGCATAAATCTTAGCTTTTCCTTCTTAGTTGACATCTATTCATGACGTATTCCATGTCTCCCAATTGAAGAAGTATAACTCGGATCCTTCCCACATGTTGAATTGGGAAGAGTTAAAAATAGATCCCGATTTATCAGTGTTTGAACGGCTGGTGAAAATAGTAGATTCCCAAGATAAGGTTCTTAAGAGAAAGTATATTTCATTGGTATGAGTCCTTTGGTAGCATTGAAATGATGTGCATGAGACTTGGGAGCAGAATTCATGGGTTGAGAAAGAGTACCCATTCTTGTTTTCTGATTAAGCTTTAGGTTGACTTTCTGGGGTGGAAAGTTTTCATGGTTGGGAGAATTGTTACATCTGTGTCTCTCTTTTCTAGAATTTTCTCTTATATTATTGGCCAATCTTTTCCCCTTAGGCTCCCATGAATTTTGGAGAGAAATGGAAAATCTTGGATGGACAGAACTAAGCATATGGTCAGGCCGCACAATTTACTAAACGGTGCAGAAAAACCTTGCACACTATCTAGGTCATAAAAACAATTTATTCACATTTTCCCTTATAGAATGAAATCTAATGCTTCCCTTTCTTCCCCCATTTGACCATTTCATCCATAGAAGGCTTCCAAGCTCCCTCATGCTCCCTTAGAACCCAATTTTGATGGGGTTTTTGGCGGGGAAACTTCAAGATCCTTCAAGTAAGTGAGTATTTCTTTGTTTTCTTCCTTCTCTATAGGGATTCTTCCCTCATTCTTGAAGTTATAAATTTTCAAAATCTAGGGTTCCATACCTAGGGTTTACTATTGAGTTTATTTGTTCAATATTATTTATTAGGGTAAGTTTTCACTCTCTTGTGGTAAGGTTGTGGTGTGAGTGAAGTTTCACAAAATATTATGAGGTTTTTGACATTCATGGTAGGTGGTTCCATGTGTAAACATTCTCTGATGAATTGATCTTGCTTTATTAACCTATTTATAATGTTCCTCATCTATTTTGTGTGGTGATAAAACCATTTTTTTGTATCATTGATTAAGTGTTTAATTTTTATGTTTCATTTTGACATGGAATTGGGTGTTTTTCATGTGTTTTTTATGTTGTATCATTTGGGGTTATTTTATGATTCTTGAAATTGATTTATTAAATGGTTTTTGGGCTTCCAATTCTTTTATGGTATGGTATTGTTGTTTTTTGGCCTTAAAAGTGGATTTTTAAAAGATTTTTTTTTGAAAATCTTTGTAACACCTCTTGAAGTTGTCTTATAAAATTTTTATTTTGTTTAATGAACTACATTGAGGGTACAGAACATGTTTGGGGTACTTTTTGTGTGTTTATGATTTAGGAATTGAGTTTTTATGTGAAAATGGTATTTTATAACTGTGGAATTTGATTGAGCACAAATGGTATAAAAAATGAGGTCTTTATTACACATTTAAACACACTTTATTACATAAACTTGCACTTAATAAAACCCAAAATATCGAGAGATATATTGTATTTGGGGATTAGGAACATTACATGAAAACTTTAGACATAAAATACAATATCTTTATTGAAAAATTCTTTTACATGACCATAAAATTCCTTCATACTTAGCCTTGCATGAGATAACCTGAGGACATACATAAGAAAATGGTGAGATATAAAGTCTAATAAGGGAGTAAACAAGGAATAAAATGAATAATATAATACATGTTAGTCAATAGGAATATCAATGGAGAATAAGAGAAACATGAACATAAATTCATAATATATCATGATTATCATAACATGGAAATGTGGAAACAACTTAAAACACTACATCATAAACATAAAGGAATCAACCAAACCCCTATCCCAACATGGAGAACAAATGCTATAAAAGGAATTAGGTAAAACCCCATCCCAACATGAAGCATCATGATACTAAACATTACCCAATGCATTGGATCACTATCAGGGCACAACCTTCCTGAATATTTTAATCTCATGCTTATGTGTGCCACATAGATAATTTAAAATGGATTCTTTCAACATAACCATTTATTCCATGATAAAGGAATGTGGAATAAATATATTAAAGTATATTATCAATAAGTATATGTGCATAAAGGTTAATACCCTTTATAGAGAAATGGGCATGGTATTCACTATACTGTGATTTTTGCATGGAAAATCACGGTGAAATTTCAGTAGCATAACGACATCACACAGGAATTCATAAAATGGGTTGATGATAGAGAAACTGGTCTATCGTCATTAATAAATGAAATGGTCAGTAATGGGATCCTGGAGAATAATATCCCAACATATTAAATGTAATTTGAGATGCATAATATAAGATAAATTCTTGAATGGAGATGAGGAGAGAGAAATCCCTTATAGAATTTCGGCATGGTAACATGTGTACATGGGAGGGATTAATGAGAGTGAAAGGGGTCTCTCATCATTAGAACATAATAAGGGAAGTATGGGGGAGGTGTGAAAACAGACCCCATAATTTTTAACTGAAAAATAAAAGGGTATTACAATATAAGGAAACTTGGACAAAAATGAGAAAGGAAGGAAACCTTACTTGGATGAGTGATTCCAAAGGCTTGGGAGAGCCTTAATGGGACATTTGGGGCACATTTGGAGGACTCTAGGGAGTGGATATCAGAGTGAGGATGATATTAAATGAGTTTAAGTGAAGCGTAATGGGTTATTTGGTGGGTTTATATCGGAATAGAGGGGGAATTTTTCATTATTTAGGTTTTGGACACTACACACTACAATATTAAAAACCACAAACCAAACCATGGAAATGCCCATGGTTTCTAGACAAGGAGAGTGGAAAATATTATTTTATTAGGAAAATGGAATATGATATTAAAACACTACTCTCAATTATGTGGAGGTGATTCACACTCTCAAGGAAATGAATTTAAAATCCTAAAATATATTATACATTTTGGAGGATTCACTAAGGTATTATAAAATAATTCAAATAAATATAAAATCATATTATTTTAAATTTAAAAGATAGATTTGGTTGAATATCCCTTTTACGGTATTTATTACATCACTATTGGGTCATTATGATGTCATAAAACACACTATATTTATATATTATATAATTTTTACCCAAAAATTCTATTATCTTAGAAAATCATGAAAAATTAACCGTTGAATAATTTTTACATACTAATTCCAAAAAAATATTCATTTTATCTAAATAATTTTCTAAATATGTGAATTTTTACTTTTAAAATGAGAATCATCATTTATTGAAAATTGATGGGTTTTGACAAAAATAGTTTTTAAACCTTAATAAAAATTACATTTGACTTCATACAAATTATATAATCATTTATTGATAATAAAATTAATTTTATAATAATATTTTATTAAAATATTAATTTTTTCAAAAATTTATTAATTCTTTAAAATAAATTCTTTAAAAGCACACCATTTGTTTTATTGTGTAAAAATATAACTCTTATCAAATTGATTACCTAATCATTTATAGATAAGGAACTACTATAATCACCATTTATAAGATTTTTTTATAATATTATTAATAAAAACCATATTTTAATATAATAATGTATATATTTCTCAAAAGTACCATTATTACCTGAATTTTTTTTATCAAATTCATCATTTTTTTAAGAAAGACTATTCTCAGAAAGGAATTGATGGAATAATAATTTTATTTATAGAAAGTGATTATACAATAAGTAACTAATACCTTGTTATATAACCCCTTATAACACCTGCCTAAGGCCTAATGTTAAGGAGTGCGATGGTGACAGACTCTTGGAGCAGCTCGAATAACAACACCCAAGTGGTAATCTATATTAACTTTAACTTCTCTCGTAGGCAATTCTATTCAAGCTTAACGCATTGAAGCTTGGATTTTTCTTGGTCAAGAGAGAAGCCCAATGATGTTACCTCCTTTTTGAGCTTTGAAAAATGAAATTCTTAGATCTCAAGTCTACTGGATGAGGCCATCATATCCTTTGTCTGTGTCAAAAGGATTTTTTTAAAACCTTATATTTATATCAGTTGTGTGATCACTATTCAATGGATATATTATCAATGGTAATGATACTTAACAATCATTTAAACCTAATAATAAAAAATCACACGTGTTTTCTATATCCATAAGATATTAAAAGAAAGGTAATTTTATTCATAAATGTTCAGGTTATTACAAACTTCCCCCTTATGAAATTTCACCCTCAAAATTTCCTTTTCCCACACTAAAATAGATGAGGGTAACTCTGCCTCATAACTTCCTCCGGTTCCCATGTTGGTTCATTTAACTTTTGGTTCCACCACAACACCTTGATGAGGGGCATCGTCTTATTTCGTAGAACTTTTTCTCTATAATATAATATCTTCACAAGATTATATTAATAGGATTGGTCATTCTACAATGGTAACACCTCTCTATTGAGTACATGTGATGTGTCAGGTATGTACTTCTTCAAGAGTGATACGTGGAATACATCATGTACTTGAGGTAGGTTCGGTGGGAGTACTAGTCGATAGGCCACTGCTCCGATACGATCAAGGATCTCAAAAGGGCCGATGTACCTTGGACTAAACTTTCCCGTATTCCCAAATATCATAACTCTCTTCCACGGTGATATGTAGAAGAAAACCATATCTCCAAGATCAAACTCTAAGTCTCATTGACGGTTGTCAGCATAACTCTTTTGTCAACTATGATAAGCTTTGATGTGCTGCTAGATGGTCTTAACCTTATCAACTATTTCTTCAACCATTTTTGGACCTAGAAGTTTTCAATCCCCAAATTCATCCCAACATGTCGGTGTTCTTCACGTCTTCCCATAAAGGGCTTCATAATGAGCCATTTAGATACTTGAGAGGAAACTTCTGTTCTAAGAGAACTCAACTAGAAGAAGATGTTGATACCATCATCCTTTTAAGTCCATTGAGAATGCTCTAAACATGTCCTCAAGTGTTTGGATAGTCCACTCATATTGGACATCAGTTTGAGGATGATAATCTGTACTAAAGTTCAACTCAGTATTTAGCGAGTATTGTAGACTATTCTAGAACTTAGAGGTGAATCTTGGATCTCGATCAGATACAATTGATAGTGGTACACCATGAAGACTTACCACTTCTTTAATTTATATCCATTCCAGTTGATCCAATGAGAAATCCTCTGAATCACAATGAAGTGTACAATCTTTTTAAGAGGATCCACCACAACTCAGAGAGCATTGTTTCCTTTGGATGTCTTCATAAGTCCAGTGACAAAGTCCATGGTGATATTCTCTCGTTTCCATGATGGTATGGGTAATTGTTGCATCATCCTCTTAGACTTATACCTCTTAGACTTTACTTACTAACATACCATTCACTTTGATTTATATTCAACAATCTCCTTCTTCATGTTATCCTACCAATAATTCTATTAGAGATCCTAATACATCTTTTTGTTTCCTGGGTGAGTGGAGAAATTTGAACTATGTGCATCATCCAAAAGTTATTTCTTTAACTCTGGAGTTTATGGAACACAATGTTTGACCCAAATCTCCCAATTTCTTCTTCATTAACATTTAACTCGGGGGATTTTCTTTTTTTTCATAGATTCTACTTTCTTCTGAATTCCCACATCATATTTTTGAGCATCCTTTAACCTTTTGAAAAGATACGGTTGAGAAATATTTTGTGAAAAGATTAATGATGTTTTCTTATTTATGATTCCTATGTCCATCTTCACAAAATCTAAGAAGATTGGATCCTTTTCAATTCTCATCAATGATAGGATCATTGGGTCCTTTCTACTTAGAGCATCCACCTCCTTTTTCCCTTTCCCAGGGTGTTAATTGATTGAACAGTCTTAATATTTTATGATCTCTAACCATATTCGTTGAAGCATGTATAGCTTTTTTCTCTGTGAATACACATTTGAGACTTTTTTATCTATATATATTTCAAAATTTTACCCAACGAGATAATTCCACCATATTTTTAATGTAAAGATCATAACTGCCAACTCCAGATCATGCGTGGGATAGTTTTTCTTATGAATTTTCAACTGCCTTGAGGCATAGGTGATGACATTGTCATTATACATCAACACATAGCCAAAGCCCTTCTTCGATGCATCGTTTTAAGATTACAAAAAGCTCCCCACTTGTGGGTAGTGTGAGCATAAGGGCAGTGATAAACCTCTTATTAAAATCCTTGAATCTTTCTTCACCTTCACAATTCCTAGAAATATTGACTCCCTTCAGAGTTATCTTGGTAATAGGGTTTCAAAATCACTATAAATTTTTTCTCAAGTTGGCAATAATATCCAAATACCCCCAAGAAGCTATTGATATCCATCACAGATGTCAGCCTTGAACATCCCTCAATTGTTTTTGTTTTGGAAGGATCCATAGATATCCCACTGCTTATGATGATATTCCACTAGAATGATACTTCCTTCCACCAGAACTCAAACTTACTATACTTTGCATAGAGATTCTGCTTTTGCAAGGTCTCCAGTAGAGTTCTTAGATGCTCATCATGCTCCACCTTAGTTTAGGAGAATATTGGAATATCATCTATAAAGACTACCATTGTCGAGGCAATCTCTAAATATTATATTCATCAAGTCCATGAAGATTTATGGATCATTAGTGAGTTTTAAAGGCGTTACTATGAATTCATTATTCTCATCCCTTGTATGAAAAGCAGTCCTGGGGATATCCTCCTCCTTCACCCCTACTTGGTAATATCCCAACCGTAGATCCACCTTGGAGAAGTATTGTGCTTCATGTAGCAGATAGAACAAGTCATAAATTCGTGGAAAAGGGTACTTGTTTTTTATCATGATTTTGTTGAGCCCACAATAATCAATGCCAAGGCGCATTAACCCATACTTCTTCTTGATGTAGAGGTCGGGTGCACCCCATGGTAATGCACTTGGGCGTATAAACCCTTTATCCGGATTCTACTGTAGTTGTTTCTTTAGCTTCTCATTCTTCAAAATAGCCATTCTATATAGATTATTAGATAATGTAAACACCCTAGGTATAAGATTAATCAAGAATTCAACACATCTTCTAGGAGGAAGACCAGGAAATTTCTCAGGAAACACATCAGCGAATTCCCTCACAATAGGCATGCCTTCGAGGATGGTTCCTTCCTTAGACCCAATCATCTGAGAAATATACACATTCTTATAGGGAAGTAATATCCATTATTGAGATGATGGTGATAAAGAAGATTCATCCTCCTCCTTTCACTTGTATAGAATCAGGGTTCGATTCACCGTATGAAAAGTGATTTCCCTCTTACGACAATTTTTGTTGTCTTTATATAAGGAAGGCCAATCCATGATAATAATTGCATAATATTTCACCAAGGGAATTATGATAAGGTTTTCCAGGAATTTCAATAAAAAAATTCTGATAAGGGAGGATTTATATGCATGGGATGCTATAATGTACCCATTTTCCATTCTCATCAACATCTCTACTTCCATGATTTGAGGTGGTTTTTGGATTGTTCTACTAAACTTTTTGGATATAAAATAATGCGTAGAACTATGAAGTATGACCCTACCTTTTACTTTTTTATTTTGGTTCCAATCCATCCTATATATAATTACTAGGGAGTATCGTGAATAGTTAAACACATAAATGGGAATCTAATGACATTAAAGGGATAACTTTTAAATTACATTTATCTCCTTAACTTATGAAATTCTAAGGTTCAATATAAGTTATCAATGATCTACTTACTAAATTATATTTTTAGGGGAATTTTTTTGTTCCCTTAATAATGTTTTGTACTAAGTTTATGAATTTTCCAAATCATATTCCCTGGGAGTATCAAACCAAGAGTGAAGTAAGGCTCGTTGTTGTGCACTAGTTCCCATTAGAGTCTAGATCAAAGTAGTGTTTTCAGGTTTTACTACTAGATACATCTGTGACAGTGCCACTTATACTTGTTTATATCCAGATAGGGATGTATTTTATTTATAAACAACTCACTCTATCCTCAAAAAAATTTAGGGATTCTTTTCTTCTACTTATTCTAATCCCTAAGGCTTTCACTAGAGTTTTATAATCCTAATCCCAAAATAACTTAACCTATCCTTTGATACCAACTATAACTACCATAGTCTTTATTACACATTTAAATATGATTTATTACATAAAATATCACTTAATACAACCTATAAGATCAAGAGGTCTAGTGTATTTGGGTATTAAGAACATTACATGACAACTAAAGACATAAAATACAATATCTTTATTACAAACTTCTTTTACACGACAACAACATTCCTTCGTAATTAGCATTTCATTGGATAACCTAAGGACATACATAAAAAAGGGTGATCTATAAAGCCCCGTAAGGGAGTAAAAAAGGCATAAAATGAAAAATAAAATACATGTTAGTCAATGGGCATATCAATGGATAATAAGAGAAACATGAAAATAAAGGCATGATATAAAATGATTATCATAACATGGAAATGTGGAAATAAATTAAAACAATGAATCATAAACATAAAGGAATCAAGTAAACCCCTATCCCAAAATGGTGGAAAAATGTTCTTAAAGAAATCAAGTAAACCTCGGTCCTAACATGGCATCTCATGATACTAAACATTACCCAATGCATTAGAGCGCTATCCAGATGCACCCTTCATGAACATTTTAACCTCATGCTTAATTATTCCACATAGATCATATAACATGGATTCATTCAACATATTCCATGATAAATGAATGTGTAATAAATATATGAAAGTCTATAATCAATAAGTAAATGTGCATAAAGGTGAATACCCTTGATAGAGAAATGAACATGGTATTCACTACATGATGATTTTGGCATGGAAAATCGTAGTGCAATTTCAGCAGTGTAACGACATCACACGAGGATTCATAAAGTGGGTTGATGAAATGGAAAGGGGTATATCATAATTTAGACATTAAATGGTAATTAAGGTGATCATGGAGCATAATATCCCAATATATTAAATGGAATTTGAGATGCATAATATAAGATAAATGCTTGAATGGAAATGAGGAGAGGGAAATCCCTTACAGAATTTCGGTATGGTAACATGTGTATATGGGTGGGATTAATGAGAGTGAAAGGGGTATCTCTCATCATTCAAAAGTAATAAGGGTAGTATGGGGTAATTGTGAAAACATACCACATCATTTGTAATTGAAAAATAAAAGGGTATAACAATATAAGGAAACTTGGACAGAAATGAGAAAGGAAGGAAACCTTAATTGGACGAGTGATCCCAAAGGCTTGGGAGAGCCTTAATGGGAGCTTTGGGGCGCCTTGTGAGGACTCTAGGGAGTTTATATCAAAGTGAGGATGATATTAAAGGAGTTTATGTGAATAGGAATGGGTTATTTGGTGGTTTTATATAGGAATATAGGGTTAATTCTTTATTATTTAGGTTTTGGACACTACACAATAAAATATTATTAACCACAAAACAACCCATGGTTTTTACCCATGGTTTCTGGAAATGGAGAGTGGAAAATATTATTTTATTAGGAAAAGAGACTAGGATATTAAATTTCTTCCCTCAATTATGTGGAGGTGAGTCACACTCTCAAGTAAATGAATTTAAAATCATAAAATATATTGTACATTTTGGAGGATTCACTAAGGTATTATAAAATAAGTAAAATAAATATAAAATCATAATATTTTAAATTAAAAACTTATATTTGGTTGAATATCCATTTTAAGGTATTTATTACATCACTATTTGGTCATTATGATGTCATAAAACATGCTATATATTTATATATTACTTATTTTTTACCCAAACATTCTACTCTCTTAGAAAATTATGAAAAATTCACCATTGAATAATTTTGACATCCTAATTCCAAAAATAATATTCATTTTTTCTAAATAATTTTATAAATAAGTGAATTTTTAATTTTGAAATGAGAACATAAATTTATTGAAAATTGATAGGTTTTGAAAAAAAATAGTTTTTAAACATTAATAAAAATTACATTTATTTTCATAAAAATTATATTATAATTTATTATTAATAAAAGTAATTTTATAATAATATTTTATTAAAATATTAATTATTTCAAAAATTCATTAATTCCTTAAAATAAATTCTTTAAAATTACACTTTCTATTTTATCTTATAAAAATATAACTCTTGTCAAATTTATTACCTAATAATTTACAGATAAAGAACTGATATAATCATAATTTATAAGAATTGTTTTTATAATATCATTAATTAAAACTATATTTTAATATAATAATTTATATATTTCTCAAAAGTTCCATTTTTACCTGAAAAATAAATTTATCAAATTCATCATTTTTTAAGAAAGAGTATTCCAATAAAGGAATTGATGGAATTATAATTTTATTTATAGAAAGGGATTACACAATAAGTAAATAATACAATGTTACATAACTCCTTATAACACCCACCTAAGGCCTAAGGGTAAGGTGTGCGATGATGACAAACACTTGGGGTGGCTCAGATAACATTTCCTGGGTGGTAATATCTATTAACTTGAACTTATATTTTAGGTGATTCCATTCGAGATTAACATGTTGAAGCTCAGATTGGTCTTGGTCAAGAGTGAATCCTAGTGATGTTACAACCTTTCCAAGATGTTACAAATGATCTTCGTACGACCTGAGTCTACTGGATGAGGCCATCCTCTCCTTTGAATGTGTCAAAAGGATTATTTTAAAACCTTAGATTTATATCAGTTGTGTGATCACTGTTCAAACTATATTATCAACGATAATGATACTCAATGGTCATTTTAACCCAATAATAATAAAAGCACATGTTATTTCTATATCCAAAATAAATTAATTGAAAGGGAATTTTATTCATTAATGTTCGGTTTGTTACAACCTTCCCCCTTATGAAATTTTACACTCAAAATTTCCTTTTCCCACAATAAAAAATATAAGGGTAACTCTGACTCAACACTTCCTCCGGTTCCCACATTGCTTCTTAAAATTTTGGGTTTCACCACAACACCTTGATGAGCGACATCATCTTATTTCATAGAATGTTTTGTCTATGATCTAATATCTTCACAGGCTTCTCTTAATAGGAGAGGTCATTCTACAATGGTACCACCTTTGGATTGAGTACATGTGATGGTTCTGGTATGTACTTCTTCAAGAGTGATATATAAAATACATCAATTACTTAAGACAGGTTTGGTGGGAGTTCAAGTCGATAGGCCACTGCTCCGATGTGATCAAGGATCTCAAAAGGGCTAATGTACCTTGTAATAAGATTTTCCATCTTCAAAAATCGCATAAATCTCTTCCATGGTGATATTCAGAGGAAAACCATATCTCTAATATCAAACTCTAGGTCTCGTTGATAGTTTTCAGCATATCTCTTTTGTCAACTCTGAGAAGCTTTGATGTGCTGTTGGATGGTCTTAACCTTCTTCACCATTTCTTCAACCATTTCTGGACCTATAAGTTTTTTCTCCCCACCTTCATCCCAATATGTCGGTGTTCTACACCTATTACCATAAAGGGATTCATAAGGATCCATTTGGATGCTTGAGTGAAAACTGTTGTTCTAATAAAACTCAACTAGAGAAAGATGTTGATCACATCCTCCTTTGAAGTCCATTGATCATGCTCTCAACATGTCCTCAAGTGTTTGGATAGTCCACTCAGATTGGCCATCAGTTTGAGGATGATAAGCCATACTAAAGTTCAACTCAGTATTTAGAGCATATTGGAGACTCTTCTAGAACCTAGATGTGAATCCTGTATCTCGATCAAATACAATCGAAAGTGGTACACCATGCAGCCTTACAATTTCTCGAATGTATATTCGTGAGAGTTGATCCAATGAGATATCTTCTTGAATCATAATGAAGTGTGTAGTCTTTCTTAGATGATCCACTACAACCTAGATACATTGTTTCCTTTGGATTTCTTCAAAAGTCCAATGACAAAGTCCATTGGGATGTTCTCCCATTTCCATGTTGGTTTGGGTAATTGATTCATCGTCCTCTTAGAATTCTGCCTCTCAGCCTTCACTTGCTGACATACTAGGAAGTTTGATGTATATTCAGAAATATCCTTCTTTACATTATCCCACCAATAATTCTCTCAAATATCCTGATACATCTTTGTGTTTCCTGGGTGAATGGAGAAATTCAAACTATGTGCATCATATAAAAGTTCTTTCTTTAACTCCAGATTTTATGGAACACATATTCTTGACCCAAATCTCACAATTACTTCTTCATTAACATTGAACTCCATAGATTTTCCTGTTTTTATAGCTTCTACTATCTTATGAAATCACACATCATATTTTTTAGCATCCTTTAACCTTTCCAAAAGAGATGGTTGAACAATAATTTTTAAAAGGATTAATGATGCTCCCTTATTTATGATTATTATGTACATCTTCACCAAATATAAGAAGATTGGATCCTTTTCAATTCTCATCAATGATAAAATTTTTGGGTCTTTTCTACTTAGAGAATACACCACTTTGTTCGCTTTCTGAGGGTGGTAACTGATTGAGCAATCGTAATCCTTGATGATATCTAACCGTCTTTGTTGGCGCATGTTCATCTCTTTTTGTTTGTATATAAATTTTAGACTTTTGTGATCTTTATATATTTCACACTTTTCACCAAAGAGATAATGCCACCATATTGTCAATGAAAAGATCATAGATTCCAATTCTAGATCATGTGTGGGAT
This sequence comes from Viscum album, assembly GCA_963277665.1. Taxonomy (NCBI): domain Eukaryota; kingdom Viridiplantae; phylum Streptophyta; class Magnoliopsida; order Santalales; family Viscaceae; genus Viscum; species Viscum album. The sequence continues at coordinate 728,226,552 of OY728155.1, forward strand.
AGTTTTTTCACATGAATTTTCAACTACCTTGAGGCATAGGTGATGACATTGTCATTCTATGTCAACACACAACCCAATCCCTTCTTCGAATCATTGACGATGATTACAAAAATATATCCACTTATGGGTAGTGTGAGCACAGGGGTAGTGATAAACCTTTTCTTCGACTACTTGAATCTTTCTTCACATTCATCATTCCATGAAAACTTGACTCCCTTCCAAGTTAGCTTGGTAAGAGGGTTTTACAATCCTGAGAAATCTCTCTCAAATCACAAATAATATCCAACTAACCCTAGGGAGATACTGATATCCATCACAGATTTTGTCCTTGACCATCCCTCAATTGATTTTGTTTTGGAAGGATGCATAGATATCCCACTTCTTGTGATGATATTCCCCATAAATGAGACTTAATTCAACCAGAACTCACACTTGCTGTACTTTGCATAGAACTACTCCTTTTTCAAGGTCTCTAGTACAATGCTTATATTCTCTTCATGATCCTCCTTTTTTTGGAGTAAATTATAATATCATCTATAAATACTACAACATATTTGTTGAGGTAATCACAAAATAATCTATTCATCAAGTCCATGAAGATTTATGGAGAATTAGTGATTCTGAAAGGTGTTACTATGAATTCATAGTGCCCGTACCTTGTATGAAAAGCAGTCTTGGGGATATCCTCCTTATTCACCCTTACTTGGTAATATCCTAACCGAAGATCCACCTTGGAGAAGTATTTTGCTCTTTGTAGCTGATCAAACAGTCATAAATTCATGGAAAATGATACATGTTCTTTATCATTATTTTGTTGAGTTCACGATAATCAATGCAAAGGTACATTGACCCATCCTTCTTCTTGATGAAGAGAACTGGTGCACCCCATGGTGATGCACTTGGGAATATAAACCCTTTATCCAGATTCTTATGTAGCTATTTTCTTAGCTCCTCAAGCTCCACAATATCCATTCTATATAGGTTATTGAATATTGGAAACACCCCAGGTATAAGATCAATCCAGAATTCAACATCTCTTCAAGGAGGAAGACCAGGAATTACTCAAGGAACACATCAGCAAATTCCCTCAAAATAGGCAGGTCTTCGAGGATCACTATAAGAAAACAGCCGTTTAGCGGCGGTTTTTTCGCAGCGGTTTTTAAAACCGCCGCTAAATGCGTTTCAGGCCGCCATTTCGTGGTGGTTTTTAAACCGCCGCGAAAAAACCGCCGCGAAATGCCAAAAAAAATTAATATTTTTTTATCATTTTTTTATTATTTTTATTTTTTTTAAAAAATTTATTCGAGGATTAGTGGAGGTTTTCTAAAGAACCACCGCGAAATAGCGGCGGTTTCGGTAAAACCGCCGCGAAATAGCGGCGGTTTCGGTAAAACCGCCGCGAAATGAAATGAAAAAATAAAAAAACACGAGAAACCCCCAAATCACTAAAACGACCAAAACTTTTGATCCGAGCATCCGTTGAAGCACCACGACCAGTCAAATCAAATCTCATGAAGAGATATAGAGGCACATATAATCAATGCCGTGAGACGGTCTAAGGTGCAAAAGATATTAGAGTTATAAGAAAGTTGAAAAAGTTCTCCAACTTGAAACGGCCGTAACTTTCGCTCCGGGTGTCCGTTTGGGCTCTACCACATATCAAATCGAAGCCAGAGAAGAGAGATACGCACTAGATCAACATAAGAAAGCTTTTGTCATGTTTTTCGACCAAAAAAACCCCTCCAAAGGCCTCCAAAACCCCATTTTCGTCACCGGTGTCCCGTCAAACGTGTCTTCAAACGGACCTAACTTTTGATCCGCATGTCAGTTCCACCTCCTCCACCTGCCAGATCATAGCTCGTTCCATGAGCTTCAGGTTGACTGGTTGCAGCGCCCACATGCACTCCTAGATAATATGTTATGACCTTTTTAGTGGGTATCGGGTTTGTTATGTTTTTCAATGCCTCGTTTCTAGCACCCATTCCCAGTCAGCTTTTTTTAAATGGTCGTAACTTCAGATCTGCCTGTCCATTCTGACTCTTTCACCTTTCAGGTCGAAGATCGTTTCGGGATCTTTGATTTGACAGGTCGCAGATCAAAAACGGACTCTCGGATCATAAGTTATCTCCGTTAATGTGAGTCCAATGTTTTTGTCTCTTTATGACCGTTTTGATGGGTTTTAGCGATTGCTCCATTTATTACTGTTTATTTGGGTTTCCATGACTTGTTATCTTTATCAATATTTTTTTTGTGGGTTATTATGATGATTATGTTGAATTATTAAGGAGTTTTCTAGAGTTGTCACGAGTTTTCATGCATTCTCATTCTTTCTAATGCCTCATTCTTCATATGCTTCTCCATCATTTTTCATGCGTTTTCATGATTTTTAATCCCTTATCACGTCTTTTAATACTTTTTCATGTGTTTCCTTTATTATTTATTATTTATTATTTATAATTTATAATATACTTTAATTTATTTATTATCTATTATTTGTAACTAGTTATTTATTATTTAATATTTAATATTTAATATTTATATTTATATTTATTATTTATTATTTATATTTATTTATTATTTATTATTTATTATTTATTATTTATATTTACTTATTATTTATTATTTATTATTTATTATTTATTATTAATATTTATTATTAATATTTATTATTTATATTTATTATTTATTTATTTATTATTTATTTATTATCTATATTAAATTATTAATTATTAATTATTATTTATTATTTATTATTTATTATTTATTATTTATTATTTATTATTTATTATTACTAATAATAAAATATTATTACTAATAATAAAATATTATTAATAATAATAACATTTGTTACTGGTTATTTATTATTTATTATTTATAATTTATAATTTATAATTTATAATTTATAATTTATAATTTATAATTTATAATTTATAATTTATAATTTATTATTTATTATTTATTATTTATTATTTATTATTTATTATTTATTATTAATATTTATTATTTATATTTATTATTTATTATTTATTTATTATTTATTATTTATTATTTATTATTAGTATTTAATATTTAATATTTAATATTTAATATTTAATATTTATTTAGTATTTATTATTTATATTTACTTATTATTTATCATTTTTATTTATTTATTAGTTAATATTTATTTATTATTTATTATTTATTATTTATTATTTATTATTTATATTTATTTATTATTTATTATTTATTATTTATTGTTTATATTTATTTATTATTTGTATTTATTTATTATTTATATTTATTTATTATTTATATTTATTTATTATTTATTATTTATATTTGTTTATTATTTATAATTTATATTTATTTATTATTTATTATTTATTATTTAATATTTATTATTCATTATTTATTTTTCATTATTTATTATTTATTATTTATTATTTATTATTTATATCTATTAGTTATTTATTATTTATTATTTATTTATTATTTATTATTTATTATTTATTATTTATTATTTATTATTTATTATTTATTATTTATTATTTATTATTTATTATTTATTTATGTTTATTTATTATTTATTGTTTGTTATTTATATTTATTTATTATTTATTATTTATTATTTATTATTTATTATTTATTATTTACTATTTACTATTTATTATTTATTATTTAAATTTATATATTATATATTATATATTATTTATTATTTATATCTATTATTTATTATTTATTATTAATTATTTATTATTCATATCTACTATGTATTTATTATTTATTATTTATTATTTATTATTTATATCTATTATGTATTTATTATTTATTATTTATTATTTATTATTTATTAATGTTTATTTATTATTTATTATTTATATTTATTTATTATTTATTATTTATTATTTATTATTTATTATTTATTATTTATTTATATTTATTTATTATTTATTATTTATTATTTATTATTTATTATTTATTATTTATTTATTATTTATTATTTATTATTTATTATTTATTATTTATTATTTATATTTATTTATTATTTATATTTATTTATTATTTATATTTATTTATTGTTTATTATTTATATTTTATTTATTATTTATTATTTATTATTTATTATTTATTATTATTGAGTTTATATCTATTATTTTTGTATTATTTGTTTTTTCAATTAATATATATAAGTATATTAAATTCTGTTTATTAACCACATGACGAGTTTGCTGGAGTGGCAAACTCTTAGGAAAATATTCAAGAGGTTAGGGGTTCAAATCTCACCAAACATAGAATTTCTTTATATTGCATGAGCATGCATGTGCATGTGCATGTGCATGGGATGTGCATGCATGGATAAATAAAGTAAATAAAATAAATACGAAATAAAAAAATAAATAAAATAAATACGAAATAAAATAAATAAAAAATAAATACGAAATAAAAAAAATAAAAAAAAATAACCAAAATAAATAAATAAAAAAAAATAAAAAAAATAAAATAAAATAAATAAAAAAATAAATACGAAATAAAATAAATAAAATAAATAAATACGAAAAATAAATAAAATAAATAAAATAAATAAATACGAAAAAATAAATAAATAAAATAAATAAATACGAAAAATAAATAAATAAAATAAATAAATAAAATAAGTAAATGAAATAAATAAATAAATAAATAAATAAATAAATAAATAAATAAATACAAAAAATAAATAAATTAAATAAATACGAAAAAAATGCGAAAAATAAGTAAATAAATAAATAAATAAATGAATATATATATAAATATATAAATAATTTAATAAATATATAAATAAATATATAAAATTAAAAATAAAAAAAATTTAAAAAAAATTAAAAAAATAACAAAAATAACAAAAATAAAAAAAATAAAAAAATTGCCGCTAAATCATTTAGAGGCGGTTTAAATCGCCGCTAAAAAACCGCCACGAAACGTTCTGCGACGGTTTTGAAAACCGCCGCGAATAGTTTCCCGACGCACGATTTCGTGGCGGTTTTTCAAAACCGCTGTGAAACGAAAAAAAACCACCACGAAACGAAAAAAAACCACCGCGAAATGCATTTTTTGCCGTAGTGGATGGTTCCTTCCATATACCCAATCATCTAAGAAATTTACATGTACTTATAGGGAAGTAATATCCATGCTTGAGATGATGGTGCTAAATAAGATTAATCCTTTTTCTTTCACTTGTATAGAACTGAGGGTCGATTCACCATATGAAGAGTGATTTCCCTCTTGCAACAAACTATGTTGGCTCTATATAGGGAAGACCAATCCATGCCAACTATTTCATAAAATTCTAATAAGGGATGTATGATGAGGTTCTCCATGAATTTTAATCCATAAATTGTGATAGGGGAGGAGTTATATGCATGAGATTCTATAATTTCCCAATTTTCCATTCTCACCGACATCTCTACTTCCATGATTTGAGGTGGTGTTTGGAATATTATACTAAACTTTCGGGATATAAAAGAATGCATAGAAATATAAAATATAACCCTACCTTTCACTTTTTTATTCAGGTTCTACTCTATCCTATATAGAATTAGGGATGAGTATTTTGAACAGTTAAACACATAAAGGGGAATCTAATGACATTAAAGGGATAACTTATAAATTACATTTATCTCCTTAACTTATGAACTTCTAAGCTTCAATATAAGTTATCAATGATCTACCTCTTAACATATATTCTTAGGGGATTTTTTTTTGTTCCCATGATAATGGTTCGTACTAATCTTATGAATTTACCAAAGCATATTCCCCAGGAGTGTCGAACCAAGAGTGCAGTAAGACCCGTTTTCATGTACCGGTTCTTGTTCGAATCTAAATCAAAGTAGATTTTTCAGGTTTTACCCCTAGATACATCTGTGTCATATCTACCTCTACATGTTCATATCCAAAGAGGGTTGTATTTTATTAATAAACCACTTACTCTATACTCACAAAAATTTGAGGATTCTTTTCTTCTACTTAGTCTTATCCCTAAGGATTTCACCAGAGTTTTATAATCCTAATCCCAAAAATAACTAAACCTATCCTTTGATACCAAATATAAAAACCCTTGTCTTTATTGTGCATTTAACCAAGATTTATTACATAAACTTGAAATTAATAAAACCTAGAATATAAAGAGGTCTAGTGTCTTTGGGGATTAGGAAAATTACATGACAACTTAAGAAATAAAATACAACATCTTTGTTGAAATATTATTTTATAAGATAACAACATTCCTTTGTATTTAGCATTGCATGGGATAACATGAGGACATACATAAGAAAACAGTGAGCTATAAAGCCCAATAATGGAGTAAAAAAGGAATAACATGAAGAATACAATACATGTCAGGCAATAGGAATATCAATGGAGAATAAGAGAAACAAGAATATAAAGTTATGATATAGCATGATTATCATAACATGGAAATGTGGCAACAAATTAAAACAATGCATCATAAACATAAAGGAATCAGGTAAAAACCTATCCCAAAATGGTGTAAAATGTTCTAAAAGGTATCAAGTAAACCCCTATCCTAAATTATATATCATGATACTATATATTACTCAATGCATCAGAGTGTTATCAGGGCGCATCCTTTATGAACATTTTAATCTCATGCTTAAGTGTTCCACATAGATCATATAACATGGATTCATTCAAAATAATAATTTATTCCAAAATAAAGGAATGTAGAATAAATATATGAAATTATATAATCAATAAGTATATGTGCATAAAGGTTAATACCCTTAATAGAGAAATTGGCATGGTATTCACTGCATGATGATTTTGGCATGGAAAATCACGATGCAATTTCAGCTACATAACGACATCACATGAGGATTCATAAAATGGGTTGATGATAGAGAAAGGGGTATATCATAATTTAGACATGAAATGGGTATTAAGGGGATCATAAATCATAATATACCAACATATTAAATGTAATTTGAGATGCATAATATAAGAGAAATGTTTGAATAGAAATGTGGAGAGAGAAATCATTTACAGAATTTTGGCATGGTAACGGGTGTACATGGGAGGGATTAATGAGAGTAAAAGGGATATATCATCATTAAAAAATAATAAGGTCTGTATGGGGGAGGTTCAAAAACATACCCCATCATTTTTAATTAAAAAATAAAAGGGTATAACAATATAAGGAAACTTGGAAAAAAATTGGAAAGGAAGGAACCCTTACTTGGATGAGTGATCCCAAAGTCTTGGGAGAGGCTTCTTGGGAGATTGGGGGAGCCTTGGGGGACAATAGGGAGTGGATATTAGAGTGAGTATTAGCTTCAATGAGTTTTATTGAAGTGGAATGGGTGTGTGGGTGGGTTGATATAGGAAAGGAGGGGGAATTATTTATTATTTATGTTTTGGACACTACCCAGTAAAATATTCAAACCCACAAACTGACCCACGGTTTTTGCCAATGGTTTTAGGCCAAGGGGAGTGGAAAATATTATTTTATTTGGAAAAGGATATCAGATATTAAAATATTTCACTTGATTATGTGGAGGTGAGTCACACTCTCAAGGAAATGAAATTAAAAACAAAAAATATATTATACATTTTTGTGGATTCACTAAGGTATTATAAAATAATTCAAATAAATATAAAATCACATTATTTTAAAGTTAAAACATAGATTTGGTCAAAGATCCCTTTTATGGTATTTATTACATCACTATTGGGTCACTATGATGTCATAAACACACTATATATCTATATATTATTTAATTTTTACCGAAAAATTCTATTCTCTAAAAAAATTATGAAAAATTAACTGTTGGATAATTTTAAAATCCCAATTCCAAAAATAATATTCATTTTATCTAAATAATTTTCTAAATATGTGAATTTTCATTTTTAAAATGAGAACTGGCATTTATTGAAAATTGACAGGTTTTGACAAAAACAGTTTTTAAACCGTATTAAAAATTACATTTGACTTCATAAATATTATACACTCAGTTATTATTAATAAAATTAATTTGATAATAATATTTTATTTAAATATTAATTATTTCAAAAATTCATTAATTTCTTAAAATAAATTCTTTAAAATTACACAGTTCGTTTTATCGTATAAAAATATAACTCTTATCAAACTAATTACCTAATCATTTACAAATAAGGAACTGATTTAATAATAATTTATAATATTTTTTTATAATAATATTAATGAAAACCATAGTTTAATATAATAATGTATAGATTTCTCAAAAGTACCATTTTTACATGAAAAATAAATTTACCAAATTCATCATTTTTTTAAGAAAGACTATTCCCATAAAGAAATTGATAGAATAAGACTTATATTTATAGAAAGATATTACACAATAGTAACTAATACCTTGTTACATAACCTCTTATAACACCCGCATAAGACCTAAGGGTAAAGTGTGTGATAGTGACAAACTCTTGGGGAAGCTCAGATAGCATTGCCTGGGTGGTAATCTATATTAACTTGAACTTCTCCCATAGGAGATTCTGTTCAAGCTTAATGTGTTGAAGTTCAGCTTGGTCTTGTTCAAGATAGAATCCCATTGACACTACCTACTTTCCGAGCTCCGAAAAATGAGCTTCATATGGCATGAGTCTACTGGATGAGGCCATCCTCTCCTTTGTCTATGCTAAAAGGATTTTTTTAAAACCTTATATTTATATCAGTTGTGTGATCATTGTTCAACGACTATATTATCAATGGTAATGATACTTAACAGTAATTTAAACCCAATAATAATAAAATAAGTGAATGTGTTTTATATATCCATAAGACATTGAAATAAATAGAATTTTATTCATAAATATTCAATTCGTTACAAATGAGAAGCCTGAGTATCTAGGTGGGAGGACTAGGACTAGTATGTTAGTGATTCAGAAATGGCCTTGTCCCAATTTTACTTAGCAATATTAATGATAAAAACACTAAATAAATAATTATGATTTATTGGAGACTACTAGGTTATGGGTGTGTTCCCTACTAGTGGCTTGTGCATGAGAACATAGTTCATTGTGGTTCCTATGCCACATTTCACCAAGATACGCTGTACCTAGTGTCCCATTGTTAGCTAGTGCCTAGGGATATTTTCTATGACTAGTTCTCATTATTTATATTGTAATTTCCGTCAGTATACAATGTTTTTGGTTGGTAATTTTAGTATCATGTTTTTTATATAAAATTGTTCATTATTTAAAGTTTCCCTCTTGAAAACTATTTTTATTTAAAGTTGCATCCCTTTAAAATTATTACTAGCATTTACTATTTATGAAAACTTGCAATCTTTTTATCTTATAATGTTTTTTTCAAAGAATATTTTCTTGGGTGGAATACTATTAGGATTTGGCTCACACCCTACTTACACCTTTGGGTGTAATTAGACTTGGTAATGATTGACAATGGTAAGGGAAAGGTCCTTGGAGATGGTGGTTTGGGTTGTTAGCTTTATTTCTCGGTGTGGTGTTATGGAGATGGCTTGAGGGTGATGCCCCCTTGCTGTGTGGTATTTTTTGAGTTGAACTTGATGCTCCTTTTTAGTTGTTTCCCTCTTGGACTTTGCTAAAAACTATGTAATTCAATTCTGAATTTTTTTCAAGGATTGTTTGTTTGGAAATTTTCAGATTTAGTTTATTTATTATTATTGGTTGTTTAATGTTTCTAAACTCAGGTAAATCATTACCAAACCTTTGTTTATGATACCCTAGAATTTGTACCAGCCCGTGGGGATAGGGAATGCCTTTCAGGCCTTGCCATGGACTCGGTCAGGTGCCAGTTTGGTTGGGGACCCGACTTGGTTTGTGACAACACCCATCATAGCCTCACACATGGCCACACGAGGCACAATGTACTTTTAACCTGGAAGGTCTGTTGGGTCGGATCTTGCCCAACTCACCTGACCCTTTAGGGCTGAGTTAGACCACTGAACCCCTCTAGGGGGGAAGTAAAATAAATACCCTAGTGGATGAAAAATTGGAAACAAAATTCAAAAAATTAATTAAAAGTATTTCGAATGTTAAAAACAAGTTTCTGGAATATTCAATGAGTAATATTGGAATTAAAAATAATTTAATTTATTTTAATTTATAAATAATTATCTCGAGTCAAATTAATTGCAAATTTAATTTTATATTACAAATATACTATGTGGTGATTGATCATGAGTAATACTTCCTTATATATGTTTAGTATTTTTATCTACTTGTCTAATTAATATAATATATACAATGTTTATAATAATTAAAAATAAATGATGGTATGCACATGGTCTCTCTCATTTATTATATGTATAAGGGTATTCATGTCCACAAGTTATATTATTCAGGTGTATTTCATATTCCTAAGACCCCCTCTCCAATGTGTGTGTATTTATGTATAATGGTGAGGGTAAACGAAGATATAGACTACAATGAGACTTGGTGAAGTATCAGAAGAAAAAGTAGATACATTGGACGTGGGTTGGCACTGTGACTCAAGTCAAATGAGACTCATGGTGTTACCCCTATGGTCTTAGTTGATCCATTATCCACTCAATGGATCAACCAATAGTAAATGATCATGATAAATCTATTTATTTATGAATGATGTATTATTTTTAGGTTTTTACAGTTTAGATGCGATTACATAAAATAATAAACAAGTATGGTAGATAAAATGAACTTGCATGGTGAATGTTTTCTATTTATGCATGGCTAAGTTGCGAGTGAAATCACATTAATCACTACCCCAAAAAGATCATTAAGCAGTAGTATAAACTACCACAAAATTGTTTGTTAGTTGTTTTTCAAAAAATGACACATAACGCTGTGTCGTGAAACCATTTTGGTGTTTTTTAGAACTACTACAGATCGTTTAGCAGCAATTTTCAAATTTTCAAATTTTTATTTTATAATTTACTTAATTAATTAATTAAAAAGTTTTGTATTTATTTATTTATTATTAATTAAATATTAATTAACTAATTATTATTTATTGATCCAACCATGCATGCATATTCCATGCATTTCATGTAGAAAATTGATATATGTGTGTGTGTGTGTGTTAGGTGAGATTTGAACCACTCATCTCTTGATTATTCTCCCAAGACTATCATTCTTGCAAGCTCTTCAAGTGGTGAGTAAATAGAATTTAATATACTTATATATATATATAGATAAATACATATAAATATGTATACATAAATAATAATATTAAAGAATAATACTAAATAATAATAAATAATAAAAAAATAATACATAACAAATAAATATGGAATAAATAATAAATAATAAATAAATAATAAACAGTAAATAAAATCAAATGATTAACAAATAACAAATAAAAAAACAAATAAAAACAAATGATAAAAAAATAATGAATAATAAATAATAAATAATAAATAATAAGTAAATAAATAAATAACAATAAGTAAATAATAAATAAATAATGAATAAATAATAATTTAACAAAAAATAATAAATCAATGTATTGTAAATAAATAAATAATAGTTGATAAATAATTAATTAATATATAATAAATAAGCAATAAATAAATAATAAATATTGCATTAGTATTAAATTAATAACAAATTAATAATAAATTAATACTAAAAAAATAATAAATTAAATTAAATTAAAAATAAATAGATAAAAAAATAAATAAATTTAAAATTAATATAAAAAACAATAAATTAATAGTGAATAATAAATTAATATATAATAAATATTTAGTAAATAAATAATAGATCAATATATAATAAAAAATTAGTAAATAAATAATAAATTAATAAATAATAAATAAATAGTAAATATAAAATAAATAAATAATAAATAATAAATAATAAATAAATAATAAATAATAAATAAATAATAAAAATAATAATAAATAAATAAATAGTAAATAATAAATAAATAATAAAAAAAATAAAAAAATAAAAAAATAAGTAGTAAATAAATAATAAATAAGATGTTAGAAATATAGTAATACTAAATAAAATAATAAGAGAAAATTAATAAATAGGAAACAATATATAACAATATATAATAAATATTATATAAATATTATATAAACTAATAATAAATAAATAAATAATAAATAATAAATAATAAATTAATATATGATAAATAAGTAATAAATAATTAAATAAATAAATAAATAATAATAAATAATAAATGAATAAAATAATAAATAATAAATAATAAGTAATAAATAATAAATAATAAATAATAAATAATAAATAATAAATAGTAAATAATAAATAGTAAATAATAAAAAGTAAATAATAAATAGTAAATAATTTTATGTAATTACATATAAATTTATTTAAATATAATTATATATATATTATTAAAATATATAAACATATATAAATTCACATAAATATATATAAATACAAGAACAGATAGAAAAACACACAGACCAACCATTAGAATACATATAAATTTATTTACACCAACATTATAAATATTAATATACATTAATGTATATAGATATACATAAATGGATATAAACATCTATAAATATATATACATATAATGAAATTTACATAAATATATATAAACAAACATTTATATTACATAAATATATATCAATGCACACTTATATGTAATTATATATTAATATGAATAAACACACACACACACACATATACATGTATGTATGTATGTAAACACAAGTAAATATAAATATCTACATATATACCCACATAATATATATAAATATATAAACATAAATACATATAAATATTTATAAATGTATATTGATATAGACAAATTATCCTATATATAGATATATATAAATATCTATGCATATATACAATTATATATTATTTTAATTAGATATATATATATATATATTATAATTACATATACATAAATGTATAAAAATACATACATACATACAGACACACACACACACACAAGATAATAAATCACTAAAAGTGGGAAAATTACCACAATTGAAACACTATCAATTCATTAGAAAGTAAAATCCAAGGAATAAAATCATAGAAAACCCAACAAGCATATCAAGGCACTCTTAAAAGAAGTTGAAATTGTATAGAATGTTAAAAAATCATGGTATCCAAACAAAAAAAATTGTTTTGGAGGCCGTCTAGGATTTGTTTGTCCTAATTTTTTTTACCAAAGTTTATGTAGTCAACACAACTTAGATCTTTTCTTAAGGTTTGATTTGACACCTCATAGAGCCCAAACAGACACTCAAATCAAAATGTTGTTGCTATTTAAAGCTGAAGTTTAATTTTAAACTTCTCTTAAAATAATAATAAAATTTATTCTATTAATTATTACCAAATTATTATCTAATTTAATTGTAGTTAATTTCATAAGATTAAATTTTATTGATTATAGAGCTAAAACAGATATTCAGATCAAAAGTTAGAGTCATTTGATGCTCAAGTCCGATATTCAACTTATCCTAGAATTAATTTAAGTTTCATATAATTAAAAATAATTACTAATTAACACATAATAATTAATTAAATTTTTAAATAATAAATAAAAACTAATTATAAATAATAAATAATAATTATTAATAATAAATAATAATTATTAATAATAAATACTAATTAATTTTAAAATATTTAACATTTTTCATTAATTTAACAGTGGTTTTCACAAACTATCGCTAAAATAAATTTTAAATTAAAAAAAAATAAAAAATTATAATTAGTGTTGGGTTTTCAAGAACCAACACTAAATAAAAAAAATAAAAAAAAAAATTTAGCGGTGTTTTTAAAAAATACCACTAAAAAAATGTTCACATAGTATTTAGCGATGGTTTTCAAAACTACCGCTAAACAATCACCTTGAAATTGATTTTTCTTATACTGGAGCAAGAATGATAAATATAAACATATTTAATTCATCGAGAAAACTATAAAAACCCTCAAAAGAAAATATTAAGTCATTAATTCATTCCTTCACTTGAATTTAAAAAAAAATCATACCTTTGAGATGCTCATCATCTCTAGTTGAGGGTGCCTCTCACTACTAGGGAATTCAAATGAAATGTGTGGTTTTAATTAACTAAAGTTGTCAGAAAAGTAGTATCAATAGCTAGGTTGTTTCAACTTATTTTTTTAGTAAAATAAATTTATGCTTTGTCACACTAAAAGGTCATAGAAGTTCCCCGTTATGATGAGAAAATAGAATTTCCACAATAGTATTCTTAAATATAAGTTCTATAGCTGTATGATATCATTTGATGGGAAACAAATGATACATACTATCAAGGGTGGGGACTCATAGGACTTTGAGATACTTTCTCATGGTGTATGCCCTTGGTAATCTTTTATGTAGGAGATTTTGAGGACATGACTCACCAATAAGAAATCCACATTCATAAGTGTCATTGGATATTTAGATCCATGGACTTGTGTAGTGATCCTTAGAATTTAATATTATCATTAATTCATTCCATGGGTTGTGTACTTTGATATATTTAGGAAAAATGTGATGACATATGCCTGTAGTGAGGTATGATACATTGGGCGCATCACGTGTGATGCTGCATTAAGTAATAATGAGAGAATAGATTTATCCCTTATGTTCACCAACATAAGTTGATGTCGTAATCCCTTTAATGAGAATTTAATTTCTTGATTAAGACCAAGTACATAGTGGTATTTTCAAAAAAATTATTTTCATAAAATCAAAGAAAGATAAATCAATCATATAGAATGATGACATGAGCATAAAAGTTTCTTGATTATAGATACAAAGATAAAGGGATTATATTTCACAATGTATATTTATCAGTGTTTACAAGTCATTATAACATTAACTTCTTTCCCTATAGGAGCCTTGGCATATTGTTAGATGCTAAGCTGGAACTTTAGGTAGTGCAACCTAATTCTAATGTGAAAGGGTCCTAGAGGGTCACACACTAAGTGTATTCAGAACATTAGTTAAATTCCATATGAATTTGACATGTTGGATAAATATTATTCTCATATGTGGTTTAATAATTATTAATAATTATTTGATCACAAGTACTCACTCACTAGTTATTCAAGAGAATATATTTATGAGTTTAATATTCAATAAATATTTATTCAATAGGTAATTATTTATTTAATTACATGAAAATTAAATATTTATTTATTTTGTTCTATTCAAAAGGTAAAAAAATACTTATTTATTCATTTATGTGAATATTTAATAAATATTTATACATAATTTTAGTGAATATAATATCTATATATTTATTGGTGAATAATATTGTGATATTTATTTAATTAAATAAGTAGTCATTATTAAAGGACTGATAAATATTGAGGAGGGTTAGTAGATTGAGTTTGTTGGTCCAGTGAGAAATTTCATATTATATATTATTTGAATAAATATTAATTTATTTATTTAAGAAAATAAAATTTATTTTATCAATGTGTTTAGAGAATGTCAAGAAAATGTTATTATTATTATTATGATTTAGACATGATGTTCACTGAGGATTAAGAAAAATAATTAGGGTCCTTGAGTAATCATTATTTTATAACCATAGTCCTATATAAACCCAGTTATGAAATTTTATATAGATTTGTAAGCCAAATATTCATTACATAGTTGTTCATAATGAATTATAGAGAGGATTATATAAATATCTAGAGTTCTCTCTTACTAGAATTCTCTAAAGAATACAGAGCAATTATACTCCTCCACCATAATGAATTCATCTTCCCTTGAAGGATTTTGTTGTGATTAACAAAGATCATTGCAAGAATTAGATTCATTCATGCTAGAAACTAGATAACTCTACAACAATGATCAGAGGTTTTCAAAGAACATGTGGATCCACACTAGAGTGAATCTATCCCTGATTCCTCTAATGTAATGATGGTACGAAAAGATTAGTCTATTGATTCATCAATGAATAAATAATTAAAAAATATATGTAATTCTAAATATATCTATAAATTAATTATTAATCACATGCGATGTTCCTTAATTTTAGTTCTAGGATTAATAAGTCAATTAATTTTTGATTTTATTCCATCGGTTATGAAGTTATTTGTCACATACATCATGGATTATTCATTTATTTTGTCTAAAATACTTGTTGTTCAGGACCAAACTAGTTCTTCTGCTATGGGAGAAACCTTTATGGTCTTGTAATAATTAATAAGATTTTTTCTAACTAATAAAATAGATAACTCAATTCATAAAAACTCATAGTAATTTAAAATATCAAAATAATAATAAAACAGAGTATCCATACTTAAATAGTTTTCAAATTATATATGAAAATCAGTTTGTAAACCATTTTTAAATTAACTCTAAATCCTTCATAATCTATTTATTAAAAATTTTAATGAGAGTTTCCAAAATTTTCATTATTCCTTTTTGGGAAACAAAAGACAGGTGTTAATAAAATCATACAATATATGTGTAAAAGAAATCCTCTATGTCAATGTAAAGGTAACTCCATATTTATAGTCTTCATAAAGCAGACTATAAATTAAATAGGTTACATAAAGGTAATTCCAAAATCCACTGGTTATGTAAAGGTAGAAACATAACTCACATAAACGTAGTTCATAACTATGTAAAGGTATCTTTAAATTTCATGGGCTGGATATAGGTAGTCAATAAATTACATATGCTGCTTAAAATTAAAATCAATTCATGTAAGGGTAATATATGCCTGAGAAAAGGTAAAACTAAGTGTAACAACTTTCCACTCTGTACCACTAATCGATACCCGAAACAATGTTTTCTAATGTTGCTTAGACATACCTCCCCCTATGAAAAAGGATGATGACTAGTAGTAGGTGTCTAAGTTAGTATAGTGGTGAGACTATACCACCATATCCGAGTAAAAAATAATAAAGAAATAACCAAACATCATAAAATTTGAAAAATAGTTAGAGTAAGTGGAAATAATAAACAAAATTTATCAATATCAATTTCTAGGTGGAAGTATTCTATTATACTGCAAAACTAATCACCCACTAGGAAAATCAAATATACAAAATAAAAAAAATAAAACAAATAAAATAAAAAATAAAAAATGTAGGAGGCTCACTATAATCTTATGACCACACCTCATACCCATATTTACATCCCATCTGAGATGCTCCAGCTTGATCATGGAATCCCAGGCCTTGACCTAACCTGAACCTGCAACAAGTGATGGATACTCGAGTACGCAAGTTTCATGTCCACACAAGAAGTGTGAGATTAAAAAACTCAGCAGGGCACCACCAATGTGGTCCTATACTATACCGGAAATGTATTGATATGTGCATGTGACATGCAATAAATAAATAAATAAACTACTAAAAACAAAAAAACAAAACAACCAATAATACATGTTTTGTCCTAACAACAGATTGTCTCCAATCATGTTACATACACTATGCCAACCCATATACCATATACCATACCATCATCGATCCTTAGGTATGTGACCTTGATCGACCATACCTACTCTGGTTAGTTCCAGGGTGTCTTTGAGTATGTCATAATGGTCGTGCCTCATAATATAATAGATTTAGTTTTCCCTGGTATACATATTAAGTATCACAAACCTCCCATAAAATAGTTTTCTCTTCTGAGGTATATGCCCATAAGTATCACATACTTGGGGAATGCTTGTATAAAGTTTCATCCCAGTATACCGAATCAACCCCAACTCCAAATCTATGGAAACCCAACCAATAGTATCACATACCTCCCCTACAAAATATTTCTCAACCAGGTAGCACAAAAATCACCTACAAAAGTTTTCTTAACCTAGGGAATAATCCCACATGTATCATAGACCTCCCCTATATGAGTTTTCTAAACTAGTAGTAACACATACCTCCCCTATGAGAGTTTTTTCATGAATAAAAATACCACCCAAAAAAGATTTATATACTTAATAAAATATAACCCCTACATGTGTTTTCATATATAAATAAAATTCCATCCCCAATGGAGTTTTCCAAACACAAATAAAATACCAAACCTACGGTAATTTTCTATATATAAATAAAATATCACCCCAAGGGAGTTTTACAAACATAAATAAAATACATCCCCTATGGGAAATTTCATATACATCACTATACTGCCCAGGCGATGTATATCATATCACATCAAATAAAAAGAGAAACTAGGGTTGGATAAATGCCTAATATCATCACCACTAACCCAAGAACACCCTTTCACTAGGTTTATAATCATAGGGGTATCCATTGGGGGTCCCCTAGATCTTATCACAACCCATAAACTTCATAAGGGTCCATCAGTCCTAACTCATCTCTCAGATCAACACTCATCACAAGGGTGATATCCTAAATCCCATTCACTTTCCAAAACACACTAGGCTAGATCAAACATCTAACCTATCCATCTATCATGTCAAGGTCCAATCACCCAGTCCACCACATATCCATGGGGGAAGTACACCCTAAACCATCACACTATACTAAAGTATCAAGGGCATCACTTAGGAATTACATGGTCAGCCCCTTAGCCATTCATCCTAGCTCATCACTCAACTCTACCAAAGGTGTCCAAAGGATCCTATACTAAGTCCACATGATTAATACAATTCAATTTATTAAACAAGTCCCCCCAATGGGGGTCTAATTATCTTAGGATAGAAAACCAGTCGAGGCTTTTTCCATTAGCAGCTAAGGCATCAAGCTAGTTCATAAGTTCCAACATCTAAAAAATTTATTTAATCACTATACAACTAAATTAAATAGGTCACACCCTTTATTTAATGACCTCTCATCCACATGCATATAATAAAATCCATAAAGCCACATGGCTAGTACGAGGACCACTTATTTCTATAAGACACTTTTGTACTTTGTTCATAACCTAATAGCCCATTTCTTGGGATCTCCTAAGCTCATGTCACCTCCAACGATCACTGCTTTCACTTCTGGGAACCTATCTCTCAGCATGGAATAAAAACTAATTAATTATAACCAATTTCATTTAATCTGAAATTAATCTCAAAATTGGTATAATCATTTAAAACTCATCAGGTGATCCCACTATACCAGAATCACATCTCATGACACCCGAAGGGTCCTCGACACACCTTTAACATCATCCTAGACAAAATCCCCACCATGAAATGTCAATTAATCCAATAATTTAATTTAATTTAAAAAATATAGAAAAATTCATTTTGTGATATAAATTTATCGAATCAACCAATAACGACACCCAAACATCATCTTGGGATGTCATCTATGAGGGAATAGTGAAAAACCCATAAAAATTGGACGATTCCACCAATTCTCAGTGGAATCATATACAAACCATAGACTGTAATAAATAAAAATTTTAAAGTTGTATGTAGATGAATAATCAAGATCAACAGAAGGTGAAACACACCTTTGTTCACTGAAATAAACCACTAAAAATGTCCTCTTGAAGGATCTTGAAGAAGTGAACTAAGGGGGAAGGGAGGCTAACTCACACAAGGGAATAAGAGAGGAAAATATAGGAAACCCCATATTAATATTCAAGGGGGTAAAACTCATTTTACACTTAAAAACACAATCATGTAGATGGTGGTTTGCTGTAGTTTTTGGCCGTGAAAGCCACCCCAACCTCTCCCAAGGATCCTTTGAGACCTAGATACACCACATGATCCCCATTCCTCATCCAAAATAAATATTTTGAGGTATTAAAACCTTTATAATTATATTTTGAATCACATTTCAAAATTTTACCACCAATCCAAACTCAAAAATCCAATTTCCCTCTAGAATTTACATGGCTATACAAACAAAGGGAATTAAAAACTCCCCACCACAACACTTTCTATCCCCAAGAAGTATTGGTGATCATCCATCCATACCTCCCAACTGACGTTGGTCACAAATTCAAATATAAACGGTATAATTACATCATTGAGAACTCAACGTGCCTCCAAAGCACAATTCTAATATAAAACATTCAAACCATTGAAATAAAATCCACCAATCAAGTTGTCATTGAAACCCTAAGAAAACACTTACCTAATCCTATATATCCCTAAACACCAATGGTTTCATCGATCAATTACCTACCGGGTCTATGGTTCATGCCACTATAGAACTTAACTCATTACAACCACTTCCAAACCATGACACCTCCTGCTATGTAAACAATAATAAAACACCATCCATTGTCTGAAACCAACTCATCATTCCTAGAATAATAAAATCATTGAGTTTCCTAGATCACTACATCCAACACTAACATCAATTCCTCGTTTCTGATTTCAAATTTTACCAATGGGTTTTAACGTAGAAGACACATTCTTATTTATAAAGAATTAAATCCTAGTCAGTGTTCGAACATACCCTTTATATCCAAAGTGATGTTCCTAATGTAGTTTCTAACCCCCATGTTCAATTAAAAGAAAAAATGGTATTCAAACATCCTCTAGTTGACTTTCCTTGAAATATCTAGGATTCCACTATAGAAACATTACCATAATACCTGATCTCGATTCCCCTAATACCATATGTATCTATATCTCATATGAATAAACTCAAAAAATTATGTACCCAAATTTCAGTGAACTTACAGGGTTGAAACATCAACCATCCAAAATCATCATCGTGTAGTACAATTCCATGAGAACTGATGCATCTTCAGTCTATTCATGCTTCAATTGTCCTAAATTATCCCAATCCCAAGGTCAATTATTAGACTCCATCCTATTTCATATTTGAGTTCACACCTATCATGCACTGAGGAATCTAGATAAATTCAGCCCCATTTCCTCATTGACACCAACATGATATAATGACTGACTAATGGTCGATTTCATGAATCATGATACCTCTAGCATGAGGTTTATATCACCATGACTGGCATCACAATCCAAACCCAGGGATTTCCTTGTCATTACATCACTAGGTAAAACATATGTTCTCCATCTCCATATCTTTTTAGTAACCAAATAAAATGATCAGATGTATAAAACCCCACTCATACCCAAGAACCAATAAAAATGTAAATCTATAGCTCATTACAATCTCACAAGAACTTTGTCCATGGTATTCATCAAAATTCATATGAAATGAGGGACACCACATCTAACTATCCACTGGTGCAATCCCCATCATATGGACTCATTTATTTCACTCCTTAAGAAAAACATCATATGATTCATCCATATTTATATGTGTACTACTCTTCCTAAGCTATGATCACACATTTCATTAAATCCATCAGCCCTCAGTCCACTCCATTGACACTACTTGAGAACTTAACCAAAATGATTGTGAAGAGAACTACAGATCTTTCAGATCCCAAAGCAAGGTTTGAAAAGTATAAAGAAAAATCAACATTACTCCCAAAGAGCTTCGTGATAGAGTAGATTCACAGATCTACGTGGATGACCTACACGGCGGACCTACGCGGCTGACCTACATGGCTGACCACCGTGGCAGAGCTCTGCACCAGATGATTTTTTATGCACCTACACGGAGCACCTACATGGTGGAGCTGCACGACATACCTATGCGGAGTAGCCCCACACCATACCTCCACACCAGAAGATGATTGGTGCACCTATGCAGAATACCTTCGCGGTGAAGCTGCACAAAATACCTGTGCGGGAAATATCTCTTCAACCAGCCCCATCCGTGCCTATAAATAGAGCACTTGAGCTCCCTATTTTGGGACTAAAAAAAGTGAAAGACTCTCTGAAGCTCCCATTGCATAGATCTTTCGCCAAGATCCCTAAAATTTTCTCAGACAGCTCTCTAAACCATGATAGAAGAGATAATTAAATAGGATAAGCATGTTTTGAAATTCTTCACATTCTTCAGTCATCATCCATACCTACGCGGTATACCTGCGCACCATACCCACGTGGTACACCTGTGTGCCATACTTGCACTCCATACCTATGCAGTACACCTACGCGCCATACCTGCACGGTACACCTGCGCGCCATACTTGCATGGTATACTTGCACACCATAGCTGTGCAGTATACCTACGTTCCATAACTGCATGGTATAACTGCGTGCCATAGATGCGTGGTATACTTGCGCACCATAGCTGCGTGGTATACTTGCACAATACAAGCAACACGGGGTACCTACACGGCATACTTGCGTGAAGTACCTACGCAGCCCGATCTAGTACCCCTTTTAAAAGCCTTTCATGGAAGGGTCTCTCCTTTCTTGGTTCCCTTATCTGAAAGGGGCTAAGTTTAAGCCTCCACCAAAACCTCATGACTTTTCAAACCTTTGGGAAAGTCACATCAGCATGTCTCTTATTTGGGTTTGTATTTCCACAGTCAGAGGTTTCCCACATATGTTTCACAATGGGGTTAGGATTCATGGGATGTTTGTGAGTTTCTATATCCACAATCACATGGAATTTTCTCCCAAAAATAGTGTTAGGAAGTTCCCGGTTTTGAGGAGGGTTGGGTCCTGGCCTCTCCTTTCTCAAAGTGATGACCCGTGATCTCAGGTTTCTAGTAGGGAAGGTATGATTCACCTATTGATTTTCCATGCAAGCATAGGAGAATCCTCCCTCCCCTACCAGGACCAATTTTAGGGCAACCATCCTGGTATAATCCCCTCACCTTCACCCCTTCTTCCTTACATTGGACCCTTGTCCAAGGTAAATAGAACAGAGGGAAGGTTCATCACCTCACCCTCTTCCACGGTCAAAGCACCCTCTTCCATCAGCCTGGAGGAAAATTTTGAAAGTGTGAAGTGTCATTGTTGAATCATTCGCATCCTCTTGTTTCTCACACTGAGCATGACTCATGTGGGCTTAGAGATACATGATGGTTGAAACATGTGCACAGACACTCATTGTAAGGAACTACGAGAACTCAAATTCCTGTTCAAACCAGGTTACGTAGGTAGCTCTTTCAGGGCCCAAGCTCACTGGATATCCTCCTTAGGAATCCAACCCTAATTCCCCAAATTTGGGCATCCTCCTTAGGAAATAATCCACAAATTCAATCCTCAAATCATCAAGGCATCCTTTTCAAGAAGTAATCCCAAACTCATCTCTCTCATAAGACTATAATCGCCTATGAGATTTATAAAACTATGTGGTCTTTGATTCCCATTAATATGGGATACGTATAAAGCCTCCTTGAGGTTCAAACCCAACACTTCAAATCAACCCTATTCTCCTAGGTCCATATTCCCAATAGGGTTTGATCCTACTTGGAAACCTATATCCTTTCCAAAGTTCCTTGGGATGCTTCCGCATAAGTCTCACACTAAGTTTCAACTAAGCACCTTATGCATAGAGGTCCTTATCACATGACCTTAAAAGGTATGATTTGTCCTATTAAGTGACACCAAACTAATAGGGTTCTAATTCCTTTCACAAGAATACGTAGGTATCCCATTTTACGGGCACGATCCCAAGATCAAAACAAACCTTCATCTCTCTGGATGATAATAAATTCCAGAGTTCCCCACTGAGTGGCTAAAAAACCAGTATCATCACAATGATGATTAAAACAATCTATAATTAGTATATTAGAGGATGACATTGATGGAAAACCTCGAATACATACGGATATTTCCATTAATGAAGAACCTTAAATACATACCGATAATTATAATGTTTTACACATGTTAATAAGTGATTATAAATTCCAAGGGATACTTATGATATACTTGGTGAAGTAATAAGTATTCATCAAAATATTTTAATTTTACAAAGAGAGTCATGGAGTAGACAATAATTCCCCCCAAAAGGGTGTGATGAGTCCGACATCCCATCCTATCGACCAATTCATGTTCTTAAGTATCATAAAGTTCAAAACTTAACGAACACCTGCCTTTGGAAAGTAGGTCCTCTTTGGATAAAGAACTGTTAAAAGTTTCTAGTTCCATGAATAAATCCAATAGAAACCTCTTGGAAACAATGATTCTTAAATCTAGAACACACGTTTCAAGGAACTACGAAACAAAAATGGTGAACCTGACGTGAATCCTTAACCAAGTTAATAATGTTACCCACATGTTAGGCCCCTATCAATTGATAAAGGAAGGTCAGAAAAAGGAATTAATCGTGCATGTATCCGTTGTAAATTTTTTTTCTTTAATAGGGCTTGTTGTTGTTCTATGTTTTCCATAGAATTATCTTCAATCCAAAGAATGGATTTCTCCAAGACAACATCTGTGAATTTCCTGACTGTTGCTCAAGCTGGATCTCCATCCATGGGAAGGATGTTATCAACAACCTAGCATCTTCAATGTCGGGTCTCTAATGTGCTCGTGAAGGAATATCTCTAGCACAGTACAATCCCAACTTTGGAGGCTGCTCGACAGGCCCTCCATGTCAACAACAATCCTCGATCATCTAGCCAATGACGACCAATGATCAAGAAGTAGATGGTGCCAACCACTGTATCCAACCGTTTAGGGTCTTATCCCTAGAACGCAACAACCAGTCCCTCCTGTACTACTGGGAGGTGGCTCAATAGGTCACTCAAGGCCTTAATTCAAGAATGCAGGAGTCCTTCTTGAGGACTCCCACCAGCAACCGCTGCCAAAATCATGTGGTAGTGAAACCCAAACATGATGGGGGTGTTGCCTCTAGACGTTCGGCCCATGCCTCTCAGACTTAGGCACACAAGAAGAACCACTGAGGATAAAATTTATTTAACAGGGAGCAGTTTATCACCTCTACCTCCTCTGGAGAAGTCCATAGACCTAACTCAATGGAAAACAATGAGCGGGTAAATACACCCATCCATCATAATTTTCTTGCTTAGTAGGATCGTCTGATAGACAATCATCAATCCCACTAGATAAACCCGATGGAGTATCGTGAACAGGCACATACACTTGCTTACAAGTTATCAGCTAGTCAGCAGGCTCGTCTGACTACATTTAAAGAGGCCCACCAGTCTAATATGGTGGAAACTAATAAACAGGAATATACACATGTTTACAATCACCAATTATGTTAGTAGTCTCATCTGCCAGTATTGAAGGAAGTCCGTCAACCATAATTGATGGAAAATAGAAAGAAGGAACATACACCTACCAATGTTCATCAAGCCTGCCAACAGTCTCGTTTGGTAGCACCCAGAGAATTCAGTCAGAAAGCTCCGATGACAAATTTTGGGTAGACCCAACTCTTTTCCCCCATGCGTGAATACTTTAAATATCCATTGACCAGAAAAGGAGGATAGGAGTAGACACATAAACCTACTCCAGATATTGAATGGACGTATATTTCCATTATGGCCATTGAAGTCACCAAACACATCTTATCAATGGTGAAAGGGCAGACGCATATCCCTGACCATATTCTCGAAGCATTCTAGCATATTTTAACAACTACTGCAGTAGTATCTGGGGAATAGACATATAAATCTATCCCCACACATGGGATAACACATATAAATTCCATCTCAGATCAGATACACACCTCTGTTCTAGTCCATGAGGGTCATGGGGCATATTCCCCCATATCATACGAACAACAGGATCAGGAACATACACCCTTTCCAATTGGAGTTAATCAGTCTGTTCTGGTAACTAATCCAAGTAAGGCACATACATCTTTCCATTATAACCACTTCTCCCCGCAGGTGGTCCCAACTAAGTATAAGAGAAAATCAAAAAATAAGTATCACCAAACAATGTTGGAAAATCAAGATTCAAGCTGTTATTGAGCTCCTCTTAACACTGGAGTTCTTGAAGCCCTTAGACATTTATCTATTACTGATCAAGATCCTACCCTCTCATTACCAAATTTTGGGAGTGTTAGTTGTAATTATGATGTTTCTCATTGGACACTTCATCATGAAGGCTTTCTTCATAAAAATTCGGTGAATCCAGAGTTCCTATCTCCATATGAGAGCCACGGAAACCCTCTGTGTGGCCAGAAGACCAAGTAACAAGAAGATTTATCCCTTGCTATAATCCACCATGATGATCCTCCCCATGACGGCATTCTATTTGAAAGTCCTCTCTATAGCATCATTTCACATTGTCAAAACAATTCCATAATTGACAATGTAACAATAAGAAAGCCATCTTATCTCGAGGCACTTACAAACACAAGGCCAGTCATGTCTGATGCCTTATAATTTATGGGTGAAACACTTTATCAGTTAGAAAACATCTTAAGGGAAAAATCATTCTCTGAACCTCCCTTGGGTCATTTATCTTCTAACACAAAAAATCTAATTTGGTTAGACCAAGCGGAGAAACCTCTAGTGAAAGATGAGAAAGATGTGTTAAACACGATGATAAAATTAGCTAAAGGAGAAATACTAGTCATGTTATAGACTTTGAAAAATTATAAATATGATATTCTAGAATTGATAGTAGAAGATTTCGTTCATGACATTTGTCTCAACTTATGGAAAAATATTTGTCATTTGAAATCCAAAGTATTACCATATGATGAATATCAAAATCATGTAAAGGTAATAGAAGGGTTGAAACAACAAATTGACTTGGAATATATCTTAGTTTCCCAACATCCAAAGGTTGAAAAACAGTAGAGAACCCTTCAGCGTGCATGTCTCAATGCTCTAAAGATACTATGCTAGTTAATTTATGATTCCCCATATAGTGTTCGCATCAGAGGATGGGGTGTATATGGAGCATTGCATTTCACTGCACTCAAAAATCAGCAAAGTCCTCCAAAATTGGTTCCATGAAATGTTATTGCCCATGGATGACCCCAATCAATAGGTTTTGTAGGTAATCAAATGTTTGCTCAAGAACAGGCCTCAACTAGTTCTCATCAGAATCAAGGCCAAATAAAAGAAGTTGTTGAGCTACTTTTACACCAAAAATTTGAGAATCTTGAACAAGCATCCCATTTAGAAGATTTCAGGCTTCAGATGATGAAAATGTCTGAAATAGCACAATGATCTTATAAAATGAGTGATTTAAGTGATTGTCGGACGATGCACCCAGCTAATGTACAAACCAAAATCCACAAAATCAGAAGAGCAGTTGTACGAATTTCAGCTATTGAGGTTCAAGAATCACCCCAGCTTACCAGGTTGGGGGATCATTTAATTAAACCTTCAAATTTATTAAACAATGTTCAAATATTTGTAGATGAAGAACAAGATCAACCCCAGCTTGCAAATCTGGGGGATTTTTCACCTCTACAATCTCCTCCTCAATGGAAGTCAGTTTTCTCCTGATTAGGGAAGAAGACACAAGGAAAGCATACAACTGAACAATCCAATGATTCCCTTCATGTTACTGTCCACCAAATAGTTCCATAAAATTCTTCATATAGGAGAATGGAGTCTCATGAAAGTCAAAAAGGGAGATAATCTAGCAGAAACACTGACATAATGACATCAATGCATTATGCGTCCGTGAATGTTATTAACACCATTACAGAAGATCCTCTAGAAAATAAATCAAGTTTAGGGGAATCAGAAGATGATGTTTTTTTCCACAATATGATACACACTGAGGAAAATGAAGAAGGCGTGCGTACCAGAAATCAGAGGCTTACCCAGAATCTAGGTATGCCTTTAAATAACCAAATCCCCCCCGAAAAACATCTAACTAGGGGAAAGGAAAAGGTCAGATTGCATCTCACTTTTCTTCTAGAAAATGTTAATATTTAAAACTTGAATATATATTTTCACAGCAAGAAGAGGAAATGAAGGAGTTGAAAAGACTCAATACAGAGTTGCTTCGAAATAGCATTTCTGCTAGACATACTCCCATGGAAAGTCCTCTACTTGCAAATCCTATAGGAGCTCCTCAGTGAAGAGAATTTGTAGTAAATAGAGATGTGGATAATGAATTCCCTCCATTGGTTACACAATCATGACAAGATCATATACATCCTGATAGACATGTTCCCATGAGTTATCCAAGGCAAATATCAACACCACTATCAGTGGTCTTATCAGTCATTACACCAGATCAAACTCCAGTTTCTATAACTACACAGAATACCACTCATCTGGATATTCCAAAAATGCTTATGAACACAATGGAGGCCTTAACGACTCAGTTGGAAGCTATAGAGGAATGAAGTGCACCAGTTCAACTGAAAAAGAGAGCTTACCCTGGATGGGTGGATGCAATTCCTCCCCCACCAAATTTGGTGAATACCAAATTCTCAATTTTTAATGGTTTGGGAGATCCGGAACAACACTTAACACATTTTTTTCTCATTGTGATCCTATGATGGGAACTTCTCAACAACAAGAAGAAATTAATATTAGGTGTTTTGTGAAGTCATTACAAGGACTAGCTTTTTTCTAGTATACAAGTTTGTAATCTTGATCAATTACTGGGTGGGAAGAACTTTTTCAGAAATTATTTCTTCAATTTAGTTGAACACTACCAAAGATGATAGTTTTTTATCTTACCAATTGTAAACAAAGGGAGAATGAAAGAGTTTCAGATTTAATTGCTCGATGGAAGGGATTAACATATTCCTTAAGATTATAACTCCATTAAGAAGAGTTTCTACCAATCTTTGTGGCAAATATGCGTGATGAATTATGCACACCATTGATCCCTGTGAAATACACAGGAGGGTTTCAAGAACTTACTTCAATTTCTCATCAGATAGAAGACTATATTATAGAAGCTAAGGCTAAAACTTGTGTAATTCCATCAGCTCCAGGAAGGAGGATATGAAAGGAAGAAGCTGCTACAATCACACTCAAACAGGCCCCTGTACCTGCTTCTACTTCAAGAACTTAATCATACCAAAGGTCTCTGCCTCCTGAGCATCAACAACAATTACCATATCGTCAAGATGATCAAAGAGATCAAAGGTGGAAACAGTTTGAAGAATTAAAGAATAAAGTTTACTCTTTCAAGAATGAACAAGTTCTTGGTTACTTTATCTCAGCCTTAGAAAACAATTTGGCTCAGTTGCCAAGGCTAAAGAAGACAAATAAAGATGGAGATGAAGATCATCCGAATTATTGTCCCTTTCATCAGATATTGGGTCACCTCATTTAGGAGTGCTTTGTTTTCAATGACCTTCTACAAAATATGGTAGACTCTAGATAAGTGAAATTGAAAAGTTCATCAGTTCAAGTAGCATGTGTTACTATTACTGATCCAGAGGAAGAAGGTGAACGACAAAAATTTAAAAGTAAAAATGTGCAAAAATATGATGATTGGATGATCAGAAAAATGATCAACCAGACTCATGATATTTTACGAACACAGTTGAAAAAACCAATTGTGTCTTATACCACTCCTGCCACAACAAAACCATATTCATCAAAAGGTAGTTCCTCAAAGAAACAAAGTGTTCATAAGGATAAATAGCATTCAGAAGAAGATGAGCTCGCATCAAGGCCAAAGTTGTCCTTAACCCTAGCAAATTTTATTCCATCTATTTTAAAATCATGGGAACCACCCCGCCAAATGGTACAACTAGAAGTAACCTATCAAGAAGAATCCTCATTAGATGAAGAATTGATATTTGGTTCTGTTAATGGTATCCATTTAACAGATCCTTATGACAATGGTGATTCTGATTGTATTGAGCCAGAATTATTTATACCTAATTGGGTAACTAGAGGAAGAGGAAAAGGTTGAGGATATATGGGAAGATGTGGGAATTCCAAAAACCACCATTTTAACTCTACCACTTCTCAAACCATATATGTATCAGAAACTCATGGAAGATCCCTTTTGCGAGCTCAACAAGAACAAAGAGTTTATTACCTAAAAAACAAGTCTAGTTCTGGCACAATTATTCTGGAAGACCGATTAGAAGCCACAACATCTTCTTATCAGCAGATGAATAGACTTAGTCAATCTAATTTACCAAATTCAGCAGTATTTACCGCTTCTACTTCAACAAAAAGTACATCTACAACAGAAGCATAAACTTCCAAAGCACTTGAAAAACCACATCTCCATGCTAGGAAACGCAGACTTTTAGATCCAAAGTATGATGTTTTGAAAAAAATAGCCCAATTACTGGCCATGTTGTCCATTTTGGATGCTTTTAATCTATCAAAATATCTTTGAGAGGCACTCATTGAAGCTTTGTCAAGTCCTCATGAATTTAAAACCGAAGTTACTGCTGGTGAGGTTTATCATATAGAGAATGATTCTACAGAATGTCATGTAGTCATATCTTTTACGGATGAAGATGAAGACCGTGTGGTATATGGGCATATCAGAACTTTGTATCTATCTAGAAAGTTCAATGACATAGATATCTGACGAGCCTTCATTGATAATGGCTTCAGAGTCAACATCATTCCCATTCGTACACTTCGTCAATTGGACCTGACTGAATCTGACTTATCTCCTTTGACTTTAATGTTTCAAAGATATGAAAAGAATGAACAAGAACCTCTAGGAGAAATTACACTTAGAACTCTGTTTGTAGATCTTATGTCTAATTCAGATTTCATGGTTGTTCGTCAGGACACAACCTTTAATATTCTGCTTGGAAGGCCTTGGTTACATCAACATATAGCCATACCTTCGTCATACAATCAATGTCTGAAATACTATTTCAATGGTCAAATATGGACATTGTATGGTGACAAGGCTCCATTAAAAATATGTGAATCTCAATACATTGAGGTAGAGTTTTATCACACAAAAGGAACAAATCACATGATGAAGGAAATAACTAGAGTTAATGCTCCAAATGGACTGGAAAAGATTCCAAAAAATCCATTAATTCATTTGATTATAGATTATGTGCTACGTATAAATCAAATTTAAAGGGTAAAACCAAATCCATGAACTTATATAGTAATTTTCATAATGTCAATTGTGTCAATTGAGCCTGATAACATGGGAGAAATTATCGATTCACCAAGAAATGATGGAAGCTTGAATGGAGATGTTTCTATTTCATCTACTGAACTATAACAAGCCTCTACATCGTCAATCAGAATAGAAGAAATTGTAGCAATGTTAGAGGAAGACAAAGATGTTGATTCTCAACCCATCAATCCCTCTTTACTACACAAAGACCCTTCATTATCAGTAGGGTCAGAAATGGTGGCTTCTTCTTTGGGATGTTCAAATAATGACTCCTCCCCTAAATCTGGGAGTATTTCCTTATCATCTACTATGAAAGTAGAAATAAAAGAGGTAGCACATCATGAGGAAGAAGAGGAAGATCTTAGGGATTCTCCTCTAGTATTTGAAGAAGGTGTCTCTACCACTATGGATGAACCTGAAGAAATAAATCTGGGTACATAAGAAGATCCACGCCCCACTCTAATTAGTTTGGCCATGACCTATGAAGAGAAATAGGTGTATACTTTTTTTATAAAGAAACATCGAGATATATTTTCTTGGAATTATATAGAAATTCTAGGTCTTAATCCTGATGTAGTCACCCATCATTTGAGTTTTCCAGAAGAACATAATGGATTCAAGCATGCAGTAAAGAGAACACACCCAACTCATGCCTCTAAAATTGAAGCAGAAGTTGATAATATTATAAAGGATAACTTTGTCAGGGAATTTCAGTATCTCAAATGGCTGGCCAATATTGTCCCAGTGAAAAAGAAGAATGGAAAAATTAGAGTGTTCATTGATTTCAGAGACCTTAACTGGTATTTTCCTAAATATGATTTTCCAATCCCAATTACAGAACTTCTAATTGATGCAAGAAATAGCTATAAAGATTTTTCCTTTATGGATGGTTACTCTTGGTATAATCAAATTCGTATGGCCCCAGAGGATGAAGAATCTATAGCCTTTAGAGCCCCTCAAGGTGTGTTTTTTTGTCAGGTAATTCCCTTTGGCTTAAAGAATTCAGGTACAACATACCTACATGACATGCACCATATCTTCAAACCCTTATTATGGAAATTTGTTGAATGTTATGTGGATGATTTGGTAGTCAAATCCAAACAATGTTCCAATCACTTGGCTGATTTGGAAACCATATTCAATAAACTTTGGCAACATATTTTGAAGATGAACCCCTTGAAATGTGATTTCAGGGTAACCTTTGGAAAAATCCTTGGATTCATTATATGCCATTATGGTATCAAAGTTGATCCTGAGAAAACAAAATCAATCCTTGGTATGTCACCTCCTTGAAATTTGAAATAATTAAGAGGACTTTAAAGAAACTTGGCCTATATTCGGTTCTTTATCACCAATTTGGCAGACAAATGTTTACCCTTCATGAGATTAATGAAGAAGGGAGTTACCTACCAATTTACTGATGATTTCCATGAAGTATTTGATATAATCAAGAAATATCTCTTGAGTCCACCAGTATTGATTCCACCTATTGAAGGAAGACAACTTATTCTCTATGTGATAGCTTTAGAGTGATAACTAGGTGCCTTCCTCGCCCAAAAGAATGATGCTGGGAATAAAAACAACCTTTATTATCTCAGTCTCACTATGCTAGATGAGGAAACTCGGTATTCAAGTATTGAGAAGTGATGTCTGGCATTAATCTTTGTAGTTCAGAAATTGAGAAACTACCTGCAACACCATGAGGTCCAATTGGTATCTCATAATAACCCACTCAAATATATCCTCAGTCGCCCTATGCTTACAGGACGTCTAGCATGGTGGGCGGTTATTTTGCAATAGTTTGATATCCAATTTATGACGCAAAAGGCAATAAAAGGCCAAGCTCTAGCTGATTTGTTTGCTGAGAACCCATCCACGGAAGACACATCCTTTAATACAGAACTTCTTGATGAAGAGGTCTTCCCTATTCAAGATAATTCCCAAACATGGGAAATTTATTTTGATGGTTCTTCTATAAGTCCAACAGGGAAGAGAATGGAAAATCCTAAACTCAACAAGGTTAGATTAGTAATTGTCTTTATTTTCCCAAAAGGCTGTATTTCCTTATTCTTTCCTATTTTCAGAAGGTGGTACCAACAATGATGCAGAGTATCAGGCTCTCATAGCAGGTTTAGAATTGGACCTTCAGGTGAAAATGGACCATTTAAAGGTAAAAATGTGAATCAGAATTGGTAATCAAACAAATCAGTGGGGAATATGCTATCAGAAAATAAGAGTTAATACCTTTGTGTGATTATGTCAGAGAGTTAATGGATGAATTTTTCTTATAGCCGACATTGTCCTATGTCTCGTGATCACAAAATTCCCAAGAATATGAACTGGCTAATGCAGCTACAGCCTTGGAAGATCCAAATCGGGATGAGATAGTTATCAGCATAACCCATCGTCGTGTGGTCTTACCTTTTTTTCAAACCAGAATGGAGGAAATTAATGAAATTTTCCCTATTTCAGAACCCTATGGTCATTCCACAAGATGGAGAACATACATCATGGAATATCTTCAAAATGGGCTAATTCCACCAAATAGGGATGAGAAGGAGCAGATCCAGTGATGAGCGGCTAATTTTACTATTTATGATAATCCAGACCAAAAAAAGATCCTTTAGAAGCGAGGCTGTGATGTAATTATCTTCAAATGTTTTTATGGATAAGTGAC
The DNA here is from genome assembly GCA_963277665.1 of Viscum album. NCBI lineage: Eukaryota > Viridiplantae > Streptophyta > Magnoliopsida > Santalales > Viscaceae > Viscum > Viscum album. Next base: position 728,259,930 of record OY728155.1, read on the forward strand.
TGTAGCTGTCATGAAAGAAGTACATTCAGGAGCTTGTGGTTCCCACCAATCTGGGCAAAGACTCTCCGATCAGATCCGAAGGCTTGGATACTTTTGGCCTTCAATGATACAGGATTGTACAGATTTCACTAAGAAAATTTCATCCTTGTCAAGTGCATGCCAACTTCATTCATCAACCGCCAAAGTTTCTACATACAAATAAATACTCCTGGCCATTTTCCACATGGGGAATGGATGTAATAGGGCCTTATCCTCTAGCCACGACTAAGCAGTTCAAGTATATTCTCACTGCTACTGATTTCTTCACTAAATGGGATGAGGAAATACCTCTCAAGGAAGTCAGAGCCAAAAGAATTGTTAGTTTTGTCAAAACTAATATCATCACCAGATTTAGCGCCCCTCATACTATTTTGACGGACAATGGAACCAATTTTTGTTCTTCTAAAGTAAAAAAGTTATATCAGGAACATAATATCAAGTTCAACCACCCATCTCACTATCATGCAGTGACCAATGGATAGATGGAGGCCTTCAATAAGACTCTATAAAATATACACTAGAAGATGGTGGATAAATATAAGAAATCGTGGCCTGATAAACTTTTGAATTCTGTATGGGATTATTGGAAAACTACTCGTACAGCTACCCAAGAAACTCCTTATTCATTGGTATATGGAACTGAAGCAGTTTTTCCAATTGAAACACAATTGCCTTCACTTAGAGTTGAAATCTGTGATCAGTTGTCTACAGATGAAAGATCTCAAAAACGGTACAATGAGTTGGAATGATTAGATGAGAAAATATTTCATACTTTTCATCATCTAGAAGTATATCAGAATAGAATAGAACGAGCTTTTAATAAGAAAGTTCACCTTCATTCATTCCTTCAAGGAGAATTGGTATTGGTCCTTAGGACTCCAATGATACCAGGAAAGAAACCTCCAAAACATGAACCAAAATAGTAAGGACCTTATTCCATACATAAGGTCTATTCAAATAGAGATTATGATTTAATATCAATAGATGGAGAGCTCATTACATCTCTAACCAATGAAATATTTTTGAAGAAATACTTTGTGTAATTATACACCATAGTCCTCACTGCAAGACTTAAAACTGAAAAACCCCCATGTCCTAGTTTCAAGACATGAAACTGCATAACAACCATAAGCATCCATTCTATATGACGTTAAAGTGTGTATCATCTTCTTCCTTGTCGCATGACATTAAAATACATGACATCATATGTACAACTAATGTTTTCTCTATTTCACATTAGAAGCTTCCATAAGCCAACATCATTGATGTCATCAATACTTCCTAGTAGTACATGAGTCCCCCTCTTTCCTATTTCGGATTCAGATCTGCATAGAGACCATGTTTCAAGAACCACGCATGTCTTGATTCTCATTTTCAACAAGATACATAGAGACACATGAATCTCCAATTCTGGGTGCAACCATAATAAAAAAATCTTTTTATTTCCTTTTTCTCCTCTGGTATATGAATCAGATATATACAAATCATTTCCTTAAGACATATGATTTGGTACTTATACCATTTTATATTTTAAGATTTACCGTTCTCTCAGAACATGTAAAATAGCCACCATTCTTCATGTCAAACTCCATTAGCATGAGGAATGATTATTTCAAGAACTACGTATGGAATGATTATCATTTTCAATGAGATACATAGATATTCCTAGATCTCTAATCTTGTGCCCAACCGCTTGATAACCCCCCCTTTATTTCTTATATAAAAATCAAATCTGCATAGGGAATGTTTTAAGAACTATGTATGAATTGATTCTTTCCCCAGCAAGACATATAGTGACACTTGGGTTTTATCCCTTAATCAAGTTAAAATATGTCTTTCCTTTAATATCGGTTCATTTTCGTCCTTACCACATGACGTTAAACTGCATGGAAATCTAATACCCCTATTCTTCATTTGCATTACCTTTTCATTATAAAAGAAACCCTCACTGCTCCCTGTTTCTCACACCGAGCATAACTCACGTGGGCTTAAGAATTGGGTAAATGGATTCTTTTTATAACGTGTTTTAATTTCTTATGGGGTTAATAATGTCCTCACTACATGACTCAAAACTGCATAGTATAATGTCCTCACTGCATGACTTAAAACTACACATCATCATATTCATTCAAGGGAAACAAAGAAAGTATCCATTTTACATATGAGTTAGATCTATGTAAAGGACATAAAACTCATAAACAATATTGATTCAAACTTTTCTCATGTGCATTAAGCAATACCTCCTTCCACATTTCACACTCCTAATCTAGAATATTTCCAGATTCTCATAATCTTCCTTACAGTTTCTAGTGACAGAGTTTCTAATATTTAAGAGCTCTTTTACCTAACTATGCAGAACACTCCCTTAGGCGGCCTTGCATAAGTTGCCTACATAATAAGACTGTCAGCCAAAAGATGCCATTATTTGGCTATGCAGTATATTCCCTAGTTGGACCTATATAATATAGCCCCCATAATGGGTTTTTCAAAAAATGGTAATTTCATTCTTGGTTGTAGTATCTTTGAACCCTTTAAACTTTTATGACAATACATAAGAATCTATATTTTAAACCCGTCATTAAAGTATACTTGTCCCATTATATTTCTAATAATCTGAAAATCTTCAAGACCATGGTTTACACATTTTCTTCACCATGTGTTCAATGCACTAGGTAATAAACTTGAAATAACTTGGCAGCATATCATATATTGTTTCCATTTCTAGTCCGAGTTGTATGACCTAAAACTATAGACACCGTATCTTTTTTGTTTGGGTCAGACCTTCATAAAAGTCACATTCCTCTGATTCATTGGATATGTTGATTAGAAATACCCTTCCCATATTCAGGTACCTTTCTCCATAAATCAAACTCTATGCTTTGGAAAATCTGAATCTCTATAAACTTTCTTTTACTTTTAGCAATAGAACATCAAACTTCTAAGAGCTCTTTTGCCTGACTATGTAGCACGTGCCCTTAGGTGGCCTTTCATAAGTTTCCTACATAATAGGACTGTCATTAAAAATATTCCACTATTTGGCTATGTAGAATATTCCCTAGTTGGCCTTGCATAATACAACCCCCATAACAGGTTTGTCAAGTAATGGTAACTTTGTTCTTATAAAAGACTTCCTCTAATGATTTTATCCCTTTACCATATCATTCCTCAGTTCCAGAAATTCCTAAATCACAGTTTACAGTTTTTTCCTTCCTTACCTGAATATAAAAGTATGGTTCCAAACAAATTATCAAGAAATTGGGATAGTTTTCTCTTACCTTTGTTCAGAGATAAAGACTTTAAATTAAAGCCACACAATTTCCTCACTACATGGCTTAAAACTGCATAGTACCAATGTCCTCACTACATGACTTAAAATTGAACAATACCAATGTCCTCACTGCATGACTTAAAAATGCATAGTACCAATGTCCTCACTGCATGACTTAAAACCGCACAGTTCCAATGTCCTCACTGCATTACTAAAAACTACATAGTACCAATGTCCTTACTGCATGATTTAAAACTGCATAGTATGATATAAAAAATATCCCCTTTTATAATAAATTTTTAACCATTACTCATATACCTATTTTTTATAAAAATGGTTTTCCTACTCATGACTTATGTTGGTCTAAAATAGCCCTTTTTCATTCTTAAAATTCATTTCCTTGGAAAAACCACCTACTTTTTTCTAAAGTCACCCATATCTTATTTCCCCCAATCTATCAGTAGAAAATGTTAAATTCCTAAAGAACTATTTTTCTTGACTATATAGCTCATTCCCTTAGGCGGCCTTGTATAAGTTTCCTACATAACAAGATTTTCAGTTAAAAGATACCACTATTTGGCTATGCAGCATATGCCCCAGTTGGCCCTGCATAACACGACCCCCATAACAGGTCTGTTAAATAATGGTAACGTCATTCATTGAAAAGACACCCCTTATGTTGATACAGGTTTTAGATTTGGTGACCATAAAAATCATGACTCAAGATTCTCCTTGGAAATGTTTAAAGAATATTAAAGCAATTCTTAGCCACTGATTCTTGTTTGGAATATAATTCAAAATTTATGGTCAAATCTATTTGACCCTAAATATTATTCCTTTACAGTCCAACATGCATGAATCTAAACTGCTAGTAACAAAAGACTCGATACTCATTAGATTGAGAACCTACAAAAGGAAATCTAATCAAAAGTCGAGTCCCATCTCAGTAAACATTCATTTTTGTATGATTTAGGTAATATTGAGCAATAAAAAAAGAGGTTAAAAGATACAAAATTTGTGGGGTTATCCATATAACCCTAGAAATAATCAAATTATGCTCATTAGGTCCCTTGACTTAATAAGAAAATGTTGATCACTTCATTCTTATTATTATAATAATGATTTTTTAACATAAAGGAATCATTATCATCATTTACTTTTCATATTGCAATCATGAAAAATAGGAATGAATATTTTTATTACAACAAAAAAAATTTCTTTCATTCATATGAAAATAGAGGGTCATCCAAAAATGGAGCCTCTCTATCATGTTTTAGAATAAACTCTCAACATTAATTTTCATTTGTTAGACCACTTCATAAGCTCTATCAGCTGCCTATTGAAGTTGAGATAGTTGAGCTACTCCAGCATCCTCTGCCTGACGAAGTGCTTTTTTAGCAGTTGAAATGGCAGTTATCCCCTCTAATTGGGTTTCTCCTAATGTCTGATTGAATTGATCAAGCTTTTTTATGTACAAAATCCAGTTTCTGTTGAAGATATAACAACTCCTTCATGGTTTCTTTGATTTGTTAGCTAATCTCGAGTGATTTCTTGTTATGATTTTCCTCTGCCTCAATTCCTGTAGCTTGAAACCCCTCAATATTGATGCATTGTTTAGCCTCTTTGAAATATTGTCACAGCTTATGCTCCTACTCCCGTCGGCGAATAGTCTCTTTCATGGCATCATAGATTGGATGATAATTAAATCAACCAAATCCCAATACGCAGAATAATGCTGGAAGTTTGAAAAAATGGGACAACAATTCATCTAAAGTATTTTCGGAAATTATGCTCCAAATATGATGCCATGTATTCTTATATGCCATACCAAGAGCATATTGAATCTCTAAGTCTGAATCTGAGTCACTACCATGTGGTAAAATGTACTCTGGAAACAGGTCTCTTAAAGAGATTCCTTGTTCTACTTCTCTTGGGACAGTAGAAGCGTCACCTTCTGATCTAGGAACTAATAACCCTAAATGAAAAAATCAAGGTCATTATTAGTTTCAAATAGAGGAAACAAATATGATTCAAACAACTGATTATATTTACCCAATAATAAGTCAGCTACTTGATTGGATTCATTCCCCGTATTCTCAGCCTTAGTGTTTTGAGTATGTAACACCCCGAGATTTTATGAAAAATATTCTTTTTAATTTCATTAATGTCTTGTGTTGTACGCTACACCAAAAGGAGCTTGCAAAACATGCATCCTTGACTTGCCTTTCATTACACGCAATCACAACCTTCCTTGATAGCGTGTGTAGTACGCAATACCGAGTTTCACTAAACAACGATATGCTATTAAAATATTATTATAACTAGCTGTTATGAATAGTAATAACCACCTTTTAAAATTTTAGAAATTTTAGCCCTCAAAATGGACTTCATTTTTGGATTCGGAGTATCTAATTTAGCCTAAGGTGAATTTTTGGTACTTTTCGGATAACTTTCATATTCTGATGAATAGTGAAAATTACTAAATTATAATTAAAAACAACTTTTTTAATCAAAATAATTAATAGTGATTAATTATTAATTTGAGTGGTTTTAATGTATATTTAGAATATATTTTTACAATTTAATACAATGTTGGTCATTTGATGTAATTTCATATTTAAACCAGACATAAAAAAGTGTCAATATTTTGATAGATATTGTTTCTTAAAAACACGCTATTTGTTTTAACAACGGGATTTAATTATAAAATTAATTAATGCAACTTCTATGTTATAAATTTGGTAAAATAGACTTCATTTTTGAATTCGGAATATGAAATATAGCTTAGGATGAAATTTTGGCATTGTTCTGAAAAACATCAATTTTTGATGAATAGTGAAACTACTAAGTGGTAGTTAAAAAACTGATTTTTTCATAAAACTTAATTTTACCGCTTCTGTGAATGGAATTTCCAAAATCCGAGAGACACGGTTGATGTCGGTAAGTAAAATGTGGTTCAATGAGATGAAAATAATTTTTGGTGAATAGTAACTTTTTACTTTTATTTACCACGGTTAAAAGTAAATAGGGTAATTAAGGGTAAATATGATATTAATATTACCCTAAAACATGTCCTAATCCTATTGGACAAGTGTATATCGACCAAAAACAACCTTAAGTGTAAAATATTATCATTTAGGCCCACTTGGATTAGATTAGGACATTTATTATTATTTAATTCAAAGAAGAGTTAAAAGAGTTAAAATCAAAGTTTATTTACTAACAATTTTTTAATATAGGGTTATACAGAAGATAAATTCTATTGTAAATATTAATTAGAAAGATAAAAAGATTTCCTACATAATGGTATTTTATTTGTAATTTTTATACATTAAATAATGTAATTTATTTATGACACAACGATGATGCAGTAATTATCTTATTAATGAAATATTGACAAAATTGATGTTATAAATACCCAAATAAATATAATTTGAGACTTTTTATGAATCCCACTAATTTTATAGGTTAATATGACATGTTAGTATGGATTTAATTAACTTTTTTCGAACTTATCATTCTTTAATGAGTTTCACAAAAATCAATTACTAAATAGTGTCAAAATTGACATAAAATAGTTTTTAAAACAAATATTATATTATCAATTGTTATTTTATTCCTAAAAATCTAAGGTTCGTCCGAATGACTTAGATAAGGTTATATATATTAATAATAAACAATTTGGGGTTCGTTTGGCTTCTTATAGTAAGTTTATTAACCTTATAGTGTAAGAAAACAAGAAGACACGGTAAAAGTTAAATTATCTAACTTAAAGTTAAATCTAAATGATAAGGTTAAAATAATAACCTAAACTTGTCTAAATCCTATTGGATGAGAGTATTTAGACCCATAACCACTTTAGATTCAAAATAAGACCCTTTGGAACCATTATAAACCGAATTTGACCTTAATATAAAATAATATTTTTAGTTATTCCAAAGGTACCCCTCTCCTCCCTTATAAAAGGGCACCTCCTCCCTCTCTTCCTCACACAACTTTGAGCCTTCAAGCTCGGCCAACCCCTGCCAAAATCCCTTATCCACTTCCCAGGTATCATCCTAGAGGTCCTGGTCTTCTTGAAAGACCATCCTTAGTTTTTTAAGTGGAGTCTAAGAAAAGGCGCCTCAAAAAGAGGTAATATCTGTTACCGATCTTTTTCAATTTCTTTCTTCTTCAACTTATTCTTCTTTAGTTGTTTCATGATAAAGTAATAACATTAGTATTTCTTATATACTGATATGTTATTATAAATATGAAACAACTATAATTAACCTTCTATCCATCCTACGGAAAAAGGAAATCACCGCGTGTGCGTACGTACGGAATACCGTCTCCACGCCGTGGTGTAATCTATTTTCCACCACCACCTTAATTGGATGGGTATAAAGATGTAATGAGTAACTATATATGATTATTATAAAGTTATATTGATACTGAAATATTATAAATACACTTCAACAAAATTCCACGACCATGGGAACGATACCATCGCTCGTGCGTACGTACGGACTACCGTCTCCACGACGCGATGAGATTCATTCTCAATGATTAACCATTCATGAATGATTATAAAGTATATATAATAAGTACTAATGAAATATATGACCTAATAATGATACTGGAATTATTTATATTTATATGTATGTCATCTACTTAATTCCATTCAATTCAATAAGGAAACGAAAACAGCGTTCATGCGTACGTACGGACTACCGTCTCCATGAACGATGTATTTCTTTCCATTTAATGATTTATTATATATGTATATTCTGAATATATATATAAATCATGTTTTATATTCTGGAATTAAGTAATCATGATCTAAGTAATCATATGAATTATTACAAGTTAAAAACACGAACGACAAATGAGACGATTTTACCCAAAACGCTACTTTAACATGAATTTACAAAAGAATGGGTAATATAAAGTCATAAGTGAACCATATATGATATAATAACAATGAATATGATTCTGTAATAAGTCAATGACATTATTTAAATCATTATACAGGAGGTTCAGACACTTACGAAGCAAATCGGACCTAAGGTAAGGGAAATATCACAATCTCATTTTTATCTGAGATTGTTTATACTTTAAAATTTACTGGGGTGTATTTTATCATCCACATCCATGTTTTCCTCAATATGTAATATTATTTCAATCCAACTACAATTGTTTAAATCCAATTTTACCCTTCTGTGAGTTTTTAGTAAAAGATATGAAAGGAATCTTTTGTCATTTTTCGTACGAGGTACTTTTTTTACTTTTCCGACAAAAGTACGCGAAGAATGTTTTTTTAACTTATACGGCATGAATGGATTTTTAAAACATTATTTCCAAGAAGAATCCTTTACAGGTTTTCAAGTTTATTTTTAATCAACTTCTTTTAGTTTATAATTTTACGACATGTTAATAAAGGAAAAGTGTTTTTGAAGTAGAAAGGATATTTTCCTCAAGAATGAAATTCAAGTGTTTTATCAAAATTATTTTCCATCTAAGATAATAAAGGGTTCTGTTTTTATCCCTATTATTACATTGATTTGATTATGTTGTGATGGAATTATTTTTATGAATTCCTTTATCGTATATGAATTGTTTTATGATATCATGATGTTTAAGATTCCCATTTTTATTACATGGGTTATGCAATGATGTATGGTTTATGATTTTGTGGCACACATAAGAATGGTATCATTATGAGATGGGTGGGACCTATATCTCCCTCCAATGCATTGGGTAAAGATTTTATATCTCATGAGATAGACATGGCTGGAATGGTAGGTTATACCGGTTCAGTGAAACAGGACTGAAACGAGGGTGACTCGGTTCAGAAAGGGACTTTTTCCACTAAGATACTCTTGGCAATGAGTCTTGACTAACAAGAAATGACTCTCTATGATTATGTGTGAATGCCACAAAGTTTCATGTTTTAAGTTATGATTATTGTGATTACATTTCACTGCCATGATTTACCCCATGTTATGAAATTATGATCTCTTTTGCAGGTTAAAATTTCCAAAAGTTATGTGCTTATGTATATGATGTGATTGATATTTCTTTTGTTTACCCTTACTGAGCATTTGATCTCACCCTTTTATGTTTTATTTTCCCCAGGATATAAAGAAAGGTTTTAGGTAAAAAAAAGGAAGATCTTTATGGGAGATGTTGAAGATCTTTCACCAGGATTAGAAGATTATATTCCGAGTTTCCAAAGACACTAAACTATTACAGTCCTTGTGTGTGTGTTTTTGTTATGTACAAAGTATTCTGCAAAAGTAATGTAATGTCCATGTATGTCAGGCTTCGGGTCTCTACAGAGTAGATGTTTCTTGAGAAGGGGCATTTCCTTGAATTTTCTTAGTTATGACATTTGAAGGATCTGAAACATCTCTTTATGAAGGATCCTCCGTAGATATTTATCTAGCCCCAGTGTAAGGATAAAGTGGAACACCCTATTCTTGAAGATCATTTGCAACATTTTTTGCAGATAAAGCTGCAAAAGGTGAACATTGATGTAAAGAATCAATTTGAAGAGAAATTATGTATAAAAAAAATATAAGAATAGGGACTTATGTCCTTGAAATTCTTCATGAAAATCCCCAAACTCCTTGATGGAACCTGGAATATCAATATTTGGATTAAGGTTGTCCATCATTTTAGTACATACAGCCTGAAATGTTACAGCATGCTCACCATTTAAGGTATCCAAAAAACATTGGTTGATGCCTAAATTGGATTCGCTGAAATTTTTTTCCATTGGATCTCCAATTGGTATGCCAACATAAGGTATTTCTAGGTTTTGGTTAACATCAACATTGGTCTTATATTGCCTTGGATCTTCATTCCTTTCTTCTGAAGAAATAGGAATATCAGTGTTGATTATTTTAGGATCCTTTGAAAAAAGCAACTGAGGAATGTATTTAATCTTATCATGACTTTCCTCTCTCTCAGAAGAGCCAGGATTAAGTATATCTGAATATTTTGACGATTTATCTACTAAAATTGAAGATTCATTAGCATTAACCTGAGTTTCCCATGGGGATTCTTTTTCTGGTCTTGAAGAATTAGCTCTTAATACCTTGAGAGAGGAGAGAGATGTAACTCCTACAAGAGGATAAAATGTGGTTACCAGAATATATTGAGCAAGTTGTATGCCCTAAGGATCTTATAAATACTTACTCCTTCGGTGAACGCTTTGAATCGATCTCATTGCTCTCTTGTATTTTTGTTCAAAATCTTGGGGATAGATTGAAACACTTCTCTTAGAAGTGGAAACTTGAGGTAATGGTTGGGGATTATCTGTCACTATTACCCCAATCACGATTCTTGCTCCTAGAGAAAGTTCTAGCAACCTGGGAAGATCATTTGTTGCATCGATAGGAGAGCCTGTAGGACCATACTGAGGTGATTTGAGAATTGGTTCGGATCTTCCTTCTCTACATTCAAGCTGCATAAATATATTTTCATTAAGATTAATGATGATAAATGGTAAAACAAAGTTGAGAAAAAAAGGGAAATACATTCTCAGTGTTAACATAAATATCCCATTCCTAATCAAAGTAGATAATTACCCCTTCACAGACTCCTAATTTCAGCATATGAGATACTTGTTTAGAGGCTAGTATTTGTTCATCATTTTCAAATATAAAAACCTACAACTCCACAATACACTTCTGTACTTCAGGAAAGTTATTTTTCAGATTGCAATCAGAACGTGCCATGATGTCACCAATATTTGGTATTCAAATTCCATACTAGAGAAATGCTCAAGCATCCCTAAGATCACGGGTTACACACCCCCAATGATAAATTTCTGAAGGTCACCCACAATTCAATCTTGGTATGGTTGATTGTGGAGGATATTCAACACCTTCTGATTGGATAACTTCTTCAGGCCTCCTTTTTTCAGAAAGTTCAACAGATGGAATAGGAATCTCTGTTTGATGGTGGTGACTGGATCACCTTGGTGTTGAAGATTTTGCTTCTCTTGCCCTGGTCTTCCTAGTATACCTCCTACAAAGATGTTTTGAGGGATCTGAAACCTCTGAAACTTCTGTATCATCTCTGGCCTTGGAATTATTACCACGATTTCCACGTGCAACATTCGTTGTAGCTTCCACTTGATATATTCCTTTCTTCAAATCCCCTTGAGGATATGAAGAGGGCCAAGCTTTGGCATACCTAGCTTCAAATCCAATCGATGAATCAGGTGGAGGTAGTGTAATCGACAATTTGGATACCTCTAAAGCTGTTAGAATCCATAATTACCGCGCTACCATTGGGTGTTTATCCTATATAACATACGTAGGTGGAAAATTGTTTGATTGTTGAAGGCATCTGAACTGAAGATAAAAACTATAGGGAACACAAGACTCACAGATAATTTCTCCATCAATCCTAGTTGATAATACGCCATCCCTGAATGCCATCATATAATATCTCAGCTCATAATTTTTTTCTTTACCATAACCAATAAATGTTCCAACTGGTGGGTTACCAAAAGGAAAGAAACTGAATTCTCCTGAGACATTCAATAACTTAAGCACCTCATCAGGTCTCAAGTTCAGAGGCTTAATACCAGAAACTTTCTGTAAAAATGGGGTGAATCGACCATTGGAAACTCTGACTGAATTCAACACTAAGTATGAAGAAAAATGTGTTGCAATCCAGCCTCACAACACTTGGAATGGGCCTGTAATCCTAAATGGAGCCTTCCCATTGTATAAATGTAGCAGGAGATGGTAAATTATTACTAATATAGGGGTTTCTAGCCCAATATACTTCCCCTCTACCAATTTATCTGCAATGATGAAAGTCCCTGATCTTACATCACCTCCGAATTCACGGACTGGAAGAAAATAAACCCCTAGCCACATAGCAAGGAAGGTAGCTAAGCATAATTTTTCATCTATATCGGGTTTGACTTTATATCCCCAGTGCTTATAATCACCTCTTTCCAGAGTAGGCCAATATGTGCCTGAACTACCTCAATTATCTGCAGAAGGACAAACAGTTGGACATCCATAAGTTAGACCTTCTTCTATTGTTGTTTCTAATAAGGCTTCCATCCACACTATAGAATGAATATCTTTCTTGTCTTTAGTTAAATTCTTTTATATATTAAATAATTCATGAGCTAGAGGTGCTGTTCTAGAAGCATTACCCCATGTTGTAGTAGGCAGAATGAATTCATCATACATTTCCCCAAGAATGAGAACTCCAGCTATTTGGTAAATGTCCCAGAGAATAATACCAACTTCTCCGTGCATCAAATGAAAGGAATTTGTTTGTGGAATCTATCGGCTCGGTAATTTAGGAATGAATTCATTTTTATAAACATAAGTTTGCCCCATCCAAACAGCTTCATAGATATGAATGTCTGATAACTCTTTTCTGAATTTTACATAAGTCTGACGTACCTATAATTCCCACATCCACTCAAGTTTTACACCCCCTCTAGATTGAAGGTCCCATTCTCCTTTACAACCATTAGATTGATCTGTTTGAGAAGCCTGAAAAGAGGAATCATAACAATGTGGTCTTGTCTCTACAACATGATCTTTCATATCGGGAGTACAACCACTGTGATGAAGGATGTAGCTAATATGGACAGTTCCTTCTTATATTGGAACCCCCTTCACTAATATTCATGCAGTTACAGTTGAAGTATTGAAGAAACCAATTATTTGGAAATTACTTCTTAACAGATGGAGCATGGGAATCTTGAAAAATCCCATGCCCATGAAAGGTTAAATAAGGACTTTGTGCGTAGTCACGTTGGTACAGAATTAGACCCTTCTATATCCCAGGAAGAGTACTCTCAACAATGTCATAATAGTCTGGTATGACGATATTCATATTTTCATTTTGTCGAGCCTTAGCTTCTTCAGTATGAGTCATAAAATGAGTCATTCTTTCCTGCAAAAGAATTACCAAACTTCTAGGTCAGAATTCTAAAGAGTAAATCAATTTTTTTTTGGCAAAATACATTGTTCGCATAGGTCCTTTGACGAGGCCCGTCATGTAGGCCCTTCGACGAGGCCTGCCACATAGTTCCTTCGATGAGGTCCATCGCATAGGTCCTTCACCAAGGATCCTAGTGCAACCCAATCAGTGAAGTCCTTTGGCATAGATCCATCATGTAATTAATATTACCTTGAAAAGGTTTCAAAGAAATTATGTGACAGTACAATGGAATAAGTGCTGGGCGAATGAGCTATGCAACAAGAGCTAAAAAATTTCAGAGAAAGAACAGATGAAGAAAAAATCCATGAAGGGTGAGACCTATTTATAGGCCACTAAAGACCTATATGCCCAGACTACGTGCAACCTCTTCATGCCATACCTCTGCGAAGCAACTACATGGTAAACCTACGTGATAAACCTGTGTTGTTTGGCAACTTTCACCTCAGGACTGAACCCTCTTTGTAGGTTTCAGATCCAATCCTGAGGGGGGATTTTGTTGAAACTACAAGAAAAATTAACCAAAAGGGCTATGAAGAGAACTCCAGATCTTTCATATCCCAATGCACGGTTCGAAAAGTACAAAGGAAAATCAATAATACTCCAAAAGAGATTCATGACAGAGTTTCTTCACTGATCTTCATGACTGACCTGCGCGACATACCTATGCGACCGACCTACGCAGCTGACCTTAGTGGCAGAGCTCCACACTAGAAGATCTTTTTATGCACCTACGTGGAGCACCTGCGTGGCGGAGCTGCACGACTTACCTACGCGGAGTAGCCCCACACCATACCTCCATGCCAGAATATGATTAGTGCACCTACAAGGAATACCTCCATGGAGAAGCTGTGAGAAATACCTATTAGGGAAACATCTCTTCAACCAGGCCCATTCATGCCTCATTTCAGGACTGAAAAAAGTGAAAGACTCTATGAAGATCCCATTACATAGCTCTTTCATATAGATCCCTCATATTGTCTCAGGTATATCTCTAAACCATGAGAGAAGAGATAATTAAATGGGATAAGAATGTTTTGAAGGTCTTCACATTCTTCAGTCATCGTCCATACCTGACCAGTATACCTGCGTGCTATACCTGCATGGTACACCTGCGCGCCATAACTGTGAGGTATACTTGTGTACCATAGCTGCGCACCATAGCTGTACGGTATACCTGCATTCCATACCAACGCGGTATACTTTCTCACCATAGATGCGTGGTATACTTTCATGATACAAGCAACACGGGGGTACCTACACAACATACTTATGCGAAGTACCTACACGACCAGATCAAGTACCATATATTAAAATCCATTCATAGTAGGGCATCTCCTTCCTTGGTTCCCTTATCAGAAAGGGAGTAAGTTGAAGCCTCCACCAAAACCTCATGACTTCTCAAACCTTTGTGAATGGCACATCAATGTTTCTCCTATTTGGGTTTGTATTTCCACAGTCAGAGCTTTCCCACATTTGTTTCACAATGGGTTTAGGATTCATGGGATGTTTGTGAGTTTTTATATCCACAGTCACATGGACTTTTCTCCCAGAAACAATGTTGGGAAGTTCCCGATTTAAATGTGGGTTGGGTTCTGACCTCTGCTTTCTCAAAGAAATGACCAGAGATCTCAGGTTTCTGGTAGGGAAGGTACGGTCCACCTATTTCTTTTCCACGCAAGCATATGAGAAGTCTCCCTCCCCTACCAGGACCAATTTCACGGCATCCATCCTGTTATAAGCCCCTCACCTTCACCCCTTCTTCCTTACATTGGACCCTTGTCCAATTTAAATAGAACAGAGGGATGGTTCGTCGCCTCTCCCTCTTCCACGATCGACGCACCCTCTTCCATAAGCATGGAGGAATGATTTGAAAGTGTGAAGTGTCATTGTTGAATCTTTCACATCCTCTTATTTCTCACACCGAGCATGACTCACTTGGGCTTAGAGATACATGATGGTTGAAACATGTTCACAAACACTCATTGTAAGGAACTATGTGAACTCTGATTCCAGTTCAAACAAGGATACATAGGAAGCTATTTAAGGGCTCGGGCTCACTGGATATCCTCCTCAGGAATCCAACCCTAATTCCCCAAATTTGAGCATCCTTTTTAAGAAAGAATCCCCAAATTCAATCCTCAAATCATCAAGGATTCATTTTTTGGAAGTAATCCCAAACTCATCTCTCTCAGAAGACTATACTCTCCTATGATATTTATCGAACTACATGGGCTTTGATTTCCATTAATATGGGATATGTAGGAAGCCTCCTTGAGGTTCAAATCCAACACTTAAAATCAAACTTGTTCTCCTTGGTCCATATTCCCAATATGGTCTGATCCTACATGGAAACCAATATCCTTTCCAAAGTTCCTTGGGATGCATCAGCATAAGTCTCACACTAAGTTTCAACTAAGCACCTTCCACTTAGAGGTCCTTATCACATGAAATTAAAAGGTAGGATGTGTCCTATTAAGTGACACCGAACTATGAGGGTTCTGATTCCTTTCACAAGGATACATTGGTAGCCCATTTTACAGGCACAATCCCAAGATCAAAACAAACCTTCATCTCTTTGGATGACAATAAATTCCAGAGTGCCCCACTGAGTGGCTTAAAAACCAGTATCATTACAACGATGATTAAAAGAATCTATAATCAATATATTATAAGATACCATTGATGGGAAACCTCGAATAAATATGGATATTTCCATTAATGAAGAACCTTGAATACATATCGATAATTCTAAAGTTTTACACATGTTAATAAGTGATTATAAATTCCAAAGGATACTTATGAGATACTTGGTGAATTAATAAGTATTAATGAAAATATTTTAATTTTATAAATAGATTCCTGGTGTAGACAATAATTCCCCCCAAAAGGGTGTGATGAGTCCGACCTCCCATCCTCTCGACCAATGCACGTTCTTAAGTATCGTAAAGTTAAAAACTTAATGAATTCCTTCCTTTGGAAATCAGGTCCTATTTGGATAAATAACTATTGTAAGTTTCTGGTTCTATGAATAAATCCAATGGAAACCATTTGGAAACAATGATTCTTAAATCTAGAACACACGTTTCAAGGAACTATGAAACAAAAATTGTGAACCCGATGTGAATCCTTAACCAAGTTAATAATGTTACCCACATGTTAGGCCCCTATAAATTGATTAAGGAAGGCCAGACAAAGGAATTAATCACGCATGTATCTATTGAGAAAAATTTTGCTTTAATGGAGCTTGTTGTTGTTCTCAGTTTTCCATAGAATTCTCTTCAATCCAAAGAATGGATTTCTCCAAGACAACATCTATGAATTTCTTGACTGCTACTCAATCTGGATCTCCATCCATGGGAAGGATGTTATCACCAACTCAGCATCTTCAATGTTGGGTCTCTAATGTGCTGGTGAAGGAATATCACCAGCATGGTACAATATTGACTTTGGAGGCTTCTCGATAGGCCCTCTAGGTCAACAACAATCCTCGATCATCTGGCCAACGACGACCAATGATCAAGAAGTAGATGGTGACAACCACTATCTCCAACCATTTCAGGTCTTATCCCCAGAACACAACAACCGTTCCCTCCCCTATTACAGGGAGGTGGCTCAAGAGGTCACTCAAGTCCTCAATTCAAGAATTTAGGAGTCCTTCCTAAGGACTCCCACCAGAAATCGCTGCCAAAATCATGCGGTAGTGAACTCCCAACATGATGGGGGTGTTGACTCTGGATGTTCGGCCCAGATATCTCAGACTCGGGCATGAAAGAAAAACCGCCAGGGACAACATCCGGTTAACAGGGAGCAAGTTCTCACCTCTACCTCCTCCGGAGAAGTCCATAGACCTAACTCGATGGTAAACAAAGAGCGGGTACATATATATATTTCCATTAATGATTAACCTTGAATACATACTGATGATTATAAAGTTTTACACATGTTAATAAGTGATTATAAATTCCAAGGGATACTTATGATATACTTGGTGAATTTATAAGGATTCATGAAAATATTTTAATTTTACAAAGAGAGTCCCAGAGTAGAAAATAATCCCCCCAAAAGGGTGTGATGAGTCTGACCTCCTATCCTCTCGACCAATGCACATTATTAAGTACCATAAAGTTCAAAACTTAATGAACTCCTACCTTTGGAAAGTAGGCCCTATTTGGATAAATAATTGTTGGATGTTTCCAGTGTCATGAATAAATCCAATGGAAACTGCCTAGAAACAGTTATTCTTAAATCTAGAACACACGTTTCAAGAAACTATGAAACACACTCATGGCCTCTTGTTGATTCAAAACTCAAGAACAGATCACATGTAACCAGTGTTCCCTACCTAAACATTATTTAAACATAATGGGAACACGCTCTTGTGCCACCCAATATACATTCCAACCAGCACCACACACCTCTTACATGATTTCCACCATGATCGGAAAAAATTTAATGGTTTATGATCTTTCACCCCCCAATCATAAACCTGACTTGCTCTTTCAAAATTTTCACACCAGCAATGCTAGGATAACAATGATCCATGAACCGCTAGTCTTATCTAACCCAGAGTTCCCTTGGAACTCCTTTCAAAAAAATGTGCACTTTAAAAATGTCAATATCTATCACATGATCTCCCATTCATTTATATTATTCATGATATCAATAATTTACACATGATTTAACTTCACTACCAAAAGCGTATCAACAACCATCGTGTCCAGGAATCTAAATAATCCTGCCATAAAAAACTAGCCACAACACCCAAGTACTCAAGGTGTTTTCTATTAAACTGAAGGCATCATCATGTCCATTCCACAAACTCCTGAGCACCTCTCATGCATCGATCTCAAACAAAATTACCTAACCACACTTTCCATTTCTAAGATACTCATAAAATTGGGCCAACTCCTTGCACAGGTTACCCTCTCATACTTCTAGGCACTGAATCCCATATTATTATCTCAAGGGTGACTAGGTCTACCACCTAACCCATTAACCAGGTTTCAAAAAATTTCATAACTCACAAGAAAAACACAAGATATCATCTCAAAACCCACAATAACTAAAATTCTAAACAACCCACTAAATGGGTCTCTCATATAAGTAATGGATTATGAGAATCATCCATTAACCAATCTCAAAAAACCAAGGAATCCAATATAAAAAACACCCACTTAAGGGCCTCATATTCTCACCTCATTCATCGCATTCCAAATCCAGTGCTCACTTTAGGTGCTCATTTACACATGGTTCAGGAATCTCATGCCAAGTCATCAGCCTACTAGGGAACTAGTCTACACTGAGCATCCAGCTATGGTATTTCTCCCACAAAAACTAAAATTTCATCATCTAGAGTCTATATACATATAACCGTTCTATCCTAGACGATCTGTGAAATAAAACCAAAATCATGAGGTTTAGATAGATAGAATTACATTCCAAGCTATATGAGAAAATTCTATATTGATTGTTTTACTGATTATTTAAATAAAAAAGTTCCATATAATAACCACCCACTAGGGGTTTCCCACTAAGGTACCATGTTCCTTAATGAACTACTAGAGACACTCCATGTCCCATACATTGAGGGACTATATCATCCTCATCCTGAGAATCTCACTGTAAATCCAATAACCTATCATCATAAAGAAATACATATACACGAAGATCTAATTAAGTAGAAGACACTAAGAAATTATATGGGAAAATGACGTATTAGTTATTGTTGAAAATTTAAACAGTTGAACCTCTTTCATTAATAACCACAAAAAGATAGGTATATTTTATATGTGAGTCCTATGTTCCTAATCATGATATATGAGATGCCTCTTTACTCTATGGTCCAATATCCAAATGCAATAACTGGATTCTTTCAAATGGGACAAGAGCTAAAAATACAATGATAAAATCATCAACCTCAAACACTAAGTGAACCACATGAGGTGAAAATCATATAAAACATAACATAAAAAATACAGAACATCAATCCCATCCCTAGTAACCTAGAATTATTACAAGAACAAGTGTTCATGACATAGTAGCCTGATATCCATCATAGCTTGCAACACATTTCTATATCCTAGATACCAAATCCAAATAAAAATAAAAATAATTAAAAAACCTTTGATGCCACTTTGTACCACCCCACCACCTATACCATTAATCGATACTTTGAATGATAATCATTATTATACCTTAGGCATGCCTCCCCCTATGCTATAGGTCGCCGACTATCAATAGGGGTATAAGTTAGTATAATGGGGAGACTATACCCCCATATTAGAGTTAAAAATAATAAGTAAATAACCAAACATCGTACTATAAAACATATAATCAGAGTAAGTAGAAATAATTAATGAAATCCATCAGTATCAATTACCATGCAGAATAATACAACCATACAAAAAAAAAACTGATCACCCACTGAGTTGATCACATATAAAAAATAAAAAAATAAAATAAATGAATACCAAAATCGAAAAATATAGGAGTATGCAATACAATATCTAAGCCTTAACTCATCCACATGTTTGAATCCAATCCAAGATACTTGAACTAGATCATGAAATACTAGACCTCAACACAAACTCGACCTGTAATAAGTGAGGATTAATTGGGTACCAAAGTTCCATGGTCACCTAAGTAGGGTGTGAGTACAAAAATTAGTAGGGAACCACCAACATGGTCCTATAATATAATGGTAATGTAGTGATATGTACATGTGACTTTCTCAAAATAAATAAATAATATACTAAAAATAAACCAAAAAAATAGCCAATGATACCTATTTCAACCAAATGTCGATATTTCTTTGAGCACGTACCATATAATGTACCAACCCATGTACCATATACTATGTCATTTCCAATTATTAGGTCTGTGACCCCAATCGACCCCACCTTCTTAATCCAGTACTGGGGTCTCTTTGAGTACATTGTGATGACTATGCCTTTGAATATAATAGACCTAGGTCTCCCTAATATACATATCAAGGATCAACGACCTCCACTATGAGAGTTTTCTTAGCTAGGGAATAAGGACATAAATATCATAGACATAGGTAATGATACTAGAAAGCTACATCATACTATACTAGATCAAAAATGACTCTAAATACATGGAAACCCCACTAATAGTATCACAAACCACCCCTATAATATTTTTCTCATCCAAGGGAATAAACCCACAAGTATCAAGGTATTCCCCTACGGGAGTTTTCTCAGCCAGTAGAAACACATACCTTCCCTATATGAGTTTTCTTATCCAGTAAAAAAACTATCCAAAGGGAATTTTACATACATATTAAAATACCCCTATAGATGTTTTCCATATATTAAAAAAATACCACCCCAAGGGAATCTTCCAAATATAAATAAAAGACTACACCTATGGGGATTTTTCATATATAAATAAAATACATCCACCAAGGGATTTCTTTAAACATAAATAAAAGATTTCCCCTATGGGAATTTTCACATACATTATTATACTTCCTAGGGTTATATACTATATTAAGTAAAATATAAAAGGGAAATCAGGGTTATCCAAATTCCTAAACTTGCGACCACTGGCCATACCCAAGAACACCCTCTCACTAGGGTCAAGATCATATGGTAACCCAATGGGGCCCCCTAGGGATTATCATGCCCTAGACACCTCATAAGGGTCCATAAATCCCAACCCGTATCTTGGGTAAACACCTATTACAATGGTGATGGACTCAAGACTATTCCATTTCTAAAATACTCTAGGTTGGTGAAAACACCCAACCCATCCATTCGTCACACTAAGTTCCAATCACTTAGGTCAACACATATTCATGGAGGGAAAACACTCCTTGACATTCACACTACTCTGAAGGATAAATGGTATCACTTATGTATCACATGGCCAACCCTTTGGCCATTCATCTCATCTCATCACTCACCTCTACATGGAGGTGTCCAAGAACTCATATACTAGGGACATATGATAACTCTATTTTAATTTATTAAACTATTTCCCCCACTGGGGGTCCTAGTATATCAGGATAGACTATCGACTGAGGCCACAAACTTTAATAGTCAAGGAATCAAGTTAGTTCCCAAGGTCTAACATGGCCTTAATAATTTGTTTATTCTAGGGGTTTTCATTTTAAATTAAATAATTTAATTTATTACAAAATAATCAAATTAAATTGGTCACACCCTTGATGACATGGACGTACATCCATAAGAATTTAATGAAATTCGTAAATCCATAAGACTAGTATAAGAACCATCTACCTCAATATGAGGCATTCCCATTTGTTTACAACCTTGCATCTCATTGTGAAGGATTGTCCAAGCCCCTCTCACCTCAAATGATCACTGCCTGCACTTTGGGGAACCTATATTATGCCATGGAACCATAACTAATTTATAATAACCAATTTCAATTAATTAAAAATAAATCTAAATCTGTTCATAGTCATAAAAAATCATCAAGCACTCCCACCATACTGAAATCATATCCAATGACACCCAGAGGGTCCCCGACACACCTCTGACAACATACCAGCCTAAATCCAAATTAGAAAAAATCAATTAAATTGGAAATTTAATTTAATTTTAACCAAATGACATATAAAAATTGATGGTGTGGCATACCTTCATTGAATCAACCAAAAATGACACTTGAACGTTGTCTCAAGACTTCCTCTACATGGGAAGAGAAAATGACCAATTGAATTCAGAAAATTCTATAAAGGCCCATTGTAATTGTCTCCAAAACCTAAATTGAAATAAAAGAAAATTAGAAATAGTGATGGAGAGGACCAACCAAGATAAACGAAAGGTGAAACACACATTCGTTCAATGATAGAAATGACCAAATTCTTCCTCTTAAAGGTGAATGAAAAAGGGAACTAGGGGGAAGGGATTTTGGACCACATATGGTAAGAAGAGGGGAGAAGAGGGGTTTCCCCCTATTAACATTTGAGGGGGGAAAATAACAATTTCACCTTAAAATCCCCAACATCAAGCTAGTAGTTCCTATTAGCTAGCCAATGGTTTGTGACAATTTTGGTTACAACAACCACCCTAGTCTCTCTTAAGGCTCCCCTGAGCCCTAGGGACACCACCTGAGTCCCATTCCTCATTAAAACTAATTGTTCTGATGTATTTTAACCTTTGAAATTCCATTCTGAATCAAGATTCAAAATCCAACACCCTCACAAAACTCAAAAATTCAAATCCCTTTATAATGTTCATGCCTGTACAGACACATGGCATTACACAAAGTTTTCATAAAGGTAATCTTTAAATTGTGAAGGCTATGTAAATGTTAAAAATGAATCTACACATAAAAGTAAACAACAATTAAACTATTCTGCATAATGGTAATTATAAAACTATGTAATGGTAAAAATAATTGATCCTAATATTGTGTAAGGGTAAAGAATAAGATGCTACCACTACAATAGATCGGGGCAATGGAAGCACCTGCTTTTATCAGCACTAAGAAGAAACCATTGAAAAAGTGCCACCTTTATCAGTACAAGATAAAAGTGCTGATAAAGGTAACATTTATTAGGGCAGTTCTTAGCATTGATAAAAGTTTTTAATAAAAAATTATTATTAATATATATAAAATTATTATATTTGTATTAAAAAAATAATGTTTATTTATATAAATTAATTAAAAAATTCATGTTTATAATTAATATAAATCCGATAAATTAATATATATTTTTTAATAATTAATATATATATATATATATATAATGTTTTTAAAAAAGTATTTATATGATTATAAATAAATAAATATATATTTAAATAATTATACAATTATAATTATTTTTTAAATAATAAATATATATATTATATTTATAATTATATATAAATACTTCAAAAAATATTTATTATAATTATAAATATAAATAAATAAATAAATAAATATATGTCTCCATTGAATTTGGTCAATATATATATATATATATGTATATCTCATGAGATAATGATGATATTCATGGACATGATTGACGTTATTTTTATTCATATACTAATGCGTGAGTATAATTGATGTTATATGATCATATGTTTATTTGTGGACATGATTGTAGGTTTCTATATTCCAAATGTTAAGATTACCTATATTATGATGACACATGCATATGTTATATATTCATGAATCATGAATGTTCATTTATACAACGACACCCTTATTATTAATGCTTTCCATATACATGATGACTCATTTTTTATGATCTATACTTTACTAGGTATTATTCATTCATGTTATACCCATGAATTTATTGTGTTTTCATAAATACTTATAAAATTACAATAAATATATTTAAATAATTAATATATTTATTATATTTATAATTATAAAATTTTAATTATATATAAATATTTTTGAATATATTTACTTATTTTAAAAAAGTATTTATGAAATTATAAATTATTATATATATTTAATTATTATAAAATTATAATAAATATATTTAGTATATTTATAATTATGTATTAATAAATATATATATTTATATAAATTTATTTATAATTACATATTAATACCTTTTAAATATATTTATTTATAAATATAAATATAAATAAATAAATACATATTTAAATAATTATAATATTATAATAAATATATTTGAAAAATAAATATATTTATTATATTTATAATTTTATATAAATACTTTTAAATATATTTTCATAATTATAAAATTATAATAAATATATTTAAATAATAAATATAGTTATTATGTTTATAATTATATATATTTATATATTGATATAAGTATATGTAATTATATAAATAATCCAAAGCAGTGTGGACCATGAGATATTATTATTTAAATATATTTAATATTATAAATATAAGATGGACTTGGTGGGTGGTCCTCTCACGGTGAGAGCACAAGCGAGCGATGTGCAAGGAAAATACTGAGACACTGAGAGTGATGTAGGGATGATTCGGTGTGAGGATGGTGATGTTGATGCCTACGTGGTTTCTGATGAAGTTGTGGTAATCCCAGGGGCTTCAAAATATGGTCCGCACGTCATTAAGGCTCTAAATAGTGGTGAAGGTGCTGGGTTAGAGGTAGATTCCCATAACAACGATGGGGAGTCAGAGAAGATCAATCTACAAGAACAAGGCTTGGGGAAGGTTCGATTTGAAGAGGAAAAGTGCCTCACATCGTGATCCACTGACCCTATGGAAGGGTTTGTATTTTTCTGGTGCCATAAATGAAGGGAATATCCAGGTGACTGACAATCTCTTCCATGAATCTAGCTTTCCCCACATTGCTAGATCTGGAAATGGGACCTTCATGGTTTTCTCAAACCCTAATGCTCTCAAAGAGAGTTTAGAAGACTGTAAGTACTCACTAATTGGGAACTTGATTCTTTCCAAGGGATACAATCCAAAGAATATTGGGGATATTAAGTTACGACTCTCATAGATTTGGGGCACAACTAGGTAGTATATTTTCCTCATTAGAAGGGGGTATTTTCATCTAATATTCTCTAATAAGGATGATCACACTTATGTCTAGGATTCTAATTTTTATGCTCTAAATCCAGGGATTTTTCTCCATTATACCAAGGATTTAAACTTCAAATCGAATACACAAAATCAAACATCTGTATAGATCTGGACCATAATTCATGGTCTGAGTTGGGTGCTTTAGAATCCTATAATTATTAATGATATTGTCTCCTGTATTGGTGTGACCTTTAAGATGGATGAGATCACTATTGAATGGAAATTTGGGTACATTGTTAGAGTCCCTATGGATGCTGACATGCTAAACCCATTTCTTGACTATGACACTATGGTTGAAAATGGTGTTAAAATTGATGTTCAATTTGAATATGAATTCATCCCACCATTCTGTAACTTCTTCAGGATTGTGGGGCATGAGGTCTACAATCACATGAATTTATGAGATATTAAAATCAATCATGTAGGGACTCTCTTATATCCTATTGGTAAGAAACCTCATATAAACTCATGTGTGAGGAAAGAAGTAGCGAGTGATCACACCTTTGCTAAAATTGTCTCCATGGAGGATGCTGATCTAAAGGGGAAGACAACTGACACACAATAACTAACCCCAAAACCATTAAAATCACACTATACTTATCCTTATAGGATGGATGGTTGCAAGATTTAATCTACTTTTTTTGAAATCAAACCAATAAGGAAGTTTGGAAATCAATAAGATTAAGATAGGAGAGTCTCTTTTAAAGATGACCTTATTGGAAGTTGTTCCATTCAGGGAGGCATGGAATTTGTTGTTGACAAGTATGGTTTTTAGATGGATTAATATAAGAAATATAATCAATCTATCTCTCTATCCAAGAGGGGGTAGGGCATTATTTCCATGGCCATGATAGATTTAGTTGGAACTAGATTTCTTAGGAATGTTAATCCTCTTCAGATTGACCCATGTGGGATGAAAGTGACTTATGAAGCTATTGTTGATGCATAAATGAGAATAGACAAGGATAAGGTTGTTGTGTATGGTGGGAATGTCCCATTGATGAAAACTAATCTGGAGTTGAGAAGGAAGAACCTGATGGAACTTTGCATAAAAAATAATGGAGATGGGGTAGGCATCCCAAAGGCCATGACTGAGGATATGGAAGAGATTATTGGGATACTGCAGGAGGGTGTGGCCAAAATGTGACTACCAGGTCTTCTTCCATAGAATTTAAGATCCAGATCACTCTAGAGTAGGAAAAGATCAAGGAGAATTACTTTGTGATCTTCAATCAAAGAAACTCACAGTCAAAGTGGGAAACTGCTGACGACGATGACTATGATCATGATTATGGGAATGATCCTATTCTTGATTTATATTTTTCCTTTATGGATAAGCAAATTCCTCTTTGTTTGACCCTGTCCATCCTCATTCCTTTATAATCTATTTTTCTTATAATAAATCTTTTAGGAGCGGGCTCGCCTGTCTCCTGAATATTTTGAGTATTTATAATTATAATGAAATATTTTTAAATATATTTATTTATAATTATAATTAGAAATAAATAAATAAATAACTAATTATAAAATTACAATAAATATATTTAGGTAATAAATATATTTACTATAATTATATATATATATATCTATATGTTAATAAATATATATAATCATATAAATATATATATAAATATATAAATATATAAATATATAAATATATAAATATATAAATATATAAATATATAAATATATAAATATATAAATATATAAATATATAAATATATAAATATATAAATATATAAATATATAAATATATAAATATATAAATATATAAATATATAAATATATAAATATATAAATATATAAATATATAAATATATAAATATATAAATATATAAATATATAAATATATAAATATATAAATATATAAATATATAAATATATAAATATATAAATATATAAATATATAAATATATAAATATATAAATATATAAATATATAAATATATAAATATATAAATATATAAATATATAAATATATAAATATATAAATATATAAATATATAAATATATAAATATATAAATATATAAATATATAAATATATAAATATATAAATATATAAATATATAAACACACATATATATAAATATATAAATATATAAATATATAAATATATAAATATATAAATATTTTTGTAATTATATGAAAATATTTATAAAATAGTAATTACTATATTTATTATATATATAATTTTATAAATATGTATAATAATATAAAAATATATAATTATATATATATTTATAAATATATTTTTAAAATTATAATAAATATATTTAAATAATAAATATAGTTATTTATTTAGATCTTTATCAGCACTTTTTTTAGCACTGATAAAAGCCTTACATATTCTAATAAAATGAACCCTAATAGATTTACCATCTTCTTACACCTTCATGCTTTTGAGAAACCGTAGTGATGTCATTAGCGCTCTCGCTGATGTCTCTCCCTACCATTGCTCATAGTCTTCGCCTTTATTATCACCATCACCATTGCTCCCTTTCGTCACCATCACTCCCTGCCGCCGTTGCTCCCCAACTTTCCACCATCAGTCGTTGCCCTATAGCCATCACTCCCTACTGCCATTTCTCCCTGAAGCCATCGCTCCCTACTATCATCACTCCTTTCCCTCGTCGCTCTTCATCAACAGATCATCGCTGCTCTATGGCATGAGATTATTTATTCTCCTTTTTAATCACTTCTTCCATCAAGGTCTTTACTCCCTCCAACTTCAATGGATGTATTTCAAACCGAATTCACATCCTAAGATATATACCCACACCATACATGGGAACTAATTGTGTATAGGTTTATTTAATATTAATTTAAAATTCCTGTATTGGAAGACTTTAATTTTTATCGGGGTTTGAACATAGGTTCATTAAGGACTCTATGGAATAGGTGTAATGCACATCTGTACTATGTGTCAAGTGGTGATAATTATATGTTTTAATTTTAGTATTAGTGTCGACATTTATTTTATTGATATGGAGGCCCCTTTATTGATTTATTGTTTTCATTTTTAATTATTATATTTTCTCAAAATTACAGTTAGACATAAATACATTCATGTTATAGTGGATTATTTTAATTGTTTTTTTCATGATATGGTTTTTTTGAAGTTGTTTTAAATAATCATTTACCTATATAATGATTCAATTTATTAAGAATATATTTTGGTTTCTAGATGTTTAGATTTTAAACTATTCTAGATTTTACTCTTAAAAAGAGCCAATAATTATAAATTAAACGAGTTTTTAAGATCTTAAATTAAATTATTAAATATTATCATTCTGTAAATGGATTTTAAAGGTGTAAGTTTGAATTTTAATTTATTTTAATGAGTGTATGGAATTTTTTGGGATTATTTTTAAAATGGGGATAATGTGTTATGTATTTTTCATATAAAAATTTAAAAATTTAAAATTTTTTATAGAAATTAACTATAAATATAGTCATTTGTTTTATGACTTGGTGTTCATGAATTGATCTAAAATTCCATAGGTTTATTTTTACGATTTTATTTATGTTGTGGGATGACTGGTATATTTATTTTTAGTTTTTCTTTATTAGAAGTATATATTAGTTGCAGTGGGTTTTTTTACTATGATTTGTTTGATTATTAGAATATCATAATATTTTACAAACCTAATGCTAATTTAAATGTCGTTTAACGATAATATAAAATATGTTAAATTTTTAGATATAATGGTGACATATTTAGTTAAAGGATTATGATAGAGTTTCAAATTATTGTGATTATTTGTTTTCATATACATATATCAATATATTTCATTCATTTAGTCATGATAATTTATTTTTTAATAGTTTTTGGTAAAAAATAGATTGTATATTTTCTTTTCTTAAAAAAATTTATCTTTTTTTAAGATCTCTGTTTTGGTAAAATCATTACTTTAATATTTTAAAGTATAATATCCCACCATATTATATTCCCATTAATGATTTATAGAAATATATTATGATTATATTATAATTTTAATATGATATTTATTTCCCTCTATTTTTTCTCGTTTGATTTTGATCTAACCAATTTATGAGCCATTTATATGTCCTCCCTTGATAAGAATTTGATATCCCTCCTCCTTTTGTTTACCATTTCAATAAGAAATCATATAAAAGATTTTTTTATAACAAATACTTATCTAGAGACATCTTAGGATATATTATTGTTTATTACACATGATTCATGCTTTTGGTTTTTGTAAGGGCTAGATCCAGGAGGAACCTATATAACAATGGGTGTAATGGACAATGATGTGACTATCCCAATAGGGAACCAAGTGGGAAGAGAGTTGGATTGAAAAATATCATTACTATACTTACACAAAATTCTCAAGAAATGAATAATAATATGAACCATTTCAAACTCCCAAACATAGTAAGGATGAAATAACTCACCATGGATTCATTTATGCGGCAATTCCCTCTAACCGTTTGGATTCCTCTGATCAACTAGTTTCGAAGAAATGGATATCCATTTATATTTTTGGAAGGTGAAGTAGATATATGTCAGGTGCTGATTATGAATATGAGGAAAAATGAATACATTTATAGTATGAAATGGGAGGTTTTTAAGGAAATATTATTCCCCACATATTTTCCATGAACTTCTCACAAAAAAATAAAGAGTTATTTTTTTTAAATAGTAGTTTGAATCCATTAGTACCAATAAATGAAATCTCATGAGTCTCTCAAGGTACACCTAGATTTTTATTGTTAACCCTAAAATAAATATTGATTGTTTCATCAATGGACTAAATCCAATAATTTTATTCATTTATACTTTCATAAATTTTACTTTTATATATTATAATTTTATACTTTACAAATTTGTAAAACTATATTCTTCTATAAATTATTTATACTTTTACAACATATATGTACTTTTAAATAGTTTTAAAAATTTATTTACATTTATTAATTATGTATGTATATTTAAAATATATATTATTTTAAAAATAATATATAATTGTATACTTCAATATACGTCTATAATTTCTTATACTAATATAATTATATATACATTTTTAATTTATAATTTTATACCTATATTTTTTTTCTATTTATCAATTGTTTAATACTTTTATACTTTCATAAATTCAATATGAGGGTTGAAAATATTTTAAAAAATATAATAATTTATTTTTTTATTTGTGAAACAATGATTATATTCAATATCCATATTTTCTATTATAGAAAGGGTTTTTAA
The DNA here is from genome assembly GCA_963277665.1 of Viscum album. NCBI lineage: Eukaryota > Viridiplantae > Streptophyta > Magnoliopsida > Santalales > Viscaceae > Viscum > Viscum album. The sequence goes on from OY728155.1 coordinate 728,289,947, forward strand.
ATTATATAGCTCTATTTTATTTTATATTTAAATTATTATATTCAATATCCACATTTCATCGGTTTTTGATAATGTAAATGTGATTTTATACTTCATTTATACTCATGAAAAAAGGGTTTTGATCATTAAAAATTTGAAATAAATAATCGATTGATCACTAACCCTTCATGATTATAGTTCTATCATTTAATCTTATAATGACACTTTTATTCTACCTTAAAAAAATTTCATTCCCATTGTCAAAAAGTTGAGAAATGATCAAGGGATTGCTCCTCAATCCATTAACAAATAAAGCATCATTTGATCCAAAACTCTTCACTATAATTTTAGTTCTTCCTAAACCATATAATCAAAGTGATAGTTTTTAAAGGTGAAATATTTTCCATTATATTTATAACTTTCCTTTAATAAGTTTTTTGTTTTTGATCACGTGGGATGATAAATAATCTTTCAATATTTTCATTTTTTTTCAAGAAATTAATGAGATCTATATTCAATTGAACATATTTTTTCATTTATTTTCTAAAATATTAATATTACATAATCAAATAGGTTGGATATGATTAGAGAATGGATGGATGCTAATTTTATAAAAAATAGTATTAAGATGGGGTGAAATAGTTCATTAAGATGTTATTATACAATAATAATTAGTATAAAGGAATTTAAAGAACACTTGATCTATCATATAATTAATCAAAGTTATAAATGTTGGAATAAACACAGGGAAAAATCTAATGTAGCTAGTGACTAGGATAACAATAGGTTTTATGGAATTTGTTTTACTGCCTTTTGATGGAAAACCATTTTTTAAATAAATTTTTTGACAATTTTATAATATATATTTGTCAAAATAAACATATTATTTATGACTGGGACATTTAAATTTACATTGGATAAATTTTTGGTATTTTTCTGACAATGTTCTTTTTTTAATGAATAGTGAAAAAATACTGCATTTTACATCAAAATTGCTTTTTCATCTAATTTAATTATATGGGTAGATTATCTTTTTAATTGGTCTTAAAGTGTAATTTGAATATATTTTTACCATTTAATTAAATGGTGGTAATTAGGGTTAATTTCACTTTATAATTGGGCATAAACTAATGCCAAACATTTCATAGATATTGTTTCAAAAAAACCCGCTATTTGTTTTGACAACGGAAATTATTTTTAAATTAATTATTGAAATTTATATTTTTGTAATTTGGTAAAATGTATTCCATATTTGTAATACAAAGGTCCAAATTATGTAATTAAGACTCTTCTGTTTTTGGACATTATGATTAGTAACGACGGTAATTATCTTTAATTACCTTGATTAATGAGTAATCGGGTAGTTAAGGATAATAAAATAATATCATAATAATACAAAAAGACACCAAAATGTGTCCTAATGATACTGGTTGTCTCATGGCAGACCATGGGATGCCTTGTGCCAAACTTGGGGACCCCATGGAATCACTTTTGTGTGAAAGTGACTTTTTATCTTTTTATTTTTAAAGAAAGTTAAATATAACAAAGAATGTATCACCTGAGTAAAACATTTTTAATTTTGTCTACATAAATGATATCTTGTACTATAAATAGTCATTAGAAATCTAAAAATATTTCCTACATCATGATATTTTTTTTATAATTTTTATACATTAAATAAATTAAATTATTTATGACATCATGATGATGTAGCGATTACCTCATTAATAAACGATTTAAATAAAATGAAAAGATAATGTAAAATCTAAGACTTACACTTGTCAAATACCTATTGGATGAGTTTATTTAGAACCCTTATCACCTTATCCTTTAAATACATAAATTTGGGACCTCTAAAATCCGAAACTCATTTGAAAATAAAGTAACCTTTTATAACATTCCAAGAGTGCCCCTCCTCTCCTCTTATAAAAGGCCCCCAACTCTACCTACTTACCCACACCTCTCAAGCTTTTGGCTCAGCCAAACCCTGCTCATTTTGTCTCTCCACATCCCTCTCTTACTCCTATAAGACTCACTTTGGGCAGAAGTCTTCCCAAGGAAGCCTTTGAGCTCAAATCAATGAGAGTTACCCGATTTTAAGGTAATGTTTTCACTTGTGTTCTTTTGTTTTATTTTTCTTCTCCAACCCCCTAATTTTTTTTATTAATTTCTTTTGTAACAACTCCAGTATCTTAAATATACTAGTATGTTTTTATAAGAAGGATTCTAGCTATACTTACACACACCTACATCTAATGGTTAAAGAACATACTATTTCCATGGATGGAGAATTTCTGCTTCACGAAATGATGATTGTTCAATATTCTTCAAACACCTTCAAAGGTGGCCATTAATATGTCACTATATTTATATATGATATATAATATGTTTATGTATTCCTTAATCTTCTGTATTTTTCATTTATGGCACACCTTTATGGCTTCCATTATGGGTATACGCGATATCTTCATTTTAGGAAGTGCGTACCACTACCCCCTCAAAGTGATTTGATTCATTAATACCATATGTGGTATGTATAAAGGATAGATTAAATGATATTATATATGATACCATAATGGAATTAAAATACTATTATGTATCATTATGATTTAATTCTATTAAATATGAAATAGAAATGGAAGTAGCGTTCATGCGTACGTACGACTTACCGTCTCCATGAACGGTGCATTTCATTTCTTATCCCCAAATGTAATGTACTATTATAAGTACATAGATATAATGGATATATATGATGTATGTTACACCTAAATTATGAATATAATTATAGAATTAAAATATACATATCTCTCATTTAGTTTTAATTCCATTAATATGACATAGAAATGAAAGTAGTGTTCATGCGTACGTACGGCTTACCGTCTCCATGAACGGTGAATTTCATTTCTTACCTCTAAATGATTATGTAATATTATAAATGCATGTATATACTGGATATATATGATATAAATGGAATCTACATCATGAATATCATTCTTGAGATAATTGATATTTGACTACGTGAACAACTTGTAAATATAAGTTCACTTTTGACTCAAGTACCAAATATCAACAAAATGACCGTTATTAACTTAAATGATTAAATAATGTTCATAATATGGTAATAAGTAATATAAAAGGAATAATTAACTTGAAAAAGGTTTTTAAGAAAGTATAAATTAACTCAAGTTTATTATTCAGGATATTAAAGAATGATCGAGTCAAGTCGGATACGAGGTATGGGACTTCGTCTCTATCTCCATTCATTGAGGCATATTTTGTTTTATACACAACTTTCTTTTATACGGTGTATAAAACCTTTTGACTTTTATGCTTATTCAAAAGGAATATTTTTTTATACGAAATGTTTTACTAAACGACAAAAGGAATGTTTTTTTGTCGTACGTATGTGGCGACAACGACTTCTCCGCCGCCGTGACCATTATTTGAGTTTCGGCTTCCTCTACAAGCCATAACCTTTTTTTGAATAAAAAATAAATACCATGTTCTAATTTTATTTTATTTTGGTATTGAAAATGGTTTTCATAATGTTTATATATCAATGCATTGTATTGATATCTTGTGATTGAAAAGTGGAAATGTTATGTTTCCTTTATGCATGTTTGATGTGATATGATTATGTTATGGTTCTTGGGCATTGTTATGAAGACGGGTGGTCCCGTGATAAACTAAGGGTGGGTGAGCCCGATATAGCTCTCCAATGTATTGGGTAACGCGAAGGAGTTAAACGTTAAGGTTTCTCCAAAGAGATTTAGGGAATATACTGTGATGGGTATTCCAAACGTAACCAAGAGGGTTACTCCCTACGTAAGAATGTTATGAATGCCTCAAGTTACCTTTATGTCTTATGATTTCTATTATTTATTCATAATTTGATGAGGTATGTTAAAGTTATTATGTTTTATGATTAAAGTATGATTTCATTGATTCTTATGTATACATGTAATCATGTTTCCTTTCCATATTTTTCATATCCATTACTGAGATTTTTATGCTCATCCCAAGTTTTTGAAATGATTTTCATAGGTCAAGGGAAAGGTACATGATGTGATGATAGTGTCAAGGAAGTGTCAATAAAGAATCCATGTTTTATTTTAAATATGTTTCCATTGATGGGAAAAATGAATACTATCTTTTATGTAACCACTTTGTTTAAATGTGGAATGTAATGCAAGTTTTATGATCTAATTCTCTAAAACACTAAACCTGAAAAGATCCTCAATGTGTAATCTTGTAATAACTCAAGATTAAGTAAGGTTTAAGGCTGGGGCCTTATATTGTAAAGAAGTTAGTCTTCTAAATATCTTCTTTCTTCACCTTTAAATGATGATATCTTGAACGAAGATCCACATTCATGTTGTATTGATCTCTTATTAACTGATCCAACAAGTCACCTATCCTTGGAAGAGGATACTTGTTCTTTATGACTATCTTATTGAGTTCCTGATAGCCGATACACAGCCACATTGTTCCATCCTTCTTCCTCATAAAGAGCACTAGTGCACACCAAGGTGATGCACTAAGACGTATGAACCCTTTTTTGAGATTCTCTTACACCTACTTCTTTAACTTCTCTAGTTTTATAGGAGCTATCCTATAGGAACAATTTGAGATAGGATTTGCTCTTGGTATGAGTTCTATTGAGAAATCCACCTCATGATCCATGGGAAGTCCGGGTAACTCTTCAGTAAATACATCACCATATTCCCTCATAATGGAAATTTCCTCAAGGTTGGCAATTTCCTTTGATTCAACTATTTGGGCGAGGTATGCTTCTTCATACAGAATCAACACCCAAAAAGTTGAAGGATTTTTCAAAGGAGATTCATGATCTTATTTGAATTTGTAGAGTTGCATGGGATGATTCGGAATATGAAATGATATTTCATTTTCCTAACAGTTGATATGTGCTCTATATAATGAGAGCCAATCCATTCCCATTATAGTGTTGAATTCCACCAAGGGAAGTATTACAAGATTCGCTGGAAGAATCTTCCCACATACGCCAACCATAGAAGAGTCAAACACTTGGGTTGAAATTATTGTAACACTTGGTGTTTTTATGGATATATATACTACAAGGTTTAGGGGCTTTGATTCTATAGTTATAGAAATTTTTCAAGATATAAAGGAATGCATAGAACCAGAATCAAATAATACCTTTTTCATTTTTGAGTGAATAGTAACTGTACCTTGTATGACTTCATTATATTTCTCGACTTCCGTAGTAGTGATGGAATAATCCTATCCTTGTTCCTTTGTCTTTGGTGGGTTTTGATGCTAATTACCCTCGATTACTCGTGGTTTAGTGCACTATCTTCCATAATTCCCTTGCTCCCTACAATTATAGCATTGAACCATTGGTGGTTATCTTTTTTCTTCCACCACATGCTCCTTCCTTCTCAAGTATTTTCGACACTCTTGAGCATGGTTTCATTCTTTCCCATACTTGAAGCATTTCCTCATCCCTTTGAGATAGTTCCCATGATGAAACTTTCCATATTTTTCACATGTGGGTCATTGAGTTTTCTTCCCACCTTAATCATTAGATCATCCAGCTTGAAACTTCATCTTTCTTTTATTATCACTATAGCCATGGGACCATTAGAAAAACTCCATCTCCACTTTTAGAGGACCCCAAACAACTTCTTCATAACTTTCAATGTCTTGAATTGCAAGATCATTTCAAAGGTTTGGTTTTAATCTACTAAAGAATCTATAAATTTTCCTTTCATTGTTGATAACAAAACCCAAAGCATACCTTTAAATAATTGTGAAATTTTCTTCATAGGTTTTGACAGATTCTTCCTCTTTTTTCTTGAGCTCAATGAATTCTATCTATATCTTCGTATGCAGAGTTCATGGGAAATAATTGTTAGGAAACATGATCTTAAAGTATTACCATTACATCTCTTCAATTTTATCCCTTGGATTGGTGTTCTTAATAAAATCCCACCATTGACCGACCTCTCTATCTAGGAGATAAATGGCCAGTGTCACCTTCTCCATATCAGAAAAGTGCAGAACAAAAAAAGATATTATCCAGGGAGTTGACCCATTGTTCTGTAACTAGTGGATCATAAGATCCACTAAATGTTGGTGGTCATTTCTGCATAAAACAATCGATAGAAAATTTCTACCTCTTTGTTGAAGGAGGAAATTCCCAATTATTCTAGTAATGGTAAATAACCTGAGATAGTGGGGTAAGCATCACCATGATGTTTTTAACTCCACCTCCCAAATCATTGGGGTTGTCATTCAGACAATCGTTGCATTGGCGCTCACATGATTTGTTGGCCTGGTTTCTCATGGTTACTACCATTTTCAAAAATAGAAAAAGTTAGAACAAAACATAAGTCAACAAGTCAGGAATAACTTATTTATTTTTACAATTTACACTAAAAACATAACTTATGGGATCTCTATGTAAAGATTATTGTGTGCATATATGTAATTAGTCTCATGTTTGAGGTTTTGTCTAGGGTTCACTAATCCTTGTTCCCAAATTAACTAAACCATTCCTCTAATAACAACTATAGTGGCCCAACCTTTTATAACATTACCATTAAATCATTTTAAAGACAAACAACATAATAGTATTACACATAGAGGATCCAAATGTATAGTGTCTTGGGGAAACAAGGACCAAACATAACTTTTAAAATATCAAGCACAAACATTTATTTAATTCCTTATTCTCTAGATTCTTATTGTCTATTGAACTCTACTTAGTACGTCTAGTCACCTAAGGATATACATCAAAATAAGGTGAGCTAAAATCCTAGTAAGTGGATAGATAAAAACAATATATCATGGGGTGAGAATAATCATAACATCATCATTAAAATCATGATAGGAAACATTAATAAAAGACTTGAAATGTGGTAATGCATAAAAATAAAACATCATGTATTAGGGGTTGAATAACACATATAGATGTGAACAAAGGTAGCATCTAGTTCACACATCATTCCTCTTTAACCCATGATATTCATCACTTTACCAAATGCATTAGAGCGCTGTATAATTCCAGGTTCACCCATCACATTCAAACATTCACATTGCACTATATAATTCCGAGTGCACCCATCACATCATAAAATTATCATTATCATTCATTCCACATAGAACATATATAAAAAATGAACATAACTAAATCATTTAAAGAATGGATTTTATCTCATAAGAACACATTCATAAACTTTTGGTTCCCAAAAGAAAGTGGGAACAACATACTTGATACAGTAACCATCAACCTTTAGTGAGAAATAAAAGGTGTGTTTTTGAAAGAAGAGTTATTTTGGAAAACATTTTTTTGATATAAAATCTAATGGAAAACATGTATATACCATAAAATGTAAGATAATTATGAACAAATTATTTTTAAGGAGTGACCATACCAAAAATGGAGTGAAAGAGGGAGAACCCGAAGAAGGAATGTTGGGTTCGAGAATTTTCCCTTGCATTGTATTCGAATGATTTATTTACTTTAATGTCTTGTATAACCACATTATATTGATTAATTAAAAATTAAATAATATATTGTACATTAATTTTTGAGTCAATAAGGTTTTCCTAATGAATTTTCTATTCCTTCTTGTTTTGAAAATCACAAACACCTTATTTTAAGGCAAATCTAATTTTATCTTATATTTTACTTCTATAAGGAAAATTTTCTTACCCAAGGAAATCTACCCTTACCTAGACTTCATTGCTCATATCAATATTTTTTTCTTAAGTATAAAAATCAGATTCTTATCTAAAAACTCAGAATCGTATAATACTTAGACATGAAGCATTCTGTTTTAGGATCTGAATTCCTGTTACAAACTTTTATGAAGTTCAACTCTGAATTCTGATTACGAATTCTCATTACGAATTATGATATTGAATTCTAATTACAAATTCCCATTATGAATTCTGATGATGAATTCTGATTACGAATTCTCATTATGAATTCTGATGATGAATTCTGATTACGAATTATCATTACGAATTCTGATGATTAATTCTGAATACGAATTCTCAATACAAATTCTAATGATGAGTTCTGATTACGAATTCTCATTACGAATTATGATGATGAATTCTGATTATGAATTCTCATTATGAATTCTAATGACGAATTCTGATTATGAATTATCATTATGAATTATGATTGATAATTATGATTACGAATTATGGATACGAACTTGTATGAAGTTTGACTCCGAATTCTTCTCATAATCAGAATCCTAATATCCTGGTATTATAAACTCTGAATTTATTTTTGGTTAGATTCTGAACTTTTATATTTTCTTACATTCTGAATATCCGTTTTTGGTTATGCTTTCACTTGTTCTATTATAAAACGATGTCGTTCCTTTAGTTATCAACTAATCGTGGTTTGAGTGACACATGTATAGGTCCCTCCGAAATTCAAGGAAGAATATGACCATTGGAGGAGGGAGCCGACCGTTGGAGATGTGCCTATAAATAGGAGGTCATTTGAAAAGAGCAAAAGAACTTTTCGAGACTTTAGAAAAAGTGCTGGTGAAGTGATTCCTAGAGAGAAAGACTATTTTAAACCCTCAGGCTTCATACAGAAATTTTTGAATTGCTCATTCAAAATTTTCTTCGTGAAAATTTTCTTAGTGAAGAGGTTCGATTACCTTAAAAATCAGAGACTTCAGGTTGTGAAGTCAAAGGTGCCAATTTCCTTACAAATTGAGGGTCTGAAAGGATAACAAGACAGATACCGATATTCGGATTGAGGGATTACCTGGGTTTGGGTAAGACATACTTTCTTGAAAGTATAAATCAGGGGACCTCTTATCCAGGGTTGTTGGATACCCTACTGTTTGGGTTAAAAGAGTTTATACTTGTTACTTGTAGTTTTACTACTTTGTTTTTCCGCTGCATTTGTATTGTTGAGGAAAGTATAACTTTCTTATACTTCCTTATACTTGTACTCTAACTAGATATGATTCTATACACTTTAAGGTAGAATCCTAGTTGTTGTAAACTTTTGTTAAGTTTCATTTCTGGAAACATTTTTTTGGAATCAAGCATGTTATTAGAACTTAGAGGTGTTGTGAATTTTGGTTATCTGTAAAAGTTTCAAAGGATTTTTTTAGTATACAATTCACCCCCACTCTTGTATTTGTATCTCATTTTACATATTCGATCCTAAATTTGGTATAATATAGTATATCCTACTCAGACATACCATTCTAACAATTTGTATTAGAGGGTGGTTTAATTTGAATTAATCTCACGATTAGATTTAGAAGGGAATTTTCGGAATTACATTTTTCGGAATCATATTTTTTGGATTCATATATTCGTAATCATAGTTCGAATTCAGTTTTTCTTAGAGATACTCTTGCACTATATTGTTCTTGATTAGGATTTTCTCTCTTGTTTACAAACTCTTACTAATAACAAGTTTTTGTGCCAATGATTTTATTAATAATGGCAGGATTAAATGTTGGTTCTATAGATAATATAAATCCTAAAAGACCTCATATTTTTTTATGGAAATGATTATGAGTACTGGAGATATAGGATAAAGACTTTTGTTATCAATACTAGAGTTGATAACTATCTAATGCTGATTGGAGATTATAATATTCTAGATAAGGAATTGAGAATGTTTAAGAATCAGGAGAAATTAGAATATCATTAGAATTTCAGAGTCAGAAATACGTTGTTATGTTCAATGACTAGGAAAATATATAGTCAAATATCATCATGTGAAGTTTCAAACAGTATCTAGAAGAAACTTGAAGTTACAAATTTCGGTACATCCAAAGTTATAGAGACCAGAAGAGCTATGTTGAGAGATGAATACCATAACTTTAACTTTCCTTATGGAGAACCTATAAGAAAAGTACAAAAAAGGTTTATGACTATCGTGAATAGCTTAAAATATATGGGAGAAAAAGGTTTGGATGATGAGGCTATTGTGGATAAGATCATAGATATTATTCCAAATGAATGGGAGTCCAAGAGAACAGCAACTGATGAAAACAGTAAAGTCACTCAGATTTCCTTAGATGAGTTGTTTGGAACTATTCTTCAGCATGAAAACAGAATGAAGAGAGATGCTGAAAATGTCAAGAAGAAGAATGGGAATGGAGGAGTTGATTTTACAACCACTTCTAAACATATGAAAGACAAGACCCCAGAAAGAGTAACTAGATCAAATACAAAGAAAGTCATTATTCAGTCAGAAAATAGTGATACAGAAAATTCAGAGAATGAATTAGCAAATCTTTCTTGGAGAATGAACAATATTGTCACTCAGAAGTATCATCAGAATAAATACAAGAAGAAAGACTACAGAGATAAGAAAGATATAGAAGTTACTTGTTATGAGTGTAGAAGAACAGGTCATATCAGACGCGATTGTCCTTCATTGAAGAAGAAGGAAAATAAGGAAAGGAATTCAGAAAGGAACAAGGAGAAATTCTATAGATCAAAGCACATTAAAAGCCTTAAAAATAATGATACTTGGAGTGATAGCTGTGGATACTCTTTATAAGGTGAATCATCTGAATATAATTCATCAGCATAGAAGAATATGGGATTATTTTCTACTACTTCATTCCCAAATACTTGTCTTATGGACAAGGTACACTCTGCTGAGGCTTTTACAAATTTATCTCTTGATAAGAATTACTATTCTGAAAATAATACTCCTAATGAAGATACTTAATTCTCATAAAATGAATAATTACCTTCATATGAAGAAGTTTATAGATTTTCCAAGTTACTTGAAGAAAAAATTGAAAAATTTATAAAAAATTAGGCAAGGCGAATACTAGGGAAGAAATTCTTACAAAAGAGATTTCAGATCTTTCTAGAGATCTTAGAGATAAAGAAGAGTTTTAGAAAAACTTTCTAAAGACCTAGAGAAAGCAAATTCTAATAAATAAGAACTTCATAATGATCTTAAGAATGCTATTTTAAATATAAAAGTATTTGAGGAAAAATCTAACTCTAAGGAAATGATTCATGAGGATTGGAATTTAGTCATTAGACTGAAATCCAAAATATTTTCTCTTAATAAGCTTCTTGAAAAATTTACCTCTAGGAAGGAAAATTTTGACAAGATGTATTCTCAAATTAAACCTTAAGGAAACACTATTAGAGTAGGTTATACTCACCAAAAACCGGTTTTCAGAAACAAATATTTTGTTCCTTCTAGAGCCCCTTTTTGTACTAAGTGTCAAAGTGGTGGGTATTGAAGAAAAATTGATCCTTAAATAGAGTTCAATATCTTGGGTTTCATAAAGCTAATTTTTCTATACAGATGTGGATACCAAAATTTTTTTTATCTGACAATTCTGGATCCAAGAATGTTTGGATTCTGAAAGTCTAATTTTTCTCTTATTTTTAAGAAAATAGGGAAAGTACCAACAGTAATACGTAGTACATGGATAGTGGATGTTCCCAGAATATGAATGGTAACAGAAACTATTTGGAAAATATTATCTAAATGAAAGGAGGAAAAGTAACTTTTGAAGATAATTCTCAGGGAGAAATTATTGGTATAAGTAACATCATTCTTCTTGGAAAAACTTTGATTTCAAATGTTTTATTTGTTAAGGGTCTTAAGCACAACCTCATTAGCATAAGACAATTATGTGATGAAGGCTACCCTGTGAATTTTAGGAATGATAAGTGCTTAGTACACAATTCCAAGGAGGAATTTATTCTTTCTTCCAATAGGAAAGAGAATGTTTACACAGTAAACTTAGAAGACCTTAGGAGCCAAGAGTTACCTTGTTTTAGTGCAATGGAAGATCATTCTTGGTTGTGGCCTAGAAGGTTAGGAAACTGTAACCTTATGAACTTAAGAAAACTTTATAAAAAAGGTTTATTTAATGATCTACCAGAGCGTAGATTTGATTCTTGAAATGTTTTTGACCCTTATCAATATGGAAAGCAACATAAATCATGTTTTAAATCAGTTGGTGAAGTCTCAACTACTGATGAATTATAGCTAGTGCATATGGATCTTTTTTGTCCAACACAAACTGGAAGAATTGGGGGAAATTATTATTTATTTGTCTTAGTTGATGATTACACTAGATTTACATGGGTCTATTTTCTAGAAAAGAAGTCTGATGCCTTCTCTTATTTAAAAAGTTTTAGAGCCCAAGTGAAAAACGAGAAAATCCTACCATTGAAAACTATACATAGTGATCATGGATGAGAATTTAAAAATTCTGATTTTGAAACTTTTTGTAGTAGAAAAGGCATTAATCATAACTTCTCAGCACCCAGAACACCTCAACAGAATAGTGTTGTTGAAAGAAGAAACAAAATTCTTCAAGAGATAACTAGAACCATATTGAGTGATTATTCTATAGCCAAACATTTTTGTGCTGAAGCTGTAAGTACTTCTTGTTATACTATAAATCGTGTTTTAATTAGACCTTTTCTTAATAAAACTCCTTATGAGTTATGGAATGGTAGAAAACCTAGACTTTCCTACTTTAAGGTTTTTGGCTGCAAGGTATTTATTCTGAATACTAAAGATAATTTACACAAATTCGCACCAAAATCTGATGAAGTAATTTTCTGAGGCTACTCCATAACTTCTAAGGCATATAGAGTTTTCAATAAAAACACTTGTATTATTGAAGAGACAATACATGTTAAATTTGATGAAACTGATCCTTTTTTTAATTAACCCCAACCTATATCCACAGATGTATTTTCAAAAACTGATTATCAACCTTTGATAGAAAATCCTTCTGATAAGGAAAATTTTCAAGAAGATACTTCTAAGACATTTACCCCATAATATTTCCTACCCTATGTTGATGAACATGTTTTACAAAACCCAAATCAGCCATTTCTAAAGAATCATCATAGTGATAGTATCATTGGTGATGTCAATCAACCTGTAAGGACTAGAAGTTCCTTAAGAAATGAAGTAGAACATCTAGCATTTCTCTCCCAATTAGAACAAAAAAGCACTGATGAAGCTTTAAGTGATGATGATTGGATCAAAGCCATGCAAGATAAACTAAATGAATTTGAAAGGAATAAAGTCTGGACCTTGGTTGAATGACCTAAGGAAACTTCTGTTATTGGAGTAAAATCGGTCTTCAGAAATAAGTGTGATGAAAATAGAATCATCATTATAAATAAAGATAGATTAGTTGCTAAAGGATATAATCAACAAGAAGGAATAGACTATGAAGAAAACTATGCTCCAGTATCTAGACTTGAATCTATTCGTATTTTACATGACTTTGCAGAACTCTTCAATTTAAAACCTTTTCAAATGGATTTGAAATGTTCTTTTCTTAATGGTTATGTTCAAGAGAATGTTTTTGTTGAAAAACCTCTTGGATTTGAAGACACAAAACTTCTTGATCATGTTTTTAGAATTACCAAATCTTTGTATGGACTTAAACAAGCCCCTCGATCTTGGTATGATATAATTACAAGATTTTTGCTTCAAAATAACTATGTTAAGGGAAATGCAGATCCAACCCTTTTTATAAATAAAGACACGAACTTTTTTTGATTGTTCAAATTTATGTTGATGACATTATATTTGGTTCAACTCAGCAATCCTTAACCGATTCTTTTGCAGATCTAATGAAATATGAGTTTGAAATGAGTTTGATGGGTGAGTTAACATTTTTTCTAGGCTTTCAAATTTCTCGAAAACCAGAAGGAATCTATATATCCCAACATAAGTATATTAACGATCTTCTTAAAAAGTATGGATATGACAACACTAAAAGTATAATTACTACCATTGGTACCTCAAACACACTTGATCTTGATGAAGCTGGGAAACCAGTAGATCAAACATCTTTTAGAGGTATGATAGGAAGTCTACATTACTTGACATCTTTTCATCTAGACTTAATGTTTTCAGTATGCTTATGTGAAAGATATCCATCCAATCCTAAGGAATCTCATTTAAAGGTAGTGAAAATAATTTTTCACTCTTTAAAGGGAACCATGGATTTAGGACTATTTTATACTTCTGAAAATGATTTTGTTTTAAAAAAGTTTTTCAGATGCTAACTTTGGTGGATATAGAATGGATAGAAAGAGTACATCCAGAACTTGTCATTTCATAGGAGATTCATTAGTTTCTTGGTCTTGAAAGAAGCAACATTTTTTAGCACCCTCCACTGCTAAAACTGAATATGTAGCAGCTAGAAGTTGTTGTGATAAAGTGTTGTGGATGCAACACACACTCACAGACTATGGCTTAAGTTTTTCTAAGACTCAAATTTTGTGTGATAACACAAGTTCCATTTCCCTTAGTAAAAACCCTGCACATCACTCTCGTGAAAATCACATAGACATTAGGCATCACTTTCTTAGGGATCACACATAAAAAGGAGATATCATTATTCAATTTATCAAAACACAAGATCAAATTGCTGATATTTTCACAAAATCCCTACCCTCTGATAGATTTGAATACATTAAACAGAAGCTTGGAATGATAACCATGAGGTAATCTTCCTCCATTAACTTTCTGTTGAACCAATATCCTTACAGTAATAAACTCTTTTTCATAGAGGGAGTAAATCTCTTATTGAAGTTTTTAAAAATTTTCGTAGTTAGTTTTTCAAATTTTCGTAATGAAAATTTACGTAGTTGGTTTTTCAAAATTTTTGTAATGGAAACTTTCGTAATAAAAATTTTCTTTATGGAAATTTTCGTAATGGAAATTTTAGTAATGGGAATTTACGTACTCATAATTTTCATAGTGAGTTTTTTGTCTTAAGTTTTTCGTAGTGAGTTTTTCATAGTAAGTTTTTTGTAGAGAGCTTTTCGATCTTAACTTTTTTCGTAGTGTGTTTTTTGTAGTAAATTTTTCATACTAATTTTTTCGTAGTCAAATTTTCTTCAAGAAAAATATCACCTATTATGAATGATATTCCTAGACAATATGAAAGGTATTATTTCCTTACTCAAGTTTTCATAATCATTTTTACTTGCTGGTATTTTATTTTGTATTTTAATTTTTCAGATTATTTTTTTCACTTAAATTCGAATGTTTTCCTTAAAACCTTAAAAGATCGGATTCAAGATTTCCTTGCAGGCATGTTTTCAACCGTTATATCAGATCAGAGAGTTTTTCAACCATTATATTGGAATTGGAAGTTGACAGGTCACTTCCATCGCCTATATAAAAGGGATCCACGATGGTTGTCCCACATCGGTTTCCAAGATCTCGCGTCTCGAAGCTCTGCTCCTCTACAAAATCCCATTCCGAATCCTTCAAGAAGTGCTCAGTCTGAATGTCTGCAGAAGATCCTTCTCTGAATATGTCTACTATGAAGCTGATTACAGAGTGTAAAATATGTAGGGAGAGGTTGGTACAACCAAAATTCTTCAATAAGTATGACTCTATAATTTCCAAGAACATCAAGCGCAATAGATGGGAAGATGTAGCTATTTATAAAACAGCAGATCAAGATGTAGTCTCTCAGGATATTCTCATCGAATTCAATGAATCAGTATGCTTCCTCAATGAAGATGGTAGGGAAAAGTATTCCTTTAAGAGTTATGGGAAGACCTATTCACTCTCTTACACCGAGGCTGCAATATTGGTGGGGCTATTATATGAGGGGGAGGAAGAATTTTGCTCCCAAAAACTGCCAAAGGTTCAAGGTAGTTTCGTTAAGGCAAAGGCTATGGAATTCCTCAGGATCAAAGATGTAAAGACAACAAAGATTTCCCATCTATCTACCAATAATCATATTCTACAATTATGGGTGCAAGGTCTCATTGTACCGAGGAAGGGTGAAAAGGACACCCTTAAGAAAATTGACATGTATTTTTTGGATTTTTTGTAAACCTAAGGAAGGTGAACCTCATGAGGAACATCCTCATTACGATTCAGTACATCAAGAATGAGAACCTCAGAGATCAAATTATCATGTATCCTACTTTACTTTCAAAGATGATAGTTCGGTGCCTAGAATCCTTCAATATCCCCTACAGTTCCAAGACGAGTAATTACAAGGTGATACTTATTAGTGATGATACTTTAAAAAGGATGAAGGTTGGTTTCTCCAAGGAGTCAGGTGAATTTTATGATCTTCCTGAGGAAGAGGTATAATCTATTCCGGAAAATGTAGAAAAAGTTGAACCATCAAAGAAAGTGGGGAAGAAATGAAAGTTTAAGGAAGTGGAAGCAGAAGAAAAAACCCCCAAAGTAAAAGAACCTCAATCCTCACCTCCTAAACCCAAAAATCAAAAATCCTACTTGGATGAGGTGGTAGAAAAGTGGAGGGAAGATAAGAAGAATAGAAAAGCAGGGGAGCCACAGTTCGGTTTGGATCCTGCTGAGGCTAAGACCATAAAAGAAAAAGCTATTGTTGAGCTAGAAAAGACAACCAAGGAGAAGAAGCTCAAGAAAAGGATGTTAGAGGCTGAGATTTGTCAATACCTTCTGAGGGATGCTGAAATTACTTCTGAGAATATTCCTGTTCTGAAGTCCTTTCTAGTGGAACAATTTCCTGAGACTCCGGGAAAGAAGTTTATGTCTCTGGAAAAATTCAAAGAGAAGGTAGTCGAGAAGGAAGCTATGGAAGAATTTCAGGAAGTTCAAAGCTCTGAAAAGATAGCTGACTAGTTAAAGCAAGAAGATGACTTTCAGGATAAGGAAAGTGCTTCAGAGAAATTATCATTCTGGACTTCTCAATACGAATCTTCAAAACTTTCTACACCTAGAGATGATGAGAAGGGAGAAGAGGAAGCCAATAATCCATCTGAGGAAGAGATTCACAATCATGAATTTATTATTCCTGAGGATATTGAAGCTAGAGTTGAGAAGGAAAAACTTTATGAAGACAAGATTGTACAATTATTAGAAAGTGAGCATGAACCACCAGATAAAGAGGCTAATCTGAAAATCAGTAAGGGGAAACAAATAGTTTTTGACACTCCAACTAAAGACATTTTGAGGAAGAAAGAATTTTGAAGAACTTCTAAGAGGAAGTTGGTATAGATAGAGGAAGAACCATCTCAAAGAAAAATGTATGATTCAAATTCATCTGCGCTGGGACTTTATTTTGTTGTTCAGTCCCTGAAGAAGTTGGTGAATACTATTACGATCTTTCCAGTAATTGAATCGAGATACCAGATGCTTCAGAACAGTATGAATCAAAAGACAGACTCTGTATCCATGGTGATGGATAGATGTGTTAAGATAGAGGTTGATCACAAAATTTTTCTGATCAACTATGAAGCCCACAAGAAATTGTGCAAGAATATGACCAAATGGTCTAAGAAAATTATTGAAGATATGGAAGAGCTTGATCAGTTCCAAGAAGATGTCAAAGAAGCCTTTGGTACTGAAGATGACAAAATCAAAAATCTTTCAGATAGCTTTCAGGAAAAGATAAGTCTAGAATAAAGTTCTCAGATTTAGGATGTAAAAGATATGAATGGGAAGCTAAGCTATATTGTTCAAAGCATGAAAACAGAGAAGGATCTCTAGAGCAAGATGCAAGAAAATCTTTTGAAGCAAGATGAATTGCTAAAGGTTCAGGAAGAGTCCCTGAAGGCTCATGAAGATAGGATCAAGACATTAGAAAAGAAAGATGAGGAGGATCATAAAGAGCTGAAAAAGATGAAGACCATTGTGAAGTTTCTAATGCCCAAGGAAAATAAAGAAAAATAAATTCCACTCCAATATTTTTTTTGTAATGTATTTCCTTGTAAAAATTCTTTCAATCTTAATGAAAACTCTGGTTTCTTGTCTTTTGTGGTATTTTGTACTAATATTTCAGGTACCATATTGTTTTTCCATTCCCTCAAATTCTTTTTGAAAATCACAAAGGGGGAGAAGGAAAAATAACTCATTAGGGAGAAGGAAAAATCTAAAAGGGAGAAGAAAAATATATCTAAGTAAAGAAGAAATATCCCTAAGTAAGCGGGAGCTTATTTAAGGATGAGTTTCTCATGACGAAGATTTCCACATTCAAATGAAAATTCTCATTCCGGAAATATAGAATACGATCCTTAGAGTTCCAAAGACTAAGGGGGAGTTATTCATATTTACCATTGTCTGTAAACAAATGGAGATATGATTTTATTTCAAAGTCTAGAAAATCTTTTCTTTAAGTCCTTATACTCTTTTTCGGAAGGATGTTTCTGATTTCCAAAAGGGGGAGATTGTTGAGTCAATAAGGTTTTCCTTATGACTTTTACATTCTTTCTTGTTTTCAAAATCATAAACACCTTATCTTAAGTAAAATCTGATTTTATCTTATATTTAAATTATATAAAGAAAATTTCCATACCCAAGGAAATATACCCTTACCTAGACTTCATTTCCCATATCAATATTTTTTTCTTATGTATAAAAATCGGATTCATATCTAAAAACTCAGAATCATATAATACTTAGACATTAAGCATTCTGTTTTAGGATCCGAATTCCTGTTACGAACATTTATGAAGTTTAACTCTAAATTCTGATTACGAATTCCCATTATGAATTCTAATAACGAATTCTGATTAAGAATTCTCATTACGAATTCTGATGATGAATTATGATTACGAATTCTCATTACGAATTCTGATGATGAATTCTGATTATGAATTCTCACTACGAATTTTGATGATGAATTCTGAATACGAATTATAATTACAAATTCTGATGATGAATTCTGATTACGAATTATCATTACAAATTCTAATGATGAATTCTGATTACAAATTCTCATTATGAATTCTGATGGAGAATTCTGATTACGAATTCTCATTCTGAATTTTGATTGAGAATTCTAATTATGAATTATGGATATGAAATTTTATGAAGTTCGACTCCAAATTCTTCTAATAAAAAGAATCCAAATATCCTTGTATTATAGACTCTGAATTTATTTTTGGATAGATTCCTAACTTTAATATTTTCTTACATTCCGAATATCAGTTTTTGGTTATGCTTTCACTTGTTCAATTATAAAATGATGTCATGCCTTCAGTTGTCAACTAACCATTATTTGAGTGACCTCAGGTCCCTCCCAAATTCAAGGAAGAATGTGACCGTTGGAGGAGGGAGAAGACCATTGGAGATGTGCCTATAAATAGGAGCTCATTCAAAAAGAGAGAAACAAATTTTTGATACTTTTGAAAAAGTGCTGGTGAAGTGATTCTTAGAGAGGGAGACTCTTATAAACTCTCAGGCTTCGTGCAGAATGTTTTTAACTGCTCGTTAAAACTTTTTTTCATGACGATTTTATTAGTGTAGAGGTTCGATTACCTTAAAAATCAAAGACTTTGGGTTGTGAAGTCAGAGGTGCCGATTTCCTTACAAATCGAGAGCTTTCAGGGATAGCAAGACATATACCGATCTTCAGATTTAGGGCTTACCTGGGTTTGGGTAAGACAGACTTTCTTGAAAGTATAAATCAAGGGACATCTTATCGAGGGTTGTTGGATACCCTCCTCTTTGGGTTAAAAGAGTTTATACTTGTTACTTGTAGTTTTACTACTTTGTTTTTCCACTTCATTTGTATTGTTGAGGAAAGTATAACTTTCTTATACTTCATTATACTTGTACTCTAACTATATAGGATTATATACGCTTTAAGGTAGAATCTTAGTTGTTGTAAACTTTTGTTAAGTTTCATTTCTGGAACCATTTTTCCAAAATCAAGAAAGTAATTAGAACTTAGATGTGTTGTGAATTTTGGTTATCAGTAAAAGTTCCAAAGGATTTTTTTAGTATACAATTCACCCCCTCTTGTATTTGTATCTCATTTTACATATTCGATCCTACATTTGGTATAATAGAGTATATCATACTCATACATACTATTCTAACATTAATATGGTTCATTATGGTTTCATTAGGTTATTTTATGGGCCTTTGGATGAGTTATAGTGTTTAAATCCATTGTTTGGGAATGTTCTTTTTATGGTTTTCTTGAACAATTCACTTGTATTCATGAATGGAAGTTCGTGTAGAACATGGGTAAACATCCAGAACTAATATTTCATGTTACTAATTATATTACAGAAGTTTAAATGATATTATAATGAATTATTTTATATACCATGTGGATGAATTATTAGTTATAATTTAATGATGATTATTTGCATTAATTTGGGCGATTTTTCAACCACAACAAAATTGTTTTGTTTAATTGTTTAGTAACATGTACATAAATTAGTTCTAGAACATGAAATAGGATAATAAATACCATTATCAATTTGTTATCAACCATTTTATTGTTTTATTATCATCCTTGAAGTATTTGAAGGAAAAATGAAGTGCATCTCCCATGATTTAGGTAAATTAACACATCATGGGAAACGATTTCATTTTATTAACAAAGAGAGGGTGGGAGGATTATAATGAGTAATATTACATTAACATGACATAATAGAATTATATCAAGCATAATATATTTATCATGAAATTTGGATAATATAATTTGAGGATATGAGAAGAAAATAAAATGAATTTGAGAGGAAAATGAATGTAAATAGATAGAGGAATTTACTCATGAATCCTCCTCTTGAGATCCATCTTAAGGAGCCTAAGCTGGGTCTTTTGATGAGGAAAATAGATCTTGGTCGTGGGGGAGGGGTAGCAGAATATTATTGGGAAGATTTTAGACAAGTCTTGAAGCTTGAGAGGTGTGAGGAAATGAAGTTGTTAATGGTGGTATTTATAGTGGATGGGAGAGGGGTTTTCTCAATACAATATTCATTAATTTATAATTTTCCACAAGACAAGTAATAGTGTGTCTTTCAGGACTAATTATAGTAATTTTATCATGTCAATTCGAACCAATTGGGATTACAATAGTATAACATCATAAATTACTCTATAATTAGTGTATTTAGCTTATTTTGTAAATTGTGGTACTTCACTATTCAGAAAAAAATCAAGTATTTCAGAAAAATACCAAAAATTAACCGTAACATTTTTAATGTGTAGAATCCAAAAATGAGTTCCATTTTTCCAAAATAATTTTCTAAATATTATTAATTTAATGGTTAATTAAAGTCATAATTTACTTGAAAAATACAGTTTTTAAAACATTTGTTTACTTATTCCAAAACATAGGTACATCATGCTTTCACTTAAATCCTACATATATAATATCATAGGTGAGGTAACTATTCATATGGGTATATCACTATTCATAAGGGTAACATTAGTATTCATAAGGGTATGTTACCATTCACTAAAAATTATGTTTGTTCAATTAGACTCCAAAAAATCACCCTAAACACAACCGTGTATGTCAGATTTTCGAAATTGAGAACATAGAAGTGGAAAAATTATATTTAATGGAAACAAAGTATTTTGTATCATTATATGTCATTTTGATACCTAATGTGATTATATTGTAATGCATAATTATAAGAAGGGAATTCCATTGATAAAACTTTGGGTCGTTATAGTGTGGGTAAATGATTTTGATCTAGGAATGAGGCTTGAGTGATGAGTGATTGTGTGATAGAAAATTTCATGATTGTAATGACTCAATTTTTAAGAGGAGCACCAAGGTTTCTTCTGGTAAGATGATATTTACATGTGATATGATCCTGATCAGTGTCTTAGGCATGTGATACTGGGTAAATTATGTGGGGATCCTGGGTTTTTGATTTGGGTTCTAATAACGGGTAACATGGGAGTGTACGTCCTTGAATTTATATGAGAGTGAGGTAGTATACACTGGTTATACACACTGTTATTTTAATTTTGAATTGGAAAGTGGACCTGTGTGAGTTGAGGGGTGTTGGAATTAATAGAGAACTTATGGGAATAGTGGCTTGAGATGGATGGTGTCAGAGTTGACAGTGGATAAGTGTGGATTGCAAGGAGTGTCCCACATGTGATTGATGGAACCTATTGTGGTAGTGATCATAGATCACTATAATGTAATCCATATGGTGTGGAGTACACCATTTAACATTAGAGGGAGATACAATCGTATTGATTAATTTCAACATATACTGAGTATGATGTTCTTGGTGAATTGGGAACAATTAGAATTTGAAATTTTGTGCTGGTACTCTATAATGAGTGGTATGACGACGTCTAGTCCTTATGTATAGAAATAGATGGAGTGTAAGCCATAAAGAAACCACTCTATTCAGGTAGGTTTGTGGATGATTGAGACCAATCATTGAATGATCAAGGTGAATTTTTGATAATGTTATGTGGATGGATACAAATTTAACTGGACTCTTTGATGAATGTAAGATGTGGAGTTTGGATTCAATGTTGAACATACTCCATCTATTGGAACTGGTATTAGTATAATTATGATTTTAGTGCTTGAGGTGAGAGCATAGAGGCCATTTTGGTTGGTATAGTATCCAAACATGGAATTACATAGAGTGTTGTGTAAAAATTTGGTGTGGGTGAGGAATGATCTTGGGATTACTTTGGGTGTTATGGTATTGTGATCAGGTGATGTGATAATGAGTTAGTGACTATGAATGATCATGTTTGAGAATGGTCATCCAGAGGAGGTATGAATTGTGTTTCTATGAATAATTGATCATGGTGAGTTGAAAAATTCATTGAGAATGTCCCTGGACTCTTGAGAATGTGTTTCAGTGAGAGATTCCACTAGATGGGGGAATCACAACTCAGAATCATCCCTTATAAGTAGAGGATTATAGCTGGGAGCATTAAAAAAAGAGGGTTTAACATACTTTATTAGAACCATCATAAAACAAATAATATTAAATAACTTTTATAATATTTAGGTGGTTTAATATAAACAACAATATATATTTTTTTAATTTAAAATTTAGATGCAATTTTGTTTAAAGCGTTGCTAAATATTTATATTATATCAAATATACTGACCCATTCCCCCCACCTAATCCCCTCACCCCTGATCCCTCCCCCTCTCCCTACCCCCCAATGATAACTTCCACTCTCATCCTTGATACTCCCACTCTCGAATCCCACAACGGTGACCACCACCTCTTAGACCCCGAACCTCCCTCTCCTTAGCCCCCCAAAACAACTACCCCTCTTGGTACTGATCCCTCCTCTCCTTGATCCCAACCCCTAATGAAGAGCACCCCTCATCCCCAATACACCCTATCCCCTACGTTTACCACCCCTTGGCCCTAATCACCCTTCTCCGCAATAATGACCACCCCTCACCCATCCCTCAGCTCCCCGTGACCTCCGACCCATACTCTTAACAACGACCCAGATTGACCCCTATTCTCTTCAATGTTATTTTAGGTGATTATTCCCATTTTTTTTAATTTTTAATAATTAATTATAAATTTTTATAACTAATTATTTATTCCATGTGGCATTATTCAAGTGACCAAGGTGTTTTCAGTATGTGGTGTAAGATGTGAATATTTTACATTGTCATCAAGAGGTAGGTAAATATCTTGGTTTTGTGTCACTTACCCATTTAATAATCATTTAATTTTTTAAAAAGGTTAATTTTACTTTTTATTTCCACCTTAAGATCCATTATGATTTGTATTTGGGAGAATAGTGGTTTTATATGTTTCATAGAGGTGTTTTTATTTAAAAAAACCCAATCATTTATCTCACATTTTAATAATATAATCCATATACATTTTACCACTCTCTTATATTATTTTAAAATGATATCATGAAGTTAATATATTAAATCAAAAAATAATATTAATCCCGAATAAAATTGACAATTCTTACTACAAGCTATGCATCTTTAGATTACATGAAGGTTTATGTATGTGCTACTCTCTACAAGTTGAGTACTATTTTTCAAATCAATTATGAAAATGCTGTAAAAAAAATAATTTCATGAAATGCTATGACATATATGAAAACAAATAAACTAGATATCATAGTTCTATGTTCTTGTTTTGAGTTTCAAAAAATCATAATTTTCATAATTATTGAATAAAGATATAGCCATAGGGTCAACAATGTTTTTTCGATATAAAATAAAAATTGATAATATGAAAATAATAAAATTTAGATATCATTTAATATAATAATTACATTCATGTATTATTGGGGACTTATAATAGTATGATTGACATCACTGTAACCTCTCTCTTTGGCTCAGTGAACTTATTCCACGAAATCCGATCGTACTATTGTGAGGGGTAATATTTATTCAATTTTTTTGTTTTTAATATTGGATTGAGTCATTTTTGTACTTAATTTGTGTTATTTCAAATCAATCCCCTACCCTAGTGAACAAAGAAGTTGGGTGAGGTTTAATTTTTATTGTACTTGTTTGATTAAAAATTTATATATTTATATCTGAATGTATCGGGAGAAGAGTAAAAATTCGATACCTATGGATAAAAGTTGGATTAATTTACATTGAAACACACCTCAATACACCAAGGGTTTGGAATAATTTTTAGATTATGCAATTGAAAATCGATTAGTGGATGGTATTATAAAATATTCATGTTCTAATTGTAAATTAAAGTGATGGTTGGATAGAAACTCAGTATATAATCATTACATATTGCTTCATGATTCATTTAGTAAAGATAATATCAATGCATAATTCTATGATATGAAGAAATTTATTAATAAACTTGGACTTGATTATAAAAAGATACATGCATGCCCTAATGATTGCATGATTTACTATGGAGAAGAGTCCGATAAATATGAATGATTTTTTTTTTCATAAAAGTATATGGAATTCAATGAAAAACAATCAGATTATAAATCAATGTAACCTTAGGAAGAAACAGAAGAAGAAAACTCATGAAAAGTAATTTCTACTTTCCTACGAAACTTTTCTTTCAAATATTATTCATGTAATTTAAGATTTCATATGACATGAAGTGGAACACTTAGGATAGTAGCAATAATGAATTGATGATACATCCAAATGATTCAATATCATAGATTTTATTTGATTAATTATATCCCTATTTCTCTTCAGATTCTATAAATGTACATTTTTTATTGGATTCAAATGGTTTTAAACCTTTTGTTACTTAAAGTGAAAATTATAGCATTTGGACAGTTGTCTTGATCCCCTATAATCTACCTCCATGGATGTGTATGAATAATACTTCCTTCATTATTTCAATTGTTATTATTTTAAAGAAAATTATTTGAAATGAAATTGATTCATACCTTAAAACATTAATTAAATAATTGTGATAATTATAGGATAATGGTGTGGAAACATATAATGCCTCAATGAGAAACTATTCAAAATTCATGCTTCTATAATGATGAAAATTAGTGACTTTACTAGACTAGGAAACCTCTACGGTTAGAACACCTATATTAGTTTGTTTTTTAAAGTTTATATTTTTTATTTTAATCCTCAACGATTACATCATATTAGAAAATGGTATTTTATATTTCATCATATATTTCTTGATGTTTCTCATAAATTCATGTTTAACAAGACAAAATTCAATTTAGATATTGAAGTGTGAAATCCACTGAAGGTGTTATCTAGTTCAGAAATATTAGGGCAATTAATGAGTGTCTCTATCGGATTTGGAAAATGTAATTAGTTTAAAGAATGGAAAAAGGGTACAAGGTACAATATCCAATGTAGCTGAAACACAATAGTTGAATAAAATGAGTATATTTTTCAAAGATTCTTATAGGGTGTTTAATCAAATATATCATAATCTTGACATAATTCATATTGAGAAGAACATGTGTGATAGTGTAATTTTTACATTTCTTAATGAGTAGGGTAAATCAAAGGATCACCTTAAATCTTGTAAGTATTTGGAATCAATGATTATAAAGCATGGTTTGTGGGAAAATGATAATGTAAAGTATCCTTTAGATATTTTTACAATGAGAAATAATAAGAAAGGTATATTCATTTGAACTTTAATGAATGTAAAAGTTCCATATAGATATTAAAGTAATATTTCAAAGTGTATTTACATAGAACATAAAAAGTTATATTGATTGAAAATTTATGAATCACATATTAAGATGAAGCATTGTTTTCCATTGGAATTGGGTAATATATTACCTAAAAAATTTAATGAAGTTCTAGTTAAGTTGTGTAGCTTTTTTAGAGATCTTTTTAGAAAAACATAAAATTTAACAGAGCTTGATAAAATTCAAGAAAGAATTGTTTTGACACTTTGTAATTTGGAGTTGTTATTTACCCATTCATTCTTCACAGTCATAATTTATTTGACTATTAATTTTTTTTAAGAAGTTAAAATTTGTGGACTAGTACACTATTGATGGAGGTATCCAATTGAGAGTAACATTGATATTTTTTTTATTTTCATTAGTGATTTCAATTTTATTAAATCATTGAATAAATGTTTTAATATGATTTTTTTTCATTAGGTACATAGGTCATTTGAAATCATATGTGTGGAATAAATATCAACTAGAAGGCTATATTGATGAAGGTTACATGGATAAAGAGTGATTAAACTTATGTTCTAGATATTTGGATGGGATTGAGACTAGATTAAATCATTTTGATGTGTTAATGAAATATTTTCCTTCTGAAAACCAGTCATTGGTATTTATAACTATTAGAAAACCAATTAGAAAGGGGTAAAATTTTACACAAATTAAATTTTATTTTCTACAAGAAGATGCATATTTTATACTTAATAGTCTTATTTAAAAACCATTTGTTAAATAATTGTGATTTCAAACAAATAGGTGACTAAGGGTTCAATCTTAAAATGTGATGAAATTAACAAAAGATATTAATAAGGAGATTGTTGAATGTTTTACCCATCATGTAAATATAGGCTCATATTCATATTATTGACGTGTAGATATTTTGTCTATTTTAAAATTAACACATTATGTCTTATTTTCTAGATAATTAATGTTGATAATCAAGGTAAAATATTAAATGATTTGAAGTTTTTTGTATCAAGTTCCTCTAATGAAGGCTAAGAGATTTGTTGCCTACAATATTAATGGCTTTAGGTTTCATATAGTTTATCATGAAGAAACTTGAAAATAGAAATAGTAGTGTATTTACACTTTTAGAGGTGGGATACTATGGATTTTTTTTTGATATAATTGAATTAAAATATAATGGTCAATTTTTAGTTGTCTTATTCAAATGCAAGTTGGTCAACATTGATAGGGGTATGATGAATGATTCATTACATTTTAATTCTTTAAACTTATTTCTCTTGATCTATACTGGTGAGTGTGTATAGAATGATCCATTTATCTTGGATTTACAAGTTGAGATGGTTTATTAAGTAGCTGATGAAAAACATGATGGTTGGAGTGTTATTGTACACTTAAAGTAGAGACTTCTATGATATGGGTGATTAATATCAATTGGTAGTTTATGATTGTTAGCCTCATCTACCAAAAAACAATGAATATTTTTTTCTTGATAATATAGAAATAATAATAGATGTTAGAGAGTCTGAGAATGAATCACTCATCTTAATGGAGGTTTATAACATTGAATATAATGGAGATGAAGATAATTGAATGTATAAATTGGATATTAAACAATATTAAAATTTATCTTCTATAAGTGTTTCGTACATATATACATTATTCTATTTTTTTTGTAAAAGTATTTTATATTTTAATTTTATTATATATTTAATATATCTGAACCATTTGAATTATAGGAATACCAAGAACAAAAAAGTTCAAGATCCCAGCTGATAAAAATCTTGGATCACACCACCACCACCATTAGATTTAGAGGATATGAGTGATTCCACTGTACCTGAGACTTCAAGCGAGCCAGACATTTCCTTAGATGTTGTTGGTAGCCCACCATCCAATTCATCTCTAGCGATGGAGTAGTATGTCACCCCTTTATCTAGGGGACATTGGAGAGTTACCGTTACTGGTATATATGTCACGAAATAAAAAACTATTTATCTTATTAATTTTTTAATTCATTCTTCAAATAGATAAAAATAACAATAGAAGATATATAAATATGAAAGTGATAGATATATGGGGCCTAGAGGGCTGTGATATTATTATTCCATTTGATGAGTTTGGGGTGCCTACTAGTGACACTGTTATAATCTTTGGATAGATTCTTTAACATCTTTCTTTTGACATAGCGAGATTTTCCATTAATTATAATGATTGGATCCATATTTCCATAACATAGAAAAATGAGGTCTTTTATAATCATGTAAAGGTAATATTAGTTTAATATTAATTTATAATTAATTTAAAATACATGATTAAAATTATTAATATACATATAATGTTTTATGTTTTTTATTTATTGTTTTTTTAATTTTGATGCCCCTGACTCCATTTCATGCCCATTGAATCTAAAAAATTTGGGTATGAAATGGGGAGATTTTAAATGAAGATTATATAATTAGTTTAATGACACATCTATGAGCTCACGAAAAATGTTTGAGAACATTCCTACAAGAATTTCTCGTGTTTAATGAAGACTATTGGTAGATATTAATCCCATGAGGTAATTGTATATTTTATAGTGTATTCATGACATAAATGCAACAAAATTATAATTTTAATTAATGTTTATATTTGTTTAGGAATTATATTAAAAAATATCATGAATCATGACAAAGAATTCGTTCTTCATATTACTGGGTCTAATTGTTTTTTTGAGAAAAATAAAAATCTTGGTTTATATTTTCCATTATTATTTATATCATTTTATTATAAGTTACTATTTTTTCTAACTTGTTTGTATTTTTTATAAGGGCTAATGAATTAGGTCACTCTTTTGGATGAATAGAGATGTGTTAAAAATTTTATTGGAAATCCAAAGGTAGTTTTGAAAATGAACAAACTGAAGACATTGGAATAAGAACTTTTCATTACTATTTCATGTTATTTCATTACTATAAAAACTTAAGAATGAAAATATATTATAACAACAAATAATTCTTCAACCCAATTAAATGGGGAAGACTACACGGATCAAAAATTGCTAATTTTTCATCATTTGATCCATCTAGCCAACCCAATTAATTAGGATTATAAATTATTTGATGTTATAATTTATTATTCATTATTATGTTTTATTGTAATTAAATGAAAATAAATAGTAAGAAAAATATATTAATTATAAAATTTTATGAATTTTAGATAATTTAAAAAATCATTATTAATATTTTTGTATTAATAGGTTAAATTTAAAATTTTGGGATACAAACCCTTCACAATAATCATCAATTTCCCAAAATGATACAATTGCAATTATTTTAGGGAAGGTGTATTGTAGATGGGTATATGGGATTTATTCTGGGCCAGCTCTATCAAGTTTCTTTGGTAGGGTGTCATCATAAATTATTGTTACACCCTGTGACGGTTCGTGTAATGCTCTTGATTGTGATTTATAAATAGAAATTTCAAGGTGGAAATAAAAAGTGAAATAAGAAGACTATAATAAGAAAACATAAAATGACAATTTAGTATTTAAAACAAACAATTCAAGTCATACTAAATATATCATGTGCCAAATTGACATGTGGTTGATTCCAATATGTAAAAAATGAATTATGGATCATTATAATGATGTTTGAAAGCAATCCGATATTGTTTTATCACTTTTTACTCAATAAATAGTTTTTAAATGTACCAAATCCTTTAAAAACATATGTCGGGTGTCAAAACTAGGAAAAATACATCATATTTCTATAAAATTAGAGTGAAATAACCATATATTGATTTTTGAAATGAAGGAACTGATGGAATATCATTCCAACTTATTGTTTTCTCAAGATGCCCATAAATGTGTTTTTAGTGTTTTAAAATACTAAAATGTGTGTGTAATGGAATAAACCATATAAATAGTCCTCATATTGCCGTGAAATCATCAGGAAAACCATTTTTGAGTTATTTTTGATGTGTACTCATAGACAAAACATTAATTCGATGTACAGTGGGATCGTAATGACTTGGTAAATGGTTTTTAAAGGTACTAAAGCCATTAAAAACATGTGTTGGGGGGCTAAAACCAGGAAAACAAAAAATTATGGACATCAAATCTGAGAAAATTCCCATAGATTGATTTTTAAAATCATGGAAGTGAAAACACATCATTCCAAGTTACAGTTTTACCAGGATACCCGTAAACACAATTTTAGTGTTTTAAAACACTAAAACATACTTTTAATGGTAAAAACCATACAAAGAAACATCATATTGAGGTGAAATCATGATAAAACCATTGATGAGTTATTTTTAATGTGTATACGTAGAAAAAAATTTAACATGACATGTGGTGTGGTTGGAATGGCTCAATAAACAATTTGTAGAGGTACCAAAGCTTTTAAAAATGTGTGTAGGGGGTTAAAACCCCCAAAACATCATCAGATGGTCATGAAATCAGTGTAAAATTACCTTCAATTTATTTTTGAAATTTAGGAAATGAATACACATCATTCCAAGTTACATTTTACATGGGGTTTCTTTAAACATGTTTTTAGTGTTTCAAAACACTAAAACATGTGTGTAATGGTAAAAACCATAGAAAATAACCACATATTGAAGTAAAATCACAAAAAAAAAACTTTTATTATTTGTGATGTGTACATGAATACAACACATCAATATTACATGCAGTGTGGTCAGAATGACTTGGTAAATAGTTTTTAAAGGTACTAATGCCTTTAAAAACATGTGTTGAGGGGTCACAACTAGGAAATGACATCAGATGGTTATAAAATCATATGAAAATGACTTTAGATTGATTTTTGAAATATAAGAACTGATGGAATGTCATTTAGAGTTATGACTTTCCTAATACGAATGTGAACACATTTTTAGTGTTTCAAAACACTAAAATGGGTGTGTAATAGTAAAAACCATAGAAAACGAACTCATATTGTTGTGAAATCGTGGAAAAAATTCTTTTGTGTTATTTTTTATGTGTATTCATAGAAAACACATCAATCAGATGTGTGGTGTGATCAGAATGACTCAGTAAACAATTTTAAAGGTACTAAGGCATTCAAAAACGAATGTTGGGGGGGGGGGGTTAAAACTAGTAAAACAACACCATATTGTTAGGAAATCAGAGGAAAATGATATTAGATTAATTTTTTAAATGTAGGAATATATTTCCCATCATTCCAAGTTAAGGTTTTCCAAGGATTCCTATAAATTCATTTTTACAGTTTAAAAACCCTAAAACTTGCAATAATCAAAACCATAGGAAATGACAATAGTTTGACATGAAATCATGAGAAAACCATTGTTGTCTTATTTTTTATGTATATTCACACAAAACATATCAATCCAATGTGTGTTTCGGTAGGATGGATTAGTAAATAGTTTTTAAAGGTACCAAAGCCTTGAAAAAAATGTATCAATGGGGGGGGGGGGGGGTCAAAACAATGGAAATGATGTTGAATATTCATGAAATAAGGGGAAAATGATCAAATATTTATGTTTGAAA
This sequence comes from Viscum album, assembly GCA_963277665.1. NCBI lineage: Eukaryota > Viridiplantae > Streptophyta > Magnoliopsida > Santalales > Viscaceae > Viscum > Viscum album. The sequence continues at coordinate 728,321,278 of OY728155.1, forward strand.
TGTAGGAATAAACAACACATCATTCTAAGTTATTGTTTTCTCAAGACCCCCCATAAACACATTTTTTGTATTTTAAAACACTAAAACATGCATGTAATGGACAGAACCATAGAAAAACATAATATTGAGGTGAAATCATGGTAAAATCAAATTTGAGTTATTTTTTATGTGTACACACACAGAATGTCAATATGATGTGCGGTGTGGTCAAAATGAGTCAGTAAGTAGTTTTTAATGATACCGTAGCCTTTAAAAACATGTTTTGTGTGGTCAAAACTAAGAAAAAATTTCTTATGGTCATAAAATTAGAGGAAAATGATTTTAGATTGTTTTATGAAATGTAGGAACAAATGAAACATCATTCCAAGATATGATTTTACTGGGATTCCCGTAAACACGAATTTAGTGTTTTAAAACACTAAAACATGTGTATAATGGTAGAAAACAAATAAAACGACCTCAGATTGGAATAAAATCATAGTTCAAACATATTTGAATTATTTTTTATATGTATGTGAAGATAAAACATCAATCCAACATGATTTGTGGTTTTAATGACTTGGTAAATAGTTTTAAAGGTATTAAAGCCTTTAAAAACATGTGTTAGGGGGTCATAACCATATTTTTTTTGGATTTACATGAAATCAGAGTAAAACATCCATAGATTGATTTTTGAAAATTTGGAACTAAAATGACATCATTATGAGTTATGATTTTTTTGGGATGCATGAAAACACATTTTTAGTGGTTTAAAACACTAAAACCAGCATGTAACGGTAACATCTATAGAAAATGGACTCAGGTTGATGTTAAATCATGGTAAAACTAATTTTAGTATTATTTTGTACATGTACGCACACAAAAAACATCAAAATGACATGTAGTGTGGTCATAATGACTTGTTAAACAATTTTTTAACGTACTAAATCCTTAAAAAACATGTATTTGGGGTCAAAAATAGAAAAATGACATTGTATTTCCATGAAATTAGAGTATAAAAAACATATATTTATTTTCAAAATGTAGGAACTTATGAAACATCTTTCTAAGGTATAATTTTCATAGGATTCATATAAACATGTTTTTAGTGTTTTAAAACACAAAAAACATGCATGCAATGGTCAAAACCATAGAAACCAACCACATTTTGATGTAAAATCATAGAAAAACAACTATTTAATTATTTTTTATGTGTATTCACACACAAAACATAAATATGAAAAGTGGTGGGGTTGGAATGACTTGATAAATAGTTTTTAAAGGTACCAAATCCTTTAAAATCATATATCGGGGGGGGGGGGGGGAGTGGGGGGCCAGGACCAAGAAAATTATGTTAGATTACAATGAAATCAGAGTAAAATTACTGTTGATTGATTTTTGAAATGTAGGAAATGATGATATGAAATTATGAGTTATGGTTTTCCTGAGATACCCATAAACACATTTTTAGTGTTTTAAAACACTAAAACATCCATGTAATGGTCAAAACCATAGAAAAAAACCTTAGATTGATGTGAAATAATGGGATAGTCACCACTGAATTATTTTCAAAATATTGAAAATGATACCATATCAAAGTCTTTTAATTTTTTTTATTAAGTAAATTTCAAGCACACTGCCCATAAATTTAAAAACTAATTAGATTGTTATATACTTATCCATTTTAAGTTTCAAGTGATTAATCATATCTTAAATAGGTAATTTTGTGTTTTCAAAGTGTTCTATATGATATATTTTTTTATATTAAAATGTGTTTTGTTTCATTAAAAAAATAAAAAAATTTATGTGGAACATTCTGAATATATTCAGTGCCTTTTCAATTTCATATTTATTTTCTTAATTGTTTTGGTTTTTATTATTGGTGACAGAAGCTAGAATTAGGAAGATGGATGAACGTTTTGATCCATGAAATTATCTAGAATGAAGTTAGGATGGTTCTTAGTTTATATGTTATGCTTAAACTTTATCAATGTTTCTACTGTAATTTTGATTTATTATGTACAATTTTAATTTTTTCTTCTTTTTTTATTAGAATTGATGAGATGATGTGGTTGGTTCCAGTTGATCAGATGACGTGGAGGCATATGGTTGTAGTGGAGTTTGAAGGATCGACATATATTAGCCATGGGTTTTTGTTTGACATATTTTATATGTATATATTAATGACTGATGTATTAGTTGACTGAGGTTATGAGTTAACCAAGGTTATTTTGACTAAGGTTATGGTGATTGAGGTTGTATGTATATATGAATATGGACATATTATGGTGTATGTATGATGGGTTTATTGTGTATTTCATTTTTATATTATTTCATATCATATTTTTTATATTTATTTTTTTGTTATTTTAAAAAAAATTAAATTATTAGAAATATATTGAGTGGAAGTTTATAATAACCACCACTAAATATATTTTTTAAAATTTTAATTAGTAATTTTTAATATTCATCTTCACTAATCATTACCACCATTAATTTATTTTGTGGCGGTTAGGTTCATTTTATCTATTTTATTTTTAGATTAGTTTTTTTAAAAACTACAGCTAAATAAAATCTAAATCGCCACTAAATGCTCAAAAAATGTAACATACATAAAACACTGGTAATGAATAAAAACTTCTGCCAAATTATTTCTTATAGTGAAATACATAGCTATTTTCGTAACCACTGTGAAACAATTTAGCGACGGTTTAAACAACCAACAGTTAAAAAAATAAAGGCTGTTAGTATCTCCATTTTTTTATAGTGGTAAACTATAGGACTATATATTAAATGATTGATGAGACTATTGTGTTTTAGGTTAGATGGGTTCAATAAAGCACTGTCTTAGTGTTTTGGCGATAGTGACAAGTGGGAAGCTCAAGCGCTAATGTATAGTGCACCCTCTATTGGAGTTATGTAGTGGAAGCTCGGTTGTTTTCCTAGAGTTGACAATGATGGTTTTCATATGAATTAGAAAATAGGGGAGGTCGAGTCTTTTGTTCAAGTTCTATAAGGCTTCTTGGGAAATTAAAGTGCTATGACAGAGATATTTGAAAGACCCGCACTATTTTCATGTAATGAATTTTAGAGGAATTTTGTTTTTTTGGTTTCAGATGTGTATGAGGGGTAAAAGGGTAACCTTCCATACCATAGGGCTCTAGATACTCTTATGACTATATTATTGATCCTAGTATAGGGTAATTAATTTTGGGTTATAAATTGGAGATATTCCAATCCAAGATATTTTCCTTGATATTTTAATATTTATTTAATTAAATACTAATTATTTCATTGATGAAAAAAAATTATATCCTTTAAATAGAGTGTTAGATTAGAATTAAAATTCTGATATTGAGTTTGAAGTGGGGTTTTTATCTAGGTAAGGTATAAAATTATCCACGGTTTAGGGATAGAAGTCGGGCTATTCATGTGGACTTTTAAAAATAAATTATATTAAATGAAAATAAATTAAATTGATTTAATTAAAAATTATTATACTCTTTCCCTTTTGTTCCTTCCAAGATACACCAAAGATGGACATATTCTCCTTTTGATTTTCATGGTCGAACCAAGGGGGAGATAGAGGTATGTGAGGGATTTTTTGTAGGGATCTGTAACTTGTCTATACTTTGTGAGGAAATATATTATTTCAATATTCTTTTAAGTATCATGTGAATATCTATTTCCAATTTTTGTTAAAAAACTATGTTTTTGTGGGTTAGAAGTGGCCCATTGTGGGTGATTTAGTGTTTGAAATTTTTTTCTTTTAATTTGTTATTGTGTTTTGAAAAATTAGTATGTTTAATTTTGTGGTTTTTTTGTGTTTAGAAAGGAAAAAGAATAAGTGGAAGAAAAATATATTTAATATAAAAAAAGATATATACTTGGGGGAAATTCCACTATGTAAGCATTGAAAGTGATACCTTTAATCACCAGTAGTGAGGGTGACATAAGGATATACACCCATACATAGGGTACCCTCCTTGTATAAGGTTTGTTTCTTTTTTTAAAAACAATTCAAAACATTATTTTTTTTCCTGGTTTTCATAGAGGATCATTTCTATTCATTAAATCGTGTTTTGGGGAGTGTAAAATTATAATTAATTATTGTGGATTAATTTTTGAATTTATTATAAAATAATTCATAGAATTATTTTATAGTTAATTAATGTATTATTAGAGTGGTTTTTTGAAAATAAAATAAGGGAAGTGGCCCGTTAAGTATGCCTTGAAATTTATTCATTAATTTGTCTCTGGTTAAAGGTGTAAAGTTAATTATAATGAGTTGAAATTAATTTAATTACGTGATTAATTATAAAATAAATTTTAAATTTATATTTTACTTTATCAAAGTGTTATAAATGAGTTTATAGCCTCGTATTGATGGATGATGACTATGCTATTTTTGGACGAGCTTCGATGAGTGTGGTCGAGCTTCACCTATAAAGGAGATGACTTCAAGAATGAGGTTGGTGGTCCCTCGAACACACCCTTTATATTAAATTCACTTTTGTTTATATATCTCCCATAACATTACATCTCGCTACTAAAAGAGATCAGAATTTTAAATTAAACAAATATTTTAATTAAAAATAAATGCTTATGAATGAATTGAACAAAGTTCCATGGCCCATGTAGTGCTCTTGTGCACTAGCATGATACACCAACCATTGAAGACCACAAGGTATATTATGATATTGTTCCCTGATACACATGAAACCCTAGGGGTTATAAATTTCTTAAATTTTATGAACTTATTGTACCTATATAAGTGCCCTTAGTTACCCAGAATAGGGGTATGTGACAGGATGAGAATGAATGTATTTTGTAGGCTCAGTAGACCTTGAGATGTCTTAGAGCCTTCAGGACGATTGATTAGAGAGTGAGTCTAATGTTCCTCTTCCATTAGCTTAAGGGTTCGTAAGAGGGAATAGCTTGGGTATATTATATATAGGTTCAGTGCGTAACTAACAACCTATGATGAAATTGGAAATTGGGATGGGCTTAATGCTATCTCTCTAGAGTGATGCCAGTAGGGCTTTCCAATGAGGATGATGAGTCTATAAAATGATCACATTGATGCCAAGGGATGATATTCCCTTTGAGTGATGTATTTTTTCCTATTATTTTGGGAATATTTATAAGAACTCTTTAGGGGGGTTTGGATTGTGATAAGATCAGGGGACCTCATTGAGTGACCCAATTATACATTAGCCCTTAATATGGTTAGTGGTAATATGTAGTGATGATTGTGGGTGTCACCTTAGAAACTGAATCATTGTTGTGTTCCTAGTAGGGATATAATGACAAGGATATGTCAAGAACATGAGAGGCCAACAATTATCATGCGATAAGGGTTGGAATAATGGCCAGTTCATGTTACCGTTATTATAATTACTACAAGACATCACTCAGTGGATGTAGACTCTAAGTATATGATGATAGATTCCAATGACCAAATGAGGATGCTTAGATATTACAACCATCAGGTCCAATGATGTTTTATGATATTATTTGGTATGATTAGTGATTCCTAGTGATGTCTAGAATCTAGGTGTTGAGATTGGAGTTATTATTGGATTCCCAGGACACCTAGGACCCAATGTTAATGCATGATACTATGGTTTTAGTAGGATAATGCCTAGGATAAGTCTTGGCTCTAATATTATATGAGATACCTCAAATGTCTAGAATCAGACATTATACTAGATATTATATGATATTCCTAGAATTTCTAGGGTCTAACATTATTTTGGTTGTTATAAACGATTCCTAGGAGATCCTAGGATATGATTTCATATCTAGTGGATGCATTCTCATGAAACCCTAAGTATGACATGTATCCCCTAAGGATCAATGACATACTCAGAGACACTTTAACACTAACTGAAGTATGTATGGTAAATCCCAAGTGTTATGTTAGAAATGAAATATAAATTGTTATTATTTATTTATGTTTTAATAATATATTTATTTTATTATTATGATCATATCACATGTGTATATATCAATTTATTGGTCATGTACGAGACTATGTTGGTGGTGCTATATTTAGTTGTAATTCCACCCTACTTGGGTGGCCATGAAACTTGGGTATCTAAGTAGATCCTCACTATCTGTAGGTTTAGTTAGGGATGAGGCATAGAGTAGAACCTTAGAAAATATTAACATGAATGGAGTTTATAGGCCAATGTGTTAATGGTATGATCATGTATGTGAGTTGTTTTGGAGGACTTTATAGCATAATATTGGTTTTATTTAACATGTTTAGCTAGCTTTTCCCTTTACCTTATTTATAGGATGTTTGAATAGTTGTTTTATTTATTTCATTTATAAATGTACAACCAACTATTCCATTTATTTGTATTTTATGACTCCTTTATATATGAATTTTTTACTACTCTATTTTATTTTATATATCATGTAGATTGATTTTATAGCTTTTTATTCTTAAATGAGGGGGCTCATGAGGCTCCTAGTTTTTTAACTATTATATTTCCATTACATGAATGGTTCATGTATATTTTTTGTATAATCAGACATTAACCTACCATTTTATGGAGTTAATAGTCCTCCCAAGACAATATTATTCCCTCATAACTTGTTGGAAGCCTCTTGTATAAAGGGATGTGTACCATAGATCTCATAGAATCCCCGCACGGGTGCTGTTAGGGTGGACCAGGCTATGGCATTAGATAAAGGTAATCAATAAATTACATATTCTGTGTAAACATAAAATAAATTCATGTAATGGTAATATATACCCGGATTAAGGTAAAAATGAGTTTTTGAAAAGGAAATATATAAATTATGAAGGCTTTATAAAGGTAAATAATTAATCTATATATATAGGTAAATAAGGAGTCCACTATTCTGAATTAGGGTAATTATAAAACTATGTAATGGTAAAATAATTTGTCCCATTATCACACAATGGTAAAGTATAATATTCTATGTAAATGTAAAAATAATTTCAATAAAATAAAAAAAATAAAAATAAAAAAATTAAAAATGAAAAAATTATAAGCATTTTATACTTAATGAATTAACAAGAATAATAATAAAACCCATATGGTAAAAAATTAATTCTTGGAGATATTATAATTAACTAAATAATAGGATAACTAATTAAATGTCCAAAATTTTGATTAAAAAAATTAAAAAAACAAACTTCGTACTGATAAACTCCCCAATACTAACACATGTAAGATTATACTATGTTGTATCATATCTAAGAAGTTGGTGAAGAGAAAGTGAATCATGAAATGAATGAGGTTATGATTAAATTGAATAAATAAATATTTAAATATGGATTCATATTAAATCAAGATCATTATATAAATATCATTATATCATATTTATCACCTAATTTATTTAGTTTCATTATGAATTTTAAAATTAAAAGTATAGATAAAACACATAAATATCTTTTGGGTAAGGTTTTTCAAGAATATAAGAACTTAAATAAAGAAAAATCTTTAATTTATATAGTAAACAAGAATATTATTAAGTTGAAAAGTATAATTGAATGGACATCACTAAAGAAAAATTCACAACATCCTTATAAGAAACCAAATATTATTTAGGATAACATCAAACATGAAGCTATTTTCTTCACCTGTGGTAAGATAAGTTAATGGAAGTGAAACTAAAATGTATTGAAGTAGAAGAAAGCATAGTCTTTAACTGAAATTTATACCCATATTTTCATGTGATATTTCTATTTTAATCATTATTTATTAGATACTATATGTGTGTCATACATTTTTATCAAAATATTTAACCATGTTTAAAAAAATTACAAGAAGTGAAGTGAATTATATAAGAAGTCAAGGGAGGGTGATTCATATTTCAAGAGGGAGAAAACATGGATTCTATTTTTCTAAGTTGATTGATTCTAGTCAAACTATTATTTATTTTTTATTATTACCAAAAAATTTATATCATGTGTACATTGGAAAAAATGATATATTATTCCACTATGGAATGAATGTTTTCTATGGTGTCTCACTCATAGTTCATTTATTTTAGGGGATTCGTTTTAATCAAATACTGAGGGGGGATGGATAATGAATTATGTATATATAATATTTATAATGGTTTATATATAAAATAATGAAGCTATAAATATCATGGGGAAGGTTTATGTGAAATTAAAAATATAAAATGGAAGTTTTTTAGATTTACATGGAGTTTTATATATACTAGGTTTAAAAAAGAATTTAATTTCATTTGGTAATAAGGATGAAGTAGGGTATAAAAATAGATTAAAAAATAAAATATTTAAGATTAATTTGGCTTCCATGATTATGTTTAGAGGTTTAAAATAAGGGACATTATTTCTAACCAAAAGTTTAGATGGAGAAATGTTTTCTAGAATTACTACTTTTGAATGTTTGGAGTTTTGTCACTATATTTATGGGGACCTTAGTGAGAATAACATGTGATTCTTAGAAGATAAGGGTATACTAAAGCCTTATCACATGGAATTTATAAGTTGAGAGGTTTATATACAAAAAAATTAGTGAAATTTGTTGTTTAATCCAAATAGATAGACACCTAATTACAAAATTTTAGAGATCATGCACAAGAATGTTTTGAGTCCTACACTAACCCGTTCTTACAATGGGTCTTTGTAATTTGTTCAGAGTATTAATCCAATGGAGGGAAATGGTGGAAAAAGATATTGGAAGTAAGAAATGAGTCTCAACAACACTATAAAGTGGGAGATATACATGAAAGATGAAATGAATCCTTTACATGAAGAAAACCTAGGATCTAACAGAATTACCACAGGATAAGAAATCACTATATAACAAATGGGCCATTAATTTGAAAGAAGAATCTAAATATAGGAAGAGGTACAAAGATAGGTTGGTTTTAGATGGGTTTTATAAGAAGGGATATAACAACCCAAACTTACAATGATTTTTTATTTTCTTTCTTAAATTATAAATCTGAATGTTAAATGAATTTATAGACATCTATCACCTAAGTTGTTTCCTTTCCATTTTACATTTAAAATATTAATTCTAGTATAATGAAATTTTATGGTTTTATTAAATATATTTTATTATATTTATGATTCATTCACCAAAATTATTTTTTATTTTTTGGGTAATTAAGTCATATTTTTTTTCAAATTATGATACTTGTTTTCGTAGTAAATTTTTTTTAATATATAATAATTTAAAGTAATGGTTTATATCATTTTATGTGAAACATATGTTGAATGATTAAATATCAATTTTTCACAAAAATAATACTTTATCTTGAATTTTTACTTAAATTATTGTTTATTTAATTTGTAAATGGTTTTTAACAAATTCTATATATTTGTTATTAATTTTCATTATAAAATAATGTTGAGAAACATGTTTTTTAATTAAACGAAATTATGTGATATTTATTATTTGAAAATTTAACTCCTCTTACGTATATTATTTCATTGTGACAAAATACTTTTACAATGTTTTTTAAAAAAATTAGCTAGTTATTGACATAATATTGTATTAAAAATTTATATAGTCTATTTCACTAAAATGATTTTCACAATTATATATTTAAAATATAAATTCTAGTTATATAGAAGAATAATATTCTAGAATTTAAATGTTTTACAAGTAAAATAATTAATTATCAAAAATAAAATAATTAATATATGATAAAAAATATAAATATAATCACCCATATCGAAAGAAATGGTTTTATTTTAAATAAATTGATTTTACACGTGTTATATGATTTTATTTAAAAGATAAATTCCTAAATTTTAAAAAATTTATTTTATAAAAATGAATTCATTTTTTAAATAAGTGCATCAAAATTATCTAATGGTTAATGTTTTATAATTTTATGAATTAATAAAATTTTTGAGTGAAAATTAAATTTTGTATGAATGTACGTCGTGTGTTATGATATCATAATGAAAGAAAGTGATGAAATTAATACTATAAAGGGAATACTCAACCAAAAATGGGTTTTTTTTCCTCAAAATAGTTTATTTTAAAGGAATAATATTATTTTTCTAAACCTAAAATGAATCTTCCAAAACCTAAAGTTTATTTTATGTTTTTAAAAATAATTATTTATGAAAAGGAATCTTTTAAACATCCAAAATAATATATAAAAATGGGTTTAAGCTTATAAACTATTAAAATATCAAAATCTACATCATATTTTTTTTAAACATGGGCTAAAACCATTAGAAGGCCAATGATTTTTCATTTTTCAAACATAGAGTCCAAAACCATTAGAAATTAATAAATAAAATCACTCTCATTTTCTATGAATTCCCACGCATTCTCTCATTCATCCCCACTTTAATAAATTTTAGCATGAATTTACTATCATTTAATCTCTCTAAAATCTTTACGAGGAGTTTATATTATCCCAAGGAGATCTTATCAAGCTTTTATAAGATACTTTTCAAGGTAAGGGTCTTAGTTCCTCCTCTTTTCTTTTCAATTTCAATCCTTTTGTTATGATATCATTAAAATTATTTTCATACAATTACATGATTTTAATTAAAATTTATTATCGTCCTTTTAATATATTTTTATTATATATTACATATATCCCCTCATTAAAAAATTATTTGAAGATGTTATTATGCCTAAGTAAGGGTTTTTAATCCCCATCACTCTTTTCTAATTACAATTAATTTTGTTTAATGTTGTTTAATTTTTTTTCATATAATTAAATTATTTTAATTATATGGTATTATCATCCAATTGATATTTTTTTAATGAGGTATTATTTATTCCCATCCCATTATAGCCTTTTCCTAAGGTAATATTATGTTGAAGTTAGAGTAATTATTTCTCTCTTTATAAATTTCAATTCACATTTCATTTATTGTATCCTTTTTAATTTACAAGCTATTATTAAATTTTTTTCCTGAATTAATTTTATGTTATATACTTAAGTTATTTCATCTATGTGAGTATCCATCTCACTCACATCATGCTCCATCCATATACTGTTACAATGATCCCATATTCATAAAACATCTTATAATTTGGGTGAAGTAAAGAGAGTACATGGTTTTCTAGAAATAGAATCTATCTATGGATACAAATAAGTGGATATGGATTTTATACAAATTCACCTTGTGATAGTAACCCTATTAAAGGACAGTCAAGTACTAAATTGACCGTCACTAAGTGTACAAAAAGTGGGACTTACTGCACACCTGGTTTGAAACTCCCAGGGGATATGATTTGGAGGATTCATGAACTAACTAAAAAGCATAATTGAGGATTATTTTCGTTTAATATCCCAAATCCATGATAGTACCCTTCACTACTACCTTTTTATTTGTCCTCTTTATGTCTGTGTTCTTTTATAATGTAGTGTGGTTGAAATTAATTCTCTATTTGAGGAATGATCCATCACCACCTTTGTAATACCTTTCATTAGATTTAAATAACTATTATTTTAATACCTTTTACTTGTGGATACCCTTGAATGATTATTACATTTTATAGGTGTTCACGTAGATACCCGTACATCTATTGATTATGGAAATTATTAAAAAAATAATTTACCATTTTTCTATTAGATGTAAATACTTCAAAGTTCATTATCCTGATTGAAGGGTCTTTACCTAGATACATAATTTCATTAAATAACTATTTAATTTTCATTAATTAATTATGTTTTATTTATTGATGTATTTATGTTTGTTTTCCTTATGTTTCCCACATATGCATGTACATATTAAGATGTTAGGGGCGGGCTCAAAACTATACATCCCACCAATGCATTAGGTAATGTTTTATATATAATGATATGATATATATAAGATCGAGGAGTAAAACTAATCAACTATGATACTTTATCAAATATTTTATTTTTACTTGGTGGTTATCCTTAACTTTATATTATTATTCCTTGTTTTATGTTGTTTCCATCTTCCTATGACCCTCATGATTACCATGATCCTATAAAATCTTATATTTTATGCCATGTTTCTAGGATTGATTCAATGTTATGTTTATTGAATCTCATGACATATCAACCTATTTTATTCCTTGAATGATTAATATTCTATCATTCATTTTTATCATTTACTATGAATTAATCCTTTATTCATTCAATTTATCATATGATCATGTCTGTCATTAACCATGAAATATAATATCATTATAATTGGTTAACCCCTTCCTGAGTGTTTAAGCTCACCATTTTCTTATGTTTTCCTATATCACTAGGGATTTATATGAAGGTATATAAATAGAATAGTTATATGTTTGAATAATTTTGGTAGAAGAATTTTTTTTGAGTTTATATGAATATGTACCAAGTTCCAAAAGACCCCAAAATTTTTATCTTTAGAGTTTGATGTAATCTATGTAATGTATTAAAAGTTATAATTTTTAACACTAGGTTCATAAGTGTGGGTCTAGAGAATATTAGTTAGTATCAAAGTATATTTTAATTATTTTTAGGAATTAAGATTGTGAATATTTGGGTTTTCTTACTTAGATGAATAACCATTATCTATAGATTACTTGGATAAGTATAATTATTATGATCCCATTGTATTAACATTTCACATATATTTATGATGTTTCCATACTATATATAACATGTATGTTAACATTTGATATTAGTATCATAGTTCATAAATATTTTTGTAGGTTTTAATAAGAGATTATCGATGGGTAAAATTGCAAGGACACAAATTTATTTAAGGGGCTGGAATGCAACACCCAATATTTGCCAAAAATATTTTTCATTCATTTTATTTAATAAATTATAAATAAATATTTTAAATGAAATTATATATATATTTATCACCAAAGTTACTTCCTTTACATTTTGTATTTAAAATATTAATTCATGTATAAATGAATTTTATGGTTTTATTAAATCTATTTTACTATATTCATAGTTCATTATTACTAAAATATTTTTTTCATGATAATTAAGTCATATGGTTATCAAAGTATTATACATGTCTCTATAGTCACAAGATTATAACATATAAATATTTAAAGTAAGTCAAATTTCATTTTATGTAAAACATATGATGAATTATTAAAGATCATTTTCACTAAAATAATATGTTATCTTTAATTTTTATTTAATTTATAATTTTTTTATCTTAATCTATGTATATGTTATTAGACAAAATAATTATTTTAAAAAAAATGTTATGTAACATGTTTTATAATAAAATAAAATTATACAATATCTATTATTTAAAATTTTTATTCCTATTATGCATAGTTTTTTATTATCACAAAATATTTAGATAAATTATATTTTAGAAATTTATAATATTTATTTACATAACATTATAATCATAGTTCATATAGTTTATTTTAGTAAAATAATTTTTTTATTATGTATTTAAAAGATAACTAAAAGAATAATTTCATAAAATTTAATTGTTTTAGAAGTATAATTAAGTAATTATCAAACCTATAATAATTTAGTTATGATAAAAAATATAAATTTAATCACCTATAAAAAAGGAAATGATTTTATTCGAAATTTTTTCCCATGTAATATATGTTTTTATTTAATAGATAAATTCTTAAATATAATAATTTTAATTTTTTAAAAATAACTTTATTTTTTAAATCAGTGTATCAAAATTATCCAATGGTGAGTTTTTTATAATTTTCTAAGATAGTTTGTTTTTTGGGTTAAATTTTAATACTGTATGAATATATGGTACATTTTATGACATCATAATGATATAAAAGCGATGTAATAAATACTATTAAGGGATTGTTTGGCTAAAAATTGATTTTATCATTAAAATAATGTATTTTAAAGTAATAATATTATTTTCATAAACCTATAATGAATAACGTAAAAACTAAATTATATTTTAATATTTAAAAAATAATTCTTTTTAAAAAAGAATATTATGTACATCCAAAAAAATATATACAAAAGGGGTTTAGCTCATAAACTATTAAAATAATAAAAACCACTTCCCCTTTCTAGAAAACCTTAGTTAAAAATATGAGAAGGGATATATTTACCCATTTAAGTGCATCGTGGGAATAAAAGATAAGAACTGGTATAATAATTGTAAATGAATAATAAAAACTCATTTATTATCTAAATTAAAACCTTGATTTAAGTTACTAAAGTCTTTTCATGGGTATTTACTATTAGAGAAAAAGAATTAAACATTCGAACTTTATTAAAATAAAATATACAAAGAAAAACAGTGAAGAGAAAATAATATTATAATATTCCAAAAGTGGGTGTTTTAAACTACTTATAGCTAGGTAGTTATAGAGGATTAAACACAATCTATAGGTGGGTTGGGATTCTTGTATAAAAATTATCATAGGTGATTTTTCCACATTTCCATAAATGGAAATTAGTATTATTGTGCCCCCTAAATATATTATATCAACTAAGAAACAAATAATTTTAATATAAAATAAAAGGAATGAGATATTTGGGGCCTCTATATTATATGTTTCTCTACTTGGTAGGTATTAAACTTGATGTAGAGAGAATGTATTCTTCATCATTAGTCCTAGAACATCTTCTTCATCATGATCCACATTTATAGTGGTTTCTTTCTCATTGTCTAGGGTGGTATTTAGGGTTTTAATAGTATAAATATCTTAAGTGAAGTTAGTATACATATCTATTTGAATAAAATAATAATAATAGGATGAGTTCATATTTTATTCTTAACCCATAAAATGTTTACATGGAATTGGTTTTTGTTCATGTATAGTCATTAGTACTTCTTCTTCCTTTAATTATAACAATATTTAATCTTTAATAGTTTATTATTTTAGTTCCTTATTACAATTTAATATAATTTAATTCACATCAAAAAATGAAAATTCAGAATAGGTGGAGTTAAAATGTGATTCCAACAATGAAAATTCAAAATAAAATGAATGTAGTGAATGATTTATTCCATTGATGTAGCACACCTAGTTTGATTCACATCATCATTTGATGACTTTTATTTTATATTTGAATTATTTGGAATACATTATTGTAATATTTTATTGGAATAAGGAATAAATAGTTTGGAAACAAGCTTTTGTAATTCTACATATACTTTTTATATCATAAATCATGGTTTAACAATGTAAATGCAGTAGGGAATATTTTCTACAGAGGTAGTTTATGAAGTAAAAGAAATGAACACAGTTTTTTAATGATTTATTTTATAGGTGATGTGTTATTCCTAGAAATTCACCCATTAAGGTATTTGGGATTTAAATACTCAATTTTCACCACAATGTTTTCTCAACTATTCAGTTTTCACTAGTAACCGATTATAACTCCTCATTTGGTTTCATAGTACAATTCAATATTTCTAAGTTATTGGTAAGAGAGAAAGGATGGAGAAACCTAGTCAATTAAATCACTTAGTAGAATTTATAAATTAGAATCCACAGACATTTTGTGGTGATTTAAGACATGATCAAGTATATAAATAGATGAGTAGGATGGACATGATTTTTGGCTTCTTGGTAGCATTATTTTTTTAAGGCCAGGATAACAATGTATATGCTTGAGGACCTACAACTAGTATGGTGGGACTTATCTGTTCAAGCTAAGTTATATCAATACCTCAATTAGAAAATATTTTTTGAATAATTTAATAAAAAACTACTTCCAAGAACCTTATAGATAGTAAAGATTGTTGAATTATTTTGATTGAAATAATGAAGAAAGTTAGTGACTGAATATGCTGCTTAATTCACTCACCTTTTTAGCTTTTCACCAGAGTTAGCGGCTATAAAGATATGGAAAGATTGAATATTTAAGGAAGGTATCCGACCCGTGATTAACTCAAAGGTAATAACGTTCTCTATTACAAATTAAAAAACGATGGTGAATAAGAAACTGGTATGCGAGAGATTCCTTTCATGAAATCCTATTAGAGGAGACACCTTTATTCATTTGAGTGATAGTTGGGGCTTCAACATGGGGAATAAATGAATTATGGAGAGATACCCCTTAGGTGTAAAGGTAAAAAAATGAATCCATTTGATCAATATCTTATCCACTATTTCATAAAAATGAACTAGGATATTTCTGGTGTAGAATTCATTCACATAGGAATAATTATTGCATGAAACCACCAAGGAATTTCCACCACTATAGTAAGATAGGGTATCTCAAGAAGTGTTTTCATAAACTTATGAGATCTGTAGGTGGAACTAGCTCAAAACATCCTCAGGATTCATATGATGGTATAGTAAAATCCCACGAGACTAGTTCCCATGCATAAACTCAAGTGAACCTGGAAACTTTTAGGAACAATTAAGTTGTTCAAGTAGCACCTTAGAAGAGAAGTAAGAGTCATCCCATGAAATATGAGCTATATATTTATGGATTAAAATGGACTATCTTGATAGATAAGGAGGGTTACTCTATAGTTTGAGGTACCATTATTCTAAATTTTATAATTATTCTTGTCTTGTTTGATATAGGTGAATCACATTTTTCATTGAATCTTTTCTGGTTAAAAAATTGGAATTAAATATGGAAATTATGCCTTATATCATGAGTATCAAGAAATCCATTGGATAAAAGGTGTTATATGATTCAAATTCCCATCATGTTTCTTCTGCATTGATGAAATATATATTCTATAAGATTTTAAGGTCTTAGATATGGATTCTTTTGATGTAATATTTAATATGGATTTGGTGGTGGGATTTAAAGCCCATATAGACTGCCTCTCTTGATAGGTAATGTTCATATCCCCAGATAGATCTCTCCATGTATTCATGGGGTACTGAGATATAAAATTTGGTAGATATAGAACTCTAGTGATTGTATATGGGGAAATATTAGGCCAATTAGAGATAATGACCTCAGCTGCAGTTGATGGAATATGAAATGATACTCTTTTTACTATAGTGGATAAATACCTAGATGACTTTCCAAATGATTTCTCTCGGATACCACCTAAAAGGGAAATCAAAATTTTAATTTAACTACACCTAGAAACAAGTACTATTTTAATACTTTCTTATATAATGCCTCTAACGAAGTTGTTAGAGTTAAAGGTTCAATAAGAAGAGTTGGAAGAAAAAGGCTTCACTAGGCTGATTACATCACCCTGAGATGGATGAATTTTATTCATAAACAAGGAATATTATACTCTCTAGCTATGTGTTGATTATCATAAATTGAATCATGTTATGATAAGAAATCGTGTATCCACTTTTTCAAATTGATGAACTTTTTGGTCATTTAAGGGGACCCAAATGGTTCTACATGGTTGATCTATGATCAAGATATCATCAGATTAGACTAAGAAGATAGAATATTTTGAATAAATCATTCTAGATTATATATAGCCATTATAAATTTTTCATCATGCCTTTTGGTCTAAAAATTGAACCTGTATTTTTCATAGACCTCATGAATCATATCTTCCATAGGTACCTCAAATCATTTATTTTTGTATTTATTGATGATATTAGAGTTTACTCTTAAAGAAGGAATTCCCAAAAAGATTACTTAGAGATTGTACTAAGAATATTACATGACCATAATTTTTATGTTAATTTTTCAAAGTGTGAATTTTGGATTCAAGAAGTTAGTTTCCTCATAAATGTCATTTTTGAAGAAGGAATATCTGTAGACCCTAGTAAGATATAAGCATTAGTCTCTTGGTAAACAATGAATAATGTTTTTAGGTATGAAATTTTCTAGGATTAACAGGGTATTATCGTCATTTGTTTTGGAATTTATCTATACTTTCATCTCTTATGATTGATTTTACAAGGAAAGTCATTCCATTCATATGGAATGATAGCTGTTAGAAATAATTTCTGAAGATTAAAACTTATTTCACCTCAGTACCCATCCTAATCTTTCCAAAACCAATTAAGGAATATATGGTATATTGTGATGCATCTGGATCTGGTCTTATTTGTGTTCTCAGGCAGGTAGATCATGTTTTCACATATGGTTTGAAGAAATTTTGTCTACATGAGAATAATTATCCCACACATGACATGTAATTAGCTGTAGTTATCTATGCCCTAAAGACATGGTGGGATTACCAATTTCATAGTTTATACTGATCATAAGAGTTTGAAATTCATTATTTCTCAATGATACTTGAAATTGAGGAAACAAATATGGATGGAGTGACTTCAGATGTTTGATCTCGACTTTGTATACACACTCGATAATGGGAATTCTGTGGCAGTTGTGTTGAGTCACATATAATATAGATAATCAGTCTCAGAATCATGTGAACAATGGAATATGATTATCATGATTACTAACATTAACTTGGGTGGTGCAACACAATATGAGCATACCATTTTCTTACTAGTTAGAATTTTTTCTTACTTTATGGATTTGTTAAAATATTCTCATAACTCAGATCTAGAATTCATCACCTTTAGATCAAACTCAAATGGAAGGGAGACATTTAATAGTTGTAAAGGGGATGAAAAATATTTTTTTTTGTTTTCATAATCATGTTATAGTTCCTTAATCCTATAAAGGGAAACTTCTTTTAGCTTATCATCATTCAAAATGGGATATTCATTTAGGAATTCTGAAAATGTATAAGGCAATGAAAGCACATTTTTTATTATCAGGAATGATATGAATGACCATCGAGTATGTTATAAAATTTATAGTATGTTAGTAGATAAAGGGTGAAACTTAAATACCAACTTGTATATTACAATTCATTCCTATTATAGATTGGAAATAGGAAAAAATATAATGGAATTTGTCATAGGTATGCTAAGGAATTTATGGAATAATGATATTGTTTGGGTGATTATGGATTGACACACC
Source organism: Viscum album (assembly GCA_963277665.1). Taxonomy (NCBI): domain Eukaryota; kingdom Viridiplantae; phylum Streptophyta; class Magnoliopsida; order Santalales; family Viscaceae; genus Viscum; species Viscum album. The sequence goes on from OY728155.1 coordinate 728,340,040, forward strand.
AAGTTGGAACACTTTCTCCCTACAAGTGAATCTAATTTAGTAGAGGATTTGGAAAATTTGTATTTTTAAGAAGTGATCAAGTTACATGGAGTTACTTTTTCAATTGTTTATGTTATTGATCCATGATTAACTTTATGATTTTTGAAGTCATTACAATAGGATCTCAGGATTTAGTTGACAATGAGAATGACATATCATCCATAGATATACTGGAAGTCAGAATGCACAATTCCACCATTGGAAGATATTCTTAGAGAATGTTTCATAGATTTTAGAAGTTATTGGGATGACCACATGCCTTTGGTGGAATTATACTATAATAATAGATATAAAAAAATGATACATATGGCCCCGTTTGAGGATTTATTTTGTCATACTTTTCATTTTACACTACGTTGGGTTGAAATAGGAGAGAAATCACTAATCGGACCAAGTCCTATTCATGAGACTATGGAGAAAATCCATATGACTAGGAAGCATATGGCTAAGTCTCAAAGCTGATAGAAATACTATGTAGATAATAGTCATTGACCCTTATCCTTCAATGTAGGATAACATGTATTCTTTAAAGTGTCACCCAGACTTAGCCATCAACACTTTAGAAAATAGGGGAAGTTATCACCATGATTCGTGGGACCGTATGAAGTATTGGAACAGATTGGCAGAGTTATGTATCAGTGATCCTTACCACCAAGGTTCAGTGTAGTCCATAAAATGTTCTTTGTTTCTTAGATAAATAATTACTAGTATGATCCTCATCATGAGATTAGTTGGGATCATGTTACTCATGATCTTGATGCGACAGTTATCTATTCACTGGGTTTAGTTTTGGATAGATTTAAAAATTCAAAATGTGGGAGATATATTTCTGTGGTCCAAGGTTTATAGAAGCATGATCATGTTCAAGAGGAAAAATGGGAATGAGAAAAGTGAATACGGGATCAATATATTGAATTTTTAATGGAAATGTTGATATCCAGCTTCTCTAGGATGGAAAGTGCAATGGTGGGGAGAATGTATCACCCATGGTTTAAGGTATGTTGTTATTTAATGCATTTTGTTTTAAATTTGAATTCATTATAATACCTTCCTAGAAGAGTTCATGGGAATAAAGAGGAAATAGTATAGAAACATTCTCTCGGAAAACTATAGGAACATTTTACATCTGAAATCATTCTTTAATGATGTAAATATTATGGGGGAAGATTTTCATCTAAGGCTATTTATGACATAAAATAAATTTACATCATAAATTGGTTTTCTAGAATTTATTTTATAGGTGATTATTTATTTGGAGAAATTCACCCATTGAGGTATTTATAACATAAATATATGATTACACTATTAATTCATCTGGGCCTGGCTAGATTTTACCGAGTAACCTATTATAAATCCTCATTCATTTTCCATCTTCTTCATCACAACTTACAGGGATTCCCTAGGTGATTTTTGGACACCATTTATGTCCAAATATTTTTTTTGATTAATCCTAGGGTGTTTTGTAACACCCCAAGATTTCTTAGTATGTTATCTCATTAAAGTATTTCAATAGCATGCGCTACACGCAACACCGAGATCGAGCGCACCCCAACTTACTAAACTAACTGTTCAAAAAGTGGTTATAAAAATTATTAATATAATTTTGAATCTTATATTCTCTATATAATGTTAACATCTATATGATGTGTTTCTTAGACATAATATAAGAACTAATTCATTTTTTCTGATAAAAGAAGTATTTTTCAAAAAATGAAATTTTACCACGTTTTAATGGAGAACCATTTTTAAAACCAATATTTGACACTTTTATCTATTCAATTTAATGAAATTAAATTCATTTTTAGAAGCAGGACATAAAAAATTAGTTTGGATAAATTTTTGGTACTTTTCTAATAACTTTCATATTTTGACGAATAGTGAAAAATACCATGCTTTAATTGAAAAAATCGTTTTTTAATAGAAATAATTTATAGTGTTAATTTATGAATTTTAATGGTTTTTAAGTATAATTAGATTATATTTTTATCATTTAATACAATTTAGGTCATTATAAGTAATTTGACATTTAAATTTGACCTAAACACATGTTAATCTTTTTATAATTGTTAATTTATAAAAAACTGGTTTTTGGTTTTGACTACGGGAATTAATTTTAAATCAACAAATGAAACTTCTATGTTTTGAATTTTGTGAAATATAATTCATTTTTTAATTCATTATATCAAAATTATCTTAGGGTAAATTATTGGTATTTTTCTAAAAACATTCAATTTTTGATGAATAGTGAAAAACACAACCTTATTATTTAAAACTGACATTTTATTTAAATAATTAGTTATTTTATTTTAATTTATTTTATGTTAAAATAGATATATAATACCTATATATGTTTAATTTAATTCATTAGAGTCATTTTATAATAAGTTTAGATATATAAAATTTTATCAAACTTTTTACCGTATTTTACCCACCTCCCAGGAGCATTTGCAAATTTCTATAAAACATAATTTTACTGCTTATGTGAGTTGAATTTTAAAAATCAATGAAACATGGTTGATATCCGTAAGAAAAATTTGGTTCAATAAGATGAAAATAATTTTTGGTGAATAGTAACTTTTTTACTTTTATTTGCCACGGTTAAAAGTAAATAGGGAAATTAAGGGTAAAAATGATATTATTATTGCCCTAAAACCTGTCCTAATTCTGTTGGATAAGTTTAATTTGACCAAAAACTACCTTAGTAATAAAATATTATCCTTTAGGTCCACTTCGATTAGATTAGGAAATTTATTATTATTTTATTTAAAGAAGAGTTAAAAGAGTTAAATAAAAACGTTTAATAGCTAAACCGTTTTTAATATAGTGTTATACACATTATAAATCCGACTATAAATATTCATTATAAATATATAAATATTCCCTATATAATTTTATTTTATTTAAAAATTTTAGACATTAAATAATTGAAATTTATTTATTACACAATGATGACGCAGTAATTACCTTAATAATGAAATATTAAAAATAATTGATATTATAAATATCCAAATAAAGGTAATTTGATAATTTTGATGAATTAAACTAATTTTATAGATTAATATGACATTTTAGGTTTTAACATATGAATTTAGTTTTAAGTAATAAAGTTTTTAGGAATTAAAAAAAATCATTTTTTAAATAATGTCGAGATTAACATAATTGAGTTTTTAAAAAAAATACTATAATATTGGTTGATATAATATTCCTAAAAACCTATGCTTCTGCCAAAGGGCCTTAATAATATTATATATGTCATTATTTAACCTATTGGGGTTCTCTTGTAAGTTTATATTAAGTTTATTGACCATATAATATAAAAATACAAAGAGGTATGGTAAATGTCAAACTATTCAACAAAGAGTTAAATCTAAAAGATAAGGTTAATATGATGACCTAAACCTGTCTAAAACCTACTGGTTGAGAGGTTTTCGACCCATACCCACCTTATCCTTTAAATATTTTATTTTGGATCCATTAGAAATAGAATATGATTTTATTATAAAATAATATTTCAAGCTTTTCCTAATGTTACGCCGACCTCTCTTATAAAAGGGAACTTCCCATTCTCTCAAATTCACACCTTAAAAGCCATTTGGCTCAGAAAAAACCTACCCAAATATCCTATAAACTGTCCTATCTTCATCTTAGAGGCATTAATTTAGTCATAAATCCATCATAAGGATCCCTTTTGATCAAATCAAACTAAAGAACCTGAAGAAGAGGTAAATATTTCATCAGCCCTTTCAAGTTCTTTTCTACTTCCACTTCCTATTTCTTTTTTGTTTCCATTATAAAATAATAACTCCAGTATATTATATATACAGTGATGTTATTATAAAAATATTACAACCATATTCATTATTCTATCCATCCTATAAATGAAAAAGTCACCATACGTGCGTACGCACAGATTACCGTCTCCACATCGTGGTGTAGTTTGTTATTCAAACACTTCATTATTTGGATGGATATACTAATGACTATAAATGATGAAAATAATAAATATAACATGTTAATTATCCTATATATATATTATATATCATCCAATTATATATTATTTCACCATAAATATAATGATATTGTCACTCGTGCGTACGTACGGATTACCGTCTCCACGCCGCGATTAGATTCATTTCCACGTTCACCATTCAACGATGATTATAAAATACATATCATTAATAAGTATGTAATACATGACATAATGATGATACTGGATATATATATATATATATATGTGTGTGTGTGTGTGTGTGTGTGTGTGTATGTACTTACATATATCTTATTCACTTAGTTCCGTTCAATACGATATGAAAACGGAAACTGCGTTTATGCATACGTATGACCTACCGTCTCCCTAAACGGTGTTTTCTATTTCATATATATTTCTCTTAACCATATTTATATTCTAAATATATATGATATATAAATCATGTTTTATATTCTGGAAGTATTTAAATCATGATCTAAGTGATACAATCAAGAGTAACAAGTTAAAACACGTACGATAAAGAAAGCAATTATTACCCGAAATGTTAATTTAACATGGAAATTATTATTAAATGGGTAGTATAAAGTCATAAATGAATCATTTATGATATAATAAATATTAATATGGTTCTGGTATAATTTAATAACATACTATAGTCTTTATACAGGAGGTTAAACATACCCTCAACTACTGGAAAGTGCAATGTAAGGGTTAATTCGCCAATCTCATTATTATCCGAGATTGTTTATGTGTAAGTTTTTACTGGGACATATTTATTATCCATGTCCATGTTTCATAAAAAAGTTTTCAAAAGGATTATTTTTAAGGTACTCTTTTACTAAAAAATCATTTTAAATTTTTAATGATTTATTCTTCTAAACGTTTCTCATTAATGTCCATGTTTTCAAAATCATTTTAAGGATTTATTTATATGGACATGAATGTTTTAAAATGTTAATTCCTTTCGATTGTTTCGAAGTAGTATGGGACACTTTGATCAAATAATATATTTTAAATGACTTCCTTTATAAATTGTGTTAATTTTAAAATAATTTCATGAAAAAGGGATATTTCTCTCAAAGAGTTTTACTAATCATTTTCTATTATGTCAACATTCCTTACCAGATATTATTCTTGATCAAGGTTGATTTATTATGATAAAAATATTCCATATTGTATTGATGGTTTTGTGATATGATTGACTGTGGATGTGTTATTTTTATACCATTCATGGTTTATGGATAAATTATTGACATTTCCTATGTTAGTTTTAATATGAATGTTTATGTTATGTTTAAACCTTTTCATATGAGGAATGAATTGGACTTAGTAAGTGACGGGTGGAGCCCGCTATAGATCCTCGATGAGTCGGTAGGTCTCATGAGACAAACTAGTATCTTGTAGTAAGGACTTGACAAAATATTATTTGTAATCTTGGCATAAGGCCTTGACTATGTGGTTATTAAGCCTGGAATTATCCATTTCATCACTATGAAAGTGGATGTTGATATTGCATGTGATTATTCGACTAGTTTAATATCTATGTGAATAAGTAAATGGAATTATTTGATTTTACCTTTTACATATTATTCTGAAGTTTATGTTTAAAAGGATTTTTGTTTAGTATTATACATTGCCTTAAATGTTTATACTTATTTATGAAATATTATTCTATATTGTTATCCTTACTGAGCATCTGAGCTCACCCATTTCTATGTTTTATTTTTCCCAGGATTCGAAGAAGTGTAATGTGATTGACATGTAGGGTTAAGCTAAGGGAATAATGGAATTCATAAAGGATTATTTATGTTTTGTAGTATGTTATAATGTGTAATGTAACATTAATGTATGTAATCTATTTTACAATACTGCTAAACCAATTGGTCCTTCGGGACATGATTCCTTATAATCATGACAATGTATTAAAATAATGCACCAACTCTGGGATTTTGGGGTCAGGGCGTTATAGTTGGTATCAGAGGAAGTTTAGAAACAACCTTGGAAATAGATTTAGAAAAACTCTGATTAGATAACTTTACACTAAGATAGCCTTTGAGGATTAATATATAAGAACTTCCTAGAATTTTGGTATTGTAGGGATTTTGTTAGTTTTCCAAGCAATACATCCATGTCTGGATATGAGCAGGTAGAGGCGGCTCTGGAACAAATGTACCTAGGGGTAAAACCTTAAAACACTGCTTTGAGCTATACTCGAATGGGAACTGGTGCACTACAATGGTCCTTGCAGCACTCTTGGTCACGACACTCCCAGGGGATATGCTTAGGATAATTCACATTTTCATTACAAACCATTATGAAGGATTTAGGAGTAAATACTCCCTCAAAGAAATTTTTTTTATGATTATAGATTATGTGCCTAATCTTTTCAATTTACAATAGGTATTTTACAAGTTTGGAATTATGCATTGTAATTCATAAATTAACCTAGTGTATGCCATTGTTTAGAAATAGTTCCCAATAGATGTAATAAGAACTCTAGAAATACGCATGATCCAAAGAGTAAGAAGGATCATATCTTTCATGGTATTAAGCCAACATTTATGAAGGAAATATTCTCCCACATATTATAATCATATGAAGAAATAGTATCATGTGTTAATAAGATAAGTAATGAATTCTATGAGCCTTATGGCTTTGTAGGGAAGCCATAGATTAAAAGGATGGTAGAAAGAGAGATGGATAAAGGGAATAAGGGAAAGAAGAATTTTTCCATATGTAATAATTTTGGAAAGAATCACCTTGGTAAATGCTTGAAAGGAATGGGAGTTTGTTATAAGTGTGGAGAAAAAAGACACCAAGTAAGTGATTTTAAGGGTAAGAAAAAGGTTTCAAATGTACAATTCTTCATATGCAAGGAGTTGTGACACAACGCGAATCAATGTCCAAATCATCAGAGTATACCCCAAATACTACTATTGGATAACAATCAAATTATGATACTACCAAAGATGAAGAGGAATGATTGAGAGTTCTTATGTTATTATTAACGTATTTTGTCATTTGAGTACTTTATTAATGATGTACATGTTATAAGAATTATAGAGTATATAAGGATTGTACTACAATACTATTTAATTAAGGACTTGAGATTTTGTGTAACCAAGAAAAGTGACTCAATGGAAGGTTATTTTTTTTGGAAAATATATGGTTGAGAGAAATATAAACCATAATATGGTTTTAATATTTAGGTAGTTATTTGGGAATAATATATGATTGATTTGGGTAAATTATATTGGATATTCTTAACATCCTTGGAACTGGTTAATGGTTTGTATATTCCATCATTGTTGGACTTTACAAAATTTTTGGATAGAAGGAGTATATGCAGTATTCTATAAGAAATAAGGGATCATGAATGTAATCAATAAGGTTTTATAGTTATTCAGGGTGTTACGAAGTATTAAAAGAATACATGATGAAGGTATTCACATGTTATTATGTTGAAAAAGGAATCCTCATTGTGTTTTTCCTTCAATATAAATTTTGGACTATGAATTTGGACAGAAGTATTTTGGATAAGTCTAATGGTTGGAATGGATTAATTTTTACATTAAAAACTATTTTTATGGTTAAATGATTTCTTGATATTATTTTTGTATTGTCATAAAAAGGACAACCTGGAGGTCAGGCGACAACCTGTCGTGTCCGGCAAGACCACGAGACTTGAACCCACAACTGAAGGGCGACAAGGGAGGATCACCTACCACTGGCATACATGATGTCCTGGTTTGTATAATGTAGTTTTTTTAAATAGTCCAGAAAATGAATTATAAATTCATTATTTTTGGAACCCTATATGATTAGGATAAATATAATATTTTAGAATTCTATTTTCTTTTGGAGTGAAAGATGAGTTTGTGGTAGGAATTAGTTGAAGGATGAAGCTCTACTTGTCAAGTATATTTTCTCCACTTATTCTATGAATAAATTAATTCTTAAACTTTAGGTAATGGATCCTAAAACAAAAAATTTGTTATCCTAATACCTTATATTTTGTTGAACTTATGGTATTTAAATCATCATAGATTTATGGCTTTGAGGCCCTCAATATTCCATTTGTTGTTCACTTATTTATGAATGATGACCTCAATAACACCCTATAAATACTTACTTTTTCCTCCAATTATGTTTCTATAATTTCCATCTATGTTCTCCTATTCAAAACCCTAATTTGGTGGTGACTTTTTCATTTCCCATTACCTCTTATTAAGACTAAATTTTATTAACCCAATTTCTGATGTGGGTTTTCCACCAAGGTATTTTCTATTTTTAACCTTTTATTTTTGAATAAAAATTTAAAATTTAGAGGGTTCAATTTATTTAAGGATGTGAGAATGTAACACCCCACGATTTCATAGTACGTTATCTCATTAAAGTAATTCAATAGCTTGCGCTACACGCAACACCAAGTTTGAGCACACCACAACTTACTAAACTAACCGTTCAAAAAAGTGGTTATATATTATATTAACTACATTTTGAATCTTATATACTCTATATAATGTTAACATCCATATTATGTGTTTCTTAGACATAATATAAGAACAAAATTCATTTTTTTCTGATAAAAGTAGTATTTTTCAAAAAATGAAATTTTACCAACTTTTAATGGAGAACCCTTTTTAAAACCAATATTTAACACTTTTATATATTCAATTTAATGAAATTAAATTCTTCTTTAGAAGTGGGACATACAAATTTAGTTTGGATAAATATTTGGTACTTTTCTGAAAACTTTCATATTTGGACGAATAGTGAAAAATACTATGTTTTAATTGAAAACAACTTTTTTAATTGAAATAATTTATATTGTTAAATTATGAATTTGAAAGGTTTTTAAGTCTAATTAGATTATATGTTTATCATTTAATACAATTTAGGTCATTATAAGAAATTTGACATTAAAATTTGACATAAACACATGTCAATCTTTTGATATTTATTACTTTTTAAAAACCTACTTTTTGGTTTTGAAAATGAGAATTAATTTTAAATTAATAAATGAAACTTCTATGTTTTTAATTTGGTAAAATAGACTTCATTTTTTAATTTTTAATATCAAAATCATCTTAGGGTAAATTTTTGGTATTTTTCTGAAAACATTCAATTTGTGATGAATAGTGAACAACACAGTGTTATTATTTTGAACCGAATTTTTATTTAAATAATTAGTTATTTTAATTTAATTTATTTTAAGTAAAAATAGATATATAATACCTATATAAGTTCATTTTAATTCACTGGAGTCATTTTATAATAATTTTAGATATATAAAATTTTATCGAACTTTTTACCGTCTTTTACCCACCTTCTAGGAGCATATGAAAATTTGTATAAAATTTAATTTTACCACTTTTGGGAGTTGAATTTCAAAAATCCGAGAGACACAGTTGATATCAGTAAGAAAAATTTGATTCAATAAGATGAAAATATTTTTTTGGTGAATAGTACCTTTTTACTTTTATTTACCATGGTTAAAAGTAAATATGGTAATTAAGGGTAAAAATGATATTATTATTACCCTAACACATGTACTAATTCTATTGGGTAAGTTTAATTCGACCAAAAAACAACCTTATTAATAAAATATGATATTTCAGGTCCACTTGGATTAGATTAGGATATTTATTATTATTTTATTTAAAGAAGATTTAAAAGAGTTAAATTCAATGTTTAATAATTAAACCATTTTAATATAGGGATATACATAATATAAATTCGACTATAAATATTAATTAAAAAGCTAAAAATATTTCCTACATAATGTTATTTTATATATAAATTTTATAAATTAAATAATTAAATTTATTTATGGCACAATGATGACACAGTAATTACCTTAATAATGAAATATTAAAATAATTGATATTATAAATATCAAAATATATGTAATTTGAGACTTATGATGAATTAAACTAATTATATAGTTTAATATGACATGTTATTATTGAAAATATGAATTTATTTCTAAGTAATAAAGTTGTTTGGACTTTAAAAAAAACCATTAATTAAATAATGTCAAAATAGACATAATTGAGTTTTAAAAACAAATACTATATTATTGGTTGATATAATATTCATAAAAATCTAAGGTTAATCCAAAGGGACTTAATAATATTATATATGTAATTAACTGACCTATTGGGGTTATCTTGGAAGTTTATAGTAAGTTTATTAACCATATAATATAAAAATACCAAGAGGCATGGTAAATGTCAAACTATTTAACTAAGAGTTAAATCTAAAATATAAGGTTAATATGATGACCTAAACATGTTTAAAACCTATTGGTTGAGAGTTTTTCGACCCATAACCACCTTATCCATTATATAATTTATTTTTGAGCCATTATAAACCGAATATTATTTTATTATAAAAGAATATTTCACACTTTTCCTAAAGTGACCCTCGCCTCTCTTATAAAAGGTCTTTTCCCCTTCTCTCAAATTCACACCTTCAAAGCCATTTGACTCGGCCAAAACCTGACCAAATATCCTCTCAACTATCATACCTTAATCCTAGAGGCCTTAATTTAGTGATAAAACTAACCTATGGATCCATTTTGATCAAATCAAAAGGAAGAACCCGAAGAAGAGGTAAATATTTCATCACCCATTTCAAGTTCTTTTATTCTTCCACTTCCTATTTCTTTGTTGTTTCAATTATAAAATATTAACTCCAGTATCTTCTATATACTGTGATGTCATTATAAAAATGTTACAAACATTTTAATTATTCTATCCATTCTATAAATGAAAAAGTCACCATACGTGCGTTCGTACGGATTACCGTCTCCACGTTGTGGTGTAGTTTGTTATTCAAACACTTCATTATTTGGATGGGTATAATAATGAGTATAACTGATGTAAATAATAAATATAACATTTTTAATGATTATTTATATATGATATAACATCCAATTACATATTATTTCACCATCAATATAATGATATTGTCTCTCGTGCGTACGAACGGATTACTGTCTCCACGACGCGATGAGATTCATTTCTATGTTCACCATTCAACGATGATTATAAAATATATATCATTAACAAGTATGTAATTTCTGACATAATTATGATACTAGATATATATATATATATATGTAATTACATATATCTTATTCACTTAGTTCCGTTCAATACGATATGAAAACGGAAACTGCGTTTATGCGTACGTACGACCTACCGTCTCCATAAAAAGTGTTTTTCATTTCAAATATATGTCTATTATACATATTTATATTCAAAATATATATGATATATAAATCATTTTTTATGTTCTGGAAGTATTTGAATCCTGATCTAAGTGATACAATCATGAGTAACAAGTTAAAACACGTACGATAAAGAAAGCTATTATTACCCGAAAAGTTAATTTAACATGGAAATTATTATTAAATGGGTAGTATAAAGTCATAAATGAATCATGTATGATAACATACATATTAATATTGTTCTAGTATAATTTAATAACATACTAAGGTCTTTATACCTGAGGTTAAACAAACCCTCTACTAAAGAAAAGTTCAAGGTAAGGGTTAATTCTTCAATCTCATTATTATGTGAGATTGTTTATGTGTAAGTTTTTACCGGGACATATTTATTATCCATGTCCATGTTTCATAAAAGAGTTTTCAAAAGAATTATTTTTAAGGGACTCTTTAACTAAAAAATCATTTTAAATTTTCTATAGATTTATTCTTCTAAACCTTTCTCAATAACATCCATGTTTTCAAAATGATTTTAAGGATTTATTTATATGGACATTAATGTTTTGAAATATTAATTCCTTTCAAAAGATTAAAAGTGGTATGAGACACTTTGATTCAAAAATATATTTGAAATTACTTCCTTTAAAAATTGTGTGACTTTTAAAATGATTTCATGAAAAAGGGATATTTCTCTCAATGAGTTTTACTGATCATTTTCAACTATGTCAACATCCTTTACTAGATATTATTATTCATTGAGGTTGATTTATTATGATAAAAATCATCCCTATTATATTTATGTTTTTGTGATATGATTGACTGTGGATGTGTTATTTTTATACCATTCATGGTTTATGGATAAATTATTGACATTTCGTATGCTAGTTTTAATAATAATGTTAATGTTATGTTTAAACCTTTTCATATGAGGAATGCATTGAACATAGTAAGTGACACGTGGAGCCCACTATATCTTCTCGATGCATCAGTAGGACTCTTGAGACAAACTAGTGTCTTATCACAATGCCTTGACAAAATCATATTTGTAGTCTTGGCACAAGGCCTTGACTATGTGGTTATGAAGTCTGACATTATGAATTCTATCACTATGAAAATGGCTATTGATATTGCATGTGATTATTCGACTAATAGAATATCCATGTGAAATATGTAAAGATAATTATTTGATTTTACCTTTTCCTTATTATGCTTATGTTTATGTTTAAAAGGATTTTTTTGTCTTATACAATGACATAAATTTTTATGCTTATTTATGAAAGATTCTGCTAAATTGTTATCCTTACTGAGCATCTGAGATCACCCCTTTCTATGTTTTATTTTTCCAAGGATTCCAAGAAGTGTATTGTGATTGATATGTAGGGTTAAGCTAAGGTAATAATGGAGTTCATAAAGGATTATTTATTTTGTGTTGTATGTTATAAAGTGTAATGTAACATTCATGCATGTAATCTATTTTCCAAGACTGCAAAACCGATCGGTCCTTCAGGAAATGATTCCTTGTAATCATTCCAATGTATTAAAATAATGCACCGGCTCCAGGATTCTGGGGTCGGGGCGCTACATGTTTAATTATAGATAACAAAGGTTATAGTCTCGTTTTTCCTTCTTGTCTTTAATATCCTTAGTTTTTCTCATATGGAACCATATATCGGTGTTATTATACTCAGATATATGGGTTCATATTTTTGTTGAAAATATCTTATGGGTTTTTGACAGTGGTATAAAAGGAAGGGGTATGACTGGTGGAATCATCTTTGATCTCTCATACTAATTGATTTGAGGTAGACAAGTTTTCCCTCTATAAAATTTTATTAGAACTCTAAGGCTTTTTAGTTTTTAAAATATTTTTTAAAATTTTTCTTCCTTGGTATAACTCCCCAGATAATTATTTTAATAGTTGTCTAGAAATTAGATTATTGGTGTTACCACAATGGACTTTTGAAATTGATAAAAAAGGATTTCATTAATAAATGATGTTTTTACACATGTTCTTAGAATCAATGGTTGTGAGTATCATTTTCAAAGGCTTATAATTTTTGTGAGTTCATGATTACATTGTATGATTCTTATTGAAATAAAATTAGCGGTAAGTGCTGACCAGAAAGGAACAAGGATAAAATTACCAAAAATTGATGGCTTAGTGGATGACATATCTTCACTTATGAGAATAGGGATATGTCATTAGGCATTCATGTTTGTGTGTGTGAACATTATGATTATTCCAAATTAGATTATATAAACCACTTCTTCCTTTTGAAATAGGAAAACTATTTATAACTTAAAATCCTCTTAGAAAACCTATTCATCTAATATAATTTATATTGTGAAAAATATTCACTTCTTTGATAATATTTATATATTTTTTATTTCCTATTAGTAAACCTCTTTTTATTCTTAGTTTCATGTGGGAAAAATCTTGGGGGTTGCCTACTGGGTATGATTACTCGCCCCCTACATATTCACTTTGGTGTATATGTAGATGTTGTTTTTCATGATATAGGAAAGATACTGGCTTCATACATCACTAAAAAAATCCATTAATGTTGTGGTTGTATTTGTTGGAGTTGGATCTTAGATATGTCTGCGTCTTGGTGAGTAGTGGTGCCACCTTGGTACATGGGCCATGCTGCTTTGGAGTTTTAGTTTATATCTCTTACTATTCTTCTATTAATTTGATATTTGTCCCTATTTTATTGTTCATTATTTTATTGGTCACTTTTATTATAGTTGGGATTTTGTGAATTCCTCATTTATATAGATATCTTTGATTTTACATTAGTCCCAATCTTGTTTTGTCAGTGTTTATTAAAGGGTAAATTGTTCCCCCATGCCTATTTTGTTTGAACCCTTGGAATTTATTCCTAGACTTTAGTGTGTAGAGAATTTCACCTATGGTCAGTAGAACCTCCACATTCTCCCAATCCAATGGGTTTGGGTGGGATGTTATAATTTAGTTGTTCAATCTAGATCTCTTTCTTTATTTCACTACTAAATGTCTTTTGGAAACTGCTTGGAGGATCAAGAAATGTGTACTCTATTGTTTGTTCAAATCCCACAATATATTTTTCTTTTTATCCATTCAAGGAATACTATTAATATTTTTGAATCATAATAGTCATAACAAAGATGGTAGGTTTTAAAATGAATTTTAGAGAATGTAAAAATAAGTAAATCAAGGTTATGGTGTTCCCCCTCTAATGTTTTAGCTAGTATCGCTTTTTTCCTATGGAGTACGTATGGAAGTATCTTGGAAATTTGTGGTATTAAATTTCATTAACCAAACATATTTTCGGGTGGGGACCATCGCCAATGGAATAAATAAATTGGGGAGGCCTTTTTCAAAGTACCTTCATGCACACACACAACCATATTGATGCAAAAATATAGAGGGAAAGAGTAAAAGACGCAACACTGCTATTAATTAATCCAAGTTAGCATGAACCTATAGATAGTATAAAATTACTGTAGTGTAAACTGAAGATTAAAGGGGAAAAATTCACGCCTTACCAGAAATATATACCAACTTGACAAAACTGGAAAAGTAAATAGCTAAAAGAGATCTCATCATTTGAATCCCAAGCAACGACCATCGTACGTGATCTAAAGCACCATGTATCCCATAGATAATTTGAAGTCACCACCATCCTATCCACCATCTACATAATACACTACATGTGTGGGAAGATCCCATAAAGTGGTGAGTATATAAAACCTAGTTGGAAACCCCAAAATCTAAAAGAGGAGTAGTAGGAGATACAATAACAAATGAAAGATAATAGATGCAAGATACAGTCAAAGAGAAGATCTCGACCCAACCTACGAGTAAAAATAAGATCACCCTAACACAAGGGGATAAAAATGGTGAGTAGATGAACTACCCATCGAGTCTTCCCCACCAATAGTCATAGAGTAGAATCATCTAACCATGATAATCTTGACATGGAAAGCATGTGGCGTACCCCTCACATCTTAGACTCTCTTGGAAGGAGAGTAACTAAATACAAGGTTTGGATATGAAAGGATATATATATATACACACACACATTTTCTCACTCAAAAGAATCCCAAAATGAGAGATTAATAGGATATCCATCTCACAGCTCAGCCTAAGAAGAAGAGTAGCCAAAAGTTCCAAAAGTCCAACAATGATGCCCAACATCTCGCATGTCTACCCAAAGGTATTCATCTAAGTATAGCGATGCCTCTTCATTGTGAAACATAGTCAGGGGGGACAACCTCAAAGTATAGTACCCATACCCTAATACAATAGGTGTCACATACATGAAATATTTAGAGGTATTTTTCATTTAATTTACATCCTTGATTTGTTTTGGTGGGTTTTCATGCATTTTTAAAGGAAATAGTGGGTTTCCAAAATTTGGGCCAACCTAAGAGCCCATTTCCAGTTTTGAAAGTATATTTTGTTTCTTTAATAACTCCTTCGTTTTTCAACATTTTTCAACCATTCAACTTCCAAAATGACCTTCATTTAAATATTAAAACCACAAAATAATTTTGGGCCCCTTAAAAATTCATTAGAATCATGGATTTGGGTGATAAAATTAGGTATTGGGCTAACCCGAAAGCCCATTTCCAGTTTTAAAATTGTTTTGTAATTCTTTCATAAAATATTTATTTTTTATCCTTTTTCGGTTATTCCACCTCTCACACATTCCCATCGAACCCAGCCACACCCCCATATTCGTTTTCGCCTCTTTGGAGCTCATATTGGTCGCGATTTAGGGCCGAACCTCTGTAGCTCCCAAAAACGTCCAGATTTCTCAAGTAAGTTGTTTCTCTTCCTTATTCCTCCCTCCTTATTAGGGTTTATTCCTTTTTTATTTAATCCCGAAATTTCCAGAAGATGGGGTTTCGTACCTAGGGTTTTAGTTTTGAGTTTCTTGGTCCAATCCTCTGGTTTTAGGTTCAATCTTACTCCTTTGTGGTGCGGCGGAGGTGCGGTTGAAGTGACGCACAAGGATTTGGGGGTTTTGACTCTTTTGGTAGGTGATTTCATATGTAGGTATTGTATAATGAGTTGGCTTGCTGTATTTAGGTTTCAATTATGTTCATCATTCGGTATTTTGATTTCAAAAATTGATTTGGGAAGCATTTTAAAAGTGGTATATTTTTAAGTGTCAATCTTGTGTGAAAATGGGTGTTTTACATGTGTAACGCATATTGTGCCTCTTGGTGTTGTTTTATAATTCAGGGATTGGATTTATAAAAATGTTTTGATGCTGAAATTTATGTTTCGGTATAATATTGGTCTCCATTTGGTTTAAAATATGGGATTTTAGATGAATTTAATGTGCAACATTTGATTAATTTTCTTGAAATTGTTTTATGGAAATTATAAATAGTTTATTGAGTTACGCAAAAGGTGAAAAGAAGGTGTAGATACTATTTTGAATGTGTGTGACAAGAACTGACATTTATATGTGAATATTGATTTTGGTAGCATGTGGTGACTATTTGATCACAATACGGGAAACCCGGGTATCTAGGTGGGCTAACGTGTACTAGTACGCTAGTGAACGGAGGGGTTTTGACCATGGTTCACTTAGCAAGTATGACATGGATAACACTAACAAAACTATAATGGAGATGATTTGAGACCACTAGGTTATGGGTATGCTCCCTACTAGTGGCTCGTGCACGAAAACGGATTTTGTTATGGTTACTTTCACCGAGGTACGAGGTACTTGGGGCTCACAACAAACTAGTACCTAGGGGGGGGGGTTCCTACGCTTGGTGCTCGTGGCCTTTTTGGAATTTAAACTTTATTTATGGTATTTTGGGATGTGAAAACCAGCAGCTTGAATGTTTTATTCAATTTCACTGATTCTTTATAGTTATCCCCATTGAAAGTTATTTTCTTTTCAAAGTTGCACTTTTAGAAATAAATGCCACTATTATCTATTTATAACTCTGGCAAGCCTTTTATTTTACAATGCCTATCACTTGAAATACTTGGGTGATATCCTATTGGGCTTAGTCTCACACCCTACTTACACCTTTTGGTGTAAGTAGACTTGATCATGTTTGACACAGGCAAAGGAAAAGCCTTGGGCGATGGCGGTTCGGGTTGCTAGTTTCTCTCGATGGTGCGGTGTTGTGGAGACGGCTTGTGGGTGATGACCCCTTGTCGTGTGGAGTCTCTTGGGCTGTTTGCTGCTACTTTTATGTACCTTTGGACCTCTTGTGTCTTGTTTAAACTCATATACTAAGTTCTGAATTTTATTAATTCTTGTTTGGCATAATTTTTCAGATTTGGTTTGTTGTTTGTTTTTGGTTATCTTATGAACCCAAACTCGGGTAAATCGTTCCCTAATGAATTTTTATGATACCCGGGCACTTGTGCCAGCCTGTGGGGATGGGGAACGCCCTTCGGGTCATTTCACGGGCTGGGTTTGGTGCCGGTTTTGGCGGTGACCAGATTCGGTTCGTGACAAAATGGTATCAAAGGAGGTTAATGTTTTTGGGTTATATTGTTATTTTGGGATGAGTCAGGATAGACAGGAGCTAGGACTGTCGGGGCTCGGGGTTTTGGTTGTGAGTAGGGTGTCTGGCCCACACCTCTCATGGCATACCCTGAGTCACCAGGGGATGTTGGAATTTAAAGATTGACTTCACTTCCAGGTGAGACGTGTGGGCTGCAGACCACATGTGGACATCATGCGAATGTGTTGTAGTTGTTTATTTTATTACTGAAATGTGTTTTGATTATCTATATTTGAGGCATTTGATTAAAATTTTCATAATTGTGGTATTGATTATTATTTTGTGACTGTTACATTTTGTAGCAACATGCCTCCCCGGAAAGCTCTCACGCACCCACGGGAGGAATCCTGAGAGAGTTCTCCCACACCAATTGATCAGAGGCTAGTCGAGGCCGTGGTCCGGGCTGTCCAGGCTCTAGGATATGGACCAGCTCCAGTTCCAGCTCCTATTAGAGAGGATGAGACGGGTCCTAGAAAGGACAAGGCCCAGGAGTTCCTGAAAAATAAGCCTCCAACCTTCTGAGGCAGCTCAGAACCCCAAGAAGTAGAGGAATGGCTCGAGAAGATCGAGCGTATGTTTGAGTTCCTAGAAACACCCGAGGAGCTCAGGGTGAAGTGTGCCTCCTTTCTGTTGGAGGGTCCCAGCCGTAAATGGTGGGAGTCAGTGCTTCAGGCTGGGAAGAATGAGCAGATGCGCTGGGGAGATTTCAAGGCTGTCTTCAATGAACAGTACTGCCCTGAGGTCTTGGCTTATGCCAGGTCTAGAGAGTTCATGGAACTTGTTCAGGGAAATCTATCTGTGATGGAGTATGCCAACCGTTTCGCTGAGTTGGTTCGGTATGCTCCAGAAATTGTCTTTAATGAGCAAGCGAAGGCCCAGAGGTTTGAGAAAGGCTTGAGACCAGAGATATACTCCCAGGTGTTCTTGTTTAAGCTGAGGACCTATGCTGAGGTCGTTGATTGGGCGTGCATGGTGGAGATTGATAGAAAAGGAAGGGCTGGTTACTATGGTTCTGTATCAGCAGTGGGAAGTGGAAGCTCCTCAGAGAAGAAAAGGAAGCGGGAGGATCATGTGAAGAAAGGAGGAGGTAGTTCAGGGAACTCTTCTAGGAAGTTGTCATCAGCGGCTTCTGATGCGAGATCGGTCGTGTGCCACCAGTGTGGGAAGACCGGGCACATCCGTCCAGCATGCCCTCATCCTCCGAAGGCATGTTTCCAGTGTGGAGGTATGAGACACGTGCAACGCTTTTGCGGGATAGCGCGTCCACTTCAAAGTGGGGAAGGATCCATGGCTCCCAGAGGAGTGCCAGCACAGTCTGAGCCGTCGAGGACTGGGGGATCTCGATTTGGCAGCCGTGGTGGTAGGGATGGGTCATCTTCTGGGCAAAGCCAGTTTAGGGCACAACCACAAACTAGCGGTTGTCTTCAGGAAGAGACTGGACATCTCCATGCGGTGGATCATGCACCACCAGGATCAGAGGCGGGACCGTCGACTGTTCGAGGTACCGTTTTGATTTCATCTTCTATAGCTACTGCTCTTTTTGATACTGGTGCCTCTGTTTCATTCATTTCATCCAGTTTTGTGGACATTCTGAATCTGCCAACTGATTTTATGTTATTCGCAATGGAGTTGGTGACACCGCTGGGAAAGAAGAAGGAGCAGGGTCTCAGGTGCCCATCTTGTGTGCTTTCTGTGTCAGGGGTTGAGATGGAGTGGGACCTCTTGGTCTTAGATATGAACCTTTTTGATGTCATACTCGGGATGGATTGGCCAGTACACTTCCAGGCACACCTCGATTGCTATAGACGGCGTGTGAGTTTCACGACACCTGATGGGAGTCGTCAGGTTTTTCATGGAGAATGGGATCCTCGGTCAGGTCGCGCAGGGCCTCCACTCCCAGAGTTGGGAAGTGTTATCTTCCAATTATCTTCTCTTATGTTAGAGGATTGTCTTTCCCCTGAAGGTGCACTGCCTCATGTAGTGAATGAGTTTCCGGAGGTATTCCCTGATGATTTTTCTGGTTTTCCCCCGGAGCGGGATGTGGAGTTTTCGATTGATCTGGCGTCGGGAACACAGCCGATATCTCTTCCCTCTTATCGCATGGCCCCCACCGAGTTGAGGGAATTAAAGATACATCTGGAAGACTTAGAATCCAAAGGATTCATTCACCCGAGCATCTCTCCTTGGGCCGCTCATGTGTTGTTTGCAAAAAAGGCCGATGGATCCCTCCGGTTGTGCATTGACTACCGGAAGCTGAATAAGGTAACAATTAAAAACAAATACCCTTTGCCCAGAATAGATGATTTGTTTGATCAGTTGAAGGGGGAAAAGTGGTTCTCAAAGATAGACCTACGTTCAGGGTATCATCAACTCAGGGTGAAGGAGTCAGATATCCCTAAGACAGCCTTCCGAAGCAGGTACGACCACTTTGAGTATTTGGTCATGCCCTTCGGATTGACCAATGCTCCAGAAGTATTTATGGCACTTATGAATAGGGTGTTCCATCAGTATCTCGATTCCTTTGTTGCGGTGTTCGTGGATGACATTCTGGTATACTCTTGCTCTGAGAAGGAACACGAACATCACTTGAGGATCATTTTGGGTACATTACGAGATCACCGCCTCTATGCAAAGTTGTCAAAGTGCACTTTCTGGATCAGATAGGTGAGATTTCTAGGGCATGTGATCTCAGAGCATGGAGTTTCAGTGGACCCCGAGAAAATTAGTGCAGTCATGTCATGGGAGAAACCGAAGAATGTGTTCGAGATCAGGAGTTTTCTTGGCTTGGCCGGTTATTACAGGCGATTCGTTCGGGATTTCTCTCGGCTTGCTTCACCGATGACTTCCCTCACCCGGAAAGGGGTGAAGTTTGTATGGGGTCCAGAATGTCAGGCATCATTCGAGGAGCTAAAGAGGCGATTGACTACTTCCCCCGTGCTGATTTTACCAGAGGCTGGAAAGGGATATGTGGTTTATTGTGATGCTTCAGGTATGGGTCTTGGGTGCGTGCTTATGCAGGATGATCATGTGGTGGCGTATGGCTCTCGCCAACTTCGGCCACACGAAAAGAACTACCCAACCCATGACTTGGATTTGGCAGCAGTGATGCATGCTTTGAAGATGTGGCGTCACTACCTCTTTGGGGAGAAGTTTGTGGTCTATTTTGATCACAAAAGATTGGCTTATATCTTCTCACAAAAGGACCTCAACATGAGGCAGCGTCGCTGGATCGAGTACTTGCAGGGGTTTGATTTTGACATTGTCTATACCCCAGGTAAGGGTAATGTAGTGGCCGACGCCTTGAGCAGAAGGGTTCCAGTGCAGGCTTTGAGGAAGTCCAGTGATGAGTGGACATTGATGGGGATCTTTTCTCAGATGCATGTGGAGACCAAGGAACATAGTGGAGGGGCATTCTTGGCGAGCATCCAGTTGACTCCTTCTCTGTTGGAGTTGATTTAGCAGGAACAACCTAGTGATGAGCTTTGTCAGCGATCGAAGCGGTTTCTTCATGGTGGGGAGACATCCTCTGATTGGTCGTCATCTCCCGAGGGCATCTTGTGCTTCAAGGGTCGTTCGGTAGTGCCGTTATCTCTACAGAAGGTGGTGATGCAGGATAGCCACC
The DNA here is from genome assembly GCA_963277665.1 of Viscum album. Taxonomy (NCBI): domain Eukaryota; kingdom Viridiplantae; phylum Streptophyta; class Magnoliopsida; order Santalales; family Viscaceae; genus Viscum; species Viscum album. The sequence goes on from OY728155.1 coordinate 728,361,448, forward strand.
AGTCTCAGTGGGCTGTCCATCCGGGTGCCACTAAGATGTATTATGATGTCCGTCGGCAGTTTTGGTGGCCTGGTATGAGACGGGACATAGCGGACTTTGTGTCGAGATGCTACACATGCCAGCAGGTGAAAGCAGAGCACCAAAGGCCCTCTGGTTTGCTCCAACCACTACCCATTCCTACCTGGAAATGGGACGAGGTTGCCATGGACTTCATTGTTGGATTACCTCATACACCTCGAGCTAAGAATGCCATTTGGGTGGTGATTGATCGTCTAACCAAATCAGCCCACTTCATTCCGATCAGAGATACATCTAAAGTGGATGAGTTGGGCCATTTGTATCTTCAGGAGGTGGTGAGACTCCATGGTGTGCCATCAGCAGTTGTCTCAGATAGAGACCCTCGTTTCACATCTCGATTCTGGGAAGGCCTTCAGAAGGCCTTGGGGTCCCAGATTAAGATGAGCACAACATACCATCCACAGAAGGATGGTCAGACAGAGCGGGCAAATCAGATTTTAGAGGACATGCTTCGTGCATGTGTCCTAGACTTTGGAGGTTCTTGGGATACCCATTTGGGATTGGTTGAGTTTGCTTATAATAACAGTTACCAATCCTCGATTCGAATGGCTCCTTTTGAGGCGCTCTATGGTCGGCCTTGTCGGTCCCCCCTCTGTTGGGCTGAGGTAGGTGAGACCTCACTACTGGGGCCGAGTATGGTGCATGAGACATCTGAGAAGGTAAAATTAATCAGGCAACGTTTATTGACAGCTCAGAGTCGTCATAAATCATATGCTGACCGGAGGCGTCGAGACCTAGAGTTTTCTGTGGGTGATAGAGTATTCTTGAAGGTGGCCCCTCGTTTAGGCCATCGTCGATTGGGGAAGCAAGGTAAGCTGACTCCGCGGTATGTCGGGCCATTTGAGATCATTGAACGTATTGGAAAGGTGGCATACAGGTTGGCCTTACCTTCTCAGTTGACATCCATCCATGATGTCTTCCATGTTTCTCAGTTGAAGAAATACTACCCAGATCCGTCCCATGTGTTGAGTTGGGAAGAATTGGAGATAGAGCCTGACATGTCTATTGTTGAGAGGCCAGTGAAAATAGTGGACTCCAAAGAGAAGATACTTCGAGGGAAGTCTATTCCATTAGTCCGGGTTCTATGACAGCATGGTAATGATACACATGAGACATGAGAGCGAAAGTCGTGGGTCGAGGAAGAGTACCCGTTCTTGTTTTCCAATCAAGCCTCATGTTGACTTTCCGGGGCGGAAAGTCCTTCATGGGGGGGAGAATTGTCACATACATGAAATATTTAGAGGTATTTTTCATTTAATTTACATCCTTGATTTATTTTGGTGGGTTTTCATGCATTTTTAAAGGAAATAGTGGGTTTCCAAAATTTGGGCCAACCTAAGAGCCCATTTCCAGTTTTGAAAGTATATTTTGTTTCTTTAATAACTCCTTCGTTTTTCAACATTTTTCAACCATTCAACTTCCAAAATGACCTTAATTTAAATATTAAAACCACAAAATAATTTTGGGCCCCTTAAAAATTCATTAGAATCATGGATTTGGGTGATAAAATTAGGTATTGGGCCAACCCGAAAGCCCATTTCCAGTTTTAAAATTGTTTTGTAATTATTTCATAAAATATTTATTTTTTATCCTTTTTCGGTGATTCCACCTCTCACACATTCCCATCGAACCCAGACACACCCCCATCTTCGTTTTCGCCTCTTTGGAGCTAATATTGGTCGCGATTTAGGGCCGAGATTCTGTAGCTCCAAAAAACGTCCAGATTTCTCAAGTAAGTTGTTTCTCTTCCTTATTCCTCCCTTCTTCTTAGGGTTTCTTCCTTTTTTATTGAATCCCAAAATGTCCAGAAGATGGGGTTTCGTACCTAGGGTTTTATTTTTGAGTTTCTTGGTCCAATCCTCTGGTTTTAGGTTCAATCTTACTCCTTTGTGGTGCGGCGGAGGTGCAGTTGAAGTGACACACAAGGATTTGGGGGTTTTGACTCTTTTGGTAGGTGATTTCATATGTAGGTATTGTATAATGAGTTGGCTTGATGTATTTAGGTTTCAATTATGTTCATCATTCAGTATTTTGATTTCAAAAATTGATTTGGGTAGCATTTTAAAAGTGGTAGATTTTTAAGTGCCAATCTTGTGTGAAAATGGGTGTTTTACATGTGTAACGCATATTGTGCCTCTTGGTGTTGTTTTATAATTCAGGGATTGGATTTATAAAAATGTTTTGATGCTGAAATTTATGTTTCGGTATAATATTGGTCTCCATTTGGTTTTAAATATGGGATTTTAGATGAATTTAATGTGCAACATTTGATTAATTTTCTTGAAATTGTTTTATGGAAATTATAAATGGTTTATTGAGTTACGCAAAAGGTGAAAAGAAGGTGTAGATACTATTTTGAATGTGTGTGACCAGAACTGACATTTATATGTGAATATTGATTTTGGTAGCATGTGGTGACTATTTGCGCACAATACGGGAAACCCGGGTATCTAGGTGGGCTAACGTGTACTAGTACGCTAGTGAACGGAGGGGTTTTGACCATGGTTCACTTAGCAAGTCTGACATGGATAACACTAACAAAACTATAATGGAGATGATTGGAGACCACTAGGTTATGGGTATGCTCCCTACTAGTGGCTCGTACACGAGAACGAATTTCTTTATGGTTACTTTCACCGAGGTACGAGGTACTTGGGGCTCACAACAAACTAGTACATAGGGGGGGGGGGGGTGTTCCTACGCTTGGTGCTCGTGGACTTTTAGGCATTTAAACTTTCTTTATGGTATTTTGGGATGTGAAAACCAGCAGCTTGAATGTTTTATTCAATTTCACTGATTCTTTATAGTTATCCCCATTGAAAGTTATTTTCTTTTCAAAGTTGCACTTTTAGAAATAAATGCCACTATTATCTATTTATAACTCTGGCAAGCCTTTAATTTTACAAAGCCTATCACTTGAAATCCTTGGGTGATATCCTATTGGGCTTAGTCTCACACCCTACATACACCTTTTGGTGTAAGTAGACTTGATCATGTTTGACATAGGCAAAGGAAAAGCCTTGGGCGATGGCGGTTCGGGTTGCTAGTTTCTCTCGATGGTGCGGTGTTGTGGAGACGGCTTGTGGGTGATGACCCCTTGTCGTGTGGAGTCTCTTGGGCTGTTTGCTGCTACTTTTATGTACCTTTGTACCTCTTGTGTCTTGTTTAAACTCATATACTAAGTTCTGAATTTTATTAATTCTTGTTTGGCATAATTTTTCAGATTTGGTTTGTTGTTTGTTATTGGTTATTTATGAACCCAAACTCGGGTAAATCGTTCCCTAATGAATTTTTATGATACCCGGGCACTTGTGCCAGCCCGTGGGGATGGGGAACGCCCTTCGGGTCATGTCACGGGCTGGGTTTGGTGCCGGTTTTGGCGGTGACCAGATTCGGTTCGTGACAATAGGAGGGTCCCACTTTGATAGGCATCGAGTAACTCTATCTCCCAGCTCTACTGGATGGTACCACTCAGAATGTTCATCGATGAACTCCACTGCCCTGTCCTACTGGATGGTACCACTCAGAAAGTTTATCGAGGAACTAACTGGCTCAGCCTAGCTACAGGGTACCACATGGAAAGGTCATCAAAGAACTCCACTAACTAAAAATGTTTGAGGGCACCCTCAGAATGTTAAATGAGGAAATCCACTTCCCAACCTCGTTGGATGGTACCAATCAGAAAGGTTGTCGAGGAACTCCACTTCCCAAACCTATTGGAGGGTGACACTACAAAATGTCCTAGTGATCTTGTGAGATCATGTCCATAATCAAGCATTACAAAACTAGAAATCATGCCCATAAAATTACACAATATATCTTGCAATCCACAATAGAGGGAACAATTCCATTCTATGTCGGAAAATACTTAGGATAGGCTACCCATTGGCCAAAATATGAGTTCAAACAAAGGAGATACAGACAACTGAAGTTTAATTAAAGGAGGTCAAAGGGTACATAGCATTTGAGGGGATCCACAAAAAATGTGGTACTACTCTACTGATTATACATTTCCCTTTCTAGTACATAACTCCATCCCATGTAGTAGTATACAATGTGTAGGTGGACTGCACGACATGTCTAGGCTAACCGGGATCGGGTCATGGCTTGTTGGTCAATTTCATGTACCGGACATCGTTTCCATGTACTCGAGTGCACAACTGTGTACCTGGAAATGTACTTCCACATGGGTTTATACCAATGTGATCCATCACATGGGATTTCTATTTGAAAAAATGGGTACATAGCATGTTGTAGGAATACACGCCGTTTCATCCTTAGGTTTTCTGAAACCGTAGCCTTCACTGTTGAGGTAGCTACACACCATGTGTTCATTATTGTACAGGTCGTGTAATCGAGTTTTCAATATAAATTAAAGACCTTCATATAAACTTTTGGTTCTTTTAATATGGACTCTCTACTTTAGATATGGAGATATATTTTTCCAAAAATGAGGATCAAATTGGAAATGAAAGTTCCAGGACATCATTCGCTGGAAATAGGCCTCCGTTCATCATGGGTTTAACCTCAAATTTGGTTGATTATGGATCATTATTACTTTATATATATAGAATATGATTATCCAAATAATCATCCTCTCTATAAAACAAACCTATATTTGTGCTTGTTTTATTGATATGTTCCTTTCACGTTATTCTGCTTTGAATCAGGGGGTCTGATTGGCATCAACACCTCCCGACAATTGTCGAACTGGGGCCTTGGGGTCCAACTAGTGATGAACATGATTAATAAAGGGATAAAATAACAAGTAGTTATGTTTAAACTATGTTTTCATTGTTTTCATGGAAAATAATCAAGAAAAGACAACTGGGGTTAGAAAAAAAATGAGACAAATCAAATTAATTTGTAGCTGGGCACATGAAAAGGTTGCAATTTTGAACAGATCAATAGAAGGGGTTTATATAATCAAAATATTTAATGAAAATGGCATAGAAACACCAAATGAGGAGTCATACATCAATTATGGATCATTTTTTGATGAATAATTCTCCCACCAATGATCGAGAGAAGCCATTACATTTACTACATCCTTATCTGATCAGATCCATCATTTTGTCGTCATCTAATGATATTATCCTACAGAGGAGGGAGGAGAGCTTCATTGGATAGTATAGATTTATGAGACTAACTATTTTTTAATTTCCATGTATTTACATTTATATAATTAATTTAGGGTTTAAATGAATGAATGAATTAGTTTAATAATAAATTATTTCACTAAAAGTGTCACCAATGAGAGAGGAGTCTAAAAACCCTGAGATAACCCATTTTATGTCATGACTAGGGTAAAAAATGAATTTATGACTCAAATGTGGTCTCATATTTCTGATATGAGATTCTATTTAAGAGTTATCTAATTTTCTTTAAGAAGTTGCACACACAAAATATAAAATATATTCAATATTTTTATAAAATTAATTTTGCGCACACCGGACCTCAGAATCACATTCCATCTAAGTTCCAAGCTCTAGAAATATATATATAAATTTTTAAAAGCCTTAAAAGGAAAATAGAAGGTCTCTACATAATTAAATACTTTAATATTTTCATCCTCTTAAAGAAAAAAATAAGCAAACTACTCGGGATACTGAGCCCACACTTGGCTCTCCCACTCCTAGGAATTCTTTTGCCCATTATCGTGCTTCCACAACACATGGACCATGTAACGCCCCAACCCCAGTTACCCAGAGTCGGTGCATTATTACATAACATTGGCATGGTTACAAGGAATCACGTCCCGAAGGACCGATCAGTTTAGCAGTCTTGGAAGGACTAAATACATTCATAAAGTTTACATCACATCATAAAATGAAAATTTCAACAACATTGTATGCATAGTCCACACTCATACTATCCCTGTAGGTCATTCATAAATTACTTCTTCACATCCTGCGAAAAATAAAACATAGAAAGGGGTGAGCTCGGATGCTCAGTAAGGATAACAATAAAGAGGAAACTTTCATAAACAAGCATACACATTTAATGCAATGTATAACTAAAAAGCCTTTTAAACTTGAACTTTGGCATAATATAGAAAAAATAAAATTAAATAATTTCATTTACTTTTTCACATGGATATTATAATAGTTGAATAATCACATGCAATATTAATAACCACTTTCATAATGAAGGAATGCATAATGCCAAACTTTAATTTTTATGTCAAGGCTTCGTGCCAAGACCTAAGGGATAACTGTAACCAGAACCCATCCCAGAGAGCCTCTATAACCGGACTCCATCCCCAAGAGCCTCTGTAACCTAACTCCAACCCGGAGTGCCTCTAATAACCAGACACCAACCCGGAGTGCCTCTAATAACCAGACACCAACCCGGAGGGTCTGCTGTAATCGGACCCCAACCCGGAGGGCTTACTTTTACTAGTCCCCAACCCGGAACATACTATTCCAACACATTCATCTTAAGAAGAGGATGAAATATAACATAAAAATTCATATTAAAACTAGCATACGAAATGCCAAAACATTAATCATAAACCATTAATGGCATAAAAATAACTCATCCATAGTCAAACATATCAAAAAACCTTAAATACAATATGGAATATTTGTATCATAATAAATCAACTTCAAACAAGTGTAAAATTTATCAAAGGATGTTGACATAGATGAAATCAAAACTATTTGAGAGAAATATCTATTTTTTTGAAATCATTTTAAAGTCACATAATTATAAAATAAAACATTTACTTTGAAAATATACTTATAATCCTGTAAGGGGAGCTTTGAAGATTTTATAATGGTGGAAAATATCTGCACCCTCCGTATAAGTTAAAAATAACATTGTTACCTTAATTCTGTTGAAAAGGTTAAAAATGACCTTGTTTGGAAAACGACGGAAAGATTCCTTTATAAAATTATTATAAAAAGTAAAACAAGGGTATAAATGACTTTAACCCATATTCTATAAAATAGTATGAATTTCTGGAATTTTTTTTTTAAGAAACATGGATGTGGATTATAAAGAGATCCCAGTAGATAATTAGGTATAAACAACCTCGAATGACGAAGAGATTGTGAAATAAACCCTTTCCAAGTTGGTAACTTACGAAACATACACCCAATGAAAGAGGTATCATAAAATTAATATGTAAATACACATACATTAATGTATATTACACAAATAATACAATTATGGGAAGTACATACACCACACAAAAGTTAATAGTGGCAATATGGCATGAATTCTACGGGAATAAGGAGTGAGATGAAAACCCCTTACCTTGTACTTTTCCTTGGTCGAGGGTAGGTAAAAATCGTGTATAATAGATAAATCATTGTTATTAAATTATACAAGAATAATATACATAAATATGATATCATATAATATCGTTTAATATTTCATTGTTAATAATATTTTAGTATTATCATCGTTTCAGGTGTTAACTAATTCGTTTTACTTTATATGATTTGTTACGTAAGCCATGTTTGTTATGTATAGGTTGTATCTTATTCATATACAGAATGATATCATGTCCTTAAAAATTAATTTTAATCATCAAATGATAATTATTCTTGAATGGATATGATGGGGAAATGAATCTCATTGCGTTTGTGGAGACAGTAATCCGTACGTACGCACAAATGCTACTTCCATTTCATTTTTCATTTTAAAAGGAATAAAAAAAATGATACATAGGTATATAATTATTCCAGTATAATATAATATCTTATATTTTTTACTTATGTTCATTAACACCATCCTTTATACGTTCCATGTATGGTATGAACGAGTCATATCACTTTGAGGGGGCGGTAGTCCACACTTCCTCAAATGAAATTATCGTATATATATACAACATGAAATGAATAATGGTATGATATAAAATGGAATTATAGAAGCTTATATATAAAATAAATGTCATTAATATCATATTTAATTATAGTGCCATCATAATATCCACCATAAGAGGTGGTAGGATATAATTGAACAATCATCGCTTCGTGAGGCGTTTGGTTTCCATCCACAGAAACATTATGGTCTTCACCCATTAGATGAATGTGTGTGTAAGTGTAGTTATAATACTTCTAATAAAAATATCCTAGATTATTTAGGATACTGTTTTTGTTACAAAATAAAATAATAAGAAGATTTTAGGGGTGGTAGAAGTAAAATAAATGAAAATAAGCTAAGAGAAACCATTACCTTTAATTTGGGTAACTCCCTTTGGTTTGAAGCAAAAAGGACTCTTGAAGTGCCTTCTGCCTAAGGAAATGCTTCTAATAGGAGGATAGGGATATAGGGAGCTTAATTGAGCAGATTTTGGATGATAAAAAATGCTTTAGAGGTGTGAGTAATTGGTTATAAGTGGTGTTCTTTTATAAGGGGGATGAGGGGCTCTTTAGGAAAATCTAGAAATATTATTTTATAATAAATTAATATTCGGCCTCTAATGGCTCCAAAGTGTATTATTTAAAGTTTAAGGTGTGTATGGGTCGAAAACCACTCAACCAATAGAATTTAGATAGGTTTGGGTCATTATATTAACCTTATCGTTTAGTTTTAACTCTTAGTTAATTAGTTTGACACTTACCATGTCACTTTGTATTTTTATATTATATAGTTAATAGACATTCTATATACCTCCAAGAGACCCCCAAGTGGTCCATTAATTATAAAAATATCATGATATATGTATATTGGCCGAAACTTAGATTTTTAGGAATAGAATATAAATTAATAATATAATATTTGTTTTAAAAACCCATTTATGTCAATTTTGACACTATTCAATAATTGATTTTTGTTAAAGTTTTAACAACTTTATTAATTCGAAAAAAATTCATTTAAGAAATCCTAACATGTAATATTAACCAATAAAATTCGTTTATGCCATCAAAACTTTCAAATTATTTTTATTTTAACATTTATATTATCAATTATTTGATTCTTTCATTAATAAGGAAAATAGTGCATCATTATTGTGTCATATATATTTTTACTTTTTCAAAGTCTAAAAATTATAAATAAAATACCATTATGTAGGAAATAGTTTTTTATTTCTAATGAAAATTTATAATCTAAAATATAATAAATATCAACCTATGTAAAAATTGTTTTTCGAAAAGATATAAGCTTATGTCATTTTTGTATTCATTTTAACTTAATTTATATAAAGTGTCCCTATCACCTACAAGTGGATCCATGGGGTCCGAAAATCGACCCAAAGATTCCCATGGTCGGACATATATCCACCAATAAGGTTAGGAAACATTTTAGGGTAATTTATTATTATTATAATATTATTTTTTAACCCTTATTTACCGGATTTACCCTTTAACCATGGTAAATAAAATATTTACCGAAGTAATTATTCAAAATGTCTAAAAATAAAAGTTACCTATTAACACAATTTGGAAATCCTGATTCCAAATATGGAATCCATTTTTCCAAATTCAAAACACAGAAGAGGCATAAATTAATTTAAAATAAATTCCCGCTGTCAAAACAAAAAAGCGTGTTTTTAAGATATAATAACTATCAAAAGATTGACACTTGTTTATTGCGGTTTAATTGTGAAATTATGTCCAATGACCAAAATTGTGTTAAATGGTAAAAATATATTCTAAATATACTTTAAAACCACTCAAATTCATAATTTATCTATATTAATAATTTTGATTAAAAAAGTTGTTTTTAATTAATATTTAGTAATTTTCACTATTCATCAAAATATAAAAGTTATCCGGAAAGTACCAAAAATTCACCCTAAGATAATTTCGATATTCTAAATCCAAAAATAAAGTCCATTTTGAAAGATAAAATGCATGAAATTTTAAAAATTGGGAATTACTATTCATAACGACTAGTTTGATTGGTTGTGGTGTGTGTTTGAACTCGAAGTTGCGTACAACACACACTACTGTATTATTCAAAGTGAAGAATACCGTGGAATAATGGGGTGTTACATTCTCCCCTCCTTCAATAAATTGCGTCCTCGCAATTTGAAATTGTTTTTTCGAAAATAAAAGGTTGAAAATAGAAAGTATCTTTGTAGAAAAACCCACTTCAGAAATTGGGTTAATAAATTTTTTTCTTAATAAGTGGAAAAGATAAATGAAAGGGTCATCACCAAATTATGATCTCTATTAGGAGATCATTAGTGGAAATTATAGACATGTAATTGGAGAAAAAACGTAAATATTTATAGGGAGTGATTGAGGTCATCAATCACAAACAATTGTAGAATTGTGGGCCTCAAAGACAACAATTTATGATGATTTAAAATAACATCGATTCAACAAAACGTAAGGTATTAGGATAAACCATATTTGGTTTTAAGATCCCTTACCTAATGTTTAATAATTAATTTATCCATAAAATAAGAGGATATTTATATATATATATATATGTATGTATTTATATATACTTGACAAGTAGAGTTTAATCCTTCAACTAATTCCTACTACAAACTCATCTTTTACTCTAAAAGATTTAATATATATATATATATATTCTATTTATCTTAATCGTATAAGGTTCCAAAAATAATGAATTTATAATTCACATATCAGACCCTTTAAAAAAACTACATTATTCAATCCTGGACATCACGTGGGCTAGTGGTAGGTGATACACCCTTGTCGCCCTTCGGTTGTGAGTTCAAGTCCTGCGGCCTTGCCGGACGCGATGAGTTTCCACCCAACCTCCGAGTTGTGATTTTATAAAAATAAAAAAATAACCTTTCAAACTAAATCCCTTCCAACCTTTATACTTATCCAAAATACTTCTATAAACTCTCAGTCCAAAATTTATATGAAAGGTAAACATAATGTAGATCATTTTTACCCCGTAATAGAATGTGAATACCTTCATCCTGTATTATTTTAAAACACTAAAACATCCTGAATTACCATAAAACCTTATTGATTACATTCATGCTCCCTTATTCCTTATAGAATACTGGATATACTTCATCCATCCAAAAATTTTGTAAACTCTAACAATGATGGAATATATAAATATTTAATCAGTTTCAAGGCAGTCTAGAATATCCAATATAATTTAACCAAATCAACCATATCTTATTCCAAAATCTGTACCTCAATATTAGGACCATATTAAGTTTTATCTTTCCTTCAACCATGTAATTCCCAAAAATTTTAACTCACTGTAGAGTCACTCTTCTTAGTACCATAAAATCTCAAATCCTCAATGAAAGAGTACTATAGTACAATCCTTATTTATTTTCAGTACTTCATTGATACAACACTTCAATGAAATAACAACAAAATAAAAACATAATAACACTAGTCATTGCTCTTTATCTATGGTAGTATCATAACTTGATTATTATCCAATAGCATCATTTGCGGCAAAGTCAGATAATTTAGACATTGATTTGCATAGTGTCCAAACTCCTTGCAGATGAAGCATTGTACATTTGAAACCTTTTTCTTTCCCTTGCAGTCACATATTTGGTGTCCTTTTTCTCCACACTTATAACATACTCCCATTCCCTTCATGCATTTTCCAAGGTGATTCTTTCTACAGTTATCATATATGGGAAAATCCTTCTTTACCTTATTCCCTTTATCTGTCCTTATCTCTACCATCCTTTCCTTCTCTGGCTTCCCTTCAATGCCACATGACTCCTAGAATTCTTTACTTATAATATCAACACATGATACTATTTATTCATATGATGATAATACATGGGAGAATATTTCCCTTCTAAATTATGTCTTAAGACTATGAAAGATGTGATCTTTCTTACTCTTTAGATCATGCGTATTGCTGGAGTTCTGATTCCTTATACTGGGCGCCATTTCTAAAAAATTGAATAATCTAGATCAGTTTATGAATCAAAATACATAATTCCATACTTGAAAAACACTTAACATAAATTGAACAGTTTATGGATATAATCCATAATCATAAAAATGTTTTCTTTGAGGAAGTATATACTTATAAACCCTTTATTATGGTTCATAAATAAAATGATAATTATCCTAAGCATATCCCCCAGGAGTGTCGTAACCAAGAGTCTAGAAAGGCCCATTTTCGTGCACCAGTTCTTGTTCGTGTCTAGATCAAAGCGGTGTTTTTGGGTTTTACCCCTAGGTACATCTGTGGCAGAGCCGCCTCAACCTGCTCGTATCCAGACAGGGATTTATTGCTTGGAAAACTCACAAAATCTCTATAATACCAAAATTCTAGGAATTTCTTGTACACTAATCACCAAAGTTCATCTTAAGTCTACGTGCTCTAATCAGATTTTATCTAAATCTAGCTTCCAATGTTTGTACTAAACTTCCTCTGATACCAACTGTAACGCCCCGACCCCAGTTACCTAGAGTCGGTGAATTATTACATAACATTGGCATGATTACAAGGAATCATGTCCCGAAGTACCGATCAGTTTAGCAGTCTTGGAAACACTAGAAACATTCATAAAGTTTACATTACATCATAAAATGAAAACTTCGACAACATAGTCTCCATAGTCCACACTCATACAATCCCTGAAGGTTATTCATAAATTACTTCTTCAAATCCTGGGAAAAATAAAACATATAAAGGGGTGAGCTCAGATGCTCAGTAAGGATAACAAAAAAGAGGAAACTTTCATAAATAAGCATAAACATTTAAGTCAATGTATAACTAAAAGTCCTTTTAAACTTGAACTTCAACATAATATGGCAAAAATAAAATGAAATAATGCCATTTACTTATTCACATGGATATTATACTAGTTGAATAATCACATTAAATATCAATAACCACTTTCATAATGAAGGAATGCATAATTCCGAACTTTAATCTTTGTGTCAAGGCCTCATGCCAAGACCTAAGGGATAATTGTAACTGGACCCAACCCAGAGAGCCTCTGTAACCGGACTCCATCCCGTAGAGCCTCTGTAACTGGACTCCAACCCGGAGTGTCTCTAATAACCAGACAACAACCCGAAGTGCCTTTAATAACCGGACACCAACCCAGAGGGTCTACTGTAACCAGACCCTAAACCGGAGGGCTTACTTTTACCGGTCCCCAACCCGGAACATACTAGTCCAACACATTCATCTTAAGAAGAGGATGAAATATAACATAAACATTCATATTAAAACTAGCATACGAAATGCCAAAACATTAATCATAAACCATTAATGGCATAAAAATAACTCATTCATAGTCAAACATATCACAAAACCTTAAATACAATATGGAAGATTTCTATCATAATAAATCAACTTCAGACAAGTGTAAATTTTTTCAAAGGATGTTGACATAGATGAAGTCAAAACTATTTGAGAGAAATATCTCTTTTTTTGAAATCATTAAAAATTGAAATCATTTAAAAGTCACATAATTATAAAATAAAACATTTACATTGAAAATATCCTTATAATCTTGTAAGGGAAGCTTTGAAGAGTTTATAAGGGTGGAAAATAGCCGCACCCTCCGTATAAGTTAAAAATAACATTCTTACCTTAATTCTGTCGAAAAGGTTAAAAAGGACCTTGTTTAGAAAACGACGGAATGATTCCTTTATAAACTTCTTATAAAATGTCAAACAAGGGTATAAATGACTTTAAACCATATTCTGTAAAATAGTATGAATGTTTGGAAAAACATTTTTAAGAAACATGGATATGGATGATAAAGAGATCCCAGTAGATAATTAGGTATAAACAACCTCGAATAATGAAGAGATTGTGAAATAAACCCTTCATAATTTGGTAACGTACGAAACATACACCCCATGAAAGAGGTATCATACAATGAATATGTAAATAAACATACATTAATGTGTATTACACAAATAATACAATTACGGGCAGTACATACCCCACACAAAAGGTAATAGAGGAAATATGGCATGAATCTCAAGGGAATAAGGAGTGAGATGAAAACCCCTTACCTTGTACTTTTCCTTGGTAGAGGGTACATTAATATCCTATATAATAGATAAATCATTATTATTAAATTATAAATGAATAATATACATAAATATGATATCATATATGATCTTTTAATATTGCTTTGTTAATAATATTTTAGTATTATCGTCGTTTCAGGTGTTAACTGATTTGTTTTGCTTTATATGCTTCGTTAAGTAAGCCATGTTTGTTATGGATAGGTTGAATCTTATTCATATCCATAATTATATCAATTCCTTAAACATTACTTTCAATCATCAAACGATAATTATTCTTGAATGGATATGATGGGGAAGTGAATCTCATCGCGTTCGTGGAGATGGTAATCTATACGTACGCACAAACGCTACTTCCATTTCATTTTTCATTTTAAAAGGAATCAAAACCAAATGATACATATGTATATAATTATTCCGGTATAATATAATATCTTATATTCGTTACTTATGTTCATTAACACCATACTTTATACATTCCATGTATGGTATGAACGAGTCATATCACTTTGAGGGGGCGGTAGTCCGCACTTCCTCAAATGAAATTATCGTATATATATACAACATGAAATGAATAATGGTATGATATAAAATGGAATTATAGAAGCTTATATATGAAATAAATATCACTAATATCATATTTAATTATAGTTCCGTCATAATGGCCACCATGAGAGGTGGTAGGAGATAATTGAACAATCATAGCTTCGTGAGGCGTTTGGTTGCCATCCACAGAAACATTTTTTTTCACCCATTAGATGGATGTGTGTTTAAGTGTAGTTCTAATACTTCTAATAAAGATATTCTAGTATATTTAGGATAATTTTTTTCTTACAAAAGAAAATAATAATAAGAGTTTAGGGGTGGGAGAAGTAAAATAAAAGAAAAGAATCCAAGAGAAATCATTACCTTTAATTTGGGTTACTCCCTTTGGTTTGACCAAAAAGGACTCTTGAAGTGCCTTTTTTCTAAGGTAAGGCTTCTAATAGGAGGAGAGGGATGTAGGGAGATTAATGGGGGAAGAGTTTAGATGATCCAAAAGGCTTGAGAGGTGTGAGGAATTGGTTATAAGTGGTGTCCTTTTATAAGGGGGAGGAGGGGCTCTTTAGGAAAATCTAGAAATATTATTTTATAATAAATTCATATTCGGTTTTTAATGGCTCCAAAGTATATTATTTAAAGTTTAAGGTGGGTATGGGTCGAAAACCACTCATCCAATAGAATTTAGGTAGGTTTGGGTCATTATATTAACCTTATCTTTTAGTTTTAACTCTTAGTTAATTAGTTTGACACTTACCATGTCACTTTGTATTTTTATATTATATAGTTAATAAACTTACTATATACCTAAAAGCAACCCCCCCAAGTGGTCCATTAATTATAAAAATATCATGATATATGTCTCTTGTCCGACCCTTATATTTTTAGTAATATAATATAAATTAATAATATAATATTTGTTTTAAAAACTCATTTATATCAATTTTGACACTATTCAATAATTGATTTTTGTTAAAGTTTTAACAACTTTATTAATTCTAAACAAATTCATTTAAGAAATCCTAAAATGTCATATTAACCAATAAAATTAGTTTATGTCATAAGAACTTTCAAATTATATTTATTTTAACATTTATAATATCAATTATTTGATTCTTTCATTAATAAAGAAAATACTGTATCATTATTGTGACATATATATTTTTAGTTTTTCAAAATCTAAAAATTATAAATAAAATACCATTAATTAGGAAATAGTTTTAGATTTCTAATGAGTATTTATAATCTAAAATATAACATATATAACCCTATGTAAAAATTGTTTTTCTAAAAGATATAAGCTTATGTCATTTTTGTATTTATTTTAACTTAATTTATATAAAGTGTCCCTATCAACAAAAAGTGGATCTATGGGGTCCCAAAATCGACCCAGAGATGCCCATGGTCGGACATGTATCCACCAATAAGGTTAGGACACGTTTTAGGGTAATTTATTATTGTTATAATATTATTTTTAGCCCTTATTTACCGGATTTACCCTTTAACCATGGTAAATAAAATATTTACCGAAGTAATTATTCAAAATGTATGAAAATAAAGGTTACATATTTACACAATTTGGACATCCTAATTCCAAATATGGAATCCATTTTTCCAAATTCAAAACACAGAAGTGGCAGAAATTAATTTAAAATTAATTCCCGCTGTCAAAACAAAAAGCGTGTTTTTAAGATATAATAACTATCCAAAGATTGACACTTGTTTATGTCCGGTTTAATTGTGAAATTATATCCAATGACCAAAATTGTGTTAAATGGTAAAAATATATTCTAAATATACCTTAAAACCACTCAAATTCATAATTTATCACTATTAATTATTTTGATTAAAAAAGTTTTTTTAATTAACATTTAGTAATTTTCACTATTCATCAAAATATAAAAGTTATCAGAAAAGTACCAAAAATTCAACCTAAGCTAATTTTGATATTCTGAATCAAAAAATGAAGTCCATTTTGAAAGATAAAATGTATAAAATTTCAAAAATTGGGTATTACTATTCATAACAGTTAGTTTGATTGGTTGTGGTGTGTGTTAAAACTCGAAGTTGCGTACAAAACATGCTACTATATTATTCAAAGTGAAGCGTACCATGGAATCTTGGGGTGTTACAGACTAGGGGAATGGTCTATAGGGTTTTGCCTGTACCACCTTAGATACGATAAATAGAATATGTCATGCACCTTATCTATTTGTGTGGGTTGGGAGAGATGGAAACTAACCTCGCCAAACCTTTTCATGATCTTGAATGACCCGATGAACCTTGGGGATAACTTTACTCACTTGAAAAACCACCACAATCCTCTTCGTAGGGATACTCTCAAGAAAACTTGGTCTCCTTGTTCGAACTCCAAGGGACTATAAAAATGATATTCATCATATTTCTGTCTACTCTGGGCCATCCTCAACTGCTCACAGATGACCTGGACTCTCTCCATCATCACCGACACCATACATGGGCCTATAAGATATGTCTTAACAATCTATGTCTAGTATAAGGGTAAACTTAATGGTGTCCTTTACAAGGCCTCAAAATGTGCCATGCTGATGGTATATTGGTAGCTATTCTTGTACACAAACTCTACCAAGGGTTGGTGATCTTACCAGCTCTGACCTAAGACTAATACACAATCCCTTAACATATCCTCCAACACTTGGATAGTGAACTCAGTTTTCCCATTAGTCTGGTGGTGAAAGCCTATACTGTAAGAACCCATGTTTTTCCGGACTATCATTTTGAGCATAAATTTGAATTTTTACTGTTGGATACTCATGAGGGGAAAAATGGACATTTTACCTTACCAACTGATCTCATATATTTTTTCTGACAACTCCGTTGGTCTCAGAATAGTGATTTTACCCTAAGACAAGAGTATGGTGGAAATTTGAGCTGTTCGAATTTTAGCAGAATATTTAATATTTAATATTTAATATTATTTAATTAAATATTAAATTATTCACGTAGGTTCATTTGGAAATAAATTTTAAATGGAGTGTCGGATTGAGATTCTGTCTACGCCACTGAGTCCAGAATGGGGAGTTTAGCCTTGGGAAGGCATAAACTCATGTTGGGCGCCGGGGCCGGCCTGAGCCCCTTTTTCTTCTTTTCCTTTTCTTTTCTTTTCTTCCTTATCTTCTTTCCTCCTCCTTCTTGCGCATGTATCCTACAAATCCACCTTTCCCATGACCTATGGGAGAAATTAGAGTTTGAGAAAGAGAGAGAGAGAGAGTTGAGAGGCTAGAGGGGTACCAATTCGAACCTCTCGATGCGCTGAGTCGGCGTGCGACAACCATGAGCCGTGAAGTCAACTAAAGCTACGGTGGGTTCAACCCAAAGGTAGGTCCATTTATTTTCTTCACCATATATCCTCTTTAAACATGTTATTTTAAGTCTTTAAGGATTTTTATTGCTTTCTTGTGGCCTCTTAAGGCCAGATCTATTGTTTCGGGGGCGAAAACGGGCGTTTTAGGCATTTTGAGGGATTTCCCATCGGAAAACCCAGAAGACATGGCGTGTGTTATAGGGGTACACACTGTGTGTCCTTCCCATTCATGGAAGAAGAATTTTTCTTAAGTAAACACAGTTTAATTTGAGTACACGCCATGTAGTGGGTGGCCATGTGACCGACCATGTGAAATTAAACACGGAATAATGGGTTTTAAGGGGTACACACCGTGTATAGTAAAATACACGCCATGTACTCTTAAATAGGAAAACACCATGGGTCTATCCATGTGTTCTGGCCATGTTTTACTTCAAATTAGTAATTTTGGGAAATCTTGGACCCTCGAAGTCATAATTGGGTGTGTGAGTTGTTGATTCTGAGCGTTTTCCGCATAGATCACAATGGTTGAATAAGTTTTACATTTAGAGGTCATATAAATGATTTTTGGGGGGTTTCTATATAAATGTAAAGGTTCATCATCCATTTATAAACTTCTTTTGTCACCTGAGAGTGAGAATTGGTATGGATTATATGTTGGGTGTTCGGACCAACATAGTTGAGACTTTTGAGATGAGATGAGCTATTTGCTATCTCTTGTGACATATGATTTTGATAATTGTTCCTCTTGTGAGATATTCCCCTTTTTCCTATGAGGTTGGGAGACCGGATGCTTCCAAGGATCCCCTGAGGGATGCCCTTACTTTTTTTTGAAAATCCTATAGCATTAATGAAAAAGATCATCAGAAGTACATGCACGAAATCATCAAGGGAAATTGTCCAGCCAGAGCTGGTTAGTGCCAAATGGGCCTGAGGATGCTAGCTGATGGGCCGCATTGTTCCCTTCCCTTCTGGTAAAAGAGAAGGTTCACAATAAGAAACGTTGGCTGAGTGAGAGAATTCTTCTGACAATGGCGCCAAACGACTGGAGTCTGCCGTCATTGTGATTGACAGCGTCGATAACGAAAAGACAGTTAGACTCAATGATGATGTCACCCCATCCACATTCAATAGTGATCATCAAACAAGAAAGGATGGACTTGGATTCAGCGAACACAAGTTCCCATAATGTCTGATGTGGTTCATACTTAGCAGCAAGGATTTTCCCCAGATGATTTCGGGCAAGGAGGCCGAGGGAAACAAACCCAGCTTTTGGAAGCGACGCGTCCAGATTGATCTTGAGAATCCCTTCCATTGGGGTATTCCAAGGAACAGGAGGAGAGGGGGGGGGGAACCGGTATAGAACATCTGTTTTGGACTTCCCAACCTTCAATCTAAGATGTAGCACGATCAATCCAGAATTTGGGGGGGTCTGTAGGCATAATGAAAAATAGCGTCGTTGCGCCGGACCCAAATAGGGTCTGTAGGCATGATCAATCCAGAATTTGAGGGATGCCTTTACTTATGTGATGAACTTGGGAGTACCTTGTAGGATCTCTCTCTCGTTCTTCCTTTGATAGGACCCATGTTATGGAATGCCTATACTTTCCTTCATTTGAGGATTCCATGTATGATTCCTCCCTTACGCTTCACCAAGGATATTGTGTAGGATTCCTTCACTCGTGTTTACATGGAGGATCATGAGTATGATGCCTCCTCAGTGTTTTAATTTGGGGACCCAAGGGGTACCAGTTGTTTGACTGACCCTGAGTTGTTACGTAGGGTTTGGGTAGAGAAGGTGATCGGGTTTCACCTAGAACCCATTAAAAACTAGTGATCCCTTTGGGCTTTGGATGTATTGTTGGGTTGGGAATTCGGTCCACCCTCACTCGTTTGTTTATATCTAACTTGGTTTACTGATACTATAGTGGTTATCAGAGGTGCTTCCTAGTTGGGTGTTGTTAAGCCAAATGTGAGGCATATTCTTGTTTGTTGGGATGCCTACTTTTCCATATGTTCCTATGTAGTGGTGGTTTTTTTGTAAATAGGATAATTTAATTATTTGTGGATGTGTTTTCCCATGTTTCTTGATATTGACCACTTGGACTATCTTTACCTATTAGGCTTATTTATTTTACATAGATAGTAATTTTAGGATAGAGTGATTGTATCTGACATGCTTGATATGCTATAGACTGTTTAGCCATGTAGTTCTTGAGGTTTACTTTGGCCGTGTTGTATTTCTCTGATCGTTTGACTTACACATGGCTGTGAGAACCTGGTGTAGTATAATATAAGGGTAATTGACCATGTGATCTTCCTCAAAGAGTCTTTAATCACTTTTTACTATAGTGGTCATTAACTGTGAGTTCTTCCTTAGAGATTCTGTAGTTTAGTGTTAAAAGAATATATGGGGAATTGACCGTGAGTGCTTCTTCAGAGAGTCGTTTTCTGCATGAGACCAAAGGGGTTAGACTGTGAGAGTTGCCCAGGTGGTCATATACTTTGTTGGACCTAGGTGGTATTGACTGTGAGAGCTACCCAAAGGTCGTTCATAATTTATTTGATGCTATGTTTGACCCACATGTTTCATACAGTGAGAGATGCCCAGGTGGTCGTGTGTTTTTGATTGATGGCTTTTTGAACAAAGAGGTTAGACTATGAGAGTTTTCCCAGAGGGTTACTTGATTTTAATTAGCTTGCTCAGAGATATAATTCTGACGTTGGCCGAGGCAGGTACATGTCAATGGGATTATGGACCTAGAGAATGATTTATTGATACATGGCTTGAGGGGCACGATGCCCAGCTCAATTACCTTGAATAGGATGTCCAGGAGATCAGGATTATGGTCCCAAGGATTGACTGATAATGTTGTTTCTTATTATTCAAATCACTTAATCATGAATATTCATATTTATGTATATGTGTATAGGTATGGGACTATGCGTGTTTACGTATATAGATATGGACATCCATGGTGGCACTTTCCCAGTTGAAAGGGATTACATACCCTAGGTTCGTCTGTGGTTGAATTTTAGTTTACTTCCATTGTTGTGTTCCAGGTAGGCTAAGCACGTTGTTGTTGCATACACTTAGCAACACAGTTATAGGTTGCTTGTCGCGGTGCCCTAATGAGATTATTTCTCACCCCGGAATGTGCACCTCGGTGTACGTGTGGACCTTATGTCTTATTTTCAGGTTGAGAACGTGTTTCATTGTGGATAGGGATGAGGCCCAGTGTTGCATGATTGAGCGGAGCTGCTCGAGTGGTTCTACTGATCGGGCTGATGCAGTTCGATAGTGTCTGGAGATCGGTTACGTGAGATGGCACAAAGTTAGTAGCAAAGCCCTGTACTTTTACTTTCACTTCCTTTTGTACTTTTATCTGTATGGTCGGCCCATTGGGTGACTAGTGTAGTATTGTATTGCATAGCTATTTGGTTTTTTACCGCATTTTACTATTATAGCTTGTTCTATTTCAACTGTTTATTGCTTCTACACTATGTCTATTTTCTATAGTGTTTGATAATTAGTTATTTCCGTTGTTTTCTTACTGTGGTATGAGGGCATAGTCTCCCCACTATCACAACCTAGGCCATCTATGATAGTAGGCAGCCTCTGGCGCCTGGGGAGGCGCACTCGAGGCCTTGTGGTGAACCGGCTCGAGCACCAGTTTAGTGGCTTCCAGGTCGGGTCGTTACAAAGTGGTATCAGATGAGTTTCCTTTCCTGGTATTTACTATTTGGGATATGGTAGACATGAGTATTAAGAATGTGTCTGAACCTATGATGGATATCTGGCTGGTGCATTGAGAACACTTGTTCCAGTAAGAAGTCCTGGTTTCCAGGGTTTGGGATTGCTATTCGGATTTTGCGATTTCATAGCTATATATTATTTTCGCCTTGAGCAACACACATGTTGTGTGGTGTTTTGATTTACTATGGATCTCCAGATCTTGGCAATGGTTAAGAGGTCAGAGATGAATTTTGACACTTCGATGAAAAAGGCAAGAGGCGTCTCATGCATCATACTAGGAACGTAGGATTCACATCATATATGTAAGAACCTGGACCTTCGTTTCAGGTATGGTTTTCCCTTTTTTGGAGTTTTTGAGAAAAGAGGAATTTCTAGAAATTTTTTTAAGTACACACCGTGTACTTTATGAGTACACGCCGTGTACTCCCTTGCCGTGCGAGGCCGTGTGCGGGTCGTGTCTGGGCCTCACACACTACCATGTAGGGGTGACATAGAGGCCGCCTAAAGCGGAGTATGGAAAATCTTAGTACACACTGCGTACTCCAAAAGTACACACCATGTAATTTTTTTTTCATTAAATGGATCGGGGTCGCGTCTAATTGCCAGAACATGCTTCTTCTCCAGCTTCTTCGACCGAGAACATCCCGTACGGCTGTGAATCTCCTTCGAGCCCCCATGCCTCTGTCCTTTCTTCGAATCGACTGCTATCGATTGTGTTGGAACCACATCGGTAATCTCTTCCTTCTCCTAGAGCTTCGTTTTCCAATTCCTCCTCTTTCAGATGTTATCGTGGGTTGAACATTTTGTGCGTTTTCGTAGATCTATGACATTATAAGGATATTCAAGCCTTGTGGTTCAAGTATATCGATATCCCAGCATCAAGGTAGGTGGTTTGTGCCTTTCTGTTCAATGTATTTGAGTATTATGTGCAAATTCCACCAATATCCTTGAATGGGGTACTGCTTGTTTACTATTTTACCCTTATTTTTTTCCTGCCTTTCTTGTATGCTTTTTTAGAGGTAATTTGGTTATGTATGGGGATAATTTCTATGCTTGGATTTTTTCCCCATGCCTTGTTTTGTTTACGACCTTTTGGTCTGGTCTATCCTTTGGCTGTTATACCTATCTTCCATGCCTTATGACCGTAGGATGGAGTGTTGTTCCCTCACATGCTTGTTATGTTATAGACTAGTTATCCAAGTAGCTCTATTGGTTTACTTTGGCCTTATAGCATTATCATGCACTGACTAGCACGGGGCCGTGAGAACCTGGTGCAATTGACTATAGGGGGATAGACCGAGTGAGCTTCCCAGAGAGTCTTGGACATTATAGACTATAAGGGATAGACCGAGTGAGATTACCAGAGAGTCTTGGATATTATATACTACAAGTGGATAGACCGAGTGAGCTTTCTTAGATAGTATTGAGGTTTATAGACTATATGGGGGTAGACCAAGTGAGCTTCCTCGAAGAGTCTATGTTTTGTTTGAATTTCTTTAAACCATTCCAGGCTATAGGAGGAATTGACTGAGTGAGCTTCCTCAGAGAGTGTATGATATACCAGAGGATATAGGAGTAATTGACTAAGTGAGCTTCCTCAGAGAGTCTCTAGACCTTGGAGCTATAAGGGGATTAGACCGCGTGATCTTCCTTAGAGATTCACTGACTACCCTAGACTATAAGGGGAATTGACTGAGCGTGCTTCCTCATAGAGTCTTATAATTTTGTATGACCAAACCAGAGGGGTTAGGCTAAGTGTACTGCCCAAAGGGTTGTTGGTACTTCTTGGATAGGACCAGAGGGGATGGATGTGAGTACTTCTAAGAAGGATTCCTGTTTTTGGTTAGCTATTTTCTTCACTACTACTTATTGATCTATGGATTGTTTACTGTGTGTATAATCCTGTTTACTATTTACTATTTACTGCTCACTGTAGTATTACCTTCCATATGATCACTGACTGTTAGGCACAGATCTTCAGGTGGTTGCCTACTGATATTTAGTCTCACACCCTGTTTGGGTCTTGCTTTTGGGCCCAAACAGATTATATTGTGCAGGTATAGACAAGGGAAAGTGCCCTTCTACTTTAGGTACTTGACTTGCATTGGAGCAAGAGAGCATGTGACCAAGCCGAGGCTTGCGATGCTTAGGAGTTTCTTGTCTGTTTTTATTTTGTAATTTATTTTAGTATTGTATTAAGCATTGTGACTTGTTTGGCTGCTTTCCTAGAAACATGTATCATGCATCATTTCATATATATATGTGTGCTCCAGTTGTTTTTTGTTTAGTCTTCCACTGTTTACTTGTATGGATTGTTTACCGCTTCCACTATTGTATGTGTTGATTACTTCCACTGTGTACTCTACCTATGAGGTAATAGTTTCCCCACTATCACACCCAAGGCCCTCAGTGATAGTCGAAAACCTTTGGCATTTGGGGAAATGCGCTTGAGGCCATGTGAAAAACTAGGTATGTGGTGCCTCTGGGTGGATTCCGGAATCTGGGTGTTACAAAGTGGTATTAGAGGGTTTCTTTTCTCTTGACTTCCTGTTTGGAGCCTATAGATAGGGGTTGGATGGAATAGGTACATGGTAATAAGTTGTTCCTAGGAGTAGCTAACCCGTGTACAGGGAAAAGCCATACTACCTCGTTTATTGTAATTTTACAGGTTTGAAATTTTATAGTTTATTTGATTTCACCATTGAGTGATTTACATGCTTTGTGAGGTTACCGTTGTTGTTATTGTGGTTCTATTTCTGTCGCAACCCGATGATATGAGGGTGTGTTTTCTCATGCATCATATAGTCACTTGTTAGAAATCACATGCCATGCATTCTTGGCATGCCATCTAGGATGAATTAGCGATTTCATGTTGTTGGGATAGACGTTGTGTAAAGTATGCATGTTTTTTTGACATATGTTTTGGTAGAATCTCTATTGTTTGATAGAGAATTTGTTTGTATAGTGCTTTGCTTAGATTAACGGAAAACTTTGGTTCTTGAGGTTTCATGGTCCCTCACTAACCAGAATTTGGTGGATCATTTCTTTTTTCCCTTGTATATGATTTGTATGAGATTACAGACTTTGGTTCGTGAGGAGTATGGGCCCTCATGGATTGAAATTTGGCACCTTAACTCTTGTTTTTTTGAGTTTTTTGGGCTTCGGAGTAGTTTCTGAGCTACTGCCCGGAAAAACCCAGAAGACACTGCATGTAATTTATTAATATAGGCCGTATAGTTTTTAAACTGTGTCACTGACTGTGTGGGAAGAAACATGGGGTTGTGAAAAATCTTTAGGAAAATTCCGTGTACGGTATGTACACGCCGTGTTGTAGTGACCGTGTGTCTACCTGTGTGGCTAATGACACAGGTGGATGAAACTTTGGCTATACACGCCGTGTCCTGTTTTCACACGCCGTGCGATGTAACCTAAGTACCCGACTGTGTCACGAGCAACATGGGTCAGAGAAAAACTTCAAGTACATGCTGTGTTTCCATGGAGCACGCCGTGTCGAGTGAGCCATGTATCCAGCTGTGTAACTAACAACACAGATCGGGGAAAACCTTCAAGTACTTGTCGTGTTATCAGGGAGAACACCGTGTAAGAGTAAACCATGTAGCCGGCCGTGTAACTAACAACACGGGTCATTGAAACCTTGTCTGGTACACGCCGTGTACTTCGTGTCCACGTTGGACCATCTGATATAAATCTCAAAGCCTTCAGGAGCAGGTATGGTCTATACGAGTATATGGTAATACTGTTCAGTCTCATGAATGCGCCTGCAGTTTTCATGGCACTGATGAACGGAGTGTTCCATCCGTACTTGGATTCCTTCATGGTGGTTTGTGTGAATGACATCTTGGTGTACTCTCAAACTCGACACGACCATGCTACCCATGTTGAGATCGTTTTGAGTACACTAAGAGAGCAGCAGTTATATGATAAGCTCTTGAAATGACACTTTTGTATTGATAAAATTCACTTCTTAGGTTATGTTATCTCAGAGACAAGAGTATTAGTAGACCAAAAGAAAGTGGGAGCTATAGTTTCCTGGGAGTAGCTGAAGAATGTATTTGAGGTGAAGAGTTTTCTAGGGTTGGCTGGATACTACATGCATTTCATACAGGACTTTTCATGCCTAGAAGCACCACTGAAAGGTCTGACCAAGAAAGGGGAAAAGTTCTTATGGTCAGATTCCTGTGAGTCAGCCTTTCAGGAGTTGAAAGGGAGGTTGACGTCAGCACCGATACTAGTATTTCAAGAGGTTGGAAAGAACTATACTTTCTACTGCAATGCTTCTCATATTGGGCTGGGATAAGTGATTATGTTGGGAGATGGAGTCATTGAGTATGGGTCTCGACAGTTGAGGCCACACAAGAGGAATTACCCGACGCACGACCTGGAGTTGGCAGCTGTTGTCCATGCTTTATGCTGTTGGAGACATTATCTTCTGGGAGAGCACTTTTTGGTGTTTACCGACCACAAGAGTCTCAAGTACATCATCACTCAGCGTGATCTGAATTTGAGACAGCGCAGGTGGGTCGAGTATCTTTAGTCCTTTGACTTTGAGCTTGCCTATATGCCAGGAAAGGGAAACACAGTGGCTGATGCGTTGAGCCGAAGAAATCAGATACATGCAGTTCAGAAGGCCAGTAGTGAGTGGCAGCTATGGTATGTTCTCTGAGATGCATTTGGAGGTGCATGAAAGACAGGGGTAGAACTTTCTATATTCTTTAACTGTTACCTCTACACTTCTTGATCAGATACAGATGAGGCAGCTATTAGACTCAGAAGGCCTAGTCCTACGGGAGAGTGTGTTAGGAGAGGACCCTCTTCCTAGATGGATAGTTGTCGAAGAGGAGATCTTGCATTTCCAGGGACATGTATGGGTGCCAGAAGACATAGGCGAGGAGATGATGCTGGATTTTCATTCCTCAGTTTGGGAAGTTCATCCTGGCATCACCAGGAGTATCGTGATCTACACCACCAGTATTGGTGGCCATATATGAAGAGATATGTTGCTGGTTTTGTCATGAGGTGTTCTACTTGTCAGTAGGTGAAAGCAGAGCATCAACGACCAATAGGTCTTTTTCCATAGTTACCCATTTCGGAGTATAAGTGGAATGATGTTATGATGGACTTTGTGACCAGTTTTTCAAGGTCACCTCGAGGGAATGATGCTATTTGGGTCGTCATCGATAGGCTTACGAAGGTTGCTCACTTCTTTCTGATCAAGGAGACCTTCAACGTTGATGAGCTGGTACGGTTGTACATCTGAGATATTGTACGTATAGATGGAGTTCCACACTCCATTGTTTCAGATAGGGATGCACGTTTTACTTCTTGGTTTTGGAAGGGGCTTCAGAAGGCTTTGGGAACACATGTACTTTTGAGTACATCGTACCATCCCTATATAATGGCTAGTCTGAGTGTATGATCCAGGTGATTGAGGATATGCTCAGATTTTTCATTCTAGACTTTGGAGGTTCTTGGAAGATGCATATACCTCTTCTGGAGTTTGCCTACAACAACAGTTTTCAGGCGACTATTCAGATGGCCCCTTTACGAGGCTTTGTACGGTAGGCCATACCGATCACCTTTATGCTAGCTGGAGGCAAGAGAGATAGCTTTTAAAAATGTGTGTAGGGGGTTAAAACCCCCAAAACATCATAAGATGGTCATGGAATCAGTGGAAAATTACCTTCGATTTATTTTTGAAATTTAGGAAATTAATACACATCATTCCAAGTTACATTTTACATGGGGTTTCTTTAAACATGTTTTTAGTGTTTCAAAACACTAAAACATGTGTGTAATGGTCAAAACCATAGAAAATAACCACATATTGAAGTAAAATCACAAGAAAAAACTTTTATTATTTTTGATGTGTACATGAATACAACACATCAATATTACATGCAGTGTGGTCAGAATGACATGGTAAATAGTTTTTAAAGGTACTAAAGCCTTTAAAAACATGTGTTAAGGGGTCACAACTAGGAAATGACCTCAGATGGTTATAAAATCATATGAAAATTACTTTAGATTGATTTTTGAAATATAATAACTGATGGAATGTCATTTAGAGTTAGGACTTTCCTAATACGCATGTGAACACATTTTTAGTGTTTCAAAACACTAAAATGGGTGTGTAATAGTAAAAACCATAGAAAACAAACTCATATTGTTGTGAAATCGTGGGAAAAATACTTTTATGTTATTTTTTATGTGTATTCATAGAAAAAACATCAATCAGATGTGTGGTGTGATCAGAATGAATCAGTAAACAATTTTAAAGGTACTAAGGCATTCAAAAACGAATGTTGGGGGGGGGGGTTAAAACTTGTAAAACGACACCATATTGTAAGGAAATCATAGGAAAATGATATTAGATTAATTTTTTAAATGTAGGAATAGATTTCCCATCATTACAAGTTATGGTTTTTCCAGGATTCCTATAAATTCATTTTGACAGTTTTAAAACCCTAAAACTTGCAATAATCAAAACCATAAAAAATGATATTAGTTTGACAGGAAATCATGAGAAAACCATTGTTGTCTTATTTTTTATGTATATTCACACGAAACATACCAATCCAATGTGTGTTTTGGTTGGATGGATTAGTAAATAGTTTTTAAAGGTACCAAAGCCTTGAAAAAAATGTATTGATGGGGGGGGGGGGGGTCAAAACAAGGAAAATGATTTTGAATATTCATTAAATTAGGGTAAAATGATCAAATATTGATTTTTGAAATGTAGGAATAAAAAACACATCATTCTAAGTTATTGTTTTCTCAAGACCCCCCATAAAGATATTTTCTGTATTTAAAAACACTAAAACATGCGTGTAATGGACAGAACCATAGAAAAACATAATATTGAGGTGAAATCATGGTAAAATCAAATTTGAGTTATTTTTTATGTGTACACACACACATAATGTTAATATGATGTGCAGTGTGGTTAGAATGAGTCAGTAAGTAGTTTTTAATGATACTGTAGCCTTTAAAAACATGCTTTGGGTGGTCAAAACTAATAAAAAATTCCTTATGGTCATAAAATTAGAGGAAAATGATTTTAGATTGTTTTATGAAATGTAGGAACAAATGAAACATCATTACAAGATATGATTTTACTGGGATTCCCGTAAACACGAATTTAGTGTTTTAAAACACTAAAACATGTGTATAATGGTAGAAAACAAATAAAATGACCTCAGATTGGCATAAAATCATAGTTCAAACATATTTGAATTATTTTTATATGTATGTGAAGATAAAACATCAATCCAACATGAAGTGTGGTTTGAATGACTTGGTAAATAGTTTAAAAGGTATTAAAGCCTTTAAAAACATGTGTTAGGGGGTCATAACCATATTTTTTTTTGGATTTACATGAAATCAGAGTAAAACATCCATAGATTGATTTTTGAAATTTTGGAACTAAAATGACATCATTATGAGTTATGATTTTTTGGGATGCATGAAAACACATTTTTAGTGGTTTAAAACACTAAAACCTGCGTGTAACGGTAACATCTATAGAAAATGGACTCAGGTTGATGTTAAATCATGGTAAAACTAATTTTAGTATTATTTTGTACATGTACGCACACAAAAAACATCAATATGACATTTAGTGTGGTCATAATGACTTGGTAAACAATTTTTTAACGTACTAAAGCCTTAAAAAACATGTATTTGGGGGTCAAAAATAGAAAAATGACATTGTATTTCCATGAAATTAGAGTATAAAAAACATATATTTATTTTCAAAATGTAGGAACTTATGAAACATCTTTCTAAGTTACAGTTTTCATAGGATTCATATAAACATGTTTTTAGTGTTTTAAAACACAAAAAACGTGCATGAAATGGTCAAAACCATAGAAAGCAACCACATTTTGATGTAAAATCATAGAAAAACAACTATTTAATTATTTTTTTGTGTATTCACACACAAAACATAAATATGAAAAGTGGTGGGGTTAGAATGACTTGATAAATAGTTTTTAAAGGTACCAAATCCTTTAAAATCATATATCGGGGGGGGGGGGGGAGTGGGGGGATAGGACCAAGAAAATGA
This sequence comes from Viscum album, assembly GCA_963277665.1. Lineage (NCBI taxonomy): Eukaryota > Viridiplantae > Streptophyta > Magnoliopsida > Santalales > Viscaceae > Viscum > Viscum album. The sequence goes on from OY728155.1 coordinate 728,391,168, forward strand.
TGTTAGATTAGCATGAAATCAGAGTAAAATTACTGTTGATTGATTTTTGAAATGTAGGAAATGGTGATATGAAATTATGAGATATGGTTTTCTTAGGATACCCATAAACACATTTTTAGTGTTTTAAAACACTAAAACATTCATGTAATTGTCAAAACCATAGAAAAAACCTTATATTGATGTGAAATAATGGGATATTCACCACTGAATTATTTTCAAAATATTGACAATGATACCATATCAAAGTCTTTTAATTTTTTTTATTAAGTAAATTTCAAGCCCACTGCCCATAAATTTAAAAACTAATTAGATTGTTATATACTTATCCCTTTAAAGTTTCAAGTGTTTAATCATATCTTAAATAGGTAATTTTGTGTTTTCAAAGTGTTCTATATGATATATTTGTTTATGTTAAAATGTGTTTTGTTTGATTAAAAAAATAAAAAAATTTATATGGAAAATTCTGAATATATTCAGTGCCTTTTCTATTTCATATTTATTTTATTAATTGTTTTGGTTTTTATTATTGGTGACAGAAGCTAGAAGTAGGTAGATGGATGACCTTTTTTATCCATGAAATTATCTAGAAGGAAGTTAGGATGGTTCTTAGTTTCTATGTTATGCTTAAATTTTATCAATGTTTCTACTGTAATTTTGATTTATTATGTACAATTTTAATTTTTTCTTCTTTTTTTATTAGAATTGATGAGATGATGTGGTTGGTTCCAGTTGATCAGATGACGTGGAGGAATATGGTTGTAGTGGAGTTTGAAGGATCAACATATATTAGCCATGGGTTTTTGTTTGACATATTTTATATGTATATATTAATAACTGATGTATTAGTTGACCGAGGTTATGAGTTGACCGAGGTTATTTTGACTAAGGTTATGGTGATTGAGGTTGTATATATATATGAATATGGACATATGATGGTGTATGTATCATGGGTTTATTGTGTATTTTATTTTTATATTATTGCATATCATATTTTTTATATTTATTTTTTTGTTATTTAAAAAAAATTAAATTATTAGAAATATATTGAGTGGAAGTTTATAATAACCACCACTAAATATATTTTTTAAAATTTTAATTAGTAATTTTTAATATTCATCTTCACTAATCATTACCACCATTAATTTATTTTGTGGAGGTTAGGTTCATTTTATCTATTTTATTTTTAGATTAGTTTTTTAAAAAACTACAGCTAAATAAAATCTAAATCACCACTAAATGCTCAAAAAATGTAACATAAATAAAACACTGGTAATGAATAAAAACTTCTGCCAAATTATTTCTTATAGTGAAATACATAACTATTTTCGTAACCACTGTGAAACAATTTAGCGACGGTTTAAAAAACCAACAGTTAAAAAAATAAAGGTCATTAGTATCTCCATTTTTTTTATAGTGGTAAACTATAGGACTATATATGAAATGATTGATGAGACTATTGTGTTTTAGGTTAGATCGGTTCAATAAAGCATTGTCTTAGTGTTTTGGCGATGGTGACAAGTGGGAAGCTTAAGCGCTAATGTATAGTGCACCCTCTATTGGAGTTATGTAGTGGAAGCTCGGTTGTTTTCCTAGAGTCGACAATGATGGTTTTCATATGAATTAGAAAATAGGGGAGGTCGAGTCTTTTGTTCATGTTCTATGAGGCTTCTTGGGAAATAAAAGTTCTATGACAGAGATATTTGAAAGACCCGCACTATTTTCATGCAATGAATTTTAGAGGAATTTTGATTTTTTGGTTTCAGATGTGTATGAGGGGTAAAAGGGTAACCTTCCATACCATAGGGCTCTAGATACTTTTATGACTATCTTATTGATCCTAGTATAGGGTAATTAATTTTGGGTTATAAATTGGAGAGATTCCAATCCATGATATTTTCCTTGATATTTTAATATTTATTTAATTAAATACTAATTATTTCATGGATGAAAAAAATTATATCCTTTAAATAGAGTGTTAGATTAGAATTAAAATTCTTATATTGAGTTTGAAATGGGGTTTTTATCTAGGTAAGGTATAAAATTATCCCTGGTTTAGGGATAGAAGTCGGGCTATTCATGTGGAATTTTAAAAATAAATTATATTAAATGTAAATAAATTAAATTGATTTAATTAAAAATTATTATACTCTTTCCCTTTTGTTCCTTCCTAGATACACCAAAGATGGACATATTCTCCTTGTGATTTTCATGGTCGAACCAAGGTGGAGATAGAGGTATGTGAGGGATTTGTTATAGGGCTCTGTAACTTGTCTATACTTTGTGAAGAAATATATTGTTTCAATATTCTTTTAAGTATCATGTGAATATCTATTCCCAATTTTTGTTAAAAAACTAAGTTTTTGTGGGTTAGAAGTGGCCCATTGTGGGTGATTTAGTGTTTGAAATTTTTTTCTTTAAAGTTTTTATTGTGTTTTGAAAAAATAGTAAGTTTATTTTTGTGGTTTTGTTGTGTTTAGAAAGGAAAAAGAATAAGTGGAAGAAAAATATATTTAATATAAAAAAAGATATATACTTGGGAGAAATTCCACTATGTAAGAATTGAAAGTGATACCTTTAATCACCAATAGTGAGGGTGACATAAGGATATACACCCATACATAGGGTACCCTCCTTGTATAAGGTTTGTTTCTTTTTCAAAAAAAAATTCAAAACATTATTTTTTCCTGGTTTTCATAGAGGATCATTTCTATTCATTAAATCGTGTTTTGGGGAGAGTAACATTATAATTAATTATTATGGATTAATTTTTGAATTTATTATAAAATAATTCATAGAATTATTTTATAGTTAATTAATGTATTATTAGAGTGGTTTTTTGAATATAAAATAAGGGAAGTGGCCCGTTAAGTATGCCTTGAAATTTATTCATTAATTTGTCTCTGGTTAAAGGTGTAAAGTTAATTATAATGAGTTGAAATTAATTTAATTATGTGATTAATTAGAAAATAAATTTTAAATTTATATTTTAATTTATCAAATTGTTATAAATGAGTTTATTGACTCGTATTGATGGATGATGACTATGCTATTTTTGGATGATCTTCGATGAGTGTGGTCGAGCTTCACCTATAAAGGAGATGACTTCAAGAATGAGGTTGGTGGTCCCTCGAACACACCCTTTATATTAAATTCACTTTTGTTTATATATGGCCCATAACATTACATCTCGCTATAAAAAGAGATCATAATTTTAAATTAAACAAATCTTTTAATTAAAACTAAATGCTTATGAATGAATTGAACAAAGTTCCATGGGCCATGTTAGGCTCTTGTGCACTAGCATGATACATCAACCATTGATGACCACAAGGTATATTATGATATTGTTCCCTGATACACATGAAACCCTAGGGGTTATAAATTTCTTGAATTTTATGAACTTATTGTACCCATATAAGTGCCCTTAGTTACCCAGAATAGGGGTATGTGACAGGATGAGAATGAATGTATTTTGTAGGATCATTAGACCTTGAGATGTCTCAGATCCTTCAGGACGATTGATTAGAGAGTGAGTCTAATGTTCCTCTTCCATTAGCTTAAGGGTTCCTAAGAGGGAATAGCTTGGGTATATTATAGATAGTTTCAGTGCATAATGAACGACCTATGATGAAATTGGAAATTGGGATGGGCTTAATGCTATCTCTCTAGAGTGATGCCAGTAGGGCTTATCTAATAAGGATGATGAGTCTATAAAATGATCACATTGATGCCAAGGGATGATATTCCCTTTGAGTGATGGATTTTTTCTTATTATTTTGGAAATATTTATAAGAACCTTTTAGGGGGTTTTGGATTGTGATAAGATCAGGGGACCTCATTGAGTGACCCAATTATACATTAGCCCTTAATAGGGTCAGTGGTAATATGTAGTGATTATTGTGGGTGTCACCTTAGAAACTGAATCATTGTTGTGTTCCTAGTAGGGATATAATGACAAGGATATGTCAAGAACATGAGAGGCCAACAATTATCATGCGATAAGGGTTGGACTAGTGGCCAGTTCATGTTACCGTTATTATAATTACTACAAGACATCACTCAGTGGATGTAGACTCTAAGTATATGATGATAGATTCCAATGACCAAATGAGGATGCTTAGATATTACAACCATTAGGTCCAATGATGTTTTATGATATTATTTGGTATGATTAGTGATTCCTAGTGATGTCTAGAATCTAGGTATTGAGATTGGAGATATTATTGGATTCCCAGGACACCTGGGACCCAATGTTAATACATGATACTATGGTTTTAGTAGGATAATCCCTAGGATAAGTCTTGTATCTAATATTATATGAGATACCTCAAATGTCTAGAATCAGACATTATACTATATATTATATGATATTCCTAGAATCTCATAGTATAACATTATTTTGGTTGTTATAAAGGATTCCTAGGATATCCTAGGATATGATTTCATATCTAGTGTAGGCATTATCATGAAACCCTAAGTAGGACATGTATCCCCTAAGGATCAATGACATACTCAGAGACACTTTAACACTAACTGAAGTAGGTATGGTAAATCCCAAGTGTTATGTTAGAAATGTAATATAAATTGTTATTATTTATTTATGTTTTAATAATATATTTATTTTATTATTATGATCATATCACATGTGTATATATCAATTTATTGGTCATGTATGAGACTATGTTGGTGGTGCTATATTGAGTTGTAATTCCACCCTACTTGCGTGGCCATGAAACTTGGGTATCTAAGTAGATCCTCACTATCTGTAGGTTTAGTTAGGGATGAGGCATAGAGTAGAACCCTAGAAAATATTAACATGAATGGAGTTTATAGGCCAATGTGTTAATGGTATGAGCATGTATGTGAGTTGTTTTGGTGGACTTTATAGCATAATATTGGTTTTATTTAACATGTTTATCTAGCTTTTCCCTTTACCTTATTTATAAGATGATTGAATAGTTGTTGTTTTTATTTCATTTATAGATGTACAACTAACTATTCCATTTATTTGTATTTTATGACTCCTTTATATATGAATTTTTTACTACTCTATTTTATTTTATATATCAAGTAGATTGATTTTATAGATTTTTATTCTTAAATGAGGGGGATCATGGGGCTCTTAGTTTTTTAACTATTATATGTCCATTACATGAATGGTTCATGTATATTTTTTGTGTAATCAGACATTAACCTACCATTTTATGGAGTTAATAGTCCACCCAAGACTGTATTATGCCCTCATCACTTGTTGTAACCCTCTTGTATAAAGGGATGTGTACCATAGGTCTCATAGAATCCCCGCACGGGTGCTGTTAGGGTGGCCCAGGCTATGACATTAGATAAAGGTAATCAATAAATTACATATTCTATGTAAACATAAAATAAATTCATGTAATGGTAATATATACCCGGATTAAGGTAAAAATGAGTTTTTGAAAAGGAAATATATAAATTATGAAGGCTTTATAAAGGTAAAGAATTAATCTATATATATAGGTAAATAAGGAGTCCACTATTCTGAATTAGGGTAATTATAAAACTATGTAATGGTAAAATAATTTGTCCCATTATCACACAATGGTAAAGTATAATATTCTATGTAAATTTAAATACAATTTCAAAAAAAAATTAAAATTAAAAATGAAAAAATTATAAGCATTTTATACTTAATGAATTAACAAGAATAATAATAAAACCCATATGGTAAAAAATAAATTTTTGGAGAAATTATAATTAACCAAATAATAGAATAAATAATTAAATGTCCAAAATTTTGATTAAAAAACATTAAAAAAACAAACTTCATACTGATAAACTCCCCAATAATAACACATGTACGGTTATACTATGTTGTATCATATCTAAGAAGTTGGTGAAGAGAAAGTGAATCATGAAATGAATGAGGTTATGATTAAATTGAATAAATGAATACTGAAAGATGGATTCATATTAAAACAAGATCATTATATAAATATCATTATATCATATTTATCACCCAATTTATTTAGTTTCATTATGAATTTTAAAATTAAAAGTATAGATAAACCACATAAATATCTTTTGGGTAAGGTTTTTCAAGAATATAAGCACTTAAATAAAGGAAAATCTTTAATTTATATAGTAAACAAGAATATTATTAAGTTGAAAAGTATAATTGAATGGAAATCACTAAAGAAAATTCACAACATCCTTATAATAAACCAAATATAATTTAGGATAACATCAAACATGGGGCTATTTTCTTCACCTGTGGTAAGATAAGTTAATGGAAGTGAAACTACAATGTATTGAAGTAGAAGCAAGCATAGTCTTTAACTGAAATTTATACCCATATTTTCATGTGATATTTCTATTTTAATCATTCTTTATTAGATACTATATGTGCTCCATACATTTTTATCAAAATATTTAACCAAGTTTAAAAAAATTACAAGAAGTGAAGTGAATTATATAAGAAGTCAAGGGAGGGTGATTCATATTTCAAGAGGGAGAAAACATGGATTCTATTTTTCTAAGATGATTGATTCTAGTCAAACTATTATTTATTGTTTATTATTACCAAAAAATTTATATCATGTGTACATTGGAAAAAATGATACATTATTCCACTATGGAATGAATGTTTTCTGTGGTGTCTCACTCATAGTTCATTTATTTTAGGGGCGTCGTTTTAATCAAATACTGAGGGGGGATGGATAATGAATTATGTATATAGAATATTTATAATGGTTTATATATAAAATAATTAAGCTATAAATATCATGGGGATGGTTTATGTGAAAGTAAAAATATAAAATGGAAGATTTTTAGACTTACATGGAGTTTTATATATACTAGGTTTAAAAAAGAATTTAATTTCCTTTGGTAATATGGATGAAGTAAGATATAAAAATAGATTAAAATATAAAATATTTAAGATTAATTTGGGTTCCATGATTATGTTTAGAGGTTTAAAATATGGGACATTATTTCTAACCAAAAGTTTAGATGGAGAAATGTTTTCTAGAATTACTACTTTTGAATGTTTGGAGTTTTTTCACTATATTTATGGGGACCTTAGAGAGAATAACATGTGATTCTTAGAAGATAAGGGTATAATAAAGCCTTATCACATGGAATTTATAAGTTGAAAGGTTTATATACACAAAAAGTAGTGAAATGTGTTGTTTAATCCAAATAGATAGAAACCTAATTACACAAGTTTAGAGATCATGCACAAGAATGTTTTGAGACCTACACTAACCCGTTATTACAATGGGTCTTTGTAATTTGTTCAGAGTATTAATTCAATGGAGGGAAATTGTGGAAAAGATATTGGAAGTAAGAAATGAGTCTCAACAACACTATAAAGTGGGAGCTATACATGAAAGATGAAATGAATCCTTTACATGAAGAAAACCTAGGATCTAATAGAATTACCACAGGATAAGAAATCACTATATAAAAATGGGCCATTAATTTGAAAGAAGAAGCTAAATATAGGAAGAGGTATAAAGATAGGTTGGTTGTAGATGGGTTTTATAAGAAGGGATATAACAACCCAAACTTACGATGATTTTTTATTTTCTTTCTTAAATTATAAATCTGAATGTTAAATGAATTTATAGACATCTATCACCTAAGTTGTTTCCTTTCCATTTTACATTTAAAATATTAATTCTAGTATAATGAAATTTTATGGTTTTATTAAATATATTTTATTATATTTATGATTCATTCACCAAAATTATTTTTTATTTTTAGGGTAATTAAGTCATATTGTTTTCAAATTATGATACTTGTTTTCTTAGTCAAAAAATTTTAATATATAATAATTTAAAGTAATGGTTTATATCATTTTATGTGAAACATATGTTGAATGATTAAATATCATTTTTTCACAAAAATAATACTTTATCTTGCATTTTTACTTAAATTATTGTTTATTTAATTTGTAAATGGTTTTTATCAAATTCTATATATATGTTATTAATTTTCTTTATAAAATAATGTTGAGAAACATGTTTTTTAATTAAACGAAATTATGTGATATTTATTATTTGAAAATTTAACTCCTCTTACGTATATTATTTCATTGTGACAAAATATTTTTACAATGTTTTTTAAACAATTTAGCTAGTTATTGACATAATATTGTATTAAAAATTTATATAGTCTATTTCACTAAAATGATTTTCTCGATTATGTATTTAAAATATAAATTCTAGTTATATAGAAGAATAATATCATTGAATTTAAATGTTTTACAAGTAAAATAATTAATTATCAAAAATAAAATAATTAATATATGATAAAAAATATAAATATAATCACCCATACTGAAAGAAATGGTTTTATTTTAAATAAATTGATTTTACACGTGTTATATGATTTTATTTAAAAGATAAATTCCTAAATTTTAAAAAATTTATTTTATAAAAATGTATTCATTTTTTAAATAAGTGCATTTAAATTATCTAATGGTTAATGTTTTATAATTTTATGTATTAATAAAATTTTTGAGTGAAAATTAAATTTTGTATGAATATACGTCGTGTGTTATGATATCATAATGAAAGAAAGTGATAAAATTAATAATATAAAGGGAATACTCAACCAAAAATGGGTTTTTTTCCTCAAAATAGTTTATTTTAAAGGCATAATATTATTTTTCTAAACCTAAAATGAATCTCCCAAAACCTAAAGTATATTTTATGTTTTTAAAAATAATTATTTATGAAAAGGAATCTTTTAAACATCCAAAATAATATATAAAAAGGGGTTTAAGCTTATAAACTATTAAAATATTAAAATCTACATCATATTTTTTTTTAAAACATGGGCTAAAACTTTTATAAGGCCAATGATTTTTCATTTTTCAAACATAGCGTCCAAAACCATTAGAAATTAATAAAGAAAATCACTCTCATTTTCTATGAATTCCCACGTATTCTCTCATTCATCCCCACTTTAATACATTTTATCATGAATTTACTATCATTTAATCTCTCTAAAATCTTTACGAAGAGTTTATATTATCCCAAGGAGATCTTATCAAGCTTTTATAGGATACTTTCCAAGGTAAGGGTCTTAGTTCCTCCTCTTTCCTTTTCAATTTCAATCCTTTTGTTATGATATCATTAAAATTATTTTCATACAATTACATGATTTCAATTAAACTTTATTATCGTCCTTTTAATATATTTTTATTATATATTACATATATCCCCTTATTAAAAAATTATTTGAAGATGTTAGTATGACTAAGTAAGGGTTTTTAATCCCCATCACTCTTTTCTAATTACAATTAATTTTGTTTAATGTTGTTTAATTTTTTTCATATAATTAAATTATTTTAATTATATGGTATTATCATCCAATTGATATTTTTTAATGAGGCATTGTTTATTCCCATCTCATTATAGCCTTTTCCTAAGGTAATATTATGTTGAAGTTAGAATAATTATTTCTCTCTTTATAAATTTCAATTCACATTTCATTTATTGTATCGTTTTTAATTTACAAGCTATTGTTAAATTTTTTTTCCTGATTTAATTTTATGTTATATACTTAAGTTATTTCTTCTATGTGAGTATCCATCTCACTCACGTCATGCTCCATCCATATACTGTTACAATGATCCCATATTCATAAAACATCTTATAATTTGGGTAAAGTAAAGAGAGTACATGGTTTTCTAGAAATAGAATCTATCTATGGATACAAATAAGTGGATATGAATTTTATACAAATTCACCTTGTGATAGTAACCCTATAAAAGGACAGTCAAGTACTAAATTGACCGTCACTCAGTGTACAAAAAGTGGGACTTACTGCACACCTGGTTTGAAACTCCCAGGGGGATATGATTTGGAGGATTCATGAACTAATTAAAAACCATAATTGAGGATTATTTTCGTTTAATATCCAAAATCCATGATAGTACCCTTCACTACTACCTTTTTATTTGTCCTCTTTATGTCTGTGTTCTTTTATAATGTAGTGTGGTTGAAATTAATTCTCTATTTGAGGAATGATCCATCACCACCTTTGTACTACCTTTCATTAGATTTAAATAACTATTATTTTAATACTTTTTCCTTGTGGATACCCTTGAATGATTCTTACATTTTAAAGGTGTTCACGTAGATACCCGTACATCTATTGATTATGGAAATTATTAAAAAAATAATTTACCATTTTTCTATTAGATGTAAATACTTCAAAGTTCATTATCCTGATTGAAGGGTCTTTACCTAGATACATAATTTCATTAAATAACCATTTAATTTTCATTAATTAATTATGTTATAATTATTGATGTATTTATGTTTGTTTTCCTTATGTTTCACACATATGAATGTACATATTAAGATGTTAGGGGTGGGCTCAAAACTATACATCCCACCAATGCATTAGGTAATGTTTTATATATAATGATATGATATATATAAGATCGAGGAGTAAAACTAATCCACTATGAGACTTTATCAAATATTTTATTTTTACTTTGTGGTTATCCTTAACTTTATATTATTATTCCTTCTTTTATGTTGTTTCCATATTCCTATGACCCTCATGATTACCATGATCCTATAAAATCTTATATTTTATGCCATGTTTCTAGGATTGATTCAATGTTATGTTTATTGAATCTCATGACATCTCAACATATTTTATTCCTTGAATTATTAATATTCTATCATTCATTTTTATCATTTACTATGAATTAATCCTTTATTCATTCCATTTATCATATGATCATGTCTGTCATTAACCATGAAATGTAATATCATTGTAATTGTTTAACCCCTTTCTGAGTGTTTAAGCTCACCATTTTCTTATGTTTTCCTATATCACTAGGGATTTATATGAAGGTATATAAATAGAATAGTTATATGTTTGAATAATTTTGGTAGAAGAAATTTGTTTGAGTTTATATGAATATGTACCAAGTTCCAAAAGACCCCAAAATTTTTATCTTTAGAGTTTGATGTAATCTATGTAATGTATTAAAAGTTATAATTTTTAACACTAGGTTCATAAGTGTGGGTCTGGGGAATCTCAGTTTGTATCAAAGTAGATTTTAATTATTTTTAGGAATTAAGATTGTGAATATTTGGGTTTTCGTACTTAGATGAATAACCATTATCTATAGATTACTTGGATAAGTATAATTATTATGATCCCATAGTATTAACATTTAACATATATTTATGATGTTTCCCTACTATATATAACATGTATGTTAACATTTTAGATTAGTATCATAGTTCAAAAATATTTTTGTAGGTTTTAATAAGAGATTATCGATGGGTAAAATTACAAGGACACAAATTTATTTAAGGGGATGGAATGCAACACCAAATATTTTCCAAAAATATTTTTCATTCATTTTATTTATTAAATTATAAATAAAGATTTTAAATGAAATTATATATATATTTATCACCAAAGTTACTTCCTTTAAATTTTGTATTTAAAATATTAATTCATGTATAACTGAATTTTATGGTTTTATTAAATCTATTTTACTATATTCATAGTTCATTATTACTAAATTTTTTTTTCATGAGAATTAAGTCATATGGTTATCAAAGTATTATACATCTCTCCATAGTCACAAGATTATAACATATAAATATTTAAAGTAAGTCATATTTCATTTTATGTAAAACATATGATGAATTATTAAAGACCATTTTCACTAAAATAATATGTTATCTTTAATTTTTATTTAATTTATAGTTTATTTAATTTATAATGTTTTTATCTTATTCTATGTATATGTTATTAGACAAAAAAATTCTTTTAAAAAAATGTTAAGTAACATGTTTAATAAAAAAATAAAATTATACAATATCTATTATTTAAAATTTTTATTCCTATTATGCATAGTTTTTTATTATCACAAAATATTTAGATAATGTATATTTTAGAAATTTATAATATTTATTTACATAACATTATAATCATAGTTCATATAGTTTATCTTAGTAAAATAGTTTTTTTATTATGTATTTAAAAGATAACTAAAAGAATAATTTCATTAAATTTAATTGTTTTAGAAGTATAATTAAGTAATTATCAAACCTATAATAAATTGGTTATGATAAAAAATATAAATTTAATCACCTATAAAAAAGGAAATGATTTTATTCGAATTTTTTTCCCATGTAATATATGTTTTTATTTAAAAGATAAATTCTTAAATATAATAATTTTAATTTTTTAAAATGAACTTTATTTTTTAAATCAGTGTATCAAAATTATCCAATGGTGAGTTTTTTATAATTTTCTAAGATAGTTTGTTTTTTGGGTTAAAATTAAATACTGTATGAATATATGGTACATTTTATGACATCATAATGATATAAAAGCGATGTAATAAATACTATTAAGGGATTGTTTGGCTAAAAATCGATTTTATCATTAAAATAATGTATTTTAAAGTAATAATATTATTTTTATAAACCTATAATGAATAACATAAAAACTAAATTATATTTTAATATTTAAAAAATAATTCTTTTTAAAAAAGAATATTATGAACATCCAAAAAAATATATACAAAAGGGGTTTAAATCATAAACTTATAAAAGAATAAAAACCACTTCCCCTTTCTAGAAAACCTCAGTTAAAAATATGAGAAGGGATATATTTACCCATTTATGTGCATCGTGGGAATAAAATATAAGAACTGGTATAATAATTGTAAATGAATAATGCAAACTCATTTATTATCAAAATTAAAACCTTAATTTAAGTTCCTAAAGTCTTTTCATGGGTATTTACTATTAGGGAAAAAGAATGAAACATTAGAACATTATTAAAATAAAATATACAAAGAAAAAAAGTGAAGAGAAAATAATCTTATAATATTCCAAAAGTGGGTGTTTTTAACTACCTATAGCTAGGTAGTTATAGGGGATTAAACCCAATCTATAGGTGGGTTGGTCTTCTTGTATAAAAATTATCATAGGTGATTTTTCCAAATGTCCATAAAATTGAATTAGTATTAGTGTGCCCCCTAAATATATTATATCAACTAAGAACCAAATAATTTTAATATAAAATAAAAGGAATGAGATATTTGGGGCCTCTATATTATATGTTTCTCTACTTGGTAGGTATTAAACTTGATGTAGAGAGAATGTATGCTTCATCATTAATCCTAGAACATCTTCTTCATCATGATCCACATTTATAGTGGTTTCTTTCTCATTGTCTAGGGTGGTATTTAGGGTTTCTATAGTATAAATATCTTAAGTGAAGTTAGTATACATATCTATTTGAATAAAATAATAATAATATGATGAGTTCATATTTTATTCTTAACCCATAAAATGTTTAGATGGAATTGGTTTTTGTTCATGTATAGTCATTGGTACTTCTTCTTCCTTTAATTATAACAATATTTAATCTTTAATAGTTTATTATTTTAGTTCCTTATTACAATTTAAGATAATGTAATTCACATAAAAAAATGAAAATTCAGAATAGGTGGAGTTAAAATGTGATTCCAACAAATAAAATTCAAAATAAAATGAATGTAGTGAATGATTTATTCCATTTATGTAGCACACCTAGTTTGATTCACATCATCATTTGATGACTTTTGTTTTATATTTGAATTATTTGGAATACATTATTGTAATATTCTATTGGAATAAGGAATAAATAGTTTGGAAACAAGCTTTTGTAATTCTACATATACTTTTTATATCATAAATCATGGTTTAACAGTGTAAATGTAGTAGGGAATATTTTCTACAGAGGTAGTTTATGAAGTAAAAGAAATGAACGCAATTTTTTTAATGATTTATTTTAGAGGTGATGTGTTATTCCTAGAAATTCACCCCTTAAGGTATTTAGGATTTAAATACTCAATTTTCACCACAAATTTTTCTCAACTATTCAGTTTTTACCAGTAACCGATTATAACTCCTCATTTGGTTTCATTATTCTTCTTATCGACTTCTAGGACCTACCTAGGTTATTTATGGTGTCCTATGATATCCAAAATTTAATTCCAATGAATCCTTGTGTGTTCAATTGTAAAGATCAAGTTTTATGGTATCATTATTTATTCTTTCCATAGATATCGTCAATTTCTATCATATTGAACCACAGATCAATGATCTTATACCCAAATAAATAGGTGTATATTTATGTAGATGAGATATTATGGGTTTTTGATACAGGAATACAAGGAAGAGGTCTAATTGGTGAAATAGCCTTTGAACTCTCCTAAAAATTGACTTATGTTTGGTGGTTTTTACTTGTTTCCACTTTTATTGGAACTTGAAGTCTTTTAGGTTGTTAAAAAATTTATTTTATATTTTTAAATGGTAACACCATGGTATAAATATACTGATAATTCTCTTTCATGCTGGCTTGAAACTCGATTGTGGGTATCACCATAATGGACTTGTGAAATTGATAAAAAGGATTTCTTGAATAAATGATGTTTTGACTCATTTTATAGGAATAAAAGGTTTTTAGTGCCATCTATAAAGGTGCATTGTTGGTGGGGGTTCATGATTGAATTTTATAAGGAATTTTTGAAACATATTTTTTTCTCCTTGCTGAATGGAAAGGCACGATGATAAAATTACAACCATGCAATATTTTGGTGGAGGATGTATCATTACTCATGATCAAAGTGATATATCATTCGACATGGATGTGTGTGATTGAGAGAACTTGATGATTATTATAAACTAGTTTTCTTAAATTATTCTATATTTTGAAAGAGAAACATTATTTATGACTTAAACTACATTCAAAAATTATGTTCATCTAATATATTTTATATTGTTAAAAGTATTCACCATTTTGATATTCTTATGACATATTATATATGTATGATCTAACCTATTTTTTTCTTAGTAACATGTGTGAGAATCATAGGTGGGTCTTACTAGGTATGATTACTCACCACCACATATTCACTTTGGTGTGTATGCGGATGCAATTTTACATGAAATATTATTTAGGAAATTTTATTAATTATCTAAATGCTTCCCTTGATGTTGTGGTCGTAGTTGGTGGAGTTGGAGCATGGATTAGTCACAAGTTTTGGTGTGGAGTGGTGAAACTTTGGTACTTGGGTCACTGTTACATTGAAGTTTTAGTTTCTATCTCTTACTATTCCTGTATTTCTCAAATATTTTTTTCTATTTTATTATTCATTATTGGATTGGTCACTTTTATTATAGTTGGGTTTTTGTACATAAATAATTTATATAGATTTCATTGATTTTAAATTTTCTGTATCATACTGTGTATGTGTTTATTAAAATGAAAACTATTCCCACCACCACTTGTGTTTAAACCCAAATAATTTATTGATACCCTTTGGTATCTAAGAAATATAACTTATTTTTAGTATCACCACCACCTATTCTGAATAAAATGGGTTGGGGGGATGTTACAATTGGTATTTATCTTATTCAGTCCTTGATTGAGTTGGTAGGAAGGATATAGGAATGTTAGAACTTGAAATGTACAAATTAAAAGATGTAGCTAACCTTTTTATGTTGAACTTCAAGTTACTATGGTGGTTTTGGTATAAAATTGTTCCAAAATACTTCTAGTCAAGTTGTTAACTCATCATCATGGGTTTAACTGATGAGTGTACCATATCATGCATTAGTAAAGATATTTTTACCACTAGGATTTCATTCTCACATGGTTAGTTTAATTTTATTTTTCGATATTGTGATTATGAGATTGATATATAAAATATACCTAGGAAATGATTAATAGAACAAAGTTCTAAATTTTAAGTTTTTGAAATAATTTATAGAACAAAAATTCCACCAGTAAGAAGAATAATAAATTAGTGAGAGGGATTAGCTAAGATTGTGGTTACACTAGGACCACAAGAAAACTAGGATTTGGTTCATAGTACAATTCAATATTTCTAAGTTATTGGTAAGAGATATAGGATGGAGAAACCTAGTCAATTAAATCACTTAGTAGACTTTATAAAGTAGAATCCACAGACATTTTGTGGTGATTTAAGACCTGATCAAGAATATAAATAGATGAGTAGGATGGAAATGATTTTTGACTTCTTGGTAGCATTATTTTTTAAGGCCAGGATAACAATGTATATGCTTGAGGACCTATAACTAGTATGGTGGGTCTTACCTGTTCAAGCTAAGTTATATCAATACCTCAATTAGAAAATATTTTTTGAATAATTTAATAAAAAACTACTTCCAAGAACCTTATAGATAGTAAAGATGGTTGAATTATTTCGATTGAAATAATGAAGAAAGTTAGTGACTGAATATGCTGCTTAATTCACTCACCTTGTTAGCTTTTCACCAGAGTTAGTGGCTAGAAAGAGATGTAAATATTTAATATTTAAGGAAGGTATCTGACCCGTGATTAACTCAAAGGTAATAATGTTCTCTATTACAAATTAAAAAACAATGGTGAATAAGAAACTGGTATGCGAGAGATTCCTTTCATGAAATCCTATTAGAGGAGACACCTTTATTCATTTGAGTGATAGTTGGGGCTTCAACATGGGGAATAAATGAAATATGGAGTGATACCCCTTAGGTGTAAAGGTAAAAAAATGAATCCATTTGATCAATATCTTATCCACCATTTTATAAAAATGAACTAGGATATTTCTAGTGTAGAATTCTTTCACATAGGAATAATTATTACCTGAAACCACCAAGGAATTTCCACCAATATAGTAAGATAGGGTATATCAAGAAGTATTTTCATAAATTTATGAGATATGTAGGTGGAACTAGCTCAAAACATCCTCAGGATTCATATGATGGTATATTAAATTCCCACGAGACTAGTTCCCATGCATAAACTCAAGTGAACCTGGAAACTTTTAGGAACAATTCAGTTGTTCAAGTAGCACCTTAGAAGAGAAGTAAGAGTCATCCCATGAAATATGAGCTATATATTTATGGATTAAAATGGAATATCTTGATAGATAAGGAGGGTTACTCTATAGTTTGAGGTACCATTATTCTAAATTTTATAATTATTCTTGTCTTGTTTGATACAGGTGAATCACATTTTTCATTGAATCTTTTCTTGTTAAAAAATTGGGATTACATATGGAAATTATGCCTTATATAATGAGTATCAAGAAATCCATTGGATAGAAGGTGTTAGATGATTCAAATTCCCAACATGTTTCTTTTCCATTGATGAAATATTGATTCTATAAGATTTTAAGGTCTTAGATATGGATTCTTTTGATGTAATATTTAATATGGATTTGGTGGTGGGATTTAAAGCCCATATAGACTGCCTCTCTTGATAGGTAATGTTCATATCCCCAGATGGATCTCTCCATGTATTCATGGGGTACTGAGATATAAATTTTGGTAGATATAGAACTATAGTGATTGTATGTGGGGAAATATTAGGCCAATTAGAGATAATGACCTCAGCTGCAATTGATGGAATATGAAATGATACTCTTTTTACTATAGTGGATAAATACCTAGATGACTTTCCAAATGATTTCTCTTGGATACCACCTAAAAGGGAAATCAAAATTTTAATTTAACTACACCTAGAAACAAGTACTATTTTACTACCTTCTTATATAATGCCTCTAACAAAGTTGTGAGAGTTATAGTTTCAATAAGAAGAGTTGGAAGAGAAAGGCTTCACCAGACTGAGTACATCACCCTAAGATGGATGAATATTATTCATAAACAAGGAATATTATACTCTCTAGCTATGTGTTGATTATCATAAATTGAATCAAGTTATGATAAGAAATCGTGTATCCACTTTTTCAAATTGATGAACTTTTTTATCATTTAAAGGGATCCAAATGGTTCTACAAGGTTGATCTATGATCAAGATATCATCAGATTAGACTAAGAAGATAGAATATTTTGAATAAATCATTCTAGAGTATATATAGCCATTATAAATTTTTCATCATGCTTTTTGGTCTAAAAATTGAACCTATAGTTTTCATAGACCTCATGAATCATATCTTCCATAGGTACCTCAAATCATTTATTTTTGTATTTATTGATGATATTAGAGTTTACTCTCAAAGAAAGAATGCCCAAAAAGAGTCCTAGAGATTGTACTAAGAATATTACATGACCATAATTTTTATGTTAATTTTTAAAAGTGTGAATTTTGGATTCAAGAAGTTAGTTTCCTCATAAATGTCATTTTTGAAGAAGGAATATCTGTAGTCCCTAGTAAGATATAAGCATTAGTCTCTTGGTAAACAACGAATAATTTTTTTAGGTATGAAATTTTCTAGGATTAGCATGGTATTATCGTCATTTTTTTTGGAATTTATCTATACTTTCATCTCTTATGATTGATTTTACAAGGAAAGTCATTCCATTCATATGGAATGATAGCTGTTAGAAAATATTTCTGTAGATTAAAACTTATCTCACCTCAGTACCCATACTAATCTTTCCAAAACCATGTAAGGAATATATGGTATATTGTGATGCATCTGGATCTGGTCTTATTTGTGTTCTCAGGCAGGGAGATCATGTTTTCACCTATGGTTTGAAGAAATTTTGTCTGCATGAGAATAATTATCCCACACATGACATTTAATTAGCTGTAGTTATCTATGCCCTAAAGACATGGTGGGATTACCAATTTCATAGTTTCTACTGATCATAAGAGTTTGAAATTCATTATTTCTCAATGATACTTGAAATTGAGGAAAAAATATGGATGGAGTGACTTCAGATGTTTGATCTCGACTTTGTATACACACTCGATAATGGGAATTCTATGGCAGTTGTGTTGAGTCACTTATAATATAGATAATCAGTCTCAGAATCATGTGAACAATGGAATATGATTATCATGATTACTAACATTAATTTGGGTGGTGAGACACAAGATGAGCATACCATTTTCTTACTAGTTAGCCTTTTTTCGGACTTTATGGATTTGGTAAAAGATTCTCATAACTCAGATCTAGAATTCATCACCTTTAGATCAAACTCAAATGGAAGGGAGACATTTAATAGTTGTAAAGGGGATGAAAAATATTTTTTTTGTTTTCATAATCATGTTATAGTTCCTTAATCCTATAAATGGGAAACTTCTTTCAGCTTATCATCATTCAAAATGGGATATTCATTTAGGAATTCTGAAAATGTACAAGGTAATGAAAGAACATTTTTTTATTATCAGGAATGATATGCATGACCATCGAGTATGTTATAAAATTTACAGTATGTTAGCAGATAAAGGATGAAACTTAAAGACCAAATTTTATATTACAATTCATTCCTATTATAGATTGGAAATGGGAAAAAATATAATGGAATTTGTCATAGGTCTGCTAAGGAATTTATGGAATAATGATATTGTTTGGGTGATTATGGATTGACTCACCAAGTTGGCACACTTTCTCCCTATAAGTGAATATAATTTAGTAGAGGATTTGGAAAATTTGTATTTTTAAGAAGTGATCAAGTTACATGGAGTTACTATTTCAATTGTTTCTGTTATTGATCCTTGATTAACTTTATGATTTTTGAAGTCATTACAATAGGATATTAGGATTTAGTTGACAATGAGAACGAAATTTCATCCATAGATATATTGGAAGTCATAATGCACAATTCCGTCATTGGAAGATATTCTTAGAGAATGTTTCATAGATTTTAGAAGTTATTGGGATGACCACATGCCTTTGGTGGAATTATACTATAATAATAGATATAAAAGAATGATACATATGGCCCCATTTGAGGATTTATTTATCATACTTTTCATTTTACACTATGTTGGGTTGAAATAGGAGAGAAATCACTAATTGGACCAAGTCCTATTCATGAGACTATGGAGAAAATCCATATGACTAGGAAGCATATGGCTAAGACTCAAAGATGATAGAAATACTATGTAGATAATAGTCATTGAACCTTATCTTTCAATGTAGGATAACATGTATTCTTAAAAGTGTCACCCATACTTAGCCATCAACACTTTGGAAAATAGGGGAAGTTATCACCATGATTCGTGGGACCGTTTGAAGTATTGGAACAGATTGGCATAGTTATGTATCAGGGATCCTTACCACTAAGGTTCAGTGTAGTCCATAAAATGTTCTTTATTTCTTAGATAAATAAGTACCACTATGATCCTCATCATTAGATTAGTTGGGATCATGTTACTCATGATATTGATGAGACATTTATCTATTCAATGGGTTTGGTTTTGGATAGATATAAAAATTCAAAATGTGGGAGATCTATTTCCATGGTCCAAGGTTTATAGAAGAGCGGTCAGGTTCAAGAGGAAAAATGGGAATGAGAAAAGTGAATACGGGATCAATAGATTGAATTATTTAAGGGAAATGTTGATATCCAGCTTCTCTAGGATGGAAAGTGCAATGGTGGGGAGAATGTATCACCCATGGTTTAAGGTATGTTGTTGTTTAATGCATTTTGTTTTAAATTTGAATTCATTATAATACCTTCCTAGATAAGTTCATGGGAATAAAGAGGAAATATTATAGAAACATTCTCTTGGAAAACTATAGGAACATTTTACATCTGAAATCATTCTTTAATGATGTAAATATTATGGGGGAAGATTTTCAGCTAAGGCCATTTTGACATAAAATAAATTTACATCATAAATTGGTTTTCTAGAATTTATTTTATAGGTGATTAATTTTGTTTTGTACAAATTCACCCATTGAGGTATTTATAACATAAATATATGATTACACTATAAATTCATCTAGGCCTGGATATATTTTACCGAGTAACATATTATAAATCCTCATTCATTTTCCATCTTCTTCATATCAACTTACAGGGCTTCCCTAGGTGATTTTTGGAAACCATTTATGTTCAAATATTTTTTTCTGACGAATCCTAGGGTGTTTTGTAAAACCCCAAGATTTCTTAGTATGTTATCTCATTAAAGTATTTCAATAGCTTGTGCTACACGCAACACCGAGTTCGAGCGTACCCCAACTTACTAAACTAACCATTCAAAAAGTGGTTATAAAAAGTATTAATAGAATTTTGAATCTTATATACTCTATATAATGTTAACATCTATATGATGTGTTTCTTAGAAATAATATAAGAACAAAATCATTTTTTCTAGTAAAAGAAGTGTTTTTCAAAAAATGAAATTTTACCACCTTTTAATGGAGAACCCTTTTTAAAACCAATATTTGACACTTTTATCTATTAAATTTAATGAAATTAAATTCTTTTTAGAAGCGGGACATAAAAAATTAGTTTGGATAAATTTTTGGTACTTTTCTAATAACTTTCATATTTTGACGAATAGTGAAAAATACCATGCTTTAATTGAAAAAAACTTTTTTTAATAGAACTAATTTATAGTGTTAATTTATGAATTTTAATGGTTTTTAAGTATAATTGGATTATATTTTTATCATTTAATACAATTTAGGTCATTATAAGTAATTTGACATTTAAATTTGACATAAACACATGTCAATCTTTTTATAGTTGTTAATTTATATAAAACTGGTTTTTGGTTTTGACTACAGGAATTAAATTTAAATTAAGAAATTAAACTTCTATGTTTTGAATTTTGTAAAATATAATTCATTTTTTAATTCATAATATCAAAATTATCTTAGGGTAAATTATTGGTATTTTTCTAAAAACATTCAATTTTTGATGAATAGTGAAAAACACAACGTTATTATTTAAAACTGACATTTTATTTAAATAATTAGTTATTTTATTTTAATTTATTTTATGTTAAAATAGATATATAATTCCTATATAAGTTTAATTTAATTCATTAGAGTCATTTTATAATAAGTTTAGATATATAAAATTTTATCAAACTTTTTACCGTCTTTTACCCACCTCCCAGGAGCATTTGCAAATTTCTATAAAACATAATTTTACTGCTTATGTGAGTTGAATTTTAAAAATACAAGAAACATTTTTGATATCAGTAAGAAAAATTTGGTTCAATAAGATGAAAATAATTTTTGGTTAATAGTAACTTTTTTTCTTTTGTTTACCACGGTTAAAAGTAAATAGGGTAATTAAGGGTAAAAATTATATTATCATTACCCTAAAACCTGTCCTAATTCTGTTGGATAAGTTTAATTCGACCAAAAACTACCTTAGTAATAAAATATTATCCTTTAGGTCCACTTCGATTAGATTAGGACATTTATTATTATTTTATTTAAAGAAGAGTTAAAAGAGTTAAATTCAAAGTTTAATAGCTAAACCATTTTTAATATAGTGTTATACACATTATAAATTAGACTATAAATATGCATTAGAAATATATGAATATTCCCTACATAATTTTATTTTATTTATAATTTTTAGACATTAAATAATTGAAATTTATTTATTACACAATGATGATGCAGTAATTACCTTAATAATGAAATATTAAAAATAATTGATATTATAAATATCCAAATAAAGGTAATTTGATAATTTTTATGAATTCCACTAATTTTATAGCTTAATATGACATTTTAGGTTTTATCATATGAATTTAGTTTTAAGTAATAAAGTTTTTAGGAATTAAAAAAAATCATTTTTTAAATAATGTCTAAATTAACATAATTGAGTTTTTAAAAAAAATACTATAATATTGGATGATATAATATTTCTAAAAACCTATGTTTCGGCCAAAGGGCCTTAATAATATTATATATGTCATTATTGAACCTATTGGGGTTCTCTTGTAATTTTATAGTAAGTTTATTGACCATATAATATAAAAATACAAAGAGGCATGGTAAATGTCAAACTATTCAACAAAGAGTTAAATCTAAAAGATAAGGTTAATATGATGACCTAAACCTGTCTAAAACCTACTGGTTGAGAAGTTTTCAACCCATACCCACCTTATCCTTTAAATATTTTATTTTGGAGCCATTAGAAATAGAATATTCTTTTATTATAAAATAATATTTCAAACTTTTCCTAAAGTTACGCTCACCTCTCTTATAAAAGGGAACTTCGCATTCTCTCAAATTCACACCTTAAAAGCCATTTGGCTCGGAAAAAAACTACCCTAATATCCTATAAACTTTCCTATATTCATCATAGAGGCATTAATTTAGTCATAAATCCATCCTAAGGATCCCTTTTGATCAAATCAAACTAAAGAACCTGAAGAAGAGGTAAATATTTCATCATCCCTTTCAAGTTCTTTTCTGCTTCCACTTCCTATTTCTTTTTTGTTTCCATTATAAAATAATAACTCCAGTATATTCTATATACTGTGATGTTATTATAAAAATATTACAACCATATTCATTATTATATCCATCCTATAAATGAAAAAGTCACCATACGTGCGTACGCACGGATTACCGTCTCCACATCATGGTGTAGTTTGTTATTCAAACACTTCATTATTTGGATGGATATACTAATGACTATAAATGATGAAAATAATAAATATAACATGTTAATTATCCTATATATATATTATATATCATCCAATTACATATTATTTCACCATAAATGTAATGATATTGTCACTCGTGCGTACGTACGGATTACCGTGTCCACGACGCGATGAGATTCATTTCCACGTTCACCATTCAACGATGATTATAAAATACATATCATTAATAAGTATGTAATACATGAAATAATGATGATACTGGATATATATATATATATATATGTGTGTGTGTGTGTGTGTATATATATATATATATGTACTTACATATATCTTATTCACTTAGTTCCATTCAATACGATATGAAAACAGAAACTACATTTAGGCATACGTACGACCTACCGTCTCCATAAATGGTGTTTTCCATTTCATATATATTTCTCTTAACCATATTTATATTCTAAATATATATGATATATAAATCATGTTTTATATTCTGGAAGTATTTAAATCATGATCAAAGTGATACAATCAAGAGTAACAAGTTAAAACACGTACGATAAAGAAAGCGATTATTACCCGAAATGTTAATTTAACATGGAAATTATTATTAAATGGGTAGTATAAATTAATAAATGAATCATGTATGATATAATAAATATTAATATGGTTCTGGTATAATTTAATAACATACTAAAGTCTTTATACAGGAGGTTAAACATACCCTCAACTATTGGAAAGTGCAAGGTAAGGGTTAATTCGCCAATCTCATTATTATCTGAGATTGTTTATGTGTAAGTTTTTACTGGGACATATTTATTATCCATGTCCATGTTTCAAAAAAAAAATTTCAAAAGGATTATTTTTAAGGTACTCTTTAACTAAAAAATCATTTTAAATTTTTAATGATTTATTCTTCTAAACGTTTCTCATTAATGTCCATGTTTTCAAAATCATTTTAAGGATTTATTTATATCGACATTAATGTTTTAAAATGTTAATTCCTTTTGAAATTTTTGAAGTAGTATGGGAAACTTTGATTAAAAAATATCTTTTAAATGACTTCCTTTATAAATTGTGTGAATTTTAAAATAATTTCATGAAAAAGGGATATTTCTCTCAAAGAGTTTTACTGATCATTTTCTACTATGTCAACATTCTTTACCGGATATTATTCTTGATCAAGGTTGATTTATTATGATAAAAATATTCCATATTGTATTGATGGTTTTGTGATATGTTTGACTGTGGATGTGTTATTTTTATACCATTCATGGTTTATGGATAAATTATTGACATTTCCTATGTTAGTTTTAATACGAATGTTTATGTTATGTTTAATCCTTTTCATATGAGGAATGAATTAGACTTAGTACGTGACGAGTGGAGCCCGCTATAGATCCTCGATGAGTTGGTAGGTCTCATGAGAAAAACTAGTGTCTTGTAACAAGGCCTTGACAAAATATTATTTGTAGTCTTGGAACAAGGCCTTGACTATGTGGTTATGAAGCTTGGCATTATCCATTTCATCACTATGAAAGTGGTTGTTGATATTGCATGTGATTATTCGACTAGTATAATATCTATGTGAATAAGTAAATGACATTATTTGATTTGACCTTTTACATATTATTCTGAAGTTTATTTTTAAAAAGGATTTTGGTTTAGTATTATACATTGCCTTAAATGTTTATGCTTATTTATGAAAGATTATTCTATATTGTTATCCTTACTGAGCATCTGAGCTCACCCATTTCTATGTTTTATTTTTCCCAGGATTCAAAGAAGTGTAATGTGATTGACATTTAGGGTTAAGCTAAGGGAATAATGGCGTTCATAAAGGATTATTTATTTTTTGTTGTCTGTTATAAAGTGTAATGTAACATTAATGTATGTAATCTATTTTCCAATACTGCTAAACCAATTGGCCCTTCGGGACATGATTACTTATAATCATGACAATGTATTAAAATAATGCACCGACTCTGGGCTTCTGGGGTCAGGGCATTATAGTTGGTATCAGAGGAAGTTTAGAAACAACCTTGGAAATAGATTTAGAAAAACTCAGATTATAGAACTTTACACTAAGATAGACTTTGAGGATTAATATATAAGAACTTCCTAGAATTTTGGTATTGTAGGGATTTTGTTAGTTTTCCAAGAAATACATTTCTGTCTGTATATGAGCAGGTAGAGGCGAATCTGGAACAAATGTACCTAGGGGTAAAACCTGAAAACACTACTTTGAGCTATACTCGAATGGGAACTGGTGCACGACAATGGTCCTTGCAGCACTCTTGGTCACGACACTCCCATGGGATATGCTTAAGATAATTCACATTTTCATTACAAACCATTATGAAGGATTTAGGAGTAAATACTCCCTCAAAGAAAGTTTTTTATGATTATAGATTATATGCCTAATCTTATCAATTTACATTAGGTATTTTACAGGTTTTGAATTATGCATTGTAATTCATAAATTAACCTAGTGTATGCCATTGTTTAGAAATAGTTCCCAATAGATGTAATAAGAACTCTAGCAATACGCATGATCCAAATAGTAAGAAGGATCATATCTTTCATGGTATTAAGCCAACATTTAGGAAGGAAATATTCTCCCACATATTATAATCATATGAAGAAATAGTATCATGTGTTAATAAGATAAGTAATGAATTCTATGAGTCTTATGGCTTTGAAGGGAAGCCATATAATAAAAGTATGGTAGAAAGAGAGATGGATAAAGGGAATAAGGGAAAGAAGAATTTTTCCATATGTAATAATTTTGGAAAGAATCACCTTGGTAAATGCTTGAAAGGAATGGGAGTCTGTTATAAGTGTGGAGAAAAAATACACCAAGTAAGTTATTTAAAGGGTAAGAAAAAGGTTTCAAATGTACAATGCTACATATTCAAGGAGTTGTGACACAACACGAATCAATGTCCAAATCATCAGAGTATACCCCAAATGCTACTATTGGATAATAATCAAGTTATGATACTACCGAAGATGAAGAGGAATTATTGAGAGTTCTTATGTTGTTATTAACGTATTTTGTCATTTGAGTACTTTATTAATTATGTACATGTTATAATAATTATAGAGTATATAAGGATTGTACTACAGTACTATTTAATTAAGGACTTGAGATTTTGTAGAACCAAGAAAAGTGACTCAATAGAAGGTTATTTTTTTGGAAAATATATGGTTGAGAGAAATATAAACCATAATATGGTTTTAATATTTAGGTAGTTATTTTGGAATAATATATGATTGATTTGGATAAATTATATTGGATATTCTTAACATCCTTGGAACTGGTTAATTGTTTGTATATTCCATCATTGTTGGACTTTACAAAATTTTTGGATAGAAGGAGTATATGCAGTATTCTATAAGAAATAAGGGATAATGAATGTAATCAATAAGGTTTTATAGTTATTCGGGGTGTTACGAAGTATTAAAAGAATACATGATGAAGGTATTCACATGTTATTATGTTGAAAAAGGAATCCTAATTGTGTTTTTCCTTCAATATAAATTTTGGACTATGAATTTGGACAGAAGTATTTTGGATAAGTCTAATGGTTGGAATGGATTAATTTTAACATTAGAAACTATTTTTATGGTTAAATTATTTCTTGATATTATTTTTGTATTGTCATAAAAAGGACAACCTGGAGGTCGGTCGACAACCTGTCGTGTCCGGCAAGACCACGAGACTTGAACCCACAACCGAAGGGCGACAAGGGTGGATCACCTAACACTGGCATACAGGATGTCCTGGTTTGTATAATGTAGTTTTTTTAAATATTCCAGCAAATGAATTATAAATTCATTATTTTTGGAACCCTATACGATTAGGATAAATAGAATATTTTAGAATTATATTATCTTTTGGAGTGAAAGAAGAGTTTGTGGTAGGAATTAGTTGAAGGATGAAACTCTACTTGTCAAGTATATTTTCTCCACTTATTCTATAAATAAATTAATTCTTAAACTTTAGGTAATGGATCCTAAAACCAAAAATGTGTTATCCTAATACCTTATATTTTGTTGAACTGATGGTATTTAAATCATCATAGATTTATGGATTTGAGGCCCTCAATATTCCATTTGTTGTTCACTTGTTTATGATTGATGACCTCAATAACACCCTATAAATACTTACTTTTTCCTCCAATTATGTTTCTATAATTTCCATCTATGTTCTCCTATTCGAAACCCTAATATGGTGGTGACTTTTTCATTTCCCATTACCTCTTATTAAGACTAAATTTTATTAACCCAATTTCCGATGTGGGTTTTCCACCAAGGTATTTTCTATTTTTAACCTTTTATTTTTGAATAAAAATTTCAAATTTAGAGGATGCAATTTATTTAAGGATGTGAGAATGTAACACCCCACGATTTATAGTACGTTATCTCATTAAAGTAATTCAATATCTTGCGCTACACGCAACACCAAGTTTGAGCACACCACAACTTACTAAACTAACCGTTCAAAAAGTGGTTATATATTATATTAACTGAATTTTTAATCATATATACTCTATATAATGTTAAAATCCGTATTATGTGCTTCTTAGATATAATATAAGAACAAAATTCATTTTTTCTGATAAAAGTAGTATTTTTCAAAAAATGCAATTTTACCACCTTTTAATGGAGAACCATTTTTAAAACCACTATTTTACACTTTTATATATTCAATTTAATGAAATTAAATTCTTCTTTAGAAGTGGGACATAAAAATTTAGTTTGGATAAATTTTTGGTACTTTTGAAAAAACTTTTATATTTTGACGAATAGTGAAAAATACTAGGTTTTAATTGAAAACAACTTTTTTAATTGAAATAATTTATATTGTTAAATTATGAATTTGAAAGGTTTTTAAGTCTAATTAGATTATATGTTTATCATTTAATACAATTTAGGTCATTATAAGAAATTTCACATTATAATTTGACATAAACACATGTCAATCTTTTGATATTTATTACTTTTTAAAAACCTACTTTTTGGTTTTGAAAATGAGAATTAATTTTAAATTAATAAATAAAACTTCTATTTTTTGAATTTGGTAAAATAGACTTCATTTTTTAATTTGGAATATCAAAATCATCTTTGGGTAAATTTTTGGTATTTTTCTGAAAACATTCAATTTGTGATGAATAGTGAAAAACACAGTGTCATTATTTTAAAACGACATTTTATTTAAATAAATAGTTATTTTAATTTAATTTATTTTAAGTAAAAATATATATATAATACATATATAAGTTCATTTTAATTCACTGGAGTCATTTTATAATAATTTTAGATATATAAAATTTTATCGAACTTTTTACCGTCTTTTACCCACCTTCTAGGAGCATTTGCAAATTTGTATAAAATTTAATTTTACTACTTTTGTGAGTTGAATTTCAAAAATCCGAGAGACACAGTTGATATCAGTAAGAAAAATTTGGTTCAATAAGATGAAAATATTTTTTGGTGAATAGTACCTTTTTACTTTTATTTACCATGGTTAAAAGTAAATATGGTAATTAAGGGTAAAAATGATATTATTATTACCCTAACACATGTTCTAATTCTATTGGGTAAGTGTAATTCGACCAAAAAACATCCTTAGGAATAAAATATGATCTTTTAGGTCCACTTAGATTAGATTAGGATATTTATTATTATTTTATTTAAAGAAGAGTTAAAAGAGTTAAATTCAATGTTTAATAAATAAACCATTTTAATATAGGGATATACATAATATAAATTCGACTATAAATATTAATTAGAAAGCTAAAAATATTTCCTACATAATGTTATTTTATATATAAATTTTATAAATTAAATAATTAAATTTATTTATGGCACAATTATGACACAGTAATTATCTTAATAATGAAATATTAAAATAATTGATAATATAAATATCCAAATATATGTAATTTGAGACTTATGATGAATTAAACTAATTATATAGGTTAATATGACATGTTATTATTGAAAATATGAATTTAGTTCTAAGTAATAATGTTGTTTGGACTTTAAAAAAACCATTTATTAAATAATGTCAAAATAGACATAATTGAGTTTTAAAAACAAATACTATATTATTGGTTGATATAATATTCCTAAAAATATAAGGTTCATCCAAAGGGACTTAATAATATTATATATTTAATTAACTAACCTATTGGGGTTCTCTTGGAAGTTTATAGTAAGTTTATTAACCATATAATATAAAAATACAAAGATGCATGGTAAATGGCAAACTATTTAACTAAGAGTTAAATCTAAAAGATAAGGTTAATATGATGACCTAAACCGATTTAAAACCTATTGGTTGAGAGTTTTTCGACCCATAACCACCTTATCCATTATATAATTTATTTTTGAGCCATTATAAACCAAATATGATTTTATTATAAAAGAATATTTCACGCTTTTCCTAAAGTGACCCTCGCCTCTCTTATAAAAGGGCTTTTCCCCTTCTCTCAAATTCACACCTTCAAAGCCATTTGGCTCAGCCAAACCCTGCCCAAATATCCCTTCAACTGTCATAACGTAATCCTAGAGGCCTTAATTTAGTGAGAAAACCAACCTATTAATCCATTTTGATCAAATCAAAAGGAAGAACCCAAAGAAGAGGTAAATATTTCATCACCCATTTCAAGTTCTTTTCTTCTTCCCCTTCCTATTTCTTTGTTGTTTCCATTCTAAAATAATAACTCCAGTATCTTCTATATACTGTGATTTCATTATAAAAATGTTACAAATATTTTAATTATTCTATCCATTCTATAAATGACAAAGTCACCATATGTGCGTTCGTACGGATTACCGTCTCCACGTTGTGGTGTAGTTTGTTATTCAAACACTTCATTTTTTGGATGGGTATAATAATGAGTATAACTGATGTAAATAATAAATATAACATTTTTAATGATTATTTATATATGATATAACATCCAATTACATATTATTTCACCATCAATATAATGATATTGTCTCTCGTGCGTACGAACGGATTACTGTCTCCACGACGCGATGAGATTCATTTCCATGGTCACCATTCAACGATGATTATAAAATATATATCATTAACAAGTATGTAATATATGAAATAAGGATGATACTGGATATATATATATATATATGTACTTACATATATCTTATTCACTTAGTTCCGTTCAATACGATATGAAAACGGAAACTGTGTTTATGCTTACGTACGACCTACCATCTCCATAAATAGTGTTTTTCATTTCACATATATGTCTATTATACATATTTTTATTCAAAATATATATGATATATAAATCATTTTTTATGTTCTGGAAGTATTTTAAACATGATCTAAGTGATACAATCATGAGTAACAAGTTAAAACACGTACGATAAAGAAAGCGATTATTACCCAAAAAGTTAATTTAACATGGAAATTATTATTAAATGGGTAGTATAAAGTAATAAATGAATCATGTATGATAAAATAAATATTAATATGGTTCTGGTATAATTTAATAACATACTAAGGTCTTTATACCTGAGGTTAAACATACCCTCTACTAAAGAAAAGTGCAAGGTAAGGGTTAATTCTTCAATCTCATTATTATCTGAGATTGTTTATGTGTAAGTTTTTACCGGGATATATTTATTATCCATGTCCATGTTTTATAAAAGAGTTTTTAAAAGGATTATTTCTAAGGGACTCTTTAACTAAAAAATCATTTTAAATTTTCTAAAGATTTATTCTTCTAAACCTTTCTCATTAACGTCCATGTTTTCAAAATGATTTTAAGGATTTATTTATATGGACATGAATGTTTTGAAATATTAATTCCTTTCAAAAGATTCAAAGTGGTATGAGACACTTTGATTCAAAAATATATTTTAAATTACTTCCTTTAAAAATTGTGTGACTTTTAAAATGATTTCATGAAAAAGGGATATTTCTCTCAATGGGTTTTACTGATCATTTTCAACTATGTCATCATCCTTTACTGGATATTATTATTGATCGTGGTTGATTTATTATGATAAAAATCTTCCCTATTATATTTATGTTTTTGTGATATGACTGACTGTGGATGTGTTATTTTTATACCATTCATGGTTTATGGATAAATTATTGACATTTCGTATGCTAGTTTTAATAAGAATGTTAATGTTATGTTTAAACCTTTTCATATAAGGAATGCATTGAACTTAGTAAGTGACAGGTGGAGCCCACTATAGCTTCTTGATGCATCAGAAGGTATCATGAGACAAACTAGTGTCTTAGCTCAATGCCTTGACAAAATCATATTTGTAGTCTTGGCACAAGACCTTGAATATGTGGTTATGAAGTCTGACATTATGAATTATATCACTATGAAAATGGCTATTGATATTGTATGTGATTATTCGACTAATAGAATATCCATGTGAAATAAGTAAAGATAATTATTTGATTTTACCTTTTCAATATTATGCTTATGTTTATGTTTAAAAGGATTTTTTTTGTCTTATACATTGACATAAATTTTTATGCTTATTTATGAAAGATTCTGCTAAATTGTTATCCTTACTGAGCGTCTGAGATCACCCCTTTCTATGTTTTATTTTTCCAAGGATTCCAAAAAGTGTATTGTGATTGATATGTAGGGTTAAGCTAAGGTAATAATGGAGTTCATAAAGGATTATTTATTTTGTGTTGTATGTTATAAAGTGTAATGTAACATTCATGCATGTAATCTATTTTCCAAGACTGCGAAACCGATCGGTCCTTCGGGACATGATTCGTTGTAATCATTCCAATGTATTAAAATAATGCACCAACTCTGGGATTCTGGGGTCGGGGTGCTACGTGTTTAATTATAGATAACAAACGTTATAGTCTCGTTCTTCCTTCTTGTCTTTGATATCCTTAGTTTTTCTCATATGGAACCATATATCGGTGTTATTTTACTCAGATATATGGGTTCATATTTTTGTTGATAATATCTTATGGGTTTTTGATAGTGGTATAAAAGGAAGGGGTATGACTAGTGGAATCATCTTTGATATCTCATACTAATTGATTTGAGGTAGACAAGTTTTCCCTCTATAAAATTTTATTAGAACTCTAAGGCTTTTTAGTTGTTCAAATATTTTTAAAATTTGTTCTTCCTTGGTATAACTCCCCTGATAATTATTTTAATAGTTGTCTAGAAATTAGATTATTGGTGTTACCACAATGGACATTTGAAATTGACAAAAAGGATTTCATTAATAAATGATGTTTTTACAAATGTACTTAGAATCAATGGTTGTGAGTATCATTTTCAAAGGCTCATCATTATTGTGAGTTCATGATTACGTTGTATGATTCTTATTGAAATAAAATTAGTGGTAAGTGCTGACCAGAAAGGCACAAGAAGAAAATTACCAAAAATAGATGTCTTGGTGGATGACATATCTTCACTTATGAGAATAGGGATATGTCATTAGGCATGCATGTTTGTGTGTGTGAACATTATGATTATTCCAAATTAGATTATATAAACCACTTCTTCCTTTTGAAACAGGAAAAATATTTATAACTTAAAATCCTCTAAGAAAACCTATTCATCGAATATAATTTATATTGTGAAAACTATTCACTACTTTGATAATATTTATATATTTTTTATTTCCAATTAGTAAACGTCTTTTTATTCTTAGTTTCATGTGGGAAAAATCTTGGGGGTTGCCTACTGGGTATGATTACTCACCCCCTACATATTCACTTTGGTGTATATGTAGATGTTGTTTTTCATGATATAGGAAAGATACTGGCTTCATACATCTCTAAAGAAATCCATTAATGTTGTGGTTGTATTTGTTGGAGTTGGATCTTAGATATGTCTGCGTCTTGGTGAGTAGTGGTGCCACCTTGGTACATGGGCCATGCTGCTTTGGAGTTTTAGTTTATATCTCTTACTATTCTTCTATTACTCTGATATTTGTCCCTATTTTATTGTTCATTATTTTATTGGTCACTTTTATTATAGTTGGGATTTGGTGAATTCATAATTTATATAGATGTATTTGATTTTACATTAGTCCCCATCTTGTTTTGTATGTGTTTATTAAAGGGTAAATTGTTCTCCCATGCCTATTTTGTTTGAACCCTTGGAATTTATTCCTAGACTTTAGTGTGTAGAGAATTTCACCTATGGTCAGTAGCACCTCCACATTCTCCCAATCCAATGGGTTTGGGTGGGATGTTATAATTGAGTTGTTCAACCTAGATCTCTTTCTTTATTTCACTACTAAATGGCTTTTGGAAACTGTTTGGAGGATCAAGAAATGTGTACTCTATTGTTTGTTCAAATCCCACAATCTATTTTTCTTTTTATCCATTCAAGTAATACTATTAATATTTTTGAATCATAATTGTCATAACAAAGATGGTCAGTTTTTAAATGAATTTTAGAGAATGTAAAAATAAGTAAATCAAGGTTATGGTGTTCTCCCTCTAATGTTTTAGCTAGTATCTCTTTTTTCCTATGGAGTACATATGGAAGTATCTTAGAAATTTGTGGTATTCAATTTCATTAACCAAACATATTTTGGGGTGGGGACCATCGATGAAGGAATAAAAAAATTGGGGAGGCCTTTTTCAAAGTACCTGCATGCACACACACAACCATATTGATGCAAAAATATAGAGGGAAAGAGTAAAAGACGCAACACTGCTATTAATTAATCCAAGTTAGCATGAACCTATAGATAGTACAAAATTACAGTAGTGTAAACTGAAGAGTAAAGGAGAAAAAATTCATGCCTTACCAGAAATATATCCCAACTTGACAAAACTGGAAAAGTAAATAGCTAAAAGAGATCTCATCATTTGAATCCCAAGCAACGACCATCGTACATGATCTAAATCACCATGTATCCCATAGATAATTTGAAGTCACCACCATCCTATCCACCATCTACATAATACAATACATGTGTGGGAAGATCCCATAAAGCGACGAGTATATAAAAACCTAGTTGGAAACCCCAAAATCTAAATGAAGAGTAGTAGGAGATACAATAACAAATGAAAGATAATAGATGCAAGATACAGTCAAAGAGAAGATCTCAACCCAAACTACGAGTAAAAATAAGATCACCCTAACACAAGGGGATAAAAATGGTGAGTAGATGAACTACCCATCGAGTCTTCCCCACAAATAGTCAGAGAGTAGAATCATCTAACCATGATAATCTTGATATGGAAAGCATGTGGCGTACCCCTCACGTCTTAGACTCTCTTGGAAGGAGAGTAACTAAATACAAGGTTTGGATATGAAAGGATATATATATATATACACACACATTTTCTCACTCAAAAGAATCCCAAAATGAGAGATTAAGAGGATATCCATCTCACAGCTCAGCCTAAGAAGAAGAGTAGCCAACAGTTCCAAAAGTCCAACAATGATGCCCAACATCTCGCATGTCTACCCAGAGGTATTCATCTAAGTATAGAGATGCCTCTTCATTGTGAAACATAGTCAGGGGGACAACCTCAAAGTATAGGACCCATACCCTAATACAATAGGAGGGTCCCACTTTGATAGGCATCAAGTAACTCCATCACCCAACTCTACTGGATGGTACCACTCAGAATGTTCATCGATGAACTCCACTGTCCTATCCTACTGGATGGTACCACTCAGAAAGTTTATCGAGGAACTAACTTGCTCAGCCTAGCTAGATGGTACCACATGGAAAGTTCATCAATGAACTCCACTAACTAAAAATGTTTGAGGGAACCCTCAGAATGTTAAATGAGTAAATCCACTTCCCAACCTCGTTGGATGGTACCAATCAGAAAGGTTTTCGAGGAACTCCACTACCCAACCCTATTGGAGGGTAACACTAAAAAAGGTCCTGGTGATCTTGTGAGATCACTTCCATAATCAAGCATTACAAAAATAGTAATCATGCCCATAAAATTACACAACATATCTTGCAATCCACAATAGAGGGCAAAATTCCATTCTATGTAGGAAAATACTTAGGATAAGCTACCCATTGGCCAAAATATGAGTTCAAACGAAGGAGATATAGAAAACTGAATTTTAATAAAAGGAGGTCAAAGGGTACATAACATTTGAGGGGATCCACAAAACATGTGGTCCTACTATACTGATTATACATTTCCCATTCTAGTACATAACTCCATCCCATGTAGTAGTATACAATGTGTAGGTGGACTACATGACATGTCTAGGCTAACAGGGATCAGGTCATGTCCTGTTGGTCAATTTCATGTACCGGACATCGTTTCCGTGTACTCGAGTGCACGACTGTGTACCTGTACATGTACTTCTACATGGTTTTATACCAATGTGATCCATCAAAAGGGTTTTCTATCTGAAAAAATGGGTACATAGCGTGTTGTAGGAATACACGCTGTTTCATCCTTAAGTTTTCTGAAACCGTAGCCTTCACTGTTGAGGTAGCTACACGCCATGTGTTCATTATTTTATAGGTCATGTAATCGAGTTTTCAATAGAAATTAAAGATCTTCATATCCACTTTTGGTTCTTTTAATATGGACTCTCTACTTTAGATATGGAGATATATTTTTCCAAAAAGGAGGATCAAATTGGAAATGAAAGTTCCAGGCCATCATTCACTGGAAATAGGCCTCCGTTCATCATGGGTTTAACCTCAAATTTGGTTGATTATGGATCATTATTACTTTATATATATGGACTATGATTATCCAAATAATAATCCTCTCTATAAAACAAACCTATATTTGTGCTTGTTTTATTGATATGTTCCTTTCACGTGATTCTGCTATGAATCAGGGGGTCTGATTGGCCTCAAAACCTCCCGACAATCGTCGAACTGGGGCCTTGGGGTCCAACTGGTGATGAACATGAATAAGAAAGGGAGAAAATAACAAGCAGTTATGCTTAAACAAGGTTTTCATTGTTTTCATGGAAAATAATCAAGAACAGACAACTGGGGTTAGAAAAAAAAAGAGATAAATCAAATTAATTTGTAGCTGGGCACATGAAAAGGTTGCAATTTCGAACAGATCAATAGAAGGGGTTGATATAATCAAAATATTTATTGAAAATGTCATAGAAACACCAAATGAGGAGTCATACATCAATTATGGATCATTTTTTGATGAATAATTCTCCCACCAATGATCGAGAGAAGCCATTGCATTCACTACATCCTAATCTGATCAGATCTAGCATTTTGTCGTCATCTAATGATATTATCCTACAGAGGAGGGAGCAGATATTCATTGGATTGTATAGAGTTATGATAATAACTATTTTTTAATTTCCATATATTTACATTTATATAATTCATTTAGGGTTTAAATGAATGAATTAATTAGTTTAATAATAAATTATTTAACTAAAAGTGTCACCAATGAGAGAGGAGTCTAAAAACCCTAAGATAACCCATTTTATGTCGTGACTAGGGTAAAAAATGAATTTCTGACTCAAATGTGGTCTCATATTTCTGATATGAGATTCTATTTAAGAGTTATCAAAGTTTCTTTAATAAGTTGCACACACAAAATATAAAATATATTCAATATTTTTATAAAATTAAGTTAGCGCAGACCGGACCTCAGAATCACATTCCATCTAAGTTCCAAGCTCTAGAAATATATATATAAATTTTTAAAAGCCTTAAAAGGAAAATAGAAGGTCTCTACATCATGAAATACTTTAATATTTTCATCCTCTTAAAGAAAAAACTAAGAAAACTACTCGGGATACTGAGCCCACACTTGGCTCTCCCACTCCTAGGAATTCTTTTTCCCATTATCGTGCTTCCACAACACATGGACCATGGAACACCCCAACCCTAGTTACCCAGAATCGGTGCATTATTACATAACATTGGCATGATTACAAGGAATCACGTCCCGAAGGACCGTTCAGTTTACCAGTCTTGGAATCACTAGATACATTCATAAAGTTTACATTACATCATAAAATGAAAATTTCAACAACATTGTATGCATAGTCCACACACATACTATCCCTGTAGGTCATTCATGAATTACTTCTTCA
Source organism: Viscum album (assembly GCA_963277665.1). Classification (NCBI taxonomy): domain Eukaryota; kingdom Viridiplantae; phylum Streptophyta; class Magnoliopsida; order Santalales; family Viscaceae; genus Viscum; species Viscum album. Next base: position 728,428,589 of record OY728155.1, read on the forward strand.
CATCCTGGGAAAAATAAAACATAGAAAGGGGTGAGCTCGAATACTCAGTAAGGATAACAATAAAGGGGAAACTTTTATAAATAAGCATAAACATTTAAGGAAATGTATAACTAAAAAGGCATTTAAACTTGATATTCGGCATAATATGGAAAAAATAAAATGAAATAATGTCATTTACTTTTTCACATGGATATTATAATAGTTTAATAATCACATGAAATATCAATAACCACTTTAATAATGAAGGAATGCATAATTCCAAACTTTAATTTTTGTGTCAAGGCCTCATGCCAAGACCTAAGGTATAACTGTAACTAGAACTCATCCCAGAGAGCCTCTGTAACTGGACTCCATCCCCAAGAGCCTCTGTATCCGGACTCCAACCCGGAGTGCCTCTAATAACCGGACACCAACCCGGAGTGCCTCTAATAACCAGACACCAACCCGGAGGGTCTACTATAATCGGACCCCAACCCGGAGGGCTTACTTTTACTGGTCCCCAACCCGGAACATACTAGTCCAACACATTCATCTTAAGAAGTGGATGAAATATAACATAAACATTCATATTAAAACTAACATACCAAATGCGAAAACATTAATCATAAACCATTAATGGTATAAAAATAAATCATCAATAGTCAAACATATCAGAAAACCTTAAATACAATATGGAATATTTGTATCATAATAAATCAACTTCAAATAAGTGTAAAATTTATCAAAGGATGTTGACATAGATGAAATCAAAACTATTTGAGAGAAATATCTATTTTTTTGAAATCATTTAAAAGTCACATAATAATAAAATAAAACATTTACTTTGAAAATATACTTATAATCTTGTAAGGGAAGCTTTGAAGATTTTATAATGGTGGAAAATATCTGCACCCTTCGTATAAGTTAAAAATAACATTCTTACCTTAATTCTGTCGAAAATGTTGAAAATGACCTTGTTTGGAAAACGACGGAAAGATTCCTTTATTAAATTATTATAAAAAGTAAAACAAAGGTATAAATGACTTTAAAAAATATTCTATAAAATATTATGAATTTCTGGAAAAACGTTTTTAAGAAACATGGATGTGGATGATAAAGAGATCCCAGTAGATAATTAGGTATAAAAAACCTCGAATGATGAAGAGATTGTGAAATAGACCCTTTCCAATTTGGTAACTTACGAAACATACACCCCATGAAAGAGGTATCATACAATTAATATGTAAATACACATACATTAATGTATATTACATAAATAATACAATTATGGGTAGTACATACACCACACAAAAGTTAATAGTGGCAATATGGCATGAATCTCACGGGAATAAGGAGTGAGATGAAAACCCCTTACCTTGTACTTTTCCTTGGTCGAGGGTAGGTTAACATCATGTATAATAGATAAATCATTTTTATTAAATTATACAAGAATAATATACATAAATATGATATCATATAAGATCGTTTAATATTTCTTTGTTAATAATATTTTAGTATTATCATCGTTTCGGGTGTTAACTGATTCGTTTTACTTTATATGATTTGTTACATATGCCGTGTTTGTTATGGATAGGTTGTATCTTATTCATATCCAGAATGATATCTAGTCCTTAAACATTAATTTTAATCATCAAGTGATAATTATTCTTGAATGGATATGATGGGGAAATGAATCCCATCGCGTTCGTGGAGACAGTAATCCGTACGTACAAAAAAATGCTACTTCCATTTCATTTTTCATTTTAAAAGGAATCAAAAACAAATGATACATAGGTATATAATTATTACAGTATAATATAATATCTTATATTTTTTACTTAAGTTCATTAACACCATCCTTTATACGTTCCATGTATGGTATGAACGAGTCATATCACTTTGAGGGGGCGGTAGTCCACACTTCCTCAAATGAAATTATCGTATATATATACAACATAAAATGAATAATGGTATGATATAAAATGGAATTATAAAAGATTATATATTAAATAAATATCATTAATAGCATATTTAATTATAGTGCCATCATAATATCCAGCATAAGAGGTGGTAGGAGATAATTGAACAATCATCGCTTCGTGAGGCGTTTGGTTTCCATCCGCAGAAACATTATGGTCTTCACCCATTAGATGGATGTGTGTGTAAGTGTAGTCATAATAATTCTAATAAAAATATCCTAGAATATTTAGGATACTGGTTTTTTTACAAAATAAAATAATAAGAATATTTTAGGGGTGGTAGAAGTAAAATAAAAGAAAAGAAGCTAAGAGAAATCATTACCTTTAATTTGGGTAACTCCCTTTGGTTTGAAGCAAAAAAGGACCCTTGAAGTGCCTTCTGCCTAAGGTAATGCTTCTAATAGGAGGACAGGGATATAGGGAGCTTAATTGAGCAGATTTTGGACGAGAAAAAATGCTTGAGAGGTGTGAGTAATTGGTTATGAGTGGTGTTCTTTTATAAGGGGGAGGAGGGGATCTTTAGGAAAATCTAGAAATATTATTTTATAATAAATTAATATTCGGCCTCTAATGGCTCCAAAGTGTATTATTTAAATTTTAAGGTGTGTATGGGTCGAAAACCACTCAAACAATAGAATTTAGATAGGTTTGGGTCATTATATTAACCTTATCTTTTAGTTTTAACTCGTAGTTAATTAGTTTGACACTTACCATGTCACTTTGTAATTTTATATTATATAGTTAATAGACATACTATATACCTCCAAGAGACCCCCAAGTGGTCCATTAATTATAAAAATATCATGATATATGTCTCTTGGCCAATCCTTAGATTTTTAGGAATAGAATATAAATTAATAATATAATATTTGTTTTAAAAACTCATTTATGTCAATTTTGACACTATTCAATAATTGATTTTTGTTAAAGTTTTAACAACTTTATTAATTCGAACCAAATTCATTTAAGCAATCCTAACATGTCATATTAACCAATAAAATTCGTTTATGTCATCAAAACTTTCAAATTATATTTATTTTAACATTTATATTATCAATTATTTGATTCTTTCATTAATAAGGAAAATACTGCATCATTATTGTGTCATATATATTTTTACTTTTTCAAAGTCTAAATATTATAAATAAAATACCATTATGTAGGAAATAGTTTTTTTATTTCTAATGAATATTTATAATCTAAAATATAACAAATATCAACCTATATAAAAATTGTTTTTCTAAAAGATATAAGCTTATGTCATTTTGGTATTCATTTTAACTTAATTTATATAAAGTGTCCCTATCACCTACAAGTGGATCCATGGGGTCCCAAAATCGACCCAAAGATTCCCATGGTCTGACATATATCCACCAATAAGGTTAGGACATGTTTTAGGGTAATTTATTATTATTATAATATTATTTTTTAACCCTTATTTACCGGATTTACCCTTTAACCATGGTAAATAAAATATATACCGAAGTAATTATTCAAAATGTCTAAAAATAAAAGTTACCTATTTACACAATTTGGACATCCTGATTCCAAATATGGAATCCAATTTTCCAAATTCAAAACACAGAAGTGGCAGAAATTAATTTAAAATTAATTCCCGCTGTAAAAAAAACGTGTTTTTAAGATATAATAACTATCAAAAGATTGACACTTGTTTATGTGCGGTTTAATTGTGAAATTATGTTCAATGACCAAAATTGTGTTAAATGGTAAAAATATATTCCAAATATACTTTAAAACCACTCAAATTCATAATTTATCACTATTAATTATTTTGATTAAAAAAGTTGTTTTTAATTAATATTTAGTAATTTTCACTATTCATCAAAATATAAAAGTTATCAGGAAAGTACCAAAAATTCACCCTAAGCTAAATTCGATATTCCAAATCCAAAAATAAAGTTCATTTTGAATGATAAAATGCATAAAATTTTAAAAATTGGGTATTGCTATTCATAACGACTAGTTTGATTGGTTGTGGTGTGTGTTAGAACTCGAAGTGGCGTACAACACACGCTACTGTATTATTCAAAGTGAAGCATACCGTGGACTCATGGGGTGTTACATTCTCCCCTCCTTCAATAAATTGTATCCTCACAATTTGAAATTGTTTTTTCGAAAAAAAAGGTTGAAAATAGAAAGTATCTTTGTAGAAAAACCCACATCAGAAATTGGGTTAATAAAATTTTTTCTTAATAAAAGGAAAAGATAAATGAAAGGGTCATCACCAAATTATGATCTCTATTAGGAGAACATTAGTGAAAATTATATACCCATAATTGGAGAAAAAACGTAAATATTTATAGGGAGTGATTGAGGTCACCAATCACAAACAATTGTAGAATTGTGGGCCTCAAAGCCAAAAATTTATGATGATTTAAAATAACATCGGTTTAACAAAACGTAAGGTATTAGGATTAAACATATTTGGTTTTAAGATCCCTTCCCTAATGTTTAATAATTAATTTATCCGTAAAATAAGAGGATATATATATATATATATGTATTTATATAAACTTGACAAGTAGAGTTTCATCCTTCAACTAATTCCTACTACAAACTCATCTTTTACTCTAAATGATTTAATATATATATATATATATTCTATTTATCCTAATCATATAAGGTTCCAAAAATAATGAATTTATAATTCACATATCAAACCCTTTAAAAAACTACATTATTCAATCCAGGACATCACGTGGGATAGTGGTAGGTGATACACCCTTGTCGCCCTTTGGTTGTGGGTTCAAGTCTTGCGGCCTTGCCGGACGCGATGTGTTGCCACCCAACCTCCGGGTTGTCATTTTATAAAAATAAAAAATAACCTTTCAAACTAAATCCCTTCCAACCTTTATACTTATCCAAAATACTTCTGTAAACTGTCAGTCCATAATTTATATGAAAGGTAAAAATAATGTAGATCCTTTTTACCCCGTAATAGCATGTGAATACCTTCATCATGTATTCTTTTAATACACTAAAATATACTGAATTACCATAAAATATTATTGATTACATTCATGCTCCCTTATTCCTTATAGAATACTGGATATACTTCATCCATCCAAAAATGTTGTAAACTCTAACAATGATGGAATATATAAATATTTAATCAGTTTCAAGGTAGTCATGAATATCCAATATAATTTAACCAAATCAACCATATATTATTCCAAAATCTGTACCTCAATATTAGGACCATATTAAGTTTTATCTTTCCTTCAACCATGTAATTTCCAAAAAGTTTAACTCGCTGTAGAGTCACTCTTCTTGATACCATAAAATCTCAAATCCTCAATGAAATATTACTGTAGTAAAATCCTTATTTATTTCCAGTACATCATTGATACAACACTTCAATGAAACAACTACAAAATAAAAACATAATAACACTAGTCATTGCTCTTCATCTATGGTAGTATCATAACTTGATTATTATCCAATAGCATCATTTGCGGCAAAGTCTGATGATTTGGACATTGGTTTGCATAGTGTCCAAACTCCTTGCAGATGAAGCATTGTACATTTGAAACCTTTTTCTTTCCCTTGCAGTCCCATATTTGGTGTCCTTTTTCTCCACAATTATAACATACTCACATTCCCTTCATGCATTTTCCAAGGGGATTCTTTCTACAGTTATCACATATGGGAAAATCATTCTTTACCTTATTCCCTTTATCTGTCCTTATCTCTACCATCCTTTCCTTCTCTAGCTTCCCTTCAAAGCCACATGACTCCGAGAATTATTTACTTATAATATCAACACATGATACTATTTATTCATATGATGATAATACATGGGAGAATATTTCCCTTCTAAATTCTGTCTTAAGACTATGAAAGATATGATCTTTCTTACTCTTTGGATCATGCGTATTGCTGGAGTTCTCATTCCTTATACTGGGCGCCATTTCTAAACAATGGCATAAACTAGATCAGTTTATGAATCAAAATACATAATTCCACACTTGAAAAACACTTAACATAAATTGAACAGTTTATGGATATAATCCATAATAATAAAAATGTTTTCTTTGAGGAAGTATATACTCATAAACCCTTTATAATGGTTTGTAAAGAAAATGATAATTATCCTAAGCATATCCCCCGGGAGTGTCGTAACCAAGAGTCTAGCAAGTCCTGTTGTCGTGTACCAGTTCCTTTTCGAGTCTAGATCAAAGCAGTGTTTTCAGGTTTTACCCCTAGGTACATCTGTGCCAGAGCCGCCTCAACCTGCTCGTATCCAGACAGGGATGTATTGCTTGTAAAACTCACAAAATCTCTACAATACCAAAATTCTAGGAAGTTCTTCAACACTAATCACCAAAGTTCATCTTAAGTCTACGTGCTCTAATCAGAGTTTATCTAAATCTAGCTTCCAATGTTTGTACTAAACATCCTCTGATACCAACTGTAACGCCCCGACCCCAGTTACCCAGAGTCGGTGCATTATTACATAACATTGGCATGATTACAAGGAATCACGTCCCGAAGGACCGATCAGTTTAGCAATCTTGGAAACACTAGAAACATTCATAAAGTTTACATTACATCATAAAATGAAAACTTCAACAACATAGTCTCCATATTCCACACTCATACAATCCCTGAAGGTCATTCATAAATTACTTCTTCACATCCTGGAAAAAATAAAACCTATAAAGGGGTGAGCTCAGATGCCCAGTAAGGATAACAATAAAGAGGAAACTTTCATAAATAAGCATAAACATTTAAGTCAATGTATAACTAAAAAACCTTTTAAACTTGAACTTCAGCATAATATGGAAAAATAAAATGAAATAATGCCATTTACTTATTCACATACATATTCTACTAGTTGAATAATCACATTAAATATCAATAACCACTTTCATAATGAAGGAATGCATAATGCCAAACATTAATATTTGTGTCAAGGCCTCATGCCAAGACCTAAGGGATAACTGTAACTGGAACCCAACCTGGAGAGCCTCTGTAACCAGACTCCATCCTGGAGAGCCTCTGTAACTGGACTCCAACCCGGAGTTCCTCTAATAACCAGACAACAACCCGAAGTGCCTCTAATAATCGGACACCAACCCAGAGGGTCTAATGTAACCAAACCCTAACCCGGAGGGCTTACTTTTACCGGTCCCCAACCTGGAACATACTATTCCAACACATTCATCTTAAGAAGAGGATGAAATATAACATAAACATTCATATTAAAACTAGCATACGAAATGCCAAAACATTAATCATAAACCATTAATGGCATAAAAATAACTCATTCATAGTCAAACATATCACAAAACCTTAAATATAATATGGAAGATTTGTATCATAATAAATCAACTTCAAACAAGTGTAAATTTTTTTAAATGATGTTGACATAGATGAAACCAAAACTATTTGAGAGAAATATCTCTTTTTTTGAAATCATTTAAAAGTTACATAATTATAAAATAAAACTTTTACTTTGAAAATATCCTTATAATATTGTAAGGGAAGCTTTGAAGAGTTTATAAGGGCGGAAAATAGCCGCACCCGCCGAATATGTTAAAAATATCATTCTTACCTTAATTCTGTCGAAAAGGTTAAAAAGGACCTTATTTGGAAAATGACAGAATGATTCCTTTATAAACTTCTTATAAAATGTCAAACAAGGGTATAAATGAATTTAAACCATATTCTGTAAAATAGTATGAATTTTTGGAAAAACATTTTTAAGAAACCTGGATATGGATGATAAAGAGATCCCAGTAGATAATTAGGTATAAACAAGCTCGAATAATGAAGAGATTGTGAAATAAACCCTTACCAATTTGGTAACTTACGAAACATACACCCCATGAAAGAGGTATCATACAATGAATATGTAAATACACATACATTAATGTGTATTACACAAAGAATACAATTATGGCTAGTACATACCCCACACAAAAGGTAATAGTGGCAATATGGAAAGAATCTCAAGGGAATAAGGAGTGAGATGAAAACCCCTTACCTTGTACTTTTCCTTGGTCAAGGATACATTAAAATCATATATAATAGATAAATTATTATTATTAAATTATACATGAATCATATACATAAATATGATATCATATATGATCTTTTAATATTGCTTTGTTAATAATATTTTAGTATTATCGTCGTTTCAGGTGTTAACTGATTTGTTTTCCTTTATATGCTTTGTTACGTAAGCCATGTTTGTTATGGATAGGTTGAATATTATTAATATCCATAATTATATAAATTCCTTAAACATTACTTTTAATCATCAAATGATAATTATTCTTGAATGGATATGATGGGGAAGTGAATCTCATCGCGTTCATGGAGATGGTAATCCGTACGTACGCACAAACGCTACTTCCATTTCATTTTTCATTTTAAAAGTAATCAAAACAAAATGATACATAGGTATATAATTATTCCGGTATAATATAATATCTTATATTTTTTACTTAAGTTCATTAACACCATCCTTTATACGTTCCATGTATGGTATGAACGAGTCATGTCACTTTGCGGGGGCGGTAGTCCGCACTTCCTCAAATGAAATTATCGTATATATATACAACATGAAACGAATAATGGTATGATATAAAATGTAATTATATAAGCTTATATATAAAATAAATATCATTAATATCATATTTAATTATAGTTCCATCATAATGGCCACCATGAGAGGTGGTAGGAGATAATTGAACAATCATCGCTTCGTGAGGCGTTTGGTTGCCATCCACTGAAACATTATTTGTTTCACCCATTAGATGGATGTGTGTTTAAGTGTAGTTCTAATACTTATAATAACAATATTCTAGTATATTTATGATAATTTTTTTCTTACAAAATAAAATAATAATAAGAGTTTAGGGGTGGTAGAAGTAAAATAAAAGAAAATAAGCTAAGAGAAATCGTTACCTTTAATTTGGGTTACTCCCTTTGGTTTGAACCAAAAAGGACTCTTGAAGTTCCTTTTGCCTAAGGTAAGGATTCTAATAGGAGGAGAGGGATGTAGGGGGATTAATGGGGGCAGAGTTTAGATGATCCAAAAGGCTTGAGTGGTGTGAGGAATTGGTTATAAGTGGTGTCCTTTTATAAGGGGGAGGAGGGGCTCTTTAGGAAAATCTTGAAATATTATTTAATAATAAATTTATATTCGGTTTTTAATGGCTCCAAAGTAGATTATTTAGATTTTAAGGTGGGTATGGGTCGAAAACTAATCATCCAATAGAATTTAGGCAGGTTTGGGTCATTATATTAACCTTATCGTTTAGTTTTAACTCTTAGTTAATTAGTTTGACACTAATCATGTCACTTTGTATTTTTATATTATATAGTTAATAAACGTACTATATACCTCCAAGCGACCCCCAAGTGGTCCATAAATTATAAAAATATCATGATATATGTCTCTTGGCCGACCCTTATATTTTTAGGAATAGAATATAAATTAATAATATAATATTTGTTTTAAAAACTCATTTATATCAATTTTGACACTATTCAATAATTGATTTTTGTTAAAGTTTTAACAACTTTATTAATTTGAACCAAATTCATTTAAGCAATACTATAATGTCATATTAACCAATAAAATTAGTTTATGTCATAAAAACTTTCAAATTATATTTATTTTAACATTTATAATATCAATTATTTTATTCTTTCATTAATAAAGAAAATACTGTATCATTATTGTGTCATATATATTTTTAGTTTTTCAAAATCTAAAAATTATAAATAAAATACCAATAATTAGGAAATAGTATTAGATTTCTAGTGAGTTTTTATAATATAAAATATAACATATATAACCTTATGTAAAAAACTATTTTTCTAAAATATATAAGCTTATGTCATTTTTGTATTAATTTTAACTTAATTTATATAAAGTGTCCCTATCAACTACAAGTGGATCTATGTGGTCCCAAAATCGACCCAAAGATGGCAATGGTCGGACATGTATCCACCAATAAGGTTAGGACACGTTTTAGGGTAATTTATTATTATTATAATATTATTTTTAGCCCTTATTTACCAGATTTACCCTTTAACCATGGTAAATAAAATATTTACCAAAGTAATTATTCAAAATGTCTGAAAATAAAGGTTACATATTTACACAATTTGGACATCCTAATTCCAAATATGGAATCCATTTTTCCAAATTCAAAACACATAAGTGGAAAAAATTAATTTAAAATTAATTCCCGCTGTCAAAACAAAAAGTGTGTTTTTAAGATATAATAACTATCAAAAGATTGACACTTGTTTATGTCCGTTTTAATTGTGAAATTATGTCCAATGAACAAAATTGTGTTAAATGGTAAAAATATATTCTAAATATACTTTAAAACCACTCAAATTCATAATTTATCACTATTAATTATTTTGATTAAAAAAGCTGTTTTTAATTAAAATTTAGTAATTTTCACTATTCATCAAAATATAAAAGTTATCAGAAAAGTACCAAAAATTCAACCTAAGCTAATTTCGATATTATGAATCAAAAAATGAAGTCCATTTTGAAAGATAAAATGTATAAAATTTCAAAAATTGGGTATTACTATTCATAACGGCTAGTTTGATTGGTTGTGGTGTGTGTTAGAACTCGAAGTTGCGTACAACACATGCTACTATATTATTCAAAGTGAAGCGTACTGTGGAATCTTGGGGTGTTACAGACATGGGGAATGGTCTATAGGGTTTTTCCTGTACCAGCTCAGATACGATAAATAGAATATGTCATGCACCTTATCTATCTGTGTGGGTTGGGAGAGATGGGAAGCAACCTCGCCAAACCTTTTCATGATCTTGAATGACCCGATGAACCTTGGGGATAACTTTACTCCCTTGAAAAACCACCACAATCCTCTTCATAGGGATACTCTCAAGAATACTTGGTCTCCTTGTTCGAACTCCAAGGGACTATAAAAATGATATTCATCAGATTTATGTCTACTCTGGGCCATCCTCCACTGCTCACTGATGACCTGGACTCTGTCCATCGTCACCGACACCATCCATGGGCCTATAAGAGATGTCTTAACAATCTATGTCTAGTATAAGGGTAAACTTAATGGTGTCCTTTACAAGGCCTCAAAATGTGCCATGCTGATGGTATAGTGGTAGCTATTCTTGTACACAAACTCTACCAAGGGTTGGTGATATTACCAGCTCTGACCTAAGAATAATACACAATCCCTTAACATATCCTCCAACACCTGGATAGTGAACTTAGTTTTCCCATTAGTCTGGTGGTGAAAGCCTATACTGTAAGAACCCATGTTTTTCTGGACTATCATTTTGAGCATAAATTTGAATTTTTACTGTTGGATACTCGTGAGGGGTTAAATGTCCATTTTACCTTACCAACTGATCTCATATATTTTTTCTGACAACTCCGTTGGTCTCGAAATAGTGATTTTACCCTAATACAAGAGTATGGTGGAAATTTGAGGTGTTCGAATTTTAGCAGAATATTTAATATTTAATATTTAATATTATTAAATTAAATATTAAATTATTCACATAGGTTCATTTGGAAATAACTTTTAAACGGAGTGTCGTATTGAGATTCCATCTACGCCACTGAGTCCAGAATGGGGAGTTTAGCCTAGGGAAGGCATAAACTCATGTTGGGCGCCGGGGCCGGCCTGAGCCCCTTTTTCTTCTTTTCCTTTTCTTTTCTTTTCTTCCTTCTCTTCTTTCCTCCTCCTCCTTGCGCATGTATCCTACAACTCCCCATTTCCCATGAACTATGGGAGAAATTGGAGTTTGAGAAAGAGAGAGAGAGAGAGTTGTGAGGCAATAGGGGTACCGATTCGAACCTCTCGATGTGCTGAGTCAGCGTGCGACAACCATGAGCCGCAAAGTCAACTAAAGCTATGGTGGGTTCAACCCAAAGGTAGGTCCGTTTATTTTTTCACCATAGATCCTCTTTAAACATGTTATTTTAAGTCTTTAAGGATTTTTATTGCTTTCTTGTGGCCTCTTAAGGCCAGATCTATTGTTTCGGGGGCGAAAACAGGCGTTTTAGGCGTTTTGAGGGATTTCCCGTCGGAAAACCCAGAAGACACGACGTGTGTTATAGGGGTACACACCGTGTGTCCTTCCCATTCATGGAAGAAGAAGTTTTCTTAAGTAAACACAGTTTAATTTGAGTACACGCCGTGTAGTGGGTGGCCATGTGACCGACCATGTGAAATTAAACACGGAATAATGGGTTTTAAGGGGTACACACCGTGTACAGTAAAATACACGCCATGTACTCTTACATAGGAAAACCCCATGGGTCTATCCATGTGTTCTGGACATGTTTTACTTCAACTTAGTAATTTTGGGAAATCTTGGACCCTCGAAGTCATAATTGGGCATGTGAGTAGTCGATTCTGAGCGTTTTCCGCATAGATCACAATGGTTGAATAAGTTTTACATTTAGAGGTCATATAAATGATGTTTTGGGGGTTTCTATATAAATGTAAAGGTTCATCATCCATTTATCAACTTATTTTGTCACATGAGAGTGAGACTTGGTATGGATTATAGGTTGGGTTTTCGGACCAACATAGTTGAGACTTTTGAGATGAGATGAGCTATGAGCTATCTCTTGTGACATATGAATTTGATCATTGTTCCTCTTGTGAGATATTCCCCTTTTTCCTATGAGGCTGGGAGACCGGATGCTTCCAAGGATCCCCTGAGGGATGCCTTTACTTTTTTTTGAAAAGTATATAGCATTAATGACAAAGATCAGCAGAAGTACATGCACGAAGCCATCAGGGGAAATTTTCCAGCCAGAGCTGGTTAGTGCCAAATGGGCATGAGGACGCTAGCTGATGGGACGTGTTGTTCCCATCCCTTGTAGTAAAAGAGAAGGTGCACAATGAGAAACGTTGGCTGAGTGAGAGAATTCTCCTGAAAATGGCGCCAAACGACTGGAGTCCGCCGTCGTTGTGATTGATAGCATCGATAATAGAAAGACAGTCAGACTCAATGATGATGTCGCCCCATCCACATTCAATAGTGAGCATCATAACAGCAAGTATGGACTTGGCTTCAGCGACCACCGGTTCCCAGAATGTCTGATGTGGTTCATACTTAGCAGCAAGGATTTGCCCCAGATGATTTCGGGCAAGGAGGTCGAGGGAAACAAGCCCATCTTTTGGAAGCGTCGCGTCCAGATTGATCTTGAGAATCCCTTCCATTAGGGGATTCCAGGGAATAGGAGGAGAGGGGGGGGGCAACCGGTATAGAACATCCGTTTTGGCCTTCCCAACCTTCAATCTAAGATTTATCACGATCAATCCAGAATTTGGGGGGGGACTGTAGGCAAAATGAAAAATAGCGTCGTTGCGCTGGACCCAAATAGGGTCTGTAGGCATGATCAATCCAGAATTTGAGGGATGCCTTTACTTATGTGACGACCTTGGGAGTACCTTGTAGGATCTCTCTCTCGTTCTTACTTTGATTGGACCCATGTTATGGAATGCCTATATTTTCCTTCATTTAAGGATTCCATGTATGATTCCTCCCTTACACTTCACCAAGGATCTTTTGTAGGATTCCTTCACTCATGTTTACCTGGAGGATCATGAGTATGATGCCTCCTCAGTGTTTTAATTTGGGGACCCAAGGGGTACCTGTTGTTTGACTGACCCTGAGTTGTTACGTAGGATTTGGGTAGAGATGGTGATCAGGTTTCACCTAGAACCCATTAAAAACTAGTGATCCCTTTGGTCTTTGGATGTATTGTTGGGTTGGGCATTCAGTCCACCCTCACTCGTTTGTTTATATCTGACTTGGTTTGATGATACTATAGTGGTTATCAGAGGTGCTTCCTAGTTGGGTGTTGTTGAGACTAATGTGAGGAGTATTCTTGCTTGTTGGGATGCCTACTTTTCCCTATGTTCCTGAGTAGTGATGTTTTTTTGTAAATAGGCTAATTTACTTATTTGTGGATTTGTTTTCCCATGTTTCATGATATTGACCACTTGGTCCATATTTACCTATTAGGCTTATTTATTTTACATGGATAGTATTGTTAGGATGTAGTGATTGTATCTGATATGCTTGATATGTTGTAGACTGTTTATCCATGTAGTTCTTGAGGTTTACTTTGGCCGTGTTGTATTTCTATGATCGTTTGACTTACACAGGGCTGTGAGAACCTGGTGTAGTATAATATAAGGGGAATTTACCATGTGATCTTCCTCAAAGAGTCTTTAATCACTTTTTACTATAGTGGTAATTAACTGTGAGTTCTTCCTTAGAGATTCTGTAGTTTAATGTTAAAATAATATACGAGGAATTGACCGTGATTACTGCTTCAGAGAGTCTTTTTCTGCATGAGACCAAAGGGGTTAGACTGTGAGAGTTGCCCAGGTGGTCATATACTTTTTTGGACCCAGGTGGTATTGACTGTGAGAGCTACCCGAAGGTCGTTCATAATTTATTTGATGCTATGTTAGACCCATAGGGTTCATATAGTGAGAGATGTCCAGGTGGTCATGTGTTTTTGATTGATGGCTTGTTGAACAAAGAGGTTAGACTATGAGAGTTTTCCCAGAGGGTTACTTGATTTTCATTAGCTTGCTCAGAGATATAATTCTGACGTTGGCCGAGGCAGGTACATGTCAATGGGATCATGGACCTAGAGAATGATTTATTGATACATGGATTGAGGGGAACGATGCCCAGCTCAATGCCCTAGAATAGGATGTCTAGGAGATCGGGCTTATGGTCCTAAGGATTGACTGATAATGTTGTTTCTTATTATTCAAATCACTTAATCATGAATATTCATATTTATGTATATGTGTATAGGTATGGGACTATGCATGTTTACGTATATAGATATGGACATCCATGGTGGCACTTTCCCAGTTGAAAGGGATTACATACCCTAGGTTCGTTTGTGGTTGAATTTTGGTTTACTTCCATTGTTGTGTTCCAGCTAGGCTAAGCACGTTGTTGTTGCATACACTTTGCAGCACAGTTATAGGTTTCTTGTCGCGGTGCCCTAATGAGATTATTTCTCACCCCTGCATGTGCACCTCGGTGTACGTGTGGACCTTATGTCTTATTTTCATGTTGAGAACGTGTTGCATTGTGGATAGGGATGAGGCCCAGTGTTGCATGATTGAGCGGAGCTGCTCGAGTGGTTCTACTGATCAGGCTGATGCAGTTCGATAGTGTCTGGAGATCAGTTACGTGAGATGGCACAAAGTTAGTAGCAAAGCCCTGTACTTTTACTTTCACTTCCTTTTGTACTTGTATCTGTATGGTCGGCCCATTGGGTGACTAGTGTTGTATTGTATTGCATATATATTTGTTTTTTATCACATTTTACTATTATAGCTTGTTCTATTTCAACTGTTTATTGCTTCTACACTTGGTCTACTTTCTATAGTGTTTGATACTTAGTTATTTCCGTTGTTTTCTTACTGTGGTATGAGGGAATAGTATCCCCACTATCACAACCTAGGCCATCTCTAATAGTCGTCAGCCTCTGGCGCATGGGGAGGTGCACTTGAGGCCTTGTGGTGAACCGCCTCGAGCATCGGTTTAGTGGCTTCCAGGTCAGATCGTTACAAAGTGGTATCAGAGGAGTTTCCTTTCCTGGTCTTTACTATTTGGGATATGGTAGACATGAGTATTAAGAATGTGTCTGAACCTACGATGGATATCTAGCTGGTGCGTTGAGAACACTTGTTTCAGTAAGAAGTCTTGGTTTCCAGGGTTTGGGATTACTGTTCGGATTTTGCGATGTCATAGTTGTATATTATTTCCTCCTTGAGCAACACACATGTTGTGTGGTGTTTTGATTTACTATGGATCTCTAGATCTTGGCAATGGGTAAGAGGCCAGAGATGAATTTTGCCACTTGGATGACAAAGGCAAGAGGCGTCTCTTGCATCATACTAGGAACGTAGGATTCACATCATATATGTAAGAACCTGGACCTTTGTTTCAGGTATGTTTTTCCTTTTTCTGGATTTTTTGAGAAAAGAGGAATTTCTAGAAATTTTTTGAAGTACACGCCGTGTACTCCCTTGTCGTGCGAGGCCGTGTGCTGGTCGTGTCTGGGCCTCACACACGGCCATGTAGGGGTGACATAGAGGCTGCCTAATGTGGAGTATGGAAAATACTAGTACACACTGCGTACTCCAAAAGTACATACCGTGTACTATTTTTCATTAAATGGATCGGGGTCGCGTCTAATTGCCAGAACACGCTTCTTCTCCAGCTTCTTTGACCGAGAACATCCCGTACGGCTGTGAATGTCCTTTGAGCCCCCATGCCTCTGTCCTTTCTTCGAATCGACTGCTATCGATTATATTGGAACCACATCAGTAATCTCTTCCTTCTCCTAGAGCTTCGTTTTCCAATTCCTCCTCATTCAGATGTTATCGTGGGTTGAACATTTTGTGCGTTTTCGTAGATCTATGACATTATAAGGATATTCAAGCCTTGTGGTTCAAGTATATCGATATCCTAGCATCAAGGTAGGTGGTTTGTGCCTTTCTGTTCAATTTCTTTGAGTATTATGTGAAAATTCCACCAATATCCTTGAATGGGGTATTTCTTGTTTACTATTTTACCCTTATTTTCTTCCTACCTTGCTGGTATGCTTTTTAGAGGTAATTTGGTTATGTATGGGGATAATTTCTATTCTTGGATTTTTCCCCATGCCTTGTTTTGTTTACGACCTTTTGGTCTGGTTTATCCTTTGGCTGTTATACCTATCTTACATGCCTTGTGACTGTAGGATGGAGTGTTGTTCCCTCACATGCTTGTTATGTTATAGACTAGTTATCCAAGTAGCTCTATAGGTTTAATTTGGCCTTATAGAATTATCATGCACTGACTAGTACGAGGCTGTGAGAACCTGGCGCAATAGACTATAGGGGGATAGACCGAGTGAGCTTCCCAGAGAGTCTTGGACATTATAGTCTATAAGGGATAGACCGAGTGAGATTCCCATAGATTCTTGGATATTATATACTACAAGAGGATAGACCGAGTGAGCTTTCTCAGAGAGTATTGAGATTTATAGACTATATGGGGGTAGACCAAGTGAGCTTCCTCAAAGAGTCTATGTTTTGTTTGAATTTCTTTAAACCATTCCAGGATATAGGAGGAATTGACTGAGTGAGCTTCCTTAGAGAGTGTATGATATACCAGAGGATATAGGAGTAATTGACTGAGTGAGCTTCCTCAGAGAGTCTCTAGACCTTGGAGCTATAAGGGGATTAGACCGCGTGATCTTCCTTAGAGAGTCATTGACTACCCTAGACTATAAGGGGAATTCACTGAGCGTGCTTCCTCAGAGAGTATTATAATTTTATATGACCAAACCAGAGGGGTTAGGCTGAGTGTACTGCCCAAAGGGTTGTTGGTACTTCTTGGATAGGACCAGAGGGGATGGCTGTGAGTACTTCCAAGAAGGATTCCTGTTTGTGGTGAGCTGGTTTCTTCACTACTGCTTATTGATCTATGGATTGTTTACTGTGTGTATCATCCTGTTTACTGTTTACTATTTACTGCTCACTGTAGTATTACCTGCCATATGCTCACTGACTATTAGGCACAGATCTTTAGGTGGTTGCCTACTGATATTTAGTCTCACACCCTATTTGGGTCTTGCTTTTGGGCCCAAACAGATTATATTGTGCAGGTATAGACAAGGTAAAGTTCCCTTCTACATTAGGTACTTGACTTGCATTGGAGCAAGAGAGAATGTGACCAAGCCGAGGCTTGCGATGCTTAGGAGTTTCATGTCTGTTTTTCTTTTGTAATTTATTTTCGTATTATATTAAGCATTGTGACTTGTTTGGATGATTTCTTAGAAACATGTATCATGCATCATTTCATATATATATGTGTGCTCCAGTTGTTTTTTGTTTAGTCTTCCACAGTTTACTTGTGTGTAGATTGTTTACTGCTTCCACTATTGTATGTGTTGTTTACTTCCACGGTGTACTCTACCTATGAGGGAATAGTTTCCCCACTATCACACCCAAGGCTCTCACTGATAGTCGGAAACCATTGGCATTTGGGGAAATGCGCTTGAGGCCATGTGAAAAACCAGGTATGGGGTGCCTTTGGGTGGATTCCGGAACCGGGTTGTTACAAAGTTGTATCAGAGGGTTTCTTTTCTCTTGACTTCCTATTTGGAGCCTATAGACAGGGGTTTGATGGAATAGGTACATGGTAATAAGCTATTCCTGGGAGTCGCTAACCCGTGTATAGGGAAAAGCCATACTACCTCGTTTAATGTAATTTTTCAGGTATGAAATTTTATAGTTTATTTGATTTCACCATTGGGTGATTCACATGCTTTGTGCGGTTACCGTTGTAGTTATTGCGGTTCTATTTCTATCTCAACCCGATGAGATGAGGGTGTGCCATCTCATGCATCATATAGGCACTTGTTAGAAAGCACATGCCATGCATTCTTATCATGACATATAGGATGAATTAGCGACTGCATGTTGTTGGGATAAACGTTGTGTAAAGTATGCATGTTGTTTTGACATATGTTTTGGTATAATCTCTGTTGATTGATAGAGAATTTTTTTGTATAGTGCTTTTCTTAGATTAATGACAAAATTTGGTTCTTGAGGTTTCATGGTCCCTCACCAACCAGAATTTGGTGGATCATTTCTTGTTTCCCTTGTATATGATGTGTATGAGATTCCAAGCTTTGGTTCGTGAGGAGTATGGGCCATCATGGATTGGAATTTGGCACCTTAACTCTTGTTTTTTTGAGTTTTCTGTGCTTCAGAGTAGTTTCTGAGATACTACCCGGAAAAAACCAGAAGACACGACATGTAATTTATTAATACAGGTCGTACAGTTTTTAAACCGTGTCACTGACTGTGTGAGCAGAAACACGGGGTTGTAAAAAATCTTCAGGAAAATGCTGTGTACGGTACGTACACGCCGTGTTGTAGTGACCGTGTGTCTACCCATATGGCTAATGACACAGATGGATGAAACTTTGTCTATACACGACGTGTCCTGTTTTCACACGCCGTGCGATGTAACCTAAGTACCCGGCTGTGTCACGAACAACACGGGTCAGAGAAAACCTTCAAGTACATGCTATGTTTCCATGGAGAACGCCGTGTCGAGTGAGCCATGTATCCAGCTATGTAACTAACAACACAGGTCGGGGAAAACCTTCAAGTACATGTCGTGTTATTAGGGAGAACACCGTGTAAGAGTAAACCATGTAGCCGGCCGTGTATCTAACAACACGGGTCATTGAAACCTTGTCTGGTACACGCCATGTACTTCGTGTCCACGTTAGACCATCTGATATTAATCTCACAGCCTTCAGGAGCAGGTATGGTCTATACGAGTATATGGTAATACCGTTCAGTCTCACAAATGCGCCTGCAGTTTTCATGGCACTGATGAACGGAGTGTTCCATCCGTACTTGGATTCCTTCATGGTGGTTTTCGTGGATGACATCTTGGTGTACTCTCAAACTCGACACGACCATGCTACCCATCTTGAGATCATTTTGAGTACACTAATAGAGCATCAGTTATATGCTAAGCTCTTGA
This sequence comes from Viscum album, assembly GCA_963277665.1. Classification (NCBI taxonomy): domain Eukaryota; kingdom Viridiplantae; phylum Streptophyta; class Magnoliopsida; order Santalales; family Viscaceae; genus Viscum; species Viscum album. Next base: position 728,448,142 of record OY728155.1, read on the forward strand.
AATGCCACTTTTGTATGGATCAAATTCACTTCTTAGGTTATGTTATCTCAGAGACAAGAGTATCAGTAGACCCAAAGAAAGTGGGAGATATAGTTTCTTGGGAGCAGATGAAGAATGTATTTGAGGTGCAGAGATTTCTAGGGTTTGCTGGATACTACAGGCGTTTCATACAGGACTTTTTATGCCTAGCATCACCACTGACAGATCTGACCAAGAAAGGGGAAAAGTTCTTACGGTCAGATTCCTGTGAGTCAGCTTTTCAGGAGTTGAAAGGGAGGTTGACGTCAGCACCGATACTATTATTTCAAGAGCTAGAAAAGAACTATAATTTCTACTGCAATGATTCTTGTATTGGGCTGGGAGAAGTGATTATGTTGGGAGATGGAGGCATTGCGTATGGGTCTCGATAGCTGAGGCCACACAAGAGGAATTACCCGACGCACGACCTGGAGTTGGCAGCTGTTGTCCATGCTTTACGCTGTTGGAGACATTATCTTCTGGGAGAGCACTTTTTGGTGTCTACCGACCACAATAGTCTCAAGTACATCTTCACTCAGCGTGATCTGAATTTGAGACAGCGCAGGTGGGTCGAGTATCTTCAGTCCTTTGACTTTGAGCTTGCCTATATGCCGGGAAAGGGAAACACAGTGGCTGATGCGTTGAGCCGAAGAAATAAGATATAGAAAGTTCATAAGGACAGTAGTGAGTGGCAGCTATGACTATGTTCTCTGAGATGCATTTGGAGGTGCATGAAAGACAGGGGTAGACCTTTCTGTATTCTTTAATTGTTACCTCTACACTTCTTGATCAGGTACAGATGAGGCAGCTATCAGACTCAAAAGGCCTAGTCCTACGGGAGAGTCTGTCAGGAGAGGACCCTCTTCCTGGATGGATAGTGGTCGAAGATGAGATCTTGCATTTCCAGGGACATGTATGGGTGCCAGAAGACATAGGCGAGGAGATGATGCTGGATTTTCATTCCTCAGTTTGGGCAGTTCATCCTGGCATCACCATGAGTATCGTGATCTACACCACCAGTATTGGTGGCCATATATGAAGAGAGATGTTGCTGGTTTTTTCATGAGGTGTTCTACTTGTCAGTAGGTGAAAGTAGAGCATCAACGACCAATAGGTCTTTTTCCACAGTTACCCATTTTGGAGTAGAAGTGGAATGATGTTGTGATGGAATTTGTGACCAGTTTTTCAAGGTCACCTCGAGGGAATGATGCTGTTTGGGTCGTCATCGATAGGCTTACGAAGGTTGCTCACTTCTTTCCTATCAAGGTGACCTTTAGCGTTGATGAGCTGGGATGGTTGTACATCTGAGAGATTGTACGTCTACATGGAGTTCCACAATCCATTGTTTCAGATAGGGATGCACGTTTTACTTCTTGGTTTTGGAAGGGGCTTCAGAAGGATTTGGGAACACAGGTACTTTTGAGTACATCGTACCATCCCTATATAGATGGCTAGTCCGAGCGTATGATCCAGGTGATTGAGGATATGCTCAGATTTTTCATTCTAGACTTTAGAGATTCTTGGAAGATGCATATACCTCTTCTGGAGTTTGCCTACAACAACAGTTTTCAGGTGACTATTCAGATGGCCCCTTACGAGGCTTTGTACGGTAGGCCATACCGATCACCTTTATTCTAGATGGAGGTAGGAGAGACAGCTTTTCTGGGACCTCGTCTTGTCTAGGATACCTTAGAGCAGATAGATTTGATTTGTAATTGGATGGATATGGAACAGTCTCGATAGAAGTCTTATGATGATCAGCGAGGAAGACCTCTGGAGTTTGAGGTCAGGGATCAGGTTTTCCTACATGTCGCACCGAGGATGGGACACAAGAGGATTCAAAGATAGGGCAAACTTTTACCATTGTACTTCGGGCCGTTTGAGGTGTTGGAGAGAGTTGGGCCGGTTGCCTATCGGGTGTAGTTACCTCAGAGGTACCGGGCTATGCACGACGTCTTTCAGGTTTCTCCGCTCTGACATTACTTTTCAGACATTTCTCATGTCTTTCAACCTGAGGAGTTTGAGCTCAAAGTGGATGCATCATTTGAGGAGCATCCTATCCGGATTATCGATCGCAGTATGAAGTTTCTCCATGGCCGGTCTGTTCCTCTCGTATGGGTGCTATGGAAGCATGGGCGAGTATAGGACGAGACTTGGGAGAGGGAGGCCGATGTACGATCGTAGAGGCCAGAGCTGTTCGGGGTTTCATCATCCACGCATCTCTAGGGAAATTTGGGGACGAATTTATTTTAGGGGGGAAGTTCGTAAGAACCCTGACCTTCATTTTATGTATGTTTCCCCTTTTTCTAGAGTTTTTGAGAAAATGGGAGTTTCTGGAAATTTTTTAAAGTACTTGCCATGTACTTTATGAGTACACACTGTGTACTCCCTTGCCGCGTGAGGCCGTGTGCTGGCCATGTCTGGGCCTAACACACAGCCATGTAGGGGTGACATGGAGGCCGCCTAAAGCAGAGTACAGAAAATCCTAGTACACATCGTGTACTCTAAAATTACACACTGTGTACTTTCTTTTTTTTCATTAAACGGGCCAGGGTCATGTCTAATCGCCAGAACACGCTTCTTCTCCAGATTCTTCAACCGAGAGCGCCTTGTACGGCCATGAATCTCCTTAGATCCCTCGTGCCTCCTTCCATTCTCCGAATCGACCACCGTCAATTGCGATGGAACCGCATCAGTAAGCACTTCCTTTTCCTAGAGTTTTATTTTCAAATTCATCCTCCTTTTCATGTTATTGTGGGTTGAATGTTTCATGTGTTTTCATAGATCTACAACGTTCTAAGGAGATTCAAGACTCTTGGTTCAAGTATATCGATCTCCTAGCATCAGGGTAGGTGTTTTGTTCCTTTCCATTCAAAATCTTTGAGTATTATGTGAAAATTCCACCAATACCCTTGAACGGGGTATTGCATGTTTACTGTTTTACACTTTTTTGCCTTCCTTCCTTGCTTGTATGCTTGGGTATAGGTAATTTGGTTATGTATGAGGATAATTTCAATTCTTGGATGTTTTTCCCATGGCTTGTTGTGTTTACAACCTTTTGGTCTTGTTCAACCTTTGGTCGTTATGCCTGTCTTCCATGCCTTGTGACCGTAGGATGGAGTGTTGTTCCCTGACATGCTTGTTATGTTGTATACTGGTTAGAAAAGTAGCTCTATAGGGTTAATTTGTCCTTATAGCATTATTATTCACTGACTGGCACGGGACCATGAGAACCTGGTGCTATAGACTATAAGGGGATCGACCGAGTGAGATTCCTAGAGAGTCTTGCACATTATATACTCTAGGGGATAGACCGAGTGAGCTTCCCAGAGAGTCTTGGATATTATAGACTACAAAAGGATAGACCAAGTGAGCTTCTTAAGAGATTCTTCAGCTTTATAGACTATATGGGGGTAGACTGGGTTAGTTTCCTCGGGGATTATGTGTTTTGTTTGAATTTCCTTAAACCATTCCAGGCTATAGGAGGAATTGATTGAGTGAGATTCCTCAGAGAGTCTGTGACAGACCTGAGGCTATAGGAGGAATTGACTGAGTGAGCTTCCTCAAAGAGTCTCTAGTCCTTAGGGCTATAAGGGGATTAGACCGCATGATCTTCCTCAGAGAGTCCCTGACTACCCTAGATTATAAGGGGAATTGAGTGAGCGTGCTTCCTCAGAGAGTCTTATAATTTCGTATGACCAAACCAGAGGGGTTAGGATGAGTGTACTGCCTAAAGGGTTGTTGGTACATCTTGGATAGGACCAGAGGGGATGTCTATGAGTACTTCCCCGAGGGATTCCTGTGTGTGGTTAGCTGTTTGCTTCACTACTGCTTATTGGCCTGTGGATTGTTTACTGTGTGTATCATCCCATTTACTGTTTACTATTTACTTATTACTGTATTATTACCTTTCATATTCTCATTGACTGTTAGGCACAGATCTTCAGGTGGTTTCCTAATATGATTTAGTCTCACACTCTGTTTAGGTCATGCTTTTGGGCCCAAAAAGATTATATTGTTGCAGGTATAGATAAGGGAAACCGCCCTTCTACTTCAGGTACTTGAATTATGTTGGAGCAGGAGAGCATGGGACCAAGATGAGGCTTGTGATGATGAGGAGTTTCTTGTCTATTTTTCTTTTGTACTTTGGTTTAGTATTGTATTCATCATTGTGACTTTTTTGGCTGTTTTCCTAGACATATGTAGCATGCATCATTTCATATATGTGTGTGTGCTCTAGTTGTTTATTGTTTAGTATTCCACTTTTTACTTGTGTATGGATTGGTTATTGCTTCCTCTATTGTATGTGTTGTTTACTTCCACTCTGTACTATGCTAATGAGGGCATAGTTTCCCCACTGTCACACCCAAGGCCCTCGCTACTAGTGGGCAGCCTCTGGTGTTTGGGGAAATGCGCTTGAGGCTATGTGACCAACCAGGTACGGGGAGCCTCTGGGTGGATTCCAGAACTGGGGCGTTACAATATATGCCTGATAGTGTGTGTTTTAACTGACGACTGAGACCTTTTGGACTGCTTACACATAATTTTTTACTTTGATGGTAGGTTACAAGGATCTACATTGAGGCATTTTTGTTGAGGCTGAGGACTCAGTCCTTATACACGAGTGGTGCAGTGACCCCAGTTGGTCTATGTGGCACGTGATTACTTTTGGTTTAACCACTTATTGGGTGTTTTTTCTTAGGTATATGGTTATCTAATTGAATATATGAGTATGATGTCGATAGATACCAAGTATTTTCTTGTGAACTGGACTTCCTTGTGGAATTTCCGTATACAGATACCCGATGAGTATCAGTTCTGTTTCTCTTCATCTTGGGTTGTAGAATCCAGGGAGTAGTTCCTTCTAAGGATTCTCGGAGAGGATTAGGGCCCTTGTAAGATGCGTTTTTGTTTTGACTTTCTTTGGTCATTGTGATCTTTACCATCTTCTGAGTGGTTTTGGATCTTTTGGGCTAGGTGGTTAGAACTTGTGACCCAGTTGTGAGGCTTTTTCCGTAGGGATAGGTGAAATACCTAGAGACCATTGGTTTTGAATCGAACCATTATAGGTTGATTTTCTAGGGAAACCTGTGGGAGAATGGTTGGCCCGTGTTTTCCAATGCCTTTTGGCGGTGCTAGTTTTTCGTGACTGGTTTTGATGGGTATGAATGTTTGGGTACCTAGCCTAGTCGACCAGTGTTTATGATGTTGTTGTTGTGGGTGGCATAATTTGAATCTCAATCGGTGAGTGGCTGGGTGCGAGCCGAGGAACGATGATTCAAGACTTTATGTGGTCTCAGATCTTTGTAGTTGTTTTGTAATGTCCTTATGTTGTAGAGGTGACATTGTGAAATGTCGGATTATCGTGAAATGGTTGACCCGTGCTTGAATCCTATTCCGGTTTTGGCATGATGTTAGCGTGGATCTGGGGGAGCTAGAAAATCCTTTGGTGAAATCATAGTGTATTTCTATAAGAGACGATCATGCGATATCTTGATTCGTCTTGAGTATGCTGAGAGAGCTTTGACCCTACGTAGAGCTCCTTTTTCTTTCTTAATTTTCATCCCTGTTGAGGATGGAACCTCTTCTGTTTGTGATCTCAGAGCAGTGTAAGGAAATCCATATGGTGGGGAGTGAACCATTGGACCTTTGAGGGTGGTTTTCCTTGTTTAGGTTAAACTACATTGTTTTCTAGTGGGATTTTAGGATTAGATTTTTTTAAGATGACGATAAGGGTATTACTATGGTGTGGAGTACCAGATCAGTCATAGTAGAATGTATTCTATGTAGAAGGTGGTTGTTAATGCTATAAAGATGGTCATTGGATAGTCCAGATTGATTGTTTGTACAGATGCTCGGGTTGGGATCATGGCTGATGGTCCTTTCACTAGGCTTCTCAGGGATGAGAAGGTTTATGGTGGGTAGTTTGTAAGAACACGTGTTTTTCCAGACTGTCGTTTGGGGCAGAAATTTGAATTTTTTCAGTTGGATACTCATGAGGGGTAAAATGGTAATTTTACCTTACCATTTGATCTTGTATAGTTTTTCTGACAACTCTGTTGGTCTCGGAATAGAGATTTTACACATAGGACATATGTTTGGTGGAAATCTGAGCTGTTCGAATTTTAACGGAATATTAAATATTTAATATTATTAAATTAAATATTAAATTATTTATGCAGGTTCTTTTGGTAATAACTTTTAAACAGAGCATCAGATTGAGATTCTGGCTTGCGTCATTGAGTCTGGAATGGATAGTTTAGCCTTGGGAAGGCATAAACTCATGTCAGGCACTGGGGCCGGGCCGAGCCCCTTTTTCTTCATTTCCTTTTCTTTTCTTTTCTTCCTTCTCTTCTATCCTCCTACTTGTTTCGCGCGTCTCCTATGCCTCCTCCTTTTCCGTGACCTATGGTAGAAATTGGAGTTTGAGAAAGAGATAGATTTGGGAGGCAAGAGGGGTACCAATTCAAAGCTCTTGACGTGCTGAGTCGGCGTGCGACAACCGTGTGTCGTGGAATCAACTAAAGCTATGATAGTTTCTACCCAAAGGTAGGGTCATTTATGTTTTTGCCATAGATCCTCTTTAAAAAATTTGTTTTAAGTCTTTAAATCTTTATATTTCTTTCTTGTGGCCTCTTAATGTTGGATCTATTGTTTCGTGGGCAAAAACGGGCGTTTTGGGCGTTTTGAGGGATTTCCCATCGGAAAACCTAGAATACACGACGTGTGTTCCAGGGGTACATGCCATGTGTTCTTCCCATTCAGGGAAGAAAAAGTTTTCATAAGTACATGCCATGTACCTTGAGTACATGTCGTGTAGTGGGTGGCTGTGTGACTGGTCGTGTGAAATAGAACATGGAATAGTGGGTTTTAAGGGGTAGACGCCATGTACAGTAAAGTACACGCCCTATAGTGGTACATGGTCATGTTTTTAGGTGAAAAGGCACACGTAGTGACTTTTTGTGAATAGTACACACCATGTACAGTAAAGTACACACTGTGTAATATTACACAGGCATACCCCGTGGGTCTGGCCATGTGTTCTGGCCATGTTTTACTTCAACTTAGTAATTTTGGGACATCTTAGGCCCGGGAAGTCGGAATTGGGCATGTGAGTAGTAAATTCTGTGCATTTTTCACGCAGATCACAATGGTGGGATCATTTTTTACATTTATAGGTCATCTAAATGTTGTTTTGGGGGGTTTATATAGAAATGGAGAGGTTCTTCCTCCACTTATCAAGTTCTTTTGTCACCAGAGAGTGAGACTTCTTGTGGATGATAGGTTGGGTGTTCGGACCAACCTAGTTGAGACTTTTGATATGAGATGAGCAATGAGATATATCCTATGAAATATGATTTTGATCATTGTTCCTCTTGTGAGATATTCCCTTCTGGCCTATGAGTCCGCGAGACAGGATGCTTCCAAGGATCCCCCTGAGGGATGCCTATACTTGTGTGCTGACCTAGGGAGTCCCTTGTGGGATCTCTCTTGTTTTTTCTTTGACAGGACCCATGTTATAGAATGCCTATATTTTTCTTCATTTTAGTATTCCATGTATGATTCCTCCCTTACTCTTTTCCAAGGATCCCATGTAGGATGCCTTCGCTTGTGTTTACCTGGAGGATCCCGAGTATGATGCATCCTTATTGTTTGTCTTGGGGGACACAGGGGGTACCCATTGTTTGACCGACCTTGAGTTGTTATGTTGGGTTTGGGGAGATATGGTGATCAGGTGTCACCTAGAACCAATTCCAAACTAGCGATCCCTTTGGTATTTTCATGTATTGTTGGGTTGGGAGTTCATGCCACCCTCACTCATTTGTTTATATCTAACTTGGTTTGTTGATGCTGTAGTGGTTACCAGAGGTGATTCCAAGTTGGTGGATGTTGAGCCTGACGCGAGGCGTCTTCTTGTTTATTGGGATGTCTACTTTTCCTTGTGTGCATGAGTAGAGGTGGTTTGTTTATAAATAAGATAATTTACTTTGTTGTGGATGTGTTTTACTATGTTTCTTGATATTGACCGTTTGGTCTAGCATTGCCTGTTAGGCTGCTTTGTTTTCCATGCCTATTATTATTAGGATGAAGTGATTGTTTCTAATATGCTTGATATACCATATACTGTTTATCCAAATAGTTTATGAGGTTTACATTGGCTGTGTTTCATTTTTATGCTTGTTTGACTTACATAGGGTTGTGAGAACCTGGTGTAGTAGACTATAAGGGGAATTGACCGTGTGAGCTTCCTTAGAGAGTCTTCAATCACTCTTGACTATAGGGGGAATTGAATGTGAGTGCTTCCTTAGAGAGTCTGTAGTTTAATGTTAAAAGACAATATGGGGAATTGACCGTGAGTGCTTCCTCAGTGAGTCTTTATCTACCTGAGACCAAAGGGGTTAGACTGTGAGAGCTGCCCATGTAGTCGTATACTTTGTTGGACCTAGGGGTTATTGACTGTGAGAGCTACACTGAGGTTTTTCATAATTTATTTGATGTTATGTTATACCCATAGGGTTCCGAACATGAGAGATTCCTAAGTGGTCATGTGTTTTTGATTGATGGTTTATTGAATAAAGGGGTTAGACTATGAGAGCCTTCCCAGAGGGTTACATGATTTTCATTAGATTGCTCAAAGATATAATTCCGGCGTTGGCTGAGGAAGGTACATGTTGATGGGATTACGGACCAAGAGATTGACTTATTGATACACAACTTGAGTGGTACGACGCCTAGCTCAATTCCCTTGAAAAGGATGTCTAGGAGATCGGGCTTATCGTCCCAAGTATTGACTGCTAATGTTGTTTCTTGTTATTTGAATCACTTAATCATGAATATTCATATTTATGTATATGTTTATAGGTATGGTACTATACATGTATATGTATATAGATATGGACATCCATGGTGGAAATTTCCCATTTGATAGGGATTACATACCCTAGGTTCATCTGTGGTTGCACATTTGGTTTACTTCCATTGTTTTGTTCAGCTAGGTTGAGCATGTTGTTGTTGCATACACTTGGCAGCACAGTTATAGGTGGTTTGTCAGGGTGCCCTACTGAGATTATTTCTCACCCCTTCACATGCACCTCATTGTACGTGTAGAAATAATGTCTTCTTTTTAGGTTGATCATGAGTTTCATGTTGGATAGGGCTGAGGCCTAGTGTTTCATGATCGACCGGAGCTGCTTGAGTAATTCTACTGATCGGGTTGATGCAGTTCAACAATGTCTGGAGATCGGGTACATGAGTTGGTTCGGAGTTAGTAGAAGAGCCCTGTACTTTTACTTTCAATTCCTTTTGTACTTGTATCTATATGGTCGGCCTAATGGGTGACTAGTGTTGTATTGTACTGCATAACTATTTGGGCTTTTACAACATTTTACTATTACACCTAGTTCTATTTCAGTTGTTTATTGCTTCCACACTGATTCTACTTTCTACACTATTTGATACTTAGTTATTTCCACTATTTTCTTACTCTCTTATGAGGTCATAGTCTCCCCACTATCACACCCTAGTCCCTCGATGCTATTTGGCAGCCTTTGGCATACAGGGTGGCACGCTTGAGACCTTGTGGCGAACCAGATAGGAGCACTGGTTTAGTGGTTTCAGGGTCGGGTCGTTACATATACTCATCCTCATTTGGGTCCTAAATTTATCCTATAGGAATATCCACAATTTTTAACTAAACTACACATTAAAATTGGAGAAAATCATTGAGGGAAGCCCATGAAGGTGAATGATCTCTCGTATAGACAACTAACCCAAACTCTCAACCGAACATTGATCCCTGATGGAAATAAAGTGTGAATACTTTGTGAGTCGATAAAATATCACCAATATGGAATAATGAACCTTCACTATATATAGAATCCCTATAAAAATTTCCATAGATATGCAATCCCATTTCCACTCTTGGATCTCAAGGGGATGCAACAAACCTTCCAAAACTTGGTGCTCAACCTTCACCTACTGACAAGTGAGGCTCCAAGAGATGAACTGAGCTACACTCCATCTCATGAAAACCCACCAAAACTGCTGTTGAATGTCACTATACATCTTCCCCACATTGGGATGAACAACTAGGGGAGTAGTGTGGAACTCTCTCGAAACCTACTCCTACAACATGACTGGAACCACTGTCATTCCTTAGAACAAGATGACCTGATTCCCTCTATCAGAATATCAATATGGTGAGCTTACCATGGATATCTGATCATATAAGACCTTAAAGTCGATGTCTATCATATGGGACTCTCTCACATGATTGAGAAGTAGAGAAGTAAATAACATTTAATATAGAAAATTGTACCCTCCCACTCTACTAGGGTCTCTCAAGAAGCAGAGGAGTCAACACCAACAACAAAAGAAAAAATATACCCTCCGACTCTACCAGGGTCAACTACAAGGAGTAAAACTACTCTGAAACCTCATTTACTAAGAGTGTTTGGGACTTCATACTAAGGTAATATGCTACAATGTTTTCCTTACACAAAGTATAGACTATATCTAAGTCATAGTCCAATATTAACTACAATAGAATCACTATCTCAAGTTTAGGTGTCTCTATGTAAAGACGTACCTGAGACTCTAATGGTCTGAGTAAACCAATAAGTGCTCTCTTAGAAGGTAGTAACTTTACACTCTCAGGGTGAATACCAGCACTTCTAGCTCTAGATCATGAGTTTTATAGTTATTCTTGTGGGTTCTCAACTACCTCAAACTATATGCGATAACTACGTAGAACTGCATCAACAAGTAGCCAACCCAGCTCCCAAGGTATCATAATACACTAAAAACACTATGAATTCCTCTGGTAGTCTCAACCCCGAAGTAATCGTCATCATCAACCTTAAATCCTCAAAGGCCCTCTAGTAATGCTCAGATAAGGTAAATGACTTCCCCTTCCACATCAGGGAAGTTGAAGGTGATACAATTCTTGATAAGTATACCACAAAACTCATATAGTATCCCTCCAAGATAATAAATATTCACACCTCTGACATGATTTTTGGTGGCTCCCAAGAAAGAACTCTATTGATCTTCACTTTTACCACAGATAAACCTTGTTCAGGAATGAAATGCCCCAAAAATTTAACCTAATTAATATAGAACTGGAAGATTAAGAGATTTCCATAAAGTTGGTGCTCTCAAAGAAAACCTAGGACCATCCTCATTTGATTTTTGTGTTCCTCCTATGATGCAGAGTAGGTGAGTATGTCGTTGATGAAGAAAACCACAAACTAGTCCAAGTATAGTTGGAAGTCCTAGTTCATCAAATCCATAAACATGGTGGGATAATTTTTCACACTAAAGGAAATCACTAAGAAATCATAGTTTCATTAGAAACATTGGAATTCCAACATTGGAATATCATACTCACGAAACCTCAAACGGTGGTAGCTAGACCTGGGATTGATCATAGAGAACTATCCCATGCCTTGTAACTTGTCAAATAGGTCATCAATTCTCAGTAAAGGATACTTATTATTTATCATGGCCTATTTTAGGGAATTATAATCCATGTCAAGATTCCATATACTATCTTCCATTTTCATGAAAAACACTAGATTTTCCAAGGGGGACACACCAAATCTAATAAAACCCTTCTCTTGAAGGTACTCTAACTACAAAGTCAACTCCTAGAGCTCTGTAGAGGCTATAAGATATGTTTTAGAATATATCAAAGAAGTTTTTGGATACAAGTTAATGAAAAATCTATCTCTCACCTCAAAGGTAGTCCAAAAACGTCCTTGGAGAATAAATCTACGTAATCATCTAGAAATGAAGGAACCCATATGCCTGAAGATACTAATACACCAAGGGCTATACTCGCTAACAGATGGGTGATGGGATACAAATTCCTAGTCATAGAACCCACTTTCCCCACCATGAGATCCCTCTCACTCGAAGAAGAGAGTCTCATCCCAAAAAGAACGTATGAATATAACTTGTCTATGGGGACAATCAATCTGGGCTCGAACCATGGAAAAATAATCCATACCCAAGATGAAATCATAAGGTTCCATTGTGATGACCAAACAGTCCCACATAAACCTCGCTCCACCAACCAAAATCTTGCACCACCATCAAATAAAGGATACAAAAGAAGAGTTCCCTATTGGAACCTCAATATGATGTTGCTAGGATATCACCTCAAACGGGGATTTATCTCTCACATTAGGAGTATAGAGATAATGGAATGAATGGAACCTATGTCTACTAATACTGAATAAAGAGTATAAAACACAAAGATATTACCTCTTCTCATCTCATGCGCTGTGAGATCATAGACACCCAAAGCCTACAGCTATCCAAAACCCTGGTCATAATCTCCCTGAGCCTAACATGGCCCACCTGGTGGTGGTGGTGGAAGGATCTCATAATGTTTTCCACCAACCATAGCTCCTACCGCTCATCTTCTATCACAACCTCCTTAGAGACTAACCTATCCTAACTATGGATTTCCTTGATCATGGCACTGCCCCCTACCGTGGTTATCTTTCAGCTATCTTCCTGTGCTCTTCAACACATCTTGTTGGAATTCACACACCATGTGACCTCACACATCATAAGAAAATCACTAAAAATACCTGGTTTTCCCTGGTACTTTTCACTATCTCTATACTTTTTGACCACACACCTGAGTCTGATCACATGGAGGTCTTCTACATCGAGATCCTAGCACCATAAATATTCTTGCTCCAACAGATGACTCATCTCTGTAGAGACCACTACTAGCTCCAGAGGTATGATGTTACTCTAACAGTAATAACCCTATCACTAGTTCCTTCTCCGACAACCCGACATATATGGGGATACCCAAGGGCACAAAATTGGCTCAAATATCTCTCCAGAATCCCTTCTCAAACTTCTGTGCTATGAAGTTTTCATCCCGAATCATGTTAGGAGAATACCATGCAAGGTTTGTTAACTTCACTATGTACTCATCCACTATAATACCTCCCTATCGATGCTCTAGTAGCTATGGGATCCATAATGAGTGCATGTAAGAGGGGTAGTTCTCCTCATTGGAAAACTACTAGAATTCAGTCCATGAGAGTGTTTAATCATCATACATCTACATAACAAGGATCCACCAGCACCCATTTTCTCCATGGAAAAGGCAATATTCTAGTACAACCACCTAATCCATTGGGGTTTAGAAAATCCTGACTATACAGACCACTGAATCTAGCCAATCCTTTAATGCTGGAGGATTGGGTTTTTTGTGGAACCTTAGTGGAAAATGATGCTCGAAATCACGAAGTGTGCAAAGCCTATTCCCATCCTTAACTTACTCTGCTAGAATGAACTACCGCTCGATAGGTGGTGGTTCTACTACCTGACCACTTATAGGAAGGGGATCATGGGATGTACCCTAAACTAAGACGTCGTCGCTCATCAGATCATCATTATGAACTGAATCTGATATCTGAGCTAGCAATCATCTTAGAGGAATCCAAATATTTATGAAGACATATCACAATTATATGAGTGCACACACACAAACACACACACACACACAGATATATATATATATATATATATATATATATATCAACAATAATTTAGATCTGAATTCAGAAGGATAGTCAAAGACACAATCCTACATGATTCATGTACCATTGATCTCTATAACAAATGTATCATCATGATGAGTTAAATAGTAGGTAGATAGGGTCATGGTGAAAGGAAACATTAGCCGCCTACACCATCACTAGAGTCCCAGGTTAGAGAGATACACTTGAGACACTTTGACATTGTTTCCCAAAACTCAACTGAATCCTCTTAATGGAACTAGTATGAACAAAGCCCCAATTATTGAACCACCTCTAATAAAAATTTGTTACAACCCAACCCAAGATGATTCTCTAGTCACAACAACCCTAAGCCCACCTCCAGAACCCCGGGGGTGGTGACTAGAAACAAAGACATAACTAAATCAAGGATGGATTTTCCTAAGTATTTTTATGCACACAAACATCAATATCAATGAAAAATTGCATGGGGAAATTGTAAAATACGCAACACTACTATAAAGTTAACCAAGCATGCATGAACCTTTAGAAAGTAAAAATATATAGTAGTGTAAACCAAATAGTAAAGGGGGAAAATACAATCCTAACAAAAAAATATGTTCCAACCTTAAAAAATATGAGAAGTAAATATCAAATAGAGATCCCAACTCCTGAATCCTAAGCTATGACCACCATACGTAGTCCAAGGCACCCAGTATCCCAAAGATCATCTGAAGTCCCCACCGACCTATCCTTCATCTATATAATACATGACACATGCATGAAAATCCCATGCAGGGGTGAGTATATACATACCCAGTGGAACACCCCAAAATATGAAGGGGATTCATAAGAGATACAATAAGAAAAGAAAAATAGTAGATGCAATATATAGTCAATGAGAATAGCTCAACCCAAACCAAGAGTGAAAGTAAGATCGTCCAAATACAAGGGGCTAAAAATGGTGAGTATTTGAACTATCTGTCATGTCTTTTCCACCTAGAACAGAAGAGTAGACTCATCCGACCAATAAAATCTAGACATAGAAATCACATGAAATACCCTATGTGTCTTTGCCTCTCAGGGAAGGAGAGTAACCAAATCCCAGGTGTGGATATAGAATGATATATATAAATATATGGTCAATTAAAATAATCCCAGATAAGAGATTAGGGGACCTTCATATCACAACTCAACATAAGAATAAGAGTATATCCAACATTTCAAAAAAATTCTACAATGATGCCCAACATCTCATAGATCTTACTTGAAGTATCTATCCATTAACATTTATGAATTATCACTATGCCTCATAGTTGAGGGGCCACAAACTCAATGAATAGGAACCATGCCCTGGTAAAATAGGAGGGTCCCACTCTGATAGTTATCAAGGAACTCCACTTTCTAGCTCTATTGGAGGGTACCACTCAAAAAGGTCATCGAGGAACTCCACTTACCATCCCTACTAGAGGGTATCACTCAGAAAGGACATCAATGAACTCCACTTCCTAGCCCTGCTAGAGGGTACTGCTCAGAAAGGTTGTCGAGAAACTCCACTACCCAGCCCCACTAGAGGGTACCACTCAGAAAGATCATTGAGGAACTCCACTACACAACCCCACTAGAGGGTACCTCTTGGAAAGGTCTTCAAGGAACTCAACTGCCCAACCCTACTAAAGGGTACCCCTTAGAACGGTCATACTGATCCTGTATGATCACTACCATCATCAAGCATTGCCCGACCAGGTTTCATTCCTGGAACATTTCACATCATATCTTGTAATACACAATAAAGGGAACCATCACATTCTGCATGGAAATATACTAAGGATACCCTACTCATGGTCCAACATCCAATTTCAAATGAAGGAGATAAAAATAATTGAGGTTTCCTAAAAGGTGGTCAAGGGGTACACTGCATGTGAGGGAACCCACATAGTTTGTGGTCCTAATCCACCGCTTGGATGTGTCCCTGTACATTACATGGATACATCCCATGTAGTAGTAAACACTGTGTAGGTGTACTACAAGATGTGTTTGGGATAATCGGGACTGATCCGTGTACTATTGGTTGTGTTCATATACTAGAACCCATGTCCATGTAATTAAGTACATGAAAGTGTAACTGACCATGTACTTACAAACAGGTTTCCTCCTGTGTGACCCATCATACAGGCTGTCCATTCAAGAAAGTGGTACATGATACATTGGAGGACTACACGCTGTTTCATCCTTAATTTTTCTGAAACCCTAATCACCACCGTTGAAGGGGATAAATGCCACATGTTCATTATTATACACATAGCGTAGTTGAGTTTTCACCATAAATTCTAGATCTTCATATTCAATTCCATTTCTTCAAATCTAGATTGTTTTCTTCATATTTGGCGATAACTGTGGCTAAAAAACATGGATCTAGCCAAAAATCACGGTTCTGGGTCATTATTCAGGGGAAATTGTCCTCCATTCGTCGTGGGTTTCAACGAATTTTTAGTTCATCATGAATACTTACACCTTATTTTATCTATCCTCTAATTTTCCAAAAAATCATCATATCCCTAAAACAAAAATATATTTGTGATCTATTATTCTATTCTTTCCTTGCACGTGATTTCTCTATGAATCTGGGGGTACGATCAGGCTCGGTACCACCCAACAATTGTCGAACTGGGACATTGGGGTCCATCTAGTGAAGAACACTATGAAAAAAGGGGGAAATGAAAAAGAAAACAGCTTTAAACATGATTTTCCATGTTTTCTTGGACAATGATAAAAAATGAGTAATCTAGGTTAGAAACCAAATGAGATAATCAAATTAATCGGTACCCAGGCCCATGAAACAGATGCAATTCAGCACAGATTGATAGAAGGGGTTAATCAACTCAAACTATTTTTTCAAAACGGAATATAATAACCAAATGAGTATTCCTACCTTGATTATGGATCATTCTTCGATGAATAATGTTCCCACCAATGATCGAGATAAGCCGTTGCATTCATTACATTCTGATATGATCCAATCTGGTGTTTCATCGTTGTCTGATGTGATTCTATAATAGAGGATAGTGGAAAGCATCACTTGTGATTCATGGGTTATGAGGATAAACCTGGAAAAATTACCATGGTAGTACTTTTATAGAATTCATTTAGGGTTTAAATTAGTAAATTAATTAATTTAATAGTTAATTATTTCACTAAACAAACGTCCAATGGGAGAGGGGTCTGGATTCCCTTTTCTAACCCATGTTATGTCATGCCTAGGGTAAGAACCACATTCTATACTCAAATGTGGTCTCATATTTATGATTTGAGATTCCATTTAAGAGTTACCCATTTTCTTTAAGAAGCTATGTGAGCAAAATTTAAAATATATTTAACATTTTTATATAATTAATTAAAAAGACATTGATCATCATAATTTGACAACATCTCAATACCTAGCTTTGGAAATATATATCAAAATATTCCAAATTATTAAAAGATAAAAACTGGGTATCTATAGTGAAGTCTTTTCAAGTGATTTGTTAACATGTTGGATTTCTTAGAAAAATAATATATGCGCATGCTACATTTTTTTATTTTTAAAATCGAAATTATGGTTTAGTGGGAACCTCACATTCGATAGATTCAAACCAAACCATTCTGATTTCAAAATTAAAACATAAAAAATAAAATAAAAATATGAAAATAAAAAGGATCCACCTATCACCTCCAAACCCTCTCGGGAAACCAAACATCGAGCAGAGAGCTGCCTCGATCCGCACCCCCTGACATATGTGCTCGTAATCATCAACCCCACAACACCTGTGAAACCTACCGGTCATAATTTACCACAACTCCAAAAAATCACCTCACTAGAATGTAAACACCGTTGTCACAGAACTATCGTAAATAGATGATGAGAAACACCATAAATCTGAATGAATAATTCCAAAAATCCAGATAAACAAATATCCAAACAGGCCTCAAACGTCTAGATCACATGAATAGAAAACCATAAAACATTTGATGAAAACATTGAGGAAGCACCACCCATAAAAAGTATGTTGAACCAAAACAAACTACTTGTTCATTGTTGTTTCCACTGTTAGAAGTCACCATCTACAAAGAGAAAGGAACCATAAACATCATCAAGGATAAATCCAATATAGAACATGGAAGGAACACCACCAGCTACCAGAACAATCATCATAAAACCCTATTGATACCACTTTACCGGCTCTAAGTGGGAGAGGAGTAGAGGTAATTGAGGCCAGAGAATAAAATCGAGTGGTTGTGGGCATTGAAGGATGACATCATCAAGAAGGATGAAAATAGTAGCAAAAAACAAGATCCAACTGACTCTGAGAGCACATGGAATACCGAAGACCACTAAAACACATATACCAAAACCACATTACTACCACTACTCTAGATCCAACATGGAGGGGTGCATAGAAACTTGAGGTCAGAGTGTGGTTTGATCAACCAAGCCATCCCAAGTAAGAAACCTTCGTTTGGTCCATCAAAACCGCCCTATAAAGCTTCCACCAAAAAAATCATCACCACCTTGAAATAGCACCGATGAGAAAGTGGAACCCGAGAGAGGTGTAGGGGAGGAGACAAAAATAATAGAGGGAGGAGGGTGATAAGGCACCGTTGAGGACACGAAATCCTTCCCCTCCTGAGAGCCACTAAAATGGTGCCCCAAGCTAGTTGTCCACTGGGCCTCAGGTAGGAATACCCATATTCCAGTGGCTACTGACATGTAGTGAGGGTCTGGTGGAGGTACAATGGGGAGAATATACCCTTAGAATCAGAAACAAAAATAGTAGAAGCAAAAATAAATAAATGAAATAGAATATAATAATGTCTGGAAATCAATAATGAATGAATAAATGATCATGCATGTACATGATATGATGTAAAAATAAACATAAAACATATGATACATACATAGAATAGGTAAATAAACAAATAAAAGATGCACCATCTATCTCCAATAGCATCATTTTCACTAGCTCATTCCTATGATCCTATAATTCATCCTAGATGCAATGGAAAACAACAATCAACCACAATCCTAGAACCTGATTCTGCAACCATAAGATCTATTCGGTTATCCTAGTGCAATGGAAGCCCAATCAAGGTGTGAGATGTACTCAGTAGGACACCACCTATGGTGCCTAAATCTATCCAGTATGGGTTTATAAAATAAGGCAATGTGTAGATATATCAATAGTAAATTTTTGTAATAAATGTAAATATAAAAAGTCGAGATCAGGTTCCTCATGGAAACCTGGCGGCCCATAATTGCTTCAGCCTAATTAGTAATGTCTATGATCAAGTGATGACATGTATATGTTTTTATAAATGTTATTTCTGAAAATATATACCTACATTGGTGTGGAACCATTTCTTAGTTCTTAGGAATCCACATAATAGTATTATATATATATAAGTGGATGAATAGTACAAGCAGGAAATGAGGCCTAACTCAAGTGTCTGCAAATAATCATAAGAGTCTCATACTCTATACATAACACCATTCCCATAAAATAACAAAAGAAAAATAATACAGTGAACATTATTATAAATAAAACATAAAAATCCCAACAACTGAAAAAGGGGAAACATAGGTGATGCCAATTGTCTTACTCATGGATATGACCATCATGCTTAACATCATAACCGAGGTGGCATGTTACATTTTGATTGACAACCTAAGCAATGTGATATTACTTGACCATAATCCTTCACTTGTGTGTGTGAGACTCTATGCTCAATGAACCTAAAAAAGTACCTCCAAAATGATATAGAGTGAGGTAATCCCACTTTTCATATGATCCCTTATCTTGGGAATTTTTTAAAGAGGAATCCGAAATTTCTCAAGATGAAATGGACCCTTATTTATGGATCCATTTATCATATACTATGATAGGAGATCATGCATGCTATATTCAATTAAACCATAAAACATGGACACTTAATTTATAAATCACAAGGAGGCCATGGAAAACACCCATTATATAAGACACATCACCACACATCATCAATCAATTTACTTCTTGATTTATAAAACAACACACCTCAAAAGGTGGTTTTATTAAAACATATGATATTTTCATCAAACTATTTTTTTAATTCAATTTATGAATCTCATTCAACTATAATGATTTAATACACCAATAATGTGATTTAACGTATAAACATAACGTTATATTCATAGCATTTAGATTAAATCACCCTAAGGGTGGTATTTTCATAAGGTAGATAATGATAATTCTTTAGAGTAATTATGAGAACCCACCCTAAAGAGATCATTAGGGATGAGATCACAACCTCCAACTATACCAAAGGGTGTCTAAAACACATCTAAATGTTGTATATTAATTTAATTTAAATCACTTCATAATTTATAAGTGAAACCTAGAAATTCCAACATGCGACACAATGGATATATCTTATAAACAATGTGACATTAAGAAAAAAATGTATAGAAATCCTACCTCATGATTAGGATGGAAAACTCATATAACATTTTGATTTTATTAGATCCATAATGGAAGAAAATATAAGAATCATCAAACACCCTAAAAATTGGAAAAAAAGTTCTCGCATAGAATTAACATTATCTATGGTGAGGTAAATTAAAAAAAAGAAGAAATTGGAGTTGGGATATTACGGATATAGTTACAATGAACCTAATAGAACTTGATTCAAAGGTTAGAAAAATAAGATAAACCATATAATAAGAGGAGTCCAAAGTAGATCTCCCATGTGTGCAGGCTGCTGTGCATGGAGAGGAAGAAAGGAGGGAGGGGTATCAAAATTAAGGAGAGAAAAATAGAATTTTTCATGATCTTTAATGAGACACATGGTTTGAATACATGTTTAGGAAAACCATATACTAACCATGAGGTTAGAACTATCCATGATATAAATATCTCCTAGACCATACACTTCGTTTGGAAAACCATGCACAACCTGTGCACACCCTCTTCCAAAAAGGGGACCCCCTTGAACAGCCGCAACGTGTGGTTTGGGAAACTATTCTATAGCCTTGTGGGTAAAATTGTCTCTATATCTCAAGCCACATGACGTCCTAGTAACATCACATAGTTCAAGAAACCATTCCCCTTAAGGAAAGGGGGTCTTACGACTGATCCGAATGATTAAACTAACCATGTGTTAACCATGTACCTCTATATGTCTCTTACAGAAACAGAGTTCTTAGATCCTGATGCTTCCAAAAACTCATTTGAAATCCTAAGAAACCTATAAAGATGTAAATATCATAAATAAAATCATTTTTATGTCATCCAATTCATGAATTTACATTATGAGACTCAGTTTTAGATTCGTCCCTTCCACAAAATATATTTTTTAAAAATTATTGGAATTTTTAACCCGGACCAAAACATAAGTTGTTAAAATCTCCATACCTTACAACTTATCATCCCCAAGAAGCCTTAAGAAATGATAAAAACATCACCTAACCTACATGGGTCATGAATATACACTTAAATGGATATGTTTCATTTCAAAATTCCCAAAAAACCTTCTAGAGTCATTTTAAGAATACAATTCTTGAACTACTAAAACTCAGGACAACACCCGAAAAAAGGTGACACATCTTGATAGATCTTACATGAGTACATATGGCTCAAGAAATGATCACATCATCATATCTTTTATCGAGCGACCTAAGGTTCTCCCCATATTTGGTATAACCCATTTAATGACCAATTCTTAGTGACTACACCTACACTATTAGGATTTCCTACCAAATAATGTCTATATCATTCTAACGATAATAGTAGAAAACTTCTCAAAATGATACACTCGATTAAGGGTGCGGAAAATATCCTAATATCTCATTTCAATCCCAATAGTCAACTCCTATTGAACCATTTCAAAAAATTCACCTTTTCTTCCCTTAAAAATACCATACGACCCTTTCTGTGACACCACTTAACCCCATGACATTCAGGAAAAGGTTCCACAACAACCTTTTATATTCCTTTTAAAAGATCCATAATAGAACAACCTTCAACCGATAGTTATTTAAAACACCCATCTTAGATAGATAACACATTTCAAAGACTAAATCCCAATTCCTTTAAGTGGAGGCATCTTGATATCGCATTGAGAACATTCATTGAAGACCATAATTGACTTTTGGTGATGTATCCTAACTGAACCATTCCTAACTCTTTTTATCAAATGACATAGAAGTGAAAAAAATGACCATCTAATGACCGGTATAGAATATTTATGACCATTCAATCAATTGGGTCATCTTCCAAACACATATGCTGGCATCCTCACCATAAGGATTTCTTTAAATTTCTCCTTGATAGCACATCCAAGGAGTCTATCCATTTGAAAGAATGAAAATTTTATTAGTTCAACTTAGATTATAACTGATGCTCTCTAAGTGTAATTGGGAAGAATTCAAGATAGGGTTCATGATTACATATTAACAAGGAGTACAATAGGATTTTATCACTAGGAATGTGATACTATTTATAATACACACTCATACTGAAAACAATCTATAAAAACCATAGCCAATTCCCAAAACCACCAAATATGGATCAACTAACCATGAGTATCCAAGTCCATTCTATATTAGCTCTCAACCAAGGAAATACCTTTAAACAGTACCCCATGCAACTGGCATGTTCCAAGTTTCCTTAAGTAGTGATTATACTCTCCCATACCACCTGATTCTAGACCTGACTCACACTTCCATGGGTCTTCCATCATCAAAGAAAAGCTAAATGTGCTACTCGACACATCAGTCTTATTAAAGAATGAGTACCCCTGAAACTTATTTCCAAATGGAATCCCCACGTTTCATTTAGTATCAAAGGAATGCCTAACTCAAAATGTTTTTTTTAATATTTCAAATATTTAATAAGATTAACATCTTTTAAACTAGTTCTAATATTTTCCAAATGGATCCTTACGATCACATTCCTTCTACATGGAAGGAAACCCTATTCAAGACCAATATAATACTTCTTACGTTAAGAGTTTCCTAGCCATCACCTCACTTATAATGGAAAAAATATGAGAAAAAATGATCTTTCACCACCAAACCTAGTTTTTGGATGTGTCCAGAACAGATTTAGAAATCATGGAACAATAATAGATAAAACTTTCTACTCATAAGTGCACTTGTTTAGATTCACCTTTAGACGTACATGTGATGATTCTACTAATTCAAGTACCACATATCACTAGAATCAGACAAAAATTATAGAATTTAAACTAGATTGACCAAGAAACAACACAAAATACTTTTTATAACACCATCTAGAACCACTGGAACAACACAACTTCCAATTTACAGATCAAAGGTACATCACTCATAATGAGATCACAACACCCAGGTCACCCCTACTTCAGAGATAACCCGTAAGTGTTGCCTTTAAGAACACATAACCCTTCATCCTAGAGTTTTGGGAAAAAATGTGGTTTTTGGTATTATGATACCTCATCTCTCAAACAACATACAATTTTACATATCAATTTTAACTCGATAGGAACCACACATAAGAATGTGTGCCACTACGAAAATAGAACAACACATCTAGAACTACACATTTCTGGCATGCAAAATCCCATTAAAAGAAATGAAAGGACACATGAACAATGAAGTGGACGATCATTCCTGAGGCATGTCTTAAATAATTAACTGGAGAATTAAATGGTGTTAGAGCCTTTAATAAGTCTAAATTTCTCGATCAATCACCCATTTACTGGGGGTGTCACTTTATTATTAGAAGACTACTTAGGAAAAATGGAACCCGAATGACACATCTCATATAAATTTGAAAGGAAGTATTTATAAATGATTTAAGGTCACAAGGAACTAACATAATATGGATAGTTCCTTACATATATAAGGAATCAAACCTAAATAAGGTCATTCCTGAGAATGTCCCTAGGCCTTACCTCATAACCATTAGGTTTAGGCAACAAAAGGCTATAAGGCAACTATGGCCTATGGGAAACACTCAAATTCCTACCTAAAGAAATCATAAATCTGACCCTTATAAAAGGGTTCAAACTATGAAATCCAATGAAAGGTTTTCATTTTTAGTAATTTAAACTTATTTATTTCAATATTGAAGAAGCTAACACACAAGATATGTCAAGTACCAATTTTAGAAACTTTACTAAGAACTTTATTTATCTTATATCATAAAATTTTTTAGAACAATTACCTTATAATTTCCTTTTTAACCATTTATTTGATTCAAGATTTTTCTCAACCAGTTTGGTTAAAGAAAATGTAAATTTCAAATCTACAAATAAAATCACTCTTTAATTAGTAATTTTCATTTCAATCAAATGACACATAATAATAATAATGATCAAGAGTAGATAACAATGTTTTTATTAATTAAGGGAATTGGTCAAGTTAGATTCCACCATATATTTATATGTAATACCATATAAGCGGTTGTAGACACTATAAATAACCATTCTATTTTCATGTAAATATCACCATAGGGATAATTACGAGAAAATAAGAAGGTATAAAGTGACCTAAAAGGGTCCCACTAATCCATTTATGAATTTTTGAAGACCTTTAATGGGTTTAGTACATAATAATATCATTTCATTACTGACCTACTTAGGTTGAGTCTCGTTATCTCATAAGTAACATGCCCCAACTGACATACTTGGGTCGAGTTGTGCATTTCAAGAATTAGTGACATAGTTATTCATACACAATGATTGATCTAAAAGCATTTCTGACATTATTTATTTCCTATAAGAATTATAATTAATTATATATGTAGAATAATCATAGTTCAGCTAGATGAACTATCATTTCCATGTTATAAAGGTACTTGCTTTTTTAAGTTACAAATGATATTCATGTAGCTACAACTAGGTTATCATCTTTTTTGTGCATAATAAAAAAGTATATATATAATGATTTAATTATATGGGTTTCAATTATATAATTTATAAAGGAACATTCACTTTATAAATTGGACTATTGTTTCCCCATCTTTGGTATAACCCATTTAATGACCAATTCATAGTGACTACACCTAAACTATTGGGATTTCCTACCAAATAATGTCTGTATCATTCTAACGATAATAGTAGAAAACTTCTCAAAATGATACACTCGATTAAGGGTGCGTAAAATATCCTAATTACTCATTTCAATCCCAATAGTCAACTCCTATTGACCCATTTCAAAAAATTCACCTTTTCTTCCCTTAAAAAATACCATACGACCATTTGTGTGACACCACTTAACCCCATGACATTCAGGAAATGGTTCCACAACAACCTTTTATATTCCTTTTAAAAGATCCATAATAGAACAACCTTCAACTGATAGTTATTTAAAACACCCATCTTAGATGGATAACACATTTCAAAGACTAAATCCCAATTCCTTCAAGTGGAGGCATCTTGATATCGCATTGAGAACATTCATTGAAGACCATAATTGACTTTTGGTGACGTATCCTAACTGAACCATTCCTAATTCTTTTTATCAACTGACATAAAAGTGAAAAAAATGACCATCTAATGACCGGTCTAGAATATTTATGACCATTCAATCAATAGGGTCATCTTCCAAACACATATGCTGACATCCACACCATAAGGATTTCTTTAAATTGCTCCTTGATAGCACATCCAAGGAGTCTATCCATCATGAAGGAATGAAAATTTTATTAGTTCAACTTAGATTATAACTAATTCTCTCTAAATGTACTTGGGAAGAATTCAAGATAGGTTTCATGATTACATATAAACAAGGAGTACAATAGGATTTTATCACTAGGAATGTGATACTATTTATAATACACACTCATACTGAAAACAAGCTATAACAACCATAGCCAATTCCCAACACCACCAAATATGGATCAACTAACCATGAGTATCCAATTCCATTATAGATTAGCTCTCAACCAAGGAAATACCTTTAAATGGTACCCCATGCAACTGGCATGTACCAAGTTTCCTTAAGTAGTGATTGTACTCTCCCATACCACCTGATTCTAGACCCGACTCACACTTCCATGGGTCTTCCATCATCAAGGAAAAGCTAATTGTGCTACTCGACACATCAGTCTTATTAAGGAATGAGTACCCTCGAAACTTATTTCCAAATCGAATCCCCACGTTTCATTTAGTATCAAACGAATGACTAACTCACAATGTTTTTTAATATTTCAAATGTTTAATAAGATTAACATCTTTTAAACCAGTTCTAACCTTTTCCAAATGGATCCTTATGATCGCGTTCCTTATACATGGAAAGAAACCCTATTCAAGACCAATATAATACTTCTTACGTTAAGATTTTCCTAGCCATCACCTCACCGAGAATGGAAAACATATGAGAAAAAATGATCTTTCACCACCAAAACTAGTTTTTGGATTTGTCCAGAATAGATTTAGAAATCATGGAACAATAATAGATAAAACTTTCTACTCATAAGTGAACTAGTTTAGATTCACCTTTAGACGTACGTGTGATGATTCTACTAATTCAAGTACCACATATCACTAGAATCAGACAGAAATTATAGAATTTAAACTCGATTGACCATGAAACCACACAAAATACTTTTTATAACACCATTTAGAACCACTGGAACAACACAACTTCCAATTTACAGATCAAAGGTACAACACTCGTAATGAGATCACAACACCCATGTCACCCCTACTTCAGAGATAAGCCGTAAGTGTAGCCTTTAAGAACACATAACCCTTCATCCTAGAGTTTTGGAAAAAACTGTGGTTTTTGGTATTATGATACCTCATCTCTCAAACAAAATAAAATTTAACATATCAATTTTAACTCGATAGGAACCACATATAAGAATGGGTGCCACTACGAAAATAGAACAACACATCTAGAACTACACATTTCTGGCATGCAAAATCCCATTAAGAGAAAAGAAAGGACACATGAACAATGAAGTGGCCGATCATGCCTGAGGCATGTCTAACATAATTAACTAGAGAATTAAATGGTGTTAGAGCCTTTAATAATTCTAAACTTCTCGATCAATCACCCATTTACTGAGGGTGTCACTTTATTATTAGGAGCCTACTTAGGAAAAATGGAACCCGAATGACACATCGCATATAAATTTGAAAGGAAGTATTTATAAAGGATTTATGGTCACAAGGAACTAACATAATCTGGATAGTTCCTTACATATATAAGGAATCAAACCTAAATAAGGTCATTCCTGAGAATGTCCCTAGGCCTTACCTCATAACCATTAGGTTTAGGGAACAAAAGGCTATAAGGCAACTATGGCCTATGGGAAACACTCACATTCCTACCTAAAGAAATCCTAAATCTGACCCTTATAAAAGGGTTCAAACTATGAAATCCAATGAAAGGTTTTCATTTTAAGTAATTTAAACTTATTTATTTAAATATTTAAGAAGCTAACACACAAGATATGTCAAGTACCAATTTTAGAAACTTTACTAAGAACTTTATTTATCTTTTATCGTAAATTTTTTTAGAAAAATTACCTTATAATTTCCTTTTTGACCATTTATTTGATTCACGATTTTTCTCAACCAGTTTGGTCAAAGAAAATGTAAATTTAAAATCTACAAAGGAAATCACTCTTTAATTATTAATTTTCATTTCAATTAAATGACACATCATCATAATAATGATCAAGAGTATATAACAATGTATTTATTAATTAAGGGAATTGGTCAAGTTAGATTCCACCATATATTTATATGTAATACCATATAAGCGGTTGTAGACACTATAAATAACCATTCTATTTTCATGTAAACATCACCATAGGGTTAATTACTAGAAAATAAGAAGGTATAAATTGACCTAAAAGGGTCCCACTGATCCATTTATGAATTTTTGAACACCTTTAATGGGTTTAGTACATAAGAATATCATTTCATTACTGACCTACTTAGGTTGAGTCTAGTTATCTCATAAGTAACATGCCCCAACTGACTTACTTGGGTCGAGTTGTGCATTTAAAGAATTAGTCACATAGGTCTTCATACACAATGATTGATCTAAAAGCCTTTATGACATTATTTATTTCCTTTAAGAATTAAAATTAATTATATATGTAGAATAATCATTGTTCAGCTAGATGAACTATCATTTCCATGTTATAAAGGTACTTGCTTTTTTAATTTACAAATGATATTCATGTAGCTACAACTAGGTTATCATCTTTTTTGTGCATAATAAAAATGTATATATATAATGATTTAATTATATGGGTTTTAATTATCTAATTTATAAAGGAACATACACTTTATAAATTGGACTATTGTTTCCCATTTAATTATAACAAGATTACCATTTTCAATATCAAACTATAGAAAGTCTATATGAGATTTTTCGATTTTATGGGTCACCATTTACCAATTTATAAAGTTACCATACACTTTATAAATTGATATTTGGAACCCATTTAATCGAAACCATTAATATTCTATCCCATGGAACCAATGTTTCCTAACTTAAATAGAAAATAATTGGTTTATTAGATATAATTCCACCGCAAATAAATGTGGAAAAAACAATTAGGTTGATGTAGAAATTTTATTTAATCAACCATATGTCATGAATACATCGAGAATGTGTTCACAAGTTACGAATACATGTAATCATAGAAAAATACATTGAAAGTAATTACATAAGTAAGAAACACTCAATTATAGAATATAAAATTAGTAATTATAATAAATTACCTAACATGGTATACATAGAAGGATGCCAAATGATCACCAAGTAGTGTATACAAATCCCCATGAATCAGGAAAAATATAATGAGATCTACATTACATGACTTATGCATGGAATGTGAATCTATATGTTCCTAGATTTATTCATGTGGAACACCTCTCCTATTTCCATACTAGGCCAAGAGGTAAAACTGTAATTCATAAATCAAGAAACAACGAATGTAAGATAATCACCCAAGGTGAAATAACAATCAACTATAATAACAAAATCATGAACTATACTCCCAAACCCCGGTAAATTGATCCTTCCCTCATGAATGGGTTGGCCGAACCCAGACACAAGCTATTTATCACGTATCAAAAAAACATAGTCTCCTATATATCGACCGAAAATAATAACACCAAAGTAGAAAATCAAAATCTAATACCATTTGGAGATCCTCAACATGAGATCAACTAAAATGGTTCCCTGATTCAGTTTTTCACAAGGCCTTAAGCATTCCTCCTCTTATGGAAGAGGATACCAACTAGCACCAGGGTTCCAATGGAGGTACAATGGGGAGACTATACCCTATGTATCATAAATAAAATTAGTAGAAGAAATAATAAGTAAAGTTAGTGAAATATAATAATGTTTGGAAATCAATAATAATTGAATAAGTGATCTTGAATGTATATGTTACAATGTATATATATACACACAATATGTGATACATACATTGAATAGGTGAATAAAAAAAATAAAATAATCAACATACATTTCTAATAAAAATCATGAAAACTATCTCAGTCTTCTTATATATTACTCCATCTTATCCCCAAAGGAAAAAAACTAGTGACAATCTAAGAACCTAATTTTGGAACCATAATATCTATTTGGGTACCCTATGCAATGGAGGCCCAAATAAGGTGTGAGATATGCATAGTTGGCCAGAAACAATGGTGTCTAAATATACCAAGTAATTGTATATAAAATAAGTTGGAGTGTAGATATATCAAAAGTAAATAAGTGTAACAAATGTAAGTATAACAATTTGGACTCAGGTTCCTCAAGGACACTTGGTAATCCATACCTACTTCTGTCATTGCCGGAATGTCTCTTGACATATTCCGACATGTATATGTTTTCATACATGATATGTAAGAAAATATATAACTACACAAGCATGGATCCATATCTTAGTGCCTAGGAATCCACATTATTGTATTATATATGTATATATATAAGTGGATGAGTAGTACTACCGAGACCTAGGGCTTAACACAAGTGTCTGTGTAAAATAAAAAGAGTTTCATACTCTTTAAGGGATTTTATGCCCATAAAATCTCAAATGAATAATAATATAATGCAATTTATTATAAATAATAGTTCATAATACCAACATATAAAAAATGGGATACGAAATCCATGTCTCTCATCCTAATTATGGATGTGGCCGTAATGATGAACATCCCAATGGTGGGGGCGTGAGTGTTGGAGTTGGTGGCCTAGAACCAACTACATTTTACTTTATTCATTAATAAAAGCCTTATCACATATTGATTGTTCTTCTGCGTGACAATGTATGTGATAATGTCCTAAGGACAGTTGTTGCATTAAAGGGTCATAGAAGATCCCTGCTATGATGAGAACCCAGAAGTGTCATAACACTGTTCATGAATAAATATTCTATGGCCGGATGATATTATTTGAGGGAAACAAATAGTACAGGTCATTAGGGGTGAGGACTCATAAAACTTTGAGGCACTTTCTCATGGTGTGCGCCCTTGGTAAGATCCAGGAGGATATTATGAGAACGAGACCCGCGAGTAGGAAATCCACATTTTATAGTGTCATTGGATTTTCCTATCTACAGATGTGTGTATTGGTCCTTAGACTTTAATATTATTATTAATGGGTATTACAACTCACACACTTAGATGTATTGACGAAAACTGTGATGACACATTGTTCGCAGCGAGGTCGGATACGTTGGGCGCTTCATGATTAATACTGCATTAATAGATAATGCGAGAAAGGATTTGTCCCTTCTGTTCCATAACGGAAGTATATTTCTCAGGACCTTTGATGGAATTGATATGGCCTAAATAAATCTGTGGCCATGGTAAGGTATGGGCGAGTTCAGTTCCGGTAAGTTAAAGAAATAATAATCGAGCACACGGGTTGATGGCACTAGCATGTAACCCGTTTGATTAGACATATCGAGAAAAAGAGATTATATTACCTGGTAAGCGTTCGTAGGAGGTGACACATCATTGCGGCGTTAACTTCTTTCTCTATGGGTGCCTTGGTGTGTTTCTAGACGCTAACCTTGGACTTAAGGTAGGCTCCGCCTAATGCCACTGAGAAAGAGGCCTAGAGGGCCACACACTAAGTGTGTCCATGTAGTTTTTCTAGTCGGGATTTTGAGGAAATAATATCATTATTATGATATTAATTATTATCATCATGGGCGCAAGTCAAGAAATTAATAATTCGACATGGGGGTTTTAAATAAGAGTTAATGAAATAAATAAAATTTGTAACATGTTCATTTATTTTCATAACTCTATTAACCTAAACCTGATTATAAATATTCTCACAACCACAACACTTTTAGAGAGCATATTTTTGTGCACAACGGATTTGGATATACTCTCAAGCCAAGAGAGAATTCCCTTTCCACCAAGAACGCCCTCAAGTTACGAGAGCGAGATCCTCCACCGGATCAAGGTAGTTGAAGGAGATCATCGCAAGTGAAGGTTCTTCCGCTCTAGCACCCGGAGATCCCTTCGACGACGTCCAAAGATACGTGGCACACGTATGGATCACTGCTAGATGAATCCTACACTTGGATTCTATGACGCAACGACGTATCACCGAATCGTTACCGGACACATCAATGAAGAAAGAATTCCACCAAGGTAATTCTTGTGAATTAATTAAATTAATTATAACCAACATATAATGATATTATCTATATGGTTCGGGGATTCCATATTAAGTTTTTTGTTTTTCGTTCTATTTCGAAGATCTGGCATTTTATATCATGATGGATCTCGGTTTGAACGTTGTTTAAGGCTAAAATTAATGTTGGGCATCCCACCAATGCGCTTCCGCTGCGCCCGGAACCTACAAGTGGTATCAGAGCGGTCATATCATTTATTATAATTATTTAGTTTTTTGTTGGTGATTTACGCATTTAATAATTTAGTTATTTCAATTCAAGTTTAATCGTTCTGGAAATCTGAATGTCGAGATCTGTTCCTCATCTCTCATTTCTCGTTCACCTCACCGAAATGATTTTTTCTTTTAATTTTGATTAAAATAAAATATAGGAACTCATCCAGAGGAGCCAAACGTTTCTGGCTGTACAACACCAGAATACAGGACATGTATTCGGAAGTACACGCCGTGTAGTCTAGGTTCAATGCATTGATCGATCCGCCAAATTAGGCTGTGTATTGAAGTCATTTATGACACTGTGTGTTGACTAGAAACAGGTGGCACACAGTTTTCGGATTACACGCCGTGTGGTCCAACTGAACACGATGTGTATTCCCTTCAGGTTTGGGTTGGACCGTGTACCCTGTACACGACTTTCCCGGCAAGAAACCGTGTAACACGGAAACTACCCGGAGTGTGTCCAAAAGAACACGCCATGTACTCCGAAAATTTCTGATGTACATAAACACGCCATGTCCCCGGGCGTGTACTTCGGATGGACGGTGATGAAAATTACACGCCGTGTAGTCGAAACTACACGATGTATACTCACCCAAATTATGCAGATTTATTAAAATTTATTATTATATGATACAAACCCTTGAGACGTGTACCATGGTGCAGGCATAAAGCTGAGGCAAAACACGTGATATGTGTTTTATATATATGTGTTTAATTTAACATCTACGTAATGAATGGGAATTCACTGGGTTGCCTCCAAGGTACAAGTTACGTAGAAGGATAATTTTAAATGAATTTATTTGTTTAAAATTATGATGAATGAGAATCTCAAGGAAGTTCAGAAAAAGGGTTTAAGATAAAAGGATTGATTAATTAATTATAATAAATTGATTCGAGCGTGATTTATCTTAAACAAGAACGATTAAAGAATTTGATGCTAGTTTTATTTATGCGTAAATATCTTTTCATGTATGGATGATCATTAGTTATGCTGAGACCTTTGTATATGAGTGGTTTCTTTTAATTTATTTATTTAAATTAATTTTGTTGGCCTGCAAGCCATCTCCTCATTAATATGTAGGGCCTGCGCGCCCAAGGATTCTTTTATGTAAAAACCCCATTTTACCCCTCACCTGCATGTGAGATAAATGCATATGTAATGGATGGAGCTCCCAATATAGTGGAGTCGGCTCAAGTTAAGAGCCAAGTTGAAACCAATCCAAGGAGATAGAAAGGTGGACAGGTGGAAATCTATAAACATGAACTCGAAAGGTTCAAGGTGTTTTCTACCCAAGGTCATGGGTTAGTTTATCAACCGCTAGATAAACTAACCAATAGAAAATCTCATGATCATACCATTTATTTTATTTCTATCAATTTCATGGTTTATTTATTGTGGGTGTGTTGTCACGATCACACAATTAATGAATTAAACGAGCAGGCAAGATGGAACTAAAATAAAAACCGGCTTACATGTAAATATTATCTTATACATGGTTAATAACTTAAGTATATCCCACTTAATATTAACAAGAATGTAATCAAAGATAATAAAATGTCAATTTACATATAAGGATAAAATCCCTCAAAATAAATATTAAGTCGGTATAGCCTTCCATAATCTTGGTTAGAAATGAACCATAGTTCAAAGTGCTTGACCAACCCTAGTTGGGGTGATTTCAATTATTGGGGAATTATAATTCACGTTTTTGGGTTGACTTGTCTTGGTTCGCATCAAGGGTTGACTGCCACAGTAGGACTTGGTGTGAACAAGAGGAAAAGGTTGAGGAAATACAAAATAAAAGGATTTCAGGATTGGGGAGTCCACTCAGCGGATCAAGGAGATGCGAGTTAATGCAGTTGGCATTTGGAATGCCTACCTAAAACCCTTCAAGTTTCTTGACCAACCCTATTTGGGGTAATGCGAAGGGAAATATGGATACCTGCCACTAGAATATTCAGGAAACAGAATATTCTGAATTCAATGGTGAGGGCTATTGGATTTCGATATAATAGTGTGAGACTAATAAGTATTAATTTATTTATTTGTCTAAGTTTTGTAATAAAGTAATAAAACGTTTCTCATCTTAATTTGTAGAAATGACAAGATAATGACTTCAAACATATCATTGTGAACCATACTCTATAAAGAAAACCTTCTCACTGGCACCAATTTCCAAGAGTGGCATAGGCGTTTGCACATCATCCTTTGCCACGAAAGGAAATTGTATGTGCTGGAAGAGCCTATTCCAGTTGCGCCTGGGAAAGAGGCCAGAGATGAGGAATTATCTCTCTATATGAAACACATGGATGATGCCACAGATTTCCACTGGTTCATGCTATCGGCCATGTCTAATGAGCTCTTGAAGCAACTTGAAAACAAGGACGCGTATAGCATGATGCCTCACCTTAAGGATCTCTACCAAGAGAAGGAGAGACAGAAGAGCTATGAGATCTCTAATGCTTTGTTTACAACTATTCTTGGAGAGTCTGCGCCAGCTGGGCCTCATGTAGTCAAGCTTATTGGCTACATTGAATGCCTAGACATCTTAGGGATTAAATTTTCGGATTATTTGCGTACATATCTCATCCTATCATCACTTCCCAAGACCTTCTCAATCTTCATTGTAAATTATAATATGAGCGGCAATGAGAAGAGTCTATCAGAGCTTCTGACCTTGATTCACCAGGTAGATAAGGACATGGGGCGTGAAAAACCCACTGTCCATATGGTGAACAAGAAAATTAAGGACATGGAAAAGGGGCCAAAGACTTATAAATGGTCTGAAGCCCCTGAGCACCGTCCCTCCAAGAAGGTGAAGATCCAGAGGTAAGGAAAGGAACGAGAGGCAATGTGCTTTGCATGTGGCAAGCAGGGCCACTAGAAGAGGAACTGCACCCAGAAGTGTGGGGACGTTAAAGGTGCATTTGTTATTGAGTGAAATCTTTCTATTTCTACACATTGGGTATTAAATATAGTTTGTGGGGCTCACATCTATATTCAAATGCAGGAACCAAGTAGATTTAGAAAGATCGCCAGAGGAGAGGTGGATATTAGAGCTGCCAATGGCGCAAGGCTGACTGCGTTGGCTATTGGTGACTATCACCTCTCATTGCCGACTGGGATGATCTTGGTTTTACATAACTGTTATTATGTGCCTAGTGTTACCAAAAACATAATTTCTGTATCTTGTTTGGATATGGATGGATTTATTTTCATGTTTGGAAATAAGGGTTGTCTCTTTTATAAGAAAAATGTATGTTATGGTATGGAACATTTTAATAATGGTTTGTATGTATTAAATTACGAAAACCAAGTGTTATAAATAGATAATGAAACAAACTCACATGACTCATACATCTCCTAGTTGTTGCATCACCGCCTTGGTCATGTAAACGAGAAGCGCTTGACAAAGCTCTGCCAAGATGGCTATTTAGACTCTACTGAGCTAAAACCACTTGATAGATGTCACACTTGTTTATAAGGTAAAATGACCAAGCCACCTATCGGTGGACAGGGTGAAAGGGCCAAAGATCTTATAGGATTGGTACACACGGATGTATGTGGACCATTTATAGTAGAATCTAGAGGTGGATATTCTTACTTCCTTACTTTTACTAATGATTTGACTAGATACAGATTTGTCTACTTAATGAGGTGTAAGTCAGAAGCCTTAGAGAAATTTAAGGAATTCAAGAATGAAGTAGAGAATCAGATTGGTTAGAAGATAAAGAAACTTCAATCGGATCGAGGTAGAGAATATCTGAACCAAGAGTTCACCGATCTTCTATAGGAGTCTAGGATTCTATCTCAGCTCACTCCTCCTTATACACCATAGTGGAACGGTGTTAGTGAATGGAGGAACCACATCTTGTTGGAAATGGTGAGGTCGATGATGAGTCATGCAAATCATCCATTATCCTTTTGGGGATATGCATTAAAAACTACAACATACACATTAAACCGAGTAACAACTAAGGAGGAAAATGGAATTCCCTCCGAGTTATGGAAAGGAAAGAAACCCATTTTGTCGCATACACGTGTATGTGGATGAGAGGCATTTGTTAAGGCCTTATCAGGAAACAAACTAGCACCCCGAGGCACGAAGTGAATCTTTATAGGATATCCTAAGGAAACGAAAGGATATTACCTATATAACCCTCAGGACAAGAAAGTGATTGTCACCAGATAAAGCCGTCTTTCTTGAGAGGGAGCACATCCTCAAAAAGGATAGTGGGGGAAAGATTGACTTCGATGAAGTTGATGCTCATGATACACATGAGTTGGTATAGGAACAAGTTCCATAGGTCCCCATGGAAGGGGTTCCAGAAACACAAGTACTGCGTAGGAGCCCAAGAGAGGTAAGGGAACCAGAGAGATTTGGTTTCCTAGTCACCGAGGATGGTGAATCATTATTGTTGGAAAATGATGAGCCTTTCTCTTACAAGGAAGCAATAGAAAGCTCAGAAGCTACAAGATGGCTAGAAGCTATGAATTCTTAGATGGATTCCATGTATCAGAACCAAGTTTGGGTTCTGGTCGATGAGCCAGTTGATGTAAAGCCTGTTGGATGCAAATGAGTATTCAAGAGAAAGCTGGACATGGAAGGTCAAGTTAGCACCTATAAAGCAAGGCTAGTGGCTAAAGGATTCAGACATCATCAAGTAATTGACTATGATGAAACCTTCTCGCCAGTTTCCTTGTTTAAATCCATAAGAATCATATTTGCCATAACAGCTTACCATGACTATGAGATTTGAAAGATGGACGTTAAAACAACATTCCTTAATGAGAACCTTTAGGAAGATGTCAATATGACACAACTAGAAGGGTTTGTGACACTAGGTGAAGGCAAACGAGTTTTCAAGTTGCAGAAATCTATTTATGGATTGAAGCAAGCATCCATGTCATGGAACATTCAATTTGATGAAGCCATAAAGGAATTCAGTTTCATTAAGAACGAATGTGAGCCATGTGTTTATAATCGGTTTAATGGGAATGCGATCGTTATCTTAGTAGTATATGTTGACAACATATTACTTATTAGAAATGATGTACCAGTCTTACAGTCATTTAAGGACTAGTTGAACAAGTGTTTCTCCATGAAGGAATTAGGAGAAGCATCCTACATTCTAGGGATCAAGATTATTCGTGATAGATCCAAGAGGATTCTTGGACTAAGTCAAGGTACACACATTGACCAGATACTAAAGAGATTTAGTATGGAACAATCCAAGAGGGGATTGGTTCCAGTGTCACATGGCCTACATCATTCTAAGAAAATTGGTCTTCAGACACAACAAGAGAAAGATAGAATGAGTAAGATCCCATACGATTCGGCTATAGGATCCATCATGTATGCCATGATATGTACCAGGCTTGATGTTGCCTATGCACTGAGCAAGGTAGGAAGATATCAAGTAGATCCAGGGGAACAACATTGGACTGCTGTTAAGACTATCGTTAAGTATCTCAGAAGAACTAAGGATATGTTACTGGTGTATGGAGGAGACGAGGAGCTTGTCATCAGAGGGTATGCTGATGCTAGTTTTCAGACAGATCAGAATGATCTAAAGTCACAATTTGGATATGTTTTTTGTCCCAATGGAGGAGCTGTGAGCAGGAAGAGTTCAAAGCAGTCAGTTGTCGCTGATTCTACAGTGGAGTCCGACTATATAGCGGCTTCTGATGAAACCAAGGAATCCGTCTGGATTCGAAACGTTGTCCAGGAGCTTGATGTGGTTCCTAACATTAAAGATCTCATTACATTGTATTGTGATAAACTGCAGTGGTGGCTCTTGCAAAAGAACCAAGGTAACATCAACAGACAAAGAACATACTCCAGAAGTATCACCTCTTGGGGGATTTCTTTCAGAGGGGTGAAGTTTCTATGAGCATAGTTTCCACGGAAGAGAACGTGGAAAACCCCATGACTAAAGGCCTTTCTCAGCAGAAACATGAATATCATGTGAGAGCTAGCTGGTTAAAGGTTGTTAGCAGTTGGATCTAGTCCAAGTGGGAGTCTGTTGGAGTTGGTGACCTAGAACCAACTACTTTGTACTTCATTCATTAATAAAATCCTTATCACATCTTGATTGTTCTTCTGCGTGACAATATAGGTGATAATGTCCTAAGGACAGTTGTTACATTAAAGGGTCATAGCGGATCCATGCTATGATGAGAACCTGGAAGTGAAATAACACTGTTCTTGAATAACTATTCTATGGCTGGATGATATTATTTGAGGGACACAAACAGTACAGTTCATTAGGGGTGAGGACTCATAAAACTTTGAGGAACTTTCTCATGGTGTGTGCCCTTGGTAATATCCAGGAGGATATTATGAGAACGAGACCCGCCAGTAGGAAATCTACATTTCTTAGTGTCATTGGATGTTCCTATCTGTGGACATGTGTATTGGTCCTTAGACTTTAAGATTATTATTAATGGTTATTACAACTCGCGCACTTAGATGTATTGACGAAAACTGTGATGACACACTGTTCACAGCAAGGTAGGATACGTTGGGTGCGTCACGAGTAATACTGCATTAATAGATAATGTGAGAAAGGATTTGTCCCTTCTGTTCCATAACGGAAGTAGATATCTCAGGCCCTTTAATGGAATTGATATATCCTAAATGAATCCATGTCCATGGTAAGGTATGGATGAGTTCAATTCTGGGAATTCAAAGAAAGAATAATTGAGTACATGGGTTGAGGGCACTAGCATGCAACCCTCTTGATTAGAGATATTGAGACAAAGGGATTATATTACACGGTAAGCGTTCGTAGGAGGTGACACGTCATTGCAACATTAACTTCTTTCTCTATGGGTGCCTTGGCGTGTTGCTAGATGCTAAACTTGGACTTTAGGTTGGCTCCACCTAATGCCACTAATAAAGAGGCCTAGAGGGTCACACACTAAGTGTGTTCATGTAGTTTTTCTAGTCGTGATTTTGAGGAAATAATATCATTATTGTGA
Organism: Viscum album; assembly: GCA_963277665.1. Taxonomy (NCBI): domain Eukaryota; kingdom Viridiplantae; phylum Streptophyta; class Magnoliopsida; order Santalales; family Viscaceae; genus Viscum; species Viscum album. Next base: position 728,486,570 of record OY728155.1, read on the forward strand.
TATTAATTATAATGAGCATGGGTTCATGTCAAGGAATTAATAATTCAACATGAGTGTTTTAAATAAATGTTAATGAAATAAATAAAATGCATAACACGTTCATTTATTGTCATAACTCTATTAACCTCAAACCCGATAATAAATATCCTCACAACCCCAACACTTTTAGAGATCGGATTGTTGTGCACAACGGATGTTGAAATACTCTCAAGCCAAGAGTGAATTCCATTTCCACCAAGAATTCCCTTTTGTTATGAGAGCGAGATGCTCCACCAGATCAAGGTGGTCGAAGGCGGACATCGCAAGCGAAGGTTCTTCCGCGCTAGCACTCGTAGATCCCTTCAGCGACGTCTAGAGATACGTGGCACATGTGTGGATCACTGCTAGAGGAATCCTACACTTGGATTCTATGACGCAACAACGGATCACCGAATCATGACCGGACACATCAACGAAGAAAGAATTCCACCAAGGTAATTCTTGTGAATTAATTAAATTAATTATAACCAACATATGATGATCCTATCTCTATGGTTCCAAAATTCCCTCTTTAGTTTTTCATTATTTGTTCTATTCCGAAGATCCGTAATTTTATATCATGGTGGATATTGGTTTGAATATTGTTTAACACTAAAATTAAAGTTGGTAAAACCCACCAACACGCTTCCGCTGTGCCCGAAACCTACAGTGAGCCGTTATGTCCAATAACCCAAGTGATGTGAGATTCCTTTCCCATCATCCTCAACTTGGAGGTTCGAGACACCATTCTAAATAATCCTATCCAAATTTCATCTAAAATAATATAGAGTGAGGTAATCCCACTTTCCCTATGATCCCTTTGCCTAGGTATTCCGTAAAGATAAATCAAGTATCACTCAATGCACAATGGACCCTTATGACTTGATGCACTTATCATATAGTAGGCCTAGATATCACCCATAATATATTCAATTCATCCATATAACTAGGCACAATAATTTATAAATCACAATATAGTCATGTAAAACAACCATTCTATAAGATACATCACCACACATCATCAATCAACTCACATTTTTATTTATAACACTTCACAACTCAAAATGTGGTTTTTTAAAAAACATGATACTTTAATCACAATTTTTTTAATTTAATTAATGAATATAATTTAATTGGAATTATTTAATACTCCTACAAGGTGGTTTAAATAATAATTAGAGCATTATATTCACATTATAATGACTAACTCACCCCAAGGGGGTCTCATCATAAGGAAGATGAGGATAATTCATTAGAATAATTACGCAATCCCACCCTAAAGGTGTTGTTTAGGTTGTGATAAAAACCCCTAGACATATCAGAGGGGTCCTAAAGCACATACCATGGTGGTATATGAATTTAATTTAAAGAATTTTATAATTTAAAAGAGACACCGAAAAAGTACGGTTCGTGGCACAATGACTATATCATATAAATGACATGACTTTAAGGAAAAATAATGTAGATCACCTATCTTATGATTTGTATGGTCCACTCATATAGTAACAGTCTTTGATTCTATTAATAATAGAAGAAAATGGAATAATCACCAAATTCCACGAAAATGGGGAAAAAGATATCACATGGATTTAGAATTGTTTATGGTAAGGTAAACTAAGAAAAGAAGAAAGAGGAGTCGATAGATTACCGATATAGTTCCAATTCACCTGATGATTCTTTATTTAGAGGTCTATTGGAGAAGATACACCATATCTTGGAAGGAGGATGAAGGAGAGATCCCATTCGAGGGGGTTGATTTGTGTTGAGAGGAGGAAATGAGGGAGAGGTCTTAAAAAGGATGGGAAAATAGTATTTTTCTAGCTCTTTAAAGATATGCATGGTTTTTATAAACGATTAGGAAAAGCATGTGCCAAATATGTGGTTGACACTATCCAAGATACCGACCTTGGATAACCTATTTAAATCATTTGAAAAACCATGTATAGCCTATGTACAACCTCTTCCTAAAAGTGTACCCTGTGTATGGATGAATCACATTGTTTGGAGAGACATGAACCATCCATGTGGGAAACCCTAGTTCTCTACCTCCAGATTCATGAAATTTTAGGAACCTCACATGGCTCAGAAAAATAATAACCATTAAGGAAAAGGGGTCATATGGTTGATATGTACTTTTAAACTAACAATGTGGCAACTATGCACCACTAGTTGTCTCCTCCTGAAATTGAGTTCTTAGAGACCAACGTTATGGAAACTCATCCTAACTCCTGAGACACCTATCAAGACATAAAAATAATCAAAAAAATCACTTTTAAGTGATCCAATGCTTAGATTTACATTCTGAGGCTCAATTTAAGATTTGGACCATCCACTGAATGAAATGTTAAAATACTATTGGAAATTTTAACTCACTCCAAAACATAAGACATTAGAATAGATATAATTTCCTTCAATTATCCCATATGAAATTTTATCTCCTTGAATTGTTTTAATAGAAGCAAAGATCCAGTGAATAACTCTTGAATCCCCTATGGTGTTGGATCTTATTAACTCAATTAGGGTAAGAGAATATAAAATTTATTATGAATATATTCATTATGGAAGTAGATTTTAAATTATCAACCATGGGTATGCTATATAAGTATCTCATTTTGTGGACTAATGATTGATTTCCTGGCCACCTATTAAAAAAGATATTGGTTAGTATCAATGGGTATTTTCTAGTGTGAATCCCTTAAAATAGTAGTGATTTTATCAATCTCTATGAACTAGGCATAAATGTTGTGATCCATCATTGACGAATGGTAAAAATTTGATACATAACCAAATTAAAAATAAAAAAGAATGATAAAAAATAGAATAAAAAGTTAACAAATGAAACTAGAAACTAATTATAGATTATATTAAAAAATGAATCCTCAACATTCTTCCCAGTAACAATACCAGTGATGTAAGGCTGTCACAGTCCACACTAGTGACATAATTCTATAACATGTAGAATTCAATGAGGGAAGCTGAATAGGATCCTCCAAAAAATATATAAGCTGATACACATGTACCCTAAACACTTATATTTTTTTTTATTGTTTCAAAATTTAGACCAGAACAATGGGGGATTTCATATGATAAATATGGAAATAAAATAGTCATGAGAATTCACAACATAGAATAAAATTAAAGAAAAGGGACTCCCTTGGATTTAACGTAAATGATCCTTATTATTATCACTGTCTAGGTCCTCTAGTTTATTCACAATGTGATTCCAATTTATTATACAGAACCTCACTATATAAATTGTGTGAATGTACAACACTCCTTTAAAACTTCTAAAGTTATATACCCACCACTATATTAGTGGATCAAAACCATGAGTACATAAAAAACTCAAACTATCAATCCTATCATACATCAGTTATTTCTTCATTGGGAGAGAAAAATTATTTTAGCTGTGAATAGGGAAGTGGGGGAAAGATAAGTGTGAATTTATGTCACAAACATTTTCTCCACAATCACCGAAGGCCTCAAAGTAAAATTGGGAATTATAAGACCATGTGTGTGAACTATGGAATCATCTAATTTCATCGAGGTGGTGATCCTCTAGATAGCCTCTCACATTAGTGAGAAGTAGAGAAATCATTGTACGAGGGATATAAAAGAGGGAGAAAAATGTAAAAATAAATTTTGAAACAAAATGTGTTATATAATTATAATATATAAATTAATTAAGAAAGAAAACCATTTAATTCAATCTGTTGATGAAGGATAGGTTTTTAATCCATTTATAAATGTGAAGGAGAAACCTATTTACAGGTGTCAAGGGTTCTTGACTTCAATATTTTGAAAGCCAAAATTGTGCTCCCTATAATATGGATAACCTCTATGTGTACTTACTACGGGAGGGGATCCTTCCATGTATAAATTCAACATGAATATTACATAGTTCATGATTCCATTATAATCAACAATGAAAACAACTTGCTTCAAAATACTGAATGGATATCTCACAGAGCTCAGGTGATGATTAAATAATTTGAGAAGGTATGATAATAATTGATTTTTCAATTGGGTCAATCCATAACCCCTTTATGGATATTCTAGTTTAATCCCACAAAATATGAATTTTAGGTCGTATAAGCTCTTCTCTTCCTAGGAAAATTCATTTATCATACATATCACCAAATCCTTGTGTAACTCTTATGTATCATCCAAGAAATATTAAATAGGGGTCACATATCTCTAGAAGTAGAGTATAATACTGTTATATATCATGTTCCACTATGAGGTTACCTTTACATATCTCATCTAAGAACTATTTTGTATCATGAACATCTATGTGGTTACCATTAAATATCCATGATGGGAACTCCTATGTATCATCTACATCCATGAGGTAATCCTTACATTTCAAGTGGTAATTATTATGTATCATTTGGATAATAGATAAGGGATTTATTATAGAATTTATATCCCATGAAACCGAGCTCAACGTACTTTTATTCTCACTTATCCATTACATTTCCACCTAAAATAATCATAAAACTCAATGAAATCAATTTTGGAATTATTTTAAAAATTCAAAAAATAAATAAATATTTTAAAAGTACTGAATTCAAGATGTTAAAAATATAGTTTCCTATTCAACCAAAGAATTATAAATGTATAAATTTTATTGGTTTAATAAAAATTTGGGGATAATTAACATTGAAAAATCCAAAAAATCAATTGAAAAACTATCTATCATTAAAGGGATACACTGTTTCTTGAATTAATAAACACAGATAATTGTGAATTTAATGGTGTATTTACTATGTACCATAATAAATACGTTTTCACCTTCAATGATGATTCTAGTAGATATTTTCAACTTTATTTTTTAAAAATTAAGGATGAATTACTTGAAAATGTTATAATTTACAATAATAATATTGAATGTAAAACTGATAAGAAACATAAATGATTAGGATATGATCATGCTGGAAAATATGTATCATTTTTTTTGAATAAATCTAAAAAATTATGTAACTTACAAGGATAAACCTTTATATTCTCCTTAGTATAATTGTTATGTCAATAAGGTTTTCCTTATGAATTTTTCCATTCCTTCTTGTTTTGAAAATCACAAACACCCTATACTTAAGCAAATATATATTTTAATTATATAAGGAAAATTTCCTTATCAATGTAATTTACCCCTACCATGTTTTCATTGTTCATATCAATATTTCTCTTAAGTATAAAAATTGTATTCATATCAAAAACCTCGGAATCATATAATACTTTGATATGAAGCATTCTATTTTAGAATCCAAATTCTGGATATGAACTGTAATGAAGTTCCACTCCGAATTTTTGGATATGAACGGTAATGAAGTTCCACTCCGAATTCTGGATATTAACTGTAATGAAGTTCCACTCCGAATTCTGAATATGAACTATAACGAAGTTCCACTCTGAATTTTGGATATGAACTGTAATGAAGTTCCACTCCGAATTTTGGATATGAACTGTAATGAAGTTCCACTCCGAATTCTGGATATGAACTGTAATGAAGTTCCACTCCGAATTCTGAATATGAACTCTAATGAAGTTACACTCCGAATTCTGAATATGAACTGTAATTAAGTTCCACTCCGAATTCGGGATATGAACTATAATGAAGTTCCACTCTCAATTCTGGATACGAACTCTGATGAAGTTCCACTCTGAATTCTGGATACGAACTCTCATGAAGTTCCATTATGAATTATGGATATGAACTCTCATGTAGTTTGACTCCGAATTCTGATTACGAACTTATCTATGTTCTGACTCCAAGATCTCTGAATTCAGACCCTGGACTCTTATGAGTTCTGACTCCGAATTCCCATGATCTCTAACTCCAAACTTTGTAAGTTCTAGTTCAGAATTTTGGTGAAACAAGATTCCAGATTTCTATAGAATTTAGGTTCTGAATTATTATAAAATAGAATCTGATTATCTCTTTTTTATAGACTCCGAATTTCATTTTTGTTAGACTCCGAACTATTATTTTCTTACATTCTGAACATTAGTTTGGCTTATACTTATACTTGTTTCATTACAAAATGATGTCGTGTATTCAGTTATTAACTGACCATTGTTTGAGTGACATGTATACAGGTTCCTCCAAAATTCAAGGAAAAATATGACCGTTGGAGGAGGGAGCCGACCGTTGGATCTTCGCCTATAAATAGGCGCTCATTTGAAAAGAAGATACAACTTTGACACTAATCTTGGACTAAGTTCTGTTGAAGTGATTTCTAGAGAGAGAGGCTCTGATTAACTCTCAAAGCTTCATGAAAAAAGTTTGAATAGCTTGTTCAAACTTTTCCTTGTGTAGAATTTCTTCGTGCGACTCCGAATGTTGGTGATTACATTCAAGGGATTCTGAGGATAAGAAGATAGAGGTTCCGACTACCTTGAAGTTCGAGGGCTTCCTCGCTGAGGAAGACAAAGGTTCCGACTACCTTGAAGTTGAGGGATTGCAGGGATATCAAGATAGAGAGTCTGATCTTTATATCGAGGGATTACCTGGGTGTTGGTAAGATAGACTCTCTTGAAAGTATAATTCAAGGGACCTTTATCCAAGGTTGTTGGATACCCTTCTCTTTGGGTTAAAAGATTTATATCTTGTTACTTGTTTTTGTTACAAGTTTTTCCGCTACATTTTGTATTGTAAGGAAAGTATAACCTTCTTATATAATCTTACAATTGTACTCTGATTCGTTTAGATTCTATACACTTTAAGGTAGAATCTCATATTGAAAACTTTGGTTAAGTTTCAATTTTTGGAATCATATTTCCGGAACCTATTTTTTGGAATCACTTTCCAGTTTTAATCAAGTGTGTAGAACTAGAAGTTTATTACTTCATACCTTGTTCCAATTATCCTATTGGTGATAGAGTTGTTCTGAATTTTCTTAGTTTAACTTTTTTAAACTTAGATCTTTCCTTGTTTAAGGAAAATTTTTAAAGTGTACAATTCACCCCCTCTTGTATATTGAGCATCTATATTGTTATTTCGATCCTACAATTGGTATCAGAGGTCTCTGAAATAATTATTTTCACATATAAGTTTTTCTTGCTCAGTTTTCCATTGTTCTATATTTTTCATTGCTTAGGAATATTTTCTTGAATCCAAACATTTGTTATTAACAATTTTTTGTGTAGAAATAATTTTAAGATGTAAGGAATGAATGTTGGTTCCATCGACAACCTAAGTACTACAAGACCACCAATTTTTTATGGTAATGATTTTGAGTATTAGAGAGATTGAATGAATACATTCATTATCAATATTGGAGTAGAAAATTTTGTTATTCTTACTGGAGGTTATCAAATTCCTGATAAGGAAGATAAAACTTTCACCAACCAAGAGAATGATGATTATCAACTCAACTATAAGGTATGCAATAATTTACTATGTTCAATGACTAGGAATATATATAGCCAAATTTATTCTTGTGAAGTAGCTAACTGTATATGGAAGAAACTTAAAGTTACACATTTTGGTATATCTAAAGTGATTTAGACCCGAAGATCCATGCTTAGAGATGAGTATCAAGGTTTTAACTTTCCTTATAGAGAACCCATTTGTATGGTTCAACAAAGATTTATGACTATCATGAATAGCTTACAATTTATGGGAGAGAAAGTTTTGGATGATGAATCTCTTGTTGGCATGATCATTGATATTATGACCAATGAGTGGGAGTCAAAGAGAACAACAATTGATGATAATACAAAGGTAACTCAAATTTCCTTAGATGAGCTGTTTGGAACTCTTCTCCAACATGAAACAAGGACAAAGAGAGATGCTGACAACATCAAAAAGAAGAATGGGAATGGTACTATTGCTTTTACTACAACATCAAATCACATGAAAGCTAAGACTCCAGAGAGAGTAACTAGATCCAAGTCTAATAAGGTTGTTATCCAATATGAATCTAGTGAGAGTGAAGTCTCAGAGAATTAGTTAGATAATCTTGCTCGAAGTATTAACAAGATAGTTGGACAAAGAAATTTTCAATCCAAGTATAAGAAGAAGGAAAGGAAATTTAAGAAAGATTCAGAAGTCACATGCTATGAATGCAAGGGAGCTGGACACATAAGACCTGATTGTCCTTTGCTCAAGAAGAAAGAAAGAAAAGAAAGGCATTCTGAAAGGAATAGAAAGAAGTATTACAAGTCCAAAGCTAAGAAAGTTCTTAAAGCCAATGATACTTGGAGTTCCAGTGGTGGTGACTCTTCAGATGAATCTTCGAATTATGAATCTTCTGGACAGAAGAATCTTGGTCTTATAGCCAGATTACCTATTAATAATCATTTCTTTATGGAAAAGGTACACAATGATGAATCATTGACCATTGTTTCTTTAAATTCTAATGATAGTAAATATTATAACTATTAGGATGAAGAATCCTCTTCTGATGAAGAAAATAATTTACCTACCTATGAATAAGTTTCTAGGTTTGCTGAACTTCTTGAGATTGAGAATTCAAAACTCAATAAAAAACTTGATAAGGAAAATTATAGAAATACAATTCTTACTAAGGAAATATCAGATCTTTCTAAAGATCTTGATAAGATAAATTCTAATTTTATAAGTATTTTAAAAAGTCTCAAGGAAGTGAATTCTCAGAAGAATAAACTTTCTAAAGACCGAGAAAAAGTAATTTCTAAGAAAAGTGTTTTTGATCCAAGCTCTAGTTCCAAATCTAATGATTTTGAAGATAAAAACTTGGTTATAAAACTCAATTCAGAAACATTTTCCTTAAATAAGTGTTTGTCGAACTTTACCTTAGGTAAAGAAAATTTTGATAAGATGAATTCACAAATACGACCTTTAAGAAACAAATTTGGATTTGGTTATATCGATGCAAAACCCACATTTAGTAAAAATTATTTTGTTATTCAAAGTGCCCCATTTTGTAACAAGTTTCAATGTGGTGGTCACTGGGCGAAGAATTGTTCTTTAAACAAAACCCAATCTTTAGGTTTTTATAAGGCATACTTTTCTAAGAAGATGTGGGTACCCAAAATTTTGTTATCTAAAAATCTCGGATCCAAACAAGTTTGGATTCTGAAAGTATAATTATTTTCTTATTTTCAAGAAGATAAAAGAAGTACCAACAGTAATACATGGTACGTGGATAGTGGATGTTCCTGGAATATGAATAGTAATAAAAACTATTTTGAAAAGATTATCAAAATGAAAGGAGGAAAAGTAACTTTTGGAGATAATGCTCAGGGAGAAATTGTTGATATAGGTAATATTGTTCTTCTTCGTAAAACTTTGATTTCAAAAATTTTGTTTGTTAAGGGTCTTAAGCACAACCTCATTAGCATAAGTCAGTTATGTGATGAAGGATACCTTATGAATTTTAGGAATGATAAATTCATAGTTCAAAATTCCAAGGAAGAGTTTATTATCTCTGCCAACAGGAAAGAGAATGTTTACACATTAAACTTAGAAGACCTTAGGATCCAAGTCTTACCTTGCCTATGTGCAATGGAAGATCATTGTTGGTTATGGCATAGAAAACTAGGGCACTATAACCTTAGAAAATTATGTAAACTTTCTAAGAAGAAACTAGTTAAGGATCTACTGGAGCTTAGATTTGATTCTTCTAAATTTTATGATCCTTGTTAATATGTCAAGCAACATAAATCTAGTTTTAAATCAATTGGTGAAGTCTAAATAACTTATGCATTATAGTTAGTGCACATGGATCTTTTTGGTCCAACACAAACTGGAAGCATTGGGGGAAAGTATTATGTATATGTCTTAGTTGATGATTACACTAGATTTACATGGGTTTATTTTCTAGCAAAGAAGTCTGATGAATTTTCTTATTTCAAAAGTTTTAGATCCCAAGTTAAAAATGAGAAAAACCTTCCATTGAAAACTATTCATAGTGATCATGTAGGAGAATTTCAAAATTCTGATTTTGAAACTTTTTGTAGTAGAAAAGGTGTTACTCACAACTTTTCATCACCTAGAACTCCTCAACAAAATGGTCTAGTTGAAAGAAGAAATATAATTATTCTAGAGATACCTAGAACCATGTTGAGTGAATATTCTATAGATAGACATTTCTGGGCTGAAGCGGTAAGTACTGCTTGTTATACATTAAACCAAGTTTTGATTAGACCTTTTCTTAATAAAACTCATTATGATTTATGGAATGGTTGAAAATATGGACTTTACTACTCTAAGGTGTTTGGATGCAAAGTATTCATTTTGAATATGAAATATAATCTTCACAAATTCGAACCAAAATATGATGATATAATTTTACTAGGCTACTCCACAACTTCTAAGGCTTATAGAGTTTTCAACAAAAACACTTGTACTTTTGAAGAAACAGTGCATGTAGAATTTGATGAATCTGATCCTTTTGTTATTAAATCATCCCAATCTACACCCTCAGATGTGTTTTCAAAATTTTATTATCAACTTTTGTTAGAAGATCCTTTTGATAAGGAAAATGTTCAAGAAAATATTTTTGAAACATTTACCCCAAAATATTTTCTACCCTATGTTGATGAACATGTTTTACAAAACCCAAACCAATCGTTTCTTAAGAATCGTCCTAGTGATAGCATCATTAGTGATGTCAATCAACCAGTAAGGACTAGAAGTTCCTTAATAAATGAAGTATAACATCTAGCATTCCTTTCCCAATTGGAACCAAAAAGCACTAATGAAGCTTTAGGTAATGATGATTGGATAAAAGCCATGCAAGATGAATTAAATGAATTCAAAAGGAATAAAGTCTAGACCTTGGTTGAAAGACCTAAAGAAACTTATGTTATGAGAGTAAAATGGGTCTTCATAAATAAGTGTGATGAAAATGGAGTCATTGTTAGAAATAAATCTAGACTAGTTGCTAAAGGCTATAATCCGCAAGAGGGAATAGACTATGAAGAAACCTATGCTCCAGTAGCTAGACTTGAATCTATTTGTATTTTACTTTCCTTTGTAGCATTCTTTAATTTTTAACTTTTTCAAATGGATGTGAAATGTGCTTTTCTTAATGGTTATGTTCAAGAGGAAGTTTTTTCTGAACAACCTCCTGCCTTTGAAGACAAAAAATATCCTGATCATGTTTTTAGACTTACCAAAGCTTTGTATGGTCTTAAATAAGCCCCACGAGCTTGGTATGATATAATTACATGATTTTTTCTTCAAAATAACTATGTTAAGGGAAATGCAGATCCAACACTTTTTATAAATAAAGACAAGAAAAATGTTTTGATTTTTCAAATATATGTTGATGACATCATATTTGGTTCAACTCAGCGATCCTTAACTGATTCCTTTGTAAGTCTAATGATATCTGAGTTTGAAATGAGAATGATGGGCGAGTTAACTTTCTTTCTTGGTTTTCAAATTTCTCAAAAACCAGAAGGAACTTATATATCTCAACATAAGTATATTAATGTTTTTCTTAAAAATTATGGGTATGACAACACTAAGAGTATAAGTACTCCTATCGTTACCTCAAACACACTTGATCTTGATGAAGCTGGGAAACCAATAGATCAAACATCTTTTAGAGGTATGATAGGAAGTCTACTTTACTTAATAGCCAGTCGACCAGACTTGATGTTTTCAGTATGCTTATGTGAAATATATCAATCCAATCCTAAGGAATCTCATTTAAAGGTAGTGAAAATAATTTTTCGCTACTTAAAGGGAACCATGGATCTAGTATTATTCTATACTTCTGGAAATGATTTTGTTTTAAATAGTTTTTCGGATTCAAACTTTGGTGGATGTAGAGTGGATAGAAAAATTATATCCCAAACTTGTCATTTCTTAGGAGATTCATTAGTTTCTTGGTCCTACAAGAAGCAACACTCAGTAGCACTCTCCACTGCTGAAGCTGAATATGTAGCAGCTGGAAGTTGTTATGATCAAGTGTTGTGGATGCAACACATACTCACAGACTATGGCTTGAGTTTTATTAAGACTCAAATTTTGTGTAATAACACAAGTTCCATTTCCCTTAGTAAAAATCTTGCACATCACTCTTGTGAAAAACACATATATATTAGGCATCACTTTCTTAGGGATCACATACTAAAAGGAGATATTATTCTTCAGTTTACCGGAACACAATATCAACTTGCTAATATTTTCACAAAATCTTTACCCTCCGATAGATTTGAATACATTAAACAGAAGTTAGGAATGAAAACCATGAGGTAATCATTCTTCATTAACTTCTTGTTGAACAATTCTCTTTACATTAATAAACTCCTTTTCATAGGGGGAGTACATTTTCTTGTAAGCATAATCAAAATTTTTCCTAGTCAGTTTTTTGTTCTTTTGGAATCAAAATTTTCCTAATCAGTTTTTCAGACTTCTGTAACTAAAATTTTTCGTAATTATATTTTCAAAATTTTTGTATTGAAATTTTCGTAATGAAAATTTCCAACTGAAAATTTTCGTAATGAAGTTTTCATAACTGAAATTTTCGTAATGAAATTTTCATACTGGAACTTTTGTAATGAAATTTTCGTACTGGAACTTTCGTAATGAAATTTTCATACTAGAACTTTCATAATGAAATTTTCGTACTGGAACATTCGTAATGAAATTTTCGTACTGGAACTTTCGTAATGAAATTTTCATACTAGAACTTTCTTAATGAAATTTCCGTACTGGAAATTTTGTATTAAAATATTCGGAAGTGAAACTTTCATAATGAGAATTTATGGTACTCGGAATTTTCGTAATGAATTTTTTTTCGTACTTATACTTTTCGTAATGGAACTTTTGTAATGATAATTTTTGTACTCAGATTTTTCATAATGAAAATTTTTCGTACTTATACTTTTTGTACTAGAGTTTTGGTACTCAAAGTATTTTCAACTCTGAGTTTTTCATAGTAAAGTTTTTCGTAGTTAAATTTTCTTCAAGAAGAATATCACCTATTACAAATAAACTTCCTAGACAATCCGAAAGGTATGAATTTCTTACTTAAGTCTTTGTAACCACTTTTACTTGATGGTAGTTTCCTTTTCTTTTAAAATTTTCATACTCAAGTTTCGTTAAATATGAAATTTTTTATTAAAACCTCAAAATATCAGATTCAAGAGTTCCCTATGGGTATGATTTCAACCATCAGATTAGATCAAAGGGTTTTTCAATCGTTAGATGGTTTTTTAAAGTTCAAAGGTCACCACCATCGCCTATATAATGGGGAACCCTATTTGTGTCCCACATTGATTTCAAAGCTCTCACGGGTCGAAGCCTTTCCTTAGTTCTTAAAGCCCGTTTCGAATCTCTCAGAGCTCGTCCATTCTGAATGTCTTTACAAGCAACTTCCCAAGATATGTCTACCAAGAACCCAATTTCAAAATGGCAAGTGTACAGAGAATGTTTGGTCCATCCAATTTTTTTCAAGTATGAATCCATCATTTCTAAGAATATCAAGTTGAATGGTTGGGAAGATGTATGTTTATCTAAGACTGGTGATCAAGATGTGGTCTATCCAGAGTTACTTGTAGAATTCTATGAATCAGCAAGATTCTATGAAGAAGAGGGAAGAGAAAAGTTTTCTTTCAAGTCTTATGGTAAGACTTACAGACTTACTTACACCAAGGAAACAAGCTTTGTGGGGATGGCATATGATGGAGAGGCTGAATTCTGCTCACATAAACTTCCAGATGTTCAGGGTAGTTTTTTTAAGGTGAAGGCCTTAGAGTGTCTTGGGCTTGATGATGTAAAGACAACCAAGATTGCTCACCTATCTCCTAATAATCAGATTCTTCAACTTTGGGTACAAGGTTTCTTGGTTCCGAGAAAGGCTGATAAAGATACCCTGAATAAAAGTGACATATATTTCATAGAATTTCTAGTGAATCTAAGAAAAATAAATCTGGTGAGGTATGTTCTTGTGACAATCAAGAACATCAAGGAAGGAAATATGAGAGCTCAAATCATTATGTTCCCTACCTTACTATCAAAGATGATAGTTCGGTGTCTGGATTCATTCAAGATTGCATGTATGCTTAAGGCTCAAAATTGCAAGGGTTATGCTTATTAGTGATGATACCTTGAAGAGGATGAATATGGCCTATTCCAATGAAACAGGAGAGTTCTATAGTTTTCCAGAGGAAGAGGCTGAAGCAAATCCAAAAATCGTGGAGAAGGATGAGCCCGTAAAAAAGGTTGCTAAAAAGAGAAATATTAAAGAAGTGGTGGCTGATGACAAGAATCCCAAAGCTAACGAAACCCAATCCGCACCTCCCAAGATGAAAAAACAAAAAGCTTATCCAGACGAGGTAGCTGATAAATGGAGAGAATATATGGAGAAAAATAATGAAGGGGATCCATAGTTCGGATTAGACCCTGTTGAGGCTAAGGCCTTAAGAGAAAAAGTTGCAGATGAGTTAGGAAAACAAGTCAAAGAGAAAAATATGAAGAATAAGTTCTCTGAAGCCAAAGTTGTACATTCCTTGTTGAGAGATACAGAAGTAAATTCTGATAAAATTTCAGTTTTGGAATCTTTTGATGTTCAATCATTACCGGAGACCCCCGTGAAGAATTACTTATCTCCAGAAACGTCTAAAGGGAAAGAGGTTGTCAAAGAAGTAGAGAAAACAGCTGGTGAAGAAGTAGAAGAAGAAGTTGATGATGAAGAAGAAGAAGTAGAAGAAGGAAGTGATGATCTGGATGACTTGATCAAAAAAGTACAAGATTATCAAGAAAATGATGAATCCGCAAAACTTGTCACTCCGGGAAAGGGAGTTGAGAAAGAAGGTAGGAAGGATGATGATAAGGAAGAGGAAGAGAAGGAAAATGTTTTATCTGAAGAAGAAACCTATGAGAAGAATTTTCTTGAGGAAGGAACAAAAAAGGATAAAATAGATGAAGAAAAGATTGTTCAACTATCAGAGAGTGGGGAAGAATCTCTAGATTATCAACCCATTCTAAAAACTGATAATGTTAAGAAAGTGATCATGGATACACCAACAAAATATGTTATAATAAAGAAGAAGGTTGGTGGTTCTTCTAAAAGGAATCTGGTACAAATTGAAGAAGAACAATCCCCAAGCAAGGTATCGGATTCAGAGTCATCAGCACTGGGTCATGACTTTGTTGTTGAATCTTTGAAAAAATTGGTGGACACCATTCCGATATTTCCCACTATAGACTCCAAATTCCAGATGTTGCAACACAGTCTGAATCAGAAGTCAGAATCCTCAACTATGGTGATGGATAAGTTTGTGAAGATTGAGTCTGATCATAAAAATTTCATTATCAATTATGATGTTCACAGGAAGTCATGCAAAAAAATCACTTTGTGGTCTAAGAAAGTTGAAGAATACTTGTATGAGTTTGATCATTTTCTGAATGATGTTAAATATTCTTTTGACACCGAAGACTCCAAGATTAAGAATCTTCAGGAGAAGCTAATTTTTGAGAAAAATTATCGGAATCAATAAGTGAAGGACTTGAATGATAAGGTTAACTCTCTTGATCAAAATTTTAAAGGGGATAGAGATCTCCGGATTGAGCTCGAAGAAATGATTTTAAAGCAAGATGAGTTAGTGAAGATGCAATAAGAGGCCATGAACGCTCAGGAAGAAGTATTGAAATCTCAAGATGAAAGGATAAAAGATTTAGAGAAGAAAGCTGAGGAGGATCAAAAAGATCTGAAGAAGCTGAAAACCTTGTTGAAGAAGCTAATCCCGAAGGGAAGAGAAGAGAAATAGACTCAATCTGATCTTTTGTTGCATTTGGTTTTCCTTGTAAAAAATTCTTTCAACTCTAATGAAATCTCTGGTGGTTTGTATCTGGTGTTATTTTGTACTAATGTTTCAGGTACTTTATTTCCTTCCATTCCCACAATTATTTTTGAAAATCACAAATGGGGAGAAGGAAAAAGAACTAATATTAAGGGGGAGAAGGAAAATTTATAAACTAACTATCCTTAAGTAAGGGGGATTTCTCATTACGATTCCTTCATCCTAATGAAAATTCTATTCCGGAAAGTCAGAATACAATCCTTAGAGTTCCTAAGCCTAAGGGGGAGTTAGTTGTATTCACTATCATCCATAAACAAAGGGAGATAAGCTTTAATTTCAAAGTCTAGAAATTTATTCTAAGCTTTTATATTCTTTTTCGTAAGGTTGTTTGTGATTTCCAAAAAGGGGGAGATTGTTATGTCAATAAGGTTTTACTTATGACTTTTTCCATTCCTTCTTGTTTTGAAAATCACAAACACCCTATACTTAAGAAAATCTATATTTTACTTATATAAGGAAAATTTACTTCTCTAAGGAATCTACCCCTACCATGTTTTCATTGTTCATATCAATATTTTTATTAAGTATAAAAATTGTATTCATATCAAAAACCTCGGAATCATATAATACTTAGATATGAAGAATTCTGTTTTAGAATCCGAATTCTAGATATGAACTGTAATGAAGTTCCACTCCGAATACTGGATATGAACTGTAATGAAGTTCCACTCTGAATTCGGAATATGAAATGTAATGAAGTTCCACTCAGAATTCTGGATATGAACTGTAATGAAGTTCCAATCCGAAGTCTGGATATGAACTGTAATGAAGTTCCACTCCAAACTCTGGATATGAACTGTAATGATGTTCCACTCTGAATTCTGAATATGAACTGTAATGAAGTTCCACTCTGAATTCTGAATATGAACTGTAATGAAGTTCCAATCCGAATTCTGGATATGAACTGTAATGAATTTCCACTCTGAATTCTAGATACGAACTCTGATGAAGTTCCACTCTGAATTCTGGATACGAACTCTCATGAAGTTCCATTACGAATTATGGATACGAACTCTCAAGTAGTTCGAATCCAAATTCTGATTACGAACTTATCTAAGTTCTGACACCAAGATCTCTGAACTCAGACTCCGAACTCTTGTGAGTTCTGACACCAAATTCCCATGAACTATGACTCTGAACTTTTTAAGTTCTGGTTCTGAATTCCGATGAAACTAGATTCCATATTTCTATAGAATTCAGGTTCCGAATTCCTATAAAACAGAATCCGAATATCTCTTTATTATAGACTCCGAATTTCATTTTGGTTAGACTTCGAACTATTATTTGCTTACATTACATACTTCAGTTTTTATTATACTTATACATGTTTCATTACAAAATGATGTCGTGTATTTAGTTATTAACTAACCGTTGTTTTAGTGACACGTGTACAGGTCCCTCTGAAATTCAAGTAAAAATATGACCATTGGAGGAGGGAGCTGACCATTGAATCTTCTCCTATAAATAGGATCTCATTTGAAAAAAAAACTACAACTTTGACACTGACCTTGGACTAAGTTCTGTTGAAGTGATTTATAGAGAGAGAGGCTCTTATTAACTCTCAAATCTTCATGTAGAAAGTTTGAACAGCTTGTTCAAACTTTTCCTTGAGCAGACTTGCTTCGTGCGACTCCGAATGTTAGTGATTACATTCGAGGGCTTCCAGGGATAGAAAGACAGAGGTTCTGACTACCTTGAAGTTCGAGGGCTTCCTTTCTTAGTAAGAAATAGGTTCCAACTACCTTGAAGTTGAGGGCTTGTGGGGATAGCAAGAAAGAGACTCCGATCTTCGTATCGAGGGCTTACCCGATTATGGGTAAGACAGACTTTCTTGAAATTATAAATCAAGGGACCTTTATCCAAGGTTATTGGATACCCTTCTCTTTGGGTTAAAAGATTTATATCTTGTTACTTGTTTTTGTTACATGTTTTTCCGCTGCATTTTGTATTGTAAGGAAAGTATAACCTTTTTATATTTCCTTACACTTGCACTATGATTCGTTTAGATTCTATACTCTTTAAGGTAGAATCTCATATTGTAATATTTGGTTAGGTTTCAATTTTCGAAATCGTATTTCCTGAACCAGCTTTTCGGAATCACTTTCCAATTTTAATCATTTCTGTAGAACTAGAAGTTTATAACTTCATACCTTGTTCCAATTCTCCTATTGGTGTTAGAGGTGTTGTAAATTTTCTTAGTTTAACTTTTTTAAACTTAGATCTTTCCTTGTTTAAGGATTTTTTTAAAGTGTACAATTCAACCCCCTCTTGTATATTGAGCATCTACATTGTTATTTCGATCCTATAATAATGGGATAACTGAATGAAAGAGTAAAACATTGAATTATATAATCAACATTCTTATTTTGACATATGGATTAGATAAAAATATATGGTTAGAGTATTTAAGTTTGACTTTCCATATTATGAATATATTTTCTCACAAACAAAAAGAAAACACTCTATATTAAATTTGTAAAAGATGAAATCCAAGATTATGATAATTATAAGTTTGGATCTTCCTTTCCAAAGTATTTTTCTAAGGAGAAAAAGGGTAAATATAGGGCATAAAATATTTGATGTTGTATTTCTTGGGTATACTAAAATATATTAAGATTTAAGGTTATTAGTTGTAAAATATTAGATCCATTGAATATATGTGAATTTCATTGTTGGGTTTCATGGAGGGAAGTTCTTTGAGGATGATTTTCCCCTGAAAAATAGTGTGGCCCAAAATGTTTGTACAATATAATATTCCCAAACATTAGGGTCCATTACCAAACATGTAGATAATTTAAAAAATGTAGGGGTAAATATAAATTTTATTTTAAGACATTATAGTCTTAATAATGTGTATGAACCTAGGAAGAGTTAAAGGATGAAGGATATGAAATAATTTATAATTTATTTAACCACATAAAATATCAAGGATGAAGCCACCCAATTTAAAAAATTCATAGATCCATGTAAATAAATCCACTACAATGATGTGGTCAAAAGTGTAATTGGATCAATTGTTTCTAATGGAATATGGGATTATGTTGATCATTAACAAGGGGGAAATAATATTAGATATAAATTGAAATTTATAGGGGAACACAGTCAAGATAGAACCATTGATTTATATAAATCCACATTTGTTACTATGTGGATTAGAAAAAAGTAGGGAATAAACTAATTTGACACTTATTTCCCAGTTTATTATGTGAGTTCCTTTAGATTTAAAACCACATTAGCTTATTTTAATGATTTCAAAATCAATCAAATTAATATGTAAATGAATAATATTCATTATGAGCCTAAATTTTTTGATTTATATACATCAACAAAATGATTTTTAACATATTTTAATGAGTATAAGTTATGAAAAAATTTTAAGCCTTTTTATGGATATAATCCAACACCTAATTATTGATTCCTTTTTCAAAATGAAATCTTTTGGATCCTTTGTTTTGATGAATCTCAATACAATATATATTTTCCTTGAACTAACCCAAAGTATGTTTTTATGTGCATGTATTTTTTATCTTCAAAATCACATGTTCTGAACCTGATAATTATGAACCAGACCTTCAAAAATACAATGAATCATCAATGGAAACTATGTAAAAATTAAAGATAATATTAAAAATTATGGGTTTGTTATAGGTGATAGTTAGTTTATTAATAACTCAATGAAACCATTTTAATTTTGTTATTATTATCTTCTATAAATAGAAAATATTTGAATCATGATCCCACTAAATGATGTTTATTAAAAATAATTCAAAATTTGTTCACTACCTTAAGGAATTAGATATTTTGATAGATTTAGTTTTTAGTGTGAACTAGGTGCTTCTATTATGTGATGTTTCATTTTAAAAGGAATTAGTTTCTATGTTGTAATTATTTATCTTCTAATCTTATGATTGAAAAAGGTTAGGGGATATGAATTTGTACCTTTTATATTTATTGATCATATATTTCCTTGGGTAATACTTTACTTAAAACCTTTATCAAATTAGATATGGGATCAAAGATCAATATTATGATTTTTGTTGATAACATATGTTTTGGGCTTATGAACTTGTGCTACTGATATTGTAATTGTAAAAATCTAGGGATTTACCAACTATGTCGAATAAGTTATGTGGTAGGAGCTTGTTCTTCCATTAAATTGATATAATAGGTTTCCATTATGAAATCTATGTATTGGTAGATTTGTTTATTGATCCTCTTATCACTTTAGATCAAAATTCACAATTTATAGTATATTTTGGTAGGATATAGTTTTTCTGGTAGACTCACTAGAATTATCCTGATGGAATGAGTATCAAGAGTCAAAGTTTGAAAGTAGGGGGTGTACCTTAAGGTATAATATCATGTCATGAATAGTTTGAAGCATTTAATATGGGCTTAAGTCTTTCCCACATTAATATCTTTTTGTACATTTTGTTTCATGTTTTTGAAATTCAAAATTTGGTTTTATATCTAGTTATTACATGATCTATTTGGTCTATGTTTTGTGAGTGTTAACACTTAAATCAAAACTGTATTTTATGGAAATAATAAAAATGGGGTATGAAATTAGAGTATCCTTTAATAAACATTATTTAAGTTTACATGGATTGTTATCTAGAACTCCATCACATCATTTAAATTCCATGGTGTTATTTTTTTCTTATTTTATTTATATTTATTTGATTTTGTTATGTTGTATCTTATGGATCCTTTATATTTTGTTGAATTTACATGTTATTGTTACTCAAATAGTTCAAAAGATTCAATATTTTGATCTTCAATATATTTAATTATGATTTTTTTCATGTTTTTAAAAACATTAATTCACTCCTCTTAAATATATCATACTAGGAAAAAACTATTAAATCAATTGAGAAATTAGATAGAACTTTTATATCCTTTAGATTCAATGTAAATTAAATATATAAGTGTGTATACGACATATCAATAAGTGATATGAAACACCCCATCACCATTCTGACTTGTATTTTGAAAAACTTATTGTGATTTTCCTTTATTTTTGGTTGGATTATGCCAAGAAAGAATTGGGATGATACCTATAATGGTGAAGTTAGGGATTTATTGGAATTTTAAGTATAAAAAGGTAGTTTTTGTAGTCTACTTGGGATTTACATGTTCTGTAATAGTGTTACAGAACCTATAATATTATCCAGGAATATTTCGTAAAGAAGGTACACAACATAAATATTTACATGTTGTTCCTAGCTCACAAACCATGTAAATATTAAAAGGAAGGTATTAAATAAAAAGGTGAAAGGTTATTTTGGCACATATGGGACTCCAAAAGTAAAAGGTGTGTAATTGGGTTACACATCATGTAAAATCCTAAGTGTAAGTTTTAAGTAGGTGGATCAGATGGAATTACTATTCCCATTCCACCAAGTCTCATTTATATCAACCTAGAGATATCCCTAGGTGATTTTGGATCCCTATAACCCTTCTAAATAGTTTCATGTGATGATTTATCATCATGTAGTTGTGGTGCGTCTCTCAGAGTAAGCGGTATCTTTTTCTCCTCTATCTCTCTTTCTTTTACTCTTTAGGGTTTGATAGATAATCTAGGTATTGATGGACCAAAACTCTTTGTTATTGAATATTGTTTCTAGTTTGAGTTCCTAGACCTTCTTCCCCTTCATTCTTTATTTGTGAGTCCCATTTTAGAAATTTTGATTTACATGATAAAGGGAGGTGGTTCAATTTAAATTTTCAATTGATTAAACTTGAATTTTCTTATTGTTTGAAACTTCTTTCAATTGTATTGCAAAAAACCAATTTTATAAAAAAAGGATTTAAATTTAAATGTTATGGATTTTGGGAAAAATCACCATCCCTATGGAATTGGAGATTGGGGAGTGTTTAAAAATTGATGAAAATTATGAAATGAGTAAAGAATTGATTTTGGAAAACCAATTATGTAACGTCCTAGACCCAGCTGCCCCTCAACCCGAGCCCTGAGCCCGGTTGGCCACATGACCCCTAGCTTGTCTCCGCATAGGCCAGGGACTGCCGACTAACAACGGGGGTGTAATGGTAAGTCAGTGGGGAGACTGTACCCCCATGTCAGAGTACACAATGGTATTGAAGCCAACCAATAAAAATAGAAGAAGCACAACCACTGGTAAATAGGAAGAAAAGGGGAAACATACAAACCATACAACAGGCGTAAGAAAAACCCTGATAGATATACAAAAGAAACATAGGTAGTGTCTAATAAAAATGGATGTATGACATGGTGAAACAGTAATAAAAAAAGAGAACAAAAGTAGTCCACAAGAATCTCTAACCAAGCTTGGTCCTCTTCTCTGGATCCCCGGCTATAACATACATGTATCAACAACATGAAGCTGGGCCTTTTCTCCTACTAGTACCTGCAACAGTAAAGTCTACACAGGTGCCAAGGAGGCCACCCGGGTAGGGTGCAAGACAAGTCTCAGTATGCCACCACCAACGATGTCTACGTGTAATCCAAATAGGTGTTCGCAAAATAAACAGTGTGTAGTAAAATGCAAGTAAGTAAAACAAAGTAATAAACAACCCACCCGCTCAGGTTTTGGAAGGACACCTAGTAGTCTACCTACTTCAGCTCATGGGTGGTAATATGAACTTATCACCAGAGTGTAAGTATATATATATAGGTTATCACTGGCACGAGGTAAGAATGCCTCTCATCCATAAGCACTATATCTGCTGTGGGAAAGAATGCCTCCCACCCATAGAGTTTATATAGGAATGAGGTATAAATTCCTCTCGTCTTATTACACAGAGGTTCATCTGGAATGGGGTAAGAATGTTTCCCGCCCAAACATGGAGATTCATATAGAACGGGGTAAGAATGCTTCACACCCCCACACAGGGATTCATCTGGCACGAGGTAAGAAAGATTCCCGCCCGCACACGTAGATTCATCTGGCACCGGTTAAGAATGCTTCCTGCCCACACATGGAGATTCATCATAGGGATGTTAACACAGTAAGGCATAACCATTCACATCACAATATATAAGGCAATCCATCTTATATCATATCACATTAAAAAAGTATGGCATTTACCAATCACATTATAAGGAATACATACATCTCAACACATTAATGGGTTCAGGCTATCTCATCCTAGCCAACTTCTAACCCAACCATCTCATTTGCCTAACAAGGAAAATCCCGTTCAAGACATATCATTAAGGTCCAAAGGTAAAAAGGGGCCAAATATCAAGGTATATCACCTTAGGTTGACCAATCCTAGTCTACACCTCGTCTAAACACCCTAACAAGGTTAGATTCATCAATCTCATACCACAACGGTCATCTAGTCACGAATAAGTCAATATAAATAAGGGGTTTGGCGAAAGACAAACCAAGACACGGTGACAATAATTCAAAAAGATGAAAACCCAAAATGGAAACCACGTAACCACCTACCTTAGAGTTGTAGGAATATGCTCTCTTGATATCAACCTTAGATTCGTAGTAGGTTGGAAGAGATATGAGTTCTAGTCCAATTCCTTGAAAATAGGCCATATGAGCCTACATCAAAATAACAAAATGGACACAAAGATTCACCGAGGAAAGAAGGGTGCATGAGGTAAACCTTACCAAGGGTGATCCAACGACTTCGACGGATCGAAGAATGATTTCTAGATGAAGAATCCACAGGAGAAAGAGAGGGAGGAGGTTTTTGGATCTCAAAAGAAGGATCCCCTCTATTATGTCTGTGGGAAGGAGGAAGAAGAAAAGAACAAGGATTAAATAGAATTTAAGGGGAAAATGGTAATTTTCACCCAGAGCAGGGTCACACGGTTTAGGTGCATGGTTTACCCATACTGTGCGCAAACCGTGCACACCTCACTGCCTCCCTGACAAAAGCTGCAGGGCCATGCGGCCTGGTCCACATGGTCGTGCACCCCTACAGGTGCCCCTGTCTGCAGTCACATGGTTTATCCCAAATCATGCATAGGTCATGCGCCACTGCCTGTAAGCCCATTTCTCCAACTCCCGGGATCCGAACCAACCCCAGACACTTCCTAGACCTTTTTAGGATGTTACACACATTATAGAAGCATAAAGGAAATATTTGAATGAAAAACTAATGATCTGTACCTTTTCCAAAGTGTCGGGTCATTACAACCACCCCTCCTTAAAGCAACTCGTCCCCAAGTTGGGCTTCCGAGGGTACTGAGGTGTCATTAATGAAAATCTCTAGACATTTATAACATATATCATCCTCTCACTCCCAGGTCTCATCCTGTACCTGGCTGTGCTGCCATAGCACCCGTAGAAGAGGAACATACCTACCACAGAGTGTCTTCATGATCCGATCAACAATTCACATCGGATACTCCTTGCAGGAAGCATCCATATCCAGTTCAACCTCATCAAGCTGTACAACATGAGTCAGATCTAAAAATTGCTGGCATAGCTGAGATACATGAAAAACATCATCCATGGCCTGATATCTCTGCGGATGTTCAAGTTGGTAAGCTACTGGTCCGTTCCGCTTCATCACCTTCAAAGGTCCTACGAACCTCGGTGAAATCTTACCCTGCTTCCTATATGACTTTTCCCCAACCTGGGTGAGACCTTCAAGAAAACCCGGTTCCCAACCTCAAACTCAAGAGGTCGCCCGTTCTTGTTAGCATAGGACTACTTTCTAGACTGATCTATCTACATACGCTTCCTAATAAGTTGTATCTGTTCTGTAGTCTCATGCATAAGTCGTGGTCCTAGAATAGCTACCTCCCCTGCTTTAAGCCAACACAAGGGAGAGTGACAAGTCCTACCTTATAAGGCTTCATAGGGAGCCATCTCAATGGTATCCTAGAATCTGTTGTTATAACTGAACTCGACAAGAGGAATGTGTTTCTCCAATGAACCTCTAAAATCGAGAACACATGCACGTAACATATCCTCTAATACCTGTATAGTTCACTCGGTTTGTCCGTCAGTCTATGGGTGATAGGCCATGCTCAAAAGTACCTGCGTACCCAAGGACTTCTATAAACCCTTCCAGAACCGAGATGTAGAACAAGGATCTCTGTCCAAGACAATATAAAGAGGTGCTCCATGAAGGAACACTATTTCCTTGACATACAGTCTTCCCAAGTCATCAACCTTGAAGGTCTCCCACACAGGTAAGAAGTGTGCAACCATCATCAAACAGTCGATGATAACCCATTCTGTATCATTGCAATGAGGTGACCTGGGTAAAATGGTTACAAAGTCCATAGAAACATTGTCCCATTTCCACTTCAGAATGGACAATGGCAGAAATATCCCTGCCAGACGATGATGTTCTGCCTTCACCTGCTGATAGGTGGAACAACGCGTGATAAAACCAACTATCTCCCGCTTCATGTTAGGCCACCAGTACTGTCGTCACAAATCATGAAACATTTTGATGATGCCTGGGTGAACTGCCCATGCTGAGGCATGTAAATACCTCATCAGCTCCTCTCTGATGTCTGCTGGGACCCATACACACCCACGGAACAATAAAGTATCACCTTCATCCACGGTCCAATCTGTAGAGGCATCATCATCAACACTTTCTCATATAACAAGGCCTTCCGGATCTAATAAATATCTTTCCCAGACCCATTCAAAAAGATTAGACATCACCACTAAGGCTAAGAGGACAATTTGACCCTGACCCACCTGAACCTCAACGTGCATCTCTGAAAATAGGTCCACCAGCTTCCACTCCTCATTATATTCCCGAACCACTTGTGACTGAGTTTTCCAACTCAGCACATCAGCTACTGAATTTCCTTTCCCAGGAGTGTAGGCCAGTTCAAAATAAAAGGATTGAAGGTACTCGACCCACCTGTCTTGAATGAGATTTAGATCCCACTGAGTGAAGATATATTTGAGGATTTTATGGTCAGTGAATACCACAAAATTCTCTCCCAACAAATAGTGTCTCCAACAGCATAAGGCATGTAAAACCGCTGTGATATCGAGGTCGTGCGTCATATAATTTTGTTCATGAGCCTTTAGCTGACGAGAACCATACGCAATGACTCGCTCATCCTGCATCAAGATAGATCCATGCCTGATACCTGACGCATATAAAAAGACCGTATAAGCGCTGCCTGGCTCCGACAAGATCAGTATTGGTGCTGAAGTTAGTCTTCCCTTCAGTTCCTAAAAAGATACATCACAAGGTTCTGACCAATCGAATCTCACCCCCTTTTTGGTCAAAGCTAATAGCGGTGCTTCTAGTCATGAAAAGTCCTGAATGAACCGCCTATAATATCCAGCAAGCTCCATGATATTCCTGATATCAAAGATGTTCTTGGGCTTCTCCCAATAAATTAAAGCACTCACTTTCTCAGGGTCAACTGAAACTATAGACTCAGAAATAATGTGACCCAGGAAGTGAACCTTATTTATCCAAAAGTGGAATTTACTGAGCTTATCATAAAGCTAATGATATCTTAGTGTATTCAAAATAATCTCAAGATTGGTTTCATGGTCGTGTCTCGAGTGTGAAAAGACTAAGATATCGTCCAAAAATACAACCACAAAATAATCAAGGTAAGGGTGAAAAATCTGATTCATGAGATCCATAAACACTGCAGGTGCATTCGTAAGCACAAATAGCATGACTAGGTACTCATAGAGACCATACCTGCTCATGAACGCCGTTCGAGGTATATCTGATGTACTATCACGTACTTGGTGATAGCCTGACCTAAAATCTATCTTTGAAAACACCTTTGCTCCTCAAAGCTGATCGAAGAGGTCGTCAATTCGAGGTAAAGGATACCAATTCTTAATATTCAGATAATTTAACATACAATAATCCACGCAAAGATGAAGGGTACAACTTGCATTCTTGGAAAAGAGAACCTGTGATCCCCAAGGATAAGTAATGGGATGTATAAAGCCTTTTACTTCCAGGTCCTCCAGCTGAATCTTGAGCTTTAGAAGTTCCTTAGGTGCCATCTTATAAGGAGGAATGGTCACTGGTGCTTCTCCTAGTATTAGATCAACAGTAAACTTCTCCTCTTGCACTAGAGGTAGACTAAAGAAATCATCAGGAAAGATATCACTGAAATGCTCCAACACTGGAGGATAAACACAGGGTTGTAACCCTTGGTCATGACGATAAAGACTGGAAACCTGTGCCGTGACACCACCTAAAATCTGGTGTTTCGGTCCAACTCGAGTCGCACTAAGATTACATTCTCCCTTATGCATATTTGTGTCACCCTCTGGTGATGTAAACGCCACCCTCCGATGATAGCAGTCAATATAGGCTCTATAGGGAACTGAACAGTCCATCTTGATTATTACATCAAAACCTTTCATATCTAGAACATACAGGTTCCACATGAAAAGGTAACCACCCACCTCAAGGGGAAAATTTTGACCATGACGAATGCCCTATGAATGGATACCTAATGGGGTATCTAACGTGATCATTCCATGATATGACTCAACGTCAAGGCCCAATCATCCAATAATCACCTCCAATATAAAAGAGTGGGAAGCGACTTTGTAAAAAAAAGATACTAACGTAGAGGCAACTAGAATCATACCTCGTATAGTAGATGGTCTGGCATAGTGCTCTTGTGGCATAGGATGAACTGCATACAACTGGCTGATACCATGGCCCTGAGTCACATCCTGGTAACCCTGAGTAGACCCGCACTGCTGGCGCTGAGAGTCATACGCCTGATTACCTCTGCCTCGACTGCCACCATGGCCTGATCGACTGGCGGTATTCCAGCCACCTGACTAACGTGATCCTGCCGATCTAGCACCAGATCGTGGAGTAGGTACAGATCCCTAATCACTAGGCCCTGGGGGAATGTTTTTAAGAAACAGTGGAGATGACCCAACCTACCACAAGCTTTTCACTCCACTGGATTTCGCGTACTCTGCCTCCTCATATGTCCTAGAACCCCACATTGGTGAAAAATAGGAGTACCACCTGAAAAAAGGGTTTGACCACTAATAACACAATGAGATTCCTCAAAACACCGCTTATTCCCAGAAGTAGATCCACTAGAACCCTTAGATGCCAAATCGCCCTGGTTCAAACTGTCTGATTCTCTCAAATTACTCTCTGTGATCAAAGCCTGATTGACAAATTCTGAAATGTTCGTCAACCTGAACACGTTAACCTGTGACCGGATGGCATAACACAACCCATCCTCAAAACACCTAGCGACTATGAGATCATCAACAGCTAGTGTAGGAAAAAAATTCTATAAATCAATGAAATGGGACAAATATTCCATGACTGTCATGGTCCCTTTTTACAGATTCATAAACACTCCAGCTATGTCAGCTTTCAATGTCTAGGGAAAGAAGTAATCATAGAAGACATTCTGGAAATCAGTCCAGATCATATCTCTCTGCTATCTCGACTGGGTGATGACATCCCACCACCTCCTGGCTGAACCACATAGCATATAAGCTGCGAGCTTGACCCTATGCTCCGGAGGCATCTCAAGGTGCTCGAAGATGGTCAGAATAGCTTCCAACTAGGACTCCGTAGCAAGTGGTCTACCATCTCCTGTAAAAGTAGAAGGATGATGTGACTGAAACTCGTGGGTCAACTCTTCCATACTCAGGGCAGGTCGCACTCCACCGTACATACTCTGCATCATATGCTAGAAGCTCTCACGGAACTGGGCATCAACTCCCATCTTAGGAATAAAAAGAGGACCAATGGGTGGCTCGAGAGGAAGATCAACTGGCGGCTCAAGGCCCGCCACCTCAGGAACGTGATCGTCGCTGCCTTTAGTGTGCGTGACTCGAGGACGTCTCAGAGGCATAGTGCTACAATTCCAAACAAACGTCCCCAAAGAAGAAACCAACAAATTAAAGGTTGAACTCTAGAATCTAGGATATGTACTAAGCCTTCCTACCCCTAAGATCACCTATCCACACCCATATGAATTCTTAGTAAAACCTGCAACTGTTCAAATTTAACTTAATCTAGTTATATGGTATTTCCCATCCCATAAGGGCCCATACTCCTCATGAGATGAAAGATGACACACACTTGGATGTCATTTCTCATTTACATTTTCTAATCAAGTATTTTAATTTCCTTTAAATAAAATGATTGGTTTAGTTGGAATGACATTTTCTGATCCATAAGGTCCCATACAACATATGAAACTAAGAGTGACACCCACCAAAACCACATTATTCCTCAATTCACAACCTGAAAGAAGGGTCAGCACAGTTACACAGACATTAACAAGGTATGTAAATAATCAACAAGCAATGCTCGCTGAAAAGTTAAACTTGGCATGGAAAGATGCATGGCCTAATCCTATTGTGCCTATCGTGATGCATGTTCTAATGAATAACCCTCATTTCATCGAGTCAAACCCTAAAATCCAAATTCCAACATTGAAAATCTCAATAACATCACAAAACATGTGATGCACCCAATGGTGAAACAATATCAATAGTAAATGGAAGAAAAAATAACAATACAAATTAGGAAACATGGCCCATACCCCATACATGGGTTCACGACGCCCAAGAACAACTCCTGGATAAGTACCTAAGCATTCCCAGTCTCCAAGTCTATCATCACCAAATAGTAAAGTAAGAAAGAAAGAAACCTCTGATACCACTTTGTGACGTCTTGGACCCACCTACCCCTCAACCCGAGCCCCGAGCCCTGTTGGACACATGACCCCTGGCTCGTCTCCTCATAGACCAGGGGATGTCGAAAAGTTACGGGGGTGTAATGGTAATTCAGTGGGGAGACTGTACCCCCATGTCAAAGTACACAACGGTATAACAGCAAAGCAATAAAAATAGTGGAAGCACAACCACTGGTAAATAGGAGGAAAATGGGAAACATACAAATCATACAACAGACGTAAGAAAAACCCTAATAGATATACCAAAGACACGTAGGAAGTGTCTAATACAAATGGATGTATCGTATGAAGAATACAGTAATACAAAAAGAAAAAAAAGTATTCCATTAGCATCTTTATCCAAGCTCGGTCCTCTTCTCTAGATCCCCAACTAGAACATACATGTATCAACAACTTGAAGCTGGGCCTTTTCCCCTACTAGTACCTGCTGTAGTAAAGTCTACACGGGTGGCAAGGAGGCCGCCAGTGTAGGGTGTGAGACAAGTCTCAGTAGGCCACCACCAACGGTGTCTACATGTAATCCAAATAGGTGTTTGAAAAATAAATAGTGTGGAGTAAACTTCAAGTAATTAAAGAAAAGTAATAAACAACCCTCCCGCTCAGGTTCCAGAAGGACACCTAGCGGTCTAACTGCTTCAACTCATGGATGGTAATCTAAATAAATCACCAGAGTGTAAGTGCATAGATATAGGTTATCACTAGCATGAGGTAATCATGCCTCTCATCTATAAGCACTATAGCTAGCACGGGGAAGAATGCCTCCCACCCATAGAGGTTATATAGTCACGAGGTATAAATTCCTCTTGTCTTATTACACAGAGGTTCATATGGAATGGGGTAATAATGCTTCCCGCCCACACATGGAGATTCATCTATCACGGGGTAGGAATGCTTCCCGCCCACACACGGAGATTCATCTCGCACAAGGTAAGAGTGATTCCCTCCCACACAAGGAGATTCATCTGGCACGGGGTAAGAATGCTTCCTTCCCACACACATAGATTCATCACAAGCATGTCAACACAGTAAGGCATAACCATTCACATCACAATATGTAATGCAATCCTTCTAATATCATATCACATTAACAAAGCATGTAATTTCCCAATCACATTATAAGGAAGACATACATCTGAACTCATTAATGGGTTCAGGCTATCTCATCCTATCCAACCTCTAACCAAACCATCTCATTTTCCTCACATGGAAAGTCCCGTTCAAGACATAGCATTACGGTCTAAAGGTAAAAAGGGGCCAAATCTCAAGGAATATCACCTATGGTTGACCACACTCGGTCTACATCTCATCTACACACCCTAACAAGGTTAGATTCACCAATATCATACCACACGGGTCATCTAGACATGAAGAAGTCAATATAAATAAGGGGTTTGGCGAAAGGAAAACCACGACACAATGGTAATAAGTAAAAAAGGTGAAAAACCAAAATGGAAACCATGTGACCACCTACCTTAGAGTTGTAGGCATAGACTCTCTTGATATCGACCTCAGATTCATAGTAGGTTGGAAGAGATATGAGTTCCAGTCCAATGCCTTGAAAATAGGGCATATGAGCCTGCATCAAAATAACAAAACAGATACCAAGATTCACTGAGGAAAGAAGGGTGCGTGAGGTAAGCCATACCGAGGGTGATCCAATGCCTTCGATGGATCGAAGAACGGTCACCGGATGAAGAATCCACCAGAGAAAAAGAGGGAGGAGGTTTTTGGAGCTCAAAAGAGGGCTCCCCTCTATTCTATCTGCGGGAAATGGGGAAGAAGAAAAGATTAAGGCTCAAATATAATTGAAGGGAAAAATGGTAATTTTTACCTAGAACAGGGTCGCACAATTTTGGCGCATGGTTTACCCAAAACGTGCGCAAACCGTGCACACCTGACTACCTCTTAGACAAAAGCATCATGGCCGTGCGGCCTGGTCCGCATGGCCGTGCACCCTGGTAGGTTTCCCTGTTTGAAGCCACACGGTTTATCCCAAACCGTGCGTAGACCGTGTGCAGTCCGTGCGACACTTCCTGTAAGCCCATTTCTCAAACTCCCAGGCTCTGAACCAACCCCAGACACTTCTCGGACCTTCCTTAGGATGTTACACACATTATACAAGCTTAAAAGAAAGATTTGAAAGAAAACTAAAGATCTGTACATTTTCCAAAGAGTCGGGTCCTTACAACTTAAATTTAAATGATAAAAACATTTTATTGGTGTCTCTTTGAAATGGAGTGAAATGATGAAAAACCTCTATTTTGGTTTTTGGAATGAATTTGGAATATCAAAACTGAAAATGGAGTAATTACATTAGGAACTAATTTGAAATTATTTTCCCATTATTGATTTATTGACTGAGAACATGTGAACCTGGGTAGTTAGTAAGTTATTTGGGAAAAAGATTTCTAGAACGGTAATTGCCTAGAAATGGATTGACACTTTAAAACTCTAACAAAAATTTAGTTTAGGAGATCATATCCACAGTTGGATTATGATGAGTCCTATTCATCCTGAGCCCGAGGGAGGTGTATGCACCTTTCCATTATCAAATATTTGAGTGTGTGAGGATTTCATAACTTGAAATAATCATACCATAGAGAAGATGGCCATTTTTTATTGTGATTGTTTTGATATGTATATTCCATTGATTATGATACTTTTATATTCATTCTGAATGATTTATATAAACTATTTTATATAAAGTGTTTATTTAATCCATGTTTGAATTTTTTTTCATCAATTGAATTGAAAAATAATGTTTTGTTTTAAATATGAAAATTTACTGGCATGCCTATTTTGATTAAAATGAAAATCATAAGTAGGTTTATTATTATGGAATCTTATTATGGAACACTTGGTGAGACCCTACTAAGAATTTTAGCTCACACCCTACCTTTTCCTTTTGGAGTTTGTAGATTTTCTCCAACTAGGTCCGAGTAAAGGGAGGGAGACTATTGGAGGAGGTAGATATTCATGATCTTTTGGGGGATTGAAGTGACGTATACTTTGGGATGCATAATTTTTCTTGATAGACTTTTGGGACTTGATGATGTAATGCATGGGTCACTGATATCATTTTTTGGTTTCTGGAACTATCTCCCTTTGGATTTTTTGAGCATATTGATATTTACCTTTATCTTCTTTTGTTTTGTGGAAAATTAATTCCCACATTTATATTGCATGATACATGGTTCTAGTATCTACCCATTGGGACCAGGAACGCTCTTCAGGATATGTTGGATTTGTATTGTTTTTCAGGGTACTGGGTTATTCAAGTTGGTTTATGAAAAAGTGGTATCAAGGGGATGTAGGTTAAGAATATTATCTTGATGTCAGTATACAGTTGAGAAATATTTTTGGGACATAGGATGTAGTTTCGAGTGATTTCTTGGACATATTTCATTGTAATGTTCCTTATGTCACCAAAGGTGGTTTGGGAAATATGTATGGATGATTAGTTCTTGTAATTTCCTTGATTTTTATTTGTGTAGTTGAAATTCAAATCCTTTTTATCTATATAATGGGATTAATCTCCCTTGATTCTCTTGTTTAAGTATTTATATGAGCAATATTATGATGTAATCAATGTTTTTTATAATGTTGTGTGGCATCATAAATCTAATAATACATGTGAATGGGATTTGGGAGTAAGCTTCTAATAAACCACATTGATAATATTCTCTTGGGGACAAGAATCTGGTTGAGGTTATTGTGCATGCTATCTAATCTCTAGGATGTGGACTTATACCCATTCTTGTTCAGGATATTATTTTTAAACCTCAAAGGGATGAATCTTCGAGTCATGATAAGGAGTTGCTTCATTAGAAACCACATACTTTACAAGCCTCTAGTGATCCTAAATAGGTTGAGGTTTGGTTGAGAAAGATAGATCTTCTATTTGATCTTCAAGAAACTCCCAAAGCTATTAAGGTAAAGTGTTCTATCTTTAAGCTTGAGGGACCTACCATGAGATGGTAGGATACAATGGTGATGGTAAAGAATCATGTGGGTTTAGAGTGTAAGTAATTAAATTTTTTTAGTCAACTAGTTATTTATGGATTCTATGGTGTTGTATAAGGCTGTGGAGTTTTTCAAACTCAAGTAGGATGATAGGACTATGACAGAATATACAAACCGATTCACTATGCTTGTGCACTTTTCATATGATATTGTATTGAATGAGAATATGAAGACTCAACGGTTTGATATGAGATTTTTAAATGATATTTTTTATTAGGTTTTATTTCTGAAGAACTCTTCTTATGCTGATTTGATGGATAGGGTGTTGATGGTCGAACTTGATCTGGTTGGTAAGTCAAGTTTTATGAGATTTCCCTTCTCTCCTAGTGTAAATTCAATGAGTTCCAATAAAGGAAAGATAAATAATGATTAGTCTCATGGTGTATATTTATAATAGGTTTCTTCTAGACCTCCTGCAATGACGGGAAGATGCCCATTGACTTGATACTATTGTAAAAAACATGAGTATTCAAAGTAGTTTTTCACTAAGGCACCAAAGATATGTAGTTCCTATGGTCATTCAAGACACTTGCATAATTTGTTATATCTGTTTTTAACTATGAAGTGGGATGAAATCATCCACACCAAAATGTACTGTTCTAAAATAAAATGCTTCAAGATCTAAGGGATTCTGGCCATATTCCCATGGAATGAAGCTTCTTCACATAGTGAAAGAGTTTCGAGAGGAAGAAGATATGGGTCCAGTGACTGTGAGAGGTTCCATCATTGTAGATTCATATTTAATGATTTCATTATTTTATACTTGTTTATCTCACTCATTTATATCAACCTGTATTGTGAATCTACTAAATCTTCCTACAGAGATGTTATCTTATGTGACAACTATTAATAAACCCCTAATAATGATGGGAGAGAAGGGTTTTCATTGTCCTACTTGTGTTTTATCATTAATAGATATTGATATTTCTTGGGTTTTTCTAGTTCTCTACATTAATCCTATTGATGTCATTTTTAGGACGGATTGCCTCATTGATAATAAATCTAAAATTGATTTTTACCTTTGATGGGTATCCATTACTATGCCAGATAGAGTGTGCCAGATATTTCAGGGAGAATAAGACTCAAGTTCAATCAGAGCCAAAATTTCCTATCAT
Organism: Viscum album; assembly: GCA_963277665.1. Classification (NCBI taxonomy): domain Eukaryota; kingdom Viridiplantae; phylum Streptophyta; class Magnoliopsida; order Santalales; family Viscaceae; genus Viscum; species Viscum album. The sequence goes on from OY728155.1 coordinate 728,521,181, forward strand.
GAGATGGAGAAAGTAATATCACTATTTGATTTTGATTTGGAGTTGGAATAATTGAGTAGTGATCTCCCTCTAGTTTTTGTCAAGTTTTTTGATGTTTTTCCACCTTACTTATATGGTTTTCCATCGGTAATGGAGGTAGAGTTTTATATTGATTTAGTTCATGGTACTCAACCAATATCGGTTCCTTATTACCACATGGAACCAGCTGAAATGGAAGAGTTGAAGTATTAGTTGGATGATCTGTGAGACAAAGGATTTATATGATTGAGTGTGTCACCATGGGTGGTTCCTTCCCTCTTTTTAAAGAAAGCCGATTCAATACTTCCACTATGTATTGATTATCTAAAACTCCACCAATTTATGATAAATAAAAAGTATCCATTACCATAGATTTATGATCTGTTTTACTAGCTAAAATGGGAGAAGTAGTTCTCAGAGATTAATTTTTGATTTGGTTTTCACAATTTGAGAAGAAAATAATATGACATTCAGAAAACTACCTTCTAGAGAAGGTATGACCATTATATGTACCTTTTTATGACATTTGGTATAACCAATGGTCCTACAATTTTTATAGATTTGATGAACATGATTTTCCAAGAGTATCTTGACATGTTCGTGGTGGTATTTGTGGATGAAATCCTAGATTACTGTAAGTCTAATGAGGATCATGTGCATAATTTGAGACATGTTAGGGAATTGTTGATATATCAGTGAAATTATGCCAAGAAATCTAAATATAATTTATGTATTGGGGAAGTGAAGTTATTTGGACACATGCTCTCAAAACATGGTGTTTTAGTTGATCATGAGAAGGTGAAAGCTATTATGACATGAGAGAAACTATGTATTTCTTTAATGATTCAGATCTTATTGGGTTTATTTGGATATTGTCACTATTTTGTAAAAGATTTATTGATGTTGGATTCTCTGATGATCTCTATAGCTTAGTAGGGTTAATGTTTTATTGGTTTAAGAAATGTCAGAGTTATTTTGCTGATCTGAAATGTATTTTGACATATGCACTGGTGTCTAGTCTTCTAGAGGCAAAGTAAGGTTATGTGGTCTTCTATGATGCAACATGTTTACGGTTGTGATGTGTTCTTATACAGGGTGATCACATCATTGCCTATCGATCTTGATAGCTTAATAAAAATTAGAAGAATTACCCAACTGATTAACATTAATTGGACGCTATGATCCATTAATTTAATAATTGGAAGAATTAACATTTTGGAGAAAGGTTTATTGAATTTTTTGATTACAAGGGACATAGTTATATATTCTCTATTTTTATTAATATCTAATGGAGATATTGGGTGGAGTACCTAAAATATTTTGATTTCAATATTTCCTATACCCTAGGGAATGTGACCATTGTTGCTGATGGTTTGAGAAGGAAACATACAACTAGACCATGAAAGAATCATCATTAGAGTGGAACATTATAGCTCTTTTCCATAGTTACATATTGGAGTTTAGGAAATAGGGACTAAGGATATTCTGGCTATTGTTCAGTTGACCTCCATTCTTCTCTAGATGATTCTTTTGGAACAACAACTTAATGATGAATTCCATGGAGTTAGGAACTCTCTTCATTATGGGGAGACCGTTGGTGAGTGTTTATTTTCCACAGTGGGTATTCTATGTTTCCAGAATCGATACATTATACAATTTCTTGTGAAGATATATGTGATGGGGGATTTCTATAATCTATAGTGGGAAGTGCTCTCTAGATCCATGAAAATTTTCTATGATATGTGGTAGTGATTATTCTGGCTAGGTATGAGATAAGACATTGATTATTTAGTATATTATGGTTATAATTATCAATAAATTATGGTTGACCATCAGAGACCTTCTGGTTTGCTATAATCACGTCTAGTGTTGACTTGGAAGTGGGAAGAGATCTCTATGGAATTTTTATTTGGGTTTCTGCATACCCAGAGAAAGAATAATATGATATGGGTTGTGATTGATAGGCTAAAAAATCAGATCACTTTATACCCATTGTTGATACTATCAACGTTGAGGAGCTAGGAAATATTTACGTGAGAGAGACTATTTGTTTGCATGGAGTTCCATCTATTATAGTATCTAATAGGGACCACCATCTTACTTATCACTTTTTTGGAGTCCTTAAGGAGGAATTGGGATCTCAGGTTTTAGATGAGTATGGAATACCATCCATAGATGGATAGATAGATAGAGAGAGCTATAAAAATTCTTGAGGATATGCTTCGTGCATGTGTCCTCGATTTTGGTGGAGTTTGGGATAATGATTAGGGATTGGTTGAGTTTTTAAATAACAATATTTACTATTATGCTATTATAAAGGCTTCTTTTGAGGCCTTGTATAGAAGAACTTGTAAATCTATGTTGTGTTAGTCAGATATTCGATAAAGTTACTTGGTTGTATTGATACTAGTTCAAATAAAATAAAAAAGATTTAGTTGATTCATGATAAGTTGTTGAAGGGATAGATGCTGTATAAATCCAATGCTGATCATTGATGTAGACCATTGGAATTTTTAGTCGATGATAAAGTTTTCTTGAAAGTTTCACCAAGTTTGGGTTATCAACGATTTGTGAGGAAAGGTAAGCATATTCCTTGTTTTTGGGGTCCTTTTGAGGTTGTTGAGAAGGTGTGGAAAGTGGAATATCATTTATAACATCCACCACAGTTAACATCGATACCTAACATGTTTAATGTATCATAGTTATGAAAGTTTATTTTTGATCTAACTCATGTTTTGAGTTGTAGTGATCAGGAATTTGAGACTAATTTAACTTTGACTGAGAATCTAGTTAGGATATATTATTCTAAGACCGATGTACTTTGTGGGAGGATTATACATTTGGTATGAGTGATATGGTATCATAGTTCTAATTCTCATGAGACGTGGGAGCATGAGACACTGATTAGAAATTAGTAGCCTCAACTTTTTGATATGGAAGCTTCTTGATAGGGTTTCTAGGGGAAGATTTTTTTATGGTGGGGAGGCTGTAACACCCCGTTACCTTTTTTGAAAGGTATGTTTGAAACATTATTGTTGTTTTCATTTTTTGATGGTTGGGTTATTCAAATAAGAAATTTATAGGATAACTGTAATGATGAATTAAAATATTCTTTTGGATTTTTCATCATAAACCATGTAGTTTTAAAGTATTCTTGGGTTTTACAATTTGTGTAATAGTTTAAAAAATGTGTAATATTCTACAGGAAGAGTTGATGAAGTAGGAACACAACATGAAAGTTTACACACCATAAACAAATTACATTCTATGAAAATATTAAAATTCAGGTTTTTAATCAAAAGGCGGGGGGGGGGGGGGGTATTCAACATATATGGGACTCAATAAGTAAATGATGTGTAATTGGGTTGAATGTCATGTAAAATCATGATTGTAGGTTTTAAGAAGTTTGATCAGATGAAAATATTATCCCTTTTCTTCCAGGTCTCCTTGTTCTCAACCTAGAGGCATCCCTAGGAAATTCAAGATCTCTCCAACACTTCAAAATTGTTTCATTCAACGATTGATCATCATTGAAGTTGTGATGAATTTCTATGGGTAAGAGGTATTCCTGTCTCCTACATCTCTCTCAATTTTCCTATTTGGGGTTTGATTGATCATATTTGGGTTTAATAGATCTAAACAAAGTCTTGTTGAATCTTTTTTCTTGGTTGAGTTCCTAGATCTTTTGCGCCTTTGTTCTTCAATGGTATGTCCCATTGTGGGCATTGTGATTTCTTTGATAAAGGTAGGTGGTTCTGTTTATAATGGGAAATTTATTAAAACTTTATTTTTTTATTGTTTGAAACATATTGAAACTGTATAGTGGAAACCCAATTTGATGATAATTTGGATTTAAATTGAAATAGTATGGATTTTGTGAAAGATATCCCTTTACTATGGAATTAGAGATTGGGGCATGTTTGATAATTGATAGAAATTGTGAAATTATTTGAGAATTGATTTCAAAAAATTGATTAGATTGAAATGTTAAAAACCTTGGATTGTTTTTAGTTTAAAAATGCATGAAATGATGAAAAACCTTTGTTTTGGTTTTTGTAATGGAATTTTCATATAGAAACTAAAAATGTGGAAATTTCTTCGGGAACTGTTTTGAAATGATTTTCCTATAGTTGACTGATCGATTGAGAACAAGTGATCCCGTGCAGTTAGTAATTTATTTGGGAAAACATGATTAGATGGTAATAATCTAGCAATGGATTTATGATTTATTACTTTAGAAAAAACCTATTTCAAAAGATATTAGCCTCATATGGATGTTGAATATTCCTATTCAGCCTGATCTTGAGGGATGTGTGTGCACATTCCCATGATCATAAATTTGAGTGAATGAAGAAATTGTAACTAGAAACTATCATACCATAGTGAATATAACCATGTAGTATTTTGAAAATGTTTTGATATATATATATATATTCCATTTATTGTGAAACTATTTTATGTATTACTAATGATTAATATAAACTTTTTTATATAAACTTTTTATTTAAACCGTGATTGAAATGTTTTCCATAAATTGAATTGAAAACAATGTTTCATTTTAAATATAAAAATGCACTGCCATGCCTATATTGATTTAAATCAAAATAATTATTTGGATTAATATTATGTCATATTATTATAGAACAGTTGGTGAGCCTATAATGATATTTCTATCTCACACCTTACCTTTTCCTTCACGGGTTTATAGATTTTAGCCTACTAGGTTTGATTAAAGGGAAGATGTATCTTGTAGGAGTTGGAAGTTCTAATCCCTTGGGGGCTTGGAGTGACATGTCCTTTGGGATGTGTATTTTGTCTTGTTAGACTTATGGTAATTCATGATATACTATTTGGGTTTTTTATATAACTATTTGGTTTCTAGTACTATCTCTATTTTGAGTTTTTGAGCATAATGATATGTATATTAATCTTCTATTATTTTGGTGTAAAATTCATTCCCAAGTTAATATTGTATGATGCCGGGTTCTAGTCACCAACCTATGGTTATCATGAAATCCCTTCAGGCTGTGTTAGGATCTGTTTAGTTATTAGGGTATCGGGGTATCTAGGGTGGTTCATGTCATAATCCTTGTATTATGTAGTGGTTATATGGTTATAAAATTCTTTTGGTTGGGTTCAACATTGTTATTATTAAGGAGGAAAAGTATTTTATAAATGAAAAGTTTGAAATGAATTATATGAGATTTGTGAATGAAATTTTGGGCCTCAAAATGGTTTGTTCAGTTTAGGGGATAAAAATTTCTTATTCTCATTATGTTGTGAAAAATATAATTTGGAAATACTATTATCAAAATTATAAAATTATTTAAAATATATATGAACCTTCTCCAGATTTATTCAAAAATGGGAGTGGTTCCCCTGTGTATTAATTAGAATATTCTCAAATCATTGTAAATTTATAATATATTGTAAATAATGAAAGACCATATATTCATTTTTTGGTCTCATAGATGTCAATGCATACTCGATTTCCCAATATGACTCATTTAGAGGTATTGGATAGAGTACATCAATAACTAAAAGAATATATTTCCCATTGTATGTATTACGAGATATTCCTTACCATACTATATGGCTACATTGACACTTTCTAGACAACCAGGAAATCTGGGTTTAATGGTTGTATTTGTTAGGTTTTTACCATAAGTGGTGACATAGTCAACTGGTGGTCTTGTAAATAGACCATTATAACATGGTCTAATTTGGAGTCTAACTTATACACTTTAGAAACTAATGGAGAGGAGGCTAAGTGGATACAAATACCATTATCCACATTTTCGATGAGTAAATTTTATGCTCCAAAAATCACAATAAATTATAAAAAATCAGGCCATAATAACAAAGATTAAGAGTAACAATTATAATGAAAAGATAAATAGGCATGTTCACGTGAGAGTTAAGGATATCTAGGGTCTAATTTTTGACTGGGTCATATATATTGATTATGTTGGTACCAAATAAAATCTAGTTGATCCTTTAATTAAGTGAGTTGAATATCCCTTGGTATAAAAATTAAATTTTGGGGTGGAACTTAAATCCCATAATTGATTCATATACTATAAAAAAGACAACCTAATTAGTAGATATCCCATAAATTAGGTGTGAAATATTATTTACTCTAAAAAATGAATTCTTTTTTATCTTCCATTTACCTTTGTAATTCTCATTCATTGTTTTCCTTTCTCTCATGATTTAGTTTACCCTTATATAGAGTTGATGAGGACCTTTACAAAGTTTTTGTGTGAATTATTAACAATAATGAAATCCATTGGGCACCCTTACCTAACCTATGTATTTAGTGGTGTACTCTAACATATATATTGTTTACCCTTACACAGTTGTAGGATGACCCTTGGATCATAGGTAGTTTCTCTAGGAAACCTTGACAGGATGATTTTGTGAACTTTATGAGGTGGCTGGAGGACATGGATGTAGTGACTCTTTTACCTTAACATAAGAATTTTTATCACCTTTACATGGTTTCCCTAGGATCATCTCATTCATTGATAAATCTTAATTATTGGACCAATTTCATCCATCTTTGCAGCTGCAACTCATTTTTTAGGTTATTTTGATATTTCTAAGCTATTATGCTTATTTAGGTATATGATTACTCTTTTAAAGGATTTAATCAATATATTTTGAAAACCCATCATCATTTTATTCATGAACTTTATCTCCCCCTATGGTTTCTATAGAAACCATATAAATATTAATAGATAAATTTGGGTTTCTTCTTGGCTACTTCTTGCACATCCTCCTTGGAGGACCTTCAACTCCATTCCATCACTTAAGAGGATATCCTATCCTATTGTTGAGGTATGACGGAGATCCAGTTATCATAAATGGTAAGGAATGTCATCTGTGCATGTATTTAAATAAAAAACTAGGAACCAATTCATTAAAATATATTCTCTAATTGAAAACTAGTTAGTGGTATACTGATTGGATTTTAAGTTCCCTTGTATTTTCTCATTTATTTAGTATTTTTTGTTTCTATATGGATATTATTAATATGGTTTATCTTGATCATTTCTTGTATTCTATTATCCCTTTATTAATAAAGGATCATGAGTGGGTGGTGTTCCTGACATTCAATTAGGACCAAATTAGCCATAAGCACATTAAATAATTATTTTATTTACTAATTTAGTTTTTCTTTCATTGTTTTTGATTTATTCTATCCTGAGCCACCAAATATTTCTACTCTTCATTCAATTTCTATTTTTTTGAACATAATATAAACCAAACACATACCCATTTGATCCCAGTCCATTGTGTGGGGGAATACCACTTAACATTGCCCCAAACAATTAGCAATAGAGCTTCTTGATAATGTAATGAGTTTAATAATTCAGAAATTTAAAATTTATATGGTGATAATGATTTTCATATTTGGTGAATCATGATGTGAGATCTTCTAGTCCATTAGAGGCTTATTGATGCCCTTAAGGGACCCAACAAACCCATTATTGGCTAGTTTGCCAATAGAAATACCACTATCGCATATCACGATGTACATATATATGTTTTAGATAAATCTCATAGTTTAATATTATTATCTTTAAGAGATAAATCTTTTTTGAAAGCTGTATGTGAATATGATGATACTGATATCTAATTGAAACTAGAAAACTGTACAAGACTGCATCCTTAGTTTTTCATTTTTATAAACATCTATGAATATTTACCTTCAAAATGAATCTTGAAACTCCTATTATAGTGCATATTGATGAATATAACAAAATTATTATTGATTTTTACAAAATTTATGTGATAATGTTTTGTGAATGTGATGATATAATTCCTATTATTTCTATATATAATTCATATAGAACACTTACTAAGGCAATTATATATATTCTTAAATCCTAAACTCTTGAAGAGGTCTAATCGACAATACTTTTTAAATAAAATTTTAATAAACTCATTACAAACCCAAATCCAGTAACCCAGATCTAGTGAATACTTTATTACATTTACATAAGATACAAATTATCACATTATAAAGGATTAATTGGTTTAGTAGTATTTAAGAACTATACACATACATAATTCCCATTTTACACTGTAAATAAAATATAAAACATAGTAAAAGTATATATTCTACAACATTGAAACTCATTAAAGGATTCTTTGTTAATATCCTGGGTAAAGGAAAACAAAATAAGGGTGAGCTCAAATTCTCAATAAAGGTTTCATATATTGTAAGATATCATGAGTAAATAAAGAATAATCAATATGTGAAGGTAAATAAGTTAAAATTTATTACATTTAATCAGTAACATGAGTATGAAATGCATCAATGGATAAAATCAATGTAATAATATCATGGATAATAATAACTGAATTTTCAATAAATAAAATTCATAATGTTGGATGTCATGATCTAATACACCATAATATCTTATAATCAATGCATTTTTCCAATACAATTTAGTTTTTGGGTAGGTATACACCAAAAAACCTATTTAGTATGGATAACTTATTATCCACTGAATTAGGATAATATTAATTGTTAATATATATAATATTCATGTGATTTATTATTCATAAACACCATTTTAGTGCATTTTACACTTTGAACATTATTTCATATTATAATTGTAATTCCTTCTTAAAATTCACTATTACATGGTACATTTTTGGACAACATTTAAAGTACCCAATGATCTTGATTTTATTTTCATATTTATTTTTCAGGTTTCTCATTAAATTGGTAACAATTCATACTTTTTAAGTACTTTAAGATTCATATTGGAAGACCACCAATGTTGGCCTTGAACAAACAACATTCTGGATGAAGTGAACTGGACAAAATCCCAATAGAACTACTATATCGGCCAATATCCAAGCCCAATATTTCTGAACCTTTAAATGAATATAGAGTCCATCAAGGGGGACATGTCATCCAATAGTTACAAGAGCTAATTATGAGTTTGAAATGGAGTATCATGTGTCCAAATTTGAAGACAAAATTCTGGGCCAGATTCTTCGGCCTAGAAAAACATCCTATACATTTAACCATATCTCGCAAACCATAAACTATTTTCAGCTGAATGTTTACATTATATCAGGGGACATCCAAATATTAATTTTTTTCTTCCATGGCTTACCAAAATTCGGCCATCCATATGCTCGTTTGAACACATCTGTCGAGTCGTGCAATTTGGATCAGATTTTTTTGTCAAGGGTGGAAAAATAAACTCTCCCTCAACTTTCTACCCACCTATGGCCTACCAATACTAATTGATGAGACTTGTACTATTGGATGTTCGACCCAAGGTTTCAAAAATTCCTATTTAAGGTAGTGGTGGTGGAGGAGTTTTATTTTAATGTTATGCTACCAATTTCTTGTTGTAATCACATTCCTTCAATTGTAAGTTCCTTGAATTACCTTAGATTCTTTATAAAAATTCTTCATCTTATCTTTTTCTATTCTTATTATTACGAATTTGATACCGTTTACTCAAGGTTTGAACTTTTTCATACCAAATCTTGTGATATTATCTCACCATGGTGGAGTGATGGTTATTTCATTGTTTTTTACTTCTCCAATTCCTCCCTCATGAGTCTAAGTTCCACTTCCATTGAAACCATAGGATAAATGGAGGGATAACCCACTTATTGGTTGATCCAATGGAGTATCAAGGGGAAGGATTGGATTTTATTTATCACTACCTTAATCTTTAATCCATTCTCTAAAATGATATTTTTATGTGATGATTTTAAAACTTCTTCATCCTTATTGAATTTTAAGGATACACACTTTTAGTGCTAATACATACCTTTACCTTGGAGTGCTCAAAAATTTGATCATTCAAGTGTATAGGTGATTAGTATTAGGGTGTGTAGGCATTAAACCCGTGTGTGAGGATTTTTTTGATCTTCTGAAATAAACTCATCTCAAATATAATAAATTAAAATATTTGAAAAATGAATTCATCCAATCCACCCCAAGTGACAACCTAGGATCAAATCATACATTAAAATTGAATTAACTTTAGTTTCTTAGAGTTCACTTAAACCCATATAAAATCATCCCATGTTGGAAACTTAATTGAAAAAAACTGTCAATTTAATGTATACTTCTATAGGTTTCATATTAGGTCCCTAAGGATTCGACAACCCAAGCTAAACTACAAGCGACCGCTTAACCCTAAAACCTTGGGTAAATTTGGGAAAGACCACTAACTCACTCATTAGTCCCATGAGACCAATCAATACATCGGGGGGGGGGGGGTAAGTCTAGGACCCACTTATCATTTCATGTTCATTTCATTACTTATATATTGAATAATAAATTCAATTAATAAACAATATTACATATCAATATATATTTTTATTGAGTGAAGTAGAAGGAATATCAAGATTTCCCCAGTCAATCAAATAACTTTCACAGTAAAAAACTGTATATAAAAATTTTATAAGTTTTATAAAATATGTTTATCCATGATATAAATAATATGGATATATATGATTAAATATGATCATAAAAAAATTATATTTTAAAGATAAATTTAATAACAACAAAATTAATTGAGAGATGATAGCCGATCATCAATTCATCTAAAAAGTAGATTTTGTAGTAAAATCACATATTTTAGAGAATAGAAGAAAATGAAAGATAAAAATTTAAACTAATTTTTTAATAAAAAATTTTCATTATTAATGTATTGAAAACTTATATAAGAATTTAAATATTTTAAAATGTTTATCGTGTTGGGAAAATCGGTTAACACCATATACATTAAAAAGAAACATTCATTTTGACTTTTTTTATATAAAAAAGATAAAAATGTACCTTTTATAAAACCTTAGAAATATTATGTTAAAATGTTATAAAGATTCAAGGATAAAATAAAATTTCCTTAATAAATCATTTAATTAAAAAAAGGACTCTTATTAAATAATTTCGAAAAGTATGGACATGGATGAAAAATATATCTGATCAAAATAAGAAATAAGATCCGTTTTTTAATATTTCCATACTTAATTAAAGTTACAAAGAGAGGAAATGTTAAAAAAAAGGAAAAATAATTAAATATAAATTGGATAATAATACAAAATTTATTTTTGAATGATATATTATAATATCGCTTTAATGAAAATATAAGTAATCCAAAAAAGGAGATTCTAATTCGAATTCATACCTTTATGGTAACTTTTAAATTGTATCCCCCTGAGAGTGTAAACTTGAATTGAAACATGAATCCCTATTAAGAAATATAATTTCATTTTAAATTTATCAATATATTATTATATACACCATACAAAATAAACTAGGATCATAATACCAAATATGTCTTAATAGAGTGGAAATTAAGATGAAACCCTTTACAGAGATTATAACACTCAAGTAATAATAAATCATTGAAGTGATTATGTGTGACAATTGTAAAATAATATAAAACAAGTGTAAATATAAAATAATATAATAATTGTCCAATTCTCACATAATCATGACACAAAAAAGTCAATGAGTAAGTAATAGAACCTAATGAAAAGAAATTGATTAAAAACCAATTATTTCACACTTAAACTCAATTAAACATAGTTTAAACTTATGTATAATTGTTTTAAACATGTTAATACTTAATAATAGAAACATATTCATATTTATAATGTAATATATGAATAATTTATAACATCCTATCAACCATTCATTAAAAATATTCCACTGTTATCATCATTTCAATTGTTAACCATTTAGTTTTCTCATGCATGTTTCCTCATGGATGTTCTACTTATAGGGAATAGGTAGTAGTTTCATCATATAAAAAATTAAACTAATGTTATATTTATATATATATTCATTATATATATATATTTAGAATCATCCTTGAAAAGAGGAAATGAAAAATGAATCACATCGCTACGTGGAGGTGGTAGCTGACACGTACACGCGAGCGACATTATAAATTTTTAATGGGTTGAAGGGTAATGAATTATATGATATATTAAATTTAAAAAATCATAATTATGTTACAATTATCATATATATTCATTAGTTCCATAATTATGACTAGCCTTGTGAGGCGGCAATGGACAAAAAATTACATCAGTTCGCGAGGCGGAAGTCTGTTGTACACATGAGTGATGATTTTGTTTCCCATTTGATGTAGAAATAAATGGATAAATATTCTTCCATAAACATCATTACATATAAATATATGATAGTTATTTGTCTTATTATATTGGAATGGTTTAGACATAATTGAAGGTGGTAAATTAAAAATCAAAATAAAAGTGTTTGGTTAAAATGATTACCTATTCTTTGTAAGAGCTCCTTTAAACAACCTATTAAGGACCTTAGGGTTTCTATTTTTAGAATAAAAATACCTACAGAACATGTATAGGGGTTTTGGTGAGATATTTTTTCAATTCTTGGATGATATGTTTTCAAGGTTTGTATCCTATTATAGTGAAGAAAAGGAACCAAATAGAATTATATAATAGATTTAAATATAATATTTTTTTGATGTGAAAGTATCTCAAAGTGGAAAAAATTTAAAATATAATATATTTCATGTTTCAAATAACTCATAACAATAAAATTTTTATAGTTTTATGTGGAATTTTAAACCATATCACTTGGTGTAACCAATTCATTACTAAATTTTAAACTTAATCTTGGTAACAACCTTTTGAAAACTATAAGATTATAAATTTACTTATATGGTAAAAATTAGTTCCAAAAGGATCATGTGATGAAATATTTTACCATATCCCACACCTATAGTCTAATTTAAATTTATTTATTAGTTTTAAATCATTTAACATAATAATATTTAAGAAAAAATTCCACTAATGTCATTTTCATTGTTATCATACTATATTGACTTTAAAAAATATCATGAAATCCCAAAATCTCAAATATAATCAATTATAAAAAACCTTATTCTTATTAAATATATATAAAATTCCTGATATATCTAAAATATTCTAAAAATTATCATTTTTAATATTTTGAAAATCATATACTTAATTTTTCTTTTGTTTTCATAAAAACCATCCCATCTCAACATAAATGTATTAGACAATTACACTAATTTTAAAATTTTTAAAAAATATAATAATAATAATTTATTTTATTTCATCATGCAGTTTGTTTTCATTAAATATGTATATTTACTCACATATATGTCATAAAAACTTAATTATTTTATTATTTTTATATTTCTCATCTTGTGCAAGCACTACACAACCTTTTGGATAATTTTTTTATTATATAGATCCAAAATTCATAAATATCAACACATATAATAAAATAAACATCATATTAAAAAATAAAGTTTATTAAATACTTATTTCTTCACAAATAATATAATTAGGTCACCAAATTTTACTTTTCCAGTGCTACACAAGCATCGTGTTGACATTCAGAATGATTTTCATATTTCCATGAAAAAAATTCTAATTTATGTGTTTAAAATTATTTTTTAACGATATATTTAGTATATTATAATAAATGAGTCTTTATATAGTTTTATAAATTTTAATATCAAATTTATGTCTTGGTGATATCATAAGAGATTCTATATTTTATAAAAACTGTATTTTTAAATATTCACCAAAAATTTAACTTCTTTAAAAAAATCTCAAACATTCATCCTAGGATACATTTAACATGATGAATATAATAATTAATTTCATTTCATAAAATTAAATTACTATAATTGGTATAAATTACTTTAAAAATAAACCCAAAAAATATGATGAAAAATGGATTTTAGAAAAATATGTTTTTTTAACCGAAAAATGAACTTATAAAAAACAACCTATAATATTAATTCCTATGTAATGAATTTGATTAGTTATAAATAAATTAGAATTAAGTCAATTTATAATCAAATTAAAAAAATAATGAGACTTTTAAATTAATTTATTTATTTAATTAAATGAATGTTTTACATAAATCTATATTTTTCATTATTTAGAAAAAAATAATTTATTTTTAGAAAAATACCGAAATTTCACCCTAAGATATTTTTGATATTATGATTTAAAAAATTATTAAATTTTTGAAAAATTAAATTTATATAATTGAAAAAAATTAATTATAATATTCATTCACAAAAAGAAATTAGAAATATTTTTGAAGTATAAAATTATTTAACTAAAAATTGGGTCCTTATTTCATAAGAATTAAACAATAAATTTGTATTGAGTAAGACCTTAATATGTATTTCATAATGAGGTTAATCCTATACATACCCTACAATTCAACGACTAGTTAATAATGGGAATATTTAAATAATATTATCTCACGGTTTGTTTAAGCTTGGTGTTGCGTGTTTTACATGCCATCCAGTATAATTGTTTTTTAAAATAATATATAAACTAAAATCTTGGGGTATTAAAAAACCCAGAGGAAATGTTTTTTTACATTCTGGGTAGTCCAATAGTAAAGTTATAAATAAATATAATCATAATGTTAATGAAAAGAACCATATTCACAAATCATCTAGGCATAATGAGTCTATGTCCTAGTCAAAATTGGTCACTAGTTATAATAGTGGTAAGCTTGGTTATATAAGTCTAGAATGCCAAAAAACCAAATATCAACAATAACCTGATGAAATTGATGATCAATTTATATTTTTATATTCTTTATATGAAAATGATATGGTTCTAAATGTGTATAATTAGGATCTATTAGATGAGTAGGTCTTACACTCAAGGTATTCCTTCAGAAAGTGTCCCAATATAGAATCCTTATTGAGCGAGTAGAGAGAGAATTCACCCTAGAAAATAATAGAAATTCCAAGTCCAAGGTAGAGGATCTATTTTTTTTATATGCCAATGACCTGTCGAATTTCATCTTACACAATGTTTGGTGGGTCCCCAACCAGTATTAAAATATTATCTACTTAGGGGTTCTAGATCAGAAAGGTTACACCTTTAAATATGAATCTGGTTGTATTAAAACTTAAAATGGATCTCTAACTATCCTTATAGATTCTCTATATAATGGTTTATATATATTATCTAGGAAAACCCATTGTTGGTAGTTAGAAAATGCATATGTCACTAATAATGATAATACTATGTTATTAAAAAGGGTGATATGACATGTTAGCTCTAATAACCATTAGGGGTTAATTAAATAGGGTTTTATGAATGAAATAACACATATTAATATTCTTTTATATGAGGATTTTATGTTGGTAAAATCCAAGAGAGTGAGTTTTAATATATCATCATTTAAGGCCAATTCCCCACTAAAGTATATTCTCTCTGATATATGATGTCCTTCTAAGACTACTTTCCATATTGGAGAATCATATTTTATTAATTTTATAGATGAATATTCTTATAAATTTGGGATCCGTATCCTTAAAAATAAATCTGTGTGTTTGATACATTAGAAACCAGCAAATTATTTGTTGAAAACCAAATTTGAAAAAATATCAAAACAATGAGAACTGATAAGATTTTGGAATACATTCCATCTGAATTTATTCAATTATATGGGTCTCAAGGAATAATTATATATTATACTATTAGGTATACTCCCCAAAATAATGGTATGGTTGAGTGAATAAATCACACAATTTTAGAGTGGGTCCCTAACATGCTTGCATGTTTTGGTCTTCAGAAATCTTTCTAGTCTGAAGGAACAACCACTATAGTTTATCACATTAATACAAGTCCTTATATTTTTAATCAGTTTAAAACTCCATAATTAATGTGGTTTAATAAACCTACTTCTTATAATCATATATAGACACTTTGGTTTAGAGATCATGCCCACATCAAAATGAATAAGTTGGAACCTAAAGCACTTAAGTGTATATTCATAGTCTATCGTGAAGGATTTAAGGTATATAAGATCTAGGTTGATAAAAAAGGATATTAAAAAATGTATAATTAGACATGATATTATATTCCATGAATAATGTTCACTATTGTCCAAGTCACCCACTAAAAACAATGGAAAATCACCAAAAATTGAGGATGTTGAGACTGGACAATCAACCCGGTTTGAAGCTCTTATTAAGACCTATCCACCTAGGTTTATTCTCGAGTCCCAACCTCAGTAAAAATATGATTCTAGGTTTTATAGAGAGCCATTTAATTCTATCCATTACTACCAGATCACTAGACATATATCAATGGTAGAAATTAACCCCTTCTCATTATGACCAATCTGACATGGTCTCATTTTATTTTAAAATTGACCAGGATGTTATAACTGAGGATACCAAAGCTATAAATGAGAAATTAATGAAATTAATTTCAAATATTAGATCAATTATATGAATTATGAAATGAATTCCTTATAAAAAACCATATCTGGTACATTGTTAACAAACTAATAAATAATAAATTGATTGATTGTACATGGGTTTTCAAAATGAATGAAGATAACACTGGAGATAAGAAAACAAAGTATATGGATAGTTTATTAACCAAGGGACTACATCAATGTGAGGTAATTAATTATTCTATAATTTTGTCTCAAGTAGGGAATAATTCATCTATTCATTTACATCTTGATTATTCTTCTTATTAGGATCATCATATTGATAATATTGATGATACAACCATCTTTATTCAAGGTGACATTGATGAGAAGTTATATATGAAACCTCATAATCGTTTCAGGAATGAATTATTTACCAAATATTTATGACTATAAAATAAATCATTTTATATTTTGAATAAAATTCATACAAATTCTATAATAAATTTTATTCATTCATTTTAGATAATCATTTTAATAGGAGTAAATATTATTCTTGTGTTTACTATAAGTCTCTTAAAAATTTCATTCTACATCTAATTCTATATGTTGATGAAATGTGGATTATTTTCAAATACATGAAGATCTTCTCAATAATTAAGTCATAATTGAAGACTGTTTTTGAAATGATAGATCTTGTTAATGATAAAAAGTTTTTGGTAATGGAAATAGGGATAGAAATAATAAAATACCTTTGAAATCACAACATACTTATGTTTTAATTTTTTTTAAGAGATCCTTTTGGGACTCACTAAAACCTATTAGTGTACCCTTTTCAAAAAAATTTATAATATCATTATATTATTTATCTACTTAAAATTTTGATATTAATCACCTGATTAAAACTCACTGTGTTAGTATTGTGGGTAGGATTATGTATGATATGATTTTCACAAGTCCAGATGTCTCTTTCTCTGTTTTCCCCTTAACTGGGTTGATGGATAATCCATGTAATCCACATTAGAATTCCCTAAAATGTGTTATTATTAATATCTAATTTTTGTCGAAATTATCTCTTCATTTTGTTAGAAATGTTAATTCTAATAAATTGGAAACTAGTTTTGTAGATTCTAACAAGAAATGAAACATTGACACCAAACAGTACCTTAGTTGCTATTTTTTACTGCACATATAGGAACCATTTCCTATAAATGATATATACAATATGTATTGGCCCCCTGAACCACTGAGGATAAATTTATTATATTAACCAAGTGTTTTAAAGAATCCATTTGGATAATGGTTTTACTTTCTAAACTATATTTATGTAATTTTATTATTACTATTTATAGTGTTACCTAATATGCATTACATATTTCTAAAAATATAGTGTACCATGGTGGATCCAAACATATAGATATTAGATTACACATCATTATAGAAGTTATGGAAGATAGAATAGTGTGTGTCAACAAGATACACATAAATGAAAATCCACCTGATAGTTTGACAGAGGTTGTGACATAGTCCAAGTTCAATCATTGTTTAATACTTTTGAATATGGTTCCAATTAAATAAAAATTGGTTAATGAACGTCACTAAATTCAATTTAATTTATAAATGGTATTTATTTTTGAATTAATTTTTACCCATAAAATTGCTTCATTGATGATATTCCATTTATTGTTTTAATTTTCAGGTATTATTTTCCTTCCACTCATGATTTTGTTTACCATTAGGTAGAGTCCATGAGGACCGTTCCATAGATTTTGTGTGAAGCCCCGACCGTTATAAAATCCCATAGGTACCCTTATGTAACTTATATATTTGTTGGTTAACCCTTATACAACGATTGTTTTCCCTTATGTTGTTGTGGGTTGACACTTATACCACACCCACTTCAACTAGGTTACCTTAATATGGTTATTGGGTGACCATTATGTATCTATTTTAGGACTTTGATATAGCATTCCTTTTACCTTGATGTTGATATTTTTCTCACCTATACATGGATTCCTTGGGCTCATCCGATCCTTTGATAAATCATACTGTTTGGTCAAATACTAGTCATCCATGAAGATACTCTTAATTCCTTGGGTTGTCATGTAATATTTCTATATGCAATTATCTCTTAAATAATACTATGTTTGACAGTGTGTACCACATGAAACACCATGATTTGTCAAACCATGATATACTATTGAAATATTATTATTTAAATATTGTTATTATAACCTAGACATTGGATTTCATGAAATGATTATATGTAATAAAATTATAAAATATAAATAGATAATTTTTCAAATTTTAAATGTACAAATTAGTAAATAAGAACTCAATTTTAAATAAAATCATTTAATATTAAAGGACATATTTTTTAGAAATAATTAATAAGTTCAAAAAGTATTTTTATCAAATTAAATTTGGTTAATCACTATAGATGAATGTTATTAAAGAATGTTATAGATAATATATTTAATAAAAACATTTACATTAATCTAACGATGGTTATAGATATGAAATAAATATAAATTCATTTTATAATTTATAAATTCATTTTCTTTCAAAATGGGGGTTATTTTATTTTGGGCATGGATATTATGGTTATTTTTTCACATTTAAAAGTTGTATTTGAAAAAATGGAATGATTTTATTAAATAACCATGTTATAATAATCTTAATATAAAATTATGGGATTTCTCTAAAAGGGTTATTTTTGGGTGAATCGTGAAAAATTCCAATTCCACAAAACTATAATTTCTTTAATTTTAATCAAAATATTTTCTATGTTTTAGTTGGTTTTGGATTTTTTTCGAAAGTTTAATATGTTTCATTTTATTAAACATAGTCTAATTAATTCAATATGATTCAGAAATAAATTTTGTAACACCCTGATGTAGAATCCACAAAACCAGTGCTTCAGACCAGTATGCCACATGGATTCAAGAATTTTTCCTTGTATACTAGAGGTAGTCAATTAAGAGTATAGGTCTAAGTCGGTATGATGGGGAGACTATAACTACATTTCAGAGTAAAACAACATTAGATATAATACCAATCAGATAAAATATCCAAATAAAGTGGTAAGTTAGCATATGAGAAAGTGAAAAATAATGATCAACATGACTCATGGTATAATAAAATTAACCATGTACATTTGAGGTAGGCATACAATAATAGACCATATATAATATCTTGAAAGTCCAAAATTCAAATGAGAAGAAAATTTTTAAAAGGCATCGAGTCCTAATCCAGTCCCAAAGTCCCATGCTCCATACTAGTAGGCAAACCAATCACCAAGAATCAGGAATTTCCCATAACCTGAACTTGTAATGAAATAATGATACTTGTTCGATCACCCAAGTGCTATGGCGGGCCAAACACGGTGTTATTACAACTCAATAGGCCACCGCTGACGACATTCCTAAAAAAAAGTCTATAGTAAATTGAATTCATAAGTATTTTATTAAATATATATACAGTAATCAATTTAATTATTTGACTATTAAAGATTAAAAAAATAATAATAATGTAAATACTAGTTCCAAGGCTCTATGGTGACACCTGATATTGGTATATACCTGCGTTGGAAAGTGCTGGTTAGTCTCTGGTCATGGTATACATCATGGATCTAATAGTTCCAAGGAATAATACTTAGGTATCTATATTATTATTATTATTATGGAATCTACATGGCTCAACTATTAATTCTTCCAAAAAATCCCATTGGTAATCCATGGGGGGTAAAACATGGAATTATAATAATCCAATTTACCAATATGAATTCAAGAAACCATCCTCCACATTTAGAATCAAGGATTTATTGGATTCCTTGGATTACACCCAAGTAATTCCACCTAAATAGATCAAGATGAATCCATGGAAATCATCCCGTGACATTCAACAAGGGTTCCCTATAAGAATCCCTAACATTAATCCATGGTATTCAATAAGTAATACATTACCTAAATCTAAGGGAGATCCACCCAAAAGAATGGTTATAAATATTAGAAGAATATAATGGATTTTTAAGGCATTCCATAGTAGAAAACCTCTATTAATCCAATGGTTTCATTGTGACCTGACATTCATCTGAGTCACCTATTAGAATCTAGGGCTTGATCATGAAATTTACCTCCAATAAAGTATATATAGAATAAATGGAATTTATTTAAGGAATTACAATAAAATAACTATTTCAATATTAAACACATTTATTTCATTCATTACCTTAAGTCAGTCATCACCTCCTTTCACATTATCATTTTACACACTATTTAATTCACCTATTCAAATCCATTTACCAAACCTCTTTCCAAAAATAGTTTCAAGGATATTTCATAAAATCTATATCAATTAACCATTTAATTTCGCATTCACTAAGACATCATCATTTACCATAAATATTCCAAACCCATTTCATATAACACAAAGAAATTTAACACATCATAATTATTTACCATTTAAAATATAAGATCAAATTATCATTTCCCTTTAAACTTTTAAAACCAAAAAAATCACTACTCACATGTCATTCAATTTTCCATTTATAAAAAAACTCAACAATACTTGAAGCTCCATTTCCAACCATCGTTTATTGTGAAATTCCATTTCACAATCATCTATGAAAACATGAATTTACCTTTAAGCATCTGGAAAAATTTCACATTTCACACAACCAGAGAGATATTTCACAACCTCCTTTCTAATTTCAAGAGGAAAATGAATTTACAAATTCTATTTTCATAGTTAATTTTAGACTATGGTGATTCAATTTTAATAAATATATTTATTTGGTTATTATATTGTAATTATGTATCCTAGATATGATGTAGAATGATATAATTATTTAAATTAGATTTATTTTATAGCATAACTAAAATGATATGACACAAAACACACACAAATGAAAAATTATGAAATACTATGGGTTAAGTCTAGGGGCCACTAAACATAACCTTAGAGAATCCACATGTCTGATACAAATATTTGAGTCTACTTAATATGGGAGAAAATGAGAAACCATAGAACATCCATAAAAATAATACATATTATATAAAAAGGGTCAGAGGGACTTAGCCACTAAAATATCCAAAACAATAGGTAATATGACTTATAGTCATACCTTAAGCTCTCCAACACATCTGATGGAAGAAAAATAGACCAACAATGAAGGTGATCCACTATGGTAGAAAAATAATGAGGATGGATCCTTTATGCCACTACTAGTAGGTGGGGAAGGGGTCCAAATCCAAGTAAGGGTATTAGGGGATGACCATAGTGAAAGTATTGGGGTTTTACTAATAATATTTCTGCTTAGGAGGCCACTCGATAACCGATATCCTGCACCAGCTAACTAGTATCCTCCACTGAATCGATTCCCCTAGGACACCGAGTAGCGAGTGGGCCCATTCCTCATACAAGGTTACTACTCATCGCCATCGACTAGATTGTGGCTCTATAACGGCTATCTGATGGTGTTGCAATGACATGATGTATCCTCAAATCCTCCCAAAATTCCTCTGGCATACATCATATACCATGAAAAAAACTGTTAGGGTGAGTTATATGAGGCTTAACTGATATCCTACACTGGCTAACTATTATAATCCACTGACTGACCAAATTCTTCCACCGAAGAGCTTTTCCTAGGCCACTGACTAGCCATTGGGCCTATGCCCAATACAAGTCTACTACTCATGGCCACCGACTAGCTTGTGGCTCTATACCGGCTAGCTGATGGACAACAACATGATGTATCCTCGAATCCTCCTAAAATCATCTCGAAAATCTTCTCACATACATCCTATACCCTAGAAACCTCTATTAGGGTGAGTTATATGAGGATTAACAAAATTTTGTTCAGAATTTACTTTCTCAAATGATAGGTATAATAATATTCCCACCATATAATATCTCATCACCAATATATATTCCCAAGAACCCAGAACCTCATCAACAAGAAACTATAACTATAGATCTCACATTTCCTCTCAAATACCCCACAAGCCATTGAATTTTCTTCATACCCAATTCTCATACTAAACTACACACCTCTCTCTAGATGAGTAAAATTAACCCTACAATTCCTTATTAGCCCGTGCATCACAACATCAATATTTTCTACCAACACCACCATGACACCCTACCTATGGTGATTTTTATAAATCCCTAAAGATTCCATCATCACATTTCTAGACAAAACCTTGGTTCTATACCAACCTACTCTCACAAATCCATTTCAACAAAATCATAATTTCACCCTCATAACTATTGATATACAAAGAATTTCTTTTTCCTACATGTCATTCGGTTACCCTTTAGCATCGAAGCATCACAGATACGAACACTCTAACAACATGCTTCTTGATGATCACCCCTATTAATGTTAGAAAATCATTTATTCACACATCTCAATCATATATTACTAATTACTTCAACTCATCATCCTCTCATAAGAAAACACTAATATATTACCAACATACCCACAATATACAATATGAAATGAATGATGTGATTTCTTGCTCACCACATCAATTTTCATCTGATAACACAAGTTAAACCTCCTTTGTCTGACCCTACCCAGAAATGATCAGCTTCCCCCACCAATATATTACCAACATACCTGATAACAACCTCTCAATCCTATATGTATTTCATGATCATTATTATATATCTACTGAAGTATCAACCCAAATACCAAAATAATTTATATGGTTGATCACTCAACCAGCCACACCAACTATCATTCCATACTGTGAGTATTGACAAAACACTCACTCAAAACATATTTAATCCAAACCAAAAAATATCTATGTATGAAGTCAATGATCTGAATTCATATAACATGAAACCGAAATATTCATAGAAATTCACTATGAAATCTTAATTTATTCAAATATATTTACTCACTGGAATCATAATTCCCTAGAAGCTTCCTAATGGTTGGTTTCAAGAATCCACAATATCCTTTATTTTTAGGGTCATATCACTATGATACCAATACACACCATAGGATCATCCTTTTCATCACATCACGAAAACAGTTTCTGATCCCCATGGCCCACTCTCCATCTATCATGAAACATGATGGCTAGACCGGGATGAGACTACTCACATATGAGTGTCATTACAAAAGGTAATTCACCACACATTCCTGAATCAAGGGGGAGCCACTCTCAATACCTACAGAACAATTATAGAAATGAGGGACACATCATTAAATTATTGATAGTGTACTCTAGATCATTTGACTCATTTTTACTACTCCAAGATAACTAATCCATATGGGCTTAATCATAAACCCATGTATGTCACTCCTCCCAGGATATGCTCCTTCATCCATCACATTGACCTCTAATTATTCCAACATGGTTTTAGCAAGGATAAATCATTTCATCACACCCAATAAATCTAAGAAATCATTACAAGACCTAGAAACACTTTGGATTCCTAACTTGAAGCTTAAAAATAGTCAACATTCAAGTGTTCTACCAACTCCCAATGGTTTGTGGCATACAAAGGGCTGATCACTGAATCTAACACACTAGGAACCACTTTTTCCCAAAATGGTCAACCCAATATAATATACACATTATATTAATACTCTCTTATATCAATATATCCTAAGTTCCAAGGGAATAAATCCAATTACACACACATTATTTCCACCAACCAGTGTAACTTTGACACCACAACATCCAATCATGATCCCACCATGCTTCTAAAGGTGCATCTAAAAACAACTAGGTTGAGGAACTTCCTTATCACTATCAGTTCTTCAAATTTCAAACACAAGACATATAATGTTACTAAACCATAGACATGGTAAAACCTCACATATAAAAATTCTAAAATGAACATATAACTAAAATTATCAGATCCAAAGGAATCCATGAGGCTTGTTAAAACACTCTCATAGGCCACCTTTGAGCACAACAAGAGGCTGACTCCATAAAACCCCAATCTATATCTAAAAATGAAATGAATTACCTCCTAAATCATAATATACAATTTATAAAAACTATGGATAATTTGTAACATCCCTATTTTCATTTCAACTCACACTACCTCCAATGAGCCAACTCCTACTATAAGGACCCAAGGTCACAATCGAAGGAAAGTGATAATAGACCCATGACTCTTTATTATCTAAATAATGTATCATAGGGATATTTTACAACATAGGTTCTACAAACTACCCCAACTACCCACACATTGGGTCAAAAAGAAAAATAACCTTTAGTTCTATAGAATATACACATAGAATTCATATTTTTTTTCACGTTCCCATTTTAGATTAACCAGGACCTTCCATTATAAGGGATTAGTCATATGAAATGTCAATTATAAGTTATAAATAAATCACTTTATAAGTTTTAATTGTAATTTTATTTAGTTGATTCCACATAATAATCAAGGAAAGTAATAATGTAATACAATTTTAACTATTTACTCTAATTAGAACTTTTAAAAATTGAAGCTCAGTTAAATATGATTCAATTAAATGTTATAGAGGAATACTATCTATAAGTTGTTATTTTAATTTTATTTAGATGATGCCACATAATAATCAAGAAAAATGATCACATAACATTAATTTTATCCTTTTAAAGGATTGGTTAAGTAATATACACCCAAACACTTATATAAAAAAATGATGTATAAATGGTTATAGACCCTTTGAATAACCGACCCATATTATAGCCTAAGTAAATAGATAGTCAATCATAAAAAATAATTAAAATTAAATGTGAATACTACATGCATGATATGAAGAATTAAAAAAACCTCTCTAGCCATACCAGGAGAAGAGATAAAATCCCATAAATCAATAATATCATAAATCAAATGCATCACTGGAGGTGAAATCAGAAAAACTATAAAAAACTAGTATAAATAGTAATCCGATCTATAGAGACATGAAATTCTTTCCTATGTGGGGTGGATAGTCTTGGGAATAAGTTATATACCATAATATGATACATTTATATTATCTTTTATATATTTCCCAAATAGTAAGAGAATATAGAAATAGCCATTGATACCATTTTATAATTCCCTGAACTAGAATATATTAAATTAGTGATTCAAGATGGTTCACCACATGGCCTTTTGTGCCTCCCCATATTCTCGATTTTGTTTACTAGTAGTGATGGTCTATGGTTGTATGGTGGGGACACTATATTCAAATATTAGTGTGAAAAAATAATGGAAATAATAGTAATCAAATAAAATATCTAGTTAAAATAGTAAGTTTTTATGCAATAAAGTTCTGAATAATGATCAATAAAACTCATTCTATAATAAAAAAATAGTGTTTAATTTTAAGTTGGCATATAACAACAAACCATACACAATATCCCAAAATCCCAAAAAAAAATGTGAAGAAAAACAGAAAAACGAACTATGTCCTAGCCTAAAACCAAACTCCCTTGAGTCATCATAGTATCCTAACCAATCACTAGGTATAAAGCATTTTCTATAATCTAAAACTATGATGCTGTAGTGACAGATGCTTGGGTACCAAAGTTCTATGGTGGCTTGAGAAGGTTGTGAGCATAACTCAATAGGCCACCGCCAATGATGTCCCTAAAATAAATGGTCTATAATAAAGTTCGAAAATAATTATATTAATAAACATTTATACAATTATAAATTTAATTATTTTACTATTAACGATTAAAATTTTAAATAAATAAAAAACCAAGAAGACACAAATTTTTGGGCTCTAAGGTGACACCAGACATCAATTTATACCTTATTTAGCTAGTACCTTCAATACATAGGTAATGAAACACATCATGGATAAAATGGTTCTACGGAATAAAACCAAGGAAACCATATTCATAATAATTTATTGGAATCCATGTGACTCAACCATAAATTCCACACAACAAATCCCATGGGTAATACAAGGGGGTGATCCCTAGCATTCAACTAATCCAGTATACTCGTCAAAACATAAGGAACCATACTTGAAATTTAAAATCACGATTTTATGGGAATCCATAATTTATAATCAAGAAATTACACCTAAATAGATTAATCCAAATTTGGGGAGATCATCCTGCATCATTCAACAAGGGCACCCCACAATAATCCACAAAATTAATTTGTGGCATTCAAAAAGTAAGATTTTTCCTATATCTATGGGGGAGACACCCTAATTAATTCATGTTAACAAATCTAAGTATCACTCAATGTACTACTCAAGATATTCCATAACATAAACCCTCAATAAATCCATGAGTTTCATCACAACCCTATATTCATCTGATTCCCCTATTAGAATCTATGAGTTACTCAAACATTCCACACTAATCAAGTCCATAATGAATCAATGTAATTTTTCCATGGAATTCATAGAAAATAAATATTTCAATAGAAGAAAATTTTATTTAATACACTACCTTGATGTGGCCATCACTTCATTTTATATCATAATTTTTTCATAAATTAATTTAATCATTCAAATCCATTTACCAAACCACTTACCAAAAAAATAATCAAGGTCCTTTCATAAAATCCATATCAATTAACCATTTCATTGCATATTTACACATTCATCATCATTTATTAAAAACATTTAAAACCCATTTAACATAACATAAATCAATTTAATACACAATCATCATTTATAATTTACAAAATGAGATAAAATTAAAATTTTCCATTAACATTTTAAAATTGAAACCAAACAAATAACAACTCCCATTTCATTCAATTTTCCCATTATAAAAAAACTCATCAAGACTTGAATATCCATCTATGATCATTGATGATAATGAAATTATATTTCAAAATCATTAATCAAAACATTATTTTCCTTTTAAACATCTAAAACAAAATTTATTAATTCACACAACCTAGGATGTACTCCCCTACATCATCTCCCATTTCAAGAGGACAATGTATGTACAAATTAAATTTTAAAGGGTAAATATAAAATAAGATAATTCACTTGCAATAACCCTATTTATTATGTTCTTTCATGATAATTGCGTCATTTAGCTAAGATGAGGCACAACTCAATTATTTACATTAGATCTAGGTCATAACACTACAAAATTGGTATGACACACTACACATACATGTGAAAAAATATAAAAGACAATAGGTTAAGTACAAGGAACACCTACCTTAACCTTAGAGGATAAACACACCTGAAACTAATATTTTTATACACCTAAATCTTGAGAAATTGATAAACCATAAAAAATCCCAAGAAATAGGTTATATTACATGAAAAGGGAGACACATATTTATCTAATTGAAATAACCAAAGAAAAGATTCAATATGACTTATAGACATATATTAGGCTCTCAAATACATATAATGAAAGGTAAAATGGAAAAAAGAATGATATCCACTATATTATATTATGGATGAGGAAGGCCCCTTTGGGCGTTTCTAGTGGTTGTGGGTGGGGACAAAACCCATGTAAGGGTATAAGAGGGTAGCCCTGATGATATTACAGTGCTTCTCCTAATAAAATCCCCCCCTATAAAGACACCAAAATGTAATTAGACCACTAAATAGCCACCCCTAGGCCAATATCTCGTCAGAGAGACCAATCCCCATACAGGGGTACCGACCCTTTCCACCGACTAGTTAGTGGCTCTATATGAGCTAACTGATGATACTATAGTAACTTTTTACAGACCTAAATTATCCCAAAACACCTCTGGAAAGAATACTACACCCCAAAAATCTCTATTAGGGTATGTTATATGAGGATTAGAAAAAAATTTCTGATATTCACTTCTAGAACAAAAAATATTACTATTTGAATTTGGTATAAGATAATTTTTATGATTAAAAAATCATTTTTCTAAAAACAATTTTTTGTTGCGTTTTTCACACATATATTAAAATTAATTTATTACAATCATAAAAATTTAATCTTGAGAATGTATTTCCTATTTAGAATCAATTGGTTTAAATTTAGTAATTATTTCAATTTCATTTTTGGTCATTATGAATAGTAACCATGGTAAAACCTTTTCAACATGATAAAAGGTAAAATGAGATTAATAGGACTAAGAAAATACGAGATAAGGGCACAAAATTAATTCAAAAAATTCATTTTTTTCATTCAATTAGTGGATATTGACCATCCCCATCTTATATTTGAAATTATTTCAATTTGGTATCATTTTAATTTGGTTATGACCATTATATTATTTTATGTGAAGGAAAATTTCAAACGTTCACTCACTTTATTTGGATATATCTAGTATGTATTCATAAAGATAAAAAAAGTAGTTATGGATGGTTATAAATGGTTTTTTAATATTAAAAATTTATTTTTATGATAATACTTTATTTTTTAGTTTTAGGGGTGATATAATTACCTTGAATGATTATGAAACGTTGACATAGTGCTTGTGAAAGTAGTAAAAAAAGAAAGTAAATTATTTTCAAAATATTAAAATTAATATTTTTTGGATGAATTTTGTTGTTAAAATATATATTTTTTTAAATTATAATGTATAATTTATGTTAAAAGGTTTTATATTCAAATTACATTGTTTTCGTGTTTCCTTGAAAGTCAAATTTTGTGAATAATCCCATAAAGACATTAAATGGCATTTAATGATTAATCAATATTTATAAATAATTTTATAATCATTAAAATCATATATTTACTCAAATAAATGGTAATTTATTTAGAATATCATGAATTTTTCACTTATCATCAACTTGGAAGTTTGAAAATTACTTTCATGACCCTTAAAGATTGGAAAATGTGTTACAATGGTTATGGTTAAACTTGGTTAACGAGGAGGTTAAACCGAAAGTTAAGGATTTAAATGAAACATAAACTCGTGTAAATTTTATTTTATAAATTTATTTCAACCTCATACTCATTATTATCAATTATATAAAACTTTTTATCAATTTTACACATGTTAAAAATATATTATATATTAATATTTCATGTATTTACAATATTTTTAACAACATAACTTATAAAATGGATCCTAATATCCTCTCTAACTCACATCTATTGATCCATTTAGCTTAAAAACTATCTATAAAATTCCATTCACAACCTTCCTCTCCATGTTCAAGATGTTTTTTTCTCACAAAAAGACCCTCCTAGAAGGCTTAATGTGTAACTCAAAAGAGATTTTTCAAAGAAGAGGAATAACTCTTAACCAAGTGTTTTTATGTTTATTTCTTCATCCACCTCCTTCAAATATTCTATAAATATTATGATATGATAAAATAAATTTATTTAATATACTAAAATGTTATTATTTTGATGTCATGACACCTTTTCATCTTCTTTTCCATCCTATCAAAAATGAATATATCACTTGTGCACACATATGAACTACCACCTTTACAAAGTGATGTGTTTTTTTACTAGTAGCCTTGAAGGATTGTTATTATGATGTATTTCATGAATATGTATGATATTCATGAAATAATAATAATTATTTAATTATAATATAACACTTACCTTCTCACTCATCCATCCATTGGAAAATGATAATGTTTCTCATGCGAAGGATTAGACTACTACCTCCATGAAGTAATGAGATTCCTTTTTATTGTTTACATTTAATGACTAGTTAAAAAAATTATATAATTTATAAAAAATATAATAATTTAATGATTATTTTTCTGGATATTTTTGAACCATTAACCCCTCGACCATGGTTAACTAATCAATGTTGTTTTGGATTTATGAACTGAACATCCTCAAAACGTTTGATGTAAACATAACTTACATAGTAAATGTAACACCCCCGTACCTTTATGTAAGGTATTTTTTTATCCGTTTTTGATTTAATTTTTCATTGTTTGAGTAACCATGATAAGAATTGGGAGGATACCTGTAATGGTGAAGTTTTGGATTTTTTTGTAATTTTTAGCATAAAACGTGTAGTTTTTGCACTCAACTGGGGATTTACATTCTATGTAATTGGGTAAAAAGATGTATAATAATTACCTAGAATATACAATGAAATGGGTTAATAAAATTAAAGTTTACACTCCATGCATATATTACACACCATGTGAACATTAAAAATTAGAGTTTTAAATAAAAGGCAACCATTTTTTCAGAGTATGTTAGACTCGACAATTACATGACATGTAATTGGGTTACATACCATGTAAAATACCAAGTGTTGGTTTTAACAAGGTGGTTAATTTAAAATTATCTTTTTATTCTTACTATATTACTTTATCTAGACCTAGAGGCTCTTCCTAGGTGATTTTAGAGATATCCAATCCCTCTATATCATCCGTTTGATGATTTATTTTCATGTTGGTTAAGGTTAATCTCTGTGGGTAAGTGGTCTTCCTATATTTCCCATATATATTCTTTCCTCCCATTAGTATTAAATATCATATTGGTATTTATCGATCTAAAATTATTGGTGTTGAATACTGAATATAGTTTGTGTTCCTAGTTCTTTCATGGCTTTATTTTCCAATGGTGAGTCTTTTTTTAGGCGTTTCTTTCCACGATTAAAGGTATGTGGTTTCATTTGAGGTTCAATATTTGATTGAAACATTGATTTGATTTGATTGATTATTTTAAAAAATCAATATATTTAAAAAAACAATTTCATGAAAATTGGAATTATAATTTTATGGTATGTATTTTTGGGGGGAAACCCAAATTCCAATGGAATTATAATTGGGGGAATTTTTTAAAATTGATAAAAATTGTGGATTTAATTGAGAATTTATTTAAGAAATAGGGATACATTTAATTAATAAGAACCTATGATTGCTTTTATATTGGAAATGAATAAAATTATGAAATACCCATGTTTTGATTTTGGAAGTGAATTGGCATTTTGAAAAGGAAAAGTGGGAAATTGAATTGTGTTTGATAAAGGATTTGAAATAAAATGATTTTACCTTGATAAAATGAGTTATTGAGCACATGTTGTCCTAAGAAGTTAGTGGGTTATTTGGGACATGCATGTTTGGATGGTAATTTTATACTAACAGATTGATGATTACAACTCTAAGAAAAATCAAGTTAAGAAGTTATTCTCCTCGATGGGATGTTGATGAGTCATATTTTTCTTGATCCCAAGGGTCATGTGTGCAAATATTTTCATGATAACTGATATGAGAGTGTGACAATTATATAACTAGAAATTACTATACCATAGAGTAGATTACCACAATTATTATTGTATCTATTTTGATTATAAATTCCATTTATTATGAAACTGATTTACTCATGCCCAGTGATTTATATAAACTTTTTTATATAAAGTGTTTATTTAATACCTATTTGAAATATTTTCCATCATTCTGAAATGAATCATGTTTTGGTTTATATATGAAAATGTACTTCTATTCCTATTTGGATTAAATTTGAAAGAATGATTTTGTTTTTTATTGTTTAATCGTATTATGGAGAACTTATTGAGACCCAACTATGATTTTTATCTCAAACCTATCCTTGAATTCAGGCATTTGTATATTTTATTATTTCTAGTCCGAGAAAAGGGGAAGTACCTCTTAGAGGAGGTGGATGTACTTTATCCCTTAGGGCTTGGAGGGTTATGTCCTTTGGGATATTGTGTTTTTATTGTTAGACTTTAAGTACTTTGAGGACATACTATTGGGGTTTTGATTTACCTATTTGGTTTTGGGTACTATAACCTTTTTGGTGTTATTTTAGTATAATTAAATGTATATTCATCTTTTGTTGTTTTGCAGAAAATTATTTCCCCATTTTATATTGTATGATGCAAGTCTCTAATCTCCAAACTATGGGTATTGGGAATGAACTTCCTGCTATGTTTATCTAAGATTGGGTATTAGGGTACCCTAGTATCTAGTATGGTCTGTGATAAAGTGGTATCATAGGTGTAGGACGAGCATCTTTCCATGATTTCAGCATGTAGTTGAAAGATCATGAAGGGACTTAGTAGGTAGTTGGGAGTGAGTGTTTGAACCACTCTTATTATAATGAGACTTAAGTCACCATGTGTGATTTGGGAAAGGATTATTTAGGATTAGTTCTATTCCTATCCATTCGTTTTATTTAGATAGGTTGAAACAAAAATCATGATATCTATCTGTTTGGGTTAAATTTTCCCTCTCGCTCCTGTTTGAGTGTTGATCTATGTAATATTATGATGTATTCTATATTTGATTAATGATGTTTTGTAGTATCATGCCTTTGAGAAGACAATTTAATAGGAACTAGGAGGAAGATTCTAATGAAACACAATGATTAAATCCTCTCATCGGCTAGAATTTGGTTGAGGTTATCCTGTGTGCTATCTGAGCTTTGAAAAATGCTTCTACACCTTTTACTATTAAGGATCCAGATGTAGAACCTCATAGGAATGAGTCCGTGAATCATGATCAGGAGTTCCTTTACAGGAATAAACCCGAA
This sequence comes from Viscum album, assembly GCA_963277665.1. NCBI lineage: Eukaryota > Viridiplantae > Streptophyta > Magnoliopsida > Santalales > Viscaceae > Viscum > Viscum album. The sequence goes on from OY728155.1 coordinate 728,553,797, forward strand.
TTCCAAGGCATTAATGATCCTCAAGAAGGTGGGGATTGGTTGAGAAAGATTGAAATTTTATATGAGTTCTTGGAGACACTTGATTAATTTAATTTGAAATATTCCACCTTCAAGATGGAAGGACCTAGCTGGAGATGGTGGGACTCGATGGTGATAGATAATAATGAAGAGGTTTGGGAGTGGAAGAAATTTAATTTTATTTTCACTAACCAGTTATATATAGATTCTATAGTGTTAGATAAGGATATATAGTTTTTCAAACTCAAGTAGGCTTACAGAAACACGGATGAATATGTAAAATGATTTACCAAACTAGTGCAGTTTACACCTGAGATTGTATTGAATGAGAAGATAAAGACTAAATGGTTCTAGATGAGACTTCAATTTCATATTCATTATAAGGTTTTATTATTGAATCTTTCATCTTTTGATGTTGATTTGGATAGGGAATTGATGGTTGAACTTTATTTGGATGGTAAGTCAGGGTTGAAGGGAGTTATTTTTATCACGGTGGAGAATCAATGAGTTCCAATAAAGGGAAGAGAAAGAATGATGAGTCTCATGGTGGATCTCTATAGAAGGTTTCTTCTAGACCTCCTACAGTTCTTGGTAGAGACCCATTGACTCTCTTTCAGTGTGGAAATCTAGGGCATTAAAAATGGGTTTTCACTGAGGAAACCAAAATTTATGGTTCATGTGGTCATTCTGGAAAATTGTAGAAATTATATTATATATTCTCTTCTCTACATAGTGGCATGGGTTCATCATCACCTAAAATTACTATGGTGAAATCAGATACTTCATGATCTATAGGGTACCAACCACAGACATCTTGAATGAATCTTCTTCACAGTGTGGAAGATTCTCCAGAAGAAGAAGATATGAGTCCAATGTCTGTCAGAGGTACCATCACTATAAGTTCATCTTTAGTGACATATTTTTTTTTCATATCTGTAAATCTCAATCATTTATATAAACTCTTATCATGAATATACTAAATATTATTGTGGTGGTTTTTTCTTATGTGATGGATATTACTACACCCCTCAGAATAAAGAGAGTGCATGGTCTCTATTGTCCTGCTTATGTCTTCTCATTATTAGAGATTAATATTACTTGGTGTTTTCTAGTTATCTATATAGAACCACTTGATACTATATTTATTATGGATTGGATCATTGATAATAAATATTTAATTGATTATTATCTTCGACGGGTCTCCTTGACTGCGCCGGATGGGGGGTATAATGTCTTTCAGGGAGAATGGGACTTGAGGTCGAGTGGGGCTAGGCCTTCTTACCTAGAGTTGGGGAAAATGATATCAATGTATTATTTTTCTTTGAATAGTAAATATTTGAGAGGTGATATCCCTCTAGTTTTCATCTAGTTTCTTGATATTTTTACTTCGGAATTATCTTCTTTTCCACTGTTAAGGGAGGTATATTTTTCTATTGATTTAGTGACTGGTACTCAATTACTATCCATTCCTTCTTACCATATGCCCCAGCCAAAATGAAAGAGTTGTAGAATCAGTTGGTTGATCTTTTATATAATTTATTCATACACCAGAGTGTGTCATCGTGGACAGTTCATGTTATATTTTTTAAGAAAGATGAAGGAAAAATTTACATATTTTGAGATTACTGGAAACTCAACTGAGTTATGGTGAAGAAAAACTATCCGTGACCATGGATTGATGATCTGTTTGACTAGATAAAAGGGCCTAAGTGTTTTTCGAAGATTGATCATCGATATAGTAAACACTAATTGAGAATAAAAAATATAACATTCAAAAAACCTCCTTCCGGAGTATGTTTTACAATTATCAATACCATTTCATGGGATTTTATCTAATGAATTATCAAAAAATATTTATGGATTTGATGAACATGATTTTCCATGTTTTTTTGATATGTACATGGTGGTCTTTTTGGATGAAATCCTAGTTTACTCTATGTTTGAGGAGGATCGTGTGTGTCATTTGAGATCTGTTTTGGAATTGTGGAGAAATCACTGACTCTATTCTAATATATAAAAATGTGATTTTTAGATTTACGATGTGATTTTATTGGGAAACATGGTCTTAGAACATGGTCTTTTAGTTGATCTTTAGAAGGTGAAAGATGTTATGAAATGGTAGAAATTGTGTAATGTTTTCGAGATTTCGAGCTTCTTAGGTTTATTTGGATGTTATCATTGGCTTGTAAAGGATTTCTCAAAGTTGGATTCTACAATGATCGTTCTCACTCGGATGGGAGTGAAGTTTGATTGGGATGATAAAAGTCATATTTATTTTGTTAAGATAAAACATGTTTTTACTTCTTCACAGGTGTTGAATCTTCCAGAGGCTAGGTAGGGCTATGTGGTCTTCTATAATGCTTCAAGTTTAGGTTTAGGTTGTTTTTTTATATAGGGTGATAACATCATTACATATAGATCCCAATAACTTAGTCCAGATGAGAATAATTATCCGACCCATGAACTTGAACTCAAAACTATGATACACGAACATAAGAGTTAGTGTAATTACCCTATCATAGAAAGGTTTATAAAGTATTTTAGCCATAAAAATTTGAGTTATATCTTCTCTAAAAAATATTTGAATCCCCACTAGAGGAATTGGTTGAAGTACCTAAAATATTTTAATTTTAACATATCCTATTCCTCAGGGGAAGGGAATGTTGCTGCTGAAGCATTGAGAAGGAAACTCCCAACACAGTCCTTGAAATAATCACCAGAAGAGTGAAACTTGATGGATCTTTTTTCACTATTTCACATTATAGTTTTGGAAATAGAGGCCACGGTTGTGTTATCCAATGTTTAGTGATCCTCCTATATTCTTGAGATGGTTCTTCAAGAACAAAAACTTGATGATGAATTCCACATCATTATAGATACTCTTTCTAGTGGGGAGACCATGTTGAGTGGTCATTATCTTTGGAGGTAATTCTATGTTTTTAGAATCAGTTTGTCTTACTGTTACCCATGATAAAATCAATGATGGTGGATTTCCATAATTCCTAGTGGGATGTGTACCCAGAAACCAAAAATTTGTTTTATGACATGTAGTGACGATTCTAGTGGTTGGGTACGAAGTGAGACATCACTTACTTTGTTTCACACTACTATACTTTCCAAAAGGTCAAGGACAGGAACCAGAAGCCGTTAGTTTTGGTTCAACCACATACTTTATTGAATTGGAAGAAATATGAGGTTTCTATAGACTTTGTGTTTAAGATTCCATATACCTATAGAAATAAGAATACAATATGGGTTGTGATCAATATGATGAAAAATTGGATCAATTTATACCCATTCAGGACATGACCAATGTTAAAAAGCTATGAAATCACTAAATGAGAGAGATTATTCATTTTAACGGAGTTTCATATGATATTGTATCTAATAGAGACCCATGTTTTACTTCTCTGGTTTGGAGGGGCCTTTAAGTGGCACTGGGATCTCATGTTTATTTGAGTTTGGAATACCATCCATAGAAGGATGTACAAAAAAGAGGGGTATATAGATTATAGATTATATGATTCATGCCTGTGTCCTAAATTTTTTTGAAGCATGGGATGGCCATTCATGGATGGATGAGTTTTCTTATAATAATAGTTACAAGTATTGGATCAGGATGTCTCATTTTGATTCATTGTATGGTTAGCCTTGAAAATATTTAATCTATTGGATGGAGATCATTGAAAGTTACTTGGTTGGAGTGAGTTTGGTTCAAGGGATCACATTAAAGATTCAATTGATTTGTTAGATAATATTGATGTCATAGAGTCAGTATAAATATTATGCTGATCATCATTATAGACCATTGGAGTTCTCAATTAGTGACCATGTGTTCTTGATTTTTTTACCTCGTTTAGGACATCGATGGATTGGGAGGAAAAGGAATCTGGCTCCTCCTTTTGTGGGACCTTTTGAGATTTTTGAGAAGGTGCGGAAGTCGGATTAACATTTATCACTTCCACTATAGTTGATGTTGATACATAATGTGTTCCATGTATCATAACTTTAGAAATAACTTTCTGATCTATCTAATGTTTGGATCTAGTTTTGTTACTATAAAATTGGCATTTTACAATGCTGAAAATGGCCTTTATTGGCGCTAGAGTAGAAATTAATACCATAGATTAATTAAAAGACCTTGGCTTTTATCTGTACATGTAAAATCACTCATAAGGGGCCCCTTTATCTGTACTTTTAAAAGTGATGATAAAGGGGCATACTGTAGTGTGCTGTAATAGCACACTACAGCACTATAAACAACACCAGAAATCAAAAAAATAAAGTACCAATACAAAATTTAAAGGATGTAAATTTTTTAACACAAATACCAAAAAAACTATATTATATACATTTCAAACATTATATAGTTAGATAAGTAAATTTTTTTACATACATTCAAAAAAATCAATATTCCTTTGTTTTTTGATCCTGACCCGGACTCATGCAATTGATGAACAAAGCACCCCTACATGAGGAAAAGATTGAATTTTTGTAATAAAATAATTCTCATGATAGTAATAATATAAATAAATAATTTAACAAAATTGTTAATTTTAAACTAAACTTTGAGTCATACCCGGAACACTATGTCTCAGATTGAATTGTGGTTGATTCATGCCTGTCACACCATTTATTTTTCATCTTCAAGAGTTATTTACGTGAAAATTTACTAACTAAGTATAAGATAAAAAAGATAAGTAAATTAATTAAGTAATAGAATATATAATTATAAAAAAAATCTAGGATTACTTGATTGGTTTGGGAGATATGATGCATGTTTCAAACTAAAATGAAACTTATATATTGAAAAGACACTCTTGGTGTTGTATTGGTCACACTGTTTGTCAGATTTATGTTTATATGATTACTAAACATCTAAAATGACTTATGTATTGTTTTTTGTAAATTATCACAATGATCCAAATGAAACTTATCATAATGGAGTATGTCACTTGTCTTTTTTTTCTTCAAAAATGTAATTATTAACCAGAAACACACACGTTGAGTCATACTGGTCATATCGTGTATCTATTTAACATAATATTTATTTATACATGTCACAAATAACTTATAAATAATTTTTCTAAATTATCAATACAATCTGAGTGTGTTTTCTTGATTTTTAAGGAGTAACACTTTTTGAAATAAAATGTCGATTTTAAACTAATAACAAACACTTTGAGTCATATCGAAAACATCAAGTATCATATTGAGTTTAGAATGATTCCTACACATGAAAAATGAATTATGGATCATTTCCCTAAAGTATTATATGTAAAGACCTGGAAAATTCCATGTAATTTTTTTAAATTATTTGGGATTAATACGAGTCTGTGAAAATTGACGGCGCATGATTTCGAGTCCTGGTATGCTCAGAATTAATTTTTGATCTTTTTTAAAAGGTACTTTCAGAAAATGCGCGGTATTCATTTTCTATCTTTTGAACTGGTGTTCGGATTAAAAATATGGGGGCACTGTTGAATCCATATCACCGAGATTCACTTAAGGTAAGATTCAATTCAACCGTAGTAGGGCGGGACAAAAAGTAAAATTTTAGACTTTTTAGAAAATAATAAAATAACTTTTCAAGTTATTTTATTTCTTTTTCTCTAGTGGATGAGCGATGGTGGTGGGGACCGGTGACTTTTCTAGGAAATTTATGTCTTGACTCTCCTTTATTTGTAACTGCACCATTGGTGAATTAAGAGGTTCATTCCACAAAAAAACCTCATTAATTCCTCGGTGTGTTACTCACATTTTCCACATTTATTCAAGTTAGGATCGGGTTGGCGTTTTGACACGGCTTCACCCAGTAAGGAACCTCTGGAGAAGTGACGTGACATCTTCCACCGATAGAGGATGGAAGCATGGGTGGTGATGATCCGGGATCGATGGACGCCAATAACCTCGCTCTGATGGGGACTCTCCATCTTCCAATGAACGTGATACCTCTGACGGTTCACGAGGTTGGGGTTGTCTATTAATTCAAGAAATTCCCATGTTTCTTCTCCTCATTCTTGAATTTGTGGGTGGTTATTACGAGGGATTTGAATGGGGTTTATCATTATTTTTAAATTGATGTATAATTTACCCCTACATGTTATAATGATAACATGGAGGACAGAGGTCAAACGAATAAGTCCTGAACCCTCCGCCACTTGTTTTTTCATTGCATTATTTGGAGGTGGGTTGTTCCTACTTGACAGAACCTTGAAACCAAGAGGTGCCCAACAATGGAGGCATCCCTAGAGGACTGTAGGAATGTTTGAAATGAAGAGCGGACCACTAGAACTCACCTGGTGGCATGTAGAAGAAGTTCCTGTGTGGCGGCGCCGGTGACCAATGCCGGCGGATGAGGGTGGAATCTGACAACCACTGGCTGAGGTGGAAGAGTGGCGCCACTTGATGTCGTGGTGGTTGGATAGGTGGCTGGTTGTGGTTGGCCATGGAGGTGGAGGCAGCGTTCCATCATGCGCTACACTGAAGGATGTCGTGGCTCGGAGCCACGATGATGCAGGGGACCCACTCCCTACGGGCATAGTGGATGATGAGGCGGTGCCACCTAACACCACCAATAATGGATCTGAACATATCCTTTGAGCTATTCAGGTGCAGCAGAATGCACGACCCCATGTGGGTTGTGCCAAACAGTTGGCTGAGCTGCCATGTCCCAACCCAGTAGGGGCGGGGCAAGCTGGTCTGCGGCCCAGAAGGCCGAGCCCACCGCGGTCTAGCCCAACCGGGCTAGGTTAGACCCAGACTGGAGTGGGTCGACCCAGAATGGGTCAGGTCATCCAGAAGGGGTCGGGTCAGCCCGATCGGGTCGGACCAGACCCGAACCCCTCTCGGGCCCAGAAATGCTTAAAAGGTTATATCTCTCAAACCGAGCATCCATTTGATGGAACATCTATGGTGCTGGGATCCTTGGAGTGAGATAGTCTTTTGGAAATACTTCAATTGGGTTTTGGAGAAAGTTGGAGTACGACCGGGTTGGATCATACCCGAATCCAACCGGGCCCTCGACACTAAAATGACTATAACTTAATGACCGAGAGTTTAGTTGATGCGTCTTCTATTGCGTTGGGAACCTTATGATGTGATAGATCATCAGTTTTCTTCTTTGTGGGACATCATGATAATTGAAGTATAACTGATGGCCTGAGGAGCAGTTCTCCCAGAATCAAGCGTACTATGAGCTGGAAGCCAGTGGTTGACAATGAGGTGAAGGTTGGAGACAGATCATACGGAGGTTAGTACCGATCAATCCTGTTTGGGTAAGAACCTTGCAATCCTATGTGGATCAGCACTGAGTGATCCGGTGTGGATCATTGGCATGTGACCTGATGATGAACAACCTTAGAGTGGCCTGTCATGGATCCGTGACATACTGATCCTATGTGGGTCAGATACTATGTGGGTCAGCACTCAGCGATTCTATGTGGGTCAGCACCTACCGATCATGTGTGGGTCTTGTGGGGGTTAATACCTATCAAATTAAGGCAGGTCAGATCCTGTGTGGGTCAGTAGGGGTTAGTACCTATCAATCCTGTGTGTGTGAGACTCTATATGGTCATAATTAGTGCCTCTCGACAGAATAAAATGATCTAGCTTCCTGACTAATCATCTGTACTTCTATGCTTTACTTATACCTGTTTTGAGTTGTGTATATTTCTTTGTTCTTTGTGATTGAGATCATGCTTTTTGGTTTTCCTTTATGTAATTCTGAGAGACGTTTTGGGGTCTCTGGGTCCCTAGTGGGTATTGTTATTCTCACCCCTACACTGGCTTCCCCCACACATTATTTTGTCCTGTGCAGACGACGGGCAACCTTGATTGAGACTTGGGGAGCTAGGACCTGACGGTGGATGGTGGTGATGGTTGACATGGATAGATTTGGAGACGATTTGTGCCTACCCTTCAGGTAGGATCCTCAGTGGAAGACCTCATGAGCTATTTTTTTTTTCAGTTATTGTTGTACCTTTTTCAGTTGGGCTTGTATTCATGCTCCTTTACTTTCAGTACACACCTTTACTACTGCAGTTTTACTTTGTGGTTTTATCTTGTTGTGTTCTTGGATTGTATGTTTGTACAGGTTCAAAGGAAATTCCTTCCCGTTTTAGGGTACTCTTTTCTGGTGGTAGTAGCCAACCCTTGGCCTATGGAAGGCGGTCTTGGGGTAGTCACGACACTGACCCCGGGGGACGGTTCATGGAAAAGTGGTATCAGAGCTGTTAGTTATACTAAAGAACTAGGACTATGATCCTTCCAATAGAACAATAGTGTTAATTGTCTTGAGTGTGGTTTTTAGTTTAGGGAGTCCAGTGTTGTTGTGGTAGAAAATGTATACATACCCCAAGACCCTGAATTTCGATTTCTGACTCAGTGCACGAAAACCCTGATTGCGTGTGTTTTGGAAATGTTTTTACTTTTGATCTCTTTTGAGTCAGCTCACAAAGTATAACTATTTTACCATGGCATACCTATTTCTTTTTATGATGCCGCTGCATAGACTACCAACGTGGATTCTCGAGAGAGTACATGATGATGGCCCACTGAGCGACGAGGCTTCGGTGCAGGGACCTCTTACTGTGGTAGCACCTTTGGGTGGTGCACCAGAAGCACCACCACCCATGGGGCATGAGATTATACCAGCCCCACTAGTAGATCATGCACGCTGATTGATTGCATATCACGAGTTCCAGAGATAGAGGCCTTAGAGGTTTTGAGGAGAGACAGATCCCCAGGAGGTTGAGGACTGTCTGGAGGGTGTTTCTAGAGATTTTCTCTTGGTGGAGACACCAACAAATCCGATGGTTATCCTAGATTTCAAGAATTTTCTTGGGCACAATAGAGAGATGGTCGAGCGTGTTGCTCCAGACACATGACGAGATGACCCTCACCTGGATGGACTTTGAGAGCCTCTTCAGGTCGGAGTTTATTCCACTAACACTATGCTCTGTGCGTATTTAGGTGCTCCTGCACTTACAGTAGGGCAACTTGTCCGTGGCCCAGTACTTGGCGAGATTCACTAACCTCTCGCACGACTACATCGACATGGCGAGAGACCCATTATTTAGGTCCCAGACCTTTGAGTAGGGTCTCTAGTGAGATATCAGAGCGTCGATGATATCGATGAATATCCTGATGTAGGCTGAGGTGCTCGAGCGAGCAATATTGGTGAAGGGAGTCATAGCTGAGTAGGCACCGACGGTGAGATCCTCAACCAGATGAAAGGTAGTCGAGACATCTGTAGGATACAGTAGACAGATGACGCAAAGATCTAATTGGACCAGACCCACAGGTGGATGACTCTGGGATGCAGTGTCGGAGGTGCGGAGCTCCCAAGGCAGAGAAGGTAAGCTGGGAGTTAGATTGTTCTTCACGTGTGGTGGGCAGGGCCACATGGCTCGTGACTACCCGACCCGCAGTACCGACGATCAGTGGATGGTTGAGGGATCGCTGCGGTAGAGGCAGAGATTCGAGAGAGGAGGTCTTCAGGGTGGAATAAATGGTAGCGGAGCAGGCCTTGTAGAAGGTGGTGGGAAGCGATTAGGGTTTCTACTTCCACCACCACTAGGAGGTCTACCTCGAACATAGGAAGCATGCTGATAGGGGTGTGCACACCTACAAGAAGCATAGGCCTATTACCACGATGCTCTGGAGATGATTAGAGGTACAATCTATGTCTATTCCACCCTATCTAGAGTACATATAGACACAGGTGCCAGTCACTCTTTCTTTACCATGACACTCGTTTGGTGCTCAGAAATTCTGATGGAGGTGTTGGCTCGATCCTTATGATTAGAGACTCCTACGAGAGAGAATTTGAGGATTAAACACTTGTACTGAACATGTGAGCTTACTCTAGGAGGCAAGAGCTTCGATAGGGATCTCCTAGTAGCAGCATCATGGCCTTATGACATCATCTTGGGAATGGACTGACTATCCATAGTCCCTGCTCAGATCGACTGTTTTAGGTGCAAAGTGTGGTGTGTCTGTGAGAATGGAATTAGGTTTTCCTTCACCGGTGAGAAGGAAACCATTGCAATACAGGAAGTAATTTCATGGATGAGTGTGTAGCCAATCACTCACAAGTTGGCTAGCCTCACCCTTGGAGTAGTTGATGTGAGTAGTCCGAGTTATCCTTTAACGGTGGACCAGTATGTTGATGTCTTTTCTGATGACGTTCTGAGACTACCTCCTCGCAATGGGGTATAATTTCACAATGACCTGCACCCCAGAACAACACTGATATCTACACCATCATATCGAATGGCTCACATGGAGCTTAGAGATTTGTATGTATAGCTGGTGTACTTGCAGGGAAAGGGGTTCATAAGGCTCAATGTTTCTCCATGGGCATCCCCGATCTTGTTTGCCAAGAAGGTGGATGGGAGATTGAGGCTTTGTGTGGACTATCGGCACTTGAACCAGGTGACTATTAAGAACAAGTATCCACTCCAAAAGATCGATGAAATCTTTGACCATATGAAGGGAGATCGTTTGTTTTTGAAGATAGACCTCAGATAAGGCTATCACCAGCTTAGGGTACGAGACAAGGAAATTTCAAAGACAACCTTCAGATGTTGGTATGGACATTATGTGTTCGTGGTGATTCCTTTTGGCATGACCAACACTCCAGCCATGTTCATGGGGATCATGAATAATATCTTTTATCCATACCTCGATCACTTTGTGGTGGCCTTCATCAACAACATCTTGGTATACTCGGCAACAGAGGAGGAGAAATCCACACACCTAAAGATATTCCTGGATACACTTTGAGAGCACCATCATTATAGAAATCTCTTGAAGTGACAGTTCTGGACATAGAAATTCCACTTCCTGGAGCACGTCATAACGGAGGCTGGAGTTTTAGTGGATCCATAAAAGATAGAGGTAGTACTTTCTTGGGATCCACCCAGGAATGTGACCAATGTTCGGAGTCTCCTAGGATTGGTTGGGTACTACTAGATATTTTTACATGACTTTTATAGGGTAGTGACTCCCTTTTCAGACTTAAAGAGTAAGGGACATCCTTTCTTGTGGACAGAGAAGTGCTAGCAGACATTCCAAGAGATGACGTAGAGACTGAAGAGTCCTCACATCATGAGGCTACCAGAAGAGGGTGTTGAGTATATAGTTTACTATAATGAATCAGGGATTGGACTAAGTTGTGTCCAGATGTAGGTGAAAGTGGTGATCACCTACGACTCACGATAGTTGAGACAACACGAGCATAACTATGATACCCATGACCTAGAGTTAGAAGTAGTGGTATTTTCACTAAATATGTGGAGAAACTACTTGATGGGTGAACAATTTAGTATTTACTCTATCACAAGAGTCACAGGTATATCTTCTCTCAGAAAGACCTGAACCTAAGATAAAAAAAATGGCTAGAGTTCCTCCCATAAATTGACTTTTAGATAGTGTATACTCCTAGGAAGGAGAACGTAGTAGAAAACACACTCAGCAGGAGGTCTGGTCTACAACTGCTGAGTGTGGCAACCCAACATCTAGCTACATTACAGTTATTCTTCATGGAAAGAGATAAAGCAGCTTATCTCCAGTCTATGATTTTCACTCCCCCACTTCTTTAGAGAGCTTGGGAGGCTCATCTTGGGAATGTAGACTGTGAGGAATGACTTTCTTAGATATCCTTAGGATAGGCTCCTGATAGATTTTCTGAAGGTGTTGAGCATGTCGTCCTCTTTAATGGATGCACTATGGTACCGATGACGCTTCGAGAGGATGTGTAGAGGGAGTTTCACACACCTCCTTTAGAGGTATATACTGAAGTAGCAAAGATGTACTAGGACCTCCAGCATCAGAACTAGTGTCTACGGATGAAGAAGGCAGTGGCAGAGTTTTTATCCTAATGCCTCACTTGTCATCAAGTGAAGGCCAAACATCAGGTACCAAAAGGATTATCTCAACCACTTGAGGTACTAGACTGGAAGTGGGATGGTATCTTCAGGGAATTATTGATAGGGATACCATGTACGTCCAAGGGTCACGATTCCATCTGGGTGATCATTGACCGAATCACCAAGTCATCCCACTTCATACCCATCTGAGAGAAGGGATATATAGAGGGCTTGTGATGCCTCTACGTGCAGGAGATTGTGTGACTTCATGGAGTGCTATTGATAATCATCTCAGATCGTGACACACATTTTACATCCCTCTTGTGGATGCGACTACAGTAGGTATTTGGAACTCAGCTATGCTTGATCACCACCTATCACCCTTAGACATATGGTCAGATATAGCAGACCATACTAATACTCGTGGACATGATTCGTGCGTGTGTCCTCAATTTCATCCATATTTGGGTGGACCACCTTCCCCTGGTGGAGTCTACATACAACAATAGTTATCACTCCACCATCATCATGGCCCCATTTGAGGCTTTTTAAGGGTGACCATGTAGATCACCTCTTTGCTAGACAGACCCAGGGGAGTCAGCACTTATGATTCCAGAGTAGGTATAGGCTACCACAGAGAAGGTGCAGATCATCCATGAGAGAATGAAGGTTTCACATAACTATCAAAAGTCTTATACCGACAGGAGACAGATACCCTTTGAGTTTGAGGAGGGAGACCATGTCTTCTTATGGGTCTCACCCCGATGAAGATTACATAGGTTTGATTGGGGCAACAAAATTTCTCTAAGGTTCATCAGACCCTTTCAGATCCTCCATAGGGTATGTGAGGTGGTGTATCATTTATCTTTTCCCCCACAGATATACCAGGTGCATAATTTTTTCTATGCGTCTCAACTGAGAAGATATGTGCCTGAACCATCACACATTATCGATTGGGGTGAGCTGGACATTGACTATGGGGCGATGTTTGCGGAGTTCCTGGTGGAGATAGAGGATCGATTGGAGCGGTTCCTTCGTGGATGGCCGATTCCTCTAGTGCGAGTTCGTCTAAAAAACAGGATCCTCCTAGAGAGAACATGGTTTTAGAAGGCTCAGTTACATGCTTAGTTCCCCCATTTGTTCCCCTAGTTTTTTTAGATTTCAGGGATGAAAGTACCTAGGGTGGAGAAAATGTAAAGTCCCAGAAAATTCCTTGTAATTTTTTAGTTATTTGGGATTAATTCAAGTATGAAAAAATTAACGGCGCATGATTCCGAGGCCCTGTGTGCCCGAAATGAATTTTTGATATTTTTGTAAAGGTACATTCAATAAACACTTGGAAAACATTTTCTTTCTTTTGAATCGGTGCTTGGATTAAAAATCTTTGGGAACCGTTGAATCCACAGCACTCGAATTTTCTTAAGGGAAGCCTCACTTCAACAAATGTAGGTCTGGAGAAAGATGTAAATTTTGGACTTTACAGAAAAATAATTAAATAACCTAACAAGTTATTTTATTTATTTTTATCCAGCGGATGAGTGGTGTTGGTGGGGAGTAGTGACTTATAATGCCAATTAATGGCTCGACTCTCTTTTCTTTGTAAACACACCATTGTGGAATGAAGAGGATCATTAACTAAATAAAACTCATTAATCCCTCGGTGTGTTACTCACCTTTCCCCTATTTATTTAATTAAGGTTTGGGGTAGAGTTTTGACAGGGATTCACCAAGCAAGGAACCTCTGGAAAAGTAACACGACTTCTTTCAATGACGATGGATGTAAGCTTGGGCGGTGAAGATCTAGGATCGATGAATGTCGATGACCTCACTTTGATGGGGACCCTCCTTCCACCAACGATCACGATACCTCTAATAGTTCACGAGGCAGGGGTTGTCTTTTAATTCAAGAAATTCCCACGTTTCTTATCCTCATTCATGAAATTGTGGGTGGTCGTTTTGGGGGATTGGAAGAGGGTTTATCTTTATTTTTAATGTGATGTATAATTTACCCCCACTTGTTATAATTCTAATGTGGAGGGTTCGGGTGAAATGAACAAGGTCCAAACTCTCCACCACTTTTTATCATTGAGTTCTTTAGTGGAGGGTTGTTCCAACTTGACAGAACCTTTAACCCAAGTGGCGCACAATAATGAAGGCATCTTGAGAGGGATATAGGTGCATCTGAAAGGAAGAGAGGACCACAGGAGCTCACCCGATGGCCTGTGGAAAAAGTACCGACGCGACACCAGTGTGACAATGCCGACAACTGGTGATGATAGACGAGGGTGGCGGCCAGAAACTACTGGCCATGGTGGAAGTGTTGAACCACTTGGAACAACGGTGGTCAGACATGCAGCTGGAAATGACCGACTGTAGAGGTGGAGGCGGCACACCGTTGCACGCCACATTGAAGGAATTCATGGCCCAAAGCTATAGTGATCCAGGGGATCCTCTCCCTATGGGTCCCATGGGTGATGAGGTGGGGCCACCTGGTGCTGCCAATAAAGGATCCAAATGTCTCCTTTGAGCCGTTCGGGAGCAACAAAACGTGTGACCCCACGTGGGTCGTGCAAGCTGGCGGGCCGAGCCGCCGCAACCTAGCCTAGCCAGGGTGGGCCGGTCAGGGACCCAGTGGGATGAATCCACCGCGACCTAGCACAACTGGTCTCGGTCTGACCCAGACCGGGCCAGGTCATCCCAGACCGGGTCAGGTGGGGTGAGGTTGGTCCGACCAGGTGGGATTAGACCCGGACCCCTCTCGGGCCCAGAAACACTTAAAAAGCCATATATTGCAAACCAGGCATTCATTTGATGAAAAATATGTGGCGCTGGGATCCTTTAAGTGAGAAAATCCATTTGACATACCCGACATGGGTTTTAGAGAATGTTGGAGTATGGTTGAGTTGGATCATACCTGAATCCAACCTAGCCCTCGACACTAAAATGCCTTTAACTTATAAACCAGTTATTTGGTTGATGCGCCGTTTGTTGCGTTGAAACCCTTATGACATGACAGATATTCGGGTTACTTCTTTGTGGGACTTCATGTTAGTTGAAATAGGACCAATGGATTTAGCAGAGGTTCTCCCAGAATCAATCATACTATAACTGGGAATCCAGTGGCTGGCAGTGAGGTGGAGGTTGAAGACAGATTATATGGAGTTTAGTACCGAGCCATTCTGTGTGGGTCAGCACCTAGCGATCCTATGTGGATCAGCACTGAGTGATTCTGTGTGGATCAGTAGTATGCGACCCGACGAGGACCAGCCTTAGAGTGGCCCATCATGGATCAATGGAATAATGATCCTATGTGGGTTAGATCCTATGTGGGTTAGCACTCAGCAATCCAATGTGGGTCTGTGCATACCGATCCTGTGTGGGTTAGATCCTATTTGGGTCTTGCGGGGGTTAGTACCTATTGACATCGGGCAGGTCAGATCCAATGTGGTTTAGCAGGGGTTAGTACCTATCAATCATGTGTGGGCCAGACTCTATATGGTCAGCAACATTGCCTCTTGACAAAATAAGATGATCTAGCTTCTTAACTAATCATCCGTGACTTATGTGCTTTACTTATACCTAGTTTTAACTATGTGTATTTCTTTGTAATTTGAAATTGATATCATGCTTTTTGGTTTTACTTTGTATAATTATAATATACCTTCGGGGGTCTCGGGGTCCCTACTGAGTATTGTTATACACACCCATGTACGGACTTTGCCCGCACCTTGTTGTGTCTTGTTCAAATGACATGAAACCTTGACTAAGACTCATGGATCAAGCACCTGATGGTGGACGACGATGAAATTTGACGTGGAGAGCTATATAGACAAATTGTGCCTACCCTTCAGGTAGGATCCTTGGTGGAGGACCATTGGAGATATTTTCTTATTTTGAGTTGTTTTTGTACTTTTTTCAGTTGTGCTTGTATTCCGGCCCATTTTCTTTTAGTACAAACCTTTACTACTGTAGTTTTACTTCGTGGTTGCATCTTGTAGTGTTCTTGGATTGTATGTTTGTACCGGTTTAAAGGAAATGCCTTCCCATTTTAGGGATATGCCTTTTCGGTGCTAGTCACCAACCCCAAACTTATGGAAGGTGGGCTTCGGGTAGTCACGAAATGGGCCCTGGGGGACGGGTCGTGACATATTAAAACAATACAAATGTGTTTTTTTTTATTATGTCACTTGTCTTTTTTACTAAAATTAATTCCAACTCTACATAAAAAGAAGAACTTCGAGTCATAATAGTCACACCATGCATAATATTGAGGTGATGAAAATTAATATACATCCCAAATGACTTATGGATTATTTTCCTAAAGTACAAAAATAATCTAAATATGTTATCTTGGATTTGAGTATGTCACTTTTATTTTATACTAAACTTTCATTCTAAATTGGAACCATGAACTTTGACTCATACCGGACCCATTATATGTTGGATTGATGTGAGAATAATTCCTACACATAAAAAATTACTTATTATTATTTTTTCTAAACTATTAAGAAATTCGAACCTTGTTTTATTAGTTTTTAGTGAGTGACACTTTTTAAGTTAAATTTTCAATTTCAAACTGATAAAAAACACACACAGTCATACCTAGAACATAGTGTATCAGATTGAGGTGAGGGTGATTCCTACATATAAAAAATGACTTATGGATCATTTTACTAAAGTATCAAAATAATTTGAATATGTTTTCTTGGTTTTTTTATGTTAGTTGTATTTTTTACAAAATTAAATGTACTTTTTAAATAAAAACACACACTTGGAGTCATTATGGTCATAATGTGCATCAGATTTTTTTAATTTTAGTCCTACTTATCTCAAGTGACTTAGCAATCATTTTCATAAATTATCCGAACAATTTGAATTCATTTTATCAGTTTTTGAGTACACCACTTATCTTTTTTTAAATGTCATTTTAAACTAGAAACATGAACTTTGAGTCCTACCGATCACTTCGTGCATTGGTTTGATGTGATAATAATTCCTACACATAAAAAATAAATTATGAATAGTTTTTATAAATTATCAAGATAATATAATCACTTTTTCTTAGTTTTTAGTGAGTGAAATTTTTTAAACTAATTTGTCAATTTTAAACTCATAATAGAAAATTTGATTTATACCAGGAATATATTGCTTCAAATTAAGGTGAGGGTGTTTACTACATGTCAAAAATGACTTATGTATCATTTCCCTAAAGTATAAAAATAATTGAAATGTGTTTTATTAGTTTTGAGTAGGTCACTTTTCTTTTTTTTACTAAAATTAATGTTCATTTTAAATAAAAAGATGTACTTGGACTCATACCAGTAATACTATGCATTATATTGAGGTGAGGATGATTCCTACATGTTCCAAATGACTTATATATCATTTTCTTAAAGTATCAAAACAATATGATTTATTTTTTGGGGTTTTGAGTATGTCACTTGTCTTTTTTACTAAAAAGTCATTTTAAACTGGAAACATACACTTTGAGTAATACCAGTATACAATGGTCACTTAGTACAAAAATTTAACTTCTCAAATAAATTTGGACAATCATAAAGCCCATCATTAATTTCCATTATCATTTCATTAATGTGATCTCCATCATCATTTACAATGGTATTTATATCAAATGATCTATAAACCGTAGTAGTATCCCAATCATTGTTGTAACACCCCAAGATTTTATAAGATATATATTATTTTTAATTTCTTTCATATCTTGTGTTGTATGCTACACCAAGATTACCTTGCGCTATACACAACAAAGTATTATCTTGTAGTATATGCAACAATATTCTTGGATCATGTTACACACAATTTTGATAATAGTTATTCTTCGCAACATTGAGTGTATATATATATATATATTCAATGTATAAATGAAATATGGTTGGATTCTTTTATAAGAAACTACGAAGGAGTCTTGCACCACACGCAACCCTGACTTCGCTTTCATTACAAGCAATCATGACCTTCCTCGATAGCATGTGTTGTACGCAATATCAAGTTTCACTAAACAAAGATATATGGTTATAATATTTTTATAAACTAGCCGTTATGAATATTAATGACTAAATTTTTTATTTTATAACATTATTATTCATCTTACACATTTTCTAGAATATGGTATGAGAACAAAATAAATTTTTTGTGTAAAATATATATTTTTCAAAAATTGCAGTTTTCCCGCCTTTTGATGATGCACCCACCTTAAATATTATTTTTGACATGTCTATAAGTTCAATTTGACAAAATAAAATTCTTCTTTGGAATCAGGATATAAAAATTTTCTTTGGATAAATTTTTCATATTATTCTGATAACATTCATATTTTTATGAATAGTAAAAACCCGCTATATTTTAATTAAAAACAACTTTTTTATTCACAATAATTTATATAGATAGATTATCTTTTTAATTTCTTTTAAAAATTAATTAGAATATATTTTTAACATTTAATCCAATATTGGTCATTGTAATTAATTTCACTTTGAAATTGGACATAAACAAGTATCAATCTACTGATAGTTATTGTTTCTTAAGAACACGCTATTTGTTTTGATAACGGGAATTAATTTTAAAATTAATTAATGCCACTTCTATGATTTTAATTTGTAAAAATGGACATAATTTTTGAATTCGTAATATCAAATATAACTTAGGTTTAATTTTTGGTATTTTTTTGAAAACATTCAATTTTTGATGAATAGTGAAAACACTGGGTTACTATTTAAAAACCAACTTTTTATTTAAATAATTATTTATTTTATTTAAATTTATGTTAGGCAAAAACTGATACATAATACCTATATAAGCTCAATGTAATTAATTGGAGTCAGTTAATAATAATTTTAGATATATAAAAATTTTATTGAACTTTTCACCGTCTTTTACCCACCTCCTAGGAGAATTTAGAAATTCACATAAAACTTAATTTTACTGCTTATGTGAGTGGAATTTTAAAAATATGAGAGACATGGTTAATATCAAGGACTAAAATGTGGTTCAATGAGATGAAAATATTTTTTGGTGAATAGTAACTTTTTTACTTTTATTTACTGCAGTTAAAGGTAAATAGGGTAATTCAAGGTTAAAAGAATATTATAATAATTCAAAATTACCTTAAAACTTACAAAAACCTTATTGTATGAGTAATGGCCGACCATGGGCATCCTTGGGTCGATTTTGGGACCCCATGGAGCCACTTATGAAAGAAAATGACACATTAGATTAATTAATTTAATGGAAAGAGAAAATTGACATTAACAAAAATATTTTAGTAATTAATTTTTATAAGGGGCTATATAAATTCTATTTTTGTCTATAAATATTCATTGGAATGATAAAAAGATTTCCTACAACATGGTATTTTGTTTATAAATTTTAGACATCAAATAAATTAAATTATTTATGACACAATAATGATGCAGTATTTATCTCATTAATAAATGATTTAAATAAATAAGATTATAATGATTAACATAATATCCAAAACATGTCCAATTCTTATTGGATTATTATATATCGACCATGAGTCATATTATATTCGACTATAATGATTTTTGGACCATTATAAACTGAATATCATTATATTATAAAAAAATATTTCCACTCTTTCCTAAAGAGCCCCTCCTCCCCCTTATAAAAGGAGACCATTTCTATCCAATTCCTCACACCTCTCAACAAAATTTGGCTATTCCAAACACTACCCAATTAAGTTCCCTACATCCCTATCCTACCCTTATAAGACTTACATTAGGCAGAAGGCACTTCAAGAAGTCCTTTTGGTTCAAACCAAAGGATGTTACCCAAATTAAAGGTAACAGTTTCTCGTAAGTTGTTTTCTTTTATTCTACATATCCAACCCCTAAACTCTTTTTAATCCTTTCTTTTGTAACAACACCAGTATAATCAATATACTAGAATGTTTTTATGAGAAGTATTAGAACTAAACATACACACACCTCTATCTAATGGATGAAGAACATAATGTTTCTGTGGATGGAAAACTAACGCCTGTCGAAACGATGATTGTTCGATTTTCTCCTACCGCCTCTCCTGGTGGTGATTATGATGGAACTGTATTCATATATGATATATGTTATGTTTATTATTTCCTTATTCTTATTAAATTCCCAATTATACCAAGCCTTTATGGTTTCCATAGTCGGTAAATACGATAATCTCATTTGAGGAAGTGCGGACTACCACCCCCTCAAAGTGATCTAATTCGTTAATGCCTTATGTGGGATGTATAAAGGATGTAGTTAATGATATTATATATGATATTATAATGGAATTATAATATACCTATGTATAGTTATGTTTTAATTCCGTTAAAATAAGAAATAGAAATGAAAGTAGCGTTCATGTGTACGTACGACTTACCGTCTCCCTGAACGGTGCATTTCATTTCTTACCTCCATTTGTAATGTAATATTATAAATACATGTATACGATGGATATATATGATATATATGATTTATAAATCATGAATATCATTATGGATATAATGAACCTTTGACCACATTAACAAACATGTAATTATAAGAAGTCCATTTTTGACTCAAGTACCAAATATCGACAAAACGAACATTATTAACTTAAATGGTTACATAATGTTTATAACATGGTAATAAGTAATATAAAAGGATTAATAAATTTGAAAAAGGTTCTTAATAATTTAGAAATTAACATTGGTTTATTATTCAAGAGATTAAAGAACGGTCAAGTCAAGTCAGACACGAGGTAAGGGAACATCTTAACCCAATTTCCGTTCTTTGGGATGATCTTCTCTTTCATGTTTACATTGTTCTTTGATTATGTGAGAAATTAATTTTTATATCTTATCAACTGTTTATAATTTATTTATTTGACCTTATAGTGAATACACATGAGTTATCTATTTACAAAATGATCATTGTAAGGGATAATTATTCCAATCTCATTCATATATGAGATTGTTTATTCGTAAGTATATACTGGGGTTATGATTGTTATCCATGTACATATGTTCTCAAAATGTTTTCATAAAAATGTTTAATTTTCTTCCATGTATGTTTAAAGTCATTTTTACCCTTTTATACTTTTACCACATCGTATGGAAGGAATCTTTCTTTTGTTTACCATACGAGGTACTTTTTGACTTTTCCAACAAAAGTACGAGAAGAATGTTATTTTTAACTTATACAGCATGAATGGATTTTTACGGTTTCATAATGAATTATTTTCATGAAGATTACTCTACAGTATTTCATAAGTATGTTCAAAAAAATCAATTTCTTTTAAAATTTCATGGCATTTTGTGAAAAGAAAATGATTTGGAAGAAAAAAGGATATTTTACTCAAGAATTCATTTCAAGTGTTTTATCAAACTATTTTCCATCTAAAATGAAATTATTTTACATGTTTATGTTTCAAGTATAATGTATCTATTATTTACATGGTTTGATTCTTCTTATAATGAAATGATATCTATTTTTTTATATGGATTAGGTTATGATGGGATGATGTTTATATAACCCATTTTATTCTTTGGGTTATGATGAATGATGTATGATTGTTTTGTGGCACAAGTAATAATGATTTAATTATGATATGGGTGGGTACTATATCTCCCTATAATGCATTGGGTAAACATTTATATCTCCTGAGATAGATATGTCTGGAACGGAAAGTAAAACTGGTTTAGTAATACAGGGATGGAATGGCAAGTAAACCCGGTTCAGTAAGGGAATTTGTCCACTAAGATGGTCTTGGTAGCAATTCCTTGGCTACTATGGAAATTATATCATGTGCTTAATATTTTTTCCACAATTACAAGTTTTATTCCCATTCTATTTTATCATAATTAATGTTTCTTTATGATCTATGCCTTATGTACTGCCATGTTTTATGTCATTGCCCAAGATTTTGATGTTTAAACATTATGTTCATGTTTTTAAGTTCAAATGTATATGATTTATTTTATTTTATCCATTATTACATTTACTGAGCATTTTATCTCACCCTTTATATGTTTTCTTTTCCCTAGGATTTAAAGAAAGGTTTTAGGTAAGAAAACCAAAAGGGAAAGATCTTTATGGGAGATGTTGAAGATCTTTCACCAAGATTAGAAGATTACGTTCCGATTTTCCAAAGACACTAAACTATTATGGTCCTTATGTTTCTGTTTTTGTTATGTATTAATTATTCCACAAAAGCAATGTAATGTCCATGTATGATGATTTTCAGGCCTCTATAGTTGGTATCAGAGGAAAGGTTTAGTTATCCTTTTGAAACTAGGATGCAAAAAATTTAGTGAGATCCCTAGAAATATTTCTAAGGTATGTCTAGGGATGTCCCTAAGGTTAATTATAAGTATAGGTTATAGTCCTAGAATTATGGTAACGATATTAGAATGAAACCTAAGATGTTAGAGTTAGAAGGTACTCCCCCTTGATTATGTTATTTTCCTTTCATGATTTTTTCCTCTCACAGAATTCTTTTTGTGTTTTAGTAAATGGAGGGAACCAGAAGGAATTCGGTTAATATTGAATCCAATGGATAAATTGGTGACTATGAGCAACGAAATTGCGTAATGCCTAGAGAAAAAGATATTGTGATTATACTGAATCAGTCATCGCGATATATGATTAACAAGGTGAAATTTAGTGGTATTTCCAATTCATCAAATAAGAGGAAGGTAGACTTTTATGCATGTTCACCTGTTGAGGAGAATAAAGAAATTAAGATTGAGATTTCTAAATAAGGGAAGAAGAACCTTGAGGAATACCTCAAGTGGAGGGAAAGATGTTATCTGTGTGGAGAAAAGGGTCATAGAGTGACAGACTATTATGGAGTTCAATGTCATATTTGGGGAGAACATGGGCATTACCCAACTCAATGCCATGACCTAAGAGGTTACTTCTAAATCAAGGAAGGACTTATTCCATGACAATAATTGAAGAGGATGGATTGAAGTGTTTATGTATTGGTATTCAAGAATAATGTTGTTGAGGTACTTTTATGGTGTATTGGAATATTTTTTGTATTAGTCTATTGTGGTTTTCAATAATTTTATGGTACCAGTAACCATGAAAAGTGACTCAAATATTTTGGAAAGAAGATGATATGCACATAATGAAGGGATAAGGAGAAAATAAAAATTTTCATAGTATTCATGAGCTCATGACTGATATAAGGACAAAGTGATACCATGTTTTGAGTATATCGAAATTTTTGGATTTTGGTATGTGGAAAGAGTTAAATTTTGACAGCATCCATGTTTTTATTAAGGTTCAATGGTTATTAATTTTTCCCGAGAATACAAGATAAATGTATTCACATGTTTGGAATGTGATCAAAAAGATATATCTTGTGATATATGAGGGATAAATGATGATATTCACATGCTTGGTTGATGATATTTCTAGTGATCGTTTTCTTTATACTATAAGATTGGACAGAAGTATTTTTGATAAGCTTAATGGTTGGAATGGATTAAGTTAGACATATGATAGAATTGTTTAAGGATAGAACATTTTTCTATATTATTTAGGGAATGTTATAATAATGTAGTTTTAGAAAAAAGGATAACCTGCAGGACGAGTGACAACCCATCGCGTCAGACAAGGCTGTGAGAATCGAACCCACAACCAAAGTGCGACAGACCTTTATTGCCTACCATTGGACAACATGAAGTCCTTGGTTATTTGAAACTAGTTTTATTCTATTAAGTGGTATGATAGATGAAGTATAAGTCCATTTTTGGAATCATATACGATTAACCTCACCATATATGGACTTATGTATATTTGATAACTTTTTCTAACCTTTTGTTTGAGACAGATGGAATGTCCCATCATTCTATTGCATGATATTCTAACACTTCACGGAAGACAAATTCAACTTCATTTATTTAAGAGATGATGTAGAAATTGTTCAAGGCACAAACAACAGTGAGATTTTCACGTAAGTATTTCTTTGAATTATTCTTAAACATTAAGGGAATAATCTTGAAAACCAAAAATGTTGTCCTAATGTCTTCATATCTGATGAATTAGATGGTACCTTAAATCATCACAAATTTATGTCTTTGTGATTGATGGCTTTTTCATAGCCATGTTCTCTACCACTCTCCATCAGAACTTGATGGTTAGATTTCTCTTCTATATACATATTTTCACCTATGTTATCGTATGTGGTAACCTAATTGATGAGTTACTTTGGGTATCCATTTTGTTTCTAACGTTCATTTTTAAAATTAAGTTTTAGCATTCCTTTTTACGATGTGGGTTTCTATGAGAGAAACTTTCAAGTAGTAAACAATTTATAACCCTGACGAATTTCGAGGGAAAAATTCATTTTAAGGGGGGCAGAATGTAACACCCTGAGATTTTATAAGATATATATTCTTTTTAATTTCTTTCATATCTTGTGTTGTACACTACACCAAGATTACCTTGCGCTATATGCAACACCATATTAGCTTGCTGTATATGCAACACTATTCTTGGATCATGTTACACACAATTTGGATAGTAGTTATTCTACGCAAAATTGAGTATATATATATATATATATATTCAATGTATAAATGAAATATGGTTGGATTATATTATAAGAAACAACGAATGAGTCTTTCACTACACGCAACCGTGACCTGGATTGCATTACACACAATCGTGACCTTCCTCGACAACGTGTGTTGCACGCAATATCAGGTTCCACTAAACAACGATATATTGTTATAATATTATTATAAACTAGCTGTTACGAATAGTATTAACTATATTTTTAACTTTATAACATTATTATTCATCTGACACATTTTCTAAAATATGGTATGAGAACAAAATAAAATTTTCGTGTAAAATATGTATTTTTCAAAAATTGCAGTTTTCCCGCCTTTTGATGGCACACCACTTTAAATATTGTTTTTGACATTTCTATAAGTTCAATTTGACAAAATAAAACTCTTATTTGGAATCAGGTTATAAAAATTTACTTTGGATAAATTTTTCATATTATTCTGATAACTTTCATATTTTAATGAATAGTAAAAACACACTATATTTTAATTAAAAACAACTTTTTTTATTACAATAATATATATGGTTAGATTATCTTTTTAATTATTTTTAAAGTGTAATTAGAATATATTTTAACCATTTAATCCAATATTGGTCATTGGAATTAATTTACCTTTGAAATTGTACATAAACAAGTATCAATCTTTTGATAGTTTTTGTTTCTTAAAAACAAGCTATTTGTTTTTATAATAGCAATTAATTTTAAAATTAATTAATGCCACTTCTATGTTTTGAATTTGGAAAAATGGACATCATTTTTGAATTCGGAATATCAAATATAGCTTAGGCTGAATTTTTGTTATTTTTCGGAAAACTTTCAATTTTTGATGAATAGTGAAAACTCTAGGGTACTATTTAAAAACCGAATTTTTATTTAAATAATTATTTATTTTATTTAAATTTATTTGAGGTAGAAATTGATACATAATACCTATATATGTTCAATTTAATTAATTGGAGTCATTTTATAATAATTTTAGATATATAAAAATTTTATTGAACTTTTCACCGTCTTTTACCCACCTCCTAGGAGAATTTGGAAATTCACATAAAACTTAATTTTACCGCTTCTGTGAGTGGAATTTCGAAAATCTGAGAGACGTGGTTAATATCAAGGACTAAAATTTTGTTCAATGAGTTGAAAATAATTTTTGGTGAATAGTAACTTTTTTCTTTTATTTACTGCGGTTAAAGGTAAATAGGGTAATTCAAGGTTAAAAGAATTTTATAATATTTCAAAATTACCTTAACACTTTCCCAAATCTTATTGGATTAGTAATGTCCGACCATGGGAATATTTGGGACAATTTTGGGACCCAATGGATCCACTTATGTAAGACAATGACACATTAGATTAATTAATTTAATGTAAAGACAAAATTAACATTAACAAAAATATTTTAGTAATTAATTTTTATAAGGGGATATATAAATTTTCTTTTTGACTATAAATATTCATTGGAAATATAAAACAATTTCCTACATCATGGTATTTTTATTATAAATTTTAGACATCAAATAAATTAAATTATTTATGACACAATAATGATGTAGTATTTACCTCATTAATAAATGATTTAAATAAATAAGATTATAATGTTTAAAATATTATCCAAAACATGTCCAATTATGATTATATGATTATATATCAACCATGATTCATCGTACCTTCGACTATAATGATTTTCGGACCATTAGAAACCGAATATCATTATATTATAAAATAATATATTTACTCTTTCCTAAAGAGCCCCTCGTCCCCCTTATAAAAGGAGACCATTTCTATCCAATTACTCACACCTTGAAAGCCATTTGGCTCGTCCAAACTCTGCCCAATTAAGATCCCTACATCCCTATCCTCCCCCTAGATGCCTTAAATTAGGCAGAAGGCACTTCAAGAAGTCCTTTTGGTTCAAACCAAAGGATGTTACCCAAATTAAAGGTAACAGTTTCTCGTAAGTTGTTTTCTTTTATTCTACATCTCCAACCCCTAAACTCTTTTTAATCCTTTCTTTTGTAAAAACACCAGTATCCTCAATAAACTATGATTTTTTTATGAGATTTATTATAACTAAACTTACACACACCTCAATTTAATGGATGAAGAACATAATGTTTCTGTGGATGGAAAACTAACGCCTTACGAAACGATGATTGCACGATTTTCTCTTACCGCCTCTCATGGTGGCCATTATGATGGAAAATTATTCATATATGATATATATTATGTTTATTATTTCAGTATGCTTCTTTACTTTTGAATTATATCAAGCCTTTTTGGTTTCCATAGTCGGTAAATACGATAATCTCATTTGAGGATGTGCGGACTACCGCCCCCTCAAAGTGATATGATTCTTTAATGCCTTATGTGGGATGTATAAAGGATGTAGTTAATGATATTATATATGATATTATACTATAATTATAATATACCTATGTATCATTATGTTTTAATTCCATTAAAATAAGAAATAGAAATAAAAGTAGCGTTCATGTGTACGTACAACTTACCGTCTCCATGAACGGTGCATTTCATTTCTTACCTATATATGTTATTCAATATTATAAATACATGTATATGATGGATATATATTATATATATGATTTATAAATCATGAATATCATTCTGGATATAATGAACCTTTGATGACATGAACAACGTGTAATTATAAGAAGTCCATTTTTGACTCAAGTACCAAATATCGACAAAACGAACATTATTAACTAAAATGGTTACATAATGTATATAACATGGTAATAAGTGATATAAAAGGAATAATAAATTTGAAAAAGTTTGTTAAGAAAGTAAAAATTTTCTTTGGTTTATTATTCAGGAGATTAAATAATGATTGAGTCAAGTCGGACACGAGGTAAGGGAACATCTTAACCCAATTTCCGTACTTTGGGTTGATATTCTCTTTCTTGTTTATGTCGTTCTTTGATTATGTGAGAAATGAATTTTAATATATTATCACATATTTATAATTTCTTTATGTGACCTTATAGTGAATACACATAAGCGATCTATTTACAAAAAGATCTTTGTAAGGGATAATTATTCCAATCTCATTCTTATCCGAGATTGTTAATTCGTAAGTTTTTACTAGGGTTATGATTATTATCCATGTCCATATGTTCTCAAAATGTTTTCAAAAAATGTTTTATTTTCTTCCATGTATGTTTAATGTCATTTTTACCATTTTCTAATTTACCACATCGTATTGAAGGAATCTTTATTTTGTTTACCATATGAGGTACTTTTTGACTTTTCCGACAAAAGTACGAGAAGAATGTTATTTTTAACTTATACAGAATAAACAGATTTTTAAGGTTTCATAATGAATTATTTTCATGAATATTAATCTAAAATATTTCAAAATTATTTTCAAAAAAATCATTTTCTTTTAAAATTTCATGGCATTTTGTAAAAAGAAAATGATTTTGAAGAAAAAATGATATTTTCCTGAAGAATTAATTTCAAGTGTTTTATCAAAACTATTTTCAATATAAAATGACTTTATTTAATATTTTTATGTTTCAAGTATAATGTATCCATTATTTACATGGTTTGATTCTTATTATGATGAAATGATATCCATTTTTTTATATGTATTAGGTTTTGATGGGATGATGTTTATGAAACCCATTTTATTCTTTGGGTTATGATGAATGATGTATGATTATTTTGTGGCACAAGTAAGAATGATTTCATTATGAGATGGGTGGGACCTATATATCCCTCCAATTCATTGGGTAACGATTTATATCTCATGAGATAGACATGGCTAGAACGACAAGTAAATCTAGTTCAGTAATACAGGGCTGGAACGACAAGTAAATCCGGATTAGTAAGGGACTTTGTCCACTAAGATGGTCTTGGCAGCAATGCCTTTGCTACTATGGAAATCATATGATGTGCTTAATGTTTTTCCACAATTACAAGTTTTATTCCCATGCTATTTTATCATGATTAATGTTTCTTTATGATCTATGCCTTATGTACTTCCATGTTTTATGTCATTGCCCAAGATTTTGATGTTTTAACATTGTGTTCATGTTTTTAAGTTCAAATGTGTATGATTTGTTTTATTTTATCCATGCTTACCCTTATTGAGCATTTGAGGTCACCCTTTATATGTTTTCTTTTCCCCAGGATTTAATGAAAGGTTTTAGGTAAGAAAACCAAAAGAGGAAGATCTTTATGGGGGATGTTGAAGATCCTTCACCACGATTAGAAGATTACGTTCCAAGTTTCCAAAGACACTAAACTATTACAGTCCTTGTGTGTCTATTTTTGTTAAGTATTAAGTATTTCAAAAAATTAATGTAATTTCCATGTACGTTGAGCTTCGGGCCTCTAAAAGTGTGCTGGTTCATTTTCCCCTTTTTTTAGACCAACATTTGTAGATCTGATCAATTTAGGGACAAATAAAATTATCTTACAACTCTTTCAGACTAATGTTTCTTCAGTAACTGCAATATAAACATGGATAGATTATTTGATAAGGGTATTATACATGATCTATTAAAAAATTGATGAACACTTTAACTTCATATTCATACTCTTTTTTAAAATGATTAGCCTGCATCCATTTTTGATTTATATCCTTCCTATAGGGTTCATAAATTATTCATTTTTTATAATATATAAATAAATACACATAATATATTTTTTATAAAAGTTGAATGTTATAGATAATTAAAATAAGGGAAACACAAATTTGGATTATTTTGAATAATATCTATATGATTGGAAGAAAATTGGTAGGTTAATTTAAGAAAACGATTACTCCTTAGTGGTAGGTGTTATCCCCTGAATTCATCCAAAGGTGAAAGTTATAGAAAATTATCATCCTCATCAACTCATCTCCCGAATAGTTATCATTGCATTTTTGATTGACACTGATCCTCCATCTCTTGTGGACATGAACCTATGTTTTTTGAAATACTCTAAGTAGTAGTCATACATGTGATGACTACTTCTCAGAGTAGTACAAGAAACATAAAAGCGACGGGGGATGAGTCTCAAGAAACAAATTTTAGTAATAACTTTTCGAGATATGAAACTGATGAGGTTAATAATTATACTCCAATATGTTATCTAAATGGGTAAATTCCTCCCATTTATGAGAATTAAACCCTTGGAACTAGTTATTAACTCATTTCCCATTAAAGGTGATATTTGGGGGGGGACGGTATAGATGTTATTTTTATTGATTCAAGGGGTCTCAGCGGGGACATGTTATGATATATGAATCATTGCGGCCATTATGAATTCTATTTTTATAGGAGAAATAAAACTTTTAGTAAGTCTAATCAACTAAATAATACTAGTTCTATCTCTATTGAAATGACCATCAATTTTTTCTAACGTCACCTAAACCAATTAAAATATAATATAAGCAATCAGGGAGTAATAAGAAACCAAAATGTGATAAACAAGAATAATAAACTCTCATTATATAAACTAGAAGATATAAAAATGTATTGATGAAACATTTTAATAAATAAAGAGTCATTTCATATACATGTACGGTAATCAGAGATTCCTAGTGGTGGAACCAATATATGTAGACCTAAAAGGATGAATACCTAAAAAAAATTCTAGTAATTATGCCAACATATAGAGAATTTTATAACCTCTATTATATTTTTTGAAACAATGTGATGTAACAACCTAAGGAATTATTATATTTAATATTAATGGTATATAAAATATTTTAAAACATCTCAAAATTATAATTTCAATTTCAATTAAAAATAAATAATAAATGGAAACAATAATTTTAGGGAGAAAATAACAAATTACTATAATAGTTTTAAACATCTTAAAATTCTTAGTTGATAATTGATTCAAGAATTATGTCTAGATAGGTTTAAATAAAGAATTATTATCAAGCATATGATGAGTATGATTTATAATAAAATTTTATTTTCATGTCCATTATAGGTTCTATGATTTTTTTGGGAAAATTGTAAAATTGTTAGTCATAATGAGATAAATAATAGTAATTGTGGAAGATATAGAGGTTATAAGTTAAAGGGATGATGACCCGTAGTTACAAAAATTGTTTTTAAGTGAGAATAATATTCATAATTAAAATTGGATGATGAATTTCAACCATTGAATTAAATATATTGAAAATGTTAAAAATTAAATGATTGCATGAAGGATTGTCAAGATTTTATGAAAACATTGATGAATGTGAAAAAATAATTAAGAATTATTATAGGAAAAATAATGGAATGTAAGATGAATTTATTATTAATGTCACACTAGATTATTTGAAAAAGAAACCACATTTTATATTAGTTATTGGTTTTTCATATCACATGATAGGAAAATTTATGTAATTAATGATTTGTACACGTTCAAAGGGTTCTTATTATTTTAGAAATGGTGTATCTCTTAAGATAAATTTTTTACATTTAGAAGATGATTGAAATAAAACGAAATGTTAAAGAATGATCTATTTTTCATTGGATTAAAGTAAATCATACATAGTGTTCATTAGATGTGTGATGAAGGAAATGGAGTGTTTTTTAATAAGTGTTATGGAGTGGGTTATAATTTCAAAGATGGCTATATTTTTACAAAGGTATAGACAACTATCCAACCCATATTGTAATTTGGGGTTGGTAGAAATTTATGTTAATTGTGTTTAAAAGAGGAAATTGTTTTTTGGTAGTGAAAAATTGATCATATTAGATAATGAGACAATAAAATACTGACTTAAAAAGGGTGGGTTTATATTTATTTATGATGAAAAGATGAAATTGATAGATATTTTTTACTAATTAGAACAGGGAGATCGTCAATAATTAAAATAATAAATTAGATATTTAAATGAAACACCATTCGGAGTTTTTTCACTATGATATATATGGACCCTTAAAGTATAAATCAATTAATTGTGATAAGTACTTTATTTGACCCATTTAAAATTATACTGAGATCATTTGTATTATGTTTTATTCATATATATATATATATATGTTACTCTAATGGGGATTCAAATCTTAAGAAGTATTAAGAATGAGTTTTGTTATGTGGTAAAGAATACTATATTAGATTATGGGGATGATTATATGACACACCTGTTATGGGGTGGTAAAAAATAATATATATTTTCCTCATTAGTACAACACAGTTGACGGAAATGATATTTCCCTTAAAGATTATATTTTGGATCACTCACTACTCATAAAACATTATTATATTTATGGTATTCAATATATATTTTTAAAAAATTAAAAATATTGGGCACTTTGAAAAATGATGCAAACAAAAAAATAATAATAATGAAAATATAATATTATTAATATTGTATTATTAGAGAAATTATAAATCCTTGAGGGATTTCCCATAAATGTGTTTAATTTTTTTCTTAGTGTGTTTTCCATACATAATTATATATATAAAAAAATTATCAATATCAATCACCTATCCACCTCTGATTGTTTATAAAATTTAAAGAACTAGTGCATTACTATCACATGTGATTTATGACTCATATTTCCTAAGTACAATGGTAGGAGGAATCCCTAAAATGAGCAGAACAAACGGTGGATTCCACATCCATCGGGATGAATGAATGAAGACAACCTCATTGTATATGTCTATTGGTTACTAAGTCATTCCCTATATTGTCACCAATATGTAATGTATTTAAGATAAATTTGGAGGGCGAATAATTTACTAATCTATAGCGTGAGAAGAAATAGTTATGTAACGAATAAAGTAAAGAATGATGACAAAAAAACAAAAATAGATATTTCCAAACAAACAATAAATGAGTGATGAGGAAGAAAAAATAACATACCCTGGATTGAAGCATTGAATCATCTGAGAGAAAAGTAGAGATATCCTCGAACCGATAATTTGTTTGAGCCTTATATTCGTTTGATCCTTGAATAATTTGGGCCTTGTATTGGGGCCTTCGAATTGTTCAAGCATTTTTTCAAGCCTTCATTCGAGCTTGGATTTGATGAGGAGGAGTAATGATAGCTGGTGGATTTCAAGGAATGCTTTAGAAATCGCGGCTCATTAGAGTTATTAAAATAGATTGAGTCACTTTTATTAGCACTTCCAAAAAATAAATGATAATGATCCCTTTAATTAGCACATTTTACTTTTCTGCTGATAAATGATTTATAATTATAATTATAAATGTTTTTTTGTAAAAATATTTATATAATTATATATATATATATATTATAAATATATATAAATACAAATATAATGAATATATTCATTTTTTAAATATATTTACTATAATTTTTCATTTATTTAAATATATAATTATTTATTTATAATTATATAAAAACTTTTTCTAAAAATAATATTTATATATTTATATCATTATATACATATATTTAAATAAATAAATATAAATATAAATATTGTAAATATATTCATTATTTAAATGAATTTGTTATAAATTTATAAATATTTAAAAGTATATAATTATATATGTATAATTTTGTAAAAGCTTTTTCAAGAAATAATATTTCACTATTTATAATTACAAATATATAAATGTAAAAATATAGTAAACATACATTTAAAAAAATATTTTTTACAAATATATTTTTAACATCATTAAAAAATATTTTATCATATGTTTGTGTATGTTAAAAATAAGTGAAATTGAATAATTAAAAATGAGTGCACATTAAAAAAATTGAAAAAAGGATATGTTTTACTAATTAAAAAAGATTTATTAAAAAAATATGAATATATATTGTAATAAAGATGAATATATTTTCAAAATATTAAAACATAGTAAATAAATAAATAAAACTAAATAATATCAGTTGATTAAATTCCCAAAAAGTCAAAAAAATTAAAAAAATTAAAAATAAAAATATTAATAATGAATTAATACCTGACTATAATAAAATTAAAATAAATAAATAAAATTTACCATTTAAATACATGATATATTTAATTTATCATGTTATAATGAAGTTCTCATGTGAATACTAAAATTTTAATAAATTACATAAATACTAGGTGTATGTGTTTCAATAAAAGATTTCATTAATTACATAAATATTTTTGTGTGTGCATTGTATATAAAAATGAATTAATTATGTTTATGTATGTGAAATAAATATAGAATGCATTTTATATATGTTGAATTGAAAAATCAAACTACATTCAATTATGCTCATTTCTTGATGTAATTAGTCAGTATTTTTAATTCATATTAATTTTTAACTGAAAACCATTATTCAACAAATATATGACTATTTAATATAAATTAGAAATATTTTATATTATATAAATCATATTTATAGGCATTCATTATATGGACCCATCCTTAAAACATTACATAATATTTAATTAAGAAAATAATTCACATTGAGGATCTTTTCAGGTTTAGTGTTTTATAGAATTAGGCCAAAACTATTACATTACATCTCAAGTATTACAAATTAGATACTTCTACTCAGAATCAATTTTTTTCATAAAAAAAATCTTTAAATAAAACAATATTTCTTTTCTTTATATAAATTTTCTTGAATACTTCCTTTCTCTTTCCCTTCCTTATATCCTATGAAAAATAATTCAAAAACTTGGGATGAGAATAAAAATATCAGTAAGGTTTATAAGATAACGAATTAAAACATTATTCCATCAATATGTACAAAACATAATCTCTTTAATATACCTCATGAAATCATAAGACTTGTGAATAACACATAGAAATCATAAATCATAAAGGTAACTTTTGGAATCCACAACATACTTACATTGTAGATTTCACAGCTACATAGGGAGTTATGTTTGGAATACCCATCACGGTATATTCCCTAAATCTATTTGGAGAAACATTAATGTTTACCTTTTTCATGTTACCCAATGCATTGGAGAGCTATCTCGAGATCACCCGCCCTTGGTTTATCATGGAACCACCTGTATATGTAAACAGTTCCCAAGAACCACAAGATAATCATAACACATGAACAAGCATAAAGGAAAGATAACCTTTGGAAATTGCAATCACAAGATAATAGTTCATGATATTGAAATAATCAATCCATTATCAAAATCATTTTCAATTCCAAAATACGTAAAAATAATATATGGTATTATTTTTCATTTTTAAAAAACTACAGCTTGCTATGAAATCCAAATATCAAATAATACTCACGGTAGAGGAAATTTCATTGTCACCACATAAGTTAAAAAGAAACATTCCTTTTTGTCATTTAGTAAAATTATTTACAGAAAAATATTCCCTTTGAATGAAATTAAAAGTCAAAGGTGTTTATACACAGTATATGTCACGACCCGCCTTCACCAAGATGAGGGAAGGGACAACAGATTTCCAGACCCTTCCTTCTTCGATTTGAAGGAGAGATAATGACCCCCGAGACCCGCCTTCAATAGGTCCCAGAGTGGCGACTAGCACCAAGGGTATAAAATCACACAATAAATGTAAGGCATTACCCTTTTTCTTTTAATAGGATCGGGAGATAAGATAGTAAATCCCACAACACCAAAAATGAAAGTGCAAGTACGGCTGAAAGTAAACCATTCCCATATACATGTTCAAAGGTAAAAGATACAACACACAAAACTCCAAATTTAAAAAAACCAAGAAATGGAAATCAACAACAGCAACTTCCCCAAAGGTCCGAGCTAGTGCGGTCCCGTACGATCCCGCAATTCCTCCTGGAAACCTGAAAACAGTTTTATATACGTATGGTGAGAATAAAAGTATACTCAGTAGGGAAAACCAAAGACTCTCGTGTACAAGTGAGGAGACATTCTAATGTCTCATGTAAAAAGAGATAACCAAACACACAACAAGGAAAAGTTATCCACCCAAACCTCACCAAGGCATGCTCCCCAAATAACGCAAGTCAAGTAGCATATAGTAATAGCACATCGATATTTGGGTACCCCATGCCTCTTTCCCACTAGTTATTGAAGACATCCTACTCATCGAACCAATCCCGCCATTCTTACCGCAGTCCCACTACCAAACCCCGCATGCACAAACCTGGGCCACAACCTCACCACAGTCCCACTGCCAAACCCCGCCCACAGACACCTAGGCAACAACCACCATGTGTAACCACACCCGCAAAGACATGGGTTAGAATAACTACTGCTATGCCCGAAGACATCTGGGCCTCATCCCGAAGACACTTGGGAAACAACCTGCCCGCAAACACCTGGGCCCACCACCACAACTACCCTGCCCGAAGATTCTTCGGCTAATAATGGACTTCAAGCCATCACAGCCTACCCGAAGAGTCTTGGGCTATTCGGAAAGGGGAGCAGAAAAGGAGATAATAACCAGCCACTCATAGGAGTGTTGGAAAAAACACCCTCCCCCATGAAATGGTAGTGTTCGGCACTTAAGTGCTCAACTTGGGTGGGGCGCGAATAAGAAACATAAAAGCTACAAATACATGTATAGGTAAAAAACACTCATCCCAACCTAGGGGTTCCAAAACCTAAGCACAAACACCCTCGTTACTTCTCATTCATGAAAGAACTGCACGATACTCACAGCCAAGACACAACTCATTCCCAAGACCAATTCCTATTTAATTTGTTCCTGTTTTCATATTCAAGTAACCCCATTTGGGTGAGTTCTACACTACTGGGAAATTAACAGGAAAAACCGCAAGCCATAGAAAGAAGACAATCAAACAAAAACTTAAACATTCACACCCAGTTCTCTTGTAAATTCACAACAACAAAAGGATAAGTGAGATCCCTCAAAGTACTGGAACCACGGAAAACCCTGATACATAGCCCCATGTCCCCAAAATTCAGGATCCAACGGTTTCTCAACAAAAGAGGATTCCACCCCAATTCGTGATATAAGCAGAGTAACCACACAACCTCAAATTCACAACCAGCGAAATTACAACAACAGGGGATCCCATCCCCACTCATATCACCCCAACAATAGGCTTGTGAAAGAAACAACCAAACCGCTACCACCAACACATGGCAGTCCCATGCAGGTATTTTTATATTTAAAAGATTTCACACACTCTAAGGTTTGAATTCCACTGTTCTTTAACCGGGGTTATCAAAGAAAAGGGTTGATCTTGTTTCTTTCAATTTATTTAATTGAGTACACGTAATTAACCAATTCCATGTTATGGTTATTTAAACATCCAAGAGCACCGAGGTTCATTAGTGAACAGAGAAAGACCACCAATGACCATGATTTTCAGTGAGCATAGGCCCGTAAAATTCACAACACATAACAACATAAAGAGTACAAAAGAACATCGATCACACCCCCTTTCATTCTTTAATGGTCCGTTCATTATATTCATTAATTTCGGTTTCATCAATTTCCACAGAGGCAAAAACATGCCCACCACGCATGATACACATAAATGAGAGACGAAGGATAAAATCCCTACATTTTTGATTAAGGATCGATTTTTTTCTCCACGTTCCAAGAATAAGGGATGCATGATTTGCAGGGGAGGGACGTCGGGAACTCCAAGGATGAGCAGACGACTCAAGCGCAAGCGCACCACTAGTCTCGGGAATGTGGGGGGGGGGGGGAATCCAGGCACACCTGGGATAAAGAGATGAGTCGGCCAAAAGGAATAAGAGAAAGAAGAACTTATTCTGTGATACATATAGATAAAATCCCATTGTTACGAGATATAGGGATTTTGAACGCCTTCAAATATAGATCGTGGTTTCCCACATGGTTTAGGCGGTTACACACAATGGTATTAAGTTGTTATTTAATATCCCCAATCGGGGATATTTCTTGGGATTTTTAAGTATTAATTATGGTCTTTAATAAGGGTAAAAGAATTAATTTACTATGGGAGCGGAAAGGTCGAGAACTGGAAAAGAACGAAGAGGACACGGTGCCACCGTCAGGGTGTCACCCTCACAGTGCCACCGTCACGGTGTCACCCTCATGGTGCCATCGTCACGGTTCCACCGTGATCGGTGCCACCATCACGGTGCCACCGCCACGGTGCCACTGTGACTGGTGCTACCATCACGGTGCCACTGTTTTGGCGGAGCATCACTTTTGGCAATGTAATGGGCCAGGAGGGTCTGAGCCATTACATTAGATACCTCTAAAACTATTATGACCCTTGAGAATCAAAACAAACTAGAAGAGAAGAGAGGGTCCGAACAAACACCTTGAAAGATACCTCCCAGGAGTGAACCTCATAGTTATCTAGAAACACCTCCCTCTCAAGAACCAAGAAACATACAAGGGTCAAAATGCCCAGTCCTATGGGTTGGGGAGTCTCTTCCCCCATGTCAAGATACTATCCACTTTGGGTGGAACTAAATCACCTGCACGGGTTTAATCGTATCCACCATAATGCGTCTTGATTAGGGATCTTGTCCTCCCCTTCCCATAGCCAGGACCTTTCACACACATTCAGAGAAAAAGGAAAATAACACATTCCACAATCAACAAGGTGAAGCGTTCCATCACAAAAAAGCATAAAGAGAACAACAAAAAACTAAAAACAACTCTGGGTACTGGGTGCACATCTATTCTTCTCGTTCCCAGGTACTCTCCTCAAGCCCACCATGCATCCACAACACTCGAACTAAAGGAATGGTCCACCCACGAAGAACCATTTCTTCACGATCCTCGATCCTCACTGGACTTTCCACAAAGGTCACGTCGTCCTCGATATCTAGCTCTCCCTTGTCAAGGATGTGTGAATAGTCATGTAGATACCAACAAAGCTGGGACACATGGAAATCATCATGTATCCTCAGCAGCGGTGGTGGAAGTGCAAGCTGTTAAGACACTTCAACGACCCGCCGCAACACTTCGAAGGGTCCGATGAATCAAGGAGAAAGCATGCTCCCTCTACCGAACCTCCACTGTACACGCCGAGGGGAGACCTTCAAGAGCACGTGGTCTCGAACCACAAACTCCAAGGGCCTTCTCCTGTTATTGGAATACGACTTCTATCGGTCTTGGGCCGCCTTCAACCTTTCCCGTATAAGCTTAACCTTCTCTGTCGTGCTCTGCACTACCTCTCGACTAAGAACGCTCGTTTCCCCAACCTCAGTAAATCACACCGGTGAGCGACACGTCCTTCCGTATAGGGCTTCAAACGGAGACATGCCAATGGTAGAGTGATAGCTATTATTGTAGGAAAACTCTACCAGTGGAAAGTGTCGCACCCACGATCCTCCTGAGTCCAGAACACATGCCCACAACATATCCTCCAAGGTATGGTTGATGCACTCTGTCTTCCAATCTGTCTGGGGATGAAAAGAAGTGCTAAGACGTAGCTGGGTGCCAAAAGCATGCTTCAATCCTCTCCAGACTTGTGAGGTAAATCGTGCATCCCTATCCGAGACTATGGATCTCGAAACTCCATACAACCACACCACCTCATCCACGTACGTTCGTGCTAAGGCATCCACTGTACCCAACTCCTTGATCGCCTGAATGTGTGCCGACTTCGTCAAACGGTCCACCACTACCCAGATAGTGTCACATTGTCCTTGACCCTTATGTAGTCCCGTGACGAAATCCATTGAGATGTCTTGCCACTTCCACTCGGGAACATCCAGAGGCTGCAAAAAACCTCCTGGAACATGGTGTTCAGCCTTAACCTGCTGACACACCAAGCATTTGGTCACGAAATCTACCACCACCTACTTCACCCCGGGCCACCAGAACTAACCTCTCAAGCCCCGCTACATGTTGGAAACTCTCGGGAGAACTACTAGGGGTGATTTGTGGAACTCACTAAGAACTCTCTTGCGCATCGCCTTTGGAACAAACAGCTTTCCTAAAAAAATCACCCGATTCTGACCATCCTCTGTCCACCCTTCTGGAGCATCCCCTTAGTTAACTTGGTCACGCATCACATCACTTTCCGAGTCTCCAAATTGGGACTCCTCCACCTGCCGTAATAGAGAATATTGCACTACCATCTGATATAGGAAACCTCTACCACCTTCCATCCTTGCATCTAGGTGCAGGGCAACCAACTCTTCCATTGCCATCCAATCATCTGCCGACTCCTGGACTGCATCCTTCCGCGAATTCCTACTCAATGAATCAGCCACCACATTCCCCTTTCCCGTGGTGTAGGAAATATCAAAGTCGTAGTCTTGAAAGAATTCCATCCACCTTCGATGTCGTAAGTTCAGGTCCCACTGGGAGAAGATATACTTCAAGATCTTATGGTCCGTGAAGACTAAAAAGTGCCTCCCGATGAGGTAATGCCACCACAACTTTAGTAAGAACACGACCACTGCAAGCTCTAGATCATGGGTGGAATAGTTATGCTCATGGGGACGTAACTACCTAGACCCATAGGAGATCACCCCTTACTGCTGCATCATCACACATATGAGGCCCTGCCCTGATGCATCACAGAACACCTCATACGCCGCCCCTTCTTCCGGAAACCTTAGCACTGGGGCACTAACCAAATTCTCCTTCAGATAGCTGAAGGCTACCTCACACTGATTGTTCCACACAAAATCCTAGTACTTCTTGGTCAAGGATGTCAAAGGTGTCAAAACTCGGGGGAAGTTGGACACAAACCTCCGGTAGTAACCTGCCAGCCCGAGGAAACTACGAACCTCTGCCAAGTTCATGGGTGTTGTCCAAGAAAAAACTGCCTTGACCTTCGATGGGTCCACTACTATCCCTCACTCGGACACCATGTGCCCAAGGAAATGCACTTCTCGCATCTAGAACTTTCACTTGGACAATTTCCCATAGGGATGGTGCCATCATAGGACCTCTAAAACCATCCTTAGGTGATCTGTGTGATCCCACTTTGATCTTGAGTAGATCAGAATGTCATCAATAAACATGACCATGAAACGGTCCGAATATTCCCGAAATATAGAGTTCATGAGCCCCATGAACACAGATGGTGCGTTTGTAACGCCGAACGACATGACTACAAACTCGAAGTGCCCATATTTTCACCTGAAGGCAGTCTTCAAGATGTCACCCATCTTCACCTGCACTTGGTGATATCCAGACCATAGATCGATCTCTGAGAACCAACCCGATCCCCTCTGCTAGTTGAAGAGATCATATATCCTAGGGAGGGGGTAGCGATTCTTGACCGTCACCTGATTCGGTCTCCTATAGTCTATGCACAGACTTAGACCACCATCCACCTTCTTCTCAAACTACACAAGAGAACCCCACAGTGACGCACTTGACTGAACACAACCCTTATTCATTAGATCATCAATCTAGATCTGTAACTCCCACAACTTAGAAGGTGCCATCCGATAGGGAGCCATCAAAATCAGATGGGCATCAGGTTGCAAGTCTATCACGAAATCAACATCCCGTCGAGGGGGTAGAGTCACCACCTCCTTAGGAAAGACGTCCATAAAATCACTGATGATTCCTGGGACTTCCACCATTTCTTCATTTACTGAATCCAATAATAGTTCAGCCAACAAAGAAAACATGGGCTCCTCTCGCCCGCTTCTTCTCTAACAACCCCGCTCACCGAAAAAGATTACACATTGACAACCCACACCTGAAAACAAAACCCTTCCTCAGAAGCAGTCAATGACGGAACACATAGAGAACAGCCAGTCAATGCCTAGGATGACATCATATGGATGTATCTTCAACAATAGCAGATCCCTGGTAGACTGATGTGTCCCTATCATCAGTCTACACCCTCGGAAAACATATGATAAGTCGGTATGACCTATGACTAGCGTGCTCAGCACTGAAGGTGCTAAAA
The DNA here is from genome assembly GCA_963277665.1 of Viscum album. Lineage (NCBI taxonomy): Eukaryota > Viridiplantae > Streptophyta > Magnoliopsida > Santalales > Viscaceae > Viscum > Viscum album. Next base: position 728,594,988 of record OY728155.1, read on the forward strand.
GTATCTCGATGTCTAAACCCAAATCACAGGCTAGACCGGGTGTAACAAAGGAGTGCGAAGATATGGTATCAAACAAGGCATAGGCAGGAGTACTAAACAAGATGATTGTACCTCGAATGACCTCTGGCCCTGCTGGAACTGCTGCCTCTACAGCGTGCAACTTCCCATGCCCAGCTCCTTTGCCTCTATATTGTCAGCCGCCTACCCAACCACACCCTGGTCGAGGTCCCTGAGGAGTGCCCTGAGGTCGGTCTCCTCCTGCAACAACTGCCCTCGGAGGGGTGGGAGCCTGCTACCCCTACTGCTGCTGCTGAAAGGGACTTGATGGAAACTACTATGGCTGAGGTGGGTGCTGAACTTGTCCACCCCCGCTGTACTACACTCTTTCCGGGCCCTGATTTCGAAGATTTACATGGATACCACAGACGAAGCACCTCATTCATGGGCCCGAAACAAAGGGGTGAGGGTCGGGAGATCAGAACTGGAACTGCTGGGGTCTGCTCCCTGCTGGTCGAAACATAAAGGGCCCTGATGCTGGAGGCCTGGTGCTGACAGCCATCCCCTTCGGTGATCCCACCCGGATCCCCTCTCATGATACACCTCCCAATATGTGAATCCTCTCCACCACTTCAGCCTTATTCTGCACCTCTAGGTATGTCGTTAAGGAAAAGGTAACAACAACATACTGAAGAGAATGTCAGAGTGCCTCCTCTAGACGTCTCGCCTGAGACTCCTCATTCGGAAAGAGGTCCTGAGCAAAGAGAAGAAGATCCTTGAACTTGATCCCTAACTCTCTCACTGATATACTCCCCTACTGGAGGGAGAGTAGCTCCTGTCTCTTCTCAGCCTTCATCATGGAAGAGAGGAATTCTTCCCGGAACTCCTTCTCGAAGTCAGCCCACACAACCTCAGTCTCCCTCCTCTCTCCAAGATAAATCTTCCACCACTGATGTGCTGCTCCCCACATCTAGATGATGGCCAGAGTAACACAGTACTTCTTTAGATCCTGAATCAAGCCAAAATCTATCACAAGCTCCTCGATCCAGCTCTCCGTCTCCACGTCTAAGATGCTGCCCTCGTACTTCCCGAGGGTTTTTCGCTGAAAATCGCAAATCGTCTTCTGCCACTGGTCATCCCCCTCTTCTCGGTTGATTCTCTATCGATCGTCCAAGTCAACCTCCTGGGCCTTGATCGTCCGTACTACTCATGGTTGCCTCCCAGATGCCATAACTGCAAGGTAAACAAGGAATTCCTAAGCTCGAGTAGTGTAAAATATTGTTCTTAAATTTTCATAGACTTATTCATTTATTTTGAATCACCAAGACACCAATAAAACATGAGAACACAAGTCATTATGATGCATACACCTTTCCTAGGGTCTCTACCCTATAATCAGTGTGGCCTCACTTGGTCGTTAGGTAGGTCCAGAGTCCTTGCATCGGATCATGGGGGGGCCTAACATCCCGTGTCCTAGCCGGTCATCCCTAGCTTAATTCACACACCAAGGTCACCCAACACTATTTACCTACCATCCCATGCAATCCTCACTATGACTACCTCCAGACTCCATCCTATCTCTCAAACCTTTCCTCTGATACCATTATATCACGACCCACCTTCATCAAGATGAGGGAAGGGACAACAGATTGCCAGACCCTTCCTTATTCATGTTGAAGGAGAGATAATGACCCCCGATACCCGCCTTCAGTAGGTCCCGGAGTGGAAACTAGCACCAAGGGTATAAAATCACACACTAAATGGAAAGCATTACCCTTTTTCTTTTAATAGTATCAGGAGATTAGATAGTAAATCCCACAACACCAAAACTGAAATTTCAAGTACGACTGAAAGTAAACCATTCCCATATGCTTGTTCAAAGGTAAAAGATACAAGACACAAAACTAAAAAAGTTAAAAAAAACCAAGAAAACGAAATAAAAAATTGAAACTTCCCCAATGGTCCAAGCTGGCGCGGTCCCGCATGATACCACAAGTCCTCTTGGGAACCTGAAATAAGTTTTATATACATTGGGTGAGCGTACAAGTATACTCAATAGGGAAAACCAAACACTATCGTGTACAAGTGAGGAGACATTCTAATTTCCCGTGGAAAAAGAGATAACCAAACACCCAACAAGGAAAAGCTATCCACCCAAACCTCACCAAGGCACGCTCCCAAAATAATGCAATTCATGTAATGTATAGTAATAGCACATCGATATTTGGGTACCCCACGCCACTTTCCGACTGGTTATTGAAGACATTCTACGCATCAAACCAATCCCGCCATTATTACTGCAGTCCCACTGCCAAACCCTACCCACACACACCTGGACCACAACCTCACCGCAGTCCCCCTGCCAAACCCCGCCCACAGACACCTTGTCCACAACCACCGTACGTAACCACACCCACAAACACCCGGGTTATAACAACTACTACCACGACCGAAGACACTTGGGCCTCATCCTGAAGACACTTGGGAAACAACCTGCCCGAAAACACCTGGGCCCACCACCACAACTACCCTACCCTAAGATTCTTGGTCTAATAATGAAATTCAGGCCATCATAGCCTGCCTGAAGAGTCTTGTGCTATTCGGAAAAGGGAGCAGAAAAGGAGAAAATAACCAGCTACTCATAGGAGTGTTCGAAAAAACACCCTCCCCCATGAAATGGGAGTGTTTGGCACTTAAGTGCTCAACTTGGGTGGGGAGCGAATAAAAAACATAAAATATATAGATATATGTATAGGTAACAAACACTCTTCCCAACCTAGGTGTTCCAAAACATAAGCACAAACACCCTCGTTACTACTCATTCATGAAAGAACAACACAAAACTCACGGCCAAGCCACAACTCATTCCCAAGACCAATTACTATTTAAACTGTTCCTATTTTTATATTCAAGTAACCCCATTTAGGGGAATTCTACACTACTGGGCAATTAATATGAAAAACCGCAAGCCAGAGAAAGGAGACAGTCAAACAATAACTGAAACATTCACACCCGGTTCTCTTGTAAAGTCATAACAACAAAGGGATAAGTGAGATCCCTCAAAGTACTGGAACCACAGAAAACACCGAGACACAACCCCATGTCCCCAAAATCCAGGAGCCAATGGTTTCTCAACAATAGAGGATTCCACCCCAATTCATGATATAAGTAGAGTAACCACACAACCTCAAATTCACTACCAGTGAAAGTTCAACAACAGGGGATCCCATCCCCACTCATATCACCCCAGCAATCGGCCCATGAAAGAAACAAAAAAACCGCTACCACCAACACAAGGTAGTCCCTTGTAGGTATTTTTAGATATAAAATATTTAACACATTTCATGGTTTCAATTACACTATGATTTAACTGGGGTTATCAGAGAAAAGTGTGGATCCTGGTGCTTTCAATTTATTTAACCGAGTATACGTAATTAACCAATTCCATGTTATGGTTATTTAAACATCCAGGAGAACCGAGGTTCATTAGTGCATAGAGAAAGACCGCCAACGTCCATGATTTTTAGTGAGCATAGGCCCGTAAAATTCATAACACATAACAACATAAAGAGTAAAGCAGAACATCGATCACACCCCTTTCATTCTTTAAAGTTCCGTTCATTATCTTCGTTAAGTTTGGTTTCATAAATTTCCACAGAGGCAAAAGCATGCCCACCCTGCATGATACACAGAAAAGAGATACGAAGGAGAAAATCCCTACTTGATTGATCAAGGATCGATGTTTTTCTCCACTTGCCATGAATAGGGGATGTGCGATTTACCGGGGAGGGACATCGAGAACTCCAAGGATTAGCAGACGACTCGACCGCAGGTGCACCACAAGTCTTGGGAATTGGGTGGGGGGGGGGGGGAACTCCAGGCGCCCTAGGGAGAAGGAGAGGAGTCGGCCAAAAGGAAGAAGAGAAAGAAGAACTTCTTCTGTGATATATATAGGTAAAATCTGGTTGTTACGAGATATGGGGATTTTGAACACCATCAAAGTCTGATTGTGGTTTCCCACATGGTTTGGGTGGTTACACACAATGGGATTAAGTTTTTATTTAATATCCCCCATTGGGGATACTTCTCATGATTTTTTGGTATTAATTATGGGATTTAATAAGGGTAAAAGAATTAATTTACTGCGAGAGCAGAAAGGTCGGTAACTGGAAAAGAATGAAGAGGACACAGTGCCACCTTCATGGTGTCACCATCACAGTTCCATCGTCACGGTTCCACCATGACCGGTGCCACCGTGGATAGTGCTACCGTCATAGTGCCACTGTTTTGGTGGATCCTCACTTTTGGAAAACTAATGGGCCAGGCGGGTCTAGTCCATTACAGTATAAAATAAAGTCGTGTATAAATCAAAATATGCCTCAAGGAAAGGAGATTGAGACGAAGTCCCTTACCTTGTGTTTGACTTGAATCGTTTGTTATTTAATCACCTGAATAATAAACTAAAGTTAATTTCTACTTTCTTCAAAACCTTTTTTAATTTTATTATTCCTTTTATATCACTTATTACCACGTTATAGACATTACATAATCAATTAATTTAATAACGGTCATTTTGTTGATATTTGGTACTTGAGTCAATAATGAACTTCTTATAATTACAAATCGTCCATGTGGTCAAAATTACATTTTCTCCAGAATGACATTCATGATTTAGATATCATATATATCATATATATCCCGTATATATATATTTATTTGTAATAGTACATAACATTTGGGGATAACAAATGAAATACACCGTTCATGGAGATAGTAAGTTGTACGTACGCATGAAAGCTACTTTAATTTCTATTTCATATTTAAGGGAATGAAATAATAATAACACATTGGTATAATATAATTAAATTATAATATCATATATAATTTCACTAATTCAATCCTTTATACGTTCCACGTATGGCATGAACGAGTCATATCACTTTGGAGGGGGCGATAGTCCGCACTTCCTCAAATGAAATTATCATATTTACCCATTATGGAAACCATAAATGTACGCTATAAATGAAAAATACAGAATCACAGAGAAAATAAAAATATAAATTATATCACATATAAATGTAGTTCCATTATAATGGCCACCATGAGAGGCGGTAGGAGAAAATTAAACAATCATCAGTTCATGAGGCAGTAGTTCGCTGTCCACAGAAAAATTTGTTCTAAATCCCTTAGATGGAGGTTTGTTTAAGTGTAGTTTTAATCCTTATCATAACAACAACCTAGTAAATTGAGGATACTGGTGTTATTATGTAAACAAATAATAAGAAGATAAAATGGAGTGGAGATGGAAAAGAAAAGAAAAGAACTTGAGAGAAGACATTATTTGGGCCTTCTGCCTAGGAGAAGGATTCTAGGAGGAATTGAGGGATGTTGGGAGTTTATTTGGGCTGATTTTGGATGATACAATGGTTTTGAGATGTTTAATTAATGGTTTCGAGGTGGTGTCCTTTTACAAGAGGGATGGGGCTATTTAGAAAATTTGGAATGTATTATTTTATTATAAAATGATTTTCAGTTTCAAAAGATCCCCAACTCATTAAATTAGAAGATAAGATGAATATAAGTCTAAATCAAATCATCCAAAAATAATTGGAATGGTTTTGGATATTTTTTAATCCCTATCATTTTTCATTTAACCCTTTGTTATCTTATTTTTCTTTTACCATGGCTTCTTGTATATTCATACTATATGGTTAATATATTTACTATAATATTACAAGATTCCCAAAATGGATCATTAAAGGAATTTATAACATCATATATTTAATTTGGATGAATATTAGATTTTTAGGACTACTTTATCATTTAATAAAATATTAATTGATTTAAAAACTCATTTATGTAAATTTTTATACAATTCTTATCATGAATTTTTAAAAATCCATACAACTTTATCAATTCCAAAAAACTTCATTAATTCAAATATAATAGGTAATAATCATCCATAAAATTCTTTTATGGCATAAAAAGTTTTAAAATAAATTTATTTTAATATTTATATTCTCATTTATGTAAAAAAATCATTAATGAGGTAATCATTACATCATCAGTGTGTCATTAATTAATCTTTTTATTTGATTTCTAAAAATTATAAATAAAATACCACAATGTAGGAATTTTTTTATCTTTCTAATTTCTATTTATAGTCAAATATATAAATTATATTACCTCATGTTAAAATTGTTTTAGAAAAACAATACAAGTTTATGATTTTTTTTATTTTTACTTTGAATAAAAAGTTATTAATGTAATTATCTTACCCAAGTCACTTTTGAATGAAAAAAGTATTACCAAAGGATTTTATTGGTCGGAAATGACTCATCCAATAAGGTTAGGACAAGTGTTAAGGTAATTTTTTATTATTATAATATTATTTTTACGTTGAATTATCCTATATATCTTTAATCATAGAAAGTAAAAATCAAAAGTTATTATTCACCAAAAATTATTTTCGTCCTATTGAACCAAATTTTACTTACTGATGAAAATCATGTATGTTAGATTTTTGAAATTCAATTCACAGAAGTGGAAAAATTTTATTTAAATGAAAAAGTCGGGTTTTTAACTACGATGCAGTGTTTTCACTATTCATAAAAAATTGAACGTTATCAGAAAAATACCAAAAAATCACCCAAATATAATTTTGATATTTCTAATTCAAAAATTATTTCTATTTTACCAAATTAAAAAAATGTTAGTTTCATTAATTAATTTAAAATTAATTTCCATTTTCAAAACTAGAAAGCGTGTTTTTAAGAAGTAAAAACTACAAAAAGATTGACTTGTGTTTATGTCCAATTTCTGATTAAAATTACTCACAATGACCAAAATTAGATTAAATGTTAAAAATATAATCCAATTAAACTTTTAAACCATTAAAAAATATAATATAACCATATAAATAAATCATATGAAAAAATAGTTTTGACTTAAAATGCAGTATTTTTCAATATTTATTAAAAAATGAACTTTATCAAAAAAATTACCAAAAGTTTACCCAAAGTAAAATTTATTATCTTGCTTCTAAAAAAAGAAGTTTAATTTTTCTATTTCAACATATAAAAGTGAAAAAAAATTTATTTAAAAGGTGTTCGCCATCCAAAGGTGGTAAATCGACCTTTTAAGAATATTAGAGTATTTCATGCTTAAAATTAGATTCATTCTTATTTTAAGCCTCCAATACTTATTGGATAAAAGTAAAAACATTTAACAAACATGTGTAATAATATTTTAGTTAGATCTGTTCATTCCCTCCAATAAAAAGACTACGCATTAACTACCATTTAAAATAATAATAATATTATATTACTTTTCGGTATAACTCAAAATTGTGTGCAGTGTAAGATTTCAAAGAAACCCATTGTGGCATGTTGAGTACGCTTTAGACATAACATACCCTTGAAAGTAAAATTAAAATTTAATTAAAAAATATTAATAAATCTGAAAATGTAATATTCATTATTTACCGAGGATGTTACATCCTTTCCCCTTTTGGGAATTTCATCCTTGTAATTTTAAAATTGGGCTAAAAAATTTCATTAAAAGTCCCACATTGGAAAAATATTTAATAAAACTATCACTTTAAAAGAAACAAAGATAAGTAAAAAGGTCACTCGAGATAACCCATACTAGAATTCAATATAAGAAAACATGGATATGGAAGAGAAAATAACTCTCATATATTAATATAGAGTGATAAAGAACTTGATTATAGAATGTTAACTACCATTATTCCATAAATTTGTGCTTGGGTAAAAGTCTGTTTATAAAATAAAGTGTATAAAATATTTTCTTTAAGATCCTTTTCATAGAGTTGATGAATTTTATTACTACCTAGACTATGATCAAAATGAAATATACTTACCTAAAAATTACACTTTTACCATTTACTAAATTTCTACCACAAACTTATCTTTTCTCCATGAGATGAGTATTCAAGCTGACTTGGTCACATCAAAATCCCTATAAACAACTTCTAAAGAATAACATAAACCAAAAAGATGAACTATATATTTCTATTGTCTATAAACATTAACCAAATCCAAATATGGTTTGTACAAGATCAGATAATCCCTAAAACGGATAATCCTTTATAAAAATAAATACTACTCTTAATCTTTAAAATTGAACAAACAATACACAAAGTTCAACAAATACCATACAATAAACAATTTTCCTTAAAATAAATTAATATAATCAAAACTAAGATTGAAACCTAAAACATATAATAATTTGATCACACAGTCTTCCATGATAAATCTTAAAATTTATCTCTAAATAACACCGTCTACTCTTAACGTCTCATACCGAAGTGTAATTAACCTATTCATATATTCTCTATGATTGGTTAATCATTTCCATAAATAACTCAAATCACCATATGACCACAATAAAAACATAAATTCTTCCAAAATAAAATTTCAACCATTAATTCCACAAATGATATCCAATAGTATTCTATTTTTCATAGGCATATACTGTTTCCCAAAAAGAGAGAACGTCTTCCAAAATAAAATTTATCACTTAATCACCAAAACATTTTCCTATTCTAAGGATATCTATTTGATACAAAATAAGTTCCCAAAATCAACTTATTCTTTATCCATAAAATAATTTAACTAAAAAAGAATAATTCAAACTAACTAGGGACTTCATGTAGTCTAGTGGTAGGCTATAAATCCCAATTGCACTTTGGTTATGGGTTTGATTCCCACAACTTTGTCTGACACAACAGGTTGTCACACACTCTTAGTGTTGTCCTTTTTTAAAAACTATATGATTATAATAACATTAAAAAAATGAGTTAAAATCTTTAAAAATATCCATAACATGTTTTCAATTCAAAGGTTATTTCATACCTCAAATTTTTCATCCCAAAAACTAATAACCCATAAATTCCTTGAAAATAAAAGATCAGATGAACCCCCTAAGGTTATCCATTATGTCCACACAAGAAAAGGTAATTATTCCTTGAATAAAATTTTCAAATAACAAACTTAAGGTTTACACATATTAGAAAAACTCTTCCAATGTAATACTATCATTAATACATTTAAACATGTCATTAACCATAGATCCAACATTACAATTCAATACATAATATGTAGACATCTTAATCATCAAACATTCCTCTTGATCCTTTATCCATGTTTTTCCATATTATTTTTTATACTTATTTCCTAAAAATAAAATCATGCATAATGTACTGTGATTTTAGTAATGTAAAAACAGGAGCTAATAAATAATCCATACCTCTCATTGGTCATTTTCAGTTTCCACATCTTTACATGGAATGGCATTAGGAATTGGTAAACATATATTTGTATGAAATGGCTGATCCCATTCTTGAACCTTCTTCATTTGAAATCTATTTTTATAATGACTATGCACACCACATTTAAAACATTAAATAGATCCTTAAAAAGACTTATTTTCCTTTCCTAGAGTCAACTAGATGCTTCATTTTTACATGGAATGTTCTGGATTTATAACCTCAATACCACATTTATATCTCTCTTTGTCCCTTTAAATCATTTCCTAGGTGTTTCTTTCTACATCATTGAAACATATTTTTTTTGAATATACTTACCTTTATTTTTATTAACTAAACTTCCGTAGGGATTTTTTTTCTCACACATACGATGCCTTATAAAAATCACCATGGTTCAGGTGGTCAATCATGACTCTAGATAGTTGGTAAAGAATTAACACATGATTTTTCATTGTAGATCCCATTTCATTTGTTTTATCATTCCGAAAACTACCATATTTTCCTTCAAATACATTGTTACTTTGGTGAATTCTAGATCCAACCATCCCCTAAATCCTAAAAGGCCAGTGTTAGTATATAAATAAAATCATCATATAATATCTTATGAGGAGGTTAAACACTAAGATATAATTATACAAGTTATCTTAAACTCATTCAATTTATCTAAAGTAAATACGGCTCTTTCTAATATTTTAATCATTATGGTTATGTCACTTATGCTTAAATAACACCCTAACCTCTAAATTTATCTAAACCGACCTCTGATATCAACTATAATGTAACACCCCATGCTTCCACGGTACACTTCTCTTTAAATAATATAGTAGCGTGTGTTGTACGCACCTTCGAGTTCTAACACACACCACAACCAATCAAAGAAGTCATCATGAATAGTAATAACTACTTTTTGAAATTTTATAAATTTTATTTTTCAAAATGGACTTCATTTTTGGATTCAGAATATCGAAATTAGCCTATGTTGAATTTTTGGTATTTATCTGAGAACTTCCAATTTTTTATGAATAGTGAAAAATACTTAAAAAACAACCTTTTAATGAAAATAATTTATAGTGATGAATTATACTATTTATTGGTTTTAAAGTATAATTATAATATATTTTTACCATTTTATCTAATGGTGTTCATTAGAATTAATTTCACTTTGAAATTGGAAATAAACTATTGTCAATCTTTTGATATATATTGTTTCTTAAAACACGCTATTTGTTGTGACAGCGGGAATTAATTATAAAATTAATTAATGCAACTTATATGTTTGTAATTTTTCAAAATAGACATCATTTTTGAATTCGGAATATCAATTACAGCTTAGGGTGAAATTTTGGCATTGTTCTGAAAAACATCAATTTTTGATGAATACTGAAACCACTAAGTGGTAGTTAAAAAACTAATTTTTCATTTAAATGAAACATTACCACTTCTGTGATTTTATTTTAAAAAATCTGACATACATGGTTGTCATTAAGAAGTAAAATGTGGTTCAATGGGATTAAAATAATTTTTTTGGTGAATAGTAACTTTTAAGTTTAATTAATCGCGAATAAAGGTAATTAGTGAAAAATACCCTTACACTTGCCATACCCTTATTGTATGAGTCATGGATGACAAAGAAAATCCATGGGTCAACTTGGGGACCCATGGAGCCACTTGGGTATGAAAATGACATTAATAACTTTTTATTTAAAGTGAAAATAAAATTGTCACAAACATGTGTTGTTTAACTAAAAAAATTATTACATGGGGTTATATAAGTTAACATTTTGACTATAAATATTCATTGGAAAGCTAAAAATATTTCCTACATCATGGTAATTTTTTTATAATTTTTAGACATTAAATAAATTATATTTTGTATGACACCATGGTGATGCAGCGATTACCTCATTAATTAACGATTTAAATAAAATGAAAAGATATTGTAAACTCCAAGACTTAAACTTGTCTAAAACCTATTGTATGGGTATATTTCGAACCCATATCACCTTAGCCTTGAAATATACCATTGTGGGACCTTTGAAATCCGAAATCACTTCATAATAATTTAACATTTCATGACCTTCCAAGAGTACCCCTCATCTCCTCTTATAAAAGGCCCCCACCTCTACCACCTTATTCACACCTTCAAGCCATTTGGCTTGGAAAACCTCTACCCAAATACTATCCCAACTTCCCTCTATTACTCCTATAAGCCTCACTTTGGGCATAAGTCTTCCCAAGGAATCCTTTGGCTCAAATCAAAAAGAGTTACCCTATTTTAAGGTAATGTCTTCTCTTATGATATTTTGTTTTATTTTGCTTCTCCAACCCATTAAAATATTTTTATTACTTTCTTTTGTAAAAAAACTGGTATATAAAATATACTAGGATGTTTTTATGATAAGTATTTTATTTACACTTACACACACCTTTGTCTAATGGTTAAAGAACATACTGTTTCTGTGGGTGGCAAAATACTGCCTCACGAAATGATGACTGTCAATATTTTTTTAACACATCCAATGGTGGCCATTTTGATGACAATATTTTTTTATATAATATATATATATATTATGTTTATGTTTTCCTTATGCTTCTGTATTTTTCATTTATGGCATTCCTTTATGATTTATATTATGGGTAAACGCGATAATTTCATTTTAGGAAGTGCAAACTACCGCCCCCTCAAAGTGATTTGAATAGTTAATTACATATGTGGGATGTATAAAGGATGGAGTAAATGGTATTATACATTATATTATACTGGAATTATAGTATACCTTTATATAATTATAATTTCATTCCATTAAATACGAAATAGAAATGAAAGTAGCGTTCATGTGTACGTACGGCTTACCAACTCCATGAACATTGCATTTCATTTCTTACCTCAAAATGTTATGTAATATTATAAATTCATGTATATACTGGATATATATGATATATATGATATATAAATCATGAATATAATTCTGCATATAATGGATATTTCCCCACATGACCAACTTGTAATTATAAGAATTTTATTTTTGACTCAAGTACCAATGATCGACAAAATGACCGTTATTAACTTAAATAATTACATAATGTTCATAACATGGTAATAAGTGATATAAAAGGAATAATGAACATGAAAAAGGTTCTTAAGAAAATAGAAATTAACTCTAGTTTATTATTCCAGAGATTAAATAATGATCGAGTCAAGTCAGACACGAGGTAAAGGAACTTCTTAACCCAATTTCCGTTCATTGGGTTAATCTCCTACTTTCAAATTACGTCATGATATTATTATGTTCTATCTTTTATTTGTACTTTATTTATGTGTACTTATAGTGAATACACATAATAGATCTATTTTATTTAAAAAATGATATTTGTAAGAGACTTCGTCTCAATCTCCATTCATTGAGGCATATTTTGTTTTATACACAAATTTCTTTTATACTGTGTATAAACCCCTTTGACCATTACGTTTATTCAAAAGGAATATTTTTATATGAAGCGTTTTACTAAACGACAAAAAGGAATGTTTTTTTTGTCGTACGTATGTGGAGACAACGACTTCTCCACCGTCGTGACCATTATTTGAGTTTCGGATTCCTCTACAAGCTATAACTTTTTTTTAAATGAAAAATAAATACCAAGTTTTAATTCTAATTCATTTTGGTATTGAAAATGGTTTTGATAAAGTTTTTATTATATTAATGTGTTGTATTGATATATTGTGATTGAAATGTGGAAATGTTATGTTTCCTTTATGCATGTTTTATGTGATATGATTATGTTATGGTTTATGATATGTTTAAACCTGTTCATATGAGGAATGCATTAGACTTAATAAGTGACAGGTAGAGCCCGCTATAGCTCCTCGATGCATCGATAGGTGTCATGAGACAAACTAGTGTCTTGGCATGAGGCTTTGACAAAATCTTATTTGTAGTATTGGCACGAGGCCTTGGCTACGTGGTTATGATAGTCTGGAATTATGCATTCCAACATTATGAATGTGGTTATTGATATTGCATGTGATTATTAGACTAGTAGAATATCCATGTGAATAAGTAAATGGAATTATTTCAATTTATTTTTTCCATATTATGATGAATTTCATGTTTAAAAGTCTTTTGTTTTAGTCATACATTGCCTAAAATGCTAATGTTTATTTATGGAAGCATCCGCTGTATTGTTGTCCTTACTAAGAATCTGTGCTGAACCCTTCCAATGTTTTAATTTTTCCAGGACGTGAAGAAGTATATTAAGAATGACCTTCCTGGATAGTATGAGGGGATATGAAAACAAGATATTGTTGTATTTTTGTTTTACTTTATGATGCAATGTAAGACTTATGAATGTATCTAGTGTTTCCAAGGATACTAAACTAATTGGTCTTTCAAGACTTGATCTTTTGTGATCATGCCAATGTTACGCAATAATGAACCGACTCTGGGTAACTGGGGTCGGGGCATTACAGTTGGTATCAGATGCAGTTTAGTACTAACCTTGGAAGCTAGATTTAGATAAACTATGATTAGAGCACATAGCCCAAAGATATAATTTGAGAATTAGTATAGAATAACTTTCTAGAATTTTGGTATTATAGATATTTTGTGAGTTTTCTGAGCAATAAATCTCTATCTGGATATGAGCAGGTAGAGGTGGATCTAGCACAGATGTACCTAGTGGTAAAACCCAAAAACACAGCTTTGTGCTAGACTCGAATGGGAACTGGTGCACGACAATGGGCCTTGCTACACTCTTGGTTATGACACTCCCAGGGGATATGCTTAGGATAATTCACATTTTTTTACAAACCATTATGAAGGGTTTATGAGTATATACTTCCTCAAAGAAAACATTTTTTATGGATTATATCCAAAAATTTGTTCAATTTATGTTAAGTGTTTTACAAGTATAGAGTTATGTATTTCGATTCATAAACTAATCTAGTTTATGAAATTGTTTAGAAATGGCGCCTAGTGGAAGGAATGGAAACCGTATCAATGCACGCACTCCATGTATGGATTTCCCTCCTACTCAAGATAATTATAATGGAGTTTGTGATACAAATGGCGCTGATCAGCTTATCACCATACTGGTACAAATCACTCAGGTTATGAATAACAACCTTACTCGTAATGATCACCCTGATCCGCAATGTGGAGGATCAATGTTAGACCGCTTCATGAGTCAATAACCACCAACATTCTATGGGAGTAAAAATCCCTTAGTAGCTGAGCAATGGATAAATTCCTTAGAGAAAATATTCCATGCCTTGGGGAGTAGTGAAAGGGAAAAGGTTATCATGGCAGTTTACCGCCTCACTAGAGATGCTGATCAATGGTGGTCGTTGATTCAAAATACGAAGGAAGATGAAGAAGTATCATGTATGGAATGGAGAGATTTAAAAGATCTTTTCTTAGAAAAATACTTTCCTCGTGACCATCGAGTAGATATGGAAAGACAATTTCTGAGTCTAAGACAAAAGGAGGATGAGACTGTCGCAAAGTATGACGCCAAATTTACAAGGTTAGCGAGGTATGCTGCAGATTATATACGTAACACAAGAAGTAATATCGATCGTTTCTTTGATGGGTTAAAACTGTTTCTCCGTCGAGCATTAGTCTCACGAACCTTCTCATCGTACGAAGATATTGTCTCGTGTGATATCAAGATAGAAATGGAATTCTCTAAGTATTATGACTTTGAAGAAAATCAAGATAAGAAGAGATCTTGTGATCAATCTAGAAATGGAAATAAGGAGAAGAAGGGAAAAGTTGAATATCAGTCCTGTAGTAAATGTGGGAAGAAATACCCTGGTACTTGCTTGAAGGGAATGGGAGTCTGTTACAAGTGTGGTGAAAAAGGCCACCATGCTCATGATTATAAGGGAAAGAAAGTTTCTGTCAATGTGGAATGATATAATTGTAGAGAGATGGGACATTATGCAAATTAATGTCCTAAGCGTCAGGGGAACTTACCTCAGAAGAGGCTAAGGGATCAAGGCCAAGCTTATGCTATCACTACTGCTGAGTTTGAAGCTCCGAAAGACGTGGTGGCAGGTAATTTAATGGTTTCCTCAAGATTAGAAAATGCATTATTTGATTCTGGATCATCACATTGTTTCATATCTTCCCAGTTTTCTAAGAAAATTAGATATTTCCAATTTGATTTAACAAGAGAATTTTTAGTCAAAACTCCTAAAGGAAGTATCGTTGCAACAAAGTTTTGTGAATCAGTCCCCATTAGAGCACATAAATTTTCTTTATCCGCTGATCTCATTTTCATACCTATGATTGAGTTTGATATAATCCTCGGTATGGATTGGATTTCTGACTATGATGCAAATATTTATTGTAAGAAGAAGGAGGTTACGATTTTTGACGATGATGATAAGGAACACCTTATCTTTAGAGCAGAATCATCACAACCTAATTCTTATTTAGATCCACCCCCAGTAGCTCAACTAAATTTGGGGAAGAATAGAGTGAAATAACTAAGGGTGAGGAAAGGAATTTTCAAATAGAGGATTTACCTATTGTGAAAGAATATGTAGATGTGTTTCCGGAAGATTTACCTGGACATCCTCCAGAATGAGAAGTTGAGTTTTCCATAGATTTAATTCCTGGAGAATGGCCTATATCGAAGAACCCTTATAGAATGGAAACCATGGAATTAATTGAACTAAAGAAATAACTTAAGGAATTGAGTAATAAGGGATTTATTCTCCCCAGTGTTTCTCCATGGGGAGCCCCTGTCCGTTTTGTTAAGAAGAAATATGGATCTATGAGGTTGTGTGTTGACTACCAGGAGATCAATGCTATAACAATAAAGAACAAGTATCCCCTACCTTGCATTGATGATTTATTTGACCAACTTCCTGGAGCTCAATACTTTTCAAAGATTGAACTTTGATCTAGATACCATCAGTTGTGTGTGAAGAATGAAGACATTCTGAAGACAGCATTTCGAACAAGGTAAATGCATTACAAGTTTACAGTAATGCCTTTTGGATTGACTAATTCACCCTCTATATTCATGGATCTAATGAATAGAGTTTTCAAGGAATAATTTGATGATTTTGTGGTTGTATTCATTGATGATATCTTGGTATACTCCAAATTCTACGAAGATCATGAAAATCACTTGCGCATTATCTTGAAGACTCTTAGAAGGCATGAATTATATGGGTAGTTTAGCAAGTGTGAATTCTAGCTTCAGGAGGTTTCTTTTCTTGGCCATATTGTCTCTAAGGATGGAATTTCCATTGATCCTTCTAAGACCAAGTCAATCCAATAATGGCAAGCACCAACGAGTATAACTGAGGTACGCAATTTTATTGGTTTGACAGGTTATTATCGACGTTTTGTCCCGAATTTTGCCTGATTGGCTAACCAATTAACGAATCTCACATGTAAAGGGGTTAAATTTGTCTGAAAAAAAGAGTGTGAAGAATATTTTGAATAACTGAAGAGAAGATTAGTCAATGCTCCTATATTGACTCTACCATCAGGGAATGATGGGTTCGTTATTTATAGTGATGCATCAATGAAAGGACTTGGTTGTGTCCTTATGCAGAATGGTAGGGTTATTGCTTATGCATCACGACTGCTAAAATTTCATGAGAAGAACTATCCTACTCATGATCTTGAGTTTTCCGCTGTAATATTTTCCTTGGAGATATGGAGACATTATCTCTATTGTGAAAAATGTGAGATATATACCGATCACAAGAGTTTGAAATATATTTTCTCACAAAAAGAACTCAACATGAGTTAATGACGATGGCTTGAACTACTCAAGGATTATGATTGCATGATACACTACCACCCGGGGAAGGAAAATAAGATTGCTGATGCTTTGAGTAGAAAAGATCATGGAGTTTTGAATATGATGAGAGTGGAAAGGGATCCTATTTTCATGGATCTAGTAAAGATGGATATGGGAATCACCATAGAGGGTGAAACGTCAAAACCTTTTCAAATGTTTTCCAAACCATCTTTACTAGAAAGGATAATGTGTTCTCAGGCTGATGATCAAGAGTTGAAAAAGATGATTAAAGCTGTGAATGATGGGCGATTGAGTGACTTTGTGTATGAAGATGGAATTTTGAAATTTGGGAGGAGACTTTGTCTTCCCGATATAACTGATTTAAAGAGGTAATTGTTGGATGATTCTCATATTTCCAATTTCTCTATGCACCCTGGGAGCACCAAAATGTATAGAGATTTAAAGGGACATTTTTGGTGGGAAAACATGAAGAGGGAGATTGCTGATTTTGTGTCAAGATATATGGTTTGTCAACAAGTGAATGCTGGAAGGAAACTGCCTGGTGGAGTATTGAAACCTCTTCACATACCTGAGTGGAAATGGGATAATATTACGCTAGAAATTTTCATGGGACTGACAAAGACTCCTAGAAGGAATGACACAATATGGGTCATTGTTGATCGTCTCACAAAGTCAGCACATTTTCTTGCTGTAATGGAAGATCTACCACTTGAACGTCTAGCAAGACTATATATTAATTAAGTTGGAAACTTCATGGAGTACCCCTGTCGATTGTCTCGGATCGTGATCCCCGTTTTACAACAAGATTCTAGAAAAGTCTTTAGAAGGCCTTGGATACTGAACTTCGTTTGAGCACTGCTTACCACCCTCAAACAGATGGATAATCAGAACAAACTATTCAAACCCTAGAAGACATTTTGAGATCATTCTCACTTCACTTTCAGGGTATGTGGGATCAATATTTACCTCTAATAGAATTTTACTATAACAATATCTTCCATTAAAGTATTCGGATGGCACCATATGAAGAGTTATATAGAAAGAGATGTCGCACACCAACCTGTTGGGATGATGTTGGTGAAAGAAAACTTGTAGGCCCAGAACTGGTGGAGAAATGATGGAAAAGGTGAAAGTAATCCAAAACCACATCAAAGAAGCTCAAAGTAGGCAGAAGAGCTATGTCGACAACCGAAGGAAGGATTTGGAATTTCAGGTAGGAGATCATGTTTTCTTTAAGGTATCTACATGGAAGGGAGTTATACATTTCGGTAAGAAGGGTAAATTGAGTCCTAGGTACATTAGACCCTTCGAAATTCTAGAATGAATTGGGGCTATAGCTTACCGTTTGGAAATGCCGTCAAGTCTATCCAAAGGTCATGATGTATTCCACATATCACTGTTGAGAAAATACATGCCTGACCCAATGCATGTACTCACCTATGAAGAATTAGAAATGGAACCCGATATGTCTTATTGCGAAGAGCCCCGTTAGGATTCTTGATACAAGAGAACAAGTGCTGAGAAACCGGACGACTCTTCTAGTAAAAGTTCTATGGAGAAACCATAAGATGGAGGAGGCAATGCGGGAACCCGAAGAACTTATGATGAAGAATCACCTGAGTCTTTTTATACAGTTATATTATATGAAATTTCGAGTAGGAAATTATTTTAATGAGTGGAGAATGTAACACCCCAATCCTCCATGGTACACTTCTCTTTGAATAATATAGTAGCGTGTGTTGTATGCAACTTCGAGTTCTAACACACACCACAACCAATCAAAGTAGCCGTCATGAATAGTAATAACTAATTTTTGAAATTTTATAAAATTTATCATTCAAAATGGACTTCATTTTTGGATTCGGAATATCGAAATTAGCCTATGTTGAATTTTTGGTATTTTTTCTGAGAACTTCCAATTTTTTATGAATAGTGAAAAATACTTAAAAACAACTTTTTTAATCAAAATAATTTATAGTGATAAATTATACTATTGAGTGGTTTTAAAGTATAATTAGAATATATTTTTACCATTTTATCTAATGGTGTTCATTAGAATTAATTTCACTTTGAAATTGGACATAAAAAATTGTCAATCTTTTGATATATATTCTTTCTTAAAAACATGCTATTTGTTGTGACAGTGGGAATTAATTATAAAATTAATTAATGAAACTTATATGTTTGTAATTTTGTAAAATATACATCATTTTTTAATTCATAATATCAATTATAGCTTTGGGTGAAATTTTGGCATTGTTCTGAAAAACTTCAATTTTTGATGAATAGTGAAACCACTAAGTGGTAGTTAAAAACTAATTTTTCGTTTAAATGAAACATTTCCACTTCTGTTATTTGATTTTCAAAAATCTGAAATACAAGGTTTTCATTAAGATGTAAAATTTTGTTCAATGGGATTAAAATAATTTTTTTTGTAAATAGTAACTTTTAAGTTTAATTAATCGCGATTAAAGTTAATTAGTGAAATTTAAGGTAAAAATGATATTATAAAAATATGAAAATACCCTTAAACTTGTCCTACCCTTATTGGATGAGTCATGTACGACCAATAAATTCCATGGGTCAAATTGGGGACCCCATGGAGACACTTGGGTACAAAAATGACATTAATAACTTTTTATTTAAAGTAAAAATAAAATTGTCACAAACATGTGTTATTTTACTAAAAAAATTATTACATGGGGTTATATAAGTTAACTTTTAGAATATAAATATTCATTGGAAATCTAAAATATTTCCTACATCTTGGTAATTTTTTTATAATTTTTAGACATTAAATAAATTAAAATTTTTATGACAACATGGTGATGCAGCGATTACCTCATTAATTAACAATTTAAATTTAATGAAAAGATAATGTAAACTCTAAGAATTAAGCTTGAATAAAACCTATTGTATGGGTATATTTCGAAACCTTATCACCTTATCCTATAAAAATATCATTGTGGTACCTTTGAAGTCCGAAAAGCACTTCATAATAATGTAACATTTCATGACCTTCCAAGAGTGCCCCTCCTCTCCTCTTATAAAAGGCCCCCACCTCTACCACCTTATTCACAACTTCAATCCATTTGGATCAGCCAACCCTTGCCCAAATACTCTCCCAAATTCCCTATCTTACTCCTAGAAGCCTCAATTTGGGCAGAAGTCTTCCCAAGGAAGCCTTTGGCTCAAATCAAAAAGAGTTTCCCAAATTTAAGGTAATGTCTTCTCTTATGTTCTTTTGTTTTATTTTGCTTCTCCAACCCCTTAAAATCTTTTTATTACTTTATTTTGTAAAAAAACAAGTATCTAAAATATACTAGGATTTTTTTATGATAATTATTTGATTTACACTTACACACACCTTCTTTTAATGGTTAAAGAACATACTATTTCTGTGGGTGGTGAAATATTGCCTCACGAAACGATGATTGTTCAATATTCTTTTAACACCTATAATGGTGGCCATTTTGATGAAAATATTTTAATATATTATATATATATATATATTATGTTTATTTTTTCTTTATGATTCTGTATATTTCATTTATGGCATACCTATATGATTTCCATTATGGGTAAAAGTGATAATTTCATTTTAGGAAGTGCGGACTACCGCCCCCTCAAAGTGATTTGAATCGTTAATTCCATATGTAGGATGTATAAAGGATGGATTAAATGGTATTATACATTATATTATACTGGAATTATATTATACCTTTATATAATTATAATTTAATTCCATTAAAAACAAAAAAGAAATGAATGTAGCGTTCATGCGCACGTACGGCTTACCATCTCCATGAACGATGCATTTCATTTCTTACCTCAAAATGTTATGTAATATTATAAATGCATGTATATACTGGATATATATGATATATGTAATATGTAAATCATGAATATAATTCTGGATATAATGGATATTTCACCACATGAACAACTTGTAATTATAAGAAGTTTATTTTTGACTCAAGTACCAAAGATTGACAGAAGGACCGTTATTAACTTAAATAGTTACATAATGTTCATAACATGGTAATAAGTGATATAAAAGGAATAATGAACATGAAAAATGTTATTAAGAAAATAGAAATTAACTATAGTTTATTATTCAGGAGATTAAAGAATGATCGAGTCATGTCAGACACGAGGTAAGGGAACTTTCTAACCCAATTTCCGTTCTTTGGGTTAATCACCTACTTCCAAATTACATCATGATATTATTATGTTCTATCTTGTATTTTTACTTTATTTATGTGTAATTATAGTGAATACACATAATAGATCTATTTTATTTAAAAAATGATATTTTTAAGGGACTTCGTCTCAATATCCATTCATTGAGGCATATTTTTTTTATACACAAATTTCTTTTATACTGTGTATAAACCCCTTTGACTTTTACATTTATTCAAAAGGAATATTTTTATATGAAGGGTTTTACTAAATGACAAAAAGGAATGTTTCTTTGTCGTACGTATGTGGTGACAAAGACTTCTCCGCCGCCGTGACCATTATTTGAGTTTCACCTTCCTCTACAAACTATAACTTTTTTTAAAATGAAAAATAAATACCAAGTTTTAATTCTAATTTATTTTGGTATTGAAAATGTTTATGATAATGTTTTTATTATATCAATGTGTTGCATTGATATCTTGTGATTGAAATGTGGAAATGTTATGTTTCCTTTATGCATGTTTTATGTTATACGATTATGTTATGGTTTATGATATGTTTAAACCTATTCATATGAGGAATGCATTGGACTTAATAAGTGATGGGTAGAGCCCTCTATAACTACTCGATGCATCAGTAGATCTCATGAGACAAACTAGTGTCTTGGCACAAATCTTTGAAAAAATCTTATTTGTAGTCTTGGCACGTGGCCTTGGCTACGTGGTTATGAGAGTCTTGCTTTATGCATTCCATCATTATGAATGTTGTTATTTATATTGCATGTGATTATTCGACTAGTAGAATATCCTTGTGAATAAGTAAATGGAATTATTTCATTTTATTTTTTTCCATATTATGCTGAATTTCAAGTTTAAAAGGATTTTGTTTTAGTCATTCATTTCCTTAAATGATAATGTTTATTTATGAAAGCTTCTGCTATATTGTTATCCTTACTGAGCATCTGAGCTCACCCCTTCCAATGTTTTAATTTTTCCAGGATGTGATGAAGTATATTAAGAATGACTTGTAGGGATAGTATGAGGGGATATTAAGACAAGATATTGTTGTAGTTTTGTTTTACTTTATGATGTAATGTAAGACTTATGAATGTATCTTGTGTTTCCAAGGCTACTAAACTAATCGGTCTTTAGATACTTGATCTTTTTTGATCATGTCAATGTTACGCAATAATGCACCAACTCTGGGTAACTGGGGTCAGGGAATTACAATAATGCGCTAACCTTAAAACATAACATAATCTTGAATTAAGTAAATAATTCACAATGAGGATCTTTTTAGGTGTAGAGTTTTAGATAATTTGGCCATAACTATTACATTACATCTCAAATATTAAAAATTTGATACTTCTACTCAGTATCCATTTTTTCATAAAATAAAAACTCTTTAAATAAAACAAGAATTCTTTTAATGATATAATTTTCTTGATTTCTTACTTTCTCTTACCCTTCCTTATAACCTGATAAATATATTTCTGAAACCTGGGATGAACAAAAAAAATCCCATTAAGGATTATAAGATAATAAAAGAAAATATTAGTCCATCAGTACATGCAAAACACAATCTTTTTAATGTACCTCATGAAATCATAAAATATATTAATAACAAATAGAAATCATAAATCATAAAGGAAAGTTGTAGCATCCATACCATACTTACACTGTAGTTTTCACAGCTACATAGGGAGTTACGTTTGGAATACCCATCATATTATATTCCCAAAATCTCTTAGGATAAACTTTAAAATTTACCTATATCACATTACCCAATTCATTGGAGATCTATCTCAGGCTCACCGGCCCTAGGTTTATCACATATTCCCCTATATACGTAAACAATTCCAAAGAACCATAAGATAATCATAACACACAAACAAGCATAAGGGAATGATTAAATTTCCACATTGCAATCACAAGATAATTGTTCAAAATATTGACATAATCATTCCATTATCAAAACCATTTTCAGTACCAAAATATGTAAAAAGGGTATATGTTATTTATTTTCCTTTTAAAAAAACTATGTCTTGTAAAGGAAGCCGAAGATCCAAAAATACTTGTGGTGGAAGAAAGGTCGTTGTCACCGCATACTTTAAAAAGAAACAATACTTTTTTTATTTTGTAAAATTCTATGTAAAAAAAGATTTCCATTGAATGAAATAAAAAATAAAAGGTTTTTATACACCATATGAAATAAAGTTCTGTATAAATCAAAATATGCCTCAATTAAAGGATATTAAGACGAAGTCCCTTACCTCGTGTCCGACTAGACTCGTTCATTCTTTAATCTCCTAAATAATAAAATAAAGTTAATATCTAATTTTTTCGGAACATTTTTAAAGTATTTTATTTCTTTTATATCCCTTATTACCACGTTATAAACATTACACGTTTATTTATGTTAATAACAGTCATTTTGTTGATATTTGGTACATGAGTGAAAAATAAACTTCTTATAATTACAAATTTACCATGTGGTGAAAATCCCATGATCTCCAAAATTATATTCATTATTTCGATAACATATATATCATATATATAAAGTATATATAGGTATTTATAATAGTATATAACATTTGGATATTACAAATGAAATGCACCATTCATGGAGACGGTAAGCCGTACGTACGCATGAATGATACTTTCATTTATATTACATATTTAATGGAATTGGAACTTAATTATACATAGGTATATAAATATTCCTTTATAATATAATATATAATTTCATGAATTCCATCCTTTATAGGTTCCACATATTTCATGAACGAGTCATATCACTTTGAGGGGACGGTAGTCCGCACTTCCTCAAATGAAATTATCATATTTATCCATTATGGAAACCCTAAAGGTATGTTATAAATGAAAATTAAATAATAATAGAGATAGTATAAATATAATATATACCACATATGAATATAGTGCCATCATAATGGCCACTATGAGAGGCGGTAGGAGATAATTGAACAATCATCATTTCATGGGGCAGTAGTTCCCCGTCCACAGAAATAGTATGTTCTAAATCCATTATATGGAGGTGTGTGTATGTGTAGTTTGAATACTTATCAAAACTAAAACATAGTATATTTAGGATACTGGGTCTATTATATAAACAATTAATAGGAAGATAATAGGAAGTGGAGAAGGAAAATAAAATAAAAGAACTTGATAGAAGATGTTACCTTTAATTTGGGTAAATCCCTTTGGTTTGGACCAAAAGGATTCCTTGAATTGTCTTATGACTAGAGGAAGGCATATAGAAAGACTAGAGGGATTTTTGGAGCATATTTGGGTAGAGTTTGGATGAGACAAGGGACTTTAGAGGTGTGAGTAATGGGTTAGATGTGGTGTCCTTTTATAAGAGGGAGGAGGGGCTCTTTAGGAAAGCTTGAAAGTATTATTTTATTATAAAAAAATTTTCTATTTTAAAAGGTCCAAAACTAATTAAAATAGAATATAAGATGAATATAAGTCTAAATAAAATTATCCAATAAGAATTGAACATTTATTGTATATTTTTTAATCCTTATCATTTTTTATTTAACCCTTTGTTAACTTATTTAACTTCTACCATTTTTTCTTGTATATTCATAATATATGGTTAATATACATATTATAAAATTTCATGTGGCACAAAATGTATAATTAATGAAATTTTAACATCATATATTTCATTTGTAAGAATATTATATTTTTAGGACTATTTTATCATTTAATAAAATATTAACTTATTTAAAAACTCATTTATGTCAATTTTATACTATTCATATCATGAATTTTTAGAAATCCATAATAACTTGATCAATTCAAAAAAAGTTCATTAATTCAAATATAATAAGTCATAATATTTCATAAAATTCTTTGGATGGAATAAAAAGTTTCAAAATAAATATATTTTATTATTATAATCTCATTTATTTAAAACCTTCATTAATAAGGTAATCATTTCATCATCATTGTGTCACAAATAAATATATTTATTTCATGTATAAAAATTATAAATAAAAAATCCTAATGTAGTAAATTTTTTTAGATGTGTAATGAAAATTTATAGTCAAAGATATCAATTATATAACTCCACATTAATATTGTTTTATCAAAACAATACATGTCTATGATATTTCTATTTTTACTTTAAATAAACAATTATTAATGTCATAATCTTACCCAAGTTGATTTAAAAGGCCAAAAGTCTCACCTAAGGATTGTATTGGTCGTCCATAAATCATCCAATAAGGTTAAGACAACTGTTAGGGTAATTTTATATTATTATAATATTATTTTTATCTTGAATTACCCTATTTACCTTTAACCACGATAAATAAAAATCAAAGGTTACTATTCACCAAAAACTATTTTCATCCTATTGAAAAAAAAATTACTTAATGATGAAAAAATTGTATGTCAGATCTTTGAAATTCAATTCATATACATGATAAAATATCATTTAAATGAAAAATTTGGGGTTTTAACTACTATGTAGTGTTTTTCACTATTCATAAAAAATTGAACATTTCCTAACAAATACCCAAAAGTCACCCAAAGATAAATTTTATATTCCTAATTAAAAAATGATGTAAATTTTACAAAATTAAAAAAATATAAGTTTCATTAATTAATTTAAAATTAATTTCCATTTTCAAAACTAGAAAGTGTGTTTTGGAGAAGTAAAAACTACAAAAAGATTAACATGTGTTTATGTCAAATTTCAAAGTGAAATTACTTCCAATGACCAAAATTGGATTAAATGGTAAAACTATAATCCAATTACACTTTAAAACCATTAAAAAATATAATCTAACCATTCAAATAAATAAGATAAAAAGATAGTTTTCACAAAAAAATGTAGTATTTTTCATTATTCACTAAAAAATTAACTTTATCAGAAAAATACCTACAATTTACCCAAATTAAATTTTGAAATCCCCCTTCTAAAGAAGAAGTTTATTTTGACAAATAAAACATATAAAAGTGACAAAAACTAGATTTAAAAGGAGTTTGTCATCAAAAGGTGGTAAATCGACCTTTTAAAGAATATTAGAGTATTTCATGCTTAAAATCCGATTCATTCTTATTTTAAGCCTCTAAGACTTATTGGATAAAAGAAAAAACACTTAAAAAACATGTTTAATAATATTATTATTAGTTCTATTCATTCTTGCTAAAAAAATTTCTAGGAGTTAACTACCATTTAAAATAATAATAATAATATATTATTTTTTGGTATAAATCAAAGTTGTGTGCAACATATGATTTAAAGAAACCTATTGTTTCATGTTGAGTATGCTATCTTACATAGCATCCCATTGAAAGTAAAATTAATATTTAATTAACAAATATTAATAAATATTGAAATTTTATATTCATTATTTACTTAGGTTATTACATTCATATATATATATATTTAATATATACTATTTATTAATATTATAATTTTTTAATTAGTAATTTTTAATATATTTATTAATTTAATTATTCGTAATTTTTATTAGTTTAATTTCAATTTTACATATACCAATATTTCTAATATATAGTATTTATGAGTATTTATAATTTATATATAGTATAATGAATTTATTTATTTTTATCAATAATTATTTAATTATTTTTTTTTTAATATTTTTTATATAAAATCATTTTTAGCTTTTATTTAGTTAATTATTTTATTTTATTCAAGACCTTTATTAGCCCTGAAAAATCACTGATAAATGATCCCTTTTCAGCACTAAAAAAAGTGTCGATACAGGGTGCCCTTTTCAGCACTAAAAATAATGTGTTGAAAAAGGGAACCTTTTATCAGTGCAAAAGAAAAGCGTTGACAAAGGTGAACCTTTATCAACCTTAAAAATTGCATTGATAAAGGGAACCTTTTATCAGCACTAAAAAAACACTCATAAATGGTACCCTTTTTATGTGTTGATAAATGCCAGTGCGGTTAAAGTTATGTTTTGTACTTGTTTTTTATTTTGATGATGAGCCAGATTTATTTGTGACTAGGCATCCAGTCAGGATTGTTGACTCTGAGGCCAAGGTACGTCATAGGAGGATGATAACTTTGGTCTGTGTTCAATGGAATCATGGTTCCATTTTTCAATTGGTGTGGGAGTGTGAGGCACTAATTATTGAGGATTGACCTCACCTTTTTGATATGGAAACTTCTTGATAGCATTTAGGGGGACAGAATGTTTATATTGTGGGGAGGCTGCAATACCCTGTTATCTTCCGTTAGGTATGTTTTCATTTTTTTGGATTTCCTTCTTTTTTGGTTGAGTAATTCCGAGACATAATTGGGAGTATACCTATAATGGCGAAGTTATGGATTTGATATAATTTTCAGCATAAAACATGCATTTTTTTCTGTCTATTTGGGATTTTCATGATGTATAATTATATTAAACATAATTTAATCATTTACTCAAATATTCAATGAAATTGGTGCACATCATGAAATTTTACATTCCATATATTTATTAAATTATGTGTGAGTATTAAAAATCACATTTTTAAAGAAAAGGTGATGAGTGTTTTGATGAATGTGAGACTTGACAATTACATGATGTATAATTGGGTTACATTCCATCTAAAATAGTGAGTTTTAGTTTTAACCAGTTGGTTCAGACGAAATTATCATTTAATTCCTATAGGATTCCTTTCTCTTGACCTAGAGTCTCTTCCTAGGTAATTTCATATATTTCCAATCCCTCATGATCAATTTTTTGACGATTTATCATCATGTTGGTTATGGTGCATCTTTCCAGGTAAGCGGTCTTCCCATGTATTCAATCATTCTATTTTCCTCCTTGGATTTTTATAGATCATTTTGGTATTGATGGATATAAATTCTATGTTGTTGAATATTTATTCTTGGTAGTGGTCCATGATCCTATGTGCCTTAATTTTCATATAGAGACCCCATTTCTTGTGTTTCTTTCCATGATTAATGGTTGGTGGTTCTCTTTGAGATTTTTTATTTGATTGAAAATTTATTTGTTTGATTATTTCAAATTTATTTCAATAAATTTTTTAAAAACCAATTTTATGAAAATTGTAAATGGAAATTAATGGTATGTATTTGGGGAGAAAACATCAAATTCTAATGGAATTAGAATTTGGAGAATGTTTTGAAATTAATGGAAACTATGGATTGATTTGAGAATTAATTTTATAAATTGGATCAAATTATATTGATAAAAAGTTGTGATTGGTTTTATATTGAAAATTCATGAATTTCCGAAAAACCTATGCCTTGGGTTTTGAAAGTGAATACAAATTTTTAAAAGGAAATGTGGGCAATTGAATTGTGAATGATAAATGAATATAAATGAAATTATTTCACCATTTTCAAATGATTAATTTGTAACATGGGATCTTGGGTAGTTAGTTGGTTATTCAGGAGAGGAACACTATCATTTTAATTCAATAAAAATATATTTATAGTTATAACTCTAACAATAATCTATATTGGAAGATCTCATGCCTAATGGGATGATGATGAGTCCTTTTTGGCTTGATCCTGAGGGGCATGTGGACACATATTTCCCATATCATTGATATGAGAGCTCTAGGATCTTATTACTAGAAACTATTGTAACATAGGGAAGATGTTCATGGTACTTACTATAACTTTTTTGACTATATATTCCATTGATTTTGAAAATTCATTACTCATGCCTATTAATTTTTATAAAATTTTTTATATATAGTTTTCATTTAATCCATGTTTGAAATGTTTTCCATTATTATAAAATAAAGCATGTTTTATTATATAAATTAAAATATACTTCCATGTCAGTTTTGATTAAAAATTAAAGAATTATATTTTCTATTATTATGAAATATTATTATGGAACAAATGGTGAGACCCTATTGGGATTTTTATCTCACACCATACCTTTTGTTTCATCATTTTTAGATTTTCTTCTACCCAGTCTTTGAAAATGGATTGAACCTATTGGACGAGGTTGATGTTCTTTATACCTTAGGGCTTTGAGTGTCCTTTGTGATGTTGTGTTTTTTTGTTATAACTTGAGTACTTTGAGGATGTATTGTTGTTTTTTTGATATATTATTTTAGTTTCTAGTATTGTCTCTTTTTTTTTATTTTTTGAGTATAATGATATTTATATTTATCTTCATCTATTTGTTGGAAAATTCATTCCCCTTATATATTTTACGATTCTAGGTTCTAGTTTCTAACCCAAGGGAATCAATAAAACCCTTCAATTCATGTCCATTCCAAGTCGGGTATTAGGATACTAGGGTATCTGGGTTCGTTCATGACTGTATCCAAATAATTCATTGTAATAAATATAATAAAATTAATAATTATAATGAAGTAAATATGACAAATTTTTTTTAATTGATTATACAACTAATATAATTTTGTTATATAGGAGTTATTGAATGTATAAAACATTACGGGGCATGTGGTAAGAGATTTCCCTTTATAACCTTGTTTTAAATTTTTCCTTTAAAAATATTTCTCATCCCTGTATATGATCATCAAATGTTTCAATAATTTTCATATTTATGTCTCAAATATTTTTAAATAACATTTTAAACTATGTTTTATTTCATTTAAAAATTATTAATATGAATCTATTCAAATTTTTTCCATATGGCTCACTTTTGACTTTTCAAAAAAGTGTGAAAATAATGTTCTCTTTTGAAATTTATTATATGAAAATTTTCTCCTACCATAATGAAAGTTATTTTATTTGAGTCACCCTTTACATGTTTATATAGTTATTTATTAATAATTTTTTTCTCAATATTCTAGAAATTATTATTAAAAATATTATCAAAATAAAATTATTTTTCTCTCATTTTTTTAGTGAAAGGTTTTAATGTTATTTTAAAGGTATATTATTCTATGTAAACATGTTTTAGTGATTCTTATGATTTACAAGGGATATACTCTGATGAAATCGTCCACCATATTTATATGGATTAATTATGACCATGTTGATCTATTTATTGATTGTGGAAAATATTGACATTTTTATACTAGTTTTTCAATATGAATGTTTTTGTTGATTATTTATTGTGTAATTATTCATTTCATTCATATAATGAATGAAACAGACACATTAAGTGATAATAAAGGACAATTATAGCCCCTTGAAGCATCGGTAGGTATTATGAATCAAACTTTCTTGGGTATTTGGTGTATTCCTCCCTAATTATTTATGATGTCTTGGAACAAGGCATTGACAATATGTTTATGATTACATTACCTTAGTCCTTGATGATATGATTATGATATCTAAAATTATGAATCCCATTATTAAGAATTATGTTTTTTATCCATGTGATTATTGATATTTTTATCTTTGGATATATTTCATGTTATATTTATTTTCGGTTTTATGGAAATAATTTAATTTCATCAGATAAGAAAATAAATACTAATTTAAATGTTTTTTATGTTCTCTAATAAGTAATTTTATTTCAAGGAAAATATTTCATGTTTTTCAATAAACCATTATGAATTATAATATTTTTTTAATGCCTTATTATGAAATGATTTTTGAAAACATTGGGAAAAAAATTGATTTCCTAAGTGAGTGATTATCTAAATCTCAAGGTTTATTAAGTGAAAAGAAAAACACACTTATTGGTTTTCTTGAATTTCAAATGGTTTAAAAGGATTAATTTCTTTTTATATTGCTTATTGAGCTTCATTTTTCTAAACCCATGTATTCAAATTATTTTCACCGAGATTAAGTATGAGTAGGAACTATAATAAGGAATATCTTTTTATTAAGAGGATCCATCTTTTAAGTATTGACTTTTTTTAATTAAACATGAGTGTAAATTTAAGAATCATGTTTTTGATGAATAAAATGAACATTGAGTGAAAGTTGTCACTTTTTTTGGTTTTATTGGTAATATTTTTTTCTTAATTATCTAAACCTATTAACATGAAATATTATCAATATATAATAAAATAAAACCCTTGTTATAAATTAAGTAATTATGGGTTGTTTGAGTTATGGGGAATCACATGTTACATCACTCCCCAAATGTTGTTATTGTTCAGGATAATATTTTATTCCTATAAATTATTCATAATTATGTGTAAAAAACCCTTCAATATTTTATACCTATTCTCTCTCTACCCCTTTGAGTTCCCAAGAAAACCATAGAGGGATCAAGGGAAAAATTTGGGTTTCATCTTGACTACTTTTTATACGTTTTCCTTAGAAAACCTTCAATTATATTCTATCTATGTAAACCCAAATAATATTACTAATAGATCAATTTCATTACTTATTAATATCCATTAATTATATTTCATTGATCCTTATTCATTATTATAATAATAGGAAATTTTTTAGTTGAAAAGAAAATAGTTTTATTCAAACTAAATTGAGTTTTATTCATTATATAGTTTTGTTCAAAAGTTTAATTTCAAAATTTTATAATTTCAATTTAAAAAAATGAAATAATTTTTTGAACACCCTAAATTTCCATTATTTTATTAATAGATATCTTATTTTATATTTAATGTTTTATTATGATCGCATAGAAATAATATTATATATCATGTGAACTTCACACATAATTCTCAAATTTTGACTAGTAAAACTATGAAAAACAATGGTATATACACAATAAATAATAGTACATTCACTACAAAAAACACCATTATCTTGAAATCCCCCATGAATATCACCCCTTCCATAAATATTGTAAAAATGAAAACATGATTTAGGAGAATTGTAAACATTATTAAAGGATGTTTAAGAACCTTCGTAAGTGATGTATTGAGTAATAATTAAAATATGATTGGATACTTATAAGGAAATTTTATCATCAAAATTTATGTTTGTTAAATAATACGGTTGGTTTATATTATAATCATTTGTCAATAAAAAATTTGGCCATTATTTTGTAGGTTCTGTAGATGTTTTCTAAATGATTATTGAGATTATTTAATGATATAATCAAAATGCATTATTTTTCTAGACTATAGAAAAAATTATATTATTTTTTATTTGGAACTATTAATTAAAATTATATTTAATTTATTAATATTATAAAATTATTTATAAGTGATAATATATTTTTTGAATCCCAATTTAATTTTTATAATTGCCAGAATGTTTATTTTTTCTATTAAATAAATAATTATGATTAAAAATGATTTATTTAAAAATTAATATTATAATACTTATAGAATTATTTTTATGAAATAAACTATATTTATGAAAAAGAAGATCAACATTTTATTTGGGTGATTTTTTAGAACCTTATGAAAAAGTTGAACTTTTATTGGAAAAGTGAAAATTTCTTCTTTAAAAATCACTATGATTAGATGACTTCATTATTCTGTCAGAATGAATAAAAGATTATGAAAATTTTAATTTCATAAAAATATATTTTAATATAAATAAAAAATATTTTAAAAATATTATTTTCAATTTTGGAATTTATAAATTTCATTTTGGAACCAATAATTGGAATTTTAGAGATAAATTTTTTTTGTTTTTTTGTGCATTAATATGTTTGTATAGAATATTTGGTTCTTATTTTTTAGTAATTTAACATCCAAACACACATTAGAACCCATAAATAATCCATAAATATGGTTTTAATTTATTGTTGTCACATGTGGTTGGATTATATAGCAAAATAACCAATATTTAATCACTTTTAACCAACCCATCCTGAGGTATAAATACCATCCTTACCCACTATACTCAATTAAAAAAATAATAATTTACTTATTTATGTGCATTTTAACTCACCAAATATCTTCCAAGGTGTTCCCAATGTGTCTCCAAGGTCCTAGGATTTATCCCTCCATGATTTAGAAAGCAACGTTTTAGGGTAAGAGATCCTATCTTTCTCTTCTTTATTCAAGAATCTTATTCTTTTTATTCCTTTTATTTGAAATTCTTGATTTTGAGAAATGTTATTAAAAATCCCTATTACTATAATTTTTACATAAAACTAATACGAGACCTATTTAACTCTCATAAATCCATTTTATGAATCATTAAGTATTTCTATTAAGCTATCAAAATTTATTAAGGGAAATTCTCATCTTCCTCTTTTTCATTCATGTATTACTCTTTTTTGAGTTTTATAAACGTCATCGAATTTTTTATTCGCTTTTTATATTACCTATAATGAAAAATATTCATTTAAAAATGGTATAATTTCATTCCCCCCATTATATCTTTTTTTATAATCCACTATGTTTACAGTCATGTTGTCAAATTTGTTTCTTGGAAGTTCTCTATTCTACATGAGAAATTCTCATGTTATAAATAACCCAATCATTTCTATAGGTATTCACCTATATTTAAAAATTTCTTATTTATTTGGAGATTTATATATGAGAAACCCATATTCCATTTTCATGGGTAAAAATGATGTTATGCTCATGTATTTAATCACTTTGTACGTAATGGTTTTGATATGAAAGTCATTAAAAAAATGATGGTTTGGGGAGTGAACCTATTCCAATAAGATAGTATTGGGAGTAAGAATTGACTAATATGATGGTTTTAGGGGTGAACCCATTCTAATAATATGGTATTGGGAGTGAAACTTTACTAATATGATGGTTTGGAGAGTGAACCCATTCCACTAAGATAGTATTGGGAGTGAACGTTGACTAATAAAATGATTTAGAGAGTGAACCCATTCCACTAATATAGTCTTAAGTGTAAAACGTTATAAATATTATGGTTCTGGGAGTGAACCTATTCCCCTAATATTTCATTGAGAGTGATCCTTGACTGATACAATGGTTTGGGGAGGAACCCATTCCACTATTATATTCTTGGAAAAGAGCCTCAACTAATAAGGAAATGATTTTATATTCTTATGTGTATTTAAAACTTCCTTGACTTATGCCAATGTTTTTACCTCATGTTTTATGTTGCTTTATGATTCATATATTGTGAACTTCAAATATTTATTCCATATTCTTAGGAATTTCCAATTTTTTTTTGTTGAAGCCACATTTCCATGTTAGGATCCATTTTATTTCCTTTTTTATATTCTATATATTCATTTGGTCATTCTTTATTTATATGCCTCTTGATCATATGTTAAGTGTTTACTTTTTTTTTATTCCCTTGCTGGGATTTAGGCTCATAAAATTATTTTAGTGTATTTCCCTAAGAAATTACACATAATGATAATAATTAGGATGGAATAACAAGGAGTCTCCTAAAACAATTGAATAATGTTTATGTTTATGTAATCCTTTCATAATCCATGTAATATGTACCCAATTTCCAAAACACTAAACTAAAAGATATTCCAAATTATTAAATTTTATATCATAAAATGTAAATTTTATGTATTTTAAATGGAGGGTCTCTATAATGTTTTATATCATAATTTCAAAATTATCTTAGAGTACTTTTTTGAGATTTAAAAAAAATATAGAAGTTTAGATTGAATAGTGGGAAATACCTATTTTTATGAAAACCGTCTTTTATTTTAAAGTATATATAATGTCTAATTTTATTGTAAATAGGTTTAAAATTAAATCAGTTCATTTTAATTATTTATAATTCATTTAATGTCATTAGGATAAATATTATACTTGACATTGGAATACAAACCTATTTATACTTAAAAAGGAATTTATTTAGCAAACTCTTTTTCATCAGGTTACATGTTTTGATTTTAAAAGAAATTTTACAGCCATTGGTGATTTAATGTTTATAAATTGATTTCATAATTTTAATTTGTAGATTCAAAAATTTTAAATATTCCAAACTCATTTATTTCTTTATTAATTGTAAATTTTGAAAAAAGTCAGTTATCGTGGTAAGAGTCAAAATGTGCTTATAGGGTTAAAACAAAAATTAAATTCATTAATATGATAAAACTATTTTCTAATTATAATTGTATAGACATATTTATACTCTATATTATTTAATATTTTAATATGAGTCATTTTGGATCCACGTGTCTGAATTAAGGAATTAATATATTTTAATGTTTTGAAAAATTCCAACCATGTATTCTCGCTCACTTAAAATTGGACACCCCATATCCTCTTTTGTATACACTTAAAGAGCCTCATATATTGACCAATACCCACCCAAATAATTTCCAAACACCATTACCCATGTCTTATAACTCCTGGTTTTATAATAATACCTTTCTATGATGGATTTAGCTATAAATCTAAGGAGGTTGTTCGAAAAAGTGGTTTAGTTCCTAACCAAGCATTTTATTTTTATTAATTATTTTAACTCACAAAAACCTATCATAAAAATTGGAAAATAATTACATAATTTTCTTTTATATGATAAAATTTTATTATAATTATGTTTTAACAATTTTTCATCAACGTATCAATCTTATCGAAAATGAAAACTTCTTTTTTGTGCACGTGTGATCTAATGCCATATAAAGACCATGAATTTAAATTTTCATCACTAAATCTTATATATTGTTATAATAATGTATTGAAATGATATAATATGATATATATATGAAATATATTTCACTCAATAATGGTAATTGTTTTTTTGTTCAATGAAAAATAAAAACATCACTCGTGTGTACATGCAGACAACCGCCTCGTGAATTAATGTATTTTATTTATTTTTATCCCCACCTAAAATAGATGTTATATATAGGTGAAATAAATTAAATAATATTATATTTTTTTATAATTATAATTATATAAAGATAAATCAATACTTACATTCTTTCCCTCATGTTCATTGAAAAATGGAAACATTACCCATGCACGCGTAATAACTATAGTCTCCATGTTGGAACATAATTTTTTTTCATAACCACATCACATAGTAGGTTAAAAAAGTATAATTATTTTTTAAAAATTATAATTATAACATGATTAATATTTTCTAAATGATATAATAATAGTCAATTTTATGATATTAATTATAACAAATTCACTTTGGACTTATGAACCAAACAACTTGAAAACATCAGATGTAAACTTAATAAATTACATGATTAATTATGAAATGGTAATAAGTGAAATAAAATGAATAAAAAAAATCTAATGAGTAGGAAAAATAATATTAAGAATGTTAATATTTAATATAATTCTATTATTAATAAAGATAATGAATGTATGTGACAATTCATACTCAAGGTAAGAGATATTATATCTTAAAACCAAGTTTAAAAATATTTTAAATATTTATTTATAATAATTTTCCTTAATGTATATATTATTTAATAGAGATTGAAAAATTTAAATAAATGAATTAGATAGGTTATTTTACCCATCATTTTAATTTATCACATTTATCTTCGAAGGTAATATTTTTTCAATTTATATGGAATGATTAACTTTCTTTACAAACTACAAAATGAATGTTTTTTAACATACATGATGTCAATGAAATTTATGACCACTACGAAAATTATTTTTTATTTGTTATCCTTTGAAATCATCCATGTTTTATTCAATGAAAACCTATATTCTCTTTATTTTGTGTATTTTTGTTTATTAAAAATGGAAATTTATAGGGAATGGAGATATCAATATACAAAAAATGTTTTTATCATGGGATAAAGAGTATATTTTTATGAGTTTAGTAATGGAAATAAAATATTTTATGTGTTTCAGATATATTATTGTCCATGTAAATTGAACATAATGATAGGTGAGCCAAATATAGCTCTCCAATTAATTGGGTAATAATTATGTTCTCTATATAATTATGTTGTAATTAACCAATTAGGTTATTCCAGTTACAATGGTTCTTCTAAGGGTTCAGTGATGATGATTTCCCAATGCACCTCCATGACTTTTATGTCCATTCAAATGAAAAATCATCAAAATTTTTATTTTTTATATGGTAGGTTAATAATATTTTTAAAGGAATTATTATTCCCTTTAATAAAAAATTGTTTGTTTTTAGGAATTGTTTTCATGGGTTTTCATATTTTATAGGAAACAATCCTGATCATGATTTTGAATTTATGTTTTATTTTAAAGTGTTTCATGAAAAAATTGTTTTTAATTGGAAAAAAAGATTATTTTATTCTTTGTATTTATCCCTCACTAAATTTTTTCATGTTTATACCACATTTTAGAATTTTACCATTTGGTTTAAGGATGATTACGGTCAATAGTGAAGTCAATTAAAAAATCATGAAGACTTTTCCTGAAAAGTAAATGTGTTTCATTTTAAATGTTTTGTCTTGTAAAAACATTAACACTAAGTGTAAGTTCCAAATTTTTTAATTCATGAGTTTTTTTTATTTTAGTGTTGTAATATAATTTTATAAAAGTAAAAACCTAAAAAGTTCTTCAGGAATGAAAGAAAATGAATTGTTATTATAAAATTTAAATATGGGTTGAATAAGTATCGGGTCATTATAGTTGATATTAGAGATGGGTTTAAATAATTTTAGATGTTGGTAAAGTATAAGTAATTACCCTTCAGTGATTATATTATTTGGTTATTAGAAGTTATCTTTTTAATATTACCATATTTATTCACTGAATCTATGTCCCTTTAGAATTATTTTTGAAAAACTAAATAAGTTGAAATAGGAAAGCACTGAGGGGAAAATATCCTTATAAATTAAAAACCTAGAATATTTAGATTTAAAATTGAGTAGTTTTTTATTTGATGTATTAGATGATGTAAGATATCAATTTTCATGGTTTCTATGTTATATATAAACCACATTCACTATATAGGAACATGTCTATAAAAGATATTTTCATGAAAAAAAACCTCTATCATTACATGGATATTTTGGACTCGATGATAGTTGAGGGATGTATTAAATATTTTTATTAATTACTCAAATTAATGGGGTTTTCAGGGTATCAAATGGTAATTTAAGCTATTTATCATTTTCAATGTGAAGCCAATCAATAATAGTCAATGGTAAAGAATACTAGATAAATAAAATTCATTAATTCATTATAATGTGATTAGTTTAAGAATATTTTCCTTTATAATTATATTTATAAGGTAATTAAAAATAGGATAGAAATAAATTATTGGAATTCAGGAAGAATGAGAAAGATTCAGTGGCTATGTGTCATGAAAAATTTACCTGATTGGAAAGGTACCACCCAAATTGTTTCCAAGGTATTAAAATTAAATTTAATCAGTTTTTATCTATATTGAAGCTAGGATATCAAAGAGAATTTACATCTCATGAATTTGAAAGTTATGAAAAATGTTTTCTATGTACCGAGATGGTAGAAATAGAGTTCACTTCTAATCATGTGTTCTATGATAATAAAAAATAATAATAGGTACAAGTTGAAGAAAATGGGGATGTATACATTAAGGAAACACGAAGGTAATTAAAGAAAGCTTCCATATTGTGATAAGTGTGGTTGAAATAACCATAGATAACATCTTATAAAATATGTGAAATATTTATATTATGGTATGTTTGGACATGTGTCACATTAATGAAAAGAAAAGGATCATAGTAATGATAAAAAATGATTAAATTCCATCATCAAGATGTTTTAATTATAATTAAATGTGTCATTATGTGAAATATTTTCCACATATTGGGAAAATGATGGATTTTTTTAAGTTCACAAGAAGAAAAGCATATCTAAATCCTTTTCGACTACATCAGTAGATGTTGGACTATCTCGTTATATGGTGTTAAGTACATTGCTTGTTTATTCATATTATGCCAATTCATTTTTTGATTTGGGTTCTATATATTCTTTCAACTCTAATAAATTTACTGGTAAATTGGAAACTTCATTTCAAGAAATAAATCTATAATTTTTTTATAAACACCTAGTGGTAGTATTAAAAAAATAATTAAATATAAGAATATTCATGTTATTATTTATAGAAAGGGTTTACCTATAAAAATTGTTGTCCTACCCCTTGTATTGTTTGATGTTTTTCTAGTTATAGGTTAAATTTCTTGTTTTCATACTATGATATATTATAGACCTAAATAATTATTTTTAGAACATGTTTCATTTTTTATAAAATAATGAACTTATACCTTTGATAAAATTTCACGAATTTGAGAAATTGATTAAATATAGAAATGAAATTTATCTTGTAAATATTTTTGAGAAGAAGGAAATTGTTCAAATTGTGATTTTACTATATTAAATGAATATATGATTGTATTTCTAGATTAGTTT
The DNA here is from genome assembly GCA_963277665.1 of Viscum album. Taxonomy (NCBI): domain Eukaryota; kingdom Viridiplantae; phylum Streptophyta; class Magnoliopsida; order Santalales; family Viscaceae; genus Viscum; species Viscum album. The sequence goes on from OY728155.1 coordinate 728,634,366, forward strand.
TATAGAATTATACTTGATCAAGAGATTGAATTCAGTATTGAATTGTTTTTTATGCTAAGACAATATCAAAACATCTTTGTTGATTATATCATGCAGAACTATTGGAATTTAAAAAGCAGGTACAAGAGTTTTTTGAAAAATGCTTCATTTATCCTAACACTTCATCATGGGGATCTCAAGTTTGGTTTATTAAAATGAAATATAGTTCCATAATAATTTTAATTAATCATATAGAATTAGATAACATCAATCTTAAAAATATGTATCTATTCCCCCATATGGGTGAATTTTTTTATTAACTTCAGGGGGAATAGTATTTTTAAAAGGTTGATCTCATTTCCTAGTATCATTAGTTGAAAGTGAAGGATAATTTCATTCCAAAAAAAGATTTTAGACTAGAAATGGTAATTATGAGTTTGTAGTTATTCCCTTTGGGTTAAAAAATGATCCAACTTTATTTATGAACATTATGAATAGAGTTTTCCATGAGTTATTTGGTAAATTATTGTTGTGTTTATTGATGAAATCTTAATATATTCTAAAAATCCCTCTGAGAATCGTCGGAATGATGGACCTAAAAAAAGATTTGTGGATGCTGTCAAAAGCACAGGGAGTGCTTCCTTCCTTGAATGTGAATCAGCCCCTACTGGAAGAATTATACAAAAAGGGAGAATTGCACATGTCTCAGTGATTCAAAAGGCCGTTGAAGAAAGAATAAAAATGTGTATGTTCTCAATAATTGCTCGGGTTGTCATACCGAAGTGGGTGAAGCAATAGAAATTCAGTGATCTTACTGCTAGGATTGCATAGATATGGGGTTTTGATGAATAGAAGATGATGACGATGGGTCATGGGTTCTATCACATTATCTTTACCTTAAATGAATGTAAACGATGTGCTTGGAGTTTTGGTTCTGTATCCATTAAACTTGGTGTCCTTCAAATTCATGAATGGGATAGGAATTTTGATCCCAATTCTGTTAAAAACACATTTTCAGAAACATGGATATGGATTTGCAATCTGAATTGGATGTATTGGCATCCTCAAATCATTTGGGAAATTGCCTCATCGGTTGGGAATCCATTTATGTTGGATAGACTGACTGAAAATCCCACTTTTGGTCATTATGCTATAATCCTTATGGAAGTGGATATGTCTTCTACACTAGTGGAGGACGTGGTGCTAACTACAAATGATGACAGGCTCGCCCTTGGAATTCAATATGAAAGAAAGCCCAAATTCTACTTGAATTGTCATTTCTTTGGACATGTTGTCTCAGATTGCAACAAGAATAAATTATGAAGTCTCTGTAAGATTTGAGGCCATGATGAAGAGAATTGTAGGCGAGTTAAGGCAAGAAGACAACCCCATATAATAACTCTGAGCTTTCCAGAACTAAGGAAATTCACAATAGTCCTGACACTGAGGTTGGGGGAAATGATGGGAATTCAATCCATAAATGGAATACTTATGCAGCTTGAGAGATAAATGTAGAGGGGCATAATGTTGAGCCTGCTGTCCAAGAGAGTGAGCTGATTGCAGCCCCTATCCAGGTCCCGATAACAATGTTTGACGATGATACAATGCAGGAATTGGATACATATCCTGCTAACCTGCTGAATGAGACGCTTCTAAAACCTATTTAGGTTCTGGCCACAAACAATGATGATAATAAAGTGTAGGATTTGGGTACAGATCTTGTGGAATTGGGTACAGATCCTGCTGCCCCGGTGATTGAGATGCTTCCAGAACCTACTCAAGTTCTGGCCACAAACAAAAATGATAATAAAGTGCAGGATATGGATACAGTTCCTATAGAGACTATGTTGGACTCTGGGAAGCAGATTCCTGAGATGAGTGATGCAGGACTTTACAATGTTTACACTGATGGTGAGAAACCAACAGAGAATTTTGCGTTTTTACAAGCGTGAAATGTGGAAAAAAGGGTTCTTCCTGCCGGTCTTCTTGTTGCCCAATTGAATATGGAAACAGGTTCTCCCTGCTCACCAGTGATGATCCCACTGGAGAGGAGAATGATCCTGCATCGGATGGCAACATGTCTGGTTATTCTACTGACAATGATGTTGTCTCCCCTGATATAGATATATTGAAGCAAAATGATGGGCCTAACACCGGGCTCAGATCAAAAAAATGAAGATTATGTATTGGAATTGTCAAGGGATTGGGAATTCTCCCACAGTCAAATCCCTTCGACATTTTATTATTACCAACAGACCTTTATTAATTGGTGTTGCTGAGCCAAGAATGAAGTTTGAAAATTGGAAGTCTTTCAAATGGGCGACTTTGGGCTTTTCCTTTGTTGCAAACAATAAAATTGATGGCAGCTCTGAAACCTTGTGCATGCTCAATCATGACAGTGTATCCATTAATTTGATAAGAACTGATCTACAATCGATTACCCTCACATGCTGTTCTGGTGGTACCCCAGTTTCTGTGACTTTTGTGTATGCTTTCAATATGTACACTAGAAGACGTGCCTTGTGGAGAAACTTAATTGATATTTCAGAGAGTATATCAAAAACGTGGGTCTTACTTGGTGATTTTAATACTGTTTTGAAGCCTGATGAAAAAACAGGTGCTACCTTTTGTGGTGTTGTAGCTGATGACTTTTCTTCTTGTATTGATAAGTGTGGCCTCTCTGAGGTACCCATTTCTAGAGCCGAGTTCACATGGAGCCATTTCATTATTCATGGGAGATAGTCAAGCAAATTGGACAGGTGTTTTGTTCAAGTTAATGATAGGAATGCTGTAATTGATGTTTCTGGGGGAACTATTCCGAGACTACATTATGATCCTAATCCTATTGTTATTGAGCTATGCTTCATATCTGTGAGGGCAATGCCTCTCCCCTTTAAGTTCAATAATGCTTGGCTTATTATTCTGGGTTGTAGAGAAGTTGTTCTGGAGGCTTGGAAAACTGATTGCATGGGCATCCCTTCTCATATCCTTTGATGGAAATTAAAATTGGTCAAGGAAAGGTTGAAAAGGTGGAGTAAAGAATCATTTGCATCCATTGACTATAACATCAAAGAGGCTGAAATTGCTTTATCAAATTGTCAGGAACATAATGTACATTAGGATTTTCCAGCACATGATGAAATTCAGGCTGCATCAAATCTAGATAAATTGTTAGATTTGAAGGAATATTTGGCACGAAATCAGTTTAATATTAGATGGTTGAAATATGGGGATATGAAATCATGATTTTTTCATTGTATCAATAGGGAGAAAAGGGTCAAGAGAAGTATTTGAAGCCTTGAGTATTGAGGATAACATCTTCTCAGTTGAAAATGATATTTCAAATGATGATATAAGTTACTTTGAGAAGCTATATTCAGATCATGATGAGGACTACTCTGATAGGATCATTCATTGTTTTGACCCATCAATTCCGGATGATCAAAGCAAAAATATTGTTGACACTCCCACAGAAAAAGAGATACATGATGCCTTATTCTCATTAAACATTGACAGTGTGGCAGGTTCGGATGGCTTCACAAATAAATGTTTCATGTTTTATTGGGACATTTTACACACTGATGTTGCAAATGCCATAATTGAATTCTTCAGGTCATCTTACAAGCCTTTTTGTATGAACTCGAACTTTTTTGCTTTGATTCCTAAGAAATATAATTCCATTAATATCAATGATTTCAGACTTATTGCTATTGGTAGTACTATACCAAAGATGATTAGTAAGATCACGACGCACCGGTTGTGTTGTCTTGCAAAGGACCTCATTTCAAAAAACCAATATGGTTTTGTTCCAGGTTCGAGTATTCAGAGTTGCCTTTTCACTGATTCTGAGTGTGTCAATTCTATGAATAGATGAGGAAAGGATGGTAACATGGATTAAAAGATTGATATATCCAAGGCTTTCGACACTATCTAATGGAACTTCCTTTTTACCATCCTAAATATGCATGGGTTTTCACAAAGAGTTTTTGATCTGATTGGATCCATTCTTTCTAGTTCCAGACTCTCAATTCTCATTAATGGATCTCCCAGGGGATTTTTCCAATGTTCACGGAGAGTCAGGCAAGGTTACCCCCTATCTGGGATGCTCTTTGATTTTTCATAGGACTACTTAAGATGGTTCCTTACAGACATTGCAAACTTTTGATGGTATGAGAGGATGAAAGTAGGATGACTTTATGATCCCTCACACCTACTCTATGATGATGAAATTTTCATTTTGGGAAAGCTGATAAAGGAAACATCTCCTCCATAAAAGGAATTTTTTCACACTATGAAGAGGTTGCTGGACAAGTTATTAATTGGGGGAAGTCCTCAGTCATGTTTGGTGGAGGACTCTCTACATCGAAGCAAAATAGAGTTACCTTGAAACTTGGTTTCACAAGGGGTATTATTCCTTTCATTTATCTTGGAGTGCCACTCTTTTGGGGAAGGGTTAAAAGATGCAATCTGGAAAACATTTCTCTGAAAATTACAAACCAATTAGCAAGTTGGAAGGGGAAAAACATGTCACAGGCAGGGAGGATTTGCTTGGTCAATTCTGTGATTACTTTAATGTTTGTCTATTCTTTTTCTTTGTATCGATGGCCTCATGCCCTTCTTAAGGATCTTAACGTCAAAGTCAGAAACTTTATTTGGACTGGATCAATTCAGGTGAGGAATTCGGTTATAGTTTCGTAGAAAGAGTGTGTGAAACCAATCCAAATGGGTGGAATGGGTGTCAAAGACATAAGGCTATTCAATGACACTTTGATTAGAAAGTTTACCTGGAACTTAATCTCAAAGTCAGATGAATCCCCGGAATTTCTTCAGGCCCGATTTGTTGAGAAACACCATACTGGATACTCCAATTATCTTTTCTCATCTGTTTGGACTGCTTTAAAGTAGGTTTACACTGAGTTGATGGTCAGCTCGAAATGGATTGTCTGTAAGAATTGCCTGCTCAATTTCTGGACTACCTCTTGGCTGTCTCGGCCTATCTGTGATGTTGTTGTCATTCCTCCTCTCCTACTGCGGATGACCATTGCTGAATTTAATAATTCAGAAAACTGTGAAGCAGTTCCTATCCAAATTGACACTGAAATCTCCAGGTACTGCTATATTGACTGTGACACGCTGGTATGGATTAAAAACTTGAATGGTATCTTCAACACGAAGGATTATTACCGGTATATTTGTGGTGCCCCTTTGGAACCTCCAGTCTGGGTAACAGGTTTTAGAAGAACCTTCATTCCTTCAGCATCTTCGGTACTGATTTGGAGAATATAGAAAGGAAAACTTCTGCTGCAGGCTATGTTGCAGCGCACTAGTTTTCAGCTGGCATCGGGTTGTGCCTTCTGTGTGGAGGAGGATGAAACAACCTCCTATATCTTTGTCTGTTGCAAATTTTCTTGCAAGTTATGGGACTACATCCAGGGAATCTTCAACTGTTTCTTGGATTCAACTTCGGTTGGGGAGCTACTACATTCCATCTACTAGACCAAGTGTAGTGAGAAGGTTCGGGGACTCTTATTGGCAGCCGCGGCCAGCTTGATTTCTTTTTTTATGGAAGGCAAGAAATGCCTTGATGTTCAACAATATCACACCCTCTGTTCATGATGGTGTAATGGCCATTCAATTTGCAGTTCATACTACCTCCGGGATTCACACTGGAACTATGAATAATGATGTTTCTGATCTTGTGCTTTTGAGATATCTTAGTGTTATTGGCAGGGCAAAGAAACCATTGATGATGAAATATATTCGATGGATTCCACCCATTTCCCGCTAGTTGAAGGTTAATGTTGATGGAGCAGCTGCTGGTGTGCCTGGACCCTCTGGATGCGGTGGAGTCTTCTGTAATCACAGATGTTTCTTCAAAGGATGTTTTTTCCACTTCATTGGAAATGGATTTTCAATTGAGGCGGAACTCTGGGCTATAATAAAGGCAATTAGATATGCTGTCCAATATGGTTGGCATGAATTATGGCTTGAGTCATATTCTTCTGTTGCAGTTCAGATTCTTAGAGATCGGTCAAGGAACATGCCTTGGAAGATGTTACCGGCTTGGGTTGATTGCCTCCGACTTGCGGAGATGCTTTCCCTTGAAGTTCTTAATGTCTACCGTGAAGCTAATCAAGTTGCAGATGCTCTCTCCAAAAGGGAAATTGCCTAGGTGAGTTAGAGTTGGTCTTTCATATCACTTACATTTTGTAGTAGCCTTGTTTAGGCTGATTATCCTGGTAAGTTCTATACTCACCTTTGTAGATTGTCTCCTTGAACGCTCTTTGTTCTCTTAACTTTTTAATTAATTTTAATGGGAGCAGGCTAGACTGACTCATGATCTTCTTGGGTGTAAGTTAACTCGAAAAGGAATTAAATTTACATGGATCAAAGAATTTGAGGAATGTTTATAGGAATTATAAAAAATATTAGTGGATACTATACTTATGGAACTTCAATATATAAATGGATTTTCTTATTCACAATAATGAATCTTTGAAGGGAGCAGGTTATGTTTTGATACAAAATGTTTGGTTAAATACTTATACTTCATGAAAAGTGAATCCTCATGAGATAAATTATCCTATACATGACCATGAATAGGATAATATAGTGTTTAAATTAAAACATGGAGAAATAATTTATATAAAGTAAAATTTGAAACATATACTTATCACACATATTTAAAGTATATATTCACTAAAAAAATACTTAAACATGAGATATTGTAAGTAATTGGGAATTATTAATAAAAGAGTCATTACCATATAAGAAAATCCAACATAGTATTTGTTGCTTTAAGTTGGAAAGATAATGTATAATTAACTATGATATTAATGAAATATGAATATTTGGCTAATGATTTAATGAATATTATAATAGAATTTTTTCATGATGGAACTTCTTCTATTTTGTTTAATGTGCTAATGAAATCATAATTTTTATAAATTATTAATAAAAATCATAAGGAGGATCAAGGTTTAAAATAAAAGTTAAATTTTTTCAGGATAGTTATGTTTCTAGAAGGAGTTTTTAGATTTTAAAAAATATTATGTGTGCATTTCTATTCCATGTTGAAAAATGAATTGTTGAGTGAAGATCATAACTCTTTAATTTATATTTATCTTAGTATCACAAAGATATATAGATATTTTTGAGAACATTTATAGTGGGGTTAAATGAAAAAGGATATTGCTAACTTTAACATGAAATGTTTGACTTGTCAATAAACTAAAGAGGAATAATAATTTCTGAATGGGATTATTCGACCATTTACAGTGGGAAAATGGAAATGGTAGAATATATAAATTTTATCTAATATTGATCCTATATTTACCTCTCATATTTGGAAAAATTATCATAAGTCATTCAATACTGAATTATATGTCAGTGCATTTTTTCACCCTTAATCTGATGGATAATCAGAGTGAATTATTCAGACACTAGAGGATATTATTTGAGATAGTTTATTCAAATACCAGTGAATCTGGGATCATAATTTTTCACTAGTTTAATTTTATTATAACAATAATATTTATTCCATTATACAGATGGAATATTTTAAGGGATTATATTGAAATATGTGTTAGTATCTAGATTGTTGGGTTGATGTTAGTGAAAAAATGTTTCTGGGACTAGAATTTTTAAAAGGATGGTCTTTTAAATTGAAGGTTACTAAGAACATATGAGGAAAACTAAGAGAAGGAATACTAGTTATGTAGAAAATCCGAGAAAAGACATTTTGATTGAGGTATACTACTATTTTTTTACTACCTCTATGGAAAATATTTATATGTTTTAGTAAGAAGGGAATGTTAGGTCCCTAATTTATTGGGCCACATGAAATTTTTTTGAAGATTGAATTAGTTTAATATCAAGTGGTTTTACCTCTATGTTTATCTCCGATATATAGTGTGTTTCATGTTTCCTTGTTAATGAAATATATGCTAGATACATATCATGTTATGAGTCCTAAATAAGTTTAATTGGAATAGAAACTTTCTTATGAGGAATATCCTATCAATATTATTGAATAAAAAGTGTATATGTTACAGAATAAGGTGACACTCTAAGCTATGTTTTTGTGAAAAACCATATGATTGAATAAGCCACATGAGAATAAAAAAATGCTATGGAGGAAAAATATCTCCACTTGTTTAAGAAGTGAATAGAACATTTGAGGATGAAATTTAAAAATGTTAGGAAGAATGTGACTACCTTGGTTATATTAATAATATATAGATTTCATTTCTTACTAATATCCCTAAATTATATTTCATTGATACATATTAAATTTAAGATTAATAGGTAATTTCATAGTAAAAAAATATAGTCTAATTCTAACTAAATTGAGTTTCAATAATTATATGGCTTTATTCAAATATTTAATTACCAAATTATAGAATTTTAAATTTAAAAAATGATATCATTTTTTATATTATAAATCAAAATTAACATAGAGTGAGATTTTTATAATTTCTGGAAAATGATTATTTTTGGTTGAATAATAGAAAGTACCAATTTTTAAGATAATTGTATTTTATTTTAAAGTATTTATAAAGCATCACATTGTTTTAGAATGGTTTTAAAAATAAATTTGTTTCTTTTAATTATAAATAATTCAGTTAATGTCATTATTATCAACATCATACATGGATGTTTTATTAAAAAAAATTTGTACATAAAAACATTTATTCATAAATTTTTTTTTCATCCCATTACGGGTTATGATATTTAAAGTAAATTTTACCACCTTTAAAAATTTAATATAAAAACTATATTTAATATTTTGAATAACGATTTTGAGACTTGGTAAATATGTGAATCTCATTTTTATTCTTTTTGAATAGCATATTTGGTAAATAAATGTTAGTTACCATGGTAAGAGTTAAAACATGTTGAAAGGGTTAAAACTAAAATGATAAGGGTTAAAATGTTTTTAAAACATATATAAATCCTATTTTTTTGGTTATACTTTGGACCTATCTCCTCTCTTATTAAAAGATGAGTTATTATGGAGACACTTTTATTGAGTAATACATTAATATATATTTTTTGAAAAATTCTAAGTGCGTTATTTCCCTCACTTATAAAAGGACACCACTGGTCCTCTCTCATCCACACTTAAAGAAAATATAATATCAGTATTCCCAAATCCTTACTAAAATCCTTAACCATGTACTAGAGGTCCATATTTGATTAAAATACCATTATAATAAGGATTTATGTATAAACATAAGTAGGTTGTTCTAATCATAGGTATTTTTCATGATTGAAAGTTTCCTTTTTTATTTCTCCATATATCTCCTTCAAACATCTTCCATACATTATGATATAACTACATCAATATATTCAATAAAAATAAATTTTATTATGATTATGGTATAATAATTGTTCATCTACTTATCTATCCAGTAGAAACCAAGAACATTTTTTGTGTTTGTGTAGGCTACCGCCTCACAAAGATAATGCATTTCATTTTTTATCACCCAGAAACACCATAAAACTAGCACTCCTGGATCAATTGATAAAATATTAATATTTATTATTTAGTTTTAAAACTAAAAAATTGACCTAATTTTAAAATTCATAATTTAATATATTTAAAATTAAGTCTATACCTACTGAAAGATATTTTAATTCTATATATTTGGAAGTTTGGGAAAACATAAAAAAAATAATGAACAATAAATTGAAACCCAATTACTTTTGTAAAATTCTTGGATGCTCTATCAGATTCACTCAAACATAATCTTTAATTGAGGCCTTAATCTTAAATATAATCTACCCATCTATAATACCAATGAAAAACTTTTAAAAACATAGGATAATCAAAACATTGCTCAATAAGGGGTTTTGAAAATAGAGGTGAAATTCTTTATTTATAAATTATTGAAAATTATTTGAAAGTATTTTCAAAAGCTTCGATCTTAGTAAATTATATGATAAAAAATAAAAATTTATTTTAAATCAAACATATTTCATAGGGAAAAATAATACTTTTGAAAACTTTCATTAAGAAAATAAGAACATTTAAATCCCTTTTAACTTGATGATTTTATTTAAAATTCATATTTTTAATTTTGAAAAATATAGATAATTTAATATTAAATACAATTAATATTTATCAAGCTCATAAAATATACTTAGGAAATCTTGAACACTATAAAACTATATATAGAACTCCTGTCATATTGGTGGATAAAATCCCCTTGAGGTTATGGGTTTAATTCCCCCCTCTCAACATTTTCAATGTCTAAGTACCATATTTTAATAATTTTTAGTAACATTCCATTATCTTTCTGAATTCCATTTAAACATTACATTTTAAATCCATTGATTAAATATTAAAATTAATTTAGTAAATTTATAATTAATCATAAATACACAAAAAAGATGTTTTATGATAAATACATACATTAAAAAGACAATATTATTGTTCATAAGCAACTTTAATTATATGTATAACATCTTTTAATAAAACATGAAATTTCGGAATAAAGATAATTGACATTAAAAATTATGTATGGATCTTTGATGAATTTTTCTTTGGAAAATATTTCTTTTCCATGGAATGTTTCAACAAATGTATGATAATAACGAATGAATAAAACCCATAAAGACATTCATTTCAAACAACATCATGGTTTAACCAAAATACATAGGATGAGAGTTTTTGAAATAAAACATGAAAATAAAATGATATCCTTTATTCTAAAAACCATTCAAGGTAAATTAGAATTTTATTTGTAACTTTTAAAAATATATTTTATGTTTATTTTTTTAAATTTGGAATAAAATAATATTTTAAATGAAAAAAAATCCATTAATTGTTTTTCTCTATATTCTATAGAAAAGCGAATACTTGTATAATTTCAGGAAAACTATAAAGATTTTAAATTCTATACTTTAGTGTAAAATATAAAACCATAATTTCAAAACATTAAACAAAATAATACACTCTATAGCTTAAATAGATAATGAAATGAACTTATATATTGAAGGTCTTACTAGAGGAAATCCTAGGGCCTCACTTTCCCTTACTTTCTCAAATTAAAATTCTGTATAATCTAAGAAGGGAAACCTAGAAGCAACAGTGAGTGGGAGTTACACATATTTGAATGATACTTATATAGCCATCGTTATTTTCAAATAGGGACTATACTTAAATTAAAGGATTCGCACTTGAATACTGAATATGATTCTATAAGTAGATATATCGTAATATATCTTCACATGATGTTTCTATAAAGTATAGTTTCCTACTTCCATGAATTTATTATAAGGATTTATTTTTACCATGAATTATTGGTGTTTGACATGCCTGCACATATGCATTGGAATTTTTTATTTGGATAAGATATTGTTTTTCATTGGACTTTAAGGTTTCTATAAAATATTCAACATACTCAAAATATATAGATTTCATTGATTATTGGTTCTTCATATATTTTAGTGTAATATGGTACTATACCACTGAATGTTGATTGATATGGTAATAAAAAGATATATCTAAGATACCTATCACCAACCTTCCAAAATAAAATAGCATGCATTTAATTTTCATGGCAAATGGGTTAACGTCTGCTAAATAGAAGGAGTTTGAAAATAGGGCTTCTGTTAAGCATTCACATAACATAAATGATTTAAATTTAATTATTAAAACTATATATATACAACTTAATCATATCAGTTTCATCATGCATCATGGAGTTCTCAAAAAGACCCATTTGAATAAGACAACACCCACCAATAATCTTGAAATCGCAACTTTTGAATAAAAACTAATTTTGGTGCCTTAATGTAATTACACATTGTATGATATGATGTCGATATGAATGGTACACTAGTATTATCCCTATATTCAGAGGGGGAATGGTGAGAGATATGTCATTGATTAACAAAAGGAGTGTAGGTTTAGATATCTTTATATGTAGGGTTCAACTTCTTTGTTTTGTAGTTTTAGGACTATGACACTTTTTTGATATAATATATATAGTTATTTGTTAATACATATATTATGAAAATTTTGTTTTTATAGAAAGATTAATGTGGTATTTGGTTTAGTGTGTGATAAAGAATACTGAAGTTTGAAATGATATTATGATCTTCGAATGATATTCATGTGAAGGTTTTGACTATTTTGTGATGTAATTATACCCAATGATATTATTGAATGTTACATTTCAATGGGAGGTGGAAGATAATGGAATCAATATGGGCCATATACAGGTCATAAATACAAATAAGAATATGATGCCCACATTATAAGAAGAAGGATGTGACATATGTATATGTTTAATTCATGAGGAAGTAGACAAATAATTTACTGTATTAGTTGAATTACATAGAACTGATCAAATGACCTTGTTGTTTATGTAATTTTTAATAATTGATATAGTTCCTACTTTGAATTATCCCGTATTAGATATTCAATCGATTCCACAGTATCATACAAATTATTCCACTTCAAACACTTTCTGAATGTGAGTATCAAGGTCCACTCTTCGCCTCTTCTGTGCTACCTCACCTACAGTGAGGACCACTGGTTTACCTATGTATGTGCCCATACACATGTGGTTTCTCTTACTCTCATGCACATAACCTATACCTTCACTATCCTACTATCTTTCATATTGTTGGATGACCTTAGTCCCAAAATCCTTCCCACCACATTTTTATTCTTTTAAATAAAAATGGTTAAATAATAAATATTATGCTTTATATATAACACTTCTTAGGTGATAAAAACAATTAAAATTTAAGTTATACTTTTTTAAAAATTTTAAATTGAATATATATCATATTCTCTATTCAAAAAATTATAGCGGATATTATCTTTTTAGTGGTCATATCCTCTATTCATTAAATACCCCCTTAATAGACATAGTTTCGTTTTCCCAAAATCTATGAATTATTATTATCTAACACACAAGGATGGATCCCATATTTCTACTAATCTGCATACTTAATCTCATCGCCATTTTTTGATTTATAATCACGTATGATCCTAACAAATCATTCTATGATTTTTGTGATTTCATGTTTAGTTTATATTATCATATTTTATTACTAATGTTAATTTAAAATTTTTATTTTTGAAACTCTTGTTAGTAGATTACATTTTTATTGTGAAGAGACTTTATTATTCCAAAATCTGGGTCAGTTTATTTCTTTCTATAAAATACACATCAACTTGTTTTATGTTTATTAGAATTTTTTATTTATAGAATTTAGTTAAAAATACATACAAATATCAGGATGTTATACATCAACTCTTATGGATTGAGATAATAATCGATCCAAAGAGAGTAATATGATATATATGATAAAATTTTTATTTTGAAATGGAAAATAAATATTATAATTATTTATTTAACATTCAATAAAAAATATTATAGTATACATATTTATGTGTGGGCTACTTCCTCATGAACTAATGAATTTTAATTTTCATCATCATCTAATGGGGATTGTATATAAATGTGGATTTAAAGAATGAATATGGAAATTATCATATAATTATCATTATGGAAAGATAAAATAACACTTACCTAATTTCCCTCATGTTCATGGGAAAATTGAATTTATACTCATGTATACGTATGGACCACCATCTCCATGTGAATGTTTCAAGTACAGTATAAGCGCTAATGTGAGTGTTGGGCATGAAATTAAAATTTATTTTAATTTAGTGCATCCCAAAACACCAATAGAGGATATTTCATATTAAATTTATAATTAATTTATTTAGGTATGAAAAAATTATTACAAAATCTTAGGATCCTTTCTATGATGATGTTGTTGATATTCCAAAACCCTTTCATATTACCTTCATTATTCTGTATAGATTCAAGAATTGAATCCATTTATTGATGATCCAAACATTATTCTTTGATCTTTTAACAACACCAATTTGTTTTAGGCTTTTAGTGCATTGAATCATCCATTTTGTGTTGGCCATATTGATCAATCTAAAATCCTTCAGGCGTAGAGGAGTTCATCTCATTATTTAGAAAAATGGAGGAAGAATTCCATAGAGGAGAGAGAGAATCTCATTTTGTTCACTGATTCCCTATTTTCAATTTTTGATTAAACAAACATAAGAGACATAACCATCTATTTATAGAGCTATATTTTAGGTTAAAATATTATTTAATTTCATACCACCACTTAAATAATATTATAATATTTATTAAACCAAATTACACATAATAACAATAATAATAATAATAATAATATTATTATTATTATTATTTTATGGTGTGTACACTAACTTTCACAATAAAAAATATTATTTATCCTATTTTTAAATTAATATTTTTCACCAGACTCGGTCTTGGTCCATTAAAACTCTTTGAAATATATTTAATACCTAAATAAATATTTATTTAGTTATTTTATTCATCAATAAATATTTTCAATTAATAAAACTTGAATAAAATTGTTCATGGTCTTTGAAAATAATATTTATTCTCAAAATTAAATTCTAATATAATTTAATCAAGTTCAATAGAATCATTTAGTGTGTGACCCTTTATAATTATTTCTCATTGGAATTAGCTGGGATTGACTAAATTCTATGATTATTATCTAATAACTGGTTAATGAACCCAAGAGAAAGAAACTAATGTCATAATTTTGATAACCACATACGAATGCTCGATGCATAATATAATCCCTTTGTCTAAATATATTACCAACCACTTTTAACATCTGTGTCATCAACATATCTAATCAATACATTTTTCTATGAATATCTAAAATATACACTCATTGCACAATGTTCATGGATTTTAATGTGACTGTTATATTCCAATCAAAGGGTCAAGATATAATATTCTGTAAATATGGAAGTGAAAAATATTTCCTAGACATATCCATTAAAAATATTCCATTCATGACACACCCTACGTACTCTACTACCCACCAATATATGGCATGACGGTCTTGGTAACTGAATATATGTGTGTAATTCATGACATACATAAATGATAATATTATAGTCTAAGGAACCTTACACACACTAAAAAATAGGAATATTTGATAATAACCAAACATACCAAATTTGTAATGGATATTCTGTTAACATAATCACTTATCTTGGATATTATCATGTGTCCATTTCATGAGGAGAATCCTCATCTACTTATGATCACTCACACATGATAGTCTAAATACTATCAGTCCTATCATAGTATGTTATCTAAACATATAACTATATTTAAGAACATCATCATATAAGTTCAAGGTTATCATTTTAGTGGGGAACTTCTATGAAATTACCAATAAGATAAACACATTAGAAAATTATTACATTAAATTTATATATAAAAATGAATATTATGTGATAATATGTTTTATTAATATTCAATTAACCAAATATAAATGTAATCCAAGTATAATCAATTGTTCCTAGTACAAAAAATCCAAAAAACTACCACTTGTACTAGAGAAAATTGTATATGACTTTCAGTCTTAAATACCTCACATGATAATCATGTTTCTACTCAGTTGAGTATTTTTTATGGGGTTCACCACATTGTCTTACATATAAAGAATGATAATTTCAACCTCAAATCTGTAAGATAAATGTCTCATGAGATGTTACTTATAAAGTGTATGATTCGTCAACTGATGTGACATTGGATCTTTGGAAAGGGCCACAACTATAGTATTATCAAAATAGAGTGTGACATGATATTCACTTCTATGTATAACATGGAGCTCATTCACGAAACTAAAAATAAAAATTGAATCTTTATCTACCTTATAATCTATAATACACTCTTATTATACTATATAATCAGTGACCACAACCTTATATAATCTCTTCATGCTCACAAAACCTCTATTTAATGTGATGTTGTATCCTATTTGCAATTTCATATCATCATGATTTGTTTGGAAACTATAATATGAATAACCTCTGATGATAAGTTCCCCACCTCCTACAAATACCAATGATATATCATTAGATCATCTTATATACTTAAGGATAGTATTTACTATCATCAAATGATGGTCTCCTGTGTCAACTTTATATCTACCGACTGCACTTAAGCTGTAACCAACATGTATCATAGTACATATCATATCATACATGACTAATCTAATCACTAAATCATATAAAACCCTCTTCATTATTCATCTTTCCAAATTTATGTGAGGAAATATTTTCTGAGAAAGACGAATTTCATGTGACATTGGCAACAATCCCCTCTTGTATTGTTATATAATAAATCCCGTTAGTATCTTATCCATATATATAACTTGTATTGGTTTAAACTGTCTTTGGGATTTATCATGATGGATCATGATCCCAATAATGTATTCTACCAAGCCAATGAATTTATGGATTAGTATTTATTCATCCAAACCATAATATATGATAAGAATATTATTTCATTTCTAATAAGTAATACCTCATTGACATATACTATTAAGATAATTACCACACTCCATCTAAACCATTAATAGAAAAAAGGATCACATTCATTCATTTGGAAACCAGATTCTCTTTTGAAATCATCAAATTGAATTATCCATGACCTAGATTCTCACTTTAATCCGTAAATGGAATTTTTCAATTTTCAAATCTTGTTCACATTATTTTGAGTCAAAAAAACATTCAGTTTTTTCAAATAGAAATCATCTTAAAGGATCCCGTTAATGAAGAATTTTTTGACATCTATTTTAAAAATATAATAGTAATGGAAGGACACAATGTGAATTATAATTCAGAGGGATTTTAGCATTGAAACTATTTAAAATTTTTCATCATAGTCAATTTTTTGATGTTATTAAAACCCTTTAACAAATAGTCACTCCTTATAAGTATTTAATTTTCCATCCATATCTAGTTTTTTATTGAATACACATTTATAATAAATGGTCTTTACATTCACTGTTGGATCTACCGAAATCTATAATTGATTTGGGTACATGGAATATACTTCATTATTTATGCCATCTCGCGACTTGGAAATATCCAGTCCACATAATTCTTCCTTATTGGTAATGGGATCATTATTATCAATTAATATTGAGTCACCATCCTCGGTGACTAAAAAACCATACCTTTCCAATTATCTAATCTCTTATACTCCTACACAGTATTTTTTTCTTTATAATATATTCTTCTTCCATGTTTTTTTAGAGTCTATTCGTATGAACAATCATGTATACCTTTCACCACAACTTTATCAAAGTCTATCCCACTCCCACTATCACTGTTAAATATGTTCTCCCTCTCAAGGAATTTGAAAATTCATTCCACTATTACATTTTTTTCTAAGGGTTCATATATGTAATATCCTATTATTTCCTTGGGGTAACCTATAAATTTACACTTCATGCCTCAAGGTGTAAACTTGTTAGATGAAGAGGCCTTAAAAAATTCTTCAAACCCCATGAATTTAAGTACAAAAACACATGTTTCTTTCTATTATATAATTAGTTTAGGATACCATCTGCCACTTTAGTTGGAAATGTTTTAGAATTCATGATATTGTTTGTATGATGTAACCAAAAAAAGATAATGGATGAATCATATGATGCACCATTTATTTCACTATTCCTAACAAGGTTTAGTTTATCCTTTTTTCTTACACTGTTCTACAGATGTGTATAAGAAGTACTAAGTTGGATAGGATCCCAAAATACTATAAATAATTAATGAAGTATTTATTGTGATATTATCCACCATGGTTTGAGTGGAGATTTTTAATATTATTACCAAGTTGATTCTTAACATCATTATTTTATTCCATAAATATATAAAAGGAATATGATTTAAACTTCATCAAGTAGAAATATTAATATCTACTAAAATCATTAAAATAATTTATGAAGTATGAGTACCCACCACTTGATTCAATAAAAAATGGACCACACACATTAGTATGAAATAATTCAAGAATATATTTTCCAATTTCACCTTTTCTACTAAAAGGGTATTTTGATATTTTTCCTTGTAGATATGAGTGACATACAATAAATGGTTTTGGTTTAAAATAATCTAAATATTATTCATTATGTAATTTAGTAAAATTATTTTCATTTATATAATCTAGATGGATATTCCAAAGTTGGGTGTGTCATGGATCATGTGAAGTAGTTTAGTTATTGATTTATAATACCTAGTTTGTGTAATACAAAATATAAAGACCATTATTGAAATGTTTCTTCCCAAAAAAAATTCCATCTTTATAAAATAATAAACATTTATTCTTGAAAATGAAAATAAATCCATCCATATCAAGTTTTAATATAGAAATAATTTTTTGGTAATAGATGGAACAAAATAAATTTCTTTCAAAATTAGGATCATTCCCATTGGAAACATATGGTGGTTGTCCCCGATAGCCAAAAAACTATTTTAGATCAGTTAGTAGCTCTTATACACCTTTCCATAGATAATTTTTTTAAACCTACTTGGTTTCCATATTTCAATACATATGTGAGAGCAAAAATATATATCTAACACCCAATTTTCCAAAATATATAAATTTAAATTGATAAAAACTCACCTGAATTTTTGCCCTTGAATTTTCAGATGGGTGTAGTTTTTCATCCAGTGGCCCTTCTTTCCACATGCAAAATAGACAAGATCCTCCTCCCTTGCTTTCCCCTTGATCATTCTCTTATTGGTTTTGTGTGAAGATGATTTGGGCTTAGATCACTTAAAATTTCCATTATATTTGTTCACCAATAAGAGTGATGAGTTTTCAAGATTCATATCCAAATCTACTTGGTGTGGATGTGTGAGAAAATATAGAGGATACATCTCAATTTTTTTAATATTAAAATTAACAACAAAAATAGAGAATATCTAAGTGATTAATGCATGAATGAGATCATTTTTTAGTTATTCTGTTCATTTAATCATTATAACTTCTAGGTGCTTAATGTTTCCAATGAGATTTACTATGTGAGGAATTACTGGTGCACCCTATGTAAGATTACATTGAACGTGTGATTTGGAAATTTCAAATCATTCATGTATTTATCTTTCCTATAAAAGACAACGTAGATGCTCGATCATGTTATAAGAATCCATGTTTTCATTTGGCTTCTTGAATTCACTTGAAATAGATGATAACATCAAAAAGTGAACATTGAATGTGTCATTTATATGTTTTTTATAGAGAAAGAACTCTAAATAACCTGTCTCCATATCAAGTGGATTATGCATAGAAGAATTTAGCTTGTAGGATTTATGTTCATGGGGAAATGTAAATTGAAGGAATCTAAACAACTCCTAGAAGTTACTACCAACAAGAAGATGGTCTTTCTCTAATATAGATTGTAGGGATAATGTGGATATAGAATATTACGTTTTATAAAATTATAAAATAGCATATTATTGGTATATTTCATGATTTTAAATTACCAAAGAAATGATAAAACCATGTTTAGAAAATGTACCAATATTTTTTCAAGTACCAATATCCCTCACCATTGATCTTTGAATGTATTTTTAATAAGAAATTATAGTTCCAAGGATCCATATTTCTCTTCAAATAACCCCTTAAAGGTTTGGTCAAGCTATTTTATGGTATTTAGATAGAAAAGTATATTCCAACTATGGGATTAAAACTCCATGATCTATTGATTGGACTCCCCAATATTGAAATCCTAATATTTATTCCATTAACACTTACCTCCAAGTTACATCATGTCTAGTGAGGGTTAATTCTCTTGATGTAAAACAGTTGAGTCAACCCATAACCTTCCTAGGAAATCCATGTCAAAAGTAAGTGTCCCAACAAGGGTTGGTCAACCACTTAATTCTAAGGCTTTCATTCCTAATCAAGAAATGGAATGCCAAGTCTGAATTATTGTTTAGTTTAGGGATTTTAATTTATTATGCATAAATTTAATGTTGTTTATCCCTCACAAGGACTGTTATTATTACGTGGATTTTACTTAATTAATTAACCATATTAGAAAAAACATTTATGAATCATACATTCATTTAAATTTATTCTTGTAACATTAATTCATTTATTTATTTGATCATGGTTTTGCATCCAGAAATTAAAAAAATATATATATATATATAAATAAATAAATAAATAAATGACACGACATGATCATGAGATTATATAATGTTTGATTTATTGTTTGAATAATAAATCAACTTATTCCCTGGGCGAATAACTCATTGTACTGGTCTTGGAACAAGTTGAAGTTGTACACCTATCCACCTATGTATCACCAAGGTTTTCATAATTATAGTTCGGTCATGAACTACCTCAATGCTCTGTGGGATACAAAAATAATTAAAATTATTTTAAAACTCACCTAGAGGTGAGGTGAACCAAATTATTGTTTATGGAGAATTACATTTATAACATTGGATATGAAGGACCAACATAATAATGGTGGGAGGGATGAATCACAATCCATAAAAGTTAATTCAATATTAAATAATTACAATCCCATGAAATAAATTAAATTAAAACAACCAACAAATAAATATGTCTTGTATAATATCATGAACGATCATACATGAAATGATTACATAAAAGTAAAACTAATTAACATTCATATATTATTTATTCAATTCTATTAAGATAATACTTTTTAAATTAAATAATTTATTAATAAAACTTCATCATAATGACCATCCAAATTATCTTAGAAATACCCATCATAAATTCATGTATGAAAAATAAATGGTATAACCAATATCGAAAGATTATTACAGCAAATTAATTGATTATTAAAAAATTATTTAAAAAAAGTGTTAAATTATCAAATAAAATAGGTTCAAATCAATATAATATGGTTTCAATACTAAAATTTTCAATTTAATGTAATTTTCATCCTTTATTGGAAGACTACATGGTGTGAACTATAAATCTAAATAATGTGTACCTCAGTTTATATGTATTATGGGTAAGCACATGGGGCTTTGACATGTTCCCCAGTCATAATAAATGGTGTGTACTTACCATATACACACCATGTGTTTCTATTTCCATGTGTCCATGCAATTCATCAAAAAACATAGTGTGTTCATCGGACATGGGGCTACACAGAGTATACAATATAGATACATGCCATATATCTTACACTTCATGTGTCTGTATTACTCACTGAAGAACTCAACATGTATTTAAAATATAATTATTAATAAATTATATTTTGTGTATTCTGACTACACATCATGTACTTCATAAATACTCGAGGATTTCAGTCTTAGATTGTTTTGACCATGTATTTTACGTCACAATTTTCATCAAATTCAATGTTAAATCAGATGGACTACATAATATATAAACTAACTGAACTCCATGTAATTCAACATGTCATGTGTCGGGTTGACTCTTTCTATAAACAATGTGTAATAAATGCACCAAGTGTAATTAATTCTAATAATTCCATGTATCCTATGACATGGCTAGGGGAAGTGCGCTTGGGTATATGATGCGTACTCTAGCTACACACCGTGTAATCCCATGCTATCTCTCTAGATTCCTTGAAACTTTTTGATAGCATCTATAATAATTATTTATCTCTTCATAGATAAATAATGAATACTGAAAAAAGAAATTAAATTTTCAAACTCATGTTAATTTAAAATTTTGGATTAAAGAATGAATAATTCTTGAAATAAAAATCGATCAAATATTGAAAAATAGATCAGAAATAAAATAAATAATTATAAATTTGACATTTTACTACTTTGATAAAATTTTAATGGTTCGAGCATAGTGGAAGTGTTTTTGGGATGTGAGAAATCAAAGTTTATTTTAATTTAGAGTTTTTCAAAATTCAATAGAGGATCTTTCACATTTAATTTATAAATAATTTATTTAGATATAACGAAATGACTACTTCATTTTTGGATTATTTCTTTGAGAAAATTATTGATCATATAAAGCCCCTTTGGATAAAATATTTTACAATGGGAGGATTTAAGTGTAGAACCCATCAAGTGGTGATTGATAAGTGTTCCTATGAACTTTGAACATTTCTAATTATTTTCTAGGTGCTAGAATAGAGAATCAATTTTCTTTTGTTGTTTTTCTTGATCACTCCAAGATCTTTCATGCTTAAAGGATTTCTTCTCATTTTTGATAGGTAGAGAGGAGGAATTTGAGAGAGATATAGAATTTCATTGTGTGAAATGAATATCTATTCTCATGTTTTTTATTAACCTTACACAATAGACCTAACTGTATATTGATAGAGTAATGGGTTTGATTAAAATATTATTTAATTTAATACATGACCTCAGATAATATTATAATATTTATTAAACACATTTATCATAATAATAATATTATTACTTTATGGCATGAAGGTTAACTTGTACAGTAAAATATATTATTTCACCATCTTTTAAATCAATATTTTTCACCAAAATCAGTCTTGATCTATTTTAACTTGAAATTTATTTAATTATTGAAAAATTATTAAATTAAACATTTCTATCATCAATAAAATTATTGATCTATAAAACTTGAATAAAATTATTACTAAGCTCTGATAATATTATTTATTTTGATAATTAAATTTAAATACTATTTATTCAATGTCAACTGAAATACTTAATGGATCAAGGAACCCGAGAGAAATAACGTAATATCGTAACATTGAAAACCACACACTGATAGTCATTGTGAAATATAATCCCTTTTTCTCAATCTCTCATCATCCAGATTGTGCATCCATTTCATCAACCTATGCACTCAATAAATCTTTTATTGAATATCTAAAATAAAAAATGTTGTTGAACTCTGGACATGGAATTTAATGTGATAGTTTTATTCTAATCAATGATTTGAGATATAAGCCTCCATAATGATAGAATTTACATATCCTTAATCAACTTATCCATTAATAACCGGTCGGTTGTGACATACCGAACACACCCTACTTACCACCAACATATGGGTGATGGTTTTGGTAACTAAATGTAAGTGTTTGAGTCATAAAAAGAATTGATGACTATCA
The DNA here is from genome assembly GCA_963277665.1 of Viscum album. Classification (NCBI taxonomy): domain Eukaryota; kingdom Viridiplantae; phylum Streptophyta; class Magnoliopsida; order Santalales; family Viscaceae; genus Viscum; species Viscum album. The sequence continues at coordinate 728,657,313 of OY728155.1, forward strand.
TAATGTCTAAGGACCATTACACATGCTCATATATAGTAATACCTAATGAAAAAAAACATACAAAATTCATACTGGTGGGTATGTCCTCATAATATCCCATATGAGAGATTACCAAATGAGAACTTCATGAGAAGGAGCCTCATCTTCTTATGATTAATCACACCAGATATTCTACATACTATGTGTCTTATCATAGTACATTATCCAACCATATAACTATATCCAATAATATCACTATAGCACTTCATGGTTCTCATCATAGTAGAGAACTACTATGACATTAAAAATAAAATAGATAACATAGGACATTATTACCTTTAATTAATGTTCAAAATATAAAATACGTGATAAGATGATTAATAAATATTAAATTCATCAAATATACATGTAATCAAAGTACAATCATTTAGTCCAATGAAAATATCTCTAACACCATGCTATAAAATAATTCATTTTTCATAACCAACATGAATAGTTTGTTCTAAAACTATAATTAATATATAAAATGATAATTATAACATGAATAATATTCTAAGAATAATATACCCAAGATACATTTGATCATATTCAACCCACCTAAGGAATTTTAGAATTTTGAACCAAAGAACTTTAAAACCTCTAATGTAAAGATAACCAATTAAATCATGAAATATGACATGATAATAAATGTAATAAAAGGAATAATGAAAATATAATTAATTTAAAAAATATTCTTAGTAAAGTAAACAATTAAAATAGCTTTATTATTCATGAATATAATGAACTTACGTGACAAGTTTGAATTGTGGTAAAGGATATTCAATATTAAAATACAACTTTATTTTTTTGAATATTTTTTTCTAATATTTTCCTCCATGACCATATTGTCTTATGGATGTGTAAATCCTTAAATAAATTAAATAAAAGGTCATTTTACCTATACATTTAATTTCATATAAAGGCATTAAAACAAAATATTTTACATATTTCATATGAAATATTTTAATTTATTTGTGAAGTATGAAAGGAATGTTTTTTTAATATATACAACGTCAATGAAATTTACTACCACAAAAACCGATATTTTATATTTGGATTATTTTACAAGATTCGATGTTTTATTCAAATTAAAGCCATTATTCCATTTTTTGGGTTTTTTAGTTTTTAAAATGGTGTTTTAAAGGGTAGGGAAATATCAATATCTACTTTTATTTCTTATGGTTTCAAAAGAATATTTTTCTGAGTTTTAGTTTAGAAATGAAACATTTTATGTTTTTATGTTTGTTTTAGCCCTTTTATATTTTTTATGATGATCTGTGAGCCCAATATACCTCTCCAATTCATTGGTTAATGATTATGTTCTATGGAAAATTATGTTGGAATTAATTGAGTAGGTTATTCCACTGGTAAGGGTTCTTTTAAAGGTCATATAAGTATGTTATCCCAAGTCACAAACATGAATTTTATATGATAGAAAATAAATGTTTAGGGAAATATTTTTATTTCATAAATAATTTTAATGATACTTTGTTTCAAGGAATGATTATGGATTTTAAGGGTAAAAGGTACGTTTTTAAGAATTTTTTCCATGGGTTCTCTTGTTTTCTAAAAAACTCAAATGATTTTGATTTTGCCTTTATGATTTATTATAAAGTTGTTAATGAAAATATTTGGGTAGTAAATCTGATTTCATGTGTACGTAAACAATTATTTGAGATTAATGTTTATTATGTTAATGAAAAATTGTATTATATGGTCTCATGGTTTTGAAATGGGATAACATGTTTATTTTTTCTCTATACATGATCCTTACTTAGATTTTCATTATCATACATAGTTTTCAAATTATTTTCATAGGTTTTAAGAATGGTAGAAAAAATTATGAAGTCATGTTAAAAATATTGAATATTTTACATGAAAATAAAATAAGATTCATTTTAAATGTATTTTATTGTGAAAAAATGGACATTGAGTGGAAGTTTCTACTTTATAATACACGAGGTTCTTATGTAAGATTTATGAAACAATTATATAAGTAAATAAAATTGAAAAGGTCTTTATGAATATTGTAAAGTGAATTGTTATTTAAAAATTAAATTACGGGTTGAATCAGGACCGAGTCCTTATACCATCTCATTAGAGGAAATCCAATCCTGGTGTAATTTGTCAGTGGAGATCGAGTGCTACTACTCAGCAAGGAACATTATCTACGCATGAAATCACTTCCTAAAGATAGAATGAATTCATATGAATCTTATCCAAAAAAAATCAGTTAGTGGTAGGTGGAATGGATTTTATATTCTTTTTTATTCCATTGTTGTAGTATTCTTAGTAGTTTCATTTCATCTGCTATTGATCTGGTTTATCTTTACAATCTATTGTATTAAATTATTATGAGATTAATAAAATCATGTGGTTTTTTGGTGCTCTTTACATGAACATAAGACAAAAATCTTCCAAATAATGATAAATAATTTTGTTTTATATCACCTTAGTTTCTTTTTATTCTTTCTTGGGTTCTCTCACCTCGACTCCCCAAATCTCGCTCCTCTTTTTTCATCTACTATTTGCATGAACATAGTGGGAACCAAACACATACCCAGTAGATCCTAGGTCATTAAATGGGGATATACTAGTAATCATTTTCCATAATAGTACGTCCAATGTGGAATAAAAAATCATTGGATGTGTAGATAACATATATATATACGTTGATATATATATATAGACACACACATGAGGCTATCACTTAGTAACCGAATGTGTATAAATTCCATGTTAGTGAAATTAGTTTTCTTTGAATTGGATCATGCCTATTTTGAAGGATGTAAACCATAAATTCTTAGAGATACCCAACAATTTGGATATTTTTTAGTGGATATAAATATTAGAATTTAGTTAATTAGTGAATTATTTATTCATAATTAGTACACATAAAAAATTACCCCTATTGATTGATTCTATAACTACTAGTAAGTTTTTTAATGGAATCTCAAATTCAAGGATTAGTTTGTTTGGTCATGTGAAGGATAAAGTTGGTCAACTATGGTAGAGGCTTAAGGTTTAAGGCACCCCTACTGAATTCATGCTATAAAAAAAATCATATGACCATTTTATGATTGACTTGTAGAGGTTGTGGTTGACTGATTTTCGATCAATTAATCATGATATTAATTTAGAATCAATTCATTATGATATTTATTATTATTAAATTAATTTTGATATTAATTTTTAACAAGTCAATAATTATATCATTTTGGAATCAATTGACTTTGGAATTAATTAAATTTTAAGTTAAATAAAAAAATTATAATTATTAAATTTTGGTATAAAATTTCATTTTAATTATGGAAAAGAATTTTTTTGTAGAAATTTAATTTATAAATAAAATACCATGATTTTATTAATTAATATCATTAATAAACCATTTAACCAATTTCTAATGATCAAAGTGGTCATACCATTCATTATCCCATTAATCGGAAAAACATAAAATTCTATTTTCATTAATTAACATAATAATAAATTTGAGTAATTATTGTAATGTACAATTAAAATTAAATTAGTTTCCGTAATGTACAGTTGGATTAATTTTCAAAACAAAAAATTTAACATGTATAATAAAATTATTTGATTGTGGGACTATATATAGAGTTCTCAACCTACATAAAGAAGAGCTAGTGAATTCCTCATGTGATTTTTGATGAAATAAATAAACATTCAATGCAATATTCAATAGATTAATCTATAGAAAATTAGGACTATTTTATTATAAAATTTTAGTTCTTATAACGCATTACAATGAATGTTGTGTAAATTATTATTCAAGGTAAGCCAGGTTCATTCAATGATTCGGTCAAGAATTTTTCCAAATATGATTTCTTCAATCATAATGTTTGTTCTATTATTTTATATCATTTTTTTCATTTCATTAATTATTTATCATTTTAAATATTTCATTAATCATATTAGATTAATCAAATTATTAATATATGATCATGTGTGTTATGCTTGAGCTATTGCCGATGAAGCTGACGATATCAACTGATGTTTACCACAAAAATGGTATGTGAGGGAACAAAATTATGGGTGGTGGGTGGGATAAAAGGAAATTATTATGTAATTGGTTAAGAAGGTGGATCCATACCACAGAACTAGATTTTTAGGGATTATTTTGGGATGCTAACAACATTATCTTTTTCATAATATTGGGGGGGGGGGGGGTCTGAACCCCCTTGTTTAGCAATAAAAAAGATTCATTATGGTAACCAGGAAGATGAATCCACTTATTTAATATTAGATTCATAAATTAGTGTGAAAATAAATAATATTGATAATATACCTTAATTACCATCAATTGGTTTTAATATATAATCATAGGAATCTTACTAACATTTTCTTGTTAGTAATAAATTTTAGGTTGACATCATGTTTCTTTGATTCCTTTCATAATAAAAACCCCTACTAAACACATTTCATAGTTATAAAACATTGTATATTTATTTTTCAGGAATTTATATCCTACATAACTAACCATAAAAGAAGAAAATTTTAACCACTCAAATAAATTTAAATAATTTGATTAAAGACTTTGGTTTAAATGGGTTAAAATTCCCAACCTTTTTGAATTTTGAGTTTGGTTGATGGACCAACTTTATTTTTGGGATTCAGAACCTAATTATATGATCTTGAACACTCCATGGAATTTTTTTAGATGGGGTTTAATGATCTTCAAGTGAAACAAGATTTTTAATGGGTTTCAGAAGCACCGAGATCTGAAAACCCAGTTTCAGGGAAAGGAAGAGTGTAATGCCCCAACCCTAGAATCTAGGAGCCAATGAATTATTTTATTAATTTAGAATAGATAAAAGACACAAATTACAAAGGACCGATTAGTTTAACAGTTTTAGTAACCGTAATACATACTTGAAACACACATTACAATTGAAACTAAAAAATGAAATATAACCAATCCTTTATGAGCACCAATATTCTCTGAGCTAAAAATCTACATTTCAATCATAATATATATCTTGGAATACTATTAAAAATAAAACATAATAAATGGGTGGTCTTAGATTCTCAGTAAGGGTTAAACGTACAGTGGAAACTCTCATGAACTTATAAGCATAAAAAATATGACAAGGTTAATAACTGAATCACAAGCCATTTAACCAAATCTTGAGCATAATATGGCTAGAATTAAAAATACCATACAATCTCATGAGCTAGAAAACACAACCATGGATATTATACGAGTCAAAAAATCACATGGAATGTCAATAACTAATCTCATAATGAGAGAATTCATAATGTCAGACATCATAAACATATCATTTAGGCTTCATCCAATACACCTTACATAAACAGGTAAGACATCAGCCAATACCCAAACTAGTTTGTTTCATGATACCTACTAATTTGTAACACCCCGAGCTTCCACGATACGCCTCTCTTTCAATAATGCAATAGCTTGCATTGTACGCAAGTTCGAGTTCTAACACACTGCAACTAATCAAAGTAGCCGTTATGAATAGTAATAACCACCTTTTAAATTTATAGAAATTTTATATTTCAAAATGGACTTCATTTTTGTATTCCTAATATTGAAATTAGCCTATGTTGAATTTTTTGTAATTTTCTGAGAACTTCCAATTTTTATAAATAGTGAAAAATACTCAAAACAACTTTTTTAATCAAAATAATTTATAGTGATAAGTTATACTATTGAGTGGTTTTAAAGTATAATTATAATATATTTTTACCATTTTATCCAATGGTGGTCATTAGAATTAATTTAACATTGAAATTGGACATAAACAATTGTCAATCTTTTGATATAAATTATTTCTTAAAAAACACGCTATTTGTTGTAACATCGGGAATTAATAATAAAATTAATTAATGCAACTTATATGTTTGGAATTTTGTAAAATAGACATCATTTTTTAATTCGGAATATCAATTATAGCTTAGGGTGAAATTTTGGCTTTGTTCTGAAAAACTTCAATTTTTGATGAATAGTGAAACCACTAAGTGGTAGTTAAATAACTGATTTTTCGTTTAAATGAAATATTACCACTTCTATGATTTGATTTTCAAAAATCCGACATACATGGTTGTCATTAAGAAGTAAAATGTGGTTCAATGAGATTAAAATAATTTTTTGGTGAATAGTAACTTTTAAGTTCTTAATCGCGATTAATGGTAATTAGTGTAGTTTAAGGTAAAAATAATGTTTTAATAATATGAGATGAGCTTGAAACTTGTCCTACTCCTATTGGATGAGTCATGGCCGACCAAGACAACCCATGGGTCAACTTGGGGACCCCATGGAGCCACTTTAGTTGGAAAAGGACATTAATATATATTTATTTATTGTTAAAATTAAATTGACACAAACATGAGTTGTTTTACTAAAATAGTTTTTAAGTGGGGTTACACAAGTCCAAATTTTGATCATAAATATTAATTAGAAAGCTAAAAAGAGTTACTACATCATAGTATTTTTATTATAATTTTTAGACATTAAATAAATTAAATTATTTATGACATCATTATGATGCAGCGATGACCTCATTATTTAACGATTTAAATAAAATGAGAAGATAATGCAAAATCCAAGGCTTACACTTGTCCAAAGCCTATTGGATGAAGATATTTAGAAAACTTATCACCTTAGCCTCGAATTATATAAGTTTGGGACCTTTATAATCCGAAAATCATTGTGTAATAATGTAACATTTCAATCTTTCCAAAAGTGCCCCTCCTCTCCACTTATAAAAGGCCCCCACCTCTCCCACCTCATTTAAACTTTCAAGCCATTTGGCTCGGCCAACCTCTTCCCAAATACTCTCGCAACATCCCTCTCTTACTCCTAGAAGCCTCACTTTGGGCAGAACTCTTCTCAAGGAAGCCTTTGGCTCAAATCAAAAAGAGTTACCCGATTTTGAGGTAATGTCTTCTCTAATGTTGTTTTGTATTATTTTTCTTCTTCAACCCCCTAAACTCTTTTTATTAAATTCTTTTGTAACAGAACCAGTATCCTCAATATACTAGGATGTTGTTATAAGAAGTATTAGAGCTACACTTACACACACCTACATCTAATGGTTAAAGAACATAAGGTTTCTGTGGATGGCGAATTTCTGCCTCACGAAACGATGATTGTTCAACAATCATATAACACCTTTAAAGGTGGCCATTAAGATGTCACTATTTTTATATATGATATATAATATGTTTATGTTTTACCTATGCTTCTGTATTTCTCATTTATGTCATACTTTATGATTTCCATTATGGGTAAAACACGATAATTTCATTTTAGGAAGTGCGGACTACCGCCCCCTCAAAGTGATTTGAATCGTTAATGCCATATGTGGGATGTATAAAGGATGGATTAAATGGTATTATACACTATATTATACTGTAATTATATTATAAATTTATATAATTATTATTCCGTTCCATTAAATATGAAATATAAATGAAAGTAGCGTTCATGCGTACGTACGGCTTACCGTCTCCATGAACGGTGCATTTCATTTCTTACCTCTAAATGTTACGTGACATCATGAATGAATTTATATACTGTATATATATGATATATATTATATCTAAATCATGAATATAATTCTAGATATAATGGATATTTCACCACATGAACAACTTGTAATTATAAGAAGTTTATTTTTGACTCAAGTACCAAAGATCGACAAAACGACCGTTATTAACTTAAATAATTAAATAATGTTCATAACATGGTAATAAGGGATATAAAAGGAATATTGAACATGAAAAAGGTTCTTAAGTAAATATAAATTAACTCTAGTTTATTATTCAGGAGGTTAAAGAACGGTCGAGTCAGGACAGGACGCAAGGTAAGGGAACTTCTTAACCCAATTTCCATTCTTTGGGTTAATCTCCTACTTTCAAATTATGTCATGATATTATTATGTCCTATTTTGTATTTTTACATTCTTTATGTGTACCTATAGTGAATACACATAATAGATCTATTTTAGTTTAAAAATGATATTTTAAGGACTTCGTCTCAATCCCCTTTCATTGAGGCATATTTGGTTTTATGCACAAATTTATTTTATACGGTGTATAAACCCCTTTGACTTTTACATTTATTCAAAAGGAATCTTTTTTATACGAAGCGTTTTGCTAAACGACAAAATGGAATTTTTTCCTTCCGTACTTATGCGGCGACAACGACTTCTCCGCCGCCGTGACCATTATTTGAGATTCGGCTTCCTCTACAAGCCATCATTTTTTTAATGAAAAATAAATACAAAGTTTTAACTTTCTTTTATTTTGGTATTGAAAATGGTTTTGAAAGCATTTTTATTATATCAATGTGTTGTATTTATATCTTGTGATTAAAATGTGGAAATGTTATGTTTCCTTTATGCATGTTTTATGTGATATGATTATGTTATGGTTTATGATATGTTTAAACCTATTTATATGAGGAATGCATTGGACTTAATAAGTGACGGGTGGAGCCCGCTATAGCTCCTCGATGCATCGGCAGGTCTCATGAGACAAACTAGTGTCTTGGCACGAGGCCTTGACAAAAGCTTATTTGTGGTCTTGGCACGAGGCCTTGACTACGTGGTTATGATAGTCTGGCATTATGCATTCCATCATTATGAAAGTGGTTATTGTTATTTCATGTGATTATTCGACCAGTAGAATATCCATGTGAAGAAGTGAATGGAATTATCTCATTTTACTTTTGCCATATTATGTTGATGTTCAAGTTTAAAAGGCTTTTGTTATACATTGCCTTAAATTTTTATGTTTATTTATGAAAGCTTCCGCAATATTGTTATCCTTACTGAGCATCTGAGCTCACCCCTTTCAATGTTTTAATATTTTCCAGGATGTGAAGAAGTATTTTATGAATGACCTACAGGGATAGTCTGAAGAGGATAGAAGTGTGGACTTTGGAGACTATGTTATTATAGTTTTTCACTTTGTGATGTAATGTAACGTTTACGAATGTATCTAGTGTTTCCAAGGCTACTAAACTAATCGGTCTTTAGAGACTTGATCTTTTGTGATCATGCCAATGTTACGAAGTAACGCACCGGCTCTGGGTAGCTGGGGTCGGGGCGTTACAGTTGGTATCAAAGGAAGTTTAGTACTAACCTTGGAAGCTATATTTAGATAAACTCTGATTAGAGCACATAGCCCAAAGATAGACTTTGAGGATTAGTATAGAAGAACTTCTTAGAATTTTGGTATTGTAGAGATGTTGTGAGTTTTCCGAGCAATAAATCCCTGTCTGGATACGAGCAGGTAGAGGCGGCTCTGGAACAGATGTACCTAGGGGTAAAACCCTAAAACACCGCTTTGAGCTAGACTCGAACGGGAACTGGTGCACGACAACGGGCCTTTCTGCACTCTTGGTTACGACACTCCCAAGGGATTTGCTTAGGATAATTCTCATTTTCTTTACAAACCAATATGTAGGGTTTATGAGTATATAATTCCTCAAAGAAAACATTCTTATGATTATGGATTATATCCATAAACCGTTAAATATTTTAAAAGTTTGGAATTATTCATTGTAATTCATAAACTAACCTATTCTATGCCATTGTATAGAAATGGCGCCCAGTAGAAGGAATGTGAACTCCAGCAGTACGTATGATCCAAAGAGTAAGAAGGATCGTATCTTTCACGGTATTAAGCCAACATTTTGAAGGGAAATAGTCTCCCATGTGTTCTCAACATATGAAGAAATAGTATCATGTGTTAATAAGATAAGTAAAGAATTCTCTGAATCCTATGGCTTTGAAGCGAAGCAAGAGACGAAAGGGATGGAAGAGAGAATGATGGATAAAGGGATGAGGGGAAAGAAGAATTTTCCAATATGTGGTAATTGTGGGAAGAAACATCATGGAACTTGCCTAAAGGGAATAAGAGTTTGTTATAAGTGTAGAGAAAAAGGACACAAAGTGCGTGACTGCAAGGGTAAGAAAATGGTTTCAAATGTACAATGCTTCTTCTGCAAGGATTGGGGACACTACGCAAACCAGTGTCCAAATCATCAGAGTATGCCCCAAATGATGTTATTGGATAATAATCAAGTTATGATACTACCACATATGAGGAGTAATGATTAGAGTTCTTATGCTGTTGTTAAAGAATTTTGTAATTTGAGTGTTGTATCAATGATGTACTGGTTATAATAATTATGGAGTATATAAGGATTGTACTGCAGTACTATTTCATCAAGGACTTGAGATTGTGTGGAACCAAGAAAAGTGACTCCACAGTAGGTTAAATTTTTGGAAAATATATGGTTGAGAGAAAGATAAACCATAATATGGTTCTGATACTGAGATTGTGATTTTGGAATAGGACGTGATTGATTTGGATAAATTATATTGGATATACTTAACTTCCTTGAAACTGATTGATGTTTTTTCTACATTTTTGGATAGAAGGAGTATATCTAGTATTCTATAAGAAATAAGGGATCATGGTAATTCAGTATGTTTAAAAAGAATACATGATGAAGGTGTTCACATGTTGTTACGTGGGAAAAAGGATCTTCATTATGTTTACCTTCCTTATAAAATTTGGACTGTGAGTTGGACAGAAGTATTTTGGATAACTATAAAGGTTGGAGTGGATTAAGTTGATATTTGGATAGTATTGTTCAAGGTTAAAGCATTTATGAAGATTATTTTTGGAATATTATGATACTATAGTTTTAGGACAACCTGCAGGGTGGGGCCTAACCCGTCGCGTCGGACAAAGCTGCAGGAATCGAACCCACAATCATAGTGCGACAAGCCTTTATTTCCTACCACTAGCCTACAGGAAGTCCCTGGTTATTACAAAATAATTTTACTAATCTGAATGGTATGTGTTAACATTTGGAACATTATACAATTAGGATAAGTATAATATTTTTGTGTTCTATTATCTTTTTGAGTGAAAGATGATTTGAAGGTTGAAACTCTAATTGTCAAGCATAAATATATATATACCTATCTCTTATTCAATGAATAAATTAATTCTTAAACTTTATTAAAGGGATATTAAAACAAAAAAATGTGTTATCCTAATACCTTATGTCTTGTTGAACTGATGATATTTTAAATAAACATAGATTGAAGGCATTGAGGCCCTCAATTTGACAGTTGATTGTGATGGATGACCCCAATCTCTCCCTACAAATATTTACGTTTTTCCTTTAATTATATGTCTCTAATTGCCACCAATGTTCTCCTAATCGAGATCATAATTGAGTGGTGACTTGTTCATTTCCCTTTCCCTCTTATTAAGGCTAAATTTTATTAATCTTATTTCCGATGTGGGTTTTCCTCAAAGGTATTTTCTATTTTCAACCTTTTATTTTCCAAGAAAAATTTCAATTTGCGAGGACGCAATTTATTGAAGGAGGGGAGAATGTAACACCCCGAGCTTCCACGATACGCCTCTCTTTCAATAATGCAATAGCTTGCATTGTACACAAGTTCGAGTTCTAACACACTGTAACTAATCAAAGTAGCCATTATGAATAGTAATAACCACATTTTAAATTTATAGAAATTTTATATTTCAAAATGGACTTCATTTTTGTATTCCTAATATTGAAATTAGCCTATGTTTAATTTTTTGTAATTTTCTGAGAACTTCCAATTTTTATGAATAGTGAAAAATACTCAAAACAACTTTTTTAATCAAAATAATTTATAGTGATAAGTTATACTATAGAGTGGTTTTAAAGTATAATTATAATATATTTTTACCATATTATCCAATGGTGGTCATTAGAATTAATTTAACATTGAAATTGGACATAAACAATAGCCAATCTTTTAATATAAATTGTTTCTTAAAAAACACGCTATTTGTTGTAACAGCGGGAATTAATAATAAAATTAATTAATGCAACTTATTTGTTTGGAATTTTGTAAAGTAGACATCATTTTTTAATTCGGAATATCAATTATAGGTTAGGGTGAAATTTTGGCTTTGTTCTGAAAAACTTCAATTTTTGATGAATAGTGAAACCACTAAGTGGTAGTTAAATAACTGATTTTTCGTTTAAATGAAATATTACCACTTATGTGATTTGATTTTCAAAAATCCGACATACATGGTTGTCATTAAGAAGTAAAATGTGGTTCAATGAGATTAAAATAATTTTTTGGTGAATAGTAACTTTTAAGTTCTTAATCGCGATTAAAGGTAATTAGTGTAGTTTAAGGTAAAAATAATGTTTTAATAATATGAGATGAGCTTGACACTTGTCCTACTCCTATTGGATGAGTCATGGCCGACCAAGACAACCCATGGGTCAACTTGGGGACCCCATGGAGCCACTTTAGTTGGAAAATGACATTAATATATATTTATTTAATGTTAAAATTAAATTGACACAAACATGAGTTGTTTTACTAAAACAGTTTTTAAGTGGGGTTACACAAGTCCAAATTTTGATTATAAATATTCATTAGAAATATAAATGGATTTTCTACATCATAGTATTTTTATTATAATTTTTAGACATTAAATAAATTAAATTATTTTTGACATCATTATGATGCAGCGATGACCTCATTATTTAACGATTTAAATAAAATGAGAAGATAATGCAACATCCAAGGCTTACACTTGTCCAAAGCCTATTTTATGAAGATATTTCGAAACCTTATCACCTTAGCCTCGAATTATATAAGTTTGGGACCTTTAGAATCCGAAAAGCCTTGTGTAATAATGTAACATTTCAATCTTTCCAAAAGTGCCCCTCCTCTCCACTTATAAAAGGCCTCCACCTCTCCCACCTCATTTACACTTTAAAGCCATTTTTCTCGGCCAAACTCTGCCCAAATACTCTCCCAACATCCCTCTATTACTCCTAGAAGCCTAACTTTGGGCAGAACTCTTCTCAAGGAAGCCTTTGGCTCAAATCAAAAAGAGTTACCCGATTTTGAGGTAATGTCTTCTCTAATGTTGTTTTGTATTATTTTTCTTCTTCAACCCCCTAAACTCTTTTTATTAAATTCTATTGTAACAACACCAGTATCCTCAATATACTATGATGTTGTTATAAGAAGTATTAGAGCTACACTTACACACACCTACATCTAATGGTTAAAGAACATACGGTTTCTGTGGATGGCGAATTTCTGCCTCACGAAACGATGATTGTTCAACACTCATATAACACCTTCAAAGGTGGCCATTAAGATGTCACTATTTTTATATATGATATATAATATGTTTATGTTTTACCTATGCTTCTTTATTTCTCATTTATGGCATACTTTATGATTTCCATTATGGGTAAAACGCGATAATTTCATTTTAGGAAGTGCGGACTACCGCCCGCTCAAAGTGATTTGAATCTTTAATGCCATATGTGGGATGTATAAAGGATGTATTAAATGGTATTATACACTATATTATACTGTAATTATATTAAAAATTTATATAATTACGATTCCGTTCCATTAAATATGAAATAGAAATGAAAGTAGCGTTCATGCGTACGTACGGCTTACCTTCTCCATGAACGGTGCATTTCATTTCTTACCTCTAAATGTTGCGTGACATCATGAATGAATGTATATACTGTATATATATGATATATATGATATCTACATCATGAATATAATTATAGATATAATGGATATTTCACCACATGAACAACTTGTAATTATAAGAAGTTTATTTTTGACTCAAGTACCAAAGATCGACAAAACGACCGTTATTAACTTAAATAATTAAATAATGTTCATAACATGGTAATAAGGGATATAAAAGGAATAATGAACATGAAAAAGGTTCTTAAGTAAATATAAATTAACTCTAGTTTATTATTCAGGAGGTTAAAGAACGGTCGAGTCAGGACAGGACGCAAGGTAAGGGAACTTCTTAACCCAATTTCCATTCTTTGGGTTAATCTCCTACTTTCAAATTATGTCATGATATTATTATGTCCTATTTTGTATTTTTACATTCTTTATGTGTACCTATAGTGAATACACATAATAGATCTATTTTATTTTAAAAATGATCTTTTAAGGAATTCGTCTCAATCCCCTTTCATTGAGGCATATTTGGTTTTATGCACAACTTTATTTTATACGGTGTATAAACCCCTTTGACTTTTACATTTATTCAAAAGGAATATTTTTTATACGAAGCGTTTTGCTAAACGACAAAAGGGAATGTTTTCCTTCCGTACTTATGCGGCGACAATGACTTCTCCGCCGCCGTGACCATTATTTGAGATTCGGCTTCCTCTACAAGCCATCATTTTTTTAATGAAAAATAAATACAAAGTTTTAACTTTCTTTTATTTTGGTATTGAAAATGGTTTTGAAAGAATTTTTATTATATCAAAGTGTTGTATTTATATCTTGTGATTGAAATGTGGAAATTTCATGTTTCCTTTATCCATGTTTTATGTGATATGATGATGTTATGGTTTATGATATGTTTAAACCTATTCATATGAGGAATGAATTGGACTTAATAAGTGACAGGTGGAGCCCGCTATAGCTCCTCGATGCATCGGCAGGTCTCATGAGACAAACTAGTGTCTTGGCACGAGGCCTTGACAAAAGATTATTTGTGGTCTTGGCGCGAGGCCTTGACTACGTGGTTATGATAGTCTGGCATTATGCATTCCATCATTATGAAAGTGGTTATTGTTATTGCATGTGATTATTCGACGAGTAGAATATCCATGTGAAGAAGTGAATGGAATTATCTCATTTTACTTTTTCCATATTATGTTGATGTTCAAGTTTAAAAGGCTTTTGTTATACATTGCCTTAAATTTTTATGTTTATTTATGAAATCTTCCGCAATATTGTTATCCTTACTGAGCATCTGAGCTCACCCCTTTCAATGTTTTAATATTTTCCAGGATGTGAAGAAGTATTTTATGAATTACCTACAGGGATAGTCCGAAGAGGATAGAAGTGTGGACTATGGAGACTATGTTATTATAGTTTTTCACTTTGTGATGTAATGTAACGTTTACGAATGTATCTAGTGTTTCCAAGGCTACTAAACTAATCGGTCTTTCGAGACTTGATCTTTTGTGATCATGCCAATGTTACGAAGTAATGCACCGACTCTAGGTAACTGGGGTCGGGGCATTACAAATTACTCAAGGGACTATATTGGGACCATTCTATCACTGACTAACTACAATTCATTCCATATATGAAAATGTTGAAACATAAACAATATAAACATTCATATTAAAAAACTAGCATATAAAATGTTAATAGTTCAACTATAAACCATTAATGGTATCAAAATAGAACATCCATAGTAAAAAATAATCCTAAAAACTTCATAAAATTTGTAAGATTGTATCATAATATATTATCCTCAATCAATCATAAGATCCAAAAATTTATGTTGACATAGATGAAAATACTCTAATAAAATCATTAAACAAAATTTTAGACAAATAATCCATTTTTTACTTTGAAGTCATTTATTTAAAAGACCAGAAAATTTTAAAAGAAAAAATATCCATCGAAAATAATATTGTAAACTTTTAATGTAATCTTCAAGACATTAGGGTTTCATGATGGTGAAAAAATCCAATCATGCTGTATAAGTTTAAAAAAAAATTCCCTCCGTATTTTTATTGAAAGTTCATAAATTACATAATTTGGAAAACGCAAAAAAGATTCATTTTAAACCATTTTATAAAAATTAAAACATGGGTAAAAATAATTGAATTTTTTTAGGATAATAGTAAAAAAAAATTGGAAGTAATTTTTAAGGAACATGGACATGGATGATAAATATTTACTAGTAGATAATTATGTATAAACAATCCCGGATAATAATGAGATTGTGAAATTAACCATTACCATATAATTTCCTTTAGTTGAATGTAATTTATCCTCCTCTATAATGATTTAAAAAGTTTTATTAATATATAACAGAACCAAATCCATATTTATGATATCATATGTTATCTTATTATATCATTTTATTAATAATATTCCATTATTACCCTTGTTTCAGGCGTTAGCTGCATCCTTTTACTATGCATGTTTTATCATGTAAGTAATGTTTCTTGTGAATATGACATATATATTCCATATAAAGTATTATATTAATTACATATATATTATATTTACTCATTATATACATTTGAATAATCATTATTGGATGGTTATTAGGGAAAATTAATCTCATCATGTCATGGATAGTATAGGTCGTAGTATGCACGAGAAACGATATAATTCCTTCAACGTTGAATGGGCAATGAATTAGATGGTATATTAATTATCAAGAATCAATATAATGTCATATTTATTATTTATATCCATTATATTTGTCATTATTTCTATTAAAATAAATTGGTGATGAAAAAAATTACACTACTGTGTGGAGACAGTGAGCCATACGTATGCACACATGGTGATTTCAGTTTTCATAGGATTGATAAAAGGTGGAATATGGTTTTAACATAATCATAATATCATATCATAATATATATAGTTTTTTATTAATTTATAATGTAAAAAACACATAAATAGTTACTAGAAAAATAAATTAACTTGTATGAACAAGTAAAAATGAATACCTATTATTGAGGGAAATTCTTTTAGATCTCTCCTTAAAGGATCTAGGGTTGGTATTTTTGGAATAGAATAACCTTTATAACTTGAATAACGATTTTTGGAGGATAAAGTTTTAGTACATAGTCTATCTATAAGGCTCAATGTTGTGTGAATAAGTGAGGGAGCAGGTTCCATTTTATAATCGAGTTGAGGGGTACTTTTGGAAACTCCTGAAATATAAAAAAATAATAACTCTATTCTATAGAAAAAGACATACAAATGAAATATAATTGAATATTGGAAGAAATCGTAGACAATATATTGTCCCCTATATAATTTATTAATATTTTTATGTTTTTTAATAATTTAATAAAATATTAATTCATTAAATTACCTTTATTGTCAAATTAGGAACTATTCATTTAATTTGAATTTAAATATTTCAAGACAATGTGTGATTTTGAATATAATGATTTAAAACAACTCTAATATATCTTATATATCTATAAAATTCATTATACACATTAAATAAAAAAATATCAAAATTTTTTTTATTAAAATAAATTATTTTATTTATCTGTTAATTAAATAAGTACACTTTTATTATTAAAGAAGTTTTTAAGGTAATTATATAATTTCTAAAAATTATGAATAAATTTTGTGTAATGAAACTAATTTTATTAGGATCAAAATATTCATTTAGGTTTATTCATATATTTGTTTTATCACTATGTGGGCTCATAAAAATATTAAATATAAAGAGAGTGAAATCTTATAATTATAATTGATTTAAAAAATAAGTAATTTTCATATAAAAGTGTCAATTAAACTACTCCAATGAGATATTAAGGTGATAAGGGTCGAATAAAATTCATCCAGTATTTTTTGGGCAAGTTTTGGTTATTTTTTTAACGCTTATCTATTTTGTTTTAACTCTTATATAACTCCTTTAACTCTTACTGCAATATCATGTATTTTAAACATTAAGGGTTAATATAATTTCTATAAAGTTTTAAAAGACCACTAAATGAGTAATTGATGATATCTTGAGTATTATCCAATTTATGTTTCCAAATTTCAAATTTTTATATAATTTATATCATTTAATAAAATATTAGTTATTTTAAAATATCAATAATTTCTATTTAGAAACTATTCATTGGTTTGTCTTAAAAAAACTCAAAAACATAAGATAAATTCGATACAAGAAATCTAAAACATTAATAACATGTCTAATTACGAAATAAAATTTGTGTAGGACATTAAATCTCTCAAATTTTATATAATTTAATAATTTTAATATCATTTATTTGATTCTTCCATTAATTAATAAATTACTACATCATCATTGTGTCACCATTTAATTTAATTATTTCATTAATAAAAATTATAAATAATTTACTATGATATGGGTAAACATTTTAATCTTCTGAATACTATTTATAGAAAAACATATCTTTTATATTAACCCATATTAAAATTATTTCTCTTGTAAAAAGAAAAAGTGTGACAAAATTTACTTTTCTTTAAATATAATATAATAAATTTCATAATCTATTAAAATTAGATTCTCAAGGAAATAATCTCAGACCAATGATTCATTAATCATAATACACACATTCAATGACATTAAGACAAGTGTTAGGGTAATATTATAATAATTATAATATTATTTGTACCATTAATTACCTGATTTACCATTAACATTGGAAATGAAAATATTACTAAATTTATTATCCATATGCCCATAAATTAAAAAAAATTATTTATATAACATGAACCCAGTTATTCCAAATATATAATACATTTTTTAAAATTTTAAACAAATATGTTTTAGTAATAAATTTAAAATTAATCCTATTTAGGGAATTAGAAAATAAATATTATTATACTTAATACGATTATACATTATTTAAAATATAATTTATTACATAAATTATCTAGATGAAAATAATTTTCTTTTAAAATTAAATATTTTATCCATATTCATCAAAACATTAAACTTATCAAAAAATAAAAAAAGCTTAACAAAAGAAAAATATCAAATTATTATTTAAAAGAAGGAGTTTAATTTCTCAAATATAATACATAAAATTTTCCAAAATTGGATTTAAATTATTTTCTCAATTAAAAGGAGGAAAATTTGTATTTTTAGAGAAATATAATTTTTAAGCATAAAACTAGATTTATTATTATATTATGACTATCAAATCTATTGGATGAATATAAAAAGTGTTTGATTGAATACGTAATATTTAGATTACTTTTTTATAATTCACTAATAGTAATTAATTTAATTATTTAATAAAACACCCTTTGCGAGCATAAATATAGGTCCGTATAAAAAGATTTCTTATATATACAATTGATTCCTATATTCATTTATAATTAATTTTTATCCAATAAAATCAACCCAATGTTATCATAAGAGATTTGATATTATTACTAACTTCCAACATAACGACTATGTCATATTATATTAAATAATAATATATTAAAAATATATTTTTGTTCGGTAAAACTCGGCTTTGCGTTTAATTCAAGACAAATTATTATTTTATGTAGCGTAATCTTAACATGGATTTGTGTATAAATCAAGCTAGAAACAAAATTAATTTTTTTTTAAAAATGAAAATATTATTAAGTCTTGTGGTGTTACATTCTCCCCACTTTAATTAAATTGCATTCTTATAGTTTAAACTTGATCTCAGTAGTCTGGGGTTTGATAAATGAAATGAAGCAATTATTGAAAAACCCACATCATAATTTGGGTTATTAAAAAATCTTCTATAAGAGGGGAAAATAAGTGTTAAGGTTACCAAAAAAACTAGGCATTCAAATAAGAGAACATTAGTGAAAACTTGGACACAGATGAAAATATAACCATCATGTTCTGAAGGGGAATTATAGAGATCATGTTCGTGCAAAATTTGTTGACAAATAGCCCTAAAATAGCATATAAAAGGCAATTGATATCATAAAAATATGATAATATGATTTTTTTCTATTTCAAGAACCATTTCCTAGAGTTGAGAAATTATTTCACTCTCTTAGAATATTACTAAATATAATTATTTGATATGTTTCTATTTCATAGGAACAATCTCATCCTTTGGTTTTTCAATGAACACATTTTACTACATATCGTGGAATATGTTGTGTCATATGGTGAAATAAAACATCAACATCTAAAACCTATTACAAGGATCAACTTAAACCATTTAATAAATGGCTAACCTTTCCAAAATATCATGATACAACACTTTAGAATCCCTTACATGATAGTAATTAGTATCCAAATTATAGTATCTATATCAGTAATATCTTTATCTAATATCGTTATCTCATCATTAGGAACATATTAAGGGTTATATTTCCCTCAACCTTGTGTTTTCTAAAACATTTAACTTCCTACTGGTTAACTATTCTTGGAACCACTCAGCATTTGTTCTCAAATCCTTAATGAAAAAGTACTGTAGTAAAATCGCCATATATTACATAATTACTATAACCAATACATCATTAATAAAATACTCAAATGACATACTTATTAAATATTAACATAAAAACATTAATCATTCCTCTTCATCTCTAGTATTGATATAATCATGACCAAGATCCATTATCCTTTTTTGGATATATTCCTTTTCCCCAAGAGATATTGATTTTTGTGGTATCCTATATCATTACAGTGGAATCACTACACATTTAAATTTTATTTCTTTCCCTTTAAATCATGAACTTGGTGGAATTTTTATGCACACTTATATCAACCTACCATTCCCTTCTATAAAGTATTGGGGTGTTTTTTTTCCACAATTATCAAATGTGGTAATATACTTATTTCCTAAATTCTCTTAATATATATTTTGACCTTCCATCCTATTATTTTTTTAATTTCACTCGAATTCATATGACTTGGAGAATTATTTATGAATCTCTTTATAAAATGACACTTTGTCCTTATATGACTAAGATTCTTGGGAGAATATTTTTCCTTTAAAATTATAAGAACCTGTGTTTTTGAACTGGATGAATTCTGATGGAATTTGAATTTTTATGAATTACTGGATAAGAATAATTTAAAACCAAGATTTGGAATGGAGTTCCATGAGTTGGACACCTTTTAAAGCAATGTTATCAGGCTATTGTGAAGGCTCAAAGAGTTTCAGGTAGGCTCAAGTAGTTTCAGGAGTGCCAAACTGGGAAAGGTAGGTTTTTTAGACCTATAGAGGGAGCACGGTTGGCACGCGGTCTGCAAGACCATGTGACCTGCTATAGAAACCCATGTGACTTATGTATAGGGGAAAGATGCTTCCATATGGTCAAAAAATGGTCAGGCTAACCATGTGGGATAGACCATATGTGAATGGAGATTCTTAAATAGAGGGGTTCCACATGGTTGGCGCACAGTTCACAAAGCCGTGCAGCTTAACCATGCGAGACAACCAATTTTATAAATTTAATTATTTTAAATTAAATTAAAATAAAATTTAAAACCTAATATAACATCTCCCTCACCCCACTCTTGTGATGGTCCAACCCAGTGGTCTCTCCTGTTTAACATGCTAGCCCCTCCAATCTCTGATTTATGGCAAATTTATCTATAGTTTCTCTTCTAATCACCGAGGTAGAGTCCCTCCCTCCTTATCCACACTATTTTTTGCTTCAACATGGCATATCCATCACCCTAAAGTGTGAGGCCAAAACCCTAGGGTTGGGTTTGATCTTATTTTATTGTTTCTTCCAGTTCTATGTTGTGAAAATTGGCTATTATGAGTCGTTGGTCTATGTTCCAGCAACCTCCGTAGAAGGTGTGGCGGTTCAGGTATTTTTGGTCTAATGAATTTGTTTTAAAGTAATATTTTATTCCATAATTTTGTTTGGAATCAACTTTTTAGGGTTTAGTGGTGTTCATGAGACCTGAGGTAATTGTTGTTGGGAGTTGTGATCATTTTTTTCCAGCGTGCCCAGAAATTTTCCCCAAGTATGAATATACATATATATATATGTCTTTTGTGTACATGTCCCCTCATGGTGTGGGGGAAACATGCATCAGTTTAATGATATATATATATATATATATAAGTGTAGGTGTGCGATTAGGCTGCTTCTTGAGTTAGAAAGTATGGCTTTTCCATCTCTGAGGTAAGGTCCCTAACCTTACTATTTTAAATTAATAATGCATTAGTTGATTATAAAATGATTCTTAATTAGTTGAATTTAAAATTCTATAACGAACTACCTTTGTGTTAAACAATTTTTTAGAATACAAAATCATGTTTTTGTAATAAGACCTCTCAATTTAGATGCTATGCCTTCAAGCTAATAATATAGTGATTAAAATACCATGGTTGCTTGGCTTGTTTGTTTTGTGGAATTCTAATGATTTCCTAGTTTGAGGAAGTTGTTAATTAGAAGTGGCATTGTTTTCTTAGCTAGGATATGTATTTCGTCCTTATGTACTTGAGTTAAACTTTTCTATTGAACTATAAAGGGATATATGGGTGGGTGAACCATGTGGTATACTTGAGGGTAATTGGATTAGTGAGTGGGAGTACTCAATATATTGGATTGTATTGTTAAATGTATAAATAAACATCAATGGATAAATGAGTAGGTAAACTCATAGGGTGTTTTTAAATATAAAATGTCAACATGAGAGGGTATGCTCTTTGGTTGACTTGTGATGTTAATGGGAAATAGTGATATCTTGGTTGGTATACACATATGTATTTTTCAACTGGACATGGAATACATGAGTGGTATACTCATGATATGTGGGGTATATGTGAGTGGGTATACTCAATAGATAAATTATTGTGGTTATAAGGGTGGGAATATCCTTATTCTTGTATTTAAAGCTTTGTTTTGAATTATGATGAATGGGTGGGTAAACCCACGGTTTATAATGAAATGGTTGATATGAGTGGGTATACTCATATGGAATGGGATTTTTAAATGGTTTATATGAGTGGGTATACTCATATGGTAAATTTTTAATGGGTTATATGAGTGGGTATAATAATATGTTTTGTTATGATTAATGTTTTGAAATTAATGAATAGTTTGTAGATGTCATAGACTTCTCACCATGGGTTTGGAATATGGTAGTTGACACCTTGGGTTTATTATTCACCTTAGGTCTTGATTTTATGGGACACCTTAGGCCTAGATACCGCATGGATCTGAAATTATTGGACCTATGTAAGACATGTCATCACACATGATCCTTGGACTCTAACCAGTTCCTAGATTGAGTTTCCACTAGGATGCCCATGGGACTCGATGTGGATTCCTCGGATGATTTCCTTGGATTCGTACCTTTGTGTTCAAGATTTCTTATATGGATTTTTTGGTACATGAAACATTTTATAAGACCTTTCATGGTATACACTTCTTATACGTCATGACATTGAGGTATGTGATAAGATCGAATATATGTTTTGGCCATGGTAAATTGTGATATGTGGTTATATGAAAAGGCCATGATGGTATGTCATGTTTGGATGAACAATAAGGATGTGTTATTTTATTTGTGCATTAATTTTTTCTGCCTTGTTATATGAGCTTGACTATCTTGGGAAGGGTTCCTTGAGTGGATATTTTGGTTTCATTATTTGCAGTTTACAAGCCATTAGAATTTCTTATTCATATTTATAGCTTACGTATTTACCTACACACTAGTTATTTACTTGTTCAACATTATTGGTTTGGTTTAGACACTGGTGGGTACAATCCTACTAAGATGTTATCTCACACCGTGATCAGGTATAATAGGTTCTTGAGTAGACTCTTCTTATTTTCCGGGATATGTACATATTCTTATACTATTCTTTTCTATAGCTGGATTTTGGAGAAAAAGACCAAGCATAGGATCAGGATGCTCGTAGAGATCACCCATTGGGATAGAGGTCTTTTATTTAATTCTATATTGAACTATAAATCAAGCTAAACTATTTACCACTTTTGAATCATGTATCATCCTTGAAATTAATGTAGTGTATAAACTAGCATTTTCCATTTTTTTATTATGTTGATATTGCAATTGTCTTCCATTACTTTTAGTTATTTATTAATGATGCTTTCAATAATATCTATTGTATGCTACTACTATCTGTAATGGCTGTGCAATCTGAATATGAGGTTGTAGTCTCCCCAGTGACTATCCTTACCCCCTCGCTATTAGTTGGCATCCACTAGCGAGGTCATGTGGTGACAAGTCTAGCTACTGGTTTAGTGGTCAGTCAGGATGTGACCTTACAAAGTGGTATCAAAGTTGTTTTTTTCCTTCTCCCAATTGTTTTGTGTTGGTATATAGGATACTAGGAATGTGTGGAGATTTGGTAGATAATTGTTCCTAGGACATATGACCCCAATTACAGTAAAGGACCAAGTGTCAAGGGTTGGGAATTGCTGATTATATTGTTCATTGTTATAGTAGATATGATTTCTCCTTGGGTGATTGGTTTATTTTCCACTTCTTATTAATTTTGAAAATTTTGAAATTTTATCTTATCCTGATATGGAAAGGATAAATAATTACATGCATCGTATTAGGCACTTCAAAATTCACATTCTATGCATATGACTTCCCATGTAGTTTCATTTGTGGGATTCCTGCTAATTTTGGTTGTGTTCCTTGGGTGTAATGCCACACCTTTGATTTCCTTCAGTGTGCCTTCTTATTTAATATGTTAATCGTATTATATGCGATGTTTCCTATTCTTTTAGCATGTTTTTCTGTTATTAAATGCTTTTATGTTATATCATGGTTTTGTGTTACTTATAATGATAACATTCTAGATATTGTTCAGATATGTGAAAATGGTTGCACAGGTTGAATTTTTTTGGGTGCATTTACAACGAGATAATTTTTAGTAATAAAGTGTTTGAGAACCTTAGAAAATAGAAAAGGGTAACTTGTGTATTCGAACCATTGAAAAAGTACATCTAATGTTAAAGTTTTAATTTGTAATTGGATGTGTTTAATAGGATCCAACTTTTAGTTTGTGAAGTGTATAGGAACTTTATGAAGTGGGAAATATAAACCCATGTAAAAATTTAAAGTTCGGATACATTTGAAATGGTGTAATCTAAAGGATGTTATGTTTTGGACTTAAATGAAATGATTTGATTAATGGGATCCAAATGCCAGTGGTAAGGTGTATGGGTGCCTTATCAATTTGTAGATGGCCACCCATGTGATTGAGCCATTGTATAACTATAGAGTGTTTGTGAATGGTTATAAATTCAAAACCATTGAGTTTTGATTTTAAATGGTTTGGTTAATTTTGAAAATGATCAACCAAACCCAAGTAGGTCATTTGCGACATGTTTTATCGAAATGAACTATTATGGGGTTTCATTTTGAAGAATCTTGGTGGAAAAAATGGGACCCTCAGAGGTTTCTAAATAGCCTAAAAGTAATTTAGATTCTAAATTTCATGTTATGATAGAATATCACTGAATGTTAAATGTTTAAAGAGGGAGTTTGTTTAAACTTACTTATTTTTCCCATTACATGTTCATTAAAACCAAGTTCCCTATTGGTGAAATGGTACTCATGGGATTTTAAAATTATTTTAAATGTTTTAAGGATGAAATTAATTAATTAAATGACTTTAACGTGGAACCTAAAGTGGTGAAATTTGTTCGAACCCTCATAGAAGGGTAGTTTTAAGTGTTTTGATAATATTCTATTGAATTCAGACATGAGAAATCATCTGTATGGTATTTCTATTTAACATTGTCTTAAATGAGAAGGGGATCTTGAGCCAGGTGAAATCTATTTTGCATGACCGAGAGATATGGTCGACGTGTATGCTTCATAAGGGGCTAGACTGTGGTAGGTATAACCCTTAGGGATTGCAATGCCTTACTTTTGCTCTGCGATTTTAACATTGGTTTCATGTGGGTGCTATATTCCTTGGTAGGAAATTTGGGTTTTAAAAATGTATCATTGTTCGGATGGGTGGTCATTGTGTCTTGAATGGGAACAAGCATCGTGAAATTCTTGGTTCACCAGGATAGACATGCCTTGGTCATGGGAAACTACATTGGAGGTTGTGTGGACCTCCCTATTATTTAGTGATGGATGACTATGTGTGTCATCATTTGAGTTATTGTTTTTATGTGACGATGAACCATTAGATTTTGTGAACTCATGGTTGTATATATTGACAAACGTGGTACCTTTCAAGGGTTTAACAATCAAATGAACCAGTTGAGTTCAATTTAGTCATGATATTTGTGATGTTGGGAATGTTTTCAGGTCAACTCTGAAGTTGAGTGATTGAGGTGTTAAAAAAACTATTTTGTCTCACTACTTAGGATGACTTTTTGGTACTCGAGGGTTTTAACATGCTGGTCAATTTAATTTTGTTTTCATGCCAAATTTTTGATGTAGTTATTGTGGTTCATGGAATTCAACAAGTGTGTTTAAGGTGGTTCTGAGCTAGCACGCTGGTGAGTAGGTAGTCTTTCATCTCGCTGACCTGAACACAACTAAGGTGGGTAGTTCACATCAGTTATAGTGTATGT
Source organism: Viscum album (assembly GCA_963277665.1). NCBI lineage: Eukaryota > Viridiplantae > Streptophyta > Magnoliopsida > Santalales > Viscaceae > Viscum > Viscum album. The sequence goes on from OY728155.1 coordinate 728,683,415, forward strand.
GTCAGTGAATTCATGGAAGCATGACTTTGATAAGGTTGGAGGTATGTGAAAACCTTTAGAAACATTTCTATTTTTGTAATATTCTTAGTGGTAAAGATTGGAAGAACATGAATTCCTCAGGTGGTTTTGGAATTAGGGTTTGGTTGTTGATGCTTTGGCAGGTGAAGACAAGCTATTGTAAATATTTGACCATTAGTGGTTTGACTGATCTTCTTGGTTAAATCTTAGTGTAATATTCTGAATGATATGAACTTTTCCCATATCTTGACATTATCCTGGATGCACTAGGAGAGCATCGCTTATATGCCGAACTGAAGTTTAAAAACTAAGGGAGTTATTTCATGGTATCTTTTTGGGTTGTACGTGAGATCTGTGGTTCTTTGGGTTATGTCATTATTCATGATGAGGCATGATAGTTTTAAAATATCCATGTAATTTTTTTTTTTTGGGAATTTCACTGGAAGTAGGGTAAGAATTTTGGTGCACATTCTTGGGACAACTGATGTACACCTTGGGAAGGAAGTATTTGTGGTTCTGTTTGGGATGCATTGTCTTTCTAAGAAAATTATCTTCAATAATAGTTTATTGGGCATGGATTGGATTTTTTCCATTATTTCTTGTTTTTTACGGTGGTGATGGAATCATTATAAAGGGAACATCATCATTTTTAGGGTGAGTGTGGTTTATGGGTTTGTGATGTCTTTTGTTGAAAACATGTGAAACTATTTTAGTTGGTCGACTAAGATTCAACTGTTTCCTTCGATGAGGTCTCTACTATGAATTTGGATGTAATTAGGTTGTCCCATTGTAAGAAATCATGTGATAAGCATTATTATAATTCTTTGGACGTATCCTCTTTCGCATTCCCAATAGTGAAAGAGCCATGATTTTGAATTTTCCATTAAATGCTGATAGACTTGTTGGGAAGCACTAATGGGTCGATGGTTAATGAGGCGATGGAGACATCATGTCTCTAGTTGTGTTTTATACATATATATAATTTTTTGGTTTGAATTTGATATTTGGATATGGTTTTAAAGGATTAAGAACTTTGGGATTATGGAATGGTCAATGGTGCATTTAGAATTTGTAAATGTAACACGATCATTGGAATGAACCCTCATGACCTCTATGGGTTGGTTAATGTTTGTTTATTTCTTGAAGGCTTCTATGGGATGAGAAGTTTTTAGTTGGGTAGATTGTAAGAACATGTGTTTTTGAACTAGATGATTTCTGAGGGAATTTGAATTTTTGGCAATTACTAGATAATCCAGATTTTAAACCGAGCTTCAGAATTAATTTACGTGAGTGGGAATCCTTTTAAATTAATTTTATTAGGCTTGGGATAAGTATCTAAGAGTTCTGGGAGGCTCATGCAGTTTTGGGAGAGCCAGATCGGGAAATCTAGGGTTTTAAAAGACCTTTTGAGGGCACACTATTGGCGCATGGTCTGCTAGATTGTGCATCCCATTGTAGGAAATGATGCGACTTATTTCTAGGTGATATAGGCTTCCACATAATATATTCATGGTTTATATAACCATGTGAAGTAGACCATGTGGATGGAGTTTCTTAAACAGAGGGGTGCCACATGGATGGCACACGGTTTTCCAAACCGTGCGACTTAACCTTACGTGAAACCCAGTTTTTATAAATTTAATTATTTTAAATTAAAATAAAATAAAATGTAAAACCTAATATAACCTCACCCTCACCCCACTCTTATAGTGGACCAGACCCATGGGATCTCCCCTTTGACATGTTACCCCCTCTATGGAACCTCCTCTGATCTCGTATTTCCAACTAATTTCTCTGTTGTTTCTCTTTGAATAACCAAGGTAGAGCCCCTTCTTCGTTCAATCGTGTATTTATAGATTCAATTTGGCGAATATATCTCCCTATATTTTGTGCCCTAAACCGTAGTGTTGGGATTGATATGTTTTTCATGTTTATTTTGGTTCTATGTTGTGCAAAGGGCCTCTCAAGACCCATTGGTCCATGTTTTGCAATCCACCTATGAAGGTGAGGTGATTCAGGTGGTTTCATTCCACCAGATTTGTTTTAGATTAAGGTTTGATACTGCTATTTTTTTACTCTCTTTTTAGGGTTTAGTGGCATTCCTGAGACCTGGGGGAATTATTGTTGGGATATGTGATCATTTTTCCAAGTGCGCACACACATTTTCCCTAGGTATGAATATATATAGATATATATGTCTTTCATGTGCATGTTTTCTCATGGTGCATGGAAAACATGGATAAGATTAAGGATATATATATGGAAGTGTGGACAGGTGAGAAGGTTGATGCTTGAGTTGGTAATCTTGGATTATCCATATTTTTGGTAGGGTCCCAAACCTTACTAATTTAAATTAAGAATTCATTAGTTGGAAACAAAATGCTTCTTGATTAGTTGAAATGAAAATTCTTGAATGAACCACCTTTAGGTTAAATAATTTTTTAGAATACCAAATCATATTTTGGTAATAAAACCCCTCAATAGTGGTGTGTTTCCTTTATGCTACAGAGTATAATTCCATGGTTTCTTGGCATGATGTTGTTTGGGTTTCATATTATTTCCAAGTTAGATGAATCTATTAATTTAAAGGGGCATAATTTTCATATCAAGGAGATGTACTTCCTACTTTTTGTGTTTATGAAATTGAGTAAAATGGTTCTATTCAACTAGAAATGGATATATGGGTGGGTGAACCATGTGGTATGCTTGAGGGTAATTGGTTATGTAAGGGGGAGTACTTCATATATTGGATTTATTTTTGAATGGATAATTAAACAACAATGGATAAACAAGTAGGTAAACTGGTAGGATGTTTTTAAATATGAAATGTCAACATGTGAGGGTATGCTCATTGGTTGAAATGTGCTCTTAATAGGAAATGATGATATATGTGTGGGTATACCCATATGGCTTGTTTAAATGGAAATGGAACACATGAGTGGTATAACTATGTGATGTGGGGTATATGTGTGAGTGGGTATAATCACTAGATAAATTTCTATAGTTATAAGGGTGGGTATACCCTTATTCTAGTATTTAAAGCGTTGTTTTGAATTCTGGTTAATGGGTGGGTAAACCCATGGTTTATAATGAAATTGATGATATGAGTGGTTATACTCATATGGAATGGAAATATTAAATGGTTTATAAGGGAGGGTATACTCATATGGAAAATTATGAATGGTTTATGTGAGTGGGTATAATCATATTTTTTTGTTTTGATAAATTGTTTGAAATGATTAAATGGTTTCACAGATGCCATGGAATTATCTCCATGGGTCTGGAACAGGGTAGTCGATGCCTTGGGTTGATTGTTCCCATTTGGTCTTCATTCCATGGGAGGCCTTGGGCCTTGCTACCCTGTCAATCCGGATTACTTGGACTCACATAGGATATGTCTGTACAGAAGCTCCTAGGACTCAAACCAGTTCCTAGACTATGTTTCCACTGGGACACCCATGGGACTCGATGTGGATTCCTTGGATGAGTTCCTTGGATCTATCCCTTTTTGGTCAAGATTTCTAATATGGATGGCTAAGTACATGACACTTTGGATCCTCCTTTCATAGTCTACACTTATTATATGGAAGGACTGTGAGGTATGTGATATGCTCTAATATATGGCTTGGCCGTGGTAAATTGTGGTATGTGGTTATACATCAAGGTCGTGATGGTTTGTCATGTTTGGATGAATGATAAGGCTGTGTTATTTTATTTATTCATTACTTATTGTTTACTTTTTATAGAATATTGACTATCTTGTTGAGGAATCCTTGAGGGGATATTTTGGTATCACTGTTAGTAGTTTACATGCCATGGACATTTCTTATTCATATTTATATCTTAGATATTTACCTGCACACTGCCTGTTTACTTATTGAACATTATTGGTTTGGGATAGAAACTGGTGGGTGCTGGCCTACTGAGATATTATTTTATTCCCTACTTGGGTACCATTGGTGCCCTAGAATACTCTTATTTTTAGCAGGGCTGTGTACCAATTCTTAAGCTATTATTTTCAGTGCGAGGAGTTTGGAGAAAAGGACCGAGCAGGAGCTTGGGATGCTCTTGAATATCTCCCTTGGGGATTTGGGTCATTCAATTATTTTTATATTAAAATTTAAATCATTATACAGTATTTACCACTTTAAAATTTTGTGTCTTCATTAAGAGGCATAATGTGTATAAAATATAATTGGCCATTTTCTATATTCAGTGAAAACTAAAATTAGCTTCCATTCCTTTTAGTAATTGCTTTATGCTGCTTTGCTAATATCTGTTGTATTCTTCTACATTCTTTTACTACTGTACAAAATTAATATGAGGGTATAGTCTCACCACTAACTATCCTTACACCATTTCTTCTAGTCAGAAGCCTCTAGAATACAGGGATATATTCTTGGGGTCATGTTTTGAATGGTTTAACTACCTGTTTAGTGGTAAGTCATTCCAAGACATTAAAGAAATATTAGCCTAAGGGAATAAAATATATACTTTTTTTTACTCTTTGGATCATGCACATTGATGAGGTTCATGTTCCCTCTCGTAGGATCCATTTCTAAATGATTAAATAATCTAAATTAGTTTATATAATTATAAGACATAAAGTATAATCCCAAGTCTAGTAAAATACATTTTATAAATGGAAACTTTTATTGATAGATAATATAATAATCATAAACATGGATTTCTTGGGGAGAATTTTGGATTTTAAACACTTTATAATGGTTTGAAAAGAAATTGTGAATTATCCAAGGAATATACCAAGGGAGTGTCAAACAAGTTGTGTAGTAAGGCCTATTGTCATGTACCAAGTTTCACCGAGTCAGGCCTGGCGCACCTTGTCAGAGTTGTTACCCCTTGGCACATCTATTCTAGGCCCACATCCACTTATAGAATCTAGATAGGGACATATTTCTTGGAATAAACACATGATATATACCTTAAAAAAATAATACCATGTCTTTATATTCTTATCCACCAATTTATCTTAGGTTTATGTTCCCAAATATATTTTTTCTAAACCAAGTTTCCCAGGTTTCTACTAAGATTCCTATGATACCAAATGTAACACCCTAACCCCATAATGCCTGAGTTGGTGCCTTACTTTACTAAATTGGAAATGAAACAAGACTCAAATCACAATGGAATGATCAGTTTAGCAGTTTGGAAACCAGATTACATACATGATCCGTACATTATAATTGAAACTATAAAATGAAAAATAGTGAATCCTTTGAGAGAACTAATATTCTCAAAGATTAACCCTACATAAAAATCATAATATACTTCTATAAATCTTGGAAAAAATAAAACAAAATTAAGGTGTGATCTTATATTCTCAGTAAGGGTAAGAATACAAGAAACCTATCATGAATATATCTGTACAAACAATAAAGAAATGTGAATAACTAAATTAGATGTCATTTAAACATATATTGGGCATAATAAATCTAGAATAAATAATACCATATAATCCCATGACCTATAAAAAATAAACATGGATATTGTACTAGTCGAATAATCATTTTTAATGTCAATAACTAATCTCATAATGAGGGAATTCATAATTCCTAACATCACAAACATACCATCAAGGCTTCAACCGAGACACCATATATAAACGAGTAAGACATCAATGAATACACAAACAAGTTTGTCTCATGAGACCTACTGATGAATATAGGGGCTATTGAAGACCCCATATTTCACTTACTAAGTTCATTTCAATCCCCATATTAAAAGGGTGAAACTTAAAAAACATAAACATTCATACTGAAGAACTAGCATATGAAATGTTAATATATCAACCATAAACCATGAATGGTATAAAACCATCACATCCACAACCAAAATAATCATAAACCATTTAATAAAATATATTATATAGTATCATAAAATATCAACCTCAATCATGAATAATTTCCAAAAAATTATTTTGACATATATGAAAATACTCTAATAAAATCATTAAAAATTTCTTAAGATAAATACTCATTTTTTACTTCCAAATCATTTATTTAAAATATGTAAAATTTTAAAAGAAAAACTTTCCATTGAAAGGAACCTTGTAAAATTGTAAAGTAATCTTCCAATCATTAAGGTGTGATGATGGATTGAAAATACACTCATTTTATATAAGTTAAAAAACAATCCTTCCATTTTTTTACAAAAAATTCATAAAATACCTTGTTTGGAAAATAATAAACGATTCCTTTCAAACCATTTTATAAGAAGAAAATCATAGGTAAAAAGACTTAAAAAATGTGTAGTATAATTGTAAAAGTATATTAGAAAACATTTTTAAGAAGGATTGACATGGATGATAAATATTCCTTGGTAGATACTTACGTATAAACAATTTCAAATAATAATGAGAATATGAAATTAACCCTTAACATGTACTATACTCTAGTAGAATGTCATTTTACTCATGTATAATGGTTTAAAAAGTTTATTAATTTATAACAGAACCATATCCATATTTATGATATAATATATTATCTTCTTATATCATTTTTTAAATCATATTCTTGTTATTACCCTTGTTTTGGGTGTCGACTACTTCATTTTTCTATCCATGTTTTGTCATGTATGTATTGTTTAGTAGGAATAAGAAATATATATTTCATATCCATAATGATATAAAGTTCATATATGTTATATTTATTCATTATATACATTTTTATAGAAATTACATAATTTTTATCTTGAAAAATGAATCTCATCACATCGAGGAGACAATAGGTCGTATGTACACACCATCGACGATATCATTCCCCTAATATAGAAAGGGTAACCAATTTTATGGTATATTTATTATAAAGAATCTATATAATTTCATATTTATTATTTAGATCCATTTTATACGTCATTATATCCATCCAAAATAATGTGGTTATCAAAAACAAATTACACCACAATGTGGAAATGGAAAGTCATACGTACGCACGTGCAATGATTTCATTTTTTATAGGATGGATAAAAGGTGGCATATGGTTTTAAAATAATAATTTTAACATATTATAATATATTTGATTATTTATTAATTACTTTATTATGGAAACAACACATAAATATGAAGTATAAGAATAAATTAACTTAGACGAGTAAGTAAAAATAAACACCTCTTCTTTGAGAGACTTCCTTTCGATCTCTTCAAAAGGGGTCTATGGTTGTAATTTTTAGAAGACCGTAACCTCTAGAACATGTATAAGGATGTTTTGAGTTGAAATGGTATGGAATTAGTTTATATATAAGGATCAAGGTGGTGTAAATATGTGATGGTGAAGGTTCCTTTTTATAATTGAGGAGATTGAAACTTTTTGAAATGCTTAAAATATTAAAATAAAATAACGCTATGTTATAGAAAAAGACATCAAAATGGACTCTAGTTGAATAGGGGAAGAAATTTTAGAACATATATTATAACATTTTAAATTAAAAAACGTTTTTATTATTTTTATATAACTTAATAACATATTAATTCAATAAAGTACCATTACTATCAAATTTCGTACTATTAATTAAATTTGACTTTAAATATATCAAGACAAAGTGGGTTTTCAAATATAATGATTTAAAAAATTCATAATATATATTATTGATCTATAAAATTAGTTATACATATTAAACAATCAAAAAATATTTCAGAATTAATATTATTAAATTCAATTATTTTATTTATATTTTAATTAAATAAATATTATTTTAGTATTTTAGAATATTTTAATGTTATTATAAATTTTCTAAAATCTCAAAATAAATTTATATATTGAAAATAATTTTTTAGGATAAAAATAGAAATTTATTTTAGTTAATATATTGGTCTTGTCCCTATGCGGACACATAAAATATATTAAATATAAAGAGAGTGACATTTTGTAAATATCATTGATTTAAATACTACATAATTTTTTCTGATGAATAATTATTTATTAAAAAACTAAAATTTTATATTAATGTGATAATGGTATAATCCTATTAATCCAACATTTTTTTGATATGTTTATATTTTTTTAATCCTTCTATTTTTGTTCTAACCCTTATTTAACTCCTTTAACTCTTATCATAATATTAGGTATTTTATACATTAAGGATTATTCAGATTACAATAAAAAGATAAATACCACTAAATTAGTAATTGATGAAATTATTATACTTATATAAATTATTTGGACAAATTTTATAATTTTAGATATTTTATATCATTTAATAAGTTATTATATATTTTAAACTATCAATAAGTTAATTTTGACACTATTAATAATATTTTCTTATAAAAAAGAATTTTTAAAAAACAAAATGAATTCGATCAATGAATTCAAAAACATTTATATAATGTTAAAATAACAAATAAAATTCATGGATGACATTAAATCTCTCAAATTATATTTATTTTAATATTTGTAATATCGTTTACTTGATTCTTCTATTAATTAAGCAATTTTTGAATCATCATTGTGTCACCATTAAATCAATTTATTTATTTCCTAAAAATTATAAATAAATTTTCAAGATGTTGGTAAAAATATTGGGTTTATAAATAATATTTATTGTTTAAAATATCTTTTATATTACCCCATATTGAAAATATTTCTCTTATGAAAATCGAAAGTGTGACCAAATTGACTTTTCTTTGAATATGAAATAATAACAGTCATACTATCATCCAAGTGAATTAAAATGGTTATAATCTCATCCAGAGGATGACTTTAGTAGAAAAACCCTTATTAAATGACAATAGGTTAAGTGTTAGATTTATTTTATAATAGTTATAATATTATTTTTACCCTTAATTACCCGATTTACCCTTTACCGTGGTAATTAAAATATTACTAAATTTTCTATTGATTTGACCAAAAATAAAAGAAAAATATATACATAATTTCAACCCAATGATTACAAATATTTTATCAATTTTAAAAAATTCCAGACACATAATTTTTAGTAATTAATTTAAAAATAATCATTTTGAAGGAACAAGAAAATGATTTTTTAAAGATAAAGCATACAAAAGATTGTAATTTTTTTATATTCATATTCAATAAAAAATCGATTCAAATGACCAAAATTTTATAAAAGGATATAAAATTAGTCAAATTATACTTTAGTACTAATTAAAAATATAATGTAACACTATAAATTGTGTAGATGAAGAATCTATTTTCAATTAAAATGCACTATTTATTACTATTCATAAAAACACGAACCTTAACAAAAAAATACCAAAAATTCAATCAAAGTAAAATTTTATATTCTAATTTAAAAGTTTAATTTTATTTTTTCAAATATTACATTTAAAATTTTCAAAAAATTTATTTAAAATTGGTTCTCTATTAAAAGTGGGTAAAATTTCATTATTAGAAAAATATAATTGTAAAGCATAAAACTTGATTTATTTTTATCTTACGACAATAAAATATATTGGATGAATGTAAAAATTGTTTTATTTAATATATAACTTTAATATTAAATTAATATAATTTACTAGTAGTAATTAATTTAATTTATTAATACATACAACATTTGGGAGCATAAAAGTAGTTCTTTGAAAAAACATTTCTGGAATATTAAGTTGGTTCCTATATTCATTTCTAAATAATTTTTAGCCAATAAATTAAACCATATATTTTCATAAATTAGTTAATATTGTTCATAATCACCAACTTAATGGATAGGTTATATTATATTATATTATATTAAAATACTTTAATAACATATTTTTGTTCGGTAAAACATCGTATTGTAGGTAATGCAAGACAACTCATTATTGTGTGTAGAGAAAGATTAACATTGTGTTTCATAAAAAGACATCCAGAAAAAAATATTAATTATTCAAAAATGGAAATATTATAAATTCTTGGTGTATTTCACTAATAGTTGCGAAGGGTTGGTGCATGTTCTATCTTACTGTGAAGCCTAAACCTTGCAACCTATTTTCTAAGGAGCATAGGTTATTAAGCTTACAACCCTTCCAGAGAAGCATGTGTAGTGGTGCATATGTTGAGGTTCAGCCAAACTATTAGTGCTCAATTTTTCAAACTATGTTAAAAAACAATGTGATGTGTCTATCTTCTTGGAAAGTGAGCAGTGCATGGTAGAAATACTGTTTTACAAACCATGATATAGGAATAAAACATTTTAAAGAGGCTAAAATGAGTATTTTTAACTTTTTTATTTAGGAAGGATCGCCTTTTCTTTCTCCTTCCATTTGTACAACCCATCTTCCAAGCATGAATCTCTTATAATCTCTCTATCCTAGTCTTTGAGCCTCTTTTCTTTTTTGACATCTAATTAACACTATGTTGATGGATAAAATTTCCATGTGGAAATTCATTCAATCTATTAGGTTATTTTTCTCGTTTATCTCACATTAAAGTATTTTAAATCCGTTTGAGTTATTTTTCGCTATTTTTATGGAATTTTTTAGAAACTCTAAATTCTATGATTTCTTCTCAAGTTAGAGGAATATATTATATTATCTATTTCTTATGAGTATAAGGTAGGTGGTTCTTAGATTTATCCTTAATTTTATAGGTGATTTGGGTATGTACCTAAATATGCATGATGGGTTATCCAACTGATACCCTTAATTAATTAATCCATATTTTTTTGATAAAATGATGTTATGGGATGCCATTAGGTATGACCCAAATTATATAAATCATTCTAAGCCGAGTAATGGGCCTTGAACAATTAAGAAGGTTAGTGTAGTATTATTTGTTTTAATTAATTAAATGTGATATATCTATTGTGGTTCAATAATAACGTTTTGGGAATGGAACTAGTTACGTAAAGAGTTATTGATCCCCAAGACATAGGAGACATTGTCATTAAGCTAAGGGCATGGCCGGAGATACATGGGGTGCTGTTGACCACTAGGTTGAGGTTACACGGTCATCCAGATGAGGGTGTGTCATGAGATACATGAGGGGAAATTGATCACAATGTTGAGATGACATGGTCTTCATGATGAGGAAATGGATTGTGTGACTCGAGATGGTGTTGAACATCAGGATTTAGTAACCTAGCCGTATGGGAGTGAGGTGTTGAATGAATTGGCTTAGGTATTGTCAGTGATTTACACTCACCATTGTTAGCAGAAGTTCTATTAAAGTCATGTACAGAAAAATATGACTCACTTGAGGAGGTTTTTAAAACTCATTATGGGTGGTGTCCCCCATAAATATTGTGGCTTAGGGGATGGTATTGACCCTCAGTTACATTGGAGTTTCTCACAATAGTAATCCATAGTGGATGGTGATGGATCATAGACAAATGGTGTTGAGACCATCACATGGGGGTTGAGGCTCTCCACTATACTTGAGGCTGATGGGCCATAATTTTAAGAGGATGTATATCACCATGTCTTAGGAAATCAATTGTTGAGCCTATGGTGATTGATTTATTGGAAGACGAATATCGTCCTGCCTTGGGATATCGTGATTTTGAGCAAATGGGGGACATTATAAGTAGGGATCTAAGGGAATTTAGACTTATTGTTTGGGAATGCCATTAGGATTCCAGATACTTAATTTGCGGCATGTGATGTTTCAGATTGTATGTGGTGCCAATAATATATTTATAGGAGGAACCTGAGGGCTCTCCAGGTATGATATTATTCATAGGATTACTGGGAACTTAGCTATTGTTCCTATCCACCACAAATATATATTTTTATACATGTATTTTATTTCATATATATACTTGGGGGTATGTATTAAAAGATCATTTAGTATTGTAAAAAGAAGGTAGAATTATCCCTTGTGGCTGTTGAGCATAACCTGATTGGGTTAATTATTGAATGCGTATACATTGACTTTTTATTTAAAATTTTCATACAGTATAAAATTATATATGAAAGACAAGAAAATGTAGGAGGTGGCATAAATAGTTCATACTTATGCCCTACATCGGCCCCCCTAGAATGCAAGTAGACTCTATGCCTTTGATATCAGGTAAAGGATCAGGTTTCAGAGATGAAACTTTTTGATCATAGATGTTCCTTTTGCGTAGGATAGATCGCAATGGGCCATGGTTATTCAAGTATCGAGTTAGATTTTATTTTTGAGATTTTTCATTATTTATATATGTACATATATTGTATAAAATTAGTGACCTTTCTTGTCTATTATTTTGTATAACTTTTTATGAAATGTTCTTTATCAAAAATGGTATTATGACTTTGTTCATGATTTTAATGCTACTTCTTATTATGCTTCCATTAATTTTTATTGATGTTTCTACTATTTATGGTCCTTCCAATGTCTTATATATGTGGAACATTATTATTTTAATCTCATAAGGGTATAGTCTCCCCACTATCACCTAATCAGACCCTCACTTCTAGTTGATAGCCTTTGGAATACAGGTGGGGGGGGGGGGTTAGGGCTAGTGGCCAACTGACCTTGAGCATAGTGTAAGATGAAAAATAAGACATGATGATAAAAATAGTATCAAAAGTGTTTAATTTCCATTTTTGGTATTACTATTTGGGAAATGGTAGACTGGAGACTAGGAATGAGGAGAGTGGTGGTTGGTCAAGTTTAGAGATGAAGAAAAACCAATACAAAAGATACTAGGAAGGATTGTAAGTAAGATGAAACACAAAATTTCATGAACCGTCCTGGATAACCTGGTACACTAGTACCTTATCTGGTCTTGACAAAGCCGAAAGGGCATTCCTAATCCCCATGGCTTGGATACTAGCACCTAGAATCATACAAGAATAAAAAGGGAATGATATTCCACAACATACTGGAAGATAAATCATACAAATCAGTATGCCAATACTCCTCAAGGAGAGAGGAGTAAATTCATACAAGAAAAACAATACCCTAAAAATTCATCATTAAAAGACACAACATCAACTAAATTAAGGTTAAAAGCCCATGTAACAGGTTTACCACATCACCACAGGTCACCTCCCTCACTCCACTTCCCATGAATCAAGTGAACCCATCATTAATTATAAACACCACCACTTTTCTTGGACATGACATTAGGTAATCTAAAAACTTATTTCGGAAAAGATATGGTTTTAGAAAAATAGCCCCATATAAAACTACTAAATATTATATAAGAAATTACATAACAATAAACCATTTTTTATTTTAACTTATATAAAATAAGTAATGGAAATAAATTAACATATTAAAAAAACATTTTCCACTAATAAGATGGCAGATATATAAAAATATTATTAAATGAAAATCATATATAAAATATTTAAATAAAACAACTAGAATAAATAAAAAATGTATATAATAAATATCATTTATAATCAATTCAAACTAAATAAAGAAAGATGCTCTTATTCCTTGAGCAGTGTCAGTTTCTATAAACGGGATCCTCACACTTTTTAATCATAATCATGGATTAAGATATGAGTTCACACTCAAAATTAACACCCCAATAAGGGACCCAATATAATAAATCATTCAACACCCCATTAGGGTACCCGACATGGGTAATCTTACTAAAATTGTTTTAATTAGAGTTTTCATTATCAATCCTTTCTTAGGGTGTCAGAGTCCTATAATACTTATCGTAATTACCCAATAACAACACAATCTCACATTTGATTCAAACACAAAATATATAAATCAATCATGGTAAAATAAATCTTTTCCAATCTTTTCAATATTTATAGTTCTATTTCCAAATTTTAGTTTCAATAGTACATTCTATTTCAAAACTAAATCAAAGGTTTTCATCAAATTCATTCCATTTCATATAATAGTTGATTTTAATCCAATATTATCAAGAATAAATATCCAAAAAATTTCATAAAATCAATTTTCAATTCATACCATCATTTTCCTCAAAACCCAGCAAACAATTTTAATTCCATTGAAAATGGGATTTTATCACAATAATTATGTGACTTATAAAAAAACATCAAATACTATCAAATATGTGGTTTTAAATAAATTAAAAAATCATTTCAAATCAATCAGTCAATATATGGTTACAGTTATGTAGTAAAACCTTATGGAAATACATACCCTTAGTCATGCAATCAAATTAATACAATACCCGCAACAAGATCTTTCAATGAAGAATGAAGGCCCAAATTATCGAAGAATCCAACCTAGAATCAATATTCATAATAAAGTATATTAGATACACTAATAAAATAAGGATATATCAATATATAATAAGGTTCAAAGAAGATATTTATAAAAACTACACGAGAGCAGGAACACTCACCTGAAGAAGATCAAACAAAACCATGGGTTCTTCGATCCTCCAAGAGAAGGGGTTAGAGGAGTAAAAAACATCTATTGAGAGACTCCATTGAATAAAGAATCATGTTAGGGTTGAATAGGGGTTTTTAGGGGTCAAACATGTGGTATTGAGATATTTAATTAAAATTTAAGGGGATTAAAGACCCACACATTTGGTTTTTTATATGGGATACATATTTAGTAGTAATCGTGCACCCTAACTGTGAACCCCTATTAGTTATCTATATGGGGTTCATGGTTTTGGAGAATAGTTAAACTAACCATGTTCCAACCATGAAAAAACCTCTGTCTATATGGTGACCGGTTTGGAGGGTTGGCTGTATAGTTTTGAAAAACTGTGCACCCCCTTTTATTGGATCAACGTTGGCTGTACGACTTCCTAGGCCAAACCACATGGTTTTACATAACCATGTGCCAACCATTAACATCCTCAAAAACATCACAAAAATTCCCAAAATTCACTCAAATTATATTTACACAAGACCCAAAAATTTTAAAATCAAAATAAGGGTCAAGAAGTACATAAAATAAGGTAATGAGATGTTATAACCTCCCCACCATAAGCACATTCCATCCCCAGAGAGCCTATAAAAAAGATTCCATATCAAAGAGTTGAGGCCACTACTCCCTCACTGGTTCCTCATGCTCCCACGTCTCATGTTAATCCTAACCATACTACCATAATACATGAGACATATGTATCATATTCCCATGAAGAACCTTGTTATCTAAATAGACACTCCCAAATGGATACTTAGTCATGGATAAACTACATTTAACATCAAGATCTTCCATGATCAGGACATGAGAAGGGACATAATGATACTTTCTAAGTTGCAATGCATGAAAAACATTTTGGATTGACATAAATAGTTGTGGATGTTATAAACATTAAGAAAATTTCTCTTTATGATCAATAATCTAATAAATAATTACAATCCTCACAACAATATTACCACGTTTCCTCAGATGTCGGTGACCCAACTAAAGTGATACTCAAAAAAAACATGGGAACCAATTAAAAAATTTAAGGTAATTTATGACGATCAAAATAAGATCTATATCAGCTCTAAGATTTTAAAATTATCTGAATGATCAAATGAATATTCACCTTTATCTCTTAGGACAAAAGAGTGTCCAACTAAGGAAGCTTCACTAATCCATGACCAACAAATAGGAGATCTATAAATCCTACCATAAAAAGTCTCAAAATGAGGCATTCTCATTGGATTCTCATAAATATATTTTTTATAAAAATTAAAATAGTCTCAAATGGACATCCAATGATTCACTAAATTAAAAAATAAAGGAATGTAGAACATCCTCAAAGAATTTTACAGCTCATTTCGTCATGTCATCCATATGTATATGATAAAACATGATCAAACATATATTGATCCCATTTCCTCATCGATGTCTTTTGAAAAAATGATAAATAAATTGGGGATAACTACCAAAGATGATATCATAATGAAATCCACGAAAATGGATAATCTCTTTTACATAGATACTTCCTAAGTCATAAACCTTGGTTGTATCTCAAATGGGTATAATGTGATATGATTTTTAGCCTAAAAATCAAAATCCATATTCCATTACTACCACAAGTGGTATTTGGAAAACCAACCCTAAATTAAATCCAAATCATATCCCATTTCTAAGTTGTCACTGTAAGGGGATGAAGTAAACTTGAATGTTTATGGTGCTCACCCTTGACATGATAACATTTATAAAAAAATAAATGAAATCAATTTTCACTTCCCTCATACCTAACTACCAGAATCACTAGAACATAAAATAGAACATCTTCACAGTACCAGGGTGCACCAATCACTAAGAATTATTTCAATCCCCCATAACAAATTTTCTTATTGAAAAGATATGATATATCATTTCCAGAATCATCAGACACTCTTAGATGAGAAAGACCACTCACCAAAGGTATCCAAACATAAAGAGAGTCCCTATTTCCATGTAATTCATCATTATTATGATGCTAATAAAGAATAATTTCTTGAAGAGAGGAGGTCATCTAGAAATTAGCCAAAAAGTTGTGATCACATCCCCCTGGACTCCAAAATCTAACTAAGAAAAAAGAGACATCAAATTCCACTATTCTAATGATTTTTTTCATAGTCTAGTTCAAAAGTTTCCTACTCAAAGCATCAATAATGACATTTAACTTACTAGAGGCATATGGAATGTCAAAATCAAAAGACTATAGGTAATCCACTCAATGCCTCTTCTGAAGGTCTGAATCATTTTGATAGAATATATTACTATTTTTTTGTATGAATAAATAGAAATAATTTCTCCGAAAGGAAAATGATTCAATTTTTTTGGAGAATTCATCATGATAGCATTTTCAAGATTGTGGTTTGGGTGATTATTCCCATGTGGCATATGTTATCTAGTACCAAAGGCTACCACATGATCACCATTCATAATAATGCATCCCAATTACAAACCTGATGAATAAATAAAAGGCCACACATCCCTTACTAGCCTTTGGAAGTGTGGAAAATTTCATTGAAGTTAATATATGTTTGAAATCATCAAAATAAATCGTATATTTAACATCCCACTAGAACATTACTCTATTCTATGTGAGAGTGGTCATTAGAGAAGGAAAATTCAAGAAATATTTAATAAACCTATTATAATATCCTTTCATGACCTAGAATCTCAGTATTTTGAAAACCTTAGGTAGTTTCTCCCATGTTATAATCGCTGTCACCTTCTCAGAATCAACTGAAATACTATGATCTGATGCCAAGATTATATTAAAAAAAAACAACAAGAACGTATCATCGAACTCATGGAATATCCTATTCATCAAATCCATAAAAACAATAGGATCATTGGTTAGACCCAATGATATACTATGATAATAATGATGGATAAACCTGATCCTGATGGTGGAATTATGAATATTATATTCTTTAATTCTCAACCGGTGATAGTCAAATGAAGGTTCATCCTTCAAGAACCAATTCATCCCTCAAAACTTGTTAAAATGATCATACATAAGAGGTAATAACTATTTATTCTTTAATATTACTCTATTGAGTTTTCATTAATAAAAAAATACAAAGTGTTCTAGAATATTTACCTGCAAAAAGAAGAGGTTCCACCCAAGGTGACACACTTGAGTGTATAAATCCTTCCACTATATGATCATCAAACTAGATAATTAACTCTTTAAATTCAAATGATGGCATAAATTAATGGGGATCCAATACCAGATGGGTATTATAAACTAAATCAATTGATAAATCCACCCATATTATTGGTGGTAATATAGAGAAATCAGATGGAAACATGTTGGGAAACATGATGAAAACTAGATGGGGATCATTAATCAAGGATTGTATCTCTATATCAAAAGAAAACATTGGTATTACTATACCAAAATCTAGAAAAGAAGTTCAATACTTTATCCTCCTTGGGTACCATTCCCCCTAAAAATCACAACACATCCAATTTGGTAAAATACCGGAGATACGCCGGAAATAAAAATCAACACATGCCTTATGAGAAATCATTAAATCTATAAAATAATAAAGTTAGGAGTTTTCATGTAAAGAACCATAAAATTTCATGTAAACTAAATCTCTAATATAGAGAGAATAGAATAGAGACAACAGAGACCATGATATATCTTCATTTGGAGTGGATTAGTAATATCCATCACATAGAAAAAAGTTCCATAGAAATATTTAGCAACATCACAATATGATTTGATATAAAATAGTGAGATGAACCAATATAAAATGAAGCTATCACTAATGATGAATCTATAGTGATGGTAACTCTCACAGTCACTTGACCCACATCAGCTTCCTTTGGAGACTCTTCCCTCACATAAAGAAGCTTCATTCAAGTTGCCACCAGCTGGAACACCTTAGTTATCAACGAATCTTATTTCACCATATTAATTTCAGGTTATTATGAGTTCGTTCCACCACATATAGTTGGAAAAAAAATATAACTTTTGTAGGTGACCTGAATATCCACATGAATTACAGATATTGGGCGCATTAGTATAAACCTATTTTGAATGCCCAAAATTTTCACAATGAAAGAAAGTCATAAGGACTCTTACATGCACCATTGGAGGTCTGGATGACACATGTTATCAAGACCCACCATAAGACTCATCATGATTTCTATTTTCATTAAATGAACTAAGAAAAATACCACTGGGAGAAAAAGGAATTCCCATCAATCCTGACTTTCCAGTTATGTCAGCTCATCCATCCAAGATCTATCCTGTATGTCAACAAAATAAGTGATATTAAATATAAATACTAGTGATAGAATATCAGATCTAATAACCTTCTCAAATATTTTATCCCTCTGTTTATCATTCACCACTACCTTAGGAGAAATTTGGAAAAGTTCAGGAAAATGATTTGCATATTGAGTCATAGTCCTGTAACCCTACCAAAGGCTGGGAAACTCCATGGATTTCACTAAGACCATAGATTATGGATATAAATGATCCGTAAAACAACTCAAAAGTCATTCCACTCCAAACCCACATGTTTCATCACTGTTACCATTATACCCCACTATCTTTTTATAGTCCCCTAAAATGTGAAGATAACATAATTCACTAACGCATGCCTGTCATAGGTCATGGAAAAATAAATTTAATTTCCCTAGTGCAGCATAGTGGCTGACCAGGGTCGTCTCACATGAGGAGAGTTTTTAGTTCATTCTCTCACTTAATCTAATTCACCTAAATTTCATCTTTTTATGGTTTTATATTTTATGAAATAAATGGAATTTTATAACATAAATTAAATTCATAAATTATAAGAAACTAAAATTTAATTCTAAATTACTAGAAAATCTAAAAACAATGGAATTTAGAGATGCAAGGAAGTTCTCCCAAGATAACTTTCAAGGAGCACCTTCATAGACCATCTTCAAAAATTCTTAGTGATCACACTCCATCGTATGTGTTCACACATTAGTCTACCATAGTTATGAATTAAAATTCTACTTAGTGATCACCAAGAACACGCTACATCCACCTCCTCAATTGAGGGAAAATGTTTGTAGATTAAGAAGTTAAAATTTTGACAACCACAGTGAGGATTAAACCTACTATAAAATACCCTTAGAATTAACTCAAAGAATATTAAAAACATGGTCTTGGGTTCAAGAACATGATTACTCCCATAATATATTCCTTGTATTAGAAACTTATGATCATGAGTATTATAGTTCATGATGGTAAGATGAGAAGAAGAAAAGAGGGTGGATGGGTGGACAAAGAAATAAAAACAATGCTTGAATTTATTAGAAATATAAATTACAATTGAAAACTAAAAAAAAGAAAATAAATAAATTAAAAATATAGTGGGAATATTTTTAGCCAGCCTCCCTCGGTGGATATCTCCTATTTGATGCCTTGAAAAAATGGGATGGAGAATGGGATGATTTGAGATGTGGGTTCTCCTCTCCTTTTATAGTTAGATTCATTCCTAAGAAAGTTGATGCATTTTTGGAACCTTTAATAGATGATTCAGGTATTCCATACTTCATAAAATTCGTTCAAAAATATCTTGGTCACTGACCTTCCACATTTCAGCATTATTAGATGCTCAAATAAGGAGTTATAGTATTTTTTTATAAATAATAAAATTTTCTATCTGAAATTTCCAGGAAGCTTCCTCCAAATGTATAACGCCCAATGTCACCCTTAATGAAATCCAAAATCCATAAAATTAATTTGGAAGGTTATAGTCTATGTACTAGTTACCTTCCAGGTGTAATCATCACAATTTAAGGTGTTTAGACCGAGATAGACTTCCGTTATAGTGGTGGGGTCCACACTGTCCCACAGGAAAAATATTCAAATTCATTTATTGTTAAGGCCCTTAGACGGGAGAATCATCCCATGGTCTAGAAGAAAAAGTTTAATAAAATAAAAATAATGATTCTAAAAAAATCATTCACTCAACTTGGATTTAAATTTTTCATGAAATGACAAAAATACCCTTGATGTAAAAATCTATCCAAAATCCAGAAGTAGGCGCTTTTCACTATTTTTCTAAAAACACATCATAAATCCAATATTGATTCATATAAACTAAAATTTATAATTTGGGATGACTAAAACAATTTAAATTCATACAATAAATATATAAAATATCATCTCAATCAATTCCCCCACACTTAAACCTTGATTTTCCTCGAGCATAAAATCTCAACATGGAATTTGGAGGACCCCAATGTTACCAATATTCAAATTCCAATGTAATAAAATTTATCAATTTTCAATGTCAAATCAAACATTCAAAAATCCATATAATATATCAATTTAATTTCCCATTTTTCAATAAAACAATAAAATCATGTATTTTACTTTTCCATTCTAAAAAAATTGAACTTATTCTTTCTTTTATCAGTGCTTCTCAATTGTTTATTATTAAACATGCCACATCATGATTTACCTAAAATTTTAAATTTTCCTCTCATCTCTCATAATACAATTCAAGTAGAGTTATGCTCATATCATGAGAACATTATCCTTATCTATAATATTGTAAAATAACTACTTTATATACTTTGTAAAGACAAAATGCACATAAAATCATGAGGAATTTTCAATAAACGTACAAATTACTATGAGGCTTAAGGTTGGTTGGATTTTATCAAATCATTAAGACTCAAGGAGGAGTTTTATCTCTTAAGTAAAATGCATTATATCAAAAAGTGTAATGAAATGCTCCCCTTCAATGAATCAACACCCACTTCCCCAAAACTCAAAGTAAGGTCATGATCAAAGTAAATAATAATCAATGATTAATGCACCCTCTAAAATTTTTATATAAAAAATAATTTTTTTATTTTTTTAGAAAGTTTTGATTAGATCAAACCTCACATGCATCACCTAACCACATACAATTAGAGGATCATCGGTCCGGAAAATGGTGATTTTTGGTTCTCCAAAATCACAACCCATTTTATTCTTTTTATTTTTTTATTTTTTTATCATTTTCATTTTTTTATTAAAGAGGGGAAAACAATAGAGTACAATGAATTATTTCACAATCTTTTATAATTCCAACAATAACACCCCCACACCTTTTTTATTTCTATTTAAATCATCCCTTCCACCATGAATCTCTTCACCCCAAACTTTATCTTTAAAATTTCATGCAAATACCAAGAGTAGGGTAGGAATGGATAATAATGGCTTGAAAAAAGGATTATCCCTATTAAGGTCAGTCATGGTATCTATGGGCTAAAAGAAGGATTGATGTAAAGGTCGTATTTATAGATAAGGGGTTTTCAGAATATGCATCAATCATTTTAATAGTGTTTTTGTACAATCATATCATGGACTAGTTCAAATGGATGTTCTGGAAGGTGACATGTCCCAAGATCACTTAATAAATATGATGAAGATAAATAGGAAGTTCTCAGTCTAGAAATACTCTCAGGAATGAGAAATATTACATTGAACAATCACTCATGACATGACTAATAATAATAAATCAATTCACATATACTTTATAAATTCATAGCATGAAAGATGGTAGGGAAGTTTTATTTACATGAATCAATCAATTACTTCAAATCATGAGTCATCATTTCAATATCCAGGTTTCAATTTAAACATTAAATTTTCCATTTTACTCATTAAATCTCATTAACATTGAAATCTAATACATGGAATCATAGGGTTACAAGGAAACTCATGTCTCCTAGATAGTTATGTAAGAATTAATTCAGGTGTGGGAATTGCAAATTTTATCATTAAAGCTCAAAATATGTTTTGGACCAAAATAATGAAAGGGTTTTAAATGATAAGAATAAAAATTGATCTCCCTTTTGAATTAAATATTTGGTCCTCTTCCTCTAATTCTTGGGGCTTCCTTCTGCCTTCATGATCCTAAAAAAGAAAAATTACTCAATTAATCACAAGGATAATTTCATTTAAGATCAAAATGATAAGAGGGAGTAGGCTAGATGCTGGACTAATTCATATTACTTAATTTGAAAGCTAAATTCACAATATTTAAAATTAAAGTACTATAAATAAAGTAAAGGATAAATCTTGGTGCGATCCCCCAAGTGGGCCCTGACATCTTTTATTGCCTCCAAAGGGTAGTACCAGCTTTTATCCATAATCTATCAGTGGATGAAGTTTCTTTGATTTGAACCACCATGTATGGCTCTTCCTATCTTGTGGTTTATTGTTCTTATGGAGGAGGAATCCATGGATAGGGTACACTGGATACACCCCCTTCGTAATATGTTACATATTGAATGGAGGGGGTAGAATGAAGTATATAAACTCATATTCTTTTGTTTCTACATGTGAAACGTTCTCTTTATAATCTTTACTCCCTCAAGTGAATATTCAATGTATTCAGGGAGCTTCTGATGTTCCTCTAAAGGTGCATTTTCATTTTCATCAACTTTCTCCCGGGTGTCATATGAGATGGATGAATCGAAAAATTCAAAACTATTAGGGGTGATACTCAAATTATTTTCAATAAAATTAATAGACTTGGAGTTAATTATTGTATCATCTCCCCAAGTTGGTTTGAATTTAATCTCATCTTCAATTGAAAGTGCCTCTTGGAGTCTATCTTCACTAGATGGAGGTAGGTAGTCAGGCTCCTCCACCTTTATTTTGGCTTCAACTTCATGGATGTCTTCAGTGAAATATGGTAAGACTAGTAGAACTATCTTCTTGGACTGGAATATTTTTAAGTCACATTGTAGTTCCTTGAATATGGACATTAAATCTTCCGGTGAGATCCATGTTGATATGCCTCTTTCCATCTACTTGAACATTATCATCAATGCATCAGCTCTTAATTATAGGGCCTCCTCCATGTAGTCTATTTCTTGTTCTTCCAACAATGATTAATTGTCAGTCCATATAGAATAATAATCAATTGAATTCATCATGGAAATATATTTTTATTTTTTATTTAATAAATGGAATTTAACTAAGATGTGAAAATAGAAAAAGTAAATGAACTTATGATTGGATCCTCGATAGGAGTGCTAGTTTTGATGCACGCCTGTCATAGGCTGTGGAAAAAGAAATTTAATTTTACTAGTGCAACACAATGGCTGACCAGGGTCGTCTCACATGAGGAGATTTTTCAGTTAGTTCAGTCACTTTATCAAATTCATCTAAATTACATATTTTTTTGTTTTATATTTTATGAAATAAATGGAATTTTGTAAAATAAATAAAATTCCGACATTAAATGAAACTAAAATTTAATTCTAAATCACCATGTAATGCTAAATAGAATGAAATTTCGATAAGAAATAATGATCTCATAAGAGAACTTTTAGGGAGCACCATCCTTGACCAGCATAAAAAATTATTAGTGAACACACTCCATCATTTGTGTGTACACTATAGTTTACCCCGGTTATGAATGAAAAGTCTACATAGAGATCACTATGTACACCCTATATCCACCTCTTTAATCAAGGGAAAATGGTTGTGGATTAAGAAGATAAAAATTGGAAAACCATAGCGAAAATTACACCCACTATAAATTATCATTAGAATTAACTCAAAGAATATCAAAAACATCATCTTGGGTCCAAGAACTAGATTACTCCCTCAAGATATTCCTCATATTAGATACTCATGATCATGAGTATTATAGTTTACTATTGTAGGATGAGATGAAGAAAAGAGGGTGGATGGGTGGACACCGAAATAAAAAATACTTGAATTTATTAGAAATCTAAATTACTATTGAAAACTAAAAAAAATAAAATTAAAAAATAAAAAAGAAAGGGTGAATATTTTTGGTCGTCCTCCCATGGTGGATATCTCCTCCTTGGTGCCTTGAAGTAATAGGATAAATAATGGGATGATTTGATAGGTGGGAGCTTCTCTCCTTTTATAGGTAGATTCTATACTCATAAAGATGACACATTTTTCCCCTTTAAAATATTATTCAGGAGTTACATCCTTCATAAAATTTATTCATACATATCTTGTTCCTGCACCCTTTAAATTTCAGATTCATTGGACCCGAAAATATGTAGTTATGGATTTTTTTATGGACAGTGAGTTTTTATATATGAAATTACCAAGAAGCTTCCTCAAAATTTATAACATTTAATGTTCCCCTTATTGGAATCCAAACTCCATAAAATTAATTTTTTAGGGGATAATATATGTAATGGTTCCCTTCCAGGTAGAATCATAATAATTGAAGGTGTCTAGGCGTAGATAGACTTCCATTACTGTGGTAGGGTCTACACTGTCTTCTCAAAAAAAATATTCAAATTCATTTATTTTTAAGGCCCTTAGATCGCTGAATCATCCCATGGTATATAATAAAAAGTTGAAGAAAATAAAATAAGGATTCTAAAAAAATGAATCACTCAATTTGTATTTATATTGTTCATTAAATAAAAAACATACCCTCGATATAAAAATCTATCCAAAGTCCAGAATTAGAAACTTTTCACCATTTTGATCAAAAAACATCCTAAATCAAAAAATTGACTCATCTAAGTTCAAATTGATAATTTGGGATGATTAAAAAAATTGAAATTCATACTGAAAATATAGAAAATATTAGCTCTATCATTCACCTTAATAGAATCTTAATTTTCCAAGAACTAAAAAAGAATATCTATATTTTCCAACAAATAATCAGAATCTTTTATATTATTTGTTCCTAATAAAGCCTGTTTATTTTGGTAAAGAAATTCATAACAACAATATCTAACATCATTCCCTTGAGGTTCCACTAGCGGAGCCTAAAACCAAATATTTTTAGGTACTTTTTTCAAAGAATGGAAATCACACACCACTATATCAACAAGATGCTAGTCAGTTAGAGGATCTAATCAGTATGGTTAACCACTAGTTTCCTCAAATTTCCTTTTAAAATGACTTCATGTAGTTAGGATGATACACAAAATCATTAGTTAACACTAAAAATATCAGTAACAGTACTTAGATATTCGAATCAATCAATAGATTCAAGTTTCATTCGGATTTCAACATATTCAGATCAAAATAGGAAAGGAATATAATCAAATCAAAATACTTCTTAAAAACACTTATCCCAAAAAACCATGGTGACATATGGCTTTTTATAATGAGAGATGGCCACAAAATATCTCAAATATCTCCCATGTCTCGAAAATCCTACATCCTATATACCATGACACCCTAGAATACAAAATGACATCAATGAAAGATATATATAATTTCTTTGATACCAATTTATCATGAAGTAGCCCATATACATGGAACAGTAGTATCTAATCTAGTTATGATATAGAACAAAGGGAGTTATCTATCCCCATGGGTTTTTGACTAACACCAGTAATAATTCTAGAATCAAAAGGGAATGATTTTCAACAAAATAGTGGAATATATATGATACAAGTCGATATGATAACACTCCTCAAGGATAATATACTAGAATAAAATATTTAAAACAATACCCAAATGGTGCATCATTTAAAAACACAACATATTATAAATTAATGATCAAAATATCCATGTAATAGGGGGATAACATCCCCACTAATATCCACCATCACCCATGACACATGAATCAAGTGAAATCGCCACTAGAAAGCGGCACCTTCCCTTTTTTTGGACCTACTATAAGATAGTCTAACAATTCCCAAAGGAAAATTTAGGGTCTGAGAAAAAGTTCCCAATAGGATACCACCAAACATTACATAAGTAATTCTATAACAATAAATAATGTATTCTTTCAATGTAAATAAAAAAAGGCATAAAAGGAAATTTTCATATTTTTAATAGAACATGATTTCTAATGAAAAGATGAAAGTTATATCAAAACAACATTAAATGAAAATTATAAAGAAAACATTTATTTAAAACAAATGTAATTAATACAATATTTCTATAGTGAATGAAATTGTATTATCAAGTCAAAAAAACACCATGATCGTGTTCTCCAAGTTACATTAGTTTCTTGCAATAGGACCATCACACCTCTCAATCATCATCATGACTCAAGATATGTGTGCACACTAAAATAAAAAACCCAATAGGTGACCCATTATGTAAAATCAATCAATAACCCATTAGAGAACCCTTCATAAGAAATCATACCAAAATTGGTATAGTTATTGTTTTAATTGTAAATCCATTACTATGGCATCAGAGTCCTTGTGTTCTTGTCCTAATCACCCACTAACTACCTAGGATCACATGTGATTCAAATAATCAATCAATTATTAAAAAATGGGAAAAAAATTATTTCATCATTCACAATTCAACATCCTACTTTTAGATTCAACATGACCTTCCATTTTAATAAAAAATCATAGGTTTTAATCAAATATATTCAATTTAAAATCATATTTAATTTCAACCCAATTTTCAAAATAATAAACATAAAATCATTTCAATAAATAATATATCAATTCTAGTCATCATTTTTCAAAATACACCCAACTATTTTAATTAAAATGAAATTTGAAGGTTTTCAAAACTTCCATGTCTTTTTAAAATAAAAAATAAAACCACCTCAAACACAAGGTTTTAAATCAATTGAAAATTCTTTTCAATTTAGTCATGAAACAAAGGGTCTCAATTATAAAGAGAATCATTTTGGAATCACATACATTTAATCACACAATAAAATCCATACAACACCCACAATGGTATCTTCTAATGACGGATAAAAGCATCGAATATTAAGGAATCCATATTAGAACCAAGATCCATAAAAAAAGAGATTAGATGCATTAATAAAATCATGATCTATGACTATCTAAAAAGGAGAGAAGCAGAGATCAGGATAAAGTAAACAAGAGGAGAAAAATCACAAGAGGGAGATCAAAAGAAATAACCCGTGCTTTGACTGTGAGAAACACCAAAAAAGTTTATTTTTTTTGAACATCAATTGCGCAGCCTAAGACAAGTCCTAAAAAAATTATGATAAAAACAAGGTTTAAGAATACCTGAAATAATTTAAACGGATGTTACATGAACCATGTCATAGCTGATGGTGTTTTACCCCTCAATAAAAGGAAATTTTATCATATTTCAGATAAGTTAAACATTAATAAAGTATCATGATCATATGAAATTTAATTATTTTTTTGATTTAATGTTTTATGGGAAGTTTCATTTTGTATGTTCTGTTGCGATAACAAAAAATACGATACTAATAATAATTCATGATAGAACTAAAATAAATTTGATCATATGAAAACTTTATATTAGACAAGGTTATTTACTTAAGTAAGCCAACATAATAATAATAAGAATGTAATAATGATAAAATGATTAATTTACACATAAATATAAAAACCCCTCAATCATATATTTTAAGTCGGTATATCCTTATACTACTTATGTTATATTTAAAATGCAGTTCAAATATCTTGACTAACCAATTTTAGGGTGATTTCAAATACTAGGGAATTATATATTCCGTTTTTGGTTGATATTTACTACCAATATAGGAAATAGTGTTAATAAGAGGTAAGGGTTGTGGAAATCCAAATTAAGGATTTTAGGATGCAAAAGTCTACTCAATCGATTAGGAAATATCATGTTAATATTTATGGGAAAATTATTTATACCTAAAACCCATGAAATAACTTGTCAAGACAAATTTTCAGTTTTTAGACAGGGAATATGGCTCCTTGAAACTATAATATCCATGGAAAAAGATATTTTTGGACCAATTTTGTTGTTTATTGTGAATTGATTATGTTGTGGGATTTTAATAAATTTATTATTAATTATCTGATTTTATAAATCTGATAAAGTAATAAAATTTTACTTTTCTTAATTGTAAAAACGATAACTGACAGGAAATAAACTATATCAATTTAATCAATACTTTTGAAAGAGATCATTTTTATAAAAATAATTTTCAAGAATGGAAAAGGAACTTGCACATTGTTCTATTCCCTATAAAAAATTATATCTACAAGAAAACCCCATTCCTAAAAAACCAAGACAAGATACTAGTGAGGAAGAGGTCTCTAACTACGCGAAACAATTGGTTAATGTAAAAAATGTCCAATGTTTCATTCTATCATACATGTACAATGTGATTCTAAAATAACATGTGGATATGGATGTGCATAGTATGATGTATCAACTTCATTATCTCTATTAATAGATGGAAAGAAAAGTGGTATATGAAATCTTCCACACTCTATTCATGTGAAGGAATAGAGATTTTGGGTTGGCAGAGCCTCATGTGGTCAAGTTTATTAGATACATAGAGAAATTATAAATCCTTGGAATTATATTCTTTTATGAGATATACATAGATCTCATTCTATCCTCTCTACCTAAATCCTTCTCCAGTTTCATTTTTAATTATAATATGAGTAATGCTGAGATGAATCTTTCATAATTTATGACTATCATTTACCATGTTTACAATGAAATGGGGTGTGAAAAAACCCCATGTCTTTATAATGAATAAGAAACAAAAGAACAAGGAAAAGTTCCCCACAAATAATTCCTTATATAAGGCTCCCAAACACTATCCTACCAAAAAACAAGAGTATTCAAAGGTAGGTGAAGGAAATAAGAAAAATTATGTTTTCCATGTAGAATGTTCATCCATTGGTAGAATAGAGGTACTCAGAAGGATGAAAAATCTAAAGAAGTGTTCATTTTTTCGTGAATTATTTCTATATAAACACATTGGGTATTATATATTGTTTTGGTTCTCGTATCTATATCCAAATTTAAGAACCACGTTTATTCCGAAATTTTGGAAGATGAGAGGTGGATATTCAAGAAGCTAATGGAACATGAATTTATTCATTTAATATAGTATACTTCCACCATATATTTCCAACTATAATTGTTTTCGTTTTAAATAATTGTTATTTTTGTGCCCAATGTTATTGAGACCGTAATCGTTATTTCTGACCTTGACAAGGATGGATTTATTTTATAAATTTTTATTTAAGGAATTAATTTTAACTAATAAAACATTTTTATGGTATGGAAGAACTAAATATTAGTATTTATGTGTTAAATTATGAACACCAGGTATTGGAAAATGATAACAAATCATGTTCGCCCAAATCATAAAAAACCCAGCTATGGAATCACTATAATGGTCAATTTAACTATACTACAGTAAAAAATTTCCATCAAGATGATTATGTGGAATATTTTTTGCTAAAACAACATATAATATGAAATTATTAATTATAAGGAATAATAAACAAACCACAATTCGATTGACTAGCTGAATGAATCAAAATTCTTATAAGAATGGTACGCATTGATGTGTGTTAAAATTTTCTAGTAGATTCTAGAGGTGGATAATATTGATTTATAAGTTTTATTTATTAAATGAGTAGATATGGATAAATATAATTGTTTTGGTATAAATCCAAGACAATTGATAAATTCAAATAGTTCAATAATGTAGTAAAGAATAAATTTTGTAATAAGAGAAAGATGATTTGATATGATCAAGGGAGTAAATATATTATCCAAGAGTTTATCAATATTATAAGGGATTTTGGGATTCGATCACAAATAAATATACCTCATACAAAACATTGGAATGGTTTTGCTGAAATGAGGGACCATACCTTTCTAAGGATGCTATGGTCAATGATGAGTCATTTAGATCTTTCATTATACATTAGGGGATATGTATTATAAACTATGGAATATATAGTAAACTGAGTACCATAATAAAGATGAAAAAAATATTCCTTTCATGTTATCAACTGGAAAGAGATTTTTTTTCAAATACAAATGTATGGGGATGTGAGGTGTCTGTTAAGGCCACTATTGATGATAAACTAGCATTCCGAGACATGAAGTGTATATTTTAAGGATATACAAAGGAAACCAATGTATATTAAATATATAACCCCTCAAATAAGAAATTGATTTTATCAATACAAGACTCATTTCTTGAGAGGGATCATATCCTCAAAAATGATAGTGGGAGAATGATTAATGTTGAAGAAGTTTATGGTCAATATACACATGCGTTGGTAAAGAAATAGATTCCAAGGGTCGTAATGGAAGAAGTTGTACCCGAAACTAAATAACCTTATAGGATCAACGAATAGGATAGGTACTTAGATAGAGATATAATTTTCTAGTCACAAAACAAGGAGAATCATTATTGATTGAAAATAATGACCCGATTTCATGAAATGAAGTAGTGGATATCTTAAAATCTCAAAATATTGAAAATATCAATGAATTCTAAAATAGATTCCTTATTTTAGAAGCAAGTTTGGTTATTGGTTAATTTTCCAGTTGATGTAAATCCAATTGTGTGTAAAGGGGTATTTACATGAAAATAGGATATGAAATATAAAGTAAATACCCATAAATATTGGCTAGTGTATATGGGGTTTAAAAATCATTAAGGCATTGACTAGATAATACCTTTTTCTCTAGTTTTCATATTTAAATAATCCACAATTACACATACTATAAAATATTACCATGAATAAGAGATTTGGAAGTTAGATTTGAAAAAAAAACCTTTTATATAATTAATGTTCGGGAAGAGGTATATATAACAAAACTAGAATGGTTTGTGACACCAGGTAATTCGAAATTTGTGTGAATGTTTTAAAGTTAATTTATGGATTTATGTAATAATTTCTATCCTGGAACATTCAGTTCTATAAAAATATAATATAATTTTGTTATATTAATAATTAATGTGAGTCATGTGTTTAGAAGTAGTTCAGTGAGAGTGTATTAGTTATCTAAATATAATATTTTGATGACATAATACATATTATAAATGAAATACAAGTATTACGAGTATTTAAGGAATGGTAAAATGGAATTATCTAACAGGATTCATGGACTATGTCAAATTAAATACCATGATTTTATATTTAAGATATTTAGTATGGAAAAATATAGAAGTGGCTAGGTTATAATGTCACATGGTATATATCTTTCCATAAAAATGTGTCCTCAGACATAAAAGGAGAAAGATAAAATGAGTAAGATCCCATATGCTTCCCTGATAGGATCAATAATGTATTCCATGATTTGTATTATTCCTGATGTCACATACACCTTGATAATGGTACTAATATCTAAAGATGATCCTGTTGAATACCACTAGTGTATAGTCAAGCTATAATTATGTATATGAGAGTTACTAAGGATATGTTCTTGGTGTATAGAGGAGATGAGGATTTAGTCATAAAGAGTTATATAATGATAAATTTAAAACAGTTCAAATTAATATGATGTACCAGTTAGGATATTTCTTCATCCTCAATAGAGGAGCTGTGTGCTGAGAGAGTTTAAAATAACTATTTTAAACCAATTTTACATTGGATTCTAAGTAAATAGTGCATTCTGAAGTATTCAAAGAAGCTATTTGGATATGAAATTTTGTCTATGTGATTGATGTGGTTCCTAGAAGTAAAGAACCTGTCACATTATAACGTCATAACACTATATTGGAGGCTCTCGCAAAGGAGCCATTGTCACACCAATGAACAAAGATCATACATACGAAGTATCAAATTTTATAGGATTATTAAAAATGAGGGGAATTTTTGGTGTGTATATTTTGAAAATAAGAGAACATGGTGGGGCCATTAAATAATTACTTATACTATAAGAGGTTAGTGAATCATGTTAGATCTTTCTGATTGAAGCTTTTTAGCTGTTGGATCTAGTGAAAGTGGGAGTTTGTTGGAGTTGGTTCCCTAAAACCAACATCTGTAAAATTTTGGATTACATATATTCATTTTTATAAATATTAATAACGTTTTTATAATATAATTATTTTTTTTCTGTGCGGTGTAGTATGTGAAAGTTTATTTTGAGTAATTTTCACACTAAAAGGTCGTTGCAGTTCTCCAATATGATGAGTGTTGTACCTCTCGTATCCCCTCGTTGTTTAATTTTCATGATCACAATCACTTTCATGTTTATCTAATTGTGTTTTAAGTGTTTTTGTTGATAGGCAATTGATTTCCAAAGGATTGGCCCAAGAAAGAACATCAAGTGGACTGAAACTCAGTCCACCGGCCAACCGGTGTGATAGCACCGGCCAGCCGGTGGACCTGGCAGAGGCATTGCCCACTGCCAGGATCCACCGGTCAGCCGGTGGCTCTGTCACCGGCCAGCCGGTGGCACCTAGATGAATAGTGAGACCTACTGTCTCACCACCGGCCAGCCGGTGGCCTTCTCACCGGCCAGCCGGTGGCTCCTGGGCAGAAGCACTCTCCACATTCCAAGGCAGCGGCCAGCCGGTGGAGATGTACCGGCCAGCCGGTAGCCCAGTCAAACTAGCCGTTGGCTTTGACCAGTCAACTCTCTTTTGTCCTCCAACGGCTCCGAAGACCTCTCCAACGGCTCCGAAGACTCCTCAAGGGTTCCATGCCTATAAATAAAGGCCAAGGAAGCCCCGAACAACTACCGGAACCATACGGAAGCCCACGGACACCTTGTTGATCATTTGGCGTACCTCCGGTGCATTCCTCCAAGGGAACCCCAAGTGCTCCATCCAATTCCACATCCAAGGAGCTCCTTCAAAGAATCTTGGAAGCGGCCTTCAACATCTCCAATCAATCAAAGGCGCCCAAGGCTTCTCAACATACGGGTTTTATAGTTTTATTTATTTTGAGCCTTAAAATTGGGTTTGTGCCTACAAACCCCAAACTCTATTTCTCATCCCCTCTTTCTTTTGGGTTTCACATCACCATTAAGGTGTGAAGAGGTTTCTTCAAGCCTTTCCTTTTAAAAGGCTTGAGTCTCCGGTGAGCTAGCCTTCACCCGTTAAAAAGGCTAGTGGGTTCTTACTCAACCATTAAAAGTAAGTGGGTTCTTGCTCAACCAATAAAAGCAAGCTGTAATAGGTCCTAGTGCTACCTCAAAGCCTAGTGGATTTCTTGCTAAAACCATTGAAAAGCAAGCGGTAGGAATCTCTCAACGGTTGAGTTGGGAGCGGAGACGTAGGCCGGGTTTTGGCCGAACTCCGTTATCAATTCTTGTGTCTTGCCTCTTTACTTTCCGCTGCACTTTCAACTTTGTTTTTAATTTGTTAATCATTTTTTAAAAGGCAATTCACCCCCCTCTTGCCATCATTCCCGTTTTGTTCCGACCCAACAATTGGTATCAGAGGCAAAATTTGAATAATTCCCAAACCGGTTTCAAATTAAAGATCCTATTTTTTTGATGGCTTCTACCGCTTCTTCCTCTCAATCCCCCGAAGGACATTCTTTGGATCGTGCTCCATTCTTTGATGGAGCCGATTATAGTTTTTGGAAAACCCGCATGACCACATTTCTTAAAAGTATTGGCTATCCTATTTTTAAAATTGTTATGCAAGGATTTTCCCTCTCCTCTCCCGATGAGTCTAAATGGACCCCCAATGACATTGCTTATTTTGATCTTGATGGCAAAGCCATGAATGCTCTTCATTGTGGTCTTGACCGTAATGTTTTTAATTGCATTTCTACTTGCTCTACTTCTTAAGATCTTTGGAAATTTTTAGAACAAACCTATGAAGGTACTAGCGAGGCTCCAAAGCAAGAATCCGATCAAAAGCAAGAACCCGACGAAAAGATCAAGCCCGTTTGCCCACCTCACAAGAAAAGGGCCAAGAAGAAGAAGAAGGCTTTAAAGAAAACTTGGAGTGATAGCTCCTCCTTCTCTTCTTTCTCCTCGAGCGACAATGGTAATAATTGCCTAATGGCAAAACATGAGGTATCATCATCCTATTCCTCTTCTTCCTCCTCTAGTTCTTCTAATTCTTTTAATCATTTATCATATGAAGAACTCCAACATGCTAGAGACCAATTAGAAAATGGTTTTCATGAACTCTCTTCAAAATTTGTTTCTTTAAAAAAGAATTTCAAAAAACTCTCTTCCGAAAAAGAACAACTTCTTAAAGAGAAGGAAGAGTTGACCCTCAAAATCCAAAACCTTCCCAATGTTGATTCTATGGAATCAACCATCAAAGACCTAAGGGAGACTCTAGCTAAGTTCACTCAAGGGGAACAAAATTTGAACAATTTTCTAGGTTCCCAATGCATATCCCGGACCACCCAAGGGGTTGGCTATTCCAAGCTAGCTTCCTCCTCCCATGCTCCAACTGTTTTTGTAAGGGGGAGCTCTAGTTATAAATTTTGCAATTATTGTAAAAAACCCGGGCACCTCATTTACGAGTGTGATTGCAAAAATGCCCGGTAAGGTCAACCCAAATCTATTTTTTATTCGGACGAATTCTATAGGAGAAGACCCGCCATGAGACAAGTATGGATTGAAAAATCCCTTCTAGCGAGTCTCTCCGGGCCTAAAATTGTCTCTTTTCAAAATCCCTCTCCCCGGTGATTTGTTGTTTTTATTTAGGGGGAGTTAGGATCGTTTAAGCCCTTTTAATTTGAATTTCAAAATTTTCAATTCAAACTTTCAATTTCAACACTTGGTATCAAAATTTTTCATTTCAAAATATTCAATTCAAATTTTTCATTTCAATTCTCTTTTCAAAACATTCAATTCAAATCTGTTATTCAATTTCTCATTTCAATTTTTGATTCAAAACTTTCAATTCAAATTTCAAAAATTTCAATTGATTTAAAATATCTATCTTGTTTTTCAACGCTTTCCCTCAATCAAGTTTTATGCCCCATGCTATTTTGATAATCACAAAGGGGGAGAAATTTCTTGATTGATTGGGGGAGAATCCTTTTCATCGTGCTTAGCATTTCCTTTCAATTTCAGTATTTTACATTAATTGTTTTGGTGATTGTGGTCATCAAAATAGGGGGAGATTGTTGTACCTCTCGTATCCCCTCATGGTTTAATTTTCATGATCACAATAACTTTCATGTTTATCTAATTGTGTTTTAAGTGTTTTTGTTGATAGGCAATTGATTGCCAAAGGATTGGCCCAAGAAAGAACATCAAGTGGACTGAAACTCAGTCCACCGGCCAACCGGTGTGATAGCACCGACCAGCCGGTGGACCTGGCAGAGGCATTGCCCACTGCCAGGCTCCACCGGTCAGCCGGTGGCTCTGTCACCGGCCAGCCGGTGGCACCCAGATGAATAGTGAGACCTACTGTCTCACCACCGGCCAGCCGGTGGCCTTCTCACCGGCCAGCCGGTGGCTCCTGGGCAGAAGCACTCTCCACATTCCAAGGCACCGACCAGCCGGTGGAGATGTACAGGTCAGCCGGTAGCCCAGTCAAACTAGCCGTTGGCTTTGACCAGTCAACTCTCTTTTGGCCTCCAACGGCTCCGAAGACCTCTCCAACGGCTCCGAAGACTCCTCAAGGGTTCCATGCCTATAAATAAAGGCCAAGGAAGCCCCGGACAACTACCGGAACCATACGGAAGCCCACGGACACCGTGTTGATCATTTGGCGTACCTCCGGTGCATTCCTCCAAGGGAACCCCAAGTGCTCCATCCAATTCCACATCCAAGGAGCTCCTTCAAAGAAGCTTGGAAGCGGCCTTCAACATCTCCAATCAATCAAAGGTGCCCAAGGCTTCTCAACATACGGGTTTTATTGTTTTATTTATTTTGAGCCTTAAAATTGGGTTTGTGCCTACAAACCCCAAACTCTATTTCTCATCCCCTCTTTCTTTTGGGTTTCACATCACCATTAAGGTGTGAAGAGGTTTCTTCAAGACTTTCCTTTTAAAAGGCTTGAGTCTCCGGTGAGCTAGCCTTCACCCGTTAAAAATGCTAGTGGGTTCTTACTCAACCATTAAAAGTAAGTGGGTTCTTGCTCAACCAATAAAAGCAAGCTGTAATAGGTCCTAGTGCTACCTCAAAGCCTAGTGGGTTTCTTGCTAAAACCATTGAAAAGAAAGCGGTAGGAATCTCTCAACGGTTGAGTTGGGAGCGGAGACGTAGGCCGGGTTTTGGCCGAACTCCGTTATCAATTCTTGTGTCTTGCCTCTTTACTTTCCGCTGCACTTTCAAATTTGTTTTTAATTTGTTAATCATTTTTTAAAAGGAAATTCACCCCCCTCTTGCCATCATTCCCGTTTTGTTCCGACCCAACAATGAGAACATAGAACATGAATGAAAATATTTTGAAAATTTATTTTTTATAGTTTTATGATATAATTTTATTGGACACATATAATATCATCTATTAGAGGTGGAGAATAATTGGACATTGAGGAACGTTGTCTTAGTGTGCACAATTGGTAATTTCATGGTCATGTGAGAACATGACCTATTAGTAGTAAATATACATTTATATATATCATTGGATGTTCTTATTTGCAGAAATGTGTATTGATCCTTATAATTTATGATTATTATTAATTGATTTGATAAGTACTTCACTTTTATGTATAAAAAAATTGTGATGACACAAGTTTATGGTGATGTCAGTTATGTTGGGTGAATCACGAGTGATATTTCATTAATGAATAACATCAGAAAGTATTTATCAATTTTATTATTTAATTATTGTTGATATCTCAATCCTTTAGATTGGAATAAGTCAACTTAAATAAATTCATGTCCATGGTTTTATTGGGGCAAGTTAATTTCTTAAAAATCAGAAGAAAGAAACATCGAGCACATAGGTTGACGACACCAACTTGCAACCTTCTTGATTAGTGATATTATGATAAATAAATTATATTTCATAATAATAATTATTAAGTGGTTCTATATTTTTGGGACATTATATTCATGATCTATGGGTTCCAGGTAATGTTTTTAGATGCTAACCATGGACTTTGGAAGGTTATTCTAATTTCACTAAAAGAGGGGACTATATGGTCACACACTAAGTTTATCTATAACATGTGTTAAACATTATTATTTAACATGTTGTATAAATATTATTCTCATATGTGTATTTAAAATAATTTATGATTAATTGACTTCATAAATTCATTCATTATTTATTTGAGAGAATATTCATGAGAAGAATATATATTATATATTTATTTACTGCTGAGTAAATATAATATCTATTTATTTATTAGTGAATAATGTAGTGATATTTATTTTTCAAATAAATGTATTTTATTCAAGGAATTATAAATATTGCGAAGGAATGGTAGACCAAGATTAAAATGTCTATAGATAAATAATATATTAAAATTAGTTGGATAAATTTTAAACAATTTATTCAAGATATAATATTTAATCAATACACAAGTTTTTCACGTGTCAAGAAAAAAATATAAAATAATACTTTTATTTGGACACGAGGTTTACTGGTGATTATGAAAATAATAAGGGCCTATGTGAAATTATTTTCATTATAACCCCAAAACTATTTAAACCCAATTATATGATTTCCAACCATAATGCTAGCCATTTTCTGGTTCTACTAAATAACACATAAAGAATAATATAAATCCACATAGAGTTCCTCTCAAATAAAACTCTCAATAATATAGATAAATCCTCCTCTTCCACCACTCTCGATTCAAGAGGGAACATGGAGAGTCCATTGAATCAATTCTTATATAATTTTAAGATGAATGATGTAAGCATTGGGATCCTCCATACATGCACTAAAAGATTGTGACAACATCACTCAGAGGTTCATGGTGTACATGTAGATCACTATTGAATGGAATCTGTATATGATTCATATGTCACAATGGTGATACAATGTAGATACGTTGTTGGATTCTTCAACAAAGAAAGAATTCATCATAACGTAATTGATTATCAGTTAAAATTAATTATAAATAATTAGGTGATAATCCTAAATTTTAGTTTTGGGGTTCTTTCATCATTTAATCTGTGAATTACTTATGTTGGTTATGTACTTCCTTGTCATGTACTTCATGGAATAATCACTGATTAGGATCAAAAGTTATGTTAGAAATTCTCTAATAAAACTTCCATTGTGCCTTGTTTTCTAAGAGCATCACATGTTGTATCTAATAACCAACATATATATATATGTATGTAATGATTTTACATGGTAAAAAATCCACCTGAAGCTTCCCCTTTCATAATTAACTAACATAGTTCTTCTTCTAGTGACAATAATTTTGACATGAATAACATACTCCATCTTATTCCTTCACATTCCTTTGGAAAATCCCATTCTTGGAAGGGTAGTTCTCAATAAAGATGGACATAGTGTGAGTCATTTGGACATTTTCCAATATCTTCCTATTATTCACCATGAAAAATTTATGTTTTTCATACGCGATGTGATAATCTAGTTAGATAATCTAGAAAATGTGTTTAGGAAGTGAATTATCATTAATGATGAAATTATTATTCAAAATAAAACTGTAGAAACATTAAATAAGAGAAGATAATATAAGATATACGTATTTTTCATTCAATAATATAAAACCCATGTTTTCTATTCAATCAATGTATGAAATATTTTTTACTAAATGAGAACCAAATGGAACCCACAATCCAAGCACACATGTGAAAAGTTTGTTGGAGATCTTATATTCACCTTGTCTTACCTTCTCATAATAAGGACCCTATAGGTGATACATATTGATATATGATACCATTACCTTGGGAATCTTCTAGACCTCATTGAATATGGATGATAACATGATAAAAGTTAAATCTAGATCATAATTTATGTGATTTTCTTAAATATGGAGTTCCTCCTTAATGACCTTAATAGATGTTGATTTAGAAACAAGGGACTTTACAACATATAATTTTCTCTCATGGAATAGTATTATGTGCAAGACCCTATACCACATAAGAAAATTCATGTTGGTAAGAATATTATTTTTTCTCTAAAATAGATCACAATGATAAATTTAAACCCTAAAATAATTCTGTTTTCTATAATAAATAAAATAAAATTTTGAGTACATTATTTATATTACCAAAATATGTGATGTAATAAATTTTATTAATCTAGATCAAACAATTTTATCAAATAACAGTATCCATTTCCATTAGGATTGGAATATTGTAATGCATGTATATTCTAGTGGAAAGTATCAGTATTTCACTTCTCATAATAAAAAATTGAACCTGAAAAGTTATTCAAAGGTATTTAGGTTGGTGAGTATTTATGACGGTGTTAATTCACATCTTTTATCCATTGAGTGGGCTCCCCAATCAAGAAATCCTAGACTCTTATTTTCCCAAAAATTACCTCAAAAGTCAAAGTGGTAATAATTATATGATATATAAAATAATATTTATGAAATAATAAGCATTTTTTATATCATTTTTACTTTTATATCTATTTTTTAAATATT
Source organism: Viscum album (assembly GCA_963277665.1). Lineage (NCBI taxonomy): Eukaryota > Viridiplantae > Streptophyta > Magnoliopsida > Santalales > Viscaceae > Viscum > Viscum album. The sequence goes on from OY728155.1 coordinate 728,722,861, forward strand.
AATTTGAAAAATGAATTGCATTAGAATCATTGAGATGGTAAGTCATACATACACATGAGTAATGTTTTCATTTTCAAGTGGTCATTATGGAAAAAGGTAAGAATTATTTTATCTTTCAAGAATTATAATAATATATTAAAGATCATATTAATCATTTGTATATAGTTATAACATTCATGTGACATGATTATGAAAAATATATCACATCGCCTTATAATGGTGATATTTCACAGGTACGCATGAATGATGTTATCATTTTTATGTGCATGGTATGGTAAGAAAATTAATAATATATAATTATTTAATAATTATGATTATGTAATTAATATAAAATATATACATTTATTTCACTATTATTACCAGTCTTGATAGATAGTGATGGAAAAAATTATTTCGGTTCACGAGGCGGTAGTTCTCCGTACAGATGAACAATAATTCATTTCCCATTGGATGGAATAGGAGATAGATTTATATGATTATTTTAAAATAATGAAATAATAGTAAATTTACGATACTGGAGTTATTATTTAATAATTTTTGAAGAAGATTTTATGGAAGTGGAAGAAGAAATAAAACAGAAATACTTGATTAAAACAATACCTCTTCATCAAACAATCTCTTTTTCTTGACACATTTAGACCACTAAGAGTGGTGCCATGCCTAAAATAATATGTGTTTAATGTTAGAATGGATTCAAGTAAGGTATTTGGGTATATATTTTTGAATCAAAACAGTTTTCATGTGTAAAGAAAAGAGAAGAATGGGTTCCTTTTTATATGAGAGTTGAGGGGGAACTCTATGGATTATTCAAAGTATTAAATTAATATAAATTATTTTATAATCCAAATGGATTAAAACAAATTAGTTTATAATATAGGTTTTTTATGGGTACAAATAAATTAATAAAATAAATATTATAAAATTTTATCTATTTTATAATCCTTATCTTTTTGTTTTAACCCTTATTTAACATCTCTAATTCCTACCATGACAACATGAGTTTTTACTCCATAAGGGTTAATATAATTACTATAAAATTATAAAAGTCAAATAAATGAGCCATTTTAGATATTTTGAGACTTATCCCAATATTTTATCCTATGTTTATATTTTTATGAATTTTATATTATTTAATAAAATGTTATTTATTTTAAAAATTCATTAATGTGAATTTTGACAGTATTCATTACATGAATTTTTAAAAGTATCATAACATTATATCTTCAAACCAACTCTTTAAATTCATAAATAAAATTTAAAAAATATAAAGAAAATTATTTTATGAAATTAATTTTATAAATTTAGTTATATTTTAATATTTATATAATCATTTATTTAATATTTCATTTATTTAAACTATTATTGCATTATAAATGTGTAAACCTTTAAGGTTTTTATTTAACTCCTAAAAATTAAAATAAATTACGATAATGAAGATAACCATTTTATGTGTCAAAATAATATTTATAGTTAAACTTATCCCATATATAACCATATATTAAAAATATTTCATCTGTTAAAAACAAATGTATAACCAAATGTAATTTTCATTGAATAAAACACAATAAATGGATAAAAGTGATACAAGTGGATCATATAGATCAAAAAATTTTACCAAGTATTATTTTAGTTGATAATACCTCATAAAATAAAATTATTATTAGTTTTATGGTAATTTTATTTAATTTATAATATATTTTTACCCTTTATTTCCCTATTAACCGTAACTGTGATAATAAAAATTACTAAACATACTAATCATATTTTCTGAAAATAAAAGGGACCTATTTGATAAATTTTTAACGTCTTTTACAAATATTCTGTCCATTTATCAAAATTAAAAACATTTAAGTGGCTAAAATTAATTTAAAATTAGGTCTGTTGATGGGGTGAGAAAACACGTTTCTAAAGTGAAAACATTCAAAAGATTGAATGGTTTTTATATCAAAATTTATTGTGAAATTAATTCCAATGACATAAAATTAATAAAATGATATAAAATTTACCTAATTATAATTTAAATCAAATTTAAAATAAAACTTAACACTATAAATATTTTAGCTGAAAAAGCTATTTAAAATTAAAATTCAGTATTTTTCATAATTCATCAAAACATGAAACTAATGAGAAAAAAAATTTAAAAAAAGTAAATTTGAAATAATAAGTTTATATTTTATAATATAATTTATAAATTTTCAAAAAAGTATTTTTAAAATAAGGGGACCAAAAAAAGAGACAAAACTGAAATTTTAGAAAAATAATCCTTTTATGCTTAAAATTGGATTTGTTTTAATATAATGTCTGAAAAAAATAAGAAAAATTTGAAAATTTTTATTTAATGTTATATATATATATATATTCTTAAATGAGTGATTTTTTTATTTATTGGTATAAAACTTACTTGTGAACATTTAAATAGTTTTTTAGAAAAACATTTCCTTTTAAAAAAGGTGTTTATATTCATTTATAATTAATTGGTAAAATAATTATATATAAATGTTTAATCCATACTTTCATAATTTAGTTAATACTATTCATACCTATCATTATAATGGCTAGGTCATAATACTAATATTTATACAATAATATTTAGTTTTTAATTTAAACTTAATATGGCGTATCATGTATGCCAAGGAAAATAACATCTCTTTTTAATAATATATAGATGTTACATTGTCCAAAAATTTTGAACTTTTCATCCTCTAAAATTTTAATTCAATCTTGGTAACATAGGTTTTAATTTTAATTATATCTTTATTGAAATCCCACATCATAAATAGCATTATCGATACTTCCACATTAAAATAAAGAACGGGAAGTACAAAGTTTATATGAGATAATACATACTAGGGTTCCTTATAGAAAAAAATTTACAAGTAAGAGAAAAGAAACTATCAAGTTCTTATGAATAATGATAGAGAATATGGTCAAGAGAAAGATAATAATCACAAAACAATAAATATTTGATGGGTTTAAAGGACACTGATTTCTCGATATGAAAACTAAATGGGTAACGATTCTATTTCAAGATTATATTCATAGAGTTGTGGAATTATTTTACTTAATAGACTAATAACATAAGTATATATAATTACTTCACAAGTAAAGTTTCATCATTTAATCAATTTCATCCACAAACTCATCTTTTTCTCTAAATAATGAGTAAGAAATAAGAATATTTCATTCCAAAAGCACTAGAATCATCTTCTAGATAATAATATAATCTAAAAAATATTAAATATATATTTATCTTATAGTGAAACATTATCCTAAGCAAAAATAGTTAGGATTAGATAATATAATTCTTTAAATATAATAAACCTTTATATGATGAAAAACTATATTAATATCCAAAATTTAACAGTAATACCTATAGTTTATCATAGAGCATTCAACAAATAAATATCCTTAAAGTTATTAAAAAACACCATAGTATTATATCATCCATAATCTTATAGGATTTCAAAAAAGTGAACATCTGTCAAAATAACATTAATCAATTAATCCAAAAATCATTTTCAATATCATGGTTATCTATAATACATATTTTCACATAATGAACTTAACCTTTATCTGTTAGATGGTTTAGATAAATAAAATTTTCTTTAAACTAATCAAGAAATCACATAGGCTAGTGTTAGGTGATTCACCCTTATATCCCTTAAGTTGTGGCTTTAATTCCTATGGAATTTTTAGACATGATTGGTTTTCACCCATCCTGTAGGTTATACTTTTTTATAAAACTACATCAATATAATCTTATAAAATTATAGAAATATGAGAAAAATCCTAAAAATAATCTTAAAATGTATTAACCTCAATGGTTATCTCATATCTTAAATGTGGAATTCCAAAATGTAATAAGCCATAATTTTCTCAAAAAATAATTCTTATATTAAAATACCATTATCGACCTTAAATTTCATAACTTAAATACTTAAAATAGGTTTCTAAGACACTGAACATATGATCAACCAAAAAATTAAAAATCCATGTTGATATTAATAACTATTAAGAAAATATCCTATTTTCTAAAGTTGTGTAAACCATTATCTAATATCAGCATTAATGAATGGGCCTTAAAGATTTAATATTATAGTTATTTTTAAAAATAGAGATCACTTACTTTTCCCAAATATATTTTAAGTTCATAGTTTTAGAGAATTACTACAAACACTTTCATAGTAAACCCATACTTTATAGGTGGAAACATATAGTCAGTATATATTTTTTTTAAACAAAGGATTAAAAAAAATCATGGTTTCTAATTATGAAAAATACTCAAAATTTTAACCTTGATCTCATATTTATCCCAACTCTTCCTTAAACCCTGTAACTTATTTTTGAAAAAATGCAATGAGAAAAAATATCAATATGGGACATAATATAAAGTAAACCATAATAATTATCAAAAACCATAACAATATTCTATTAATTTCATACCTTTTTACACAAAAAATTAATCACCATATCAAAATGATCCCTATTTTACATTTTGAAAATCAATCATTTTTTTGAAAACTCGTAATCAATAATATAAAATATAACTCGGTAACCTGGGATATAATTATACTAAAATTGAATAACATTGTGGTTTACTTCCATATATGTCATTATTAAAAATGGAATAAAAATATGGGTGATTTTCATACCTAATTAATTGTAGGGATATCATGCACTTCCCCATCATTAGTTTATCACGAATCTACCTGTCATTTGTTTATCACATAACAACCCGTCAAATGTACAAGTAAAATTATATAATGACAGAACATAAAGTATCTCAATTTTCAACTTTTCACTCATAAAATTTTGTTTTCACACATAAGAATACATTCCATGTTATTGAAATAACAAATCCATTTGAAAAACAATTTAAAATAATAAAAAGATATTTTTAAATCAATGCATCTTATATCACTTTAAAACATTTGAGAGAAATTAGAAAATTAACATTTTAAAAAATTCATGTCCACATAAATACAGTAATAAAATAAATTCTAAAAATATAGCATGAAATAAATGAATTTAGAAGAATAAATATTTAAAACACTTAAAATGATATTTTATTTAGTGTCCCCTACAAATATAATGTCACTGAAGTGATCATTAATCAATTGGATTGATTTTCTCTATCCACTTTAAATACACAAAAAACAAGATGAAATACAACATAATATATTTAAAATTTATTTAAAACATAATCATAACATGATTTAATCAAGAAGTAGATGTTTAACCCAAAGAATGCAAATTTGGTTATAAGTTCACTTACTAATTTACAATCTGTTGAATCATATGCCACATGAAAAAAATTAACATTTAAAAAAAATTATATCTATTGAGAATAAATAAATTCATGATATATATTTTAAATTTAAAGTCATATACACCACATAAAATAATACATGTGCCGTAAATCAAAATATTCCTTAAAGAATGAAAATTGAGACGAAGTCCCTAACCTTGAGACTGACTCGTCACATAAAATATTTATATTCTAGAATAATAAACTTATGTTAGTTATTTAAATTATTGAGAACCATGTTATGGTTTATTATTATTTTTATATAACTTTTTATCATGTTATAAAAATTAATTAATTATTAATCTTCATGTCGTATATTTTGATGATATTCCATACCTGAGTCCAAAATAAATTTGGTATGATGTCAATAGTAAACGTTTTACTAAGTCCATCATCTAAAAAATAATTTTCATTAAATAATATAAAGTTTCTTAAATAAAATTATACGTTTAAATCAATTCCTTAAACATGGATGTGAAAAATAAACTACGTTAAAATTGTGGAGATGGTAAGCCATACGTATTCTTGATTAACATTTTTATTTTTCAATGATCATTATGGAAAAAAGGTAATTATTAACATATCTTTCTATAACGATCATTCTATGATCATGGGATTTTTGAAGGTATATAATTGTTTAAATTTCATTTTGAACCTCTTATTTTGGATTAATGAAATGTTCTCGAGGTGTGTGAGGAGGCTCAAGGGTGTTCTAGGGGCCCGAGACATGAAATAAAGGGAAAACGGTCCAACCAGTGTGAGGTGCAGGGTTGAAGGATAGTTTATCAAACCATGCTCCCCCAGAAAAACTGTTTGACCATAGAAATAGGCATTTCACACAGTTGGATCATGGTTTTCATACTATGTGGAGCTTTCTAGGTAACTGTTTTACCTCATGGCCCTTGGATAGTGGGTAACACACGGTTTGGAAAACTGTTTGCCCAAACTGTGAACCCCATTAAAAAGTGGGAATTGAAAAGTTTTTCTCATTGAGATTTTTATACCCTCACCTAATATTTCCCTTTGTATTCCCCCATCAAACCCTATTGAAAAACTTCTAGGACCCAATCTTTAATGGGTGTTTCTCCTTCAATTATTGGCCGTTAGGAGCACTATTGGTTGTGGATTGAAGATCTGGGTAAGTCTAACACCTCCTTTGTTCTGCTTTCCAGATTAGGGATTATATTTTTAGACATTGTCTTCTAAATCCCTAACACCATATTTTTCTGGTGGAATATATGTTGGGGTTCCAAATTGAGTTTGAATCCAGATCTTAGGCAAGAATTAAGCAAGATTTTTTTTTGTAACTGAGGTAGGTTGTTTACAAGTTATATACCATATTTTTTTATATTTGTGCATTTGTGGTTATAACATAGCTCTCATATTTTTTGAATTAGTTTTCTTTTTAATTATTGGATGAAATGGTGGTTTAAATAAACAATTTTACCCTTATAGATCCCTATGGGATGCGTTTATGTTTATGAGACTGATTTATAGCCACCAACGGGGTATGCCATAATTTATCGAACATAAAGATTTATAATGTTAAGCCTTGTATTTATATGAGATTAGATCGTTACCTTGTAATAATTGTGATATGTAGCTTAAACCATAAAAGGGAACCAATGGTGAATGCGTCTTGTTATATGATGGGAATAAGGTATTTTTTGGATTTTGGTGAAAGAGGTTAAATGGTTTAATATGAATATGTTAAATATATTATGAAATGATAATTTGAATGTATCAGTGAGAAAAATAATATGAATTGATATATGGGTAAAATGGGTTAATGTAGAGAAATTACTGAAATGAAAATTGGTCTAAAGCATGAGATTTGTTAGTTATTATAAATTGGTAGAGGTATTAAAAAGGAAAATAGATTTAATGGGTTATTCAATATAAATGGTAAATATGTAAAAAGGGGTTATGACTTGATGAATCATGACTTGTTAAATAAAATGTTAATTGTAAATGTTATGTGTATTAATTGTATATATTTTGTGATATAATATATCTAGAAAAAGGAAGAATAAGCTTGTGAACATGGCTTGGTGGTGTGGGATAAAGGACTTAGGATCATCCCATGGGTCGGTTTGGACTAAGACTCTAAACCCCACCCTTTAATGCACATGTTAGGGTGTTAGACTGAGGATATTAGCCCCTAACTGTTTCATTGGATGAGACTACGGGGATAGATGCTTCAAGGTAAGCGTGTTCTGATTATTTATGAAATGTTTTATCGCTATAGTGCTAGGGAATTTGAATTGTACCAATATTCATAGAAATGTAACTTCATAGGCCATTTTTTATATGAAATAAATAATTATGCCAAGGAGTATGTGTTGTGAGAAAACCTAGTAATAATGAAGGAATAAACATTCAAAAGGAAATTGAGATTGGATATAGTTATAGTGGATATTAATGAACAATGGCACCCAAGTTTTCTATTTTCTTACGTTATCATTACATCATATGCATTCACTATATATTAGAATGCATATTTTTTAGACACTTTTTTTGGTGAAATACTGAGTTTTAATCACACCCATATTAGGCCTCTATTGGGTACCCAAGAAGATTTCATGGTGTCATGTTAGGACAAGGGAAAATGCTCCATGTAGGGAATTAATTTGTGCTTGGGATGTGCATTGATGGGGATCTGAACATGGATTTAGGACCACTTTGGGGATTTGGTTGATTGTTATTAATTTTGGTTTTCTTCATTTCGGAATTATTATCATGACAAGACATAATTAATACCAGTTGTGGTTTATACCCAATTTGTGGAGATGTTTGATTATGAATTTTCATTGGTTATTTCTTATGGTCTATTATATTTATTGTGTTTTCTACTATGGATTAGTCTGGTTAAAAGGAAATAGCACCCCCATGTGATTTATTAGACCCTCTCCACAAGTCAATAACCTCTGGCGTATGGGGAAGTGTGCTTGAGGTTATGTGGAGACTCAGATCAAAGCACCCGTTTAGTAGCTTTCTTGTTTAGGGACATTACAAAGGAGTATCAAAGTAGGTATTTTGTGCCTTACTATTTGGGATGGTAGATAGGAGGTTAGGACATGTCAGGTATTGTAAATGAGCTCATGCATGGGAGTAGCTAACCCATGTATGAGGAAAAACCAAGTACCTAGGGTGGGAATTTTTGTTGTTGATATGAGTTTCTATAGTTGAATGATATTTTACCATTGGGTGATGAAAATGTTGTGTGATGTGACAATTTTATGATATTTTTCTCATATCTAGAAATATATGGGGTTTTTAATTCAAGCATCATATTAGAAACATAGGGATGAATGTGGAATGCATCACGATAGGTAGACACATCATGGGTGTGTGGTGAATAATATGTAGAATTCACATCACTTGAAAATTTGAACAAAATGGTGTCTAATAAAAATGATGGAAATTGTTAAACAAAAATAAAGTTAATGAATGATTAAAGTATTTTGTTTAATGAAATGTTTTAATGAGTTAAAAATGTATTTCGTAACAAGTTATGGATTTTAAAATCTAGCAGAGAAAAGATTAGTGTTGTGAAAGAAGAATTGATCTAAAAAGTTGTCTATCAAAAGACTTGTAAGAAAGGATTTATTTACCCCAGGTTGACCATGAAACATAGTGGTGATGCTATATGGTTGTTCTTCATTTGAGGTGATGTTCTTTGGGATAGTGTATACATGTGGGTTTCTTATGGCCAAAAAAAGGAAGTCTTTTGTTTAAACTGTGGAATATTTCTGTTATATGTTCTAAGATGTGTACTTTTCATTATAGGAAGATTCCACCACAACATCCTATTTCAGTTGGTCGACAAGAGTATGTCGTTAAGAACTCTGCTCTAGAGGTGGATCAAAGGAACCCAATGATTCAGGGAAATAGTGGGAAAGAGAAGTTCCCCAAGTACTTCGTTCGTTTTATGCTGATGATGGAATGGGACCCAGAGTGGCTTTGACTAAATATGTTTGTGATTAATGGGGAGTTCTTGCTATTACACCAACCAACTTTTTGTTTATAGGGTTAAAAAAATGCAGTAGAGTTGTAAATATAGTCTATCCATATGATTATTGATCATTTAGTGACTCATCCTGAGAAGAGAGTCATGATGGAAACTTATATGCTGTGAAGCCATGAAAAGAATTGGTGTGATGTTTTGTTCTAGTTCCAACAGGATGATGGTATTGTATGGAAGGAGTTTTATGAAATGTTTTTTTTATAATTACTATTTCTAGGCATTGAGGTAACAGAAGGATATATAATTAATTTGGTTGAGCTATGGATCGATGTCAGTGATGGATTATACTGACTGCATCACTGATTTTCAATGTTTCATTCCAGTGTAGGTAGGTGATGAGGCTACTACATTCATAGGTTTCTAGGATGGATTTAGACATGAGATTAAGTCCTCAGTGAGTATTTTCCATTTATAGAGGTTTAATGATGTGCTGGATCAGGAGATAATCTTAGAGGGAAATGTAATGGAATCTTCTAGTGGTGGATGTGTAGCTCCCGTTGGGAAACCGAGTGGCATGAATTATGATTATAGGAAAAGAAATATAGAGAATGTACACCAAGGAGGTGGTTGGAAAAGTATCTAGAAAATAGAACCATCCTCTCGGAGAAGTTGCTGAGTTTTTTTATTTGTGTGGTAGGCCGAGGCTCATGCACAATTAGTTACTTGACCACTAATTGAGTGCCGAGAATGTAGAAGTATTTGGTATGTGCAATGGTTCTGTAGGAACCATTATCAGGAGGGTAATAAGGAAGGCCTAAGGCCAGTGTAGTGTACATGAAAGGGTTCAATTACCCCATATCTGGAGGGAAGTTGGATATCTACTCATCAGACTAGTAGAGGTGGAAGATGTGGTACTCCGATTGAAGAGAATTCCTACCAGCAAGGTACTGCAACACCAAGAGTTCAGGTCAAAGGCTAGGGTTGATGGGTAGGTTAACTCCTTGCAGTTTAGCCTACACCTGGAGGTGGCAAGGCTGGACTGTCAACTATTTAAGGTACAAACCATTTTTATCCACTCTTTCTAGTGCGTTATTTGATAGACATTTTCAAATTATTTAATTTATTATTAGTTTTTAGTTGTATTGGTCATGTAAGTTGAGTGTATGTAAGGAGTTATGTCAATTTTTAGACCATTAGGGGTGCAAGCATAAAATATCCAGCAATGTAAGGGGTGAGATCTCTTGGATGGTGGGTACCACTTTCTATGGGACCTATTCGTTCTTGAGAAGACAAGTTTTGATCTGATAATGGGTATGGACTGGCTGGTGTTTTACCATGACCATATTTACAATTACCATTATAGGTTCATGTTTACGTCTCTTGAGGGAGACATGTATGGTAATTGTGGTGAATGGGATGTCCAGGCAGGCCATGTATGGATAGTTTTCCAATAGTTTTGTCAGCTTATAGCCCATTTTGCTTGTTTCATTCTTGATGATGGGAGAGTAGACCTGCTTGTTTTCCCTCCTATGGTGGACCTGTTTTAGGATGTATTTCCTGAATATTTCTTGAGGCTTCCACTTGAGAGGTATGTTTCATTCATGATATAATTGATATCGGGAGAATAACCACGTTCCCTTCTTCCATATGGAATGGAACCCAAATAGCTCAAAGAGATTAATAGTCTATTAGATGAATGGGAAAATAAATGTTTCATTCATCTGAGTATGTCACCTTGGTGATCTCCATTCCTATTGTCCAATATGGGTGACTGATCCATTCTAATTTGTGTTGACTATAGGAAGATCAATCAAATGATGGTTAAGAACTAATACCATTACCTAGGATTGAGGATCTATTCGACCAGCTAAGAGAAGATTCAATGTTTTCTAATACTGATTTAAGGTCGGGGTATAACTAGCTGAGGGTGAGGCCTTCTGACATACTACAGATAGCCTTCATGAGCATGTATAAAATGTATGAATTTTTTGTGATTACATTCTATTTGACCAATGTGCCAGCTGTGTTTATGTCCCTAATGAACCAAGTTTTTTTACCCATACCTGGATAAGTTCCTAGTTGTCTCTATTGATGACATCATAGTGTAATCCAAAACTCATGACGATTGTACCTATCATCATGAAATTATCATGAGTATACTAAGAGAAAATAGGATATATTAAAAGCTATCCAAATTCCATTTCTATATTGATAGGGTGAATTTATTATGTAATATTATCTCTAAGGAAGGTGTATCAGTGTACTCGAAAAAGTGTGGTCAATTGTATCTTGGGAAAATCCCAATAATTTTTCTGATGTCTGATGTTTTTTGGATTGGATGATTATTACCAATGTTAATTAAAGACTTCTCCCATTTGGCTATACCACATTTTGGGTTGACCAATAAGGGTTTCAAATTTTATTGTTCTGTATCATGTGAGAATGCTTTCCATTAATTAAAGAAGTGGTTTACTACAATAATAATTATGATTTTACCCATTCCAAGTAAGGGTTATATATTATTTTGTGATTCATCTAGTTTTAGGATTGGGGAAGTATTGATGCATGAAGTTCGGGTTGTAGAATATGGGTACAAATATTTTAAGACCTCATGAAAGAAATTACCAGATTCAGGATCTTGAATTGGTTGCATTGGTGTATGACCTGAATTTTTAGGGAATAACTTGTTGGGAGAATGGTTCATAGTGTAAACAGATAATAAAATCCTATAGTACATCCCCTATTAGCATGACTTCAATCTTCGATAGTGAATATGGGTTGATTACATACATTCCTTCAATATTGAGTTAGTTTACACACCTGTAAAGGGAACTAGTGTTTCATATTCATTGATTTGTAAGACTCAAAGTCATGTGGTTTAAGAACCTAGTTTCATGTGGAGAATGATGGCGTTGTTCTCTGTGATACATTTTAAGGTGGAGGATGGAAAAATAAAGGTGACCCTAGCATTAAATTAAATTGATTCCGAACTTATGATTCAGATTAAAGAGAAACAACATGCAGATCCAGGGTGTTTAGTTTCGATGGAAATTATTAAAGGTGGGGAGTCATCTTCTGGTTAGACTATTAGTGAGGATGGGATTTTTTATGTTCATAGCCATGTCATTGTGACAACATGTATGTGAGAAGATATGATATAGTAATTTGGTGATTTAAGGTGGTTTGTGCATCCTGGATTGAACAAAGTGTATCATGATATTAGAAGGTAGTAATGGTGGATGAGAATGAAGAATGTGGTGGTAGGTTTTTGTGGTTTTATGCCTTAACTATCAATAAGTGAAGGCTGAGGATCAGAAACTGAGTGGTTTTTTGTAGTCATTACCCAATATGGATTGGTATTGGGATGTATTAAAAATGTATTTTGTTATGGGAATTCCATGGACACCATGGAATAACAATATGATATGGATGGTCGTCAATTTTTTAACTGAAGTAGCTAATTTCTTACCAATTTGAGAAACCATAACTATGGATTCGTTGGGTGAGTTGTATATTCAAGAGATTGTGAGATTGCATAGGGTTCTATAAACGATAGTTTCAAATCATGATCCATGATTTAAATCATGTTTCTATCTAGGATTATATAGGGTTCTTAGTACCTTGATATTTTTAGAATGACACTCCAGCAACAAACACAAAAACAGTTAGAGATCACCATTCAGGTGCTAGAGGAGATGATAAGAGAAAGTGACCTGGAATACGATGGGTCATGGGAAAAGAATATAACACTTTTTGGTTTTTCCTAAAACCATAGTTACCCAGATACGATACAGATGGAACCACTTGAGGCTCTCTATGGAAGATTGTGCAATTCGGCATTATGTTGGTCAGAGGCTAGAGAATCCGAGTTATTGGGACTAAATCTCATGAAAGAGACATCATAACAAATTTATTTGTTTCAAAAATTTATAGAAACATATCAGATTAGAAATAATTCATAAAAAGATCATATCCATCAAACTCTTGAGTTTATAGTTTGTGATTGTGTGTTCCTTTGGGAGTCTCCAAGGTTGGGTCACCATTGAATTTGAATGTAAGGAAAGTTGAAACCCAGGTATGTAGGACCATTTGAGATCATGGAGAGGATCAGATAGATGGAATACCAATTGCCTATTCCACAAAGGTATAGTGGTATTCATGATGTTATCATGTGTCACATCTTAGGAAGTATCACCATGACCCATATTAAGTAATTGATGTTGGGTATTTTGATCTTGATACAGATGCGTCCTTCGTGGGGAATCCGGTTCGTATTGTAGATCATAGTGTTGAAATCTTGAGGGGAAATGTTGTGACATTAAATCGAGTTTTATGGGAGCATGGTAATTTCTAGTAGGATCCATGGGAAAAGGAGACGAATGTGTAGGCCCAGGGGCCCAAACTCTTTTCTTCAGATGCTCAGTGATGTAAGGAAGTTCAACTTGATGACGAGCCACTATAAGGTATGGAGGATGTAAGATCCTATATTTTCTGAAGGTATTCTATTGTTTAAATATCAATTGAAATTTTTTGTTTTGTATTAATTATATTTTATTGGGTGTTTGAGGAGTTTTAAGTGTGTTCTAGGGGATTGAGACTTGAAATAAATAGAAATTATGCCAACCTGTGCAAGGCGTATAGTTTATCAAACCGTTCTCCCCCTAGGAAAACCATGTGCCGATAAGTAGAGGTGTTACTCATGGTTGGGGAAGGGTTTTTAAACTGGGCAGAGCTTCCCAGGTATCTATGAAACCTCACCATCTTGGATAGTGGTTGGATAATGGTTTTCACATAGTTTCAAAAAATACACATCCAAACCCTACAATCCATTAAAAAGGGAGAATTTAATTGTTTTTTCAATCATGTTTTTTAGACCCACACTCGATGTTTCCCACATTTTTCCTACATGAAACCCTTGTGAGGAAAATAAATGACCCAATATTCACAAATTTATTTATCCTTTGATTATTGTCTGTTTGGATCACCATTGGTTATGGATCAAAGATCCTTGTATGTATAAAACTTCCCTTTGATATACATTTTTTATTATGGATTCTGTTTTTAGATATCTTCTTCTAAATCCCTACAAAACACCTTTTCCCTATGGTATATCAGTTTGGATTTAGAAAGGATTTTAAATTCGGATATAAGGAATGGAATAATGATGCAATTTTATTTGGATTTGAGTTAGGTGTTCTACTAGTTATATCCCATAGTTTTATTGTAGATTTTTTCATGTGTAGTTGTGATTTCGCATTCCCCTTATTGGGAAATTATTTTCATTGGAAATATTTGGTAAAATAGGGCATTAAATTATGAATAGGACCCATCACAATCCCCATGGTATGTGATGAGGTTTATAAGGATGATCTAGGGCCACACATGGGGTGTGTCATAATTTCCCACACATAAAGATTTTTAATGCTAGGAGTAGTATTGATTTGAGATGTGGGAGTTCCCTTGTAAACATGTTTACATGTATATTACACCATAAAGGGGAACTAATGGTGAATTTATCTAGTTGTATCAAGGGAAAAGGGATTATTTTGAACATGGTGAAATGGTTTAAATGGTTTAATAGAAATGTGTCATAGGGTGTTTGAAATGGTAATGGGAATGTGTATGTTGGTTAATGAATATAAATTGATAAATGAGTTAAATGGGTTAAGGTGAGGGACATGATGTAAACAATAATTGGGATAATTCATGAGATTTGTTAGTTATGATAAACTAGCTGAGGTATGAAAAAGGAAAATATATTTAGTGGGCTATGCTATGTAAATAGTAAATGTTAAAAAGGTGTTACATCATGATGATGCTTGAGTTATTAAATGGAATGTTAATTTTAAATGCAATGGGTATTGATTTTATATGGGTTCTGATATGATATTTGTGGTTAATGGATGAATAATAACATGAACATGGATTAGTGGTGTGGGATAAGGGACGGAGGCTCCTCCCATGGGTTGGGTTGGAATGAGGCTCTAAACCCACTATAATGCAGAGGTTAGGGAGTTAGACTACTTCTATATGCCCCTAATAGTTGCATTGGATGTGAATTCATATGATGAT
The DNA here is from genome assembly GCA_963277665.1 of Viscum album. NCBI lineage: Eukaryota > Viridiplantae > Streptophyta > Magnoliopsida > Santalales > Viscaceae > Viscum > Viscum album. Next base: position 728,738,208 of record OY728155.1, read on the forward strand.
GCTCTAAGGTATGTTTGTTATGATTATTTATGAATTATTTATCCATAGAATGATATGTAACTTAGTTATACCATTATTCATAAAAATGATCTGGCTTAGGCTGTTGAATAAATGATGTAAAACATAACCCTAAGAGTATGTGTTGTGAATGAACCTAGTAATGAGGATGGTAAAAATGTTATAAATGAAATTGAAATTGGATATGGTTAGAGTGGATATTAATAACCCATGGCAACTAAGTTTTCTCATTTCTTACCTTCTCACTATTTAGTATACATTAACTTTCTGTTAGACTAGATATTTTTTAGACACTGTTTGTGGCAGCTTACTGAGTTGTACTCACACCTTTCTCAGGACTCTATTCGGTAACCGAGTATATTTCATGGTTTTAGGTGAGGAAATAGAAATAATCCCCATGATAGGGAATTAATTTGGGATTGTGATGTTCATTGAGGAGGATCTAAACATAGGGTTGACACCATTTTTGGGATTTTACTTATTGGTTTTAATTTGGATTTTCATGATTTTGTTACTGTTAGCATGACATGATATAATTATTGTTGGTTTTGGTTTATACCTGATTTTGGGAGATGTTTCTTTATGAATTTTCATTTGTTATTTCATATCTTGTTTTTCTATTTATCTTGTTTTCAATGGTGGAATACTCTGGAAAAGGGTATAGTATCCCTACATGACTTATTAGACCCTCGTTGCTAGTCTACAACCTCTGCAGTATGGGGAGGCACGTTTGAGGTCATGGAGTGACCCAGATTAGAGCACCCATTTAGTGGCATCTGATTCAGAGAAATTATATTAATATTATTATTAATATAATATTAATCTTTTAAATATACTTATATATAACATTCATGTGATACGGTGATGAAAAATGAATCACCTCGCTTCATGGAGGTGACAATGCACACATACGCACGAATGACATTATCATTTTTATGCCCATGGTAAGGTAAGAAATTAAAAGATATATAAAACTTTATTAATGATAAATATGTTATAATTTAATATATAAATATTAATTCCATAATTATAACCAGTATTGAGATATAGTGATGGAAATGAATTATACCGATTCATGAGGTGGTAGTTCACCATACACACGAATGATAAATTATTTCCCCATATGATGGAAGACGATATGTATTTAGGTGATGATATTTAAATAATAAAATTCCATTATATTTAATATATTTTTTTCTTATTTCTTCATTGTTGAATAATATTTTATTGAAGGGGAAGAGGAAATAAAACATAAATATTTGATTAAAATAATGCATCTTCATCAGACGATCTCTTTTTCATGACACTTTTAAACCACTAATGGTGGTTTTATGCATAAAATTAAAGATCTTGAAAGTGGTAAGGAATTATAGAAAAGTATTTGAGTAGATATTTGTTGAAACACCTGGGTTTAATTGTGAAGGAAAGAGAGGAATTATTTCCCTTTTATAGGAGAGGGGAGGCGCACTCCTAAAATTATTCAAGGTATTAAATTAATATAAATTTATTATATAATAAAAATGGAATATTACTTAATAATCTAGAATATAGGATGATTATGGGTCAAAATAAATTCATCTAATTAAAAATTGAAATTTTTTAACTATTTTTAAATCATTATCTTTTTGTTTTAACCTCTATTTAACCTATTTAATTCTTACCATGACAATATGTGATTTTACTCATTAAAGGTTAATATGATTAAAATAAACTAAAAATGACAAATAAATGAGTCATTTATGAAATTTTTATAATTATCTAAAAAATGTGGCCAAATTTTAGATTTTTATGAATTTTATATCATTTAATATAATATTATTTATTTTAAAATATCATTAATTTCAATTTTGACACTATCCATTACATAACTTTTTAAAAATACCATAACATGATATATTTGAAAAAATATTTTACCTCATAAATATTATGTCAAAGGAATATATAAAATTCGGGTATCATATTAATTATATCAATTTTTTAATATTTCTTATATCATTTATTTGATATTTTCTTTAATTAAATAATTAATGCATCATCATTGTGTAATCCTTTAATGTAATTATTTCTCTCTTAAATATTAAAAATAAAATATCATGATGAATATAAACATTTTATCTCTCAAAATACTATTTAATATCTAATATATCCCCTATATAACTCCATATTTACAATATTTCCCTTGCTAAAAAGTGAAATATGGAAAAATTGAATTTTCATTGAATAAAATACTATAAATGGATTAAATTCATCAAAGTGGAACCACGATTTCAAAAATCCATCCCATGGATGATTTTCGTTTAATGTTATAGTGACTCAGATTTTGGCCCTGTCAGGCTTTAGATTATTTCTACGAATAATTACAGAGCTAGGCACGAAGACGACGTGCGATTCCGAGGCCCGGTGTGCCTGGAATTAATTTTATAAAAATATTAAGTATTTTTATACAATTCATGTCGTGGGGGTATGATATCTCATAAACGGTAGCTTAGAACAAGAACTTGAGGGCACGGTTGCGTCCAGAACGTGTTGTTTACCCTAGGTGAGGTGTAAACTTCGCGGGTGCGGGCCTGCTGTGGAAAACGCCACCAGGGGCGTTTTCATAAATAAGTGGAAAAGTTGGTTTATGAACGTTGGCTTGAATAACTTCGGAACAGAGTATCATATCGCAAATCTGAGTACATTTATTTGTTCATAATGGTGTGTTTACCCTAGGGGTGACCTTAACTTTGACTGCATCGGGTGTCGGGCGAAGGCGAGTCGGGAGCCGGAGATATTTTATCAAAAATAAATATCTTCTTCTCCTCCCCCCCAATTTGAACGTGCGGCACAAAAGAGGAGGAACTCCTCCTCCTTCCTCCTTCTCCTCCCCTTTCGACAGCGAATCGACGACCAAATCACGCGATCAAGGTTCCATTGGATTCAGATCTTGACGGCAGACGTTCCTGGATCGTGCAGCGGAAGCTTCGAAGCGCGGATCGTCGACATTTCACCCGCGAGGTAGGCGGTTTGAGTCATAAAGGCCTGGATCCTTTTTTTGTGTTGTTTTTATTCAAATTTTCATAATGGTTGTATTTTTCGGGTCCCGAGGTTTCCAAAACCTTTTTCGGATTTGAATTCCGAGCACCGGGGTGCTCCCGGTGGCTCCTGGAAGTTTTCCGGTGAAATCCCATTTTTCCGGTGGTGGCCATGGTAGAATCTGGTAGTGGCGTGGCGGTGGCGTGGTGTTTTCTGATAGTGACGGTGGAATATAGTAGCGGAATCTGGCGGTGGCGGCGGAATCCGGCAGTGGCGTAGTGTTTTTCGGTGAGGCAGGCGGTGGTCCGACCAGATTTTTCTGGAGGTTCTTTAAACCCCCGTAACACGCAAACCGTAACTCTGATTTGCGAGCCGTTTGCGGCGACACGTTCCTTCCATCGAGACGGACCCTTTTAACTCACATTGAGAATTTTGTGAGTCAGTTGTTTGGCCTGGGGGCTTGAAACGTTGAATAAAATAATAATATTTTATAATTATTCGACTTCGGGCCAGCGTCTGACTGATGTGTCAACATTGGTGTTGAGACCCTAATGGTACGACAGACTTTTCTTGATGGTTTCCGGGTGTAGGGACTTAGTTTGGGGTGTGAGCCCCACGAGGCTGGGTTTTGGCGTTTGCGGAGATACGCAGATTTCGCACCAGGAATCCGATTTTGATGGATGAATAGTCAATCCTTTGTGCCTTTCTGAGAGGATCGTAATGGTGTGATCCGTTCGTTGAGTTTCGGGATCATGGCATGGGTCCCACCCAGGCTGGCTTCGGTGAATAGTACCTTTTTCACCGGGTGTCCGTTTCGGACGAACGAGTAGTCGATTCCCCTTGTTTTTTTGAGGGGATCGCCATGGTATGATCTGCTCGATGTTTTTCCGGATCATTGTGTGGGCCCCGCACAAGCTAGCTACGATGAATAGTTCCTTTTTCATTGGTGCTCTGTTTTGGGCGAGTAAGCATCCTATCCTACGTGTTTTTCCGCAGGGATCGCTATGGTGGCCTTGGTATCAGCCTTGGTGGTGTGTAGTGTGGCATTGTTATGGGTCGCTTGGGTTAGCAACGTTTTGGACCAGCAGTGGTTGAGAGTACTCCCTTGGTTCGTTCCCACAAGGGTTTGTGCAGCATGACAACCTTTATATAGGTTTGTGATCCTCTCGATGGGATGTTTAAACTGTTAGAGTTGTGGCATCCCTCCTGTGGGCTCGGAGCAGGATCCTTTAGCAGATTTTCTCTAGATCAGGTTCCTGATATGGCTGTGATCGCTTATTCATGGGAGACGATCCCCTATCTAGCAGGTTAACCCCGTAGGGTTTGTGGCATCATCAAGAATATGATCCCCTATGCAGTGGGCCGTGTTCAGTAGGGTTGTGGCATCGACGAGTATATGATCCCCTACATAGCATCCAGTTTATAGTAGGGTTGTGGTATCGTTGGTTATGCGATCCCCTACTCACTGTGTGGTTTTTGTAGGGTTGTTGTATCGTCATTTCGATCCCCTACATCACCAGTTATACCAGACAGGGTTCTAGTATTGTCGTGACCACCTTTATATGGGTGAAGATCCTCTATCTAAGTGACGTTCTTCTGTTGATATTCAGATCGGGTTGTGGTATCCCCCAGTGGATCCTAGGTGTGATCCCCTATCTGTGAGAACTATGTATGCCAGATCGGGTAGTGGTATCCCCCAGCGGACCCTAGGATTGATCCCCTATCTATGAGATCTTTGTATACCAGTGTGGGTTCTGGTATCCCCTAGCAGACCCCATGAGTGATCCCCTATTCGAGGAGATTATTGTTCATGTTGTTTCAGCGATGTTTCCCCAGTGATGCTATCCGACGAGTGTGATCTCTCGGGTGAGCATCTGAGAGGTTTGTGAGAAACCTGATGGAGTGTATCTCTCGGATGAGTATCATCTGGGATGACAATGATCATGTGGTGTACTCTCCTGTTTGTGGACAGTTGCTGGTGATGAGGTCGGTATCACTTGTGCCTTGGTGTGTGAGCTGGGCATATCTAGATTGTTCAAGGTGCATGTATGGGCATACACCTGGGCTGAGCTGACTAGTTGTGTTTAGCCAAGGATGGTCACGAGATGGAATTTCTCTCTCGTCTAGGTTCCCTATGGCTGTGATGAGCAGACTGTTCCCTTTCAGTTTATCTCTTTTGGTTTTGGGTTTTTGGGGTGCTTACTAAGTATGTTTATACTCACCCCTTCACGAGCTTTTCCCACACATGTTTGTGTCTTGTGCAGACCACATATCATTAGATGGAGTCCTAGGAGGACCCGAAGCAGGTGGAGCTGAGTGAGCGAGACTGACCAGGGTGTTTGCTGGTGCGGTGCCAAGGGAGCTTTCCGGCAGTGTTTGTGGCAGTGTCCCCGCTTCTTCAGAGCCGTTTGGCCGCACTTTGTAGTTTTATTTTGGTGGGCCATATTTTTCCCTTTTGTACTTTTTCTGTTGCACTCTGGTTTGGGATAGATTGTATGCATTCCTTTAATTTTCAGTTTTCTATATCTCTGCATTGTTGCATAGAAGTGTTTTTGGGTGCGTGTGTACAGGTACCTTAGGCTAATGCCTCCCATGTGTGTAATAGCCTACTCGACACTAGAGGCCATCCCCTGGCCTATTGGAGGTGGGCTTGGGGTATCGCGGCTCGAGCCCCATTGGGTCGGGTCGTGACAGAGTTGTATCAGAGGAGGTTCTACCTTTGGGATCTCAGAGCATAGTTGTTCTAGCTGTGAGTTTGGTTCGGGTTGCATAGTGGAAGTGTTAGGATGTTTTGAGTTCAGATTTCAGGCTAGAGACTCTAGTGCTGGTGCGACGACCGATGTATCCAAACACCAGGACTCTGATAACCTGCCTTTTGACTTGTGACATTTGAACACTGGTCGCAGGGACATTACGGTACATGCATCATATAAGACTGAGTTTTTGGGTTTTCCTTTCCCTTCTTGAGTAAACTCTTCAGATATACTCTTTGACATTGGTGCATCTTGAATTTATTTCAGGATGCCTCCATGACGACAGCCAGCGAGGGTTCCGCATCAAGATTGTGGTGATGATCCGCCCCGTGTAGAGGCTGTGGACTAGGGTGCATGTTCTGAGGTTGGACCTCCAGGTGGTCCGCCAGTTGAGCCACCACCCATCAAGTAGCTGGATGTGCTGGCGGTGCAGGATGAGGTTGCACGCAGGCTGAGTGCACTGCATGAGTTCCAGAGGTAGAAACCTCTGAGGTTTCGGGGAGATCCAGACTCCCAAGCAGCTGATGACTGGCTTGAGGCAGTCACCCGAGTTTTCCGCCTAACCTCCAGATCAGATGGTGGTCCTAGCAGTGAGCCTTCTTCTTGGTTCTGTCGGGCGATGATGCAGCCTAGTGACGCAGTCCCACGAAGATGAGATGCTCACGTGGGTAGAGTTTTTGCGGCTCTTCAGGGAAGGGTTCTATCCGGTGATGCTGAGGTCAGTGCGGATTTAGGAGCTTCTGCAGCTTCGGTAGGAGGAACTGACTATGTCGGAGTACTCGATGAGGATTACGGACCTGTCATGATACTCCCTAGATATGGTTCGAGACCCGTTCTTTAGGGCTCAGGCCTTCGAGCAGGGCCTACATAGGGACATCTCGGAAGGTGTCGTTTCCTTGTGTCTGCCCACCTATGCTGGAGTGCTGGGGTGAGCGTTGGTGGTGGAGAGATTTCTGGCTGAGTAGATCCCACCTGTTAGTGCTGGGAACATGAGAGCTGAGACTGTGTCAGTCGGACCGACATCTGGTAGCTGACGACAGACTCAAGGGCTCGGTCATGGCCGACGTTTCAGGAGGCGACCCCAGGATGGAGGATCTGAGGCTTAGGGCTCACATGGCTCACATTCCAGTTTTGGTCAGCCGCAAGAGTGGCAGTGTTATGCTTGCGAAAGTTGGGGACATCTTGTTAGGGATTTTACGACCCGACATGCTGCTGAGAGGGAGTTGGTCGATGGACCGGCTTGGTAGAGGCAGCGTCTTGAGCAAGGAGGTCTGCAGGGCGGCGGACGTGGCAACAGAGCTGGTGTAGCAGTAGGAGGTGGTAGGCGATATCAGTTACCACCACCCCCACCCCCTGGTGGTCCACGCCAATTGCATGGAGCTGGTGGCCGAGGGCGAGGACAACTGCATGCCCTAAATGTTGTTGACTCAGAGGCTCCGCGGATGGATAGAGGTACGCCTTGTGTCCTTTCTACTTTCTACAGTAGTTTGATAGACATCGTTTAGAGGTACCCTTCCTTTCTGTTTCTTCCTTGAGTTTTGTTCAGGGCGTTGGTAAGACCCTATGTTGGTGTTGTTCGGCGTGCTTCAAATGTATGAGGGAGAGAGATCCTTCCCCCACCGAGACATGTTTTTGTGACGCGATTAAAACCGTGTGGGCGAGTCAGTGCTACCCAAAGCGGATAGTGTTGAGGTGTGGTGGAAAAGTTCCTCTGACTTATGTGTTTGGGCATGGGTGTTGGTTGGCGAACTAGCTGGTGTGGGAGACCAAGTTAAGAGTCTAGTTTCTTGCCTTGAGATTAGGGCTTTTCAGGGACAAAAAGTTCTGAGGGGGTTGGGAGGATGTAGAGACTCAGATTTTGGCCCTGTCAGGCTTTGGATTATTTCTACAAATAATTCCAGAGCTAGGAGCGAAGACGACATGCGATTCTGAGGCCCAGTATGCCCGGAATTAATTTTATATAAATATTAAGTATTTTTATACTATGGACATGGCGAGGGTGTGATATCTCCTAAAAGGTAGCACAGAACAGGAATTTGAGGGTATGGTTGCGTCTGGAACGTGTCGTTTACCCTAGGCATGGTGTAAAATTCACGGGTGTGGCCATGCTGTGGAAAACGCCACCAGGGGGAATTTTGTAAATAAGTGGAAATGTTGGTTTACAAGCGTTGGCTTGAATAAATTATGAACGGAGTCTCAAATCGCAAATCTGAGTCCGCTGTTGTGTTTAGAATGGCGCGCTTACCCTAGGGGTGACCTTTACTTTGTCTGCATCGGGCGTCGGGCGGAGGCGAGTCGTGAGTCGGAGATATTTTTAAAAAAATAAATATCTACTTCTCCTCCCCGCCCATTTGAACGTGCGATATAGCAAAGGAGGAACTCCTCCTCCTTCCTCCTTCTTCTCCCCTTCCGACGGTGAATCATTGACCAAATCGCGTGATCAAGGTGACGTGGGATTCAGATCTTGACTGCGGGTGTTCCTGGATTTTGCAGTGGAAGCTTCAGAGCACGGATCGTCGGTGTTTCGCCCGCGAGGTAGGCAGTTTGAGTTTAAAAAGCACATATCCAGTTTTTTTGTTTTTTTATTCAAATATTCATAAGGCTTGTGTAGTTCGGGTACTGAGGTTTCTGAAACATTTTTTGGATCTGAATTTGGAGCACCGGGGTGCTCTCGGTGGCTCTCGGAAGTTTTCTAGCGAAATCCCGGTTTTCCATTGGTGGCCATGGCGGAATCCGGCAGCGGCACAGTGGTAGTACGGTGTTTTCTGACAGCAACGGTGGAATCTAGTAGTAGAATCTGGTGGCGGAAGCGGAATCCGGCGGCGGTACAATGTTTTCTGGCGAGGCAAGCGGTGGTCTGGCCATATTTTTTCAGGGGTTCTTTAAACCCCCGTAACTCGCAAACCGTAACACTGATTTGCGAGCTGTTTGTGGTGACACATTCCTTGCATCGAGACAGAACTTTTGAACTCACTTTGAGAATTTTTGAGTTGGTTGTTTGGCCTGGGGTATTGAAACGTCGAATAAAAAAATAATATTTTATTATTATTCGACTTCGGGCCGACGTATCTTCTACCCAGAGCGTCCAATTGATGTGCCGTAAGTCATGTTGAGACCCTAATGGTACGACAGACTTTTCAGGATGGTTTTTGAATGTTGGGACAGAGTTTGGGGTGTGGGCCCCATGAGGCCAGGTTTTGGCACTGGCGGAGATACGCAGCTTTCACACAAGGAGTCCGATTTTGACGGATTAATAGTCGATCCTGGGTGTCTTTCCAAGAGGATCTCAATGGTGTGATCCGGTCATTGGGTTTCAGGATCATGGTATGGGCCCCACCGGGGCTGGATTCGGTGTATAGTACCTTTTTCACCAGGTGTTCATTTCGGACGAACGAGTAGTCAATTCCGCTTGTTTTTCTGAGGGGATCGTCGTGGAATAATCCACTTGATGGGTTTCGGGATCGTTGTGTGGGCCCTGCATGAGCTAGCTACAGTGAATAGTGCCTTTTTCACCGGTGATTTGTTTTAGGCGAGTAAGTAGCCTATCCTGCGTGTTTTTATGCATGGATCACGATGGTGGCCTTGGTATCGGCCTTGGTGGTGCGTAGTGTGGAGTTGTTGCGGGTTGCTCGGTTTAGCGATGTTTTTGGACTAGCAGTGGTTGAGAGTACTCCCTTAGTTAATTCCCATGAGGGTTTGCATGACATCACAACCTTCTTATAGGTTTTTGATTCTCCCGATGGGATGTTTAAACTTTTAGAGTTGTGGAATTTGTTCAGTGGGCCCGGAGCAGGATCCTCTAGCATCTTTTCCCTAGATCGGGTTCTTGGTATTACTCTGACTGCTAATTCACAGGCGGTGATCCCCTATCTAGCAGGTTATCCCTGTAGGGTTTGTGGAATTATCGGGAATATGATCCCCTATGCAGTGGGACATGCTCAGGAGGGTTGTGGCATCGACAGGTATACGATCCCCTGCTCAACATCAGGTTTATAGTAGGGTTGCGGTATCATTGTTAATGTGATCCCCTACTCAACGTGTGGTTTCTGTAGGGTTGTGGTATCATCAGTTAGATCCCCTACATCTCCAGTTATACCAGATACGGTTCCGGTATCATCGTGAACACCTTTATATGGGCGACGATCTTCTATCTGAGTGACATTCATCTGTCGAGCATCAGATCAGGTTGTGGTATCCCCCAGCGGACCCTGGGAGTGATCCCCTGTCTGTGAGATCATTATATACCAGTGTGGGTTCTGGTATCCCCTAGCGGACCCTAGGAGTGATACCCTAACTGAGGAGTTTGTTGTTAATGTTTTTTCAGCAATGTTTCCTCAGTGATGCTATCCGACAAGCGTGATCTCTCGGGTGAGCATCTGAGACGTTTGTGAGAAACCTGGTGGAGTGTATCTCTCGGATGAGTGTCATCTAGGATAACATTGATCATGTGGTGTACTCTATTGGTTTTGTACAGTTTCTGGTGATGAGGTCGGTACCGCTTGTGCCTTGGTGTGTGATATGGGTATATCTGGATTGTTCAAGGTGTATGTATGGGCATACATCTGAGATGAGATGACTAGTTGTGTTTAGATGAGGATGGTCACGAGATGGAGTATCTCTCTCCTCTGGGTTCCCTCTGGCTGGGATGAGCAGACTGTTTCCTTTTAGTTGCTCTCTTTTGGTTTTGGGGTTTTGGGGTGCCTACTGAGTATGTTTATACTCACCCCTGCACGAGCTTTGCCTGCACATGTTTGTGTCTTGTGCAGACCACATGCCTTTCGACGGAGTCCTAGGAGGTCCCAGAGCAAGCGGAGCTGAGTGAGCGAGATTGACCGGGGTGTTTGCCTGTGCGGTGCCGAGGGAGCTTTCTGGCCGTGTTTGTGGCAGTGTCCCCCTTCTTCAGAGCATGTTGGATGCGCATTGTAGTTTTATTTTGGTGGGCCCTATTTTTCCCTTTTGTACTTTTGCTGTTGTACTTTGGTTTGGGATAGATTGTATGCATTCATTTACTTTTAAGTTTTCTATATCTCTTCCCTATTTGTAAGGAGGTTTTTGTGGGTGCGTGTGTACTGGTACCTTAGGCTAATGCCTCCCATGTGTTTGATAGCCTACTCGGCACTAGACGCCAGCCCCTGGCCTATTGGAGGCGGGCCTGGGGTGTCGCGGCTTGAGCCCCATTGGGTCGGGTCATGACGAAAGTAACTCATATAATAAAATTTTGAAAATTTATAGGATAATATATATATATATATATATTATTTTTAACTTTAATTACCAGAATTACCATTAAATATGGTAATAAAAATTACTAAAGTTACTATTAATATTGTAAAAAATAAATAAACCTGTTTAATAAATTTTTACCATTTTATTCAAGCTATATAATCCAACTTTCCAAATTTAAAACCCAAAAGTGGCTAAAATTAATTTACAATTAACCTCGTTGATGTGGTGAGAAAACACATCATTAAAGTGAATAAATTCAACGGATTGAAATGTTTTTATATCATAGTTTGTTGTAAAATTTATTCAAATGAAATAATTTGGATTAAATGATATAAAATTATTATAATTATAGTTTAAAACAATATAAAAATAAAATACATCACTATAAGTTATTTTTATGAAACTGTTTTTCTCAATTAAAATGAAATATTTTTCATTTTTCATCAAAAACAAATTATCCGAAAAATAAAAAAACTCAAACCAAAATAAATTCTTATATTCATCCAAAAAATAAGAATTATATTTTTTAAAATATAATTTATAAAATTTTCAAAAAAAATTAAAACAAGTATGCCATCAAGAGGTGGCATAATTACTTTTTTAGAAAAATTCTATTTTTATTGGAAAAATTCGAGTTGTTCTTATATGATGTATAGAATAGAAAAAATATGAATGTTAAAGAATATTTTGAACATAATATATATATATATATATTTCATTAATATAATCAAACATGATTTATTTTTTTATTTTTTTGGAATAAAATGAACTTCTGCTCATTTAAATAGTGTTTTTGAAATAATTTCCTATTATTTTAAAAAAGGGTTTTACAATAATTTATAATTAATTACTCAAAGAATTATATACACTTGTGTAAACCATATTTTCATAATTTAGTAAATTTGGCTCATAATAGTCATTCTAATTGTGAAGTTATAATGGTTACATTTAAATAATAATATTTAGTTATTCTCTTAAGTTCGATGTCCCGTATCATGTATTCTATGAAAGATAGTATTTTTTTAAAAAAAACATAGGATGATAACTAATTAACAACACAAAAAATTGAATTTATATAAAATAGATCTCAATACCATTCAATAATATCAAAATTATAGAATTATACATCCAAAACTATATCCATAAACTTATTGTAACTAGATTTTGGTTAGTCTGAAAAGAAAATCTTGAAGTGATGATTTAAAATTATAATTCAAGTAATAAGGATCAAAATTAAAACCTTTTAATAAGGATAAAATTATAATATATCATCCATTAGGTCCAACATAGTGTCATCCTCCAACACCATCATTTTTTTCACCTCAATACAATGTAATTTTTCAAAGTAATATATACTTCTTCCTTAAATAGAAAACATACAAATATAGTATTAATCATAAATATTTCCTATCACTTTAAATTAATGAAAATATAATAGAAATTATCAAAACTATATAATTATTATATCATGGATTGATAAATCTCCCATTTTTTCATAAAGAGAACCCAACTAAGACAAAAAATCCAATAAGTAACTGAATAAACAGAAGAACACACATTAATTTATACCAAAATTCCTTATATTCATCCCCATTTGAACTTATCAAAAAAGTCTATAACATAACATGAACTATTTTATTTCACAATTAATATATAAAATTTAAACATAACAATCAAAATTTGTAATTTTGTTGAAAATAGAAGGGAAAATGTGTAATGAATTTATCTATTTCCTACTTATTTCCCTTAGTATTCAACGTTTTTTCCTAATATAATGTGATATTTCTAATATTTGGCATTAACAACATCAATAATAATAGAAACTATATCACAATAAACTACTTTATCTTTAACAAAATCTTCTAACATTTATACAACTCATATTTATCCAACTATAGTGCTTCCCTTTATTTATTAATGATATATTAATTAGAGATTCTATTATGGATTCCTGACATCAATATATTTTCTGAATATTATCCTCTAGAGGAGTATGTCTTATTTGATTTTAATCTAATATTATAGTTGTAAAAAAATAAACAACCAATTTTCTTTAATTTTAGTAGAAAAATGAATATGTTTTTTAACATATTACTTAAGTTGGCCTACTATAAATGGTTTAGGCACAACAATTTTTAGAGATGTGAACACTTAATGAGTAATAGTGGAATCCAATAATCTTAAATATTCTTTGAAATATATTTTATCCAATATATATGGTTTATTATGGACATTAGAAGAAGGTAAAAGTTGATTTGAGAAAATATCTTCCTCAAAAATGTGTCTGGGTATAACTATAATTCTAACTATTTTATTTCTTAGAGGTAGTTCTTATATATACAGATAGTGATATGTAAGATATTATATCAACTCAGCCTATAAATTCATTTAGTGCTCAACTTTAAAAATATTTACTGGATAGAACATTGCCCAAATAATCTATCAATGTTGATGATGATGGACTTATATAATATTAAAAATAAAGTCGTAACTGCTATACAAATTAGTGTTCCTATAGTATCTTTAGAAAATATTCGTTAAAAAGTAGTTAAATTAATTATTTAATTATATACAAATTTTCTTTTGAACATTTTATCGTTTTATCTATGCAAACCACCTCCACATTCATTTCCAATAAAGCAGGGGATTCTCCACCTAAGTATGTAGTTAAAAAATATTAAAAATGGGAATTTATAAGAGTTTATACAATCAATTGATGGCTAAAAGATAGATGGAGCCACATAAATAGAATATTTCTTAGTTATAGTTTCATTATAAGATGTCATTTAAGAGAAAATAGTTTGGGATGAGTTGGTTACTGCTCTTATTGATATAGTTAATATAAGAGGTGAGTAAGATTATATAGATTTAGAAAAATTGTTGAATTTTGAAGGCAATAAGGAGTAAAAAAATGGATACATTGGTATTTTTACATTTTATTTTTATCTAATTACTACTCTGTATTATTGGGGTTTAATTTTTTTCTATCCTTTATGAAATATAAATACCGATATTATTTTCTAACATGTTTTGATAAGTACAAAGGGGGTTGAATTGGGGAATTTGAGAAAGAATTAAGGAGGTGTTTTGTTCATACCATTTCTTAATGTGTTCTATACATCCTCTCTAATAATATTTTTTTATGTATTCCTAGGTGCTACAAAATTATCAGAGTATCTATTCCATTCATAAATGTTCTCATACTATTGATTCTAGAATTCACCTATACGATAACATTTTATTGATATGATTATGGTTATTTTCTAATTCTGAAGATGATTACAGTAGGTATAAAATATAGACATTGTATTAAATTTTGAGCTAGAAAATATACCCCTGTGAATCTATTGTAGTCATCTAATATACAAATGTATACTTCTTTCTCAAAAATAGATGTCTTAGTTAGATCGAACAAGTACAGATGATCCAACTAAAGTAGTATTCATGTATTCACATTCTTTATTCTCTTAAAATACTCCTTTCACTACCTTTATTTTATGCATCAGTTATATACATAATTCTTGACCACATTGAGTTTGTGGAGTTCTAGAATACATTTATTCTTAGATAAATTTTCCATCATTCGTAAATTGATATTCCCAAGACACCAATTTCATAAAACACTATCCGTCTACACTATATTCTAACAATATACATTTTTCACAATTAGTTCAAAAAGTTTAATTATAGAAACATTATCCTTAAGGTTAACATAAAAAATAGAACCAACTTTAATAATAACGAATTAATAAAATTTAAACATAACAGTCACATAATCATCAAATAATTGGGATAACTTATCAAATTCTCCTTTTATACTTTAACATGAAAAACTATATTTATAATAGAATAATTGGATATTTTAACCTCACCAAATCATTTTATATTACCCTTATAATTTTCCTTATTTCCTTAATGATCACTTATAACTGAGATGGCCATGGTTTCTTTCACATTATGCAGAATATTACAGTAGGTAGAAAACCTAGATAATGGTTTACATTTTTTAGCCAAAAAATACACCTATTTGAATCTATTATAGTCATCTCAAATAAAAAATCATAATTCATTCCTCCAAGACTAGGAGTATTGGTTATCCCAAAAAATTCTTGATGAACCAACTGAAGTAGTCTGCCAGTGTTTACATATATTTTTTACCCTAAACGAGTCCTTTTTCTATTTTCCCTTCAAGGATCGATCACACACATGGTGTTTTACCACAGTGAGTTGGGGAAGTTTTAGTAAACATTGATTCTTAGTGAAATTTTCAAGAAATATTTAATTGACATTCCCAAGACTCATATTCCATAAAACACCATCTATCTACATATTATTCAAACAAAATACATGTTTCAAAATTAGTTCAAATGGTTTAATTTATAAAAATTCTACTCGCAATTAGTATAAAAACATAGTATTGTATTATATAATAATTAATGTTAATATATTTAAATATAAGATTAATTATATCATAATACAATTGAGATATAATTATTAAATTATCGTTCAATACTTCAACATAGATATCTTTATTTTTAGTAGAAAAATAATATATACAAACCTCATAAAACACTTTTACATTTCCTTTGTAATTTTCTTTAAATGAGACATTACATTCATCATATATGTTATAATTTTTAATGTTTGAAGAGTCTACATTTATATTCCTAGAGCATCCATTGTCAAGATAACACACATCTTTCTTGATTAATAAAATAATTGGGTATGAAAATATTAGCACTACTATTTATATGTACCCACATTTATTTCAAAAAATTATTATTTAGTGTCTTATTGGGAAGAGATTTAGTGATATTAGCCTTTTTATGTCCCAAATACTATGATTCTATAAGAGATAATTCATTTGAATGATGTCAATAAATTATGTATATATAGAATATAAAAATAGAGATAACACCTTATGATATTTTCATAAATAAATTTATTTATATATTTAGAAATTCATTATTATAGCCAATATCATTATTGTTTTTAGTTATCTTTGTCAATGAAACCATCTAGTTACATCATTATATTACATTTAAAAAGGTTTTAAAAAAATATTCCAAACTCTCAATGTCACCTTTAAACATCTAATATTCCTTTAAAATCACATCCAATTTGTCCTTTCAATCATACTAGAAGCCATGTTAACAAACTTCTTAATCAATTAATGTAGAACCTTGTTTTCTTCAACACATTTCTTATTAAATTCCTTAAAAATATTATACCACTAAAACATTACAACAATATCTTTTTAAACCATTTTAACCATTTTATTTGACACATCAACACTTGTTTTACAAAAATTTTAATTATAGTCCTAATCAAATATAGAATCACTAACCTCATTCATATTTTACATTAATTATAGATTGAAAGATTCATTCCTAATTTAATATTTTCACCCAAATATGGAACTTCAATAAAAAAAACATGGTTAAAAAATTTATTTTGTCCCTTTATTCCTATATTTTTTTTTCTTTTTATCGTTATTTGATCTTAGGTAGTTAGTTATTGTTAGGTCTACTATGCTAGATACCCTGAGCGGGGGGGGGGGGGGGGGGGGGGGTGAATCAGGGCAAGACATATTAAAACAACTGACCATATTGATCTTGTCTCGTTTTTAAGAAAGACTCTCTTCTCTCTTTTCCTTTAGCAAAGTATAAACAAAAACTAAAGCATGTACATGACACAACTATTTTTACTTGGTTCACTCTCACTAGGCTACTTCCAAGGAGCATACACCGGCGATGTGCTGATGTACCAAATCCACTAAAATCACATTGTTGTTTACAAAGTTTGGGATAGATCACTTATATTTACAGGCTCACTACCTTTACAATGTTTAGGGTCAGCTCACTGCTTTCCCCAAGGTCACTCCCTGTTTCTCTCTCTCTCTATGGCTCACATCCGGTGAAGAGGATCACGTTCTTCCTCTTAATTTTCTCGCTACTCTGGAAGGGATCCACTCACAGTTTGTAGACCTATAGGTCTCTTCATTATCACTAATGAATACATTCTCTATTGTATGTATATGATCTGTTGAAGTCCAGCCTTTGCCCGTGGATGAATCTCACTTTGCACCGAAGGTATCAGGTAATCTTCAAGATTTTGCGCAGCCCAAAAATGATTGTCGTACTTATACCATACCTGGCACACTTCTCCAAGCCGTCGCGCAAGTTCCAACATGCAAGTTCAAGATGACGCACAAGTTCCAACACGCAAGTTCAATCCGGCAAAGAGGTTCACCTCAACCAATTACGCGACACTCGCTTCTTCAACTGCAAACTTGTGCGACTCACACCCTTTTACGCCCAAACCAATTTTGGCGCACAACTATCAACTACCATGATTCTTCAAATTCATGGTTCACAAGTTTTACCAAACCACTAGAATGCCACCCCCTTCTTGAATTCCAAACTTGGGATACTCACACCATTTCTTTCCTAAACCACTTTGGGCGCCGAACTATCAATTGGCGTGCCAATTTTGAATATCTTTATACTTGCACAACTACAACACCAATTTCATGACTGGAGATCTGATTTTCACTAAGTGTTGTACTCACACTGAATGAGGAGGGGTCAACCTCTATTTATAGGCATTTGGACTACTTGAGCGCCGGTGCACAAGTCTCCTCCTGGCGCGCAAGTCCTGCTTCCATAGTCTCTATCACCCTAGTCACTTGCACGAAGAAACCTAAAACTTTGGTGCCAATTTTTCCATTTCTATATTTTGATGTTCTAATCTTGAAAAACATATGGCACAAAAGTTTACTCTCCTTCTTGTACACTGCGTGCAAGTCCCACTTCCAAAAACCACTTTTCTTCATTTGACGATTTTCAAGCACAAAAATTTGGCAAACACTGGAAAACGGCGCCACCTTGTATCTGGTCTTTTTGAACCGCCTACAGATCGACCATTCCTTTGTCGACATTCTTGAATCAATCATCTGTGGTTAAAAACATACCTTGAACTCAACATTCAACCATGAAATCCTCTTTGTCAAAAAATTTGTACGTCATGGTTTTCTTTGTCAACAAACACAATCACCTCAAAAATACTTCAATGATACCTTGAGGAATTTTTTCCCAACAGTTTTTTATATGTTTTTTATTCTCACACTCATAAAAAGTATGATTTGATTTATTCATGTATAAATTAATACTACCTTTATTATTTCCTTTATAATCATCCATTTGATCATTTCTTCTAAATGTCCTTTTATTAAATCCCTATTTATTCAAATCACTAAATACTCCACTATCAATTTGATCTACCATAGCCTTTTCACTTCCCAAAATTTTATAATCCAATGATTCATATGGAAAAATATTTATAGATTTGTGAGTTATACCAATATTGTTTTTCATCAACTACACTCTTATTCTTAGATTCATATTACGGTATTGAACTAATTAGTTTATAAAATGTTAACCTCTCATAGATATTTATTTCCTAAATGGATACCTTCATGGAATTCCATTTCTTCAATAGTGATTTGAGAACCCTATGACCATGAAAATGTTTCCATTGTTTCTCAATGTGTTTTCAGATAATTCACAACTCTTGTGAACCTATTTAACATTTAATTTAAGGTATAATTCTATCACTTAATAAATTTTTAGTACTCAACACACAACATTCCAAGATTTTTTCTATTTAACTTTTTAGTATGATAATAAGTATTGTTTAAAATTATATTAATATAATGTGTAGTATTAGACTCAATCATACGGAAAATATGAGTGGAGAATAAAATTATTTATGTAATTTTTCATATAATTTAATTTAAAAATTTATTGAATAATTTTATATTATTGATAAGAATCTATATTATCCTTTTGAAAATTTTTCATAGTTTGTGATTTAGGAAAGAGTTTCTCTAACACATAATTTTTTTTTCTAGATTAAGAATAATTCATATGTTTATACCTTTCTTAGGAGTTCCTAATATTATGGTTCTTATTTTACTAAAATTTATCTAAAAGTTATTTTCGATGAAGATGGTTTTATTTTGGTGCAACATAATCTTCAATTATATGATTATCAAGTTTTATGATAAATTAATGAGTACTTTTGTTAAATATGATCCCAAAAAAATGATAAACCTTTTTACAACCATTTTATACACCAGTTGGACAATACCTATACTTTTCTAAGAACTAAAGCAACAATAGAGTTTATCTGAAAAATTAGATATTTAGGTAGGCCATCATGCTAATTATATCATCGATGAATCTTAGGTTGTTGAGTATTAAACCACTTTCCTAAATCCATTACATTAATATATTCTCAAATATATTCCTTTGGGGTCCTTTGTATGGGTTTCCTTGCTATGTTTAACTAAAATATCATTGTATGATTTAGTTACCTAACTCTTCTAGTTTTCTATTCCATGTATTCCATATTTAAGATAATCCATGGCCACCTAGTTTTAGTATGAAACTACCTGATACAATGATCGAGGTCTTAAAAGTGTTTTCTTTAGAAGGAATCTTATATTTAGTATTTTAAATGGGAATTTAATCACACTATATTATCTCGTTTTATTCCCTATATATATATTTATATATTCTTATAGAAATTTTTTAGATCCTATTACTTTTACAAAATCAATATATTCAAACCATATTTATGCATAACTCTTTATACAAATCGTAGCTCATATTAGTAGCCAAAATTAAAATCCCACTATATTTATACTTATATAATTGTGTCCTATGCCTGAGGTATCTAATTTTTTTTCTTGTAAACAGTTTAATCACATGTAATCATAAATTCCTAAAAATTTAAGCTTGTTTTCATAGATAGAAAACCCTCACATTTATAGACATGGAATATAACTCCAAGTCAGTGAGTAGTCTAACCTAAAGTCCATCTACCCAAGGATACATTACTCTATACAAATATAAATTCCATTATAATTATAATGAGAAATATGTATAAAATAAAACCAATATTTATATTTAATCTCATAACACAAAACAAGCCAAATTCATGGAAGAAGAAAACTAAATAAATTATCACACCTAGAACGTGACTCATTAGATACCCATATGACAATTTATAATATAATTTTAACACTTTAAACTAAAGATTGCATCAGTTCATTATATAAAAAATTCATATATATATATAATAGAAATGATGATTAATTGAATAAAAGAAAAATACAAATATTTAAACATCTAATAAACTATTTATGAAATATTGACAATTAAATTTAATTATTAACACTTTATACTATAGTTGCGCATTATGAACACTTTATAAACAAGTAAACCTAAACACTTCATATTTAATTTTACTACCAATTTATTCATATAAACCTTTATCCTACATTCTATTTTGAATATATTTGATACTATATGAAATATCAATATTTTATATTCAAATTCGATTTTTTAGACAATTTATATAATATAAATATCATATATTTAATATTAATCAATACTTAATGATATCAGTAATAAAAATTAAATTTGATAGAGTTTAAATATTTTCATTAGAAAATTAATTTATTTTGAAAAATTCAAATTAAATAATTATAAACAATCCATAATATTAAAAATAAATTATTTAATAATTTAAATTATGTTTTAATTTATAAGATATTTATTAATTGAACTCATAATTTATATATAGATTTTACTATCTAACATATTTATCCCGCCATATAATTTTAAATATGTATTTAAAATTAACATTTAATATTATATAGTATTTATTTAATAAATATTTCATAAATACATAATTAATTATTTATAAAAAAAATTATTACTGATTAATTTTGAAACATTTTATAAATTAACTATATATCCCAAATTACGTATTTTCCTGATTTATTAAATTTTTACAAACTATGTAATTCAATTCATAATTTAAATATTGTGTAAGAATATTTTCCCAATTGTGTCTTATGTAATAATATACTATATATTATAACATGTGACTCATTTAAAAAATGATATCATACCATATGATATGTATACAGAAACATAAGATTTATAATCCTACATTATCAAACAATTTATAAAATATTCCTCATCTATTGTAAGTCCTGATAAAATTTTAATCTATCTCATTACCATATTTTATTACACAACATGATAATACATTTATGATAAAATAATCTATTTTATATACATGGATTAGTGCTATCACATCTATTATTTCCTATATAGTTTTCTATGATATACTAGAATACTGAAAAATTAAACTGTTCCATTAGGTATGATATCCTACATGTCATGCCACCCTGATAACATCTTTTATGTTATCATATATCATAAAGACAACAACAATTCAAATTCAATATCACATTTAATAAATATCAATATTAGATCTAAATTTATTAAGAAAAACAATATCGTATTCAATGATTTAAATACAATATGAATTATGTCTTCATTAAAAATATGATTTCCTGAATCCAAGAACATGATGATGCTCTAATATGATTGATGGGTATCCAAGGATTAATTAATAGTCAATCAATGCATTAAAAGCTAATAGAAATCCCATTCCCAAGATCTACTATCTTTCAAACCAAAAGCTTGTCAATCATGAAATAAGGAAAGATGTGTACCTTTTAGTAGTTGATGTCCCATGTTCCTTCTTTAATCATAATTCTTTATGTTGATCAAATAAATGAAAATATTATACTCCCTTGTATATGGTGTATCCACGAGTTGATTGGATCACCCATATATTGGGAAGGACTATCCTCAACTCTATATAAATCTAGTGTCTCCCATGGAATGGGAGGAATAATAAGAGAGAATTGAGGTGAGAGAGAGTTGATATAGGCATATCTAGGCATGAACAAACACCATTTCATTTGTATTTTCCCCCTTATAAATCCTAAAGGGGTGCTCCTCGTCTGAAAGTTTATGAACTCAAATGTTAAATAGAATATGAGTTAATAATAAGATAGTTCAGACATTTATTACATGAATTCGCCATTTATTCATCATAAATTATATATTAATTATTTTTTGATCAATAATATAAAATAATAAAATGTTCTTGAATATTAATAGTTAATGTTTTCTTTAATTTAATCAATTGAATGGAACCATATGCATTGTATAATACTGTACAATAAATCATAATAATAATAATTTCCTTATGATATATCAATATCACACTATAGAATTTATCTAAGGTATTTTAGGAATATATAATACTATACAATATAAGTATATTTTAACATATAGAATAATCCTTAATATATCATATGTATAAAGTATTTGGGGAATATTTCTATCATGTAGAACCATCATCATGGTTACTCATTAAATGTGAGAGTGATATTGGAATCAAATTAATAACCCTTGATCATGTGATTAAAAAGAGGTAAAATTAATTTTTAAAAGAGTTCCATCCCAGGGGGAGTAACTTATGTTCATTTTTTCTATTTCTTTACTTTTAATTTTAATAGAGTAGTGTTTCTTTATTTTTTTTCATGATCTCTACCTTCACACTTCTTCATGTCATTATACATGGACAAATAACCTAGAACATGATCAGTAGTGATGTTTTTATGTTCCCAAGTCCATATTTTTTAATTTTCTTAATTTTTAATCAATATTTATAGTGAGTCAGTATCTTTTAAGGGATTAGCTAAGAAGTTTTCACTTGTCACTTCTTAAAGGCTCGATATCACTCTTTATGTATTATATATCATCTCTCTCTCTGTATCTATATTATTACATATCTCTTAAAAATATAAAACAACTATGCATACAATGGAGTTACATTTCATGATTAATTAATGGTATATGGTGTATCCAAGTATTGAGAAATTAAAATTGACTTAGTTGATGTGTTTTCATAGCCTCATCACTATGGAGAAGTTGGGGCTTAATATATATGTAAGGTCTTCTTGGTTTTTAAAGTCCTATAAAATATATAGGTATTTTTAATAAATTAATAAAATTAAATTCATTATTGACATGAATTAAGATAACTACATAGTATGTTGAAGGAATCTATAACCAATCGTCAGAAAATTCCATTTTGACATAAACACTTGTCGAATAATTTGTTTATTCCTTTATTTTGAAAAATTTATATTTGTTTTTCACTTTTATTCATATTTATTAAAGAAAAAAAGTTTAATATGTAATTAATAGTTATTTTCATATATTAGTTCCTTGGAGACGCCCCTGATTAGCCACTAGGATATATTCAAGAAGTTATTTACTTTTTTTATTTCAAGTCTAGACCCACTAGAAAGGTCGTGATGTAAAAATTTAATCCATTTTTAGGGATGTGAGTTACTAACTATGTCTTATTCACATGGTAAGTAATTTAATTTTATTTAACCTTTTTACTTTAATTTTATTTATTTCTTTAAATCCATCAGATTCAGAATAATTTTTGAAAACCTTTTACTGGAAACAAAACATTGTTGAGATAATCTTAAAAGTTTGGTTGATCAAATCTTACAAAAATAATTTAATCACCTTTAAAGCCCACTATTTTTTGAAGAAGATAATTCTAGAGCACACTAACCAAACCAAGAGAAAAACATGATATGTACACAAGTATATTAGTTTACTTCTATGATTGATGTGTTCATATTACAATCATAAGAGGATCAAGAACTATTATAATAGAAAAATGAAATAGATCATCTGACCTATTCTATTTTTATTGAAGATGAAAATATCCAAGAGTATAATTTAGTATATACATCAAGACATTTCCCATTATAACTCCTGGAAGAACAATATATTCTTACTAAAACATTATAAAATGGCAAAAGAAATATTGATTCACATGATTTTATCATTTTTCAAATTAGTTATAAAAATAACATTGCTTGTTATGATAATATACGTTCATACATATTAAATTATTACATTGATGATTTTAAAGAAAAGGATAATAAAATATAAGTAGTGATGTATTAATAAAATATAGAGTTCCCACTACCCACCCTTTCTAATATATTACCATGGAATTAACTAGAGGAAAAGCGGTCAATTATGATTTTTATATTTTACACAAGACAAATCTAATGGTAATATGAGATTATTTCATTATATTTAGAAATTTAAGAACCCATGAAACATACCCAATATTTATTCAATTAATCTAAACATTCAAGAATTCAAATAATACCACAAACATAAATTACCGAAGAGGTGACCTCTATCTTGAAGGATTAATCTTCATGAAAATAAATAAAGAGGAAAATGAAATCCTTCTTATTCTAATGGTGTTATGATATAACAATTATCCATGGTCATATCAATATAATCGAAATCCTAAAAAGTGGGTTTAACACCTTATTTATAGATATTAATATAGTAAATGGGAGAATGTGTGTTTTAGATATTTTCATGAAATACAATTTTCCAAATAGAGACAAATTATTCCCTTTATATAAGAAATTCTCAACATACTTCATTAAAGTGAATAAACCATTAACATGTATCATATGTTACAACCTATTGGAAAAATAATCATTGAATTCCATCAATGAATGTGAAATCACTAAATGGAAAATCTATATACCCTACCCGATGAAGCTACATGGGTAAACTTCATAAAACCAAATTCTATGGCTTATATGACATTGAGTACAACATAGTATTGGGTTGAATCACAAAAACCAAAGGCTAAATTGACATAAATTTAACTTGGAGATTGATCTTGAGGATATGTTGGTGAAAATGATTCCCCATACCATATCCATCACATGCATATGGTTTTAGTGTTTATAAGAAAAATCTATCACATGCACAAAAATCCATAAGTACATTGTAAAGAACATCATAACACTTCTCAAATACATCCAAAACATATTTTGGATATGGTTTCATCAATGTCACTTCATTTTTTTAAAAAAAACTTTATCCAAAAGTTAACCCTTATATAAAGACCTAATTGTGTGGTCTGTGGGAATTAGAAGAATTAATAGAAAATATGAAATCCATATTTCATGGATGTATGAAAAGAGAGACCTATGGGAAAGAATATATTCTTATAAAGCTTCAAATGGGTCTAGTGTGATCTTCATAAAACATAATCATATCTTTATATGATCATTTCCACCATAATATATATCATATACATCATATATACACCTATATAATCCCTTTTATATGATATCAATTGACTACTAGACATGGAACATTTTAATCTAGTATATGCCAACTCATCTTTTCTTTATTCTTCGAAATAGACCACATGACAACCATAATGTCACTTTGGTGTTTATTTTATATATTTTTTAATTTAATTTAGTCTAATTAAAATTTTTTGAATTGAAAATATTAATATCTTATAAATTTTAGTCATTTTTGAATTGTGCATAGGTTGTGCCCATTTAGGAGCAAATGTGCGGCAACCTTACATGGGGTTTGTCAATGGGAAAATTCCATTTGTAATGGTTAGATAATGGGTTTTCCAACCATGAATATTGTAGGAGAATATGTGTGGTAAAAGTTTGGTTATGTAGTTCCTTGCCTATGGTTGGTTTATAGTTATAAAAGATGTGTTTCCTAGACATGTAATTTTTCTTATTTTTTTTAACATTTGTGGGTTTTGTTTTAATTTTTAATTAGATTTTATATTTTTATCCTTAAAAAACATCATTCACTACCCCACCCTTTCAATCATGCGATACCCCCTAGGTATTCTCTATAATCGCCATCGTACAACCACCCACACATGACCCCCTCTCCCTAACAGTGGCCTCCATTACACGACCCCTCTCCCTGTTGGTGGCCACACTAAAGTTAATCACTTAAAATAATCCCTAGTACATACATACGACTCTTTTTAAAATCCTTATTTTCTCCTTGGATTCCATCCATTCCTATTGTTATCATCCACAATAAGCCTCTCCTTCCCTCCTCTCATTTCTTCCTTGCATTTCCCCACCCAATTTTCTTCTGGCCCTCAACTTTAATGACAACTATGGTTTGGATTAGGGTTAGGGAAACTTATAAAATTCCTATTTTTTTTAGGGTTTAATAGGTCTATATATAACTTGTAGGATGCTTCACATTTAAAAGGTAAATGTTTTGGCTTTCTAGAACTTGGCTTTGGATTGATTACACTTGGTCTAAGGAAGGTGTTTTTTGTTGTCATTTTCTATTACATCCCTTTAATTTATTCATACTTGAAATTGATTTATCATTTAAATTATTCTTATATGTATTAACCATTAGTGGATTTTTTTAATATAATTAATTTTAATCACGGGAAACGGAAGATAAACCATGATATGTGTTTGTGAAAATTCCCAATTGGCCTTTAAATAATTCTTTTGGTTCTTAAAATAATGGTGAGCAGAAGTTTTTTATTTCAAATAGGTTTCTTGAATTAATGTGACTTTAGAACAAAGTTTTTGGTGTTTTAAAATTATTTAAAATTTTTAACATGGGTTGTACGATTTTAAAGGGGTGATTAAATCCTTGTAGATATTTTTTAAGCTTATTGTAACATTGTGTATTTTCAAAGGTTATTTTCAAAAAGGGAAGATCTAGTTACAATTTCATTTTCAAAAGTGTTTTGATAAAATTTATTGGAATTTCTAGCACATTTTAATTTTTTAGAAAATTTTTAGATTTATGGGAATGAGATTACATAGATGATATGAGAACCTCATGATCACCTTTGTGATTCTTGTGGACCATAGTGGCAAGAAACCCATATGGGGATATTTATATGGATGCATTGTATGTTATTCTTGTGGTAGTTTATGTGGAAATATTTGTGAGTGTAGGAGTTCATTTAGGGGTTATTTTTAATTCTTTATTCTTTAGTGATATAATGTTTCATATTTCCCAATTCTATTTGAAATCATCATGGGAGTCTTGGGATATAGTGGGTGAACATTTTGAGGGAAACTCTAATATAACAGTGGGATATCAATCCCCCCGTAGGTGAATAGGCCTGCATGGGGGTTGAGGTGTAGGGTGTCGTTTTCGGGGTCGAGTCCCCATTAAATTTCATTATGTAGAGTTCATTAAAAATAGAGATAATGGGTTTTCTAGGGAACCACTTATTGGACACAATGTGATGGTTAGGTTGGAAAGACCGGAGGATCCCAAATCTATGGAATATATTAATATATTCTTGTGGGAAAGAAGACCAAGGGACACCCCATTTCTGGCCCCATGGGAGAGTACATCCGAGTGAAAACCCCTATTCATATAGACACATTCCTTCCATGGATTCTATCACAAGTAGTTAATTGGGACTCCCAATGATGTTGATATGTTCAATAGTGCTAGCCTATGTTCCTTGTCCCATGTTCAGGTCTATTATTACTAGATCCTTGGGATAATTCCCAGGTCACGAAGATCCATCTTAGGATCATTTATGGGATTTACCTTTTTTACATAGATTGTATCCATTACATTTTTTATCACATGTCACATATATACTTTTCATTTTTTTCTTTTTACTGTATAACATAACGTAATGGTGCCAACTTGCGAGCCTTATTCCATATTTGTGTGGTTTGATTTAAAAATTTTTGAAAAGTGGAATGTGACTCATTTTTTAATAATTAAGAAAATAAATTATTGATTTTAATGTGTATCAAATAGTTTTCAAAAACAAGTTTGAATAGTGTTATCAAAAAGAGAAAAGTGAATTTTTTGTTTTAAAACTCAATGTTTGGTGGAGTTTTGAAAGCATTGTTTTCAGTTGATGTGACCCGTTTTGAAAGTGTTGTTTTAGGAATTCAAATTATTTTTATAAAAACTTGTGAAATTTGAAATATCATTTAGATTTAAATTTTTTATTTCTAAAAGATGTGTTTATTAAATTGTTTTCAAAGTGGGACTTTAAAATGATGTTTTTAAGAGGTGTTGGCAAGGAAAAATATGTTTTCCATGTTATTTTTTTCATTTAATGGAATATATAGGAAATGAGGTTTTATAAAACTAATGATATATTGTTGATTATTTAATATTACTATCTAGAAATTTTTTAATTTCTTATTATATTTAAAACTAACATGCTTAAGATGTAATATAAAAGTGACTACTTAGTTTTGGTAGGTATTGGTGGATTACTGAGCGCTTATGTGAAAGAAAATATTTTATTTTAGCTACATTTTCTTTATTCTCCTAGGGACCACTATTTGAGAATTGATTGATATGAGGTTAGTCCTTATTTTTATGCATTTGGTCATTGTGCCTACTATTTGAGTTTGGTAGGACCTTCCTCTAATTTCCTAGAATTCTCATTAAGTTTTCTATTATATGAATTACTTTGGACAATTAGTATTTCATTGATTTCAATGGTTGTAGTTTTAGTGATATTATAGTGTATTACGATATGTGTCTAGTGGGGTTTTTCCTCCTGAAAGAGGGGTATGAAGGTGATAATGATGGTTTTTTAAGCTGTTAACATCCATATATATTATTTAGTTTATTTATTTCTTCATTATTATATTTTAATGGATGTGAGACATATAGACTAATAGGTCCATATTTTTATTATATTACTTATATCACCATTAATATATTTATTGGATGAAACCATTTTCTTGTGTGTTCCCATGATTCCCAGGCAATAGCTTTCATCCCATATGGATTGGGAACACCATTCAAGCTAGTGGACGTCTAGTTCATGAATTCACTATGTAGATAACCAAGGTCAATTCAATATAAATGGTATCATAGCCTATGGGTTCTTATTTTCCATAGGATACTATGCCTTTGGAGTTCCATTTTGTTATTTGGTATGTCAAGGTTATATTGAGTGAAAGTTTGGCATTTTAATTCAACAGGTAGGTACATGGAGGGTCAATATAACTATTTCCTTCCTTGATCCTTGAGTTTCCATGGGAAGTGGGTTTTAATTTTGGGTCTGATATTTTGTTGGATTATGGCTTCATTCCTATGGTGTTCTTGTTGGATCCTTAATGGAAATGATTTAGTTTCCTTGGTGGATCATTTTTGATGTTGGGGTGAAAATGGAAAATGGGAAATCAATGTTTGAGGGTTGTATAGTAGGGGATCAGAAACCAAATGAAAACTAAACTCATGATGCCTAATATATTGTAGGTATAAATGCATGATTGGAATGTGGCCATCAACCATGTGGCCAAGTCAAGCATGGTTTCACATCCCAAAGTATTTTTTATTTATACTTATTGTCCCTTGGATTTTCTAGTATGTGTAAGGGAAAAGATAGAGGGGTCATGCTTGTTCTTTTGATATGTTGAAAACTCTGGTTTTATTTTTGATTAAGGTTTTTTTATTCCTTTGTAATTTAATTTGTGAATGTACCAAGAAATTAATTTTGTGTGCATAAAAAATGTATTTAACAAGATTTTTTTTCTAGATTCAAAAAAAGGCCTTAGGGATTATCTATAAAATGAAGTTGGTTTCATGATTTTTTTAAATAGTTTGTTTCATTTCAAATTTGGAAAATGATTTATGCTTGATTGGTTTTTATAATCTTGTACACTAATTGATTTAAATATGGTTTTCCAATTTTAAGGGATACTAGTGATCTCCAAATTTATTTTTGTGGTATGTTTGGTATTTTACCCTTGGTCACTTTATTAAAAAAGGAAAAATATTTGAAAACCATTTCAAAAAGAAATTATAAATTTTATTTTGAATCATGGAATAATGTTTTATTTTTAAAACAAGTGATGCTTGTATTGAAATAAATTTCAGAAACACATTAAAATTAATCAAGACACATAAGAGATTGATGATTTAATCATAAAATGGTTTCCATTTGGTTTTGAATAGAAAAATTCCCAATTTCACATGGTTCTTTATTTTTCAAAAGGGTATTTTGGAAATGTTCATGCTTGTTTTAACCTATATTATGTTATTTTTTTTCTCATTGTGTTTTGGAAATGTTTGGTGTGATTTTGGGGATATCACTATGAAGTTTCTATATCTTATATTATCATATGTGGGAATCCCCTACCTAATAATTGACTAGTTAAAAAGTAGAATGTCTATTTTAGGGTTCCACCCACCTTTTTAACACTATCTAACCTTTGAATTGGCAAGAATGTTTGATTTCCATTTTCATAATGGCATGATTTGATTTTATCTGATGTATTGTATCATAACTAAACCCTTTATAGTTTTTTAGGTCTAATGGTTGAGACTCATTAGTTTTTCCCTAGTAAGTGGATCAATGAGAATCATATTTTATTAGAGACTATTAAGTGAGTTCTAGTTTTTAAAGTTTCTTTATTTATTTTTAGAGATGTTGGAGGCTTTTTAGATGTGTGTATATCATTTTAATTGACCTTTGGGTATTTTCTTTAATCTCTATTGAATAACGATCCCTTTTTAATATAATAATTATTGAGTTATAGAGATTTTTTTCCATGAGGAAGCCTTTACATAGTGTTTCTTGTTTGGTTATTTGATTTATTATTTTGGGTGTTGCTTTCCCTTTAAGAGTTTGTTTATAACACTTTTTTTGTTTGTTATTTCCCTTTCTATAATTAGATCATGGGTTAGTTTGTGATGGTTTCCTTGAACATGGGGAGAACTTGGGGTGCATGATTGGATACTTATGGTATAAATTTGTTTCTAATTTGGATATGGATGACACTAAAATATTTTTTCCATCAACATTAGAAAACTATTATGGGGAGGTGGATCTAGAACACCCATATATGCTGTTTGTGAACTTTAGGTTAGAGGAATATCGTTTCTTCATGTGGAATTTTTTCCATTATTGAGATATTTATTTGGATGCCTTATTTATGTTGATATGGTTTTTATATAAGTTGGGATATATGTAATGACCAGCGTTTTGTACCGGGTTAAAAATTAGGGGAAATTGAACTTTTTCAATTACTGAACCAGTCATTTTTAGAATTGGGATTCAGAACAAGGTTCTAAAGGTTTGAACCCTTCTTTTTAATGTTTTTGGGGTTAGGGGAAGGCCCTATAAGTTTCCCGAGTGTCTCGAGGGGTTTTGAGTGCGTCGGACCTGAAGACGGCAGGTTTTTAAAGAACAGCTGAAGGCGCATGGTTGGCGAACGGTTTCCCAAACCATGCAACCTAAATCAGGGAGGCAGAGGAGTCCGCACAGCCTGCGTACGGTTTACCCAAACCATACGGCTAGCCCATGAAGGGTGTCGTGGGTGTCCAGTGGGGGACACACGGTTGGCGCATAGTTTTCCAAACCATGCGGCCCAAGCCATGCACCGTGCCCAATTTTGTGTTTTTAAAATATTTAAAATTCAATTTAAAAAGAAAACCTAAAAATCGAATAATTTATCCCCCACTCCTCTCAGCTAGACCCGCACGAACCCCCTTCTCCCTTGGTGGCTCGGCCTCGCGCGAGCCCTCCCTTGGCCGGACCTCCTCACCTCTGTTCTTGGGGATTCTTCTTTAGAATCTCCGCGGTAAGTCTCCTACCTCCTTCCTCCTCTCATCTTGGCCTATTTTAGGGATCCCCCTTGCCCTATTTTTCACTCTTCCAAATCTCCCTAGTGTTTGGGTTGTGTTGTTTTTGGTTTCCTTCTAATTATTCTTGTTCCAAGGTTGTGAGGAAGGTCCCCCATAACCTTGTTGGTGTGCGTACGACATCCGCTGCCGAAGTCGAGGCCGATTGTGGTCTTTTTGGTCCGCCAGTTTGTTGCTGAGGTAAGGGTTTTCCCATTTATTGTTTTTGCATCCTCTAAATTAATGTCTTAGGTTATTAAAGAGTTCATGGTATGTTTTTGCATGTGTGTTAGGATGTTGTAATGGTTTGGGTTTTCCGGAGATTAGGTGACTATATTATTTAGAAAGCACCAAGAGCTAGAGTGGACTAATGGATCCACCTTGAGGTAGGGTCCCTCTCCTTTCCCTTAAATTTAAAGTAAAGAATTTAAAGAGTTTAATACTTCATTTTTTTATTATTTTAATTATGAAAGTTTAGTTGATTAAATTCTTCTGTGAAAAGAGTGTTAATTACAAGGACAAGATTAAAAGGGTTGCTTGGTCACTAAAATAATTATTTAATAATAAAACCCCTCGATTAGAGGTGCACTGTCTTCAGGGTAAAAATGTAGGAAGTAAACATTTATGCTTGCCTTCTTCTGCTACTTTACAATATTTATTAAATTGCATGTTTAGCTTCTTGTTCCTTTGTTTTTTCATTTTCCAAAGTGGGAAAATGCCCTGTTGCCATAACACCCCTTATTATAATTGTACCCTTGAACGTAGTTTCTATGTCTTATTAAGTTAAACAGTTGGGGTGAGATAAATGGAACTGCTAGTTTGTATTGGAAGAGATAATGATGACCATTAACTGAAATGGCTAAGACACTTGAACTGTGAATCGATTTTCCTTTCATAGGAATATTGAGTGATATGACGTGTGTGTGACAATTTTTATATAATGAATATCTCCTTGAAATGGGTTGGTTTATGGTTAATGGCTTACATGACAAGTCTCTACCTCATGATATGTATTGGGAGTGACCAATCCTATGCGGTGTCCCAGTTGAAATGCATAAGATGTACTGCCTTATGCATTCTAATGTAATAGTGATAATGGTTATGAATGTGGTATTTTTTCTATTGAAATGCATAAGATGTAATGACTTATGCATTCTAGTGTAATTGTGTTAATTAATTTGAACGATTATGGATGGGAGGCATTCATACCCCATGCCATCTACTTTGAACTATTATGGATGGGAGGCATTCATACCCCATACCATCTACTTTGAATGATTATGGATGGGAGGCATGCATACACCATGTCAGTTTACTTGAGTATGGGCGAGATGCATGTCTACCCCATGCCAGATGTGATCTCTATACGTGTGTGGAAAGGAGGCATTTATACCCCTTCCCAGTTGACTTATAGGGATGGGAGGAATTCTGTAACACCCGAGATTTTTTATGAGTAATATTTTGTTCAAAGTAATCTTTCACTACACACTTGGTTGGCTTACTTTACACGCAATCGCGACCATCCTCGATAGCTTGCGTCGTACGCAATACCGAGTTTCACTAAACAACGATATGCTATTAAAATATTATTAAAACTAGCTGTTATGAATAGTAATAACCACTTTTTGAAATTCCATAAATTTTATTTTTCAAAATGGACTTCATTTTTGGATTCGGAATACCGAAATTAGCCTAGGGTGAAATTTTGGTATTTTTCTGAAAACTTTCAATTTTTGATGAATAGTGAAACCACTAAGTGGTAGGTTAAAAACTGAATTTTGCATAAAACTTAATTTTACCGCTTCTGTGAATGGAATTTCGAAAATCCGACAGACACGGTTGATATCAGTAAGTAAAATGTGGTTCAATGAGATAAAAATAATTTTTTTCGTGAATAGTAACTTTTTACTTTTTTTTACTGCGGTTAATAGTAAATAGGGTAACTAAGGGTAAATATGATATTACTATTACCCTAACACATGTCCTAATTCTATTGGATAAGTTTAATTCGACCAAAAACAAACTTATGAATAAAATATGACCACTTAGGCCCACTTGAGTTAGATTAGGACATTTATTATTAATTTATTTAAAGAAGGGTTAAAATAGTTAAAATCAAAGTTTAATAAGTAAAT
Organism: Viscum album; assembly: GCA_963277665.1. Taxonomy (NCBI): domain Eukaryota; kingdom Viridiplantae; phylum Streptophyta; class Magnoliopsida; order Santalales; family Viscaceae; genus Viscum; species Viscum album. The sequence goes on from OY728155.1 coordinate 728,771,769, forward strand.
CATTTTTAATATGGGGTTATACATAAGATAAATTCGACAACAAATATTCATTAGAAATATAAAAAGATTTCATACATAATGGTATTTTATTTACAATTTTTAGACATTAAATAATTTAATTTAATTATGACACAACGATGATGCAGTAATTATCTTATTTATGAAATATTGACATAATTGATGTTATAAACACCAAAATAAATGTAATTTGAGACTTTTTATGAATTACACTAATTTTCTAGGTTACTATGATATATTAGTGTTGATTTAATCAACTTGGTTCGAACATATAATTCTATTATGACTTTCACGAAAATCATATATCAAATAGTGTCAAAATTGACACAAAATAGTTTTTAAATCAAATATTATATTATTAATTGTTATTTTATTCCTAAAAATCTAAGGTTCGGAAAAATGACTTAGATAAGGATATATATATTAATAATAAAGAATTTGGGGTTCTTTTGGCATGTTATAGTAAGTGTATTAACCATATAGTGAAAGAAAATAAAAAGACATGGTAAAAGTTAAATTATTTAACTTAGAGTTAAATCTAATTGATATGGTTAAAATAATACCCTAAACTGGTCTAAATCCTATTGGTTGATAGGATTTCGACCCATACCCACTTTAGCTTCGAAATAAGACCCTTTGTAACCATTATAAACCGATTTTGACTTTAATATAAAATAATATTTTGAGATATTCCTAAGGTGCCCCTCTCCTCCCTTATAAAAGGGCACCTCCTCCCCCTCCTCCTCACACCAATTTGAGCACTCAAGCTCGTCCAACCCCTACCATTTTCTCTTCTCCACTTCCCTAGAATAATCCTAGAGGTCATGGGCTTCTTCAAAGACCAATCTTGGTTCCCTAAGTGGAGGATTCAAAGAGGCGTTCCAAAGAAGAGGTAATATCCATTACCGATCTTTTCAATTTCTTTCTTCTTCAACTTCTTCTTCTTTAGTTGTTTCATTATAAAGTAATAACATCAGTATTACTTACATACTGATATGTTATTATAAATATGAAACAACCCTAATTCACCTTCTATCCATCCTGCGGAAAAATGAAATCACCGCGCGTGCGTACGTACGGAATACCGTCTCCACGCCGTGGTGTAATCTATTTTCCACCATCACCTTACAAGGATGGGTATAATGGTGTAATGAGTAACTATTTATGATTATTATAATGCAATATTGATACTGAAATAATATATATATACTCAAATACAATTCCACGATCATAGGAACGATATCATCACTTGTGCGTACGTACGGAATACCGTCTCCACGATGTGATGCGACTTGTTCTATATGATCATCATTACATAGTAATTATATAAATGAATTGAATGAATAAATATGATATATGTTACACTAATACCATTCTGGATATAAGGTATCCATAACCTTAAAATAAGAATAAGAATTTATTCGGCAAAACACGCATAAGAACAAAAGGCAATAAAGACCTGAGTAACAAGTAACAATGAAATATTACTAACAAGAAGCTAAGAATATGACCATATATGATATCATATCAATATGTATGATTCTTTAATAATTCAATAACATTATTTAAACCATTATACAGGAGCTTCGGACACGTACAAAGCAAATCGGACCAAAGTTAAGGGAAATATCACAATCTCATTTTTATCCGAGATTGTTTATACTTTGGTATTTACTGGGGTGTATTTTATCATCCACATCCATGTTTCCTCAATATGTAATATTATTTCCATCCACCTAAAATTGTTTAAATACAATTTTACCCTTTGGTGAGTTTTTTAGTAAAATATATGAAAGGAATCTTTTGTCATTTTTCGTACGAGGTACTTTTTGACTTTTCCGACAAAAGTACGAGAAGAATGTTTTTTTTAACTTTTACGGCATGAATGGATTTTTAAAACATTATTACCAAGAAGCTTCCTTTACAAGTTTTCAAGTTTATTTTTAATAAACTTCTTTTAGTTTTAAATTGTATGACATTTTAAGAAAGGAAAAATGTTTTTGAAGCAGAAAGGATATTTTCCTCAAGAATAGAGTTCAAGTGTTTTATCAAAATTATTTTCCATCTAAGAAAATAAAGGGTTCTGTTTCTATCCCTATTATTACATTTATTTGGTTATGTTGTGATGGAATTATTTTTATGAATTCATTTATCTTATATGAGTTGTTTTATGACGTCACGATGTTTAAGATTCCCATTTTTACTATATGGGTTATGCAATGATGTATGATTTATGATTTTGTGGAACACATAAGAATGGTATCATTATGAGATGGGTGTGACCTTTATCTCCCTCCAATGCATTGGGTAAAGATTTTATATCTCATGAGATAGACATGGCTGGAATGGTAGGTTATACCGGTTCAGTGAAACAGGACTGGAACGAGGGTGACTCGGTTCAGAAAGGGACTTTGTCCACTAAGATAGTCTTGGAAATGAGTCATGACTAACAAGAAATGATTTTCCATGATTATGTGTGCATGCCACAAAGTTTCAAGTTTCATGTTATGATTATTGGGATCTCATTTTCACTTCTATGATTTGTTCCATGTTAAGATATTATGATCTCTTTTGCAGGTTATGATTTTCAAAAAGATATGATATGATTTTTATTTCCTTTATTTTCCCTTGCTGAGCATTTGAGCTCACCCTTTTATGTTTTCTTTTCCCCAGGTCAGGAAGATGGATATTAAGTAGAATATGCTAAAAGGGACCCTAGATATGATGAAATAAATGGGAGACACTGTAGAAGATTTATGAACCAGTTGTTTATGTTTCCCAGTTTCTAAAGACACTATACCTATACGGTCCTTTGTAGTTTTGTCATATGTTGTAATAAGTGTGCTTCAATTTTGAAGTATTAACAATGTATGTAAAGTATGTGTCGTTATAGTTGGTATCAGAGGAAAGGTATAGTCAACCTTTGGAAACTAGGATGTGAAAGCCTTAGTAAGAACCCTAAGGATAAGTCTAAGCATAGAACACAATCTAGTGTTTTATAAATGGACATGAATCCCCTAGGATAAGACCTTAAGTGTGAAATTTTATCCTTGATTATGTGGTTTTCCTATTATAATTAGTGTTTCTCACACTATTCTTCTTGGTTTTAGTCAATGTCTGGAACCCAAAGGAAGCGTGTTAATGTGGAATGCGATGGGCAATGCAATGATTGTCCCCCTGAGCAACCAAACGATATGAGAGCTGGAATGCAAAATCTTGTAGCCATGCTCACACATCTTTCTCAAGATATGAATCATGAAGGACTTCCAATCGAGCAAAGGAAGGAGAAACATTCTGTTGAATCCTTCATGAGGCAGCGTCCACCTTCTTTCAGTGGGTCTACTGATCCATTAGTTGCTGAACAATGGATTAGTACTACTGAAAAGATATTTTCAGTTATTCAATGTTCTGAACATGATAAAGTCATCCTAGCAGTGTATTGTTTGGAAGGAGATGCTTATCAATGGTGGAATCTTATTAAGAATACGAGGAAAAGGGATGAAATTGAGTCTATGGAATGGGACGAGTTCAAGAACTTATTTTTTAATAAGTACTTCCCTCGTATTCTCCGAACAAAGACGGAGAAAGAGTTTCTTGAACTGAAGCAAAGGGATGATGAATCTGTTGGTACCTATGAAGAAAATTTTACAAGACTTGCAAGGTACGCTTCTGGTAATATTATACAACCTGAGAGTAAGATCGATCGATTCTTTAGTGGCTTAAAACCAAGTCTTCGAAGGGCATTATCCATAAGGGACTTCAATAGCTACGAGGAAATCGTTCGATGTGCTCTCAAAGTCGAGATGGAGATTGGAGTAACCCATCAGTCACATGGGTTTGATAAGAAGAGGAAGATAGAATTCAAAGGAAAATCTAAAGAGAACACTGAAAAGAAGATGAGATTTCCCTTATGCTCAAAGTGTGGAAAGAAACATGGAGGGAGTTGTCTGAAAGGGACAAGTAAATGTTTCAAATGTGGAAAGGAAGGTCATCGGGCATTTGAATGCCGCGATAATGGGAAGAAGATGTCTAATGATGAAAACAAAGAAAGGGATACACAGAATTAACCTACTACACTTCAATGTTTCAAGTGCAAGGAGATGGGGCATTATGCCAATCAATGCCCAAATCCAAGGGTTGATGATGATGGTCGACGTCAACAAAATCTTATGGCTAAAGACAAAGGAAAGTCACATGAAATTTCTATCAGCGATGTGGAGTACAATAACGAAGTGGTGAAAGGTACACTTACCATCCACTCTAAAGTAGCAAATGTTTTATTTGATTCTGGATCCACCCACTCTTTTATTTCTGAAAAATTTTCTAAGGGTATCACCGTATTACCTCAACAATTAGATGTTGAGTTAGCTTTGACAACACCTAATGGCACAACAGTCGCATCAAAAGTTTATAATTCTTCTCCGATCGAAGTTTGTGGGAAAGTGCTTTCTACAAATCTTGTGATCCTTCCTTTAGTGGAATTTGATGTGATTCTTGGCATGGATTGGCTTTCTCTACATGGAGCTCATATCAATTTCCAAAGAAGGGAAGTCACATTTCATATTCCAGATCAATCTATGATCGTCTATCGATGCAAGGATGAATATAACCTTCCAGTGGAAATTCCTTCCATCTTATGGGTCTTGATTCCACTAAATGAAGGTTATTTATCTCAAATGGTTGGTGAGAAACATACGATTAAGAATATTCCCATCGTATGGGAGTTTCATGATGTCTTTCCGGAGGAATTACCGGGTCTTCCACCAAATCGTGAAGTTGAGTTTTCAATAGAACTCGTACCGGGTGCTTTGCCTATTTCAAAGACACCGTATAGAATGGCCCCAATTGAGTTGCAGGAATTGAAGAAGAAACTCCAAGAGAATCTTGATAAGGGATTCATACTCCCTAGTGCATCACCTTGGGGAGCACCTGTCCTATTTGTTAAGAAGAAAGATGGATCAATGAGACTCTGCATTGATTATCGAGAACATAACAAGATCACTATCAAAAACAAATATCCTCTCCCACGCATTGATGACTTATTTGACCAACTACGCGGAGCATAATACTTTTCCAAGATTGATCTTCGTTCAGGGTATCATTAATTAAGGGTCAAAAGGGAGGATATACCAAAGACGGCTTTCTGTACAAGGTATGGACACTATGAATTTATAGTGATGCCATTTGGTCTTACTAATGCCCCTGCTATCTTCATGGATCTAATGAATAGAGTCTTTAGAGACTATCTTGATCATTTTTTGGTAGTCTTTATAGACGATATTCTTGTCTATTCAAAGAGAAAGGAAGAGCATGAAGATCACTTGAGAATTATATTGAAGACCCTGAGAAAGGAGAAGCTTTATGCCAAATTTACCAAGTGTGAATTTTGGCTTCAAAAAGTTGCATTTTTGGGTCACATATTCTCAAAAGAGGGGATATCTGTGGATCCAGCAAAAACAGAGGTTATCGAAAGATGGTCAAGACCAACAACAGTAACTGAGATCCGATGTTTTCTTGGTTTGGCTGGATATTATCGACGGTTTGTAAAAGATTTTTCACGATTATCTAATCCACTCACCAAGTTGACTCGGAAAGGAGTTAAGTTTGTTTTGACAGAGGAATGTGAAGAGAATTTCAAGGAGTTGAAAAGAAGGTTATCCAATGCTCCTGTGCTCACACTGCCTTGTAGTGGAGAAAGGTTTGTGATCTACAGTGATGCATCCAAGAAGGGATTGGGGTGTGTTCTTATGCAAAATGATATGGTGATATCTTATGCCTCACGACAGTTGAAAATCCATGAGCAAAATTACCCAACACATGATTTGGGGTTGGCTGCGTTAATCTTTGCATTAAAGATTTAGAGGCATTACCTTTATGGTGAAAGGTGTGATATTTATACTGACCATAAAAGTTTAAAGTATATTTTCACACAAAAGGAGTTGAATATGCGTCAAAGAAGATGGTTGGAGCTGATTAAGGATTACGACTACTCAATCCATTACCACCCTGGGAAAGCAAACAAGGTGGCAGATGCATTAAGTCGACAAGACCATGCTAGTTTATCCATGATGAGGATCACAAAAGATCCAATATTTATGGATTTACAAAGGATGGATCTTGGAATTATAATGGAAGAGGAAAAATCTTATCTTTCTCAAATGAATGTTCAACCATCTATACATGTGAAGATTAAAGAGACACAGAAAGAAGATGTCGAGTTACAAAAGAAGGTGAGAAATGTTCCTGAATTTAACCTTGATTGTGATGGGATAATAAAGTTCAGGAATCGGGTTTGTGTTCCTCCCATCCCCGAATTAAAGAAGGAGTTGCTGGATGAGGCTCATAGTTCATCATTCTCTATTCATCCTGGAAGCACGAAGATGTATAAAGACCTGAAAGAGTACTTCTGGTGGGATGGCATGAAAAGAGATGTTGCTGAATATGTCTCTCGATGCTTGGTTTGTCAACAAGTTAAAGATGAGAGACAGAAGTCTAAGGGGATGTTACAACCATTACCCATACCCGGATGGAAATGGGAAAACATAACTATGGACTTTGTCACAGGACTTCCTAAAACATCCAAAGGAAATAATGCTATTTGGGTCATAGTTGATCGTCTTACAAAGTCTGCACACTTCATTACTATTAGAGAGGATTTCTCTCTAGATCAGCTTGCCATGATATATGTAAAGGAAGTGGTAAGATTGCATGGAGTACCACTTTCTATTATATCTGATCGGGATCCGAGATTTACCTCGAAGTTCTGGCAAAGTCTTCAGCATACTCTGGATACAGAGTTGAGTTTCAGCACTGATTATCATCCCCAGACAGACTGTCAGTCTGAGAGAACAATTAAAACCCTAGAAGATATGTTGAGAGCTTGCTCTATGGATTTTAAAGGAGGTTGGGATCAACACCTACCTTTGGTGGAATTTTCTTATAATAATAGTTTTCACTCAAGTATTCAGATGGCTCTTTATGAAGCTCTCTATGGAAAGAAATGCAGGACTCTAACTTGCTGGGATGAAGTTGGGGAAAGAAATCTATTAGGACCTGATCTCATTGATGAAATGGCAGAAAAGGTCAGATCTATTCAACAACACATAAGAGAAGCTCAGAGTCGACAGAAAAGTTATGCCGACAACCGAAGAAAAGACCTAGAGTTTGAAGTGGGTGATAAAGTGTTCTTAAGAATATCTCCCTGGAAGAGGGTTATGAGATTTGGAATGAAGGGGAAGTTGAGCCCTAGATATATCGGTCCTTTCGAAATACTGGATCGTGTTGGAAAGGTAGCTTACCGATTGGCGCTTCCACTGAATCTCTCTCATGTTCACGATGTGTTCCATGTATCTCTCCTGAGAAAGTACATACCTGATCCTTCAAATATACTCAACTCAGAAGTTGTACCGCTGGAGCAAGATCTTTCTTATGAAGAACAGCCGATAGAGATTCTGGATCGTAGCGAAAAAGTCCTACGAAACAAGACCACTCGATTGGTGAAAGTTTTATGGAGGAACCACCAATTAGAAGAAGCAACATGGGAGCTTGAGGATATGATGAGGGAGAAGTATCCTCATCTGTTTGTTACAAAGTGACGAATTTCGAGGGCGAAATTCTTTTTAAGGGGGGTAGAATGTAACACCCGAGATTTTTATGAGTAATATTTTGTTCAAAGGAATCTTTCACTACACACTTTCTTGGCTTACTTTACATACAATCGCGACCTTCCTCGATAGCTTGCATCGTACGCAAAACCGAGTTTCACTAAACAACGATATGCTATTAAAATATTATTAAAACTAACCGTTATGAATAGTAATAACCACTTTTTGAAATTTTATAAATTTTCTTTTTCAAAATGGACTTCATTTTTGGATTCAGAATACCGAAATTAGCCTAGGGTGAAATTTTGGTATTTTTCTGAAAACATTCAATTTTTGATGAATAGTGAAACCACTAAGTGGTAGGTTAAAAACTGAATTTTGCATAAAACTTAATTTTACCGCTTCTGTGAATGGAATTTCAAAACTACGATAGACACGGTTGATATCAGTAAGTAAAATGTGGTTCAATGAGATAAAAATAATTTTTTGGTGAATATTAACTTTTTACTTTTTTTTACTGCAGTTAATAGTAAATATGGTAACTAAGGGTAAATATGATATTACTATTACCCTAACACATGTACTAATTGTATTGGATAAGTGTCATTCGACCAAAAACAACCTTATGAATAAAATATGACCATTTAGGCCCACTTGAGTTAGATTAGGACATTTATTATTAATTTATTTAAAGAAGGGTTAAAATAGTTAAAATCAATGTTTAATAAGTAAATCATTTTTAATATGGGGTTATACATAAGATAATTTAAAAAATAAATATTCATTAGAAATATAAAACGATTTCCTACATAATGGTATTTTATTTATAATTTTTAGACATTAAATAATTTAATTTAATTATGACACAATGATGATGCAATAATTATCTTATTTATGAAATATTGACATAATTGATGTTATAAACACCAAAAGAAATGTAATTTGAGACTTTTTATGAATTAAACTAATTTTCTAGGATACTATGATATATTAGTGTTGATTTAATCAACTTGGTTCGAACATATAATTCTGTTATGACTTTCACAAAAATCATATATCAAATAGTGTCAAAATAGACACAAAATAGTTTTTAAATCAAATATTATATTATTAATTGTTATTTTATTCCTAAAAATCTAAGTTTCGGCCGAATGACTTAGATAAGGATATATATATTAATAATAAACAATTTGGGGTTCGTTTGGCATGTTATAGTAAGTGTATTAACCATATAGTGAAAGAAAACAAAAAGACATGGTAAAAGTTAAATTATTTAACTTAGAGTTAAATCTAATTGATAAGGTTACAATAATACCCTAAACTTGTATAAATCCTATTTGTTGATAGGATTTCTACCCATACCCACTTTAGCTTAGAAATAAGACCCTTTAGAACCATTATAAACCGATTTTGACTTTAATATAAAATAATATTTTGAGATATTCCTAAGGTGCCCCTCTCCTCCCTTATAAAAGGGCACCTCCTCCCCCTCCTCCTCACACCAATTTGAGCACTCAAGCTCGGCCAACCCCTGACATTTTCTCCTCTCCACTTCCCTAGAATAATCCTAGAGTTCCTGGTCTTCTTCAAAGACCAATCTTAGTTCCCTAAGTGGAGGATTCAAAGAGGCGTTCCAAAGAAGAGGTAATATCCATTACCGATCATTTCAATTTCTTTCTTCTTCAACTTCTTCTTCTTTAGTTGTTTAATTATAAAGTAATAACATCAGTATTACTTACATACTGATATGTTATTATAAATATGAAACAACCCTAATTAACCTTCTATCCATCCTACGGAAAAATGAAATCACTGCGCGTGCGTACATACGGAATACAGTCTCCACGCCGTGGTACAATCTATTTTCCACCATCACCTTACAAGGACGGGTATAATGGTGTAATGAGTAAATATTTATGATTATTATAATGTAATATTGATACTGAAATAATATTTATATACTCAAATACAATTCCACGATCATAGGAACGATATCATCACTCGTGCGTACGTACGGAATACCGTCTCCACGATGTGATGCGACTCGTTCTACATGATCATCATTACATAGTAATTATATAAATGAATTGAATGAATAAATATGATATATGTTACACTAATACCATTCTGTATATAAGGTATCTATAACCTTAAAATAATAATAAGAATTTATTCGGCAAAACACGCATAAGAACAAAAGGCAATAAAGACCCGAGTAACAAGTAACAATGAAATATTACTAACAAGAAGCTAAGAATATGACCATATATGATATCATATCAATATGTATGATTCTGGAATAAGTCAATAACATTATTTAAACCATTATACAGGAGATTTAGACATGTACAAAGCAAATCGGACCAAAGGTAAGGGAAATATCACAATCTCATTTTTATCCGAGATTGTTTATACTTTGGTATTTACTAGGGTGCATTTTATCATCCACATCCATGTTTCCTCAATATGTAATATTATTTCCATCCACCTAAAATTGTTTAAATCCAATTTTACCCTTCGGTGAGTTTTTAGTAAAAGATATGAAAGGAATCTTTTGTCATTTTTCGTACGAGGTACTTTTTGACTTTTTCGACAAAAGTACGAGAAGAATGTTTTTTTAACTTTTACGGCGTGAATGAATTTTTAAGACATTATTACCAAGAAGCTTCCTTTACAAGTTTTCAAGTTTATTTTTAATAAACTTATTTTATTTTTAAATTTTATGACATGTTAAGAAAGGAAAAAAAATTTTGAAGCAGAAAGGATATTTTCCTCAAGAATAGAGTTCAAGTGTTTTATCAAAATTATTTTCCATCTAAGAAAATAAAGGGTTCTGTTTCTATCCCTATTATTACATTGAATTGATTATATTGTGATGGAATTATTTTTATGAATTCCTTTATCTTATATGAGTTGTTTTATGATGTCACGATGTTTAAGATTCCCATTTTTACTATATGGGTTATGCAATGATGTATGATTTATGATTTTGTGGAACACATAAGAATGGTATCATTATGAGATGGGTGGGACCTATATCTCCCTCCAATGAATTGGGTAAAGATTTTATATCTCATGAGATAGACATGGCTGGAACGGTAGGTTATACCGGTTCAGTGAAACAGGACTGGAACGAGGGTGACTCCGTTCAGAAAGGGACTTTGTCCACTAAGATAGTCTTGGAAATGAGTCATGACTAACAAGAAATGATTTTCCATGATTATGTGTGCATGGCACAAAGTTTCAAGTTTCATGTTATGATTATGGGGATCTCATTTTCACTTCTATGATTTGTTCCATGTTAAGATATTATGATCTCTTTTGCAGGTTATGATTTTTAAAAAGATATGATATGACTTTTATTTCCTTTATTTTCCCTTGCTGAGCATTTGAGCTCACCCTTTTATGCTTTCTTTTCCCCAGGTCAGTAAGATGGATATTAAGTAGAATATGCTAAAAGGGACCCTAGATATGATGAAATAAATGGGAGACACTGTAGAAGATTTATGAACCAGTTGTTTATGTTTCCCAGTTTCTAAAGACACTATACCTATACAGTCCTTTTTGGTTTTGTCATATGTTGTAATAAGTGTGCTTCAATTTTGAAGTATTAACAATGTATGTAAAGTATGGGTCGTTATAAATTCTTACCGCGTGCCCGCTATTCTCTATACTTGTATGGAAGGGAGGCATTCATACCCCTTGCCAGTTTACTTATAGGGATGAGAGGCATTCTTACCTCATGCCCACAAATATAGATTGATGGAAGGGAGGAATTCATACCCCTTGCCAGAAGACCTATAGTGATGAGAGGAATTCATACCTCGTGCATGATATATATAGCTGATGGGTGGGAGGCATGCTTACCCCACACAATCATTTATAAATATTTACATATGTAACTATAGTGGCATGATCAAACTGATATCCTGGCAACGAGCTGAAGCTGGTATAGCCGTCAGGTTTCCTTGAGAAACCTGGAGGGGTTTTGTTATTCTATTTTGTTCTTTTTATTGAATCCTGCTACACTTTATCACTGTTTAATTATTATACCCTGTCTGGTTTGGGTTAGACACCGGTGGTGCCGACCTACTGAGATTTATATCTCACACCCTACTCGGGACGCCATTGCACTGGGGTACCCGAGTAGACCATTGTTGTTTGCAGGACCTAGGTTGGTTTCCATGTTGCTTATACCTAGGGATAAGAGTAAAGGACCGAGCGAGAGCTCGGGATGCTCAGGAGAATGCCCATCGGGCCTTACTGTCTTTTCTTTATTCTGTTACATTGTATTATAAGCATGATGTATTGTTTCCTATTTTTCACATTGTATCATTCATCATCCCTACATCATGTAAAATGGATTTGGCCACGTTTTATAAACACGATCACTATTTGTCTTCCGCTGCTATTTTTCTATTGTTTAGTTATTAATACTTCTTCTATTGAATTTTTTTTACTCTGAGATACCACTGCTCAACTCTGATAAGAGGGTATAGTCTCACCACTATCACCTCCCGAGACCCTCGCTACTAGTCGGCAGCCTCTGGCATACAAGGAGACGCACTTGAGTCCATGTGGCGACCGGTCTGGCCACCTGTTTGATGGTGAGCTGAGCTGGGATGTTACAAAGTAGTATCAAAGGAGTTTTCACTTCTGATTTGTTTTACTTTTTAGAAACATTAGATAGGGATAGGAAGGAATTGGAATTTGGTAATGTTCTGTGTCCGGGATTGGCCACCCCATGCCTAGGGAAAAGCCAAGTTGCCTCAAATGGAATTGTAGTTTAAATGATTTTGATCATTACAACTGATTTGATTTCACCGTTGTGTGACACACATGATTTATGCTGATACTGTTGATGAAATTTGGGGTCGGTTTCTATTACAACCCGAGGATATGAGGGTATACCATCTCATGCATCATATAAGCACATTGATAGAAATCACATTCCTTGCCATATAGGATTCATTAGTGATTCCTACTGTTGTGATAGGTACTTTGGTAGTTATTCTATGCTTTTGTGATATATCGTGTTCTGTGTTACTGCTTACGATAACAATCTTTTTTGATCAAAACATGAAATTGGTTGCTTTTTCAAAATTAAGTGATTGCGGTTATGACAAGAGCCAATTTTCAGTTGTAAGGTGTATGGGTGCCTTATAGCTGGGAATGGGTAACCTGTGTAATCGTATTTCCGAAAAAGGGCTACTAAAGTTTTAGTTGTAAAAAGGGTGTGGTTTCGATTAAAGGGATCCAAATGCCAAACTATAATGTGTATGGGCGCTTTACAGATTGTTAGGTGGCAACCTGTATGACTGGATGATTTCTTGAGCGTTTTTATTTCTGGAATGTAAATTTTTTCATTTAATGGGGGCCAAATTTCAACCCATGGATTGTACGAGTGCTTCATGAGTTGGGAGCTGGCAACCCATACTGAATAAAATGTCAGGATGTCATGTGAATTGCTCATTTGTGTAAATGATGTCTGGTTTTGACTTGACGTGTTTTGATTTGTTGGGACCCTCGTAGGTCGCCTGAATTGTTTAAAAGGAATTTATCATGGTAAATTTCCTGAAAAGAGATGGGATGTCTGATAAATGTTTTGTGGTTAAAAGGAGTTTTTTTGAAACTTTCCTGTTATGCTTTGATCTTTTGGATAAAATGAACAAGTGCCTAGAGATTTTTTGTTTGGAAAGGGGTACATGATGTGTTGAATTTAATATTTTAAAGTGTTGAAAAGATAAATGTGAATAAATATAATGTTCGTGGAAAAAGGAACCTATAGTGGTGTCCTCTAATGATACCCCGTGTGTGGGTAGGTTAAGTCTTTCTTGTGAGTTCCTTAGAACAGAACCTTATGCGTTTTTCGTAGGCTATTTTCATTTAGTAATGATGTTAAATGTTATGCTTTGAGCCCGATGACTTTTGTTCGGCATGACCAAGATCTGGGGTCAATGCTTGTTTTTCGTGAGGGGCTAGCCTGTGGTAGGTAGCTCCCTCAGAGCTTATGTGATTGGCTTGTTTGGTGAAATTTCTGATGTTTGGTACTGTTTGTGTACCGTTTTATCGTGTCGGACTTCCAGTTATAATGACACCCGTGTTCAGATGGGTGTTCATGATTCTTTTGATCTTGTTAAGGGATTGAGAAATGGGTAATTCTCTGTATCAGTTGGTTGGACATGCCTTAGGCATGGTCGGCCACCTTGTTGGTCGTTTGATGCTTTCTTTTGCGCAGAAGTGGATGACTCGAGATGTCATCATCCAAGAGAATGGTCGTACGGGGAAATACGACATTTGTATGTGTCTCTTGCGCTGCTATGTACGGTCTCAGGTCATCTCTGTGGTAGAGTGACCTGAGCATTTGAGAATTAAGTTGTCCCAATGCTTGAGATAATTTTCAGAAGCCTCAGGTGGTTGACATGTCAGTCTTGTTGCATTGTATTCCTTTTATGTTTGACTTGGTGATCGTGGCTTGGAGTAGCGACACACGTCTGTTCAGTTAATTATGAACAAGTCTGGTTGTGAGGATCTTATCTTTCTCCATTCGATGATGCCAAACCTTCTATGGTGGGAAGCGTTGTGACAGTTGAGTAAAGCGTGTCCTTCCGGGTAGAAGGAACAAACCAAGAAGGACCATCTTGGAAAATGGTTGTGTTTTTCTCGAATTCTTTTGGGTTTTGGTGGTAAGGTTGATCGACTAATACCTCGTGTGGGAAGAGGCATCGTGGTCATTTGAAATCTTGATGGGTCGGTAGGTGAAGCCGAGTCTCTTCATTAGAGTCGACCAGGGGTGGTTCGAATGATCTCTATTCCAGTTTTTTGGTATAAATAACTAGAATCTGTTTTCAATCCTCTTAGTGTACTCTGCTATGCGACGAGCTTGTCCCCTTTCTTTCTTTCATCCTAGATGTTCTAAGAGAGTGTTGGTCTTACACCGCGCTAAAGTTTAAAAATATATTGAACTTGGTTGGTTGTTCCCTTTATGAGTTGCACGCTGCATGCATGGTTTCGTTCGTGGTTTGATCTTTGAGACGTCACCGAGAGTTGGCTATGAGAATTTCGGTGAACGTCATTGGGGTGAATGTGGGATGCCATGGAAGAAGGCATCGTTGTTCAGCTTGTAAAGCGCCGGCCGCCTAAGTCAGGTGTCTTCTTGAATAGTCAGCCAGAGTGGCTTGAATCTTTTCAACTTGGGTTTAGAGGTAGATGGGGAAATTGATCGTTTGATCGTTTCAAAATCACGCTAGGTGCTTCGTTGGAACGCTTAGATTGTGCTTTTTAAAGACAGTTCGAAAGGTGGTGGAACTATGGTTTGAGTCTTGGCCGTTTAACGTGAAAAATCAAAGGTGGGAAGTACCTTTGTTTGGTTGTTTGACAAGCTGAAAATGTGATCATGTACCTTGTGGAATGGGCTCAGGTAAGAGTTTTCATGTTGGTTCGGTGGGAAAACGAGCGTTGGCTTGGGTGTTAGAGACTTAAGTGTCGTGTGCTTTAGTGGATGATCGTGGAGCATTGAACGTTTGGAAATGTAACACGATCATTGAAAGAAGCTTCACGACCCTTGTAGGTCGAATGTGGTGTGTGTTGTTCCTGAGGGCTTCTCAGGGACGAGAACTTCTAAGGTGGGAAGGATGTAATGACTCACGTTTTGAACCGAGTTAAAAAGAGGGGAAAATTGAACTTTTTCAATTACTGAACCGGTCGTTTTTAGAATTGGTATTTGGAATGAGGTTCCAAAGGTTTGAACCATTATTTTTAATGTTTTTGTTGTTGGGAGAGGGCCCTAGAAGTATCCCGAGTGTCTCGAGGTGTTTCAGTTGCGTCGGACCCGAAGATGGCTGGTTTTTAAAGAATAGCTGAAGGCGCACGGTTGGTGCACGGTTTCCCAAACCATGCGGCCCAAGACGTGCAACCTAAATCAGGGAGGTAGAGGAGTCCGCACATCCTGAACACGGTTTACCCAAACCGTGCGGCCAGCCCGTGCGGGGTGTCGTGGGTGTCCAGTGGAAATGCACGGTTGGCGCACGGTTTTCCAAACCGTGTGGCCCAAGCCATGCGTCGTTCCCAGATTTGGGTTTTTAAAATATTTAAAAAGAAATTTAAAAAGAAAACCTAAAAATCTAAAAAACTCTCCCTCACTCCTCTCGGCCAGACCCGCACGAATCCCCTCCTCCCTTGGCACCTCGACCTTGCGTGAGCCCTCCCTCGGCCGAACCTCCTCTCCTATATTTTTGGTGATTCTTCTTTCGAATCTCCACGGTAAGTCTCCTCCCTCCTTCCTCCTCTCCTCTTGTCCAATTTTAGGGCTTCCCCTTGCCCTATTTTTCATTCGGCCGATTCTCCCTAGGGTTAGGGTTGTGTTGTTTTTGGTTTCCTTCTAATTCTGCTTGTTCCAGGGTTGTGCGGAAGGTCCCCCGGAACCTTGTTGGCATGCGTACGACATCTGCCGCCAAAGGCGAGGCGGATTGCGGTATTTTTGGTCCACAAGTTTGTTTCGGATGTAAGGATTTTCCCATTTATTGTTCTTGAATCCTCTAAATTAATTTCTTATTTTATTAAAGAGTTCCTAGTAGGTTTAGCACAGTGCGTTAGGCTGTTGCAATGGTTTTGGTTTTCCAGAGCTTAGGTGACAGCTTTAGTTAGAAAGCACCAAGAGCCAGAGTGGACAGATGGATCCACCTTGAGGTAGGGTACCTCTCCTTGCCCTTAAATATAAAGTGAAGCATTTAAAGAGTTTAATACTACATTTTTTAGTATTTTAATTATGCAAGTTTAGTTAACTAAATGATTTTGTGCAAAGAGTGTGAATTGCAGGGACATGATTAAAAAGGTTTCATGGTCACTAAACTAACGATTTAATAATTAAACCCCACGATCAGAGGTACGCTTTATTCAAGATAAAAATGGAGGAAGTATACATTTATGATTGCCTGCTTGTGCTGTTTTTATATAGTTATTAAATTGCATATTTAGCTACATGTTTCTTTTTTGTTGCATTTTCCCAAGTGAGAAAAGGGCTTGCTACCATAACACCCCTTATTATAATTGGACCCTTGAACGTAGTTTCTGTGTCCTATTAAGTTAAATGGTTGGGGTTAGATAAACGGAACTTCTAGTATGGCGTGGAAGAGATAATGGTGACATTTAACTGAAATGGCTAAGACACTTGAACCGTGAATCGATTTTCCTTATGTTAAAAAATTGAGTGACATGACGCGTGTGTGAAAGTTTTAATATAATGAATAGATCATTGAAATGGGTTGGTGTATGGGTAATGGATTACATGATAAGTATATACCTCATGAGATGTATTGAGAGTGAACAAGCCTATGTCGGTGTCCTAGTTGAAATGCATAAGATGTACTGCCTTATGCATTCTAATGTAATTGTGATAATGATTATGAAAGTGGTATTTTTCCTGTTGAAATGCATAAGATGTAATGCCTTATGAATTCTAGTGTAATTGTGTTAATGATTTTGAACGATTATGGACGGGAGGAATTCATAGCCCATGACATCTACTTTGAACGATTATGGATGGGAGGCATTCATACCCCATGTCATCTACTCTAAACGATTATGGATGGGTGGCATGCATACCCCATGTCAGCTTACTTGAGTATGGGTGGGAGGCATGTCTACCCCACACCAGATGTGATCTCTATAAGTGAGTGGAAGGGAGGAATTTATACCCATTTACAGTTGAATTATAGGGATGAGAGGCATTCTTACCTCGTGCCCACTATTCTCTATACATGTATGGAAGGGAGGAAATCATACCCCTTGCCAGTTGACTTATAGGGAAGAGAGTCATTCTTACCTTGTGCCCAGAAATCTCGATTGATGGAAGGGAGACATTCATACCCCTTGCCAGCTGACCTATAGGGACGAGAGGCATTCATACCTCGTGCCCGATATCTCTAGCTGATGCGTGGGAGGCATGCTTACCCCCTGCCATCTTTTATAAATATTTACATATGTAACTATAGTGGCATGATCAGACTGATATCTCGACAACGATCCGAAGCTGATATAGCTGTAAGGTTTCCTTGGGAAACCTGGACATGTGTTGTTATTCTATTTTGTTATGCTTATTGAATCCTGCTACACTTGATCACAGTTTAACTATTATACACTATCTGGTTTGGGTTAGACACCGGTTGTGCCGGCCTACTGAGATTTATATCTCACACCCAAATTGGGCCGCCATTGCACTGGGGTACCCAAGTAAACATTTCTTGTTTACAGGACCTAGGTTGGTTTCTATGTTGCTTGTACCTAGGGATAGGAGAAAAGGACCGAGCGGGAGCTCGAGACGCTTAGGAGAACGCCCATCGGGCCTTTCTATCTTTTCTTTATTCTTTTACATTGTATTGTAAGCATGCTATATTTTTTCCTGTTTTTCACATTGTATCATTCATCATCCATGCATCATGTAAACTGGATTTTGACACCTTTTATAAACATGATCACTATTTGTCTTCCACTGCTGTTTGTCCATTGTTTAGTTATTACTGCTTCCGCTATTGAATGTTATTTACTCTAAGATACCAATGCTCAAATCTGATAAGAGGGTATAGTCTCCCCACTATCACCTTTTGAGACCCTCACTGCTTGTCGGCATCCTCTTGAATACTGGGAGACGCGCTTGAGTCCATATTTCGACCGGTCCAGCCACCGGTTTGATGGTGAGCCAGGCTGGGACGTTACAATATTACTAAGAGAAGTAATATTATTTTGGTCATAAAATTTATTTTTGTGGTTGGATTGGACTAGGGATGTTTTGAAAATTCTTATTAAGGATTATAGGGATGTGATTGCTCAGTGATGTTCTTGTGCTCTATGGTAAGTGGTTTCTGATTGTTCCACCATTTTAGTTCATTTTTAATGGTTTTGATCCAATTTTTTGTTATTATTTACTTTATGTCCATTATTTGATTCAGGTTATTGATAAGATTTTCTGGATTATTTTCTCAGTTATTTATAGAGTTTTCATTTCCTCAAGAGTTTTTCTAGAAACACCTTCTCTTTTAACCTGTACATATACATGATAATTTATTTGGTGAATATAGTTTTATTTTTGGGAGTTTGTGACACCAACTGTTTCAATTAGGTTTTTATTTTATATTATTTTAATTTCATTTGGGATGATTAATTTTTTTTATGTCTTGATCTTAGGATTTTAAAAAATTTAACGTTTTTTATACTACACACAGGTTTTACATGGATAGGTTTAACAAAATGGACACACTTCATGGGTTCTATCGATGGGACAATGCTGTTTTTCATGGATAGATCACAGTTTTTCAAACAATGTAGTGGCTAGGAGAAACTGTGCGGGTGATGTTCTGAAAGGTAGTTCCTTGCACATCTTTGGGGTAGGGTTAGTAAAACTATGTGGTTTACTATAATTTTTTTTGGAAAATGATGGATTTTTTGTTTTTTTATTTTCAATTATAATTTTAATTTTTACCCCTAAAACAAAACCCCTCTCTCTCTCACCCCTCTCCATCACGCAATACCCACAGGTCCACTCTTTCCTATTCCATGTGTGACTACCCTCACACAACCCCCGATCCTTATCCAAAGCCTCCCTTACATGACCCCCAATACCTTCCACTAGAAATTCTCATGTGGAAACCTTGGGATAAGGCCTCACGTACTCCTCCACTCCCCTCATATTCCATCTATTCCCCACCGATTCTAACTATTCATCATACAGTCCACCATGGTAAGACTCCCCTTCCCTCCTCTACCTTCTTCCGTTACTTTCTTCACCTAATCTTACTCCTCCTATGAACCATAATTGCTATTGTGGTTCAGATTAGTGTTCGGTATGGTTCTAAAATTTTAATTTTTTGTGTTTAGGGTTAATATGGAATCTCTATTTCATGTAGCATCCATCGCCTTTAAAGGGGTCATGTTTTTTATCACCACAACTTTTTTGAGGCTTGATTTAATTTAATCCAAGGTAGGTGTTTCATTTCCAAAAATTTCTATTACATTACCTTAATTTATTTTTTCTTCAAATTGGTTTAATTTTTAAATTATTCTTATATATATAACCCATGAGTGCCCAATTTGTTATGAATGTGATTTTAAATATTGGAATGAGATGAAAATATATTCCATGTGGTTTTGAAAATTCCATGTTGGACTTTAATGAAAGCCTTTTGTTTTTAAAGTGATGTATAGAACTGAATTATTGTTTTAAAAATAGAACTAGAATTAAAGTGGATTTCAAAATGAATTTTGGATATTTTGAGAGTATTTTAATATTTAAAAATGGGTTTCGTGAATTTAAAGGGGCGAGTTAACCCATGTTGAATTTATTTGGAATCCTTTTTTGACTTTGAGTATTATCAGAAGTGATTTTAAAAAATGGAATATAGTGTTCCCATTCGAGTTTCACTAGAGTTTTGATAAAATTTATTATAATTACATGAACGTTTTAAAGGGACGTACCAATTATAATTTTATATAAATGAGTTTTTATATATAGTGTGTGACCCTGTTGGTCCCCATTTTGATTAGTGTGGACTGTAGTGGCTTATGACCCCATGTGGTGATATTTATATTAATTCATTGTATGCGTTTATTGTTCCTGTTAATGGGGATACTATTGAGAGGGTAGGAGGTGGTGTGTGTTGTTTTAAATGTTTTCCCTTTATGTAAACGAATAATAGATCATGTCACCTCTATTTTGACTCATCATTTGAGTCTTAGTATATTTTGGGTGGGATGTGTGAGGTAAAACACTAGTATGAAAATGGGTTATATAGGAAAGAATATCCTATATAGAAATAGATGGTTAATTCAGAAGGAGTGGAGGGACCTAATTCTAGAAAATTATTTCTATACATTCTCCTGTGTAGGGTGACCTTTAGACAACCCAGTTATTTTCTATGGGGTGAGATAATTCAACCAACAATAAAAACACCATTCCTGTGGACATATTCATTCCCTAGATATTATTATGGATTTTTCAAAAGTAATCTTAGTGATGTTGAAAGGTTCAATAACGACATCATCAGTTCCTTGTCACCAGTTCATGTCCTTTGTTACTAGAGCCTAAATATGATTCCAAAGACACTATGATCTTTCTCAAGATTGTTAATAGGATTTTTATTGTACGTTTATTATATCCACTTTTATTTATTATTGTCTGAAACATATTTTCCATTTATTTTTTTCTTTTTTTTTGTATTACATGACATAGTGACTCATGCTTGATTTATTTCATTATACTTTTTATGGATTTATTTTAATTTTTTTTTAAAAGGTTTTTTTACTTTTTTAAAAGATATAATAAAAGGAGAGAATTATTTTAATGTGTTTTGAAATCTTTTTTAAAAATATTCTTGGAAGGTTCTCCAAAAAGGGGACTGTTAAAATAGATTGTAATAAAATTCTATATGAGGGAGAGATTTTGAATCATGGGTTTAGGATGATGTGGCTAGTCTTATGAGAAACTTTTTATTCAATGTGTGTTTAGAATACTATGGTAAATGAAAAATATCATTGAGACTAGAAATGTGTTTTGATAAAAGATAGGTATGTGAAATGGTTTTTAAAGTGTGACTTTAAAATGTGATTTTGTACAAGAGGTTTTTTCTAGGGAAAAGAGGTTTTCCAAGAGATAATTTTAATTTAATGAAAAATATTGGAAAAATGGTTTTAGAACACACGCCCTTTTTGTTTTTTTTCTTTTATAATACCATGTATAAAATGTATATTTTATTATTTTATTTCAAATTATAAATCTTAGGATTTAATATGAAATCAAATTATTAGTCTCAGTGGGTAGTGGTGGACTACTGAGTTCTTCTGTGCTCATTCTATTTTACTCAATTGTAGGTTCTTATTTATATTTCATACACTCTTTGAGAATTGATTGATATGATTTTATCCATTATGTTATTTCATTTGGAAAGTGGGCCTATTACTTGATTTTGGTGATACCAACCATTATATTACTTAAATTCTTGGAAAGTTTCCCTTTATATGATTTAATTTGTTGAACTTAACTTTTATTGATTAATATTCTCGATGGTATAATTATATTTCTATGGATGAGGATAGGCATATGGTGGGAATATTTTCCTTAAAGGATAGTGAGACCTAGGATTTCAGGGTGGTTTTTGAATCTTGATATATTCAATTATCTCCATATTATCTATTTTCCTATTTCTGAATTTTCTTTCAATGTGGACATCTGATACATGGATGGGTCAAGAAGTATTTTTTTATTATAGTACTATTATCACTTTTACATAGATTTTTGGGAGAAATCATTATTAAGTGTGTTCTTATTATTACTAGGCAATATTTTCCCTCCCATGGGTATCATGATTGACCTTCCGGCCAGCGGAAAGCTAGTTTTACCATCCATCGGATAGATATTCTAGGAAAATTCATTATAGACTCATTGGGTTGATGAATAAATCACATTTCCTTAACATAATATATGATCACATCACATTCTTCACATCTAAGTAGTTGGAAACATCATATGTGACATAAATAATAATGGCCTTACATTTCATCAGTTTAATTAATCCAAGGGTATGTTTTATATACAGATCATACAAATTGAAATATCCCATCTTGATTTTTCTCTAACTGAGGACATGTTAAAAAAACATATCTATCCACCCCATGAATAGCTAATTAACTTTTGATGTGAATAATTGTTGTATAAAAGTATAAATATTCACAATTTTTATCTCTTTAACATTATGTAATAATGAGTGATAATAAATAGAGATCACTAAGTATATAAATGACAATGTGTAATTTTCTGAGATATTATATAGTGTTCTAGTCTAGGTAATAAACATCTACTTATTAACATATGAATATATTCATTATACCATATATACATAACTTTTAAAAGATTATATGAATCTAGTAATTCTTACCTTTTCATATTATCACAACCCATCATAGACCATAATGATCATTGATTAGGGAAAACTCAGTCTTCTACATTGAGGAGATATTATCATTTAACAATTTATATAATGTGAATGAAACACACATGAATGAATTATGAATGATTTTATTTCATTATTATAATAATTTTTTAACAGGTTGGTGCATAAGCCTCAATTTATATTAAAGAAAAGACATCTTTTAGTCTGGGAAGAGGGATACCAATTACATAACCCAAAGGCCTAAGGCCAAGTGTCCTGAATTCAAGTCTTGAAATCCTAATTTCTAGATCAAAGGACCCCTCGGTGAATTGAACTGCTACAGTACCCATGCTGATACAGTCCCCTTCTATAATAGCAGCTGTAGCAATAGTTCCTGCTACAGTGCCTCCACCGCTACAGTACCACTGCTGCTACAGTCCATCCAATGCTACAAATATAGCTAGATTTCCTGCTACAGTACTTCAATAGTACCTCAGAAATTATTCCCTTCCCAGATTTGATCATGGTTCTTTTGGACGCCAAGCAGGAGCCTGTACCACTTGGGTACAGGATCGCTGGAACTTTTTTATAATAACACGATACATTTACAACCATTACAATCAACCTATCATTTTTTTATACCTATATATTCTACAATAAACTTATGTTATTTTTCATTAATTGTTTCATCAATAGATCTAATATATAATCTTTCTAATCCATCCATCAGATCATTAAATTGCTCATCTCAAATATCTCTTGTATAAGATGGTATTTGAGAAGGTTGAATTATTTACTTTAGTGAGATTGGAGTTCCTTATCCTAATCAACAAATATATTATCATCATAATAGAACTAAATTTATCCTTCAATGCTAGCAACCCCCAAAAGTTTAATCGTGAAAATATTGATAGCTGAATATTCCATCACATAAATCTAATAAATTGATGTGATATTACTATTTTGTTGAGTCCTTTATGGTGGCTTACATGTAAGTTTTCCAATTTATAACTCCACCAATTATAACAAAATAAAAAACTATATTTAGATTCAATATTATCCCTATATTATTAGAAACTATAATCTCTATAACCTTTTACACATAGATCATCCTCTCCTCCAGAGACCAATAACATATCCTTGGACATTCTCATGTACTTAAGAATGTTGATTGCATCAATAAATTGACTCTCATAAGGATTAGATTTGTATTTTCTAGTAATTCTCATATAATAAGTAACATCAAGAAAATTAAACAACATGAAATACATGGTTCTTCTATAGGATATGTATATATAATTGTATCCATAATTTATAACTCTTTAAAAGGATCATAAATCTTCATAAGATTCATTTCATAATATAATAGCAAATGACCCTCAACAGAGTTGTCCATTCTATACCTCTTTATTACATTTCCAATATATATATTTTGACTCAGTCCATGAATCCTCTTAGATCTATCTGTATATACATTCATACATAGTTTGTAGGAATCTTTAATCATTTATTTCATTGAGAAGCACTTACCCGACCAAACCTTCAGAGTGTGATGTGTGAGATTTTTTTAATTATAAGTATTATGTTATGTACATAAAATGTCAAAAATGATTATAAAATCCAACTATTATATTTATATACACAAGAATATTAAATGTTATTCCTAAAACCAATTTCATTTATTGAATCATCAAACCACATATTCCAACTCTAATATTCCCACTTTAAATATGTAAATAGATCATTAGAGCTTTCATACATTATCTCTTTCTTTTGGAACTTCAAAAACTGTGGGCTATATCATATACACATCCTCAACTAGATTCCTATTATGGAAA
Source organism: Viscum album (assembly GCA_963277665.1). NCBI lineage: Eukaryota > Viridiplantae > Streptophyta > Magnoliopsida > Santalales > Viscaceae > Viscum > Viscum album. The sequence continues at coordinate 728,796,147 of OY728155.1, forward strand.
GTGGTTTTCACATACATTTGATAAATCTCAAAGTCAAAATAAGTTATTATAAAAATTTAAATAAAAATGAAAATTATCATCACTAAAATTGAAAAGTCTTCCACATATTATATACTAAGAAAATTCATTTTACATTTTTCTAGTAGGTGAAATTTTTTGGTAGAATCTATACCCACCATTTCTTATTTCTTATAGAAACCCACATGTATCATATAGGCTTAACCCTCTTATGTGTTTCCAATAAGTTTAGAATGTGGTTAGTGTACATAGAGTCTATTTCTGATTCCCAATATTTTAACCAGTTCTCATATTCAAAAATCATAATCAACTCATGATAGTAATTCCGTTCATCTCATTTAAATGGTATATCATCAATAATTTCCCTGAGAAATTCATACATCTTGGGTTATTTATAAATCCTACAATATCATATATTTCCTATATATTTTGAATCTATTATTTTTCTACACCTATTTATTGAATTAGATTAACATCCATCTTAGGAAAATTTCCCAATTTTTGGACTTAAATTCCACCAAGCTAAAAATTCATTCCACTAAATCCTCAATTGATAAATTCTTTCTCAATTAATGTAGTGAATTAGGCCATAAAAACTTTTTTAAATGTAATGTTATATAAATTATATCCCTTATTTTCCATGGGATAACCAATAAATAATATTTTTTTATAGTTAGGTTAGGGTTTATCAGAATCCAAAAGTCATACATTTTTTACAACCCTAAATCCTCATAAAAGACTAAATGAGATGTTTTCAAGTCCATATATTATATGTAATATTTATAAAATCTATAAATAAAACATGATTTAATATAAAACTAATAGTATCAAAATAATAACCCAAAAATATAATATTAAGATCAAATTGACTTTTCAATGATAAAGCTGTGTGTAATAATGCACAATTCTTCATCTATGAAACACTATTCTATTACATTGTTATAGGTGGAGTGAGTTACGAAACAATTCTACAATCCATAATATTATAAATGAATCCTTATATTAAGTATTCACCACCTAGATCAGATTATATGATCTCAATACTCTTTATGAGTTGTTTTTATACTTCATTATGAAACTCTTTAAATTTTTCAAAAGATGCAGCCATTTTTTTCATAAAAAATAGATATCTATACAAACTAAGGTTATTGATAAATGTAAATAAGCACTTAAAAGAACCACGTTTTTATTGTTGATTTCTCTATATACATACCTAATTATGGGATATAATAATCCCCTAGACCGTTCACTTGTAATACTAAATGGTGATTTGATAATCTTTCCTAAAAAACAAGATTAACAATTCTTAAGAGATTCATAATTGTATGATTATAATAATACTTATTTGGGAATTGTTTGAATGTGTTTCTCATTTATATGTTGGGGGTAATAATAAAAAAGGTATTTTGGATTATAATCAACTCTAACCTTTATATTTTAAATGTAATAAATATAATTTTTCATATTTAGTTTATACAAACCATTTATTATAATCCCTATTATATAAAATATTTCATTTGTATATATAGAACAACTATTATTCTCGATCTAAAATAAATACCCCTTCCCATCCAAAGAAGATAAAAAAATAAAAATCATGTTCATTTGGGTAAGACAATAATTTTTTTCGAATTCTAAGATAAATATACATTGAAAATTTATATAATAAGTGTCAATATCCAATACATAAACTCTTTATCCATTTTTTACAGGTAGATATTCTCCAAAAATTATTAGTTCTACTATACTATGATTTTATACTTTTCATAAAAAATTATTGACACATACCTAGTATCTAGTACCCATGATTCAGTGTTTGTGGAATTAATCTCTCTAATATTCACATTTAGATGCTCAGAATGGATCACCTTGAGAACACTTCATAACCATTGTCACAAATCCATTATTATATTTTAGGTCACAACTATAAGTGATCCTTATATGATAATATTGAAATAATAAATAACTTATAATAGAGACATATCTATGAGTGAGTATCATGTATTTTATCTTTTCACTACGTATATTTAACGAATTCACTCCCACTAAAATGATGACCCCAGGAATTAAATATTTTTATAGAGATAAAATCCATATTTTACTCAGTAATGAGTTTCCATTGGTGTTATTATCACAACATACTTATTTATGGAGGTAATCAACTGACTCATTACAGTTATAATTATTTTCCAATTGAGTAGGTTACTCTTCTCTTGAATCCATCATTTAGAAAAAATAAACTCTATTCCATATATGTCTTTCTTAAGGTTTTCTGAGCTATGTGTATCCTAAATAAAATTCCAATAATTGGATAACAATAGAAAATATAGGGGAACACTTCTTTGAAATAACTTATCCAATTATAATCAAGATTAAACAATTAATTTATCACATTACTTAAGATAAACTACAAGCGCCTAGATTTGGAACAACCATCCTAGTTGGATGTTCTTGGTTTTGATAAGTCCTGCTTTGGACGGAATATCACACTTAATATTTAAAGGTTTTTCTTTTTCAAAGTCTCACCAAATTATTTTATATCATACACATATCAAATTCATAACTATTTTATCATATAAAATAGTTATCTTCTCATGTTTTTATTTCATTTTGTATGCATACTTCTAACAACTTGGTTTTAAAATACCAATTGAATCCACCAAATTAATATGTTCACCACAAGTTATTGTCTTACTCTTTAAACACCACACATGTTTGTGTTACTTTCCCAAAAATATAAGTCAAGTATATCCACACATATATAAATGAATCTAACTCATAATGTATATGAACATTTAATATAAGGTCATATAGTTATAAGAAATTAAAAAACACCACATGAGAAATCCCATATCAACAGATATAAAACCCCTCACCATTATATAACAAGTCATTACCCTCTAGGATAATGGGTAGTTTGGCCCCAAGTCCCTCTATCTAGAGAGAATTTACTCAATAATGATTTTAATTCATGATTTCTCTAAAACCTAACATAAAAAAACTATATTAAATAACTATTCACAAGATTATAACTCTAAAAAAATGAGGATAAGGTAGACATAAAGAAAGTATTAAGAATTCCAACTTATAATGAAATTTAATTATATATCTCTTAAAATAAATTTATCAAATAAATAAAACAAAAGTAATTATTCAAATTCTTTAAACAATTTATAAACATGAATAATAAAAATAATGAAAGAAGTAAATGAATTCATTATTTAACAAAGAAAACATATAATATTTTCCCATTCAATTTATTTAAAAAAAATCCATTATATAATTACTAATACATTTAATATATAATCACTTTATAAACCATAAGATTATTTAGAAAAATAATAATATAAAAAATGTAAGGACATCTTTGGGGTTTCAATGTTGGGGTTTATATAATGTGACCATTTTGATAGGAACACAACGATTTCATCAGAATATTGTTAGAAATAGTTCATGGTGAATCTTTGAGATTCCAAAAATTCCATGGTATTTGACTGGTGGTAGTTTTGAGGCTTACCACTGGGAGTGAAAACCAAGGTGCATCTCATGGTGACTTAAAAGTTACTATGGGAGAAGTACAGGGCCTTTACCCATAGTTTGGTGAAAGTTAATCTTTTAAAAAATAGTAAATTAAACACTATTAATCAATGAAAAACATGTATTTTATTTAACAAATTTGTTTTAGGGGATCATCTAATGATATTTGGTAGTGTAATTTCCCTTAAAACAAGCATGATCTATCTTTAGGGGATAAAAAATTCAAAAGGAAGATGAAAATAGAATGAATGAAATGTAGAAGTAGTGGCCATCATCTTGATGGAATAATGTTGATGATGATCTATAAATTAGTAATAATAAATATATTTCCTATGATGGTGTACCACAAACCAAATAGTCCATGATCATATCAAAAGGATCCTGATATTTTGAATGGACGGTAGGTCCTTATCTATGTAAATTAATATAAGAAATGAGATGTAGAGTGATTTGACTATTTTTCATGAAACCAATTGTCCAAAATATATGGAATTGCTTCCATTTTTCTAATCTATTATTGATACTCTTAATTGAAGTTTGGTCACCCATAAAATATCACATATGTTACTACTTAGTGGGGAATATTCCTTGAATTCCATCAATGAACACATAAGACATAGATTGATTAACTATTTAGTCTATAGCGGATGAAACTACATGGAGAAGATACATGTACCCAAATCTATAGGCCTGCACTACATTTTGTGCAACGTATTCTTATATTGCATCACATGAAACCAAAACTTCTTTTATAATAATGTAATGTTGGTCTTGAGATTAAGAATACATTCATGAAAACATATCCTCAATCCATATGTATAACACTTATATAGTTTTAGTGTTTATCCAAAATAATTAAAATATGATATTCCTTCATTTTCACTATATAGATTTAGTATGGTGAATTTTTCCCCATTAGAGGAAGTTGGAAATTCCATAAGATAATTGGTATAGTTTTAATAAGGAATAGAGCAACCACATTGGTCGCCAATAAATATTTTTGAGGCGTTGATATAGATATGTTCCTATATAGAGAACATCATAAATGGTATAAATATGAGAAGCCACTCTATATAATTGATAAGGTCCTATCAATAGACACAATGTCTTCTTCAGAAAGGATATAAGAGGCCCATTACTTCCTCCAACAACCAAAATTCATTATTTTTATCAATACAAAGGGAAATGAAACACCAATCACTATCCATGAAGACCTAAATATATAGTTTATTTGGATGGGAACTTGAAGTAAAATGATTTAGTGGTTTAAATACCCTAAACAATTTATTGAACTAATTTTGGAGGATTATTGTTATTTCTTAGTTGGAGGAAATAAAAAATTATCACCCACATAGGGGAATTTAAAATTGTTTTTACGTGTTAACATTTATATTAATTTAAATAACAAAAAATAATATTCAATTAACTAAATCTCTAACATGATTTGAAATGAATTCTTAGTGGAAATTATGGTTGAGAATAATTCCTCAAGGACTTATAATAACTCAATTATCGGAGTTATAATACACATATTTTATTAGAATTTAGTTTAAATTATGCTATAAAAACATATTTATATATTAAAATATATGAATAAGTAATATATTAGTTTAATATATTAATTTAGCAATATAATACAATACTGAAAAAAATGAGAGTTTAAGTGTTTAGTTATTTTCTATACTATAATGGGTAAAAATACTAAAAATAAATTGTAATTTTGGTGGGAATATTTGTCCATGAGTATATATATAATGATTATGCTAAAATGTAGCTGAAGCCACACCTATCCTATCTAATATTTTAGACACCCTATGAAAGAAACATCAATATAGGCTTGGACACATTTCCAAGGTGATGGATTCTATGTGTCATGTAATGAGATGGAACATAGTCATTGGGATGTGTGACATGGAGTCACGATGTGGTAGCTTCTATAGGGTATAATATGCTAATGTAAAAAACTTATTCAAATGACAAGAATTATAATCTATCCCACTCACGACTAAAATTATAATATTGAATGTGACATAAATATCTATACTACATGAATGTGGTGGGAGATAATGGGATGTGTTGTATTCTTGGTTTGTATAAGTCACTATCTAAAATTGTGTTTAATACCATGGTAGGAAAGTTAAATTTTTTGAAACCACCATGTTAGCACCTATTTTACCAAAAAAAATATTATATAACCATATCATAAGCCGAACATGATTATATATTTTTGGAGGTGAACAATAATGGATTTTAATGAATCATATTTTATAATATAGACATTTTTTCTAGTGATCAATGGAATCATGAAATATTTTAGATTATGATTTCTAATCAATAGTTATAAACAAGGTCTGAAGCTTGTGAGATTAATGAGAAGTTTCTATTATACACTATGATAATCTATGTTAATAGAAACAATATAGACTAAATAGATTGATTATATAAAACCATAAATAATGATGAGATGTATTAACTTTTGATCTTTAAATCATCCAATTTGACACACCTATATCATTTTACTCTAGAATCTCTTCACTAATACCATATATCATATATTCTTATGATAAACTAATTCATGGAAGAAGTTTAGGATATTCCTGGACACCTATGAAGATAATATTAGGCTATTCGATCATACTCCTTTGCACTAATTTCTACATTAAATAATTACTTGAAAATAAATCAAATGACCATTTCTGTTATTTATTAAAATTGGGTATATAATATTGTAATTTTTCTCATTTTATAATCCCATGTAGAAATAATATCAAGTGATTGTGAGAAGATATATGTAACTAGATTACAAGAAAACTATTTAATCTTGGACACAAGGAAACAAAACTATTTATATGATTTTAATAAGTAATTTATCTTAGAATCAAATAAGAAATTATTGATAATTATCCATAAAAATTTTAAAAATAAGGATATGTTATTATTAAATAAGTTCCCTCCTTGGGGATGTAACATAAATTCATTTTTACTGTTTTATAATTTTAATTTTAATAGTTTACTATTTTTTTCTTTTCTAATTTGTGATCTCTCTATCCATGTTTCTTCATGTCTATGCTCATGAAAAAAAAACAAAGGAATTTATTTTTGGGGATGTTTTGATGTACGTAAGTCCGTCTACTTTATTACTTAAATGTTATTTAATCATAATGGTGAGGTAATATCTTATGAAGATTCATGTAGGATTTTTTTCACCCCTCACTTCTCATAAACTCAATTTTACACTCTCTATATCATAAATCTTCACTCTATATTCTCATGACACACTCATCAAGAGGTGGTGTTTGGTCGGGTTAGGGGTAAAATATATATGAAAAAGATGGGGTTTGAGAAGTTGAAATGACCTCAACTAAGGTACATTCTCTACCTCATCACACTAGTGTTTTTTTGGGCTTTATAGGCATAGGAGGTCACCCATGACTACTAATTCCAATGGAGGAGTTATAGAGTAGTAATAAACTAGTGGAATTGAAATGATTGTTGAAATTAATTATTATTCTAAAAGAGTACAATGTTAAAATCCATAGCCAACCCCAAGATAATTTACTTTTCACCCTAACAAATCTCTTATATTATTTATCTAAATAAATAAAAATTCATTTCTTATTTTTTTCATTAATATTAACTTTTTGAATATATTATTATGTAAATAATAGTTATTGTTTTGTAATGGTTCCTTAATGTTGAACCTAGTCAATCACTCGAAAACATTCGAAAAGTTATTTAAATTATTATTTAATGTTGTGAATATTCATTAATGTCATCACATAAATATTGGAGGATGTAAAGTTGTTTGTACTAGTTGCTAGTGGGGATCTATGATGGAATCTACTATTGGATTTCATGTTGAGATTTTTTACTGAGGAGGGGTATTTTCAACCTATATTAAAACTTTCATTCATTTTAGATATTTTATCATTATATTATTATTTTCTTTTTAATTTTATTTAAGGTTTTATAGTGTAGTTTACAAATTAATATAAGAAGAGGAAATTAATTAAAAACCCAAATCTATGAATAATAATTCATGAAACCAAAAAATATGTATTATATAAAATAATGATCTATATATGTACCATTCACTTTTTGAGAATATAATACTATTGTATTCATCTTATGAAATTGAAGAATATTACTCAATGTAATCCATCCGACTCTCCTCTCTATGGTGTATCCATAAGATGACATGAAACACCCAAAAATTCCCATTCTCTCCATGATATGTTAGTATATCATTATAAAAATTAGGATGGAAATGAGATCTTAGGGAATGTGAGTGAATTTTATAGGATTCAACTAAACAAAAACACCCATCATATAGGTACTAACACTATATAAGGGGCTTGGAGCAATTCCCGATCTATGGAATGAAATTACACATTAATTTTGTAAATTAATGGGGGAATAGCTACAGTAAAAACTTCTTTGGAACCAATCATCCAATCCAAAATACCACCACTTAATAATATCTAGTGATTCATCAATGATTTCTATCAAGGAGGAGAAAATAATCATATGTTATTAACAATTTGTTACTAAGAAAACTCCTACCATGCAATGGAATTGGTTGTGATAACATTATATCATAGTTAATGACATGCCTGAATCTTACCCTATGATTTATAAATATATATCACATACATACTAGGCTTTAGTGAATATGTATTTCTATCTCCCACTTTTAATAAATCCTCATAAACATAGTTCCAATTCACCTGATGTTGTATCCTATATAATACCATATAAAACAATATTAAAAATCTATTTAGATTTATTCCAAAACAAAATTTTAAAATCTAAAATCAAATTCACCTATTGTAACATCAATTGAAATCCCTTATGAATACCCCTCCCTAAATACTTCTTCAATAAAACTATAAAATCAAGTTTAGAATATATTTTTGATTCAAAATAAATCCCCATTTAGTCAAACACAATGTGGGATTCCTCATTCCGTTATATCATTGAAAAAAATATGAACAATAAAATCCATAAATTTAACCAAATAGTGGCCTCTAGAAAATAATTTATGCTACTTAAGTTATAAAGGGATCTTGTATGATATCCATTAAATATATGAATCTATATACACATGTCCACCAGTATAAGTATATGAAATCATTCATATTCATATAATCCCATTGTCTTAGACATCGAGTAATCATGGGACACTTAGTATGTTAATCCTATATCGCCTACTAATATGTTCTTTATTATCTAAAAATTAAACATTTTTTTCTATGAATAAATCACATGTTCGTCACCTTTTTGGACGAAGACATCAAATTCTCCACCCCATAGATAATAACACCATGTGTACTATCTATGTATAACTATAAACTTCCTTTAACTATCTAAACCGAGGGTCCAAGTTCGATAGTATTCATATATCTTGGCTAGGATTTAACCTACGAAAATATTATTGACATACCTAACCACTCTTCTTCATATATGTCATAATGATTTTGTAAGAAATGCATTAATGTAAAAATGTTTTTATTATAGGTAACTCTCCGTATTTAGTATTTGTGGACTAGACACATAAATCCTTCACCACTATTATACCAAAGAAAAATTGTATACCACTCTATGTGGTACACCTCATGGGTAATATAGTGAAAAAAACATATTTTTTACCACCTGAGAGTCTTCATTATATTAGTAAAATAATCATACTCATGTTAATCTTAAAATTTCTTCGTGACTTATAATAATTAATGATGAAAATTAGTTAGGGATAACTCAAAATAATACATTGAGCTTCTAGTTATCATTTTAATTTATAATAAATACCTTAGTATATATATTCCAGCAATGTGAAATAATGAAAAAGGGGAAATTTTATTTCGTATAACATGATAAATTTTATATAATTCAAACACATTAATGATACATAAAAAACTATATATAAACAACTATCTAACATATCATATATGATATATTTCTAGAGTATCCATCTATATTCTAAACATTGCATGGTTTTTAAAAACTTATTACATAACTATGTAATCCCTTCCACATCTCTATTGGACCGTTAAATAAAACCCTCCCACAAAACTCTTTAGTGGTTAAAATCTATGAGTTAAGACATTTTGAAAAAATGGTGTGTAATGACCCGATGTTTTATCTATAGAAATTCCCTTCTCATAATAATTTTATATGTTATTAACACATAGAGAACACAATAAAAAATTTATAAATGATTAAAGAATGAAATAAGAAGCGTTTCTAGAATATAAGGAAACTATACTGATGAAATAGAAACTTGACCTTTGGAATAATAATGTGAAACATACAAATAGTAAACCATCAAATTGAATAGTAACATACCCAATGAATGTATAAATAAAATTTATCTTTCTTATAAGTGACACTATGATATAATTATATCATAGTATAAGTAAATAAAATTTAAAAAAATTATTAATTAAGTGTTGGTATTTTTGTATGTCATTGATATTTAATTACTATTTATTGGAATATTTACCGATTTAAAATAAAAAATGTTTTCATGAAATATATCCATAAATTAGTGTTTTTATGTTATATGATTATAAGAAAATTTTACGTGACCTTAATTAATTTTAAAAGTGTTTTAAAATCATTTTTAATTTTTAATTTTGTATTTTCTAAGTAAATGAGGTTTTTAATTAAAAATTATATTTATCATATTAATAAATTTATTTTCATAAAATGGATTTCATATTTGAGTTATAAATGTTGTAAAATGGTTTGGGTGAATTTCTGGTATTGTTTTGAAATACTTGAATTTTTGGTGAATTGTAAAATATATTAATTTACGGTATTTGTACAATATATGTTAAATAAACTATTCATTAAGTCATGGATGAAATAAGAACAATTGGTTTGAACTCCCATGATCTAATTACTGTATTTATTCTCAATAATTAATATAATTGTTTTTCTTGAGAATAATAATAAACTAATTAATTAAATATTAAGAAAACACCCCTCTCATATTCTATAAATACCTCCTCCACCATCTTCTCTCCTCACACCTATGAATCCTTGACCCTTGTAAAAATTATACTCAAACCTTTTGCCAAGCCCCTTCCTTACGTTCATGATCTTCTGGTCTTAATTGGAGACTAACACTAGTCCCCTAAGGAGGGTCTTAAGAAGAAGGAATTAAGAGGTAAAACCCTCTTCATTTTCTTTTAATTTCTTTTCAAGTTACATTAATTATTATATTCTCCTCAATTACTTTTTTCCAAGTGGCATTAAAACTATAATATCTTACATATATAGTAATTTTATCATTTTAATGGAATTATTCTTCATCTCAAATCATCTCCTATCTATTTTATTTGAAGAATGAAAACAACACCCATAAGGTACCGATCTACCATCTTTATGGATGACATGGTTTCATATTTCAATCCCACATTATCGACTGTTCATAAATCCTTTTTTATGGTTGAATAAGATTATAATATATATATATTATATATTATTCACTATTCTATAATAATTTTGTGCACATGATATTAATTTATAAAACAAAATGAGTTCGTTATGATCTAGAAATGCCAAATTAATTTAAACGACTATCATTAATGATTTATTTAATTAATATTCCCTAATTATGGAAAATCATTTTTTAATATTCTATATGGTCATAAATAAAATATATGTTTAGTTATAGAAAATTTTTCTCATTAGACAATAATTTCCGTACACATATACAAGTAAAACATTCATGAAAAAAAGGAAACTAACACTCTCGAACAATGAAATTGAATATCATGACCCATAAAAGGGACATGAAATAATGGGGAATCCATTTATAAGGATATGAGTATTCCCTTGACATTGGTTGATGTAGAATCATATTTTATAACCATGTTTATAGAAGAAGGTGAGTATACTAATTGGTCACTATCCAATATCATAAGGGATTATAGAAATCCTCTATCCCTAATATTGAGATAAATCACACCTGGAGTAAAGGTAATAAATATTCTAATTCTATAGATTCTGTTGGAAAATGATCCCTACCAAACTTTTGTATTTTTATATTTAGTCTCTTTGTTATAGTTTTTTAGTTTTTTTTAAGGATTTTTAATTATATCATAACCTTAGGCCATTGTGATCCTCTCCTGTAACATCAATAATATTTTTATGAAATATTTAGTTTTCATTAAATCAATGAATATTATTATCAAATTATGTGATAATTTTTAGAATAAACACATTACCCTTACCAATGTTTTCATAGTCGATATGTTCATCACAAGGTGATTAATTTGAGGTGGTTGAACATATTTTATGATTATTCTAATGATAAACAATAAATTGGGTGATTAAACTTATAATTCTTAGTATTTAAAATTTATTTAACATTAATGAATAATTCTAATTTAATTTACCAAAAAACTGGGTTTTGAAGCGGGTATATATATATATATATATATGTCAGTTAAATCCATTTATAGGTGGTTATGGTGGTAGAATTACGTAATACTAATATTATCTAGCTATCATTCTCTCTTCACAATAATATATATTTTTTCTCGAAAAACGAGGCAAGAGAGAGATACTTCCTCAGTATTGGGAGATTATAGTAATCTATAGATACCCTAGGAAGGAGGAATCCATTAATTTCACCTTATAGATATAACATAAACTCTTATTTTAATCTTAGATCAATACGTGAAAGGTTCACTATTATTTTCTTCATTTTAATTTAATTATAAATTTTTATATTATTCCAAGTTGATTTTGTTTTTAGAGTTTCTTTTCTCTATGTTATTGATAATATCCATCCCTATGGAAACCATTAGTGGTATTTGATCAGTGTAAATAAATGGATGGTTTGATTCAATAATGATTAGGGAAAATAAAAAAAAATAGATATTCAAGTAACCAAGACATAACCAATGTTGAAATAGGTTTTTTTTCTTGAGTTTCCACAAACCATGATATTTCATGATTCTTAATGGGGTTTTTGTTCCTATTGTTAATGAAGACATGGGATGGTTCATATAAAATTATCATTATGATAAAATTAAAAAGACATATAAAATAGATAATCATAAGATATTGGATCTACATTATGGTATGCAGAGAAATATGTCATTGTGGCCTCAACCATAAGGTAAAACCATGATATAATGGAAATTCCTAATAAATTTTAGTACATTAGAAGTTCTACAAAAGATAACTTGGATAAAAAATGTATTTTTCAAAATATTTACCCCAAAATGACAATGGGTTAACTTTTGGAATTAGAGGTTACATAAGGAGCCACCATTACATATCCTTGAATAAAATGTCTTTATTCGAAGGACAAAATGTCTGTGGTCTCAATTTAGTAATATTTTTCACTACAAAGATGACCATTCCATTTATTTACATGGTTGAATAATTTATAATATGTTTATAATTAAATAATGTTAAATATAAAATTATTTATATTAATTTATATATTTTTAAAAAATAACAATATGAGATGTTTGTATTAAAATGAATTATTGGGAAAATATTTAAACTATCCCAAAATAGATTTTTATGGTTTCAATAATCGTTTGAATGAAAAAATTAAGATATATGATATTATATTTGTATACATTGTATATGTAAAATTTGAAATGTTTATAATTTGATAATAAATGTAATGGTAAAATATCACATAGTTTAGAATATAAGATTTCTCATATTAAAACCATGTTAAGAATAATATGAAATGTTTATATAGAATCAAATTGAATTTTCATGTTCTTAATTTCTAAATTATATAAGTTTTATAAATATCATTATTTATTAAGTTTTTATAAATTATTATCAAATATTAAATTAGACAATTTTTTTTATTTTATTCACTACTTTATTATTCTTAGATATAAATGTTATATTATGAATTTTTATGCAAGAATTAGTTTAAATTTTCAAAATACTTTTATAAATTTTAATTCATGTGTTTAAGAAGTAATAAGATAGGAATGGTAATTGATTTAGTTTTCTTGCACATTTATTGTTTCTTGTACTATGTTTTGAAAATGAGTTAAGAATTTGGTTATGGTTTTTACATATTAGGATTTTGAATTATGATGAAATTAATTAATCCATTGATTAAAGAAGGATATTTTTAGAAGGATTTTTGGTTATATTGATCATGAGCCTAGAGGATTATGTAATGTAGAGAAAATTGGGGGTTAGATACGTGTTTCTCCTTGCCAAATCTATTATAGATTAGTGGTTTCATATGATTTTATTCTTTTACTTGAACGAGTTTTATATAACTTATATGCAACAAATATTTTGATATGTATTAATATAATTAGATTTTAATTTGGATTTATAACACTATATTTGTGTTATGCAATTATTTACACATCAACATGGCTTGAGAGTATTTATTTTGTAGAATTATTTGGATTATAAAATAAATCATTAGATTAATGCATAATTTTAAAGATAATAAATGAGATAGAATGGTGAGAATAAATACCCTTAAATTTCTAAGTCTCATATTCCTTATAAAGAAAAAAAATTCATAACCATGATCATCCAAAAAACTAGGTACTTCCAAATATTTTTTCCCCGATATTATCTTGTGTATGGACAACAAGTAATGAGGTGATCCTAAAAAATTAGTGCCTTATTTTACAAATATTATTCGGTTTCCACTTAGCTTGGACACCCAAACTGTTAGGATACTAGAGGAATATAGGTGATATAATATATACAATTGATTAAGGTAAATATTTATTCACAAAACTATACAAGAGTCATATAGGATATATTTGACTTGATATTATACTAGATATAGTCCTTTTTTCTACTAAAATCCTATCTAGGATTGTAATCACCCATTGATTTAAAGGTCGTTATTTTGAAAAGTAATTTAAATTTTATATCTCATGGATGGTTTATTTTGATAAAAAAACATATATTGGGATTTTGTGGGTTTGGATTCTTGTAAGAGACATTTTTGGGTTAAGTTTGAGGACCCATGGGTGTAACATGACTTCAGGAGGAATCCAGATGAATGATGGGGTGGTTGAGCTATAGTAGGGAATTGTTTTAGGTCATTCACCCATTAAATAAGGGCTTTAAAAAGTGAAAATTTAGAGATATTTGGGATAATTTTTCCTATATGGATCATGGTGTGAACCATTAGTTCAATGTAATAAGGTTTATTAAATAGTTTTAAAAAATTATTATAATGGGGATTTAACCCCATCAAATTTGGGTGAACAACCTGCACTAGGAGGGCCACTAGGTCTATGCCTCACATATATTTCTCCCTTCACTATGATGAAATTACATGTGTAATAAAATTAGGGTTTCATGTATTATCTTCCTCTCCACTCCACCCATTCTTGTTTCTATTCCCCATTACTTAATTTAGGGTGATTTGGTTTTGGATTTTAGTGTCAATTCCACCAGAGCATAGTGGAATCAACCTATTTTAAAGGGGTTTTGATGTGTGGTGGATAAAAGAGGATCTAAGATATATTATACACAACACCTATAATTATTTCATTATAGGTAAGATAATTCCATAATTTTATGTAGTTTTTGGAGGAAATCATTTGACATTGGTGACTAATTAGGTGTCGTGTGACATAGCTTTTTCTCAGGATGGTGTCAGGGTTATTCCACCAAACTTCTGCAGGGGTTGTTATGAGATTAACACTTCAATATATACTCAACTATAAATAAGTGTGTGGTGTATTGGGGGTTAATTAGTGTTGATACCTTTTCACCAATTATTAACTTCATACTTTTTACCTCATTATCCTTTTAGGATCTTGATTCTCTTATTCTATTTTAAATATTGTATGAAAGTATAAGGATGAAGAAAAAGATGACATGTGAAATTTTCACAAGGTCCACTAATTAATAAGAGAAAATAGTCATTTCTATGATTTTCAAATAACACCATACCCCAAAAAACTATAAAATAATACTTTAAATGTGATTAGAAAAAGAAGGTAATAACCATTCACTTTCATCACAGTATAGTAAATTGACTATGGTAGTTTTATTACTTCTTGATTTCTATTTATACACAATATTAGAAAATCATTACCTTATTTATATGATACTTTTCTATGCCAATAATTTCATCCACCAAATTATATTTCTATTTCAATTCACAATGCTACATTAATCTTCCAATTACTACTTCATCACTTTGTTACATGAAAAATAGGAGGAAAAAGACTCTCATTATTAAGAATAGAAAACTAAAATGTGTTTTATCTTCTTATTATTATTTCCTTGTAAAATATTATTTACATTAATCTGTTATTATAATTCTTGAATCACAAAATTACTTCATAATTATTCAAATATTGAATGTTCAGCTAAAAATAATCTCAATCACTACTTAATCAGTTATGAAAATATAGATGTATAATAGACTGGCGATCCCGGAATTCGTCTTTGACCCAAATGATTTTCAACTAAATAACGATTAGGCACTCTCTTATTTTTTATTTTATCTTTTACACAAGAAATATGAAATAGTGTTTAGTATCATCTCTCACACAATCAAGTTCTCATGCAAATTGTTATTGCTTCTTCTAATGAAATCTCATCCTCACTTAATAAGAATGAAATAAATATTTCATGTGATGTTAAATTCATGAAATTATTTTAGGATACTCTCATTATTTTTAACTATTTCACCTATAAGATAATAAATTTATCAGTTAGTGTTCTATTTCAATTATATTTTTCATCTCAGTTGAGGATGCCATTAGATTTGAGTTTCAACGTCACTTGAAGATGTTGGGGTGTCTTTTATTGTGTGTATTAAAAGTATAACATCAACAATTAACACACTATGTTCCTCATTTATATTCATATTTGTAAAGTGTATATGTGGAACTCCTTTTTTGTGCAATCACTAGTAGTTATAGAAACCATTTTAATCATGAAAAAAAGTGTTGAACTTTGATAATACTGGATTTATATATATAAACTAAATTAGTATATTTTTCATCATTACATAACTTACTACATGATACGGCGTTGTGTAATATAGTGGGAGCATACTACTCAATAACTGAATTTTGGTACATATAAACCATCATTTAGATGTGAATATTGAACCATATCATGAAAACATGTATGATCTTCTTCACGAATGTAGTGTGTGTTTATTTTTCACGTTATAGATGAGAATATAAATCCCCTTATTTTCATAGTCATTGGCTTCATAAAACTATATTCCTATTCATTCTTGAGAAATTATGAGATTCTCTATTTCATAAAAAATGATTTCTCTAAGAGGAATATGTTAGTAGTATCATCTCTATCGATCATGGATGCTATCCTTCTAAAGGTGAGGATACATACCTTCCTTTATTTCCAATATCTAAATCAAATCCTACAAATAATATCATGTAAAATAATATATTTTATACCTTAAGGTATCTAATTTTTAATTTTCTAAACATTGGTTACATGACATTGATAAATGTGGCATCTTTATGATTTATGCTTCTTCCTTCATGACAAAGTTCACATGAATGAGAATATAAACACACATTGTGTCAATGTTTGTACTCTATACATAAATATTAGAAACATGAATATACTATACAATTTTTTTTCATTTTAAAAGCCTTTTTCATCGAGTTATCACTTGCATGGATCATGTAGCATGTGTTCATTAAGGTTTGTACCTTTATGACGACAAAATATCAAGCTCAAAATAATAATAGTAGCCATTGGATTGATTGATGATTGTTCAACCATGAACTACGATGAAAGGATATTTGATGATTATTGAGGTTGTTGTTAAAGACACAAATCAACCAGATAACCTTGATGGATTTGATTGAATGACACATAAAATGTCTGTATGTTTAAATGATGGGTGAACATTTCTAGCACCACCCCAGTCCCAAAATTATCTTCAACTCAGTTGAGAACATATTAATAATATTTTCCTTGAAACTCACACATTGTTCTGATAGATATGTTCAGCACATGAAACACATCACACACCCACATGGGGCAGGTCGATAGGCTCACCCCCAGTGTACCAACATACACACCCTACGGGTGAACCTATGTCCACACTAACACACCTACCTACCTATATAGTTTCTCAATACCTCCCTTACTCCACAAGATATTATTGAGATGGATCTCCCATGTGGTAGAGGTATCCTCACACAATGTTTTGAGTGAGATGGTTCCTTAGTTGGCTTATCTGGACACTTTTATTCCAATCACACTTAGAAATTTTATAGTGAAAAATGATACAAATTCCAAACCATGGTTTCGACAAATTATCAAGAAAAATATGCCCCCTATATATTTTAAATTCATGGAATATTTAAAATTAATACATTAACACCTTTAACTTTTAGAATGAATTTTTTTGATGGCCTTCAATAAAAATCTATATCAAATAATATTACATTGACTTCAATTATTCATTACTTTAAAAAAATGTTTCACATGTGAAACAAGTTTTTGACATAATGATCAGTTCAAAAATCATAAAAATCATAATATTATTGACTTTAAAATAACTTCCTTAATATAAGAATATATGTGTGTTATTTTCATCATTCATTCATCTATGAAACATCAACTTTTCTCATCTTTTATATCATGGATTCTTCATCAAAAAATATAGAAAATTATTTCCCCCTAACTTCATAAACAAATTGAAATTAATGAAATATTTCATTTTTAGTGACAAACATTGACAAATAATAACAACCATTGAAAAAAATATAAAACTCAAACAAAAATGAGAATCATCAATCTCCCTTTTAATATTTTTTGAAAATACCATTAATATTATTTCCAATTGAATATTAGAATATGTGACTCTCTTCCCTTTACCTTTTCAAACACACATTTCTATTTTTATCCGACATTATTGAAAATAAATAAAAATATCATTGGAAAAGGTAATCTTCCCATACTTAAGATATGTTGCATCCATAATTTCACTCTAATTCTATGTGATCCAAGCTTCATGTAGAAGAAAATAAGATTTTATTTATAAAAAAATTCATCATTTACCATGTGATCTTAATATTACATGAATGGATAAATCATATACCAATATTAAAGGGTTACCTAATTTTATTTTAGGATGAAGATACCAAATGAGATATGAATTTTTTTATGAAATATTAATGTGAATCCCATAAACTCACTTCAAAAAATAGATCTAATCATTCATATAAAATAAATAAGATAAGAAACTTTAGGGGAATTATATACTTACACTTTTATTATGTCATTGATTAATAAAATTACTCCACCTTATTGTTTAATTTTTTATATTTTTTATCCACGGATGAGAGAGTAAAAAAACATATCTTTTCTAATGAAATTATTTTCATGCGCATTATAGAAAATTTAGATTTTATTCCAATTAAAATTTTAATTCTCACAAGAACTACACATTTCTTTAATTTTCTTCCCTTAATGGAAGAAATTGAAAAAATATTTATAATGGTGGATATAATCAAGGATTTATTTCTAGAAGATTTAATATAGAAAAAACACAAAAATGGAACTTCAACTTTTAACTATCCATATTTAAAAACATTCACAACTTTACCAAGGATGACCGTCTTCAATATATTGTTTCAAGATACCAAATATATGTTTAAAAAAATATTTTATTTTATTTATCCTTGTTGTCTAGGATATTACACCACTCACTTAAACTTCCGAAATGAAAATCCTCTATCATATTTTTATTTGAATACCAATTGATGAATCATTCAAGAATGAGTAATTCTTCATTTTTAGTGTCAATAATTGATAAAAATAACTATTTCACAGGCTCCCCACTAATATATTATTTAAACTTAAATTAATTAAATTATAGGAATAGAAAAATAGAAAAAATAAGGGAATAATGTGGATATTTTATTTCTTCCCAATTAAATCATCAAGGTTGAGATATTTTTCTTAACCAAGTTTCTCAATTTCCCCTTGTCGTCATCCTTGAAAATATAATCTTCCGTAATAAATTATAATGGGTCAGTATAGATCACTTAATATTTTCTTATACATCAGATTGAGAAATTTTAACCTAAAAAAACTTCATGGATGGTTTATTATTACTCCCATTTGGACAACTTCTTATTCTGGTATGATAGTTAAACAACCTTCTATATAATGTCCAAATTCATCACATATCTCCCAAAAAAACATATTTAACCAAAGTGTGGTATTTTTTAACAACCTATAATGTGTTTTCATAATGTGTAATGTTTTATTTTACCTTTTCATTGGACTAGATTTAACATCTTCCATATTTTTTACTCTTCAAATATTGTTGAAAGATTACTAACATGTCCATAATAACATTTAAAAAATGTTTGTATTTTCTTGATGGAATCTTATGAGTTCTATACTTATTATTTTGTATTTTTGGTAAATCAATTTTCATTAACTTATTGGATTCAGAATCCATGTTTTCTCACATTTCTTACATGAATTTTTTTGGGTAATTTTTTTTACAACATTATTATTATTTCTTACCAAGGATTGTTATTCTTTATTAACTATATTTTATGGAGTTATTTTCTCATAAAATTTGGATATATGATGAGATTAGAATTTACCAACCTTGATACCACAACCAATTAATATATCACCAATATTTTCAAGTATTCCAATGTTTTTGAAGTTTTTAACATGTGGATATTGCTTCTTGATGTTGTTATAGATCTACCTTGACATGATACTTCTATGTGCTTTAGAATTTAAGGTATTGTACCAATAATTTATTGCGTAATGCCTGAATTTTTTTAGAACCATCATTGTACCATAATCCTTGATCTTATTATTTCATTTGTATGATATTTGTAGTAGTATTTATCCCTATGGGACTCTTCACTGAGAAACAAATTCTACACTCTTTTTCCAATCGACCATAGTCCTGGTGGTAGGCCTCTCATAACATTTATTTATCCATAGTTATAAAATTTTATTTTTTATCCAGAAATATTCATGATAATAGATTTAAAAAATTAAGAAAATATTATATGGATCATACCTATTTCTTCATAGCTTCTTGAGATAGATCATTAAATTAGATCACGATGTTTTGATCATAAGTTGGATGCATTTTAAACACTGAATCTAGTAGTGAACATTGTGTTGAATAAAAAATTATCTCCATATTTTGTGAAGTGTTAATATATGTATTATGAATATTTTATAATTAAACCTCCAATTCTAGACACTTCATAATGAGAGTTTGTTCCAAGATTATGTTATATTCATCTTCTCTTCACAAACCTTCTTAATTCATTCAACATACTCTTAACACAGCTCAACTTTGTTTTGTAACAAAGAAACAAGGTCAGTGATATTCTTGAAATTTTATTCTAATTAAAACCTCTTGAAAACAATGAATATTTTCAAATATTTTTCAAGTTCAGGGATATTTTCTTCCAAATCCTTCTTAACTTTATATTTATTATAAAATTATTTGAGTTGTTTTGAGGGACTTGTTTAAATCTCCCTCTTTGTTTCTACAAAGGTTAAAACCTAACTGGAGAGATTTAGAAATTAAATATATATATTTTTCTCGTAAATCCCTCCCCAAATTTTCCTACTTATTCTCACATATGAAGGATTTATTTTCTAAAAACATTGAACGATTCCACAATCAAGAGTAACTATTTTATGAGAACATAATGTAGAATATCTATTAATATATCAATTGTTATATCCTGAGAAGTTATAGACTGATCATAACCTGTTATTATAGGATTTTTCACTTGAGGTTATTTTGTGAAATATTTTTCACAAACCTCATGATCAACTGAGGTAGGATTATTATCCTTTTCCTTGGTATAAACTTCTTCTACCTTTTCTATACATTTCAAGACTGATATGTCTTCATTATCGAAAAAGAATAAATATACAAATAGATTATCTTATTTAGATATGATGGATCTCTTCTTTAACTTTATTTTCTATTTATTTCTCATGTCTCTCATAGTATTGAAATATATATACTTTTTCTAAAAGGTAGATCAATATTCAATAAAACTGAACTTCATTGTTAATATAGGAAATGATATCATGTCATTAAAATAGAATAACTTTAATGTAGATAATATTGTAGAGTTGTACATTGATCTGATATAAATTGAGAGGACAACATTGGGATATAATCAACATTGAGGTATGGGGGGGTGGGTGAATCAGATTTTGGTCCTTTTTCACTAATTATTACTATAATTTATTTTACCTCTTAGACTTTTTTGGATCTTGATTCTCTTATTCTCTTTTCCTTAAATTATATAAGTATATGAAGTTAGATAAAGATGGTACATGATATTTTCAAATGTTTCACAACTTAATAATAGTTTATTTCCCTTGGAATTGTTTTTAAATAATAAAATAACTTAAAAACACTAGAAAATAATCCTTCAAAAATAGTTACAACAAGCATGGAATAATCATTCAGTTTTATCACACTATAATCAATTGACATTGTATGTTTTACACCTCTTGGATGGTTCTTTATATTGAATCTGAAGATAATATTCAACTTAATTTTACGGTACTTTTTAACCCCAATAATGAATTGCACTATATGAGACATATATTGTATGCCACAATATGCCTTTGTACTTACACTTACTTTTCTTCACATTGTTACATTCAAATTAGTAGACAAGAAAATCTTCTCCTTCTTCATAGTAGAAAACAGAAATTTGCTATATCATGTTATTCTTATCACTATGAAAAAAGATATACACAATACCACATTCTAATGCTTTTTAAACAAAAAAAATCTTTAGTGATTATCAAAAAAATGAATGATCATCTCAAAATCATCCCAATTACTCATTCTTCAGTCAGAATGATATTAATGTATTGTAGAATATATATCTCAGCGTTCTTCTTCAACCCAAATGATAATAAATTGAATAATTATTGAAAACTAATTTTTTCTTTATATAATATTTTACACAAGAAATATAGAATAGTGTTAAGTATTATCCCTCAGTCAATCAAGTGAACTAGAAAATTGTTCTTTCTTTTTCTAATGAAATCATAAAATAACTTAAATAACAAGAAATCAATATTTCATGGGATTTTATAATCGTGAAATTTTTTCATGTAACTCTAATTTTTTTAACCTCGGTTCTATTCCTCTCCACACAATTGTGTATTGGAAACCAATCCTTCATAAAATAACAAATAGTTGCATGAACCTTCTTCTTCATGCACACTATGTTCTAATTTATGATAATATTTTTTTTGTTAATATGTTGACCTAAGATATTTTACTTTTTCTTGTAGCCAAGTACACCGTACACATTCCCATAATGTTGTGGGAGTATGATACTCAATCATTTGATCACAATATATATACACCATCATATAGTCACAAAGGATAAAACATAGTACGACCACATGGATCTTATTGTTCTTTTCACTATAAATGAATATGGAACTCCCCATCTTCATGTATATCAGTGGATTATGAAATTTCATTCCTATTGATATAAGAAATATTGTAAGATTCAATAAATTATAAAAAATGAGATCTTTCAACAAAATACGTGATAAGAGATATATATCTCAACCATCGATTCTCTTCTTTTATAGGTGAAGATCATGACCTTCCGTAATTTCCTTTCACCGACTGAAATACAAAAAATAATATCGTGTCAAACAATATATTTTATGCTTAAATATATCAGCATATTAATTCTATAAATTTGGGTGAAAAAACATTGATAATTGTAGAATATTCATCATTCATTCTTCTTCATTCATGATGAAGTGCACATTCTAGAAAAGATAATCACATGATCGTTTTTATGTAAAACATTATCCATGAAAATAGGATGCACAAATGAACTCTGTAACACCATTTTCATTTATCCAAAACAGGTTCTCCAAGTTATCACATGCTTGAAACATGTAGCATGATTACATAAAGATTCATGTATTCATCATCTAGGAATCTCAAGGTCAATATGATCCTAGAATCCTTAGGATTGATTGATCGAGGTTTAACTAAGATCTTCAGTGAACATATCTCTTATATAGTGCGTGGTTGATTAAAACAACACATATAAATCAGATTACCCATTTGGCTTTGATCGTATGGTGGATGAAATGACTGTATGTTTAATAGATTGGTGAACAGTACCCACATGATGCTAGTCCCACATCGATCTTCAACATGGTTTAGTGTTTCATAATAAAATTTTCTATGCCTCTCACTACATGAGTAGGAAATGAGGATTGTCACCTGAAACACATCACATACCTACATGGAGAAGGCTAACATGTTTCACCCTCCCCCCATCATGCCACCATCCTCACCCTGCACACATGCTTATTCACCCACTCACACTATAGATTTCTAATATAGCTTCGTGCTATGAATTTTCAACCATAGTGTCCTAGTGAGCTGGCTCTCCCATGTGGTTGAGGTCTCCACCCACAATGTGGTGATCGAGCTAGCTACTTAGTTGGATTAACTGTCTTATTTTATACCATTTACACTTATGAAATATTTAGTGTAAAATTACATAAATTTACAACCAAGACCTCAATAAAACATCCTGAAAAATATGATCTCTCATTCATTAAAAATTCATGGATAGTTTAAAAAGAATGCATGGACACTGACTTCTTTCTTTAAGAAAAATAATGTTTTTATGTACTTCACTAAAAGTAATCTTGCAATAATTATTGTATGGAATTCACTAATTATTTATTATAAACAATGTTCCACTACTGAAACAAGTATTTGGAATGATGAAAAGTTAAGAAATATTCATACTTATAAATATAAAGTATTCAAAAAAAATTATTTCAGATAATTATACTTGAGTATTATATCTTTATTCATTAATCCAAGAAATATTAACATTGGGGTCATATATGGTTATCCTGTATACTTTGTTAGTACTATAAAAAACATATTTCCTTATATCTTTTTAAACATATAGACATCAATGAAATATTTATATTTCATTGACCAACTTTGAAAACCAATAACAACCATTGATTACAAGTAAAACTATAGAATAAAGTAGAATCTCCATTTTTATGGTTTGGGGGTGGTGGAAGTAATAATGAATTTTTATTGATTATTCTTAATTGGTTTAAATTAAATTTTTTATAAATGTTATTAATTAATTTGTGATTATTTTTAACCTGTGATAAGATCTCGGGTTGGGGTTTGAGCTTGGATGAAGCATGGATTGGCTTGGCTGAGGTGATGTGGAGATTAGAGAGGATGTTAACTCCTTGATAGAGGTAGTTGATCCCTTAAATATAAATCAATTTGTGTGTTTCTATGTGAATTATATCTTATATTGTGTTATATGGGACACGTTTGATGTCTTGGTATGATAATAAACTAGGTAGAATAAATAGTTCAATGATGGACTCCTATTCTTAAGTTAATTATAGTATAGCACTTTGGAAAATTGAAATAACATGGAGACTATCTCATTAAGGGGTGGGAGTGATGTTGAACATGGAGAGATACCATGGATAGTCTAGGGATTCATTATTGGATGTGGCTAGTCTAGTTAGATTCTCCTATGGATAGTGAGATGGTGAGGTAAGGAATTGGCTCAGTGGTGCTGGATGATACAATCTTAAATATTTTGTGTGACAAAAATAATCCTATTGAGGGTAGAGTAGGTTATTAGTGAGAATTTTTAGTAGATTGAGTCCTTTAAGACTAGAAAAGGTATGATAGAGAGGGAATTTTTATAGGTGTTGGGTTGAGAAATCTACATTAGGATATGAGAGGAGAAACCATGTGAGGGTTGTGGGATTTTCATGAGGACATGGTATGGGGTTTCCATGAGGGCTTAGAGTGGTACGTATTAGGATGTCCCTTTGGTTGTGTCACCAGTAGTTTCAAGGGATGTTGATGGGAATGCGGAATGGTCTAAGAGGTTTGCGTATGAGGATCCATTTAGAAATGTTCTGACTGATAAGTGACATTTGTGGAACCGTATTGATGGATATGGGCCATTATTGGATTAGATGACCTATTTAGAACACTGGTAGGTGGGGTGAGATGATTTGTGGCAAGGTGTGAAGTCTTTAATGACTAGATCCTTAAGATTAGTTGGAGAGATGACTAATAGGTTATAGTCCCAGTGCCATTGTATGCAATTAATGGACCTCTCTAGAGTTTATGAGGATGGGAAAATGCCCTTGTGACCTCCATAGATTATATTGAAACTACTCTAATTAGAGGTATTTGCGACAGGCTATTTGCGATGGGATCTCGTCGCAAATAAGATTTAGTGATGCGGCCCCATTGCAAATAGCCCATTGCAGAAAATGGTGTCGCAAATAAGCCTCTGATTGTATACATTATATATAAATAAACTTTTTACGATGGGCCTGTCGCAAATAGTATTTGTGATGGGGAAGTTCCCCTTTGCAAATAAGTCTCTGATTATATACATTATATATAAAAAACATTTTGTGACGGGCCCATCATAAATAGAATTTGCAAAGGACCCATCATCCTGTAGGGACCCGAAGCCTGACGTACATGGACATTACATAACTTTTGCGGAATACTTAGTACATAAAAACAACACACACACAAGGATCGTAATAGTTTAGTGTCTTTGGAAACTCGGAATATAATCTTCTAATCGTGGTGAAATATCTTCAACATCTCCCATAATGATCTTCCTTTTTTTTACCTAAAACCTTTCTTTATATCCTGGGGAAAAAGAAAACATAAAAGGGTGAGGTCAAATGCTCATTAAGGGTAAACAAAAGAAATATCAATCACATCATTTTCATAAGAACGTATCATTTTGGAAATCTTAACCTGCAAAAGAGAGCATAATTTCATAACATGGGATAAATCATAGTAGTGAAATGAAATCCCAATAATCATAACTTAAAACATGAAACTTTGTGGCATACACACATAATCATAGATAATCATATCTTATTAGTCAAGACTCATTTCCAAGACTATCTTAGTGGACAAAGTCCATTTCTGAACCGAGTCACCCTCGTTTCAGTCCTGTTTCATTGAACCGGTATAACCTACCGTTCCACCCATGTCTATCTCATGAGATATAAAATATTTACCCAATGCATTGGAGGGAGATATAGGTCCCACCCATCTCATAATGATACCATTCTTATGTGTGCCACAAAGTCATAAACCATACATCATAACATAACCCATGTAATAAAAATGGGAATCTTTAAACATCGTGACATCATTAAACAATTCATATAAGATAAAAGAATTCATAAAAAAAATATTTCCATCACAACATAATCAAATCCATGTAATAATAGGGATAGAAACAGAACCCTTTATTATCTTAGATGGAAACTAATTTTGATAAAACACTTGAACTCCATTCTTGAGGAAAATATCCTTTCTACTTCAAAAACATTTTTTCCTTTCTTAACATGTCATAAAATTTTAAACTAAAAGAAGTTGATTAAAAATAAACTTGAAAACTTGTAAAGTAAGCTTCTTGGAAATAATGTTTTAAAAATCCATTCATGTCGTATAAGTTAAAAAACATTCTTCTTGTACCTTTGTCGGAAAAGTCAAAAAGTACCTTGTACGAAAAAACGACAAAAGATTCCTTTCATATCCTTTACTAAAAACTCACCAAAGGGTAAAATTGGATTTAAACAATTTTAGGTGGATGGAAATAATATTACATATTGAGGAAACATGGATGTGGATGATAAAATACACCCCAGTAAATACCAAAGTATAAACAATCTCGGATAAAAATGAGATTGCGATATTTCCCTTACCTTAGGTTCGATATGCTTTGTACGTGTCCGAACCTCCTGTATAATGATTTAAATAATGTTATTGAATTATTCCAGAATCATACTTATTTTTATTATATCATATATGGTCATATTCTTAGCTTCTTAGTAGTAATATTTCATTGCTACTTGTTATTTGGGTGTTTATGACTTTTTGTTCTTATGCGTGTTTTATCGAATAAATTCTTATTCTTATCTTTAGGTTATAGATACCTAATTTCTAGAATGGTATTAGTGTAATATATATCATATTAATTCATTCAATTCATTTGTATAATCATTATGAAATGGAGATCATGTAGAACGAGTCGCATCACATCGTGGAGACGGTATTCTGTACGTACGCAACGAGTGATGATATCATTCTTATGATCGTGGAATTTTATTGGAGTGTATGTATACTATTTCAGAATCAATATCACATTATAATAGTCATATATAGTCATTCTTTACACCATTATACCCATCCATGTAATGTGGTGGTGGAAAATAGATTACACCACGGCGTGGAGACGGTATTTCGTACGTACGCACGCGCGGTGATTTCGTTTTCTATAGGATGGATAGATGGTGAAATAGGGTTGTTTCATACTTATAATAAAATATCATTATATGAGTGATACTGATGTTATTACTTCATAATGAAAGAACTAAATAAGAAGAAGTGGAAGAAGAAATAAAGATCAAAGAATCGGTAACAGAGATTACCTCTTCTTTGAAGTGCTTCTTTGAGACCTCCTTTTAGGGCACTAAAATAGGTCTTTGTAGAAGACCAGAACCTCTAGGATGTTTCTAGGGAAGTGGAGAGGAGAAATTTTCCGGGTTTTTCTGAGCTTGAATGCTCAATGTGGTGTGAGGAAGAGGGGGATGAGGTGCCCTTTTATAAGGGAGGAGAGGGGCACCTTTGGAATAACTGAAAATATTATTTTATTATAAAGTCAAGTTTGGTTTTAAATTGCTGAAAAATGAGTTATTTCGAAGATAAGGTGGGTATGGGTCGAAATCCTCTCATCCAATAGAATTTAGACAAGTTTAGGTCATTATATTAACCTTATATTTTAGTTTTAACTCTTAGTTAATCAGGTTGACATTTACCATGTCACTTTGTATTTTTATATTATATAGTTAATAAACATACCATATACATCCAATAGACCCCCAAGTTTTGTTTTATTATTATATATAACCTTATCTAAGTCATTTGGCCGAACCTTAGATTTTTAAGAATAAAATAACAATTAATAATATAATATTTGTTTTAAAAACTATTTTATGTCAATTTTGACACTATTTAATAGTTGATTTTTTTGAAACTCATAACATAATGATTACTTCGACCAAAGTTAATTAAATAAATCCTAACATGTCATATTAACCTAGAAAATTAGTTTAGTTCATAAAAAGTCTCAAAATATATTTTTTGGGTATTTATAACATCAATTATGTCAATATTTAATTAACAAGATAATTACTGCTTCATCGTTGTGTCATAAATAAATTAAATTATTTAATGTCTAACAATTACAAATAAAATACAATTATGTAGGAAATCCTTTTAGCTTTCTAATTAATATTTATAGTCGAATTTATCTTATGTATAACCCCATATTAAAAATGATTTACTTATTAAACTTTGATTTTAACTATTTTAACCCTTCTTTAAATAAATTAATAATAAATGCCCTAATCTAATCCAAGTGGGCCTAAATGGTCATATTTTATTCTTAAGGTTGTTTTTGGTAGAATTAAACTTGTCCAATAGAATTAGGACATGTGTTAGGGTAATAATAATATCATTTTTACCCTTAATTACCCTATTTACTCTTAACGGTGGTAAAAAAAAGTAAAAAGTTACTATTCACCAAAAACTTATTTTCATCTCATTGAACCACATTTTACTTACTGACATCAACCATGTCTCTCAGATTTTTGAAATTCCACTCACAGAAGCGGTAAAATTAAGTTTTATGAAAAATTCAGTTTTTTAACTACCACTTAGTGGTTTCACTATTCATCAAAAAATGAAAGTTCCCAGAAAAATACCAAAAATTAGGCCTAAGCTATATTTGATATTATGAACTAAAAAATGATGTCTATTTTACCAAATTCAAAACATATTAGTTGCATTAGTTAATTTAAAAATTAATTCCCGTCGTCAAAACAAATAGCGTGTTTTTAAGAGATAATAACCATCAAAAGGTTGACACTTGTTTATGATTGGTTTAAATGTGAAATTACATCCAATGACCAACATTGTATTAAATTGTAAAAATATATTCTAAAAATACTTTAAAACCACTCAAATTAATAATTTATAACTATTAATTATTTCGATTTAAAAAGTTGTTTTTAATTATAATTTAGTAATTTTCACTATTCATCAAAATATGAAAGTTATCCGAAAAGTACCAAAATTTCAGCTTAGCCTAAATTCGATACTCCGAATCCAAAAATGAAGTCCATTTTGAGAGCTAAAATTTCTAAAATTTTAAAAGGTGGTTATTACTATTCATAACTGCTAGTTTTAATAATATTTTAATATCATATCATTGTTTAGTAAAACTTGGTATTGCGTACTACACACGCTATCGAGGAAGGTCACGATTGCGTGTAATGCAAGGCAAGTCAAGGATGCGTGTTGAGCAAGCTCCTTTTGGTGTAGCGTACAACACAAGACATTAATGAAAAGAGTATTTTTCATAAAATCTTGGGTTGTTACACATCCCGTCGCAAAAAGTCCCATTGCAAATAAAAAATATAGTAAAAATACATATTTTATGAAATTATGATTAATGAAAAAATAATATTAATATTATTAAAATAATAAAAAAAAATAAAAAAAAATTAAAATTATCAATATTCTAAAAAAAATATAAAACAAATCATCAAATATTACTGTTATTATTATTAGTAAAATAAACAAACATTGGAAAATATAATACTAATAAAAAAAATTTAATAAAATTATTATTAATTAAAAAATAATATTAATATTATTAAAATAATAAAAAAATAAAAAAATATTAAAATTCCCACATAAATATATATAAAAAATCATATATTAATAATAATAATAGTATTATTATTAGAAAAATAAAGAAATATTAAAAAATATAATACTAATAATAGATAAAAAATATTTAAAATAAAAATAATTATGCAATATTCACCCCAATACAAAATACAGAAACTATAAATAGTTAATATTACAAAAAATCATGAATTCAAATGTTTTCAACATAAAAAAATCACTGGGGGTCATGCTCTAGAGGAGGTAGAGGAACTGTAGGAGATGGTGGAGGAACCTCCATCCCTAAACTATGAGTCCGATGTCGTATGTACTCCATCTACTTGTGATGCTGCTGCTGCCATCGATTCATATCCTCCTTGTGTCCTTGTTGCTGCTACTACTGAAGCATCTCTTCATGTTGCTTCTGAAAACTCTATATAATCTCAGTCTGAGTTCACAACTGCTCCTGATATTGTGAAACAGAATATGATTCCTCTACTAGAGCTCCTCTCGAGCTGGATGCCAACATCGCAGCAGTTCCATAATAAGTATCAGGAGTCAAATGAGAGCTGATTCTAACTATTCAAACCTTATCAAATCCATACTGAGTCGCCTGCATCTATGCCGCCTCATCGAAATGGTGGGCACTGGTATGAGCAGTCGTCTCTTCGTGACTCTTAGCCTGTGACTGAGAGGTCATAGCCTCATATAGCTCCTTCAATTCCAATTTGAAATTAAAATTGTGAAAATATTATATACAGTTAATTATCAAACTGAAAAAATAATAACACTAACCATAATCTGACGTTGGAGATCACCTTTAATCTCTTTAGTGGCTGGATCACTGTACATCCTCCGATAACTTCATACTCTGTAATATCGGGAAGCTCGACTGACTATATAAATATAAAATAAACTATTTATATTTAATCTTATATAAAATATTTAAAAAAGAAACTTACCAGATGCTCTCTATGTGTACTGAATTTATGACAAGTAGCTCGATGCGTTACCTCCTATCTCCCACAATTCTGCCGACTTACTAAATATCTCCTCTAAAATCCACCACCCAACCAGTGTAAACGTAATCCATCCCAAACGTGATATGAAATGTACTCTAGTCGGTTGACCCTACATGACTCATCAAATTCTATCACTCATACTTTCTTAATGGTCGTCCTTCTCAAATTGTGAAAAAGATGACAGAAACGGTCACACAAAGACACCTTCTATGCCGCGTGGATAACATCACGCATGCTATCATTGATGGGATTCCATAAACCCTACAAATAATTTACAATATAAAATTATTAATAAAATAAATTTCAAAATAAATATTATTTATTTACGTACCAACCAATGATTGAACATTCCGAGCCACACATCAATGGGAATCTCATCCCATGTGATCCTTGACTGATAAAAATAATTATGCAAGATAACGCTCCCCTTTCAAATAGCTACATGCACAAAACTATGAAAAATAAATAAAAAATCAACCAATTAGTATATATAAAAATAAATTAATGAAATCTAAATAAAATATATATGTTACCATACCTCTGTGTGTGTGTGTGTGTGTATTGAAGTCAGGACGTGGACATTGCTCGGGGATATTGTCCAGAATCATCCGTCATGCAAGACCACACCCCCTCCGCGTACCCCCTGAATTTAGAGAAGGATGAATGACAGATGATCCAAAATCCCCCTCATATAAAGGTAGCTCAGCCTCCTGGAACTCGCGAAATAGATCAGGGTCCATCTGAAACACAAAATGATTGTTGTTATAAATAGTTGAAATTAACTATTATATATAGATATATATTAGTTATGATTATTACTAGCATTTAACTATGTCAATATTTACCTTCATCATTATCTTCATATATAACGATGTCAATGTCTTCATATTCCTCCTCGATATCATCAATATCAACATCAGTTTCAGTTTCATCATCTCTTGTCATTTCAAATTTATTAGTAACATCATTAACATCTATGTCACCATAGATCCTTATTTTTGGGGTGTCATCATTGATATTCATGTCTCTTTGTGACAAAGATAGATTTTGAGTAGTCTCTTGAAAAATTTCAATTCCTTCGACTTCAGCGGAACCACATTCAGTTTGTGTAAATAGATTTTCCTAAGATTTCAATTTTATTATGAACCACCAATCAATCAAGTATTTTGAAGTAGCATAGTACTTTACGTAATAAATCTTATGTGCCTTTTGGTCTAGTAAAAATGGTTCATTTACTACAACAAGGCTTTCATATTTAATATTAATGATTCCCTGAGTCAGAAGAACACGTAAGCCTCTCTCAGTATCCAGCCACTGACAATTAAACATCATTATGTAATTCTGTCCAAGTTAACACAACTCAATAATTTCATCTGGGATACTGTAAAAGTGAACATTAGTTTCCCTATGATGCGATCCTCTCAGGAAAACTCCACTTTTAATTGTTTTTTTTGATTCCCCATATGCACATGTATAAAATTGAAAACCATTCACTACATATGCATAATAAGATTTAACCATTTTGGATAGTGGGTTACTCAATATACACAGTCACTCATCAAGTTTATCAGCATGTTGAGACACCTGAAAATTTGAAAAAAAATTATCAATATAATAAATAATAATGATAATTGATATTAAACTATCCATAATTTATGGTACCAGTTTTTGAAACCATTGATAATTTTTTTGTCTCCATTCTTCAAGAGCAGCTGCTATAATTAGTTGAAGTTGTTTATTGATATGATTTTCATTTTACTTACAAATAAAATAAGTTTACATATTGTAACATAAATTATTTGATAAGTGATAGAAGCACTCACAGTACAAATGAAGTCATTTCTTCAAAGTTGAGCATAACATTTGTATGAGCTCTTTGATGTTCATCATTTTAAAGCCATCGTTCATTAACTATACCAAAGCCATGATTTGGCTTGTTAAAAAATGATAATTTATTATCCATCTCTTCATTAACCTTCCCCTCCTCCCTTCCCACGAGGTTGTGTATTGAGGGATATTTAGATTAAAAATAATGAGAGCACAAAAACATAATTTCATCTTGCAAATAAGCTTCTGCAATTGAGCCTTCAACTGAGGATTTGTACGTACTTATTTCTTCAATTTTAGCATGCATCTATCGAAAGGGTACATCCATTGAAACTGTACTGGACCACCACATTTATCTTCACATGGAAAATGTAATATTACAAATTCCATTAAGTCGAAGAAAGTCAGCAGAATGATTTTCTCTAGTTTACATATAATTACAGCAACATGTTCTTCCAGTTTTCGTAGCGCATCATTGGTTGTTTTCACTGCAAAAATGTCTTGAAAAAAATATGAGTTGTCTATTATCGAATCCCAAATAATAAAATTCAATAAACCTCATAATCCAATCAGCATAAGTCTTTCCATTATAACATGACAATCATGACTTTTTAATCAGTCAATACAACCATTTTTAACACATCTTCCCAAATTGAAAGAATAACCATCTTAAAGTCTCAAATATATAATCCATTGACAAAATAATAAGAGATTATCATTGGACAGTGTATAATCAGCTTTTGGCATCATTGAACTCTGTGATATGACATTTTCAAATAGTTCATGTTTTGGTCACCTGCTAATTTGGGCAAGATCTAATTGTGCCTTTACAATATCTTGGGTCTTGCCTGGTGTATCCAATACTGTATGAAATAAATTATCAAAATAGATATTCTCAATTTGAATGACATCTGACATGAGGCAGACCAATAAATCAGACCAATATAGAAGATCCCAAAAAATTCTTTGTTTTATCCAATTATGTTCTTTCCCAATGCCATGAAATTTCTTATTGGTTTACAATTGGCCCAAATGTGTTGTGAGGTAATAAAAATAAAACTGATTTTAAATTTGTACCTGAGATAATTTTTTGAGGTTCTTCCCTTTCAATTGTACCTTATTATAAATGAGATTTGTTTCTCTGAAAAGGATGATCAGTTGGAAGAAATCTGAGATGACAGTCTAAATAGCAAGATTGTTTTTCCATTGATGATCATAAAGGATTTATTGTTTTTCATACAACAATGACATGATTTCGGAGAATGTGTACTCTATCCAGATAACATTCCATATGCCGGAAGTTCACTAATAGTCCACATCAATACAACTTTCAATATGAAATTTTGTTTCGCAACAACATCAAATGTACTAACACCATTACTCCCCAATGAATTTTACTCATCAATCAATGGTTTCAAATAAACATCAATATTATTTTTCCAACATCCTGGGATTAATAAGGTAAATAATATATAGGGCTCCTTCATCAACATCCATGGAGATAAATTTTACGTAGTTATAAAGTTAGGCTAACTTGAATACTGACAACCATAAGAACCAAACTGACAAAACCATTAATAGAAAGACCCAATCTCCCGTTTCGGGCTTCTAAAGAAAAAGACGGATATATACGGTGAAAATGATTCCATGAATCACCATTAGATGGATGATTCAAGATTTTATCGGTTGAAATCTTGGTTTTGTGCCATTAAATCATTCACACTGTGTTTTGAGACATATATAAACGCTGCAACCTGGGTGTGAGGGGGAAATATCTCAACTATTTTACTGGAATTAATCCAGAGTTCCCTGGTTGAGGTTCTTTATTCCTTGGTTTTCCACATGTGGGAAAACTATCCAATGACTCATTTTCACTAGAATATAAGACGAAATCATTTGAAAATGCATGAATCTTCTAATAACTATGTCCTAGATTACGAAACATCCTCTTGCTCTCAAAGTAATTTTCTGGAAACACATTTCCTTCTGGTAATAGTGTTTTAACAAAAGAAAATATTTGATCAAAATAGTTGTTTAATATTAAATTATCTGATTTAATAGCCATAAATTTAGAAATCACTTCTAATTTTCTTATCTTGCAACTAGAACAAAATGCATCCTCAACAGACCTCATCAACTCATAACATTTGGATGGTTCCAACTCAAGAGTTAAATCAATATCATCTTGAGTTTCAGTTAGTTGAACAGATGGACCTGCAACATCATGAACTAAAATTTGAAACCATAATGGATCCAGAATCAAGTTATTAGTATCTTCTCTAGAACTTCATTCACTTAGTTGATACTTAAAAACATAATCTAGTTGAAAACCAAACCTCAAAAGATGTCCCCCAACATTTTCAAATGTGTCAAACGTTCTCAGAGCACATTTTTTTACCAGGAAACTTTATTGTGCCATCTAAAACATATTCTAGTTTTGAAAATTCAAATGATAATAATGATTCATCACCCTAATATATACAAAATTTATACCAGAACCGTTTGGATTTCTACACTAATTTATCCAAGTGCGATTATCTAATAATGACTATTGCTGACTTCCTTGTTCCATATTTATCTACAAAATATAAAATCATTACTGTTTTTGAATAATTTGAAATTATAGAATCACTATCTTAAAAAAGAAGATAAATAATTACAACTAATTTTTAATAATTACCATTATTTATAGGTGACAAAAGTTCTAGTGGATTAGCGACTACTCTTTTGTCTGAAAACTCATTTACATGAAACTTTCTCACACTGAAATCACAATGAAGAATCAACTCAGAGGTACGCATATTCATTCTTGTGCATATGAGAATGTATAAGCGTACCACAAAGAAGATTCTTCATTATGATTTCAGTGTG
This sequence comes from Viscum album, assembly GCA_963277665.1. NCBI lineage: Eukaryota > Viridiplantae > Streptophyta > Magnoliopsida > Santalales > Viscaceae > Viscum > Viscum album. The sequence goes on from OY728155.1 coordinate 728,832,237, forward strand.
AGAAAGTTGTAAGTAAATGAGCTGTCGGAGAAAAGGAGCCCTCTTTTCCTCGATGAATCATCTTCATGCAACTGTCACTGCCTGAAAACATTATGAAAAATGTGGTCCTGCAAATTCATTATGAAACTAGTGCATAAGAGATTGGATATACATTTTTAGAAGGGTACTTTTCATAATGTTTTGAGTTGGTGAATGTTGAAAGGAGTAGAGTCATCAAGAAAAAGGAGTGCCACCAATCCACTGGAATTTATGCCAAGTTATTACTAGTTATTCTTATTTATTTCTATTTACTAAAATTGATTTTATTCCTATTTATTCTTATTTACTACAATTGATTTTATTCCTATTTATTCCTATTTATTTGCATTGTCATTTAATGCTATTTATTCCTATTTATTCATATTTATTCCTATTTATTCCTATTTATTACAATTTCATTATATTTCAATTGCTATTTATTGCTATTTATTTCTATTTATTGATATTTATTGATATTTATTCCAATCTGTTGCTATTTATTCCTATTTATTGCAATTCTTATTTATTGCAATTGTTATTTGTTCTTTTTTTTTTTGCGATTTCTATTTATTCTAATTTACTAATTATTTATTGTGAATGTTATTTATTTCTATTTATTGCGATTTCTATTTATTATTATTTATTACGATTGCTATTGATTCCTATTTATTTCTATTTCTATTTATTCCTATTTATTACGATTACTATTTAATCTTATTTAATAATTATTAGTATTTATTGTGATTTATTCCTATTTATTGCGCTTTATTCTGTTTTATAGTGATATATTGTGATTTATTGTGATTTATTCTGATTTATTGCAATTTATTACTAATTATTACTATTTATTGAGATTTATTACTAATTATTACAATTTATTACTAATTATGATTAATTATTACTAATTATTACGAATTTATTACTATTTATTACTAATTATTATTAATTATTACTAATTATTACTATTTAATACGAATTATGACTAATCATTACTATTTATTTCTAATTATTAGTATTTATTTCTAATTATTTCTATTTATTTCTATTTATTCTTATTTACTAATTATTTATTTCTATCTATTGCGATTGCTATTTATTACTCTTTATTGCGATTTTTATTTATTCTTATTTATTACGATTGTGATTTTTTAGTATTTATTGCGATTTATTCTTATTTATTGCTATTTATTGTGATTTATTCTTATTTATTGTGATTTATTTCTTTTCATTGCGATTTATACTAATTTATTTCGATTTATTGTGATTTATTCCTATTTATTGCAATTTATTGTGATTTATTCCCAATTATTACAATTTAATGTGATTTATTACTAAATTTTAATAATTATTACTAATTATTACTAATTATTACTAATTTTTACTAATTGTTACTAAATATTACTAATTATTACAAATTATTACTAATTTATTACTAATTTATTACTAATTATTAATAATTATTTCAAATTTATTACAAATTTATTTCTAATCATTACTAATTATTATTAGTTATTACTAATTATTATTATTTATTGTGATTTATTGCAATTTATTACGATTTATTGCAATTTATTGCAATTTGTTTAGATTTATTGGGATTTATTTGGACTTATTTCAATTTATTTGGATTTATTTCTATTTATTGTGACTTATTGTGGTTTATTACAATTTAATACTAATTATTACTAATTATTACTAATTTATTACTAATTGTTACTAATTATTACTAATTTATTAATAATTTATTACTAATTTATAACTAATTTTTTCCTAATTATTTCTATTTATTACTAATTATTACTAATTTGTTACTGTTTATTACTATTTATTATGATTTATTACTAAATTAATACTAATTAAAACTATTCATTACTATTTATTACTATTTATTACTAATTATTACTAATTATTACTATTTATTACTATTAATTACTATTAATTACTAATTATTGTAATTTATTACAATTTATTACTAATTATTACTAATTATTACTAATTATTACTATTTATTACTAATTATTAGTAAATATTACTAATTATTACTAATTATTACTAATTATAACTATATATCACTAACTATTACTATTTATTACTATTTATTACTAATTATTACTAATTATTAATATTTATTAGTATTTATTACTAATGATTACTAATTATTACTAATTATTAGTAATTATGACTAATTATGACTTATTATTAATAATTATTACTAATTATTACTAATTAATACTAATTATTATTAATTATTACTCATTATTACTAATTATTACTAATTAATACTAATTATTTCTAGTTATCACAAATTTTTAGTATTTGGTATTAATTATTAGTATTGATTTGTATTTATTACTACTTATTAATAATTATTACTAATTATTAGTATTTATTACTAATTGTTACTAATTATTAGTATTTATTACTAATTATTTGTATTTATTACTAATTATTTGTATTTATTACTAATTATTACTAATTATTCCTATTTTGTCATATTTATTACTATTTACTCCTACTTATTACATTTTAACCCCGACTTATTACTATTTACCCCTACTTATTCATATTTACCCATACTTATTCCGAAGTACCCCTATTTATTCTTAATTACCCCTAATTATTACTAATTACCCCAAATTATTACTAATTACCACTTATTATTACTAATTACCCCTAATTATTACAAATAATATGTAATTATTACTAATTAGCATTATTTTCTATTAATAACTACAATTTACAACTACTAATTACTAATTACCACTAATTATTTATATACAATTCTAATTTTCGTTAATAAACATTGATTATTAATAATTATTAATTATTAAGAATTAGTACAAAAAAATTCTATTTATTATGACAAATAAATCCTAACAACAAAACAATTTAAATCTAATTTAAATACAATTAATCAACAATAACTAAAATTAACATAAAAAAATGAAATAAAAAATGAATTAAATAAAATATAAATACCTTTAAATATGATGTCCTATTGATGTAGATGACTTCACGAGTTCTTAAAAAAAAACCAACTCAGAGAAAGGTTCACTCTAAAAATAGAGTTTAGAGAGAGAGGAAGTGAGAATTGAGAGGAAGAGAAAGAAAAACAAAAGGGGTATATGTCGGTTAGATTAGTATCGACGGTACTATTTGCGATGGGTATCCTGTCGCAAATAGTACAATTTGTGACAGGACCTATCACATATACCTTTTCCCACATTAATCACTATCGGCAGTTAAAATGGTATTTAAGATGGGTCCCATTGCATATAGTTTCTTGCCGAAAAACTTTTTGCGATGGGACAACATCCCATCGCAAAAACCTATTTACCATCGCAGGTATTTGTGACGGGACCCAACACAAATTCTTTCTGGCCGACGCAATATTTGCGACGGGGGAATCCCCCCATTGCAAAATAGTTTTCTGTGGACTAACTTTTTTACTACGTGGCAACATCCCTTCGCAACAAACCTATTTACCACTACCGGTATTTGTGACGGGATCTGTCGCAAATAACCTCCGACCAATGCACTATTTTCTACGAGGGAATCCCCCCATCGCAAATAACCTTCCCATGCTTTCGTGCGCAAACCGCGCCATACCACACCTTACTTTTAGCGACGGGCCGAACCCCCCATCAAAAATAACCTATGTGACATACTATTTGCGACGTGATTAATTCCCGTTGCAAATAGTTCATCACAAAAAGCTAATTTTTTCATAGTGAGGGATGGTTCAGTGTTCTTGAGCCTCCCCATGGCCTATATAGATGCATTTTTTTAATGTGATCTCTATATAGTCCATGTGGAAGGGTTTCTGAGATGAATGTTCCCTGACAATAGTATTGGGATGAGGACCATACAAGATATTTTTTAGGTTAGTTTGTATGAATTGGACCTTTCCTTGAGTAGTATTGGGTTGAGTACTGGCATGAGGGTTTGGATTTTGAGTGATTGAAGACAATATCGATGGATCTCCATTTTATGAGAATGGATAGGTTAAGGCTTAAGGCTATATGATCGTGCCCTATGACTGTGAGTATTAATTTGAGGCTTAGACATCGCCCTGCCGATATTATTCATATATGAGCTGGGAATTGGTATAGTGGTGCAAGATAGATTAGGCGACAAGGTGGATCTTGACATAACACCAAAGTTGATATGATCTTGTACCATAGTGGCCTAGTTAACACATGGTACCTTGATGCACAAAGAGTCATGGGGGTCTGGATAACAAATTATTCCCCATGTTCTTGTGGAAATTTTTTTATTTTCTATTATGAATTCACAAATATGATAGTGTGTACTAAGAGAAATTGGATTGAACGTGTTGAGAAGTATCTGTCACACCCTAGAAGGCCCCCCATAGGGCATGTGAAAACATTTTTTTCATCCTTATTGTTTTTCATAGGATGTTAAATGGATGGGGATGAGGATGCTTGATAGATACTGGAGATAGGGTTTATGAGTCCCAAGGATGGCTATAGGAAAATTGTTTATGTGTTTTATTTTTTGGTTTATTTTATATTTTGTATCATCCTAGTGGGTGATTAGTGTATATGTGATAGTAAGTTTTTCCGTGGTATATTTCTCATAGAATTGTATTTAGTTATTTATATATACTATATTTTTTATGTATATGTATGACACATGGTATGTTTTCAACTATTTTTATGAATTTAATTTGAGTTTATCGTCCCCCCACTACATGGATTATGCTCTCTGTATTAGTTTGTAACCTATGTTGTACATGGAGGCATAACTGAGGTCATGTTGAAACATTGGCCAAAACTCTAACGAGTGGTCCTGGTTTTGGGAATCACAAAGTGGTATCAGATCATTGTTTTTTGTATTCCTTTTTTATGATATAGTATAAAGTCTAAGAATGTCTCATAGATTATGATAGACCTCATAAAGGTGATTCCTAAACACCTTCCAGATGGAAAGTCATAGTTATCATTTGTACAAGATTTTTGTTCTTTCTTTTTTCAAGTATTGATGAAATGTTCAGTGAATATGATATTTTTACCAATGGTTATTATTTATGTTTTTTGTCTCATATACCATTATTAAGAGGAATTTGTTCATGGATCATATTATATATGTTGGACTCACATGACATCTATCTACATTCTTTTGATTGGATTTTATGAAAAGGGTTCAACTCTTAAAAGGGTCAAAAAAAACTTATATGGTGTTTTCCTATATCAATTTTTGTTGGAATTCAACATAGTACAACCATAGTATTATCTTTGATTGTAGCTAAATTATATCTTTGTGCAAGAGGTTCTATGTTGATGGAAATTCTTTCCCTTTATCAAATGATGTAAAGAGGCCCTTATTGGGTCGGTTCTGGATTTTTTCCCCTTGTAATGGTTTGATAAAGACATGGTAAGACTATGAGGTTGTACAAAGAAATAGGTTGGGTTAAAAAAGTGTCAAGAAAAAATTATATAGTGTTTTTACCATATTGATTCCTGGTAGTATTGTACAAAATCAAATTGATTGGTTATACAAGAAATCCTGAGTGGTTTGGGGAAAAGTATTGTAAATTTCCTTGGCCATTTGGATGTGAATCCCATGGTGAATTTCTTGTATTGATATTTATGTTTGAGGTTAGAATTAGTTGGATTCCTATCCATATTGTTATCAGGATTCTATTTTGGTGTCATGGTGAGAGAATGTGTAGACACTCATTATTTTTTGAATAATGCTAGTGTGGTGGGTGATCATATCATTATCCTTATCATGGGTGTGATTCCTAGGGTTTTGGGTTGAGAATGTCATGCTATGGGTCATTATCAGTAGGTTAAATAAATGATATTTTGTAATATGGGACATTAATCATTGGAGTTTCAGTCGGGTTGTGGGATTTTATTTCACAAAAGCGTAAAACCATTGGGTTTAGGTGAGATCATGTAAGATCATTATTGTTAACCAATGAGAGGGTTCTAACAAGATCACTATTACTGGTGGTGGATAGTAATCAATATCATTGACTTTTAAGGGAATGGTATTAGTGTGAGAGGGTATGTTCATAGTTCAAGATCAGGTTTTTGTTTGGGGAATGGGTCATGTGTCTATTTATTGAGAATGGGTTGGGTTGTTGATGAACCCACATAGTATTGTGGTGGTAGTTTGGATATGAGGTGATCATAGGAATGGTGGATCAGGGTTCTGATTAAATTAGTGATGTACTTATGGTAGAAGGTGACTTTGGAAATGCATCGGGGTACTATGGTTTGGTCGACCTGATTGGATTCCTTGGTGCAAGATGTAAAAGTGGTTTTTTTCTAGGACTCTTTTGGGTTAGTTATCTATGTATGGGGTTAGGGATTCCATATAATGGGTTGTCAACCATTAGATATTAGAGGATGTGATCCATGTCATGAGTAGATTTTTGATGATCTGTAATGTCTTTCCCGATAGTTTGGGGATGATAAGGGTTGGTGTTTCATACTGGTGCTTGGTTTTCAGCATGTTAGACACACACAACGATTTTTTGCAGTTGTATATTGAGCATGGGTTATGAAGATCAGACATTTTTGGGGGAGTGATGATAATTGTAATATTATTGCGGAGATAACTATATCTGTTTTGGGTGAATGACCCTCACTTCATATGAATCCATAGTGAATATTAGATTCATGAGTTGTATGAAGTGGTGATCAAAGTATGAATGATGTAATTAGGTTAACTACGGCTTTGGTGTGATCCAAATGTGATTTATAATGTGAACACTGATTCCTAATATTGATTAGGGGTGAACTGTAGTTCATGACATGGTTTAGGGGGATGAACACAATTCTTCATGTGATTAAGTGGGAGAATCATGTATAGAATCATAATAATTGTGTTAGTTGGGATGAAATGGTTGGGAATGTAATGTAAGTGAGTTCCAGGTTTCATGGTACAAGCCAAACCCTATGCGTAGTGGCCGCTAGTGGAAATATCGTGTTGGGGCTGATTGCACATTAAAATATCATATATTACAACCCTTATTTTTATGTATTAAATTTTATCAGTTTTAGTATCATTTTATTAAATACTTTTCTATTAAATGTAAATTTTGACTTCATTTCATGAAAATAGACTTAAAATGAAGTAATCACAGAATGGACCAATTTGATAGTGGTTTACCATTTCAATCATAACAGTCAATAAACTCATCCAAATGTGAATTTTTTTTAGGATTGTATAATTATGGGGATTGAATTCATCCAACTAGAGAAAATTCTAGACCTGAGCATAAGAGGCCCATAATGTGAATAAATCCTTGGAGAGACATATTAGACTTACCTATAGTGATTAGTCCTTAACACATGATTATGACCACTAATTGGGATGATTCCACCTCCATTTTAAATATAATGCAACAATCCAAAAATCTATAGAATATAATGTCAATATTTTGTTTTTAGGGCTTTCAAAAATCAAGAAATATTATAGGGTAAAAGTCTTCCATGAATAGTCCCTTAGTCCCTTAGGCACATTACTTATTGTACAGAAATATTGATGTAATTTCCAATTTTTTTTCCTCCAATTATTGTCAAATGTTTCTCAGAAAGATGTTAAGAGTCGATGGTTTGGGATGTGGTTCTTAAGAATGTATGGGTTCATCCCCTTCCATGGAGTTCTATACTTCTTTTGATCATCCTAGGAGGAACATAATATAAATCCTGAGCATCATGTTTGTATTATTTGAATAATATTTTAAATTCTAGGTTTGTATATTATTTTTCTTCATCCTATATTCTTATTTAATTTATTTATATAATATTATTTCATAATAAAACCCATATGAGCATGTTTGGGGTACCCATTAATTTGATATTTCACTCATTGTTCACCACTTATTCTTCCCCATTCTAATAATGATGATTGTGTGGTTAATATTGGTTGATTTAATTCACATAAAATATACCATGATAATGAAAATAAATTTCATTTCATCACACAAAAATAAAATGAAATCCTAGAAAATATAGCGAGATCTTCATCTATTTCCTTGGTGAGTTTCATTTATAAACTCAAACAAAAATCATCTAATCATCGGTTGAAAATGATGAATCAATTTTTGTTTTTAATGAACCCTAGGATGTATCCTAGTATAAAATTAGTGAAATTATTATTTTAGGTGTTAAAAACTAGTATTAAATTATCTAAACAATATCTCTTAAAGTGGTGAAGTTTGAGAAATATTATATTTCCCCAAGTTGATTATTCTTAACAGAAACTATTAATTTCAACTATGTTTTTTCACTTGATTAATATGGTTTTCATTTGTAATGAAAAAAACCCTTGTTTTATAAATTCTCATTCACATTTTATTTAAATAATCAAAAAATTATTTCAAAAATGATTACATAAGGCTCTATCAATATATGAATTGGGGATCTTTTTATACATCATAAATTCTAGTAAAATGTTTTTCTAATTTGATGTGCTTCATAACTTTATCAAATTTTTTTCACCGTAGTTGGGAAGCCCATACCATTTTTTCTATTTTATTTAATTTGATCACTTTTATCTTACAAAATTCAATATTTTCCCCTTCCATTTTACTTTTTTGTTGTTGTTTGTTTTTATGTGTTCTCTCTCTCTCTTTTCTCATATCTCTTGTTACTAAAATAATTTTATCTTCATCTTGTTTATTTATTTCTCTCTTCATTTTTGGTTCATTTTTATTATTAATTTCATTATTACAAAATCAAAAAAACAAAAAACAAAATGAAACATGACATCAATTTTTAATAAAAGGATTTTTAAATAAATTACATTAAAATGACCTATAAATTGAAAATACACTCCACTCACAAATTAGGTCTTCTATAGCGGAAAAATCATGAAGCATATAAGATCTTATTGTGAAACCTCAAGTTATCTTAAATAAATGTAATATTTATTGAAATAAAACCACATAAAATATGGTTGAAATTACTCAAACCTTAAAAAGAACTAACCACCCTTAATGTGGATTACCAAATTGTTTACATATAATATCCTGAGGAAGTTTCCAACATTGTGCATAGATCAGACCTAACACATATTATTCCAAAATTCCATGGTATTTCTAGTGAGGAACCTTATAAAAACCTCATGGTGTTTTACATAGTGTGCTCCACAATTAAACCCAAAAACTTGACTGAGGACCACATTAAATTTATCTTTATAAATAATTTTATCTATACCTCACGAACTATATAAAAAATAAAATAAATACATTGAATTAGTATATGAAATGAAGATAAACTTCATGAATATTAAAGAATATTCAAAAGACTTCATTCATGTTTCCCCCACAAACAAATTAGTGAAACATTTATAATTCAATACCTCTATGAGACACTTTTCCCTATGGATTATGTTATGATACATTTTACAGTTAGTGGTTCTCTTTTTGATAATACTCTCTTCACTACTCATGAATTAATCCAACATAGATCAAAATACTCAAAATATTGGTACATGAGAAACTTTATCCAATCAATGAGTTCATTTGGCAATCCACTCTTCCATATAATAAAATGTATATAATAAAATTGATAAAATTCGTAGCCTTCAAAGATAATTATCTCATGTTTAAGGTAATTCTCACTCTCCACCCTTTCCACTACATTATGGAATCTATTTGGAAAACAATCATTTCATTTATTAGTTCCCCAACATAGATATTTATTTGATTCTGATGCAAGATTATTTCATGGGTGTCCCATTCAATAAAATCAACCCTTTACAAAAGAATCATTTAGTCTAAATCTGAACCTTGAGTGGAAAGCATAATGATAGTTCAATAAGGAGGTAACTCAAGCTACCTAAAACAGAACTGATATCAATATGAATAAGGTACAAATCATTATTAACCATAACGTTCTTTTAGTAACCCTCCTCCTCCATGATCTAAAACAATCCTCAAGGACATGGTGAAGATAATGGCATTCAAAATCCTCAAGTTCTAATAGACCACATAATTGACTATTCAAGACCAATGAACTCAAGTGGGACAACTAGAAAACCCAATCTATGAGATAAATACGAAGGAAAAATACCATCCCAACGTATTTAAAATCCAGTAAATAAATTTATTGTATTTGGAATTTTAATTTATAGTGGAAAAAATTTTTCTCAATCAAATGATTCAAAACAACAGGAATGTACTCCTCTTGAAAACTCTCTTTCTCTACCCTAAAAAGATTTAACTGAATAAAAAAAATAAAATGGTAAAAATGTTCTTGAATAATACATTAATATCTGTTTCCACAAACACTCTCTTAATCATTTAATTTGTTTTGATAATGATATTTATAAAGAGATAAAAGACTTATTTAAAAATGAATAAGAGAAAATTTCCGACTTAGTTGTAGTTAATGAAATACATTTTTAGGAAACATTTATTAAATAACTTGTCACCCACAAATGGTCTCTCATGGGGAATAATATTGTTAAACATAGATGGAATTTCTTGGACTTTATAAAACGAGTGATTGCAACCAAATACAATGATCCAAAAACTTTTATGATACTATTCACTATAGGAAAAACCTCATTTTCTAATGGAATACCTAATATGCGTACTTTAATTAATCAGATGAATCACTATGTGTATAATTACCTATAATTATATAGGTTCAACCAATATAAATCATTATTAAATTTACCAACTGGATCAAAACACACCCAATAAGAGTCATCGAGGATGTCTTCATCTGAGTAAAGAATATCATGTTACCTATAGGCTTCTATATTCTTGATATTGAAGATACCTTGAAATAAGGACATGGACCACTCATACTTGGAAGGCCTTTCCTTATGATTGAAACACAATCACCAATCATCACAATGGTACACCATCCATGGAGTTTGGTGGAGAAATGGTAAGTTTTAATATCCTTGATACTATGAAACACCCCATTGAAATGAAATAAACTCTTCCTATTTTTTCGATTGAAGTGATCTCTAATGACACAGACACACAGAAAACATTACCTCCTCTAACCACACTATGATTCATTTTCATATTATTCAACCATTAAATATTTGATTTGTAATTAATATTTTTAGTGTTGTGTGGTTTTGGAAAAGTCTAAATTTTATGCTTTAATTGATGAGTGTGTTCATTATGATGCACCGAGGACTGTTAATGATTCTAATAATTTCTATTACATTTATTATTTTTCCATAAAGAATGAACATGACCCGATAGAAAATTTCAAAGACCTCACTACTCTTAAATAACAAAACTCAATAAAAATAACCAATTTTTGAATTAAAACCACTTCTATATAATTCAAAATATGCATATCTTGTGGTTATTCACTAATTTCCTGTCATTATTTCCTACAATCTCACTATCCAATATGATTAAAAACTACTAGACCTTTTGGGAGAGTGTAAAAAGTTGATAAGTTGAACATTGAATGATATTATCAGGATTAACCCATATATTTTCATTCACCATTTACTTTTATATGATGAGGATAAACACATATGTAAATATCCACCCCAGTTGAATCCCACCCTCCAGGAAGTTATAAAATTAAAGGTTAGAAAATTAATTGATTATGGGATCATTTATCCAAAATATGATAGTAAATGGGTTATCCAAGTGAAAGTTGTTCCTAAAAAAACTAGAATAATGGTAGTGTCAAAATAAATAAACAAATTCGTTCAAAAAATGTGAAATACAATTTGAGAGTCATTATTTACTACCATAGACTAAATCAAGCGACATGAAAGGACTAATTTCCTCTACCATTAATTGACCAAATGATATAAATATTGAACGGTAAGTCCCATTAATGATTACTTAATGGGTATGTGGGTTATTTTAAAATACATTTATCCTCCAAGGATCATGAAATTATAATATTTACATGTATATTCAATAACTTTGTAAATCGGAGGATACCATTTTGCCTCCATAATGCTTCTTTTAGGTTTTAGCGTTGCATGTTTTTCATATTTTCTATGTACTTTGAGAATTTTATATATGTTTTATGGATGATTTTATAGTTTATGCCTCTTCCTTTGATTATTGTTTAGCTCTCTTTGGTTTTTCCACCACTATTTCATTGATAAATATCTCATATTAAATTAAGAGAACTTATAAATCGTGCTACAGTGGTGGGTAGTCATTGGGAATCTTATTTCATGGTAGGTAATTCAATTTTGAAAATAAAAAATTGAAATAATTTCATCCCTTTTGTATCCTAAATGTATTCAGGATGTTTCATATTTCGTGATTCATGCTGGTTTGTACCATAAATTCATTAAAAAATTTATAAATATTTAACTTCCGTTTTATAAATTATTAAAAAAAATTTTGAGTTTGTTTTTGATAAAAATTGTGAGAATTCATTAAATTCAATAAAAGGAGTGTCAATTCACCTCCCCTAATCCAATAAACCTGGAGGGATATACCCTTATAACTTATTTGTGATTCCTCTAACTTTTTAGTTGGTGTAGTTATATCCAAAATTGTTGATAGTGATGCACATGTCATTGGGTATTCCTCACACACCCTTGAACCTGATCTGTAAAACTTTATGAAAACTAAAGAATATATTCTTAATATTTTATTTTCATTATTAAAACTCCACTCATTCCTTCTTTTTTTAGAATTAATTTCTTTTAGGATCATTATAGCCTTCAATTTCTCCTTATGAAACCCAATGATTTGTCCCACCTCATACGGTGGATGCTTCCCAACCATGACTTTGACATAGATATTTAATATAATTGGGGATTGACAAATGTGGAAGCTGACAAAATTAGAATGATTATTCAACCACTATACTATCATATTAACCCATTCATCCCTATTATATAATTCATCCCTCATGAGAACCATTGTGATTTTCTGATCATTATCCCTTAGTATGGAGAAATTATAAATATTTTAATAGCATATTGAATACCCATTAATTTTAGTACTTCAAAATCTATGAGACTTGAGAATTATTCATGATGTTAAATTTTATATGACCCAAACTTGTTAAGAATTTATAGTGACTAGTTTATTAATCAGTGTCTCCACCATTAAGAGGTCTCCTCTGTTTAAATATTTTAAGAAACTTTATCTTAGGGGGGCCACTTTGTCTCTCAACATATTGCTCAAATAGTCCTTGAATCAATAATTTATTGTCCAACATTGTATATATAATCCCATTGTATTTCTATGTCATGAAGTTGATGTGAATTATTAAGGAATATCTCTGAGAGGAAGGAAATACCCCAACAACCCATAATATTTTTCTCTATATATGATGCTTGGGAAATTAATTTCTTGGGAAATTTTCCAAATAATTTCTTCTTTATATAAAACTTATTTACTATTGAATTTGTCTCTAAATGGGTTGAATGAAAGGCCACTAGGACATATTAATCTTGATTGGTTGTTCATTTATTGATATTCCATATTTTTATCAGGTTTGGTTTTCCAAGATTTATCAATAGCGATCAGTGTTCACATATTTATAACCACAATAGAAAAAATAATTCATAACTATGGGTTTTTTTCATAAAGTCACTACTACATATTACCACCAAACTATTATAAAATTACAAAGTTCAAATCAAAAGTGAATTTTGGAAAAAATGGTACAACCAGAATAGAAATAATGGAGTTCACACTGGGATGATTCAATTTGGGAGTACTATACAAATTTTAAGACCCTAATAATTATTTCATCATATTGGAATTTGTTTCGAAAGTATTTTTACCTCTATAAAAAGGGAGTGAAAAATATATATTAATCTATCAAATAACAAAATATGAATCTATCAAATACTGGTGAGCATAAGAAGTAATAGATTCTAAAGTTTGAAGAAATTTGTGATGATTGATATGAGAAATACCTGATCAATAAAGAGAGGAAAAAGTCTATCTAGGGTTTGATGATTCGTTATTTGAAGTTTTATATTGATGAGAAGGTCCTCATGTACATCTCCAAGATAAATATCCATCAGGGTAAGCTTTTCTCTCAATGTCCTGGTCATTTCACTATTACTAATGTTGATCCTTTTAGTGAAATACATTATTTTAATTAGAGTAGTGGCCAATGATTTAAAAAAAGGTAATGGGATAAAACACTTGTATGATTATTTTATAAATCATATGGAGGAGTAAATCCAGCTGATGGATTCCACATATGAAACTAATTAGAAAATTTTCCATTCTCTCTGACATTATTTACATATATATTTTCATAAACATATTTTATTAGGACAATATAATTTGTACATGCGGGGGAGGGAGAAATAGGTTTGTTAGGATTTAAATTTAACAAAGAAAAACAGAAGAAAATCATTATGCTAAATTTTTTCCATTATTTTTTTAATTTTTTGTTTTTATATAAAATTTAATCTTAAAGATAATTTTCTAAATCATTTTTCATTCTTGCGTAAACTATGTAAAAAAATAATTTTTTGGGAAAATAATATAATAGAATGTTGATATGGAATATATATATATATATATATATATATATTAAAATCATTCAATCGAGTTTAATGGATTTTTGAAACCCATGCCTCATTAACACTTACCAATATTTGAAATCCATTACCCGAGAGGAATTATGATCCCCTTATTTGATATTATTTATTTAAACAACATACTTTAGAGAATAAAGTCATATAGATAATATATAACGTTCTGTGATTATATTTTAGTCAATACAATTATATTGTGATACACCAATGGAAGAGGCCATCATTAAATTAATAATCCCTTTACCCATTTTGGACCACCTTGTCATTTGACGCTTATTAAAATTTATAGAATAAAAATTTCTATTAGGTAAAAAAATTACAATAAACATTATACCTACCCAACCAATAATTATTCACTTTATGTTTTAATTTTTATCAATTGTGGAGGACAAGTTGTTTCCATGGGAATACATGGGAAAGATTCATTTCAATGGGTTGATTGATGGGTACCTACATTTTTTAGGTATAGTGTATTCAAAACCATATTATATCATTGTTTTATAAATTTTTCTATCTTTATCTCAAAAAAATAAACGTTTTATATAAAATAAACAATAGGTCTATGTATTTATAGAAATTAATAGAAAAAAAGAAAAAAAAGAAAAAAAGAAAAAAGGAAGTTTTCCCATTATTATTCACTACTTGGTTATGATAAAAAAGGAATAAAAGTGTTAGTGATTTCGAATTTATAAACTCTATGATGATTTGATAAATTACATTATTTTTTATCACTTTATGAATTATAAAATGATTTACACTTAAGATATTAAACACACCTCTTTAGCCAATTATTTTTAAACATTAAATCTTAATAACTCTTAAAATCATAACAAATTGTTTTAACTTATCTTGAGTAGTATAGTAGTTTCTTCAGGTATAGAACATAAAATATTGGAAATCATATGTTAAAAATAAATCAAATATGAGAAATGATCATAATTCAAAATACATATATTCCAAGAGTAAAGATGAAAAAGTAATAGGTGAGGTAATATTAAATAGGTTTTATTTGAGAAAAAAAATTTGGAAAAAAATTAGATGTGTAAGAATAAAAGTGATATGAAAATTTATTTTGTAAATTATACATTATGGATTTCATTTAAAATTAATCTTGTAAGTTTTATCACCACTTATTTAGGAATGGTACATGATTTGGATATAATAATTATCCCATGAGTACAATGATTTAGGTGTGGGGGGTGTGATCATACAAAAATATATCATTTATTATCACCTGTATATTTTTTTATTAAATTGTTTATGGGTTATATTATACCATTATTATATGTTTTTTCACATAGTGTACATTTTAAATTCATTTCTTGAAAACATTATTAAACAGATGTAATTACAAAATGGCCCAATTTGATAACAGTTCACAGTTACTATCATAATGATTGATAAAATCATCCAAATATGAATAATATTTTTTGTATTACATTAATATGGGTATTAAATTCATATAATTGGAAAAAATTATCAATCTAAGAACATGAGGCCAAAAATTGGCCCATAATGTAAAGTCATTTTGAGTGTGAAATATAGGACCCACTTGTAGTGATTGGACTATAACATGGGATTTAGAACTCAAATTAGACTGATTCCACCTCAATTGGACAACTAACACAATTTACCACCATTAAACCAAATCTAAAGTCAATATTAGGTGTTAAATTCATCAAAACATCTGAATAATGTTAATGGAAAAGGTCTTCCTTGAATATTTATATAGTACATTAGAATCTTGAAATCTTTTGTGTAAATATTGTTATATTTTTCCATAAAATATACACTATACGTCATAATAATAATTTTCTATATGATTGGTAAATATTTGTTTCTTTTAGATGTGTGTCGTAAAAATATATGACTTACTCCCTTTCCATGGAGTTCTGAAATACTTATGATCACCCATGGAGGAATGTGATTTAAATCATGAGGGTTATGTTTGTATTATTTGAATGATATTGTGAATTCATTGTTTTATTATTCTTTCCTCATCCTATATTATTATTTTATTTGTTTACATAATTTCTGGTCACACCCAAACATATATTATCATGTTTGAGTGTACCCATTCATGTGATGTTTCAAATACCATTCACCAATTCTTCATACCCCTTTTAATTGTGGTGTTTATGTGGTTCTTATTGCTAGATTGAATTAACATAAAAAATAATGTGGACATGGACATTTATTTAATGGTTTATAAATTAAATAACCTAAATAATATTACAAAATATTTATTTATTCATGTGTTTACTTGGTGGGATTCAATTATGACATATAACAAAAATCACCTAATCCTCAACGGTAACCGGTGAATCATTTTGTGTTTTTACTGAACCCTATGAGGTATCCTAGTAAACTTTTAGTAAAATTATTTTTATAGGAGTTAAAAACTATAGAATAAATGTTTTAAACCCTATCTCTTGAATCAATTAAGGATGAGCATCATGATATTTTTTCAGGATGATCACGCATAATAAAATCTATTAATTTTTCTTTGTTTAATCAATTGTTTAGATATATTTTCTTATTAAATAAAAAAACAAGGTTTTATAAAATCAAATTTCTTATTTATATTCAAATTAGATAACGTATTTTAAAATAAATTATATATGATCTTATTAGTAATGACATAGTGATCCAGTTATACTATATAAATTTTTTTCTTCTAATTTGACATTCTTGAAAACATTGTTTCTTTTTAGGATGCATCGGCTGGTGCTAATGTGATTTTTGGGAAACATTATATAGTGGGGGTATCACTAGAAATATTGAATTATTTTAGTGAGTTTGCGAAGAGAACTATGTCAGTATTTCCTTGTGAAGCATGGTTATGGTGGACTAAGGGACACACTAGAGTATTTGGAGTAGTTGGAGAATCCATGATTGGTGGTTAAAGTTATATTGTAGAATTGTTTTGGCATTTAAAGATGGAAAATGATTTTTTCATAGTGAAATTTTTATCATGAAACACCTGGGGATTAGGTTTGTGGACTCCCATGTAATCATTGGGATGAAAAATATTATGGTGGGGTGTTTGTAATGAGCCACAATATTCTGGGTCATTATTTTTAGAATGGATTTGAATTTTCTATCAGGTAAGGGGTTTTTTAGAATACGAACTCATGACAGGATTTAAAGGGTTTGAGTGACCATAAGAGATAATTTTTTAGGATTTGTTAGGTACCATTGGTGGTTTGGGGGTTTAGATGGATGTTAGAGGAAGGACATTGTGGTCGGCATGCTGTCAGATGTTCTTATAGGCACTTTATACTGTGAAATAGGGTTTCATGATGTGAATGTATGGGGATTGGGGAAGCCCCATTACTGTAAGGTCAATATCATGAACCATTGGTTCACACTATTAAAAGTAACCATATGGTTTTTTAAAATTAATAGAAGGGTTATTAGCCCCACTTAATTTTTGGATGACCAACACTTTGGGGGAGGTAGCTCGACCATTTACTCCCCTCTCATCCCCCTTCCGTATAAGGTGATTTTGAGTGAGATAAAACTGATTTTTGGGGTAATAGTTTCCTCCCCCATAAGAATGTTATTTTTTCCTTCCATGCAACCTAATATTGGGTGATTTTTTTGGATTCTAGTGCAGATTCAACTAGATCATGGTTGAACTGGATGATTCACGTAGTAATTTCATTTTCACTCGATAGAAGAGGACATGAGATTGAGTTAACATGGTGTCCATTTATATATCTTTTGTGGTAATACACTAACCTAATTTTTATATATGTATTTATGAGAATAGAATTTTTTTGACTAATAATGTGTGGTGTTATATGTATTTTTCTTGATATGGTGTCAGGGGTGTGTTATATGCCCTATATTGGTGATTGATAGTGGTTTGGCTGAATGGGATGTACTAGGTGATTTTTTCATCAATTATGACTCAATTAGTTGAATTAAATAATTAATTATCAATTTTTAATTAATTATTTATGTCATATTATGGGATATAGGATCCCTAGTGCTGGAATGAGCTTGGATGAGGCTTGCAAAAACTTGTTTGACATAATGCATAGCGTGGTATGGTTTCTAAATTCTTAATAGAGGATGGTGGTCCCATTAATATACATCTGTAGGTTTTTATGCATTAATTATTTTCTTGAATAATTTTACATGGGATTTGGTATATGGATTGGGATTAGGAGATTCTAAGTAGAATAGATAGTGTGGAGTTGGGCCTTCAATGCATGTGGTACGTTATCTCTATGGATTTAGTTAATTAGAATCACTCATATATTTTATCCCCAATGGGGGAGATGTTTTTCCTGATGGGAAAACTAGGGTGGTCTCAAGATTCTATAATTGATGTGGGTCAACTAGGTGGATTCTCCATGGCCTAGTGAGTAGGAATGGAAGGGATTGCACCCTAGAGTGATATATGATATGAATATAAATGGTGTATGTGATAGAAAACACCCTCTTGAAGCTGGAGTGGGTTCTCGATAAGCTATGGGAGGAGGATGAGTCTTTAGGGACCAGAAGAGGTTCGATAGAGAAGGGATTATTCTAGTTTATAGGCCGAGAGAACTTCATTAAGCGGTGGGAGGAGAGACACAATAAGCATTGTGAGAATTTCTTGGGTACTTGGAATGAGGTTTATAAGAGGTACTTCAGTAGTACAGCTTGGGATGGTTCCTAGGTACTAGGATCAAGAGTGTTGAAGGATCTTGAATGGATGTGGATAGGGCCTCTAGGTTTGGGTCATAGTAGAGTTCTAGAAATATTATTACCGATGGGTGATGTGTAGTGGATTATATTGATGGGAAGAGGTCATGATAGATTAAGAGGACATAGTGGGTTACCTAATGGGAAGGGTGAGACATTTTATGGTGATGAGAGAGGTTTGGTGGGACTAAATACATATATTTAGTTGGATATCTCTATGATAGGACGTGGGCCTTGTATTTTTGTATTTTCTTAATGGACCTCCCTAGAGTCCACTGGGAAGGATTAGTGTGGTTGGGACCTTACTAAAATCCAAGAAGATGTTTTTGTGTGCTTGGACATCCCACAAATCTATAATTATGGGTTGGTGTACTATAACCTAACCATAGTTTTTGGTGATGGGTTAATGTGATGATCATTCACAGATGATTTTATTGGGTCGATGACCCTTCCAAACATGTCTTTGATTAGTCGGCATAAAATATGAATTTTCTTCTCTAGTCCTCTATTTAGGATCACCCTAGGGGATGGTTTATGGTTTGACATGAGATGAGACTGATGGACCTTCCTCAATTTAGAAGGGTTGGTTAGAAGATTATAGTCATATAATCATGTCCAATGTCTACTGGTATTGGGGTAATGTATTAGACACTATACTTCAATGAGTCTTTGAGTACATGATATTATGTTTTATTGTAGAATAGGATTGATGAGGTGGAGAAGTAGGATATTTCATGGAATTAATGTAAGAATGATCATGTTTCATGGTGGGTTAGTAAGAAAACTATGACCTGATGGGAATGGAGTCATGGTGGACTGGTTAGAAAATAATGTGTAAGGAGATTCTATGACATGTTAATTTTCTATAGTGAATACATATATATGATAGCATATACTAAGGAACATGGTGAGTCCCTTCTGAGATTTATTACTCAGACCATGCATGGGAACCCTGGTGTGTCTGATTATTATATTGTCTACATTTAGGTTCAGCACAATACATGTATTGGATCATTATAATATAGCTCGAATGGTATTATAGATAGGGCGTGTAAGGATTGTGGATAGTTTTTGGTCCAGTGTGCATAAGTTGTATTGTTTTTTATTTTGAATTTTTTGTCATCCTAGAGACATATTTGTGTATTTATGATTTTATGATTCCACATATTACATTTTTTATATCATCATGTTTATTTATTAATGAATACACTAAGGTTTATGGATGTGAATAATTATTTGTCATTTTCCACTATTTGTATGACTATAAATTGAGGGATCTATGTTTCCACTATATGGATTAGGCCCTCACAACATGTTTTAATTTTTTAGCATATGGATTTGTATTCCTAAGCTCATGTGGAGACCCAAGTATTTTCACCGATGAATGGAGTTAGGTTGGGGCATGCCACAGATAAGTCATGTGGAAATATGGATTTTATCAAATTAATTTATATAGTTTTTTAAAAAGAGTTCATTATTTTTGTGGGGAATAATTAATTAAATTACATACTAAAATAATATATAACATTATAATCTTCTGATAAAATATTATTTTAAAGATAACCTATAATAATCATTCTCAAATATGAATTTGAGTTTAAATATAGAATGAGGGAAGCCCTATGGAATAAAATTCTCTTCGTTGATTAGAATCATTAGAGTAATTCTTATGAAAGGAAGAAAATTCTATTTGTTAGTGAAATACATTATAGGTAACCTAATGTTAAATAGTTTAACATAAAGTTGTAATATATACTTATAAAAACATATAATAATTTACTTAACGTTTGAAAGGTATTTATTTATAAGAAATATAATTTAGCTGATTTCAGTATCCACTCATATAATCAATATAATTAGATATACTAACAACATAGATAGGCTAAAGGCATCCTTTAATGCCTGATCTAGCTATTGAATTTATTTTGAAATCATCATTAAAAAAGATTCAATAATAATGAATAATATCATGAAAATTTTACCATATTTTCTCAAAGTACTATTGATATATGAGCCTTATAAAGAGTATCTAGGATCAAGTGTTGCATTTATAGTATTAAAGGTTAAAATTTTAATCTGCATGAGGATAATTGGATAGTTAAATTGTTAGATCTAGTTAGTGAAACATAAAACGTTTTCTTAGAAAGGAATGGAGACATTTTTATTGGATGGAATTATCCAAAATATTTATAGAAATTTATGAAAATCCCTAGATAGTCCATGCTAGTTATTTATATTATAGAATCAATTCATCAGTTTTAAAGTGTATATGATACCAAATAAACATTCAAAAACTATTTTAAACATAAAAGAGTTCAAGATAAAGAAAATGATTCCTAGATATTATATATTTTATTCAAATGATGATATAAAGTGTTACGAAATTAAAGGATTATATATACAAGATTATGTTAATGATAATATGATTCTAAATAATTAAATATCATTTTCATATTATTTTTACTTCATGTTAATAGATGATTTTTGTTAAAAAATTATTGTCCGGAATAATATTAATATATGGGTTTAACACACACATATTATTATTATTATTAAAATTATATACTATTTTTAATAGAAAAAATGGATAAAATACATTTTAACTGAGATAAAAAAGATTTGAAATATTTTTTAAAATATGAGGGAAAGAGTTTCAGCCATCCATCAAGGTTATATGTGAATGAAGAAAATATATTTTCAAAATATTTATCCAAACATAGAAGATATCTTAGAAGATATTGTTGTTAAATCTTTATCTATTAAATATTTCCATTAAATTAAATAAGAGTCATTTTATAACAAAAATAATTTTATGTATGTAAACATGATATTTAAAAAAGAATATAGTTTCTAATATTCTAGTGGGAATATATATCGACTTAGAGAAGTTCATAGTTTAATAATTAAGAGATAAAAAAATTTAATTTGAAAGTTATTTTAATACAATCTCTTAAAAGGAATATAGTATATCGATAAAAAATGTTTAGAATAAATTTTAGTTAACTTAATGAAGTTAATGTCACATTATATCCATATGGAATCTAGGATGTGTTGGTATGGAATTATTTAAGGGGTTAAATTTGTTAGAATATTATCTAAAATAAAATTTTGAATATAAATACTATCAGATTATGATATTGAACATAGAAATATTTCTAGGTAAAAAAAATTATTAACATAATAATAATTTTTTAAAATAAAGGTGTATTAATGTTATGTTTAAGGATTTTAACATTAGGAAGATTACTCCTAAGTCACACATTTGTTCAAAATTTATTTAATTATAGATTTTACACATAAAAAGAGTTTCGTGTTAGGGTTTTATCAAAATGTTATATATGTATATGGTATGAATTATATAGAGATGAAATAAGTTTAAAAAACCCTGAAATGTGTAATAAAAATAAGGTTATCCTACAGTAAACCATATATGATATAATGAGATAGGTTCTCATGTATGGTTTTTTATTATCCTTAAAATAATATAATAATATAAATATGAAAGATGTCATGCAAAATGTAGTTTATACTTTAACAACATTTCACAGTGGTTACATATTTTCATGAAATTAAATTATATTTTACCTCTAAAAGTATTAATTTGAGTAATAAGTAATAAATTTTCATCATTAAATATTATATTTTCCAATGAAAAGTTATAGGAATATTGGAGAGAATTTTTATAAAGATATTGAATATGACCATGAGGCATGAAATGAGTTTTGTGAACTAGATGACCAACTAAGTATTCCTCATGGAGTATCATATACTATGTTATAGGCATACTAGGGTTATAAGATTCATATTTAATCCCTATAAAAAAGGTTGTATAGATCTTATATGCCTTTAATCCCATAAATATATGATTTGCCTCAACATTTAGTATGCCTTAGTGTTTGGTATATTGTAATGGTCTATTATATGATAACATTCCTTTTATTTTATAAGGATATCATGTGTCTATATAATAAAACATTATTATATTAAACATATAAGCTATCATTATTGAATACAATTCATAAGATGAAATTATCAATATAAGAGATCCATTCATGAAATAAGTTCATGGTTGGAAGCATCATTAACCCATATGTTATTAATGTATTAATTAATGCATGAAATTAATTGGAATATATCAATGGATATATAAGGAGGTCATATTCAAAAGATATTGATCATTTGAACCTTCTTTAATAGCCTAGAAATTCTCCCACTCCTCAAAGATCTCATCGTTTTTTTTCTATTTCACTACAAGGTAGTAGCATACAATAAAGGGTGGATGTATCCCACCCAAGTAACAAGTAATTTATCTAGCCCATGGACACACCATCGAGAGAGGATTCCTTAAATTCCTCTCAAGTTGTTTTCATCAACCCCATATGATTAATTCAACTACAATGGACCTATTAGTGAAAGGTACCTATGTTTTTTCATCATTTTATGAAATTATATACTTCTATTTTTTTTGTAAGGAGTTCTAATTTTTTAGTTTTTTAATATATTCCCAAATATTATTTTAATGTTAAACTATCCCAATAAATATATAAGTTGTATTATATCCATTACATGCCTTTTAATTCAATAAATTATATGTTTTTAATAAATATGGAGCATGAAATGTTCTTACTATAGAAGAAATATCACATAATATTCTTAATTGATTGAGCGCATGTCTTTAATTATGAAGGGATTAACAAGTGTGGGACTTTGTATTATGATATGTATTGTATCATTGTTAAATGATAAATATAAAATATAATAAATACCAAGGGTTAATGTCACACAACATAATTACCACATGAAGTTAGTCTTATGTAATAGAGTTTTTCATATGTAGTGAATGATTGATCATACATTGGTTGTATAGTGTGATTATCCATCCATATAAAATTATTGAGATAATTAAATATTGGTCTACACAGATAAATGTTATATAGAAAACTTTTGTGATATTAATTTATTTTAATCTCATGTGTGCTATGAAGTTAATCACACCCCAGAGCAGCCACACACCATTCTTATCTAGTAGAACCCTTTTTAATGGTATTTGTACGCCAATTGATTCTAACATAACCCATATGCAATGAAATAATCCCCGATATCCCATCCTATTCTTATTTAATCTCACAAAAGATATTATATACCCATGTAATAATTTCCTGGCCACCAACACTTTTAAAATCACACATTGTCTTATCTCAGAAAGTTTATTTTCATACAGCCCATGATATCATTAAAAACAACACATGAAGAGAATTTTTATTCCTATACATTCATTTACGAATTTAAATATAAAATATTTTCTTATATATTATAAAAGTATGTATTTTAATATATTAATCAATTTTTAATTCTTTTTACTAATTTAATAGTTATAAAATATTTATAATTAATTAATTAACTATTTTAAATCAATTAATAAATGAATATCAAAAAATATTTAATATTGATGTTGACCTGTGTTTTTCGTAATTATATGGCTGGATTATAATTTATATATAAATGGTTTATATTTAAAATACATGTATAAATTTTAATATGAATATAAATTAAAAAAAACAAGGAAAAATAATGTATGGGAGTTTATATTAATATAATTAACTATTCATTATTACATAATTTGAAATATTCTAATTAAGAGGCCTTATTTAAAAATTACTTCAAAAAATCAAAATGATATTTGATGATTGACCTGATCAAGGTTTAAGGAATAATAAATATGTGATATTTAGATTATATAATTTTTCTACATAATAGAAATTGGAATATAAAATGTTAGAAATTCATTTCATATCGTATAATTATAGAAAAATTCCATTTAATGATTAGTATAAAAGAGATCATATAATAAATAAATATAATTTTTTTATTTATTTAATTAATAAATTTCTATAACAATTAATAAAATGTAAAGTTTTATATTTTTTACTTATTAATTGCTTATAAATTTTAAATATTATGTTTAAATTCTTGTATTGTTCATTTTTTATTTTATACTGTTATTTTTTATTCATGAATATAATAATTTATTTATGAGAATATATTTATGAATTGTTTTAAATTTTTGAAAGGATTATAAGATCCAACGTGTTCATTTAAATAGTTACAGTCTTTGTATGAATGCGATTTACTTTTCTTCTATCTTGACTTTGGTGTGTACTTTGTTATGTATTAAATTGATTAGTTAATTATGATTTATGAATATACTATTTTAAAATAATGATTGATTTAAAGTCTCTCTTATGTGATGTATCATTGGGTAGAGGGAGTTTGAGTCAGAATACTCAGTACCCAAAAGGCTTATTCGTTGTATAAAATGGTGAGGGTTTCCTATTTGTGGATCCAAAATTTATCATTTAAGGATTATTTATTTCATTTAATTGTAGGAAATTATATGAAAGGGGTTCATTTAACTTATATATGTTATACCTTTGTATAAGTTTGATTTTTATTTGATTTTAATGTTGGTTAGTAACACAAGCTATGGGTTTCATATCAATATGGTTTGAACATATTAATTTAGTTGAAATGAATAGGTTTCCAAACTACATCACTAAACAAATGCATACATATTAAAAAGAATTACATGAGATAATATGTTGAAAATAAAGTCCCCTTAAAAATACAATGTGTTAGATTTATTATAATGTGACACTTATTAATAACTAAGTCATCAAACTACGTAGGACATTCTATAGTAATAGATTTTGGATTATCTTATGCATGGAAAAAAAGTAATGGGTGAACCTAATTGTATTTTGTTCTCATTATTAGTATTTTATTTGTCTTACACATAGTTGGTAGACCTTAATAGGACTAGGTTACTTGGGTATTAGAGTTAATTTTATCTATTTGATGGAATAACAATATAGTCATCCAATAAACTATCAAAGAGTCACATATGATTTGATTCAGATTATTCCCTATCTAAATAAGTAGTTGGTTAGAGAAATTACATAGTAGACTAATTTCTTAGTGAAATTTTGATCTTTTCCAAATAATAGATATGATGAATTTAAAAAGGGGTCATCATTTAAGTGGGATTAAATTTAAAAAAGTACTTATTTTATCAATGTAAATATGATACTTATATTATAAAATATAGGTGTGTAGTTAAATAAAATCATCATCAATTAAATTTTTGTCTAGAAAAATATTTCAATGGTATAGGTTAATATATAAAACTTGTTTTGAATGATAACTTAAAAAAATTATTTTTTGTATAAAAATTCAATGTGTTATAACAATAAACTCATTAATAACCCAATTCTAAAGTATCAAAATAGGTAGTTCATCTAGGTTTATATGAGAATCATTTAGAGATTCTCTTTAGGTTATAGTATAATTTGAAGAAAAAATACCTATCAAATTTAGCTTCCAATCATATACTCAATACGATTGTGTACGTCAATGAGTTTGGGGGTACAAAGTTTTACTAATAGATTATTTTAGTAATGGAATTAATATTATTTACATTAATAAAAATTTTGTGAAAATGTAAATGATTTCTGGAAAATGTTACTCAATATTCTCAATGTTTATATGGTGGATGAACTGGACATTTGTTATCTAGGTTCTCGTGCTTTACTGACAGTAAAAGTAGGTAACCAGATGATGTAAATTTAGTTATAGAGTCAAAAAATATTTATTTTAGTATTTATTAAAGGCTATTCAAGCCTAATGGTGTTACTCAGAATGAGGATTAATGATTGATAGGATGGAATCATTTAGAATCATTTAAGAGGTTTTGAGAAACTGCATCTAATTCTCATTCTAGATAATAGTGTTATATAAATTATTAATTCCGTTTTATAAGGTATGAGATATCAAATTTATACTTTATACGTTCTTTAAAAGTACATGATTTTTAGAACATGTTACGAAGTAAATATTAACTTCTTTAAACATTTGATTGAAAAAAATATCAATCCCAAATAGATCTATGTAAAGTATGTATATTTTCATATCATTTCTATTATAAGATAAGAGAAGTTCTTTATTAAAAATAATTTTTTATTATCAATATTATATAATGGATTAAATATATATAGTTTATAATTTATTGTATTCTATAACATTCTTGATAAGATGTTAAGGGAAAAAAAATTTTATCCATGATAATAGAATTTATCTTGATATTGGTTAAAATCCATGGAATTTTGAATCCACCACCATCAGAGGAATATTTTAAATAATAAAATATTGTTTTCTAAAATAATTTAAACCCATATAATACCAAATTTGTTATGGAAACAATAGTTTATTTTTTGAATAATCTCACTAAGAGTCAACAAGATTTATTTCTTTAGAAAAATGTTCTTGTTGTATCATATCATGTTATAATATATAGAATATAATATCTAAGACTTTTTGAAGAGTATGTTTGGTATTTTGAATTTTACATTTAAACAAATAAAATATAATTCTAGTCATAATACAAACTGAATATCACTTAATATTCAAAAGGTATTTATAAAGTGTAGGTGAATTAATTATTTAAATGGTCACAATAGTCACTATAATAATTCAAGGAAATTATTATTGGAAAGAGGTATAATGATGATGAAAATATATTTATAATGATTTCTAAGTAGAAAATAAATGTTTTTAACAACATAACATTTAACTTCTTGCAGTTAAACAACTTGAATATGTTGAAGGTGTTTTAAATTAGGAACACGAATCCCAATTTAGTGTTTTATTAAAACTATATTACTTCATATATGTTATTCAATAAAAAATTAAGTAGGAGGGTTTTATTAGGTGTTCCCATAAATGTGTAGTAGGAATTACAAAGAGATGTCCTGAGTTTAGAAAACCCCAAAAGTGATGAAAACATAAGGTTTATCGGGAATTTTATAATATATTATATTTTATGATTGAAATTTATGAATATTTTTATTTTGTAATTATATATAAAATATATCTTTTTATAAGAAAGAAAATATCAAATTTATCATTATTTTACATTGGTTTCATATTGTATATATTGATATACATTTTTGAAGTGAAATGCTAATTCTCCTCTAAATGTATGACTTAATGTTATCCAAAATGATGTTCATCTTGGAGTATTATACGTTATTAATAAATATAATGTTTTGAACGAGTATAATTCTGGTACCAAGATATAGAACATTCCCATGAGGTAGAAAACATGTTTTTTGCACTATATGACCCATGATTTAAACCACATTGAGGATTATACACTATTATTATGGTATATTGGGGGTTACTTGAACATAAATAGAGTCCTCACTACCTAATTTGGGTTATATACCTATCATGAGAGCCTTTATACTATGATAAATTTCACATGTAGGCCTAGAGGATTATCTAATCAATGGGTAGTTAGAAATATTTTTGATCATGTCATTGATAAAACAAAACCATGATAGGATTTTCCCCTTATATGTTGAATATGACATATAATCCATCAATTATGATAGATTAAGGGAGTGAACCATTGTACCATAATAGTATATATTATGTACTTATCTATTCAGATGAGGGGCGTGGATTGTGATCTTCCACAAAGATGGATTACTTGTGATGTATTCATTGACTAGGTAAGTATATACTTAGTGAATAAAAATCATAGGAGTCACTGTATAGGATTTAAATTCTCTATGTCACGTGGTTACTCAATTTCATGAAAAAATGGATCATATATAAATGTGCTCTTGAATATGATGAAATTGATGGATACATGTATAATGATATATTTGTTTAATTAATATCACACCATATTACACAGTATCATGAATAAAATTAATGATTTTCTTGAGGATTCTATTTTATTACATTTATTAATTGGTAAATTCTTATTTTTTCAATGATATAAATCTCTATAGGGTTACACCTGGTGTTTGAAAAAGTTACACATTGATTTTGACTCAAATATCTACTCTAAAATTATTTTAGTGTTTATCCAAATGTTGTTTTAGATGGGAATTCACAAGGTATTTCATAAGATGTGATACAAGCCATGAAGTTAATGATAGACTTCCAGAACTATTTGGGAATAAATCCAAAATGAGTTTAGGATATGGTGTCACAAGTTATTTTATATGTTAAAATATATAAAATGAAACGAAAAGATGTCTATGAGGATTTTAGGAAAGTGGTATATTAAAAAGGAAATTATCTAAACACCATGAATAAAAGATATTTATTAAACCTTATTATATTATATAATAGGTGAATTTTATATGGTATACCATGTATTAAACTATGAAATTTTATATGAGTTGGTTATTGAAATTTCATAAAGTCTTATTATAAAACACATGGTCACCACATTTACATAAAAATTGAATATATATATATATATATAAACTCTTGAATCACATACACTAATAAGTAGTCCTTATTAATGAAATATCATAAGATGAATCATTTTGGTGAAGAGATGCATTCATGGGATGATTTCATGGTAGGGAATAACATTAATCCGTACATTATTAAGAGACAAGTTAATGTATACAATGACCATGTATATATAGATAACTATATAAGGCACTGATAACCATAAGATAGTGATAATTTGAGCCAGCCTAAAACACCCATTGATTCTCCCTCTACTGAATAAATTTATATTCAACCTCCCATGTACTATGAGAAACTACCATTTTTAAGGTAGGTGGGAATATCCATCTCAAGATTCAAGAAATTTATATATCCCATGGGTTTACTATGGAGTGTGTACTCCTTTAATTTCTCCTAATAAATCTTCTTGGGCTATAGATAGTCAAGATGGTATTAGCTGGTTAGATAGTGATAGGTACACACGAATTTTGTTCATTTTATAGTATTATGTGGTTTTGGGTTTCATGAAAGTAGTTCTTATATTTTGGTTTCATCATCACTATTGATACATAAACTAAACAGTAAATTATCCTATGCAACCTACTATAATTAAATTTATAACCTTTATAATTTGAAAAATTTATTAAAAAATTATTAAGGACTAGTTAATTTGGGGGTGGTTGGGTATGTTATCTATGATGTAGTCAACTAAGGGTTAAAAAGATGGAATTTTTTCTCATGTATAATGAATATGAAATATGGGTCCCTGTCGATATTAATTTGGGAAGTTCATGTACATACCCAGATAAGGTACATGTGATTTTCATATCTATTTGGATGAGGGGCATGTGATGTTATTGTAACAGCCCGAGATTTTATGAAAAATATTCTTTGTAATTTTATTAATGTCTTGTGTTGTACGCTACACCAAAAGTAGCTTGTACAACACGGATCCTTGACTTTCCTTGCTTTACACGTAATCGCGACCTTCCTCGATAGCGTGTGTAGTACGCAATAACGAGTTTTACTAAACAACAATATGCTATTAAAATATTATTAAAACTAGCCGTTATGAATAGTAATAACCACTTTTTGAAATTTTGTAAATTTTATTTTTCAAAATGGAATTCATTTTTGGATTCGTAATATCGAAATTAGCTTAGGGTGAAATTTTGGTGATTTTCGGATAACTTTCATATTTTGATGAATAATGAAAAGTACTAAATTTTAATTAAAAAACATTTTCAATCGAAATAATTAATAGTGATAAATTATTAGTTTGAGTGGTTTGAAAGTATATTTAGAATATATTTTTACAATTTAATACAATATTGGTCATTGGATGTAATTTCACATTTAAACCAGACATAAACAAGTGTCAATCTTTTGATAGTTATTATCTCTTAAGAACACGGTATTTGTTTTGACGATGGGAAATAATTTTTAAATTAATTAATGCAACTGATATGTTTTGAATTTGGTAAAATAGAAATCATTTTTGAGTTCATAATATCAAATATAGCATAGGCCTAATGTTTGGTATTTTTCTGAAAACTTTTAATTTTTGATGAATAGTGAAACCACTAAGTGGTAGGTTAAAAACTGAATTTTGCATAAAACATAATTTTACCGCTTTTGTGAATGGAATTTTGAAAATCCAACAGACACAGTTAATATCAGTATGTAAAATGTGGATTCAATGAGATAAAAATAATTTTTTGGTGAATAGTAACTTTTTACTTTTTTTACCGCGGTTAATAGTAAATAGGGTAACTAAGGGTAAATATGATATTACTATTACCCTAACACATGTCCTAATTCTATTGGATAAGTGTAATTCGACCAAAAAAACCTTATGAATATAAAATGACCATTTAGGTCCACTTGGATTAGATTATGACATTTAATATTATTTTATTTAATGAATAGTTACAATAGTTAAAATCAAAGTTTAATAACTAAAACATTTTTAATATGAGATTATACATAAGATAAATTCGATTATAAATATTCATTAGAAATCTAAAAAGATTTCCTACATAATTATATTTTATTTATAATTTTTAAACTTTAAATAAATTAATTTATTTATGACACAACGATGATGCAGTAATTACCCTTTTAAGGAAATGTTAACATAATTGATGTTATAAATGCCCAAATAAATGTAATTTGAGACTTTTTAAGAATTCCAATAATTATCTAGGTTACTATGATATATTAGTGTTTATTTAATCAACTTGGTTAGAACATATAATTTTGTTATGAGTTTCACAAAAATCATATATCAAATAGTGACAAAATTGACACAAAATAGTTTTTAAATCAAATATTATATTATTAATTGTTATTTTATTCCTAAAAATATGAGGTTCGACCAAATGACTTAGATAAGGATATATATATTAATAATAAACAACTTGGGGTTCTTTTGGCATGTTATAGTAAGTGTATTAACCAAATAGTGTAAGAAAACAAAAAGTCACAGTAAAAGTTAAATTATTTAACTTAGAGTTAAATCTAATTGATAAGGTTAAAATAATAACCTAAACTTGTCTAAATCCTATTGGGTGATAGGATTTCGACCCATACCCACTTTAACTTCGAAATAAGACCCTTTGGAACCATTATAAACTGATTTTGACTTTAATATAAAATAATATGTTGAGATATTCCTAAGGTGCCCCTCTCCTCCATTATAAAAGGGCACCTCCTCCCCCTTCTCCTCACACCTATTTGAGCACTCCATCTCGTACAACCCCTGCCAAAATACCTTCTCCACTTCCCTAGAATAATCCTAGAGGTCCTGGTCTTCTTCAAAGACCAATCTTAGTTCCCTAAGTGGAGGATTCAAAGAGGCGTTTCAAAGAAGAGGTAATATCCATTACTGATCTTTTCAATTTCTTTCTACTTAAACTTCTTCTTCTTTACTTGTTTCATGATAAAGTAATAACATCAGTATTTATTATATACTTATATGTTATTATAAATATTAAACAACTCTAATTAACCTTCTATCCATCCTACGGAAAAAGGAAATCACCGCGCGTGCGTACGTACGGAATACCGTCTCCACGCCGTGGTGTAATCTATTTTCTGCCACCACCTTAATTGGATGGGTATAATGGTGTAATGAGTAACTAAATATGATTATTATAAAGTGATATTGATACTGAAATAGTATACATACACTTCAACACAAGTTCACGATCATGAGAATGATATCATCGCTCGTGCGTACGTACGGACTACCGTCTCCACGACGCGATGAGATTCATTCTCCATGTTAACCATTTAAGAATGATTCTAAAGTATATATATGAAATAATAATGAAATATATGACATTATAAAGCTACTGGATTTATGTATATATGTATGTCATCTACTTACTTCCATTCAAGACAATAAGGAAAGGAAAACAGCGTTCATGCGTACGTACGGACTACCGTCTCCATGAACGGTGTGTTTCATTTCATTTATCTATCTATTATATATATATATATATATATACTGAATATATATGATATATAAATCATGTTTTATATTCTGGAAGTAAGTAAATCATGATATAAGTAATAATAATGTCAAGAACAACAAGTCCAAACACCTACGATAAATGAAACGATTTTACCCAAAACGCTTCTTTAACATGGAATTTACAAAAGAACGGGTAATATAAAGTCATAAGTGAACCATATATGATATCATAACAATTAATATGATTATTTAATAAGTTAATTACATTATTTAAATCATTATACAGGAGTTTCGGACACTTACGAAGCAAATCGGACTTAAGGTAAGGGAAATATCACAATCTCATTTTTATCCGAGATTGTTTATTCGTAAGTATTTACTGGGGTGTATTTTATCATCCACATCCATGTTTCATCAATATGTAATATTATTTCCATCCACATATAGTTGTTTAAATCCTATTTTACCCTTCGGTGAGTTTTTAGTAAAAGATATGAAAGGAATATTTTGTCGTTTTTCGTACGAGGTACTTTTTGACTTTTCCGACAAAAGTATGAAGAATGTTTTTTTTTAAATTATACGGCATGAAAGTATTTTTAAAACATTATTTCCAAGAATATTACTTTAAAAGTTTTCATGTTTATTTTTAATCAACTTCTTTTAGTTTATAATTTTATGACATATTATGAAATGAAAAGTGTTTTTGAAGAAGAAAAGATATTTTCCTCAAGAATTCATTTCAAGTGTTTTATCAAAATTATTTTCCATATAAGATAATATAGGGTTCTGTTTTTATCCCTATTATTACATTGATTTGATTATGTTGTGATGGAATTATTTTTATGAATTCCTTTATCTTATATGAATTGTTTTATGATGTCATGTTGTTTAAGAATCCCATTTTTATTACATGGGTTATGAAATGATGTATGGTTTATGATTTTGTGGCACACATAAGAATGGTATCATTATGAGATGGGTGGGACCTATATCTCCCTTCAATGCATTGTGTAAAGATTTTATATCTCATGAGATAGACATGTCTGGAATGGTAGGTTATATCGGTTCAGTGAAACAGGACTGAAACGAGGGTTACTCGATTCAGAAAAGGGACTTTGTCCACTAAGATAGTCTTGGCAATGAGTCTTGACTAACAAGAAATGATTCTATATGATTATGTGTGAATGCCAAAAAGTTTCATGTTTTATGTTATGATTATTGTGATTACATTTCACTGCCATGATTTACCCCATGTTATGAAATTATGACCTCTTTTGCAGGTTAAGATTTCCAAAAGTTATGTGCTTATGTATATGATGTGATTGATATTTCTTTTGTTTACCCTTACTGAGCATTTGAGCTCACCCTTTTATGTTTTCTTTTCCCCAGGATATAAAGAATGGTTTTAGGTAAAAAAAAGGAAGATCTTTATGGGAGATTTTGAAGATCTTTCACCGCGATTAGAAGATTATATTCTGAGTTTCCAAAGACACTAAACTATTACGGTCCTTGTGTGTGTGTTTTTGTTATGTACTAAGTATTCAGAAAATGTAGTGTAATGTCAATGTACGTCAGGATTCAGGTCTCTACAGTTGGTATCAGAGGAAAGGTTTAGTCAACCTTTCGAAACTAGGATGCGAAAACGTTAGTGAGATCCCTAGAGATATTTCTAAGGTATGTCAAGGGATGTCCCTAAGGTTAAGTATACGTATAGGTTATAGAACTAGAATTACACAAAAGATCATAGAATTAAACCTAAGATGTTAGATATTGAAGGTACTCCCCCTTTATTATGTTGTTTTCCCCTATCATGATTTTTGCCTCTCACACTATTCTTTTTGGGTTTTAGAAAATGGCTGGAAACAAGATGATTCACGATAATGGAGGATATTATGGACAATGGAATGATATTATTCATGAGAAACCAAATGAAATGGGATTTGGAAGTCCAACCATCATTATTATGCCGAATCAGCAATCTCATAATATGATCAATAAACCCAAATTTGGTAAGTTTCCTGACTTGGCTAATAAGAGAAAGATGGAGTTTCATGATGATCATAGAGGAAATAAAGTTCAATTTCTCCTATGTAAATCATGTGGGAAGAGGCATCGAGGAGAATGTTTCAAAGGAACTGGAAGATGCTTTGGGTGTGGAAAAGAAGGACACAAAGCAAGTAAGTGCAAAGGAAAAGGTTCAGTTAACACCATGGATGAGGATAATGGTATTGCTACGACATCAACAATGGTTAAATGTTTTAAATGTGGAATGTACGGGCATTATGAAAACCAATGCCCTAAGGGAAAGTCTCATGAAGAGAATCAGTATGGTCGTATGGGAAGTATTTATGTTGATGATAATGAAGAGACTACAAATGATATGTGAGATGAATGAATTGTTGAAGCTCGGTCAATGGTTTAAGAATGTAGTGGAATGATTACATGTTTATCATGTGTAATGTTGTATAAGTAATCTCATGGTACTATGGAAAAAAAGATACATCTACGGATTGTTACACTATTGCCTTTCCTTGAGTTTTGAAAGTGTATGATTAATGTTACCAGTATCCATGAAAGGATATTTAGATATTTTTGGAATGTAGATGATATGCGCATAATGAAGGGATAAGGAGAAAATTAAATGTTTGATAGTATTCATGAGCTCATGACTGATATAAGGAGAAGGTTATATTATAGTTTGAGTATATAGAGTTTTTGGATTTTGGTATGTGGAAAGAGTTAAATTTTGACAGTATTCATGTTTTCACTAAGGTTCAATGGGTATTCATTCTTCAATAGAATACATGTTTAAGGCCTTTGAATGTTTGGAATGTGACCAACAAGACATATCTTATGATATATGGGGATCAACGATGTTATTAAATCTCTGGAAATCGTTTTCACTATATTATGAGAGTGGACTGTAGTATTATGGATAAGCCTAAAGACTAGAATGGATTATGTTAGACATAAATTAGTATTGTTTAAGGATAGAAGTTCTTTTTTTGATATTATTGATGGGATGTTATAGTAATATAGTTTTAGAAAAAGGACAACCTGCAGGACGGGCGATAGCCCATTGCGTCGGACAAGGCTGTAGGAATCGAACCCACAAACGAAGTGCGACTGGCCTTTATCGCCTACCACTGGCCTACAGGAAGTCCCTGTTTAGTAGAAACTAGTTTTATTATATTAAGAAGTATGATATATGAAGTATAAGTCCATTTTAGGAACCATATATGATTAATCTCACTATAGAATGACTTATGTATATTTAATAACTTTTGCTAACTTTGTTTTGAGACAGATGGAATGACCCGTCATTCTATCACATGATCTGCTAACACTTCACGAATAACAAATTCAACTTCATTTATTTAAGAGATGAAGTATAAATTGTTCAAGGCACGAACAACAGTGAGATTGTACCAAAATAAAGTAAGTATTTATTATAAGTCAAATTCTTCAACTTTAGGGAAATGATCGTGAAAACCAAAAATGTTGTCCTAGTGCTCTTATATCTGATTAATCAGATGGTACCTTAGATCGTCACAAATTTATGGATTTGTGATTGTTGGCTTTTCCATAGCCATGTTCTCTACCACTCTCCATCAGAACGTGATGGTTAGATTTTTCTTCCATATCCATATTTTCACCTATGTGGAAACCCAGTGATTAGATTATTTGGGTAACCGTTACGTTTCATACTTTTGTTTTTAAAGATTGGTTTTGGTATTCCTTTTTACTATGTGGGATTCTATTAAAGAAACTTTCAATTAGTAAACCATTTATAACCCTGACGAATTTCAAGGGCGAAATTCATTTTAAGGGGGGTAGAATGTAACAGCCCGAGATTTTATGAAAAATATTCTTTTTAATTTTATTAATGTCTTGTGTTGTACGCTACACCAAAAGGATCTTGTACAACACGCATCCTTGACTTGCCTTTCATTACACGCAATCACGACCTTCTTCGATAGCGTGTGTAGTACGCAATAACGAGTTTCACTAAACAACAATATGCTATTAAAATATTATTAAAACTAGCCGTTATGAATAGTAATAACCACTTTTTGAAATTTTGTAAATTTTATTTTACAAAATGGAATTCATTTTTGGATTCGTAATATCGAAATTAGCTTAGGGTGAAATTTTGGTGATTTTCGGATAACTTTCATATTTTGATGAATAGTGAAAAGTACTAAATTTTAATTAAAAACCTTTTTCAATCAAAATAATTAATAGTGATAAATTATTAGTTTGAGTGGTTTGAAAGTATATTTAGAATATATTTTTACAATTTAATACAATATTGGTCATTGGATGTAATTTCACATTTAAACCAGACATAAACAAGTGTCAATCTTTTGATAGTTATTATCTCTTAAGAACACGCTTTTTGTTTTGACGACGGGAATTAATTTTTAAATTAATTAATTCAACTGATATGTTTTGAATTTGGTAAAATAGAAATCATTTTTGAGTTCATAATATCAAATATAGCTTAGGCCTAATGTTTGGTATTTTTCTGAAAACTTTCAATTTTTGATGAATAGTGAAACCACTAAGTGGTAGGTTAAAAACTGAATTTTGCATAAAACATAATTTTACCGTTTCTGTGAATGGAATTTTGAAAATCCGACAGACACGGTTGATATCAGTAAGTAAAATGTGGTTCAATGAGATAAAAATAATTTTTTGGTGAATAGTAACTTTATACTTTTTTTACCGCAGTTAATAGTAAATAGGATAACTAAGGGTAAATATGATATTACTATTACCCTAACACATGTCCTAATTCTATTGTATAAGTGTAATTCGACCAAAAACAACCTTATGAATATAATATTACCATTTAGGTTCACTTGGATTAGATTATGACATTTAATATTATTTTATTTAATGAATAGTTACAATAGTTAAAATCAAAGTTTAATAACTAAAACATTTTTAATATGGGTTTATACATAAGATAAATTAGATTATAAATATTAATTAGAAAGCTAAAAAGATTTCCTACATAATGATATTTTATTTATAATTTTTATACTTTAAATAAATTAATTTATTTATGACACAACGATGATGCAGTAATTACCCTTTTAAGGAAATGTTAACATAATTGATGTTATAAATGCCCAAATAAATCTAATTTGAGACTTTTTATGAATTACAATAATTTTATAGGTTACTATGATATATTAGTGTTTATTTAATCAACTTGGTTCGAACATATAATTCTGTTATGACTTTCACAAAAATCATATATCAAATAGTGACAAAATTGACACAAAATAGTTTTAAAATCAAATATTATATTATTAATTGTTATTTTATTCCTAAAAATATAAGGTTCAGCAAAATGACTTAGATATGGATATATATATTAATAATAAACAACTTGGGGTTCGTTTGGCATGTTATAGTAAGTGTATTAACCAAATTGTGTAAGAAAACAAAAAGTCACGGTAAAAGATAAATTATTTAACTTAGAGTTAAATCTAATTGATAAGGTTACAATAATAACCTAAACTTGTCTAAATTCTATTGGTTGATAGGATTTCGACCCATCCCCACTTTAACTTTGAAATAAGACCCTTTGGAACCATTATAAACCGATTTTGACTTTAATATAAAATAATATGTTGAGATATTCCTAAGGTGCCCCTCTCCTCCCTTATAAAAGGGCACCTCCTCCCCCTTCTCCTCACACCTATTTGAGAACTCAAGCTCGGCCAACCCCTGCCAAAATCCTTTATCCACTTCCCTAGAATAATCCTATAGTTCCTGGTATTCTTCAAAGACCAATCTTAGTTCCCTAAGTGAAGGATTCAAAGAGGTGTTTCAAAGAAGAGGTAATATCCATTACCGATCTTTTCAATTTCTTTCTTCTTAAACTTCTTCTTCTTTAGTTGTTTCATGATAAAGTAATAACATCAGTATTTATTATATACGTATATGTTATTATAAATATGAAACAACTCTAATTAACCTTCTATCCATCCTACGGAAAAAGGAAATCACCGCGCGTGCATACGTACGAAATACTGTCTCCACGCCATGGTGTAGTCTATTTTCTGCCACCACCTTAATTGGATGGGTATAATGGTGTAATGAGTAACTATATATGATTATTATAAAGTTATATTGATACTGAAATAGTATACATACACTTCAACACACGTTCACGATCATGAGAACGATATCATCGCTCGTGCGTACGTACGGACTACCGTCTCGACGACGCGATGAGATTCGTTCTCCATGTTAACCATTTAAGAATGATTATAAAGTATATATAAGAAATAATAATTAAATATATGAAATTATAAATCTAATGGATTTATGTATATATGTATGTCATCTACTTACTTCCATTCAAGACAATAAGGAAAGGAAAACAGTGTTCATGCGTATGTACGGACTACCGTCTCCATGAACGGTGTGTTTCATTTCATTTATCTATCTATTATATATATATACAGAATATATATGATATATAAATCATGTTTTATATTCTGGAAGTAAGTAAATCATGATATAAGTAATAATAATGTCAAGAACAACAAGTCCAATAATCTACGATAAATGAAACGATTTTACCCAAAACGCTTCTTTAACATGGAATTTACAAAAGAACGGGTAATATAAAGTCATAAGTGAACCATATATGATATCATAACAATGAATATGATTCTGTAATAAGTTAATGACATTATTTAAATCATTATACAGGAGGTTCGGACACTTACGAAGCAAATCGGACTTAAGGTAAGGGAAATATCACAATCTCATTTTTATCCGAGATTGTTTATTCGTAAGTATTTACTGGGGTGTATTTTATCATCCACATCAATTTTTCTTCAATATTTAATATTATTTCTATCCACATACAGTTGTTTAAATCCTATTTTACCCTTCGGTGAGTTTTTAGTAAAAGATATTAAAGGAATCTTTTGTCGTTTTTCGTACGAGGTACTTTTTGACTTTTCCGACAAAAGTACGAAGAATTTTTTTAAAAAATTATACTACATGAATGGATTTTTAAAACATTATTTCCAAGAATCTTCATTTAAAAGTTTTCATGTTTATTTTTAATCAACTTCTTTTAGTTTATAATTGTATGACATATTATGAAATGAAAAGTGTTTTTTAAGAAGAAAGGATATTTTCCTCAAGAATTCATTTCAAGTGTTTTATCAAAATTATTTTCCATCTAAGATAATATATGGTTCTGTTTTTATCCCTATTATTACATTGATTTGAATATGTTGTGATAGAATTATTTTTATGAATTCCTTTATCTTATTTGAATTGTTTTATGATGTCATGTTGTTTAAGAATCCCATTTTTATTACATGGGTTATGAAATGATGTATGGTTTATGATTTTGTGGCACACATAAGAATGGTATCATTATGAGATGGGTGGGACCTATATATCCCTCCAATGCATTGGGTAAAGATTTTATATCTCATGATATAGACATGGCTGGAATGGTAGGTTATACCGGTTCAGTGAAACAGGAATGAAACGAGGGTTACTCGATTCAGAAAAGGGACTTTGTCCACTAAGATAGTCTTGGCAATGAGTCTTGACTAACAAGAAATGATTATGTATGATTATGTGTGAATTCCACAAAGTTTCATGTTTTAAGTTATGATTATTGTGATTACATTTCACTGCCATGATTAACCCCATGTTATGAAATTATGATCTCTTTTGTAGGTTAAGATTTCCAAAAGTTATGTGCTTATGTATATGATATGATTGATATTTCTTTTGTTTACCCTTACTAAGCATTTGAGCTCACCCTTTTATGTTTTCTTTTCCCCAGGATATAATGAATGGTTTTAGGTAAAAAAAAAGGAAGATCTTTATGGGAGATTGTGAAGATCTTTCACCGCGATTAGAAGATTATATTCAGAGTTTCCAAAGACACTAAACTATTACGGTCCTTGTGTGTGTGTTTTTGTTATGTACTAAGTATTCCGCAAATGTAATGTAATGTCAATGTACGTCAGGCTTCGGGTCTCTACAGTTATCATCTACATAGATGAACGACATGTGATATATTTACAGGCCTAACTATTTAATACTCCAAGAATTTAGAACTTGTGTATAAATAAATGGAATTAAAAATAACATTTCTTAGGGACTTATAAATATAATTTGTTTTCATTTATTCCCAATTATCTTTTAGGTTTAGTGTTTTAGAGAATTAGGAAAAAAATCTTACATAAACATTCAATATGACAAAGTAGACAAGTCTGCATGCTATCAATTTTATTGAAGAAACAATAACTATTTAAATGAAACATGGGTTATTTTCAACAAAAATATTAAAATTCTTTCAGAATATCATAATA
The DNA here is from genome assembly GCA_963277665.1 of Viscum album. Taxonomy (NCBI): domain Eukaryota; kingdom Viridiplantae; phylum Streptophyta; class Magnoliopsida; order Santalales; family Viscaceae; genus Viscum; species Viscum album. The sequence goes on from OY728155.1 coordinate 728,873,607, forward strand.
TTTGGCCTTACAAATATTAAGACCAATGGAAAACATTTAAAAACATGGTATGAGCGCAAAACTCCTAATGAGGGAAAACAACAGAAACATTTTACATGAGATCTTGAGAGATATAAATAAGAAAATATGGACTTTCATAAAGGCATGAGAAAAATTAATATAATAATAATAAGAACCTGGATCATAAATTGAAAATGTGGATACAAAATTTAATTTATAAATTCAGAATCATATCACCAAGATCCATCCTTAAGGTGTCATATCACCATGGTCTATCCTTAATGCACCATAAAAATTATCATGGTTATTCACCATGGTATCGTAAAAATGGTCATCTATAGAGATAAATTGATTTACCCAATATAATAGATAGCTATCATGGCACACCAATAATATTTATTTATTTTTATGTGAACCACATTTATCAAAATCAAACATTTCATAAATAAACCAAAGAGAATTAAATAAATTGGTTTTATATCAAAACCATGACTTTTTAAAAGGTGCTTAAAAACATGATCATTATGTAATCTATATCCCACAAAAAGGGATTATGTGTTTTATGTATTTAAATCCCATAATGAAATATATAATTTTTATATATTTATTAATACCCCAAGAAATGAAATTGGTTTGGGTATTCACCTTAATAAACTAGGATAATTTTTTAGAAAAAGAGAGAGATTTTGAGACGATAATTTTGTAGCATAACGACTATGCAACATGGTTTTATAAAACATTAAAAAGAGAGATTATAAGTGTAAAATTTTTATAAAAGACTCATTATATAGTAATGGTACATAATAAAATGTAAATAAGAACATTGTTTTCAAATCCGTAAGACATACCACAGAAAAGGGAACTATAAATGAAATGAGAAGTGGAGAATTCCCTTACCACATAATAAACACTTGAATACATATCATTAAGATATTAAATTTTAGAAAATAATAAATATCTTGAAAAAACATTATTAAGGATATAAAGAGTCAAGGGGTTATATATACTCCTTATAGGATCATAATGGTGCATAACATCAAGATATGCCCCAAAGAGAGGAGATTGATACGAAGTCCCTTTCTTGGAGTCTCGCATGTCTCGTTAATTATTTATATTCATGAATATTAAATATACGGTAATATATTCTTATTTTGGAAATATTATTGTTTTTTATTCATTTTATATCAGTTATTAACAAGCTATAATTTTTTTTAATGATTTATGTTCTTAGAGGATGTTTAGTCGATATTCGGTGCTTGACTCAAAAATGAACTTGTTATGATTACAAATTGTCCTCTTGGTCATAATTCCATAACCTACAGAATGATATTCATGATTTAAATAGGATATAAATATCATATATATATATATATGTGTGTGTGTGTTTGTGTATTTAATGTAATCCATAATATTTGGAGATAAAAAATGAAATGCACCATTCATGGAGACTGTAGGTTGTACGTACACATTAATGATACTTTGATTTGTTTATCATATTAAAAGAATGGAAACTAATTAATTCACATGTATATTATAATTCCATTATAATATATATGGTTAATATGTTACATAGTTTTATTAAATCTATTATTTATACATTCCATGTATAGAACGAATAAGTCATATCACTTTGAGTGGGTGGTAGTTCACACACTCTAAAATGAAATTATCAATTTTATACAAAATGAAAAGAATAAAGGTATTTTATAAATGAAAATTAAATAATTATAGAGATAATATAAATATAATATATATAATAAATAAATAAATATCCATCATAATGGCCACCATGAGGGGTGGTAGGAGAAAATTGAACAATAATCGTTTTGTGAGGCAGTAGTTCGCCATACATAGAAACAATATGTTCTAAATCCTTTAGATGGAGGTGTGTGTAATTTTAGTCAAAATATTATCATTAAAATATTCTATTATATTTATAATACTGTTTTGTTGTAAAATAATTGAATAAAGAGAGTTTAGGAGGTTGGATAAAGAAAATAAATGAAAGGATCTTGAGACAGGACATTATCTCCAAATCGGGTAACTTCTTTTGAGTTGACTCAAAATGCTTTCCTGAGTTTCCTTATTCACAAGGTTAGGATTATAGGAGTAATTAAAGGATTTTAGATCTTATTTCTGTATAATATGAACTATCCAAGGGGATTTAGTGGTGTGAGTAAGTGGATAGGGGTGGTAGACTTTTCAAGAGGGAGGAGGGACTCTTTAGGAATGTCTTGAAATATTATTTTATTACATATTGATTTTAGAATTATAATAGTTCCAATGTGATATATTTCAATTATAATATGAGGATGGGTCGAAATAATCATAAAAAATTGGTTTTATACATGTTTAGAAAATATAAGTAAAATTATATTTTAGCCTTAACCATTAGGTAAAAACATTAAGTCCTACCATGTCATCCTATATTTTCCTAATATATGGTTACTATAGTAACTATAAAATTACAATAGAACCCCAAGTGGATAAATAATGACCTTTTTAACTATATATAAGCCTTTTTTCAAAATATTGTTTTTTGAGACTATTATATCTTTCAATAAAATAGTATTTTTTTTAAAAACGCATTTATTTCAATTTTACAATATTTAGAAATTTATTTTTATTAAAGTCATAAAAATTTGATTCCTCAAAATGGTATTAACTCAAATTAAATATGTCATATTTATCCATATAATTCATAGATGGCATAAAATATTTTAAATTTCAATTATTTTAATATTAATAATATCATTTAATTGAATATTTCACTAATAAGGTAATCATTATATCGTCATTGTGTCATAAATAAATTTATTAATTTAATGTATAAAAAATATAAATAAAATACCACGATGTAGGAAATATCATTATATTTATAATTAATATTTATAGTTTAAGATATCATTTATATAAACCAAATTAATTTTTTTAGTTAAGAGAGACAAATTTATGTTATATTTCCTTTTTCTTTAAATTAAAATTATAAAAGGTCATTATCACACTCATGTGGCACCATGGGGTCCTAAATTCGAACAAAGGATGATCATGGTAAGAAAAATCTCATATAATTGGATGAGGACATGTGTTATGGTTGTTTTATATTATTATTATATTATTTTTACACTTATTTACCTAATTTACTATTTAACCATGATAAAAATAATAATTACAATAGTTACTATTCATAATGTCCAAAAATAAAATGTAATTTTTTACATAATTGTAAATTCTAATTCCAAATAGGGAATCCATTTTTCCAAATTCATGAAACACATAATTGGAATAAATTAATTTAAAATTAATTATTGTTGTCAAAACCAAAAGTCCGACTTTTGAGAATTAAATACCATCAAAAGATTGACATGTGTTTATGTCCAACTTCAATGTAAAATTACTTAAAATGGCCAAAATTGGATTAAATGATAAAAATATAATCCAAATACACTTTAAAACCAATTTAATTTAAAATATAACTATATAAATAAATTATATGAAAAGACAATTTTGAATTAAAATGCAATATTTTTCACTATTCATTGAAATATGGTTTTTATCAGAAAAATACCAAAATTTCAGCCAATGTAAATTTTGATGTCTCTATTCAAAAACAAAATATTATTTTTCCAAATAGAATATATAAAAGTGAAAAAAATAGATTTAAAAATGTTTCTCCATCAAAAGACGGTTAAATGAAAATTTAAAAATATTAAATTATTTTATGCTTAAAAATGGATCCATTCTTATTCTAATCATCTAAAATTTATTTGATAAATGATAAAAAATTTAACAAAAAATTGTAACCATATTGTACTTATTTCTTTTCATTGTTTACAATACCATGGTTATGCGTTAACAAAAATAATAATATTATTGTATTATTTTTCAGTATAACTCAATGTGGTGTGCAACGTAAGATTTTTGGAAAACCCGTTGTTGTGTGTGGAGTACACTAACAAAAAAAGAATCCCATTTAATTTGAAATTAATATCTTATTCCTAAATATTAATAGATATGAAAATGTATAATTCTATATATACCTGGGATGTTACATCTTTCCCTCCTTTTGGAAATTTCACCCTCGCAATTTTAAAATTTGGCCCATCAACTTCATTGAAAATCCCACATCATAAAAAGAGTCCATAAAACTACCACTTTAAAAGAATGAAAGGGAATTATAGTGGTGACCCAATATGAAACAAACTAGGATTAAATGTTGGAAAACATGGGTATGGAAGAAAAAATAACCATTTTGTTCTGATGAAGACTGATAGAAAACATGATCATGAGAAATTTAACAATCATAAAACTAATAAATTGTGATGGGTTAAACTGTCTTTGATTTCACTATAAGAAATTTAAATATAAAAAAGTTTTGGTTTATAGAAATTTTCATAATATTGAGTAATTTCTTTATGATCTTTAATAAGAACATAAGGAAACATTCTCACCTTTCAAGTAGTATTTCATCATTTAAAAAAGTTCTACCACAAACTCTTATTTTATCTAAACAATGAGTATTCAAGATGGCTTGGTCACACCTGAATCACTAGAATCAACTTCTAGAGAATAACATAATCCAAAAGAGATTAACTATCTATTTATCCTGCTATAAAATATTTATCCGCAATAAAATTATTAGGATAAGATGAGATAATTCCCAAAAAAGAAAAACCATTTATAAGAAAAAAACTACTTTTAATCTCAAAAATTAAACAGTAATAGTCAAAGTGAAACATAGACTATTGCATAAATAATTTTACATATAATTCATAAAAAATAATCCAAAATATGTTTGAAACCAAAAATTGAGAAGTTTTTTAGAAGATATTCTTCCAAGATAAATTTTAACATTTATCTCGAAATAACATCAACCACTCATACCAAAAATTAATTTCCATAATAACATCTTCTCTAAGATAGGTTAATCATTTCTATAAATAACCCAAATCACCATTATTCCATATGTAAATAATTTATTTATCTAAAAATATTTCAAGCTTTATTTCTCAAAATAAAATTACATTGTATTTTAGTTAACTTAATCATATAATGTCCCTAGAATAGTGAACATCTTCCAAAAAAACATTTATCACTTAATCCCTAAATAATTTTCCAATCCCATGGTGATATATTAGATAAAATATATGTATCCAAAACCAAATTATTCTTATTTTATCAACTCATTTGACAAAAAATATTGAACTCATACTAACCAGGGACTTCATGTAGGTTAGTGGTAGGCAATAAAGGCCAATATCACTTCGATTGTGGGTTTGATTCATGCAGCCATGTCCGACATGATGGTTTGTCACATAGTCTATGTGTTGTCCCTTTTTATAAAACTATATAATTCTTATAACATTTCAAAAATATGAAAAATTCGTCAAAAATAACCATATGACATTTTAACCAAAATTTTTATCTCGTACCTTTCATTTGACGTTCAAAAAGTAAAATCTCAGAACCACCTAAAAAAATCAATTTCCCCAAATATACTTCTAACCACCTCGAAATTTTATTACATAATCCTTAAAAGAGTTTATATGAGAATAAAAATTAGGATCAACCAAAAACTTATAAACCCATAATAATACATCATAATATCGAAAGTTTTCCAATCCCGACTCTGATACCAACTATAAAGACCCGACCTTAAACATAACTTATGATAGTGACTTTGGAGTTGAATTTATTTTCATTAAATCTCTAATATATTTTTGTTACGTAGTTTTAGATAATTAAGACTAAATATTACATAAACATTCAATATTATGAAGTAGATAAGTCAACACACCATCCATTTTTTTCATAAAGCAAAAAATATTAAAATGAAACATCATTTATTTTCAAGAAAAATATTCAAATACATTCATCATAGCATCTTCTTTGTCCTTATAAATCTTATGAACTATGAAAATCATATATAAATGGTATGAGCACAAAAATATAAGTATGGGAAAACAATGGAAACACTTTACATGTGATCTTTAGAGATATAAATAAGAACATGAGGACTTTCATAAAAGCTTGAGAAAAAGTAATATCATAACAATAAGAAAAAGGATCATAACTAAAAAATTTGGCTATGAATTTAATTTATAAATTTATAATAAGACCACAAAGTTCCATCCCCAAGGTTTCATTTTACCATGGTTTATCCCCAAGGTGTCATAAAAATTACCATTGTTATTCATAAGGTATCATAAAACTTGTAATCTCTGGAGATTAATTTTTTTACACAATGCATTGGAGAGATATAAAGTTTAACCCTTAATATATCTTTATTTTCATGTGATCAACATAAATCATAGAAAAAAATTTCATAAATACTCCAATAGAAATAAAAGAAACTAGTTTCTTTTCAAAATCCTGACGTTTTAGAAAGTGCTTAAAAACATGATCATTATGTCATCTATAACACATGAAAATGGAATAAGGGTTTTATGTATGTCAATACCAGAATAAAATATATCATTTTTATGTCTTTATGAATACCCTAGACAATTAAATAGGTTTGGGAATTACCATAAATAAAATAATATGATTTCATGAGAAAAAGAGAGAGATTTTTAGACAAAAGTCTACAACATAATGACTATACAACATGGTTTTAGAAAACATTAAAAATAGATGAGATATGGGTCAACCATTTGAAAAAAACACATAATTTAGTATGGGTAGATAATAAAATTTAAATAATAACATAGTGAGGAAATTTGATAGACATAACACATAAATGAGTACATGAAAAGAAAATAGAAGTAGAGAATTTCCTTACCACGTAAGAAAAATTCAATACATATCATTAATGAATTACATTATAAAAAACATTAAATATCATTATAATATACTAATTCATGACATAATTAATCAAAGGGTTATATATACACCTTATATAAAAATAAAGGTGCCAAACATCCAGATATACAACAATGAGAGAAGATTGAGTTGAAGTACCTTACCTTGAGTCCAACTTGTCTCCGTCATTCTATATATTCCAGAATAATAATCATAAGTTAATTTATACTTTCCTTAGAACATTTTTTATTTTTTTATTCCTTTTACTTCACTTATTACCATATTATAATTTTTACATAATTATTTAAGTTCATATCAGACATTTAGTCGATATTCGGTAATTGAGTCTAAATTGATCTTCCTAGGATTGAAAATTATCCATATGGTCATAAGTGAATAATCTACAGAATTATATTCATGATTTAAATAAAATATAAATACCATATATATATATAATAATGAATAATATCTGGATATATTAAATGAATATCACCATTCATTGTGACAGTAGGCATTACGTACGCATGAACTCTACTTCTATTTCACTGTTATATTTAAAGAATGAAAACTAATTGATAAAAATGGATATAATAATTCTTGTATAATATGGATATTATATATGATAAATAGGTCCATTAAATATATCCTTATACATTCCATGTATATAATTAATGAGTCATATCACTTTGCGGGGCGATAGTCCACATTTCCACAAATTAAATTATCATATTTATGCAACATGAAAAGCATAAAGGTATGTTATAAATAAAAAATAAAAAATAAAAGATCTAATATATATCATATATATCATAAATTAACAATGTTACATCATAATATCCACCATGAGAGGTGGTAGGTGAAAATTGAATAATCGTCGTTTTGTGTGGCAGTAGTTCTCCGTACACGGAAATCATATGTTTTAAATCTATTATATGGAGGTGTGTGTAAGTGTAGGTAAAAATAAAAGAATAAAAATATCCTAGAATATTTATAGTACTTATTTTTGTAATAAAATAATTTAATAGAGTGTTTAGGGGGTTTTATAAGTAAAATAAATAAAAGGAGATTAATAGAAGATGTTACCTCTAAATCGGGTAAGTCATTTTGATTTGAGCCAAAAGGCTCCCTTGAGTTGACTTCTCCCCATGGTAAAGATTATAGAAAAAAGGGAGGGATTATTGGAGATTAATTAATTATAATTTGAACAGTACAAGGGGCTTGAGATGTGTGAATAAGTGGGTAGAGGTGGTGGTCTTTTATAATAGTAAGGATGGGAACTTTAGGAATGTCTTGAAATATTGATTTATTACAAGTTTATTTTGAAATTATAATAGTTAAAATGTGATATAATTTGATTATAATAATAGGGAGTGTCTAATTACTCTCAAAAAAAATTAGGAATGTTTTGGTCACAAATGTAACCGTATCTAATAGGTTTAACTCTTAGGTCAAAATATTAACTCTTACCATGTCTTCTTGTATTTTCAGAATATATGTTTACTATAGTAACTAAAAAATTCAAATAGAACCCCATGTGGATAATAAATTACATTTTATACATTAAATAATATAGTTTTACAAAAATTTAATTTTTATGACTATTATATCATTTAATAAAATATTATTTGTTTTAAAAACATATTTATGTCAATTTTGACACTATTTCGAAATTGATTATTTATAAAGTCATAACAACTTGATTCTTTAAAACAAAAATTATTAACTCATATATAATTTTTCATAGTCAACCATAATTTTTTTATTCATCAAAAGCATCAAATTACATTTATTTTCACATTTAAGATATGATTTATTTGAATATTTCATTAATAAGGTTATAATTGCATCATCATTGTGTCATAACTAAATTTTTTTATTTAATTTATAAAAATTATAAATAAAATACCATGAAGTATTAAATTTATTTATATTTCTAATGAATATTTTTAGATCAAGAGATCTTTTATATTAACCAAATTAATATTTTTTTTAGTTTGGAGATACATGTTTTGGTAAGATTTACCTTTTCATTAAATTAAAATTATAAAAGGTCATTATCTCACCCATGTGGCTCCATGGGGTCCAAAATATGACCCAAGGATTCTCAAGGCTGGAAATATCTCATTGAATAGGACTAGGACACGTTTTAGGATTGTTTTATTTTATTATAAAATTATTTTTTACCATTTTATACCTAATTTACCATTTAACCATGGTAAATAAATATAATTACTGGTGTTACTATTCATAATCCTAATATAAAAGGTACCAATTTAAAAAATTGGGAAATTATGATTCAAAATATGGAATTCATTTTTCCAAATATAAAACATATAATTTGAAGAAATTACATTAAAATTAATACCCATTGTCAAAATAAGAAAGAAGGTTTTTTAGAAGTATAAACCATCAAAAGATTGTCATGTGTTTATGTCCAATGTCAATGTTAAATTATTTTCAATGACCAAAATTTGATAAAATGATAAAACAAATAATCCAATTAAAATTTAAGACCAATAAAATGAACAATATAACAATATAAATAAATTAGTTGAAAATGCAGTTTTTATGTAAATTGCACAATTTTTTACTATTCATTAAAATGTGGATTTTTTCCAAAAAATACAAAATTTTCAACCAAAGTAAATTTTGATATCCCGGTTCTAAAGAAAAATATAATTTTTTCAACTATAATATATAAAAGTTTCAAATACTATATTTAAAAAAAAAATTCCATCCAAAGGTAGTAAAATGACCTTTAAAAAATATTAGAGTATTTAATGCTTAAAAATGGATTCATTCTAATTATAAGCTTCTAAAATTTATTAAAAAATGTTAAAACGTTTATAAAACATGTTTAATCTTATAGTATTTATTATTTTTCATTCCTTCCAGTTCAAAGACTAAGCGTTAAGTACCTTAATATTATTATTATATTATTTTTTGGTATAACTCAATGTTGTGTGCAACCTAAGATTTTAGAGAATCCCCTTTTAGAATGTCGAGTAAGCTATCAGAAAAACATCCTATTTAACATATAATTAACATCAAATTCCTAAATACTAATATATATTAAAATGTATTATTCTATAAATATCTGGGATGTAACAATATGAGTATGCTATATGGGATTAACAAACCTCTCCTCTCATGGCTAGTCAATGCCTTTGAAAAATAAATTATATAATTATTTATACATTATATGATACAAATAGAGGAAATAGGTATAATTATTCCTATTTTAACGTATATTTATACAATAAATAAGTAATATTTATTTTCATTACTAAAAATCATTTTGGGGCTATAGTTTATGGTTCTTAAAATTTGGATGAAGTTTGTGGTACTTTTAGAGCTACCCCAAAAGTGTATTTATGTATATTTAACATATGATTTGGATGGATTTTCAAATTTTATTACATATGATTTAATATTTATAAAAAATATATTATATATTTTACAAAAGGATTTTTTATAATGTTTAATGATTTGTTGTATATGATGTTATATAAGGTCAGATTATGATAATTCTATGAGGATTTGGTTCAAGTATGATTGATAAGTGAACTGAATGTTATACCCTTGCTTGCTGGTTTAGACCTTTTCGGGGAAAATCCACATTTTCACTATTAAATTATAAAAGAAAATGTTCATTGGTGGGTTTTTATGTAATAATAAAATTATTTTATAAATTTCGGAATAAAAACATTCTCCTTTTCCATACTATCATATTGATCTTTTCATCATGAGATGCTGAAATTGATACACCCTTATTGTAGAGAGCAGGTGATGGGGAGCTGGTAGGCTGTTCCCACAAATGGCCCCCAAAGACCATGTTTTCCCACTAAGATTTTTTTATAGTTGAAACCTAAAATAGTGTAGATCATGGTGGGTTTTTATGGAAGGTCCAGGTACCCTAAAATAAATATAACTTGGGTCTGACTATGTGTGTATATATATATATATATGATAGGGGTGAGATGGAATTTCTCATATACTAAGAACTCCAAAAAAACAAGTTCATATAGCTAGGTAGGTTGTAGGCCATTGGATGGATCCAGTATAACCAAACCTTCTTGGGGGTGGAATACATGTAGACAAACTCTCCCACACCCTAACTCCTTAGAGGACATGAATGTTCCAAGCGAAACCGTACCCCACTTTTTAGAACCATTTGAAATTCCCCAGGTAACACCACATGTCTTAATATAGATTTCTCTGGTGGTTTCCACATCTTTTCAACCCTAGTACTGGAATTGGACAAACCAATACTTCATTTCTAGATGTTTTGAATATAAATAAACATAGTGGGGTATAATTCACCATTAGTGGATTTTTTTAAAGAATTTTATATAGTTTTTTATAATTCTAGTAGACTAATTGGGAATGATATAGTTCAATAGGTACATTTGGAGATGGAATGGGTTTGAGTAGTCCTCTATCAGTAAACTACAGATAAGAAATGGGTCCTTTTGAAACATTTTGAAGACTATAACTCAATCAGGGATGAGTGTATACCCTCCATTTTAGGTGCGGGTTCAGGTACTCCCATTACCTTTTATCTCAAGACAATGTCTCAGTCCCCCATAGACCGATGATGTCATGATATAGTCCATAAGATGATGTTAATGTCTTATATATAAGAAATTAATTCTTCCCCAATCGAAAATATATTCCTTGAAAGTCACGGGTCCTTAAAACAAGGTTTATCCTCCCTCAGCTATAATTATTACATTGGAGAGGTGTGCATACCCCTCCATGTATTTAGAATGGTAGTGATGAATTCATGATGAGGTGTTATTTCTTCCAATTTAATGCCTTTTGTTACTTTGGGATATTTTCCTTTTACATTTGAATTTATTTTTAATGTTTTACCATATCATATTCTTATGGATGGTTAGTGTCTTTAACATACAAAATATGTTATAGTTTTGATGCTCTTTCTAATAATAAATTATTTTTTGGATGGAATTATTTGGGATATGGTGATGTGTGATTTTTTTATGTTCCTTTGGCTAAATCCTATGATTTGTGTTATGAATTCTTGATTATATTCCCACGACCCTATCCTTTTAAAGGTGGGATTTGGGTAGAACAATCAACTTAAATTTAACCCCTTCTAGTGTCATGGTGGGTCACCTCATGTCAAATCTATTGAATTATGTTATATATTTTTGATAATAAAAAATATTTCATATATAAGATGATATAAATATCAAGTAATATTATAGACAAACCAAAATTTCATTACAACATGACATGTAAATATTTAATTTCTAAAATTATTAGAAAAATAATCTAATGTTGATATATCCTTTGTCCAGCATAAAAAAAATTTCAATTTCATAAAAACTGTTTAATTGGTAGATTATTCATTGAAGTTCTGCATAAAAAATTAAATTTATCTCATGAATGTGATGAGATATATTTAATCTATAAGTATCCTTATTTTGTGAAATGAAATTTTTCTCATCTATGAGATGCAATAAACTACACCAATGTTGAAATTGCATTTATTAAATATAATTTATCATGTAAATTAGATGATATAAATTTTATATACTATGTTATATTTTTAAAAAATATGAATTGATCTCTTATACATGATTAAATGATATATTTTTTATAATAAAAAATTCATCTCTTTTAGGAGATTATATAAATTTCACCTATAATGGGGCATTTATTGGAAATTAAATTATTATCATAAATTAAATGTGAAAAACATTAAATTTTATATTATATTAAGAAATTTCGGGTTCAATTACATTCAACCACACACACACACACTTCGCAAAAAAATTCCAAAAAGGTAGGTAATATCCCCCCAATGTATAACCCACCCACCCGCCCGCATTATCACATTGATTATTTTTTGGTCTGAAGGCCCATTGGGCCCAAACTACATTACATTTATCATAGGACCTCCACTTGATGTACCAAATTCCCGAATTTCATCACACATACATCATAATATTCTCATCATGCATACGTAACCACACCCTCTGACGGCCCAAAGGCCCATATGGCCCATGGGCCAAAACCGTTGGCCTGAAGGCCAAAATGATATTTGATAAATTTCACATAAGATGATATTTTTTTGAATATTAATTAGCTTCATGTACTTAATTAATTAAATTTCATATATAATAATAACTATTTTAAAAAATTATATCAATCACATGTATGAGATGAGGAAAATTTAATATATTTTGTTATATCATTAAAAAAGAAAATGTATATCAGATATGATATGAAATAATTGTTTTCTACAATGATACATATTTTAAACCATGAACATTATCTCATGAATGATTAAAGATAAATATATCATTTAGTGTAACATATTTTAAAAAATGAAATATATATATATGGGATTAAATAAATTTCTTGTACTTTACATATCATTAAAAACTGAAATTAATGTAATATATGAGATGAGATGAATTTCATGTGCATAGTTTTTATAAAATGAAATTTATCTCATGAATTAGATGATATAAATGTTATAAATAGTGATATATTTTTATAAATGGAAATTTATCTCATATATGTGATTAAATAAATTTTACATATAATAGAAAATGATGGTATAATATGAAAATTTAAAAAAATTAATTTTTCTTGATAGAGAAAAACTCAAGCACATTATTAGAAATTTTAGTGCATAATAATACATATTTAAATAAAAAAATTATTCAATATATGATATTATGTAATTCCATTGCATAATGGTAAAATATTCTTAGTGGTTTGTGCTCCATCTTCGATGTTATCTGGACCATTGTGGTGTTTTGGTTTGTTTTCCCAAGCATTGTTCTACCCATAGATGGTGCTCCTATTCTATTTTCCATGTCCCTTCATGGTCGAACTCAATCTAGATTGGTTATAAGGATTACTGGGCAATTTTGGATGGTTTTGGTGGCACTGATGAGGGTTATCTTACTTTTGGGGGTTTTCGTTGTAGTTTGTGGCTGGCCTGTTTCCAACGTCAAAATTGTAGTGTCCAGCACAATGGTGGATTATGACCTATAATTGAAAAATTCATAGTTCTAGGATCGGTATCATTTTCTTCTCTCACAGTGAACCTCCCTCTTTCCAAAATCCATAGTTTTGGCATTTCAGATTCCATTTGTGGCATCAACTGGGATGAAGTCTCGAGGCCTAGTGATGGGATGGGTGTCACTGGTGTAGTATAGGACAAAGGGGATATAGTTTCATATGGGGGGAGGGGGTGATCTATGGGTGCCTCATGGTCATGTATGTGATGTGGTTAGACACCTCCATTTTTATGGGTTATTTTTTGGTCGGTTTTTCATTGTGTGTTGTATAGGGACACATTTTCATTTTTTGTTTGGTTCTAATTGTCCTAAATGTGATTCTATTTGAAAAAAATTTACTGTGTGTATATTTTTGGAAGTGATTCTAGGGTTTCATGGTTTGATAGAATGTAAAATAAATCTAGAAAATTCTCTATAAAATTATACAATGGAACTTGGGAGTTACTGGGAAGGCATATAGTTTGGGCATGGTTTTTCCAAACCATGTAAATTGGAAATTTTTGACACAGAGGAATTTTAAATGGTTAGGGCATGGTTTTTCAAACCATGCACCACAATTTCACAACCACCTAGTTGTTTTCCTACAACATTCACATAGTTTCTATATCATTTATCCAAACCACGTGACTATATTAATAATATCCATGAATTTTATTTGTATTTTATTTTCTCGTAAAACACTCATTTGTCATCTATTGTATTAGGACATTGAAATGGTGCACTCATCTAAGAGATTTTAGTAACTCCTATTCTTCTAGAATTCATTTTCAATTGATATTAGTGTGTTGGATCTCCATAATCAATGGTATGTCTCTATTTTTTTCTCATTCACTCAATATATTCTCCTCTCCTCCCACACTGAATATTTTATGTGTTATTTTATGGATAGATAAATATTATTGGATTTGTTTTTATTGATATGTTGATTTAATTTATTTAAGGAACTAATGTTTGGGCCCATATCTTGATGTTTCATTATCTCATTATTTAGTTTTATAACTTTTTATGAGGTAGGAATCCAATATATATTCACTACACATTCTAAAAAATGATGGAACAGTTTTTATTAAATATTTTTATTTTTAATTTTAACATAAATTCATTTTTATTTCATATTGGAAGACCGTTTTCCTGATAATTAAGAAAAATTATATTTTGATTTTTTTTGGAAATCCCCTTTTGATTAACTGTAAAAATTAAAATTTGAGATGATGCATGAATGGAGTTTGATTTAATGATTTAAAAAGAATTCTTTATTTAGTAAATTAACTATTATGAGATATTGTAATACATGGGTGTCATGTGTTCATCATTACGTTGGTTGTTCCCTTTCCTTCTTGGACAAGACACTAAGTGGTATATTGGAGGAACCAAGAGAATTACAACGTATTTAAAACTTGATGGTTTTACAAGTAACCACTAATTGGTATGGGAATATAAATAGACATGAATGTATTCATGGGTAAGATGATGTGGTTGTATATTCCAATTGGAATAAGTAGAAATATTTTAGTGTTTTTCATTTCAATTTTTATAATTACTAAACTATATTGATGTTCCTCTATTTTTTTGATTTTTCCTGGAATTTTGGGATGAATTGTTTTTATCCTTAAGACTTTTGGGGGAATAATTTGTTTGATTTATTATAGGGTATGATTACCAAACCCCATCATATGTACTTTGGTGCATATGGTGATTTTGTTTTCCATCATTTTGGAATGGGGAATATTTCATATTTCTCTTTAGGAGGCTCTTGATACATTTTCTAGAGTCATATATTTAGATTCGTTTATTTCCTTGGAGTTTAGAGTGGTGTAACCTTGGTTCCGGTGTCATTAGTTTTTAGTTTCCGGTTAATTTGGTTTATTATTTATGATGTTACTCTGATCCTACATTTTCATTGGTATTTCATTTGAGTTGTGTTTTTTATACTTCACACAACATATAGTATGTTTTGGATATTTTTTTCTTGATAGGTTTTGATTTTTCAAAAGGAATATAATCCCCCGCAAATGTTTTATTAATCCCTTAAATTTTATTTCTAGACATTGATTCCTTGGGTTCATCGCCTAAGTTTATAGGAACCTCGAGTCTTTCCAAGGAATTTTTTAGGTTTAGGATATTAAAAATGTAATGTAAAACCCACCGATTTCAGGTATATTAGAATTTTATTATTTATTTTTATGTTATATAATTTTTGGGTTGATATTAGAGAGTTTCAAGATCATTTCTCTATGTTTTAGAATAATTCTTATGGCGATGTAGTTTGAGCTTTATTCAGGGAAATTGTGAAACTTCTCTAGGAAACTGTGTAAGGGAACCTGATAGTTTCTTGGAAGACACATGGTTGGTACACATTTTGGCAAATGGTTCCTCCAAACCTTGTCAAATGATATTTTTTGAGAGAAATTAGTTTCACATTGTTAATGCATGGCTTGTGGAACCATTTGTCTTAATTGTGTAGCAGCCTGGGTCTTTTCAAGTATCACTCATATGGTTATGACATCATTTTTGAAACTATGTATCCTTATTGTTAAATGAAATTAAATCCATTCAAATATTTTATTTTTATTATATTTTTCACCTGAAAACTATCACACTTCTCTCATTGACTTAGGATCTGAACAGCATGAATCCTCTAGGTTATTTCGGCAACTCCTCTTCATATGAAACCCATTTTCAGTGCATCTAAGTGTGATGAATCTCCAGAATCGATGATAAGTATCTAGTTTATTTTTATCTCTATATATAATCCTATCCTCCCATATGAAATAATAAATCTGATATTTTATCGAAAGATTTATTTTCGACAATGTGTTTTTTATGAGATATTTATTTTTTCTATTGAATGAAAGACAGTTCGATCCCATATATGGAGGTTTCATTGTTCCATTCATTAGTTTCCTCACTATTTGTGATGTAGGTGGATTCTATATTTTCTCCACCTATTCTAGAACGTTAAGGATTATTATTTATTAATATTTTTTCAATTAATTTTATAGTAAATACAAATTGATTTCTAATTGTAATCCCATGTTCTTAATAATTAAAAATCATTTATTAGAATTATATTTGGAAAAAATATGTTGTTCCTTGTTTTATGTTTTTTATTTGAGTTGACACATGTAATGTGTTTGGTTTAATGATTTTAGGAGATATTTTTATTTAATAATTTAATTTTTGTGTAAACCAACCATACATGGGTGGTGTGTATTCGTCATTTGTTGGACCTGACATTTCATTCAGAGACATGGTATGAGGTGACAGACTAGATACAACTGGAGAATGGCCACCTAGTGATGACTTGGAGGATCAATGAGTAACTTCTCATGATTATGCGAGTGTCACCTATCATTAATATATTCCTGAGTAAGAGGATGTGGTTTGATTTATCATGTGTAATAAAGGGATAAATTTTTCAATTTTGAATTTAAATTTTTTAAAATTGTTGAAAATATTTCATGTACCCATTTTATTAAATTATTCACTGAACAGTGAGCTAACATTTTCTTAACATAGTGGCTTTGGTGGGATGATTTTGTTTGATTTTCAACTGATTATGATTCCTCACCCCCTATAAATACACTTTTGTGAATATAAAAATGATTCTTTCAATGATACAAGAGAGGATATAATTTCATAATCCTTTCATGTAGCATCTTGGTAAAGTATTTTAGGGATATATATTTGGAGTTTTTCATGCCTCTAGAGTCTGGATCACTGCCTCCTTGGTGCTCAATTCAAATTTACTTTGGTGTATTATTATTTTGGTTGATTGTTTCCACTTTACATATAATATTTTTATTGGTATTACATTTGAGATGAATTTTTTATACTTCATGCATCATATATTTTAGTTTGGATGAATTTTTTTATTAGTTTTGGATGTATAAGTGGAAAATCATCCCACAATGATTTAGAAATACCTTGGAATTTTTTTCCATCCTTTGGGATAACAGGATTTTCATCTAATTTTAGTGTCACCTTAACCCTTTTTGAGCTAATGGGTAGGGTTAAGAAGTTACAAATTGTACCAATTTTGGGTTTTCCATTATATTAGGATGGTAGAATAGAGATAGGAACCATCAGAACTTGAAATTTTAGAATAAAAAGATGTATCTAACCTCAAATTGATGGAAATAATTTGTACAGGGTGGTTTGGGTATAGAAGTTGTTTATGAGACACCTATACGAGTTTTAATCATCTCATTGGCTTGGTTATGTAGATGAATGTAGTATATCATACAATAGTAATGAGGATTCCAACTAGTACAAAATTCATCAGCTTATATTTGGTGATTCTTAGTAAAATGTTATAATGAATATTTATTTTGGTGATTTGTAATATTCAGAGCCTTTAGTTTGCTAGTGAGTATTGATTAAGGGGTTGTTTTCATAAACTATAGGGAAATGAAAATGGATTGGTGACCAGGAAACATGCAAGATAAGGCAATAGAGAATATTGTTACACCTAAATCCCATATTAACCAATAGCTTTTTCCGACAATTTTTTAATCATTTCAATTTCAGATAATGGAATTCAAAATTAAAAACCACAAAAGCCCACAAAAATCCAACCATTCTATTAAATTTTAGAAACATAATCCACCAATATTTCAGGGGTATTTTGAACCTAAACGGTAATAATCATGGAATAAAAAAATAAATCATATCATTAATTCGTTTAGAACAAAAATAGATATAAAGTGCATGTTATCAGTCTACCTACTAGAATATCTTGTATGGGAATGCTGGGATTTAGCTATCCAAGATAAATTACACCAAGGTATTACATTGGTGGGATTAAAAAAATTGTTAAAAAAATTGGTCCAACAAACCATAAAGATATCTATAATGGTATATTTATCTGGTCTTAAGAAATAAAATATATTTGATATGGAATATGAATCTATTTTTATGAACATTGTTGGTTTAACTCTAAAATTAGCTGCTAGTGCATCCATGATGTCACACATCATTGATTATATACTATAGTAAAAAAATAACTCTAAGATAGTTATGCTATTTACTAATGATTATACGAACATGTTTAATAGAGTGATAGTGGTGGAAATAGATAACAATGAAAATAATGCTGGAGGTTTTATATTGGTATAAATGAGTATAGTGGGGATATATAATATTAATAACAAGAATAAGATATAAAACCACATTCAATGTGTTAGAGAATTATAGAATCAACTTGTTGGATCAGTAAAATATATATTCCCAATCCATTTCTCCACACAATAGTGTTCTATACTGAATGTTCACTTGGCCTTAGGAATGCCTCCATATATGCCAAAGGCTAATGACTAGAAATAAGTGTATTTTTTTGCGATAGTGGGGAGAATATACTCATAGATGACGATAATAATAACTGTCCATATATATATAACACAGTAGAAGATGGTCCATAAATAGTAGTAGCAATAGAAAAATTCATTAGAAGCATAATAAATAGCAACAACAACAATAATAAATCCAGAAGGCAAACATTTAATAGAATATAAAACATTCCATAAGTGGTCATACAAAATTGATAATTTAGGTCTCTTATGGCCAACTATATAAGTAAATAATTATAAAAAAGTTCTAACAGAAGGTATAATATGATGTAGAGGAACCACCAGGTACTCTACCATCCATCCCAGGAAAGTTAGATAACCCAATCAGTAAGGTACAACTCCCAATACTGATCCCTCAGCTGATCTCAGTGGCATAAATTCTATATACATCCTGAAGGGGACATGTGGTGTGTGAGTATGAAATCAGTAGTCCACCACCAACATTTTCCTATACAAGTCCCACAATTTTATAGTTTGTATGAAAAATATAAAAAATGGAAACACATACACATTTAATATTTAACCCATTCTAAATTTTTTCAACAACAACATGTTTTCATTACCTGATTAAACCAACACTAAAATATATCCAAAAACATGTGCAATATGTATATATATATATGGAATAAAATACATGTAATAATATATATATATAGTGGATAGGACCTAGGGATTAGTGTCTCAGAATCCACTAAAAAGTTTCATACATAGAGAGCACTCGGGAACCTCCCATAAACATATCACCAACACGTCATTCCATATGATACCTCCCATACCATGAATCAAAAATCTATCATACTTGTAGCACTAAAAAAACAAAATTCCCACATGCCTATGACCTCACTTCAAAAATTCATTGTTGGCTCAACATCCTGACATCAGGAGGCCCGATGATAACCTTCCTCCAATAATTAAATCACTCTCAGCTCAAAAACCTAATATATTGAGTCAATATGTTATTTTTACTCTAATAATAATGGTCCATCAGACACAAGTATAATAGAGAACCTCACCTCCAACTGATGGTCTCAGCAACATCTTCTGATGGTCCATCACCATCCACAAGGATGTTTATGGTGAGCACCTCCAACATCCTTGATAGTCAATACTATCCCCGAATCTTCAATATCTAGGGAGGCCTCCACCCAAAATGGGTGGTCCAAACCACCTAAATTGAGTGATATCTATGTGAACCTGACTCAAATGGCGAATCGAAAAAATTAGTGTGTATAAATCACAAAAAATTACAAATCCACATCATATGGGACCTTATGCACCTACGACCATGTCGCTAAGTCCAAATGGTAAGCACTATCTATAGTCACAAAGTCTATGAAATCTTCTTAATGACCTCCTCTCCTGAAAATGATGACCATGTCACCTCAACCAAGTGATAATCATTACCCCATGTGTTTCAGGACATGCCCTCCACCTAAAAACTGCGTCACCTCAGTCTAGGTGTTAAACAACACCTCAATCCTCGGTCCATGCCCATAACATTCCCAAAGAACCATTGAAATAAATATATGAAATTTAATAAATTTAGAACACACATCCATCCTATCCTTCCCATTTGGTCACAATCCCCTTACCTAATTTAGTTTAATTTAAAAGGATAGGGAATTCAAAAAGACATCCTGTAACATCATTAATTCAATTAAAAATAAATCATTAACTAATTAGTGTCTCTTATGGTCAAATAAATGTACGCATTTAGTTACACAACCCAAACCTCCTATAAAAAATTTAGAATGTTGGGTTTCACATACCCTATCCTCATAATCTTTAAATCATCTGATATCAAAATCCAAATATTTCTAAAGTGAGAGAAAATGGAGTTTTAGAGAAATGACTATAAAATAGGGGAAAAGAGATAAAAAATTATAATTCCTCATGGAGATATAAAAAAGTAAATGATGAAATTTTATTCAAATACTTACTAATATTACTCAAATAAGACAGATGGGCATCAAAAAATAGCACTGATGGTGAAGTTAGGGAAACACATAAGGGAGGTGGAAGAAATGGAAGATCCCCACATGTGTTGTGATTCAAATGAAAGAGAAAGGATGAGGTATAATAAAATAAAATGGGATGGAAAATATTACAATTTCATTATTTTTAATTACCATAATAGTTTCGATTCATGGTTTGGATAACTGTGCTCCAATAGTGTGGTGCACGCTATCCAATCACTAGACATTGCACATTGAGGTACACGATTTTATGAACCTGTACAAGACATTTATATAACATTAATTTAGAAATTAATAGTTCCCACACGACTATGTCACCCCACCTACATGGTTTGAAAAAATTGGTCTAGTTTAAAATTAGGCCACACAATTTCCCCAAACAGGACACACAATTATATCAAACTGTGTTCCATTTTCGGCACTTCTTAAAATTGATTTTCCAAGGATTGATTCACCTGAAACTCATCTGAAACCTTGATACAATTGAAGATCCTAAAAAAACAACTAGATAAAGAAATTATACTAATAAAAATATCATAATTGGGTTTGGAATCCCAAAAATATAGCTAAACCACACGCAAAACTCAAAAATTCAAAAGGTTTGGAATTTCAACCCTCTAAAAAACCCAAGACATTACAATATTCCAACCATATAATAAATCATACCTAATAATTTATGATATAACTAGAGATCATATTGAATAAAAAAATATCATCTATATCAACCCGGTCTACCCCGATCATTAAATCAATTTCTAATTCCCCTTATGGCTCGCTCAACCATAGGTATTTCCAACTAAGTCACTCTGACATAAATGCAAACATTTCGATGGTCCACTGACCATCCATATACATACAAGTCATCACATGCTATAACTTCATTGATTCACTTAATCAAGTTCCCAATCTATTATTGTTTCATACATGACACACTTCATCTTATCAGATACCCATATCATACATGCACCATACAAGACACTCATCAGATCCCACATCTCATCTGAGGTCCCTAAATCCTACAAATCAATAGATGATCATAATAAACCTACATCACGTGTATGTAAGAATTCCCATTATATTCCCAATTCATATTCACCACATAAAAGACACACATCATATTCAACCCCAATATACTAACCAATACATGATTAGTCTAAAAAACATGTACACATCATGCACCAAATGACGATGAAAAAAAAATGAAAACTACATCACACCTATGGAGTACATAAAACTATCTTCGTCTCCCTTTCCTAATATAGAACTTAAATCTAAACAACATGCACTAATCATGATGCTCGACTACCCACGACCTGTCCTCTCTATGGAGATACACCATCTACCTATTACTAACCCCACAATTGGGTCTCTCTATCTCTCCAATGAACTCTGTGAGTAGCTAAATCTTGACTAATAGATCCTATTAAAAATGTCAGTCCTACCTCAAATCCTTGAATTTGAGCTAATACTTAGCACCTAGCTTTTTGATAAGGATTCTTATAGAACCTATTAAAATTAACCATCTAACCATAGGATAACAATCATTTGGGGCCTGATCACACTGGGTTTGAACATGGCATGACTGCCCATACTAAAATCAACATTTTATGAACCTACCCTCGATGGTCTACCCAAATCTCTTGATAGAAATCCCATACTGAGACTCCTTATGGTCTCTCTTCTGGCTACTAGAAGCACCAATATTGAGCTCACTTAACATTTTCACGTGAATCAAAACACCACACATTGGTGATGTTGTCTCCCACCATTGCAGGTTCAAATTGGGACAGGATTGTGAAATTAGCTATATAATCCACGATGGATGTATCCCTCTATGGGAGATTCATGAACCCATAGGCTGGGTTTTACCTCAACATATCTTGGAAGAAGTTCTTCAAAAACATTGAATTGAAATCCTTCCAAGCCAGTCCCTCAACTATTCCTTTATGAACTTTTACAACCCACCAGTGCTTTTACAGACCTCTAGGCTTGTATGTCGGTAGCTTCACACTCTAACTAGGCGATGTATCGAGTTTGTTGAAAATTTTCTTCACCAACTTGATCCTATTCATGGAAATCTGCAATCCACCCTCATCCAAAAATAGAAGTTAGTGTCAAGACTTGAGATCATGTGTTAGAGATTCCATGGATGACCCATCTCTATTTACTCCCTTGATGATACCCTCTATGACCCAATCTTTGAGTTGTTCATGCAACTGTGTCCCGAAATCTAAAATCATATATTGTTATCCCACCTATTCCCAAGAATGTATATATAACTCTTGATTATACTGACACTCATGGGACTCATTCCAACCCTTAGGGGACTTGTCCCATGCACTCTCATGAGGAACCAAATCAAAACCCGCCTAATTCTCCAATTCAACCCATCTAGA
Source organism: Viscum album (assembly GCA_963277665.1). Classification (NCBI taxonomy): domain Eukaryota; kingdom Viridiplantae; phylum Streptophyta; class Magnoliopsida; order Santalales; family Viscaceae; genus Viscum; species Viscum album. The sequence continues at coordinate 728,897,189 of OY728155.1, forward strand.
TGGAATCCCACCGAATACAAAATATAATGTTAAAATATTCATAACAATATTTGTTTTCATATATAGTTAATGCTATAATAGAAAGAATAGATACCAACCATTACACTCCCATACCACACCCATGTCACATGTATTCTAACCTCATGGCCCCTTACATACCTGTATAAGGGCCAAGTATCACATATCATTTATAATATCAGGTAGTAATGTATAATTCCACAAAAAATTCTTGGGAGGAAAAGATGTTTATATTTTTTGTTAACATTTTAAATATCTCACCACCTTTTACCATCCCTACCTACTCATAATAGATTCATGACCATATATCACATATCTATCTCTCTAGGAACCACATACCTAATACGGATAAGTAGAATGTCCCAAAAAGGCTATGTAGGAAAATAATGTTTATATTCTTTCAACACTTTAAATTGAAAACACCCCTCCTAGAGTATTCCAGGTTTCTATGAAATTATTTTCAAGAACATACATATATCATGTAAACATATGTGCCTACCATGATTCACAAAAGAAAATCTCCCTCTTCATACTGGTCCAAGGGTCTAACAAATAAAATGTAATAAAATCACACAAAAGTGTGCCACTTGTGGTGGAAATAAATCAATAGTAAAAATTGACAAACCTAACAACAATTTCCCATCACAAAAAAAGCTTATTCTTTCCCTCATTCATGGGGTTACATGCACCCAAACACAAGCTATTCATCTTATTTTAACTATATCTTAGTCTCTGGTGTACCATATTCCAAACTGTAAGACCAATAATGAAAATGATCTCAATTGGCACTATTTCTAACATCCTAAATTAATTTTCTACCCAATATTGCTCCAGGCTCATTGGACACTAGTACTTACGCACAACTCCTTATATAAAAAAGTCTACTGACTATATGTTATGGTCTGATTGGGTGATAGTGGGGATATTGTACACTCAGGTGATGATAATAATAATTGTATATATATATAACCAAGTGTATTAAGGATTTAAAATACCAAAATAAATAAAGACACTCGGTAGAATCAGAATAAACAATAATAGTGGTAATAATAAATCCCAAAGGCGTACCATTTACAGAAGATAAAACATTTCAAAATAGATCGTACAAGGAATATAATACAGGTCTCCCATGGAGAACCATATAAGTAAAAAAATATATAAATAACCAAAAATATGGTACAATATATTGCGTAAGAAGCACCAGGTATATTTCCATCCATCCTAGGAAAGTGATACAACTTGAACACTGAGGTCCATCTCCTGAGCTTGATCCCTTACCTAATTTAAATGAAATTAATTCTACATGTACCCAGAAGGGACTGTGTAGAGTGTGAGTATGAGATTAGTAGGCCCCCACCAATGTGTTGTTATATTAAATAAATAATTTTATAATGTGTATGAAAAATATTAAAAAAAAGTAAATGGTTACACATTTATAATTAATCCTCTCCACTTCGTCTCAACAACCATAAGTGATTATTACCTACTTTATCCAATGTCGAAATATCTTTGAATATATTCCCCCACATATATATATATAGAATATAATACATGTATTCATATATATATTTCTATTTGAAAATACCCATGTCTAATTTCCCATGCATCCCCTAATGTATATCATACCTATATATCCCTCTATAACCTCCCATTAATATATCATCGACATCACATGCCATCCGACACCTCTTGCTCCATCAATAAATATCTGACTTCCTTACTGCATTCCCCAATAGTAAGTCCTAGTTCCCTTATACATTAGTTCATAAATTCCATATCGTCTCAATATCTTGTCATCTTAAGGAATGATGATATCTATCCTCTAATAATCTTGGACCATTGACCTTAACTATAATGAAGTACCTCAACCCCCAACTGATTGTCTCAACACCATCACAGGACTGTCCATCACCATCCACTATTTCTTTCTAAGGTGACAACATCCAAATAACTTATGGTCAGTAAAAAACCTTAAGATGCAATATCTACAGAGGCCTCCAACCACAATGAGTGGTCAACACCACCTCAACTAATTCTGACCTATTTGAACAAGACTCAAATGACATGTCAATGAAAAACAATTAACCGAAATCATGAACAATTACTAATCCATATCTTCTATCACCTCCTTCCCCAGAAACCGAATCTCAATATTATAATGTTCAAAAACATCTCTAGTCACATGGTCCATGCCCTCACCCTCATGACTCATTGCCTCAAAAATACCACCATGTCACCTCTAAGGAGTGATCATTATCACCCCAAGTCTCTTAGAGACCTCCCTCACCCTGATGAACGTGACACCTCATTTTATGTGATCAATATCATCTCAATCCTTAATCCATGATCATCAAGTTCCCATTGGACCATTTAAATCAATATTTAAAATTTAATTAATTTAAAATATAGAAATCATCTATGTTTCTTAGTTGGTCATAATCCTTTTACCTAACTTCGTATATATGAAGGGGCTAGGGAATACCCAATGAAATCCAATAACATTATTTATTCAATTTAAACACAAGCATTAACTAATTAGTGTATCTCTCTGTCAACTGAACCAAAAAATTTAGGTAGACACACCAAAACACATGAAAAATAAAAGAGAAAACTATAAACCACTTATATTATACTCATTAAAACATGATTTTTACATATCGTCCTCTAACTATTTTTGAAATGAGGGAAAATATATTTTTTGATAAACCCCGTGAAAAAATGGAACAAGAGATTTCATGGATTTAACATTGTGTATGCTAAGATAAACAAGGAAATGAAGTAAGGGTATTTATAGACTTACATATATGCTTCCAATGAGATAGATAAATCTAGTATTGTGGCTTAGATAATAGAGTTATGAAAAATCCTAATGGAGGAGGAAGAAAAAGGAGACCCCCCTTGCATCCCACACATTAAATGAAGAAGAAATGAGGTGGAAAAAGAAAATAAATAGGTAAGAGAAATATGGTAATTTCACACTTTTTAATGAAACACATGGTTTGGCAAAAGAGTTTTTCTAACCATGTGCCAACCATGCAGTGCTCACTATCCAAGAGCCACAACTCCCATGTTTTGGCGCAGGATATCCAACCCCTAGGAAGACCATGCATATACACTCTATTATTAATTTCATAATTTCCTCATATCTTTTTACCCCCAAGAATACTGTTTTAAAAACCATACCTTCTATAAAAGTGGGCGACATTAATTCCCCTTATCGGCCACATAGTTTGATCAAACTATTCTCCTCTATCTACGCATTACAAAACATATTTTCTTGCGACCGACTCACTATAAATACATCTAAAACCTTGTTTAACATGAAAAATCCTTAAACCCCATCAAAATATAATTTCATGGGTCAATAAAACTATATAAATTTGGTTCTAAAGCCTAAAAATAAATTTTTTCCTCTCGAAAAATACAAATTCTGAAAAATGTTGTGAATTTCAACCTGGCCCAAAACCCATGACAATGGTGGAATGTTATATTACTGGGTATATACCATGGGAAAAAATTCATCCTAAGAAATTTTTTCTATTTATTAATGTTTATAAAAGCATATTTTTAGACTAAAAATGGTGGAATGTGATATTATTGGGAATCCTATTGGTGGTTCAACATTGGTATACATGAGTATGGTTGGGATATCTAACACTTAGAAAAGGAAAAGGTGGGAATCTTACATTCAATGTGGTATTTAATTATATAATTATCCCACTAGATTAGTTAACTTTTCTGTATGCCTTAACAGTAAGCCTAGATGTTTCCAATTTGTTTTGTTTGAGTACAGGATAGAAGATTGTATGAAACCTTTCAAATGATGTCATAAATATAATCATATGGGAAAAATTAATAATTATTTTCAAAAATCCAATTATTTTATAGAAATACATCTCATGTGTCTCATGCATCTTATTCATTGATAGGAAAATAACATTGGAATAATTTTCTTCCATCAATCTATGTGAATCGTTATGATTCTAGGGACACCTTGACTCCTTAGATGATGCATGAACAATAGGGAAGTAAAAAATACATGGAAATGAGTAAGAATATTTATAGTGATGAGAATATGATCAGTCTGGTCCATCAACTGTATGAGGTACCGATATTCTAAACTCAACTTTTATGAATGTTATGTTTTATATTAGTGTATCTCAATCCTTTATTACATCTCAGGTCATTAATTAAATTGGGTTTCATATTAAGATGATGCCACACGTGATGCGTGTCCAGTTGCATCTTGATTAGTGAAGTGAAATGGATTTCAATGAAACTATTGTTTAGTTTTTTTGGAACATTTCTATTTGGAACATTGATATATTCATCTTAATATTGTGAATGGACTGCTATGTTTCTTTCAAATATCTATCTATTTTTATACATGAAAAATAATGTTAACATCTTCTAATGGAATAGTGCATCTCTTAAAAGGAGACTGGGATGTCAGGACGAGAAAATAAAGACATTTAGAACCAATGGTTGGAAATATTAATTATAAATAAATTGTTGTCACTTTGTGTACTAATGATATAATTGATTTAAGAATCTTTTCTCCAATTTTGGATCATCATAGTGAATTATTTCTTGAAAATTTCATTAGATTTCCATGTGGAATGGAAGTATTATTTTAAATTGATGTTCTTCAAGGAAAAGGTCATATATCACTTCTATCTTATAGAATGGATCCAATATAATTAATACAATTGAATTCCCTATTAGAACAACTAGAAAGTAAACATTTCATAAGATTGAGTACATTCTATAGTTTTGATGTATTTCTTTTTTCACATATGGAATATAGTTAATTATGACTCTATGTTGTTTATCATAAACAAAATAAAGTTATGATAATGAATAGATATCATATTACTAAAATTGATGATCTTTGTGATTAATTCAAAAGATCTCAATGGTTCTTTAAAATTTATCGACGGTTTATGTATCATAAACTTTATGTTAGGAAACTGTATCTACTAAAAATATAATTCATGATTCACTATTGAAATTAAGAATATTTTTACATACACTTTTTTCATTCAAATGTACCATCATTTTTCATGGAATTGATGAATAATTTTCTTCCAGGATACATATAATCTTTATTTATGGTATTTTTTTATCCCAATATGGTATATTCATGAACATGAAATGACCATGAGTAGAATTTAGATATTGTGTTGAACATTTTGTGAGAGAACCGATTATATGAAAAATTCTCAAAATATTATTTCTGGATACAATAGGTTTATTTCCATGGAAATGTTAATTATGAGAAATCAATATCATTACATCCTATAAATATTGAATCTTCCAACTCTTATAAAAAACTATAAAACATATTTGAGATACACTAATTTCTGGGCATAATAGGTTTCTACCATCAATTTCTTTGATACCTATCACATATCAGATATCCTATGATAACAATCATGAGAAATAGATCTTCATTCTACTAGATTTATTATTATTAATAGTACATTTTATATATTTATTATATATTCAATTTGGCATAAATCCATGTGCTCCATGAAACTAGAATATATCATGCTGTGTTTTTTCCCTCATCTAGATCTGGACTTATTTGGGTTCTAATGGAAAGAGATTGTGTTTTAGCTTACATATCACAAGAGTTGTGAATTATTGAAAATAAATATCCAACCCATGACTTGGAATTGGATTTAGTAGTTCATAGTTTGACAACCTAGTGACATTATCTCTTTGTAGAGAAGTTTATAGTATTCATAGTTTATAAAACCTTGATGAACAAATTTTTGATAAGGGATTTGAACCTAAGAACGCAATAATAGATGGTATATCTCCAAATGTTTGATTGTAAAATGGTTTATTCACTGCTAAAGGAAATTTTTGTTATTGATGTTTTATGAAATAATTCATTTTATTAATTGGAATAATAATATTGGGGTTAGTGGGAACTAATGAGTATGATTAAAAATGTGAATTTGGATTACATTGAGTAGAATGAAGTCAGAATATTTTTCCAGTGCCAACCATACCTAATTTGGTTGATCATGTTAATTATTATTAATAATTAGTGCATTATTTCCATACCATTATGTCAAATATTAATTGTGGGGAGACTATTAAAGGATGGAAACAAGATGATATATCCATGTTTATTATTCAAGATCAATGTCATTTTTACCTCTTTTCAAGAAAAACATATGTATGATTATCGCCATTCTATGTTAGTGATTTATAAACAAATCCCAAAGATATAAAAATATTTATACAAACATATTTGGTGGTAAAGTACGAAGGTAAATTTTGATGATTATGTTATGAGATTAATAACTAATACATTGGTTACAACTATGAATCAATGAGCAGATAAAATGATGAAATCATTTTCCAATGACTATATGAAAATTGGATAAGATCTCTAAAGAATTTTTAGTAGATTTACCAATAACTTTTTAGAAGTATGATTCAATCTAGGTTATAGTATACCAACATTAAAAGTCATCTCACTTTAATCTAACTCCTGATTCGAATATGATATATGAACTAGAATAACTCTAAATTTTGGTAGTGGTATAATTATATGGAATTTTAGATTCAATATTATCCAACTGAGATTCTCCTTTTACCTCTTAGATTTGGTGAGAAATTCAAGAATATATCGACACCCTATTAACCATGAGTGAAACATACCATCCTAAAAACATGGGTTGTTGGAAAAAAATGATTCATACACTAGAATTCATTCTTAAATATTTTGTTATATTTTTCATGGATCATGTGAGGATCATTTCCATTATTAATGATTTATTATAAGAATATTTTTCTAGTCATAATATAGATGGCCAAATTTGAGGTGTTGTATGGACTTCCTTGTCACTATCCACTTTGTTAGGTAGATACTAGAGAAAATTCACTATTTAGACATATAATTACTCATGAAATGACTAAAAATATATAAACGATTAGGAAAAAGATGGTTTCATAATAAATCCATAAAAAATATTATATGGATCATTTTTGTTTACATTTAATAATTATTATGGGAGATCCTATATTATTTAATGTCTCTCCAAGCATTGAGAAATCATTTATTTGGTAAGAAAATAATGTTTCCCCTTAGTATGTTGAAAATTTTTAAATACATGAAATAATTGGAGATATTTATTATCATTTGGATTTACTAGAATAGTTCATTTTGGTTCATAATACCATTATTTGATTTGAATTGAGAAAATACCAGCCTGATCATATGTCTGTGTTATAATGGGTTCAGGTTGATTTGGAACCTTATGCAATATTTAGTCATGCATTGATTCATATTTTGGATACATATGATAAATTATTTCATGGAAAATTTATTCTATTAGTTTATATATTATGGAAACATGGTAAAATTATAGAAAAATATTGGGAATATAAGAAAGGGATTCCAGATAGATTGACTAAACGTTTCTGAACAACCAATAATCTCTAGCTTTATGGTGATGAAACTTCTACAAGAATCCATGCAAGGGAACATTGGTGTTACAGGGAAAGCACATGGTTTTTATGAACCGTGCGAATTTGGAATTATAGGATAGAGGTATTTAACATAGTTATTTCACTTTTAGTTAAAACATGTGGAACAACCCTATGGCTACTATGGTGTTGTTCAGTTGCACATTTAGGATTGGCACACAATTTGATAAATCATGGGGCCTAACGATGTAGTGAATGTAATGACATCCAAAAATTGTATTTTTACAAAATTTGGTGCCTAAAATATCTCATCATTTACCCATTGACATAGGATATTCCGCTAAAGGATTCCTCTAGTTGGGGTTGGAAACATCTCTTCCTTTAGAACCCATTTACAAGGGATCTAAGTGTGATGGAACTCCAAATTCAACATTAATTAATTATTTTATCTCTCCCCCTCTTGATATTCCCATATCCTCTTACAAGAAATGTTAATTAGGATTTTCAATGGATAGATATATATTCCATGAAGTTTTTTTGAGATATTTATTGGATCTATTGATGGAAATAATGTTTGATCTCATATATATATATATATATACATATATGTATCATTAAATTAATATTTGGTTTCATTACCCATTATGAGGTAGGTGGATTTTAATTTTTCGCTAATTTTTCTAGAACCTAAATGATCCATTTTTTAATAAATGTTTTTCATTTAATATTTAAGTAAACTCATGTTGATTTCTTATTAGAATCCATTTTTCTTTATAATTTGAAAATATTCCATTTTAATAGTTTTTGGAAAACAAATTTTTTTCATTTTTTAAATAGTGAATTATATATGATGATTTGAAGGTGTTTGATTAAATTATTTGAAAATATTTTTTTATTAATGAAATGAGTTGGTGTGGGAACCTGGCATACATTGGAGGAGTGTTTTTCACTATTGAATTAGACATGGTGTTGCTTTTATAAATATGGCATGAGGTTCCATACTTGTGGTACCTAGACAATGGGAACCTGGTGATTACATTGTGGTTTAATGAGTAACCACTAACTAGTATGGGACTATCACAAAATATTTATGTGTGTGTGAGTAAGAGTATGTTGTTGTATATTACAAGTAGAATAAATTTACAAATTTTCATATTTTTAATTTAATTTGTTTTAAATTTGTTAACTACTCTTATGTTCCCCGATTTTGGTCTAAATTATTCTTTGAATTATGAGATAACATATTCGTAAATTATTGTCATCCATGGGAATATTTTGGTGGATTTTTTATTGGGTATCATTACCTACCCCTTGAATATGTACTTTGGTGCATATTTGGAATCTATTTTCCATGATACAGGAGGGGTTAGGGGGTATTTTATATTTATCTAGTGCAACCTATTGATATAACATTATTGATTTAGACTTTTGGAGTTTGTCATTTACATGGAGTCTGGAGTGGTTTGACCTTAGTTTCTGATTCATGCTTTATTTTTGTGTCTATTATTTTTTTTATAGTTTTCGTTTCTAGCCATATATTTTTCCCTGGTATTTAAATTTTATTTTGTTTTTTATTCTTCATAAATCATATAGTTTTGTTTGGATGTTTTATTTTTTATTGATAGGTCGTGGTTGTTTGAAGATAAAATAATTCCCCAATGTTTTAGTCAACCCTTGAAATTTATTTCTAGTCTCTATTGTATTGGCGACATCACCTAGGGTTATTGGCACCTCATATATTTCCAAAACAGTGTTTAAGGTACTGATGTTACATTAGATCATAGATAATGGAGTTTTTGTATGATATTTCTATGGTGGAGAGAACTATGTCTCAAATTTATCTATGAACATCAACTTATAGTGAATAGTTCCTTGTGATTGAGGATGAATTGACTAATGACATTGTGGTTTCTGAATTTATACAGTTGTGGGAATTATTTTTTTAGTCTTTCAGTGATGGTGAAAAGTGGTATCTTGGGTTTTATGAATTGGTAACCTTGTGTTTGGTGTTGTGAAATGGGGGATCAGTTTTCATTCAAGATTAAAGCATGATGAGTTTGATATGAATTTTTGGTAGGGGTTGTTCATGATTTATGGGGAAATTCTTCCAAGGTTGTTTGTAGATGATAATTCAATTGGTGGTGAGTTTTTAAAACCACTTGCCTTTTCAGGTTGTAAATTTTAAAATAAAATTGATTTTTTATTTGGTATGGAATCTATTTTGAGAAATGAGACATGAACTCCAATTCAGAGTGTTTTTACATCTCCAACAGATTATATTGGATGTGTTTTGAGCCATGATGGATGCCTCAAGTGTTCAGGTGGACATTATAGAAGAGTTTAGATTTCCAAGATTTATGAAATTTCAATAGTCATCCATTCATGGTATAATAGGTACTATTTACATGATGGATTACCTTTGGAATAAACTTTTAGGCATTTAAAGGGGTTGACTAAGGGAGGTTCCCCGGGCTTGATCAATAGACATTTTTAACTAGGGGAATACACTATAAAAGTGTACATGTGGAAGGATTTATCTTTTATGATGATGCATTTATACTATAAAAATGCAGCTCATTCCATCATTGGGTGTATTGGTGCATTTTTAGACTGGAAAAATCCATTATAATTTTTTTTCCGGGCTTTCGGGGTTTTGGAGCATTTGAGTGTTGGGAGAAGGCCATTTCGGTCGATCCTCCTCTCTCACTTCTATATCTTAATTTACATTAATTTTGGGAGATATTGGATGGATTTTGATACTTTTATTTGGAAGGATCCTCCATTTTTTCTCTATTATTATTTCTCATACCGTTCCCTTAATTTTGGTTCTATTTTTGTCCAATTTGTAGTAACTATTTCACTAAATCATTATAAAGTAGTGTAATATTAATGGGTTTTCCTATAGAATAGCTAAATAATATCATGATCTGATGTCTTTATGTCGTTTCCCACCTTTTCAATTGAGGTATATAGTCATTTTATCTAGGGTTCATTCATGAATTAATTGAAATTGGATGTTGAATCTATGTAGATGTTGGATGTCACTTATGCCTTATATTCAAGTGCATGTTGGGAACATATGATTACTAACAATTTTTTGGTAGTTATGCTAAATTTAATTAAATTTTAAATAAATAATAAAATAATAAAAATAAATTCACAACTTAATTTTAATTTCATTTATTAATTTTAAATTATTATGGTTAACTAGTTTGGATTCTTTAGAATGAGTTATAACCTTGTGAAGCTGCAAGATAATGGTATAGACATGGATGATCATTAGTGATAGTTTATAGATTATTATCAAAGGTAAAAACTAAAAATGTGGTAGATTATTCCTTAGTAATTCTACTATTTAAAATCCATTTATATAATATGAATTTGGTATATGTTCTCATGAGACTAAAACATTACCCAATGCATTAGAGCACTATTTAGGTGCACCCATTATAATATGTGAATGCTCATGTGTGCCACATAAATCATTCAATATAAGGAAATATTTAATTACATATGATCTCATGATTATGGTGTTAGGGTTAAAAACATATAATTTCAAAATAAATTAATTATAGGTACATTTAATTGAATACCCATGAGAGAAAATTGGTACAGGTATTCACTACAAAAATATTGGGCATAACCAACCATAGGATAATTTTGGATGAAAAATAGAGGTACAAATAATATAAGGTAAAAGATTAATGAGTGTGAAAGGGGTCTATAATAAGATTAATTTCATAAGGTAGTTAATAGGGATGTGTGAGAATATATCTGAACCTGAAAAAATGGAAAACAAAAGCCATGACAAAAAGGAGGTGCATGAATAAATAGGAGAAGGATAAGATCCATTACCATGAGGGGGTGCATATAAAATCATTGGAAGAGTTTCATGAGAGATTGGAGAAACATGGGGGATCTAGATATGTAATGTATAGGAAATTTCATGATAAAATAATTTTAAAGGAAGATAAATGCAAGATTTAGTGGGTTTATGTAGAAAAAGAGAGGAGAGTTCTTTATTAATTTATAGACATATGTTTTTGACTGTATGCGATAAAGTAATAAAAAACAAAAACCCTCCCATGGTTCTTTCCCATGGTTTCTACCATAGTGGACTTTTTTTCATAATTTTAATTTTTTTTAATAAGCTATATCATTAATATAATACCCTTGGTTATATGGAAGGTAGTCATGTTTATTAAAAATTGATTTTAGATCCTTAAAAATATAATATAAATTTTGGTTGAATAATTAATGTTTTATAAAGTATATAAAATAACATAAAAAACATTAATTTTATGGGTAAATATATATTTAGTCATGTAAACCTTTTAGGGAATATATTACATCAAATTTGGGTTATTATTATATCATAATACACACCATATATTTATAAATTATTTATTTTTAACTCAAAAAATATGATTGTCAATGAAAATTATAAAAAAAATAACTATTGGATAACTTTGATATTCTGATTTCAAAAATAATATTAATTGTATCAATAAAATTATTTAATTATAATAATTCAATGTTTTCAAAATGTAAAAATTTATTTAATTGTAAGGGGTTTTTTTAACAATAACAGTTTTCTAATCCCTAAAAAATTATTTTTTGATATCATAAAAATATATCATGATTTATATTTAATATATATTAATAAATAATAATTTTTCATTAATTTTTCATTTATTTAAAAAATTATTGAATTTATTAAAAAAATTATCTTGATTGAAACTCTATTTTTTCCAAATGTAAAATTTCTGTTTCATCTAATTGGAATCCAATTTTATCAAACTTAGTATTATTTATTCATTTTAATGTAATAATAAAATGATAAATACATTAATTATTTTATATAAACATATATAAATTCATACTATTGGGGTCTAGAAACATAAATCTTTTATACTCTATAAAAAACCCTAAGGGTAAGGAGCATAATGGTGATAGGTTTGGGGGTGGTTTGACGTACCTTTTTTGGGATGTGAGATCAATGAGTAAAAAATTATCCCATAAACGGTTTTTTTAATATTTTTTATTGGTTTTCATCCTGGTATTGGTAAAGGTAAATTCCAAGTGATGTTATTTCCCTTGAAAGAGCCGATAAATGGTCTTCATAGGGTATGATCCTACATATTGAGGGTGAAACATCTTTTTTCTGTATCAATTGGAATTTATCAAAAAACCTTGATATATACTTATAATATGATCAATATGAAATTGATATATTATCAATTTAAATGATTCATAACATTCTTCAATATCAGAAATAAATGAAATTATAAGGTTTACAATAACAAAACCATTATATGTGTCTTCTATAACCAAATTACCTAATAAAGAATATAATTTAATCACAAACATAAATTCATTTAAAAAAATTCAATTCATTACATTCCTCCCCCTCAATAAATTTCAACCACAAAATTTTTCATTCTTTGAATGAAATAGATGAGGGTACTTCTATTTCATAACCTCTTCTGGTTCCCATGTTAGTTCCTCAAAATTTTTATTCTTCCATAACAATTTGATCAGGTGAGTTTTCATTTTTCAATAAAACTTTTATCTATAATGTAAGATCTTATCTAGCTAATCCTTATAAAAAATATTATTTTAAAATTTTTCCACTTATGGATTTAGTACTCGTGAGAGGTCTGGTATGTACTTCATCAAGAGAGATACATAAAACAACTCATTTATTTAAGATAAGCTATGTGGTAGTGTTAATTGACATTCCACCAATATCATGTGATCAATGATCCCAAATGGGCTTATATATCTTGGACTATGAATTCCCTTATTCTTAAACCTAAAGACTTTATTTCTTAATAATATAAAAAATAAAATTTTATCTGAGACCTAAAACTATAGGTGTGGTTAAAGATTATCTGCACATATATTCTATATAATTTTCATCGATTTCATATGCTGATGAATAGTTTGATCCATATATATAATCTATAAGATAATATTAGGTCTCATTATCTCTTTCTCTTTAACTTCATCCCTTCTTACCAGAGTCGGATACCTCCTCCCATCCAGAGCCTCATATGGTGCTATTTGAATTCTAAAAAGAAAACTGTTTTTTCATGGGAAATTTTGTAGGGAAATTTGGTGATCCTAATATTCTTGGAATTCCATTAAAATTAAACTCAACATATCTTCCATATTATTAATAGTTCTTTCAGACTAACCATCAATTTAGGGGTGATAAGAAATTCTGAAGCTCAGTTATGCAATTAAATCAAGTTGGAGGATTCTCTAAAACCTCAAGGTAATCCTTGGAACTCAATCAAATATAATATAGATAAGAACTAGATATTGTCTTACCACTTCCCTTATGAAAAACTTGGTGAGTTTGGTAAAAGATAAATATTCCTGGATAATATGAAAAATCATGAACTTAAAATGTCAATCATCTATCACCCAGATGACATTATTAACCTTTGATATCCTAGGGATTCCTATTTAAAAATACATGGTTAATTTTTTCCATTTATGTAATTGTTTAGGAATTTATTTTATCCTACCCTTAGACTTATATTGATCATCCTTGACTTCCTAGAATACCAACCATTAGGATAATAATTCGACAACCTATCTCTTCATTTTATCTGACCATAAATTTTTCTTCAAATCTATACACATCTGGGTTCTTCCTGGATTGACAAAGAAAGATGAGCCATCTGAATCATCTAGAATTTACAATATTATTTCGAGTTTTACGGGAAAAAATCTAGCTTTTAAAATTTTTAACTCAATTTTCACAAAAATTTGAACTTTATAATATGTTATACCTTCTTCGGTAGCACCTCATTATTTTTCTATGAAAACATGATATTCTCAAGAATAGATGGTTGAAATTTTATTTTATAAAGATAGGATGAATAAATTTTTAATCATACTATATCCATCCTTTTCATGTCCATGAAGATTATATCCCTTGTTTTCATCATTATGGATAGGTTTGTAGGGTCCTTCCTACTAAGACCATATGCCACTAACTTATCCTTCCTAAGATGGAAATGGATTGAAAACCCATAATCCTTTATCAGATCTAACCTCCATCATTGGTTCATATTATTCTACTTCTATGTAAGTATATACTTGGATATTTCCTGATATTTATATATATGTCACACCTATTTATTTAGAGACAATGTTTCAAAATATATAATGTGAAGATCATCGTAGTAAATTATAGATCATAAGATGTGTAGTTATACTAATGGAACATTTGTTTGAAGTAGGCACATGCTATCAATTTTTCATCTTACCTGAGTACACTAACCAATCCCATTTTGGGTGAATCACTATAGATCAATAATTTATCCCAACCAGTGGGTATTGTGAGAACAGGTGTAGTAAAAATGATTTTCTTCACATATATTAAATGTTCCTCACATTATTTACTCTAAACACACATTACCCCACTCAAAGTAATCATAGTGAATGGGATGTAAAATCATAATAATTTTCTCACAAATCTACAATATTAACCAGTTCATCAAAATAATATATATATATCTATCATAGATATTGGTCCACACTATCCTTTAATTACCTCTGTTTTTTAAGGATCCGTAGATTTTCTGTTGATGTAGATAACATGCCCCCCAAAATTTTAGTTTTTCCCATAGAAATTTGAAATTAATTTTCTTTTTATACATATTTAATCTATAAAAGGACTTTAATATAGGATTCAAATCCTCATCATGTCCCCCTATTATTTGAAAGAAGATGAGAATATCATTTATAATGATGATAAAAAAATTTGTTGAGTTAATATATAAAGACTATATTCATAAAGTATATGAAAATTAGTAGATCATTAGTGTGTCAAAATAGAATCAAAATGAACTTATAGTTCCCATACCTAGTACAAAAAGTATTCTAGGATATATCCACAACTTTTACATTTACTTGATAGTATCCCAACAAAAGATCCACCTTAGAGAAATATTGGGCTCCACATAACTAATAAAATAAATAATAAATATATTGAATAAGATACTTATTCATTATCATGATTTTTTTGAGATCATGATAATTAATGCAGAGGTGCACTGGCCCATCCTTATTCTTGAGGAAGTGGATTGGCACACCCCATGGTGAATCACTTGAGTTTATTAATACATTATCCATATTATCATATAATTTCATCTTTATCTCCATGATTTCAACAAAATATAATCAAAATGGTGTATTGGATATTTTTAAAGGTCATCTTATATGATAAATTCTAAATTAAACATCTATTCTAAGAGGAAGACCTGAATATTATTTTAGAAACACATCAACAAATTCCCTTACAATGAGCATGTCATCAAGGATGATGTTTTTATTTAGTTTTAACCCTTCAAGAAAGATATTCCTGTACACTAGGAAATAATATATATGTTTTATATGATGACAATAAATGGGATTCATCATCATCCTTACAATGGTCTAGAATTGGAGGATGATTCCTGATATAGAGGGTAATTACATTCTTTTAGAAATTTATGCTCATTCTATAATAGAAATCCAATCTATACATTGAATTACATAAAATTACACTAAAGTTTGTTTCAATATTTTTAATAGGAAGTTGAGCCAATAGATTTTATAGGAGATCATTCATATAAAATGGATTTAATAATTTCCCCATTTATAGTTTTTCGGATATATCTACTTTCATTCCTTGTGTTGGTGTTTGAATAACTCTAACAAACTCTCATGATATGAAATAATTAGTAGAAATGAAATAATTTTTTTCTCTATCTGTTAATGAATAAATACATTACCGATCTCTAAATCACTTTTGGGATGTTCCATAGTAGTTGTGATGGAATGGGATCACCTTTTATTCATTAGTAAATATTGACATTGATTGTCTCCGAAAACAATTGGATTAGAGTATTAGATAGCATAATTCTTATGTTTATTTCAATTGAAACACTATACATATAGTCAAGGGTTGCGTAGATTCTTCCTTTCATACATAATATTTGTGGGTTTATCCCATTGTAAATATCTAGTTGTGTTCCCTTCCTTGCAATACCTATAGAATTTAGTCTCCCCTTTATGAATTTTTTAGGATTCTTCTTCCCAAATTTTTTACTAGTTTGATGTCTCTATAATGAAACTCATTTATTTTCTTCTTATCCCCATGAAACCTTTGATATTACCTAATTTAAATTTTTTACGTTGAGGGAACATCATACTATTTAATAATTGATATCAATGTATTGAATGGATAAGTCTTCTCATATACTCAGATTCATCCCACCAATGAAGTGGCCTAATTTACATTCAGGGGTAATGAAAAAGATGGAGGCATATAACGAAAGTCTTTTGAAGTTTTCATCATACACACTTATGGATTCGTGGGCTTTTTTCTTGATGATAAGAAAGTCCCTCTCCATTTTTAGTTTAATAGTATGGGGAAAATAATTTTCAAAAAACATTTTATATAATTACTTACAATTCATTAATTAAATATCCTCATTGGGCTTTTTAATTTTTACAAACATCCACCATTTATCAGCTTCTTCATATATAAAATAAATAATGAGCATGAACTTCACATTATTAGAGAATTGATGGATAGTGAATATCTTCTCTATAGTGTTGATCCATTACTCCATGAATAAGGGATCATAAGATAAAATAAGATTCAAAGGCCTTTGTTGTACACACATCACAATTGAAACTTTCTATTTTACGGGGGTTCAATAATTCCTCCTAATTCATGATTTTCATCAAAACCAGAGTTAGTTGAGAAATTATTCTATTGCCGTTTTCAATTACTACTCCCATCAGGTTTGGAATTTCATTTGGTCAGTCATTTGATTATTCTCCAAATTAGTTATTAAATTGGTTTGTACAATTACCAAAAATTGACTAGAATAAAGGGAAAGTTAGGGGTGAGAGTTTTCAATATAGTAATTACATAATGGGAAATAGTTGACTTTAAAGGTATATCTTATAAATGAGATACATTTCATAACTGATGAATTTCCTGGCTTCAATATATGTTATTCATAATAAAATTCCTATCATCAAATTTTATTGGAATTTTTCGATTAATAATAGTACATAATAATCTTGTGAATCTACCAAAGAATTTCCTACAAGAGAATCAAAAAAAGGTTTTAAAGAATGCACATTTTCATTAACCAAGTGATTATTATGTCTAACTCAATGTCCCTTTTCTAGTTTATTAGCTATAGAAACCTCTTGTATAGATGAACATTCACTTGTAGTATCCATAAATTAATTTATCTTCATAGAAACCATTTAATCTATAAATAATAAATATTTAGGGATGTTTTCTTATGATTTTTCTTATCCCTAAGGCTTTCCTTAACTTTTTCTAATCATAATTCAAAAAATTACATGACTACCCTCTGATACCAACTATGATAACCAATATTTTATTTCACTTTATTTCATTAATTATTACATAAAGAATACATAAAACAATAACATAAGATCATAGAGTCTGATGTGTTTGTGAAACTAGGTACATTACACATCAACTTGAAACATTTATTCAATAAATTTTTTGAAAACATCATAAACATGATTCTAAAATTATATCTTTCTTA
Organism: Viscum album; assembly: GCA_963277665.1. Taxonomy (NCBI): domain Eukaryota; kingdom Viridiplantae; phylum Streptophyta; class Magnoliopsida; order Santalales; family Viscaceae; genus Viscum; species Viscum album. Next base: position 728,915,251 of record OY728155.1, read on the forward strand.
TAAAACTGCATTGGATTACCTTGGAAAATATATAAGAAATAAGTGATCTATAAATACCACTCAAGGAAAAATATCATAGATTATGGTAAAGTAGTAAATTTTATCTAAGATTCATATCAAGGTGACATAAGAGGTGTTAATCCTAATATGGAATAATGATTCATGATATAACAAGATAACATATAGGAAACATGGGAATGCGACTACAACATATATCATGTCATAATGATTTGTCCAAAATAACTTCTAGGAAAACATAATATGGTGGAAAGATTCATATAATAGATTAATTTTACTCCCTAATCCCATACATGACATATCATGAGACTAAAACAAGACCTAATTCATTGGAGCGTTATTTGGACACATCTATCATAATATGAACAAGATATTCTTTCCCATAAAGATCATTAAAAATAAATAAATATTTAATAACATTTTATGCCATTATCAAGGAATGTGGGTTAGATACATATAATTAACCAATAAATTAAGTATATATAAATCTAGGTAAGTAAACTTGACTATAAATCCATATATATATTCACTACACAAATGTCTGACATGAAAAAACCTAAGATAATTTCGATAGCATAAAGAGGGTAAATAATGCTTCATGGGCGGAATTAATAAGAGTGAAATGGGTATCTAGTAAATTTAATATAATAAAGGAAGTTATATTTGTATTTTATAATATATACAATGAAATAAAAATTTAATAAAAAGGGAATAACATAAATGAGGTTCTTGAATAAAGTGGAGAATGAGAGGATCCACTACCTTTAGAAGGTGCTTTTAAAATATTGTGAGGAGATTCCTGAGAGCATGGGGGGAACCTTTGGAGGAATACATATAGGTAAGGCCAAATTAATTTCATTCTCAAAGAGTTTTTATGCCCGATAAATGTAAGGTTGATTGGGTTTAAATAGAAAAAGTGAGGCGAGTTATTTAATTATTTTTAAACATGGGTATTTGAAACTATATGATAATGTAATCAAAAACACTACCCATCCATTGGGTTTTCCCATGGATTCTACAAAAGTGTACTGGTTTTCAATATTTTTAAAATTTTTAAAACTGATCTCATTTAAATAATACACATGGTGATGTTGATGTGAGTTAGGATTATAAATAAATGATTTAACACCTAAAAATATAAATTATATTTTTGAAGATTCATTAAGTACTCATAAAATTAATAAAATAACCTAAAAAATATTATTTTAAAGGGGAAATATATATTTGTATGTGGGTAAATTCTATGTCATATATCTTATCACTTTTGGGACATTATGATTTCATAAGACACATTATTTATTTATAAAATATTTAATTTTTAGGGAAAAATTCATTTGTCTCAAAAAATTATAAAAAATGAACCATTTGACAATTATTATGCAATGATTACAAATATAATATTTATTTTATCTATAAAATTATTTAATTCTGATAATTTACACATTCTTATCGGAAATCCATATTGATTTAAAGTAATAGTTTTTTATAATAATAGTTTCCAGACCCTTATAAAAATTAATTTTTTACTTTATAAAATTTTATTATAATTTATCTTTAATAATTATTTTTTAATAATAATATTTTTTAAAAATTTCATTTCTTTGAAAAATTAATTAACTAATTAATAAGTGTATCTCGATAGATATAATATATTTTCGAAAAATACAATTTTTGTTTCATCACATGGAAATGCAATTATGTCATTATTATTATTATTTAATAATTTTAAAGTAATTATATTGTTATAAATAAAATCCATATTTTTTATAATCATATAAAAATAATTTTTATTCATGTCTAGATATAAAACTATTTATTACAACAATGGATTATCTAAGGGTAAGGTGCTTGATTGTGAAATTTTCTTCAGGTGGTTCAACATACGTGGTTTGGGATGTGATTATGATGACATTAAAATTATCATGTAAATGGTTTCATTTATTATTTATATTTTGAATCTTAGATTTTTCAATGTCAAGGGAAATCCCAGTGTTTTATCCCCCTCAAAATATCTGGTAAATGGGCTTCACGTGGTATAATCCTTCTAGTCGAGGCCATGAGTTCATTTATCTCTATGTGTTAGACAGTATTATAACCCTTAATATTTACAAATAATATGATCACCATACAACAAAAATATTATCAACAGTTATGATTATTAAGTGTCTTCTAAATATGATAGTATATAACATATATTGGTCTAAAATAACCAATGTAGAACATGCATTTTTTCTAACGACATTACATAATAGGTAATTTAATTTAATGAGAAATGTTAATCTATCTCAAAATGTCAGGTCGTCACACTATATCAATGGATGACATGATTTCACTATTTGGAAAACATAACTGAAGATAGTATGTAATTATATTGCATTTATTTTTATCTTCATACTATAACAAGGAAATTTTTTCTTTAGAATAGTTTGACTTATCAACCATCAGGTACTAATGGGTAGAATACATTTTTCCACCCTTTACTTTTTCAATAAAAAGATGGGTGGCTGATGCTTGGTGTCCCTATGTGGACCCTAGTGATGGAATCTACTACTGAAACTAAGAACCTTTTATATAAATATTTAATTCAATGGAAACAATAGGGTTATAGAATACATATTTAAAGGTATATGATGTTTCACCATAATCTTCTTCATCATTAATAGGTGTATAAAATGAGAAATCCTATTGATACTTAAAAGGTTGTATGAGTGTGTGATCATCTTTGTTAAGAGTGGAATCATTATAACGTGGTAAAAATTATTTATGTCTAGAAGTTACCGTGCTGATCGAAATCAAGAATCCTATTTGAGAAGAATCTTCCCAATTAGTGCACATTCATATTAATAATATAAAATTAATAGATGTGAAATATAAATCCTTATAAAAATAGGTTCTCATTTAGTGGGATGATTCCCATTTTCTCATTTGATAGAACACTACCCATTCTTCTATTTGATTTTACAATGCACATTATCATAATGTTTTAGGTATAAAGTCCACATAAGTTTGGAATAATCTTAAAATCATTAAGGATTAATTTTTATATTAATCTCATATATAAATTGTGTTTTGGATAATTGAGGGATGATCCATAGAAAAAACTATAGTCAGGAATGAATATGGAATATAGGTCACGAACAGTTTCAATAGTCATGCTCTGATAATGGAAAGATCGCGATCCACTGATTTTGGATTATCCAATTATAAAAAACATATGTATCCCCACATGTATCCTTTACTAATTATCATTTTTCTTCATTGGAGAGAATGGTTAACATATAAACCACTCACAATTTTGGATAATCTAATAGTTCTTGAATATCATCAATTATACTTCTCTATGGATCCATGAAGATGATGCATTCTGAGATTGCATGATCTTTCATAAGATATTTAGGGAGATAGTTTTGGTGGTCACCATACATTGCTTCATTACGACACTTGATTTCTAGAAACATGATCATGTTCTTCCATATGTTAGAGATGATGTAAATTGGAACATTATCATTACGGAAGGAATAAATTTTATTCTTCCAGCATTTAAGGTCATGTCATCTAAAAATTTTTTGGATTGAGGGTGATAGTAGTTTATTTTATTTCCAATCAAATTTGATATTATTATTGGTGGTGTTTGAGAATCTATTTTATTGGTTCTATAAATAAAATCCTCTTGAAATTATGATATAGTAAAAATATCTCTGATAATGACTTTTAGGAGAGGATGGCAGAGTAAGGGGGGAATGGAGAATGCACTAGTCTTGGAAGAAAGGATACTTGCGCGATCTCCGATCCTACCAAGAATTCAAAACTCTCGCTGGAGGATCATGTTGGACACATGGATATTTTTTACTTTTCTTTCGAGAAGGCATAGGTTGAAAACGAGGCACCAATTGAGGTGGCGGTGGTGACAAGGAATTTTTCCAAGGTGGTCAAATCAGCTGGCAATACCTCTTTTAGTGACTTTGATCTTCCTCCTCATGGAATAATCATCCATATGAGAAAGATCGCCCATATATCTGCAAACTAGGAGGCTGTTTAAGAGAGGGTCCATTGGTGCTTACATTCCATAATAGCAAGGGATTTGTTGTAGAAGGGTGATTAGCCCTAGAAATTCTTAGACCTCACAAGTAGAATTTATGATCTATGGGGTTTCATTCATTAAAATATTAATACTATGGGAAGAGGGAACTATCACATTTCCATCCCTTCAGATGACCTTAAAAGAAGGGCTTTGAGCCTTCGGTCTCTATCCTTGCAACCTGGTTTCCTTAGAATTTAGAAGTGGGATATGAAATTTGATCACAACACAGTCGAGAACACATATGCACCGGTTTGGATTCGTATTTACAAATTAAATTAGATTTATAAGAATCCACATATATTATGGGATATTTCTTCGGATTTGGGGAATCCTATTCAGATGAACCAAAAAATAGACAATCCATGTTTTGGACACAATGCCTGAATTCTTGTAGAAGTTGAGATGTTCAGCATGCTTGTGGAAGAGGTTGTTCTAACTACAAGGGATGATAGTATCAAGTTGCTGATTCATTATGATAGAAAACCAAAATTCTACACAAACTGTATGTTTTTTGGTCTCCTCTTTCAGGAATTCAAAAGGGAGATGGAATGTTACTTCTACAATATGAAAGGGCATGACATCTTCAATTGTCAAAGGAGAAAATACAAGAGCACTTTTCCAGACATGAAGAGCAATGATCCTGCTGGTTCTGTTGTTAATGTAGGAGAGATTTCATCAGAGAAGAAAGAGCAGCCTGCTCCCATTCATGTTTCTTTGCCTATAGAGGGCTTCTCTTAAGGAAATGTTTCGATTGCAGATGCTCCTACTGATGTGTGTACTATGAGGCTCACCCAGATGGAGGTGCAAGGTCCCCCTGGGGAACCCAGCATTGATATAGTTTTCTCTAAGAATGATCAATTCCCTGATACACTGCATGATGGATCAAGAAAAATTTCACCAACTGGAAATTATGGATAAAATCATGCTGTGTCTCCCATGGAAATTTCAGGTCCTCAAGGGAATGTTGTTGCCTTGGATGGAGAGGATTCTTTACCTTACCTGATCACCTCCCCACTTAAAGAGGTGCAACCTGCAACGGACTACCTGTACAATGTAAACCAGGAGGTGCAGGTTGTGAAGGACCCTTCGCTGGTGCCTCCCCCCTCATGATGTGGCGGTGCCACACTTGAATGAATCCTCCTCTCCAGTGTCTGGTGCTACTGGACAGGATCAAGCTATGATGGACACCTCACCTGATCAACTGGAAATTGGTACACCTGATGATCAGAAAAAGGTCATGAAATAGAAGGACACATCTACTTCACATAGTGATCAAGATAGAGATTTCTCACAGGTTCCTGCTTCTATGATTTCTAGAAAGAAGGTCTCTCAGAATGACCAATATCAACTTGAGCACACTATGAACACGTTTACACCCTTGAGTGGTGTATTTTGGTCTGATGATGCTAAGGATTGTGAGCAGGCTCCCTCATTCACCCCAGCTAATGAGAAGATTTCTCCATCACAGAAATATAAGATGGTGGAAGACCTGGTTAATTCCCCCAAAGATAAGAAGAATAAAGGGGGAAAAGGGAGGGTTCAAGTGACCATGGATAAGAAAGGTGTCCCCAAAACAAGGGGTAAGTCTCGTCGTCAACGAGGATACTTTTTTGGAACTGTCAAGGGCTAGGGAATCCCCTAACAGTCAAAACCCTTTGAAATTTTTTCTTGTCTTACAAACCCATGCTTATTGGCATCGCTAAACAAAAACTCCATTTCTCTAATCAGAAAACATTTAGATGGGATTCAATTGGTTACAAATTTTCTCTCAAAACTCCCATGATATTAATATTGATCACTTGTGGGTCCTTATGCATGACACGATTCAAGTAAACTAATTCAATAAGAAACCTCAAAGTGTTCTTGTCTCTTGAAATGTTACAGGATTTGATATCTACTTCTCATTTGTCTATGCCTCTACTTACTAAATTAGGATGACGGAGTTATGGGGTGAGATCAAAGTCATAAATGAAGGCATGAATAAAAAATGAGTGGTTCATGGAGATTTTAATATTGCGATAATGCCAGAATAGAAAATTGGGGAGAATTTCAACTGTACTACTGCTTTGGATTTATCCTCTAGTATCGATCATTGTGGCTTTATTGAGGTCCTAGTGGTAGGGGATGATTTTACATGGATTCATCACATGTTTAATGGTAGAAAGGAAAGTAAGATGGATAAGTGCTTTGTTAAGATGGATGATCAAAGTGATGCTCATGGAGTTTTAGGATTTACTCTCCCAAAGCATCATTATGACCACAATCCTATTATTGTGGATGTGAATTTGCACATGGAAATGTCAAATCCTCTTCCATTTCGATTTAATAATGGGTGTCTTGTTATGCTTGGTTGCTGAGAAATCGTTCATGAGGCTTGTAAAAATGAGTTTGTTGGTAGCCCTCTTTGTAAGCTTGCTGAAAAACTAAAACACACCAAAGGGATGCTTAGAATTTGGAGAAAAAACCTATCCACCATGCTGGATCTGGACATCAGAAGTGCTGGGGATCAACTTGTTTTTTTTCATCTCATGAATCAACTTCTAAATGGAATTTCTTAGGAGGAGATTGAGACACATAACAAGCTGGATGGTCTTTTAATGATCAAGGAACGAATTGAAAAAAATCAACTGAATGTCAAGTGGCTGAAGGATGGAGATATAAACTCAAATCTCTTTCACAGATTACATAAGGAGAAGATGGTAAGGGCTCAACTTATTGCAATCAAGATAAATGTCCAGATCTACACTTTGAATTATGAAATTCCTAATGCTTTCATAGAGCACTTTATGAAACTTTAATCTGATGATGGGATAATATGCACCCAAAAAATAGTGGGGAATATAAATCCTTGCATTGATGAACTGCAAAACCAATCTCTCATCAGAACTCCACTAAAAGAGTAAGTCAAGGAGGATTTATTCTCTCTCAACACAGAGAGAACACCTGGACCTGATGGATTCACTAACAAATTCTTTTTGTTTTACGGGGATATTGTGCACAAAGATGTTACTCATGAAGTTAAAGATTTTGTTGATTATTCTTTCATTCAACATGGGTTGAATTCTTGCTTCATTTAATTACTGCCTAAGAAGGATATTGCACTTGATATCAAAGAATTCAGGCCTACTTCTCTTGGGAACACAATACCCAAGCTCATCATTAATATGATTATGAAAAAAAATAGGGCGAATGGTTTAGAGTATCATTACTCCCAATCAGTTTGGATTTATACCTGGAAGAAATATTCAGAGTTGTTTGTTCATAGCCTCAGATGGTATAAATTTAATGAGGAAGAAGTCAAATCATTGGAATTTTTTCACTCAATATTGACATCTCTAAGGCCTCTGATACTTTGAAATGGAGCTTTCTTCTTGATGTCCTCCAAAAATATGGATTCTCAGAGAGATTTATCAAACTTATAGAAGAAATTCTATGCTCTTCAAGGATATCTATTCTTATCAATGGGTCACCCATAGGCTTTATTAGTTTCTCAATGGGTGTGAGACAAGGCGATCCACTCATAGGAATTATGTTTTCCATTGCTGAATATTACTTGAGTAGGTGCATTGGCTTCTATAAGAAGATTAATGTGGGGAAAGCTGACATTGTTCCTTCACACTTTATTTACGCGGATGACATCTTGTTGTTTGGACAATCCTCCAAAAGGACCCCCTTCTCTGTAAAGGTTCTTTTTTCACATTATAAAGAAGTTGATGGCCATGCGATTAGTTAGGATAAGTCTTTCATTGTCTTTGGGGATGGTATTTAAGCTGGAAAGAAAAACAAAATAACACAACAATTTGGGGTTCAGAGGTGTTTTATTTCATCCACTTATCTTAGTGTTCCTCTTTTTTGGGGAAGGGTGAAAAGGAAATATTTGGAGAGCATATATTCTGGAATTGTCAATCAGATGTCAAGGTGGAAGGGGAAAGTAATGTCCCAGGCTGGATGGGTTTGTCTTGTCAATTCTATCATCACATAAAAATTTGTCTATTCATTTTCACATTATCGTTGGCTCAGGTGTCTTATCAAGGAGGTTCAAAATATGATTAGGAACTTTTTATGGACCAGACCAGTTCATGAAAAGAAACTGATTACAGTTTCATGGAAGGACTATATTAAACTGATTTATTTTGGGGTCCATGGGATTAATGATTTATAGATCATCAATGATGGTCTTATTCAGAAATTTCCATGGGGTTTTTTATTGAATAATGCTCATGGTGAATTTATTGTTAAAAGATTCGAGTGGAAACTGATTTATGGATATCTATTTTATCTTTCCTCATCAGTATGGCCCTCTGTCAAATTGTATTTTAGGATATTATTTTGTGAATCCAAATGTCTTGTGAGCTGGGACTCGAATCGTAATTTTTGGAAGAATGAATTGTTGGATTACCCAATGATGGATGAAAAGCGACATAGACCTGGTATGAGACACATGTCCATCAATGAGTTATTACAACAACTCTCAGTCTCTAGTAGTTTTATCCCATCACAGGATCAACTTGAAATATACAAATACACCTTCATGGATTGAGATACTATAATTTAGAAACCAAACTGTGTTGACCACTTCAACACTAAGGATATCTACAGAATAGAATGTGGGGCTCCTCCTCAACCACCAGCTTGATTCCATTGCATCCACACTTATTTTATTTCTCCATCTCGGTATGTTCTCCTATAGAAAATCTAGAAAAACATGCTGCCCACTCAGGATCAACTCAAACAAGATAGACATCAACTTGCTTCGGATTATTGATTATGTATTAATGCTGAGGGGTATATAAAGCATGTTTTCCTCTCATTCAGATTTCCCAAGGAGCTATGGGGGTACATTGGTTCTCTTTTTGGACTTCAACTTGGAAAAGGTGTGCTATTGTAATTTTTCTTGAATTCTCTGTGCAATACCAATTATAGTATGCAGGTTCATAAAATGTTGTTAGAAGCTTCAATGACTATTTTTGATGCTATATGGAGAGCCCATAACTTATTGTTATTTGATGAAAAGTGCACCACTATGCAGCAGGGTATGCTTGCTGTTTATTGAAAGGATTATGATTATGCAATTATACAAATGGGAATCATGCATAATACCTGGCAGGACGTAAATATTATTAACCTCTTGGGTGTGTTGGGCCAGCCAAGAACATCAAAAATGGTCAAATATATCTAATGGATTCCACCCATCAGCCCCTGGATCAACATTAACGTTGATGGGGCAGCCTCTAGCACACTAGGACCATCTAGTTGTGGATCTGTCTTTAGAACATACCGTGGATTTTTTAAAGGGTGTTTCTACCATTATACTGTTGTTGTGGTTTCTTATGAAGCTGGACTATGGGCAATTATACATGCGGTTGGATATGCTGTCCATTATAACTGGACATCTTTATGGATGGAATCTGACTTTGAAACTACAGTGCATGCTCTAAAAACTAGAACTTGCAATGTTCCTTGGTGCTTGTTACCTCATAGTATGTAATTCCTTGATAAAGTATCCCGGCTTAATTAGGGGGTCTCACATTCTTACAGGGAGAATAATTATGTTTCTGATGTTCTATTGAAGAGAGCCACTATGGAAATGACTACGATGTGGTCTTTCACTGCGCCAGTTTATTGTGCTCCATTGTTGGAGGCTGAAATATGTGGAAAAATTCATTCACGTATTTGTATAAACCCCTTGTAATGTTTCACTCCTACCTCTTTATATATATATATATATATTTCTCCTTAGGACCAGTTTCCACCGGTTCCTAGATTTTCTGGTAAAAATATCTCGGAATAAAGATGGGTACTTTTGGGGGATGTGTGTGGTTGATAACTCATCCTATAATTCTAAACATAGACCCCCATTAATATATATTTTGGATGTTTTGTCTCTAGGGAATATGTCAAACCCTTCCATCTTGTTATAAAATCATCAAATCTCATATTTTTTATATATAAATCAATTATTGTTTTTTATCATAGTTGTTTTTCTCAATATAGATATGAATTGGTATTGAAATGTTTGACTGATATCCTTCCAGCACTTAATAAACCCATTTATAAGGATATTATACCATGAAAATGTGATAAATTATAGGCTCTAATTATAGAATTTGAGTTTTGAAACCTCTTATTTGTTATGGGGATATCAATATGTAGACGAACCTGGAAGATAAACGGGTTAGCTGTTGCTTTATATATATATATATATATATCATTACATTGAATATTAAGAAGTTGGAATTCAGAAACCTAGGTTCTGGTGAATTCAAATCCAGCCACCCAATATATGAATTCCTCTTTGGTTATAATAGGGTGTATCTAGCTTTAATAGAATCCATTTAATATTAAGCGTATCCTGTTGTTATTTTGATTCCACCAAATGGGTTTTCCTCAAAGTGACTTTCCTTTGATGATCAAGAGATCTCATATCTTTGAAGAGGTTTTGATGAAGTAGGAATGATGTCTTCATCGAGAAGATCATGTTTAATGGGTATATTTTTACTATGTAATTCTATATTGATTTATTCAGGATTCTCTATTCACGATTTGAACTAAGAAATCTATTCTTATTATATTTCAATATCACCATCATTGAGTGGGGGGTGGGCTATGGATGTGGCCACACATTTTTTAATTTTTATTGTTTCATGGAATACACTATCAGCTGGTTTAACACTCTTGACATTTAATAATGAAAATCCATGATAATAATTATAAATTTCTATAGAGGAAGAATATTATTAATCTAGGTGTTTCCTTGCTAAATTGATGACATTATAAATAAATGTGGGTATAATAATTCCCCAATCCCTATGGGTTTGGATTTTATTTTGGGAGTTTTAGATAATAAGTCTTGTTTCGATAAATTCTTTAGATTTTGGCTAGTGATAATATGTAATCACTCTAGATCCACTGTTAGTTTATGCTGACATTACTTAGAAATGATGGAAATAGAATATATATTGAACATATCTAGAATGTAAGTGTTTTTCAATCCGTTGAGGTTTCACTTTTCGATTTATATGTCAAGATTATTATGATATGCACAACATCTTACATTTACAATCATAGAGTTCAAGTCACACGCTAGTGGTGATGACCATGTTTAGTATGATCCCTCCTAGAGAGATCCAAGGTGGTGTCCATGATGTGGTGAGTGACATTATCCACCTACAAAATTGAAGGGAATTATGTGTTGTTTTTCTCTTGGGATAGGGTACTGAAGTATTTGGATATTATAATAGAGGATACATACTTATTGGAAGCCTATCATTGATAAGGAACTCCTTAGGGTTTATTCAACTGAATGTTTTCTTAAGCCACCTATAAAGTCTTTATGAAGCTATATAGATGGTATTTTTGGAGTATAGGATTCACCAACTTGGGATTGTGGCATTGGGTTTGTGAAAGAATATATTGAGGCCAAGGGACCATGGTATCTACGGATATGAATGAAATTTTTTCATGTAATAGCTGGTTTTCCACATCAACTTATGGTGTCTTATAGGCACCACTATATTTTTGATTGAATTTTTCATTTATTATTTAATTTAGTGATTATATTTGGAATGATTAGAGTTATGAGAGTGTTAATATTGGATAAAATAAGAAACCTTTTAATGTAATGTTACATGTAATAGTGTGATCTTAATTGATACCTTTCATTGGTAAATGAATTATGTCAGTTTTACCATTATTATTTTTAATAATATTTGCAGGCTTTCTACACCATGGAATTTCAATGTTGTTTGGAAATTATTTATTAAAGCATCAGAACACTTTGGATTTATAAAATAAATCATTGAAATGAATATGGGTCAAAAGTATGAGAGTTTTGGATCATATCACTCTTTGAGGGGGAATTATTTCCTAATATGGTACTCTCTTATAGATTTCAGATGTTTTCATGAATCCTTCCTAAATCCGAATGTGGGAATGGTTACCAATGAGGCACCCCATACACACACTATAGGGATTGGTGATAAAATACCTCTTTAGATACATTCTTTGATATAATGTGATGAAAACCAATATTTATTTTTCAATATTTTTATATGTTAAATATTACGTCAAAAAATATTCAATGAATCCAAAAAATGAGTGTTTTAGATTCATTGAGGCTCTGTTACATGGGTATCATAATTTACATAACTGGAGTACATTTATCAATAATATAAACACACTAGACAACCTTCTATTCTTCTCAAAAGTTGTACTCCTATTTATAACCTAGGGAATGGAAACATAAGAAATAGTTGAGATCAAAATGCTCAAAAATGAAAAAAACTCATCAACATGTCATCATAGGTTATATCAAAGATCATGTGAGAAGAATAATATTGGGGAAAAATATTTTATTAAAAAGAACATGAAACAATAATAGTTGTTCATAAGTCACAATTTAAGAACATGTAATCTCAAATGAAAAGAAATATGTCATGGAAAAATTTAAAAGGATTAAGTGAAATTAAATAAGTTATAAAGAGAATAAACATATTAATAATATTATGATATAGTAGTGTGTAATAAATACAATCATTTATATTGTATTCAAATTCCAATTTCTAAGGCATTAATTAAATAGTTGTCTTAGGCAAACGACCCATGTACCTTCTTGGGATTACCACAGTTATACAATTGGTATTCGGATGAACCCCCATAAATCCCTCGACTTGGTCTTAAAACTCGTGTATCTTTCCTAGTATTGAGATAATCTTCTCATGTACCCTTGGGCTTTAGATAATCATATTATCTACCCTTTGGCTTGATATAATACTTTTATATTTCATATGTATTTGAATATTCTTTCCATGAACCATTTCAAGATCATGCGATATAAAATTTACCAATAAATTGATGGGTGATATAGGACCTCACCCATAAATCATCCATATATATTTGTTTCACATGAAATAAATTATTCATATTTAAATATCACTTAATAAACCCATAAAAAAGATAGAGGCTTCCTGATAAACATTTCCAAAACACTCCATAATCCATTCATAGAATTAATATTGATCTTAGAATAAAAATAGCCATTTTAACATATGTAACATTTAATTATGTTGATATAGATGAAATACATCCTTTTGAGGTTATTGGATAAATCACCTTGAAATGCATGAAAAAACATCCAGTTTTGAAAATCCTTAAAATTATTCAAAATGGTTTTTTCTAAATAAAATATAATGATCATGATAAAACATTTTAAATATTAAAATTTAAAACCCTAAAGGTTTCTGATATGAAAAATTTAATAAATTTTTGGGAGTTAAAAACACTAAATAATTCATTCTTAAAAACACAATCCTTTAAAATGCATTTTAAAAAAAATAATTTATTGAAAAATAAAAGTTCTACTTTCAAAGAATATAAGAATATTTGAGTTTATTATCAAAATAATTAAGATTAATATTTTTATCATAAACCATTTAAAAAATGTTATTTAAGCTTTGTAAAGAAAAATTCTAACATTATAAGATAAATTATAAAGTATTTTTTAGAAAGTGGTCTTACTATACTTAAAAAAGATATAGTATGAGTCTCATTCAGATGTTTTCGTTTGAAAAAAGGGAAGTTAAAACATTGGAATAATATTAATTTTAAAAATAATATTTAATAATAGATCCTTGAAAATTATATAATTTTTTATAGGAAATGTAGAGTGGATGATAAAAAATATTATCATGAATGGATAACCTTCTGAATATTTTAAAATACCTTTGTTAAAAAAACATCATAAAAAGTGGTAGTAAAATTTTCTATATAAAATTAGATATGGAAAATATTAAGTACAAATTAGGTCAAACTTATTTGTATTTGAAATAAAGCAAGGAAAATATTTTTCAGAATAATGAACATGGAAATGTGAGAAAACCAATATTCATAGAATATTTGTTTTTTTCCTAAAAACATTACACTTTCATGAGAAGTAAATTCATCTTAGAATAATATTTTTTATGAAATAATGTTTCATACAGAGAAAATAGGAAATAAATTTTCAAATATAAAATAGATTAATTTATCAAACATAAAATAATTATTCTAAAGTGTCAATATTTTAACCTAAATAAAAGTAATTTGAGTTAACCAAATCCCTTAATGAAATCATAATTCATAAAGTAAGAAACATTTTGAATGTTATTATGTACTATAAATTTAATCCCCAAAAAAATTAATATAATTAATAATATATTGAAAGAGAAAAATTTATGCAATTTATATGAAACAAGTTCCACAATAACAATCATAAATCAATGAAGGGAAATTATATTAACAAAAACACCTCAAAATTATTATAATTAAATCTAAAAACCTATAAAAGGTATAACATGATATGTATTTGTAAATATCATAAATTACATGAAAAACTGTTAGAAAAAAATATGTAGCAACTATTTACCCCAAAAAATGGAAAAAGTACTCAATACACACTATATCTTATTGAAGTAAAATTGTTATGAAAAAAAATTATGGAAATTGTAACATAATAAAAAAATATGAGGGTTACCATGAAATGGAAAAAAATATAATTAATTGAAAAATAATTAATTACATAATAGGGTAGTGAGTACATAATTTAGAGGAAATGATGGTTGAAAGTATCAATCATGTCTCCTAGAATTTAAAACAAAAGAAAAATAGCATTTAACATAGTTCTAGATTCATTATGTGCATTCAATTAACATGATGAATAATCAAATAATTTTTTATTAATTTTTTATTAATAACATTTTACTTCTATATTTCATTTTAAAAGGTATATTTATTATATTTTTATTTTTATTAATTAAATAGTTTTCTCTAATGCTAGTTTTATGAGGTAGTTCGTCTGATTTCTCTAATAATTTCCCAATATATTGACTCTGGTAAATATTTTTGTAGAATATATTCATAATAACAATATTTTTATTTTTTAAAATTATTTTATTATTCCATTAGAATATAATTTTATAGTTTCTTATTTTTTCCAATACATACTCAAATTTAAGTAGGTTTCATGATATGTTCATTTTCATCAGTTATGTTATTGTGATCATTTATGGTCAATATAACTTATATAAGTTACAATGATATAATTAAAATATATTAATAGTTTCATAAATATCAAATAACTTCATTAAATTAATTTTCAGAACCATCGATGAAGGGTGGTGATGAAAAATGAAATTCATCTTCTGTAAATGTCGTTGTCCACACAATTAATGTTTCTATTTCCCTAGGAATGGGATGGAATGAAGATACGTGAAAAATTATAATTTCAAAATAGTAATTGTGACATATTTAAAAAATTCATAATTCAAATCCACACCTTTTTTTGAAACCATGAGAGATGGTGAAGAAAATGAACCTCATCAGTTTGTCAAGGCGGTAGTTTTTGTGCATGTATGATTGATGTTGTTTTATTTTTATTAGAGGTTGGAAATGACTGAATAATTATTTACCCATTATTATAAAAGAATTATAATATATTAATTATTATTATTTAATTATATAAGGGCTTGTTTAAAAAAATTTATAAGAGGGGGATTATGAAAAATAATAAGGATTAAGAAATACCCATGTTGAGAAGTTAACATTACTCGTGTAAATATCAATGGTAATGGAGGAATTAGGATTACTAATTTAGAACAAATTACTATTTAGATGGTATGAGACTCTAGTAGGAGAAAATTTATATATTTTCCTAAGGAAATTATTATGAATTGGTGTAACACGAAGTGATGGAAGTGATCCCCTTTTATTATTGAAGAGAAGGGTAATTTTGAAAGTACCCATTACATTTCAAAGTATTAAAAGTTAAAAGGTCCCAAAATTTTAAAATAATTGAGTGAGTGATAATATTAGGTGCATAAATCATAAAACCAAAATTTTAACACATGTTTTACACATTTTTTTATAAATTTATCTTCAAATTTTTACATTTTACCCTTTTGGTTTTTACCTTAGTAAATTTTATTACTTAATAAATTAATATTTTATTAAAAATAAAATGTAAAACTTATTAACAGTTTTTTGGGTGATGAAACTAATATTAATACAAATATATATTAATTGAAATTTATAATAATATAATTGTAATAATAAAATTAAAACATTTATTATAGAGAAAAACTATTTTATAGAAAAATGTTGTGTCTTACAATTAAGAGCTCTTAATCTTATATAACTTAAATTAGTGATAAAATGAGTGATAATATTTATTTTATAAATAATTAAAAATAAAATTATTGTATATATATGAAATATATTATTATAATTTATTATAAATAGTTACATCACATAAATAAAAAATTCAAAAAAAGTAACCCTTTCACAACTTTCATTTCCATTAATATTAATTTTTTGTAATTATAAAATTATGCCTATAAGAATAAATTTACCTTATTAAAAAATATGAACAGGTTTATAAAAAATATATAATATGTTTTCTATATTTAATTACTATAACTAATGAAATATAATTTTTTATTATAAGTGAATAAAAATTGAATTTAGAGTAAACTATTTCTTTAGTTTCACAAATTTTAAACATCAGTTTTATAAATTCCACATTGAATTTTTTAAATGTATACTTTTATATATTAAATACATGTTTTACAATTTAAAATGTTTTAATCACTATACGTTCTTTCTTATATAATAATAATGTCACAAAAGTCATCGTTTTATATATAAATAATTTTATAAGGCTATCACAGTACCACCTAAATGATTAGATGCTGAATTAGCTATGGAAACTCATAATGGTATAATGATCATATCTGAAGTATATGATTCGTCCCCAATTGAGATTTGTGGGAATGTTCTTCCTGAAAAGAATTTTTATTATTCCTCATGTTGAATTTGATGTTATCTTAAGAATGGATTGGATTTATTTATATAAATTTAATATCAATTTCTCTGGAAGGGAAGTCACATTTAATACTCAGAACCAACCTATGATCATCAATCAGTCAAACGATAAATTTAAAAATTCAGTTAAATTTCACCCATGGTATGGTTCTTGATTCCTATTCAATAGGGGTGTTTATCTCAGATGGTTATGGATAAACTCACCATTAAAGACATTCCTATTTCTATAGTTTGAAAATATATTTCTAAAGGATTTTCCAAGACTTCTACTGAATCATATAGTTGATTTTTCAGTAGAACTCTCACCTTTTGATACAACTTTTTCATTGATTATTAGGGACCTAATAATATTATTATCATAAAAAGGTATCATATAACACATATAATTATCTACTTTTTTCTACTGCAGGGAGATAAATTATTTTCTAAGATCATCCTTTGTTCCAGATATCATCAATTGTAGGTAAAAAAGGATGATTTACCCAAGAAATAATTACATTTAAAGTATAGAAACTATGAAATTATAGTGATTCCATTTGGTCATACTAAACCCCCTACTATCTTAATCAATTTGAGGATAGAGTCTTTAGAGGTTACATTGAATATATTTTTGTAGTATTTATAGATAATATTCTTATATATTCAATGGAAAAGGAAGATCAGGAATATCATATGAGGATTGTACTAAAGTCTCTAAGATAGGATATTTTTCATGAAAAATTTACTATGTGTGAATTTTGGATAAAACATTTTTCATTTTGGGTTCATATAATCTCAAGATTATGTATATCTATGGTTCTATAAAAGATAGTTGTTATTGAACTTTCGACCAGAACAACCACTATGACTAATATTTGAAGTTTTATTAGATTGGAGGGATATTATTAAAGCTCTATAGAGAATTTATCATTGTTGTCAGATTCAATCACCAAGTTAACTGGAAAGGTAGATGACTTATTTTAGATAGATAACTGTAAAGAAAATATTAAATAACTAAAGGGAACATTATTCAGTTCATATGTGCTTACACTAACCTATAGTGGGGAATGGTTTCTGATATTTTGTGAGGCATCAAAGAAGGAACTGATATGTGTCTGCATGAAATATTGATATGGGGATATCTTATGCCTCATGAAAATTTAATGTTCATGAGAGAAAAAAAAATCATGATTTGGTGTCATTTGTAGTAATTTTGAAATTGAATATATAGAAGAAATATGTTTACAGTGAAAGGTGGGACATATATACCTACTATAAAAGATTAAAAGTACACATATTATATCAGAATTTTTAGAATATATAAAAGAGAATATGTCTAGAGTTGATTAATGATTATGAATGCTCAATGCATTATCACCTAAGGAAAGAGAACAAGGGGGCTAATGATTTAATTTGAAATGATCATGATATCTTATAAATGATGAGGATAAAAAACATCTAATATTTATATATATTGAAAGGATGGATATGAAATTTTTTAATTATGGGTATAGATATTATCTTTCTAAAATGAGTGTTCAACCATCTGACCGTATAAAGATTAAATAGGAATTGAAGGAAGATATAGATTTTGAAACTAAGGTGAGACATGTTAATTGATTTAACAGTTATTTATGATTGAATGACAAGGTTAATGAATAATAAATGTTTCCCCACCTATTACATGTTTTATGAAGAATCTATTTAATGTATCTCATAGTTTATAATTTTTATTCATCTTAGAAATAGTAATTTTAAAAGGTATTTGAAAGAGTATTTTTAGTGGGTAAACATGAAGTGATATATTTATAAATATATAAATCAGTAGATGGAATGTAAAAAGTCTAAGAATAAGTGAAATTTTTCTAAGGGGATGTTAATACCATTACCCATATCTGAATAGATATGGGAAAACCTCACAATGGATTTTATCATGAGACACTCCAAAATGTCTATGGGCAATAACGATATTTGGGTTCTACTAAATTACCTTATAAATTCAATCCACTTCATTACTATTATAGAAGATTTAACTTATGATTTTATTTTGGGATTACACAATAATGTTGTCTTACGGTTATAGGGAGTACCAAATTGTATTATATCTGATATAGATGCAATATTTCACTACTGTAAATAAAGGATTTACCAACGGTTTAGAAGTGTTGGGAAAGGCTGGACAACCGTTGGTATAACATATACCAACGGTTCTGCCAACCGTAGGGAAGTAAGCCATTGGGAAAAACATTTCCCAATGGTTTACAGTGAACCGTTGGAATAGGGTGGAGAAAAATTACCCTATTCCAACGGTTCTTCAAAACCGTTGGGAAAAAGATTTCCCAACGGTTTAAACCGTTGGAATAGTTGCTTAAAATTAACATGTTTTTCCCAACGGTTTTGTAAACCATTGGGAAAAATCCCAAATCAACTCTTTCCCAACGGTTCTAAACCATTGGGAAAAGTGTTTTACCAATAGTTTTATGAACCGTTGGTAAAACTAATCCTAGACTTTCTATGCCAACGGTTTTGAACCGTTGGCATAGCCTCTGCTGGGCAAATTACCCAGAAGCTCCCCAATTTGCCCAGCAACTCCCCAATCTGAAACTAGCTCTCCAATTTGACGACCACCAGGTCTGGTTTTGTGGGTTCCCTCTCATTTTTCAATACAATTATTGTACCTTCAATAAACTTACACATACATATATAATTATTGTACCTGCAATAACCAACTAACACTTACATATAGGGAACAAATTCATACACGTTTAACATATAATGGTAGAACTATACACATCCATAATTCAAATAGAATTGATAACGTAATTATAAACATACATAATTCATTTAGAATTAAATTTAAAATTTAGATGACAATTATATGTGGAATCTGGAAGTCAATTCATAATTTGATCTGTTTCTTGTATACCATATATTTTTATCAAAAGTAATGTCCATTTTAAACATAATACATACACCTGGAGTGCTACCGGCCACAACGCACCTCATATTGAGGCTGGGTTGACTCATACACGTCACATATGACCCATGGATCATTGTGCTAATGTATCGACACAATCTGAATGTGTTTGGTCGGTTTTCCGTATGCCAGTTGATGTTTTTCAATTAAAATGACGTACTTTTGAAACAAAAGGCAGACAATTTGAGTGGTTCCGGCCACACCGTGCCTCAGATTGAGGCAGTCTTGACTCGTACACGTCACATATGACCAATGGATTGTTTTCCTAAAGTTTCAATGGAAACCGAATGCGTTTGGTCTGTTTTCCGTATGTACTTAAATTGTTGTCCATTTTAAGAAAAAGAGAGACACATAGAGTGATTCCGGCCACACCGTGCCTCATATTAAGGCAGGGTTGACTCTTACACGCCACATATGAACCATGGATCATTGTGCTAATGTATCGACACAATCCGAATGCGTTTGGTCAGTTTTCCGTATGTCAGTTGATGCTTTTCACTTAAAAAGACGTCCTTTTGAAACAAAAGACACACTTTGAGTGGTGTCGGCCACACCGCATCTTGGATTGAGGCGAGGTTGATTCTTACACGTCACATATGACCCATGGATCTTTCTCCTAATGTTTCAACAGAAACCGAATCCGTTTGGTCGATTTTCCGTATGTACTTAACATGGTGTCCGTTTTAAACAAAAGAGAGACACTTAGACTGATCTCGGCCACACCATGACTGGGATTCATCCCGGGTTGGCTCGTACACATCACAGATGACCCATGGATCGTTGGGATAAATTATCAACAGATTCGGAATGCGTTTGGTCGGTTTTCCGTATGCCAGTTGTTCTTTTCACTTATAATCCTGTCCATTTTAAACAAAAGAGACACAGTTAGAGCGGTGTCGGCCACACCGCTCCTCGGATTGAGGAGGGATTGACTCGTACATGTCACATACGACCCATGGATCCTTGTGATAAAGTATCGACACAGTCCGAATGCCTTTGGTCGGTTTTTTGTATGTCACATGATGTTTTTCACTTAAAATGACGTCTTTTTGAAACAAAAGACAGACACTTTGAGTGGTGTCGGCCACACCGCGTCTCCGATTGAGGCGGAGTTGATTCGTACACGTCACATATGACCCATGGATCGTTCTCCTAAAGTTTTAACAGAAACCGAATCCGTTTGGTCATTTTTCCGTATGTACTTAAAATGGTGTCCGTTTTAAACAAAAGAGAGCCACTTAGACTATTCCCGGCCACACCGCGACTCGGAATCATCCCGGGTTGGCTCGTACACGTCACATATGACCCATGGATTGTAGGGATAAATTATCAACAGATTCAGAATGCGTTTGGTCAGTTTTTCGTATGTCAGTTGATGCTTTTCACTTAAAATGACGTCCTTTTGAAACAAAAGACGGACACTTTGAGTGGTGCCGGCCAGACCGCGTCTCCGATTGAGGCGGGGTTGATTCATACATGTCACATATGACCCATGGATCGTTCTCCTAACGTTTCAATGGAAACTGAGTCCGTTTGGTCGGTTTTCCGTATGTACTTAAAATGGTGTCCGTTTTAAACAAAAGAGAGCCACTTAGACTGATCCCGGCCACACCGCGACTCAGATTCATCCCGGGTTGCTCGTACACATCACATATGACCCATGGATCGTTGGGATAAATTATCAACAGATTAAAAATGCTTTTGGTCGGTTTTCCGTATGTCAGTTGTTCATTTCACTTATAATCCTTCCATTTTAAACAAAAGAGACACAGTTAGAGCGGTGTCGGCCACACCGCTCCTCGGATTGAAGCGGGATTGACTCGTACACGTCACATACGACCAATGGATCCTTGTACTAAAGTATCGACACAGTCCGAATGCGTTTGCTCTGTTTTCCGTATGTCACTTGATTCTTTTCACTTAAAATGATGTCCTTTTGAAACAAAAGACAGACACTTTGAGTGGTTTCGGCCACACCGCGTCTCCAATTGAGGCGGGGTTGATTCGTGCACGTCACATATGACTCATGGATCGTTCTCCTAAAGTTTCAACGGAAACCGAATCCGTTTGGTCGGTTTTCCGTATGTACTTAAAATGGTGTCCGTTTTAAACAAAAGAGAGCCACTAAGACTGATCTCGGCCACACCGCGACTTGGATTCATCCCGGGTTGGCTCGTACACATAAAATATGACCCATGGATCATTGGGATAAATTATCAACAGATTCGGAATGCGTTTGGTCGGTTTTCCGTATGCCAGTTGTTCTTTTCACTTATAATCCTGTCCATTTTAAACAAAAGAGACACAGTTAGAGCGGTGTCACCCACACCGCTCCTCGGATAGATGCGGGATTGACTTTTACACGTCACATACGACCCATGGATCCTTGTTCTAAAGTATCGACACAGTCCGAATGCCTTTGGTCGGTTTTTCGTATGTCAGTTGATGCTTTTCACTTAAAATGACGTCCTTTTGAAACAAAAGACGAACACTTTGAGTGGTGTCGTCCACACCACGTCTCCGATTGAGGCGGGGTTGATTCGTACATGTCACATATGACCCAAGGATCGTTCTCCTAAATTTTCAATGGAAACCGAATCCGTTTGGTCGGTTTTCCGTATGTACTTGAAATGGAGTCCGTTTTAAACAAAAGAGAGCCACTTAGACTGATCTCGGCCACACCGCGACTCGGATTCATCCCGGGTTGCTCGTACACATCACATATGACCCATGGATCATTGGGATAAATTATCAACAGATTCGGAATGCGTTTGGTCGGTTTTCCGTATGTCAGTTGTTCATTTCACTTATAATCCTTCCATTTTAAACAAAAGAGACACAGTTAGAGCGGCGTCCGCCACACCACTCCTCTGATTGAGGCGGGATTGACTCGTACACGTTACATATGACCCATGGATCCTTTTCCTAAAATATCGACACAGTCCGAATGCGTTTGCTCCGTTTTCCGTACGTCACTTGATGCTTTTCACTTAAAATGATGTCCTTTTGAAACAAAAGACAGACACTTTGAGTGGTGTCGGCCACACCGCGTCTCCGATTGAGGCGGGGTTGATTTGTACATGTCACATATGACCCATGGATCGTTCTCCTAAAGTTTCAACGGAAACCGAATCCGTTTGGTCCGTTTTCCGTATGTACTTAAAATGGTTTCCGTTTTAAACAAAAGAGAGCCACTTAGACTGATCTCAGCCACACCGCGACTTCGATTCATCCCGGGTTGGCTAGTACACGTCACATATGACCCATGGATCGTTGGGATAAATTATCAACAGATTCGGAATGCGTTTGGTCAGTTTTCCATATGCCAGTTGTTCTTTTCACTTATAATCCTATCCATTTTAAACAAAAGAGACACAGTTAGAGCGGTGTCACCCACACCGCTCCTCGGATTGATGCGAGATTGACTCGTACACGTCACATATGACCCATTGATCCTTGTTCTAAAGTATCGACACAGTCCGAATGCCTTTGGTCGGTTTTCCGTATGTCAGTTGATGCTTTTCACTTAAAATGACGTCCTTTTGAAACAAAAGACGAACACTTTGAGTGGTGCCAGCCACACCGCGTCTCCGATTGAGGCGGGGTTGATTCGTACACGTCACATATGACCCATGGATCGTTTTCCTATGGTTTCAACGGAAACCGAATCTGTTTGGTCGGTTTTCTGTATGTACTTAAAATGGTGTCTGTTTTAAACAAAAGAGAGCCACTTAGACTGATCTCGGCCACACCGCGACTCGGAGTGGCCTGAAATAAGACGAAAAATATGGGTGAGTGATTTCTAAAGTGGTTGAGTAGACGACACATCAATCGGACGTGTCGTGTGCCCGCGGTGACTGAGAACCCAGTTCTGGTGTCATAAACGGCCAAAACGGGCATCAAATGGTCAAATTCATAGCGGACGACCTCAGATTGACTCGAAACCACTGTGAAACATTCTAATTATTATTTCTGACATGTACGCGTAGACGGCACATCAATCGGACGTGCATTGTGCACACAACGACTCAATATGCGCTTTTTAAGTGTTGGGCGCGCTTCCGAATGGCGTGTGGGGTGGTCCAAACTGGCCAAACGACGTCGGATTGGCCTAAAATCGGACGAAAATAACGGGTGAGTGAATTGTGAATTGGTCGGGCAGACGACACGCCAATCGGAGGTGCCGTGTGCCCGCGGTGACCGAGAACGCACTTCTGGTGCCATAATCGGCCAAAACGGGCCTCAAACTGTCAAATTTAGAGCGTATGACATCGGATTGACCTGAAACCACCGTGAAACATTCTAATTATTATTCGTGACGTGTACGCGCAGACAACACGTCAATCGGACGTGCGGTTTGCGCGGTACGGCTCAATATGCGTGTTTTAAGTGATGCACCCGCTTCATAAACGCGCGTGAGGGGGGTCCAAACAGGCCGAACAAAATTGGAATGGCCTGAAATCAGACGAAAAATACGGGTGAGTGATTTCTGAAGTGGTTGAGCAGACGACACATCAATCGGACGTGTCGTGTTCCCCCGGTGACCGAGAACCCATTTCTGGTGTCATAAACGGCCAAAACGGGCGTCAAACGGTCAAATTCATAGCGGACGACCTCGAATTGACCCGAAACCACCGTGAAAAATTATAATTATTATTCTTGACATGTACGCACAGACGACACATCAATCGGACGTGCGATGTGCGCGCAACGACTCAATATGCGCTTTTTAAGTGTTGGGCGCGCTTCCGAAAGGCGTGTGGGGTGGTCCAAACCGGTCAAACGACGTCAGATTGGCCTGAAATCGGTCGAAAATAACGGGTGAGTGAATTGTGAATTGGTGGGGCAGACGACATGCCAATCGGACATGTCGTGTGCCCGCGGTGACAGAGAACGCACTTCTGGTGCCATAGACGGCCAAAACAGGCGTCAAACGGTCAAATTCATAGCGGAAGACCTCGGATTGATCTGAAACCACCGTGATGCATTCCAATTATTATTCGTGACGTGTACGCATAGACGGCACGTCAATCGGAAGTGCGGTTTGCGCGGTACGGCTCAATATGCGTATTTTAAGTGATGCACCCGCTTCATAAACGCGCGTGAGGGGGGTCCAAACGTGCCGAACGAAGTCGGAATGGCCTGAAATCAAACGAAAATTACGGTTTAGTGATTTCTGAAGTGGTTGAGAAGACGGCACATCAATCGGACATGTCGTGTGCCCGCGGTGACCGAGAACCCAGTTTTGGTGTCATAAACGGCCAAAACGGGCGTCAAACAGTCAAATTCATAGCGTACGACCTCGGATTGACCCGAAACCACCGTGAAACATTCTGATTATTATTCCTGACGTGTACGCGCAGACGGAACATCAATCGGACGTGTGGTGTGCGCGCAACGACTCAATTTGCGCTTTTTAAGTGTTGGGCGTGCTTCCGAATGGCGTGTGGGGTGGTCCAAACCGGCCAAACGATGTCGAATTGGACTAAAATCGGACGAAAATAACGCGTGAGTGAATTGTGAATTGGTTGGGTAGACGACACGCCAATCGGAGGTGCCGTGTGCCCGCGGTGACCGAGAACGCACTTCTGGTGCCATAAACGGCCAAAACGGGCGTCAAACGGTGAAATTCAGAGCGTATGACATCGGATTGACCTGAAACCACCGTGAAACATTCTAATTATTATGCGTGACGTGTACGCGCAGACGAAACGTCAATCGGACGTGTGGTTTGCGCGGTACGGCTCAATATGCGTGTTTTAAGTGATGCACCGGCTTCGTAAACGCACGTGAGGGGGGTCCAAATGGGCCGAACGATGTCGGAATGGCCTGAAATCAGACGACAAATACGAGTGAGTGATTTATGAAGTGGTTGAGCAGACGACACTTCAATCAGACGTGTCGTGTGCCCGCGGTGACAGAGAACCCAGTTCTGGTGTCATAAACGGCAAAACGGGCATCAAACGGTCAAATTCATAGCGGACAACCTCAGATTGACCCAAAACCACCGTGAAACATTCTAATTATTATTCCTGATGTGTACGCGCTGACGACACATCAATCGGACGTGCGGTGTGCACGCAACGACTCAATATGCGCTTTTTAAGTGTTGGGCGCGCTTCTGAATGGCATGTGGGGTGGTCCAAACCGAACAAACGACGTCGGATTGGCCTGAAATCGGACGAAAATAACGGGTGAGTGAATTTTGAATTGGTCGGGCAGACGACACGCCAATCGGAGGTTCCGTGTGCCCGCGGTGACCGAGAACGCACTTCTGGTGCCATAAACGGCCAAAACGGGCCTCAAACTATCAAATTCAGAGCGTATGACATCGGATTGACCTGAAACCACCGTGAAACATTCTAATTATTATTCGTGACATGTACACGCAGACAACACGTCAATCGGACGTGAGGTTTGCGCGGTACGGCTCAATATGCGTGTTTTAAGTGATGCACCCGCTTCGTAAACGCGCGTGAGGGGGGTCCAAACGGGCCGAATGAAGTCGGAATGGCCTGAAATCAGACAAAAAATACGGGTGAGTGATTTCTGATGTGGTTGAGTAGACGACACATCAATCGGACGTGTCGTGTGCCCACGGTGACCGAGAACCCAGTTCTGGTGTCATAAACGGCCAAAACTGGAGTCAAACGGTCAAATTCATAGCGGATGACCTCAGATTGACCCGAAACTACCGTGAAACATTCTAATTATTATTCCTGACGTGTACGCGCTGAAGTCACATCAATCGGACATGCGGTGTGCACGCAACGACTCAATATGCGCTTTTTAAGTGTTGGGCGCGCTTCTGAATGGCGTGTGGGGTGGTCCAAACCAGACAAACGATGTCGGATTGGCCTGAAATCGGACGAAAATAACGGGTGATTGAATTGTGAATTGGTCGGGCAGACGACACGCCAATCAGAGGTGCCGTGTGCCCGTGGTGACCGAGAACGCACTTCTGGTGCCATAAACGGCCAAAACGGGCCTCAAACTGTCAAATTCAGAGCGTATGACATTGGATTGACCTGAAACCACCGTGAAACATTCTAATTATTATTCGTGACGTGTACGCACAGACGGCACGTCAATCGGACGTGCGTTTTGCGCGGTACGGCTCAATATGCGTGTTTTAAGTGATGCACCTGCTTCGTAAACGCGCGTGAGGGGGGTCCAAACGAGCTGAACGAAGTCAGAGTGGCCTGCAATCAGACGACAAATACGGGTGAGTGATTTTTGAAGTGGTTGAGCAGACAAAACATCAATCGGACGTGTTGTGTGCCTGCGGTGACCGAGAACCCAGTTCTGGTGTCATAAACGGCCAAAACGGGCGTCAAACGGTCAAATTCATAGCAGATGACCTCGGATTGACCCGAAACCACCGTGAAACATTCTAATTATTATTCATGACATGTACACGCAGACGGCACATCAATCGGACGTGCGGTGTGCGCGCAACGACTCAATATGCGCTTTTTAAGTGTTGGGTGCGCTTCTGAATGGCGTGTGTGGTGGTCCAAACCGGCCAAACGACGTCGGATTGGCCTGAAATCGGACGAAAATAATGGGTGAGTGAATTTTGAATTGGTTGGGCAGACGACACGCCAATCGGAGGTGTCGTGTGCCCGCGGTGACCGAGAACAGACTTCTGGAGCCATAAACGGCCAAAACGGGCCTCAAACTGTCAAATTCAGAGCGTATGACATCAGATTGACCTGAAACCACCAGGGGATGTCCAGGGGCTGTCCAGGGGATGTCCGGGGGGATGTCCGGGGGGATGTCCGGGGGGCTGTCCGGGGGGCTGTCCGTGGTCCAGGGAGGAGGGGGGGCTGTTCGGGGGGCTACCGGGGGCTGTTCGGGGGGCTGTCCGGGGGGCTGTCTGGGGGCTGTCCGGGGGGTGTTCGGAGGGTTGTCCGAGAGCTGTTCGGGGGCTGTTCAGGGGGCTGTCCGGGGGGTGTTCGGGGGGTTGTCCGGGGTACAAGGAGGTGGTGGGGGGCTGTTCGGGGGGTTGTCCCGGGGGCTGTCCGGGGTCCAGGGAGGATTGGGGGGGGGGGCTGTTCGGGGGGCTTTTTAGGGGCTGTCCGGGGTCCAGGAGGAGGGGGGGGGGGTTGTTCGGGGGGCTGTCCAGGGGATGTCCGGGGGGGTGTTCGGAGGGTTGTCCGGGGGCTGTTCGGGGGATGTTCGGGGGGCTGTCCGGGGTCCAGGGAGGGAGGGGAGCTGTTCGGGGGGCTGTCCGGGGGGCTGTCCAGGGGCTGTTCGGGGGGCTGTCTGGGGGCTGTCCAGGGGGTGTTCGGAGGGTTGTCCGGGGCTGTTCGGGGGCTGTTCGGGGGGCTGTCCGGCGGGTGTTCTAGGGGTTGTCCGGGGTACAAGGAAAACCCGTCCCCCCCCCCACAACATACCTCGACACCCCTACCCCCCACAACCCACTTGAAAACCCAGCCCACCCCACCCCACCTGGACAGCCCTACCGTCACCCCACTTGGACAACCCATCCCCCACCCTACCTAGACAGCCCCTCCCCCACCCCACCTGCACACCCTTCCACCCCACTTGGACAACCCCTGCCTGGACACCCACCCCCACCCAACCTGCATACCCTCCCCCACCCCAAACAGCCCTACCCCCACCCTATTTGGACAACCCAGCCCCCCTCCCCCCACCCCCTCCACCTAGACAGCCCCCTCCTCAACCCTACCTAGACATCCCCTCCCCCACCCAATTTGGACAACCCAGCCCCCTCCGCCACCCTACCTAGACAGCCCCCTCCCCCCACCCTACCTAGACAGCCCCTACCCCACCCCAAACAGCCCTACCCCCACCCCATTTGGACAACCCAACCCCCTCCTCACCCTACCTAGACATCCCCCCCCCCACCCTACCTAGAGAGCCCCTACCCCACCCCAAACAAGCCGTACCCCACCCCATTAAGACAACCCAACCCCCTCCCCACCCTACCTAGATAGCCCCTCGACAGCCCCTCCCCCACCCCAAACAGCCCTACCCCCACCCCATTTGGACAAACCCTGCCCCCTCCCCCACCCTATCTGAGATAGCCCCCTCCCCCACCCTACCTAGACAAGCCCCTCCCCCACCCCAAACAACCCTACCCCCCACCCCATTTGGACAACCCATCCCCCTCCCCACCTCTACCTAGACAGCCCTCCCCCAACCCCACTTGGATAGCCCTCTACATCCTCCCCCATCCCATCTGCACACCCTCCCCCACCTCAAATTGAAACATAAATTCATCCAAATGAAATTCCAATTTTCAACAAAAATAATTTCAACCAAAAGTACCATATCACCCCACTAAACAAACCCTTTACCATGTTTGAAGAGTAGAACAAAAAACAGAAAACAAATCCAAGGGTTCTGTAGATAGCAACCCTAATTAGCCTAAATCAAATCATCAAACACCAACTAAATAGAGGAATAACACTAAAACAAAGGTAAAACTTACTAATTTGAAGTGTGAAATAAGATTTTGTTTGATTGAAGGTGGATCTGGGTGTAAAGGAGTATCGGGGCCGAGAAGAATTCACGATCTCTCTGTGTGTAATCGATCTGCAATCGGGCTGGGTGGGGGTTCGGATGGTCTGTATTTGGGGGAAATCTTTCCCAACGGTTTTTAAAAACCGTTGGAAAGATAGTGTTTTCCCCAACTGTTTCATTAAACCGTTGGGAAAACTGATGTGTTTTTCCAATTTTTCCCAACAGTTCTCAAGAACCGTTGGGAAAATCTCCCCAATACCACAACTATACAATGGTTGTAATGAACCGTTGGTAAAAAAACCCCATGAACATATATCCAATGGTTCTAATGAACCGTTGGGAAAAACCTCCCCTATAAACCTCAATACCAACGGTTATAGTAAACACTGATAAAGCCTTCCTAAACAATCCTTCACCAACGGTTTCATAGAACTGTTGGTATGTAAGTGTGGGGAAAAACCCAGATTTCCAGTAGTGTTTCCTTGATATTTAGTAAAATTATTCAACAGGTCTTGATTCAGTGTTTTTTTAGTAATAATTTTCATACTTAAACATATTTTCAGTCTAAGTGAACCATTAAATCCCTATATGCTATTTTTATGTGTTGTTTTATGAATTTCAATGGTTTTTTATCAATACCTCTCTCTTGTTGTGTTTTTTTTCAACAATAGATTTCACTCGAGAATTTATATGTCTCATGAATCTCTCTATGGAAATAAGTGTAAAACTCTAATTTGTTGGGATGAAGCTGTAGAAAAAAATATATTGGAACTTAATCTAGATGAGGAAATGGAATAGGAAGTCATGTCTATTCATTAACACATGAAGTTATATTAGAGTTTATAAAACATTTAGGCTAAAAATCATCGATGTGATCTGGAATTGAAAGTTGATGAGAAAGTATTTGTAATAATATTACAATCGAAAAAGTTTATGATATAAAGTAAATAGGTAATATTCCATCAAAATATATATTTTTTGAAAATTTTATATATCCACTTTATGGGTTAGTGGAACCGAACACATTTAGACCTCAAATTAAAACAACAACATTACAAAAATCAAAATTTGTATTTAAAAACCAAAACCAACAGAACCACATTCAAATTTGATAACGAGACCACTACACGGTCCAAAAGATCACGTATTTTGAGAAGATAAGTCTGGATTACCACTGTCGCCATCGTACTTCACTATCATCACCATCATTTCAATGTTGTCCATTTAACCATCATTCACCTTTGTAACCGACTTCTCCGTTGATAATACTAGTCATAAAACTCCTTATGGAAAGCATCCTAATGAAGCTTCAAACCACGATCACCTCCTTCAGAAACAACAAAATGTGAACAAAAATCGATCACAAAAATTCGTAACATCTTCAGTGTATTAAAGATGAGCATCGTCGGTATCCTAACACAACACTGTCCATCATCCATGTCATCTAAATTCACACCAGAATACTGAAGTCAGTCGGATCATCCCCCATCAAACCAGAAAAAACACCCAAACACCATTACCGATTCCAGTTCTATTGGCCAAAATAATCAAACATGAATGAATCCAATCTAAAAACAATAAAAATGTTCAACACTGAACCAACATCATGCCGTATAAGCACCAAACCGTCAAAAATATATAAAACTAAAAAGATCGAGTCATAAAAAGGATGATGCTGAAACCTGAACATCGTGGGAGAAGAAAACCAGAGCAAATATCAAGAGGGGCACTGTCAGCCATCAAAGATCACCTCCCAAAACTTCTCAAGAGCCACCGCTCTAGATCCGACCAGGATAAGAGCCGAGGGACGTGAATTCAGGGCATAGGTTTGAACTGATGAGGTCTCTGAACGATGACATCCTGGGGTTTCTAAAAACAATGAAAAAGAAGAGAAAGATCTGACTCAGAAGGGCTCATGAAAACTATTGACCGCTAAACCAAAAATCCCAAAACCCAGATGAACCATCACTCCTGATCCGATATGGAGAGTCATCGTGGAACAAGAGATCAGAGCAGGCTGAAGCGGTCTAAGGCTTCCACACCGAACCACCTTCGACAATAACACCATGAAAGATTGAAGAACTAGAATGAGATCTCAGATGTAAGGATATGAGAGAAAGATGGAAAGATCAAAGGAAAGAAGAAGAAAGGAAGGGGTCGGAAGGGTCACGCCGTCACGAGGATACCCTAGGAGGAAGCATGGCACACTCAAGGGAGCGCTCTGTCGGAGAACAGAGCCATCACCTTCTATGAATAGTTATTTTAAAATAGGATATATTGACTCCTAGGTATATTGGGACCTTTTTATATTATTGATTGAGTAGGGAATGAAGCTTACCACTTGGCACTTCCATCGAACCTCTCTCAAGTTCATGATGTGTTCCATGTATCTCTCCTAAGGAAGTACATACCATAGCCTTCACATGTATTGAACACAGAAGACATAGCACTGGAGAATCATATTTTTTATTAAGAGGAGTTTTTAATAATTATGGATCATAAAGATAATGATTTATGAAAAAATACTACTCACCTAGTTAAAATTCTTAGGAAGAATTAGAAATCCAATGAAACTACATGGGAACATAAGGATGTAAGGAAATAGATATATACCTATTTTTTGAACAAGAGAGATGGAATCTAGAGGAAGAAATTAATTTTAAGGGGGATATAAACAAAAAACCTAAGATTTTATGTTATATTTCTATTTGAATAAATTTAATCTCCTTGATTGATTGTGATATATGAAAACCTGTGTTTAAATGAACTGAGATATATATAAAATTATTTTAATATCACCATTATAATCTAGATTTTAAATTTTATTATTGAATAAAAATATTGACATTTTTTGAATTATGAATCAGGGATTAAGATAAATTAATCATATTAATAATTAAGTATTCAAATTTTTGTAATGCTTTTATATTCTTCAAAAATAAAGTTTTCATTAAAAAATCTTTTTTATTGATTTTTATGAGAAAATAATATAATTAATATCAACCATTTTTATCAAATTTATTTGAGGAAAATTAATTTAATTTTTAAAATCATCTTGTAAAAATTATCTTTGATATATCCTTTGATAAGTGTTGGAAAAATATGACTTTTTTATGAATAGTGAAAAATACTGATTTTTATTGAAAAATATTTTTATTTATTTCAAGAATTTTAATATTAATTTTTTTTATTAAAATTATTTAAATTTCTAATTTTTTTCATTTATATAGTTAATAATCCAATTAATTTTGTTGGTATCAATTTATGGGTTTATAGTTTAAAATTTTTTGAGACAAAATAAACAAAATATGGAAAACCACTTATCAACACTTTTTTTTAATGATAGATTAAATTCCTATACATATGTTAATTTAATTTAAAAATATGTATTAATATTTGTACGCATAATAATAAATACAATTCTATAGTGAAAACTTAATTTCTGGTCATTATAAATGGTGACCATCGTAAATATTCATCACCTAAGTAAAAGAGGTTAAATTGTTTTAATACCATGGGGTAAAATATAAAAATATATTTAACACCTAAATTTATCCTATTTTATGAGTGGTTTTAAAGAAAATGTAAAATTATCAATTTAAATAAAGCATTTTAAAACATTTTTTTTATAAATTAGGTGACCAATATTTTCTTTTAAGAAATTATGTTATATTTTTATAGAAATTAAATATTATTTTTTGGTCTTTGGATTTAATATCAAGGATGAAAGATGAAATTTGGGATTGGATTCCACCAATAGACTAAAAAATATATGTTTTTAAACAATTAAAATCCTGGAATAAAATGTGTTAATTATTTTTATAAAGTTAATTATTTGTACTCTAAAATTAGGTATTTTCCTAAAAATTGTTTTTTATGTGTTCTGGGTTCTTATATTGAAAGTAATTTCTACCATCGATATAAATTAAATATCATAAAATGGATTGTAAATTTTTAATCATCTTGTCTAATTTTTTAGAAGGAACCTATAATTTGTTTCATATAATTTTGTTACCATGGTAAAAATTTGAGATATCCTAGATAAGGATAACATTGATTTAAAGTGGTCTAATGAGAATATAATGAATAAACTATATCCAAGAATTAAAAAATGTGATATATTGAGTTATTCCAACCTTATGGAATATTATATTCTAATTTGGTGTTCCTTGTTTCTAATTGATATTGTTATGATGTATATATATATATATTATATAATCTTTTTAGTAATTCCTAGTCTATACATCCCTTTCCCAATAAAATTATATCACATATAATATTTTAAACTAAATTATTTAGCATTATATTATATAAAATACCTACCAAAATAACTTCCTATATCCACTCATCACATCTAAGATCTTCAAGTATTTCCATAAAACAATTCTTTCAAGGCATAAGGCGTAAGCGGAAGGAGGTTTCTCAACAAAGATGTATAACTCTTAACCATGGGTTTTTTATTTTATTTTTAATTACAACATATATAAATATATGTTATAAAATATAAAATAATTAATTATTTGTGTTAAATATTTTAACACCCAAATATTTCATAGTACATTATCTCATTAAAGTAATTCAATAGCTTACACTACACGCAACACCGAGTACAAGCGCACTACAACATACTAAACCGTTCAAAAAGCGGTTATGAATAGTATTTACTGCATTTTAAATATTTTATACTATATATAATGTTAAAATCCATATTGGGTGTTTCTTAGACATAATAGAAGAACAAATTCATTTTTAAGGTAAAAGAAGTGTTTTTAAAAAAATGCAATTTTAACACCTTTTAATGGAGAACCCTTTTTAAAACTAATATTTACCACTTTTATATATTCAATTTAATGGAATGAAATTTTTATTTATAAGCAGGACATGAAAATTTAGTTTGGATAAATATTTGGTACTAATCTGGTGATTTTTATATTTTGATGAATAGTGAAAAATACTATTTTTTGATTGAAAACAAAATTTTTAATCGAAATAATTTTTATTGTTAAATTTTGAATTTGAATGTTTTTTAAGTATAAAGAGATTATATTTTTATCATTTAACACAATTTAGGTCATTATAAGTAATTTCACATTTAAATTTGACGCAAACACATGTCAATCTTTTGAAAGTTGTTACTTTTTTAAAACCCACATTTTGGTTTTGACAATGAGATTTAATTTTAAATTAATAAAGGAAACTTCAATGTTTTGAATTTGGTAAAATAGATATCATTTTTGAATTCGGAATATCAAAATCATCTTAAGGTTATTTTTTTGTATTTTTCTGAAAACATTCAATTTTTGATGAATAGTGAAAAACATTGCGTTATTATTTAAAACCGAAATTTTATTTAATTAAGTAGTTTTTTAATTTTAATTTATTTTAAGTAAAAATAGATATATAATACCTATATGATTTAAATTTAATTTATTTGAGTCATTTTATAATAATTTTAGATATAAAAAATTTTATCGAACTTTTTACCATCTTTTACTCATCTCCTAGGAGGGATGGAAAATTTGTATAAAACATAATTTTACCTCTTCTGTGAGTTGAATTTTAAAAATCCGAGAAACATGATTGAAATCAGTAAGAAAAATGTGTTTTAATAAGATGAAAATAATTTTTGGTGAATAATAGCTTTTACTTTTATTTACCATAATTAAAAGTAAATAGGGTAATTAAGGGTAAAAATAATATTATTATTACCCTAAAACATGTCCTAATTCTATTGGATAGGTGTAACTCTACCAAAAAACCCTTAGGAATAAAATATGATTATTTAGTTCCACTTGGATTAGATTAGTAAATTTATTATTATTTAATTTAAAGAAGAGTTAAAAGTGTTAAATTCAATGCTTAATAACTAGACCATTTTTAATATAGGGTTATACATAATATAAATTAGACTATAAATATTCATTAGAAATATAAAAAAATTTCTTTCCTAATTTTAATTATTTATAATTTTTATACATTAAATAATTAAATTTATTTACGACACAATGATGACGCAGTAATTATCTTAATAATAAAATATTAAAATAATTGATATTATAAATATCCAAATAAATGTAATTTGACACTCGTGATGAATTCAAATAATTTTCTAGGTTAATATTCCATGTTAGTATTGACCATATGAATTTATTTAGAAGTAATAAAGTTGTTAGGACTTTAACAAAAATCATTTATTAAATAATGTCAAAATTGACATACTTGATTTTTTAAAACAAATACTATATTATTGGTCGATATAATATTCCTAAAAAACTAAGGTTTATCCAAACTGCCTTAATAATATTATATATGTCATTAATGAACCTATTTGTGTTTTCATGGATGTTTATAGAATGTTTATTAATAATATAATATAAAAATACAAAGAGGCATGGTAAATGTAAAACTATTTAACTAAGAGTTAAATCTAAAAGATATGGTTAATATGATGACATAAACCTGTCAAAAACCTATTGGTTGATAGGTTTTAGACCCATACCCACCTTATCTGATAAATAATTCATTTTTGGTGCCATTATAAACTGAATATGATTTTATTATAAAATAATATTTCAAGCTTTTCCTAAAGTGACCCTCACATCTCTTATAAAAGGGAACTTACTCTTCTCTCAAATTCACAACTTCAAAGCCATTTGGCTCAGCCAAGACCTTCCCAAATATCCTCTAATATATCCTCCCTTAATCATAGAGGCATTCCTTTATTCAGAAAGACATCTTACGGTTCCCTTTTGATCAAATTCAACAGAAGAACCCGTTGAAGAGGTAAATATTTCATCACCCCTTTCAAGTTCTTTTCTTCTTCCACTTCCTATTTCATTGTTGTTTCCATTCTAAAATAATAACTCCAATATATTCTATATAATTTGATGTTATTATAAAAATGTTACAACCATATTCATTATTATATCCATCCTATAAATGACAAAGTCACTATACGTGTGTACGTATGGATTACCGTCTCCACATCGTGGTGTAGTTTGTAATTCAAACACTTCATTATTTGGATGGGTATAATAATGAGTATAAATGATATAAATAATAAATATAAAATTTTAATTATTATTTATATATTATATAACATACAATTACATACAATTTTTCCATTCATATAATGATATTGTCCCTCGTGCGTACGTAAGGATTACCATCTCCACGACGTGAAGAGATTCAATTCCACTTTCACCATTCAATGATGGTTATAAAATATATGTCATTAATAAGTATGTAATATATGACATAATTATGATACTGGATATATATATATATATATTAACTTACATATATCTTATTCACTTAGTTCCATTCAAAACGATATGAATACGTAAACTGCGTTTATGCGTACGTACGACCTACCGTCTCCAGAAACAGTGATTGACATTTCATATATAAGTCTATTATACATATTTATATTCTAAATTTATATGATATATAAATAATTTTTTATATTTTTGAAGTATTTAAATCCTGATCTATGTGATACAATCCAGATTAACCAGTTAAGACACGTACGACAAAGAAAGCAATTACTACCCGAAATGTTAATATAATGTGGAAATTATTATTAAATGGGTAGTATAAAGTAATAAATGAATCATGTATGATATAATAAATATTAATATGGTTCTGGTATAATTTAATAACATACTCAGGTCTTTATATAAATTGTTATACTTACCGCCGACTAAAATAAAGTTAAAGGTAAGGGTTAATTCCCCAAGATCAATATTATTAGAGATTATTTATGAGTAAGTATTTACTGGGACATATTTATTATCCATGTCCATGTTTCATAAAATATTTTACAAAAGGATTCTTTTTAAGTTAATCTTTAACTAAAAAATCATTTTAAATGTTTTAAAGATTTATTATTCCAATCCTTTCTCGTTAATGTCCATGTTTTCAAAATGATTTTAATGATTTATTTATATAAATGAATGTTTTAAAATGTTAATTCCATTCAAAAGGTTCAAAGTGGTATGAGACACATTGATTCAGAAATATCTTTTAAAGGAATTCCTTTATAAATTGTGAGAATTTTGAAATGATTTCATGAAAAAGGGATATTTCTCTCAAAGAGTTTTATTATTCTTTTTCAACTATGTTAACATCATTTACTGAATATTATTCTTGATCAAGGTTGATTTATTATGATAAAAATATCCAATATTGTATTGAAGATTTTGTTATATGTTTTACAGTGGATCTGTTATTTTTATACCATTCATTATTTATGGATAAATTGTTGACATCTCGTATTATAGTTTTAATGCGAATGTTTATGTTATATATGAACCTTCTCATATGAGGAATGCATTGGACTTTGTAAGTGACGGGTGTATCCAGCTATAGCTCCTCAATGAATTGGTAGTTCCCATGAGAAAAACTAGTGTCTTGGCACAAGGCCTTGACAAAATCATATTTGTATTATTGGAACAAGGCCTTGACTATGTGGTTATGAAGTCTGGCATTATACATTCCATCACTATGAAAGTGGCTATTGAAATTGCATGTGATTATTCAACTAGTAGAATATTAATGTGAATAAGCAAATGGAATTATTTGATTTTACCTTTTCCATATTATGTTGAATTTTATGTTTAAAAGGATTTTGTTTTAGTCTTATACATTTCCTTAAAAATTTGAGCTTATTTATGAAAGATTCTGGTATATTGTTATCCTTACTGAGATTCTGAGCTCACCCCTTTCTATGTTTTATTTTTCCCAGGATTCCAAGAAGTGTATTGTGATTGATATGAAAGGTTAAGCTAAGGTAATAATGGAATTAATAAAGGATTATTTATGTTGTGTTTTATGTTATAAAGTATAAGGTAACATTCATGTATGTAATCTATTTCCAAGACTGCTAAACCGATCAGTCCTTCAGGACATGATACCTTGTAATCCTGCTAATATATATAAATAATGCACTGACTCTAGGATTCCAGGTTCAGGTAATTACAAATATTCTTAATTTTTATTATTAGTAATGGAAATCCATTCTCCACCTCCTTCCTATTCGTTTGAAAATGATAATGTTGCTCGTGCGTATATTGGAGTACCACCTCTATGAAGTGATGTGGTTTATTTTTTATGTGAATTTTTTATGGATGTTAATAAGGTTATATTTAATATATATATATATATATATATATATATTTATATATAAATTATCTTGTATGTGTTATTTGTTATTTACGTTTCATTCATTCCATATTCTGAAAAGTGAAAACGGTACATACACATACGTACGACCTATCATATCCATTAGTAGTGTAATTCATTTTTCTATATTTACATTTCATGGATGACTCTAAATATATATACATTAAATAAAAAGGTAGTTTATATGATTAATTACTTTTTATAGATGGTGTAACTATGAGAAATGTACAAGGATTGAAACTACATGACCAAAACTGAAATTAAAAACAAAAATATTAACACCTGGGAATGATGTTTTCATAAGGAATTATTAATGAATGGTATCAAAAATATTGGAGTAAATAATATATGATATTAGAAGTATCTACATGATTATTTAATAATTTTAAATTAATTATATAATATATTAATTTTCTTTGAAATCCATTCGATCATGATATAGGGGTTTTATGTTACGATATCATTTTTATAAAGGTTGTTTATCAATAAGATTACAAGGATTAAATTTCATGAAATATATCTCAATAATTATTGTAAATTTTATTATCCTATAATTATTTTGGAAGATTACATTTTTTAATTTCATTTTCCACTTTATACCTACTCAAGATACCAAAATAATGTTCTTAAGAAAAATCTATGGTATTTCTCTCTACAGACAGAAAGACTTTTCTTCCATGCTAATGTATTCAAAACAAATTCAAATATTTTTTTTTAGTTTATCTTATTATTTTTAAAATGAATGGTTTCTTATAATTTAATTTTTACAAAATGGTTTAAAGGGAATATTATTTTCACATTCCCGATGATATACTTTTGACTTTTTATTGAAAATGTGAAAGGAATCATTGTTTTAACATATATAAAATGAATTGAATTTCCTAAATTAATGACCAATAAATGTTTTGAATAATCCTATAAAATATTTGAGATTTATTTTCAATGAAAATTTTCTCTAATGTATTTTTTTTATTTTTCATATTTTTATGATGTGATTGGAAAATTAAAAGGGTATTTTCCTCAAGAAATTCTCCAAGTGATCATTTAAAGTAATTTTCATGTAATATGAAATCTTATGATGTCACTTTCTTTGATAGTGATATAATCCAATGATTCTACACTTATTCTTTATTTGGGATTTTTATGATTTTGATGATGAGATATTTATACAACCCATTTATTTTCCTTGGTTTACTCTATGATGAATTGTTGAAATGCTTATGAAACCCATTTCATTTCCAGAGTAATGAAATATGACAAATGATTTATAATCTTAGGAAACATATATAAATGGATTATGGATACCTGATTGGTGGGAAATGAATTATATTTCCCCAAATGTATTCAGAAAAAGTGGATATATCATTAGATAATAAGAATTAGAATTAGGGGGGGGTCCTAATCCAGTAAGGGACTATATCCGATACGATTATATAGGGAGTAAAAGTTGAATAATACAATTTAATGGGGAGTAAACCCAATACACTATAATATTCTTGCTAATGATCCTTGACTAGTAAAAAAAAGTTTATATTCTTATTTTTATTCAAAAACATTATGTATTATGAAAATATTATTCTCTCAGGGATTATTTTTCTTGGATTC
Organism: Viscum album; assembly: GCA_963277665.1. Lineage (NCBI taxonomy): Eukaryota > Viridiplantae > Streptophyta > Magnoliopsida > Santalales > Viscaceae > Viscum > Viscum album. The sequence continues at coordinate 728,955,441 of OY728155.1, forward strand.
CTTTATAATTAATGTTTTATGAACTAGAAATATTTATGTTTTGATTCATAATTATGTTATATGAGATGTTGGGTATGGATCTTCCATAGGAAATCTCATGGTTTCAAACCCTTATACTCATTTTAGTTTTAAGTTATCATTGATTTCAATCACGTTAACACTTAAAAAGAATCTAAGCCTATAAATTATTATATTTACTTTATATATGTTATAATGATATGTTTTATGTATGATATGTATAAGGATGGTACTAGTCAAGAAGAAATTAGTGATAGGTTATGTATATATCTTATGATTTTGTTGTCCATCTTTCTAATTTTCTTATGACATTAAACCTATTAGATTTTAGCGTGGATATAATTATTGTGTAATTTATATTCATATATTAATATTAGATATTTATGTATGAAATGATTGTGTTTATATATATTCTTCTTGAAGTTACATGAGATGTAGTTTGGAAATGGTTGGGAAAAATGTTTTTTGATGTTTTTTTCCACCTTCTCAGTCATATAGAAGTGAGGTTATAGTTTTGGATTTTCATCAAATGACCGTTCTTAATATTTATTTTATGGGATTTGATAATCACATGTTTCTTGAATATGTAGTTTCCTCTGTTCATCTATGTTTATTCATATTTAATCGTGTTTATCTTACTAAAAATGTCGCATATTATGATCTATAACATCATTATTCAACATTTATTTCTATATAATAATAATATCACCTACCATTTATAATCAGGAATATGAATCAATTTTTTTTGTATTCACTGTTGAATGAAATAGATTATATATTAAGTGATAAATTAAAGTGAGTTTCCCTCCTAACTCCCCTGAAATGGGTCTATGTTTAGGAAACACATCTCACAAGGCCTTACCAATCAAAATTTATTATAACCTGGAAAGAAACCAAGTGGACGATTGGGGTCACTTATCAAGGATTTATTCCACAAAGAATCCACAACCTAGAACCTTATTTTTTATTTTTTGTTTTATTAATTTTTAAACCAACAAACATGGGGTTGTTTGATGAATAAAAATAGATAATCAAAATGAAAATGAAAATAAAAAATGAATGAGGTAATAAGATACACCCCTATATTAAACCATAGTGATACATAATTATACAAATACATTGATTATATATCCCACTCCCTCCATATCCCAACCAAATATATAAAACCTCAATACATCGTTTGTGTGAATGAACATGACACTCATGGAGAATCTTGAAAGTGATCATCTCAAAACTCTCTTAAATGGGTCATAATCGTGATATTATCTAATGAAAAACCATTACAACCATTAGAGAAGAAAATTACGATGAATAGGAGAAGATAATTTTCTTATTCATATAAAAAATTGAGATGTAATGAGAGATGAGGTATGAAAATATCCTTTGACTCTCACTTTCCTAATATTTTAAGAACAAATGAGATGAAAGCAATCTATGTGTGTGGACTCAAGTTCACCAGTTTTCATCAAATTGGTGATCCTTTATATAATATTTTATCATGGTTTTAATAATAAGTATTAGTATTATTCCATAGAGGAATATGAAATAATAATGGTAACATAGAATAACAAAATAGATGAACATAAAATAGAATGAATTAACCATAAAAATTGTGTCATTATAAAGAAACGTAGTTATGATTGGTTGGATATGAACCCACATATAGTTCCATGGGGAATCATATTTATATCATTAATCACACACTCTTCATACCCTTACTTAAATTAAATTTTTGGATCTCACTATATCCATCTTATTTGGATGATAAACATGGTTCCAGTATCATGGGTAATAATTAAGGGTTCTAGGAATTCAAATCATAGAGCTTCTTCAACATTATCTCATTATTATTCTACAATTTCATTATCTGGATGCGCACAACATGGATTATCTAGATTTATTCCCATGCATTTTTGGAATAATGGGTATTGATTTTAATTATGATTTTATGTCATATTTCATAATTTAGGTAAATTTGGTTATTTATTGCTTCTATCAAATCTTGATTAAGTGCTTGATTGATCTCATGAAAGAAAATATTATTTTCATTGTTTTCACAAAAAATGAATTGAATAATAAATTTTTTCATATGAACTGTTCATAGGCATAGTCATTTGAAATGAATGATTGGTTAATCTAATATTTGAGTCACTTTTCTCACAATCAAATTGAACGAAGGTGTAGTTGTTTACTTTCAAATAATTTTTGATTGACCTGTAATGGTCAAATGTGTTTTAATATATGGAATTGTCACCCCATTTCTACATAATTGAATCCTGTAGTATCTGTGGCCCCTAAAGTCAATCCAGATATTCACTAGATGACTATTTAAAAATTTCTGACATGGTCAATCTTATTTCTTCTCATAGACTATTTTCTACCATATGGCTAGTTTCATTCCCTGGTTAGATATGGATTTTCCATTTTTTCATCTTTAACCTACAAACAGAGAGAACAAAATTTAGTGGAGTATTTATAGTAATAAAGATAAAAATGAATAAAAACATTTTATAATACAATGAAAATTCCATTGAAAATTTACATCCAGAACTAAGATCAATGCATGACATCACAATTAATTCCATAAAATCGATAAAACACTGAAAATAAATTATAATCTAATTTTTTAAATTAGGTCTGGATTTAATAATTTAATAATAATTTCATTTTTACCATGGGTTTAGTTTAATTATGGGGTAATTATACAATAAAAATATTACAAATGATTGAAAATTTTCTATTTATTCACCACTATGGGAGGATATAGAAGAAAATAAAATTAAAAATTAATTTAATATTTAATTTAATGTTTTAACCTAGTGAAGCCTCTATGAAAACCTAGTTTATTCACTAATACTCTTTCAAGGATTTTATCAATATTTGTTTTGTGTATTCATCATCAATAATTATTTGGATGATTATTCAAGAGATATTATTCTAGTTTTAATCATGATTAAACGTCAAATCTATATTTATGTGTTTCTATCAATGAAGGGGACTTTAGAACAAAGAAGAAACATCTGGTGGGGAAGAATTATTAGGGGCATCATTGAGAGTGGGGTTCCTGAAATTTGATTCACAGAGGTGATGTTATTCGATGTATACTTCCATTTCCGATGATCAATGGATAAAAACTGATCTTCAGTGAAGTTATATCCATGAATGAAACTATCATTTAAGATATATGTGATATTTGGGGAGATATTAGTAACTGTGTGGAAAATTTTACAGACATAGTAGAATCTATTTTAGGAAACCCCACTACACATTGGGTATTTTGGAAGAACACACACCATATATTTCATTTGTTTCCAATTCTAGGATTTTTGTTCAATATCAATATCATGATAAATGTTGTTGAATAAAACTCTAAATATATCTAGCTGACTATAGGGAATGTACTAGGCGTACATGTTTAGGAGGTCATTTGGCCCTACACTATATGTGGGTGAGAACCATACACCATGTTCCTCTAATTCACAAGTTCAAGAGGTTATTACATGATGTGTACCACACTTACTCCCAAATGTAGTGCATGTTAACCTACAAATCCTGTATATATATTAGTTAATTCCATGTGGTTTTCCAGTACATGATTGGGCTTCTACATAGTGGTTACATGATGTGTACCCTTTGGGATACACCATGCACCTCTTCCAAACCCACCTCCCAACCACATCATCTTGTTTAAAAATTGATTGAGAGATGATAATATTATATCCTTTGTTTTTATAGAATACAATGATGATGTAATTATATTGAACATTAATGGTGTGACATGAAGTTGTGTGAGATAGTTGTTCACTTCATAATTTATTAACCAAAAATGGGGTTGAAGAAATATTTTTCAGAGTGTTAATGGGATATGTACTCCCATTATAGGGGCATAAATGTCAGGGAGTTTTAACTAATTTATATATATAAATAGTTGTTTCCATCCCCGATACACACTTATGTAATTATCCTTTATATGTTTAGTTGATACTACCCCATCTCGAAGCTAAAGAAATACATGATCATCCACTAGGGGAAAGTACAACCTCAACCAATTATAAACCAATTGGTAATTCATGTTCCCATACCTTCAATATAGATAGGTTACATGGTATAATGAGTTTAGATAGGTGGAATTATTGAGAAACACACATGGTTTGTCCATGGATGGTTGTGCAGATCTAGAACCATTCTTAGTTAATGGGTTCGTCTCCCTTGATAATGTCTATTTTTATCATTATCTTCTCTCTCCATCCTTATTATTTGAGTTGATAAGTACTTTGAGGATTCCTTGTAGATTTTATGGAATCCAAATGGATATCTATATACCAAACCCTAGTTGGACATCTTGTATGCACATTTCATGATCTATGAATATGAAATGATATTCATTGGTGATCCTTGTGGACTATTTATTGGATGAGAAAAATAGATCTTGGTGGTGTTGTTACCTGGAAGTGTTTGGACTTGAGGGCATGATCGGTGACCTTCCCATATAAGCTATTTCATTAATATTCAATTTATACTGGGCATAAATTTTTCCACTATTTTTATGCTTTATATATTTCTTCTCATTAGTTAATTATAGTGTTTTTTCAAACATTTTTAACATTTATTAGTTGATTATGTTATTTCATTCCATTTTTATGGAAGGTATGGAGGTGTAAGTGGTGTACATGTACTTAAGGATAAGGGTTCCCATTACAGTGTTTTGTATACTCATAGTCAGTCACCAACCCATATCCCAGTGAACGTGGTATTGGGATTGAAATATTGTCTTATCACTACCTAGGAGGGCCCTAGTGGGTTGGCTCATGCTAGAGTGGTATCAAATAATATTTTACTATAGATGGAGTTTTGAGAAAGATATAATTTTTAGGATTGGTTTATGTATTTAGGAAAATAATTTTAAACATCTTGAGTTAGGATTTCAGGCCAGGAAACCATGTGATTTTGCATCAATTAACATATCCATTAAATAGGACATTATTAACATGTTTTTTTATTTGTGTTATAAAATTGGATATGTGGTAATAAAAATTGTACATGCATCATATAATAACTGTTTATTGATTTCCCATATCCTTTATAAGTCATATTATCCGATATTCTTTTTTGATTATGGTTTGTATTAATGAATTTCAGTTTACAACCACATATATTGTCAAAAATAATTTCAAGGATGGTTCATGATGAAAACCAGTTGAGTTTCGAGCCTTCTATTTAGGCGTTAGTTCATGGGGGGTTTTCCTTGAGTAGGTTAAAATTAGTTCCAAAAAATGTTGAGCAATGAGCAAACCCACTATTTCCTTTTAAGTAATATGTTTCGTTACATATCTAGTAGCTTATTTTTCTAGTTTATTTCAGTGTGGTTTCATGAGGATTTATTATAACACCAATGATTTAGAGGTAGAATCCATCGAGGATCTTTGGAAAACATGGCATGTTGGTAGTTGATGAGTGGATGAAGTTGGTATTTTGAGTTTTATATCTTATTTGGACCCCTTTAACCAAGATGGTGGTTCTTTTGGTTGGTATTATTGATGGTAAAATGATATTTTATTGAGGTTTGGTCACATTTAACTATGAATAGGAGACACTCGCTTAAACCATGTGTGGAAGCCTTCTTTAAGAGGACAATATTTTAAGAACTCTGAGATATGTTAATATTAAAGATCCCCTTTAGCATTTGAAGGGTGTTATGAAAGTTTCAAATCACTCACATAGATTCAAAACCTTAATGTAATAATCCTACGATATGATCTATGGTGGATTTTTCTAGGACCATAAGTTATTCATAGCGTATCACAAGGAGATCTAAAAAGGTGTTGTCCCCTTGTGAAATACATCCTATGTTGAGGTTTTAGAGAAAGAAGTGGTGATAGATAGAATTTTTTTAATTTAGTAATAGAAAATACATTCCTTTAATGTAAATATAATTGTATAGTTATCAAGCACCATTATTAGGGTTTAAACATCTAATTCATGTGAAAATACCATTCATGCTCGTAGGCTTAGAGTAGAGGATCAGAATCTCAGGTCCTATGAAGCTATCCATTCTGGAAAGAGGTAATAATTACATATTTTGTGACATGTTCGGTTACAGTGCTTGTGATTTATTGACCTTATGTGTAGAAGAGGTTGGTTAGAAAGTCAATGAACCCCCATGTTTAGTTAGTTAATGGATTAGTGTCCTCCCAGTGTTGTTTACAATAGAAATTAGGGACATTGTTTTAGAAGAGAAGTAGGTAGAGACCTAGGAGGTGGATAAAATTATAACCCCAGTCTAATTCTTCCACTCAATTGTATAACACACCAATCTCAGAGGTCTGTTTGTTTAGGACACAATTAGATAGAGGGATATGATCTGTTGGTGCACGACATGTTCCATGGTAAAATTTGTATCTTCTCTAACTTGGAATCAGTAATCATAGAAAAGGTGCATTCTATTATTTTATTTATATATCCCTTGTATGATATCTTATGGTTTCAATAGATGAACTACTCCATCCCATGTATCTGGAGACTCATAATGGGAATTAAATCATGATAAAACACTTTTACTAATTGTGCAGGCCCACTCTCAATAGAGTGTGGTTCTCAAGGTATATCTTCATGGATTAAATAATGTTTTATAAAATCTTCCATGATATAGACTATCTATCAACATTTTGTGCAAAGGAATTATTTTTTCTATTAGAGGGTAAGGTTTCTTCAAGATGATGGGATGAGGTTTTTTATTGGTTGATGTCAGGGATTTTTAGGTTGAGTGACCAGAACTCATTACAAGAGGCTGAAACTAATCACTCATTTGTTAGTGAGTATGAAAATTTATATATATGACACTTTATAATATCATATTTTTGAATTTCTGGAGGAGTATATATACCTATTCCTCAAAGATATACTAGAAATACAACATCATCAGGATGCTAACTTTTATATTAAGCCATATTTTGGTGCATACACCGATATCTTTTATGGATTTGGGTATTAACCCCTCTATTTAGATAGAGTTAAGTAATTAGTTGGAGAACCTTCATAAGAAGGGATATATCAAGAATAGTGTATTTACTTCAGTATCATAATTATTATTTATCAAGAATGTGGATGATATAATGAGTTTTTACATTGAATAAAACTATTTAAACCTGGTTACCATCCAGAATAGTTACCATTTTCATAGGATTTATTATCTCTTTGATCCAATTAATTCGAAAAGGTGGTTTTTAAAAATAAACCTCTAATCATGATATCATGAGCATTGGGTTTGTGAAGACGGTATCCCGAAGATAGGGTTCTTATGTCTCTTTAAATATTATGTGTTCTTGGTGATTTCATTGGCTTTATGAATTCCCCCAAAAGTTTAAGTAGGGATAATGCATGTGATCTTGTATCCCTTTCGAGGATTGTTCATAGTTGTCTTCATTGATGGAATCTTAAATTATTAAGAATCAAGATATACTCATGTAGAGTATATGGGGACTATCATATAATATCTTTAAGATAATTCATTATATTGATTTTTCTTCAATTTTTTGTTCTATATTAGGTCGGTCCACATCCTGGGATATGTTATAGCAGAGGTGAGAGTTGTTTTTCACTCAAGGAAGATTATTTTTATGCTCACTTGGGAGCCACCAAAGAGTGTTTTTGAGGTGAATAATTTTCTTATGTTGGATATATATTACTAGAAGTTCAAGGAATAATTTTCCCATATCATGATTCTTTTGAGTTCCCTAGCCTAAAAGGGATATCATTTCATTTTTCTTGAGTGATGTTAGGTATAATTTAAGGATGTGATGGAAAACCCAAATAACACTCATATCTTAAGACTATTAAAAGAGGGGATTAACTACGTGGTGTTTTATGATGATTCATGATTTTGGTTTGATTTTTTATTTATATATATATAGAAAGTAATTAATTATTGGTCTTGAAAACTAAGTGAAAATGATATGAATTTAGTGACCTGTGACTTGTAGATGGAAGCAGTAATGTTCTTCCAAAAAACATTAAGGCACTATCTTCTCGAAGAGAGGTTTAACATCTATTTTATTTACTAGTTTATTTGTTATATATTTAATTTTATATATATAAACTCAAGATTTATAAAATGTATAGAGTTATTAAATATTATTAATTTTAGACATTATATACTCTAGGAAAGTTGATTTTGGTAGTAGAAGCACTTAACAGGAATTCCCATTTTTATTTGTTGGGAAAGGCGCTAGAGTGGTTGAAATCATCATTATTGAACATTGTGGGAGAGAGATGAAAGCATTCATTTGATCAATAGTTTTTGATATATTTTCTTATTTATAACTTGAGGGAGGCTCAAATAAAGTACATTGATTATGTGGTGATGCATGATTGTATTTTCTCAAGTGACACATTTCGTGGATATCAGAATATAAAGAGCATGTCATCTTGTTCCAAGGATAGATGATATACATATTTATTCAATAAGAGTATTTTTTGAGTGAAACTATTTAATATGTAAGGTTATATTTCTCTTTAAATAATTTTTATATTTATATTAACAAACATTACCCACAAAACCAAATTTAAATGAACCATAATATTCTATTGAATATTTATTATTAAAAGTGATAGTTGTGTCAAAGATATTGTATTTTTGGGTGTTAAAACCACAAACTAGATAATTAATATGTACATTTGATATATTTAGAAAACAAATTCATTGATTTTAAATTAGTTAGAAATGAAAATAAATGAATTTGAAAGTAAAAAATAGATGTTTTTCTAGAAAATCTATTTCATGCATGAAATGTGTTTTATAATGAAAAAATATATTAATAACTATTTGTGAGTGAATTTATTGAAATTTTTAGATAATATATTCCATAAATTATGTTAACATTACATTAATGATTATTAATATGTAATAAATAAGAATGGGTTCAGTTTTATTCATCGAAATGCATTTTCCATAAAATGACTTTCGTTGGTTTTTGAATTATTATTTTCAAATAAGAAATTTACACTTATTAGAATTTAATTTTATAAAATTGTTTTTAATTTTTAATCATAATTTCCATAATTTTTAATGAGTAAACATTAATTTTTGGTCATTAAAAATTATAACCAAGGTAAATATTAATTACAAATGTAAAGGTTAAAAGGGTTAATGAGGGGTGTAACTAAAGAGATAAGGGATAGAGTAACATAATTTTTTTTTAATACTATTTGATAAATGTATTTCGATCATATTTCATCCTATATTTGAACTTCATCCAATTTATATCCACTTTCCCATTAAAATTAATTTATTATATTTTAATATTATTTATAATTATAGTTATGAAATTTTCTTTCATATAAAAAGATCCTCCTCTCTACACTTAAACATAAATATTTATCACTTTATCTTTGAAAATATCACCAAAATAATTTCCCAATATCCTTATCAACTACCATGAAATACTGGTATTCTGAAAAAACCCATATAAGAATCTAAAATTTCATTTTCATAGGAGGATACCCTACGAATTGGTATATGTTCATATTTATATTTTTCATGTTTATTTCAACATAAACCACTTAAAAATGTCTGATAACTATCTTAATATGTTGTAATAAATATTTTTAATACATTGAGATGCTGGTATATTAATGGTATAACCATTTTCTATCTACATCCCCTCTCTTGTAAACTGATAATGTTCCCCATGCATATGTGTTGAATACTAGCTCCATGAAATTATGTGGAATTTATGATAAAAATATGATTTTTTAGAGGTGAATTATTTTTTACCATTTATTTTTTCAAAGGATCCAAAAGTGGAAGAATCATTCATGCGTATGTATCAAGAACCATCTCTACGACTTGATGTAATTCATTTTTCATAACAAATTTATATGATTTTTTATAAAAGTGTGTATAATGAATAAATATTAGAAAGTTAAAATTATTCTGTATATATATTTTATTAAACCATGATTTATGTCCATGTATTAAAACCATCGAGTCGGAACAAGCATGAAAAACGAGCCAGTTTTCCCAAAAATGTTCATTTTAAGGAAGAATTATTAAAAAAAGGATAATTAAATGTTATAAAGTAATGATAAATAGCATGTTATTTATTAATATTATTCTATAATATATGAATAATAAATATATTATCATATTATAGTAGGGTTGAATGCGTACAGAGCCTGATGAGACTTGACATAAGGGTTTATGTTACAGTCTCATTTATTTTTGGGATTTTCTATATAGAATTTCCATTTAGGGGAATTATATGATCATGTTATTTTATACCTAATATATTTTAATATATTTCTTTTATTTATAGGTTTATTGTGTTTTCCTTTAATTTAATTCTTTTTTTAAATAGAAATATTGGTAAAAAGTTTTTAATAAAAGTTGTGTTTTTCCTCTTTAGTTGGTGATATTTTTCATCCATGTACGTGTTCTTTAATTTTTTTTCAATAATTTTCCTGTATATGATAAAATAAATATTTTATTACATTTTTAGGATTTTTTTTGAATTTTCTAAAAATAATATTATTTTCATCTTTAAAAAGAGGTACTTTTTTAATATTAAGTAAAAATTAAAAAGGAATATTTGTTTCAATGTTTACCACATAAACAGATTTATCATTTTCAAAAAATTTATTTTCATTGAAACATACATTCTAATTTTTAATGGTTATTTAAAAAAAATATGTTTTCTCAATATTCGAGAAATTTTTTTTATACTAAAGTAAATTGACATTTTCCCCAATTTTTAAATTATTGTTCAAATACCCTTTTAATAGTTTTTTCATCTATGTAAAGGTCCATTAAGGGTTAAAATGATTTAAACTATATATTATCTAATTATAATATTCATATTCTTTATATTAATGAATTTATATTAGGTAATGTTAAAATGTTTTTGAACCCCACTTATTTTCCATAGGTGATGCTATAATGAATTTATAAAGGTTTTTATGACCATGAAACATATGTATATGTGGTTTTCTTTGGGGGGTCCTTTAAATACATAAAATAAATTTTCAGACTATTCATATATCATGATATAATACAATATAGAATTTGGAGTGAAACTAGTTTAGTATGGGACTCTTTCCACTATGAGAGTCTTTTGAGAGAATCTTAGATAAGTAAATGATGGAATGAAGAGTGAAATCTATATACTATGGGAAATTTTCCACTATGATATTCATGGAAGTGGTCCATGAATAATGAAATGATTTTAAATTCTTTGTGATATTCCCCAAAATTCAAAGGACGTGTTATTTATCTTATGATATACTCTCATGGATTATGATTGATTAATGATGAATCCTCATGCTTATGACTCATGTATTTTGTAATACTAAAGCATTATGCCTTGAATCCTGATTTGTGATATATGAATGATTTGATGTAAATTTTTTTCTTTTATTGTAATTAAATCATATCATTATGTGTATATACTTACTTTATATGATCATTAATTGATATCCCCCATGATTACCCTTTTAGGGGATTTGAGATAACCTTTTCCTATATTTTAAATTTCACAAAGTTATGAAGAATGATTTTATGAATGGTTTGTATAATAAGTTTAAATTGTGAGAAGAAATTGGTGGGATATATTTAAGGTATTTCTTGAAATCTAATGATCATGTATCTAGTTTCAAAATATACTAAAAATTTATAATATTTGGGCGTGTATTATTATGAGATCTAGAGAATATTTATTTAAAATGATATAAATAAAAATATGTAATTAATAATTCAAATCATTGAGGGAGATTCATAAACCACCTTATAATTTATTACTAGAGAGTAAAATATGTACTAGGTCCATTAGAACTGTTTTTGGCATGAATGAAGGAATCAAAGTGTTACTATGTAGGGTTTTCAGTGCCGTATATTCCAATAAGTGAAGGAGGAGAATTAGGTCCTAATATATTTGGACCAAAACCTTGAGGATATATAATTGAAGTGGGATAGTATATATATAGATTCTATGATAGGGTTCCTATCATTAGAGAGAGGTCATAACACTCTGAAAGTGATTATTGACGGAGTGACCAAGTAATCTCACTTATTTATAATTAAGAAGTAGTGTTCTATGGAAATATTGGGGTTCTTGTAAGTGTAAAATATCATCTAACTGCATGGAGTCTCATTGAATACTACCTATAACCCTAATTCCTATTTCACTTCCCAATTTTAGATAGGATTTTAAGATCCTTTTAAGAACCATTTTCAGTTGAACATATGTTTTCACCATCAAACGCGAGGGAACCAAATGAAATAGAATTTTTTATTAGGTCTACATCCTGCATGATTTTTGGATTTAATGGTTAATATGAAATAAATATTGATATTAACATCATAACCAATTAAATTTCTCTAAATATTATTGAAAAATGGTTTCAATATAACGAAGAGAGTATATATTTTTCATGTTATTTTATAATTAATTTCTTACAAGCTGAATTAAAGATATCTTGAGATATTTCCTCTATTTAGGTGTTGATCATCTGAAAACAGTTATATTATATTTTAATAATGTTGATTATGACCCAAATTAGAACCCCTTTTTCAATCATCTACATATGTTCCTTGGATCATGAATTTTTTTGATGGTATTATGGGTGGAATAATGTTTTTTCTGAACATATGACATATCCCCCTTGGTCACTTCCATGACCCCTTTGATTTGGAAGGATTTTCAATTGACCCCTCTCAATTAAGTGAAATAGAAAGAGGAAGAATAAATCCTTCAAGACTCAGAGAAAACACAAGTGATGTTCTTCAATAAGAGAAAATTCTATATGGTGGAGAATCTTATAATCAATGAATAATAACTAAAAATTCTCATAAATGTGTATCTATAATCCTAGTGTAATGGATTTACATTAATTAATTTTTAAAAATATTTTAGTAATATATTAAACCCAAAATTTACCCCATTCTATGTAATGTAATAATATTATTATTTTATTCCATAACATACGCTAACTAGGGCAATGATAAATACTATTTATAGTGTGTATATAAATATTTTTCATCAGACGAATAATTGGTTCCAATCATCACCCATGATATTTATTGAATAACAGAATAAATTTTTAAATATCATATATATTATATTCAAACTAATGAAAAAAATAAATTTTAATATTTATAAAAGTAAATATATTATATGGTAATAAATAAATATTCATTAGGTTGAGAATAAAAATAGGTAAATATTATACATTCAATAAATTTATACATAAATATTATATTTAATGTCTAATGAATAAAATAATAAATTTAATAGTCTTTTAAATAATTTTTTTATTCATTAAATAGTAAATTATTACCTAACAAATGAGAAGAGATAAAAAATATTATATTTATTCTAAAAATTAAATAAATAAATTTTGAATAAATTTTTATCTAATATTTTTAATCAATAAATATGATATAAATATAACTTATCCGTCAGGAGATTAATAAATATTTCAATATTTAAATATAAATAATATTTAGCAATGATTATTGGAAACATTTTTTTGTACGCCCCACATAGATTCTTCCTTAGTGGAATTATGTGGGTTTTCCTAAACTCAATGATTAATATCATGGAATAGGTCAAGTAACCATATGTCAAAAATATATTTCACAATGAAAAAACCACATATGGATGCTCATAATGTAATATAATCTCTCAATAATGATATATCCTCAAGAAGGTTTGACACATGTTTCATCAACCTATATGTTGGAGACATATTACTTTGTCTATCTGAAATAAACTCGTTGTTAACCAATGGCCATGTAATTTATGGTTATTGTCCCATTTCAATCAATGGAATGATATATGTACTTATATAATGATGGATGTGACAAATCTTTCCCTAGATTATTCATTAATACCATATCATTTGTGATGCACTGAATGTACCCAAAATCATGAATATATTTCATCATGGTTTATAGAAATACAAAAAGGTCTGTTACTCATAGAATGAATTAATAATAATATTAAAGTCTAAGGATCATTACAGATATTTAAAAATATGAATATCCAGTGACTTGAAAACATGTGGAATTCAATCTAGTGGCATTATTCTTATAATATCTGATCAAAATGATCAACACGTGACAACATAATTAGATGAATCCTCATTTGATTATGAGTTAAAAATATTAAAAATAAATATACTACGTGTCCCATCATATAATGTTATCTAATTTTAAAAATTATTTCAATAATAGTTTTAATAATATCATCATTGCATATCAAGGTTCTCATCACACCCACCAAAGGAACTATCACCAGGTTAGAGAACCTCATTAACTACTTTTTAGGATATACTAATCAAGCAGGTTAGTGTCACTAGGAGACATGTAAATAGCTTCCCAATCTAGTTTAGGATTGTGATATCGAGCTGTAGAGTGTGGTCGAAACCATGTAGGCCATGTAGTCTATACTACATGGGATGCGATCGAAGGAAAATCATTATGGGCTAAGATCATTAAAAATTGGTATGGGGGGATTAGAGGAGTTTTTCTGATTGCTATAGTTAATATTATGACTCATCCATTTCATGGTAGAGCATCTAAAAGTCTTATAAGATCATGTTATATGGATAATTGGATATGGTGATATCATTGTTTGGATGCATAACTAGGTAGGGGCACCTCTTTTCATTCCAGGATTCCAAGTGAAAATCATGTCCTTATAGGAGGCTAGTAGATATTCATCATTATTGAATGTTGTTCTAAACTCTGAGTAGAAGTGGTTGTATGAATACATCAAGCTAGTTGAGGAACTAGACAAATTCATTTTTTCGGGCTCATGACCAGGTCGGATCTTTGGGAAGGAATTCATGAATCTGATACATGTGCAGGACAACTGCAATGAGTGGTATAGAAAACTCTTGGGAAATTAAATCCCTAGAAAAATAAATTTAATGGTATGGATACTTAGGAACCAGGCAACACATACAGAGGATAATGTACAAAAGAAGAGAGTGGATTTAGTATCCCATTTCCAGTGCTGCACAAACTCCCAAAATGAATATGTTTAGCATATTTTATTATTGGGGTAGCGTGAATGGGGAATATGTGGCTTCCTGAGGTAGAGAATTGAAATTCATGGAATATGGGTTTTAATCTAGAATTATCTTGCAGACTTGTTTCTAGGTGTTGGCTAGGCAGGGGATGAAATCGATACTTGAGGCACGGTTTTTGCGGCTGTCTGTTAGCCCATCTATGAAGTGAGGATCAAGTCCAAAGATCAAATCAAACATTATCACATCTTTTATGAGGTGCATGTTTTGTTACTGGTGGTGGAGTTGGGTGAGATCATCAAGGAAGGGATGGATTCAGATACTCAAAAGAAAATCACCCCATCGGATTGAATGAATATATGTGCAACTAGATAGCAGGATGTTGGGTTTGTGGGAAGGCACCATGTTCTGGGCTAAAGGATAATGTAGATGGATATTGTATAGATGGTGTGGTGGTAGGGGGATGCCATATAATGGAATGTTGGGGATCAGTTATTCTCTATTTTTCTCCTTTTAAGGAGAGGGTACATCTATATGAGATGAGGTAAGATCCATGGACACTAGAATGAGGCTTTGCATGAGCTTAATTATTCAGATCCGCAAAGTGGAATCAGAATCAATGGTAATAGTTGGGCTCTTACAAAAAGAGGGTAATATTCCATGGGAGTTAATTTATTGAATCGTGAATTGAAGGTACTTTCTTATCCAAGGAATTCCTATTCTATAAACATAGAGGGTGGTGAATGGTGCATTTGTCTCTCTTTCTAACAAATGTATGCCAGATGAGAGATTGATTTTTTACACTAGAGAAGGTTCCTTACCCAATGATTATAATCTTATTTCTAAAGGTGATGCACTTTGTATTCATCATGTTCTCCTTCCCTGAGGTGGGTGATTTTTACTTATCATTGTTTTCAATAAAAATTTAACATTAAGTCAGTTAGTGAACATGACATATATTCTAGGACATTATCAAATTAAAGTTTCATAGATGAAAAACTAAAATATTATATTATATTTATTAATATTATAGTCCATGAATATATAAGGAATGTAATGTCAAATTTAGCTGGTTCTAATTCACCAAAACTGACAAAATTCATTTTTCACTAGATGCAACATCCCATGACTGGTAAATTTAGACATGTTAAACACACTTTTATTTTAATAATGGTTGTAGCTACTTGTCTTACCATGTTTCCATGGATACTATTGGTAAGTCTATATAAGGTTCAGGAATTGTTTTTTTTATGAAATAAAAATCATGATAAAATTATTCCAAGAAGTATATTACCAGGAATCAACATCTTGTTTCCTTATTAGAAACATTCCATCTGGTTTAAGACCATAGTTAAATATTATCATAATAATTATAAGGATCTTATATTTAGTATATCCCAATATAAAATTAATATACTTCTAAATAACCTCTTAAGTAGCATTAGAAATCTCAACATATTGAGATATTATATATAGAAACCAATAGTAGAAATAATTTTGTATTGTATATTACCTTAGCCTTACTGTGACACATGATCAAATTGAAATAAATGATGAAAAGTGTTCAATTCCCTTGATCACTTGTATTCCTACTCCTATATCAACTACGAACTGATCCAGTCCTATTTATTTATATACCATCTGATAGTTCTCATTACATGTCAGTGAATTTTCATTGGATATGTTTCATATTTACCTAATATGAATCACACGTCATTAATATCAATTACCAGTACATGTCATCAAATATCAGATAAATCCCCAGCACATGGGATTTTAAAATTATTTTATCCCAATAATCATTTCTTATTCCCACATATGATTCACTAGAAAGATTATATTCAGAAAAAACTTTAATATCAAATTGTTCTAACTTTCATTATTCCATACCTTTCTAATACATTTTCTATTACATGATATAGAAAAACCATAGATATATTTAATAGATCATGTTCCCCAGAACATTAGTATTAATTTAATTCATTCTAGGATAAATTCATACCTTAGTCTTAGAAAACTAGTAAGATATATTATTTAACATATTTACTTCATCCAAATATATATATATATTAAAAACCATAACACATTCACTAATCTCTTAGAGACACATAGAACTCATTAAATTATAAATGAATTTTTTTATGATAACTATGAATGATATACGAGCCATCTTTTATATCATGTAATGATCCATTAAATTTCACTATCATTCTTTCTTGTTGAAATAATATAGTTTCCTAATGAGTTCATGGTTCTTTTGAGGGTGTCTATGACTTTTTTTAGCCTATATCCTTGATCGGTGGAGGCAACCACTAGGCCACATGGTTAGTAGACACCATGAGACTCAACATGTATGGTACCTACAAACTATGGGGGTAATTTTAGATGGGGAAATGGGGGTACACATATTTCCCTAACCTTTATCCTAGGGGAACATGCCCATGCGGGGACCTCTATAGTTTATAGTGAATACAACAACATGTTTGGTGCACAGATTCTCAAATTGCATGGGACAATCCTTGCAGGGTACCTCCTTACATACTGGGAGGCACATAGTCGGTCTATTGTTTGGCCAACCAGGTAGAGAAACTATTCATATCATATATATTTTTTTGGAAAAATTTCCATTTTCACATAGGAACTTATTAAACATACCCCTCCTTCTATTTTCATCCTCTAGAGACAAGAGGCATCCTCTTCAACCTTTGAGAGTTCCAAAATAACCTATTCATAGGTTTCCTGGTAACATCTCCATCCAAAGTTATATTGAACTTCCATTAGTCTCATTAGATCCCTGTTAGTAAGCTATTTTGTCCTTAGCCTTGTTTATCCATTCTTATTTCAAACAGATGCGCTATTTTAATTCCATATATTAGGAATTATTCTGAAGTTTTTGATTCATCCTTCCATTTTCATTAGATCCAAGACAAAATAAGCACTAATACTGGACTATAAGAGTGTTACCCGAATGGAACAAAGACCTTCATTTTTATTGATTTTTGATAACCCCCCTTTCAAGGGATGATGGAGAAGCCTTACACGGCTTGTAGGCTCAAAGATTACATAGCCCGTCGGTTTAAGATATTACATGACCTGTAGGACTAGGTGAGTGTTATGGTTATATGATTTGTGGTCTACAAATTATCACTCAAGTCTTGGTATATTAAAAAATTTCATTATTGTACACCTTCTAAATTCAATGATAATTTACTATTAAATTATTATGCCTTTCTTATAATAATTGTGATTTTATTCTCAATCCCTTTCATTATGTGTTTATCACACCATTAGAGGGTAATACCTCTAAACCATCCACCCTGTGAAGGGTGATTCCTTAATTTTTCCTTGGTATCCAATGTGGAATTATCTAAGACGCCATTCAAGTTTGTGGCTCGACCCTATTAATGTAAATCCTTCTTAAACTAGTTGAATTTTTAATACCTAAAATTTTAACTCCTATATAATTATAACTTGAATATTCTATGGTTAGTGTTTTAATTAATTACTGATTCTTTAAAATGTTAAATTTATATTATATTAAAATATATCACATGTCATAGTTAATTTTGATTAAATTGCATATGGTTTCATGTCCTTATCCCACCATGTCATTCATAATGAAAGGTAATGGAATGATAAAATTGAATTTTAAAAATGAATGAGTATTACATGAACTAAATTAAATTGTGAACAATTCATAAGTTTCTTATTTCATATGGACCTTTAGATCATTATATGAGTCTCCAGACTTGAGGAATCCTTGGATTCTTGAGGGAATTCATCTACCACTTAGAGGATGCCAATCAAATTTTAGGAGTGGTTTTCTGTGGGAGATACCCACCTTGGATCACAGTTATTTTCTACTATTATATGACTGATTTGATGTCATAGGACCCCTTCACTATCTTTTGGATATTAGGATTCCCTGGATACACTCCTTGGATCTCTTTTGATATCACCATACTTGTGGTACCATGAATTCACCCCATTAGGCCCAGTCCTGCTTATCATATTTTACCATTGATGAGATCCTTTTACTCATGTATAATCAACTATAGTTTAATGTTATGTGATATTCCCCTTGGATTACACTCAGAACCACTATAGCTAGGTTTCATGTTATTACAGAGTTCCCTCGACCGATCAGATCAAGGATGCCTTTGTAATGACCATGGATCCTCCTTCATTATAATCATTATAAAGGATTCCTTGGTTGTTACCTTGGATCATCTTTTATTATTATTATCAGCATTATCATATTCCGTATTTATACCTTGGATTCTTTTTTATTATTATCATGATATGATATAAGTGTTGGTTACACTTCATGTGGATTATCTTTATAAACTAACTAGAAATGAATTATTTAAATGATCTCATGTTCTGAGAAAATTCCATCTGAGGTTGTAGTAGTAATAAGTTATCATTATATAATTTCTTTAAATTTATATATATAGGAACATTATATGAGTATATAGTAACAATTTGCATGACATAGACACCATTGGTGGTGGAATACAATGATTTATCTCACCCCCTATCCGAGCCACAATTGGTACCCAGACATATTATATATATGTAGGTTTTGATAAGGGGAATCATCTGCCATTGGTAAACTGGTCTTAAATTATTTTTTAGGATGGATCTTGGTAGTAGATGACAAATGTAGTGATTAAGATGCATGCTTTTTTTTCCTTTTTAGTTATTTTGTACATCATGTATTGCCTACTACTATGTATACCTATTTTCTGATACTGTAGACACAAAAAATAAATTAATTTTTTTTAATATGGTTCTAGTTCCATATTTTGATTATTATATTTTTCCTAGATGTTTTTTCTTATCATTTGATATATTTATTTCTATATAACGTGATATTTTTCCAATTATAATAGTTTTATTTTCTTTTGTACCATATTTTTATATATAATTCTGATACTTATTTGTTGTTATATTTATACATATTTTGTCACACTAGTTATAAGGGAATAATCTCCAAAAAGACAATCTCTTGGCCCTCACTACTAGTCAAAATCCTTTGGCATAAGGAGAGGTATGGTTGAGACCATGTGTCCAACTATGTTTTAGGATCCTCTGAGTAGAACCTAGGTTCAGAACATCATAATTTAGTATCATAATAGTTTTTTATTTTCTTTTTTGTACTATTTGTTAAATTAAAAAGGATATGAGGACCATTCTAGGACATGGATATGAGCTATGATTGGGGGTAGCAAACCCATTTTCATTGTAAATACCATGTTTCCTAGGAATATGAAACTTTTATTATGTATTTATCTAATTATAGTTGATTTGATTCCATCCATCGGTGGAAAACATTTTATGTGATTGTTATTATTATTATTGATGATTTAATTTTACATTTGGACCAATTAAATGAAGGAAAATAAGAATAAATCATGCCTCATTATAGGCACCTAGATATCACATTCCATGCATAAATCATGCCATATCGGTGCATTTCACCACTTTCATTTCTTGTGTTTCCTATGATTGGTGAGTGATCCATGGTTATTATATATGTATGTACTGTAAAGTTTTTATATAGGAAAGGGATTTGGTAATTTAAATTGTCAAAATCAATCCAAACAGTGTTTTACTATATAATTTGATTGTGACATCTGAAATAGTCAATTTCTACCCATTTCAGCTATTTATCTATGGTAACATGTGTTTATCTTTATCCATGATTGAATGAATACTAGATTCAATTCCAAAGGTGTATGGGCCCTCCAAGAATTCAATGGGAAATTTATCGAGTCAAGTCATCTTATATTACCTATTACATTCTCATTATGAATGTAGACATGGTTAAATGATATTAAATGGGTATCAAATTCACTGATATAGTGTATGGTCCCTTATTCAATGGGAATTGAAAACCATTTTAGTCAAACCATTATATATATGTATATAAGAAAATTCAATCTTAAAAGGAAAAATTTACTTATAAGAAAAAATGGTTTCCAATAAATGAATAAGAAAAGTTCAATTGAACCATCATCTACTAGAACCCCTGTAAATTCAACATGAACACTTACCAATACCGTGGCCCTCTATATAGGTAGTCGGGGTAGGTCCATGGGTAGGGATCCCTTATCCTTATGAAGTTGTTCCTCTAGTCATTCTACCTAATCTAAGAACATATTCTAAGGACTATTAATGGAATTTTTAGAGATATGATGCCATGATATCCTCAAGTAGTGTTATAGGAAGATGGTGACGACCATGATATAGATATGGTGGGCCCCAATCCACCAGTCATAACACCAAGAGTCCCACCGGAGGAACCACATAGTATACCGAAACAATATATCAAAGCACAACTATATGAGTGTTTCTTAAATATGATGAAGTCTCTGAAGGGTTCTCCATTTTCTAAACCTATGATATAAACATTTAAATATGAGTTATATCAGAAAAATCCTCCAATATTTTTTAAGTATGGTTGTATATAGGCTTCTCAGACTTGGCTAGCGGCCACCATGTCTATCTTCATCAATCTAGAGATTCCTCCCGAGAGGAGTGTTACACATTCCACCTACATGTGTTGTGATGAGTCCAAGTATAGTTGAGATGTGATTAACTAGGCTGGTCATCATCAGGGCATGGTTTGGGATGACTTGAAGACTGTCTTATATGACAACTTCTTTTGTCATATGGTGAGATATGAAATATATATAGAGTTTATGCACCTGGAGCAGGGTTCTCTATTTGGTATGGAATATTCTACATGTTTTACTGTGCTACAATGATTTCCACCACTTTTATCTACTGTTGAGATATATCATGATATAAGATTTGAAGATGGGCTCACGTATTCCATCTATACTTAGGTGAATGTCTTTTTCCAACCCACCTCTTATGATTTCGTAAATATAGATCTAATCACTGAGTGCGCCCTGAGGGTTGCAGATAGTACCAGGAACATTGGTTTAGTTCCAGGGCAGAAAAGTAGTTCTTCTAGTATCATAATGTATTCCCTTGATGTTTCCCATTATAGTAGTGGTTTCTAGAGTTTATGCACTAGAAGCTGTATTATATTTTATAAGCACGAACAAAAAAGCATATGAAGCCTCAGTTTGATATAGATTATATGGAGTTTCAACTTGGATGTCGTGTGGAAAATATTTACATATTCTGTCTAAGCATTCCGTTTGCATCCCCTGGCAGAGGATCTACACCAAATCCACCTTCCAGAGATGGGTCAATTATTATGAATTAGGAAGGAATATGGAGTATCATTAGAAGGATAACACAAGGAGGAATTCATATTCATGGTAGCCGAAATTCTGATCACCAAATTCAATAGAGAATCCCAACTGAAGGTCTTATAGCAATACCATAGGGTCGTGGATCATGCAAGTTGTATGCCTCACAGTCGATACCTGAGGCTCATAGTGAAATAACATGTATGGTATGAGGTAATATTCTTGTAGACACACTATTTTATTTTTTTATTTGATATAGTTGATTCTCACTCCTTTATCACCTTATCAACTATGGAAATTATTAGGTTGGTGATTTAGTACAATTGTTTGGTGATGACCCTTGACACACCATTGATAGTACAATAATAGGGGATTCACTAATACATGTAATGTACACTTGAGGTAGATATTAAAACCTTATTACAGGACCTTGACTGTAGAGGCCCAAAGCTTGACGTACAAGGACATTACATTACTTTTTCAGAATACGTAATACATAACAAAAACAGACACACAAGGACCATAATAGTTTAGTGTATTTGGAAACTCGGAACGTAATATTCTAATCATGGTGAAAGATCATGAAAATATCCCATAAAGATCTTCCCCTTTTTGTTTTCTTACCGAAAACCTTTCTTTAAATCCTGGGGAAAATAAAACATATAAAGGGTGAGCTCAAATGCTCAGTAAGGGTAAGCATGGATAAAATAAAACAAATCATATACATTTGAACTTAAAAACATGAACATAATGTTTAAACATCAAAAACTTGAGCAATGACATAAAACATGGAAGTACATAAGGCATATATCATAATGAAACAATAGTCATGATAAAATAGAGTGGGAATAAAACATGTGATTGTGGAAAAACATTAAGCACATGATATGATTTCCATAGTAGCCAAGGCATTGCTGCCAAGACCATCTTAGTGGACAATGTCCCTTACTGAACCGGGTTTACTTGTCATTCCAGCCTTGTATTACTAAACTGGATTTACTTTCCATTCCATACATGACTATCTCATGAGATATAAATCTTTACCCAATTCATTAGAGGGAGATATAGGTCCCACCCATCTCATATTGAAATCATTCTTACGTGTGCCACAAAACAATCATAAATCATTCCTCATAACCCAAAGAATAAATTGGGTTTCATAAACATCATTCCATCATAACATAATCCATATAAAACAAATGGATATCATTTCATCATAAGAAAAGTGAAACCATATAAATCATAGAGACATTATACTTGAAACATACACATATGAGATAATGTCATCTTAGATGGAAAATGGTTTTGATAAAGCACTTGAAATGAATTCTTGTGGAAAATATCCTTTCTTCTTAAAAATCATTTTCTTTTCACAAAATGACATTCAATTTTAAAAGAAATGGATTTTTTTGAAAATAGTCACGAAATATTTTATAGTACGCTTCATAAAAAAATGAATTATGAAACCGTAAAAATCCGTTCATGCCGTATAAGTTAAAAAAACATTCTTCTCGTACTTTTTCCAGAAAGTCAAAATGTATCACATACAACAAAATATTCCATACATACAATGTAGTAAAAGTAAAAATGGATGAAAAGGACTTTAAACATACATGAAAACATTTTTATAAAACTTGTACATGGATGATAAATATAACCCCAGTAAATACTTACGTATAAACAATCTCAGATAGAAAACAATTGAGATTGCAACATTATCCCTTACAAAGATATTTTTGTGAATAAAATAGATCACTTATGTGTATTAACTATAAGCTCACATAATGAAAGTATAAATACATGATAATATATAAAAACTCATTTCTCACATAATCAAAGAATGACATAAACAAGAAAGAGAAGATCAACCCAAAGAACAGAAATTGGGTTAAGATGTTCCCTTACCTGATGTCCGACTTCACTTGATCGTTCTTTAATCTCCGGAATAATAAAACAAAGTTAATTTATACTTTCTTAAGAATCTTTTTCAAATTTATTATTCCTTTTATATCACTTATTACCATGTTATAAACATCATGTAACCATTTAAGTTAATAATTTTTGTTTTGTCGATATTTCGTACTTGAGTCAAAAATGGAATTTTTATAATTACATGTTGTTCATGTGGTCAAATGTTCATTATATATGGAATTATATTCATGATTTATATATCATATATCATATATATCCAGAATATACATGTATTTATTATATTACCTAACATATGGATGTAAGAAATGAAATGCCCCGTTCATGAAGACGGTAAGCCGTCCGTACACATGAACGCTACTTTTATTTATATTTATTATTTTAATGGAATTAAACCATAATGATAAATATGTATATTATAATTCCATCATAATATCATATACAATATCATTAACTACATCCTTTATACATCCCACATAAGGCATTAGCGAATCACATCACTTTGAGGGGGTGGTAGTCCGCACTTCCTCAAATTAGATTATCGTATTTACCAACAACATAAACCATAAAGGATTGATATAATTAGGAAGTAAAGAAGCATACGGAAATAATAAACATAATATATATCATATATGAATACATTTCCATCATAATGTCCAGCATTAGAGGCAGTAGGAGAAAATCGAACAATCATCGTTTCATGAGGCGTTAGTTTTCCATCCACAGAAACATTATGTTCTTCATCAATTAGATAGAGGTGTGTATAAGTGTAGTTATAATCCTTATCAGAAAAACATACTAGTATATTTATTATTCTGTAGTTTTTACAAAATAAAGGATTAAAAATAGTTTAGGTGTTGGAGAAGTAGAATAAAAGAAAACAACTTAAGAGAAACTATTACGTTTAATTTGGGTAACGTTTTTTTGGTTTGAACCAAAAGGACTTCTTGAAGTGCCTTATGCAAAATTTAAGGCTTCTAAGGGATGAGAGGGATGTAGGGAGCTTAATTGGGCAGATTTTGGATGATCCAGATGTCTTGAGAGGTGTGAGGAATTGGATAGAAATGGTCTCCTTTTATAAGGGGGAGGAGGGACTCTTTTGGAAAGAGTGAAAATATTATTTTATAATATAATGATATTCGGTTTCTAATGGTCCAAAAATAATTATAGTAGAAGTTATGATGACTCGTGGTCGAGATATAATCATCCAATATTAATTGTACATGTTTTGGATAATATTTTAATCATTATAATCTTATTTATTTAAATCCTTTGTTAATGAGTTAAATACTGCATCATTATTGTGTCATAAATAATTTAATTTATTTGTTGTCTAAAAATTATAAAAAAAATACCATCATGTAGGAAATATTTTTAGCTTTCCAATTAATATTTATAGTTGAAAATAGAATTTATATATCCCCTTATAAAAATTAATTTCTAAAAGATTTTTGTTAATGTCAATTTTGTCTTTACATTAAATTAATTAATCTAATGTGTCATTGTCTATCATAAGTGGCTCCATGGGGTCCCAAAATCGACCCAAGGATGCCCATCGTCGGCCATTACACATCCAATAAGGTTTGTGCAAGTGTTAAGGTATTTTTAAATTATTATAATATTCTTTTAACCTTGAATTACCCTATTTACCTTTAACCGCTGTAAATAAAAGGAAAAAGTTACTATTCACCAAAAACTATTTTCATCTCATTGAACCAAATTTTATTCCTTGATATTAACTGTGTCTCTAGGATTTTTAAAATTCCACTCAGAGAAGTGGTAAAATTATGTTTTATGTGAATTTCCAAATTCTCCTAGGATGTGGGTAAAAGACGGTGAAAAGATCAATAAAATTTTTATATATCTAAAATTATTATAAAATGACTCCAATTAATTAAATTGAAATTATATAGGTATTATGTATAAATTTTGACCTAAAATAAATTTAAATAAAATAAATAATTATTTCAATAAAAAGTCGGTTTTTAAATAGTAACCCAGTGTTTTCATTATTCATAAAAAAATGAAGGTTTTCAAAAAAATACAAAAAATTCAGGCTAAGCAATATTTGATATTCCGAATTCAAAAATGATGTCCATTTTTCCAAATTTAAAACATATAAGTGTCATTAATTAATTTTAAAATTAATTCTTGTTATCAAAACTAATAGCGTGTTTTTAAGAAACAATAACTATCAAAAGATTGATACTTGTTTATGTCCAATTTCAAAGTGAAATTAATTACAATGACCAATATTGGATTAAATGGTAAAAATATATTCTAACTACCCTTTAAAACCAATTAAAAAGATAATATATCCATATAAATTATTGTGATGAAAAAAGTTGTTTTTAATTAAAATATAGCGTGTTTTTACTATTCATTAAAATATGAAAGTTATCAGAATAATATGAAAAATTCATCCAAAGTAAATTTTTATATCCTGATTCCAAACAAGAAATTTATTTTTTCTAATTGGACTTATAGAAATGTGAAAAATGACATTTAAAGTGGGTGAGCCATCAATAGGCGGGAAAGCGCCAATTTTTTAAAAATACATATTTTACATGAAAAATTTATTTTGTTCTCATACCATATTCTAGAAAATGTATAGGATGAATAATAATTTTATAAGATTAAAAATGTAGTTAATACTATTCATAATGGCTAGTTTATAATAATATTATAACCATATATCATTGTTTAGTGAAACCTGATATTGCGTACAACTTCCGCTATCGAGGAAGATCATGATTGTGTGTAATGCAAGCCAAGTCAGTGTTGCTTGTGGTGCAAGACCTCTTCGTTGATTCTTATAACAGAATCCAACCAAATTTCATTTATACATTGAATATATATATATACAAACTCAATGTTTCATAGAATAACTACTATTAAAATTGTGTGTAACATGATCCAAGAATAGTGATGTGTATACTGCAAGCTAATATGGTGTTGCGTATAGCGCAAGGTAATCTTGGTGTAGCATACAACACAAGATATGAATGAAATTAAAAAGAATATATATCTTATAAAATCTCGGGGTGTTACATTATACCCTCCTTAAAATGAATTTCACCCTAAAAATTAGTCACGGTTATAAATCGTTTACTACTTGAATGTTTATTTTATAAAAACCCACATCGTAAAAATTAATGCTAAAACATAATTTTAAAAATCAACGTTAGAAAAAAAATGTATCCCTAAAGTAACTCATCACGTGTGTTCCCCCATATGAGAACATAGGTGAAAATATGGATCTGGATGAGAAATCTATCCATCAAGTTTCGTTGGAGAGTGGTAGAGAACATGGCTATGAAAAGACAACAATCACAAAGCCATAAATATGTGATGATCTAAGGTACCATCTGATTCATCGGATATAAGAGCACTAGGACAACATTTTTGGTTTTTATGATCATTTCCCTAATGTTGATGAATTAAAAGAAATACTTACATGATTTTGGCACAATCTTACTATTGCTCGTGCCTTGAAAAATTTACACTTCATCTCTTAAAGAAATGAAGTTTAATTTGTTATTCATGAAGTGTTAGAAGATCAAGTGATTGAATGATGGGCCATTCCATCTGTCTCAAACAAAAGGTTTGCAAAAGTTATCAAATATAAATAAGTCTATCTATTGTGAGATTAATCATATATGGTTCCTAAAATGGGCTAATACTTCATATATCATACTTCTTAATAAAGTAAAACTATTTTCTACTAACTAGGGACTTCCTGTAGGCCAGTGGTAGGAAATAAAGGCATGCCGCACTTCAGTTGTGGGTTCGATTCCCACAGCATTTTCCGACGTGATGGGTTGTCGCCCATCCTGCAGGTTGTCCCTTTTTCTAAAACTACACTATTATAACATTCAATAAATAATATCAAAAGTTCTAGCCTTTAACAATACTAAATTGTGTCCAACATAATCCATTCCAATCTTTAGGCTTATCCAAAATATATATGTCCAATCTCATAGTATAAAGAAAAAATTACTAGAAATGTCATCTACTGAGCATGTGAATACCATCATTTATCCCCGATATATCTTGTTGATCACATTCCAATCATGTGAATAACTTAATCATGTATTCTCTTGAAAAATGAATACCCATTGAACCTTAGTGAAAACATGAATGCTGTCAAAAGTTAAATCTTTCTACATAATAAAATCCCAAAAATTCTATATACTCAAACCATGATATCACTTTTTCCTTATATAATTCATGAGCTCATTAATACTATCAAACATTTCATTATCTCTTTAACACTTATTTATGTCCATATTAAGTGATTTCCAAAAATATATGAATAACCATTCATCGTTACCGGTACCATTCATCATACACTTTCAAAACATAAGGAAATACAACAGTGTAACAATCCTTAGATGTCTCTTTATTCTATAGTACCATGAGATTACTTATATAACATTACTCTTTATAAACATGTAACTATTCCACTACCTTATTAATCCATTGACCGAGATTAAAAAATTCTTTCATCTGACACATCATTTTTAGTCTCTTCATCATCATCCACATAAATACAACCCATATGACCATGCTGATTCTCTTTATGAGATTTTCCCTTAGGGCATTGGTTTGCATAATGCCCGTACATTCCACATTTAAAACACTTAACCGTTGATGATGTCTTAGAAATACCATTAACCTTGTCCATGGTGTTAACTGAACATTTTTATTTACAATTACTAGATTTGTGTCTTTATCTTCCACACCCAAAGCATCTTCCAGTTCCTTTGAAACATTCTCCTTGATGCCTCTTCCCACTGACTTACATGAGGGAAATTGAACTTTCTTTCCTCTATGATAATCATGATACTCCATCTTTCTCTTATTAGCTGAGTCAGGAAACTTACCAAAGCTGAGATTATTGATTATATTATGATATTATTGATTAGGCATAATAACGATGTTTCGCCTTCCAAATCCCATTTCATTTGCTTGATCATGAAGAATATCATTCCATCGTCCATCATATTCTCCATTATCGTGAATATTCATGTTTCTAGCCATTTTCTAAAACCCAAAAAGAATAGCGTGAGAGGAAAAAATCATGATAAGTAAAAAAACATAATAAAGGGGGAGTAACTTCAGTATCTAACATCTTAGGTTTAATTCTAAGACCGTTACAGTAATTCTTGGACTATATCCTATAATTATACTTAACCTTAGGGACATCCCTAGACATACCGTAGAAACATCTCTAGAGATCTCACTAAAGTTTTCGCATCCTAGTTTCCAAAGGATAACTAAACATTTCCCTTGATACCAACTGTAGAGGCCCAAAGCTTGATGTACATGGACATTACATTACTTTTGCAGAATACTTAATACAGAACAAAAACAGACACACAAGGACCGTAATAGTTTAGTGTCTTCGAAAACACGGAACACAATCTTCTAATCATGGTGAAAGATCCTCAACATCTCCCATAAATATCTTCCCCTTTTTGTTTTCTGACCTAAAACCTTTCTCTAAATCCTGGGGAAAAGAAAACATATAAAGGGTGAGATCAAATTCTCAGTAAGGGTAAGCATGGATAAAATAAAACAAATCATATACATTTGAACTTTAAACCATGACCATAATGTTTAAACATCAAAACCTTGAGCAATGACACAAAACATGGAAGTACATAAGGCATAGATCATAAAGAAACATTAATCATGATAAAATAAGATTGGAATAAATCATGTGATTGTGGAAAAACATTAAGCACATGATATGATTTCCATAGTAGCCAAGGCATTGCGGCCAAGACCATCTTAGTAGAAAAAGTCCCTTACTGAACTGGGTTTACTTGTCGTTCCAGCCTTATATTAATGAACCACATTTACTTGCCATTCCAGCCATGTTTATGTCATGAGATATAAATCTTTACCCAATGCATTGGAGGGAGAAATAGGTCCCACCCATCTCATATTGAAATCAATCTTACGTGTTCCACAAAAAAATCATAAATCATTCATCATAACCCAAAGAATAAATTGGGTTTCATAAACATCAGTCCATCATAAAATAATCCATATAAAACAAATGGATATCATTTCATCATAAGAAAATTGAAACCATATAAATCATAGCTACATTATACTTGAAACATACACATATGAAATAATGTCATCTTAGATGGAAAACGGTTTTGATAAAGCACTTGAAATGAATTCTTGAGGAAAATATCCTTTCTTCTTGAAAATCATTTTCTTTTAAAAAATCGCATTCAATTTTAATAGAAATTTATTTTTTTGAAAATATTCATGAAATCTTTTAGAGTAAGCTTCATGAAAAAAAGCTTTATGAAATCGTAAAAATCCGTTAATGTCGTATAAGTTAAAAAACATTCTTCTCATTCTTTTGCCGGAATGTCAAAAAAGTATCTCGTATGACAAAAGATTCCTTACATACCATGTAGTAAAAGTCAAAATGGATGAAAAGGAAATTAAACATACATGGAAACATTTTTATAAAACTTGTACATGAATGATAAATATATCCCCAGTAAATACTTATGTATAAGCAATCTCGGATAGAAAACAATTGAGATTGCAAAATTATCCCTTACAAAGATCTTTTTTTGAATAAAATAGATCACTTATGTTTATTCATTATAAGGTCACATAATGAAAGTATAAATACATGATATTATATAAAAATTCATTTCTCACATAATCAAAGAATGACATAAACAAGAAAGAGAAGATCAACCCAAAGAATGGAAATTGGGTTAAGATGTTACCTTACCTCGTGTCCGACATGACTCGATCCTTCTTTAATATCATGAATAATAAAACAAATTTAATTTATTCTTGACTAAGAACCTTTTTGAAATTTATTATTCCTTTTATATCACTTATTACCATGTCATAAACATCATGTAACCATTTAATTTAATAATGTTCGTTTTGTTGATATTTGGTACTTGAGTCAAAAATGGACTTCTTGTAATTACATGTTGTTCATGTGGTAAAAGTTTAATTATATCTAGAATTATATTAGTGATTTATATATCATATATATCATATATATCCAGCATATACATGTATTTATAATATTACATAACATATAGGGGTAAGAAAGGAAATGCACCGTTCATGGAGACAGTAAGCTGTATGTACACATGAACGCTACATTCCTTTATATTTATTATTTTAATGGAATTAAAAAATAATGATATATAGGTATGTTATAATTTCATCATAATATCATATACAATATCATTAACTACATCCTTTATACATCCCATATAAGGCATTAACGAATCACATCACTTTGAGGGTGCGGTAGTCCACACTTCCTCAAATGAGATTATTGTATTTACCAACTATGAAATCCATAATGGATTGATATAATTGGGAAGTAAATAATAATAAGGAAATCATAAAAATAATATATATCATACATGAATACAGTTCCATCATAATGGCCACCATGAGAGGCGGTAGGAGAAAATCGAACAATCATCGTTTCGTGAGGCGTTAGTTTTCCATCCACAGAAACATTATGTTCTTCATCCATTAGATGGTGGTGTGTGTAAGTGTAGTTCTAATACTTTTCATAAAAACATTCTAGTTTATTTAGGATACTGGTGTTGTTACAAAATAAAGGATTTAAAAGAGTTTAGGGGTTGGAGAAGTAGAATAAAAGAAAACATCTTAAGAGAAACTATTACCTTTAATTTGGGTAACTTCCTTTGGTTTGAACCAAAAGGACTTCTTGAAGTGACTTATGACTAATGTAAGGATTCTAGGGGGAGGATAGGGATGTAGGGAGATTAATTGGGCAGATTTTGGACCAGAAAAATGGATTGAGAGGTGTGAGTAATTGGATAGAAATGGTCTTCTTTTATAAGTGGGAGGAGGGGCCCTTTAGGAAAGAGTGAAAATATTATTTTATAAAATAATGATATTCGGTTTCTAATGGTCTAAAAATCATTATAGTCAAATTTATGATGAATCATGGTCGATATCTAATCATCCAATCATAATTGGAAATGTTTTTGATAATATTTAATTCATTATAATCTTATTTATTTAAATCATTTATTAATAAGGTGAATACTACATCATTATTGTGTCATTAATAATTTAATTTATTTGATGTCTAAAAATTATAAAAAAATACCATGATGTAGGAAATCGTTTTAGCTTTCCAATTAATATTTATATTTGAAAATATAATTTATATATCCCCTTATAGAAATTAATTACTAAAAGATTTTTACTAATGTCAATTTTGTCTTTACATTAAATTAATTAATCTAATGTGTCATTTTCTTTCATAAGTGGCTCCATGGGGTCCCAAAATCGACCCATGTATTTCAATGGTAGGTAATTACTCATCCAATAAGGTTTGGTCAAGTGTTAAGTTAATTTTGAATTATTATAATATTCTTTTAACCTTGAATTACCCTATTTACCTTTAACCGTAGTAAATAAAAGTGAAAAATTACTATTCACCGAAAATTATATTCATCTCATTGAACCACATTTTAGTCATTGATATTAACCATGTCTCTCGGATTTTTGAAATTATACTCCTAGAAGCGGTAAAATTATGTTTTATGTGAATTTCCAAATTCTCCTAGGGGGTGGGTAAAAGACGGTGAAAAGTTCAATAAAAATTTTATATATATAAAATTTTTATAAAATGACTCCAATTAATTACATTGAAATTATATATATATTATGTATCAATTTTTAACTAAAATAAATTTAAATAAAATAAATAATTATTTAAATAAAAAGTTGGTTTTTAAATAGTAACCTAGTGTTTTCACTATTCATCAAAAATTGAATGTTTTCAGAAAAATAACAAAAATTCAGCCTAAGCTATATTTGATATTCCGAATTCAAAAATTATTTCCATTTTTTCAAATTCAAAACATAGAAGTGGCATTAATTAATTTTAAAATTAATTTCTGTTGTCAAAACAAATATCGTGTTTTTAAGAAACAATAACTATTAAAAGATTGATACTTGTTTATTTCCAATTTCAAAGTGAAATTAAATCCAATGACCAATATTGGATTAAATGGTAAAAATATATTCTAATTAAACTTTAAAACTAATTGAAAAGATAATCTAAACATATAAATTATTGCGATGAAAAAAGTTGTTTTTAACTAAAATATAGCGTGTTTTTACTATTCATTAAAATATGAAAGTTATCAGAATAATATGAAAAATTTATCCAAAGTAAATTTTTTTATCCTGATTCCAAAGAAGAATTTTATTTTGTCAAATTGAACTTATAGACATGTCAAAAACATGATTTAATGTGGCTGCGCCATCAAAAGGCAGGAAAACTTCAATTTTTGAAAAATACATATTTTACACGAATAATTTATTTTGTTCTCAGACCATATTCTAGAAAATTTGTAAGATAAATAAGAATGTTATAAAATTCAAAATTTAGTTAGTACTATTTATAACGTATAGTTTATAATAATATTTTAACCATATATCGTTG
Organism: Viscum album; assembly: GCA_963277665.1. NCBI lineage: Eukaryota > Viridiplantae > Streptophyta > Magnoliopsida > Santalales > Viscaceae > Viscum > Viscum album. The sequence continues at coordinate 728,989,140 of OY728155.1, forward strand.
TTTAGTGAAACCTGATATTGCGTACAACACATGGTATCGAGGAAGGTCGTGATTGCGTGTAAGGCAAGCCAAGTGAGGGTTGCGTATGATGCAAGACTCCTTCGTTGTTTCATATAACAGAATCTAACCATATTTCACTTATAAATTGAATATATATATACACTCAATTTTGCGTAGAATAACTACTATCAAAATTGTGTCTAACATGATCCAAGAATAGTTTTGCGTATACTGCAAGCTAATATGGTGTTGCGTATAGAGCAAGGTAATCTTGGTGTAGCGTACAACACATGATATGAAAGAAATTAAAAACAATATATATCTTATAAAATATTGGGGTGTTACATCGACTCTTTTGGCCTTACTTCAGTTACCCATCTTCCACTGTCACTCTCGGAGCATGCTCCCATGCTGGTGGAGTTGTGTGCGCATGGGACACAGCATGGGAATTAGGCCTTTCCCTACTCTAGTAACTGGGATCAGTCACCCGACTTCTGGTCGATGGTAATGAGATTGTGGGAGGGCTGGGTGGATGGTAGCCCCTTGTATGGGCTGTCAAGCCGCCTTAAGCGTCTCAACCAGGATATTCTTTTATGGCTCGGCACAAGACCAAATGATATCACAGGAGTAGAATTCATCCAGAGGGATATTGAGAGAATGGTGGAGGACTTGTTATTGGATTGGAACAAGGATTTTTTTCTTTTCATTGTGATTAAAGGGTCTTCCTATCAACGAAACTGGACGAGATTGAGAGGGATCTCAAACTAAGGTCTCAGGTAATGTGGTTGAAGGAGGGTGACTGTAATAACAGATTTTTACATGCTTGTCTAGAGGAGAAAGGAGATGCGAAGGTCAATATTTTCCTAGACAATGGGGATTATACAAGTTATGTAGATGTGGTGGGGCAGTTGGCGCTGGACCATTTCGAAAGACTGCTCGCTGGTTTAGCCCAAGCAGGGGACGGTAGTCATGGCAGTAGTGGGGATGCTGGCGATTTCATGGAGTGTGTTCCAAGGTTGGTGGGGGAGTCGGATAATGAGCTTATAACGAGGATTATAACGGAGGAAGAGATCAAGAAGATAGTGTTTGACATGCCAAGGCATAGCGCCCCTGGCCCAGATATGTTCCCTGCCCGTTTTTAGGTAAATACATGGGAGATTTTCAGTGGTGAGGTCATGTCAGCTGTTCAGGACGTCTTCCGTGGGGGAGCCTTTGGCAAGGGTGTGAGTTCCTGTAGGGTTGTGCTTGTGCCGAAGTCCAAAGACCCGTCTAGGATTGGCCAATTTAGACCAATATGCTTATGTAATGTCTCCTACAAGATCCTTGCAAGCCTCATTAAACAGAGAATGGAGGGATGGATTCCGAAGCTGATATCTAAAGAGAAACATGGGTTTATTAAGGGACGCAACATTTAAGGGTCAGTGGGTATTGCGAGCAAGATAGTTAATGATATCAACCGTCAAATTATCAATTCTAATGTGAGCTTTCAAGCTGATATGGATAAGGCTTATGAAAAACTGGAGTGGTCCTTTATTCTTAAGGTGATGTACATGTTTGGTTTCCAGGATTGGGCTTTCCATCTTTGCTTTAGGTGTTTTTCATCACCTTGGATGACTATCTTTTTAGAGGGAAGTGCTTCAGCTTCATTAAGATGGTGTGTGGAGTGAGATAGGGTGACCCTCTGTCACCCATCCTTTTTATTTTAGCCTATGAAACTCTCTCTAGGTCCCTACAGAGGTAGTCGACAGATGGTTCCCTGAGACCATATGTGGGGCGGTGGGGCCGAGAGACCATTACACACCTCATGTTTCCAGATAACGTGTTAGTTTTCACTAATGGCAACCGCATGTCACTTATTACTCTCATGGAAATTTTTTCCAGCTATGGCAGGGCAAGCGGGAAAATCATCAATCCATCCAAGAGTCAGGTGTATATCTCGAATAATTTCTCTCACCGGAGATGCAGGATGATCTAAAACATCCTAGGCTATCAACAGAAGAGATTTCCCATATCTTATCTTGGGGTCCCTCTTTCTTATGGGTAGATCAAGAAGGCTCTCTTTGAGGGGGTTTTGGACCACATTATGGGAAGGATCCACAGCTGGAAAACCAGATTTCTATTCTTCAGGGGGAGGGTAACTCTGATAAATATCATTATTTCTTCAATTCCCATGCATGTCTTTTCTGTTATCCTACCCCCAAATGGAACAATAGAGAAGATAGAAAAGACCCTCTCGGGCTTTCTTTGGGATTCCTATCATTCAGGCCGGTGCCACTGGGCCTCCTGGGCACGGCTTGCCAAGCCAACAGAGGAGGGGGGAGTAGGGCTTCACGATCCCACTACTACCATGCAAGGCATGGATGCTTTCTTGGCCTAGGAAATCATGGCAGGATCCTCCTTATGGGCATCGTTCTTCAGTGAGCGTAATGAGGATCCAGAGATGATCCATTATGAGCATAGGGCACAACCTTCTCGACTGGTTCGATGCATGTTGGATCTCCTGGAGGAACTGCGAGGCTCGGACAGGTGGATCATTGGAAGATGGGATGCGAGTTTTTGAAAAGATAACTGGGAAGGGGAGAGGTTTCTCTTTCCAGGTTGCCTTGCACCGGGTATCTACTTCAGAGAAGCATCAGAACATCCAACGTTCACCAGTTCGGTGCTAAGTGAAGAGTAGATTAAGGTGTTTTCTAGAATTAGCACGAATGAGGAAGAGGACATGTGCTGCTTCACTGGCACTAGCTCCAGTAAGTTCACCGGTCAGGGTTAGAGGGAGTGTAAGAGTGGGGTGATCCTGCCTGGAGATGGGTCGGTGAAGATCTACTGCAAGGAGAATCCAGATAAAATGAACTTTTGGGTTTGTCATGTCAGAAGAAGAGCTCTTTTGATGGATGGGAACATCTAATGCATGGTTATATCCTTGGCATCCCGCTTCTTCTGCTGCAAGGCAGCAAAGAGGGAATCCTCAGCCCGCCTTTTCTTTCAGAGTGACTGGGCGGCGGCTTCCTGGGGCATGTTCTCTCCTATTTTTTGCTACAGATTTGAGCAGTTTTGTTTCCAGGAGCTCCCCTCTTCATGTTTTCTTGGAGCTACAACGAAAATTTCGGATTTCAAGGTACATGCATTTGTTCTTTCTGCCATCTGTTGGGTGATTTGGGAGGCCAGGAACAACGAAAGGATGGGCTCCCGCTGCTCGATATCTTTGATCTATTTGAGGGTCAGAGAACTATCCCACAAGTTGGTATCACTATTGAGGGTGGATCATCACTCGGATGCGGTGCACAATTTTCTGGGGAGGCCACGTGCTTCGAACTGTTTGGGGGGGCGGTGGGTTAAATGGAAACCTCCTTCCAGTGGACTCAAGTTAAATGTGGATGGCTCCAGCATTCAAGGATCTTTGTGATGTGGTGGGGTTTTACATGTCTCCGGAGGGTCGGTTTACCTAGCCTTCAGTGCTACCTTTGGTATGGTTAATTCATTGGGGGTGGAGTCCCAGGCACTTCTCACGGGGAAGATGGTTTGTAGGAGCAGGGGCTTTCTAGTGTCAGAGGTGGAGTCAGATTCAGATTTTTTAGTTAAATATGTTCAGGGGTGGACGGACACCCCTTGGGCTCTTGCTTAGATCATTAAGAGGTGTGCCTTGGAGACCAACCAAGGTCGGATCATGCTTCATAGTTGGAGGGAGGGAAACTTCATTGTTTATGCGCTTTCGAAGATTGGAAGTCCCAGGGACGAGGTTGTTGTCTATGGTAGTTTGGGCACTCTTCCTATCGAGTGTAAGTGTTTTGTTATTGGGGATGCTTTATGTTTACATTACTTCGGGCCTCCATGAGTGTCTGGGCTGTTATTTTTTCGTGCCTTGGTCTTTCTCCATTTGATGAAATAAAAAAAATAAATTGACAGTCAAATCCTAAAGATGATGATATGTCACATTATTCTCGAGATTGGTTGGTTGGTTCCATATCATGACTATGTGGGCTATTATCAAAGTAGGGTATAACTTACACCACCAGATGGAACCAGTTATTAACATAACAATGAGTGGAATGTATTGGATGGTATACATAGACTATAGAATCATGGGATAAGTGGTTTGACCACCCATATTTCTAACCTCTACATGGTGGAGTAGAGAATTAATTTAACAGGCTTCCCTCCAGTAGTAGATAATTTTTGGGACATATTTCCTGATTTATTTTTCTAGCATACCTCTTGGGAGAGATAAGAAGATTTTATAATAGATCTCATAAAATGAGTACCTATTGTTCCCAATCCTCTATCCTATATGACACCCACTCAGATCTAGGAGCTAAAGAGATAGTTAGAAGATTTGGAGTCTCAAGGTTTTCTCCAACGTAGTTATTCAACATAAGTTTCATGCTTTTTGTTCACTAAGAAGGTTGGTGTGGCTGTTTATTTATTCATAGATTAATCAAAACTCATTTTGATTATGAACCGATATCCACTTTCTCGAATAGATGATATGTTTGACCATCTCTGGGGAGCTAGTGTATTGTCTAAGATCAACCTATGATCAGACATTCTTCAGGTGTGAGTTAGGACTTCAAAGATACCTCATATTTCTTTTCATAGATAGTATGGTCTATATTAGTATTTCATTATTTTGGGTCTTCTGAACACACCCACCATTTTCATTGCTTTGAGGAATAAGGTTTTACATCCCTACCTATATTCTTTGGTCATGGTATTTTTGGTTGACATCTTAGAGTATTCTCTTACTTAGAGAGACCATGATAAACGTCATTAGATAATTATGAGTACCTTGTGATAGCCTCTTCTATATTTTATGATTGAAAATTTCCACATAAATAATGAAACAGTTCACTTCATTGGTCATATTATATAAAAATAAAGAGTATCTATTGACATAGAGAAGGCGATTGTTATGATTTTCTTGGAGCATCCTAAGAAAATACTTTATATATAGAGTTTCTTAGGGATGGTTAAATATTATATATTTTTCATACTAGAAATATCATTCCTTTATAGACCTTTGATTGGTTTGAATAAGTATGTTTTTATGTTCTTATGGATAGAATCATGTGAGAAATCCTTTCTTGATCTAAAAGAAAGGTTTACCTTAGAACCTATTATAATTATTATATAGTTTCTAAGAGGAAACTTATTATTTTTTATCCATCATAAATCAGTATTGGTGTAGTAATGATGTAGGAGGATAGATTCATTGCATACAAAACTCTCTAAATGAGACCTCATGTGTGTAACTACGCGACACATGACCTTCAGCTAACAGTTGTTGCCCATACCTTATTCTTCTGAAGACACTATCTTATGGGTGAGATATTTTAGTGAATACATAACAGAAGACCCTTTAATATATCATTATATATAGTAAATTGAATCTCAGACACTGAATATGGGTCAAATACATTCATTCCATATATTTTTATTTTTCCTATAAGCGTAGAAAAGGTAATTTGAAAACTAATTTTCTATGTTGAAAAACTAAGGGACATGTTGTAATGGAATCCAATGATGAATGGAAATTAATTGCCCTTATTTTTTATATTAATCTAGAATTTTTTGATAGTCCTGAGCATACATATATTAAAGACATGATAGATACATCTCTCTGTATAGATAGGGTAAAGAGAAAGATGTTTTCAGAGCATGAAGGTTTGGTTCTCTAGAAAAATATTTATGGTATAGACCCACCTATGGATTTCACTACTGATGGAGAAGAAATACTAAAAATACATGGGAATATCTAGGTTCCTAAATTTTTGATGGAGTAGTTGATGCTGGAGTCCCAGTCATATTAATGGTAATTTTATCAAGGCATCTACATGATGTAATGTGATATGCGTTGATAGTAATTGTTTCCTGGAATAAAAAATAAGATAAAATGTTTTATAACGAGGTGTTACAACATTTAACAGGTGATGGTGGTGCACCATAAGCCTACTTTTTAAAAAAAATTACCTATCTATTATTGGAAATGATAAGATGTTGCTAATGATTTTTTCATCAGATTTCCAAATATCATCAAGGTAGCGATGAAGTTTGGGTATTCATGGATTGACTAAAAAAAGTTTCCCACTTCCTTCTTATCTAGGATACATTCTCAGTATATCAGATAGTAAGAATATATGTTTTCTAGATCATATGGATACATAGGGTTTCCTGTTTCACATTAAGGTTATGGAAGTGGTTATAGATATTTATGGGTACACAGGTGCCCCTAATCATAAATTACCACCCTCAAGAATAATAGTTAGTATGAATGAATGAAAATATTTTAGAAAAAAATGATCTAGGAATTCATCCTTGATTTTAGTGGTTCATAGTAGAATATCATCCATGTCATCAATTTATATTATAACAATATCTTTTAGGTTACAATTCATATGGATCCTTTTGAGGCCCTATATTGTAGTCCTCTCCAGGCACCCTTATGCTGGATAGAGGTAGAAGAGACATCACTATTGGGTCCTCTTATAATTTAGGTGAATTTGGAGTACGTTGAGATGATCATGATTCATATGTATACTACTTAGTCTAGAACTGAATATAATGTCGATCACCCTCGACGACTCCTGAGTTTGAGTCAAGGGATCATTTTTCATTCTAGTATCACCCAGGCTGGGGTCTATATGGATATAGTGGAAATGGAAGATGTCTCCTTGCTTTATATGGATATTTATGATTTCGGATAGAGTCAATATGGCAGCCTATCTGTTTCTATTACCTCAGATGTACCATTACATGCATGGCATATTCTATGTTTCATACCATCGCCTATATCATGTTGACCCATATCCAACATTTGATCCTAAATAGGTTGGGTAAGATACATATGTTATTTTTCCTAGTATCGTATACACATCATTTATAAGAGCACAAATTCCCTCCAAGGATGGTCTATCCGATTAGTTCATGTCTCATTGGAAACCTGGCCATGTATAGGATGATACATTGGAGTGGGTATTCGACGTACATGATCAGTTACCAGAGTTGTTTTGAGATATCATTTTGCATCCCATGGAAGGTGAACATGGGGATTAGTTCCTTTATGGATGGAATACTATTATAACCATGATTTCTTTTTGGTATGTATCCTTAAAATTTCCATCTAATTATTTATTTTGGACCTAATATGGATTCTTAATGATTTTACAGTTGATTCAAAGGTTTTTGTGGCTTTTTCAGAGCCTAGATCCCCAAATGATGGAAGTAACCACTAGACTACATGATTTGTATAAATCATGTGACTCAACACACGTGGTCTCTTCTAGATTTGTGTGGAATTTTATAAGGGTGGTAAGGGGATAATATCTTACGCTAAACAAGTTCCCAGGGTTTCATTACTATTCGGGGACCTTGGCAATTTTTACCAAATCTATCATCATTTTTGGCACATGATTTCTCAAACCATGCAAGCCAGGCCATGTGGCGTTCTCCCATAGGTAATTGGAGTAACAATTTTGGTGAAAAGTTTTGCCAATCATGCAGTAAAATCATTCAAACCAAATATTTTTGTGTAGAATTACCCTTTTCCATTATTTTTTAAAATTTTACCATCCTTCTATTTTATTCCTCTAGTGGTAGGTGGCCTCCTCTTGCACACATGAGAGCTCCAAAACCTCATTTTTATATGTTTATTGACAACTTATTTATTTTATGTTTCATTGATCTTATATTGGTCTCATTAGATTTTTCCAGGTAATCTCCTCCATCCATATGCAATTTTCTCCATTCGTATTTTTATCGGTTGTGCTATTGTGGTGTGACCTATTATGCACTATTTTTAAGGAGTTATTTTTTCCTTCTATTTTCTTATGATACAATCCAAAATAATGGATGATATAGGAGTTGGAGGAGAGTGGTATGAATATATAATAGGTGGTCTATGATTTATCCATAAAGATTCACAGTTATATAAACTGTAGTCATTGTGCGCATGCTAAATTCATTCGGGGTTGCCTGTTATATTAGCATTCCATTATTATAATCATTTTTACCATATTCTAGATCCCTTTAAGTACATTTTTATAACTCTATTGTAGGTTAATAAATCAACTACTTCCACCCCAAGTAGGGTTATTCCTTAATTACCCTTTTTTATCCCATGCTTTTTTATCTAAGACTCTGTTTAGGTGTGAGGTTTCACCAAGCTTATGGTAATGACCCTTAAACTAGATGATTTTTTAATTACTAAATGGATATCACCTATATAATTATCACTTGAACCTTTTACAGTTTGTGTTACAATTTATTACTTAACAATTAAATTGTTTAATGGAAAATATATTTACAATATCACTTTTTCATGTCAATTATTATTATATTGCATATGGTTTCATGTCCTTAGCCTACATTTACATGCTTAATAAAGGGAAATGGATTGAACTAATTGAGTTATTAAATAAAATTAGTATTACATGAAATTAATTAAATAAATAAGTATGAATAATGTACCAAATAATTAAATACATTTTCATATTTATATGATTGGTAATACATGAGTAACACTTGGATTCCTTAGGGAATGAATTGATCACTCATAAAATTCCATTCTAATATAAGGAGCTAGTTACTGAGAGAGATTCCCACTATAGAACATGTTCTTTGTATACTAAATTATTCATAACATAATGTCATATGATACATTCACCATCATTAAATATATTAGGATACCATGGATATGCTATTTGGAACCTTCTTGACATATCTGGACATGTGGTACCATGGTTTCACCCTACTGGGAATTGCAATGATTAACCTATTTTACATTGGATGAGATCCTCAGAGTTAATTAGAGTTTTTATTGTAGAATTCATTATGTGATACACCCTGAATTAGACTGAAACCCTATATTTCCAGGATACATGTTATTTCTAAATTGGCACAACCCCTGAGGTCATGCATGCCTTAGTTATTATAATGGATTCTATTTCATCATCCTCATCATCATCATGGATTTGTTGGCTATAACCATAGATCCTCTATTATTAATATTATTTTATCCATTATAGGATACCTTACTTAAACCTTATATCCTTTATTATTATTGTCATGATATGATATTAGTGATTGTCGCACCTCATGATTATTATTTATATAAATTAAACATTAATGACTTAATTAAATGACCTCAAGTATAGATACATTACCGACTGAGGATGAAGTAGGTATTAGTTGTCATTATAGAATTGATATGCATTTACGCATATCTAGGAAAAATCTGAGTTTATATTCGGAGACAGTATTGAATATACCTCATTGGGGCTGTCAAACTGAGATTTGTCTAACACCCTATCTTGGTCTCCATTGGTTCCTAGGAAGACTATATTTAGGTAGGTGTTGACAAGTGAGGCATCCTAATTTGGAAACTAGATATCTCTTCCCATACTATGTTGGATCTTGGTATTAGATGGTCGAGGTAGTGATCAGGACGCTGTATAGTTTTTTATTCCTATTTGGTTCTCTTGTACAACATGTATTTCCTTATACCATGTATACCTATTTTCAGGTTTTTAGAGACATAACCGACAATTTCTTCAATTTCTACACGATTCACCTTCAAATTTTTTATTATTATATTCATCTTGGATGTATATTCTTATCCTAGGATATCATTCTTCCTCTATGATAGTTTAATGTTCTAGTTGTTATAGTAACTATTTCCACTATTCCATCTATTTATATATTCTTACACTATTTATTTGTTAATATATTTATCCATCGAGTCCACTTTTGTTATGATGGTATAGTCTTCCAAAGGAAACATCATTGGAACTCAATTCTAGTTGGTAGAATCTACCTTAAAATAAGGTTCACTTAAATCCTTGTGGCCAACCAAGTACATGGAACCTTTGAGTGGCACCCAGGTGAGACAAACCACAAATGATTAATACAAAAAACAAATATTTGTAATATATACATCTTATTGGAATTTATTCAATTCCCTGGATCATTATTACATATAGACATATAATAAAGGGTCACATTTTAGTCATGTCATATATATATATTTCATATGGTTTCCTACTAATGAGGTGTTATTAAAAACCAATTACCCGATATGATGACCATATCATTATTCTTTTACAAGTAGAAATAAAAAATAATTTAATCATGATGAGTGATATATAGATTTTTAATATACTATACCATTCAATAATCATTTATAATTTATTAGTATCAAATTGTACCATTTAAGTCTAGATTCTCTTAAATAATCACAATAAATATCAATTCTTAGAAACATACATAATATGGATTCCATTTGTCATGCTATATAGAATCCGTAATTGAATTCACACAATATTTTAAATATTATCTTGTTTTCATCTATAACTTATTTGTTAGAATCATTACTGTAACGGAATAATATATGTATTTACGACCATAATGAACATAAACCACCCCTTTAGTTATGATTTCATACATAGCATGTGTCTCTAGACCTATTCCACTCACTAATCTTAGTGGATTCCATTATTTTTTTTCCAATCAATGTGCATCATGAGCCTTAACCCATAAAAGTTATGTTTAATCCAAAAACCATTAGTCATTTGGGGTTCCCTAATGGAAATATAATTTATTTTGACTATATGTTAATATCCTTAGTGTCTATATAATTTTTAACTGAGATATGTTAGGTGATTGATGTATTTTTTTTGCTAAAAACTATATTTTTATAAATTCTTTACGAAAAAATATATGATATTGTGACCTAATAGGTTCTTATTATATATCAACTGATATGATATCCACCAGTCAATATATTTAGAATATGTTTAGTTTTTTAGTGATATTTACAAAACATGTCTTTAAATATATAATGTAAAATTTTAAATATATATAACTCATCTTTGATAAATTTTTTTAATGCATAAGTATATAGATATATATATATAAGGGTGTGTGTGTTGGGAAATAAATTTACACCAAATTTATATGATCAATGATTACTTGTATTATATGTTCTCTGAAAATCCAACTCAAAGGGTCCTCTATATTCACCAAGTGCACTCATTAACTTTATGGATGATTTCTTTTCTTAAAGTAATCCAATAGAGAATATGAATTTAACTCTAATATTAGAATTGTACCTATGGGATTTCTGAACTAACTTTAAATGATATATGGATTAATTTTATTTCTAGAGGTATCTTTTTCTAAAACATGATAAGTAAATTTCTTGTATACCCAGTATCTAAGAATAATAAAGACTAAAAAAACTTATACGAATATAAATAAGTAAAAATAATCAGTTTATTTTAGAAAAAAATTATCCTTCCACTATTAGGTAATAAAATCTTATATTTTTATTCAACATTTATTATTGGATGGATATTCATGGTTCCATAATTAGTAAATAATAAATCTAGTTTGAAATAACCTAACAAAGTATTTTTAAAATTTGAAATATTGTCCTAATGTGTCTAAAATAGACATTGAGAATTTTTTTTTGCTAATACTTAATAAAAAAACATATTTTAACATGACTCAATACACTATGAAATCCAGTAGTTGAGAATTTTTTTATTTATCTAGGTATCACACTTATTTAATTCCATTGATAATAAAAATTAACATTTTAAAAAAAATTATACTTAATTAGTTTGAATAGTTTAAATATATATATTTCTAAAAATATATTCAAATGAAGTATCTTATAAAAATATGATTATTGATGAATAGATATGAATTAGAGTCCTATGATTACATTTATAATTATTTATAATTATTATTTTAAGGACATTTCTTTACACGTGAGAAGAATATAACATAGTGTTCATTACTTTTGTATTAAAGCTTATGTCCCTTATAAGGATGATTCATTGAAATAATTGATTATAATCGGTTCTAAGATTTTTAACCTTATCCTTCAGTTAATAAATAACGAAAAAACATGTTTCATCAAAACCTTATCTTTATTGAATAGAATAGAGAAAACATTCATGAGTGATTTATATATAATGTTCATATAGCACTACTAGAAATGCAGGCTTTCCCAATGGTTCTGAACCGTTGGGAAGGCCTGCAGAACAGTTGGTATATCTTATACCATAGGTTCTGAAAACCATAGGAAAGTAAGACATTGGTAATGATTTTTCCGATGGATTACACTGAACCGTTAGGATAGGTTAGAGAAAATAAACATATCCCAACTGTTGTGCCAAACCATTGGGATAGTTTTTCCCAATGGTTTGGCTTGAACCGTTGGGAAAACCAACCAGATGACTTCATTCCGAACGATTTCTAAACCGTTGGGAAAGGATTTTTACTAATGGTTTATAGAGAACTGTTGGTAAGAAAATACTCAGAATTATATTCCAACGGTTTGAAACCATTGGCATAGCCTATGCTGTTCAAATTGCACAACGGTTTGCAATTTGCACAGCAGCCAATCCATTCCCTCTCCTTTCCAATTCTCTCTCATTACAAATCATTTCCAAATCATTGTACCTGCAATAAACTAACACATGCATATAAAATTATTGTACATACAATAACTAAATAACACATACATATAGAGAACAAATTCATACACATTTTACGTATAATGCATCCTAGAACCATACACATCAAGAATTAAATCATAATTCATAATTTAATTATAAACACACATAAATCATTTAGAATTCAATTTAATGTTTAGATGACAATTATATGTGGTATCCGGAATTCAATTCATAATTTGATCATTTTTTCATATACCATATGTTTTTACTAGAAATGATGTCCATTTTAAACAAAATACATACACCTGGAGTGATACCGGCCACACCGTGCCTTGGATTTTGGTGAGGTTAACTCATACATGTCACAAATGACCCATGGATCATTGTCCTAAAGTATCAACATATTACGAAAGCATTTGGTCAGTTTTCCATATGTCAGTTGCAGTTTTCACTTAAAATGAAGTGATTTTTAAATAAAAAAGAGATACTTTGAGTGGTGCCACCCACACCGTGCCTCAGATAGAGGAGGGTTTGACTCGTAGACATCACAAATGACCCATGGATTGTTGTGCTAAAGTATCAACACAATCAGAATCTATTTGGTCGGTTTCCCTATGTACATAAAATGTTGTCCATTTTAAACATAAGAGAGACACTTTGGGTGGTGGAAGATACATCGTGACTTGGATTGAGGTGTGGTTGACTCGTACACATCACATATGTCCCATGGATCTTTTTCCTAAAGTTTCAATAGATTATGAATACATTTGGTTAGTTTTTCATATGCCAATTGTTCTTTTCACTTATAATCCTGTCCATTTTAAAAAAAAGAGACATAGTTAGAGTGGTATCGGCCACACCGTGCCTCAGATTTAGACGGGATTGACTCGTACACATCTCAAATGACCCATGGATCATTTTCCTAATTTATCAACAGAATCTGAATACATTTGGTTGGTTTTCTCTATTCTAGTTGATGTTTTCACTTAAAATGATGTCCTTTTGAAACAAAAGAGAGACACTTTTAGTGGTGCTGGCCAGACTGCATCTCAGATTAAGGTGGGGTTGATTCGTACACGTCACATATGACCCAGGGATCGTTTTTCTAATGTATCAAAACAATAAAAATCCGTTTGGTCTGTTTTCCCTATGTACTTAAAATGTTATCCGTTTTAAACAAAAGAGAGACACATAGAGTTATCCCAACCACACCGTGTCTTGGATTGAGGCGGGGTTGACTCGTACACGTCCCATATGACCCATGGATCGTTTTCCTAATGCATCAACACATTTCGAATGCGTTTGGTCATTTTTTCATATGTCAGATGTAGTTTTCACTTAAAATGATGTCAATTTAAAAAAAACAGAGAGATACTATGAATGGTGTTAGCCACACCGCACCTCAGATTGAGGCAGGGTTGACTCTTACACATCAAATATGACCCATGGATTGTTGTGCTAATGTATCAACAAAATCAGAATCTGTTTGGTTGGTTTTCGGTATGCTAGTTCTTATTTTCACTTAAAATAATGTCCATTTTAAATTAATGAGAGACACTTTGAGTGGTGTCGGCCACACCGTGCCTTGTATTGAGGGGAGGTTGACTCATACACATCACATATGACCCATGTATCGTTCTCCTAATGTTTCAACGGAAACCGAATGCATTTGGTTGGTTTTCCGTATGTACATAAAATGTTGTCCATGTTAAACAAAAGAGAGACACTTAAGGTGATCCTGACCATATCGCAACTCGAATTGAGCCTAGGTTGGCTCGTACACGTCACATATACCCCTTGGATCGTTGTGATAAATTATAAATAAAATGAGAATGTGTTTGGCCGGTTTTCCGTATGCCAGTTGTTCTTTTCACTTATAATCCTATCCATTTTAAACAAAAGAGACACAATTAGAGTGGTATCGGCCACACTGCGCCTCTGATTTAGATGAGGTTGACTTGTACACATCTCAAATTACGCATGTATCATTGTCCTAAAGTATCAACACAATCCGAATGAGTTTGGTCAATTTTCCATATGTCAGTTGATGTTTTCATTTAAAATGATGTCCTTTTGAAACAAAAGAGGGACACTTTGAGTGGTTCCGGCCACACCGCGCCTCATATTGAGGCAGGGTTGATTCGTACACGTCACATATGACCCATGGATCTTTGTGGAAAAGTATCAAAAAATCAGAATCTATTTGGTCAGTTTTCCATATATACTTAAATTTTTGTCCATTTTAAACCAAAGAGAAAAACATAGAGTGATCCCGGCCACACTGTTCCTCAGATTGAGGCTGGGTTGACTCTTACACGTCACATATGACCCATTGATCGATTTCCTAAAGCATCAACACATTTCGAATGCATATGGCCAGTTTCTCATATGTCAGTTGTTGTTTTCACTTAAAATGTTGTTCATTTTAAACAAAAGAGAGACACTATGAATGGTGTCGGCCACAACGCACCTTGTTTTGAGGTGGGGTTGAATCGTACACATCACATATGACCCATGGATCATTTTTCTGAAGTATCAACACAATCAAAATCCATTTGGTCAGTTTTCCATATGCTAGATGTTGTTTTCATTTAAAATGATGTCCATTTTAAACAAAAGAGAGACACTTTGAGTTGTTTCGGCCACACCGTTCATCGGACTGAGGCGAGGTTGACTCTTACACCTCACATATGACCCATGAATTGTTCTACTAATGTTTCAATAGAAACCGAAAGTATTTGGTCTTTTTTCCCTATGTACTTAAAATGTTGTCCATTTTAAACAATTGAGAGACACTTAGAGTGATCCCGGCCACACCGCAACTCAGATTGAGCCCGGGTTAGCTTGTACACGTCACATATGACCCATGGATCTTTGTGATCAATTATCAATAGAATCCAAATGTGTTTGGTTGGTTTTCCGTATGCCTGTTGTTCTTTTCACTTAAAATCCTGTCCATTTTAAACAAAAGAGACACAGTTAGAGTGGGACCAGTCACACCGCACCTCGGATTTAGATGGGGTTGACTCTTACACAACTCAAATGACCCACGGATCATTTTCCAAAAGTATCAACATAATCAGAATGCGTTCGGTCAGTTTTCTGTATCCCAGTTGATGTTTTCACTTAAAATTATGTCCTTTAAAAACAAAAGAGAGACACTATGAGTGGTGTCGGTGACACCATGCCTCAGATTGAGGCGGGGTTGATTCGTACACATCACATATAACCCATGGATCATTGCGCTAAAGTATCAAAACAATCAGAATCCTTTTGGTCATTTTTCCTTATGTACATAAAATGTTGTCCATTTTAAACAAAATAGAGACACTTAGAGTGATCCCGGCCACACCGTGCCTCGGATTGAGGTGGGGTTGACTCGTACATGTCAAATATGACCCATGGATCGATTTCTTAAAAAATCAACACATTTAAAATGAATTTGGTTAGTATTTCGTATGTCAGTTGTTGTTTTCACTTAAAATGATGTCCATTTTAAACAAAAGAGAGACACTATGAATGGTGTCTGCCACACCGCGCCTCAGATTGAGTCAGGGTTGACTCGTAACGTCAAATATGACCCATGGATCATTGTGATAAAGTATCAACACAATAAAAATCCTTTTGGTCAGTTTTCTCTATGTACTTAAAATGTTTTCCATTTTAAACAAAAGAGAGACACTTAGAGTGATCCTGGCCACACTGCAACTCGGATTGAGGCACGATTGACTCATACACATCACATATGATCAATGGATCATTGTTCTAAAGTTTCAACAGAATACAAATGTTTTTGTTCGGTTTACCATATTTCAGTTGTTGTTTTCAATTTAAATGAAGTCCATTTTAAACTATAGAGAGACACTTCGAGTGGTGCATGCCTCTCTACGCCTTAGATTAAGTCTAGATTGAAACTTACATGTCACATATGACCCATGTATCACTTTCCTAAAGTTTCAACTGAATCCAAATGCAGTTGGTCGGTTTTCTATATGTTAGTTGTTGTTTTCACTTAAAATGTAGTCCATTTCAAATAAACCTGAGAGACTTTGAGTGGTGTCTACCACACCAGTCCTTGGATTGAGGTGGGGTTGATTGGTACACATCAAAAATGACTTATGTAACTTTTCCAAAAGTTTCAACAGAATCTGAATGCGTTTAGTCATTTTTCCGTATGTCAGTTGTTGTTTTCACTTAAAATGTTGTCTATTGTAAACTATAGAGAGACAATTCAAGTGGTGGGGGGGGGGGGGGGTTTCTGGGGTCCAGGGAGGAGGGTGGGGGGCTTTCTAGGGACTAAAGAGGAGGCTGGGGGCTGTGTGGGGGGCTGTCCGGGGGTGTTTTGGGGGCTGTCTGGGGTCCAAGGATGAGGTTGGGGGGGATGTTCGGGGGGCTGTCCGGGGTCCAGGGAAGAGGGTGGGGGGGGGGGGGGCTGTACAGGGGCTATTCAGGGGGCTATCTGGGGGGTTGTCTGAGGGCTGTCAGGGGGGCTGTTTGGGGACTATGGAGGATGGTGGGGGGATTGTCTGGGGGGCTGTTCAGGGGGTTGTCCGGGGTACAAGGAGGATGGTGCGGGGTTGTCCAGGGTCCGAGAAGGAGGGGGGATGTCCAGAGCATTCCCAAACACAAAAAACTATATAAAAATTCTCACTATACACCACAACCACTAAAAGAAAACATCATCCATGAAAACAGACAATATATAAAAATAACTCAACTTCAATACTATACTACGAGTGTAGATAAAACCAAAAACTAGAATAGATTAAACATCTAATCTCTGTAATATTAGTAAAAAATGTAACAGATTAATTTTTCCCACATCACCATCAGCATCATCACCATCATCATCACCCTCGTCCTCACCCCCATCATCGTCCTTTCCCTCCTCTGCACCCTCCTCCTCACCCTCACCCTCCTCCTCGCCCTCGCCATCCGCCTCACCCTCCTCCCCTCCCTCCTATTCTGCATCAGAATCCTCTCCATCATCATCGTCAGGCTAGACATCATCTTGACCACCAATAGAACTTCCACCTGGTGCACCATATATAGAACGCATTTAAAACAAATATTCATCAAAAGCTGGGCTGGCATATGGCGGAAGTGTTGGACTTATAACTTCAATAAATTTCATAAACGCACTGTTTTCCCTAGCAGACGGTTCTTCCATCTCTATGGTCGTTTTTTTAGCATGTTCTGCCTGTGCCCTAACATGCTGTAGCCCAGTGGTACTACAACTCATACCTGAGGAGGTACAATACCTCGTCGGGGCTATCGTAGGTCAGCAGTGTACTCTTCCAGGATGCTACTCTCCCAACACCTGATGTAAGTGATCAGTTGGCTCAAAAATGTCTGGTTCATGGGAATCGAGGGCCTCTAAAGCAACCTGTTACAAATATAAATATATTATTAAGTTACAAAATAGTTATTAAAATATAATATCAATAGATTAAAACTTACAATCTGTTACTAAGTTGCTTTGTTGTTGGAACTTCCATCCTTTTCTCGTCTACTCAAGCAAAACAGGTTGGCTTGAGGCACACGTCCTTCAATATTCTGTATTTTCCTCTACAATGACATTTAAAGATAAAGATATATGAAAACTTTAGAAAACAATTAAATAACTGAGGAAGCAAAATAAAGTGTAAGTCGTCAAGAAAACTAATAAATAATTATCATACCTCCTTCCTCTCATGATCTGGCATCGTAGTACGTCCTAGTGTGTGGAGGTATTGATTTCCATC
This sequence comes from Viscum album, assembly GCA_963277665.1. Taxonomy (NCBI): domain Eukaryota; kingdom Viridiplantae; phylum Streptophyta; class Magnoliopsida; order Santalales; family Viscaceae; genus Viscum; species Viscum album. The sequence continues at coordinate 729,007,339 of OY728155.1, forward strand.
AATGGTTTATTTATTTTTTCCAAATGATTCCTAAATGAAATTCGATAATGCAAAGGATAATATTAATGCAAAACATGTAATTTATTATATAAATATGTCAAATGTAATTAATACCTTAAACTGGGTAGTCGTCCAATGAGTAATCATCTGACAATATTGCTCTATAGGACAATCATCCACAACTGGTACCACCTCTAACTCAGTGCCAACTCTAGCACGCCATGCAATACACAAATCATGATTTTAGGCTCTCCAATGCTTGCCTAAATCATTTAGATGTTCCGATCATGAACCATCACCATCAAGAAAATTAAATAGAAGTCGAAATTAAAATATTAATTCATATAAAAACAAAAATAATTAATGGCATTAAATACAATAGATTGTTTTACCCATATCTCTTCCCAAGATCTATCCTTGACCTCATTTGGAAAATTAATCCACGATAGCGGGCTGGCGTGAATGATGTCAGAGTATTTGGAAAGCGTCGCAAAAAAACTCCGACATTGCTGCCCTGTTTTCACAACCTTTTGGTTGTATTCATTATAATCCATCATAACCTATGTGCGGAGGCTCGACACCGCACGCATGCTTTTATGCCCCCGACCCTGCCTCTTATCAGTAGATGTATCTGTCATGAAAGAAAAACAAATATTTTATCAAAATATGTTATAAATGAAAATAATTAATGCTATAAAAATTTGATAGGGTTCTATAAATATACATGCGCCAGTCTAATCTATAAGCACCATTGGATCCACAGAAAATGATGGAACACCCTGTGGTGGAACAGGAGTCAAAGATGATGGAATATAGAAGCTCAGAGAGATAGAAGTAGAAGGAAAATAATATGGGAGAGCTATATGACCGGATTCTGACTGGGGAGTGGGAATCATAATGGGATATGAAAAAGATGGACCAGAATATGCAAAAGGTGGCGAAAACATGGGAGGCCTAAATATCTCGTGTGTCCCTAACGACACAACGAGATCAGAATGTGGGAAGGATGACATGTCAGTGGGAGGGGAATGGTCTAGTAGGGTATGCGAAGTTGCTCGTCCACGTCTGGTACGAACCATCCTCGCACCACCGACCTGGGTACTAGGACCAGTACTAGGATCCTCATCGAATAACTATCGACGTATTGGTGGATCCTACAAAAATGTTTACAAAAAAATTAATCACATGAAATTATATATTCTTTAAATATATAAATTTGAAATAAAGTACTCACTATAGAAACTAATGGTGGAATTCCCATCTCTTCCATTCGACGATTGTTCTCCATCATTTTTTTCTGCCGTCTCTCTTCAATTGGCTACAATTCCTACTTTTGAAAACAAATATGTAATTAATTAGAAAAGAAAACTAATGTGTAACCCAAAAAACTAAATATAAGAGGGAATAGGGGGATTAATTAGTAATTTAGCTATCAATTGTTTTAGAAGAGCTTGAATTAATTTAATAAATCATGCAAGTTGTAATGTTCACCGAGTTAGAAATATTGTTTGACTATATTTGAATAAATTTCAATTCCAAATTAGAAAAAGAAATTCAAATAAAACTAAAACCAATAAACATTGAAAATTCACATAACAGTCAAGTCAGCGAAAACATATTTGTGATCAATACTAAATCAGTTTGAATATTACCAACCTTAACAACTAAACTGGAGGTAATCCAAAAGAATTGAGAACATGGATGAATGATTCTATATATTTTCAACCACGACTTCAGGTTCACAATCCACTCTGACAATTTAGCTATTGGAGTCATCAAATGAAATAAATGGATTAGTTACAATGTAACTAGGGACATTGTCAATTCCATCATCACCTTCATTAAAAATATGTTTTGGAATTACTTCAGCAATGACCCCAAATTCAGGTCAAAGTTAGTGTTTGACAAAAAACACAGGTTTATCCATTGATTCCAACACATATGGTTCTTCGGTAGAAAGAGTGTGAGTCATATTAATTACTCGGAATCCACAATAATCAATAAATGTGCCCAATCTCTTCATCGAATCCAACCAATGACATTTCATAACTGTGACTCGTCCATGAGAGTAATAATCCATTATTATTATTTTCTCAATGACTCCATAATAACAAACATTTTCAAATCGTGGTCTACTATCTGATGCATGAGCATAACAATCTGTTGTGGCAGTAACCATAACACAATAATGTTTTGTTCTCATATTATTTGCTCGTTCAGTGACAATAAATTTGTACCCATTGATAACAATTGATTTACAGTCACGAACCACGATATTAGGACCAAAATCCAAAGCTCTTATTTCCTCAGAGACGGAGTCAGCAGACAAAATCAATTCCTCCAATATAAATGACTAATAAACTTAATTAAATATTGATATAATTATTTTAAACAGTAATATTTTTACCTTTAACTATAACCAAGCAGAAAACTCTTTGCTATGAAAAGTCTCTCTCCTTCTCAAAGATAAAGAATCATGCTTCCCATTTATCATTGTTTTATGTTCCCTGTAGATAAAAAATTTGAATAGTTTAATAGATATATATGTAATATATACATATTCAATTTATTTACTTGATATAGTCATCGAAAAACCACAATTGAACTAAACTGTGCGATGTTCCATCTCCCCCTCTTCCTGGCTTAATGTATCCAATGTATATGATCCAGGAATTCATTGTGTTTGAGGAAGAGATGAAAAACTGGGTTAAATTTGATCATATTTTTATTATTCATTTCTCATTGGTCAGTTAATTCTTGTAGTAAGATCAGACAAATACATTGAGAAGAAATCCATACATTCCTGAGCTAAGTAACAGTTCACGATAGAACCTTCGGGATGATTCCTGTTTCAGACATAAGACTTTAATATGTACATATTTCTTTAAGTTGGATACTTCTAATGAAAATAAATTGGTCCTATGAGAAGTATTTTAGTGGGAATATGGACAGTCAGAAGCAGCATGCATGTGAAAAATGATGGAGGAAGTATTTTCTCCAACTCACACAAAATTAATGGGGCATCTGTCAACATGTTTTTAAAAGAAATACTTAGACAATTTCTTAGCACAAATATCTCTAAACAAATGGAACAACCGAATAATAGTCACCCTTAAATTATTGGAAAAAATAAGACGGATTGATATTACAAGAAACTCATGCAGTAGAACGTGATAATCATGATTCTTTAAATATTTTAGCTTCAACTCTCTTATGTTGACCTGTTTAGATATGTTGCTTGAATATCCATTAAGAACTCTAATAGTTTCTAATACTTTCAGAAATTGTTTTTTTCTGTATGTGTCATCACATAAGAAGCACATGGAAGTTTCCATTTATTTTCATTGATACGCACAAGATGAAATTATGGTATGAATCCCCAATCCACCAAGTCACGCCGAGATCATAAATCGTCTTTTGTCTTCCTCTTGACATATACATGAACCGAAAGAAAAATTTCTAATATATTCTATTCCGTATGAATTACGTCTAAGAAATGACGTAACAAATTGGTTGACCAATAAGGAAAAAAAAAACTCATCTTCCTCCAATTGTAACAGGTTTCAGTGGAAACATTCTTTCTCTTTCCAGATTTCATTTGACCCTTCCTGAATGAAAAACTGAAATCTTTCAATTCATTAAGCACATCAGTTATAGACACACGCTGAGGTGGATCATCGGTCTCTATGGTATTATCAAATCTTTGAAGATTCATTCTATATGGATTATCATTTTGCAAGAATCTTCGATGTCCCATAAAACCGAACCAACAATGATGTTTCAGAATTCTAGATCGTGTATTATTCAACCAAACTGGGCATGATAGTTTTCCCTTCGTGCTCCATCCAGACTTCATTGCATAAGCCGGAAAATCATTTATCGTCCACATAAGTGCATCACAAATCTGAAATATGTATTTCGAACAGGCATCGTATATGTGCACACCCACATCCCAAATAAGTTTCAACTCTTTTATTAAAGTTTTCATGTATACATCAATATAAATGCCGGGATCAGAAGGACCAGATATGAGTATACTCGTGAAAGTGAAAGTTTTTTTCATACACAACCATGGGGGAATATTATAAATTTGTATAAAAAATAGCCATGTGCTATGCGAAGTAAGCATAAGACAAAATGGATTAAAACCATCGCATGAAAGACCTAGACTCAAATTACGCATGTCAGCTGCAAAATCAGGATGTCGAGCATCAAATCTCTGCCCTAAAAATCCATCTGCAGTATGAACCAACTCTCATTAGTCTTTTTTCTCTCGGTATCATGCCATCTCATTTTTTTTGATATGTCATCAGACATAAAAGATTATGGAGTCTGGGGATCAATGGAAAGTGCCACATTACTTTCTGTGGAACGCGGGCTAGTGTTCCATCATATTTTTACTTCCAGCAGTATGTGGTACATTTTATACAATCATTTCATTCAGTGGTTTCCTCCCAGAATAAACTACAATCTTTCAGGAAAGCTTGAATTTTATTTCTTGAAAATCCAAGTTCCTCAACTAACTTCCATTACATATAGTGGTTTGAGGGAATATCTGCATCATCTGGAACTACATCTTTCAAGAGGGTAAGAAAGCAATTGATTGCCATATTAGAAATCCCATACATAGTTTTCCCATGAAACAATCGGATTAAAAATTCCAGCTTTATAATTCTACCACATTTTTGATATACTAGAGCATGGAAGCATCATTATATTTTTTCACCCGATCAATATCATCATTTTCACCAGATGCATCAGCTGTCCAGATATCGAAGACTTCTTCAGTCGAAATCCTTTCTTTTTCATGATGACGAATATACAAAAACCGATCATCTAACAAATTCTCCATTCCAGTCCTTCCATTTCGATCATCACCAATTTTAGATCTCATTTTATCCTCATTGTTATACCACACAAAGTTGTTTGCTTTAAAACCATTATTAGTTATGTGGTAGCTGACTTCTTCACGCCTCAACCAAGGTCTACCAACACAATTGGAACATGGGTAGTGTATGCGACCACTATCTAAAGCATTGTGAAATGCAAAATCTATAAAGCTGTCCAAATTATATTGAAAATCGCTTGAGATCTGATCGGTTTCATACAATCAATTTCTATCCACTCTGTAAAAAGAATTTATATACGTCATTTTGTCATAAACAATTCAATAGGATTGAACTTTAATAGAAAATACATTTAAGTAAATGGTAAAGGAAGAAGTTTCTAGTCGATGTAGTGAACTATTAAAATAATGTAAAGAAAAAGTACTCATAAATTTAATTTAAATTCATTTATTTTCATTTTCATTAGGTCTATAAGAGGCACATGCCTCAGGTCCCATTATGTGTTATAGGCATCCCAAATCATTCACTCATGTTCAATAACACATTATTGGCACCTCTATGGCCATACCATTCATTACCCAATTACTTCCCAAGTCAAGCGCACCCCATGGGTGAATAAATTTTAGGCTTATACACTAATAGGTTGTTCATGGATTGTAAAAAGATTTAATTTCACTATGTATTGATAAAAAACTTTATTTATAAATTTGTGATTAATAACAAAGTATGTTAATGATAACAACATTACTGAATTAAACTTGTGACTTGTATAACATTTTTATGGATGTCTACACATGCCATCATGGCTAGTGAAAAGCACCCCACCCTCATAAAATTGAGTATTGGACAAGAAGGACACATAATATACAACGTATAATGAGAACCATATTTAATTGACCCTAATATTATATTAGTACTGTCATCTTGGGGGAAATGGAATATATGATCCGGGTTAACTGATGAATTAAAAAGCTCGTATTCCATATGTTGGACACTATCTAATGTAAGAAATCATGTGAGGATGGGTTTACATCATTCAATTTCTTACATGCTAGTGAGAATGAAGGCTTGAATTAATGACTTGAGTTCACTGATTTAATGAGGGTATAGTTTGCATAGGCTGTGCAAACAGAATGAATAAATAAGGGTTGAGGTTGCATACACTCGGAATGGTGGGGGAGTCTCATCCAATTTAGAAACTAAAATAAATTTTCATCATAGGTATAAATAGGAAACATCAGCATCAAAAGAAACTCCAAATAAAAAAGGACTAAAACATCAAACATTTCAAGAGTTCACTACTCTGCATGGTTTACCCACATGTTTAGCAGTAATTATATATCTTAATCATGAACCACCTCTACAGCTCCCAGTTTTCACCAATAAACGGAAGGTAAATATCTCAAAATATCTTTAAAACAACTCATTAATAGGTTCAAAACGTAAATATATTCTTGAACCTACCATGAAATTTCTTTCACAACACATGCTCACACTCTAGTTATCTCATGTGTTACTAAATACCAAACCCAATCACATAACAAGTGTACTATAAATAATTACATTACACAAGCCTTATTAAAAAAATTCTCTTTTTAATAAAACACATTCCTCAAGGATTTTAAAAAAACATTCATAGAAACTTTCTTAAAAATTAATAACCACATATAAATTAATTTCCATGTAACAATTAATTAAAAGATGAAGAAAAATCATAAAAACACATACTTAGAAAATCTAGAATCCATCCGCTATGAATTTTAGATGTGTCTTATTTGATTGAGGGATAAAGATTTAATTAATTAAATGGATTGGAATGGAGAAAGTCGAGATTAAATCAAAACACAAAAATGATATACAGATCAAAATCAAAACTTGAAACTAAAATATTAGATGAATAACAATAAAAACAAGGTAGCACTTAAAAATTTTATGTGTATAAAGAATAAAATTCCTGATTTAAGATGATTCCAATGGATTTTCACTAGTTCGGATGGGGGAAGTCGCTAGAGGATCCGAGTACTGTAGAGATTTAGGGTTCTGCCGCGAATAGGGGAGAGCAGCAGCCGACTGTATTTAGGGTAAAAATTTACCAACGGGTTTTAAAAACTGTTGGTAAAGGGGTGTCCGAGGAACCCTTTTCCAATAGTTCAATAGAACAGTTGGTAATGGGGACCCCTTTCCCAACGGTTTACTAAAACCATTTGTAAAGGATGCCTGGGACACCCCTTTACCAATGGTTTACTAAAACCGTTGGGAAAGGGTGTCCTGGCCCTTCTTTACCAATAGTTTAAGCAAACCGTTGGTAATGAAGCGTTGGGAAAGCCTCTATTTCCAGTAGTGTAGACATGGATAAATAAGTACAACCATAACAGTGTAGATAATAATATTATATTAATATATAATTTCAAATTCAAATGGGAGAATAATCTTTCGAACTTATTAGAGTAATCTAGAATATTGAAGACATTATCAATAGTTGGTATGAATTAATCGAGTTTACATTGAGGAATTTAAGTGGAAATATAATTTATCTAATTTTTCTCATTATTTCTTTTCAGATTTGGGAGATGAGGCTCCATGTTATATGTATTCATGTCTTCATGTTTCACTATTGACATGTAGTATGATGCAATGATATACGAAGAACCCTAAATGGATCTCATATGGAAATACTTATTTTCATCACAAACATATTAAGGTAGAATATATCTAACATGGATTATAATAAATATTCTATAATCTATGATAATAAATAAATTTAAAACATCTATGCCACTTCATGAAATTTGTGTCTGTCAGGACAACCTTGAGATTAAGAAATTTGTGTGCTGTTTTTGTTGGCCCACTTTCCATTTTTATATAATAATTAAAATAGATATAATAACACGTTAAATGATTACCAAAATGAGTGTGATGAAATTATTTTATTATTCTATTATTTATCTAACTATTTTACCAAGTCTCAATTTCTCTCACCATTAATCTCAGTATGTCCCATCAGTTAGAAATTATAGTGGAAGGAATCTATATTTTTCTCCACATGATCCATAATATTGCTCTGAAAACCACAATAGTGTTTTTAAGATGGTATTATTGTCAAATATAGGTGTGAATTTCCATGTTTCATTTATTGGATGCTCCAATCCAGAAATCTTAACTCCAATTTACTCAAAATAATCCTATAAATTTGTATTGATATTCAACAAGTGTGTGGTTATGTCGACCATAAACCCTCATAAGAACTCCCTAATAAAATAAAGTGCATATACTAGTTCAATGTTAAAACCTAGTTGTAGAACCCCAAGACATTACCATATTTTACATTATACAAAATGTAAATTGTTTTATATCTTTCAAAAATGAGTTAATTTTGAATGCACGGAATAACCAATTTAAACAAAACACTATTTAGTCACATTATGAGTGGTCAATTGAATTTTAACTCTTCCATAGATTTTATACACTAAATAAAAATATTATATATAAAGAAAAATATTTCTACACTTATCCAAAATATTTTAGAGACATAAGATAAGAACAAATCCAACATTAACATAAAATAATATATTTTTTTTAATGAACTATTATTGTCTTTCAATGGAGAACCTATTTTGAATCCAGTTTTTTTGTTTCTTTATAGGTTTATTATGTCAAAATAAAAACAATATTTTAATTAAAAACATAAATATTATGTAAAGTAGATTTTTTTGTAATTTTCCTGTGAAGTTTCATTTTTTAATAAATAATAAAAAATACTGAATTTGATTTCAAAATAACTTCTTCATATAATTTTTTTATAGTGTTAAATAATATTTTTAAATGGTTTTAAGTGAAATTATATAAATTATTTATCAAATAATCAATTTTAGTTCATTTAAAAATATTGAAATTTGAAATTGGGAATAAAATCTTACAAAACATTTGAATGTTTTTTTACAAAAAACTAGCATTGTCATCTTGTATGCATAATTAACATTAAATTAATTTCTACCCATTTTGTGATTTTAATTTAGTAAAATGAATTATATATTTGTAATAAAAATAATTTATAATATCTAATATGGTAAAATTAGTTTTTGACTAAAACATTTACTGAAAGTGATTAAAATTAATTACAATGATTATAGAAAAATTAAGTTTAACAAAAGACTAAACCTTAAACATAAGGGAAACAATGACCTAGAAAATTTTCCAATATCCATTTTATAAAACTATTTCGACACTATACTACCTTTTATAATTTTTTTTCCATTATTTCATCCGCTATTAATAGGAAAAACCTTTGTGGAAGTCCCTTTTCAAACATTTACGAGACTGCCACTCCTCCTCCACTATAAAAGGTCTCCTCTCCTACCACTTCCTCACACCTCTCAAGACACTTTTTATTGACCAATATCTGAACAAATAGATCCTAAAAATACATAAAAACTATCAAGAATTCTAAATTTTATCAGTAAGACATTCAAAGAAGATATTTGGTGCAAACAGAAAGGAGTTACCCTAAGAAGAGGTAACATCATTACATAATATCATTAGTTTTATTTCCTTTTGCTACACCAAAATTAACCTTCATCCTTGACTATATAAAAAAGTATACTAAATATAATTATATGGTTTTAGTATATGGTTTCAAACTACACTTTCACACATATAAATCTAATGGGTAAAGAACATACTGCTTATGTGTACGGTGAACTACCACTTCATAAAACATTGATTTTTCATTTTTCATTTACCACCATTCATGGTTGGGAATTATAGTGGAAACAATATTTATTTATGATATATATGATAATTTTTATATATTAATAATATTTAATTATTTTTAAAAAATATATCTTCATACATTCCATTCTGTTTAAATACGATAACATTGTTCGTGGATGTGTGGACAACCGCCTCCTTAGATGGATGAGATTCATTCACTATACACATGGAATATATTAAAGATGGTTTTAATAGAAAAATGTGAAATATAGGACATTAATAATATAATTTAATTATAATATACATATTTATCATTTAATTATCATTATTTTAATATGAAAAATAAAATTAAGTAGCGTAAATACGTATGTACGACCTACCGTCTCGATGAAAAGTGAATTCCATTTATTATCTAAAAATATTATGAATTATTAAAAATACATATTTAAGGAATATATATAATATTTAAATCATGTTTTATACTCGTGATATGATGAAACGATTATCAAATTAATATTAATTACAAATAACATGTCAAAAATTAATCGAGAAATTAAGCAATTCGCACCCAAAATAGAAAATGTAATGAAAGAATGTTTAATAATGGGTAATGAGATATTATAAGATGATAATATATTATATAATAAATATTAATATGGTTTTCTACTTGTTATTGACACTATTAAAAACTTTATACATGATCTTAAAGGATAATAAATAAAATGGAAACATAGTGTAATGGATTTTTTATTGAGATCTAAGCTTTACATACATGTATAATATACCATTTAAGAAGAATATTTTATAGATTAAAATAGTAGGGGACCATGGACCATAATAGTTCATAGTATTTAGAAACAATGGAAAAAACCTCTATCCTTTTTAAATATCTTCAACATCTCCCATAAAGATCTATACCCTTAGTAATTATACCTAAATTATTTCTTCATAACCAAGGGAAATGAACATAAGAAGGGGTGATATAAAATTTTTAGTAAGGGTAAATAGAGGAAATGTGTAATCATAACATAAAATAGGTTATTAAAGATGAGAATAACATATTTAGATCATACCATACATATTAGATATCATAATAAAGATGTTAAATTTGTAAGACATGAATTATAATAGAATTAATAAGAAAAGTCATGAAATTAGAACATAAGAATAAAACAAGGAATTGTGGTATATATAGAAGAATGTAATATGATTTCCATAGTATCCAAGGAATCACTTCCAATAACATATTAGTAGTATGGGTTCACTCTGCTTACCATCATGGTATTTGTGGTTCACTCCCATGTCTATCTTTGTAGTTTGAGTTTACTCCTCATACCATGTTGGAAGTCAGGGTTCACTCCCACGGCCATATTAGTAGTCAAGGATCATTACCAAGAACATATTACTTTATCTTTTGATATATAAGTCTTTACCCAATTTATTGGAGGGAAAAATAGGTCCCATATATCTTATAATGAAATCATACATACATAATCCACAAGATCAAAAATAATAATATCATATCCCATGAAATGAAATGGGTATTATAAACTTGTTCTAATATAATAATTTGTGGGAAAAGATACATGATTCAAAATCATTTCATCATTATCATAACCTATGAAAGTAAGTATGTTTTAAAAGTATATAATCCCATTCAATAAAAATGGTTGTTAAAATAATAATTCAATTAAAACATAATCCATTTTCTAAAGAATATGAATGAATCTTTATGATTATTTTCTATAAGGGAATGTGTAACAACAAAAAATGTCAACATAGAAGGAAAACAACTTGGCAGGATATTTAAAACATTTCTTAAGGAAAATAAGTTTCCTTATATGAATTTTTTTTAAATTATAAAACCTTCTGAAATCCATTTTCTTTCGAAATATATGGAAAACATATAAGGAAGGCTTGCAAATACTTTGAAAACTTTTTTAATAGAAAACATTTAAAAAAGATTGATTTTATTAATATCATTTTCCAAGAATACTTTTAAAATGACCTTGACATTTTTTTGAAATACATATCCTTAACATTATTTTTCAATCTTATCAATGATCCGTGAAATAATTTTGTAAACAAATTTCCTTGAAAATTATTAGAGATTCTAGAAATCATTTGGAAAATAATTTTTCTTAAATAATTATAAAAAACCCTTTCAATCATTTTTAAAACCATTTATTTTAAAAGACTAAGAAAAATTATAATTGAGGCATGGAATCATTTTGAAGACTATTTTAATTGGAAGCTTATTAAATAATCATTAAATTTATTTGAAAAAGAAATCCTTGAAAAAAAATAAAATATGTTTTAAAACATTTTCAAAATAATTTCTCTAAAAATACTTCTCAAACATATAAATTAGGGTTGAAATCATCTGGAAGACTATTTTCCACGAAAACTTATAAAATAAGCTTAAATAAATTTTGAAAAATATTTTCCTTGAAAAGTTATTAGAGTAGATTTAATACAATTTTATTTCTTTTGAAAATGTATTTAAATTTTTTTAATTAAAATGTATCCTTTAAACATGAATATAAATCTTAAAATCGTTGGTGGAGGGTAATCATTACATGTCTTATGAGTTAAAAATACCATCCATTTTGAATAGTAAAATGGTTAGAAAAATGCCTTGTTTGAAAAAATACAATAATATTCCATTGAAAACATTGGAAAAATAAAAAATGTGTAAAATTTATTTTCAATATCATAAAATAATCATAGAATACTCATTGAAAAACTTTGTAGAAAACATTATTTTTAAGGAACATAAATTTGCGACTGAATAGAGGGTAATGAAATGAATTATTAAAAACAATTTTATAAATATGTTATTCATGAAAGAGTGTAAAAATGTTACAACTAATTGGATATTTCATAAAAAATTGATTATATAAAAACTAATGTTTTTTCTTGATATATGGATCAAAATATATCTTCAAAAAAGCATAATCATTAACAATATCAAAATACGATGAGATTTTTTCAATAAACTCTTTCCACTTGGTTACTTGGGATCAAACTCTCCAATTTAGATAAGGAAGTTACCTAAAGCATAAAATATCATGAAAATAAGGATATTCCTGATATATCCTGTAAAATGGAAATATATTCACCTTGAAAACTAAATTAGATATATATAAAAACATGAGTATCTAAGAAGGCATATTGAGACAAAACTATTTTACCGATTTGGAAATATTAGTAACATAAAAACTATAATATAAAAATCATAAAATGGATATGAAAATACACATAAATTTAAGTATAATAATAAAAAAATACATCTTTTATAATAAATATAAATTTATTATAAATCTATTAAATAACCATATTATAACTTCTAATACCATAGAGGGTTTTATTATGGCTTTATAATACCTGCTTTTTTATAAATCTATCTTAAGGTTTCACATAGAGTAATATCTACTTGGTTTTTCACATGTATCTTAATTTTTTATATCATTGGTCCTTATATTTATATCATGACCTCAAGAATGTAAACCAATTTTTAAATATAATCTATATTAATTATATATTTATTAAAATAATGCATATAATATTGAACTATGTTATGGAATAGATTGTTCATAGAGATGGTAGGTTGTACGTATGCATGAATTATATTTCTATTCAATTGACATGTTAAAAGAAAGAAATTAAATGAAATATATGTATATTTATTTATATATCATTATTAAATTTCAATTATTTTACCATATATATCATATATATTCACTAAATTTATCCTAAATACATTCCATGTAGTTTATGAACAAATCACATCGCTTTCAGGGGGCGGTAGTCCACACTTCCTAAACCAAAATTATCGTATTAACCCAAAATGGAAAGTATAAATATATGTTTTGTAAAATAATTAAAGAATAATAAATATGAAATAAATATAATATATAGTATATATTAAAAAATTTTCCATCATAATGTCCACGTATATTGGTGGTAAATGAAAAAAGAACAATCACCGTTTTTTAAGGCGGCAATTCTCCGTATATATAAAGAGTATTTTGGTTACCCATTAGATTGAGGTGTTTGTAATTTTAGTTTTAAAACAGTTCATAAAAACATCCTATTATATTGGGGATACTAGTTTTGTTATACCATAATGTAATAAATTTACTGGAGGGGATGTAGAAAGAAAATAAAATAATAGTGCTTGGTAGAAGACGTTACCTCTTAATCGGGTAACTCCTTTTGGTTTCTTCGAAAAGGCATGAATGAATATCTTTTTCCACAAGGTAAGGATTCCAGGAGGAAGGGAGCGATATTGGGATTTTTATTGTGTTCATATTTTCCAAGCCTAATTAGTTTTAGAGGTGTGAAGAAGAGGGGGAGGTGGTGGCCATTTATCGGGAATGAAAATAAATCATGTTGAATTTTTGAAAACAAGTTAGGTGTAAACATGTTCGTACCTAAATAAATATATACCACACCAAAAAAATAAGTAATTTAAAGTTTAAAGAAGAAATATGGCCCTAAAATGGGTTCTGGGAAAGCTTCTAGGTCTTTTGTGTCCCTAATATTAAGGTTTATTCCCTTATTAAGCTTAATTTGAAATGTATAATGGTTGTTATTTTTAATCATGTTTACAAATTTTTTTGGTTAAAATTTATTTTTAATTCATTAGACTCTAAATATTATACTAATTAAAAAACATGTATATTGGTTTTTCAAAATTCAATTCACAGAACTGGAAAAATTATGATTAATGTTAATCTTAGAGAAGGTATGAAGTAATGAGTTTTTAATGTACAAAGATGTTCAGAAGTTTATTAAGAATTTATATTTTATATAAAAGGGAAATTGATTATAATGAAATAAATTTTATTCATTTATGTATAATTGATCTAATTTAACCTTAAAAAACTTATAACATAATGTATCATTAATTATTATTTAAACAAAATGGTAGTTTTCAACTAAAAAGTAGTATTTTCACTATTCATAAAAAATTTAATTTTCTCAGAAAAATTAAAATAATTAACCATAAGATAATATCAAAACTATAAATACAAAAAATAATCTTATTTAATAAAATTAAAATCCAAAATTTTTGAATATTTATTTTTATTATTTTTTATTGAAGTACATGAAAAGAGATTCATTCGAGAAAATAGTATTTTTAAACAGATAAAGTCTTTAAAAAATTACATTTTTCATTTTCAATATATGATATTTAAAAAGAACCATAATAAAAATATGTTAAAAGTAGTCATTACAATTCATATTAATAGGTTTTAATGGCTATGTAATAACTAGCTTGTTTTAATAATTATTACAATAAAGTGATGTTTTGTAGAAACCCGGTATTGATTGTAACATACAACAAGTCAGTGTTTCATGTAGCAAAATCCATGTCAGTATTTCATGTAGTGCAATCCAAGTTTGAGTCAAGTGAAAGGAACATTTAACTTACAGTTTTAATATATATATATATATATATATATATATAACTATTTCAAATGTCACGTGAAATGAAAAATATCGAAAAGATAAAATAATTTGAAAAAGAATACTTTACAACAACTTAGGGTGTTACAATATACACCGATTGAAATGATTTTTCCCTCAAAATTTCATTAAGGTTATCAATAGTTTAATACTTGAAATTTCATTTCATAGAAACCAACATTAGAAAAATGAATACTAAAACATCCTTTAAAAAATGATTGTTGGAACAATACAAATTACCCTAAAGTAACATATAACTAGGTTTACACATATGAGAACATAGGCTAGTATTGTATATTGGACATGGTTAAAAAAATGTAAATATTTATAGGGAGTGATTGAGGTCATTATTAAAAAAAAGTTAATGAAAAAAGAAAATATAAGGGTTTCAAATTCGTAAAACTATGAAGAATTAAAGGGCCATCATTTCAACAATATTAAAGTATTAAGACAAAACATTTTATTTTTATCATTATCCTAACATTGAGTAATTCTATTTTTGACTAAGAAAATAATGAAAAATACATACTATATATATTTTTATATATAAAATATCATTCTTTATTTATGCTTTTATCAATTTCTACATCATCCATTACATCATGTAATTGAAATCGGGAAATTATCTTTGATAACTAAAGTGTTAAAATACATGTTAATATGATCTTAAGGACCATAAAGGAATGAAAATCACAACTATTTTCCATTACATTTCGGCATCTTTAATGGGTCTGTTGGGTGGATTTGGTCACCATGTACGAGCTTGAATGTAGTGGTGGGTTTGTGGTTCAAGTGATTCTGGTTCGTGGTTTGTATTTGTGCACGTCTTTGATTACATTGGTTTTGAAGTGTGAATCTATGGTCTTCATTTGTTTTTTTGGTTTTGGACAATTTTCATGGTTCATTTTGGGCTCGCAATTTGGTGTTATTCTCTGGCATGTTGTTCAGCAGCGTCATCAGGTTGTGGCGATGACATGTATGAGGCAACAAGAACTTCTCCCTCATGTAATCAGTGAATTTTTTTGGTTACTTTTTTGCGTGTTTCTATTTTTCAGTGATTGTTTTTGATTTTTGTGATTCAGATAGTTTTTTTGATTTCATTATGGATGAATCTATTGTATCCTTTGGATTAATCTGATATTGGTTTTGTTTGAATGTGTGTATACCCTTGATGTGCTACTATTTTTCTTTATGGGAATCTTCTGACCGAACTTGCTGTGAAGATTTGGTGTGTTGGCAACCATCATTCCACATGGATCAGTTTCAGATGAGGTCAGATCATGAAGCTTCCACTTGAGCATTCCATTCATATTTAGATGTTCGAGAGGGTATAACTCTTCCATCAGTACCGGGCCCATTCAACCCTATATGGGAAAACCTTCTGAGCAGTCATGCATTGGTGAAGTCTTGTTATTACGGTGTAGTAGATAGGAAAGGGGAAGATCCTATAGTCTTGTAATAGGTTATCCTCTTTAATGGTTTTATTGGTTTTAATGATCTTGTAGTTTCTCAATTTTTCATCAAAAGTGTTTTGATAATTAGAAGGTTAATTTTCAATCTTATTACCCTTCTGAAAGATGACAATAACAAAACTCTTAAAAAGAGAGTCACAAAATCTTCTTAACATTGATTCCACCATATAACACATAGTAGCTCTTGGTTTTCTCATTCCAAACATGTGAAAACCCTTATCATATATTCTCTTTTAATATTGTAATAACATTAATTACCATAAATAATTATTATAAACATGCATTCTACATTATTAAAATTATATTATATTAATTCCATAAATCTAAAAATGTTGTCAACTTTATCAATGAAAACATAAACAACTTATCAACAAGTCCTTAATTAGTTCCAAGGTAATCACTACCATTCAATGTACTTATTCATATCCCACATATCGTTATCCACAAAAAATTATCATAAGGTAATTAACATATTATGTTTTATATTTCCCTTAATCATGTTTTCTACATGGACATCACCTTACCGGTATATCACTTTTCTTTTCCATCAAAACCATTCAATGTGTACTTTTAAATCTTTAGAAAGAAAACATAAATGGAACAATACTAATATATTTCACCATTCATAATTCTTGAATCCAAATCCATAAATACATTGATTACTTCATCCTAAATCCATTGATAAGGCTACCTCACCGTAGTACCTCTTTCTATTTACATTTCATCTATAGTCTCGTCATCATAAGCAATATAACCATTACATATACAACTTTGTTGATAATATTCAAGAACATTCATATTAAACAACGAGTTGCATAATAACCATTTATTTTGTATTTAAAACACTTAACATTCAATGATGTGTTAGGGTGGCCAATATTCCCATCTATTTCATTAATCAAAATAAACATTTTCCTCTTGAATTCACTTATTTTATGACTTTATTTTCTATAGTCAAACCATCCTCTATTTCCTCTAAGAAATTAACATAGGTGATTATTTCAACATTCATGACAAAATGTAAAATGAATCTTCATTCCTCTAAGGTCTCCATTACCTGTAATCTCAGCAAACTCCTTCAATCGATTTCTTGGCCAGTCCGAGAGTTGGGCAGTTACACATTGTTAATCATGTTTCGTGAAAACTGATTTTGAATAATCTAAACATCTCTCAATCCAGAGATCATCCCAGTTGACCTATCATCAGTAAAGTTTCCATTAAATTCAATGTTAATCCAGTTCCTTCGGGTTCCCTCCATTGACTAAAAGCAAAAGCATAGTGTGAGCATTAATTATTATAGATAAAAACCACATAGTTATGAAAAGAATTAATTATAAGATGTCTGAATCATGTCTCCTCCTTTAATCTATGACACCATAGGATCGTCCTAGGTTATACATATGAAACTTATATTTTAATCCATCATGAAGGTTTGTGAAGAGTTTTTTAATTCCCAAAGAATATCCCCTGGGAGTGTCAAACTGGGTGTGTCGTGAGGCTCATTTTCTTGTACCCAATTACTATGAGATAGGCTCAAAACATCTTGTTGGAGTTGTTACCCCAAGGGACATGAATGTGTCATCCACATGAATATTTCTTATCCGGGATGAGATGTATTTCTAGGAAAAAAATCACTCTATATTTTACCAAAATTCATGGACATTTTCATAAATGTTTACTCATCCTTTTACATATCCTTAGAGATGTCCCTAGTAATATCATTAGAAATAAACCTAGGGATACCACTAATGTGTCCCCATCCTAGTTTCTAATGGCTGAATAAAAACTTCCATTGATACCATCTATGGAATACTTGGATTATTATTCTTGGATATAAAACCATTTTATATAAATATTTAGTAAATTAAAATAATAAATTCCCAAGGACCATAATAGTTTAGTGTATTTGGAAACCTAGAAGAAAATATTCTATCCTTCTGAAAGATCTTCAACATATCCCATGAAGATCTAAACACAAAGTAATTCTACCTAATAAAATTCATCATAACCTAGGTAATGGAAACATAAGAATGGGTGATCTATGATGCTCAATAAGGTTAAATAAAGGAAATGTGTAATCATAACATGAATAAAGGGAGTTGATATTGAGAATAACATTTGGTGATCATAATAAAATATTAGAAATCATAAAATATATTTTAAATTCATAAGTCATGGATCATAATAGAATTAAAATCATAAGTCATTGAAGAAAACCATAGGTATAAAACAATTATGGCTGACACATTTGCATATAATATGATTTACCTAGAATTCATGTAATCACTTCCAAGACCATATTTTTTGTTTGGGTCCACTCCCCATACCAGCTTGGTAGTCATGGTTCACTCTCAAGGACATCTTAGTATACCAAGTTCACTCCTCATACCGTAATGGTATTCATGGTTGACTTCCATAGCCATCTTAGTAGTCAAGGTTCATTCACAATACCTTCATAGTCCATCTGATGAGATATAACTCTTTACCAATAAATTAAAGGGAGATATAGGTACCACCCATACCCTAATCAAATCATATATACATGTTTTAAAAGATCATAAATAATTATATAATAACGCACAAAATAAAATGTATATTATAATAAAGTAATAATATCATATCCTATGAAAAAATATACAGGTTTCATAGTCATTTCATCATAAGAATAACCCATAAAATGAAGCAGGTTTCAAAATAATATAACCCATTAAATAGAAACAGGTTTCATAATAATAATTCCTTCAAAACATAAACCATTCCTGATAGAATATGAGTAGAACTTTTTGACTACTTTCTAGGGGTCATGAGTAAAATCAACAGATTCTATCTTAAAATGAAAATAAATTGGGTGTATATTTAGAAAAATATTCTTGAGCTAAATATCATTTTTTATTTAAAAAAAATTATTTAAATTATTAAATCTTTTAAACCCCATTTTATTTTAAAATAATTTAAAAAAATTTAAAGGAGGCTTGAAAACATTTTGAAAATTGTTTTCTTTGAAAAAATAAAAAATAATATTGAAAATAATTTAAAAATAATTTTCCTTGAAAAATTATAAAACGTTCTCTAAAACATATTGATTTTTTTAAAATAAGGGCGAAACATATAAATGAGGCATTAAATCATCTTGAAAATAATTTTTATTTAAAAATTTATAAAAGAAGCATGATAATATTTGGGAAACAGTTTTCCATGAAAACATATAAAATAAGCTTGAAAACCTTTTAAAAACCATTTCATTGAAAATAATTTACAAACATATAAACGAGGCTTGAAATAATTTAGATTTTTTTTGAAAACATATAATAGAATATTGAAAACCATTTGAAAACCATTTCTTTGAAAATTATTTTCAAAATTATAAACGAGTCTTGAAATAATTTAGAAAATTGTTTTCCTTGAAAACTTATAAAGCACCTTCAAAAAAATTTGAATTTTTTTCATTAAAAATGTATAAAATAATATTTTGGATTTATTGAAAATAATTTATTTTAAAATAATTCTAAATCATATAAATGATATTTGAAATCATTTTAAAAACTTTTTTTATGAAAACTTATAAAATAATCTTGAAAACATTTTGAAAACAATTTTCCTTGAAAACATATAAAAGAATCGTGAAATGCCCTTTAAAACCATTTGACTAAAAATATATATTAATTTATTTTAGAAAAAAAATTATCATTTATACTTTAATGTAATACATCAAATGATTAATGGTATATAAATCCATACATGTCATACAAGGTAAAACGAACATTCATTTTTCTAGTAAAATGGTTAGAAAAATGCCTTATTTAGAATGTGAAAATAATATTTATTTAAAAAGATTTTAAAAATAAAAAATGTGAAAAAATTATTTTTAATTATCATATGATAATAGTATAGTATTATTTGGGACCCTTTTAAGAAAAATTATTTAAAAGGAACACATATTTCCAACCAAAGAGAGGGTAAAGTTAAGCATTCTGAAAAACACTTTGTTAACTATCTAATGTAGCAAAGAGTAAAACAATTGTACTAATACATTGAAATATCATGAATAAATAAAAAATAATTAATATCAAGTGTATTCTTGAGATATGGATCAAATTATTTTCTCAAAAATCATAATCATTAATAATCTAAAAAAACAACGAGATTGTTTTACTTAACTCTTACCTCTTGGTTTCTTGTGATCATACTATCCTTGTTAGAAAAGGAAATTATATGAAGCATAAAATATCATTAAAAGATATATATTAAAGATATATCTTGTAAAATTTAAGTATATATACATTGAAAAAAATAGGTCCATAGAAAAACACGAGTCTCTAATAAGGAAAATTGAGACAAAATAATTATACCGATTTAGTAACATTTCTTACATAAACCCAATGAAATAATGATCAAATAATGTGAATGGAAATACACATAAGTTTCAGTATAAAAATCATTCAAAAAATATAATCATATTATACACACCACACAAAAGGTATGGGTTGTGAATAAATCATGTTTCCCATAGAAGAAAATGTGAGAAAAAATTCCCTTACCTTATGTCTTGATTACATTCATACTCATTCAAAACTCCAATATAATTAATATAAATTTATTATGAGTCTATTAAATAAACTTTTTATTTCTTATAATACCATATTGGTTTCTATTATGGATTTATATTTAACACATGTTAACAATTATATCTTATGTTTTCAATTAGGGTAATTTCTGCTTTGTTTCTTTGCATGTGTGTTAGTTGTTATGTCATTCGTCCTTATATTCGTATAATGATTTACAGAATGTAAACAAATATATAAATATAATTTAAATTGAATTATATTTTTATTATAATAATCCATATTATACAAAAGTAGGTCATGGGAAAACCCGTTCACGGAGACAGTAAGTTGTACGTACACATGAACGCTATTTCCATTTAATTATCGTGGTAAAAAAAAGAAAGTAATATATATATGTATGTATTTATTTATGTATGTATATGTATATATATATATATAAGTATAACATTATCAATGTAGCTTTATAATATCATATATATCAAAAATATTAACTAAATACAACCTTAATATACTCCCTATATTGTATGAACGAATCACATCGCTTAGAGGGTGTAGGAGTCCACACTTCCTCAAAAAAAATTATCATATTAACAAAAAATGGAAAATATAAAAATATGTGTTATAAAATAATTAAGGAATTATAAATAAATAATAAATATAATAAATATAATATATAAATATAATATCCATCATAATTTCTCCCATGAGAGGTGGTAAAGGAAAAATGAACAATCGTCGTTTAGTGAGGTAGTTGTTCGTTGTAAATGTGAAAAATATGTTCATTTCCCATAAGATTGAGGAGTGTTTAATTGTAGAATAAACCATTAGCATAAAAAATCCTAGAATATTTTTGAAAATAGTTTTTATACCATAATTGACTAAATATAGTGTAGTGGGTGGAGAAAGAAAATAAATTTTTAGGGGAATTAGAGATGATGTTACCTCTTAATCAGGTAACTCCTTTTGGTTTTTTTAAAAAAGATTACTTCGATAGATTTCATACAAAGGGGAAGTCTATAAGAGGAAGGGAGGGATTTTGGTAATTGTATTTTTTAGATTTTATTAAAACATATTTTTTGGTGAGGTGTGAAGAAGATAAAGAGTTTTGGCCTTTTATAAGGAAGGAAAAGGAATCACTTCAAATTTTTTGAAAGAAGTTAGGTGTAAAAATGTTATTACCTAATAAAATTCATACCAAAACCAATATAAATCAATAATATAAGGTTTATGTCTAACATTTTATAATAAAATTGGTTTTTGACAATTTTATAGGTCTTTTAGGCCCCTAATATTAAGGTCTAGTCCCCAGTCAAGCTTAATTTAACCTTAATTGCTTGATTAATTTTAATCACTTTCAGTAATCATATTGGTAAAAAATTATGTTAATTTTATTTGAATCTAAATATTATACTGGTTATAATGGATTATGCATTTTTTTATAAATTAAAATTACAAAATTGGAAAAATTATTATTAATTCTAATCACATAGACAAAAAAATTACATGTTTTTAAAGTAGAAAGAAGTTCAAATGTCTGTTAAGTTCATAAATTCAATTTCAATGTTAAATTTACTATAATGACATAAATTGTATTAATATATTTTTAATTTATCTAATTTCACATTTAAATGAATTTTTAATATAATTTTTCATTAATAATTATTTAAACAAAAATTTAGTTTTTACATAAAAAGTTGTATTTTTCACTATTGATAAAAAATGAGTTTTCTCAAAAAAGCCCCCAAAATTAACCCTAAGCTAATTTAGTCATTCTAAATTATAAAATGAATTTTATTTTTTCAAATTAAATCTCAATTTTTTTCTAAAATTAATTTTTTTAATTTTCATTGAAGGACATGAAATGATGTTCATTCGAGAAAAGTGTATTTTTAAACATTTAAAGACATTATAAAATTATATTTATCATTATAAATATATTTATTTATATAAAATAATTTTAAAAATATTTTAAAAATATTTATTAATATTCATATTACTATGTTTTAATGTCGAGTTTATAACTAACTTATTTAAATAATTATAAGAAAAAATGATGTTTCTTTGAAACCCTGTATTACGTGTAACGTACCCCATGTCAGTGTTGTGTGCAATGCAAGATAAGTCAGATTTGTGTGTAGCACAATCCATGTTATTGTCATGTGAAAGAAATGTTTTACATTGTGTTTTAATATATATATATATATAACAATTTTTAGTGTCATGTGAAATGTTAAATATCAAAAAGATAAATTAATTTTAAAAAAATATTCCACAAAATTTCAATGTGTTAAATCTTATTTCAATTTAAATTCTATTGGGACATATTTTTTTATTGCACCTAGTTTATTTTATATGCTTTATATACTAACCTTTGACATGTTATATCATTAATTTATTATTTCTAAGGATTTAATAAATATAATATAATGGTATTTCACCCTGAATATTATGATTCAAATGTTGCAAAGTGGTATGGGACACATTGGAATGTTTTACTATTATTAACCTCAAGAATATTATTATGATTATCCTTACATTCTCATATTCTTTTGTGATTGTTAACATTATCTTAAAGTAATCAATTCCTTGTGATCAATATTATTGTATCTTGGATATACATATTCTCATGAAATGGATATTATTATTTCCTATATCACATAAAATTTTTACATATGGTGTACACATTGATAATATTTTAGAAATTTATGAATCATTGAACAATCCCTATATTTCATTTAATACAGATATTTGATAAGGCATTTTTTTCATTAATTAAATGAATCACTTGATATATAAGGAATTCTTAGGACAAGAAATACCAGATTTGAGGTCCGTTTAAGAAAATCCATATGGGTTGGGGACTAGTTAATATAAGCCCCCTGGTGCATTAGTAGTTTAATGGGATGAATCAGTTGGCCAAATCCAAATATTTTAAACTATATCTTGTTGATAAATGTGTCTTGTTCTTTGAAAACATGACATCCAATAATTTCAAATTTCATTTTTTTGAGAATTAATTTATTATTAATATACATGATATTATTTCATTGATATATCTCAGTATGCAGTTCATTATCAGTGTATTGATTAAATGACATATGTTTCAGTTTCTCACCTACGCATACTGATTAGAACTTATCTATTTTATTTTAATGGAATGTGTTTTTAGTTTTTTATCCTACCATGTTGATTTTCTCATATAAATTAAATAATGATTCTATTTTTTTCCCTTAATGAGAATATTATCTCAACATTATTTTCTTCCTTTCCCTAGGTAATGAAGAGTAATCCTTTAAATGATATTCAGGGATGTTGTTTATTAAATTTTATTATGTGTCATGTTTGTACTATTCTATTTACTAATGTATCCTGGGTATCATGTTTGTAATATAGATTTCCAATATTATTAAATTGATCAGTCCGTTGAGATTTGATTCCATGTAATCATGTGAATGTAATAAAATAACGCACTGGATCTGGGCTTTTGGGGTTGTGGTGTTATAGTTGGTATTAATGTAAATTTAGTAGATCCATGGGAACTAGATTTAGAAATCATTTATTAAGAAACACAAAGAAAATATAAACATTGAGTTTAATTATAAATTAAAATACTTGAATTTTACCAATTATGATATTATATGGGTATTCCAAATAATATATTCTGGTATGTATACTACAAGTGGACATGGTTTTGGAATAAATGTATCTAGGAGTAAAAAATCCTAAAAACTGTGTTGGGCCTGATTCAGCATAACATAGTACCTGAAAATGTGGCTCAATGCAAAACTATTTTGACAGTCAGAAGAGATATGATTAGGATAATTAAAACATTATTTACCAACCATTATGAATGATTTAAAAATAAAATTTCACCAATGAATGAATGAATTATGATTATAGGATTTATGATGCATAAATTTATGTTATGTGGTATAACATATTTATAAATAATGATTTTATGAGCTAATAAAGTATAATCCATTATTTAGTAATGGATCCTGGAGGTTGAATGGTGTCAACACTTTTGGAAAATGTATTTATTACCCTATTGAGGAAACTAATATAGCTGTTATTGGAATACAGAGCATCATGTTTATATTAGAGATACATAATCAGGTTATGGAAAATTACATTTCACGAATCAAGAAACCTATTCCATAGAAAGAATCTCCAATCATGGTTCTCTTTATGCTATAGAATCCCTAATAAGTTTTTTAGACTACTAATCCAATTTTATTTGAACAATGGAGTAAGTATCTCAAGAATATATTTATGTCCTTGTGATGTTTTGAAATGGAAAATGTTATACATGTAGTCTATTGTGTCTAAGGTGATTTTGACCGATGATGGTCCTTGACCCCCAATACATGGGAGGAAAAATAAATAGGACTCATGTAAATTATTACTTTTATGGAGAAATTATTCGATATTTACTTCTCACAAAATAATAAAATTTAGATGAAAAGGATGTACCTTATCTTAAATTAAAATGAAGAATAATTGTTTTATATTATGAATCTACCACTATAAGGTTATCCAAGTATTACACAGATTATATACACAACAAATAGTGAAGGATTTACCACTTCTTTTATGGTCTTAATCCAAATCATTTATGGGTGCTGGTTTCTCAGACTTTCTTGTCATGTGAAGAGATAGTTTTATGTGCCAAAAAATAGAGAAATAATTATTTAGATCCAATTTATACAAGGAAAACCTAGATAAGAATATGTCTTATGAACATCAAGAAAAAAGAAATGTGTTATTGAAGAATAAGGGAATAAAAGAATTCCCACATTGTGAGAAATATGAAAAAAAACACTTTGGGAAAATATTTATGGGATTTAGAGGTCATTTTTTGTGTTGAAAAAAGGGTCATCATATTAAATACTACAAAGTGATGATGGAGAAAATTGATAGATAGTGTTTCACCTATATAGAGATGGGTAACTACTCAAATGAATTCCACAGGAATCATGTGAATTTACCAAATAAGAGGAAAATGGGGGATGACAAAGCCTATGCAATCACTATGATAGAGGTAAAAGTTTCAAATGATATGGTGGAAGGTACAATAATTATATCTTAAAATTTATCAAATTCCATATTTGATTCTAGATCATCACACTTTATTATATCTACCTTGTTTTTCAATGAAAATTATATATTTTTGTTTTGATTTAATAGAGGGAGTAGTCAGCTGAAACTCCAAAGGGAAGTATTATTGAAAAACATTTGTGTCTGGAAGTCCCCATCATAACACATAAACATTCTTTACGAAATGAACTTTTGATCATACCTGTTGTTTACTTTGAAATAATACTCATAATGGAATGGCTCTCAAAATATGAGGCAAAAATTTCTTTTTATAGGATTAAAATTATGATTTGTGAGGAATATATAGAATTTCTCATCATTAGAGAAGAAGATAATTCACCTATTTTTTATCTATACCCACCCAAGGTAACTCTACATAATGAATATCATGGTCAATAAGAGAAAATAATATATAGTTATGAAGAATCTAATATTCAAATTGAGGATGTAACTATTTTGTGGGAATACATTGATGTATAGCCTATAGAATTACCTAGACTTCTTATAGAGAATAAAGTTGAATTTTCAATTGATTTAATCTCTGATGCAAGGTTAATATCCAAGAATCCCTATAGAATAACAATAGTATAATTAATGGAGTTGAATAAACAACTTGTGTATTTGGGAAATAAAGGGTTTGCCCATTATAGTGTTTCATGAGGTAGAACCGTTGTTCTCTTTATTAAGAAGAAATATGAGTTATTGTGGTTGTGAATTGATTATAGGTAAATCAACGCTATTACAATAACGAATAGGTATCCTCTACCACATGTTGATGAATTATTTTCTCAACTTCACAAAGCGCAATATTTTAGAAATATTGATCATCATTCTGGGTATCACCAATTGAAAATAAAGAAAGAAGATATTCTAGAGAAGGAGTCCTAGATGTGGTATATACATTATGAGTTTACAGTAATACCAATTTGATTGACTAATTATCTAGCTATTTTAATGGACCTAATAAACAGATTATTTAAGGAATATCTTAATTATTTTTTTTGTAATCATTGATGATATTTTGGGTATTTTATATACCACTATGAGCATTAAAGTCACTTGTGGAACATTCTTTAGACTCTAAGAAGGGATGATTTATATGGTATATTTATGAAATGTGATTTCTACATCAAGAGGTTTCTTTTCTTGGCTATATTGTATCAAAAATTGGAATATCAGTTTATCCTGCAATGAAAAAGGAAGCCAAAGAATGTCCTACTCCATGAAACAAAAATCAAGGTATATAGTTTTATTTTTTTTCATGTTGTTATCAGTTATTATTTTAGAATTTTTCCTGATTGGATAACTAGTTTACTAATCTTACACCTAAATGGGTTATGTATTTTTTCTCAAAAAAGGAATGTGAAGAATACTTTTATGATGTAACAGGAAGATTAGACAATGCTCTAATTTTTACTCTACCATCATATAGTGATGGGGTTATCACATATAGTGATACATAAAAGAAGGGAATTGGTTGTTTGTTAATTCAAAATGATAAATTTGTTACATATACATAAAGTAAATTGAAGACTCATTAAAAGAACTATCCAACCCAATATCTTAAGTTAGCATATTTATTATTTTCATAAAAAATGTAGAGACATTATCTCTGTGGTGAAATATGTGAGATATAAATGATCATAAGATCTTGAAATATTTATTATTAAGGAAAGATACCAATATGATTCAAAGGTGATGGATGAAGCTACTGAAAGATAAATATTGGTCCATATAGCACATCTCAATGAAATCAAATATGGTAGAAGATAATTTGAGAATGAAGGATCCTAGTGTTCTGACCCAAATGTGGGTTGAAAATGATCATATCTTCTAGGATCAAGAAAACATGGAAATGGGAAATCAATGGAAGAGGGGACATAAATAAATTTTCAAATTATTTAAAAACCATATTTATTATAAAGGATAAATAATTCTTAATATGATGATGAGGAATTCTCAATGAAAATTAAAGCTATGAACAATGGAAAATTAGATGATGATTTGTAAAGATTGTGTTCAATGATTTGGAAAGATGTTATATGTTACATATATACCAGTTCTACAAAGGGAGTTTTTGGATGACTTATATAGCTCAAATTTCACTATAAACCGTTGGATCACAATGATTTATAGTGATTTGAAGAAATATTTTGGGTGGGTTAACATGAATCTGAAAATTGTTGATTATGTTTCTAGATGTTTATTTTGTCAAAAAGTGAATGTTGTGAGGCAACATAATAATGAATTCATGCAACCTATTCCTATTCCAATGTGGAAATGGGAGGAAATTACTATGTACTTTTTCTCAGTAATACGAAAGACTCCTTTAAGGAATTACACAATACGAGTTATTGTTGATCTCCAATATAAATCTTCTCATTTCCATGACATAATAGAATAAATTCCTTTTGGTCACCTAAAAAGGATATATATCAATGAATTTTCATGACTTAATGGCCAACCAATAATAATTTTTTCTGATCAAGATACCATATTTATAAAAAAAAAATTAAAAGTCTTGATAATGCTCTTGATATTGAGCTTCATTTGAGAACTTCCTACTAGCCTCCATTTGAAAGAAAATTTTAAAGCAATATTCATAAAATAGAATATATTTGGAATTCATTCTCACTAGATTTTAATGTTATGTGAGATTAGTAATTTCCATTGGTAGATTTTTCATATAATAATAGTTTCTATTCAATTAATCAAATGGCATCATATGAAGCATTATATGGAAAAATATTCTAAACTCTATCCTATTTGGATAAATATGGTGAAAGGAAACTAGTAGTCCCATAACTTGTTAAACAGACAAATACAATGATATAGGTTATTCAAACTCATTTTAAATAAGCTCAATGTAAAGAAAATGAATGATTCCAACATTCTTAGGAACGATTTAGAGTTTCATGTGAGAGATCATGTATTCTTAGGAAGATTCAAGCCTTTATAAGGAACTTTATTTTGATAGGAGGCATTAATGAAAAGAATATTGTCATGGTTTCTTGTAATGATTTTACTAAGCCCATTGACATGGCAGGAATGGCAATTAAAGACTTTAAATTGTCCAATGATGGTCTCCTAAGAAAATAAATATAAAATTTGATGACTTCCACTAATATTTCCATGGATTTCCTTCCTCATAGATTTCTCTCAAAGATACATAATGGATAATATATGTATTTATCTTCTTCTATTTGGAATTATTTTAAGTATTTTTATATTGAGATCATGTTTTGTTCAAAATGGTTGGTCTTTCAAGAGTCAAATATCAATTTTTGGACCACATTATCATGGATAGATCTCTCAAGGAAAGGATAAAGGTTCCTACTCTTCAGAGGAATTCGTCCATTATTAATTATAATCACAACATTGAATTTTGGATTTTCCTATCTTCTCAAATATGACTGGAATTACCGAATTATTCTTATATTGATCCAGATACATTGATCTAAATGAAAATACCCCCTAGAATTTTAACTACTAGAGAGTTTTATAGGTATTAATATAGTGACATTATTTCTATTACAGTGTGGCTTATGAATTTATAAAATCCCTTTACCTACCATTCCCACTTCCTACTTTTATGAAGAATTTGGAAATCTAGGTTTCTTTTACCTGGGATACTCTAAAAAACTGGTCTTTAACTTTCCTATTCTTGCTATATCTATATATTGGATGGTGAGTCATATACACACCTCTTCATTTCCTACAGAGTTGTTGCAGGTTATAACAATATCTTCATGTGATTTTTTGGTATTTAGTTGAAAATGATCATTTTTATGACATTATGATTTCTATGTTCAACACTGGACAAAGTGAATAGGAAGAATCAATGTTTCTAATTGAGGTTAATAGTGTTTTTTCTTAAATTTAAATAGTGTTTAATGCTATGGTATCATAGAATAAAATGCCTTATGTGCATGACTGTCTTAATTATGTCTACAATGATGTAAGTGATGCCTCAAAAATCATCACAAGTACAGTGAATAATGATATGTCTGATCTGATCATTTTTAAATATTTTTGTGTGAGTGGTGGGAGAAAGACACCTTTTATGCTCAAGTATACTTGATGGATCCAACCTATCCCACATTGGTTGAATGTGATTTTGGGTGGTGCAGCTTCAGGTGCACCAGGACCATCGAGATGTGGTAGTGTCTTTTGTTACCATCAAAACATCATTAAATACTATTGTTATCATTACGTTAGAATTTTACTTTCCATGGAATCTGAGTTATGGTAAATTATTAAATCGATCAAATGTTATGTATAATATAGATGAAATTATATATTTTTAGAATAAAAAACTATTATAGTGATTCATATCGTGAAGACACGATCCCAGAATGTTCCTTGGAGAATAACTCCATCATGGATATAGTTTATTACTCTCTTTGAGAATATTCACTAGGAAGTTACACAAGTTTTTAGAGAGTCCAATCAAGTTTTTTATGCTCTATCCAAAATAGAAATTATAGAGACATACTCACAATAGTAATTTCTTAATTTAAGATTTTGCTTTGTGTGGTTTGAATGCATGTGGTTTTTTATAGTCTCATCTTTATAATCCCCTTTATACTTCCACTTTTAATAATTATGAATAAATTTTTAGGAATAGTCTTTGTTCAGGTCTGTAACCTGTTGGATTATCTCCATGGAAGGATTTTATAAGATTCCATAATAATGCGAAATTATGTACTAGGAATATCTGACCCTTCAAGATTCATGAAATGGTTGGAGTTGTTTCTTATCATCTGAAAATTATTCCAAATCCCACCAAGGTACATGATGTGGTCCATTTATATATGATATGGAAGTAAATTCCAAACCTAACACATGTTCTCATCAATGATGAAATCTTATTTGAACATCTCCTATCATACTACTAATATCCCATCCAGATTGTTGATACCATAGAGAAAGTATTGATGAATTGGATGACTCAACCAGTAAAGGTACTCTAGAGAAATAAGAAAAAGAAGAAGCAAAATGAGAAATAGAGGATTTTATGAAGGGGAACTATGGACATATTTTTGAAAGGTAATACCCCTAAAATTTCAAGTAATAATTTTCTTTAGGAGTTAATAATGTATCACCCCAATTCTTTCCCATATTTTCCTTTATATAAAAATTTAATTTTGTTTATATCTTGGAATACTATATTAATTTTCAATGCATGAAACACCCAGTTCATACAAAAAACTATTCAGTCACGTTTCGAAAATTCAATTAAATATTAACGATTTAATAGATTTTAAATAGTAAATTTATATATTATATATCCAAAAAATATATTTATTAGGTATAAGATACGAAAAATCCCAAAATTACATGTAAAATACATTATTTTTATTATGTAACTTTTACTTTATTTTAGTGAAAAAACTATTAAAAATATTTCATTCAACCTTATTGATTTAATATTTCAAAATAAAAACCGTATTTGAAATAGAAACAGAAAAATTAGGTTAGTGTGAATTTTTGGTATTTTTCAATGATGTCTCATTTTTTATTGAATAGTGAAAATACAGAATTTTAATTCAAAACAGATTTTTCATCTAATTTATCTATAATGTTAAATTATATTTTAAATTGGTTTTAAAGTAAAATTATCTCATTTATTTATCCATTAATACAATTTAGGACATTTTAATCAATTTTACTTTGACATTGGTTACAAAAATGTAGCAAAATTTTGAACATTTTTACTAAAAAATCGCATTGTTGTCCCGTCTATGGAAATAATTTTATATTAAGATTTTCCACTTATGTTATTGGAATTTGGTAAAATGGATACAATATTTTGAGTCATTAAAATTTATAATTTCAATAATTTTCATCTCGTTTTCCATAAAAATATGGAAATTGAATAAAATTGATTTAAATGAGTAAGGAAAAACTAATATTAACTATGGAATAAAACATAATCATTGGGAAAGAATGTCCTATAAAATTTTCAATAAGAAATTCTTTCCAATATTTCCACCCTATCCCTCCATGGATAAAGTTGGGTTCATTCCCTTTTCGAATATTTACAAGAGTACTACTCCTCCCCCACTATAAAAAGACATCCTCCCCTCCCACATCATAATGCTTCCCAAGAAACATTGGATCAATAAATATCTACCTAAATATCTCTTAAAAGTTCCTACCCTAATCTTATTATACCTACTTTTAGAATTAATCAATCTAATGAATCTTTTTGGTGAAAACCAAAAGGATTTACCCAAAGAAGAAGTAACATCTTTTGTCAAACGCTTTAGTTTTATTTACATTCTTCACCCTTTCAACTCTCTTGATTTTAGGATTATATAAAAAATATCTTAAATATTACATGATTTTTTATTATAAGGTTATTACTTATTCTTAAACACACTTCTATATAATGGGTAACGAATGTACTATTTATGTATACGACAATCTACCACCTCATGAAACTATTATTGTTCATTTTTAGTTTACCACATTTCATGGTTGGAATTTATTATGGAAAATGTATTTATATATGATATAAATGATACATTGTATTTATTTATTCTTATGTAATTATTTTAAAATACATACCTTTACACTTTCTATTTTTGTGTAAATACGATAACATTGTGGAAGTGTGGACTACCGCCCCCCAAAGCGATGTGATTCATTTACGCTATATATGAACGATATTAAGGATTAATTTAATAAAAATATGTGACATAAGGAACATTAGTATTATAATTGAATTACTATAAACATATTTATCATTTATATATCACTATTTTAATACCACAATGAAATGAAAGTTGCATTCATGCGTACATATGACCAACCGTTTACCTGAATGAAGCATTTAATTTCTCATCTAAAAAAATTAAAAATTATTATAAATAAATATATATTAAATATATATTATATTTAAATCTTGTTTTATATTCCAAATATGAATAAACCATGATCTATTTTATAGGAACAAAAAATAACAATTCCAAATATACTTGATAAACTAGGCAATTAAAATCTCTAATAGTGAAAATAATGAAATAATGTTAAAAACATATCATAATATATTATAAGAAGATAATATATGATTTAATAAATGTTAAATTGGTTCTAAGATAAGTTATTAATACTCTTAAAACCATTATAATTAATTTTAAATGAAGATCACCTAAAAGGAAATACTAGGTAAGGGATTTCATCTCAATTTACATTCTATTGAGACTCATTAGTTTTTATGCTCCAAGTTTCTCTAATATGGTGTATTGAAATCCATTTTAAATGTTATAAAATAAATATATTTATTTAAATTTTATAAGTTCCATTTAAGGATATTACATCATGGGATTTATGATTCAAATATTTCAAAGTGGTATGGGACTCATTGAAATATTTAATGATTATTCTCTACAAGAACGATTTTAAAAAATATAGTTTCAATGTATCTTCCTGTAGTGAATTACATCTTTAGCATGAAACAATAAATTAATTATTATCATTTTTATTTCATCATAGATATCCATAATCTCATTAAATGTTTATTATTATTTCAAAAATTCAATAAATTTTTTACATATGATGTTTACATTGACAATCATTTGATTTACTGGTGAATCATTGACAAATAGTATATTTTATCCAATACAGATATTTGAAAATCAGTTTTTTTTCATTAATTAAATATGTTATTTTATATATGAATAATTATTAGGACATTAAATACATAGGTTAGAGACTGTTTATGGTAAGGCCTACGGGTTGGGTACTCATTAATGAAAGCCCCATTATACATCGGTAGTCTCATGAAACTAAAATGATGGAAAAATTGGCATATTTTGAACTATACCATGTCGTTAAAGATATCATGTTCTTGGGTAAAATGACATAAAAATATTAAGACTCTAATTTATTTAGAATTTATTTTTATTTTGTATGCCTAAATTTTATTATTTTACCCTTTTACATGCCTTTTTAATATTTAGTAGATTGTACTTAATTGATTAACCATGTATCAATATAGTATTTATACATAATAAATTTATTTTAATTTCATTTTTTTATTTTAATAAATTTAATCTTTTCTAAAAAATCTTAAATATATAAAATAAATCATAAATTATACAGAAATAAAATAAATAAAAAATGTTAAGGTCATGATATTTAATGAGAGGTTTGTCTATTTATAAGATAATGAACAATCTATTGATCCCAGATTAAAAAAAACACATCGATTTAGTCTGGGATCATGTTGAAATCTTCCACCTCTATCCTCTATATCACATAGGTTTGGTTTCTCATTGGATTCATCATGAACCAACCACCTTCGCATGAAATCTCCATTTGTAAAACTTATTTATTTCACATGTAGGTTAAAGGAACTTAAATAGGGTTTACATAAAATAAAAAATGGGAATGTAGGCCCAATACATAACAAGGACCAATGGATGACTCACAGAACATCATTTTAATTAAATAATCATTTGAAAAACTGATGTAATAATTACATTTAATGAAACCACACACATAGAATATCTGTTCTAGTGTAATGATTATACACTTATGAAATGAATACACATTAAATATAACTATTTATTATTCATTACGGTTTTGATATTTTTTTAAGATAAAACTTGTGTGAATTTATATGAATAATTATATTAGTAATAAATTAATTGAATTTTTCATAGTCTCTGACCATTTTTTCCAAAATATAACAATATTTAATGATTTTAAAAAAATAAAATAAACAAATATTATATAAAATTTAATAAAATAAGTTCACAACTTGTACATGGAAGAAAAATTGTGAGTATTGGTTTTAAATACTTGTTATAAATTGAGATAATATAGAATTTAATCCTATGGCATATAGAATTGTAATATCCAGCACATTTCTAGAGAAGACTTATTAACTTTTTTAGGTACCTGTTTTTTCATTATCTTCATAATAACTTGGTTGGTATTTTCATTGGGGTTGTTTTGGGTGAAATTAAAGACGTTTTGAAGCCTAAGGGGATATTAAATACTGGAACATGGTTAGGTAAAAGTATGTAGTTTGGACTAAGAAACTCTACAACTAATTTTGGTGTGATAGGAGGTGGTGCCCGACTATCACACTGTTTGGAAGAACCATGATGCCAGACATCCAAAACATGCACCCTCAAACTGAGGAGGTTTTCATGGTGAGTGTATGGTTTGTAAAACTCTATTTCACATAGGTGAAATTTTCCACCCCTTAAGATGTAGTGCATGGTTAAGGGGAACAAGTTTCTAAATTGTGTTCTGGTGCTTGGGAAACTATTCATGTAGGATTTTAATCCCATGAAAATTTATTAAAAATTTCGAACCCTCTTGTATTAACCCCTACATAGCCCCACAGAAGAAAAATATATTTCGTATAATTTTTGAAGATCCAAATATGATTCAAGAGCTCCTCAAACCTCGTTCTCAATGAGTTGAATTACCAATTTAAGGAAAATCCCTCTTTTGGTATGGGATCTCTTCTCTATTACTTTCCTATGTCTCCCACCATTGTTTACAAATAAAGAGGGATGAGTTTACCATTGTTGGAAATAGTTTTGATTTGTTTTTTATGGGTATTAATTATTTTTAACTCGATCCTACGATTTGATCCTAGATCTTCTATGTCGTATACATGAACATTCAACTTCAATTTGGGGAGTTTTGTTTGGGTTAAAATCCATCAACAACATTGAGGTAAGTGGTCTAAATTTTTAATACCACAGTATTGATTAAAATTCTTTGTTTGTAACAATGAAATAATAATTTCCATGTTAGTAAATTTAATTATAAATTGAAATAAATACTTAATTATTTATCCCATTTTATAATTAAATTGGATGGATTTGTGATTGTATGATTGATAAATAATCGTATTATACCATTGACGAATAATGAGATTCTTAAAATGATTAATAATGGTAATTATTCATTTGGTTATTTTTGATTTATGAATCCAGTAGCCACACATGGGGTGTTATGATAAAATGAAATTGATTAATTATAATTTCTTCCATATTTATTAATGAAATTGTGAAATGGGAGAATAATGGATAATGATAATTGATGAAAAATGGTTGAAAATTTGGAACCATTTCCTGTGATATATTTGATTGAGTTGTGGGATATGGGTTGTTAATCCAAATACCAATGGGGTGCTAGATTTCACTACTGGAAAACTAACATATACCAATGGTTTGGAACCGTTGGTATACGCTGTACCAACGGTTTGAAGAACTGTAGCCAAGTAAGCGGTTGGGATAGGTCTATACCAACGGTTTTGGAAACTATTGGTATAATTAATATGAAAATATATACCAACAGTTATGGAACTGTTGGTATATGTATTTCAAAAAAAACAATCACTGGGATTTGATCCCATGAACCCTAGTTTATCATTGAATGAATTAACCACTAACCTAACATGACTTTTGTGAACATAATTACCTAAAAATATATATGTATTCTCAAAATTATTTTAAAAATTGATTTATATAATGTTCTCGGTAAGAAGAACTGATAAAAAATCAAAGGATCTATTCCAATAGTTGTCAAAACTGTTGGTATAGACCTATACCAACGGTTTTGACAACCGTTGGAATAGCTTTTGAGCCTGGATTTTGTTTTTGGGTGAAGGTTGATCCATGGGGGACCTTTCCCAATGGTTTGGCCAAACTGTTGGGATAGGTATACCATTTCCCAACGGGTTGGCCAAACCGTTGGGAAAGGTGTCCAAAAAGTGGACATTTCCCAACGGTTTGGCCAAACCATTGGGAAAGGTGGCCACAAAGGGGAATTTTCCCAATGGTTTGGCCAAAACGTTGGGAAAGACATACCCTTTCCCAATGGTTTGGCCAAACCGTTGGGAAAAGTGGCCTCAAAGTGGGATTTCCCAACGGTTCGGCCAAACCGTTGGTATAGAAGCATTGGGAAAAGTCATATTTCTTGTAGTGTTTCTTCCCGAATCCCCCACTATATTTATTTAGACATGTGACCACTGTGTTGTGGCATAAGTAATGTTGCACCAAATACCCATAAATTGCTAAAATGTTTCTCTAATCCCCCATTGTTTGAATGTGAAACTGAAATGATTTAGTTAATGAAAACCCATTAGGCAATGAAATGTGATATCCATTGGGGACAGTTAAGACTCATGAAAAAGAAAATTCAGGTATTGATGTTATGTGTGTTAGTGTCAACTAGGTAAATTTAAATGTGTAATTAAATAATAATTTATAGTGATAACTATTTACCTTATTATTTGTATTATATTCTTTACAAAACTACATGCACTCTTATTGTCTAGATATTGTTTTATATGACACTATTGGGGGAATATTATATTGTACTCACACCCAACCATGGCCTCCTGATCGGCACCCAAATAGACTTAATTTTTGTAGGACATGATAATTGAAAGATCCCTATATTAGACGAAAAAGTTGGGATAGAGCATAAATGAGGGAACCCAAAAAGATATCAGGACCCACTTGTGGTTTTGTCAGTGTGTCTTTATTTTGGTTTTTCATATTAAAACATGAAAGATATATAACATTACGTATCTAATATTTTGGATTTCATATTGACTTCCTATTCTCATTGATCATAAGACATTGGACTATGTTTAGTTATGGTATTATTCTACTTATTTTTAATTATAATTTAGATATTTTTTATTTATTTCCACTATTTTTCCACTCTGATAAAGATTTCACAATATCCCCATGATATATACTAGACCCTCTCCAATAGTTAGCAGCCTTTGGCATATGTGGATACACCATCAAGGTTATGTAACCGAGCAAATTGAGGAACCGATGTGTGGAGCCTAGGTCTAGACCTAAAAAAGTGGTATTAGTGAATTTTTCTTTTATTTTATTTCATATTACCAATTTTGATTGGTATAAAAGAGACTGGGATGATCCAATACATGGTCTAGGGCTCATTCATTGGAGTAGATAACCCATGTGTGAGGGTAAAACAATATACCGAGGGTGTGATTGTTGTAATATATACTTCCAGTTATAGTGGGATATCATTTCACCTTGAGTGAATAACTTTTTTTTGTGATGTTATTATTTTTATGAGATTTTACTCATGGAATAGTATGAAATGGATGTTGGGTATACATGAATACTTCTAAGCACCCAAGATTTATTATGAAATGCATCATTTTAGGCTTGCATAGAAAATAAATATTTGTGTGATTTTTTTAAAATGAAATTATTTTCATTTTGAGAAATTAAAGATTAAAGGGTTCCTAATATGAAATTGAAAAATATTTATTAAGGTAAATTTGGTAATTAGAATGATAAAAATAGTGTCTAATGGGAATCTCAAATTGTGATGTTTTTAAACCTTATGTGAGTCATGACCCACGTGAGGGAATATTGAGGGTAGTGATAGTGCCTTAGTATTGACTATGTTGTGGGTGATGAGGGATTACTTGTTATAGATTTATGTGGATCTCACATATTAAAATTTCTGAAAAAATATGTAGTGTATCTTAATATTATTGTTTGATATTATAGAGATACACCTCTACGTTGATTATTTTTGATAGGTTGGCTAGTGCACATGGATGAAAATGATCCTTTTGTAGTGGAACCTAGGGGTCAACTATTTTTAGGAGAAGGACCAAGGGAGAAGATCTGTTATAAATTTTATTTATTGAATTTATGGAATGATACCTAGGGAGGGTTACGTGAAATGTGTCCAACATGACAAGGGAGTTCTAATTGGAGCACCATATGACATTTAACAGAGAGGGTGGAACTAAG
Source organism: Viscum album (assembly GCA_963277665.1). NCBI lineage: Eukaryota > Viridiplantae > Streptophyta > Magnoliopsida > Santalales > Viscaceae > Viscum > Viscum album. The sequence goes on from OY728155.1 coordinate 729,046,290, forward strand.
GAAGATTATTTTTTGGATTGATTGTTTCTAGAATATCCTTGAACACTTGGATACTCCTAATGTGAAGAGAGTCAAACTAGATTCTTATATGTTACATGGTCAATCTAAGATTTGGGGAATAATCTATACAAGGGATGGATAACTGGAGAATATGATATTAAAGGAAAATCAAGATAATTTCTTAGAGAACTGTTACCCTAATATAGTCTGGTAGAAGAGTGAAGCCATGTTTATGAGGTTAAAGTAGGGGAGTATGTTTATAGTGGGCTGCACATGTTTCTTTAAAATATTTCATCTATATGTTCAAAAAATTTATGTGGATGATGCTATTGCATCTAAAAGTTTTTAGTATTGGATTAAATTTCAAATTAATTCCCATGTTAATATCTTTCAACTGTAAATGTTTTCTAAGGTGGTGAATTGGGAAATTATTTCTATTGGGAACCTTAAAGAGGCTTCATGAAACATTCATAACCAGTTTACCCAACCAACAATAGAGTTTAGAGAATGTATTAGGATTGGTCACATGGAGAGGTATGTAAGATACCCATGACATATGGGTAATGATAGAGGATCTAGACACAGTCATTATATTGGAAGGGGGTCTTCTACACTATATTAGTAAAGAAGTTGGAGTTATACTGGAAACATAGGTCAAGGTAGTGGATGAGGTACTTCTTTGCATGAGCTCTCATATAATAAGAGTTGTTCAGCTCAGGGAATTCAGAATACAACACATGGGAAGGGCGGTAAAATAGCCGCATGAAATTCAGTTTTCACTTGTGGATATCAAGGATGGGCCATTAATCGTTATACTTAAAATTCTTATAACTTATACACATTATAGTTCCTTATTTGATACAAAAACCCCTAATTCATTTATATGTTCAAAACTAATGAATGGGTTGATTCTGAATATGGAGTTTTTTAGTATAGTTATGATGATTGACATGTTTTCTGGAGTATTCTTAAGAGAAAACTAATTATGAAAGTGGTGTTCTCTTGAGATTGTGGAGTATCATTTCTGTTGGGATATTTAAATCATTGATAAGTAAGTATTTTAGTAGATTTTGGGTATGGATTGGTTGGTAGTGTACTGAGACTGAAAAGGTTGTTACCATAGGAGAGAGACCTTTACATATCTTTAGGGTTATTGTTATGTTCTATGTGGAGAATTGGATATCTAGGCAGGCCATGCAAGGCTAATACATGAGAAGCTATGGGATGTAACCACCCATGTGGCATGTCTTTCTCTAGTTTATGGGGGCGTGATGCATGATTTATTTCTACCCTTAGTTTTTTGGTTGTAGTATATATTTAATAAAGGCTTCTTAGGTATTATAATTGAGAGGGGTGTCAAGTTTACAATTGAGATAATTCCTAGAGCTAATATAGTTTTTATTACCCCTTATAGAATAAAACCAAAATAGCTCCACTAATTAAAGTCTCAATTGTAAGAGTTGATGGATAATAGATATATCCATTAAAGTACTTCACCTTGGGGTTCTCTAGTATTTTTTGATAAAAATGATGGTGAAAATTCGCAATTTTTCAATTAAATGAAGTTGAAATGAATGATATTGAAGAACCGTAATCATCTTCCATGAACTGATGATCTCGTTGACTAGTTTAGAGGAGCATGTTCTTTCTCTAAGATTGAATTAAAGTCAGGGAATTATTAGTTGATAGCTAGGTCTTCTAATACACCCCTGAAATCATTACGAAGCAGGTATGTCCTGGATGAGTTCATCATTATGTAGTTTGTTCTGGAAAAACAATCTTATTATGTTTGTGGACTTGATTAATCAAAGCTTCCACCCATTCCTAGATCATTTTGTTGTTTCTTTTGTAGATTACATCTTGGTGTACTCTAAGACCCAATATGATCATCACTAACATAATGATATCATCTTGAGTACATTTAAAGATAATAAACTATATTATATTCTATCTAACTGTCAATTCAGGATCATCCAGGAACATTTCATAGGGAAAATAAACTTTTAAGAAGGTTTATCACTATACCCAAAGAGGGTGATGGTAGGGGTATCTTGGGAGAATCCCAATAATGTTTTTTTATATCTCTAGTTTTCTAGTTTTGGTGGGATCTTATTAGGGATTCATGTAGGACTTTTCCAACATAGCAGGATATCATTCATACTTGATCACAAAGGGTGTTAAGTTTGAATGGTATGGATAATATTAGAATTTCTTCAAGGAGTTAAAGAATCATTTTAGTACTGCACAAATTTGGATAATACCTCATCTGCGTGAGGTGTATATAGTGGTTTATGATGAATTTTGGATCAACCGTGTAGGGTTTTTGATGTATGGTTATTGATTTTTTCTGTATGGGTCACAACAGTTGAGGCCACATTAAAAGAATTACCCTACACATGACATTGAGTTAGCTGATGTTGTTTATACCTTAAAGTGTTAGCAGTATTATCTGGTGGGAGAGATATTTACTGTGAATAATAACCAGATAATATTATAGAATATCCTTTATCAATGATATTTTAATCTTAAATGGTGGATATGGGTTGTATATTTTATTTATTTTGATTTTTGATCCAGAATATACACCTAGGAAGAGAAACAGTGTTGCTGACTCATTGAGTAGGAATACTTAGAATTAGGTATTTCAGGACTCTAGTTATGTGTGGAAGGGGATGACCTTGTTATATGAGATGCATGGGGTGGTTCAGGAGGTCTAGGAGAATATTAAACTCCTGTCAGAATTAGTTTAGTCGACACTTCTTATCTAGACCAAGGAGTGAAAGTATGGGGATCCAGAGTGTTTGTTCATGAAGGTACGCCTTGATGGTGTATATTCACCATCATATTAGACCACATATAAAGATGGGATAATCTATTTCCTCAGCCATGTTTTTGTGACTAATGGTATGTGAGAAGATTTCATACACGAGTTTCAGGCCTCAAATTAGGATGTGCATTCAGGTATGGAAAAAATAGACTGTAAACAATGTCGACTGTAATGGTGGTCAGGAATGAGAAATAAGATTTTTGGTTTCGTATCATGATGCAACATGTAACGACCTGAATTGTATTAAATTAAATTTACTCTTTTGATTTAATTAAATATCTTGTAATGTATTGTGGTTATATAAAACACATAAACTTATTTTGTTTTATATACTATCCACTTTAAAAGAGTGTTAAGCATCTTTACCAATGATAATATAGATATTGAAAAGTGATCACATGATTAGTATATATATAGGGACCTAACAAATCCAATTGACATATACTAAAGAAGTGATCACCCAAATTGTATGATCAAACCCTATGAATCCTACTTATCATAGATTCTGAGGGTGATAGAATCAATGGTATTTTCCCTGGATGAATCCCAATATGAGAACCAATAGCTTAATCACTCAAAAAACTTTTTACGGGAGAAGTTCTAGCACATCGATATCACGACCCAAACCATGTACGCTATACCACCTCATGAAAGTCTCACCACCATACATATAACTCTTAGGGTGTCATCTAGTGTATTAAAATGATATGTATCAAGAACCAAGAAATATGAGATTGTGGATTATTTATTATTGGATGTTGAATTTTTTTACCCAATTATTATTTCATTATAAATGATTTTTATTTTTGTATAATAAAACACAAAGTGTATTTTTGGGTAATAAAATAATTAAATAATGGTATCTATTTAGATTAATTAATATATATTTTAAATAAATAATACTTCAATAAAAAATAATTATTAAATATCACGTATTAAATATAAATGATCATGTAATTTTTATGAATTCAAATATAATTTTTAGAATGGTTTGAAAACTATTATTGTAAAAAACCCCCCGCATTTCTAAAAAAATTAGATTCTTATTTTAAAAGATAAATTTTACATATCTTGAAAAATATTTTTCTAAAATAAATATTTATTTTTGGAGTCATAACATCGTAGATATCCCATGGTTATTTTTTCATAATTTTTGGAGACATTCAAAATTATGTGTAAAATTTAAATATCTTATAAATATACGATGTGTATTATGACACCAAAATGTTCAAAAATATATTTTTTAAATATTATTAAGTGTATAAATTACCAAATATACGTTCTCCTTTAACATAATTTCATTTTATGTTTATTTTATTATTTTTATTAATCCATTATGAATCCTACAAAATAATTAACATAATTTATGGTTAAAAAATCCTTTCATTAAGAGTACGACTCATTTCGAGATAAGATTTTTTTTTATTTGTTAAGGTTTTCACATGAAATTATAAAATAATTAAAACCACTCTCATTTTTCAAAAACCGTGGGAGAAATCCATGTTATGGAATTTTGGTTTTTGTTATTTTATTATATAGATTCCAAAACCTATTTTGAGAAATATTTACAAAATCTCCAATAATTTCATATATAAACCTAACCAATATCGTATTTATTGTAGAGAACCTAGCTTTACAAACATGTAAATTACTTTTATTTTGTGTAATACTTAATATATTAAACAAACAGATGCACAAATATCGTATTAGTTTAGTGTCTTTAGAAACTAGGAACATTATCTTCAAATCATGGTGAAAGATCATCAACATCTCCCCTAAAGATATTCCCATTTTTTCCTACATAAAACCTTGCATTATATCCTTGGTAAATGAAACATATAAAAGGGAGATCTCAAATTTTTATTAAGGGTAAAAATGGAGAACATAACACAAATCCTATACATTTGATCATAAAAACATGATCGTGATGTTTAAACTTCAAAATCCAGATTCATGAAATAAATATTGTCATTACGTAAGGTATAGATAATAAAGGAACAATAAACAGGAATGAATATCATTGGTATAAAAAATGTAATTATTTCAATAAAATAAGAACATAATTTTATTTCAATATTAGCCAAGGCCTTATTTCAATGACCATCATAGTAGAGAATTTCTATTACTGAACTAGGTATACTTTCCGTTCCAGCCACATATTACTGAACCAAATTTACATGCCATTATAGCCATGTATTACTAAATAGGATTTACATTCCATTAAAGTCATGTGTATCTCATGAGATAAAAATCATTACCCAATGCATTGTATGGAGATATAGGTCCCACCCATCTCATAATGAAATCATTTTTACATGTGCCACAAAATCATAAATCATTCATCAAAGCATAACCCAAGAAATAAAATGGGTTTTCATAAACATCATTCCAACATTAAATAATCCATATAAAATACCATTCCATAATTAAAAAAATAAAATCGGGTTAATAATATAGATAAAAACATAAAACTATTTAAAGTGTCTCATCTTAGATTGAAGACAATTTTGATTAACCACTTGAACTCAGTTCTTGATGAAAATATCATTTCTTCTTCAAATTTTTTTTCTTAAAATGCCATAAATATTTTAAAAAAATTAATTTAGTTTAAATTAATCTTAAGATAGTTTAGAGGATGCATCGAGTAAATAAATCTTCATGAATCTAAAAAAATCTATTAATTCTATATAAGTTAAAAAACACATTCTTCCCATACTTTTGTTGGAACAGTCAAAAAATACATCGTATAGTAAATGTAAGAAATATTTCGTCCAAACCAATTAGAAAAAGTCAAAATAGGTAAAAGTGAATTTAATCATACATATAATAATATTGAAATTTTATGAAATCATTTTTATAAAACATGGGAATAAATGATAAATATACTCTACTAAAAACTTACAAATAAACAATCTTGGATAAAAATGGGATTTCAAAATTATCACATACCTTATGTCTGATTTCATCTATATGTGTAGGAAACTATTATATAGTTGGGTTAGACATATTTTTAACTTGTAACTAAACCATTATAATATTCATATATGATTCCCATACAACATTATATTACCTGTTCATTTGTCAATTCGATGTTAATGCCACATTTTGGGTAATAGTCATTTTATTTATCGTACATGTTTTGATTTTTTATTCATGATATTATCCCTTATATATTTATTTAATTACTTCCATAATGTGAAACATGATTTATATATTATATTTATTCAGTATATAAATATATAATAGATAGATAAAACAAATGGAATACACCATTCATGGAGATGGTAGGATGTATGTATGCATGAATACTATTTTTTTTCTTATTGAATTTAATGGAAGTAAGTAAATGAAATATATATATATAAATAATGTAGAATTATTATTTCATATGTTTCATGATTATTTATAATATATACTTTGCAATCATTCATGAATGGTTAACGTGGAGAATGAATTCCATCTCGTCTTGGAGATGATAAGTAGTACGTTTGCACGTGGAATGATATTATTCACATAATTGTTGAATGGAAATGAAGTAGATTGTATATAATATATTATAATCAGTATCATGTAATATAAATCATATATAATTATTATTTTGACCATTATACCCATCCATGTATGGTTGTGGTGAAAAACCATATTACACCACGGCGTGGAGACAGTAATCCGTACTTAATCACTCGCAGAGATTTCATTTTTTGTTTCATGGATAGAAGGTGAAATAGGTTTGATTACTATTTATAATAAAATATCATTATACGAGTGATAATTATTTTTTACTTTATAATTTAAAAACTAAAGAAGAGGAAGTTTTAGGAGAAATAAATTTGAAAGAATCATTAGAAGAGATTACCTCTTCCTGGAGTGCCTCCTATAAATGTTCTCTTAGGGCACAAGAGATAGTATTTGGAGAATAAAAGATCCTATAGAATGTTTCTGGGGATGTCTAGAAGAGAAATGGGCATGGTTTTTGTTGAGTCAATAAGGTTTTCCTTATGAATTTTCCATTCCTTCATACTTGGTGGATATTGTTAAGTCAATATGGTCTTCTCATGACTTCATGATTTATCTTATTTTGAAAATCACAAACACCTTATCTTAAGGAAAATCTATTTTTACCCTATGTTTTTATTCTATAAGGAAAAATTTCCTTTCCCAAGGAAATTTATCCTTACCATGTTTTACCTCGTTTCTTCTCGTGTCTGAGTATAAAATTTGGTGTCATGTCTAACACCTCAGAATCGTATAATAGTTAGATATGAAGCATTCTATTTTAGGATCTGAATTCCTATTAAGAACTTTTATGAAGTTCTACTCTGAATTCCTATTATGAACTTTTTTGAAGTTCTACTCTGAATTTTTGTTACAAACTCTCATGAAGTTCAACTCTGATTTCTGGATATGAACACTCATGAAGTTCAACTCTAAATTCAGATTACAAATTCTGGTTACGAACATCTCTAAGTTCGGACTCCGAGTTCTCTGAATAAAGACTCCGAACTCTAATGAGTTCTTTCTCAAAATTCTCATGAACTCTGACTCCGAACTTTGTATTTTTAGGTACCGAATTCTGGAGAATCCAAGCAACGAATTTCCTTGAAATTCAGACTCCGTATTTCTATAGAATTTAGGTTCTTAATTCCTTGAAAACATAATCCATGTGTCCTGGTATTATAGACTCCAAATTCATTTTTTGTTAGACTCCAAACATTCAATTTCATACATTCTGAATATTAGATTTTGGTTATGATTACAATTGTTTAGTAATAAAATGATGTCATGCTTTCAGTTACTCACTAACTGTTGTTTGAGCGACACATGTACAAGTCCCTCTGAAATTCAAGGAAGAATATGATATTTGGAGGAGGGAGCTGACCGTTGGATATGTGCCTATAAATAAGACCTCATTTGAAAAGAGTTCAATAGACTCGACAACATATTTGAAAACTATGATTACATGATGTTGAAGTGATTTCTAGAGAGATATACTCTTATAAACTCTCAGGATTCGTGCAGAAAGTTTGAACAGCTTGTTCAAAATTTTCTTCGTGCAGATTTGCTTCGTGTGATTCCGATTTTTGATGTGTACAATCAAGGGCTTCTGAGGATAGGAAGACAGAGGTGTTGACTACCTGATAGTTGAGGGCTTGCGGGGATAGCAAGACAGAATTCGATCTTCGTATCGAGGGCTTACCGTAGTGTGGGTATGATAAACTTTCTTGAAATTATAAATCAAGGGACCTTTATCCAAGGTTGTTGGATACCCTTATCATTGGGTTAAAAGATTTACCACTTGTTACTTTTTTTGTTTCATGTTTTCCGCTTCATTTTTGTTGTTGAGGAAATTATAACTTTCTTATACTTCCTCACACTTGTACTCTGATTTGGTTAGATTCTATACTCTTTAAGGTATAATCTTAATTGTTGTAAATTTTTGTTAATTTCAATTTTTGGAATAACTTTTCCAAACTCAATAATGTTGTTAGAACTTAGAGGTATTGTGAATTATCCTGTCTAACCTTGTTAAACATAACCATCTTTAAATGTTCCAAAAGGAATTTTTAAAAGTACAATTCACCCCCTATTGTATTTGAGAATCTCATGTTTATGTATTCGATCCTAGATTTGGTATTATAATGTATATAATACTCTATACCATCTCAAAATTGGTATGAGATCATTGTTACATATGAATTAATCTCACGATTAGATTCAAAAGAGATTTCTTGGAATTGAATTTCTGGATTCATAATTTTTTGAAACCAATTATTTGGAATCACATAGTTCAGATTCATTTTTTGTTTTGTCCTATATTTTTCTTGCTTAGGATACTTTCTATTGTTTACAAAATTTTACTACTAACAAGTTTGTGTGCCAACAATTATCTTAAGGATGGAAGGTTTAAACGTTGGTTCTATTGATAATCTAAATCTTACCAAACCCCCTATTATCGATGGAAATGATTATGAGTACTAGAGAGATAGGATGAAGAATATCGTTATTAATACTGGAGTTGATAACTATCAAATGATGACTAGAGATTATAATATTCTGGATAAGGAATTGAAAACCTTTACCAATTAGTAAAACTAAGAATATCAATTAAACTTCAGAGTCCTAAATACATTGTTATGTTCCATGACTAGAAATATATATAGTCAAATATCATCATGTGAAGCTACAAATAGTATCTGGAAGAATCTTGAAGTTACACATTTTGGTACATCTAAAGTCATAGAGATAAGAAGAGCTATGTTGAGAGCCGAATACCATAGCTTTAACTTTCCTTAGGGAGAACCTATGAGCAATGTAGAACAATGGTTTATGAATATCGTGAATAGATTAAAATCTATTAGAGAAAAAGGTTTTGATGACGAGGATCTTGTAGATATGATCATAGATATTATGCCAAAATAATGGGGGTCCAAGAGGACAACTATTGATGACAACAGGAAAGTCACTCATATTTACTTAGATGAATTGTTTAGAACTCTTCTTCATCATGAAACTAGAATGATGAGAGATGCTGAAAATGTTAAGAAGAAGAATGGGAATGGAGAAGTTTCTTTTACAACCACTTCTAAACATATGAAATCCCAGACCATGAAAAGAGTAACTAGATAAAAGACAAAGAAAGTCATCATTCAGTCAGAATATAGTGACACATAAAAATCTGAGAATGAATTAGCTACTCTTGCTCGAAGAATGAAAAAGATTGTATCTCAAAAGAACCATCAGAATAGGTATAAGAAGAAAGAATACAGAGTTATGAAACATGGAGAAGTTACTTATTATTAATTCAAAAGAAAAGGTCATATCAGACCTGATTGTCCTTTATTGAAAAAGAAAGAAAAGAAGGAATGGAATTCAGAAAGGAACAAGAAGAAATTCTATCGATCAAAGCACAAGAAAAACCTTAATGACAATGATACATGGAGTGCTAGCTATAGAGACTCTTCAGAAAGTTAATCTTCTGAATATTATTCATCAGTACAGAAGAATATGTGATTATTTTCAACTACTTATTTCCAAAATACATGTCTTATGGACAAGGTACGCTCTGTCGAGGTTTTAACAAATTTATATCTGGATAAGAATTACTATTCCGAAAATAATACTTCTAATGATGATACTTCATCCTCAGAAAATGATGAAACACCTTAATATGAAGAAGTTTCTAGATTTTACAAGTTACTTGAAGCAAGAAATTGTTAAATATCTACGAAATTAGACAAAGAAAATACTAGGGAAAAATTATTACAAAAGAGATTTCATATCTTTCTACTAATCTTAGAGATAAAGAAGAGCTTTTATAAAAACATTCTAAAGACCTTGAGAAAGAAAATTATATTAAATAATAAATTTCTAAAGATCTTAAGAATGCTATTTCATAGATCAGTGTTTTTGAGGAAAAATCTAACTCTAAGGAAATGATTCTTGAGGATAGAAATTTATTCATCAGACTGAAATCTGAAATATTCTCTCCTAAGAAGCTTCTTGTAAAATTTACCTCTAAGAAAGAAACTTTTGACAAGATTTATTCTAAAATTAAACCTCAAGGAAACACTACTGGAGTAGGTTATACTCACCAGAAACCGGTTTTCAAAAACAACTATTTTGTTCTTTCTAGTGCCCCTTTTTGTACTTAATGTCAAAGTGGTGTGCATTGGAATAAAAATTGGTCTTTGAATAAAGTTCAATAGTTTGGGTTTCATAAAACATATTTTTCTAAACAAATGTGGATACCCAAAATTTTTTTGTCTAAAAATTACGGATCCAAGAATGTTTGGATTCCGAAAGTCTAACTTTCTTATTTTCAGGAAAATAAAGAATGTACCAACAAAAATACGTGGTACATGGATAGTGGATGTTCTCGACATATGACTTGAAACAAAAACTATTTTTAAAATATTGTCAAAATGAAAGGAGGAAAAGTAACTTTTGGAGATAATTCTTAGTGAGAAATTATTGGTATAGGTAACATCTTTATTCTTGGGAAAACTTTGATTTCAAATGTTTTACTTGTTGAGGGTCTTAAGAACAACCTCATTAGCATAAGTCAATTATGTGATGAAGGCTACCATGTGAATTTTAGGAATGAAAAGTGCTTAGTACACAATTCTATGGAAGAATTTATTCTTTCTTCCAAAAGGTAAGAGAATGTTTACATACTAAACTTAGAAGACCTTAGGAGCCAAGACTTACCTTGTCTTAGTGAAATGGAAGATCATTCTTGTTTGTGGAATATAAGATTATGACACTGTAACCTTAGGAACTTATGAAATTTTTTTAATAAAGGATTAGTTAAGGATCTACCGAAGCATAGATTTGATTCCTCAAAAGTTTTTGACCCTTGTCTATATGGAAAGAAACATAGATCATGTTTTAAATCAGTAGATAAAGTCTCAACTACTGATTCATTACAACTAGTGCATATGGATCTCTTTGTTCCAACACAAACTGGAAGCATTGGGGGAAAGTATTATGTATTTGTCCTGGTTGATTATTACACTAGATTTACATGGGTCTATTTTCACATAGAGTAGTCGGAATCTTTTTCTTTTTTCAAAAGTTTTAGAGCTCAAGTGAAAAATGATAAAAGCCTTCCATTGAAAACTATTCATAGTGATCAAGGAGGAGAATTTCAAAATTCCGATTTTGATACTTTTAGTAGTAGAAAAGGCATTACTCACAACTTCTCAACACCCAGAAGACCTTAACAAAATGGTGTTGTGGAAAGAGGGAAAAGAATTTTCAAGAAATAACTAGACCCATGTTGAGTGAGTACTCTGTATCCAAGCATTTTTGGGCTAAAGCTGTAAGTACTTCTTGTTATACTATAAATCGGGTTTTGATTAGACCCTTTCTTAATAAAACTCTTTTTGAGTTATAGAATGGTCGAAAACCTATAATTTCCTACCTTAAGTATTTTGGTTTCAAGGTACTCATTTTGAATACTAAAGATAATCTATATAAATTTTCACCAAACTCTGATTAAGGAATTTTCTTAGGCTACTCATCAACTTCTAAGGAATATAGAATTTTCTATAAAAACTCTTGTACTGTTGAACACAGTACATGTTATGTTTGATGAAAGTGATCCTTTTGTTTTTAAGAAACCCGAAACTACATCCTCTGATGTGTTTTTAAAAACTAATTATCAACCTTTGAGAGAAGATCCTTCTTATATAGAAAATGTTCAAGAAGATACTACTGAAACATTTACCCCATAAGATTTCCTACCCTATGTTGATGAACAGGTTTTAAAAAACAAAAATAAGTTGTTTCTAAAGAATCATCCCAGTGATAGTATCATTGGTGATTTAAATCTACCTATAAGGACTAGAAGTTCCTTAAATAAATGAAGTAGAACATCTAGCATTCCTTTCCCAATTAGAACAAAAAATTACTGATGAAGCTTTAGGTGATGATGATTGGATTAAAGCCATAAAAGATGAAATAAATTAATTCGAAAGGAATAAAGTCTAGACATTGGTTGAAAGACCTAAGGAAACATCTGTTATTAGAGTAAAATGGGTCTTTAGAAATAAATGTGATGAAAATGGAATCATTGTATGAAATAAAGTTAGATTAGTTGCTAACGACTGTAATCAACAAGAAGGAATAGACTATGAAGAAACCTATGCTCCAGTATCTAGACCTGAATCTATTCGTATTTTACTTTCCTTTGTAGTATTCATCAATTTCAAACTTTTTCCATTGGATGTGAAATGTACCTTCATTAATGTTTAAGTTCAAGAGGAAGTTTTTTTGAATAACCTCCTGGCTTTGAAGAAAAATAAAATCCTGATCATGTTTTTAGACTTACCAAATCTTTGTATGGCCTAAACAAGCCCCTCGAGCTTGGTATGACAGACTTACAAGATTTTTTCTTCAAAGTAACCATGTTAAGGGAAATGAAGATCCAACACTTTTTATAAAGAAAGATAAGAAAAATGTTTTGATTGTTAAAATTTATGTTGATAACATTATATTTGGTTTAACTCAGTAATATGTAACTGATTATTTTGTAGATCTAATGAAATCTGAGTTTGAAATGAGTATGATGGGTGAGTTAACTTTTTTCTTTGGTTGTCAAATATAAAAAAAAAGAAGGAATCTATATATCCCAACACAAGTATATTAAATATCTTCTTAAAAGGTATGGATATAACAACACTAAAAGTATAAGTACTCCCATTGGTACCTCCAACACACTTGATCTTGATGAAGCAGGGAAACTAGTAAATCAAACACCTTTTAGAGGTATGATAAGAAGTTTACGTTAATTAACAGCTAGTCATCCAGACTTAATGTTTTTAGTATGCTTATTGAAAGATATCAATCCATTACTAAGGAACTTCATTTAAAGGCAGTGAAGATAATATTTCGCTACATAAAGGGAACCATCGATTTAGAACACTTTTTTATTTCTGGAAATGATTTTGTTTTAAAAAGTTTTTCAGATTCTGACATTTGTGGATGTAGAATGTATAGAAAGAGTACATCCGGATCTTTTCATTTCATAGGAGATTCATTAGTTTATTGTTCTTTCAAGAAGAAACATTCAGTATCACTTTCCACTACTAAAGCTGAATATGTAGCAGATGGATGTTTTTGTGCTCAAGTGTTGTAGATGCAACACACACTCACAAACTATGGCTTGAGTTTGACTAAGACTCAAATTTTGTGTGAAACAACTGCCATTTCCCTTAGTAAAAACCATGCACATCACTCTCATGCAAATAACATAGATATTAGGCATCACTTTCATAGGGATCACACACTAAAAAAAGATATCATTCTTCAATTTATCAAAAAGCAAGATCAACTTTCTGATATATCAACTAAATATTTACCCTCTGATATATTTGAATACAATAACTTGAAGTTAGGAATGACAAATGTAAGGTAATCCTCCTCAATTAACTTCTTGATAAAAAAATCTCCTTAAAGTAATAAACTCTTTTTCATAGGGGGAGTACATCTGTTTTTTATGTTTTTCCAAAAAAAATCGTAGTTGATTTTTAAAAATTTTTCAAAATGAAATTTTTCATAGTTTGTTTTTCAAATTATTTTCGTAATGAAAATATTTGGACCTGAAATTTTCGTACTGACAATCTTCGAACCTGAAATTTTGGTATTGGAAATTCTCAGATTTGACATTTTCATAGTGTAGTTTCCATTTTGTATTCAAGTTTATTTTTGAATCCAATGATCTTCAAGAAGAATATTCCTCAATATGAATAGTCTTCCTAGCAATCCGAAAGGTATAATTCTTTCCATAGTTTTCCATTATCATTTTTACATGATGTTAGTATCTTTTGTTTTTAATATTTCTCAGATTCTAGTTTCCTTAAATATGAATGTTTTCTTTTTAAAACCTCAAAAGATCGGATTCAACCAAATTTTCCTCATAGCTATCATTTCAACCGTCAGATCAGATCTAAAGAATTCTTACCAATTTGATTCAATTGGGAAGTTCAACCATCGCTTAAACTCCTATATAAATTGGACCCCTCATGGTTGTCCCACATAGGTTCTCAAGCTTGTGCGTATCGAAGCTATACTCCTCTACTGAAGCCCATTCATATTTTTTCAGAAGATCTCAATTCCAAATGTCTACAGAAGCTCCTTCTCAAGAGATGTCTACTGTCAAGCTGATTGCAGAGTGTCATATATATAGTGTGAGGTTGGTGCATCCGAACTTCTTCAAGAAATTTGATTCTATTATTTCAAAGAATATCAAGCTTAATGGTTGGGAGACTGTAGCCATTTCAAATCCAAGGGCTCAAGATATTGTATATCAGGATCTCCTCATAGAGTTTTATGAGTCATATTATATCATTAAGGAAGTTGGTAGAGAAAAATTCTATTTTAAGAGTTATGGAAATACATACAAACTCTCTTATACCAAGTTTGATAGCTTAGTGGGGCTGTCATATGAAGGAGAAGCTGAATTTGGCTCTCACAAGTTGTAGGATGTTCAAGGAAGTTTCATCAAGGTGAAGGCTATAGAATGTCTTGGAATTACGGATGTCAATACAACAAAGATTTCCCATCTATCTAAAAATAATCGTATTCTATAGTAATGGTTTCAAGATTTTATCTTACCGAGGAAGGGTGATAAGTATACCCTTATGAAAAGTGACATGTACATCTTGGATTTTTTGGTAAACCTATGGAAGGTGAACCTCATGAAGCACATTCTCATTACTATACAGAACATCAAGAATGGGAATATGAGAGCTCAGATTATTAAGTATCTTGTCCTTCTTTCCAAGCTGATAGTTCGGTGTCTTGATTCTTTCAAGAACCCCTACAATTCCATTCTCAGGAATTACAAAGTAATGCTTATCAGTGATTACACCCTCAAGAGAATGAACTATGGTTTCTCCAAGGAGTCAGGAGAATTTTATGATCTACCTGAGGATGAGGCAGAAGCCATTCTAGAAAATGCTTAGAAAGATGAACCATCAATGAAGGCCAAGAAGAAAATAATGTCTAAGGAAGTGTAAGTAGAAGACCAAACCCCTAAGTGTAAGGAAGACCAATCCACACCTCCTAAACCCAAGAAGAAAAAAATCCTACCCAGATTAGGTGGTAGAAAAATGAAGGGAGGATACGAAGAATAGAAAATTAGGGGATCCACAGTTCGGTTTGGATCTTGATGAGGCTAAGGCCTTGAAAGAATCAGCTGCTGAAGAACTAGAAAACCAAGACAAAGAGAAGTTTCTCAAGAAGAAGATGTTAGAGGAAGAGATTTTCCATATCTTATAAAGGCTACTGAAGTAGAATCCAAAAAAAATCCCCATACCGAACAGCTTTTTGCTGGAAACATTACCTGAGACTCTGGGTAAGAGGATTATGACTCTGAAAAAACCACAAGAGAAGATTGTGGAAGAGGAGAAATATGTAGAAGAAGTTCAAGAATCCAAGAGCAGTGGTGGCTCTGATGACGTGATTAAGCAGGTTGAAGAGTATCATGAAAAGGAAAGTGCCTATGAGAAATTATCAATCCTGATTTCTCAAGCCGGATCTTCAAAACTTGCTACTCCTGGAGTTGATGAGAAGGGTGAAGAAGAGGAAGTAAACAAGATGACTGAAGAAGAGAGTTTTCATCATCACGATTTCATTATTCCTGAAGACATTGAGGTTGGAGACGAGATAGAAAAAATTGAGGAAGATAAGATTGTACAATTATCCAAAAGTGAGCATGAGTCTCCTGATAAAGAGTCTATTAAGAAAATTGATAAGGGTAAACAATTGGTTGTTGATACCCCAATGAAAGAAATTTTGAGGAATAAGGAAGATGGAGGATCCTCTAAGAGGAAGATGGTAGAGATAGAGGAAGAACTATCTCCAAGAAAAATGTCTGATTTAGAGTCATCAACCTTAGGACATGATTTTGATGTTCAGTTCTTGAAGAAGCTTGTGGATACCATTCAGATATTTCCTTCAATTGATTCTAGATGCCGGATGCTTCAGCACAACATGAACCAGAAATCAGACTTCGTATCCATTCTAATGGATTGGTGTGTTAATATTGAGGTTGATCACAAGAATTTCCTTATCAATTATGAAGCCCATAGAAATTATAGAAAAAATATGACTGACCGGTCAAAGAAAATTGTTGTTGATTTGGAAGATCTTGATCAATTTCAAGAAGATCTCAAGGAAGATTTTGATACAGAAGACTCCAAAATCAAGAATCTTACAGATAAATTTGAGAAAAAATTAACCCTTGAGATGAATGTTCAGATTTAGGATGTAAAAGACCTGAATGGAAAATTGAGTTATGTTTTCCAAAGTTTGAAAATATAGATGGATCTCCGGACTGAGATGGAAGAAAATCTTGTAAAGCAATATGACTTGCTGAAACCTCCGGTAGAGGCGTTGAAGGATCAAGAGGATAGAATCACAGCCCTAGAAAAGCTACCAGTGGAGGATCACAAAGAGCTGAAAAAACTGAAGAAAATTGTGAAGAATCTAATTCCCAAGGAAAAAGAAACAAAATAGACATCAATCCGACCTTTTGTTGTAATTTTTTCCGTGTACCAATTCTTTCAATTGTAAGGTAATTATGGTTGCTTGTTTTGTTTGGGTGTCTATAATAATATTTTAGGTACCATATTTTTTTTCCATTCCCTCAAACTCTTTTTGAAAATCACAAAGGGGGTGAAGGAAAAATAATTCTAAAGGGGAGATGGAAAATGATTTCTAATTATAAGAACATATATCCCTAAATAAGGGGGATTTTATTTAAGGGGGAGTTCTCCTTACAAAGATTTCAATACCCAAGACAATTAAAATCCCATTCCAGAAATCTAGGATACGAACCTTAGTGTTCAAAAGCCTAAGAGGGAGTTAGTCATATTCACCATTGATTATAATTAAAGATAGATAAGTTTTATTTTCAATGTCTAGAAAACATTTTCTAAGTCGTTATATTATTTTTTGTAAGGATGTTTGTGCTTTGTAAAAAGGGGGAGATTGTTGCGTCATTAAGTTTTTCTTTATGAGGTTTCCATTCCATCATACTTGGGGGAGATTGTTTAGTCAATAAGTTTTCATTTTGACTTCATGATTTCCCTTATTTTGAAAATCACAAACACCTTATGTTAAGGAAAATCTATTTTTACCCTATTTTTTTCTCTTATAAGGAAAAATTTCCTTTTCCAAGGAAATTTATCCTTACCATGTTTTACCTCGTTTCTTATCTTGTCTAAGTATAAAATTCAGTGTCTTATCAAAAACCTCAGAATCGTATAATATTTAGATATGAAGAATTATGTTTTAGGATCCGAATTCCGGTTACGAACTTTTATGATGTTCTACTCCGAATTCCTGTTACGAACTCTTATGAAGTTCTACTCCGAATTCCTGTTACGAACTCTCATGAAGTTCAACTCTAAATTCTAGATAAGAACTCTCATGAATTTCAACTCTGAATTCTAATTACGAACATATGTAAATTTTGATTCTGAATTCTGATTACGAATTCTAGTTATGGACATCTCTGAGTTCTGACTCGAAGTTCTCCGAATACAGACTCCGAGCATTATGAGTTCTTTCTCTGAATTCTCATGAACTCTGACTCCGAACTTTGTTTGTTTAGGTTCGGAATTCTAGAGAATCCAGACTCTGAATTTCCCTAAAATTCAGACTCCATAATTCTATAGAATTCAGGTTCTGAATTCCTTGAAAATAGAATCCAAGTATCATTGTATTATAGACTCCGAATTCATTTTTGGTTAGACTCCAAACATTCAAATTCTTACATTCCGAATATCATATTTTGGTTATGATTACACTTGTTTAGTAATAAAACGATGTCGTGCTTTCAGGTACTCACTAACCGTTGTTTGAGTGACACATGTACAGGTCCCTCCGAAATTCAAGGAAGAATATGACCATTGGAGGAGGGATCCAACCGTTGGAGATGTGCCTATAAATAGGACCTCATTTGAAATGAGTTCAATAGACTTGGAAAACATCTTTGATAACTATTCTTATATGTTGTTGAAGTGATTTATAGAGATAGAGGCTCTTATAAACTCTCAGGATTCATACAGAAAGTTTGAACAGCTTGTTCAAACTTTTCTTTGTGCAGATTTGATTCGTGCAATTATGATAGTTGCTATGTAAAATCGAGGGCTTCTGGGGATAAGAAGACAGAGGTGCCGACTACCTAATTGTTGAGGGCTTGAAGGGGTAGCAAGATAGTCTCCGATCTTCATTTCAAGGGCTTACCCTGGTGTGGGTGAGATAGACTTTCTTGAATGTATAAATCAAAGTACATTTATCCAAGGTTGTTGGAAACCCTTCTCTTCGGGTTAAAATATTTACTACTTGTTACTTGTTTTGTTTCAAGTTTTCCACTGCATTGGTTTTGTTGAGGAAAGTATAACTTTTTTATACTTCATCACACTTTTACTTTGATTTAGTTAGATTCTATACGCTTTAAGGTAGAAACTTATTTGTTGTAATTTTTTTTAAGTATCGTTTCCGGAATCGGTTTTCTGGAATCAAGCATGTTGTTAGAAATTAGAGGTCTTGTGAATTATCCTATTTAACCTTGTTAAACATAACCATATTTAAAAGTTCGAAAGGAATTTTTAAAAGTACAATTCACCTTCCTCTTTTATTTTAGAATCTCATGTTCACATATTCGATCCTACATTTGGTATTACAATGTATATCATACTCACATACCATCTCACAGTTTTGTTGATCATGAAGGCTCAAAATAGAGTTAATTGGAGAGGGAGGATGTTTTTATTTATAAGAGAGGAGAGGAGCAGTTTAGGAAAATATCAAAATATTAATTTATTATAAAATGATATTCGGTTTAAAAAGGTTGAAAACTCATTTAATTCAAATATAAGAGTATTATTGTTCAAAATACAGTGAACCAATTGCTTTTAGAAATGTTTAGTTCTCAAATGTAACCTTACCCTTTAGCTTTAATTTGCAGTTAACTAATTTAACTATTCCCATTTCTTCTTATATATTCATACTATATAGGGAATATAGTTAAAATAAAATTCCAATAGAACCTCAAGTGTATAATAAATGAAATATTAAACATTATCTAAGTCATTTCGATGAATATTTTATTTCTTGGACTATTATATCATTTAACAAAACATTATTTGTTTTAAAAACTTATTTATGTAATTTTTAACTATTCATATCATTATTTTTTTTAAAAATCCATAACAACATTATTATTTCGAAAAAAACATCACTAATTAAATTATAATAAGTCATAATATCCCATAAAATTCATGGATGGCATAAAATGGTTCTAAGTATGTTTATTTTAATATTTATATTCTCATTTATTTAAATCATTCATTAATAAGGTAATCACTACATCATCATTGTGTCAAAAATAAATATATTAATTTTAATATAGTAATTATAAATAAAATTCAATGATGTATGAAATCTATTTATTTTTATAGTAAATATATATAGATATAAATACCAGTTATATAACCCTATATTAAAATCGATTTAGTAGAAGATATATGTTTAGGTTATAATTATCCTCACTTTAAATAAATTATTATAAAATGTCATTAACACGTCCAAGTCAATACATGGGGTCCAAAAATCTTTCCAAGGATGACCATGGTCGGAAATAGCTCTTCCAATAGGATGATGGCATTTTTAGGCTAGTTTAACATTATTATAATATTATTTTTTACCCTTCTTTACCATATTTACCTTTTAACCATTGTAAATAAAATAACTACTGAAGTTACTATTCATATTGTCTCAATATAAAAGGTATCTATTTAAAAAATTTGAAATTTATGATTCCAAATATGTAATAAATTTTTAAAATTTCGAAACATAGAGGTTTCATTTATTAATTTAAAATTATTTCCCCCGGTCAAAACCAAAAAGCTGGTTTTTAAGAAATAATAACTATCAAAATATTGACATGTGATTATGTCCATATTTAAAGTGAAATTAAATCCAATGAAAAAAATTGGATTAAATGATAAAAATATAATAAAATTTTACTTTAATATAAATTAAAAATATAATCTCACTCTATAAATAATTTAGATGAAAAGGCAGTTTTGAATAAAAATGTAGTATTTTCACTATTCATTAAAATTTGAATTTTATCAGAAAAATACAAAAATTAAAAAAAATTTATATCACACTTCCAAATAAGAAGTTTATTATGTCAAATTTATGTTATAAAAGTGTCTAATCTAAATTAGAAATGGGTGTGCCATCAAAAGATGATTAAACTACATTTTTTGGAAAAATAATTCTTTTATCTTGAACAATTGATTTTGTTCTCATATCATGTACTAGAAAATGTGTAAGATGAATGATAATGTCATTAAAAATTAAAAATTTGGTCAATACTAATTGTAATGGGTAGTTTATATCCCATTAAAAGTATTTTAAAAATATATCGTTGTTTACTGAACGTCGGTATTGCATACACCACAAGCTATCGAGGATGGTCGCACATGCATGTAACATAAGACAAGTCAGTGTTTAATATAGTGAAATATTCCATTGGTTTTGCATATAACATAATAAAAACATAATTCATTTATACATTCAACAAAATCTACACGCATTGGTTCATAAAACCAGTTCTATGAAAAGAACTTGAAATTGTGTACAACACATGCCAAGAATATTGTTGCGTATACTATAAGAAAATAAATTATTCTGTAAAGTGAAAGATATTATTGGTGTAGAATAAAAAACAATAAATAAAATAAATTAAAATAATATATCTTATAAAATTTTAGGTTGTTACATTATACCCCCTTTAAAATGATTTTCGTCTCCAAATTATTTGGGGTTATAAATGGTTTTCTACTTGAATGTTTCATTCATGGAAACCCACATCGTAAAAAGGTATAATGAAATATAATTTTAAGAATTAAAGTTAGAAACAAAACAATTACCCAAATTATACCATCACTGGGATTCCAAATAGGAGAACATAGGTGAGATGTGAAAACATGGATATGGAAGGGAAATATTACCATCAGGTTATGTTGGATAGTGATAGAGAATATGGTTGAGAGAAAGTTAACTACCAGAAAACCAAAAATTAGGTGATGATTTAAGGGGCTATCTGATTCATTAGATAAAAAGGTAATAGGATCAAATTTTTTGTTTTCAAGATCCTTTCCCTAATGTTTAATAATATTTCATGAGAAAAAATACTTACTTAAAAAATATCCACATAATCTCTTATTTAAATAAATGAAGTTGAAATTTTTATTCTAGGAGTTTTAGATGACCAGGCAATAGAATTATATGTCATTCCATCTGTCTCTATCATAAACAGGTTGCAAAAGTTATCAAATATACATAAGTCCTTATATGGCGAGATTAATTATATATGGTTTCAAAAATGGACTAATACATCATCTATCATACAACTCATATAAAATAAAACTAATTTATACTAACCAAGGACTTCCTGTAGGCTATTGGTAGGTGATAAAGGCCCGTCACACTTCAGTTGGGGGTTTGATTCCCACAACATTGTCCGATGTGACGGGTTGTCGCCCACCCTACAGGTTGTCTTTTTTCTAAAACTATACTATTATAACATTATATAAATAATATATAAAATGTTATAGCCTTAAAAAATACTATATGATGTTAAACATAATCTATTCAACCTTTAAGCTTCTCCAAAATATGTCTGTCCAGTCTCACACTACAATAAAAACAATTACCATAATGGTCATATAAAAGGAATTTGAATTCCATAATTTATCCCCTATATATCATGAGATATATCTTGTTGGTAACATTACAAATATTCTATTGACTTTATCGAGAATTATTTTGAGTCATATTAATAACCTAAATTACCATATATCAATATTGAAAACACACATCTTTCCATATTCCAAAATTTATTGGATATTTTCTTTAAGTCCCAAAAGTAGTATACTTAATCCATAATAGTATCACCCACTTATCAATAACTCTATAATTAGTTCCCAAGATACTATAATCATAAAATTTACTTATTCAAATCCAATATATCAATATCAAAAAATCATTATTTGGTCATAATGGACATATTAAGGGTTATCTTTCCCTTAATCATTTGTTCTCCAAGTATATCACCTTACCCATAAATAACTTTTAAGATCCTTATAACTATTCAAGATATCCTTTCAAATCCATAGTGAAAAACGTATATTGAAAACACTTATATATTTCATGATTCATACAACATAATATTTGAATTCCAAAACATATACACCTCAATCATCCAAATTTATTCTTAAAACATTACTCAAGATCTATCATCATTTTCTTTCCTAAAATATGAATCACGTCTTAAGGTTTCTCAACCTAAAACATCTTAAGTTAAATTTGAAAATAACTGGATGAACATCATATACATTTCACATATCGTTTTCAATCTCTTTATCCTTAGTAGTATGACAAATACTCCTATCTTCATCATGATTCTCATCATGATATTTCTACTTAGGAAGTCAATCATCATAATTACCATATTTTTCACATCTGAAACATTGAATGGTTAAATATAGTCTGTTTAGTTATGGATATTGACTAAGATTAGAAATCAAAGTGTGAGAAATGCATATCATAGATTAGAAACACTTAAGTAAGTTAAATTACTTATAATATTTCAATCTATGATAACTATGGTTTAACCCTGGGATAGTCAAAATTATCACAAAACCTAGGATTTTAACCTATACATGACTTATGCATAAGACATCCCTAGAAATATCCTTAGAATTGTCTCTTGGGATATCACTAAAGTTTTCAAATCCTTGTTTTCAATGGTTAACTAAAACCTCTATCTCATACCAACTGTAGAGACCCTAGCTTGATATAAAATGATATAACATTACTTTTGAGAAATACTTAATACATGACACAAATAGATTCCCAAAGACTGTATCAGTTTAGTGTCATTGGAAACTCAAGACATTATCCTGAAATCATGGTTATAGATCTTCAACATCTCCTATAAATATCTTTCCCTTTTCTTCCTACCTAAATCCTTTCCTAATGTCCTAGGGAAAAGAAACATATAAAATTGTGAGTTCAAATGCTCAGTAAAGGTCAATATGGATAACATAAAACATATCATAAAAATTTGAAAAAAAACATGAATATAAAGTTTAAACATCAAAATCATGATTCATGAAATAAATATTGGCAGTACCTAAGGTATAGATCATCACAGAACATTACATATGAATGAATAACATTTTCATAAAACATGTAAATTGGGAAGACTAATAAAAACATAATATAACTTCCATAGTAGTGATGGAATTGTATCTAAGACCATCATATTGGACGAAGTCCATTACAGAAATGGGTTTACTTTTTGCTCTAGCCAGGTATTAATGAACTAGATTTACTTTTCATTCCTATCCTCTATTACTTAATTATATTTATATTCCATTCCATTCTAGTCATGTCCATATCATGACATATAAATTTCTTCACAATGAATTGCATGGAGATATAGGTCACAAAGAACTCATAATGAAATCAATCTTACATGTGTGACAAAATTTAATGACTTGTCCCCTAGGACCCATGACATGAATACCCTAAACCCACATTCCATAGGGAAGGAGTTAGCGTCTTGCACCGAAAAGGCGTATCCCTAAATTGGAAAGGAATTGACTTTAAACCTATACCAACACACAATCAAGAACACAACAAGATGCAACTGAAAAGTAAAACTACTATTGTAATAGTGATTATTGAATGTAAAGGGGCCGGAATAAAAGCCCAACTGAAAAAAACAGCTCCTGATATCATCCACTAAGATCCTACCTAAAGGGTAGGTATAACTTGTCTCCACATCTCTCCACGTCAACCATCACCTCCATCCACCGTTAGGTCCTAGCTTCCTGAGTCTCAGTCAAGGTTGCCCGTCGTCTACACAAGACACAAAAACGGGGGGGGGGGGGGTGAAGCCCATGCATGGGTGAGTATAAAAATACACATTAAAGACCCCGAGACCCTTGAAGGTCTCTCATAATTCAAAAAATGAAACCACAAATCATGATATCAATCACCAAGGACAATGAAAAATACTCAGCTCAAAACCAGGTATAAATAAAGTACATAATTATAAATGATTAGTCGTAAAGCATGATCATCTTATTCTATAGAGAGGCACTACTACTAAACATATAGAGTCTGCCCCATATTGGATCGATAGGTACTAACATCCACTAACCCACACAAGATCTAACCCACCCAGTATTGATAGGTACTAACCCTCGTTGGCCCACACAGGATCCGACCCGCATAGGATTGATAGGTATGAACCCCCTCAAGACCCACAAAATATCTAACTCACACAGGATCGGTATGTCATTATTCCACGATGGTCCTCTCTAGGGATGGTCCTCATTAGGTCGTGCACTACTGATGCACACAGGGTCGCTAGATTGTTGATCCACACAAGGTCGCTTGAATGATGATCCATACTGGGTCTCTAGGTACTGATCCAATCATGATCGCTCGGTGCTGATCCATAAAGGATTCTAGGTGCTGATTCACATAGGATCCCTTGGTGCTGACCCACACATGATCGCTCAGTACTAACTTCCGTATGATCTGTCTCCAACCTCCATCTCATAGCCATCCACATGATTCTTGTATATAGTATGCTTGATTCTTGGTGAAACCGCTCCTCAATAAAAAGGTCGTATTTAAACCAATTAGAAGTTCCAAAAAGAAGTCCCCCAATTATATGTCAAGTCATAAGGGTTTCAACGCAACATACAGCGCACCAACCAGACGTTCGGTCTATAAATTATAGGTATTTTAGTATCGAGGGCCCGATTGGATTCAAGGTCGATCCAACCTAGCCATGCTATAACATTCTCCAAAAATCTCATGGAGTATCTCAAAAAATAGTATTCTTACTATATTAACATCATCGCATATTGTTCATCAAGTATACATTTGGTTTGTGATATACTACCTTTTAGGCGTATCAGGGCCGAAGAGGTGTCCAGGTCTGACCCGAATAGGATTTGGATGGCCTGGTGGGGCTGGGTTGTGGTGGACTCGGCCTGCTAGGCTGTGTACCAGCCTGCCCCACCCCGGCTGGGCTGGGCCACAAAAAATCGGCCCGATGGTTGGCGCGACCCATGCGAGGGTCACACAGTCTCCCTGCTGAATGCCTCTAAAGAGATGTTTGGCTCCACTATTGGCGGTGCCAGGTGGTTCCGCCTCATCACCCAACGGACCCACAGGGGGAGGGTCCTCTTGTGCCTCTATTACTTCATTGAAGCTATGACGCCTCAATCTCGAATGGATCAAAGATCCATTCATCTCTTTTAATTGGCGGTGCCACGTAGTGCTGCCTCATCATCTGCAGGAACCACATGGAGCACATCCTTGACTTCTTCATGGATTTGATTTGTGGCCTGTCTCACCACCTGGCATGACGACATGCCACCTCCCGTATCCATGGCTTGTCATTTCAAGCCGACTGTCCAACCGCTGCGACAACGAGTGGTGCCTCCCTCGTCCGCGGTCGGTGTGTGTCGGCCGCCACCTCTACATGGAAACACCGATTGTCGATGACACCACAGCGGTACCGCTCCAGTGAATCTAATGTGGGCCACCGGGTGAGATTCAGTGGTCCGTTTTTCATTCTGTTCATGGCTTCGGGCATCTCAGGTTTCCTCTATCTCTGTATGGCTCCCGGATTCTAGATTCTAATGATTTGGATGTTCTTCCCCCGAAGTACGCGACATGAACGAAGGGGTGGAGGATCTGGGCCTTCTTCGTTTAGTTCGTACCCTCCACGTTATCATCCTAAAAAGTAGGAGATTATTCAATTAATCAGAGATAAACATTAATAAATAAACCCCCTACCTTGAATATCATTGGTGACTGCTGCGGACAACAGGGCTTCCATATTCGAGGGTATTGTAGATGAAGGAGAAGGTTTGCGTGTGTTGATGTTCGTCCTTCATCGACCTCCGGATCGATTACACGACAGGAATTGTCAAATCCTCCGTTCTCCGTTGGTCGAATGTGTCACAGTACTTTTCCAGTGGTTCCTCATAGTTGTGTCAAAAACCCACACCCAAACATCCATTAAATAGACCAGTATTCGACCAAGTTGCACAGAATTAATGCGATTAGTTTATGAACAATATTTAATGTTTCAATTTTGAGGTTACAAAGCTGTGGGGACAAGCCATTTAATGGCTTGACATGTCACCGGTACTTCCACCACCGCTCAATTGGAGGCCGTAAAAATAAAATAACAATTTTTTATGTCATTTAAATCTTTCTTTAAATGTCAGAAAACAAAATTTTTCACCCGACATACTACGTTCGATGTGAAGCTACACTTAAGTGAATCCTGGTGCAGCGGATTAAATGGTTCCCATAGATTTTTAATCCGAGCACTGGTTAAAAAGATATAAAATGACACCTGCGCATTTATTGAACATATCTTAATAAAAGTTAAAAACCCTTTCCGGGCACACCAGACAAATGCATCAAGCACCGTTAGTTTTCTCAAACTCATAATAAATCCAAATAATTTTAAAAAAAATTCATGAAATTTTGGGATCATTATACAAAAACATAAATCATTCATCATATCGTAACCTAAAAAATAAAATGGGTTTTATTAAAAAGCATTCCAAAATAACCTAATCTGTATAAAAGAAAATTACATCATTAACAAAATAAAATAACTTTAATAATATGGAAGGAAACATAACCGTTTTTAAAGAGAGTGATCTTAGATGGAAAATAATTTTGATTAACCACTTGAATTCTGTTCATGTGGAAAATATAAATTATTCTTCAAAAATGTGTTCTTTTTTAAAATGCCATTAAAATTTAAAAGAAAATAATTTAGTTGAAAATAATCTTGATAATGTGTTGTGGAATCATCAGTGAAATAAAGCGTCATGAAATCATAAAAATTCATTCATGCCCTATAAGTTAAAAATCATTTTTCTAGTACTTTTTTTGGAAAATTCAAAAAGTACCTCATATGGTAAACGTATGAAAGATTCCTTTCAAACCATATAGTAAAAGTAAAAATTGGTAAAAATTAATTTAAACAATCATAGAATAATAGTAACATTTTAGGATATTATTTTTATAAAACATGGACATGGATGATATATATACCTTGGTACATACTTATGAATAAATAATCTTGAATAAAAAAGATATTGTGAAAATATCCCTTAGCTTATGTCTGATTTCTTCCATATGTGTCCAAAACTCTTATATAGCGGGTTTAATAATATTATTAACTTGTAACAAAACCGTAATAATATTTATGATATAATATATGATTCCCTTATGACTTTATATTACCGGTTCATTTTTCTATTCTATGTCAAAGAAATGTTTTTGGTAATAATAGTTTTATTTAGCGTACATGTTATGAATTGTAATTCTTGATACTATCACATATATAATGATTTACATACTTACAGAATTTGAAAAATTATTTATATATTATATATACTCTATAAATAAATATATAATAGATCGATAAAAGTAATGGAATACACCATTCATGGAGACGGTAGGGAGTACATAGACATGAACATTGTTTTCATTTCCTTGTTGAATTGAATGGAAGTAAGTAAATGAAATATATATATACATAAATATAGTATAATTATTATGTCATAAATATCATGATTATTTATTATATATAGACATTTTTATCATTCTTGAATGGTTAACATTGAGAATGAATCTCATTGCATCGTGGAGACGGTAAGCGTTACGTTCACAGGAGCGACGACATCATTCCCAAAATTGTTGAATGGTATTGAAGTGGACTGTATATAATATCTAAGAATTATTATAATGTCAGAATAGTTATATATTTTTATTAATTCCACAATTATACCCATCCAAGTAAGGTGGGATGAAAAAATAGATTACACCACAATGTGGAGACGGTCTATCGTACATACGCACGCATGGTGGTTTTGTTTTTTGTAGGATGGATAGAAGGTGAAATAGAGTTGTTTAATGTATATAATAACATATCAGTATATTAGTGATAGTTATATTAGTACTTTATAATGAAATAAAAATACAAGAGGAAGTAGAAGAATAAATGAATTAGAAAAATCTGCACAAGAGATTACCTCTTCCTCGACGTACCTCTTTTAAATTTCATCTTAGGGCACTAGAGTTGGTGTTTTGAGAAGAAAAGAACCTATAAAATAAAACTACGGAAGGTTATAAGAAAAATGGTTAGGTTTTGGATGAGCTTGAAGGATCAAAATGGAGTGAAGTGGAGAGGGAGGACGTGCCCTTTTATAAGAGAGGAGAGGGGCACTTTAGGAAACTCTCAAAATATTAATTTATTATGAAATGATTTTTGGTTTAAAAATTTAAAAAACTAATTTAGATAGAATATAAGACGATTATTGTTTCAAATAATCTCACCAAAAAGGTTTTAGACAATTTTAGGTATCGAATTTAACCTTATATTTTGGATTTAACCCTTAGTTAACTAATTTAACTCTTACCATGTCTTCTTCTATATTCATACTATATTGTTAATATACATACTATAAAATGCCAATATAACCTCAAGTGTTTCGATAATGACATTTTAAACATTATATAAGTCATTTTTCATAATCATAGATTTTTTTGACTATTATATCATTTAATAAAATAGTATTAGTTTTAAAAACTTATTTATGTCAATTTTTTACCTATTAATATCATAATTTTTTAAAATACATAAAAACATGATTAATTAGAAAAAACATCATAAATTAAAAAATAAAAAATTCATAATAATCCTTAAAATTTTTGGATTGAATAAAAATGTTAAAGTAAATATATTTTAATATTTATAATCTCATTTATTTTGACAATTCATTAATAAGGTAATCACTACATCATTATTAGGTCATAAATAAATAAACTTATTTCGTGTCTAAAACTTATAAATAAAATAACATGTTGGAAATAATTTTATCATTCTAACTATCTATAGAAATATTGATCGTCTATATATCCCTATATTGAAATCAATTTAGTAGAAGATATAGGTTTAGGTTATAATTATCATTACTTTAAATTAATTCTTATAAAATGTCATTTTCACATTCAAGTGAATCCATGGGGTCTCAAAATCGACCCAATGATTCCCATGTTTGGAAATATCCCTTCCTATAGAAATAAGAAATTTTTTATGGTTATTAAATATTTTTATAATATTATTTTTTACCATTACATACCAGATTTACCCTTTAACAATGGTAAATAAAATAATTACTGAAGTAAATATTCATAATGTCCAAAAATAAAAGGTAAATATTGGACAATTTTAACATTATGATTTAAAATATGGAATCCATTTTTCCAAATTCAAAACACATAAGTAACAGTAATTAATTTAAAATTAATTCACGTTGTCAAAACCAACAAGCTTGTTTTTAAGAAATAATAAATATCAAAAGCTTGACACATGTTTATGTCCAACATAAAAGTAAAATTATGTCTAATGACCCAAATTGGAATAACTGATAAAAATATAATCCAATTATTCTTTAGAACCAATTAAAAATAAAACCTAACTATGTAAATAAATTAGACGAAAAGGGTGTTTTGAACATAAATGTAGTATTTTTTACTATTCATTAAAATTTGAATATTAGCAGAAAAAAAATCAGGAAAAGTAAATTTTTATGTCCCACTTCCAAATAAGAAGTTTATGATGTCAAATTTTACTTATAAAAGTGTCAAAAACTAAATTTTTGATGGGTGTGCCATCAAAAGGTGGTAACACTGCATTTTTTGCAAAATAATTCTTTTATCTAGAAAAATTTATTTTGTTCACATATCATGTCTGAGAAAATGTTTAAGATGAATGCTAATTCCATATAAAATTCTGAATGTGGTTAATACTATTCATAACATCTAGTTTATATCCCATTAAATAATATTTTAATAATATATATTTGTTTATTGAAACTCAGTACTACGTACAATGCAAGATATCGAGGACGGTATCTCTTACATGTTACGTAAGCCGAGTTAGTGTTCTATGTAGAGAAATATTTTTCTGGTGTTGCGTATAACATAATAAAAGAATTCTTCATTTATACATTAATCAAAATCTATACTCAGAATATTGTTTCATATACATCAAGATAACAAGGTGTGGCATATAACACAATATAATATTTTTGAATCATAAAACACTGGAAATCAAAGAAATGAAAAGAATATATCACATAAAATTTTTCGGTGATACATTTATATTAAAAAAAATCATTGTATTATGTTATTAATCCTCCCTACCCTCTATAGAGTCCCCCCAAGGTTCCCTCAAGCTCTCAAGAATATCCTCCCAATAAATTTGGGTCACACACTCAAGTAAGGTTTCTTCCCCTATCATTTTTTATTTAAGAACCTATTTTATGTTATGATTCTTAGTTTAAATTTTTTCATAATGGTGTATGTTCTTTAATGTCCCCATAAATTTCCCTTTTTCATTTCTATATATTTAGAAACCCCTTTCACTCTGATAAATCCCTCCAATGAATCGTTATGTACACCTATTACTACACTAACTACATTAGAGGTATTCGTGACGAGCTATTTGAGATTGGATCCCGTGGTAAAAAGGCTTTAGAAATGGGGACCCATTGCAAATAGCTCGTAGCAGAAAATGGCGTCTCAAATATTATATTTTGCAACAGGCCTCTCGAAAATAAGTCTCCGATTATATACATTATATATAAATAAACCTTCTGTGATGAGCCTGTCGCAAATAGTATTTGTGACTAGGAATCTCCCCGTCGCAAATAAGTCTCCGATTATATACATTATATATAAAAATCTTTTGCGACGGGCCCATCAAAAATACATTTTTTAAAAATTTATGTCTAAACTATTTGCGATGGGAGCCTGTCGCAGAAGGTCCCATCACAAATAGGAAACATAATAAAAAATATATTTTTAGTAAAATTATGATTATGAAAAAATTATATTAATATTATTAAAATAATAAATAACAAAATGTTTTAAATTCTCAATATTATCAAAAAATATTAATAAATCGTCAAATATTACATTTATTATTAGTAAAATAAATAAACATTAAAAAATATAATACTAAAAAAATATTTAATAAAATTATGATTAATGATAAATCAATATTAATATTATTAAAATAAAAAAAAAATAAAAAAAATAATAAAATTCTCAATATTTACAAAAAAAATATAACAAAAATCATAAAGTATTTTTATTATAATTATTTTTAAAATAAAAAAATATAAAAAATATAATACTTATAATAAAAATTAAAATATTAAAAAATATATATTATGCAATATTTGCACCAATATAAAATAAATAAATTGTAAATAGTTCATATTACAACAAATTTGAATTCAAATGTTTTTAACAAAAAAATAAATCACTGATGGGGAGGACATCTTCTGGAGGATGTAGAGAATCTATAAAAGATGGTGAAAAAAAATTCATCCCTAAACTATGAGTCAGATGACACATGTACTCTATCTGCACATGATGATGATGTAGTTGTTTCTGCTACCGACACATCTCTTTATGTTGCTTATGCAATCTATCTATATACTCAATCTGAGTTCGCAACTGCTCCTGATATTGTGACGTAGAAGATAATGCCTCTCCATGAGCTCCTCTCGAGCTAGACGCTGACATTTAAGCAGTACCATAATAAGTACTATGAGTCAAATGATAGCTGATATCAACTAATCAGCCCTTCTCAAATCCATACTAAGTCGCATGCATCAATGCGATCTCATCAAAATGGCAGGCACTAGTCTGATCATTCGTCTCTTCCTGACTCTCACCCTGTTTCTGAGAGGTTTCAGCCTCATATGACTCCTTAAATTACAATTAGAAATTAAAATTGTGAAAATATTATATGTAGTTAATTGTGAATCTAAAAAAAGATACTAACCACAATTCGATACTGGCGATCACCTCTAATCTCTCCAGTGGTTGGATCACATTACATCCTCCGATAAACGTCGTACTCTGTAATATTAGAATGATCGAATGCCTATAGAAATTTAAAATAAACTATTTATATTTAAAGTTATATAAAATATTTAAAAAAGATACATACCAGATGCTCTCTATGCGTACTGTATATACGACTACCAGCTCGATGTGTCACCTCATGTCTACCCCAGTTCGGCCTACCCACAAAAAATATCCTCTGAAATCTACCACCCAACCAGTGTAAATATAATCCACCCTAAATGTGAGATAAAATGTAATTTGGTCAGTGGGCTCAAAACGACTCATCAAATTCTATCACTCCTTCTCTCTTAATGGTCGTTCTTCCCAAATTGAGCAAAAACTGGTGAAAATGGTCACACATAGACACCTACCATGCTGCGTGGATAGAGTCACACATGATATCATTGATGGGATACCATAAAGCCTAAAAATAATTTATAATATCACGTTAGTAATAAAATAAATTTCAAAATAAATATTATTTATTTATGTACTAGAAAATGATTGAACATGTCAAGATGAACATCAATGAGAATCTATTACCATGTGATCTATAGCTGAGAAAAATAATTACAGAAAATAGCGATCCACTGTCCGATAGCTACATGCGCAAAACTGTCAATGTCAATGTATTCATCTTCCTCCTCAACATCATCGATATCCATATAAGTTTCAGTTTTGTCATATCTCTTCATTTTAAATTCATTTATAACCTCATTTACATCTTCCTCGCCATCAATCCTTAGTTGTGGGGTGTCATCATCAATATTAATGTCTTTTTGTAAAAAATATGGATTTTGAGCAGTCTCTTGAAAAATTTCAATTCGTTCCACTTCAATGAAACCACATTTAGTTTGAATAAACTAATTTTCCCAAGATTTCATTTTTATTATGCTCCCCCAATCAATAAAGTCTCTATATGTAGTATAGTACTTTTTGTAATAAATTTTATGTTCCTGTTGAGCTAGTAAAAATTGTTCATTTACTGCAATAATAATTTTATATTTAATATAAATGATTCCATGAGTTGGATGAACATGTATGCCACTTTCAGTATCTAACCACTAACATTTAAACATCTTTATGTAATTCTATACGAGATAAAAAAGCTCAATAATTACATCCAGAATGCCATAAAATTAAAATTCAGTTTCTTTGTGATGTGAACCTCTCAAGAAAACTCAATTGTTCATTGTTTTTTTGATTCCCCATATACACATGTATGAAATCGAAAATCATTCACCACATATGCATTATAAGATTTAACCATTTTGGATGGTGTGTTACTCAATATACATAATTTCTTATCAATTATATAAGAATGTTGAGACACCTAAAATTTTGTAAAACAATTATCCATATTAATAATAATAAACTGAAATGATTTTAAACCTTCAATAATTTATGTTACCAGTTTTTGAAACCGCTGAGAATTTTTTTTCAACATTCTTCATGAGTAGTTGCTGTAATTTGTGGAAGTTTTCTCTTGATCTTATAATCATATAAAGTACAAATAAAATATGTTTACATTGTGTAACATTTATTATAAAATAAGTGATAGAATCACTCACAGTACAAATGATTTCATTTCATAACAATTGAGCAGAACATATGTACGAAATCTGTGATGTTCATCATCTGAAATCCACCGTTCATAAACTCTACTGAAGCCATTATTTGTCTAATTAAAAACTGATAATTGATTTTCCATTTCTTCATTAATATTCCCCTTATTTCATCCCATGATATTGTGTTTTGAGGGATATTCAGATTCAAAATAATGAGAGAAGAAAAAATTAATTTCCTCTTGAGAATAAGCTTCAGTAATTGATCCTTCAACTGATGCTTTGTTACATACATTTTTCATCAATTTCTTCACACATCTCTTGAATGGGTACATCCATTGAAACTGTACTGGACCTCCACATTTAGCTTATTCTGTCAAATGTAATATCAGATGTTTCATTGAGTCAAAGAAAGCTGACAGAATGATTTTTTCACGATTACATATAATTACAAAAACATATTCTTCTAGTTTTCTTAGTGCATTGAAGTCTGTTGTCGCTGCACAAATGTTTCAAAAGAAATGATATGTCTATTAACAAATCCCAAATAATTGAATTCAAAAAAACCTCTGAATCCAATTGGAATAAGTCTTTCCGTTATAAAAAGACAATCATGAATTATTTATCCGGTAATATAACCATTCTTAACACATCTACCCAAATTGGAATCATATCCATATGGAAGTCTCAAATCTGCAATCCACTGAAAAAATAATAGGCAACCCTCTTTGGATAGTGTATAAGAATCTTTTGGTTTCATTAATATATGTGATCTAACATTTTCAAACAATTCAAGTTCGGGTTGCCTGAAAATTTGGGCCAGATCTAATCGTGCCTTTACTGTATCTTTGGACATACCTGGTGTATCCAAAAATGTATGAAATAAATTATCAAAACAGTTCTTCTCAATACTCATGCCATCCAACATGTGGCAAACCAGCAAATCAGACTAATACGGAAGATCCCAAAAAATTCTTCGTTTCATACAATTATGTTCTTTCCCAAATCCATGAATTTTATGTGTGTTTACTATTGTCCAAAATTTGATGGGAGGTAATAAAAATACTACTAATTTTAACTTTGTACCTGATATAATTTTTGTGGGTTCATCCCTTTCAATTGTACCTTTTTGGAAATGAGATTTGTTCCTCTGAAAAGGGTGATCAGTTGGAAGAAATCTGTGAGGATAGTCAAAATAGAGAGGTTTTTTCCATTTACGAGCGTAAAGGCTTTGTTGTCTTTCATACTATAAGGGCATGATTTCGGACCATGTGTACTCCAGCCAGATAATATTCTATATGCCAGAAAGTAACTAATCGTTTATATCAATGCAGATTTTACAATGAATTTTTTTTTCGCAACAACATCATATGTACTAATACCATCACTCCACAATGCATTTAACTCATCAATCAATGGTTTCAAATACACATCAATATTATTTTTCAGACGTCCTAGGACTAATAAGGTCAAAAAGATATCGGGCTCCTTCATTAATATCCATGGAGGTAAATTTTACGGATCTATAAAGATAGGACAACATGAATACCGACTACCATAAGAACCAAATGGACAGAAACCGTCAGTAGAAAGACCCAATTGCCTATTTTGGGCTTTTAATTCAAAAGACGGATGCCGACAGTCAAAATGTTTCCCTGAATCACCATCAAATGGATGATTCAAGTTTTTATCCATTGAAATCTAGGTTTTGTTTCATGAAAACATTGAAACTGTGTTCTGAGACATAAATAAACACTACTACCTGGGTGTAAGGGGGAAATATCTCAACCGTTTTACTAGAATCGATCCAGACTTCCCTGGTTGTGCTTCTAAATATCGTGATTGTCCACATGTGGGACCACAATACAAAGAATCATTTTCTCTAGAATATAAGATGTAATCATTTGGACATGCATGAATCTTCCGATAACTATGGCCCATATTACGAACCAACCTATTGCTATAATAGTAATTTATAGGAAACACATTTACTTCAGGTA
Source organism: Viscum album (assembly GCA_963277665.1). Taxonomy (NCBI): domain Eukaryota; kingdom Viridiplantae; phylum Streptophyta; class Magnoliopsida; order Santalales; family Viscaceae; genus Viscum; species Viscum album. The sequence continues at coordinate 729,082,250 of OY728155.1, forward strand.
ACAGTTTTTCAACCAATAAAAATATATGATCAAAACAGTTGTTTGACATTGCATTATCATATTTAATAGCCATAAATTATGCAATCAGTTTTAATTTTCTTATCTTACAACCAAATATATAATGCATCCTGAGCAGACCTCAACAACTCATAAAATTCAATTGGTGCCAACATAGGAGTTAAATCAGTATCATCTTGAGTTTCAGTTTTTTGAAAAGATGGTCCTACAACATCATGTACTATGTTTCGAAACTGTGATGGATCCAGAATCAATTTATTCGCATATTCTCTCAAACTGTGTTCACCATGTTGATACCAAAAAACATAATCTGGTTGAAAACCAAACTGCAAGAGATGTCCCCCAACCTTTTCAAATGTGTCAAACGTTCTCAGATCACATTTTTTACAAGGACACTATATAGTTCCATCTAAATCGTATTCTAGTTTTGATGATGCAAATGATAAGAAAGCTTCAACTCCCTCAATATATACAAGTTTTAATCCAAAAAATTTTGGATTTCTATGCTGATTTATCCAAGCGTGATCATCTAATAATGACCTTTTCGACTTATTTGATCCATATATTTCTAAAAAATTTAATATCATTAATGTTTTGAATAATTTGAAATTATAAAAACATTATCTGAAAAAAGATAAATAATTTCAACTACATCTTAATAATTACCATTACGTACTGGTGACACAATTTCATGTGGATTGACAGATTCTCTTTTTTATGACGGCTCATTTACATTCAACTTTCTCACACAGAAATCACAATGAATAATCTACTAGGAGGTACTCATATTCATTTTCTTTTGCACGAGAATGAATATGCATACATCTGAGAAGATTCTTCATTGTGATTTGTGTGTGAGAAAGTTGAATGTAAATGAGCTGTCAGACACAAGAGCCCCCTTTTCATCGATGAATCGTCCTCTAGCAACTATCACCACCTAAACACATTATAAAAATGTGGTACTACGAAAGCGTATTCCAACTCATGCATACGAGATTAGATATGCTTACGTAGAGGCATACTTTTCATAATGTTTTGAGCCGGTGAGAGTTGAAAACAGAAGAGTCATCCAGTAAGAGGAGCATTTTCATTCCACTGGAAATTGTGCCAATTTATGACATGTTATTACCATTTATTACAATTGATTTTCATACTAATTGTTCATAATTGTTCATAATTATTACTGATTGTAACTAATTTTTCTAAATTGTTCTTAATTGATACAAATTGTTCCTACGTTGTACTAATTTTTACTAATTTTTACTATTTATTACTATTTATTACTAATTATTACTATTTATTAATATTTATTACTAATTATTGCTAATTATTACTAATTATTACTATTTATTAATATTTATTACTAATTATTACTATTTATTACTATTTATAACTATTTATTACTAATTACTAATTATTAATAATTATTAATAATTATTGCTGATTATTGCTATTTATTGCAATTTATTACAATTTATTACTAATTATTTATATTTATTACTATTTATTTCTAATTATTAATAATTATAAATAATTATTACTAATTATTGCTAATTATTACAAATTATTAATAATTATTACTATTTATTACTATTTATTACAATTTATTATTAATTATTACTAATTATTACTAATTATCATTTATTATTACTAATTATTCCAATTTATTACTATTTATTACTATTAATTACTAATTATTACTATTTATTACTAATTATTACAATTTATTCCTTATTATTACTATTTATTACTAATTGTTAATATTTATTACTAATTATTACTATTTATTACTAATTATTAATAATTATTACTATTTATCACTATTTATAACTATTTATTCCAAATTATGCCTAATTACTACAATTTATTCCTAATTATTACTAATTATTCCTAATTATCACTAATTATTTCATTTTATTACTAATTATTCCTTTTTATTACAAATAATTCCTATTTATTCCTATTTATTCCAATTTATTACTAATTATTCCTATTTATTCCTAATTATTAATAATTATTCCTATTTATTACTAATTATTCCTAATTATTACTAATTATTCCTATTTATTACTATTTAATCCTATTTATTACTAATAACCCATAATTATTACTAATTACCCGTAATTATTACGAATTACCCGTATGTATTACCAATAACCCATAATTATTACCAATGGCCCATAATTAATACTAATGATCAGTAATTATTACTAGTGACCCGTAATTATTACTCATGAACCATAATTATTACTAATGACCCGTAATTATTACTAATTACCCGTAATTATTGCTAATTACTCGTAATTATTAAAAATTAAACATAACTATTACTAATTGGCGTTAATTGATATTAATAACTACAATTTACAACTACTAATTACTAATTACAAGTAATTATGTATATCAAATAATAATTTTCTTTAATAATTATTAATTATTAGTAATTATTAATTATTACTAATTATTAAGAATTAGTACTAACAAATTCAATTTATTATTTCAAATAAATACTGATAAAAAAATAATTTAAATCTAATTTAATTAAAACTAATAAAGAATAACTAAAATTAACATAAAAAATTGAAATAAATACTAAATTAAATAAAATATAAATACTGTTAAACTTGATCTCTTATTGATGAAAACGACTTCAAAACTTCTCCGAAAAAAAACTAACTCAGAAAAATTTTCACTCTAAATATAGAGTTTAGAGAGAGAGAGGGTATAAGAATTGAGGGGAAGAGAAAGAAAAAAAGAGGGGGTATATATAGGCTAGATTAGTTGCGACGTGTCTATTTGCGACGAGACCCGTCACATATACCGTTGCCCACAATAATGGCTATCAGAGGTAAAAAGGTTATTTGCAATGCGACCCGTCGCAAAAAGTGTCATGACGACACACTTTTGGTGACGAGACAACATCCCTTCGCGAAAACCCATTTACCTCCGTCGATATTAGCAACAGGTCCCATCACAACAAGTTTCCTCCAGACACACTTTTTGGGATGGGACAATATCCCATCGGAAAAACCCATTTACCACCGCAACATGTCATGACGGGACCCATCTCAAATACCCACCATTTGACACACTATTTGTGATGGGAGATTTTCCCATCGCAAATAACCTTCCCGGGCTTTTGCGTGCAACCCGTGCCAAAGAACGCATTCCCTTTTGCAACAGAACCCCAAATATCATCGCAAATAACATTATATTTGTGATGGGTTCAACCCCCCGTCGCAAATAACCTCCGAGATGTACTATTTGCAAAGTGATTAATTCTCGTCGCAAATATCCCGTCACAAAATCCTGTTTTTCCCATTGTGCTATACCGAAACATAATAAGGGATCCTCTCTTTATAAACCTTATTAATTTCTATTTTTTATATTATTCTTTATATTTTGAATTTTTAATGTCGATATATGTCAATCCATGTCACTATTACTTCCCATTTAATGTAAAAATGATAAGATATTCCTTTCACTATAGTTATCCCAGTTTATGAATTTTTATGTGATGTTGTTATGTTCTCAAAATGTCCCTGAAATTTAACAATACAAAATAATTGTGTAGTAATACCATACCCATTTCCTATCAAGGGTATTCACCTTCGTAAACTTATAATTATTTGAATTCGGACTTACATGTATGTATTACACACTCCATGATCTTGGAATACAATATTATGATGAATGAACCTATGTGTATGATTTTTGTTGAACACTTAATCATGATAATGAAATGAAAGTGATGGGTGTGCTAGGAATTATATAGTTCTACAATGCTTTGTCTAATGTATAATATAAAGAAATTTCATATAGGGACCTAGAGTGAACCTGATACCTTTATGGGACATTTTTCATCATTAATTCTTCGTAGTTATCCTTGACCAATATTTATGATGTAATGTTTCAAGATGTTTCTATATTTACCATGTTATCATGCTATAACATGTCGTATTATGAATGTTTATTACTGTACCCCTTCTACTCTCCATTGATATTCCTACTATCTAACAAGTATTATACCCTTCATTTTACTCCATGTTTATTCAATTATTGGAATTTTTAGATCACCCCTTTCTTATGTATGTCCTTAGTTTATCTGAAGTATAATCATGTTATAGAATTTTACAGTAACGATGTTGTTTTTATGTTTTACATTGTTATGTAATGTACCTAAATCCAAAATAAACTATAATTTTCGATATTTTGGCTTTTATTACTTTTACTTTTATGTAATAAATCTATTATCAATGTGAAATAAAGAGTAGCATTGTTATAGTTGGTATCAGAGGAAAATATTAGTTATTTTTTGGATTAGGATAAGAAAACTATAGAGAATGCATTATGGATAATATAAATTATAAGAGAAAATCCCAAACATTTTTATTTATAGAGTAAGTGGTTCAGTAAGAAAATACAACCCTTTATGGAAACTACAAGTGGGCTTGGTTCTGGATGATATAAACCAAGGGGTAACAACTTTGACACTGTGCGTCAGATCTCACTCAATGTAACCTTGTACACAACAACATGCATTACTGGTCATTTGGTATGAAAAATCTGGGAGATTTTATTTGATACATTCATAATATCATTACGAACCATTTTTAGGGGAATAAATAATTCAATTAATAATATATGTTAGGAAATAGATCATGGATCACATATATTAAAGCCTCGAAATTCAGAAGGTAAAGAAATAAAATCAAGTTATAAGTTATCCATTGAATGTAATTAAATTCCTATTTATATTATTAAATTTTTAAAAGTTATCATCCCAAATTTTAACTTTATTCTTGCAAATATCTAGAAATACGAGGAATTTGGTAAATAATCAAAGTGATGGGAAATTTGATGACTTCCCCAATGAGATTCCCTACCCAATAGGAGAAGGAATCAAAAACATTGTAATGATACTCTCTTAGTTGAGTTAGCTTATGAATATAAAAATGGATTAGGAGGAGCACTCCAATCCATGTAATAAATAACATGCTATGAATGAGACCTTTATGTGATAAAGGGATCTAATAATCAATATATCATGAGACACCTTTATCATATAACAATTGATCAACTCTATTGGAAAGATATTCTCCATCATTCAATGTTCCCAACAATATATGGTTCTACTAGATATTTATCATGTGGGGGGACAAGCTGATCAGTGGTGGATATTGATTAATAAAATAAAGACTAATAATGAGATCAATGAAATTGAGTAGATGGAATTACAAAAATTGTTTTTTGATAAATATTTTCCTTGTACTCTTTAATGTAAAATGGAAAGGTATTTCTTTACTCACAAGAAAGAAGATGAATAATCTATCTAGGGTATGAGATACACTCCACCACACATGTATGATATGCCTGTAGATTTTTTCGTTACCCTCTAATGAAATGTTGACAAAATATTTGGTTAGCTAAAACATTATATATGAAAATCTATAGCGATCCATGACATTGATATCTATAGGGAAATTTTCCAGTGTTCCCTCATTGTTGAAATAGAGATATGAGAATCTAAAGGGTATCAAGGGGATAAGAACCAAGAAAGTGGAGTCTATTTTTTGTGGTCTAATGGAGGAATCTAATGATTACAATAAATTTGGACATTCCACTTTTCAAAGGTACAGAAGAAAGTGCACTGTAAATTCCTTATTGTGTGGAGGAAAATCTTTAGGTGTGGAATGGAAGGGAACTTAGGTAGTGATTACCGATATGAGAGCCCCACTAATGAGATGTAGAAAATGAATGTCCTAGTCAACCCTAAGTGCATTGTTCATTTCTTCACCTGCAAGGAGATAGGGTAATTTCTAAACCAATTCACTAAGAGAAGGGTTTTCAGAGACAACCAACATCTTCCATGCTAAGAAGGGAGAGATTTTTCCATCACAACCTCTGAGGTGGTTCCCATAAAATAATTGCTGATAGGTATTCTATTTATTCATTCAAATATAGTGAACTTACTTTTTAATTCTAGCTTCATAAAATCATTCATATGATGAAATTTTAGTAGAACTATTCAATCCCCTCCATGATGATTTGAAGTAGAGATATTAGTGAAAATAATAAATGATAAATTTATTGCATCAAAAGTATATAACTACTCCCCTGTCACAATTAGGGGGATTAAATTCATAGAGAACCTTATCATACTCCCTTTGGTGGAATTTGACATAATTTTGGTTGTAGACTATCATTCCCTATATAGATTCAACATAAATTTCTTCATGATTGAAATGAATCCCCATATCGTGAATTGAAACCCGATTCTGTACAAGTGAACGGATGAGGAATAATACTCTTTGAAAACTACATCTCTAGAATAGATATTATTTCTCTATAATCAATAATATCTTGATTAAATAATTTATTCTAAGGAAAGAATCATCCTTAAAGACATTACCATTGAGATGGAATATGATGATGTGTTTCTAGAGGAATTTCACACTCTTCCTCTTAGATGAGAGGATGAATATTTAATCAAACTTATAAATGGGGAATTTCCATTATCCGAGAATCTATATAAATTTTGTTTTTGGAACATGAGGGGTTGAAGAAACAACTACAACCCAAGTCCATCACCAAGGGGGGAAAAAATCCTCTTACTCAAGAATAATGATTGTGAATGTGCCTTTTTATTGATTATCATTAGATCAACAGGATCATGATAAAGATCTAGTATTTTATTCCACAGATTGATGAATTTATCAATCATTTATATTGAGTAAAATAATCTTCTTAGGTGGATCAGTGGTCATGATATTACCAAGTTATGGTCAAGAATGAGGATATCCCCAAGAATTTTTTTCATTCAAGGATAGAGCACTACTAGTTCATAGTAATTCCATTCAAGATGACTAATTATCTAGAAATATTTATGGAATTAATTAATATATCCTTTATATTTTACGTAGACAAATTTTTTGTAATCATTATAGATGATATTAAAATATTCTATAATACAAAGGAGGAGCATGAGGATCATTTGACGAATGAGCTATAGTCATTAAGAAAAGAGATTTGTTTTGTAAATTACAAAAAATGTGAGTTCTTGTTTATGGAAGTCTCATTATCGATCTATATAATCACATAAAAGGGGATATCTATGGACCCTTCAATGATAGAAGTAATATATGGATGAACAAGACCAATATATATGATTGATATCTGTAATTTCCTTTGATTAGATGGGTATTATCATCGATTTTTGAGAAATGTCTCATGATTTTAAAAACCTATAACTAAGATAACTCAGAATGGAATCATGTTTTCTTGGAATGATTAGTGAGAATATATATTTAAGGAGTTGGAAATGAGGATTATCATTACACTATTTCTAACACTACCCACAATTGGAGAACATTTCGTGGTATTCAGTGAATCTTTAAATATGGGATTAGGTTGTGTGTTAATGAAGAATTAAAAATTCATTACCTTTGCTTCCAGGTAGTTGAATGTTCATTTATATAAATACTCAATGCATGATCTAAAGATTGATATAGTAATACTTGCTTTAAAAATATGGTGGAATTATAATTTATTGTAAAAAAACCATGTATTTTTCAACCAATGTTGATTATTATTTTAAAAGATAAAATCCTCATTTGTAGAATAATATTTTTATTAAATGAATATTATTTTTTAAATCATTATTTTTAAATTATCCAATGGTATATTTTTCATAACATTCTGAGAGAGTCAAAATTTCTGGTAAAAATTAAATACTGTATAAATATATAGTGTGTGTTATAACATCATAATAACCCAATGGTTTTGTGATAAATACAATGATTTGTATCCATGAGAAAATATATGTTTTAACTTTAATATTAAATTATTTTATGTTTATTTTATAAATTTTTTGAATGCATTATTAATCATCAATAATAATTAATATATTTTATGTTATTTAAAATCTTTAATTTTTGAGTATGACTCACATCCACATAATAAATGGTGTTTTTTATTAAGATCATACCATGGAATTATAAACTAATAAATACTAATCCCATTTGTTATAAAATATGGGAAAAGACCGTGATAAGGTTTTTGGTATTGGTTATTTTATTATGTTGACTCCAAAACCTATGTTTGAGAAATGTTAAAGAAATACCCACTCAATTGCTCTATAAACCCACAGACTATCCCAATTATTTTCAATGAAAATAGTTTGAGTTTTTTATCACTCTGAAATAACATCTCTAGAGTCCTCCCAAGGTTCCCCATGCTCTCAATAAGCTCCTATCATGTATTTGTAGTTGCACACTCATGCAAGGGATCTTCCACTATCCTTTTTAATTCAATTTTCTATTTTATGTTATGATTCTAAATTTAAATTCATTCATGAAAGATATGTTATTGAATATATCCCTTACTTTCAATTTTTATTTCTATATAATGGGATACCCCTTAAACTCTCATTAATCCCTCCCATTTACTGTTATAGTCACCTGTTACGATGCTAAAATTTATTAAGGGATCCTCTCATTCTCCTATTCATTAATGTTTTATTATTATATTATGCCTTATATTTCATGTCACTAATGTCATGATATGTATTCACATGTCCATATTACTATACATTATATTTAAATATTATGAGTTACCCTTTTCGCTCACATTAACCCATTTTATGAATTTGTAAGTAACTTTGTTATTCTGTCGAAATGTCACCATGATTTTCCATGCCAAAACAATTGAGTAGTGAATAACATCCCCATTTCTTATCAAGGGTATTCACATTAATACACTTATAATTATTTTAATTGGGACATAAATTAATTTATTGAGCACTCATTTAATTTTTAATAAAATATGACATTGAATAAATCCATTTTATATGATTTATGTGACACACATAAGCATGAGGATGAAATGAAAATGACATGTGCACCTGGAATTGTATAGAGCTCCAATGAATTGTGAAATTTTTATATTAATTAGAAGTAATGTTTAGATAGAGAGTGAAAATTATTCCTTTTTGGGAATTTTCCATCATTCTGTCTTGGATGTTAGCCTAACCTCTATTTATGATGCGGTGTTTTAAGGTGATTCCATATTTCCCATGTTATCAAGCTATATCATGTCTTATAGTTCATATTTGTGATTCTCACCCATTTTAGGATCTATTTACATGACTATTATCTAATATTTATTAGTGCTTTGTGTTATCCCATATTGATTCCCTAAGTGGGATTTATAGGTCACCATTTTATATGTATATCCCTAGGTTACCCAATACATTTTTAAGTGTGAGAATGTTATATAATTTTTCAATAATAATGGTGTTTTGCGGTTTTATATTGTCATGTAATATACCTAATTCATAAAGAAAATATAATTCTAGATATTACTATATATATTATGTGGAATGTGATGTAATAAACCATGTATTAATGTGAAATACTAAGAAGGGATACTATACTACACCTGTCAATAGTTTAACGATGAGAATCAATGACCCGATGGTTTAATATAGTTTCTTCTCAATCCAAAACGGAAGTGACAAGTTTTTACTACAGATTTAATGGAAGTTCTTCTAGGATAACATTTTATGAATGATTTTATATCAATAATTATCGACATATTGATGAAATTATCCCATTTCATGCCTATATGGGGAACTTTCTCTGTGGATCATTTGGGATACTAGTACATTCTGGAGATAGTCCGCCTGCATGAGGTTCCATGGAGTATAGTTTTAGATTATACTTAATATTTATCCACAAACTTATGGAATGTATTTTATAATTATCTTCGTATATTGGTATTTCTATTAATTTCTTTCTACCAATATATATATGATAAATCACAACGTACCATGCAAGTTTTGGGGGATATGATATAAGCATGTGTCTCAGACATTATTGTATGTAGGGAGGATGATTTCACACTCTTTGAATTTTTCTATAACAAAAATTTTCAGGATATTAAAACTCTCATTACACCATGATGAGAAGACATCATTGTGGGGGGGGGGGGGGGTTTATAAGGAATAATTTTAAAAGCCTATACATTGTTTTATGCTGACCATATGTCTTTTTCTCAATAATTTGGTCAAGGGAGATCTCACTATCCTAATAACTTATGTTTATTAAATTTGAATTATCATTATGTTAGATGCTTTAATGATATGAGTGTGGTGTTTTTATTCATGAAATATTTAATAGAATGAAAATGAATAGTGTGAACGAATTCATAAAAATAGACACCCTTGGAACCAACCTTAATGATCTTGCATTGTCTTATAACCTTAATCACATATTCAATTCACTTTGTACTCTAATTTTCAACATAGAGCCACACTACATTGATTATTTAAATGATCATAACACTCAAATGGAATCCACTAAGTGATCAGTTATTACTCTCTCATTTGTGACACATTTACGGATCCATCAATTTCCTAGATCACTAATACCATCGTATATTAGTGTTCCAAATAATAGGATTGTAATTGATTTTCATCTGTGAGAAAGAAATAATGGAATGAAAAAGCAGATATACAATCATCTTATATGTCCTACAAAAACCCAAATTACAAGAATTAAATAGGAAATTCAATCCAAGTACATGGATTTGGGGTTATTGTTTTTCAAGTAGTGGGTGGTCCTTAGGTTATCCTTCCATTATATATGGAATCTTGTGAATCAATTCATCTTTAGAGAGATGAAGACATATAGAAATTGGGTAATAAGAGAACAAATATGTTGATCCAAAAAACAAAATGTAATTATGTTACATAAATATTGAAATTAGACCATAATCTCGGTGAATACAAGGCCAAAGTACAATGGTACACCCCATTATAGATGAGAGAGAGGGAATAATTTATAAGTAGTATCCAAATACTGACCCTTCATGAATTTTTGTTTCATGATAATTGATATACTTCCTCTTTCATGGATGGTCAAAACATATTCATCTAAACTGTTAATAAATAATCAGGTGGGTACCACTTGAATATTCATGTTTAATAAATCCCTTCACATGATCAAATTTCATATTCCTTCCAGATGATCATGGAAGATGGTCATTGATGATTCACAATATAGTGGATGAAGAGTGATTTTAAGCATGATCACCTGACGAATTGGATAGAACCGCAGAATTTCATGAAGTTATCTTAGACATGAGTTACGGTAGACTTGGGCTGGATAATTTAGGATTCTTTCTTGTGGGATTGAGATTTAATTTGTCTTGGATATAAGGGATCCATGTGAAAAAGATGAATTAGGTATCTTTGATATCGAGTGATATTGATATTATTTATTATGTTTGTAAATTAATTGGGGGTTTAGTGGAGGATGTATTTTTATAGTGGTGAGGATTCAATCGAGCTGCTGGACAGAGCAAGGTTGTCTTAGTTGTGTATAGTATGAATTTTCTTTAATTTTGATTTTTCTCAGCTAATCCAGAATATGTATTCATATGTATCATTTGGAGGGATTGGGTATAATATTTTAGTGGGGTTGAGTTTTGGATTTAGAATATTGGAATTAGGGATTTAATTATTTTTTATAAGACATTAAATACTATAAATGGGGTTTCCCTCTATTTATAATGTTTATATGATGATTGGAGTCTGTGGGTGTTAGTATGAGCTACTGTGGGGCATCAGATCTAGGTAGTTTCAAATTCACAAGATTTTATGTTGATTAGATTTTAACTATAGAGGTGTGTTGATCTAGAAGGACATTATACTCATCATGGAATTCATGGACATGGATGGTGAAAATTGGGTAATTGTGATTATTTCTTATAAACAAAATTACCTCAAGCACTTGGTGTATGAAAGAATTCAACATTTCAGCTATTGTATTTTGGTTTTGTGATGTCTGTGAATAGAATTGTATATGAAAAAAAAACATGTGAATAAATTTCCTTATAAACTGAATTCATATATATATATATATTAATCTTAAAAATCCTCAATTAAGTATTCAATTGGGAAGGCCTGTAACAAGACATTGATCCTCTTCACCCTTTTTCAAAATTTATCACAACCTTGCAAGCCCATAAATATAATCATTAAAACTCATAGTGAATTCATTCATCCTCTAATGGTTAAATTATTTTATTGATCATGGTTTAGTTTTGGTTTGTGTAGCACACAAATATCTATTTAATGTGATAGGGGTGTGAGAAAATAATGTTGATATGAAGGCATATAGTTGAATAAATTTCCAAATATGGTTATTCTAAATTATAGAACATCATGGTATATATTTCAAGAAGATTCTGGGTAGTATAGTAAATTTCAAATTATAATGAGGTGGATTTACTTTTGTTTCTATATTTTTTTTAATTTCATGGGATTGAGAAATATACCTTATAGTCCTGCATTTATTTGCAGGATTTTTATTGTCAATAATGGATTTGGGAATGTAGGTTTGAGGTAATTGTTTGAGTTGGGAATCATAGGTTTATCAAATGTACTTTTAAAGAATAGGATGTTGAGTGTTCATTCCTTTAGAGTGTGATTGATTGGTGAATATGAGGACAATATGTGGATCAAATGTGAGCTAGTTGATACACTCAGTTTCATGGAATTAATTAAAATTTCATAAAATAATCATAAAAAATAGAAATAAAAAAAATAATGTGGAAAAATTCACAATTTATGATCAATTCCAATTATTAACCTAAAATAGAGGAATGTTACAAAATGTGATTTTGCACATATTTATTAATGATTTTATGGGATTTTAAAAGTGAAATACCAACAAAAATATTTGAAAATTAATGTTTCATCTCATGACCATGTAAATAATATGATGGTTCCATTACAATAAATGGGATGAGATATCAAATTCCATAAATTTGGAAGTGAAAAATCCTTACTTGACTTATTCATTAATAACATATATTTCAAGATTCCCCAAATTTACCCACCTCAATTGTGAACATATGTCATCTTAATTTATAAAAAAATTCATTTTTCACACTTATTGTCATTATTTAATAGTAATATTAAGGTGGTATGATCATTACACATGGTCATAAACATTAATATATAATAACACACAAACATATTAAATTATTATGAGTGGTTTTGTTATCAAAATATATCATTTTTAATATTACCTTTTGGGAACAAAATGAGATGATCCCTCATGAAAATATGAGTACTCACACTAGAAAATTAAAACACTATGTCTTCCATCATAAAAGGTTATATAATCATAGGTTTCAGTTCAAGAATATCTTAATTTAATATAAATGTTCTCCTCACAATGAGGAACTGTATATGAACTTTTCATTATGAAAAATATTCTCTGTACACTATCACATTACTTTTATGTAGAATTAAAATCAATTTGTGATAATATATTTATTAAAACTAAAATCCATTATTATATAGGGAATCTAAAGGAAAAGTTATTTTTTCTAGGGAACCTACTCTAATAGACTCCAACATGAATGAGATCCAAATTCCAATGAGTATTTAGTTATAATATGATTACTATTATTTTTAATAGTATGGATATAATTGATGGGCATATCACATTTCAAGGGATTGGTTCTATGTAGTCAAATGATTATGGGGGAAATATAATTTTTGTGAGAACAATATTTTGAGAAAATCCCTTATGTAGTAATATTAAAATGTATCCACCACCTTTTCCATTATTATAAAACTTATTTTTTTTATAAATTATATAGTTCGATATTATCATAACTCTTACCCTGGGAAGAACCTAAATTAGGAACAAGGAATTTCTAAGTTACTTCATATGTTACATTAGAGTATACAACTTATTTGGACATTATATATATTGAAACCACTAGGTGTAAATGTTTTTCTTGTATCTTTACTTATTCTTACTATGATACTAGATCAAATTGATCTAAATGAAAGATTATTTTAAATTAAATTCATCCCTAGACCTCCAACATCTCTTGACTCTTGGAACTCATCCAATTTTATATTTCTAATTAAAATGTTATAGTTCTAATTACAAGTAAGTGAAGTTATGTGGGTTCTATTTGATATTACCTTAATATATATAATGTGATAATAATATTCAAATTAATTAAATATCATGAAATATGAAATTAATTCCTTGCACTTAATCTTATAAAATTATTTTTTCTCTACAATCCTTTGTTATGCCCATGTATGTTTCGATGGGAGGATTATATGACACCAATAATTCAGTATTGAAATATTAAAACAATTATTTACTAATAAATTATCTTTACATATACTATGATATGCTTTAGAAAACCCATTGACCAATTTATAGTTCTTTTTTTGATGAGCATGATTACTTATTTATGTAACTCTTATATAAATTTGTTCATTGCCTTAAACAAATGGTATGAAATTACATTTCCTTTTCATATGGAATCAATATGTCCATCATGAAAAATATAGTTCTCCAACTAACATGTTAGAGACACATGACACTCCTTAATTTCCAAATGGATATATTATGATCACTATTCATTATTTATACATAAATAGATCTATATAATCTAGATATATTATTATTATTTGTGGATTTAACATAAGCTTTATAGTAATTGAATAGAGACATATACCATATGTTATTATTTTTCTCACATAATATAGATATATTCTATTTTATTTCCACCATATAATAATTTATTAACAATCAGTAACTAAATATGATGATCATAGAAGTATGATTTGACAAGTATAATTTAAAAATATTTTAGTTACAATTTTTGGTGGGTATTTTATGTTATAGAATAAACCTATCAGTAATTAATCATGATTTATTGGAACCATATTGTATGATCCATGTCTATTTTCTCTTTAATACTCACCAATAGTATGAAGTCATATAAATATATAAAATAAGGATTACTTTATTCTTTGTACATGTAATCCATTACTACATTAATATATACATGTCAATATTATCCTATTTACATTTACTTATTCTTTGTAGGAATATTTATTGTAGTGGAACAATAAATGTTTCACGCATTATAATGAATATAAACCACCTATTTGGTTATTATTTCCTAATAAGTATGTGTCTCTAGAACATCTCCTCCAACAGAGAATAGTAGAGTCTGTCATTTATGTTCCTACTCATGTGAATCCAGAAACATAACCCATAGAAGTTATGTATGTTAACACTATCTTTAATGTGAGAGGATTAATTTTATAAACATATTGGATCTAGACAATAATTTTATATCATTAGTGTCTATAGGATTATTAACTAAGATAAACCAAAAGATTTATATTTATTTAAAGATAAAAATAACTTTTGAAGAAATATGTTTCATCAAAAAATTATTGTTTTATTCTAATATATTATTATATTTTTACAATTGACATGATATTTATTAGTCAATAAAATTATCATATGGTAAATTTTTATTCTTTTTGTTAGGAGAAAAAATTGGAATAAATTTTGGAATATTTTCAATATAAATTTAGCTTAATTGTTATTCTTTTTTCCACCATCATTATATTGATGAATATATGGATGTATGTGTTTTGGTATACCATCACACTTCTTGATGTGGACAATGAATACATGGATAAGATACTCTATGAAAATACTATTTATAAGGTCCTCTATCCTTACCAAAAAAACTCATTTACTTCATTTTTAATTTCAAATTTTTTAAAGGAATCTTATATAGTATATGAATTTAACTATACAATTATTGTTGTTCACATGGAATTGTTGAACTAACTGAAAAATATGTGCACAATTTATTTTTTTATAATGGTTTAATTTTCTAAAACATGAAAAAATTTGTGTTATTATACCTTGTATCATACCCCAATAGAAACTAAAATAATAATGTTTTATATAAAAAGTCAAATGCTATCAGTTTATTTTGAAAAAAAATCCTTCCACCATATGTAAATGAAATCATATAATATTTATAATTTATATTAAACTTGATATTTACGATTAAATAATTACTAAACTATTAGACTATTATGATAAAATATAATAATATACATTTAAAATATGTAATAAGATTTCATTTTGTATAAAATAAAAACACTATAATTGTTTTTGGAAAATACTGTATACAAAACAATATTTTAACTTGAATCCTTATACTACTCAATCTAGAAGTTTTTTATTTCTCTTGACATATCTACAAATCACCCTTATTCAGTTCATTTGATAATACACCTTAGTAACATGGTCACTATAATATATATATAAATATATGTGAAAATATAAACCAAATAAGTATGTCAAAAAAGTTATGTTTAATGATGAAAATATTTAATATATAATGTTTTGATTACTTCTTATTTAATTCATCCCAATTATAAATTCAATGACGTTTATTTCAATATGATAAGAAAATGGAATCATGTTTATTTCATTCTCCTTTAAATTTTTTTATCTATAGAGGATGTCCTAAAGGTACCATTGACTCTATAATGTCTTTGATATTTTTGAAATAATTTTTTTGTTAATAACAAATGAGTAAACATTTTCCATCAATATTTTATCTGACCAGTAAAGAATAGTGAAAGAATTCATGATTGATTTATCCATATTATTCATATGGTCTTGGGTAAATAAATATAACCCTACTAGTGAGGATTAAAAAAAGTTATTAATGGGTAATTTATTACCCTAATGGGATCCAAATCTTTTTAACTTGTAAATTTACTCTAGAATTTTGGGGACATGATCATTTGGTTGTTGGATTTATTTAATTTTATAGTAATTATTTGTAGTAACAATATCATTTATCTAAATTCCCACCTGTTAACTTTTCATATCAAAGAGATAAGAATTAATTTTGTATACATTAAAGTTCATACATTTTATTGTAAACTGTTAGTATGATGAACCAAACCTATGAAAAACCCTACCATAATCAAATATTGACATCAATATTACCAATTCATGATTAATATGGTAGTTTATAATGAATATTGATTCTAACACATTATATAAATTATCCTAGAGTAAACTATGTAAAAAGATATTACACATTGGAAAATTTATGCATGTGAGGAAAATCCATTGGCTTACGGAATGGTGTTATTATGTTTCATTGGTTCAATTTCTATTATTTTCCAATAAAAATTAACACATTAATAATATTACTTTAGATGATTACAAAAATTACTGATAAACTATTTTATAATTTTTTATTTTTTCTCCCACTACTTTATCAAATTTAAACAACCCCTTCCATTTTACTTTAAATTCCCATTTAATTGGTAATTCAAGTAGAAATTATCCATATTTTAATCCTTATTATATGTACAATGGATATTAAATCAATAAAAATATTTTTAGGTTGGAATTCATTCAAACTATGATATAATAGTTCTTTGTGTCATCGAGAAAAATCCAAAATCATAATATCATGACTCACATTTCATCACCCCTTACCCCTAAAATTTTATTGATAAAACCATGGATATTATATTAAATATTGTTTTTGGTAAGTCACCCCCAGAACCTCATAAAAACTCATCAATGAATATTAGTATCTAGACAATGACCATATATACACATAGTTCTATGGTCTAATTCTTAATCAATTAATATAATGGATATTCTGAATTAATATAATATTGAGGTATTTATGTTTAATTTTTCATAAATTTTATAATTTTATCCTTTTACATGGATTTTAACTATTATATTGACCTTCCATAAGTGGTTATACATTCATTTATAAAATATTTAAAAATAATTCATTTATATTAATTCTTTATTTGCATGTTAATCAATTTAATTTAAGTGATCATGGTATGAAAACCATATATTAAATAATTCATTAGACTGAAATAATATATATTTATATAAAGTGGAATAATAATTTTCTTTAACTATATTATTTTATTGAAAGGACAATAAACAAACCACTGATCCTTGGTGAATGAGAACTTCTTGAGCCAGCTTGGGATCAAGTTGGAGCATTCTACATATTTCAATATATTTCAAATGTTTTGATTCACCTAATATCTATCTTGATCCAACTCCATGTTCCAGATATCCTCATTTATATAATTAATTTACATCAAATGTAGGTTATGGAACAAATAGGGTGTTTTAAATAAAAGAAACCATCGACGCGCATGCCCCATATATAATAATGATGGTGGGATAATTAACCTGAAATCATTTTAATTTAATAATAATAACCCTAAAAACCTATTAAATAATTAAATTTATTATACCAAAAAACATACAAAAAATAACTCCACATTCATTATCATCCACATTTTAAATGAATAATCTTATAAAATAACAACATAACTTTAATTTCTCATTTATCATTTTTTTAATATGAAACACACCTAAATTAATAAAATTAATCAACTAATCAACAATTTAGTTCAATTTTTCTTAATCATCATCAAATCTTCCCTACATATTATCATACACTCTGATTTTAAATAAATTAAATATCAGTATTATATAATATTTAATAAAATATGTAGAAAACGTGTACTCAGAAGAAACTTGGTGAGTTCCTATTGGTGATAATTGACATGTATTGAGATTATGTAATATATACTTAAGAGATATATAATATAAATTTGTTACCACATAAATAATTTGAATTCATCATACATTAAATGAAAAAATTTTAACACATGGCAATTAACATTGTGTGGACCGCTTTTAGTGTTTTATAGTAGTCGATGTATTACAACTATAAATGGTGTGTAGATTATAATTTTATGAAACAATTAATTGAATATTTAATTTCATATCAACCCTAAAATATGAAATGTTGGGGTCATTAAATGACACACTAAACACATAATAATTATTTCTATGGAGTAATAAATTAATTTTTAATTTTCCACAATAATAAGTTGGGTATATGGTCTGTACATCCACAAAAATTTTGTGTATCTTATGTGTTGTATATCAATGAAACACATCAATATATTGGGTGTTTATTTTTTCATGGAATATTTTGAGGTATATAATGTATAAAAATAGAACATGTCAGGTAACAAAATTGATACATGATTTTAATTCCTTATATTTTGGTTAATTAACACAGGATGCGTATTTGACCATATGTTTTCCACAATGAAAACATGGGAACTCTACAGTGTGTATCCCAGTTATATGATGTGAATTATGACATGCTGTGTGATAATATATTTTGGTGAACACATAGAATTTACATAATAAATTAACATGTCATTATTGCAATATGATCGACAAAAATTTATCCATATCCTCGTGAAATGTATTGGGATGCACATTTTATACCTTCAAGCTATATGTTGTGTACATTTTTATTATCCGGAGAAAATATATAGAACCCTTATGTGGGTTATTTGTATGTTATTCGTAAATTATTAACTAGATATAGGTAATATGTGTGATAAATGAAGAGGATAAAAAAATCAAGATAATTTGAATATAAAAATTGATTTCCTGAAATGAAAACAAACTTTTAAATATATAAATCGATTAAAATTTAATAAGTATTTTCAAATGTAATGTGATTATTATGATACCACTTGTTGTATTTAAATAAATAAGAAGTTCCAACTAGGACTACAAGAAGCTCATCTTTTTCCGATTCAATGGATAATCCATAATGTACCAGATAATGAACGTCATGACAAATGAAAGTTTTCCAATGAATAATGATAATTGTTTTCTTGGGTCAAAGAGAGAGGAAACTAGTGACATTAATTTACAATTAATTAAATTAAAAGAAGAAACACCATAGTATTATGTTCTTTCCTAGATGCAGGTACTGATCATTCAAATATTTTATTGGTATTCTTAATGATTCACATCCTTTAGATAAATTGAATCCTTTGTGAGAGAAAGTGGGAATGTGAGAGAAATATGTGGGCATAATACCCATCCCTTAAAAGATATATTTTATTTTTGGGGATAAAATACTTTGGGGGGGGTGGGAAGGGAAATAAGCTAATCCAGTTTTTATCTTTAGTACTCTAATAATATTTATAATTCTATTTGTGGGGTGTTTGGAGCAGTTGTGGGTATGTAGGCATCATGGAGCTGTATTTTTTGTATATTAAGAATAATTTATCAGTTTCTCATTAATATAAATATTTTATAATTATGTTTTCTTATAGAATGAGTACTTATATGAGGAGGTAGAGGCCTAAATTGAGTAATAGATGTGGGTTTTACATTGGGAATGATGTACATTACATTCACATCAGGTTCCATCATGTTTCCCATCATTTCCAAATTTAATAGAATATAAATTAAATAAGTAATTAATTAATAAATTTATTTTTTAAATTATCAAATCCTATATAGAAAACCGTTTATCAAAATTCCTAGGTTTATCCACAAAATATTGATTAATGTAAGAGTATCCACTATTTTAGAATATTTTTATGGGATCAAAGAATCTGAGGATCGATGAAGAATGTTCTAGGATAACCAATGAAGTCAATGGAAAATAAAAATTCCTCAATTATAAATCCACAGTAGAGGTAGGAAGAGAATTTTTTTGGATTACCTCTATAATTCAAGATTTTCCAATAATGTTTCAAATATTTTTCTCATATTATTCACCATGAACATGGACCTTCCCACTTATCTTTTTTCTGATTTTAATTTGGGATTGTTTTATTAATGTTATATTTTCTAATCCCTTTTTTATATTCATTTTATACACCACATGCAGTATCCAGGTTCATAAAACGTCCCAAATTAATTCAGTTATGTTGTTTTATTGATTTTACCCACTTTTCCATAATTATTAATAGTCAGCCATGAAACTGGTCCAATTCAAATCATGATGAAACATCAAACTGGGGATTGTGTGTTCTGATCAATGATGGGGAATTAAATATGAAGTAAAATAATTATGCGGTGGATAATCATGAGTAGATTATGGTGAGAATTAGGTTACCTATAAGGGAAACAAAATATGGAAGGTATTCAATTCATATTTCACTTTCTGTATTGTAGTGTCCATAATTCATTATTCAAAATTTGATTATCCATGAATTATGTTGTAAAAAAAGTCATGGGAGATATTTTTGTATAGATATCTATTTGTGATAAATATTTTAGGGATGGAGTTGAATCATGATTATGAGTCCAGACTACAATGCATGTTATTAATATGAGTACATTATATAAACTCTAGGTTTCGGGGAATCTAGGGTTTTCTAATAAGACCAACATCACATGCCATGTTTTCACTACCATGTCTCATATCCTGATATGATTACATGTCATTTAATAGAAGTATATAACATACAAGATATTTAAACATACCCACCAGGTGGTTTTAGACCACACATCAGGGCTAGACCCTAGCCTCAGTCCTAGTAAAGGTGGTCTTGAGGTGAAATATCATCTTAAAACAACCCAGGAGGGGTATGACGGTTTAGGGAATGTATTTTATATCATTATTAAGGATTGATTATAAAAACCATGGTGAAACACCTCATTTTTCATTGGATCACCCCACATATACTTTTATTCTTATGAACCTCCCTCTTTACATGGGTTTTTTATTAGAAACTACTAGTAGAAGAGTGGTTACTTCTTTATGACATTCCATTAAATCTGGATTCTAAAGAATCTTATGTATTATCAAGTTTTTAGTGTGATTATATCTTCCATTGTTGGGTATTAATCAATTGAAAATAACCTCCTGGATGTGAAATATTTATTTATGATGTAATGTCATTTCATCTCTCTATATTATTCTTACATATTTGAAATGTTATTCTAATATTTCTTATTTCGAATTCTCTAATTATCCTTTTATGACTCAACTGTTTAATCTCAAACAAAACTAGATTATATCATTGTTAATTTTTTTGACATGATTTAATTTTTCACCAAAACACCTAAATTATTCTTCAAATTACACTGTTCAGGATTTTATTTATTATAATTCCTCAGTAGACCAAAATTCATATTATTCCTTATCTATAATATATTTATTCCTGATATTCCATTACACCCCACTTATTAATTTATTTTTTCAATTACCATGTTATTTAATGATCTCATGGTGTATCCTCTATCACAAATCCATTTAGCCAGTGTATAAGATTAAAATTTTCCTTATTAGATACGTCAACATATCGAACACTTATTGTTGACAAATGTCATCCACTTGTATGGTTACCAACTATATTTTCATTCTATAACCTCCAATATCAATCTTTTAATGTTAACCTTAATTCATTATCTAATAATCCAAAACTATTTTCATCAAATCCAATAACTACCACCCAGTTAAAAAATTTCCCCCCTTTGGGTTTTTTGGAAAATACTATTGTAAATACTACTCCACCATGTAATTATACATTATTTATAAAATTTTATGCATTTTTTATCCAGAACTCTCCCCCTTTTCAACAAAATTATATGGTCTTATTCACTAGGTATTTATTTATTGTTTATTAATTTCTCTCTCAGGTTCTCTACGCCATCTCTAATATTTTTATGATGTATTTTTATCTATACCCCCTTTTCCAATACAAATATTTATTTTTATTTATTTAATATTATATACTAGATTCTTTTTTGGACATGAAAAATAACGAAAACTCCTAATATCTTGATTTACTGAGTTATACTTCCCCATTTGGCATATAGCTTGTTTATAGATATTTTGAAAATTATTTTTAACAGCGAAAAAATATAATTTCTATCAGACACCATAAAATATAAATCAAATTAGTTTGCATATTTTGACTTTTTTAAAATCATATTTATCTACAACCAACGCCTACTCAAAAACACCGCTAATTTGGAAAACCTTACACTCTATTTGTCATTTTTGGATCTTTAAATCATATGATTTAAGAAACTATCAGATCAACCCACATTTTGAATAAAATTTCTAGTTTTTCTTTTTAAAATATTATCAACAATAATTATTTTTTCTATTACATATAATATTATGGAAATTGAATTTACCACTCAATAAAGAGTAATCCAAAATGACTCCAAGATTTTCGCATCAGAACTCATTCTTTTGAAACAATATTGTATGTCAAGAAAAATTATATTTTCTACATTACTCACTTAATTATACAAATACCTTATATCTTGAGCTTTTGATTCATTAAATAATTATCCAAATTATTTCAATTAAACATAACTATTTTTTAAAATATACATTAAATATTATGGTGAATGAATAATACCACTTATAAATGATTCTCTATTGATTAAGAATGAAAAAAACATAGGGACCTCCAAATTATTCACAACCATAAACTTTCATATATTCAATATTGTGACCCAAGCTATAAATATATATTATTTCCTAAAATGTAGCGTACTTTTACAAAAAATAAAATAAAAGGATATAGAGTTCTAGTGTATTTGGAATATTTCACATACAAATACACTATCATAAATATAAAATAATCATATTTTTTATGACTCCATGTAGTTATATTAAAAACCATAGATTTTATAAAACTAAATAGGATATCAAGGGTAAAACATATAAGGAAAAGGTTGAGATAAAAATCTATGTAAGGGAGTAAATATGAAGATATATCATAACCTGAGAGTCCATAGGCATAACATGACATCACAAAGAGTATGATCTTTACAATAGAAAAGTTCCATTTGTAAAATATATCATAAGATCATATAATCAATAATATGTGTGAATAACATAAAACATGATATTACTAATATAAGTCAAGGGTAACTTCTAATACATTCATCATAATGTGTAAAATGATATATTGTAAATTATTTTCACTCACCAATCCATTAAAAACTTTTAATGAGTTATAATTCTATCCCTAATTTATTGATGGGACATATAACATCAATCCCAAAAATAAAATAAATTAAAATAATATATATACATGATTCATGAAATCCCTATATTGTAACTGAATCATGAATACATATGTATACATTTAATATGAAATAAAAAATGATTTAAAATAATGAGGGTTTTTATAATGTATTCATGGTTTAAATTTTTTTTGGGGGTGATTCTGGACATGAGACAAGAAATAAGAATGTTACATTAAAAAATAGATTACATAAAAGTTGTAATGTCAAAGAGAACCATTAAAATGAATGAAATATATAAATAGGTTTGTATTTAATTGATAGATATTGAAAAATAGAAGAGGTATAAGGGCATATTGTTTCATTCAATGAATAAAAAATAAAGATAACTTGTCACCATCAGGTGAAGAAGGAGGTATGGAAGATCCCTTACTTTAGGAACTACATTCATTCTGAACACATGATTTTCTCCAGGAATAACATAATTATGTTTATTAAATTTTTTCTTCTTATCCTTTTACCACTATATTTAAAATGAACAGGTCTTTTTTGTATCATATTTAATTTATTTATAATGTACATTTCTTTCCTATGTACTTTATTTGAGATTTTTCTTTAATTTATCATATGATTTTATATTTGTTGACCATGGAAGAGATAATTATAAAATGGTTTCATAATATATAAAATATTAATATAGTTATGGAAATAATTTTTATATATTAAATAATTTTTATGGATAACCACGTGGGGTCGTGATTACAAATGAATGTCATTTCTCATGGAGTTGATTGTTCACATGAAAAAGAAATTAATGTTTCCATTTATCAATGAATAAAATGGAAAAAGTGTTTAATATTTTTACATTTAATAATAAATTTATTATATATATATATAATAGTTTTTCATCCAATACATCATTTTTATCATCTATGAATGACAATGATGAAAAATGGATGGAATCACTTTGTATAGATGGTAATCCACACAATTCCAGAATGGAACTCTTGTTTTTATTCCTTGATGGATAGAAATAAAAAACAACTATTTTATAATTATAATAACATATTATTATAATATTGAATCTTTTATAATAATTTTTTTATTTATATAAGTTATTTTGAAGATAAATTTTAATGATAAAATGATATGAATAAGATAATACATACATTGGATACTTTCCCATCTCTTATATATTTCCTTAGATGTGAAGATATTAAAGCAACTTCAAGGGAAAATGGTATTAATAATTATAAAATAACTTCTTGGAGATTAATTTTTTTAGTTTTTCAAGGAAAATTTTAATGGCAACTGTAACCATAGAGGGGTGGGTGTGAGCCCATTTTTGTGTGAAGAAAATGGATCCTTATGGAATACCCATTACACTTACATGACAATATTACACTATTCCTTGGTAAATGGATCCATAGTTTAGAAATAAAGGATTTTGGGTTTTATCTAGGTATATAAATACTAGATTACATCTTTCTCTGTATTATTTAGACATTTTAATAGGGTTTTGACATTAAGATCTTACATTCTACTCTTTTACTTTAAAACAAGGTAATGAGTTTTTAACATAATTATTTTATGTTTTAATCACAATAAAAATATAATTTTTTTTGTGATGATGGAAATAAATTTAACACATATTTAATTCAATTCAATTTCCAAATTTTATAAAATTAAATTTTATTTTGAAACAGGTAATGTCTACAAAAACTGTTTTAGTAGAAAAAATGACCTTTTGATCTTATAAAGTTTTAATCATATATAGTATCGATTTATAATTAAATGAGTTTTAATATATTTATTTATGTGTTTATAAAAACTATAAAATTTATTATTTAATCAATTTTATTTTAATTAAATTGATATAAATTTCATTATATTAGTAAAACTATAATTTGAAAATAATATTTTAGTGCCATCATTGTAATTATAATTAATCCAAATAATCAATATTTTAAACATAAAAATAAAATTTTCTATAATAAATAATATGAAAATTCTTATTAAAAATATAAGAATCATTTTATAAAATTATCTTTCATTCTGTAGGGATGTTAATCTTAATAATAGAATGCGTATAAATAGTTTTTTGTGTGACATATTCCACGAGTTTCAAAAATGATGAACTTGTGATTTATAAAATCAACATATTAATTTTAAATTATAATTAAATATATATTTTAAATATTAAATGGTTATATTTAAATTTTAATTATTATTTTATTATAAAATTTAATGTTTTTATCGAAATATTTATTTTAACTATTCGTAAAAAAAATAAATTATTCTAGAAAAAACCCAGAATCTTCATATTAAGATAATATTGATATTTTAATTCCAATTTCTTTTTAGTTCGTGAAATTAAATTTATAAATTTATTATAAAAATAAATATTCAAAATTTAGTTCCCACTGTATATTCACACTAGTTTAATGGCTATAATAGCCTTATTGAATAGTTTTTTTAAATATTCACTATTATGTGACTATCATATTATTGAAGATAACATGTAGTAAATATTATTCATAAATAAATATTAGAATCATTATTCATTACATTGTTCCCCCTTTAAGAGATTTGACCCTCAAAATCGATTCAAAAAACATTGGTGAAAACAAAAGAGGGTAATATTATTTCTTAGTGTCTTTATGTTCCCACATTACCTCTTAGTATGTTTGGTTTCTCCAAAGTACTTTGACAAGGTGTGTTATATTTATTTGTAGAAACTTTTCACTATAGTCCATGATCATAAGTAAAATATCTTCATATGATAGCTCATTATCCAACCATACCACCACATAATTGAGTACATGTGAGGGATCTATTTTTCATATCTTCAATAGGTATAACTGGAATACATCATATTCTTTGGACATCTTCTATTGGAGTGATAGTTGATAAGCCAAAACATTGATGTGATCTAGAATCTCAAAGGGGATAACATACCTAAAAATTAGTTTCCCATTCTTCCCAAATCTCATGAATCTCTTCCATAGAGATATATGGATGATCATTTGATCACCAACATCAATATCCAGCTCTGGTAGATGGTTATCAGTATAACTCTTCAGTCAACTCTACACAACATTGATGTGTTGTTGAATTGTCTCGACTATTTATACCATTTTGTTGACCATATTTTTCATGGACTCTTTCATTCACCTACATAGACCCAACACATTGCTATTCTACTTCCCTTCCCATAGATGGCTTCTTATGGGGACATTTGGATGCGTGAGTTGAAACTATAGAATCAAGAGAACTAACCAGAGGATGGTGTTTGTCCTCGCCTCCCTTAAAGTCCATAGAGAATTATTTCAACATATCATCAATTTTATGGGTATTACATTTATATTAGACAAAATTTTATTTAATATAGGACATACTTATGTTTAAATATATTTTTATACCATGTAAAATAGTTTTCTAGATGTTTATGCTGAGTTTTTTTTATCTCAATCAAATAAAATTAATTGTGGTGTTTTATAGAACCCAACCACTTCCCTAATGTATATCATTACAAGGTGATCGAATGGGAAGTCATATTTAATGGAAATTATTTGAGTAGACATTATCTGATGGTCCACCATAACACATGTAGAATTATTCCCTTTGGATGTCTTTGGATGATCCATGAAAAAATAAACAATGATGTTTTCCCGTTTCCATGTAGCTATGGGAAAAGGTTGCAATATTCATTTTTAATTTTATTACTCTTCGATATCTTTGATAAACTAGGAACATTCATGTATATTATGAAATCGCTATCTTCATATTGGACCACCAATCATTCTCTGGGATATATCTTTACATTTTCTTGATTTATAGGTTGATGGAGAATTTTGAGCTATGAGAATAATTAAAAAGCTCCTTATTTATATTTACAAACAATGGAATGGAAAGTATCTTTCTGAATTTACCTACTCTTTCACCATAAACGTTGTACTCAATGGTTTTCGCCTTCCTCAGAGAATCCACAATCTTTTATATATTTTCATCATCCCCTTGTTATTTCTCAATCTTCTCAAGTAGTCAAGGGGGAGAAATCATTTGAGAATGATAGTATTATGTACCTTTCTTCATGATTACCATGGACATCCTTTTTATGTCTATCAAGATTAGATCCTTCTCAATCGACATCACTAATAAGGTTTCTTGATATATTCTATATAGATAATCCTCCACTTTTCCACCTTCCCTAAATGGTAGTGGATTGAGAAATAATAATCCAAGATTTTATTTAACCATATTCATTCGTTCAAGTTGAGTTCTTCATATGTGAATATATATTTTAGGCTCTTTTGTTATATATATATATATATTACAATTCTCTCCATTGAGATAATGACTCTAAATATTCAATGTGAATATTACTACTTACAACCCACGAACATAAATTTGATAATTTGGTTCATGAACCTTCAACTATATTGAGGAATAGGCTAACACTTTATATTTTTTACATCAGTAAGAAACCCACACCCTTTTTTGGTGCATCACTATATATAAAAGATTCTTCCTCACCATTGGGTTTCGTGAGTACAAGTGCAGTGGTTGTAAGATCCTAGGTTTTTATTATGGTATAAATATTTTTTATTTTCAACTAAAATTATTATTTTTTAACTAATGTTAGTGTCTAATTATATCATGGGAGTTTTTGGGGAGTTAGGGTCTTATGCGGAACTCAGAGGCCTAATTTTTGGAAAAGGCTGTTGGGCCGCACAGTTAGTAGAAATGGTGCAACCCATGCTATATGAATTAGTGAAACCGTATAGGGTGGTATAATCATATGTCAATATGTGCATGGTTTGAGGAAAAATTGTAGCCATGGATAGATACCTATGAAATCCATATTAAATTTTTTGTAGAGGTGTTCAATATAGTTTTCGCAAAATTTCCAAAACCATGGGCATAAACCATGTGGGGACCCTCTTAAGGAAAAGATGGATGTATGGTTGGCACACAGTTTATCCAAACCTATGTCTAATCCTTATGAACCAGGTAAAATGATGGAAACTACCATTTTATAATTATTTATATTTAAATCAGCCTCCATATTTCAATATTCTTTTCAAAAGACATGGGAGAGTTCCCTCTCTTATTTTAAACCTTTTCAAATCCTAGGGAAGGCATTGATCTAGTCCATCCATACGATGTCTGAATAGGGAGTCATTCATCTCTTTAGATATATAATGGTATGTTCTATGTGCCACTTATTCCATTACTCATATTTATTTTTATCATAGTATTTATTCATGTTTTATAAAATATTCCATTTTCCATGTTATTCGCCTATTATTCCTTTTCCTCTCAATCTACACCGAATCAGAGGTTGAAATTGGATGAGGGTTCTACCATGAATATAAGGTAGATGGTATATACCTTCTCCTTAAGGTTTAGTGTTTCATAATATTATTTTCAATTATCCGGCATGCCAAACATTCTAAAGGTACCCCTTTAATTATTTTAATTCTTGAATTAGATGAACTAAAATCTATTATGGTTTCCACAAAACACTTTTTTATGGATGTTATTCTCCCTAACCCGAACCACCCAATAGGTGAGTTATATTATCATAACCTTTTTATACATCCATGTTGGGTTTATGTGCAATAACTATTGTTAGAGGGAGTATTTTGAAAGGAAATTGGAAGTTAATTGATTTCATAAGAGATAGTTGACCTCCATTACATGGGGTGGAATGTTTTTTAATTTTGATTAAATGGTTTATATGGTAATTTTTATATAGGCTTATGAAATAACAATTTTTTTTTTAATTTTAAATAGTTTGTGAAGGATTAATGAGATAAGATAATGATTTGGTTATGATAGTTGATGCATTGGAATACATACTTAGATCAATAATACATATGACTCCATGAAAATTTCTAATATATGGGTCTTGATTGTGATAGTTTATTCAATTAATGACCTCCTTGGATCTTGATTCCTTAGGTTGTTAAGGGATGTACTACCCCTTGTATGTGACATGATTAGACTCACATTGGACATGTTCTATTGACAGGAACCTTGGACTCTATTCTTGTCGTTACCAAGATTCCATCAAAATTCTATTGGGATAGGATGTGGACGTTGGGGTTTTCTATACCATGGATGAGGACATTTGTGGAATGAGACATTTTTTAACATTTATTACAATTTTGGAAGTCATTTATTACACATAATAGGATGATGAGTATGCTTTATGATTAAAAATCACATGGAATGTTTGTTTTTGATTGTTTTATTTATGCTTTAATGTTTTCCCAAGATTATAGTGTCTTTGTTTTATTTATCCCTTGGTATGGGTGTTTGATTAGTATTGATTGGATGGACTATATCACTTTAAATTTGATACTTATACCTTGGGAGATTTAATTTTATTGTTATTATAACTTTGATATAATAAAAACTACTATTGTTTATATTTCATAGGGTAGGAATATTATATACACAATTAGTGGTGTTCTGCTCAGTGTTATCTCACACCCTGTTGGCGCTGCCATTGGGTTCCCAAATAGACTATACCGATTCATGTAGGGACCGGGGAATTCTCCCACTATATGATGCCTGATTTGATCATTGCTTAGGAGGATGGGAGAACAAGTCAAAGCCATGCCCGTGACTCTAGCCACGATAGATATTTTGTGCTATTCCTAATCTTGATACATGTAATCTATTGAATACATGAATATCTATTTTCATGATTTTTAGAGACATACATGATCATAATATTATATATGGTATTGAATATGAAATTTTTTACTTATTATTGTCTTGGATATGTATTTCTTATTTGGTTGATTTATTTCTTATTTTATTTTTTATTATGATTATTTCTACTACTTTAAACTTTTACAAAAGGGAATACAATCCCTATAGACACCCTAGGACGTCACTTATAGTTGGAAGCCTCTTCCATACATGGAGGCACACTCGAGGAATTGTGACCCATTGGCTCAGGGACTGTTTAGTGGCTCCCAGGTCGGGATGTTACAATGTGGAATCAGAGGGTTTGTATTTCTACTTATTCTTTTTTGATACAAAAGACAATAGATTCGTAATGAATTGGAATTTGTTAATGATATATGCATGGGAGTAGCTAACCCATTTATAGTAAAAATAAAAATTTACTTGAAAAAATATTATTGTTTTCTATATTTATCAATGATAGTTTATTTGATCAAACTAATAGGTGACACCCTTGAGGATATATGTGTATTTTGATTATATATTTTTGATACTTGTACCGATGAGATAAGGTAATTAAATCTCATGCATCATTTTAAGAATATGTTATAATCCAAATTATATGGATTATGTTATTTTATATAGGATGCATTAGATTACTAGATGAATTTTTTATATGTGCCTTGATTGATAATTTTGTTGTCTGATAAATGATTTCTATTGGGAATTGAGAAACACAATTTTTTTACTGAGAGTTCATGTAATAACATAAACAATTGTTTTTCATTTTTAGGATACAATAGACACCCTGAGTAGACTATTATGGAACATTAAGTCGTTGAAAATTATTTTCATGGACTGAAACATGTTTTGATCTAGATTAAATGGATTACATACTTCGGTTTTTAAGGTGGTACCTAATAGATCGAAAGTGGTGACCGATTTGTTTCACATATTTAAAGAAATTTGTGATATAAATTTGAAACAAAATTAAATTATATTTTTAAAATATACATCATGACCTAGATATGGATATAGAGTGGAATTTAGGTAGTGTATTTATGGCTATATATGACTATTGTTTACCCAGTCCTGGATTTTGGAGTAGGAAGAGGGGTGTGGATTTTTTTACCCCAGTAGTGAGGATTTAAAAAAATATTAATGTATAATTATTACCCCAATGGGATCCCAATATTGTTAACTTATCAATGTACTATAATTTTTTTTTGGATATGATCTATAGGTACTTGGATTTATTCCATTTTATAGCAATGATTTTCAGTTACAATATCATTTATCTAAATTCTCACTTTTTACCTTTTTAGATTAAAGAGAGGAGAATTCATTCTATATTATCCATGTTCATATTCTATACTTTAAACTGATAATATGATGAACTAAACCTAAGAAAAACCCTCCCATAATCATATATAGACATCAATATTACCCATTAATGATTAATTAGTTTGTAGATAATGAATATAGATTCTAACACAAAATATAAATTATCCTATAGTTTAACTATTTAAAAAATCTATTACACATTGGTATATTTACGCCTATGGGGAAATTTCATATGTTTAAGGATTGGTTTTATTATTTTTCATGGGTCCAATTACCGTTATTTTCCAATAATATTTAACACATAAATAATATTACTTTAGATGATTCCAAAAATTCCTGATACAATATATTATAATTTTTTATTCTCTCTCCCACTATTTTATCAAGTCCCAACAATCCCTTCAATTTTACTTGAAATTACCCTTAAATTTGACATTAACGTATAAATTATCTATATTTTAATCCTTATGATATGTTCAATTACTTTTAAAACCATAAAAATATATTTAGGTAGACATTATTTCGAACAATGAGATAATAGTTATTTGTGTCGTTGAGTGGAATCCAAAATTAAAATATCATGACTAACATTTCATTACCCCTTTCCTCTAAAATTGTATTGAAAAAACAATAAATATTATATTAAATATAGTTTTGGTTTTTTAACCCTATGACACTCATAAAAACTCTTCCATAAAACTTAGTGTTTACACAATGACCATATATACACTTAGTTCTATGGTTGCATTATTAGTCAATTATTAAAATGGTTATTCAGAATTAATATATGATTGAGAATTTTTTTTATTTTTTATAAATTTTATATTTTACTTATTTTACATGGATTTGAATTATTATATTAATCTTACTTATGTTTCTTTGCATGCATTTATAAAATATTTAAAAATAATTCATTTATACGAATTCCTTATTTTCATGTTAGTCAACTTTATTTAAGTGATCATGGTCTGACATCCAAATATAAAATAATTCATTAGAGGGAAATAAAATAGATATAATTTGGAATGATCATTATCTTTAACTCTATTATTTTTATTGAGTGGACAATAAACAGACCATTGATCCTTGGTGAAATAAAACTTCTCGAGCCAGTTTGGGATCAAGCTGCAACATTCTACAGATTTCAATATGTTTCAAATGTTTTGATTCACCTATGATCTATCTTGAACCAACTGCATGTTCTAGATAGCCTCATCCATATTATACATTTACATAAAATTTAGGTTAATGGAACAAATATGGAGTTTTAATTAAAAGAAACCATGGGACCACATGCCCCATACATGATAAAATGGGTGGGATAACTGACATGAAATCATTTTACATTAATAATAATAACTCCAAAACCTATTAAATAATTAAATTAATATTATCAAAAAAACACAAAAAACAACTTTAGGTTTATGAAGATCCACATGTGAAATTAGTAATCTTTTAAAATAACTATATAAAATTAATTTCTAATGTCTCTTTTATAAATATAGAACACACCTAAATTTATCAAATTTATTAACAAATAAATCATTTATTTCAATTTTACATAATAAACTTCCAATCTTCCATATATATTATCATACACTGTGATTTTAAATAAATTAAATATCAATATTATATAATATTTTAAAAAATAACTAGACAACTTGTACTCGAAAGAAACTTGGTGATTCCCTATTTGAGATAATTGACATGTATTGAGATTTTTTAATTTATACATAGGATGTATATAATATACATGTTTTATCACATAAATACAGGGAATGTTGGATACAATAAATGAAAAAATGAAACAAATGTTAATTAACTTGGTGTTTACTTCAATTAGTGTTTCATAGTAGTCGATGTATTGCAACTATAAATCTTTTATAGATTATTATTTTTTGAAAAAGATATTTAAAAATTTAACATCCTATAAAATCAATAATATTGCATGTAGGAGCCATGAAATTACAAAATAGACACATAAAAATTATTTCTATGTTTTAACAAATGAATTTTTAATTTTCCACATTAACAAGTTGGGTACATGGTATGTACATCCAACTATATGTTGGGTATCTTATGTGTCGTATATTAGTGAAACACATCAATGGAATCAGTTTTTATTTTATCATGGAAATTTCAGAGGTAAATAATGTTTAAAAATAGAACATGTCATATAACTAACTTGTTAAATGATTTTAAGTCCTTACATTTTGGGTAATTAATACAGGATACATATTTGACCATATTTTTTCCTCTATGAAAACATGGAACTTCATGGTGTGTAGCCTAGTTATATGATGTGTAGTATGACATGCTATGTGAAATTATATTTTGGTGGCCACATAGATTTTATTCAATAAATTTGTTTGTCCTTATTGAAAGATGACCAATATAAATTTCTCTATATCCTGGTGCAATGTATTGTGATACACATCGTATACCTTCAAGCTATATAGTGTGTACTACTGTACTATCAAGAAAAAATATATAGAACATCTAGATGGGTTATTTGGATTTCCATTGTTAAATATTAACATGGAATAAGTTATATGTGTGATAAATGACGAGGATAAAAATAAATAAAGATAATTAGATTATAAAAATGGATTTTCGGAAATGAAATCATACTTTTAAATATATAAATAAGTCAAAATTAATAAGCATTTTCAAATATAATGGGATTACTATGATACCACTTGTTGTATTTAAATATATAGGAATTTTCTACTGGGACAACAAGAAGCTCATCATTTTTAGATTCAATGGATAATCCACAATGTAAATGTTAATGAACGTCATGACAAATGAAAATTTTCCAATTAATATTTATAAATGTTTTTTGGGACTAATAGAGAGGAACCTAGTGATATTATTTTATAATTAATTTTATAAAAAAAAGAAATAACATAGTATTATGTTGTTTCCGAGATTTACACATTGTCCATTCAAACATTTTCAATGGTATTCTCATTGGTTCACATTCTTTCGATAAATTGAATCCTTTGTGAGAGCAAGTGGGAGTGTGAGAGAAATATGTGGAAACAATACCCATCCCTTAATTGATATTTTTTGGGGAGAACATACTTTTTGGGGGGTGGGAGTGAAGATTAAACTAATATAGTTTTTTACTTTAGTACACTAACAATATTTATAATTCTATTAGTTGGTTTTTAGTGGATTCGTTTTGGGGATGTAGGCATCATGGAGCCCAAATGATTGTATATTAAGAAAAATTTATCATTTTTCCCATGGATATAAATATTGGATAATTATGCTTTTACTGCATAATGAGGACTCATATGGGGAAGCAGAGGCCCCAATTGAGTAACAGATGTGGGTTTTACACTAGTAATGATATTTATTCCCTTCACATATAGTTCCATTATGTTTTTCCTTTGTTTCCAAATTTAGTAGAATGTAAATTAAATAATTATTTTATTTTTAAATTAAAATTTTAAACTATCAAATAATATACCTAAAACTTTTTATCAAAATTTATAGTTTTCGCCACATAATATTGAGGAATGTAAGATGATACACTATAGTAGAATATTTTCATGGGATTAAAGAATCAGAGGATAGATGAAGAATGTTATAGGGTCTCTAATGAAGCTAATGAAAATTAAATATTCCTCAATTATCAATCCACAATTGAGGTAGGAAATCAATTTTTTTGGGATTACTTCTAGTTGTCATGATTTTTCAGTAATGATTCTAAGATTTTTCACAGATTATTCAACATGATCATGAACCTTCCCACTTATATTTTTTCTGATTTAAATTTGGGATTCTATTATTAATATAATATTTTGTAATATGTTTTTATATTAATTTAATATAAAATGGGAAGTTTCCATGTTCATAAAATGCCCCAAATGTATTCACTAATGTTGTTTGATGGATTTTTCCCACCTTACCTAAATTATTAATAGTAATCCATGTTTTAGTTGGAGATTTTAATGATACATGTCCAATTAAAATAATGATGAAACCTCAGACCAAGGTTGGGTGTTCTGATCAATGATGGGGAATTTAGAATGAAGGACCACAATTATGAGGTGGATAATCATGGGTAGATGATAGTGAGAGTCGGGTTACCTATAATAGAAACCAATTTGGGAAGGCATTCAATTAATATTTCCCTTTCTGTATTCTAGTGTTCATAAATCATGCTTCAACATTGGAATATCCCCAAATTATGCAGTAAAAAATTACTGTGAGATGTTTTAGTAAAGATATATATTATTGATAACGATTTAAAGGATAGAGTTGAATCATTTTAGTGAATCCTGAAAATAATGCATGTTTTTTATATGAACACATTGTATATACTCCAGGTCTCTAATAAGATCAATATCAAATTCCATGTTTTTCACAGACATGTCTTGTATCCTAGTATGTGCTAACCACTAGACGTAGGCCTCGTGTAGGTGGTATTGGGTTGTACTCTATGTTAACCAACACCCATGAGGGTCCTGGAATTTTAGATAATGTTATTCATATCTTTACTAAGGGATGATTATAAAAACCCTGGTAAAACACCTAATTTTCATCTGATCATCCCACATATTATTTTATTCTTATGAAACTCCCTCTTCATCAGGGTTTATTTTTAGATAGGTCTAATAAAAATGAGTTTACTACTCTATGAAATAATTTTTAATCTAGATTCTAATGATTCTTATGTATCGAGAAGTTTTTAGAGTGATTTTATCATACATAGTCGGGGCTAACTCCTTTGAAAATTACCACTTGGATGTGAAATATTAATTTATGATGTAATATAATTTCTACCCTCTATTATTCTTACATATTGGACATGTTATTCCAACATTTATCATTTCCACATCTCTAATTATCATTATATGGCTCAGCTGTTTGATCTCACCCAAGACTAGATTATATCATGGTTAATGTTTTTTGGGATGATTTTCATTATTTACCAAAACACCTCGATTATTATCCAAATTACATTGTTCAGGATCCAATTTCTTGTAATTCCTCGATAGACCATAATTTATACTATTCCTTAGCTATAATATTTCTATTCCTGATATTCCATTACACTCCATTTATTAATTCATTTATTCAATTACCATTCTATTTAAAGATGTCATGGCGTGCCCTCTGTCACAACTCAATATTGCCACTTTATAAAATTAAAATTTCCAATATTAGATATATCAACAAATCCAACACTTATTATTGAAAAATTCCATTCACATGTATGGAAACAAACTATATTTTCATTAAACAACCCCCGATATCAATCTAATAATGTTAACCTTCTTTCATTATCTACAAATCCAAAACTATTATCCTCAAATCCAATAAACAAACACCTAGTTTAAACATTATCTCCCTTTGGATTTTGTTGAAAATACTATTGAAAATCCTACCCCACCATGTAATTATAAATTATTCATATAATTATACGAATTTTTAGTTCATCTAGCCCTCTACTCTTTTTCTTTAAAATTATATGGTATAAATCCAACGAGCCTATACCTGAGTGGTAAGGTCTCCTGATTGGCATCCGAGAGACCCAGGTACAAAACCAGGTGAAGGTGAATTTCCAGGTTAATGTAGCAGTACTATAGCAGTACTGTTCTGCACTGTAGAATCCTGAACTATTCACCCGATTTGGGATTTCAGACCACCGGTTTGGGCTTACGGGTCTCCAGGGCCTTCTGGTAATCAAAGGCCTTCAGACCCCAGGGCCTTCGGGCCACGTAGACCATGGAGTATCCTAGTTCACACAGAACAGGCCCCAGTAGAGGATCAGAGAAATTAGAGTAGCAGCCACCAGAAGCAGAGCTTACCATATTAGAAGAATGAGAGGGTGTGGAAACCACCATCAAGACCAAGCACCGTGCAGCTTTGTACTGGGCAATTCTAGCCGATCAACAATGCAAGGTGAGATGCTTGGTGATAAATGATGCCAAAGCTGGGGAGGGGGCAGTTCAAGTGGGCTGGGCCTATCGGTCATGTATTGGGCATGGTATGCCTCTAGGCCTTCAGATCATGTATTGTGGGTCTATCGGACCTTGTGCCTTGGGCCAACGAGTCATGTACGGGTTCCCCTTCTACCCTTAAAAGGGGATTATCCATAATAAAATAAAAAAGAATGCCTTTGGGACATTTGGTTATATGGTATTAATCACTATATATTTATTTGTGGTTTATTAATTTCTTAATCTTGTTCTCTACTCCTTTATCACTAAAATATTCCAGGGTGTATTTTTATCTATACCACCTTTTTTCAAAACAATTATTTATTTTTATTTCTTCTATATTCTATAGTAGATACTTTTTTAAAAAAATAAAAAAAAATGAGAATTCCTAATATCTTGATTTTTAGAGTTATACTTCTCTATTTGGCATATAAATTCATTATTGATACTTTGAAACCATGTTTTATCCTATAAAACTTATAGTTTTTTTTCAACAACTTAAAAATAAATTTCAAATTCTTTTTTATATTTTCACTACTTTAAAATCATATCTATCTACAACTTCCACCTATTCAACAACACTCCAAAATGGATAAACCATATACTCTATTTATCATTCATTGTTCATTAAATCATATGACATAAGAAACTATAGGTTATACCCACTTTATGAACACAATTTGTAGTTGTTCTTTTTAAAATCTTATCAACTGTAATTATTTTCTCCATTACATTTTATATTTTATGAATTGAATTTACCACTCCGCAAAGAGTCAACGAAAAGGACTCTATGATTTTCGCATCAGTACTCATTATTTTGAAAAAAAATACTATATCTCAATAAAAATAACACTCTCCATTTTACTCACATAATTCTATAAATACATTGTATCTTGAGATTTCAATTCTTTTAGAAATTTTCCGTGTGATTTCAATTAAACCTAACTATTTTTTTAAAAAATAAACATTAAAGAGTAAAGTGAATGAAACGTATAACTTATAAATGATTCTCTATTGATAAATAAAGATAAAACATAGGGACCTACAAATTATTCACAACCATCAACTTTCACGTGTTCAATATTGTGACGCAAGCAATAAATAAATATTATTTCATAATATGTAGCATACTTTTAAAAATTAAAAAAGAATGATATAGAGGTCTTGTGTATTTTGAATATTACACGTACAAATACTCTATCATAAACATAAAATAATTATTTTCGTTTATGACTCTACTTAGGTCTATTAAAATCCATGGACCTTCTAAAACTAAATAAGATATCATGGGGAAAACATATAATGAAAAGGGTGGGATAAATATCAATTTAAGTGAGAAAATATAGAGATATATAATAACCGAAGATTCAAGAGGCATAACATGATATTAATAAGAGTATTCTCATTAAAACAGAAAAGTTACTATAGAAAAATATATCATAATATCATATAATCAATAATATGTGTGAACAACATAGAATAGGATATCATTAATATAAGTGAAGGGTCACTTCTAATACAATCATCATAATGTATAATATGTTATATAGTATATTATTTTCACTCCCCAATCGATTAAAAAACATGTAATGAGTTACAATTATATCCCTAATTCATTTGTGGGACATATAACTTCAAGCCCACAAATAATATAAATTAAAATCATATATATACCTGATTCATGAAATCCTTATATTGTAAGTGAATCATGAATAAATATGTCTAGTATTAAAATGAAAATGCAAATGATTTAAAATAATTATGGTTTTTATAATATATTCATAATTTAAGAAACATTTTTGGGGTGATGCTTGACTTGAGACAAGAAATAAGAGTGTTACCTTAAACCAGGTTCACATAAATGTAGTAATTTCAAAGGGAACCATAAAAATAAAAGAGATATTTAAATATGATTAAATTTAATTGATTGATTTTGAAAAATATAAGTGGTATATGGGGATATTGTTTCATTTAATGGATAAAAATAAAGAGAAATTGTCACCATCAAATGATTAAGGAGGCATGAAAGATCCCATACCTTGGGCTCCATATTTGTCCTGCACACACGAATAACATCAGAAATAAACAAAATATGTTTATTAAATGTTTTATTATTATTCTTTTAATACTATATTTAATATGAATATGTCCATTAATTTTCATATTTGATTTATATATAATAAATTTTTCTTTCCTACATTGGTTAATTGAGATTTTAAATTAATTTTTCATAAATTTTTAAATATGTTGACCATGGTAGATATCATTGTAAAATAGTTTCATAATATATAGTATATTAATATAGTTATAAAAATAATTTTTATATATAAAATAATTTCTAACTCTAACCAAGAGGGTTTGTGATTAAAAGTGATACTCATTGCTTGTGGTGTCGATAGTTCTCATGTACAAATAGTTAATGTTCTATTTATCAATGAATAGAATTGAAGAGATTTTATGATGATATTACATTTCATAATAATTTTATTATTATATATATAGTATTTTTCATCCATTCCATAATTTTTATTATCCATGAATGATATTGATGAAAAATGGAAGTAATTTCTTTGTAGAGATAGTAATCCGCAAAATTCAATAGGGACACTATTGTTTTTATTAATGGATTGATTGAAATCAATAATAGTTATTTTATTAATATGATAACATATTATTATATTAATTAATCTTATGTTATTATATTTATATATATATATATAAGTTATTTTGAACATCAATGTTAAGGAAAAGATGTTATAAATAATGTAATACTTGTATTGGATACTTGACCTTCTCTTAGAGATTTACTTAGAAGTGAAGGTATTAATGTAAATTCAAGGAAAAATGGTATTAATTATTATAAAATAACTTCTATGAGATTTATTTTTATAGTTTATCAAGAGAAAATTTTATGGGAATGGTAACCATGAAGGGGTGGGTGTGATCACCTTTTTTATGTGAAGAAAAGGGAGCCATATGGAATACCCTTTACTCTTCCATGACAATAATACACTATTCCTTGGTCAATGGATACATAGTTTAGAAATAAAGTATTTTGGTTTGTTTTTTGGTATATAAATACTACTTTATATCTTTCCACAAATGATTTATACATTTTATTATGGTTTTAACATTAATTTTTTTCATTCTACTCTTTTACTTTTAAAAAACTTAATGAGTTTTTAACATAGTGATTTTATGTTTTAATAATATTTCTAATAAAAAACACTAGGTGATTATGGTACTAAATTTAACACCTATCTAATTCAACTAAATTTTTAAATTTTATAAAATCAACTTTTAAATTAAAATAGGTAATGTGTATAAAAAATGTTTTAGTAGAAAAAATGACATTTTGATATTTATGGGGTCATAATAAAATATAGTAACGATTAATAATTAAATTAGTTTTATTATATTTAGAAAACATATAAAATTTATTATTTAATCGATTTTATTTTAATTGAATCGATAGAAATTTCATTATATTTGTAAAAATATAATTTTAAAATAATCTTTTACCATAATCATGGTAATTATAATTAATCCTAATAATAAAAATTTTATACATAAAAATGAAATAGTATATAATAAATAATATGATAATTCTCATCCCAAATATAAGAACAATTTTAAAAAATTAACTCTATTTCTATAGGGATGTTAATCTTAACACTAGCATGCATTGAAATTATTTTTAGTGTGAAATATTACATGAGTTTCAAATATGTAGAACACGTGATATATAAATTCAACATAACAATTCTAAAATATAATTAAACATAAATGTTTTATATTAAAATTTCATATTTTAACATCAATTCATTATTTTATTATAAAAGTTAACTTATTTTATCAAAATATATATTTTTACTAATCATTAAAAAATAAACGATTCTAGAAAAAACCCAAAAACTTCTTATTAAGATAATTTGATATTTTTAATAAAAATATATTTCAAGTTGGTGAAAATAAATTTATAAATGTATTATAAAAATAAAAAAATAAATTTTAGTTACCACTATCTATTCACTCTAGTTTAATGGCTATAACGGACTTCTGGAATATTTAATTTTTTGAAAAGTTTCACTAATAATGGTTTATCCTATTATTGTAAATAACATATTGTACCTATTATACATAAGTAATGATTAATATCATTAGTCATTGAATTCTTTTCCCTTTAACAAATTTGACCATAAAATTCATTTTAAAAAACATTAGTGAAAATAAAAGAGGTTAATATTATTTCATGGTGTATTCATGTTCCCACATTACCTCTTGGTATGTTTCATTTCTCTAATGTACTTTTACAAGGTGTGTAATATTTTTATGTAGTAAATTTTCACTTTAGTCCAGGATTATAACTGGAATCTCTTCATATGAGAGATTATTCTCCAACTATACCACCTCATAATTCAGTAAATTTGAGGGATCTATTATTTACATCCAAAAGAGGTATATGTGGAAGACATCATATTCTTTGGAAATATTCAATGAGTGTGATACTCAATAAAACAAAACATTGATGTGATCTAGAATCTCAAAGGGGAAAATATACCACAAAATTAGTTTATGATTCTTCCAACATCTCATGAATATATTCCATGGAGATATATGGATGAACATTTTATCTCCAACAGTAATCTCAAAATCTTGTCAACAATTATTAGTATATCTCATATATCCACTACATACTACATTGATGTGTTGTTGAATTGTCTCGACCATTTATACCATTTCATTGACCAAATTTGGTCATATAATCTTTCATTCACCTACTCCAACCCAACAAACTGGTGTTGTATTTCTATTCCCATAGAAGGCTTCTTATGGG
Source organism: Viscum album (assembly GCA_963277665.1). NCBI lineage: Eukaryota > Viridiplantae > Streptophyta > Magnoliopsida > Santalales > Viscaceae > Viscum > Viscum album. The sequence continues at coordinate 729,124,843 of OY728155.1, forward strand.
GCTATTTGGATGTGTGAGTAGAAACTATTGTTTCAATAGAACTAACAAAAAAAGGTTTTTTTCCTAGCCTCCCTTGAATTCCAAAGAAATTTATTTCATCATATCATCAATTTTATGGGTAGTCCATTTATATTGGAAATCATTTTATAGAATATAGGACATACCGATGTTAAAATATATATTTTGACCATGGTAAATAGTCTTATAGATGTTTGTGATGAGTTTTCGATCTCATTCAGATACAATTAATAATGGGGATTAATATAACCTCACCACTTTCCTAATGTACATATTTCAAGGTGATCGAGTAGGTAGTCATCATTAATTGAAATAGTGTAAGAAATCATTATAAGATGTTCCACTATAACCCATATATAATTATTCCCTTTTTATTTCGTTTGATGACCTATGAAATAAATAAACAATGATGTTTTCCCATTTCCGTGTAGGTATGATAAATGGTTGCAATATCCATTTTTAATTTTAGTCCTCATCAATAAAATTGATACACTTGTAACATTCATGTATATTGTGAAATATCCGACTTCATATTGGACCACCAATTATTCTCCTAGATATCTATTTATATTGTCTAGATTCATAGGTTGATGGAGATTTTGGATCTTTGAGAATAATTTAGAAGCTCCTTATTTATATTTAGATCTAATGGAATGAAAATTAATTTCTTGAATGTAAAAACTCCATTATAATTAATCTTGAACTCAAAGGGTTTCTCTTCATCATAAAATCCATAAACTTCTATATCTTTTCATCATCCCTTTGATGTTTCTCAATATTATCTAGTGGTCAAGGATGAGAAACCATTTGAAATGGTAGTATGATTTCCATTTATTCCAGATTCCCATGTCCATAATTTTCATGTCCATGAATATTAGATCATTCTTAATCAACATCACTGATAAGGTTTCTTGATATTTTCTACATAGAGCATCCTATACTTTTCCACCTTCCCTAAATGGTAGTGGATTGAGAAATAATAATCCTTGATTTCATTTACCCATATTCATTGGTCCATGTTTATTTCCTCATATGTGAATATATATTTTAGGATCATTTGGTTTATATAAATATATATCCCAATTCGCTCCATTGAGATAATGCCTCCAAATACACTAAGTGAATATTACTACTTCCAACTCCAAAGCATGCATTTGATAATTTTGTTCATGAACCTTCAACTATATTGAGGAATAGGATAAAACTTTATATTTTTTTACATCATTATGTAACCTATACCCTTTTATGGTGCATCAATACTGATCAAAAATTGATACCCAACTATGGGTATGGTGAGTACAGGTGTAGTAGTTGTATGAACCTAGGTTTTTATTATGGTATAAATATTTTAATTATCAATTAAAATTATTAATTTTTAACTAATGTGAGTGTATAATGATATCATGGGAGTTTCAGAAGAGTTATGGTTTTATGCATAGATTAGAGGACTAATTTTTGGAAATTGTTTTTAGGCCACACAATTATTAAAAATTGTGTAACCCACTCTATACAACTTAGTGAAACTTTATAGGGTGTTATAAGCCTCTGTCAATAGGTTCATGGTTTGAGGAAAACTTTTATCCATGGAGGCATACCTATGAAATCCATATTCACTTTTTATTATAGGTTTTCTATATATTTCAACAAAATTTCCAAAACCATGGGCATGAACCGTGAGAGGACCCACTTATGAAAATTATGGGAGCATGGTTGGTGCACAGTTTATTCAACCCTATTTCTAATCCCTGTGACCCAGTTAAAAATGTTTTAAATGACCATTTTACCCTTATTTATAATGAAATTCAACCCCCACATTTCAATGTTATTTCTAGAAGACATGGGAGAGTTTCTTCTCCCATTTTAATCATTTTCAAATACTAAGGTATGCATTGACCTGATTCCTCTATATGATGTATGAATAGGGAGTCATTCATCTATTTGGATTGGTACTGGTATGTTCTCTCTGACCCTTATTCCATTACCAATTATTATTCATATTAGAGTATTTATTCATGTTGTAGATAACATTCCATTTTCCATGGTATTCACATAATCTTTCTTATCTTCCCAATCTAGAAAGAATCGGAGGTTGAAACTAGAAAAGGGTTCTACCATGAGCATAAGTTATATGGTCTATACCTTCTCTTTATGGTTTGGAGATTTATATTATTATTTTCCATTATTCAGCATTCCATACATTCCATAGGTACCAATTTAATTATTTAAATTTATGAAATAGATGAATTGAAACCTATTGTGGTTTCTCCAAAAAACCTTTTTTAAGGATGTTATTCTCCCCAACCAAAACCACCTAATAGTTGAGATATATTATCATCACCTTGTTATACTTCCAAGATTGATTTATGTGAAAGACCTCCTTGTTAGAGGGAGTATTTTGAAAGTAAATTGGAATTTAATTGATTTGATAGGAGATAGTTGACCTCCATTATATGGGATGGAATATTTTTGACTTTTTATTAAATTTTTTATATGGTAATTGTTAAATGGGCCAATGAACTCAAAACGTTTTTATAATTATAAATGGTTTGTGAATGATTAATGAAATTATATTATGATTTCTTTATGATAGTGGATGCATTGGAAGACATAGTTTGATAAATAATCCACATGGCTCCCTGGAAAATTCTAATATGTGGGTGTTGATTATGATAGTGGAGTCCATTAATGATCTCCTTGGATTTCGATTCCTTATGTTTCTAATAGATTTACTAACCCTTGGATCAGACATGATTAGACCCACATTGAACATGTTATATTGAAATTATACATGGATTATATTCTTATTGTTATCATAATTCCATTACAATTCCCTTGGGGCTTGATGTGGATGTCTTAGTCGTCTATATCATGGATGAGAACATTCGGGGTCTGAGACCTTTTTTAAAATTTATATCAATTTTTGATATCATTGATTACAAAAAATAGAATTATGTTAATTCTTTATGACTAAAAACTCACATGGAGTGACTATTTTTGAATGTTTTATTTATTCCTTAATGTTTTCTAAAGATCAGAGTGTCTTGGTTGTATTTGAACCTTGGTATGGGTGTTTGATTACTATTTATTATATGGATAATATCACATTAAATTTGATACTTTCTCTTTGGAAACATTAATTTTATTGTTATTATAACTTTGATATAATACAAACAACATTTTTTTATACACATTGACTAGGAATATTATAGACACCATTATTGGTATCCTACTCAGTGTTATCCCCCACCCTGTTGGGGTCGTGGTTGGGTTTCTAGATAGACTATATCAATTCATGTAGGGACCAATGAAAGTTACAACTATATGATGATTGATTTGATCATTTCTAAGAGGATGGGAGAACATGTCAATTCCATGCTCGTGACTCTAACAAGGATAGATTTTTTGTACTATTAGTAATTTTGATACATGTAATCTATTGAATACTTTAATTTCTATTTTCCATATTTGTAGAGATATACATGATCACCATATTATATATGGTATTACATATGAAATTTTTTATTTATTACTTTCTTAGATATGTATTTTCTATTTGGTTAATATATTTCATTTTCTATTGACTATTATGGTTATATCTACTAATTTAAACATTTACATGAGGTAATACTATCTTTATAGACACATTATGACATCTCTTATAGTTGTAAGCCTATTCCATTCAAGGAGGCACAGTTGAGGCCGTGTGACCCACCAGATTTGGGACTATTTTGTGTCTCTCAGGTCAGGATGATACAAATTGGTATCAAAGGGTTTTAATTTCCACATAAACTATTTTTACACAATTGAAAATATATCAGTAATTAATTAGAAATTTTTAATAAGATATGCATGGGATTAGCTAACCCATGTACATGAAAAATAGAAATTTCCTTGAATGAAGATTGTTGTTGTTCTAGATTTAGCAATTATAATTTATTTTATCAAACTAATAGGTGACACTCTTGAGGTTTAATGTTTACTTTGATCATATATTTTTTATAATTTTCCCAATGAGATAACATAATTTAATCTCATGAATCATTTAAAAAACCTGTTATGATTCAAATTATATGCATTTTGTTATTCCATATTAGATGCATTACTTTACAAGATGACATTATTATAGGTGAATTGATATATAATTTTGTTTTTTAATAAATGATTTCTATAGGTAATTGAGAAAACTAATTTGTACTTAGAGTTTATCTCATAACATAAACAATTTTTTCCTTCTTAGGATACACTAAACACACTAAGTTGTCAATTACAGATCTTTGAGTCATTAAAAATTAGTCGCATGGACTAAAACATGTTATGGTCCAGATTTAATGGATTTTATACTTAGGTTTATAAGGTCAAACCTTATAGATCAAAAGTGGTGACCCAATTGGTTCATCATAAAAAATGTGATACAAATTTGAATTAAAATGAAATTACATTTGTGAAAGATAGATCATGACCTAAATATGGATTTAGATTGGAAAGTAAGGAGTGTATTTGGTGAAATATATGACTGTTTATTTTACCTAGTTGTAGATTTTGGAGTAGGATAAGAGGTGTGGATTATTTATAGGAAGGATTCGACATGTACATCACTTTTATGTTTATTATTTGATCACTCCACATTTTATATTCTGAGGTGTGTGTTTGGAATTATTGAGATAAACCAGCATGATGACCTTCAGTCATGCTATAAGAGGGTGGCAAAGACCATGCCCCATAGGCGGTGGTCTTTGAGACACAAGTTTAAAATCCTATAGTTCCATGAAGGCACAAATAGTAGTACCATATATGGGTAAAAAGGCACAGTTCCAAGAGAGTGTTGTGAATATAATGCAAACATTTCAGGGAGCCACACATCCTTCCTCCTCTAAGGAACAGATGATGAGTGTGCTCCAGCAGCAGCACCAAATCATGTTTTTTAAGGATGGTGTTCCAAAGGATAGTAATCTAGGGCTTAAGACTATGTTATCAATTTTCGATTATATAGAGAAAAATCCTAAGAGGAGAGTTAAGCTCAAGACATATATTCATCTCAGAGAATATTTTCAATAGGGGGATGTTTTGAACCAAGCTAATACACTCCATGAAATTCTTGGGATAGATTTATAATCTTCGTATTAAAACCACATTATTTCACAGACCCTGAAAATAGAATGGTCAAATGACTTTATGCACATGGAGTAGAGTGTAATGAATGTTATGGAATAATCAACAAAAATTACATATCTTCGCCTTTTTCACTAATTTGTCTTTCTATTGAACCATAAATAGAAGGAGTATTTGTGGATAGTATTAGTTATGATATTATATATTAGGTAAACATGTTTTAGAAGACATGTATTCAAAAAATAGTGAATTATGTGCTTATTATTGAGAAGAGATAGAGGTAAACATTGGGAGTAAAGCAAGGTCATTCAGCATCTCAACCCAGTGGTTTAGAATCTAGTGGTAGGAAGCGCCCTTTTTAGGTTTCTCATGAGGGGAGTACCAGCTAGTTTTTGAGTGACAATAGTGTTTTAATCTATCACCATTGTGGGAGATGGGTAAATTGGATGAATCAATGTGATAGAGACCCAGTTGAGTCATCAGAATTTAGAATAATGGGCCATGTGCATTGTTTCTTCGACACATTCCTTCTAGTAAACACTGTAAGGTGGTCAACTATGACTCTAGATTTAGGAGGGGGATTCATATCATCATGTCAGGATGAGAGTTAGTGTAGTGATGTTCGATTAATATGAGGAGGTGGTTATGGATGAGGCATCTCTATATTAGTTGAACCTAGACAGTAGAGTGGGCCTACCCCAGGTAGCGAGTTTGTGTCATATGGCCATAGTTTAGGACATATATATTTTATATAACCTACATCGGGGGAGAAAATTATTGGGCCATATATGGTGATAGTTATAATATTGGTAGCCTCTACTCTAGTATCCACTATTTCAGATACAGGAGATTCACGTAGTTTCTTATATATACATAGTGTGGGGATCCTTGGGCTCAATGTTTAGTTTTTAGGTTGTGTTTTTACTTTGAATACATCATTGGGAATCATAATGGGGGGTGTACACCAGTGTAGGGAGTTACCCCTGGAGATTGGTTTGTTTAACTACATATGAGATATCATTGTCCTAAAGATGATTGGGTTTGAAATCATAGATGAGATGGACTGACTATTTTCTTATCTAGCACGTGTTGATTACTATTCCAGGAAGGTGACATTCATATTAGTAGAGAACTCAATTTTTTTCAAAAGGGTGAATTGAATTTCATTGGAATTTGATCCGGACAACAACATCATGGATTGGGAGGAGTGATACCCCATATTTATAGTTCATATCTGGATAGAAAATGTGTCTAGAATATTTCCCGCTAATGATCGATAATTTAATGGAAGTTTTGATGGATTATTTTTTAGGTTACCTCATAATAAGGAAGTTTATTTATATATTTATCTAGTTCCATTAGTTACACCTATATCCATTCATCCTTTCAGGATTGTTACAATTGATTTGTAGGATCGTGAGATGTAGCTAAAGGACTTAGAGGAAAATGGGTTTATACAAACTCTTACTTTACCTTGGGTTTTTTTGATCCTTTAGTGAAAAAATTGTTCATGGTACCCTCATGATATTTTTGTATTATATATAATTGAACCACATGATGGTTATGAACAATTATCCCTTTTGTGGATAGACGAACTCATTGAACAACATTGTGGAGCTTGGGTTTTCTCGAAGACTGTCTTGAGATTAAGTTATCCCCAAGTACATATTAAACCTATAGAAATAAATCCTAACAATTTTCATAACATTTATGGTCAATATGAGTATATTTTTTGGTGGTTAATTATTATGAACATTCAAGTAGTTTTCAAGGCACTAAATGACTGATTTTTATTCCTTATCTAGATTATTTTTTTGTGGTATTCATGGTTGGTGTGGTGGTGTATTATCATAATCACATGACCATTCCAAACATCTGAGATAATTTTTGATAGACTTAGATATAATCCATTATATGAATTTTTTTTTCAATTTACCACTTTTGGATGTAAAATATTCACTTTCTAGTTCATATTATCTTGGATATAAGAGTAAAATTTGACCTAGAGAAGGTGATATTTTTAGTTTCCTATGAGATCCCAATAACATTTTTGGTATATGATGTCCCTTTTTTCTAGGTAGTTATTATAGTAATTTTATAGAACACTTGTCACACATAGAATCACCTATCACTAGACTGAATAAGAAAGGTGTGGAATTTGTGTGGTCATAAACCTGTGAGACATCCTTTCTGAAGTTGAAATGGATAGTGACTTTAGTGGATGTCCTGGTTCTTCATGATCTTGGTAGAAGTTACACAATTTATTGTAACTCATCCAGTATCTATCTTGTTGTAGTTATGATGGAGGAGGATAGATCCATGGTGTATGGGTTTTAATAATTGTGACCACATTAGAGAATTAACAAACCCATGATAATGAGTTTTATGTTTTTCTACATGCCTTACGTTGTTGGATGTATTATTTATTGGGAGACCATTTTTTATTTCACACAGACCAAAAAAATCGTATGTATATTTATTTACATAGCTTTAATTGGTATTGAGGAAACTAAGGTGTATGAATCAGTTATAGTCTTTTGAATTTGAGATAGACAACATTCTTGGAATGGGAAATACAATTTATTTTGAAATAAGTACGAGGAATTAGATATAGGAAGTTAAAGAGGCCAATAGCGAGTGGTATCTTATGGCCTTGTCTTCATAGATGAACTTGGAGATGTTGGTTTGTAAAGGGAATATTTTAATCTCATCCATAGAAGTGACTTAAACTACTCTAAATAGAGTGAGTATAAGTTAGTTATTTGATTCTGAGGGAATATTCCTATAGGAGAGTGTGTATGGTGAGTACCCACCTCATGGTTAGATTGTGGGAGAGAATGAAATTATACATATAAATGATCAATTTTGGGTTCAATTTGACATATGTGAGTGGATGTTGTTGGAGTTTTATACCCCAATTTTTCCAATACATCATGGTGTTACCAATATGTATCGTGACTTTATCCATCAATAATGGTGGTTGGGGATGAAACGTGAGGAAACTGGTTTTGTTATGATGTGTTCCAGCTATTATAATGTAAAGGATTAACATTAGTGATCAATAGAAATTTTAAAATATTTATTGATTCCCAAGTGCATATGGGATTATGTTACATTAGAATCAGTGACCGAGTTTCCATGGCCACCTCGAGGTAGTGATGTTTCTGGATTGTTGTGGGCAGGCTCGTGAGGATCTCTCCTTTCTAATCGATTTGGGAGACCATCTTAATATATAATCTTGAGAGATTATAAAACGTTGAGATAATACATCTTCACAGTGTTCCTTAGATCGTTGTATCATATAGAGATTCAAGGTATAAATATCCAAATTTTCATAGTTTGAAGATGTTGATGGGTACATAAGTGCATCTAAGCACAACATACCACCCTTATATTGATGGCCAGTCAGAGTGCACTATACAGGTTCTTAGATTCAATGTGCATGATTCTGGTATTTTTGGACTATTGGGAGATGAATATACCCTTGGATTAGTTTTCCTACAATAATAGCTATCATGCAACTATATAGATGTAACCTTACAAGGTTTTGTGTGATATTCCATGTTGATCACCCAAGTGCTGGTCAGAGTTAAGAGAGGCAATATTGCTAGGACCTCGTATTGTTTGGGTGAATTTAGAGTCGGTCTAGTTGACCACAATGTATATGGATACTTTACAGTCTAGACAAAAACTCATAAACCATTTACAGTCATAGACCTATATAGTTTGTGGTTAGGGATCAAGTATTTTCACATATCTCTCTGAGGTTGAGAAACAAACATATTAAGAAACAAGGTAATATTTCACCTTGATATATCAGTTTTTTCAAGATTCAGGAGAGATTTAGACTGGTATACTCTTGATTGTAGAAACCTTAGAGGTACTGAGATATGAACCACATATTCCACGTTTCTCATGTAACACCGCAAGCTTCCACGGTACTCTTCTCTTTGATTAGTACAGTAGCGTTTTTTGTACGCAACCTCGAGTTCTAACACACACCATAACCAATCAAAGTAGTCATTATGAATTGTAGTACTTAATTTTTGAAATTTTATATATTTTATCATTCAAAATTTACTTCATTTTTGGATTTGGAATATCGAAATTATCTTAGGATAAAATTTTGGTACTTTCGGATATCTTTTATATTTTCATGGATAGTGAAAAATACTAAATTTTAATTAAAAAAACATTTTTATTCAAAAAAATTAATAGTGATAAATTAATAATTTGAGTGGTTTTAAAGTATATTAAAAATATATTTTTACCATTTAATACAATTTTGGTCATTAGACATAATTTAATATTTAAACCGGACATAAACAAGTTTCAATCTTTTGATAGTTATTATCTCTAAAAAACATGCTTTTTGTTTTGACAGCAGGAATTAATTTTAAATTAATTTCTGCCACTTATGTGTTTTGAATTTGTAAAATTGTATTCAATATTTGGATTAGGATGTCAAATTTAATTAAATAGGTAACTTTTATTTTTACACATTTTAAATAATTACTTCGGTAAATATTTTATTTACCATGGTTAAAGGGTAAATCCGGTAAATATGGGTTAAAAAATAATATTATAATAATAATACATTACCCCAAATCTTTTCCTAAACTTATTAGTTGATACATGTCCGACCATGGTCATCTTCGGGTCGATTTTGGGACCCCATAGAGCCACTTGTTGGTGATAAAGACACATTATATTAATTAAGTTAAAATATATACAAAAAGATATAAGCATATATCTTTTAGAAAAACAATTTTTACATAGCGTTATATATGTTTCAATTTTGACTATAAATATTAATTAGAATGATAAAAATATTTCCTACATAATGGTATTTTTTTATTATTTTTAGACATTAAATAATGTTACTTATTTATGACACAATGATGATACAATAATTACCGTATTAATGAAAGATTAAAATAATTGATATTATAAACATCCAAATAAATGTAATTTGAGACTTTTTATATATTTTAATACATTTATTGGTTAATATGACATATTAGGATTATTTATATTAATTTTTTTTGAAGTAATAATTCTTTTATGAATTTATCAAAAACAAAATACCCAATAGTGTCAAAATTGACATAGAAGAGGTTTTAAAACAAATATTATATTATTAATTGATATTAAATTGTTAAAGACTATGGTTCGGCCAAGAGACTTATATCATGATAGTTGTATCACTAATGGAACACTTTGGGGTCTCTTGGAGGTATATAGTATGTTTATTAACTACATAATATAAAAATACAAAGTGACATGGTAAATGTCAAACTAATTAACTAAGAGTTAAAACTAAATGATAAGGTTAATATAATGACCCAGACCTGTATAAATTCTATTGGTTGAATGTTTTTCGAACCATACACTCATTATTAATTATATAATAAACTTTTGTGCCATTATAAACCGAATATGAATTTATTATAAAATAATATTTCTAGATTTTCCTAAGGTGCTCCTCCTCCCCCTTATAAAAGGACACCACTTCTAACCAATTTTTCACACCTTCAAAGCCTTTTTGTTCAGCCAAAACCTACCCAAATAATCTCTCAACTTCGTTCAATTCATCATAGAGGCATTAGTTTGATCATAAAGCCAACCTAATGATCCGTTTTGATCAAATCAAATGGAAGAACCCGAAGAAGAGGTAATGTATTCACCACCCTTTTTCAAGTTCATTTCTTCTTCAACATATTCTTTCTTTGTTATTTCCATTATAAAATAATAAATCCAGTAAATTCTATATACTGTGATGTTATTATAAATATGGAACAGCCAAATTCATTATTCTATCCATCCCTTGAATGACATGTCACCATACATGCGTACGTACGGCCAACCGTCTCCACGTCGTGGTGTAATTGTTATTCAATATATTATTATTTGGATGGGTATAATAATGATGTATAATTCATGTAAATACTAAATTTAACATGATAATTATTCTTTATATATTATATACCATCCAATTATATATTATTTTAATATCAAAATAATGATATTGTCGCTCGTGCGTACGTACGGACTACCGTCTCCACGAACGCGATGAGATTCATTCTCATTCGTATCCATTAAAGAATAATTCTCATATTATGATTAAAAGTAATGTTTAATAACTTTATATCATTATGGATATGAATAAGATACAACATATTCACAACAAACATGTCTTATGTAACAAAACATATAAAAGAAAACGACTAAGTTAACACCTGAAACGACGATAATACTAAAATATTATTAGCAATGAATTAATAGAAGATCATATATAATATCATAATTATGTATATGGTTATTTCATAATTCAATTAAAATTTTTAACTATTATATAGGAGGTTAACATACCATCTACTAAGGAAAAGTACAAGGTAAGGGGTTTTCTTCTCACTCCTTATTCGCGTGAGATTAATGCCATATTTCCACTATTACCTTTTGTGTGGTGTATGTACTTCCCATAATTGTATTCTTTGTGTAATACAATTTAATTTATGAGTATTTACATATTTATTATATGATACCTCTTTCATGGGTGTAGGTTTTGTAAGTTACCAAATTGGTAAGGGTTAATTTCACAATCTCTTTATTATCTGAGGTTGTCATTACGTAAGTATCTACTGGGACATATTTATTATCCATGTCCCTGTTTTATGAAATAGTTTTCAAATGGATTATTTTAAGGGAATTTTTTACTAAAACATCATTTCAAAGGTTTTAAATATTTATTCTTCTAAATCTTTCTCATTAATGTCCATGTCTTCTAAATGGGTTTTAAGGATTTATCAATATGGACATGAATGTTTTTAAAATGTTAATTCCTTTCAAAAGTTTCAAAGTGGTATGGGACAATTTGATTCAAAAATTTCTTTAAATGAATTGTTTTCTAAATTGTGTGATTTTTAAATTATTTCAAAAAAGAGATATTTCTTTCAAATATATGAAAATCCAGTGTAAATGTATACACATTTAACGCAAGCCTAAAAATGTTTTCAGAAAACCCAACTCTCGAGTATGGTAGACAGGAAGGGATTAGGTGTGGACCCATAATGGCCTGTAATTAGTTGAGTAGTCTCAGAATTAGTTATTTTGTTTTCAGAAGCTTACATAATGTTTTGAGAAAAACATTGGAGTATATTTTTTCAATTTTAAATGTAAGTATCTTCTAAAAAAATTGCATCGGTAGGTCTCATGAGACAAACTAGTGTCTTGGAACGAGGCCTTGAAGAAATCTTATTTGTAGTCTTGGAACGATGCCTTGGATACGTAGTTATGATAGTTTGGCATTATGAATTCCGTCTTTATGAAAGTGGTTATGGATATTGCATGTGATTATACGACTAGTAGAATATCCATGTGAATATGTTAATGGAATTATTTCATTTTATCTATGCCATGCTATACTGAAGTTGAAGTTTAAAAGGCTTTTGTTTTAGTTATGAATTGCCTTAAATGGTTATGTTTATTTATGAAAGTTTCCACTATATTGTTATCCTTAATGAGCATCTGAGCCCACCCCTTTCAATGTTTTATTTTTCCCTGCATGTGAAAAAGTAATTTATGAATGACTTGCAGGGAAAGTATGTGGGTATATGAGTGTGGACTATAGAGACTATGTTGTTTTAGTTTTCATTTTAATGATGTAATGTAAGACTTATGAATATATCTAGTGTTTATTAGGATACTAAACTAATCGATCTTTTGAGATTTGATCTTTCTTGTGATCATCCCAATGTTATGTAATAATGTACCAACTCTGGGTAACTAGGGTCAGGGCGTTACATCTTAGTTCCATAGTTATCAATCAGACCCATATCACACTCTACAGATAGATGAAGTTGAGTTACAGGTAGATGCATCATTTTTAAGGAATCATGTCAATATAATTGATAGAAGCATGAAGGTTCTAAAAGGCCATTCAGTTCCTCTATTACTATTTATATGGTAAAATGACCTTTTACCAGAGGAAAGATGAGAGTGGGATGGCGACGTATGTTCTCTTCAACTATTACTTTTCCCAGATGATTCTTGGCTACCCATTGAGGATAAATTTATGGATGAATTTATTTATAATGGGAAGATTATAAGATTCCACATATTCATTCTGGTATGTATCTTTTTAATTTTGGTTTAATTTATTTGTTTTTACCTAATGTGACATTCTATTAAGATCACAATAGTTTTAGGTGTTTCTAGGGATTGTGAAGAACCAATAGGACTAGTTTAGGGAAAACGATGTTTATCCTACAGTAAGTAGTAACCATGAAAACTAGGATGCATGGTTTGGTGGAACCATGTGGGATTGCATTGGGCTCTGCGAAGTGGTGCACAATTTGAGGAAAATGTGCAGCCTGGGGTGAATGACCATGCGAGAAATTATGACTTTTTAGTATAGGTTTTCAACATATCTGGTGAATCTTTTCCCATATAGTGAAGATGAACCTTGTGTGGTCCCCCGTTAGGTGGATATGGGAACACATTTGGTTCATGTTTTGGCCAACCATGATGAAAAACTGTGTAACCTAGTTAAAATGTCGGAAATGACATTTTTAAATTTAGTATTGTAAAACAAAAAGCCCTTATTTATCCTTTCACTATAGTAGATAGGGGATAGTTCCTTCTACCATGAGAATCTTATTCCAAGCATAATGATTGTATTTAATCTGGTTCCTTCATACGATATCTGAATTGGGAGATGTTCATCTCATTCTATCTTTTTGGGTATGTTCCACTTTCTACTTATTATATCCCTAATTTGTATTCATATTGATAGATTTATTTAGGTGAAAGATAATATGACATATTTCATGGGTACTAATGTGTTGTTTCCTTTTCTATTGATCTATAATGAATTAGAGATTGATACTAGATGATCATTCTACGATGGGCATATGGTAGTTTCTATATACTTTTCCGTTAAGGTTTGCTGTTTTATATGCTTAGTTTTCGATGTTCATCATACCATAATTTCAATTGGCCCAAATTAATTTCATTAAATGATTGAATTTGATGAACTCTTGTATATATGTGTTACTCACTAAAACGTTTGTTTTGTTAGAGGTTATTCTCCCCAACTAAGACCACCCATAAGGTGTGTTGTATTATCTTCCCCTTATTTTACCACCCGGATGGGTACATGTTTGAGCTCTCCTTACTAGAGGGAGTATTTTAAAACTAAATTAAATTTTAATTGAGATTATATGAGATATTTTATTCCAACATTAAATTGGATGGAATACTGTTTACTTTGGATTAAATTGTTTTTATTGTAATTTTTTAATAGGCTGATGAACTCATAAAAAGTATATAATTTTAATTGATTTGGAAATGATTAATAAAATTAGATGATGTTATGATAGTGGATTCATTGTAAGATATGCATGGATCATGTTTGAATAGTATTACTTGGATATTTATACCCCATGGGTAATAATTATGGCTTTGAATGTCATGGACGATCTCCTTGGATCCTGATTTTGTAGAATGACAACTTGCATACAACCCCTTGATTCCAACATTCTTAGACTCATGTTGGACATGTTCTGTTGACATGATCCCCAGAATCCCACCAAATCATTAACGAGTTTCCATTGGGATTATATTGGTATTCCGTATGGATGTGATGGTATTATATACCTTTTATCTAATCCTTAGTGGTATGATATACATTATTACATGGTGTGGCTGTTTTGGATGTCTTTGATTACATGGAATTGGATGATATGGATGATTTATGATTACTAGATTACGTGGACCAAATATTTTTGATTGATTTATTTATGATTTATAGTTACACATTGTTTATAATGGCATGGTTTTATTTTACCCTTTATATAAGTGATTTATCAAAATTGATAGGTTAGAAAATATGACTTCTCATTTATCAATTTTTTCTTGGCCATTTTACATTAATTATAGTTATACCTATGATATATTGAACACTTCTTTTTTATATTACGTAGACTAAAAATTATATATATTCAATTGGTATTGGCCTTCTATGTGTTATCTCACACCTAGTTTGAGTATCCCTTGGGTAATTGGATATACTATATATACGCAGTTAGGGATGAAGAAAGTTCCCACCGTACTTTTCTTTAATTGATAATTTCTTAGGAGTGTGAAGAATAATATTGAGTCCTGATCATACTTCTATCTAGTATAAAAATTTAGTCCTTTTTTACTTTTGATAGATGTATTATATTGGATGCTTATAAATATGTTTTCCAGATTTTTAGAGATATATGTGATCATCATATTTTATATGATATTGAATTTGAAATTAAAAATTTATTAATATCATCAATGTATATTTCCTTTCTAGTTTATTTAATAATTATTATACTAATAGTTAGGATTATTTATACCATATTACACTCTAAGAAGAGGGAATAGAATCCCTATAAACACACCCTTGGACCTCACTGCTATTCTAAAGCCTCTGGCATATGTGGTGGTGTGATTTATTATATTTGACCTAACATCTTGAGGAACAATTTAGTGGATCATAGGTCAGAAAATTATAATGGATAAACTATAATTTAGATCCTTTAATATCCCTTAAAACTCATATGCAGTGACTTAATTTACTCCCATATGAGTAATCTTGGTTAGCTCGTTCAAAAATATTGAAAATTTTCTCACAAATATTTGTTTGTTCCCAACTAAAATGAGGAAAATATGGTATTATTTAACAAATGAAGTTATACACCATTCCTCTATCACATTTTAACTATATGTGTCTATATATATCCCCATTAATAGTATAACAATCCCCCATAATGCTACATGATCTATGCAAAACTAACATTTTCAATACTTCTTGTATTACTTATCCTTCCTTGAAGTCTTAAAAACCATATCCATATTTTCCTTATATTACTCTATGTTTTTGGAGTATATAATAATATCATATATATATATATATACTTCCAAAATTTAATAAAGTTAATATATAATGTCACTATAAATTATATATATAAAGAAAATTAAATAATTCAAGAGTCCAATGCCTTGACAAGAACATATATTTCCTGCACCTTTAGTGAAATGTGGACTGGGGAATATCCCCATTCATCACCATTAATTGATGATATCCAGAGAATAAGTCCATTCTGAAAATATTAATCATAGTTTAAATGCTCAAAAAGTAATCAATCAATAGAAGATGATACTTTTTATTTATCAAAATCTTATTGATTTCATGATAATTGATACAGAGATTCATAGACTTGCCCTTATTTGGGATAATGTGGACGTTTGCACCCCATGGTGAAGAACTCAAGAATATGAATACCATGTCTAAATATTCTTGTATGTTATTCTAATGTTCATAAAACATCATAGAGTCTATTCTATATAGATTCGTGGATATCATCAAAGATATATGTATAAGTTCAATTGGGAACACAATGTCTTGGTGTGGAGGAAAACTGGACAATTCTTTGAAAGAGTACAACTATATAGTCCCTTTATAATGGTCATGACATCATGGGAAATATTCTCTTTTGATACAAAAAATTGAGCTACATATTATAGCTCGCATGGAAATAATATCCACGTTTTTAATGATAATTCAAAAGTTTATTTATCATCTTCCACACACATGAATAGAAATAGAGTGTAATTCAATATATAGAAGTTGATATTATTATTCCGGAAGTTTATGTGGGTCCCATATTGAGAGAACAATTACATTATCAAAAAATATAATAAAATTAAACTAAAGGGATTATGATAAGGTCTACTGAGAGATTTATCCCACACATATCAATTAGGGGAGAGTGTATACTTCTATGGGGTTTGAATACTTCTACTAATCATGCATGATATGAAATAGTTTGTAAAAATATAACCATATAAGATATTTAATGTTCAATAATAGATAATGGGTGATCCTTTCAATATTTGTTTTCTTGTTTTAGATAAATAGTACATCCAAAAAAAACATTTCCATCAAAATACTAAAAATAATAAGAATATAAATGGGAAACTATGAACTTAAAAGGAATAACTCATAAATGACATATTTATCACATTTTATGACTTTATAATCTATAAATTTATCTCATACAAGATAATTATCTCATTCAGTTCTATAATTCTATGAACATCCAAAAAACTATTAAAACACTTCCTAATGGTTAATTAGGTGAATGGGAATTAAGAAAACCATGTCCCCTAGGAGTGTCAAACCATGTGCATAGTAAGGTTCCATTCAACAGAAACTAGAATGATGGACAAGATTTAATCGAAAACCCTTTTTCAATGTTATTACCCAATGATTCATTGGTTCCAAAAGAACTTTCACATATAATATTTATATAGGGATGTATTTCTCGAAAAACCACATAATTACCACATTACATTTTTTAGATGTTCTCTTATACATAGTCTTATCCCTTATAAATCACTATATGGTTTTCAAAAGGATTTTATTATACAAAGTCTCAAAATTAACTACACATTCCCTTGATGCCAATTATGGAAACCCAAGACTTAAATACATATTATTTCATAATATATAACATACATCTAAAAATAAAATAAAATCAAATGATCCAGAGGTCTAGTTTCTTCAGAATATTAGACATTCACATACATCAAGGTAAACATAAAAATACCATATTTATTTAAGACTCATAATATATCTCTTAAAATCAAATGACCCTCTAAAACTATATAGGAAATACTGAGGAAAATATATAACGAAAAGGGTTAGATATAAATCCTAGAAATAGAGTAAATATAGAAATAAATTATAACATTGGAGTTAAGGGGATGAACATAGATACATAGAATAAGTAAAAGATATCGTAAACCCGTGGAATCAAAGACATGTGGAAACAACATGAAACATTATATTTATAAATAATTTTTTCGACACTCCCATGACCATCATCATAATGTGGAAGAAATCCCATGGAATTTTATGTTCACTCCCAAATCCCTTATATAACATATAAAAAAAATATTTACCCAATAAATTTAAGGGATATGAAAAGTTAAGATAATTCATCACATTAGTGAAAATAATAAATAGTCATCCCATTTGACAAAAATAAATCACATATATATTATAAGAATGTTAAAACCCATGGGGATGAAGGAGGATTCATAAATATAAATCAAGGAATAATCAAAGGATAAATCATAATTCATACCAAGAGAATAAGTAATTACATAATTTATATTTATAGATTTTAATACTGAAAATAGGTCTCGATAATTGATTTTAAATATATATATTTCATGAGAATGATATTGGAGAAGAATGAGTAAAAATCATACCACCTAGTTGATGCTTTATGAAATAATTGGAAGATTAATTAAAAAAGGAAATATATTATTATTTCACTCAAAAGAAAAATTTAAATAGGAGTTTTGTCCCAAGATTATTATGTGTTTTTAGAAACTACATAGGTGTTTAAAAAATTCTATAGTTGGAATGATCAGCATGAGACTAGAAATAGGAAAGTTCCCATAAATAGGGCTTACTCGAAAGTGTGAATTTCAAAGGGAACTTAAAACATGTATAAAAAATGAAAATGATATTTAAATTGGAATATATTTAATTGATGTACATACAAAAGTATAATAGGTATATGAGATTAATTTTGATTAAAAGTTATAAAAAATACGTAATTTGTAACCATCAAGTCATGAAGTATGTACGAGAGATCCTTAATGTGAGTTTCCTGATTCACTATGCTCATAAACTTAACTTCCAGAATAACCATATTATTTGTCTTAAATATAAACATAATAACATTATATAACTTTATTTTATATTCAATGTACCTTTAACATAAACATTTTATTTATTTATAATATATCATTCTTACCTATGTTGATTTTTTTGTTGGTTTTCAACCAGTTTCTTATAACTCGTTATATATATTGAACATGGTAGAATGAAATTCCAAATAGTTCCATAATATATATAATATTAATATGTTTATGTATTTTTTATTGTAAATATATTTATAAATCCAATCATGAATAATGGTGGGGACTAATGAAACACTTTTCTTGTAGACGTGATTGCTCCCATGTATAAAAGATTAATGATTCAATTTCTCAATTAATGAGATGGAAATAAATTGTCGGATAATTTAAAATAACATATTTATTATTATTTTATATACATCTGATTCATTAATTCATTAAATAATTTTTTATATTTGAATTATTGTGATGAAAAATGGAAGATTTCATTTTCTGGAGGTGGTCCACTATGCAATGAAATAATAACACTTTTATTTTTCATAACATATGGAGTGGAAAAATTAATTTCTGTTATATTAATATAATAAAATCTATGTATTTTAATTATAAAAATTGATTTATATTGTTAAGGATATAACATATTTTCAATATAAATACTGAGTAGAAAACATTATTAACAAGGTAATACTTATGTTGGAGACTTGATATTCTCTTAGATATTATCTTAGGAGTGAAGGTCTTAAGATATCATATATTGACCAATGGAAAATGGATGAAAAAATAAATTTTATTAGAGGTGTTTTACGCATAGTTTCAATTTAAATTAAAAGGGATAGTGGAAACATGGAGGGGTGGAATTGATCCCCTTTTATAACTAAAGGAATTTGTACTTTTGGGAATACCATTTACACATCCATGATAACATTGAAATATTACTGGGTTAATGGCTCAAATTTTTTGAAAATATTTATTCTTGGGTGTCTTTTGGTTTATAAGAAATCAAAAATGGATTTCCACACATGTCTTAAACATTTTATATTGGTTTAACACTTATGTGTTTACAATTTACTTTTTTACTTATAAACTAGGTAACTATTTTATAACATAGTGATTTTATATTACTGGAAAAAGATTACATAACTAATATAACCGAATTTAGGTGTTAAGGAACTAAATTTTACCTATATTTAATTGAATTCTAATTTTTTATATTATATAATCATCTTTTAAATTTATAAATCTAATATTTTGACATACTATTTTTTATAGAAAAATGTCATTTTTGACCATTATAGATTATTAATCCTATATAGTACTTATTTATAATTAAATAATTGTGGATATTTTTTTTATATATTTTTACATAATATGAGAATAATTATTTAAATGATTTTATTGGAATTGATTTGATATAAATTATCTGATAATAATAAAATAATTTTTATTAAATAATTGTTTCACTGTGATCGTGGTAATTTAAATTAATACTAATAAAACAAATTTATAAAATATATTAAATTTGAAATATTAAATAATATGAAAATTATTATCTCAAATATAATAAATTTTTTTTCAAATTTAACTTATATATTTAGGGAAATTAATCTCAATATGAGTAGGCATAAAAAATTTAATTTCCAATATTACATGAGTTTCAAAAATGTTAAATATGTGATTTATAAATTTAAAAGCGAATTTGTAAATAATTATTAAAAAATTCCTTTTATTTAAGATGGTTTTATTAAACCATTAATGCATTGATGTATTATAAAAATGATTGGTTTTGGAAAATTTTCTATTTATACTATACACCTAAAATCGTTTTTTCTGAAAAATCCATTAAAATTTATAAAGTTAATATTTATATTTTTAAACAAGAAATTAGTTAATTGGTAAAATTAAAATTCTAAATGTCATATAAATATAAGAAATCAAAATTTAGCCACTACTATCTTTTCCCATTAGTTTAATGGCTGTAACTATCATCTTGAATAACTTATTTTTTTAATGTTTTAATGTTTTTGGTTTAATATGATATTACATGTAAATTATTATAATTATTAGGATATATATAAATCATTATTTCATGTCATTACATTCAATTTCATAAAAAATCCTGAAGATATATGTTCTCCAGATAGGGAAAAATAGATTTTCAAGAACATCCATTAAATAAGGAAATCTATAGAAAATATAATATTTACTATCCTAATATTATATAGTTTAAATGATAAACATGAATGGTTTTAGGGGATCGGATAATGATCTCTAGAATAATAAGAAATCCCTAAAACATATTGATCTATCGTCAAATTCCAAACAAGAAAATAGTAATGAAATAATTGATTACCGATATCATCATGTAATCAATCTTCTACTATATATAGTATTCTTCATCATGATAATAGTAGTAGAAAACCTATCCTTACAACTTTCACGAAATTAAATTATCATTATGATGCAATCTTGTAACATGGGGATATATATATATATAGATAGGGGTTGTAGTCCCTTCACTGTTCATGATGAACTGTTATATCAAAATTAATAAACATTAAGAATCTTTTTCATTGAACCATGGCCACTCAACTAGAGTAATCTCCAAGATATACATATAAATCATGATGATATTCATTTAACGAAGAGCATAAAACATAATCCATATTGGGTTCCATATCATCGAACCAATTACTTCCCATTTGGTTCATTCATTAAAGTTGATTAATGGATGTGTCCAGTTATGAATGATCCATCTTATGGGTCATTTATAATGGAAAAACCATATGTGAGTGGATGTGGATGATTCATGAATCTCATAAATTGATTCCTAAATCCTAATAATATGATACGATATAGGTCGAAATTGGTTTATAAGACTATCTTAGGATTTCTGACAATAGTATGTCAAGTATTTAATCTCATGAAAGTCACCACATATGATTTGGAATATATAATTAATTAAAATATACCCATTTATGTTCATATAAAATAATCTCTTACTTCTACTTTAATCTTATAGTAACTCTATGTAAAAACATAACAACTCTTTTCAATCCATCCAAAACTCTTTTTTACACAGATTTATCAAACTCTATTCATTTTGGAACAAAATATTAATCCATAAAATTATCCTTATCCAAGAAGATAACAACATGACCCTGAAGGAATTTATATCCTTGAAAACCAAAATGAAATACTAATTTCATAAATGTAATCAAATAGAAATATCAATAAAAGTTCCCATGCTCCTAATGCTACTAAGTATTCTACTGTAATCCCCATCTATCATATTCCTATATTATATGAACATTAACACAATAATATATACCATATACATTGTATTAATACTAATATAATCTCATTTAGCATGATATAGAGTGACCATCTCCCATGGGATAATGTCAATCTAGTATTGTCTATCCCATATTCTCTTAAATCCCAAAAAAATATGAACATGATTAATGAATATATCACATGTCATTAATATAGAGGATGATAACATCACATGCTCCCCATACTACAAGATAAAAACACTCATGTGACTAAACTAAGAATTTCCATTCATTTCCTTAGTCTAATTCAATAAAAATATAGATGAATTTTCTAATTATATGTTTAGATAAATCAAATCTTATTTATTTTCTTAATAAATATATGATCAACATCCAACCCAACCAATCACTGATTGGATAAGTCTCAATTACTTGTGTAATAATGGTATAAATGTATAAATTATCTCATGCTAGGTATCTATCCAATCTTAGGTAAGTATACGCCCTTATGTATATCAATTAATGAATGAAAATCCATGGGGTACACCCAATGATTTTGTCCAAATAATAATTCTCCACTTATTTTCTCATGATCCCTCAACTAATGGCAATATTGACATATCATTCCAACCCATTATACTCAATGATAATAACCAATTAGAGACAACCTAGTTATAAATTTATGGTATATTAACTACCATTTATGTAATTTAAATTGCAGTAACAGATGAATTAATAATAAATAATGATTTACATTATTCTAAATACATGATACATTTTGTAACTCTTACATCAATATTTGAAGAATCATATATCTAGAAAACCTACATGAACCTCATTCTTATATCAAAATAATTTTTTCATTAAAATACCCTCTATAATGTTATATGCATCCACCCATAAGACCCTAACACCTCCCCTCTAATTAATTTCTCATATTAGATAGTATTTTAGAAAAATTTGTTTTGTCCCTTTAGTAAGACTTGGGTTTTTTTTCTATGAGACATAGCACTATTTTTATCACTATAAATATCAATCACTCCCTTAATGATAGAGACCACATACAGTAAAAAAAATGGACTACCTAATCCAAATACCTTTCATCACAACATATAATCTAGTGATGTACTGTAACTCAATTATCGATTATTATATAGTGTATTTTTTAAAACTCTTTAACTACTAGATTCACCATTTAGTAAGACCATTTCACTAGATTAATATATCATATAAACTATGTATTGTTATAAACATGCATCTAGGAAACCATTTACAAAAATCCCATCATCTCATACAATTTTTAAGAACATATCATTTATCCTTCTCCAGTAATTAATGATGTTTTTCATAGTAATATAGTGACACATAATAAGATTGGAATTGTATCTAGAAGTAATTATAATATCATGGGTGACATGAAGTCGAGTACGATACATATAATACATAATCAAAAATATGGATAACACATATAGAATTTTATGCATCCTTTCTCACTCTTTATATGGATCCTGAATCATCTTATAATCCATACTATTTAACACAAGTAAAATTCTCTTTCTAGAGTTCTCCATGATATACCAATTTATCTCTTTACCAATGTATGTGTCTTAATAGATTCTAAGAAAACTTTTTGATATATCTATATAAATATTCATAATGATTATTTAGGTCGCTTTAACCATGTATTTTATCAAGACGAATATACCCAACCAAATATTTATAGAGTGATGTATTGAGATGTCATTTAAAATATGAAGTGTGTTATCCACATAAAATATCATAAGAACAACTACTTTTCCACCAATTTTTTATATACACAATAATCATCCAGGTTTTTAATTAAATCATAATCATGGGTTACATCATCAAACCAGATATTATAACCTTCAGATGCTTGTTTCAATATATTAATATATTGTGGAAACATTCATAACATAACAGTCTCATTCTTCATTTTAAATCCTCCGTGTTATATCATATACACATTTTCCAATAAATTCAAATTAAGTAACTTTTTCCATGAATTAGATATATCTAAAAACAAAATATTATTTTCTATGAAAATAGATTCTTGAATATACATTATCATTATAATATGTAAAATTATCTTTGGAGTAGGTGTTCTAGAATCAACTTTGTGTACTTTGGATTACATGTATAGTTGAAGATTTTAATATGAATAAAACATCATATTATAAGTTTTTCATTGTTCTACAAGGATTTAATTTAATAATTTTTAAGAGTATCTAATGCATTGATAAGGTCGTATATTTCCCGACTATGATGGAAAATTTTAAATTCCATGATTATATTCCTTAATATAATTATAGAGGTGGAAGGAATGATATGATAAGACATGTAGAATTTTTAAAATTAGCTATGAGTATTCATAATAAGATGAGAGTTATTGTGATAGTATTTTACATGGTAATATACATGATAAACTATTATGAGAGTATACTTTCCTATAGGAATTCCTCATGTTTCTGTGTCATTTGATATTCATAACTGTGAGTGTGTGTAATGGTACATAGACTTGTTGGTAATTGTTACTGCTTTTCATAGCTTTTGAACATTGATGTACTTACTAAAAAATGGGATGCCATATGTTCATGTGAAATAAGTGATGTTTACTGAATCACGATTGACATGTTATTAATTATTTAATCCAAAAATGATTTTACCATTAATTTTAATGGAACTTTATAAATATTTCCATTAATTTAAATGGTACCATCACATTAAATTCCTTTATCATGGTTTAATTATGACTTTATTTTAGATTATCCAATAAAGGGGTGTAAGAACATATTTTTATGATATGAGTGTGAAACATTCTTGGTTAGAAATTGTGACAAAAGGATTGTATTATATAGTAAGAATTCATGTATGGTTGTTTCCTTTGTGACATTAACTTCATTCTTTAGGGTTCCTTGACCCATTTATATAAATTAATCTTGGAATTTAGGTAATACCTCCTAAATAAAATGATATAGATGCCTCAAATGTCACACACTAAATTTTTCCATTAATAGAAATGAAATTATTTTTGTATTTAGTTTTTTGTATAAATAAAATTTTCAATAATTATGAGAAATTTTATAAAGGATTTATTCATCTAAAATAGTTGAATGGTAATAATTACTTTTTTATTCATTAATAAATAATTTATTTAACTTCAATAATAACTAATAAATATTTATTCATATTATCGTGAATGGAATCTTTATTTTATCAATTTAATAATCAATATATATTTATTCTCCAGACTATGAATAGAATATTTATTTACGAATAAATATTTAATATATATTTATTTAGGTATTTGATAAATACTAAGAAAAATTAGTTGACCAAGATATTTTCTGCCGATTAATATAAATTTGAAATATGTTAAACTAATTATTATCAATACGCCATATAGAGGACACCATAAGATAATAATAATATTATTATATAGTGAAGGCTTATATATTATTAGTTATATTATTTAATGGCCATGTGACTATTAAATAATATTTAAACTTATACCCTAATTCTAAATAAATTTACATGTCTATTTTTTAGGGTTAATCAGGAATTGAGAATCATTTTGTACGACACATTCCAATATAGAATCCTTCATTTCTCATCATCTCAATAATGAGAAGAACAAGAGATAATCCTTCAAGCATGACAAAATGTGAAGCAATTAAGATGAACAAAAGACAATCAATCTATCTTACTAGAAACCGATATTATATTAGTGTTATTTAGATATCAGAGTACCACATGTAAATCACCAATATAGAGGATCTACATTGTGGCATCCCTAAACAAAGACAATAATTCTAAAAGGGTTTTCGATGATGTAAATATTTATAAAAAAATTCCCTAAGATGTGGTAATCCTTATTTTGATGTAATTTAAATTAATTAAAAAAATTTCAAGAAAAAACAATCTCTATGTCCTATAAATATTATATTAATAATAAATGGAAAAATTTCATTGGTTATGAAATTTTCATCTTGAAAAAACTGAAAATGATCAATCAAATCATATAATAATATAAATGGATATTTAAAAAATACTATATTCCACTGAATTCATATCCATAAAGTTGTGAATAAAAATAATTTTTAAATTTGTAATTATTAATTTGATTTTTGATCATATGTATAAAATTGACGTTAGTTCTTATTTTAATTTTTTTAATATGCAGTGTAAATAATAATGATTTTAAAATTTTAATATTATTTGTTCTAGATTCATATTATTTGATGGTATTGGAACAGATAAAGATCGATATGATATTCCATCTTGGGTAGGAAAAGTTTTTGGATTGTAGATTATGTTATACAACATGTATCCATATCACACACTATGTATCAAAGTTCACTACACCTGGATGTGTTATGGGATACATGACACTCGAAAATTCTATTACGTGTGGCTTATTTTTTATGTACGGTTTTTTTTAACCAGGAGAACCTGGAACTTAGTTGGTAGGATTACATTATATGTAGATAACATGCATGTTGTGTAGTATTTACAATTTAGAAGTAAAATTTTCGCAAACCATGTCATGAAATGCGCAGTCTCTATCTACAGGAGACCGATTTCTTAGATAATTAATGAAACAAACAATGTATAGCTAGTGTACATGGTGTATAACTCATTAATTTACCCCATTAGATGAATGAAAAGAGTCATTCTAAAATTTACATAGACACACAAAAATTATTATATACGATGTAAAGTCAAATTTCATGTCATATGGTTATAAATTCGAAGAAAATTACAAGTTAATTATGGGGTTACATGGACACATGAAAAATGGAATGCATAATGTGTACCTTAGTACACATTATTTAATCTAATCAGGATACACACTGAGGCCTAATTATTTTTTCTTAGATATATGGAAAATGAGGTACACGATGTGTTTCTTTTAATTAGACTTCATGTAGTCTCTCAAAAAAGGATATAATAAAATTACATTAAAATTATTAATTCCAATATTAAAACCTAATTACACAGTTGGCACCATATGTTTTTGACTACGTAATTAGGTATTTCAAGAATTAATAATAGATCAATTTATTTATTGAAATTTTCATTAATTATTGGATATTCTATTTTATTTTCCATGATTTCATTTCTTATGTGTATCAAAAAGTGACTTTAGATGGTCATTATGATAAAAAAAATTAATTATTTAATTTATAAAAGCATGTTTATCATAATAATAATTAATTAATTGGGGTAAATTCTAGACATTGTACGTTTGTGTAATTGTTTCATGTTTATAAATGACCATGAACCCTAACTAGGCCTTTCTAGGTGTTCCTTTTATTATATTTAATTTATTTCAAGGTTTGGGCATTTATTTTCTTCTAAATTAAAAATGATAGCATATGTGTCATTTATCACCCTTTTATTATGAAGTAACATAATATCAAATGTTGTTTAAATAATTTACATGGAATATTACCATAGGAATATTTGTTAATTTGTTTTATATTAAATTAATATACCACTATCTAAGCTCATGATTCTTTCGTATATTTATTTATTTCTTATTCATTATTTATATTTTGGATGCTAAACTATGAAAAAATAAATAAATTAAGAAAATATAAAAATACCGATTTAAAATAAATGGATTATGTATAAAGGTTTAATAAAATAATATTTAATCACATAAGTAAAATCCACTTAATATTATCAAATATTGTGAAGGATAAAACCAGAAAATTTCATGCATAACAAAGGAAATGCCTCAGCATAATATTAAGTAATACCAAGACTTACATTACATGATTAGGAATGAAAAAACATAGAACAATGTGTTTGAAGAACCCAGGTGGGGACACATACATATATCTTAGACTTATTCAGAACATTTTGGTATGAATTAACCAATTTATATCATGAGATAAATCCCACACTATACATGATGTAACTTGGAGGAAAGTGTTGTGGAAATACAAGTTCATATTTTTTTATTGGGTAATCTACTGAAAGGGTCAAGGATTTTCAAGACCATATCTAGAAAATAACTAAATATCATAATACCTTAATATAATTGAATGACCACATGATTGGGTTATGATAATGGGAAAATATATCCTTTCCACTAGAATGTATGAGATACAATACATTCCAAGTCTAATAGTGATGGATACTCAGACATGATAAAATAATGGGAGACTTAATAGAATTTAATTCATTATGTGTCACATAAATTAAAATCATGTTAATTGGCAATAATATTAAATTCTTTAATTTAAAAAAAATAAGCTTCATCAAACAAATTATCCAAGCGATCGTTCTTAGAGAAAGGCCATCTATTTAATTTAACAAACATTCCATAGTAGTTTACACTCATATGTGTTGTGTAGTTCCACGAATTGAAATATTATGTTTTTGATTCCTCACAGTCTAATCCACCTAAAAATGTTGTGAGTGATGAAGAGTTCACTATCTATGATAAATACTTGAGCAATCTGGTTAATATTCTTATTTTAATGATATCATGTATGTTTAATGAACTCTTGACGTCACATGAAGACATGGATTCTTATAGAGTTATTAATAATATCCATGGTCTATATAATGAGAAAGATACTATTTTCGTGAAATACCCATGTTTTTAATTGTTTATTCTTATAGATGGTGCACTATATGCGCCTCACGTTGTAAAACTCATTCTGAACACTGAGTGTATAAAGGTTCTAAGGATTAAAGTTCATGAAGAAATACCAAAAATTGTCATTCATTCCTAAGATAATCTATATTCTTTTCGTTAATTTAAATATGTAAGATTAATATCAGTCTCTTTGAGATATTATATGATTTCATCACAATGTTTATAACGAGATAAATCATCAAAATCATTCTATCCATATGGTTATTAAAAAATAAAATCCATTCAAAGATATTTAAGTATTAATATTCTTCAAAAAACCCTTCCAAAAATATGAAAAAATATGAAATCAAGAGAATGTAATGATATCTATTTCACAAGTGGAAAGATGGGACAGTAAAGAAAAATTGATCCGAGTCAAAAAATAAAGGGGACGCTTGAGGTACATCTGTTATTGAGTGAAATGTAATTGTTTCTTCAAATTTTGTATTAGATATAGAATGTGGTTTTAAAAAATGTATTAAAATATATTAACCATGTAGATTACAGAGAATCAAACAACATGAGGTAGATATATGAGCATCCAATGGACTCAAACATAATTTTATGTATATTGGGGTCTAACACCTAACTTTGTTGATGCCAATTATCTTGGTTTTAAAATATTTTTATTATTATCCTTTATATTGAAAATACATTCTTTATGTGTATATACTTGATACATATGTATTTATTTTCAAATTCAGTAATAAATATTGATTCTACTATAAATAAATCTTATGTTATGGTAAGTTATATTTATATAATGGTTTCTATGTGTCTGACTACCCAAAAATATATATAAATCAATATTGAATCTAAATCACATGACTCAGACAACAAAAACTACTATAGAATCGTTGGATAGGTAACATAAGAAAAATTCATTCTACCAAATTTATCTAAGATGGATAATTGGATTCATTTGAACTAAAAATACATGGTTTGCTAGGAAAAATAAAAAGAGACTCATTTATTTGAAAGGGGGGAATGGTATAATGATCTTGTTAAACTTTTTCATACCAATTTTTGTGAACAATTAATATTTTAATCGAGGGATTGATACTCAAACACCATAACTTTTAATGATGGATTATGTATATTGGGATATGCTTTTATAATGAGGTATAAGTATTTATTTCATTGGTTGATTGATGGAATATAATAATGAAGTTGATAACCATATTTGGAATTAAATTAAGAAAATATACTCAAAATGTGGTGGGGAATATCTTGATTAATAAATTGTTTATTATTTAATGGATATTGACATTCTCTAACAAATAATACTTCCTTATACACCAAAATTGAATAGTTTCATCGAAATTAAGAACCAAATCCTATGAGACATGGTGATATTAATGATGAGTCAAACAATTCATCCATTTTCATTTTAAGGAAACACATTTTAGTAAAACAAAAATCTTAAATGAGTGAAAAATAATTTGGAATATGTTATTCCATGCATATTTTAGAGTGTAATTAAAATCATGTTGTTTTACTTACATGTATGGGGAATTAAACCATTTGTTATGTCCTATTCAGGAAATCTATTAGGACCCAGAGTCACAAAGTGTACTTTTATAGGATACGTAACGTAAAAAAGGGTATATTACAAATAAAAATCCTTATATAATAAAGTAATAGGGCATTAACATATGGTTTTCCTTGAGAGGGAGAAAATATCTAGAAGAGATAATCGAAGGGAGAGATAATTTGATGAAGTCTCGAGTCAAGGTATACATGTGTTTGAATATGAAAAAATTCAAAAACAAAACCCATGGTAGAATATGTTACAGAGACACGAGCAATGTGTCCAATTTCTAGAGAGGTTATAGAACTAGAAAGATACGTTATTCTTGTCAACGACATTGGTGGCTCCATATTATTTGATTGAAATGGTCATGTTACCAACATTGAATTTGTAAGTATCACATAGCTTTACAAGTCATACTATGTTATGCATTGTAATGTTGATTCCATATAATAAAAAAGTCCTGATTTTTGTATGTATTCTGTTGGATATAAATTTTGTTTTTTTAAAGGATATTCAAGGAGAAACTGATCATGCTTGGATAGGTCAATACTTATAAGGAACGACATGATCTAAAATGATTGAAATGATGTTAAAGAATAGACTAGAATGAAACTCTTTCACCTGTTCTATATTGAAATCCTTTTAAATTATAATTTTTTCATTGATTTATATGACTATGATCTCTGGTAAATTCATTTCAAAATATCATTATTTAATGGGAATCATTAGGAAGATATATATATGAAACAACTTGATGGGTTTGTTACTTCGATGGATTCCAATAAGGTATGAAAACTATAGGGATCAATTTAGTTATTAAATAAGGAATCCTAGTCATGGAACATTAGGTTCCATAAAGGTACAACATAATTTGGATTTATAAATAATGAATTTGATCTAGATGATTTTAAATTTGTTAGTGGGAGTAAAATAATTTTCTTAATATTTTATGTTGATGAAATATGAATATTTTTTAATGAAACACTAGTATTACATTATATTATATATTGGATGAATAAATGAATTATCAATGATGTACATGAGTGAATCATACTATATTATTGGGATCAAGATCCATCATTATGAATTGAAGAGGTTAATTAGTCTAATTTAATGTATATATATTGACATGATATTAAATAGAATTAGTATTGAAAAATCCAAGTGGGAAGTATTAAAAATGTAACATAGATTAAATATTTATAGTAAAATATATCCTTATAAACCTGAGTAAAGATAGAGGATGAAAAGGACTTTATAAGTGTTAGTGATTGGGTCTGTCATGTATGTTATGAAATGTAGTATTCAAAATGTCACTTATGACTTTAATGTTCTTAGAAGACATGATGATAACCAAGGGTTCCACAATTAGATGGAATTCAATACCATCTTAAAGTATTTGATACATATTATGTATATGTTACTAGTCTAGGATGGATATGGGAATCTATATATTATATGAAATGAAAATTTTAACATCCAAATAGATCAAGACAATCTGAATATAAGGCCTCGGCCTTAAACCTTACTTAATATTGAATTAAATGAATAATTCACATTGAGGATCTTTTCAGGTTTAGAGTTTTAGAGAATTAGTACATAACTATTACATCTCAAAAGATTACAAAGTAGACACTTCTACCAGGTTTCCATAGAATAAAAAATCCTAAAAATAAACATGTCTAGTTCCAGGTTTTATATAGCATGACTTTCCCTTGATCCCATCCTTGACCCTATTCCACATTAACTCCAGTGAAAAACATTTCAAAAAAAACATGGGGTGAGCATAAAAAGCTTAGTAAGGGATACATAAAGAATGAAAACTATTAGTTTATCAAAACAACAAGTAAACCATGTATACTTTATTAAATTAATACTTTTCACCTTTTTGAAGTAGTAAAAACTCTTCACTGAATAAAAGATCATTACATACCCTTTTGTAACCAAATGATTACCATAAAACCCATATAATGATCACATAACATATAAAGGTAACTTGGGATATAAACATATTTAAATGGAATAACCATACGGTCGACTTCCACACATATCAGTTAATGGAATATCCATACGGCCGACATCCATACCCAATGCATTGGAGGTTATAACGTAACCACCCGTCCTAGTATTCACAGCACCACCCTTCATATGGTTTATCATGTAACCACCCATCAAATATCCAAGTACCATTATAAAATCATAAGACATAAAACAAATAT
This sequence comes from Viscum album, assembly GCA_963277665.1. Classification (NCBI taxonomy): domain Eukaryota; kingdom Viridiplantae; phylum Streptophyta; class Magnoliopsida; order Santalales; family Viscaceae; genus Viscum; species Viscum album. Next base: position 729,157,414 of record OY728155.1, read on the forward strand.
AATGGAAAGAAAAAATTTCCACACTTTGATTATAATATATCACATAAACATATTGACATAAAAATACATTATAAAAACTATTTTCAATACCAAAATAACTAAAATAGTATATGGTATTTATTTCATTTTAAAAACATTATGGCTTGTTGAGGAATCCAAAGACCAAATAATACTCGCGGCGGCGGAAAAGGTCGTTGTCACCGCGTATGTTAAAAGAAACATTCCTTTTTTTCGTTTAGTAAAAAGCTTCATAGAAAAAGATTCATTTTTTATAAAAGTAAAAGTCAAATGGGTTTATACACCGTATAAGGGATAGTTTTGTATAAAACAAAATATGCCTCAATGAAAGGAGATTGAGACGAAGTCCCTTACCTCGGTTCCGACTTGACTCGATCGTTCTTTAACATCCTGAATAATAAACTTGACTTAATTTCTACTTGGATAATAACCTTTTTCAAGCTAATTATTACTTTTATATCACTTATGACCATATTATAAACATTATTTAATTATTTAATTTAATAATGTATGTTTTGTCGATATTTGGTTCTTAAGTCGAAAGAGGACTTCTTACAATTACATGTTGTTCCTGTGGTCAAAGTTTCATTATATCCAGAATGATATTCATTATTTGGATATCATATATATCATATATATCCATCATATACATGTAACTATAATATTACACAATCATTTATAGGTAAGAAATGAAATGCACCGTTCATGGAGATGGTAAGCCGTACGTACACAGGAACACTACTTTCATTTCTATGTCATATTAATGGAATTAAAACTAAATGAGAGGTAAGTATATTTAAATTCCATAATTATATTCATCATTTATATGTAACATTCATCATATATAATAACTTTAAATCCATCCTTTATACATCCCACATATGGCATTAACGAATCAAATCACATTGAGGGGGCGGTAGTTCGCACTTCCTAAAATGAAGATAGCGCATATACCCATAATGGAAGCCATAAAGGTATACCACAAATGAAAAACAAATAAGCATAATAAAAACATAAACATAATATATATCATATATAAATAGTGTGACATATTAATGGCCAACATTAAAGGTTTTAAAAGATGATTGAACAATCATCGTTTCGTGAGGCAGAAATTTTCCAACCACAGAAATAGTATGTTCTTTAACCATTAAACAGAGGTGTGTGTAGGTGTAGCTCGAATCCTTATTATAAAAAAATCCTAGTATATTTATGATACTGTATTTGTAAAAAAATAAATTAATAAAAAGAGTTTAGGGGGTTGGAGAAGCAAAATAACACAGAATAACACAAGTGAAGACATTACCTTTAAATTGGGTAACTCTCGTAGATTTGAGCTCAAAGGCTTCCTTGGGAAGAATTCTTCCCAAACGGAGGCTTCTGGGAGTAAGATAGGTATGTGTAGAGACAAAATGGTCAGATCTTGGCCGAGCCAAAGGATTGAGAGGTGTGGTTAAGGTGGTAGAGGTGGGGTCTTTTTATAAGAGGAGAAGAGGGGCACTCTTGGAAAGTTATAAAAGTTTACTTTATTATAAAATGGTTTTCGGATTTTAAAGGTCCCACATTGATATAATTCGAGGATAAGGTGATAAGGGTTCTAAATATACTCATAAAATAGGTATTTGACAAGTTTAAGTCTTATATTTTAAATTATCTTTTTATTTTATTTAAATCATTCATTAATGAGGTAATCGATGCATCATCATGATGTAATAAATAATTTAATTTATTTAATGTCTAAAAATTATAAAAAAACTATCATGATGTAGGAAATATTTTTATCTTTCTAATTAATATTTATAGTCAAAAATATGACTTGTATAACCCCATTTAAAAATTGTTTTAGTAAAACAACTCATGTTTGTGACATTTTCTTTTTTACATTAAATAAAAAAAAATTAATGTCATTTTCCTACCAAAGTGGCTCCATGGGGTCCCCAAGTTGACCCATAGATTTTCCTGGTCCACCATGACACATCCAATGAGGGTAGGAAATGTTTCAAGTTTATTTCATATTATTAAAACATTAGTTTTACCTTAAACTACACTAATTACCTCTAATCGCGATTAATAAACTTAAAAGTTACTATTCACAAAAAAAAATTATTTTAATCCCATTGAACCAAATTTTACTTCTTAATGACAACCATGTATGTCAAATTTTTGAAATTCAAAACACAGAGGTGGTAAAATTTCATTTAAACAAAAAATCAGTTTTTCTATGTACCACTTAATGGTTTCACTATTCATCAAAAATTGAAGATTTTCAGAAAAATACCAAAACATCACCCTAATAAATATTTGATATTCTGAATTCAAAAATGAAGTCTATTTTAAAAAATTCAAAACATTTAAGTTGCATTAATTAATTTATTAATTAATTACCGCCGTCAGAACAAAGAGCGTGTTTCTATGAAACAATAAGTATCAAAAGATTGACACTAGTTTAAGTCCGATTTCAAAGTGAAATTAATTCCAATGATTACTATTGTATTAAATGGTAAAAATATATTCTAATTTCACATTAAAACCAATTAAAACTATAATCTAATCATATAAACAAATTTGATTAAAAAGAAGTTTTGAATTAAAATACAACATTTTTCACTATTCATTAAAAAAATGATCTTTATCGGAAAAATACCAAAAATTTACACAAAGTAAATTTTGATGTCCTGATTCAAAAGAAGAGTTTTATTTAGTCCAATAAAATATATAAGAGTGACCAAAACTATATTTAATGACGGTTCACCATCAACAGGCGATAAGTGAACCTTTAGTGAAAATTTGGGTATAAATGCCTAAAAATGAATTCTTTTCGTATTTGAAGCCTTTATATTTTATTGGATAAATGTAAAAACTTTTAAAAAACATATATAATAATATTATAGTTATTTCTATCCATTCCCACCAATACAACGGCTATGTGTTAACTACCATTTAAAATAATATTATTTTATTACTAGTGTGAAACGTAAGATTTCAATGAAACTCTTTGTTGCGTATCGGGTACACTATCGAGCATAGAAACCCCATTAAATTAAAATTAATATTTAATTCATAAATATTAATAAATATGAAAATTCTTTATTCTTTATTTACCTAGGATGTTACATCCTTCCCCCCTTTTGGGAATTGCATCCTCGCAATTTTATTCACTTATCAAAATAAGTGGGGCTATTTATCCCTCATAGCATTTTTAGATTCCCACGTTGCCTCTTGAACAATATGGTTTTTCCACAAAACCTTTACCTGGTAAATTACCTTATTTCGCTACACTTTCTCTCTTAGGTCAAGAATCTGGACTGGTTGTTCTTCATAAGAGATATTCCCTTCCAACTGAACTACCTCTGGGCTCAAAACATGAGATGAATCTGGCATATACTTTCTCAACATTGAAACATGAAAAACATTGTGTACCTGAGATAAACTCAGAGGTAAAGCCACTCGGTAAGAAACTGTTCCAACTTTCTCCACACTTTCATATGGTCCAATGATCCTTTAACTCATCTTTCCTTTCTTACCAAATCACATAACACTTTTCCATGGTGATACTTTGAGAGAAACATGATCACCCACCTCAAAAGAGAGATCCTTCCTCCTGTTGTACGTATAACTCTTCTGCCTGCATTGAGCTGTTCTCATGTGTTTCTGTATCCGCTAAACTTTTTCTGCCAACTCTTCTACCAATTCTGGTCCAATCTGCTTCCTTTCACCTACTTCATCCCAAAAATTCGGTGTTCGACACTGCTTCCCATATAATGCCTCAAATGGTGCCATCTGTATACTGGAATGAAAATACTTTTTATAAGAAAACCCAACCAAAGAAAGTTGTTGGTCCCAACTTCCCTGATAATCCATCGAACAAGCACGTAGCATATCCTCTAATTTTTGAATTGTTCATTCTGACTGCCCATCTGATTGTGGATGAAAAGCGGTACTAAAATTTAATTCAGTACCCAATAACTTCTGAAGGCCCTTCCAAAAGTTAGAAGTAAACCTGAGATCACGATTAGACACAATGGAGATAGGAACTCCATGTAACCTGACTATCTCTTTAAGATGAAAACGGGAAAGTTTATCTAGGGAAAAAAGTGTCTCATATCACAAGGAAATGAGCATATTTAGTCAAGTGATCAACAATAACCCAGATTGCATTATTACCTCGAGGTGTCTTCGGCAATCCCACAACGAAGTCCATGTATACATTCTCCCATTTCCACTCTGGCATTGGTAAAGGCTGAAGCATCCCTTTAGGTAACTGTCTCTCTACTTTAACCTGCTGGCAAGTCAAACACATCACAGTAAAAGTAGCAATATCTATTTTCATTCCATCCCACCAGTAATACTCCCGCAGATCTCTGTTCATCTTAGTACTGCCATGATGAATTGAAAATGGGGAACTATGAGTCTCACATAACAACTAATTCTTCAACTGTGAATCACAAGGCACACACAATCTCTTCCCAAATATCAAAACACAATCATTATCAATGATAAATTCAGGCAACTTACCCTTCTAAACCAGCTCTACCTTTTTCTGCAACTCACTGTCTTGCTTCTGTGCTTGCTTGATTCTATCTGATAGAGAAGATTTCACTGATACCTGAAACAAACCAGAAGGAAATCCTACACCAACAACTTCTATTCCAAAGTTCATCAAATCCTTACCAAAGGATCACATTCCAAACGCAACATTTTTAATGAAACATTACTTTTTCTACTCAAAGAATCAGCCACTTGATTCGCTTTTCTCGGATGGTAATGAATTGTACAATCATAATCCTTGATTATTTCCAGGAATCTCCTCTGTCTCATGTTCAATTATTTCTGAGTAAATATATACTTTAAACATTTGTGATCGGTATATATATTATACTTTACTCCATACAAATGATGCCTCCAAAATGTTTAAGCAAAAACAACAGCAGCTAATTCCAAATCATGTGTAGGATAATCTACCTCATGAGTTTTCAACTGACGAGAAGCATAAGCAATTACCTGATCATTTTTAATTAGGACACAACCAAGCCCTTTCAATAAAGCATCACGGTAGATAACAAACTCCCCATTCTTGGAAGGTAGTGCCAAAACTAGAGAATTCACCAATCTTCTTTTCAACTCTTGAAAACAATCATCACATTATTTTGTCCAGATAAACTTAACACCCTTACGAGTTAGCTTAGTCATTGGACTAGATAACCGGGAAAAATTTCTAACAAACCTTCGGTAATAGCCTGCCAATCCAAGGAAGCTATGAATCTCAGTTACATTTGTGGGTCTTGTCCATTTTTCAACAACCTGAGTCAACTGAGCCATCACTACAACAAATTGTTTAGTTATGATTCTGACTATCTCAGGATACTATTTTGATAGGTCATTTCCTCTATATTCCATCCCAGAAAATCTGTTCTGTTTCCTCTATGAAAAACCATTCTTAAAAAAAATTTCTTAGATGAAGCAAAATGGTAATCATCAAATGCTATATCATTTAAATTTGACCATATGAAAAATATTTTTGGATAATCATTTAATAGAATTCTAACTCCTAAAGTTATCTAAACTGACCTCTGATACCAACTATAAGGCCCCGGCCTTAAACCTTACTTAATATTGAATAAACTGAATAATTCCCATTGAGGATCTTTTCAGGTTTAGAGTTTTAGAGAATTAGTACATACCTATTACATCTCAAATAATTACAAAGTAGACACTTCTACTAAGTTTCCATAGAATAAAAACTCTTAAAAAGAAACATGTCTACTTCCATGTTTTATATAGCATGTCTTTCCCTTGATCTGATCCTTGACCATATTCCACATTATGTCCTGTGAAAAACATTTCAAAAAAACATGGGGCGAGCATAAAAAGCTCAGTAAGGGATACACAAAGAATGAAAACTATTAGATTATCAAAACAACAAGTAAACCATGTATACTTTATCAAAGTAATACTTTTCACCTTTATGAAGTAGTAAAAACTATTCTCTGAATAAAAGATCATTACTTACCCTTTTGTAACCAAAATATTACCATAAAACCCATATAAAGATCACATAACATATAAATGTAACTTGGGACATAAACATACTTAAATGGAATAAACATATGGTTGACTTCCACACATATCACTTAATGGAATAGCAATATGGACGAATTCCATACCCAATGCAATGGAGGTTATAATGTAACCACCCATCCTGGTATTCACGGCACCACCCATCATATGTTTTATCATGTAACCACCCGTCAAATGTCCAAGTACCATTATAAAATCATAATACATAAAACAAATATAATGGAAGGAAAACATTTCCACACTTTGATCACAATATATCACATAAATATATTGACATAAAAAATCCATTATAAAAACCATTTTCAATAAAAAAAATACATAAAAGAGTATATGGTATTTATTTCATTTTAAAAACATTACGACTTGTTGAGGAAGCCAAAGACCAAATAATACTCGCAGTGGCAGATAAGGTTATTGTCACCGCGTACGTTAAAAGAAACATTCCTTTTTGTCATTTAGTAAAATGCTTCGTAGAAAAAGATTCCTTTTTTATAAAAGTAAAATTCATAGGGTTTTATATACCATATAAAGGAAAGTTTTTTATAAAACAAAATATGCCTCAATGAAAGGAGATAGAGATGAAGTTCCTTACCTTGGGTCTGACTTGACTCGATCGTTATTTAACGTCCTGAATAATAAACTTGAGTTAATTTCTACTTGATTAAGAACCTTTTTGAATTTAATTATTGCTCTTATATCACTTATGACCATTTTATAATCATTATTTAATCATTTAAGTTAATAATGTGTGTTTTTTTTTTGATATTTGGTTCTTAAGTTGAAAGTGGACTTCTTACAAATACATGTTGTTCGTGTGGTCAAAGGTTCATTATATCCAAAATTATATTCATGATTTGGATATCATATATATCATATATATCCAGTATATACATGTAATTATAATATTACATAATCATTTATAAGTAAGAAATGAAATGCACTGTTCATTGAGACGGTAAGCCGTACGTACACATGAACGCTACTTTCATTTCTATGTTATATTAATGGAATTAAAACTAAATGATAGGTAAGTATATTTTAATTCATGAATTATATTCATCATTTATATGTAACATACATAATATATAATAACTTTAAATCCATCCTTTATTCATCCCACATATGGCATTAACGAATCAAATCACTTTGAGGGGGCGGTAATCTGCACTTCCTAAAATGAAGATATTGCATATACCCATAATGGAAGCCATAAAGGTATACAAAAAATGAAAAATACAGAAGCCTAAGCATACAATAAACATAATATATATCATATATAAATAGGGTGGCATCTCAATGGCCACCATTAAAGGTGTCAAAAGAAGATTGAACAATCATCGTTTCGTGAGGCAGAAATTCGCCAACCACAGAAACAGTATGTTCTTTAACCATTAGACAGAGGTGTGTGTAGGTGTAGCTCGAATCATTCTTATAACAACATACTAGTATATTTAAGATACTTTAGTTGTTACAAAATAAATGAATAAAAAGTGTTTAGGGGTTGGAGAAGCAAAATAAAACAAAAGAACACAAGTGAAGACATTACCTTAAAATTGGGTAACTCTCTTAGATTTGAGCTCAAAGGCTTCCTTGGGAAGACTTCTGCCCAACGTGAGGCTTCTAGGAGTAAGAGAGGGATGTGTAGAGACCAAATGGGTAGAGCATGGCCGAACCAAAGGCTTGATATGTGTGGGTAATGTGGTAGAGGTGGGGGCCTTTTCTAAGAGGAGAGGAGGGGCACTCTTGGAATGTTTTAAAAGTTTACTTTATTATAAAATGATTTTCGGATTTTAAAGGTCCCACGTTGATATAATTATAGGATAAGGTGATAAGGGTTCTAAATATACTCATAAAATAGGTCTTTGACAAGTGTATGTCTAAATTTACATTATCTTTTCATTTTATTTAAATCGTTCATTAATGAGGTAATCGCTGCATCATCATGATGTCATAAATAATTTAATTTATTTAATGTCTAAAAATTATAAAAAAATATCATGATGTATGAAATCTTTTTATCTTTATGATTAATATTTATAGTAAAAAATATGTCTTGTATAACCTCATTTAAAAATTGATTTAGTAAAACAACTCATGTTTGTGACATTTTAATTTTAACATTAAATAAAAAGTTTTTAATGTCATTTTCCTACCAAAGTGGCTCCATGGGGTCCCCAAGTTGACCCATGGATTGTCTTGGTCGTCCATGACACATACAATAAGGTTAGGACATGTGTCATGTTCATTTCATATTATTAAAAAATTATTTTTACCTTAAACTACACTAATTACCTCTAATCGCGATTAATAAACTTAAAAGTTACTATTCACCAAAAAATTATTTTAATCCCATTGAACCACATTTTACTTCTTAATGAAAACCATGTATGTCGGATTTTTGAAATTCAAAACACAGAGGTGGTAAAATTTCATTTAAACGAAAAATCAGTTTTTCTAAGTACCACTTAGTGGTTTCACTATTCATCAAAAATTGAAGTTTTTGAGAAAAATACAAAAACTTCACCCTAATATATATTTGATATTACAAATTAAAAAATTAAGTCTATTTTAAAAAATTCAAAACATATACGTTTCATCAATTAATTTAATAATTAATTCCCGCTGTCAGAGCAAAGAGCGTGTTTTTATGAAACAATAAGTATCAAAAGATTGACACAAGTTGACGTTTCATTTCAAAGTGAAATTAATTCCAACGACCACTATTAGATTAAATGGTAAAAATATATTCTAATTTCACTTTCAAACCAATTCAAATGATAATATAATCATTTAAATAAATTATATTAAAATTTTGTTTTGAAATAAAATACAACATTTTTCACTATTCATTAAAAAATGATCTTTATCGGAAAAATACCAAATATTTACACAAAGTAAATTATGATATCCTGATTATAAATAAGAGTTTTATTTAGTCCAATATAATATATACGAGTGACCAAAACTATATTTAATGATGGTTCGCCATCAAAAGGCGATAAGTGAACCTTTAGTGAAAATTAGGGTATAAATGCCTAAAATTGAATTCTTTTCGTATTTTAAGCCTTTATCTTTTATTTGATAAATGAACAAACATTTAAAAAACATATATAATCATATTTTAGTTATTTCTATCCATTCCTGCCAATACAACGACTATGTGTTAACTACCATTTAAAATTATATTATTTTATTACTAGTGTGCAACGTAAGATTTCAATGAAACTCTTTGTTGCGTATTGGGTACGCTATCGATCATAACAACCCATTTAAAGGAAAATTAATATTTAATTCGTGAATATTAATAAATATGAAAATGCTTCATTCTTTATTTACCTGGGATGTTACACTGAAATCCTAAATGGGAAACATCTTCACTCTCAACAGAGGAGTTGTGAGCTAGAAGATATAAAATCTATTTGTATTCACATATTATATATTGTCTTTTGAGTATATTTTAGCTTATGTGGAAGATTAAAAAATAGTTTGGATATGAAAATTCATCCACAATATTGACGTGGTACCTAGCAAAAAATAGCCTATATCACTCTATTGTGATAATACTATAGTGGCATTCCTTGAAAAAGATCCATGGTCACATTAGTGGAAAAACAACATAATTTGGAAGTACTATATCTTTAGGGAATTTTCTCCAAGAGTTCAAGATATAGTAAGAGGAATATCTATAGAAGATATCATTATAGATCAATGGACTACATCCTTATCTCAAAAGAATCATGATCATCATGTGAGGTATAGAAGACCAAAACTAATTTGGAGTTCAATCTAGTTCCCATGGTATCCTATTAGAGTTGATTTTCTAGAACCAATAATTTTTAATTTTTAATTAATTTATATTCAAATATTTAAATATTAATAATTTGTATTATTACAAATTATTCGTTGTTATTCATGACATTAATTCAATAATTTCATAGAGTATCTATCACAGTGATAAGGTCATATGAGTTCACCACTATGATGAGAACCATGAAATTCCATGATAATTTTCCTAAAAGTAGGTCTATAGTCAGATAACACACTATGAAGGGAGAAAATAATGTTGACTGTCATGTGCTAGTCCTTGTAAGAATTTGAGTCGTCTTCCCTTGAATTGTGCACTTGGTAATATCCAAGGTTAGAGATTAAGAGAACCAGCCTACTTCATGAAATTACACTTGTTTACGTTTCACTAAAGGATCCTATATGATATCTTGTGTAATAGTCCTTAGACATTATTTTTAGTATTTATTTTTTCCTTGAATTAGTTAATTTCTTTCACTATCCAAAACCATAAAGACATATGTTCCTGGGATGTAGGTTATGTTTGGTGCATCATGAATGATATGTGATTAATTAATAAGTCATGAAACGATTCCCAATTTTATATTAACTGAATTATATATCTCAATCATTTCATAAAAATGGATTCATAAAATTAAATTCCATGGCCATGGATTAATTAATAGTTTATTTCGAATATTCAAAGAAAGACATATATATCACTTACCTTGGTGACAGGGGTGTGAAACCTGCATGATGAGATATTATGACAAAGAGGTTATATTAAAATATCTGCATTTGTGTGTAGTAGTTGAAATTGCTATATTAACTTCTTTCTCTTGGGTTACTCGACCCATTACATGGCTATTATCAGTGACTTTAGGAAACCTCACCTAATTCCAATGAAAAAGAATCCTACAGTGTCACAAACTAAGTGTTTCCATTTATCTTATTTAAATTTTATTTGATTTTAGTTGTTAGAGTAAATTTTATTCTCAAGACCAATGAATAATTTATTCATCATCTATAGATCAGAATTATTCATAAGTTAATAACTAAATATTATGTTTTTTAAAAAAATTATTCATCTAATTTCATGGATAATTAACAAATATTTATTTTCTAGACTTTAAATATAATTTTCATTTTATTTATTTAATATTTGTTAATTATTTTTACAACATACTATTAATTTGAATAATTATTTATGAATAAATATGTAATAATTATAAATTCAGATGTTCTAAAAATGATGGGGAGGATTATCAAACCAAGACCATGTCTGGTGATAAATATTAATTTCAATGATAATAGAATAATACTTCTCATTTCCTCAAATGGTTCATTACATAAATAATAATAATAATAATAATAATAATATATTGAATGGTGTTAGCTAAAGCTTATTATATGATTTAAGGGTCGTTGTGCAAATTAAAAAATATTTAAACTTAAACACTAACACTATAAATAGATTTCTTGGTCTACTGTGAAGGTTTAATCATCAATTGAGGATCAATGTGAAAAAAAATATAATCTATATTCAACCTTCTACCATCCTCTCAAGAATGATAAGAAAAAGTGATAATTCTTAAATCCTAAAGGAACATGATATGTTCAAGTCAAATAAAAAAATATGATCAGTCCAATATGCCATAACTTGAAATTTCATCAATGTTGTTCAAAGACCGAAATACCACATGTGGATCAATGCCCGATGGGATCTAATTTGTTTTCTCCCTCCATAATGAAATTAATCTGAAAAGTCTATAAAATGATTAACATCATCATAAAATAGTCATCCCATGTTGAGGTAATCATTTTTCTGAACTAGTTTAAAATAATTTTAAATTAATCATGATAGGGATCATCACTAGGTGATATAAATTCTAGGTCAACATTCTATGGAAAAAGTTCAGTGTTAACGATGTTTACATAAGATAAAATTTGTGAGTAATCCATCAAATCAATAAAATCCCTAGTTGTTATTCATCCAAAACATGCTTCTGAAATGTATAGAATATTAAATGGTTTCATTATAGTCAATTCTATTAATTTTCATAAAAACTCATTCCCCCAAGATTATACAACAGACAAATAATCTACCAACCAAGTTACTTTTAGGTTTGAAACCCCATTTTACATTACAGGCCTCACCACTTTAGGTGAATCCACCAAGCTTTAATCATTGTTAGTGTATATGGATTTAATTTTATATTCCTCATATTTTTATGATTTCGGAGGATCAAAACTCAAAATATCCTCCAGGTGGGTATTAGGTTCATCATTTTTGAAAATTACATCACTAAAATTATCTATGAAAAATTCATATATCACATGATCATAATGAATCCTACCATACCTTTTCAATTCTTCTGTAACATGAGTATGTTATTCTTCTATAACTCTTTGCTGGCCCATCTCAACGTCCACCTTATGAAACATTCTGATCAGTTAGAATTAAGTAGCTCCAAGATCATCATTACTCCCAATGACACCTTGAATTATTTGTTCCTTCTCAAGAAAACACCACGTCATGCCACTTTGTATTTTGTAGGATTATTGAAATAATATCCCATAGTTTCCATAGGATAAATAAAAAATAAGAATTAACTAGATTTATAGTAATTCATGCTTGAATCTAAATATCATAAAAATTATTATCATACCCAATTATATATAAAATATAAAATGGGGAATTCCACAGCCGATATCTCATTTTTTTTCTATATGAATGCTTTATATGGATCAAACTTTTGTAGAAACACACAATTCTATTTGGTGTAACCATAGAATTAAATGGAATTTTCACTATGATTCCTCATGGACCAAACCATTTTTAACAATGTATGAATCCCCCTTTCAGATAAACAATTCTATTATCGTGTTCTAGGAGTACTGAGTTATAAAAAAAAATTCAAAAATCCATCACATGTTTAATAAATTCCTAGTGAAAGTATTCACAACAAAAATTTGATAATAAAATCATAACAACCTTTTCTAGAGGATTACTTTCATAATTTTAAAATTTCATAAAATTTTTAAATGTTTCATTCATTTTTCCCTTAAGTGAAAAATATTGAAACCATAATTTTTTGAAAAATAAAGGAAACAATGTACCTAAAACAACCACTTTCATGTGTACTCATTTCTCCACATATATTAGTATGTATGAGTTATAATAACCCACCAACCATTTCAATTTTTTACTAAGAGTTTATTTTTTCATATTACCAAATAAAAAATATTCATAATTTTATACTAAATCATAATAATATTATTCCAATAATAACTCTCTATATAGTTTTTTGATGTGTTTCTCATCAATATACCCATAGTGACAATGGAAATGATAACTGTGATTCAAATCCACCCATGCCTTCTTATTTTGAATGTTATTAATTGGATTATCCATATCTAGAATGTATAATTTCAAATCATATCGATGATTCCACATAAAATATCATTCTTATATAGAGAAAAAAAAATTGTTTAGAATATTGAATGGGAATTCCTTATTTTTATACAATATTTTTTTTATGATTATGTTAGAAAGAAAATAATATTACTCCTATTATAATACTAATCCTCATGGTAAAGTAAGATCATAAGTTAAAAATTATAATAAAAAACTCTTGATCTATTACTAACATGATGTTATACATCATCCTTTACCAATACCATCGTATCTCTGAGCCTACATTTTTTAGTTTTTACATATTATGCAAACATGATATCGAGTACCTTGGAATCATAGTTTGTGAAATTTACATCTATAACATTACAATTATATTTTTAGGAATTTCCCAATTTGAGAACACTTCTCATGCTTAGATACCCAACATTAAATATTATATTGGTCATACCAATGAGTAATCTCGATATTATTATTATGAAATAATCCATAACTTATAAAAAATACATATATTTGGGGGCATATATGTATTAAATGTTTTCATCATGTAATTTTAATGAATGTAACCCCACTAAAATGATTACCCAATACATAATTGTTTGATTGGAATATATAGGAAGATGACATAATTACAATAGGTGGGGGACAATTGTAAGTTTAAAAACATTGATTTTTCATCTTAGGGAAGTCTATGTTTTAAAAAGTTAAACAAATCAGATTTACTAAACCACATTCTATAAGGTTAATGAAAACAAAATGGGTCCGATAAATATTATTATCATAATAAGAATAAGCCACTAGTTTTCAAAAAAAAGATTCTACAATAATGTGTACAATATCTTAAATCACAGTTTTAATAAAAGAGAATGTAAAATAAGTAAAACCTTCTGTTATTTTTTTTGAGGAATTATAGAAACATGTAACCAAACAAGTATATTAAATAAATTGAAATCTTTTACCGCCAAAATATGGGTATCCAATGACTTTGGTTAAATTTCCCATGATTTACACTTTCAAGAATGCCTATCTTGTCCACACCCTGGTAAGACCTTGATCTGTGAATGATTAGATGCAACTTCTGTCTTTCTAACCCTGCAAGACCTCGATTAAGAAGGTAATAAGCTCCAATATCTTCCTTCAGCTAGAATTCCATAATTAAACAGGTAATTGGAACCACTATCTTCCTTCATATTAGAAGTGTTGGATCTTGAATATACATATTATACACAAGAGGGGGGGGGGGTGAATTGTGTCTTTCTGATTTTTCGTTAACTCTTCAATTGAACGAGTTCTGTCCTCTATGCATTATCAGATTTGATCATGCAGAGGAATAAGTAAAAGAAGGGACACATAGATGTATAGTGGGTCGGGGAATAGAATTCCCCTAGTCCACTCCACCAATGCTCAACTGCACGAGCTTGGTGATTTTCACTATCCAGACCTCTTTCCCACAGACCTTCCAACAACTAAAAAACAGGAAGTTGAAACCTTTAAAATTTTCAAGATAACAATGACTTATGGTTCAATCACAAACCTACTCAGCTTAGTAAGATAATCTGGTTACTCAAGATAAAAAGAATTTTAGAAAGACCTTTTTCAGTTTATCTTCACAATTGCAACAGAATGCAATTGACAACAGATGGATCATCGTCTCTAGAAATATTGATTTTCAAGTCGAAGAAGATCTAAGTCAAGCCGGTTGCAGTAGATAAAGATATATAATTAACAACTTTAATAGTAGTAGATCCACAATATATATTTGATTTTGAAAAACTGAATCTTCTATCGAGTTCCTTCTTCTTAAATAAACAGAGCTTTGACACACCTTTTGAATCAACAGAACTGAGTGCTTTTAACAGTCTCTGTTTTACACCTTTTTGAATAATAGAATTATCACCACATTTCTATGCCTGGTGTTTTAGAAAAAATATATATAATAAAGTCGATCATATCCCCTGCACATTTAGATCCATAAAAGTCTCCTTTTGATTCACAATATTCAAAAATTTGAGTTTACAGTGTAGTCGTAACATCCCTGAAGACTCGGCATAAAAAGATCCAATTAATTCTATCTTTAATCCATTGATAAAATGTATTTGAATCAGTCAAAGTCATATTTTAAAATCAACTTTAAATCCGGCTTGAAATCCGCCTAACAATCAGCTCGCCGAACGTTGCATAAAAAAAATCGTCTATCAAACATTCTGATGCCAAATGTAAGGTTGATTTAAGGTCTCCAAACATCAGGTTGACAACGTAAGGTTGAACATAAATGTATGGTTCATGTTACTTTCTTCAAACATAAGGTTGATCATAAACTTAGGGTTGATCATCCATACTTTTTATTCAACTCTCAGACGAAAGATAAAAGATCCATTCAAAGAACATATGGTAGTTTACAAAAGTAAGGTTAATGAACAATACTGTTGAGAAACAAATGTAACGTTTAGTACTTATGTATGGTTCTCCTTCCATACTTTGTTGATAACCCAAATGTATGGTTCCTTCCTAACGTAAGGTTCTTCATCCATACTTTTCTGATAACGTATTGTTGATTAACCATACTTTTCTCTTATCTTAAAATGTATACAAGTTTTTCATCCTTACGCTAGGTTTATCCACGTAGGGTATGAACACTTATTCCAGGACACGCTAAAGAAAATCCCAAATAATTAAGGTATGAACAGTGTTTCCAGAACGTACTACAACAGTTCTTGAATAAGTAATAAATTCTCATTATTTCAAGAGTAAAATAAATTAATAAATTCCTGCAAAATACTAAATAAAATCGTTAGAAAATAATTAACGGTATTTCTAAGCATCAAAATTATCATAAAGAGACAGAGTATTATTTTCATTAATCTCCCCCTTTAAATAACATTATTATGTACTATTGAAAACAATAATTTTCTCAACAATATCCTCCTATTTTATGATCACAAAACCCTTAAAATAATTAATGATATCAACATAAAAAATTAATTACATATAGTTTTTAAATTTTGAAAAGATAAATACAATATTAATTTTCCTTAAATTTATCCATTATTAATTTCTCCCCCAATAAGATAAATGTAATACCAAATTTCTCCCAAAAAGATACTTAAAAAAATATAGTGTTTATCCAAAGTTCTCCCACTTTTTTAATAACAAAAAGATTTATAAAATATGGAATAGAACACAGATTGATGTTGTACTGAACATTAGTAAATGCTATAATTAACTGTTTAATTGTAAGGTAATCTGATATACTGGAATATGATAACATAAAAAAGTAATAAACAAATAGTGAAAGAAAAAAATAAAAAATGGAGGAAGTTTTCATTCAAAAACCGCAGTATGTACATGATAATGATATACACAAAAATCAAGGTTTGGGAAAGGTAGTCAATAAGTTCTATCTCTTATGGATTGCAGACTTGATTTCTGTAAACTGTTCCCTGAGTCTCTTCATCATCTCATCCCCATGTTTGATAATTATCTCTATGTTCTCTGAGTCATATGAATATCCTCGATTAAATTGACAATGAAAAACTCATGCATCGTTTTCTCTTTTTCAATAAACACTGACAGCTTCTCTGACATCTGATTTAATAGTGTTCTGATTAGTGGCTCACTAGATATCAGTTGATCCACTAAAAATTTCTGATTGTCCAGCAACACTGATAATGGAGCACTGTTACATTGATGATCTTGCAACATGTCATTCATGTTGCTCATCACGACTGTGATAGCTTTAAATATTCTGATTAAATCAGGTGATGTACGTGATCCACTAATAGCACTATTTGCAACTGATGAAAATTGGTTATCCATAAACAATTTTAGATCTGATAAATCTGAATTCATAACCATTTCAGATCTCAACTTAAAAACTAAATTCATCATATCATCTTTAAACATTTCAACTTCTTTCCTTGAGACTGTACTATCCTTCATCTTTTGAAATCTCAATTGTTCTATTTCTAAGGCATTTCTCAGAGAAATATTCTCAGATTCTAACTGAGACACCTTTTGGTATAGTTCTTCAAATTATTTCTTCCTTGAATCAGAGGCACCATGTGCTTGATTCACATTCTCGGCTCTAGATGATGTAGCAGTACCAAAGGTAATGAGTCAGCATCAGATTGTTCTTTCTCTTTGTTCTGAGTGGGTTGGTCCAGAGATTTTTCCTTATAGTCCTCAGACTCCTCCACAAGAAAATCCTCTTGAGGTACCTCTGTTGGAGCATCAGGGAGATGTTCATCACAAACATCATTATCTTTGTCTTCCACTGGAATTTTGAGAACAATATTTTCAGGAGTTTCCTGAGGTCTGGCCACTTCCTCACAAGGATTTGCCTCCTTATCTTGTTCCTGTTGAAGTGTAACCTCAACATCAGCTACAATCTATTCATGAGTCTCCGTTTGAGCTTATTATTGAACTCTTGATCCCTCTACTGGTGTTCTACTTTCACTAACATCTTCCATGGACTTATCAATAGCATATTCTCTTACAAATGTATAAGAAAATAAAGCTTCTGTTGTGGCCAATGCAGGGGAGGTAGTTTCCTAATTAACAGGTCTAGTTCTTTGAGATTGAAGTCCATGCTGACTTCTTTCTTCATCAGCATCTTCCACATAAAATCGGATCCTTCTTGCTACATTCCTGACTCTTGATTCATCTTGTCCCTCCTTGGAATAATTATGTTGAGCCATAGCACTCTATGAGTTATCCTCAGCTCCTACTGGAAAAAGTTTTCCTTTAATGGTGATCCAGAAATAACCAATTTTTCTTAGAGTTCCAGCATTGAATACATTGCTGTGATGACAACGAACTCTGGCATCCACCAGTCTCACCATATCCTTCTTGAACAATAGATTATAAATAAATCAACCGAAAGGTTAAAAGTTCATCCAGGAATCACTTAGACAACAGTAATTGAGGTACCTTACCATGTACCTTGGGAAGTTTAATTTGATATCACATAACAGAAGATACATTATGTACATATCAGGGTACAAAATCTTTTCCATTTCTTCCATTCTGGGAGCTATTCCAGTCTGAACAAATTTAACCAGGATCTTCTGATCTGGTTCTAAATCTTTCACCATCATTTTCCTAGTAGTAGATGATCCAAACATAAAGGAAAAAATGTCCTCAGATTTATGCAGAACATCTTATATGTTTTTTAAATCAAATGGTATGCTCCTACATATGGGAAATCTAGGATTTGTCATATTTCAACAGAACAGATTGAGAAATATCTGTCCTCAATCATTGGAATCATAATTTCTTCATCCTCACCTAGACTAAACTAAACCAATTTGAAGATATGAATCATTTCTACCTCATAAAAAACTGATACCTTTCACTATTGAAATTATGCTCAAGGTCTTGAAAAGATAAACCCTATTTCAACATTAGAATCATCTTGAACAGCCATTACAGATCTATAACTTTACATTGAATTTTTTTCGTCCAATTGTCTTTTTCTTCTTCGTGTCACTGCTCTCAGGTTCATCTGTTCGCTCGGTCTTTTCCATTTCTGAGTAGATTTCTAAAGGTTTGAAGATTTTAGGGTTTTAAGATTCTAAGATTAGGGGTGTGCAACAGTATGTGGTTTCAGGTTCAAAAGGGTTTTGTTGTAAATGAAACGGGTTCAAATTCAAAAGGGCTCTAACAGCCTTGATTCTTATGTAATCACTAATCATTACATTTATTTTAAAAACAAATAAAATTTTCCTAAGCCTAATTTAATCATAAAAAAATCATAAACTATGTTAAAAAACAAAATAAAATTTGAAAAAATAAATAAAATTAAAAAAATAAAAATAAAAAAATTTATTTAAAATTAAATAAGCCTAGCTCCCCCTTAATGAAATCAAACCTTGATGTGGGAAGTGGTTTTGTAAAAATATTTTCTAACTTAATTTCTATAATTATAAATTCTAAAAATATATCCTTTTTAATAACATGATCTCTTAAAAAGTGATGCCTTAGATCAACGTTCTTAGTTCTAGAATGACTAATAGGATTTTTAGAAATATTAATGGCACTTGTATTATCACATAAAATAGGTGTATTATTAAAATTCATTCCATAGACCAGAAGAGTGTTTTTCATCCACAACACTTGTGCACAGCAACTGCCAGCAGAAACATATTCTTCCTCGGCTGTTGACTGGGCAACTGAATGTTGTTTCTTACTAGACAATGACACTAAAGACTTTCCTAAAAAGTGACATGTTCCTGATGTGATTTTTCTATCTAATCTACAACTTCCGAAGTCAGCATCTAAATATGAAATCAAATTAAAATTAGAAGTTTTAGGATAATGTAGAGATTGAAAAATAGTTCCTTCTAAATATCTAAAAATTCTTTTGACAATATTTAAATGAGATTCTTTGGGATTTGATTGAAATCTAGCAGAAATACATACTGAATAAATTATATCTGGCCTACTAGCAGTATGACATAAAAAACTGCCAATCATACCTCTATATAACTTGTTGTCAACTGATTTCCCGGTTTCATCCAAATCAAGTTTTATATTAGTACACATAGAAGTTGGGAATGTCTTGCTATTTTCATGTCCAAAATTCTTAAGTAAATCATCAGTGTATTTTCTTTGATTTAAAACATTTCCAAAATCTTTTTGAAGTATTTGAAGACCCAAAAATAATTTAATTCTCCCATCATACTCATTTCAAATTTTTCTTGCATTAATTTTGAAAATTCATGACAAATAGTTTTATTAGTTGATGCAAAAATTACATCATCAACATAGATTTGAACCAATAAAACATTATTTTTCACAGTTTTCTTAAAGCGTGTTGGTTCTTCCAATCCAACAGTAATGTAATTTTTCAAAATAAAAGAACATAATATTTCATACCAAGATCTATGTTCTTGTTTAAGGCCATATAGAGCTTTAGTAAGTTCAAAAACAGAATCAAGTTTTTGAGAGTTTTCAAAACCAGGAGGTTGCTCAACATAAACTTCCTCCATTAAAGAACCATTTAAAAAGGAAAATTTATCATCCATCTGAAATAATTTAAAATTCATATAAGATTCATAGGATAAAAGGATTCTAATGGATTATAACCTAGCTACATGTGCAAAAGTATCATTATAATCTATTCCTTCTTCTTGATTATATCTTTTAGCTACTAAACTTGCTTTATTTCTATTTATTGTGCCTTGGTCATCCTGTTTATTTCTAAAGACCCATTTGGTTCCTATTACTGGATAATTATTAGGTCTTTCCACTAATTCCCAAACATCATTTCTTTTAATCTGGTTTAATTCATCTTTCATTTCTATTACCCAGCATTCATCATCTAAAGCTTCTTCTATAGTCTTGGGTTCTTGTTGGGATAGGAAGGCAGAGAATTCCACTTGGTTTCCTAAGTTTCTTCTAGTTTTAATACCAGTCTCTAAGTCACCTATCACAGTTTCTAAAGGGTGATTATTTAGGGTTCTAGACTCTCTAGGAAATACATTTAAAGGTTATTTAGTATCATGTTCCTCTGTACTATACTGAATTTCTTTTATATCATTTTCAAAATATAAGTTCTCAAGTCTCATATAATCATTAAATTTAGGTTCATCCATTTGATCTGTCCTTTTCTCGAAGGGATCAGATTCATCAATGTTCACATGAACTGATTCTTCAACAAACCATGAATTTTTATTATAGACTCTATAAGCTTTGGAGGTAGCATAATATCCTAAAAAAATACCGTCATCATATTTTGGATCGAACTTACCAATATTATCTTTGGTGTTCAAGATGTAGACCTTGCACCCAAAAACATTAAAGAAATTTACTTTAGGTTTTCTATTATTCCATAGTTCATAGGGTGTCTTTTTCAAAATAGTTCTAAATAAAACACTATTAATTATATAAAAAGCTGTATTTATAGCTTCTGCCCAAAAATATATATGTAGGCTATATTCATTTAACATAGTTCTAGCCATTTATTGAATTGTTCTATTTCTTCTTTCTAAAATCCCATTATGTTGAGGTATTATTGGTGCAGAGAATGTATGTTTAACACCCATGTTTGAGCAAAAGGAATTAAATTCCTGATTCTCAAATTCTCCACCAGGATCACTTCTCAATGAGATTATATTAAAACCTTTTTCATTTTGAACAGATTTTCTGAAACTTTTAAATAATGTAAAAGCTTCATTTTTAAATTCCAAAAAAATATCCAAGTAAATCTAGAATAATCTTCAACTAATACATAAACATATAACTTACCAGCTAAGATTTCTACTCTGGAAGGTCGAAACAAATCCATATGTATAAGTTCTAGAGGTTTAGTTATAACAACTTTATCAATAGATTTGAATGATGATTTTTGTATCTTGCCAAGTTGGCATGCATCACATAATCTGTCACATTAAAATTTGAGACTAGAAAAATCAAAAACTAGATGTTTCTTAGATAATTTTTGTAAAAAATATACTTTGTAATGTCAAAGTCTCCTATAATAGATCCAATATTCACTTACTTTAGCAGTCAAGAAGTTTACTTTTTGTTTACACAAGGAATTTAAACCCAAAGTATAAACATTATCAGTTCTTGTAGCCTTAAATTTAAACAGTTTATTTTTAGAAACAGTACAACAATTGTTAGTAAAATCAACAGTATATCCATCATCACAAAGGTGAGATATACTTATCAGGTTGTGTTTCAATCCTTTTACATAAAGTACTTTGTTGATTGAGACTATTTTTGGATCTCCAACAGTTCCAATGCCAATGATTTTTTCCTTTGGCATTGTGACCAAATGTGACAAGTCCTCCTTCCTTTTGAGTGAGTGAAGAAAAATTTAATGAGTTTCCACTCATATGTCTTGAGCAGCTACCGTCCATGTACCATATATCTTTTATACTCTGGTGGCCTGCTACCTGCAAAGACTTTCAAACAAATTGCTTTGGTACCCATATTCGGTTGGGTCCAGGGGTGTTAGCTAGCAATGATCTTGGTATCCAGATTTTCATTGTTCTATTAAAATTAGCTGAATTATATAAGTCTTTTAAGAAAAAGGATTTCTTAATACCAAAAATTTGAGGTGGTCTTAAGAAACAGTTTTTAGCTATATGTCCCTTTGTCCCACAAAAGTTACAATTAACCCTTTTAGAGTTAGGAACAAAATATTTTTTATATATCTTAGGTTTTTCTACTTTACTGCCAATTCCAAATATCTTCTTTTTAATGAACGTTTTCCAGGAATTTCATTTAATGAATTCCATCCTTTTGTAAAAACCAATGCATCCTGTTTGTAAGATTCTACATCATCCTGTAGTGTTTTTATTCTTGATTCAAAATTAATATAGTTAGTGTTAACAGAATTGTATTTATCCGTTAATTCCATATGTTGTTTCAGAATTTTATCTCTTTCATCTGAAACAACTTTATGTATGTTCTTTAGTGACTTATGTTTCTTAAATAGTGAGTCATATATTTCATCAAGCATATTACAGTATGATCCAAGTTTTTCATTTGTGTAGCTTGATTCAGAATTTGATTCATTATTTGAGTCAGAGGAGTAATGTGGGTGTACCTCATCAGTTTCTTCCATGAAACACATGTTTTATTTTAGATTAAATTCTTTCTTTTCTGAGCTTGATTCAAGAGAGCTACTGGAGTCTTCAGATACACTCTAAGTGGCTTTCATAACATTCTTGTCTTTCTACTCATCTTCATTTCTTTTGAAGAATGTCTTCGTCTTTGCATCTTTCAGTTGTGGGAAATTTGGTCTGGTATGCCCCATCTTCTGGCATTCATATCATCTTACTTCCTTATCATCTCTCTTACAGGATTTTTTGAAGTCTCTTTTCTTGCTGTAGAATTTTCTAAATTTTCTGGCTAGCTGAGATAGTTCTTCATCTAAGATTGATGAGTTAGATCTCTCTGGTTTAGCATTGACTTCTATGTTCTTCATCATTCTATTATTTTTTTGTGCTGTTTCCTTCAAGGAAGTATCATCCTTTTTTATGTAGAATTTATGTTCATTTTCCTCATCCTACAATTCAGATTCGTACATCATTAGTGTACCAATCGACTCTCTTATGGTTATATTTTTTATAGGTTTTGATTGTCTGATTGCTGGAGAGATACCATTCCATAAAGTAGGAAGTACCCTCAGTACTTTTAATGCTTGATCAGCATGATTAATAGGTTCTCCTAGAGCTATTATATTATTGACAATTTCTGTCAATCTCTCATTCATTTGGGTAATGATTTCACCTTCAAACATTCTGAAAGTACCATATTTCAATTTGGCAGTTTCATATCCCATTTGTCTCACATTTTCTGTTCCTTCATACACCACAACTATTGTGTTCCACATCTCATATGTTGTCGAGCACTGAGATACTCCATTAAATTCATCTAGTCCTAGACCACAGATGATTGCATTTATATCCTTCAAATTCATGTCATACTCTGCCTCTATAGCAGCACTCCATGTCTCAGGATTTTCAGGAATTTCGTAAAGAGTTAGAATATTTGAATAGATTTTATATCCGAGGTTTTTTAGATATATTATCATGCGTGATTTCCAGGAGCCATAGTTGTCTCCATTAAAATATGGTTCTCTAACCATTGAAATCCCTTCTCTTGTATCAATCATGATTCTCTGTTGTATAATCATTAAATGATTCTATCTTGCTAAGGCTCTATCAGAAGCTCCACCTCTGATACCAATTGTTGGATCTTGAATATACATATTATACACAAGAGGGGGGGTGAATTGTGTCTTTCATATTTTTCGTTAACTCTTCAATTGAATGAGTTCTGTCCTCTATGATTTATCAGATTTGATCATGCAGTGAAATAAGTAAAAGCAGGGACACATAGATATATAGTGGTTTATGGAATAGAATGCCCCTAGTCCACTCCACCAACTCTCAACTCCAAGAGTTTGGTGATTTTCACTATCTAGTCCACTTTTCCACCGACCTTCCAACAACTGAAAAATAGGTAGTTGACACCTTTACAATTTTCAGGCTAACAAAGCCTTCTAGTACAAACACGAACCTACTCAGCTTAGTAAGAGAAGCCGGTTACTCAAGATAAAAATAATTTTAGAATGAACTTTTTCAGTTGATCTTCACAATTGCAACTGAATGAAATTGATAGCAAATGGATCATCGTCTCTAGAAATATCGATTTTCAAGTCGAAGCACTTCTGAGTCGATCCGTTTGTAGTAGATATAGAGATATAATTCCCAAATTCAGCATTTTTTATATCCACAGTAGATATTTGATGTTGAACAAGTGAATATTCTATTGAGTTCCTTCTACTTAAATAAACAGATCTTTGATGCTCTTTTTGATTCAACAGAACTGAGTTCTTTTAGCAGTCTCTATTTTCCACCTTTTTTAATAATATATTAATCACCAGAATCTTGTGCTTGGTGTTTCAGAGAAAACATATATAATAAGTTAGAGCATAACCCCTTCACATTTGGATCCATAAAAGTCACATTTTGATTCGCAATATTCAAAAATATGAATTTACAGAGTAGTCGTAACTTCCCTGAAGACTCAGAATAAAAAGCTCATTTTAATTCGATCTTTAATCCATCGATAAAATGGCTTTTAATTGGTCAAATTAGAACTTAAAAATCAACATTAAATCCGGTTTGAAATCCTCCTAAGAATCTGCTTGCTGACCAATGCATAAAAAAATCGTCTTTCAAACTTTCCGACGCCAAACATAAGGTTGATGATGTGGCCTCCAAACGTAGGGCTTACAACGTAAGGTTGAACATAAATGTAGGGTACATGTTACTAACTTGAAATGTAAGGTTGATCATAAACATAGGGTTGATCATCCATAATTTTTCTTCAACTCTCAGATGAATGTTAAATGATCCATTCAAAGAATGTATGGTTGTTTACAAAAGTAATGTTGATGAACCATACTTTTGAGAAAAAAAAGTATCTTTTAGTACTTACGTATGGTTCTCCTTCCATTATTTGTAGATAACCCAAACGTATGGTTCCTTCCAAACGTAAGGTTATTCTTCCATAATTTCCTGATAACATATGGTTGATTAACCATACTTTTCTCTTATCTCAAAAAGTATACACACTTTTCATCCTCACGCTACGTTTATCCACGTAGGGTATGAACATTGATTCCAGGACATGCTAAAGTAGATCCCGAATTAGTAGGTATGAAGTGTTTCCAAAACACGCTAAAACAGTTCTTGAATAAGTAATAAATTCTCTTTATTTCAAGAGTAAAATAAATTAATAAATTCCGTGAAAATACTAAATAAAATCATTAGAAAATAATTAAGGGTATTTGTGAGCCTCAAAATTATTATAAAGAGATAGAGTATTATTTTCAATAATCACCCACTTTAAATAACATTATTATGTATTGTTGAAAACAATACTTTTCTCAACAGGAAACCCTGGATTATAGAATCAAACACATAAAGAAAATCATAATGAGACAACCTAATAAAGTTTCATTAAAATTGACACTCTCTTACTAAAGTAATGAGAACACATGGAATAGGTTGTTCAAACTCTAGTATCATGGGAGGGAATTTATATTATGTGGACACAAACACATACACAGTTGACGAGATTTTTAAAAAAAATGACTAATTGTCTTGGTATTTATAGGCTTGGAGTTCAACGATAATCTTGACCCCAAATAGTTCTATTTATCTTGAAATAACAAAGAGACATGTACATCTAGAACATAACATGGTCATAAATTAAAAGATTATATTTCAAAAATTTAGTTTAAGGAAAAATATCATGACAACCATTAACATGTAATTAGTATTGAAAATATGCATTAATCTGATCATATGTATAAGAAAAATAACGAAATATATTAACCAATTAGTATTGAGAAAGTGAGAGACTTGGATATGATAAACAGTTAAAATCAGATTAGATAAGTGGTGGGAATCAAATTCAATATTATGAGAGAATCATATTTGAGAAACTCTATGAATGGGATTTGAAATTCCAAGATAATCTGATTTGGTATTATGGGAGAATCATATTTGAGAAACATTGTAAATCAGATTCCAAATTCATAGATAATTAGATTTGATATTCTATTAATATTAGATTTTAAAAACACTGTGAATTGGGTTTGAAATTTTGAGAGAATAAGATTAAATATTCTAAGAGAATTGGATTTGAGAAAATCTGTGAATCATATTCGAAATTCAGAGTGAATCAAATTTGAGAAACTGTGTGAATCAGATGCAAAATTCCGAGTGAATCTGATTTGAGAAACTGTGAGAATCATATTATAAAATAGTGTATCAGATTATAAATGGTGATATGATGTTCATTAAATGTAGTTTCTATATGGTCTTCATGAATAAAATTAGGCTTAGTTTGAAAATATAATAGAAGTGATTAAAAAATAGAGTCTGAAAAAAATTGGACAAACATATGTTTAGAAAAAAATATTATAGAAGGTAAGAAAAATAATGTTAAAGGAAATTTGTTTATGATTTCTAGAAAATAACAGAATGAGAAAAATAAGAACTAAAGTATTGACTAAGAAATAATAAACATGTTTTGAACCATGTTCCATATTTCATCATGACTAACACTTATTTGAGTACGTAAATAATCATTGATAATATTTTTAAGACAAAATCCTTTTTGGTCATATCATATATGATTATTGGATACCTGAGCGGACAATATCTTTATCAAAATTCATTATGATAAAAACATCGAGTCCATTTATATGGTAGAAAAAGTGTTAGGGTTTGCTAGTAAGTGTAACCTAAATAAAACACCAATAACATGGAATCTTATTATTAGGGATACATTTTTACTTAAATTCATTACACAGGATAATGCATGGGTACCTAACTATAAGGGTTACACATACTAAATGGTCGAGGTCTTCTTATATCTTCATATATTTCAATAATGATGGACTAGAGTTCCCAAAATACCCACATAAGACATAAAAGAGACTGAATGAGGAGTCTTTTTTAGATTTTCAAATTAACCGCTTTAAGGCTGAGTGGTAACCCCGATAACAAAAATTCATGTGCGGGATACAAAATCAAAACAGAAAAATGAAATTCATGATTCAAAAGATACACATAATTCAAGGAGCCCTCGAGCCTTGAGAATCCAAACTTCAAAGGTCAGTTCATGTCACTCCCATACCCACCGTCGTTTTGGCGTCCCGCCAACACCATCATCACAATCACAACACCCATCGCCAGAGAAACATCGCCATCTTCATCCATCAAATCAATGTCTTCATACTACATAAATTTCAAAATATTGACACAACTCATATGTGTGTGGAAGTCACATAAAAATATAAGCATAACATATTCAAGAGTATCTAAATTAATATCATATATTAGGTATATTAAAATTTGTATGTAATTTCATAGATTTATATTCTATTAAAAATATTGTCTTGGATAATATGAGAGTTATAAATAGATAGCACCCACCTTTCAAGAACAAGTCATTGGCCTCCATAATAAATGATAATATTACCCTATTCTATCTATCTTAGGAGAATTTACCCATGATATAATTGAATTTATGATATCTCTCAAAACTAATATCCACAAACTATATTGAATAATAATCCATAATATTAAAACCTAAAAAATCAGAGGTCTGGGAAGATGAAAACTAAATCTAATGGAGTCATACCTAATATGTAACATAAGGATTTATCTCATAGAAAATATTAATCAAATAAATAAATAATAAAAATTATTTATATTCTATAAAGAATTAATAAACATGATCAATGCTTGAAGAAAAAAAATAACTGGTATAATTAAATAGTTTTTGGGGATCATCTACTTATAATTGGCAGCGAAAAATCTGAAACAACCTGATCTATCATCAATGGTCAAATATAAAAAGATTAATCTAGAACATGATTAAATGTATCATAAACTAATCAATATTTTACTCTAGAATTCGTAATTAATATCTAAATAGTAGAAAAACTTCTCATTCTACCTATGAGGGATTACACCACCAATAATATCCCAATTCATAATTTGAGGATACCTTCACACCATATGGGGTGATAGCTCCTTTTACCTTCATGATAAATTATGATATGAGAATGAAGAGATATTTGACATCCATTTCTTAGAATGGGGGTTACTTAATTGGAGTAATCTAATCCCCATGTATAGAAAAAATATTTATTACATTTAATTAGTTGCATCGGTCATATTTGTGTCGACTTTAATTTCATTGAATCTAGTATTTCACATTAGTGTCATTCATTAAACTCCTTTAATGTATTTTACAAGATGTGAATGATCCATTTTATGTATCATAACTGAAGTGGAAAACCATGAGTCAGTAGACATATATGATGTATGCATCTCATTATACAGATCACAAATAATAATCTAATGATATAACGTAGGCAGTAGAGGCTTTAGAATCCTCTCATATAATTCATCCAAAACACAATCAAAGAATTACATCTCATTCAAGTCACATCATATGATATCAAGTATACAATTAAATACAATATACCTCATTAAGTGAAAATACAACATAAAAATCATTTATATCATTAAAAATATATCAAGATCATCCAAACTCTGTTATTTTCTCTATTGTTCAGCCTTCCATCATGTGCTATCATTTATTATTTTAAGAGAAAAATTACTTTAGTAATGATACACAAAACAAATAATTCATCCAAAAATTCACCTCAATATTGTTTCACAACTTATATTGGGATTTTACCTCACTTAAATTCAAGATCAGGCTCTACAATTGTTCTTCCTCATCTAATAATACAATTCAATATTTAGAATATGATAACAATCATCCCATCCCAACAACACATTTTAATTTATATTTGTCCTTAATAACATTGATACATGATTTAAAATAACTTATTCCATGTATTTCACTTCAAAATATATACCTCATGGATTATAACTCCCCATTAGTCCTACACCACTTCATTATTATTAAGAAATAATAAATTATATTGGGAGAGGGGAATTACCAATCATCCTCATGTTGATGAATGTTTATGGACTTATTTATTTAACTATTTTATACCCAATAACTTCCACACTTGGATATTTGGTATCTATTCAATTACACCTATAAAAGCATCACTCTAGAAATTTGATGTATAGTTCTCTGTCTTCTTTGACTCGGTATTCAATTCCACTATGAAGATACTCCCACTAATTAATATTTCCTAAATTGATGCATCATTGGTGCATCCAACTCCATGATTCCTTAACTATTAGGGAGTTTCTAATGATATTGTAATTTTTAGAATTGAATAGTACTAAATTTCAGGTATTAAATCCCCAAAAATATAATATTTTTAGGTAATTACTCACATTATAATTTTTTTAAAATAAATTGGAGTTTTATTGGTAAATTTATTAAATTTGTTATTTTAATTTATTTAATTATTTTTAATGAAATTTTGAATTAATACATCAAAAAAATAGAATTTATTTCATAAATATATATTTTATTGATAAATATTATGGTTTTTGAGCCCTTCATGTGATTAAAAATAGAAATATGTGATTAAATGTGAATTTAACATAATTCATATGTTTACCATTTTCCTCAACAGCTACATGAAAATTCTCTAAATGAAAGAATATTCCAGTTAGTTTAATCTTCATGAAAGTTTTCCACATCATATAAAACTCCCATATTTTGATAATTACATGTGAATAACTTTTGTTGAAAATCAACTACATGATATTTAAATAGGGGAGTAAAATCTGTGATATAAAAAAATGACCTATGTTTGATTAATCAAGAAGTTGTAGAATATTAACCCATATCGTATATGATCATAATATATTAAGATATTTATATATTAGAATAAAAAATAAAATTTAATACTTGTATAAAATTATATTGGGCTGCATTAATGTTTCATACAACTAAACCATGTATTATAATTCTCATATCGAGATAAAAAATTTCTATAGAAGATTCTCATCGACTATATATGATCACATCATATTTAATGTGATGATCATATAATTATAAACCTCATAGGAGAGATATTTCCCATGGTAAAAACCAATTTTCAAAAATTTAGGTTTGTTAATTTAAATGGGATCCATGCTTTATGTTGATCTCTACAACTCCATATGAAGTCTCTATGTATTATTTGTTCCAGAATATTATGCTTTTATGTGTGATGTATAGTATCCATTTAAAAAAAATATTATTTTATTTATCAAGTAATTTTTAATGGAAAATAATCATCAAAATAGTATTAAAACTTAAAAACAATTTTCAGACACTCAAGAAAAACCTATAAAGAACAACTATTTCTATGGGGTTGATCCAAGTTAACACTTGGAATCCATTCATGCCTCACAAAACCAAATGAATATTCTCACTTCTTCTACCAACTTGAATAACATAAATTCCAAGAATACATTCATATTGTCACATATCTAACATAAATATCTAACTAAGGAGCATGAGCTGATTGGGATGATGAAATTAAGTAGAAGAAATATTTAAAAAGATTTAATTGTGTACTAACTATAAAGTAGAGCCTTAACATAGAAGCATCATTATAAAGAAAATATTTTGTGTGATTTCGATGAGGTTTGTATAAAACAAATCAAAATAATTTTAGGTGGTTATGGACCCTGGGATTTGCTATGTTATATTAGTTAATTGTATTCCTTTCGTTGAATTCTGCTTAATATATAAGATCATTTTTTTATTCTATTTGGTTGTAATTTTTATTTCATTACCAAGATCTCTACCTCTATAAAGATGGTGCTCTAGCATGAGTTTTGATCTAGGAGAGGTACATAGGGATTCATAACTCCATAAGATTCTATCTCTTATTTTAGAATATGATCTTTTGGGATGGAGGATGTTTCATGAGTGTATGTTGCTGATACATCACACACTTATATTAAATTTTTTTCTTTCCTCTCCAATTGTTCATCATTTTTCCGGCCTTCTCTTTGATATAATTCTATAAACGGGTGTCTTAGTGATACCTGGATACAAAATCATTATAGGGAGACTAGAAGGGTGTTCATTAAGAAGAGGACTATCTAGTTGCTTTCATATGAAGAACTTTAATATATTTAGCATTTGAAGGAATCAGTGAACTATTATCTAACAATTTCACAAAGTCAAATAAATGTTATAAATTCATATATTGGATTTAGAATATTTATTGAGGATGATATTCATATTACTATAAATGTGATGAAATTGATAAGTAGAAATCCTTGAATTTGATATTTATTCATTCATTATGTATTGTAAATGAATTATCATTTTTATGTTTTCATCTTGTCCTTTATATTCTCATCCACTACTGGGATTTCTTATTATTTTATAAAAAAAATGAATAAACATGGAAAATAGGAAAATAAAAGGTACTACTCAATATAAAATATATGGTCGAACCCCTTCAGTATTCACTAGAATTTATATTATGAAGTGGAATTGAACCCTTTAAAAAGGTGTGGTTTTTTCACTCTTCCACTAGTTTCTATCATACAATTTAGTGGTATTTTTTAAACCACATAGGAAAAATATATTATTTTATGTATTAACAACCATTAAAATAACTTCATAATTTTAAATTTTTAAACATTTCTTTATATGTTCATGCGACATTATCATAATTAGAGATTCCTATTCAATTTTCTTCTATATATTTATTCATTCTATCAATGGTGGACACTGTCAGTATTCCATTATTTGTGGTTGTCTCTCCCTTCATTTATATTTATCATTAATTTCCTCCAAACTATTAAATATATATTCCATCACAAAAAACTTTCATTTAGTGTGATCTATTGTTATATTTGTCATAGAAATATGGGATTTCCTTTTAGAACATTTATCTCATATCTGGCTACAATTTAATTCCATGTGTCCCTTTATAGTTCATGTAAAAATTATCTATTTAAAACCACACTAGGTGTAATAATTCCTTAGATGTGATGTTGTGGTAGCATATTTTATTTCTTATTTGGTCCCTTTTTCTTCTAGACACACACTCATGGAATGTCCAATGATTATAAAATTATATAACTTCATATTTACTATTTATTTATATCCTTTAATTATATCTTTAGAAATAATATTATTCTCACTCACTAAATAGAGATTTTCATATTTATTAACGCCAGTAATTTATAATACCCTTTTGTGGATCTTATTATTTTCTTCATATGTTCTCAACCTCTCATTGATATCCTTGATTTTATAATCCCCACCCATTGACTATGAATCCATTTTATTTAACATCATGCTATCAGATTTAACTAAATTTATTACCTCTTTATGTGTTTTTAGATGCGTAATGATATATATTAGGTCCTTCCCTATGGTAATTTCTTCTAGATTCATGTGAAAGTTCCTCATGTAGGTCTCTTTTAATCTTCTTTTTTATAAACATTTTCATAATTTATTTATTTAATTAAATATCCACCTTCATCAAATTTCTATTTTCAAAGGGCTAATCTTCTATAATTTCATAGTATATTTCATAGGAAATCATTAGTTGATCCACTTTTTCATGAATGATTTGGATCTAATCATGGTTACTTGATATAAACTTATGGATCAAGGAATTGATATCATTTCAACTTACTTCATGATATTTCCAACCACATCATCATTCATTGAGGAATATATGTTTCTATATTGAAAATATTCCTAAAAAATAATAGAACAAATATATTTAATATTTAAAACAATCATACTTATGTAAATGAGTGTGTTCTTCTTCCCAAGAGTCTTCTTTATATTCCTCCTCCAATCATGTTTTTATATAAGGATGTGTTTATAAAAAATTTGTGTAATACATCAATCTCCATTGATTCCACAAATTATCCACTAATATCTTACAAAGTCCTACACTTTATAAAATTTATGAAAATTACATAGGTTCTTATTAATTTTTTTAATGATATTATAATGATATTTTGTACCTTCGCATCACCAATTATTGTTCTATTACTTGTAAAATTATTTTCAAGATATATATAATCCATAATATGTAACATCCCCTGAAAATATAGAATATGAAATTTTCATATTTATTAATATTTGTGAATTAAATATTATTTTGACTTTATAGGGGTTTCTATGTTCGATAGCGTTCCGGATACGCAAGAACGAGTTTCTTTGAAATCTTACGTAGCACAGTAATTTATATAATATTATATTTTTAAATGGAAGTTAACTCACAACCGTTGTATTGGTGGGAATGAACAAAAATAACTACAATAGGATTATACATGTTTGTTAAATGTATTTTAAATTTATCCAATAGAATTTAGAGGCTTAAAATATGAATTAATCTAATTTTAAGCATAATATACATTAAAAGGTCAATTTACCGCCTTTTAATGAAGAACCCTCTTTAAATCTAGTTTGGTCATTTTTATATGTTCTATTTGACCAAATAAAATTATTCTTTAGATTTCGGACATCAAATTTTACTTTGGGTATTTTTTTGGTATTTTTCGAATAAAGTTCATTTTTTAATTAATAGTGGAAAATATTGTATTTTAATTCAAAAATGACTTTTAATCTAATTTTTTATATGGTTATACTATCATTTTAATTAGTTTTAATGTTTAATTATTAGATATTTCTACCATTAAATCTAATTTTGTTCATTGGAATTAATTTCACTTTGAAATTGGACATAAACAAGTGTAAATATTTTTATAGTTATTGTTTCTTACAAACACGCTATTTGTTTTAACAATAGGAATTAATTTTAAATTAATTAATTCCACTTCTATGTTTTGAATTTGAAAAAATAGACATAATTTAAGAGTTTGGAATATCAAATAAAGATTAGTCTGAATTGTTTGTATTTTTCTGAAAAACTTTAATTTTTGAGGAATAGTCAAACCACTTAATAGTAGCAAAAAAACCGACTTTTTCATTTAAATGAAAATTTACCACTTTTGTGAATTGAATTTATAAAATTTTACTACATGGTGGTTATAAATAAGTAAAATGTGGTTCAATATGATGAAAATAATTTTTTGTGAGTAGTAACTTTTGACTTTTATTTAACGCGGTTATAGGTAAATAGGGTAATTCAAAGTTAAAATAATTTTATAATAATTCACACATTACCTTAACACTTCTTGTAACCCTAATTTATGGGTAATGGATGACCATGGGAATATTTGGGTCTATTTTGGGACCCCATGGAGCCACTTAGGATAGATAATTAAACTTTAGATTAATTAATTTAATGTAAAGGCAAAAATGACATAAACAACAATCTTTTAGTAAATTAATTTTTATATGGTGTTATATAAATTATATTTCTACTATAAATATTCATTGTAAATATAAAGGGATTTCCTACAACAGGGAATTTTTTATATAATTTTTAGACATCACATAATGTAAATTATATATGACACAATAATGATGTAGTAAACACCTCATTAATAAATGATTTAAATAAATAAGATTATAAATATTAAAATAACATCACAGACCTGTCCAGTTCCTATTAGATGATATTATTTAGACTTTGAATCATTTTATCTTTGTCTATAATGATTTTTTTACCTTTAGAAACTGAATATCTTTTTATAATAAAATAATATTATCACACATTCCTAAAGAGCCCCTCCTCCCCCTTATAGAAGGAGACAACTTATAACCAATTCCTCACACCTATCAAGTCGTTTTCATCGTCCAATATCTGCCCAATTAATCACGATACATCCATATACTTCTTATAGAAGCCTTACCTTAGGCAGAAAGAACTTTAAGAAGTCCTTTGGTTCAAACCAAATGGAGTTACCCAAATTAAAGGTAACAGTTTCTCTTAAATTGTTTTCTTTTATTTTACTTCTCCTACTCCTAAACTCTTTTTATTACGTTATTTTATAACAACACCAACATCCTCAATATACTAGGATGTTTTTATGATAAGGATTTTAACAACACTTACACACACCTCCATCTAATAGGTGAAGAACATAATGTTTCTATGGATGCAAAACTATTGACTCACGAAAGGATGATTGTTCAATTACCTCATACTGCCTCTCATGGTGGAAATTAATATGAAAATATATTTATATATTATATATATTATGTTTTTTTCTTTATGATTAAGTATTTTTCTTTTATATCATACCTTTATGGTTTCCATTATGGGTAAGTGCGATAATTTCATTTGAGGAAGTGCAGACTACCGCCCACTCAAAGTTATATGACTCGTTAATGAAATATGTGGGATGTATAAAGGATGGAATTAATGATATTATATATGATATTATACAGTAATTATTATATACCTATGTATCATTATGTTTTAATTCCATTAAAATAATAAATAGAAAATAAAGTAGCATTCATGTGTACGTACGGCTTATCGTCTCAATGAACGGTGCATTTCATTTCTTACCTCCAAATGATATGTACTATTATAAATATATATATATATATTGGATATAAATTATATATATGATTTCTAAATAATGAATATCATTCTGAATATAATGAACTATGGACAACATGGACAACTTGTAAATATAAGGTGTTCATTTTTGACTCAATTACCAAATATTGACAAAACAGACCTTATTAAATTAAATGATTGAATAATGTTAATAACAAGGTAATAATTGATATAAAAGTAATAATAAACATTAAAAAGTTATTAAGAAAGTATAATTTAACTTTAGTTTATTATTCATGAGATTAAAGAATGAACGGTTCAAGTTGGACAATGAGGTAAGGAGAATTCTTATCTCACTTTTAATTTTGTGAGATTTCCGTTGTTCGCCACTTATTTATTGCATGTGGTGTATTATGTACTGCTGTTGGATATATATTATCATGATTATCTTTATATTAATGGTATTATGTGATTAATTTGATGGTTATTAACCTTTGATCAAATTAATCATTTTATTACAACGAGGAAAAGGTTTTCATCTCACTTTTATTCCCATGAGATTAATGCTATATTTACCACTATTTCTTTTTTGTGGTGCATGTACTTACCAAGATTCTAATATTAGTTTAATATATTAAATATTTCGGGAATTTACGTCTTCATTGAATGATCCTTCTTTTCATGTGGTGTGTCTTTCATATGTTTCCAAATCGGTAAGGGAACCTTTCACCCTCCTATTTTTAAAAGTATTCTTTTTGTTATGTATTTTAATTTACATCATATTATGTTGAGATATGTTCTTATATATCCTTATTGATGTAAATTTTATGTCCATGTGATTATATATCCTTTTCATCCCATCAAGTCAACTTATGAATTTTAATGTGACACTGTTTGGCTGTCAAATGTTTACAAGGGATCTTCTTAACCCAATTTCAATTCTTTGGGTTCAACTTGTTCTTCTAGAATATGTCATCCTATGAATATGTGTGAATATCCTCTGATTGTTTTACACATGATATCCACTTATATTGGGTGTATTTATATTTTTCACACATAATGATGTGATTTATTTATCCTTAATTTAAGGATACCATCTTTATAAGGGATTTCATCTCAACTTACATTTTGGTTGAGACTTCATTGTTGTTATGAACCTATTCACTCATATATGGAGTATATACTGTCCTATGAAATATTATATCACGAATCCTTTTATTATCATGGTATTATATGGTTCTTATTTAATGTTATCCCTCAATTATTTGTATTCAAGTGTCTCTTTTTTGTTATAAAAACTCTTTAACTAAGATATCGTTTTAAATGTTTTAAAGATTCATTCTTCTAAATATTTCTCCTTAATGTCAATGTTTTCAAAATGGGTTTTAGGATTTATTTATATATTTATTAATGTTTTCAAATGATAATTCATTTAAAAGCTTTACAGTGGTATGAGACACTTTGATTCAAAAATATATTTTTAAATGGTTTATGAAAATGGATTGATTATTTCAAAATATTGAAATTAATTCTTGTGACTTCAAATTAAATGGTATTAGTGAAATGTTTATATTTGAAATATTTTATGTGATGTGATGGTACTTGGAAATTTGATGGGTGGTTACGTGATAAACCACATGAAAGGTGGTGCTGTGATTACCAGGATGGGTGGTTACGTTATAACCTCCAATGCATTTGGTATGGAAGTCGGCTGTATGGCTATTCCATTTAGTGATATGTGTGCAAGTTAACCGTATGGTTATTACATTTAAGTTTGTTTATGTCCCAAGTTACTCTTATATGTTATGTGTTCTTTATATGGGTTTTATGGTAATATTTTGGTTACAAAAGGGTTAGTAATGATCTTTTATTCAGGGAAGAGTATTTACTACTTTATAAAGGTGAAAAGTATTAATTATGATAAAGTATTCATGGTTTACCTGTTATTTTGAAAAACTAACAGTTTTCCTTCTTAGTGTATCCCTTACTAAGATTTTTATGCCAATACCATGTTTTTGAAATGTTTTTCACAAGATATATATTAGAATATGGTCAAGGATGGGATCAAGGAAAAGTCATGCTATCTTAAACATGGTACTAGACATGACTCTTTTTTTAAGTGTTTTTATTTTGTGAAAAAAATAAGAACTGAGTACGAGTGTCTAATTTGTATTTTTTAGATGTAAAGTAATAGTTATGGCCTAATTATCTAAAAATCTAATCCTGAAAAGATCCTCAATGTGAATTATTCATTTAATTCAATATTACGTAAGGTTTAAGGTCGAGTCCTTATAGAATATCTATACCATAATCCTATATGAAATTAAATATCTCTTTCTTCTAGACATTATACTTTATACTTATGAAAACTGGAAACCCCAACATTGATTTTATGTGGGGGAAAAATATATTTATAGGATTTTAATATTGAAACTAAAATTTGGAACTTTTAGAAAAAAAAAATTATTTTGTACTTAGTAAAATATTTTCTCTATAAGAGGGGTGCTAGGGTGAATAATTGTGTTACTCAATTAAAATTTTTATCTTTATTGTGTCATATATTTTATTGGATTTTGTTAACTTGTTCATTAGAAGTCATTAAATCTCTCACTCTAGAATTTTACCTTACCAAATCATTCTCCATATTTTCAAAAAATTTATGGTATACACAAGACATGAAAATTTTATATAGTTCACCGCAATGGTATAAATCCATGATGAAAACATCGATGATGTGTTGAGAGAATAAACTATTATCATAGCACAGTGGATATAAGTTTTAGTCTACGGTCACTCTTCTCTAAGGTACATTGCCATTACAAGATTTAAGAATGATGGATTATTGATATATGGTTCATTCCCTCTTATTCTCCACCATGAACAACTTCATAGAAGGCTAAGTCATTTTATAGACCTAGGGATCTATTCTATAGTTACGAACATCATGTTCTAGACTATATTGGTATATGGAACTAAGGTTCCTTAAATCCTAATATATTTATATATTCCCATTTATGATCCACGTTCAATGCATTGTTCCTCTTTAAAGATGGATGAAATCAACTTCTCACTATGAGGGTTTAATATTTATCTTCAAATATAAATACCAAATTAGTTTCTCCAATTATTTTAATAAATAACACATTATCATCAAAATGATAAAAAATGTAATAATACATCTAGATGATTATTATACCTACCATGAAAAAATGTTTCCAATTTTATTTTTTTTAGTGTTAATTAATCAAATTATTAAAAAAAACCAATGGTAAAAAATCAATTTTGGATACCATGGAACAATTTTAACATATTCATAATTAGGAATGAATTATTGATTTTATGTAATTTGTTTTAATTCTATGAATTAATAATACATTTCATTCATGTGTTTGGTTGATTTCCATGTGAAATGGACCACTACATAGCATTATAAGTAAATTATACATGGTTTTGATTAATTAACTAGTTTCTTTGGATCAAAATAAAATTTCAAGCCTCATGAAAGAATAGAACTATATCATAGAACCAAGGGACCATTAAACTAGATGATAAAAGAGTATTATGTGTATAGATATCATTATAATCCACCAATTATGAAATTAGTAAGTGGAATGTGTGACTAAATTGAAGGGAAAGGATCTTGTGGAGGAAATGACTGACATATATGTTGTGTAAGGGGAATTACTTTGTTAAAAATGACGTGTAAGAATAAAATGAGTTCGGAATCTACCATATCATATTAAATTCCTATGAAATGGATCTATAAATGAAAAAACAAGGTCTCACATCCCAATAGGACACACTAATCATTTCTTATTAATCATTTCTTATGATGCTTGAGTAAGGTGAACTGACATACTCCATATGATATATAAGATTTATCCCATGGTAATTCAGCCACATTATAATTGCACCTATATCTGCCTCTCAGTTCATATTGACATGGTCTCTCTATAAGATCTGTAATATCAAACTATTAAAAATAAACCTCATCTCATATTAAATTGACATGTCCAAACAATGTGTAAAATTGGATCCAAGGGTTTCCAATATGCAATGTATCCCATGAAAACTGATTTTACATGATATAAATCATATTAAACTTTTTATTTTTTCACCAATAAAGTATTAAAACACAATTACTCAAAAATAAGGGATCAACCAAAAATAAGAATCATAATTAATGTGGTCCTCCAAGATAGAGAAATCAACATTGTGATTCTATAAATAATATTTCCATCAATTGACAAGGATGTAATCATGTAATGAATTTCACAACCTAGAATAATCCACATTTTTCTTATATGGATAAATCAACCCACTCTACCAATCCACAACAAAACGGTTCCACTATAAAATCATAGTGTATCATGAAAAATTTAAATCCACGAAGAGGAAGAAAGATCCATTGATTATGATAATGATAATTTCCCTTCTCATATGTAAGGACTTTTAGCTTATATATTTTCCTTTACATAGTATTATTTTTTTATTTATTTTCGATATGTTTATTTTAATAAATTTGTAATATTACTTTCATTGATGTGTTATTTTCAATTGTGTAAAATGATTCACTCCTAATGTTTTGATAAGATACCTCTATTCAAGAATGGAAGGCTTGTTAAGATTCATCCCAAAGGGAATAAAATGAATTCATTAATTAATGAAACCTATAAATTTCATAAATAAATATTAAATTTTTTTAAATTAACATTTAATACATAAAATTATGATCCAAACTCAAATCACTTTAATTTTTTTTCTATAGAATAATGGATTCATAAGAAATTATTTTTTTTATAAATATATATCATCTCCAAATAGTTACTCAGAATTATTACACTTCTACTACATATCACTCTTAAAAACATTACTCATATCCTATAGAAAAGAAACATTAGAAAGGGTGAGATTACATGCTCAACAAGGGTAAACAAGGGATATATTAGTGATCGATTAAAAATTAAAAAGTATACAGGTATGAGAACACGATATTAAAATTTGAAAAAGCATAACATGAATACCATATATCACAATCTTGATTCAAGTCATATTTATTTTATATTCATATGACATGAATCATAATGTAATAAAGAAACATTATCGGTGAGAATGTAAAATTGTTATAAGTCCAAGTCATTAGTTTGTGGAATAATAATAATAATCATAGAAATCTTATTTCAAGGCTACACCCCAATACATTCATAACTTATTAGGCTTGGGTTAATTTCCCTCATACCTACTTTGGGATTTTAATAACCTCCTGTGTAATATCTTTTGGGCTTGGGATAACCTCTCATGTGCCCTTTCTTTTTGGATTGGGATAACGTCCCATGTACCCTCTAAGAACATAAAACATTAGACATTTCTAATGAATATGAGGGATAAATAATTTTAATCCCACCCATTACATAATCACAAATCCCTTCATATTTATGCCACAAGATCGAAAATATAGTCATCATAACTTTTCCCAACGATGATAAAATTGGTTTCATTAATATTTAATCAATATAAGAATAAACCATATAGATATTTAATAAAGATGGAATCATTGGATCATATCCCTACCAAATATATAGTAACATAAAAATATTTTATCATGGGTGAAAATGTCTTTAAAATAATACCCTTTATATTTCTTAAGGAGAAAATACTTTTATCATAGAAGTCACTTCATTAAAAGATAAAGAATTCCAAATAACATCGAAAAAAATTTATTTAACATAACAATAGAAACTTTTAAAATAAGATTTAAATAATTAAAATATAATAGTAAAAAACATTTTTGAAAAAATTTAATAAAACATAGACATAAAAGATACAAGTTTTTTTAAAGAAGCGAGAAATAAAGTATATTTTTAGGTAAATACATTCTTTCATTATAATTTATACTTAATGTGAATAAAATAGAAGAAAAAATATTAAATATATATAAATAACTCAAGGATATTTATATTTATGGGCTTCTTGAGATATATTTCATAAAATTTCACCATCATAAAGATGATCATAAACAATATCTATAAATAAAGAGATTGTAAGATAATTCCCTTAACATAAATTCAATTTGATTCTTCGGATCTCTAATATCCAATATATTACATTTAAATTTATCAAAATCATATATAGAGTGATTTACATACATATTGTATCTTATATTATCCACTTATATCATTTTAACACTTCTTTATTAATAATTACTTTTTAAAACGACCATTTTTGGGTGTTAACTCTATCATTTTTTTGGTAGTTCTGGTCCTTAATATTTAATCATGGATAAATTATATACATAATGTTATTAGGATAAATATAATATATATTCCTTATTTACCTATTTATTATCATCCACAGAAGGCATTGATAGAAAAATAAGTTACACTATTCATAAAGATAGTGGCCCATACATTCACGTGAACACAGGTTTTACTTTTTAGAAGATGGAATGAAAGGAATGCAAACAATAATTATACTTTTTAGAATCATTATTAAATCACATATATCATATATATTTGTTAAATCCATCCTTATTAACATATTTGTAAATATGAAATAGAAAATAAATCACTTCACTTCATCAAGGAGGTAGTCTACATGTACACATTAATGACGTTACCATTTTACAAAATATTGTAAGGTAACATGGTTAATTTTATATTATAATTAAAAAATAATAATTATTTAATAAATATAATATATAAAAATTCATCCCATCATAATACCTATCCAATAAAGATGGTGATGAAAATGAATTGTATTGGTAGGTGGACACAACAGTCTGCATGAACATATGTGTGATACATTAACTCCCCATTTGATAATAAATATGGTGGACTCTGGTAAGCACCTCGTAATCCTACATGAAAAATTGGGGTTCAAAACCCATTGGGCGTAGGTACTGTAGCAGCGGCGGCACTATAGTGGCAGTAGAGCACTATAGTGGTGGCGGTACTGTGCAATATTGTAGCAGCAGTACTGTAGTAGTACTATTCATAGAATGGGCCTTGGGCCAAAAAATTCGGCCTACGGGCCATGTAATGGGATAAATGCTCACTGGGATTTCAGGCTATGTAATGGTTCTCCCTCTACCCAGTTAAGGAGAAATTTTCTTTGATTTAATAATAAATGAGGCTTTGGCCCCAACCTTTTAAAAAACATGGGGAGTATAATGGTATTTTTAATGTTAATAATTAAATTATAGTGTATTTAGGATACATAATATTCTATTTTATTATTAATCTCCCATATTTATATATTGAATTAGATAAAATGAATAAGAAGTGGCCAGGTGAGTTGATTAACTCTTATTTGGGATCATTCATTAGATCATTTCTTCAAGACCCTTAAATTTGTCATTTAAGAGGAATAGTGAAAAAAAACTTTGTATATGGATGCTTAGAAGTGAATTTTATTGGGTTTGGTTTAAATAGACAGCCCAAATTGGTGTAAATTAAAGGGATAAGGTCTGTCCTTTTGTAATGAAGGGAAATGAAACACAAGGAATTTCAAAATAGATCAAAATATAATTATGTCATTATCTATAAAATTACTTCAAAATTTATATTTATTTAAATAAAATGCGGTTTAGGGGAAAAATCATCATCTTGTAAAATTTAAAATAGCTTTACTGTCATTTTGAACCTTTTGGTTTAGTTGCACCCTCTGGTTGACCAATTTTAATATTAATCATTGTAACGACTTCGTTAAAATTGAAGTGATGTAATATTACATATAGTTAATAAATTTCAATGTTAATGGATAAGAGATGAAATTTTAGACTATTTATATTAATACATGTCTTATTTCAATGTTTTATGATATCTAAATAATTATTTAACGTAAAATATCATTATGGTCATTTTTGAAACATTTCATTTAATATTAAAGTAATCGATAAATGATAAAAAATGAATCAAATATAAACCTTAACATATCCATAATATTTTATAATTATCTATAAAAATTTTGTAATATAATAATTCCCCCAAATTTATTAGTTTTTTTATTTTTTATAATCATTTATTTTTTTCTATTAAATGAATAAACATTTTTTTGGTGTTACATAAGCATTTAATGGAATTTATTATTTACTAATTTTTATAAATAAATTGCCATGGTAAATAAATTATATTCTTCTATCAAATAAATTTTTTAAAAAAATTT
This sequence comes from Viscum album, assembly GCA_963277665.1. Lineage (NCBI taxonomy): Eukaryota > Viridiplantae > Streptophyta > Magnoliopsida > Santalales > Viscaceae > Viscum > Viscum album. The sequence goes on from OY728155.1 coordinate 729,201,291, forward strand.
ATCCCTTTTTATATATATAATAAAATGTTAGAGTTATTATAATCATGTGAGTGACATATTGTATTTATCCTTTTTCAAAAATAATATTCAGGTCATTATCCTAGAAATATGGAACCAGGTTTCCTTATTTTTTAGCCCTTAATGATAACGGTCAAAATCCACACACCAAATATAGCAGGGGAATGTTTTAGATTAATTTTAAAGCCTTAAACCAATTTTTTAACCTAGGATTAATTTTTTTACCCTTATAGAGGTGATGAGAATATAAATATTATAATTCATAATGAAAAAATTAAAAGGAACATTTAAAGAAATAATCATCTTATTAAAAATATGGGATCTAGTTTTGATTATTAAATTTCTAGAAGTTAAAACTATATTTTAAAGTAAGTCTGTAATACATGATAAAAGATGTTTCATTGAGAAATACAAATTTTACACATGAAATATGATTTATTCTTCTACCACCCTTTAAAAAATTAAATTAATTCTAAAATATTAGTTTTAATATAATATATTTATTTCATTAAGTTCAGTCACCTATAGTTATTAATTAAATTTATTAATATTAGAACTCAATGTTTCTAAAAAAGTGTTTTTTTAAATAGTTCAATTTAAAAATATTTTAATATTTATATAAAATCAATTATTAATGTATGATTTTATTTTATAAATGTGGAAAAAAACATTTTTTACAATTTATTTAGTCATATTCATACACTCCAATACAATAACTTGTTGATAACTGTCACATTAAATAACAATATTTATAGTATATGATAGTTCATTTAAATTTGGTGTTGTGTGGATTACAATCTATTAAATAAATAATTTTATATAGAGAACTGTATCATAAAATCTTGGTTAGTAAAATTTCACCCTTATTAATATTATTTTCTCCATTGAATTTCCATCACTCCTATACAACAATTTGGGATATCACTATTTCATTACATCATTGGGTTCCCAAGTTCATCCTTCAAATTTCTGACTCCTCAAGAAAATATTAACCAAGTGTGCAGTGTTTTTAAATATAAATTTATCTCTATGATCCATTATTTATACCCTTTTTCGAACATATGAATGATCATGATCTATTAGTACGACCTTTGAGTTTAGTAAAATTGATGGATCATGTATGTACTTCCTTTAGAGAGATACATGAAGCACATCTTGATGTTGAGAGAGTTTTATTGGAAGCTTCATGTAATTATATTCCATCAATACTTGATCAAGAATCAATAAGGGGCTAATATTATTATTAATTACATTCACATTCTTTCCTAATATCATTATCTTATTCTATATAGTAATTCACTTAAATAAATTCTCCGTAACATTGAATTAATGATTTCCTCTTTGATTATATTTATAAATTTCCTGTAAATTCTAAGATGTGTCGATATGTTAGTGAATGAATTTGACCTTCTCTACATCTTCATCAGCTAGATAATGACCCAATAAAATTATTTCATTAAATGAATTTAATAATGTTATAGTTTTATACCTATTTCCGTAGAGGGATTCATATGGATCCATCTGAAATCTTGAGTGAAGGATATAGTTGTAATAAAACTCTTATAGAGGAAGAGGTTGATCCAAAAACCATTGTAATAAATAGAAATAGATATAATAATACCTTTTAGGGTTTTACTGGTACTCTTAGACTTACCATCTTTCTGAGGATGATAAGAAATAAAAAAACTAAACTATATTTCTAGATCCCACTAAATAATTAACCTTAACATCAAGGAAAACCGTATACCACTATTAGACATAGAAAAATGTGGTCCTCTATGAAAAAAAACTTTTTTAATGTATATCACAATAGTTTGATCAAGATATAATTTTTCCTTAAAATTTGATAAGTGTTCTCACATCATAAGGTGATCGACTACCACCCAAATAAAATTACAGCTTTTAGAAATTTGGAGAGTCTGATGAAAAATCTCTAGTTACGATTTTCCATTTCGATTATAGTATAGGTAATGGTTATAATATCCCCATATTATTTTATATATTATCATTGACATGATTAAATAATATTCATCAAGATATATACTCTACAATATCTCTCTTCAGACTATCACACAATAAATAAACATTGAGATCTCTATACATCTTCATACATTAAGGATGCATAGAGAATTATGAAGTATGAGCCTCATCCAATAGATACATAAAATACAGTATATATAGAACACATACATGGTTCCTAAATCTTATCATCCTATCAAAATTAAGGTTTAACTGATGAATATTTCTCAAATTATTATTTAGATCTAAATCTTCCTTCTACACCTCTTTAATCCTCACAGAAATAGATAGATAAATAATCATGCATGTAAGATTATATTTCTTTCATTCCTTAATTATTTATATATATATCATCGAAAAATAAAAAAATGATCTTTTTTATCATTATCATATATAAGTTATCATGATCCTTTAAACTCAACTCATCAGTCACCTTATTCTCTTTCTTTTGGTGGTAATGTATTGAGCAGTCATAATCACAAATCAACTCCAACAATTTTCTATGGTGCATATTCAACTACTATTGAGTGAATATATAATTTAAACTTTTATGACCAATATATATGACACGTTCCTTTAGAAATATAATACCTTAATATATATAATGAAAAACATACCTAATCTCGCTCCAAACAACGAGTTGGGTAATTTTTATCATGAAATATAAATTGGAATGAAGCACAATCTCTCACCATATCATTATTTATTGTTATACATCATAGTACCCTCTTCATTTCAACATTATAGATCAAAAAACCTTATCCACTATAAGGAAATAAAGTCATAGTTTCGCTGAATAACATTCCCTTATATTCCTTGAAATTTTATTTTTATTCATCTATCCAAAGGTTCATGGTTCCCTTATGAGTTTAATTAGAGAGGGTATTAGATGGAAATGAGAAATTATCCACAAAGAATAAATAATATCAATATAAAAAATGTAAAATATAGATCTCAATCATAGCGGTTGGTTTTGTACAACATTGAAAAAAATTTATCTATTTTGGATGCACTGATATACCATCTCTTGAGATTAAAAGACCCAATGATGATTTTTTCTTATACAAAATTCATAGATTTAAAAATTTACATCAAACTTATACTTCTTTAGGATCTTCATTACAGTCCCCTAATGGTATTTATGCTCTTATTTAAAATTTGAATATATATGAATATCATCTATAAGGACCAACACCAATTGATAAATATAATCTATGAATATAGTATTCATTAAATACATGAAGAGAGTTGGGGTTTTAGGTCCAAATGGAATAAATATAATTCTGTAGTGTCAATAAATTGTTTGTATGGTCAAATTAGGTATATTCTCATTTTTACTTCAATTTATGATATCCAGAATTAAGGCCAATCTTGTAAAATTATTGACCTTAACATTGTTGATTAAAAAGTGATCAACACGGGGTAGATGATTCTAGATCTTAATAGTGATCTTTTTATGTTCATGATAATAAATGCAGAGTCACATCCAAAAAAATTTATTATTAATAAAAATAATTGGTGAACCTCAAGGTAAAACACTTGGTTTAGTGAATCCACTTTTAGAATTATCCTATATATTCGTCTATAGTTATTGCAACTCAATATAGGACATTTTATATGGGGTATCTGAAGTAGGTGTAACACGATGTAAACATTCAATAAAAAACATAACTTTATGATTCAGTGAATGAATATCAAACTCTTCTGAAAATAAATCAATAAAATTCTACAAAATTGGCATATCATAGATTTATAGATTCTCCCCAACCATCTGAGATAAACACCACCTTTGAATAGGAATCAAGACCCATATGATCGATGTGAAATCTTTGGGTAGCTTATTTTTGTCATAATGATAATATAAAATCATAGGTCAATCCAAAATATGATACTTGACTTCCATCCATCAAAAATAGTATTAAAACTTAAAAACAATTTTCAGACACTCAAGAAAAACCTATAAAGAACAACTATTTCTATGGGGTTGATCCAAGTTAACACTTGGAATCCATTCATGCCTCACAAAACCAAATGAATATTCTCACTTCTTCTACCAACTTGAATAACATAAATTCCAAGAATACATTCATATTGTCACATATCTAACATAAATATCTAACTAAGGAGCATGAGCTGATTGGGATGATGAAATTAAGTAGAAGAAATATTTAAAAAGATTTAATTGTGTACTAACTATAAAGTAGAGCCTTAACATAGAAGCATCATTATAAAGAAAATATTTTGTGTGATTTCGATGAGGTTTGTATAAAACAAATCAAAATAATTTTAGGTGGTTATGGACCCTGGGATTTGCTATGTTATATTAGTTAATTGTATTCCTTTCGTTGAATTCTGCTTAATATATAAGATCATTTTTTTATTCTATTTGGTTGTAATTTTTATTTCATTACCAAGATCTCTACCTCTATAAAGATGGTGCTCTAGCTTGAGTTTTGATCTAGGAGAGGTACATAGGGATTCATAACTCCATAAGATTCTATCTCTTATTTTAGAATATGATCTTTTGGGATGGAGGATGTTTCATGAGTGTATGTTGCTGATACATCACACACTTATATTAAATTTTTTTCTTTCCTCTCCAATTGTTCATCATTTTTCCGGCCTTCTCTTTGATATAATTCTATAAACGGGTGTCTTAGTGATACCTGGATACAAAATCATTATAGGGAGACTAGAAGGGTGTTCATTAAGAAGAGGACTATCTAGTTGCTTTCATATGAAGAACTTTAATATATTTAGCATTTGAAGGAATCAGTGAACTATTATCTAACAATTTCACAAAGTCAAATAAATGTTATAAATTCATATATTGGATTTAGAATATTTATTGAGGATGATATTCATATTACTATAAATGTGATGAAATTGATAAGTAGAAATCCTTGAATTTGATATTTATTCATTCATTATGTATTGTAAATGAATTATCATTTTTATGTTTTCATCTTGTCCTTTATATTCTCATCCACTACTGGGATTTCTTATTATTTTATAAAAAAAATGAATAAACATGGAAAATAGGAAAATAAAAGGTACTACTCAATATAAAATATATGGTCGAACCCCTTCAGTATTCACTAGAATTTATATTATGAAGTGGAATTGAACCCTTTAAAAAGGTGTGGTTTTTTCACTCTTCCACTAGTTTCTATCATACAATTTAGTGGTATTTTTTAAACCACATAGGAAAAATATATTATTTTATGTATTAACAACCATTAAAATAACTTCATAATTTTAAATTTTTAAACATTTCTTTATATGTTCATGCGACATTATCATAATTAGAGATTCCTATTCAATTTTCTTCTATATATTTATTCATTCTATCAATGGTGGACACTGTCAGTATTCCATTATTTGTGGTTGTCTCTCCCTTCATTTATATTTATCATTAATTTCCTCCAAACTATTAAATATATATTCCATCACAAAAAACTTTCATTTAGTGTGATCTATTGTTATATTTGTCATAGAAATATGGGATTTCCTTTTAGAACATTTATCTCATATCTGGCTACAATTTAATTCCATGTGTCCCTTTATAGTTCATGTAAAAATTATCTATTTAAAACCACACTAGGTGTAATAATTCCTTAGATGTGATGTTGTGGTAGCATATTTTATTTCTTATTTGGTCCCTTTTTCTTCTAGACACACACTCATGGAATGTCCAATGATTATAAAATTATATAACTTCATATTTACTATTTATTTATATCCTTTAATTATATCTTTAGAAATAATATTATTCTCACTCACTAAATAGAGATTTTCATATTTATTAACGCCAGTAATTTATAATACCCTTTTGTGGATCTTATTATTTTCTTCATATGTTCTCAACCTCTCATTGATATCCTTGATTTTATAATCCCCACCCATTGACTATGAATCCATTTTATTTAACATCATGCTATCAGATTTAACTAAATTTATTACCTCTTTATGTGTTTTTAGATGCGTAATGATATATATTAGGTCCTTCCCTATGGTAATTTCTTCTAGATTCATGTGAAAGTTCCTCATGTAGGTCTCTTTTAATCTTCTTTTTTATAAACATTTTCATAATTTATTTATTTAATTAAATATCCACCTTCATCAAATTTCTATTTTCAAAGGGCTAATCTTCTATAATTTCATAGTATATTTCATAGGAAATCATTAGTTGATCCACTTTTTCATGAATGATTTGGATCTAATCATGGTTACTTGATATAAACTTATGGATCAAGGAATTGATATCATTTCAACTTACTTCATGATATTTCCAACCACATCATCATTCATTGAGGAATATATGTTTCTATATTGAAAATATTCCTAAAAAATAATAGAACAAATATATTTAATATTTAAAACAATCATACTTATGTAAATGAGTGTGTTCTTCTTCCCAAGAGTCTTCTTTATATTCCTCCTCCAATCATGTTTTTATATAAGGATGTGTTTATAAAAAATTTGTGTAATACATCAATCTCCATTGATTCCACAAATTATCCACTAATATCTTACAAAGTCCTACACTTTATAAAATTTATGAAAATTACATAGGTTCTTATTAATTTTTTTAATGATATTATAATGATATTTTGTACCTTCGCATCACCAATTATTGTTCTATTACTTGTAAAATTATTTTCAAGATATATATAATCCATAATATGTAACATCCCCTGAAAATATAGAATATGAAATTTTCATATTTATTAATATTTGTGAATTAAATATTATTTTGACTTTATAGGGGTTTCTATGTTCGATAGCGTTCCGGATACGCAAGAACGAGTTTCTTTGAAATCTTACGTAGCACAGTAATTTATATAATATTATATTTTTAAATGGAAGTTAACTCACAACCGTTGTATTGGTGGGAATGAACAAAAATAACTACAATAGGATTATACATGTTTGTTAAATGTATTTTAAATTTATCCAATAGAATTTAGAGGCTTAAAATATGAATTAATCTAATTTTAAGCATAATATACATTAAAAGGTCAATTTACCGCCTTTTAATGAAGAACCCTCTTTAAATCTAGTTTGGTCATTTTTATATGTTCTATTTGACCAAATAAAATTATTCTTTAGATTTCGGACATCAAATTTTACTTTGGGTATTTTTTTGGTATTTTTCGAATAAAGTTCATTTTTTAATTAATAGTGGAAAATATTGTATTTTAATTCAAAAATGACTTTTAATCTAATTTTTTATATGGTTATACTATCATTTTAATTAGTTTTAATGTTTAATTATTAGATATTTCTACCATTAAATCTAATTTTGTTCATTGGAATTAATTTCACTTTGAAATTGGACATAAACAAGTGTAAATATTTTTATAGTTATTGTTTCTTACAAACACGCTATTTGTTTTAACAATAGGAATTAATTTTAAATTAATTAATTCCACTTCTATGTTTTGAATTTGAAAAAATAGACATAATTTAAGAGTTTGGAATATCAAATAAAGATTAGTCTGAATTGTTTGTATTTTTCTGAAAAACTTTAATTTTTGAGGAATAGTCAAACCACTTAATAGTAGCAAAAAAACCGACTTTTTCATTTAAATGAAAATTTACCACTTTTGTGAATTGAATTTATAAAATTTTACTACATGGTGGTTATAAATAAGTAAAATGTGGTTCAATATGATGAAAATAATTTTTTGTGAGTAGTAACTTTTGACTTTTATTTAACGCGGTTATAGGTAAATAGGGTAATTCAAAGTTAAAATAATTTTATAATAATTCACACATTACCTTAACACTTCTTGTAACCCTAATTTATGGGTAATGGATGACCATGGGAATATTTGGGTCTATTTTGGGACCCCATGGAGCCACTTAGGATAGATAATTAAACTTTAGATTAATTAATTTAATGTAAAGGCAAAAATGACATAAACAACAATCTTTTAGTAAATTAATTTTTATATGGTGTTATATAAATTATATTTCTACTATAAATATTCATTGTAAATATAAAGGGATTTCCTACAACAGGGAATTTTTTATATAATTTTTAGACATCACATAATGTAAATTATATATGACACAATAATGATGTAGTAAACACCTCATTAATAAATGATTTAAATAAATAAGATTATAAATATTAAAATAACATCACAGACCTGTCCAGTTCCTATTAGATGATATTATTTAGACTTTGAATCATTTTATCTTTGTCTATAATGATTTTTTTACCTTTAGAAACTGAATATCTTTTTATAATAAAATAATATTATCACACATTCCTAAAGAGCCCCTCCTCCCCCTTATAGAAGGAGACAACTTATAACCAATTCCTCACACCTATCAAGTCGTTTTCATCGTCCAATATCTGCCCAATTAATCACGATACATCCATATACTTCTTATAGAAGCCTTACCTTAGGCAGAAAGAACTTTAAGAAGTCCTTTGGTTCAAACCAAATGGAGTTACCCAAATTAAAGGTAACGGTTTCTCTTAAATTGTTTTCTTTTATTTTACTTCTCCTACTCCTAAACTCTTTTTATTACGTTATTTTATAACAACACCAACATCCTCAATATACTAGGATGTTTTTATGATAAGGATTTTAACAACACTTACACACACCTCCATCTAATAGGTGAAGAACATAATGTTTCTATGGATGCAAAACTATTGACTCACGAAAGGATGATTGTTCAATTACCTCATACTGCCTCTCATGGTGGAAATTAATATGAAAATATATTTATATATTATATATATTATGTTTTTTTCTTTATGATTAAGTATTTTTCTTTTATATCATACCTTTATGGTTTCCATTATGGGTAAGTGCGATAATTTCATTTGAGGAAGTGCAGACTACCGCCCACTCAAAGTTATATGACTCGTTAATGAAATATGTGGGATGTATAAAGGATGGAATTAATGATATTATATATGATATTATACAGTAATTATTATATACCTATGTATCATTATGTTTTAATTCCATTAAAATAATAAATAGAAAATAAAGTAGCATTCATGTGTACGTACGGCTTATCGTCTCAATGAACGGTGCATTTCATTTCTTACCTCCAAATGATATGTACTATTATAAATATATATATATATATTGGATATAAATTATATATATGATTTCTAAATAATGAATATCATTCTGAATATAATGAACTATGGACAACATGGACAACTTGTAAATATAAGGTGTTCATTTTTGACTTAATTACCAAATATTGACAAAACAGACCTTATTAAATTAAATGATTGAATAATGTTAATAACAAGGTAATAATTGATATAAAAGTAATAATAAACATTAAAAAGTTATTAAGCAAGTATAATTTAACTTTAGTTTATTATTCATGAGATTAAAGAATGAACGGTTCAAGTTGGACAATGAGGTAAGGAGAATTCTTATCTCACTTTTAATTTTGTGAGATTTCCGTTGTTCGCCACTTATTTATTGCATGTGGTGTATTATGTACTGCTGTTGGATATATATTATCATGATTATCTTTATATTAATGGTATTATGTGATTAATTTGATGGTTATTAACCTTTGATCAAATTAATCATTTTATTACAACGAGGAAAAGGTTTTCATCTCACTTTTATTCCCATGAGATTAATGCTATATTTACCACTATTTCTTTTTTGTGGTGCATGTACTTACCAAGATTCTAATATTAGTTTAATATATTAAATATTTCGGGAATTTACGTCTTCATTGAATGATCCTTCTTTTCATGTGGTGTGTCTTTCATATGTTTCCAAATCGGTAAGGGAACCTTTCACCCTCCTATTTTTAAAAGTATTCTTTTTGTTATGTATTTTAATTTACATCATATTATGTTGAGATATGTTCTTATATATCCTTATTGATGTAAATTTTATGTCCATGTGATTATATATCCTTTTCATCCCATCAAGTCAACTTATGAATTTTAATGTGACACTGTTTGGCTGTCAAATGTTTACAAGGGATCTTCTTAACCCAATTTCAATTCTTTGGGTTCAACTTGTTCTTCTAGAATATGTCATCCTATGAATATGTGTGAATATCCTCTGATTGTTTTACACATGATATCCACTTATATTGGGTGTATTTATATTTTTCACACATAATGATGTGATTTATTTATCCTTAATTTAAGGATACCATCTTTATAAGGGATTTCATCTCAACTTACATTTTGGTTGAGACTTCATTGTTGTTATGAACCTATTCACTCATATATGGAGTATATACTGTCCTATGAAATATTATATCACGAATCCTTTTATTATCATGGTATTATATGGTTCTTATTTAATGTTATCCCTCAATTATTTGTATTCAAGTGTCTCTTTTTTGTTATAAAAACTCTTTAACTAAGATATCGTTTTAAATGTTTTAAAGATTCATTCTTCTAAATATTTCTCCTTAATGTCAATGTTTTCAAAATGGGTTTTAGGATTTATTTATATATTTATTAATGTTTTCAAATGATAATTCATTTAAAAGCTTTACAGTGGTATGAGACACTTTGATTCAAAAATATATTTTTAAATGGTTTATGAAAATGGATTGATTATTTCAAAATATTGAAATTAATTCTTGTGACTTCAAATTAAATGGTATTAGTGAAATGTTTATATTTGAAATATTTTATGTGATGTGATGGTACTTGGAAATTTGATGGGTGGTTACGTGATAAACCACATGAAAGGTGGTGCTGTGATTACCAGGATGGGTGGTTACGTTATAACCTCCAATGCATTTGGTATGGAAGTCGGCTGTATGGCTATTCCATTTAGTGATATGTGTGCAAGTTAACCGTATGGTTATTACATTTAAGTTTGTTTATGTCCCAAGTTACTCTTATATGTTATGTGTTCTTTATATGGGTTTTATGGTAATATTTTGGTTACAAAAGGGTTAGTAATTATCTTTTATTCAGGGAAGAGTATTTACTACTTTATAAAGGTGAAAAGTATTAATTATGATAAAGTATTCATGGTTTACCTGTTATTTTGAAAAACTAACAGTTTTCCTTCTTAGTGTATCCCTTACTAAGATTTTTATGCCAATACCATGTTTTTGAAATGTTTTTCACAAGATATATATTAGAATATGGTCAAGGATGGGATCAAGGAAAAGTCATGCTATCTTAAACATGGTACTAGACATGACTCTTTTTTTAAGTGTTTTTATTTTGTGAAAAAAATAAGAACTGAGTACGAGTGTCTAATTTGTATTTTTTAGATGTAAAGTAATAGTTATGGCCTAATTATCTAAAAATCTAATCCTGAAAAGATCCTCAATGTGAATTATTCATTTAATTCAATATTACGTAAGGTTTAAGGTCGAGTCCTTATAGAATATCTATACCATAATCCTATATGAAATTAAATATCTCTTTCTTCTAGACATTATACTTTATACTTATGAAAACTGGAAACCCCAACATTGATTTTATGTGGGGGAAAAATATATTTATAGGATTTTAATATTGAAACTAAAATTTGGAACTTTTAGAAAAAAAAAATTATTTTGTACTTAGTAAAATATTTTCTCTATAAGAGGGGTGCTAGGGTGAATAATTGTGTTACTCAATTAAAATTTTTATCTTTATTGTGTCATATATTTTATTGGATTTTGTTAACTTGTTCATTAGAAGTCATTAAATCTCTCACTCTAGAATTTTACCTTACCAAATCATTCTCCATATTTTCAAAAAATTTATGGTATACACAAGACATGAAAATTTTATATAGTTCACCGCAATGGTATAAATCCATGATGAAAACATCGATGATGTGTTGAGAGAATAAACTATTATCATAGCACAGTGGATATAAGTTTTAGTCTACGGTCACTCTTCTCTAAGGTACATTGCCATTACAAGATTTAAGAATGATGGATTATTGATATATGGTTCATTCCCTCTTATTCTCCACCATGAACAACTTCATAGAAGGCTAAGTCATTTTATAGACCTAGGGATCTATTCTATAGTTACGAACATCATGTTCTAGACTATATTGGTATATGGAACTAAGGTTCCTTAAATCCTAATATATTTATATATTCCCATTTATGATCCACGTTCAATGCATTGTTCCTCTTTAAAGATGGATGAAATCAACTTCTCACTATGAGGGTTTAATATTTATCTTCAAATATAAATACCAAATTAGTTTCTCCAATTATTTTAATAAATAACACATTATCATCAAAATGATAAAAAATGTAATAATACATCTAGATGATTATTATACCTACCATGAAAAAATGTTTCCAATTTTATTTTTTTTAGTGTTAATTAATCAAATTATTAAAAAAAACCAATGGTAAAAAATCAATTTTGGATACCATGGAACAATTTTAACATATTCATAATTAGGAATGAATTATTGATTTTATGTAATTTGTTTTAATTCTATGAATTAATAATACATTTCATTCATGTGTTTGGTTGATTTCCATGTGAAATGGACCACTACATAGCATTATAAGTAAATTATACATGGTTTTGATTAATTAACTAGTTTCTTTGGATCAAAATAAAATTTCAAGCCTCATGAAAGAATAGAACTATATCATAGAACCAAGGGACCATTAAACTAGATGATAAAAGAGTATTATGTGTATAGATATCATTATAATCCACCAATTATGAAATTAGTAAGTGGAATGTGTGACTAAATTGAAGGGAAAGGATCTTGTGGAGGAAATGACTGACATATATGTTGTGTAAGGGGAATTACTTTGTTAAAAATGACGTGTAAGAATAAAATGAGTTCGGAATCTACCATATCATATTAAATTCCTATGAAATGGATCTATAAATGAAAAAACAAGGTCTCACATCCCAATAGGACACACTAATCATTTCTTATTAATCATTTCTTATGATGCTTGAGTAAGGTGAACTGACATACTCCATATGATATATAAGATTTATCCCATGGTAATTCAGCCACATTATAATTGCACCTATATCTGCCTCTCATTTCATATTGACATGGTCTCTCTATAAGATCTGTAATATCAAACTATTAAAAATAAACCTCATCTCATATTAAATTGACATGTCCAAACAATGTGTAAAATTGGATCCAAGGGTTTCCAATATGCAATGTATCCCATGAAAACTGATTTTACATGATATAAATCATATTAAACTTTTTATTTTTTCACCAATAAAGTATTAAAACACAATTACTCAAAAATAAGGGATCAACCAAAAATAAGAATCATAATTAATGTGGTCCTCCAAGATAGAGAAATCAACATTGTGATTCTATAAATAATATTTCCATCAATTGACAAGGATGTAATCATGTAATGAATTTCACAACCTAGAATAATCCACATTTTTCTTATATGGATAAATCAACCCACTCTACCAATCCACAACAAAACGGTTCCACTATAAAATCATAGTGTATCATGAAAAATTTAAATCCACGAAGAGGAAGAAAGATCCATTGATTATGATAATGATAATTTCCCTTCTCATATGTAAGGACTTTTAGCTTATATATTTTCCTTTACATAGTATTATTTTTTTATTTATTTTCGATATGTTTATTTTAATAAATTTGTAATATTACTTTCATTGATGTGTTATTTTCAATTGTGTAAAATGATTCACTCCTAATGTTTTGATAAGATACCTCTATTCAAGAATGGAAGGCTTGTTAAGATTCATCCCAAAGGGAATAAAATGAATTCATTAATTAATGAAACCTATAAATTTCATAAATAAATATTAAATTTTTTTAAATTAACATTTAATACATAAAATTATGATCCAAACTCAAATCACTTTAATTTTTTTTCTATAGAATAATGGATTCATAAGAAATTATTTTTTTTATAAATATATATCATCTCCAAATAGTTACTCAGAATTATTACACTTCTACTACATATCACTCTTAAAAACATTACTCATATCCTATAGAAAAGAAACATTAGAAAGGGTGAGATTACATGCTCAACAAGGGTAAACAAGGGATATATTAGTGATCGATTAAAAATTAAAAAGTATACAGGTATGAGAACACGATATTAAAATTTGAAAAAGCATAACATGAATACCATATATCACAATCTTGATTCAAGTCATATTTATTTTATATTCATATGACATGAATCATAATGTAATAAAGAAACATTATCGGTGAGAATGTAAAATTGTTATAAGTCCAAGTCATTAGTTTGTGGAATAATAATAATAATCATAGAAATCTTATTTCAAGGCTACACCCCAATACATTCATAACTTATTAGGCTTGGGTTAATTTCCCTCATACCTACTTTGGGATTTTAATAACCTCCTGTGTAATATCTTTTGGGCTTGGGATAACCTCTCATGTGCCCTTTCTTTTTGGATTGGGATAACGTCCCATGTACCCTCTAAGAACATAAAACATTAGACATTTCTAATGAATATGAGGGATAAATAATTTTAATCCCACCCATTACATAATCACAAATCCCTTCATATTTATGCCACAAGATCGAAAATATAGTCATCATAACTTTTCCCAACGATGATAAAATTGGTTTCATTAATATTTAATCAATATAAGAATAAACCATATAGATATTTAATAAAGATGGAATCATTGGATCATATCCCTACCAAATATATAGTAACATAAAAATATTTTATCATGGGTGAAAATGTCTTTAAAATAATACCCTTTATATTTCTTAAGGAGAAAATACTTTTATCATAGAAGTCACTTCATTAAAAGATAAAGAATTCCAAATAACATCGAAAAAAATTTATTTAACATAACAATAGAAACTTTTAAAATAAGATTTAAATAATTAAAATATAATAGTAAAAAACATTTTTGAAAAAATTTAATAAAACATAGACATAAAAGATACAAGTTTTTTTAAAGAAGCGAGAAATAAAGTATATTTTTAGGTAAATACATTCTTTCATTATAATTTATACTTAATGTGAATAAAATAGAAGAAAAAATATTAAATATATATAAATAACTCAAGGATATTTATATTTATGGGCTTCTTGAGATATATTTCATAAAATTTCACCATCATAAAGATGATCATAAACAATATCTATAAATAAAGAGATTGTAAGATAATTCCCTTAACATAAATTCAATTTGATTCTTCGGATCTCTAATATCCAATATATTACATTTAAATTTATCAAAATCATATATAGAGTGATTTACATACATATTGTATCTTATATTATCCACTTATATCATTTTAACACTTCTTTATTAATAATTACTTTTTAAAACGACCATTTTTGGGTGTTAACTCTATCATTTTTTTGGTAGTTCTGGTCCTTAATATTTAATCATGGATAAATTATATACATAATGTTATTAGGATAAATATAATATATATTCCTTATTTACCTATTTATTATCATCCACAGAAGGCATTGATAGAAAAATAAGTTACACTATTCATAAAGATAGTGGCCCATACATTCACGTGAACACAGGTTTTACTTTTTAGAAGATGGAATGAAAGGAATGCAAACAATAATTATACTTTTTAGAATCATTATTAAATCACATATATCATATATATTTGTTAAATCCATCCTTATTAACATATTTGTAAATATGAAATAGAAAATAAATCACTTCACTTCATCAAGGAGGTAGTCTACATGTACACATTAATGACGTTACCATTTTACAAAATATTGTAAGGTAACATGGTTAATTTTATATTATAATTAAAAAATAATAATTATTTAATAAATATAATATATAAAAATTCATCCCATCATAATACCTATCCAATAAAGATGGTGATGAAAATGAATTGTATTGGTAGGTGGACACAACAGTCTGCATGAACATATGTGTGATACATTAACTCCCCATTTGATAATAAATATGGTGGACTCTGGTAAGCACCTCGTAATCCTACATGAAAAATTGGGGTTCAAAACCCATTGGGCGTAGGTACTGTAGCAGCGGCGGCACTATAGTGGCAGTAGAGCACTATAGTGGTGGCGGTACTGTGCAATATTGTAGCAGCAGTACTGTAGTAGTACTATTCATAGAATGGGCCTTGGGCCAAAAAATTCGGCCTACGGGCCATGTAATGGGATAAATGCTCACTGGGATTTCAGGCTATGTAATGGTTCTCCCTCTACCCAGTTAAGGAGAAATTTTCTTTGATTTAATAATAAATGAGGCTTTGGCCCCAACCTTTTAAAAAACATGGGGAGTATAATGGTATTTTTAATGTTAATAATTAAATTCTAGTGTATTTAGGATACATAATATTCTATTTTATTATTAATCTCCCATATTTATATATTGAATTAGATAAAATGAATAAGAAGTGGCCAGGTGAGTTGATTAACTCTTATTTGGGATCATTCATTAGATCATTTCTTCAAGACCCTTAAATTTGTCATTTAAGAGGAATAGTGAAAAAAAACTTTGTATATGGATGCTTAGAAGTGAATTTTATTGGGTTTGGTTTAAATAGACAGCCCAAATTGGTGTAAATTAAAGGGATAAGGTCTGTCCTTTTGTAATGAAGGGAAATGAAACACAAGGAATTTCAAAATAGATCAAAATATAATTATGTCATTATCTATAAAATTACTTCAAAATTTATATTTATTTAAATAAAATGCGGTTTAGGGGAAAAATCATCATCTTGTAAAATTTAAAATATCTTTACTGTCATTTTGAACCTTTTGGTTTAGTTGCACCCTCTGGTTGACCAATTTTAATATTAATCATTGTAACGACTTCGTTAAAATTGAAGTGATGTAATATTACATATAGTTAATAAATTTCAATGTTAATGGATAAGAGATGAAATTTTAGACTATTTATATTAATACATGTCTTATTTCAATGTTTTATGATATCTAAATAATTATTTAACGTAAAATATCATTATGGTCATTTTTGAAACATTTCATTTAATATTAAATTAATCGATAAATGATAAAAAATGAATCAAATATAAACCTTAACATATCCATAATATTTTATAATTATCTATAAAAATTTTGTAATATAATAATTCCCCCAAATTTATTAGTTTTTTTATTTTTTATAATCATTTATTTTTTTCTATTAAATGAATAAACATTTTTTTGGTGTTACATAAGCATTTAATGGAATTTATTATTTACTAATTTTTATAAATAAATTGCCATGGTAAATAAATTATATTCTTCTATCAAATAAATTTTTTAAAAAAATTTATCCCTTTTTATATATATAATAAAATGTTAGAGTTATTATAATCATGTGAGTGACATATTGTATTTATCCTTTTTCAAAAATAATATTCAGGTCATTATCCTAGAAATATGGAACCAGGTTTCCTTATTTTTTAGCCCTTAATGATAACGGTCAAAATCCACACACCAAATATAGCAGGGGAATGTTTTAGATTAATTTTAAAGCCTTAAACCAATTTTTTAACCTAGGATTAATTTTTTTACCCTTATAGAGGTGATGAGAATATAAATATTATAATTCATAATGAAAAAATTAAAAGGAACATTTAAAGAAATAATCATCTTATTAAAAATATGGGATCTAGTTTTGATTATTAAATTTCTAGAAGTTAAAACTATATTTTAAAGTAAGTCTGTAATACATGATAAAAGATGTTTCATTGAGAAATACAAATTTTACACATGAAATATGATTTATTCTTCTACCACCCTTTAAAAAATTAAATTAATTCTAAAATATTAGTTTTAATATAATATATTTATTTCATTAAGTTCAGTCACCTATAGTTATTAATTAAATTTATTAATATTAGAACTCAATGTTTCTAAAAAAGTGTTTTTTTAAATAGTTCAATTTAAAAATATTTTAATATTTATATAAAATCAATTATTAATGTATGATTTTATTTTATAAATGTGGAAAAAAACATTTTTTACAATTTATTTAGTCATATTCATACACTCCAATACAATAACTTGTTGATAACTGTCACATTAAATAACAATATTTATAGTATATGATAGTTCATTTAAATTTGGTGTTGTGTGGATTACAATCTATTAAATAAATAATTTTATATAGAGAACTGTATCATAAAATCTTGGTTAGTAAAATTTCACCCTTATTAATATTATTTTCTCCATTGAATTTCCATCACTCCTATACAACAATTTGGGATATCACTATTTCATTACATCATTGGGTTCCCAAGTTCATCCTTCAAATTTCTGACTCCTCAAGAAAATATTAACCAAGTGTGCAGTGTTTTTAAATATAAATTTATCTCTATGATCCATTATTTATACCCTTTTTCGAACATATGAATGATCATGATCTATTAGTACGACCTTTGAGTTTAGTAAAATTGATGGATCATGTATGTACTTCCTTTAGAGAGATACATGAAGCACATCTTGATGTTGAGAGAGTTTTATTGGAAGCTTCATGTAATTATATTCCATCAATACTTGATCAAGAATCAATAAGGGGCTAATATTATTATTAATTACATTCACATTCTTTCCTAATATCATTATCTTATTCTATATAGTAATTCACTTAAATAAATTCTCCGTAACATTGAATTAATGATTTCCTCTTTGATTATATTTATAAATTTCCTGTAAATTCTAAGATGTGTCGATATGTTAGTGAATGAATTTGACCTTCTCTACATCTTCATCAGCTAGATAATGACCCAATAAAATTATTTCATTAAATGAATTTAATAATGTTATAGTTTTATACCTATTTCCGTAGAGGGATTCATATGGATCCATCTGAAATCTTGAGTGAAGGATATAGTTGTAATAAAACTCTTATAGAGGAAGAGGTTGATCCAAAAACCATTGTAATAAATAGAAATAGATATAATAATACCTTTTAGGGTTTTACTGGTACTCTTAGACTTACCATCTTTCTGAGGATGATAAGAAATAAAAAAACTAAACTATATTTCTAGATCCCACTAAATAATTAACCTTAACATCAAGGAAAACCGTATACCACTATTAGACATAGAAAAATGTGGTCCTCTATGAAAAAAAACTTTTTTAATGTATATCACAATAGTTTGATCAAGATATAATTTTTCCTTAAAATTTGATAAGTGTTCTCACATCATAAGGTGATCGACTACCACCCAAATAAAATTACAGCTTTTAGAAATTTGGAGAGTCTGATGAAAAATCTCTAGTTACGATTTTCCATTTCGATTATAGTATAGGTAATGGTTATAATATCCCCATATTATTTTATATATTATCATTGACATGATTAAATAATATTCATCAAGATATATACTCTACAATATCTCTCTTCAGACTATCACACAATAAATAAACATTGAGATCTCTATACATCTTCATACATTAAGGATGCATAGAGAATTATGAAGTATGAGCCTCATCCAATAGATACATAAAATACAGTATATATAGAACACATACATGGTTCCTAAATCTTATCATCCTATCAAAATTAAGGTTTAACTGATGAATATTTCTCAAATTATTATTTAGATCTAAATCTTCCTTCTACACCTCTTTAATCCTCACAGAAATAGATAGATAAATAATCATGCATGTAAGATTATATTTCTTTCATTCCTTAATTATTTATATATATATCATCGAAAAATAAAAAAATGATCTTTTTTATCATTATCATATATAAGTTATCATGATCCTTTAAACTCAACTCATCAGTCACCTTATTCTCTTTCTTTTGGTGGTAATGTATTGAGCAGTCATAATCACAAATCAACTCCAACAATTTTCTATGGTGCATATTCAACTACTATTGAGTGAATATATAATTTAAACTTTTATGACCAATATATATGACACGTTCCTTTAGAAATATAATACCTTAATATATATAATGAAAAACATACCTAATCTCGCTCCAAACAACGAGTTGGGTAATTTTTATCATGAAATATAAATTGGAATGAAGCACAATCTCTCACCATATCATTATTTATTGTTATACATCATAGTCCCCTCTTCATTTCAACATTATAGATCAAAAAACCTTATCCACTATAAGGAAATAAAGTCATAGTTTCGCTGAATAACATTCCCTTATATTCCTTGAAATTTTATTTTTATTCATCTATCCAAAGGTTCATGGTTCCCTTATGAGTTTAATTAGAGAGGGTATTAGATGGAAATGAGAAATTATCCACAAAGAATAAATAATATCAATATAAAAAATGTAAAATATAGATCTCAATCATAGCGGTTGGTTTTGTACAACATTGAAAAAAATTTATCTATTTTGGATGCACTGATATACCATCTCTTGAGATTAAAAGACCCAATGATGATTTTTTCTTATACAAAATTCATAGATTTAAAAATTTACATCAAACTTATACTTCTTTAGGATCTTCATTACAGTCCCCTAATGGTATTTATGCTCTTATTTAAAATTTGAATATATATGAATATCATCTATAAGGACCAACACCAATTGATAAATATAATCTATGAATATAGTATTCATTAAATACATGAAGAGAGTTGGGGTTTTAGGTCCAAATGGAATAAATATAATTCTGTAGTGTCAATAAATTGTTTGTATGGTCAAATTAGGTATATTCTCATTTTTACTTCAATTTATGATATCCAGAATTAAGGCCAATCTTGTAAAATTATTGACCTTAACATTGTTGATTAAAAAGTGATCAACACGGGGTAGATGATTCTAGATCTTAATAGTGATCTTTTTATGTTCATGATAATAAATGCAGAGTCACATCCAAAAAAATTTATTATTAATAAAAATAATTGGTGAACCTCAAGGTAAAACACTTGGTTTAGTGAATCCACTTTTAGAATTATCCTATATATTCGTCTATAGTTATTGCAACTCAATATAGGACATTTTATATGGGGTATCTGAAGTAGGTGTAACACGATGTAAACATTCAATAAAAAACATAACTTTATGATTCAGTGAATGAATATCAAACTCTTCTGAAAATAAATCAATAAAATTCTACAAAATTGGCATATCATAGATTTATAGATTCTCCCCAACCATCTGAGATAAACACCACCTTTGAATAGGAATCAAGACCCATATGATCGATGTGAAATCTTTGGGTAGCTTATTTTTGTCATCATGATAATATAAAATCATAGGTCAATCCAAAATATGATACTTGACTTCCATCCATCAAAAATTGATTTTTTATTTACGTAATTAAATCCAATACCTACTTAAGGTAACATAATATTTAACTTGAGGGAGAAAAATGAGATATTCAAAAAGAACATTCCCATAAACATCAACTCACGATTAATCAGATAGTAGACGTATGATCATCATACCATTTGGGGATTTCATTAGTAATTCAATATATAATCATTGAATATTATATTATAATTAATTTATAAAATTAGTTGAATAAAAAAGATCTATAAGATCAAAAATACAATAGGACACTTATTGTTTTAGAGTGGATTGTAAGCATACGTTTCACTAAATTGGTATCAAACCTCTCCTTATAAATATTGATTGTATGAGATTTTACTTTTTCTCGAGGATTAAGTTGTTTCTGAAATAAATAATCATCATCAACCTTTGATTTTTACCACTACTTATCAGAGTTACCGTACTTCTTTCATTTCAAATGATATAGTGTGTGTGTAATATTATATGGTGATTTTACTCTATCCTTGGATAACATCTTATCCTCACTAAAGAATTTTAATTCCTAACAAAATCAATTTTAACAGTTAAATATATTACTAGTTTACTTAATATAATTTCATCCATTCATCCTACAACAATTCAATCCTAATGGAATGAACATCTACATCCCACTATGGTTTTTATTATTACAATTTCTATTTAATTCCATAATTATTTTCTTATCAAAACCATGAGATTGTTTGGAAAATAAAATACCCATTTCTGAATTGGTTTTAAATACAATGATTTATTCGCAAAAAATAATTCTTATTGGGATACGTCCTTTTCATATATTTGGTTTTACTCCATGTAAGAATCAATAAATTTTAATTTCTGGTTCAACGATAATACCAAAGAAATTCCATGGAAGACTTGTAAAACCTACCTCATATGCACTAACAAAATCATCATCATTATAGCTTATCTTAGGGAATTCATTATATATTTCCATATGACGAATTTGAGTAATGTTCTTAATTAATAATAAACTTATAAACTCATACCCCTCTAAAGAGAAAATTTATTCATACTGGCTCATGTTCTTAATGGGAGTCCACCAATAATCCACATCACCTTCCAAATGATAAATACCAAATTTGATTTCTTCATGATTTGAATACTTATGAAAATAAAATATATTTTCAATGGTAATGGTCCATTCCAGGATTACTATTGGATGATTTTATCCACTAAAAGAAGGTAGGTGTTGCAGATTAAATGACTACACAAAACATTACTCCATTCTTTTAGCATTTTTATATTAAAAATGATTAGAGGCCTAAGAAATTTTTTTATGAATAAAAAATTAGATTTTAAATTATATCTCCAAATAAAATATTGTTTCCCTTAAGAAAACACATTGGATTTTCTATCAAATTAAATATTTTCCAAGTTTCTTCGGCTTCCATCCATTAGCTAAAAAAAGAATAGTGTGTGAAATAATATATATAGTGAGAAACCACATAATCAAGAATAATAATTTATAGGTGGTCTTAATAATGAAAAATTATTTTAAATCTATGATACATTATGGTTAAACTAGGTCATCGATGAGCTCCATATATTTAAATACATCATAATGGCTTCATGTGAAAGTGTGAATTAACTTAATCATATACCTTGAGAGTGTCAAAACAAGTGCACAATATGGGAATACTGACTATGATCTAGAAAGATGGTCATCACACAATTAACCAACACTTTTTGGGTTATTAATCCTATATGTATCTTTTCAAAACCACATCTTCTTGTAGTATCTGGAAATAGATTTTTTTTCTTGGGAAAACACTCTTCATTCATTACTATAACATAAGATGTTCTCTTATATATAGGTTTATCCAAACAGTTCTCAAAAAGGATTTCAAATCATATTTTTCAAACATAACTAATCATTTCTATTAAAACAATTATCACTACCCTTAATTTATTTAAAAATATTACATCATATTAGATAAATATTCAATACAAATCATTACAATCCATTATAGAATCACTTTGTTTTAGTGTATTTGGAAACATGGATACATAAATAAACATTTTCATAATAACTTTACATAATCTCATACTATGTTCTGTATAAATATAACCCTTATTAGAAATATCATAGTTAAAAGCATTCTGGAAAACCTAGGGAAAAGAAATATAAGAAAGGGTGATATAACATTCTTAGTAAGTCTACAATTGAGAGATATAAATGATCAATTATACATAAAATGCACATAAGGTTATGAAAAAATGTAATTGAAATTTAAAAAACCATACCCCATATATCATAAATCATAATATTATGTCATGATATAAATCATGGATGTTCATAGGATGTTAATCATAAAGTAATATAAGAAGATGATCGCAAATAACACACCATTAGAATAAGATAGTTTAACAAGTTTTTTTAATCACAATCATAGAAATATTATTCCATGTATTCCCACAAATACAATTATGAAATTTAGTCATGGTTTATTACTGATGTTACTGCATTAGGATTGGGATAACCACCATTGTACCCTCTTTTGATATTATAATGGCCTCCCATATACCCTTTATTTTAGTTATAGGATAACCTCCTTTGTATTACTTGATATCATAGATCATTAATAATTACCTAATATTTTTTTGGGAAATATAATTAGATTCCCACTCATCACATTACAATAAATCAATTTATATGTATTACAAAGGATCATAAAAACATTCTTCATAACATAATTTGTGGAAGTTAAAATGGGTTTCATCAATATTTCATCAACATAATCATAAATCATCTAGATAAAGAATAAATATGGAATAATTGGATCATTTCCCTAGTAAAAATTGATTAACATGAAATGATGTTATCTTATATGACATTTCTCATAAAACAACAATTGGAATATTTCATGAGAAAAATTATCAGTCACATTAAAAATAATTATTTAAAATATAAAAATTTAAAAATATTGTGGAAAAAATATTCATTAAAAATAACATTTATAAAATTTTAATGATATGTTATAGAAATTATCTATCTTGATGGTTAGAAATTATGATCATTCCAATTTTGATAAAATAAATAATACTTCATCATTTTTTTAAAAGTCTAAATTATGTTGTTCAAAGGATAACAAAAATATTAGTTTCAAATCATTTTGAAGAAGAAAATTATGGGTCAAAATATATTCAAACAATCATAAAATAATAGTAAATTCATTCAAGAGAACATTTTTTGGATAACTTGTATAGGTAAGAAAAAATGTTTTCCCTGAAGAATAAAGTGAAGTTATTATTCCTTAAAAACATTCATTCAGTATCTTGAATACTTAAGGTTATGAAAATGGAAGGAAATCTGTTAATCTATATAAATAACCATAAGATATGAAAATTAATATGAGTCTTGAAGGATGAGTCATAAAATTTCATCATTGAAAACTTGATGTTAAACAATCTCAAAAAATTATGAAGTCGTAATATAATTCTATTACCTCATGTTTTAATTGCTTCAAAGCCAATCTAAACACCTATGAAAAAATTTATGTTTATAATAGTTATAAAATAGATCCATTAAAATTATTATAATATAAAACATGATCAATTTTTAACAATTCAATACCTATTAATTCATTATTCCTTATTAAACATAGCATTTTCAAGTTTTAATTATATTATCTGCATGCGAATTTCAATTTGGTAGTTTCATTCCAGGATCTTTGATCATAGTTCCACTATCTCTATAATTTTACTTTTGATATAAATATCGTATATTTTCATCATTTAGTATCTATAATCACATATAATGTTAGATATTGAAAAATAAATTACACCATTTACGGATATGGTAGGACATTCATACACATGAACGTTGTTTACCCTTTTCAAAAGATTAAAAAAAATGAAAAAATAATTCACATTTACTAAGTAATAATAATATTATATATACCACATATATATATATATATATTCACTAAATCCGTCCTTATTACAATCCATGTAATGATTAATGAAAAATTAATCACATCACTTCATAGAGGTTGTAGTCCACACATACAAAACAACGACATTATCATTTTGCCACAGATCAGAAGGTAATAAGGAAAATATGATATTATAATTATAGGATCATAATTATTCCAAAAATATCATATATAAACATTAAACTCATCATAATACCCATCCATAAAATAGAGTGATGAAAATTATTTGTACCACAACGTGGAGGTCGCAGTCCACACGTATGCATGAGTGTTAATCACATCCCATTTGATGGAAAATTTGGTGGATAATGGTTTCTTGATAATAATAATAATATTATTTATTACATTTAGGATACTTAATCTATTATTTTATAGTGAATGAAATTGAGTTTTAGTGTAACACCCTAAGATTTTAAAACAATAAAATTATACTAGATAGCGTAGAAGACACATAACAATAATTATACCTTGATTAATAAGCGACACCCAATTTAACATTCATTACACATAATGCATATATTTTTATGATTAATATTCTATTCAAAATTTAATACTATACTTAAATAACCCATGATATATATTACTATTATAACATAGAAATTAAATGAGTAGGTATAAATAGTATTAAATACGTTATCAAATATATATATATATATACATATATTTAAATTTCACCCTCAACTTAAATTATTCATAAATTATTAGTAAATAATTAATCAATTTTTACTAATGTGATTTTATTCTTCAAAAAATCATTTTTATTACTTTTCAAGAATAAAATTGTATATTCATTTTTTCATATTTCATATTTTAATTTATAAAATGAAATTAATATTTTAAATAATAATATTAAAATTTAATTAGGGTAAAATTTGTGTTTTTTTTGAAAATGGTGATTATGTAGTGAATAGTAAATAAATTAATTATCGTAAAAAAAATTTCGTTTCAAATAATTAATTAATTTAAAATCCCTAGTCTATTTTATATATATTTTCAAATAACATGACCATTATTTATTGTTATTTAAATACATTTTAACCAAAATTATAATATTTCTATATAACTTTTTTTGGGTTTCAAAAAAAATATAAAAAATGTTTTCAAAAATATAATGTTTCATCTTTTTTAATTAATTAAAATAATTTCTTTTGGGAAATGTTTTAAATTAAATTTATAAATTATATATCATTAAATATTACTCTAGTTTCTTACATTTATTATTATTAGACATTGGGAAAAAATAGATTCATCTTTATCAAAAAGAAATAAACTCTTATTGAAAACTTGCTTTCCCACATCCTCTGCAGGATTAATATTAATTTAAATTTCCCAATTCATTGTTTTAAGTATTTAAAAATTGGTTTTCATATTTGGAATAATAATAATTTGTAATTTCTAAGGGAAACATAAATATTTCCCAATGTAATTATGGAAAACAGTAAGATTTAATTTCAATGATTATGGAAAAAATGAGTTTACCAAGGGATCAATCTTTTAAATTATTTAAAAAAAATGACCTAGACACTTTTTCAACACCCATTTCATGTACATATATCATATCTTATGACCTTACTATACATTTTAATATGTTATTGGAACACTAGTATAAGAAGGTGACCCATATAATTAGGTAGGTAAAGAAAAATAGAAAAAGGAAACCATTTTGCATTTAATTTTTATAAATCTTTGGGGATAGGGAAAAACTACGTTGGTCAAATTATACAAATTCTTTTTGAATATAAATTATTTTTTTATTATTATAATAATTTATTATTATCTTTTAGTGAATTAATGTGTTAAATTGTTTTTTAAAAGAATATATAATGATAAAAATAAATGAACATAATATATTTTAATTCTATTATTATATTTATTTTTTAAAATTTTAATAAAATGAATAATGTCCAAATAGACATTTATGTTATTTTATAATAAATGGAATTTTATTAGTGAAATAAAAAATTAATAAATATATTATCTTATAACAAGTTATTATAAAATATTAATAAATATAATTTATGGTACATTAATGGAACAATTATTATTTCATAATTAATATATTAACCTATAAATATTAAAAAATTGGTAATTACAATTGGGTTTATAATAGTGTTTTTGCGCGTTACATGCGCTTGTGTTAAAAGGAATTTTCGAATGGCATTAAATTTTTATTTTATTAATTATATATCATATTTAAAATAAGTAGTTAAAAATTTTGTAATATTTTTCACTCTAATTTATCTTTAACTAATAAATTACTTATCATAGAGAAACTTGTAACCTTAATGAAAAACCAAAATGAAAAAATAATGAAACATTGTACATAAAGAATAAAATTTTTAAAATATGTGTTTCATTGTTTATTGGGGGTCTTTATCAATAATATAGTCCCTAAAAATCTTTAGATTTTATTTTTTGGATCAAATTTTGGTATTTGTTTACCTCAAAATAGTGAATTAATTTGAGTATTTACAATAATATCACTCCTCCTCAACTATAAAAGGGTCTTCACGCCCCTTGCATATTCACAACTCTAAAGAAATTTTTATCAGACAAACCATTCCCAAATCACTTCCCAATATCCCTAAAGTAATTATAGATTCATTATTTTGGTCATAAATATATAATTTTAATGAGTTAGTTCAAAACAAAGTGGGATACCTGAAGAAGATGTAATGTACTTATAAATGTATTATTATTTTATTTCCATCTTTTCATCCTTTAAATAATATTATACAATTGTTAAAAATAATAATATTTATATTCAATATAATGATATTTTTAAATGTAATTGTTATTACATAAAACTCATCACACTTCTATGAAATGGGTTATGAAATCATAATTTGTGTCTACAATAGACAAATACGCCACGAACTAATGTCATTTGTTTATCCCTTATCACATGTCAAGGTTAGGAATAAGGATGAAAAAAACATTTATATATGATATTTAATATATTTATGATATTATTATGATTTTATAAATTTTATATCACACATACCATCATGATTTCCATTTTTGGGGGAATACGATATCGTCACTCATGTGTATGAAAGACTACCAGCTCACGAAGCGATGTGTTTCTTTAAAATATTAAATGGAATTTATTAAGAATTTATTTAATATAAAAATGTGATAAATATGAAATAAAAATTATTTTTGAATAATAATATATTATTTAATTTTCTCTGTTAAAATATGACAAGAAATTTGAAACGATGTTCATGTGTGCGTATAACCTACCATCTCCATGAACGATGTATTTAATTTCTAATCACAAAATTTTATGGGTTTCTATAAATAAATATAAACTGAATATATATGACTCTTAATAAAATCATGATCTATGTTAGAGGGAAAAAAATGAAAATTAAAAATATATTTGAAAAAAAGCAGGTATTACACAGAGCATAACATTAACATGTAATTGCTAATAAACATTTAAGAAAAAGTAATAAAAAATATATTATATTAAAAATATTAATATTCTTGATTAATATGATATAATATATTTAAAACATTATAAAAGAGTTTAAATCATTTTTGACCCAAATGAATAATGAGATCAGGGTTTTTATCATCTCACATTAATTTCTGTGAGATAAATTCCATATTCCCCACTTATTTTTTTTGTTCATATACTTTCCATTATTGTATTTTATGATTCCTATAAGAAAATTTATGTGGATTAAAATTTAAATTTTTTGATCTCATTTTCAAGGGGTTTATAATTTATATTTTACCAAAGTAGTATGGTATTTTTTCATAATTTTTCTTCTTTGAGACATTTGTTATGTCATATACCTAACAACATTGGTGATACAAATATAATTCTCCATTGAAATGTTATATAATGAATATAATTATTTTCATGATATTATATTTTTCATTTAATGGTATTATTTCATTGATATTACCATTCAATGTTAATAAAGTGGTAACAATTTCATATTTCAATCTCATAATTTATCGGGATTGATTCTGATTAAATTTTCAATGTTCAAATATTTTGATTTACCTGTAAATAAGTCCCATGAATTTTCTTATACTATTTATTTCATGAGAATACATTTTTTTCATTCATTTTTTCTCTTTATTTACTCCAGAGTTTAAAAGATTTTTTTTAGAAAAATACTATTTTTATTCAAAATAACTATTTTCTTCTAAAAACAATTTTTATAAAAATGTTTGAAAGCTATTTTTTCTAAAGAGGAATTCATTTTTTCCCCAAAAAATGTATAATATTATTGTCAAAAT
Source organism: Viscum album (assembly GCA_963277665.1). Taxonomy (NCBI): domain Eukaryota; kingdom Viridiplantae; phylum Streptophyta; class Magnoliopsida; order Santalales; family Viscaceae; genus Viscum; species Viscum album. Next base: position 729,230,737 of record OY728155.1, read on the forward strand.
ATTATGTCATAATATTTCATGTTTTTTATCAAATAAAATATTTTCAAAATGATTTATGTTTTAAAAAGTCGTTTTTTAAATGAAAAGGCTATTTCACACAAAATGTTTTTAATGATATTTTAATGGTATTTAAATTAATCAAAATCAACACCCATTTTTGTTACATATTATCAAATGAGGGTATCTGGTAATTATTTCATCATAATTAATTCTATGTATGGATTTGTATTTTTTTTCAAAGTGATTGTAATGGAAACTGTTATTTTCCATAGGTTAACCATGTTTTCAATATACTGAAATGAAACCCATTTATTTTATATGGGTTAATAATATTATTGAAGGAAAATCCTTGTGTATATATGTTTTATGATGAAAGATATATGTACATTATTTATGATGTGGTTATTAGACATTATATGAATCCGGTGAGCCCGATACAACATATATAGAGAGTTGACCCCCATTATTTCTCACAGGTCAGCCCGATATAGCTTATATGAAGGGTCGAGCCATGTTATATCTCACATAAATGGGTGATATATGTAGATTATATAAAGGTTTGTGCTCCTTTGTAACTTATTGGTGACCCTGATAAATCTTATTTCAATGGTGATAGCCACTATAGCTCACCAATACATTGGGTAATGATTTTATTGAAAATCAAGTATATAATTATTGTAATTAAAAGGGTTTCGAGAATATAACTCTCCATGTTATAGAAATGTGTTTAAATTTCAGGTTATGGTTTTATTATATTTAATTTGATCAAGATTGATATCACATTGATTATGACAGTTGATTCTTATAGATCATTCCTTTTATAAGTTTTCATATATTATTACCCAGGTATTGATGTGTATGAGTTACTTTTTTACTCCCTCAATAAATATTATTATTTCTCCTTAAACATATGTACCTATTAATCTCTTTGATGATATTCAATAGATACATATTATGTGTACCCTAAAAGAACATTTGAAATCACACCTCTTATGCTTCTATTTATCTATATTATAAATAATTATATCAAATGAGTTATTTCTTTAATGGATTTCATATGGGTGAGTATTATGTCTTAATGTGAAAAAGAATGATGGGAAAAGTGGTAAAAATTATTATTTAGTGTAATGAGTATTATTTATGTAGTATTTGGTAATAATTTTATAGAAATATAAAACTAAATGTACCTCAAGGTTGTTAGTGATCCAATTTTTTATTTTTATGTTGTACGATTAGGATAGGGAAAAATTAGATCATTATTATCAGTATCAAATCCAAAAAATGTAAGGATTATGATTCCAACACTGAATCTGAGAGTGCGGGATCTTGGAAATTTTAGTTTTTATGAACTATATGTTTTGATAACATTGGAGATTAGGTGATTTTCATCAAAGTATTATCTTAAGAATTATAGATTCCATAATATGTCTACAAGATTATTGTTCATCATATGTTCAAATAATTAGACACCCCATTTGAGGGTTTTAATTGTTAAAAAATTAGTTCATTAAGAAAATTTTGGGAAAATAATTCTGAATTTAGGTTTTTGTAACCCATAGGGTCAGCATTGAGCGATATTTAGGGAGTAATTGTTATTTCATATTTATAGGGAAAAAATAGAACTCAAAGGATGGGTGAAAACCCGGTGTATCTCATAAGGTAGTAGGGATTACACCACAACTGAAACATGATAATTGTGTAACACCTACAGCTGGCCTACATGATGTCTTGGTTATTAAGAAATTTGTATAGGTAAATATTATATCTATTTTAAAAACATATTGACTTTTATTTAAGAGTTTCAATTAATTTATCTTTGAAGAATAAATGATTCAATACTTCCAGTCTGTTGGTTTAAAAAGTACATAAAAATGATTGATTATTTTTAATGACAGATATTTATGGAATAATATATTTTGAACATTGGGTATTACAATTGAATTTTCAATATTAGTGTATTATATGTTGGTTTATTAATTTTAGGAATTATCATACCATGTGATAACTGTTTATGTTTTGGAAATGTTTAAATAAAATAGTATCTTGTTATCCCATTTATGGTTTTGAGTCATTAAATTGTTATTTTTTTACATTAGGTATTAACAATTTATCTAGAATACACATAACTCAGTATAAAATTTTTTATTTTGGTGAAATTTTATTGATGTATGAAATTCTACAAATCATGCAAGTAAATTTCCAAATACTCTTTGACTAGATTATAAGATAATTCCATAACTCGATAAAGGGATATTTAAAATAAAATGTTATTCTAGTACATTAATTTTCAACGGGTGGATGGTATTTTTGACCACCACATATTTATATTGTTTATTAGCCTAACATACCATTGAACATTCAATTGTTTATGACCAGTGACATCTATTACTATCTACAATTATTTATTCTTTTCCACTATTCCCACCTATATTCGCCTATTTAGAAACCCAATTATGTGTTATTTCATATGAAATTTGTAATTACATTTATCTATTATTAAGAATATGTTTTATAAACCATTTTTATGATGTTGGTTTATAGAAAAAAAAAAATTAGATGTCCATCTTTTAATTACTAAGATAAAGTTCAAATTTTGAAGAAGAAATTTTTTTAATGGGGGATATAACAGTACAAGATTTTAAAATTAAAAAAATATATCAGATATTGTAGAGGATTTGAAACACTGATTTTATACTTCATTACATAAAACACTAATATTTTTAAGTTTTAAAATTGTTTCAACATGCTACATTGAACTTAAATGAACCATTATATATATTACCATTATAAACTAGACATTAATTTGGGGACCATGAATAGTTTTAACTAAATTATTATATATATTTATTTAAATTTATCACTAAATATAAAATATTTACAAGTGTTTAGTAAATAATCATTCAAATTTTAGTAAAGTGATTTTATTCTTCAAAAATAGGTTTCCATCCAAAAAATATTCTTATTTCTCTTCCTAAAAAAATATTATAAATATTTTTCTAATATTTTATAAAATTTATTGGATGAAATTAAATTAAATATTGGAATCATAATATCAAAATTTACTTTGGGTGGAATTTTGTGAGCTTTCTGGAAAAAATGGATTTTTTAGGGAATTGTGATAAATAACGATTTTGGTAAAAACTACTTTATTTTAAATAATTAAATTAACCCAAAAGTAGAAAAGATATTTTGAGTATTTTAATAATTAAAATATATATTATATCTTTATTTTTAATCAATTTAATTAACATTATTTTAATTTTTTCCATATATGTTTTTTTGTGGTTTAAAATTGGTTTTTCTAAAGACCATTTTAAAATGAATAATGTTTCTCCTTTTTAATTTATTTAAATAATCCATAATGTGGAATGTTTTAAATTAAATTAATATATTATATATAATTAAATATTAATTTATTAGCATACAATGATTATTATTAATCATTGAGTTAATATATAATCATATTTTTCTTGATAATACATTTCTTAAAAACCTGCTATATCATCACATCTACAGGAATAATATTAAATTTAATTTTGAAAATAATGTGAATTGAATTTGGTTAAATGGATTGAATATTTTGAATAATCATAAATTATAATGTCTAATAATAAAAACTTATTTTTTGACCAATGTTATTAGTGAAACCATTTAAATTTAATGACAACGATTATTCTAAAAAAACAGAATACCAAGCGATTAATATTTATACAAAAGGAGAAATTGGAATATAAAAATTACAATAAACCATTCTATTTAATTATGTATTTTTTAAAGATTTCAGACCATGCCCAGAAAATCAAGGCTTTTTTATTGAACAAAAACAAAAAACATACACCAATCTGAAAAAGGAGACTTCATAATCTCTCTTAAGAAGAGATAAAAACGTAGCAGGAAGATGATCATAGAAATAACAATAAACACTATCAACTCCTTTATTTGTGATTCCATCGGCCACCGAGTAATCTTCTCAGTATGTTTGAGTGATGATGTGATGCATTGAGTAAAGAGAATCTATGAAATTCATCCAATGTTTATTTATCTTCAAATATATGTGAAGAGATCCCAACCAAATAGCTGAAACAATAGTCGTAGAATCACTCTCAAGCAATAGATTATTCCACCCATGTGTCATAAAATGTTCCACCACAACAATAAATCCATGCATCTCATCTTCAATTGAAGACTAAATGCTACAAGAACCCTGAACACAACCAAGAATGCAACCTTGGTGATCTAGGAAGATAGAACCATTCCCGAAGTGACCCACATTACCTCGAGAAGACCAATCAGAGTTGACTTTAATACAACTGAAAATTGGTTGCTACTATAAAACTTCTAATGTACTATATGGATGCTTCAAGGATCCTTTTACTCATATCAATTTAAGAACAGTCATATAATGAATTGAATTGGAGTAGAAATGTTTACTTCGAATGTTGGCCTCCTGGATAGCAACAAGAATGAGAGAAAGAGCATTACAAGTATAGATGGGAACACTAGAATGGATTACCTGATTGTGGATATACCATATATAATGAATAAATTCTGAGGTAGAAACCAGAAATAAATCAAATAGTCGTATTAAAAGAGATAACTAACCCCGTATCTTAATTAAATCTTGAATGAGAGTTGTCTGTGGAAATGACATTTCAAACAAATTTCTAATGGATTTCCACACTTAAGCAGTAAAAACACCACTAATAAAAATATGATCTCAATCCTCCCTATTTTGATGGAAAAGAGAACATGAGGAACATAATGATATTCCACAATTTTGCAAATAACAATCTTTTGGGATATTCTGATGAGAAACTCTCCAAAACAATATAGATCGAGATAGACTAATGAAATTGTTGTGCTACACATTCATCCATCGAAAGTATACATTGATATTCAAGGAGAACCTGTAAAATAACTTAGAAGAATGAAAACCATTAGCACCAAGTTTCCAATCCCAGAAATCTTCCATGTTAGAGAGACAATACATGTTAACATGATTCACAATTTCCTATGGAAGATCCTCCATGTTAATAATATAGTCCCTAATTGAAATATTCAAATACAAGTTAGTTTTAAACCCCCACTAAATCAACAAGAGGAGTATAAAACTAATTTTCCATTCAAAAATAATGATAGGAATCCTTAGAAACAAGCCATCTATAATGACAATCAATGGAGGAAATTTTTTTGATACTGGCCAAATAGAAGAATCAAGATGATTAAATGCACCCATAATAAGCCTATTCATAAATTTATCATTAAGTGAAAAGAACACCTCAAAGTTTCTATTATAGAGTCTCCACATAAAATAATACTGCAGTGAATAATTAAAGATCTCATGTTTTTTTTACATAAACCCCCATCATCCCATGGTTTACAATAATTGCTCAAAGAAATTTCAGCCAGTTTCCTCTCAATAATGTTGCTTCTATAGATTAAGTTCTTGATAGAAACATGGATATTATTTATGGGAGAAATAGGCCATTTGTACACAATAAAATAATAAACAAACTTGGAGGTAATAATAGAATTAACCATGAAAACCCTACCATCCATAGAGAGGGTTTTTGATTTCCATGAAGCACGCTGTCTTCTGACATTGCTGAGAATATCTATGAAATAGCAAGCCTTATGCCTTCCACCAAACAAAGGCCCCCCCAAATAACTGAAGAGATGCACTCCCTTTAGAATTCACAACTCTCTTACAATATCATTCTTCCAGGAAATTTAAATGTACATGCCAAATTAAATGAAAGATTTTTACCAAATTATTTCTTGACCAGAGACATATGAGTAGTGAGAAAGGGCTCTTTTATATTCTTTATATTTATCCTATCCCCCTTGGTGAAATTAATATTATCATCAACATATAAAAAGGGAGTTGGAGCAACCCAACCCTGACATTCATTAATCGCCTTCATTTCATATTTCCATCTATAATGGAGAGAAATCTGCTAAGGTAATCCTCCACAATTGAGAAGATAATAGAAGAAAGGGGGTCACCTTGTCTGACCCCTCTAGAACAATCATAAAACCCCTCAGGGGATCCATTAATAAGGACAGAGATATGAGAAGATTAAATATTGAAATTACCCAATTAGTAAAGACACCATCAAACCCAAACATTTCGGGAACCCTAAAAATGAATCTCCAATCCATTGTGCTAGAGGCCTTCTTGACATCAAGCATGAGAGAAATGTTTCCACCCCTTGTGGATTTCATTAATAGATTTAAACATTCAGAAGAAATTATAAGACAATCCTAAATTTATATCCCATTGATAAAACCAAACTGATTTAGAGAAACAATCTTCCCACAAATCTAAGACAATTTTGAGGGAAAAATTTTACAATGATCTTATAGATAGAGTTAACTAAAGAAACCAGTCTGAAGTGATATATTTCATTTTCATTATCTACCTTTCGAATATGAGAAAGAAAATAAGAATTCAAACGATGAGGAAGGGAACCCCCTTTAATGAAATTAATGACATTCCTGAAAACATCAAATTGAACAATTTCCCAGTATTCTTGAAGGAAAGGAATAAAATAACCATCCAAACTTAGGGAACATTCTGATTTGAGACTGAATATTGCTTATTTAATCTCAAGATTCAATGGAATAGTAGTGAGATTGATGTTTCCAAGATGATCCACAAGATTGGGAATGATACCTTCCAAAGGATCACCAGGACGGGAGGACCCATTAGAGAGATCCTTGAAATAAGAAATCACATGACTTCAAAAAACACCCCTATTGTCAAAACTATGGTCCCCATTTTTTAATAATGAAAGAGGCATGGAAACCTTCATTATCTCCAGGAGAGAATTAAAGAACATGATGTTTCTATCACTATCTTTCTACCATTTTCCATTGAAAATATCTCTTTTCTAGTAGTCTTTAAAATTTAAAAGAGTATTCAGATTTTAAATACACTCTGATTCCCCCTCAACATCAGCTAAGATGTCAGACAAGGTAATTTTTTCCTGTGAATTATAGAGATAATCTTCAGGAGATGATATTTCTTGGTCAAGAAAACTGAAATGAACTTTTAACCATGTTTTATGACCCCTTTTATTGAGTTTGAGCTTAATGACGCAAGAAAACTCATCCTTCCTTCAATTCAAAGAGCTCCATGTTTGTCAAACAATGGTTCTACATTCCGGGAGATTAATCCATGCTTTTTTGAACCTAAAAGTTAAAGAAAGTCGAGGATCCTTACACAACATGTTAAAAAAAATTGATGATGATGCGAATTAAACCTGGATAAATTTGTGCAAGAAATGGAATCCCAAGAGTCAAGACAATCTTCATTGACAAAAGCACTATTAATACGACTAGTAAAAAACTGTTCAAAAACATTATATACCAAGTATATTTAGCTCCAAACAGATTGACCTCAAATAGCCCATTAGAGTAAACTCCTTAGATTAAATGGAATTGGATGTATCCCCCAATTTTTCATCTTTATTCGTGAAGGTATTGAAATTTCCTAGGACTAACCATGGACCCAAAATAGTTGAATTGAGGTTCTCAATATCATTTCATAATCTTCTATGATTCTGATAGTTGATAAAATCATACACAAAGGTGAAGAAATAATGAGAACCAAGGTACCTAAATAAACAAGTGACATAATGCTCAGTGTTAACAACAAGGGAAATTTCTGAAATTGATAAATGAGCCAAAAACCATAACCTCTTGATCTCAGAAAGACAGTTGTCTTAACTAATCAATTGAAAACCGAAATATTCCCAATTAGAAATGCTAGAGTAAAAGGTTCTTTTATGTTTAGATAAACCAATAAAGAGAGGTCTATGAAGCTGAAAAAAGGCCTTAGAGACCTGAAAGTGTATCTATTAGCCAACCCCTGAAAATTTCAGAAGACAATCTTTATTTAAACTTGATATCAGGGTTGTGAACCCCTTTTTTAGATCCGAAATTTTTTGCCTTTCCTGTTTTGGGGGGTCTCCCAAATTTATTTTTAGGGCCAGAAGCATTCTGAAAAAGATCACTAATATCAAGTTTGGAATTTTCTCCCTTTCATTTCTTAAGATGTAGCCTTTTATCACCATTTCCTGGTCTTGGTTAAAGAGAACTAGTATTAGCATCATTTCGAATATTGACTTGCACCAAATAATCAAAAGGATCCTTCAGATGATCAATACAGCCCTGCTGAAATATTCCATCAGATGGAAGTGTGAAAGATGCATTGCATTATGGGTTATCATGGTCCTTGACTACTTCAGAATTGGGTAGAATTTCCGAGTAATGCAAAAATAGAGGACTTGAAGAGGTTGATTTACATGGATTTCAACACTGGGAGAAGCTGAAATTACTGTGCTAGAATGCCTCATATCAGGGGCTGTGATAAAAAGAACCCTTCTTCCTATTACACTAATAAGAATCTGGATATTGAGATTATTGACTATAATATTTTTATGCATATTCTCACTTCATAGAGCTACAATCAGCAGACTATCATTAACATGTTCACAAACAGTGGAATGTTTGCCAAGGTCATCAGGAGGAGGGACCTTCCCTTCTTGAAAACCCCTATCCACAGAAGCAATTTCATTGGAGATATCCTAGATCATGAGTCCTTCCCCCAATTCATATTGAAGATCCAAAACCATATTAAAAACATCATTTGACATAGCAGAAAATAGGTCCTGATAATCAAGAATAATCATCTAGGTTGTGGGGTTAATCAAAGTCGTAATATCCTTCTCCTCTTCCTCTACTAAGTCAGACCATTAATGATTCAGAAAAGTGGATTATCCATCCTGAGATATCTTAGGAGTTTTAGAGGATGAAATACTAGGCAGATCCTTAATAGGTTGTGATACCTCTACTTTCATCCAATTAGCTCCTTTTTTATATATAATTGAATTCCTGTATCATCTATTTCTATTATGATTGATCCATTCAGAGGCTTTAGAATCATAAATAAACTTCTTATGTATCACCCTAAAATTAACTAGCAAGTGACCTACAATATTGCATACATCAGAAAATGAAGGCACATTGTAATATTCAACTCTAATATCAGATGTGATTCCATTAGCAATAAAGGATATATTCGTCGGCCTTTTCAATTCCAAATTAACATCCACAAGCATCCTAGAAAATAAGACCAACTCACCATCCAGGGTCCCTTGGTCCAATATAATGGGAGTACCAAGGCATCAGGAAAGATCATTGAGGATCCTCGGATGCCAATATACGCAATTCAGCAAATGAATCTAACCCATATTTGGTCATTGGATTGCTTGAGGTAGAATGGATTGAAATTCACATTCCATTCTAAATATATCAAAACTCCAGGTTTTAGCTGTAAATTTCCAAAACTCCAAGCCGCATTCAGATATTCCTTTAACTAAAAAATTATGTGGAAAAACCCTGTCCCAATATTTATAAGTCGCCAGTCTTGGTTTCCCCATCAACAAGACACCCTATTTTTTAGATCTACATAAGACCAAGGATGGTCGCCTTTCGAGTAAATAACACAACCATGGATAGTGAATTTGTAGAGAGTAATTCGTTGTTGCAAAGCCTCCGGATGAGCCCCTACCAATAATCCACCATTATCATGTCTGGTAACATTGGAGGACCTCGTGGAATCCTCCTTGGATGGCTTTGATAAACCAGACCCAGAAAGAGCCTCTCGGAAGGATAATCCCTTCATTTTCAAAATCTAGGGCTCTGAAATATCCAAAGAATTTATTGGATCCTTCGCTAAGGATTGATAGTCTTTGAATGCCCATTCCCATTTAGGATAAAAGGCTTCCTTTGAAGAAATCAATGAAGAGACCCCAAAATACAAGAATCCCCATTTCTATCACCAAGCTCTAGGTCATCCATTTGGACCTTATGGACTTATGTAAACCCTTATTACCTTATGATATAATTTTATATGTTATGGTAAATTATTTCATGCATTTACCCATATAATAATTTATGTAAGGAAAATACAAAAAATAATATTTTTTGTTTTAATTTTGGAAAAGCTTTAGGTATAGGAAAAAACAACATTATTTTAGTTGTATATTTTAATTTTTAATAAAAATTAGATATTATTATCATATTAATTTATATTTAATTTTTATAAAATTTATAATTACATTAAATTATTAAGAAACACCAATAAATATATTATTTAGTTAATAATTAAATAAAACTAATGACACTAAAAATGGTACAAGTTAATTTAATTAAGTGAATTATTATATTAAATTATTTTTTATCATTAATATATCATGATAAAACTCCGTGAGATTAAAATATTTGAATTAAACTATTATGTTGTAATTTTTATATTAAAATTAAATGAATAATATCAAAACTGACTATAATGCTATTACATATAAATGGCATTTTATTAATTAATTGAAAATTAATTAAACTAATATATTTTTTTAATTTATTTTTAAATATTTATAAATATTATTTATGACTCACTACTGAAAAAATATTATTTCAAAATGAATATATTGATGTCGAAGTATAAAAAACCCTATTAGTGCAGTTATGGTTAAAGCAGTTTTTTGCGTGTGACATGCGATTATGTTAAAATTAATTTTCAAATACATATTCCATTTTTTATAAATTATATATCATAATAAGAATCATAGGGTCTAAATTATATAATAATAATCACACTAATTTTTTATTAATGATTATATTAACTAGGCTATAAAAACTGGTAACCTTTGTAGAAAAACAAAATCAAAAAATAAGGAAAAAATGATTACAAATTTGTTTATTTAAGTGTTGGAGGTTTCTATAGACCCTATAATACCATAAAACCTTTTATTAAATAAATTTTATCCACTTTATATTATTTTTTCCTCCCAATAGTGAATAGTTTTTAGTTCTTACTAGAATGACACTCCTCCTCAATTATAAATGGCCACCTAGTCCCCTCACCTCTTCTCAACTATAAAAACTTTTGGATTGTCCAAAACCTGAAAAACACACTTTGAAAATTCCCTAAAATCATCCTAGAATCCATATTTTTTATGGAAATAAATCATTTAGGGATTTATTGAAAACCTAAGGACTATATGAGAAAAGGAGTTAACGTGCTACAAAAAGTGTTTTTATTTTATTTCCTTATACACCTCTATCAATTGAAATTATTACAATAATGATTAATAATATTATTATATTCTATATAATGAGATTTTTTAATTTTAGTGGTATGACCAACAACCACTAACACTTCCATCAAAAGGGTTACAGAATCATCATTCATGTGTATGGTGGACTACTATCTCACGAACCGATTTCATTTTTTTCTTAATTACAAACATTCACAGTTTGGAATAATGATGTAATTACTATTTATATATGATATTTATGATAGTTTTGATATTATTATGAATTTTTAATTTTTATACCACACATTCTTTAGAGCTTTCCATTTTAAGGGAATTTGATATCGTCTCCCATGTGTATGGCGGGCTACGGCCTCATGAAGTGATGTTATTTCTTAAATCATCTCATGGAATTTATTAAGGATGAGTTCAATAAAAATATTTTATATATATTGTATAGAATGTATTATTTAATGATTAAATATCACTTAATTTTCATTCTTTTTATCCAATAATAAAATGGAATCAAAATTCATTCTTATGTAAAACCTAACTTCTCTAGGAATGGTGTATTTTATTTTTAATCTCCAATTATTTAAGGTTAATATAATTACATATATAATGGATATATATTATATTTATATAATAGTTCAAAATTTTAATTTTTTTAAATCATGATCAATGTAAGATAACCAAAAATAGCAAGTAAAAACATATATGAAAAACATAGCGGTTATTACCCAAAAAATAACAATAGAATTGAATTAATAATAAATGGATCGTAAAAGGACCTAATAAAATAATAAATCATATTAAAATTATTAATGTGGTTCTTTAATAAGATAATAACATGTTTAAAACAACTATAATTTAGTCAAAATCATGTTTGACAAAAAATAATCGTGAGGTAAGGTGTTTTCTCATTTCACTTTTATTTCTGTGAGATATTTTCCATATTAAAAATATATTTGTGTTCTATGGTTTATATACATCCCATGAATGTATATTAATATTATCATAATTAATATTTTTATTATTTACATTTCCATTTTAGGATATCTATTTCATGGTATTTATGGTTTTAGAGATACCAAACCCTAAGGGATTTTTGTCACAATTTTACTTCTTTGAGACCTTTGTTTTTTTACACACCTATCTTATTTTATGAGGTGTATAGACTACACCTTGAACATGGTATATAATTAATTTCACTATTTTTATTACATTATATATTTAATTTATTTTTTATTATTTCGTGGGTATTATGATTTAATGATTCCAAAGTGGTAATAGATTTATTTTACAATCTCACTGTTTATCAGGATTGTTCATGATTAAGTCTCTAATGAGAAATCTTATGATATGCTTGAAAATAATTAACATTAATTTTATTATACTATATTAATTTCATTAGAATAAATTTTTTGTATTAATTTTCCACACTTTATGTACTCAAGCGTTCAAAATAATATATTTAGGAAAAATTGTATTTTCGGTCAATAATTTATTTTATTCCAATACGTTGTTTTATAAAAAAATTAAACAATGTCTTAAAAAAATTTATAAAATAAAAAATTAACATTTTCATCAATAAATGTTTTAAATAATATTTAAATATTCCTTTAAAATCATTAATTGGCATTTTCAAATAAATTTATTATAAATGTGTTTTAAGTTTTAAAATGTGTTTTTTAATATGAAAAGGGTATTTCCACAAAACATTTATAACTATATTTTAATTATATTTACATTCATCAATTGAAAAACCCATTTTTGTTACTAATTATCAAATGGGGATATTTTTTAATGATAACAACCTCATTCATTGCCTATATGGATTATGCTTTGTTCAAATAGATTGTTATAGAGCTCATTATTTTCCATTAGTTAAACAAGTGTCAATGTGATTGAAATGAATCCCATTTATTTTACATTGGTAAATTGGGTTATATAATTATAATGATTATTTCAATTAGTTTTATGATGAAATTTATTTATTATTTATTCCTGTTTTGGTTCCTGTATAATATATTAAATGGGTGATTCTAATACAGCTTATACAAAGGGTTAATCCACACTATAGCTCACAAGAGAGCCCAATATAACTTATATAAATGGTGGATCCCCATTATAGATCAAATGTGAGATCCATATATCTAATACAAAGGGTTCTCCCCGTTTCTTCTCTCCCATTAATTGGGTAAAGATTATATTAGAATTTGGATGTAGGTAATTCCAATAAAACGTTTTTTGAATGTTTTTTATGATTATGATGATCCATGTTACAAGAAAAGGTGTTTAAATTTATTTATATTGGTTTATGATGTTTCATTTAACCATGATTAATATAACTTGTATCATGATTATTTTTTTGAAAAATATTTCCTTCACCATGTTCTCATATTTTCTTACTCTTGTATAGAAGGGTATGAGTTACTTTTTGATTCACTCATGCACTCTAATCATGTCAGCATTCACTTATTTAATTATTATGATCATTGATGAAATTAAATTGTTAATTATTATGTTTACCCATAATTAAAATTTGATCTCACCCTTCATATGTTTCCTTTTCCCCATGTTATAATGAATGACGGTGAAAGTGTCATGGCTTTAAGGTATTTCATATGGATGATGATAATGTCTTAATGAGAAAATGAATAGCTTTTTTATGTTGTAGAAATTATCATTAAATGATATGGGTATTATATAGGTATTAGTTGGCCTTAGTTTTCAAACATTATAAACCTAAATGGTCCATAAGTTTATAAATGATTTAATTTTGTCTTTTGATTTAGTAAGGTTTGGATAAAAGAATATTGGATCACAATTTTTGGTATCAATTCAAGAAATGAAAAGTTTATGATTTCATCATTGAATCCTAGGGGTCCGATTATAGTCTGTTATATTTAGTTGGTATAAGAATAATTAACTTGGGAGAGTCCATGTAAGATGAATACCTCTTCATCAGGATACCCCCTTTAGAAGGTTTCTTAAGTAACCTCATCATTCTCTTTTAAGACGGAAAGATCCTCTAATTTCAAAATAGGTAAGTTCATAAGAAAATTAATAAGGGGTTTTTAAGTATATAAGGCTCAATGTGGTGCGTGGAAAAGAAATAAATTGTGTCATTTTACAAGTGAAAGGAATTTCACACGTTTAATTTCTAAAATGATTAAAATATAATTAAGTCATTATCTATAGACAAGATTCCAAATGGCTTTAGATTCAAATACAATGAGGATAAGGAAGAAATATCATCAGAAAAGGAATTAAATGTTTTTGTTTCACATAAAATGTTATATTTGGTTTAACCCCTTCTGTAAAAAATTATAATCTTAACTATAGTAATGAATTCTTAAATATTAAAGGGTTATAATATTACATATAAATTAAAAATCAACTCATAAATGGATAAGGGATGATATTTTAGACCATTTAGCATCCTAATTATCTTATATCATGATTTTAAAGTTTTTAAATTATTTAATAATATATTATGTAAAATAACATATCATTACAGCCAATTTTGACATTATTCTTTCTATTAGACATTAATGAAAACATGATAGAAAATTAATTTTAATCAAAATAGTTCACACTATCCTAATATTTTATATATATCAATTTAATTTTTGGAAAATAATAATTCAACCAAATTTTATTGTTTAAAAAAAATTTGAAATCATTTATTCAATGCTTCTATTAAATGAATAAATATTGTGTTGGTGTTGTGCAAGTATTTAATGTAATTATTAATTATATAAAAATTAAAAATAAATTAACAAGATGAAAAAATAATTAATATTCCAAATAAATATTTATAATTGAACTTATAATCTTTTTATTATTATAATAAAAATTGAGTGTTTTTTATTTCAAAAGAGTACATATTGTTTTTTTCATTTTCATAAAATAATATAGAGGTCATAATGAATGGAAAATGTAACCAAGGGGGTATAGTTTTTAAAAATGGATGTTAATGGTCAAACAACATTGATATAATAGGATAGAAGAAGGTGTTATTGAAATTTTAAAGGCTTAATCTAATGTTTTAACCAAGTTTTACCCATTTTACCCTTACCAAGGTGAAAAAAGTTACCAAGGTTACTGTTTATAATGACCAATAATAAATGGGACCTGTTTACCAAATTTTAATATTTGGATTCCAAATATGGGATACAATTTTCAGGATTCAATTTATATTTGTGGAAAAAAGATTGATTTAAATTATGTGTGGAAACACGATGAAAACCATTTTTCAGAAAATTATATTTTTATGCATAATACTAAATATATTAACTTCCAATTCCAAGATAAAACATTATATGAATATTTAAAAAATGATCGAATTTAATTTTATTAATTTCAAAAAAATGATTCATTAAAATTGAGTAATTTTATTTATTAAGATCCAAAGATATTTCTAACTTAAAAATGGGTTTTCACAAAAACATATATTTCATTTTCAAATTATTTTTTCCTTTATTTATAATATGTTGATAACTAATGAATTAATTTTTAACCTGTTTACACCATATTTCTTCATAACATAGTTAGTATTATTCATACACACTTGTCCAATGGCTAGTCAATAACTTTCGCATTAAAAAAAATATATTAAAATTTTATCATGATTCTTTTAGAGCATGTGTTTCATGTATATTAATATATAAAACAATTAAAATATATTCATAAAAAATCTATATCATAAAATATTAGGGTGTTATATTCACTTTTTTAAATTTACATATATTTTTCTTTTTTATTAGAAACTAGGTGGATTTGAGGGTGTTGGGTAGTTAATAATGAATCTTCCACATAATTATTATATTTTTCTCTTACTAAATCACAAATCAATAACATTATACCTCTACAATTCCTATGTAATCATGATGGTTTTTAATAGGTGTGATTAAAAAATATGGATGTGTGCTAGGAAATCTCTCAGTTTAGGTTCCCTTCATCCAATTACCATTGAAGAAATGGTTGTTTGGTGTGCTAGCATGATCATATTAATAATAAATTGACACAAAAGTGATGAATAAAAATGTTTTTGTACATTGCGAATTACACATCATATGAGAGTGAGAAAGTTCAATAGGTGGTAGTGGCAGTTATCATTAATATCTTCACAAGGAATTTTTCTTTCCTGATGCCACTGGTTATTATTTTCCTTCCATTATTTGTTTTATTTTTTTCAAATACATTTCCACTTTGATTAAATGTTTTCTTTATATTAACTATTCTAAAAATAATAATTTGTTAAAATCCAGAGATCATTAAGCTATTGGAAAATCACCTCATAAGAAAACCTTGGTCAACCACAAGGCTATACCTTAGGGTTTTAATTTTTTTATGAATAAAATAACTCAATAATATTTTAATCTCATCAATCCCATACTATAATAAAATTATTTCATACTATCATATTCTTCAACGACCAGATATAATATTTAAATTTAAATTTCTTCATTGATTATTCATTCCTAAATGAACCTAATAGGATCACTAGATCACTACTAATGAGATCCCACATCACTTATTTTCAAAAAATTGGATATATCAATATGTTTAGCCTATTCTATTTGTAGAACCATTTTATGAAATTTTTATAAGAACACCCAAGAATCTATCCCTCAATCTAATGGATGTGACAGATTTATTTCCCCTTATATTCCATGATCATTCCATGTTTCCTACACATTTGAATATGGTAAATTACATAAAATTGAATAGAATATATTACCATAATCTAATGCCTAGTTTTCAATTTTTTAAATTTAAATGAAATCATTTTTATTTTTGGAAAACAACCAGTCACAAAATAATATACTGCATAGTCACATGATATAATTCAATTCCCTTGAGATTTAAGTGTTATTTTCTCCACTATATTGTGATCCTCAATAAATTTCCCAATTTAAAAAATCTATGTAACTATTATTTGAAATTCATTGAAAATCAAAGCCTAATCTTTTATATCTCATGAAATATCATACTTGTTTATCTTGGACAATATCCTCTGAAATTTATAAACATATATTCTAGTAAAAAAATTGGATTCCTATCAAATTAATTCTCCATGGTAGTGTCAACATGTTGGGTTAATCCTCAAATTTTATTCATCCAAAATGTCATTCAAACACTATGGTTTTATTCCTCTATTCCAATTCTACAACAATTCTCTTAGCCTCTTGTGATTTAGTGTCTTCACCACAAATAATTTATTTATCATGTTTTGTAATATTTTTTATCCTATGTTATAACATTGTCCTCAAAACCACATCACAACACCTCATTTATCTCTAGATCATCCCACATCAACATTTATTCTTACACAACTCCCTCTACACGAAGTTTTATTCATAAATTGACCAAATTAGGACTTCATTACATCATTTATAGAACATCACTTCATCTAGCTCAATATTACTCAAATATTTAAAAAATATTATGGTTTGTAAAAAACATTTTGTCTTGATTCAATCTTCTATATAATTGTTTTACACCTATACAAATCTATATTGGGATGTGATTCCTTTCACAACAATACAATATTCATTCAACTTTCAAGAGAGTTACAATATATCGGTTGAGTTATTATGTCGTATCCCATTCACAATTACGTGATTATTCTTATTTATGTAATATATTTAATAAAATATATGAATGGATTGTGTCATTTCCATTGTTTTTGAAGCAAAATTGGATTTCTTAACCAAAATAAGTTCATTATTTTCCCAAATGAATCAGTGTAGTCTCTTAAATAATAGTTCATTCCTTCCAAACCCATTACATTACTGGTTTATTGGTTAGAGTGTTCTCAAGGAATTATAGAGGATGTTTGGTTGAATTAGAGTTCCAATAATACTAAAGTATACCTTTTTTACACTATAAAAGATGAGTCTATGGTATACTTTTTTATGTTACAACTTGTGTGGAAGGCAGTTTATAGCTTATACACAATATAGAGGTTTCCATGAAAAGTGGGTTTCATTGTAAGATAAGTATTCATATAGTTAATTAATTAATCATTAGATGGCATGTTTTTCTAAGGATGTAATTGGTTTAAGGGTTTTGTGGAAAAAATTTTGTTTTATGTTATATGTTATCAAAGAAATGGATTATACACTATAAATGGTGGTTTTACGCAAATAAAAAGGGTGAGTTGAAGAATTTTTATATGTCTTGTTTTGTTGAATTTACATTTACACAAATCTCACTTATTCTCGGTTTTGGTACATGCCTTGTATCACGACCCGACACATACCGTGGATGGTGCCGCAACTACTGCAAGCCTGCCTCCATAGGCCATGGGCTAGCGACTAGCGCCGAAGGCACAACAAACTAGGGGAGGCCTTTGCCTAAGAAACTGTACACACACACACAGACAACTCAATGCAAAAGTGCAGAGAAAGGAAATCAAGATACATCACTGCTACAAAAGGGGAACCAACATACATGCATCGACCTCTAACCAGTACAAGAAAAGTGCAGAAAAGTACTAACAAGTAAACTGAACAATAAAAGGAGAAAACACGCACCCAACCAGAAAGGTGCCACAACCAGACAATAGGTAAAACAAAGGAAAACTGCTGGTGAGTCACACACCCAGAAAATCCTACTATGGCCACTGAACGCAGCCCAGGCTCTTGTGTCCTCTATGCTCCTCCGTAGTCTCGACTGACCTATCTGTCATCTGCAAGGGCACACCAAGTGCGGTCAAATCCCAAGCAGGGGTGAGTATATGAATACTCAGTAGGATGCCCCGAAAGCTCGAGGGAGCAACAAGGGAGGTACTAAAATAGTGAGTTCTAGACAGAGAAAAGAAAAATTTAAGAGTTCAAAAGAGAGGGAGTATAGCTCAACCAAACAAGAGAAAGCAAGTAGACTCATCCAAACGCTAGGAGCTAGAGACAATGATAAGACGAACTTATCGTCAAGTCTTCACTGCCTACAGCAGTAGAGTAGACTCGTCCAACCAAGGGGATCTAGACACGTAAAGAACATGGAATACCAGGCACGTCTTCTACCTTCCTAGAATGAGAGTAACCGAACCCAATGAGTGGGAACAACATTAGGGTGTGTATATATATGCTCAATGAGAAACTCGAATGAGTGTGTAAGGGGATCTCTATCTCCAAGCTCTGCCCAAGAAGAGTCACCAACAGTTCAAAGGACATCCAACACTGAACCCAAACATCTTGCATGTCATCCTAGGAGGTACAAGTCAAAGGGACTCAATAACTTCCCCTCAATAATATCCTCTTTGGGCATTACTGACTCACCCGCACAACATTTAGGTCATGACACAATGACGCATCTCGGTGGGAAAAGTGCCCCTCGTTCTCGTATGTCCTAAGGTTACATCAAAGCTGTCACATCACCGATCCGTACAACCAAGGATCCTGATCCATCATTCATGGAGAAAAAGTAACTGACTAAACTCATTGATAACGACCGAGTCCGAAATGCCAACGGGTGACCTACTGCCCATCCTGGTTGGAGGGTAAATCTTGATAACACATCGGGTGACCCACTTCCCAGCCGAGCTAGAGGGTAGACCCTAATAAGTCGACATGAAAACCACTTTCCAGCCTCGCTGGAAGGTAGATCCTAATAAGTCGATAGGAGACCCACAACCCAGCCCCACTGGAGGTTACCCTAAGAAGTCGACAGGCGACCCACTGCCCTGCCCTACTAGAGGGTAGACTCAGAATAAGTCGATAGGTGACCCACATCCCAGCCATGTTGGAGGGTAGGCCCAAATAAGTCGACATGCGACCCACTACCCAGCCATACTAGATAGTAGACCTGGAATAAGTCGATAGGTGACCCACTACCTAGCCGTGCTGGAGGGTAGACCTTAATAAGTCGACAGGCGACCCACTGCCCAGCCCTACTGGAGGGAAGAACTGGAATAAGTCGATATGCGACCCACTGCCCAGCCTTGCAGGGGGGTAGACCCTAATAATTCAACAGGTGACCCACTGCCCAACCTTGTAGGAGGGTAGACCCGGAATTGGTTCGATAACTCAACATTGCAACTGTCGTCACTGGGTGTTATAAACATCGCTACCATGCATTGGTTTGGAGTGCATCAATGGGACCTCCATAAAACACCCTTCCATCTTTTTACATTTCATAAGATCTCAAATGAGGCTCCACATGCCCAAATGGATCAAACCATTGCAATCGTCATAAAAAAACACAAGATAGACCATTTACTTGCCCTAAACGGCCAACCGGTGAATATGGTACTATTCATTGTAGCCAGCCTATACGGGGCTCACACCAAGATTCTAAAACTAAACAAATAGATCAGACCCCTGCGATCCCCTGGGAAAAACATACGGGATTGACTACTCAATATTCCAAAATGGACACCTGGTGAAAAGGTACTCTTCACCATAGTCAGCCCGGGTGGGACCCACACCATGATCCCAAAAAAGGTCGGGCGAACTGCGCCATCGCGAGTCTCTTGAAAAAACACATCAAAACGACTATTCATTTGCCTCGAACGGACAAATGATGAAAAAGTCACAGTATGCTGCACATCATTTAAAAGATGGCTCATGGGCCCACACCTCAACTCCAATTTAGGCGGGCATAATGTACTATTGCAATCCCCACAGAAAAACACACATAATGCAGTGCTCAAACACCCCAAACAGATGTCTGGTGAAAAAGTTGTGTTTCACAGAAAAATGTGCGAACAAGGGACTGTGGGGCCCGCACCTTGTCTACAACCCAAATGCTTCAGAAATCATTTCAAATATTCCACACGATGACTGGGGTCACGCTGTCACTGATGGCACATAAATCAGACATCCCATGCAATAGTTAGGTCTGACGCAACAATTAGATAATTAACTTACTAACTAATTAATTATTCATATTTTGTGGTTTGTGCCACCGAGCAACGAAACAAACCCACAAAGGCTTCGAACTGTCCTTGGAAGAACCGTCTCAACTCTAGGGCCGTAGCGTCTATAACGGTTTGTCAAACGGACATCCGGCTTGCGAGCCATGTCCATCACAACTTTAATACTAATTTATTATTATTAAATTAACATGTTTTCGGTCACCCTCCTTCGGGCACAGAACACAAAAAACCCAGAACCCATCTTATAAAGTCCATCTTGAAGAGACTGATCCACAGCTGCAGACAGCATGTCAAACGGACACGTCGTTTCGCAGTTACGACCCCCCGTATGCAAGGGGGGCCTAACCGGGCTGCTTCAGCCCAGCCGGCCCGGTCCAAGCCGTCGGCCCGTGGCCCAGCCACGACCCGCCTAACAACACCGAACCCCCTCCTCGGGTCTGGTTTTTACAAACAGACTGGCCCTTCGGCCGGACTTCTCTGCGTCGCCAGCTGGACCCGCAATGAGCGGGCCCTGGCCTCCTCTGCACACCTGAGGCGCTGACCGCCTAGGGTTCTGCCTGCCGACCGCAACAGGCCGCTGTCACCTGCCTGCTCTACTGAAGCACAATAGGACGGCACCGGTGCCCTTGTCTTCGCCTTCCACAGCACGATGCTGCGCTACCCCGTTTGACGCTACCATACTTCTAAAGCTGCCCTCTCCAGCTCCTTGCCCCGCTGCCGGCTCCGCCTAGACACCCCGCAGCTCGCTCCGCCGAACACCACTGCCCTGCTTGGCCGCACCCACCAGAGCCCGCAACTCTAGATCCTCTCGACTCGCCACCTCCATCTCGTCCAATGTCGCGCCTCCGATGACACTCTGCCACATGACACATCGTGACAGCTGCGCGCAGCCGCCGACCAACCTTGCCGGAGGTGATCCGGTGATCCCCTCAGCAGAACACCGTTATTCGATCAGACACCCGATTCCAAATACAAGGATGTTTTTGCGGTCCCAGTGACGAAACCTTCGAAACTCCCACCTTGTATCGACAATTCGACAGTTGGTTGACGCATCCAAAAATTATAGCGGGTGTTCACGAAGAACGGAACTAAGAACGGGGCTCGGATGATGGTTGTGTTCATTCTTCCATCGGCCCAATTCATGAATTACAGAAAATTAAAAAGTTGAAATTTAAAGAAAAACCAGAAATTGATGAAGGTGTGGAAATTTAGCAGAAATCCGACATTGTTGGATCTGTTCGTCCTTGGCGACGCTCCTGCTCAATCCCACTTCGATCCACCAGAGTCCACTCCTCAATCCGGTGAAGAACCACGAAGATATTCTTAGAACTAATGAGAGAGAGATAGAGAGAGAGAGAGAGGGGGGGAAGAGAGAGATAGAGAGAGAAATGGGATGTACCTTCCCAGAACATAAGCGAATTTATAAAAATCCACTGAAACTCTCCCAATGAGCGTGGATTCCAATACCACTACGCCCGCTTATTTTATAACGCGCCAAGGAAAAATTCCCCATTTCAAACTCAACGGAAGTCACATATTTCCATTCAGAGACTTCATTTGAAAGTTATTTGAATGGGAACACCAGTGATAAAAATCATAGTGGACATTTCAAAATGACCACTTTGCCCCGGGGTGACATCTCACACAACAGGCCTGCACCCGCAACTTTTACACCCCTTCTAGGGTAAATGGCATAGTCTGGTTCATGATGATGATTATGTGAGTGAAGAGGCCTCAGTTCAAGTGCCATCATACAATTACCCTTTCTCCAGGAGGACATGCAGTAGAACCTCCACCTGTGGAGTAGCAGATATTACTGGCAGTGAGGTCCGATGATGAGCATAGGCTAGGCGCGCTACATGAGTTCCAATGTCAGAGACCGCTGAGGTTCCACGGCGAGCCATAACCTCAAACAGTGAAGGGTTGGCTAGAGTTAGTGGTTCGTCTCTTCAGGATTGTTCGGACACTAACAGGTTAGATGGTGACCCACTGCCCAGCCCAACTGGAGGGTAAACATTGATAACATATTGGGTGACCTACTTCTCAGCCTCGTTGGAGGTTAGACACTAATAATTCAAAAGGCGACCCACATCCCATCCTCGCTTGAGGTTTGACCCTAATAAGTCGACAGACGACCCACTGCCCAACCCTACTAGAGGGCAGACCCTAAGAAGTCGACAAGTGACCCACTGCCCAGCCCTACTGGATTGTAGACCCGGAATAAGTCGACAAGCGACCCACTTCCCAGCCTTGCTGGAGGGTAGACCCTAATAAGTAGACAGGCGATCCACTGCCCAGCCATGCTGGAGGGTAGACTTGGAATAAGTTGACAAGTGACACAATGCCTAGATGTTCTGGAGGGTAGACCGTAATAAGTCGACAGGAGACCCAGTACCCATCCTTGCTGATGGGTATACCGGGAATAAGTCGACATATGACCCACTACCCAGCCTTGCTGGAGGGTAGACCCTAATAAGTCAACAGGCATCCCACTACCTAGCCTTGTTGGAGGGTAGACCTAGAATTTTTCTGATAACTCAACACTTCAACTGATATCACCGGGTCTTACCAACATCACTACCATGCGTTGGTTCAGAGTGCACAAAGGGACCTCCATCCAACACCCTTTCATGTTTACACATTTAATAAGATCTCAAATGAGGCTCCACATGAACATACGGATCACATCGTTGCAATCCTCACAGAAAAACACGTGAGATAGACCATTTACTCGCATGAAATGGCCAACCGGTGAACATGATAATATTCATTGCAGCCAACCCATGTGGGGCTCACACCAAGATCCAGAAAATGAACAAACGGATCACACCACTGCGATCCCCTCAGAAAAACCCACCAGATTTACTACCCAATCGCCCAAAACAGACTCCCGGTGAAAAGGTACTATTCAACCTGGCCATCCTGGGTGGGACCCACACCACGATCCAGAAAAAGGTTGAGCGAACTGCGCCATCACGAGGCTCTAAAAAAAACACATCAAAACAGCTATTCATTCACCCCGAATAGACGTATGATGAAAAAGTCGCAGTACAATGCACAACGTTTAAAAGATGGCTCATGCGACCCACACCTCAACACCAATTTTGGCGGGCAGAACGCACTGTTGCAATCCCCTTAGAAAAACACATTGAATGCAGTGCTCAAACACCCCAAATGGATGTCGGGTGAAAAAGTGGTGTTTCACCGTAAAACGTGTGAACTAGTCCATGTGGGGCATACACCTTGTCTCCAACCCAAACACTTCAGAAAGAATCTCAAAAAGTCCGCACGAGTACTAGGGCCACGCTGCCACTGATGACGCATCAATTGGACATCCCAAGAAGGTGTTAGATCTGACGCAACAATTAAATAATTAATTAAGCAATTAATTAATTATTCATATTTAGCATTTAGTGCCACCGAGTAAGGAAACCAACCTGAAATGGCTCCAAACCATGCTTGGAAGAATTGTCTAAACTCTAGGGCCACAACGTCTCTGATTGCACATCAAACGGACGTCCGGATCGTGAGACACGTCCATCGTAACATTAATAATAAATTATTATTATTAAATTAACGCGTTTCGGGTCACCCTCAATCAAGTACGGAACCCAAAAACCCCGAAACCCATCTTAAAAAGACCGTCATAAAGAGACTGATCAACAACCATAGACATTGAGTCAAACGGACACGTCGTTTAGCAGTTACGCCCCCCCCCCCCCCCCCCCCCCCCGTATGCAAGGGGGGCCTAACCGGGCATGTTCACCTTGGCCGACATGGTCCTAGCCGCCGACCTGCAGCCCAGCTGTGGGTTCGCCGGCAGCACACCCAGAAACACCGGACCCCCTCCTCAGGTCCCATGTTTCCTAACAGACCAGCCCTTCAGCAGGTCTTCTCTGCGTCTCCAGCAGGACCCGCGAAGTGCAGGTCCTGGCCTCCTCCGCACGCTCGAGGCGCTGACCGCCTCAGGTTCTGCCTGCCGACCACGAGAGGCTGCGGTCGCCCACCTGCTCCATTAATGTGTGACTGGATGGCACTGGTGCCCTCATATTTTCTTTCTACAGCACGCCGCTACGCTACCCCTGTTGACGCTACCTCATACCCGCAGTCGTCCTCTCCGTCTCCCTACTCCGTTGCCGGCTCCGCCTGGACACCTCGCGACTCGCTCCGCCGAACTCCACCACCCTGCTCGGCCGCACCCACCGAATCCCGCAACTCCAACTCCTCCCAACTCACCGTCGCCGTCTCGTCTGATGTTGCACCTCTGACGATGCTCCGCCACATGACACATCGTGACCTCCGCGCGCAGCCCCTGGCCGCCCTTTCCGGTGGTGATCTGGTGATCCCTTCGATGGAAGAACGTGACTCGATCAGACACCTGATTCCAAATATAAAGATGTTTTTGAGATCCCTGTGACAAGACCTTCGATGTGCCCACCTTGGATCGACGATTCAATATTTCTTTGATGCATCTGAAATTATAGCGGGTGTTCGTGAAGTACAAAACCAAGAACAGGGCTCGGATGATGGCCATGTTCATTTGGCCATCGCCCAAATTAAAGAATTACAAAAAATTAAAACATCAAAATTGAAAGAAACACCAGAAATTGATGAAGGTGTGGAAATTTAGTAGAAATCCTACCTCGTTGGATCTGTTCATCATTGGCGACGCTCATGCTCGATCCCGCTTCGATCCGCCGGAGTCTGCTCCTCAATACGGTGAAGAACCACGAAAAACGTCAAAGAATGGATGAGAGAGAGAGAGAGGTTGGGAGAGAGAGGAAGAGATAGAGAGAGAGAGAGAGAAATGGGTTGTCCCTTCCCAACACTTAAGAAAATTTATAAAAATCCACTAAAACTCTCTCAACGGGCGCATTTTCCAAAACCTCGGCACCTCTTATTTTATATCCCGCCTAGGAAAAACGCCCCATTTCGAACTCAACAGAAGTCTCATATTTCTATTCTGATACTTCGTTTGAATGTTATTTGAAAGGGATCACCAGCAATAAAAATAACTAAGTGGATATTTTGAAATGACCACTTTTCCCTTGGGGGACATCTCTCACAGCAGGCTCTTGCTCGCTACTCTTACACCCTGCCTAGGGTAAACGGCATGCTTTGAACTCAACAATGACCTTGGTTATCCAATCCGATCAACTTTTTAAGAGTTACTCGGGTTTGAGCTATTAAATGAATCATTTAATTTATTTAATTTATCCATTTCACATTCCAATAGCGAGTGAGGGGTGAAAACGCCCCACGCCGACATGTTTTATGTCATTCCTAGGGTAAACATCCCATTTAGGACTCGCTCATACCCTCAGATTTCTTATCTGGAACACCGTTTTGGAGTTATCCTATTTACTTGGCGTGCCCAGTACGAACACACTTAAAATTTAATTTCGGCCACACCGGGTCTCGGAATCATACGTCTTCTGAAGGAGCTACTCTAGAATGACATCATGAAAATTCTAAAGCCTTTTATAGTGAAAACTGGGTTCTTACCCTTAGATAGTTTTTAGGGAATTTTCATCCCCTTTCATCAGACTTCAATCTGTTTTTTATGGTGACCTTGTTCTAGTGATCAGTGGGGATTTATTCTTACCACACCATTTGTTTCTTTATGTTATTCAATAGTATTCACTTTGGTATGGTTTCGTTGGATTATAGTGAGTTAAGTTATGTTTTGATTATTCCTTTATGTGGTGTAGGTTTATCCATGGTTTTCATTAATTGGTTATGAGTTTCAGATTGTTTCTTATTCATCCTATGGTGCACAATGATATCAATAAGCTTCTTTCAGTTTGGGAATCCTCATTCTCTCTTGTTTTCAGGCATTTTGTGGGGTATGATTGGTTTTTTGGATAATAAGGGTCATCATAATCCGATAATGAATGGTCATAACCAAAATTTTATGGTTATGGGAAGATATCACATGTTTTTACTCTTTCGATGTTGTTGCTCATAATATTATTCCATGTTTTTTCCAATACAGAAAATAATTGTTTTCTGATGCCTTTTCTGTATTGTAGTTGATTTAGGTTGAGTATATTACATTATTTTTGTGTGATATCACCCTAAATAAATGGATAGATAATTTATATATGGATAATAGTTGGTTTCTAATGGAAATATGGTTTGTCTAATAATACCCATGATAAATAAAATGTCATGAACCAAAAGATCTTGAAAAAATGTAGAATCCAGGATGTGTGTTTTTGGGTGTTATTTTTCTTTTGGTTATTTCCTAAATTGTTTCTGTTGTTGTGTGGTGTTTTAGGTATCCATTTGGGCTAAATGATGTGTAGGGAATTGGCATGATTTCATTAGTCAGAAAAGATAATATGTGGGATGTTTCAATCTGGTTTTGGTGTGCAGTGGTGTGATTTTCATGGATTTTGATGATGTGCGGTGGTTTTGTGTCATATAGTGTCACCCAGTGATGGTTTATTGGTGAGAGATGTGGTGCATAGTTATGTATTTCACAATGATATGGTGAAGTGGTTGGAGTTGTGTTGTGATTTTATGCAGTGGAATAGATGGTTTGGTTGGTTTTGTATGATGATGAAAATTAATGTTAAATGAACATGCTATTATGTAGTCATTGTATTAGTTTAATAGTTTTCCTTGGAATAAATTTTAAGGTAAAATAAAAAACAATTTTATGGTAAATAAATTTTTTGGGCTGGAAATTATTTTTTGTTAAATGGATCATATGAATTGACTGTAAAATGAATGGGCTGTGTAAATTTGAATGAAGTGAGTTAGTAAATAGATTTAGATTGTGTGTCTTGTGTGGTTGATATGTGATTTGTTTTATATATTTCAGAAAAAAGCATTAGAATGTTTTTTTGTGTAGTGGATTTTATCTTTTGTGTTGTGTTGCAATTTATGGGAAGCCATAGGCTGTGTATGGTATATAATATATATAATGTATTATATATTATTTATATATTCTCCCCACCCAAGTGTGATATACATAACAAAAATTAGAGTTTCAATGTTATATTTTTCCAACATCCAATATGATTGTGATATAGAAGGATGTAACCCCCCTCTTCTTCGCTACCCCTTTAGTAATGATGGCCCATGTGTCTTTGGGTGAGATCTGCAATGACATACCTACTATTTTTGGGTGAGGTGTGATCTAGTATGGTTGTGACAAGATGTTATATGTTGTGGGAGTAATTTATGGTATGATGTAGTAAAAAATTTTATTCCCTTCTCATTCATAATACCATAATACATATGTTACGTGATGAGATGATATTTTATGGCCTATATGACTTTAGGGTATATGTAATCTAACAATTCTTGATGATAACACTAGATGCTAGAATTTGTGATGGTGGGGTAGGTAGTGATTCATCTTGAACCACAATAGATATATCCCATGTTTATTTGGGTAATATGATATGTTATGTTATGTTATGTGATATATATTTAAGGGATGAGAGTATAGGATGTTAGATTTTATTTTGTGAGAGGATCAAATCAGTGGGGAAGAGATAGTGAGTTGGTTTGATTTTTCATGATCTCATTGTAATATTACTATATTGGATGTGTTATTTGGTTATCAAGGTATGATGAGGATGGAGGGGTCATATTAATTTTTTAGGTACAATTTGGTGTTTTTGTTTTTTCATTGGTGCATTGGTATGTTGTTTTCAAATGATCCCTTATGACCATTCTTATTTTCCTACTGAGTATAGTTTTATTCTCAACCTATAAAATTAAACTATTTTTTAGGTTTCATTGTGAAATTTTGGGTCCGAGATGGACATTTATAGCTTGGGGTGGATCTTTAATTGATTGACTACAATATGATTTTTCATTTGGAACTTTATATTAGAGACTATTATTTGTATTATTTTATTTTTTTCATGCATTATGGGATAGTTTTGGGTTTAATTATATATTAAATGCCATAGTTTCTTTGTGGATTTTTATTCAATCTCCCAATCTTATTTTATATTAAAGTGTAATAACTCACTTTTATGATATTTTTATACCTTCAGTGATTGTTCCAAATCTTGGACAACCTATAGGTGGGACATGGGGGTCATTTTCAATCTTCATTCAATATGGAATATTTGGAGTACTGGGGTCATGAAAAAGTTATAACAGAGCTAAAAATTGAGTGATATATTATATCTTTTAGTTATAGTGTGTGAGGATTGGGGGGTTGGTAGTAAAAGGTTCTATTTTCCCTTGGTGGTTGTTAAAGGATAGGGATACTTTCAAAGAAATCTGATTTTATCCACCCTATGATATGGAACATGAACTCCGAGATTATTAAACATTAAATTTAGGTGGACAATTATTTATGGTAGATACCTATGTGAGGTCTATACCTCATGATTTATTATACTTACATTTGAATTGTTTTTTTCTATGAAATTAAATTAGAAAATAAATAACATTTTTTAAATTTCATGTTACTTGGATTCAAATGTTACCAATACTTTTTAGGAATGGACCTTGTGTTTCTTTATCTAGTCCCTTATGAAGTTGAAATTCATTAGGATGATATGTTTTATTTTCATGGTGTTGATCCAATAGAGTTGGTTGAGGTTTTTTAGAAGGATTTTTGGTCCATCCCATGAATTGTTTTGGGTAAGTATGAGGTGAGCGTCTCAAATATAGTGATAGATAACGAGTTAAATTATATCAATATTTCTTTTATTTTGGTTCTTCATAGGGTTTATTTATGGTTATTCTAATTAATTCTTCGTTTATTAGAGTTGTGCATCAGTGGTGTACATTGTCTCTTGGTGACTATAAGGAGGTGGATGTGTTGTGGGCCGATATTCAAAGGGATTTTTGATCATAATTCCTTTTATAGGAAATTAAGTGATGTGATAGGATTATATCTATCTAAGTATCAAATATTGAGTGTGTGGTCCTGATATTTGGTTTAAATACATATATGGATTTTCCAAAGATGTCTTTCAAGATGGGGAGTCTAGAGAGATGCTCATAGTGGAGGATTTACAATCAATGACCAGGTATGTGATCACTCAGTTTATGTTCCCTACATATATAGTGGTGCAGAAAAATATAGATATTATCAAGAATATTATTTACTTGGGATTTTTGCAAAAATAGTGTGGTTAGAATGGAATCTCAAGTAGTAGAGTTTTAGGAAATGGGCCACTAGAATTTTGGATGTTGGTGTTTCAACCAATGGGGAGTCGGTTGTGGTGGATATTTTTTATTTTTTCTAGTGTAGGTGGCTTCTGAGAACCTATCAAGGGATTACCATTTTCATACTATGTATCGGGAGGACATTTTCATCACTATGATGGGTGCCTAGATATTAAGGGAGGCCATATTTCGGTGGGGTTTTTAGGCCCCTTTTATGAAGTAGTTGTAGTCGTCTCTAAGGCTATTTCAATAGCCGAGACTAGAGTAGCTTGTTTAGTGGCTGAGGGAAGATGGTTTTGGAAGACGGTGTCGTCATGATGGTTTCCATCCATAGGGACCAATGCAAAAGAATATTTCTAGAGGATAATAGCTGATCAGAAAGGGATTGGGGTGTGATTATTTGAATGTGTTAGAGGTGGAAGCACCAGGAGAGACAAGATTTGTTTGAGTATGATCAGATTTTCATTTACCTTTGTTTTTTCTTTGTTCTATTTAGGGGCCTTTCACATATATTTTTCTATTAATTTGGTACATTCCTTGGGACTGAATTCAGATGGTCTTCCAAAGAACCAACTATTATTTTTTATAGTTGGAAGTATGTCTTCTTTATTTGATGTGTGATTAGGATGTTTACCATTGATAGAGTAGAAAAAATCAGTGGGGAAATTTTCTAACTCTAAATATATCCTTATGATTTTACCCTTGTAATGGGTTGATTGAATTTCGTGCATATAGTCATCAACTATTCATGGGAGGGAGTCTCTTTTTATGATATGGAGGGTAAGTGAGTTGTGTTCGTTGGTGAGTGAGGTAATTGGTTTGGTGGATGGAAATTAAAACCTATTTTTTCATTGTTAGAAGATATATCCATGGATGGTTATGTGGAGGATGATCTGATAAAATACTTTATATATTGTTATGGGAACTTTGAGTTTGTAGAAATGTATTTTGGTGTCTCAAATGTACTATTCGTTTCCATGGTGTTCATGAAATCTATGTTTCTTGAATTCCCATATCTACTTGAAATCATATTCACTGATGATATCTTGATATACTCATGGTATGTGGAGGATAATTCTATGTATCTCAAATATATATATTTTTGTCTCATGACACCACCAGCTTTATAGGATGTTTTCAAAGTGTATTTTCAATATGTGAATGGTGTGTTTCTAGAGACATGTGGTATTTTATATGGCTATGGTAGTAGACTCATCCAAGATCTAGGAACTTGTTTCCCATGAACCACCCAAAAATGGTAAAGGTTCATAGATTTTTTGGTCACACAATCTATTATGTGATTTTTTTTCCAATTTATGTCTAGTTTCAATCCCTCTAACAATGGTGACAAAGAAGTACTCTAATTTTTTGGTAGAATAATTAGTGCTAAGAATCATCTAGTTAATAGTAGGACAAATCAGCCAGTTATCCAGTGCATTGATTTATTGAGATAGTGTGTTTTTATTAGTTTTATATGATGTGTATCATTTAGGATTGGTATGTGTGTCGATATATAATATAAAATCAATTTCTTATGGTTCATGTTTGTTTTTCCCCCATTTGTGTAATTAAGCCACCAATGATATGGAGTGTGCGGTAGTTCTGTTTGCACTAAAGTTATGAAAAAATTATCTTATTGAGATGTAATTATTGTTTTATATGGACCAAAAGAACCTAAAATATGGTTTATCTTAGTGGGAATCGAATCTATTATAGTATAGGTGGATGAATTTTATTTAGGATTTTTATTTTTAGATCTATTACACCCTAATAATGGGATATGTGGTTATCAATGCATTGAGTCATAAGTACCATGAAAATATGGATCGAGAGCATACCAATGTTTGGAAAGAGATAGATAATCATTTAACAATGAATTTTTTTTCAAAGAGAATAATTTTTGTGGTTATAAATATTGTATGAATTTAGAGGCTTCTTTGATGTCGCAAGTTAAGGAGTTTCGGTGGGGAGACTCATAAGAAAATTTCATGTGTGATCATGTTATCCATGATGATGCTCTTGAGGGATGATCATAACTAGTTTTTATTTTAGGGGATGTTTTTTTCCATAGTCAATGAGGGGGTGGGGAGTTATCTATGAGTTTCATAGATCACATTTAGCAATACATTTTTATGTTAAAAAATTGTATTGATTCTTGTAGAGACAACATTGTTGTTTGGGTATGATATGGATAGTGGCAGAGTTTGAGGCATGGTGTTTGATGTTTTAGAAATTGAATGAAGTGTACCGTGTTCCTAGAGTTTTATTGTAGTACATGGATATTCATGATTGAAAATTAGAGGAAAATCAATTGATTTCATTATATGGTTACCCTGAGCCCGTAAATGGTATGAAGTGGTTTGGGTGATTGTGGATTTACTAATGTAGTCAGTTCATTTAATGATGATCTATGAGTCAAGTACTGAGAATATTTTTGTTTTTGTAATATATGGATGGCATTTTTATGATTAACGTGCTACGTAGAAACATCATCTCGGATTCGGATCCCTGTTTTACCTTGTCTATATGGATGGGTTTAAAGAAATATTTTTTCATCAAGTTTATCCTTATCACTGATTTCAACCCTTATATAGATGGTCAAATAGAGTAGACTATTCAGATGCTAGAGGATATGTTGTGAGCTTTCGTCATGGAGTTTAGTTGATCATGGGAATGGTGCCTACCATAGGTGTATTTTTCATACAATGAAAACTACCACTCATCCATTGCCATTTCTATGTTAGAGTAATTGTCTGGGAGACCATTTCATTCTTCATTTTTTTGGATGGAGTTGAGCATCATGACATTCTTTGAAGGTATAGACCATTACATTATGTTTTTAATTCCCGTAAATTGGCTTAAATATGAATTCTAATCATGTAAAGGAGTCCTTGGGTGCATCCCAAGGACATTCAGAGCCATAACCCTGAAAAATGGAGAGAAGACTCAGATGTATGGTTTATCTGCAACTTTATAACCTAGGGTGCACGAATATTTGATTCATCTATAATCTGTTAAAGAGACCACTTTCATGGTTTTCACTTGGTTAGTCAAACCATGTGAAAACTCATGTGATGTTACCCTTCTAGAAGTTAATATTTCTTTATTTATGAACAACATGGCAAAACCATGCGGCCAAACCATGCAAAGCGTAACTTCTAGGTAACATCAATAAAACAACATACTTTAATGAAATAAATCATCCCTTATTCCTCATATTAATATCACTTTGTGGTTAAGATTCTCCCCCTAGGAATCAAGTTGGATCCTCTATCTGGTATCTGATTCATTCGCTCTCGAATTCTACAGATAACTAGAGGTACTATATACAATTGTCTATGATCATATTCATTTTCATCAAGCCCTCCATTATTCTATTTGGGTGCATGTTTATTTTCCCCATTTTATGGAATCCAATGGTTTTGTCATTTTCTTCGTTCCTAGATTGATTCAAACGTTTATATCAGACGTGAAAATCTCAATGAGGGTGAGGAAGGTTTTAATTCCACTTTTCCATTATTTGGTTGTGTTTTATAAATCAAGTCACTATTAATACCACCAAGATATTCCTCAAAATCTTTCAAGATGGGAATTTTATTATTATTTTTTGTTTTCAGATTATTTTTGACCCTACCTATTGGATAATCACTTTCGTTGTTATTTTACATTTCTTATTATACCCATTTGGGGGAGATATCCTTTAGAGACCCTTATTATCCTTTTTTTTAATATTTAACACCCCCTTGAAGTGTGTTTTCATATTACCAATGACTTGGGTTGAAAATTGATTTGGTTTTGGTTTATGAACCTAGTGGAAACACCTTTCTCCATACCACTTGAGGATAGTTGGGCTTAAATTGAATTGATTAAAATATTGTGCATTGTGACTTTTGGCTTAAATTGAATACGACCAATGAAATTCCCTAAAAAATTAGGCATTATGTGATCTAATAGATTGAATACAATGTAAAGGACCTTAAATTGAGTTATTTTTTAAATGCTAAGGGTTTTGGTTCTAGTTACTATCGCTTGACCCGTTACACTTATGGTTGGTTAGGTTAAATGTATTGTTCAGTTGCTAATGCCTTGGTACACTTGACATAAATGAGATTGATTAATGGGTTTTACATGGAAAATTATCCTTATATTTTAAATTCTTTACTAAATGAGATGGACCTTATTGTACATGTTATATATGTGACTCCTGGTTAAATACATTTTTCACAGTTTCGAGGGCGAACAAAGGGAGTTTCGACTTATGGACCCTATGGATGGACTCTACCTCCTTTTGTTGGATATTTTTAACGGTTGTTAAATGCATTAGGGGTGACATATGCTATTCCCGATATAGTATTTCTGCATATTATCTATTTTTTTCCTCTAGATGAGTGACACTAGTTTCTTATGTGAGAGCCCTTGGACAGTCTCAATGGAATGATTATTATATCATGCCATGAGAGAGACTCGAACCCCTCTTTGTGATACAAGTTATGGACTCATAGGATAGATCATACAATTTTTACATCATGTAAGAGTGACAATTGGGACTACATATTTGGGTCCCCTTGGATGGAATCTAAGCATTTGACCTTGACTGAGCCCTACAAGGGATACATTGGAAGTCTCTCCAGATTCCCATGGACAATCTCAATGGAATGATTATTATACCATGCAACGAGAGATAATCTAACACCTATGTGCGATACAAGGTATGGACCCATAGGATAGTTCATACTACATTTACATCATGTAAGAGAGACAATTGGGACAACATATTTGGGTCACCTTGGATGGACTCTTAGCATTTGACCTTGACTGAGCCCTACAAGGGATACTTTGGAAGTCTCTCCCTATTTTCCTGGAGGAGCTCAAGGAGTCACTACAGGTTTTAAAAAGAGATAATTAAAATGTATTTAATGGAAATATATGTTTTTAATTGATAAATGGTTAGCTGGTTTAGTAAATCCATGAATGTTTCCTCCCAGCCCAATCACATGTTTAGGGAAATTCTAGACTGTGGTATGTATTACATCTCCGCATACCGTTGTAGTTCTTATCAGTTCAGACATGGAGACTTAGGCCGAAGTAGGTATTTGGTAGTGTGTTGAAGTGGAAACCAATCCAACGTTTTTGTTATTTAATTTTTGCATGCATTTAAACTGTTAGGGAACACTGTTTGTATTTATATGAAATGAAATATAATGTCCTTACATAAAGGGTGTTGGACTACTGAGATTTTATCTCACACCTGTCTTGCTTTCCATTAATACCTAAGTAGTCTTTATGATTTTATGTTTATTCAATGAGAAGAATATCTCTTCCAATATTTGATTTTCTTTTATTGGATGGAGATAGGAGAAGAGGATTGAGCCTATGCTCGAGATGTAAGGGGTATCAGTTTTTTTATTTCTTAATTTTTTCTCTGAATGTCGTATATTCTTGTATCCCCTACCCCTATTTTCTAATTATTTTATAGCCAGAAGACAAACTATAATCATCTGTTTCTTATGTTTCTTTATTCATCTTCTACATTTTAATTCATTATCATGAATGTTTCTATTTTTGGTTTCTACGGAATTCTAAATATTATAATTGATTCTTCTGTTTCATACACACACACACACACACATATATATATATATTATACTATGATCCACACTTATCAATGAGATAATAGTCTCTCCATGTACTTACCCAAGGCTCTCTCTGCTAGTCGGTAGCCTTTGGACATTGGGGAGATATGTTTGAGGAATTATATACAATAGATATAAGGAAAATATGGGTGGCCCTCAGGGTTGGAAGCTATAAAGTAGTATTATAGGGGTTTTCCGTTTTTGTTTTACTATTCCGTTTATACAAGAGACTAGGACTAGGGAATTTGGTTAAGACCCTATTCCTGGGAGTAGCAACCCTATATACAGGGGAATCAAAAATTACCTAGGATGGTTAAATTATATTATTGATTGTTCATTTGATGGTTTCATTATATTTCACTATTGGATGATTCATTTGACTTATATTTCAAATAATATTAGATTGACTTGATTTGGTTTTTAGGAAAGGCCCACTTATTTAATGGTGCATTGAAATCATTCATCCTACTAAGAATAATATGACTAAATTTCTATTCATATTACCATTCCATATCTATATTTTAGCATTCATTTCCTCTATTTCATTGGATTTACGGATGTACATTGATTTTTATGATTTTTAGTGTTCTACAGTTTTCAATTATGGAATAATAGGTTCAATTGTATAGAAATTCGACATTATTTGGATAATTGGTGAGGGTGAACTACATATCATCAAGTCAAATCACATATATAGCCTACTACACTCATCGTCTAGTGTAAAGGATAGGATTTAGTTAGCTGATGTTCCAATTTCAATTAATAAGGTGTATCAGCCATTATGAATTAGAATTGATGAATCAATTAAATAGATAGTGATTCAAATAAAAAAATATATAATAATGAATCCAACTTAATGTAAATGAATTAATTCTTTTGTTTAAATAAGATCCTTATGTATGTCATGATTGATCTTATCCTGACCTCACATTAGTAGTGGGTGGTAGGTAATGTCTCTTTGTTCCTTCTTGTTTCACTTTATTCTAACCTAGAAATATTTCTTAGGGAAGGCTACGGGTTTTACTTTCTTATAGATAATCTTGAAACTATTCTTTTTTAAAACCTTCTCAATCTATTGTAAATATTGTATGATGTGTGTTTTTGGAAATTTCATAGAAATTCCACCATGACGTCCTCACATTGTACGTTAGTAAAGTGGAGAAGAGAATAATCTAGTGGTGGTGGGCCATGAGACACCTGTGATACATCATGTAGTGCCACATGGGGAACCACTCATAGACAATCCACTATGTGTTGATGCCCAATTTTTGGATATTTTTCCCTAGTTCATGAAAATATTTAAAGGTGCTCGTTGACTTGTACCTTCTATGGCAGAGCTGACTAGAGAATTTTTTCATCTGTATCCTCCTACCTTCTTAGGGCATAGAAGACCTCAGTTTGTTGAGCCATGGATGAAAGCTATGTTGTCTATATTCGATCACCTCGAGAAGCCTCCAGAGTGGAGGGTCAACCATGCATTATATATTCTATATAACTCCGCTAATAGATGGTTGTATGTTCAAACATAGAATGGTCAACATCCGAGTATGATCTGGTTAGAAATCCAGATATCCTAATTTAATTATTTATATCCTCTTACATGGAGGACCTACAGAGTTTGAGAATCCATGAACCTTGATAAATGTGACATGATAGTGATGGAATACTCAGCATGTTTCACTGAGTATTTTCTTTTTTTCTCAACCTGGAGTAGTGATGAGATAAATACAACAAGGCACTTTGAAGATGGGAATACTATGAAATCCATTCATAAGTGAATTTATTTCGAATTATTTCCAATTTTGGGATAGTGAACCGGGCCCTCGTCATTCAGAGAATACCAAGGGAGTCTGGTGATCTGATGTAGGGTAGTTCATCTTCTAGGATGACAAGAATTGGTCTACATAGTGGGAATAAGTGATAATTTGAGGGTAAACATGGGGACATACCATTAATTTGGCACACAATGATCTTGTACTGTGTCACTAGTACTATTTACTGGGATATAAAAATCCCCAGTTTAGGAGTAACCTGATTGAGTGTTAGGATTTCGGTAGGATGGGTCATGGCCATCAATTATATTGGTCTTTTCTATCTTTTATAGGTGAGCGAGGTTCTGAACCTCTACTAACTTCAACTTTAGGGTATGTGATAGCTCACTAAGAAGGTAGATGGACTTATACGAACTCTTTAGGCTGAGAAGGTGATTGAGGTTGAGTTACTCAGGATTTAGAGTTCTATTATCTATAGAGTGGACCTCCAGAGGCATCTTAAGCAGTATCTCATGGCCATGGTTTATTCCATTTCAATGGTGTATCACCTACAATAGAATATTATAATCAAGGTTCATCTATAATTAGAGGCACTATTCTGGTAGCCTTTGCTTTAGTATCTTCCATATTCCAAACTGTTTCGTCACATTATTTCTTATCTACTACAATTATGGGATGTCTAGGATTAGTGATTGAATACTCAGGTGGTGCAATGACCCCCAACACTCCATTAGGAGTATGAGAAAATGGTATACACCAGTGAAAAAGTGTTCCCCTTTATATAGGTGGGTACCATTTTATATGCATTATCTATATCCTTAAGATGACAAGATTTGATTTCATTCTTGATTTGGACTAGATTGTACCTTATCTAGCTCAGGTTGATTTTAATCACTGTTGAGTTTTATTCATATCAAGCAGGGAAATATGTATATCCATAATGGTTAATGGGATCTCCAAGCCAATTGAGATAGACTCGGAGATACTGGGTTGGGTGGGAATGAGGGCCTAGATGGATAGTATTTTTATGAGTGATTAGGGAATATAGTTAGAAGAATTCCCTCATATTTAAAATCATTTTATGGTTGTCTTCCCTAATCATTTATTCTGCATAACTCTTGATAGGGAAGTTGAGTTCAACATTGAGTATGATCTAGGTGAGGAACATGCATCAATTCCTCTGTATAGGATGGAACCTATAGATATCTAGAAAATTAGGAATCATCTTGAAGACTTTGAGGCAACAGGTTTCATATGACCCAACACATCACTATGGGGTTCACCCATACTTTTCTCTAATAAGTCAGAGGTCAATCTTATATTGTGAATTGATAATGATTTCCATACCATCTTACAATTAAAAACGGCTTTCCAATTCCTTATATGTACTACCCCTTCAACCAAAATTAAGGAGTAACTATTTTCTTAGAAAATATATTTAAGATCGGGCTACCATTAGGCTCATGTGTGGCCATCTGACATAACACATTCAGTATTCCAAATAATTTAACACCATTATGAGTATCTGGTAATGTTGTTCAATCTAAATAACACATTCATTGTCTTCATGGATTTTATGAATCAGTATTTTCGCCCATGTGTTGATTCCATCACGGTAGTCTTCATATATGTCATGTTGGTGTACTCTAATTCTAGACACGAACATTCCAATATTCTTTATGATTGTTCTAAGTACATTGAGAGAGAACCATCTATATATGAGGATCACTAAATTTTACTTTTCGATAATCATGGTTCACTTCATGGGCCATATCATACCTGAGGGAGGCATATCAATTGACTGAGATAAGGGGAGATACATAGTTTCAGGGGCGAAACCGAAGATTTTTTTGACATACACTTCCTCTTAAATATTTGTATATATTTAAGGAATTTCATTCCAGATTTCTCACACCTAGAAGTGCCGCATACAGGTTTGAATATAAAAGTGTGTGAAGTTTTACTAGAGTAATGCTTAAGAGACATATTTTCAAGAGTTAAAGGGAAGAGTCATTTTAACATATATTCTATGTATTCCCGATCCTTGATGATGTTATATGGTATACTGTGATGATTTAGGAATTGCTCTGGGTGTAGTTCTAAGGCATGGTTAATGAGTTGTGGCATATGAATCAGACTAGTGACAGCTTGATGATTTGAACTATCCTATTCACTACCTAGAATTAATAGATATGGTTCATACCATTAGATATTAGAGGAACTACTTGTTGGGTTAGTGGTTAATTGTTCATAGGACCATAAAACTCTAAAATTAATCTCCCCATAGTGGGACATGAATCTGAGGAAATGTTGGTTGGTGGAATACCTATAGTCATTTGACTTTGAGCTTACATACACTCCAGGAAGGATAATGAAGTGGAAGATTCCATGAGTCAAAAGATATAGATGTAATCCATCAAGGAGGACGGTAGTTAGTTGTAGTTGATGTATTTTTTTTAAATTCATATGGATATTCAACTCTGTAAGGTAAATCAATTCAATCATCACTAGTAGTGATATCCTCTCTCTTATAGTGGTCTCGATTGAGACCATTATCAAATTTTTAAGGGCTTATCTCGAGGGAGAGCATCATAGTTGAGAAGCCAACTCCTTGTTGGGTTGTTTATGGAAGTGAGACCTTACTCTTCCACGTCCATGTATGGGTACTATCAGATATAAAGGTAGAGATGATTATGGAATCTCATGACTCAACTTGGGTTGTTCATCCTCAGAAAAACAACATGTACCGAGACTTGCAATGCCAGTACTGTTGAATAGGTTTGAAGGGGGAGATAGTAGGTCTCATCACTCGATGATCCACCAGCCTGTTGGTGATGGCATCACACTAGTGACTTGTTGTAAATTGATAGCCACTATCCATTCATAAGTAGAAATGGAATAATGTGAGCATGGGTTTTGTTAAACGATTGTCGATATCCCCTCTAGGTAGGATTGTAATATGGGTCATAATTTATAGGAAGACTAAGGTAATTCCATTCTTATGGATTTGGTATACCTTTTCCATTCATGAGAAAGGAATGTTATAAATCTAGAAGGTAGTGCAACTCTATGGTGTTTTTCATTCTACCATTTTAGATAGAGATTCATTCTTCACATCATGGTTCTAGAAATGGTTTTAGATGGAACTTCTTTCAAATGTTCTCTTGAGTACTGCATATCACCCTTAGACAAATGGGTAGTATAAGAAGACAATTCGAGTGTTAAAGAATATAATATGGTCCAATATCCTTGAATTTGGAGGTTCATGGGAGAAGAAAATTCCTACGGTTGAGTTTTCCTGTTATAAAATATTCCATGAAATTATTCAAATGGACTGTATGAGGCCCACTATAATAGACTATGACATTCACCTCTGTAATGGCTAGAGGAAGGTGAGGTATCTCTACTGGGATCTTATCTCAATCTGGACACATCATAGAATGTACTACTAATTCCTAACCATTTTTATACAACTCAATCTAGGAAATATTCATATACTAATTTTTTTGATAGACCACTTGAGTGGGAGGTGGCACATCGGGTCCATATATTTGTATCACCTAGATTATCTCAAAAATGAATCAGGATATAGTAAAAGTTAACACTGAGATATGTTGGGACTTTTGATATTTTAATGAGGTTTGTTTTGGTATCACATCAAATGTTGTAACCTTAGAGGTATCATTCTAATCGTTCCATTATTATTTTCTTCCATGTATCTCATATTCGATAGTATCGGGCTGACCAATCGAATTTGTTTGACCCTGAGGATAAGGAGTTAGAAGAAGATGCATCCTTTTTGGAGTTTCAAATTCGTATAGTAGACAGAATCACAATCATTATCCAAGATAGGTTAGTTCCTCGTGTTTAGGTCCTATGGTATAAAAGACGTGTGCAGGATGAAAAATTGGAGAAAGAAGTTGATATACATTCTCAGTGGCCAGAACACATTTTAGATGACATTTTACCTCCCTTGGAAGGGAAAATTGAGGATGATTTTTCTGAAGGAGGGGAGTTTTTAATGTCCCATACTTCCATGAATTTATGTGTCATTGATTTTTAGTTTTAATTCCATTAAATAGTCCAAAATATGATTTCCAATAAAGTGAAGTAGGCCTTGGCTACATCCTTGGGTCATCAAGATCTGATACCCTAGAAAAGGGAGAGAAGACTACGTTGTACGATTTCTCAATAACTGTGGGACATAGGGTAGGGAACCCTGTGAGTCATTTATAATCCATAGTAGAGATATTTTTCACGGTTTTCACATTGTAATTCAAACCATGTAGAAAATATTGCGATGTCCCCCCTATAGTAGTAAATGGTGCACAATTGGTGCACAACATGGACAAACCATGTAACCAAACCACACATAGTCTAATTTCATGGTAAAATTACTAAATTTCCCTACTTTAATGAATTAATTGAAACCTCCTTCTTACTTCTTCTTTCCTCTAGTGGCGAAGATCTTCCTCCTTTGAAACTTATTTACCCTTTCAACCAAGGAATCCAAGTGGTGCCTCTATCTAGTCTTTGATTCATCCTATGTTAGATCTTATAGATAAATAGATTTATTATCTAAAATACTTTATAATCCTTTTGTAGTTACTATTCACATCCATTATTATAATTTGGGGAAATCTCATTTCCCCATTTTTAGGGTGTTTAATCGTTTCTTCATTTTCATCCAACCTTACTCAAATCAAATGTTGATACTAGATGTGTAACATACCAAGTAAATAAAGAATACAAAGTTTTCATATTTTTTTAATATTTGTTAATTAAATATTAATTTTACTTTAAAGGGGATTCTATGTTCGATGGCATACCCAATACAAAACAATGGGTTTCTTTGAAATCTTAGGTTTCATACAACATTGGGTCATACTGAAAAATCATAATATAATATTATTTTAAATGGTTATTAATGTCTGGCCATGGTAATGGTGGCAATGAACAAAACTAACTAAAAAATGATTATACATGTTTGTTAAAAGTTTTTAAATTTACCCAATAAATTTTTGAGTCTTAAAATAAGAAATAATTAGATTTTAATAAAAAATATTCTAATATTTTTTGAAAGGGTGATTTACCACCTTTTGATGGAAAACCCTCTTTAAATCTATTTTTGGACACTTTTATGTGTTCTATTAGAAAAAATAAAATACTTATTTAAAATCGGGATATTAAAATTTACTTTGGGTAAATATTTGGTATTTTTCTGATAAAATTCATTTTCTTAATGGATAGTTAAAAGTACTGTATTGTAATTCAAAACCGCTTTTTAATATAACATATTTAATTTTTTTAATTATATTTTAAAATGGTTTTAAAGTGTAATTAGATTATATTTTTATCATTTAATCTAATGCTGGAAATTGGAAGAAATTTCACTTTGAAATTTGGCGTAAAGAAGTGTCAATCTTTTGATTGATATAGTTTCTTAAAAACACACTATTTGTGTTGACATAGAGAATTAATTTTAAATTAATTAATTCAACTTCTCTGAATTTGAATTCTATAAAATATACTTCGTTTTTGAATTCATAATATCTGATATATCTTAGGCTGAATTTTAGGTATTTTTCTGAAAAACATCATTTTTTTGGTGAATAGTGAAACCACTATGTAGTAGTTTAAAAATCATAATTTTTCATATATATGAAATTTTACCACTTTTGTAAATTTAATTTAAAAAATATGACATACATGGTTGTTATTAGTACGAAAAATTTGGTTCAATAAGATGAAAATTATTTTTGGTGACTAGTAACATTTGACTTTTATTTACCGCGGTTAAAGGTAAATATGGTAATTCAATGTAAAAAGAATATCAAAATAATACCAAATTACCTTGACACTTTACTTAAACTCATAGATGAGTCATGGTCAACCATGGGAATCCTTGGGACTATTTTGGGTCCCCATGGAGCCAGTTAAGAGTGATAATGACACTTTATTTTAATTAACTTAAAGAAAAAAAAATGACATAAACAAATTTCTTTTAGAAAATCAATTTTTACAATGGCTTATATAAGTTACCAATTCAAATATAAATATTAATTGGAAATATAAAATGATTTCCAACATCATGGTATTTGTTTTATACTTTATAAAAAATAAATAAATTAAATTATATATGAAACAATAATGATGTAGTGTTTACATTAATAATAAATGATTTAAATAAATAAAAATATAAAGATTACAATAATATAAAAAACCTATCCAATACCGATTGAATGATTTTATTTCGACCCTAAGTCATATTATCTTCATCTTTAATATGTTTTTTACCTTTTGAAACCGAATATCATTATATAATAAAATAATATTTCACACTTTCCTAAAGAGCCCCTCCCCCCCTTAAAAAATTCCATCACCTCTAACACATTCCTCACACCTCTCAATCATCTTGTCTCGTACAAACCCTACCCAAATAAGCTCTCAAGATCTCTCTATTCCACATAGAATCCATAACTTAGGAATAAGGCACATTAAGAAGTCCTTTTGGTTCAAACCAAAGGGAGTTACCCGATTTAAAGGAAATGTCTTCTCTTAAGTTATTTTGTTTTATTTTTCTTTCTCTAACACATAAATATTTTTATTCTATTCATTTATAACAAAACATGTATCCTAAATATACTAGGACGTTGTTATGAGAAGGATTACAACTACACATACACACACCTCCATATAATGGGTAAAGAACATAATGTTTCTATTGTTTGAAAACTAACACCTCACAAAATGATGATGGTTCAATTACATCATACCGCCTCTCATGGTGGCCATTAATATGTCACAATATTTATATATAAAATATATTATGCTTTTTTTATATTTATGCATCTTTATTTTTCATTTATATCATACCTTTATGGTTTCCATTTTGGGTAAACGCGATAATTTCATTTGAGGAAGTGCAGACTACCACCCCCTCAAAGTGATATGGCTTGTTAATTCCATACTTGGGACATAAAATAGATATAGTTAGTGATATTATATATGATATTATACTGGAATTATAAAATACCTATGGATAATTATGTATTAATTCCATTAAAATAAAAATAAAAATGAATGTAGCGTTCATGTGTACGTACGAATTACTGTCTCCATAAACGGTGCATTTCATTTCTTACCTCCAAATGTTATTTACAATTATAAATACATGTATATACTGGATATATAAGATATATATGATATCTAAATCATGAATATCATTCTGGATATAATATCATTTGACAATTTTAACAACTTGTAATTATAAGAAGTCCGTTTTTGACTCAAGTACCAAATATCGACAAAATGACCATTATTAACTTAAATGATTACATAATGATTATAACACTGTAATAAGTGATATAAATGGAATAATATACTTGAAAAATGTTTTCAATCAAGTATTAATTAACTTTAGTTTATTATTCTAGATATTAAAGAACGAACG
Source organism: Viscum album (assembly GCA_963277665.1). Lineage (NCBI taxonomy): Eukaryota > Viridiplantae > Streptophyta > Magnoliopsida > Santalales > Viscaceae > Viscum > Viscum album. The sequence goes on from OY728155.1 coordinate 729,275,733, forward strand.
GGTCAAGTCGGACATGGCGTAAGGGGTTTCTTATCTCACATTTAATTCCATGAGATTTCCATTATTCGACACTAATTTATTGATGTGGTATATTGTATACTTCCATTTGATATATATTATCATGATACTATTTATATTCATGTTATTATGTGAATCATTTTTTGGTTAACTTTTGGTCAAACGACTCGATGGATTACAATGTGATAAGGGATTTTCATCTCACTTTCTATTCCCCTGAGATTCTTGCTATATTTTCCACTATTTACTTTTGTGTGGTGTATGTACATCCCATGATTGTATTCATTGGGTAACATACTTCAATTATTCTTTATTTACATCTATATTTTATGATCATTCTTTCATGGGTTTTATGTTTCGTAAGATACAAAATTGGTAAGGGGACCTTTTAACCAAATTTCCATTCTTTGGGTTAATATTATAATTCATAATTATGTCATACTATGATTATGTGTGGAATCAAAATTTTTTTATTTATGTTGTCATTTCCACTCCCCTTTGTGTTTATATTCTTTTGATACACATAATCCCCCCATTTATAATTTCTCAAGTCATTCATATGAACCTGATAAGAGTAATTTTAACTCAATTTCTATTATTTGAGTTAAATATCCAAGTCATTGGTTATGTATTAAAAAGAACATGTGTGAATTTACTATGATTGATTTACACTGAATATCCAATTATATTGAGTATATTTATATTTTCCAAAAATTATTATTTAATTTAGTTATCCTTAATCTAAGTATACAATTTTTATGAGGGATTTCATCTCAATTTACATTCCATTAAGACTTTATTGTCGTTATGCACCAATTATATTTTATATGATGTATATACTATCCTTTGGCATATTATATCATGTTTACCTTTTTTATCATGATATTATAAAGTCTGGATTGAAGTTCATTCCTCAATTATTTGTATTCAATCATATCTCATTTGGTTAAGAACAATTTAACTAAAATATTGTTATAAAAATTTACTCTACAAAATATTTCCCATTAATGTCCATGTTTAAAAAATGATTTTTAGTATTTATTTATATGAATTAATGTATTACAATTTTAATTCTTTTAAAATACTCAAAGTGGCATGGGACACTTTTATTCAAAAATCTCTTTATTAAATGTTTTAAATGGTTTTGAAAATGGTTTGATAAAGCATTTTTTGTTTCAATATCTTGATTTGATATATTGGAATGTGTAAATGATATCTTTCCATTATACTTGTGTTATATGTTATGATTATGTTATAGTTATAGGGAACGTTTTACATATGTGGGTGGTTCCGTGATAAACCTAGGGCGGGTGAGCCTGAGAGAACTCTCTGATGCATTGGGTAACGTGACGGAGGTAAATGTTAATGTTTCTCCTAAGATATTTTGGGAATATACTGTGATGAGTATTCCACATGTGACTCCCTATGTAGCTATGATAACTATAATGTAATCTGTTATGAATGCCATACGTTACCTTTATGATTTATGATTTCTATATGTTATTGATAAATCTGATGATTTCATGAGGTATGTTATGATTGAAAAGTATGGCTTCATTGATTTGTATTTATTGATGGGATAATGTTTCTTTTCATTATTTTATAACCCTTACTGAGCTTTTTATGCTCATCCCAATTTTTGAAATTTTGTTCACAAGACATAAAGGTGAATAGGATCATGAATGAGATTATGGGAATGTTATGAAATCTAAAACATGGAACGAGACACATCCCTTTATTTCAAGAGTTTTTATTTTATGAAGAATTGATACTAGGTAGTAGTGTCTACATGTAATATTCTAGTTGTTATGTAATATTTAGGGCCTAATTCTCTAAAAATCTAAACCTGAAAAGATCATCAATTTGAATTCATGACATAATTAAAGATTATGTAATGTTTAAGGCTGGGTCCTTATAGTTGGTTTTAGAGGTCAGTTTAGACAACTTTACAGATTTGTAGTATTCATTAGACACATGGATAGTTCATATGTCTATTATTTCAGTTAAAGCATTGTTTTATAGCTCTTTCAGATCAAGGAAAGTCAATTGTAAATGGTATGAGGATCTCAAACAACATTCCTATCTCTTCATCATGACTTTCATGTAATATTTATTGTGAAGTCATGTTTGGATGATTTTGAATCATTTTCTAGCATACAACTCACTTACAAGCAGTTGTTTGAGATATAAAACACCTCCACTATACCTCGTTATCATCTTGGATCATGGGTTGTATTTAAAAAAAATCATATTTTCAAAATATTATTATATTTTCAAGAAGGGTAAATATTATCAAGGCATTTTCATATATTTTACCTTATAACAAGATTTTAAAGAATATTATTATTTTAAAAAAATGTGTTGAAGAAGGAGACCCTTGCACAACTTATTTATATTTGATTTTATAATATATTCTCTCAGAATATACCTATGGTATTTTTAGAGGACTGTTAATTGAATTTTTCAACACAATTCTGGTTCAACAATTTTATAGAAATTAAGTTTTTTCAGATGTTTTGAAATTAGGTCATACATGATTATTTTCCAAAACTGTTTTTCTGTTAACACCCATGTGAACCATGTTGTACAAGGTGTGTTTTGGTGAAGGAAGCAAATGATTTTGAAGGATCACTAAATAATTATTTGCAATGCATGGACCTTATACCTATGTGAACAAGATGCTGAAGAAACCAAGTGGACACCATGGTTAGTGTATGATGTTATTTATTTTGGGGATCGTTTTATTTTATCATATGGTGGTGAAATAAAAAAATGACAACATATATAATATTTCAATAATTAAGATGTTGAGATCATAATGAATTGGGATGAAAATGGGAGGTATAAGAAAACCATTGAGGTTAACACATGTTAGGGTTATTTTTTAGTTTTATAAAAAGGTCAACACACAGACCATGTAAAAACCCGTCGCGTCGGACAAAGCTGTGGGAATCGAACTCACAACCAAATTTTGATTGGTATTTATCGCCTAACACGAGACTATGTGAAGTCCCAGGTTAGTATGACTTATTATTTTTAGTTAAATGATTTTATTGATCAAGAAGAAGTTTATTTCAAAACTTATGTTTTATCAAATGGATATCCTTAGTATATGAAAATGATTTTTTGATTATGTGATAAATGTTATTTTGGAAGAAGTTCTCTCTTTTGGGAATATAGTATGCTTAGGAAAAATAGAATACTATGGGATTACATATATAGAGTAATGGTTGAAATTTTATTTTGGAATAATATCTATTTTTTTAGACATATAGCGATTTGGGTTATTTAAGGAAATGATTAACCTTTCATATAGAATATGTGATTTGGAATATTATGCTTTAGTATGAGACTTTAATAGTAGTCTATGTTTTTGGATTTAAAAGGTAAGATTTACTGTGGAATAATATGTGATTAAATCCTTCTGGGTTTTGGGATTCAATCATAGTTTGGATTATTATTAATAATTTTATTGACAATTGTGTATAAAATTGTATTTCTTGAACATTGGGTACTTTTGTTGAATTATGGAGACTAATAGTAATATTTCTTTTTATAAAGGATTATCCTTTTGGGGGATTATATTATCTGTTACAAAATATTTTGGTTTTAGTTGATGTCTAAATACAACGGAAATATATATTCTTTTTTTTGGATTATGTGATTCTCTGGAAGATGATTCTTGTGATTTTGATGTGACCAAGACTTTTTGAATGCTCATCGTTTGGAGAAAAGATTATTTATTGGTAGAAACTTATTAAAGGAAGAAACTTTACTTGAAGGTACGTATATTTCCTTACGTTCTTATTCTATGTTGTAAAAAAATTCTTCAAAATTATGAAAAAGAACGTAAAACAAAAATTTTGATTGTTTACGTTTTCTACTGGGTAATCAAAGAAAGTTTATCACATTATAAGTTTGAGATTTTATAGTGGTTAACATTCTCCTAATCATGTTTTCTATCACTCTCCTTTAGAATATGGCGGTTTGTTTTCTCTTCCATATCCATGTTTTACTACATGGAATCCTAGTATGGGTTATCTTCGTGGACCATTATACTTCTGTTTCATTATTTTAATAGGATAGTTTTATTGACACTTTTTAGATGTGGGACTTTCAATGAATTTTCTGTGCACAATTTTAAAATTGCGATGATGCAATTCCCAAAAAGGGGGAAGGCTGTAACATCCCAGGTAATTAAAGAATATGATGTTTTCATATTTATTAATATTTTTGAATTAAATATTAATTTTAATTTAAAGGGGATGCTATGTTTGATGGCGTACCCAATAGATAACAACACGTTTCTTTGAAATCTTACGTTGCACACAATGTTGGGACATACAGAAAAATAATAAAATAATATTATTTTAAATGGTTATTATCCCCAAGACGTTGTAATGGAAGGAATTAACATAATTAACTAAAAATGGTTACAAATGTTTTTTAAATGTTTTTACATTTATCCAATACATTTTAGATGCTTAAAATATAAAAGAATCTGATTTTAAGCATAAATACTCTAATATTCCTTAAAAGGTCGATTTACCGCTTTTTTGGGGAGAACCCTCTTTAAATCTAGTTTTTTTCACTTTTATATTTTCTATTTGACATAATAAAATTCTTCTTTAGAATTGGGATATCAAAATTTACTTTGTGTAATGTTTTTGTATTTTTCTGGTAAAATTCCTTTTTTAATGAACAGTGATAAATAATGTATTTTAATTCTTAAATGACTTTTTATCTAACTCATTTATATGGATAGATTATCTTTTTAAATGATATTAAAGTGTAATTAGATTATAAATTTTTCATTTATTCCAATTCTGGTCATTGTAAGAAATTTCACTTTGAAATTGGGCATAAACAAGTGTTAATCTTTTGAATGATATTGTTTCTTAAAAACACGCTATTTGTTTTGACAACAGGAATTAATTTTAAATTAACTAATGAAACTTCTATGTTTTTAATTTTTTAATATAGGCATAATTTTTGAACTCAGAATATCAAATATATATTGGGCTGAATTTTTGGTATTTTTCTAAAAAACAACAATTTTTGATGAATAGTGAAACCACTAAGTAGTAGTTAAAAAACCGAATTTCTCATTTAAATGATATTTTACTGTTTTAATGAATTGAATTTCAAAAATCTGACATAGATGGTTGTTATTTGTAAGTAAAATGTTGTTTAATATGATTAAAATAATATCCAGTGAATAACAATGTTTGAATTTTATTTACCGCGGTTAATGGTAAATAGGGTAATTCAAGGTAAAAAGAATATAATAATAATAAAAAATTACCATAAAACATTTCTTAACCTTATTTTATGAGTTATGGCCGACCATAGGAATCCTTGGGTCTATTTTGGGACCACATGGAGCCACGTAAATGTGACAATGACACATTATTTTAATTAACTTCAAGAAAAGGTAAAAATGACATAAACAAATAACTTTTAATAAATCAATTTTTTCAATTGTTTATATAAGTTATCATTTCAACTATAAGTATTCATTGGAAAGATAAAAATATTTCCTACATCATGGTATTTTTTATAATTTATTTTCATTATATAAATTAAATTATTTGTGACACAATAATGATTTAGTGTTTACCTCATAAATAAATTATTTAAATAAATAAGATTATAAAGATTACAATAATATCCAAACCCTGTCCATTTCTTATTGGATGATTTAATTTAGACCATTAGTAATATTGGATTCTACCATTATAAGTTTTGGACCATTAGAAACTGAAAACATTATATAATAAAATAATATTTGTTCCACTTTCCTAAAGAGCCCTTCCTCCCCCTTATGAACAGACCACAACTCTATCCCATTCCTCATACATCTCAAGCCCCTTGGAATGTCCAACCGGAGCCCAAATAAACTCTAAAGATCTCCCTATTCCACTTAAAAGTGATAACATAGAGAGAAGGCACTTTCATAAGTCATTTTGGTTCAAACCAAAGGGAGTTACTCGATTTAAAGGTAACATCTTCCCTTAAGTAATTTTGTTTTATTTTTCCTTCTCCAATCCCTAAATGATTTTTATTATTTTATTTTATAACAACACTAGTATAATTAATATATTAGGATTTTTTATGAGAAGTATTCTAACAACACATACACACACCTTCATCTAATTGGTAGATAATATACTGTTTCTGTGGATGGAAAACTAACGCCTCACGAAACGATGATTGTTTAATAATATCCTACTAACTGTCATGGTGGCCATTAATATGGCACTGAATTTATATTTGAAATATATTATGTTTATGTTTTCTTTATTTTTTGGTATTTTTCATTTATAGGATACCTTTATGGTTTCCGTTATGGGTAAACAGAATAATTTCATTTGAGGAAGTGTGGAATACCGCCCCATCAAAGTGATATGACTTGTTAATGCCATATGTGGGATTTATACAGGATATAGATAATGATATTATCCATGATATTATTCTGGAATTATAATATACCTCTGTATCATTATGTTATAAATCCATTAAAATTAGAAATTGAAATGAAAGTAACATTCATGCGTACGTACGGATTACTGTCTCCTTGAACAGTGCATTTTATTTCTTACCTCCAAATGTTATCTACTATTATAAATACATGTATATACTAGATATAGAAGATATATATGATATCTAAATAATGAATATAATTCTGGATATAATAAATTTTGACCACATGAACAACTTGTAATAATAAGAAATCTATTTTTGACTCAAGTACCAAATATTGACAAAAATGACCATTATTAAATTAAAGGATTTAATAATTTATATAACATGTTAATATGTGATATAAAAGGAATAATAAACTTTAAAAAGGTTCTTCATGATGTAAAAAATTTACTTTAGTTTATTATTCAGGATATTAAATAATGAACAAGTCATGTCAGACACGAGGTAATGGGTTTCTTATCTCACTTTTAATTATGTGATATTTCCATTTTTCACCACTAATTTATTGCATGTGGTATATTGTGTATTGTCATTTGATATATATTATCATGATCCTATTTATATTAATGTTATTCTGTGAATCATTTCATCGTTATTAACTTTTAGTCAAATGACTCGATTGATTACAATATGGTAAGGGATTTACCTCTCACTTTTTATTCCCGTGAGATTCGTGCTATATTTTCCACTATTTCCTTTTTTGTGGTGTATGTACATCCCATTATTGTATTAATTGTGTATTATGGGTATTTACATATTCATTTTATGATCCTTCTTTCATGGTTTGTATGTTTTGTAAGTTACCAAAATGGTAAGGGATCCTTTTAACCTAATTTCTATTCCTTGGGTTAATCTTCTAATTCATAATAACGTCATGCTATTATTATGTATGGAATCAATATGTATTTATATTTTTTGTAATTTCCACTCCCCTTTGTGTGGAAATACATTTGATAATATAATTACTCCATTTATAAATTCTCATTTCATCGATATGAACTTGACAAGAGTAATTTTAACTCAATTTCTATTCATTGAGTTAAACATCCAAGTGATTGGTTTTTTCTTAAAAAGAACATGTGTGAATTTCCTATGATTGATTTACACTGACTATCCAACATATTGGGTGTATTTATATTTTCATCCCATTATAATGTAATATATTTATCCTTAATCTAAGGATACAGTTTTTATAAGGGGTTTTGTCTCAATTTACATTCCATTGAGACTTCATTGTCGTTATGCACCAATTCACTTTTATAAAGTGTATATACTATCCATTGGAATAATATATCATGAATTCATTTATTCTAATGATTTTATAAAGTTTTGATTGAATTTTATTCCACAATTATTTGTATTCATGGATATCTCATTTGATTGAGAACTTTTTTACTAAAATATTGTTTTAAAGATTTATTCTACTAAATATTTCTCATTATTGTCCATATTTTCAACATGGAATTTAGAATTTATAAACATGGGCATTGATGTTTTAAAATTATAATTCTATTAAAATATTCAAAGTGGTATGGAACACATTGATTAAAAAATCTCTATTAAATGTTTTAAATGGTTTTGAAAATGGTTTGATAAAGAATTGTTTATTTCCATATCTTGATTTGATATATTAGATTGTGGAAATGTTATATTTCCTCTATAATTTTGTTATGTGTTATTATTATGTTATGGTTATTGGGAATTGTTTATGTATACAGGAGGTTCCATGATAAATCTAGGGCATGTGAGAATGAAATATCTCTCCAATGCATTGGGTGACATGATAGAGGTAAACGTTAATGTTTTCCTAAGAGATTTTGGGAATATACTATGATGGGTATTCCACATGTGACTCGCTATGTAGGTGTGATAGCAAAAATGTAAGTATGTTATGAATGCCATACATTGTCTTTATGAATTATGATTTATGTATGTTATTCATAAATCTTATGATTTCATGAGGTATGTTATGATTGAAAATTATGGGTTCATGGATTTGTATTTATTTATGGGATAATGTTTCTTTTCATTATTTTATAACCCTTACTAAGATTTTTATACTCATACCATGTTTTGAAATTTTTTATATAGGACATAAATATGAATAAGGTCAACAATGAGATCAATGAAAAGTTATTCTGTCTAAAACATGGAACTAGACATGTCTCTTTTTTTCAGGAGTTTTTATTTTATGAAAAATTGTTATGGGGTAGCAGTGTATACATGTAATATTCAAGTTGTTATTGATATTTATAGCCTAATTATCTAAAACTCTAAACCTGAAAGGATCCTCAATGTGAATTCTTGACATAATTCGATATTTGTAATGTTTAAGGTCAGGTCCTTATAAGATGAGATAGTCTCTATGAAGATAAGGTATTTTGTTTTACCCTTTTAATATAATTTCATTGGGTTTCATAAATTATTCTTGTTGCACCACTTGGCAGAAAATTTTGGTGAAGCCCCCAAAATGTAAATTTAATTATTCCGACTTGTCTCACAGGTGTGATTTGACACTAACTAACAGCGAATAGGCTTAGTCATTGGTATATATGATTTGTGATACCCCATCGAAGGAGAAGTCCTTTAGAAGACCTTATTTCCCCTTTGATCTAAGAATAATTTAATATACCCTTTATGTGTGTCGCCATATGACCACAACCATGGGTTGTAAATTGAAATGGTGGGGGTGATGAACCTAGTAAGAAGCCCATTATCCATGTTACTTGAGGATGATTAGACATAAATTGAATTCATAACACGATTATGCCTTGTCCATTTGGATAGAATTTAATATACCCAATGACATGACACAACTAATCAATATTGATTTGATCTAACATATTTAATAGAATTTAAATACCCTTCAATAGATATAAGTTTTAAAATGATATGGTTTTTGTGACTAGTGACTATCCATTTCCCAATGTAACTTATTATTGTTGGTGTTGAATGTATTGGTAAGTTGTTTATTCATGGGACCATGTGACATAAATTAGATTGATAAATGGATTTTCCTTGGCCAATGAGACTTATAATTTAAATAAATAACTAATGGAGATGACCCTTATGTATAGGTTATATATGTGGAGCTTGTTTAAGTGCAGTTACCATAGTGTCGAGGCTGAACCAAGGGGGTTCTCACTTAAGGACCCCTTGGAAAGGATCTAGGGAATTTTATTGGATATTTTAAATGGTTTTTAAATATGTCAGGGGAGACATAAAATATTCTTGATATGGTATTTATATATGTTTTCTGTCTTTTCCCCCAAATGAGTGACACCAGTTCCCTATGGGAGAAACCAAGGATGGTCTCAATTTCCTGATTGGTTGTACCATTACACAAGAGATACTCGGGACACTATGTTTAATACTACGTATGAACTCATAGGTTGGTTCATACTATTATGAAACCATGTTAGAGTGAATATAGGGACTTTCATGAACCAACCCAGGACGACCCTGAACCGACCACCCGGGCCGGTCCGCGACATGGCTTGTGAGGCGTTCTCGATCCTCTTGGGCTGGCGACAAGAAACAGGTCATCAAAAGAGAGAATGTGGGAATTATTTCTCCCAATGGAAATAAATAATGCAGTATAAAGAAAACAAAAAAAGGAAAAGTAAATAAAAAACATGAAATGAAAGAACATCCAACTACAATAAAACTAATATGACCATGACCAAAACTCCTCTTGACCCCGAGAGTCGCTCACTAAACCACAACCAACTCACTCCCATGGAAAGCAAGCTCGAGTCAACCTGCAACAAAAACTAAAAATAGGAAAACACTATAGGCGTGAGTATTAAAAGACAGTAGTGTGTCCCGACTAATTCTATTCCCAATTCACATACCATTAAATAAAGAATTTATCAATTCTAGGTTTGAAATAATTTATATAAAATATTGGTTTCCACACACACCTTCATTTCTAAAACAAGTAACAGTCCATTGCCCGTTTTAATTTATAAATAAGATTAATGTTTGAAACAAATAGGTGCATTTAATTTTAAAACATTTTTGCGAACAATTTAGAAATTCAAATTTTGGTTTTTAGTCAAAAGGAAAACCACAAAAAACACACTACGTGCAATGGAAAAAGTGGCACACATGCGCTAGCAACTGAACTTGACCTCTCAATCATCTACCACATACAAATAAGCACTAAAATAAAATATGGGTCGAACCTAGGAGTTCATGAACAATCAATAACGTACTATACATGTGACTCATCCTAAAAGCATGCCCTACTCAATGAAATCATAATGCAAAAACACCCAGTATTGACCTACATGGCTTATCCGACGGGCCCAATCCATTAGTAGTGTATAATCCGTACTCAGGGCACTTGCGAGAGCATAATCTAAAGAAGTGCAACAATCGTTCTCTGATGATTCACTCACTATGAAATGTTCCCATGTTGACACATATAATAAAAAGGAAATGGGTGAGTAAATAAAGTCAATCAAGTAGCACAAACATCACACACAAATCATGTAGTCAACATACACCAAATTCACCCCGGAGTCACCCCAAAGAGAGTTTTCCAAAATAATTTATTTTATTAATGTTCCAAACGTGACTCACCAATTTTAAAGAAAATCATAATTTCTCAAGAGAAACAAAACACTTGTTCACACTTCAAAAGAAATCATTTATCAATAAACCATAACTTCATTTAAAATTCTGTTAATTATATTTAAAGGTCAAATATGCATTATTTCACTACTGGGTGTCCTTTCATCATGAAAATATTCCACGTGTCATGTATAAAATAAATGTCTCTTTTTTACACCAAGTAATCATTAAAAAATTAATTATCTTATATTATTTACCATTTACTAAAATTAATAAAATATCTAGTAATTAATAAATTCTGAATTTAAAGGAAAGTGTAGTGGGGGACCCACCTCTACTCGTAGCTCGAACACGACAACGTGACATGCCACGCATAGGGGAACAATCACGCGCAAACCGATGATTTCTGTAACACGGTGTTACACTACCAACACACTGTAATACATGCACAACAACAAAGGTACATAAAAACAGACACAAAATAATTGAAACGAACAACCAACACAAATAAACCACCTAGGCATGTTTTTCAAAACAGATTTCACACCATCTGAACTATTTAATGAACTATTTGCACCCTTTATAAAACACCACCAAGGGACGTAAAAAGGGTTTACACAAAAAACATGCCTTATATTATACAAACACACTTCATTAAAAACAAACGCATATTCAACACTTTCAAAATACCACTTTAGCGCCATCTAATTAATTCAAAAAAACATTAAAATGTTTATTAGATCATCTCAAGAAAAACAAAAATAACTTCACACCAAAATACACATAAAATCCCCCTTTTGAAACCAAACGTACACCAAGAACCATTTCACACCTGAATATGCATCACATGAATGACCAGATGGATTATTTAAACAGCACAAAGAACATTATTAAATAGCACACTGAGAGTTCTCACATAAAAATGTCATTTAAATACTTAATATAAGTTTCACCCTACCAAACACCCCTTTCGCACATAACATTTGAGTAAATAAATCATGTTAAATAGTTTATGAAATACATGAAATTATCACCAAGGGTTTAGACAAATACACTATTTTTTTCAATACATAATGTCACTGTAATCCCAAATCACAAGATAACCTTAAAAAAACATGTTATCCATTATTAAAATAATTTAAAATTAATTTCTGGAGTGCAAAACAATGCGAACACACAAAAATAATAATTTTCCACTTGAACGCATGTCAAAACACTCTAAAAATACAATTCTCACCCCAAAAAGTGATCATAAAACACATTAATAAAACCAAATATCATATTAAATTAATAAATTTATGCAAGGGTATATAACTACAAACCTTGGGGTAGAAAACATCAATATCTCGGTGCAAAAACAAAAATGCACATCAATTGCACCACAAGAAAACATGAGTAAACACTAAAACAATGGACCAAACCAAAATTTTCACAAAAATACCTCAAAAAACTCAAAACCCCCAAATCAAACCCCTTAGAACAAAGAAAAAAACACTAGAAAATAAAGAGGAGGTTTTACCCGAAGTGGAGACGCATGCCAAGGAGAAAAGGGACGCTGGCCATTGGAGGTCGTGGTAGTCGATAGGATTGGACGGTTCTCACTCACATGATAGGTGTGTAGCCGGGTGGGAGGTGGTAGGACCGGAGTGCAGCCGGTTGAGGTCGGAAGAGAGGAGGGACTTTGTTGCCACAACAGCACTGGATAGTGAGTTTGTTGGTGAGGAAGCACAGGTTGGTAAGGTGGCCGATGGGGAAACATAGGTTTGAAGCAGGGAGAAGGAGAACTGGCAACATGTGAGGTGGGGGGAGAAGGAGGTTCGGTGCTAGAGGAGAGGCATGCCAGTGAGGGAGTGGTGATGATGAGAAGGTCGGCCGATAGAACAAGTTGCTGGAAGGGGGCTGCGCAACTGGGTAAGGGTTGGTCGAAGGGTGGCGGTGTCGACAATGTCACGCCAGCCTGGAGGAGGCGATGTCAGAGGTTGCTACGACTGGTGGCGGCGGCGGGTCGACCGACAAGGGGAGGTGGTGAGTCGATAGGGGTCGACTGAAGAAGGGCTGGTAGAGAGAGCCGGTAGGGGCACGCAGAGTGAGGGGGAAGGTTGCAGGATTAGGGTTTGATTTATTTTTTTATTCTAATAATAATAATATTATTACAATAATAATAATAATAATAATAACTTAAATAAAAATGAAATAATGATAAAAATAATCCTTTTAATAAAATAAATTTAATTAATAATAATAATAATAAATATTTATTATTTTTTGACCATTACTGTAAAATATTTTTTTAACCACCATTTCCATTACTCATAAAACTTTTCGTTTTCACCGCATGTCGGGAAGGTTGCGTAGTGACCTGGGTGCCACGACACTGTCCCTCGACCGAGTTCTATTAGAGCGTAGACACTTCCAAACACATATACACACTTGTCTCAACATAAACACAATGTTTTAAACACATCTCACCCACAACCCAACCCGAGTCATGACCAGAGAGAAATTTAAAACCGGTCATGACAATTCTTCCCACCATAACGCTTTCCGGCCCTGAAAAGCCATAACAGTGCCAAAACCCAAAATAGGTACCAGTATTTCTTCACAATTCAAAGATATCTCTATGGAACAACAACAAATAGATCCTAATGCACTCCAATAAAGGGAGAGATAAACAAGAAGAACTCATCTGATAGAAATGAGTTTCACGCAAGGTGCCACCTGCGCCCAAAAGTGAGACCACCTCCAGTTAATCGGTTCAAAGGACACAAAACATTCATGAGAGTAAATCGGGGCCCAACATACACAAACCTTAAACACCATAAATTGGAACTCAACCATTTTATCCTTCCTCAATTCAACCTTAAAACATAAAATCTGGAACAACACCAAGAAAAACACAACGACCCTCTTGAAACCAACAGACAAGTTAAAACCACGTCTAATGGGTACATCTTAAAACCATACTCCAATCTAACACTTGAACTCTCACAACTCAAATCATTACTAAAAAAAGAACATAGAATTATGTGGCTCTGCATGAGACCACCCACCACAAAACCAAAACCTAGAACGAAACATGGATATTGACACGGGATGTCCGAACGGACTCCCCACCATAGGAAACAAGCCAAACTAAATTTAGAGAGACCCACGATGGGCCTCCACACTATAATGACTATTGAGATTAATCGAACTTGATGACTTCTGCATGGGCCAGAAACCCCACCATAATGGGAGGGGCTGGAAGGGGAGGGCCCAACCTATAGAGTATCAAAACTACATCCATCACTACACCAACAACTTCACACCCTCGGAAGAACTCGAACAACGATGCACTAAATATATGGATTAAATCATGAAATTTTTACGCCACTGGGGTTCTCCTGACAATGCGCTAGCTTTACTCTAGGACCTAAGGTTGGAGATCTGATGATTGAAGCTTCCCCTACCTCACAGTTGGGATTCAAAAATCCCCAAACACCACACACGAACTAGAACTTTACCAAAAAAAACACATCTATTCAAAATGGAGGTTTCAAGGAGGTTAAAAAATAACCATTCTTTCAAAAGAAGGAAAATAAACACCAGAAAATTCTATATGAGATGACCACTACATCCAAAGAACACTACAAAGTGAAAACCTCAAACTGTTTCCCAAACATCTCCCTACTCCTGCTGACAGGCTGAGGTGACCTTCAACAAACTAGGTCTAGATTAAACATGCTTCAAGGAAACACCTCGACAGAATCACTATAAGTGACCTAGATATCCACATGTGTTGCAGGGTCTCAGAGCACTCAGGCACGTAGAAATCTTGTGTCCCCGCTTACCCCACAAGTGAAAGATCATGGAATTGCGCTTTGAGGAAGATGAATGAAGGTCTGAAGGCCTCTGGATACCTCTATTAGAGACACCAGCATCAGGTCGCTTCCCACTCTTCATATCATCATCATCTGCACTTCCTCCTAAGGTCAGGGGAGGATTCTACCCCTCAAGTCCTCCTACTCTCTCAGCTTCAGCAAGAAAGGATTTCCCGACAACATCCGAGAAGGTGGTTTGGTTGAGCTCTTCCACTTTTGAATGTAGTTTAGGTCGGAGTCCAGACTCAAATTGTCGATCCTTCTAGATATCATTTGCAACAAACCATTGTTCGTACCGAAATAGGTCTAGGAAATGTCAACATAATTATACGACCAATTCAATACCCTTCTAAAGGCAACACAACTTAATCCTATTCCTCAGCTTTGTAAACTCAGAGATGTGTTGTTTGATGAATGATGACTTCAAAAACTCCCATGTTAGAGCTTTCTGAGGTTAATTCTGTGACACAGTCTTCCACCATTTTCAGGTTAGACCTTCATACATAAAGGTATCCAACTTCATCCTTAATGACTCAGGAAACCCAATGAAACTAAACATATTCTCAATATTCTTTAACCACTCATCCACCTCAAGAGGATCTTCTTGACCATATAATAGTGGAGGACTCATCTTTAGGAATTCCATAACATAGTTTATTCATTAATCAACTAGAGTGTTTGTCAAAGGTGCACCACCCAAAGATGCACTATAGGAAGCCATAGGATCTTCCTGGGGGCAGGCACTAAGCAACAAATAAACAAGGATCTTGATCAAAAAAGGTCATTAAATTTCATCTTTTCAAAATTCCAAAACAAATCTTTACAAAACAAAATTTAGAAATGAGAAAGATCCAAACAATTCACAAGGGGAAACAGGTGTCGGTGGGTGACTCAGACATATGGTTGGCGGCCATATGCCAGTCACGCCACTGTCAAAAAGGGCACTCTAGGGGAATGTCCCCAGCTCTACATGGTTTTCAAGACCATGTGAGCTCACAGAGGTCACTTTCCTAGCTTCCATTTCATTTCCCAATATAAAAAATTCAAATGAATCTAAAGACAACAACAACCTAAGCATCCCATGGTAACCCTAGGTTCAGAACGAGAAAGGGTTCATGATGTCCTTCTCATCCGTACACCTTGAGTCCCGATAATTAAACTCCTTCAAACATGACAACCCCAAATAACGGTGGGCGCTCTGAAAAACAAGGTCCGATCAGGAGCCAACCTACCACTGATACCATTTTATCACAAACCAACCAGGGTCGACCATGAACCGATCACCCGGGCCGGTCGCCGACATGGCCTAAGAAGCGTTCCCGATCCTCCTGGGCTGGCGACAAGCACTAGGGAATCAAAAAAGAGAAAGAGGGAACGGTTTTTCTAAATGAAAATAAATAAAGCAGCTAAAGGAAAATAGCACAACACAAAGTAAATAAACAACACGAAATGAAAGAATGACCAACAACAACAAACTAACCCGACCATGATAAAAACTCCTCGCGACCCCGAGAGTCCCTTACCAAACCACAACCATCTCTCACCCACGGTGAGAAAGATCAAGTTAACCAGCAATAGAAACTAAAAACAAGATCACTCTATAGGCGTGAGTACTAAAACTCTATAGGTAGTCCCGACTAATTATATTCCCAATGCACGTACCATTAAATAAATAATTTATCAATTCTAGGTTGGAAATAAATTATATAAATTATTGGATTCCACACACACTTTCATTTCTAAAACAAGTAAAAGTCTATTTCCCTTTTTAATGTATCAACATGCTTAATGTTTGAATGAAACTGGTGCATTGCATTTTAAAACATTTTTGCAAACATTTTTGAAATTAAAATATTGGTTGTTAGTCAAAAGGAAAACCACACACAGTTCACAACACACACTAAGGGAAATGGAAAATGTGGAGCATAGGGGCCAGAAACCGAACTAGACCTCTCAATCATCCACCACATACAAATAAGCACTAAAAGAAAACATGGGTCAAACCTAGGAGCTCGTGAACAGTCCAGAAAATACTATACATGTGAATCATCCTGAAGGCATGCCCTACTCAATGACATCATAACGCCCTAACGCCCAGTATTTCCCTACATGGCCTAACCGAGGGGCATATTCCCATAGCAGAGTATAATCTGTACTAAGGTCCACTAGAAAATGCGTAATCTAAACTACTGCAGCAACCGTTCCTATAAGATTCACTCACTATGCCAAGTTCCCATGTTGACACGTATAAAAAAGGAAAGGAATGAGTCATCAATGTCAATCAAGTAGCACAAACATCACACAAAAATCATACAGTCAATTTACACCAAATATCACCCATGAGTCACCCCAAAAAGAGTTTTCCAAAATAATTTATTTTACTAAAGTGCCAAACTTTCCTTCACCAATTTTAAGGAAAATCATTATTTCTCAAGAGAACCAGCACGCTTGTTCATGCTTCAAAAGAAAGCATTTTTCAATAAACCAGAACTAAATTTGAAATTCCTTGAATTATATTTATAGGGAAAATGGGAATTTTTTCACTACTGGGTGTTCGTTCATCAATAAAATATTTCAAGTTTCGTGTATAAAATAAACAGCTCTTTTTACACCAAGTAATCATTTAAAAATTAATTAACTTATATTATTTCCAATTTATTAAAATTAATAAAATATCGAGCAGTTAATAAATTCTGAATTTAATGGAATGTGCAGTGGGGTACCTACCTCAACTCGCAGCTCGAACATAACAACGTGACATGCCACACACATGCGGACAAGCATGCGCAAACCGATATCACGGTAACGTGGGGTTACCCCACCAACGCACTGTAATAAATGCCCAACAAAAAACGTACCTAATCACAGATGTAAAACAATCCAAAAGAACAACTAGCGCAAAAGAACCATGTAGGAATGTTTTTCAAAACACAGTTCTCACCATCTGCACTATTTAATGAACTATTTTCACCATTTATAAAACACCACAAAGTGACGCAAAAACATTTTACACCAAACATGTGTCTTATTTTATATAAACACACTACTTTAAAAACAAACACATAATCAACACATTCAAAATAACACTTTCACGTAGTCTAAATAATTCAATAAATCATTAAATTGTTTATTAGATCATTTCAACAAAAATAAAAAATACTTCACATCAAAATACACAAAAAATCCCCTTTTGCAACCAAATGTACATCAAGAACCATTTCACACCTGAATCTACATCACATGAATGACCTGATAAATTATATAAATATCTCAAAGAACATTATTAAATAGTACACTCAGGGTTCTCACATAAAAATGTCATTTTGATATTTATCATATGTTTCACTATACCAAACACCCCTTTCGCAGATCACATTTGAGTGAATAAATAATGTTAAACAGTTTTTGAAATACAAAAAATTAGTACCATGGGTTTATACCAAATACAGAATTTTTTCCATACAGAACATCACTCTAAACCAAAAGCGCAAGATAACCTTATGAAAACATTTTTTCCATTATTAAAATAATTTTAAATTAATTTCAAGGGTGGGAGACAAGGTGTACACACCAAAATAATAATATTCCCCTTGAACGCATGTCAAAACACTCCAAAAATACATTCTGTACCACAAAATTTGATCATAAAACACATTTATAATACAAAATAACATATTAAATTAACAAATGGATGTAAGGGTATGGAACCACCTACCTCGGGGTAGAAAACATAAATATCATGGGGAAAACCGAAAATTCATATTAATCGCACTGCAAGAAAACACGAATAAACCCGAAAACAATGTAAGAAACAAAAATTATCAAGATAGAACCTCAAAAAACCTCAAACACCAAAATCAAAACCCTAAAAACAAAGACAAAAACCCTAGAAAGGATTAAAGAGAGTCTTAACGATGTGGAGCCACACGCAAAAGTGAAGAGGGACACAGGACGAGGAGGTCGTGGTCGTCGATGGGACTAGCAGGTTCTCACTCATCAGCCATGTCTGTGACAAGGAGAGAGGTGGTCAGATCGGAGCGCAGCCCGTTGAGACCAGGAGAGAGGAGGGATGTTGCTATTACAACATCACTGGATAATGAGGTTTTTGGAAAGGCAGCATTAGCTGGTATGGTGGCCAATGGGGCAGCGCATGATTGAAGCAGGGAGAAGGCGAACTGACGACACGTGAAGAGGGGGGAGAAAGAAGATAGCTGTTGGAGGAGAGGCGTGCTGGCGAGGGAGAGGTGCCGATGAGATGGTCAGCCGGCATAATAGTTCACCAAACGGGGGTTGCACGACTAGGGAAGGGTCAGACAAAGGGTGGCAACACCGACGATGTCGCGCCGGCCAAGAATAGGCGATGCTGTAGGTTGCGACGACTGGTGGTGGTGGCGAGTTGACCGGCATGGGGAGGTGGCGAGTCGATAGGGGTTGACCGAAGAAGGGCTAGTAGAGAGATCTTGTAGGGTGCGCACAGAGAGAGGGGGAAGGTTGTGGGATTAGGGTAAGATTTGTTTTTTTTCTTTCTTATAAGAAAAATTTTATTGCAATAATAATAATAATAATAATAACTTAAATAAAAATAAAATAATGATAAAAATAATCCTTTTAATAAAATAAATTTTTATAATAATATTAATAGTAATAATTTTTTACCTTTTTGGACCATTACTGTAAAATATTTTTTAACCACCATTTCCATTACACATAAATCATTTAGTTTTCCCCACATGTCAGTCAGGTTGCGCGGTTATCCCGGTGCCGCGACATTGTACCTCAACGAAGTTCAACGTGATCGCAGACACAGACAAACACATATACACACTTGTCTCAACAAAAACTGAATATTTTAAACATGGCTCACCCACAACCTGACCCGACTCATGACTAAAGAGGAATTTAAACTCGAGCATGATAGGGACTTCTTACATAGGCTACCCCAGATGGACTGTTAGTATTGGACCTTGACTGATCCCTTTGAGTGATACTTGAAAAGTATCTTCAGATTCCCACATATGGGTTCAAGGAGTATCAACATGTTTTATAAATATATGATTAAATTGTTTTAAATTGAAATAAATGTTTTCAAATGAGAAATGGTTAGTGGGTTTAGAGAATATTGGGGTGTGTCCTCCATGACCAATCATAATATTGGGCACAGTACATCATATGGCACATATTACACCTCACCATACCAGAGCATGTTCTCCAAGTTAAGACGCACCCGCTTAGGTTGAAGTAGGTAGTTGGGTGGGTTTACAAGTAGAACATTGTCCAATGTTTTTGTAATTTAATTCATCCTAAATTCAAACTATTATAGAACACTTTTCATATTTATGTGGCATGAAATTGAATGTCCTTGAAACTGTGGGTGTCAACCTATTGAGATTGTATCTCACACACTCCTCAGGCACCTTAGGTACCTATGTAGACTTTATTATTGAAGGTGTATAAAAATGTAAGAATCCATATTCTAAGGATTGATTTAAATTTCTAGGATGGATTTGGGAGTAGAGCATTGAGCCTCTGTTCAAGAATCTTATTGTATTAGTTTTTTTTCTTCCATACATTTTGTCCGAATTTTATATATTATTTTATCCTCTACCCTTAATTTATCATTTTCCTACAGGCACATGACATATTTTATCAAAATCTATTTATTCTTCTTATTTATCCATATTCAATTCTTTATTTCATTTTATTGAATTTTTGTGCTTTTGTTTTCCACTGCTATTTAGATGTTTTCATTACATATTTTGTTTCACAAACAAACACACACACACATACACATATATTTTACTATGATATAGTCTGATAAATGAGGGAATAATATCCCACATTAAGTTACCCAAGGCCCTTGGTACTATTCAATATCCTCTCTCATTTGGGGATATGTGCTTGAGGTCTTATTGATAGCCACTACAGGGCCCTATTGAGTGGAACTTTATGTAGTAAAATACACATAGAATGTGGAGTTGGAAATTCTTAGTTCTGATGTGGTGATGATAATGACCTAGAATATATATTTGGTTTGATAGATGATGAGTAAGCCACAAAAAATTTTAATCCCTATGATAATCATAGGTGGGTGCCCTATAGCTCAGTATGGGGACCTTTTATTTTTATGATTCTCCCCTCGATGTAGGAAGAAGATTTTTGGAAGGGATGGTAATATTTTCACCCATTTTAATGGGCCCATTGGAAATTTGGAGAATTTTGGTGTGGTGGTGTGTTTTTTTCCATGTCCAGCATGGTTAGAGAGGGTATACAATGTATTCCACATGTCCCAACTTCACCACAATCTTTATGATGATTCTCATAATTCAGTGGGAGAGTTGGATATCAAGGATGAGACCATGTTTTTGGAGATTTCAATATAGACCAATTATTATTGATTGAATTTGTCTCATGGATAAACCATTTCATTGGTTCTGGTGTTATGGGGACATAGTGTCCTGTGAAAGATTACTTTAGGGAAATATAAACAGATTCATGCTTCATACCTGAAGATGTTTTTTGTATTTCTTTTCTCTATTCTATTTTTCTGATGTGATTTTGGTTTTTTATGAGATTTTATTTTTATTTATTTGTGATTTATGTTTTTTATAATGATTATGAAATACAAAATATGGGAAAATCTAATTCCTATACAACATGCATTATACAATGACACTATTAAAATGTCATGGTAATTTTAGTTCCACCCAGAGTGAATAATATCGGGATGTGGAAGATGGAATTCCTTATTTTGTAACCCCGAGGTATTGTTGTACATTTTTTGTGGCTGGGGACTGTTTTAGTTGTGTGGAGTTTGATATGGTAATGTGGATGTTTGTGTGGAATTATTTTCTTGTAGAGTGTATTGGATGAGTGGTTTAGTTCTTTGTGAGAGTTTGTGATGTTGGAGTGTGAGATATTTTTTGGGTATTTTTGTTTGGCATGTTAGTCGTGTGGTAGTTTTGACGTGTAATAACACCCTTGAATGGTACCTCTTGAGGTGGTTTTCCTGACCCCTTTTGTTTATTTTTGGGTTATTCTTGATTATCGAGGATTAAAATCATATGATAGGCATGAAATGTAATGGTATATGCCATGCCGACCTCCTACATTTCTGGTTTTGTATTTGGAGAGTTGGTTGAGGATGCTTGTGGGGTTCAAAGGATTTGGAGATGTAGAAAACGACAATATAACTTTTTGACTATAAAAGAAGCATGTAAAGTATAATTCTATGTTTTTAGACATGTGTGGATAGTGGTTTATGTCTCTTACGTGATCAAGGCTTAGCTGTGTAATCGTTTTTTACACTATAAGTCATGTATTTATAGTGTATACCAATTATGAACTAAAGTTCATATTATTTTAATAGAAGATTAGGTTTCAAGGGTTTATACAATAATGGTTGGTTTTACAATGGAAATTTTTGGGGCCTTGAATTTTAAACTGTAAATTTGGATTTCAAAACATAAAAAGGATGAGTTTTAGGTTGACTATATGTTCTATTGGGGTTAATTTCCATTTATTTTGATTTTTATTCTCCAAAATTTTGGATTAACCATAGATGGGTTTTAGATATATTATAGTCTCTTTCCAACTGGTTCAAATAATGGCTTCTAGTGACCGAGTTCAAGTGATTGGTCGTCAGTTATTCTATCATCCTTGTTGTTTTCTTGTGTTTGGTCTGGGGTGATATTATTCTACATTTTAATGATTCCTTGATTCAGTGTAGATTGAACTATGGTTTTCTTATGCATTTATGAGATACATATTTTTTATTTTTCTCCCTGTTGTTTGTAGTGTGATCAAAATACTTTTTTATGGTAGGTAATCCTTATTCTCTTTAATTTATGTTCTATTTGTGGGGATTACATGAATTTTATTTCCTTTTGATAGATAGTAAGGATTATAATAATCAAATACTGAAATTAAATAACCTAAAATTTATGAGCATTGGAATATATTATGTGTTTTGGCTTATTTGGTATTTTTTATAATGATATTATGTCTTTTTGTTTCCAATACTAAAAATAACTGTAAATAGATGTAATGTTTTCATTATAAATGATATGTGTTGAGACCCTTGCAGGGTTGTTGAGTGATTGTGCCATGAATAAAAGGCTAATGAACATATATATTGGTAACAATTCATTTCCCATGGTAATATATTTAATGTGATAATACCGATTCTAAATAAATAAGTCATTAAATGAAAATCCATGAATAAATATGGAAGTCGGGATGTGTGCAATTGTGTGTACTTATGATTTTTTGAGATGTCATGTAGGGTTTAGGTTTCTATTTGTCCAAGAAGATGACTGAATGGGATGTGTGATGCATTAAGATATGATGTTGTATGGTTTTTGTTAATTAATGATATTTTTCCAGTTGTAATGTTGTTTTGGTTCCAGTGGTGTGATTAGTAGTGATGATGAAATGATGAGGTTTCATTCTATATGGCGGTGTAGTGTGATGAGGTTATGGTGTGGAGGTTGTTGTGAATAGTTAATTGAGGCACACTAATTTGTTATAGTGTTTTGGTTGTGTAGTGGTGGTATGCAGTGGATGAGATGGGTTGGTTTTTGTGGTGCGACAATGATGACTGATGTGTTATGGGAGAGTTATTGTGCAATGTTTGTGTTAGATTCCTAGTTATCCAAGGAATAAATTATGAAAAAAACTTAAAATAGGTTGTAAAATAAATGATATGGGTTGGAAATGGATTTTTTTAAATCTATCAATGGAATTTAATGGTAAATAAATTTGTAGTGTAAATGTTAATGAATTGACAAGGTAAATAGAAGCAAACTTGTGTGACTTGTATGGTGGTTGTGTATAGTGTTTCATATTGTGTTGGTAGTAGTTGTGACTTTGGGTATGTGGTATGGTGGGGTTGATGTGGTGTATTCCAATGTAGTGGATTTGAACCCATATGTTTGGTACTGTGCGCTATCAATATAACAGATATTGTATGTTATTTTAATACATCCCCCTCCCAAGTTTGATGACCTTACCATTTCTCCACGGTTATGGATTCCATGTTATTTACCATCATCCAGAAATGTGGTTATATGGATGGATAGATATATCAAAATTCCATCATTCCTTTCATTAGTGTCATCCAAGGTGTCATCAAGAGATTTGTGTAGTGATGGATGACATGTTTTCGGTCGAGGTGTGATGGGATAAGGTTATCCTGAGACATGATATGTAGTGGGGGTATTTTTTGGTATGAAGATAGAATTATGAATATTTCCTTCACATTCATTATACCCAACTACTATATTTGCATGATGAGATGAGATGTTAGGTCCTAGGTTCCTCTGGGAAGTACATGATGGGTTGATTTCTGATGCGGGCAATAAATTCTAAACCATGAGAGGCGGGGTTGGAAGGGATTCATTCTAAACCACATCAGGGATAGACCATATGTATTCAGGTGAGATGAGTCGATATATGATATGTTGTGATTTAATATTTACATAAGGGATAATAGCATGGAATGTTAGACATTTTGGCATGAGAGTGGAAAATTAGTGTGAAAGCAACAAAGGGGTGACATTCATTTTTATGATCTCGATAAAATATTACTATACTGGACGCGTGATTTTGTGAGAATTCCATGATGAAGATGGGGTGGTTTGGTTACCTATTTACATGCTTGTTGGTTTTTCTATTTGTTCACTTGGGCATTAGTACTGTGTTTTCACATGGGCACTTGAGACCTTGGGTATGTATATAATGAGTATACTCGTGTGCCCACCTCAAAAATCTAAACAATTTTTTTTGTTTCAATGAGGACATTGGGGAATGAGTTGGATATTGATATCCTAGGTTTTAACCTTTGTTGAGTCACTAATCTAGGAATTTTCTTTAATTACTTTATATTGGGAGCTTTTATTTGTATTGGTTTCTTTTTTTACACAAATCATTGAATGGGGTAGCGTTTAATTTTATATTTTAATCTGGATTCTCATGGTATTTATATATCTTATATCCCAATATTATTTTATATTATAGGGTTATTCCCCCCTTTATGCTATTTATATGCCCTCTGTGATACTATCCAATCTATTTTCCACTGAAGGTTGGACTTCAGGGTCATTTTCATTCATCCATTATTATAGTATATTTATATAAAAGGGGTCATGACATCTTACTTCTTCTAACACTTCAATAGACAAAAATATACATAATATGTCTATATTATCACCATCCAATTATAGATATTCCATCACACTAAAATTATTGTTCACTAGATTCCATATCCATGATATTTAATGATATTAATGTGTATCCACTATCATAATTCCATATAGCCACTATATAATATCCAACACGTCCATGTCATATTTTTAAACAAATGAAATATTTATTATTAATAAATTTGGTTCCCATGTATGTTAAAAAAATTTATTTATTCCATAATATATAATATAATTGTTTTATAATGAAATATTTAATTCACTATTAGCATATAAAACCCTTATTTGTAACAAATCTAACTCCCCGCCTATTGGTGGAATAATTTATCAACTCTTTCAATCAGACTATTATTCCTCAGCACGTAATGGTTATGATCTTGATACCCATTTTCCTATTTTATTATCAATACTATTAATAATGATATTAGAGAGATATCTTACACCTATAATTACATTAATGAACAAAAATATAATAAAAATTGAACAATCTTCACTTCTTAAACCTCATGTGGCTCTTGAATTTAGATCACATGTACACACTAACTCTTACCATTAATAAACCTAAAAAACTCCATGGAATTTCTTAACGAATATAATAAAATTATTTTGGAACTATTTTCAAGGAGATAATATCTTAATAAAATATAAAACACCACCCAAAATATTTCCCCTATAATAGCCATTATTTCATTTATCAAATTTTATCTTTCTAGATAAAATCCTATATCTATTATATGAATATTTTTTAAATATTATTGTATAATATTAACTCAACACTAAATTAAAAATTATTATTGTGTTCTCTACTTTCCACTATTATCTCATTACTATGGTATTACTTCTACTATAAAATTTTCAAAATGTATTTTAATGGAAACACTAAAGAAGTACAACCATTTTTCCTTAAGTAATTGTTCATATGGATTTTTTTCAATTTACAATTAGATCCCCCACACTCATTTTAGTTATTGTTTCAAATTTCAATTTATGATATCATCATATGAAGTCCTTATATATGAATCATAATTCATGACCACTTCACTATAGTATTATCATGGTCATCTACGACAAGTGAAATTCTAGTTTCGGTCCCCGCAACGAAATATTACAAAAAAATCCAGGAGGCAATACCAAAAAAATTTATTAGGATCTCTTTGTACTCATAAATGGTTGTTTTTTATTCTTTAAAACACTTTTTTTAACTTTCATGTAGGATTATATTTTGATTATTTCTCTAAATTTATTCATTTCATTGTATCCCAAATCAGCATTAATGTGATTCTAAATCATCGAACATTATTTTGTTCTATGAACAAACCATAAAAAAATGGTTCAAACCCATCAATAAATTATCTTAGAGAAATAATACATATCCTAACTTTGATTTCAAGTAAATAAAACACCACAAAATAAAAAATAATGGAGTTTGTGAGAGTACTCCTACTCTCATTGTAAATTCATTTTCATATTATCCATGTCTCCATTGATAATAACTCAATCATTATCATATTATCAATGTCTCCATTGATAATAACTCATAGCTTATACTTTGTCAATTCAATTCAGGAAATTTATTTAATTCCGAAAAAACAAAAACATCTTCATTTTATGAAGACTCTTTAATAATACAAAGGTCACATAAATTTTCCCTTTTGTGTTTTTTCTAGAAATATTTTAATCAATTCATGATTTCTCCTCTAAAATTTATTTACCAACACCTCATGCATTCCCCTTTATTATAAATTCATCTTCTATTTTTACTGAGTAATTATGACCTATAAAAAGATACTATAGTATCTCACCATTTTCTACAATATGAAATTTTATATTATTGCAATTTTTTAATAAATGCAATGGAAAAAAAGAAAAATTTCTAAGAAAATGTAAACAAATTTTGGGAGAGAATGAACTCCCAAAAAACTCCCAAATACTTGAAGGAATCCCTTGAAAGGGGATTCTTAATGATATTTTTGACTTTATCCTTAGTTAAAATATACTATAAAAAATATCACTACACAAATGATGAATTAGTACATCATGTTATTATAATTTCACCATGAATGTTTCATTAGATTTATTGACATATTGATTTGGAAGAAGATATGTCCTAAGGCCATAATTATGTTTGAAATATTTGTGGGAACTATATTATATTTAATGAAAGTTTATATTTTCATGCATCAAGTATATTATTATATATTTTTTGGACACCTATTTTATTCTCCACCAAAGATATCATTTAATAAAAAAATTTAGTGAGATGAAACATAAGAGAGTTAAAAATGCATTGGATGTATGAGCTATTTGAATCAATATTTATTCATTTGTTATAAATCCATGAATAAGTGCATAATCCCATGAATTGTTCTCAGTGATATATATATATATATATATATATATATATATTATTTTTAGTCTATGAAATTAATGTTTCATTTCATTATGAATATTAATAGCGTATAACACATATAACTGTATTTGTTTCATTCACATGGAAATATTCTAACACATCGTGGGAGAAAAAATAATTTATTCTATATGAACTGTAATTTATATTAGAATTAGGTTACATATAGAAGAGGGATTAAATATTTTTTCCACTATAGTTTCATTAATAAAAATCATTAGAAATTGATAAAAAGATTATTTTGGGTTTTTTGTGTTAGGTACAGATATTTACAACACGTATTTCATTTCAATTTTATTGCATGTGTCATATAATATTTCATAGAGATCCAAGAATAATGTTTTTTAATCACTTATATTTATTCTAATAATATTTATTAAACTCTTACAAAACCCTCAAGTGGTGTCATAGGGATCCATGTTTAGGTTTTACAAACCAATCAATGAAATTATAAAAAATCTAAAAAAATTGATCTACATTTCATTTTCTAGAAATCCTATTTTGTTAAGGGTTCTTCAATTATGTATTTAGGCCACGTAAATGTAAATCAAGACCTTACCCTTTTAAATATGAGGTGCGTAAGTGTACGGAAGGAATATTCCCTACAAATATTTTTCTATGTAAAGGTCTTATAGCATAACCAATATGTATATTGGCCTATATAGGGGTCACTGTAACGTACATTTAGATGAATAAAGGGTTGTGTAAATGTATTTAGGTTCATAAAATAGATATATAAAAGAAAATAAGATATTTACCCTTACACATAAAGGTGTTAATTAATGGAAATTGGTCACATTATCCATACACATATTTGTACTAGTTCCACAACATAACGATCCATGATGTTTAATTTTACATAGTGTAAGAAATATTTTGATTACCTTTACTAAAATGAAATAAGTAATGATATTACCTATATAAGAGTTTCTATAAAATGGTTTTTTAATTTATCCCTTACAAAATTGGAACTCCATAGGGGTATTACCCTTATATAAAACATATAAAAATGTTTGAGGAAATTTACCCATACATAGACTGTCAGTGTAAGGGTAATGGGATGATACCTTTATAAAGGAATTAGTTCCTCTATAAGGGTTTACATACAAATGTTTAATTTTTTAAAAGAAAATATAAAATGATTTTATTGATTTATATAAATTTTATAAATATTCAGAAAAGGTATTTCTGGAGTATTAAATTTATAAAGGGTTTATACATTAATTAATTACAAACAAATGGTTAATAATTAATCAATTAAATTCTTCTAAAAAATTTATCCTTTACAAAACCTTAAGGGTTAATATTTAAATTACCTTTTAAAAAAATTAAATTGATTTTATTATGATATAAAAAAGTTTTTATTTAGAAATCCTAAGAATTAATTTATAATGTGTTATAAATTTTTAATTTATTCCAAAATATAAAATTATTATATTTGAATTATTAATTTTTTATAGTAAAGTATTTTGAATTGTTCAAAATAAAAAGGGGACCTTGTTTGGATATTATGTAAACCACTTCAAAAATATTTTGGGGACCGATATGATCAAGGATTATATCATGACTAAATATATAATATATTGATTGTGTAAAATTTTTACATAATTGATGTTGAACTGTAGTTTTTTTATAATTCATATAATATAAAATATTTAAAATTAAAATTCCTTATAATGAATAATTTAAAACAATTCATATCACAATAAATATAAAATAATTATATTAATAATTCTAGAATTTCTATAATACTAAATCAAAAAATTAGAAAAGTTCCCATAATTAGATTTCATTTATGAATTGATTGTAAATTTGGATATCATGATTATTTATCTAAATTGTTAATTCATTTGAAAGGTTATTACAGAATAGGTTCTTGTTTAGTAAATTGTATTAGAAAATTAAATATTATTTTTTCTTTATTTAAAAAAGATATACTGGTTCTATGATAGTTCCTTGTTTTATATGCTAGTATTGCCTCTATAATGAATTTAGATTTTCAGCTCCATTGAACTCGATTTCAACTGATGTTACAAACATGAATATATTTATTAAATACAGTTTTTGCATATTTGGTTTTAGAGTTATGATGAATTGAGTTCACTCTTGAGTAATGTATCCCTAGGTATATGGATTTTGGGTGATCTTCCTATATACCTGTAGGCTTATTCCTTGTCTAGGATGGTGAACGTGGATGGTTATGATTCACTGTAGGCTTACTCATGTATATATTTCCAATCTCTTATAATTTTGACCCTTTAAATTTGTGTTTTTATACCTTAGGGATAGGATGTATTTGGATATGTATAAATATGTTTTACATCTATTTTTAGTGAGTAATATAAATATGTGAGTTCATTAATGTAGTGTATGTAAACATGGTTTGAACATATTTGTTTTTTGGAGGGAATATGATTCCAAACTAAATTAATATAATAATTCATCAATAATATGTAATAACATGAGAAAATATAGTGTGATTAAATCACCTTAAATTACTATGTGTAAAAATTCATTCAAAATAATACTTTTCAAGACCTCAATCATCCAAATAGGTAGGGAATGCCAATGATGGGTGAACCTGGATTATATTGGGAAGGAAATAAAAGGAAAAGTGACCCTGGAATGTTCTTGGGTAGGAAATTTCAAATCTTGTTAACCATTTATTATTGTTGTTACCATATTTTGGATTTTTTGAGATACACTAGCAAGAAGACCATAATTGGATTATCATTCTAGAGGAATATAGTAGAGTTTCCCCATATGATGGATTGGACAAAGGGTTGTACCCTCAACCTTAAAAGAGTCATACATGATATGATTTGGAGGATTAATTTCTTTATATATTAAGTTGTGGGGTAAATTCTAATTTAGACTAATATCATTGAAAAATATAGATCTTTGGACACTAATATATATTATGATAAGGTGGTCATAATTTTAATGGTATTATATTTAATAAAATTTCATATTAAATGGTTAATAATATATAATAATCATCTAATAAAATCATTGGTTGTATATAATATCAACCTCACCATCATCAAGAGAAAATTTATAAATAATCATTGACTATAAGATGATTAATCTATTTAGATCTAAAAAATGGTATCTTAAGAAATGTTCTTTTTTATGTAAGATAGGTAATTTATGTAAATTTTATAAGATAAAATCAATGTGTCGAATCAATTATTTATAGAGTAACCAAGTGTTGAAATTATTCAAACAATTGTATTTAGATGTTAATGTAATAATAGAGTAATTAATATAAGGTTTCAAGTAAAAAATATGTGAAATTTTCCAAAGAATATTAGTCTTTATAAGCTTGGTATCATCAATGATTTGAGTTTCATATAATCAATATGATTGGGTATTTAAAATGATATTTAATTTTATTCAATATCCTAAATGAACTAGAGATACTAAAGGAAGCATTAAATCTCTAATGGTTATAGAAATCAATTATATTATTCTAAAATTTATATTATATTAAATGTGTTTTTTACAAGGTTTTAAATATACAAATGGTTAGAAGGATAAAATAGTTGATGTTTAGAGAATGGGATTCACATTTAAGTATTAGAAAAATTGAGTAGCTACATTGACATCTTGGATGCATCAATCTTGGATAAACACATCATATGTTTTTTATTTTACCTAATTCTTCAATTATGAAGATAATAAAACTACTTTTCTATAATTAAAGGAGATAATTTCTTTTTCATTCATATAGTTAAGATTTTTTATTTTAGTTCTATAATATACTTAAATAGAGACTAAAATGGTCTATTTTTGTTAGGGAATCTTCCTATTATCATCTATAGAAATGTTCAAGCAATATGATTGAATTCATAGAATGTTTAACCAATATTATAGTGTTAGAAATAAATATGAACTAGGCATATGATGTATAGTCTCTAAATTACTATATAGACTTTACAAGTGGATCAATGTTCAAATAGTAAGAAGTAAATTTGTTTAAAAAACTCAAAAATGTTATTTTAAGAAGCTAATCAGGGTCATTGAAACATAGGGTTTTCAAGAATAAATAATAGTAATTAAATAAGATTTTGTTATCTATGATAATTATCTAAAGGAGTTTAAGAAATTAAATGGAATTTCCATTTCATGTATGTAATCTATATAAATTATATATTCAATTATGAATGGTATGTAACACAAAATATATATTTTTCAATGTTTATAAATATATAGGAGTCCAAAATCAATGAAATAATTGATTGATATTGTAGTTTTTATTCTAGATATTTGGTAAATAGTTTATATAATAAGTGTATGATTGTAAAAAAATTATCAATATTAAATGAATCTAACTAAAATATGTCTATTATAAACCAATTTCCCATATGTGATATGATAATTTTTTCATTTACAATGATTTATTTTTAACAAGTATGATATGAGGAACATTATACACATGGTTTTTTTATTATTTAATTTTTAAAAAATTATTTGAGAATAAGATATTGGTAAACGTGTTTTCTATAGGAAAACATTTTTAGTTTTTTATTTATTAAAATATGTGGGAATGTGTTCTTATCACCCATTAGTGTAATAATTTATTAAAGACTTATTTAAAATTAAAAATGTTCCTAACATATAGAATAACAAATATTATATAGAAACTATTGTTTATTTGTTAAATATTCCTACTAAAAGGAAGTAAATATTATTTATTATCACAAAAGTTCATATTTATCTTAGTAGTATATTCTAAAAATAATATAATGTTTAAGATGAGAGTTGGAGTATGTTCAGAATTAGAGAAGATATAATTTAACAAAAAATAGATAACACCAATAATAAGTTAATTAATTTGTAACTTTATCCTAAGAGTGTTTCGGAGGGATGGTAAACAATAATGTAAGAGGTTACATTATTTCAAGGAACATCTTTTGATAGAATATGCGTATAAATATATTAATTATAAACATATAAATAGTTCAATGTAGACAAATATATTTGAATTCATAATATTTTTCTGTTATGCAGTTGGGACGTAAGAATATGTTCAATAAGTTGAACAATTAAGAATATGATTCCAAAATCACCCAATTATTCCATCTAGATTACATCATATATGTTTATCAAAAAAGCATATTGTGGGGGGTTTTATCATATTGTAATATAGAGACATGGAATAGATTACATATAATATAATGTGTTGCACCCTAAATAGTTTACAAAACATAATTTTGATATGTCAATTTATCATATATGAAGTCCTAAATATTTTATTATATTAGGTTTGTTAAATATTCTTCCATAATTTAAGAATATTAAAATGTATCATATTAAATGAACCCTCCATTTTACCCTTATTTGATGTTTCCTAAGAATATATCTATAGATATACATTTCATGGAATGAAAATGATAATTGAACTGTCAAAGTATGTCTTTGAGTTTATCACTAACAAGTATTTATCATGGATTATGATAGTTTATGGATTAGTTTTAAGGTTATAAGGAATAAGATTTTTGTATAGAGATATAGAATATGAACATGAGGTATAAAACAATGAATAATATTCTTTGGTCACACTACATTACATACTAAGTATACATCATGGAGTTTCATGAAAATGTCTTCTTTAAAATAATGGTGTATAAATCATATTCCAGTCTGAATTACCTGAGGTTAGAGAGATACCTATCATGAGAACCATATATTTTTTATAACCTACTTACACATGTATTCATATTTAATTATCTAGAATTGGGTGGGTTAGATATTTTTTTATCATGTCATTGGTTGGAGCTTAACCAAGTTGAGAGATACCTATCATGTGTTTGTGGGATATCACACAAGATCCCTTTAAATCTTGAGTTGAATTGACTCTTCAATAGAGAAAAATCTTTTCATACATATATGGATCCAAATATTTGTATTTGTTTTCAATGATATAAAGGATAATTGGGTCAAACATTTTGTATGACTGAATGAGGATTGTATTTAATTCAGATAGATAATCTAAAAATGATTTAGTGTTAATCCAAAAGTATTTTGGATGAGTGTTTATAAGGTATTCCTAGTTATGTGATACAAGGTGAAGTTAATGATCGACTTCCAAAAGTGTTTTAGAAGACATCCAAAATGAGGTTTGGGTATAGTTTCATAATTTTTAATATGTGATAAAATAAATTGTGTAATGACATAAAGAATATTAGGTTCTTGTGAATATGGGATATTTAAAGAGATATTACATAAATAAATATTTATATATGATATATTTGTCAAAATTTTAATTTTATATCCTGAAAATTATGAATCTGATGTGTGTATTATATTATTTTATGTGTCTTTTAACCCAAGTATATTATTCACCGAAGAAATCATTTAATGAAATAGTTTCATGAGATTAAAAACATGGGATTTGTACATTCATTTAAGGCACGAGTTGTTCAAATAAATATTTATTCATGCCTTAAAACACATGAATAAATTCATAAGTCATATAAATATTATAGATGCTTTATATATATATATATATACTATTCCCATGTGATGGATGTAGTGTAAAATTTCTTCATCCCTATACAAACATCCCAACACACATATATATATTCTTTTTTTCATCATTTTATATTCAATATTGTTGAATATTTTGGAGAAATGATAATCCTACATTTATGACATGTGATTCATATTAGCTCATGGAGACCTATGGAGATGGGATACTTTTGTTTTCCACTATGGAGATTCTATTATGACTTATAAGAAATATAAAAAGGTTATAATGGATCTTCAATGTAAGGGAAACATATTTATAATATGTTCTCTATTACAGTTTTATCATTTATTTCTTATTATCATGCATTGTGGTCATCTGATAAGGGATTTTAATCACTTTCAAAACATCCGATAATTGTTATTAGAATATTAAAAACCCTTCATATTTCACTTTTGTCACCAATGTAAATCAAAATTGGGGGTGAAAAATTCACTCTCATGTTTTCATGATTCAACAAAATAGTATCATTTTTAGTGGTTCTTGGTTTTCCACAACTTACAAAACATTATTTTTAGTTCAGAGTGATGAAATTGTTCTTATTAGAGGGCCAGTAAGTGAAACATTATCCACTAAATAAATCACTAATAGAATATATCATTTTATCTCTGAAATTTTATACCCAATCCACTTCAGTATAATGATAATGCTAAAAACATATAAATTTTTATACCTCATTCCATAAACAAGAGTTATTTTGAAATAGTGTATGAAATTCTTCACTATTATAATATGTTAATTCTAAATAATAATTTTTATTTTTCAATAATGTGTGATAAAAAACACTATCTAGTTAGGGTAAAATAAAATATATTAGGCTGAGAACAATAATATAGAAATCCACTTCATCCACTATCCATCCCTTCTCATCCCCGGACAAAATAGTCCCAACTTCTATATATTTGGAAAACTCTCTCAATTCCCCTATATAATACTAATTTAATAACCCATGAAAATTTATTTTTTATGAGTAAATAATAGAACATGTATTATTTTTGACATAAAATCCTATGAAATATTCCATGTTACCAATTGTTTACATTTGGGAAACTTCATAATTTTAGTAGAAAACTCATCGTAGGCCTTCTAATTGTTTCCTAGAAAAAATAATATCATTGACATAAAAAATTAATTTGAGTAACTTGGTGTTATCTCAAATTATATATAGAATAAACACATATTACAATAATAGAATCTCGTACTCTTTAATAATATGCCCATCTTTGAATTCAACTCTCTAGGATCTATTTTGATCCCATGTAACACCATCAAAAACTTTTACACACAATAATTGTCACTGTCCATGATAATGAATTCTTGTTTCTCAATGTAATACTCTTCTTCAGATCCACTATTAAAAACAACAACTTCACATCCATTTGGAAAACATTTTTTTTATATGTGAACAAAAAATTTAAAAAAGAAAATTTCAGTGTCTTTGTCTTTTGGATTTTATTTTTTAAAATTTGATCCCTCAATTTTGCAGTTATAAGTAAAAAACATTATAATATTTGTTTTTTATTACATATTATTTTACATTGAGAGAATTATCAAAACCCACTTCATTCAAATAACATTATTTTATTTATTTTGTGACACCAAATACAAATTTATATTCTTTTCTTTTTAATTAAATTCTTCTTACATTAATGATATCCAATCTTGTTATTACAAATACTTATAAAAAAATTCATTCAACTTGAAAATTAATGTTTCCAGATTTGATTTTCTTCAATGTAATTCATGATTTCACATCCTTATCACCATACCCTATGTTGTATTGTCCATGTTTCTATTAGTCTTTCTAATTTAAAATCTCTATACCTATTTCCTTCCTCATCAATTTATTGTTCATAATCATTATTAGAATATTGAAAATATTCTTGTGTATTTAGAATACTACCATGGTGTCCAATGATTTTATGAAGGTTATTTTATGGAAAAAATAAATTATTTGATGTTATGGGTTTTCTTTTTGATAATTAAATGTTCATGCTTTTTTGAATTATCTGCATAGAAAATCCAAATTCTTGAATAGGGTTAAATAAATTTCATGAAGCTAGAGAAAATCGTGTATATGTGATAGAAACCATGTTGTTGAACCCTTGGTTTCACCATAGGATGTATTACATAGATAATGGTATCTATTCTATAATAAGGGTTTCCAAGCCTTCTTTAAGGATGAAACCATAGATACAATATATTTTGGGCTTCGTTTTTTCACCTCCCTGTAACTACATCATAATAGTTTCTATTTCACCATAGTGGTGTTATGTGTTTAAAAGAAAAAAATATAGCTATCCCTAAAACAAGAATAAACCATTTATCTAACTTTCATAGTGGAGTATTTCCTTGTTAAATGGAATGACTATCCATGTTAGTGAATTTATGTGGTATAACCTAGACATTCCTATTCATGAATCATTTAATGTTGAAAAAATGTATCATAGGGAATTATTGCAAGGAATATTTATACCATGAGGGGTGACACAATAGAACCTCTAGATGGTGCATACCTAAATGGATTATTTTAAAATTATGAGACAATATAAATGTTAATATATTCATAAACACATAAGACAATGATTGATGTGGGACAATGATAGACAAAAAACATGGAAAATAATTTAAAAGATATAATTATTGAGGATTATTTGAGACTCATTTTGTAGCATGTTAGACTACGCTATAGAGGGGATCATATGATTTTCAATTTCATTAGTGTTTTGAGAATAAATTCACAAAGGAGTATATCCCCTAATGCATTAATGTTAGAGTGAGATTCTTCTTTTTCATAGTAATTTTTTACAGAGTGGAGGGTGAATTTTTTTAAGAGTGGATGAAATTGAGTTTTAGAAGTCTACAAAAACATGAATAATAGGGTAGTAGTCTAAAATGTATCTTGACTAAAGGGTGAGAAGGTATGAAGAAAATCTTCTTCACTTTAGGGAGATTCATATAGGATTTATTAACCAAAAAATTTATATATTCTTTTGGTATTAGACAATGAAATTTTAAATGATACCAAAATAAATAAATGAATAAAAAGGTGTAGTACTTCCCATAATAACTTATACAACACTATAAAGAGTTATTTTTTTAAAAAACCTATAAGATTCATTTTACAAATTAATAGGGAAGTTATAATTTGGGATTTTTTTATTAATGCAGAGTAAATGAAACTATACCACCAAGCTAAAATAGTGGTTGACACTCGTCACAATATAATGAGATTATAGTAATGATATTTGATCCCAACCTTTTGATCAAAGAATATAGTTTAAATAATTCAGTAAAATTTCTCACAATGTTCTTGATGAAGGTAATAACAAAGAGTATAAACAGATATATATATATATATATATATCAAATATATAACATAGAAGAGAAATGTTTTTTCAAGTCATGTGATATAAATAAGTGTGAAGAAGAAGGTGTTCGAAAAATCATTCATTATAGAGGGTTATCATGCTGTAAAGAAGTTATGTACCATTCTTTGTTTATTTTCTCATAATAAATCTGATGTTAAGAAGATCATAAAATTTAACATGGGAACTTTATTAAGGTAAAATGTGGGTATTTATTTATGAATATTATGTGGATAGTGATTACAGAGGGATAGTGTAGCTGATATTTTTTTAAAAACATTTGCAGCAGTGCAATTAGTGTCTCTGGTTCTTTGGTACACTACAGATTTCATGTTCCTTTTAATATCTCAGTTTGGGTAAACCATGTAAAATTTTCTATACCTAATTAATTTTTTTAATTTATTGAATGTGCCTATTAATAAGTCGTAAAAGTGTTTCTTTGAAAGAGAGAAAAAGATCATGTTACAGGTTAATGATTGAATAAACAACACCCTGATTCTCCCTCTCTCAAGGTCTATTCATTGGTTAGTGATAACAATTGTTATAAATGAGATGGTTTGGGGTGACTTATTATATTTATTTATGTCAACTATAATGGATTTAAAAAATTAATTAATACCTATATTTCTATGAAAAATCAACTACTTATGAAAAAATATAATTCAACATTACTTTCATTCCTTAGGATTTACTTTTTATATGGAATCTTTGCATGGAATATTGTTTAGTATGAATTGTGTAACCTAATTAGAAGTAGATAAAAAAATATATGGATATTGAATCTAATGCAATCAATCACAACGGTTAAGGTTTTTCTAACCTTGTA
The DNA here is from genome assembly GCA_963277665.1 of Viscum album. Taxonomy (NCBI): domain Eukaryota; kingdom Viridiplantae; phylum Streptophyta; class Magnoliopsida; order Santalales; family Viscaceae; genus Viscum; species Viscum album. Next base: position 729,314,007 of record OY728155.1, read on the forward strand.
TACACAAAAGAAATATCATGTTACACTTTTCACATTTTGTGGAAAAAATGTCTCAACAATTATGAATGTGATTTCGATATTTGAGGTTAGATTATTCTTGTTCAGCGGAATATGTATAATGACATGAGAATGAGCCTGAATGTGATAATCGATGCAGTATTAGATCATCAAAATATTATACTTGATAAAAAAACATTGACTTAATGAAAACATTAAATATTCATAAATTTCAAAAGTATCACTAAATGCCTACGTATATGTTCTAATGTGATACTGAGATTAATTGATGATAGAGACACAAAAGTGGTAAAACCAAAAAAATTCATAATACCCTCATTACATTAATATTATCAAATAATTTAAATTAGTTTATTCCAAAGTAAAACTATCATGAGTTTTTATTTAAGGAAATAATGAAACATTCACTGAAAGGAGTTCAAGACACACAAAAAGTTGATGAGGTTATTAATTTCCTTCCATCTAATATTAATAATGGAAATATAAAATTAAAATGAAATCATCCTCTTAATTTATTTTGATGTAATAAATTATAAAATCCTATATCTACGTGTTTTAAAAACATCAAGATTATTATGAGGAGGTGGAACTTATGAAGAATCAATTCATATATAAAAATAGATAGGGACAACCACATTAGAAATTATTCAAGAAGAAGATATTGTTATCTCAAGAATGTATAATCCTAGAAGATATGGAAAAACATGTTTAAGAGTTCATAGAAATCAATTTTTATGTTCTTGGGTTTATTGTGGATATGATAGAATCATAATATGATGATGATGAATAATTGGTAATCAAGTATAATGTTTATGTTGAAGTTGAACTAGAGGAAAACCCGATGAAATTGATATGTAAATGGAAGATAAGATAATGACATTGAATTTGTTCATGAATTCAATATCTAAATTTTGAAATAAGAAAATGGAAATTAATTATTTATGATAGTGATAGAAAAAAAATCTATAAATTCAAGAAACTCAAATAATTAAGTTAATCTTATTCTTAATGTTTAAGAACAAGTTTGGGATATTTAAGGTTAAACTATTTTTGTGAGATAATGAGTTTAAAAAATTGAAAACCGAAAATAATGGTTATTATTTGGTGATAGAACTGTGAGGACGAATAAAGGATCCTCTCTCTAGGAATGATATTAATGATTTTTATTACTCTAGCTTTTGAATAGTATAAGGAATATTTTAGTGGATGGACTAGAATAATTAATTAATGATCATGTGTATAGAAATATAGTGATAATACAAATTCTATTATGGTATATGATAAAAATAAGAGAGTATTATTATTTAGTTCTAAACAACAAGAATTAACACCCTATTGAAAAAATAAATTTTCGTACACCCAAAACCCACTATTGATGTAAACATTACAGAAAATAAAATAATAAAATAATATTTCTTATTGATTTGGTAAGATATGGAATATAAAATAAATCTACTTAATTGAAAGAATAAATTTTATGTAACATGAGAACCAAAAAAATTAACCAAAATATCCACTTTATCGTTTTCTTTTAATGAATACTTCTTTTTCTATAAATGTGTTGAGAATAAGAAAATAAATTGTTAATCAAGAGTGAAAAAGGTTCTATAGGAGACATATAAATATAGAGAAAATTATCTAGAAACATACCTAAACAAATTTAATACCCAAAAAAAATTATTTTTAAAGAATGAAGTGCAATCCACTTGAACAAGGGATCAACAATATTATCCCCAATAAAATAATGTGGAGAATAAATTGTGGATCACTAAAAAAAATATTGAGACTCCCAACATTGAAAAAATATAATTTATGGAAATAGATAGATGTTGAACTTGGTTATTAGAAATCAAGTGTAATTACCTCATAAAATAAAATAAGTTCCTTGTCTCTGGAATCAAATATGATATGGATAGAGTTGTTTATTTCTCAAATAATGATGAGAAATAAGTAATTTTCTCCATAAATATAAAAAATAGTGAAAAAGACCTAATGTGTATGAAATTATTATTTTTTAAATGAAAAGAAATAATGTTCTTAATGTGATTAAATTATGATACCCCAAAATGAAGTGATGTTTACCAAAAACATGCACAAGAAATAGAAGATATAGATCATTTATTTTTCAATGAAGGTGTATTATAGGAAACATTTGTGTAATTTATAGATGAGTTGGTAGATTTATGATTTTTAAATCATAATTTTTCTGTCTATAGAATAATTGGGTTATCCATTTAATAAAAATATATTTGAAAATATGGTGAGAAATGAATTATCCTGAGACTTTTATAACCTTACACATAATCGAACTCACAAGTGAGATACTTGAAAAAAAGGGAAAATTGTTTGAAAGACCTAAAATATGGAGAAGGGGATATCAAAAAGGTTACATGAGCTTGTCCATGTGGATTCCAATGGTTCTATGATACCAAATGAATTGGATGGAAAAAGTAATTATATTACATTAATTGATGACATTAATAGGATGTCATGTCTAATGGTGATTAAGTAAAAATATGATGAATTTCATTTCATCACTCAATATCATAATCTAGATAAAAATAGTATAGGTTAATAAATAAAAAAATATAGATTAATAATATTACTGAATTATAAAACCATGAGGTGTAATAATATCATGAAAACATATGATTCACCATCAGGATTCATGGGTGAGGACTCCTGAACAAAGTGGACACGTTGAGAAGAGGGATCATATTATAAATGATATGGCTCAAAATATTCTCATTAAAAAGAAAATACTAGAGACATTTTGGTATGAATAATTGATCACCTTAATTTATACCTCCATTATAGATTTGTTGGTTCTAATTGAATATAAAAACCCCAAAGAAATATGGTATGGAAGGAAGTATATGCTCAACTACTTATGAGTGTTATGGAGAAAGTAACTTATTACAAATAAAGAGAAGAATATGATTTTTAATTCAAATTTTTATGATGGAATTTTACATATAAATTTATTATTATAGGTTCTACAAAAAATGGATTCAGAAAATAGTTGAAATAAAAGGTGTTGTTGTACTTAATGAATGTAGTTCATGAAGATAAATGATAAATGTAAAGTTCTGGTGAGTGGATTTCACATAGAAATAACAAAATGTTTAAAGAAGAAAGTTATTATGAATTCTATGGCTTAAGGGGAGTTCAAGTGTTCATAGAAGGCTCAGATAAAATCACTTATGATGAATTATTTTTTAACATATACCTTTAAATAGTAAATCTAGAAGATCAAAAATCACATAGAATGATATTATTTGGGAATTAAAATCCCCTAAAAACAATAAATATTAATCTTTATTAAAATATTAATTTCGTATCTTTAGTAGAACCAAAAACATTTTAAGTATTTACTATATATGAGTTCTGGGTTATGGAAATGCATCTGGAACATGAAAAAAATGAGAATATTAAGACTTGGAATGTTGTTTTAAGGATAAAAAATAAAAAAAATTATTTTAAAAAAATGGGTTTTTTCAAATTATAATTAATGAAGAGTTCACAATGATAATGAAAAAGGAATTAATGGTGTACAAAGGATATTATTAAAATGAAGTCACAGCTTTAAATGAGACGTTCACTCTTATGGCCAGGCTTGAAACAATTTGATTATTTCTTGTTGTAGTTGTGTAAATATGATTTCTATTCAATCATATTGAACTTAAATAATCAGTATTCAATATATTTCATGGGGATGATTTCAACATGGGAAAACAAAATTTATCAAATTGATTAATATGAAGAAAACATATTCCATTTGAAAATGATATATATTGCATATGTACCTCCCCAAGGTCTAGGTACTTATGACTAAATTTGTACACAATGTTTATTGTTTTTTAATAAGGAGGGGTAGATAAAATCAGATATATAATTTCTAAGAGTTAAAAAGGATAGTGTTTCTTATTTATATAAATGATATTATATTTTTTAGCATAAATGAAACCTAACATACTTTAATTTCAGATTTTTAATGTTATGAATTTGAAACATATTTAATGATTTAATTATAATTCTCACATAATATATATGTGGATCAATGAATGGATATGTAATTTATTTAAAAAAAATATGTCAATTTTTTGATAATTGTTTATCCAAATTGATGATTCAAGACCAATTACAACTCTATTTTACACATGGATGATTTTTTCGATGTATGGGGAAGGTAGGGGGAAAATATGCAACATTATATGTAATTAATTTATAGTTTTATATAGATGATATTCACATGTATAGACATCATATTTTCAACATGTTGTGAAATCCTTTAAAATAGTTTCACCAATTAATGTTATATGTTTGTTTTGGACATAATTAATCTTTATATAAATAGTAATGTGTAATTTTAGTTATTTTATTATAGTAAATCATTGAAAAAATTATCGGTATTCACTAATGAATATCATGTAGGTTTAGTGGATAGTCAAATGGTAACTTTAGATAGTTATTTCAATCTTAGATAATCCAATATTTCATGTCATACCATGAAGAAAAATTACATCACATTGAGCATGATGGAATATTAATATGTAACTATGACTCAATATTAAAAAAATTGATATAGATTAAATGAAAAGATGAAGATACAAGAAATAATTTTAAATATTATTGTCTAATATACTGTGAAAACATGTTTTATAAATCTTATAAAAATATAATTCTTCATTTGATAACTTGGAACATTGAGATTAAATATAATTTCATAGATTAGAGGGTTTTATAACAATTTGTGGTATTATAGTGTGTGTATACTCAAGATCATGTTGATGATATCCTGACCAAGAAACTACAAAATATGGATTTCAAAAGGCATTGATTGGCACATGGAGTCAAATAACATCCATAAAAATAGATAATTTAGATATAGAACCCCTAATACCCTATGTGATTTCATTATGTAGAAAATCCTTGATAATTATATCTTATTTTCCGTGTTTTAATATCCTAATCTATTTTGTGGACATACTAGGAAGAATCCTTTTCCTTCATTGAAAACGGAGGAGAATGTGTTTACTTGAATATTGGGAGAAAAAGTTTTTTAATTATTCCAAATGAAAAATTAGGATAAATAATTTTTTCAAATGGCCGAGAGTGATGGAATTATCAATCAAAGGGTATTACGATAAAATATTATTGACGAAAATGGAGTGTAAGGAAGTGTTATCTAGAGGATTCATTATTTTAAACCCTTGTTTATTTCATAGAGGAAGTATCTTGTGTGATTATTTATGGTTATTGGTGATTCATTGAAATATTATGTTGAGGCTATATGTTCATCATACGGTCTTGGTTAGATGGAATTAGATCATAAATTTTAATAGAAAAAGAAGTATTGATTTTTATGTAATTTCCAACAAACCCAAAAGGGAAAAATGTTGAAGAAAATAACGTTTTTGGTATTTCTAGGTTGTTTCTGATGAAAATTATATTTGATGTATGATAGGAAATCTCACAATATAACCTCCCAATTCATTAATTTGGTTGAATAAACTTTCAAAATTAGGTGAGAATTTTGTTTGTGTAAAAGAATCCACACCACAGTACCCTTGTTTGTGTCATTAGATGTGGTGTGTAATGAATAATAAACCTTCCATTTTGTGGGTTTATATTCGAAGAATAAGGATCATACCACATAAAATAATTATGTATGGTTGATTGGTTTTGACATCTAGATAAATGAACTGTGGATTTACATGTTCTTCCATTGTAGTGTTTGGATTTTAAAAGAAAAAATTAACACAGCACTAAAGTTAGGGACACCCAAGATTCTAGCCGCTGTGGAAGTATCCAACCAAGCTCAAAGGTGGCCTTAACCATGTAAGTGAATAGGTTTGTAATATACTTTCCCTAAATATGATTCATGATACTAAAGTAGATAAAGGGTAGTGTGGGTGGTATTATAGGGAAGTGGGCCACCATACATGGATTCATGGTATGCCCTTGGGGTAGTGCAACCATTAGGGATTTGTTTGTAACATGGATAACACATCTTGGTTTATAGTGGATAGAATTATTGAGTTGAAGCATAATGTGAGATAATGATAGATATAAGACACTCCATAAGACAATTGAGTATGGTGTAGAATGTAGAAGATAGAATTCAAGAGGAATATTTGAGAAACCTCCCATATCATAATAGACTCCATCATAGAGGTGATGAACCAATCATAATATGAATATAGTTTTTAGGATACATTATTCATGTATTATATGTCATGTTTAATTCCTATTAGAGTTAGAATAATCCATATTGTAATAAAATTTTCCACAATTAATAGTGAATTTCTGATACGATAGGAGAAACTGTGTTTTCATGCCCATAAAAAATTTAGTGGTGGAGTAATAGACCACAATGTTTCCAATTTGAATGGTTGTAAGTTATAAAGAACCTCTCCATGATTTTTTAGAGAATTTTTAGGGAGTTATTTATCCATAAATTATATATCTAAGTAGCGAATCAAAACAGATCATAATAATGGAGATCATTCCACAAAAATGAATAAAATTTCATAGACCACACCACAACATAGAAGATTATATTTTAAATAATAAATTTCCAAATAACTTACTAGATTATGTTTAGAAATAAATAGGGAAGCTAAGACATGTTATTTAATGTTTCAATGTGTGTTAAAAGGAACTACATCACGACAATAATTTCTGGGTGACACCTGACATGATATCAATATATTGGAGGAATTATATTTGATCTCAACCCTCTTATAAAAGTGTTTTGTTGTATAAATTCATAAAAAAACACATATAAGTCTTGGAGAAAATAGAGATATTGAAATATCAATGGGTGAGATAAATTTTATAGAGAACATAAGAGAGGGTTTATTTTCCTAGACATGATCTAAAAAATTGGGAGGGAAAAATGTATTCAACTAGTTATTCACTCTGGATTTTCATAAATCTTTTTAGAAGTGATACACCATTTGAAATATTTTTTTCATCATAAATTTTATAAGAAAAAAACTATCAAATAAGTAGACATGATAAAGTATCTATGAGAAATTATAGTGAATTATTCTAAAATATTTTGCGGATAATGAATATAAATTATTTATATGGATAAATTATTTTGGAAACACATTTGAAGTTGTGTGTTATGTGTCTTCTTTGAATATATATACTAATAATTACATACTCCATGTATTAGTCCAGTTCGGGTAAACCACATAAAATTTATTATGGCTCATTTATTTCATTCATTGCTACACCGTGTTTGGGATGATGGAGAAGATTGTTTCTCTTACAGAGAGAACACGGTCAGGATTAAGGATAATGTTTTATTCTACGATACCAGGATTCACACCCTCTTAGGTTATTTTACTTGATTAAGACTTACATGTCTCTTCAATGTCATCATGGATAAACACTAATTTTAATGAATAATTCTGATTATATAATAAAATGATATAAAACCTATAAATTAATTTGAGTAAAATATTTTCATAACACTTGTATCTCTTTCCACTAGGTGTGTATCCAAATAATACACCTTAATGAGACCTCTCATCAGAATTACCTATGTTCTTAACAATAATATCAATATAGAATGATCTATTGAATTATATCAAATTCCATCTGTCAATATTATTTACTAAAAACATATCAATCATTGTTTTTTCTAAATTATTTATGACTAATATTAAGTCGTTATTATAGGATGTTTCCATTTTTTATTGTCTCCGAAACTACATTGTAGTTACATGACCTCACGACATGATTCTTCCCATACTAAAAAATGATTCATCTACTAAGTATCCCTATCCAGTTCAGGTTTTTATAGTGTATTATACTCATTTATTAATAAATGGTTCTCAAGATATTATTCAATGTCTTCATTTCTATACTTGGATTAATAAACAAAACATGCATATTTTAATAGATGATCTCAATCAATTTGTATCAATTCTATAAAATTCATTAATCTTATCAATTTTTTTGACATACATAAAATTAAATATATATATATATATACATATATATATATTTCATTTATATAAATTAATCAATGAAATTATTGAAATTCACATCTTTATTGGTATACCTCATGGTCATTGTTCCATACACATAAAATTTCACAATATCAATAAGTTTCTTTGTCATTCTTTCCATCAGCATGAAGCTTATATTCATCATTCTTCTTTTGTGAAATTTTTCATAAGTTTTGACACTTTCATGATGTAGATATTGTATATTTCACACATTTCATACATGAAAATAATGTCAATATTATGTATCTATAAATTTATTTCTCTCCTCTTCCAAAAATAAATTTCCTCCTTCATACGCATCCAAAACAATTATTTCCATTGAAATTTTTTAATTAATTTTCACATTTCCACTACCCATTCATGAGTATTGTGGAATGATTCATTATCATATTGACACATACACTATTTTATAAAATCTCCTCATTATGATTATCATATAGTTAATATAAACTCAGTATATTGTGACATAATCTATTAAAAAATGAATTTAATTGTATTTTAATTACCAGTTTTAGAATATCCAACATATATTAGGATAACAAATCTATAATTTTTTAATGTTAAAATTCATCCATTATATCTTTGGATATAATTTAAAGGATCTTTATTTCTAGTAATGTGTGGTGAGCTCTCACTATTGAGCATCCAGAGTTTTCCTCCTTCAATAGTATTATATGACACCTCAAACCCTTTATATTCTCTTACTTATTCTACCTCTTGATATTCTTATAATTATATTATTTACATTATCATATCCATTTTTATATTAAGATTCAATATTGTAGTGTTCCTAGGTTTTTCACATCTAACAGATGTTTGTATGTGATAATTTAAAAAATATAGAAAATTTATCTTCTCTTTTTTTGTGGCCTTGATTGGACTCTAAGGGCATGATGTTGACTCCCCCTTGATTAAAATCCTAAAAAAAATAATGGAAATGGATAATTTTAAGATTAAATTTATGGTTTGTGTCTATAGATTCCACGAATGAAAAATATTCTTCCGAAATGAACACTCTTTATATTGTAAATATATTTTATGAAATATGTTTTATATTAATCCTTTTAATTTGATATATACTAGTTGTATTCATACTCATCATGTTTAGGATCATGTTATTTCACCAAAACCTTCCCTAAGATAACAACATTGGTTTCCTTCTTCCCCTACACCATGATTCACTTAGAATTTTTGAATACAATATTTATTTTTCTTAAAAGTGTTTTTCCATTATATTGTGATTTGATAAATTTTTTATCACCTTTTTTATACATTCCCCATATGTATTACATTCTCATGAATCTAATGAAATGTTTCATCATACCATAAGAAAATATATGATTTTATCAGTAGCATTAATAAACTTTTAAACTAATTTAGAACGTCCACCAACTTCATTAATATATTTTTGAAAAACATGGAGAGTACATCTAAATGAATTTTCAACATTAATATAATTTATTACACAAGACATTATTTATTAATTATTTTCAATGAAACTTTTTCTGGAAATATAAAGTATGTTATCCCAAGATTAAAGGACAGCATTGAGCTCACCCACATTTCTTGTGAATCCAAATTGTATTTTAGAAATGCCTTTAGTTGTTCATTCATTAAGGAAAATTCTCATTGAATCATCCTCTAATTTTCAAATTTTCTTTTCTCACCTAGGTTTTTTGTTTTCCTTTTATAAAATTACCACTCTTAATTATAAATCCTTTTCTGTTTAGCCATCACAAGTTTAATATCAAATGCTATGTTATTATTCCTCACTTGAGGGATCTTGGAGATATTGTTATTTATACATAAAAGCCATTAGACTATCATCATCTAGGTCCACTTACTCCCTTTAACATTCATAGCCATGTAATTTTTATAATTATTTAAGAATATTTTTTTCTTCATTGATGTATTTTACTTTCATTCACATTGAATATCATTATCCTATTGCGACTAATTTTCACTTTAGTTTTTCGAGATAAACATTATGAATGGGTTCCCACATCTTATTATTCTTGTTTCTCATTTGGGAAATAAGATGAAAAATAAATAATATTTATATAATTGAAAAATTTAAATAGTATTTTTTTATTTATTTACATTTTCTATGTTTTATTCCATAGGGAATAATTATGGTAACTTATAAAAGACTATTAAAACATCTTTAACTTGTTTCCCTTAATGTATTCTATATATCCAAAAGATTTGATTCCTTTTATGAGTTATCCTTCTATAATTTTCCATTTCTATATAAGGTATTCCGTCTCTTATTCTCATAATCAATATAGAAATTTATGAGTTTATCATTAGAGAACTCATCCATTTCTGGATCCTCCGTGTCAAAAAACATTTCATTAAATTTATCAAGTAGAATTCTTACCAGCTTCATTACCAAGGTATATTATTTATGAAAATTTATTTATCACTGAATCAGGTTGAATTAGTTTTGACCTGAACAAATAATTCATCCACTATTTCTTCTTATTTTTTTTTATTATAATTGATCATTCTATGTTTGTCACTAATATTACATTACCTTCTTATCTAACCCCAGGATATCATATTTTTTCCACCATATTTTATTGTCTTTTTTTCTTCCCCATGACTTGTGTCAACTACTTCTCTTAGAGGGTTGAGAGTTATTCACCGTGAACTATACCATCATCTTCTAATTTATTTTTACTATATAGAGTATGTAGTATTCTATCTTTGGTAAACTTTACACCATTCTATATTATGTCAAAAATGTATAATCCAAGTTATAAAATATACAAAACAATATTCCATATCTATTAATGGAATCCCATTCCTTTAACCATAATAACACCTTTATTATTGAAATTTTTCATAGACACCATACATATCATATATTAAATATATAAAGAATTAAAAAAGTCAAATACATGGGAAAAATGAAAACCATTTCAAGAATAGTGGGATACCAATTGATATGCCCAAGTGAGAGTGTATTGCCGCCATGTATAGGTAAATCCATGGTTGACGGAGAAACCAATACACATACAATGTCTTTCAATCACTAGTTATTTCATATGGATCTTCGTAGTTATGATATGATGATAAGATAAAGCATGATAAACATAACATATCTCCCAAGGGTGATACATTGTTCATTGACTAGTGTTATCAAGTGGATAATCTCTAGTGTGAGATAATTAAAATACCAAAAATCATGTTTTTATTTTATTATAAATAATAATAGGGAAAATAACATGGAGATGTCCTTGAACTGTCAGTATAAAAAATAATTACAATCTTCCAAAAATCGTCTTCTCTTGTACCTCCAGTCCCATCAAAAATTGTATTAAGTGTGAAGCTTTGTGATTCTCCTCAATAGACCACCAAAAACGTAAGTAATTATCCCTAGAATATGTAAAAAATATCATCAAAAATCCTAGATACAAATTTTTAGGATAGAACCTCTTATTTAATGATGAAACACATCCATAGTATAGTGCTCCCTATAACTATTTTTTGTAATGTTAAAAGTTGAAATACTTGTAGTAACATTTACATTCACCATTACCTCAATCCATTAAAAATAAATAGATATAATAACAATAAAAACCCATTATAAATTTTTATTGTAATCAATGTGGACTACCATTCACCCATTATGGATTGATATATTCTATATTCTGTCATAGTTAACTTGGATTTCAATAGAAATTACCAAACTCTAAAACTATTTTCTTTTAAATTTTTTCTCATAGTGATTTTTATTGTATAATAGGATCCACTGGACATGTTTTTATCATTCTTCCAATGGATTCTTCCCATATCCTCTTATGAATTACTTAGGTGGAACCAATATTTACTATATGTTTCACTATGGGTATTTTCAAGGGCAATCACTCAAGTGAAGCACTCATTTTGGGCCTCCCATTGGCATAACACAATAATTTTTTGAGACAATATCCACAAAGATTCTTAGGATCACTTTAACTATTCAAATTATGTTTTGGATTCATTAAGATGAATTTTAATTATGGAGAAGATGTTTTCATTTTGGATATTTTAAAAATTAATTCATTCATTTACATCTCTACTAAAAATCCTTGAGTTTTTAAATCATACAAGATAAATGTTTCTCCCAATACAATACAAAAAAAACATAAATTCTGTGGATAAATTACCAATAAAAACAAGATATAACATGCCACCAATTTAAGGGAAATAGAAAACCACACCATAAGATAAAATTGTGTTTGTGACCACACTCTTACCCTTGGTGTATGGTCAATTCCAAATTTATCATGTCCTATTTGATTAAAAATAAAATATACCGCATTTGTTATTTCTTTTCATTATAGATCTTAAATTTCCAATAGTCATTAATTTAATAAATCTCTATAGACTCATAAATATTCCAATGGGCTCATAAAAGATATTTTTTATCATATGTTTGAGTAATGACACATTATTTATTTTTGATTTTCCAACACAAATATTATTTCTTCTTTTGGTTTTTGGAACAAGAAAGGAAGTTAATATTTGGTTTATGTTTATGTTATATTATCATAAGACTTTATATTATAAATTAATTAAATTTTAAAAAAATATTTCCTATATGGTAAGACCACACCTTTTTCAATAATGATATATTAATACCTTTTTAATGCCAAAAAAAGTAAATAATTTAATTCATTGATAATATGAATGCATTATAATTCAAAAATGTAATTAACAATTAGTTAATTGATTTCACCAGTGATGAGATAATTACATGTTTGATTAAAACGATTTTTTTCATTAACATGTATTTTTTTTCTATACTAAACATAAAAATATAGAAATAATAATTATTTTGATACAATAATGGATTCTACCATTGGTTTTATATAAATACATTAATTATGTTTTTTTATTTAAACTATGTCTTTGGTTATTTTTTACAGTTAATTTTTTTTAAACACACTCATTCCAACTAGTATACTTTATTTTAATTCATTATATCTTTATTTAACTTTAGTATTCTAAAGCTACCAATCCTTTAATTATTAATTGTACTAAAACATAAGACTTTTGTGGCATTTAATTATAGTTTTTTGAAGTAATTATTTTGTCATGACTTAATATAGAATTGATTTTTATGATGCTAAGTCAATTTATAGAATTCTATATTTGATAATATTTATTAGTTTGTTATGTGAAGCATGGGGTGTCTATAGATAGTGATGGATCTCTACGAATGGATACTATAGGGATATATCAAGAATATGGAAGAGAAATATACTTTAATTATTAGTTATATAGTAATGTATGATTCATTTTGATGGATATGACATTGAAACATGATGTGGAAAAATATTAATCTAACATGTTGTATAGTTTCTCCATTACCAAAGGGGTGGGTGAGAATATTACCCCCAACTTTTTATAAATAAAATCCATTTCCATGGAGTGGCCTGAAAATTCTTCTTCATTTAAATCACTTTTATTCTGATTCCTATCAAGGAGAGAAGATGGTATGAATAGGTATATTCACTTTATTTATAAGTATGTACATTTTATGGTTTTAATTAATCTAAAACATATTTCTTTTTTATTTCTATCTTTATTTCATTATTATATATAAAATCAATTTTTATGTATTTATTAAAATGACTAGAAATATTAATTACATAAATTGGTTTATGAATTGTGTGATTTTGTTCACTGTTGTTGGTGGCAGTTAGTATATTTATTATCCCACATAACATGTAAAATAAGGTTGGAATGAAATTTACCATCTTACATTCTAGGAATAAACAAGTATCTATGTAGTTTTTGGATACATTACTTAATAGCTATGTGGTAGAATTGTTATAGAAGATTCAGTCTCTATTATACATTAGATTGGTTTTCCATGTTTAGAAATTTTAGTTTAGATTCATCATAACTTTTATTTATATTTCTTTCTATAGTGTATACTCTTAGTTTCTTTCTCTGGGAATTATGTTAAAAAAGTTGTATTGTTTTTATTTTTCTATGTATTTAAATATATTGATTTATTTAATATTATTATATAGTTATTTAATTTTATAGAGATGTATATGTTTGATTGGTATTTTATAAATGTTTGAAATATGGATTGTTCATTTCAATATTTTCATAATATTTATTTCTGATTTATTTTTAAAATTCAATAGGGTGAATATTTCCCTAAAATAAGTTGAAAACCTATGATCTAGCTACCATAAACTGGGTACCAAATAATTACATCACACATATGTTGGTCGTGACCAATAATGTTTTGGGTAATTGAGTTGAGTTATAAAAAAAATTCCTCCATTATTTTTTTATTAGAAATACATAGATACATTTTTTTGACCATGGTATGATCAATACCCAACCAAATATCTAGTGGATGAAATTATTTATTTTGAATTCCCTTTTCATTAGTGGATACATGGGATACTTCTTATAACACATTAATACTAATATATAAAACCTCATCTAATTTTTTTGATTCATTCATACTTAATGATGTAGAACCAACAATAATTGAGTTGGATATAAAACCTTATCTAACCCGAGATGGTGGTCACTAAGCTATAAAAATCAACCCCTCGCCCTACATTATTTTTTTCGAACCCCTTTCTCTTTTGATTATTCTCACATCACCCTAACCCACATGTGATATCATTGACCCCCCCCCCCATTACTGTCAATTTTCAGTATGTTACTGAATGCTTCCATGACCTCACTTTCTCCCTTTTTCAATTTTTTTTTAGTTTTTCTTTCCCACCTAACTAAATATTTCCCATGTTGTGGGATTTATCCCCTACTACTGATGTTGTCATAGTCTACTACAACACTTCCATTATCGATTGTCACGCACAACACACATATGATATCTTCCCTATGTTGTTTCTGTTTGTACATGCCAATGAGTTAGATTTTAATTTTTTATAATTTAATATATTTTTATTATATTATAAATTATAGTTGGGTTATTTTTTTGTGTTTGATGTGAATTTTATACCCTCAAATTAGGATAAATATTTGATTCTTAGATTTCGAAAGACACATCCATGGAAATTTTTTTATATTATAAGTTTGAGATCATATATAATTTTTATTGAAAAATAATATTTTAGAATTTATTATTTTATTATTATTAAAATATTATTGTTGTTTTAACAATTATAGAAAAAATCATCTCTTTTTTACCATTTTGTGATTTTTATTTAAATTAACGCTTTTTTAAAACATTTTATATTTAATTTATTGTAATATAATAGAAATATATAATTTTTAAGGAGGGTGTCAGTCATTCATAGGAGGTTGGTATTTCTTATATATTTTTATGACTTGAGGAAATGTAACCCCTCTCACCACGATTATTTATCTGAGATGTTTTTTATTTTTGTACGAACCTCAATCCTATTGTGAAATAATGTAAGTTAGGTGATTTTTCATGTGTTTTATAGTACCTAAAAAATTATACAATTACTATAATTTTGATTCAGTTCAGGGAAGGACTTTATGGGTATTTGATAGATCGAAGAGGATCTTCAAGTGAGAAATGTCACTGACAATGTTTATCAAAGAACTATAGTTTTGGATTTTAATAATCTAATATTTTTAATCCATGTAGTTATAAGGATTATATTACGTTTATTAATTAGATTTATATACTGATATTCCTACTTCATTGGAGTAAAAGTAAAGAGTTCCATTGATTGGAATTGGTAATATCATTGATAATGAATTTTTAAAGGTGTTTTGGATTTCCATCTAGAAATTTTTTCATTATTTTTATTTAGTTTGTTTTATTTTTTTATTTATTTTATCTCGATTAGTTGTTGGCTTCTAAGTGATTTACTTTACATTGTGATTATGTTTTTTTATATAATGATTTCATAAATTATTGATTTTAGACTATGAACTATATTGAGTGGGAAACAAATTTATACATCTATTTAAAGTTATATTCACCCATATTGATGCTATCATATCTGGGACACGATTAGGAATAATATTTTTATTTTCATTATTTCAATCTAATATATTTTATTTTAGGATTCCACATATTTATGTTTAGTATATGAATAATATTCTTTAATGGGATGATTATTTTTTGTAACATTGTTTATTTTTTGTCTAACACATCAACCTATTTTTTAATGAGATTATGATTACGTGAGAGACCCTATAAATTCATTTGTAATTAATACTTGTTGTATAGAACTATCATATGGTGGTTGGAAATGATAATATTCAAAATATCGAAATTCCAAATTTTAGTCATGGGGAGAAACATGAAAATTTAGAAAAGTATATGGCACAAACCCTTTTTATTTGTTCTATTAGGTATAATATTTACAATAATATATCATTATATGAAACTACTAACAAAATTTAGAGAATTTTAGGGATTAATTTCTTTAGAACTTATAATGTATTGGAAATTGGAACAACATTGATGCCTTGTGAATATCATGAATTTTATTTCTGTATTAATAAGGCAATGACTGAGATGTATCAATATTCTATGACTATTGTGAATGGTTTAAAATATCTTCTTGAGTGGTATATTACAGATGAAAAAATAATGGTCAAATTTATATACATATTTATGAAAAATTAGGAGTATATGATGAAAATATAGATGATATGAAATATATTAAAATTTTAGGTCTTATTGATTCTGATGAAATGTTAATGTAGCATGAGAATAAATTGATTTGATATGTTGAAAAAGATAATTAGTGGAATAAGAGTATAGTATTTTCCAAAATTTCTCAAAGAGTTTCAAATCTTAAGTATGATCCTAAGAGGAAACTTTTATGTATTGTTCATATGGTAGTAGTTCGAAATGTAAAAGAAAATTTTACTTGTATTTCAAGGAAATTTAATAGGATAATTTGAAATAATAACATTGTAAATGATTATCTAAATGAATTATTATATGAAAATTACTGGTTTGAGAGAAATGATAATAGATGAATGATTCTTTATATGTTATATTTTATGAGTGTAAAAATCCATGAAATATGCCAAAATTATATTAGATTTAATATGAAAGATAGATATTTATTAAGATCATAAAATTACATTAGAATGAATATTTTTCCCTTAGAACAAGTGTTCCTATTAGGAATCACTTTATTCAAATGGTTTCTTATGGATTTGTTTATGGAACTAGAAACACACAGTGGTTATATATCTAGATATACCTTCTTTCGTAACAAATGCATTCGTTAGGTTTGTTGAACTATGACTCTCAAAAACATGTACTATTTGAGAGGATGGGAGGTCGGTCTCATCACACCATTTTGAGGGGAATTATTTCCTACTTTGTGACTCTCTTATGAATTTATTTTATGTTCACGAATCCTTATTAATTTAAAGAGTAATGTTGGTTTCCATTGAAATTTGAAATAAATTATTAATATTTTTAGAATTTAGAATCATATATATGTATTCAAGATTCATCATCAATGGACGCATATGTAAGTATTAGAGGTTCTCCAACAATTATATCTTCTTATATACTACATAGAGATTATTTAATCATTATTACGATGATGCTGGGTTTTATGCCACGTAGTGGGGAACTATATAATTTATCCTTATCTAGGGATACATATAGTTAATATAGAGGTTATTGTTATTTAGCTAGAAAAATATTACTCTGGGGTTTATTTTCATCCAGGGAGATGGATTTTTTTTAATATTGGTATCGAACCCATAAATTAGATACCAACATATCATTGTGAAAGTAATTGAGATAAAAATAGTTTGGGGCCACTTAATGGGACACATCATACAAGTTATGTTAATATGATGCGGACTAAACCATATAGTTTAATGTCATGTGGAAAGTACATCCAAGTGGAAGGATCCTAGTCAAATCTTGGTGTGTGATTGATATCAAAACAACCCAAATAACATGAAAGGGATATGATTTTCCAAGTTAAATAAGACCCTAATAAGTATGTGACCTAGAGATACCATGGTTGAATTGGAGTGATGGTGTTGCAACTCGGGTAGGATTCCTATGTTTACCATTTGGATGGGAATCAAATCCCACATAGTTCGTTTAGTGTCACAAGGGACAACTATAATTTGAGAGAAATAATTTTTGACTTACATTTGAAAAGGATTTTCTTATAACAGGGTCCATGAGAGATATATTATGTCCTGTAGGTTTAAGAGGCCTTAATTAGGGGTTTATTCTTAAGGGGAGATATATGATTAAGAGAATTTGGTTTAGTTTCCTGAGGAGGATGTTTAGTGAGATCAAGCCCTAGGTGAAGGCTTCCCTCATATCCTAGTTATGGTGGGAATCAGATTTCTCATAGCTCATTCCTTCATGTTGATTGTGGGGATGTTGTCATCATTAAAAACGTATCAGATAACTTGAGTCATGTTCAGTTGGAGAATCAAGAGAATGTGAAATATTCAAAAAACTACCCACACTTTTCCTCTTCGCTAGTAGAAGAGGCCAAGACTATAGTGGAAGAGGTTGTGGCTACGTCGGAAATGGCCATTGCTACGGTGCTTCCCTCTCTTCAAATTAATTTGAACAAGGGTTAAATATAAGAAAGAAGTTAAGATGAATGATGTAGGGTGTAGAAATATTTCACCCATATATATGAATGGATAGTGTCTTACACCATGGTGGATTCCCTTAACTGGTCCTCAAAGAGGAGGGAGACTTCTCCTTTTTCAAAGGGAAAAGAATGTGTGATCTCTCTCCTCTCTACTAGGAACCATAGGCTTCAGTTCATAAAGATGAGAAGGGTTGGATAGAGTCATATCCCTTATATCCAAGACCAAGAACTCTGTAACACAATACATAGGGTAAGAGTTCATGTGACCGTAGATATACAAACCTACAGACATCCCAAGGCTCCTAACCCTTTGGTAGGACAAGTGCGGGAAACCTCTGACTATAGAAATACAAACCCAAATGGGAGACACGAGGATGTTATTTTCAATAAGGTTTCTAATTCTAGAGGTCATGGTGGTGATATATAAATGACCCCTTTCAAAAAAGGTATCCAATGAAATAGAAGCCCTATGACGAGTGGCTTTGAATGAATTTATGAAAGGCTAGAATAGGCCGAATTGTAAGGAAAACCAAGGAGGTTGTGAAAGTTGGAGTCATTCAAGTAAAAATGGGTAAACTGTTTTAACCTTAAGTGACAAACAACCAGGATGGATACACATGGGTGAGACCCAGATCATTCCTTAAAGGTACTTTATAGGTATTCGATGAAATACGTCATGCTAGATACTATTTTAGGAATTGAGGTCTCACGAGTCTTCTTAAATCAAGAAGTTGGTTGAACTGGTCACGTATGTTATCATTATTTTAAACACTAAATAAACTTTCCTATCCTTCTTTAATTCCCGCTATTTAGGTATTACCAAACAATCTTGGAGAGTTTAGAAGACTCGGGTGTATCACTAGGGAATCAGAGCAGCAATCAGCCTTCGGGGAAATTCATCCATATAAATGAAGACTAGAAGGGTCAATTTATTGGAAAATATAAGACCATGGGCGGATTTGACTATTTAAACAAGTGGGTTCCATAGCGGTGCTTTCATGCTGATAGAGTTTTTGGGGATATTAGTGTAAAATATTCTTGATGATGTTGGGGATGTTCCCCCACACCCCTTGTCAGCATCTGTGACGGGCCACGATCCCTACCCTTTAGGCCATAATATTTTCTAACTTCACCATCCCCCATGAAAAATACAGACTCACACATCGATATTTTTGATCCCAGTTGAGAAAATTTTATGTCATACTGAATGGAAAAAAAATATGCTCTATCATCTGGCATAATGACGTATTTATACTTAAAAGAAGGATTTAGTGTCTAATTGACGTTAATATCTTCACTTTTAAGTTCAGGGATCACATTTCATGGGGTAAATATAATCTTTTAAAAAATATAAGGTATGACTGGTTATTATATAAAAGTTCATTAGAATGAATTTATCTTTATAGTGAAGGTAACTGCTAATTATCTTAATAATTTTGATTTGGAATCATATAACCCTTTTAATTCAGATGATGCAGATGAAACTCCATCATTTGAATAGATGGATAGAAATATGTCTTTCTTGGATAAAATTTATAAAATGATGAAGATATACTATGATCAATCTAAGGTAGATCTTGTCATGGTTGTTGATATAATTATTAAACTTACATCCTTGTTAAATGTTAAAATAATTTATGTTTCCAATTGTAAAGATCAGAATGAATTTGTAAAAATTAAATCTGAATTTATTGTTATTATGTATTATCATTCGTATTTTAAATTTGGATGGGAGAGTTTTGACAACACTCTAAGATAGTTAAAACCTTTTATAACATCATCAAGAGTTAATTTTATAACTGAAAAGTCACATTTTCAATCAAACTATTTTGTTTCACAATGTTATCCAGTTTATACTAATCACGAGAGAGAATATTACTAGAATAATCATTATTCCTTGAATAACGATCAATCTTTTTGAACTCATTTGGATTATAATTATACATAATTTTAGTTCTTAAATACAATATGGTTGTACTGATTAGGGTTATGAATGTTTTATTTGACAATATTTTTGGACCTAAGCGTTTAGGGGTACCCGATTTTCTTTGTGGAATGAATGTTGGGTACCAGCAGCTAGAAGAAATTATATATGATTCTATTTTTTAAATTTAACGACTTATAAGTTATTTCATAATGAGTTAAATTAGAACATTCAAAATTTTTGAAATACCTGGATATTAGTGGACATTTTTTTATTTATGTGTTATTTTAAATAAACTATTATTTGTAATGATAAAATAATGGTGATATATATCTATTTTTTATCTTCTATATAATTTTTGTTGTCTTTTTAAGAAAAATGATATATTATTCCCTATTTCATTATAATTGAAACTAGGAGGTGGATGTTTCTACCAAAACATTATACTCTAAGAAATTTCAATACATTAAATTGAGGTTAGGTATGATAGGTTTTAAGTGATCATTTTCCACATTTTATTTTTCATTCTCCAATCATTGAAAAACTCCTGGAGAAAATGTTATGTCATTATTTGTTTATAAATAGTTGTGTTATCTTTTTTAATGTACATAATATTTTTACAAATAACATTGGTCAGAAATTATTATTGGAATATTAAAAAACATCTTGGAAATATACCATTGCAAGAAAATTTTTTCAATTTACTTATCATTAGTCATATTTTGGAACTATCCTTTTTACATCATGTATTTTGTATTACATATTTTTCATGAAGACCCCCTTTGTGGTATGTTTTACTCTTACATATGGTATTTAATTTTTTTTTCTATAATGATTTCTTGTTTTTTGATATTTCATTTTTTATATTGGTTTTCTCTAATCGTATATGATAATGATATTACACTTAATATTTTTTTATTCATTGATTTTTCTTAAACTTAACTCTCATGGTTTCCCTTTGATATATTATTCTGTTCCCTAGGGTTCTTTTTGACAATCCTAATGGGGGATAAATTATGTGTGTTTCTATTGATTTTGTAAGGGGTAATTCATAATTAAAGGGTTTGAAATCTAAAATATGTCAAAATAAGGTTTTGTGAGTGGTTATTTATTTCCACATTCATTTCATATTTCAAAAAGAGTGAAATTTATGTAAGTACATGGATATTTCGACACGATTCTCTTTTTACTTTAACTTAATAGATGTTTTATAATTTCTATTTTTGTGTATATTTAATTTTTTATTCAAAAAATTAAGTTATCTCATACAGACACATGATTTTTTCAAAACATTGTGAAGCCCTCTAAATAGTTTAAAACAACAGATAAAAATGGGGATTTAGATTTTTTGTAATCATACCTGGTAATATTATTATTTCCACTAATATTTTTTTATTCTAATTATAAAAAAGGAGACCAAGTCTCAAATTTTTTCAAAATGATCAAAAAATGAAAAATATTCTTCCATGATTTCTACAATATCTTGTTATTTAAATATTTTCTCCCATTTTTATGATTTTTTTAGTGTTTTTCAATATATTTTATATGTGATATTTTCTATTGTAAAAGATCTGAGTATTTCAATTGTAAAATTTATTTTGGATCCTTTATGACTAGTGATATTATATATATATATATAAATCTACATATTTTGTAATATTAGTGTAACACAACTAGATTTTATTAAAAGGGTATTAAGTTTGAAAACATATTCTCTATTCTACATCGAGCTTAGACGACTCATGAAATATATTAGAATTATTACCAAAACATTAAACTAGAGGGTAGGAATATTATAACCTAATTTCTGAAATTAATATATTTATATTTCCTAAAAAAATTATATAATTAGTAATTTTTTATGTAATTAAACTATTTTAATAATGTAATGTTTTTCTTTAAAAATATTTTATTCTTCAATGACAATTTTTATTACTTTTCATGATAAAATTACCATAATTATTTCTTGGAACCATTATTAATATTATTTTATAACATTAAACTAATATTTTAAATATTCATATCAATGTTAACATGGTGTGAATTTTTTTATTTTTCAGAAAATATTTATTTTTTACCAAATAGTGGAAAATACCGATTTTCCTTGAACTATCATTCTCTGAAAATAAATTAAGAAATGTAAAGGTCCCATTTTTTTAGAAGGATTTAAATTAATATTAATATTATCTAGTTATATTTAATCTATATAATATCTTTGGAATAATATTTATATGGTATTTTAGTATAATTATATTTATATGTTATAAAATATGATATTTCTAAAAATTATTATAAATTGATTAATGTTCATAATTTTTAATTAATTAAAATAATCCAAAATAAGGAAAATGTTAAATTAAAATTATAGATTATATATAAATAAATATTAGTTTATTTTGGTAAAATAATTGTAATTATTAATATTATCGATAAAAATTCATCTTTTTCTTAAAGAATAATCTTCTTGATTTTTTTTTTCATCTAATCAGTATGATAAATTTTTAATTAAAATTTTACAATTATATGAGACGAATTTGGTAAAATGGATTAAATATTTTTAATGAGAATAATATATATTATCTAATAATTTGAACTTAATTTTTACCGCAATGAATAAAGAATATATTATAAATGAATTACCACTGATAAAGTGAAAATTGGTGTATAAGAGGTTTAAACATAAATGATAAGAGAGAAAATTACCTAAAACCATTTATAAAATAATTTATCTATCTGTATTTATATCTTATTGTGTATAACTATCTATAATGGTAAATTTTTTCCCTTTTCCATTTTGAAAATGTCATCACGTCATTAAATTTTCAAATATTACACATTTTCCACTCACATCATTTAAAAAATATCACCCATTCTACTATACTATTCAAACCTTAATGTCCCTTATTATTAAAAAATTCCATAAAAAATTACTTTTTAAATTTTTACCAAACACACTACAACCCTTCAGTGAATTAGAAATACACCATAGGAATGATTTTTTGTCTTAGATAATGAGGGTTCTCTAAGAAGGGATATCGTGCATAATCGAGAGTTATAAATTTATTTATATTTCCACATCCTCAAAATAATTATAAACTAATCATATATAAAAATACCAGTTTATACCTTATACATATATTTTTTCATGTTAATTTAATAACCTAAATTCATAACCTATTCCACTATATGGGAGAGAAAATAAACATTTTTTTGTATGACAGATTACAGCCTCACGAACAAATTTCATTCGTTTTCCATAATCACACCTCACAGATTTTTATAATGACATATTATATATATATAAATATATATGATATTTCTGTATATTTATACTTAATTATTTATTATATTAGATATAAATTCTCAATTTTCATTTTGTGGGGTATATGATAACACCACTCATGTGTATGATAGACTTCCTCCTGATGAAGTGAAGTGATTCATTTCCCAGTAACTCTTATCATGGAAGGTAATTAGGATAGATTTAATGAATATATGTTATAAAAATGATATATTAATAATATTAATGAAATATTTACCATTCTTGAAAATAATATGTCATTTTATTTCTAACATTGAAAAATGATAATGTCGTTCATGCTTACGTGTGGAATACAGCCTCTACAAAGCGATGTGATTGTATCTCAACACCACAACATGTAGATGATAAATATATGTATATTTAATTAAATAATATTTTTTTTAATTCATTATAACAATTCTATAAATAAAAAACATTACTCAACTTTTTCTATAATGATTGTTGAATAATGGAAGAGTTACTCTTACCTATGTACTACCAACCATCTCCATTATTATAGCATAGTTCATTTCTCATAGCCATATTTCATGTTTGGTTTTAAAGGTATAATTTATTTAAAAATTTATAAATATTTATTTACTATTATTTTTTTTTATTTAAAAGATGTCCACTTTGACTATGCTCAGCACACAAAAGTCATTTTGAAACAATGAACTGAATATCCTCAAGACTCCTGATGTGGACTTAACTGATTAAGTACAAAAATATATCCTTATAAATATATTAAGAAATGTACTTAAGTATAATGTATTAAACCAGGAAAAATTAAATAAGAAATAAAATAATTAATATATTTTTATTATACAAGGGGTATGAACACTAATGGAGAAAGTCGTCCTGGGGGTAAGGGTTTCTCATCTCAATTTTATTTATGTGAGACTTATGCATTATTAACCCCTTATTTCAGTTTTTTTGGGTCATATAATGAATCATAATTTATATTAGGTTTATTTTCATTATAATTATTGTCCTTAAAAAATCTATATGAGTTTCTCCCTTTTAGGAGGTTTTCATCCAGATATTAATAAAACCGATAATGGCATTATCTTAATTTTCCTTCATGGAGTTATATTTTAATATTGTAGTCCTAATTTATTATATATTGTGTATATAAAACCATTTTCATATGGTATATCATGAATGTCATATAATTTTTAATATTTAATTTTTTATTTGAAGTTATTCTTTCACGGAGATTAGGATTGAATTGTTACAGGATTATAAATAGTATTATGTCAAAATATCATTTATTTTAGGATTATTTATGACTGAAAATTATCTTTTTCTTATTCAATCACATTAATTAGAAAACTGATAAACAACGAGTTTAGGCACAAAATGAACTTGTATATCCATTAAAAGAAAATTTATGCCTACCCTATTTAATCTCACTAAAAACTTTCTAGGAGATATTGTGTAACAGAGTGTCTGGTTTATCCAATAGAAGATATTAAAACTAAAATTCAAACTTGTCCCAAGACTGGATATAATCCTCCAAGATAATATTTCCACTGTTGAATCCCCAACTAAAATCATATCAAAATTTTTGATCTAGGAATACTACTCTTCCTTGAGAATCACCTTTAGTGACCTCTACATCATCCTAGTAGCTTCTTCTTCAGTAACATTTATGGGTGAACTTTTCCATTCTCTTATCCATTTGCACACAAAAGAAATTACAAATATTTATCAATCAAATTTTTTCACTTCCTATCCTAGAAATGAACCTTATGGGAGAGGTGAGTATCTCTATCAACATGCTTGTATTTCAACTTCTTCTCTAATCAGCTCACCATTGGTAGTCGTGAAAAGAATAATATATTCCCTCTTTACGAATGCCACTCCTAATCATACTTCTCTTAGGGGTTTAAATCTTATCACCAAGACCCTCGTTATTTTTCCTACCTATAATATAGATAAAATAGCCCTGAATGGATTCATTAACAATCATGGAGGGCCTGATTGGATCTTTCATGAACTCTTAAATTGAATCCTCATTAAGAAAATGATTGATGCGATTTCCAAGATCAATGGATTCCATATACCTGGATTCTTTAGTGGCCTTAGCCTATCCTCTAACACTAAATCCACTACCAGGGAACACCATCTCCACCTATGAAACACCTGAGGTAGTCGTATGACCACCACCACCTACCATAGGAGTCTCTTATTTGGGGTTATGTATACTGCCACCCTAAGGGCCCTATATTGGTTGAGAGACAGAAGCTCCAACATTCGTAATCACATTTGAACCTCTTTGGTCCAAATAATAATCCATAGAAGACTGAGGACCCTCAAGATCCACCATTAGCTGATTGAAGATATCAGTCACCCAGGGATTTCCTCCTCGAGGATCACTCAATACTAAAATGGCCACAATTTCCACACCCACTGGTCCTTGGATAGAAGGTACATCTATCATGATGATCTCATGAGCCTTTCTGTTACCTACAGTTCTCACACCATAATACATCTCCAGCTGTCTATGCATACAACCCACTGACAGGTGTCATGACCCCCTCCCACAAAAGATGACCCTCAGGAGCTGGAAATGGCGAAAGTGAGATAATGACCCCCGATTCCCGCCTCTAGTAGGCCCCAGGGTGTTGACTAGCACTAAGGGTATGAGTTTTTCACAAATATGCGAGGTGTTGCCCTTTTTATTTTTAATGATTGGGAAATAGGACAAGTCAACCACCAAAAAATAAGATGATCAAGTGTATAGAAATAACCCAAACCAATCCCACATGCATGTTTAAACAATTTTATAACAAGGTGAAAGTAAATGAATGCTCAAAGTACAATACCAAAAGAAAAAAAGAGTACAACAACTACAATAACTCCAAATGTCCGACTAGTAGGGTCCCGCATGGCCTTGGTAGTCCTCTTGGAAACCTGAAAGTAAACGTAGGGTGAGCATACAAGTACACTATGTAGGGAAACCTAAAGCTCTCGTGCACAAGTGGGGAGACATCCTAATGTCCCGTGAGAACAACAGAAGAAACCTAGCAAGGAATTCTATCCACCCAAACTAACCAGCCACACTCACCAAAAACACAATCAAAACAGGTAGTGGTATATAAGAAGAAAGAGTATTGGGTTCCCCGCACCATTTCCCATTAGTTAGCTACTCTTCCTAACAGTGAATTTCTTGACGCTACCACACTCTTCCCGCCCACACACACCTCGGCCACACAAACCACACATCCCGCCCGCACACACTTGGGCCTCAAAACCACGTATCCCGCCCGCAAACAACTGGGCCTCACAACTACGTATCCCACCCTCACACACCTGGCCCTCACAACCATGTATCCCGCCCACACACACCTGGGCCTTACAACCACGTATCCCACTCGCACATACTTGGGAATCATCCCAAATATTATTGGGAAATACTAAAACCTTCCCGAAGAGCCTTAGACTAAATCCACCCCATTTGAAACCTACCCGAATGGTCTTAGGTGTATGGTCGCCTCAAGCCATCACAGCCTAGGGAAGAAGGAGCATGAGGGAGATAGTAAATATGGGAAAACACCCACTCCCATGAAATGGGAGTGTTCGACACTAAGTGATCAACATGGGTTGGATGCATCAAAACACAAAGATACAGATATATATATACCAAACACTCATCCCAACCTATGGCTTCTAAACAGAGAAACTAAGAATGTGCCTCGGCACTACTACCACGAAGCATGCATACAACAAACAACCCCAACCCCATTTAGGTTTTCACATTTCATCAGAAGTAGCTTATTTAGTTCCCTAACTACTGGACAACTATCCACAACCAACCACATCAATCGTTCGTAAAACATATCCCTACCATCCAAAAATCAAGTTAGGAAAACCCAAGCAACACAACCAAGTCCTTCTTATTAGAAAAACATCCCCATGATTATTATTCCCGTTTCATTACCACGCCCCAACATTCATTAACTCTTCCACTTTTATTTATTATTCACAACCCATGGTTCATTCACATTCAAACCCATCCCTACAGCCCCGCTGCCAACCACCATAACCACAAACACACCGAAACTCATACGTCATTATCCTTTTAATACCATTTATCGTAGCCTCACTGCCTGTTACCAATATAACATTCACACTAAACCAAAACCAAGTCAACCGCAGCCTCGCTGCTCACCCAATCCACAGAAACCCACAAAATACCCCCTTCAAATAAACAAACCCTAACCAACACCCACATGTTTATTATTTAATTTTGTTCAACCAGGGTGATCACACAAGGGTTTCATATTCTAATTAGCCAAATTTACGTGATTAACCAAATTCCACATTCAACAAAAATGTTCTAGAGAGATAGGGAAAAATATAATTTCATAAGAAAAGGCCCCCAATGACCATGATTTTCAGTAGGCATAAGCCTATTCAATTCACAACATAATATCACTTGATATAAATAAAGTAACAGTAATCACAAACTCCCCATACCTTTATATAAGACGGTTATAATCTTTATTAAACCGGTTCAAATGTTTTTCACGTAAAAAAGAGCACACCCACCCCAAATGATGCACATATTAGAGAGACGAATGTATGAACCCTACCTCAACATGTTCTGATCACAACCCTCCCCCGTATCAACTTTAGAAGACGTCAGTTGGCGTCCGTCACTTCCTTCGAGTCCTAGAAAAACCTCCTCACGTGGAAGTTGGAAAGGAAGGGCCGAAGGAAGGACAACATATCCAAGCTCAGAAGTTCCTCCTCGTCGATACGATATTGTGGCCGCTGACAGATCGTAAATCAGAGCTCGAACGAAGAAGTTATGGAAGAAAGAGCCTTCGAGTCTCTTAGGAGAACTCTGCTCAAAGGAAAGGGGAGGAGAGGGGTGAGTTGAAAAGGAGGAGGGGACCCCTCCTTTTATAGGAGAGAAAATCAAATGTACACGGCATGTACTTTATGGTACACGCTGTGTACTCCGTTATTTCACACGGTCTCCACGCGGCTTCCAACAGGGCTCTACAGCCATTGACTGGTCAACACATGGTTTGAGGGTAACACATACGCAGGGAGGGACTACATGGAATGTAGTTTGGACACACGACATGAAACCATTTATTTCATACAGCAAATACACAGCTCCAACATGGTACATGGTCGTTGAATGGTAACGCGTATGCAGGGAGGGACTACACAGTGTGTAGTTTAAGGAACACAGCGTGTACCCATTTCTTTCACACCGTAAGGACACTGTCTTCAAACTGGGGTATGCCTGGCAAGGTGGTACACGGTGTGTACTTACACTACATGGAGTGTACTCATTTACTTCACACAGCATGGACATGGCCTAAAACACGGGGTATACCCGGCATGGTGGTACACGGCGTGTACTTGCACTACATGGCGTGTACTTACAAAATTCTAGAAAGTGTGGGAAAAGTCCATTTTACCCTCTAGAACACTTTGTGACCTTATTTTTGACAAAGTAATGGTACGGATAGGTCCGGTCCATTATAACAGGTGACGCATTATCTAACAAAATAGAAATAAAATAAACCATGATTCATAAACAATATGTTATTATTTTACTGACCCGCGTATCTTTTATTCTACTATATTTTTGAATTTGGTTGGGATGTTTAATTTCTATTTCCTCATTCAATGATATAATAAAAATAGTGAAAGCCATTTGTAAGTTATACTAATCTTATATTATATATTAGATCAAGTAAATTTCTCTTCCATAACCATTTTTAAATCATTTCTCTTTTCAAAAAATAAATTATTTACAAAACACATTTATAATGATCTTTTACCTTATAATAAAATCTTTTAAATGATCATTTTATAATTTTTCAATATGGTTCATTTTTTACTCCCATTTACCAAATTTTTGGAATGGTGTTTTTATTTTTAAAATCTATGAAAACAAATAGATATTCCCAACATGATTTTCATTATTTTCTTTGAATATTCCTTTATATGTATATAATTTTTCATTCAAATAAAATGATTTTCTCAATATTTTGTTAAATGTTAGTTTTGATTTTTTTTTCAAAATGAAAATCGTATTTCCATATAAAGGGGTTTTAATGATAATTTTATGGTATTCTATTCATCAAAATCAACAAACTTTAATGTTACATAAGTTCAAACGAGGATATATTCTAATGATATCATCCTCAATATTTACCAGGATGTATTGTGGTTGTTTCAAAGAGGCTGTTAGAGAATCTATTTCTTTTCAATGGGTTAAACATGTTTCAAATATCTCATTATGGAAACTATTTCTTTTCCAGGGGTTAATCATGTTTGAGTTATATTTTCAAGGAAACTATATATTTTCTATAGGTTAATAAATTTTCAAACTTATTTTTAATGATATTATATCTTTCTATGGTTTAATCATGTTTCGAATATATTTTCATGAAATCCATTTCTTTTACATAGGTATATCAAGTTATTAAAGGAATAATGATTATTTTTTGTATTTTTATGATTAAATGTATTCTATATGTAGATTATTTATTATTCATGTTCATTTTTATATTATGGGTGTGAACAGATGACATTGGGTGGGCCAAAAATATATTATATGATGAGTGTGCCCAAAAAGTGTTAGGTGACTTGAAAATAACTTATTTGATGGGGGTTCTTAAATATGACTCCAATGTATATAGTAATTTTTATATTCAATGGATAATTATATTATATGTTTTCTATAAGGATATTCCGATAGCCATGGTTCTTTATGAGTTCTATGAGGTTAATGTTCCATGATACCAAAAACTTTTGTGTTTATCTACAATAGGTTATGAATGATTCCTTTAATTCAGATTTATGTCCCATGTCTCATGATTATTGATTTAGAATACCATTTCCTTTGTGAAATCCATATACCATTTTTTAGTGACTGAAGATCCAAGTATTTGTTATTATGAATTTTTTTATTTTTTTCTCATGAACATTTATTATGTCATCATACCATTATGAACATGTTATTCTCAATAATGGCATTCAATTTTGAATTCACATATTTTCCCTTACTATGTTTCTGAGATGAAACTTTATATGTTTCCTTTTACCTTGATTAACATGAATAAATATTTAATGAATTATCTCTAGAAGGGAAAAATATGGATGATGATGATGACTTAATTTGAAATAAGAAAAGGAGGGTTAAGCATGTGAGATGTATATTTAATGACATGATTATTGATTATGGAAGAGTTTTTCATAATTCAATAATAATATAAACCTACGATTTCAATGAAAATGTATCTTATCCTATATTTTACTTTTTATGTTTTACTTTTTTTGATCTATAAACATATGTCACCTTTATTGGTATCCAATCTATAATTTCAAAGTTAATTTTTTTAGCAGCAGATCTAGGACTGCACTTTCAGGGTAATTATAGTTGGTATCAGAGGCAAGGTTTAAATAAATTTAGTTATTAGGATATGTTCGTATGAGGTTTTATTATTATTAGTGGATACCATCATATGTCTCTACGGCTATGTTTTATCTTAAGTTAAAATTTGTACATACCTATTTTGAGGTTCTTAGTGGTGAGGTCTTAAAGTGATTAATGACACATTATGAAAAAAAATTTTTCGCTTTAAATATATGTAATGATTTGTTTTAACTTGAATTAGTAATTTACATTTTCTAGACATAAGTTTTTTTGTATTAAAAACCTTTTTCCATTATATGATCTTTTATAATGATGTAATTTTAGGAATAAGTGTTTTATTATATATATGTCCATGGTATTGAAAAGAAAATCCATAAATATGTGAATAATTTTATTTTAAAAGAAGTATCCAATATTTTTGAGCTTGTACAATGAAAGGTTTGATATAAAAATTGAGGATAAAAGACTCTTTATTTTTTTATTTTGTTATGGTTTTTTGGTATCTTGGGTTATTTATTTATGGAATTATCTTGTCTTAGCATTATGTATTTCTATTTAATTTTGTATATTATTATATTATTTCATTATATAATGGTTTATTCATTTTTGTATATTATCTTACCTTGTTCTAAACATTTTTATTTTGGTTACAAAGATATGTAAAATATATAATTATCTATCATACAGTTATGAAGTTTATTATAGGGATTTAGGGATGAAAAAAATCATATTTAGTACTCATCATTTGGATAGAAGGATGATATTGTGGAAGAAATTAATCAAATGAAAGCTTTCAAATTTGTCTAGTATATTTTCTTATTTACCTAATTTATATAATAGTAACATTATTAAAGCTAGTAAAAGGATCTTCAAATAATATTTTCTCATATTTATATCATTCATGATGATATTAATGACCATTTTCACACCTCCTTGGTTTATGATTTCGGGGATATTGACTTTCTCAAAATCATTCACATATTATAAATGATCTAAATCACTCTCTATCATTATTTTTACTTTAAGAATTTATTTTTTGTCTATATATTCACTTAAAATCTATTTTATCATATTTGTAAACATATTATGTATGATTTTAGATGACCCTTGTGCTTCATTTTCTCTCTTAATAATGGGATGTTTAATTAATCCTTTTTAGGATGAAATTTTGCAATATATAGATTTTTTTACAATAGTAAAAACTTTTATTACGGTGTTAAATTCTAAATTATGATGATATGATTTTTTAAAGGGGGATGATTTAACACCCCAATATTTTAAAACAAACGATTATGTATGATAGTGTATTCATAATGCAACACAAAGCTTAAATGACCCAAGAAATATTTAACCACTGTAACATTCAAGATAAATTATCATGTATAAATAAATTTATCAATTTTATGAAATATATATTTAAATTCCCCCACTCAATATAAATTATTGAAAAATTCTTGGTGAATAATCAATCAATTTATAGCAAGGTTATTTTATTCATTAAAAATTTGTTTTCATCGACTGTATCTTATATTTATTTTCTTGAAAAGGTACTATAAATTTTTTTCAATGTTTTATAATTTTTTTGATAAACATAAATTATTTTTAAAAATCATAATATATAATATACATGGGATAAAATTTTTGTATTGTTAAAAAATATAGATTTTTCAGTAAATAGTGAAAATATAAATTTTTTCCGAACTACAATTTCTTTTCAATAAATTTTTAAATTTGAATGTCGCATTATAATTTTAATATTATTTAAATTAAAATAAGAATTATTTAGATATAATTAATTATAATAATTCCATTTTAATCGTATTTATATAATATTTTAGCAAGTGTTTATTTTTGAGTTTCAAAATGATATTTCTCGGAAAAGTGTTTTTGAATGAATAATGTTTCACAATTTAAATTAATTATAAAAATCCCTAATTAATAATAAAATAACTAAAATATATATATTATATATAAATAAATATTAATGTATATCCATAATGAAATTATTATTATCCATGCTATTAATATTAAATCATGTTTTTCATGAAAAATACACTTATCAAAAACCATATTCTTTGTGTTTTGGATATATTTTTGTAAGTTTTGATTCCATCATGGAAATCTGACCCATTAATATGTTCATTGAAGTAGGGATATATAAGGAGGGATAAATTTTTTGTCAGTGTCTCTCTTTTTTCCCCAATTCCTACTAGGGTTCCCCTTGGTCATTGATGTCTACTAGATGTGAAATGCCCTGAAACTGATGTCGGTCGAAGCCTGTTAGGGGACAATGTATCTATTGGGTTCGAGCTCCCCAGTGAAGAAGTCTAGGATTCCTAAAATCAATAAAATTTTACTGAGCCTAAACCAAAAATCATTGATAATTTTGATAGACTGAACCACAATTTGGGTGTTGAATTATCTTTTGAGGCTGTGGTTGGTATGCCTTTGTGTGACAGCGTTTTCTCTTAAATAAATAGTACCTCTTAAATTATAAATGAATAGAGATGGAGTGATGGTGTTAGTGATAATTTAGGGTTGGATTAGGAAGAACATGTTAGGTAGGATGAAAGCGAGGTCTACGTAGATAAAGATATGATCATGCAGCTAGTTTCGTTAAATATATTCAATGATGTGTAGTGAATGAGAAATCATATGATGATAAATCCACTCATGATGATCCGAAATGTTTGGTCATGGAGGACACTAATGTGAAATAAAAATTCATGGGATGTGGATTTTTTAATCCAATAGGTTCAGTTATTCCAACACATGACTCATAGGAAAGACTATCTTATGCTCAGAATGTCAAGTCTAGAAGAATGACTAATATTTCTTAAAACCTTTTTGTAGTGCTGGGAGGAGTATAGTGTCATGCTTTTTAAGAAGTTAATAAATTAGAGGATTCTAATGTTGAGGAATACTCTATGGGATTATAGATTTCTCCAGAGGATATAAATTTTTCTTTGGACTCCCCTATGAAGTACAAGTAAGAAGACATAGCAGAGGACTATCTTAGATCTTCTTATTGGAACGGAAAGAATAACATCGTAGATGCCAATGATTTTATTAAGAACACCAATAGGATGTGACAAATAGAAGACTATTCTCTCTAACCTAGTAATATGGTTACTAAAACTTCATGTAATGTTAATCTACATCTGAAGGTTCTGATTATTTCAAGTAGCATCTATATGAGAAAGTGGAAAGTAGGTGACAAGGATGTGGAGGCATACTTCAATTAGGAGTTTGAAACTCAATTAGGGGAATATCTTGTCAATGAACTAGTGAATATATAAATAGAGTCTACTGATTCCGTCCTTTCCTCGAGTGGAAAGGAAACCATAGTGTGTGAGTAGTGGAAACCATAATTAGTTTCAATGAATAATTCATCGATAAGGATCTATAGGTCAATACTACGCAAGAAGTGTTTGAAAGGTTTGTTTAGAGGTGCATCTAGGGTGATTTTAATATGGAGTACGGCATATGGATCCTAAAGATATATGTATTATTAGCACATGGATTGAATAGAAATAATATTACCATTGAAGAGCTCATCCAAAAATTGGGACAATATGGCACTTAATATTAGGGACCTCTTCAAAGAGAATATGGATGGGAAGACCTACCTATATTGGAGTCTCCAACGAGGTAAAATTTATAAAAGGATTTAAATTATAGTTAAATATTTTACTATTTCTTAGGTTGTCTTTTTATTTTATGATTTGGTTCTTTACTAGTTTCCAAGATTTTCATTAAAAGTACTTCATCTTAATAAAAAAATATATTTTGGCTTTGTAAAACCCCCCGTTTTCATCAAATCTATAGTTTAAAATTTAAATTTAAATTTAAATATTCTATGAATTTAGTTTTGTAAAATTTATTTATAATTGGATTCAAAATTATTTATATTATCTTATAATCTCAATTAGTTGTTTCATTAGAATGAATATAGAAATTATAAAAAATATTATACAGGGTTATCATGAAAATAGGTGTATCAGGGGTTAAACTAAAATGATAAGAGTCACATGACCTAAATTACTATATAAAATCAATTTTCAGAACATATTATTACCTTATCACCTGTAAGTATCTAGAAAAGCCCATTTCGGAGCCTTTTTCATTTGAAATATGTTGGTACACCTTTTATTTTAAAAAATTACAAGTGTTCCACTCAACTCACTTATAAATGCTACACACTCTCCTCACATATTCACATATTTGAATCCAATTGGATTAGGATGGACCTAAAAAAATTCTTCTTTACTTCCTCAAAAACATCATATGTCCCTTATAGGGATCATAAATCCATCTAATGATAGATTTTTTTCTTACCTAAGGAGGTTTTTCTAATAAGATGTTTCGTACTTTACTGAGCATTATTATTTTATTTCTTCTTACACCAAATTCCAATATTTTTAAATTATTATTATATAAAAAAAGTATATTAAATTTACTGATATTTTATTATGTAAATTTTATAACATAAATCATTTATCCCTTCCATCAAATGATATATGAAATCATTATTTTTGTGTATGATTAATTACCACCATATGAACCAATGTTGTTTGATTTCATTCTTTTCCTTTCAGGGTCTGTTATAATGATGGTTTTAAAAAAGATATAAATTATATTATGAACATATTTATAATTTTTAAGTTATGATATCAAATATAACTATTTACACTTCCTTATATGGGGGATACGAAAATATCGCTCATGTGTATAGTGGACTACTGCCTCCAAAAATAATGTCATTCATTTTTCACTAACGCTTTAGATGGATGGTAATGATGAAAAATATAATTAACATATGTGATATAAATATATTCATTGTCATGTTTATATAGTATTTATCATTATGAAATATAATATATAATTTTTTTCGAGCACTGAAAAATTTTAATGTCATTAGTACGTACGTGTGGACTACTACATCCATGAAGTGATGTAAAACATTTTCATCGCCACAACACATGGTTGATATATAAATTATATATAATGAAAAAATAATAAATTTACTATATAATTATCATTATATAATGTTAATGTATTACATAACTTCTTTCCGTAATTGTCGTTTGAAAATGGAAACGTTGCTCATGAGTATGTATGGCCTACCATCTCAATGATTGTAACAAATCCATTCTTTCATAACCATATTTTTTTGATTGGTTTTAAAAGTAAAATTTATGATTATATGTTATAATTATCCCTTTATTATTATAATGGATATTTTTAAACATTAATTTCTCTTACCATGTTCAACACACCGATGTTGTTTTGAAACAACGAAACTCAAAACCTCAAAACAACATACATGGACATTACTGAATATATATATACATTTTTAATTATAAATAAACCAAATAAGTTGTTTATGTATAATTTATTAAACCTAATGTGATTACTAATAAATAAAATAATTAATATAATTCTATTTTATAAGAGGATAAAACATGAATGAAGAAAATTGGACGGGAGGTAAGAGTTTCTAATCTCACTTTTATTTTTGTGAGACATATGGCATATTCACAACTTATTTTTGTTTTGTGGAGTATAGAATGACCACAAATGTATTTTATGATTATTTTCATGCATTTTTTTGGGAATTAAAAATCCATATGAGTTTTTTCCTATCATAAGGATGTTATCCATAGATTACCAAATATTTTTTGGGAAGTCATCTCAATTTTCTTTTATTGAGGAATATTTTAATCTTATACACCTAATGTCATGAATATATTCTGAACAATTAAATTTTTACATATTATATCATGAAAATAGTTGTCTTAATTGTCTCAAATGTCTCACTTGATGTTATTTTTTCATTCTTATTACAATTGAAAGGATACCAAAGTGGAAAATGATATATATAAAAATATCCCTTCATTCAGGATTGCATGTGTTCAAGGTTACTTTATTAGAAATAATATGCTATTATTTTATTCAACCACATTTATTTTATATTCCTCAAGTATTTAATGTTTTTCACATGTTTAATTCAAATTTAATCCCTTTTTGATTTAAGAAACATCAAGAAATTTCATATTAAGTGATATCAATCTTAAATTCTATTTTAGATCAGGTATCTTTCTCTTCCACATCATTGTTTTCTAAAATGTTATCAAAAAATTTATTTCATAATAAATAATGAATTCATTGTTCCATTTTACCTGATATTTTACCTTATTTTAAAAATTTTAAAATGAAACTTCCAATAAATTTCCAAATGGGAAACATTTGTCATATTTTTTAATTTTTTTTTAAAATAATGTTTATATTTAACTTGATTGAAATGAATGGATTTTGTTACCATCATTTCAATTTTTTACCTTCATTATTTCATTATAAATTTCAATAGACTATTATATTAAAAGTATTTTCACAATATTTTGTTATTTTTTAGTTTTTAAAAGAGATTTCAAAAAATGATAGGATTATTTCCTCTAAATTGTTGTTAAGGATATTTAAATGTTATTTAAATTCATAAATTTTAAAAAACCCTCATTATTAATTAATCTTCAAACTTCAAATTTTGCAATGAAGCAAACATCATTCTTTCTTGGGATGGGTTTTGATTTTTTTTCCATGATATATTTATGAAACCCAATTCATTACCATAGGTAAATCATGTTTCATAGAAATTGTTATGAAATATGTTTCTTATACATGAGATAATAATATTTCAATGAGATTGTAAAAGAAACCATTTATTTGCCTTGATTTAATTTTATTCCAAATATATTATAATGTAAAACGTTTTTTTATAACTTTTTTATCATGTTTATGATATATTTTGTTGGATCCCATTTCTTTTCCATAGGTTAGTCAAGTAATGAAAGAAATAACAACTGTTATTATAAATTTTATGATGAAATTTAATTTGTATGTATAATATATATAGATCGTAGACATTCTAATATTATGGGTGTCACCATATTGATCCGTATGAGAAATTTATAATTTATAAGATGGGTGGGCCCAAATAGCACCAGGTGAGCCCAACATGGAAAATATGATTGGTGTGCCTATATATCTCTACAATGAATTGGATAATGGTTACGTTCTATAGGGATTTTTATTGGAAGTCATCAATAAATTTAATCTGATTATAAGGTTTTATTAAGAAATCTATGTAGATAATGATTAAAGATACCAATACATTTTTATTTTTCTATTATGGGTTATAAATGTATCCTCTGATCATGATTGACGCCACATAAATCATGGGTTTTTTTGAAAATGCTTTCCTTTATGAAATAATTATTCCATGTTATCTTGTTGGACAATAAAGGTATTAATGGTTATTAATACACTTATATTATGATCATATGGTTTGACTATGTAATTTTTATTATCTTAGTATCAGTGATGAAATTTAATTGGCAAAACTTATGTTTACCCTTTCCGAACATTTCATCTCACCATTCTTATGTTTAGTTTTCCCCTCATTATTTAGAATGGTTTTTAATAAATTAATTATACAATGGTTCCAAATGTATTATGACTATGACATAATGTGAAATAATAAAATATTGGTTAGGTTGGAGAAATTCTAATTTGACGAAATGGGAATTATTTTTGAAGAGTTTTAACAATTTCTCTAAAACACTAATCCTAAAAGGTCCATAAAATTTTAAGTGATCCAATATTTTCGAATTAGGGTTGTATGTTTTTCATGGTAAAAATTGGGTAAAATTCACCAGTATTAAATATAAAATTTTAAAATTTATGTTTTTAGCACATGTTCTTAGAGTGTGGGTTCAGGGATGTTATAGTCCGTTTGATATGGTCTAGGGACATAATGTTTTTAAATTAGTTTTAATGAAGAGGTTATTTTTTATATAACTATTCTTGATAATTTTTTTGAAATAATTTTTGGCACTTTAATTTTAACATTTGAAGTGGTCAGTTAATAAAGATCCTTGGTTTTCAAAACAAGTATTCTGTGGATCTGCATAATGATCCTCCTACAACTTTGGAATAAACATAAAGCATAATTTTTATTGGAATTGGTAGTAAAAGTTATAATATATATTATATGATTTTATGGAATTCCATCAGGAATATCATGAATTTTTTATATTTGTATTTTTTTATTTCAAATTGGTTTTTTTATTTCATTTAGTTTGAAAAATATAGGTGATTTAATTTCCACCATGTTTATTATTTATTAATAATATGATTAGTTTATAAATTGCCACTTATAGATTAAAAAGTTCCACAAAAATGAAATAAATTTAAAATATATTGCAACATCAATATACCCCATCATTTATTTTTTATATTTGGAACCCAACTGAGTTGTCTAAAAAAAATTCCAAACCACTTCATGATGGAGTAATCAATTTATAGGGCCTTGTAGATATAATAAAAGGCATTCATGGAAAATTGGAATATGATTCGATAAGAGGTTCTCCAAATCGAGCTCTATTTATGAGGATTATATATATCCCTACCTTATATTTTATTTTAATGGTGGGCATCATCACTTATCTTTTATAGAGAAACTGAAATGGTAGAAATGATGTTTTATGGAACTTTACCCAGTGGATTGTGGTTAGTAAAAAATGTTCATAGAAATTTGAATGGGTATGGGATCCCTATTATTTCCATGATACCCCTACCTTTATAAGGACATCAAAATGGTTATTTGATATCAAAACATTAAAAAGGTGGTATTAGATTTCCTCTAATATAAGGTATTTAAATATATATAGCTAGGGGAGGAAGGTAAATTTTTGTTTCCAAAGAACTGTGGAAATGTTAACATGAATATTTTTTTGAATGAACAAGAATGAAATTAAAACCAATAACTGAGGATTTATGGCTATATGGGATATTATCATGTCATCAAAGATGAATATCTTTATAGGGATAATCTAATATGGTGTGTTACCAGCTAAAAATATTGTTTAATAGAGATTTATTTTCATGGAGACTAAATGAAGGTTTTGTTTCACCATACATGCACAATTGAAAAATCATATATTACATACTGGTGATACATTAAAATTTAATATTATTCTTTATTTGGATAAATAAAAACCCCACCACTTGGATGGGGGAAGAGTATATTAATTTGTTTGTGTTCACTATGTTTCTCATTAGAGACACTGACGACACCGATTGAAATAATTGAAGAGAATTAATTCATTATGTTTCTTCACCATTTTATTTTTATGTGTTTTTATCACTATAAATAGGCTGTTGTTAAATATGTTTCTATTAATCCCAAGTCAGAAAAGTAAAATTTGATTCCCTTTCATTGATACTATTTTTTTTAATTACCTCTTTTGTTCTACATCATATTTTTTTTCATGAAATGTCCACATTCATCGGTACTAGAGTGTTTGAAGGTGACATGATGCGTATATATATATCTATTAGTCCACTACCACACTTGAGGGTAGAGTATGGTGAATAGTTAGTTTTATTACAAAATTTAATGTCCTCCATGTTTCGATCATTTTTTATTTCAAACATTATTTTTTATTTCCACATTATTCAAATTGGAGAGGTTATAAATTTGTAGAATTTTTTTCCATTTAGACATTCCTATGCCTCCCCATTTTCCCAATTTCCCATATAATTTTTATTTGGTTGTTTATTTTGTAATATTCAGTACATGTATCACAATTTATAAAATTCTAACAATATTTTTACACCCAATTTGGCATCTCTCGCCTCTTCTCCTTTGATTTTGGTCTCGATGAAAAATTCAATACCATTTTTACCATAACCATCCATACTCACTCTATATATATTCTAATTTATTCTCAAATTTCTATACTTCAAGGATTAATTTTTCAACAATCCATTATGACCGACGAGAGTTCATTAGAATTAATCTCAAAATAGTGAAAGGATAACTACAATAATTGGTGAATCTATGTTTGAGAACTCTAAGGAACCCATGAGTTCATGGCCATCATCGAATATGGATACATCATTATAGAATAAATTGAAATTATGTGTTCTCTATATGATGTTAAAATGGAAACCCTTCACCCTGAATAGAAGAAATATAACAAGACCAAATACATAATCTATTAAGTACTTTATGAATCCATGTTTGAGAGGGTCACATTTTCAAAAACATCAAATGCGATATCAAAAAAACCTGAAAATAAATTCAAAGGTTTTAACAAAGTTAAGAATATAAGACTTTAATCACTATTATGTGAGATTGAATCCCTTTTTATGAAGTACTATGGAACCATTTTTTCTGTATCATACTCATGTAATTGCTGTGGAGAATAAAATGTAAATAAATTAATAAAATATTTATGAAATAGAGGTATGTAAGAATATTTTATGATCCATATGTCAAAAATTTGATAACATAATCATTAGGGTAGGAGAAAGAAATGATTTCCAAAAAAAATCATTTGATGAAAACATAGTATTTGAATGATTCCATGAAATAACATCGAAATAGTGGAGTAATAAAAATGGAGTAGAGTATTCTATTAAATGAAATATATCCTTGAAAAACACTATGAAAGAGAAAGGGTTATATTTTTAAGAGGCATGGGTATAGGATTTTTTGGATAAGAAATTGATACAATAAGAGAAGGATGAGGTGGATGAATCCCAAATTGAGGAGGATGTGGAAATCAAAATTATAATCCTTAAGGATAAGGGAAGGGAAGAAGTGCAAGATTAAATAATCTATATCCAAAAAAAATTCGATTATATAATTTTCACAAATTTAGACAATATAGTAGTGAATTTTAGAGAAGAAATCCCATGGAGAATGTCACCAATGAAGCCAGTATCACTAGAGAATGGGATGTTACTAGAGATTCTCTTATGTTAATTAGATAATAATCTAAATAAATCAAGGATTCTCATATCCTAAATCTGGAACTATATTCCACCTGAAAAGAAAGAAAAACTTATTTTTGAACCTAGATGAGAT
This sequence comes from Viscum album, assembly GCA_963277665.1. NCBI lineage: Eukaryota > Viridiplantae > Streptophyta > Magnoliopsida > Santalales > Viscaceae > Viscum > Viscum album. The sequence continues at coordinate 729,356,180 of OY728155.1, forward strand.
AGTTTAGAGTATATATTTCATTTGGTGATCTCTCTATAATATGTTTCCTATTAAGAGGGGATATTTTTTGTCAATAAAAAATTTTTAAATGTTGCATTCATCTTGGATATCTACTATGTACCCGACAAGAAGACCAACATCTTATGTATTAGGAGATTGGTGAAAACAATATTTCACAAATCCAACAAAATAAATAGAATATGGTCATTGGTAATAGATTATGGGTGGCCAAAAAAGTTCCCATAATGAATAATTTCATGTTTTCTGTTATGAACCACCTTGTTGAACCATGATTTATGGAAGTGTTACTTAATGATAAAGTAAGCTATATAATCTTTGGATGAACTATTTAATATTTCATTGTTAATTATTATTATAAATAAACAATATGGTTAATGGGTTTCCAAACATATGACACCAAAATATAAATTTCAAATTTTTGGTTCTATGTAAGCAACATTGAGACATAATCATGAAGAAAAAAAATTGAAAAACTATTTCACCACTCATGTTAGTCCAAAAAATAATTTCATTTTGTTGAATCTATAAGGGAAAATGGTAATTTATAATATTTATTAATGGTTAAAACTGGAAGATGTTTATATACTTCATTAAGATGAAGTCGAATGTGTTTAACATAATTAATGAATTCAATGCACTGGTGTAAAATAAATGAAACTATTTTATAAAAAATTAATTATCTGACCGAGGTGGGGTGTACACTTCCAATTATTTTAGAGTAACTCAATGAGTATGAAATTTAACACTAATTAATTCTACCTTACTCAACTCAACTAAATAGAGTAGTTAAAAATATAATTTAAACATTATTTTCATTATAGGAATCATGCTTAATGACATTGGAGTGCATAAGGATTTTATTAATGAAGTGGTGTACTTTGTGGTGTGTTAGCTCAATATATTGTGAAAAAAACTAAAAATAATTATACTACGGAAATCATGGATTTCTCATAATCCTTGTGTAATAATCATTATATTTTTTTGTATAATTCTCATATCTGGATCCCATAAGAAAAACTAAATGCAGTTAATTATAAATTAGTGAAGTGTGTACATATGGGATATATATATATATATTAAAGAATGGGATATCACTTATATAATCAAATAACCAAAGAAGATTTTGTCTAAAAAAGAATTTATCTAGGAATTAATGGAATATTTGATATTAATTTAAGATAGAGATTCAATATAGGCATAACTAAATTTGGATTAAGAATAATATAATGTAACCAATTAAGTATTTCATGAACTTATATATCTCATAGATACTTATAATCATGTTATCACTGAGGAAGGTGAATATGATGAAGTATAGAGGATAGTGAAGAATGAAAAGGTCAATTACCCTAAGAATATGATAACATGGACATGACACACCATCATGAAGGGTTTAGAAAAATATGAGTTAAGTGGTTTTTCAAAACCAATAATAACTCTCATTGATAAATATAATTATATAAACAAAGGATCCTTACTAAAGGCAATAAGTAAAAGTAATGTGTTGAATATAGTGACGTCTTTTATCCATATCCAAGATTGAGACAATTAGATTATTGATATTGAGATCTAACCAACCCAAATGGAAGATCCATATACTTGAAGTAATGTCATCTTTTATAATATTTTTTCAGAAGAGGATATATTTATTAATTAACCACAACAATAGTAGAATAAATATAGATAATCAAAAGTCTGAATGTTTAATAAAACCCTTACCAGGGTTATAAAAGAATCAAAAGTATCAAATTTCATGATTGATGAATTATTTTAATAATTTTTATTTTAGAAGTTTCCATGTTAACACTAACTCAATTTAATAAATCGGGATAATAAAATCGTAATATTTTCTTTATTATATATTTATGATATTATTTCTATAGGATATAATTCATATATATTCTAATCCTTAAATAATAGCATAGTGAAAATGTTTTAAATAACAAATACTGAACATATTGATAACATCCTTCGTATAGCTGTTTTTTATGTCATGGAGGAACATTTATTTCCCCATGATATTTCTATATAGTGATTTTGATGAACTTCATCATGGAAAATTACAATCAAGTTACACAATCGATTAAAGCAATATTATAATTTTAATGAAATGATACTAGATATGTTGATTATACATGTTTCAAAAGTCATATTGAATTATATTGATACTTTAAATACACCAAGAATGATTTTATCTATGGTTTAGGACTCATTAGAAGACATATAGATACTCTTGGTCAAACATATATGAATTCTAAAAAAGAATATTGAGGTATATTAATGGTATTATTAATGAAGGTATATAGAATACACCTAGTAAATATTCCATGATTGTTGAATATTAAAATATTGATTGGGGTGATACATTTAGGAAATGAATAGAATAACTAGAATCATATTCTTATTGGGTGAAATGAAGTTCACATAATTATTTAAGAAACTAGTCATTGTGACATTATATTAATCTAATGATAAGTATATTGTTTCCAACTAAGTTGTGTATCATATCATGTGGCTCATAAATGTGTTATATTTTTTGGGTTATACCCAAGAAGAAACTATTAATATCTTTATTGAAAACATATCAATAATTCCTTTATAAAAACACAAATTCTTATGAAATAATCATGTACATTGATACGGTTTATCATTTCATCATAGAGAAAGTAGAGATCAAATAATTAGAACTTTCCACCAACTAATAAAATGATGATGTTATAGATATATTTACAAATATATATAAGTGTGATACATTTTTCTTATTTAATAAAATTCATGGGATGTAAAAAAACATTTTTATAGGAAAAATAGAAAATTGTTTTTTATATTGTTTGGAAACAATTTTATTTATGAAATGGAGGACAAGAGACATAAATTTTTAGTAGCACAATGTGTTTTCAAATAGAGGCCTTGGTGGAACCTACTACTATAAAATTTCTATAATTTATTTATGTTTATTTTTTCATCATTTATTTTTTTTGAATTCTTATCAATATAAATACGGTCTTGTTGTATGTGTTTCAGTCCATCTTGAGTTCAAAAATAAAATTTTGTTCCCTATGATTGCTTTTAGTTTTTATAGAATCCCCTAACCCAATCTACATCTTATTTTTCTTGTTTTTTACAATGTCCATTATTAGATATGGATATGTTTATAAGGTTTTTGTTGGCCAATATTTTGGTTTTGATCAATTTCATCAATCACGGTTCGAAAATGATAGTGGAAGTTGTTGGATACACCACATCATGTTTGTTATTGGTTTTTTATCCCTTTGGGATGTGTAAAATATCATTAGGCATGTAACATCATTTTACAGTCATCATAGGATCAAACTAAAAGTGAACTTACATCTAGGTGATATATGTTAAAAGTTAATTGTTGTTTACATATTACCCAAAATTTTGTTCTTTAGGTAATAAATAGTCAAAAAATATATTACAACAGTATATGGTGGTTAGTGGATCTGATGGAAACCACATTTAAATGGTAAGAAAATAAAAAATAATGGTTATTGTATAGAAAATTTTATGTGTTGGTTGTCTCATTCACAATGAACATGTGTTTGAAATTTGAAAATTTTATTCATATTATATTTATTACAATGCACTCATAGGGAAGACTCGAGTAATGCACAATGGGATATATATATATGAATTCCCGGAATCATTCCCTCATCCATTTTCAAAAAAAAGTATGAGGTTTGTATATTTAATGTCTCTAAGAGGACATAAATAGTGTTTTCATGACTATGATCCATTCATTCTTTTTTTTTCAAAAAAGTGGTGATAGGACATGCTATTGGGATACAGTAGTAAAGTCATCCATAATTTATATATATCTTCTCAATGACCATTATTATATGTTCTTCTATAATTAAAAAAAAATTTTGGTTTGGATATTAAGAATTTTTTTGTTTATTATTTATATAAAAACATGTTTCAAAATATATTTAATATTTTTCATTATAATTATTTTATTTTAATAACAACATGTTTATCTATGTTTCTTTATGAAATAACTTTCTCAATTTAACATTATTAAATTGTTTACATTTTTTAATACTTATAATCCTTTAAAATATATGTTTAATTATTAATTAATTATTTTCAATAACACAAGGGTTTTAAAAATTTTAACTAAACATCGGAAAAACCTGTGTCCTTCCCTTTATCATTTATGTTTTCTGTATTTTATTTATTTTTATTTAAAAATCGTATATTTCATTTTATTTATATTTTTTATAATTTAAAAAAAAATTAAATATTATATATATATATAAGATAATATTTCAACAACTATTAAGTGTATCATGTCATAATAATAGTTGACATAATTCAATTTAAAATTTTCAAATCATATTTTACAGAATATTTATTTTCATATTATCTTGATAATTTGCTTAATCATTTTTATGAGTAAAGAGAATGATATGTAAATTTTTAAAATTAATTTATAATAGTAAGTATATACTATTTTATTAATTTTATTTTTTTCATACATCATAGAATAAATATTGGATTACTATTTTTTACAAAATTAGTATCTTAATAAAACTTCACCCATGTAACATATCAACGAATTATATAATATGTAATATACTAAAATAACTGTTCATTTGGGTTTTCAACCATATATGTTTTGATTCATCTATAATATAATATATATTTATATATTATAGAAAACATAACTCCTTCAACTTAGAGATGTTTCTTACTTTACTACATTGACATATGATACAAGGAATCACATCTTGAAGGACTGTTCAGTTTATTATTATTGGTAAACTAGATACATATATTTTTTTTCATTACATTTGAATAGAAAATGTAGAGCATACCATATTTCCTTTATATTTTATTACTATACCCTCTTGCGTACTCTTACATATCTTTCATTATAAACACAGTGGATTACTAGGGAAAATTAACAAAATATGGGTGAGAAAAAATGTCTAATAAGGGTTAGGTACAATGGGATAATTCATGGATCAATATGAATAATAAATATATAAAGGTAAAAACTAAACAGACATTCTATATAATAAATATATTGATAAGGAAGTGCATCCAGTGATAATATGAATTCCAAAATCATGAGGATAATAATCAATATGGTGATTGAAATTACTGAAAACAATTAAAAATAATCAATAACATGAATATCATAATTGGAAAATGAATAATAAATTTGGATATGTAACTAATTTAATACACATTAAATTTAATTAATAAAATGATAATGAAATGAATCTAGAGATAATGTCATAGAGAAAACATCATGGATATTGATAATTGAACACTAAATGAAGGAAATGATTAATTATTAGAATCCATCATTCCTAGTTACATGATACATTTATTCTCATGATATATCCTTAATATGTTTTAAAACATACATGGAAAATCCCCCACTTAACTAAGGCTAGCCAAATAGTTTATCCAATGAGACTACTGATGCATCGAGGGGTATGCAGTATCATGTACCCAACCTGTTTATTAAATTTCCAAATCATTCATCATATATCCCACAATTGATTTAATTATATTACATATTTCTGATCAAATATTTGTATTGATAAATTGGTATACATTTATCATTATTTCACCACTTAATAAAATAAAATTAAAAGAAAAGAACATATAAAAATGGTACAATTTTTATGAAAAAATAATATTCATCAAACAATAATCTGGATAATTAATAGAAATACAATTGATAATAAAAAATTGTTACCGAAAAATTATAGTTTTAATATAATGTTAATAATAAAAAAAGAATGTAAGTCTACATAATTACAAATATCATATGGTAATTTTCAAGTCAAATCATTCTAGATGAAATAATTCAAATTTAAAATTAAAATTCCATGAATAATGAACTATACATAGTATTAAATTTCAATAAGATATTATTCACAACACGTAAAATTTAATTGGTGCACAATAAAAAATAAATCCCAATGGAATTTTAATTAAGACAAAATATACTACCTTAAGTTATCTATTGGTTAAACATGTTGTAAAAAATTGTATAGTGTTACTGAACATGTTATTATCTATTTAATGAACTATATTAATAGTTATAATATCATATATGCTCATTTTATAAAATTTTATTACTAGTTCATTACTAATGTATCATTATTTTCATTGTTTCAGGTGTTAATTTTCTTTTTTTATCATGCGTTTTTCACCATCAATGATCTTGATCATGTAAAAAATATATAGTTCTATCATATCAAGAATAATTAGAATCCATAGTTATAAATAATACATAAATAAATTACTTTCCAAACCAATCATTAATGGTGGTTATTAAAAATGAAGTATGTCATGATCACCAAGGTAGTTGGTCGAGTGTATGCTTGAGTAGCATTTAAAATTTTCTCCGGCCATTATGAAAATGGTTTAAGTAATAATTTACCTTTATATAATGACAATAATATCATAAATACCATATTATAAACTTCTTTACATTATCCATGTGGTGGGGTGATAAAAACAGAGTCATATTGCTTCGTAATGGTGGCAGTCCCCACATTCACGAATGGTGTTATCATATTTACATGAGTGACAAGGATTGAGATAAAATTATATATATTATCTTTAATGAATTATTAATATCATAATTATTTCATTTATATAACATATAATAATTAATTTTATCTTTATCACTTTCTATGTGAAGCATTATTGACTGATGAATCAAATCGCTTCGCGATGTGGCAGTAAGATGTACACACAAGTGACGTTATCATATATCCTATAGAATATAAGGATATTAATGTATATATATATATATTATATTTGGAATAAATAGGCATAAATATGTTATTGGTATCATATATATACTTTATATACATCATATTACCCAATCTTGAGACATGGAATTGGAAAATTGAACGACATAGGTTCACGAGGTGATAATCCACCATACACACGAATGATGATTTTTAACCCATTTAACAAAAGTGAAGATTTTTTTTGAAATTTAATTATTATTAAAAAACTACATTATATGAAACATAATATGGTTATTTTATAATCATGGTGTAATAAAAATTGATATAGGTGTAGATAGAATTAAAATAAAGATACATGTTAAAGAACATCACCTATTCTTTGGGTATCCTCCTTAAATTTGCTCTAAATCCTTCCTTAGTTGAATTAATGTCTTAAATTAAGTATCTAGGTTGAATTAAGGGATGTTTGAAAGATATGTTTAATATTAATGTACGAACCAGTGGGGTTTGTTGGTTGGAATTTGAGAGGGGAAGGTGGCCTTTTATAAGTGGGGGGATGACACATGTGGTATGTTTGAAAAGAATTGAGTTCCCCCGCATTATGTACATAAAAAAGAGTCCAAAATAGACCATTATCAAACCTCATTGGTTTCATGGTCTAGATATGTAAATAAAATAATTTTTTTTACAATCTCACATTTCTTTTTAACACAAAGCGTTTTAGTTTAACCCTCGATAAATCAATTTGTACCTTAACCTCAATAATTAATTTTTACAACATTCACTATTCCTAATGGAAAATTTATATATTCACCATATTAAAATTTATAAATTATTATTATTCTAAATAAATAATTTTTTTTGAAATTCAGTAGACATAAGAGGATAATATAAATTTTAAATAAATTCTACAAAACTGATGAGAAATGGGTTTTTTATGCGGGAATGTTTAAAAGTTTACAATGTTTTTATATCTATTTTAAATATAAAAATGATTTTAGAGTTATAAATTTTAATAAATGATTTATATAACTAAACTAATTTAACATTAAATATAATTTAAAATATAATTTAACATTTGAAATTATTTCAATATAAAGGAAAATTTTAATTAAAAGTCTGAAATTTCACAATTAATCAAAAAATGAATGTTCTTTGAAAAATTACATATATTCTCACTAAGATATTTCATTATCTTGAATTTAGGAATTTTTTTTATCTTTTCATATAAATTTTCTCAAATTATAAAAAATTAATTTTAAATTATGTTCACAAAGCATTACTAATCCTTATTAAAAAACAATTTTTCAAAAAAACATTTTTTCATTTAAATGATACTACATTTTTTAATGATAAATAGAAAATTAATAAAAATAAGTAAAAAATATATCTTCTTAATTTCGTTAATCCTATTAATTTCCACCATTACAATGTATATTCCATAAATATCATATTAAATATAAGTTGAAATAACATATTATTTCTCAGTAAAACACAATATGGGAAGAAACCTGAGCTATCGATAAATTAAATGGTTCATGTAATGAAATCTAACTAATTATTTCATTTAACATACACTATCCAATAAAATTTTATTATTTTATAATTTTCAGGTTGTTAGATTCACCCCACATTAAATAAATTATATCGGCACAATTTAAAATTGATCTCGGTAATCATGGGTTTGATATTTGAAAATACCATTGTTAAAAAACCCCACATTTTAAAAGGGTTTGTAAAATATCATATTAATAAGAGATATAGGGATGTGAAAAGTTTATATAAAATCCCACATAAATATCCTTTTATGTAGTATAACATTACTGGAAATTGAAGATGTTCAATTGGATGAAAAGTGTAATGATTTATAAAGGGTGATAGTGTTCATTGAGTACAAAAATGTGAATGATAAATGTAGTATTAAGGGGATCAAAACAAAAAAAATTGTTGATTTTATAGACTATTGGATATATCAGATATTAATGTAATAGTGAAAAAAATTCTAGATCATTTTTTTAATGTTGATTAACTGTTTTAATGTTAGAGAATATATGGAAATATTCTTACTTGATACATTTCTATAAACACAATTTTATCCTTTGGTTCTGTTGCGGAAGTTTACTACAAGAATAGAATATTCAAAAATTATTTCTTTTATAATCAATGCAATAAAATACATATTTAATCGATTGTAAGATCTATTAATGACTGAAAAGTCATTCCATATTTTGAATACTATTTTCCAAAAAAAACTGTTAGAACACGTTTTCTAAAAAAATAAATTAATCTTTAAACCTTAAATAGAAACCACTAGTTCATCATTAATTTTTTTTATTTATTTTGAATAATTCCTCTAAAAAATAATGAAACATTAACCCATACATTAGGTATATCATTGGTAAGTACTAAAACCTTATCATACTTTTCTCATGGATTAAATCCCCATAGTCTTACCAGATGCATCACGTTTTCACACAACATATGGATTTTCTATTAACTAAACTATATATAATTCTGATATAGTTTTCAAAAAAAATATTATGGAAATCCTTGAAAAAATTTAATCATTAAATAACCATTTAATAATCCTTTCAGTGAAACTAATGTAGATACCCCGCCCAAGATTCTAGAGTCGGTGCCCATTACCATTACATTGGAATTATTATAAACAATCAAATCCCAAAGGGTCAAAGAGTATAATAGTCTTGGTAAACTAGATACATATATAATTCATCTATTATAAATTAATTAACTAATTATAACATTTTTTTCTTTCCAGGGTAATAAATTTATTCCATCTATAATATTGGTTCATAGGTTTCTTAGTATACTTCATGGAATTATGGGGACTAAAACAAAATAAGGGTGAGATCATGTTCTTAGTAAGGGTTAAGTATTGAGTAATAAATAATGAATCAATGAGAATAGTAAATATAGATAGGTAAATAACTTATAACACATTCCATGTAATCATTATTTAAGAAGGAAGTGAATAAATAATTTAAAAAGGTAAATAACTGAAAAATAATTCCATTTAATCAGTGAATTGGGTAAAAAATGCATCCATAGATAATGTCAAAGAAACAATCTCATATATAATAGTAAAGAATCTAAATTAAGGAAACACTTCATTATTCAAGGACATGTTTCCATGTAACAAGGTTACCTTACCCTAATGACCTTTCATAATAAAATTTATCATATGAATGACAATACCTTTAACAATATAGTTTAAAACTACTCTGATTTATAAACAAACTCAAAGGTTTTATCTACAATTTATTTCATCTCATTATATTATCGATGAATCATGTGTATTACTTTAAATGGTCCCCAACCTATGTCATACCTATAAAAATCATTCTTTAAATATCAAATAATTTATTTAATTCATAAAAAGTATGCCTTATCAAATATCTATGTTGAATAAAGTATATATATTTATCAATGTTTCATAATATAATTAAAACATTCAAGGTGAACACAGTATGTAAACATGTTTACAGTTCAAGAAAATAATCATATCCATGAATAATGATAATGTTATTTAGGGAATATTTAATGTTCAATGATCATAGGAAATTTTATATTTTAATGGGAAATAATAAAGAAATCAAGGAATAATATTTTAATATTATCCATAGAAAATTTAATCAAACCCCATAAAATGGAAAAATAAGTATGGTATCAATACATAATTTCCCAAGGGAACTAAAAAAAGATTGGTTTTAATTGATGAATAATAATACAACAAAAATATATTTTAAAAACATTTTTAGGAAAATATAATTTCAAATTGTGGAAAAAATAATTGAAATACATGTCTTTAAAAATAGTATTTGAAAACATTTTCTATAAAATGAATACATTTAAAAATGAAAATGAATCCTCAATGAAACTGAGATTGGTAAATTTATACATGTTTTACAAGGTAAAAACATTCTCTTTTCACTATAAATGGTTAGACAAATTACTTGTTAGAAAAGTTATTAGAATATTCATTTGAAAAAATCTCTAAAAGAGAAAAATGGTAAATATTTCATTAGTAAATAATTCTGGATTGTTTTAAAATATTTTTGATAACCTTTTTAGAAAACATGGTTTTTAGAAGAGAATAGGTTATTCAGCTAGAGAGAGAAACAAAGTCAGGTTTTCATAAAACTTTTATAATGAATTTTGAGTACTAACAAATATAAAAATTGTAGTATTAATCGAAAATTTTCATGAATAACTAGAGGATAATAAACTAAATGGTACACTAAAAAATGATATAATAATTTCCTCTGATGTAAATTCATGTATAAAAAACCCCGAGAAAAATGAGATTGTAAAGTAAAACATTAAAAAAACTATAATTTTGATGTGAGGGCAACTAAATAAATAGATTAAAATTTTAATATTTTAATATATATAAAACAAGTGTAAGTACGAAAATAATGAGTAAAAATGGCTTCACACAAAATCTTATAATATTAAAGACAATGATGAAGTAATATATCCAAAATAAAATAAAATATTTCATGAATTTATTTTCCACTTGGTAAATATAAATTCAAATCACATTATATGAAATTAAATAAATTGAAACTAAAAAAATCTGGAGTAATTTATTAAATGTTAAATTACATCTTAATGTGTATGTATGTACACCATATATACAAAATTCATGCAAAGTTATAATTTCTCTCTAAAAGAATATAAATTGAGACAAATATCGATACTACATTGTAAATTTAGAATTATAATCCCCTTAATATAGGTGACATCAAATAAAATATTAAATTCCATGAATATAAAATAATTAATAAATAATAGTATATCAAAAGTTTGAGAATATTCACCACACAAAAGATATAAGTGTTGAAAATATTGTATTCCTCATTAAAAGAAATGAAATGAAATGCACTGTTCATGGAGACAATATGTCTTATATACGTAGGAAAGTTTCTTCCATTTCTTTGTCATGTTCAAAAAAATTAATTTTAAATGATATGTATGTATATTACAATTAATTTATATATTTTTTATTATATATATCACATATGTTTATTCAAACTTTCCTTTATACATTATATGTAATGTACAAACATATATTAAAACTTTGAGGAGGTGGTAGTCTACACTTCCACAAATGATGTTATCATATTTACACAAAATAGAAATCCTTAATGTATTATTTATATAAAAATTAAATAAGTGTGAATACATAATAAATATAAAAATTATCATATACAAATTGTGTTTCTATTATAATATCCTACCATTAGAGTCAGTAAAAGAAACACAAAACAAATCGTTTGGCGAGGTGTAGTTCGTCATAGAAATAAATAGTAAGTTTGTCACCCATTTGATGGCTGATTGTTTAAGTGCGGGTATAACCCATATAATAAAAACATGTCAGTATATTTATTATACTTAGGGTATTATATAATCTTAAATTAATAATGTTTTAGGGTTGGTGAAGTAAATATAATGAAAGTGATCTATGAAGAATGTTGACTCACTTTTGGGTAACTCCTTTCGGATTCTCGCAAAATACTTAGTTGGTTTTCTTCCCAAATTAAGTATTATAGGACTAGGGTAGGGATTTTGGGACCTTAATTGATCAGATTTTATGCGAGAAAATGGTCTTTATAGGTGAAAATAAATTATAGGGTGAGTTCATTTTATAGTGTAGGAGGAGTTATATTCTTATTATTTTCTGAAAAAGAACCTTCCCACATGTTTTTTCTATTAAAAGTGAATAGAATAATTGACTAAATTAGATAAATGATTTGAAAAGGAATAAATAACTTAATTAAATGTATTTTTTACAATATTCTAGGTCATTTTGGATCTTATGTTCAATGATTAGTCCCTTATTAACCTATTTTTCTGTTAATAACAGTAATTAATTTACACACATGCACAAATATTTTTTGTCAAAAATGAAGTTGAAATTGTTAAATATTTATATTATTATTATTCCAAATATAGAATAAATTTTTTCAAATTCAAATCACATAAGTTTTTGAAATTAATTTAAAGTTAATCTCATGGACAACATTACAATGGAGGTTTTTAATGTGAAAACATTCAAAAGTTTACTAAGTTTTAATATCTAATTTAATTGTGAAATAGATTCCAATTATCTAAATTGTAATAAAATTTATATAATTTATATAAATATACATTAAAATAAATATAAAAAATATAATTTAACATTATAAATAAATTGGAAAAAAAATTAGATTTCAATTATAATTTAGTATTTTTCACAATTCATTAAAAAATGGAAAATCTCCAAAAAAAACTTCGAAAAATTCACCTTAACATGACATTTATTTTTTATCTTTAAAAGTGATGTTTATTTTTTCATATTAAATTTATTAAATTTTTAAAATTCATATTTACAATAGGTGTCTCATTTAAAAGAGGTAGATTTCATTAATAAAAATGTACGGGGTTTTCTATAAATTTGGATTTGTTTTCATCTAATACAAATAAAATATTTTAGATGAATGTCAAAAATACATTAATTAATACAAAATATATATTTTTTATTAATATAATTCCCAAATTGTAAATAAATTATTTTTTATGAAAACATGCCTTTATTAGCATAAAGGTGTTTCTTTTATATTCAATCAGTTTATATTTTAATTTTTAATTTATTGGTAAGTTATGAATTCATCATATAATTTAATTAGTTGAAAAAAACAACTCATAAACAATAATTTAATTGCAAAGATATATCATATTATATTAAATAATAATTCTTTCATTTTATATTATTGTTTGTTAAAGCTGACTCTTTCGTGAAATACAAGTAATAAAAGAATGTTATTATTATGTTAGAGGCAAGATAAATTAGTGTGGAATTCATTAATAGTTATATAATATATTAAGTTTATTTAAAACAATATTTATATTTTTAAAATCACTTTTTGTGTCACACATAATAATTAATACATTATTCTAATTTTAGAATATCAGCTAGTTACATTATTCCCACCATGATTAAATTGTATTCCCTTAATTTAAACTAGATTTGGGTTATATATTGTGTGAAATTTCCTATTCTTAAAATACACTTCTCGAGAATTATTTTAAAATCTACCTTTATACATGAGAGAATGAGAAGCTCAAAGGTTACATGATCTAATGTATAACTAGTCCTCAATGTTAGAGAACATTCGTGGAAATTGGAGATACAAACATAGATGAAAAAGAAAATATTTATATGGAGTGACTGAGGTCATCAGTCAAAAACAAATGAATGCTAAATAAAAAGTTGAGGGTCTTAAATTCGTGAAGTGGTGATAATTTATAAGATCATCCGTTCAAAAAAAATAGGTATAAGAACAATATTATTTTTAATCATTTTGATAATGTTTATTAATTTTTTCAATGACAATGAATATATGAAAATTTACAAACATGAAACATTTATGTTTCATCATAATAATTTCATATTTCAGTTTTTCTTCGATCAAATTATAATTCAACCCTTACTAAATGAAATGGATATTGAAAAATGAACCCATTTTTTGAATAATTGAATTCCTCTATTAATGGATACTAATACCCATAATGAATATCTTTATATTTTTCTCTACCTATAATGCTAAACGAATATTTTTAATACATTAATGTCTTATACTTATAAAACAAACCAATATGTTCATCATTAATATTTATTCATCAAATTTTTTAACTAATGAAATTTCATATTAACCTAGGAATAGTGTAGGTGAGTGGTTGGACTGAAACCCATTATTGTCCTTCAGTCATGGGTTCAGGTCATGCAGCCTTGACAAACATTACGGGTATATATTTTGTCCTTCTCTATAACCATATTAATATAATTTCCAAAATAAATATTATTTACATCCTTGAAATTTAATCATTAAATATTATTTTACTAAAGGTTATATATATAACCCTAATACATAAATACTTTATCCATTAATTTCCATAAAGGTCAATCATTAGTCTAGACATAATCAATTAGAAGATGGAATTTCAAAAAACCAAAAAACCATAGTGTGGTAATCAATCATCATATAGGAAAAACCATAAAATACTTTTTTGGATGACAAAATCTTGACACATTATTTTCAATCAAAGACACCTCAAGTTTAACATTGGTCATTCATGGTCATTATCTATTCATATCTTTTATAATCGTATTTAGGAGAATTGGAATTATCTTGTGTATATCCCCTAAGAGTTTCAAACCAATTGTGTAGTAAGGCTTGTTGTCCTGTACCCGGTTATGATTGATTCAAGATCGATGCTCTTTTTTCGAGTTATTACCCCTTGGTACATCTGTTCAAGAAACACATCTACATATATTATCTAATAAAATATGTATTTCTAGGAAGACCCACATAATTCCAACCAAATCAAAATTCAATTATGTTATTCCATACTTGTCTTAAAATTCATTTTTTAGAGTCGGGTTCTCTAATATATGTTTTCATAAATCTAGTTTCTAGGTTTTCTACTAAGATTCCTATGATACCAACTGTAGCAAGCCTACCCAAGAAGCTAAGAGTAGCTTTCCAATACCATTACATAGGAATAATTTAATGAAATCAGTTATTTAATGATATAAGAGTTTTTAGTCCTGGAAAACCATATACATACAGAAGTCTGGTATGAAAAATTAATACACTAATAATAACATAATTTTTTCATTTTTGGACATTAAATTTATTCCATATATTATATCCTTGTATATATTTCTTATTACTCTTCATATAATTCTATGTAAAGGAAACAAAATAAGGGTGATCTTAAATGCTCAATTAGGATTAGGTATAATAGAAGAAATAATGAATAAATGAGAATAGCCAGTATCGAAATTTAAATAACTGAGACACATTACATGTAATAAATACCATATAAGATAATTAGTAAATAAAATGGAATGTTTGAATAATGAAAACACATTCTATTTTATTAATAGAGAAATAAATTCATCCATATATAATATCAATGAAAAAATAACATTGATAATAATCACTAAACCCAAATTAATGAAATTCAAAATTATAGGATGCCATGTATCCCAGGTACATGGTACCTTTATGGTTAAGACCATTCACAAGACGTTTTAGCGTACTATTAGCAAGAACTATCAGAAGATAGTTTGAAACTAGTTTGATTACGAAAGAAACTCAATGGGGTTTTTACCAATTTATTTCATCACATTAGACTACTGATACATCAAGAGGATTAATTTAAATAGTCCCCCATACTATGACATACTTGTCCAAATAATTCCTCAAATATCAAATAATCGATTTAGATAATAAACAATGTGATATATCAAATATCATTATTAAATAAATGATAAAATTTGATCAATATTTCCCCAAATAATCAAATATATATCAAAGTGAACAATGTATTTTAAATTTGTATAATTTTTAGAAAATAATAATGTCCATGAAAATGGTATTGAAATTTAGGGAAAATTCAATGTTCAATGACAATTGGAAATTGAATATCTTAACGGAATATAGTATAGTAATCAAGGAAGTGAATGTAATTACTATCCAGATCCAAATCCATCAAAAACCATGTAAAGGAAGAATAAATATGGTATTAATAAAATATATCCCATGTTGATTAATAATATAAAGTTGTTGTCAATGATGATAACAAATACAATAAATATTTCATTTAGAAACATTCTTTTGGAAAATAAACGTTTTATTTTGAAATTATTTTTGAAAATACATTGATTCGAAAATAATGATTTAGAACATTTTGTTTTAAAATTAACCATTTAAACCTGCAAATGAATATTAAAATAAAAGAATTCAGGTAAATTTATACTTATTGGGCAAGGAAAATGAGAACATTCCTTTTACACGATAATATATTAGAAAACATTATTTTTCAGAAAGAGATAATAATATTAAATTGAAAACATTTTTAAAATAATATAATGGTAAAACATTATTTAATAAATTATTTATTAATGATTGAAAACAATTTCGAAAATCTTTTAAGAAAACATGTTTTTAGAAGAAAACATGTTCTCTGACTAATGATAGAAATGATTTTTGGGTTTCTTAAAAACATTTTGTAAAATATTTTTATTACAAAGGAAGGGAAATTTTTTATAATTATGTGAAAAATAATAAAATAACTCTAGGTGAATAAAATTAAATGGATTACATAACAATGATCATATAATTTCCCTCAATGGAAATTTCAGTATAAAGAATCCTAGACGAAATGATATTATGAAGTAAACCCATGAAAAGAGCATAATATTGATGTGATAATAAGTAGATAAATATATTATGTGTTCCCAATGTAAATAAACATAAAAATGTATAAATACAACAATTTATAATAAAAAGTGACCAATCATATAATCTTACAATATTAATGACAATGAGGATGTAATATAACCCAAAAAAATTAGGTTATGAAATTATTTTCCTCCTTGTAACACTTAATTAATACCACATTATATAAAATAATTCAAAATAAAAGTCCAAATATCATGAATAATTAATGAATCAAGATATTAAATGACAATGTGGCATTACGTACACCATTTATAAGAAAATAGTTTTACAACAATAATGTTTATCTCAAATAATACAAATTGAGATGAATTCCATTACTATATGGAATATTTTGAGTTATTGGCCCCAAAAAATAAATAAATTCAAAAAATACATTAAGTACCAAAAAATATAAAATAATTCCTAATATAATAAATCTAAATGTGTAGCATATATACCTCATAAAAGAAGTATGTGGGTAAAATTGCATATGCCTCACAAGAAAAAGTGAGACAAGAATCTATTAAAACATGAATAAAAATTGAATCATGAGATCCATGATATAATTATATCAATTGAAACATTTAATGTCATGAAATAAATGAAAATCCTGAAATAAAAAGTCATAGGAACGTAGATACACCGTATAAAAGTAACCAGGTGCATGATAATAATTAAGTCTCAATGGAGAGTAAATTGAGATGAAACTACTTAGGTGAAATGATTTAAATTAAAACCTGAAATATAATAAATATTTAGTCAATCAGGATATTACAAGTCATTTTGGAAGTATGTAAACTATTTATATTAAATTAGGTGCACAATAATAATTTATGGCCCAATGAATTAAAATTGAGACGAAGTCCCCTACTACATGGTAACTTTTGAATTATATTACACATCCAAGAGATAATATCAAATGAAACTATAAATACCAAGAGGAAAATTTTATTATTTATATAAAAAAAGGGGAAGTATAAAAACCATAAAAATAATTATGTGGTGAAAATGGTCTATGATTCATAGAAGGAAAAGGGAGATAAGAATCCATTACCTTGTATTTTGTTTTTGGGTGAATTTCATTTATCTTGAAGTGTAATTGTTATAATAAAGTTCATAACCAATAATAGAACCATAATAATATTTTCAATATCATATATTATATTTTTATAATATAATATTACATGTTTATTAGTAATCATTCATTGTTTTCACTATTTCTGGTGTTAATTGCCTTGGTTCTCTAATAATTTTATGAATTATTATTTATTATTTACATTAATTATATCATTTTTTTCGTAATATCCATAATTTAAACCATTATTTAAATATCATATATATTCTGTATATACATATGTATAATAATCCAAAAAAATTTGAGAAATGAAGTGAAATGCACCGTTTATAGAGATGGTAGGTCGTACGTACACATGAATGATAATTCCATTTCATTGCCATATTTAAAATATTTAAAATTAAATAATGTATATGAATATTATAATTAAAAAGGATTATTTATGACTCATATCCCATATTGTTGTCAAAACCACCCTTTATACATTATATTGAACTTTTAAATGTATCATATCGCTTTGAGGAGGTGGTAGTCCACACGTCTCCAAACAATGTAATCGTATTTTCACAAAATGGAAATCATTAAGGTATGTGTTATTTAAAAAATATATATGTATGAAGACAATTAAAATATCACATTTATGATATATAAATATTTTTTCATTCATAATTTCCAATCATGAGAGGTGGTAATGTAAAAACGAATGGCAGTGTTTCGTGAGGTGATAGTTTTCCTTACACATAAATGTTATGATCGTTACCCATTAGATGGAAGTGTGTGTAAGTGTATGTATAAAAATTTGAATACAAATATCTTAGACTATTTATTATATTGATGTATTTATATAATAATTTGGTAGGAATATTTAATGGGGGGGAGAGGGAAACAAAATTAAACCTATTGTTGGAGAATGTTACCTCATTTTCAAGTAACTCCTTTTGGTTTAGAATAGAAGACATACTTAGTTGTCTATAATAACAAATTGATGATTCTAGGATTATGGGGGATTTTAGAAGATTATTTTAGTATATTTTTGGCAGGATAATGTTCATGAGTGGTGTGAATAATTGGTAAGTTTGAGTGCCTTTTTTAGTGGAGGAGGAGTCACATTCCAGTAAATATTCGAAAATAGAATTCCATCAAAAAATTTCGATTAAAAGTAACTCAAATAAGGGAAAATATATTATAAAAGAGAGTATTGGTTCGTAATATGTCCTTATAATGGATTTTGGACGTGTTTCTAGGTCGTTTTGCAACTTATGCCTAAGGTTTAGTCCCATGTTAAACAAATATCTCTCTAAATCGTTGTAATTAATTTCAATCACTTTCGCTAATATTTGTTTTTGTAAAAAACTTGTTTTACCTTATTATATGTTATAATTTATTCTAATTAAAAATTTTGAATCCCTTTCTCAAAATTCATATCATCTTAGTTGAAAAAATTAATTTAAATCTAATCTAATTGATGGAATGACAATGTTGGTTTTTAATGTTAAAATGTTCAAAAGTTTTCTATGATTTCACAAAGAATTTCGAAGATAAATTGATTCTAATAAATTAAATTGTATTAAATGATGTATAATTCATCTAAATAAAATTTAAATACTATAATAATATTATTTAACCAAATATTTAAATTAGGTGAAAAATAAATTTTTAGTCAAAATTAATATTTTTGAATATACATCAAAGAATTAAATTTCCCAGAAAAATAATAAAAAATGAACCTAAATTAATTTTTATGTCTCAATTTCAAAATTTTATTTTTAAAATATGAAATTTTTAAAAATTTCAAAATTTATTTTTGATATAGATGGTACATTAAATGGCTGTAAAATTGCCTTTATAAATATTTAGGATTTTTTGTGTAAAATTTGGTCTATTCTTATATAATTCATATATAATATATTAGATGAATGTAAATATTATTTTCTTTAATATATAATATAAATATTCAATTAATTGTGATTAACTTATTTTAATATTACGACATGCCTTGGGGATCATAAAATTATTTCATTCATATTAAATTATTTTATATTTTTTTCTAGTTAAATTGTAACCAATGAATTCACGATATATTTTCAATGGATTTTTAATACTATTAAAAACTTATTATTTAACAACATGGTTATATCAAATTATATTAAATAACAAAAATTATAAAATATTTCTTTTTGGAAAAAATTGGTCTTGCATGTAATGAATGACATCGAAGAAAGTCATTATTGTGGGTGACATAAGATAACTCAGTGTTGTAGGAATTACATCCTATAAAATAAAATAAATTTATTTAAAATAGTAATTATATTGTAAAGTCTCAGTATATTATATTCACTTATAAAATTGGTGTTTTTTTCTATGCACCACATCGAATACAACAAACTTATTTTAGATTTTCATGGCATCACAACTTTTTTTTATGATATCTAGTATTCTTACTTAACTTTTTTAAAAAATTAATTAATTATCATATTAAATCTAATTTTTATAAATTCCATTAAAAATATTTTTACACAACATAAACGAATTAATATTCTATTATATTTTCCACTGAAATGTATGGTTTCAATAAATTTCTATAAAATGACCTTAATCATATGACATTTCTACCACACAATGTTTTAAAAAGGGTGTTTAAGATAATGAACATATGGTCTACCTTAAACTCATAACCATGATAGTGTTCGTAAGTTATAATTCAAAGAATAAATATTTTATTCTAAAATTTAACACAATCATTAGATGTTTTATGATTTCTATAACCAAAATTACAATGTAAAAATACTTACAAAATTAATTATTGAATCTAAATACATAAATACTTCATCCATTTTATTTCAACAGAAGTCCTTGATTGATCTAGGGTTTAAACTAGGTTATTTATTTTAATTATATTTTCAAATAATTTATTTCAGTTTGTAATTTAAATGTGAATTATCCTCAATATATCCCCTTGGAGGGCCAAACCAAGTGCATAGTAAGGCCCATTATCATGTAAAAGGTAACACTGTAGTCAATCTAGATATGCACTTTTTGTAGTTATAACCACTTGGTACATTTGTTCCAGAACCATGTGTACATGTCATAACCATATATGTTTTTCATTATATTAAAATCTATATAATCATTACCTTACAAAAACATTAGGATGTTATTATATAATTATACACCAATTACACTGTAGGGTAGTGTTCCTTAATCTATGTTATCCAAAATCTAGTTCCCAACAATTCTAGGATACTTTATTTGATAAAAACAATAGAAAACCCATCCCTAGTATCCTAGATTTTATGCGTGCTTTATTTAATTTGGAATAAAATTCAAGGAATCCCATCCTTAAGTACATATCAGTTTAGTAGTCTTGGTAAACTTGAGTCATACGTTGGTCTAATGTCAAATTTGAATACACAAATTGCAACCTGATTTATGTAATAATTTATTTATTTACTATACCATATTCTTTAATATCTATCATAGTAAACTTCATGGAATCCTAGGGAATGGAAAAAATAAGGTTGATCTCAAATTACCAATAAAGAAGTATCATTCATTAATCAATAATAATAATCAATATTTTAATGAAATAACTAAACACACAAGCCTTATAATTAAAAAAATGGGATTGAAGAGAACTAATATATAATAGAAAAGAAATAATATCATATATAGCAATCATTATGGAAATTTAAGAAAATAAAAACACATTTTATTTAATTATTAACATGAATATCATAATTTAGAAAGTTATAATCAATATAGAAGTGTAAATAAGTGAAAATAAATTCCATTTAATCAATTAATTGATATGAAATGAATCTAGATATAATGTCATAGTCCAAATATCTTGGATAGTAATAATTGAATACCTATTGAAGGAAATTATTAATATTTGGGCATCACTTTTAATAGGTACTTTACACCTTTAACATTAAGATCTATCCTCAAGACTATTTAAAATATACGAGGTACAAACCCACATAACTAAGGTTATCCAACTAATTCATCCCATGAGACTATTTATGAATCAAATGGATTCTATTAGCCAGTATAAAACCCATATATTTCCTGTCCAAATCATTCCTCAGATATCAAATTACCAATTTTTTCCACAAACTACTTTCCTTATCAATTATCCAAATTAAATAAATGATGCTGATTTATCAGTATTTTCCCAGTTAATCAAATAAATTTCAATTTATGAACTATATGTTAAAATAGTATGTGACATTATGAATAATCATATAAATCCTACAATAATATGTATAATTAAAATTAATTTCATTTCCAATGAAAAATGACTACAAAAATGTTATTGCATCATTAGAAATTTAGTGATTGAAAAATAATGTGAGATTGCACAATAAATTTTTCCATTATTGGTAATTTTCAAGTAAAATACATTTGGATGAAATAATTAAAATTTAAAAATTAAAGATGTTTAATAATTAATTACACATTATAATACATTTCAAATGGGCAGTATATACATCACATAATAGTGAATTGGTTCATAATTACAAGAAAGTGTCAACGGAATATAGGTTGAGATAAAATCACTTACCTAATGATTCATTTAGGATGAACAATATTTAGCATCAACAATAGTAGGGTTAAACAAGTTATTAACTTACAATTGAATCATATTAATATTTATAGTGTCATATATTATCCTTTTATAACTTTTTATTACCCATTCATTAATAGTATTTCAATATTTTCATTGTTTTAAGTGATAATTGTCGTATTTTCTCCTATATGGTTCCTCATGAATGATCTAGATCATGTGTATATTATATATTTATATCATCATCAAAATAATTATTATAAAATGATTAAAATGTATTTAAAAAATAATTTATGTCTAAAACCAATCAATAAATATGGTTTGAAAAAATGAGGAATGTTATGATCATGGATACGGTAGGTTGTTCGTACACATGACTAAAAATTCCATTTTTTTATCGATCATTATAGAAAAAGGTAAGTGATATTTAATATATATATATAATTAATAACATTATCAATTCCATATTATATACATATATATATTATCCATGGTTTTTGGTGATAAAAACAGAGCCACATCACTTCATAAGGGTTATAGTCCACACATACACGATCAATGGTTTCATCATTACATGTGCGAAAAAGAAAGAGATAAAATGATATATATATATATATTATCAATATAAAATCATTAAAATCCTAATTATTTTATTATTTCTGTAACGCCCCGACCCCAGCTACCCAGAGTCGGTGCATTAATAACATAACATTGGCATGATCACAAGAAAGATCAAATCTCGAAAGACCGATTGGTTTAGTAGCCTTGGAAACACTAGATATATTCATAAGTTTTGCATTACATCATAAAATGAAAACTACTACAACAACATAATGTCTCTATAGTCCACACTATAATCCCCTCATAATATCCCTGCAGGTCATTCATAACTTACATCTTCACATCCTGGGAAAAATAAAACATAGAAAAGGGGTGAGCTCAAATGCCCAGTAAGGATAACAATATAGCGGAACATTCAAAAATAAGCATAAACATTTAAGGCAATGAATTACTAAAACAAAAGCCTTTTAAACTTGGACTTCAACATAGTATGGCAAAAGTAAAATGAAATAATGCCATTTACTTGTTCACATGGATATTCTACTAATCGAATAATCACATGCAAAATCAATAACCACATTCATAATGTTGGAATGCATAATGCCAGACTATCATAACCACATAGCCAAGGCCTCATGCCAAGACTACAAATATGATTTTGTCAAGGCCTTGTGCCAAGACACTAGTTTGTCTCATGAGACCTACCGATGCATCGAGGAGCTATAACGGGCTCCACCCGTCACTTATTAAGTCCAATGCATTCCCATATGAAAAGGTTTAAACATAACATAAACATTCGTATTAAAACAAGCATACGAAATGTCAATACTTTCACAATAAACTATGAATGGTATAAAAATAGCACATCCACAGTCAAACATATCACAAAACCTTCAATACAATATAGAAGTTTTGTATCATAATAAATCAACTTCAAATAATCTTAAAATCCATCAAAGGATGTTGACATAGATGAAATCAAAATTCTTTTTAAAGAAATATCTCCTTTTATTTTGAAATCATTTAAGATCCATATAAAATAAAACATTTTCTTTGAAAATATTCTTATAAGCTTGTAAGTAAAGCTTTGAAGATTTTATAACGGCGTAAAATAACCGCACCCTCCGTATAAGTTAAAAAAACATTCTTACCTCAATTCTGTCGAAAAGGTTAAAAAGGACCTTGTTTTGAAAACGACGGAAAGATTCCTTTATAAACCTCTTAAAAAGTCAAAAAAGGGTATAAATGACTTTAACCCATATTCTTGTAAATAGTAAAAATGTTTTGAAATACATTTTTAAGAAACATGGATGTGGATGATAAAGAGATCCCAGTAGATTATTACATATAAACAACCTCGGATAATGAAGAGATTGTGAAATAACCCTTACCTTGTACTTTTCCTTGGTTGGGGTAGGTTAACCTCCTGTATAATGGTGAAATAATTGTTATTAAATTATACAAGAATCATATATATTAATATTATATCATATATGATCTTTTAACATTGATTTATTAATAATATCTTAGAATTATCATCGTTTCGGGTGTTAACTTACTCATTTTCTTTTATATGTTTTGTTACATAAGCCATGTTTGTTGTATCTTATTCATATCCAGAATGATATCAAGTCCTTAAAAATCATTTTTAAATCATAAAATGATAATTATACTTGAATGGATACGATGGAGAATGAATCTCATCGCGTTCGTGGAGACGGTAGTCCGTACGTACGCACGAGCGACAATATCATTCTTTTGATATTAAAATAATATATAAATGAATGGTATATCATATATACAGAATCATTAACATGTTATATTTATTATTTACATGAGTTACACATCATTATTATACCCATCCAAAAAATATTATATTGAATAACAATTACACCACGACGTGGAGACGGTAAGCCGTACGTACGCACGTATGGTGACATGTTATTCAAAGGGTGGATAGAATACTGAATATGGTTGTACCATACTTATAATAACATCACAGTATATGTGAGATACTGGAGTTATTATTTTAGAATGGTAAGAACAAAGGAAGAAGAAGTGGAAGAAGAAATGAACTTAGAAAAGGGTGGTGAAATCATTACCTCTTCTTCGGGTTCTTCCTTTTGATTTGATCAAAAGGGCTCCTTAGGTTGGCTTTCTGATCAAACTAAGGCCTCTAGGTTGTAGTGAGGGATGTTGGGAGAGTATTTGGGCAGAGTTTGGCCGAACCAAAAGGCTTTGAAGGTGTGAAGAAATGAGAAGGAGGAGTTCCCTTTTATAAGAGGGGTGAGGGGCACCTTTGGAAAAGCTAGAAATATTAATTTATAATAAATTCATATTCGGTTTCTAATGGCTCCAAAGTTGACTATTCAAAGGTTAAGGTGGGGATAGGTCGAAAACCACTCAACCAATAGAATTTAGACAGGTTTGGGTACTTATATTAACCTTATCTTTAAGTATTAACTCTAAGTTAATTAGTTTCACTTTTACAATGTCTCTTTGTATTTTTATATAATATGGTTAATAAACTTACTATATACATCCAAGAGACCCCCAAGTGGTCCATTAATGATTACCCTATCATAATATAAGTCTCTTGTCCGATCCTTAGATTTTTAGGAATTTAATATCAATTAATAATATAATATTTGTTTTAAGAACTCTTTTATGTCAATTTTGACACTATTCAATAGTTGATTTTTGTGAAACTCATAACAGATAGATTACTTCGATAAAAGTCCATTAAATCAATCCTAATATATCATATTAGCCTAGAAAATTAGTTTAATTCATTAAAAGTTTCATATTATATTTATTTGGGTATTTATAATATCAATTAGTTTAATTTTTCACTATTATAGTAATTACTGCATCATCATTGTGTCATAAATAAAATAACTTATATAATGTCTAAAAATTATAAATAAAATATCATTATGTAGGAAATCTTTTTCGCTTTCTAATGAATATTTATAATCTAAAATCCAACATATATAACCCTATGTAAAAATTGTTGTTCTAAAAGATATATGCTTGTGTCATTTTTGTATTCATTTTAACTAAATTAAAATAAAGTGTCATTATCACTTACAAGTGGATCTATGGGGTCCCAAAATTGACACAAATATGCCCATGGTCGACCATATATCAACCAATAGGGTTAAGACACGTTTTTAGGGTAATTTAGTATTATTATAATATTATTTTTTTAACCCTTATTTACCGGATTTACCCTTAACCATGGTAAATAAAATATTTACCGCAGTAATTATTCAAAATGTCTAAAAATAAAAGTTACCTATTTACACAATTTGAACATCCTGATTCCAAATATGGAATCCATTTTCCTAAATTCAAAACACAGAAGTGGCAGAAATTAATTTAAAATTAATTCCCGCTGTCAAAACAAAAAGCGTGTTTTTAAGAGATAATAACTATCAAAAGATTGACACTTGTTTATGTTCGGTTTAATTGTAAAATTATGTCCAATGACCAACATTATATTAAATGGTAAAAATATATTCTAAATATACTTTAAAACTACTAAAATTCATAATTTATCTCTATTAATTATTTTGATTAAAAAAGTTGTTTTTAATTAAAATTTAGTAATTTTCACTATTCATCAAAATATGAAAGTTATCCGAAAAGTACCAAAATTTCACCTTAGGCTAAATTTGATATTCCGAGTCCAAAAATGAAGTCCATTTTCAAATATAAAATATATATAATTTCAAAAATTAGGTATTACTATTCACAACGGCTAGTTTAATTAGTTGTGGTGTGTGTTAGAACTCGAGGTTGCGTACAACACACGCTATCGCATTATTCAAAGGGAAACGTACCGTAGAAGCTTGGGGTGTTACATTCTCCCCTCCTTAAAATAATTGCGTCCTCGCAATTTCTAGGGTATTACTGCATAAAAAGACTCGGGTGGTTCTTCATCATAAGTTCCTCGGGTTCCCACGTTGCCTCTTCCATCTTATGATTCCTCCACAAAACTTTTACCAGACGCGTCGTCCGGTTTCTCAGCACTTGTTCTCTCGTATCAAGAATGTTGATGGGCTCTTCGCGATAAGACAGATCGGGTTCCAGTTCTAAATCTTCATAGGTGAGTACATGCGTTGGGTCAGGCATGTATTTCCTCAACAGAGATACGTGGAACACATCGTGAACTTTGGAGAGACTTGGCGGCATTGCCAATCGGTAAGCTACAGCCCCAATTCGTTCTAGAATTTCAAAAGGTCCGATGTACCTGGGACTCAATTTACCTTTCTTACCAAAACGTATGACTCCCTTCCACGGAGATACCTTCAGGAAAACATGATCACCGACTTGAAATTCCAAATCCTTCCTTCGATTATCGGCATAGCTCTTCTGCCTACTTTGAGCTGCTTTAATGTGATTTTGGATTACCTTCACCTTTTCCACCGTTTCCTCCACCAGTTCTGGGCCTACAAGTTTTCTTTCACCAACGTCATCCCAACAGGTTGGTGTACGACATCTCTTTCCGTATAGCGCTTCATATGGTGCCATCTGAATACTTGAATGGAAGCTATTGTTATAGGAAAATTCTACTAGTGGTAAATATTGATCCCACATACCCTGAAAATCAAGTGAGCAAGATCTCAACATGTCTTCTAAGGTCTGAATAGTCCGTTCTGATTGTCCGTCTGTCTGAGGGTGGTAAGCAGTGCTCAAATGAAGTTCAGTATCCAGGGATTTCTGAAGACTTTTCCAAAATCTTGAAGTAAAACGGGGATCACGATCAGAAACAATCGATAGGGGTACTCCATGAAGTCTCACAACTTCATTAATGTATAGTCTTGCTAGACGTTCCAGGGGTAGATCTTCTCTTATAGCAAGAAAATGTGCTGACTTGGTAAGACGATCAACAATAACCCATATTGCATCGTTCCTTCTTGGAGTCTTTGGTAGCCCCATGAAAAAGTCCATTGTAATATTGTCCCATTTCCACTCCGGTATGGGAAGAGGTTGCATGACTCCTCCAGGCTGTTGCCTTCCAGCTTTCACTTGTTGACAAACCATACATCTTGACACAAAATCAGCAATCTCCCTCTTCATGTTGTCCCACCAAAAATGTTCCTTCAAATCTCTATACATTTTGGTGCTCCCAGGGTGTATAGAGAAATTGGAACTATGAGCATCATCCAGCAATTCCCTTTTTAGATCAGGTATATTGGGAACACAAAGTCTCTTCCCAAATTTCAAAATTCCATCTTCATACACAAAGTCTCTCAATCTCCCATCATTCACAGCTTTAATATTCTTCTGAAATTCTTCATCATCGGTCTGAGAACTCTTAATCCTTTCTAGTAAAGATGGTTTGGCAACCATTTGAAAAAGCATTGATGTTTCACCTTCCCTGGTTATTCCCATGTCCATCTTCACTAGCTCCATGAAAATTGGATCCCTTTCAATTCTCATATTGTTCAAAACTCCATGGTCTTTTCTACTCAAAGCATCTGCCACCTTGTTTGCCTTCCCTGGGTGGTAGTGTATCGTACAATCATAATCCGTGAGTAATTCAAGCCATCTCCTTTGCCTCATGTTGAGTTCTTTTTGTGAGAAAATATACTTCAAACTCTTGTGATCAGTATAAATCTCACATTTTTCACTATAGAGGTAGTGCCTCCATATTTTCAAAGCAAAGATCACTGCTGCTAACTCGATATCATGAGTAGGATAGTTTTGTTCATGAATTTTCAACTGTCGTGATGCATAGGCAATAACTCTATCATTCTGCATAAGGACACAGCCAAGTCCTTTCTTTGATGCATCACTATAAATAACGAACCCATCATTCCCCGATGGTAGAGTCAATATAGGAGCATTGACTAATCTTATCTTCAGTTCTTCGAAACATTCTTCACACTCTTTTGTCCAAACAAATTTAACCCCTTTACGTGTGAGCTTCGTTAATGGGTTAGCCAATCGGGCAAAATTCTGGACGAAACGTCGATAATAACCTGCCAAGCCAATAAAACTACGTACCTCAGTTATACTCGTAGGTGCTGGCCATTCTTGGATTGCCTTGGTCTTAGAAGGATCAACAGAGATTCCATCTTTTGAGACAATATGGCCAAGAAAAGAAATCTCCTGAAGCCAGAATTCACACTTGCTAAACTTTCCATATAATTCATGCCTCCTCAGAGTCTTCAAGATAATGCGCAAGTGATTTTCATGATCTTCGTAGGTTTTGGAGTATACCAAGATATCATCAATAAATACCACCACAAATTCATCGAGATACTCTTTGAAAACTCTATTCATTAGATCCATGAATACAGAGGGTGCATTAGTCAATCCAAACGGCATTACAGTAAACTCGTAATGCCCGTACCTGGTTCGAAATGCTGTTTTCGGAATGTCTTCCTTCTTTACACACAACTGATGGTATCCAGATCGAAGGTCAATCTTTGAAAAGTATTGAGCTCCATGCAGTTGGTCAAATAAATCATCAATACGAGGTAGGGGATACTTGTTCTTTATCGTTATAGCATTGATCTCCCTGTAGTCGATACATAACCTCATAGATCCATCTTTCTTTTTAACAAAAAGAACAGGGGATCCCCATGGAGAAACAGTAGGGCGAATAAATCCCTTATTACTCAATTCCTCTAGTTGTTTCTTTAGTTCGACTAGCTCTACAGTGGCCATTCTATAAGGGGTCTTCGATATAGGCCTTGATCCAGGAATCAAATCAATAGAAAACTCAACTTCTCATTCTGGAGGATGTCCAGGTAAATCTTCCGGAAATACATCTACAAATTCTTTCACAATAGGTACATCCTCTATTTGAACATTCCTTTCCTCACCCGCAGTTATTTCATTCTCTTCCTCCCCAATAATTGAATTTAGTTGAGCTATTGAGGGTGGATCTAAATAAGAATTAGGTGGTGACGATTCTGCTCTAAAAATAAGGTGTTCCTTATCATTATCATCAAGAATCGTAACCTCTTTCATCTTACAATAAATCTTCGCATCATAGTCCGAAAGCCAGTCCATACCGAGGATTATATCAAACTCAATCATAGGTATGATGATGAGATCAGCAGATAAAGAAAATTTATGTGCTCTAATGGGGACTGATTCACAAAACTTTGTTGCAACGATACTTCCCTTAGGAGTTTTAACTGACAACTCCCTTATTAAATCAAATTGGAAATATCTAATTTTCTTAGCAAACTGGGAAGATATGAAACAATGCGATGATCCAGAATCAAATAATGCATTTGCTAAACTTGAGGAAACCATTAAATTACCTGCCACCACGTCTTTCGGAGCTTCTACCTCAGCAGTAGTGATAGCATAAGCCTGGCCTTGATCCCTTGGCCTTTTCTGAGGTAAGTTCTCCTGACGCTTAGGACATGCATTTGCATAATGCCCCTTCTCCCTGCAATTGTAGCACTGAACGTTGGTAGCTTCCTTCTTCCCCTTGCAATCATGAGCTTGGTGGCCTTTTTCACCACACTTGTAACAGACTCCCATTCCCTTCAGGCAAGCACCGGGGTGTTTCTTCCCGCACTTACCACAAGATGGATATTCAACCTTTCCCTTCTTCCCCTTATTTCCATTCCCAGATTGATCAGCAGGTCTCTTCTTCTCTTGCTTTGCTTTAGAGTCATAAGACTTAGAGAATTCCTTTTCGGTCTTGATAGCACATGAGACAATGTCTTCGTACGATGAAAAGGATTGTGAGACTAATGCTCGACGGATAAATGGTTTTAACCCATCAAAGAAACGATCAATCTTACTTTTTGGGTTGCGAATATAATCACCAGCGTACCTCGCTAACCTTGTAAAGTTAGCCTCATACTTTGTGACATTCTCATCCTCCTTTTGTCTCAGACTCAGAAATTGTCTTTCCATATCTGCTCGATGGTCGCGAGGAAAGTATTTTTCTAAAAACAGATCTTTGAACTCCCTCCATTCCATGTTTGATACTTCATCATCTTCCTTCATGTTTTGAATCAATGACCACCATTGATCAGCATCTCCAGTGAGGCGGTAAACTGCCATGGTAACTTTTTCCCTTTCACTACTCCCCAAATCCTGAAATATTTTCTCTAGGGAAAATATCCATTGCTCAGCTACTAAGGGATTTGTACTCCCATTGAACGTTGGTGGTTGTTGTCTCATGAATCGATCTAACATTGATCCTCCACGCTGCGGATCAGGGTGCTCCATACGAGTAAGGTTATTATTCATAACCTGAGTAAGTTGTCCCAGTACGGTGATTAGCTGATCAGCACCAGTTGCATCACCAGCCCCACTATAATTATCTTGAGCAGGAGGGAAATCCCTACATGGAGTGTGTGCATTGATACGGTTTCCATTTCTTCCACTAGGCGCCATTTCTAAAAAATGGCATAAACTAGATCAGTTTATGCATCAAAATACATAATCCCATACTTATAAAACACTAAACATAAATTGAACTATCTATGGATATAATCCATAATCATAAATATGTTTTCTTTGAAGAAGTATATACTCATAAACCCTTCATAATGATTTGTAAAGAAAGTGAGAGTTATCCTAAGCATATCCCCCGGGAGTGTCGTAACCAAGAGTGCAGCAAGGCCCGTTGTCGTGCACCAGTTCCCGTTCGAGTCTAGCTCAAAGCGGTGTTTTCGGGTTTTACCCCTAGGTACATCTGTGCCAGAGCCGCCTCTACCTGCTCGTATCCAGACAGGGATGTATTGCTCGGAAAACTCACAAAGTCTCTACAATACCAAAATTCTAGGAAGTTCTTCTATACTAATCCTCAAAGTTCATCTTAGGTCTACGTGCTCTAATCAGAGTTTATCTAAATCTAGCTTCCAAGGTTTGTACTAAACTTCCTCTGATACCAACTGTAACGCCCCGACCCCAGCTACCCAGAGTCAGTGCATTAATAACATAACATTGGCATGATCACAAGAAAGATCAAATCTCGAAAGACCGATTGGTTTAGTAGCCTTGGAAACACTAGATATATTCATAAGTTTTACATTACATCATAAAATGAAAACTACTACAACAACATAATGTCTCCACAGTCCACACTATAATCCCCTCATAATATCCCTGCAGGTCATTCATAACTTACATCTTCACATCCTGGGAAAAATAAAACATAGAAAAGGGGTGAGCTCAAATGCCCAGTAAGGATAACAATATAGCGGAACATTCAAAAATAAGCATAAACATTTAAGGCAATGAATTACTAAAACAAAATCCTTTTAAACTTGAACTTCAACATAGTATGGAAAAAGTAAAATGAAATAATGCCATTTACTTGTTCACATGGATATTCTACTAATCGAATAATCACATGCAAAATCAATAACCACTTTCATAATGTTGGAATGCATAATGCCAGACTATCATAACCACATAGCCAAGGCCTCGTGCCAAGACTACAAATAAGATTTTGTCAAGGCCTTGTGCCAAGACACTAGTTTGTCTCATGAGACCTACCGATGCATCGAGGAGCTATAGCGGGCTCCACCCGTCACTTATTAAGTCCAATTCATTCCCATATGAAAAGGTTTAAACATAACATAAACATTCGTATTAAAACTAGCATACGAAATGTCAATACTTTCACAATAAACTATGAATGGTATAAAAATAGCACATCCACAGTCAAACATATCACAAAACCTTCAATACAATATAGAAGTTTTGTATCATAATAAATCAACTTCAAATAATCTTAAAATCCATCAAAGGATGTTGACATAGATGAAATCAAAATTCTTTTTAAAGAAATATCTCCTTTTATTTTGAAATCATTTAAGATCCATATAAAATAAAACATTTTCTTTGAAAATATTCTTATAAGCATGTAAGGAAAGCTTTGAAGATTTTATAACGGCGTAAAATAACCGCACCCGCCGTATAAGTTAAAAAAAGCATTCTTACCTCAATTCTGTCGAAAAGGTTAAAAAGGACCTTGTTTTGAAAATGACGGAAAGATTCATTTATAAACCTCTTAAAAAGTCAAAAAAGGGTATAAATGACTTTAACCCATATTCTTGTAAATAGTAAAAATGTTTTGAAATACATTTTTAAGAAACATGGATGTGGATGATAAAGAGATCCCAGTAGATTATTACATATAAACAACCTCGGATAATGAAGAGATTGTGAAATAACCCTTACCTTGTACTTTTCCTTGGTTGGGGTAGGTTAACCTCCTGTATAATGGTGAAATAATTGTTATTAAATTATACAAGAATCATATATATTAATATGATATCATATATGATCTTTTAACATTGATTTATTAATAATATCTTAGAATTATCATCGTTTCGGGTGTTAACTTACTCATTTTCTTTTATATGTTTTGTTACATAAGCCATGTTTGTTGTATCTTATTCATATCTAGAATGATATCAAGTCCTTAAACATCATTTTTAAATCATAAAATGATAATTATACTTGAATGGATACGATGGAGAATGAATCTCATCGCGCTCGTGGAGACGGTAGTCCGTACGTACGCACGAGCGACAATATCATTCTTTTGATATTAAAATAATATATAAATGAATGGTATATCATATATACAGAATCATTAACATGTTATATTTATTATTTACATGAGTTACACATCATTATTATACCCATCCAAATAATATTATATTGAATAACAATTACACCACGACGTGGAGACGGTAAGCCGTACGTACGCACGTATGGTGACATGTTATTCAAAGGGTGGATAGAATACTGAATATGGTTGTACCATACTTATAATAACATCACAGTATATGTGAGATACTGGAGTTATTATTTTAGAATGGTAAGAACAAAGGAAGAAGAAGTGGAAGAATAAATGAACTTAGAAAAGGGTGGTGAAATCATTACCTCTTCTTCGGGTTCTTCCTTTTGATTTGATCAAAAGGGCTCCTTAGGTTGGCTTTATGATCAAACTAAGGCCTCTAGGTTGTAGTGAGGGATGTTGGGAGAGTATTTGGGCAGAGTTTGTCCGAACCAAAAGGCTTTGAAGGTGTGAAGAAATGAGAAGGAGGAGTGACCTTTTATAAGAGGGGTGAGGGGCACCTTTGGAAAAGCTAGAAATATTAATTTATAATAAATTCATATTCGGTTTCTAATGGCTCCAAAGTTGACTATTCAAAGGTTAAGGTGGGGATAGGTCGAAAACCACTCATCCAATAGAATTTATACAGGTTTGGGTACTTATATTAACCTTATCTTTAAGTATTAACTCTAAGTTAATTAGTTTCACTTTTACAATGTCTCTTTGTATTTTTATATAATATGGTTAATAAACTTACTATATACATCCAAGAGACCCCCAAGTGGTCCATTAATGATTAACCTATCATAATATAAGTCTCTTGGCCGAACCTTAGATTTTTAGGAATTTAATATCAATTAATAATATAATATTTGTTTTAAGAACTCTTTTATGTCAATTTTGACACTATTCAATAGTTGATTTTTGTGAAACTCATAACAGATTGATTACTTAGAACAAAGTCCATTAAATCAATCCTAATATATCATATTAGCCTAGAAAATTAGTTTAATTCATTAAAAGTTTCATATTATATTTAATTGGGTAATTATAATATCAATTATTTTAATTTTTCACTATTATAGTAATTACTGCATCATTATTGTGTGATAAATAAAATAAATTATTTAATGTATAAAAATTATAAATAAACTATCATTATGTAGGAAATCTTTTTATCTTTCTAATGAATATTTATAATCTAAAATCCAACATATATAACCCTATGTAAAAATTGTTGTTCTAAAAGATATATGCTTCTGTCATTTTTGTATTCATTTTAACTAAATTAAAATAAAGTGTCATTATCACTTACAAGTGGATCCATGGGGTCCCAAAATTGACACAAAGATGCCCATGGCCGACCATATATCAACCAATAGGGTTAAGACACGTTTTTAGGGTAATTTAGTATTATTATAATATTATTGTTTTAACCCTTATTTACCGGATTTACCCTTAACCATGGTAAATAAAATATTTACCGCAGTAATTATTCAAAATGTCTAAAAATAAAAGTTACCTATTTACACAATTTGAACATCCTGATTCCAAATATGGAATCCATTTTCCTAAATTCAAAACACAGAAGTGGCAGAAATTAATTTAAAATTAATTCCCGCTGTCAAAACAAAAAGCGTGTTTTTAAGAGATAATAACTATCAAAAGATTGACACTTGTTTATGTTCGGTTTAATTGTAAAATTATGTCCAATGACCAACATTATATTAAATGGTAAAAATATATTCTAAATATACTTTAAAACTACTAAAATTCATAATTTATCTCTATTAATTATTTTGATTAAAAAAGTTGTTTTTAATTAAAATTTAGTAATTTTCACTATTCATCAAAATATGAAAGTTATCCGAAAAGTACCAAAATTTCACCTTAGGCTAAATTCGATATTCCGAGTCCAAAAATGAAGTCCATTTTCAAATATAAAATATATATAATTTCAAAAATTAGGTATTACTATTCACAACGGCTAGTTTAATTAGTTGTGGTGTGTGTTAGAACTCGAGGTTGCGTACAACACACGCTATCGCATTATTCAAAGGGAAACGTACCGTAGAAGCTTGGGGTGTTACAATTTCAAATATGTTCATTAATATTTCATGTATCACCTTCCGTGACAGTCATTAGTGAATGATGAATCATACAGTTTCATGAGGCGGTTTTCCGTCGTACACACAAGTGACGTTGTTGTATGTCCAACAGGTTGAAATGGAAAATGGTATTTATGATACAGTGACTCAACAGTTATAAATAATTTATCAATATCATATATATGTTTTATATTTATCAGAATATCCAAGGTTGAGAGTTGGAAAAGAAATAATAAACAACATCGGTTCATGAGGCGGTAGTCTGCTATAAACACAAATGATGATTTTGTAACCCATTTTATGGAAGTGAAGATAATTTTAGGTCATGAAATTTAAAAAAACATACAATTATATGGATGATACTGAGGCAATTAAATATTCATGGTATAATAATTATTTAAAGAGTTGGTGAAGTATGTAATTTAATGACTCTTGTTGAAAAACAATACATATTATTCTGGTATTCTCCTTAGTATTTCATTAAATCAGTCCTTGGTTAGATTTTATACAAAAAAAACATCATGGATGGTGAGAGGGAATTTGGGATGTTTTTTGGTATGGTATTGGTTGATCCTAATGGGTTTTAATGTGTTAAGATGAGAGGATAGAGGGCGGCCTTTTCTAGCTCAAAAATTTTACATTATCAAACTTTAGAGGTTTATTGGACAAACTATTTCCAAAAAAATGTTTTTTAAATGTTTATATGTCTTTTATGACATTATTATTTTTATTTCATATAGAGGTAAATCTATTTTTACCTAAATCATTGTAATTAATTTTCACTAAATTCACTATTCAATTAGGTCAAAAAATAAGTTTTACTTATTAAAAATTGTAATTTATTGTGATTTAAAATATGGAATAAAATTTTATAAATTCATTTCACCAAGATTGAAAATTTTAATTTAAAATCAATCTCCTAGACAAGATGAAAAAAAGACCTTTTAAAGTGAAAATTTTCAAATTATTACAACGTTCTTATATCTAAATTCTATATATATAAGATTAAATGTAACTAAATTGTATTAATTTGTTTATATAATTGAAATTAGGATTCATTAAAACCAATTCATAAAATTATTTATCATAAAAAATTATTTAAATAGAAATTCTTTTTTCAATTGAAAATCCAATATTTTTTATTATTCATTAAAAATAGAGCCCTCTATAAAATCCAAAAAATTAAACCGAAATAATTATGATATTTATATTTAGATTATTAAGTTTAGTTTTACATTAAATTTTATTAAAAAATTAGAAATTTCTTTTGAATTATTCATGAATATCAATAGTAATTTGTAGTTTAGAACTATAGTTTTTTCAGAAAAGCATTATTTTTTATTTTAAATGATATAAATTTCATGTATAACTAATAAATAAATAGTAAACATCTTCATAATATATATTTTTGTAATGTATTTAATCTAATTGAATCCCATAATTCCAAATTCTGGGTGATAACTATAATATTAAAAAATAATATTAATAGCATATTGTGTTGGGTAAAACTCATTCTAGTGTGTGATAGAAGCAATAAAAAAAATTGTTGAATGAAATTAAAGCTAACTTTTTATTTAATATAACATACTTTATCTAATAAAATTTTATAATTTTTCAATTTTTATGGTGATACATTTTATACAATAAATAAATTTTTTCCTCAAAATTTGAAGATGTTATTAGTTGTTAAGGGTTTGATATTTGAAATTACCACTACTAAAAACCCACATCGTAAAATGGATAGTATTATATCCTCTTATTAAGAGATTCAGTATGTAAAAAAGTAAAATGGAATAAAAAATTACTATGTTTCTATGTAGGAAATAATTTGCGGAAATTGAAAATGATTCCATGGAAGAAAACTGTAAATATTTATAGAGAGTGATAGTGTACATTAGTAATAAGAAGTTGAATGATCAATGGAAGGTTATAGGGATCAAAATCATAAATTTGAAAATGATTTAAAATACTATCAGATACATCGAATATAAATTCAATAGGGTATAATTTTTTTTATTTTAAGATCATTTTCATAATGTTTAAAAATTATTTTACTATCTAATAAT
This sequence comes from Viscum album, assembly GCA_963277665.1. Taxonomy (NCBI): domain Eukaryota; kingdom Viridiplantae; phylum Streptophyta; class Magnoliopsida; order Santalales; family Viscaceae; genus Viscum; species Viscum album. The sequence continues at coordinate 729,394,171 of OY728155.1, forward strand.
ATAATGAATAATACATAATATGTTTGAAGAAAAAAATTTCACTCTTTAGGTTTCCTTAAATATCTTACTCTAAGAAATTAATATCAAAAATTGATTTTTTTATGCTTGAAGCACTAAAATTGACTATTAATATATTTTATGTTCCATAAAAAATTGACATACCTTTTATTATATATCAAAATATTTTTCAAAACTATGGATAGAATAGGTTACCTATTATAATAAATGAGTATCTAAACCTAAAAATGTTTTGTCATTAATAATTACTTTTCTATTTTTATATTTATTTTTTCAAATCATCTGATAAAAAATAATGATACATTAACTAGGACATCACATACGTCATTGGTATGCACCAAATCATTATAGTATTTCAGTTGTAGGTTCATACCTCATGTACTTTCTGGAGACATCAAGTTGTCACCCTACTCGAAAGTTTTCATTTTTAGAAACTAAATATAATCCTTACAATGATCCCAAAAAAAATATGATGGACACCATTAAAACAAAATTAAGCACCAAATAATATTTTTACTAAGATTTTCAATAAAACTTATTTTTTACGATGTCAAATATTATTTCTTGACTATTATTAAAATGTCATTAATGATTGTATTAACCTTAATAGTTATCAATACCATAAAACTAATGTATATAAAATGTGAAGGAATTATTATTATAATAAATTTACTACTACAAATATACTTCCCACAAATTTCTCCGAAAATTTCCTTTGCCTTGTGTCATTTCTACCACCCAAATTATTGAAATGGGTGTTCTTGATGAGGAACTTCTGATCAACCTTAATCACATAACCATGATACGATTCATGATTTTTAAATTAATGAAGACATGTGTTATTTTAAAATTTAACACAATCCATAGATGTTTCATGATTCTTATACCCAAAATACAAGTGTTAAAATACATGAACAATTTAATTATTGAGTCCCAATAAATAAATTCTTCATATATTTTATTTCCACATAGTTCCTTGGTCTGGGGTTTAACCACGGTCATTAATTATCATATTATATTTAGATAATTCATGTATTTTTTAAAAATGATAATTATCTTAAGAATATCCCCAAGGAGTGTCTAACCAGCTGCATAGTAAGGCCAATTTTTGTGTACCAGCTAATGCTTGAGTTAAGCCCAATGTGCCATTTTGGAGTTATTACCAATATGTACATCTATTCCAGAAAAACATCCACTTGTATTATCTATAAAGGATTGTATGTATAAGAAATAAAACATAATTTATACCTAAAAAATATTTCTATGCTCTTATATAATTATCCTAAAATTATACCATAACGTAATGTTCACTAATCTATGATATTGTAAATATAGTTCCCTAAGTTCCTACTTAACTATATATGATACAAAATATAGGGACACCAACTAAAACATCTTGGAACCAAAGCCTACATTATTACATGTGCATAATATACAAATAATTTCATCCATAAGGACAAATCAGTTTAGTAGTATTGGTAAAAAAGACACAAACTTGAGTCTTATGTTACATTTGAACATCAAAGTTATGCCATTTTTTTCATAATACCATTATTACCTCTAAAATATTATTTCATATCTATTATAGTAATCGTCATGGAATCTTGAGGAAAATAAAAAAATATGGGGGGGATCTAATGACCATTAATGGTTAAGTAAAATGAAAGAATTAAGGAAGTAGTAAGCATAATTAATATGGAAAGGTAATAATAGATAACAAATTCTATATAAGTGATAAATTGAGAATGAATTGAATGTAGAGATAATATCAATATAAATATATCATGGATAAAAATAAATATGTAATGTTAAATAATTTAAAACACATTCTATTTAATATATAACATTAATATCATAATTGGATAAGTAATAATCAATATGGAAATGTAAATAAGTGAAAAATCGTGTCATTTAATCCATGAATTGATAATGAAACAGATTCATATATAATATCATAGTCCTAGATAGTAATAACTTAACATAAAATGATGTCAATGATTAATTATTGGATTCCCTATTTCGTAAGTACATGATACCATTCCATCCATAATTATCCTCAACATTGTTTTAATCATACAGGGTAAAAACCCAATAAACATAGGCTAGCAAAATGATTCATCCCATGAGACTACTGTTTCATCTAGGGGATCACATTAACCAGTCCCCAACTCATTTATTTAATTTCTAAATAAATCCTCATATATTTAGTAATTAATTTAATTCATATATAGTGTTCTTTATCCAATATCCTTATTAAGTAAAGGATATAGATTTATTAGTATTTCTATAGTTAATCAAATAACATTCAATGTAAATACCATATGTAAAAATGGAATACATATTCAGAATTTATCATATCCATTTTACATGAATATGTATAATTCAATGTAATTTAATGTCCAATTAAATATGATTACAAGTAATATATTATTTCAAGACAAAGTTAGAAATTGCATAATAAATTGAGATTGTAGAATAACTTTTACTGTTTGGGAAATTTAAAGTCAAATCAATTTTGATGAAATAAATAAAATTGTAAAATAAATTTTCATGAATAATTAAATATTCATTATATTACATTTCAATCCGGTTGTATATACATAATATAAAATTGAATAGGTGAAAAATAATAGATAAGATTGAATAGAATGTAAATTGAGATGAAATCATTTACTGTGTGGTTCTTTTTGGTTAAAAATTATTTAACCTCCACTATATTGGGCTTAAACATGTTTTTAAATTCCTCAAAACCCATATTAATATTTATAATTTCATACATTCTCTTTTTATAACATATGATTTCCTATTCATTAATAGTATTTCATTATATTCATTATTTCAGAAGTTAATTTTCTTATATATATTTCATGTTTCATCATGAATGATCCATATCATGTGTATATTATATATTTATATCCTTTGTATAATAATAATCCTGAAATAATTATCACATTTTTACAGAAATAAAATATATTATTAAAAGGTAGGTCATATGCACGCAAGATAAATAGTTCCATTTTCACTAGTTATTATGGAAAGTGAGTAAGTAATATTTTACAATTCACGAATTATAATAATATCATCATTAAAATGTTATATAACTATATATATCATCCATTTTGTGTTGTGATGAAAAGAGAGTCACATCGCTTCATGAAGGCTAAGTCCACATGTACAGGATTGATGTTACATCCTTTTGTTGATGATAAGTAAAGAAATAAAATGATATATATTATCATTATGGAATTATTTATATAAAAATTATGTTATTATATAACTTATATTAATTAGTTTTTTCTTTACCACATTCAATGTTAAGCGTTAGTGACAGAAGAATCACATCTCTTGGTGTGGCGGTAGTTCACCGTACACATGAGCGAAGTTATCATATTTCTTATAGAGTGTAAGGAAACATTAAATATTTTATATTGTGACTCCAATGATATAAATATTTTTTAAAATATAATATATATATATATATATATATATTTTTATATACTTTATATTCATCATCATACCCAACCTTGAGAGGTGGATATGGAAAACGTGAATGAAATTGGTCTGTGAGACGGTATTCCACAATACAAACAAATGATGATATCATAACACATTTAATTCAAGTAGAGGTCATTTTAGGTCATGAATTTATTATAAAGGTTTACCAAAATATAGAGTATATTAAGGTTATTATTTCATAATGGTATAATAATAACTTAATGATGTGGATAATGAAGTAAAATAAACAAGATTGTTGAAAAAAAATTCTCCTTCTTATGTTATCCTCCTTAGGTTTTCATTGAAGAATTCCTTGGATAGAATTATACCAAAAAACTATTCTAAGATGAGGGAAAGTAATTTGGGATTTTATTTGGTCAGTTTTAGATTGATCTAAAGGGTATTTATGGTGTTAAGTGGAGAGGATATGTGGTGGCCTTTTATTAGTGGGGGAGTGGACATACTTGGTATTCTAGATAAGAACTGAGTGGTCCTATGTTTTCCACATGCTAGAAGAGCCTAAAATTTCCCATTCACATACTTTAGAGAATTAATGATTTATATTTTTCTAGAAGATTTTTTTTACAAATTTATTGGTCATTTATTCCCCTATCATTTTATTTAACCTCGTAGTAAATAAATTTTTACCTTAACAATAGTAATAATCATTTAATACATTTACTATTAATTTTGGTTAAAAATTGAATTGAACTTATTAGAAATTATAAATTATAATAATTCAAAATATTGAATCCCTTTTTTCAAATCCATTTCATATAATTTGAAATTTAAAACTTAAAATTATTTCAACATATGTTTTGAGTAAAGGGGTTTTTTAAGTGAAAATGTTCTAAAGATTACAATGTTTTTTATCCTAAATTTAATAATAAAATTATTCAAATTACCTATTATATAATAATTGATATATATAATTAAAATAATGTTTCATTATAATCAATTTAAAACATAATTTAAAATAAAAACATATTTAAACAAAAAGTAATTATTCAATTAATATTTTGTATTTTTCATTATTCATCAAAAAAACCTCTCTAAAAATTCCAAAAAAACATTAACTAATTTCAGAATCCTTTTTTAAAAAATATATTATATAATTCCCTAAAAAAATTCTATATTTCTCTAAAAAAAATTAAAATTTATTACTTATAGTGAAACTAATCCATATTTTAGAAAACATTACTCTTTTTCAAAAACAATTTCTTTCTATTTTAAGCGATACTTATTTTATTTCAATTAAATAGATAATTGATAAATATGTGTAAACTATATATTTTCAAAATTATGTTAATCACATTCATTCCCTCCATTCTAATTTCTGGGTGATAAACATTATATTAAATAATTACATTAATTTTATATTGTTTTACATTAAAACTCAATTTTTTTGTAACACAAGTTATCAAAAAAATAATTTATGTGGGATGAAAAAAAATATTAGTATTTCATGTACCATGTGTTATCCAAAAAATATTCTTTATAACTTTTATGGGGTTACATTGTTCCCACTATAATTAATTTAATCATCACAATTTAAACCTGATCTTGGAAATCATGGGTTTAATATTTGAAAATACAATTTTTTAAAAACACACTTCATGAAAGGGTTAGTAAAATATCATCTTAATAAGAGATATATAAATGTAAAATGATTAGATGGAATAGAACCAAACATGGTTTCTAAGTCAGAGAAAATTGTTTGAAAGTGAAGATGCGGATATTGATGAAAAATGTGAGTATTTATAGGGAGTGATAGTGATCATTAATCACAAGAAAGTGAATGGTAAATAGAAATATATGGGGATAAAACCCATAAATCTTTTTTAATTTTGAATACCATCTGATTCATTATATATTACCAAAATAAGGTAACATTTATTTATTACAAGATCATGTTACTGATGTTGAGGAATTATTTTATTATCTAAAATAAAAAGAAATATACTTACTCGATACATTTCAAAAATACTATTTCATCCATCGATTATGCTTCAATTGATTAATCTAAGTAAAAAATATCTAAAATTCAATTGTTTTTATGCGTGAATAACAAAAAATCACTTTTAATGGAATGTAATATGATTAAAATGTTGAAAAGTCTTTCCAATGTTTTGTAACTATTTTCTAAAAATAATATAGTTTAAACAAGTTTTAAAATATAATAAATTTATCTCTTAACCTCAACAAAACACCATTGGTTCATCATAAATATTTATTTAATTTTTTTTAAATTGTTTTTCTAAAAAGTTATTCATTATTACTATATTAATCTTAGTTTACTGTTATTACTTTTCCATTAATGATGGTATTAACCCTGAAGGTTTTCAATACCTTTAAACTTATGTCTATAATATATAAATTCATTATTACTATAATAATGTTTCCACTAAAACAAATACTTTCCAAAAATTCTCCAAAAATTTCTTTAATAATACGACTTTCCAACCATAATGTTTTTTAAAAGGGATGTTTAGGACATTGAAATTATCATCAATCTTAAACTAATTACCATGATTGAGTTCATAACTATTACGTTAATAAATACATATATTCTTCTAAAATATGACAAAATCCTTATATGTTTCATGATTCTTATAAATAAAATTATGATGATAAAAAACATTAATAATTTTTTTCTTATATCCCAATACATTAATACATCATCCATTTTATTTCCATATAGGTCCTTTTTCTAGGGTTTAACCTAGGTCATTCATTCTCATTATTCATTTAAATCATTTAAAACGATTTACAAGGAAAATATGAATTATCATAAGAATACCCCCTAAGTGTTTCAAAACCGGTACACAGTAAATCCTATTTTCATGTACCAGGTAACACTCAAGTCAAGATCAACAAGCCCTTTTCAGAGTTATTACCCCTTGATACATCTATTCAAGTCCACATCTACTTGTAGAATATATAAAGGGATGTATTTATAGTAAATAGAACATTATATATACATTACCAAAATATTGTTATGTTCTTATATACTTATCCAAAAAGTCTACCTTAGGGTAATGTCTCCTAATCAATGTTATCATAAATCTAGTTCTAATGGTTTATATAGAACATACTCTCATACCAACCATAGAGACTCTAACCCTTGCATCCCGAATCATATGAATACTTGAACACATAGCAATTATATAAAAGGAATTATATCCTGAGGGAGCAATCAGTGTAGGAGTCCTTTTTAACAAGATACACACATGAGTCTTACATTACATTTGAATATAAAAATTTTGTGTAATGTTTTTTCCTTCAAGAATATCATTATTCCCTCTTGAAAATTCATTCATATTTTTCATTGTAAAATTCATAGAATCTAGGGGAAAGTACACAAAATAAGGGTGACCTAAAATTCCTGGTAAGGGTAATGTATAGTAGAATCATTCATGAATCAGTAATAATAAAAAATATGGATAGGTAAAAATTGAACACACTTTCTATATAATAAATATACTAAGAAACTTGTTAATCTATAGATTATATCAATGAAAAATATCTTGGATAATAATAAATATAGAAATGTGTGTACCTGAAAACTCATTGAGTTAAAAAATGACATAAATATCATACATGGATAAGGAATAATATATTCTCAATGGTAAATAAAGAAAAACAAATTCAATTTAATTGATTAACTGATAATGAAATCAATCTTGAGATAATATAAAAGTGAAAAGTAACTTGATATTAATAACAAAATAAAAAATGAATAAAATTATTATGAATTATATTCGATGTTTCCCAACTACATGATACCCTTACAATTTATATCAATCCTAATGATGGTTTATAACATATTGGGTAAAACCCCACTCAACTATGGAGAGCCAACTAAGTCCATACATGAGACTAGTGATATATCTAGGGGGATGAATTAACCATTAAAAAACCCATTTATTTCATTTTAAAATCATTAATAATATATATATAAAAATATAATATAAAAAAATGTTCATTATAAAATATACGTATTGAGTAAAGGATGTAGATTTATAAGTATTTCTCCAGTTAATAAAATTAGTTTGAAAGTAGAAATTGTATGTAATAATTGTACATGGTTTATGAAATAATAATATACAACCAAAAATAATATTTGTATTTAATATAAATAAAAATTCAAATGAAAAAATCTTTAAATAAAGTTATTATTTCAAAAAAATTAAGAAATAGGAAAATAAATTGAGATTTCAAAATAACATTTACCATTTAGTAAATTTCTAGTCAAATACCCTTAGATGAAATAATTCAAATTTATGATTGAAATGACCTGAAAAATTATTTATTCATGTTATTAAATGTTAAATTGGTAGTATATACACCACCTAAATTTGAATTGGTTCATAATAACTAATAAGTCTTTATGGAATTTAAATTGAGAAAAAAATCTCTTACCGTATTCTTCCTTTTGGTTGAATATGATTTAACATCATGTATAGTTGTTTCAAAAATGTTATTAACTTTTTATAGAACCAAATTAATATTTATAATATCATATTTAATCTTTTTATAACAACTTAAAACCACATCATTAATAATCTTTAATTATTTAGATTTTTTTAGTGTTAATTGACTTAATTTCTCTACCATGTTTCATAATGCATGGTCTGGATATTGTTTATATTATTTAATTCTATCATCTCAATAATATTTATCATTAAATAACTATCATATTTTACATCTATTTTTCTTTTAAAAGTACCTATGAATTATATTTAGAAAAAATGAAGTACATTTCGATCATAGAGATAGTAGGTCATATGTATGCATGAGTAATGTTTCCATTTTTCAACATTGATTATAAAAATGGGTTAAAAAATATTTTAACTTTATCTAATGATCATAATAAAATTTAAACCATATTATTAAATTACATATATCATATATGTGGTGTGGGGATGAAAAGAGAGTCACATTGCTTCGTGGTGGTGGTAGTCCACATGTACACGATCTATGCCATCATCTTTTCATGAGTGAAAGGAAAAGAAAAAAATGATATATATTATCATTTAATAATTATGAATATCATAATTCCATCATTTTTATCATATATAATAGTTATTTTTATTTTTATCACAATCTATGTGAATAGTTAGTGAAAGGCAAATCACATCGCTTTTTGAGGCTGTAGTCTGCCGTACACACGAGCGACGTTATCAAATCTCCTACAGAATATAAGGTAAAAATATAAACATGATTTAGTGATTCAATAAGTATAAATATTTTTTAAATATCATATATATACTTTTTATCCCAAATCATTCCCAACCCCGAGAGTTAGATATGAAACTATTTACAACCTTAGTCTGTGAGCCTGCTGTATGCCGTAAACATGAATGATGATTTGGAAACTCATTTGATGGATGTGTAGATGGTTTTAGGTCCTTAAATTATTAGAATAAAATTATAGTAGATATAATATACTGATATTTTGATATCTTAATAGTATAATAAAAATTCAGGTATGTGGATAAATGAGTAAAATACAGATTCTTGTTGAAGACATTACCTATTCTTCGGGTATCCTCCAATGGTTTGTACAAAATCGTCAACATGATTTCTTTCCACGTAAAATAAAGCTTCTAGGATGAGGGGAGGTATTTTGGAAATTTATTTTAATATTTATTAGATGATACAAAATGTTTTTATTGTTTGAAGTGGAGAAGATATTGAGTGGCTTTTATATGTGGGGAGAAGATACAGTTTGAAATTCTGAAATGAATTGTGTTATCCAAAATTATTCACATACTAAAAGTGTCAAAAATGTACCATTATATAAAATTATTGGTGTAGAGGTCAAAATATTTCCATATAATAATTTTTGGAATATTTTATAGGTCTTTTATACAATTATTTATTTAGTATAACCCCTAGTAAATAAATTTTTACCTTAACCGCTGTAACAAATTTGAAATGCATTAACTAGTCAATTTCAGAATAAAATTATATCTATATTATAAGAAATTATAACGTTTTTATTTGAAATTTGGAATCCATTTTTCTAAATTCAAGTCATATATGTTTAAATAGTTATTTTAAAATTAAAACCATTGACGTGATGAGAGAGAGGTTTAATAAAATGAAAATGTTCAAAAGTATAATTTTTAATACCTAAATTCAATATGAAAATGATTCATATTTCTAAATTTTTTTAATTGATATATATTCTTTAACTTGGTTTAAATTTAATAAAATTCAAAATATAATTTAACATTATTAATTTTTTTAAAAAAAGATATTTTTCAATTAAAATTTAATATTTTTCACTATTCATCAATAAATAAAACTTCTCAGAAAAATAAAAACAATTCACCCTATTATAATTTTGTTAACCAAATTTCAGAAGAATGGTATTTTATTATATAAATATTTTGAAATTATTGGAAATTTATTTTAAATTATGTGCATAGAGCATTAGTAATCCATATTTTAGAAAAAAATATAGTTTTCCAGAAAACATAACTTTTCATTTTAAATGATAATTATTTTATTTCTAATCAATAAAATATTATTCCGCATATTTAAAATATATATATTCATAATTTTTTTTAATAATATTCATTTATTGCGTTGAAAAATCTAGGTGATAAATAAAAAATAAAATAATATTATTAATAGAATATTTTGGTTCTATAAAACTCGGTCTTCTGTGTAATGCAAGATATCAAAGAAATTCATTATTGTGTATAATGAAAGGTAACTCGAAATTTCCTGTAAAATTTTATATCCTATAAAATTTTATTCTTTTAGGATTTCTGGGATGTTATATATATTCATATATATATATATATATATTAAATATGAAATATAGATCATATTATATTTTTAATTTTTTCAATAAAACATCTATTCTTCATTCTTGTCAATTTTTACCAGGTAAAAACATTTCATACATTTTGTTCAATTTTTGATAAAAATCAGTCTTCAAATATTTCAAATAATTGTAAAATTTTTAGGTTTTTTGTTGAAATATAATAAAAAATATGTTGATCTTTTTATATTTAACAGGAATATCAATTTAGTTAGTATTATTATTATATGTAAAATAGTTAGTATACTAGATATGTAGAAATGGATAAGAGAACGATTATTCTACTAAATATTTTATTTGAATCATATTTTTAGGGGAAAAGTAATTTATTTATTTCATAAATATATTGAAAATTGTGTTTACAATGTATGAATTTCGAAACTGTGTACACATATATCTTTTAAAATGAGATGTCATGGGGGATCATTTTTTTTCAGAATAGGTTTTTAAAAAACACTATGAATTAGACACATCCTATGGAATAATATATTTTCACTCCCTAATAATTAAGTGTTTGGATGAGTATGGATCAAATATAAGTCTATAAAATGATTTTAATATTCAATGACATGATACATGAGTTTCATCCCAACGAGGGTATCTTTCAAAAAAATGACAATGTGGGGAGTCTCCTCATTCTGGAGTTGATAGATAAGCATTTCTATACATCCAAATTAATGATGGTGTGAATATTAAATTTTATATGGTATTAAATGGGTTCAATAAATTATTATTTATTATAGATCTATTACACATGAATGTCTTCTATGAGTTAACATACACAACATTTGATATGTTTTTAGTATTCTTGTAAAATATACTCCTAATTCGAGTTAATATCCCGGAGTAGTAAAATTAAGAACACATGTTTTCTAACAATATAGGATTCATATATGATATCTTTGATTTCTCCCCCAACAAATATATATATTATAAAATATTTAATACGCAACTCCTTTCTTGAACTATATATAACTCATCAAGGTGAAGGGAAAATAAGGTAAATCAAATCGTAATGTTCTTCTTTTAGGGGTTCAGAATTAGGGAAGAATATTACCTCAATATAGAAGATTTTTCCATATAAAACTATTATTGTAGGCATTATTTTGGTCATTTAAAATTGAATTATTAATGACATAGATTATAGAAAAAAACATGTAATTCCCTTCGACTTACCTCGATGCGCCTCTATCATCGAAGAGACTTCATATTTGGGACTTCGACATCCTCCTATCCAGGATTACAGAGAGAGTGCTGAACTGGAAAAATAAATTCATTTCTTTTGGAGGGTAGATCACCCTAGTGAACAACGTCTCTGTGGCTGCCCCCATTCATGGTCTATCCTCTAGCAAGGTCCCTAAGGGTGTGATCAGCTCCATCAATAGGATCCTTTCCTCTTTCATATGGGAACCATATGCAGAAGGGAAGAAATACTAGGTGTCCTGGATCGGAATGGAGAGACCTATGGGTGAAGGGGGAATCAACGTGTGAAACCTATGTGATACCATCTTTCATATGCAAGAAAGGCTTGCATCGTGCATACTTGAATGATGTACTCTCTTGGGCCCTACCATGCACACTCACTCATCTTGGTTGTGTGTGTTGGTGGATGGGAGTTTCTCAACCCTCTGGTCGACAGTTGGGAAAAATTTTTAGGTCCTCAGACTATTTGTTCATAGGTTGTTTTGGAGAGGATACCTCTCGTTCTAGCAGCGGGACTGGGGGTGGAGTGCTTGAATTTCTCGGGCGCTCGACCACGAATATTACGTTCAGGGAATCGAGCCTCTTCCCATATTTCGTCTCTGCGGTTCTTGATGACAGTCATAGGGAGAGTTTCCATCACATTGAGATGAACTCAAAAGATGACATATGTGTCTTCACACTTACACCTTGGGTCTCTTTTCATATAAGGGTTTCAGGGGTGTGGTTCATAGATCGGTGTAGCCAAGGGGATGGGATGAGATTATCTGGGTGAAAATAATTCCAACTAAATACAACTTTCTGACATCGAGTCCTCATAAAAGAGCCATTCTGATAGATGTTACCATCTGCAGGTGTGGAATCCGACTAGTCTCCAGGTGTGTGTGTTGCAGGGTGAATAATGTGGAGAGCACTACTCATCTTTTCTTTAGCAGTGAATGGGTGATCGAGGTCTAGAATGCCCTGAAGGAATTTTATGTGGTTCTTACTCTGTATGGCGATATCCTTTCCTTCTAGGAGTAATAGTTCCATGGTACTAAGGGAGGTGGGGTGAATAAGGTGTCACATTCAGTGTTGTTGCCTTTCAGGTTCTGGTGTATTTTGCAGTCACATAATAAGATGAAGTGTGAGGGTGGGGCAGTGACTGCTCGAGTTATAATTGTCTGGGAAAAAAATCTATTATTGGTCTGGAATAAGGTATTGATGTCTTCAAAAGAGGCCCACTCACTCCATATATATCAAGCCTTTTATAGGGTGAATGTACCTTCTAATAGTAGGTTAGGAAACTGGGTTAGCTGGTGTATCCCTTCGACTAGCTTGAAACTCAATATGGGTGGTTCTTGTATACGATGGTACATGCACGGTGGATGGGTGTTGCGGGAGGTTTTGGGATCTATTTACATAGATTTCACTGCAAGGCTGGGTAAGGGATCCTCTCTCCAAGCAAAGGCTATGGTTATGCTCACCGGCCTCACCTTGTGTAGGCAGCAGGGGATGGACATTTCAGAAGATTAAACGGACTCCTTTGTTGTCCATAATTCATTGAAAGGGTGTGGTGTCTTACCTTGGTCTATATGTTATAAAATCATGATATTAAAAAGTATTCTCAGTATCAACATTAGTATATGACATACCTGGAGGGAGGGGAACAAGGTGGCAGACTACCTAGCCTCAGTGGGGCACCCGGGCATGGTGGATGTGTTTCTACACACGACCGACTGCATTAAATTCAAGGGTATCTATTTTATTAAAGGGGATGCCCACATGTTACACTACTTCAGACCCCCCATATGATTCATTTTTGGGGGAGATCCTTTTGGACTTCTTCTTCTTTTTTACTCCTTTTTTTTCTTTTTTCAATAAAATTACAAAAAAATTCTGGATGGATGGATATATTATTTCACTAGAAATATTCTTTTGAAAGGAAAGATAATTATTCTAGACCCTAAAAAATTTATGAATACAGTCATATGTATGGATATGTTTGACCATATATAGTCTTAACCTAATCATGCTTATTGTGGGAGAAACTCATAAAATATTTATAGTGGTTTGAATATATATAACATTCCCAATAGAATGTATGAATAAACTATTTTTGTTTCTTTCCACTATTTTGAATGGATAAAGATGTCTAGGTGAAAAAAAAATTTCCTATAGGAAATCATGAGTTAATGAGATAAAAGTGTTTAGGGTAGGAGGTATAATGATTTTTGATTCATCTAGTAATGAAATATTTAGACAATGGTCCACTTTTTTATAGAAAATTATGGATAACCATTGTATGTAAATTTCTCATCTTATACTCTATAAATAAATTTGTCTTATCATTATTATAATAGAAGTAATGACCCATATTTCATACAAAGTCTGGAGAGTGGTAAATCCTTAATGATATATTATTTATTACTACTGTAGAAAAGTTTAAAAATGATTTTCTCTCATTTAATGATAAGAAGAAGAATGACCCAAGAGTAAAAATATTGAAAGGGGTCCAAATTATTGCATAACATAAACCTGAAAATGCCTAAATTTTGTTTTATTTTCAGGATTTTGTGGCTCTCATATTGTTTCTAATTCCTTATAAAAATATATTGTTCTTACTGAATTATATGAATCTATGTATTTCATTCAAATTTGTTTCATGAAAATATAACATTTTAAGGAATTATTTAGATGTGATTTAAATTGAAAATAAATTGTCGAATTATATATTACAAAATATTTTTTGAATTGATGGGAAATTAAAATACATCATCTATAAACTATATAATTTATAATAAATTGGACTCAGAAAAGAATTTATTTTAGAGTTGGGTGATGGAAATATGGAATACATGCATGATGGAGAATACACCGATGGTGCCAAATTTATTGGAATCTCTTATTGTGTGGTGTCCAATTTATATTTTTTGGGGTTTCAATTAATAACCAACAACATACATGATGATGTATTTCATGACATAATGTTAAATCAAATAAATATCAATAAAGAATATCATAAAAAAATATATAGGAAATTTCTATTTTTAATTTATAAATAAATTTTATATGGATAGATAATTAATTGATGATACAATAATTTATTTATTAATGAATCGGTTGAAATCACATTTCGTATCATCATTTTAAAGAAGGATCCAAGGGTATATTTAACGTACCGTGTTTTTTTCATATTGGTAATTTAAGAAGAAATTTGATTTTTTCTAGATTCTTATATGATGGAAAAAATTAATTACCCCTAGAAGATGCTCTCAAAAAAAAATTATGACCTCTTTGTCTATTCCATAATAGGTTTTTACACATGGATTGATGTTTTGTGACATTTCGAACTATTGTAATTTTTATAAAATGAATAATATTCAATATTTAATCAATTAAATATTAACTTATTCATAGATGTTCTTTTATAAATTTTTATTGAATTCAGAATTAGGTTGTTGTTCTATCATAAATATTGATTTTAGAATTGGAATTTTGTCTAGGTGAGGCCTAAACAAAATTTGGTCACTGAGGCCAGCCCGATCCCTATTTTATTTTTCCTTTGTTTTCTTCTTTTTGTTTTTTTAATTTTGTTTCCTTCCTTGGATCCTCAAAAATTAATTAATGGGATTCCTACATCACCTAACCAAGATATAATAAGTAGTTGGATAGGTGGAATGATATATTGGGGAAGAGATGCACCACTGAATTTGTCGACAGGAAATGGATTGTCGTACGAAAAAAGTGGGTCATAGAATTTGTTAAAATTTTGACAGATTCCCCCCAATGGTAGGCCATTTTTCAATAAAAACATTTATATTTAAAAATATTATGATTTATACCCCTATTATATCTTTAAAGGACCCCATTTACTTTCTATCATTATATTTTGGGTATAAATGGTTTTCGTGTGGATTTGAGGGATTTCATTTTCAGAAATCTTGAGAATAAGGAATGTAGTTAAAAAACTCAATGTATGTGTTCTACTATTTTGGATAAGATGAAAGTTTTAGAATTATACTCCATGTATGGGGTATACACATGTGAATGGAGACTTTTCTATATATATGAATACATAACTAGATTGTGTGATGTAGACCACTAGAACTAATGTGGGAAACACGACGTGTAGAGGTATGTGACTAGGTTACATATATGGCCATACCATGTGAGGTTCACGAGAAGGTACCCCATGTGTGGTACACACCATGTACATGATCAAAACATTGTTCACATGGGTATCCACACTCTAATTATGGATGGAATACAAGCCTAGGATGAGAATTGGGTGGACAAACCATGTACTAGGGTATACACAATGTGTACTACCCTCTTGCTACCTATTGGGTGGGTATTCATATATTTTACCCCAAGATATGGATTTGGATACACGATTAGCCCATTATCAGCACCTTTACATTTATATATTGATAGTACTACACTTGAGTTGATTTGAGGACTCCTGTGATACGTTACGGGCTCTTTGTGAAATAGAGTGCTTCTTCTTCCAATACTTAAATCTAGTTTCTCCTCAGCGGGAGGGAATTTCATATGATATTATCCATGATATATCTATC
Organism: Viscum album; assembly: GCA_963277665.1. Classification (NCBI taxonomy): domain Eukaryota; kingdom Viridiplantae; phylum Streptophyta; class Magnoliopsida; order Santalales; family Viscaceae; genus Viscum; species Viscum album. Next base: position 729,410,281 of record OY728155.1, read on the forward strand.
TATAATTATTATTTTTATCTCTTCATTGTGTATTTCTTCCTTTATATATTAACCCTTCCATTATAGGAGATCTTCTGGTTAGGTGTTTCTGAGGATCCCCTTTAGGATGAATCCTCTTGCATTTGGACCTAAAAGAAACCATGCAGGATGACTCTATATAATTAATTTTCTAAGGGGACCATGGTGTATTTATATTCATACATTAAAACTTAGGGAATACCTTGTAGGATCCCATTACCAATATACTATTTTTAGAATCCCATTTATGACACATCTACTTATTTACCATTACAAGCATCCCAGGTATAATGGATCTGTTATCTTCCTATTATAAGATACAATATAGGAATACTCATATTACCATCACTACTAAGGATTCTAAATAGGATTCCTCTCTTGTGATATGACATGTGGGACCCAGTGTGTTCTCATATTCTTGACAGACCGGATATGGTACTTTGGGTTTGTATAGAGATGGCAGCGAGCATCACTATAAAAACTTAGCCAAACATGTAAGCATATATGGTTGTGGATGTTGTGGTGTTTTAAGTAATTCATCTAGACACAATATTGTTTAATCATTGACATGGTTACAGTTTCTGAATCTATAATATCCATATTTTTTTAGTTTTTGGATGATTTTTGAGATGTGATTCTCCTTCTTATTGTGGATCTTATACATGCTTTCTATGACTTGAAATTTGAACCCTTTATATTCATATCTTTTGGAAAACCATATGCACTTCTTGGGGTCTAGATTCTCTGCATTTTTATTTTATTGTTATCATATTGGGATGTACATAGGTACTTATTCATATTTGTATTTCAATCCTAATTTATTATTTTGTTCTTGCATGGAATCCCTAGTGATTGGATAATCATGGACAATTACGCTTTCCCAAGTGATAGGGATGATTATGATCTCCCTGATTAATTATGTGACTGTGGTATCTGACATATAAATCCACATCATTGATTGGATTCTCATTGATGATTACACTCTCTCATTTGAGGGGGATGATTATTCTCTCCCTGATTGATTACATGATGGAGGGGGTATACATGGTTCTCATCACTATGGTAGGGATATATACACAATACATGATTTTTCTTTCCTTGAGTGACACCTATGATTATCTCTAGGTTAGGGTACATGTACCATTACTCTATTACCCATATGTACTTTCTATGGTTGGGTATGTTGAGCCATTAATATGAATGGATTATGAGTATGTACTTGGATATGAATACCATTCCATTTTCAGATCACTTAAGGTTTATCCCCTTAGGGTTCACTAAAGTACCAATGTTGTGACCACCAATGGAATGATAACTTGGGTTCATACCTAGGACTAGATATACATGGAATCAGTGGAAATATATCTCTCTCAAAATCAATTAAAACAAATCTGACAGTATATGTAATCCTTCATTATACTGATTGGAGAAGAGTATAGGTGAACCTCAGGTTATGAATTGTATATCTATATTTTCACATTTCTTTCTCAGAGACATTTATGGAACATGATAAACAATTTATTTTCAATCATGATTATGAACCCACATATTGACTTAATTTTACATTAATTGTGTGGTATGACATCCATACCAATTCCCTTTTCACAGAATGTCGAGACGATTTGGATTATAGACCAAAGGATTGACTACTATTGATTTATGATATTTTTTTCACCTAATTCATGTAAATACATATTTACACATATATATATATTTATTTACTAATTTTTTTGAATACACACACACACAGATATATATATATATATACATGATATTACATTTCATAGTTGATCATGATTATGAATCCAAGTATCGACTGTGTATTCAATTTATTTATTTGATTTATTTATTAAATTGTGTCTCTACTAGTCTGAGCATACTACACGATAAAAAATTTACGATAGTATATTTATAAATTTATCATTGGGTAGCATGTTGATATTATATATCACCCTTGTACGTGAACCATGGTCTGTGTGTATACCAGATGTCTTCTATTATGGTTGAGTGAACATTACATGATGGATAGGTCTGAGGCCTAGGGTTTCATAAAATATTGGATCAAATCATGTTGATTATTTTTACTGGGATATAGTAGGTCGGTAGTGTCTTCGAGAACATTTTTTTGGTCGGGCTCGAAGTTTGTTATAGAACCCAACATTTTTATTTTAGTTCCCATTTTGAAATCCTTCATGGTTGGTTATCTCAATTGGTGATCAGTGTTGTACGTGTGACATGATTGCTTATAATTTTATATAATTTACTATTTTATTATAGTATGATTAATTTGTTTATTAACTACTTCCATAGTCCGTTGAATTACTTCTTGTATGAAATCTAGATATTTCTCTTTTTTACACTAATATGAGTGAATAGTATCTGCCTTGACACACCATGGGATATCACTACTGGTCAAAAACCTCTGGCATGTGCAGAGATGTGGTTGAAGACTTGTGGTAAACCATATTAGAGTGCAAGAATTATTTCCTCAGGTTCCCGACATTACAAACTCTAATCATCAGTGTTTAGTTTCCAATTGTATTACTATTAGAGATATAATATACATGAGTATTATGAATGTGTCGGAACCTATAATGGATATCGGACTAGTGCATTAAGAACAATTTTTGGGTACATAGTCCCAGTTGTGAGGGATATGGGATTATTGTTCTGATTTGTGATGTTATAGTTTTATGTGATTTTACATTTGAGTGATGCACATGTTCTGTTGATGTGGTGATTTTTTATAGATTTATTTCTCTTCGGCTGTTGGAAAGAGGCCAATGACTGATTTTGACTCTTCACTGTCAAATGAATGTGTCATATCATGCGTCATATTTTTCATGTAGGATTAACATGTTATAAGAATTCTAGTATATTATTAAACTAATTTAAGGTTAAAATTGTTAAAATTGTAAAAAAAATTGGTTGCGACCAATAGGTTTTTTAGGAAATTATATTCAATTTGTCCAACTAGCACATGTATTTTGTTCTTATTGAAGGTGATGTGGATCTATGTTGAGGTGCTCAATGGTGAAGCTAATTACTCAGTCTTCATGCATGGGAGGTGCAATCACCCATGTAGGATGGTAGGGAACATGAAACCCAAAATATGGACCCCTTTTGGGGTGTTTTTATACATGTACAGTTCTTTAATTTGATTTTAATAACCTATATAGTGTTTTCCTACATTTTTTGGAATAAAATTCTACTTAGGCGACCTTATTTTATGGTTTTCTAGTCAGATATCTAAGTACATTTCTGAAATGTACTAGGAATTTTCTAGTGAAATGGAACTCAAGGAGGAATTACTATATACAGTTTTTTAATGAGTGTCAGTTTTGTATATCCTCTATGATTTTATCATGAACTCCAATGAGCGGTACCTTATGAGAATGTTTAGTGAAGATCAGGGCCGTAATAGGGTTATTTTGAAAGTTATGACCCTCACAGTTTAGTGTTACCATTACCTTCATTGGAGATGATTAAATTCTAGGATATGTGATTAGACCATGATATCCTACTACGAGGCTTGATTAGTACGGCTCGGTGGGATAACTAGTGGCTCTGAGTTTTGACTTAGAACATTGAAGGTTGATATTGTGTTAGATCATGGGAAACCAGTGAGAGAGATATCTTCCATTTTTTATGACTTTAAATAGTAGAAATGAGCATGACTGTGTGCTCATTATGATACTGATGCGAGGTGTTTTATCAATTATTACGATATAGGCATAGTGATGCCTTTGGTTTTTGAAAAATCAATTACAGTTATTAATTTTATATACAGGATATAGTAGAAAGTATGTTTTAGGTTCCTACACCTATTGAAAATTATATTCCACTATTTTTAATGTATTCTGAATGTGGGTAGCTTTTTGGATTGTAATGACAACTGGTGATGTGTGGTAATGGAATAAATTGTATCATTGGTATGGTGTACGATATTAAGTAGTAGTTCCAATGGCTTTTCATGATTATTTAGACTGATATTCCATGTAATACTGTCGGCATAGCCTTGTTATTGGTAAATAATGGTAGTGTGAGTCGAGTAATGATGCTTTGTGTCGGTTACCCATGGTACCATTTAAATCATAAAACATCAAGTGGTCATGAGAAAGATGAGGACAGATGGTTTCAAATACATTCTATTGGAATAGTTTCCCATGATCAATGGTTAAATTAATAAATTTTTCCATAATGTATATGCTACATTGATAATGAATTGGGTACCATAAAATGGATTACTATTTTTGGACATGGACACACAGTTTTGGGAGATGTGGTGTTATGTGTTGGATAAAGTCAAGTATAGTCTATTTTGATTTTACCATTGCTCAAAGAGAGATATACATTTCCAATCATGGAGTCAGGGTGGATGCCTAGTCATATATGATCATGACCTTTCTTGACATCATCTTGAGTATACTGATAGAGCTTCATCTCTATGTATAGATTCTTTTATTTTAAATAACTTTTGTAGTTTGATGGTGGAACATGTTTATGTGGTGCTCGAGGAGTGTTATTGTAACATCCCAGGTAAATATAGAAAATAAAATTTTCATATTTATTAATATTTTTAAATTAAATATAAATTTTTCTTTAAAGTGGATGCTATGTTTGATGGAATACCTGATACGCAATAACGGGTTTCTTTGTAATTTTATATTGCCCACAATGTGGAGTTGTACAGAAAAATAAAATAATAATATAATATAATTTAAAATGGTAGTTAACACATAGCCATTATAATGGAAAGAATGAACAAAACTAACTATAATATGATTATACATGTTTGTTAAATATTTACACATTTATCCAAAAAAAAATTAGAGGCTTAAAATAAGAAAATATCTGATTTTATGCATTTATACTATAATATTCATTAAAAGGACGATTTACCATTTATTGATGGTGAACCCTCTTTGAATATAGTTTGGGTCACTTTTACATTTTCTATTTGAAAAAAATACTATTCTTCTTTAAAATAGAGATATCAAATTTTAATTTCAATTCTTTTCATATTTTTGTGACAAAGTTAATTTTTTTTAATTGTGAAAAATACAGTGTCTTAATTGAAAAAATAATTTTAATATAATTTATTTTATATTTTTATATTATCTTTTTAGATGTTTTTAAAGTATAATTTGATTATATTTCTACCATTTAATCCAATATTCATCCTTGGAAGTAATTTCACTTAGAAATTGGACATAAAAAGTGTCCTACTTCTAATAGTTATTATTTCTTAAAAATAATCTTTTTATTTTGACAGTAAGAATTAATTATATTTTAATTTATGAAAATTTTGTGTTTAGAATTTGGAAAAATAGATTCCATATTTTTAATCAGGAGTTCTAACTTTTGTAAATAGGTAATGTTTATATTTAGAAATTATAAAAATTTACTTCAGTAAATATTTTATTTACCATGGCTAAAGGATAAATCGGGTAAATAAGGGAAAATAAATTATATTATAATTACAATAACATGTTCCATAGTCATATTTCTTGATACATTTCCAACCATGTAAATCCTTTGGTCTATTTTGTGATTCCATTGAGCCACTTCGGAGTGATAATGACTCAGTTTGTTAATTAATTTAATGTAAAGACAAAAATGGGAAAAAAACATATATCTTTTAGTAAATCGATTTTCAAATGGAGTTATATAAGTTATCAATTATACTATAAATATTAATTTTAATGATAAAAATATTTCCTACATAATTGTTTTGTTTTATATTTTTTAGATATAAAATAAGTAAAATTAGTTATGACACAATAATGATGCAGTGTTTTCCTCATTAATAGATGATTTAAATAAATAAGATTATAAATATTAAAAAACAAATATCCAAAGCCTATCCAATTGTTAATGGATTATTTTATTTAGAAAATTATTCATCTTACATTCGACTTTAATTCGTTTTGGACCTTTTGAAATCAGATATACTTTTATAATAAAATAATATTTTCAAATGTTCCTAAAGAGTCCCTCCTCCCCCGAATAAAAGCACAGCACTTATAACCCATTACTCACATCTCTAAAGCCCCTTATCTCGTCCAAAATATGCCTAAATAAGCTCCCCACATCCCTATATTCCTCCTTTAATCCTTACCTTAGGAGGAAGGCACTTCATGAAATCCTTCTGGTTCAAACCCAAGGCAGTTACCCAATTTAAATGTATCGTCTTCTTTTAAGTTATTTTATTTTATTTTACTTATCCAACCCCCTAAAATATTTTTATTCTTTTATTTTATAAGAAAAACAATTATCCTCAATATAATATGTTGTTTTTATGAGAATTATTCGAACTAAACTAACACACAACTTCTTCTAATGGGTAAAGATCATACTATTTATGTGGACGACGAACTACTGCCTCACAAAATGATGATTGTTCCCTATTATCATACCAAATATTATGGTGTACATTAAGATAGAACTGTATTTCTATATAATATATATTATATTTATATTGTTTCTATTCTTCTGTATTTTTCATATATATAATACCTTTAGGGTTTCCATAGTGGGAAAATACGATAATTTCATCAGTGGAAGTGCAGACTACTGCCCACTAGAAGTGATATGACTCATTCATGCCATATTTGGGACATATAAATAATGGATTTAATGAAATTATATATGATTTTATAATGTAATTATAATATACCTATGTATCATTATGTTTTCATTCCATTAAAATACGAAATAGAAATGAAATTAGTGTCCATGTGTATGTACGACTTACCGTCTCCATGAACGGTGCATTTAATTTCTTATCTCAAAATGTTATGGACAATTATAAATACACATATATATAAGATATATATGTCATATATGTTATATAATTCATGAATATCATTCTGGAGATAATATTCCTTTGACCACATGAACAACTTCTAATTATAAGAAGTACATTTTTGACTCAAATATCGACAAGACGAACACTATTAACATAAATAATTACATAATGTTTATAACATGGTAAAAAGTAAAATAAAAGGAATAATAATGTTGAAAAATGTTCTTAATAAAGTAGAAATTAACTTTAGTTTATTATTCCAGAGATTAAAAAATGAACGGGTCAAATCAGACCTGAGGTAAGGGGTTTCTTATCTCACTTTTAATTCCATGATATTTCCTTTGTTCACCGCTTATTTATTGTATGTGGTGTATTTTTTAGTTCCATTAGATACATATAATTATTCTCTTTATATTCATGGTAATATTCGATTCATTTGGTGGTAATTATATTTTGGTCTTATGACTCGATAGATTACAATGCGATTTCATCTCACTTTTTATTCTAATTAGATTCAAGCTATGTGTGCCACTAATTACTTTTGTGTGGTATATGTACTTCCCATGATTGTATTATTTTTATAATATTTATTAAACTAAGGGTATTTAAATCTTCATTTTATGATCATTCTTTCATAGAGTTTATGTTTCGTATGTTACCAAATCGGTAAGCGGCCCTTTCACCCTCCTCTTTTTAAAAGACTTATTTTTGTCATGTCTTTTAATGTACATATTCATATGTAGGGATATGATATTATATCTCCTAATTTCTATAAATTTTATTTCCAAGTTATTATTTACATTTATCTATCTCATCAACTCATTTTTTTAATTTTAATGTGATGTTGTTAGGCTCTCGAATTTCTATAAGAGAACTTTTTATCCCAATTTCAATTATTTAGGGTTAAACTTCTACTTATTAATTATGTCATGATATGAATATGTGTGAATGACCTATAATTGTTTTACACTAAATGACAAATCATCTTTAATGTATTCATATTTTTCATACATAATTATATAATTGATTTATACTTAATATAAGGATACTATCATTGTAAGGGATTTAGTCTCAATTTACGTTCCATTGAGATTTATTTGTTGTTATACACCAATTGAATTTTATAAGGTATATAGATTGTCCTTGGAATATTATATCATGAATACCATTATTCTCATAATATTATTATGTTTTTATTAAATTTTATTCCTCAATTATTTGTATTCAAGCATCTCTCATTTGGTTTGTAAATCCTTAACTAAAATATCTTTTTAAAGATTTGTTCTTCTAAATATTTCTCACTAATGTACAAGTATTAAAAATGGTTTTAAGTATTTATTTATATGGACATTAATGTTGTAAAATTATAATTCTTTTAAAATATTCAAATTGGTATGGGAGACATTGATTCAAAAATCTCTTTATTAAATGTTTTAAATGGTTTTGAAAATAGTTTGATAAAGCATTGATTATGTAAATATCTTCAAATGATATATTTTGATTGCAATTTGGAAATGTTAACTTTCCTTTATTATTGTTTTATGTTTCAGGAATATGTTATGGTTATTGGGAATTGTTTACATATATGGGTGGTTCTGTGATTGACCTAGGGAGGGTGAGCCCGAGATATCTATCTAATACATTGGGTAACGTGACGAAGGTAAACGTTAATGTTTCTCCTAAGAGATTTAGAGAATATACTATGGTGGGTATTCTAACGTAACTCCCTATGTTGTTGTGATAGCTATAATTTAAGTATCTTTTTTTTCTATAAGTTACCTTTATGATTTATGATTTCTATGTGATATTCATTAATCATATAATTTTATTAAGTATATTATGATTGAAAAGTATGGTTTAATTTAATTTTATTTATTGATGGGATAATGTTTCCTTTCCTCATTTTATAACACATAGTGTGATTTTTATGCTAATCCCATGTTTTTGAAATTTTTTTCCACAGGACATAAAGTTGAATAGGGTCAACGATTGGATCAAGGAAAAGTCATCCTGTTTAAAACTTAAAACTAGACATGTTTTTTATGTATTTTTATTTTATGTAAAAAATGGATACAAAGTAGTAGTGTCTATGTGTAATTTTCAAGTAGATATGTAATAGTCATGGCTAAATTCTTGAAAACTATTTACCTAAAAAGATCCTCAATGTGAATTACTCATTTAATTCAAGATTGTGTAATCTTTTAAGGCAGGGTCCTTATAGTTTGTATCAGAGGACATTTTGGATAAATTTATGGAATTTGAGTTGTTATTAGACACATGGTGAGTCTCTATGTCTACTCTTAAAGTTAAATCCTTGTTTTATAAATTTTTCAGATCAAATAAAGTCGGTTACAAATGGAAGAATGAGGATATCAAACAACATTCCAATCACTTCCTGAGGACATGCTCATAATAATTATTGTGAAGTCATGTTTAGATGATTGTGAATCTTTTTCTAGCATACAAATCACTTGAAAGTAGTTGTTTGATATATCGAACACCTCTACTATACCTCTCTATCATCATGGATAATGGGTTCTATTTAATCATATCATATTTTCACAATATCATCATATCTTCCAAACTGGTAAATATCATCAAGGAACATTCAATTATTTTACCTCATCTCAATATTTTGACACATATTATGATTTTGAAAAAGTTATAAAGAAATAGAACTTTGTGAAACCTATTTATATTTTCCTTAACATTATAATTTTTCAATACATACGTCTTTTATTTTAAAAGGACCATTAATTGAAAGGTTCAACTCAAATTCAATCCAACTATTTCTTAAAAGTCATGTTTTGTAAGATGATTTTAAATTATATGTCGTACATGTTTTTTTTGGAAACTATCTTTATGAAAACACCCATATGACCCAAGTTGAAAAATGGGTATTTGGATGAAGGAATAAAATGAATTTTAAGGATCTCTAAATCATTGTTGCAATGCATGTACCTTATACCTACATGAACACGATGATAATGAAACCATATGTAAATAATGATCATGGAATGATGTTCTTTCTATTGGAAATAGTTTTATTTTATCATATGAAGGTGATGAAATGAAAATATATAAGATGTTGAGGTCGTAATATTGGGATGAAAATGAAAGGTATAAGAAAAACTTTTAAGTTAAAACTTATTAGGGTTATTTTTTAGTTTTATAAAAAGGAAAACTAGTAAGATGGGTGATAACCCATCGCATCCGACAAGGCCGAATGAATCAGACCCACAACCAAAGGGTGATATGGGAGGATCTCCTACTACTAGCCTATGTGAAGTCACTTTTTAGTATGAATTATTAATATTTTTAGTTAAATAATTTTATGGATCATGAATAAGTTTATCTTGGGAACTTATGATTTATCAAATGAATATCCTTAATATAGGAAAATGATTTAATTATTAAGTGGTAAAGGATATTCTGGATGATGTTATTTCTTTTGGGGAACATTATATGCTTAAGGGAAATAGAATACTATGGGATCTTATTTGTGGTGTAATGGTTGAATGTTTTTTGGAAGAATATTTGTTTTTATTTTGGACATATGGAGATTTGGGTTATTTATGGAAATGATTAACCTATCGTAGAGAATATGTGATTAGGTTAATTACACATCAGTGTGAGACTTTAAGAGTAGTTGATGTTATTTAGAGAAAAATGTTATGATTTATCATGGAAGACTGTTTGATCAAATTCTTCTGAGTTTTGGGTTTAAATATTTATTTTGATATTGTTGAATAATTTTAAGGATAATTTTGTATTTAATCTCCTTTTTTGAACTTTGGGTACTATTTTTTAATTTTAGATATTAAGAGTAGTATGTCTTTTTATAAAGATCTATCCATTTTTGGGGACTATCTGGTTTCTTACTAACCATTTTTTTCGGTTGATGTAAAAAAATAGTGAAAATATATATTACATCTTTTATATATTCTGTGATACTCTAAAAGTTTATTCTAGCACTTTAGGTGTGGCCAAGTCAGTTTGAATACACGTAGTTTGGAGAAAATTTATGTTTGTGGTAGAAATTTAGTAAATTATGAATGTCTACATGACAAGTATATTTGTTTCATTATGTTTTTAGTTATTCTCATTAATAAATTCCTCAAATTTATGAAAAGGAACTTGAAAACAAAAAAAACTGTTCGTTTAATTTTTTTACTGGGAAACCAATTACTGTTTAACCCATCACATGTTTGTGGTTTTCTTATTTTTAACATTCTATTAATCATGTTTTCTATCACTCTCCATTAGAACAAAAAACTTAGTTTCTCCTCTATATCCATGTTTTCATGGAAACCTAGAATGTGTTATCTCGGGTGACCTTTGTAATTCTTTTCTTCATTTTAATGTGATAGTATTATTGACACCTTTTCTGATGGGGGACATTTAATGATGTTTCTGATCCAAATTTTAAATTTTCGAGGACGTAATTTCCAAAAGGGAGGAAGGATGTAAATCCCAGGTAAATATAGAATATTACATTTTTATATTTATTAATATTAGTGAATTAAATATTAAATTTTCTTTAATTGGGATGATATGTTTGATGGCGTGCCTGATATGCAACAACGAGTTTCTTTTAAATCTTATATAGCACACAACATGGAGTTATACTAAAAAATAAAATAATATTATTATTTTATTTTAAATGGTAGTTAAATCATAATTTTTTTAATGGATTTAATGAACAGAAATAACTACAATATTATTATACATGTTTGATAAATAGTTTTACATTTATCCCATAAATTTTAGAGGCTTAAAATAAGAAAAAAATTTATTTTAAGCATAAAAACTCTAATATTCATTAAAATGATGATTTATTGCCTTTTGATGGAGAACCCTCTTTAAATATATATTTGGACACATTTATATGTTATATTTGACAAAATAATATTCTTTTTTAGAATTGGGACCTCAAAATTTACTTGGGATAAAATTTCGGTATTTTTCTGATAAACTTCCTTTTTTGTGAATTGTAAAAAATAATGTATTTTAATTCAAAACTTACTTTTAATATAATTAATTAATATGGTTATATTATCATTATAATTGTATTTAAAGTATAATTATATTATACTTTTACCATTTAATCCAATTTTTGTCATTGGAAGTAATTTACTTGGAAATTGGACATAAATAAGTGTCAATCCTTGGATAGTTATTATTTCATAAAAACAATATTTTTGTTTTGACAGTAAGAATTTATTTTAAATTAATTTATTCCACTTATGTGTTTTGAATTTGGAATAAATAGGTCCAAACTGTTTAAATAGGTGACTTTTATTTTTAGACATTCGAAATGTTTACTTTAGTAAATTTTTTATTTACCATGGCTAAAAGGTAAATCTGGTAAATAAGGGTAAAACAAATAATATTATAATTACTCTAACATGAGTCATAATCATATTAGTGGATACATTACAGACTATGGGAATCTGTGGGTCAATTTTGGGACCCCATGGAGCCACATTGGAATGATAATGACACATTATGATAATTAATTTAAAGTAAAGACAAAAATGGAATAAACATATATCTTTTAGTAACTCAATTTTTAAATGGGGTTATATAAGTTATATATTTGACTATAAATATTCATTTGAAATTTAAAAATATTTCCAAAATTACAGTATTTGTTTTAAAAAATTTAGACATTAAATAAATAAAATTATTTATGACACAATAATGATGCACTGTTTACCTCATTAATGGATTATTTAAATATATAAGATTATAAATATTAATAAATATTCAAAACCAGTCCAATTTTTATTGGATGAATTAATTTATAATATTAGTCATCATATATTCAACTTTAATAATATTTAGAACTTTTTAAAAAGAATATAATTTTATATTAAAATATTATTTTCCATCTTTCGTAAAGAGACCCTCCTCCCCCTTATAAAAGGACACCACTTCTAACCCATTCATCACAACTCTAAACCCCTTGGATAGTCCAAACTCTCCCTAATTATTCTCCCCATATCCCTATATTCTTCCTAGAAGCCTTAGGTTTGGTAGGAGAGACTTCAAGAAATCATTTTGGTTCAAACCAACATGAGTTACCCGACTTAAAGGTAACGTCTTCTTTTTAGTTCTTTTCTTTTATTTTATTCCTTCAAAACCCTAAACTATTTTTATTGCTTTATTTTATAACAAAACAAGTATCCTAAATATACAGGGTTTTTTTATGAGAATTATTCAAACTACACATACACACACCTCCTTCTAATGGGAAAAGAACATAATGTTTCTATGGACTGCGAACTACTACCTAATGAAATGATGATTTTTCAATATTCTCCTACCATCTCTTATGTGGTGTATAGACTGCCCATGATTGTATTCATTATTTAATATAATTTAATTTATCTATATTTAGATCTTCATTGTATGAACCTTTTTCCATGGAGTATATTTCTCGTATGTTACCAAATCAGTAAGGGAACCTTTCACCCTTCTCGTTTTAAAAGACTTATTTTTGTTATGTATTTTAATTTACATCTTCTTATGTTGGGATATCATATTATATAGCATAATTGTTGTAAATTTTATGTTGATGTGATGAGATAACTTTTTCCCTCTCATCAAAACATTTAATGAATTTTAATGTGACATCGTTAGGATGTCGAATTTCTATAAGAGAACTTCTTAACCAAATTTCAATTCTCTGGGTTAAACTTCTACTTGTTGATTAGGTTTTTCTATGAATATGTGTGAATGAACATTGATTTTTTTACACTAAATATCAAATCATATTATGTCTATATATATTTTCCACACATAATTATATAATTGATTTAGACTTAATTTAATGATATCGTCTTTATAAGGGATTTCTTCTCAATTAACATTCCATTGAGACTTCATTGTTGTTATTCACCAATTCACATTTATATGGTGTATATATGGTCCTTTGGACTATTATATCATGAATACCTTTATTCTCATGATATTATAAAGTTTTTATTAAATTTTATTCCTCAATTATTTGTATTCGAGCATCTCTCGTTTGGTTAGGATCTTCTTCACTAAAATATCATTTTAATGATTTATTGTTCTAAATCGTTTTCATTAATGTACATCATTTAAAAATAGTTTTTAGGATTTATTTATATGGATATTAATGTTTTAAAATGTTAATTCCTTTAAAATTCTCAAATTGGTATGGGAAACTTTCATTCAAAAATCACTTTATTAAATGTTTTAAATTGTTTTAAAAATTGTTGGATAAAGAATTGATTATGTCAGTATCTTGAAATTATATATTGTGATTGCAATGTTGAAATTTTATCGTTCGAAAATGGTTTTTTTATGTGTTATGAATATGTTATGTTCATTGGGAATTGTGTACATATATGGGTGGTTCCATGATAAACATAGGGTGGGTGAGTCCATGATAGCTCTCCAATGCATTGGGTAACTTGACGGAGGTAAAAGTTAATATTTCTCCTAAGAGATTAAGGGAATATACTATGATGGGAATTCTAATGTAACTACTTATGTATCTGTGATAGCTACAATGTAAGTATGTTTTCTATTCCACAAGTTACTCTTAGTATTTATGATTTCTGTGTGATATTCATAAATCTTATGATTTCATAAGTATGTTATGATTGAAAAGTATGGTTTCATTGAATAGTATTTATTGATGAGAAAATGTTTTTCTTCCTTATTTTATAAACCTTAATGATATTTTTATGTTCATCCTATGTAATTGAAATTTTTTTCGCAGTACATAAAGATGAATAGGGACAAGGATGGGATCATGGAAAAGTCATGTTATTTAAAAAATTGAATTAGACATGTTTCTATTTAAGAGATTTATTTTAGGAAAAAAATTGATACTAAGTAGTAGTGTCTGCGTGTAATTTTCAAGTTGATATGTAATTTTCATTGCCTAATTCTCTAAAACGCTAAACCTGAAAAGATCCTTAATTTGAATTATTCATTTAATTGAACATTATGTAATAGTTTTAGGCCGGGTCATTATAGTTATGAGATGATTCTTACAGTGGGGTGCACACCATTTTCCATTGAAGGGTGGTGACCCTGATTTTCATTTGTAGTTTTCTGTTTTTTAGATGGTTTTTTGATCATGGATTTTGGTTGTGAAATAATGGTAAGGGTATTCCTATGGTGGTCAGTACCAAATCAGTATGATTTGAATGTCTCACATGTAAGAGATTGATGTTTACGTGGTGAGACTAGTTATTGAACAACAAATATAGCATATTTAAACAAATTATAAGGATGTGAAAATGAAGTCTATCTAAACACGCAATATTTTTATGGATTAGAAGGTTTATTGTGGGAGGTTGTAATGACTCGTGTTTTTAGGCATAAAATTAGAGCATATTTTTGAATTTTTCCTTTCAAATGATTGTATGAGGTAAAATGATCATTTTACACCAGAATATTTCCTTAGATAATTTTTCCACCTATTATTGGTCCTGATATATGGTATTTAACGTAGTACATGAGATTGGTGAAATTATAAAAAGCTTTAATATTCATGGAATATTTAATAATTAATACATAATTAACTAAATATTAGTTCATTCATATATGAATTTCAGTCAAATATATTGAATAAATAATTTTATTGAGATCTATCTCCTCCATTTTTTATAGAACATCTAGTTTTTCTTAATCATGGAAATAGCTTATGTAAAATGTTAGGGTCAGCCTAGCCAATTTCTCTTTTTTTACTTTTCATTCTTTTCCTTTTTTTTATTTTCTTTTCCTTCCATGTCTTCTTTCACACAAAACATTGGGAATCCTCCTGCATTAAAACAAGATATAATACAAAGAGTTAAAGATAAATATTAAGGGATATAGGTTAATACAGGTTCCACCATAGATCTTTACATGAGTTGGATCTTTTTTGGCGGCCGTTAAATAAGGAAATGGGTGAATCGTATAAAGATTCCACCAATAGTTATATCATTATTAATTTCATCAATAAATCCCAAAAAAAATTTCAATTTTAATTTTTTATATTCTTATTATCATTAATTATGAACCCTTAAGTGTCAATATATATTTTAGTGGTACAAAATGATGTTTTATACTGATTTGAGGGGTTTCCCTTTCACAAATCTTGATCACACAGTGTGTAGTTTTGGAACACACATAGTGTGTTCTTCCTATTTGAAGAAGATGATAATTTTAGAAGTATACACCGGGAACTGGGACTCATACATGTAGTTGAGTACCCAGCTACACCATGTAAAGTATATGATCAGACCCCATGTTGGTGGAACACCATGTAGAAGAACATGACTAGGAATATACATTTCCATGCAAAGGGAGCTACACATGATGGTACCCCATGTAGGGTAAATTCCATTTTTAGGATCAAAATATTATTTAGTTCGGTTTTTATTTTCGATTTCTAACTGGAGTACAAGGCTAGGAGGGGATTTGGGAGTACATTATGTGTGCTAGTGTATATGAACTATGTACTACCCCCTTACTACCCGTTTTCTGGGTTATTTTTATCTTTTCATCAACAAGCTATAATTGGACACATGATTGGTCAATTAGGAATATCATTCCTCATATATCATGTTGTTACTACCCTTGAGGTGATTTGAGGACTCTTGGGAGGTGTTTTATGATTTTTTAAAATAAAGAGTTTCTTCCTACGATAATTAATGATTTCAATCCATTGATAGTGATACCATTTGATATGAGATGATCCATGAGAAATATGTCATGATTGGAACATCATTGATATTCTTTGATGATGTATCCCTTGTTAGATGATACCTTTTTTTCCTAAGAGGATATGTGATTATTTTTTCCGATGGATCCTCTATAAGATGCCTCTTCTTACATTACAAATTTGAGGATCCAGTGTAGGATGACTCTATCATATTAATATAATGAGGGTCCCCTAGGATATTTATTTTATTATATTCTAATATAGGGAATACATTTTAGGATCACTTTACCTATGTATTATTCAAAGGATCCCATGTAGGATTCCACTTCCAATGTAGTATTTTGAAGATGCTGTGTTAGATGCCTCTCTTTTCATACCTTTAAATGATCCAATGTAATATCCCTCCTTTTACCATCACTATTTAGAATCCCAATTAAGATGTATTCCTTTTGTTATGAAATGAGGGTCCCAATGGCTTATTTAAAGTTTGACCTACCATGATCTAGTATATCAGATTTTTGTAGATATTATAGCGGGTGTCACCTTATAATATGTACCAAAAATGTAAGCGTGTGAGGTAATGGTAATAGTGGTGGGTTTAAGAATTCCACCACACTCACGCTTTTATTTTTAAATTCACATGGTTAATTTTGATACGACTATGATAGCCAACGTCACTTCTTCTTTTTTGGGATGATATGCCTGACATGATGCTATCTCTTATTTTGGTACCAATAAGTGCTTCTTAGGACCTGGCTTATGATCCATTTTTATTCATATCATTGGGATTACCATACATACATCCAGAGATAAATATTATAAGACTTTTTATTTTATTAGTATCTTATAGGGATGTACATAAGTACTTCATATGATCTATATTTTCGGTCTTTTTTTCTGATGTAACTAAATTGTGTACCCAGTGATTGGATACTCTTGGATGATTACATTGTCTCATGTGATAGGGATGACTTTTCACACCCTAATAAATTACGTGATCATAGTGATGGATATGGTGCTATAGATTATGGATTATATACTCATGGATAATTCTTCTCTCCTCGGTGATGGGGATTATTATGCAATCCATTATCGATTACTTCATTGAGTTTGGGGACATGGCACTCCTCACCGTTGATGTGACATATACTCAACATATGATTACACTCTTCTCAAGAGATGCCTTGGATTTTATCTTGGGTCAGGCAGATGAACCATTGATTTATATTTGAGATTTACTTATTAGAGATGGTGATTTTATGCTATTTTTATAAATAGATACTAATTATATACTTGTATATGGCGAGAATTCCATTAATAGAATTCCCAAAATTTAACCCCTTGGATTTCATCTGTGTTTTAATTTCAGGACCAACTATACCCTGCATCCTAGGAATATTACATCGGAATG
The DNA here is from genome assembly GCA_963277665.1 of Viscum album. Lineage (NCBI taxonomy): Eukaryota > Viridiplantae > Streptophyta > Magnoliopsida > Santalales > Viscaceae > Viscum > Viscum album. The sequence continues at coordinate 729,428,212 of OY728155.1, forward strand.
GATTTTCATTGATTTAGTGTCATGATGTACAAATCAGTTACCATTATTGAATTTTCCATTGGTAAAATGCATCCTTCATTATAGTGATTGGAGCTGAGTAGAAGTGACCCTATGTCTATGAAATGTATCCATATGTGGTAAGATACCTTTTTCAAATACATTTTTAGCAATAGAAGAAGAAGGTACCTGTGATCTTGATCATAGACCTAGATATCCACTTAATTATAAAATGCTTTTGGGATATGAAATCTATCTCAATTCAATTTTCAATGCATGTATAGATGATCATAAAAACATACCCTAGGATCGACTACTATTGATTTATGTAATTTTTTATCCTTGATTTTTTATAATTTATTTAGTATATATATTGGGTAATATATATATATATATAAATTATGGAAGCATGACTAGTTTACTACGATCCCAAACCCGTGGACAAACTATGGTTTCACATTCTTTATTTGATTAATAATGTTTGTTGTGTATCACCTAGGATGATAATATTTAATTAGCATGCACTTAGTACATCAGATTTATAATTTCATCATTTTGGTGTCATGCTAATATTATTTAATACCCATTTATATGAGCCATGGTGAGCAGTCATACCTTATTTTTTTATTTTTAGGATGATCATAGATTTCATGATGAAAAAGGGTAAGGAAAAGGGTTGCATGAACAAGTAGAACTTCTCATGTGGGTTCTTTTTATTAAGCTATAGATGATTGAAAATATATTAGATAATGTGTAAGAGGTTTGGTTCATAGTTATTAGTAGATCCATGTAGTTTTATTTTAGTATCCTTTAGGTTCTCCTACTTGTAATGTTGGCCCATTGGGTGATCAGTGTTATATATTTGACATGGTTGTGCGGTCATTTATATCATGTGATTTATTATTAAATCATGATTTATTTCAGCTATTTAATATTTTTACAATCTATTAATTTACATAATGGATTATATGTATTATGATGTTTTTTACTATAATATAAGGTAATAGTCTCATTTATGACACACCCTAGCACCTCACTACTTATAAAAATCATTTGGAATATAAAGATGGAGTCTTGTGTTCTTGTTACACACCAGCTCGAATCACTAGTTTTGTTACATCCAGGCCGAGATATTATAGTATAATACCTTTATAAGATACCCACACATTCTATAAAAAACTAATAATTTCATATTATAATCATCGGGTTCTAGCATAGTAAATCCTGATCAATAGAGTTATCCGACATTGATATTGGATAGAATCTCTTTGCGGAAGAAGTTTTCATTAGATAATCATGAAGGATTGTGAGGAAGGAGGATCATATCACTTGCTCTTGAGCATGTTCTTATGAGATCTCTATCTAACATATTTAGATAATTATCTCTTATATTTGGAATATAAATGAAATTTTATTGCTATAATGTGATAAAACAAGTTATTTATAAATCTAGGTAATGATATGTAATTGTACATAGGCCCCTAGTTAATCCATTATTGAATAATGAATGCCATCCCTTATAATAATATAAATAATATAATTAATTTTATGACATAGAAAATACAGTTGAAAAAATAAATATCATTTGATAAATAAATAAATTAATATTTATTTAAATTGTGTTTAAATTATCAATTCTTATCAGACCATTATACTTATTTGGTTTATCCAACATTGTATTTTCTAAATCATAAATAATGTTTGATAATTTTATAAACAAAATTAAAAATGTTTTTTATTGATAAATCAATGTATATTATATTCATTATAATAGAAAATAAATATTTCAATGTATTTAACACACGTATATTATCGCAAATAACTAGTGATTGAATATTTTTGATCAACCAAAAATGAATAATTATTAACCCATTAATGGGAATAATGCTTACAAAACATGTTAAATTCATATTGAATTTAATCGATGTTCAAAATACACATACTATGTGGCCCTCTAGACCACTTTCTCTGGGGAAAGAGGTATAATTTTATAAATTCCAGGGATAAAAAATAGAAACATACAACAACATTGATATAGAATGACTTTTTATTTTGTAAACATAATAACCACATAAAATAACAAATATAATCTATTTTTTACAACATCTATAGTCATGTTGGTCACATGATTATTCAATCAACATATGTTCCTGATGTCTCTTTCTTTCAATTTCTAGAAATGAAATTATAAGAAAAAGTCCACTGATATAGACTTTATAAAGTAGCTAAATTGATATCAATGGGACTGAAATGTAATCTTCCATTAAAAATCATATTGTATTATTCTTTTCTCACATTATTTATTATTTCAATATAACTCATGATGCACCCAACATATCCTAGATCATTATGAGCATATGTCATCATGTGTTTCATCAATGCATATAATTATATAAATCATGATATACATTAATAATAATATTAAATTATAAGGAAAATTTCAAAAATTATAAAATAGGAATATCTAATAGAACATTAAAATTTTCATTTCTAACTAGTGTTCATGTTCTCATAGTCAACTACTCTAAAATTACCAATGGATTACTCCATGATAAAGTGTGTCAAATTTTTATAAGTCTCCACCCATTATGTCTTATATAATTTGTATCTTATAAAACTGTATTATCTGTTTATAATAAATAAATTTAATAATAATATCATAGAATGCTAGGTTTTAGTCATAATAGGGAACTCTTATGACCTTTTAGTTTGACAGGTACTCAAAATACAATATCATAATGATATCAGAGAGAATATTGATCTTAAAATAATATAAAATTAATTAATAATTAAGAAAATGAATATTAATGTAGACTATTTTTGAATGTAGTTGGAATTAGGGGAAAAACCCCAAAAAAATTACCACATTAACTATAAAAAACTATTGACACCCTATTTGTCTTTGATATAAAACATGCATCTATTGAGGTATGTTATAACTGTTGATCCCACCATAAAACCTGTGGAAAATATATTTATGGATACTCAATCCATATGATAAAAAATAATATAGAAAATATATCACTGAGTTTATATTTTCATATATCGTCCCTTAAATTATGGATAATACCATAGACATTGTTTCATCCTAATAAGATTTAACTTTACTATTTACGTACAAATTCAATATATTTTGAAATATGTTTCTTAACATGATTCATATGTTCTATCAAAAACTACAAAAATTCATTCTCGAATATGGATACGGAAAATACAAATTATAATAAGGTTTCCCCTTAGTATTACAATAATTATAAATCAGACTGGCCTAAAGAAGATAAGTTTTATATCCCTAGAAAATTTCTATTCACGTATCCTCAATTTCTTGGAACTCTACATGTATTTTTCCAAAAAACTATCATATGGTTCTACCTTCCATCTTGAGTAGTTATACTAGTCTTTTATGATAATTTGATTCCTTTATTTATGCATAAACATGCTCAATCCTGTGTACGTATCATGACTTGTGAGATAAGTTTTTAGGTTACTATTAGTTACTTGTAGTATATACATCACAATATTTACATGTGATAGTTGAAGTATTTGAGGTGTACTATTCAATATTATACTTTTAAATACCATGTCAATTATGTAATATTACTTTGATTAAGCAATTACAAGATCCATACTATTAGATTTTGTTCCCTATATTTTTGGATTTTACTTAATTCAACATTGAATATATTATTTTGTCATATATAACCATAATAAGAATCACATTTTTCTTGTGTTATCAAACATATCTCTCTTTGAAAACCATATCACTCCAACTAACCTCTTTTCGAAAACTAGAAACATTTTTTCAAAACAAATATAATATGATCATTATATTTTTTCAAACCATTAATGGATAATTGAAATTTTCATTCTATATTATTTTTCCTTGATGTCACCAACCTTTATAGTTACAAAATGTAGACATCACTAGTTGAAATAACATGATAAACGTCTGTTTTCATCCATTAGATACTGGTTATAAATTAAAATTAATTTTGATGATGTAAAAATTGGTCTTTCAACATCAGATTTTATAAACTGTTGTTGAAATACCTTCTAAAAGGCGATATATAGATGTCTTTTAACATTGGTTGTCAAAAAAATATATTATAAAAAGCCATAATAAATGGATTTACATGTCATTTTTTACTAAAATAAATATAAATATAAATTTTAATTTCATCTTTAATAAAAATAAATGTCAAATTTTTTGTTGTAAAAAATTTCGACGTATGTTTTTTCTAAAAATGACATTTTATGTTATTATTTTTTTTTTAAAAAACTATTCCAATATATATGATTCTATACTAATAAACATAATTTTCATCCCCAAGAAATATAAAAAACACAAACACTAGAAATAGAGGTCATTGGAAATATTCACAAAATATTTTAGAATTATATATCTTAATTAAAATATATCTATTAATTAGTCAAACATATAAAATATTCTATCAATTAATTTTAAAGGTGTTTTAATTAATTTAGTGTATACTATATAATTAAATTATAAAGATAAAATATAATGTGTAATGAATTTAATTATAAAACATATTTCTTTATATTATATGTTTTTTTGAGACTAAACATTTCAAAAAAAGGAAATGATTATCTCAAAAAATTAATTTAAAAACATAATATCTATATTTAACACTCACTCATTGATGATGACACTATGTTTTAAAGAAATATTTTTAAAAATGGAAAGACAATATATATTTATATATGAAAAACATGTATTCACTTATATAAATGTAATTGGCCTAAACATTCACATATTGATTTTTTTCTAGTTCTAATTTTGAAAAGTAGGTCATGTTAAGATCAATCAATGATATTTTTAAATTTAAAATATTAGTTATAAAAACATATCTAAATTAAAAGTATTATTACTGAAATATAAATGAATATAATAAGACATTATTCTTAAATAACTTGTTATGTCATCTCTGAACTCCACCTTAGAAAATTCATAACCAATATGATTTTCATTTATTTGGGAAACAATATGGGTAACATCCAATTTCCTATAAAATATTAAAAATAATACATTCATATTTGTATAATGAATATTGGTTGAAAATTATTTGTGTTATTTAAAGTAATATAAGGGAAAAATCCAACACAGGACATGTGTTTTTTTAATATTTAAAATATATATATTCTATTACGGAATCTTGGATGTGTCATTTCAATAATATTAAAATGAATTCTAGATTTATAAACCCATAAATAGAGGTGAAATAATAGTGTATTAAAATAGAGTTAGGATAACTATTTATAAAATTAACAAATTAATAAATTATAACATATGATTACTTAAATAAATTAAATTAATATTTGCAATTTACTTTCATAGAAAAAATAAATCATTGGTAATGTGATTTCTTAACCCTTTAAAATAACAATAACGATTCTTTCAAGTATTTTAAACATATAATTTCATCCAAAAATATCAGTACTCATCAAAAAAGTATAATAATTATCTAATATAGAAGAAAGATATGTTTAATTTTTTATCCCATCAAAATCTCTAGGAGTATCAAAATTTTATGGTTTCTGAAATTTTCTTTTCATTAGTAATGGTTCCTTATATTTGAGATACTCATTTATAAAGGTATGTGTTGGAAAAATAATATAATTAATTTGAATTTAACAATATATAAAAATTTAAAAATATCTCATACCACATATGTCAACTGATGCCAATATGTAGATGGTCAAAGTAACAAATGACCAATATGTGTCCAACAATGGTCACCCTCTCATTGGGAAACAAAATTAGTGTTTTTGGATCAATAATATCATTTTCTACTATTGTTACCTGACCCAACTGAATAAGTTGATGATGTGAATAATCTAGTAGATGATGAATAATTTTGTATGTTATAATATGTACATGGGGATCCCTAATAAGAAACTCATAATATACGATTATAAAGTAATGAAGAGGTGTAGGATCTCGATAGAAAGGTTTTAAATGTTCTCCTTGTCTCATCACTTCTATAATCAACACTGTTATAGATGATTTGATTTTATCATCTATATACTAATTAATTTTTCATGTATCAGCATTAAAAGAAGCTATTTATCCACTGTATTATTCACCCTTTTATAAAACATTAGGGGAGTCTTCAAAACCATTCTAAAACTGAGCCTCATATTATTCCCTAACCCATGGCATGCGTGATCTATATTAATTAAATTAGTTATAAGAATATATATATTACCCTCAGAGATAAAGGTCCTATGATTTTTTTCACATGGAGGGTCCCCTCAAAGAATGTTTTCAAATTTTATATTAGTGGGATAAATTTTATAAATATTAAAGAAAACTATTAATTATTTATTTATAATCTTTCATTTACATTTTATGTTGGATTAGTAATAAACAACTCATTTTCTCATTTTATTGATTTTTAGTTTTTCATGGTGAGGGAGATGATATGTAGGGTCATATTGAACTTCTTCAGAGGCACCACATGACTAGGATCTTAATTCATAAAATTTATCGGCAAACATTTACCCATTTATTAAAGGATACCCTCCAATTGACAATGTATGAGGGTGTAGATTCTAGGACAATATATCATGATATGTTTTTTATATATTTCTATTACATAATATAATATTAATAATTTATTATATAATGAAAATTATTTTAACAAATCAATTCTACAAATACCAAAGAAATAATACAATAAATGCTTCATATGTTTATTGGAGAAGAAAATTTATCATATATATATATATGTATAAACTCATGCTTGAGGTAGGATCATGATTTTTTTTAATAAAACAAAAGTATAAAATGAATCCAACTTTATCTCATGATCTCTCCATATAGTTGGTAATGAGGATCAACACTTTTTCTTAATTTATTTCTTCTCGTGAAAGTTGAATGTATTATATAATTGAATATATTAAATATTGGTCATATTAAATGTATAATATTTAAACCATTGGAAAACTAAATAAAAATGGTTTTGAAACAATACTGTTACATAATCCTATAATGAATCTTCTACCGACCGGTCGATGCTCCTCCATCAACAGAATAAAATAATTATCCTATAATGACACTATATTGTCAGGTAAATCATTAACCACATATAATGTGGTCCAGTTGGGTTGTCATTATCATTAAACATAATTATTAACCTCCACTTTCCATGTGTAAGTGAATGTTTCCATAGACATATAATCCCACACCTACTATAATTTGATACCATATTCTCTACTGAAGTATAAGAGCCACACATAATCTCAAGAAATGTAAGCGTACTATCTGTGAATAGTTTAATTACTACATATATATTTATATGAAGAATCCCATATATCTTGATTCCAAAACCATTATGTCTTTCATTTAGGGAGATGTTTTCCACCTAAATGAAATTTTTTATACCTGTATTTGATTAAAATTAAATAATTTTTATAATTTGAAATTTATTTGTACATAATAGAAAAAAAACATTGAATATAATAAATTTCATCTAGTATAATGTGTGAATAAAACTAATGAATAATAAAATTATAAAAAAATTGAAAATATTTATTATCATAAAAAAATGTGAAATTTTTTTTCATATGTTTTATTAGAAATGAATAAATATTATATGTAAAAATGTAATTGTTCATAATATGAAATATATTGGATATTGAGTCTCTAATATGGATTCATTCCATCTGTGTATAGACCTATTTTGTGATTTCTAAATTTATTTCCAATGTCAAACAATTATGATAAAAAATTTCCCACTGTAGAGAATTAGAATGTAGAAACAGGTTACCTTAAAAAATAAACACATCTATATACTATATTATCTTATGTAATTAATTTAAATTTAAAAATAAATTCTTCAAATAAGTAATAATAGTAACATATTAATCAAAAAACATGGACTATGATTGAAAGTTAATTGGATTGGGGTTTATGTGGACCGAATGTGTAAAATCATGGACATCCTAGAGGTATGTACTTATTCAAATTTTTGTTTAAGTTTCATAATTTTGTAAAATTATATGATTCCCATGAGTATAAGGGGTCTCGAGGGTGTCTCAGTTCTCATGACCCAAAGGAAAGATGAATCGGGACATTCTATGCTAGTCACATGGTCAGTATATGGTTAGTGAAAACCATACGAGTGGGGAACCAAACCATGCCATTTGAGATGGTGTCATTCCACATGGTTGGCACACCGTTTTTCAAATTTTGGAGTCCTACCCATGTAACTCTGTGGCCTAAAACCATCTATTACAATGGTAGGCGAATGGTTTTCACACTTTTTTGAAAACATTGTGGCCAAACTGTGCGCCCAATTAAAAAGTGAAAAAATATAAGTTTTCCCCCTCATGATTTTTAGACTATCACTTGATTTCTCACTCAATTCGTCCCCTCTATACCCTAGTGATGGAGAAATAAACCCAAATTCCCAAGGGTGGTTGTCCTATGATTCTTTACTGTTTGGAGTTATATCTTTTATTGATCAAAGCTCATGGTATGTCTAATGATCCCCTTGATTCTCTTTCCCATATTATGGTTTCAAGTATTTATCATCTTCTACTAAATCCCTAAAAACCATATTTTCAGATGGAATCTATATAGGTGTTTCAAATTGAAATGAATCTTGTTCTAAGGATATTATTAGGAGTGTGGTCATCATCATATTCTTCTTAGGTGGACTACATGTCATATCACATGGTTTTGTAAAAGATTTGTGCATGTATGGTTAGGTTCCTGGATTTCATCTTATTTTTTTGGTTCCATTGAAAGGATTTTGTTAAATGGTTGGTCAAATGAATAAATGAAACACTCATAATCCTATTTAGATGCAATGAGGATGATTTTAGAAGTTGACATCCACCCATGGGGTGTGCCAACATTACCGAACATATAGTATGGTAGTGGTAATCATGAAACAGAATTATTTTGAAAAAAAATCATGATATAAATGTTTTCATGTAAGTTTGAATTATGATTTGAACCAATAGTGGTATGTCTAGTGGTTGAGATTGTCATAAGATATTCTTTTTCATAACATAAATTTAATTAGTCATAATAAATAAATTTTTTAAGCAATTTATGAAATCTATATGCAATGCTTTATGGGTTAATGCATAAAAACTAGTGAATATGTTTAATGGGTTAATGTTTTTGAGTTCATAAATGTTTTGAATGGGAAAACCTATGAGAATTGATGAATACGTTAAGGGGTTAATTTATAGTAATATTTAAACATTCCAAATTAGTTAATGTGTGGAAATTTTTAAACATTCCAAATGGGTTAATGTATGAAAATATTCAATTATGTGAAATGAGTTAATATATATAAAGTGTTGAATATGCTAAATGGGTTAAGGAAGGACAAGGGAGATGGGTTAAATGAGTTATTCTAGAAAGTAGTTAATGTGTTTGAGGTTGAAATCATAAGGATGATTTATATTTTAAATTCATGTGAAATGGTTATGATATTCGTATTGATTGTGTACGGTTTATTATATAGTATATATGGTAAATGGATAAATAAGCATGTGAACATGGCTTGGTAGTTTGGGAGTACTAAAATTGAGGATCTACACCCATTGGTAGGGTATGAATGGGGCTATTTACCCCCACCCCATAATGTACATGTTAGAGATGGGGACTGAGGCCCTATACCTCTAACCGATGCATTTTATGAAACTATCATTATAAAGGAACCTATGTAAGTGAGATGTGAGTGTTCTGATATGTTTACCTCTATAGATATAGTGAACATAATTTATACCCTTATGATTAGGGATTGATTGGATTTATCTATTTTTTAAATAATTTAAATCTCTAACCCATGGAACATGTAATGGAAATTAATTACTTGGTGAATATGAACTAAATATGAAACATGTAACTATTGTGAAAAATGGGTAAAATAAACAATGTTACCTAAGAGAACTCAGGTTTTATTTTACTTTATTAATTATTTATGTCTTCATGCACTATCTGTGTACACTAAATATATTTATAAACATTTATGGTGGTGTCCAACTGACTTTTATTCACACCCTGCTCAGGCCTCAATTGGGTAACCGAGCAGATTTCATGGTTTCATGTCGTGACAAGGGAAAAGGCCATATGATAGGGAGTTGGTTTCGGCTTTGAGAGTGCATGTATGAGGTTCCAAGCATAGAGTCAAGAACTATTTTAGAGATTCAAATTTTGGTGGGGTTTTCCTTCCCTAATATCACGATTAACTTGGCATGAAATATTGAATATTTGGATCTTATTTCTACCTTGTTTGGAAACTAGTTGGAATTCATGTTGTAGGTTTTTATTATTATTTATTTATCCCATATGTTATCTACAATATATCACTAAATTAGAGAAGGTATAACATACTCACGTGGCTTATTAGTCCCTTTCCACAATAAATAATCTTCTGGTGTATGGGGAGGAATGCTGGAGGTCATGTGGTGGCCCGAATCGGAGCACCAGTAAAGTGGCTTCAGCGAAGAAGATATTACAAAGTGGTATCAACGCAGTTCTTTTCTATAGTCTTATTATTTGGGATGGTATATGGGAGGTTTGATAGCCATGGGCCTTTTGTAATGAGATCAGTCTTGGGAGTAGTTAACCCATGTATTAGGGAAACCCCAAGTCACCTGTGGTAGGATTAATATTCTTGGTGTGTGTTTTCTATCAAAGAATGATGTTTCACCATTGGTTGATACACATGTTGTGTGATGTGGCTATTTTATGATATATTTATTGTGCATATAATGGTATGAGGTTGTGCATTCATACAAAAAAGTATTAATCTATGGATATAGTTGGAATGCATCATGATAGGAACACATGGTATGGATGTTTGGGACGTGATGGGTATGATGCATTCTACAAACCTAAAAAACATGAAGAAAATGGGTTCTAAAAAGATTATGAAATTGAGTAAAAAATAAAGAATGTGTTAATCAATGGATAAAAAAATGTCATTAATGAAGGGGATAAAATATTTATATGTTCATTATAATGAGATATGAATAAATTAAAAACTCTAGTTTTAATGAAATTTACAGATAGAAATGTGCCTAATAGATAATGTTTTCCATATTATGTTAGAATATTATTTAAATGTTCCTAATGGAATATTTTTGTATAAGTATGTTGGTTTACCCATGTTATCCATGACCCAGGGTAGGGACGATCGAGGGTCGTGTTGTATGTGTGATGATGTTCGTTGGAATAGTGGAAGTGGGATGAATTGTTCTTGTTAGTGTAGAGTCTTATTTTACGTAAATTGTGGACGTCTTATGTTATATGTTATACAAATAGTTTATGGAATTTTAGTATGATTCCACCACATCAATGCATGTCGGTTGGGAGATAAGATTACATCTATAAGAATGATCCTCCAGAAGTGGGGCACGATTTTTCATTAGTTCAAGGAAATCAAGGGCAAGAGAGATGTTTTGGGAGAAATTCGCTCATTTTTTGTAGATGATGGAATGGTACATAGGGAGGGTCATACAGAACTGCTTCAATCTAACCAGAAAATAATAGTTTCAACACCCACCAATATTTTCTAGAGTGGATGGAACGAAGACTATAGTGTTTTTGATGGAGTACATCCATATGATTTTGGGTCACATGGAGACTCTAGAAGAGAAGACAATCAAGTTGGTATCCTACAGGTTGCAGGGACCAATGAAGCACTGATGGGATATCTTGGTTTAAACTCTACTGGATGAAGGTATGCTATAAAAGGATTTTGAATAAATGTTTCTTCAGCATTTATATTCACATACATTGAGATTGGAGCTACATGTATATTTAATGAGGCTGATCCAGGAAATAATTCCAATGATGGATTATGAATGTCTTCTCACGAACAAGAAATTCTTTGTTCTAGAATTGCCAAGAGATGAGGTTTTGGCTGTGATATGTTTCCAAGATTGTCATAGACATGAGATTAAGTCTCATTTGAACATCTTCAATTAAATATAATTGTAGAAGTGGTGGATTGGGACCTTATTACATAATGGAATGGAGGCTTCAAGTAGTGGGTTCATGGATCTAGTTTCATGAACTAGTGGTGTGACTTTCATGGTCTGGAAGCATCATTTCCTAAATTCTCATTTGGTCATAAGTCTGAAGAGTTTTCTAAGGAGTGTAGTATACTCTTAGAGTGGTGACCCTGTGTTTTCTTTTAGTATACCATGCTGAGGCACATGTGTGGTCAGTGTCCCCAACCACCAGTTGAGTGTCGATCTTAGGGCATGATAAGCATTGTGAAGAGTTTTTGTACAAACCCATGATATCCGAGAATAGTTGGAGGGTTGTGGATGATTCCACATGTATGTATGGGATCAGTTACCCCTTATCAAGGATGAATTTGTAGTCAAAATTTTCATACTGTTAGAGTTGATGGACGTTGTACCCTAGGGAAAGAGCGTACATACCAGTAGGGTTGTAAAATTAAAAAAACTCAGTTTGGAGCCTCAGATAGAGGAGTAGGTTTTATTTATATAGTTCATTATATACCTAGGGATGGTGAGGATAGTCGATTGACAGTTCAAGATACAGTCTATATAGATTCAATGATTTATAGTTCTTTATTTGACACATGTTCTTCACATTCTTTTATAGTTTTCTCATTTTATGGTTGTGTTGGGTCTAGCAGTGGAATATACTCATTGGGCCATATCAATTGATACACTATTATAGGTGTGAGAAGAAAATATAAGGTAGTGTAAGGGGTTTGCACTCGAGGTTGGTATGAATAATTTCTCATGGGATTAGTTTATTCTTGAGATGTCGGATTTTGATTTGATTTTGGGTATGGAATATCTAGTGTGATACCAAGCCAGTATTGGCTGTTTACTCCAAAGGGTGATGTTAACATCTCTCATGGGAGACATTTATACCAATCAATGGTGAATGTCATGTTTGTGTAGGCCATGTGGGGTGTGTCTTTCAATAGTTTGGTTAACACAGAGTTCCAGAGGCACGACTTATGCTTGAGTATGGGAGAGTAGAGAAGCATGTTTTTACTGCCATTGTGGATAAAATTTATGATTTTTTTCCAGAGGATGTCTTGGAGATAACACCTGCGAGGGATATGAAGTTCATAATATAATTATTTCCAGGAGTAGAACCAATTACCATTCACCATATATAATGGACAGAAAACAACTCTATGAGCATAATACGTGGTTGGGGAGTTGAAAAACAATATGTATATCCATCCTAATACATCACCTTAGAGATCGCTAATGCTTTTTTCTAAGAAAGATGATTTTTTATTGTGGTTATGTGTCCATTATAGGAAGATTAATCAGATGAAGGTTATGAACTGATACCCTCTTCCTCAACTCAACAATCTTTTCAACTAGCTAAGAGGAACTACAAGGCCCTTCAATATTAATATGAGATCAGGGTATTATCATATGAGGTTGAGACCTTCTGATATACTATGAACTATATTCATAAAAAGGTAATTGTTGTATGAGTTTGTAGTGATTTTGTTCATGTTGACCAATGCACAAGTAGTGTTAATGGATCTAATGAAATGAATATTTCATCCTTATCTAGACCAATATCTGGTTATTTTTTCACGACATCTTGGTGCACTAAAAAACTCATGACGATGATTAAAAACATATTGAAATCATCTAAAGTACACTAAAGAATCACAAGCTATACTCCATGCTATCCACATAAATTGTTTTTATTAACAAGGTTAATTTATTAGGGAAATAATCTCTATGGATTTTGTCTCTATGGATCAATATAAGGTGAATGTAGTTGTGTCTTTGGAGGATACTGATAATGTCTCTGATGACTAAGGATTTCTTGGTCTTCCAGGTTATTACCAAAGGTTCATTAAAGACTTTTATCATTTTCAAGCATCACTTATGATTTTTACCAAGAAAGGTATCGAGTTAGAAGGTTTTGAATATTGTGATACTTCCTTTCATGAATTGAGGAGGGGGTTGACAACTGCACCAATTCTGATCTTACATGATCCAGGTAAGAATTACACCTAGTTTTATGATTTGTATCATGTTGGTCCTTGATCAGTGTTGATGCAGGATTATCAGGTTGTAGCATAAGGTTCACGGTATTTGAGTCCTCATTAATGAAATTACCTTACACATGATATTGAGTTGTCCATAGTGGTTAATTCCTTGAAATGATAGTGGTATTACATTTTGGGAGAACAATTTACTATTTATACCGATAATAAAATCAGGAAGTATATCTTCTCTTAGTGTGATTTGAATCTTCATTTTCTAGGAAGGGTTTAACATATGCAATCCTTTGACATTATGTTTTTTTAACTAGGGAAAAAATAGTGTTTCAGATTCTTTGACTTAGAAGACCTAGAATCAGGAGGTTTTGGAATCATGTTCGGAGTGGAAGATGATGTTATTAATTTCAAAGATCCTTCTATAGGTGTAGGATGACCAAGGGTTGGAATCCCTTTTATCATTTGAAGTTGATTCCAGGCTTCTAATTCAGATCAAGGAAAATTAATGTGAGGATTCACAGTGTTTAGCTATAAAGGAAAATTTTAATGGTTTGGTTTCACCTTAAAGTTGGTCCAATGGTGGAGATGGGATTTCTTATGTTCATGTCCATGTTGAGGTGCCAGCGTGTATGAAAGAATATTTAATGCATGAGTTTCATTTATTGAAGTGGGTTGTTCAACCTTGTCTGACCAAAATGTGTTGAGACCTTTATAGGAAGTATTGATGTCCATGGATGAAGATAAAGTTTATGGGTTTCTTAGAACGATGTCATACCTATCATCTGGTTAATTTTGTGCATCATCCATCAGGTGGGTTTTCCTGTTTTTTCCCATTACGGAATGGAATTTGGATGATGTAATGGTCAGTTTTTTTGTGGGTCTTTTATGGGCATGTTGGAATAATAAAGTGATTTGGGTATTCATTTATTAGTTTACTAAAGTGTCTCATTTATTTCAAATTTGAGAGACATTAACCATGGACTAGTTGGGTGAGTTTTGTGTTTAGAATATGTTATGTTTTCATGGGATACCATGGATGATAGTTTCAGAACAGAATATGCCTTTTACGCAATGTTTCTTGAAGGGACTATAGAGTGCTCTTGGTACTCAGCTGGTTTTTAGTTTTTCTTTTCACTAAAACATGGATGAGTAGTTGGAACATACCATTCAGGTAATATAGGACATGTTGATAGCTTATGTCCTAGATATTGGTGGATCATGGGAAGATCATAATGGTCTCATTGATTTTTTCAACAATAATAGTTACTAGGAAATGATTCAGATTGAACCATTTGACGGGCTCCATGGTAGGCCTTGTCGGTCTCAGTTTTGTTTGATGGAAGCTGGAGAATCCAAATTATTGGGGTAGGGTATCATTAAAGAGATGTAGGAATGTGTTTAGTTGATTCTAAAACATATGGGAACCATCCATAGTAGGTTAAAGTATTATGAAAATTGGTATTTTTTACCTCTTGAGTTTTTGGTGGGAAACCGTATTTTACTTCTATGTCTCAGAGGCTGGGTCATCTACTAATTCAAAAACAGAGTAAGTCGGCCCCCAAGTAAATGGGGACATTTGAGATCGTGGAGAGGATCATACCGATGGCATACCGATTGAATCATCCACATAGGTATAGTGGTATAAAAGATGTATTTCATGTGTCTCAGCTTTGAAATTATCACCCTAACCCAAATCATGTGAATGGTTTGGAAGATGTTGTCCTTGAGGTCGATGCATCAATTGGGGAGAATCCAGTTTGTATTGAGGATTGTAGTGAAAAAGTCATATAGATCAAGGCCATATCTTTGGTTTGATTTTTATGGTAGCATGTTAATGTTCTAGAAGAATCTTGGGAGAGGGAGTATGATATGAGGGCTTAGTGGACCAGTCCTCTTTCTTCAAAAGATTAGTTATTATTGGGTTGAGCGGCTCAAGGATGAGCCATTATAAGGTGGGGAGGTTGTAAGATCCAAAAAATCTTGGAGATATGTCATTATTTAAATTTTGTTAAATAATATCATTCTTACGGTTTTTAGGGGTCTTTAGGGAGTCCCAGGTGATCAGTACACGAACAAATGAGAAATTCGACCATTTTGTGCAAGTCACACGTTTTTTACATGGATAGTGAAAACTGTACGAGGGAGAACCAAACAATTTCATTGGAGACAGTTTCATTCTAAACTGTTGGTGCATGGTTTTTCATGCCATGCGGGAAACCCAAGCTAACTGTGCATCCACAACCCCTCTTGGGTAGTGGCTGGCACACAATTTTCACATAGTTTGCAAAACCATGCGTCCAGATAATGTACCACATTAAAATGTTATATTTTACAAGTTTAAATCCTAGATATTTTTAGATCATTGGATAATTACTCAGTCATTTCTTCCTCTCTCAACCCTAGGTACATACTAAATCAATCTAATATTCCCAAGGGTGGTTCTCATTATAAAATTGGCTTTTTGGAGCATCAGATGATTCAGATCAATGATCTGGGAAAGTCTAATACTTATCTTTCTTCTCATTTCTAGATTTGGTGTTTTTGTTTTTCTTATCAACTTCTAAATCCACATGACCCTCTTTTTATGGTGGAATATAGGTTAGGCCTTCAAAGGGGTTTTAATCTCTATCTAAGTCTATGATAAGGAGTGGGTTCATAATCGAATTCAAGGAAGCTGGTCAAAAAGTAATTTTCCTTGTTTTTGTTATATATTTGGGCATGTGTGTTTGTGTTCTTGGTTTTCCTTTTGTTTGGTGTTGGTCACTATACAAGGATTTGGAAAAATGGTTGTATTAATGAATAAATGTAACCCTCATGATCCCTGTGGGATGAATTGAGGTTGATTTGATAGGTTTAGATCCACCCATGGGGTGTACCATCATTCCTGAATATAGATCATGGTAGTGTTACAAACAAAATTGACTTATTTTGAAAGAGATCCATGATAGAAATGTTGAAATGTTAGTTTTAATTATGATTGATTCCAATAATGGTTGTGTATAGTGGTTGATATTGGAATATGGAATTGTTTTTCAAACATGAATTGATTTTGACCAAATAAAAAAATTCCATTAATGTGTTTCATGAAATATATATGAAATAAATAAACTAGGAAATTCATATAATGTGGTGATTATATTAAATGGGTTAATGTTTGTGAGTAGATAAATTTTTTTAATGGGCTAACATGAGAGAATTGAATCATTTGTTATGCAGTTAATATTTACGAGTTGTTAAACATGCTAAATGATTTAATGTGTAGAAATTGTTAAACATTCCAAATGGTTTAATGTGTGTAAATTATCCAATATATTAAATCAGTAAAATTATGAAAAAAAAATTATTAGGTACTATGGGTTATGTAATGAAAATTGAAATGGGATAAATGATTTATGCTATGTAAATGTAATATGGTTTAATGGGTTAAAGAATACATATGATTTATTTGTTAAAAGGCACGTGAAATTTTTATGTTATAAGTATTGATTTTGTAATTTTTAATATATGGTATATATGTTAAATGGATAAATAAAAATGTGAACATGGATCTGTAGTTTTGGGGTATTGGACTTGCAGATGTATGCCCACAGGTCGAATAAGAATTAGGCTGAAAACCCCACCCCACAATGCACCAGTTAGACAGGAATACTAAGGCTATATTCCAATGAGGAATGATTTTAATCAAACTACCTTGACCAAGGTTACATGGTATGTGTGATGTGAGTGTTATAAATTTTTACCCCTAGGGATATAAACTACATGATTTTTACATATATTCATAGAGATTGATTTTCTTATGAATTTGTGTATATAATTTAAATGCCTAACCCATGGACCACGTATCCAAAATGAATTAAATGGTGTAGATGAACTAAATAAGAAACATAGAATTAATGTGTAAAATGGGTAAGGTAAATATTGGTACCTATGGGAACCTGAGTTCTATTGTTATTTATCTATTTATTTCATGCATTTTATGTTTCTACTGGTATATTTTTAGACACCAATAGTGGTGTCTTACTAAGTTGTACTCACACCCTACTTGGGCGTCTGTTGGGTATGCAAGCATATTTCGTGGTTTCATGTTTGGAGAAAGAAAATGACCTTATTCTAGGGAGTTTATTTGGGCATGTAGAGTTCATTGATGACATTCCAAACATAGAGCTAAGATCCATCTTTGGGATCCATATTTTGGTATTTATTTTTGGGTTTCCTTAAATTTTAGCACTGTTACCATGGAATGATATATTGACTATTTCGTTTTGATTTATGAAATGTTTGGAAACTAGTTGGAATGCATGTTTTGGGTTATTGGATTATTATTTAAATATTTTATAGGTTATTTGTTGTGGATAACTTTGGTAAATAGGGTATAGTATCCCCATGTGATTTATCATACCCTCAATATTGGTCGGAATCCTCTGGCATATGGGGAGGCGTGCTTGAGGTCATGTGGTGACCTGAATCGAAGCACCCATTTAATGGATTCTGGGTTAGGAACATTATAGAATGATTCCAGGATCCAAGGGAGATAGATTAATGATGGATGATTATGTAGAAAAAATGAAAAAATATGTACAATGATTGAATGATCATTGAATATTTAGAATGGTTCGGCTTCATTGAAATTTGATAGGATGAGGGTTACCAAAAGATTGCATCAAAAGAGGGAGTAGAAGGTCACTACAACAAAATAAGGGAATAGCGATGGTTTTAGAAATCACTTCTAAAAAATATATCAAATGTTTAGTGGAGTATTTTTTACCAATCCGTTCAGTATTGATATTGCTTTTCCTTCAGTCAAATTAAATTCCCTAACTTGGACTAGTATATTAGGCAAGTATGGGGTCGGTCCACAGGGAAATGAAGTGTGTGCTTATTTTTAATGAACCGGAACTATTCGGTGAATATGCTTAATTGAAAAACGTTTGGTTAGAGGTTCATGATTTAGATATTAAAAACAATGACTTGTTACATAAAATTATCTATTTCACTATTGATCACTTTAAAACCGAAATTGTTTAAAACCAAATTTTACGGAATGATGATAAAGATGTGTCGGGGCTGGATATTCATGTGGGGCTATAACCTTAATCCCTATAATGTTGTGTTGTTCATAATAATCCAAATTGTTGGGTTTCATATGTCTCGGAACTTCCTTGGTCAGGCAAGATCCGATCAAGTCGGTAGAAATCAATTCCTTGGTCCAACAATTGATTTCTACTAACTTTTCATTAAGATCCACCCTTTTAGAAACGAAAAGAATATCCAATAGTCATGGATGTTCTCGTCATGTTTCTTCCAACGATCCCTGGAAACTCGATTCTTTATCCGACATGGAGGTTTCCAGCAAAATAGAAAATAGAAATGATGGACGAATTAGATTAGAGGTTACGAACAAACTCAATGATAAGGGGAGGGATTCTATTGGACCCACAATTCTCCCAACCCCAGCACAATGGGGGTTTTAGCTACTCATAATCAAAGAAGTATAAAACTTACTATTAAACTTCAAGGCGTTCATTCACATCAAACTGAACAAGAACCAGCAGAAAAACCAGCCAGCACCCACAAAACCCAGCTCCCCCAATCTCCTCCTGAAAAATCCCATTTTCATTCTTAATTCTCTAGTATTCCAGGTCTAAAAATGGCATTTTCCCAGTTGTAAAAAGGGTAGTTTCAAAAGTAAACCTGAGTCAAGGAGATGGTGAAAAGGGGGAAAGAAAAAAAGCAAAATCTGAAGTGGGGTGCACAGTTTAGGTGCACGATTTGGTAAACCATGCGCAAACCGTGTAGAGGCTCCTGCCTTGGATTCTTCAGCCGCACCATTTGGGCGCACGGTTTGTCAAACCGTGCGCAAACCGTGCCATAGATACTGTCCATAATTGTTTGATTTCTATGGTTTAGTCTGCAGGTCCCGCACTATTTGTAAACCATGTGGAAATTGTGTGAACCCTTCTGTAAGGTATATCTCCTCCCACATGGTTTGCACATAGTTTGGGTAAAATATGCAGAAACTGTGTGGGTCTTCTTGTCCATTGAAATTCCATCGTTCTCCATCCTTCACGTTAAGTATTTTATCTGAAAAGCTTCCATCCAACATCATTATAGGGAAAAGGGTCCTTAAGCGTCCAAATCCCTTCTGAATTTCCAAACTTCAAAGATTCCACGCTTTATTCTTTAATAACTGAAGAACATACCAAGATACATTATCTTTGAGAAAATCAAATAAAAACCATCCACAAAACCAATTTATCGATGTTACACCAGGTGAAAATGCCTTATGCACAGCAGTGCATCAAACTCCCCCATACTTGATCTGTTGTTTTTCCTCAAACAAAATCATAACAATCATGATCATGGTTCCACGAAAGAGACAGGTAGAAATATCACAGATTATACCATTTAGGTGATTATGAATTTTGAACTAATTATCGATGAAAATTAAAGCATTCATACTTCATGGCTTCCCAAGTCTAAGAAGTTATCCAACAATATAATCATAATCCAAAATAGTTAATAATTCATTCAGAAACCAATTGTTTCTTAAAAGTTACATTTTTCCTTCTTCATTCAAAGAGAGTTCCTACCTCCATTTTCATCTAGTTATACACTCAGATTAGTTAAGTCCAGGTTTCGTTGTCGCCAATTGGCAGGCTATTACTTTTATAGGTCACATTCCCTCATTGACATGCATTTTGGAACATGATGAAAGGTCATCGAAAGTATTGGGCATGCCTTTTCATATCTCAAAATAAATATTTCTATAAAGGTATGAGATACTAACATCAAATTTTTCCCAATATTCTCATGTCAATACATGATGAATTAGTTTGACAAGTCAAGAGTTCATGGAATTAAGACCGCGCAATAGCCACTAGTGCGGCAACAACAATTCCTAAAACCTCACCTCTCTTTATGCACAATTTGACTACCATTTAAGGGTTTTCTTAATATGAATTACTCCATCACAAAAATCATCTTTAAATAGATTGTTTTTCTAAATGATTGGGTAAATGCTTCTTTTCAATATTACATAGTTTATCCACATCACAAACCAGGTTAAAAAATCCGGACATATGAGCCATTTATAGAAAAAAATTCCAAAATTCAGTTTTAGATAAGTGGTATAAACCCATTACATCTATAATAGCCCTTTAGACACACCTATGAAAATATGATACCCGAATGTAATTGGGAAATCAATCAATCAACATGGGGTGCTAATTAAGGGAGCCCTCCCCCACACTTAAAACCAATCACGGTCCCTCGTGATGGTAATAACATAGAGAAGGGTGTGCATGTGGAATCATGACAAGGGAGGGTAGAGAAAAATGGAAAAGTTGAAAAGTACAAAATCCCTTGAAACATGGGACGTGGGAAAAGAAGATGATGTGTGAGAGCTCGATGAACAGAAAAATGGATGGAAGGGAACAGATGAAACACCAGCTAGAAAAAAGAACCATATAAGTGAATCCAGAAAACAAAACAGTACCATCAGTAGGAAAGAAAGAAAAGTACATTATCACACCATAACAAGGGAAATCATCACACCACACGAAGAAAGATCAAGTCAAATAATACAGGCACAACACAGAATAAATGAAGAAAAGGCAATACATCTGGTCTTGGGGCAGGGGGAGTGAAAAAGTAGTCATGTGAAGCTGTATCCCAGGTCATATCAGTGGAAGGCGGGGGAGGGACCACAAGGTCGGTTGGGGGTGAGGTAGTGGATGGCCCACCCATACAATTTTGGGGCCCCTTTTGTTAGAAAAGAAATTTTGAGATTTTCTATTAAATGATTAGGACTTGGAATGAAAAAATTCATATTACCCTTAGACATGGAGTGAGAATTATATCTAAAACACGCAAGAAAATAAAATCACACTATCATGCAATCCCAAGCACACTCAGAAAATCAAGACATTGGGAAAGAAAATTTTTGAAAGTATCGGGTTACATCCCAGTCAGTACTACGTTTTAAGTCTCGTGTTCGACTTACCTGGGCCATGAGCTACCCATGTTTAATGGTGGAAATAATGCCCACAATGTCATCCACGCTGTAGTATGTTTTGAGGCGTTGTCCATTCACATTAAATGTTCACCCATATGTATCTTCCACTTCCACCGCTCCATTGTGGAAGACCGTAAGCACCGTGTAGGCTCCTAAACATCACGACTTAACTTTCCTAGAAAAAATTTAAGATGGGAGTTAAAAAGCAGAACCTTGTCTCCTGGATGGAAATTCCTCCAGGAGATCGTGCGGTCATGGACCGCCTTTGTCTTCTCCTTATATAAGGCCGCATTCTCATAGGCCTCCTGCCTAATCTCGTCTAGTTCTATCAGTTGAAATTTTCTCCTTTACTTGCCTTCCCTGAGATCAAAATTGAGGTCCTTGACTTCCCAATATGATTTATGCTCCATCTCCATAGGCAGGTGTAAGGGTTTTCCATAGATCAGTCGAAACGGGGACATGCACTGGGGTGCCTTGAATGCTATCCGGTAAGCCCATAAAGCATCGTCCAACTTCTTGGACCAATATTTTCTTGAGGTGCATATATTCCTCTCAATTAAGTGTTTCAGCTCATGATTTGACACTTCCACCTGACCACGAGATTGATGTTGGTAGGGCGTCCCTTGATTATACTTGACTCCATAGTTTTCAAGCACTTTCCTCATAAGTGTGTTATCGAAGTTAGTACCGCGATCGCTGATCGACACCAGCGGTGTTCCAAACTGGTTGAATATATTCTTTTTCAGAAAAGAAACAACCACCTGAGCTATATTTTTAGTAGTTTCCACCACATCCACCAACTTAGATACATAATCAACACATACCAGGATGTATGTGTACCCAAGGGATGGGGGAAATGGCCCCATGAAGTCGATCCCTCGTACATCGAAAATTTACACTTTACGGATCTGATCTTACGGCATCTCAACTCGATGGCTGACATTACATGTCCTCTAGAATTGATCACAGCATTAAATGAAATAACGTGTATCCCTATTCATGGTTTCCCAGAAGAAACCGGATTGCAAAACATTGGCGATGGTGTGATGCGGTCCATGATGCCCTCCCGTAGGGGAACAGTGACAGAACTCCAAGACACTTTGAATTTGTTCCTCCGGGATGCAACGGCAGATGTTTCCATCACCGCATGAGTAGAACAGCAGGGGGTCTTCCCAGAAATAGCATTTCACATCCAATAAAAATCGCTTCTTTTGTTGAAGTGAGAAGTCTGGGTAGACGACTCATGTCGCTAGGTAGTTGGAAAAATCATTGAACCACGGACGAGGTGGGACTTCAACAGAAAATAACTGCTCATTGGGAAAATTCTTATTTATTTCCCGGTCTTCTTCCCTTTCCAAGTGTGGTAGATCCATCCTGGAGAGGTGTTTAGCCACCACATTCTCACTGAACATCTGGTCTTTTATTTCCAAGTAAAATTCCTACAAGAGAAGCACCCAATAGATGGGTTGTGGTTTAGCGTCCTTCTTGTTCAATAAATACTGCAACGCGGAATGATCCGTGTAAACAACTACTTTGGAAAGCACTAAGTAGAAGCGGAATCTATCAAAAGCAAAGACGATATCTAACATCTCTTTCTCTGTGGTGGAATAGTTCAATTGTGCTTCATTTAATGCGTGGCTGGAATATTATATTGGTTTAAAAATGCGATCCAGCCGCTGTCCCAGGACTTCTCCCATAGCATATTCACTTGCGTCGCACATCAACTCAAACTTCTCCTCCCAATTCGGAGCTATCATGATGGGTGCAACGATCAATTTCCCCTTCAAAATTTGGAAGGCCTTGATGCGTTTACCATCAAATTCAAATATTTCATCTTTAGAAAGTAGATTGGTCACCAGATGAGAAATCATGGAAAAATCCCGGAAAAATCTTCGGTAGAACCCTGTGTGCCCCAAAAAACTCTGAATTGCTCGGACTGATGTAGGAATAGGTAATTGCGAGATCACTTCTACTTTGGCTGGATCCACTTGAATTCCTTGAACTAAAATTTGATGGCCTAACACAATGCCATGTTGTACCATAAAATGGCACTTCTCCCAATTTAAGACTAAATTCGTGTGCTCACACCGGTCAAGCACCAGCTCCAGATTCGTCAGAAAAGTTATAAATGACTTCCCGTATACTGAGAAGTCATCCATGAAAACCTCAAAAATCTATTCTGCAATATCATGGAAGATTGATAGCATACACCTCTTAAAGGTGGATGGAGCGTTGCACATCCCAAATGACAAGCGGTGGTAGGCGAATGTTCCATACAAACACGTGAAGGTGCTCTTTTCTTGATCTTCCAGAGTAATTGAAATCTGGTTATAACCTGAATAACAATCTAAGAAGCAATGGAATTCATGCTCTGCCAATCATTCAAGCATCTAATCAATAAATGGGAGGGGGAAATGGTTTTTTCTTGTTGTGTCATTTAACTTCCGATAGTCGATGCATACCCTCCATCCCATGACTATCCAGGTTGGGATAAGCTCATTCTTCTCTTTTGTGACCACTGTGATTCTGCCTTTCTTGCGAACCACTTTGAGGGGACTCACCCACGAGCTATCAGAAATTGGGTAATTTATACCAGCATCAAAGAGTTTGATTACTTCCTTTTTGACCACTTCTTTCATCGGGGGGTTCAGTCTCCTCTGTGGTTGGCGAGATGCTTTTTCCCCTTCTTCCATAAGCACTTTGTGAGTACAAATGGTTGGGAATATACCCTTGAGATCAACAACTATCCATCTGATGGACTGTTTCTGCCTTCTGAGGACTTGCAAAAGATCATCCTCTTGATCCTGTGAGAGTGATGAGTTGAGGATCACCAGTAGGGTATGTTTCTCTCCCAAATAACCATAATTCAGGGAGGAATGGAGAGGTTTTAACTCATGTTAGGGAGCCTTGAGAATAGATTGTACAATAGGTTCAACTTCTGATCGCTCTAGAAAATTGGGTACAATTTCCCTTTGCCAATAGTGGCCGCCTTGGCCTTCAATCAAGCTTACATCCTCCCGGGTTTCTTCAAAGTTGTCATCCTCTAGAACACATTCTTTACTATATGGATAAGATTTCATATCACTATCTTCTAGGCCAAAATGCCCAGCCATTATTGTCAGAGCACAAAAATCTCCACGCTTCATTAGTGAAACTTTATTGACCGCCTTTAGGACATTATAGGATACCTTTTCATCACCAACATGGAAGATTAACTCTCCTTGGTGGATATAAATTAAAACCTTCCCAGTAGCGAGAAAAGGTCTTCCCAGAATTAAGGATGACTCTGGGACTTCTTCCATGTCAAAAATGATAAAATCGGCAGGTAGAATCAACTTCCCCACTTTGACCAACACATCTTCCAACAACCCATTGGGGTATTTAATAGAATGATCGGAATGTTGAAGTTCCACTCGGGTTGGCTTTAGATCGTTCAATACTAACTTCATAAATACCCCAAAAGGCAATAAATTGACACTTGCACCCAAATATCATAGTTCTTTACCAAAATCGCAGGGCCCGATAGTTTAAGGGATAATGAATCTTCCTGGGTCTTGGAGCTTTGGAGGAAGAGTATGTTGTACAACAGACAAACATTCCGTAGTAAGGGGAATAGTTCCCAAATCTTCTATTTTTCTTTTTTTGGACAGAATTTCTTTCATAAACTTCTCATAAGTGGGTATTTTACTTAAGGCCTCGGCAAAGGGAATATTAATGTGGAGTTTTTGAAATATCTCCACGAATTTAGTGAAGTGTCGGTCCAACATCTTTTGCTTCATTCATGCTGGGAATGGCAAGGGAGGTTCGTATGGTTTGATCTCATAGTTACCCTTGCCCTGTGGGACTGATGGTTGTTCATCTGTCTCATTTGTGGAGTAAGGTTCCCCAGCTGCAACTTCTTCATTTGAGGACATGGACTGCTTTGGTGATGGGGAAACCTTGCTCACTGTAACATTTGGCATCAGTTCTTTCCCTCTTCATAGAGTAACTGCATTAGCCTCCACCCTCGTAATTATTTTTGTCTTACCTGGTAGTGTGTCGGGCTGCCTTTGGGACAACTGATTAGCCAGCTACCCAATCTGATTCTCGAGGCCTCAGATTGATGCCTCTTGATTCTGAAACCTTGTCTCAGCAGTTGTGATGAATTTGGACATCATTTCTTCCAACCTTGAGGGAGGTTCCTACTGAGCTTGTTGATCAACTTATGGTGGAGGTCGTTGTCTCAATGTTTGGTCAGGATGGGGGTTTTGATACCCTTGATGCTGATATATGCCCTGCTGGAATTGGTTACTTTTCCGCTACATCGGGTACTGATTTTGAAACTGCTGTTTCCCACAACCAGGTGGTCCTTGTGGTCGGGGATGAGGATTTTTCTAGTGCTTCCCCCAGCCTAGATTTTGATGTTCCTACAACCCCTAGTTTCGATATTGAGGGTATCTAGTAGGTCCTCTATTATGAGCAACATAATTGACCTCACTGGTTGAGGCTACCACATTGGCACTCAGGAACTCACACATTGCATGGCTGTCTCCACAATCACCACATGCTGGTGGACTGATATCTTGAACATGAGATGGATTCTTTAGATTCAAAGCATCAATCTTCTTTGAGACGACATCAAGTTGGGCCTCAAGCATTGTGGTGACATCAATATTATGAAAGCCCATTTTATGAGTACCTCTTTCCGAATGCCACTGAAAGCTATCAGCGGACATGTCTTCTAACAATTCAAACAACTCTTCCAAAGACTTCCTCATAATTGTCCCTCCAGCTACTGTGTCAACCACGGACATTGTATTCATTGTGAGACCACCATAAAAAGTCTGTACTTGTATCCATAATGGAAATTCATGGTGTGGGCACTTTCAAAGAATCTCCTTAAATCGCTCCCATGACCCGTACAGTGATTTTGAGTCGTGCTGGTTGAAATTATGGATTTCATTTCTCAATGTGACTGTCTTTGATAGAGGGAAATATTTGGATAGAAAGGCCTGAGTCAATGCATCCCATGTTAGAATGTATTGTTGAGGCAATCCCTTGATCCAATCCTTTTCATTGTCCCTTAAGGAGAAGGGAAACAGCCTTAGGTGGATGGCATCTTCAGAAATGCCATTGTACCAGAAAGTATCTCAAATCTCCAAAAAGTTGGAGAGGTGAGCATTGGGGTCTTCACTCGAAAATCCACCGAATTGAACACTGTTTTGAATTAATTGCATGATTGTCGGCTTAATTTCAAAATGATGGGACTGCACTGGTAGCCTGACTATCCCTGTATCCGCTCCATGAATGGAGGGTAGCCCATATTCCATAAGAGTTTGGAACTGTGGTACCGGTTCCTGAGGTGCCAGAGGGACATATGGTTATTGACCATAAGTATAATAGGCCTACTCGTTCTGAGACAAAAAGGGATGTTGGTTCCTCTGAATGTACTGTCTCTGCGGTGGCTGCCCGAATCCCGGCAAAAATTGAGCTGGTGGCCGCTGTTGGTTCCTCGGCAGATACTCCATATAAACTCTCAGTGGATTCAAATGCTGCTCTTCATCGCCACCCCTTTTTGGATTCCCTTCGATAACAAATTGTTTCCCAATGGCTTGGACAACCCCTTGTTCTTCCTCCTAATGCACCAAGGGATCATTATTGTTGTGATCACCCATAAGTGCACGACGTCGCCTAGACAATATTATTTCGATTTCGGGGTCAATCGATTGTAATTCCGATGACTCGACAATCTTGGAATGAGTGACTCGACCACTCATATACTATAGTCCTGCACACACATAGATAGAACACCCAACGTATAAGGGAAAAAAGTCGTAAACAGAAATAAGATGATGAAAAGGATTTTAAGAACATTTGTCAATTTTTATTTTCACAAAATAACTCCAATTCCATTAACAAAAATGACTGTTTTAAACTTAGTAATTTCCCCAAAAACGGAGCGAAAATTTGACCAAGCTGTTCAGTGTTGATATTACTTTTCCTTCAGTCAAA
Organism: Viscum album; assembly: GCA_963277665.1. Lineage (NCBI taxonomy): Eukaryota > Viridiplantae > Streptophyta > Magnoliopsida > Santalales > Viscaceae > Viscum > Viscum album. The sequence continues at coordinate 729,456,220 of OY728155.1, forward strand.
TCAAATTCCCTAACTTGGACTGGTATCGTAGGCAAGTATGGGGTCGGTCCTTAGGGAAACGAAGTTGGTGCTTATGTTTAATGAACATGAACTATTCGGTGAAGATTCTTAATTTAGAATCATTTGGTTGGAGGTTCAGGATTAAGATATTAATAACAATGACTTGTTACTGAAAATTATCTAATTCACTATTGATCACTTTATAACTGAAATTGTTTAAAACCAAATTTTACTGAATGATGATAAAGATGTGTCGGTGCTGGATATTCATGTGGGGATAGAACCTTCATCCCTATCATGTTGTATTGTTCATAATAACCCAAATTTCTTGGTTTCATATGTGTCAAAACTTCCTTGTTCTGGAAAGTTCCGATCAAGTCGGTAGAAATAAATTCCCTGGTCCCGCAATTGATTTCTACTAACTTTACGTTAAGATCCACCCTTCTAGAAATCAAAAGAATATCAATGGTCATGGATATTCTCGTCATATTTCTTCCAACGATCCCTGGAAACTCTATTCTTGATCCGACATGGAGGATTCCAGAAAAATAGAAAATAGAAATGTTTGAAAAATTTGATGAGAGGTTACGAACAAACACAATGATAAGGGGAGAGATTCTAGCGGACCCGCATTTATCCCAGCCCCAACACAAAGGGGGTTTTAGCTACCCGTAATCAAAGAAGTATAAAACTTACTATTAAACTACGAGGACTTCATTCACATCAATCTAAACAAGGAGCAGCAAAAAAACCATCCAGCACCCACAAAACCTAGCTTCCCCCTAATCCCCTCCTGAAAAATCCCCTTTTCTTTATTAAGTCTCTGGTCAAAAAGGTCCAAAAGGGCCTTTTCCCAGTTTTCAAAAGGGTAGTTTCCAAAGTAAACCCGATTCAAGGAGTTGTTGGAAAGGGGGAATGCAAAAAAACTAAAGCTGAAGTGGGGTGCACGGTTTAGGAACACGGTTTTGTAAACTGTGCGCAAACTGTGTGGAGGCTACTGCCTTGGATTCTTCAGCCGCACCATTTGGGCGCACGGTTTGGAAAACAATGCGCAAACCATGCCGTAGCTACAATCCAGAATTTTTTGAGCTGCACGACTTAGTTTGTAGGTCCCATACCATTTGTAAACAGTGTGGAAATCGTGAGAACCATCCTGTAAGGAAAATCTCCTCCCACACGGTTTTCACACAGTTTATGTAAACCGTGCGGCAACTGTGTGGGTCTTCTTGGCCTTTGAAATTCCTTCGTTCTCCGTCCTTCACGTCAAGTATTTGATCTGAAAAGCTCCCATCCAACATCATTAGAGGGAAAAGGGTCCTTACGCCTCCAATTCCCTTCTAAATATCCAAACGTCAATGATTCCACGCTTTATCCTTTAATGACCGAAGAACCTATCTAGATACATTCTCTTTGTGAAAATCAAATAAAAACCATCCACAAAACCAATTTATTGATGTTAAATATAATGACCCATACTTTACATACATTGTTAGTACTTCAAAATTGAAGTACACTTATTACAACATATTAAAAAACCATGAAAGGACCGTATAAGTATAGTGTCTTTAGAAAGTGGGAAACATTAACAACAGGTTCCGAAAGTGTCTACACTATCTCCCATTTATTTCATCATATCTATAGTCCCTTTTGGTATATCTTTCTTAATAACCTTCTTCTTATCCTGGGGAAAGAAAACATTCAAAAGGGTGAGCTCAAATGCTCAGTAAGGGTAATCAAAAGAAATATCAATGACATCATATTCATAAGAAGATATCATTTTGGAAATCTTACCCTGCAAAAGAGATCATAATTTCATAACATGGGATAAATCATGGTAGTTAAATGTAATCACAATATTCATAACATAAAACATGAAGCTTGGTTTCATGCACACATAATCATAGATAATAATTTCTTATTAGTCAAGACTCATTTCCAAGACTATCTTTGTGGACAAAGTCCATTTCTGAACTGAGTTCATTCCTCATTTCAGTCTTGTTTCACTGAACCGGTTTAAACTGCCGTTCCAGCCATGTCTGTCTCATGAGATATAAAAACTTTACCCAATGCATTCGAGGGAGATATAGGTCCCACCCATCTCATAATGATACCATTCATATTTGTGCCACAAAATCATAAACCATACATCATAGCATAACCCATGTAATAAAAATGGGATTCTTAAACATCATGACATTATAAAACAATTCATATAAGATAAAGGAATTCATAAAAATAATTTAATCACAACATAATCAAATCAATGTAATAATAGGGATAGAAACTGAACCCTTTATTATCTTAGATGGAAAATAATTTTGATAAAACACTTGAACTCCATTCTTGAGGAAAATATCCTTTCTACTTCAAAAACACTTTTCCTTTCTTAAAATGTCATACAATTCTAAACATAAAAAAGTTGATTAAAAATAAAAATGAAAACATGTAAAGGAAGATTCTTGGAAATAATGTTTTAAAAATCCATCCATGTCATATAAGTTAAAAAAACATTCTTCTCATACTTTTGTCGAAAAAGTCAAAACGTACCTCGTATGAAAAACGACAAAAGATTCCTTTCATTTCTTTTACTAAAAACTCATCGAAGGGTAAAATTGGATTTAAACAATTTTATGTGGATGGAAATAATATTACATATTGATGAAATATGGATGTGGATGATAAAATACACTCCAATATATACCAAAGTATAAACAATCTCGAATAAAAATGAGATTGTGATATTTTCCCTTACCTTAGGCCCGATTTTCTTCGTAAGTGTCTGAACCTCCTATATAATGATTTAAATAATGTCATTGACTTATTCCAGAATCATATTCATTGTTATGATATCATATATGGTCATATTCTAATCTTATTATTAGTAATATTTTATTGCTACTTGTTATTCGGGTGTTTATTAATTTTTGTTCTTATGCGTGTTTTGTCGAATAAATTCCTATTCTTATTTTTAGGTTATAGATACCTCATTTACAGAATGGTATTAGTGTAATATATATCATATTTATTCACTCAATTAATTTATGTAATCATTATGCAATTAAAATCATGTAGAACGAGTCGCATCACATCGTGGAGACGGTATTCCGTACGTACGCAAGAGCGATGATATCGTTCCCATGATCATGTAATTCTATTGGAATGTATCTATACTATTTCTGAATCAATATCACTTTACAATATTCATATATGTTCATTATTTACACCATTATACCCATCCAAGTAAGGTGGTGGTGGAAAATAGATTACATCATGGCGTGGAGACGGTATTCCATACGTACGCACGCGCGGTGATTTCGTTTTCCGTAGGATGGATAGATTGTGAAATAGGATTGTTTCAAAATTATAATATCATATCAGTATATGATTGATACTGATGTTATTAATTCATAATGAAACAACTAAAGAAGAATAAGTGTAAGAAGAAGTAAAGTTGAAAGAATCGGTAACGAACATTACCTCTTCTTTGAAGAGCTTCTTTGAGACCTCTTTTTAGAGCACTAAAATTGGTCTTTGAAGAAGAACAGGACCTCTAGGATGTTTCTAGAGAAGTGTAGATGAGAAATTGGAAGGTGTTGTCCGAGCATGAAGGCTCAAAGTGGTGTGAGGAAGAGAGGGAGTAGGTTCTCTTTTATAAGGGAGGAGAGGGGCACCTTTGGAAAAACTAAAACATTTATTTTATTATAAAGCCATATTCGGTTTTAAATAGCTCCAAATTGATTTATTTCGAAGCTAAGGTGGGGACGGGTAGAAATACTATCATCCAATAGAATTTGGAAAAGTTTAGTTTACTATTTTAACCATATCATTTAGATTTAACTTTAAGTTAGATAATTTTACTTTTACCGTGTTTTTTTGTGTTCTTACACTATAAGGTTAATAAAATTACTAAAACAAGCCAAACGAACCCCAAGTTGTTTATTATTAATATATATAACCTTATCTAAGTAATTTTTCCAAACCTTAGAATTTTAGGAATAAAATAACAATTAATAATATAATATTTGTTTTAAAATCTATTTTATGTCAATTTTGACACTATTTAGTAATTGATTTTTGTGAAAATCATAACAGAATGATTAGTTCGAAAAAAGTTAATTAAATCAATAATAACATTTAATATTAACCTATAAAATTAGTTTAATTCATAGAATGTCTCAAATTATATTTATTTGGATATTTATAACATCAATTATGTCAATATTTCATTAGTAAGATAATTACTACATCATCATTGTGTCATTAATAAATTAAGTTATTTAATGTCTAAAAATTACAAATAAAATACCATTATGTATTAAATCTTTTTATCGTTCTAATGAATATTTATAGTCTAATTTATCTTTTGTATAACCATATATTGAAAATTATTTACTTATTATACTTTGATTTTAACTATTTTAACCCTTCTTTAAATAAATTAATAATAAATGTCCTAATCTAATCCATGTGGGCCTAAATGGTCATATTTTATTCCTAAGGTTGTCTTTGGTCGAATTACACTTATCCAATAGAATTAGGACATGTGTTAGGGTAATAATAATATCATTTGTACCCTTAATTACCCTATTTACTTTTAACCGTGGTAAATAAAAGTAAAAAGTTACTATTCACCAAAAATTATTTTCATCCCATCGAACCATATATTACTTACTGACATCAACTATGTCTCTCGGATTTTTGAAATTCCACTCATAGAAGCGGTAAAGTTAATTTTAATGTAAATTTGCAAATTCTCATAGGAGGTGGGTAAAAGATGGTGAAAATTCAATAAAATTTTTATATTTCTAAAATTATTATAAAATTATTCCAATGAATTACATTGAACTTATATAGGTATTATTTATCAATTTTGACCTAAAATAAATTTAAATAAATAATTATTTAAATAAAAAGTCTGTTTTTAAATAGTAACCTTGTGTTTTCACTATTCATCAAAAATTGAAAGTTTCCAGAAAAATACCAAAATTTCACCCTAGGATAATTTCAATAATCCGAATTCAAAAAAGAAGTCCATTTTGAATAAAAAAATCTAAAAAATTTCAAAAAGTTTTTATTTCTATTCATAACAGCTATTTTTAAAAATATTTTACTAGCATATCGTTGTTTAGTGAAACTTGGTATTGCGTACGATGCATGTTATCAAGGAAGGTCACGATTGCGTGTAAAGCAAGCCAAGCTAGTGTTGTGAGTAGTGAAAGATTCCTTTGATGATTTATATAAAAACAAAATATTTATTATACAAGTCTCAGGTGTTACATTAATCCATGTGAAAATGCCTTATGCACAGCGGTGGATCAATTTTCTAAAATTACCACAAAATGTTATAGTTTTTTTATAAAAAACAATTCACTACTTGATCATATCCCATTTTCCTTTGACCCCCCCTAAGCCTAAGCCTTCATCGCCACCTATTCCCCTTTTTATACTCCCCATCACCCCTCATCGCCTCTCCCTACTCCCCCTATCCATCTCTAAACAATCCCCCTCACCACTACTCCCCCATCAACCACGCCCTCATCCCTCTCTCTCCCTCATATTTTTGGACCTACATAACCCTGAGAGGTCTAGGATGCTCCTTTCACTTATCCACTTCATTTTATAGTAAATTAAAGTGTTTTTATCTTGATATTCCTTCTATATATTCATGGGTATGATTCCCCATCTTCTTCATAATTTTCCTCTTCTCTTTCACATTAAAAATCTATAGTTAAAACCGACTGAATTAGGGTGGTTTCTTTTGTCAATGTATGGTTCTTAGGTTTTGCGAGGAATGATTTGTGGCCCATTCGTATGATCTTGGTTGAAGCAGATATCTTTCTCCAAGTTTTAGGCATTGTTTTATCTTATTCATCAACATTTGATCAAATTGAATTTTTTATTTTGCATTTTTAGGTTCCTCTTAATTTTCAAGAGAATTAATGGCTTTTGAGGTGATATTTCACCGTTGTTTTTAAGGGAAGTAAATTTCAGGTAGGTTTCAATATTCTGGGTCTGTAATATATAGAACATAACATGCTTCTATTTTTAATCCCACATGTACAAGTCAAATGATTATAATATATATATTTTAATGGATTTTTGAGGGGGAATTAATTTTTTGTTGAAAAATACATCAATTTAAAGGATTTAAAAAAATTATATGTTTCTTTAAATCTTTTTTAATAAATTTTGTATAAAACTTGTTTTCAAACTGACCTAATTAAAATTAATTATTATGTTATATGATTTATGGAATGATTTTTCACAAATAGTGTGTTTCCCTAAAATTCATTTTTAATTGAATTTTTTTGTGTATTTCTTGTTGTCTCTATCTCTTTTAATAGATTTTGAATTATTTATTGTGATTGGGCAATTATTAAATGTTTTTCTTCATTGATTCAAGATTATAATAAGATTTTACGGTTTCAAATTTGGGGTTTCTTATTCGTGGTTTAATTTATAATTCTGTAGAGGATAATTGTTAGATCATCTTTTTCTACATCATGTGAGATATTATATACATCTGAATTAAAATATAAAAAAATTTAGTTTTTCAAAAATGTAATATAACTAAAATCTGTAAATATGTTTTTATATTATAGATTTAGAATAAATTAGTAATTATTTTTTAAAATACAAATTTTTTAATGTTTTTTAATTTTCTTTAAATAAGTGTAAGAAAATAGTGTTATATGGATAATATCTGGACCACATTTCTGAGGAACATGACTCAGTATGCTATGCATTTGAAGAAGTTTTTAGATTTTAAATTTATAATTGATCTGCTAGTGAGAAAAAAACATATACATGGCCTAAATACAATATTAGAAGATGTTTAAAGATACATGATGTTTATAAAAACTTGATATTGAAGAAATTTCTTTCTCAATATTTGTGTTGGATTTTTCATGGAGAATATAATTATACAGAATGTTTGGGTACTAATTTCAATCAATAGAGTGATCACCATCATTGTCAAAAACAGAAAATGAAATGGAAAAAATTATAAATTATTCTTTAGAATTTCTATACAACAAAATCAACACAAAAATTAGCATAACACCCAATTGAGTTTGATATAAATTGTAACTTTATAAGTGATTTTTTAAAAATATTAAACAATTTGATCATGATTGTAACAAATCATCAGATCCTCCTTTTGAATTTGTAGAGAAAAATGTAAGAGAGGACAATAATTAGTATAGAAACATGATTAATAATTTAGTTAATAATTGAAATAAAAAGTTTTATGGTGGATATTTGAAATATTTAAAACATTATTTTATACTAAAGTTAAAGAATATAAAATTCCTATGTGGAACCAATATGGCAATGTCCCTGATATTGGAATTTTTGCATAAGGAATTTCATAAATATAATATCACTTGATATTTTTATGTTATAAAAAATTGTTAATAAGCTTGTTCAAAATTATTATCATTATATGCATGTCCTAGTTACTATATAATGTGTTGGGTAGAGGATTCAAGGAGAGAGGATTTTAAAAAATCTTCATCTTCTAGAAGGAAGTCAATGGGTGACGCTAAAAGTCTAATCCAACATACAACTATATGGAAGAATAAAAATAACACAACCTCAATGAGTTTTCATTAATTCCCTTTAAATACATGATTGAAAATCTTATTCATGTCATCAAAAACTTCTGATCATATAATGTTAAATTCTATATATAATAACAAAGATTGGTTAAATGTGATATCTTAGAGTTTCAAAATTATGAAATAAATTTTTTTCATAACATTAATATTTCTCACCATATCATAGAAATGTGTTAATGGTATTGGACATTGATGGATTCAACCCATTTGAGAATTTGAGTACTAGTGATAGCATGTTTACATTGTTTTGATCCCTTATAATCTACCTCTGTGGATGTTTATGGAATGAATATATTTTATCTTTTGAATGATTAATCTTATAAAAAACATGTATTAATTATGTTGATATATACATTAAAATTATAATTTAAGAATTACTATAGTTATAGAGTAATAATGTTGAGATATATGATTCACCTTATAAAATAATTTTCATAATGTACATTGATCTGATGTGGAACATTAGTGATTTAGTTGGAATATGAAGATTATCTGGTTGAAAAACATATAAGTGTCTCTATTTTTTTTTATTTTTGACTTTGATTTTGATACCAAATGATTGTATTATAGTAAAAAATGTTTCTTATTATCTCATAATATATTATTCAATGAATATCATAAATATAGTTTGAACAAGTAAAAATTTAATGGTTCTTTTGATAACAGTCCACCTCCAAAATTTTTGAAAGGTTCTGAAATATTGGTACAACTATTAAATGTTGAAATAATATTTTTGAAGGATAAAAATTTGAAATAAAGTGGGAAACATGTTCAAATTCCATCATATATTGAAAATAGAATGAAATAATGGAAGGAAAAATTTATATCCTTAAACATTTTAATTGGGATGATAATTCATTGTATCATAATATTGATGTTATGCATATTGCGAAAATTGTTTTGGAAAATTTTATCTTTACATTTCTTAATGAGCATGGAAGATCGAAGTACCAACCCAATGATCGAATGGCCATAAAAACAATAAATATAATTTTCCATCTATAGACAGATGAGAATGTAAAGTTTCCTCTTGATATTTTATCAATGAAAAATAGGGATAAAGATACATTCCTTGTAATTTAAAAACAACATAAGGTATTTGATGGGTATTTATGCTACATATTAAACATTTTCAACTTAAATAATCATAGGATACAAGTATTTAAATTTTACAATTGACATATTTTGTAATAATAGTTACTAAAATTCGCATTGAATACATTTTAACATAAAATGGTTATCGTATTTGAACTCTAAATTTTTACATTCTTCAGACATCTATATGGGAAAACTCTACAACCCGCTGAGATTGATATTAATCAGGATGTATTTGTACTGGAAATTTTTAAAATAGATATGATATTTTATCCATAATTTTTTATTTTCATGATGCATTTAATTGTGCATTTGGTTGAAGAAATTAAATTAAGATATTTTATACATTATCAATGGTTGAATCAAATTGAGACGTAATTTACATATATGTTTTTCATCTAGAGTAAAAAATTACGGGAACTTCATTAAATATGCAATTATGTTTTATTTATTTTATTTTTTAGATAACATTGTCAATTTAAATCATATATGAAAAATCAATCTCTACCTGAAAAATATTTTTCTAAAGGCTATTTAGAAAACAAGTGCCTTAACTTTTATTTTAGATACTAGGATGATATTGAGACAAAATTAAATTGAATTAGATTTGTTGATGACACATTTACATAATATCAACTTCATGAGAAATTAAAAATATTTCATACTTTCAGTCAATCTATTGGGAGGATATCAAATATTACACGTATAGAAATGGAATTATTACCGGAATATAGATATATGTTGTTTAAAAGTGAAATTAAATATCCATTTTTTGAAGAGACCATCATCCAAAAATATATATGAATGAGAAGTAGAATATAAAATGAGAAATATATAACAAAATTTGCCAATAAAGATATTTTAAAATGGTTTCCACACCATGTAAGTTCATAAATATTGAAATAAATATAGATATTAGGTTAACATATATATTTTGTGAATATAATAATGTATATTAATATTTAATGATCATGAATACAGAAACACTGGTTGAGTTTCTAGAGGAATTGATTTATCTAGATTGATGTCCTCTAAAAATGGATAGAATGTTAAACTCTTATAATTTTAATGGTATTAAATTTCATACTGTTGATAAGTGAGAGGGTTATAAAACACATAATAGTGGTATATTAATATTTGGAGAATTCAGATATTATAGAAATTTGACTGATATTATTAAATTAATCTTACACAGTCATTTTTTGTTTTTTATTCAAATATAAGTGGGAAGATCTTACCAGGGCTATTAAATGTGATTCCCCTCAATTTATTTATGTATTCTCCTCTCCTCTGATGGGTGTTATTGACCATTAATTACATAATCCATATATCTTCTCGTCAAAAGTGAAAATTTTAAGTACCCCGACCCCAATTTCTTATAGTCAGTGCCTTATATTAATAAATTGGTATGTTTAATTATATTCCACATCCTATAGGAATAAATAGTTTATTATTTTTTGGAAAACAATATATAAATATATTATTTAAATTACAATTTTAAGGAATAAAAACATTTTAACTCCATTTGAAATGCCCATGTAATATTCAATTATTCCTGAAAGTTATTCATAAAAGTATTCATCTTCATATCCTAGTGAAAAATAATATATGAGAAAGGGGTGAGCTCAGATTCTATGAAAAGTTGAGTAATATATTGGATGTTTTCATAAACATAAACATTAGTAATAGTGACTATCTAAAAAACACAAGCCTTTTAAAATAAATATGAACATAATTTGGAAGTAATGACAGATGATTACATAATTCCCTACAAACAATCCTATGAGAAGGAAACATAACCATGGATATTCTATTGGTAGAATAATCACCTGGTTTATCTATTACTATTATGATAATGAGGTAATTCAAAATGTTGAATATCTAAAACTTATTGTCAGGGCATCGACCAAGACATCTGAAAATACTAGTGTAAGGCCTCAGCCAAAATGCAACTCAGTTTTGTCTTATGGGACCTACAGATTCATAGAGGGGATATATTTTTCCCCACCTATAACCTTATATTTCTAATTCATTCCTCATATTAATGGGTAAAAACATAAACATCATGAACATATGAAATAAATTTCCCCAATATGTAGACATAACCACTAACTATTATGAGTTGTATGGTAAATGGTATCAAGATATCACATCCACAGTCAAAATAATCATAATCCATTTAATAAAATATGGTAGTTGAGAATAAAAATATTTTAATCCCAAAAACGATATGATTAATCATGGGTGTTGACATTGTTGAAAATGTCCTAATAAAATCACCGATGAATTCTAGAGAGTAATACTTTCATTGCAAATAAGAGTAATTATGGAAAAATACTTTCATAAAACAATAAATTAACTAATTTTATAACATGATAAAATGATTGGGTTTTTATAAATAATGGTGTATTAAAACATGTTATAGTGTTCACTTGAAAATTGGTATGTAATCGGGAAGTTCCTGTTAATCGGGCTTGCTTATCGTGAAGAATTGAGAAAGGGACCCTTTAAAAAATTGAATTTCCATAAAAAATGTAAAATGATCATAATGCCTGATTTTGAAACATATAAATAGAATTAAAAATAAAAATTCAAATGAAATGAATAATTACATTGGTTTATAGGGAAATAAAGCACAACCTGAATGAATACAGAGGTTCTGCAAGAAAACACGTACTGTATGTTTGAATGAGTTCTGCACTTGAAACTAATGTACATGATAATAAAATTGAAGACATTAATTAATTAAATAATTAATAAAATTTTCTATATTTAATTGTTTCCTTATATTTTTATGAAATTCATTTATATAATTATTGATGAGTAGTTGACTTTAATTTCATCATTCGTGAGAATTTGATTTCTTGTTTTTTATGACTGGTTCACTTGTTTATAAGTAATGAAGACCATGTAAAATTGGTATAATTATATAGAATTTTAATTACATTTTATTAATGATAATTCAGATTATTAAATGGTTATATTTATCATATTTTTATATGGTATTAGGATGAATCATTAGATAATACATTTAGTGATAATATTTTAGACGATTATAGCAGTATTTTGACCGCCACTAAACAGTTTTGTCATATGAAGTAGTGATATGTATATATGCTGGTTAAATAACATTAAATAGGTTATAATAAATGTATTATAGTCTTTTTTAACCATAAAAATCTTATCATGTAAATCCAATAATAATAAAATGATGAACGAAAGAACATCGTCAACGAAGGTTGTAAATCGGCACCTCTAAGACGATGCTGTTGTTTTTAAAATGAAAGGGAGTGAGTAAGGATACTGATTACAGTTCTTCCATTAACATTATATAATTATAGTATAAAAATTATAATGTATTTCTAATTTTCATTTGTATCTAAGAGGTTAGAAAATAATAATAAAATAATTAACGTGAAATGAAAATAAAAGGAAAAGGAAGAGAATTTTACCTCTTGAATACTCCTCCTGGAGAATCATCTTAAGGGGATTTATTTTGCACATTTGATGAGACTAAAAGATTATGGACATGGGGGAGGATATTAGGAAGAGGATTGGGTATAATTTGGAAAGGATAAATGCATGTATATTTTGAGGACAAGAGGGGGTTAGGGTGGTTTTTATAGTGGAGGCGAGGGGTAATTTCATATTATTTTAGTTGTTATTTTATTAAATTTCTCTAGACTATAAATAGTATTAATTTTTTTGACAAAATACTGTAATAAGTTCATGTTATTTTTAAACATGTGTTCTTACGTCATCCAAGACTCATGTAATAGTATATTTATCTTATAATGTATTTATTTTGTAAATTACCATATTTTACTATTCACTAAAAATTCAAGTATTTTAGAAAAATAAAAAGAATTAACCCTAAATTTTTTTCCACATATAAAATTCATAAATAAAATCCATTTTATTAAAATAATTTTATAAATTTTATATTGTTAATTTTTAATTAAAATCATCATTTACTCAAAAAATACAGTTTAAAAGTTAAAACTTAATTTATAACAACCAAAAAATTAACAAACGTCTTATTAGATTATCATAAAATCATTTTAAACTAAAATATTTATTTACGAATATATATTATGAAAATTAATTTTTTTTAAGTAAATTTATTAAAAATAAAATTTTAATTAATTATTTATTACATAAAAAAATACCAACACATAATTATTACTTTTTAAAATAATCACTTACCTGTACTATAATGTAATTGTATCATAATTTAATTTATAAGGTGCCTAAATTTTATTTATACTCCCATGGATCCCAAAAACCTATACCCAAGTGGTATAGGCTTCTTCTTAGCATCCATAATCCCCCTGATCCAATCCGGGTAGAGACAAATCCAAGAAGCGCCCTCTAGGACGAAAAATGGCATTCAAGCCTTGTATTAAGGCAACTTGGCCATGGGACATCAGGATACGTAACGGGTCTCCCTATACCTAGTAAAAAGAGGTATTTTCTTTAATAATAAAATTTTAATTTGGCCCAAACCATTAAAAAATTATGCTATCATGAAAAATTTTAATATTCATTTGGCCGATTTACTATTCATAAGGGTTATGTTACTATTTATAAGGGTACATTACTATTCTAAAGGGTCATGTTAATATTCACAAAAAATGTATATTGTCCCTATTAGACTCCAAATATCTTAATGATCATATCCGTGAATGTCTATTTTCTAAAATTCAAAACAAAGAAGTTGAAATTTATGATTAATTGATAGTTTATTAGTATCTGGTTTAAATATCTATAATAGAAAAGTGTTGTTTCATTGAGACAAAGTGTTATGTGAATTAAATTATATATTAAATTTAATGGTAAATCCCTGTGGTGTTATATTATACCCTCCTCCAAAAACAATCATCCCCGAAATTACCAGAATATTACGTCATTAATATGTTTGGGTAGATCTCCATCATAAGTTCCTCAAGCTCCCACACCGCCTCATCAATTTTATGATTTTCCAATGTATCCTTACCAGTCGAGTAATTTGATTATTTAAAACCTATTCATATGTTATTAGAATCTGGATAGGATCTTCATAGTAAGATAAGTTAAGTTTAAATTTTTTTCCTTCAGAAATGAGGACATGTGTTGGGTCTAGCATATACATCCTTAACAATTAGATGTGGAACAAATTGTGTACCTTATAAAGGAAAGGTGGCATTTCCAAATGATAGGACTCAAAACCAATTCTCTGTAGTACTTCAAAATGATCAATGTACTTGGGGTTCAATGTCCCTTTCTTCTCAAATCTTATTAAACCCTTTAATGGATATTCTTTCAAGAAAACATGATCTCCCACATGAAATTCTAAATCCTTCCTTCGATTTTCAGCATAGCAATTTTTCTCGCATTGAGCTACTTTGATAAGGATTTTAATAGTATTTACTATATTATTTGTTTCCTCTATAATATATCATCCTTCAAGATTCCTTTCACCAAATTCATCCCAACATCTTGGTTTACGATATATATTTCCTTACAACAATGCATATGGTGCCATTTTAATACTTAAATAGAAACTATTATTGTAGGAATACCCAACTAACGAAACTATTGATCCCATATACCATTAAAGTAGAGGTTTCATGATCTCAACATGTATTCTAATGTTTTAATGGCCCTTTTAGAATTCATATATTTTTTTGGTGATATGTAGTACTCAAAAGAAGCTTAGTATCCAATTAATTCATAAGGCTTTTCTATAATTTTTATGTAAATCATGGATCATGATCATACACAATTGAAATAGGTTCTCCATGAATTCTTAAAAGTTCATTAATATAGAGTCGTAAAAGGTACTCCATTGGAAAATCCTCTCTTATAGTGAGGAAATATGCATATATTCTATTTCGATCAACATTTACCTATATTTCATCATTCTTTATTGGGGTTTTGGGTAATATAGTGAGAAAATCCATATTAATGTCATCCCATTTCCATGTAAGAATAGGAAGATGTACCAAGACTCCCTTAGGATGTTTTGTTTCATCCTTCACATGTTGATAGACTCAACATCTTGATACATAATCAGCAATTTCATTCATCATTTGTCCAACATGAAATAATCCATAAAATCTTTATACATCTTAGTGCTACCCATGTGTATAGAGAAATTAGAGGTATGGGCATCATCAAAAAACACTCTTTTTCACTTGGTTGTAGAGTTAACACATAGCCCCCACCCTTATTTCATAATTTCATCTTTATACATGAAGACTTCCAACTTCCCATCATTCAAAACTTTAACATTATTTTGATGATTATCATCATAAAGCTAGTAAATTTTAATCCTCTCTAATAAATATGGTTGGGAAACCAATTGAAAGAGTAATGATGTTTCACCTTCTTCGAAAAATCCCATATCCATCATTACTAGGTCTATGAACATAGGATCCCTTTCAATCCACATTTTTTTGAACTCAATGATCCTTCCTGGTCAGTACATCTTCCACCTTACTCGCCTTTTCTAGTTGGTGGTTTATATTAAAATAATAATCCTTGAGTAGATCAAGCCATCAACTTTTTCTCATGTAGAGTTCTTTTTCTAAGAAGATATATTTCAAGCTCTTGTGATCTCTATATATCTCACATCTTTCACCATAAAGACAATGACTCCAAATCGTTATAAAAATTATTATATCTAATAACTCAAGATCTTGAGTTTTATATTTTTGTTCCTGAATTTTTTACTGGATTAATGCATTAGAAATAACATTATCATTCTGTATAAGGACATAACCATTTATTTCATTTATCACTCTCTATAAATAAAAAATTAAACATTTCCTTATGGTAGAGTCATGATCGTATAATTCACTAATATCCTCTCCAGTTAATCAAAACAATCTTCACATTCATTAATCCAATTAAGTTTAACCCCTTTACGATAAATCTTGGTTAATGGGTTAGCTAGTTGGGTGAAGTTCTAAACGAAATGCTAATAATAACCTATTAAAACAATAAAACTATCTACCACAATTACGTATGTTGGAGTAGGCCATTTTGAAACAGCCTTTGTCATTGTAGGATCAACTAAGATTTCATCATTAAAGACTATATGGGCAGGAAAATAAACTACTTGAAACTAAAATTCAAACTTTATAAATTCCCTCTATAACTCATTTTTTCTATTATTCTTTAGAACAATGCGCAAGTGATTCTCATGATCTTCATAGATTTTGGAGTTTACCAAGATATCATCATTAAATACCACAAAAACATCACCAAGATATTCCTCGATTAATTTTTTCATTAGATCCATGAAAAAAAGGGTTAATTATTCAGTCCCAAAGGAATTATTGTAAAAACATAATGCCCATACCAAGATCAAAATATTGTCATTGAAATATCATCCTTCCTCACATGCAGCTGATGATATCCATATTGAAGTTCAATGTCAAAAAAATATTGGGAATTTTGAATTTCACCAAATAAATCATCAATTCAAGGAAGATTATACTTGTTCTACAATGTAATAGCATTTATCTTCTTGTAGTCTATGCATGGCCTTATAGATCCATGTTTCTTCTTAATGAAAATAATAAGATCTCCCTATAGAGAAAAAATAGGGAGAATAAATCTCATTCTACTCAACACCTATATTTATTTCCTCAACTACCCAAATTCCACTGTGGTTAACATATAAAAATTATTTCATATAGTCCTTACACTAGGGAATTAAATCAATAGAAAACTCATTTTCCTGCTCTGAAGGATGTGCAGGTAAATCTTCTCAAAACATATAATGTTTCTTGAACAATTGGTACAAATTAAATTTTATTTTTTTTCTCAACCATATATATTGTATCATCTTACACCCCAAGAATATAATTTTTTAGAGCTACTGGGGTGGATCTAGATAAGAATTGGATGGTGAGGTTTCTTCTCCAAAGATAAAGGACTCTACCTCATTCTCAAAAATAGTAACATTCTTCTTCTTGTAATAGATCTTCACATCATAATTTGAAACCCAATTCATATTGAGTTCTACAAGAAAATCCAACATAGTTATAAATATATGTTCAGTAAATAAAGCATGTTTATGTGTCATAAGGGGGGTTTATTGAAACATCTTCGTTGTAGTGATGCTTTCCTTGGGATTTTTGACAAAAAAATTCATTATTAAATAAAATTAGAAATGTATATATTTAATAGAAAATTGGAATATATAAAAGAATGAGATGATCCAGAATCAAATAAGTTGTTGTATATGTTTTAGGAAATGATAAAATTACATTCCACCATATCATTAATAACTAAAACCACAGTAGTTATGATTGAAGAAGCTTGGGCAATCACCCTATGCCTTTTTTGGGAAAGGATTCCTTGATGATCCGAAAAATCATTTGAAAATGTTTCCCATCTATTTATAATAGTTGAATTGAACATTGATAAATTTTTAATTCCCTTTCTATTACAAGATTGGTGGCCTCTATCCCCATATTTGTAGTAGACTCATTTCCCATTAAAGTGGACTCTAGGGTATTTCCTTCTACATATATCACATGTGGTAAAATTCATTTTTTATTCATCCTTTTATCAATTATTTCCACTTCCACACTCTTCTTCTCTTTCTTTACATTAAATTCGCAAGACTTATAGAATTGTTTCCTTATCTTGATATAACATGAGACTATATATTTATATGATGATAATTTTTAGGAGATGAGTTCATTTCAGTTAAATTCATATAAACCATTAAATATTTGATCAATCATTATCCTTCTATTATGTATGTAGACCATAACATTCTATTTAAATCTTATAAAATTGGATTCATAATTCACATTATTTTCACCCTATTTTTGTCATGGACTCCAGATTTAACTCTCCATATCCACTCATTGTTTATGAGGAAAATATTTTTCTATGAATATTTCCTTAAAATCCATCGATTCCATTTCTTCTTTTTTACCCCTCCTTCATGTTTTTAATTAAATACCACCACTAATCCACATCTCTTGAGAGGTAATAAACATCCATGATAACCTTATCTCTTTAATTACTTCCCAAAGAGTTAAATATCTTCTAAAAATAACATATCCACTACTTTCATATAAATAGGTTTCACATCCCATTAAATGAAGGAAGTTATTGTCCCATAAAGTTATCTAACATTTCACCTCCATATTTTGGATCAGGATACTCCATACGAGTAATTAAATTATTCATAACCTATGTCAGTTTTCCCAGTATAGTTATATGTTTCTCATCACCACTCATTGCTCCAGAACCAAAATCCTTATCTTTTATATGTGGGAAATCCCTACATAAGATATTCATGTTCATGAGGTTTCCATTCCTTCCACTACTATACATTTATAATTAATGGAATACACAAAATTAGGCTACGAATCCTAAAATATAATGTAAAACATATAAAACACATACCATAAATTTTAATTTTATTCATTTATAATCACAAAATCATTAGAATGGTTTCTTTTGGAACATATTGAAAATTAAATCCCTCATAATGGTTTGTAATGAAAATTTGAATTATCCAAATAATATACCCCATGAGTGTCAGAACAGGGGCGTAGTAAGGCCCATTTTCATGTACCAGGTTACCTCAAGTCTAGCTCCGAACATCTTCTATTTATTGTTACACCTACGTACATCTATTCCAGAACAAAGTCCACTTATATTATCTAAAGAGGGATTTGTTTTCTATAATTATCCTCCAAATTTATAACTTTATAAAATTATCTAATTTTGTTGTATGCTTATCCAAAAAATCTATCTTATAGTTTTATTGCCTGATCTATGTTTTTAATAACTACTTTCCAAGGTTTCTACTAAACTTCCACTCATGCCAATTGTAAGTACCCTAACCCCAGTTTTCCAAATCCAGTGACTAATATTAATACATTTGTATATTTACAAGTACCTCATATCATAATGAACCAAAATGTTTAGTAGTTTCGTAAATATAGATACAAATATAATTTTTACATTACAAATTAAATGCAAAAAACATCATTGTGTCTCCATTGGAAACACTTATTAACTCTTAGATTATTTAGGTAAGTCATTCATGATAATATTAATCTTCGTATCCTAAGGAAAAAATAAAACATAATAAATGGGTGAGATCATATTTTTAGTAATAATGATTAATATAGTGTAAGTTATCATAAACATAAACATTATGCATGGTGAATATCTAACAACACATTCCTTTAAAAATAATCATGATCATAATATGGGAGGAATGAAATATTATTACATAAAGCCATATAAAGTATCATAATAGAAGTAATCATAACCATGGATATTATACTAGTATAATAATCACTTGTTTTATCAATTATTTTTATCATAATGAGGGAATTCATAACCGGACATTTGAAACATATTATTAAGACCTCATCCAAGACGCCTGAAAATACTAGGTTATGGCGTCAGCCAAAACCAAATTCTATTTTTGTCTCAACAGACCTATCGATGAATCAAGTGGACATAAAAGTCCCCAAATACCACTATCTAAGTCTAATTAATACTGCATATTAATGGGGATAAACATTAACAATATGAACTTATGAAATAACATCCCCAATTTGTAGACATAATCACTGACCATTCTGAGTAAGTTGGTTAATGGTATCAAGTTAGAACATCCAAAGTCAATCTAATCATAAAACATTTAATAAAATATGTTAGATTATAAAAATAATAGGTAATCACAATAAAATATAATATTCAATAGGGGTTTTGAAATAGAAGAAAATTATCTAATAATATCATCGAATAAATAATGAGAGTAATACAATTTTACTTTGAAAAGAAGATTTTTTTAGAAAAATATTTTAATATAACTATAAATGAACTATTACAGTTGTTCCAAAATAAAATTAATAGTTTTAGAAAAATAATGGTGGATTAAAACTTATTATATATTTTACTTGAAAATATTTATGAAATTGGGAAGTTCCCTTTATTCGGGCTCACTTATCATGGTGAATTGAGAATATGACCCTTTAAAATATATATTTTATAGAAAACAATAGTTGAAATGATCAGAATACATGATTCTAGAATATATTCCAATAATTTATATAAAACATATAAAATAAGTGAATAATTAAATTGGTTTATAGAGGAAGAAAGAACAACCCAAATGAAAATGGAGGTTTAGGAACAAAACCCTAACCATATGTCCAAATGACTTCTTCACATGACCTTAAAATCCTAGATAATAAAAATAATCTATTAATTAATTAATTTAGAACCTTTTCTATAATTATTTTATTCATTATTGAATAATTTAGTTCATTTATGCCCTTATTTATGAGTTATGGAGTTTAATTTCATCATTCGGAAGTATTCGTTTTCTTGGTTTTCATGATTGGTTCAATTGTTGATAAGTATTGCAGTTCATGTAAAATTGGTATAATTATCCACAATTCGAATTAAATTTCATTCATTACAGTATATAAGTTTAAATGGTAATATATATTGTATGGTTATATGGTATAAGGATGAATAATTACATAATGTATTTAGTGATAATCGTTTAGATTATTACAGTGGTATTTAAATCACACCAATTAGTTTCATCGTAGGAATTTGTATTATATATATTGTCATTATAGAACATTAACTTGGTCATAATTAATATATTATAGTATGTTTTAATAATAAAAATGGGAAAATAACCAGCCACTAGGAATAAATTGAAAAACAAAAGTTCATCATCTATGAAGGTTATAAATTAGCACCTCTCGGCCGATGATTCCATTTTTTGAAATAAAATAGAGTATGGATATTAATGATGTCTTATCAATTAACATGATATAATTAAAGTATATATGTTATAATATATTTATAATTTTCATTTTTATATAGGAGGTGAGGAAAAAATAATAAAATATTTAATTTTAAAAGAAAATAAAAGGAAAATGAAGTGGATTTTACCTATGTGATGCCGCTCCTTGAGAATCACTTTAAGGGGATTTATTTTTGAATTTTGATAAAACCAAGTTCTTCTGAATGTGGGGTGGATATTGTAATGAGAATTGAGTATAAATTTAACATATATAAAATCATTTAAGGTGTGGGAGAATTGGGTGGGAGTCGGGTGAGGGATGTTTTTTATATTGTTGGAGAGGAGTAATTTCTCATCATTTTATTCATTATTTTATTATTGTTTACAAGTTAAGAAATAATATTAATTCTTGAGACTAAATAAAATAATAAGTTCATGTCAATTCGATAAAATGGTTCTTACATATTCCATGACTCAAGGAATAGTGTATTTATCTTATAATGTATTTAACTATAAATTATCATAATTCACTATTCACTAAAAATTCAAGTATTTCAGAAAAATCCCAAAATTTCACACATACCATTTTTTTATGTGTATAATTCAAAAATTAACTAAATTTTATGAAAATAATTTTCTAAATATGATAAATTTAATTTTTAATTAAAATCATCATTTACTCAAAAAAAGAGTTTTTAATGATAAAACTACTTTTATAACACCAAAAAAATTTCACAAAGGTCTTATTAGATTATTCTAAAATCATAGGACAATAAAATATTTATTTATAAATACATTTCATGAAATTTAATTTTCTTATAAATCAATTTATTAATTTAAAATTGTTGTTAAATATTAGTTACTCACAAAAATACAAACATAAAATTATTAATTTTTAAAATATTCCCTTACTTATACTATGAAATAATTATTTACTACATTAATTTATATGGGTGATTAAAATTATTTATACTCTCATCGATGAGTTTAACATTCATTTTATTGATTTACTATTCATAATGTTCATAATTCTATTTATTAGCATACATTTCATTTCCAAGGGGCCTAGTTACTATTCACCAAAAAAATTATGTTGACCCAATCAGACCCTAAATATCTTACTGATCGCAACATTGTATGTCTGTTTTTTAAAATTCAAAACACAGAAGTGAAAAATTTATCTTTTATATCTAGGTTATAGCTATCTTATTTAAATAACTATGGTATAAATTTTTTGTTTCGTAGAGACTCAGTGGTGTGGAAATTATGTTTTATATTAACTTTATTTTGAAATCATAGGTATGTTACCAAAATGGTATATTATATGGAAGATATTATGGATGAAGGGTGGTGTGTAGTTGATCACATAAAAAATAGACTTGTATTATATGGTTGACAAAGTGAAAATTTTATCATCAAACATTGAATTCCATAACAAATAGACACATTCTTCAATCATGATATTGATAATCTAAGTCCTGAAAGGGTGGATGGAGTAGATAAAGTATTGGATAAGAAGGATAAAGACATTATTGAAGGAAAAAAATATTGTATGTATAGTCATCCATTAACTGGTCATCCACTACTGTTATATGTTATTAATTTATAGTACTATGGATATGTTATCATATTTAAATTGATTTTAATGAATTATTTATCTAATATGTGAAAATTAAATATTATATTTGTTTGTATATGAATCCATTCATTACCATAAATATTTATATTTTTTTAGTATAGTGAATCTGTTATCAATTTTTAATTTCTTTTTCTACAAGAATTTTTAAAAATATATGTTTATAAATTAAATTTACTTTTTTATATGATAGGAATTCCAAGGAAGAAGTGTCTCACTAATCCTAGTTGAATCCCATTTTATGTTCCCTCGACCACACGGACACCTTTTGTTCTAACAACCCCCTACCAATCACATCTTGTACACCATCCATCTGCCCCAATGAGTTATTGGAAAACCATCATTCTTACATACATCAGTTTCTGGAACACCCTCTTTCTCTTTCCTACTAACATCTGGTACATAGACTCTCCATTAAATTAGTTCACACATGGAGACTCTATAGCAAGGGAACATATAATCACTAATGCTTCATCATGAGAATATTTTTGGGTGAAATTTATATGACCAAATTTCAAAGTGAATAAATTTATTTCACATTTTATAAAAATAAGTGTTTTTTCATAAAATATTTAAACAATTTTTCTATCCTATAAAATATGAAAAGTTCATATTTATTGAATCTAAATGGATTTGAAGATATTTTTCTAGTTTTATTGTCATGGGATCCCCATGGTTGATGTTTCTGGATTATTTGGCTAGATTCTAAGCCAGTTTTTAGAAGAGTCAGTTACCCTTCTAATTACATATTCTAATTGGAGGAATATGCCACAATATTAGAAGAATTAAAATTTTTATGTCCAAATAATTTTAATTTTAATACATTATGGATCCATTGAATACCATTATGTAATTTAACATAAATATTATAAAAATGAAACTATTTGTACCTTTGATATTTTCCACTTTATCACTTCTTGTCTTATTGTGTGAAATTGGATGCTAACAAATATGTGTATGAGAAAGAATGATTTTAAATGGATATTATGGAAGGAATTCAGTGATTCATCATTAACCATTCCGAAAAAATATGAAAAGGTGCCTTATGGGGTACCTATTGAGCAGTGGACGGTGTTTGTTGATAGTCATAACCATGAGAAGCATAGGGTATGAAATATTTATCATTTTATTAATCTCACTATATATATATATTCATATAATATTTCATAAAAAATTAATACATAACAATTAAATTAATTTTTTTATATTTCATGATGTTTCATGGAAAAGAGCATAAAGTCAAGCTAAAAAAATACTTCCCCAGAAAGCTGGTTTAAAGTGTTTTTCCAGAAAAACATTTGCTATGGTAATGTTTTTAGGGGAATAAATATTTATTAGATATCATTATTTTTTCATATATTAAATTATTTATTTATCTTTGTTTAATATAGTTAATGAATTTAGTGCATCAGGACTCCCAAATGGAACTGTGGTTTGATATTTATGTAATATCTTATGGGTGTTATGTGAAATACCTTAAAAAAGAATTTGGGGTATGAATTCATTTTTCATTTAAATAACTTTCTTCTTTTATTCACATTGTTAATATATATTTCTTTAAAGTATTATATATTTTATTTATAGGTAAAACTAAGATAACTCTATAATTTCAATCCTACATAATCTGTCTTAATCTCCTAGGATGATCCAGTTGGTCATGTATTTTAGAAGGATAATCCTAGTCGTGTGCACAAGATGGGTTAGGGAAAATTATTTTCTGAGGCCTTTGGCATGTCACCGGGGATTGCAGCAACATCTTCTCTTGGTTTCAGTGAGTCCTTAACTCAATATGATCTTGGGGATTTTATTCTAATGAAAATCAAAATTCCTGAATAGGGGACCATAATCTTGCAACAGAGGGCTCATATAAAGATGGAGGATGCAAAGGTTTTTTCCCTACAAAAAGAATTGGATGAACTATATTAGAAAAAAATTGGATGTTTCCCTGGTGAAATTATTTTTATTGAAGGTTTATGTGAGTAGTTAAATTACAAAACATTATAATCATTTAATAGGAAATTCCTTATAGATTTTAATTTTGAATTCAAATATACAACACAATTTAATTTTCATGAAAATATTCATATAGGTATTGGTAGCAAGGAGTGGATATGGATATAGAGATGGAGTCAATATTTGTTCATTGGGTTGTGATTAGGGTTTTCTACGGATTCAATGATAGTTATTTGTAACTAAACACTTGTTAGACTAACATTGATAAGGTGATTGAGAAATGATGTTGTGTTTTGAGGTAGGGGATATCATTATTTCCCTTGCATTACATGAAATATGTATGATTCCTTGATTTGTTATGTTTTCATCTAGAATTTACCTCATACACATCATTATTAGTCTCTTCATGTTTATTCTATTTACCCAATTTTATCACATTCCCATTTTTCCCATACACACGAACTTTATGCAATTCGATAATTCCATTAAACAAATATTTTCAAAATATTCAATTATCAATGACAACATTTCCATTCAAAAAAATATATGGTGTCGAATAGTTTAATTGATATGGTTTGATTTTTGTTATTGAAAAATTTTATTTAGTTGTTTTCTATGTTGTTTATCATGGTTGTGTTTGTATGTATATATGATATGTTGTATTTACTGGTTTTAAAGGGAAGTATACCATTTATTTATATGGTGGATTCAAAGTGACTCTTGAATAATTAATATAAATAAAAGTTGTTTATAATGTTTTTTTAGTGAAGGTTATAAACATGTGGTTATTAGATTAAAAAAAAGTATTATTTAACACTTTGTACAATTCTTTTTCCCAAAATGTGTTGCTCACATGGTGTTTCCCCAAATATAACCTTACTTTATATAATTATGTGTATCCTAAAAAGAGAATTTTGATAAATTTTTATTATTATGTGAACTATATAGGGTTAATATATACTAAGGGTGTATGGGGGAGGGTTGAGTAGTGAAATTTATGTGTTTTTTCTTCTAGCCTGTTTTTGATGTGTGCCTGATAAGTGATAAATATTTCCCCACCATCAGTCTCTAGTATCATGGGAACCATTTATATCTTAGTATGCTATTAATATATGATTAATATGTTAGTAATAATGATAATCTACCTAGATTTTTCTGTTATATGATTTTTTTACTATGGGTAGTTCTATCAATTGAGAATTGGTATAGTAATATAAGAGGTTATTTTTTAAGAATATCATTAATTGGTTTGAAGATGGTTCCACCTAAGAATATCTAGGACCATATCAATAATACCATGGGAGTTTCCTATGGCTATATATCTTTAGGTGAATTCATAAATATTATAAATTATTATTATTTTTGTTTTCCCATTATTATTCTTCCCAAATATTTGATTCTCTTCCTTATTTATTTTAAGGTTACGTTTAATTGTATTTTTCTTTTGGAAAAAGGTTTTTGATGTTGACCAATGTAGTAGACTATTTATTTTTCTTTCTTCTTATATTTACTTTATCATTTGATATTTTATTTTATAATTTTCAATACACTCTTTATAATTATCTAAATGTAAGGTTGAATAATATTTTTTATAAAGTCTTTTTAATATATATTTTTCAATTAAAATGTAAATTGGTTTCTTAAATAATTGATCAGGTTTTATAAAAATAATCTCTGAAATGTTTATAATTTGTTTTTTTAATTATAAAACCTATTACTATATTACTATATTATCAAAATAAATTAGTTGAATTATTTAAAAAATGAATGAAATGTTTTATTTGGGGGAATCTAAAAGGTTGTTTAGCTCACATTAAACATATAACATCCATTATCAAATAACCAAGTGAATTTTATAGGTTCAAGATTAGATACCTAAGAATATATTCTTTATGTAATTATTCAAATCGGTTTATCATGGGGAAGGATTTTGTTGGTTATTTTGGATGGTTCCCTTGGCTCACATAGAGGCTACATGTTTTGAATTTTAGAATTTATTTCCCTTATGGTAACGCCTCAACCCTAGTTACCCTGAGTCAGTGCATTATTACATAACATTGGCATGATTACAAGGAATAAAGTCTCGAAGGACCGATCAGTTTAGTAGTCTTGTAAAATAGATTACATACATGAATTCGATATTTCAACTTGGAAAGAAATAAAACACTAATTTATTCCATTAGAAACATCCAAGCCTCATAGATTATGCCTGAAAGTCGCTCATAAATATATTCTTCATATCCTGGGAAAATGAAACATATAAAAGGGGTGAGATCAAATGCACATTAAGGTTAAGAAATACAACCGAAGATAACATAAACATTAGGCATGTTGAATAATTGAAAACACATGCCTTTACAAATAATAAACATGAACAATTTATTGTTGAAATATGATATGAGTAAGTATTTATATAATAAAACATAGTCATGGGTATTGTATTAGTTGAATAACAACATGAACCTTCAATATTATTTCCATAATGAAGGAATGTATAATGATGGACATTATGAAACATTTTTTCAAGGTCTTGGAAAAGACTTCTAAAAATAATTAAGGCCTCGGCCAAAACCATATATCAAATTGGGAAAGGCCTCAGCCAATTTCACATCTAACTATCTCATTAGACCTAACGATGCATCGAGGAGCTATAGCGGGCTCCACCCATCACATACTAAGTCCAATACATTACTCATATTAAAAGGTGGAAACGTAACATAAATACTAGGATATGAAATGTTATTACTTTAAAGATAAACCATGAATGGTATAAAAATAACACATCCAAAGTTAAAAATATCAAAAAACTTCCAATACAATATGGATGTTTTGTATCATAATGAATAAACTTCAAACAAGATTAAAATCCGTCAAAGGATGTTGACATAGATGAAATGAAAACTATTTGAAAGAAATACCCCTTTATATTTTGAAACCATTTAAGTGTCACATAATTATAGAAGAAAAGATTTATTTTTACAATTTTTTGATCAGCTTGTAAGGGAAGATTCGATTATATTATAACAGCGGACAATATCCACACCCACTTTATAAGTTAAAAAATACATTTTTACCTTTATTTTGTCAAAAAGTTCATAAAGTACCTTGTTTGGAAAATGACGGAAATATTCCTTTCAAAACATATAAGGAAAAATATTGGTATAAATGACTTTAACCAATAGTATTGTAAATTGTAAAAAAAATTGAAATTCATTTTTATGAAAACATGGATATGGATGATAAAGAGGTCCCAGTAGATACTTATGTATAAAAAACCTCAGATAATAAAAAGATTGTGAAATTAACTGTTACGTCGTGTCCAACTTGACCCGTTCGTTATTTAATCTCCAGAATAATAAAATAAAGTCAATTTATATTTTTTTCAGAACCTTTTTTAAATTTATTATTCATTTTATCTCACTTATTATTATGTTATGAACATTATGAAACAATTTATTATAATAATGGTCATTTTGTTGATATTTGGTACTTGAGTCATAAGTAAACTTCTTATAATTACATGTTGTCCATGTGGTCAAAAGTACATTATATAAAGAATGATATTCATGATATATATATCATATATATCTTATATATCCATTATATATATGTATTTAAAATAGTTCATTACATTTGAGGATGATAAAAATGAAATGCATTGCTTAAGGTAAGGCATCTAGAAGGAGGATTGAGATATTCAGAGCTTATTTGTGCTAGGGTTGGACCAGCC
Source organism: Viscum album (assembly GCA_963277665.1). Lineage (NCBI taxonomy): Eukaryota > Viridiplantae > Streptophyta > Magnoliopsida > Santalales > Viscaceae > Viscum > Viscum album. Next base: position 729,484,044 of record OY728155.1, read on the forward strand.
AAAGGGCTTTAGAGGTGTGAGGAATGGGTTAGAAGTTAGGTATTTTGTTTAGGAGGGGAGGGGCTCTTTAGGAAAGTGTGAAAATATTATTTTATTATATATTGATATTAAGTTTCTAAAGGTAAAAAACTAATTAATTTCATAGATAAGATGACTCATGTTCGAAATAAAATCATCCATTAAGAATTGGACAGGTTTTGTATGTTATTTTAATCTTTATAATCTTATTTATTTAAATCATTTGTTAATGAGGTAAATACTGCATCATTATTGTGTCATAAATAATATTACTTATTTAATGTCTCGAAATTATAAAAAAAATACCATGACATAGGAAATATTTTTATCTTTCGAAATAATATTTATAGTTGAATATGTATCTTATATATCCCCATGTAAAAAATAATTTACTAAAAGATATTTGTTTATGTAATTTTTGCCTTCACTTTAAGTTAATTAAAATATAGTGTCACTATCACTCTTAAGAGGCTCCATGGGGTCCCAAAATCGGAAAAAAGATGCCCATTTTCGGTCAAGACTCATCCAATAAGGTTAGGATAATTATTAAGTTAATTCTATATTATTATAATATTCTTTTTACCTTGAATTGCGCTACTTACCATTAACCGCTTAAAATAAATTTCAAAAGTTACTATTCCCCAAAAATTATTTTCATCTTATTGAACTAAATTTTACATTATAATAAAATCCATGTTTTTTGGATTTTGGAAATTAAATTTACATAAGTGGTAAAATTACATTTAAATGAAAAAATCAGTTTTTTAACTACTACTCAGTGTTTTCACTATTCTTCAAAAATTGAAGGTTTTTAGAAAAATACCAAAAGTTAATCCTAAGATAAATTTGATTTTAAAAATTCAAAAAACGTTTCCTATTTTACCCATTTCAAATAATAGAATTTGGATTAATTAATTTAAATTTAATTCCCATAGTTAAAACAAATAGCGTGTTTTTATGAAATAATAACTATCAAAAGATTGGCACTTGTTTATGTACAATTTCAAGGTAAAATGACTTCCAATGACCAACATTGATTTAAATGGTAAAAATATAATATAATTATAATTTAAAACCAATTAATAATATAATATAACCATCGAAATAGATTAGATTGAAAATAAATTTACAATTAAAATACAGTATTTTCACGATTCATAAAAAATGAATTTTATTAGAAAAAACCAAAACTTTACCCAAAGATAATTCAGATGTCTTGATTATAAAGAAGAATTTTATTTTGTCAAATAGAACATATAAAAGGGGAAAAATAGATTTAAAGAGTGTTCTCCTTTAAAAGGTAGTAAATCAACCTTTTAATGAATATTTAAATTTTGTGCTTATAACCAGATTTTTTCTTATTTTAAGCCTATAAATTTTTATTTAATAAATGTAAAAACATTTAACAAACATGTATAATCATATTCTAGTTAGTTCTGTTAATTATTACCATTAAAATGGATACGCACTAACTGCAATTTTAAATAATATTATATTATTATTTTTCAGTATCACTCAACATTATATGTAACATAAAATTTCAAAGAAACACATTGTTGTGTATCAGGTGCACCATTGAACATAGCATCCACTTTAAAGTAAAATTAATATTTACTTCAAAAATGAAAATGTATTACTATTTATTTACCTAGGTTGTTATAGAAATCATGGGGTGTTACATTCTCCCACCTTCAATAAATTGTGTCCTCGTAATTTGAAATGTTTCTTTGAAAATAAAATGTTTAAAATAGAAAATACCTTTGAGGAAAACCCATATCAAAAATATGGTCAATAAAATATAAACCTAATAAGCGGGAATGTAAATGAAAAATTCACCACCAAATTGGGTTTTTTAATAGGCGAACTCTGGTATCAATTATAGACACATTATTGGAGAAAAAACGTAAATATTTATTGAGAGTGATTGAGGTCATCAATAAAAAACAAGTGTAAAATTGAGGGCCTAAAAGCCATAAATTTTATGATGATTTAAAATATCATCTGTTCAAAAAAACATAAGATATTAGAATAACACATTTCTGGTATTAAGATCCCTTCAATAAAGTTTAAATATTAATTTATTCATAGAATAAGGGGGGGAAATATATACTTGAGATGTAGAGTTACATGCTTTAACTAATTTCAACTAAAAACTTATCTTTCACTCCAAAAGATAATAGAAATCAAAAATATTATATTAATATTAATCGTATAAGGTTCCAAACATATAACAGGATGAAAACTAATTTATAACATCCCGAGACTTCTGGTAGGCTAGTGGTAGGTCATAAAGACTTGTCTCACTTTGGTTGTGGGTTCGATTCCGGCAACTTTGTCCGACGCGATAGGTTATCGCCCGACCTGCAGGTTGTCCTTTTTCTAAAACATTAGTATTATAATATTCCAAAAATAATCATAATAAATACTATACAATGTTCAAATTAATCCATTCCAAACTTTCTAGCTATCTAAAATACTTCTGTCCAAATTCACTCTAAAAGGCCTCTAAATTCCAAAATAAATTGCAACATGACGTTTCTTTTATTGTCACATACAAAAAATATGATTACATTCATCATATTAAAACCTTAATGAAAACAAAAGGAACTTAATTATAATCCTTATATATATGAAATTATTCTTTATATCTGGAAGATAATTATTGAATCCAAAAACACAAATACATTAATTATTCCACATCATCTATTGTAACAGAATAAGATTAGCCTTTCCCCCTTGGACTTTTATGAGGTTATTTTACTTGATTATTAGGAAATTCATTTGCATATTGACTCATTTATCTAAAATTGTAGCATTCAACATTGACCATCTCATTCTTTCCCTTACATTCACCAGCAATATGGTCTCTCTGTATACATTTGTAGCAAACTCCTTTTCGTTTTAGATAGGCTCCAGGATGCATCCTTCAAAAATTATCACAGGGTGGAAACTCAAATCTTCCCTTCTTCCCTGTTTCCTAATTTCCTTTCCCAGAGTGTTCAGAAGATCTCTTATACTCTTGCTTTTATTTAAAGTCATAAGACATAGAGAATACATTTTTCGTCTTGATAGCACATGAGACACTATCTTCGTATAATGAGAAGGATTTTGAGACTAATGCTCAACGGAGAAATTGTTTTAACCCATAAAATAATTGATCAATCATACAAATTCGGTTACATATATAATATTATGCATGCCTTGCTGACCATGAAAAGGTAGCCTCATACTTTATGACATCCTCATCCTTTTTTTCCTCAGACTCATAAATTGTCTTTCCATGTCTTCTCGATGGTCACGAGGAAAATATTTTTCTAAGAAAATATATTTAAACTCCCTCCATTCCATATTTGATACTTCATTGCCTTCATTTTTGTTTTGAATAAATTACAAACATTAATCTACATCTCCTGTGAGGCGATAAACTGCCATGAAAACTTCTCCCCTTTCACAACTCCCCATGGAATGAAATATTTTCTCAATGGATCTTATCCATTGCTCATAAACAAAGGGATTTATAGTCCCATTAAATTTTAGTGGTTGTTGCCTCATGATGATTTCTAACATTAATCCTCTACATTTTAGATAAGGTTTCTTGATATGGGTAAGGTTATTATTCATAACCTGAGTGAGTTTTCCCAGTATGGTGATAAGTTGATCTACTCTAGTGTTATCACTAGCCCCACTATAATTCTCTTGAGATGGAGGGAAATCCCTACATGGAGTACGTGTTTTGATATGGTATTTATTCCTTCCACTAGGATCCATTTCTGAACAATGGCATATAGTAGATTAGTTTATGAATCGCAATACGTAATTCCAAACTTTTAAAATACATAACATATTTTTAATAGATTATGAATATATTCCATAATCAGAAAAATGATTCCATTGAGGAGGTATATACTCATAAATCTGTCATAATGGTTTCTAAAAAAAATGTGAATTATCCTAAGCATATACCGTAGGGGTGTCATAACCAAGAGTGCAGCAAGCCCCATTATCGTGTACCTTGATACCCCGAGTCAAGCCCAAAACTCCTTGTCAGAGTTTCCACTCCTAGTTACATCTGTTCCAAAGCTGCCTCTACATACTTGTATCCAGACTGAGATGTATTTCTTTGAAGATACACAAAATCTATAAATACCTAAAATTTTTGGATGTTCTTCTATACCAATTCTCAAAGTCTATCTTAGGGTAATGCGCTCTAACAAGGGGTTTTCAAAATCTAGTTTCCATGGTTTGTACTAAACCTACCTCTGATACCAACTGCAATGCCCTGACCCTAGTTAACCATAGTAAGTAAATTATTACATAACATGGGCATGATTACAAGGAATCAAGTCCCGATGGACCGATCAGTTAAGTAGTCTTGGAAAATAGATTACATATGTTAATTCAATATTACAACTTGAAAAGAAATACAACACTAATTTATTCCATTAGAAACATCCAGTCCTCCTAGATTATTTGTGCAAGTCACTCATAACTAAATTCTTCATATACTGGGAAAATGAAACAAAATAATGGGGTGAGCTCAAACGCATAGTAAGGGTAAAAAATACAGTGGAAGATAACATAAACATTAGGCATGGTGAATGATTGAAAACACATGCCTTTATAAATAATAAAAAAGAACACTTTATAGTTGAAATATGAGATGAGTAAATAATGTCATAATAAAACATAGTCATTGGTATTCTACTTGTCTAATAACCTCATTAACCATTAATATTATTTTCATAATGAGGGAATGTATAATGTCGGAAATTCTGAAACATTTTGTAAAGGCCTCGCCCAATAAGCCTAAAAATGATTAAGGCCTCGACCAAAACCAAATATCAAATTAGGAAAGGCCTCATCCAATTCCCCATCTAATTGTCTCATTACACATACTGATGCATCGAGGAGCTATAGTGGGATCCACCAGTCACATACTAAGTCCAATACACTCCTCAAATGAAAGGTTGAAACATAACATAAACACTAGAATACGAAATGTCAATACTTTAACCATAAACAATGAATGGTATAAAAAACACATCCACAGTATCACATATCACAAAACCTTCAATAAAATATGTAATATTGGCATCATAATGAATAAAATTCAAACCAGATTAAAATCCATCAAAGGATATTGACATAGATGAAAGAGAAACTATTTGAAAGTAATACCTCTTTCTGTTTTGAAACCATTTAAGAGGCAAATAAGTATAAAAGGAAAAATTTATTTTAAAAATATTATTATAATCTTTTAAGGGAATCTTTGATGATGTTGGAACAGAAGAAAATATCACACCCTCCGTATAAGTTAAAAAAAAAAATTTATCTTCAATTTGTCGAAAAGGTCATAAAGTACATTGTTTGGAAAACGATAGAAAGATTCCTTTCAAAACATATAAGGTCAAATAAGGGTATAAATGAATTCAACCCATAGTCTTTTAAATAGTAAATATTTTTTGAAATTAATTTTTATGAAAACATGGATTTGGAAGATAAATAGTTCCCAATAGATACTTACGTGAAAACCACCTCAGATAATAAAGGGATTGTGAAAATTAACCCTTACCTCATGTCTGACTTGACATGTTCATTAATTAATCTCTTCAATAAGAAAATATAGTTAATTTATACATTCTTTAAGACCTTTTTTAAATTTATTATTCCTTTTATATCAATTATTAGTACATTATAAACAATACAAAATCATTTATGTTAATAATGGTTGTTTTGTTGATATTTGGTACTTATGTCAGAAGTAAACTTTTTATAATTAAATGTTGTCAATGTGGTAAAAAGTACATTATATCAAGAATAATATTCATGATTTAAATATCATATATATCTTATATTTCAACTATATATATTTATTTATAGTAGTACATAACATTTGGAGATAAGAAATGAAATGCATTGTTCATGGAGACGGTAATTCGTACGTACGCATGATTGCTACTTTCATTTATATTTCATATTTTAATAGAATTAATACTTAATGATAGATAGGTATATTATAATTCCTGTAAAATATCATATATAATTTTAGTAATTCCATCTCTTATACATTCCACGTATGGCATGAACGAGTCATACCACTTTGAGAGGGTGATAGTCAGCACTTCCTCAAATGAAATTATCGCATTTACCCATTATGGAAACCATAAATGTATGATATAAATCTAAAATACAGATGAATATAAAATATATAAATATAATATATATAACACAAAAATACATTTCCATCTTAATGTATTCTATAAGTGGCGGTAGGAGATAATAGAACAATCATCATTTTGTGAAGTGTTAGTTTTCCATCCACAGAAATAGTATGTTATTTACCCATTTGATGGATGTGTGTTTCATTTCAGTGCAAAGAATTCTCATAATAACATCATAGTATATTGAGGATATTGTTTTTGTTACAAAATAAAGGAATAAAATGATTTTAGGGGTTGGAGAAGTAAAATAAAAGAAATGAATTTAAGAGAAATTGTTACCTTTAATTTGTGTAACTCCCATTGGTTTGAACCAAAATGACTGCTTGAAGTGCCATATGCCTAAGGTAACACTTATAGAAGGAGGATTGGGATCTTGAGAGATTATTTGGGTATGATTTGGATGAGCCAATGGGCTTGAGAGGTGTGAGGAATGGGTTAGATGTGAGGGTTTTGGTAAGGGGGGGGACTCTTTAGGAATGTGTGAAAATAGTAATTTAATATATATTTATTTTTAGGTTATAAAGGTAAAAAAACTAATTAATGTAGTAGATAAGATGACTCATGTTCTAAATAAACTCATCCAATAAGAATTGAACAGGTTTTGGTTGTTATTTAAATCTTTATAATCTTATTTATTTAAATCATTTATTAATGAGGAAAATACTCTATCATTATTGTGTCATAAATAATATTATATTTTTGATGTGTAAAAATCACAAACAAAATACCATGATGTAGGATATCATTTTAGGTTTTAAAATAATATTTATATTCTAAGAGATAACTTATATAACCTCATGTAAGAAATAATTTACTAAATGATATTTGTTTATGTCATTTTTGCCTTTACTTTAAGTTAATTAAAATAAAGTGACATTATCACTCTTAAGTGGATCCATGGGGTACCAAAATAGACCCTTAGATGACCATGGTCGGTCATGACTCATCCAATATGGTTAGTACATGTATTATGTTAATTATGTATTATTATAATATTTGTTTTACCTTGAATTATCATATTTACCTTTAACCATGGAAAATAAATGTCAAAAGTTACTCTTCCCCCAAAATTGTTTTCATCTTATTGAACTTAATTTCACTTACTAATAACAAAAATGTATATCATATTTTTGAAATTCAATTCAGAGAAGTGGTAAAAGTTTCATTTAAATGAAAAAGTCAGTTTTTTAACTACTACTCAGTGTTTTCACTATTCATCAAAAATTTAAGGTTTTCAGAAAAATACCAAAAGTTCAGAATAGTATATATTTGATATTGTGAATTATAAAATGATTTCTATTTTACCAAATTCAAAACATAGAAGTCGGATCAAATAATTTAAATTTAATTTCTGTTCCCAAAACAAATAGTGTGTTTTTAAGAAATAATAACTATCAAAAGATCGACACTTGTTTATGTCCAATTTCAATGTAAAATTACTTTAATTAACCAAAATTTATTTACATGGTAAATATATAATATAGTTATACTTTAAAACCAATTAAAAATTTAATCTATCTATATAAATATATTAGTTTAAAAGGAAGTTTGGAATTAAAATACAGTATTTTCACTATTCAAAAAAAATGAATTTTATCAGAAAAATACCAAAAATTTACCCAAAGTAAATTTTGATGCCTTCATTAAAAATAAGAATTTTACTTTTCAAATAGACCATACAAAAGTGAAAAAAATATATTTATATAGGGTTCTCCATTAAACGGAGGTAAATCAATGTTTTAATGAATATTTAAGTATTTATGCTTAAAATCAGATTCTTTCTTATTTTGAGCCTCTAAATTTTTATTGGATAAATGTTGAAACATTTAAAAGACATTTATAATCATATTAAAGATAGTTAATTTCATTCCTACCATTACAATAGTTAGACATTCACTACCTTTTAAAATAATATTATATTATTATCTTTCAGTATGACTCAGCATTATGTGTAACATAAGATTTCGAAGTAACCCGTTCTTGCATATCGAGTATTCCATTGAACATCGAATCCCTTTTAAAGTAAAATTAATATTTAATTCACTAATTAAAATTTATTACTATTTATTTACTTGTGATGTTATATAAATCATGGGTTGTTACATACTCCCCCCTTCGATAAATTGTGTCTTCGCAATTTAAAATTTTTAATCGAAAATAAAATGTTTAAAATAGAAAATATGTTTGTGGAAAACCCATATTGAAAATATGGTTAATAAATTTAGTCATAATAAGATTAAATGGTAAAAGAAAAATTCACCATCCAATTAGTAGTTTTGAATAAGATAACATTCATGGAAATTATAGACACATAATTGGAGGAAAAATGTAAATATTTATTGGGAGTGATTGAGGTCATCAATAAAAAACAAGTGTAAAATTGAGGGCCTCAAAGCCATAAATTTTATGATGATTTAAAATAACTCTGGTTCAACAAAACATAAGGTATTAGGATAACACATTTTTCATTTTAAAATCCCTTCCCTAAAGTTTAAAAATTAAATTATTCATAGAATAAGGGGGAAAATTATATATTTGAAATGTAGAGTTGCATCCTTTAACTATTTTCTACTACAGACTTATCATTCACTCCAAAAGATAATAGGACTCAAAAATATTATATTTATCCAAATATTATAAGTTTCAAAACATATACCATGAAGAATAATAATTTATAACAACCAGGGACTTTCTGTAGTCCAGTGGTAGGTCATAAAGCCTTGTCGCACTTTGGTTGTGGGTTCGATTCTTTTAGATTAATCCGATGTGACAGGTTATCGCCCAACCTGCAGGTTTTACTTTTTCGAAAACATTGGTTTTATAATATTACAAATATAATCCTATGAAATACTATTCAAATTTCAACTTAATCCATTCCAACCATTATAGCTATCCAAAATACTTATGTTCAAATTCTCTCTAAAAGGTCTCTAAATTCCAAAATCAGTCACAACATAAAGATTCTCTTATTGTCACAAACTAAAAATATGATTACATTAATCATTTTAAAACCATAATGAAAACAAAATGTAATTCAGTACAATCCTTATATATATGACATTCTTCTTTATATCAAGAAAATAATTCTTGAATCAAAAAACATAAATGCATTAATTATTCCACTTCATCTCTAGTAAGATAATAATCTTGACCTTTCTCCCTTGGACTTTTCTAAGGTAATTTTCTGTGTCTCTTAGGACATTCCTTTTCATAATTAACCATTTCTATAAAATGGTAACATTCAACATTGACAACCTCTTTCTTTCCCTTACATTCACCAACAAGATGGCCTTTCTGTCAACATTTGTAGCATACTATTTTTCCTTTTATTCAGTCTTTAGGGTGCTTCATTATAAAATTATTATAGGGTGGAAACTCAAATCTTCCCTTCTTCCCTGTTTCTTTATTTCCTTTCCCGTAGTGTTCAGCAGATCACTTATACTCTTGATTTTCTTTAAAGTCGTAAGACTTAGGTAATTCCATTACAATCTTGATAGCACATGAGACACTATCGTCGTATGATGAGAAGGATTGTGAGACTAATTCTCACTGGAGAAATGGTTTTAACAAATCAAATAATTGATCAATATTACACCTTGGGTTATGTATATAATTTTTTGCATGTCATGCTATCCTTGTAAAGATAGCCTCATACTTTGGGACATTCTCATCCTCCTTTTGCCTCAGACTCAGAAATTATATTTCCATATTCGCCCGATGGTCACGAGGAAAATATTTTTCTAATAAAATATCTCTAAACTCCCTCCATTCCATATTTAATACTTCATCATCTTCCTTGGTGTTTTTATCCAATGACCACCATTCATCTGCATCTCTTGTGAGGCGATAAACTGCCTTAACAACTTTTTCCCTTTCACCACTCCCCATAGCATGGAATAATTTATCTAAGAAACTTATCCATTGCTCACATACAAATAGATTTGTCGTCCCATTGAATGTTGGTGTTTTTTGCCTCATGAAGTGGTCTAACATTGATCCTCTGCATTGTGGAACAGGGTACTCCATACGGGTAAGGTTATTATTCATAACCTGAGTGAGTTGTCCTAGTATGGTGATAAGTTTATCAGCACCAGTTGTATCACTAGATCCACAATAATTATATTGAGTTGGAGGGAAATCTCTACATGGAGTATAAACGTTGATACAGTTTCCATTCCATCCACTAGGCGCTATTTCTAGACAATGGCATATAATAGATTGGTTTATGAATCGCAATACATAATTTCTAACTTTTAAAATACTTAACATATATTTAACGGCTTATGGATATAATACCTAATTATAAAAATGTTTTCTTTTGAGGAGGTATATACTCATAAATCCTTCATAATGGTTTGTAAAGAAAATGTGAATTATCCTAAGAATATCCCATGGGAGTTTCATAACCAAGAGTGCAGCAAGTCCCGTTGTCGTATACCAGGATACCCCGAGTCGAGACCGAAACTCCTTGTCTGAGTATTTAGTCCTGGTTAAATCTCTTCCAGAGCTACCTCTACCTGCTTGTATCCAGACAGGGATGTATTTCTCGGAAGATACACAAAATCGCTACATTCCTAAAATTCTAGAATGTTCTTCTATACTAATCATCAAAGTCTATCATAGGGTAATGTGCTCTAATTAGAGTTTTTCTAAATCCAGTTTCCAAGGTTTGTACTAAACCTCCTTCTGATACCAACTGTAACACCCTGACCCTAGTTACCAAGATCTGCTGCATTATTACAGACATTAGCATGATTACAAGGAATCCAGACCTAATGGACCGATCAGTTTAGTAGTCATGGAAAATAGATTACATACCTGAATTCAACCTTACAACTTGAAAAGAAATACAAAACTAATTTATTCCTTTAGAAACATCCAAGCCTCCTAGATTATTCCTGCAAGTCACTCATATCTAAATTCTTCATATCCTGGGAAAATTAAACATAAGAAAGTGGTGAGATCAAATTCACAGTAAGGGTACGAAATGTAACAGAATATAACATAAACGTTAGTTATGGTTAATAATTGAAAGAACGTGACTTTACAAATAATAAACATGAACACTTTATGGTAGAAATATGTTCTAAGTAAATAATTCCATAATAAAACATAGTCATTGGTATTATACTAGTCGAATAACCACGTGAAACATCAATATTATTTTCATAATTAAGGAATGTACAATGTCGGACATTCTGAAATATTTTTTCAAGGCCTCGACCAAGATGCCTAAAAATTATTGTAGAGACCCAAACTTGATGTACATGGAAATTACATTACTTTTGCCGAATAGTTAATAAATATAAAAAACAGACACCCAAGGACCGTAATAGTTTAGTGTCTTTGGAAACTTGGAACATAGACTTCTAATCATGTTGGAAGATCTTCAACATATCCCATAAATATCTTCCCCTTTTTTCGTACCTAAAACCTTTCTTTATATCATGGGGAAAAGAAATCATAAAAAGGGGTGAGCTCAAATGATCAGTAAGGGTAAACATGGAGAACATAAAACAATCCATAAACATTTGAACATAAAAACATGAACATAAAATATCAAAATCAGGTGTAATGACATAGTTTGTTGCAGTACATAAAGAATTTTTCATAACGGAATATCAATCATGATAAAATACCATGGGAATAAAGCATTTAATTGTGTAAACTATTAAGCACATGTTATGATTTCCATAGTATCCATGGCATTGCTACCAAGACTATCAAAGTGGGAAAAGGAAATTACTGAACAGGGTTCACCTGTCATTCCAGCCATGTCTATCTCATGAGATATAAATCTTTACCTAATACATTGGACTGAGATATAGGTCCCACCAATGTCATAATGAAATCATTCTTTTGTGTGCCACAAAATAAACATACATTATTCATAATAACCCAACAAATAAAATGGGTATCATAAACATCACCCCATCATAACATAATCCATATAAAAGAAATGGATATCATTTCATCATAAGAAAAATCAAACCATTTAAATAATAGAGATATTTATACTCGAAACATAAACATACTAAATAATTTCATCTTAGATGGAAAATAGTTTTGATAAAACACTTGAAATGAATTCTTGAAGAAATTAACTTTTCTTCTTTAAAATCATTTTTTACAAAATGCCATGCAATATTAAAATAAAAGGATTTTTGTGTAAAATAATCTTGAAATCTAGTAGAGGAAGATTCATGAAAATAACGCGTTATGAATATTTAAAAATCAATTCATGCCGTATATGTTAAAAAACATTCTCCTCACAGTATTAACGAAAAAGTCAAAAAGTACCTTATATGGTAACCAAAGGAAATATTCCTTCCATACAATGTAGTAAAAAGTCAACAAAGGTTAAAAATAACATTAAAAATACATGGAATAATAATAAACATTTTTAGAAAACATGGTCATGGATGATAAACATAACCCCAGTAAATAATTCCGTATATGCAATCTCGGATAAAAATGAGATTTGAAACATTATCCCTTACCTTAGGTCTGATATGCATTGTATGTATCTGAACCTCCTATATAATAATTATAATAATGTCATTGACTTATTATAGAATCACATTCATTGTTATGATATCATATATGGTTCACTTATGACTTTATATTACCTGTTCTTTTGTAAATTCAATGTTAAAGATGCGTTTTGGGTAAAATCGTTTCATTTATCTTACGTGTTTCGACCTATTGTTCTTGAAATTATTACTTATATCCTGTTTTACTTAATTCCATAATGTAAAACATGATTTAAATAAAATATATATTCATCATATAAATATATATGATAGATTGATAAATGGAATGAAATACATCATTCATGGAGACGGTAGGTCGTACGTACGCATGAATGTTGTTTTCATTTCCTTATTGAATTGAATGGAATTAAGTAAATGAAACATATATGTACATAAATACAGTATCATTATTATGTAATATGTTTCATTATTATTTATTATATATACTTTATAATCATACTTTAATGGTTAATCATGGAAAATGAATCTCATCACGTTCGTGGAGACGGTAATACGTAAGTACGCATGAGCTATGATATCATTGATTTGAATTTAAAATATTATATAATTGGATGGTATATAATATATATATACAGAATCATTATAATGTTATATTTATCATTTATAGTCATTATTATACCCATCCAAATGTTGAAATGTTTTAATAACAAACTACACCATGACGTGGAGACGGTAAGCCGTACGTACGCACGTGTGGTGACTTTTTCATTCATAGGATTGCTAAAATTACTAATATGGTTTAAAATTTTTATAATAACATCAAAGTCTATATATGATAGTGGATTTATTATTTTTTTAATGTAAAAAATTAGGAGGATGTGGAAGAATAAAGGAACTTGAAATAGGTGGTGAGATATTTACCTCTTCTTCGGGTTCTACCTTTTGATTTGATCAAAAATGGCTCATTAGGTTGGATTTATGACTAAAGGAAGGCCTCTAGGATGAAGGTAGGAAATTTGATAGGGTATTTGGGTAATTTTTGGCTGATACAAATGACTTTTATGGTATTAATTAGAGAAAAGGGGGGAGTTCCCTTGTATAAGAGGGGTGAGGGGCACCTTAGAAAAAACATAAAATATTATTTGATAATAAATTCATATTTTGTTTATAATTGATCCAAATTTACTTATTTCTAGGCTAGGGTGGGTATTTTCGAAATCCTCTCAATCAATAGTTTTTATACAATTTTAGGTTACTATTATAACATTATCATTTAGATTTAACTCTAAGTTAAATAATTTAACTTTTACCGTGTCTTCTTGTATTATTACACTATATGGATAATAAACTTACTATAAACTTCCAATCGAACCCCAATTGGTTCATTAATATCATATAGATTATTATATAAGTCATTTGGCCAAACCACAGATTTCTATGACTATTATGTCAATTAATAATATAATATTTGTTAAAAACTCTTTTTTGTCAATTTTGACACTATTTGGTATTTTGTTTTCTCTAAATTCATAACAGCATTATTACTTCGACAAAAATTAATATAACCAACACTAATATTTTAATATTAACCTATAAAATTATTTTAATTCATAAAAAGTTCCAAATTACATTTATTTGGGTATTTATAATATCAATTATGTTAATATTTCATTAATAAGGTAATTATTGCATAATCATTGTGTCATAAATAAATAAAATTATTTAATGACTAAAAAATATAAATAAAATAAAATTATGTATGAAGTCTTTTTATATTTCTAATAAATATTGATAGTTTAATTTATCTTATTTATAACCCTATATTAAAAATGTTTTTATTATTAAACATTGATTGTAACTCTTTTAACTCTTCTTTAAATAAAATAATAATAAGTGTCCTAATCTAATCCAAGTGGACGAAATAGGTTCATATTTTATTCCTAAGCTTGTTTTTTGGTCGAAATATACTTATTAAATAGAATTAGAAAATGTTTTAGGGTAATAATAAAAGCATTTTCACACTTAGTTATCCTATTTACTTTTAATCGTGGTAAATAAAAGTTAAAAGTTATTTTTCACCAAAAATTATTTTTATCTTTTTGAACCACATTTTACTCCATGATATTAACCTTGTCTTTCGGATTTTCGAAATTCAAATCACATATGTGGTAAAATAGAATTTTGTGTAAATTTTCAAATTCTCCTAGGATGTGGGTAAAAGACTGTAAAAAGTTCAATAAATTTTTTATATAACTAAAATTATTATAAAATGGCCTTAATGAATTACATAGAAATTATCTAGGTATTATATATATTTTTACTTAATGTAAATTTAAATAAAATAAATGATTATTTAAATAAAAAGGCGGTTTTAACCAATAACTCTGTGTTTTCACTATTCATCAAAAATTGAAAGTTTTCATAAAAATAACAAAAAATCACCCTAGGCTAGTTTCGATATTCCAAATCCAAAAATGGATTCCATTTTGAAATATAAAATTTATAAAATTTATAAAATTTGGTGTTACTATTTATAATGACTAGTTTATATAATATTTTAATAACATATCATTATTTTGTGAAACTCGGTATTGCGTAAAATTCAAGCTATCGAGGAAGGTTTCTCTTGTGTGAAACACAAGACAAGAATAGTGTTGCATATACGACAAGGTCATATGGTGTTGCGTATAGCGCAAGATTATTTTGGTGTAGCATACAACAAAAGACATCAAAGAACATAATTCTCATAAAATCTCAGGTTGTTAAATTTTACCCCCCTTAAAATGAATTTCTCCCTCGAAATATTTTGGGGGTTATAAATGGTTTTCTAATTGAAATATTTTTTCATAAAAACCCACATCGTAAAAGGAAATACAAAGACATCATATTAAAAAGGAACGTTAGAAACATAATCGATACCCAAAGTAACTCATCACTGGGTTTCCACAAAGGAAAATATAGGTGAAAATATGGATATGGAAGAGAAATCTGACAATAAAGTTCTGATAGAGGGTGGTAGAGAACATGGCTTTGAAAAATCCAACAATCAAAAAGCCATAAATTTGTGATGATCTAAGGTCACATCTGATTCATTAGATATAAGGGTACTAGGACAACGTTTTTGGTTTTCAAGATCATTTCCCTAAAGTTGAAGACTTTTTGAATTAAAAGAAATATTTAATTTATTTTGGTACAATATCACTATTGTTTGTGCCTTGAACAATTTCCACTTCATCTCATAAATAAAGTAAGTTGAATTTTTCTTTCGTTATGTGTTGGTAGATCATGCGATAGAATGATAGGTCATTCCATCTGTCTAAAACATAAGGTTAGAAAACGTTATATGAATAAGTCCATCTTATGTTGAGATTAATCGTATATGGTTTCAAAAATGGACATTTAATTAATCTATCATACCTCTTAATAAAATAAAACTAGTTTCTTCTAACCTAGGACTTCTTTTAGGCCAATGGTAGGTGATAAAGGCTTGTCACACTTTGGCTGTAGGTTCGATTCCCGCAACCTTGTCCGATGAGACGGGTTGTCTCCCATCCTGCATGTTTTCCTTTTTCTAAAACTACACTACTACAACATTCTAGAAATAATATAAATAAAAGGTTCTACACATAAAAATATTATCTTATGACTAACTTAATTCATTCTAATCTTTAGGCTTATCCAAAATACTTTGGTCCAAGCTCATAGTAAAAATAAAACGATTAGTAGAAAGGTCATCTACCAAGAATCTGAATACCATCATTTATCTCCCATATATCATAAGATATATCATGTTGGCCACATTCCAAATATGTGAATACCTTAATCATGTATTCTCTTGAAAAATTAATATCCATTGAACATTATTGAAAACATGAATGCTGTCAAAAGTCAACTCTTTCCTCATACCAATATCCCAAAATTTCTATATACTCAAACCATGATATAACTTTTTCCTTATATCAGTCATGAGCTCATTAATACTATCAAACATTTCATTTTTTTCCTTATTCGTTCTTCATTCTCATATCATCTGCTTTCCAAAAATATTTCAATCACTTTTCATGGTTACCAGTACCATATGATTATTTAAAACCAAGACATAGATATTCCAAAATTCCATGATACTATAAATGATATTCCATGATACTATTTTGAAATCCCATTACAGAAACACTTACTCATTTAACAACATCATTGTCATACTCAACATCACAAATTGTGATTGCATGTGACTTCCCTTTGTCCTTTTTCTTAAGAGGATGCTCATGTAGATCATCATTAACCCTTGGATTAGGGCATTGATTAGCAGAATTCCCCCTTTCCTTACACTTGTAGAATTGAAGTGTTGGTGGTGAGTTCTCTGTAGTATTTCCTCTATTCATTTCATTAGGAACCTTTTTCCCATTACATCGGCACTCAGCTACTTGATGACCTTATTTTCCACACTTGAATCATTTTCTAGTAACTTTTAGACAATCTCCACAATGATTCTTTCCACATTTTGAGCGTAAAGAAACATCCACTTTCTTTTCACCATTGTTCTGTGATTTTTCCTTGAACTCCATCTTTCGTTTTTTGTCAAAACCATGAGATGGATATGTAACACCAACTTCCAGTTCTACCTTGATATCACAACATATTATTTCTTCTTAGCTACTGAAGTCTCTTATAGCTAATTCCCTTTGAAGACTTGGTTTTGAGCCACTAAAGAATCGATCAACTTTACTTTCAGGTTGGATGATAAAGCCAGATTCATACATTTAAAGCCTTGTAAAATTCACCTCGTATATACCAACAGATTCATCATCCTTTTTCTTAAGCTCAAGGAACTCTTTTTCTATCTTTGTTCGAAGAATACGAGGGAAGTAATTATTGAAAAACAAGTTCTTGAACTCATCCAATTCCATAGATTCAATTTCATCCTGGGGCCTTGTATTCGTAATTCGAGTCCACCACAGGTCTGCATCACCTTCTAAATGGTAAACAGCCTGAATGACGTTTTCATGTTCTGAACAGCGATGTATGGAAAAAATATTTTCAATGGTACTGATCCATTGTTCAGCAACAATTGGATCGAAAGACCCACTGAAAGAAGGTGGACATTTCCTCATGAAGGACTCAATAGAATATTGTTCCCTTCTCTACTCATTTGGATGTCCAGAATGATTCATATATTGTGTAAGTATAGTAATAAGATTTTTCACTCCATATCTCGTAATTCTAGGACAATAACCTATACTTATACTTAACCTTAGAGACATTCCTAAACATACAATAGAAATGTCTCTAGGGATTTTACTAAACTTTTTTATCCTAGTTTCCTAAGGTTAACTAAACCTTTTCTTTGATACCAACTATAGAGACCCAAACTTGATGTACATCGACATTACATTACTTTTGTGGAGAAGTTAATACATAAAAAAAGACACCCAAGGACCATAATAGTATAGTGTCTTCAGAAGGAACATAGACTTCTAATCTTGTTGGGAGATCTTCAACATCTCCCATAAAGATCCTCCCCTTTTATTTTCTTACCTAAAACCTTTATTTATATCCTGGGGAAAAGAAAACATAAGAAGTGGTCAGCTCAAATGCTCAGTAAGGGTAAACATGGAGAACATAAAACAATCTATAAACATTTGAACGTAAAAACATGATTGTGAAACATAAAAATCAGGGGTAATAACATAGTTCTTTATGGTACATAAAGCATTGATCATAAAGGAACACTAATCATGATAAAATAGAATGGGAATAAAACATCTAATTGTGGAAACCATTAAGGACATGTTATGATTTCCATAGTAGCCAAGGCATTGCTTCCAAGACCATCATAGTGGACAAAGTCCATTACTGAATTGGGTTCACTTTCCGTTCAAGACATGTCTATCTCATTAGATATAAATATTTACCCAAGGCATTGGGGGGAGATATAGGTCCCACCCATATCATAATGAAATCATTTTTTTGTGTTCCAGAAAATAAACATACATCATTCATAATAACCCAACGAGTAAAATTGGTATCATAAACATCACCCCATCATAACATAATCCATATAAAAGAAATGGATATCATTTCATCATAAGAGAAATCAAACAATTTAAATAATAGAGACATTATACTTGAAACATAAACATACTAAATAATGTCATCTTAGATGGAAAATAATTTTGATAAAACAATTGAAATTAATTTTTGAGGAAAATATCATTTCTTCTTTAAAATCATTTTTTTACAAAATGCCATGAAATTATAAAAGAATGGGATTTTTGTTTAAAATAATCATGAAATATTGTAGAGTAAGATTCATGAAAATAAGGCGTTATGAAATTCTAAAAATCCATTCATGCCGTATAAGTTAAAAAACATTCCCCTCATACTTTTAAGGGAAAAGTCAAGAAGTACCTTATATAGTAACCAAAGGAAGGATTCCTACTATACAATGTGGTAAAAAGTCAAAAAAAGGTAAAAATGACTTCCAAAATACATGTAAGAATATTAAACATTTTATGAAATCATTTTTAGAAAACATGGACATGGATGATAAACCTAAACCTAGTAAATACTTATGTATAAGCAATCTCGAATAAAAACGAAATTTGAAAAATTATCTCTTACCTTAGGTACGATATGCTTCCTATGTATCTGAAACTCTAGTATAATGATTTAAATAATTTCATTTACTTATTACAGAATCATATTAATTGTTATGATATCATATATGGTTCACTTATGACTTTATATTACCTGTTCATTTGTAAATTCCATGTAGAAACAACATTTTGGGTAAAATCGTTTCATTTATCGTACGTGTTTTGACTTTTTTTCTAGATATTATTACTTATATCCTGATTTAATTAATTCCAGAATGTAAAACATGATTTATATATAATATATATTCATAATATAATAATATATATGGTATATTGGTAAATGGAATGAAATACATCGTTCATGAAGACGGTAGGCCGTACGTACGCATGAAATCTGTTTTCGTTTCCTTATTTAGTTGATTGGAATAAAGTAAATGAAACATAAATTTACATAAATCCAGTATCATTGTTATTTAATATCTTTCATGATTATTTATTATATATACTTTATAATCATACATGAATGGTTGGTCATGGAAAATGAATCTTATCGTGTTCATGGAGACGGTAATCCGTACGTACGCACGAGCGATGATATCATTCTTTTGATATAAAAATCGTATATAATTGGATGTTATATCATAAATAATGAATCATCATAATGTTATATTTATCATCTATACTCATTATTTTACCCATCCAAATCATGAAATGTTTGAATAACAAACAACACTATGGCGTGGAGACAGTAAGCCGTACGTATGCCCGTGTGGTGAATTTTTCATTCATATGATAGATAAAATAACTAATATGGTTGTAAAATTATTATAATAACATCAAATTATATGTAATATAATAGATTTATTATTTTATAAAGAAAAAAAGGAGGAGGAATTGGAAGAAGAAAGGAACTTGAAATAGGTGGTGAGATATTTACCTCTTCTCCGGGTTCTTCCTTTTGATTTGATAAAAATGGATCCTTTGGTTGGATTTATGACTAAAGGAAGGCGTCTATGATGAAGGTAGGTCAGTTTAAAGGTAATTTTGGTAGGTTTTGGCCGAGACAGATGTCTTTGGAGGGGTTAATTAGAGAGATGGTAGAGTTCCCTTTTATTAGAGGGGAGAGGGGTACCTTAGGAAAAACCTAAAATATAATTTTATAATAAATTCATATTAGGTTTATAATGGATCAAAAGTTACTTATTTAGAGGATAAGGTGGGGATGGTTCTAAATCCTCTCAACTAACAGGTTTTAGAAAAATTTAGGTTACCATTTTAACCTTATCATTTAGATTTAAATCTATGTTGAATAATTTAACTTTTACCATGTCTTCTTGTATTCTTAAACAATAAGGTTAATAAACTTAGTGTAAACTATCAATAGAACCCCAATTGGTTCATTAATGTCATATATATCATTATATAATTCTTTTTTCCGAACTATATATTTTTAGGACAATTATATCAATTAATAATATAATATATTTTTTTAAAAACTCTTTTTGGACAATTTTGACACTATTTCGTATTTTGTTTTCTATAAATTCATTAAAGCATTATTAAATCGAAAAAAAATTAACTTAACCAACCCTAATATGTTATATTAACATTGAAAATTAGTTTAATTCTTAAAAAGTCTCAAATTACATTTATTCGGGTATTTATAATATCAATTGTGTTAATATTTCATTAATAAGGTAATTACTACATCATCATTGTGTCATAAATAAATTAAATTATTAAATATCTAAAAAATATAAATAAAATAAAATTATGTATTAAATTGTATTATATTTCTAAGGAATATTTATATTCTAATTTATCTTATGTATAACACTATATAAAAAAAATTTAGATATTAAACTTTGATTTTAACTCTTTTAACTCTTCTTTAAATAAAATAATAATAAGTGTCATAATCTAATAAAAGTGGACCAAAAAGGTTAGTATTTTATTCCTAATTTTGTTTTTGGTCGAATTATACTTATCTAATAGAGTTAAGACATGTGTTAGGGTAATAATAATAACATTTTTACCCTTAATTACCCTGTTAACTTTTAACTGTGGTAAATAAAAGTTAAAAGATACTGTTCACTAAAAATTATTTTTATCTTATTGAACCACATTTTACTCCTTGATATTAACCATGTCTCTCATATTTTCGAAATTATACTCATAGAAGAGGTAAAATTAAATTTTATTTAAATTTTCAAATTCTCCTAGGAGGTGGGAAAAAGACGGTAAAAAGTTCAATAAAAATTTTATATATCTAAAATTATTAATAAATGACTCCAATGAATTAAATTGAACATATATAGGATTTATGTATCTATTTTGACCTAAAATAAATTTAAATAAAATAAATGATTATTTAAATAAAATGTCGGTTTTTACCAATAACTCAGTTTTTTCACTATCCATCAGAAATTGAAAGTTTTCTGAAAAATACCAAAAACTAACCCTATGATAATTTCGATATTCCGAATCCAAAAATGAAGTTTATTTTTAATGATAAAATTTATAAAATTTCAAATAGTGGGTATAACTATTCTTAACGGCTAGTTTATATAATATTTTAGTAACATATCGTTGTTTAGTGAAACTCGGTATTGCATACAACGCAAGATATCGAGGAAGGTTTCTCCTACGTATAACACAAGCGAAGAATAGTATTGCGTATACTACAAGATAATACGATTTTTCATATAGAGAAAGATAATATTGGTGTAGTGTAAAGGGAAATACATCAAAGAAAATAATTCTCATAAAATCTCAGGGTGTTACAATGATTAAGGCCTCGGAAAAACCATATATCAGATTGGGAAATCCCTCAGCCAATTCCACGTCTAATTGTTTCATGAGACCTACTGATTCATTGAGTACCTATAGTGGGCTCCACCTGTCACATAGTAAGTCCAATACACTTCTCATATGAAAAGGTTGAAACATAACATAAACACTAGCATACGAAATGTCAATACTTTAACCATAAACAGTGAATCGAATAAAAATAACACATCCACTGTCAAACATATCACAAAACCTTCAATAAAATATGACATATTTGTATCATAATGAATCAACTTTAAACAAGTTTAAAATCCATCAAAGGATATTGACATAGATGAAATAAAAATTATTTGAAAGAAATACATCTTTCTATTTTGAAACCATTAAAGAGTCACATAATTATAAAAGAAAACATTTTTTAGAAAATATTCATATAAGCATGTAAGGGAAGCTTCAATGATGTTGTAATAGCAGAAAATAGTAGCACCCTCCATATAAGTTAAAAAACATTCTTACCGTAATTTTATCGAAAAGGTCATAAAGTACCTCTTTTGGAAAACAATGGAAAGATTACATTCAAAACATATAAGGTCAAATAAGGGTATAAATGAATTTAACCCAAAGTCTTTTAAATAGTAAAAAATTTTTGAAATAAATTTTTAAGAAAACATGGATGTGGATGATAAAGAGGTCCGAGTTGATACTTATGTAAAAACAACCTCAGATAATAAATAATATTGTGAAATTAACCGTTATGTCATGTCTAACTTGACCCATTCGTTCTTTAATCTCATGAATAATAAAATAAAGTTAATTTATACTTGCTTCAGAACCTTTTTCAAATCTACCATTCCTTTTATATCACTTAATAGTACGTTATAAACATTATGAGATAATTCAGGTTAATTATGGTCATTTTGTTGATATTTGGTACTTGAGTCATATGTAATCTTCTTATAATTACATGTTGTCCATGTGGTCAAAAGTAAATTATATCCATAATTATATTAATAATTTATAAATCTTATATATCTTATATATCCACAATATATATGTATTTTAAATAGTACATAACATTTGGTGATAAGAAATGAAATGCATCGTTCGTGGAGACGGTAAGTCATACGTACACACGAATGCTACTTTCATATATATTTCATATTTTAATAGAATTCATACTTAATGATACATAGTTATATTATAATTCCAGTAACATATCATATATAATTTCAGTAACTTCATCCTTTATAGGTTCCATGTTTGGAATGAACGAGTCATATCACTTTGAGGGCGCAATAGTCTGCACTTCATTAAATGAAATTATCGCATTTATTCATTATGGAAACCATAAAGGAATGATATAAATGAAAAATAAATAATATTAGAAACAATATAAATATATATATATATAACATATAAATACATTTCCATCTTAATGGACATCATAAAAGGTGGTAAAAGATAATTGAACTAACATCGTTTCGTGAGGCGTTAGTTTTCCATCCACAGAAACAATATGTTCTTTGCCCATTAGATAGGGGTGTGTGTTAGTGTACTTCAAATAATTCTCATAAATAACATAGTATATTGAGGATACTGGTGTTTTTACAAAATAAAGTAATAAAAAGAGTTTAGGGGTTGGAGAAGTAAAATAAAAGAAAATAATTTAAGAGAAATTGTTACTTTCAATTCGGGTGATGCTCTTTGGTTGGAACCAAAAGGACTTCTTGATGTGTCATATACCTAAGGCAAGGATTATAGAAAGAGTATAGGGATCATGAGAGCTTATTTGTGTAGGTTTTGGGCAAGCCAAAGGGCATGAGTGGTGTGAAGAAGGGTTAGAAGTGAGGGCTTTTTGTAAGGGGGAGTACGGGATCTTTATGAAAGTGTGAACATATTATTTAACTATATAATGATTTTCAGTCTCGAAAGGCAAAAAATTTATTAATATCATAGTTAAGATGAATCATGTTCTAAATAAAATCATTCAATAAGAGTTTTATAGGTTTTGGATGTTATGATAATCTTTATAATCTTATTTATTTAAATCATTTATAAATGAGGTAAATACCGCATCATTATTGTGTCAAAAATAATATTTTTTATTTGATGTATAAAAATTATAAAAAATGACCATGATATAGTAAATCCTTTTATATTTCCAAATAATATTTATAGTCTAAGAGATAACTTATTTAACGCCATTTAAAAATTAATTTACTAAATGATATTTGTTCAGGTCATTTTTGCCTTTACATTAAGTTAATTAAAATAAAGTGTCATTATCATGCTTAAGTGGCTCCATGGGGTCCCAAAATAGAACCAAATATGCCCATGGTCGGTTGTGACTCATCCAATAATATTAGGACAAGTATTAAGTTAATTATGTATTATTATAATATTCATTTTACCTTGAATTTCCCTATTTACCTTTAACCGCGGAAAATAAATATCAAATGTTACTATTCCTAAAAAATTATTTTCATATTATTGAACTACATTTTACTTAATAATAACAACCATGTATGTCAGATTTTTTAAATTCAATCCAATAAAGTGGTAAATTTTCATTTTAATGAAAAAGTCAGTTTTTTTACTACTACTTAGTGTTTTCACAGTTCATCAAAAATTAAAGTTTTTTTCAGAAAAATACCAAATGTTCATCCTAAGCTATATTTGATAGTATAAATTCAAAAAATATGTCTATTTAACCCAATTGAAAACATATTTGTTGGATTAATTAATTTAAATTTAATTCTCGTTGTCAAAACAAATAGCATGTTTTTATGAAATAATAACTATCAAAAGATCGACACTTGTTTATGTCCAATTGCAAAGTAAAATTACTTACAATGACCAACATTTATTTAAATGGTAAAAATATAACGTAATTATACTTTAAAACAATTTAAAAATATAATATAACTATATAAATAGATTATATTAAATGGCAGTTTTGAATTAAAATACAGTAATTTCACTATTCATAATAAAATGAATTTTATCAGAAAAATACCAAAAATTTTCCCAAATAAAATTTTAATGTCTTCATTCTAAAGAAGAATTTTATTTTTTCAAATAAAACATATAGAAGTGAAAAAAAAACTAGATTTAAAGAAGGTTCTCCATTAAAAGGCGGTAAATCAACCTTTTAATGAATATTTATGTATTTATGCTTAAAATCAGATTCTTTCTTTTTTTAAGCCTCTAAATTTTTATTGGATAAATGTAGAAACATTTAACAAACCTGTGTAATCATATTATAGTTAGTTCTGCTCATTAATGCCATTACAACGGCTATACATTAACTACCATTTAAAATAATATTATATTATTATTTTTCAGTATGACTCAGCAATATGGGTAACATAAGATTTCAAAAAAACTCGTTGTTGCGTATTTGGTGCGCCATTGAACATAGCATCCCCTTAAAAGTAAAATTAATATTTAATTCACAAATTAATATGTATTACCCTTTATTTACCTGGGATGTTATAGAAATATGGTTAATAAAATTTAGTCATAATAAGAGGGAAAGAGAAATGAAAAATTCAACACCAAATTAGGGTTTTGAATAGAAGAACTTTGGGGGAAATTATAGAAACATAATTGGAGGAAAAATGTAAATATTTATTGAGAGTGATTGAGGTCATCAGTCACAAAAAAGTGTAAAATTGAGTGTCTCAAAGCCATTAATTTTATGATTATTTACAATATCATCGGTTCAAAAAAACATAAGGAGTTAGGATAACATACTTTTGGTTTTAAGATCCCTTCCATAAAGTTTAAAAAATAATTTATTCATAGAATAAGGGGAAAATATATACTTGACATGTAGAGTTACATCATTTAACTAATTTCTACTAAAAACTTTTCGTTCACACCAAAATATAACAGAACTCAAAATATTATATTTATCCTAATCTTATAAGGTTATAAACATATACCATGAATAAAATTAATTTATAACAACCAGGGTCTTCCTATAGGCTAGTGGTAGGTCGTAAAGTCTTTTCTTACTTCGGTTGTTGGTTTGATTCCTGTAGATTTGTCTGGCATGACACGTTATTGCCCAACCTGCAGGTTTTCGTTTTTCTAAAACATTATTATTATAATAATCCAAAAATAATCATAAGAAATAATATCCAAATTTAAACTTAATCTATTTCAACCATTATAGCTATCCAAAATACTTCTATCCAAATTCTCTCTTAAAGGTCTTTAAATTCCAAAATCAATAACAATGTAATGATTCTCTTATTGTCACATACTAAAAATATGATTACCATCATCTTATAAAAACCATAATGAAAACAAAAATTACTATAGTACAATCCATATATATATATATATATATATGAAATTCTTCTTTATAACCAGAAAATAATTATTGAATCTAAAAACACAAATACTGTAACAGCCCAAGATTTTATAAAAAAATATTCTTTTTAACTTTATTAATGTCTTGTGTTGTACGCTACACCAAAAGGAGCTTGCACAACACACATCCTTGACTTGTCTTGCATTACACGCAATCACGACCTTCCTCGATAGCGTGTGTAGTACGCAATACCGAGTTTCACTAAACAACTATATCCTATAAAAATATTATTAAAACTAGCCGTTATGAATAGTAATAACCACTTTTTTAAATCCAGTAAATCTTATTTTTCAAAATGAACTTTATTTTTGGATTCGGAGTATCGAATTTAGCCTAAGCTGAAATTTTGGTACTTTTCGGATAACTTTCATATTCTGATGAATAGTGAAAATTACTAAATTATAATTAAAAACAACTTTTTTAATCGAAATAATTAATAGTGATAAATCATTAATTTGAGTGGTTTTAAAGTATATTTAGAATATATTTTTACAATTTAATACAATGTTGGTCATTGGACGTAATTTCACATTTAAACTAGACATAAACAAGTGTCAATCTTTTGATAGATATTGTTTCTTAAAAACACGCTATTTGTTTTAACAGCGGGATTTAATTATAAAATTAATTAATGCAACTTTTATGTTATGAATTTGGTAAAATAGACTTCATTTTTGAATTCGGAATATGAAATATAGCTTGGGATGAAATTTTGGCATTGTTCTGAAAAACATCAATTTTTGATGAATAGTGAAACCACTAAGTGGTAGGTTAAAAACTGAATTTTGCATAAAACTTAATTTTACCGCTTCTGTGAATGGAATTTCGAAAATCCGAGAGACACCGTTAATATCAAGGACTAAAATGTGGTTCAATGAGATGGAAATAATTTTTGGTGAATAGTAACTTTTTACTTTTTTTTACCGCGGTTAATAGTAAATAGGGTAACTAAGGGTAAATATGATATTAATATTACCCTAACACATGTCCTAATTCTATTGGACAAGTGTAATTCGACCAAAAACAAACTTAGGAATACAATATGACCATTTAGGTCCACTTGGATTAGATTAGGACATTTATTATTAATTTATTTAAAGAAGGGTTAAAATAGTTAAAATCAAAGTTTAATAAGTAAATCATTTTTAATATGGGGTTATACATAAGATAAATTAGACTATAAATATTCATTATAAAGCTAAAAAGCTTTCCTACATGATGGTATTTTATTTGTCATTTTTAGACATCAAATAATATAATTTATTTATGACACAAAGATGATGCAGTAATTATCTTATTAATGAAATATTGACATAATTGATAATATAAATACCAAAATAAATGTAATTTAAGACTTTTTATGAATTCCACTAATTTTCTAGGTTACTATGATATATTAGTGATTATTTAATCAACTTTGTTAGAACATATACTTCTGTTATGACTTTCAAAAAAATCATATATCAAATAGTGTCAAAATTGACACAAAATAGTTTTTAAATCAAATATTATATTATTAATTATTATTTTATTCCTAAAAATCTAAGGTTCGGCCAAATGACTTAGATAAGGATATATATATTAATAATAAACAATTTGGGGTTCGTTTGGCATGTTATAGTAAGTTTATTAACCATATTGTGAAAGAAAACAAAAAGACATGGTAAAAGTTAAATTATTTAACTTAGAGTTAAATCTAATTGATAAGGTTAAAATAATATCCTAAACTTGTCTAAATTCTATTGGTTGATAGGATTTCGACCCATCCCCACTTTAGCTTCGAAATAAGACCCTTTGGAACCATTATAAACCGATTTTTGACTTTAATATAAAATAATATTTTGAGATATTCCTAAGGTGCCCCTCTCCTCCCCTATAAAAGGACACCTCCTCCCCCTCCTCCTCACACCAATTTGAGCACTCAAGCTCGGCCAACCCCTGCCAAAATCCCTTCTCCACTTCCCTAGCAACATCCTAGAGGTTCTGGTCTTCCTCAAAGACCAATTCTAGTGCCCTAAGAAGAGGTCTCAAAGAGGCACTTCAAAGAAGAGGTAATTACCGTTACCAATTCTTTCATCTTTATTTCTTCTTCCACTTCTTCTTCTTAGGTTGTTTCATTATGAAGTAATAACATCAGTATCACTCATATACTGATATGTTATTATAAGTATGAAACAACCCTATTTCACCATCTATCCATCCTACAGAAAAAGAAATCACCGCGCGTGCGTACGTACGGAATACCGCCTCCACGCCGTGGTGTAATCTATTTTCCACCACCACCTTACATGGATGGGTATAATGGTGTAAAGAATAACTATACATAGTTATTACAACATCATATTGATTCTGATATATTGTATAATCCACTCCAATTCAATTCAATATTTATAGAAATGATATCATCGCTCGTGCGTACGTACGGACTACCGTCTCCACGACGCGATGAGATTCATTCTCCATGTTAACCATTTAAGAATGATTATAAAGTATATATAAGAAATAATAATGAAATATATGACATTTTAAAGCTACTGGATTTATGTATAAATATATATGTATGCCATCTACTTACTTCCATTTCAAGACAATAAGGAAAGTAAAACAGCGTTCATGCGTACGTACGGACAACCGTCTCCATGAACGGTGTTTTTCATTTTATTTATCTATCTATTATATATATATATACTGAATATATATGATATATAAATCATATTTTATATTCTGGAAGTAAGTAAATCATGATATAAGTAATAATGATGTCAAGAACAACAAGTCAAACCACCTACGATAAATGAAACGATTTTACCCAAAACGCTTCTTTAACATGGAATTTACAAAAGAACGGGTAATATAATGTCATAAGTGAACCATATATGATATCATAACAATGAATATGATTCTGTAATAAGTCAATAACATGATTTAAATCATTATACAGGAGGTTCGGACCCTTACAAAGCAAGTCGGACCTAAGGTAAGGGAAATATCACAATCTCATTTTTATCCGAGATTGTTTATTCGTAAGTATTTACTGGGGTGTATTTTATCATCCACATCCATGTTTACTCAATATGTAATATTATTTCCATCCACCTAAAATTGTTTAAATCCATTTTTACCCTTTAGTGAGTTTTTAGTAATACGTATGAAAGGAATCTTTTGTCGTTTTTCGTACGAGGTACTTTTTGACTTTTCCGACAAAAGTACGAAGAATGTTTTTTTTAACTTAATACGGCACGAACGGATTTCTACTGTTTTACAAAGCCTTATTTTCATGAAGCTTCCTCTAAAATATTTCATGACTATTTTCAATAAAATATCTTTCTTGTAAAATTGCATGATGTTTTGTGAAAAGAAATTTATTTTGAAGAAGAAAGGATATTTTCCTCAAGAATTCAATTCAAGTGTTTTATCAAAATTATTTTCCATATAAGATAATAAAGGGTTCTGTTTCTATCCATATTTTTACATTGATTTGACTATGTTGTGATGGAATTATGTTTATGAATTCCTTTATCTTATATGAATGGTTTTATGATGTCATGCTGTTTATGAATCCCATTTTTATTACATGGGTTATGCGATGATGTATGATTTATGATTTTGTGGCACACATAAGAAAGGATTCATTAAGAGATGGGTGGGACCTATATCTCCCTCCAATGCATTGGGTAAAGATTTAATATCTCATGAGATAGACATGGCTGGAATGGTAGGTTATACCGGTTCAGTGAAACAGGACTGAAACGAGGATTACTCGATTCAGAAAGGGACTTTGTCCACTAAGATAGTCTTGGCAATGAGTCTTGACTAACAAGAAATGATTCTCTATGATTATGTGTGTATGCCACAATGAGTAATGTTTTAAGTTATGATTTCATTTCACTACTATGATTTATCCCATGTTATGAAATTATGCTCTCTTTTGCAGGTTAAGATTTCCAAAAAATGTTATGTTCTTATGAAAATTATGTGATTGATATTTCCTTTGTTTACCCTTACTGAGCATTTGAGCTCACCCTTTTATGTTTTCTTTTCACCAGGATATAAAGAAAGGTTTTAGGTAAAAAAAATGGATGACCTTTGTGGGAGATATTGAAGAACTTTCACCACGATTAGAAGATTACGTTCCGAGTTTCCAAAGACACTAAACTATTACGATCCTTTAGTGTGTGTTTTTGTTATGTACTAAGTATTCCGCAAATGTAATGTAATGTCCATGTACGTCAAGCTTCGGGTCTCTACAGTTGGTATCAGAGGAAAGGTTTAGTCAACCTTTGGAAACTAGGATGCGAAAACGTTAGTGAGATCCCTAGAGATATTTCTAAGGTATGTCTAGGGATGTCTCTAAGGTTAAGTATACGTATAGGTTATAGTAATAGAATTACGCTAACGATCATAGAATTAAACCTAAGATGTTGGATATTGAAGGTACTTCCCCTTTATTATGTTGTTTTCCCTAGCATGATTTTTGCCTCTCACACTATTCTTTATGGGTTTTAGACGATGGCTGGAACCCGAAGGAACCGTGTTGATCAATGCAATGGACAATGCAATGATTGCCCTCCTGAACAAACAAATGTTATGGGAGATGGAGTGAAAAATCTTATTGCTATACTTACACAAGCTATGAATCATTCTGGACTTCCAAATGAGCAGAGAAGGGCACAATATTCTATTGAGTCCTTCATGAGGCAACGTCCACCTTCTTTCAGTGGGTCTACTGATCCATTAGTTGCTGAACAATGGATTAGTACTACTGAAAAGATATTTTCAGTTTTTCAATGTTCTGAACATGATAAAGTCATCTTAGCAGTATATCGTTTGGAAGGTGATGTTGATCAATGGTGGAATCTTATCAAGAATACGAGGCCAAGAGATGAAATTGAGTCCATGGAATGGGACGAGTTCAAGAACTTGTTTTTCAGTAAGTACTTCCCTCGTATTCTTCGAACAAAGATGGAGAAAGAGTTTCTTGAACTGAAGCAAAGGGATGATGAATCTGTTGGTACCTATGAAGCAAATTTTACAAGACTTGCAAGGTATGCTTCTGGAATTATCATCCAACCTGAAAGTAAAGTTGATCGATTTTTCAGTGGCTTAAAACCAAGTCTTCGAAGGGCATTAGCTATAAGAGACTTCAGTAGCTATGAAGAAATTGTGCGTTGTGCTATCAAGGTAGAAATGGAAGTTGGTGTTACATATCCATCTCATGGTTTTGACAAGAAACGAAAGATGGAGTTCAAGGAGAAATCCCAGAATAATGGTGAAAAGAAGATGAATGTTTCCTTATGCACAGATTGTGGAAAGAAGCATGGTGGAGATTGTCTTAAAGGGACTAGAAAATGTTTTAAGTGTGGAAAAGAAGGTCATCGAGCAGCTGAGTGTCGAAGTAATGGAAAAAGGTTTTCTAATGATGTGAATAAAGCAAACACTGCAGAGAACGCACTACCAACACTTCAATGCTTCAAGTGCAAAGAAATGGGGCATTATGCTAATAATTGCCCTAATCCAAGGGTTAGTGATGATCAACATGAGCAACCACTTAAGGCAAAGGACAAAGGGAAGTCACATACGATCACTATTGGCGATGTTGAATATGACAATGATGTGGTGGAATAATTAAGTGTTTATGTAATGGGATTCCAAAATAATGTTTTATCATGGAGTATTGGAATATTTATGTATTGGTCTAATGTGGTATTCAAAGTGATTGAGATATTATGTGCATAATGAAGGGAAAATGAGAAAATTAATTGTTTAACAGTATTCATGAGCTCATGATTGATATAAGGACTAAGTGATATCATGGTTTGAGTATATAGAATTTTGAGGATTTTGGTATGTGGAAAGTGTTAACTTTTAACTGCACTCATGTTTTCACTAAGGTATTCAAGAGAATACACGATTAAGGACTTTGAATGTTTGAAATGTGACCAACAAGACATATCTTATGATATGTGGGGATCAACGACAGTATTAAATCTCTGGTAATAGATGTCACTATATTATGAGAGTGGACTGCAGTATTATGTATAAGCCTAAAGATTAGACTG
This sequence comes from Viscum album, assembly GCA_963277665.1. Taxonomy (NCBI): domain Eukaryota; kingdom Viridiplantae; phylum Streptophyta; class Magnoliopsida; order Santalales; family Viscaceae; genus Viscum; species Viscum album. The sequence goes on from OY728155.1 coordinate 729,516,603, forward strand.
GATTATGTTGGACATAAGTTAGTATTGTTTAAGGATAGAAGATTTTCGATATTATTGATGGGGTGTTATAGTAACGTAGTTTTAGAAAAAGGGACAACCTACAGGACGGGCGACAGCCCATCGCTTCGGACAAGGCTGTAGGAATCGAACCCACAACCGAAGTGCGACTGGCCTTTATCGCCTACCACTAGCCTACAGGAAGTCCCTGTTTAGTAGAAACTAGTTTTATTATATTAAGCAGTATGATATATGAATTATAAGTCCATATGTGATTAATCTCACTATAGATCTACTTATGTATATAATTTTGCTAACCTTTTGTTTGAAACAGATGGAATGACCCGTCATTCTATCACATGATCTGCTAACACTTCACGAATAACAAATTCAACTTCATTTATTTAAGAGATGAAGTGGAAATTGTTAAAGGCACGAACAACAGTGAGATTGTACCAAAATAAAGTAAGTATTTATTCTAATTCAAATTCTTTAACTTTAGGGAAATGATCTTGAAAACCAAAAATGTTGTCCTAGTTCTCTTATACCTGATGAATCAGATGGTACCTTATATCATCACAAATCTATGGATTTGTGATTACTGGCTTTTCCATAGCCATGTTCTCTACCACTCTCCATCAGAACATGATGCTTAGATTTCTCTTCCATATCCATATTTTCACCTATGTGGAAACCCAGTGATTAGTTTATTTGGGTAATCGTTACATTTCATACTTTATTTTTTAAAGCCAAGTTTTGGTATTCCCTTTTACTATGTGGGTTTCTATTAAAGAAACTTTCAAATAGTAAACCATTTATAACCCCGACGAATTTCGAGGGCGAAATTCATTTTAAGGGGGGTAGAATGTAACAGCCCAAGATTTTATAAAAAAATATTCTTTTTAACTTTATTAATGTCTTGTGTTGTACGCTACACCAAAAGGAGCTTGCACAACACACATCCTTGACTTGTCTTGCATTACACGCAATCGCGACCTTCCTCGATAGCGTGTGTAGTACGCAATACCGAGTTTCACTAAACAACGATATCCTATAAAAATATTATTAAAACTAGCCGTTATGAATAGTAATAACCACTTTTTGAAATCCAGTAAATCTTATTTTTCAAAATGAACTTTATTTTTGGATTCGGAGTATCGAATTTAGCCTAAGGTGAAATTTTGGTACTTTTCGGATAACTTTCATATTCTGATGAATAGTGAAAATTACTAAATTATAATTAAAAACAACTTTTTTAATCGAAATAATTAATAGTGATAAATCATTAATTTGAGTGGTTTTAAAGTATATTTAGAATATATTTTTACAATTTAATACAATGTTGGTCATTGGACGTAATTTCACATTTAAACTAGACATAAACAAGTGTCAATCTTTTGATAGATATTGTTTCTTAAAAACACGCTATTTGTTTTAACAGCGGGATTTAATTATAAAATTAATTAATGCAACTTTTATGTTATGAATTTGGTAAAATAGACTTCATTTTTGAATTCGGAATATGAAATATAGCTTGGGATGAAATTTTGGCATTGTTCTGAAAAACATCAATTTTTGATGAATAGTGAAACCACTAAGTGGTAGGTTAAAAACTGAATTTTGCATAAAACTTAATTTTACCGCTTCTGTGAATGGAATTTCGAAAATCCGAGAGACACCGTTAATATCAAGGACTAAAATGTGGTTCAATGAGATGGAAATAATTTTTGGTGAATAGTAACTTTTTACTTTTTTTTACCGCGGTTAATAGTAAATAGGGTAACTAAGGGTAAATATGATATTAATATTACCCTAACACATGTCCTAATTCTATTGGACAAGTGTAATTCGACCAAAAACAAACTTAGGAATACAATATGACCATTTAGGTCCACTTGGATTAGATTAGGACATTTATTATTAATTTATTTAAAGAAGGGTTAAAATAGTTAAAATCAAAGTTTAATAAGTAAATCATTTTTAATATGGGGTTATACATAAGATAAATTAGACTATAAATATTCATTATAAAGCTAAAAAGATTTCCTACATGATGGTATTTTATTTGTAATTTTTAGACATCAAATAATATAATTTATTTATGACACAAAGATGATGCAGTAATTATCTTATTAATGAAATATTGACATAATTGATAATATAAATACCAAAATAAATGTAATTTAAGACTTTTTATGAATTCCACTAATTTTCTAGGTTACTATGATATATTAGTGATGATTTAATTAACTTGTTTAGAACATATACTTCTGTTATGACTTTCACAAAAATCATATATCAAATAGTGTCAAAATTGACACAAAATAGTTTTTAAATCAAATATTATATTATTAATTATTATTTTATTCCTAAAAATCTAAGGTTCGGCCAAATGACTTAGATAAGGATATATATATTAATAATAAACAATTTGGGGTTCGTTTGGCATGTTATAGTAAGTTTATTAACCATATTGTGAAAGAAAACAAAAAGACATGGTAAAAGTTAAATTATTTAACTTAGAGTTAAATCTAATTGATAAGGTTAAAATAATATCCTAAACTTGTCTAAATTCTATTGGTTGATAGGATTTCGACCCATCCCCACTTTAGCTTCGAAATAAGACACTTTGGAACCATTATAAACCGATTTTTGACTTTAATATAAAATAATATTTTGAGATATTCCTAAGGTGCCCCTCTCCTCCCCTATAAAAGGACACCTCCTCCCCCTCCTCCTCACACCAATTTGAGCACTCAAGCTCGGCCAACCCCTGCCAAAATCCCTTCTCCACTTCCCTAGAAACATCCTAGAGGTTCTGGTCTTCCTCAAAGACCAATTCTAGTGCCCTAAGAAGAGGTCTCAAAGAGGCACTTCAAAGAAGAGGTAATTACCGTTACCAATTCTTTCATCTTTATTTCTTCTTCCACTTCTTCTTCTTAGGTTGTTTCATTATGAAGTAATAACATCAGTATCACTCATATACTGATATGTTATTATAAGTATGAAACAACCCTATTTCACCATCTATCCATCCTACAGAAAAAGAAATCACCGCGCGTGCGTACGTACGGAATACCGCCTCCACGCCGTGGTGTAATCTATTTTCCACCACCACCTTACATGGATGGGTATAATGGTGTAAAGAATAACTATACATAGTTATTACAACATCATATTGATTCTGATATATTGTATAATCCACTCCAATTCAATTCAATATTTATAGAAATGATATCATCGCTCGTGCGTACGTACGGACTACCGTCTCCACGACGCGATGAGATTCATTCTCCATGTTAACCATTTAAGAATGATTATAAAGTATATATAAGAAATAATAATGAAATATATGACATTTTAAAGCTACTGGATTTATGTATAAATATATATGTATGCCATCTACTTACTTCCATTTCAAGACAATAAGGAAAGTAAAACAGCGTTCATGCGTACGTACGGACAACCGTCTCCATGAACGGTGTTTTTCATTTTATTTATCTATCTATTATATATATATATACTGAATATATATGATATATAAATCATATTTTATATTCTGGAAGTAAGTAAATCATGATATAAGTAATAATGATGTCAAGAACAACAAGTCAAACCACCTACGATAAATGAAACGATTTTACCCAAAACGCTTCTTTAACATGGAATTTACAAAAGAACGGGTAATATAATGTCATAAGTGAACCATATATGATATCATAACAATGAATATGATTCTGTAATAAGTCAATAACATGATTTAAATCATTATACAGGAGGTTCGGACCCTTACAAAGCAAGTCGGACCTAAGGTAAGGGAAATATCACAATCTCATTTTTATCCGAGATTGTTTATTCGTAAGTATTTACTGGGGTGTATTTTATCATCCACATCCATGTTTACTCAATATGTAATATTATTTCCATCCACCTAAAATTGTTTAAATCCATTTTTACCCTTTAGTGAGTTTTTAGTAATACGTATGAAAGGAATCTTTTGTCGTTTTTCGTACGAGGTACTTTTTGACTTTTCCGACAAAAGTACGAAGAATGTTTTTTTTAACTTAATACGGCACGAACGGATTTCTACTGTTTTACAAAGCCTTATTTTCATGAAGCTTCCTCTAAAATATTTCATGACTATTTTCAATAAAATATCTTTCTTGTAAAATTGCATGATGTTTTGTGAAAAGAAATTTATTTTGAAGAAGAAAGGATATTTTCCTCAATAATTCAATTCAAGTGTTTTATCAAAATTATTTTCCATATAAGATAATAAAGGGTTCTGTTTCTATCCATATTTTTACATTGATTTGACTATGTTGTGATGGAATTATGTTTATGAATTCCTTTATCTTATATGAATGGTTTTATGATGTCATGCTGTTTATGAATCCCATTTTTATTACATGGGTTATGCGATGATGTATGATTTATGATTTTGTGGCACACATAAGAAAGGATTCATTAAGAGATGGGTGGGACCTATATCTCCCTCCAATGCATTGGGTAAAGATTTAATATCTCATGAGATAGACATGGCTGGAATGGTAGGTTATACCGGTTCAGTGAAACAGGACTGAAACGAGGATTACTCGATTCAGAAAGGGACTTTTTCCACTAAGATAGTCTTGGCAATGAGTCTTGACTAACAAGAAATGATTCTCTATGATTATGTGTGTATGCCACAATGAGTAATGTTTTAAGTTATGATTTCATTTCACTACTATGATTTATCCCATGTTATGAAATTATGCTCTCTTTTGCAGGTTAAGATTTCCAAAAAATCTTATGTTCTTATGAAAATTATGTGATTGATATTTCCTTTGTTACCCTTACTGAGCATTTGAGCTCACCCTTTTATGTTTTCTTTTCCCCAGGATATAAAGAAAGGTTTTAGGTAAAAAAAATGGATGACCTTTGTGGGAGATATTGAAGAACTTTCACCACGATTAGAAGATTACGTTCCGAGTTTCCAAAGACACTAAACTATTACGATCCTTTAGTGTGTGTTTTTGTTATGTACTAAGTATTCCGCAAATGTAATGTAATGTCCATGTACGTCAAGCTTCGGGTCTCTACAGTTGGTATCAGAGGAAAGGTTTAGTCAACCTTTGGAAACTAGGATGCGAAAACGTTAGTGAGATCCCTAGAGATATTTCTAAGGTATGTCTAGGGATGTCTCTAAGGTTAAGTATACGTATAGGTTATAGTAATAGAATTACGCTAACGATCATAGAATTAAACCTAAGATGTTGGATATTGAAGGTACTTCCCCTTTATTATGTTGTTTTCCCTAGCATGATTTTTGCCTCTCACACTATTCTTTATGGGTTTTAGACGATGGCTGGAACCCGAAGGAACCGTGTTGATCAATGCAATGGACAATGCAATGATTGCCCTCCTGAACAAACAAATGTTATGGGAGATGGAGTGAAAAATCTTATTGCTATACTTACACAAGCTATGAATCATTCTGGACTTCCAAATGAGCAGAGAAGGGCACAATATTCTATTGAGTCCTTCATGAGGCAACGTCCACCTTCTTTCAGTGGGTCTACTGATCCATTAGTTGCTGAACAATGGATTAGTACTACTGAAAAGATATTTTCAGTTTTTCAATGTTCTGAACATGATAAAGTCATCTTAGCAGTATATCGTTTGGAAGGTGATGTTGATCAATGGTGGAATCTTATCAAGAATACGAGGCCAAGAGATGAAATTGAGTCCATGGAATGGGACGAGTTCAAGAACTTGTTTTTCAGTAAGTACTTCCCTCGTATTCTTCGAACAAAGATGGAGAAAGAGTTTCTTGAACTGAAGCAAAGGGATGATGAATCTGTTGGTACCTATGAAGCAAATTTTACAAGACTTGCAAGGTATGCTTCTGGAATTATCATCCAACCTGAAAGTAAAGTTGATCGATTTTTCAGTGGCTTAAAACCAAGTCTTCGAAGGGCATTAGCTATAAGAGACTTCAGTAGCAATGAAGAAATTGTGTGTTGTGCTATCAAGGTAGAAATGGAAGTTGGTGTTACATATCCATCTCATGGTTTTGACAAGAAACGAAAGATGGAGTTCAAGGAGAAATCCCAGAATAATGGTGAAAAGAAGATGAATGTTTCCTTATGCACAGATTGTGGAAAGAAGCATGGTGGAGATTGTCTTAAAGGGACTAGAAAATGTTTTAAGTGTGGAAAAGAAGGTCATCGAGCAGCTGAGTGTCGAAGTAATGGAAAAAGGTTTTCTAATGATGTGAATAAAGCAAACACTGCAGAGAACGCACTACCAACACTTCAATGCTTCAAGTGCAAAGAAATGGGGCATTATGCTAATAATTGCCCTAATCCAAGGGTTAGTGATGATCAACATGAGCAACCACTTAAGGCAAAGGACAAAGGGAAGTCACATACGATCACTATTGGCGATGTTGAATATGACAATGATGTGGTGGAATAATTAAGTGTTTATGTAATGGGATTCCAAAATAATGTTTTATCATGGAGTATTGGAATATTTATGTATTGGTCTAATGTGGTATTCAAAGTGATTGAGATATTATGTGCATAATGAAGGGAAAATGAGAAAATTAATTGTTTAACAGTATTCATGAGCTCATGATTGATATAAGGACTAATTGATATCATGGTTTGAGTATATAGAATTTTGAGGATTTTGGTATGTGGAAAGTGTTAACTTTTAACTGCACTCATGTTTTCACTAAGGTATTCAAGAGAATACACGATTAAGGACTTTGAATGTTTGAAATGTGACCAACAAGACATATCTTATGATATGTGGGGATCAACGACAGTATTAAATCTCTGGTAATAGATGTCACTATATTATGAGAGTGGACTGCAGTATTATGTATAAGCCTAAAGATTAGACTGGATTATGTTGGACATAAGTTAGTATTGTTTAAGGATAGAAGATTTTCGATATTATTGATGGGATGTTATAGTAACGTAGTTTTAGAAAAAGGGACAACCTACAGGACGGGCGACAGCCCATCGCTTCGGACAAGGCTGTAGGAATCGAACCCACAACCGAAGTGCGACTGGCCTTTATCGCCTACCACTAGCCTACAGGAAGTCCCTGTTTAGTAGAAACTAGTTTTATTATATTAAGCAGTATGATATATGAATTATAAGTCCATATGTGATTAATCTCACTATAGATCTACTTATGTATATAATTTTGCTAACCTTTTGTTTGAAACAGATGGAATGACCCGTCATTCTATCACATGATCTGCTAACACTTCACGAATAACAAATTCAACTTCATTTATTTAAGAGATGAAGTGGAAATTGTTAAAGGCACGAACAACAGTGAGATTGTACCAAAATAAAGTAAGTATTTATTCTAATTCAAATTCTTTAACTTTAGGGAAATGATCTTGAAAACCAAAAATGTTGTCCTAGTTCTCTTATACCTGATGAATCAGATGGTACCTTATATCATCACAAATCTATGGATTTGTGATTACTGGCTTTTCCATAGCCATGTTCTCTACCACTCTCCATCAGAACATGATGCTTAGATTTCTCTTCCATATCCATATTTTCACCTATGTGGAAACCCAGTGATTAGTTTATTTGGGTAATCGTTACATTTCATACTTTATTTTTTAAAGCCAAGTTTTGGTATTCCCTTTTACTATGTGGGTTTCTATTAAAGAAACTTTCAAATAGTAAACCATTTATAACCCCGACGAATTTCGAGGGCGAAATTCATTTTAAGGGGGGTAGAATGTAACAGCCCAAGATTTTATAAAAAAATATTCTTTTTAACTTTATTAATGTCTTGTGTTGTACGCTACACCAAAAGGAGCTTGCACAACACACATCCTTGACTTGTCTTGCATTACACGCAATCGCGACCTTCCTCGATAGTGTGTGTAGTACGCAATACCGAGTTTCACTAAACAACGATATCCTATAAAAATATTATTAAAACTAGCCGTTATGAATAGTAATAACCACTTTTTGAAATCCAGTAAATCTTATTTTTCAAAATGAACTTTATTTTTGGATTCGGAGTATCGAATTTAGCCTAAGGTGAAATTTTGGTACTTTTCGGATAACTTTCATATTCTGATGAATAGTGAAAATTACTAAATTATAATTAAAAACAACTTTTTTAATCGAAATAATTAATAGTGATAAATCATTAATTTGAGTGGTTTTAAAGTATATTTAGAATATATTTTTACAATTTAATACAATGTTGGTCATTGGACGTAATTTCACATTTAAACTAGACATAAACAAGTGTCAATCTTTTGATAGATATTGTTTCTTAAAAACACGCTATTTGTTTTAACAGCGGGATTTAATTATAAAATTAATTAATGCAACTTTTATGTTATGAATTTGGTAAAATAGACTTCATTTTTGAATTCGGAATATGAAATATAGCTTGGGATGAAATTTTGGCATTGTTCTGAAAAACATCAATTTTTGATGAATAGTGAAACCACTAAGTGGTAGGTTAAAAACTGAATTTTGCATAAAACTTAATTTTACCGCTTCTGTGAATGGAATTTCGAAAATCCGAGAGACACCGTTAATATCAAGGACTAAAATGTGGTTCAATGAGATGGAAATAATTTTTGGTGAATAGTAACTTTTTACTTTTTTTTACCGCGGTTAATAGTAAATAGGGTAACTAAGGGTAAATATGATATTAATATTACCCTAACACATGTCCTAATTCTATTGGACAAGTGTAATTCGACCAAAAACAAACTTAGGAATACAATATGACCATTTAGGTCCACTTGGATTAGATTAGGACATTTATTATTAATTTATTTAAAGAAGGGTTAAAATAGTTAAAATCAATGTTTAATAAGTAAATCATTTTTAATATGGGGTTATACATAAGATAAATTAGACTATAAATATTCATTATAAAGCTAAAAAGATTTCCTACATGATGGTATTTTATTTGTAATTTTTAGACATCAAATAATATAATTTATTTATGACACAAAGATGATGCAGTAATTATCTTATTAATGAAATATTGACATAATTGATAATATAAATACCAAAATAAATGTAATTTAAGACTTTTTATGAATTCCACTAATTTTCTAGGTTACTATGATATATTAGTGATGATTTAATCAACTTGTTTAGAACATATACTTCTGTTATGACTTTCACAAAAATCATATATCAAATAGTGTCAAAATTGACACAAAATAGTTTTTAAATCAAATATTATATTATTAATTATTATTTTATTCCTAAAAATCTAAGGTTCGGCCAAATGACTTAGATAAGGATATATATATTAATAATAAACAATTTGGGGTTCGTTTGGCATGTTATAGTAAGTTTATTAACCATATTGTGAAAGAAAACAAAAAGACATGGTAAAAGTTAAATTATTTAACTTAGAGTTAAATCTAATTGATAAGGTTAAAATAATATCCTAAACTTGTCTAAATTCTATTGGTTGATAGGATTTCGACCCATCCCCACTTTAGCTTCGAAATAAGACCCTTTGGAACCATTATAAACCGATTTTTGACTTTAATATAAAATAATATTTTGAGATATTCCTAAGGTGCCCCTCTCCTCCCCTATAAAAGGACACCTCCTCCCCCACCTCCTCACACCAATTTGAGCACTCAAGCTCGGCCAACCCCTGCCAAAATCCCTTCTCCACTTCCCTAGCAACATCCTAGAGGTTCTGGTCTTCCTCAAAGACCAATTCTAGTGCCCTAAGAAGAGGTCTCAAAGAGGCATTTCAAAGAAGAGGTAATTACCGTTACCAATTCTTTCATCTTTATTTCTTCTTCCACTTCTTCTTCTTAGGTTGTTTCATTATGAAGTAATAACATCAGTATCACTCATATACTGATATGTTATTATAAGTATGAAACAACCCTATTTCACCATCTATCCATCCTACAGAAAAATAAATCACCGCGCGTGCGTACGTACGGAATACCGTCTCCACGCCGTGGTGTAATCTATTTTCCACCACCACCTTACATGGATGGGTATAATGGTGTAAAGAATAACTATACATAGTTATTACAACATCATATTGATTCTGATATATTGTATAATCCACTCCAATTCAATTCAATATTTATAGAAATGATATCATCGCTCGTGCGTACGTACGGACTACCGTCTCCACGACGCGATGAGATTCATTCTCCATGTTAACCATTTAAGAATGATTATAAAGTATATATAAGAAATAATAATGAAATATATGACATTTTAAAGCTACTGGATTTATGTATAAATATATATGTATGCCATCTACTTACTTCCATTTCAAGACAATAAGGAAAGTAAAACAGCGTTCATGCGTACGTACGGACAACCGTCTCCATGAACGGTGTTTTTCATTTTATTTATCTATCTATTATATATATATATATACTGAATATATATGATATATAAATAATATTTTATATTCTGGAAGTAAGTAAATCATGATATAAGTAATAATGATGTCAAGAACAACAAGTCAAACCACCTACGATAAATGAAACGATTTTACCCAAAACGCTTCTTTAACATGGAATTTACAAAAGAACGGGTAATATAATGTCATAAGTGAACCATATATGATATCATAACAATGAATATGATTCTGTAATAAGTCAATAACATGATTTAAATCATTATACAGGAGGTTCGGACCCTTACAAAGCAAGTCGGACCTAAGGTAAGGGAAATATCACAATCTCATTTTTATCCGAGATTGTTTATTCGTAAGTATTTACTGGGGTGTATTTTATCATCCACATCCATGTTTACTCAATATGTAATATTATTTCCATCCACCTAAAATTGTTTAAATCCATTTTTACCCTTTAGTGAGTTTTTAGTAATACGTATGAAAGGAATCTTTTGTCGTTTTTCGTACGAGGTACTTTTTGACTTTTCCGACAAAAGTACGAAGAATGTTTTTTTTAACTTAATACGGCACGAACGGATTTCTACTGTTTTACAAAGCCTTATTTTCATGAAGCTTCCTCTAAAATATTTCATGACTATTTTCAATAAAATCTCTTTCTTGTAAAATTGCATGATGTTTTGTGAAAAGAAATTTATTTTGAAGAAGAAAGGATATTTTCCTCAAGAATTCAATTCAAGTGTTTTATCAAAATTATTTTCCATATAAGATAATAAAGGGTTCTGTTTCTATCCATATTTTTACATTGATTTGACTATGTTGTGATGGAATTATGTTTATGAATTCCTTTATCTTATATGAATGGTTTTATGATGTCATGCTGTTTAAGAATCCCATTTTTATTACATGGGTTATGCGATGATGTATGATTTATGATTTTGTGGCACACATAAGAAAGGATTCATTAAGAGATGGGTGGGACCTATATCTCCCTCCAATGCATTGGGTAAAGATTTAATATCTCATGAGATAGACATGGCTGGAATGGTAGGTTATACCGGTTCAGTGAAACAGGACTGAAACGAGGATTACTCGATTCAGAAAGGGACTTTGTCCACTAAGATAGTCTTGGCAATGAGTCTTGACTAACAAGAAATGATTCTCTATGATTATGTGTGTATGCCACAATGAGTAATGTTTTAAGTTATGATTTCATTTCACTACTATGATTTATCCCATGTTATGAAATTATGCTCTCTTTTGCAGGTTAAGATTTCCAAAAAATGTTATGTTCTTATGAAAATTATGTGATTGATATTTCCTTTGTTTACCCTTACTGAGCATTTGAGCTCACCCTTTTATGTTTTCTTTTCCCCAGGATATAAAGAAAGGTTTTAGGTAAAAAAAGGGATGACCTTTGTGGGAGATATTGAAGAACTTTCACCACGATTAGAAGATTACGTTCCGAGTTTCCAAAGACACTAAACTATTACGATCCTTTAGTGTGTGTTTTTGTTATGTACTAAGTATTCCGCAAATGTAATGTAATGTCCATGTACGTCAAGCTTCGGGTCTCTACAAATACATTATTTATTCTACTTCATCTGTAATAACAGAATAAGCTTGTCCTTGCTCCCTTGGAATTTTATGAGGTAATTTTCCTTGGTGATTAGGAAATTCATTTCCATAATGACCTATTTATCTATAATTGTAGTATTCAACATTGACTGCCTCTTTCTTTCCTTTACATTCCCCCAATAAGATGTCCTTTTTATCCACATTTTTATCATACTCTTTTTCCTTTTAGACAGGTGCCAGGGTGCTTCCCTTAAAAATTATCACGGGGTGGAAACTTAACTCTTCCCTTGTTCCCTATTTCCTAATTATTTTCCCCATAGTGTTAACCAGATCTCATCTACTCTTTCTTTTCTTTAAAGTCGTAAGACTTATAGAATTCCTTCTCTATCTCGATAGCACATGAGACACTATCTTCGTATAATGAGAAGGATTGTGAGATTAATTCTTGCTGGAGATATGGTTTTAACCCATCAAATAATTGATCAATTTTTCATCTTGGCTTATGTATATAATCTACCTTATGCCTTGCTGACCTTGTAAACATATCCTCATACTTTGTGACATTCATATCCTCCATTTTCCTTTAACTCAGAAAGTGTCTTTCCATATCTGCTCGATGGTCACGATGAAAATATTTTTCTAAGAAAAGAACTTTGAACTCCCTCCATTCCATATTTTATATTTCATCATTATCCTTAATGTTTTGAATCAATGACCACCATTGATCTACATATCCATGGAGGTGATAAACTACCAGGACAACTTTTTCCCTTTCACCACTCCCCATAGCATGAAATATTTTCTCTAAAGATCTTATCCATTGCTCTGATACAAATCTATTTTTAGTCCCATTTAATGTTGGTTGTTGTTTCCTCATGAAGCGCTCTAACATCGATCCTCTTAATTGTGGATCAGGGTGATCAATAAAGGTATGGTTATTTTTCATAACCTGAGTGAGTTGTCCCAGTATGGTGATAAGTTGATCAGAACTAGTTGTATAACTATCTCCACTATAATTATCTTGAGTTAGAGGGAAATATTTATATGGAGTAGGTTCATTGACATGGTTTCCATTCCTTCCACTAGGAACCATTTCTAGACAATGGTATACAGTAGATTATTTTATGAATCGCAATACGTAATTCCTAACTCTTAAAATACATCACATATATTTAATAGCTTAAAGATATAATCCATAATCATAAAAATGTTTCCTTTGAGGAGGTATATACTCATAAAACCTTCATAATGTTTTGTAAAGAAAATGTGAAGTATCACAAGCATATACCCCGTGAGTGTCATAACCAAGAGTGAAACAGGGCCAGTTGTCGTGTACGAGGATACGCTGGGTCAAGCCCGAAAATCATTGTCAGAGTTTTCACTCCTAGTTAAATCTTTTCCCTAGCTGCCTCTACCAGCTCATATCCAGAAAGGGATGTGTTTCTCAGAAGATACGCAAAATATCTACATTCCTAAAATTCTAGGAAGTTCTTCTATAATAATCTTCAATGTCTATCTTAGGGTAATGTGCTCTAATTGGAGTTTTTCTAAATCTATCTTCCAATGTTTTTAGTAAACCTCCATCTGAAAGTTACTGTAATACCCTAACCCCAGTTACCAAGAGTTGGTGTATTATTACATAACATTGGCATGATTAGATAGAATCATGTCCCAAAGGACTGATCAATTATGTAGTCTTGCAAAATAGATTACATACATGAATTCAACATTACTACTTGAAAAGAAATAAAACACTAATTTATTCCATTAGAAACATCCAATCCTCCTAGATTATGCCTGAAAGTAAGTCATAACTAAATTCTTCATATCCTGGGAAAATGAAACATAAAAAAGGGGTGAGATCAAATTCATATTAAGGGTATGCAATACAGTGGAAGATAACATAAACATTAGGCATGGTGAATAATTGAAAACGCATGCCTTTAAAAATAATAAACATGAACTCTTTATTATAGAAATATGAGCTGAGAAAATAATTCCATGATAAAACATAGTCATGGTTATTATACTAGTCTAATGAACACATGAACCATCAATATTATTTTCATAATGGGGGAATGTATAATGCCGAATATTCTGAATCATTTTGTCATGGCCTCGGCCAAGACTCCTAAAAATGATTAAGGCCTCATCCATAACCATATATCTAATTTGGAAATTCCTCATCAAATTCAACATCTAATTGTCTCATGAGACCTACCGATTCTTCGATGAGGTATAATAGGCTTAACCTGTCACATACTAAGTCCAATACACTCCTCACATGAAAAGGTTGGAACCTAACATAAACACTAGCATAATAACTTTCAATACATTAAATATAAACCATGAATGGTATAAAAATAACACATCCACGGTAAAAAATATCACAAAACCTACAATAAAATATGGAAGATTGGTATCATAATGAATCAACTTCAAACAAGTTAAAAATCCATCAAAGGATGTTGACATAGATGAAATAAAAACTATTTTAATGAAATACCTCTTTCTATTTGAAACCATTTAAGAGTCACATAATTATAAAAGAAAACATTAAATTTAAAAAAATTATTATAATCTTGTAAGGGAAGCTTCAATTATGTTGTAATATCGGAAAATAGCTTCACCCATCATATATGATAAAAAAACATTCCTACCTTAATTTTTTCGAAAAGGACATAAAGTACCTTTTTTGGAAAATGATGGAAAGATTCCTTTCAAAACATATATGGTCAAATAAGGGTATAAATGTATTTAACCCATAGTATTGTATATATAAAAATGTTTTGAAATTAATTTTTATGAAAACATGTATTTGGATGATAAACATGTCCCATTAGATACTTACATAAAAACAACCTCAGATAATATAGAGATTGTGAAATTTACCCTTACCTCATCTCTGACATGACCTGCTCATTTTTAATCTCTTAAATAATTAAATGAAGATAATTTATAATTTATTTAAAACCTTTTTCAAATTTATTATTCCTTTTAAATCACTTATTTGTACCTTATAGACATTACAAAATCTTTTATGTTAATAATGGTTGTTTTGTTGATATTTGGTACATGAGTCAAAAGTAAACTTTTATAATTAAATTTTGTCGATGTGGTCAAAAGTACTTTAGGTACAAGATGATATTCATGATTTATAAATCATATATATCATATATGTCTATTATATATATATATATATATATATATTTATAACAGTAAATAACATTTGGAGATAAGAAATGAAATGCATTGTTCATGGAGACGGTAAGTCATACGCACGCATGAACGCTACTTTCATTTCTATTTCATATTTTAATAGAATGAATACTTAATGATACATATATATATATTATAATTCTAGTAAAATATCATATATAATTTTAGTAATCCCTTCTTTTAGATGTTCCACATATGTCATGAACGAGTCATATCACTTTGAGGGGGTGGTAGTCCGCATTTCCTCAAATGAAATTATCACATTTACCCATTATGAAAACCAAAAAGGTATGATATAAATTGAAAATATAGAATCATAGAAACAATATAAATATAATATATATTACATAAAAATATAGTTTGTTCTTAATGGCCACCATAAGAGATGGTAGGAGATAATTGGACAGTCATCATTTCGTGAGGCGTTAGTTTTCCATCCACAGAAACAATATGTTCTTTACCCATTTGATGGAGGTGTGTGTAAGTGTAGTTAGAATACTTATCCTAAAAACATCCTAGTATATTTAGGATACTTATTTTGTTACAAAATAAATTAATAAAAAGAGTTTATGAGTTGGATGAGTAAAATAAATGGAAATAATTTAAGAAAAATAGTTACCTCTGATTCAGGTAACTCCCTTTAGTTTGAACCAAAATGACTTATTGAAGTGCCTTCTGTAAAAGTTAAGTCTTTCAGGAGGAGGATAGAGATTTTTAGAACTTATTTGGGTAGGGTTACAATGAGCCAAATGGATTGAGAGGTTTGATGAATGAGTTATAAGTGAGGGATTTTTATAAGGGGGTGGTGGGTCTGTTTTTGAAAGAGTGAAAATGTTATTTTATTATATAATGATTTTTTGTTTTTCAAGGTCCAAAACTGATTAAAGTATAGGATAAGATGACTCATGTTCAAAATAAAATCATCCAATAATAATTGTACATGTTTTAGATTTTTTTTAATCTTTATAATTTTATTTATTTAAATCATTTATTAATAAGGTAAATACTGCATCATTATTGTGTCCAAAATAATTTTATTTATTTGATTTCAAAAAATTATACAAAAATACCAAGATGTATTAAATATTTTTATATTTAAAAAGAATATTTATATTAGAAGATATAAGTAATATAACCATAATTGAATATTATTTTACTAAAATATTTTTGTTTATGTCGTTTTTGTCTTTAATTTAAATTTATTAAAATAAAGTGTCATTATCACTCTTAAGTGGAACCATGGGGTCAGAAAATAGACCCAAAGATGCCCAAGGTTGGAAATAACTAATCCAATAAGGTTAGGATCGGTATTAAAGTAATTTTTTATTATTATAATATTCGTTTTACCTTGAATTACCCTATTTACCTTTAACCGCGGTAAATAAAAGTCCAAAGTTATTATTCACCAAAAATTATTTTAATCTTATTTAACGAAATTTTACTTACTAATTACAACCATGTATTTTATACTTTCAATATTTAATTCACATAAGCAGTAAAATTTCATTTAAATGAAAAAGTCAGTTTTTTAACTACTACTCAGTGTTTTCACTATTCATTAAAAATTGAAGGTTTTCAAAAAAATAAAAAAAAAATCATCCTTATCTATATTTTATATTCCAAATATAAAATTGATGTATATTTTCTCCAATTAAAAACATAGAATTTGTATTAGTTAATATATATGTAATCCCGTTGTTAATACAAATAGCGTGTTCTTAAGAAACAGTAACTATCAAAAGATCGAAACGTTTTTATGTCCAATTTCAATGTGATATTACTTCCAATGACCAAATTTGATTTAAAAGGAAAAACTATAATAAAATTATACTTTAAAACTGATTAAAAATATAATCTATCAATATAAATAGATCAGATTAAAAGGCAGCATTGAATTAAAATACAGTATTTTCACTATTCATAAAAAATGAATTTTATCAGAAAAATACCAAAAATTTACCCAAATTAAATTTTGATGTCCTAATTTTAAAGATGAATTTTATTTTGTCACATAAATAATATAAAAGTGGAAAAAACTACATTTAATGATGGGTTTCAATTAAAAGGTAGTAAATGAACCTTTTAATGAATATTAGAGTATTTTTCTTAAAATCGGATTCCTTCTTATTTGAAGCCTCTAAATTTTTATTGAAAAAATGTAGAAACATGTAACATAAATTTATAATAATGTTTTAGATAGTTCCATTCATTATTTCCTTTACAATGTTTAGGCATTAACTACCATTTAAAATAATATTATATTGTTATTTTTCATTATGACACAGCATTATGTGTAAAATAAGATTTCAATGAAACCCATTGTTGTGTATCAGGTATTACATTGAACATAGCATCCCCTTTAAAGTAAAATTAATATTTAACTCACAAACCAAAATGTCTTACTCTTTATTTACCTGGGATGTAATTGAAATCTTGGGGTGTTACACTTATCATATACCATATATGTATTGGCCAATTTATCCTTCTCTGTATTATTAGATTATAGTATGGATTTATTATTCTATATGTGATTTATGTTATGTACGTATGTAATATAGATGTTTTTCATGTTATTATTTTCATATTGATTTTCTTATTCTATATTTTTTGGAATATTTAAATTTTTAATAGAACTATAATGAGGTATATTAAACCTCTTCTATATATGTACGGAAATATTTTTTTTGGTTTTTTAACTAATTCTATATATTATAAAAATTAGTTTTGGATTATTCCTGTGAAATTTCCTCATAGTGTTTCAGAGGAAATACCACCACTTAATTTTCAACTGGTGTTTTAAACATCCACTAACTCTTTGTACATTTTTTTGTTGGAAAACTAACACTAAAAAATGAAATAACCTCCAATAAAAAATGATTCAATAAACATAATATAAACAAAAAAGAAATTGGATAAAACATTATAAGTTTTAATTCGATGAAAACATTAGTGGTGTTTTTAAAATACTGTTGTCGAATCCTTTGGAGGTGTTTTAAACAACCCCTGATTTAAAAAAATGATTGATATACAACTTTTTTGTTGTAGTGGGATAGGAAAATTATATTTTTTACGTTTTTCAAACAATAGTTATTTATCTAATATTGATGTTAAAAGTTTCTAGTGTCTATTTTCTTGTCAGATATGAAAAAACAGATGTTAATACTTCGATGCTAAATCTTCTTTTTCTACTAGTGAATGTTTCAAAAGCATACCATAGAGGGAGGTGGTCTTCACTTCTGATAACTAATATAATGATCATAGTATCCCTAATATGTAGAATTAGAATGGATTTAATAATTATATATTGTTATATCTAGTCAATAATTATTTTCATGTAATTTATACTATTATTCTATATTTTCTATATAGCATTACATTAACCACCAAAAGAATGAATATTCGTACATGGAATTCATCTTTGAATTCATAATAACATTTCACTCAGAATTAGTTGAAAATTCACTACTCTATATTGGATTTATTATTCATGTTGAATAATTTATCACCCCCATGGTAAAAATAAAACCCCCACTCTAGTTATAACCTTCTTATTCTATATAAGTCTATAGAATAAGTCATCCCTCTAATACTTGTTGAGTTTATCATTCTTATGCCCACATGAGCATGTAAATCCAAGAATGAACTGAATTATTTCTTGATCCCACTATCTTAAAAGAGAATCTCCTACAATTTAAAAATGTATTTTTTATGAATAATACTTTTATATATTATTATTTTCAATATCATTAGTAGTAATATGATCATTAGCTATTCTTTTTATAATGTATGTATGAATATTTCACTATCGTTATAAATTATTCCCATTAAAACACCTAAGGATGTGACATAATGGAAGTTCTTCATATCATAAATTATATGATATCCCTTTTTATATATATTTTTCACATGGTATGTTATTATGATACTACTTATAAAACACGTTTGGAAAGAAATCATCAATGACTACAACATATATTTAAGACTCTTTATTGATCTATCATGTACTATAGTGATCCATATGATATAAACAAGGTAATGTGATTTTCGGAATAACCTTTACTATATATTTAATGATAAAGTTAAAATTTATTAAGATGTATTCAAATTAATTATCTATAATATTCTACTATTTTAAAAGAACAATATATTTGATAGTGTATACAACATGCAACATCAAGCTAAAACAAACCATGAAATATTAATATTAATATTTTATATTTTTAACCTACCCATTAAATTAGAAAGTATAAATATGATTAAACTCGTGATGAAATATATATAAATTCCCAATTAAATAAAATTTTATTAATTAATTCTTAGGAAATAAGAACTCATTTTTTTAGTAAATAAATTTTATTTTTTAAAAATACCATATCATCAAAAACGGTTGTTATTAATTTTAATTAGAAAAAAATATAATTAAATTCTATAAATATTAGAAATTATATTTTATTGAAATATATAATTTTAAAATTCATCATATTACCATTATCTTAAGACGGAATGTTTTTCCTAAAAATACCAATTTTTTAATAAAGTTTGAAAATACTAATTTTCATAAAGATGCAATTTATTTCCATTCAATAATTTAAATAAATGGTAAAAATATTATTTTAAATTTTTGAAAAAGTAACATAATTATTATTTACTTAGATATAATGTAATTAATTACTTTTGAATCATCATTATACCAGATTTTTGTATAAGATCATTTTTGTGCCAATTTTTTTTTAAAACTAATTTTCATTACTTTTTACCAAATTATATTAAAATTTATACATTTACATTATAACAAGATAATATATAAAAATGTATTTTATATTTGGAATAATGATTTATTTTTGTTCATTTTGAAAACTAACCATAGTAAATTTTCATTACCCCGGTAATTTTAAACTGGCTTAATTATGGTTACTACTATTGAGATAAAGCAACAAATTCTATCAACCACATTTTCAAAAAAAAAGGATGATTATATTTCATCTATAATCATTCGATAAATTTAAAATATGACCTTCTTCATTTATCTTTGATTTTGACCTTTATAATATTTAAATAAAATATAAAGTAAAAAATATCCATTTTTTGCATTTAAGAAATATAATATTTTATGACACAAATAAAAACAACTTATGTTCCTTTCTATATATATATTTTAAATAAGGATGAATTTTTAATCAAGGTAATTTAATTTTAATTTTTATTGATAAAATTATTACATTAAATTCTTATCAAATGCCATCATAGTGTTTGTTCAAGTAATAGAAAAATGAAGTTAATTATTTTCAAAACACTTAAACTGATTTTTTTTACAAATCTTGTAACACGTTGTGATTTTAAATAAGGAACATCATATTCAATATCATGTATGACATATAACACAATTATTAGAGGATAATATTATAAAATAATTTTTCCGAATATATTTATTTTTAAATAAATTTATTCTCTTCAACGGTTTTCAATACATGTATCACCAGGATCCAACAAAACATGATACTCAATTAAAATACAATTATTTTATCATGATCTATATAACTAGGTTGTTAAGACGAGGGAGTTATGAATAGAAATAAATAATTTATGAAATTATTTTATTTTACACATGTATAAAATAAATTTAATGGATATCTATTTATTATATATAAACTAATAATGATTTTAAAGATAACGAAATGTTTTCTGAAAAAAATATTTTTATAAAATGATGATTTATTATTCATTTTACACATAAATTAATGTTAATTTTTTCACCTATGTTAATATATTTTTTAAAAATAATCATCATTTTTGAAATTATCATATTATATTTTTCATTGGGTTATTTTTTTCTAAAAGGTTCATTTTTGATGAATAGTGAAAATAATGTATTTTAATTCAAAACAACCTTTTAATTTTAATTATTTATAATGAAAAATTATATTTTTTATTTTTTTATAAAGGATATTTAGTTAAATTATATTTCTATTAATCTAATTTATTTCATAGGAATCATTTTCATATTAAAGATATAAAATTAAAACATTGTAAGCTTTTGAACGTTTTCTTTCCAAACCCATCATTCTTGTCAATTCTACGGTATGAATTTTAATTAAAATTTCCCAATTATTAGAATTTAATTTTAAAAATTGGGATCCATATTGGTAATAATCATAATTTATATTACCTATTATTATCAAAATAGTTTTATTTACCAAAATTAATAGTGACATCAAGAAAAAATAAATACCACATTTAAGGTAAAAATGGGTTAACATGGGGGTTAATCTAAAATGATAATGTATAAAATGAAAAAAAAAATATAATAGGTTTTATAGAAATATTTCACCCTTATCATATCATAGTATCTTGAATACTCTACTATAGACCCTTTTGGCATGTGAAAAACATGGGTACATAGGTCTATTTTCATAAATTAAAAGTTTTCCACTCACCTCGCATGTAAAAGGCCACCCATCTCTACCTTTCATCACACCTTAAAAACCTATTGGGTAAGAAAATAAATTCAAAAAATACTTCAAAACCTCTATACCCTCATATTATATTCATTATCTTTGTCATAAATCTATTAGATTAATAATTTAGGTATAATCGTAAAAAGGTGGTTAGAGAAGACGTAAAATTCCTAACTATGTGTCTTTTTTTTTATTTCTTCTTACACTTAATATAAAAAATAATAATTTATTACTATATAATAAAAGTCTATATACCATATAATTATATTTATTTTTTTAATTTAATGATCTATATCCATATCATCTTCCCTCAAATGGGAAACAACAAGCTCACTCGTGTGTATGAGGAACTACTTCCTTAAAAACTGATGTGACATGTTTTCCATTAACAGCTCCAACAGTTGGGTATGATGATGGATATAAAGTATATATATGAAATTTATAACATGATTATACTTATATATTAATTATATCATTCATAATTTTTTCATTTTTATTTTTCAGTGGATATGATAACGTCACTCGTGTGTACGATGGACTACTGCCTCACAATGCAGTGTGATTCATTTTTCACTAACTCTTTAAAAAAAGGTAACAAGGATATAGTTAATGAATATATGTGATATAAATGAAATATTTATGATATTAATAAAATATTATTCTTTATTAAAATATTAAATTTATCATTTTTTCTTACATGGAAATATGATAACGTCGTTCATATATGTGTGGATTACCACCTTGACGAAGCGATTTGACTATCTTTTCTTCCCTGTACCACATGGAAAATATATATAAATATATTTAATGAAATATTAATTTAAAAATTATATTATTATAATTATCTAAATATTAAATATTACTTACCTCATTTCGATAATTATCATTGAAAAATGGAAATGTTACTCATATGTATATACGTCCCACCAACTCTATGATTGTAACGTAGATCAATTATCATAGCCATCATCCATTATAGGTTTTAAAAGTAAAATTGATTTATATATATTATAATTTCTTAATGATTATTATTGTGGATATTTTTATACAATGAACCCTTGGACCATATAAAATCTACCAAAGTCATCTTTCACACATAATTAAAATATCATCGAAACATTTGATGTAGACATAATTTATTATGTAATCATATATAAATTTTTAATAAGTGAAATAAATTTAATAATACACATTAAAATTGTTCAATATAAAAAATATAATTAATTTATGTTTATTATTCATGAATATAATGAACCTATGTGATGAGTTGGACTCTAGGTATGGGTTTCTCATCTCACTTTTACTTCAATGATACATATACAATATTAAAAATTTATTTCTTTTGTAGAGTGTATATACCACCCATTTTATATGTTATATCAATAATATATTTATCTTAATGGTATTTTAAGTTTAATTTAATTTAATTATTTGAGAGTTCTCATGATTCAAAAGTTACTAAAGCTAAAAGTGGTTATTTCACGATGCCATCACTATTCAGGATTGTTTTCATTAATGTATCCCTTGGGAGAATTATTTGATATTTCAATCCTAAAATAAATCTATTTTCATATACTATTTATATTTGTGATAATTTAAAATTTATTTCACATTTTTTAATTCTCTTTGGTGTTTAGTATTATTGATACTTTTTTTTAAATCGAACATTATTTCTCTATTCACTAAAAAACATTTTTATTCTAAAACAATGTTTCGTATAAATGTTTTTAAAAAATATTTTAGAATTTTAAAGAAAAAATTAAATAAATTTTCAATCATTTTTTATTTTTTAGAAAAAAAATTGAAAGTAATCTTCCTATTATTTTCTGAAAGAGGTAGTTTTTTGTTTTAAAAATAAAATGTTTGGCTTTTAATGAACAGTTATTTACCTTAAGATGTCTTCCAAATGATATTTCAAAATAATTTTCCGTAAAAAATAAATTCATTGATGTTCCATATTCTTTTATTAGGATATACTCCAATTATACCATCATTATTATTTATATAGATGGTTTATGATCAGTTCACATGGGGATGTAGTATATTGATTCCATTCATTGTACTATGGATGGTTTATGATAATATTTATTGATTGGGGAAAGTATTTATAATTTTTTATAGTAGTCTAAATATTTCTTTTTTATAGGAATTATTTTTAAAACAATTTATATTAATAATTAATTGGACTTAGTTTGTGAATTTTGGGGCCCACTATAGTCCCTTATTTATTCAGTATGACTCATGAAACAAACTATATTGGGTTTTGGTTGAGGAATTACACATTTTTGTAGATATCTTCAAACAATCCTCTGTGGTATTCATATTTCATGTCATAATTAATTGATGATATATTTTAGTTATTGATAATTTTGTATTTTATCATTATGAATTTAGTTATGGATTTCACATGTGATTATTCCATTGGTAGAATAACCATGGTTAAGTTACAAAATCATGTGATTGTTTATATAGATTTATTTTATAATCATATATTCAACCCCATATTATTCTTGTGTTATTGATAAAATGGAATGTGATTTCGTTATTTACCTTTCCGAAATGATTTTGAATTATATTTTCATAGCATATTGTACAATTACCCTTACTGAGCATTTAAGTGCACCCATTTATTATGTTTTATATTCACCAGGATACCAAGAAGTGTTTTGTTATTTATGTGTAGGGATAATATAAGGGGAATAATAGAGTTATCCAAGAACATACTTCCTTTATTTTTTTATTCAATTATCTTAATAATTAAATGTATGTATCTAGATTACCAATAATAGTAAACTATTCAGTCCTTTCAGATGTGATTCAATGTATCTTATTCCAATGTGATGGAGTAGTCATCAAATCTAGGATACTGGGTTCAGATCATTATAGTTGATATCAAAATAAATTTAGTAGACACCTTGGGAAAGAAATTAACGGAAGAAAATATAAGGAAACATAACCCAATGATAGAATTTGAGGATAAGTATAAAAGAACATCGTAATTTTTCGTAAGTAGGATATTATATGGTTTTTTTTGAGAAAATAAATGATTTTCTGGAAACCTAATGTGGTTGTGGTTTTGGAATAGATGTACCTAGGGGAAATAACATAGAAATAGGAAATTTGGTATTAACCCAATCATCCCTTGGTGAATGATAATGGGCCTTATTGTGGACCTGGTTTGAAACTCTAAGGAAATACTCATTAGAAAAATCACATTTTAAAAAAAACCATTATATATAAGTTTAAAATAAAGATACCCCCAATGAGACCATGTTTACAATTATGAGATAATATATGTATAAATTGTTATAATTATGTTAGGTTTTTCACAAGTTTTGGATTATAAATTATGTTACATAATGATATGATCTAATCTAATGTTTTCCATTTTAAAAAAATATATCCTAATGGAAGGAGTGAAAACTGTATCAATGCATGTAATCCAAAGAGTATGAATGATTGTTTCTTTGATAGTCTTAATACAGTCATATAATGAGAAATAGTCTCCAAAACATCCTAATTATACAATGACATCGTATCATGTGCTATAAATATGGATAGATAATTCTCTAAGTATTTTTTCATGGAAAGGAAGTAAGAGAAGAAGAGGGTGAAAAAGTAAAATATAGATTAAGGGAAGATGGGAATGAAGGGGTTTCCCACATGTGATAATTGTGGAACGAAACAACATGGTAATTTCATAATGGGAATGGGATTTTTCTACAAATGTAGATTGAATGGAAAATTTTTTTATTATAAGGGAATGAAAAAGAATTTCTAATGTTCAATTATTTATCAATTGGAAGATATTGAACTATTTAAATGAGTTCCCACAACATTCAATGGAATATACCTCAAAACAATCCAATGGCTCGTGGTGAAGCATATTCAATTACCAGAGCTTAGTGAAATAGTTGTTCTTATTATGTTGGGTTTCAATAATTCTGTGATCAGAGTATTTTTTCAATGACATCCTAGTTATATGAATTGTAAAATGTATAAGGATTGTACTACATTATTCATTATTAAAGGATTATAGTGTTTCTGTTGAATTACATCGATGACCATGAACATTGATTTAATAAAAAGTTGTATATATTGTAAAACACGTCATTTAGAAAGGATAAATCATAATATGTTCTCAATTTTTTGATAGTAATGAGATGTTTTTGGATATTGTTGGTGACCATAAAATTGGTTAGTGGTGTGTTGGTTTATGTTGTCTATGTAGGAGTTTACAACAAGTTTTGATTTATCGAATATATTCTATAACATGGGATTTTAATTTTGATAGCATCTATGTTATCATTAAGGTATTATAGTTATCATGATATTAAAAAAATGAATTTGACAATAAGATCCACATTAAATTTTCTAGGGAATATAATGATGATCTAGTGACCTTCTGTAACATATCGCCCCATGTCATTGGCTTAAGAGAGTATAGGAATGCTACATTCCCTTAAGATAAATTCCCAAGGTGCCAAAGGTTGGAAATAAGTGTCGAGGTCATCGAGAATAAATTGTGGAATGATTTTCCCTTGGGAAAAAACCAACCAACCAAACGATCCACTAACAACAAAATACATGATGCATTCCAACAAAACCACCGACTCATACATTACCAAAATGGAACCACACTATTCCAAAATCCAACCAAACACAATATCAATGTACTATGTAGAAGACTGAAAAAGAGACCCAAAATAAACCAAGACACACTCCACAACTCCAAACCAAACTCCATGCTCCAAAGAGAACCACATCTCTGAAGCATCACCATGAACCACTAACAATGAGATACTTCACCATTACCTGTGTCCCAGAATACGACATCTACAAAAGCACAAAATTACCAAATCAGGGGTGAGTAATAATACATAGTATGTTTTCCCCAAATGACTTCCCAATACACGCCACTTAGTCAAAATCATTAGAGAATTTATATAATGTAGTTTATATAAAATAATAACAAGTTCATCCATTAACATAATCCAAACATACCCTTACCAAGCCTCCTCAACCCAACCAATAAACCCAAGGGGAAGCCAAACAGTAATGATATAAGCCATATCACCATTTAACATTTTCACAAAAATTTCCATCTTGCAAAGAAATGCACAAAAAGACAACCACAACAGTGTGACTTTTGCCCATCCTTTTCACCCTATTCTCAATTAGAAGTATGTCCCGACCACTACCCATAATGGTGGTTCTTCAGACCACTATCCATCACCTTTTTTAGTGAGACTTCCCACCTACATCCAAACAACATTCACAATCCATAATACTCAATCAACCAATAAGCACAAAGAATCCAAGGCTGAACAATATTCACCCAACCATTTCCAACACATGCCAATTCACTTTAATAAATCACCCATTTATTGAAACACCATTTAATCATTTTCCATTACAAACAAAATTTCAATAAAACAATAGCTTTATTGAAACCCATTTTCATCAACCATTTTCAAAAATCAATCTCTTTACCCCATTATAAAATCTCTATTTTTAGAATCCACAACAAGAGCATTTCACCACAACACCCCTTTTCCAAAAAATCCAAAAAACATCACCAAATGTATTTCCAACCAATTTCACACATAAAGAAAGATTAATTTTAATCATCAAAAAATAATTTTAACTAAGCTTAAAGTTCAAGAAAACTGGATTTGGAATTTTCATCCTTGAAAAGTAGGGAACCATTGCTTTGGCGTAATAGCTTAGGCCACTGCTCGACCATATCTTTCTCCTGCTCCAAAGTCATCTCTTGAATCTGCCCATGCTCCCACAAAACAAAAACTAAACTAATTCTCTTACCATGCAATACATTTTCTTGCAGATCCATAAAATGAAATGGCATGAGCTCCAAGGAAGCATTTGGTTCTAGCTCAACATGACACCAACGAATCACATGGTCACGATCCAGCTGATACTTTTTCAACTGTGACACAAGAAACACATTTTTCACCACACAAAACCATGGTGTAAGTGCCAAATGATGATACACCTCTCCAATCCATTCAAGTATCTAGAAAGGCCTAATATACCTTGGAGATAACTAACCCCACTTCACAAATCGATGATTCCTAACCTAGGAGAGATTCTCAAAAACACACAATCACCCACCTCGAACGACAATAGTCATCGATGATGGTCCACATAAGATTTCTGATGACATTGAGCCATCTCTATCCCCTTCTTGATCAACATTATTTTCTCCATATTTACTTGGAAATGGCTTGGCCTGATCATCTAAGTCACTCATTTTTCCACCCAAAACAGTGGATAATGACAGAGACGCCCATAAAAAACCTTAAAAGGAGCCATATGTATCGAATGCTGATAACATTTATTATAGGTTAACTCCACTAATGGTAAGTTCTCCTCCCATGAAATGGAAAAATACATCACCCAATACCTTAACATATCCTCCAATGTGGGTATCATCCTCTAAGATTTCCCATCCATCAGAGGATGATATGTTATGCTCATAGTCAACTGTGTTCCAAGATCTTGGAGTAAGGATTTCTAGAAATGAGATGTGAACGTCAGATCACAATTAGATACAATCAAAATTGGAACACCAAGCCTCTTTACCACCTCCCAGATATAGATTTTTGAATTATACTCCACGATATGAGATTCACGAATCAGGATGAAATTGACCGACTATGTGATCCGATCTACAATTACCTATATGGGATAGTGTTTGTGTACCATTCTTGGTAGACCCATCACAAAATCCATTTCTATGTGCCCCTATTTCCACACTAGGATAGGTAAAGACTACAACATGCTCGTTGGACGTTGATGCTCTACCTTGACTTGGTGAGAAGTCAAGCACCTTGAGAAAAACCCAGCCACATCCCTTTTCCTACCCACAAATAAAAACTACGCCTTCACCGCCTTATACATTTTATGAATTCTAGGATGAACAACCCACTTGGAATGATGATATTCCCTATGAAGATACTCGTGAAAAGCCACTGGTACCACCATCCGATTCCAAAAACACAAGACTAAATTTACATTCTGTTCCCAGTTCTCAATGGTCTCCCCACCATTAAGTTTCGACCTTATCTCCATACACTAGGAATCTAATGTTTTTTCTTATTTAACCAAACCAGCCATGTCAGGAACAAAAAAAACTAGAATGTAGACCACACTGTCACCCCAATACCCACATTCCAACTACATGTCAGTAATGACTGACATCAACTACCACTGATCTGCAACATTCATCACCACTTAAGCGTATGACTTTCTACTTAAATCATCTGCCACCGAATTTCTCTTACCCTGTGAGTAAATTAAGTCAAAATAAAACATCTTGAGATATTTTATCAATCTCTTTTTCCTCATGTTAAAATATTTTAGTGAGAAGATATGTTTTAAGCTCTTATGGTCAGTAAACATTGTAAATTTATCACTGAAGAGATAATGAAACCCCATTTTTGAAGCATGGACCACTTCCACCAACTCCAAATCACGTGTTGGGTAATTATTCTCAAGAAACCTCAAAGGCCATGAGCCATACACAACCACATGATTCTCCTCCATGAGAACACACCAAAACCCTAATCCTAATGTGTCAAAATAAACCACATACGCTTTCCCTAGTTATGAATAAACAATGATTGGTGCTGATGTAAGGTGACCCTTTAGCTCGTCAAAACATTTTTGAAACTAATCATCCCATTGAAATGGAACATTATTTCTTGTGAAATATATCATTGGCGAAGCCAATCGTGAAAAATCACGAACAAAATGTTGATAATACCCAGCTAGTCCATGGAAGCTCTATATCTCGAAAACATTCTTTGGGGGTTTCCATGAGATAATAGCTTGTATCTTTTTTGGATCAAATGTAACACCACTCTCAGAAATAACATGGCCATGGAAATGAACATTTTATATCCAAAAGTCGTGCATTGACAATTTGGAATACAACCAATGATCCCTCAACATCCCCAACACGGTAGCCAAGTGCTGCTCATTCTCAACACTTTTCCTCAAATACACTAGTATATCATCAAAAAATACCACCAAAAAAGAATCCATATATCATTGAAATATCTGATTCATCAATTCCATGAACACCACTAGTGAATTCGTTAGACCAAAGGGAATAACCACATAATTTTGATTCCCATATCTATTTCTAAAAGATGTTTTTTGAAATATCCTTCTTCTACACCAGTAGCTGATGACACCCTGATTATAAGTCAATCTTGGGGAACCACTGAGATTCCATCAACTATTCAAACAAATCATTAATGTGTGGAAGTGGATATTCATTATTAATCATAACTTTATTTAGTCTACGATACAAAACTCATAACTGAAACATTCTATCCACCTTCTTAACAAACAACACCAGCGATAACCATGGAGACGTACAAGTCAAGATTAAACCTTTTTTCCCTAACTCTCCCAACTGCAATTTTTTCCCGTAATTCTAGTGGTAACATCTGATAAGATAGAAATGATATAGGACTAGTCCCTGGAAGAAGATCAATTCTAAACCCCTCTTCTATCACGGGTGGTAACCCTACTAATTTATGAAGAAAAAACATCCATAAATTGATCCACAACTGCGGGAAGAACACTCTGCTCAATACCTTTAACTGCTTCCAATGACAAAGTCACTAACCAGTATGATATCATGCGAACCGATTGTGCTAACAATATTGTTTCCCTGTTCTTCTCATTCTTCTCCCCTCTAAAGAGATGTTTAACTCCATCCTCTTTCACAAAACTAACCATTTTTACATTATAGTCAATGTGGACCTTCAACATTGTCATCAAATCCATTACCATGATTATTTTCTAAACATACATCTCAAGCACTGAGAAGTCCCAAGCCAACTCAACCCCTTCCAGCACTACACGAAATGCTCTACACAGGATGGCTCGACAATATTTTTCACCCAGATGAGTTTTAATTTTGAGAACTATAGGAATATTATCTACGGTTACAATAAAAAAATCAATGATGTGAGAAGAAATAAAATAATGTCAAGAACCGGTATCAAACAACACTTTCATCAATGTTGATTTTAAAATAACCATACCTTGCACCGTGGATGGTTCTAAAAGATCATCCATAAAAACCTATTTAGCTCCAAACAACTACTTTCTTGAGACACTTTGTTCCTTGCTTCTCTGGTGAGACATTTCATGTGGAGTCGTGGTGTTCCCATAATCACCATAAATGAATTGGCTCTGCTGACTAAAAATACATTTCTTCCCTCATCTTGTCGAGGCAAACGACCCCTACGACCCCTAAGGAGTGTCACAGACACCGAACCTCGTAACAATCTGACAATACCATGGAAGGTGCCCCATATTCTTATAATTATGACAAGATCAATGTTGTGCCATACAATCCTACTTGATGTGGCTCGAAGAACCACACTTAAAAGATCCTGGTATACTCAGGGGCTTCAGAGGAAGATTCATTGATCCTGTAATTGGATTTTTAGTCATACTCCCACCCTGGACATACATTTCCCTCTTCCTCTTGAACCTTGCGTATGATATACCACTATTACCCATATGTACTAATACACCTCCTCTTCTCGTAGGCCCTAAGAGATCCCTCTCGGACACTGAGGCTCTATTCAACATCTCTGTATAATAATGTATACACAACAATGTTATTTTGGACCTAATTTCCCACCCCAAACTAGCTTCGAAGATACAATCCTTCAAAGATGTACTACCCTCCACCTCATGTGAAAACCTCACTAAGTTTATAAACATATCTATATACTCCATTACTGAAAGGTTATACTATTTCAAATGGAAGAAATCCATTGTACGCTGAATTATGAATGTATGATGGTAGAATTTTTTGTTAAACATTTACTCAAATCTGTTCAATGTTAGACTGTGGTCCATTACAACTTCGACAACAGACTCCCACCACTGAAGTGTAAAATATTCCAATATATACGTGGAAAACTTCACTTTCGACTCTACTAGTGTTCCCAAGATTTCGAAGATCTTGTTTATTTTATTCAACCATGCTTCTTCCCTTTCTGGATCTGAATCACTCTAGAAGATGGGTGGATTCTACTATTGAAATAGAAAAGCATGATCCATGTGCCTTGGTTCATTTTTTTTATTTCCACATCCTATAAAATTGTAATCATTCTCTATACTTTTCACTATCTTTTGGTTCACCTAAGACTCAGGTGCAACCACATTTTCAGCTGCCTCCTCTGGTTGGCCTCTACGATGCTACCCGATGCCATTTTTATTCATACAAAAACAACCATGAGTCCTATTTTAGTAGAACATGATTCACAAATTCCAATTCTATTACACTATAAATATAACAACCAGGAATTCCACAAGTCCACATTTCGAATATTTCACTATATGGAAAAAAATCTACCATGTTTGGAAAATCAACCCATTTTCAAAATATCACCAGTTTCCATGTTTCAAATCCTTCAATTTTCAAAACCAATACATATTTTCAAAATCAAAACATTCATATCACAACATAATTTAATATAATACAATTAGTTATGCATCCTAGTGGGAAGTCACTTCTACCATGCATTTCATGCTCATCTCATTGGCTACAACAATGACAACAAGACATTCAATGCCTATAAGTGTCTCCAAACACTTTTGTAGAAAACACCCTGGTAACATGAAGTTCGGAATAAAAGGGTTTTTTGCATACTTTTATTATATAAATTCCATGTTTTGACAGTGTTACACCATTCTATCATCCCAACTTGAGGAATAACCCAATAACGAATTTCCAAACCAAGACCAATGATAAATGCCAAAGGATCAAACAACTGTTTTCACTTGAAATACAAGGACCGAACAGACTGATACCACTTGTAACATCCCGCCCCATCTCATTGTCTTGAGAGGGTGGAGGAATGCTACTTGGCCTTAAGTGATGTTCCCATGGTGCTAAAGGCTAGAAATAAAAGATAAGGGCTATGAGAATAAATTGGGGAATGACTTTCCCTTAAGACAAAACCTACCAACCAAACAATCCACTTACAAGATAATACATGATGCTTTCCAACTAAAAAACAAACTCATACCTTACAAAAAGGAATCACGCTATTCCACGAGACAACCAAACACAATACCATAGTACTATCTAGAAGACTAGAAAAGAAACCCAAAATAAAGAAAGATGCACTCCACCGCTCCACACCAAGTTCCATGCTTCAAGCACCTCCACATCTCTGAAGCATCACCGTGAAACACTAGCAATGAAATGATTTACCTTTAACCCTTTACCTGAATACAAAATCTGAAAAAACACCAAAGTTACAAAGTAATGGGTGGGTACTAATACTCAGTAGGTTTTTCCCAAATGACTTCCCTATACACGCCCCTAGGATAAAATTGTTAGCAAATTTATATTGAGCAGTTTATATAAAATAATCACAAGTACAACCATTACCATAAGCCAAACATACCTTTACCAAGCCACCTCATCCAAAAAAAGAAACCAAAGGGGAATCCAAAAAATCATTCCATTATCCATCTCACCATTTAACATTATCACAACAATTTCTATCTTCTAAATCAATGAACAAACACTTCAACCCAAATGGTGGGACTTCCACCCATCTCGTTCACCCCATTCTCAACTAGCGGTACTTCCTGACCTCTACCCTTAATAGTGATTATTCCAAATATTATCCCTCACATTTTATAGAGTGACTTCCCACCAAATTTCATAAAACATTCACAGACCATAACACTCAATCCACCAATAAACACAAAGCATCCAAGGCTGCCCAATAGGAACACAACCATTTTCAACAAATACCAATTCACTTCAGTAAATTACCCATTTATTGAAAACCCCATTTAATCATTTTCCATGATAAAAAACATTTCAGTAAAACATTATATTTATTCAAAACCATTTTTCATCAACCGTTTTTAAAAATCAATCTCTGCACCCCATTTTAAAATCTCAATTTTTAAAATCCACAACAAGAGCATTTCACCACAACAACCTTTTTTCCTAAAAATCCCCAAAACATCCTCAAATGGATTTCCAACCAATTTAACTCATCAAAAAACAATTAATTTTAAGAAAAAAAATAATAATTATAATCAAGATTCATGTTTTATGAATGTGGGGTCAAGAGAGAATCCACTTTTCTTTAGGGTTCCAGTGAATTCGACCCGCAAGCAACCACGCCTCAAATATGGAGAACACACAACCGAAACCACTCTATATCTCCTTCCCTAACATTCAAAAGACTTAAAATTAACAACCAAGTTAAGAAAAACCTATATCTAAGAACAACAGGGGTATATATAGAAAACAAAGAGAGAGGGATATGTAGATCTATAGAGAAACCAATGAAGCCAAGAGGAAGAACTTACCCGGGAGAAACCACCTTGACAACAACATTCAAACCCTTTATAATTACATCCAAAACATGTGGGAGAGCCACTCAAACCCTTGAGAAACAAAAATCACAAGTGTGGATTGAGTGGGACAATGTTTAGAGTGAAATAGGTCAGGCTCGAGGGATATCAGATTTATAAATCCCTACTTTTAAGTGGTCATACGGTTAGTCTGCTCAGTTTGGAAAATTGTTTCATAACTATACACACACCACTATCTCGAGAGGAGGGCTCTGCACGATTTCCTATAATGGTTTGGAAAATCAGGTGCAGGCTATGTGAAACCTACTATCTCCCCATGCACGGTTTCCTGGAGAACCTACACAGTTTTCCCTAACCGTGCTTAAACCGTGCGCATATAGAAAATCCTCCAAACTTATTCGAAACCATTCTAAACTCCCCCAACCTCTTCCCAACTCATTCCATGTACATTAAATACATAAAAAAGGATATATTACTGAAACATATGGTGATAATCCTTCCTTATAAATTTTGTTAAACCAAATTTAGATGAGTTTTGTGGTGAAATATTTATGCTATGTATTAAGTTGAACATTGGGTGTTAATTTATATCATTGTTGTTATTTTTTAAAAGTATTAAATTATTTAAAAAATAATAAAATCACAACCAAAATATAAAATTAATTCTCTTGATAATGAAATATATCAAGAACGATTATTTCCATATATTATCAGTCTTGCTGGTGAAGGAATTCCTCAACTCTTTGGAACTGATATTGAAATAAATTGTTTTCTTAATAGATTCGTTTATATTGAACAGATGATTTTTTAAATCATGATATATATATATTTTTTAGTTCCTTGAATGTCTATTGATCATTTAATTTCTTTTCATAAATAACCTGTATCAATCTGTTTAAATATTTATTCTTTTCTTCTATTTTCCTATCATCACTTTACCTCAATGTTATTCTTCATAGAAACATAGTTATGTGCTATTCCATATGAATTCTGTATTACTCTTTTTCACTTACTAAGAATATTTTTCATTAACCTTTTTTATGATATGTTTTTTAACAAATTTAATTTCAAATTTAGAGCCCTTTATTTTTTAGATGAAGACTAAATTACGGGGAGACAATTTATTTTTGGATGGTAGGATGTAACACCCAGATATTTTAAAATGAACATTGTGTTTTATAGTGCATAATAAATGAATCAAAAAAATTAATAAAATAAGTTAAAATTATGATTACATATAATATATTTATTTTTAAATAAATTAAATCTCTTTTATAGGTTGAAATGCCTGAAACACAAGGTTTGAAGGAAACACAATATTCTTTTAAAATATTTTTTTTAAACATGTCCATTATAACCTAGCCATAAAATAGAGGGTATGATTATTAATAACTAAATTATGAATATTACATGTTTTACAAATTTATAGAAAGACAAATTTATATCAATTGATTAGAAGTATAATAAAAATGATTCAAAAGATAAAAAAGATGTTTTCTGAAAAAACTATATTTTTATGAAAGAAAAATCATCCTACATTGTTCACATAATTTAAATTATATTTTTACCAATTTTGTATGATTTATTTTAAAACATAAACAAAATATTTTAAATAATAAAATCAAAATTAACTTATTGTTATTTTTTGGGATTTTTATGACAGTGTTCATTTTTTGGAGGAATAGTGAAAAATACAGAAGTTTAATAGAAAACTGTATTTTCGTTTCAATTATTTATAAAGTGAAATTATATTTGAAATTGGGTTTAAATTAAAATTACTTTAATTATATATATATATTTAGCCAATATAGTTCATTTTGATCAATTTCATGTTAAATTATGATTAATAAACATTATACACTTTTACATATTTTCTCTTTGAAAACTCAGTTTCTCATTTCATATAAGAGATAAATTTAAGTTAAATTTTTATACTTATATGAACATTATTTTGGAGAATGGATTCAATATTTTTTATAAAAAATAATTTATATTATATAAAAATGGAACAAATTGGAGAAGAATGAATATTGAATCATGTAGAAATTTTTTACTACGGTTAATGTAAAAATTGATTTTCCGAGTGTTAAACCAAAATAATATGGGTTAAAATTGAAGAAAATAATTTATAAAACATATTTTATTTTTCTATTTCAACCTTATATTTACTAGGTTCTATCATACTTATTTTGGGACCCTTTTTTCTTGTGAATAATCGGGTTACACCTTTTTCTTTTCAAAGAATACAAGATTGTCACTCACAGCAACTACAAAAGGCTACCCACTCTCATATCTTATTCAAAAACTAAAACTATTTTGGTCTGTAAAATACAATACCAAATCACTTACCAAATTGTATCTAATAATAATAGAATCTTTTATTTCATACAATTCATTCTAGGAATAATTTATGTATAATCCTAAAGAGGTGGTTCATGAAGAGGTAAAATTCTTAACTATATGTTTTTTATTTATTTTTCCACTAAAATAAAATCTTATTAAGTTATGATTATACAATAATAAAATTATATAGTACATACATAGATGTTTTTATGATAATTTCATGAATTATATCAATATCCTCTTCACTCAAATGGAAAATGATAACATCGCTTGTGTGTACAACAGACTACCGCCTCACAAACTGATGTGAAATGTTTTCATCAACACCTCTCACAGTTGTGTATGATGATGTATCTAAATTATATATATGATATTTAAAATAAAATTTTACCAATAGATTTTTTGTATAATATATCAATTATTTTATTTAAATTATTTATGGGAAACAATAATGTTCATGTGTGTATCGGACTACTACCTCATGAAGCGGTGTTCTTTGTTTTCCACTAACTCATTACATTAAATGTAATAAAAATACGTTTAATTAATATTTAAGATATAGATGAAATAATTATGATAATAATGAAATAATTAACATTATTAAAAGATCATTTATATCATTTTCTTTCTTACACTAAAAAATGACAACATCCGTTGTGTATGAGTGGACTATCACTTTCATGAAGAAACACAATTCTCTTTTTATAACCACACCACATAGATAACATATATAATTGTATTTGAAGAAATAAAATTGTATACATGATATTATTATTATTTAAATATAAAATATTACACACCATCATTCCATAATGTTAATTAAAAAATGGAAACATCACTCATGCGTACGTACGGCCTACTATATCCCTAATTGTAACATAGTTCATTTCTCACAACCATCCATCATGACTGGTTTAAAATTTATAATTGATGTATAAATATGATAATTATTTCATTATTATTATTCTTTATATAACACCTGAGACTATTATGTTATATAAATCATCAAAGGAATCTTTTTCTACACACAACACTTTCTTGGCTTTCTTTACACGAAATCGTGACCTTCCTCGATAGCTTGCGTCGTACGCAATACTGAGTTTCACTAAACAATGATATACTATTAAAATATTAATAAAACTAGCCATTATGAATAGTAATAACCACTTTTTGAAATATTATAAATTTTACTTTTCAAAATGGACTTCATTTTTGGATTCGGAATATCGAAATTAGCCAAGGGTGAAATTTTGGTATTTTTCTGGAAACTTTCAATTTTTGATGAATAGTGAAACCACTAAGTGCTAGTTAAAAAATGGAAATTTTCATAAAACATAATTTTACCGCTTTTGTGAGTGGAATTTCAAAATTCTGAGAGACGCGGTTGATGTTAGTAAGTAAAATGTGGTTCAATGAGATGAAAATAATTTTTGGTGAATAGTAACTTTTTACTTTTATTTACCACAGTTAAAAGTAAATAGGGTAATTAAGGGTAAAAATGATATTATTATTACCCTAAAACATGTCCTATTTCTATTGAATAAGTGTAATTCAACCAAAAATAACTTAGGAATAAAATATGACCATTTAGGCCCACTTGGATTAGATTAGGACATTTATTATTAATTTATTTAAAGAAGGGTTAAAATAGTTAAAATCAATGTTTAATAAGTAAATAATTTTTTATATAAGGTTATACATAAGATAAATTCAAATATAAATATTCATTAGAAATCTAAAAAGCTTTCCTACATAATGGTATTTTATTAGTAATTTTTAGACATTAAATAATTTAATTTATTTATGAGACAAAGATGATGCAGTAATTATCTTATTAATGAAATATTGACATAATTGATGTTATAAATATCAAAATAAATGTAATGTGAGACTTTTTATGAATTAAACTAATTTAATAGGTTAATATGACATGTTAGTATTGCTTTAATTAACTTTTTTCTAACTAATCATTCTGTTATAATTTTCACAAAAATCAATTACTAAATAGTGTCAAAATTTACATTAAATAGGTTTTAAAACAAATATTGTATTATTAATTGTTATTTTATTCCTAAAAATATAAGGATCGGACAAATGACTTAGATAAGGTTATATATATTAATAATAAACAACTTGGGGTTCTTTGGGCTGCTTATAGTATGTTTATTAACCTTATAGTATAAGAACACAAGAAGACACGGTAAAAGTAAAATTATTTAACTTAATGTTAAATCCAAATGATAAGGTTACAATAGGAACCTAAAATTTTCTAAATTCTATTTGATGAGATTATTTCGACCCATCCCCACCTTATCTTCGTAATAAATCAATTTGGAGCTATTTAAAACCGAACTTGACTTTATAATAAAATAATATTTTTAGTTTTTCCAAAGGAGCCCCTCTCCTCCCTTATAAAAGGGCACCTCCTCCCTCTCTTCCTCACACCACTTTGAGCCTTCAAGCTCGGCCAACCCCTGCCACATTCTCCTCTCCACTTCCCTAGAGACATCCTAGAGGTCCTGGTCTTCTTCAAAGACAAATTTTAGTGCCCTAAAAGGAGGTCTCAAAGAAGCACTTCAAAGAAGAGGTAATGTCCGTTACCGATTCTTTCATCTTTATTTCTTCTTCCACTTATTCTTCTTTAGTCTTTTCATTATGAAGTAATAACATAGGTATCACTCATATACCGATATGTTATTATAAGTATGAAACAACCCTATTTAATCATCTATCCATCCTACGGAAAATGAAATCACCGCGCGTGCGTACGTACGGAATACCACCTCCACGCCGTGGTGTAATCTATTTTCCACCATCACCTTACTTGGATGGGTATAATGGTGTAAATAATGACTATATATGATTATTTTAAAGTGATATTGATTCTAAAATAGTATACATAAACTCCAATACAATTCCATGATCATGGGAACGATATAATCGCTCGTGCGTACATACAGAATACCGTCTCCACGATGTGATGCGACTCGTTCTACATGATATTCATTGAATAATGATTATATAAATTAATTTAATGAATTAATATGATATATATTACACTAATAACATTCTTGAAATGAGGTATCTATAACCTAAGGAGAAGAATAAGAATTTATTCGACAAAACACGCATAAGAACAAAAATTAATAAACACCTGAATAACAAGTTCTAATGAAATATTACTAATAAGAAGCTAATAATATGACCATATGTGATATCATAACAATGAGTATGATTCTGGAATAACTCAATAACACTATTTAAATCATTATACAGGAGGTTCGTACACTTACGAAGCAAATCGGACCTAAGGTAATGGAAATATCACAATCTCATTTTTATCCGAGATTGTTTATACTTCGGTATTTACTGGGGTGTATTTTATCATCCACATCCATGTTTCCTAAATATTTAATATTATTTCCATCCACCTACAATTTTTTAAATCTAATTTTACCCTTCGATGAGTTTTTAGTAAAAGATATGAAAGGAATCTTTTGTCGTTTTTCGTATGAGGTACTTTTTGACTTTTCTGAAAAAAGTATGAGAAGAATGTTTTTTTAACTTATACGGTATGAATGGATTTTTAAAACAAAATTTCCAAGAATCTTCCTTTACAAGTTTTCAAGATTATTTTTAATCAACTTCCTTTAGTTTAGAATTGTATGACATGTTAGGAAAGGAAAAGTGTTTTTGAAGTAGAAAGGATTTTTTCCTCAAGAATGGAGTTCAAGTGTTTTATCAAAATTATTTTCAATCTAAGATAATAAAGGGTTATTTTTCTATCCCTATTATTACATGGATTTGATTATGTTGTGATGGAAATATTTTTATGAATTCTTTTATCTTATATGAATTGTTTTATGATGTCACGATG
The DNA here is from genome assembly GCA_963277665.1 of Viscum album. Taxonomy (NCBI): domain Eukaryota; kingdom Viridiplantae; phylum Streptophyta; class Magnoliopsida; order Santalales; family Viscaceae; genus Viscum; species Viscum album. The sequence goes on from OY728155.1 coordinate 729,556,866, forward strand.
TTTAAAGATTCCCATTTTTATTACATGGGTTATTCTATGATGTATGGTTTTTGATTTTGTGGCACACATAAGAATGGTATCATTATGAGATGGGTGGTACCTATATCACCCTCCAATGCATTCGGTAAAGATTTTATATCTCATTAGATAGATATGACTAGAACGGCAGGTTAAACCGGTTTAGTGAAACAGGACTGAAACGAGGAGTGAACTAGGTTCAAAAATGGACTTTGTCCACTAAGATAGTCTTGGAAATGAGTCTTGAATAATAAGAAATGATTCTCTATGATTATGTGTGTATGACACAAAGTTTCATGTTTTATGTTATGATTATGGGGATTACATTTCACAACTATGATTTATCCCATTTTATGAGATTATGATTTCTTTTACTGGTTAAGATTTCCCAAAGTTATGTTCTTATGTATATGATGTGATTGATATTTCTTTTATTTACCCTTACTAAGAATCTGAGCTCACCCTTTTGTATGTTTTCTTTCCCCAGGTCAGGAAGAAGTTTATTAAGTAAGATATGTCAAATGGGACTATAGATATGATGAAATAAATGAGAGACAGTGTAGATGCTTTAGGAACCAGTTGTTTATGTTTCCCAGTTTCTAAAGACACTATACCTATACAGTCTTTTCCTGGTTTTGTTATATGTTGTAATAAGTGTGCTTCAATTCTGAAGTAATAACAATGTATGTAAAGTACAGTTCATTATAGTTGGTATCAGAGGAAAGGTATAGTCAACCTTTGGAAAATAGGACGTGAAAGCCTTAGTAAGAACTCTAAGGATAAGTCTATGCATAGAACACAATATTAGTGTTTTAGAAATGGCCATGAATAACCTAGGATAAGACCTTAAGTGTGAAATTTTATTCTTGATTATGTGGTTTTCCTATTGTAATTAGTGTTGCTCACGCTGTTCTTCTTGGTTTTAGTCAATGGATGGAACCCAAAGGAACTGTGTTAATGCGGAATGTGATGGGAAATGCAATGACTGTCCCCCTGAGCAACCAAACTTTATGGGAGATGGAATGGAAAATCTTGTAGACATGCTCACACAACTTTCTCAAGCTATGAATAATGCAGGAATTCCAAACGAGTAAAGGAAGGAGCAACATTCTGTTGAATCTTTTATGAGGCAGCGTCCACCTTCTTTCAACGGGTCTACTGATCCATTAGTTGCTGAATAATGAATTAGTAATACTGGAAAGATATTTTCAGTCCTTCAATGTTCTGAACATGATAAAGTCATCTTAGCAGTGTATCGTTTGGAAGGTGATGCTGATCAATGGTGGAATCTTATCAAGAATACAAGGCAAAGAGATGAAATTGAGTCCATGGAATGGGACGAGTTCAAGAACTTATTTTTCAATACGTACTTCCCTCGTATTCTCCTAACAAAGATGGAGAAAGAGTTTCTTGAACTGAAGCAAAATTATTATGAATCTGTTGGGACCTATGAAGCAAATTTTACAAGACTTTCAAGGTACGCTTATGGTATTAATATCCAACCTGAGAGTAAGATCGATCTATTCTTTAGTGGCTTAAAACCAAGTCTTCAAAGGGAGTTAGCCATAAGGGACTTCAATAGCTACGAGGAAATCGTTTGATGTGCTCTCAAAGTCGAGATAGAGATTGGAGTAACCCATCAGTCATATGGGTTTGATAAGAAGAGGAAAATGAAATTCAAAGGAAAATATAAAGAGCACACTAAAAAGAAGATAAGCTTTCCCTTATGCTCAAAGTGTGGGAAGAAACATGGACGGAGTTGTCTTAAAGGGACAAGTAAATGTTTCAAATGTGGAAAGGAAGGTCATAGGGCATTTGAATGCCACAATGATGGGAAGAAGATGTCTAATGATACAAACAAAGGAAGGGATACACAGAATGAACCTACTACACTTCAATGTTTCAAGTTCAAGGTGATGGGGCATTATGCCAATCAATGCCCAAATCCAAGGGTTGATGATGATGGTCGACGTCAACAAACTCTTAAGTCTAAAGACAAAGGAAAGTCACATGCAATTTCTATCAGCGATGTGGAGTATGAAAACGATGTGGTGAAAGGTACACATACCATCCACTCTAAAGTAGAAAATGTTTTATTTGATTCTGGATCCACCCACTCTTTTATTTCTGAATAATTTTATAAGGATATCACCGTATTACCTCAACAATTAGATGTTGAGTTAGTTGTGAAAACCCCTAATGGCACAACAGTCACATCAAAAGTTTATAATTCTTCTCTGATCGTAGTTTGTGGGACAGAGCTTCCTGTAAATCATGTGATCCTTCCTATAGTGGAATTGTATGTGATTCTTGGCATGTATTGGCTTTCTTTATATGGAGCTCATATCAATTCCCAAGGAAGGGACGTCACATTTCATATTCCAGATCAATCTATGATCGTCTATCAATGCAAGGATGAACATAACCTTCCAGTGGAAATTTCTTCCATCTTATGGGTCTTGATTCCACTAAATGAAGGTTATTTATCTCAAATGGTTGGTGAGAAACTCACGATTAAGAATATGCCCATTTTATGGGAGTTTGATGATGTGTTTCCGGACGAATTACAGGGTCTTCCACCAAATTGTGAAGTTTTGTTTTCAATAGAACTCATACCGGGTGCTTTGCCTATTTCAAAGACACCTTATAGAATGGCCCCAATTGAGTTACAGGAATTGAAGAAGCAACTCCAAGAAAATATTGATAAAGGATTCATACGCCCTAGTGCGTCACCTTGGGGAGCACCTGTTCTGTTTGTTAAGAAGAAAGATGGATCAATGAGACTCTGGATTGATTATTGAGAACTTAACAACATCACTATCAAGAACAAATATCATCTCCCATGCATTGATGAATTATTTGACCAACTATGCGGAGCTCAATACTTTTCCAAGATTGATCTTCGTTCAGGGTATCATCAATTAAGGGTCAAAAGGGAGGATATACCAAAGACGGCTTTCCGTACAAGGTAAGGACACTATGAATTTATAGTGATGCCATTTGGTCTTACTAATGCCCCTACTATCTTCATGGATCTGATGAATAGATTCTTTAGAGACTATCTTGATCAATTTGTGGTAGTCTTTATAGACTATATTCCTGTCTATTCAAAGAGCAAGAAAGAACATGAAGATCAGTTGAGAATTATATTGAAGACCCTGAGAAAGGAGAAGAATTATTCCAAATTTACCAAGTGTGAATTTTGGCTTCAAAAGGTTTCATTTTTGGGTCACATAATCTCAAAAGAGGGGATATCTGTGGATCCAGCAAAAATAGAGGTTATTGAAAGATGGTCGAGACCAACAATAGTAACTGAGATCCGAAGTTTCCTTGGTTTGGCTGGATATTATCAATGTTTTGTGAAAGATTTTTCACTATTATCTAATACACTCACCAAGTTGACTTGGAAAAGAGTTAAGTTTGTTTGGATGGAGGAATGTGAAGAGAATTTCAAGGAGTTGAAAAGAAGGTTATCCAGTGCACATGTGCTTACACTGCCTTGTAGTGGAGAGAGGTTTGTGATCTACAGTGATGCATCCAAGAAGGGATTGGGGTGTGTTCTTATGCAAAATGATATGGTGATAGCTTATTCCTCATGAAAATTAAAAATACATGAGCAAAATTACCCAACTCATGATTTGGAGTTAGCTGCGGTAATCTTTGCATTAAAGATTTGGAGGCATTATCTTTATGGAGAAAGGTGTGACATTTATACTGATCATAAAAGTTTAAAGTATATTTTCACACAAAATGAGCTGAATATTCACCAAAGAAGATGGTTGGAGCTGATTAAGGATTACGACTACTCAAGCCATTACCACCCTGGGAAAGAAAACAAGGTGGCAGATGCATTAAGTCGACAAGACCATGCCAGTTTATCCTTAATGAGGATCAAAAAATATCCAACATTTATGGATTTACAAAGGATGGATTTTGGAATTATAATGAAAGGGGAAAAATCGTATCTTTCTCAAATGAATGTTCATCCATCTATACATGTGAAGAATAAAGAGGCACAGAAAGAAGATGTCGAGTTACAAAAGAAGGTGAGAAATTTTCCTGAATTAAACCTTGACTTTGATGGGATAATAAAGTTCAGGAACCAGTTTTGTGTTCCTCCCATCCCCGAATTAAAGAAGGAGTTGCTGGATGAGGCTCATAGTTCTTCATTCTCCATTCATCCTGGAAGCATGAAGATGTATAGGGACCTGAAAGAGTACTTCTGGTGGGATGAAATTAAAGAGATGTTGTTGAATATGTCCCTCGATGCTTGGTTTTTCAGCAAGTTAATTCTGAGAGACAGAAGTCTAAGGGGATGTTAAAACCATTACCCATACCCGAATGGAAATGGGAAAACATCTCTATGGACTTTGTCACCGGACTTCCTAAAACATCCAAAGGAAATAATGCTATCTGGGTCATAGTTGATCGTCTTACAAAGTCTGCACACTTCATCTCTATTAGAGAGGATTTCACTCTAGATCAGCTTGCAAGGATATATGTGAAGGAAGTGGTAAGATTGCATGGAGTACCACTTTCTATTATATCTTATCGGGATCCGAGGCTTACCTAAAATTTCTGGTGAAGTCTTCAGCATACTTCGGATACAGAGTTGAGTTTCAGCACTGCTTATCATCCTCAAAAAGACGGTCAGTCTGAGAGGACGATTCAAACTCTAGAAGATATGTTTAGAGCTTGCACTATGGATTTAAAAGGTGGTTGGGATCAACACCTACCTTAGGTGGAATTTTCTTATAATAATAGCTTTCACTATAGTATTCAGATGGCTCCTTATGAAGCACTCTATGGAAATAAATGAAGGAATCCAACTTTCTGGGATGATGTTGGGGAAAGAAAGCTATTGGGACCTGATCTCAATGATAAAATAGCAAAAAAGGTCAGATCTATTCAACAACACATAAGAGCAACTCAGAGTCGACAGAAAAGTCATGCCGACAACTGAAGAAAAGACTTAGTGTTTGAAGTGGTTGATAAAGTGTTCTTACGAATATCTCCTTGGAAGAGAGTAAGGAGATTTGGAAAGAAGGGAAAGTTGAGCCCTAGGTATATCGGTCCTTTCGAAATACTGGATCGTGTTGGGAAGGTAGCTTACCGGTTGGCGCTTCCACCGAATCTCTCTCAAGTTCATGATGTGTTCCATGTATCTCTCATGAGAAAGTACATACCTGATCCTTCACATGTACTCAGCTCAGAAGTTGTACTACTAGAGCAAGATCTTTATTATGAAGAACAGCCGATAGAGATTCTGGATCATAGCGAAAAAGTCCTACAAAACAAGACCACTCGATTGGTGAAAGTTTCATGGAGGAACCACAAATTATAAGAAGCTACATGGGAGCTTGAGGATATGATGAGGGAGAGGTATCCTCATCTGTTTTTTACAAAGTGACGAATTTCGAGGGCAGAATTCATTTTAAGGGGGGTAGAATGTAACACCCGAGACTTTTATGTCATATAAATCATCAAAGGAATCTTTTTATACACACAAAACTTTCTTGTCTTGCTTTACACGAAATCGCGACCATCCTTGACAGCTTGCGTCGTACGCAATACCGAGTTTCACTAAACAATGATATACTATTAAAATATTAATAAAACTAGCCGTTATGAATATTAATAACCAATTTTTGAAATTTTATAAATTTTATTTTTCAATATGGACCTCATTTTTGGATTCGTAATATCGAAATTAGCCTCGGGTGAAATTTTGGTATTTTTCTGAAAACTTTCAATTTTTGATGAATAGTGAAACCACTAAGTGGTAGTTAAAAAATTGAAATTTTCATAAAACATAATTTTACTGCTTCTGTGAGTGGAATTTCAAAAATCCGAGAGACACGGTTGATGTAAGTAAGTAAAATGTGGTTCAATGAGATGAAAATAATTTTTGGTGAATAGTAACTTTTTCTTTTATTTACCACGGTTAAAAGTAAATAGGGTAATTAAGGGTAAAAATGATATTATTATTACCCTAAAACATGTCCTAATTATATTGGATAAGTGTAATTCGACAAAAAACAAACTTAGGAATAAAATATGACCATTTAGGCCCACTTGGATTAGATTAGGACATTTATTATTAATTTATTTAAAGAAGGGTTAAAATAGTTAAAATCAAAGTTTAATAAGTAAATAATTTTTAATATAAGGTTATACATAAGATAAATTAGACTATAAATATTCATTAGAAATTTAAAACTATTTCCTACATAATGGTATTTTATATGTAATTTTTAGAGATTATATAATTTAATTTATTTATGAGACAAAGATGACGCAGTAATTATCTTATTAATGAAATATTCACATAATTGATGTTATAAATACCAAAATAAATGTAATTTGAGACTTTTTATGAATTAAACTAATTTTATAGGTTAGTATGACATGTTAGTATTGATTTAATTTACTTTTTTAGAACTAATCATTCTATTATGATTTTCACAAAAATAAATTACTAAATAGTGTCAAAATTGACATAAAATAGTTTTTAAAACAGATATTATATTATTAATTGTTATTTTATTCCTAAAAAACTAAGGTTCATCCAAATGACTTAGATAAAGTTATATATATTAATATAAACAACTTGGGGTTCTTCTGGGTTCTTATAGTATGTTTATTAAACTTATAGTATAATAACACAAGAAGGCACGGTAGAAGTAAAATTATTTAACTTAATGTTAAATCTAAATGATAAGGTTAAAATAGGAACCTAAACATTTCTAAATTCTATTGGATGAGAGGATTTCGACCCATCCCCACCTTAGCTTCGAAATAAATCAATTTCAAGCTATTTAAAACCGAACATGACTTTATAATAAAATAATATTTTTTGTTTTTCCAAAGGAGCCCCTCTCCTCCCTTATAAAAGGGCACCTCCCCCCTCTCTTCCTCACACCACCTTGAGCCTTCATGCTCGGCCAACCCCTGCCATTTTCTCCTCTCCACTTCCCTAGAGAAATCCTATAGGTCCTGGTCTTCTTCAAAGACCAATTTTAGTGCCCTAAAAGGAGGTCTCAAAGAAGCACTTCAAAGAAGAGGTAATGTCCGTTACCGATTCTTTCATCTTTATATCTTCTTCCACTTCTTCTTCTTTAGTCGTTTTAATTATTAATTAATAACCTCAGTATCACTCATAAAATGATATGTTATTATAAGTATGAAACAACTCTATTTCTCCATCTATCCATCTTACGGAAAATTAAATCACCTCGTATGCGTACGTACGGAATACCGTCTCCACGCCGTGGTGTAATCTATTTTCCACCACCACCTTACTTGGATGGGTATAATGGTGTAAGTAATGACTATATATGATTATTGTAAAGTGATATTTATTCTGAAATAGTATAGATACACTCCAATACAATTCCATGATCATGGGAACGATATCATCGCTCGTGCGTACGTACGGAATACCATCTCCACGATGTGATGCGACTCGTTCTACATGATCTTCATTGCATAATGATTATATAAATGAATTGAATGAATGAATATGATATATATTACACTAATAAAATTATGGAAATGGGGTATCTATAACCTAAAGAGTAGAATAAGAATTTATTCGACAAAACACGCATAAGAACAAAAAGTAATAAACACCCGAATAACAAGTTCTAATGAAATATTATTAATAAGAAGCTAAGAATATGACCATATGTGGTATCATAACAATGATTATGATTCAGTAATAACTCAATAACACTATTTAAATCATTATACAGGAGGTTTGGACACTTACGGAAGCAAATCGGACCTAAGGTAAGGGAAATATCACAATCTCATTTTTATCCGAGATTGTTTATACATTGGTATTTAATGGGGTGTATTTTATCATTTACATCCATGTTTCCACAATATGTTATATTATTTCCATCCACCTTCAATTTTTTAAATCCAATTTTACCCTTCGGTGAGCTTTTAGTAAATTATGTGAAAGGAATCTTTTGTCATTTTTTATACGAGGTACTTTTTGACTTTTTTGAAAAAAGTACGAGAATGATGTTTTTTTAACTTATAGGGCATGAATGGATTTTAAAAAAAAATTCCAAGAATCTTCCTTTACAATTTTTCATGTTTATTTTTAATGAAATTATTTTAGTTTAGAATTTTATGACATTTTAAGAAAGGAAATGTTTTTTTGAAGTAGAAAGGATATTTTCCTCAAGAATGGAGTTCAAGTGTTTTATCAAAATTATTTTCCATCTAAGATAATAAAGGGTTCTGTTTCTATCCCTATTATTACATGGATTTGATTATGTTGTGATGGAAATATTTTTATGAATTCTTTTATCTTATATGAATTGTTTTATGATGTCACGATGTTTAAAGATTCCCATTTTTATTACATAGGTTATGCTATGATGTATGGTTTATGATTTTGAGGCACACATAAGAATGGTATCATTATGAGATGGGTGGGACCTATATCTCCCTCCAATGTGTTGGGTAAAGATTTTATATCTCATGAGATATACATGACTGGAATGGCAGGTTAAACCGGTTCAGTGAAACAGGACTGAAACGAGGAGTGAACTCGGTTCAGAAATTGACTTTGTCCACTAAGATAGTCATGCCAATGAGTCTGGACTAATAAGAAATGATTCTCTATGAATATTTGTGTATGCCACAATGTTTCATGTTTTAAGTTATGATTATGGGGATTACATTTCACTACTATGATTTATCCCATGTTATGAGATTATGATTTCTTTTGCAGGTTAAGATTTCCAGAAGATATATTCTTATGTATATGATGTGATTTATATTTCTTTTATTTACCCGTATTGAGCATTTGAGCTCACCCTTTTGTATGTTTTCTTTCCCCAGGTCAGGAATAAGGTTATTAAGTAAGATCTTTCAAAAGGGACTATAGATATGATGAAATAAATGGGATACAGTGTAGACTCTTTAGGAACCATTTATTTATGTTTCCCAGTTTCTAAAGACAATATACCTATACGGTCCTTTCCTGGTTTTGTTATATGTTGTAATAAGTGTTCTTCAATTCTGAAGTAATAACAATGTATGTAAATTATGGGTCGTTATACTTTATTTGTTAAAATAATGACCTCTTTGAGCATTTACAACCTTCCAATGACATTTTTGATATATAGGAAAAGTTCATTCAAAACATCTAATGTAAACATAATTGATTAAGTAATAGTATCTAACAAGGTAAGCAGTAAAATAAAAGAAAATAAATAAAAATTATATTAATAAAGAAAATAATCATATCACTATTCAGGATAATAATTAATTTTTGTGATGATTCATACTTAAGGTAATGTTTTCTCGTTTAACTTTTACTTCAAGGAGAAATATGACATATTCACCACATATTTCATTTGTTTTTTGTATATAGTACCCATTTTCATTTGTTATACCTTAAATATATTTATCTTGATGGTATTTAAAGTTTATTTTTAGGTTATTTCTTTAATGGGTCTTATGATTCAAAAGGTACCAAAGTTGTAAGGGTTTAATTAATAATCTCATCATTATTCGGGATTGTTTTTGTTTAAGTCGCCATTATGATAATTATTTGATATTTATATCATAAAATGAACTTATTTGTTGGTCCTTTGTTTATTAATTAAATTTTTTAATTAATATTATTGGTTTTTCTCTATTAGGTACATAAAATGATTAAGAATTGTTTTTAAGAAAATCCCAATTTATTTCTCTCTTTGTTCAAAAATCCACTTTCATCTAAAACAAAGGTTTCCAAAAAAAATTCGAATTTTTTTGACCATTATAAAAATGATTTATTAAAGAAATTTTGACTCATTTTTTTACATTTTAAAAAATGGTTTCAAAGTAATCTTTATATAATTATTTTGAATAAATAACTTTTCAATACTTTTTTATAGTGCAAAAGGAATGTTCTTTTTAACTTATAAGGAAAGTAAAAAAAATTACCGACTATCAGAATTGTCATTTCCTTGAATCTTCCATTTAATTTTTATAAAAGTATTATTAAAGAATCTTTTTTCCATAATATTCAAAAAATTATAGTTTTTTAAATTGATTCTCAATGAAAATAATTTTGATAATATTTTTTGACATTTATTATTTTAAGAAAGATGGTGATTTTAAAAGAAAATTTATTTTCATCAATAAATTTTCCATGGGATATTTCATACTATGTTTCCATTTAATAAAACATTATTTTATGTTAATTATTATCCAATGTGTATATTCTCCAATGATACCATCCATATTATTTATCCAAAATGATATAATCAGTTTTCTTAGTGATGTACTACATTAATACCACTAATTTTACTCTGTATAGTTTATAATTAAGTTTAATGATTAGGGAAAGTAGTTAATTTTCTTCTTCTAGTTCAAATGTTTATTTTTATGTGAACTTTGTTTCACCTCTTTTATGTGAGGAATATGATGGACTTATTAAGTGACATGTGGGGACCACTATTGCCTATCAACGCATCAGTGTGTCTCATTAGACAAACTATATTTGGTTTTGGATTTGGATTTGTACATTAATGTATATTTCTTATAAAAAGTTTTTCATTGTATGTTTTATATGTAAATAATTATTTAATCCATCTTTATAAATTTAGTTTTTCACATTTCATTTCATTATTCAATTAGTTATAGCATCCATGTTTAAGATGTAATATCATGTGACTATTTATATAGAATAATTTCATCATCATTTATTCCTAAAATATTATACACAAGTTATGTATTTAATGTTATTTGATTAATTTATTTACATTTACATATTGATTATTTCTTATTTATTAATATCTTCTACTACATAACACCCCTTATTGAGAATCTAATATCACCCCTTTTATATGTTTTATTTTCCCTAGGATATTAGGAAGTGTTTTATGAATTTTCTGTTTTTAATTTTAGTAATAAATTAAAGTATGTATCTAGTTTAACAATACTACAAATTTATTTGGACCTTAAAGATGTCATTTCATGTACCTTTTTTCAATGTAACAAATTACTACTGACTCTGAGCTACATGGATCGGGGTGCTCCAAAGTTGAAGAGTCCCAAAAATTTAGAAGATAAATATAACATATTATGTGTGTAATGTGGTCTCATATTCTAATTAAATGGTTTTCAAGTTATATTCAAAATCAAACTGATTAATTATTTCCAAAAAATGATATTAAAACTATTTTATAATAAAAAAAATTATTAAATGATTTCAGACTCATAAAAACAATATAATCATCAACTTTAATGGGATATGGATGAAAATATAACGCACGGTCCAATTAGGTATCATTTTTCCCTTTATAGAAGCTTTCTAGATCCTTAAATTAAAAAAAACATTGAAATCATAGTAATTTTCTAAATGATTAACTATGTGGTTGAAATAAAGATAAATGGTAAAACAAATATCTAATATTTGTTATACTTTTATTTTATGGGATTATTTTAACACGTAATCATATTATATTTTAATTATTTCATTTTGGTGAAATTTTTTCATTGAAAATTAATTTACATTAATTTAATTATTTAAGAAATTTGATGAGTACCCCTCCCCTCATGGATAAAAGGAAACCCCACAACTCTCCTCTCTAAACATTAGGAATAATTTTTTTAAACCAATGCCTATAAAAATACATTCTTAAACTACCTCCCAAAATTCAATAGGAATTGTTTAGGGAATAATACCAACCTTATCGAGATAATTTTTTATATTAAGAAAGGTTTTCTGAAGAATATGTATAATTATTATATGGCTATTTTAGTTTTTTTCTTCTTCTATATCCTTAAAATCTTATTAAAACATGAAGAAAAAAATTACCAATATCTTCAAGGTATTTATATTTTTTATGGTTAATGTAATTATCTATATTTTTATCCCCACCCATCAAATAATATATAAAATAATCATTCTGGTGTACAATGGACTACTACATCATGAATTGATGTAACACATTTTCGATCACCTCCTATCACATGGTTATAATAATGGGTTTAATGGATACATATATATGATATTCTGGAAAAAAATTTCGTTATATAAATTTAATATATCAACTAATTTTATAACTTTCCATCAATTTAAAATTATTGTCTTTGTTTATGGGTATGTGTGGGTTACCACCACCATGAATTAATGTGATTCCTTTTTCACGACCACAACACATTGATACAATATATAAGTATATTTTAATAACAAATATAATATATGTAATTTAATTATAATTTTTTAAAGATAATTATTTCATGATTATTATTCTATTAATGATTTAATAATTACCTCTTTGACCATGTTCATCTTACCAATGTAATGTGGGGATTATGAACTGAACATCCTCAATATACCCAACTTGGACTTAACCAATTAAGTAATTTAATACGTTATATGAATAAATGGAAAAATGGTTTAATGATAAGGTAGTAAAAATTTAAAATATTCTTAAATATGTAAATAATTGAAACGTGTTTGTTGTATCGGTGTAAAGGTACATAAATGGAAATTCAGGACTCAAGGTAAGGGATTTTGTCTCAATTTCCCTTAATGGAGGTATATTTTAATGTTATGCACATAATATATTTTATATAGTGATTATGTTTCACTTTTTTTAATGTTATAATATTAATGATTCATATTTCCAATTAATTTAAGTATTAACTTAAATTATTTCATCCAAGGGTATTTTATTTAATAGTTATAAGGTGGTATGTTTTTCATAACTCAATTTAATTTTATTGGGTTATGTTACTTCATTGCTAAATTTTTTAGGACATGACTATGTAATAATTGGTCTCTAAACTGGTTTATTCATTATTACCATTTTTATGGATTTTTACTTTTTACATATAATCTCTCAATTGATTTTTTCTCAATTTCATAATATTATCTTTGTAAGAGTTCAACATTTAAAATTTCCCTCTTTGAGACATATGATTTTATTATGTACCTATATTATTTTATGAGATGTATATACTACACTTTGTAATGTTATATGATAAATATAATGGCGTTTATGTTATTTAATGTATCATTTTATGTTATTCTTTCAAGGGGTTCATGATTCAAAATATACCAAGGAGGTAAACGATTTACAATTCAATCCCATTTTAATCGAGAATTGAATTATTGAATTTACTTTAAAGAAATTATATGAAATTTTTTTTATAAATGCCTTGAATTTTTCTTATACTAAAAAAATTTTTAGATTTCATATTTTTTGGTACTATATTTTCTCTTTCGTGCTCAAAATGGTTAATAAATTTTTTTTTAAGAAAAGAGGACCTTATTTCACCGATTTCATTCCGAATTTCTTTTTCATTCATATCGATTTTTATAAAAAAAAATTACTATTATTAAATGAATATTTATATTAATTTTTACTAATGTTTTACTTAAAATGGATAAAAAATAATCTCCTTCAATTTTTTAAAACATGTTATTTATTATGAAATGTGTGAATAAAATCACTATTTTAATGATTATGACATGAATGGAATTTTCCCACATCATGACCATTCAACGCTTTGATGATTACTTTACATATTTCCAAGGATATTTTACATGAAATATTTTATCTAATATTTTGGATATTTCTAGTTTTTAAAATTAATTTCTAATGTGTAAATTGTGTTTTTCTCATGAATTTGTTTAAAAATATTTTAATGCTATTTAAATTCAAAAAATAAAACACCCCTTTCGTGTAACATAGGCTCCCCTGGGGATATATTATAATGATACCATCATAATTATTTGTTTATATGGATTATGATTTTTTCAAAAATATTTTAATATTACCCATTTATTTTCTATAGTTTAATCTAGTTATGAAAGTAATAATGCTTGTTTCTTTGAGTTTTGGGATGAAATAATCGTTTATTTACATTATTATAATTATTGTTCTTTGATATTTTTTATAATCATAGGATGTTTCTTAAAAGACCAATGAGAGGTGGTTTTATTATAAACCAAATATGGGTGGTTACATTATAAACCAAGGATGTGTTGGTCCATTATAGACCTACAACTAATTTGGTAATGATCATGTACCCCATAGAACTATGTTGTAAATTGACCGTAATAGGTATTCCACTTCTAAGGGATATTGTAAGAGTTATATGAAGATTATGTTCTATGATAGTACCATGTATTACTTATTGATTCCATGTGTTTTTAATTATTCCATTGATTAATATTGATACCAGAAGACTCATGACTATTTATTCTTTTGACTCTTATCATTGGTGAATATTTATTTTATGTAACGCGTTTTATGATATAAATTGTGATGGGTATGAATTTTGATAGGTTATGAAAATGAAATTTGATTATTTCATCATATAATTATGTTCATCTTATGTTAACTGGACATGTTCAATTGTTACTAATTATATTTACCCTTACAAAGTGTTTTAAATCATTTTTCCTAAGATTTATGTTTCCATAGGTTTTGAAAAAATGTTTTAATTATGTGATTTAATGTCTTGTGTTTTGAACCGGGATGAAAATTCCTTCCGAATTTGATCTTTTCATTTAGTGGATGAGTTAAATCTTAATTTGATCCTTATAAGGTAAAATATGAGATTAAGATCATATAAAAGTGTTGTTTTTGGATGAGGTTTGTATCTAGTTATGTGATCTGAGGGTTCGGATGAGTTTATAATGTGTCAAACTATGAAAACTCATTTTTGGGAGGAAACAGTGGTTGACCCAAATTTGGAACATGGTTAGTTTAACCATTTGAACCAACCATGTGGCCCCATTCCTTAAGTGGAACAGTTTGTTAAAATTGTGGAACCACTAAGGTTAATGGTGTGCCTTTTGTATGTGTGCATAGGTAACTTTCACAGGATTCACATAGTTTTCCCAAACCTTGTGTCTTTCCTACACCCTTAGTTCCACTTAAACAGTTACTACGAACAATTGGAGCATGTTAAGATCAAAATATGAGACCAACCCCTATGGGGCGTGGCTCTTAGGAAGAAGAGGATACCAGGTTAGAGAAAAGTTTTTCTAAAAATATGGGAAAACCATTCAGATCTTTAAAGAGTCATAAAATTCACATTAGGTAATTGTTTTCATAAAGCGGATATCCTCCCTTTTTCTTTTCTAGTTGCATGACGCTCCACCCTTATGTGTGGGATCTCTTCTCCTCCTCTCCTAAGATTTGAATCCATTCTTCTATCTGAACTCCATTTTTTTGTTGTCGGTCTCATTCGATATACAACAATAAGGGCTTCTATCTACTTACTTTTTTATCTATTTATATTTATGTTGATTATGTTATTATTAGGTCAGATGATTCACCATATTTTAAGGGATATGTCAATTTTTTCAATTTCACTCAAACCTGGTCAATTATAGCCTTGATATTGGATGACTGAACCATCCTAATCCAGAGGTAGGTTTTTTATATTTTCATATTTTAATTCAAACTTTTTTTAGTTTATAGCTATTTTTCCACATGCTAATTTTTTTATTTTTCAATCATAAATTATGAAATGTATTAAATTAAATCCTTAAACAGACCTATAATGTGTTTTAAACTACCTTTGATATGGTGGTAGGTTATAACCATAACCCAAACCACTACAAAAGGTGGGTTAGAATAATAACTCATGATAAATTATATTTAACTATCATATGACTAGAACACCGTAGGGGTGTTTTAATTTAAATGTTATTCTTTTGAGGTTCTACATGTGATTAGAATTTTACTTTTTGGTATGTTGGGGAATTTCCATTCAATAAGTAGTTTAAATTTAACTAATTTAATTTTTTTATGAAAATGTAATGTTTTCTAAATAAAACCATCTTATGTGGATTTTTGTCTTATAAATCCAAAATTGAGATTTCTTTGATGTGTAGAGTGATTTGTATCATTAGAATGGATGATTTCTTAGGCCCTTGTAGATTTTAATATATAATGTCTCTCTTTTGATATATAAATAAAATGAACCAGTTAAATATATTTAATTTATGATGGAATATATGGTATTGAGACCTATATTTAAAATTTTAATGTGGATTATACTAAAAGTATCCACATTTTCGTTAGTGATGTTGGTTTCCTCTTTACAGAACATCAACCTAAGAGATCATAGAGAAATTTGGATTATCATAAATTTTATTATGACTATAGGGTCCTTGGTTCAAGTTGTTGATCATGAAATATCCCACCCCAAGCCTAGGATGATGAAAATGGAATCTTGAATCACTTTAGTTGTTTGATAATAGGGTTGTATGACCCCTTGATTTGGATGTTGAGCATGACAGTTACATCTATGAGTAGGATGGTGGACAAGACATTACTATCCATTTTTCTGATATTTGGTTTATGACCCATTTGTTATAATAAATTTTCTACTTATTAATATTTTCCCCTTAGACTATTTCATTGGATTTATTTTTTCATTCATTTTTCTATTATTAATATGAAATCCCTAACATAGTTTGGCACTCTTAGGATTATATTAGGATGCATATGTTATGCCTCAGGTCCTGACTAGTACAACGTATTAATATATATGCCTATATACACTTCTATGTATAGATTAAATATATATAAATAATTTATATAAATATATATATATATGCATGGTTACATGTTCAAAAATATCCTAGATTAGACTAAATCAAGTATATTCCTATGGGTGTCCTTGCATAACTAGATCCCAACATGTTTTTATTTATTACTACAACACTAATTTAATTTTGACATAAATACACACAATTTTATTTTATATTAATAGAATTAATTAATAATTTTAAACCATTTATGGTGGAATATATTATATATCACACACCATGTTCAGGTCGTCATTGCACAAGGGTACCCGAATAGGTCTCATGTTTATAACATCTAGTACGTAGATTTCACATTCTTAATATTACCCTTCTTGGAATGGATGGAGTATGAGTGTAGAGGATCGATCCTATACACATGATGAAATTAAAGATACATTCTATTAATTTTATTTATTTATTTTTAGTATTTCTATTTACTATGGATACCAACATGTATCAATATTTTTGCATATTCATTCATGATCAATTATTCATTCATTATTGATTGCTTATTATTATTAAATTCAACATATTTAATTTATTATTGTTTCCATTCAATTTATTACTAATATATAGGGTATAGTATCCAAATTATACCTCCTTTACCCCCAAAATGCTAGTCGACAGCCTATGGAATATGAGGAGGTGCACATGAGACCTAGTGAATGACCAACTCTTGGCACCGTTTTAGTGGAACCCAATTCAAGATGTTTAAAATGGTATTAGTGGTTTATTTTCCTCTATGGTTTTACTATTTTGGTTAGTATAAAGGATACTATGAATGTGTTGAAACTTCTTAAATATCTTCTCTCTCATTCCATCCACCCCAAACATTATGAAAAGATCAAGCTATTAGGGAATGGGATTGTTGTTCAGGATGTGGTTATTATAAGTGATTGATATTTCACCATGAGTTATTATTGTACCTTGGTTGATTATTTATTTATGGATTATGATTTTAACACTTGTCCTGTTATGGAAAGGGATGTGAGTTATTATAACATGCATCATTCCGTGAAAATATAGATTCACATGCCATGCATATACCATGTCATGCAGATTGCATTATAGTTTTCCCAAAGAATGATGATTTTTATACGCTGCTTAGTGATTATTAAGCATGAATATTTGTATACAATGTTAGATAACACATTATCATGTCCAACTATATATTCCATGGTTTAGTTTGTCCTTTATTCCATGGTATATTGTCATTTTTTCCATGATCACTAGTGTTTATTTAATGTGAATGCATACCCATTATATTCATGATATAGGGTTGATTAAATAAATTGTATATATCAACCAAAATGGTGTTTTCTTGCATAGTTTGATCGATTAAACTTATATAATAAACTGACTATTTATTATTTTATCCAAAAACCATTGGTTTTTTCGGATGAAACATTAATGGTTATGATTAAATGGTTCCTAGATTGAAATCTATAGTGTATGGGAACATATAAAATTGGGAAATGGTGACCATATAATCAAACCACCTCATGTTGAATTTCTTATATTTGAAATTAAACATAGAAAACTGGTTGAAATTAAAATGGAACCAATGGTTCAATTTTTAAAGAGTATGGTACACTATAAATTTTAGAATGTTAAACTATATAATTAAACCATTATATATAGACTCGTTTATTCTGAAAACGAATGTGAAAACCCGATAAAACCTACATGATTACCATTCATAACATGTAAAGGAAAATATCATTATGAATTGGGACATATAATTTATATAACTAAACTATGATTATTATAAATATCTATTAAATTTTAATTCATAAGGAAATAAATTAGTATTATAAATGCTCATAACATGGTAATTTGGTTATGAAGGCATGTGTGATAAATTATTGAAATGAGCAACTAGACCCAAGTAGGTCAGTTGGGGCATGTTGCTTATTAGATAATTTTATTGACCAAAGTTGGTCAGTTTAGCATATTTCATATATTCTAAACCAATTTAATGTTTTATAAAAATCTTTAATGGATATGTGGAATCCGTGTATTTCACCTCATCATTTCATATGGATTGATGCTTAACCCCATGGGGTGTCCATATATAAATGGAATGGTTTTTAATGCACCTAAAACTGCAAATATAGCGTTTCATATAAATGTATGGGTCCATACAACATGACCTGTCCATTTATTTAATAAAATAATTGTAATATACATATGAGTATAATTTTTTAGTGGTTTTAATTAATTAAAATTCTTAATTCAAACTAAATAGATTTTCCTCTATAAATTTAAAATTGAAATTTTCTTTAACCAAGAAATTTGTAGAAAATATTTAATCAAATAAATGATTAAAATGATGTTATAAGACGATTTGGTATAGATGTTGTGTGATTTGAGCTAAATAAAATTCATAGTAATGTTTTGTTTAAATGTTACATAATATACCTTATACACTTGCCATTGAAATTCTAAATAACTGAGCATAATTTAAATTACATAAAAGTGAATCCTATAATATATGTTAAGAGTGGGAACCCTCATTTTATGGTTTTTTAATGTTTCCATAGAGTGGGAATGTAGATGTTTCTGGTAGGCCCAAATTTACTTCTTTCTAGGTAGTGTTAGACCTAGAGGTTAGGAAGTAATAACTATTTAACTTTTTAGGAATGAAATTGTATTAGGATTGACGCCTTACTCATTATTAAGTGGCTATTCATGAAGAGGAAGATCCCTAAAAACCATTAAGAATTTCTAAATTCCTGGGATATTTTATTTTTATGATAGGTTCTTCTTAGCTATTTTTTATCCCATGTAGAAAATATAATAATATTATGAAACCCCCTAGTGAATAAGTAATTTATTAGAAGTTAATACTTGTTCAAGGTTTGAAAAACATATAACCCTCTTGATCAGCAGTTTAGACATGCCTTGGGCATAGTCATCCGCATTTAGGTCATTATATATTCATTATTTTCTATGGAATATCACATTCCCAGAATGCTTAGCGCAATTTTCACTATTTTGTTATCATAGTGGAATGCATTGTTACACAAAGTTCCTATTTAGGTAAGGTGATACATTAATGTGTGTGTTACTTGAGAGATTTTTTTTTATTACCATGAACCATAGGGATACCTTTCAACATTAATGATGGTTCATTGTTTCATGAAGGCTACATTTTGGGTTATCTCCCGCGTATAGTGACTCGTGCATTGTGAGATCATTATGGGCATTGTACCTTTGATCAGAAAAGTAAAAGATGATTCGTCTAAATTGTCTTAGATAATGTTGTCAAAATGATCAAGTGTTTTAAGACGACCAATCTTGTTTAGTTTTAGATTCTTGGCCTTATTTTGATGATTCTTGTTGACTTAACATGGTGGGAGCCTCAAGTGTTCTTCTTATGGTAAATTTGACTTAATGAGCTTCTAATCAGCTAGTTTTTCCACTCTTCTTGTGTTTTCTTTTCTAAAAACATTTTAGCCACATCCAAGAAACTGGTTCCATAGTGATATAATGTTTTTTGTTGTATATTTTTTCTTTATCAATAATGTAATGACTATTAACCTCCAAAGGTGGGGAGAGTTACATCACTCATAAGAAATGTGTCCTTCTAGGTTAAAGTAATACAATCATAAGGGGCCATTCAATAATGGTCCGGATGGTATTAATTACTCAATGAATTTTTTATTTTCATATTTGAGGTGAGTTATAAGGGATTTTCTGCCTTAATGTGACTAATGTTCTAGGAGGCATAGTCAACATTCCCTTGATGCTGAAAGACTCGTGAGAGCATGAGTTGGGTTTGGGGTTGGGTTGCAAGGGAGTATACATCCGCTACATAAAGAAAGTTTAGAACACAAAATATATGTGGGGAACCATTTAATGGTAGTTCCCATGAGAAAGTTTATCCTTAAATCAAATTTGGTGTCATGTGATAGTTGACCCATGATTGACGATGGACACTCAGGGTCAGGAGACAGGATGTCGAGCGTTGTATAAGGATTTTATAGTCATTTTTGAAATGGGTGTCGATCAAAAGGAAAATACCACACATAATGATAAAATCATGGTCCACTCCTTGTTTAGATATGACCATGAAAACCATATTGAATTCATTCAAATTATGAAGAGAGGTAATTAGTTATAAACGGAGCTAAACTAATCAAATTCCATTTTGTCTTGATGGATGAACTCTTTTGATGTGAACTCAAGAAGAGGTATAAAGATATTTTGTTTATTTTACCATGGTTAGTTCTCATAAGTCCCAATAGAGAGAAGGGCCATGGAAAACTAATACCAATTACTGGATGGTCATTTTTGAACTTCTGAGTCATTTGATAAAAAGTTATTGGAATGATTTGATTAGGAGTCCTCATGGGATGTTTATTTCAAAAATCAGTGAATGTGATTGATGCAATATGAATTTTGATTCTCTTAAAGGCATTTCTATCTTCTATTTTAGATTTATCAAAAATCTAAGATAAGAATTTTTAGAATATTTGGGAATAGGTTGTTCAAGTAGATCTATTTCTAAGGTAGTTGTATAGGTTTTGTGGAACTATTTCATACAAGCTATCTAGCTGGGGCAATCACAATTGACTGTTGAGATCAAAATAAGAGCTAGGAGTAGTGTCCTCACCTATAACCAGGTGTATTGTTTTTTTAAATGTTTCAATAGTATCGTTAGAAAACAACTGACATTATTCAATATTTAATTTTGATGGTTTAGGATTTTTGACTCTGAATTGACCACTATCTGGTTAAGACCTACGGTAAGGAGAACCTTAGGTCTCTCACTAAAAGAGACAATGATGTGATCATGTCTTATGTTAGATGGAATTGAGTAATATTTATCTTTATTTTCTAGCTCATTACAAGGGTGTCATCTTAGGCTTTAGCATCTAGACATCGTAGGTTTAAAAAATATCTTAGTGTTCCATTGGGTTTTTTAGATGTAATGAAGTTGAATCAATAGTTGTTCCTAAAATGAGAAGCTTCGGTTTTTTTTTTACATTTTACCCCCTAGGATTCTCTTTTATGATATGTTATAAGCTATGGAGGTTGTAATGTATCGTGTTTTCAACTGGGTTGAAAGCTCCTTCTGAATTTGATCTTTTCATTTACTAGGAAAGTCAAATATTAATTTGAGCCTCAAAAATTAAAATTAAAGTAGTGGAATTCTAAAAAGTGATGATTTTGGTGAATTGATTGGACATGGGGGGTTTTCTAAATATTTATATGAGTTTAGAATGAATCAGGCTTTGAAAACATAGTTTTCTGAGGAAAAACATATAGGTTCTTTCTTTTAGAATGGTTTATTAATGATATGGGTCAAAATTCTAGCCCTGTCTTTTTAGGGGTACGGTTTTCCTAAAACCAAGAAACCTATTAGGGATAACTCTGCACCTTGTTACAATTGTGTAGCAATGACCCTCTTGGTTCGCACATATTTTTACCAAACTGTGTTCCAATCCTGGATCCTTAGCTTCACCTAACTAGGAGCTATGCAAGGTTGGAACATGGTTAGATATAAATATGAGATCTAACCATGCAGGGTGTGGATTCTAGAAAGAGGAGGCCACACTTTTGGTGCACAGTTTTCATTATTGTGTGACCAAACCATATAAATCTTTAAATAATTAGATGGTTACCATTTTACCAGGTTTTCTTAAAAGGGATCTCCAAAAAAAATTCTTTCCAATCCATGCACAGCCCCCCCCCCATGTGGGGTCTCTTGTCCTCCACTCATAGGAATTGAATCTAGTCTTCAGTTATATCAACATTTTCTTCATCATCGATCTCATTGGATGTTCATTGGTATGGGATTAAATCCTTTAACTCATTTATCTATTTATCAAGATATCGATGATGCTGATCATAAGTCAACTAATTCTGTATATTTTTAGGAATTTGGCATGTTTATTCAATTTATCTTGAATCTTCTCAGTTGAAGCCTCAATATAGGATGAGTGGTCCATCATAATAATGAGTTATGAATTATATAGTATTTTACCATAAATTTGTGTTGTTTTATGATATATATGATGTTCCACATGCCAAATTTTTTTGCTGTCTTTACTAAATAATGAAATGGATTAAATTAAATTCCTAGCGCACTTTTTAGTGTGTTTCGAGCCCCCTTCAATATAGTGGGAGCTTAAACCCCAACTCAAAACACCCATTAGGGTGGGTTCATGTATTTAATCATGATAAATTATCTTTATATTACATTTGACTATAACACCCATAGATTTTATTGAATTAAATGTTATGAGTATAATGTTTTTCTTGTGATTTAACTTCCCTTTTAGGTATGTTGAGTTATTTAAATTCAATAAGCTACTTAAATGAAACTAAGTGAATTGTTTGATGTAAATGTTTTGTTTTATAAATTAAACCAACTTATGAATTGAATTGTCTTATAAATCAAAATTTTATATGATATTTGATGTGTATAGTAATTTTTATTATTAGAATGTGTACTTTTCATATCCCCCATAGTTACTATTAAATTTAATGGGCCTCTTGTGAGTTATAAATAAAATTTACATGTTATATAAATTGAATTGATGATGGCATGTATGGACTTATGAATAGTATTTAAAAGGGTCATATTTATTATAATAAAAGAATCCACTCCAGCTTGAGCGATTCTGGTTTCCTATTTATGGAATGTTAGGCTAAGGGATTATAAGGCATGTAGTATTTCTTTATATTTTATTATGTTGCGATGGACCTTGGTTTGGTCTGTTGATCATGATATCTCGCACCCCTTAGTTCAAGGATGTGGTAATGGAATATGACATTGCATGAGATATTTGGGTATGGCTTTTCATGCCCCCTAGAGTTGTATGTTGGGAATGGAAATCACAACAATGAGTAAGATGACCAACATGAATTCAATATCCCATTTTTAGATATTTGGCTTATGAAACATTTTTTACAATAACCGATATGATTATTATAATTATTTTTCTTGAGAATATTATACAAGATTTCAATTTTGATTCATTGATCTATTATGGTCAGGACATCCCTTACTGAGTATGACACTCTTGATTATATAAGGATTCCTAAGACACTCCTTGGGTCACAACTAGTACACCATATTTAGATATATTAAATTATATTCATGTACATAAAGAGTAACTATATATTATATGTAGGGTAACATGATCATAGATATCCTGTCTTAGGTTGAAGCAGGTATAGTCATCCCAGTTTCCATAATGAACTTAAGCTCAACTTGATTATATTTATTTCTACATCACTTAATTTAAACAAACCTTTACATTGGTTTATTTTATATTTACAGAAAACATTATGCATTATGCACCATTAGTGGTGGCCTAATGAGTATATCACACACCATTTTCTAGATTTCATTACACTAAGATACTCGAACATATCTCATGTCTGTAGGATCAATTTACTATATTATACATGCTTGTTGTTATACTTCTAGTAAAGGATAGTGTATGAGAGCATTAGACCGAACATATTCTGATTATTCTATTAGAGATAACTACAATGTATTTTATGTATTTATTTCCTTTTTCATCCTTTCTATGTATCAAGGATACTTACCTAAATTTTGGTTAGATCATGTTCAGGTATGATAATTTTTTCATTTATTATTGACTCACAATTTTTATTATATTATGTTTAATTTAATTTCTTATTCATTACATAGTATTTATTACTGATCAAAATGGTTATTTATCTCCACTATAAATCTTTTACACCCTCACTTCTAGTTAGTAGCCATGTGTGTACAGGTAGGAGTTATTTAATCCAAGGGACCATCCATCTTGGTGCACTATTTTAGTGTCACAGTTGTCGAAAAATTACATGTTATTCCTTAAAATATTACTAGATGTGATTAATATAGTATTATATGAAATATATTTTTATGGTCCATTTTATTTTGTATAAAGTTATTTTTTTAGAGTATGTCTTAATTTTCTAAAATTCTAAACCTAAAGGGTCTTTTGGATTGTATGTGATCTAGTATTTTCCTATAATGTTTTAAGCATCGTATGGATAAAATTGTGTCATCTTTATCATTATCAAGACATAAATATAAATATGATATTTCTATAACTAGATCTTAGAGTGCAGGCTCGTGACTGTAATAGTTGGTATCAAATAAAGGGAATAGATATGATCCTTCGTAACTCTCATATATGAACATTGGGAAAACAGTTACTCTCTTCCGAAGTGCTTCACGAAAAAAGGGATGCCACTTGGGATGTAGGTATGTGTCCTTCCAAATAAGTGTATCTGCCTTGGGAGTAACCTTTTATGTATTAACTATATCCCACTAGTTATAGGTCTAGACTGTTATATTTGGTATTAGAGAAGAGTTTAAACAACATTGTAGATTAAGTTGTTTTAATCTGAGGTTAGATTAAGATCGATGAATACTATAATGGGTTTATAATTTTAATATTTAGGATACGTTCGATGTATTAGACACCCCTTATTTTTTTTAGTGATGGGATTTTAAGATTATTACCAGTATTTTTAGAAATGTTTTATTAGGTTTTGGTATATGTAATCCATGCGTTCAATGTGAAGTATTTTTTTTAAAAAAAGTGTTATTACATTATTTGAGTTGTATTAAAATATTTATAAAATAACCATTATAGTTAAAACCATCATTTATTTTGAGGTTAATATGATTATTTTGGATAGAATTTTATTTATGGAATGATATAAAATGACCCATTTTTTCATATTGGAGATTAAATTATTATTTCCTCTTATGAAGTCTTAACCATTTTGGATATTATATTAACTTATGAAAACCATTTTAGTTTTTTTAATATCTTATTACAGGAGGAAAATATTAATTCCCTTTTGTGGATTATCTGATCTAATATATGTTGAATTAAATTCTTTAGGCATGAAAAATTCATCTTGAATACTCATCATTGGGGGAAACACCTATGATTACGGTAGAAATTGATAAAAGATGAAATTATAATTTTAATGTATTTATTTTTTAATATTTTCTTACTATGGATAGTTAAGGAATTTCTGAAAATCTAGAAAAAGAATTTTGAAATAAAAATTTTACCCTATTATCTTCTTTTCAAATGAATTGGGGTTCTTTCTTATACCTGATTGATTTATAGTTTTTTGGTCATTAACCTTATATTAATCATTCACTTTATTATGTTTAATGTTTTATATCACTCTCCAATTATATTTATACATTATTGTTTTACTCTATGTCCATATTTTTACTTCCCACATATGTTATCCTATTTTGAAACGTGGCTATTTTCTTATTTCAGATGGCCTTATTATATTCTTTCACCCTTTTCAAGAGGATGTTTAATTAACCCTTTTTCTTTTTTGGAATTTCAAAAAACATATTTTTCAATGTCAACCCATTGATTATTTATACCGAGTTCACATTTTAGCGATGAAATTTTTTAATGGGTGATGTAATATCCCATGAATTAAAAATAAAACATTGTTCAATAAAATATACAACCTGTAACACTAAGATTAAATAAACCATGAGATATTAATATGTAAATGTTATAATTAAAACATAGAGATTAAATTAGTAGCTATAAATATGATTAACCAAATTATAAAATATATATATATATATATATATATCTTACTTAATAAATATGTACTGATTAATTATTATGAAATGAGTACTCATTTTGTTAGTAAATTCAATTTATTTTATAAAATTATGTTTCCATCAAAAATAATTTTTATTTAATATTCTGAAAACTATTTCTTATTCCTTTTTATGTATATATAATAAAATTTATTTCCCCAACTTATTTTAATTTAATAATTAAAAATGAATTATATATTTGGAATTATGAGGTCCATATTTGGTAAATAGGTTACTTTAATTTTTGGGCATTATGAATAGTAACCATAGTACATTTTCATTACTATAGTAAAAGTAAAATGGGTTAATTGGGGATAAAACTAATGTAATAAAGATTAAAATTAAATAAATAAATAATTTCATTGGATGAGTGTATTTCTTACATTCCAATTCAATAATTGAAAATATGACCTTTTCTATTTATATTTAATTTTGACCGTTATAATATTTATGTAAAAGATAATGTCCAAAATATCACTTTCTTGATTTTAATATCTATAATATTTTGTGATAGAGATATAAATCAGTCATATTTGGTTATAATTTTTTGTTTCAAATTTAAATTAATGTTTTTTATAATGGTATTTTAATTTTAATTTTTATTGGTGAAATAAATACCTCATAAAAGTTTATGCAACTCCAGAAAAGTGCATGTGCAAGAAGTAGAAAAATTGTGTAAATGGTATTAAAAACAATAAAAATAATATTTTTTTGGGTGAGTTAAAGTTTAAAATAAATTTTTTATTAACATAAAAGATATTAGAGGGATTTGTATTTATTAAATTCAAATTTAATTATTTACGTTTTTTTCAAAGTATAACTAATTGAATGGTTCCAAAAATGGTTTTAATGATATTTTAGAATAATAAATATGTTATTAAGTGATTTAAAATTCCTTTATATTATATCATTGACCATGGTAATGGGATATATTTGAGAATATAAACCACGATCCTTTTACTAGTCACTTTTCCTTTTATTGTAACTTTTTTGACCAATAAATATTAAAAACATTAATATCATGGTGATTGTGAAAAGGGTTAATGGATCCCTAAAACTAAGAGATATGGGTAGAAACATACCAAAACAAGACAATCTGTTATTTAATTGCATTATATAAACTCATACTCATAATATATTATATTTATTTCATTATTGAGACATTTTTTATGGAATATTAATTTCATGTAATTTATTAATTTAAGAAATTCCAACATTTCCCCTCCCCATGCTTATAAATGGGAACCCCATATCCTCTCATACCCACACATAAATAAAACAATAATCCAATAAAAACACATATACCTTCCTAAAATTCCTCCCCACGTTATAGAGTATATATATTGGTAATAATACCACCCTTATCAGGCTAAAGTTTTACATCAAAGGAAGTTATCCAAAGAAGATGTATAACTGTTAACTAAATTGTTTAGTTTTATTTCTTCCTATACCTCCTCCAAATATTCTTAAAATATGAAGAAATAATAACACAATTATATTTAATTTTTTAATATGTTTTATGTTAATGGTATAACCTATATCCATCTCCTATTCCATCAAATGGGAAATGAAACAGTGGTTTGTGTTTATAGCGGACTACCTCTATACCAACCGATCTAACTTGTTTTGCATCGCCAACATTATTGTCTATTTATAATGAATCATCTAATATATATATATATATTATTAATTAATCATTTATAATTATATAAATATAATATATCATCCAATTTCTTAGGATTACAGCCATTGAAAAATGATAATGTCGTTCTTGCGTACGTGTGGATTACCACCTCCCGGGAGAAAAATAATTCATTTTTCATGACCCCATCATTGAGATTCTATGTATTTGATTATTTAGTTAAATATTATGATATTTATGATATAATAATAATTATGTAACTATAAAATTAAACTTACCTTTTCTCATTCATTTTCATCAAAATAAGAGAGCGTTAATCATTCGTACGTACGACCTACCATCGTCTTGATTTAGACGTAGTAAGTATTTTAAAACCATTTTTCATGGTTGGTCATAAAATTTTAATTGATGTATAAAAATTATAATTTATTATTTATTAAAATAACTATTATTATGGAAGAGTTACACATTTTACCACATTCATCCCACTGAAGATGTTTTGGGATTATGAACTGAACACCCTCAAAATACCCAATGTGGAATTAACTGATTAGGTAATTAAATATGTTATTTTAATAAATTAATCCAATGGTTTAATGATAAATAAATAAGACGATATGATATAATAAAACAATTTAATAATCTATATATGTTTATTATAGCTGTTTTAAAGGATATACATGGAATGTATGGACTCTAGATAAGGAATATCATCTCAATTTTCTTTCTTTAATGTTTATTTTAATACTATACACATAATTTATTATACATGATCTCTATGTTCAACTTTTACCTATTTTATCATGAATATTTTATAATTTAGGGTATTTTAAGTTTAAAATAAAATTATTTCATCCATGGGGATTTGAATTGAATGCTTCCAAGTGGTAAGTGTTTCATAACTACATTTTATTTCATTGGGTTGTATTACTTTCTAACTGAAATTTTTTTCCATGATTATGAGAAAATTAGAATTTAAATAGTATTATTATGTATTTAAACATTTATTATGGATTTAAATTTGTTACAAATAATATATATATTTATTACTTATCAATTCAATGATATGATCTTTGAAAGGGTTATTCACCTCAAATTACCTTCTTGGGGACATATGATTATATTATACAACTTTTTTTTATGATTTGTATATAATATCCTTTAAAATGTTATATTATAGGATCTCAACTATTCAAATGAGGTATGAACCCTTTATTTCTTATTTTAAACCTTTATTCTATCGTTATGGATGTATTTAAGAGGGTATAGAGCTATTCGGGATCGCCCCAAGCTCATTCGGAGCTCGGAGCTACATATTTTTGAGAGAATAATTTGGACACATGGTTAGAACATTATTAGTTATAACCATGAAATATTACAATGTGGGTGCATCATAAGACTTCAAAGGGGTGTATGGTATCTTTTAACAATGTAACTTAGGCTGTATAGCCATGCAGGGGTTTCTAGTGAAATTGAAGGGTAAACATGATTTGGACAAACAATGAACAAAGGTTCACACCCACAGTTCCACTTCACTAGTGTTGTAACAATATTTACGCACATTGTTTTACAAACCATGCATCAAAACTATTCACCTCTTAAAACTACATGAAAATAATATTTTTCCCCTGGCTTCATTTTTAGTTTTTCCACTTATTTTTTTCCCCTAATCATATCCATCACTTCTATCATCCATGTACATCATCCTATTCCATTTCATGGTGGGTTTGAGCAATATTATTTACCTACTATTCATTTCAACCAATATTAGTTGTGTTGGATAGCCAATGGTAAGATCTTAATTCCATTTCCATCCTTTATCAATTTATCTCTCCATATTCAGTGATGTTTCGGTGCTAACTAACATGCACTATTTTCAGGTAATTTGTCTATTTTTACTTGTTTCTCTCATTTTTATATGAATATGAAAACCAAAACACATAATTCTTTTCAACAAGAAGGATATTAAATTCTCTTTATTTTTTATAATAACCTTTGTCTTATCTACACAGTGACTTTTTTTCCAAAACATGGTATGAATCATATAAACTATTTTATCATTGGTTTCAATTTTTTATATCCCTGATTCACGAATTAATGAAATATTAATTAGTGTATAATACCATGGAAATAGTAATTTCAACATTAATAATGTCTCTTTAATTCTAACATAACATTGATAGAAATTTATAGGAAGCCCATAACAAAAATATAGTTCAACAATAATATATCCCTTGGTAAATAAAAAGATGTGTACTCTCACTATTGAACATGGAATCACCCATTTTCGAATCTAGTAGAATTCATTTTTAATTATTGAATTCATGGTTTTCTTACAACTGACATAGGAACCACCCTTCATAATATCATGGTAGAGTCAACCATATGTCTAGTAATATTTCTTTCGTAGATTTAGTATTTTAATACAAGATAGTTTTTAATACCCAATGAAGTAAAATAGAAACATTACAATACTTGATGATTATATTTTAAGATGATGGAAATGTATCCATCTTCTTCAATTTATTAAAATTATATTTTAAATGACCTTCTTTTCTAAAGGATATGAAAATAGCCTCATGTTCAATGAACAACCATCAAATATTTTGTATATTGAAAATAATTTGAAATTAAACCATTTAATATAAATTTCCTTGGAATTTTCAGCCTTTCCATTCATGTTATTCACTATAAGGTTTGTGGAACCAAGTTACCCATATTACCTATTTACCTTATAAATCCATAATAAATAATTCATCAGTTGTTCATACCACAATTTTGGATGAATAAGGATAAACTAGAATAATGGGATGATAATATGATATTAATGGAAAATTTATTATCCATATGGAAGTACAATTATCCAAGTGATCAATATAATTCAATGTAATGAAGTCAAGATAAATATCTAAGTACCCTCTTCCAATTTATATAGGGAAACTATAGTTACAATATCTTTTATCTAGAGCGTCTCTTTCTCCTTTTTAAAATATAAGAGATGATATACCACTGTATAGTTATTCATGTACTTATGATTCATTATTAGTTTTTTTGGACATAACTAATATTATTACATAATGAACAACTTAATAAGCCTCATGTATCTTCTTTGGGCAACCTTTGCTCCTTCACTTTCCTGGTGAGGTGGTTCCAAAGATATGGTGAATTATGGCACATAGTATAAATTTTCACTTTGTATTTCAGGGTAAAAAAACTATACTACCATTTGAAATGTTTTTTTTAGGATATGGTATTTGTAAAAATGATAATTGGGTTACTATGATTTTTAATCAAA
This sequence comes from Viscum album, assembly GCA_963277665.1. NCBI lineage: Eukaryota > Viridiplantae > Streptophyta > Magnoliopsida > Santalales > Viscaceae > Viscum > Viscum album. The sequence continues at coordinate 729,588,016 of OY728155.1, forward strand.
AATGTATTTACAAAATGATTTTATTTTAATCTTTATTACTAAATGATATTATGTAATAAATTTTACGTATTAGTCTCCCATAATTTCATCTAAACCTAATATCGCTCACTATTGGTTTTAGAATATCTTAATCAATGGATATTCTAGAGGAAATCATCAATATTCCGCTTCATAAAACCCATATGGGGGTATTATTATCTATTTGAATGTATTTGAGTTTTCCTAACTTTCCAAAAACGTTAACTAACAACTCATTATCGTATTGGGTGGAATCCCTAATCATGAAATCATTCTCTTTTGATTTCCACAGCACTTCGCCACTAGTTAATATATGTATTGATGAGGTGATCCACCCTTATTGAGAGGTAGGTATAGTTTACCAAAACTCATGATAAAATTCCATAATAATTGAAGGCATCTAACCAGAGGTAAGTCAAGCACTTCAAACCATGAGTTAATTTCAACCAGATTAGATTAAGGGTATACCAACTTAATGTTTTTAAATATGGTTTTTAATATTTATTTTTAAGTTTCCTATTTTATAATTATTACATGCTCAATAATGTTATGGAGATTTTACATAAGAGATTAATTATTTCACAATAATTTTTATACATAATACAATTTTATTTCAATTATGTCTTCCAAGGTTATTAATTCTTTAATTTATGTGATTTTGATAATGTATCCATATAAAATTAACTATGCAACATGAAATAAATAAAATAATAACTTCAGTATGATCACAATCCTTTTTTAATGGATATAATATCTAGTGGATGAATAACTAACCCCTAAACCAAGGGGTATAACATCTTAAACCAAAAATTGGATCATTCTACATCATTCCAAATTTCCTTCAATATATCTTCTAGATTATTCTCGACTCATCTTTGAGGATGAACTACTTTGATTCAACTATGACCTCTCTCAATTGAATAAGTTTTACTCAAAAATATGTTAGGGGGACCAAAGGAGTGTTTAAGGGGTTTACAAAAAAAATCATTAGCACATATGCCCTTTCATAATGATAAGGGTGGGATAACACAAAGACCATAAATTTCAATTAATAAATGACTACAAAAACCATAAAATAATAATAAATCAAAAGAAATAAATCACATATATTTTCCATTATAATCTCATGATCGACCGCATACAAATAATTATTATACATTATGACATTAGATATAATTTACATAAATGATCACTTTAATAAAGATAAAATATCCTCGATCAAATTTAAATAACTATATTATTAATTAAATAACTTTTTCATTTTATATTATCTCAATATTACTAAAAATTCCATCAACCATAATGTTAAATAAATTAAATAAATTATAATAGTTTTAATTTAATAATTTAATTGTTTTTACATTGGGGAAAAAATAATTGTTCATAATTTAATATGAAATAACATTTTTACTTAATATTCATTTAACTATTTATTTATGACATGTATCCTTCTTTAATATTATAATTAATTTTACATTAATGTAAATTAATTTATGTGTGTTCAAGCTAGAATAAAATGTATACTATGCAAACAAATTAATTACAAAATGGAAAATAAATATTTAAATTGTGTTTTAATAATTCACTATGTTTGAAATATTTACATTAGATATGAATCAATTCTATCCTATTATAATTAATTAATTTCTATGAATGTGTATTAAATAAACTAGAGGTGAATAAATTAATTATATTTCCTATCAATTAATTACACATCACATGGGAAATCATTACAAACCATGTGTGAGTTTATTACACATTGTGTGTGAAAAAATTGAACATCATTTTTATTACACTATATTTTTTCATATGTAATAATTTAATCATGTGTGTGTTGACTACATAGAAACATTATTATGTCAACTAACTACATCACATGTTTATTAATTACAAGAAAACACATTGGGTGCATAAATTATCATGTTTCCGAGCAATAAATCGAACAATCGATGTATTTATCACATGAAATGTATTTAAAAATGTGTTTTCTACCATGAAAATTCTTATACTACATGTCATGAACAATAGTAATGTGATGTACTTTCTAGGAAACCATTTTCCAGCATTGCTTTGTCAACATGTGGTGTTCAATATTGTGCAGTGCATGAATTTACAACATCATGGATTATATTTCTCATAGTTTTTCGTTGTGTCATGTACATGGGTATAAGGAAGGTACCAACTAAATGCACACTAGGTAGTCTTATATTATCTGACCAAGAAAATTTTAACCTCTAATTAAATTCTTTGAAGTTTACTTTAGTATATTTAAGAAGTTATGAGTTATATGAATGAGAATGATGAAGGAGAAGAGGATATTTTGATGTTTGTATTTAGTGAATGAATAATCCATAAATGAAATCTAATAATAAAATAATATCATCGATCAAAAATTAGAAAACAATTTTTAATTTAAATTGGTCATTTTAATACCACATGATGGTTCTCGATGTAATGGAAGTGCATATTGGGAGGTGGTCAACTCATATTATGATAGGTTTGAGTGAATAATATATAATGTAAATGAAAATATAAATCATATTAAATGAATTAAATATTAATAAAACAATATATAATGTAATAAAAAATATATATTAACTTTCCACATTAAATAAATAATTATTTTATAGATGCATAATAAATTTCCTTAGCATGTAATTATGTATACATCGATGAATCAGTTGACCTCAATTGTCATATCGTCATTAGGATGAAGGATCAAATGGTAGAATCCCTCTTGTGATGATCCATATCTGCTCCAAAAACCATAGAATTTTATCATTGACTATGAAGGGTAATGTATAGTTGATCATGATAACTTAAGATATCTATTATTGAATGCAATGAGAATATATTTATGGATAATATACTCTTTACGCTATCTAAAAGACATTAGTGTAAGGGGGATCAATGTTCTAGTGTTTGAGTGTGTTCTTGGGATATTTATATTCAATGATTACAGAGAATTATATATTTTGTTTGTTTGTTTAAAATGAAAATTTAACCATGGAAAGTGATATAACTGTGTATTTATGAATCTTGGTTAGGGTTGCTAATTAATCATAGGGCCTTGGACAATAACTTATTCTATAGTGAAATACATGTCTAAAAATAATATAAATATTATTATTATTAACTTGATATGTTCAACAACATTGAATAAATAAATATCATCATTAAATAAAGAAATATTTATTTATTCAAATGATATTTAATATATCACTTCCAAATTGATTATTAAACACAGTATTTCAAACCAAATCAGTGTTTACTAAACCTTCAATAATGATTATTTATCAAATTAATATATATTACACTATTATTCATCAAAAAATAAATAAATTTTTTGTGAACAAAATTAGAAAATAAATACTTATTAATTATTCAACTCACATATATTCTCTTGATTAACAAGTGACTTGATATTTTTTGTCTACCAAACAAGTATAGTTATGAAACCATGTATTAGAATAGTATTTATCCAAAATAAAAAATGAATATCGAATTTAATTGAGCTTATGAATATATGTATTTTATCTCCATATAGACCCAATTCATAGTGGATGTTCAAAAAACCATATAATGTTCAAGGTTAGTATCTAAAAACACACCAAGGCACCCAGAAAGAAAGAGGTTAGATATGGTAATGATAATATAAAAATATAAATGTACAATGTCTAAGGATGGTTTTAGGGGATATATATTATTTATATAATATCGTAATTCTACTATAATAATGATATATATATATATATATATATTACTTCTTTCTTTCAAAACAACAATAAAAATGGAAATAGCGTTGATCTGTACGTACGGCTGACTGTCTCCATGAAAGTTGTATTCCATTTCATAATTCCATATTCTATAGATTATTATAAAAAACTTATATATTATATTCCTGATATTTATATCATGGTTTACATTTTTTAATCATTATATATGTATAAGGACCAAAGATATAACAAATTAAGACATATGTGATGAACTAATAGAATACTATCTGAAGTGAAACCATAACATGGGATGGTTAGCAAGTGAGTAATATAAGTTAATAATCCAAAATATATGTGGTATTATATATAATAATATGGTTATGAAAAATATTTTTAATAAATTTATATTTATTATACACATATTTTTAGTGAGAATAATGAGATTCAATGCACAATGTAAGCAGATTTCATCTCACTTTTTATTTCTGTGCGATACATGCTTTATTCACCACCCATTGCTTTTATGTTGTTTATGTACTACCAATAAATGTTATATATATATATATTATATTTGAATTTCTTTTTATTCACATATCCATTTTATAATCATTAGTTCATTTATTTTAATTTTTAAAAGTTAACAAATCAGTAAAAGATTTTGGTCTCAATTTTCCATCATTGAGACTCATGGTTTGTTATGCACCTAAATTCTTTTATAGAGTGTATATAATTTCATTTTACATGTTATTTCATGAATTTGCATCTTTTAATAAAAATTTTGGCTTAAGGATATTTCCTTTTTTACATGGATATTATGATCCAAGGTTACCATGTTATAATATTTTATTAAAATAATCAAATCTCTTTTTTTATATTGTTTATGTTTATTCTTCTTTTAATGAAATAATATGATCCATATTTTGAGAACACTAAATAGTTTGTATATCCTCTTTTTAATCAAAATATATTCATGAACTAGTTACATTTTCCACTTTTTGGTACTGAAGATAATGTTTTAAAGTAAAATCTAATCATCTATCTCTTCAGTCGAAAATCAATTATATTTAAAAACCATGTTTTCAAAAATGTTTTCAAAATATATTTGAAGCTGATTTTCAAGGAAAAAAAGAGTTTCAATTGTTATGGATTTTAATTTTTTTTAATTTTTCTAAACTACATTCAAAGAGAATATCTTTCAAAATAGTTTTATTTGGTAAAATGATTTTTCAACTCTAAAATGATATTTTCCTCAAATAGTTTTTTTGAAATATCGTTCAAAATTATTTTCCATATTTGATAACATCCATTGGTGTTACAATTTCTTTATGGGGAAATTATTCAATGTTTTCATTCATATTATTTCTCTAAATTGATTATGTTTTGATGGAATGAGGTTTATGAAACTCATTTCCATTTCATGGGATATATGATTTTGAAACCTATATCATTTCAGGGGTTATTTTTATTTTGAAGTGATAATAAATTCTATATTTTTTAATGGTTATGATATGTTTACATGTTTATAATACCTAGTTCATTTCATCAGTTATGATATGATTATTTATATTATTGTAGTACATGTATGTATAATTTAAATACGAGATGGGTGGCACCAATATCTCCCTCCAGTGCATTTGGTGAAGATTTATATCTCATGAGATAGACTAATTTGGTATTGGTAATGATGTTGACTACAAAAATAGCCATAGGAAGGAACAATGACTAACATGATGGTATGAGGAGTGAACATGTGTTACTAAGATGACCGTGGGAGTAAACTAGGACTACCAATATTGAATGGGGAGTGGACATATACTACCAACATAGTTTTTACAGCAATTCCTTGGAATCTATGGAAATCGTTTTATAAATCATTATGTGTCTGCCACAATTAAATGTTTTATTACTATGTTATTATTTTATGGCTTATGTTCTTTATTTCTTTATGCTTCATGTCTTATGAACTGATAATATTTATATGATGATTCGGGTATATGGATTTTGATATGTAGGTTTTGATCATCTATTTTCATGATCATGTCTTAATACCGTTATTCTCATGATTATACTTACATATCTTTGTTGTTTACCCTTACTAAGAATTTTATCTCACCCCATTTTATTTTTCATTCCCTATGTTATAAGGATATTAATTATGTTTGATGTGTCTAAGAAGGATTCTAATCATGAAGAACATAGTGGGAGATCATGTATCACACTTATGATTCAATGTTTATGTTTCCATGTTTCTAAAGGAACACGGCTAATATTGTCTTTGGGCATCTATTTGTATAAGGTTTTAAGTATTCCACAAATTTAATGTAATTTTAATGTATGAAAAACAAGGATCATTGCATTTATTCCTCTCTATAGAATTTATGATTCTAATTTAATACCATTTCACCTATCATAATTAATGTAAACCGACCAATATAGTTTTAACCATGTCTGGAAAAGTTTTACACATAATCTATTTTTTTAATTCAATCTAATAATATTGTTAATTCGTTCATTTGTTTGATTGAGGTAAGACATCCATATATATATTAATCATTCTAATTTTCAAAAATATAATATAAAGGGTGGTTAGATCATGATCCCTTTATAATTTTTAGTTTATCTTGGTGATATCAAACAAACCCTTGACTATAGGAGAATAACACATTAAACCATAAATATATTTGTGTAGAAATATTCCACCTATCGTCAAATGTATTTCCAAGATTTGTTTTTTACTCAGATCTAAAGTTGAACTACATTTATTCAACTATTATATTCATGCATTACATAATTTTTACTTACACAAGGTTTAGGGGAACCAAATGAGTGGTTAAAGAGGATTACATAAAATAAATTGTGAGTACACAATCCCTAACATAATTAAAAGAATTGGATGACATGTATTCAATAAATTATATTTTAAAATTATCACAAAAATATTCCAATAATATTAAATTAAAATAAATAATTTTCATCAATTGTTTAATCTAGGATTATTATTATCCGCATACATGCGACTAATGTATATTTTCAAATTATCGAGCATTTACATAGAATCATTATTTAATTATGATAAATCACCATGAAATAGTCAAATTAATTATCACATTAGATAAATAAATTATTCATTATGTCACATTTAAAAAATCATGGATATTACAGCATCCATAATTTTAAAAATTATATACTAGTTATATTTAGACTAAATAAATACAAAGTGTGTATGTGGTGGAAACAAGTAGAGTAGTTCTGAATTTCATGTGGAATTAATCAGGAATAAAATATTCTTAAACAATTTCTATACTGAATGTATCCTTGTTTAATATTTTAATTAAAATTATTTCTATGTAAATTATTTTATAATAGGAAATCCTAGAATGACGTGCACATCACATAAAAAAATAATTTCAATGGGAATATAAAACACATCATGTTTGTATTAATAATTGAATGTGGGTGAATTGATTAAATCACGTGTGAATTAATTACAAAATATGAGAATTAATTTATTACTACACATGTGAATTAAACACACCATGCCTGAATTAATTAATTACATATCATGTGGATTAATTACACATTACATGTAAATTAATTGCACACCACATATAAATTAATTTCAAATTATGTGTGAAATAATTACACATGGTGTGTGTTACACCACATGTGAATGAGATAAATGATCACCTTGTCATTTTTTATCAAATCACCACAAGTTTATTAATCACCTAACCGCCACATAATGTTAATTGAGTACAAGAACATGTTTATTAATTTCAAGACCATCACATCATGTGTAGTACGTATTTTTATGTTCTGCCATCAATCACACCTCATGTATTTGTTACGTGATGCGTATTTGTCTTGATATTTTATACTATGAAAATTCATTGTACGAGTGGATTGTACAATCATTACATGACATGTTGTTTGTAAAATCACATATCATTCTAGCCAGGTCAACACATGGTGCACATTAATTCCCCCCACATGCATTTTCTATAAGATGATCTAGATTTTTCACAATTCATCCTTTTTCAGTGTAAATGGTTACAAGGTGCAACACCCAACCCCAAACTACTAGGTTTTCGTTGAAGAATCACGTGGTCTCATGTGTTCTTCATCATATACAAGAGGTCACCGACCAACTTTGAGGGTGTATTCCTAGAAGTTGGTATACTATACCATCAGTACCATGTCATTACACAAATAATAATAATAACCATTTTTTATAAGAATTATCAATGTTTTTTCAGGATTCTGAAATATTCCATACAATCATACAGGTAATAAATAGTATACAAAGTTGGAATTCCAAACCAAAGTGACATAAAATTATTATATAAATCAATAAAAAAATATAAATATACTCTATAGTCTATCGTTGTGCACTAACAGCTTCATTATCCTCAACTCTCTATTGTCCATGGCCCCCTTACATTTACTTGGATCCATATTAATGTAGTCTACACAATCATCAAGAATTCCCATAATAGATGTGAATAATTAATCTAGTAGAAACCCACCAATGAGTCCCTAAAAAATATTTATATTTATAATAAGTGCATTACAAGATAGTAACTAGTGTGTATATAAGAATAAAAAAACACAATAACATATCAAGAAGTCATTCATTAACCATGTTTCCACAAACCCCTAGTAGTACCTTCTTCAATTCTGTATTGGAAGGATATTGGGGACATGTATAAAGTATCCAAAATGAGTGAAAGGGATAGTTTCATGGTCACTTAGAATCCCCATAGAATCATTCATACATTATACTAATCATCCTCTATTCATCCAGTATGTCATGTTACTTCATCTCATCTAGTGTTTTAGTAACCATTTAACTCAGCATCCACTATTAATCTTTTAGAAACATAGTACCTACCACATACTAGGAATCCTCATGGGAATACTCAATATGGACTCCATGGAAACATGATTTCTCTACCCTATACATAGGTCTCTATTTTCCTTTGTAAAGTCATGTTCTTTCCCCCTGTAAGGGATAACTGTGTCACAATGTTCCACTTGTTACAGGCACTAAGAATGCTATCTTTGAAGGGAAGGAAACATACATAACAAGTTACAGCATACAAACAATCATATCATCCTAAGAATAAAATACCAACATTAATACATGTGATCATTATAAAATGTGTTAAAAAAATATATATCAATACTCATTGAATCAAGCATCATATATTGGTCTCATGTTCTACACACATATCCACATGCGATTTTAATCATGCATGGTCTTCAATGTATGCCTACATAAGCATTATACCATTAAAAATATGTGTATATAAGATCCCTAAAAAGTATGAAACTTCCAAACAAATTATTTTTTATATTATCTAGAATATTAATTAATGAATCATCACTAAAACCATTTTCATCTATTCACCAACTCAAACCCATCACAAAGGATACATAGAACTGATTATATTATTTTATTTCATTAATAAATAAAAACACCACATTAAATAATAGTTTCATTCACTTTGATATTATATAATACACATGATAATTCCATATTAACCTTCTTGATAAATCTATATTATTTCATATAGAATAATTTAAATTCCACATCTGATAATAATCCCCCTCTTGAATAGACTTGGATAACAAGAGGTAAAAATTCTTTCCTAACACTTCAAAAATTTACAAACCATTATCATTCACTAAATATTTATTCAATTACTCTAGAATAAAATGAATAAAATGTTTTAAATATTCCCATGAAAAAGGTAAGGGAAAATAAATTCCTACCTAGAATAATATCCCTGTGGGAATTGCTACACTCAAAATAGAGGTGAAAGAAGATTTAGATGTTTTTAAAAGAGATACATAATAGACTCATTCTATCATGATGACTCCAAAAATCTTGCATAAATGAATCTTTGGGATCTATAGACTCAAAATGATCTCTAAAAATGAAGGTCTCAATGGTTGAACAATTTTAGAAGAAGCCATTCCATATTCAAAGTTGTAGTATTGAAAACCAAAAATTTAATTTATCTTTTAAAATTTTCTTAACAATAGAGAATTTAAATTCTTTAATAAGAATTATTTAAAAATTTATAAAATTAAATGAATTAGTTAACATTGATATTGGAATTTATAATTATTAATACATGTTACTAGTGAGAGAAGGAAAAAATAAATAAAAAAATGTGGTTTTTAAAATTATTTTTCCCAAAAATGGGGTTGTGTGAGGGTAACATGGTTTTACAATTACACATATATTAATTTTTATTTAACGGTATGGATGTTCATCCTTACATAGACCACACACCATAATTTCACTTATGCAACACCTAGAAAACCATTATACATCCTTTTTAATTTAGGGGTTACTCTTATGAAACTAAAACCTACCCTTAGGCATCCTTTGTGAACATAGGGTTACTCTTATGCAGGGAATCATTTAAAGATTGATAACATTAAAATTTTCACCCTGTAATGAATTCAAATCCTTCATAAGTTTCTCTAGAATTATTTATTGAACTAATTAGGCCATTTAACATGAATGTTAGACTCTATATCTCATGTCTTTTCAGGGATCTATCTATACTTCCATAGGATCTTGAAAATATTTATCATATTCTCTTGAAGTATTTTATTTCTTTGGTCAAAAATACACACAAAATCCTCCTTATAATATTCATTTTTATCTAACTCAACATCTTTATAGTCAACGAAATTCATAGGAAATGACATATACCTCCGTATTTGTTCCACATGAAAGACATCATGCATACCTGGTTAGTGATAAGGAGGATCCAGATAGTATGAAACTTTCATAACCCATTAATTGTTCATAAAGGGTCAATCAAAGACCTGGAATGAATACACATTCTCCCACATGTGATAATTCCCTAACCACGGTGACACTCTCAAGAAACCCTTATCACCACCATAAAAACACAATGGTCATATCTTCCATTTTCATATCATTATTTCCCACTCTGAGAAGTTATAATTAACTTCCTAATCAATTACACCCTTTCTAATGTCTCCTACACTAAACTATGTAGAACAAAAGCTACCTAACCCTCCTTTTTCAATCACAATAGTGAGAAGCATGACCAAAAATTTAGAGACTTGAATGGTTCCATCAGAATAGATGAATGGAAATTAATATTTTATATGAAATAAATAAATACTAGGTATTAATCCCACGATCCACCAAGTTATAGAACATAAGTTCAGAGTATATCCTATTGTATATAAATTTGTTTCTTGAACTTCCCATTTGTATGAGGGTGTTACACTATTCCAAATCTCAGACGAGTCTCGAGGGCTTTCTTAGAGCCCTTCAAAAAGTGATACATGAAATGAACATCCCAATAAGAAATAATAATCGAGGGAACTCCATGTAATCATATTATGTCATGGATATACATCCTTCCTAACTCATCCATGGAGTGAGTCACTCATATCAGTATGAGGTGAGAAACCTTCATCAACTGACTAAAAATCACCTAGACAACATCATGACTCCATAAAGACCTTGGTAACACTAGAAAACATTCTATCACTAATTCCACCCAATTATACATGGTAAATGAACATTACATTAGAAAAAAACCAATAATTTTTTACTTATCCTATAATATCTATAAGTTAGGAGATCAGGAAGCAAACCTATTTTTGTCACTCTTCATCTATGGCCACCAAAACTATTGTCTGAAGTTGTGGTAAATCTTTCTGACACTATGATGTACCACCCATCTACTGGTATGTAAGTATCTCATAAGCTCCTCTGTGATGGAATGATGTTCTACTAATGTTTCATTCATAAGGATCACATCTTCATCTCCAAAGAACCACCTATGTATAGGGTTACCTTCAGCTAGTTGATCCTTAATCACTGCACACTATTGGTTAGACTTTTTCATAGCCACCAAAAAATTCAACAAAATAATATCTGTTCACTATATAGACATAAATAATTGATCCTTATTCATCAGAATCACGTTTCCTCAAGTCATCCAACAATCTCATCAAGCCTCATTTCTCCATTGATGGATTCTCACCATGTTATTATGATACCTACATCTTTTAGTTTGGAGAATTGGAAATGATGTTACCTTTACTAGGTCTATGGTAAATCTGAAAGTAAAAAAAATTTATAGGTACTCAACACTATTCCTCTACCTCATATTCTAGTCCCATTATGTAAACAAGTAACAAAGCATCTTCTAGTAAGTGTAGGAAAAAGATATCTCACTAGAGAGATAGTATCAGTAGTAATTTAGATCATAGACCACATCTACCAACTCCAATTCATGAGTAGGGTAGTTCCACTCATGCGATCACTTCTAACATGAGGTATAATATTCTATGTTCTTCCTATTAATTATGAATTCTCCAAAACCAATACATAATTCATCATAGTACATGATGCATCAAATCCATTGCTCGGGATGTATCAACCCTAGATTTCTAGTCAACATAATCTACATTTTAATAAATGTCTCTTTACTATAGTTTAACCACTAGAAAATTATCCCATTTTTCATCAGTGTATTCATGGGTGATGATAATTGGGAGAAGTCCTAATTTAAATTTTGGTAAAGCTGGCTAAGCATATAAATATTTTCATATGAAATATGTTTCAATTATATATCCAAGACATCAATCCCTCCAATCTCTATTGTCACATAAAAATAACATTCATAGGCACCACATTCACTAAGAATGTCACCACCAAAATCTAGAAGTTAAACATAGATAGCATAGCACAAATATAATGTGCTCAAGAATACTCAACATTATCTCAATGTGTGGGACATACTCATCTATTATGAGTTAGTAGATGAGAATATCACTAAATAAACCCATGAAAAACAAATCTTGGTACATATGAATGTTCATTTTCATGAGGTCCAGGAACATTTTCAGAAAAATGGTTAAACTAACTGGCATCACCAGATCCTCTTATATCCCATACCTAATCTAAAACCCCATATTTAGGATTTTCTCCTCTCTAACATGCGGCTGGTGGTCTCTGGTTCATTGATCAATATTAGAGAACAATTGGAACCCATGTAATTTATCAAAAAGAACATCTATCATGGAAAAATGTATATCTATTATTCACATTCACTTATTTCATCTTTTAGTAATCAACATCATGTTGAATACTTTCATCCTCATTCCTAGTGAACAATATAGGTGAACCCCATGTTGAAGTACCCAACAAAGTAAATACCTTCTTCTCCAATTCATCAATATGTACGTTGAGATCCTTCTACTCAGGTAGATACATATGATAAGGGGTTATTGAAATGGGATGCATACCCAACATGGAATATATCTCAATTTAAAATCATCTATCTGGAGTAATTCTAGTGAATTTACCCAATCATATGTCTTGATAGATACCCATGACTAGATGAAATGTAAAGGGGGTTCCATTGATTCCTCTAAGATAGAAGATCCTACCATCTGCTTCATGATCATCCCATTATTTCCAAACTATATACCAACTCTTCTTGGTCCAATTTACATCCTAAAGTTATCACATACCTCTCTCCCATTGTACAATTAATTGACATTTGTCTTTGATAGCAATCATTGTGAGTATGTAAGTTGTCTAATCGGTGCATATTGAGAATCATGTTGAATCTCATCATCTCTAGTATCGTTAATAACCATATATTTCTTTATTTTCTGATGACTTTGGGACATATTCCCCTCACCAAATATGATTTACATTCAATCCCAATGGTGTATCATGGGAAAGTAACTTAGAGGATAACATGAAAAGTAAGTCATGTCTAGATACTACTAGTGAAGATAGAAATAAAGTAGAAACACAACTATGAAAGAATGAATTGGATAAAGTAGAGTTGATAAAAAAATGTACCTTGAATAGTAGATAGACTCTCACCACTATCTTCTAAACTCTGATCCACTGAGTAGATGTATCCTTGCTCAGATTTACAACCCTATCCCTGAGATACATCGCCATCAAATTCATTGTATGAGTCTACTATTGAAGACCCAATAATATCTATGAGACAACCTTTGTGTTTTTATTTTACCCATATAGAACCTCGCCCTCAGTGATCTAGTATATTACTAATGAATATTTCCTACCATTCCACATCATATGCATTCGATATAGGGATTTGTGAAAACCATGTTTTGGTGCCCAAACATTCCATATTTAAATCACTGTAGATCTTCTCTTGAAAGGGATGAATAATCTAGACTATAGTATACTGGAATATTTATATTCTATTCTATATCATTGATCTTCCTCGTCTTGGAACTAGAAGAGGTACTCATCATAGTTGCAGGAGGTCTACTTTCTTAAGAACTGAAGGGTACAATAATACCAACTGCTCAGCCCTCATCCAAGATTACCTTGATGGACAAGGACTTATATAGAACCCATATCTATGGCCCTATGTGGAATCTCTAGACCAACTCTCTGATGTTGAGACGTAGTCTGATATCAATATTTTGGGCCTTATAATATTCATTCTGGTCAGTAATATGTGCAATGTGATGAATATAAGTAAAATGAGTGGATTAGTCAAAAACTATCAGTGAAATATTATATATCTCCATTAACACATGTGATAAATAATTATTTGGAATATTAGGAATTAAATCATTGAATAACAGGTCATTTAAGGCATCCTAAGTGTGTCCCTCAAGTCCACTATCTTGTCCTATAACTCCCAACCAATTCCATGTGGATCCCTTCTTCATGAACACTACCATATTATCCATTATATTATTCAGTAACTCAAATAATTAGAGGATACCCTCAATGATTTTATCTTAATCATCGACATATTATGGTTGACATGCAACTTAAAAGGATGGAGGATGCTGGATCTAAGAGACTATGTCATAGTAAACCATATATCATGTTGGAAGGACTCCCATTTGGAGTTTTCCTACTAAATGCACCACTATACTTGGTAAAAGAGTGTGTTCTGTTGCACCCTAATTCAAATTAAGTTGAGGAATATGATCATTGGAAGTACCTCACCCATGTCATCTAGTGTTCCCATCAATCTTCTCTAAGTTGGAATCTTCTATAACACAAAGGTGACCATTTGGAAAAAGTGGTTTATCCTAACCAGTCTTATGGATAACAGAATATTATCCCTAGGATTCAGCTCATAACCCATGGTTTACCCCTCACAACACTAACCAAAGGTATCATCCCTACATGTAATTCAAAATAATTATATATATACAAAAATACAATGTCATGCATATTTCGAAAAATTAACACCAATTAAGATATATCATAATAGAATGATGATTTAGATATATCACACAATAGTGAATATATACTAAATATATATAATAATTGTATACACTATATTTAAGAACCTATATAAAACAATAAGATAGGTATATTTATAGAATTTGAACATATTTACCTTGTCTTGATGCATGAAATCACTCAAATCTCAAAAAAATACTAACAAAAATCCTACTTGTGGTTACTTAGAGGTCCATTACAAATGTTATGACAATTAACATGGAAACATCCCTACACAACACCAACATAGGTATCTATTTTCAACTATATTCAAGTTGTTCTAAAATATATGAAGAAACATTTTCTCTAATACCATTTTCCTACACCCATCCTGAAGCACTGTGTTTGATCTAGAGTGTCACATGACTGAATGTGATCCTCCATATACATAAGAGGTTACCAAATAGCAATGAGGGTCTATGTTTGTCTTTGGGGAGATAATACCCACTATATCATACTATATCTTAAATAATAATATAAAAATATATTAACTAGAATGATCAAAGTATCATTTGGAAACTAAAAGATGGAATAGAGTCAAACAGGTAATAAATGGGCTACCAAGGTGGAAAGTCAAACCATAGTCATAAGAGATGTAGATAAATAAATAAATAAAATAGTGTGGTCCTTTTGAGTCCATCATAATCTATTACCATCTTAGTTCTCCCATACTCAACCATAATCCAGAAGACCTTTTCCCTTACTCAGATCCAAATGAATTGATTCTTCATGCACGTTCAAAATTACCATACAGGGTGTGAATAATTAACCTTATAAGACACCACTAATTGATCCTTAATAAATGTAAAAAATTATAACTAGTTTAATTTTTGATAATAAATATGTGTATACAAGAATAAACACACCCAATCACATAACAATAAGGAAATCTCTAACCAAAAATCCTCATACCCCTGACCATGCCTGCATCATCTCTATGCTACAAGGATAATGAGAATATGTCAAAAGTAACCAAAACTAGCCATAGATCTGGTAAAACAATTTGTTGGAATCCTCGTGGAATAATGCGTACTTTCTACTCAATGTCCTCTAGTCATCTAGTATATCATGCTACCCTACATCGTCTAGTCTTGGAGTAATCATGTTACATTACATCCACAAGGCTCCCTCATGATTCATGGAACAGGACATTTAATACACATCCTCTTGTAAATGATCAATATGAACTCCCTGGGATAATAATATATCCCCTTTATGCTTAGGTTCAGCTTTTTTATAATCGCACATCATGTGCACTAACCCTATAAGGGACAACCATTTCACTATGGTCCAACAGTTTCAAGAACCAGGAACAATACATCCAAATGCATGGTAACATACCTAACAATATAAAGCCTACAAGAAATCATATCATCCTTAAAAAATAATATATCAATATAAATACATGTGATCGTCATTAAATCTGAAAAAAATATGATAAGACAACAATCCTGGAATTAAGAATCATAAATAGGTGTCATGGGATACAAAAAAAACCCACATGTGACTACAATGAAAAACAAACATCAAGGTATGCCAATATAAAAATTTAAAATGGAAAATATGTTTATAATAGAGCCCCAAAAGGTATGTAACATCCTATATCATGTTTTTTGATGTTATCAACATGTTTTTTCAAGGAATTTTTACTCAAACCATGTTCACACATTCACCAAAACAAATTGCATTCCATGGATTCCAGTAATGGATTCTATTATTTTATTTCAAATAGAAATAAAATCACCAAAAGTGATAATATTTTCTATCTCCTATAAAATTGAAAAAAAACATTATAATTCTATACTATCATTCTTGATATTTTTAGAATATTTTTTATAGAATAATTAAAATCCCACATGTGATAATAATCACTCTCTAGAATAATCCTAGATAACTAGAGATAATAATTATTTTATCACTATTTATTAATTTACTTATAATTATCATTCTATATATATTTATATAATTTCTATAGAATAAATTAAAAGAATATTGAAAATTTCTCATTTATAATTAAAAGGAATATAAATTTCAACATGGTATAATATGCCCTTGAGAAATGATTCTCTTATGATTAGAGGAGGGAGAGTTTAGTACACCTAGATGATTAGATAAAGGGATTAGGTATATCATTAGTACTCCATATATAGTAAATAAATGAGTATTTATGACTCGTGGACATGGTTATATCTAGTTTCCATGCAATGGTTCATCTATTCATGGTGGAGTATGTTTTCATAGAGTGGAACACATCACGAGCTACAAGGGCATTATCGGTGATCAGTCTCTTAGCCGCGAAAGTGCTCTGATTTTCCGAGATGATATCAGGTAACCAAGTATGTAGCCGATTAACAATGATCTTTGAGAAGATCTTGTAAGAGAAATTTTAGAGGCTAATAGTTCTAAATTCAGGGACCACAAGAGGTTTCTTGATTTTGGGAATGAGGACGAGTACAATTTCATTGATATCAGAAATGTTTGTTTTCCCAACCCAAATTTTCTTCATCAGATTGCATATGTTAGGACCAATAATGTTCCAGTATTGTTTAAATTAGAGGGCGTGGAATCCTTCCGGGACCGGGGCCTTAGTAGGGTGGATATGTTTCATAGCCAGACGAATCTCATTATCTGTCACATATTGGGTAAGCTAACGATTGATCTCTTCGGTGATCACCAGTCTGATGTTATCCTATACTTTAGAAAAAATGTAAGGACTTCCTAAGGAAAAGAGGTTCTGAATGTAACTAAAAATAGAATATTGGATTCCATCGGTGTTGAAAACATTTCCACCATCTGGCTGCGAGATACAAGATATAAAATTTTTCCAACACCTAGCCGATTCTTTATGATGAAAATACCATGTATTAGCATCCCCTTCTGCAATGTGGGTGTCCCACGCCCACATATCCTAGAATATTTCAATGATTCATAGGTATTAATCTAGATCCCTTTGAGTGACACTAATTTTATAGAGATTTCAATTGGATGGGTGTTGGTTGTGAAGTTTGTATAGTTTCCTTTCAAGGAAATCACAGTGCCTATTGGGATGACGGAGTTTCTTGTTGCTCCAAGACCTCAGATCAGATGCGACCTATTGTAGATTGGATCTAACATCTGTCAGATTACTCTTCCAGCTTGATTGGATAACATCTTCACATTCGTGGTTTTTTTGTGGTTGATGTTTTTTCTAACCTCATTTCCTGGGCTGCATCCTCTCATAAAATCTATGGGGAAAAGGTTTTTCATTCCAACCCACCGGTTTCACATCTCTTCTTCACCGATGACTACCTTATTTTCTCTAGAGAAACCAATAATGAGTGCAGTTCGATCATCCATGTGATCCAATAGTATGAGAGGCCCTCTGGACAATCAATAAATCATGGAAAATTGGAAATGTATTTCAGCGCTAGGGTCCCTCCATCCAAAAAGTAGAAATCTGCACCATTTAAACAGTTCATATGGTCAAGAAACTTCAGATGTACCTAGGGATACTTACGGTGATAGGTCGCTCAAAAAAATAAATCATCGCATCTATGATGGACAGGATTGAGAAACAAATTCAAGGCTGGACCCCTAAAAGAATTTCCTAAGCCAGCAAGGAGACCCTCATTAAATCTGATGTCCAGTCTATCCCCAACAATTTTATGTCCCTCATTAAGCTCCCAACTACTGTCATCAATCAGATACATGCACGCACAACCAACTTCTGATGGGGAAAAATAATGGAAGTAATAGAACCCACTAGATATCCTGGGAGAACCTCTGCATACCAAAACATGAGGGAGGAATGTAATTCTGGGACCTCCTTCACTATAATGATGCATTGTTGGCTAAGAAAGGTTGGTGCCTTTTAAATCTCCCATCCTCTCTGTGTGTGCAGGTTATCCAAGAAAAATACTTCCCCCACAAGGACTTCCATGAATCCTCTCTTGGACCCCATCCCAGCTTCCTCTGGAGAAGTATTTGGGGTTCTTGAAGACTTCTGGAAAAAGGGTTGGGCTAGAGGATTGGGAATGGCTCAACTGTTAACATTTGGACTGATCCCTGGATGATCGACATAGAAGGAGTGCGGGTATCATCCCTTTCCCAACCAGGTTTTGATGATGCCACTGTCAGGTGCCTTTTTGTCTATTAGGGGTTTGGGTGGTTCATGGAAAATATTCACGCATGGTTTAATGAAAGAGACAAAAAAATTCTCCTGAGTACCCCATGTGTTCCAAACGCAGGCCTTGATCATGACTTCTAGATCAACGACCTCTTGGGAACCTATATGATGAAATCTAGTTACCAGCTCTCTATTGAAACTCAGATAGATGTTCAGGAAGGGATCTGTAAAAATCGATTTGGAAACTACATGTTCCCCCAAAAAATCCGCCACTTTTGGTGGGAGGTGTGCATGGGAACCCTCCCTACCATGATATTTCTCATCTTTCGACATATTTCCGGTGACAGGTTTTTCCCCTTCTGCCAGAACATCCCAAAATCTCTCTTTCGTGCTATCATCTAATGCCCAGGGGCAAAAGAGATTTGGAATAAATTGAGCTCTACTACATATTATTCACTGAACATGGGATCAAAAACCCCCCTCTCTCCTGATGTGATGGTGCTCCTCCTTCTCGTCGGCTAAAGCGGGATCTCTTTGCATCCTGGCCTAGATCATTTGGGTCCACCGAAACAATGCCATTTTCAACCATGTTCAAAAACCACCTAGATTCTGGATTGAATGGTCTTTTTCCTAGATTGAGGGCTTGCATCACCATAATGGAAAAAATAATCCCTTTTGAACCCCTTCCTTTTCCTCCCTATGGTTCCCACCACTAGAAGGGATTCTCAAGATTAACGTGGATTTTTCTCTCCCCAAGGATTGGCATGTTTCCCTTGGCCTAATGGAACGGAATCATCCTGGTCAAATCATTGCAGCCAAACACGAATCACATCACATTTTTTGGGTACCTGTGGTTTCTGAGGCTGCCGACATCCTCACCAGAATGATGCTCGCTAAAGACTATGGATGGTATAAAATCAACCTCGAATCAGACTGACTCACCATTATCAATGCAAGAATCCACAAAAATGGTGGAATTCAGTCCTTTGGATCCCTCATCAGGAAAATACTCTCTCTCCTTCAATGCTTTACATTCTGCACCTTCTCCATTACCAAAAGGGAAGGAAACAATACTACCCATCATCTGGCGGCATCTGGACTCTTTAATGCCAACCAGATTTGAATGGACCATTTTCCTTCATGGCTTCACATCTGTACGTCTGCTGATTTTTGACATTAATGATTTTTTCTTTTATAAAAAAAAGTCTCATGGACTCAAAAGGATCACAAAAAATGAAGGTTTTCATTTTCCAGTCAAATTAGAATAATTAATTTCATGTATAGAGACATCGTATTAGAAATAAAATTAAATTAACTATTATTGATTTATTTTAATCATATATTAATTGTGGAGAATTGAAATTTTACCATAAAAATTATTTGAAACATTAATTGATTCAAGGAATCAATTACCAAGGCTTTTTTATTCAATATCATCCAAATTTATTAATTGTGAAAGCTAGAAAAAGGTAGTTTAAAAGGATGTTCATTAAATTATTTTTCCCAAAGAGGGAATTGTATAAGGGTAACCTAGTTTTACCTTTAAAAAACTTATGTGTCACATATGGTAATGTTGAATCCCCAATACAAAGGGCACACACCCAAACTTTCCCTTATGAAGCTCATGTACAATCCTTAATCATCTATTATAAATTTGGATTTACACTTACGCAACTCGAACCTATACATATGCATCCTTTGAAAACATAATATTTCTATTATGTGGTGCATAGGTTACCCTTTTGTAACCATTATAATCTTTTTTAAACCCTTACATAGCTCATTTTTTACCCTTAAATAACACTTAGGTTACCCTTATGAAAACATCATAATCTTAGGACTACCCTTACACAACTCATGTTTACCATTACACAATGCATCAATACACATTATTACCCTTAGAAATGTAAATCCTACCCTTATGAAACATATTTAAAAGTTTTATTAACCATAAAAAACCCCAATAAAACAACTTCCACCCTTAAAAATTATTTTAAAAATACAAGTTACACTTAGTTAATACATATGTGTTGCGTTAGGGAAAGAATAATTTTTATTTTAAATTATTCACAAAATTGACTTATAAAATATAAAAATTAGTGGTTTTTATGAAAATTTAGCAATTTATAATGATATATAATTCATTTAATAATGGGAAACACACTATATAAAGATTTATTATTTTACCAAAACTCTTGTCACCTTATGATGGAATCATATAATGATTTTTAGGTATTTGTAACATATTCTTATTTATATGACTAGTAATGTAGAAAGAGAATAGGATATTTAAATGTTCATATTTAAATAATTGATAATATATAAATAAAAACTAAATATTTTTTTATATTATCTATTAAGGATTAGTAGATAATTATAAATTTAAATGTGATCTCTTTGATACTGCATGATGGTTCCACACAAAATGGAAGCACATATTGGGTGGTCGGAAACTTATTTTTGAGAGGTTATAATGAATAATCCACAATGTACATGATGATACACATCATGCCCGATGAATTAAATTTGATAAAAATAGATACCGAATATAAAAATTATTATATAATTCTTTACATGTTAAATTTATAATTAATTTATAGATGGATATTATATTACCATCGCATGCATTCCTTTCAGTGGTGATAAATTGGT
Organism: Viscum album; assembly: GCA_963277665.1. NCBI lineage: Eukaryota > Viridiplantae > Streptophyta > Magnoliopsida > Santalales > Viscaceae > Viscum > Viscum album. The sequence goes on from OY728155.1 coordinate 729,609,809, forward strand.
TGGCCTTAATTTTGAAATCATTGTTTTCAATAATTATCTAGGTGTACTATCCCTCTAGTATTTATTTATATATGCTCTATAAACATCATAACACCATTGTAGAATTGGTATGTTATATCAGTATTGATATTGATCTCTTATGTCACCCATCATTGGTAATGACTATAATTTTTTAGTGGTATCAATATTCATTAGTCTCTCTCAAATTCATGAGAGGAAGGGGGATCAACACTCTTATTAATGAGTGTGTTATTGGGAAATTTAGTATCATAGGGTTTGAGAGAATTATATCTTCTGTTTTTGGTTCATAATGAACAATTATCCTGGGAATGTGATTTAGCCTTGTATTTATAATGCTAGGTTTGGATTTTTAATTTCACACGGGCCATCATTCAATCCCATTAACTATAGAGAACCGTTTATATTATAATAATACAACTATAACTATTTAATTTAAATTTGAAACACCTACGAATGAATGAATATCATTTTAATGATAAATTAATTAGTATTTATTTACATGATTTTTAATATATCATTAGCATCTAGACTATTAAACTCAGTTCATTTATCTTATTTGATATTTTTACAAACAATAATGACTATTTATTTAATAATTAAATTATATATAATTATTCACCAATTGAAAATTAAATATTATATTCCCTAAAATTGTAAATAAATATTCATTTAATATTAAACTCACATATATTCTCTAAAGTAACTAGTGACTAATTATTTTTAATATAAAATTCATGAATAATTATCAAACCATACACATGATTAATATTTATTCAATATTTTAAATTTATATCAAATCTAAATGTGGTTCTAAATAAACATTGTGAATGACCCCATATGCTCCCCTCTAAAAGGATTTACATAGAACCAATAATGTCCTAGGATATCATCATACAATACATCGAGGAACCCATAAATATAGAATTTAAATGTCATAATGGAATTATCCATATGAAAACAAACACTGTATAGCATAACCATTTTATCAAGATATCCTTAGCCAAGAAGGTTCCTTGTTGGTGTTGTGAACATATGTGCTCTATGTATTTTGTTTTACTTTAACATAAAATAGAATTACATAATAAGGAAGTTATATTTACATCAAAGGGCACAAAATATTGACATCCATAAAAGAAAAATGCTAAATATACCTTCTCTCATTATTCATTAAATTAATATTCCTCATGACACACCCAATATATCCAACCTCACCATAAGCACATATTCTAATAGTTTTTTTAATACATAAATGTGTGGAAATCATGATCTGAATTAATAATAATATTAATTTTTAAGGAATATTCTACATATCATTATATAAGAACAACAAATGACATATATAAATATAGATTTACAACTAGAAGGTCATGTTATCATAATCTCTCTCTCTAAAAATTTCGTAGGGTGTACACCACGAGGAAGTGTATCAAAGACCCATAATTATCCAACCATGATAGTCTATTTCATTTGGGTCACATAAATTTTTATCATTAAGTTATAGAATATATAATTAATAATGCTATGAATAAACTTCTAGGTTACCATAACAACAAGAAACTAGTATGAATTTTCAGTGTATAAAGTTCTCCAAGTACATTACCACATAGATTCCAGATAAAAGAATAACAATCATATGATATGTAATTAATTAATATTCAAGACTATGACTATTATATTTATATAATGTTTAATTTAGTTAGTTATAGGGAACCAACTCTAATAGACACTTACTTGCACTAGATTAAAGTATTAACACTATTCATGTTTATCTTGCATGTTAGACATGCTTCTTCTAAGGTATGGTTATGGTTGATGATCCCACCATGCTACTTATGGATATTTTTCTTATTTGGAACCCATATCACAGAGAAAATTCCTCAATAGAGGATATGACCATGTATATTTTTTTTCTCCATCATATCTATTATTTGGATAATACCATAGATAAATGTTCTTCATAGAATGATGGAAATTAAATATCTTGGTAAAAAACCAAAATCTAGAAAGAAAGTTTCATAATTTGATTATTAAGATATTTTTTAAAATGAATCATACTTGGTAAAACATATATATGGAAACTAATAATTATGATAATATTTAACCTTATAATTATTTTGATTCTAGATCAAATAGGTCTAAATAATAATATTTTTGTATCCCCAAAAAACTAGTATTTCTATTTATTTAATTTTGAGGGACTCATTGACTTTTTAACTCAAAAAGAATGTGGAATTTTTATGAATTCCTGCATGTGTAGTTCTAATGGTCTTATTTGATATTTTTATTGTTTTATTTATGCATAATAAAGATCAAACCTATGTACAAATCATGGAATGTTAAATGGATTTCAAAAGTACTCTTCATAATATTTTGTCTATAATGAATAAGAATACAATGTGACACTAGAAACATTTTAGGTGTATTTTTTTATATTTTATTTCTCAATACCATGTAATTTGTGTACTAAAACTTGCATTAAGTCTCCCCATGATCTATAATATTTGATCAAGTCCCATAGAACATGGTTTTCTAGTGAAGTCTTATTTTGAGAAATTATTTAGTATTATATGGCTTTATGTCTAATCCATAGTTTTATATTTCATATCAAACATACCTATCTTTAAAAACATACCTCTCAAAAAACCCTCCTAAAAACAAAGAAACATTTCATTTAAAATGAATATTAGTTGATCATTACACTTTTTTCAACCCATAAAAAAACCATGAAACTTCAATTCTATGTTGTATTTCTTTTATGACTATAAACTTCATGGTTACATTATATAGACATGTTTAAAAAGTTTACCTATAATAGTGGTGAGCAATAAAATTGTTGACTAATATGATTATCATAGTAACTATGACAAGTAATGTTCAAAATAATTTAAGCATAATGGATTGGTGTTACTTGTAAAGCCTTATAGGAACCTTTCCTAAACTAGCCATGTATATTTTTAGTTAAATACCCACCAATGTATTTATATCAACCACCTAAATAATGAATTTTCATACATGTAATCCATCATTGAATTCATAAAAACTTTTCAATCATAGATAGATGGAAAATTATTCATTGTGTTGCATGTATTATTATTATTGAATAATTTATCGTTGATCATAGTGGATATAAAACCACCACTTTGGTTTTAACTATCCAACAAAATGTATGCCTATTGAAATGTTCCTCATAATAGTAATTGTAACATTTATCTTTATTGTACCAACATTTTCACCTAGATCCAAGATTCAATTTAATTAATGGTGTCACATTATATAAAAAGTGAAACTCTTCCCACATAGAAATTTATTAGGAATGAATAATACCTTTTTATCTTGGCCTCATTAATATCAATATTATTAATTGGGTCATCAAATGATATGTACCTTATATTTTTTATGATGTACATTTGAATATTTAAAAAGCTTTACAAATAGGTCCCCGGAAAACACATGAGGTTGTGAAATAATAGAATTTCTTTATATCATAACTTATATGATATCTATTAGTCAATATCAGTGGAAATTCTCTCAAAATCCTCTCTACAAACCCATTTTTTTATATTTTTGAATAAATAACATTGTGGTTAAGTGAAAGAATTAAAAATTCATCCACCAAAACAAAAAACTTATCAAACATGTTCAAAATTCATACCACTTCCAACCCCCAAAAACAATATCCCCTCAAATCCTTATACAATGTAAACTACCACCCATTTTCTAATTTGAAAATTTTGAAAACTAAAAGTGATATAACATGTCAATGAAGAGCTGGAAATTCTATTGACTTCATGAATGACTAGAGACATCTAAGGAAATGCCACCTTGAACACAATTTTCTACTCAAACTCCACATCCCAAAACCTTATATAACACCACCTTACCACACCGATTAGTGTGAGTGGCATAATAATGAACCCAGAGTGAATTTTATAGAAGATGAGTTTCTCAATAGCGAACCATAAACTTCATTCCTCCATAGTCCACTCAATGATACACCCCCAAAGCATTGTAAAAGACCATCACACCATGCTGACTAGGATGAGTAGTAGAATCATGAAGCAAGAGTACAATTTATAGTAGACAAGGATTTCAATTGAAAACCATGACTATCACTAAAAGATTACTACATTCCTTAAAAATAACCACCATGAGATATTGAAATAGTGAACATCCCTTCCTAGTTACCCCATTTCAGGGATCACCTATAAGCCACCCTTTAGAGATAATCACTCCTCATCGAGAGAAAATAACCACTCTGTTAACCATTCAACCGTATCTAGGTGACAACATCCTTTCTAGGAGAATAATAAATCCATTCACCAATGAAGAAAACGTCCAATAGAAACCCAAAAATCAAAAATTATCATAATAAGGGATGAACTATAGATCTGAAACTAGACAAGAATCCCATTTATGAAGACCTTTGTCTCTCGTTACCACAGACACATCACCACCCCTCATAGAAATCCCCCAACTTCACCTGATCCATAAAGATTTAGGTGGAAAAGGACACTAGTAACAACTACGAATTTTCCACACACAAGAGAACCTAAAAGAAGAATGAGACTAGACAAAATAAATAGAAAACCTATTCCATAAAAAGTGTTTCTCACAAAAAACATAGGTCTAGTTGACTGAAAATGACCACCGAATGAGACACCCTAATTTGACATGGAGAGGACAATGCAAACCAGGATGTTGTGAAACACTATCGCATCACCTGTCAACTACGATCCCTATAAATGAACAAAGAGAAACCCTGATTAAAATAGTCTTAGGGAAGGAATAACCCTCAGCAAGGAGATCTAAGGAAGGGAGATCTCTTCGCTGAGAAGAAAATTCTTAAATGGAAAAACCCTAGAACTGCCCGAGCACGATCCCAACATGCCTTAGTTGAGTATAAATTTTGAATGTGGTTATTTTTTATTCTATTATTTGAAAAACATTTATGGAAATTATCCATAAAATACTTCAATATATATAAGAGAATATTTTCCCATCTACAAAATATTTACATTATTTGTATGATATGAATAAGTTAATGTGATTTTAGAAAAGACCTTCACTCTTCATTTAATGATCCCCATATACCTGATTAAGACATACTTTGATATACCTGCCAATTGAATCACATAACATCTACTAAGTGTATTCATTACTTTTAGTTATCATTCTATAATTTTATTTAAGTAAATTCATAAATTAGTTTAAATTCCCACTAGCTATATCATAGAATTGCTCATTATTTATACCTGAATTAATTTCAAAATCATTGTGGAAAACCATTATTTCTAAATGTTTCTCTATAAAAAACCTGATAATCATGTATATTAATAATAGATATTTTTTTATTATAATGGTGACTAAATACCATTTAGTGTAATTATTTATAACAATTTTTAGTTAACAAATAAAAATAATAATATTTCCATAAGAAATTTTGAATATTATATTTTATATTTCAAGATTTATTTTTGAAAGGATATATGTTATTCAAGAATTATTTAATGATTAATTATGTGTATAATTCCCTCATAACATTAATTTAAAGAAAATAATTTCTATTGTGTCTAATACAATTCTGATATAAATATATAGGTAACACTTAATAAAAAATAGTATAACTAGAGTATACCAATTGAGAAATAAAAAGTAGTCAAATTCTATTAAATGACATAGAAATTACCCTTTCCATCCTCAGGGATAATTCATCTTTACTTCGTGAATTCATCGATTATCATAATATATTATGGAATCTTAATTAATCTTATCCTAAGATAATGCACCACATTTATATTAATGATTCATTCTTGGTTTTAGTATTTGAAAACAAGATGTTTTCTAATACCCATGAAGATAAATAGAATGTTTAAAATCCATGATGAATATATTTGAATTAGATGAAACTTTTTGTGACTTCTTCATTTCATTGAAATTGTCCTTTAAATGGCCCATTATATCTATATAAGAAGAAAACATCCCTCATGTTCATCACAATACCTCAAAATATTTTTTATCATAAAATGATATTAAAGAGGTTCCATTTACTAAAAAATAATCTTGGAATTTTCGTTCTTTTCTTTTCATGTCATTCACTATAAGATTTGTGGAACCATATTCCCCATAACTTTCCTTTACCAGGTAATTCATTGTCAACAGATTCCCAGTTGTTCATCCCATAATTCTAGATGAATAATTAGAACCTAGAAGAAAAAAATGATAGTATTATATTAATGGATAATTTCTTTTCCATATGGACTCACAACATCTATAAGTGATCAATTTACTTGATTATATTTATGTGATTATGAATATCTATGTAGCCTATTATAGTTTATACTTTTATAGTGCAGTTAAAATCTCATTTATCTTATTCCTAACTTCTTATTCTCAAGATATAAGAGATGGCAATTCACTGTATGGTAATTTAGGTTTTTATATTGCATTATTAGTTATCTTAACATAAATGTTATTCAAACACAATAGTATATTTATTCGTCTCCGTGTACCTTCTATAAGAATCCTTCACTCATTAGATTTATTGGTGAGGTGGCTCAATAAGAATAAGGGATTCCAGAACATTATATAAATTTTACATTTTTAGTTCAGTGTATTAACAATTGTACTACCCATAATAATGTATACTATTGAGGACACAATATTTTCCTAAGTGACCATAATGTTATGATGATTTTTATTTACTTATTTAGTTAAAATTATATTTTAGTTTTATCTTGATTAATAAATGTTATAATGTATTAAATTTTTTTGTTACTCTTCTACTATTTTATCAATACCCAATAACCCTTACCAATTCTATTAGAATACCATATTATGGGTATATTCTAAAGTAAAAGTTCTATATTCCCCTTGTTATAACCTAGATGGAGCCAAAAAATATATTTTATGGCATTTAGGTAGTAGTAACATGAAACATCATTTTATCATAGATTTTTTATATGTTTATAGGACTCCCTAATACCAAAATATATTTTTGGGAATTCGTCCACATTTTACTACTAGTTTAATAAATTCTCATAGAGGATCTCAACCCTTAATATGAACTAGGTTAATTTAATCCAAAACAAAGGATAAAAATTCCCTGATAGTTGAAATCATCAGAATAGAGGTCATCAATCACTTTGAACTATCATTTGATTTCAACCCAATTAGTGGAAGCTTATAGATACTCAATATGTTTTTAGGGATTTATACATTTATAACTAAATATGCCATTTTATATTTATTACATTCTTATTAATATAAAATGAATTTATAATAATAGATTATCCAAATCATGATATATTTTACACATAATTTGATTTTATTTTAAATACATTATGCATGATTTTTAATTCATTAATTTATGTGATTACAATAAGGAATCAAAAAATAAATTAACCATGATAATTAATAAAAATGAGATAATAAAAGTGTTATTACCATGTTTCTTTTATAATGGTTAGTTTATCAAGTAGATAATGAACCAAACCCAGAAGCCAGAAAAAATAAAACCATAAACCATTACATGGTTTGTGTTATTGCATTCCACATGTCGCATAATGAATCCTCTAGATTGGTTTTCCATAGTTTCACGAACCCCCATAATTGTCCTGGGAGATCCATCCATTACAAATGTTTTACTCACACACTAGTGAGTGGAACCAAAGTATTGGTTAAAATGGATTATTTAATAGAAATATTTAGTATGCAAGCCCTTCAATAATAAGAAAGATGGTATGACACATTAGACATCAATTTAATTTTTTGTATTAAAAAATAAAAACAACAATAATATTAAATTAAATGATATCAACCACATACATTTGTAACACTAGGATTATGATCATCAAAAAATAAGAAACTAATAAACATTTTAACATCATCTAGCATTCACATTAATTAAATATTTAATTAAGGTAAAATTGACATAAACAAATATAATTTATTGTCACATTAATTAATTAATTAATTCCCTTTTTCTTATCATAAAAATCATATAAATTATATAATCCATAATTTTAATAAATAAATATAGTAAATTAATTATATTTTAATTAAATAAGTTCACAATGTGTACTTAGAGGAAACATAAAAAATATTTTATAAATTTATTGTGGAATTAATATTTAATTTAATATTATTTAACCCATTCCTATATAGAATATATCAATGTTTAATACTTCAATTAATATTATTTCCATGTAAATCATGTTTTTACATCCATGAAATATGTGACAATTCATAAAAAAATTAATTACAATTTGTATTAAACACCTTATTTGTGTATTAATAATTTACCATGTGTGATGTTATAACATCACATGTCAACTACTTACACCGGGGGAGAATTAATTAATTACTAAACATGATAATTAAATACAAAATGTGTGAAATATTTACCTATATCGTATATAAATTAATTACACCTTATATGTGAAATAAAAACACATTGAGTGAAATACACTACATGTGAATTTATTAATTTACCATCACATCATCTATAAAAAATACACTTTGTGTGCTAATTACATGACACCACATGATGTGAATTAAATACCAAATGTGTCTATTAACTATACATACATCACATCATGTACATTAATGTGTTTCTCAGCATTCTCTCACACTCTTCATGTATTTATCACATGATGCATCATAGACAAAATGTTTTTAAATAAGAAAATTTATGGACTATATTCCATGTATGAGATTTATGAGGTGTATTTTTTAAAAAAATTTCTTCCATCCTGTCTTGATTCACAAGTGGATTGAATTAATTCACTCCACATGCATTTACATCATGATGACTGAAATTTCTCATTATTCCTCATTTTACAGTTTATATGGGTAAAATGAATTCACCAATGGGATACACACCGTATAGTATTGTGTTATCTAAAAAATATTCTTGTGACCCCCCCCCCCCCCCCGATGGATTTTTTTTGAATTTTATTCATGTATTTTAGACCATATCATCATTTTTTAATTGATAAAAAACAGGGAGGAAATGATATTTTGATGTTCTTATTTAATGAATTAATAATCTATAAATGAAAAGTATAAAAATTAATTTTATCAATATATGATTAATAAAATATTATATAATTAAACATGATCATTTTGAAACCACATGATGGTTCAAGATGCAGTGGAATCAACTATTGGGTATTGGCCAACATGAATTTTTTCATTTTTCAATTAATAATCAATAATGTGCACGACAATATATACATTGAAAAATTAATTTCATCTGATGAAAATAAAATAATAATAAATGAACCAAGATAGAGGATATTTCCAGGGTACATTTATAATTATTTCATATAAGTTCCAAGAATTACCATATCATGAAATTAATTCATCATTATTGAGTTTTTTACCTCACTTATCCTTGCATCATTTTGATAAAAGAAACGATTCTATAATCCCTTTAGCAGTGTTCTATAGGTCTTAAAAATACTCATAATGTCATCTTAGAATTATGAGGTAATAGAAAAGTTGATCAGGATCATTTTTTTCATCTACAATTGATCAAAACATGAATCTTTTCATGGATTAATAATTCATTAAGCTCTCTCAAAATCGTGAGTGGAAGGAGGATCGACACTCTTGTTCTTAATCATGATCTTAGTAGATTTATCTCTTATTTTTAAAGAGAGTTATCTCTTATGTATGTTATTCATAAAATTTGTTTATCACTATAAAGTGATAATACCATGTATTTATAATGAAATGATAGGGTTTATATTTGAAAATAGGCCCCTATCAAATTTGATATTCCATATAAAAAAAATGTCTAACAATAATTTAAATATCATTAAATGTTTCGTGACATGTGGAATACTTATGGATAAATAAATAAAATTTAAAAAAATACTTGGTTACAAGATATTTAATATTTCATTTTAAACTTGAGCATTAAATATAGATTGTATATACTCTTAAGTATTTACCAAACCATAAAGAATGAATCCTTATTTAATTAATAAATATTACATAATTATTTACCAATAAAAAATAAATACTATTTTACTAAAATAGTAAATATATATTTCTTAATTATTCAACTCACATAAATTCTCTTGAGTAACTGTGACTAGATATTTAATATCAACCAAACATGAATAATTATTAAACCACACAAAATAATATTTTTATTCAATAAGATGAATTATTCTCACATTTAACTAAGGTTCTGAATACACAAATTTTGTTACCCACTAGACCCATTTATTAATGGAATTACATACAACCACATAAATTCCAAGGATTTAATCTAGTAAAACAAAAAGGTACCCATCGATAAAGAAGAAAAAAACTTCAACGATAATAGACATGTATGAATATACCATATGTAACATAATCCCTTTATCATGTTATCCCTAATCAAACATGTTACATGCTGGTGTCATCAACATCTGAGCTTGATGTCACTTTCATTGACTTTATAATCATGAACCTAATAACAGACCATTATGGAAATAGACTTAATAAGGTAGTTTAATTTTCATCAACGGGAAAGAGATATCATATATCATTAATGAAAATAACAGAAAAATATTTTCTCACTTTATTAATTAATGAACTATTTCACATGACACACCAAACTATCCTAGACACCATGATAATATGAGATCATAGTTTTAATTAACACATATTAGTAAGGGGATCGTGATATGAAGTAATAATAATATAAATTTCTAAGGACCAGCACTCATGTATTCCAATAGGAACATATAATGAAACTTATATAAGTGAATTTTCTATTGGAAGATTAGGTACTCATAATATCATACAGTAGAAATTACCAATGGCTTACAATACGAGAAAGTATCTCAAATTCCAATGAGTCTCTACATGTGATAGCTTGTATCATTTTTTCATGTCGAATGATATCATTTGGTTATATAACATATATTTAAGATTATATTCATGATAGTTATATGTTTTAATAATAGTACAAAACTTCTATGGCCTTTTGATGAAAATGATACTCTAATGAAATTATCACATATATATGAAAAACAATAATGAATATCTTGTAAGAATTAATTGATTAATATTTAAGACTATGAGTATTATGTTAATCTAATGTTCAAAGTAGTTGGTTCTAGGGAACTAAATCCAATAGAATCCCCCTTCAATTATATCCATCTGTTATCACTCTATTATTTATTCTCACTTAATTAAAAAGCTTCTGGTGAGGTATGGATAATTCTATTGATCCGACCAAAACCTAAAGTCGTTAATATACTTACACCAACCCCATATATCTAATAAAATTATTCAAAATGTGATATTATATATTATGTTGTTTTTTATTTTATCAATGGGATTTGGGATAATATCCTAGATAATGGTTCATCACAATATGATTGAACTTTATTATATAGGTATAACTTCATGATCATATATAAATTTCTTCTTAACATTCTTTTTAAGATATATCAGAAACCCCAACATACTTATTCTAATATAGTTATATAAAAAATTAATTGTGATAATAAATACCATTGGGTTTACAATGATTTTTTATTAAACTAATTTAATGAATACTATTTTTATTCCCCCTAAAAACTAGTATTCCCATTTTTTTCATTTTTAAGTGACTCATATAGTTTATCTTGCAAAAATATTGTCACGCAGTTCTAACATAAACCATGTGTAGTTATTTTGATCTTTTTTAATATTTTGAGTCTATTCTTTATCCATAAGAATATAAAACAAGTTCACATATAATGGAATTCAAGATTGATTTAAAATTTACACATAGGTATATGTATTTGATAAATCAGAAGAACAAAATGTGATGCTAGAAGCTCTTCAAGTGTATTGTAACAAATTCTATTTTTCAATATTATATCAACTGTGTAGTTGAACATGGATTATAAAACCCCTTGATCCATACTATATGATATTTATCCATAGATTTTGTGTTGGAACTTATGTCATATTGTTTGTAATCATTTGGTCTTATATAACTATAAAACTAATCTTTAGAGTTAAATATGTTATCTAACATAAATACCTTGTGAAAATGCAATGAACCTTCTAAACTATTACAGACACCATAAATAATTTCATTTCAAAATAATATAATATAATAAGAATAATTATTTTATCACATAAATGGATCCACTAAATTTTCATTAAATTTTATATTTCTTTAGTATTTCTAACCACTATGGTTACATAATATAGATATATTTCAAAAGGATTCCTAAAATGGATCTCAGATTCACATGTGATGACTAATACAATAATCATAGTGTCTATGATAAGAATAATTTAAAATTATATAGAAATGATGCCTTGGTAAAACCATTCAATACTTATTAAAACCTCACTAGTTCTATCCATGTAAATATTTTTTTAATTACCCACCAATGGTTGTACATTGAGCACCAAAAGAGTGACTCCTAACAAATGTAACCCATATTTGATTTCATAAAAAAATTCAATCATAGCTAGTGGTATATTTTCCACTCTCTATAGTATTTATTTTAAATTTTAAATAATTTATCATCCTCTATAGTGAATATTAACATACAATTATATTTTTAACCAACCTACATAATTTATGTCTTTGTAAAAGTCATCCCACTAATACATTTTTATTTATCATTCTTATTCCAACTTTTCCATTTAGAGACATGAATCAATTGAATTCTTCATTTCTCCCAATATCTTCAAATAGGAACTCTTCCCACTTGGAAATGTAGATGGTGTGAATGTTTCAACGGAAAATTAGATAATTGAGGTGAATTCAGTTTGGCCTAATGGTAAATTGTGAGGGGTATAATTTCTAACAAAATCATTGATGTTGAGTCACCATTTACATTCTAAATGGAAACTCAAAATATTTCCCACATCAATGACTATGTACATACCTACGTTCAAAAGGTAGGGAGTCCTTTGTGGTTTCATACACAATGAAACTTTGTAACTCACATTGGTCGAGAGGATGGGTGGTCCAAATCATCACACCATGTTGCCGGGAATTGTTTCCTACTCCCTGACTCTATTTTAGATTTAAGATATGTTCAAAAATCTCTTCCTAATCTTGATACAGTACCGGTTATCCTAAAATAATGATTATAGTTTAATAAATTTTATGTGAAAATTAAGGGGATAAAATTATTGAATCCATCTGTATGTATCTGAGGCTCTTTATCCTTTCATAGAAATCGATAGATGCTAATATGTTGAATCCACCTAACCAAGCACTTCATGATTTTCTTCTATTAAATGAGGTGGTTACTATTATAAATAATGAATTGAGACATTAAGAGGAATCCTATATATCCTATTTATTACATGAATCAAAACCCACATAGTTCATTAAATACCTTTCAGTTTAACATCATGCCAAAAAGGAAATATGTGTGGGAACATAGGCACTAAGTTATCAAGCACGAGTCCTGAGGAGATGTCCTATGTATCCTGATTATGGTGGTGATTATAGTTATCATTCCTCGTTCAGGCCCTTGAGATAGTACCCAAGATAGATTCCCATATGTTGGGTAAATTTATATCATTCCACTCATTGGGTCACACATAATGATATTTCCCTAGTCGGTGGAGATTCATTATTCAAACAATATGATAATTGAAACTCATAAAGCCCAGATGATCTATGATTAGTTTGATAAATATTGATTAATAAATAATATGTCCCACTTCATATTCATGTGGGAATTATGTACTCAAACATCCCTTGGAATGTTTAATATGGATCTCATACCTTAAGAAGGTTTCCTAAATATCATATGTATAGAAGAAACAAATGATATCATAGTTCAGTTAGCTTCTTAATCCACTAATAGATGAGGAATAATGATTAGTCCTTGAGAATGATTGAGTCCTGATGGTTGAAAGTCAGAGACATGGGAGACATTCACCGTAGTGGATTCTTGTTTGTGCTTCGGACCTAGGAATTAAACTTGAGTATCATGTTTATTGCAGGAATCAGAGTTCCCAAAGTTTAGTTCATGAATTTTTACATTAATATTTCCTTTATATTGCGGACAAATAATATTATTCCTCTAATCATGGATTACACACTAAGGTTTACATATATTAATTATATGATTATTTCAACTCCATAATCCCATGTGAGTTGTGATCGATATAGTAAATAAGTGAAGGAAAATAATCAATATCATTACATGTGGATGCAAGACTTATTTGTTGTGAATATCTTTCAGATGGTTAATATAGAGATTGGGACTCAGTGTAGAATCCTACACTTTATAGTTATGGCAGGAATTAGAATCGTTATAGTTATTTTAGTTAGGTATTACACACTAAAATTTCCTTTTATGGTGGTTGAACATGGTTATCAGGTCTAGGGATGCCTGATTGACCCTTCCTGCTTGTCTACCTGACATGCATTGATTGTCTTCTTTAAAATACTTGATTTTCTGGTTGACATGTATAAGGATATCATCCAGACATGTATAAGGACAAATTCATGATTTAGATGTTTCATCTAACGACATCAAATAATTTGGATGGCCTATATGAAGGATTTCTCATGATTAAGGATGAAGTATCCAAATTAAATTATCAGACATGGACAACTTATCCTAGAATCCATCACATGATCCTTATTCAAATTATTAGATGGAGTCGCGTGATCCATCTCACTTTCCTTGGTTTCATTACAAAATCTGGATGATACACTGGAAGGGTTGTGTGAGAGTCAGTGTGGCATGTCTGAAGGCTAATGCATGATCAAGGATGTCATTTATGGACGGTGCTACGAAATCTAGTTGACTTGTTTGGAGGACATCAGAAGATCTAGATGGCTTTCCCGGAAGATTTTTTGAGAGGCAGCTGACATACCCTGGTGATACCATGAGACTCATCTGTCATGCAGTTCTCTTGGGATCATCATGTGACTCCCTCTAACATGTTTAGAGGAATTATCATAATCCAAATAGAATACCAAAAGGGAATCCTGAGATTTGGGATATATTTCATGTTGTTTTCTGATGTCATGGGTGGTTCACAAGAATCATGTCAGGATCATAATATATGTTCTTCACATTATTCTCCAATATTCTACTCATTTTTCGTGACTTTTATTTCATAGACCTTACATTTTTTCAATGTTAACTTTTTTTATCTTTCATGTGATCGATAAAATATATGGGATGTTCTTCACATGACCCACAATAATTCTTTCAAGTGATCTATGAGTGGTCATGGGAAGTTCCAATGCATGTTGCGTGATCACTCAGGTTGTTCCTTAGAAGCTACCTGACTAGAATATTTTATGGTTGCAAGATCAGATGCTTTGAAAAATCTTTTTTGTTTCCTCTGTGAGTCGATCTGAGGATGCAAGTAAATGTCCCTTTTTGTTATGTTGGGGGTTTAGAGGCCTATCCACCCTGATTATTCACCTCATTTTGTGGGAGCGTATCATGGAAATACAAGAAGGATTTCTTGGACAGATTTGAAGTCATGCATTTTATAAGATCCTTCTATAGGACATTTTTGGGGCATTTCCTGATTTCTAATGACAACAAGATAATATCATCAATTCCTCCATTATTGGATTATATCTGATTAATGGGGACTTTCCAAATCATGTGGGCACTTCAAGGGAATTTCACATTATTAAGATGATGTTTCAAGGGGCCTTTGTGAGATCAGGATGCCTTTTGAATGTCCTTTATATGATCTTAGGTGACATGTCTAGGACCTGTCTTGAGACATGGATGGATTTGCAGGAGTCTTTCACAGGATAAAACTATCATTCAAAGGGGTCTTGTGAGACTATGTTGGTGTGTATCATGAGTTTTATGATCACAAGAGGCTAACAAATTTTTTCCTTTTATTTCATTATTAATTTTACAAGGACATTGGGATTTTATGATTTTTTTGAGTGTTTCCAAATAAAATAACTTTCCCCATCACTAATGCATCACGTGGCCAATAAAAGGTCATATGGAGATGTGAAAGTATTTCATGGAAATTTCCATATGTTTTTCTTTATAACTATAGAAGGAATGCAATACCACCTTGAAATTTTTGAGGCCTTTTGTGTGACATCTGTGATACAACAGTCGGGTCTCATGTGACGAGGAGGACATGTCTCCAGGGGCATTTTGTGTCTCCCGAAACTCCATGGGAATATCACATGAATTTTAATAATGTTATAGGATATCATCATTTTCTTATTTATTTCTTTTACTTATTTTAAAAATGTTGGGGATCTGATGAGTTTTAAGTTTGTTTTCAAAGATAATATCTCTACCTATCAGTGATGTGTAACATGAAATTTACAACCACAAGAGGCCCCATCCATTTTGATACATTATTATTACTTTAGATGTATTTTTTATGGGTTTTTCAGAAATCCTCCAGTTGATAAATCATGTTACATGGGGAAGATTAACTTGTTGCCACCCAGTGATCACTAATTATTTGTCGAATCTGCACAAGAGAAAAGTAATCTTTAAATGGTCTTCACAGGATCTTCCATAGGTTATGTGATTCATTTAACCCTCTTTATAACCATCTGCAGGTCATTTGATCACATTTTTTCTAGAGTGTCATACGATCTGCATGATCTTATCCATATTATTCTTCATTTTTTGTGTGGAAAAATATAGATATTTAGGTATTTCATCCTTTTGAAAAAAAAAGTATATCCATTTAGTGGGTGTCAACAAATTCCCCCTTGGGGAGAGACATCCATAGGGACAAGGGATCCGTTTTGAGAAATGTAAATGCCCTCATGAGGCTTAGGAGTTGTTTACAATCGGTGTCTTGTGTGACGTTTGGTGTTTCATGCTAGGTAAGGTATTTAAAATAATTAAGTGTAAATCTGGTAGTGGAGGGTTGAAAATATAATGACTACTCAACTTGACATAGCTCTTATTCCCTTCTTTATTAGTAGGACCTTATCGCGGGACCTTCCTGTAAGATCTGATCCTAGTATCCCTCCATGAGATTGCCTCACAAAAACTAATTCCCAATAACTTTTTTCTCATGATCCCATTCGAATCATCCACTGAATTAAATTTTGATAATTTTTTAATTTTGACCATGTGTTTGCACAATCTTCATGAGGGTTACTTGGGATCTACTCTCTTGATCTCCTTATCTTTTGACTATTATGCTTCTCATGTGGCCTTGTCTAGATCATGTGATCATGGTTCTTCAAAGGGTTCACATTTATTCATGATTCCTTGTGGGTTTATAGGATTTGTGTGATCTTCATGATTATGGTGATTTGAGATTCCATTATTCAGTTTGAAAATACCTTTGAAGATTCATGCAATGTGCATGATGCTACACATTTCTTCCTTTCCTTTGAAATGATATTATTTTATTTTTATGAAATACAACAATTAATATTGTTTATATGGATTATGTATCTTTACATAGTTCACACCAGACTTCAAATAAAATTTAAAGGTGGTGATGGTCCATCATGATACTTTTGTAAAAGGTGTGGATGCTAATTATCGCTAGGTTGTTGGGTCATTTCAGTTGTGTCTCATAGATTTAATGAGATAAAAACTTGGGGTTATCCCCTTTCATATTTTATAACCCTTTATGGTTTTGTTCATACTTATAACTTGATTGTTTCTTATCCATAGTCATCATTCAAACTCACCTATTTAGTTGGGAAAACCCATAACACTTTATGGGAGATTATCCCTTAGGGGGGTACTTTTTCACTCAGAGAGACCATAAAGATGGGAATATTACTAGGTACAAGATGAAATACATTAATAGGGCCAATTGGGAACCGGATTTGGATGTTCATATTTATCATTCAGTAATATGGTTTCCTACCTACAACCAAAATTATTGTAGGGTTCCCAACATGTACTTCCGATCATGAGGTAGTTATGGTGTGCACTAGGGATATCAATTCTAGGTGTAATAAATTTCTTCTAAATTCTCTAAGGATATAAATAAAATTGCGATATATGAGGATATCAAGAAACCATAGATGTTTTACTACAATAAAATGGTTTTGATGATAGGCATGTTTAGTGTTAGGATCCTAGAAACAATAACTTTCCCCCTCATGCATGGAAAGTTTCCATTAGCCTCTAGGATGTAGAACATATACGCAGTGCACCCATATTAGGTGGGATGTATGATGATTTTTCCCATACGGTGATCCCGGGATGATTTAACGAGAAGTCCTCCTCTCACCCAATAAAAGATCATGTTTGTTGAAAAGGCACTCTAAAATAATTCACTTCTGAGAGAAGATATCTCGTTTAAGGATTTTCTTGGATACTTTAACATAAAGGCTCGCTCTGAAATGGAATCTAAGAATTAAAATTATTGTCTTATGAAGGACTCTCGAAGTGTAGTTGGATCGTTTTCCATTAGTTTAAGAAGGGAAGTTTATATAATGGGGATGGGAAGTTATCCCCAGTGTTAACTAGAATATCCAACAAGTTGGTTTCCTCTCCATATACCTGAGTGGGTAATTACTTCCAATAATAGAAAAGGTGGTTGTAGAGTATCTACTTTCATTATGGAAACCTCAATTGTAGTGGGGAGACTATCGGACTATTCATCTCAATCACGGCTTAACATTATAAGCTTATGATCTATTTTGTAAGGGATAATACCCTTATAGGATCTTGGTCCCTTTCATGTATTATGTGTTTGAATGGGGGATCATCAATGAGGCCATGAATACAAGAATTTTTAATGAATCCCCAATATTCACTTCACCTGTAGTGTATCTGCTAGGTATAACCTATTACAATAAAGGATTAGGATATCAAGGATAATATGAGAAATTATGACTATTTATCCTTCATAATATATGGTCTAGTGTTGTTGGGTGACATTTATGATACCAGTGAAACCATTATTGAGGATTGGTATTATTTAATGTCACCTCGTGATGGTATCCTTTCCATACGTATTGACGTGGAATACCTCATCGAATGGTATGAACTCTTCCAGTTTATCCTTCAATTCTTATGTGTTCAATTGAGATGTCCCCAATTGATTTATGTTCTATTTGAGGAGCATCTGATAGTAGATCACCAATTTTTGATAATTTTTTCTAGGAAGGATACTCAAGATAAGGTAAACCATCCTACCCATTATATTGAAAATGTTTTATGACATAACAATGATGAGACATGGATCTTCCCAATACTAATGGGAAATTATCCACCTTGTTAAGAAATTCTACCCAATTTCCATTGACATTTGATCACTATCCTAGGCCAAGATATAAACTGTTTTCTAGTAGACAATTATCCATGGAGGCACCATGTAAATAAGTAAGGTATTTCAAATAACTAGTAGAAGTGCCAACTGATGTGGTTACACCGAGCATGGCACTAGAGGGTGAATCTCTTTTAGAGTTATTATTTCTTGTCAAATATCTACATTGTACATCTTTGAGGAAATATATTTCTGAGATAGGGATCTAGGGTATCATGCACCAATAAATCTTACATTTGGAGGGATTTCCTCATGTCATCACCGCTTTGGGTATTACTTTAAAACACTAATTTATGGATTTTAGATCCTTCTTCGACTACCATGACATAATGATAGAATTCATCAAGGGAGAGGTTTTCTATTCTCTTAAGGTTACCTAAATGGTGGTTCGTTACATGCTACAAATTACCAAAGATGAACATTATTATACCATTGTCGAGGAAATACTATGGCTGAACTCACCGCAATTTTCAAAGGTTCATGGTTCCATCAAAACGTAATGAGGCCATTTATGAATTCATTGATATAGTGTGAGGATAATGAAAATTGTAAAGTTCTTCCTTTCCTTGAATATTCTCCTCATGGTATAGTCGTGGGAAAGGAATTTGGTAGTGATCAAGGGAGTGATGATGAGGGAAACATGATTCAACTATTCCAGATGAAGGAGATTATTTCTATTTCTATAATAATGAATATAGATTCATCACCTTCAGTAGACCCTTTCCTAGAGAGGGAATAGAAAAATTTATATCACTCCATTTTCAAGGTCCTCCACTCCATAATCCCTATGTAAGTGTAACATTTCACTCATCTCTCATTTTGTATTATTTTGGAAAGACATCCTGATTTTTCAAAAATGTGTAGGTCTCCATCGAGCTCAATTACAAGAAAATTTATCAAATTTGTAAGATGAAGGAGAGTGTTTGGTTCATTTCTAAAGACCTTCTCTGTCAGGCTTGGCCCATCAATAAGTAGACACAGCTAAGGTTCCAGTACAATCACATTTCTTTCTCACTAAAGATGTCTTAGTGATCGTGAAACGTGATCTTGTGTGAGCAGATTCAATGTTGGAGGAGAATGACATAGGTAGTTATTATTCTACCTCGTTATCATTGATGGAGGTGAGTTTTCAAGAATATGAATGATTATTCAAGATCTATACATTTTTTTAATTTGTGTAATGTACCCTAGTATTATCTATTTTCTATGTAGTCGGCATAGGGGGTGGATGAAGAACATCTTTAAGAAAAGAACTAGAAGTTCCACAGAGCCTCTCATCATAAAAAGTCTCCACCTCTTCACCCAAGGATGGGTTCGAGGTATTGGATGTCACCATAGACAGAACTAATAAATTTTTTTGTAACATTGGTCAAATCCATATGTTTATTGGTGATATCATATCATTTATCTTGTTACTAATAAACCCAGGATCCCCATACAATAGTGCCTTCACCCCATAGTTCTAGGGTTCTTATCCCTACTCCTTTGATGATTCTTCCGAATGAGTCGACCAACATAGAGGTCAGATACCTTACCATGTTGTTAAATATATTGAGCACAACTCTTTCACTTGGCGACCTGGCACAAGAATATACTTTTTCCCCTAGGAAGAACATAGATCAAGGCCCTATTTTAGTATCATATTATCAATAAATGTAGTGAAAATGTGTGGGGGTATCTATAATTGTTTCTTAGAAACCTCATTATAAGGGTTTAAGGACTAGTTGTGTCTCCATTGATTTATGTTTACCACCCTTGGTAATGAGGGTTTTGACAATACCTCTATTCATGCCAAGGTGAACAAGGTTGTATCTCATTTACATTAAAATGGGGTCTTTGAATCTATGGTGTTAGCTTCTGAGGATTCCTCTTTAGTGAAGCCCAAACAGCCCAAAGGCCTTCTTATTTTATTGATTTTTGATATCCCCCCCTTTAAAGGGATGAGAGAAAACCCTTACATGGCCTGTATGCTAGAGATTACATGACCCGTAGGTCTTAGGAAATATATAGAATATACTTGGAACTCTTCTCCCCAGATTATTCATCGGAATATCAGCTCTCCACCTTTTCATGGATTTTTCGACTTGTCTTCCCATGTTAGCATAGGCTAGTACCGATGGAAATTCCATACCCTCCCTTTCTGACAAATTCTCTTAGCTTCTAATTTGTTGAACGAACTTACTATAAATACTCATATAGATTTTTCCCCTTGTAAAGTCTATCTGATCCTTTAAGCATGATATTTGGTGGACCTGAGGCCTTTAGGTGGCTAAAAGTCCATGAGGTGGCCTGAAGGCCTTGAGGTGGCCTGAAGGCCATGGGTGTCACAATGGTTTTAAAGTACCCAATGCCCGAACAGGTGGCTTGAAAGCCAGAATAGATAAATAGTTTGTGCTGATACAGTACCTAACAGTGTCTACTATATTACCCCCAAAAATTAGGTCACCACCCAGTTTTGAACATAGGTCTCTTGGATGCACTTTTTGAGTCCTCACCAACTGGGATGATGCTCTTTTATTCCTCTTCAGTGATGCATATTTGGAATGAGGTACTAAATTAAGATTCTTGATAAGTGGTGGGGGTGAATTCTCATCGAGATGTGGTCAGCGCCAAGAAGGATAATATTGACACTCTTAATACTATAATTATATACCTTTAGGTGGATTTATCCTAGTCTCACCTTTCACATAAGATATTTTAGAAAATGGAGATAGGGTAATAATGAATCCTTGATATGGAAGATAATGTCAGGAACTATTACACCACGTGGTCGGAGGAGTTCTAGTATATTATAGAGGCAAAGAATGAATCCATAGATCAACTTCACCAATCTATTTCCTCCCACGAGTATAGGTTTGAAGATATTAGAGGATCCATAGATAATATGTTCTGATAGGCTTTAAATTTTGAAAATAATTATTGGCATGGATGTTCATGGGAGAGGCTGTGTTATCTGGTGATTCCTCCTCTTGTTTTCTCTTAGTTAATAGATATTCTAAACTTCATATGTTGTTGTCTAGTTTTCTTTCATTCATGAATTGCCTAAAATTTCATTGACATGATTTTTTTAAAATCCTAAACAATACCCATACTTTTCATAATTTCAATAAATCATGAATTCATGGACTTGAATATAATAATTCTAATATATTCTTCTATAAAAATGCTCATGAATTCCCACTAACAAGAGATTTTTTTTATTGACATATCTACTCCAGCTATCTTCAGATCACCTGATTCACAGAAGGATAATTTGGGTATAATATTTTTATCTAGGGGAGGGTTATCTATACTTTTTCTAAGCATATAGTCTTGGTGACTAAATCTATATGATGGGCCATAAAATCGTTTCCCTTCTCATAGAATAAATCACTATTTTTATATGGTTTAGGGTCATTTATCTTTGACCTTCTACCACTGTATTTTAGCGTATTTTAGTTTGGACCTTCTATCATTGTAGTTTCATTGTCAAATAGTGGTGTATCCACTCTTTTCCAAGGGTCATGGAAGCTTTTCAGGGGTAATATTAGTCATGGAAAAAATTCTAGGGATGCTAGGTCCTCATAGATAGTTGGAATATTGGTGATATAATTCATAACCAAAAAGTTTGTTCCATTGAATATGGAATGGGGGAAAAAGTTGGGGATGACCCATAACACCCTCAGATGCTAGGTTCCACAAAAGTGTTTATAGTGAACACAAGGATTGAATCACCTTTCATACAAGGAGGATATGCCTCTGTTTTTTTTGTCAAAATTCCTTTTGTTTCAATACCATGGTAAATTAATGTTCATCTACACTATTTTCCATGGGACATGAAATATTTACAAAGACTCAAATATACATTTGATGAGGTTGGGTATGGGAAAAAAGATTTCTAGGAAGGGTTATGGAACCCCGAGATAGTTCATCTCTTCATTATGATGTTCGATCTCTACACCCTATGGTTTCAAATCATGAGGTGTGAGACATAGAGGGTTTAGGAATGCAGTGTCAAATTAATTCTTTGAGAAAGGGTAAAATGGTGATGAAATGTTAAGGATGTAAAAACCTATTGAATAGTTTCGTTATGGGGATTTAGAATTGAGGTTAAAAGTTCTCGGGTCATGAGGATGGTCTGGGAAAATCATACCAGGAATAGCCCAGAACACACTGAGGTATTGAGTTCTTCCATCGTGATGTTAGTGCTCACAAGGATCAAAAATCCATTTTTACAGAGCAAAGAATTTGGTAGATGAACATAGGCACATATGAAGAATCCAAAAGCATACATGTATAGTCATACAAATGGTCCCCAGAAGCTATGTATCATTTTTGAAGGGATATGGAGGATTTTGGCGATCCAAGGCACCCCAATAATGAAGAGTTATTTTTCGAATTTGTAAGATTCAAGAAGGGTTCAATTCCCTAATGTTTTTTTCACCACTAAGTGAACATGTTCTAATGGTGAGGATACATGAAAAATCAATACTCTAACTTTTTCCTAAACCAAGGGGTCTAGAAGGAATTTATTAGATTTTACTAAGGCTACCAAGTAGGACCTATGATCTTTATTCCTTAATTATTTCTGCTATAATTTCTAACAAAAATCTGGAGAATAAGAGTTTAGCTAGTAAAGAAATTACTTTTCCTTGGGGATCCCTTTTCAGGTTTTCAACCTTCATGTTTCATATATCTTTCACCATAATTTTAAGGTCTTGTGATGTAAGACCATTATGGGATAGAATTTAAGGTCATACAAGTTTTCCCAAAGCGCATAAAATTTGAGGTCATGATGTAAAGGGACCTAATATGAGGTAAATGTTACAAATAAAACCTAATTGGGATGCCCAGGGTCAAGAATACCCTATCATACATATGATTGGGAGATGAAAATGTTGTAAATGAAGGATAGAGGTTCTAAAGTTGTGATTTATGATATGTGAAAATCATACCATGAATGGATAAGAACGCACTGAGGTGATGAGTTCTTCCATAGTGACATTAGGGATCACAAGTATAGGAAATCATTTTCTATAGAATTATGAATTCTTTTGACCACCATAGGTGCATATAAAGGATCCATAGGCATACATGCATAGCAAAACAATGGGTTTGTTGAATCCATATATCCTTTTTTCAAGGGCCATGGAAGGTTTTGTGAAAATGAAGGCACTCAATACATGAAGTGTGATTTATGAATTGATGTTCTTAAAAGATTATGGATAACCCGCATTCTTTGGTTGATCATGGTGAGGAACTTTTGGATTTTTTATAAGGGTTGATGATGGGTGATGGTATAAAAACTTTAATGTTGTGTTGTGGGGATGTATTTTTCATGTAGTTTATATTTCATGGGATAAGGGTGTTTTCCTTATAGTTTAACGTCAGTCGGTAAGAAAATTTTTTTTTCTTTGCGGTATAATATTATTCGGTAAGGACATGGGAATCGATGTAAAACATAGTCTAAGATATATTACATGCACAAGCAGGCTGTACATAGATCTAAATCCTATATAGGAAAAATATTCTTGTATTGATCATCCCCTATGATGTTGGGGTGTATTGTTTATTGGTTATTGTAGATTGAATAAGGATTAGAGAATTGAGCATCACTACATGTCCTTTAATGACAATAATCAATAACACATATTTTTTAATGAGAAACTCTATACATAAGTCTGACGTATATATAGAGGTGGGAATTATTCCCATTAATTTTTATAGTTAGGCCTAGTATTAGAGGTTCATGTGTCACTATGTATCCTATGATGACAAGAATCAATACAAATATAGTTCTCGAGGAACAGTGAAAATTAATGTCATGCAACAAGGACATAGTCCACCTGATGTGAAAAGGGGCATTACAGCTGGTCACATGGATGGAAATCTAGGAATAACTATGTATCCAATGGTAATAGGAATCAAACCCAACATTTTTTAGGAATTATTTCATGCACAAGTCTGACATATATGTAGGGAGGTGGGTTTTCTGATTACATGTAGTGGCTGGACCTAGGGTTGGAGATTCATGCATCACTGTGTATCATGTGTTGTCGGGAATCAAGTCTCGTGTAGTTCATGAATAGAGTTTTGGCAGGATATCAATCACCAACAGTAGTGGTCCTCTTGGGAAAGGTCCATAGGAATGTGTAACATTATTCCATTCAAGGGACATCAACCATGTAGTTTAATGTCATGCGGTGAGGACTCAGTGTATATATTTTATGGTTATTCATTCAGGACCCTGATGAACCTTCCTTGATCTATTATTCCTTAATATTCTGGGAAGCCTTAACAGAAATTCATATTCTCACATGAGTTGTTCTCTGTTTAAGAATCATCAAATGGAATGTGTTCTTCTTAGAATTCATGGGAGATTAACTATAGAACATTGGCACTTTGTATCATCTGGTGGTTGGACTAATATATAGCATTTATGCATCCCTACATATCTCAGTAAAAATTAAATTCAATTCATACGTATTTCCAGAAAACCATTTATTTTAATGTCATGTGGTAAGGAAATCATATGTGTAGTTTATCCTCTACAGGAAGGATGAGAGTCACTCTACATAAAAATTAAGTAAAACTGTGGTTGGGCCCAAAATAGAGGATTTGGAATCACTTTGTATCATGTGATAGTAGGAATATATCCACACATAGTTTTTAAAAAGAGATACACCTCAAGTGGAGCTAACTCTCATGTGGGGATAGGGGAATTTCATCCCTCTTTCATACAGATCAATCTCGTGTGCAATGAATTGTTTGTTGAAGAGAAATTATTATGCAGTTTAACGTCATGCAGTGAGGAAATATGTCATGCAATTTACTTTCATGTGGTAAGGATAAATCCATATAGTTTAACATAATGTGGTCATTATGTGATACGTTGTTCATTTTAAACCCTTCCTACTTAGACAAGAGATGATTTGTTGTTTAACATATTGCTGCTTGGCCTTGAGATACTATGTAGATTAATGTCTTGTTACCAGGACATGTGATGTTGTGCAATTTGACATCTTGCTACTAGGACAAGATAAGCTATTAATTTTAATGTATTTCTTAAAAGATGAGAAATATTATGAATTTTAACATCTCATTTCCAGGATGAGAGACATTGTACAATTTAACATCTTTCTTCCAATATGAGATACGCCATGCATTTTAACATCTTGTTTCTAGGATTAGAGACGACATGATTTTTAATATCTTTTTGTTAGGATGACAGACTCCATACTTTTTAACGTCTTTCTTCTAGGACGAGAGACATCGTTCATATTAACATCTTTCTAGCAGGATGATCTTGTGAAATTTAGCATAATGAAAATGGGACACGGGGATATTAATTACTGATATGAAAAGTATTTATTTTTAATCCTCACATTTGTGGGTTCTTTTACACATTCCCTATCAATTTTTGATAGTATGTAAGCTATGTTATGATATATATTATGTATGGTGTAAGGTCCTTTTAATTTTTGTTTCATCTTAATAGGATCCTTTATTGGTATCATTAGGGTCCCAAAAGTGAACACCAATTCTCCTTGGAGGAATGAATTGAGATAAACCTTTTTATTGAACTCTCATATGATATTATTTTTATGGAAATCAAGGTTGTGAAATATATGAAACATGTTCTAATCGAGTGACTCTATTTCATCCAGTCACTTTTTTGATTTCTCGTCATTCCATATTTTTTGACAAATGTATATTTTGAGTGAGGGAAACTAGAATTATATGGGTAACAATGCCTCAATATTATATACCAATGAGTATGGAATTTCTTGTGTAGTGGTACGTATGGTGTCATAGTAGGCCCATAAATCATGGATGAGATTTTCCCTCAATGAATTTTTATCCTAATTCATTATATTCATTATTATATGAGAAATTGTCTAATTAAAAGCCTCTTTCCCACATCATGATTGTGAAATGAGTGATTGGAATCAATATTTTACTCTTGGTACCAATTGTTCAACTCTGTAGAACAAAAGTAGGTGTTGTTGTCCATAAAAATTATATGAGGGACCTAGAACATGGTGATAATATGAGACATTACAAAGTTGTTAATATTATTTTTCAATCCTTCATTGAGGGGTGTTTCCTTATCACATTTGGAAAATAAGTTGGTAGAAATATGGATATGCTGGAAATACTTTGTTGTGGCTGGGAGATATGTCCCTAAAACAACCTTTATCCAAACGACAAACATCCAATAATATTTAGTTGTATGTAGAAATTCTAGGATTGATGGATGAAGTATTCATTGATATGGAAAGAATGAAAATTTCTTGTTGAATTTCACATACTGTTGTATCATGGTTTTCCAATAGTAGCACAACCTTTTGATTTAGTGGGAGGGAATATTGGCAGACTGATGTTCACCCCTATCACCTGCATATCCCTCATTCATGATAGTGTGAATATATATTTTGAAAATGAATGTGAGGATAATTCCATCAAATCCATTCTTGTAAAGGGCCTTCCCCTCTTTTGGAACACCATGAAGGCTAATGTTCTCAACACATTGTTGAATAGGTTCTCTTCTATCGCAGTTGGTCAGGAGAGCTCCATTTTAGTGATAACTAACTATGGGATCTATCCATATAGGGGTGTATATCATATCATTTCACTCTAGGGTGGTGTTGAACTGATTTATATCTTCTATATCCAAGATTATGGTCATTGAGATCATTATTTGGTGCATGATATCGAATATGGATTCCTCGTTATTTGGTCCGGCTAGGACATTGGTTGCATTAGCCAATGTGTCAGCATGAGAATTCTATGATCAGGAAACATGATTCAATGAGGGCTCCCAAGGGAACTATTATATTTTTTCCCTAATGTAGCCAGTGAGAGGGTCTAGATATTTATTTTTTATGGAATATTCACCATTTATATTCTTTACCACTGGCTAAGAATCCCATTTTATATTCAGGTAGGATAACTATAGTTGTTGGTTTTGATCCAAGCTAGTGATGGGGGTTTGGTATTTTCCCAAATTGCCAATGAATCCTTAGAATAGTGTGAAATAGTATGGAATTGTTTTTATTTCTATAGAGACAAATACAATCCCTCAGACAGCTTGATTATGCTTCGGATTTTCCATCCTTTGTCAATATGACTTCATAAGGCAACATCAAAATTGTAAGGACCCGGCCCCTGATTGCCTAGAGCCAGTGCCCATTATACATGATGCGCCATAATTATTGAATTAAATAAATTAAAAAAATCACATCATGTCCCATCCTACAGAGGATTGTGAGGTTCAGGTTCTGGAAAACCAGCTGCATTCTGAAACTTCTATTGAAGACATGACTGATACCTGAAAAATTTTCATTTAAAATGTAGGGTGATAAAAAGTATGCCCAATAAGGGTTCTAAAAATATTAAGCTATAACCAACATAACTTTTGAAAACATTTTTTAAAAACCCATAAAATAATCTGTCAAAATAAAAGCTGCAACACTAGTACACATAATAAAACTGCTCGATCAAAAAATGTTGTTGGAATTACAATGACACACAATCCAATTATACGCATGCTGACTAAATGAAATTCCAAACATGAATGACATAAGAATATGTTGCACAAATTAAACTACTAAGAGTAATGAATGATCAGAGTTGTGCATAAAGTTAATTACTTCATTTTCATACATCAAATACCAAAATCACTGACTGCTATACATATGTAATGACATAAACTTTTTTTCTGATACTCTTAAAAAATGGCTCTTAATCAACTTACACATAATGAGGGATTATAATTCAAAACATTATGTAATCATATTTCCGAGGCCTCGGCCAAGAGATCTAGTGATAAAGGCCTCATCCATAATACATAATATCTTTAACGGAAATTATACTAGTCAAATATTTTCTGGTTAATTAAATTACATAGTCATAATGAGGGAAGTACGAATGTTGGACTGTATCAAGGCCTCGTGCTAAGACCTAGGGGCTAACTATAACCAGACCCCAACCTGGAGAGCCTCTCTAACAGGACTCCAACTCGGAGTGCCTCTAATAGCCGCACACCAACCCGGAGTGCCTCTGTAACCAGACACCAACCTGGAGGGTCTTCTGTAACTGGACCCCAACCCAGAGGGAATAATTTTACCAGTCCCCACCTCGGAACATACTAGGTCCAATGCATTCCTCATATCTCTAAATCAAAGTGCACATACCACTTTGATTTATTAATTACTTATCATTCCCAGTACAAATATTACTTGGTTTCATAATTCATGTGGTTCAAAGTGTCCCATACCACTTTGGGTAATTTAGTTCTTTGTCATGATTTTTCAAATGCATGCATTATTAAATACAATGATAAATAAAATTGATAATGAAACCATTGTACATTTACTCTAGAAATACATGATATGACAATGAACATATAAATTTTTGGTAATAATAGTTTTTCAAGGCAGGCATGGACAAGTAAAATATCTTTCACACATGTAATAATAATTAAAGCACAAAAATTGATGAAGGAATGGGGTTCTCCTTATGAAATGATAACTCTTTGACTTAAAATCATTATTCATGTAGAGGGATACATAATAAAAAAATACATGTTATTTAATTTGATGATAAAAGTATAGGTGAACATGCAAATAGGCTAAATCATAAACTTGATTCAACTACATCAAACGTTGTAGCAAGTTTATTATGTAATAAG
Source organism: Viscum album (assembly GCA_963277665.1). NCBI lineage: Eukaryota > Viridiplantae > Streptophyta > Magnoliopsida > Santalales > Viscaceae > Viscum > Viscum album. The sequence continues at coordinate 729,639,729 of OY728155.1, forward strand.
ACTATTTGTGAGCACAACATGGTATATAATATAACATGATTTAAAAATCCATTTATTCTCTAATATATTTTTGTCAAATCAAAATATATTAAATTAAAACGTGGATAATATTATCAAAACTACATTAATTAAAATAAACATGACTTGTTAAATTTATTATTGTATACATAAACACAGAAGTGCATAATAGTTTAGAAAACACAAAATTATCATTTATTATTAATTCTTCAAACATTAATTTCATTAACTAATTCTAATAATCAATACTAGAAATTTGGGTTATGGAAACTAGATAATTATATATACCTATATATACACAAGGTATATATATTTAAATCTCCATAACCAAAAATGTTTAATAATTTCTTATATGTAATAAATACTTCCATAACATATTTATTTATTTACTCTAATTGATTGAAAACCAATACATGTTAGGTATGTAACATATATGACCAGATGTATATACATATATAAAAATTAGGTTTTTAAAAACCAAGTATAAATCCAATTGTACCCGAATGACATTTTTCATTTGAAACTTTACTTAAGGCTTGGAAATCACCTTTTAAAAATTATAAAATAGCTTTGGATTGTGTCACATAAATATGTATCTATGTATAGACTTAGGTTTTAAAAACATAATTCCATTTAACCCAAGACTTAGTTCGCACATAAAATATTATTAAAGGATGGATACTCATGTCTTAAAAATCATAAATGTTTGTATTGGAAAAAATATATGCAGAATTATATAATTATACATATATATATAATGTTTACAAAAAAAATATTTTTCATATTAAAAATAAATTCATAATACCTTTTATGTGTATATAATCCTTTGTAAAGTATACTGAATTATTTTGGAAATATTTTAAATAGATTTAGTTTGGGAAATGATACATATATATACAAACTATATTAATATATATACTTATGTAGAAACTCATTTCCTCCCCAAATAATAATAAATCTCCTTTGAAAATATTGAAACCTTAAATGTAGAGAGTGTGTAGAGGGTTTTAGGGTTTTAAAAACCAAAAAAAAGGTTGTATTCCCGTATATATATAATCTTTATAATTTTATAAGCTTATATAATACCGGTTCAATGTAAAATAGGATGAAAACCACCCTTAAATTAGCTTGAGGAGGAGGAGGAGGAGACACTGGAAAGAAAGGAAGAGGAGGTGGACCTCAAGAGACTTCTGGAAAACTTAGAGAAAGAATGGAGGTCCGCTAAATGTTTTGAGCAAGGAGCTGCGAGTCCTGTGAATGCTTCGGATGAGTTTTTATAAAATATACCTATAATGAATGAAGAAGGAAAATTGAGGCCACTTTCTAAAAAAATACCAGGAATGAGATCCCTTGTGGAAACTGTGTGAGAGTGGAGGTTATGGTGGATGAAATGTGTAGAAAACGGTGATAATATGCAGTGCATGGTTACTGTAACTCGGCACGCCGTGAGAAGAGGATAAAAACTCAAAACAATTACGTTTATCGCAATCAAGATCTGAGAAACAAAATAGAGGAAATCAAATAAGATTTCACATGACAGGCAACCCAATAATCCTATTCGTGCTTGGATCTGATGGCACCACTCGGATCCCTCGGCCTCGACTGACCCACGCGACACCTCCGGCTGCGGCGCGACCTCACAGACCTTCTCGACTCCATCCTTGAGCTCGCCTCGTCCTGCTTGAACCGTAGCTGCGGTCACGACCACAAAACAATCCCTCGGCATCATCCAACGCGTCACCCCGTCCACGGCCTGTACCTGGACTGCATGCGACTCACCCTCACTTTCGAAGCGGTCTTCCTCCATGGTCTTCATGGGATACCCAAATCCCCTTATGGGATTTCCCGTTTTTTTTGTTTTATTTTTCATTTCTCATTTTTTTTGGTCTGTTGAGCCTAACCCTAATTGGGTCTCCCACGGGATTCCTCCCCTTTTTCTTTATTATTATCTATTAACTTATTACATTATTAACTTTATTAGGAATATAATATCTTAAAAATTCAAATGTTATATTCAAAATGACCTATCAATATTCAAAAGTTTTATAATATTAATAATTTTTTTTATAGTATTAGAAAATAAAAATTACTATTATATATCCCTATATAAATCATTTAAATGTATATTTTTATTATATATCTAATAATGTCATTATAAATTAAGTTAATAATTGAAAAATGAAAATAATTATCATAATTTGTAAAAATTATTCATATATATAAATATATTGAATCTTTCAAAACAAATGTTAATTTTTTTATGACTATAATTTATTAAAAGTTCATATGTACCATTGTAATCATTCCGTTAATATATATAATTTTATTAGGAAAACATCAAAATGTTAATTTATATCTAATATTTATGCATAAATCCCATATATGTACTAAATAAGTGTCTGCAAGATTAGAGTACATACATATCATATTTTCAAAAAGCATATAGAACTCATGTAATTATTCATATAATAGATTCAATATTAGATCGCATAAGAAATGGTGTTAAAAATATTTCCACGCAATAAATATTCATGTTATATATAATATTATAGTATTAGTTTTATATAATTATAACATGCTTATATATATATATATACCATATTTGAAAATTAAGTAATAAATTAGTTGTATTCATATTTTAGAATATTTATCATTAAAAATATTCTATTAATTAATAATTCAGAAAGAATAAAATAATTATTTTAAATTATACGTCTAGATTACACAATATAAATTTTGTGTTCTTATTTACAAGAAACTGTCTTTAAATTATAATTATGTCCATTTAATTAAACACTAATGATCATTAGACAAAAACATCAACGGTCAATTAATTTGAACTCCAACAGCTATAAGTATTTCTAATGGTCACATTAGTTCCCTATAAAACCAAAACAATGGGTTTCCTAAAACTCAAGTTGATTGATGAAAAATGGTTCACGTTATACCTTTGGTTCTTAGTGTGGCTGCAGTGGCTTCGGCAATTCTTATATTCTTTATGATGGATACTAAGGACCCCTATCGTTTTCTTTGGGTTCTCGTTGTTTTGAGTGGTCTTCCTGTAATATTAATAGTGTTTTTAATTGGTATATTTGGTTAGCTTGATTTCCCATTTGATCTCAGTGTATTATAATTTCTATGGTGTTACCATTTTAATAAAGAGAATTTCGTTCATTTGTGTGTTTACTCTATTTCATAATAAATTATAATTTTATTATTACTTTTCCATAAGAATCCTATTTGTTCGATTAATGGGTAAAATAAAATATAAAATGTATCATTATATGAAACATATATTCTTGGGATGTTACATTATTCCCCTCTATAAAGAAATAAGTCCTCGCATTTCTATTGGTGTACTCTTACTAACTCATCGACATGGCCTCCCTAACACCCTTAGTGATGTCCCCGCACAAAACACTCTTGAAACTATCAACTAACCTAGAAAAAATAGAAGTAAACTAAGTTGTACCTTTATAGAGCCCACCATCGTGGCCAGTTCTCTGATGTCCTTAACTCTATTCCCAAGGTGGTTCCTAGTTCCTCAGTCTCTCTTTCCCAGATATACCTTGGGAAAGCGAAGTTAAAATCCCACATAGAACAGTTGGGATTCCAAATAGATGCATGAGTGGCGTAAAGTTAAGTGATATCCATAATGAACTTAGTCACAATAGATTCGTTGTACTACCTCAAGGTTGAGGGGTTTTATGTCAAACAGTCTCTCGTATAGACTGAAACTCAAGACTTGAAAAAGAGAGGTTGTGCCTAGATTTCCCTCCTCTACAGCTTTCCGAAAAATCCTTAAAGCCACTTAGTTTGTAGATAGGGTGAAATATAGGAAAATACCCTCATAATATTTCCCCCTATGTGTATTGTATACAAGTTGTGAATAAGTTATACGATGGTAAACATGGATTGATCCTCAGAAAATTCAGAGAATATTTGAGTTGTTCAACACTTGGTAACGGAGCTCACAGGATTTTTGGAGGTTCCCAAAGGGTTCATAGTCTTCTATATAGGACTTAACAATTATAGTCTCGAGGATTTCAGAGGTAAGGGACAAAAGACTTGTTTTTTATCTTTCGTCTGCCATCTGAAAATTGAAAAAAAAATATTACATAGTAATACATGATTTAAGTTTTGTTTTGTTCTAATTTTTTAGGGTTTCTAAAACCATTCCTCTGATACCAATTGTAAGGACCCATACCCTGAGTGCCCAGATATGGTGCCAATAAGACATTATGTGCCATAATTATTACATTACATTCATTTACAAAATCACATCATGTCCCATCCTATAGAGGATCATGAGGTTTAGGTTCGGGAAAACCAACTACATTTTGAAACATCATTGAAGACATGACTGATAACTGAAAAATTTTCATTTAAAACATAGGGTGAGAAAAATTATGCCCAATAAGGAGTTTAAAAATATTATGCTATACCCAAAATAACTTTTGAAAACATTTTTTAAAAACCCATAAAATACTCTGTCAAAAGAAAAGATGAAACACTAGTACACATCATAAAAGTGCTCTATCAAAACATGTTGTTTTAATTACAAGGATTCACAGTTCAATTATAGGCATGATGAATAAATGAAATTCCAAACATGAATGACATAAGAGTATGTAGCACAAATTTAATAGCTAAGAGTAATGAATGATCAGTGTTTCACATAAAGCTAATTACTTCATTTTCATACATCAAATACCAAAATCACCTAGTGCTATACATATGTCATTCCATAAACGTTTTCTTTTCTGATACTCTTAAATAATGGATCTTAATCAACTTACACATAATAAGGGATTATAATATCGAATATTCTGTAAACATATTGTCGAGGCCTCGGCCAAGTCATCTAGTGATTAAGGCCTCGTCCATAATCCATAATCTCTTTAACTGATATTCTACTAGTCGAATATTTTCTGGTTAATTAAATTACATAGTCATAATGAGGTAAGTAAATTTGTTGGACCATGTCAAGGCCTCATGCCAAGACCTCGGGGCTAACTATAACTGGACCCCAACCTGGAGAGCCTCTGTAAGAAGACTCCAACCCGGAGTGCCTTCAATAACCGGATACCAACCCGGAGTGCCTCTGTAACCGAACACCAACCCGAAGGGTTTTCCGTAACTGGACCCCAACCCAGAGGGCTTACTTTTTCCAGTCCCCACCCTGGAACATACTAGGTCCAATGCATTCCTCGTATCTCTAAATCAAAGTGCGCATACCACTTTGATTTATTAATTACTTATCATTCCCACTATATATATTACATTGTTTCATAATTCACATGATTCAAAGTGTCCCATACCCCTTTGGGTAATTTAGTTCATTATCATGATTTTTCATATCCATGAATTATTGAATACAATGATAATTAAATGGATAATGAAACCATTTTACATTTACTCTAGATATACATGATATGAGAATGAACATATAAAGTTTGGTAATAACTATTTTCCAATGCATGCTTGGACATGTAAAATATCTTACGCACATGTAATAATAATTAAAGAACATAAAATGAAGAATGATTGGGGTTATCCACATGAAATGATAACTCTTTGACTTAAAATCCGTATTCATGTAGAGGGCTACTAAATAAAAAAACATTTTATTTAATATGCTGATAAAAGTATTAGTGAACATGCAAATAGGATAAATCATAAAGTTGATTAACCTGCATCAAATGTTGTTACAAGTTCATTATGTAATAAGACTATATGTGAGCATAACATGATATATGAAACAGCTTGATTTAAAAATCCATTTATTCTCTAATATATTTTTGTCAAGTCAAAATATATTATATTAAGACATGGATAATATTTTCAAAACTTCTTTAATTAAAATAAGCATGACATGTTAAATGTATTATTGTATACTTATACACACAAGTGAATAATAGTTTAGCAAACACCAAATTAAAATTTATTATTAATTCATCAAACATTAACTACATTAACTAATTCTAATAATCAATACTGGAAATTAGGGTTTTGGAAACTAGATAATTATATAAAACTGTGTATACACTAGGTATATATATTTAAATCTCCATAAACAAATATGGTTTAATAATTTCCTACATGTAATAAATATTTCCCTAAAATATTTATTTACTGAATCTACTTGATTGAAAACCAAAACATGTTAGGTTTTTAACATATATGACTGGATGTATATACATATATAAAAATTAGGGTTTTGCATACCAAGTATAAATACAATTGTAATCGAATGACTTTTGCATCTAAAACATTACTTAAGGCTTGGAAATCACCTTTTAAAAATTATAAAATTGATTTGGATTGTGTCACTTAAATATGTATCTATGTATATAATTAGGTTTTAAAAATGTGATTTCATTTAACCCAAGACATAGTTCGTACATAAAATATTATTAAAGGATGGATACTTAACTCTTAAAAATCATAAATGTTTCCATTGGAAAACAGATATGCATAATTATATATTTATACATATGTATATATATATATATAATGTTTGCAAAAAAGGTTTTCCATATTAAAAATAAATTCATAATACCCTTTATGTGTATATAATCCTTTGTAAAACATACTGAAATATTTTGAAATCTTATAAATAGATTTAGTTTTGGAAATTATCAATATATATAAAAACTTTTTAAATATATATACTTATCTAAAAACTCATTTTCACTCAAAATAATAAGAACTCTCCTTTGAAAAGATTTAAACATTAAATGTAGAGAGTGTGTAGAGGGTTTTAGGGTTTTGAAAACCGAAAACAAGGTTGTATGCCCGTATATATATAATCTATATAATTTTATAAACTTATATAATACTGGTTCAAGGTAAACTAATATGAAAACTAACCTTAGATTAGCCTGAGGAGGAGGAGTAGGAGATGCTGGAAAGATATGAAGAGGAGGTGGAGCTCGAGATACTTCTAGAAACCTTGGAAGAAGAATGGAGGTCCCCTAAAAGTTTTGAGAAAGGAGTTTCGGGTCCTGTGAATTCTTCGGATGGGTTTTTATAAAATATACCTATAATGAATGAGGAGGTAAAACCGAGGCCACTTGATTAAAAAAATACTGGGAAAGAGATCCCTTGTGGAAACTATGTGAGAGTGGAGGGTCCGGTGGCTGAAAGGTGGAGAAAACAGTGATAATATGCGGTGTATGGTTACTGTAACAGGGAATGCCACGAGAAGAGGATAAATACTCAAAAAAAGATGTCTTCCTCAATCAAGATCTGAGAAACGAAATAGTTGAAATCAAATCAGATTTCCCATGACTGGAAACCCAAAAATCCTATCCGCGCTTGGATCTGATGGCACCACTCGGATCCCTCTCCCATGATCGACCCACGTGACACCTCCGGCTTCTATGCAACCTCACAGACCTGCTCGACTCCATCCCCCAGCTCACCATGTCCTGCTTGATCCGTAGTCGCAGTCACGACCACAACATGATCCCTCGGTGTTGGCCAGCGCGACACCCCATCTGAGGCATGTACCTAGAGTGCAAGTGACCCACCCCCACTCCCGAAGCGGTCTTCCATCACATTCTTCATGGGATACCCAAATCCCTCTATGAGATTTCCCCCTTTTCTGTTTTATTTCTCATTTCTCATTTTTTTTCCATTACGCCTAACCCTAATTGGGTTTCCCACGGGATTCATCCCCTTTTTTATTATTATCTTTTCTATTGTTACTTTATTAACTTTATTATCAATATTATATCTTAAAAAGTCAAAAGTTATATTTAAAATGACCTATCAATACTCAAATGTTTTTTAATATTAATAATTTTTTATATACATTTAGAAAATAAAAAATACTATTATCTATCACTATATAAATCATTTACATGTATATTTTTATTATATATCTTATAATGTCATTATAAATTAAATTAATAATTGACAAAAGAAAATAATTATCATAATTTGTAAAAATTATTTGTATCTATATATATATTGAAACTTTCAAAATAGATGTTAATTTGTTTATGACTATAATTAATTAAAAGTTCATATATACAATTTTAATCATTCCATTAATATATATAATTTTATTAGGAAAAATTCAAAATGTTAATTAATATCTAATAATTATGCATAAATCCCATATATATATTAAATAATTTTCTGCAAGTTTAGATTACATACATATCATATTTTGGGAAAATATATAGAACACATGTAATTATTCTTATAATAGATTCAATATCAGATCGCATAATAAATGGGGTTAAAAATATTTCCACGCAATAAATCTCAATGTTATATATAAAATTATAGTATTTGTTTAATATAATTATAACATGATTATATATATACCATATTTTAAAAATAAGTAATAAATTAGTTGTATTCATATTTTAGTATATTTATCATTAAAAATATTCTATGAATTAATAATTCAGAAAGAATTAAAAAAATTATTTTAAACTATACGTCTAAATTACACAATATAAATTTTCTGTTTTTATTTACAAGAAACTGTCTTTAAATTATAATTATATACATTTAATTAAACAGTAATGATCATTAGAAAAAGACATCATCGGTCAATTCATTTGAACTCCAACGACTATAAGTATTTCTAACGGTCACATTAGTGTCCCTATAAAACCAAAACATTGGGTGTCCAAAAACTCGAGTTGATTGAAGAAAAATGGTCCACGTTATACATTTGGTACTTAGTGTGGCTTCAGTGGCTTTGGCCATTCTTATGTTCGTTATGATTGATACTAAGGACCCCTATCGTCTTCTCGGAGATCTCGTTGTTTTTAGTGGTCTTCATATACTCTTAATTGGGTTTTTAATTGGTATCTTTGGTAAGCTTAATTTCCCGTTTGATATCAGTCTATTATAATTACTATTGTGTTCCCATTTGAATAAAGTGTCTTTCGTTCATTTGTGTGTTTACTTAATTTCATAATAAATTAAAATTTTATTATTACTTTTCCATAAGAAACCAGTTTGTTCGATTAATGGGTAAAATAAAATATAAAATTTACCATTATATGAAACACATATTTATGGGATGTTACAAAAATACATCTCTCAATTCCAATGAGTGTTATAAGCATAGAAGACATAATCATCTAGAATTTCTATGTCCATAGGTGTATTCTCCAATGTAAGATGTTCTATGAAGAAATCAGCCAGTGCATTTCCTTTCAAAGATTTATGGGATACGAACGAAATGTTGTATTAATGAAAAATGACCACCCATCAGGCCAAGAGACCAGTCAACATTGGATGACCAATGATGTCCTTAAATTGATCAATACAAGAGACTAGATGGTCGTCATGGTGATACATGTAATTCCTCATCTTTTTCACTATGAAGATTAGTGTAAGGAAGTTCTTCTCACCATTATAGTATCGGGTCTCAGAACCGATTATTGTATGCGTAAGGTAGTAGAGATTGCTTTTTATCCCTATAGAAATTTTCTATGCATGAGGGGGGTGATTAGTGAGAATTACATTTATTCCTCATATAAAATAAGAGGCCTCCCTTCCACCAGATACATCAGAACCGGTGGTTGCAATAGATATTTCTTGGTACATTTAATGGATTCTTGGTTATCTCCATCCCATTGATAGGTTTTTTCCTACATCATTAGACTAGTAGATGGGAGATATTTTCTGGCCTGGTTTTTTATGAGATGTTGAATGTAGGGGAATATCCATTAGTGTACCCTCAGTTATAAGATATTCTTTTGGGGTGAGATTTCTAAAATAGAACTAGTATTTTATGTGTTCATATAGATGCTATGGTGGCATACCAAAAATCCAAGGAACTTCCATTATGTTACCCCAAAGGATAATTTCAGCAAATTCATCTTTAGGATGTGTTTTCAATGGTTTTCGAATACTATTTAGAGATTTATTAAGTCATCACATTGATTTAGGGATTTAACTACTAGGTATTCAACATAACATTCAGTTATTTTTCCCAATAATGGATTAAATATATGAATCAGGGCACATTGGTAAGTGGAACCATCATTCAGTAACCCAAAGAGAGTGACCTAACAAAATAAGATCCATTGGGGATCTCTAAAGGTAGCGGTTTCCTCATCTCTAGGTTCCATATTTAATTTATTGTTCCTTGAATACCCATCCATGTATTAAACGGATTCTAATCCAGTAGTTTTGTCGATAAAGTGTTTTTTATCAGCATTGGTAAATCACCCTTTGGGAAGTGCCAATTATGGTCTCTAAAATTTAAGAAGACCAAAATCTTCCCATTATTTATTTACTAGGGTAATGTTGTTGACCCCCCTTAGGTTTTACACTTCTCAGACAAAGTTGGATTTGATCAATTTATAGACATATACCTATACCATGGTGTCATGATAGGGTTAAATCCTCCAAGATGCCTTCTTAATACCTCAATTCGCATCAAGTAAGTTGTAATGATGCATAACCTGGTCTAGATATTATCTGGGCATTTTGTTATAGTTCCAAGAGAACAAGTATCGGTGATTCTTTATAAATTCAATATATATATATTTCTCTTTATAAATAATGGAGGAACTAATAAATATAGTTTTCATGTCTTCTTCTATTCACAGATTCACATTCATGAGCTTGTTAATGGTGGTTGAAAACCCATTCTCAAAAACATGTGGGGGTTCCTATGTTCATCCTCATCTACATCCACCTCTGAGTCTATGGAGACATTTTCATAAGAATATAGAAATCTGGGTTCTTCTCTGTCAAAATATCGGTTAGAGAGACCCTAAGAAGAGACATAATCATCCCCTACTATAGGGATCATTACAGAGATATACCAAAGTTGATTTTATTTTACACGGTTACTGGGGAGAGGAGGTTCTTATTCCTCTAGGACTAGGTTTATCATTTCAACTATATTTATGGGGAAATCATATTTTTTGTAGAACATACTATAGTGATATATAAAGGATTTTCCCATGTCATTGGGGGCTTCCACCTTCATACCACCATCCAACATTATTTTTTCCATGCCGTTTAATATGAATATACTTTAGGATAGGTAGGTTTGAAACTATTGAAGTGGGAACTATCACCATGTATTTTTCCATATTTTCCATCGATGGGGTATTTTAGACATAATTGAAATGTTTAACGTACCACCATGTTGTTGGGGACTCTAGGTCTTCTGAGAAAGAAATTTTATTTTGTGTCTTAATAAATAATCCTAAACATAGTGTCTTATGTGAGATCTGAAAATTAACCTTTGATATTGATCATTATGAGAATTCATTGATCACACATATCATACACTTTAATGGACATATTTTTGGGAGATATGTCCCCTTCTCTATATTGAAAATTTTTGAAGGTTCAAACTGGGATGAGATTGATCCCAGTACCATTTTAAATCATATCCCTTCACACATCAAATTATTGAGTCTTCATGAAATGTATAGTGGTATCATTCACCCTTGGGTGACCTCTTCCTTATCTTAGTTGGTGAATGAGATGGTGACATTGCATTCTGGTGGCATGGTCTCGACTCGATAAACCTCAGATGTAGTGAATTCTATCATAACCTCTTGTGGGATATGGAGGCATTAAATGATTTCCTAAAAGAGTTATTTTGAATGATAGAGTTCATCAATGATTTAGATATTTGTTGGGACAGTAGGTAGCTATTTCATAATATCATACTTTTGTTCCATAAGTTGGTTCATCCAAAGGTTTCTTTTCTTATTACTATGTCGTTTATTAGTTAAGGAACTTAAGGTGTATGGGCATAGTGCTTGTGAAGAGGTAGAGGGAGCATCTTCTTCTCTTGATGTGGGTCATGATAGCCCTCTCCATTTTTTGGGACGATTAAATAATTGTACCCTCGCTAAGAGGTAATGAAAAACAACTAGGGGAACATAATTTCTAGATTCCTCTAAGAAACTTCCATGTCCGGGTTGGTATTTCTGAAGAACATTATTTTGGGTCTGATAAGAAAGAGTCATATCTTACGTTGGAGTATAATATGATTCATCCTCTTTTGTTTACTCCTACTTCCAATGGTCGCATCAACATTTGGGTGGAATATTTTATGTTACCTTCCTTAGTGGTGGAGATCTTGTGGGTCTATAAAATTGTGCTCTCAGGGTGGCATGAGATCAGTTAATAGTTTTTCAAGTCATCCAGTTGTTGAAATTTTTCACATACCTAGCTAGAATGTTTTGTCAATCAGCCTCTTCTTTTGACTAAGAAACAGACATACAGACCACCTACTATGAGGAATTACCTAACAAAACTGATCCAAAATTGACTATTCCTTGAAATATGTATTTGAAGAAGAAATAGTTGTGGATATTATGACCTAGCCATTGATGTAAAGGTTAATAGTCAGGATGGTTAGTTAGGTTTAATTCATTGGTATTCCTAGGCTATCGCATCTTGATTAGGTTATTTTTCATTGATGAGAGGATGTATTTGGGGATTTGTTCACTTTGTAAGGAGTATTAATTATTCATCAGTTCCTCAAATCAAGGGTGATCCGTATTTCTCTATGATTCTCAACAACTGTAATTTTTTGTTTACTGATGCTCTATACGAGGTTTTGGGTGGTTCGGAACCTTCATTGGTTCATAGAAGGGCACTACTACTGGTTTGAGAGTGACCACGATATCTTATGCTTTTCTTATCCTTTTCCCTTATAGTGAGGAAATGAGTCGTGATTTGGATCATGTTTTTTGAATGCAGTTTTCCAATTAGTAGTCCATTTGTACAAACTCAAGGAACCCACCAGGATACTTCATAAGGACCAGAGGTGTCTGTATCTCATCCTATATATTTTCAACACATAGTTTCAACAGTTTATCCTATAATAGAGGGGTTCTTAATTAATAGTTCAAACCTTTCCATATGACTATGAAGTTATAAACCCTCTCACTTTCATATTTCTTATAGTTCATCATGTTGAAGATTTTCATTTTCCTCAGTGTAGAGCTAAACTGATTAAGTAATTGATGAAAAATATCTTCCTCTCCTATAACTGATCCTTTCGATAAAATATTATACTAAATAAAAGTTGGCTCTATCCAAGTCTACACAAAAACCCCTCAACTTGGTTGCCTCTTATTTATCCCGAAGGCCCATCATTAGATCAGATTAGGATACCATGTTTGTGATATATTGATTAGATTCACCAACGTCGTCAATGGTATATAAGATAGTATGGTTAAAATTAGGTGGGGGAAGTTTTATCCACCCACATGGGATTTGTCTTCCTCTTAGGCTGCACAGGAGTGCCTCTCCCTTCCATGGATTCCATTTGAGTAGCAAGGTACTCTATGTCATTAATAAGCCCCAAGGGTACAAATGTGGGAGCTGCCTATTGTCTATAAGGAGTTGGTGGGGATCAATGAGGATTCCCTTCTTTTGTTTCCCATTAATTATCAATAAATCCAAAGACTATATGATCACCCTACGGAGGGAGAGGCTATCCCAAAAATATAAGGTTTCTATATTCATTTTTACTTCCTCATTTTTGTAGAACGTATACATTAATCTTGAGTCAGTCTAATACTTAGGTACATCTCTTACTAGAGGATCAGATATTTCCAAATATATGGGTGGATAAATATTTTCCTCACCCTAAATATGAAGCCCAATGGAAATATTTCTCTAAATTAGCGCCTTGTTGAGTTTTCTGATAGTTTTTATGTAATTCTCATATTGTGAATGATGTTACTCCATATAAGGAACGTTCAATCATTTGGTTGGTGATTGGGATATGGAAACAATATTCTCTTTTCATTTGGAAATGTTCTATAATAGATTTGGAAACCTGTTATTCGTAGGTTCCAGTTTTTGGAGCCTCCTCTAGTTTTGGGTGTGTTATTCCTTAGTTGGTGCATCCACATCACCCTTATCTAGGGGTATATTTTCTAGATTGAATCCATCTATATTGTCATCTTGATCCAAAATATCATTCATATTGACATTTAGGACATTTACTACAGGGTATCATGAAATTTTGGTTATTCCATTACTTTCAATGAAACCGAAAGATTCTACACTACATACATTAGGTTTGTTTCTCAAAAACATGGTCACATTGATCCATTTTTTCTTTAGACCCAAGAAAGTTTGTATTTCTATCACCACACAATCCTGTCATTTCATCCTATGAGTAATGACCTTGAGGGAGTTTTTTTCATTATTGTAGAACTGGACCCAAATTGAAAAGGTTTGTCTTGTATCGGGAGGAATGGATGGGATGTTGAACGTCAATTTTTACCTCCCATCAAAGTTAATACTAATTCTATTTGTAGTGATGATGATAAAAAAAATTATCATCCCTATAGGATGGGGTTATTCGAGGCCAAAATTTTCATTCATTGATCCTATTTTTAAGAATCCAATAATTCCATTTTGGGGTTTTATGACTCTTGATATGGATATTGAGATATTAATTCCCCCTCCCAGTGAGAAGGGTTGGATATTGAATCCCCATGGATATCCCCAATACCCTTTTCAGGGATTATGAATCTTGTGGTGGTTATTGAGATATAAATTCACACAACCTAGTGGGTTGGGGTTTTCTTTTTTCTTTTGTTGATATTTCATAAATCTTCTTGAGAATTTTTGAACTGATGGGAGGATGTGGTTGTAGATATTCCACAAACCTAGAAGGTTATCCTTTATCTAATATGGATACAATGGAAGTGGCTATTGCATATAGTTTGATGCAGTACAATTGTGGTCTTATGGGAGGAGGGGCCAATGGAATCCCATGATGGACTCATTATTTATGAGAAGTTTTCTAACTGGTCAAAACATTGGATCCAGTGTCTAAAATAAATTCATTTTTCTTTTAGGATCATATTTTATAGAATTTTTGTCTATCCTTTCCCAATTTTAGTGATGTATTGGAAATGTTAAAGTAGTGGAACTCTATTATGGTGACCAACTGGCCAGAGTGTCACTCAGTCCACTAATTAATGTAGAGGATATGAATTTAAAATAGTCTATATCTAAGGGGTTCTTATATTCTATGGGTGTAGCGATTTGAAACACTCCATACTTTTCATTCCCTCGAATATGGATGCATGTTGTGGATTTGAAGATCAAATGAAAAATAGTTGTGATGAGAGGGTGGAAAAAGTGTTTCATATTTGCACTGTTCATTTCTATTTTTTAATCTCAAGCCATAGAGATAGTAGCTATATCTAGCATACAACATTTTATGTTGATGGTATGATGGTGACCCATGTATCCAGGATAAGGGATGTTTATAGTATTCACTGATTATTAGCCCGCATATTTTCGCATATAGAAATATTCACTTATTTTATGTCTCATCTATAACCTCATAGTTAGAATTGGTGAGGGTGAGAAAATTATAGAAAAGATTATTCTATTTAATTCTCTCCTAATATCAAAGTCAGTGTCCTTTTCCTCAGAATTACATTCCTCCATTCTATCAAACAATAGAAGATGATTCTTTGGGTCGCTTAATGACTAGAGTTGAGTGTTGTTGGAATATGATGGTGAACTATTTTTGTTTGACCTTGATATTTCAATAGCCTCTCTATAGGAACATTTCAATGTTTTGGACACCTCTCTATATGATGTTTTATGTGAAAATGAAGGATTCACTTCCATTGGGGTATTGAGAATGTTTTTTGAATGACCTAAAAGACACTCGAATTTATCTTCTTATGGATATTATCCTCATTTTGCATCATGGATAAAATATGATGACCAACCATCCATAATTTTGAAAGGATATGAGACATCTGAATGACAGTTTCTGGAACTTATTTATACCCATATGGTTTAGGGGGAGTATGAGCCTACTACTAGAAAGAAACTGGAATATTCCAAAGATATTTCTCATTTTTTTATAGGAATATGAGTTGGTCCAAACGAATGTTCCATTCTCACATAGTGATCCATAGTCTTGATGGAAGTATGATCCTGATCCAGAGCCTCTAGAATATGTTTCTAGTACTTTGGGAAAAGTATATGTGCTTTCCCAAAGTCATGTGTCTCTCTAACATTCTAATCCCTAATTGCAACAAGAATATGATTCTGGCCTAAATAATAATTCACTGATCAAAACTGTTGATGGACCTCTGGAATGGGAGAAGGGATAGTAGCCCAAAATTTATTTCCTTAGATTTATTTGGGGGAATTTATTCATCAGTGGAAGTAGTAATGCGCACTTAGCTTCCATAATATGTTGGAATACTTCGTGAAGATTCACTGATGGGAGTATGAGACTGTGATGAGGCATGTTTCATTCTCACTTGGCGGTACCTGGATTGAATTGGGTTATAAGATCAATCCTAGGACATTGGATTATGCCACTGGTATTCTTTTACTATAATATGAGCATGTACGGAGTCATGTTCCCCTCTAACTTAGTGATCCCCATCCAAAATAAGGATATGAGCTCGATCATCAGCCATTAGAATATTTCACCTTTCTTTTTGAACAAGATTTAGGCCCTATGTCGAGGCATGTTCCACTATCACCTGGTAAGTCTTGGTTGGAATAAAAAATATGATCTATGTTTGATTCCCCATCATTTATTGGAATATACTAATAATCATCCTAGACAGAATAAATAATTTGTACTTTCTTGAGAGAAACCACTTAATCATATTGATAAATGTGTTGGGTTTCCCTAGATGTAGGGATTAGAATATGTGATTGACCCTATGTTTATACCGGTGTTAGAATATGTTGGTGTAGTTCTTCAACTATTACTCATATGTAATGGAATTTTGGAAAATCAGGCATAAGGATATAATCCACCACATTTTTCATCTCCACTATGCACTAGAAGATATCATTGATTAAAGCGAAGATATGCTCACCATATTTACTCCATGTGCCACCATAATATATTGATGTAATTAATGCATGGGGTAGAGATATTCATATCTCTCATTATTACTATAGGAATATGCCCATAGACTTAGTCTGAGTGAGCAGGGATATGATCATGCTTGCATGGTTATGGGAAGAATATTCTAGTATACATAGTGAGTGGGAGTGGGCATATGATCACACTCTAGGTAATCTATATAATTTTTTCACCTAATGTGTCTTCCATGTTTCCTATGCATGGGTATCAAAGGTGGTAGTGTTTTGGGTGGTACACTCAACAGACAACTGATGGTGACCGGTGGGATGGTGCTGGAGATGACAGTTGAGAAGATCCATCCTAAGAAGCCCTTGAACTATAAAACGTATGTATATGAATCCCTAGACCACCTTCCTAAGATATTAAAGTTGGTTATTGTCAGGCTAAAAGGATAATATCCCCAATCTATTAGTTGTGGCAACAGGGGCCACTAGCATAGCTACAACTTTTCTGGGATCATGTGGACTCATTGATTTCATCACTTGGAGACCCTCATGGGTAGTTTCAATGTTCTAGATTGTTCCACGTTGATGGTATTCCTAAAATATTGTGTTCTCCACCTAAATTTGAATATGTTGGGTAGGTGAGGTTATTTTGTGACTTGTAGGGGTTGCATCCATAGCTGATTTGTCAGAACAGTCCCTGAATGATGAGATTTTGTTGAATCATGTTTATATTGATGAGTGAAGTATCTATATTCATAAAAACCACAAGGAAAAAGGTCACAAGTTATTGTAATATCATAGGAAAGATTCGTGCTCAATTAGATATTCATGGTTAACAAAATTTCCATTTTATTTATGATCTGGACATTCTTCTCACATGGAATTTTTAAAGAGAGATTGGACATATTTCACGGGAACCTGGGTTATAAAATATTTGCTATAATATTTGTATCAGGCTTATCATATTTTGTGTAGGATATTCAAAAAATGTGGCCTCACATATAAAAAACAAATAATCCTCCGATTTATGGGATTCATGTCAAGATCAACATTTTTTTATATAATATGCAATGAAAAATGTCTTGACTCATGAATAACTGATAATTTTGTTTGTTTAGAGTTTCACATCAGGTTAACCATTTCCTTTTGATAGAAACGGTGATATATGAGGTGAATTCCGTTTGGCCTAATGGTTGATTATGAGGACTTTAATTTCTAGAAAAATAATTGAAATCAGGGCCCCATTGTTGTTCTTAATAAAATTCCCCAATATTTTCAATATCTATAATTAGGTGCATGACTAATTTCTAATGTTAGGTGGTTAGTTTAGGTTTTACGCACAATTAAACATTAGAACCCACATTCCTTGAGAGGATGAGAGGTCGGGATCATCACACCCTTTTAGGGGGGAATTTTTCTTACCCTAGTACTCTCTCATATATTTATGATAAGTTCTCGAATCGCTTACTAATATTGAAATGCGACTGGTTACCTTAACACAATGATAATTAGTTAACCCCTTTAATGTGAAGAAGAAGGGGGTCTCATTAGTTAATCCAACTGTATATATTTTTTATTCTTCATCCATTTCCTAGAAATGAGTAGCTGCGTATATGTTAAACCCACATAACGAAGAAATTCATAATTTTATTCCATGTAGGGAGGCATTAAACATTCTGAGGAGGGTATTGATCCATTACAAAGATTGAAAAATATCTTATTTATTATAGAAATTAAAACCCATGTAGTTCATTAAATCCAGTGTAGTTTAATGTCTTACTGAAAGGAAATATGTGTGGACACATAAAAATAGAGTATTGATTCTTAGGTCTTGATGATGCATTCTACATATCACAATCAAGGAATGAATTAGATTTTTCATAGTTCATTCATTCCTTTGGTACTAACCCCAAGGTATATACCCTAATATTGGGGAAATTTAAATCATTCCACTCATCAAATATGTCAAACTATGATTTCCATAAATGGTGGAAATTCATGATGTGAATGAAATGACCATTACAACCCCCTAAGTCCATGTGATCCATGCTTGGTTTAAGAAACAAGGGATAATAAGTAATCAGTCCCACTGCATATAGATGTGGGACTTATGTATTTGGATAGACCATAGGATTTCAAATATAGAGATCGGTCCTTTGGAATGGGTCTTATGTATCTTGGTTATAATAAGAATCAGAGTTATCATAGTTTAGTGGGATTCTCAATCCACTAATGGATGAGGTAGGATGATTAGTCTATGTTAATGATTAAGTGGTTACTGTTGAAATGGTGGGGACATGGGGGGATATGAAGAGAAGTTAATGCCTAGTTGATCCCGGGCCTTAAGAAGGCATCTTACGTGACCTATTTATTATAGGAATCAGAGTTACTATAGTTTTGTTCGTCAAGTCTTGCACTGAGTTTGACCATATATTGAGAACATATAATAATATCAATCTAATTTGGGATTACACACTAAGGTTACCCTGTATTATTGATATGGTGATTAAATCTATTTAATTCAATGTGATCTCTCGCCGATGTGGGAAAGAAGGGGTGGAAAAAATTCAATCTCATTAGTTATGGACGTGGTAATTATGTTATAGTATCACCATTATGATGGTTTATATAGATTTCATACCTAGAAGAGGCCTCTTATGTCTCCAAGATGTGGAATGAATCAGATTCATCATAGTTCTTTTGGTCAGGGCTTACAAACTGATGTTGCCTTTTATGGAGCCAAAACATGGTTTTCAAGCCCTATGATACCAGATTAACCTAGCCTTCTTGTCTTCCTAAAAAACATTATTTTCCATCATATCATTCCATTATGGTGTTCTATACATGTTTTAGAATAACCTCTTGACATGTATAAGGAAACTCACATGATACATTTGACTCACCTGAGTGAAATAACATAATCTGGATTTCATGTCTGAAGGTTGTTGAATCATCAAGGATGAATTGTCTAGAGGACTTCTAGAGACCTATAAAAATTACTCGATAATCCATCACATGACCCCAAATGAAATTTTTAGAGGGTGTCTCATGATCTAGGTGATTTTCCCAATTTTCATTGTGAAAAGTAGCTGATAAAATTGGAGTGTGTTGTGAGATTCGGTGCGACGTGTCTGGTGGGTGATGTGTGATCCAGGATTTCATGTATAGAGGGCACCAAAAAATTCAGAATACAGGTCTGTAGGACATCATAAAGTCTATATGTAATAACTATAGGACTTCCTGATAACCAGGTTACATACCCAGTGCAACAATGACACAAAGAATTCATGTATGGGTGCTTCTATATGAGTTCTGAGACATGTCTGAGGAACACCACATGGTCTGGATGGTGAGCCCATAGGGCTTCATAAGACTTTAGTGTCAAACCTGGGGAGCTCCATGTGAATTTATTTTATATTTCTAGAGGACTTCACAAGATTCAAATAGTATAAAAAGGAGGGTCACGTGGTCTGGGCGACATGTCTTTATATTTTCATGTGTCTTGGGTGGTTCATGAAACATGCACGAGGATCAACATATATTTTTTTCCCATAAGTCACACATATTTTAGTATTTGTTCAAGATTTTTTTTCTTGTTCCTTATATTGGTTTAGTGTTAGTTTATTTTAAGTCTCTCATGATCTATCAGATATGTGGATTGTTCTTTACATAATCTTCCCTAAGTCCTTCACATAATCTATGATTGATCATACAAAGTTCCTATGTATGTTTCAGGATCAATAAGTTTTCCCCATACTTTACTTGATGGTAATATTTCCTAATCAAGAGATCAACTGCTTTGAGAAATATTATCGCATACATGTCTATTCCAGTGAGATGTTCCCAGGAAAAGTACCTTTTTTCAAGATATGGTGGAGTATTTATTGGCCTTTCCACCCCAATTATTAAATTATTTGGTTGGAACATGCCACAAAAATATACGACGGAGTATGTGGAGGGATTTTAAGACATTTGGTTCTCATGATCCTATTGTAGGTCATTTCATGGGAGTTGTATCATTTCTAATAACTATGAGATCAACCCATCAATGCCTCATTTATTGTACTACTTCCAATTAATGGGGAATTTTTTAATCGTGTGGTCACACCAAGTGTCTTTCACATTGTCAAGAAGTTATGTTCATGTTCCTTCACAAGATCTGGATTCCTATCCAAAGGACTATTTGTGATCATAATAGACTATTCTAGTACCTTTTATGTGATAAGTATGGATTTTTAGGAGACTTTTTTGTGATCAAATTGGCCTACAAAGAGGCCTTGCGAGACCGTTCTGGTGTGTCATGTGAGTTTTATGATCACATTGGGATCCCAAATTTTTCCTTTCATTTCTTTTTTTATTTTACATGGACTTTGGGGTTTCAAAAGTTTGTAATAATGTTATCAAATAAAATCACTCTCCCCATCAGTGATGTTTAATGTGACCAATAAAAGGTCTTGTGAAGATACACAAGCATTCCAAGTAAAATTGCATCTATTTTTATTTAGAGATAAAGAGGGAGTTCAAGGCCACTTGGAAATGTCTGAGGTACTTAATGTGACATAGGTGACACGCCCACATGCTCTCATGGGTAAATGTGGTCATGTCACCATGGGCTTACAGTGTCTCGCAATCCACTAGGATTGCATCGTATGATTAATATGACTACAATAGGCTCCTCTATTTCCCATTTTTATTACCCTTTATTAATTTTCAAAGGTTGGAGATCTCACGAAGATTTATGATTAATGTCGAAGAAAATCACTATACCTATCAGTGATGAATCATGTGATATTGAAGACTATAAGAGGCCCCCACTTTTTACATATTTTCCTCTTATTTACCAAGATTTTTATGATGGTTTTTCAGGCTTCCACCAATTGATAGGTTCCATAACCTCAATGATCTTATCAAAAAACAACAACGTGATCACTTATTTTCTAGGGATCATTTTCAAGAGTATCATGACTTGTCAAAGGATCATCATAGGATCTTCTGTGGGATATACATTGCACGTGACCATTCGCATGACTTTCTGCAGGTCATGCGATCGCAAGTCTCATGGAAGTTCACACGGTCATCATGATATTGGACACCTTTTCATTACATTCTTTTGTGAAGAAAGTAACACCCATATTTAGGTATTTCTTCCTTTTTGAATTTTTTTATGCTCATTTGGAGGGAATTTAAATGAATAATAACTTCTATATTGGGTTTCATAATTTAATTAGTTATAATTTGATCATTAAATATGATTCACCATTTATTTTTGATGATGTACATTTTACGATTTCACGAGCTATTCAAATGGGTCCCATCAAAACACCTGAGGTTGTGACATATTGAACTTTATTCATATTATAACTTATATGATATCCAATAGTCTATATAGTTCCCATATGGATAATTGCTACATTTATATTTGAGAAACATTTCATGAAAATAAATCATGAAAGACTATAATACATATATAATATTATTTATCATTGTAAAGAGTATTATAATTATCTCTATTATTTTAATAAGGCAATTTGAGTTTATGAAAATCTCCTACACTATATTTAATGATAAATATATACTTGATTAAGACATACTTTGTTAAAACAGACCATCGAGCCCTGTATATATTACCGAGTGCATTCATTTCTTTTAACTATCAATCCTACAATTTATTAGTATAATTTAATGAATTGTATGAATTTTCCACTAGCATAAACCTGGATGTGATCATGCTATATAGATAAATTAAATTTGTATGGTTTTTGGAATACCTTTATTTGTGAAGTTTTATTTTTTTAAAACTCAATAAGAAATTGTGTCAATAATACCAATAGTTATTTTAGTTCCAAATAAACTAAATACATTATTGGGTATGTTTCTAAAAACAACCTTTTTTCTATTGAAAATGAATTATCTTTCTACAACTGGGAATCAATATTAAAATATATATTTCCAAATTGATTTCAAAGATTTATATTTTTTATTAATGAATCATGTAAATATTAATTTAGTTTATAATACCCAAATAATATTAATATCAAAATAAATAATGTCTTGTTCTTTCTAATATAAAATTGAGTTAAATATAATGGTAAAAGTTAATATAAAATATATCTCAACTAGAATCTATCACTTGGTGGATCATAGGTCATAAAATTATCACTATAAAAATTGAAATAACTCCTTTCATGCTCTAGGAAAATTCATTTTCACTTATTCAAAACATTTTTTTTTCACAACTGACCAATGAATAACCCTACCATAGCTTATGAGAGACTACACCATACATTTAGTAATGTTTGAGTCTTATTTTTAGTATCTGAATAGCATATTTTGTTATAATAAAAAAGTAGATAAATATAACAAACACTATATGCGATGAATATATTTGTAGTAGATGAAACTATATACATCTTCTTTAATTTATTATAATTTTTTTAAATGAACCATCATATCCATAAGATAATTAAATAGCCTCATATCAAATGAACTACCATTAAATATTTTTCCTCTTTGAAATACTTTTAATAGGAACTATTTACTAGAAAATATTCCTGGGATTTTCAACATTAAGATTCATATTATTCACTAAAACAGTTAGAGAATTGAGTTCCTCACTACACTTATTTACATTTTAAATCTATATAAACATAATCTCCAGTTGTTCATCCCATAATTATAGATGAATAAGGAGGACCTTGAAGTAAATGTTGACTGTATGAGATCAATGGTCAATTTCATATATATATATATATATCTGTGTGTGTGTATATGAAACTTGTTTAAGTGATCAATTTACTTCATTATATTTATATCACGAACAATAACATTGTACCCTATCCCAGTTTATAGTAGTATAGTTTAGTTAGAATATAATTTATGTAAATCCACCTTTTCTCCTTCTCAAGATAGAAGAGAGGAGATATCATTATATATGCATTCACATTTTTATATTTCATTATTAGTTCCTTTGATATAACTAATATTTCACTCCAACGAATAATTGAATGTTACGCATATTAATTCAATAATTATCCTTCTCTCCTTCACTTTCCTAGTGAGGTGGCTAAATAGGTATATTTAATTCAAGATCATTGTATAAATTTTCCCTTTTTAGTTCAGTGTATATAAGACTATAATTCCCTTTAAAATGTGTTCTTGTCCAACTGATCATAGTGATAAGATGATTTTTCATTCCATAATTACTCAAAATCATCATTCATTTTTATCTTGATTTCCAAAAATATGGGCTCATAAATTAAATTTATTAGTCTCCCACTATTTTATCATGACCTAATTGATCTTAAAATTATTTTCATAATACCATGTTTCATGGATATTCACGTTTCGAGGTTCTATATAACACTTTTTAAAACCTAGATGGGTGTTTGAGAAGAAATTATAATGTATTTAGGTTGGTTTAACTTTCTAATGGAATCAACATGTATCTCCTTGATCTCCTGAGTGGACTTCCCAATCTTGAAATCTTTTTTTGGATTTTCTAAAAATTTGGCTACAAGATGCACTATTTATCATAGAGTTTATCATACCTTATTGAAAACTATGTTATGTAAGCCCAAAAAACAAGATAAATATTCCACAATAATTAATATCACCCCAAAAAGGGTTTCTTAAAAAAAATTAAATATTTTTTTAATTCAATATAAGTTGTGGAAGGCTATATTGTGTTAATATATTTTTTGAGGGATTAAATTATTATAACTAAAGTTTAATTTTTTATTTGTTGCATTTTTTTTAATATTAAGTGAATTTTAATTATGATATTAACATTGTCTATATAAATTTAACATATAATCCAATTTCATTTTAATTCAATGTTACATGCCGGTTAATTCATTTTTATGAGACTATGAAAAGGAATCCATAAATATTAATTTGTATTTTCATGATCCATTTCTAATGGTTATTTTATCTATTAGATGAAAAATTGAAACTCAACCCATTGATAATAACACCATAAAACCTAACTCTTTTTGGGTTAGTACATTCCACCTTTAATATATTATTTTTACTAGATTGGTTTTTCCCCAACTCCAACCCTTAATCACTTACAATCACTTGGTAGCTTTATCCATTAAATAATTTTTACTTACATATAGGTGAGTTGAACCAATTGAATGGTTTAGGGGGTTTATAAAAAGGAAATTCGGAGTAAAGATTCCATTACATAATGAGTTGGATGGGTTGACATATAGTTCATAAATTTATTTTAATAAATTATATAAAACCCCTATAATAATAAATTAGAAGAAATAAATCACAAACATTGACTAGTCTTATAAAGGTTTAGAATACTATTAATCCTTTATTTTCCATTTTGCGGTATCTGGGGGTTTGGGAGTGGTTTCATAAAATAAAGAAGTTTTTTTAAAATGATTTTTAAATTTATAATGTAGCTGTAAAAGTTTTTTGAAAATTATAGAAGTAATTTCAAAGTAATATTATATTATTTGAGAAATTAATTGAATTATTTTAAAGTGATTTAAATATTTTAGAAGTGTTTTACTGTTTTAGAAATGATTCAGTTAACTTTGGAAGTGTTTTAAAATTTATTGAAATGAAAATAAACCCTTAACATAATTATTTATAATCTTTTTTAATAAAAAAATAATATTTTCTGTTTAGTATTTACCCCTACGCATAAAATATGGGTTTTATAAGGATAATGGTTGTTTTTGATGACTGATGTAAAGGTAATGTTGTCTTTATTAAGGTTATATATGGATAACCTCACTATTTTTATATTTACGTAAGAGTAACCAAGAAATATTATCCACTTCATACCCCTAATTGTGTAATGGTATGTCATAGTTTTTTCAGTTGTGTAATGGTATTTTTTGGTGTTCTACGTTGCATAAAGGTGCCTCTTGGCCCATGTAAGAGTAACCATATAATTTCTCTATTCACATATGTATGGTTCAAGCCTGCGTAAGGGTAGTTTTCTACTCATGTGAGGGTAAGAATAGGATCCTAAAGCATGCATAAGAGTAAGAAAAATCACATATAAATGTAATCTGTCAATTCTCAAACACATGAAAAGGTTAAACTGTAATACTAAAGGTTGTGTAAGGGTATTTATGTAAGGGTGGTGTTTTATAAGTTTACTCATGTTAGAATTATCTAGGTTTTCCAAAACCTATTTAATGGTCATTATATTTCTCCAAAGATTATATAAGGGTAAGATGGATTTACCCTTACGTGAGCCTTTACATGGTGTTATGTAATGTTAAAATAAGTTACCCTTATGTTTCATATATATTTTAAATAAGGTTATCCGTTTTACCAATTTTTTCATAAATTATTCTTATTCAATCTGTAAAATGTGTTTCTAATGATTTAAAAGCATAAAATCATAGTTTTCATTGCTTTTCACTCATTTAAATTATATCTAATTATTTCCAAGGTTTTAAATGGATTTCAATTAAGAATTTATTTAAATGAAAATAAATTGGTTGATAAAATTTGTAAATATGACTTAGTATACAAGAAAGGATATACATTCATGGTAAAAATGGGTTTCCTCTCCTCGTTTCAGTCTATATTCCTTCTTATTGAGTTTAGGTGGTCTAAAACTCATTTTTTGTTCTCTAGAAGCCTATTTCAAATTCAAAAGAGGCTTCTCCTATGTTTTCTTGTTTTTTATTGTATATTGTATCTTTTATGTTGTGTTAAATGTTATTATAGTACCCATACCATGTAGGGGATACTTCATTATTATCTAGTTGTATATTTTAGTGGGATCATGTTTTTTTATCCTTTAGGAAGATGGTATGCACAAAATTATTGAAGATAATAAATTAGTTAACTAAAATTGAAGAGGATTAGGGGTTGAGACTATATTTTATAAGAATTTATTCATGTTTCATATATTTGATTGAGTAAAAAATATTATCACATTCATAGGGTTATTATTTGTATTAGCTCATGTTGTGTTAAATTATATAATTAAAATATTATCTTTTAAAGAAAACATTATTACCACATAGGAATAAGAAATATATTTTTTCCATTATATTTCGACACTATGATTGTGTACCAGATATTATGGACTATGAAATTTGTTTTTTTAGTGGATATGGTACTATTTATTGAAATATAATTATTAAATTATATAGCATGAAAATGAAAAATCCCTTAAATTTAGTAAATGAGCCAGCTATGTATAAATAAGAAACTATTGTGTTCCCCATTTTCTTTGGAAGATGATTGATTTGATGGAATGTGAAATGAGTGGAATTATGACTATAGTTTTTTTATATAATTGTGGGGATATTTAGGTGTAGTGTGATGAGGGAATATGGAGTTGATACGGTAATGGTTATTGACATTGTGTGTTGGATTATTAGTTTCCAATATATTCTGCAATTTGTAAGAACTATTTTTTTATAATTAAATGAATTTTTACTGGGTCAAATTGTATTTGATGGAAATAAATAAAATATAATTCGTATAATGATGTTTAAAATGAATATTTGAAGAAAATTAGTTAATGGTAAAAAAGTTGTTAATTGATGTGGTTAGTTGGGAACTATATAATTGATGTATGATTTTTAGATTAAATGAATTGAAAAATAAATGAATCATTTAGTAGAATTAAAATGGAAAGGGTTTCATTAGTTAATAAATTCATGAATTAAACTAGGAATTACAGTTAATGTTGTTTATTGGTTAGTAATAGGGAAACCTATAAATTAGCTCAACGTGAAAAAATGGCAGAATGTGGCTTGTGTATTATGGAATGCTTATGTAGAGTTACAAATTTAGAGGTGGTAGTGAAGGTGATGGAGGTTGTGGGGCCTTTGAGGAAATTTTGTGAATGATATGGTATTCTTATAATAACTCCATAGGATGGGATTAAGTGTGTCTCTATTATATATTGTATTTTATGCATTGTGATTTCTATACTCACCAATCCATATTTGAGCACAATGTTCCAAAACCCAAATCTTTTGGGGGTGTTTTTTATACTTCCAAATAGATGTGATAGATGGATGGATACCACCTATTCCCCACAATCTCTTCTAGGAATGGTGCATACACATAGGATATGATGGATTTTATATTGTAGTCCACTTGAGGTTGTGTTTTAAAAAGGGATTATTTGGTTGATTTTGGGGGGAATTCAGGGTGGGATAAGGGAATCTAGTTGATGTCCTTCATGTTCATGATATGCTATAATTTTGTTTATGGATTTCATCTGGATTCAGTGTTATAGCCCAGGTGTCTTTGGGTGAGATGTGATGATATGATATAAGTGTCTTTAGGCAATATGTTATGTGATAGACAAACTTTCTTTGGGAGAGATGTGATATGATGGCCCTAGTGTATATGGGTGAGATGTGATGTGATGTCCCGGGTGTCTTTGGGTAAAAAAGATATGGGAGTGCCTAGACGTACACCATTAGGGTGTAAGAATTGAACACCTATGGAAAATTAGTGTGGAGTACCTTTTTATTTATGTGTTTCTTATTATGTTACCATACTTGTATTTTTTTTATTAGGTGACCATCTGTCAGTTATGATGGTATTGGTTAGTTGACCTGTTTTGGTGCTATTGATTATGTTATTTGGTCCATAGTGTATTAGTATTCTATTTTCCCATGTGCATGGGAGAATTTTGGTATGATCCTACTAAGTATACATGTATTCTCACACTATGTATATTTAAATTGTTTTTCAAAAATATGTGATGAATTCGGGGATAATGATGAACATTTCTAGCTTGGTAATTGGAGCTACTGTTGACTTGTTGTCATGGTATTGTATTAATGTCTTAGAAGGATACTTCTTTCTGTATTTTTTTTACATTGTAAAAGAATTGTGGGATTGTTTCAGTTTTATTTTATACTATGTGATGGAGTTTCGTTCAAGCTGATTTACCCTAACTATTGATATAATATTATATTGATAAAAATTTCTCCCATATGTTATATTTTTATACCCTCGGTGCTAGTCACCAACTTGGGGCTGGTTGGAGGCATGATTTTTGGGTCATTATATCCATTTAAATATTGTTAGAGTAGGATGGGAATATTTTTATTCATGGGGTTAGGGTAAATTAGTATAAATTGTTTCGGTTAAGAGATAATACAGACTTTGGAGTTAGTCACTGTAAGGATTTCATGGGTTTGTAAGGAAATGGTTCCAGATGATATAGATACATTACATAGACCAATTATACCATCCATAACATGGGATTTTAGGTCCCCCATGATCATATGAAAGGACTATGAGCATATCGAACAACCAAGTGAGGTGTTGCAACTTGTAGGGCATAAAATTATGAGAGATACATGCATCATGACTGATTGCGCTTATGATTTAACAAGGTTGTTTTGTGAAGTTAATTAATTTAGTAAATTAAATATACAATTTAAATATGTATTTATTTTATTCTTCCAATGTTCTGGTTGTTAATTAGTGATTATTATTCTCAGAATTCGTTTTATAACATTAAAGGATGGAGTAAAATGGTAATTAATTAGCCGAAGCTATTAGATTGAAAAATTGATGAAACTTGAAAACATTGTTCCCTTTCCTATTATTATAGGATTATTTATTAATATATTGTGTTTCATTCCATAAAATATATATCATTTTATAGTTTTTTATGATGTTTGAAAATTTTAAAAAATAATTCACAAAATATTTTATTTTTTAATAGCTTACAAAATTTTGCAACCCTTAAGAAGCATGTTACCCATAGTAGATTTCACACTACCATATTGAAATGGATATTTTTAAAAACATTCTTCAGAGTATTATAGTTTTATTGAGAGTCAATATGACATTAATATCTTGTCCTTTTTTATTTTACATGATAATATGTTATAGAAGTATTATAAAACATTGTTATGGATATTTTAATTTTAAAATTTCAGAAAAATTTCCCTGATTCTTAATAATTTATATGTAAATTTGGAAAATTTGAAAATAATAACATTATCCTAATATTTTTGGAATGATTTGATTCGGGTAGTATTGATATAATCATTTGTTTAAAGCATGTTTTTAGCTAGAAATTCTTGGGACATTTTTTCTCAATATCGGAAACTGATAATCTTTCTTTGTAGAAACGTTTTGATACTTGAAACTATTAACATGATTGAAACACATATATTCAACAATAAAAATATAATGATAAAATAACCACAAATCATATTTTGATCAATGGGTATCATATTATTCGGATCATTACTATATGTTGAAAAAATTTGTGTGACTTTTTATGAAATTTATAATGTATAAATATTAAGCATTTTATATGTTTATTATATTGTAATTAATATAATAAACCATGTTATGTATTAATCACATTGTTTTTTCAAATAGAAGAAAAATCATGTTACTCCTATTACAGTGTATAAGAATTTCTACCTGATTAATGAAGGTTTTACATGATGTGTTGTTCAAGAATGATAACCAAGACACATAATAATACAACTTGTTTAGTTTTAATTTAATGATCTAAGTGATTTTTTTGAGATCTTAAAGTATTTTGAAAATGTAATGGTGTATTTGAATTGATCATAAGAACCTATTATGTGTAAATATTCAAATTAATTTTGGAGTGTCTTTCTCTATGATAATATAAACCCATAAAGTCTAATTTAATCATGTCTAGAATGATGCATAAATAAAATTAATGTCATTTTTCAGGAAAAGGGTGTTATCTCATGAATTTACAAGTTTTTTGAAATTATTTAAAGGATTATTCATGCTTGATTTCCATAATATTGATTTTGGTTATAGAAAAACATTCTTATATTGTTTTCAAATTTTTTGATATCACCTTGAATGAAATTGGATAAGAATTTATATATGGATAATGACTTGATTTCCCATGGAAAATGATGGATTGTGTTAGATTTCCAATGAATGTAAAAAATTTAATGTGAAGAAAAACCTTTTTAAAATATGTGAAAAGTGAGTGTATTTTGTGGTTATGATGATATGTAGATTTTGTGGTTACATGTGGTTACAATGATATGTGGAGATTGTGAAGAGGAAGAGGTTGTGATGTGAAATGGATATATTATGGGTATTTATGGAATGATAAGGATGTTTTATGTGTGATGTGTTGTGGGTTTTTTATGGAATCACCAACCACCTGTAAAAAGGCTAATCACTTAAATCTAGTAATTTTGGTTGGCTAAAAAACTAAATAGTAATATTTATTTAATATGTTGATTCTTATAACTTGATTCAAATCAAATTATGTGTGATACATTATTAATTATAATTATTCTTCCATATGTTAATGTGAGTGTCAAAATAACATGAGGATGGAAACTCTTTTTATTGGAAAAAATAAAGACTCATGATAATTGGAATGTACTTAAATAATTTTTTGAGACTTTAAGTTATTCTTGAGATTTTTTTAAAATAATTTATGGAATTACATAGTCGATTACTTAGGTAACCTATGGTGGTGACATGTGATTAATAGAACTATTAATCCAATATGCTAATAAAACTAATTAATTAATAAAGTCAATGTATAAGTCTATGAAATTTTATTTTCTTACTAAGTATGGAATGCCATGTTTTAGTACCTAGATTACCTAATGAATTTATTTGAAGGTTGTCTCCTTTTGTGTTTTCTCTAGATATCATCTGTTCTATGTAATGTGTTGTGAGTCGAGGATGGCTAATAGATGAAAAGATATTTTTTGGATACCTAAGGCTGTGTTATTTGAATTAAGTTCTAGTAATTATGATGATGTTGGTATGGGATTTTAGATGTGTTTTTATGTGTAGTGGTGTCGGGATGACATTGGGACTAATTGAATGGGTTGAAGATGGGATTTATCATTGGTGTTGTGATGAAATATGATATTCCTACCTAATAATCAACATGATTGCTTGTTTGATGTGGTCTGTTTTGCATACATCCCCAGACTATATTTATCTTACTACATTTAAATATGTTGTGGCCTTAACCATATGAAGAAAGGGGACACTTTACATAGCATTACACAATTTATTAGGACACATTTCAAAACCATGTGCGTGAGTCAGTACTGCCAAAAGATGATAATATCATGGAATGGGGGATGGGTTCCATTGATTTTTATGCATATAGAAGCTTATTCTATAATGATGTAAGTACTTTTTTTGTTTATTAGTGTTATTTGAAATGCTTATAAGAAATGGAATGCACCTCTTTAAAATTGAAATTGGAATGGTAAATCAGTTATAATTTCTTCAAGAGTGTGCTTCTAGAAATATTTTTTTATTAACAAACATGGAAGAACATTAAATTAGTATAAGATGGATTGTTTAAATCTAATTATTTTTCAGTAATTCATGCCAAATATTAAATTGATTTTATTAATTATTATGTTATGAATTGATATATAAATAGTAATGATAATAGTAGAGCTATGATAGTGTAATAGAAATAATTTGATGAAATAAAGTAACATTTCCATTTATGTGAGTTATTAAAGAAAGCATGTTGAATATGGGATGTAAGATACCAGTGATGAAATTATTTATTTATCAATCAGTTTATAATTAAAAACCTGTTTGGGTTTTAAATGAAAATGTTTGGTGGATAAATTAAATCATGTGATTTGTGGTGAATTGAATTAGTTAAACTTTTGGTTTTCTTTGTTGTTTAAAAAGAGTAATATATATTTGGAAAATAAAATTTACTTTGTGTATGTAGCCGTCAGATGTTTTATTAATGTTTTATAATAATAAAATTAGATCCACTGAGAAAAATTTATTATATGGTAATAATATTTTTTACATAATCTATAAATTTTTTTAACATTAAATATTATTTAAATACAATTCTTCTAAAATGTGCCGAAAGTATTCCCATAGAGAAGATTTTGAGACATATATTATTATGATAGAAATTAAAATGGTTTTCTTTTTAAAAAATATTTTCAGACACTGGTACAAAATAGGCCTTTAAAATTTCTACAATGGACTTTAACAGTGCTTGAAAAGTGAAGACAACTGGAGCGAGATTAAAAGGCCTAATATTTTATAAGTTATAAAGAAGAACTAATAAAGGACACATTTATCATTGCTTATTCAATTATAATAAAGGAATTGTTTATCAATGCTCGTAGAAGTGTAGATAAAAGGGTATATTGCAGTGTGTTGCAACATCACAATATAACACCAGTCCAATGTCATGTAACAGCACACCATAGCACCAAAGACACCAATAAATTATGAAAATGAAGTATGAATATGAAATTTAAATTAAATAAAATTTAAAATACTAAAAAACAATATTATAGAGATTTCAAACAATGGTTTGTATAATTAAATAATTACAAATTGTTACATACATTCCAAAATAGCAGTCTTCCTTTGTCTTTTAATCATAACCCCTACTTGAGAAAAAAAACACACCTATGTATGAAAAAATTTACTATATTTGTAATAGTCTAAAAAAATTACAAAAAGTTTAAATTTTAAACTAATAATTGATTCATTCAACAAATAATGTGTCTTAGATTGAGTTGCGGTGGATTTTTGCAGGCATACCATTTCTTGTTCATCTTAAAGAATTATTTCTATGAAAATTAATTAAATAAGTATAATATAAAAATGATAAGTACATTAAATAAGTAATATAATATATAATTGTGATGAAAATCTAGGATTGATTTCTCAGTTTTGGTGATGTTATGTGGCTTTTAAACTATAATGACACTTATATATTGAAAAGATGCCCTTGGAGTCATACTTGTCACATCATGAATTGGATTGAGGATTTTAGGATTCATACATATATCAAATGAATTATTGATAATTTCCCTAATATATAAAAACATTTGGAATTTGTTTCCTTGGTTGTGACTACATCACTAGTTTTTTTTAAATATCATTTGAAACATGAAACACACACTTTGTACCATACCAATCACATCATGTATCAGTTTAATGTGAGACTGATTCATACACACACAAAAAATTGCTTGTAAATATATGTCATAAATTATCTATAAAATTTGAGTGTGTTTTCTCTTTTTTCAGTGAGTGACACTATTTGAACAAAAATGTCGATGTCAAACACATAACAAACACATTGATTCATGTCAAGAATATCATGTATCAGATTTAGGTGAGGAAGTTTCCTACACATCACATATGTCTTATGGACTATTTCTCATCAATATAAAAATAATATGCATTTTTTTCTCAGTTTTGAGTGGGTTTGTTGTCCTTTTTACTAAAATTGATGCCAAATTTAAAAAAATATACACACATTGAGTCATACCGATCACACCATGTATAATATTGAGGTGGGTATGATTCCAACACATTATAAATTAGAAATGGGTAAATTTCTAAAAATGTCAAAATAATTAAAATATTTTTCTCAGTTAAGAGTTTGTCAGTTTTTCCTTTATCTAAAATTGATATCAATTTTAAATAAAATGACACACTTGGAGTCATACTGGTCACACAATGCATCATATTGAGGTGAGGATTATTCCTACAAATTAAAATTGTCTTATGGATCATTTCCCAAAAATATAAAAATAATATTATTGTGTTTTATGTAATATTTTTTGTCATAGAAACAACTGGTAGTACATTGATTACATGTATAATTAATTTATTTAAATATTAAACATCTTATTACATATTTTTTATTGCTCTACATAACTATGATGTAATAATTTCCAAGAGTATCTATTTCATTGATAAGGTCATGAAATTTCCCCACTATGATGAGAACCTAAAAATTCTACTTCAATATTCTTAAATACTGTTCTAAAATTGGATGATATACTATGATAGGACACATTGCATGTAGAATATCTGGTACGAGTACTCGTAAGAAGATATGAATGCCTCTCATGATGTCCACACTTTGTAATCTCTAAGATAAGAGATTATGACAATAGACCCACCAGTAGGAATTCCACAAGTTTGGGTGTCATCGGATATTTCTTTCTGTGAGCATGTATAATGATCCTTATAGTTTAAAACTATCATTAATACATGTCACGACTCGTGCACTTTTATTTACTTATTAAAACCACCAGGCAGATAGTTAGTGGGAATTAAGATACATTGGCTTCATCATGAGTGGAATTTTATTAATGGATAAGTCAAGGAATGATTTTTTCTTCCATTTATGGATGTTGATATCTCGGCCCTTTGATTGAAATAGTATTGTCATGTGAAATTTCATGGAAATGGTGTAACAATTAGTTTATTTTAGGTAGTAAAAGAAAGATGTATCTAGAATAAAAGTTGATTACACTATCATGAAACCTTTTTCATGAGATATTGTGAAAAATGGATTATATTACATAGTGAGAGTTCATATGTCGACGTCGTTATTGTGACATTAAGTTTGTTCTCTTAGAAGAATTGACCCATCTCTAGACAATAATCTTTGAATTTAGGCAAGCCAACTTAATTCTAATGATAAATAATTTTAGAGGGTCACACACTAAGTGTTTCTAGTGGTCTTGGTTAAATTCTATTTGAATTTAATTAAAAAACTATTATTCTCAAGAAAGTGTAATAATTTTATTCAGGTTTAAATTATTTCATTAATTAAACAAACATTTACTAACTGAATTTTGGATAAAATATATTTATTTATTTTATTAAACATTTAATAAATATTTTTTTACTAGTTTGTAAATAAAATATTTATTTAATAGAATAAATTATTTATTTATTTATTTTGGTGTTCAATAAATAGAAGTGGAGATCTATCAGACCTAGGACATTCTAGTAGTAAAATAATTATTTGCAAGATGATAAATAATTATTTAACTAGTTGTCACAAAGTAAAATAATGTTTCTATTATTTTTTGATACAAGATTTTATTCATAATTCTTTTTTTTCAAGTTGGAACCCCATAAATATTGACA
Organism: Viscum album; assembly: GCA_963277665.1. Classification (NCBI taxonomy): domain Eukaryota; kingdom Viridiplantae; phylum Streptophyta; class Magnoliopsida; order Santalales; family Viscaceae; genus Viscum; species Viscum album. Next base: position 729,675,465 of record OY728155.1, read on the forward strand.
TGGAATAATTATTAATAGCATGGGTTTTCTCTAAGGTTATGAATGTATTTAATTTTTATTACACAATTAAATACTCTAACTGATGCCCCATATCAATACATAGACACATACATGTATTGTGCTATGTATCAAGATGCACACCTGGTGAAATGAGAATTCTTGTGTGAAACAATTTCTCTCTCAAATCATCTTCCCTCTCCTCTCAAGAATGTGAGATGTTCTTCATGGATGAAGAAAAAGTGATCAAGAACTACCAACATAGGACACTCACTTCACCGCACTATCACCTAGAGATTGAGTAGTGTCGATCGAAGCGCATCAGAGCATCTGTTGTTTACAGCTAGAGGAAATCTAGTTTGGATCCTTGCAAGTGGAACAAGATAATCTGAAAGTGTCATTCCGGATGATCAACATTATCAATGAGGAAAATACCAAAGAACAATGTATTATTTTCTTTATGAAATTAATTAAATTAATTATAAACACGATGGGAAAGATCCTCTCTAAAGGTTTCGGTCCTCTTCCTTCTTTATGTAAATCTTTGATTCTATTATTTGGAGATAGGAATTCATCGTTTTATTGATCCTGTAATAATCATTGATCATGGTAAAAATTGATTTTGGGTCTCATCCAAACCGCACTTTCGCTACACACAGACCCTAGAAGTGGTATCATAGTGGTTACATCGTAGTTTATAATTATTTAATAGAATCACATATGATTTACAGTTTAGTATTTTTTTTCAATTCAAGGTTGATTTTTCTGGTAGTCTGGATTACCAGATCTGTTCTCCATGTTTTTGTTTCTCATTCACCTTAAATAAATTATTTTTTCTTTAAATTTTGTTTAAAATAAAACAAAGGACCTCATCTGAAGGTTCCAATGGTTCCTGGATGTACAAAACTGGAATAAAAAGTGTGTGGTTGGATTCACATGTCGTGTATCAAGGCTCAATTCATTGGGATTGGTCCATCAAACCAAATTTTGTCATTGGAGTTTGTCTAATCCTTATATACTTTGTGTGTTGACTAGGGACTAGTGGAATATGGATTCTGGATTACACACAATGTGGCCCACTAGACATAGTGTGTAGTACATTCGAGATAGAGTTGAATCAGGTACCTCGTTCATGGATTTCCCAGCTGGACACCGTATAACACAGATACTACATGGTGTGTGGCCCACTGGATTCACCATGTACTCCAATGATTTCTGATGTACATTTACACACTGTATCCCTAGGCGTGTACTTTGGATGAACTCTAAATGATAGTACACACCATGTATTTGGCACTACACATTGTGTACTCGTCCAAATTATGTAGATTTATTAAAATTTATTATTTTATTATACAAAACCTTGATACATGTACCATGGTGTAGGTGTAAAGATGAGACACAACACGTGATAGGTGTATTATGTATATGTGTTTAATTTAATATCTATGTAATGTTCATTTCTACTTATTGGGAAGTTATAAATGATAATTTTATGGGTTTCCTCTATGGTACAAATTATGTACAAAGATAATTTTAAATGAATTTTTTTGTTTAAAAATTATTAAGGATGAGAATCTCAAGGAAATTCAGAAAAATTTTAAGGTAAAATGATTAATTAATTAAAGATAATAATTAATCAATTCAAGAACAATTTATCTTCATAATAATGATTAAATAATTCAAAAATAGTTTTATTACATGGAAAACTCATTGCATGTATGTGGGTTATCAAGATCTAAACCAAGACCTTTGTATCTGATTGGTTTCATATTATGTTATTTATTAAATAAATTCTTGGCCTGCGAGCCATCTCTCCTCATTAATATGTAGGTCCAGCGTGCCCATGGTTTCTTTTATGTAAACCTCCATTTTACCCCTCACCTATGTGTGAGTTTAAAATCAAATGTGATGGATGGAAATCCCAAGTTAGAGGGGGCAGTTAGAGATTGAGCTGAGACAAAACCAATCCCAGGAAGTTCATAGGTGGATAGGTGGAAAGGTACAAACATGAAACTGAAGGGTTCATGGTGTTTCTCCCCTAGGTTAGGGTTTGTTTTTAAACTACTAAATATACTAACCATTAGAAAAGCTCAAGATCATTCCCTCTTCATTATTTTATTTCTATCAGCTTCATGGTTTATCATTATTTATGTGTTATCATGATCACATAATTAATGTATTAAACAAGCATGCAAGACGGAACTAAAATATACCAGGCTTATGAGTAAATATTATCAAGACATGGTTAATCTATTAAGTAATTTTCAATTAATATTAACAGTCGAGATAGTAAGAAAATCATGTATAAGATATAAAAATACCTCAAATAAAAAATTAAGTCATACCAAACCTTCTGTTACTTGATTAATAAAAAGTCAATAAACTATATGTTTTTCCAACACCTGTTGGGACACTTACTTTTATACAGGAATCCCTTATGAAAGGTTTCATGTTGACATACCCATATTACATCCAGCGGAGTAACCCTTGCTAGAAATGGTGTAATATTGGAGGCAATAGTAGATGAAATCTAAATTCATGGTTTTAGGATTGGGGAGTCCACTCAATAGATCAAGGAGTTGCATGCTCACACCTGGCAAAGACCTTCCTACCTAAATTTTTTCAAATAGCTTGAGCAACCCTTTTGTGGTTATGTGAAGTGGAATATGGATCCTTTCCACTAGTATGTCATGACAATGGACATTCCAAGTTCAATGGTGAGGGGCATTGGGACTTGATAAAATAGTGGGAGACTTAATAAAAATAATTTATTATTTCACATAAAAATCGAGAATGTACTAATAATATTCTCTTTTTAATTTTAGAATAAAAATAACAGCCCCAAATACACATTATTCCTATGATCAATTCTATAAAAAACAACATCCTCATGGGAAGTAACTTCAAGGAATTGTTTAGACGCCTTCGAGTTATCCAAAACCACGAATAGAAGTCTTACGTGTTGGAGTCTGCATTACCTGATCTGCCTGTCAAAGAGGTGAGTGATGAAGATTCCATGGTCTATGAGAAACATATGAACAACATAGTGGCCATTAAATGTTTGCTGATATAATCAATGTCTAGTGAGCTCCTGAAGTCTCATGAAAACATTTATTCTTATATCATGCTCGAGAACATTTGTGATCTTCACCAGAAGAGAGAAATATACGAAAGGTTTGAGTTCTCGAAGGTACTCTTTCATAGTAATCTTGGAGTGGGGTCCCCATCTGAGCGTCATGTATTCGAGATCAATGGATACATTGGGGGCTTAGAGGTTCCAGTGTTTAAACTCCTTGATGAACTAGGAATCAATCTCATTCTCACATCACTCCCCCAGTTCTTACCCAACTTTGATGTTAATTCCAACAATAACAACATTGAGTAGTCTCTATATGATCTTTTTATCCTCATTCTACATGTGGAAAAAGTTATTAAGTGTGAAAATCCTTCTGTACTTATGATGATTAAGAGTAAAGGAAAGTAGAATAGCATTAAACTCAAAGATTCTTCATGGACTTCCAAGAAAAGTAAGATCAAAGGGGTGGCAAGGGAACAATATGCCTTTTGTTTCACATATGGAAATAAAGGACACTGGAAGAAAAACTTCACCCAACCTAAGAAGTAAGGGGAAGCTATAGGTTCATTATTTATCGAATGAAATCTATCAGTTTCTACAATTTGGGTGTTAGATAAAACTTCTGGTGATCACATATGTATCCAAATACATGAACCAAGTAGATTCAAGAAGATTGAATGAGGGGATGTAGATCTGCGAGTAACCAATGAATCTAGACTTATTGTTGTAGTTGTTGGGGACTACCACCTCACGTTTCCAGCTAGGATGATCTTGGTGTTAAAGGGTTGTTATTATGTGACATCTGTTACTAAAAAAATTATTTATGTATCCAAATTAGATACAGATGTATTTTTTCATGTTTGGAAATGAATTTTTCTTCTTTTACAAAGATAGGATTTTTTTTGTGGGGTACATTTATACAACGGTCTTTACATGTTGTATTACCCAAACCAACTATTGGAAATCGATAACAAACATACATCAGATGACTCAAACCACACACATCATTGGCATCACTGTCTAGGTCATTTAAACTATGAATGCTTGAAAATATTTCATCAAGATGGAAATTTATATTCTTTCGAACTAAAACCACTTGGCGTTGGTAATGCATGTTTACAAGGAAAAATGATCAAAGCCCCATTTAGTGGTAAATGTGAATGGACTAAATAACTTCTTGAATTGGTTCATACAAATGTGTGTGGACCATTTCAATTTGAATCAAGGGAAGGGTACTCATGCATCATAACTTTTACTGAGTATTTTCGTAGATATGGATATATATACTTATTGAGGTATAAGTCAGATTATTTTGATATGTTCAAAGAATACAAGAATGAAGTTGAGACCCATCTTGGTAAGAAGATTAAGAAACTATTATCAGAGTGAGGTGGATAATATATTAATCAAGACTTAATTGATTACTTATGGGAGTTTGGGATCCTATCCCAACTCTATCCTTCTTAAATTCCCCAGTGGAATGGTGTGAGGGAAAGGAAGAACCAAACCTTGTTGGACATGGTGAGATCAATGATGAGTCATGCGAGTCTTCCATTATCCTTTTTAGGATATGCATTATAAACATCGGCGCACATAATAAACCGAGTACAATATAAATCGATAAATAGTATTCCTTACGACTTCTGGAGTGGAAGGAAAGCCATGTTATAGAATTTACATGTGTGGGGAAGTGATGTTTTAATTAAGGCATTTTCAGGTAACAAACATGCACCCTGAGCCACGATGTGTACCTTTATTGGATACCCAAATGAAACAATGAGATATTTCCTATACAACCCCTCAAACAAAAAAGGTTATAGTGGTAAGACAGGCTATATTCTAGGAGACGGATCACATATCCAAAAGAGATTGTGGGAGTGAGATAGACTTTGATGAAGTTGGGGCTCAAGGTATACAAGAGTTGGTATAGGAGAAGATTCCACGAAGCCCCATGGAAGAAATAACTATTCTAGAGACACAAGAATTGATTAGGAGTAAAAGAGAGTTTATAGAAACATACAAATATGGTTTTTTAGTTATCAAGGATGGTGACAAATTATTAGTTGATAATAATGATCCTCTAACCGAAAAGGAAGCAGTAAGTGTCATAGATGTTGCCCAGTGGAAAGATTCCATGAATTATGAAATGAATTCCAAATACCAAAACCAAGATTAGATTTTGGTAGATCCTCTAGTTGATGTAAATCATGTTGGTTGAAAATGGGTATTCCAAATGAAACTAGACATGGAAGGACAAGTCAGTACCAATAAAGCATGAATGGTTGTAAAAGGATTCTAATAGTGTCAAGGCATTGAGTACAATGAATCCTTTTCATATCATGCAATGATGTAATCCATCATAATTATATTTTCCATTACTACTTAGCATAACTATGAGATTTGGAAAATGGATTTCAAAACAACCTTCCTTAACAAAAACCTTTAGAAAGATGTCTACATTACACAACATGAACGGTTTATGAATCCAATGGATTCTAATAAGGTATTAAAGTTGTGGAAATCCATTTATGGATTAATTTAAGCATCCAAGGCATGGAAAATTTGTTTTGATGAATCCATAATGAAATTTGGTTTTATCAAGAAGGTATGTGAGCCTTGTGTCTACAAACGATCTAATAGGAGTGCAGTCATTTTCCAAATAGTATATGTTGATGACATATTACTTATTAGAAATGACATACAAGTATTACAGTATGTTGATGACATATTACTTATTGGCAGACCCCTTGACTAAATCCTTGACTAAGCCGAAACAAGTTCACCATGTGTGGTCTAGCGGACTAAATGTCGTAGGCAGTTGGCACTAGTCCAAGCGGTATTTTATAAGAGTTGGTGTCTAAGAACCAACTGTTTGTACTTTTATTACATAGTTATATAATGTATTTAAATATTAAACATATTATTACATATTTTTCATCATTATTTAGGAATATTATTTAATAATGTCTTATAGTATTAGTTGCATTGATAATGATGTGGAAGTTCCCCACTCTGATGATAACCTTGAAATGCTATAAAAATATTCTTAAATATAATTCTACGGTTGGATGACATACTATGATGGGACACATAGCATACAGACAGTTTGGTGCAAGTAATCATATGCAGATGAGACTTCCTCTTATGAAGTTCACACTTGGTAATCTCCAATATAAGATATTATGATAACAGACCTGCCAGTAGGAATTCCACATATTTTGGTGTCATCGGATATTTCTATTTTTGAGCATGTGTAATTATCCTAACACTTTAAAATTATCATTAATATGTATCATGACTCACACACTTTGATTTATGGATGAAAACTATCATGTAGACTGTTGGTGGGAAGTAGGGTACAATGGGTGCATTATGAGTGGCATGTTATTAATGGATAAGTCGAGGAATGATTTTTGCCTTCCATTTAGGGAAGTTGATATCTCATCCCTTTGATTGAAATATTACTGTCATCTGAAATTCTAGGAACATGGTGTAATAATGAGTTTTTTTAAGTTGTCAAAGAATGACGTATCAAGCATAAAAGATAATGAAACTTTCATAAAACCTGGTTGATGAGATATTGAGACAAGGGGATTATATTACACAGTGAGAGTTTGTATATGGATGTCATTGTTGTGACATTAAGATCCTTCTACTAGGTTCCTTGACCCATTAGTAGACAGTACTCTTGGACTTTAGGTAAGCCCGACTAATGCCAACGAGAAAGAATCTTATAGGGTCCAACACTAATTGTTTATGGTGGTCTCGGTTAAATTACATTTGAATTTAATTAATACATATTATTCTAAAGACATTGGAATAATTTTATTCAACTTAAAATGACTGAATAAATTAAATAAATATTTATTCATCGGATTGTGGGTAAAATATATTTATTTAATTTATTGAACATTTAAAAAATATTTATTTACTAGTTTGTAAATAAAATATATATTTAAGAGAATACATTATTTATTTATCTACTCTGGTGTTCAATAAATGGAATTGGAGTTCGATCGGACCAAGTCTGGTCTGGTAGTAAAATAATTATTTGCAAGATGATAATAAATTATTTAACTAGTTTGAACAAATTAAAATAATGCTGGAATTATTTTTTGATGCGGGATATTATTTATAATTTTGTTTTGTGAAAGTTTGTGCATCATAAATAATGAAGTAGTATTATTTTTAATAAAATGGATTTTATATAACTTTATAAATGTATTTAATTACTGTTATGCAATTAAATATTGTAATTGAAGCCTCATGTCAATAAATAGACACATATGTCTATTATTCCATGTACCGAAACACACTCTCGGTGAATTGATAATTGTTGAGCTAAAGAATTTCTCTCTCGAATCCTCTTCCCACCCCTATAAAGAACAAAATATATTCTTCAAGGTCAAAAAATAGGCGATCAAGAATGACTGACACAAGACACTCGATTCACAGCGCTAGCACCCAGAGAATGAGTGGTGTGGATCAGAGGACATTAGATCATGGGTGGATCCCTACTAGAGGGATTCTAGTTTGGATCTTTACAAGTTCAGCAAGATAATATGGATGTGTCATTCTGGATGATCAACATATTTAACAAATAAAACAATGAAGATCCAGATATTATTTTCTTAATAAAATTAATTAAATTAATTATAAACATGATTTGAAAGATCCTCTCAAAAGGTTTTGGGCCTCTTCCTTCTTTATCTAAATCTTTGATTTTATTCCATGGAGACTGGCGTTCATTGTCCTATTTATCCTAGAATAACCATTGATCATGGAAAAAATTAATGTTGGATGTCGGCCCAACCGTGATTCTTATACACCCATAACCGAAATATTATTGGTCTTACGTAGGTCAATTGTCTCTTTTACAAAAATTGTTTTCAATTTTAAATAAAAAGATGTACATAGAGTCATAACAGTCATAATATGCATCAGATTGAGGTGTGAAAGATTCCTACATATCCCAAATTATGTATGGATCATTTTCCTAAAATATCAAAACAATCTAAATGTGTTTCCTTAGATTTGAGTACATCAATTTTTTTACTAAATTTTCATTTTAAATTGGAAACACAAACTTGGAATCATACTGATGACATCATGTATTAGTATGACATGAAACTGATTCCTACATATCACAAAAACTTATGTATCAGTTTATAAAATTATCTTGAAAATCCTAGTGAATTTCATTTTTTTTCATTGAGTGAAAGGTTTTGAACTAAAACACTGATTTTAAAGTGATGACAGACACATTGAGTCATACCAAGCACATCGTGTATCAGATTGAGGTGAGGCTAATTCATACATTTCAAAAATGATGTATGGATCAGTTCCCTAAAATATAAAAACAATACTAATGTTTTCTAGCTTTTTAGTAGTTCAGTTGTCTTTTTTACTGAAATTGAGGTCAATTTTAAATAAAATGACATACATAGAGTCATACAGATCACATCATGCATTGTATTTAGGTGAGGAGGATTCCTAAATTTCAAAAATAAATTATGTATTTTTATACAAAAATATCATAACCATACAAATGTGTTTTCTCAATTTTTGGTAGGCTAGTTTTCCTTTTTTACTAAAATTGATTTCAATTTGAAAAAAAAGATGCACTTTGAGTCATACTGGTCACACCATGCATCTAATTGAGATAAAGATGATTCTTACCCAAAAAATGACTTTTGGATCATTTACCTAGAATATAAAAATAATCTAAATGCGTTTTCTTGGATTGGAGTAGGTTAGTTGTCCTTTTTACTAAAATGGATATCAATTTTAAATAAAAAAGATACACTTGGAGTCATACCAGTCATAGAATGCATCAGATTGATGTGTGGGTAATTCTTACACATACCAAATTTCTTATGGATTGTTTTAAATATGTTTCAAAATAATAAAAATGTTTTTCCCTTTATTTTGAGTAGGTCACATGTATTTTTACTAAAATGTCATTTTTTACTAGAAACAATCACTTTGAATCCTATTGATTAAATTGTTCATCAGTTTTACGTGAGAATTATTCTTACCTATAAAAATAAATTATGAATAAATTTACTATGTTATCATGATAATCTTAGCATGCTTTCTCAATATTTAGTTAGTGACACTTTTTGAACTAAAATCTCAATTTTAAACTGCTAATAGACACATTAAGTCATATTCGGAACAATGTGTATCAAATTTTGGTTCATATGATTCCTACATGTCATAAATGACTTATGGAGAGTTGACATAAAATATAAAAACAATACGAATGTGTTTTCTTGATGTTGATTTGTTCAATTGTCATTTCTACTCAAATTGATGCCAATTTTAATAAAAAAGACTCATTTGGAGTCATACTAGTCACGCTGTGTTTTGGATTGAGGATATTATGATTCTTACACATATTAAATTACTTATGAATCATTTTAAAAAAATATCAAACCAATATGAATGTTTTTTCTTCTTGTTGAGTAGTTCGGTTTTCTTTTTTGTAAAAATTGATGTCTGCTTTAAATAATTAGAGGCACTAGGATTCATTCCAGTCACACCATGCATCATATTGACGTACAAATGATTTTTACCTGTTAAAAATGTCTTATTTATCATTTCCTTACAATATCAAAACAATATTAATGTGGTTTCTCTGTTTTGAGCAGTTAAGTTGTCCTTTTTACAAAAATTTATGTTAATTTTAAATAAAAAGTCACACATGGAATCATACTAGTCACACTATGAATAAGATATAGATTAATTTGATTACTAAACTTCTCATATGTCTTATGTGTCATTTTCAAAAAAAAATTAAAATAATTCTAATGTATATTCTCATTTTAGAGTATGTTACATTCCTTTTATACTAAAATATCATTTTTAAACATAAAACATTAACATTGGATCTTACCAATCATATCATATATCTGTTTGACATGAGACCAATTCATAAATGTCACAACTGAATTATGTATTGATTTAATAAATTATCAAAAATATCTGAGTGAGTTTTCGAGGTTTCGATTGAGTGAAATGTTTTGAACTAAACTACTAATTTTAAACAGTTGACAGACACATTAAATCATATAATGAACATAATGTTTTGTATTGAGGTGAGACTAATTAATAAACATCATAAATGAATTTTGGATCCTTTCTCTAAATTATCAATACAATCCTAATGCATTTTCTCAGTTTCGAGTATGTCGCTTGTCCTTTTTACTAAAATTGTCATCAATTTTAAATAAAGAGATGCTTATGGAGTCATACCAGTCACATCATGCATAAGATTGAGGTGTGTATAATTCATACACTTCTCAAATGACTTATGGATCATTTTTATAAAGTATAAAAAAAATAAAAATGTGCCGAATGAAATTTGAGTTCGCCACTTATTTTTTTACTAAAATGTCATTTTAAATTTGAAACACACACTTTGACTCATATCAATCACATCACATATTCGGATGATATGAGACTGATTCCAAAATTTCACAAATTACTTATGGATAAATGTACTAACTTATCAATAAAAGCTATTTTTTTCTGCTTTTAGTGAGTGACATTTTTTGAACTAAACTATGCATTTTAAACTGATAATGGACACATTGACTCATAGTACTCACATCGTGCATCGAATTGAGGTGATGTTGATTCCTAAATGTTCCAAATGGCATATCGATCATCTACTTAAAGTACCAAAACAATAATAATAATTTTTCTAGTTTTTGAGTATGTCAGTTGTATGTTTTGCTAAAATTAATGTTGATTTTAAATAAAAAGAAACACTTGGTGTCATACCAGACACAACGTGTGTCGGACTGGAGAGTTTCTGATTCATACACATCCCAAATTCACAATGCAGTCCTAAATCCTACTGTTACCACATTTCCATTGTTTTTCTTTGTCTAACTACCAATGTTTCATATATATTGAATTGATTTTCATGGATGAAATTCCATTATTTTTGTTGAAATATAGAAGAGAAGAGGAAGAACATGTGTCCATTATACCATGAGAAGCCACCACAATAGGAACTTGATTTCATTGAATCATCTAGATTTCAACAATGAAAATGTTTTTTCAGATAACAACTGTGAATCAATATGCATCATTGGAAATCCTAAAAATAAAATAAATGGAAATGGAAAACATAGTAACATTGGCAGAAACAAACATTTTATATCATTTGTGTCTTTTTTCAAATATTTGAAAGCAAAAAAATGACTTCCCAAAAGATCAATGAAAAAATTATAATTGGATAAAAATTGTACGGAAGTTAACATATAAATAGTAATTAAAATGATGACAAAATTAATTAAAAAATTAGTAGGAATTCACCTATTCCTGATGGTTGTTTTCTTTCTTGATTCATATCCTTGTTACTATTATCTTAATTGCATGATTAAATTCCAATTCCTCTGGGGTATGAGAATCTTCGAAAAAACCACCCCAACTCAAACAAAATAATCCACCTGTACAAGAAAAAAATTATTATATGAGTCATAATAAAATTAATTATGTTAAAAAATATATAAAAAAAGTACACTAGTTCAATGGATAGTGATTTTACTATGATAATGTTTTCTGAAATAGGGATATGCAAACAATAAATAAAGAATGATGATAAAAAAGAAAATTGGATCTCAGAAAACAATCAATAAATGAGTGAGGAGGATGGGGATAAAATAAGATATCTTGGATTGAAACATTCATTCATCCAAGAGAAAGTAAATATATCCTATTGGGTTCATCAAATATTCATTTTGTGTAATAAATAAATAAATATACATAATATATTAATTATCGAAGGTGAAATTTAAATATAATTCTAAAAATTGAAAATAAACATTTGATTGTTTCAATGAATTTCAATATGATTTGAATAAAATGGATAATTGAATTTAAGAAAATAATTACTCCCCTTGGTAGGTGTTATCCTTTGAATTCATCCAATGGTGAAAGTTATAGATAATTTTCATCCTCATCATACCTTCTTTTATATAGTAATCATTTTGTTTTGTTTTTTGTTTCTCATCCTCCGTCTCTTATGGATATTAACCTATGTTTCTTGAAATACCCAAAGCTGTACTCATCCATAGGATGACTACTACTCATCATCACACGTAAATTTTTATTAATCATGAAGATGTACCACTAGAAAAGAACCACATAAAGACTAAAAAGAACATGGTTTATGGAGGAATAATGTAATAGATTCCAAGTTAATATCCTCTAATCAAATTTACACGTTCTGGTTTCAAAAAGAGAGATCTAGGGACCAAGTGATACTGGGGCCTTGATCTACAATAGTCATGGAAGTGAGATGTTCAGATACCATGTTCCCCTTCCTCCATGTATGGAGAATCGGAGTATTTTTTTCATGAATGAATTTTCATTTTCTGATAGTTGTACTCAATTTTCTTCTCTAAAAGGGTTAATGCCTCCCATTTTTGAGAATTACACGAATAGTAATCTGATATTCCAAAAGGTGGAACCAAAAGGAAATGTTAAAGAATGATATATGTTTATATGGTTTAAATTAAAACATACATAGTGTTTAGTAGATGGGTGATGAAAAAGAGGAAGTGGTTTTTAAGAAGTATTAATGAGAGGGTTATCATTTCAATTATGGATATATTTTTATAATGGTACAAAAAAATTGCCAACCCATTTTTTGATTTGGTGTCAGAAAATATTTATGGTAATTGTATTTGAAAGAGGAAAGTGATTTGTGGTAGTGATAATTTGACCATATTTGATAATGATATAATTGAATACTAACATAAAAAGGGTGGGTTGAGTGGTTTTTCTAATGAAAATAAAAAATTGTTAGATATTTTTTAAAAATTAGAATTGGGACATTCTAAATAATTAAAATAATGTTGAAACATCAGTAAAAATTAATGTTGAATTGAGTAGAATAGGTGGAGAACATGAAGATGAGGTATTATATCAAGATTTATATGGTTGGTGAGACATTTTCCTTGGTTTATAGATGAATCAAGGAAATCATAGAACATTAATTTCTCAATAAAAATATCAAAAAGTGGTTCCCAAGTGATTTGTAGTGGAAAACTTCAAACTGATGACAACACCAACCTCTATATGGATTATTTTTTTCAAAATTTGAGGATTGAACAGAGGTATGGGTCATAGAATATTGGTATTGAGATACTATTATACCACACAAGGGCATGACCAAGTACTTGGATAGATATATTTGAAGTCATATAATACAAATTGTGTTCCAACAAGAGGCACTTGCTATCGAGAAAGTTGATACATAAATATATCTAAAAAACAATGAATTTGGGGTTGTTTTATTATATGATAGTATATCTGGATTTATTGGGATACATAGATACTTTATGGGAAGGTTTAGTGGATAACTGAGGGAAAGTAGAGATTTCCAAAAACCTGAATTTCATTCAATCCTCGATTTCGTTTGACCCTTGAATGGCTGGAGAATTGGATTGAACCTTCAAATATTTAGGGCCTTGATTCTAGCCAAGCTTCAAGCCTAGATTTGACAACAAAGGGCGCCAATAGTAGGTGGATTCCACAAAGTGCTTTAGATATGGAAATTTGGTACATGATATCTAGGGTTCCTAAAATAGATCAGGATACTTTTTATCAGTGCTTATAAAAAAATATTGATAAAAATACCTTTTATTACCAATAAATTTTTAAGCGATTATAAATCTCTATCTTTATCATCACTAAAAAATGAAATGATGAATACTTATAATCCATTATAAAAAATACTTTTTAAAAAAACGTATAAGTATTATATATAATTACTATACTTATAATGATCTTTTTTATGAAATAATAATTTTATAGTTAATCAAATATATTATTATATATTTCTGATTATATAAACAGTTTTTTTAAAAATAATATTAATATGATTATATATTTATATATTTACATATGAATATATATAATATATATATATATATTCAGTAAATAAATTCATTATTTATATATATATATATAATTATTTATTTATAATTATATAAATAATTTTTAGACAAGTATTATTTATTTATTTATATTTATAAATGTATATAAAAAGTAAGTATATATTTATAAAAATATTAATTTATAAATATTTTTTCACAAATATATTTTAATCATTATTATTGAATTTTTATTCTTAAGTGCGTGAAATTTAAAAATGAGTAAAATTGAATAATTAAAAATGTGTACACTTTAATTAAAAATATTTAAAATTTGGATAAGTTGGTTATTTAAATATAAATCATTATAAAATGGATATATATTGAAATAAATATAATTAGATTTTAAAAATATAAAAACATAGAAAATATATATATAAATAAAATAAATAATAGAAAATAATTAAATTACCAAAAAAAATATTTATGTGTGTGAATTGAAGATTAAAATTTATAATAATTATGCATATGTGAAATAAATATAACAGACCTTTTATAAAATTTTAATTTATAAATCAATCAACATTCAATTATGTACATTACTCGGAGCAATTAATTATTATTTTTAAATCATAATAATCTTTTTACTATAAACCATTATTCACTAAATATATTACTATTTAATTTAAATTATAAATGTCTTGTATTATATAAATTATATTTATATACATTAAAATAATCCTATATATTTAATATATACTATTTATTTACAATATTAATAATTATTTAAATAATAAAATGTTTAATATTTGTATAAATTTACTTATTTTTATTCTTTATTTTTTCAATTTTTCTTTTTACATATATTTATATATTTTATATATACTATTTTCAATATTTAATTTTTATCTATATTATAATAAATTTTTTCATTATTATAAATGATTATTTAATTGATAAAAAGATTAGTATTTTTTTATGAAATCATTTTTTTATTTATTTATTTAATTTTATTCTAACTTTTATCAGACCTAAAAAAGTTAAAATAAATTATTCCTTTGAGGATGCTAAAAATAAATCCCTGACAATGGGCACCTTTATGAGGGCTAAAAAATGATAAAAAAGGAACGCTTTATCAATACTAAAAAATTTTCTCATAAAGGGTGTTTGTTTATCAGTGCTTGAAAAAAGTGCTAATAAACGATATCCATTTATCAGTGCTTGTTTTCGAACTAATAAATAGATCCTTTATGAGTTCTTTCTTATTGTGATGTTAAAGGCATTTTTTCTTGTTGTGAGACCTACCGGATTTAATTAAATACAAGAGGCTTCATGAAAAAAAATTATCAGTTTGATTTTGAAACATAAAATGCTTCCAAAATAAATGCTTGGATATATACCCATATGTAAAAAATCATCAGGAAATCATGATTGGATTTTTAAAACTCTTACCAATAATAATTTAGTGAATATTTGTATTTATTCTATTTTCATGTATTAATTATTATGTTTATTAAGGCCATCTATGTGTCCTTGTTCCTATTTTAGAAGTATTTCACCAAGGTGATTTTTTTGATAATGCTTAAAATTATTACATATCTATAAACTTTTTTCCATTAGTTTATTGGTCATGTTCGAAATAGAGTGATAACCTTTAGTTGTATCTCATGGGTTGGTTGATTTATCCCGAAAAATATTCTTCTCCCAACTAGATTTTTTAATTCTATAGGATTAGAATTGAATGAGATTTATCTAATGTAAAGTTCTGAAATATTCCCATGCCTTTCTTTATCATGGTTTCTTGTGGTTCAAGGGTGGTTTTATAAATTCATGAATTTATTTTTTAAATATTTGTTTATTTACTAAGTATTTTAAAAAGGATTTTACAATATGGATGTAATTTAAATGTTTTAAAAGTTCATTTGATAAAATAATTTTAAATTTTTAAATTCATTAAAATATATCTGTAGTGTTTTGTAGTTTTTGAAATGATTTAATTAATTAGGAAGTATTTTCAAAATTTTGGTAATGAAAATACACCATTTTCATAATTATTTATAATTTGGTTTAATTGAAAATTTAATACTTTCAATCAAATATTTACCATTACATATGTAATTGGTGTTTTGTAAGTGTAATGGTTGTTTTTAATGACTTTCATAATGGAAATATTATATTTCCATAGGTTACATAAGGGTAACCTCTCTATTATGTTAGTTGTGTAATGGTAAACTGGTAATATCGTGTTCATCATAAAGGTACACCTAATTGTGTAAAGGAATGTCATGGTTTTTCTTAGGTTGTGTAACAATATAGGATGGTGTTCTGCGCTACATAAAGATACCTTCTAACCTATGTAAGGGTAACTCATGATTTATTCTTGCTCATATAAAGGTATTTTATCCTATGTATGGGTAGTCCCCTTCCCATGTAAGTGTAATCCTCATAGCCTAAATCCTACGTATGAGTAAGGAAACCCTCACATAAGGGTAACTACACAATTAAAAACCTAATGTAAAAGTATATCTGGAATCCTAAATTTTGTGTATGGGTATTTGCTGGAGAGTGGTGTTTCATAGGGGTATTCACTTAAGGGTTATTTAGGTTTTACAAATACCATAAAAGGGTCATCAAAATATTTTGAATAATACATAAGGGTAAGTTGGAGTTACTATTACATGATCCTTTCCATGGTACTACATAAGGGTAAAACAAGTTACCCTTATACAATGTGTATCTATTTAGTATGGGTCTCAGTTTTTACCTATGTTTTCAAAAATTATTTTTCTTCAACCGATAAAATAGAAGTAAATTTATTAAAAATACAAATTTCAAGGTTTTATCTCTTTTGAAACATTTAAATTAAATCTAAAACATTAAAATATTTTAAATAGATCTCAATTAAACATTTATATAAATGAGAATTAAATAGGGAAAAAAAGATGGAACATTTTCATATTATCCGAGGAGCGATGTACATGGATGTTAAAAATATGATTATTCCACTCGTTTGGGTATCTATTGATTTCTCTCAAGTTTGGGTTTTCCAAAAATCACCTTACAGGATCTGCAATCCTCCCTAAAATCCAATTGACCCTTTTCCTATGTTTTCCAGACTATTATTATCTTCATCTCTCCTCTATTTTTTATGAAATTTTCAACCAGAATCTGTACCTTGTAGGGCATTATTTTTATTTCATCTAGTTGTACGTGTGAGAGTTACATGGTTTTTTTATCCTTTGGGAATATGTTATGCACTAGATTAATGAATATAATAAATTATTTAACTAAAATTGAAGGTGATGAGGGGTTACTACTGTATTCTACCATATTTTTTTCATATTGTAGATATTTTATTCATGGGAAAATATAATCTCATGTGTAAAGAGTTGTTATTATAATTATCTCATAGTTTGTTAAATTATATTATTGAAATATTATCATAGAAAGATAATGTGATTATCATATGGAAATAATGAATATTATTTTCCATGATGTTTCTTCTATATGATTTTGTGTCGAATTTTGTTTATTATAATTTTTTTCTATTATTATACTACTTTTTTTAAATAATATTTTTGAAATAACCTTATATGAAAATGGTGAATCCCTCAAAGAAGGTAATTGAACTGGCTAGGAGTAAATTAGACATTTTTGTATTTCCCCTTTTTTTTGAAGTTGATTGAGGTGATGGTATATGAAATGGGTGAAATAATGGGTGTTGTTATTTATTTTCATTTAATTGTGGGTATGTGTTGGTGTTTTTTGATGTGAGAATATGACATTGGTATGGGAATGATTGATGTAATTGTGTGTCGGCTTGGTGTTTTCCTGTTAGCTAGGTAATTCTCAAAACGTAATTAATTATAATTAAATGAGTTTGCGATGGGATAAATGGTTTGTTATGGAAATAAATGAAATGTAATGGGATGAGGATTTTTAGTTGGAATATGGGAAGATGATAAATTAATTTGAAAATGGTTGATATTATATGTTTCTAATCCAGAATTATATAATTTATGTTTGGGTTTTGGCATAAATGAAGTAATTGATGAAACTGAAATAGGTTTGGTTTAAATGGATAATGAATTCTTGAATTTAAGTTGGAATTACGTTTATTGTGGTTTTTTATTAAAATTAAATGAATGGGTTGGATAAATGATTTTTTTTGGAAATGGGGTAATCTCGAAATTAGCTCAATTTGAAAAGAAATGTAGAATGTGGATTTTGGTTGGTGGCATGATTGTGAAGAGTCATTATTTTATATATGGAAGCAAAAGTGAAAGAGGTTATGAGGAATTTATTTCCATGTTTTGAATGAGATGGTATTATTATTCAAAAACAATATGTGGGTATTATCTATGTGACTATTATATATTTTATTTTTTTCATTTGATTTCTATTAAACCCCCACTCGATTGGAGTACTATGTGTGAACAACCAAATATTTATCAGGTGTTTCCCCTAACATCATGATGGTGTGGATGGATGGATCGCTACCCCCTCTTCCCCACTCTTTCTTCCAAATGGGGTTCTTATTCATTGGTTGTGATGGCATGTGGATTGTATTGAACATGTTGTTTTTTACAAGAGGTTTATGTAGTTCATAGTTGGGGTCATGTAAGGTAGGATTAGGGAACTAGGTTCATGTACTTATTGTTCATGACATTCTAATATTTTGGATATGGTAGTGGTTGGGATTTTATGTGATGGCCTAGGTGTTTTTCAGAGTAATGTGATGTGATAGACCAAGTGTAATCAGGGTAGAGGTGATTTTGTGGCCCAGTTGTTTTCAAGCATGATTACTATATGGAAGTGATGGGAGCACCAAGACATTTTAGTTTGGGGAGGGAGAGAAGCACACAAATTTGAAAGTGGGTTAGGGTTCCCTTTTATTGACATATTTCTAAATATATTACTATATAGGGATTCATTATTTGGTGAGCATATCTTGGTGAGGATGACATTGGTTAGCTTACTTGTTAAGGTGTTGTTAGTTCTGTTGTTTTCTCATTGGCGCATTAGTATGATCTTCTCACATGTGTATGAGATAAATTTGAATCTATACTACTTAAAATACATGCCCAATATATATTTTAACTATTTTTAGGTTTACATGAGGACATAGGTGACTAAGTTGGACATTACTTTCTTGGGTGTTAGAGCTATTATTGAGTTTCTATAATGGGACTATGTTGATGTTTTATTTAGAGATTTTTTTTTGTATTTGATGACACTGTTCATGAATATTGTGACACTTAGGTTTTATATTTCTGTTATGTGATATAGATTCTTTGTAGTTGAATTATCCAATCTCTAGATCCTCTATTATTTAATGTTTAATGCATCTCATTTCAATAATTTTTACAACCTTAGTGTTATTCACCAACCCAAATCATATTAGAGGCTGGGCTCAAGAGTCATTATCTCCCTTTCCCAATTTCTAGCTTAAGTGGGGTACCTTAAGAGGGAGGGGTCATGAAAGGTAAACTTCTATAGTTATCAATGTTGCTCCCCATTACCAATCTCTCAGGTGGATCTTTATCATCATCATGATTTCCCTTTTTTGTTTATATAGGGATAAGAGTGGATTTAGAGGATATATATAATGGTGATATCCTAGAATTTTATACACTCTCCTTTAACTTGTGCTTTCAGTGGGTTGGAGAAGAATTTCACACTGTGTAACTAGGTTACAAGACATGTAATGGTCATTGGGTGCAGGTTGTGAAAGGCATTCATGTTGTAAAAGGTTACACTATGCGATGAATGCTTACCCATTATTACTTAATTAAATATCATATTTTTAATCTGAGATGATGAATTTTTCAACCATACTTGAACACCTGGTATTTGAAGACATGTAATGGAATTACACATTTCTTAATTCCCTAGGTAAGGAAATTTTACGGCACAATATGGGCTTGAGTTCCCATTTTGGCCACCAGATCTCCTCTCACATGACCAAGGGTTCCTCTCTGGTGATTTTTGGAGACACTGTTCCTCCCAAATTAATCTGTTCGGCCTTTAATCTT
Source organism: Viscum album (assembly GCA_963277665.1). Lineage (NCBI taxonomy): Eukaryota > Viridiplantae > Streptophyta > Magnoliopsida > Santalales > Viscaceae > Viscum > Viscum album. Next base: position 729,695,468 of record OY728155.1, read on the forward strand.
CATTGTTGTTTTGATTCATCTCTCTAGTTGTGTGATCATTCTACTTCTTCATTTCCATTGATCGGTGTAGCACCTTTGAATTGTTTTATCAAATTCCTTGGTTTGAAATTGATGTTTCTTGATGTCTTCTTCTACATTTGTTGTGTGATCTCATTTTGGAGACCACTCCTCTATTGGTTAGGGTATAGAGGGTGTTCGTTCACAAGGTATGTGGGTTTCCTCTTTTCAACTGACCCCTTGTTTTCTAAATTGGATCTATCATGAGATGTGGATGGGGTTATAGGGCCTTTTTGGTGTCTTTGGGTTTTCATTATTGGGGGATCCTATTGTGGGTGTGTGTGACCCATTTTTTGAGTTAGGTGGTTCTGTCTATAGACTTTGTTGATGAACATTAATATTCATTCCTCATAAACTGATTGATACATGGAATTGGAATTATTGTTTTATGTGTGTTGAAAATAGTTTATAAAAGAAAAATATTCTTCCCTTGTTTTTGATAAATTGAAAGAAAACGGGTATTTTTAAATCATAAAAATGGACTTATGAAATGGGTTTCAAAGTATTGGAATGTATTGTAAAAAAGAAACGATGTTACCTTGGGATATTATGTGGAAGGTTTAACTTGAGACCATCATCCATTATTTGTGATTATCGGGAGGTTTTCCCTATAAGATATTCCTCTATTTCCTAGGATTTTTGTTCTAGGGAACTGATATTGAATTGTTAGGGGGTGAACTCATGGGTCATTCCTCATCTTCATAGGCCTCTATTTTAAGAGTCAGATTGTGCACTTAATTGATTGTGGTATGATTAGTCTACTAGTATGACCAATAGTGATATTGGGTGCTGATACATTTGATTCTATTTTTTATTTCTTGGCTTTATATTTTAGACTTGATATGCATGTTTATGCTTGTAAACGGTGATATAAAAAATTTAATTTGAAATTGATATACATTTATTTGTTTTAGAACTATGATAAAGGTTAATTGTCTACTTTTTTTCAATAAAATTGATTTACTGCTTATCATTCCATGTTTTATTTAAAATTAAAATATTGTAATTGTTATACAGAGACTTGTTTTGAAAAACCTGGGTGGGATCCTATTGAGCCTATTAACTCACACCATGCACACCACTTCACTGGTTTGAAGAAATATGTATGTACTCTAATGAAGGGAAAGGAAATGACCCATAGTTAGGAGGCGAGGACTCGTGTCAGCTGAGTTGGGTAGGTGGTGGTGAGATGGTGGATTGTTAGTCCGTTACATCTCTTGGAGTAGCTATTCGTTTTTTTCCTTGGAAGTTATACTTTTCTCTTAGATATTTTGGCAGCTTTTTTAGTTATTTATTTTTACTTTATTTCTTAATGTTACGGTATATATTTATTGGATTTCTATTATTTCCTCTGGATTCATGTATATATATTCTATGAGTTTTTCATGTTGGAACACATTGTTCCCTTAGGTTTGTTGTTTGACTCCTAGGTGCTTGTCGCCAGCCCGTGGGGATTAGGAGCTCCCTTTAGGTATGTGATGTATCAATTCAGGTACTTGGTTTCATGGTAACTTAGGTTAGTTCATTACAATTTTGTATCGAAGGTGGTCTTTCTCCAAGATTCCTTATCATGGGATTTTTTTTAGACTAATGATAGTATTTTCGGGACTTGAGAGGTATGTTTTGATAAGTGTCTAGCTAGCTCTTCTCATGAAGTGAGTCAAGATTCCTTTGGTTGTTAGAATATGTGTCTCTTGTGTTGGGTTTCATTTTACGTATCAATTTTTTCTTATGGGTTATCTAGTCTAAATTGATATTTACTCTATTTTTTATCATTATTTCTCTTTTGGTGTGAATTTGTATGCCTCTGATATGTTTTTCCCAATTTCCTAATGACGGTTCAACAAATGAAACTCAAGAGAATCATCCAATAGATAAAAATCTCATTGATTATATCATAGGGTCAGTCTGTGCTATTGATTATGATGTATCATGAGTTCAGAATTCCATTTTTTGAGGTACAGCCAAGATCTGGAGCATAGGGTGATCAATCACAAGAATTTTTAAACCAGAGTCCACCTTTCATTAATAGATTGAATGAGACTAATGAGGTAGAAGAATGGCTAGATAGGATCAATAATATCTCAGAATTATTGAATGCACCTAAGAATTTCAAGGTGAAGTTTGTTGGCATCAGGCTCTAGGGTTCTGGTAAGCAATGGTGGAGTTCTATGGTCTAGGAAGACATACCTGTGGACATAGATTTTAAGGGTTTCAAAACCCTTCTCTTCCAATAGTTTTTTCTATTGTCCCCAATTTTGGAAATGTCTCTAGAGTTATTTTCCTTAAAATAGAGAGATAATTTTGTATTTTTATACACCAATCGATTTTTGAGCTTATCTGTTTTACTTTGAAAGTGGTGAAGAATGACATGCTCAGGGCTTATAAGTATCTGTAGGGTTTTTGACCAGATATTAGATCACAGGTATTTATGTAGAAACTTTCTACCTATGTGTACATGCTATTAAAATATATGGTGGATAATATGGATATGGTGGGTAGGTTTGGTTTTCCCACACCTTCTCTTCTATCTAGTGGTAGTTTCAGTGGTGTGAATGTGAAGAAGAGGAAGTGGAAGGATAATTGTAGAAGGGGTGGAGGTGGGTCTTAGATGTGAGCCTCCTCCCCACCATATGCTACTACTATTAATGTGCCTCTAACTTTCTATCAGTGTGGGAAGGTCAAACATAAAATAATTTATTTTCATATGTCTATGAAGACATGCAACACCTATGGATGAATTGCTATCCTGAATTGACTTTATCAGGCTATGATTATTCCTCGTTTTGGTTAGGGTTATTCAGCTCCAAAGAAAACTATATCATAGTCAGAAACTTCAAGGACTATAGGCCTCAAGACACATTAATTAGGAGTTAATCACTTTTAATCTTTATATGGGTGTCTAATAGAAGTCGTTATAGGTCTAGTAATAGAGAGAGGTACTATACTTATTTCATATTCCATAAAAATTTCTTCATTTGATACTGGTTCCACCCACTCATTTATATCTACACAATTTTTTGATATTATTAAACATCCAATAGAACTTATGACCTTTGTAATGGAGTTAGATACACCTCTTGGTAAGAGAAAATACATGGGGTTTTGGTGTCATTGTTTGTTAATGATAGTAGAGGCAGAGTTGGTATGGTATTTTCTTGTTTTTGATCTGAATTTGTTTGACATCATCATCGGTATTGATTGGAATGTCAATCATTGGATTGATGTTGGTTTCTATCATTAGCGTTATTTATTTCTTACTGCTGATGAGAGCTCCCACATGTGTTTAGGGGGAGTGGGACCTGGGGTCTGGCCATGAAAGACTTTCCCACCCAAAGCTCTGGAGTTTTTTGTATTCTGTTGTGATTGAGGTAGATAAATTTTCTTCTATTTTTGATCTTATCGTTGTTGTTTGGGGCTTTTTAGACCTTTTCCCTAATAGATTCTCGGGTCTTCCTCTATAGAGATTGGTATAGTATACAATTGACCTGATGCCAGGTACACAGCCAATATCGATACCTTCTTATTGTATGGAACCAACAAAGATGAAAGATATTAATATTTATTTGGATGACCTATTGGAAAATGTTTTTGTTATCCCTATTGTTTTTTCATGGGAATACCCTTTTCTCTTTCCCAAGAAGGCAGATAGTTCTCTTCAATTATATGTGGACAATCAAATGTTGAACTAGGTAACAATTATTAAAAATAATTATTATTCTTCATATGGATGATTTGTTCGACCAGTTAAATATGAAAAGTGGTTTCCAATGATTTATCTTCGATTAGGTTATCATCATCTTAGAGTTCTAGAGTATGATATACCTAAGATAGAATTTTGGGAGCATGTATGCCCATTATTAATATCATTTGATTATTTTTGGTCTGAATAACGCTCAATAAGTTTTTATGGATTTGGTGAATCTGATATTAAATTAATGTCTTGACACTTCTATGGTAGTGTTCATGGATGATTTTCTAGTTTAATTTAAATTTGTGCATGAGAACAATCGCCATCTAAGTTATGTTCTATAAATTTTAGTAAGTCACCATTTGTATTGAATTATTTCAAGATATAAATTCTATATTAAAGATGTGAGGATATTAGGGAATCATATTTTTAAACATGGCTTATTAGTTGATCCTCACAAGGTGAATACTTTCTGGTCCTAGAAAGAACCACACAGTGTATTTGAGATATAGATATTCCTTGAAATATTTGGATACTACCAATGGTTTGTTAAGGATTTATCTAAGCTGGTGTCACCTTTGAAAACTCTCACTAGGAAAGTGGTGAAATTCACATGGGATGAGATGTGTCAAGATTATTTCAATAAATTAAAATTAATTATGACATATACTTAAATTATTATTGAACATGAACTAGGTAAAGTGTATGTAGTGGTTTGGGATGCTTCTTTTACTATTATGGGATGCGTTGTTTTGCAGGATGACCATGTGGAAGCTTACGACTATCATCAGATTTGACCACATGAGAATAATTACCCAAATTAGGGTTTGAAGCATTATGTAGTTTTTATGTAGTTAAATTTTGGTGCCAATATCTTTTTGGGGATAGGTTCATGGTGTTTTTCTCAGTTACACTTGGAAGCTCCAGAGGATGTTTCAGGTATGGTTCAAACCAATGTTCAGTTGTCATCATATCTCATGGAGCCTATTTTTTAGAGTTAGTAGTAGGATGATTTGTTTAGTGAAATTCGACAAAGAAATTATTATGGGGATACTTGTTATGTTTGGTCTCTTTATTTATATGGTATGCTCAACTTTGGGAATCACGTTTTCCTCCCAACTTCTATACAAAGTTTAGTATTTTTTTAATTTTCACGGAACTTCATGTGTTATTCATCAAGGCCAAAAAATATGTATTATTATATGTAATGATGATTCATGGTGAGTGAGTATGAAACATGACGATGTAGATTTTGTGTCCCAATATTACACCTATCGACAAATAAAGGAAGAGAACTTGAAAACCTAGGATTCTCTATAATCACTTCTGGTTCCAGTATGAAATTGGGATGAGGTGTCTATGGATTGTTTTATTATATTACTATGTAAACACATAGTTATGAATTTTATTTGGGTAGTTGTTGATTTGTTAAATAAATTTTCTCATTTCATTCCGATCAAGGATACCACTAAGGTTGAAGATATGGGTAAGCTGTATATATTGGAGATTGTGAGGTTACATGGGAGTTCATATTCCATTATTTTTTATAGGTATTCTAGGTTTAACTTGTGTTTCTAGAGGAGTCTATAAGATGTGATGGTAAATTTGATCAATTTGAGCATATCTTACCATTCACAGACATACAGTTAGATAAAGCAAGTGATTATTGTAACAACCCGATATTTTATGATAAGTATTATTTTTAATTTATTTGATGTCATGTGTTTTATGCTACAAAAATATTATCTTGTGCTATATGCCACACTGTATTAGCTTGTAGTATACGCAACCCAATTCTTGGATCATGTTATACATAATTTCAAGTTCATTTGATAGAAGTTATTCTACACAACATTGAGTGTATATATATATATATATATATTCAATGTATAAATGAAATATGGTTGGATTTTGTTATACGATACAATAAAGGAGTCTTGCACTGCATGCAACCCTGACTTGGTTTTCATTACACGCAATCGCGACCTTCCTCGATAGTGTGTGTTGTACACAATACCGGGTTCCACTAAACAACAATATATGGTTATAATATTATCACGAAGTAGCCGTTATGAATAAAATTAACCACATTTGGAATTTTATAACATTATTATTCATCTTATAAATTTTCTAAAACATTTTATGTGAACAAAATAAATTTTTCGGGTAAAATAAGTATTTTTCAAAAAATGCAGTTTTGCCGCATTTTGATGGCGCACCCACATTAAATCTAGTTTTTGACTTGTTTATAAGTTAAATTTTACAAAATAAAATTATTCTTTGGAATAAGGATATAAAATTTTCCCTTGGATAAAATTTCATGTTATTCTGATAACTTTCATATTTTAATGAATAGTAAAAACATGCTATATTTTAATTAAAAACAACTATTTTCATCGTAATAATTTATGTGGTTAAATTATAATATTTAATGGTATTAAAGTATAAATAGAATATATTTTTACCATTTAATATACTTTATGTCATTAGAATTTATTTTACCTTGAATTCGTAGGTTAAATCAATTCAATCTTTTGTAATGTTTTAAACAAAAACCCATTTTCTTTCGACAACGGGATTAATTTTAATTTAATTTCTGAAACTTCTGTGTATTGAATTTTAAAAAATGGAATCCATATTTGGAATCAGTGGGTGTAAATTAAGTTAATAGGCTACTTTTTTATTTTAGGGAATTATGAATAGTAACTACGGTAAATTTTATTTACCATAGTTAAAGGTAAATATGGTAATTAAGGGTAAATATAATATTAAAAAATTACCCTAACACCAGAAAAAATCCTATTGGATGACTAAAAGTCCACCCATATCACCTAAGGGTCGGATTAGAATCATTTAATGGACTTTTTCCCATGAAAATAACTTAATTATTATTAAAACCAAAGGAAATGACAACATGTCACTCTCTTAAATCTTATAAGTATATTAATTTTAAATTGGTGATAAACTTCATGAAACATCAAACATGAATAGTATTCAGAAATATAAGGAACTTATATACATCATATGAATTTATTTATAATTTTTAGGGATTAAATTAGTATCATTAATTGTGATACAATAGTGATGCAGAAATTGTTTATCTAGTGAAAAATCAAGAATATAGTTTTTATTAAACTAATAGTGACCATAAAAGGCACAGAACTCTGACCAAAACTTATTGGTCATGTACATTTAAACCATAATCATCCAATGGTCCAATATTTGACCATTTAGAGCCTTAACAAAGCGATTATCACACTTATATTATTTTATTTTAAATGATGCCAAAGTTGTCACCTTCATAATTTAATAAATATAACAATTTAAATATTGTGATTTTAAGATGATAAATTCTAGTAAAAGTATTATTGTGAAATTTAAGAAATTTATATTCATCATAGAATTTTATTTTTAATTTTTATGCAAAAAATAAGTATATTAAATAATTATACAAAAATGATGTGGTAATTATTTTATAAAGAGATAAACCAAATAAATGGTTTTAAAAATAATAAAATAAATATTATATAAACTATTTAATGTTCTCCACTAATTTTATAGAAACATGTGACCTTTTATGAATATACTAAATCTTTTAGTTCGAACATATCTTCTATATATATTTTATTTAAATTCAAATAAATGAATAGTGTCAAAATTGACACTATTGTTATTTTATAAAAATAACATATTATTAAATTGTTTAAAAATCAGAAAAATATTTAAAAATTATAAATTTATATTTATATTGTATAAAATGTTATAAATTATCTAATTATGGACAATTCACAAAAAATAAGTAATTATGTGTTATAATTCAAAATTTAGAATTTTATTACCACAAATAAAATTAAAATTGATTAAATAAGGATAATTCAAGTTGATAATGTATAAAATATATTCCTAACATGTATTAATTTTATTGGTTGATGATATTACAACCCTATCGCATCTAATATTCTATTATGAGTCATTTTTGGAGGTTTTTAAGTGGGGTTAGATTTATTATAAATTAATATTTTAATGATTTCCAAAGGTGACTCTCTCCTCCCTTATAAAAGGGAACCTCCTACCCTATCATCATTACACAACTTTGAGCCTTCCAGCTCGGCCAACCCCTGAGAAATTCTCTTCTCCACTTCCCTAGAAACATCCTATAGGTCCTGGTCTTCTATAAAGACCAATTTTAGTTCCCTGAGAGAATTTTTAAAGGAGGCACTTCGAGAAAGAGGTAATACCTTCTACCGTTTTCTTCAAGTTCCAATCTTCTTCTACTCCCTCTTATTTAGTTTTTTCATTATGAAGTAATAAAATAAGTATCAATCATACACTGATATGATATTATAAGTATGAAATAACCCTATTTCACCATCTATCCATCCTAGGGAAAATGAAATCACTGCGCGTGCGTACGTACGGAATACCGTCTCCACGCCGTGGCGTAATATGTTTTTCCAACACCACCTTACATGGATGGGTATAATGATGTAATGAATAACTATACATAGTTATTATAACATCATATGGATTCTTGGATATTTTATCATCCACTCCAATTCAATTCAATAATTATGGCTACGATATCATCGCTCGTGCGTACGTACGGACTACCGTCTCCACGACGCGATGAGATTCATTCTCAATGATTAACCATTCATGAATGATTATAACGTATATATAATAAGTAATCATGAAATATATGAAATAATAATGATACTGGATTTATGTATATATATATATATATGTATTTCATCCAATTAATTCCATTCAATTCAATGAGGAAACGAAAACAACGTTCATGCGTACGTACAGCCTACCGTCTCCATGAACGGTGTATTTCTTTCCATTTATCTATCTATTATATATATGCATATTATGAATATATATTATATATAAATAATGTTTTATATTATGGAATTATGTAATCATGATCTAGGTAATCATATGAAGAATTACAAGTCAAAACCCGAACGACAAATGAAACGATTTTACCCAACACACTCTTTAACATGGAATTTACAAAAGAACGGGTAATATAAAGTCATAAGTGAACCATATATGATATAATAACAATTAATATGATTTTTTAACAAGTCAATGACATTATTTAAATCATTATACAGGAGGTTCGGATATGTACAAAGCATATCGGACCTAAGGTAAGGGAAAATCTCACAATCTCATTTTTATCCGAGATTATTTATACTTTGGTATTTACTGGGGTGTATTTTATCATCCACATCCATGTTTCTTCAATATGTAATATTATTTCTCTCCTAATACAATTTTTTAAATCCAATTTTACCCTTCGGTCTGTTTTTAGTAAAAGATATGAAAGGAATCTTTTGTCTTTTTTCGTACGAGGTACTTTTTGACTTTTCCGGCCAAAGTACGAGAAGAATGTTATTTTTAACTTATACGGCATGAAAGGATTTTTACAGTTTAATAATTCATTATTTTCTTGAAGCTTCCTCCAAAATATTTCATGACTATTTCCAAAAAAAAATCTATTTCTTTTAAAAATGCCTGACATTTTGTGAAAAGAAAATGATTTTAAAGAAGAAACGATATTTTCCTCAAGAATTCATTTCAAGTGTTTCATCAAAACCATTTTCTATATAAGATGACATTATTTCATATGTGTATGTTTCAAGTATAATGTACCTATGATTTAAATGGTTTCACTTTTCTTATGATAAAATATCCATTTGTTTTATATGGATTATGTAATGATGGGATGATGTTTATGAAACCCATTTTATTCTTTGGGTTATGATGAATGTTTTAAGTTTATTTTGTGGCACAAGTAAGAATGATTTCATTATGTTATGGGTGGGACATATATCTCCCTCTAATGTATTGGGTAAAGATTTATATCTCATGAGATAGACATGGCTGGAATGGTAATTTAATCTGGTTCAGTGTTACAAGAATGAAACGAGGAGTGAACTCGATTCAGAAAGGGACTTTGTCCACTAAGATGGTCTTGGCAGCAATGCCTTGGATACTATAGAAATCATGACATGTGCTGAATGGTTTCCACAATTATATGTTTTATTCCCATGCTATTTTATCGTGATTGATGGTCCTTTATGATATATACCTTACGTACTTCCAAGATTTATGTCTTTGCTCAAGGTTTTAATGTTTAGATTTCAAGTTCATGTTTTTCTTTTCAAATGTTTATGGATTGTTTTCTGTTCTCTATGTTTGCCCTTACTGAGCATTAGAGCTCACCCTTTTGTGTTTTATTTTCCCCAGGAAATAAAGAACGGTTTTAGGTAAGGAAACAAAAATGGGAAGATCGTTATGGGAGATGTTGAAGATCTTTCAACATGATTATATGTTTATATTCTGAGTTTCCAAAGACAATAAACTATTACGGTCCTTGTGTATCTTTTTTTCTTATGTATTAATTATTCCGCAAAAGTAATTTAATCTCCATGTACATCAAGCTCCAGGTATCTACAGTTGTTATCAGAGGAAATGTTTAGTCAACCTTGGGAAACTAGGATGCGAGAACTTTAGTGAGATCCCTAGAGATATTTCTAAGGTATGTCTAGGGATGTCCCTAAGGTTAAGTATAAGTATAGGTTATAGTCCTAGAATTTTGGTAACTATATTAGAATTAAACCTATGATGTCATATATTGAAGTTAATCCCCCTTTATTATGATTTTTGCCTCTCACACTATTCTTTTTGGGTTTTAGAAAATGGATGGAAACAAGATGATTCACGATAATGGAGAATATGATGGACAATGGAATGATATTCTTCATGAGAAACCAAATGAAATGGGATTTGGAAGTCCAAACATCATTATTATTCCGAATCAGAAATCTCATAATATGATCAATAAACTCAAATTTGGTAAGTTTCCTGACTCGGCAAATAAGAGAAAGATGGAGTTTCATGATGATCATAGAGGAAAGAAAGTTCAATTTCCCCTATGTTAATCATGTGGGAAGAGGCATCAAGGAGAATGTTTCAAAGGAACATGAAGATGCTTTGGGTTTGGAAAAGAAGGACACAAAGCCAGTAAGTGCAAAGGAAAAGGTTCAGTTAACACCAGGGATGAGGATAATGGTATTGCTATGACATCAACAATGGTTAAATGTTTTAAATGTGGAATGTGCGGGCATTATGCAAACCAATGCCCTAAGGGAAAGTCTCATGAAGAGAATCAGTATGGTCATATGGGTACTATTTATGTTGTTGATGATGAAGAGACTACATATGATATATGAGATGAAAGAAATGACGAAGCTCAGTCAGTGGTTTAAGAAGTTAGTGGAATGATTGTATGTTTATAAAGTATAATGTGTGGTACTATGGAATAAAGAATCATCTAAGGATTGTTACACTATTGTTTTTTCTAAAGTATTTGAAAGTATATGTTCAATGGTATAGGTAACCATGAAAGGTTATTCAGATATTTTTTGAAAGTAGTTGATATGTGCATAATGAAGGGATAACAAGATAATGAGGTGTTTGATTGTATTCATGAGCTCATGACTGATATAAGGACTAAGTGATATTATGGTTTGATTATATAGATTTTTTGGGATTTTAGTATATGGAAAGGGTTACCTTTTGATAGTATTCATGTTTTCACTAAAGTTCTATGGTAATTTATTTTTCAAGAGAATATATGACTAAGGTATTCATGTGTTTGGAATGCAACCAAAAAGATATATCTTATAATATATGTGAGATAAATGCTTGTATTCACATTCTTTGTAGATAACCTTTCTAGTAATTGTATTCTTTATACTATTAGCTTGGACCTAAGTATTTTAGATAAGCCTAAAGATTGGAATGGATTATGATGGACATAAGTTAGTATTGTTTATTGATATAACTTTTTTCGATATTATTGATGGGATGTTATAGTAATGTAGTTTTAGAAAAAGGACGACATGCAGGAGGGGCGACAACCCATCGCGTCAGACAAGGCTGTGGGAATCGAACCCACAACCGAAGTGAGACTGGCCTTTATCTCCTACCACTGGCCTACAGGAAGTCCCTGGTTAGTAGAAACTAGTTTTATTTTATTAAGCGGTATAATATATGAAGTATAAGTTCATTTTTGGAATCGTATATGGTTAACCTCACCATAGGTGGACTTATGTATATTTGATAAAATTTTATAACCTTTTGTTTAAAACAGATGGAATGACCCATCATTCTATCACATGACCTATTAACACTTCACGAATAACAAATTCAACTTCATTTCTTTAAGACATGAAGTGGAAATTGTTCAAATCATGAACAACAGTGTGATTGTACCAAAATAAAGAAAGTATTTCTTCTAATTCAAAATTTTCAACTCTAGGGAAATGATATTGAAAACCAAAAATTGTGTCCTAGTGCTCTTATATCCGATGAATCAAATGGTACCATAGATCATCACAAATTTATGGATTTGTGTTTTTTGGATTTTTCATAGCCATGTCCTCTACCACTCTCCATCAGAACTTGATGGTTAGATTTTTCTTCGATATCCATATTTTAAACTATGTTATCTTATGTGGAAACCCAGTGATTAGTTAATTTGGGTAACCGTTGCATTTCATACTTTAGTTTTTAAAGATAAGTTTTGGTATTTCATTTTACGATGTGTGTTGCAATTAAAGAAACTTTCAAGTAGAAAACTATGTATAACCCCGATGAATTTCAAGGGAGAAATTCATTTTAAGGGGGGTAGAATGTAACAACCTGAAATTTTATGATAATTATTCTTTTTAATTTATTTGATGTCATGTGTTTTATGCTACAACAATATTATCTTGTGGTATACGCCACACTGTATTAGCTTGCAGTATACGTAACACAATTCTTGGATCGTGTTACACACAATTTCATGTTCATTTGATAGAAGTTATTCTACAGGACATTGAATATATATATATATATATATTCAATGTATAAATGAAATATGGTTGTATTTTTTTATACGCAATAACAAAGGATTCTTTCACTACACGCAACCCTGACTTGGTTTTCATTACACACAATCGCGACCTTCCTCGATAGCGTGTGTTGTACGCAATACTGGGTTACACTAAAAAATGATATATGGTTATAATATTATCACGAACTAGCCATTATGAATAAAATTAACCGCATTTTTAATTTTATAACATTATTATACATCTTATAAATTTTCTAAAACATTTTATGTCAACAAAATAAATTTTTCGGGTAAAATATGTATTTTTAAAAAAATGCAGTTTTGCCGCCTTTTGATGGAGCACCCAATTTAAATCTAGTTTTTGACATGTTTATAAGTTCAATTTTACAAAATAAAATTATTCTTTGGAATAAGGATATAAAATTTTACCATGGATTAAATTTTCATGTTATTCTGATAACTTTCATATTTTAATAAATAATAAAAACATGCTATATTTTAATTAAACACAACTTTTTTCATCGTAATAATTTATGTGGTTAAATTATAATATTGAATGGTATTAAAGTATAAATAGAATATATTTTTACCATTTAATATAATGTATGTCATTAGCATTGATGTTACCTTGAATTTATAGGTTAAATCAATTCAATCTTTTGTAATGTTTTAAACAAAAACCCATTTTCTTTCGATAAAGAGATTAATTTTAATTTAATTTCTGCAACTTCTGTGTATTGAATTTTAAAAAATGGAATCCATATTTGGAATCAGTGGGTCCAAATTATGTTAATAGGCTACTTTTTATTTTTGGGAATTATGAATAGTAACTATGGTAAATTGTATTTACCATAGTTAAAGGTAAATTGGGTAATTAAGGGTAAATATAATATTATAAAATTACCCTAACACCTGCAAAAATCCTATTGGATGACTAAAATTAGACACATATCACCTAAGGGTCGGATTAGAATCATTTAATGGACTTTTTTCCATGAAAATAACTTAATTATTATTAAAACCAAAGAAAGTGACAACATGTCACTCTCTTAAATCTTATAAGTATATAAATTTTAATTTAGTGATAAACTTCATGAAAATTCGAACATGAATAGTCTATAGAAAGCTAATGACATTATATACATCATATGAATTTATTTATAATTTTTATGGATTAAATAAGTATCATTAATTGTGACACAATAGTGATGTAGAAATTGTTTATCTAGTGAAAAATCAAGAATATAGTTTTTATTAAACTAATAGTGACCATAAAAGGCACAAAACGCTGACCAAAACTTATAGTTCATGTACATAATAACCGTAATCATCCAATGGTCTAATATTTGACCATTTTTAGCCTTATAACATCGATTATGAGACTTATATTATTTTATTTTTAAATGATGCCAAAGTTGTCACCTTCATAATTTAATAAATTTAACAATTTAAATATTGTGATTTTAAAATGATAAATTCAAGCAAAAGAATTATTGTGAAATTTAATAGATTAATAGTCATCATAGAATTTTTATTTTACTTTTTATACAACAAATAAGTATATTAAATAATTATACAAAAATGATGTAGTAATTATTTTATTAAGAGATAAACAAAATAAATGGTATTACAAATAATAACATAAGTATTATATGAACTATTTAATGTTCTCCACTAATTTTCAAGATACATATGACCTTTTATGAATCTATTAAATCTTTTAGTTAGAACATATATTCTGTATATATTTTATTTAAATTCAAATAAATGAATAGTGTCAAAATTGACACTATTGTTATTTTATAAAAATAACATATTATAAAATTGTTTAAAAATCAAAAAAAATATTTACAAATTATAAATTTAAATTTATATGGTATAAAATGTTATAAAGTATCCAATTATTGACAATTAACAACAAATAAGTAATTATTTGTGATAATTTAAAATTTAGAATGTTATTACCACAAATAAAATTAAATTGATTAAATAAGGATAAATCAAGTTTATAATGTTTAAAATAAATTCCTAACATGTCTTAATTTTATTTTTTGATGAGATTCCAACCCTATATCATCTAATACTCGTATATGAGTCATTTTTGGAGGTTTTTACGTGGGGTTAGATTTATTATAAATTAATATTTTTAAGATTTCCATAGGTTCCCCTCTCCTCCCTTATAAAAGGGAACCTCCTCCCTCTCATCATTACACAACTTTGAGCCTTCATGATCGGTCAAAACCTGAACAATTCTCTTCTCCACTTCCATAGAAACATCCTATAGGTCATGGTACTCTTCAAAGACCAATTTTAGTGCCCTAAGAGATAGTTTAAAGGAGGCACTTCGAGAAAGAGGTAATACCTTCTATCATTTTCTTCAAGTTCAAATTTTCTTCTACTCCCTCTTCTTTAGTTGTTTCATTATGAAGTAATAACATCAGTATCACTCATATACTGATATGTTATTATATATATGAAACAACCCTATTTCACTATCTATCCATCCTAGGGAAAATGAAATCACCGCACGTGCGTACGTACGGAATACCGTCTCCACGCTGTGGTGTAATCTGTTTTTCCAACACCACCTTACTTGGATGGGTATAATGGGGTAAAGAATAACTATACACAGTTATTATAATATCGTACTGATTCTTATATATTGTATCATCCACTCCAATTCAATTCAATAATTATGGCAACGATATCATCGCTCATGCGTACGTACGGACTACTGTCTCCACGATGCAATGAGATTCATTCTCAATGATTAACCATTCATGAATGATTATAAAGTATATATAATAAGTAATCATGAAATATATGAAATAATAATGATACTAGATTTATGTATATATATATATATGTATTTAATCCAATTAATTCCATTCAATTCAATGAGGAAACGAAAACAACGTTCATGAGTATGTACGGCCTACCGTCTCCATGAACGGTGTATTTCTTTCCATTTATAGATCTATTATATATATGTATATTATGAATATATATTATATATAAATCATGTTTTATATTATGGAATCATTTAATCATGATATAAGTAATCATATGAATAATTACAAGTCAAAACACGGATGACAAATGAAACGATTTTACCCAACACGCTCTTTAACATGGAATTTACAAAAGAACGGGTAATATAAAGTCATAAATAAACCATATATGATATAATAAAAACTAATATGATTCTTTAATAAGTCAATGACATTATTTCAATCATTATACATGAGTTTCAGATACGTATGAAGCATATCGGACCTAAGGTAAGGGAAGATTGCACAATCTCTTTTTTATCCGAGATTGTTTATACTTTGGTATTTACTGGGATGTATTTTACCATCCACGTCCATGTTTCTTCAATATGTAATAATATTTATATCCTCCTAAAATTGTTTAAATACAATTTTACCCTTCATTCAGTTTTTAGAAAAAGATATGAAAGTAATCTTTTGTCGTTTTTCGTATGAGGTACTTTTTGACTTTTCTGGCCAAAGTACAAGAAGAATATTATTTTTAACTTATACGACATGAAAGGATTTTTACGGTTTTATAAAGCCTTATTTTAATGACGCTTCCTCCAAAATATTTCATGACTATTTCCAACAAAATCCCTTTCTTTTAAAAATTCATGACATTTTGTGAAATGAAAATGATTTTAAAGAAGAAACGTTATTTTCCTCAAGAATTCATTTCAAGTGTTTTATCAAAACCATTTTCCATATAAGATGACATTATTTCATATGTGTATGTCTCAAGTTTAATGTCTCTATGATTTAAATGGTTTCACATTTCTTATGATAAAATATCCATTTGTTTTATATGGATTATGTAATGATGGGATGATGTTTATGAAACCCATTTTATTCTTTGGGTTATGATGAATGTTTTAAGTTTATTTTGTGGCACAAGTAAGAATGATTTCATTATGAGATGGGTGGGACCTATATCTCCCTCCAATTCATTGGGTAAAGATTTATATATCATGACATAGACTTGGCTGGAATGATAAGTTAATCTGGTTCAGTGTTACAGGACTGAAACGAGGAGTGAACTCGATTCAGAAAGGGACTTTTTCCACTAAGATGGTATTGGCAGCAATGCCTTGTCTACTATGGAAATCATGACATGTGTTGAATGGTTCCCACAATTACATTTTTTATTCCCATTCTATTTTATCATGATAGCTGTTCCTTTATGATATATGCCTTACGTACTTCCAAGATTTATGTCTTTGCTCAAGGTTTTAATGTTTAGATTTTATGTTCAATTTTTTGTTTTCAAATGTTTATGGATTGTTTTATGTTCTCTATATTTGCTCTTACTGAGAATTTGAGCTCTCCCTTTTGTGTTTTATTTTCCCTAGGAAATAAATAACTTTTTGAGTTAAGGAAACAAAACGGGGAAGATCGTTTTGGGAGATGTTAAAGATCTTTCAACATGATTAGATGTTTATATTCCAAGTTTCCAAAGACACGAAACTATAAGGTCCCTGTGTGTATGTTTTTTTTATGCATTATGTATTCCTCAAAAGTAATGAAATTTCCATGTACGTCAAGCTCCAGGTATCTATAATTATGATCATGGAAGATGTGATTCATGCATGTATATTTGATTTTGTTGGATCATGGGATATTCCTTAGTGACTGGTTAAGATTTTTTATATCAAAAATTATCATTCATTGATCAAAATGAATCTCATTAAGGTATTGTGTGGTCTCCCATGCAGATCACCTCTTTGTTGGGATAAGGTAGGCGAAGTATCTTTTGTTGGAACATGATTGGTTTAGCAGACGCCCGTAAATATTTAGGGAGTACATCAATGACTGGTTATAGCCTAGAGTCAATAGAAACTGTATTGGGATTAGTGGAATCATCCCCTAGAGTTATCTGTTGGTGACTGGGTTTTCTTGAATGCTTCTCTTTGGTTGGGTCACCGTCGGCTTAGAGAATAATGAACATCGGTTTTGAGATATTTTCGACTGTTTCATGTCACTGAGCGGCTCATACGGGTTTCTTACTAGTTAGAATTGACTATTAAATTGATAGTTATCCATGATGTTTTCTGTATGTCTTAGCTCAGGACATGTCCTCATGATCCTTCTCATGTTCTAGGTTGGAAATAAATTTATTTAGAGCCAGATATTTCTATTTTTGAGAAACAAGTTGAGACTTTTGACTCTCAAGAAAAATTATTGTATTTGAAGTCAATTCCATTGGCCATGGTTCAATGGAAACCTAGATCAGATTCTCTTGATACACGAGAATGTGATTTTTTGTTGAGGGAGTAGTGGATTCATGTTTTTCTAGGGATTACATCTTCCACATGACTTCACAAGAAAAGAATGTATTTATTATGGGTAGTGTGTAACTTCCAATTATTGATATGTCAATTATATCTTTAACCACATTGTGGTTTTCCTTTTTTTTTATAGGTCTGAGAAGGGATTGGGAGGATACATACATTGGTGAAGTCAATGATTTTTTTGGACTCTTAGCTTTAACAACTTGTTTCTGCATACTATATAATAATTTCACGACGTGAAACTAGGTTAAACGATGTCTAATGGTCTCTAGATGAAAGACATGAAAGGGATTCAAAATGTGAAAAGTTACAAAATTTGATGAATGTATAAACATTGAGAGTTAATTAAAAAAATTATTTTTAATCCCAGGAAATAAATTTCTTTGATGCACATGAACACTGTGGATTTCATGACATGTAATGAAATTAAACAACGTGTAATTACCCTAGAAGGGAATTTTTAGGGTGTCGTACAATCTTGAGTTCACTTTTTAACCTCAAGATATCCATTTTAATCAACCAAAGGTTCCTCTCTATTTATTTTTTGAGAAACCATTCCTCCCAGATCGATCTGTTTGGCATTCAATCTTCATTGTGATTGTGGTGTGTCTCTTAAGTTGAGTGTTATTTCAACTTCTCCATTTCCATTTATAACGATAGTGCCCTTGATCGTTATTATTAGATTTTTTGTTATGAAATTTTTATTTATTCGTGTCTTATTCTAGATCTGTTGTGCGATATTGTTCCATAGACTTCCTAGATTGGTTGAAGTGCAGTGGATGTTCATTCATGAGATATATGGATTTTCAACATTCCTCTAACCCCTTGTTTTCAAAATTGGATCAATCTTAATATGTGGATTGTATTCTAGGGACATTATTAACGATTTTGGTTTTTTGTTGTTGGTTGATACCATTGTGGGCATGTGTGACCTGGGTTTTAAGATAGGTGGTCCCGTCTCTAGTCTATTTTGACAAAACTTATTGCTTCTGCTTTATAAATTGATTTACACATGAAATTGGAATGATTGTTTTGTATGTGTAGAAAATATTTTTTAAAATAAAAATGGTTATCCCCTGGTTATAGATAAATGGAATCAAAAGTTGTATTTTCAAAGCACTAAAATGGGTTAATGAAATGTTTTTTATAATTTTATTCAAATCACATTAATGAATTGTGAAAACGATCACATATGTTACCTTAGGAACATAGGTGGAAGGTTTATCTAGAGTCAATCATCCATTATATGTGATTATCAAGGGGTTTTCACTTTGCTATTTCCTCTGTTTCCTAGTATCGTTGTTCTAGGGGACAAATATTGACTTGTTAGGGGGTTTACTCATGATGTATTTCTCTACATCATAGGCCTATGTTCTAAGAGAAATATTTTCATTAGATTGAGTGTGGTCTGAGCATTCTTCTAGTCTCACCTACAATGATCCTTAGTGCTAATAACTGGGCCTCTATTTTGGATTACATGGATTTATTTTTTATCCTTGATATGCATGATTATGAGTATGAAAGATGATATGGATAATGATATTTGAAATTTATGTACCTTCTTTTGTATTAAAATTTTGATAAAGCGGAAATTTTTACCTTGTTTTATATAAAAATGATTTACTACTTATCATGTCACATTTTATTAAAAATTAGGATATATGAATTTTTATACAGAGACTTATTTAGAATCACCTGGGTGGGATCCTATTGAGACATCTCAAACCCTGTACACCTCTTCGGTCGTGTGCATACCTATATATGTATTTCAATGTAGGGAAAGGAAAGGTGTTATAGTGAGGAGGAAAGGTCTTCTATAAATTCAGTTGGGTAGCCGGTGGTTAGATGGTGGGGAGTTCATCCAGTCCCTTTCTTGGAGTAGTTATTTGGTTTTGTTCTTTTTCAGTTGGACTTTTCTTGTAGAGACTTTTGGTAATTTTGAACTTGTGTGTTTACATTTTCTTTTTTATAGATATGGAATATATTTAGTGGCATTCTGTTGTTCCTTATTTCATCATGCTTATATATTCCATGATTTTTTCTAGGTTGGTACAAATTGTTCCATCTAGTATGTTGTTCAATGCTTGGGTTCTTATTTCCATCCCATGGGGACCAAGGACTCCCTTAATGTATGTGACAGATTAGGTTGGGTGCTAGGTTTGAGCGTAACCTGGGAAGATTCTTTAAAATCAACTTATATAAAACTAATATACAATTTTTCATTCACTACCATTCACATCCATTCATTCTTTAATTATGATAAAATCCCCATGAACTAATCTATTTAATTTTCTCATTAATTAAATAATTATTTCATTTAATGTTATTTGAAATGTCATGTATTTTCAAAAATCCATAATTTTAAATAAACTAAAAAATATTTAAATTAAAAAAGTAAATATTTTGTTTTTAGAGGTAATAGAAAGAGTAATTTTGATCTCAATAAATAAATATTTTGGAATATAATATTCTTTATACCACTTCAATATTGAATAATGCTTCATTTAATAATACAATTAATTTTATTTTCATGTAAATTAATTTACAAGATTAAATACTAGAATGAAATTACATCACACAAAATATTAGATACAAAGTATGTATTTAACATTTCATGTGTGTATTAATAATGAAATATGTGTTAATTAATTAAATTTCATGTAAATTAATTACACCATGATATAATAAACTAATTACTACACATGTGGATTAAATACAAAATATGTGAATAAATTAATTTCATCCCATGTGAATTAATTAAACATCACATGTGAATTAATTATACACCAGGTGTGAATTAGTTACACTTTATATGTGAAAAAATCACACACTGGTGTATTACACCACCTATGAATTAGTTAAATGACCATCATTTCATTTGTGATAAAAACACCACAAGTGTATTGATTACATGACCACCACATTGTGTGATTAAATACATCACACGTTTATTAATTACAATATCATTTTATTCTATTGATTAATTATCATGATTCTCACATTTCATTCACACACATCATGTATTTATTACATGACACATATTTTACTATGCATTATTTGTCTTGAAAATGTGTGGACTAGATTCCAAGTACAAGCATTACATGACTTGTTTTATAGATAATTGTGTTCCAATATGGCTTAATCAATAGGAAGTGTGCACTAAGGCACTCATGATTTATTTACTTACATTGGAATTTATTGTAACATACCAATATTCAAAAAACTTATTTTTTTCAAACCAATACTCAATACTATTAGCAACATAAATTCCTCCATTTATTTTATAAATATTTAATCACAAGTTCTCAGACAACTTATGAATTTTTTGAAATAAAAAAACAGAAAAGTATTATCAGAATCATCATATCCATTAATAATCTGAAAACATTCTTCATTACGATCACCAAATTCATTCCAAACACAATACAATTTCTAGTAGTATCTTACATTCTATCAACATCTGAATCTAATGGATCGTATTCAATGAATCATGCATATGGCCCGATTCTGATAGTCTATATCTAATTTTCATTCTAATGCTTCTGGATCCCATTGAAAACTTCACACACACTCTATTATTCAATAGGGATTCCCATTTCTTTCACAAAATACTTTCTTTCTTCAACATAATAAAAATATTGATCTACTTAAAACAAATACAACCAAAACATAACTTCATCCTGAAAATAAGGTATCAGGATCTTGAGGGGGTTGATTAAGTACCTATCCATTCATGAATTTTAAATGTTATGATTGGACTTTAGTAGTTATTTTTGAATGATCATAGACACCTTGGAATTTAAGGAGATTTGATCGGGATTTTGAATTATAATATCGCATGTTAAGCTAGAAATATCATCAATAGGTTAGTATGGAGTATATTGAGAGATTTGCAGTTCATCATATTTTTATGGTTATATGATACTACCTTCGGTGAATCATTCTAATCCTTAATAGTGTGTTTTCTAGTGATTCCCTTAAAATTGCACTGTATGGGTGACGAAATGGTTTTAGGGTGTAGTGAAGTGGTTTAAACATAGTTGAACCCCATCACACATCATCATGAGACATGGTACCATGGGTGTTTTCAAGGAATACCTAGTAGGTTTCGATGAAGCATGGATCTAGAGGATCATTACATTCTTATCAATGGAATTTGAAATGAACATCATCTCACGCTTCCATGGATTAGGAATGGGTAATTTGTAGAATCTTGTTATACTCCTAATATATTAGGGATAATTCCCATTATCTTGAAAATATCCTGAGGGTGATAAGGGATCATCTGTTATAAACTATGATAAATAAGTATGACTAGTGCCTCTCAAGTGAGACGGATAGACTCCTTGGGAGTTTCACTTGAGGGGAGAAGTGAATAAAGACATAAGGTGTGGATTTTAATTATCATATATTGGAGTGTAACACTTGTGTGAGTGATCTTCTAGTCATTGGAAGGACGTTTCAATTTTGAGATACATTATAAATATAACTTAATACTATTGGAATTATCAAAATTTACTAGGAACTCTTTTGGTTTTTTTATTCTTAACTATGAACATGAACATAGATCTTTCTATCAGAATTATTTTTCCAAAGTGAAAAAATGTATTCTCATGTAAGAAGTACTTGGATGGAATCACAAACACTAGATGATTCTTTGACCAGGAAGCCAGGTGAGATACCACCTTCGGGCACAGTCACTGTTCTTGATGTGTGGACATCTGATCTATGTATTAAAGTTTCACCTTTAAAAATTGGAGTATGGACTCTCTTGGATGATATACTTGGACTCGATTGGATGATATTGAGGTTACCATAAGGTTATGTTAGATCTATGTTAATGGTTGGATTTTAAATTTCCCAAGTTAATGCATCGCTAATGTATTGATGTTTTTGCAGTGATTTGGAAATAGAAATGAGCAAGAAATTATTAATTTGTAAGACTTCACTAGAATTTTAGTATGAACTTCAGTGATTTTTCTCAGAACTATCCGGGTATGCCTTGGAATAGGGGAATTGAAATCCAGTTTGGATAATGGGTTAACTCTAGATATAATCTTTAAAAAATATATTTAGCTAGAAATGGTTTGACATAAATTGTTTTATTATTTGAACGAGAATGATGTAGATTTGAATCAAGAATATCATTGGGTTGTGGTGGAGGCAACGAAAAGGTTTAGATGAATCCTTAAAAAGAAAATATGGAAAGACTAGTTTAGGCATGGTTAATTAGGGATTGACCATTTAGATCAATTATGAATCATTCCACGAGGATTTCTATTATGTTCATGATGTGATTCAATAAGAAGATCTAACAATGTAAGAAAGAAACCCAGAATTGGAAATTTAAAATTTATGACCTACTATGAGAAGCACCATGGGAATATGGATGAAAGATAGTATGACATGATTGTTTCATGGGTTGGATGGGCTTGGGTTAGCATCCACGGATGATTCAATTTTGGATGTAATAATTGTTTTTTAAATTTCATTGTCTTAGGTAATGTATTCCTAATGAAATTTTTTGTGGTACATTGGGTATTTAGAAATTCAACACGACCATTCGAATAGAAATTCACAACCCAAGTAGATTTGTAACGACCCGGCCCCAGAATCTTAGAGCCAATGCCCTACTTTATTACATTGGCATGATTAAAATGTATAAAATCATGAAGTATCAAATTGATTAACAGTTTTGGATACCCTTATTACATACATGATACAAATAAAACATTGGTAAATTAAAATAAATCATTACAAAATAAAAATATAAATATCATTGAATCTCATTCAAAATATTCTTCTTCATAACCTAGGGAAAAGAAACAAAATAAGGGTGAGATAAAATAATAAATAAGTGTAAGTAATGAATAATAAATAATTAATCAAAGAGAATAAATCATCATGGAATGGTGGATAACTAAGAACACATTCCCTTTAAATTACTGAATAAGGAATAATCAATATGGAATGATAAATAACTAACAGACATGACATTTAATAAATATATTAAGAATGAGAATGCATCCATATATTTTATCATAATAAAATCTCAAGAATAATAATAATAACTAAAATCCTAATTATTTTAGTGCTTAATTATTGGATTTCATATCTGAGGAACCTGAAAACTGGTACTGTTAAGTTCATTGACAAGATGGTTTAAAACTATAGGTAGAAATTATTTTAATTTCACCAATTGATTTGTATCCAGAGAAACTATTGATGAAACAAATGGATATATACTTTTCTGATCCTAACCATCACTTATAGTCTAAATAATTACTCATATCATGTAATCAATTAATTAATATTCCTTATCATATATTCATATTAGATAGTGAATACAGATTTATCAATATTTCCCCAAAAAATCAGGTAACGGTTAAAGTAAATATTGTGTCTAAAGATGGTATAAATTTTAAGATATAATTATATCCCTAACTAAATAATATATATTAAAGAAAATTTCCAATGAAAATATACTAAAATATTGTTACTGTATCAAGATAATGTTAACAGTCACAAAAGAAATTGAGATTGCAAAGATAACTTTTACCATAGAGTAATTTTCAAGATAAAACCTTTGGGTGAGATAATTCAAAGTGAAACATAAAATTACATGAATTTTGAGTTAATAATGACATTTCATTAAAAATGTGGCATTATATACATCACATTAATGTGAATTAGTTCATAACTACAAATAAGTATCAATTGAATGTAAATTGAGACAAAATATCTTACCTTACATTTACTTTTCAGTGAATGTACTTTAACATTATGAAAAATGGTTTTAATCATGTTATTAACTTATAAAATAACCATAAAAATATTTATAATATCATATATTAACTTATTATAATATATATTTACCCATTTGTTAACAATATTTTATTATTTTCTCTATTTTAGGTGTCCATTACCTAGTTTTTCGAGTATCTTTTAACTTGTTACAAGTTGTTCATATTAATTAGATCCTGATAGCATCCTATAATTATTTTAAACCATTATATAAATATCATATATATTCATTATATATGTATTTATAAAAAATACATAAAATTTGTATATAGAAAATCAAATGCGCCATTCATGGAGACAGTTGGTCATACGTACACATGAACACAACTTCCATTTATTTTTTATATTAAAAGAATTAAAATAATATGATATATATTTATATAATAATTAAAATATTATTTTTATATCATATATGTCCCATATATTTATTAACATCTTCCTTAGTACATGCCACGTATAGCATGAAGGAATCACATCACTCCGAGGAGGCAGTAGTCCACAAATCCATAAACGATGTTATCGTATTCCCACAAAATGTAAAGCATAGAGTTATCTGTTATATAAAAATTAATGAATAATAAATACATAATAAATACCATATATATCATATATTAACTAAAAATAAATCACTATTACAACATTGAGAGGCTTTAATGGAAGATAGAATGACATCGTTTCGTGAGGCGGTGGTTCACAGTACACACTAATGATAATTTTGAATCCCATTTTATGGATGTTTTTAAAATTTTACATAGAACACTTAACATAAAAACATCTCATTATTTTTAACATACTTAGTTTATTATATAATCATGATATAAAAATTAATTTAATGGGCAGATAAGTAAATGAAACAAAAGTGATTATTGAAGAACATTGAATCTTATTCGGGTAACACCTTGGTTTGATTTATGACCAAAGTGATACTTCTAGGATGAGTTTATAGATTTTGGCAGATTACATGGGTAGATGTTTTATGAGACAAAGGGTATTAGAG
Organism: Viscum album; assembly: GCA_963277665.1. Classification (NCBI taxonomy): domain Eukaryota; kingdom Viridiplantae; phylum Streptophyta; class Magnoliopsida; order Santalales; family Viscaceae; genus Viscum; species Viscum album. The sequence goes on from OY728155.1 coordinate 729,721,254, forward strand.
GTGTGAATAAGTTGGATGGGTGAGTTCCTTTTATTGTGGAGGAGGAGTGGCATTCTTGTAAATAAAAAAGGTGAAAAATATTGAGAGTTCTCCCTTATTATATTTTCCTCCAATTATATTATATATAATTTATTTTATGGTATATATATGTCTATAAAATATCTTTTGGACAATTCTCTAGGTTATTGTTTCCCTTAAGTATAAGGTTTTGTCCCTTATTAGGCTAATTGTTCTCTTAATCATAGTAGATAATTTTAAACACATTCTCTAATATTTTGGTCAAAAACTAAGTTGTACATATTAGTAAATATAAATTATTTTGATTAAAAATATTGAAAAAAAATTTCCATTTTAAAATCACATAAATTTCAAATGTTAATTTAAAATTAATCCTGCATATGGGATGACAAAGCAGGTTTTTAAAGTGAATATGTTCAAACGTTTTCCATGTTTTAAAATACCGCTTCAATGAGAAATTTATTAGACTGATATAAAATTTATCTAAATATATAAAACAAAATCAAAACATAATTTTACTAAATAAATAAATAAGAAAAAATATAATTTTTCAATTAAAATCCAACATTTTCCACTATTCATAAAAAATGATACTTCTAATAAAAATACCCAAAATTAACCCTAAACTAAATTTGAAATTATCATTTATAGAATTAATTTTATATAATATTTATAAAGTCAAATAATTTTATTTAAAATTGGGTTTCCATTCTAAGGTGAAAAACTACCTTTATAAAAATATATCTTTTTTATGCGGAATATTAGGTTTGTTCTAATCTTATATCTATAAAATCAATTAGATGAGTCCCAAAAATATTTTAATGAATATATAATATATAAATTTAATTAAAATAATCCACTAATTATAATTAATTTAATTATATTAAGATAGAATACCTTCTGTATATAAAATTTGTTTTTTCATAAAATCTTTTCCTTAATATTCATTTTTGTTCTATATTAATTTATAACTAATTTATATCCAATGAATTCAAAGATATATTTTTATATACTGATTAATCGTATTCATAACCACTAATTCAAAGGCTTAGTTACATATTATTATATTAAATAACAACTAATAATATATTGTTGTTCGGTAAAACATAATATTGATGAAATATAAACTATCAAACAAATTTGTTATTGCATGTAATGGTAGCTAAATGAATGTTGTGTGAATCACAAGATATATAACATATTTATTTAATGTTTTAAAATTCTATGGACATTATATTCCGTTCAATTATAGGTTTTTCATGTCGCACATGCTATTAAATAAAATCTTCTTACTTTAGAATATCGGGGTGTTACCTTCTCCCCGCCATGATTAAATTTTTTGTCACTATATTTTTCATATGTAATCTATAGCATACCTATCAAGCCCTATAGATTTAGTTTCATAATTTGTAACACTTCCTTCCTCCTTTTTCATTAAACAAAGAAAATTTCTCTTCATCTCAGTTTTTTGCTCATGAGTGAAATTTTTTTTCTAAAAATGATTCCTTAAACGAATTCCAATCCATGAGTTCTATTTCCTCATCCACTATAGTATTCCAGATCAATAAAAACCATTTATTAGCATCACCATTAAGAAAAAACACTGTAAGTTTAACCTCCTAGTTTTCCCCACATCCTTATTCAGTGAATATATACTCCAAATACTTAATCCTTTGATATACTGCCATTGGTTTTATGGTCCAACTAAATGATGGGGGACAGTATCACATAAATAGATCCAACATTAGAGAATATTGTTATGTTATCGGTGTCCCTCTCTGGTATAGTTTATTTATCATATCCTAATTAAGCTTCCCTAAAATATCCATAACTTGCACAATTGCAATACTATATATATCGGCATTCTCAGTATTGAAAACTCTATACTATCCATGAGTATGGATACCATTCTTCATTCCATGAGTAATTTATATGAAATAGAATATACTAGATTTTAATAGCATAATGTATGATCCCATAAATAGTGAAATAGATAAAATTAATTGAAAATTTTACGTGTATCAAATCTCATATTCATATACATGGTTTCTTTTGGGATATCTTTACTTTCTAATCCTCTATAAAGGTATATAAATAGTTTTATTTATATTAATTATATCCCTTGAAAATGTTGAATGAGGTTCATAGAAAGGCATGTTTTCATGTACTGGGTTATGTTCGAGTCAGTTCTGACACACCTTTTTTGAGATATTACCCCTAATTATATTTGTTCTACAACCATGCCCTCTTGTAGTATCCAAAAACGGATGTATTTATAAGAATTCTCACATAATATCTACCTTAAAAATATTATAGTATGTTATATACTTATACTCAAATTATATATTAGGTTTATGTCTCCTTATCTATTTTTCCTAAATCTAGTTTTAAAGGTTTTATCTAAACTTCCTCTGATACGAACTATAATTCCCCTACCCTAGAAGCCCAGATTTTGTGTCTTAATTTATTACATCATTATGATTATAAGTAATCAAACCCTGAAGTATAATAAATAGAGGTTTTGGAAAACCATATTAAATAAATGATATCCATAATAAATTGGGAAAAGAAAATAAATCATAACATGATTAAAATATCAGTATCCTTGGAACTCATTCAATGGATTCTTCCAAATAACATAGGGAAAAGAAATATAATAAGGGTAAGAAAAAATGATTATAAAGGATATGTATATTGGAATAAATAATGAACCACATGGCAAGATGAATAACCAAGAAAACATCCCATTTAAATAACTATATATGGAATAATCAATATGGAAGTGTAAAAAACTAACAAACATGCCATTTAATAAATAATCTAAGAATGAAAATGCATATATAGATTTTATCATAGAAAAATTCTATCGATAATAATAAAAATAACTGAAATCTTAATAAAGGAAATGCTTAATTATTTGACTTCATGTCTGAGGCACATGAAAACCTATATCACCAAGACCCTTCACTAGATCGATTAAAAATACTTGTAGAAACCCATTTTATTTGGAAGAATAATTTTTCTCATGAGAAAATATTGATTCATTGATGGGATATATAAATTCTTGGACCCACCCATCACATCATGTCGAAATCATTCCTTTGAGACTATAATTAATTAATTAATAATATTCCTTTTCAAATATCCTTATTCAATAAAGAATATAGATTTATAAATATTTCCCCAGATAATCAAATAACTATCAAAGTAAACACTGTATGTAAAAATGTTATATGATTTACGAAATAAGAATATATATCACCCAATAATGAAGATATTTATAGAAATTTACAATTAAAAATTATTACAACACATTGATTGTTTCTAGAGAATGTTAGAAATCACAAAACAATGTGAGATTGAAAAAGATAAATTTTAACTCTTCGTACTTTACAAGATAAAACCCTTAGGTGAGATAATTAAAATTGAAACATAAAATACTCTAAATTATGAGTGAAAATTTTTATTGAATGAAAAAGTTGTAGTATTTCCACCACATTAAATTGAATTGGTTCATAATAATAAATAAGTCTTAATGGATTGTAAATTGATATAAAATCCCTTACCTGGTGTTTCCTTTTGGGTGAACATCCATTAACCTCTTGTATAATGTTTTTATGGATTTTTTTTAATTATATAACAATATTAATCAGATTTATAATTTCATATAATAACTTCTTATAATATATTGTTTCCCATTTGTGAATAAACAATCATTATTTTCACTATTTTAGATGTTAATTGCCTAGTTTTTTTATTATGTCTTGACATGATACCTAGTGTTTATATTAATTACATTATGATATAATAAAATATTTAATTTAAACCATTATTTATATTTAATATATATTCATTATATATGTATTTATAATAATCCCTAAAATTTGAATATTATTAATGAAATGTATTGTTTATGGAGATGGTAGGTCGTACATACGTATGAACGCTACATCCTTTTCTTTGTGATATTAAAAGAATGAAACTTAAATGATATATATGTACATTATAATTAAATTATCGTATTTATGACATATATTTCACATATTTGTTGCTGGAATCATCTTTAACAAATTCAATGGATATTGGGAACGAATCACATCACTTTGAGGAGGTGGTAGGCCACATGTCCACAAATGATTTCATCATATTCCCTAAAAATTGAATGAATAAATTTATGTGTTATATAAAAATTAAATAATTATAATTAAATCATAAGTATCATAAATATTATATATAAAATATAAATCCCTCATTATTCCGACCTTGAAAAGGGGTAATGGTAGAATAAATAACATGGATTCGTGAGGAGATAGTCTATCGTGCACACGAATGATGATTGTGTATCCCATTTGATGGATGTGTGTGAAAATGTAGGTCACAATTTTTATCATAAAAACATATATTTTATATAATGAGGTTATTATATAATAATTATATAAAAAATTTAAGGGGTGGACAATTAAATGAAATAAAAATGATCATTGAAGAACGTTACCTCTTATTTTGGTAACTCCATCTTGTTTACACCAAGATACATACTTGGTGAGATTTAATCCTAAATTGAGGATTATAAAATAAGGTGAGGTATGTTTTTAGATTATTCTGGAAGATTTTTGATGATCAAGATGGCTTTATTAGTGTGAATAAGTTGGAAGGGTGAGTGCCTTTTTATAGTGGAGGAGGAGTGTCATTCTAGAAAATATATAAAGGTAAACACTATTGAGAGGTCTCCCTTACATTATGTTCGTTAAATAATGGTACCTGTTATATAAAAGTTTTTATAGGGTCTAAATATTTCCATAAAATGGATTCTGTACATGTTTAGATGTCATTTGGCCATTAAGATTAAGGTTTAGTCCCTTGTTAAGATAATTTTTCTATTAATAACTTAAATTAATTTTAATCACATTCACTAATGTTTTGGGTCAAAATATAATTTTAATTTATTAGAAATTATTAAATATACTTATTACATATATGGAATCTATTTTTCCAAATTCCAATCATATAGGTGGTATAAATTAATTTTAAAATTAATCTCACATATGGGATAACAAAGTGGGTTTTTAAACAAAATATGTTCAAAGGTTTGGCAGGTTTTTATAAAAAATTTCAATGTGAAATTTATTATAATTACCTAAGCTGGTTTAAATGATATAATTTTTATTTAATTATAATTTATAACAAAATTAAATCATAATTTAACTATATAAATAAATTAGATGAAAATGTAGTTTTCAATTAAAATCCATCATTTTTCACTATTCATCAAAAAAATTAAACATCTTAGAAAAAATAAAAAAACATCACCCTAATATAATTTTGAAATTACACTTTAAAAAATATTTATTAAATAAATGTTATAAAATTTCCAAAATTTAGTCTTAAAAAATGTTATCAATTAAAATGTGGAAAAACTATCTTTATAAAAATATAGATTTTTATGTGTAATATTGGGTTTGTCCCTATATTATGTCTATAAAATATATTAGATGAATCTAAAAAATAGTTTATTGAATATTTAAAATGTAAATTTAATTAAAATAATCCACTGATAGTAAATAATTTTATTTTATTAAGATAAAACAGCTTCTGTACATAAAAGAGTTTTTTATAAAAACATTTCATTTATATTCCATTAGGTTATCAGTTCATTTATAACTAATCGATGACCAATTAATTCAAAAATATATTTTAAAAAGTTTGTTAATACTATTCATAAATTTCAATTTAATGGCTATTTTATATCTTTTTATATTAAATAATATTTATTAATACTTATTTTCTGCTAAAACTCGGTCTAGAATGTAATGAAAACTATCAAACAACGTTATTCTTATGTGTAACGCAAGATAACTCAGTGTGATGATCATTAAAAGCAATAGAATATATTTATATAAAATGTTATTTATAATTTAGGGTCTTGGTAAATTATATTCACTTCTACACTTGGTGTTTTGTTGCATAGATGCTATTAAATACAGTGTTTTTTCTTTAGAATTTTAGGGTGTTACGAGATCGGGTGATGTTTTATTTTTTTCACAAGGTATTCTCTTTGATGATAAGTTCCAAGGTCTGGATGTCTTAAAATAATATTTTTTTCAGGTGTTTTAATTTCCATTGGTTTTTTAACATTTCATTTAATTATGATAAACTATAAACTGAGCTTCAAAATTTAATTCAGATATTTGGAACACTTAATTTTTTCAATAGGGTTTAATCCCAAAAAAAATTCCCAAGATCCTAGATGAGTGTCAGAAGCATCAGGCTCAAAAACTTAGTTTCTAAAGAAGTGGATTGGGATTCATGATTGTTGTATGGTTAGTGTTAACCATGTGTCCTGAACCATATAGCCTATTTTATTTAGGGAAATGTTTTGTTGAAACCATATGGATTATAGGGGAACTGTGGAACTTAATGCTAGTGTGCATAGGGAACATGCATGATTAGAACATTATTTTATTATCCTTTCTTTGAAAACATATAGGGTAGTGTATGAATTTGAAAATTTCACCACATGGGCTATACATAGTTTGGAAATCAATGCGCCTAGTCATGCATGGGGGTGTCCTTTTAGATTGTGGTGTCACATAGTTGGCGTACGGTTATCCAAACATGGAAGTCAAACCATGTGGCTCTTTAAATGGGAAGAAATACATGTTTTTCCACTAGTACCTTAAATGGTTCCCCCTAACACCTTTTGTCTACTCACCTGTGTGTAGTGGGTCCCTTGGACTCTCTTTTCCTCAAGCTAGGATTTGAGATAGCTTCTCTATCTGAGCTTCGATTTGACCATCCTTCGTCTTAATGGATTTCCCTCTATTAATATCTCATCCTTTTTGTTCCTTTCATCATTTTAGTTTCCTTATAGAATATTATTTTAATGCTTTCCAATATTCCATTTTTTTAGGTGTTTTCTGATTTTTCTGATATCCGTTTTCTGGCCCAAAAAAAAGACTGATAATTCATGAATGATATATCCTACATATGGGGTAAGGGTATATATTCTATCCCTTGATTGTTTAATAATTCATAAAATGTTTCATTATACTATGTTCTGAACCATCCATGTTTCACCACAAAAATTTCAAATCTATTAAGTGAATTTAAATTCCTTAAAACATATACTCCTTCAATACCTAGTTTCACCATTTGAGGTTGTTAACCTAAAAGTATACAACCCCTTAGGGTGTGTTTCGGAATTTTATTTTTCCTCTACATATTGGATACGTAATTAAACCACCAATATATTTTTCAATACTTGTATCCTAATTAAATGAATGAATTCATTATAATTTATGTGTTTGAATCACTTAGTGTTTGGGAATATACTATATTATCCTTGTTAGTTATGATGTACCAACCAACATGATTAATTTGGATTGATAAATGTACTAAATTACTTTACATGGACCTCTTAAATAATTATAAATAGGTTGTATAATGAATCAAATTGTGGTGGTTTGTGATTTAGCATGGGTGCTTCCAATAGTCTTCTTCTAGTTATAAATGAAATGGCATAGTTATGTTAATTGAATTTTATTATGGAATGTGTAATTACATGTCCTTTTTAATATTTATCAATTTATTTACCAATTAAATGGTAATGAGTAATCGTATCTTACTTGGAATGAATGCATTCTCAAAGACAATGTCTAATAATTAAATATAAACTTCTTACACCATTATAATTTAACTTGGTAAAACCTTGGATTCCCTAATAGTAATACCCTGGATGGTATCATAGTTTAGATGGAATCCATTACGCCTTGAGTGATAACAGGTTCCTCATTATAGAACTCTATGACTAAAGGATCGTAGGGAAATTGGTATTACCTTATATTGGGTTACTGGTTAGAGGCCTCGATTATGGTCATTGTACCTAATGTTTCACACCCCTTAGTCTAGAATATTTGAGATGGAATTTCACATCATTTTAGGTTATTGGGAAATATTTTTCACACCCCTTGATTAGGATATTGGACATAATGTTTCCCATCATTGATTGGGATTGATAGGCACAATGCACTATATACCATATTTAGATTCTTGGGCTTATACCAAACATTAAACAATGAGACTTATATTTTTATTATTATTGTTATTATATATGGATTTTGTTGTCTTATTCCTTGGGTATTAGACACTGTATGCATATCTATAAATATAAATGTTTCCGTATAATCTTATAGGTACTTGATTTCATGTTTTGATATATTTGGGCATAAGATGAAGCATGAATGGTCGGCCACGTGTTCATGAGGAACCTGAGATAGCTTTATTATATGTATTAATTCACTAAGTATTTATTATAACTTTTCACTAATTTATTTTTTGATCATTGACTGGAAAAAAATAGACAAAATTGGTGGTGGAAAACTGAGCTTAACTCACTCGCTATTCGGGTCATTGTTAGTGCCCTGATAGACCTCTTGGTTATAGGATCAGGACCATGGCTTGTTTCTTTTTCTTTTTATCCCTATTTACAGATTGGAACATGACATGGATCTTGGGTATGGTCATGTACTCGGTGTACCTTCAGTAGATGGAGTCTTGTTTTTATATTTTTTATGTCAGTCTATTCCTGTTGTGTTTACCAGTTCAATATCTATTAATGTACATTGTAGCATGTTAATACATGGTTATTTATTCATTATTATTGATTTTTAGTTATTTTTTTCTTCTAATTATCTGTTATTAATATGAATCATCTATTACATTGTTGTATATAACATAGTGCTACTCAAATCACGATGGTATAGTCTTCCCACTATACCACTATAATACCCTCTCTACTAGTCGAAAACCTATGACATATGGGGAGGCACCTTTGAGTCCATGTGGTAATCCTGATGAGGAAACTATTTCAGTGGCTTGTGGGTGGGGTCCTTACAATATTCAATAGAATAGAGAATAATTATTTATTAAATATTCAACTCATTTATATTCTCTCAAGTAACTAGTGAATGGTTATTTTTTATCAACCAAAAATGAATAATTACTATGCCACATTTGGGAATAATAATTATTCAAAATTATAAATTTTAATCAAATTTAATTTGAGATTATTAATACACATTTTTTTAACCTCTTGGATGATTTCTTAGTTTCATTTGGTAGAACAACTAAAAGTATAATGATTACTTCTAAAAATTACCCAAGGAAACAAGATAGATATAAGTTAAATATAAAAAATGATAATAAACACATATAAATGTACATCGTGTAACATAATATCTTTAACATGATATTCTTAATCATGCAGCTGTCATGCTGGAGTCATTAACATATGTGCTCTGTGTATCTTTCATTAAATTTCTAGTAATGAACCTTCCGATGGAACGCCATTGTAACACCCCGAGATTTTATAAGATATATATTCTTTTTAATTTCTTTCATATCTTGTGTTTTACGCTACACCAAGATTACCTTGCGCTATACGCAAAACCCAATTAGCTTGCAGTATACGCAACACTATTTTTGGATCATGTTACACACAATCTTGATAGTAGTTATTCTACGCAACATTGAGTGTGTATATATATATATATATTCAATTTATAAATGAAATATTATTGGATTATGTTATAAGAAACATTGATGGAGTCTTGCACCACACGTAACCCTGACTTGGCATGCATTACACGCAATCGCGACCTTCCTCGATAGTATGTGTTGTATTCAATATCAGGTTTCACTAAACAATGATATATGGCTATAATATTATTATAAACTAGCCATTATGAATATTATTAACTACATTTTAAATTTTATAACATTATAATTCATCTTACACATTTTCTAGAATATGGTATGAGAACAAAATAATTTTTTCGTGTAAAATATGTATTTTTAAAAAATTGCAGTTTTCTCGACTTTTAATGACGCACCCACTTTAATTCTTGTTTTTGAAATGTATATAAGTTCAATTTGAAAAAATAAAATTCTTCTTTGGAATCAGGATATAAAAATTTACTTTGGATAAATATTTCATAGTATTCTGATAACTTTCATATTTTAATGAATAGTAAAAATACGCTATATTTTAATTAAGAACAACTTTTCATCGCAATAATTTCTATGGTTAGATTATATTTTTATTTTTTTTTAAGTGTAATTAGAATATATTTTTACCATTTAATCCAATATTGGTCATTGAAATTAATTTCACTTTGAAATTGGACATAAACAAGTATCAATCTTTTGATAGTTATTGATTCTTATAAACACGCTTTTTGTTTTGATAACAAAAATTAATTTTAAAATTAATTAATTCCACTTCTATGTTTTGAACTTGGAAAAACGGACAACATTTTTGAATTTGGAATATCAAATATAGCTTAGGCTGAATTTTTTGTATTTTTCTAAAAACTTTCAATTTTTGATGAATAGTGGAAACACGAGGTTACTATTTAAAAACCAACTTTTTATTTAAATAATTATTTATTTTATTTAAATATATTTTAGGTAAAAATTGATACATAATACCTATATAAGTTCAATGTAATTAATTAGAGTCATTTTATAATAATTTTAGATATATAAAAATTTTATTGAACTTTTCACCGTCTTTTACCCACCTCCTAGGAGAATTTGGAAATTCACATAAAACAAAATTTTACCGCTTCTGTGAGTGGAATTTCAAATATCCGAGAGACACAGTTAATATCAAGGACTAAAATGTGGTTCAATGAGATGAAAATAATATTTGGTGAATAGTAATTTTTTACTTTTATTTACTGCAGTTAAAGGTAAATAGGGTAATTCAAGGATAAACGAATATTATAATAATTCAAAATTACCTTAACACTTGCCCAAAACTTATTGGATGAGTAATGGACGACCATGGGCATCCTTGGGAAGATTTTGGGACCCCATGGAGCCACTTATGAAAGACAATGACACATTAGATTAATTACTTTAATGTAAAGACGAAATTGACATTAACAAAAATCTTTTAGTAAATAATTTTTATAAGGGGATATATAAATTTTCTCTTCGAATATACATATTAATTTTAAATATAAATATATTTCCTACATCGTGGTATTTTTTTTTATTTTTTAGACATCAAATAAATTAAATTATTTATGACACAATAATGATGCAGTATTTACCTCATTAATAAATGATTTAAATAAATAAGATTATAATGATTAAAATATTATCCAAAACATTTCCAATGATGATTGGATGATTATATATAGACCATGAGTCATCTTATATTCTACTATAATTATTTTGGGACCATTAGAAACCGAATATCAGTATATTATAAAATAATATTTACAATCATTCCTAAAGAGCCCCTCCTCCCCCTTATAAAATGAGACCATTTCTATCCAATTACTCACACCTCTCAAGCCATTTGACTCATCTAAACTCTACCCAATGAATCTACCTACATCCCTATCCTCCCCCTAGAAGCCTTACATTAGGCAGAAGGCACTTCAAGAAGTCTTTTTGGTTCAAACCAAAGGAAGTTACCCAAATTAAAGGTAACTGTTTCTCTTAAGTTGTTTTCTTTTATTCTATTTCTCCAACCCCTAAACTCTTTTTAATACTTTATTTTGTAACATAAAAAATATCCTCAATATACTAGGATGTTTTTATGAGAATTATTAGAACTACACTTACACACACCTCCATCTAATTAATGATGAACATAATGTTTCTGTGGACGGAAAACTAACGCCTCACGAAACGATGATTGTTCGATTATCTCTTACCACTTCTCATGGTGGCCATTATGATGGAAATATATTCATATATGATATATATTATGTTTATGATTTCCATATGCTTCTTTAATTCCCAATTATATCAAGCCTTTATGGTTTCCATAGTCGGTAAATACGATAAACTCATTTGAGGATGTGCGGACTACCGCCCCCTCAAAGTGATGTGATTCGTTAATGCCTTATGTGGGAGGTATAAAGGATGTGGTTAATGGTATTATATATGATATTATACTGAAATTATAATATACCTACGTATCATTATTTTATAATTCCATTAAAATATTAAATAGAAATGAAAGTTGTGTTCATGTGTATGTACGGCTTACCGTCTCTATGAACGGTGCATTTCATTTCTTACCTTCATATGTTATGTAATATTATAAATACATGTATATGCTGGATATATATGATATATATGATTTATAAATCATGAATGTCGTTCTGGATATAATGAAACTTTTACCGCATGAACAACATGTAATTATAAGAAGTCCATTTTTGACTCAAGTACCAACTATCGACAAAACGAACATTATTAACATAAATGGTTACATAATGTTTATAACATGGAAATAAGTGATATAAAAGGACTAATAAATTTGAAAAAGGTTCTTAAGAAATTATAAATTAACTTTTGTTTATTATTCAGGATATTAAAGAATGATTGAGTCAAGTTGGACATGAGGTAAGGGAACATCTTAACCCAATTTCTGTTCTTTGGGTTGATCTTCTCTTTATTGTTTAGGTCATTCATTGATTATGTGAGAAATGAATTTTTATATCTTATCACGTATTTATACTTTCTTTATGTGACCTTATAGTGAATAAGCATCAGTGATCAATTTACATAAAGATATTTGTAAGTGATAATTATTCCAATCACATTCTTATCTGAGATTGTGTATTCGTAAGTATTTACTAGGGTTATGATTATTATCCATGTCCATATGTTCTCAAAATGTTTTCACAATATTTTTACTTTTCTTCCATGTATGTTTAAATTCATTTTTACCCTTTTCTACTTTTACCAAATTGTATGGAAAGATTATTTATTTTGTTTACCATACGTGGTACTTTTTGACTTTTCTGACAAAAGTATGAGAAGAATGTTATTTTTAACTTATACGGCATAAATGGATTTTTACGGTTTCATAATGCATTATTTTCATGAAGCTTACTCTATAATATGTCATATTTATTTTCAACAAAATCCCTTTCTTTTCAAATTTCATGGCATTTTGTGAAAAGAAAATGATTTTGAAGAAAAAAGGATATTTTCCTCAAGAATTCATTTCAAGGGTTTTATCAAAACCATTTTCAATATAAAATGACATTATTTAATATGTTTATGTTTCAAGTATAATGTATCCATTATTTACATGGATTTATTCTTATTATCATGAAATGATATCTATTTTTATATATGGATTAGGTTATGATGCGATGATGTTTATGAAACCCATTTTATTCATTGGGTTATGAGGAATGATGTATGATTGTTTTGTGGCAGAAGTAAGAATTATTTAATTATGAGATGGGTGGGACCTATATCTCCCTACAATGCATTGGGTAAAGATTTATATCTCATGAGATAGACATGGCTGGAATGGAAAGTAAATCTAGTTCAGTAATACAGGGCTGGAACGGCATGTAAACCTGGTTCAATAAGGGACTTTGTCCACTAAGATGGTCTTGGAAGAAATGCCTTGGCTACTATGGAAATCATATCATGTGCCTAATGTTTTTCCACAATTACAAGTTTTATTCCCATGATATTTTATCATGATTAATGTTTCTTTATGATCTATGACTTATGTACCACCATGTTTTATTCCACTACCCATGATTTTGATGTTTAAACATTATGTTCTTGTTTTTAAGTTCAAATGTATATGATTTGTTTTATTTTATCCATGCTTACCCTTACTGATCATTTGTGCTCACCCTTTATATGTTTTCTTTTCCCCTGGATTTAAAGAAAGGCTTTAGGTAAGAAAACCAAAAGAGGAAGATCTTTATGGGGTATTTTAAGGATCTTTCTCCACTATTAGAAGATTACGTTCCAAGTATCCAAAGACACTAAACTATTACGGTCTTGTCTGTCTGTTTTTGTTATGTGTTAAGTATTCCGCAAAAGTAATGTAATGTACATGTACGTCGAGATTTGGGCCTCTAAAGCCATGGGCAATGAAGTAATACGGAAATTAAATTTCCATCAAATTTCTTGATATATCATCTACCATTAATGTATAGATGGTGAAAATCCACTCATTCATTATTCATCAATGAAATACTACTCATGACATTCCAAACATATCCTACCTCACCATATACGTTTTTTCATCAAGGTTTTCATCAATTTTCCAATTTATGTGGATCATGATATGAATTAATAATATCATTAAATTATTAGGACCATTACACATATTTTTAGAGAGTAAAATAAAATGACACATATTAATTTGGATTTCTTACCGGTAGGTCATGTTATCTTAATCTCTAGATTTGAAAAATTCCAAATGAAATACATCAGGAGAATGTGTCTCAAAGTCCTCTGGATATCTACCTATGATTTTATGTTTCCTTTTTTTCCAAAAAACGATGTCATATAGATATATATCATATATATATGAATAATTTCATGAATCGTCTAGTTTCCCATCATAGAAGGTAACTGTTATGAAATTTTAGTGCGACAAGTATTGTAAGGACATTATCACATATATATCATGTATAATAATAATCATCATGGGATAAGTAATTAATTAATATTCATGAATATCAATATTCTAGTAATATAATATTAAATGTATTTGGTTCTAGGGATCCAAATACAATAGAATCACACTTTCACAGGAGGAACTATTGACACTCTACCAGTTATATGCACATATTAAATATGCATCCATTGGAATATGGTTATAGCTGATGATCCCACAACACTAACTCGGGATACTCCACTTATTTTTATCGCATATCTCTATTACAATTATTCAATAGACAAATGATATAGTATATATATTGTTTCTCCATAATCACTAAAATTATAGAAAATAACATAGATAAAGGTTCATCATAACATGATTAAACATTATTATCTAGGTATAACACCAAAATCTAGAATAAAATGTTCCTTAACATTATTATACAGTTTTATAAAAAATAGGAACACAATAAATCTAATATAGATATTGAAATTATGGATTATAATAATATTTACACTTATATCTATTGTGATTATAGATCAAACTGGTATAAATAAGACTAGTTTTATATCACCTAAGAACTATTATTCCCATTTCATTAATTTCTAGTGGTTCGTCTAGTTTTTCTTTCAAAATCAATGTTGGATAATTCATAATACTAGATTATGTAGTTATCCCAGTCTTGTTTGATATTTTGATTATATAATTTATTCATAGGAAAGATAATTCATATCCGTGTATCATGGAATTTGAGATATATTTCCATAGTACACTATGTCAATAAATTCTATACATCATAAGAATACCATTCGATAATAGAAATATTTCAGGTGAATTTTTCTATATTTTATATTTCAATTTCATATCCAATTTTAATTATAAATTGGACTATGAAAACCCTTGATTTATACTATTAGATTTTTTTCCCTATAACATGGGTTTTTATTAAAGTAGTATTGGGAGAAATTATTTGGTTTAATGTAATGATAAGTCTAATAACTAGTTTTTCTTTTTTTATCAAACATACATGTCTTGGAAAATTGTAGAGTACCCACTAACCATTTATAGACAACTGGAAACATTTCATTTTAAATGAAAATAATATTATCAATATAAATGATTGTATCAATGAATATATCCTTGAATGTTTCATTCTATATTATATTTATTTTAAATTTCTAACCATTATGGTTACGTCATATTAACATGCTTCAAAATGCTACCTATAAGGGAGGTGAGCATCATATCTTATGTCTAATATGATGATCATACAATATATGATAATTAGAGCTCAAATAGTTTTATGCATGACAGATTAGTATAATTAGTAAAGCCTTATTATATACATTCATGTACTATCAAGGTGTATTTTTTTTAATACCCACCAATGTATTTACATCAACCTCCAAAAGAAATAATTTTGGTACATGGAATTGATCATTTAATTCATAAATACATTCCAATCACTATTTGATTAAAATTTACTATTCTCATTATTATTTATAATTCTTCTAAAATAATATATCCCCTATAATAGTGAATATGTAACCAGCACTAAAATTTTAGTCATTCTACACAATATTTTTTTCTAGAACAATCCCCCACTGATAATCGTGGAGTTTATAATTCTTATTCCAACTTGTTCATTTGGATAAAAGATTTAACTTAATTCTTGATCTCTCCCAAAATCATAAAATATATTATTTTCCGACATGGAAATGTATTTGGTATGAATAATACCTTTCTATCTATTAGTTTTTAATAGAATTAGTTGTAATATGATCATTAACTTAGATGAACCTTGGTTTTTTCATGATGTACATGTTAATATTTCACCTGCTTTACAAATTGGATCCATTAAAACACCTCAGGTTGTGACATAATAGAATTTATTTATATTGTAACTTATATGATATTAATTAGTATATATTGATTTCATACCGTTAGTAGTTTCACTACTATTTGAAAAACATGATTGGAAATTATTTTAGATTGAATTCAATATATATATAAGATTAGTTATTAATCTACCCTATATTATCATATTTTCTATGATGAGAATAAGGTATTTTTTATTTAGGAAAATCCTTTACACCTTATTAAATGATAGATGTAAACTTAATTAAGGAATTATCTTAGATACCATTCATAGGATCCTATAACATTTAACATGTGTATTCATTAATTTTATCTATCATTCTTAATATTTATTGAAGAAATTTAATGAATAATATGAATTTAACTCTAGCTTCAACTTGGAATTTTTCAATTTATATAGCTGGATTAATTTCAAAGGATTTGTGACATACCACTATTTTTAAAGGATTCTTTTTATAAAACACATTAATAATATTTGACAATAGTACCTAAAAACATTTAGTTACAAAGAAACAAAATACTCTTTCAGGTATATTTTTTACTATAACAATTAGATTATCTTGAAAAAGAATTATCTTTCCACCATACAATATGAATCTTATAATTTATATATAATTATTTATTTCCTTATTGTATATGTATGATTAAAAAATTATTAAAAAATTAATTAATTATATAATACTATTAAAATATTAATTTCAAAATAAATAATGACTCATTGTGTCTTGTAGAACACTAAGATAAATTTTTAGGTTAAAATTATTACAAAAGAAATTTTAACAAAATTTTCCCCTAGGAAATCATGTGTAGTGAAATTATCAATACTAACTTACGAATCTCCCTTTTCAGTAGCTAGGAGAAATAAACTTTATATCTTGAATTCATGTAATTCTCACAAATGAATAGGAATATCCCTTCCTCTTCTCCTAGGAGAATAAACCATACTTCTAGTAATGTCTCTTTATTTGTTTTATTATTTATATACAGGATATTTCTTAATACCCAAGAAGTAAATAGAAACATTATCATCCATAATGGATATATTTTAAGTATTTTAAATTACTTGAATTATCTTTAGTTTATTTCAATTATCTTTTAAATGAACATTTCTATACACAAACGAATAAAATAGACTCATGTTTTGTGCACTATCTTTAAATATTTTATCTCCTAAAAAGAATGTAAAAAAGGATCCATTTACAAAAAAAATAGTCATGTAATTTTTAACCTCACCTATATTATTATTCACTATATGTGTTGTGGAACTAAGGTCCCTATAACTCTTATTTACCAAGTAAATCTCCATCAACATATTCCTAACTTTTTCAACCCATAATTTTAGACGAACAAGGAGAACCATGATGAAAGGATGATAGTATGATATTAATGGATAATTTCTCATCCATATAGATTCTAAACTTCACTAAATGATTAATATAAATTAGTATATTAACATAAAGACCAAGATATAGGTACTCTCTTCCAGTTTACACTTTTATAGTATAATGAATATCTCTTTTATCTAAAGCCATTGTTTCTCCTTCTCAATAGATAGGATACGAGACATCACTATATAGGAATTTATTTACATAAATTGTATTATTATATCTTTAAACATAAATTATATTATGATGCAAAGGATAATTAAATCATCACCATATTCCTTCTCTATTCATCCTTCTATCCTTCACATTCTTATTAGTGTGAATCAACAAGAATAGGGTATTTCAGCATATATTATAAATTTTCTGTTTGTAGCTCATTGCATGAACTACTATACTACCCTATGAAATGTGTGTTTGTTAGGACATAGTCTTTTACTAAATAAACACATTGTTAAATTGATTTTACTTTCCATATATAATTAAAAAATATATATTATCTTCATTACCAAAGATATGATGTATTAGATTTTATTTATTAGTCTCCGATTATTTTATCAAAGTTAAATAGCCATAACTATTGTATTACAAATTTCATATTTTGTAGATATTATAGTTTCATTGATCTATATTTCACTTCGGATAACCTAGTTAGTATCTAGACAAGCTATTCCAGGGTAGTTGGGTACGTGTAATGTTCAAACTACATTTACTTACTAATCGTTGATATGTTGATTGGACTCCTCGATCCCTAAATTATGGTCCTTGATTACCACAATATTTTCCTAAAAAATTCACCTAGTATCTCATATGTATTAGACCTAAAAGATAAAAATAGTAATTCAACCAAAAATACAAGATGTATATTCCCTTATAATTGAATTCATTATAATAAAGGATGGTATGAAACTTTGATCTGTGGTTCGATTTCAACCCAAGTAGGGGAATTCTATATCCAATTATTATTTACATTGAGGGATTTTGTTCTATATAAGTAAATTTTTTCATTTTATATTAATGATATTCTTATTAATATTAAGTGTATTTTACTTAATAGATTTTCCATGTATGGATAAATTTTAAACGTAAACTTGTTTTATTTTAATACCATCATAAATTTTTATTAATACATTAATGTATATTATTAGGCTATGGTATACCTATGGAAATTGATCATGATAATTGATAGCAATAAAATAGTAAAAATTTTATGCTCATGAGACTTTTCTAATGCATAGTTTATCAATAGGATAGTGGACTAAATTTAATCCATAAGGATGTAACTCCTTAAACCATAACTTGGATTTCGTTGCAGCATTCCACATGTCTTCTAATATATCTCCTAGATTGGTTTCACCACAACTCTTTAAACTAACTTCATTCCCATGGATCTATATTCATTATATATGGATTACTCACATGGATGTGAAGGGAACAAAATAAGTGGTTAAGGGGGTTTACTTAAAATAAATCGTGGGAATGCAAGCCCTTCCACAATGATACAGATGGTATGATATTATGACCATAAATTTATTTTAATAACTTTTAAAAAAACATGAAATAAAAAAAATCACAAACATTGGTCAGCCTATTATCATGATCATCTGCAAACATGTAACTAAAATAAATTAGTACATTGGATATAATTCAATTCAATTAATTATATA
The DNA here is from genome assembly GCA_963277665.1 of Viscum album. Classification (NCBI taxonomy): domain Eukaryota; kingdom Viridiplantae; phylum Streptophyta; class Magnoliopsida; order Santalales; family Viscaceae; genus Viscum; species Viscum album. The sequence continues at coordinate 729,740,645 of OY728155.1, forward strand.
TTTTAGAAAAATCACATTGAAATAATATAATTAATTATCATATTAATTAAATAATTAGTTCATTTTATACTATCTAAATTTCCTTGGAAATTTCATCATCCATAATTATAAATTATTTATATAATTGATTTTATTAAAATTTAAAAAATAGTACATTTTGTGTGCATAGATATAAGACATAGAGTATTTCAAAACAATTTGATGAAATAATTAGTCATTTAATATTATTTGAACCATTTCTATATAGTATAGAGAACATTTTAATACTGAAATTAATTTTATTTCCATGTAATGTATGTGTGTACAATATGGAATGATGTATACATCACATAATCAAATTAATTACATTGTGTGTGTTAAACACCTCATGTGTGTGTTGACAATGAAATGTTTGTGAATTAATTGCATTACATGTGAATTATTTTATCAATTTTTGAATTAATTAATTATTAAGTCTGTAAATTAAATAAACCATGTGTGAATTAATTAACTATATAATGAGTTATAACGAGCCTGTATCTGAGTGTAGGTGGTTCCTGATAGTCATCCAAAATACGCAAGATAAAAAATAGGTTGGGGTGGATTTATGAGTTACTATGGAATATATTTTAGTAGATACTATAATAGTGGAACTACTCACCTAAATTGGGCCTAATATCCATATATATGGGTATTCTGGTCATAGAAACTTAGGTCCAACATAGTACTTCGAGCCATAGGGTCTCTGGTCCACCACATAGAAATAGGTGATGCAAAGGGACTATCCAACCATTATATTGAATCAAGTAGGCTGCACATCATGGATCCATGTACTGTTGCTACGTGGGAATCTCTAAAGAGTGATTGTTGCATTAGAACCTATATTGTATCCCTCTAACCGCTTAAGATGAAGGGGTGATCATCCATGGAATTGAAAAGGGGAAAATATCATGATTCTTCTTTGTAGAGGGGGTGATGCATCATGTGAATAGTGATAAGCACATATGTGAAGTTATGAATCTTGGAAGGTAGTCTTACATGGAGACATGAAATCATTGCTTGGTGATTAGATTGAATAGAGTAATGGGTGTGCTAAATCATATCATCTAACACTCTACCTAGACATGGGTTAAAGAGGGGTGTCTTCCATGACTCTGTGGTGGGGTAGTGCAATGAAACAGATTCTCGTAAGGGGCGTCACAATGAGAAGAGTTCTATTATAATGAAAATTTTGGTTTCTATCCTTTGGACTTCGGTTTAGCTCCTTTAGATTTTGATCCACAAGACCTTTATGTCATAGAATTTTAATGTTCCATCTATCCACTAGTTACATAGGTTATATGAGGGTTACTATTCCTCCTAGTAGAAATGGTTGATTTATTTTCTAAATAAAAAATGGGTATTGACTTCTACTTGTTAAAAAATTTAACTACATCACATTTAAATTAATTACACATCACATGTGAATTAATTAAAATTGTTTTGTGAAATAATTATACATCGCATTAAATACATTGTGTATGAATTAATTAATTTAAACCCACATCTTTTTAAATAAATACATCCTCTTTATATTAATACTATGACCACCAGATCAAGTATATTAAATACATCATTTATTTATTAATTAAAAAACCATCTCATCATGTTCATTAAGAATTTTATTTCTTAGTTTTATGTCACACATGTTTTTCATTTATTATATGGAACATATTTTACATCATGTTTTCTAATGTGAAAATGCATGGACTGCATGTCATTTAGAACAGTAAATGATGTATTTTACAACAAATAATGATTCATCTTGTCTTGATCAATAAATGGTTTAAATTAATGAACTTCACTTTAATTCTCTATATTATGACCATGATTTATCATAGTCCCCACTTTTCCAGTGTAAATGGTTATAAGGTGTGCACCAATGGGCTACATAGCATGTAGTTTTGTTTTATTTGAAAAAAACACATGTAAACTATTTATGCAATATTTGAATGTTATTCAGGTATTTTTCAAATTTTCATGGTTATATGATCAATAATAAAGAAAGATAAATGGATATTTTCATGTTAATATTTAGAGAATAATTAATCCATAAATGAAAACTAACAAAAAATACATATTATCGATCAATAATTAATAAGTAGTTATAAATTTAAATATGTTCTGTTCAATACCACTTGATGGTTATATATATAGTGGAAGAACCTTTTAGATAGTGGAAAAATCATCTTTTTTTAGTTTTCAATGAATAATAAAAATAGTACATGGAGATATATGACTTGAAAAATTAATTAAATCTAATTAAATTCAAGAAAAAAACATTTGAACCAAGATACATGATCATTCCATGTTAAATTTATAATTAATTTATAGATACGTGACAAATTTCATTAGCACTAAATTATTTATTCATTGAAGAGTTGAACTACCTCAATTTTCATATCACCATTTCAATTAAGCATAAAATGATAGAACCCCTCTATAAGTGAACTATAAGTTTTACAAAAACCTAAATACATCAACACATAATCATTTGGTGCTGGAAGGGTCAATATTTATCTCCTACACCATCTACTATTGACCAAAACCAGAATCTTCTCATGGATGAAGTAATATTTAGCCTTTCATTAAGTATTAAGAGGATGTATAATCGATTCTCTTGTTATTGAGTGTGTTGTAGATAGATTTATCTCTGAGGGTTTGACATAATTCGTTCTTATTTTCTTCCAAAAAAATGTTAAACCCTAGAAAGTGATATAACGTGGTATTTATAAATCTAGTTTGGGGTTTATAATTAAACATAGCCCTTATCCAATCCCTTATTCTATAGAGAACCCTATGTATAATATAAATGTAAATAAATTTACATTTTACTAGACATGTGAAACACATAGGGATAAATAAATATCATTTTTCAAATAAATAAATTAATATTTATTAAAAATATATCTAATATATCATTTACAACAAGTATATTAAACATGGTATTTCTATCCCACTCAGTAATTACCAAATAATGAATAATTTTTATTTATTTAAAATATAAATATTAAGGAATTATTTTTTAATAAGTAAATAAATATTATAATCAATAAAATAGAAAGTATACATTTATTAAATGTTAAACTCATGTATACTCTCCTCAGTAACTAGTGATGGAATATATATGTCTATTTAAACATGAATAAATAATAAACCAAGTATGATAATAATCTTTATTCTATAAGTTTAATTCATATCAAATTTAATTGTTGTTCTGAATATACATAGTGTGTAGCCTTCTAGGACTCTTTCTTAGTGGCATTAGGTTGAACCACCTAAATTATAAGGTTGTTGTATAGAAACATACCATGAAACCCATAGATAAATATGGTTAACGTCTTAATTACAATTGAAACATATGATCATACACTATGTAACATAATCTGTTTATCGTGATATCTCTAATCAATTAGGTTTCATGTTAGTGTCATCGACCTATGTGCTCAATGACTCTTTCTTTTACACTCCAATATAATATAATTCCATGTCCATGGACCAAATATGGTGGTTTTATTTCCAAAAAAACCCTACAGATATCAACTTCCATTGAATAATTGAATTGAAAATACTTTCTTGAATTAAACATTAATGCGATATTACGTGTGGCACATCCAATATATCCAAGATCATAAAGACCATTTTTAACCATAATTTTCATTAATAAATCAATTAATGTGACTCATGATATGTATTTATAATATTATTATAGTCTAAGGACCCTTCAAAATGTCAGAAGATTGGTACATCAAATGAAACATATAATTTTTTATTTCCTACCTGTGGGACATGTTCTTATAATCTCCTTCACTAAAAATTACCAACAACAAACTCAATGAAAAAATTTATCAAATTATTATGATTCTCCACTCATGATACCTTTTATAATTCGTGTTATTTCAAATGGCATCATGTGTTTCTATAACATATAATTCAGAATGTGATTTTGAATCTTCTAGGTTTTCATTATAGGTGAGAAGTTCAATAGCCTTTCATTAAAAATTATTCCAAATATATTATCACGTATAGGTAAAATGGAAGACAATTAATTATATAAAAAATTTATAAATTAATATTAAATAATATGAATATTCTAGTAGTTTAATATTGAAATTATTTGGTTTGAGAGAACTGATTCCAACTGAATCCCACTTTCACTAGTGTAATGCCCTATAATTTTATCAATGAAATTTCCCTTCTTATAATTATGTTGTTAAGTATTAAAAACACAAATCAGATATAAAATATAATAAAAATAATTCTCATAAATTAATAATTAAATAAAATGTATTTATAGAAATTAAGGATCCTGTACTGATTGATTAGTAACCTGAACGTTGGAATGGTAATATGACCATTAGAAATAGTAATGTAAGAACCTGGTTTTTCACATATGTATGGTTCCTTTAAATTTGGGTAAAATTACTTATTTTGGACCAATTATGGATTCCTAGTGGGTTATTGAAGGTCATGAGGATGTACGGGGATTGTTATGATCTTGGAACCCATATTTTTAGAAAATGTGTCCCTATCACACAGTTAGAGTAAATTTTGCAGGAAGGGTGCATGGTTAGATCAATCTATGTAGATGGTCTGAATTTTTTAGCAGAGCCATCTCACAAGGTTGGCACACGGTTTCCCTAATCAGGTGGCCTAACCATGCAGTGCCCTATCTTTACTAGGTACCCATGTATAGGTTTCACACAGTTTGTCAAACCCTACAGACGAACCGTGTACAGACTAAATTTTGAGTAATTTTACCATTTTACCCTTAATGATCTAATTAATAGCCTTTGTCTTCCCTGGTAGGTTTTACATCAATATTAGCCTCCATTTCTCTTATTTTAGATATTTTTTAATGCCTAATCTAGGAATGAAAATATATCCTTCATCCATGATCTGTCTGAGATTTCGTTCGTCACGTTGGATGCGCAACGGTATGTACTCAACTATATTTGAGATGTTATTCTTCTCTCTTTCACTTGACAAAGAAATCAAGGTGTGATTATTTTAACATTTTTCCCATATCTACTCCATTACAATCTAAATTAGATTCCAATACTGGATGAGTAGTATCATAGAAGCCTAAGATGGGTGGTCTATAACTCATCCATCAAGTGCGTTGATTTTGGAATTTGTCGTGTAGGGCACGCTGATTTCATCGGCTGTCATTTCATTAATTTATATACCATTCCTATAATAATTTGAACTATATAGTTATGATATTTCCAAATAAGTGATTATTTGTTAGTGGTTACACCCCCAACTACATTCATCCCTTGTAAGATGTTACTCAATAATTCTTGTTTTAGTGTTTAGACATGTTTGTGCCATCGTTCGGGTGTGACATGGATTGACTTTACCAAGGGTAATATTTTCTATATTAGATGGATTGTTTTATATTGTGAATTTAATAATGTAATGTACCATGTATTCTCACCACTTTACCATTCTATGGTAAGTTCTACAATTAATAATTAAGCGTGTAATGGAAATTGGAAAGTATACAAAGTATATGACTTGGCCTTATAAAATATGACTGAATAATAGGTTAAATGTACCTAGAAACCCTTTCCATGTTAATTGTAGGTATTGGAGTGATCCTTTATTATTTAAAATGACTTAAATGGGTTAAATTAGTGGTTTCATGCTACTTGTACTTTTCACACTAATGAAAGGTGAGGGTTAAACCAAATAAACATATTGATTAATTATGACTTGATAAAATGGTTTCATGCTTAATTAGCCTTTTCACACTAATGAGAGATAATTTCTTGAATCATATGAATTATATAGGACATAGTTAAAAAAATATAGGTGTCCTAACTCATGCTCTCCTTGGATTTTATTGGGAATGCCTTGAGCACTCGAGAACCTCATTCCAATTCAAGGATACAGCTTTCATTGGTTGAGACCCACCTAGATCCAGATCCTTGTATATTATTGGATGCCTAGTATTATACCATAGGATCCCCCATGTATTACTATAGTATACATTGGATACACTCCTTGGACCTAGCATTGACAAGTAGTTTCCATGGTTAAAGCCCATTGGACCCAGTCATTGCTTGACCCTATTTACCTTCGGTGAAATCCTTAGACTCAGTAGGTGTATTATTGTGGAATGACTGAGAATATTCTCATTATATTACACTCTTAACCTTTTCTAGGATTAATTCATTATTGAGTTAAAAACCCTTGAGGATGATGTTTTGTTTGGTTATTACCTTGTAACTTTATTATTAAATATCATTACATATAGCCCGGTTATATCTCAAAACCTTCACAATTGTTAAAATGTGACTTATTTATAAACCAGTAACAATCAAATAATGAACTAGTTACACATTTAGACACCATCATTGGGGTGAAGAAGGTACTTGGATATTTTTTTAAATTTTACTACATCCCTTTATATATATCCATGTGTGTACATATTTATATTTATTTTAAATGGGCCGGATGTTATAGACATAATTGGTGGGGCCCACTGAGATTTATCTCACACCCTCTCCTCACGTTGTTGGGTAACTAGGGAATATTATACATGAATGTATGGGTTGAAAAAGGGAAGAATATGGATTTGAACACTTGATTACTTACTATTTAAGATGGATATTCATATCAGATGATTGATCCAGAGCAATGGATGTGTGGGATAGTATTTTTATTTCCTTCATAATTTTTTGGAACATGTTATTCCTACTATCCTATGTCCATGATTTTCAGTTATCTAGTGACATGTCATGTCATCATCCGTTATTCAAGTTATTTCAGTTATTATTGTCCTTGAATATTTGTCACTATTTATACTTCCACTGTTTACTTATAATACTCTAATTGTTTACCTATTTTTATATTTATTGGTTGTGTTGCACTATGGTAATGATGGAATCGTCTCCCCACATATACACCCTAGTCCCTCACTACAAGTTGGTAACCACTCGAGTTTGGGGAGATGTGCCTGAGGCCAGGTGGCCCATCAGGCTCGGGGAAGCTATTAAGCGGAAACTGGATCCAGGACATCACAAAGTGGTATCAAAGGTGCTTTCCCTTTACTACTTTACTATTTGAAGACAATAGTAAGGGATTATGAACACATGGGACTTTTTCATAAGTCATGATTGGTCGTCGCGAACCCATATTCGGGGTAAAATCCATGTTACCCAAATTATAATTTTTCTATTTTTTTGAAATTACAGTTGATATCATTTCACAATTTGGTGACACACAAGCTATGTGGGTTTGTTGATTATTACTCTAATGGAGAAATTATTTATTCCTTGGCTTGATTATATTAGGGTGTGTATAATTGTTTCATGAATAATATTAGGCCCCTAGATTTTCCATGTCATATATTTTACCATGCCATATAGTTGCATTTCAGTTCTTTCATTTCTTGATATGCCTGTGATTGTTGAGTGATTTTGAGATAGTTAACTTATGCTTTTGATATTCTATGGTTGCGATTGAGTGATGGCCTATCTAAATTCATGATTTGTATGGGCCCTCATGGATTGGGATGAGTAATTTACCAAGTTGATCCATTACACTATAAATAAATGGGTGTTGTTTCCAGTGATAAGGTTTATAAGAATTGATTCAACGGGAATGACTATCCATTATAATGTGAAACATGAAATCTAAAATTAAATAGTTCCATGTCCTTATACTACCATGTCATGTTTATGAAAGTTAAAGGAGTAAACATGGTTATTAATTTTAAAATGAAATGAAACATTTACTTGATCACTTACCAATACCTAACCATCTAAGAGGGTTGCAAGGTAGTATGCCTTCGGTAGTTAGTCTTTCCTTATTTTGATTCTATATGTGTTTCTATATATATTTTTTAATAATGTTCTGAGGCTTGTTATTATAATTTTGAAACCAATTTCACCACAACGTCCTCATATCTTACTCCAGGAAGGTGGTGACGATCATGCTGTAGACATGGTGGTCCCTAATCAACTAGTCTTACCTCCAAAAGTTCCACATGAGGAACAACCTACTGTAAATGATCTGGGCACTAATTCCCAAGTTCATGATATTTACCTACATCTGATGTAGTCCATGTATGGTTCTTCATGAGTTGTTCCTATGATGGATGATCTAGATCACGAGTACTAGTAGCATCATCCTCCTACTTTATCATGGTATGCTGGTCCACATGATGCTAAGTCTTGGCTAGAGGCCACCCTTCCTATCTATGAGAATCTATAGATATCTCCAAATTTTAGGGTCGAACTTTTTACTTACATGTTGTGGTATTCATTCAAGCGATGGTGGGATGTGATTACCCAGGCTGGTTGTCATCAGAGCATGTTATGGGTTGATTTATATACTTCCTTATATGATCAATTGTGTCCTAAAACACTAATTGCTAACAAAACTAGAGAGTTTATACATCTTGAGAAGGGTTATATGTCATTTATGGAGTATTTGACATGTTCGATTTAGTTACAACAATTTTCACCGCTTCTAGTTGGTGATGATGTTTTTTTACTATAAGGTTCGAGGATGGGCTTGTGTACACTATCTGTGTGTAGAATAATTTATTTCACCACACTATTTTTTCTGAAATAGACTATCATTCACTTATCACTAATCAAAATCTGAGGGAAATCAAAAGCATTGGTTATAGAGGAATAGTGTCGCGGTAGGCCAGTAGTTTTCCTTACGGTATAAAACGTTCTCTCAAGGTTTCTCATCAAGGAAATGACCACCAATGTACCCATTTTGATAGCTCCATGGTGTTTCATCATTGTGGATTATAGGGGCATCTGAAGCCTCTGTCTGATAGAGACCCAATGGATTATTGGGCTTGCAGTAGTATGAGTCATATTCATCATTTATGTAGGACCTTTCCACTAGATTTGAGAGGAAAAGGATCTGTGCCAACTCCACCTTATGGAGTGGGTTCTTTTTCACCTCTTCGGGCAGAGATTTTTAATTTCATTAGTATGACTGGATGAGGAGGAGTTCATGGATGTAGTAGTTAAATATATAATCACCAGTAGCACCGATACTGAAATTATGATCATGGTAGTACAGCTTTTGTAGAGGGTCATAGATCAGGCCAGTTCCATGCACTAAAACCAATACCTGAGGATCAGGCTACATGACCATCTATAATATGAGGTTCTATTCTAGTGTCATCTACTATAGTTTATTTTTTATTTGATACAGGGGCTTCAAACTCTTTTATCTCTGTATCTATCATGTAGATTCTCAAAGAAGTTATACTGTATTACTACGGTTTAATGACCTTAGATACACTGTTAGGGGTACGATCTGAGGGAATAATCCAGTGTAGGGAATTTCCCCTTGAGGTAGGTAGTAGCCCTTTATTTTGGAACCACTTCATTCTTGATATTTCAAGTTTTGATTTCATTCTTGGGATGGATGGGTTGGATCTGTATCACACTTCTATAGACATATATCATTGTAGGGTATCTTTTACATCACCAGAGGGAAGCTATTATATATATAAGGGTGAGGGGGATTTACAAGATGGAAGAATGAGACCAAAGCATCATGGGCTAGGTGGAGTGGCTGCCCAGATTACAAATATCTTTATAGAGTGTCAGGGTCTACATCAAGTTAATTTTCTTATAGTAGTGTATTTTTTTCACAAACATCTTTCCTGCTAATTGTTTTGGATTTCCTTCTAAGAGAGAGGTACATTTAGAAATTGAGATTGTTCTTGGAGCATCACCAGTGTCCATTCCTTTATATAGGATGGCACATATTAAGAATCAAGAGCACAATATCCAGTTTGAGGATTTAGAAGCCAATGTATTTATACAAACTCGTACATCCTATTGGGGTTCTCCGATGATTTCCCATTGAATGAGGATGGAACTTTATGTCTATGTGTGGATTACAAACTTTTGAACCATCTTAATTACAAGAATCGGCATCCACTACCTCGAATATTTGATCTCTTTGACCAGCTCTGAGTCGATAGGGTCTTCTCTATTATCGACCTAAGGTTGGGATTTCACTAAGTGTGAGTAAGACCATCGGAAAAACCTCTTACAGTTTTCCATAGAAGGTATGGTCTATATGAGTACCATGTTATGTAATTCGGTCTTACGAAACACATACTATTTTAATGTCTCTAATAAATAGATGTTTTTCATCCCTATATTTATTCTTTTATTGTGGTATTTGTGTATGACATCTACGTGTGTTGTCTTACTCATAGATACTAGGCCAGACACCTTGAGATCATTCTGAGTACATGGGGAGAGAATCAGATTTCTTCCAAGCTTGCTTAGTGCCGCATTTGGATTGACAAATTTCACTTTTTTGGGTTATATAAAAGCGGAATCAAGAGTATCTATTAGCAAATAAAAGGTTGGTATTATAGTTTTATGGAAACATCCAAAGAGCATGTTTGATATACATAGTTTCTTTGGGCTAGATGGATATTATAGGTGTTTCATACATGACTTATCCCATCTTTATTCACCTATTATAGTCTTTACAAAGAATGGTGTCAAGTTCTTGTGGTTATAAGTGTGCAATAAATTAATGACTCATATTTTCTTCAGATTCATTTTTATAAATTAATTGGAAAAATTTTGCGACCATGCACTAAGGTGGCATGATATTTTGAGGCTCGGTGTGCCTAGAAAAATTCAATGACTAAAGTTCAATTTTTAATTAAATAACACAGTTAGTTTATCTTTTAACTGGAATAAATTCTAAATGGGTGCTCGGATTGGAAATATGAAGGCACCTTTGCATTTAGAATACCATGTTTTCCATTTTTAGGGCCTAACCCTGGATGGCACAGGTTCAGGGTTAAAGTTACTTTCTAGACGTGAATGTCATTAAATATTTAACAAAAATATTTTATTCGGAGATTAAACATTGACTCAATGGAAGTTTCCCTTTTTATTATTCCATTTAGAGGAATTCAGGTTTATCACTATAACCTTGTAATTCCATTGAAAAAATGATGAGGAAGCCCTCTTGATGAAGAATGCCAATGGATGGAGCATTGATGATGAAAAAAACCACCAATCATCATCAATATCTGATCTAATATTGACATTTGGGGTCGATCTCTTCATTATTTCCTTTCCCATTCATAGATTCAAATGACAAACATGGACCAACCCATGAAGAGTTTGATCCGCGGTTCGATCACTCTCATGGGATGGTTTCTTTTTTGCAAGGATTAGATGGATGTTTGATCTTTGAAAATATTTTTTGGTTTGTTCCTTATTAAACTTTATAATGTATATAGATCTAGGAAAAAATGAAAAAGACCATGATACACCAACATTGGGTGTTCATGTGCTTTTCCTTTTTTCCCTGATGTTCCTCATTCTTCATTCCTCACGATTAATAATCCAAGATAGGATCCAAACCCATGGTGACGTAAGGTGGAATATGCACATGTTGGTTGTCAGAGGTAGTAGATCCATCCTTTTCCGGTCGAGTGAGGAGGGGCAAGCCCAATGGCGTCGCGACCGGTGGTAGAGGTAACACCAGCCCGGAAGGGAGGCCGGGCCATGCGGGCATGGTAAGATGGTCACTTGTGGGACAGTCAGTGGAAATAATGAGTGGTCTAGACAAACCGTGCCAAAGGTGGTCCCACCATGGTGGATTCCACGGTCGGAAACTGGGACACGGAAACAGGTCGTGTCAGTGATCGGGACGTGGCGTAGGCCTCGCACGCGATTGCCAACATTGTGGACCGTGTGGTGGCACATGCCTCAAGGAAACCAACATGGGGGGGAGATAGGGATGTGTGTCGTCCACAAAATGTGGCACGCATGTTGATCGGTCAGTAGATGTGGCTAGGCCACATGTAAAAGAAGGGTCAGCCCGCTCATGCGGGACAAACAGGGAAAACCAGGCCGTGGTGAAGTTACATAACAGTCTGGATCTGTCAGGTCAGGGCAGCCAAGACCTTCCAGTTCGGGTTGGGTCAAGCGAACCGGGTCAGTTCGGGTTGGGTCTGACTAGGCAGGGTCAGACCAAACAATATCACTTTCACTATCTAGTTCATATCTTTTAAACGAGAGGTAAGTTTGATTATCCATTTACAGCATTTGGACCCTTGAGGTGATATGGTTCTTTTGAGGTTCTCTAAGTGAGTTTTTGTGGCATTTGGAATATGGCCTAATGTCTTGGGGAGTGGGTTCTCATCGAACAAAAATTCTATGAACGAAATACTATGGTTGGCTGATACATGGTAACTACATTTCTTAGTGACTATGTGAATTGGGGGATGCATGACCCATCAATGATGTGGGTGCCATCACTGCTGAGTGGGCTGACACTGTCAATGTGTGTAACATCGATGTTGTGTCTTCCATCAATTTTATATGCATATAAACTGATGTTGTGTGCACTATCAATGTTGTGTGCGGCATCGACACTCCTTGTGTTATGTGTATTAAAAAAGATAATCCTTTTTCTATGCATTAGACTTATACTTGTGTGAGATAACTGTACATCATGATTACATTACTTTATAGTGTACTTGGTGTACTTTCCTTTTTCATTTACTTTATGTAAATTCCTTTTTGTGTACTTGGTGTACTTCTTTTTTGGTATCCATTGTGGTTTTAGGGTTTCCTATGGATAATTGTTTTCTCACACTTGCATGGGATTTTCCCACATGTTTCATGTATTGGGTAGAAGAGAGATTCTTTCAAAGAGTCTTTGGAGGACCAGGTCTAAGTGGTGCTCAGAAGGAGGCCTGACAAATGAGGTTTTCTTCACCGACTTCAGACATCTATTTAGGTACTTACACTTCATGTATGGTTTTCTACAGATGAGTTTCAAGAGCTTGTACTTTTCCTTTTAGTTGGGCTTCTATTCTAGCCCTGATTACATTTTGTTTCCAACTGTCTTAATCTATTATTGGTATCATAGTATTATGTATGATTTTTTTACTTTGTGTTTTTACGTTATAGTATTTTTGGGCTAGGAGAAGTGTGCATGTGTACTGGTACATAGGATAACGCTTCCCATTTGTGGGATATTCCTACACAATTCTAGTTTCTATCCCCTGGCCTATTAGAGGTGGGATTGGGGTAGTCATGGTACGTTCCCCTCTAGGATGGGTAGTCACATAGTGGTATCATAGGTAGTCAGTTCTACCTAAAGAACCAATAGTTTGTGAGATTGGTTTAGGGAAATAGGGGTAATTGCTTCTAGTTCAGTTTCCAGACAAGGGACTCCAGTGTTGGTGTGGTGGCTGACATATCTGTACACCAGGACTCTAAATTATTATTTTCAACTCGGTACATGAAAACACTTGTTTCAAGGAAAATAAATGGTATATGCGTCATATTAAATTGTGTGTTTTCTCATGTCCTTATTGAGTCCGAGTCAGCTCACCATCTATACTCTATTGACAATGGTATATCTTGATCTATATTAAGAAGTGTCCACATAGAGAGCTATCTACGATAAAAATACATGATCATGAGGATAATCCACCTAGCGATGAGGCATTGGTATAGGGACTAGTACTAATATAGCACCCCTGGGTGGTGTACCAGTAATAGAACCATCTAGATATTAGTAGTTACTACTAAAGTTACTGATCAAGGATTCACATAGGTTGAGTGAGTTTCAAGTGTTCTAGAGCTAGTGAACTACTAGGTTCATGGGTCAGACAGACTCCATGATAGTCAGTGATTGGCTGGAGGCGGTTGCACCTGTCTTTTACTTAGTGAGGATGCCTATCCACCAGATGGAAGTTCTAGCTTCGAGCCTTCTACAGGGTTTTGTAGGGAAATGGTGGAGATTAGTGATCCTGACGCATGATGAGATAACCCTCACATGAACAGACTTAGAGAACCTCTTCAACGATGATCTCTTTTTTGAAACATTATTCCTTTTCCATATACGAGATCTATTGTATCTGCAGTAGGGCATCCAGACTGTAGCAGAGTACTCAGACAAATTTACAAATATTTCTCGCTACTCCATGGATATGATGTGAGACCCATTCTGTAGGGATTGGACCTTTGAATAGGGTATACAATGGTATATTATATCATCCATGATATCCATTAGCATCCTGACATATGTTGGGGTACTTGAGAAAGCCCCACTAGTGGAGATCATTCTGAAAAAGAAAACCCCAGTAGTGGGAGCTACTAGTAGGCACCAGACAACTGAGTCATTAGTGGTGGGTAGCCGAGAGTTGAAGTGGGGACCAAAAAAGGTCAATCACTCTAGGGGATTACACCAGGACATAGTATTAGTGGTACGAGTCTCCCAAGGCATAGGGGTTAATCCAAAGGAAATGGTGTGCTACAGGTGTGGTGTTCGAGGACACATGGCTCAAGATTTCTCGACTCACCCTACGGATGATCAGAAGATGGTCTAGGAACCACTGAAAAATAGGAGGAGGATGAAGGTGATTGGTCCATAGGATGGTGAGCATGGTAGAGGATTAGGTAGACTGGTATTAGGTGAGTGGAGGTTTGACATAATAACACCACCACCCCTAAATGATCCACCACAGTATCAAGGAGCTGGTGGGAAGGGATGTGGCTAGCTACAGGCGATAGAGGCTTACGACCTCGATGCTCCAAAAATGAGTAGAGGTACAATATGTTTCCTTTCCACACTAGATTTAGTTTTCATAGACACAGGTTCTATTCACACTTTTCTCACTACAACCCTTGTTCGAGACATTATTATTGAAGTGGAACCTTTGACTTGATCCCTATTTTTAGAGTCGCCTATGGGAAGAGATTGGATGATCACACACTAGTTCTGACAATTATTCCTTACTCAAGGGGGTGAGAGTTTCGGTTGAGATCTCTTAGTGGTAATGTCAAGGCCTTATAATTCCATTCTTGGTATGGACTGGTTATTTGTAGTGCATGCCCAGATTGATTGTTTTAGGTGTGGATAGTGGTGTTTCGGTGGAGATGGGACTAGGTTATCATTTATGGTGAAAAGGAAATGCATGAATCACATGATGAAATTATGAATTGGAGGGTGTAGCTAATTACACGTGATTTGGATAGCCTATCCCTCATCCTAGAAGATGAGATGAGTCCTCAGTTACCTGCAATAGTGGTAGAGTATGAAGATGCCTTTCTTGAAGATTTCCCTATATTTACTCACTACATAGAGGTAGAATTATGAATTGATCTGTACCATGAGACGAAACTGATATCTACACCTACATATTAGATGGATCCCACAGATCTTAGTAAGTTAAGGGTATATCTGGAGGTCTTATAGAGAATGGGATTCATGAGGCCTAGTGTTTCACCATAGGCAGACCCAGTTTTGTTTGGGCACAAAGAAAATTGGAGCTTGATGTTATGTGTGGAATTCTGGTGCCTGAATCAGGTGATCGTGAAGAACAAGTATCCACTACCAACACTCTTCAATCATCTAAAGGGAGTGATGTTCTTCTCTAATATAGTCCCCAGATATAGCTATCATCATCTTCATCTAGGGGATGAGTATGTGACAAAGGTAGCCTTTAGATGTTATTATTTCAACTATGAGTACTTATTAATGTCATTTGGCATTATGAATATGCTTGTAGTGTTCATGGGACTCATTAACAGGATCAATTAGTTGTACATAGATCAGTTCATCGTGGTATTCATTGTTTACATCCTAGTGTACTCAGTGTCCGAGGAGGAGCATGTGATACACTTGAATATGGTCTTGGACACACTCTGAGAGCTCTAAATTTAGGGGAAGATCATAAAGTTTTAGTTATAGATTTAGAAGGTCCACTTTCTAGGACACGTCATTTCAGATGCTGGAGTTACAGTAGATCCAACAAAGGTTGAGGCAATGTTAGGTTGGGATCCACCCAAGAGTGTGAATGAGGTGAGTATTTTACAGGGATTGGTTGGGTACTATCGGAGGTTTCAACCCAACTTTTCTAGAGTGGAAATACCCTCGATGGCCTTGACATCGAAGGGGCAGACTTTTGTGTGGATAGAGAAGTTCCAGTAGTGCTTCCACAACCTGAGGTATAAGATTATAAGCCCTACCATATTGATCCTACTAGAGGAGGGAATCAGGTATGTAGTTTTTTTTATGTGTCAGTGACCATGCTTGGTTGCATACTAATGTATGGGAAGGCAGTGGTTGCTTATGGTTTGTATCAGTTGCAATAGCATGAGTGGAACTATACAACACATTATTGTGAGCTGGCAGTGGTAGTCTTCACATTGAAGATGTGGTGACACTACCTGATGGGTGAACAGTTTCCTATCTAATATGACCACAATAGTCTCAATTATATATTATCTCCGAAGGATTTTAACTTGATATAGATAAGATTTCTAGATTTCCTCTTGGACTATGACTTGGAGATTCTATATAATCCTAGGAAGGGGAGAATTGGGGCAGATTCTCTCTGTAAGAGATCCTACATGTTGTTACTGAGTGAGGCATTAGAGAATTTGGACATGTTATATATATCCTTTGTGGATAGAGATGGAACAACTTACCTTCAGTCGATTTTTTTCACCCCTCCACTATTACAGTGAGTTATGGAGGCACAACATGGGGATATTGACTGCAAGACATGATGTGCTTAGTTTTCCACATGGTGTGCCCCTAATATATATTTTATTGGTGGGGAGCATGTAGTTCCCTTTAGAGTACTCTAAGTAGTACCCATGATGTTGTGGGAGGAGTGGTTGGGGGAGTTCCATTAATCCCCTTTGGAGATACACCTAGGAGTGGAAAAACTATTTATGACCTATAACGTCATTACTGGTTTCTAGGGGTAAAGAAGAAAGTGGTAGTGTTTGTTTCTCAGTGCCTCACTTATTCTTTAGTGAAGGCGGGGCACCAGGTTTTAGTGGACTTGACCCAACCCCTTGAGGTGTCATAGTGGAAGAGGGATGGGATATCTATGTACATCGTGACGGGTTTACCACGCATGTCCAGGGGACACAATACCATTTTAGTGATCGTTGATTAACCCACCAAGTCAAACCACTTCATACCGATCCATGAGCATAGCTCTGTAGAGAGTTTGGGATGTCTCTATATGCGGGAGATAGTTCGACTCCATGGATTCCCATCAATAATAGTCTTGGATTGTGATTCTCTCTTTACATACTATTTGTGGAAGGGATTAGAATTGGCATTCAAGACTCATCTGTTCTTGATCATAATGTTTCATCACCAAATGAATGGCTTGATGGAGAGGACCATCCAGGTTCTTGAGGACATGTTACGTGCTTGCATCCAAGACTTTTTCCATAGTTGGGAGGATCACCTACCTCTGGTGGGGTTTTCAATCAATATCAGCTATCACTTTAAAATAGGTATGACATCATTCGAGGACTTGTATGGGAGACCCTACATGTCACCACTTTGCTAGAAAGACCTATGAGAGTCATCACTCATGGTTATGAATTTAGTGCAACAAACTATAGATTAGGTGAAGGTCATGCAAGAGTATATGAAGATTATAAAGATCCATCTGTTTTCCTTTTCTAATAGGTGGTGAAGGCCTTTGGAGTTCAAGGAGGGATACCATGTGTTCTTCCAAGTCTTACATTTGTGGAGATTACGGAGATTTGGATGGGGAAACAAGTTTTCTCTTAGATACATTAGACATTTTCATATTTTGAGTAGAGTTTTTGAGGTGGCGTACCACCTAGATCTACCAATGAAGTTGCACCGGGTGGATAATTTCTTCCATGTGTCGAAGCTGATGAGGTATGAAAATGATCAATCACACGTTATCAACTACAAAAAGATGGACATTGATGATGGGGCTAAATTTGTAGAGTACCCAATAGAGATTGGGGATCGGTAGGAGTGGATACTTTGTTGAAAGTTTATTCCTATGGGGTTCATTAGGTGGAAGAATGGGAATCTCTAGGAAATCACTTGGTAGTGAGAGGCTCAGATTCATGCTCAGTAGCCTCAGATTTTTCAGTAGCCCTTGTTTTGGATTTTTGGGACATAAAGCGCAAAGGTGGGGAGATTGTAATGACTAGGATTTTATCAAGTTTTATTTTTATAAATTAATTAGGAAAATCCGAGACTAGGCATTAAGGCGGCGTGAGATTCCAAGGCATGGTTTCCCCAAAACAATTTGTTGAATAAATTCCAAATTTTAATTAAAATGTATAGGCAGTTCATCTTTGAACTAGAAATACTTCTATAAAGGTTCTCGGAATGAAAATCTTAGGGTACTGTTGCATTTGAAAAAATTACTTTACCTTAGGTGGGGGCAATCCCTGACTGGTGTGGGTCAACGGTGATAGTTATTTTTTATATGTGAACATAATTAAAATTTTCAATAAAAATATGTTATATGGATGTTACTTGTTGATGAAATGGTGGTATTAATTTTTATTAATCCATGGTAGAGGAATTTAGGGTTATCGCTATAACCCTGTAATTCCCCTGAGGCAAGGAGGAGGAGGCCCTCTCAATGACGAATTCTAGTGGATCAAGCATCGATGACCAAACGAGCAGCCATTCTTAATCAACAGTTGATCAAATACTAAGGTAGTGTGTTGATCTCTTTGTGATTTCCTTTACCCTTATTTGATTCAAAAAACCAAAATAGTCCAACACATAAATAGGTTGATTTGTGGTTAGATCATTCTTATGGTATTGATTTTGTTGCGGGGATTAAAGGGATGTTGGATCTTTATGAATATCAGTTAGTTTGTTCATTATTAAACATTATAAAATTAATACATCAAGGATGACATGAATAAGGCCATGATCTATCCACTTTGGGAATTCATTTGCTCTGTCACTTTTCTCCAACATTCCTCATTCTTCGTTTTGTACGATTAACGATCCAGGATGGGATCCAAAAACATAGAGGCGTAAAGTTTCCATAGTGAAATGCAGATAAAAAAGTTGGAGGCTCTATCCATTTCAGGTCGAGCACGGCAGGGCATCCAGAAGCGGAGGCAACACCATTATGATAGTGATTCTAGGGTAGGGGTGTGGCATGATAGCCACCAACGGGGTGTCTAGAAGAAGTAGTAATGAATCGTCGTCCAGCTAGACCATGCTGAAGGAGGTTCCACGGAAGAGGAGTCCATGAGTAGGAAATGGGATACAGTTGGAGGCCTCATCGGTGACCGAGAAACTGAGGACGCGCATGTGGGGGCCAGAAAATGGGACCCCGCGGTGGTGGCGGTAGCAAGGTAAGTATCATGGGGGGATCCAAGCTCTCTTTTCATCCACAGAATGTTTTGTCCACATTAAATGGTCAGTGAACCTGGCTGAGCTGCTTACAGTAGAATGGTGGACCTACTCAAGCTGGCCGGGATAGGAAAATTGGGCTACTTCGATGGACCAGCGGGCTAGCTCTATCAGGACAAGAATGTTCTAGTGGGGCCTTACCGATCAGTTTAGGTTTGGTCAATCGAATCGGGTCAGGTCGGTCAGACCTGGTTGGGTCAGACCGGATCGGGCCCATTTACTATTTTTTCCATATCTTTCAAACATGAGGTCCATTTGACAAGCTGTTTATATTGTTGGGGCCCTTGCGATGATACAGTACTTTTAAAATACTCTAAGTGAGTTTTTTTTTGTATTTGTAATATTTTCTAATGGCATGATGATTGGGTTCTCTCAGAATGAGCACACTGTGAACAGAATCCTACTGATGGGTGAGACTTGGTGACTACGTGGATTGGTGACTACGTGATTTGGGGGATGCATGACCCATAAACATTGTGTGTACTGACTATGACACTACGTAATACATATATGTTATGTGAGACATCGACGGTGTGTGTGATGACATTGAGATTGTGTGCATCATCTATGTTTTGTTCATCATCAAGGATGTGTGTGTTGACACTAATGTTGTTTCTGTAATCGATGATGTGTTCACCAACACTGAAGTTGTGTGTTCCATTGATGTTGTGAGTCTCATCTACACTCTGTTTGTTATGTGGAATAATATTGATAATTCTTCTTTCCATGATTTAGACTTATACATGTGTTAGTTGACTATACTTAATGTGTATTTTCCCTTATGGTGTACTCAGTGAACTTTTCATCATGGTGTACTCGGTGTACTATCCTTTTTCTGTACTTGGTGTATGTTCATTTGTGGTTTACTTGGTGTGCATTCCTTGTGGTATACTTGGTGTACTTCCTATGTGGTTTCCTTTTTGGTTTCAGGGTGTCCTAATGATTATTGTTTTACTCACCCTTGAACAGGATTTTCACACTTTTGTCGTGTCTTGTGCAGAGAAGATATGATTTGATGAAGTGCATGGTAGACAGGGGCCAGGTGGTGCTTAGAGAGAGGCCTGACATATGAGGTGTGCTTTAGTGACTTCAAATAGATATTTCTATACCTACCCTTAAGGTAGTGTCTTCTACTGATGAGTTTTAGTATCATGTAGTTTTCCTTTTGGTTGGGATTGTATCTTGGCCCTATTTAGTTTTAGTTTCTTGATGTCATACTCTATTGTTGGTATCATAGCATTATGCATGCTTGTTTACTTAGAGTTTTTACATTTTTCACATTTTAGGGATTGGAGATGTGTGATGTCTATAGGTACTTAGGATAATGTCTCCAATTTTTGGGATATTCCTACTTGATGCTAGTCACTAGCCCTTGGCCAATCAGAGGTTGTCTTGGGCTAGTCGTGGTACGGGCCCCTCTCAGACGAGTTGTGACTGAGAAAGCCATTTAGTATCTAAAAGAGAGGCTTGTCTCAGCACCTATTCTGATTTTTCAAGATCATAGAGGAGGTTATTATATCTTCTATGATGCATCATGAATCAGCCTAGTAGTAGTACTAATTTTGGAGGATATAGTCATTTCATATGGATCCCATCTTTTTAGTTCTCATGAGTGAAATTATCCAATGCGTGACCTTGATCTACCAGTAGTGGTACATGCCTTACGTTGCTGGAGACACTATCTGTTATGTGAGCACATTGTGGTGTACACGGACAAGAAGGGCCTCAAATATATCTTTACATAGCGTGACTTGAATCTCAGATAGGGAATATGGGTCGAATATCAATAATCCTTTGATTTCTATCTTGAAAATACGCCTTTGTAGGGCATTGTAGTTTTAGATGCCTTAATTCTGAAAACATGGATTCATGTCGTATGGGAAGCCATTGATGAATTGAAATTAATGGCCCTCTTCACTTACATGCATCTAGAGTTTCAGGTCAGTCACAAGTTGTATTATAAATGTTAATTATTATCCACATATTCTCTCCTTAATAAGGTAAAGGGTAGAAAATTTCCAGATCCTAAGGGATTAGTTCTCAATGAAAGTATACGAGGATACAACACACCTCTGGATTGATTAGTGGATTGAGATGTAATCCTACATATTTATTACTGTGTCTTGGTTCTTTAAAAGATGATATAGGATTTGATGAAGAGTCACATGATTCTTACTGGGCTATTCATCCAGGTATCTCCATAATGTATCGAGATATGTGATGCTAGTATTGGTGTCCTAGGAAGAAACATCAGATAGTGAGATTTATCTATAGGTGTTCCACCTATCAACAAGTGAAGGTGGAGCACCTAAGACTGGTAGGCTTGTTACAACCTATTATAGTCATAAATTAGAAATGGGAAGATGTTTTCATTGACTATCTTGTTGAATTAACAATGTTGCTAAGGGGTAGTGATGTTGTATTGGTAGTTGTTGATAGATGAAGAAAATGGTTCACTTCATTCCTATTCAAAAGTCTTTCTTAGTAGATGATATATGAAGACTATATGTCTGTGAAATCATAAGACTCCTCAGGGTTCCTCGTACTATCATTTTAGATTGGTATTCTAGTTTCACATACTATTTATGGAAGGGACTGAAGATGGCTATGGGAATATAGGTTCTTCTAAAAATATATTTTCACCATTAGACTGATGGAAAATTAGAACACACAGTACAGGTTCTAGAGAATATGTTCTTAGCATGATTCCTTGATTTTAGATGTTCTTGGGAGAAGAATATCCCACTCGTTGTGTTCACCTATAATAATAGCTTCCAAGTGATGATTTAGATGGATCCTTTTGAGGCCTTATATGGTAGATCTTTCCATTCACCACTGTGTTGGATATAGGTAGGTTAGGAAACACTACTAGGTCCTCATCTTGTTTAGGATAATTTGGAGCAAGTTTAGATGGTTAGAAAGTGTATTACTAATGCTCAGTCTTGATAGAAAGCATATTCTGATTGTCATCGATGAACTCTAGAGTTCGAAGTCGGGGGTCATGTTTTCACTAAGGTATTGCCCGGGCTAGGGTATAGATGATTACGAACTCAACGGTAGTTGGTTCCTCGTTTCATAGGGTCGTTTGAGAATAGAGAGAGACTATGGCTAGTTGCCAATAGGTTGATACTACCTCAGAGGTATTGTTCCATCCATGGTGTCTCCCATGTTTCATAGCATAACTAATATCATGCAGACCCATCACATTCCTTTCATCATGAGGAACATTACGTAGATATTGTTTCTACCTTTGAGGAGTATCATGTATTCATCACAGACCGGAGCACAGAGCCTCTCTACGGTTTGTATTTCCCTCCAGTACATGAGTTATGTCAGCATGGACACATGTAGAATATAACTTGGGAGAGGGAGGCTGACATATGTGGCCAGTGGATAGAGTTTTTCTTAAATAGTGATTCTTCACCCTTGTAAGGTGAACTCGGGGTTGCATTCTTTTAAGTGGGGAAGAGTGTAAGAACTTGGTTTTTCACTCATGCATGGATCCTTTAAATTTTGGTATATTTCTTTATGTTAAACCTAATATAGATTCCTAGTGGGTTAGTGATGGTCCTGAGGGTGTATGTGGCTTGTTCCGAGCCCAGAACCCATCTTTTGTAAAAATAGCCATGTTGTATGGTTATAGTAAACTATGCGAGATGGGCGCACAGTTAGATCTAACCATGTGGATGGTCTAGATTTTTAAGCAAATCCATCTCCCATAGTTCTTGAACGGTTTCCCTAACTATGAAGCCTAATAGTGCCATGCCCCCACTTCACTAGGTACCTATGCATGGTTTGCACATGATTTTTTAGCCCATGTGGACAAACCATGTACAGGGTAAATTTTGGGTAATTTTAAAATTTTACCCTTATTGATCTAATTAAGCCCTTCCTTTTTTCCTTTTACGATTTCCCACAGGATTATCCTCCATTTATCTCATTCGGGATCTTTTTGAAGGCCAAATCTACGGATAAAGATATGTCCTGCATATGGGATCTTTTTCAACATTTGTTCATCATGTTAGATGCCCAACGATAAGTACTTGGATCTATTTGATCCTTTATTCTTCCCTCTTACTATAAGGCCCCGGCCTTAAACCTTACTTAATATTGAATTAAATGAATAATTCACGTTGAGGATCTTTTCAGGTTTAGAGTTTTAGAGAATTAGAACATAACTATTACATCTCAAAAGATTACAAAGTAGTCACTTCTACTAAGTTTCCATAATAAAAAAACTCTTAAAAAAGAAACGTGTCTAGTTCCATGTTTTATATAGGATGACATTCCCTTGATCCCATCCTTGACCTTAATCCACATTAAGTCCTGTGAAAACATTTCAAAAAAAACTTAGGGTGAGCATAAAAAGATCAGTAAGGGATACAGAAAGAATGAAAACTGTTAGTTTTTCAAACATCAAGTAAACCATATATACTCTATCAAAGTAATACCTTCACCTTCATGAAGTAGTAAAAACTCTTCACTGAATAAAGTATCATTACTTACCTTTTTGTAACCAAAGGATTACCATAAAACCCATAAAAAGAACACATAACATATATAAAGGTAACTTGGGACATAAACATACTTAAGTGGAATAACCATACGGTCGACTTCCACACATATCACTTAATGGAATAGCCATACGGCCAATTTCCATACATACTTAATGGAATAGCCATACGGCCGACTTCCATACCCAATGCATTGGAGGTTATAACGTAACCACCCGTCCTGGTATTCACAGAACCAACCGTCATATGGTTTATAACGTAACCACCCGTTAAAATGTCCAAGTACCAATATAAAATAATAAAACATAAAACCAATATAAAGGAATGATAACATTTCCACATTTCAATCACAATATATCATAAATATATTAACATAATAGAATCCTTTTTCAAAACCATTTTCAATACCAAAATACATAAAAGAGTATATGGTAATTATTTTATTCTAAAAACATTACGGCTTGTTGAGAAAGCCAAAGACCAAATAATACTCGCGGTGGCGGAAAAGGTCGTTGTCGCCGCGTACGTTTAAAGAAACATTCCTTTTTGTCATTTTGTAAAACGCTTCATAGAAAAAGATTCTTTTGTATAAAAGTAAAATTCAAAGGGGTTTATACACCGTATAATAGAAAGTTGTGTATAAAACGAAATATGCCTTGATGAAAGGAGATTGAGACGAAGTCCCTTACCTCGGGTCCGACTTGACTCGATCGTTCTTTAACGTCCTGAATAATAAACTTGAGTTAATTTATGCTTGATTAAGAACCTTTTTAAAGTTCATTATTCCTTTTATATCACTTATTGCCATGTTATAAACATTATGTAACTATTTAAGTTAATAATGTTTGTTTTCTCAATATTTGGTTCTTAAGTCGAAAGTGGACTTCTTACAATTACATGTTGTTCGTGTGGTCAAAGGTTCTTTATATCCAGAATGAAATTCCCGATTTGGATATAATATGTATCATATATATCCAGAATATACATGTATTTATAATATTACATAATCATTTAGAGTTAAGAAATGAAATGCACCGTTCATGGAGACGGTAAGTCGTACGTACGCATGAACGCTACTTTCATTTCTTTGTCATATTAATGGAATTAAAACTAAATGAGAGGTATATATATTTTAATTCCAGAATTATATTCATAATTTAGATATATCATTAATTATACATATCCATTATATACATGTACTTTTAATAGTACATTACATTTGGGGATAAGAAATGAAATGCACCGTTCATGGAGACGGTAAGCCGTATGTACGCATGAACGCTACATTCATTTCAATCTCATACTTTAATGGAAAGAAATAATAATGATATAGAGGTATATTATAATTTCAGTATAACATCATATATAATAACTTTAAATCCATACTTTACACGTCCCACATATGGCATTAACGAATCACATCACTTTGAGGGGGCGGTAGTCCGCACTTCCTTAAATGAAGATATCATGTTTACCCATAATGGAAACCATAAAGGTATGCCCAAAATTAAAAATACAGAAGATTAAAGAAAAAATAAACATATTATATATCATATATAAAAATAGTGACATCATAATTTCCACCTTTGAAGGTGTTAAATGAGTATTGAACAATCATCGTTTCGGGAGGCAGAATTTCGCCATCCACGGAAACCGTATGTTCTTTAACCATTTGATGTAGTTGTGTGAGAGTGTAGCTCGAATAAATCTTATAACAACATCCTAGTATATTGAATATACTGGTGTTGTTATAAAAGAAGTAAATAAAAAGAGTTTATAGGGTTGGAGAATCAAAATGAAACAAATGAACAAGAGAGAATGAATTACCTTTAAAAGTGTAACTCCTTTTGATTTGAGCCTAAAGGCTTCCTTTGAAAGGATTCTTCCCAAAGGGAATCATCTAGGATGAGGAGAGGGATGTGGAGAGAGTAAATGGGAAGGGTTTGGCCGATCCAAAAGCTTCAGGAGTGTGTGTAAAGTGGTAGAGGTGGGGGCCTTTTATAAGAGGAGAGGAGGGGCACTTTTGGAAAGTAAAGAAATATTACTTTATTTGAAAATGTTTTTTGGTTTTAAAAGGTCCAACATTGATATAATTCGTGGATAAGGTGATAAGGGTTCGAAATCCACTCATCCAATTGGTTTTGGAAATGTGTAGTTCATAGATTTTACATTATCTTTCCATTTTATTTAAATCGTCAAATAATGATGTCATCGCTGCATCATTATTATGTCATAAATAATTTAATTTATTTAATGTCTAAAAATTATAAAAAAAATACTATGATGTAGGAAATCGTTTTAGATTTAAAATGACTATTTATAATCAAAAATCCGATCTTTATAACCCCATGTAAAAATTGTTATCGTAAAACATATGATGTTTGTGTCATTTTTACTTTTACATTAAATAAAAAGTTATTTATGTCATTTCCCAACCAAAGTGTCTCCATGGGGTCCCCAAGTTGACCCATGGCTTTTCTTGGTCGTCCATGACACAACCAATGAGGGTAGGACATTTGTAAAGCTCATCTTATTTTATTAAAGCATTATTTTTACCTTAAACTACACTAATTACCACTAATCGCGATTAAGAACTTAATAAGTTACTATTCACCAAAAAATTATTATAATCTCATTGAACCATATTTTACTTCTTAATGACAACCATGTATGTCAGATTTTTGAAATTCAAAACACAAAGATGGCAAAATTTCATTTAAACGGAAAATCAGTCTTTATAAGTACCACTTATTGGTTTCACTATTCATCAAAAATTGAAGTTTTTCAGAAAATTACCAAAAATTCACCCTAAGATATATTTGATATTACGAATTCAAAAATGAAGTCTATTTTAAAAAATTCAAAACATATAATTCAAATTAATTAATTTAATAATTAATTCCCGTTGTCAGAGCAAATAGCGTGTTTTTATAAAAAAATAAGTATCAAAAGATTGACTCCAGTTTTAAGTCTAATTTCAAAGTGAAATTGATTCCAATGACCACCATTGGATTAAATGGTAAAAATATATTATAATTTCACTTCAAAACCAATTCAAAACATAATCTAATTATATAAATAAATTATATTAAAATGCAGTTTTGAATTAAAATGCAGTATTTTTCACTATTCATTAAAAAAATGAACTTTATCAGAAAGGTACCAAAAATTTACACAAAGTAAATTTTGATGTCCTGATTCTAAAGAAGAGTTATATTTGGTCCAATATAATTTATAAGATCGATCAAAACTATATTTAATGACGGTTCTCCGTCAAGAGGTGATAAGTGGACCTTTCGTGAAAATTAGGGTATAAATGCCTAAAATTGAAATCTTTCTGTATTTTAAGCCTTTATCTTTTATTGGGTAAATTTAAAAACATATATAATCATATTTTAGTTATTTCTATCCATTTCCGCCAGTACAACGGCTACTCGTTAACTAACATTTAAAATAATATTATTTTATTACTTGTGTGCAACGTAAGTTTTCAAAGAAACTCATCGTTGCGTACCGAGTACGCTATCGAACGTAGAAACCCCTTTTAATTAAAATTAATATTTAATTCGTAAATATTAATAAATATGAAAATTCTTTATTCTTTATTTACCTGGGATGTTACATCCTTCCCCCCTTTTGGGAATTGCATCCTCGCAATTTTATTCACTTATCAAAATAAGTGGGGGTACTTATCCCTCATTGCATTTTCAGATTCCCATGTTGCCTCTTCAATCACATGGTTTTTCCACAAAACCATTACCTGATGAATCACCTTATTCCGTAACACCTGCTCCCTGTGGTCAAGAATCTGGACCGGTTGTTCCTCATAAGATAGGTTCTATTCCAGCTGAACTACCTCTGGACTCAAAACATGAGATGGATCTGGCATATACTTTCTCAACATTGAAACATGAAAAACATCGTGTACCTGAGATAAACTCGGAGGTAAAGCCACCCGGTATGAAACTGATCCAACTCTCTCCAGAATTTCATATGGTCCAATAAAACTTGGACCCCGCTTTCCTTTCTTACCAAATCTCATCACACTTTTCCGAGGAGAAACCTTGAGAAAAACATGATCACCTACCTAGAAAGATAGATCCTTCCTCCGGTTATCTGCATTACTCTTCTGCCTGCTCTGAGCTGTTCTCATGTGCTTCTGAATCAACTGAACTTTTTCTGCCATCTGTTCTACCAATTCTGGTCCGATCAGCTTCCTTCCACCTACTTCATCCTAAAATGCTGGAGTTCGACACCGCTTCCCATATAATGCCTCAAATGGTGCCATCTGTATACTGGAATGAAAACTGTTATTATAAGAAAACTCAACCAAAGCAATATGTTGGTCCCAACGTTCCTGATAATCCATAGAACAAGCTCGTAGCATATCCTCCAATGTCTGGATTGTTCGTTCTGACTGCCCATCTGATTGAGGATGAAAAGCTGTACTAAAATTTAATTCAGTACCCAAAGACTTCTGAAGTCCTTTCCAAAAGTTCTAAGTAAACCTGGGATCACGATCCGATAAAATGGAGAGAGGAACTCCATGTAACCTGACTATATCTTTAAGATACAAACGGGAAAGTTGATCAAGAGAGAAAGTATCTCGTATAGAAAGGAAATGAGCAGATTTGGTCAAGCAATCAACAATAACCCAGATTGCATTATTACCTCGATATGTCCTCGGTAATCCCACAACAAAGTCCAGGGATATGTTTTCCCATTTCCACTCTGGCACTGGTAAAGGCTGAAGCATCCCTTTCAGTAACTGCCGCTCTACTTTAACCTGCTGACATGTCAAACACTTCACAGTAAAATCAGCAATATCTCTTTTCATTCCATCCCACCAGTAATACTCACGCAGATCTCTATACATATTAGTAATGCCCGGATTAAACTGAAAACGGAGAACTATGAGCCTCACATAACAACTCATTCTTCAACTGTGAATCACAAGGCACACATAACCTCTTCCCAAACCTCCAAACACAAACACAAACTTATCCAAGAACTCATGGAATATTTTATTCATAAGGTCCATGAATACAGCAGGTGCATTGGTTAACCCAAAAGGCATAACTACAAATTCATAATGGTCATATCTAGTACGGAACGCAGTCTTCAGAACATCTGCTTCATTTACTTTCAACTGATGGTACCCCGACCTCAAGTCAATCTTCAAAAAATACTGAGCTCCCTGGAGCTGAAACCACTTCATTCGATGGCCCAACATCTGCTGAAGTTGTTGCAAAGGATTTCACCACCCCTTTCTGCTTGTAGTCTGGCTGCATTCCCCCAGTTGAGTTCTTCGTTGGACACTCGTTTGCATAATGACCCATTTCATTACACTTAAAACATCTTACCGTTGGCTTTTCATTTCCTGCTTGATCATCTTCCTTACAGTTACAAGCAATATGACCAGACTTACCACACCGAAAGCACTTACCAGACTTGGATAAACATTCTCCAGGATGCATTTTACCACACTTCTCACAGGATGGATATTTGGTTTTCTTACCTCCTTGCTTCTTTGATGAATTCTTCCCCTTTTCCTGCCAACTAGACCTCTTATTCTGTTGTTTTTCATAGAACACCTGATCATCAGAAAACTCCATTTCCACCTTCTCCACACATCGAACAAGTTTTTCATAACTTTTGAACTCACGAGAAGCTAAAGCCCTTTGATACTTTGGATTTAACCCTGAGTAAAAACGGTTTATTTTACTATCAAGATCTCGTATGAAGTTTGGAGCATACCTTGCCAATCGAGTGAACTTTTCTTCATAAGCATCCACTGAATTATCCTCCTGCCTCAATTCTAGGAACTATTTTTCCATCCTAAGACGAACCACCTTAGGAAAATATTTCTCAAGAAACATACCTTTGAATTCGTCCCAGTGAAGATCCTCAATCTCATCACTATCCCTTATATTTTCACCATCGACCACCACTGATCAGCTTCACCTTCAAAACAGTAAACAGCAAGACTAACCTTTTGATGTTCTGAACACTCCATGACATCAAAAATCTTTTCCAGTGCCTTAATCCACCCTTCAGCTTTCATAGGGTCAGATGATCCTCTGAATGATGGGGGATGTTGCCTCATGAAATGTTCCACCACTGACATGTTCCTCTGCGGTTGATCTGGCTGATCTCGTGCATGGATACCACCACCATTTATAGCCTGATTCAACTGTGCCATCACTACAACAAATTGTTCAGTTCTGATTCCGACCATCTCAGGTTGCTGATTTGGAAGGTTATCTTCCTCCTGATGTCGTCCCAACATAGCTTCTTTGTTTCCTCTGCGGAAAACCATTCTGAACACAGAAATATCTTAGGCGAAGCAACATGGTAATCTGTAAATGCTATATCATTTCAATCATATTATAATTTAACACTTTTCTAACTCCTAAAGTTGTCTAAACCGACCTCTGATACCAACTATAAGGCCCCGGCCTTAAACCTTACTTAATATTGAATTAAATGAATAATTCACGTTAAGGATCTTTTCAGGTTTAGAGTTTTAGAGAATTAGAACATAACTATTACATCTCAAAAGATTACAAAGTAGTCACTTCTACTAAGTTTCCATAATAAAAAAAACTCTTAAAAAGAAACATGTATAGTTCCATGTTTTATAAAGGATGACATTCCCTTGATCCCATCCTTGACCTTATTCCACATTAAGTCCTGTGAAAACATTTCAAAAAAAACTTGGCGTGAGCATAAAAAGGTCACTAAGGGATACAGAAAGAATGAAAACTGTTAGTTTTTCAAACATCAAGTAAACCATATATACTCTATCAAAGTAATACCTTCACCTTCATGAAGTAGTAAAAACTATTCACTGAATAAAGTATCATTACTTACCTTTTTGTAACCAAAGGATTTCCATAAAACCCATAAAAAGAACACATAACATATATAAAGGTAACTTGGGACATAAACATACTTAAGTGGAATAACCATACGGTCGACTTCCATACATATCACTTAATGGAATAGCCATACGGCCAATTTCCATACATACTTAATTGAATAGCCATACGGCCGACTTCCATACCCAATGCATTGGAGGTTATAATGTAACCACCCGTCCTGGTATTCACGGCACCACCCGTCATATGGTTTATAATGTAACCACCCGTTAAAATATCCAAGTACCAATATAAAATCATAAAATATAAAACCAATATAAAGGAATGATAACATTTCCACATTTCAATCACAATATATCATAAATATATTGACATAATAGAATCCTTTTTCAAAACCATTTTCAATACCAAAATACCTAAAAGAGTATATGGTAATTATTTTATTCTAAAAACATTACGGCTTGTTGAGAAAGCCAAAGACCAAATAATACTCGCGGTGGCAGAAAAGGTCGTTGTCACCGCGTACGTTTAAAGAAACATTACTTTTTGTCATTTTGTAAAACGCTTCGTAGAAAAAGATTCTTTTGTATAAAAGTAAAATTTAAAGGGATTTATACACCGTATAAAATAAAGTTGTGTATAAAACTAAATATGCCTCAATGAAAGGAGATTGAGACGAAGTCCCTTACCTCGGGTCCGACTTGACTCGATCGTTCTTTAACGTCCTGAATAATAAACTTGAGTTAATTTATGCTTGATTAAGAACCTTTTTAATGTTAATTATTACTTTTATATCACTTATTGCCATGTTATAAACATTATGTAACCATTTAAGTTAATAATGTTTCTTTTCTCAATATTTGGTTCTTAAGTCGAAAGTGGACTTCTTACAATTACGTGTTGTTCGTGTGGTCAAAGGTTCTTTATATCCAGAATGAAATTCCCGATTTGGATATAATATTTATCATATATATCCAACATATACATGTATTTATAATATTACATAATCATTTAGAGGTAAGAAATGAAATGCACCGTTCATGGAGACGGTAAGTCGTACGTACGCATGAACGCTACTTTCATTTATTTGTCATATTAATGGAATTAAAAATTAAATGAGAGGTATGTATATTTTAATTCCAGAATTATATTCATCATTTAGATATATAATTAATTATACATATCTATTATATACATGTACTTTTAATAGTACATTACATTTGGGGATAAGAAATGAAATTCACCGTTCATGGAGACGGTAAGCCGTACGTACGAATGAACGCTACTTTCATTTCTATCTCATACTTTAATGGAAAGAAATAATAATGATATAGAGGTATATTATAATTCCAGTATAACATCATATATAATAACTTTAAATCCATCCTTTACACGTCCCACATATGGCATTAACGAATCACATCACTTTGAGGGGGCGGTAGTCCGCACTTCCTTAAATGAAGATATCGTGTTTACCCATAATGGAAACCATAAAGGTTTGCCCAAAATGAAAAATACAGAAGCTTAAAGAAAAAAATAAACATATTATATATCATATATAAAAATAGTGACATCATAATGGCCACCTTTGAAGGTGTTAAATGAGTATTGAACAATCATCGTTTCGGGAGGCAGAATTTCTCCATCCACGGAAACCGTATGTTATTTAACCATTTGATGTAGTTGTGTGAGAGTGTAGCTCGAATAAATATTATAACAACATCCTAGTATATTCAAGATACTGGTGGTGTTACAAAAGAAGTAAATAAAAAGATTTTAGAGGGTTGGAAAAGCAAAATGAAACAAATGAACAAGAGAGAATGAATTACCTTTAAAAGTGTAACTCCTTTTGATTTGAGACTAAAGGATTCCTTTGAAAGGATTATGCCCAAAGGGAATCATCTAGGAATAGGAGAGGGATGTGGAGAGAGTAAATGGGCAGGGTTTGGCCGAGCCAAAGGCTTGAGGAGTGTGTGTAAAGTGGTAGAGGTGGGAGCCTTTTATAAGAGGAGAGGAGGGGCACTTTTGGAAAGTAAAGCAATATTACTTTATTTGAAAATGTGTTTCGGTTTTAAAAGGTACCACATTGATATAATTCGTGTATAAGGTGATAAGGGTTCTAACTAAACTCATCCAATTGGTTTTGGACATGTTTAGTTCATAGATTTTACATTATCTTTCCATTTTATTTAAATCGTCAAATAATGATGTCATCGCTGCATCATTATTATGTCATAAATAATTTAATTTATTTAATGTCTAAAAATTATAAAAAAAAATACTATGATGTAGGAAATCTTTTTATCTTTCCAATGAATATTTATAATCAAAAATATGATCTTTATAACCCCATGTAAAAATTGTTTTAGTAAAACATATGATGTTTGTGTCATTTTTACTTTTACATTAAATAAAAAGTTATTTATGTCATTTCCCAACCAAAGTGTCTCCATGGGGTCCCCAAGTTTACCCATGGCTTGTCTTGGTCAGCCATGACACAACAAATGAGGGTAGGACATGTGTCAAGCTCATCTTATTTTATTAAAGCATTATTTTTACCTTAAACTACACTAATTACCACTAATCACGATTAAGAACTTAATAAGTTACTATTCACCAAAAAATTATTATAATCTCATTGAACCACATTTTAATTCTTAATGACAACCATGTATGTCGGATTTTTGAAATTCAAAACACAAAGATGGCAAAATTTCATTTAAACGGAAAATCAGTCTTTATAAGTACCACTTAGTGGTTTCACTATTCATCAAAAATTGATGTTTTTCAAAAAATTACCAAAAATTCACCCTAAGCTATATTTGATATTACGAATTCAAAAATGAAGTCTATTTTAAAAAATTTAAACATATAAGTCACATTAATTAATTTAATAATTAATTCCCGCTGTCAGAGCAAATAGCGTGTTTTTATAAAACAATAAGTATCAAAAGATTGACTCCAGTTTTAAGTCTAATTTCATAGTGAAATTGATTCCAATGACCACCATTGGATTAAATGGTAAAAATATATTCTAATTTCACTTCAAAACCAATTCAAAACATAATCTAATTATATAAATAAATTATATTAAAAAGCAGTTTTGAATTAAAATGCAGTATTTTTCACTATTCATTAAAAAAATGAACTTTATCAGAAAGGTACCAAAAATTTACACAAAGTAAATTTTGATGTCCCGATTCTAAAGAAGAGTTATATTTGGTCCAATAGAATTTATAAGATCGATCAAAACTATATTTAATGACGGTTCTCCCTCAAGAGGTGATAAGTTGACCTTTCGTGAAAATTAGGGTATAAATGCCTAAAATTGAACTCTTTCCGTATTTTAAGCCTTTATCTTTTATTGGGTAAATTTAAAAACATATATAATAATATTTTAGTTATTTCTATCCATTCCCGCTAGTACAACGGCTACTCGTTAACTAACATTAAAAATAATATTATTTTATTACTTGTGTGCAATGTAAGTTTTCAAAGAAACTCATCGTTGCGTACCGAGTACGCTATCGAACGTAGAAACCCCTTTTAATTAAAATTATTATTTAATTCGTAAATATTAATAAATATGAAAATTCTTTATTATTTATTTACCTGGGATGTTACACTTACCCTTGACCTTATTATTGATGCCTGAGTATTTTTACCGTTTTCTCAGATCTACTCCATTCCAATCTCAATTAGAGGATAATATTGCCTTAGGAGATTCGTACAATCCATTTTTGGGTGGTCTATAACTCATCCCTCAAGTTTGATGATTTAGGAATTTGTCATGTGGGGCCCACCGCTTTCATCTAGTGTCATTTAATGAATTTATATTCGATTCTTATAATCATTATAAAATCATCATATAGTTTTTTAAAATATGGGATTAGTTGTTTGTGGATACACCCACAACTCCATCCATCCCATATAGGATGTTATGCCATAATTTTCATTTTAGTGTATTTACACATTTGAGCCACCATTCGGGTATGTCATCGCTTGACATTATTAAGGGTAAGATTTTATATATCAAATATATTTTTGTATGTTGTTAATTTCATAATGGGAAGTACCTCGTATTCTCACCACTTGACCCACCTAAGGTAAGTTATTAAAATTATAATTAAATGTGAAATGGAAATTGGAAAGCATTCTATATTTATGACCTTTCCTTATTAAATATGATTTAATAATAGGTTTTATGTATGTATAACACCTTACTATGTTACTAAAAGGTAGCATAGTAATCCTTCCTTAAGGAAAATTACTTAAATTGATTAAATTAATGGTATCATGATACATGGCCTTATCACACTAATGAAAGGAAAGTCTTGAACCAAATGGACTTATTGATTAATTATAACTTGATTAAGTGGTTTCATGATTAATTAGCATTGCCACACTAATTAAGGGTAATGGATTTAAGTATATGAATTATATATGATATCATTCACAAATAAGAGTGACCTGACTCGATCTCACCTTGGATTCCATATAGAATGCCTTCAGCACTTGGGAACCCCATTCTCATTCAAGGATGTGGCTTGCATTAGTTGAGTCCCAATTGGAACTTGATCCTTGTATATTCTTTGATGCTCAGTCTGGCACCATATAATCCCTCATGTATTAATACAGGATGACTTGGATACACACCTTGGATCAAGCATTGAAAATTGTGTGTCATAGTTAAATCCCATTGGTCTCATTCATTGATTATCCTGGTTTTAACTAGTATTAAATCCTTGGAATCAGTAGGCATCTTATTAAGGAATTCCTCGAACAATGATCCTTGGATTACACTCTTACCCCTAGCCAGTCTGCATTTATTACTGAGTTAATGACCCTTGAGGTTTATGTTTCCTTGGTCATTACTTAGGAACATAATTATTAAATTACATTATTGGTTTCCTTATTATCTCATGTAACCTTCACTATTATTAACATTTGACATATTTATAAATAGGTAACAGTCAAATAAACAACTAGTTTCATGTTCAGAAACTTGTCGACGGATGAAACAGGTACATGGGTATTTAGATACATTGTACAAATTTACTTAAAATATATGCATTCTTCCACAATAATATATTAACTTTACATGGGTTTGATGTTATAGACATTTTTGGTGGTATCCCACTTAGATTTATCTCACACCCTCTTTGGGTGTCATTTGGTACCCGGGGTAAATAACATGAATGTTGGTGTTGATAAAGGGAATCATATGGCTTTGAACACTTGATTTCTTGCTGATCAGGATGGAGATTAATAAAAGATGACCGAGCAGGAGTTCAGGTTGCTTCGTATTGTCTTTTGATTTCCTTTATACATGTGTGGAACATGTTATTCTTTTTGTCCCGAATCAATGTCTTCTATTCTCTAGTGACATGACATATCATAATCAGTTATTCATGTTATTTCAGTAATTGTTATCCTTTCCTATTTATCAATTTTTTCTTCATCCATTATTTACTTATATGGATTCTGCTATTTACCTCTGTTTATATTTATAAAATGTTTTTCTCTCTCGTAATTTGGGAATAGTCTCCCCATGGACACACCTGAGCCACTGGCTACAAGTTGACAGCCTCTAGCATTTTGGGAGTTGCGTTCGAGGCCATTGGGCCCACTAGGGTTGGTCACCTATTAAGTGGCATCCAGGTTTGGGCCTTTACATGTAAATAGGCCAATAAAATATTAACCACGCATATGAATGTATAAAAATATTGGGTATCTTATAAATTAATAAATTATATATTTATATATTTAAATAATTAAATAAATTTGGGAATAATGATAAATTATGTTTTGGTATTTTTGTGTAACTTAATGTGTATTTACAATTTTATAATTAATATAATGTTCTAAAATAAAATTTATTTTCAAAAAATAGATTTGTAAATTAATAATTTATTTTCTAATAATTACAATATAATTTTATTAGACCATAATTAATTTTTGAAAGTGTCATAAAATCTATTATAATAATAAAATCGGTATTTTTTAGTAAATGATGGTTTTTTTTAAATTAATTTTTTCATATCAATAAAAAAACTTATGAAATGTAATCCAATTTTTCAATCTACACATAACAAAACATGGTGTTAATTTTTCATATTTTTCTAAAATAGTTGGATTTTTTGGTTAATAGTGAAATACGATAATTTAAAGTGTTTAACATTATAAGTAAATAAATGGATTTTTTAGTCTTGTATGATTCATTGATTATCTAAGTGTCCATTAAATAAAACTCGCATTCACATTTTAATATACTTATTCACATGAATCACCATTGTTGATAGTCAAAAATCCAAAATAATAAATAAATGAATAGACTAATCAAAAAACACCCATCTCCTCTCGTATAAATATAATCCTTCTAAAAATATTCCACTAAAACATTCTAAAACATGGAACTTTCCTACATTCTTCCCAATTCCTCTCCAAAAACTAATCCCCACATTTTGGTATTTTCGGTCCCATCAAAGAACCAATTCCTAGTTCCTTAAGGAGGTTCTTTAGGAGGTAACACTCAAGAGGTAAAATCCTCCATCATTCTCTTTTAATTTATTTTCTTTTCTTATCCTCCTATCACCTCCCATATAAAAAATAGAATTATAAATCTAGTATTATATATATAATTTAATTTAAATTTTTAAATGAAATATACATCATCAAA
Organism: Viscum album; assembly: GCA_963277665.1. Taxonomy (NCBI): domain Eukaryota; kingdom Viridiplantae; phylum Streptophyta; class Magnoliopsida; order Santalales; family Viscaceae; genus Viscum; species Viscum album. The sequence continues at coordinate 729,777,949 of OY728155.1, forward strand.
TATATTCTCAACTCCTCTTATTTGAAAAATGAAGACATCCTCTGTGAGGTGTCGATTCACCACCTTCGTGGATAATGAGTTTTCATTTTACATTACCACCTTCAAGTTTAGTCATAAAACCATTTTTATGGTTAAAAATATTATAATATATGTATTACAACTTATTTTATTTTATATACCCTGTATATAAAGATAATATTAAATAAAATGATGCTAGTACATGTTGGTCGTAAAAACCGCCAAAATAAATTAATAATTAATGTTTTATCTAATGAATCACCCTCATGTAAAAAAATGAAATGATATATGTGACCTTGAAAATTTATACAAGTGAATTAATAACCTATTATTTCACTTATATATAGTTATTTCAAATTTACATGAACTTCAATATTTATACCCAAGAGAACTGATCACGAAACCTTGACATGAATGCTCCCAAAACAATGAGAATAAACTCTATAACTCATCAAAATTTCCATTAATGAACATAGAAAGTTATAAAAAATAAAATATTAGATTAATTTTTTATTAACTAAATTATTATTGAGTCCAATTTTATAATTTAGGATATTAGTAACTAGTGCAGAACAAATTAGACATAAGGTAAGGGAATCTCTCTGAACTTCCATTTTCCTTTGAGTTGTACTTTATCACTCTTAACACCTATATAATTATTAATTATTCTTATAGAATCCCCATAATTTCTATTGTTTTTAAAAAAATGTACATATCTTAATTATTCTTTTTTATGGGTAAATTCATGTTTTATAGGGTTCCCTTCTCAATTTCTCCCAATAACCAAGCCATATTAAAGGGAACTTTCCAATTTCTTACCCATTTTTAAGTGCACTCCATAATCTTCTTTAAACCATAATTTTTTTATAAAATAATTAATTTTATCCTAAAAAACAATCTCAGTTCATTTCGGGTTATTATAAAAACATTAATTATTTTTTGTATTAAATAATTTTTATTATTTTTCGTAAACCGCACTATGGTGGTTCATTTTTATTGTTTCTTAAACACTCCTTTTACACGTTTTCACTTACGTTTGACATAACTTATCATGGTATATGCCTATTTTTACTTATGAATGTCCATGTATTATTTAAGTCCATTCATTAATGGACTCCTTTCGGATAATCTCATTTGTTATTCCTTATGACATGATTATGATACGCATTTCATTCTATGGGTGACTATTTTGTTTATTCATTTTGTTTGATTCTTTATATGGTGCACATAAGAATGAATAATTCATGATGGTTTCACTGAGATAGTTCTCCAACAAAATGTGTATTTTTTAGTCTCATGAGACTTCATATTGGGACATGGAGTAAACCTGATTCATTTATAGGTCTTTTTTGTCATGTGATAAAGTCTTGGAAGGTAGGATTCACTCAAGTTTATTTCATGTTATATATTTCTTACACATTCATATATTTACATGATTAAATTTCCTTTTCCTAAATATGTTAGGATTTAATATTTTATTCAGGTTACATGCCTTTTTATTTCATCATGTTATGCCTTATGAACTGTGTGTTATGATTTATTACTTTGTTTATTTCCATACTGAAATTTTTAGCTCATCCATTTATTTACGTATTCCCCATGTTATTCTATGAAGATGTAAGAGCTCAATGGATTTTTTGAGCTCATTATGTAGATTAAATAAAATATTTTTTTCTTTTGTTTTAACTATTTATAATTATTTACCTATATAAAGACACAAGACTGTAATATCATTGGATTTTAATTGATGGTTAATTATGTTTAAAATCATTTATTAATATGTGTAAAATTAAAGTATAACTATAGTTGGTATTAGATAATGGTCTAGTTATTTTTTAAGATTAGGACTAGAATAATTTTGTAATAACGCAAAATATAATTGTATCACCATGGATAACTTATATTAAAACTATATAATCACATGTTAGGATATACTTTTCATTTACAAGATTATCCTTATATTTTTAATGTTTACTTTTTACAATGTTATTAGTTAAGTATTAAAGCCCCCTAATTAAACATTAGTTCTCATAGTTAATTGTGGAAAATATTGGAAATGGTGCCAAAAATTATTGTTATATAAAAAGTGATGATTGCCCAAATTAAATAAAAAATATGATGGTAAGGGGTGGAAAAAACTTCATGATAGTAATAACACAACTAGCACAACTTATGAATAATAACATGAATCACATGGAACTACCTTATTCTCCTAATAAATAGAAATAGGTAGTAGAATCCTTTAAGAAACAAATAACACTTATATTTAGAAGATATTATAATCCCTTATTCAGGGAATAATTGATTAACCCCATTAAGAATATATTTCATATCCTCCAGTTCTCAAAAGAAGATAGAGTCGTACTATCAGTCTGTCATTTTTTTGGGGAAGTGGATTAGTGTTGTACACTGATCAAGAACATGATGTATAAGTGGAAATTAATTCAATGTAATGGGAATAATTCAATAAAATATTTTTCAATAAATATTTTCCCTAAACACTACATCTTAAAATCGAAAGGGAGTTCCTCGGAATGAAGAAAAACGAAGACGGGTATATCAAGGAATCTGAAGAAAACATCACTGGACTTGCACGATACGCCTCAAGGATTCTCATGAACATAAAAAAACGTTTATCACTTTTTTAGTGAACTAAATCTGAGTCTATGAAAATACATGGTGATTTGATACTTTGAAAACAATGAGCAGTGTTTTTCATTGTTCTCTTGAGGATGTAATGGAGAATGGAAACTCTCAATAGTCTCATGGGACTGATGATCAAATGAAGGAAATTGTGTTTAATATTTGATTATTAATAGATAAATCCTAATATAGGGGGAAAACCCAACATCCCATGTGTCAAAAGTGTTTTAAGAAGTATCTTGGAAATTTCTTAAGGGGAACTAAGAGATGGTTCAAATGTTAGAGATAAGGGAATCTGGAAAATAATTTCCAAAGGGGTATGAAGAATCCCAAAAATGTAGAGGAAGAATGGATGTTTCAAATCAACACCTATTATGTAGTTTAATGTTTCAAACTCAAGGAATATAGGAATTATGAGATCTATTTACCTAAGCTGATATTTTTTGTAGTCAATCTAAAATAACAACCTCCAAGGAAATAAGGAAGGGAATATACTATCACTACTTCTTAGGTGGAACCCAAAAATGATATTGTGAAAGGTACACAAGTTATACATTAAAGAATACAAAATGTTCTATTTGATTCTATTTCTATGAATTCATTCAAATAATGGATGATTACTTGATATATTTAAACCCCACCTCAAAAAAATAGAGGTTGAGTTATCAATGAGAAAAAAAAATAGAGAAATTATTACTCCCAAACTATATAACTCCTCCATAGTGAAGTTTTGTGGAGTAAATATCCCAAAAATGTTTTTATACTTCCTTTTGAATATTTTGATGCTATATTGGGATTCGATTGGCTGTATTTATACAAATCCAACAAAAAATTTAATGAAATGAATATCACTCTTCACATCCGGAAGAATCCTCCAATTCTAAAAAATTGTAAAGGGGAGGATGAATCTCCTATAGAATCATCATCTCAAGGGTCGAAATTATTTCCATATGAGAAATCCTATCTTGTTCAAATAAATTAGATAATGGGGTGAATGATACTCAAATACATTACCATTATGAGGGACTACATAGATGATTTCATTGAATAATTGTATTGAATTACTCAGAACTAAGAGGTAGAGTTCTCAATTAACCTTATTCTTTCATCACTGCCTATATCAAAGACACCTTGTATAATGGCCACCATTGACATTGAGGAACCAAGTTATTCATAAAAATATAATATGGAAAAGGGTTTTACACACTTGAGTGCTTCACCCTGGGGTCTTCCAGTCCTCTTTATCAAGAAGAAGGATAAGTAAATGTTCCTTTGTATTGATTATAATGAGCTCAAAAAAGTAATGATAAATAAGTAGTTTCTCCTTCAATGGGTATATGACTTATTCGAACAACTATGTGGGTCAAAGTATTTCTCTATGGGGACCTTTGGATAGGATATCACCAGTTAATGGTGAATAAGGAAGATATTCCCAAGACTTCCTTTCAAGTGAGGTATGGACACTACGATTTCATAGTGATGTCTTTCAGACTCACTAATTCTCCATAAATATTCATGGTTCTAATGAATATATTCTTCATAGATTACCTCATCAAATTTTTGATATTATTTATTTATTATATTTCGATATAATTAAACAGTAAATAGAATCATGGGGATTATTTTAATACTATGTTAAATAATTTTCAAAGGGATAAACTATATGCAAATTATAGTAAATGTGAGTTATGGATGGAGGATGTATCATTGTTGGGGAATTTTATCACCAAAAAGGGATACATGTGGACCCTTCTAAAATAAAGGAAATTTAGGAATATACAAGGATAGTGTATGTAATAGAGATCTATATTTTCCTTGGTCTATTTAGGTATTACTGAATATTTTTAATGAACTACTCATGATTATAAAATCAATTAACAATTATCACTCAGAATGTAGAAATGTTTTTATTGAACAGTGAATGTGAAGACTTCATTGAAGAGGTAAAAAATATTCTTACCACTACACCTATAATCACACTTCTAACATGTGGTGAACTATATTTAGAAAATAGTAATGCTTTATAAAAATAATTAAGATGTTTACTCATGAAAAACGAAAAAGTGGTATCCTACACCTTAAAGTAATTGAAAATTCGTGGGAAAAACTATCCCATACCAGATCTAGAGTTGGAAGTTGTAATATTCTCATTAAAAATACATATAAATTATCTCAATGGGGAGAACTACGAGATATATATTGATCATAAGAGCCTAAAATGTATATTCACACAGAAAGACATTAATATGAACTAGTGAAGATGGTTAAATCTCATCAAAGATAATGACTACTCAATCCACTGCCATATTTTTAAAGAAAATAAAGTGGTGGATGCTCTAGGTAGAAAGGATCATACAACTTTATCAATGATGAGAATTGAGAAGTATCCAATATTATTATACCTGAAAAGTATGGACATGGGAATTATTAAATTAGGAACATCATCAATCCTTCCAAAATGATTTATCAACTATATTTTATTGAGAAAATAATGGATGCTCAAATAAATGATAAGGAAATTCAAAAAAAGGTGGAAGATATAAAAAAAAGGTAAATTCTCATATTTGAAACTTTATGAGGAATGAGCTATAATATGTGGGTTAATATTATGTGTGCCATTCAATCCTAAGATAAAGAAAGATCTTATGAATAATTCATATAGACCAACTTTATCGATTCACCCAGGAAGCACAAATATGTATTGAGATCTCTGAGAGCACTACTGGATAAACAGTATAAAGAAGTAGATTCTTGAATATAAATTAATGTTCCTATTATTCAAATAAGTAAAGTATGAAATGAAAATGTTTAAGGGGATGATGCAACCATTACCCATACCAACATCTAAATGGTAAAACATCGCCATGAACTTCATCTCTAGAATTTGAAATATATCCAAAGGAAATAATTTTATATGGGTCATTGTGGATTGTCTTACAAAGAGAAGTCACTGTATCACAATTCAAGAAGATTTATAACTTGATAAACATACCAGGATATACATCAAATAAGTGGTGATGCTAAATGAATTACTGCTGTCTATTTTATCAGATCAAGATACAAGATTTACCTCCAACTTTGGGAAAAGTATATAATATGCTCTAAACTTTGAGTTGAACATTAATATGGCTATTCACCTTTAAACTAATGGACCATTCGAGTGGACTATTCATAAATTGGAATACATGTTGGGAGAAAATTCTATAGACTTCAATAGAGGATAGGACCAACCTATGGGCATGTTTTCTTACCAAAGTATTTTTCAATCAAGAATACAAATGGATTCATATGATTCCCTTTATGGGAAAATATTCTTAACACTATCATGTTGGGATAAAGTCAGTGGATGTAAACTTATATGACCTAAAATGGTCAAATAAATGGTAGAAAAGGTGAAAACCATTCAGCAGCACATCAAGGCAACCCAATGGTGAAAAAATATCTATGCAGTCAAACATCATTGGGAAATATATTTTAGAATTTGAGACATTGTACTTCTCTACAAATATCCATGGAATGTACTCCTGATATTTGGAATGAAAGGAAAGCTCGGTCCCGGGTACATCGTCCCCTTCAAGATTCTTGATAGTTTCAATGTTGTGGATGATTGACTAGAACTCTCAAATACTATGTCTCAAATGCATGATGTATTAAAAGTATCCCTCAAGAGGAAGTACAATCTATATCCCTCACATGAACTAAATCTATAGGTGATATATTTGTAAAATGATCTCTCTTATGAGGAGTAGTCAGTGAAGATCTTAGACTGAAAAGGTAACATTCAACTCAACAAGACTACTCACCTAGTCAATGTACTATAGAAAATCAATAAATACGGAGAGGCTACATGGTAACCGAAGGATAAAATGAAGGAGAAGTTCCCTCACCTACTTTCAACATAGAATGTAAAACAAGATTTTGAGGGAGAAATTTCATAAGGGGTGAAGAATGTAATGACCCATACTTTTATCAATGAAATTTCCTATCTTATAATTATGTTATATAATATAAAACACACACATCACATTGATATCCTATTAAAACATCATTCTCATAAGTTAATAATTAAATAAATTGTATTTAAAGAAATTAAAGAACCTATATAGATGGAATAGTAACCTAGTCGTTGGAATAGTAATATTACCACTAGAAATAGTAAAATGGCCAATAAAATTGTAACATCACTTATTATAGTCTAAATACAATTCAGGTATCTTATAAATTATAATATTGTATATTTATATATTGAAAAAAGTAAATAAATTTTTAAAAATGATAAATTATGTGTTGGTATTCTTCTATAAGTTAAATGTTTATTTAAAATTTTAAAATTAATATTATTTATTTGATTAAAATTTATATACATAAAAAATATTCATAAATTAATATTTTTTGTCTTATAATTATAATAAAATTTTATGAGACAATAATTAATTTCTGAAAGTGTCATAAAATCATTTATAATTTTAAAATAAGTATTTTTTGAGTAAATTGTGGTTTTATATAAAAAATAAATTTATCATATTTAGAAACATATTTTAATAAACTCAAGTCTATTTTTTTAATATGATGGTATAAAAATATTTCGGGGGAAATATTCGTATTTTTCTAAAATAGTTGAATTTTGGGTGAATAGTGATATATGGTAACTTACGATATTTACCATTATAAGTAAATAAATGAATTTTTTATTCATGGATGAATCATTTATAATGTACGTGGGACATTATTTTTAAATAACATGCACTATTTACTTTACATAGTCTAAAGAATCAACATTATTGATATTCTTATGTCAAAATAATAAACAAATGAATAAAATAATCAAAAAACACCCCTCTCATCCACTATAAATAACACCCATCACCACCTCTTCTCATCACAACATCTAATATTTATATCATGATTATATTATACCAAAATTCATCTCCCAAAAAGTTTCCTAATGTTTTGGTATTTTTAGTCCCACTGAAAGACCAATTTCAAGTTCCTTAAGGAGGTTCTCAAGGAGATGGCACTCAAGAGGTAAAATCTTCCTTCTTTCTATTTTAATTTATTTTATTTTCTTATCCACCTCTCTTATAACTTATCCATAAAATAATTATAACTCAAGTATTATATATACACTATAATTTTATTTTTTTATTGGAATATACATCATTAAATCTCGTTCCCTTTGCTTTTATTTTAAAAATTTAAACATCATCTATGAGGTGTCGATTCACTGCCTTCATGGACAATGAGTTTTCATTTTTCATTACCAACATATAGGATATTAATAAAACCATTTTATGGTTAAGAGAAATTATAATATGTGTATTCAACTTATTTAATGTTATCCAACCATTATATAATCATAATATTAAATAAAATGATACTAGTTCATGATGGTCGTAACAGCTTCCAAACTAAAATAATCATTAACATTTTATCTAATGAATCATACTCATGATAGAAAAAAATCAGGACTATTTAAATTTATTTAATTAAATTAATACCATATAATTTCACTTTTTGATAATTATTCTAATTGGAAAATTACTTCCATAATTATACACAAGTCAACCGGTCATGAAACATTGACATGAACACTCCCACAACAACAAAAATAAACCCCATTATCTCATTGAATACCCATAAAAAGACATAATAAAATTATAATAAATAAAATATATTTTTATTTGGTTCTGATTTTAATAATTAACATATCTAATTTTATTATCTAGGAAATTAATTTCAAGTGCGAACACATTCGGACATAAGGTAAGGCATTCAATCTGTGCCTCCACTTTTCCTTCAGGTTACACTTTCTCTATCTTTACCCTAATGTAATTATTTATTATTATTTTGTAATATTCTTAAATTATGTTTTTATGTTCCCAAAATATGTACCTAGATAAATTATTCTTTCTTTTATGGGTAAATACATGTTTTATAAGGTTCCTTTCTCAATTCCTCTTGATAAAAATGCTTGAAAAAGGGAACCTTCCAATTTCTTACCCATTTATGAGTGTAGATCTTAATCTGGTTTAATCCATCATTATTTTTATAAAATCATGAATTTTATAATGAAAATCTATCTTAGTTAATATTTTGTAATTATACAAACAATTACGCGTGTGTCCTCTTTAAATACTCTTTATTATTTTCCATAAACCGCACTAAAGGGGCTCATTTATAATGTTTCTTAAACACACATTTTACATTTAATCAATTTATTTTTTAATCACGTATCATGATATATTTCTATTTTCACTTATGAATATACATGTAATATTTAAATCAATCCTTTCATGGAAATCATTATGATACACCCATTTTTTATGCCTTCTCACATGATTATGATACCCATTTATTTCCAAGGGTAACCCTTAGGTTTATTCCTTATATTCGAATCTTCATATAGAACATAAATATATGAACATGTAATAATGGGTTCCCCTAGATAGTGATACAATTCATTATGTAATGTTTAGTCTCATGAGGGATCTTGTTAGGATAGAGAGTAATCCTAATTCTTTTATGTGCCTTTGTCCACCATGTTATATAGTCTTGGAATATAGCCTTCACCCATATTTATTTCATGTTATTTGTTTATTCCACTTTACTAGGTTTCCATGATTACATGATTTCATGTTCTATATGTCATAATTGTATATGTTTATTCATGTTCTATGCCTTTTTATTTCATCATGTTTTTTCTTCTAAGCTATGTCTTATGCTATATTCCTTTTTTATTTCCTTTCTTGGCTTTTTAACTCGTACCTTTGTTTATATATTCCCTAGGATATCATACAAAGATATAAGATCTCAATCAGACGTTAGTATATCATTATTAAAATTTTATAAAATATTTTTTTTATTTTCGTTTCATGCTTTCTAATTATGCACCTAATCATCCAAAGACAATAGACTTTTCGATCCATGGTTGGTAATTGATGGTTAATTATCTTCAAATAATTTAATAATATTTTTAAAAGGATAGGTTCTCTATAACTATAGCTAAATACTAACACTATACTGGATATTCTCACATGTTAAACATGTTTCCTTTTAGTTATGACTATATTTTTTTATCCCATAAGGTTACCTGTGTCTTTTCTTATTAATGTGACTCTACCTCTCTAAGAAAATTTTCCCAAGAGACGATATAATGAACACTTTTTCTCTATAATCTATATACTTATGGATAATAAACTATATAAAATGTCATCATAATATGTCTAAAATTTAATATCTTGGTATAACTACAAAATGAGGAATAATGTGTTTCTTAAATATCTGCTTACGCTATATCAGAAACCGCAACAAATTTTGTCTAGTATCAATATGGAAGCTACTTATTATAATAATATTTACCCTTATATTTTTTTGGATTTGAAATCAAACTGATATAAATTAGACAAATTTTATATCACCTAAAAAAAATATTCCCATTTCTTTATTTTCTAGAGACTCATCAATATTTTCTTTCAAAATAAGACTCAAGAAAGTAATGACTTCCATCTTGTGATGTTCTCCTAATCCTTTTTTAATAATTTAATTCTACTATTTATCCATAATAAATATAAAACATGTTGAAATATTATATAATTTTATATTGATTTCTCAATTACTCTTACAGATGTATATTCTATACATCACAAGAACACCATGTGATTCTAGAAACATTTTAGGTCTATTATTTCATATTTTATTTTTCAATACCATATAAAATGTATAATATTAAATGGATTAAGATACAAATTTATATATACTCTTAGATATTTTTTTCGTGATTTTTGGATTCTATAGAAGTATTCCTTGGATAAATTATTTGTTCTTATATAACCATAGGACTAAACACCAGTTTTCTCTATCTTAGCATGAATATCAGTCTTGGAAAAATTTAACACTATGTCTAAGATCTTATAGAAATAAAGAGGTATTTTGTCCCAAATAAATATACTAAAATTAATATAAAATTTTCAACCATTAAATGGATCCTTGAAAATTTTATTCCATGTGTGCTTTCTTTGATGTTTTCCACCTTTATTGTTATGTTATATTGAAATTTTTCAGAAGGTGGCCTCCTAAGAAGGTGAGATTCACATATAATATCTAATAATATGATCATAGAATCTATGAGTAGTGTAACTCTATTTGATTTATTCATGATGGATTTGTATAACTATTCAAGGCTTTTGGAAACATTACTTATATTATCCATGTATATTTAATATTGAATACCCACCAACAACATTGTATCAACCACCAAAAGAATGGATTTTTGTAGATGGAATCCATCTTTTAATTTATAAAAACTCTTCAATAATAGATAGTTGAAACATTACTACCCTCTATAGTATTTATTATTCTTATAAAATAATTTATCACCCACTACTGTGAATATAAAACCACCACTATGGTTTTCACCATCCTTTACTATATATGTATCTGGAATAGTTACACCCACAAATACATGTTCAGTTTATCCTTCTTATGCCAACAATTTCATCTAGATCCATTATTCAACTATATTCATGATTTCACAAACTATATCAAAAGAGATACTCCTCCCACATTTAAATTTTGCTGGTAGGGATAAAACTTTATATCTTTGGGTAGTTAATTTTTATAGTAGTTATATGAACATTAACTAAGATTCACCTTTTATTTTTCTTGATATACATTTAATCATCCACAAAAATTTATTAAATGGGTCCCATAAAAACACATGAGGCTTTGAAATACTAAAATTTATTCATATCTTAACTTATATGATATCCATTAGTCTATATAGTTTCCATATAGTTAGTTTTTACATTATTATATCAAAAACATGTCTCTAAAGTAATCAAGAAATACTACAATACATATTTAAGAACATTTATCGATATACCTCACATTATAAATAGATAAAATATTTTAATTTCAGAAAGAAATTTTACGGAAATTTTTTGAAACCAACACAGTTAAAAATATTGATAATATCAAACCGCATAAGAAATTATCAGACCATTCTATAAAAACAATTAAAACAGTTAGAATCCTTTACCTTGAATAGTCTCTATTTAAGGGAGGTGACCTCCATATCTAAATTTTCCTTAATGGGAGTATCTACCTTACACTATGACTATCTCAATTATTTTAATAATGTAACATGAATTTAAAAAAATATCACTCTATAGTTAAATATCGATGTATAATTGGTTAAGGTATACTCTGATATACCAACCCATTGGATCTTATTTCTTTTACTAGGTGAATTCATTACATTTATCAGTGAATCATAAAATTTGTTAGTTTAGAGACAGTAATTTCATATGGTCTAAAGGAGGGTAAGTAGACAATAATAAAAAAGTTAATAAAATTAATTGATTAATTAAAATAAGTATTAATGTCAACTATTGTCGTTAATATGAATCAAAAAAAGTAATGAACAAAAGTATGTGTTTAATAGTAGTTTTATTCAAAGTGGACCAACTCTACTATTGATCCTCTCTATCCATTGAGAGAAACAACTTCACCAATATTATTTTAAGGGGGGACACTACCATAATAATGGCATTTAATAGCGTTATAATATGCCTTTATCAGTGATAAAAAGGTGTTGATAATCATAACATAGTTAAAATCCCTAAGGTTTTGTCAGTACTAAAAAAGTACTGCTAAAGTCCCCCTTTAACATCCCTAAAAAGTGTTTTAAAAAGATGCATTTAACATCCCTTTTTTAGCACTATTAATGGTCCCTTTTAACTGCATTTTTTATTGCTGTTAAGGGGGTCCTTTAACAGCTGTTTTTTAGCACTAATTAAGGAAGTTTTGTTAAATGGGGAAATTATATTTTTTTTGATATCCATGATCACAACCCACCCACTCAAGCTATAATCATTTCTAAAACACCTTTAATAGTCCTCCCCCCACATTTATCAACACTTGTCACCCCACTAACCCTTTTATCATTGCTTTTTGAATTTCCAGCCTCGTGTGTGCCCACATAGATTCAAACACTGCAACACTCTTTTGAAGATCAAATTCCTTTACCACTACACTGTGTTGTTTTGTGGTATTTTTAATGATATTTCTATTTATTTATATATAGATTTTTATATATATTTACATATGTATTTCTGATTCATATATTTATATAATTATTTTTTAATACATTTATACAATATGTGTGTGTACGATATATATATACTTATATTTATTTAAATATATTATATATTATATTCATTTACATATACTAGAATATAATGTAAATATATATATATCTCATTATTAATACACACATATATATATAAATTATAAATATATTTTTATACTATCAAAAATGGTTTCATATTGTTTTAAAAAACATTTTTATAATATGTATTTATTTACATATATTAGAATATAAATTTTTACCTAAATATGTTGATATATGTATTTATATGAGTGCTTTATTATATTTAAATATAAGAAAACATTCATATATTTAATAATAAATAAAATTACATTATGAGAATTGATAAAATTTCAAAACCATAATATCAATATGAATACAAAACATGTTAATAAATTCAGTATCCTCTTAAAAAGGCAATAATACCCCTTAAATGAGGCTGTAAATCCATCAAATGTGAAAAAAAATCAGGTTACCCCAACTAAAAACGCATTTTTTGAGGCCTTATGGGAATTTGATTCTAATAAAAATGTGACGTAGGTTCACCTCTCTCACTAAGGGAATAGGTCTTGTTTCTAAATTCTATTTTATATGTTCTAGAGCCCAAATGGACATCCAGATAAAAATTTATGGTCGTTTGATGATCGAGTTATGTTTTTAACTTATTGTTGATATTTTATTTATTTATTTATTTATTTTATCTTGAAATTTATATTAAATAAATTTCAATCAGTAATAATAAGAAAATTATTAATTAAAAATCTTTTTTAAATTATTTTATTATCCATTTTCACTAAATATCTTATATATTAAGTGTAAAATTCGATTTACCTAATCTAAAACATATTTTAAAACGTATATATTATATTTATATCAATATTAATATATTAATATATTAATATATTATTTTTAATGAAATGTAATTTTTTTAGTATATCATTATCAATATTACTAAAAATGCACTAATAATTGACCAAATTTATCAGTGCATTTTTAAAAGCATAGATAAAGGGTGGGAATTTATCGGCACTTGTAAAATATCATTGATAAATGACCCCCTTTAACAGCACTAAAAACACTATTAAAGTCCCCCTTTAACAGTGCTTTTTTAGCACTGAGAAATAAGGTATTTAATTTCATTTTAAGTTAGCATTGTTATGGCCCTAGTGCTAGATAAAACTAGTTTTTAAGTACTATGAATCCTAACCCAATTAAAGAATCATTTCTAGTGGATGGATAAACATGAAGCTAAATTTTTTATAGGGATCCTAAACCCTTACAACTTTAACTTTAGATAAAGTGATTCAGGACTCTAAAATCCATTATTCAAAATCCTGGAGTCACATCCTGAGCAAGATAGGAAGAATGTTTTTTTAATAAAAAAAATAAAAAAATAAAAAAAGAGTTCATGTGAAAGATAAGATATAGTGTTATAGACTCAAGAAACTAGATGAAGGAGAAGATAAATAATTAATTCAATGTTACATGTTTGGGAGGATTAGATTGGCACATCTCTCCAATTATGTAGAAGTCGAAGAAGAAGTACATCAACACTTGAGTGAATTTCGAGGTGATGAAACATGGCATCACTGGACGTTTCAAGAGTACATAATGTTAGCAAGTTCCTATCTTTTTCAAAAGGAAATTTTTTTATCAAATATGTTAACTCGTAGTATTACATGAAATATCATTGAATCATTAAATTAGATCTATAAAATATAACTAAAAAACAAACTCTGAGTAAAGTAATTTTAATTCAAAAATTGTTTAATTCTGTAGGAGAGATAAAATTATCATGTAGAATAATCTCAATAAAAAAGTGTTTTAATTAAAACATAAGACTGATTCAAACTAATTTGACCTACACATTAAATAGTTACAATAATTTAAATAAATCCCCTAAAAATCATAAAACAATTCAAAACATATGTTAAATGAAATTTAAATGGTCATAATATTTTTATGGGATTTCTTTGAATTGTTATTTCTATTTAATGGGTAATTCAAATCAGTTTGAATCAATCATTTTATTTCATTTAAATATTTATTTTTATTATTATTCTTAATGAGAATTTTATCTCTCTTGAATAACTCAACCATTTTTTATTTATAATTTATCTACCTACTGTACATTTTCAAATTACTATAATGCGATATTTCATCACCTGGAAATTCTCTCAAGAGGGTGGGTTACTTCTCATTCGACGTATACTGCCTTGATGAGATGTCACAATCTAATCCTCATGATTTATTACATATGATTTAATTATTTTTCTTCTACTTTGTCAGGTTTCTTATGTCTATAACACCATTTCTTATCTCTCATAGGAACATTGTTTTTCTGTTTTTACTTTTAAAAGAAAATTCATTTCCTTTTCCCTTCCTTAGGTTGGGAATCCCATATTATACAGTAAGGATCTAAGGGTTGAAACTCCTTATATCTAATGTCAGTGTTGTAAGGGTTGTGACTGACCATAAAAAATCAAATGACATGGTTATACCTCCACTAGAAAAGGATTCTATAATTTTTTTATGATTCCCCCAAAAAATCCTATTAGTTCATACATATCTCTCGCTAAGTAGGGAAGTATAAGTGTGTAGTAGCCCCACATTGGACCAAATTACTATAAAAATTTCATTGTGATCTATAATTTTTCCTCTACTAATTAACAATAACAATTAACTTTAATAATTGATTTATTTAATAAATTTATTTAATTAATGTTTTTTAATCTTGTTTATTCACCCCCTCTTAACAATATGTCATTACCCTATCTAGATTAACAATTAGTATAAGAGGATAACCTTCTTAACCAAAGTTTAGCTCTATAATTATGTTTTTAAATACCATATATTTGTATCAATGGTTGTTAACATTGTAATAAAACACTCCCAATATAGAGTTTTCTTTATTTTAATTATGTTAAACTATTCCTAGACCTCAAAATATAAGGACAAACATCTTTTAAGATTGAGGGATTGAAACCAAATGATGATTGGATTACTCAAAAGCTATATCACATTGATGAAAATGATTATGGCTACTGAAGATCCAGAATGGAGGTATAACTCATATATTTAAGCATTGAGCACTAGTTTTACATGTCAAAATAGCACACTCTGGTTGAAGTTGACCTAGATAAACTTATAAGAAATGATATTACTATATATTTTTAAAATTATAAAGTTGTTAATGTTTAATATTGTGATATTAATAGAATTGTTTTTAGTCATGTTTATACTTGTAAGATATCTCATGAAATTTGGAAGATTCTATATGTCACTCACCTATGCTCTGACAAATTTATTTGAACAAAACTTGCAATACTACAAGAAGAGTACCAAGACTTCAAGATGGGTGAAGATGAAACTATAAACCAAATGTTCCACAGATTTACAAGCACTGTTAATAGAAAAAATTCATATTTAAAAGAACTGGAAAACCCAATAATTATAAAACATATCCAAGAAGATTTACCAAATAACTTCCAATCAAATATGGTTTCCATTGATGAAATAAATTACATCAAAGAGTACACCATTGATTAATTAATTGGATCCTTGTTTTAGTATAAACTGGAACTGAAGAACATAACTGGTGATGATAAAATAAGAAAATAAAAGTTGTATCTTTTAAATATGTGAATATTATTTCTCCCTTATTATCTGATTTTGATACATATAGGATAGTCAAAAAGAATATATGGCTCAAATTGGGACTAGATTTTAGAAAATAATGAAAAAGAAAGGATTCAAAAACATGTTTTGAAAAAACCCTCAAAAATAAAAACATAAGGGATATAAGAATGGTTGTACAAATTAAAATGATGTTGATGTACCTTGTTATGGGTGTAGGAAGAAAGGACATATCAATATTGACAATCATAAACTAAAGAATAAAGTAAAATAAAAAAATAATGATAAAAATCTATATACCATCAGTTGGATTGGTACATATGAATCTAATTCTAGTGAAAATAGGAAATGAAAAAGATACTGGTAACTTGTGCTTCATATAATCATTGGATAAGTTTGATAATCATAATTTTTTTTTGGGTTTTTTTTATTTTGATTATGATTCTAAAAACCTTAATTATTCTAATTTAAATAAAAAATTAAAATTTTAAGAAAATATATTTTCTAAATTGGTGATTTATATAATAAACATAAGCAAAAATAATAAAACCTTATTTACAAAAATAATGTAATTTCATTATAAAATGAAAAATTAAGAAAAAATTATTCTTATACTCGTTCTTTTGTCTATAAAAGTTTGAAATATTCACAATATCTAAATGAAAATTTGAAAAATGAAGTTGAAATTGTTAAAAAATATTTATCTTATTTTATTCAAGTTTGTGAAAAATATCAAAAAAGGATGTATTTAAATTAAAATATTAAAAAATATGGTTTCAGTTATGATAGAACATTACCTCAAATGTTTAAGACACATTTTTTTCAAAAGTAAAAAATGGTTGTACTTGCACTGTTACTTGTTCTAAATGTGGCATGAAAGGTCACTATGAAAATTACATTTCTCAAATATTTAAAAATATTTGAGATTTATGAAAAATAAAATTTGTAAATTATTTTTATCTAGGGTACCGTGAAATTCATGTTTAAATTCCCTATGGGTACCTAAAAACTTTACTACAAATCATATTGGACACAAAGTAGATTGGGTGCCAAAATTTCCAAGTAATTGATTATGGTAGGAAAAATACCTTGGATGTCTCTAAAATGAAAAATGGTACATTGATAGTGGATGCTCTAGGTATATGACCAGAGACCCGTAACATTTTCCCACGTACAACACATGTGATGTAGGCACTGTTTTATTTGGAGATAATTCCAATGGTAAAGTAAAAGGTTTTGTTAAAGATGGATTTTAAAATTATACTTTTATTTATATTTTTTTATATAATGAAGGTTTTAAACATAATTTAATTAATATATCACAATTTTGTGATGATTTAATGGAAGTTATTTTTAAAATGATTAATTTTTAATTTTTTATAGACGATTCTTTATTGTTTTATGGTAATAGAATAAAAAATATTTATACTATTGATTTTATAAACTAGTTTTTGAACATGTTATGTGTATTAATTCTATATATATTAATATAATCTAATGTCATTGATGTTTTGGATATGTTATTTTTATAATATTACATAATATCTCAAAACATGATAATGTTTTATAGCTACCTTCCTTGAAGAAACAACATCTTCATATTTTCCACGCTTGCATGAATGAGAAGCAATACAAAACTTATTTTATACCAATCAATCGGAAAAGTACTTGTGGTATTTTATAGTTAGTACATATCAACTGATTTGGTCAAACTAAAATTTATATCCATGGTGGAAATAAATATACATCAGTTATTATTGAGGTTTATAGTAGGTTATCGTTGGTACAATTTCTTGCTCAAAAAATGATACTTTATCTATATTTAATAGTTTTGTAATTAAGTTCAAAATAAAAAATGTTGTATGATTTTTTCTATTAGTATTTATAAAGGCTTATAATTACATAATTTATATTTTGAAAAAAACTCAAAAATGAAGGTTATTTTCATAATTTTTCAACTCCTAGAACACCACTACAAAATGGTGTTTTAGAATGGAAAAATAGAAGACTTATTGAAATGACTAAAACTATGTTTGGGGAATATAATATTCATATATATTTTTAGGTGGAGGACTTTTTTTAATTAAGTTAAATTTCTTATAGAATTCATGTCAGATAAAAATACTAACGAATTATTTTAAAATAACAAACCTAATGTTGGTTACTCTATATTTTTTTAGTCGTAATGTTTTTATTTTAAATTTAAAAGATAGTGTAGATAAATTTGATGCTAAAAGTGATGTAAATATTTTTCATTATTGGAATAATAATAATAAATATTATAGAGTTTATAATAAAATAAATATTCTTATTAAATACTTTTTTCCAGTTTTGTTTGAAGAAAATTTCTAGAATCCTCTTGATTTAATGCTCAAAAATCATGCAAATCATGCACATAATGAAACGTATGTAAATCATGTTTAAATATTATGAATCATGATTACCATTATTATACTATGTTTTATTATGATTATGATTATCCTTAATACATTTTTTCAGTATTAATTCTCAAAATAGATGGCGTATATTTGAGAAAGTATGAGACGTTGTTTTTGTTCCCAAACAGTATCCCTATTTAGTGTGGAAATTGGAAAATTCTGTGACACCATTTCCCTGAATCTATAACTATGCTACTGGTTCTATAATTTAAAAAGAAATAGACATTGTAACCATGCTACCAGTTCCATAATTTACTAAGGACTAGACACTATTTCTATAACATCGGTTCTGTGACACCATTCAAAAGTCTAACAAAGGAAAAGATATTTTTTCCATGACACCATAACCAGACATAGTTTCAAGGCATCATTTCTGACTCACTATGACTATAGAACTGTTCTTGACTCACCAATTGTGACACCGTTACTTACTAAATTTTTTTATTTTTTAATGAAATTTAAAAGTTGATTATAATGGTCATATTTTATTCAATTAATGACTCTAAAATCTGTAATGATATTTTGTAGAGATGAAACCTAATAGTACGAGATACAATGTTTGGAGATCATGCTCTTTTTTAACCATAACACAAACACTCGATGATTAAATACAAGGTGGATCACGAACTGAAATAGATTCAAGAAAGGGAATAAAAGAGATGTTATAGAAGAACACACATGCTCGAAGGAACAGGAAGAATAACACACGAAGAGTCATAATTTTATACTAATTCTATCATTGTGGATAAAAACATTAAACATACATGCAACAACAAAAATGAGAGAAGAATAGAAACTCACTAAAGTAAAAAATCAGAACATGAAACTCTAGGACAGTCTACTTTCAGAAGAGGAGCCGAACATTAAATATTCTACATCCTTGATATCCAGAGCTACATAGAACAACAGTCATAGCATTTCTAATCCATTGTAATAATATTCTTCTCTATTTTGTACTATTTTATTAATATTTCAAGTAGTGTGTGCATTTGTCTGTTTAACACACATTGTCTCTTACACAAAATTAGAGGATACAAGATATCGTCACACAAATATCGTTTTACACATTATTTCACCCACATATAACTATGGAAGGTGTCGTGTGTGACCAGGTTGTTATATTTCCCATGTAGAACTATGGTAAAGGTCAAGTTACCTATATATGTGTATTGTTCTGTAAACCTCGATATAGGGTGTCGATCAGTGCTTTTTATATATTTTTCTTAGTGGTTGGTGATCACCAAGTGGAGTGGATTAGGTCTCATCTTTAGAATAAATTACTGGTTTTATCCACTATATTTTCAGATTTAGTTATTCTTTACTTAATGTCATATTTCAAAAATGAAGTTTCACTTTGATAGTTAGTCTTGGATAGTGTTTATAACTGCTTTGATTTAGTATATTAGCTTCAATGGTTATATTAATAACTAATAGTGTTATAACTAAGAAAAAATCTATCTTTTGAGAAATTAATTGAACGGTAAAATATTATAAAGTTACAACATTGATTAACCATCCTATTATATTTTTAAATTGGGGGATCTTAAAATAAATTTTTTAGCAGAAATTTTTATTGAAACTCAATTCAACCCTCTTAAGTGTCTTACTAAGACCAAAATTTGGTATCAAATGTTGTTTTTATACTACTATTTTCAAAGGATTCAATGATTTTTCGATATTTTTAACTATGATTTAGTTGTGTTTTAAAGATCTCTAAATTTGTTTTAGTTCTAAATTTTTAGCTATTTAAAATCCATAATTTATTATATGTTATAGATAATAGATAGTAAAGTTATGGGATTGGATATTTGGAAAGTAATAGAAGATAAATATGAAATACCAAAAACTTCAGAACAACATGGAGTGATTCTACAAAAGTTTCTTATAATAATAAAATATAAAGTTAAGAATCCCTTGTTTTGTGATTTAGAAGATGAAATATTAAATAGAATATCTACTTTTAAATCTGCCTATGAAATTTGGGATACCTTAGCTATAAAACATGAAATAACCAATAATGTAAATGAAATGAGACTTAATACTTATACTATTAAGTATGATAACTTTAAGATGAATCCTAATGAACCCATTTTGGATATGTATCTTATGTTTAGTGAAGTAGTCAATAAAATGACCCCTCATTGAAGTCCAATGGGTGTCGACGAACCAATCATGAGGATACACAGATGTCTACCTGAAAGATGGAGATGAACCTCAGTATCAATTAGAGAATCATGCAACATCATTAAGTTTCCATTCAATGAGATTATAGGTAAATTGATGATATATAAGGAAGAGTAAAAGGTAAACAAAGTGAAAGAGGATGAACCAAATAGAATGTCAGTGGATCTCAAAACCACTAATTCCAAAAATATAGAAAATAAAAGGATATAGTCTCATTTTGATAGTAAAAGAAATAAATATTCACCATATGAAAGTGATAATGAAATGGATCAATTAGAAATAATGTTAATGATGTTTTATATAAGGAAGAAATTCTTTAGGAATCCCATATACATAGAAATGTATGATCAGAAGGTAAACTAGAAGAAGGACTGTCAAAGGAATGAGAAATCAAATGAAATATTTTTTGATGAATATAAGAGAAAGGGACATGTAAAGTTTTATTGTACCAAGATAAAGTATAAAAAGAAGTATGAACACAAATATAGAATGTAAAAAAAGGAAATGAAAGAAACATGGATTGATTGTAAGGATATCTAAAGTGACTCTGAATCTTCACATGATGAAAAGGATGAAAAAACCAATATGTGTTTCATGATAAACGCATTAGAGTAACCCTTGAGTAACATGTACAAAATTTCTATTATTCTGATGATAAAATTGATTCTAAAAATATGACTAGTGAATAAGTGTTTGAATACATCCAAATGATTGAAGATACATGAAATGAATTAAAAGATAAATATAAATCTCAAAATAAACAATACGCTCTTACTTCTATTGTTAAATCTGAGATTACTATATAAAATGAAAAAAATGATCAATTACATTAAGAGACCAATGAACAAAAATTATCTAATGAGAAATTAAGGAAAGATTTAGGAAAATTTTCCAAACGAAGGAATATTGTAAAAAAGATGCTACGTAAACATGTAACTCCTAAGTATACTACTGGTATAGGATACCAACCTGGACTAAGGAACATAGCTAAAACTCATTTTATAACAAAATCGGGAAAATCTAATTTCTTATCCAGAACAGAAAAATATTCTAGTTCTAGATTTGGGAAGTAATTCACTACTTTTGTTTTCAGGTCCAATCAAATTTTACTTTTCCAATACATTACAAACTATGTATAGGAAACCCATGTAGCAATTATGGCTTCCCAAATCTCTTATTACTTATGTAACTAGACCCCAAAAAAATCTTGGTGCCAAAATCATCATTTGCATAATTCTTTTTTAGGAAAGGATTTTAAAGTGATCCTATAGAATTATATGGTACTTAGATATTGGATTTTCAAGTCACATGATAGGATATTAGTCACACTTTTAGAATATGATAAATATTGATGGTGGATATGTCACCTTTGGCGAAAAATGCTAAAGTAAAAATAATTGTCCTCGGCTTTATTGGTAACTCTAACTCAGTTATAATTTATAAAGTACATTTTTTTAATTGATTAAAATATAACCTGCTTAGTATTTCACAATTATGTGATGATGGTTTCAATATTAAATTTCAAAATGATGCTTGCAATGTTTTTAATTCTAAAAATGAAGTTGTATTTTCTTCTTTTAGAAATAAAAATTTCAGCCTATTAATATTGATACTTTAGTTTCTCAAAATGTATCATGCTTATGTTTATTTCACAATGTATTGGATTTGAAATAAAAGACTAAAAAATTGTGACATAAACTACCATTTAAGTATTACTATAAAATTCTTATTCAAGGATCTACCCAAATTTTATTTTCCCATTAACCCTAGTTGTAATCCATTTCAAGATGGTAAACAACACAAAATATCTTTCAAACAAATAAAGAATCTTCAACATCTCAACCTCTAAAGTTGGGTCACATGGACTTTTTTGGACCTTTTAGAGTTTTAAGACTTGATGGGAAGCACTATGTCTATGTTTGTAAGAACCCAGATCTTTGTTTCAGGTATATTTTTCCTTTTCTGGTCATTTTTTAAGAAAAGAGGAAAATCTAAGAATTTTCTAAATACACGTTGTGTACTTTATAAGTACATGTCATGTACATTGATCCTGCAAGAGTTCGTGTGATGGCCATATCTGGTCCACACACACAGTGTGTAGGGGTGATGTGGAGGCCGCTTAATGTGGTGTACAGAAAATGAGAGCACACACCTTGTACTCAAGAAGTACACGCTGTGTACTTTTCTTTTTATTTCATTAAATGGATCGAGGTCGCGTATAATCCCTATTTTTGTCTTCTTCTTCACCTAATTATGTCTAGAGCATCTGAGGAGGCCGATTCTTCTCCTATCCACTGATCTATCACCAGTTATCTGAATCGAATGTCATCGGTTGCAATAGAGCACAACGGTGAGTTCTGGGTTCTTTCTTGGCCACGTTTCCTGATTATTTCTCTTATGGGAGTAATCTAAGGTTGAACTTTTTAGGCGTATTTTTAGATCTTCTTCATTATATACTGATTCACAGGTCGAGTTTCATGTATATCAATCTTCTAGGATCGAGGTAGGTGGTTTGTTTCCCTACATTGAATGTAATTGAGTTTTTGTGCAAGAAGTGTCAAATTCCCATGTATCGGGTATCTCGAGTTAGGGTTTTTGAACTTGTATTATTTTTTTCCTTATATTTCTTGTATGCTTGAGGTTATTAGATGATTAATGATTTCTTGTTACCATGTTTGAGGATCACTCCAAGGGACTTTCCCTTGTTTTGGTTGTTTACCGACGTTTGGCTTAGGTAACCTGTGAGGCATACCTTGTTGCAATGATTGCCTACCTTAAGATAATTGATTGCATATATTGCCTTCTGTTTATATGATTTCGATGCATTATAGTTATTATCCAAGTATTTTTTGAACTTAATTAGGGTTGCTGACAGTCGATTACACATGACTAGACTGCTCAGGGCTATGTGAACCTGGTTCGGTAGACTAAAGACAGAATTGATGATTAAGGGCTTCCCTAGAGAGTCTGTTATAAATTAGTATCATTCGCAGGACCTATAGGAATTGTAATTTTTTATTCCTCATAGTTTCCTTAGTTACATATTGAGACTATAGGGGAATTAGACATAAGTGCTTCTTCAGAGAGTTTATGACTATCGTTGCAAGACCACAGGGGAATTGACGATGAGTGTTTCCCAGAGTGTATGTGCCTTTGTATGATTACTTGACTATAGGGGCCTTCCAGTATGAGCCACCCATAGAGTCAGTGTGAATATTGTTTGGTTGGCTGTGATTAGTCCACCAAGCCAAATAACAAGCTTTTGTTTTGTACTGCATGTAGTTTAGGTAGACTGCTGATATACCTGTTGTGTTACTTGCTATGATTTGGGAATATAGATCTGTTGCTAGATTCCTTGGGTGATAATTAAATGACTAAATTAAATTACTAAATAAATGTGAATGGAGATTTTTAGGATTGTTTACTTAATGTACTCATGTCTCTCTTCTGCATTTATTTCATTTACTTTTTCCAAATTGCTCACTGACAGTAGGGCAAAGATCTTGTGGTGATTTCCTACTTGGATTAGTCTCACACCCTTTTTGGGTCCTACTTTTCGGCCCAAACAGGATATATGGTTGCAGGTGTGGATAGGGATTCTGGCCCTTCTACTTCAGGTACATGATTACTGGTTGGAGATGGAGAGCATAGGACCGAGCCTAGTCTTTCAATAATGCTGGAGTTGTTGTGTACTTTTAGTACATTTTTATCAGTTGTATTTTAGCACATTTTTGTGTTTTCTTCTTTCCTTAGATACTTGTACTTGCTGCATCATTTTCATCATTATTATATTATACATTGTTTCTGCTGTTTTGTTTCAGTTATTGTATGTTTTTTAATGCTTCCGCTATTGACTGTTATTTCCTTTTCTTTGTATACCTTACCAAATTAGGGAATAGTTTCCCCAATGACTCACTAAGGCCCTCGCTGCTAGTCGGCAGCCTCTGGTGTTTGGGGAAACTCACTTGAGGTCATGTGGAAAACTGGGTACCAGGTACCAGTTCAGTGGATCTGTATTCGAGTCATTACAAAGTGGTATCAGTGGAGTTTTTTTCATTTCTATTGACTTACTATTTAGCGGCATTCGACGGGGATAGGACGAAATAGGTAAATAGTAAATAGTTATGCCCGGGAGTTCTAGAACTCGTGTACAGGGAAAACGCCAGATTACCTCGAATGTTGCAATTTTTATGTTTTGAAAATGTTACAGTTTACTTGATTTCACCATAGGCTGGTGCACTTGTTTTGTGTTGTTACTGTTTATATGATTGTGGTTCTATTTTGTTACAACCCGATGAGATGAGTGTATTCCATCCCATGCATCATATAGGGACATGTTATAAAATCAAATGTCATTAATTTTTCCATGCCATCTAGGTTGCATTAGAATTTTCATGCTGTTGTGATTTAATTTGTGATAGACGATGCATGTTGTAGTGATGACTGCTATGATAGAATAACTACCATGTTGATAGGGTGTCATTGTTTAGAGTTTCCTTATCATGGATGCCAAACTTTGGTCTTAGAGGTGCTTTGGGCCCCCGAGGATCGGAATTTGGTGGTTCATGAGTTTATTATACTGTTTACTTATTATATGAATTGTTATGATGCCAAGCTTTAATTTGTGGGCAGTATGGGCCCCCATGGATCGGAATTTGGCACCTTAACGCTTGTTTTCTGTGTTTTCTGGGCTCCAGTGTAGTTCTGAGGCTACTGTCTGGAAAAACAAAGAATAAACGGCGTGTACATCATGAATACACACCGTGTAGTTTTTATCGGTGTCATTGACTGTATGGAAAAGGACATGGGGTGGTGAAAGTTCTTGTAGGAACGCGACGTGTACTAGTTTACACGCTATGTAGTACGACTTGGGTATCTGACCATGTCACGAACAACATGGGTGTGGGGTTTCTTTCAAGTACATATTGTGTCAGTCTGGAACACGTCGTGTAGGGTCGGATGTCTGTCAGGCAGTTTTGCTAACAACACAGGCCAGGTAAGGCATGTCTAGTACACGTCGTGTCTCCTTTGAACACACCGTGTAGTTTTTTCATAGGGGAGTCGTGTGACCGTGTCGTGTAGCTGAACACATGCGTTGGGAAAATCTGCAGGGAAACACGTTGCGTACCATGTTGAAAAACCGTGTAGTAGTGTTTTGTGTACCAGTCTGTGTGACTAATGACACAGACAGGGGAAAAATCTTAAGGACATGATGTGTAGTGGAAAGACACGCCATGTAGTTTCTTGGTGGGATAGACAGTGTTCCTAGCCATGTAGGAGTGATCGGATAGGGAGAAAAAGCGTTAGTACACGCCGTTTAGTTTGATAACACGCCGTGTAGCTGGGTGGTTAACACAACCATGTATGGCCAAGGTACACGACCTAGGTAAAATTTCCAGAAAACACGCCATGTACTGTTTCTAACATGCCGTGTAGTCATTTTTTCAGAATTTAAAAGTTTTTTCCTCCTTTTCCATTTTACTCTCTTTTTCTGAAACTGTGTTCATCATTAATGAAGCTGATATTTTGACTTTTCGGAGCTATGGAACCAAGACGTCCTCTCATTGCATGTCAGGAACCAGGAAGTGACCGTACGCCTGATACGGCAGACCAGGGACTACCAGTAGTTCCACATATCGTTCCAGACAAGACACATGCAGTGATTCCAGACACTAGTGCAACCTCTCAGTTTAGAGATGGTTTCATGATATTCATGCAGGCCTTCCAGGGAGCTCAGCATCCTTCCCTATCTATGGTAGAGCTGATGCGGGTTTTTTAGCAACAACATCCTCCCACATTCAGAGGGGAGGGAAGACCACAGGGTGCGGAGTCATGGCTAGAAGCCATGCTATCCATCTTTGAGCACCTAAAGATTCCTCCAGAGAGGAGATTGAAGCTCGAGACTTATATGCTGTGAGATTCCTCCAAGAGATGGTGGGATGTGGTTTCGAAAGTAGGGCACCAACAGGCTATGGATTGGGAAGAGTTCCAGCATACGTTTAACGACTACTTCTACCCAGAGATGTTGAGGGCTGATAAAGCCAGAGTGTTCATGAACCTGAAGTAGGGTACTCTCAAATTTATGGAGTATTCCTCTCTCTTAAAAGAGTTACAACGTTTCACTCCTGTTCTGGGGAATGATGAGATTTTTTTAACAAGGAAATTTGAGGATGGACTCAGACAGGACATCAGATCGTAGGTGAACGTCTTCTAGTTTACTTCTATTACTCTGATAGTCAAATAGATGCTTATTATGGAGAGAAACTTGAGGGATACTCGGGCTATGGTCCATGGAGGTTTAGCTTTTAGGGATGAATATTTTTAGGTAGACAATAGGAAGCGCCACCGAGAGTCTAAACGAGGTGACTCGAGGAAACGAGGTATTCCTTCTGGTAGATGAGATCTTACTTCTGGAAACCAAGTGGTGTGCTATGAGTGTGGAAAAAACAATCATAATAATCCTTAGTGCCCAAGAGACCTAGTTGAGTGCTGATGATGCAGTAAGATGGGTCATCTGCAGCATTTCTGCAAGGTTCTTCTTGCAGCTGTTAGTGAAGGGGGATCAGTTTCGACTCCACGTACAGGAGCAGGATTACGAGTTCCACTGCAGACTGGGGTATGGAGTTCTTCAGTTCATTTAGGATAGGGTAGAGGTCATGGACGCAGTGGTCAGTCTCAGGGAGGGTCATCTCAGGAATCTCAGGCTGCTACACAGGGTCGCGGTGCAGGCCAAACTTTTGTAGTAGAACAGATTTATCAGGAGTAGGATCCTGGACCTTCCACAGTTTGAGGTAAGATTTTAGTTGCCTCAGTTTTATCCTCTTAACTTATCGATATAGGAGCTTCTCATATCTTTATTTCTGTGCATACTATGTAAATCCTTAGACTTACTTTTTATACTTCTGAGTATATTATGACGCTAGACACTCCCTCGGGAATTAGAACTGCTAGCATGCATCAGTGAATAGACTTCCCCCTTGAGGTTGTTGGGAGTCTTTTTTTCTGGAGTCTATGTTTTGGAAATGACAGGCTATGATGTCATTCTTGGGATGGACTGGTTAGTTCCCTTCCAAACCATTGTTGATTGCTATCATCGTAGGGTGATTTTTACATCACCGGAGGGCGAATATTTTCTTCACACGGGCGAATGGGATGTCAAGGCAAGCAGAGCAGGACCAGAGCATCATGGGTCAGGCGGTGTTATGGACCAAATTGCTAGCTTATATCTGGATGACCATGGAACTTCTCAGATAGATTTTACTCCAGTCTTTAATCACTTTCCATATGTCTTTCCAGATGATTTTTCAGGTTTTCCTCCAGAGGGAGAGGTAGAATTCTCTATTGAAATTGGGCCAGGAGCGGCACCGGTGTCCATTCCTCCTTATAGGATGGCTACACCGGAGTTTTAGGAGATCAAGAAATAGGTGGAGGAGTTGTAAGTAAGGGGGTTCATCCGACCCAGTACTTCTCCTTGGGGTTTGCATGTCCTATTTGTGAAGAAGGCAGATGGCACCCTTAGGCTTTGTGTGGATTATCGGAAGCTGAACCAGTTGATGGTTAGGAACCGATATCCATTTCCACAGATAGATGATCTCTCTGATCATCTTTGTGGAGCCAGAGTGTTCTCGATGATCGACTTGAGATCCGGCTACCATCAGTTGCATGTCAGACCATCTGATATACCTCTTATAACCTTCCGGAGCAGGTCTGGTCTGTATGAATATTTGGTTATGTTGTTCAGTCTCACTAACGCAC
Source organism: Viscum album (assembly GCA_963277665.1). Lineage (NCBI taxonomy): Eukaryota > Viridiplantae > Streptophyta > Magnoliopsida > Santalales > Viscaceae > Viscum > Viscum album. Next base: position 729,806,770 of record OY728155.1, read on the forward strand.
CGGAAGTTTTCATGGCACTGATGAACAGAGTTTTCCATCCTTACTTGGATTCCTTCGTGGTGGTTTTTGTGGAAGACATATTGGTGTACTCTCACACTCTACACGACCATGCTACCCATCTAGATATCATTCTGAGTACACTGAGGGAGCATCAATTATATGCTAAGATCTTACAGTTCCACTTTTGGATGGATGAGATTCACTTATTGGGTCATGTCATCTCAAAGACAGGAGTATCAGTAGACCCAGAGAAGGTGAGAGCAGTAGTTACCTAGGTGCAGACGAAGAATGTCTTCGAGGTACGAAGTTTCGTAGGGATGGTTGGTTACTACAGGTGATTTATACAAGACTTATCACGCTTAGCAGCGCCACTGATGAGATTGACTATGAAGGGGGTGAAGTATGTTTGGTCAGAAACCTGTGATTCAGCCATTCAGGAGCAGAAGGGGAGATTGACTTTAGAACCGATTCTAGTTTTGTCGGAGCCGAGAAAGAGTTATACAGTTTTATGTGATTCATATGGTAGCGGGCTTGGAGCAGTGCTTATGTAGTAGGATTGTGTTATTGCATGTGGAACTCAGTAGTTGAGGCCACATGAGAGGAACTATCCTACACACGACCTGGAGTTGGCTGTAGTTGTTCATGCTTTGCGTTGTTAGAGACATTATCTTCTGGGAGAGCATTTTATGGTATATACTGACCACAAGAGCCTCAAGTATATCTTCACGCATCATGACTTGAATCTAAGATAGAGGAGGTGGGTTGAGTATCTATAATGTTTAGATTTTGAGCTTGCTTATACGCCTGGGAAAGGCTACATTGTTGCAGACGCACTGAGCAGGAGGACACAGATACAGGCAGTTCAGGAGGCCAACAGCGAGTGGTAGCTTATGGCTCTGTTCTTAGAAATGCATTTGGAGGTGCACGAAAAACAGGGTCAGACTTTTCTTTCTTCTGTAGCTATTTCCTCTACCCTTCTTGACCGAGTTCAAATGAGGAAGCTATCAGATTCCAAAGGCCTAGTCCTACGGGAAATTGTGTCAGGAGAGGACCCTCTTCCCGGATGGACCATAGGCTAGGATGAGATCTTGTGTTTCCAGGGATGAGTATGGGTTCCAGAAGATATATGCAAGGAGCTGATGCGAGACTTTCATTCCTCAGTTTGGGTAGTTCATCCTAGCGTCACCAAAATGTATCATGATCTACACCGCCAGTATTGGTGGCCAGGTATGAAGAGAGATGTTTATGGTTTTTTCATGAGATGTTCCACCTGTCAGCAGGTGAAGGTATAGCACCAACAACCCGCAGGGCTTTTACAGAAGCTACCCATTCCCGAGTGGAAGTGGAATGATGTCATGATGGACTTCGTAAGAGGGTTACCGAGATCACCTCAAGGGATTGACACGGTATGGGTTGTCATTGATAGGCTCACGAAGGTTACTCACTTCTTTCCGATCAATGAGATCATCGGTGTCAATGAGCTTGGACGGTTGTACATCTGTGATATTGTACGCTTGCATGGGGTTCCGAGTAATATCATTTCAGATAGGGACACCCATTTTATATCGCATTTCTGGCAAGGGTTACAGAGGTATTTGGGTACATAGGTACTTCTGAGTACAGCTTACCATCCTCAAATAGATGGCCAGTCAGAGCGCACGATATAGGTGCTAGAGGACATGCTACGAGCTTGCGTCCATGATTTTGGAGGTTATTGGGAGAAACATATACCTCTAGTGGAGTTCACCTACAATAATAGTTTTCAAGCAACTATTCAGATGGCACCTTATGAGGCTTTGTATGTTAGGTCGTTCTGGTCACCATTGAGTTGGATGGAGGCCAAGTGGTAGCTATGCTGGGACCTCATATTGTTTTGGAGACTACAGAACATGTGGAGTTGATTCGGAAAAGGATGGATACTGTACAGTCTCGGAAAAAATCTTATGATGGTTAGCAGAGACGACCTTTCGAGTTCAAGGTCCGAGATCAGGTTTTTCTATGTGTTACCCCGAGGTTGGGACACTAGAGGATCAGGAGACAAGGTAAGCTTTCACTGAGATATGTCTGGCTATTTGAGGTTCTAGAAAGAGTTAGGTAGGTTGCTTATAGGTTTCAGATACCTCAGAGGTACCATGCTATGCATGACGTCTTCCATGTTTCTCAGCTTTGATGCTATTTCTCAGACTCATCTCATGTATTTCAACCCGAGGAGGTACAACTAGAGCAGGATGCATCATTCGGAGAGCATCCTATCAGGATTTTTGATCGTAGTGAAAAGGTACACCATGGCTGATCTGTTCATATGGTATGGGTGCTATGGTAGCACAACTGTGTGCAGCTAGAGAATTGGGAGTGGGAGGCCGATATGTGCTCACAATGGCCAGAGTTGTCCGAGGTTTCTTCTTCGCTACCTTGATAGGGAAATTTGGGGATGAATTTTTTTAAGGGGGAAGTTTTTAAGAACCCTGATCTTCGTTTCAGGTATGTTTTTTCTTTTTCTGGTTGTTTTTGAGGAAAAGAGGAAAATCTGGAAATTTTTTAAGTACACGTTGTGTTCTTTATAAGTACACGCTGTGTACTTTGATCCCGGGTGTGGCTGTGTGATGGTCATGTCCGGGCAACACACAAGGTGTGTAGGGGTGATGTAGAGGCTGCTTAATGTGGTGTATGGAAAAGGTGAGTACATGCCATGTACCAAAGAAATACATGCCATGTACTTTTCTTTTTATTTCATTAAAAGGACCGGGGTCACATCTAATCCCTATTTCCGTCTTCTTCTTCTCCTAATTATTTCCAGAGCATCCGAGGAGGCCGAATCTTCTACAAGCCGATGATCCATCACCAGTTATCCGAATCAAATGTGGTCGGTTGCAATAGAATCACAGCGGTGAGTTCTTGGTTCTTCCTTGCCCACATTTCTTGATTCTTTCTCTTATGAGAGTTATCTAAGGTTGAACGTTTTAGATGTTTTTGAAGATCTTCTCCATTCGAGGATGATTCACAGGCCACATTTCAAGTATATCGATCTCCTAGTATCGAGGTTGGTAGTTTGTTGCCCTACGTTGAATGACTTTGAGTTTTTGTTCAAAAAGTGCTGGATTCCCATGTATCAGGTATCTCGGGTTAGGGTTTTTGAACCTATATTATTTTTTTCCTTAGATTTAATGTATTCTTGAGGTTATTAGATGATTAATGATTAATTTTTAGCATGTTTTAGGACCACCCCATGGGTTTTTCCCATGTTTTGGATGTTTACCTCCGTTTGGCTTAGGTTTCTTGTGAGGCATACCTCGTTGCAATGATTGCCTACAGAACTGGTTCCCCGTACCCAGTTCTCTACAGTTCAGTGAATCCTATTATCATTTCACCAATTATGCTAGAATAGTAGAGAAACTAAGTGGTATTAAAATGAAAACCCTATGAAGTTAAAATGGCCATGAGTTTGAAACCCATGAGTGTGAATCTTTTTTATCACAAAATGGCTATAGTCATAACTTCTTTTCCCCTAGGACACCTTGAAAAATGGTGTTTTAGAAATTAGAAACATAACCTTACAAGAAATAGAAAGAAACATGATTAATGAATATGACCTACCTATCTACTTTTGTGATGAACCTATCAATACAGATTTCTATATTACTAATTGAGTCTTAATCGGGACAATTCATAAGAAAACTCCCTACGAGTTGTAGAACAATAGAAAACCCAAATTTAATTACTTAAATTTTTTGTTGAAAATTTTATATTATCAATACTGAAGAAACTATTGACAAATAGTCATCCAAAAGTGATGAATGAATTTTACTAGTCTATTAAATCTCTAGTATATCCTATAAAGACTTTAATAAAATAACTATGTTTGTTGAAGAATGTATACATGTAAAATATCATGAAATAGATCCACATGAACCTATGAACTCCCTATAAAACCTTGAGTATGATGTGTCCAATCTATACATAAATGAAAAATATTTTGATCCTGATGTTGAGAAATATGTAAAATCTTCCATTTCTATAAATTCTCCAAAATCCAGTCGTAATGAACCTGAATCTATTGAAGAAGTTGAAATCACTATCCCTTCTCTTTTTAGATCAATTAGTACAATACTTTAGATGATATTGTTGTATATTTAGATAAAGTAACTCATACTAGAGCTTCTCTAAGAAATTATGTTGAACATCAAGCTTTCTGGTCAAAACTAGAACCTAAGAAAAACAATGAGGCAATCAATGATGAATTTTGGTCGATGGATATGCAAGAAGAATTAAATCAGTTTGAAAGTAATAATGTCTAGAAACTAGTGGATAGACATAAATATGCCTTGATATATGTACTAAATGGGTGTTCAGGAATAAATTTTACAAATTTGGTAATATTTTTAGAAATAAAGCTTGATTAGTTACACAAGGTAATAGTCAAGAAGAAGGGATTGACTATGAGTAAACTTCTGCACCAGTTGCAAGATTGAATCCTTTAGAATCATTCTTGAAAATAAATCACATCTAAATTTTATTCTATATCAAATGGATGTTATGATTGCATTTCTAAATGGGTATATAGTTATTGATGTTTTTGTAGACCAACCCCCTAGTTTTACAAACCCTCCTTTTCCAAATCAGGTTCCTAAATTTAAAAAAAATATTTATATGGTTTAAAACAATCTCCAAGATCTTGGTCTCATAAACTATGTAGTTTTAATATTTTTAAAGGTTTTAAAGAATGTATATCTGATCCTAATATCCTTATAAAAATAATTTCTAAAGAGGTTTCAGTTCTTCAAATCTTTGTTGATGATTTAATTTTTTTTAATCTTCTAAAAATTATTTATATGTGGATTTTTCAAAGATGAAGAAAATTGAATTCAAAATGATCTTGATGGGTGAACTAAAATTCTATTTTGGATTTAAAATATTTCAAAATAAATAATGTTTTATTTTTAATGAATGTAAATATAATAAAGATACTCTAAAATGTCTTGGATTGGATATTAATAAAAGTAGTGACACTAAAATGAGTACCACCGGTATGTTGGATCTTGATGAGAATGTTAAATCTGTTGATCAAACCACTTACAGAGAAATGATTGGGAGTTTACTCTACTTAATTTCTAGCAGGCCTGATATTATATTTAGTGTGTGTATGTGTCCTCGTTTTCAATAAAATCCTATAGAGTAACATATTCTTGCAGTTAAAAGGATTTTCAAATACATCAAACGTACTACCAACATAGGAATGTTCTGCTCTAGAGGAAAATCAGTTGATCTAGTTAGCTATTATGATGTTTATTTTTGTGGTTGTGAGTTATAGAGAAAAAGAACCTCTGGAAAATTTCAATTTTTGGGAAAGTCACCAGTATCATGGTTTAGTAAAAAAGAAAAATTCTATTTCATTATCGACTATGGAAGCGGAATACATAGGTATCAGTAGTTTTGTTTGCTCAAATTTTGAGGATGAAACACACTTTTCTAGATTATGGATATTAATTATTACATGTCCCTATAAATTTTGATAACACAAGTGGTATTAGCATCTCTATGAGTCATTTATATCATTCATCAACAAAACATATGGATGTAAGACCTAAATTTTTGAGATCATTATCAAAAATGTGATATTACTTTAGATTTCATTGGCACTAAACATCAGATTGATGATAGTTTCATTATGACTTTAAATTATAAAAGGATGAGTTACATTATACCATAATTTGGAATTATCATCCTTGAGTGACTAATTAATGTCTCACAGTTACTATCTCATAGTTTACTATCTCACAGTTACTACCTCACTATTTACTGTCTCACAATTTAATATCTCACAGTTTACTGTCTCACAGTTACTCTCTCATAGTTACTGTATCTCAATTTATGTGTCCCATGATTTTTGTCTCACTTATTATGGTCCCACCAATTAGATTCACACCAAAATTTTGACACCATGACAACTTATTCCGGTCTCACTGTTATGAATCAAAAAAAATTTAAATCTTTTTCATGAATTGCAGTATTGGTTATTTTAGTTCTTTTATACCGTGTTTCTGTGTTTTGCGACGTTTGAACTCCCTAAAAGATAAAAACAATTTCCTTCAAATCCCTCTTCACTCATACTCTCTACTCTCAAAGCCAATCTCTCTTCTCTCAAACACATCTTCTTCTATGAACCCTCATTGAATTCCCTGGATCAAGCGCCTGTCTTTATCATCTGCAAAAAATCATTTATCATCAAAGAAACAGAAAAATGATCTGATTACCATGCCCGAGAAACCACTAAACCCATGTCTAGAGGATCGTACAATAGTTTTAGAGAAAGATATTTTGAAAAGTGGCTCCTATTAAGTAAGTCACTTGTTCCGAATGTCATGGAATAACAAGGATGGTTATAGTTGTTTTCAAAAGAGAAATGAACTATCTATCTGAATATCTTTTTTGAATTATATAAGTATGTTCAGTTTTCTTTCAACTCTAATGATGATTTAGTTGTTAGAAGCTGGGTAAATGGATACAAATCCACCTTTTATTCGAGCATGTGGGATTCCTACTTAGGAATACCTCATGAAGTAATTTTTGAGGACTATTAATGAGGTCCTCCTCCACCAAGTGATTTGTTTATCCTGGAAGATGATCTGGGTGAGTTGACTGGAAATAAAAAGAAAATAATTCCGATTACTACAGATCTGCATGGGGATACTTGGTTCTTGATTAGGTTTATTCAACATCTAATTTTTTCAAGGAAATGATCTTTTTCCAATATCAAGTATCAAGATGTGATATTGATACATCTAATAAAGAATGGTCACAAAATAAATTTTTGTAAGTACACTATCCTTAACATATGTGACATGATCAGGGAAACATCAAAATCAACTTATCTTTTCTATTCATGGTTTATCTCTGCTATGCTACTAACAAAAAGTGTGTTCGGTAAAAAATAAGAAGTGGTTAAAGATTCTGTTTTTTCATATATAAGGATACATGAGGATGAATGAAGACCAAATGGAATACATGGAAGAGATCATGGTTTGAAGATAATGACTGATTGTATATAGATTTTAATCATGTTGATAACCCTTCAAGACCTAATAATGTCACTGACTCTTGTTTAGAGTTAGATGATCTTGTAGAATATTTGGATGAATAAATGGAAGGTGATGTTGACAGAACTGAAGGTGAAAAAATGCTAAAGAAGGTGAAACAATTATGGAAAAATCTCATGAACCTTCTCACACAGTTCCCTCTAGAGAATCTCCTCTCTATAAAGGTAATGAAGATGTAGTTGGAAGGAATGAATATATTTCTAAATAAGAATGAAAAAAATTCTTCTGTGGAAGAGCATGTTACCCCTAAGAAACAGACAGAGAAAGAATCTATAGAAATAGAAGGGAATTTATCTGCTGAAGAAATAATGGAGAAAGATTTTCAATTAGCTATATATGTGGATGAATCTGATAGAGTAGAGGGTGTGGAAGAAGGTCATGATATTGAGTCTCTTATTCCTATAAGAGATGTACCCGTTGAGGAGGAGAAAATACACATCTTAGAAATAATTCAAGTTCCAAATCCTATTGACTCAAGTTTTTTGGATACCTAGTACATGTTTCCATGGTATTTTTATATTTATGATTCTAATGGAATCTTAGTTCTTGGATTGGATCTTTAAACCAAGTTTCAGTTGAAACAAATCTCTAAAGTTATGTCTCCTTTGGAATTGGATCTTGTCTCTATTCATACTCCACTACCTTCTCAAGAATATTTTTTTTATTTATGTCAGGACAATCTAAATGAATTTGGAGAAAAAAATAGGGTCTTGATATGCTCATAAATTTAGAGCCCTCCCCTATGACCAATATCAATGAAAGGGATGTTGCATTACTTCTGGAAAAAGTTATATGGAATATCCAACCCAAGATGCTTCAAAATATTTAGGAATTCTGGATTGAGAAAAAACAGTAGAGTGATGAGGTGAAATATTTAAAATCTATGGTTGAGGAAATGAAGAAATACTTGAATGTTGCTCAAGATCTTGTTGCTCATCTCAGTGAAGGTGATGCTAATAAGCTCCCATATAAGGTTGTACTTATTTTTTAAAATGTTGGGGTCGAAGCCTCATTTTATTATTAAAGAAAATACCTCCTTTAATCATGGTATACGGAGACCCCTTACATAGCTCAAAAGCCCAAGGCCAAGTGTACTGAATATAAGGATTGAAAGCCCTTTTTTACTAAAAGGTCCCTTCAGTGAATAGTACTACTACAATACTCTAGTGTCTATTGTACTAGCTATAGTACCACAACAGCTACAGTTCCACCACTACTATAATTCTTGTATAGCTACAGTACTGTAATAGTAACCTAGAAATTAGTCCCTATCCAAATTTTGATCCTAGTTCATTTGGATGGAAAGAAGAATCCTATATTTAGAAAAGAACTTCATTATATGTTGGGTGGTACTGATCAAGGGAGACTCTCTACAATCCTTAAGTGTACTGACCATGTGCTTGACTTGGTAAAAGTTCACTCAAAAATTTCAACTTATACTCAATAAGAAATCTCTAAGAAACCTGATTACTACTTCAAGTGGATCTATTCCAAGCATGAGTTGATCAATACTTTTAATTATCTTGTGGAAACATTGAAGCTTTCTCCTGTAACTAAAGCTTTCAAAAATCAAGTACTGAATCTACAATACAACACACCTACTCAAGATAAATTCATAGAGATTAAATATGGCTTTGTAAAGGCCATGCAGTATAGTGGTGAAATCATTTCAGACATTATCAACTTGTTAAATCCTTATATGCACGTTTAGAGAGCATTCATCATAGCTCTTGTAGCGGCTCTTTTGAAGACTGGTCAACCTCTTTCCACCTATCCTTCTACCTCCACTTATTTTTCCCCTACTACTATGTCTGTTACTCATGCATTGAGCCAGAATAGGATTATTATAATTGAATAGATTTTGACTAATTTTTTTCATCAGACCAACACTATCCCTTTATATCATTTACGAAGTTCCACTACATTCCCTTACTACTACCTCTACCAACTCCACTTCGGTACCTCTTTCTCCTCCTCCTATTGTCTCTGATAAAAACATAGTGTAGGTTGTAGAATCTAATGAGAAACAAAGGATTGTTTTTATAGGGTACGGATATATTTTTTTGTTGAAAATCAACTTTTTGTGTATCTTCAATGACAATTGATCCCTCTATTTTATTCTCTTGTTGGTTTCATTTAGTGTTTTTTTTATTATTCTCGTTTTTATAATCCTAAAAGAGGGGAAAATAAGAACTGGCTGTTAGTCATTTATGGAAAAAAGAACCTTTACAAATATGATCTAATACCTTGATAGGATAATAAATCTGTTTCTTCAATTCTATTATGTATGGATTCTAAATTCCATGATTTTTTATCAACAAAAAGGAGGATAATGTTAGAAACCTCTTGTTTTAATGCTCACAAATCATGTAAATTAGGAAAATCATGTAACTCATGTAAATCATGTAAATCATGGTTATGTCTTATAAATCATGATTACTCTTGTTCTACTATGTTTTATTATGATTATGATTAACCTTAATACGTTATATGAGTATTGATTCTTAAAACATATGGAAGGGGTTTGACTAAGTATGAGACATTGTTTCTTTGCCCAAACATTCTCACCGTTTAATCTATAAATTTGCAAATTCTGTGACATTGTTTCCCTGACACTATAACTATACTACCAGTTCCAAAATTTCTAAAGGAACAGGCATCATAACCATGATACTGGTTCCAGAATTCACAAAGGACCATACACCGCAACCTTGCTACCGGTTTCAGAATTCAAGAAGGACTAGACATTGTTTCTGTAACACCAGTTCTATGACACCGTAATAGGAAACTGTTTTGATGTTTGAAAAAGAACAGGATACCATTACCATGAAATTGTTGCAGGACACAGTCTCAATGCACCGTACTTGAATCACTGTGACTATGGAAGTATTCATGACTCAACAATTGTGACATCATTCCTTACTTAACAAGTTTTCTATATTTTTCTATTAAATTTAAAAGTTGATTCTAACAGTCCTATTAGATTAATTTAATGACACTGAAAAGTTTAATGATCTTTTTTAGACATAAAACATGAAATTATGTGGTACGAGGTGCGGAGATCTTGCAATAATTCATTTATAATACGAACACATGATGATTAAATACAATGTGGTGAATGAGCTGAAAATGAGTCAAGAAAGGGAATAAAAGAGATGTTATAGAATAACACACATGCATACAAGAACACGTACAAGAACACTTGAAGAAATATAGTTTTCTACTAGATATATCACTATGGATCAAACCATAGAACATCCCTACAATAATAAAATGTAGATAAGTAGAGAAACTTGCTGAACTAAAAATCAAAACATGAAGCTCCACGATAGTTAGCTTTCCTAAGAGGACGCAAACATTAAATCTACTACATACTAGAAGTCCAGAGTTTCATAGAACAAAACTTCGAGCATTTATAATCCCTTCTTACTATATTCCACTATATTGTGGACTATTTTATCAATATATTTAGTAGTATGTTCATATATCTATTTAACACACACTGTATCCTACACTGAACTAAAAGATACAAGATACCCTCACACAAATATTTTTTTACACATTTTTTGACCCACGTATAACTGTGGAAGAGGTCCTCTATGACCTGGTTGTAATATTTCTCATGTAGAATTGTTGTAGAGTTCAAGTGACTAGGGGAGTCTTCTGTACTATTATGTAATCCCTGATTGAAGGTGTGGGTTATAGCTTTTTATATATTTCACATGGTGAAAGGTGACTACCAAATGGATTGGATTAGGTCTCATCTTGATACTGGACAACTTGTTTTATCCACTATGTTTTTAATTTAGTTTTTCTTTGTTTTAACTCGTATTTCATAAAAATTTGTTTCACTTTGATAGTTATTCTGGGATAGTTTTTATAACTTCTTTGATTTAGTAAATTAGAATCAAATGTTTTATCAATATCTCATATTGTTGTAACAAATAAATAATCAAATTTTTAGAAATTAATTGAACAGTATAACTATTATTAATTTACTAATTTGATTAACTATCGTAAACTATTTTTAAATTGTCAGATCTTCAAAAAAAATTAACAGAAATTTTTATAGGAATCCAATTCACCCCCTCTTGAGTGTCCTACTCAGACCAACAAAAATAATCTAAGTTTAAATTTAGATTCTAATATTTTTTATATTGAGTTCAAAATTAATAATTGTATTCAAGAAAAAACACATGAAAAAGATTAATCAATTGAGGGGGGGCATACTTTTACATGGCCTGATCCAAAATCATGTAAGTTTCATAAATATCATCCTATTGAAAATGTAATTGGAAATATTGATTCTAGAGTTAAAACTAGAAATTCTTTTTTAAAGTTGTTTACCAATTCTTATTTTATTTATAATTTAGTTCCTAATAATATAAATGATGATTTAAATGATTCTAAATCGATGTTTTTTACACAAAATGACCATACTAAATTTTTTAGAAGAAATGTTGGTTCATTCGAAGTATTTATTTAGGATAAGTAGGTAATATGAACTAGATGGATATTTTGAATTAAGATGGATGAATCTGTATAGATTGTGAAAAACAAAGCCAAACTTATTCCTCAATGATACTCTAAAGAAAAAGGTATATACATTAAAGATTTATTTCCATCAATTTTTATATTTGAGGGAATTTTAATTTTGTTTAATTTTTCTTTTTTATATAGTTTTAAATTATATCAAATGGATGTGAAAAGTGATTTATTAAATAGTTTTACAACTAAAGAAGTTTTTGTTTCTCAACCTCCTGGTTTTGAAAATGAAAAACTAATTAAAAATGTTTTTCAATTATATAAATTTTTTTTTAGTTTTAAATAAGAACCATCTTCTTGGTATGAGTGACATTATTTATTTTTATTAAATAGTGGCTTCAAGAAAGGAAATATTGATCGCACATCATTTATTTAAATAACTTTGGAAGTTATTTTAGTTAAACAAATTTATTTTAGATGATATTATTTTTGGTTCATCAAGTGAAATGATTTGTAATTATTTTTCTACATTAATTTCTTCTGATTTTGACATGGGATTAATGAGAGAATTAATGTTCTTTCATGGAATCCAATTTTTCAAAAGAAAATATGGAATTTTTCTTATTCAATCTAATTTTACTGAAGAGTTAGTTAATATTTTTTGTCCCAATTACTTTAAATCTATGAAAACTCTTATACAGGCTAATTTTAAATTATATTTTGATGAATGTGGTAGATATATTTATATTAAATTTTATAAATGAATGATAGGTATCTTGTTATATTTAACATAATCTAGACCTAAAATCATGTTTAGTGTTTTTTATGTTCTATATTTCATGTTAATTATAAAGAGAGTTATATTAATGCATCAAAAATAATAATTACATATGTTAAAGGAACTGTTGATTCTGCTTTACATAATCCTAAATAAATTTCTTTTTAATGTCTTATTCTGACTATAATTCGAGAGGATGTAGATTTGAAAGAAAAATACATTAGGTATGTGTCATTTTCTTTGAAAAAGTTTAATTTTATGGTATTTTAAGATGAAATTATATGTTTCTCTATCTACTAAAAATTCTAAGTATATATATGATTCTAGTATTTGTGCTCAAATTTTAATGAGTAAGTAAAATTTATATGATTTTGGTATTTATCTTACCAAATTTCTTATTAATTTATATAACACTTCTCCAATTTCTATTTTTGAAAATCTCTTACAGTATTATAGAACAAAGCATGTTGATCTTAGATTTCATTTTATTAGAGAACAAGTGAATAAAGGTGATATTGTTTTAGAATTTATCCTTACGAAAAATCATCTAGATGAAAACATTAGTAATAATTTAGACTATACACATTTTAAAAAAATTAAATATGAAATTTGACTATTGGAAATTTAATTATCTTATTTTGTCATATTTTTTCAGGGAATTGTTTTTCTCTTATTTAATTTACAGAAAAAGGTGAAAATTAGTTTTAAATATTTTTTTGTGACAAAAAAAAGGTATGATTTTTTTTCATGTGCATGCATGTATTTTTGTTTTATTTATTTACATGTTATTTTATTTTTTTTAATATCCTAAACGCTTTTACTATTTTATCTGAAAAAATTTAATTCCTCTCTATATTTTAATTATAACTTGTTTTTTAATGATTATAATTTTATAATTCTTGTTTCATTTTAAAGATAACATGTTTATATATATTTTATTAAACTACAACATTGTTTAATTATTTCTCTATCATTATCTTATTTCTGACCGAATACGATTCATTTTATTCTCAAGTAATAAATTCAGTATAAAATGAATTAAAATTTTATTTCATGTTTATTTTATAAATTACACAATAGTGATTAGATGATTTCAAAACTTATACCATTTTAACTACAACTCATTTATATTAGTTTTAATATAATAAAAGAAGATTTAATTTTATATTTGATGGGGTGTGTCATATGTCTGATGATCATGCAGTTGATCTATAATTTTGAATTTTCTAGAATTCAAAACATTATGGTTTCTTTGATATGTCATTTGTTTCTAATTGTAATAACTTGTTCTTTTGTTTTTTATAAAGATAAAATGTTTTTATTAATTTAATTAAACTAAATTCAACTCTAAAAATGTCATTTACATACCTTAAAAATGGTCCTAATTACTAAATTTGTTTCTACAGAATTTAAAACAATTTTACGTAGTATTTTCACTATATCTCATTAAAATGTATTATAATTAACTGATTTTTTATTAATAAAAAATACATTTAAATTATATTCAAATAATTATCATTTAAAAACTAAAAATTTATTCAATTAGGTGGATTACAACTTCACATAAATTTATGTGTTTTTTTTGACATAAATTGATGAAATCCTATTCATCATCCCCTACCTCTAGCCTCTCTCCTCTATGGATGATCACTGAAGATTTATTTCCTTCATCAAGAGTCATTGAAACCATCATCTTCCTCCTTTTATGGGATCTCCTTCAACATCAGCTCACTTATATGGGGTTTCCATCTTAAAATTTGATGGTTGAGTCATTTTTCTCTTCCAATGTGGTGGATAGGTACCAAAAATATGTTGTAGCAACTCCTTCTAATGGATGGTTCCACTTGTAATGGCGGATCAATCCATAATCCCAATGGTGACACAAAAACAACAAGAAATGTGGGTTTTATTTCATATACCTAGTGGTGGTTATTTAATTTCCTTGCCCATTTTTTCATTACAATAGTGATCCTTTAATTTCTTTTTCCAATTTTTTTATCCCAATGCGGATCACCTTATTTATTTTTACAATTTTTTCAAATATCCAACAGTTATTTATGTTCCCAATGGTGGGAAAAAATTTATAACTATTGGTGGATAAAAACCTCCAACGGTGACTCGAATTATTTTTTCCAACAGTGACTTAAATTATTTCTCCCAACGGTACCTTAAATTATGTTTTCCAATCGTAGGTAATTTATAAATAATAGTGGGTAAAATTAATTCTAATGGTGGGAAAAATTATTTTTCATTGGTAACATGTATTTGCCAATTTCAATCATTTTTTCTACCGCTACTGAATATTTCTTCATTCTCTGTTTTTCATCATTTTTTATACTTTGATAAACTACATTAATTTTATAATTATTTTTGGTGTTTTATTAATTTATAAAATCAATATGTATTATATTTAATCCCAGTGAATTTTTATTATAATATTTAAATAAGTTATAAAATGTTAGTAAATTTATTCATTATAATTAAATAACACTTACAACATATTTAAAGAATATTTATGCTTGAATATTTTAAGTTAATTTCATTGAATTGTTTTTTTATTAATTTTTATTTAATGAAATTGAATATATTAAAACAATTTTTTGGTTTTTAAATAACTATAATTACACATCTATTTACTTAAATATAATATATACTAATTATAGAAATTAATAATACACTAAAATGATTATAAAAAGAATGAATTTCCTAAAATTATAAAAGCGTTGAAAATTAGAGCATGAATAAATCTTCACATGTAGTAAAAAAACTACCTTGTGGTGGAAAGAATGATTCACTATTGAAAAATAATTTTCCCACCATTGGAATTAATTTTACCCACCATTAGTTATAATTTACCCAACATTGGAAAACAATTACCCACTTTTAGTTATAAATGTTTACCCACCATTGGGAACACAAGTCACCATTGGGTATATGAAAAAATTAAAAGAGGAAATAAATGACACACCATTGGGATGAAAAAAAAAGTAAAAAGAAATAAAGTACTCTCCATTATAATTCAAAAAAAATGGAAAATGAAATAAAGGACTCACCATTGGGAATATGAAAAAGTAACCCACCAATTGATTAAGAGAAACAACCCAGTGTTGAAAATTTTGGGGCCAACCTATGGCATCCTACCTTTTTATTAGATAACTTTTCATTACATTTTACAAACAGAGGGTCTTTAAAGTCTAGTGTCTTGGAAATCGGGAACATAATACATGAAAACAACATAAAACATTCTTCTAAACAACTCTAAGGCTTCATCAAAGGTTAATACTATGTAAAATTACTGCATCTAATATCCTAGAGACATAGATCAAAGAAAAGGGTGAGCAGAAGGCTTAGTAAGAAAAACATGTGAAATAGTTGACATGTGATCTTGAGAAATATTAATAAGAACTTGATAAAATTCATAAAGGAATGAGAAATGGAAGAATAGGAATATAATATTAAAAGTAACTTGAATCATAAATTGAATATGTGGATACGACATTTCATTTATACATTCATGAACATATAAACATGGTTTATCCCCAACGGGTCATAAAAATTACCAAGGTTATTCACCAAGGTGGCATGAAAGTTGTCATCTCTAGAAATTAATTTATTTACCCAATGCATTGGAGTGCTATCAGGTCACACCCTTAGTATGTATTTATTTTCATGTCATCCACATAGATCATAATCAAACATTTCATAAATAACTCAAAAAGAGTAATAGAAATGGTATTCACATCAAAATTGTTATGTTTTAAAAGTGCTTAAAAATGAGATCGTTATGTCATTTATAACCCAAGGAAATGGATTGAGGGATACATGTATGTAAATTAAAGAATAAAATATATCTTTTTTTTATCTATGAACACTCATAGAAAAGAAATAGTTCTTGGTATTCACAAAAATAAAACAAGAGAATTCCCTGAGAAAAAGAGAGAGAAATTTTGAGACGAAATTGCTACAGCATAACAGCTATATGACAGGATTTTATAAAATAATATAAAGAGATGGAACAAGGTTTTCCCATAAATAAATTAATAATATTATATTATGGGTAAATAATAAAAATAAATAAGATCATGGAGTGGACAATTAAATGACACAACGCTTGAAAAGGAAACTTGCAAGGAAAGTGAAAGCACGATTTCTTTTACGAAAATTCGGCAGCCTAACGGCATCACATAAAAATTCAGAAAATCAATTGATGAGATCTGAAAGGGTATCTAATTATTTGGAAATGAAGTGTAAAATATTAAATATATATAAGAACAATCCCCCTCGTAATAAAATGGAATTATAAGACATAACATAAAAGAAGTCATGACATAAAAGATGATGGTGAAAGGTTCCCCTACCTTGAAGAGTAACTTCGAAAGCATGAATTTTGGGTCCTTGGGAGGACTCCTGGGGAGGTAAGAAGACCAGAAAATCATTGAGGATTGTTTTGGAATGAAACTAATGATGGAAATGGCTTGGTATTTATAGGAAAAGTGAGTGAATAAATTATTAATTTCCAAGGACACCTCATCGGTGGAATTTGAAAAACCATGGGCCTTGCCATGGTATTTTCCCATGGTATTGGCCCCTTGGAACACCTAATAGCATATATCACTATTCATATGTCGACTAGAAATCTTACATCATTATTTCATCATTAAAGATGTCATTAAACATCTGAAACTCAAAACTGCATTTTACTATTCACTGATAATTCAACTGTTTCAGAAAAATCCCAAAAATTCACTCTAACATAATATAGATGCTCTGAATTAAAAAATGAAGTCAATTTTATGAAAATAATTTTCTAAATATTTTTAATTGAATTTTTTAAATAAAATCATTATTTATTCCAAAACTACAACTTTAAATCTATAACTCATTTTTTAACACCTTAGAAAAGTAATCAACATCCAATAAAAATATTGTATACCCATAATACAATAAAGTAAAAATTTATGATTAAATTTTATGAAAATAAATTTCCTTTTTAAATTATTAAATTAATTATAAAATTTTAAATACAATATTTATGGCGTACAAAAATACCAAAACTTAAACTATCATCATTTTTTCACTTATAAGATGTCTAAAATGTATTTATACATTAATGGGTGAAGTTTCTATTTTTTGGCCAATTTACTATTAATTTCTATTCATTACTATTCATATGGGTATGTTACTATTCATACTTACTATTCAATAAAAAACAAGTTGATCTTATTAAACTCTAAAATTCTCACTGATCAAAACTGTAGAAGACCATTTTTTGAAAATCATTTCACATTATTAATTATTTAAAGAATAAAAATTATATTTTAAATTAAGCCTTTTTTCCTAAATTCATCAATAATATTAATCCTATATTTATTCAGATATTTTAAATTCACAAACTTTTCTATATAAATAAATAAAAAATATGTATATAAAAGGATTACACAAAGCATCTAAGGACTCATTACATAGCCCCTTATAACACCAGCATATGACCTAAGTGTAAGGTGTGTTATAGTGATATAATCTTGGGGTGGCTCAGACAACATTGCACGAGTGGTGATTTCTAACAACCTGAACTTCTCCCATAGGAAATTCTATTCAACCTTCATACGTTGAAGTTCAGCATAGGCTTGGTCCAAATCAAAGCCCAGTGATTCTACCTCCTTCCGAAGCTCCGACAGATTGGCTTCATATGGATCAAGTCTATTTTATGTGACCATTCAATCTTCATTCTGTACTAATTAACCAAGATAACCATATTTATAAAAACACAATGTCAAGATTATAGTTTCCAATGGTCGTATTGACTAACGGTCATATAACAGTTGAAACCTAATGGTCTCATTTTAATTATACCAACTTCATTAATTAAAGGATATAGTTCTGTTGAGTATAATATAAAATAACACACAAAATTAGGAAACAAATCTAATTAAAAAGTTTGGGTCATTACATTCTTCCCCCCTTAAAAAATTTCACCCCCGAAATTTTATCTTGTACCCTCTAGTGGGAAGTGATGTGGGTACTTCTGTCTCATGGACTCCTCCGGTTCCCACGTGGCTTCTTCACATTTTTGGTTCCTCTACAACACCTTAACAAGGTGGGTTGTCTTGTTGCGTAGAACCTTGTCTCTATGATCCAAGATCTCCATTGGTTGCTCCTCATAAGAGAGTTAATATTCCAGTTGTACCACCTCTAGATTTAGTACATGTGAAGGGTCATGTATGTACTTCCTCAAGAGGGATACGTGGAAGATATCATGAACTTGTGCTAGATTTGGAGGAAGTGAAATCTGATAGACCACTGCTCCCCCGTGATCAAGGATTTCATAGGGGCCCATATACCTTGGGATAAGATTTCCTTTATTCCAAAACCTCATGAATCTCTTCCAAGGTGAAATCTAAAGAAAGACTTTTTCACCAACATCAAACTCCAAGTCCCTTCGACAGTTGTCTACATAGCTCTATTGCCGACTTTGAGAAGTCTTAATGTTTTTTTGGATGGCGTGGACAATTTCTATCATCTCTTTCACAAGATCAGGCCCAAGAATCATTCTATCACTAGCTTCATCCCAACAAGTAGGAGTTGTACATCGCTTCCCATATAGAGCTTCATAGGGTTCTATTTGAATGCTTGAGTGGAAGCTTTTCTTGTAAGAGAACTCAATTAAAGATAGATGTTGATCCCATCCACCATTAAATTCCATTGAGTATGTTCTCATAATGTAATTGAGTGTTTGAATAGTCCTTTCAGATTGGCCATCAATTTGGGGGTGATAGACTGTATTGAAATTCAATTCACTGCTCAGATCTTCTTGAAGACTTCCCCAGAATTTTGATGTGAACCTTGGATCACGATCAGATACGATAGAAAGTGGAACTCCATGCGACCATACCACTTCCATCACATAAATCATGGTAAGTTGATCAAGTGTGAAATCTTCCAAAATTCAAATAAAATGGGCATTCTTGGTGATAAGGTCCACAATAACCCATATCTCATTGTTTCCTATGGATGTTCTTAAGAGACTAGTGAAAAGGTCCATAGTGATATTGTCCCACTTCCATACTGGTATGGGTAGTGGTTGCAATACCCATTTAGGAAGTTTTCACTCTTCCTTCACTTGCAGACATACCAGGCACCTTGACGTGTAGTCAGCAATCTCCCTTTTCATATTATCCCACCAATAATGATCATGAAGGTCCCTATACATTTTGGTGCTACCAGGATGTTTAGAGAATGTAGAGCTATGAGCTTTATCCATCAGCTCCTTCATTATTTCCAGAATAGATGGAACACATAGTCTTGTACAAAATTTCAGTACACCTTGTTGATTAGTATTGAACTCAAGAAACTTCCCATCCTTCATAGCCTCAAACATCTTCTATAACAATTGATCTTCTTTCTGATCATTCTTGATCTTCTCTAGTAATGGCGGTTGAGAAATCATTTGGGTTAGGGTTGATGATTTCTCTTACATTATAATTCCCATGTCTAGTTTTACTTGGTCATTGATCAAAGGATCTCTTTGAATCCTCATAATGGACATAACAACTGGGTCTTTCCTACTTAATGCATTAGCGACATTGTTTTCTCTTCTGGGATGATAATGAATTGAACAATCATAGTCTTTAAGGAGTTCCAACCATCTCCTTTGTCTCATTTTCAATTCCTTTTGTGTGAAAATATACGTCAAACTTTGATGGTCTGTGTATATATCACATTTCTCCCCATAAAGACAGTGCCTCCATATCTTCAGAGAAAAAACAATCGCATCCATCCCTAGATCATGTGTAGGATAGTTCTGCTCAAGATTCTTCAACTGTCGAGATGCATAAGCAATGACCTAGTCATTTTTAATGAGGACACACCCAAGACCATTTAGAAATGCATCACTAAAAGTAAAAAATCCTTATCCACATGAGGGTAGAGTTAACATATGTGTAGTAACCAATCTCGTATTTATCTCTTGGAAACTTTCCTCACACTCCTTTGTACAGATGAAATTGACCCCTTTTAGAGTTAACTTGTTTAATGGATTATAATGTCATTAAATCTTTTTCACAAACCTCCTATAATATCTCGCTAATCCAAGGAAACTATTAATATCACCTAATATTGTAGGCTGAGGCCACTCCTCTACAACTTCTGTCTTTTTAGGGTCAACTATGATTCCTTCATTGGTAAAAATGTGCCACAAGAATGCAACTTTTTCTAACCAGAATTCACATTTATTGTACTTTCCAAAAATCCTATCATTCCATATAGTTTGAAAAATAACCCTTATATGATCCTCATGCTCCTCATTACTTTTGGAATATATCATAATATCATCAAAAAAACAACCAAAAATTTATCAAGGTAGTATTTAAAGACTATATTCATCAAATCCATAAAATTAACAGGTGTATTAGTCAGTTCTAAAGGCATAACAACAAACTCATAATGCTCATATCTTGATTGGAAGGAGGTTTTTGGAATATCTTATTTTTTCACTCTCAATTGATGATAACCAGATCTAAGATCAATCATAGAGAAGAATTAATCCCCACAAAGTTGGTCAAATAAGTCATTAATTCTTGGAAGAGGGTATTTATTCTTTATTGTGATCTCGTTCAGTTCTCTATAATCAATGTATAGCCGCATCGATCCATCCTTCTTCTTCACAAAGAGAACTGGTGCTCCCCAAGGAGACACACTCGGTCAGATAAACCCCTTCTTCAAAAGATCTTAGAGTTGTCTATTTAATTCTTCTAGCTCAAAAATTCCCATCTTATAGGTGGTATTTGATATTGGATGAGATCCAAGTATGAGTTCAATAGAGAACTCTACCTCTCTTTCTGGGGGAGGTCTAGGAAACTCCTCACGAAATAAGTCAATGTATTCCTAGAAGATGGGTACATTTTCTATCTTCAAACTCTCATTTCCTTATTCTTCTTCACCGTACAATTCCATAAAAATAATATTGGTGGTTCTTTTAGACAAATATCCGGTTGAGATATCTCTCCTTGGATGATAACTGTATGTTTTCCATTCAAGACTACTGATATTTCCTTACATCTACATTTGATCTTAGCATTATACTTTGAGATACAGTCCATCACTAGTATAATTTCGAATTCCAGCATGGGAATGACTAAAAGATTTTTGATAATATTTTCCTCACCAAATTAAATACTAGAGTTTTTAAACACTGAATATGCTTTGATAATCCCACCAGGAGTCTCAAATGATAACTGTACTTTTATCAAGTTGGGGGTTGATTCCAAATTCTTTGTAAACTTGGAGGAAACAAAGTAATCCATAGAACTAGAATCAAACAAAGTATTGTCTATCTTTGAGAGAAAAACAAGAGTACCTTCTACCACATCATTTGGAGATTCAACTTCAGTTGTCGTGATAGGAAAAGCACGACCTTGATCCCTTGGCCTTTGTTGAGGCTGATGGTGGTTCCCCTCCGCTACCTTCGTATTTGGATAGTGATTGGAAAAGTTCCCATGATTTCCACACTCAAAGCACTGGACATCAGGTAGGGCCTGCACCATCTTCCCCTTTTAATTTGTGTTTGGATGTTAAGGTTTCACCTCACTGCAACAATTCCTTTCAATATGGTCATCTCTTCCACACTTGTAGCGTTTCCCACTCTCGAGATGGCAGTTCGCTGAATGCTTCTTCCCACATATATTACAAGTGGTACGTTGCAGTTACTTGCCTCCTCTTCCTTGAACCAGCTCCTCCCTAAGCTTGGATCCATCGAACTCTTTTTGTAGTTGAATTTCTGAGACCATTGTTTCTCACCAAACTCCAGTTTGACTTTCATTGCACTTCACATGATCTCCACATAGTTATCATAATCTCGGTTGGCTAGATTCTTCCGCAAATGAGGTCGTAGTCCACCGAAGAATCTATCAACCTTTCACTTTGGATCCATGACAAAGCTAGATGTGTAACTTGAAATCCTTATGAAGTTCATCTCATAGCTTCCCACAGATTCATTCTCCTTCTACTTTAGCTCATGAAACTCCTTCTCCATTCTTATTCCCATGGAATGAGGAAAATACTTACTAAAGAAGATCCCTCTGAACTCTTCCAACTTCATAGCTTCAACCTCCACTCTTTGCCTCGTGTTTTTAATCAATTACTACCACTTATAATCATGTTCCTCTAAGCAATAGACAGTGAGGTTGACCTTCTCTTTCTCTAAACAGTGGAGCACAGAAAAGATCTTCTCGATTGAGCTGATCCACTGCTCAGCAATCAATGGGTCAGTTTATCCACTGAAGGTTGTTGGTCATTGATGCATAAAGGGCTCAACAGAATTTTGTTCCCTTAGTGGTGATATTGGTCTCTCAACTTGATTCAAGTTATTTCCCAAAACATGAGTTAGTTGGTTTATCATTCGCATGAATGTTTCCATTCTGTCTTCCATCGGAGGGTCATCAGTGCATGGTCCATTGCAGTCACTATTTGCACGGTTCCTCCTATTTCCCACCATTTCTAAAAGAATAAAACCTTAATGAGAAACTTATTTCATTAACGAATCTTTTAACAATAAAGGATTTATGTCTTAAAAATTATTTAAACAATTACATTTCTCTATAAATCCTTCATAATGATTGATAAAAATCATATGATTAACCAAACATTTCCCTCGGGAGTGTCATAACCAAGAGTGTAGCAAGGCTTGTTTATGTGTACCAGGATACCCCTGGTTAAGCACAAAACTCCTTGTAGTATTTTTCACTCCAATGTACTTTTGTGCCTATGATGCCTCTACCTACTCGTATCCAGAAAGGGATGTATTTTCTTGATAAACCACTTACTTAATACTCACCAAAACTACCAGGAAGTTTTCCTATATTTAAACTTCTTTATGGGATTATTACTAAATATTTCATAGCCTAATTTCCATAAAAAACTAAATTATCCTTTTATATGAACTATGGAATCCTGCCTTTTTATTACATAACTTTTCATTACATTTTAAAAACATAGGATCTTTGAAATCTAGTGTCATGGGAATCAGGAACATAATACATGAAAACAACATAAAACATTCTTCTAAACCACACGTAAGGCTTCATCATGGGTTCATCCTATATACAATTACTGCATCTCATATCCTAGAGACATACATAAATGAAAAGGGTGAGCAGAAGGCTCAGTAAAAAAACAAGTGAAACCGTTGACATGTGATCTTGAGCAATATAAATAAGAACACGATAAAAGTCATAAAGGCATGAGAAATTGAAGAAGAGGAATATCATAATAAAAAGAAGTTGAATCATAAATTTAATATGAGGATACAATATTTAATTTAGACATTCATGAATATATCACCACGGTTTATCCCCGAGCTGTCATAAAAATTACCAAGGTTATTCACCAAGTTATCATGAAACTTGTCATCTCTAGAGATTAATTTCTTTACCCAATGAATTGCATCTCTATCAGTGAGCACCCTTAACATGTCTTTATTTTTTTTGATACACATATATCATAATAAAACATTCCATAAATAACCCAAAGAGAGTAAAATAAATGGTTTTTACTTCAAAATCGTGATGTTTTAAAAGTGCCTAAAAATAAGATCGTTATGTCATTTATAACCCAAGGAAAGGGAGTGAGGGTTACATATATGTCAATTACAGAATCTAATATATCATTTTTTTTGTATCTATGAACACTCATAGAAACTAAATAGTTCTGGGTATTCACATAAATAAGACAAGATAATTCCTTGAGAAAAAGAGAGAGAAATTTTGATACGAAATTTCGGCTGCATAACAGCTATATAACATGGTTTTGGAAAATAATATAAAGAGAGGGAATAGGGGTATCCCATGAATAAATGAATCATTTTAAAGTAGAGTTACTGAATAAAAATAAATAAGATCATTTTGTGGACAATTTAATGACACGCCACATGGAAAAGAAACTTGCAAGGAAAGAGAAAGCATGAATTCTTTTAGAAAAATTCGGCAGCCTAACGGGTCAAATAAAAATTAAGAAAATCAATTCATGAGATTGGAAAGGGTCGATAATCATTTAGAAATGAAATTTAAAGTAGTAAACATATATTAGAACAATCCCCTCATAATAAAATTGAACTATAACACATAACATAAAGGAAGTCATGACTTAAAAGCGGGGGGTGAAAGGTTCCCTTACCTTGAAGACTAACTTCGAAAGCATGAAGGTCGGGACCTTGGGAGATTTGAGGGAACATTGGGAGGACTACATGGGAGTTAAGGAGACCATAACTTGGTTTAGGATGATTTTGTAATGAAATTAATGAGGTAAATGGCTTGGTATTTATAGGAAAAGTGAGTGAATAAATTATTAATTTCCAAGGGACACCTCATCGGTGGTATTTGCAAAACCATGGGCATGCCCATGGTATTGGCCACTTGGGACACCACATAAAATATCTAACTATTCATAAGTCAACCAGAAATATTACATCATTATTACATCATTAACGATGTCATTAAACACCCAAAACTCAAAACTACATTTTTACTATTTACCAATAATTCAACTGTTTCACAAATATCCCAAAAATTCACCCTAACCTAATATTGATGCTCTGAATTAAAAAATTAAGTTTTTTTATGAAAATAATTTTCTAAATATTTTAAATTTAATTTTTAAATAAAATTATTATATATTTCAAAAATAAAACATTAAAACAATAACTCATTTTGTAACACCTTAAAAAAGTAATCAGGGTCTTGTAAAAATATTGTATACCCATAAAACAATAAAATAACAATTTATGATTAAATTTTATGAAAATACATTTCCATTTGAAATTATGAAATTGTAAATGAAGTATTTATGGCATAAAGAAATACCAAAACATAAACTATGATCAATTTTTCACTTTTCAGATGTCTAAAAATTTATTTACACATTCATGGGTGAAGTTTTTATTTTTTTGGCTAATTTACTATTCATTACTATTCATATGGATATGTTACTATTCATACTTACTATTCACTAAAAAAATATGTTGATCTTATAAGACTCTAAAATTCTCACTGATCACAACTGTACAAGACCATTTTTTGAAAATCATTTCACATTATTAATTATTTAGAGAATACAAAAATATTTTAAAATACCCATTTTTTCCTAAATTCATCAATAATACACATCCTATATTTATTCGGATATTTGAAATTCACAAACCGTTCCATTAGAAGAAATAAAAATTTTATTTATATAAAAGGATTACACAAAATAGCTGAGGTCTCATTACATAGCCCCTTATAACACCAGCATAGGACCTAATTGTAAGGTGTGCTATGGTGATAGAATCATGGGGTGGCTCAGACAACATTGCTCGAGTTGTGAATTCTAACAGATTGAACTTCTCCTTTAGGCGATTCCGTTCAAGATTTATACGTTGAAGTTTTTCTTGGGCTTGGTCCAGAGTAATGCCATGTGATGCTACCTCCTTCCCAAGCTCCGACAAATGGGCTTCATATGGATCGAGTCTACTGGATGAGTCCATTCAATATTATTTCTATATTAATTAACCATGATAACCGTATTTATAAAAACACAACATTAAGATTATAGTTTCCAACGGACATATTGTCCAATGTTCATATGACAGTCGAAACACAACGGTCTCATTTTAATTATACCCACCTCATTAATTAAAGGATATAGTTTTGTTGAGTACAAAATAAAATGACACACAAATTTTGGATACAAATATAATTAAAAAGTTTTGGTCGTTACACAACCCACCATTATAGTTATTTTTGAGTCATTGTTGGGAAAATTTATTAAACCACCATTATATGTGGAACCCTCCATTGTAAGGATTTGATTCAACTTGTTATTGGAACATATCCACCACGTTGGATGAGATAAATGACTCAGCCATCTATTATTAAGATAGAAACTCTATATAAGTGAGATAATGTTAAAGGATCACCCATAAAAGGAGTAATATGATGGTTTCAATTCTAATAGAAGAAGGATATAAATCTTGAGTGATCATCCATTGAGGAAAGAGGCTAGATGTAGGAGATAAAGAATAGTATTTCATCAATTTATGTTCAAACAAAACACATAAACTAAAGATAATTTTTAATCCATCTAAGTGACTAAATTTCAAGTCTATTCTAAAGACTTAACTGAAGATAAATTCAATATATTTCCAACTAATCTTTAATAACTTAATTCTGATTAGTATAGAACGAGATATGATAAAAATTATGTGAAATTGGGTTTTGAATACTCAAAAAACGTTTTTGTACTATAGACATTTTTTAAGGTATTTAAATGAAATTATTAGGGTCTAATGTGGTATAATTAAATAAATAAAAACATCTAGATTACTAACCAAAAAAACCGAGGGATTCTAGTTATAAACAGATAATATATCAAAGAAATAAAAAATATTTTCAATTCAGGAAAATTTAGAATTTCAAGATCTTCAGACATATAAATCCCATCATAAAAAATTATATCATCCCTTAATTAATTATAATTAAATTAAGATAAATGATCTTGATTTCAAAAGGGGCATGTTTTGAAAGAATATGATCAGTATACTGTATGATATAAAATAAATACATAATAAAATTATAAAGGAAATTTTACTCAAAATATTACCTGATAGAAAAGAATGAATCATGTTTGCGCATAAATGAGAACATGATTAAGAAATAACTAGAATAAATTTTAGTTTCATAATATTATATATACTTTTTATATTTCATAATAAAAAATAATTATAAAATTCCAATCAATACAACACAATTTATATCTAAAATAGAGTGATATTTTAAAATTAGTTTCTCACATAAAATAATAAATTTTTTTGGATATTTAAAAACATAAAATAACATGTAATCATAAAAAACCTAAATACATGAATTATCATTCTAAAAAAAATTATTAAAGTAATTTAATTATTTTTATTAATTTACAAATAACTTTACCTTGTAATTTTTCATGTTGTGTAGCTGAATGTATTTCGAAATACTTGTGTCATACCTTTGTTTCTAATTTTTTTTCTTTTTCTAAAACGCAATTTAAAATAATTCCAATAATAACTACAGTTTTATTTCTATAATTATACTAAATACTCTTTAGAGAATATTTTTTATTTTAAATTTTATTTTATCATAATAAATAATTCTCTTTCTAGGACTTGTTATGGATATTATAATTAAACATTTAATAATTTATTTATTTGATGGAAATGTGTGATTCAAGAATCACTAAAAAATTATTTAATTATGGAATACCATAATAGTATTAATTTTAAAATAAATAGTGTCTCATTTTGTACAATAGATAATTGAGATAAATGTAAATTTAACAATTAATAAAAAATTATTCAACTAGAATCTATACCCTGGTTAATCAGAAGTAGTGAAAATATCATTTTAGTTATAGTAATAACCATTTTCAACCTCTTTTAGAATTAAAAATTATTTATTGAAGTCATTTGTTTCCCATAACTAACATAAGAATCACCCTTCTTCATTTTCTAGGTGAATACACCATACTTCTAGTAATGTTTCTTTCTTTGTTTTTTTATTTGAATACAAGATATATTTTAATACCCAAATAGTAAAATATAAACCACAAAATCCATGATGAATATATTTTAAGTAGATGAAACAGTAATTGTCTTCTTGAATTTATGGAAATTATCTTTTAAATGAACCTTCCTCTTCACATGATAAGTAAATAGCCTCATTTTCACCACACTTCTTTTCAATATTTGGAATCTTAAAATATTGAAAATGAAATACTTACTATAAAATAGTCATGGGATTTTCAACTTTTCCATTCATATTATTCACCATAAGAGTTGTGGGACCAAGTTACATTCAATTCATATTTACCATGTAAATATGCCTCTAAATAATCTCAATCTATTCATCCAAAAATTCTATATGGATAAGGAGAACATGGAAAACAAAGGATGATCGTATGATATTAATGGAAATGTTATTATCCATATGGAAGTCTATATTCATTGATTGATAAATTTACTTCACTATATTGAAGTAAATGCCAATAAATAAGTACCTTATCCTAGTTTACACTAGTATAGTGAATGGAAAATCTCTTTTTTCTAAAGCATCACTTTCTCATTGTCATGATATAGGAGATGAGATATCATTTTTTAGGAATTCATGTCCTTATGTTTCAATATTAGTAATATAAATATAACTAATATTCGGAAACAATGAACAATTAAAGCATACTCATGTACATTATATAGAAATCCTTCTATTCCTCACTTGCATGGTGAGGTCGTTTAATTGGTATATAAGATTCCAGTACATTGTATATATTTTCAATTTATTGTTTTGTGTATTAACTATAATAATACCCATTGAAATGTGTGCTTGTGATAACATAGACATTTTTCAGAAGATTGCAGTGTTATGATGATTTTTCTTTTCATATTTAAAAAAATCATATTTTAGTTTATCTTCATTACAAAAATATATGGCATAATAAATTTTATTATTTAGTCTCTAAATATTTTTTTGAAACCTAATATCCCACACTAATGGTTTCAGAATACCATTTATCTTGGATAATCTAGTAGAAATGATCTTTACACCTATTCATATAACCCATATAGGGGCATTACAAGCTATTGGATGGTATATAGGAAAAATAAACATTCTAGTTGCATTATCTCATAGCTCATTGATCTATTGAGTGGACTCCCCAATCAAAAAATAATGTTCTTGTATTTTCATTATATTTTCCTACTAGTTTCACTATGTCTTAAAGAGGAAATCAAACCTCAATGTGATCTAATTTAAATCAACACAAAATAGAAGATATAAATTCCCTGATAATTGAAATCACCCCAATGGTGATTGGCCAATAACTTTTGAAAAATTGTTTAATTTCAACATAGGAAGTGATGGTATACCATATTAATATTTTGATTAAGGTATTTTGATGTTTATAAATATATTTACCATTTTATATTTATTGCATTATTTTTTATATTATGTGTATTTTTAGATAAAATATTAACTATGTCTTGATAATTTTCACACATAATATGTTTTTATTTTAATTTCATCTTGTATTCTGGTTAATTTGTTAATTTATTTGATTATGATAATGTATCCATAATAAAATTAACCATATTACATGATACAAATAAAATAAGAAAATTGTTGGGATCATGATCATTTTTTAATGGTTAGTTTATCTAATAGACGATGAATTAACCCTTGTCCCAAGGTGAATAATACCTTGAACTATAAATTGGTTGGTGTTGCATCAATCCACTTATTCTCCAATGTATCTCCTATATCTTATTCCTTAACTTCTATCTTGATCCGTATTCATTAAATTAGGATCTTCATCCATTATAGAAGTTTTACTCAGAGACAGTTGAGGGGAAAAATAGAGTAGTTAAGGAATTTATATAAAATAAATCATGAGTATACAATCCCTTAAATAATGAGAAGGAAGGTATAACACATAGGACTTAAATTTATATAAAAAATTATTTTAAAAAAATGAAATAATAATCAAGTAAAAGAAATAAATCAGATATATTTTTCAATCTATTATTATGATCATCCATATACATGAAACCAATATACACTTTTACATTATCTATAATTAATATCAATTCGTTATTTAATTATGATAAAATATCCTCAGACTAATCTAATTAATAATCTCATTAATTAATTAAATAATTCATTTTATCTAATTAGAATAGACATAGAAATTCCATTTTCTATAATTTAAAATAAATTAATTATATTTAAAGTAAATAATTATACAGTATGTATTAGGAGGAAGCAAATAAACTAATTCTATATTTATTAAAAAATTTATTAGGAATTTAATATCCTTTAAACCATTTCAATACGAAATGTGTCCTTATTTAATACTGTAATTAATTTTATTTCAATATAAATTAATTTAAATGAGTACAGTATAAAAGGAAATGTACATAATATAAAAAAAGTAATTACTTCGGGTGTATTAAACACCCATCATGTAAACTAATAATGAACCACCTGTGAATTAATTAAATTTCACCTGAATTAATTACATTCTATGCTAATTTATTAATTACTACGCATGCGAATTAAATACACCATGTGTTGATTAATTAAATACATTATATGTGAATTAATTACATATGAAATGTGAATTAAATACAAACTTCTTTTCATTAATAACATATTATCTGTGAAATAATTAAACACCATGTTCATTACACAACATGTGACTTAATTTAACGACCACCATGTCATTTGTAATAAATATGCCATAAGTGTATTAATTATTTGACCACCACATCATGTGAATTAGATTCACCATATGTTAATTAATTACATGACTATCTCATCATGTGAATTAATAATTATCATGATTCTTAGCTTTCATTCACACTCATCATGTATTTATTACCCGGTCTATCTTTAACTATTTGGTTTCCGCCATAAAAATTCAAGGACTACATGCCATGTATAAGAGATACATGACATTTTTTTTGTGAACTATGTACTCACCTAGACCAATCAACAGGTAGTGTATATTAATTTACTCTACATGCATTTAAAACATGAAAACCCAAATTTGTCACATATTGTCCTTATGGTATTTATATGGGCACTAGGTATGAACCAATGGGATACACATTGTGTAAACTTGTTTAATCAGAAAAAACACTTCCTACCTCTTGATGGAATATCTGTATATTCTTCATCTATTTTTAACAAGTTTTTCTTAAAATTATCATTAATGAAGAAGATGAAGAATAATAGGGGAATTCAAAGTTTATATGTTAATAATGAATATTCTAAAAATTATTGTAAACATCAACTTTATATTATCGATCAATGATTGATAAATAATTATAAATTTAAATATGATCACTTTGATACCACTTGATGGTTTTGGATGTAGTGAAAATTCCTATTGAGTGGTGGACAACTCAAAGTTTTTCAGTTTCAAGGAATAGTTCAGAATATACGTGATGATATATGTTGTGACCAACAAATTAAACATGATGAAAATCAAAAAATAATTCTTGAACCAATATATAATAACTTTCCATGTTTATTTTACAAATAATTTATAAATAGATAAATAATTATCTTAGAATGAAATTCATTATTTATTGAGGAATCGGTTGGCCTCACTTTTAATATTTTTATTATGATGAAGGATAAATTGGTATAATCCATCTAGAAGTGATCCATAAATGCTCCAAAAACATTAGAACACCACCATAGAATTTGATGGTACTAGAACGATCAGTCCTTATCACTTACATAATACATCATTGGCCACAACTCGAATATTTAAGAGGATTTTTTATTCTTTGGTCTCCTTCAATTTCTTAATAGGAAGGACGATTGACACTCTTGTTCTTGAGTGTTTTCTTGAGATATTTCTCACATGTTGTATGATATAATTCCCATTTTTATTTGTTGTTCATAGTGAACATTTAACATAAGAAATTGATATAAATGGGTTTTTATGAAGTTAGGTTAGGGTTGGAAATCGAGCATAATCCATTATCCAAAACAATAATCTATAGTGATCCCCATGTCTAATAATAATATAAATAATATTATTTTTAACTTGACATGTGAGAAACCTAAAGATAAATAAATATCATTTTCTAAATAAATTAATTAATATTTATTTAAATTATATTTAATATATCATTTCCAAATGAACCATTAAATTTAATCATCCTATCCTCCTCGGTATTTTACAATCCTTAAATAATGACTATTTATTTAATGAATAAATATTACTCCATTATTATCCAATTAATAAATAAATGTTATATTCTCTAAAATATAAAATAAATATTTATTGATTATTCAATTCACATATATTATCTCAATTAACTGGTATCTTGAAACTTTCAATCAACCAATCATGAATAATTATAAAACCACTTGTGGGAAAAATATTTAGTCAACATGATAAATTTATATCAAATTTAACTGAGATCTGGAATGCACATAGTGTGCAACCCTCAATGCCCTATTCTTAATGGAAATATGAAGAACTACCTAAAGAACGCGGTTAGTGTCTAGTAACATTCCAAGGAATTCATTGATAAAGAATTTAAATTTTTCAATGAAAATATCCATATATGGATGTACACTGTGTAAAATATTCCTTTTATCATGATATCTCTAATAAAGAAGGCTGCATGATGGTTTCATAAATCAATGTACTCCATGACTGTTTCTTTGACTTTCTAAAAATGAACTTCCTATCAAAACTCCATATACATGGACATAATAAGGTAGTCTAATTTCTATTAATGGGCTTTAGATATCAACTTTCATTAAAGAACAAAAGGGATAAATCTATTCCCACATTATTCATTAGTGAAACATTACTTGTGATGCACCCAATATATCATACCTCACTATGAGAATATATCATCATGATCTTGGTTAATGCATTAAATTATGTGGCCGATGACATGCATTAATAATAACCTTAGAGTATAAGAACCACTACATGTAGTGACCCGACCCCAGAATTCTCGAAGCCGGTGTCGTGATACCTTTACATTCACATGATTTCAAGGAATCAAATCCCAATAGACCAAATAGTTTCGTAGTCTTTGTAAACCAGATAAATACATGATTCTTTTATTAAAAATTAATACACAAATTATAACATAATTTTTTCTTTTGAGGATAATAAATTTATTCCATATTGCATATCTGGTCATATCATTCATAGTACACTTAAAGCAATCTTAAGGAAAAGAACCACAATAAGGGTGAGATAAAATTCTCAGTAATAGAAAATTATAGTGGAAGAAATAATTAATCAATGAGAATAATAAATATAAAAAGGTAAATAACAAGGACACATACCATGTAATCATTATCTGATAAGGGAGTGAGTAAATAATATGGAAAGTTAAATAACAAAAAACACATGACACATAATCAGTTAACTTAGAATGAAATTAATCTATAGAATATTTCAAATAATAAATATCATTGATGATAATAACATAATCTAAATTCAGAAAATTCTATATTATTGGACGCCATGTTTCCTAGGTACATGGTATTATTACCATCAAGACCTTTCACAAGACTGTATAAACTACACTAATTTGGAAACAAACTCAAAGGTAGTTTCACCAAATGATTTTATCTAATGATACTATTGATGCATCAATGGGATAACATTAAATGGTCCCTAACCCATGTCATACCTATCCAAATCAATCGTTAAATATTTAATAATCGATTTAATTCATAAATAATGTGTCTTATCAAATTTTCGTATTTAATAAAGGATATAGATTTAACAAGATTTTCCTAAATAATAATATAAATTTTAATGTAAACTCCATATATAAAAATGGTAAACATATTAGGAAAGAATAATATACATGAAAAAGGATATGGATATTTAGTGGCGATTCAACATTCAATGACCATAGAAAATTGAATATTTTAAGGTGACTAAAAGGAATCAAGGAACTGAATTGCAATATTGTCCTAAGACAAATCAATCAAAAACCATCCATAGGAATAATACGTCGGGAATAAATACCACATATCCTAAGTAGAGTGAAAATAAAGGTCTATTTCCATTTATTTATGCAAATATTAAAAAAATTAAAAACATTCTGTTAGGAAATATACATTTTACTTTGAAAAATATTTTGAAAATAATTTTTAAAAAAAAAATATTTAATAATTAACCATTTAAAAATTCAAATTAATTTCAAATAAATAATGGAATGTAAATTTTTACTTATCGTATAATGTAAAAAACATTTGTTTTTTATTGTAAAAAGATAGAAAACACCTTTTTCAAAAAGTGACCAAATTATTTCTTTGAAAATATTTGTAAATGAAAAAATTGTAAAAAATTATTATAAAAAGCATTTTGTTAAGGTTAATTAATTTTTTAAAAACATTCTCAAAAATATGTTTTTCATAAGAAAATAGGTTCTCCGACTAAAAAAAGAAATAAAATTAGGTTTCCTTGAAAACACTTTCTAAAAATGATTGAGTACCAAAGAGTGAGAAAATGATAATATTATTTAAAAATGTTTATGAATAACTAGAAGACAAGAAAATTAAAGGGTTTACTAAACAATTATCCAACAATTTCCTCTAATGTAAAATCAAATATAAACAATCCCGAACAAAATGAGATTGTGAAATAAATCCTTGAAAAGACCATAATGTTGATGTGATAATCAATCGATAAATATATTATGTTTTAAAAATTTAAATCCATATAAAACGGTTGTAAATAAAATAATACATATTAAAAATTAATTACACAAATAATCTTAAAATATTAATGATAATGAAAAGGAAATATGACCCAAGGAAAAGGAATTGGGTTATAAAATTCTTTACCACTTGGAAAATTTTAATTAAAATACCATTTGAATAAGTAATTAAAATTTCAAATAAATATACTATTAATACATAAAAATTAATTATATTATATCAAAATTAGTAGTAGATACACCACACAAAATAAGTGGTGAGTATGAAATTTACTACACAGATTTAAAATGTGTGATGAAAATCCATTACCATTTGTTTCCCTTTAGGTGAATGTACTTTATCCACATGTATATTGTTTTTGATAATGTATCTAAATTATATAATATCCTTAATCATATTTATAATATTTTAAATTAACTTATAATAATATCTTATTACCCATTTATTAATAATCATTCATTATTTTCACTATTTGTGGTGTTAATTGCCTAGTCCTTGGGTTTGTTCGAACTTATTATTTGTGTTCCTATTAATTATATCAGGATCTAATAATATATAAAAATAAAACAGGATTTAAATATTATATATATCTATTATATATGAATTTATAATAATCCATAATATTTTTAGATAGTAAATGAAATGCACCGTTCATGGAGATGGTAAGTCGTACGTATGCATGAATGCTACTTCGATTTCATTGTTGTATTTTAAATGAATGAAAATATAATTATATATATTTATATTATAATTAGAAAATCATATTTATACTATAGATTTGACATTATTTTATTAAAACCAACCTTAAAACATTCCATATAAAGCATGAACGGGTCACATTTCTATGAGGAGGCGGTAGTCCAAACTTCCACAAATAATGATATCGTATACCCACAAACTAGAAATCATAAAGATATATTTTATATAAAAAAAATTATAATAATAAATAAATTATAAATATCATATATATTATATATAAATTTTTTTTTCATCATATTTCCCACCATGAGAGGTTGTAATGGAAGAATGAACGACATCATTTCATGAGGGGGTAGTTCATCGTATACAAAAATGGTATGTTAGTTTCCAATTAGATTGAATTTTGTATAATTATAAGTGTAAACAATAACATAAAAACTTCTCCATATATTTATGATAAATAGGATATTATATAATTAGGTAATAATAATATTTTAAGGGTTTTAGAAAGAAATAAAATGAATGTGATCATTGAGGAATATTACCTCATTTTTAGGTAATTCCTTTTGGTTTATACGTAAAGAATTATTTTCTTGCATTTCCATCCCAATGTATGGATATATTATGAATGGTTGAAATTCATGATCATATTTTATCATTTTTTTGAGACATAGGGCTTGATAGGTGTTAATAAGTTTGTTGTGTTAGTTCCTTTTTATAGTAGAGGAGGAGTGACATTATTGTAAATTTTGGAAAAATGAATTCCACCAACATTTCTCGTATGATAAGTGGTTATAATAATGGAAAAATAAAACAAAATGGAGGATAGGGTATATATATATATATCCATCAATATCATTTTAAAAAATTTATTTGTGATTTTGGCACTTATGTTTGCATTTTAGTCCCTTATTAAGATATTTTTTCTCTTAATCACTGTAAAAAAAATTAATCATTTTCACTAAAACATTTTTTCAAAACCAATGTTGAAATTATTAGATATTATAAATTATTATAATTAAAAATATGGAATCCATTTTTCCAAATTCAAATCACATAATTGTTTGCAATTAATTTAAATTCAATCTCGTAGATGGGATGACAACGTAGGTTTTTAAAGTAAAATGGTCAAAATTTTGCTATATTTTTATATTCATTTTCAAAGTGAAATTGATTAAAATTACCTAAATTGGATTTAATGATATAAAATAGATCTAATTAAATTGTAAAAAGGTTAAATATATTATTTAGCATTTTTTTAAAATTATTTGAAAATGAATTTTTGAATTAAAATTCTATATTTTCACTATTCATTAAAAAAAAGAAATATTTCAGAAAAATACCAAAAATTTCAATATATACTAGGTTTTAGGTTCATATTTAAAATTTAATTTTATTTTCAAATATCAAATTTATAAAATTTTGAAAAAAATTACTGAAAATTTGTTCTCCATTTAAAGGTTTTACAATTGCATTTATAAAAATATAGGTTTTTATGTGTAAAATTGGGTTTGTTCTTGACATATTCCAATAAAATATATTGGATGCATTTCAAAAATATTTTATTGAATATATAACATATATATTTATTTAATATCATCCTTTAATTTTAATTATTTTAATTTATTAAGACATAAAAACCTTTGGGAGAATAAAATAAAAATATTTCTTTTATATTCTATTGGTTTATATCTTTGTTTCTAATTAATTGGTTGTGGCCACCCGAACCCAGATTCCCCTTAACAGGTGACCTAATCCCAAGATGTCAAAAAGTGGTATCACATGAGGTTTTCTTTTCTTTCTTTTCTATTTTTATAAAATATTCATGATATTGGGAATGAATGGGAATTGGTTATAAGGTGTGCTTGAGCGTCACAGACCCATGTTCAGGGTAAAACCCAATTTGCCTAAATAATAATTCTTCTCTCCATTTTTTCATATTACAGTTGATATTATTTCACCATTATGTGATGCACAGGTTGTGTAGTGGTGCTGATTATTATTCTGATTGAGATTCTATACCATCCTTGGCCCAATGATATGAGGTGAAAGAGCATTGTTACATGCGTCATATATGAACCTAGAAATCACATTTAATATATATTGGCATGCCATATAGGTGAATTTCACTGCTTTTTATTTCTTTATATTTAAGTTATTATTGATTGATTTTTGTATACTTATCTTATACTCAAATTATTCTAGGATGTGATTGAGTGATTACCTGTCTCAATTCATGAGGTGTAAAGGACCTCATGGGTTGGGATAAGTAATTTACTAAGTCAAACCATTATGATATAAGTAAATGAGTATCATTTTAATTGATAAGGTGTATGGGAACAGACTCAATGGGAATGGTTATCCATTATAATTTGAATAATGACATCGAAAATGAAATGGTCACACATCCTTATCTCGCCTTTTCAGGATTATGAAAGTTAAAGGAGTGAAACTGGTAATTAAATTTGAAACAAAATAAAACTTATACAAGAGAACTTACTGATAACTGGCAATCTATGTGGGTAGTTGGGGTAGTGTTCCTTGATTATTGAGTTTTCATACGTTTATATTCCACTATTGATGATATCCTTCATTTTAATCTTGTTTTGAGGTGTGTTCTTGTAATTTTTAGACCAATGCTTCCATGAAGTCCATTTATTGTATACTAGGAGGGTGGAGGTGACCACACTCTAGGCGTGGTGAGCCCTGAGCCTCTACTCTTACCACTAAGACTACCACTGAGGGAACCACCTTTTTACATGATCTGGGCACTGATAACCAATTTCATGATAGTTTCCTAAGTCATAGGTAGTCCATGCATGGTCCTCCTTGTCTTTCACCTGTGACAGTTGCTCAAACTCAAGAGTTTCAGTAGCATCATCCTCCTACTTTCTCATTGGATGGTGTTCCACATGCTATAGAATCTTGGCAAGAGTCCACCACTTCAATCATTTAATATCTAGAGACACCTCTAAAGCATCGGGTCAAACATTCCACATACATGTTTTGGGATTCGGCCAAGCATTGGTGGGCTGTTAATTCCCAAGACAGTGTCATCCGGGAATGTTATGGATTTATTTCCATGCTACCTTATATGATCAGTTCTTTCCTCAGACACTAAGAGCTAACAAATCTAGAGAGTTCATGCATCTCGAGCAGGGTTCACTGTTAGTCATGGATTATTTATCATGCTACATGGAGTTGCAGTGCTTCACAGTGCTTCTAGATGGTGATGAGATTTCTCATGCTAGAAGCTTCGAGGATGGCCTCATGTATGACATCCATGCATAGGTGAATATATTTCTCCTTCCTACTTTTTCTAAGATAGTCAATCAATCTCTTATCACTAAGTGTAACCTGATGAATGGAAATAGAACTAGGCATATAAGACCAATGTCGTGTGAGTCCAGTATTTCTACTAATGGTTGGAAGTGTTATCTCAAGGATTCTTTTTAGGGAAGTGACAACTATAGTACCCCTTTTGATATCTATTTGGTGTGTCATCGGTGTGGATGATGGGGGAATTTTAAGCCTTAGTGTGATAGAGAACCATTGTAGTTTCCTTCTTGTGTTTGTATGAGGAAACATTGATGTTTCTGAAAGAACTTTACACAAAAATCAAGTGGGAAATGGTCCGCGCTAGATCCACATTCAGGATCAGGTTCTTTTATGCCTCATTAGGTAGGGATTTGAAATAACACTGGTAGGACTGGATGAGGAGGAGTTCATGGATATGGTAGCTAGACCCATGATCACCAGAAGTTCCAAGAGATCAGCTAAGATCATGGTAGTCCATTTGTTCCATAGGTTCATTGATCAGTATAGTTGAATTCTATGCAGTCGATACCTGAAGATTAGGATGTGGTACCAATTAAAGTTCAAGGTACTATTATTATGGAATCTACTACAGTATATTCATTATTTGATACACGTGATTCGAACCCTTTTATCTCTATATCTATCGAGGATATTCTCAGACATTATATACCATATTACTATTGTCTAATGACCTTAGATATATCTTTAGGGGTATGAATAGTGGGTATATTCTAGTATAAGGACTCTCCCCTTGAAGTAGGTAGTTACCCTTCTTATGTAAGCTCTTTTTTCTCGAGATTATAGGATTCAATGTCATACTATGGATGGATTGGTTGGTTCAGTACCATGATTTTGTATACTATTATCATTTTAGGGTATCTTTAACATCACCAAAGGGTAGCAGTTATCTGCATAAGGGTTAGTGGGATGTCTAGGATGGTTTAGTGGTCCAAATCATTATGTTCTAGGTGGAGTGACATCCCATATTTCAAATATCATCATGGAGGATCTGGGTTTACGACAAGATTATTTCCCTCCAATAGTGGATCTTTTCAGGGATGTTTTTTCTGATGAATTTTATAGAATACCTCCTAAGGGATAGGTAGATTTTAAAATTTATCTTGTTCTAGGAGTATCTTCAGTGTCCATTACTATATAGAGGATGGAACCTACACAGATTCAGGATCTCAAGTGATAGATAGAGGATTTAGAGGCCAAAATTATTATACTACCCAATACATCTTCTTGGGGTCCGCCTGTGCTTCTTTCCAAGAAGGAGGATGAAACCTTATGTCTATGTGTGTATTATAGGATGTTTAACCATATTAAAATCAAGAACAAGTATCCACTTCCTTGAATAGATGATCTCTTCAACCAGCTCTGAGGAGAAAAGGTCTTCTCCTAGATCGACCTGAGATCGAGTTATCATTATGTATGAGTCAGACCATCAGACATTCTATTTACAACTATTTGTAGCATGTATAGTCTGTATGAGTACCTTGTTATGTCATTCAGTCTTACGAATGCACCCACCATTTTTATGGCTATGATGAATAGTGTTTCCCACCCTTGTTGGGATTATTTTATCTCGGTCATTTTGAATGAAATATTAGTGTATTCCCACACTCATAGAGACTATTCCAATCATCTTGATATCATTATGAGTACATTGATAGAGAATCTTACTTATGATTAGCTTGTTAAGTTCCACTTTTGGATCGAAAAATTTCTCTTCTAGGGTCATATTATCTTAGAATCAGACCAATATATTGACCTAGAAAAGGTCAGTGCTATAGTTTCCTAGGAGCATCCCAAGAACATAATTGACATACAATGTTTCTTATGGCTGTCTAAATATTAAAGGGAGTTCATACAAGAATTTTCCACCATTATTTACCTCTTATTGGCTTTACAATGAATGGTGTCAAGTTCTTTTGGTCGAAAGTGTGTAATAAATCCTTTTAGTATATGAAAGGGAGGACTATCTAAACACATATTCTAATTATTCCTAATCCATGTATAGGTTATATTGTCTTCTAGGAGGCATTAGGAACCGGCCTAGGAGGAGTGTGGATGTAGGAAGATAGATTCATTTCATTTGGATCTTCGAATTTGAGGCCTCATGATAGAAATTACCTGACGCATGACCACGAGCTGGAATCATTTTTTCATGCCTTACATTGCTAGAGACACTATCTATTGGTTGAGAACTTTGTGGTGTATATAAGCCACAAGAGAATCAAATATATCTTTACTCATTATGACATGAACCTCAAATAGTGAATATGGTAAAATATCTAAAATCCTTTGATATTGAGCTTTCCTATATACCTGTGAAGGGCAATGTGGTTGCAGATGTACTGAGTCAAAAAACACTAGCACATGACATACGGAAAGACAGTGATGAATGGAAGTTAATTGACCTCTTTTATAAGCTACATATAGGGTTTCATATATTTCATGAGAATTATTACCTCCCATATTTAACAAAAACCACTTCCCTCCTTGAGAAGGTGAAGAGTAAGAAAATTTCAGATCCTGAATGTTTGGTACTCTATGAGAGAATATAAGGAGATAACCCTCCTCTGGATTGGTATGTTGATAGAGATAACATTCTTTGTATCCATGGATGTCTGGGTTCCTACCGATATGAGAGAGGATTTGATAAAATATTCTCATGCCTCTCAGTGGGTAGTTCATCCAGGAATATCAACTATGTATCGAGACATGTGATACCAGTATTGGTGGCCTGTAATGAAACATCATTCACCACGCTTTATCACAAGGTGTTCCACCTGTCAATAGGTGCAGGTGGAGCACTAGAGTCCTATAGTCTTGTTACAGCCACTTCAAATCCTAGAATGTAAATGAAAATATGTTTCTATGGAATTTGTAGTCAGTTTCCCTAGGTTTTCGAGAGGTAGAGATGTTGTATGGGCTGTCATTAACAGAATGGCGATATTATCCCACTGCATTCCTATTCAGCATACTTTTATAGTAGATGGTATGGAAAAACTGATTGTATTTGGAATCATACAATTCCACGGGGTCCCTTGTACTATCATTTCAGATAAATATTCTTGTTCCATGTCATAGTTCTACCAGGGATTTCATAAGGCTATGGAAACATATGTGCTTCTAAGCACAGCCTTTCACCCTCAGTCTGATAGACAATCATAATATGCAATATAGGTTCTAGAGGAAATGCTTCGTGCATGTTTCCTTGATTTTGGAGGTTCTTGGGAAAAGAATATCCTTCTAATTATGTTCTCCTATAATAATAACTTTTATGATACAATTTAGATGGATCCTTTTGTATCCTTATATGGTAGGTTTTTTTGTTCACCTCTATGATGGATATAGGTAGTTGAGGTGGCCCTACTAGGTCCTCTTCTCATTCAGGAGACTACAGAGCAGGTTAAGCTGATTAGGAAGCGTAAAAATATTGACCTATCTAGAAAAAAAATCGTATTCCCATAGTCATAAATGCCCTCTAGAGCTTGAGGTTGGGGTTCATGTTTTCCTTTGGGTGTCACCCAGTCTACAGAATAAATAGTTATGAAAGAAAGGGGTGTTGTTGTTTCATTATAGAGGTCCATTTGAGATTCCAGAGAGATTCAATCCAGTAACCTATTGGTTGCTATGAACATAGAGACATCATTCCATGCATGACATCTTCTATGTTCCATAGGTTTTCTCGTATCATACCAACCCATATCAGGCCTATTATGCCATGGAAGTTGAGCAAGATGTGGATGTTGCCTTTGAGGAGTATTAAGTACGCATCATCGACCAGAGCACGAACATTATTGGAGGCCATTATGTCCCTCTAGTAAGGGTTCCATGGCATCATGGCCATGTTCAGGATGATACTTGGGAGTGGGAGGCTAGCGTACTTGACTAGTGTCCATAGTTGTTCTCAGACATTGTTTCTACACCCCTATAACGTGAAATCAGGGATGATTTATTTTAATTAGGGAAGGTTGTAAGAATTTAGTTTTCACTCTGGTATAGACCCTTTAAATTTCATAATAACTCCTTATATTGGAGCTTTTAAAGATCCCTTTTTAGTTGGTAATGGATTCAAAGGGTGTCTGGTGATTTTTAGGAGCCCTAAAGACATCTTTTTGGGGAACCTATAGAAGTCGCACGGTTGGTTCAAAGTTAGATCATGATTTTCTTAATTGTGCATATTGTGTTTTATCAGACAGATCCTCCTAACATGGTTGGTGTATAGTCAAGCGGCCTAACTGTGTGAGCACCCCTTATTCCTAGACAACCGCCCATATTTTTTGAAGGGTTTTTCAAACCTTGAAAATGATAGTTTTTGGGTTAAATTTTATATATTTCTTTAAATGATCTAATTAACCCCCTCCTTCTTCCCAAATCCATAAAAGAGTCGGATTAACCTATTTTTCTCTCTTTTGAAACTTTTTAAAGGTAAATAATTTTGACAAAGAGATATCCTTTGTCTATTATCTCTTTGGTCTTATGTTCGTCATGTTGGATGTGCAACAGTAAGTACTCAAGTCCGTCTAGGCTCTTCTCCATCTCTTTTTCTCTCGACCTATTTATCAGGGTATGAGAGTTTTCTCTTTTTCTTAGATCTACTTCGATCCAAAACAAATCAAGGGAAAATAATGGAGGAGGAGAGATGTAAGATACTAAGGTGGGTGGTCTATAACTCATCCCTAAATATCATTGTAACACCCCGACCCTAGTTACCCTGAGTGAGTGCATTATTACATAACATTGGCATAATAAAAATAATCATGTCTCTAAATATCGATTAGTTTAGTAGCCTTGGA
The DNA here is from genome assembly GCA_963277665.1 of Viscum album. Taxonomy (NCBI): domain Eukaryota; kingdom Viridiplantae; phylum Streptophyta; class Magnoliopsida; order Santalales; family Viscaceae; genus Viscum; species Viscum album. The sequence continues at coordinate 729,850,226 of OY728155.1, forward strand.
AGTACTAGATACATTCATAAGTTTTACAATACATCATGAAATAAAAAAAACTCAACAACATTTTATCCCCTTTTTAACAAACATATATCCTTATCCTATCCCTAAAGGTCAACCATAAAATACTTCACATCCTAGAAAAAATAAAACATAGAAAGGGGTTAGCTCAGATGCTCAGTAAGGATAACAATATAGCAGAAACATTCATAAATAATCATAAACATTTAAGGAAATGTATAAGACTAAAACAAAATCCTTTTAAACTTAAACATTAGCATTATATGGAAAAGATAAAATCAAATAATTCCATTTACTTATTCACATTGATTTTATACTAGTGAAATAATCGCATGCAATATCAATATCCACCTTCATAATGATAGAACTCATAATTCCAGACTTCAAAACCACATAGTCAAGGCCTAGTTCCAAGACTACAAATAAGATTTTGTCATGGACTTGTTCCAAGACACTATTTTGTCTCATGATACCTACCGATTCTTCGAGGAGCTATAGTAGGCTCCACCCATCAATTACTATGTCCAATGCATTTCTCATATGAAAAGGTTTAAAAATAACATAAACATTCATATTAAAACTAGCATATGATATGTCAATACTTTATCCATAAACCATGAATGCCCTAAAAATAACACATCCATAGTCAAACGTATCACATAACCTTCAACACAATATGGAAGTTTTGTATCATAATAAATCAACTTCAACCCATATTACAATCCATCAAAGGATGTTAACATAGATGAAATCAAAACTTTTTCATAGAAATATCTTTTTCTATTTTGAAATCTTTGAAAAGTCATATAATTATAAAAGAAAAAATGTATAATTAAAATATTAGTATAATCTTATATGAGAAGCTTCGAAGATGATATAACAGTGGAAAATAGCCACACCCTCTGTATAAGTTAAAAAGGATATTCTTACCTTAATTTTGTCGAAAAGGTCATAAAGTACCCTATTTGGAAAACAAAAAAAATATTCATTTCAAAACATTTTATAAAAAGTCAAACAAGGGTATAAATGAATTTTACCCATAGTATAATAAATAATAAAAATGTTTGGAATTTAATTTTTAAGGAAACACTGATGTTGATGATAAAGAGGTCCAAGTAGATACTTACCTAAATACAACTTTGATTAATAATGAGATTGTGAAATTAACCCTTACCTTGTACTTTTCCTTGGTCGAGGGTACGTTAACATCCTGTATAATAGTTAAATCATTGTTATTACAATATAAAATAACTATATACCTAAACATGATATCATGTATGATCCTTTAATATAGTTGTGTTAATAATATTTCAATAGTATCATCTTTTTTGGTGTTAACTGATTTGTTTCCCATTATATAATTGGTTACGTGATCCATGATTGTTATGGATAGGATGTATTTGATTCATATACGGAATGATATTATGTTCATAAATATTATTTTTAATCATAAAAAGAAAATTATTCTTGAATTGTTATGATGGGGAATGAATCTCATCATGTTTGTAGAGATGGTAATCAATACATATGCACGGGCGACAATATCATTATATTGATGGAGACAATATTATTTACATCAGTTATACTCATTACCGTACCCATCAAAATAATGATATGTTTGAATAACAAACTACACCACGACGTGGAGATGGTAATCCGTACACACGCATGTATAGTGACTTTGTCATTTAGAGGACAATTAGAATAATGAATATGGTTGTACCATTTTTATAATAACATCACAGTATATAGAATATACTAGAGCTATTATTTTATAATGGAAACAATAAAGATAGATGAAGTGGAAGAAGAAAATAACTTGAAATAGGTGACGAGATATTTACCTCTTCTTTGGGTTCTTCCTATTGATTTGATCAAAAGAGCTCCTTTGGATGGCTTTATGACCAATGGAAGGCCTCTAGGATGAAGATAGGATAGTTTGGAGGATATTTGGGCAGGGTTTGGCCGAGCCAAAAGGATTTGGAGGTGTGAAATTAAGAGAAGGGGAAGTTTCCTTTTATAAGAGAGGTGAGGGTCACTTTAGGAAAATCTTGAAATATTATTTTATAATAAAATCATTCTCGGTTTCTAATGGCTCCAAAATAATTTATTTAGAGGCTAAGGTGGGGATGGATCGAAAACCTCTCAACCAATATGTTTTATACTATTTAGGTCAACATATTAACATTAACTTTTAGATTTAACTCTAAGTTAAATAGTTTGTCATTTACCATGTCTCTTTGTATTTTTATATTATATGGTTAATAAACTTACTATAAATTTCTATGTGAACCCCAAGAGGTTCATTATTAATATATATAATCTTATCTAAGTCCTTTGGACAATCCTTAGATATTTAAGAATATTATATCCATTAATATTCTAGAATTGTTTTAAACTCAATTATGTCAATTTTGACACTATTTAGTAATTGATTTTTGTGAAAATCATAACAACATGATTACTTCAAAAAAATTATTTAATTACTGCATCATCGTTGTGTCATAAATAAATTAAATTATTTAATGTCTCAAAATTATAAATAAAATACCATTATGTAGGAAATATTTTTAGATTTATAGTTAATATTTATAGTTGAATTTCTATTGTGTGTAACCCTATATTAAAAATGGTTTAGTTATTTAACATTGAATTTAACTCTTTTAACTCTTTATTAAATAAAATAATAATAAATGTCCAAATCTAATCCATATGGACCAAAAAGGATCATTTTTTATTCCTAAGGTTGTTTTTGGTCTAATTACACTTATCCAATATAATTAGGACATGTGTTAGGGTAATTATAATATCATTTCAACCTTTAATTACCCTATTTACATTTAATCATGGTAAATAAAAGTCAAAAGTTACTATTCATCAAAAATTAGTTTCATCTTGTTCAACGACATTATTCTTACTGATATCAACAGTGTCTCTCAAATTTTTTAAATTCAACTCACAAAAGCATTAAAATTAAGTTTTATGCAAATTTACAAATGCTCCTAGAATGTGGGTTAAAGATGGTAAAAAGTTCAATAAAATTTTTATATATCTAAACTTATTATAAAATGAGTCCAGTGAATTACACTGAAAATATATATGTTTTATGTGTCTCTTTTGACCTAAAATTAATTTAAATAAAATAAATAATTGTTTAAATAAAAATCAGGTTTAAACCAATAAGGCAGTGTTTTTCACTATTCATCAAAAATTGAATGTTTTCAAAAAAATACAAAAAATTCACCCATAGATAATGTTGATATTCCAAATTCAAAAATGAAATATATTTTACAAAATTATTAACATAAAAGTTTTATTTATTAATTTAAAATTAATTCCTGTTTTTAAAACCAAAAAGTAGGTTTTAAAAAAGTAAAAACTATCAAAATATTGACTTGTGTTTATGTCAAATTTAAATGTGAAATTACATATAATGACCAAAATTATATTAAATGGTGCAAATGTAATCTAATTATACTTAAAAACCATTCAAATTCATAATTTAACACTATAAATTATTTTGATTAAAAAAGTTGTTTTCAATTATAATTTAGTATTTTTAACTATTCATCAAAATATGAAAGTTATCAAAAAAGTACCAAAAATATACCCAAACTAAATTTTTATGTCCCACCTCTAAATAATAATTTAGCTTCATTAAATTTAATATATAAAACTTTCAAATATTGGTTTTAAAAGGGGTTCTCCATTAAAATGCGATAAAATTGCAATTTTTGAAAAATACTTCTTTTATCTGAAAAAAATAAATTTTTTCTTATATTTTGTCTAAGAAACACATAATATGGATGTTAAAATTATATATAGTATATAAGATTCAAAATTAATTTAATACTATTCATAACTGCTTTTTGAAAGTCTATTTTGGTAAGTTGTGGTGCGCTCAAACTCGGTGTTACCTGTAGCGCAAGCTACTGAATTACTTTAATAAGATAACATACTATGAAATATTGCGGTGTTACAATCATTGATTTTGGAATTATTATGTGGGGACAACTGATTTCATCATGTTTCATTTACAGAATTTTTATGCCATGCCTATAATCATTAGAACCATATAGATATGGTCTTTTGATAAATTTGATTAATTTTTGGTGGTTATTCCCACTACATTATTCATCCCATGTTGGATGTTAGGCCATAAATGGATTTTTAGTATTTGACATGTTTGATCCACCCTTCAGGTGTGACTTTTCATGACCCTTCTAAAGGTTAGATTTTCTATATTGGATAGATTGATTTATATTACTAATTGCATAATAGAAAGTTTCATGTATGCTCACCACTAGACCCAACAAAGTTAAGTGTTTCAAATTAATAATTAAATGTGAAAGGTAAATGGGAAAGTATACAAAGTATATTAATTGACCATATTAAATATGAATGATTAATAGGATTACATTTCCATATAACCCCTTACCACATTAATGAAAGTTAGTGGAATGAACCTTAATTATTTAATATACCTTCAATGGAATTAATAAAGGTGGAAAACTACTTGGCCTTACCACACTAATGAAAGGAAATTCTTGAACCAAATAGACATATTGATTAATAAAGGTTGCATGATACATGACCTTATCAAACTACTAAAAGTAATGGATTGAACCAAATGAAAAATTACATGACTTCGTAATCAAAAGAATGGCCTAACTCAAGCACACCTTGGACTCTTATCGGGGATTGCCTTAAGCACACGGGAACTCCATTTTGATTCAAGGATAGGATTTTCTTTGGTTGAGACCCACCTAGATCATGAACTTTGTATGTTATAGGATTCCCTATATGAAACCATAGGATCCCATATTATTATTAAAGGATGCCTTGGTTACTCTCCTGAGATACAACATTGACAAGTAGTATCCATTGTTACAGACCATAGGGACCTATCTCTTCATATCCCCATTTTACCTTGGATGATCACCTTAGATTCAGAAGGCATCAGATTATGGAATTATTTATAATATTCTCTTTAAATTATACTCTTATCCTCAGCCAGGTTGTAGTTACTATTAAGTTGGAGACCCTTGAGGTCAACTTTTCCTTAGTCATTACCTTGGAACATCGTTATTAAATTTCATTATAGGTTGCATTGTCATTACATGGAACCTTCATTACTATTAACATGTAACATATTTATAAATTTGTAAAATTCAATTAATGGACAGGTTATTTTTAGACACAAACTGAGGGATGAAGAAGGTACTTGGGTATTTTGTTACATTATACTACTTTACTTTATATATGCATTCTTTCACACTCTTAAATTTTCATTACATGAGCCGGATGTTACAAACACCATTGGTGGTAGACCACTAAGATTTATATCACACCCTATACAGGCATCTTTTGGTTCCCATAGTAGATTACATAGTTGTAGGTGTTGACAAACAGAACCATATAGCTTCAAACACTTTATTTATTAATATTTAGGTTGGATATTGATATCATAGGACCGAGTTATATCTTGTGATGCTTGGGATAGTATTTTTATTTCCATTGTAGTTTTGTGGAACATGTTATGCCTGTTTTCTTTTATCCATGTTTTCTAGTTTTCTGGTACATGGCATATCATCGTTAATTGTTGAATGTAATTCCAATTGTTTTAGTTATTGTTGTTGTTGTCTCTAATTTCTGTTATGCCTTCTATTTAGGTATATTGCTGCCTCGATTTACCTATGTTTACATTGATCCTATGTGTGACACTTTTCTAATGACGGCATAGTCTCTCCCATTAAAACACCCTAGGCCCATGATTCTAGTCGGTAGACTCTGGTCTTAGGGGGGTTTCTCTTGAGGACATGTGGCCTATCAGGCTCGTGGAACCTGTTAAGTGGAATCCAGGTCTGGGAAGTCACATTGGTGACCAATGTATTCATCTTATAATACTATAAACCATATATTTTCATAAGTTAGTCAATACTATTCATATGTTCTTATTTAATGGCTAGGTTATATATTATTATATTTAATTATAATATTTTAATAATATACTGTTACTCAGTAAAACTCGGTCTTGCATGAAACTCAATCTATCAAAGAAAGTCATGACCATGCGTGATATAAGATAACATGGTATTGTGTGCATTGAAATATTTAGAATATATGAAATTTATTTATAATATTAAATATTCCATAAAATCTCAATATGTAATATTTCTTTCTACATTTTTTGTTGCTTGTCATACACGTTTTCAAACAAAATTAACTCTTTTAGAATTTTCAGGGTGTTACATTCTCCCCAACATAAATAAGTTATGTCTGCACAATTTAAACTCAATCTCAGAAATATAGGGTTTGATATTTGAAAATTCCTTGGTTTAAATCTCATATCATGAGAAGAGTTAATTAAATATCCTCTTAATAAGAGAGAATGATAAGTGAAAAGTTCATATGGAATAACAAATAACTAGGTTTCTACATATGAGATCACTAGTGGAAAGTAAAAATAAGGAATTCAAGGAAAAACAAAAAAAATTATAGAGATGGATTTAGGTCATCAATCAAAAACAATTAAATGATCAATGGAAACTTGAGGGCCTCAAATCCATAAATCTATGATCATTAAAAGGCCATTGGTTCATCAAAAATTATGGTATTAGGGGAAAAATTGGTCAAAGATACATTACCTAATATTGAAGAATTTGTCTTCTTAATGAAGAATATAAAGAAATATATTTTCACGATATGTTTCAATTTCATAGGAACAATTTTATCTTTTGGTTGTGCTTAGATAAAATTATAATTCATCCCTTACTCCATGAAATAAAAATTATCTAATTAAATTATTCATCAAATAAAATTTTATAGGGATTTTTGATAAAACATATTTTTTTACAGAGTCTAACAATATTAGATTTAAATCAACCCTAAAGTTTATCAGTACCTATAAACTTATGCCTATAAAATATGAGGTAAATTTTTTTCAAATTAATTTTACACTAAAACAAGTACTAAATTAATGAGTTTTATGGCGCTAAATTTCTTCCAAAATATCCTTACTCTTGGAAGACACCTATCACATAAAACCTAAATAAGTTGTTAAAGACTTATAAATTATGATCAAATTTAATATCATAATGTTTTGATGGAATCCATAAATCTTATGTTAAATAATACAAGTGTTCTTATATATTTTTAAACTATCCTTATATATTTCATGATTATTATAATAAAATTACTATTGAAATACAAACTTCTACAATTTAATTATAGAATACCAGTAAATACTTCAACCATTTTATTTCAACATAAGACATTACTTAGTCTAAGGTTTACCCTTGGAAATTTATTTTCATTATCGATTAAAATACTTGATAATGGTTTCTAATCAAAATTTCAATAATCCCAATCATATCCCCTATGAGTGTCAAACTAGATTTGTAGTAAGGCCCATTTTCATGTACCAGGTTACACTCGATTCATGCTTGACACAACTTTTAGGATTTGTTACCCCGAGGTACATATGTGCCCAAACTATGCCCACTTGTAGTATCCAGATAGGGATGTATTCCTAGGAATACCCACATAATCTCCACCTTATAAAATTGAAGGATTTTCACCTATAATAATCCTCAAATTCTACCTTATGATCATTTTCTGAAATCTATTATTTCCTAAATCTAGTTCCCAAGGTTGCCACTAAACTTCATCTGATACCAAATGTAGTGACCTGACCCAAGAAATCCTAGAGCTAGTGTCGTGATACCCATATTTTGGCATGATTATAATTAATCACATCCCGATGGACCAATGAGTTTAGTATTCTTTCTAAACCAGATACATACATTAGTCCTATATTACAAATGAATTCACTAATTTCCAAATAAATGTTTCTTTCATGGATAATAACTTTATTCCATCATGTTTATCCTTTAGTATTCTTCTTAGTACTCTCCAAGGAACCCTTGGGAAAGGTAAAATGATAAGGGTGAGCTCAAATTCTCATTAAGGGTAAAGTAAAATGGATGAAATATGAGATCAATTAGAATAATAAATATGTATAGGTAAATAATTGATAACACATTCCATAAAATCAATAAATGAAAAGGAAGTGAGGAAACAATACGGAAAGGTAAATAACATAAAACACATGTCATTTAATCCATGAACTGAGAATAAAATGCATACATATATAAATTCAAATAAAAAAATCATGGATAATAATAACTAAATCAAAATTAAGAAAATTCATAATTATTAGAATTCATGTTTCTCATCTACACGGTACCTTTACCATCAGAACCGTACAAAATTTGTTTTAGCGTTTACTATTAAGGCCTCTCACAATCTAGTTTTAAACTACTATGATTTGGAAACAAACTCAAAGGGTTTTTTTTCAAATTGATTTCATCCCATGAGACTACCAATTCTTTGAGGGGATTACTTTAAATAGTCTCTGACCTATGTCATACCTATCAAAATAATTCCTTATTTATTGAATAATAGAATTAATTCATAATCAATGTGCAATATCAAATATATGTATTGAATAAATATTATTGTTTTATCAATACTTCCCCAAATAATCAAATAACATTAAAAATAAACATTTCATGTAATAATGTTATACAGATTAGGAAACAAACATATCTGTGAAAAATGATATGGATGTATTTTGTAAATTTAATGTTCAATGACCATGTGAAATTGAATAATTCAATGGGGACAAAAGGAATCATGTAAATGCCAATACTATACCATTTCAAATCATTCAAAAGCTATACAGTGGAAGAATAAGGATTGTATCAATACAATATATCCCAAGTGGAGTAAAAATAAGGGTTTTTTGATGATGAATTAAAATATTATAAAGATATATTTTAAAAAAATTATTGATGGAAATATCATTTTTATTTTAAAAAACAATATGAAAATCCTTTTATTTGAAAATAACTATTGAAAAATTTTTATTTAAAATAAAACTTCTAAAGAATTCAATTCAAGTTCAATGAAATGAAGGAAGGTAAATCCATACATGTCATACAAGGTAAAAATACCATTCTATTTTCATGAAAAATAGGTTAGAAAATTTATTTTTTCAAAAAGGGACTAGATGATTCATTGGAAAAAAAATTGAAGAACAAAAAGGGAAAAAAATATTTAATAAATCATTTTGTAAATGTTAAATAAATTTGAATACCTTTTTGAAAAACAATGATTTTTTTAAGGAAACAAGTTCTTTAACTAAAGAGAGAAATGAGGTTAGGATTTATTAAAACACTTTATCAAAAAAAATTAATTACCAAAGAGTGGTAAAATCGTACTATTACTTGAAAAAGGTCATGAATAACTAAAGGATCATAAAAATAAAGTTTTTACTTGACAATAATCTACTAATTTTCTTTTATGGAAATTCTAGTTTAACAATCCCAAAAAAATAGAATATGAAGTAGACCCTTGAAAATTCCATAATTTTTATGTGAGAATAAATTAGTAAATATATTATTTGTATCAAATGTAAATCTATAAAAAAAATTAAAATAAAATAATAGATATTAAAAAGTGATTATAACTCCCTGACCCTAGAAGCCCAGAGTCTTTGCATTAAATTATTATATTTTCATGATTATAATGAATCAAATCATAATGGAATGATCAGTTTAGAATTCTTGGAAAGATATATTAAATAGATGATACCCATAATACATTGTAAAATATAAAATTCATACATGATACATAATAAAACGAAATAAACTACATCCTTGATAGATAATTTAAATATTTATTCTTCGTAACCTAGGGAAATGAAACATAAAAAGGGTGATCTCAAATGCACAGTAAGGGTAAGTATAATAGAATCAATAATAAATCAATTATAATAAATTAATGTGGAAAGGTAAATAACTGGTAATACATTCTATTAAAATAACTAGATAATTCAAAATCAATATGGCAATGCAATAAACTGAAACACATTCTATTTGATCAATGAACTAAAAATTAAATGTAATCATAGATATGTTGATGAAAAATATCATGGATGAATAATATTGTAAGTAAATTACTTCTTAATAAACATAATTTATTAGGAATATGAAAACCTATACCTTCATGATGTTGAAAAAGATGTTTTAAAACTACCGATAGAACCCTATTTAATTTTTCCAGATTATTTGTCTCATGAGAACCTATCGAATCATCGATGAGCTACATAATGTCTGGGATTCAACTGTAATTATATGTCCTAATAATTCTTCATATATAATAATAAAAATAAATATTATTCAATATAAAATATATTTATTGAAAAATGAATATGGAACTATAAATATTTCCCCAAATAATCAAATAACTGTCGAATTTGGCACCACATGTAAAATAATATACAGTTTTGGAAATAATAATATCTATTATATGATAATATTGATATTAAAGTAAAATGAAAATGAAAAATGATTAAAATAAAGTTATTTTTTAAGATAAAGTTAACAGTCATAGAAGGAAGTGATATTCTAAAGATAATAATTAAGAACATTCTTTAGGAGAATAATCATTAAACATTCCAAAGCATCCCATACCACTTTGAAACATTTGAATTCATAATCTCCATAAAGGTATGAAATTAAAAGAAAATTATAATATCATTATAATAAGTTTATTAATGATATAACATGAAAAATGCAGTATATACACCAAATAACAGTGAATTGGTCCATAATAACAAATAAGTCTCAATAGAATGTAAACTGAGATGAAATTCCCTTGCCTTAACCTTCCTTTTGTCGTATGGTCTTTATAATTATGTAGAGTGGTTTAAAATATTTAACTAACTTATAAAAAACCTTACTAATGTTTATAATATTATATATCATCTTCATATAAAATCTTATTTCCCATTTGTTTACAATATTTAATTATTTTCACTATTTCAGGTGTTAATTGCCTAGTTTTCTCATGTATTTTTGACTTGTTATTTATTTCTCCTTTTACTTTGATCATAATTTCAAGATATAAAAAATTTAAACAATGAATTAATTATATTATATATTTATTACATATGTATTCAGAATAATCAATAATATTTGGAGATAATAAATGAAATGCAAAATTCATGGAGATGGTAGGACGTATGTACGCATGAACACTACTTTTATTTATTTTTCGTATTAAAATAATTAAAAATAAATGATATTTATATATATTATAATTACATTATCATATCAATTTTATATATGTTACGTAGTTTTTTTTTTGCAATCCTTTATACATTACATGTATGGCATGAATGAGTCACTTCACCTTGAGGGGGTGGTATTCCACACTTCCTCAAACAAAATTATCCTATTTACAGAAGATGGAAGTCATAAAGGTATGTTAGAAATAAAAATTAAAAAAGCATAAAGACGTTATAAATATCATATATAAGCATATTTACCACCATAATGGCCACAATGATAGGTGGTAAAGGAAAAAATGAACAATCATCATTTTGTGAGGTAGTAGTTTCCCATACACAGAACGAGTATGTTTGTTACCCATTATATGGAGGTGTGAGTAAATGTAGCTATAAATAATATCATAACAAGATCCCAGTTTATTTAGGATATTATTTTTTATGTAAACATATTATCACAGTACTATAGGGAAGTGATAAGAAAATGAAAGAAAAGATATCGTTGGAAAATGTTACCTTAAAATCAGGTAACACCTTTTTGTTTATACCAAATGGCATCTTTGAAATGATTTCTATCCAAATGGGGGATTCAAGGTTTAGGTTATGGTTTTTATGAATATATTTTGGTGGATGATATCTGAACATAATTGGTATTAGAGGTGTGAGGAATAGGGATAAGTTATGTCCTTTTATAGTCGAGGAGGAGTGGAACTCTTATAGTATTTTAAAAAAGAAATTTTTCCCATGTTTATAATGCTGCAAGTCGACCCAATAATGGACCCATTTGGATATAATGAATTATAGGGTGTAAATATGGGCATAAAATATATTTTTGAGAAGTTTATTGGTCATTTTTTGGCTTATGTTTAATGTTTTTTCACTTATTAAGTTTAATTTAACCTTAATCATTGTAATTAATTTTAATTACATTCATTAATATCTTTTTGTAAAAAACTAAGTTGATATTATTAGAAATTATAAATTTTTATTATTCCAAATATGGAATCCATTTTTATAAATTCTAATCACTTAATTGGTAGAAATTAATTTAAAATTCATCCATCAGGCGGGATGACAATGCGCGTTTTCAAAGTAAGAAAACCTAAAGGTTTGATATGTTTTTATAATAAATTTAAAAAAAAATTTATTCCAATGAACTAAATTTTATTATTTTACAAAAATATTTTCTAATTACACATTAAAACCAATTAAAATTATTTTTGTTATCATAAATAAATTATATGAAAGGCATTTTTGAACTAAAATTTAGTATTTTTAACTATTCATTAAAAATGAAATGTTTCATAAAAATATCAAAACTTCACCCTAACTTAATTATTATGTTTATATTTTAAAGATGAATTTTATTTAGAGATATTAAATCAATTACAGTTACAAAATTAAAATGTTAAATGGTTTCTCCATTAAAAGGTGGTAAAACAACCTTAATAAATATATAATATTTTATGTGTAAAATTCAGTTTCTTTTTATCTTAAGCCTTCCAAATCTATTGGATGAATATAAACAATATTTGATATAATATAATATAATATATATATATATATATCAAATTAATATCACTCACTAATTGTAATTTATTTAATTTTTAAGGGTAAATAGCTTTGTGAGCATAAAAATAATAATATTTTTCTTTGTATTCAGTCGGTTTTTGTATTCATTTTGAACTAATTCATGACCAATTAAATAATTTTATATTTGTGTAAACCATATATTTTTATAATATAGTTAATTATATTCATAACCATTAATTTAATTTCCATTTTAAGTATTATTTTATTAAATAATAATATTTTAATAATATATTATTCTTCGGTTAAAAGGTGGTATTGCGTGTAATGTAAGATTTTGAAGAAAGTCGCTATTTTATGTAAAAAATATAACTTAGTGTTGGGTGAATTGAAAAATGTAGAATATATTTAATCTGTTTAAAATACTAAATAAACTATAAATTCTTTGGATATTATATTCTCTCATGCACTTTGTGATGCTTGTGATACAAGCTATCAAATAAAATGTCCGTACTATCAAATTTTGGGGTGTCACATTCTCCCAACCTTAATTAAATCTCATCTTCACAATTTAAACTTCATCTAAGTAATAGAGGGATTTAAAATAAACTATTTTTGAAATACTTGCATCATAAAAAGGTTTAATATCACATATTCATAATTAAAGATAAAGGAAGGTACAATGATCATATACTATGATCGGTATTAGGTGAACATAGGTGGGAAATGGAAACATGGATACAAATGAAAAATATAACAATCAAGTTCGGATGGATAGTTCTCAGGAACATGGTTAGGATAATGTTAACAATCATAAATCACTATATCCTTGATGATCTATGGGACATTTGATTCATTATAAATGAATATACTTGGACAAAAGTTTTGGTTTCCAGATCATTTTTTTCGGAGTTGAATGATTCTTTCACTCTCTAAGAATATAAGTAAATATACTTAGTACATTTCAATAACCACGATATTATCCTTTGGTCATGCCTTGAACTATTTATACTTAATCTCTTAGCACATGTCACATCATATGGTGAAGTAATACATTATCCTCTAAAATATCATCTAATGATCAAACATTTTCTAAATGGTTAAATTTTCCAAAATATTATTATCCAACACTTTGGAAGGAATGTCGAAGAAATTTTGAAATGAACTTATCATTAGCCTTCAATAAAAATGAAGTATCTCTTTAATCATCACATATTTAATATGTGAACACCTTCACCATGCATCCTCTTGAAATATGGTAATAACTTGAATTTCAATAAAACCCTATTGGAAACATTCATTCTTCCTTATTCATTAATTTAGACACATCTTATTGGGTATATTCCTTAAATCCAAAAGTGTTGTAAAATCAATAAATGATTTCATATACCACTTCTCAAAAATTCATTAATTAATTCCAAGGTATTTAGTTCTTATCTGAATCCATCATTTACTAATCTTTATCTCTACATTAAAAACAACATAAGGGTTGTCTTTACATCAATCATGTGTTTTCAAAAACTTTTAACTTTGAAATGAATAAATTTTTTTGGTCCCGTTCAACATATTATCTAAAATAATTAACAAAGAATTACTATAATAAAATCATTATATATTCCATAAATATTATGATGGGAACATCATAAATAAAATACTTTTACAACATATTTAATATATCCAAATACATAAGTACATTAGTCATTCTACTTAAGCTGTGTCAATATGAGAATCTTGACCATGATACCTTGGCTTCTTATATTGTATTTTCTCTTGATGTGTGGGGAATTGGTTTCATAGTACCCCATATCATCACAGATGTATCACTGAATATCAGTATTTTCATAATTTCTTTTACTTTCTTTTTTTAGGTGACCATATTCTTCACATTTATAACAATCTCTGAATCCTTTCAATCATTTAACAGGGTGATTCTTTCCATAGTTATCACATGTTATAAAACACTACTTTCCCATCATCTGCATTGACTCTTTCCCATTTTCATGGTTTCTAGAAGACATATTCTTCTCTTGGTTTCCCTTCAACACGTAGTAATTAGAGACTTATTGCTCTATATTTATATCACATAAAACTATACCATTTTATGAAGAAATATTTTGAGATAGTAGCGCCCTTCAGAGACTTGTCTTAATTTCGTCAAATAAATGATCAATATTACATTATATGTTGTGTATTAAATATTTATCATACCTTGATAACCTGGTAAAGGTTGATTCATACTTTTTAGCACTTTTATCCTCCTTTTTATTTATCCTAAGAAACATCATCTTCATCACAATTGTTTAATCACGTGGAATGTATTTATTAAATAATGTCTCCTTAAAATTTCTCAATTCAATGAGTTTAATTTCTTCTTCCTCCCCTATATTTTGGATCAGAGACCACCACTAGTCAGCATCCACTTAGATACAATATACTACATTTTTAACCTTCACACTTTCGTTATATTGTAATGTAGTAAATATATTATATAGAAACATAATCCAATTCTCTAATATAATTGAATTTGTAGTCTGACTAGATGGTGGTGGATTCTACCACATAAATCAATACAGCATAGTGGATTCCTTCTGTGTAATAGGTTGCTTCATTCAAGATTGTTTATTTTTCATAACATGACTAATATTTTCTAATATATACATAACTTGATAAGTTCTAATTCTAGCTATATTTGTTTCCTCGGTAGGTAAATATCTACATTTTCTAAGAGTAATGATACCATTCATCCTTCCACACACCATTTATAAACAATTTTCTACACTAGATTATATCATAAAGTTATAAACTTTTTAAAACTCTAAATATGTTATATCACATAACCTTAATTTGTGAATAATTAATCTAATACTCATAAAGTTTGATTACTTTTGGATAATCTTTATTTTTAAATCTATCATTATAGTAGGTAAATAAAATGTGAACTATCCTAAGTGTATCCCCCATGAGTGTCTAAAAAAGTGTGTAGTATGGATCATTTTCATGTACTAGTTTACCATAAGTCAGGCTTGGAACACCTTTTCTGAGTTATTACTCCTAGGTACATCTATTCTAGAACCACGTCCACTTGTACTATCCAGAGAGGGATGTATTGTAACGAATAACCACATAATTTCTACCTTACCAAATTTCATGGACATTATCCTATTATTATCCTCAATTTCTATCTTATGGTTTTTCTCCCTAATATATGTCTTCTAAATCTAGTTTCCAAGGATACTGTTAAACATATAATGATACCAACTGTAATACCCCAACCCTAAAATCCCAGAATCAGTGCATTAGTTTAGTACATTTTCAGGATTACAAGGAATTTAATACTGAAGGACTAGTCAGTATAGTAGCCTTGTAAATACATATTACAAATATGATACCAAGAATACATTGGGAAATAATAAATACAAACATAATACATAAAAAAAATTAAATAAAATGCATCCCTAAAATCATATTCATATATTTCTTCTTCATAACTTGGGGAACTGAAATATAATAACAGTGAGCTGAAATGACCAGTAAGTGTAAGTAAAGTGGAAGAAATAAGGAATAAATTAGAATAAATTAACATTTCATGGTAAATAACTGACAACGCATGCCATTCAAAAAACTATATAAGGAAAAATCAATATTGGAATGTAATAAACTGAAACACATGTCATTTAATCAATGAACTAAAAATTAAATATATGCAAAGATATGTCAACACAAAAAATCATGGATTAATAATATTTTTAGTAAATTATTTCTTAATGGATTTCATTTTCAAGTCACATCAAAACCTATACTGTCAAGATCTTTCATAAGATGGTTTAAAACTATGGATTGAAACCCATTTAATTTTGTGAACTTATTTGTACTATGATAAGATAGTGATGCATTGAGGATATATATAAATCACAAGCACCAAATATCACTATAGGTCAAAATAATTCATAAAATCTAATAACATAGTTGAATATTATTCCTTATGAATTGTTAATACTGAATAAAGAATATGGAATTATCAATATTTCTCCAAATAATCAAATAACTGTCAAAGTGAACACTATATATCAAATGATATACAGTTTAAAAAATACTAATATCCATTTAACAAGAATATGGACATTCATGTAAACTTATAATGAATAATGATTATAATAAAGTGATTTTTTTAATATAAAGTTAATATTCAGAAAAGGAAGTGATATCTCAAAGATAATAATTAAGAACATTCTTTAGAAGAATGATCATTAAACATTTCAATGTATCCCATACCACTTTGAAACATTTAAATCAAAATCTTGGGGAGTTTATGACATTAAATAAAACATATAATATCATAAGAATAAATGGATTCATTATATAACATGAAAAATTCAATATATACACCATATAATAGTTAATTGGTGCATAATCACAAACAAGTCTCAATGGAATGTAAACAGGGATGAAATTACATTATATTGACCTTCCTTTTGTTGTGTGGTATTTATCCTACTTTATAGTTCTTTAAAATATGTTACTAATTTATACCATAACCATAAACATTTTTATAATCTTATATACCATCTTCTTATAACGTCTTATTATCCTTTTGTTATCAATCTTTCATTATTTTCACTATTTCAGGTGTCAATTACATAGTATTCTAAAGTATATTTTGACATGTAATTTGATTATCCTATTACTTAGTCCAAAATTTCATCATCTCCGTAATTTTAACCATGAATTAATTATCTTATATATTCAGTACATATGTATTTATAATAATATATTATTTTTTTAGATAAGAAATGAAATGCACCGTTCATGGAGATGGTAGGTCATATGTACGCATAAACACTGATTTAATTTCATTGTTTTCTTAAACAAAATAAAGTAAATGATATATTTATATTATAATTAAGTTATAATATCAATGTTATATGTGATATATAGTTTTATTAATACCATCCTTTATACATTTTAGGTATAGAATGAACGATTCATATCGCTTTGAAGGGGTGGTAGTCCACACTTCCTCAAACGAAATTATTGCATTTACACAAGATGGAAAGAAAAAAGGTATGTCATAATTAATAAATAAAGAAGAATAAAGACATTATCAATATCATATATATCATATATAAACATATTTTCCATCATAATAACTACTATGAGAGGTGGTAAAAAACTGAACAATCATCATTTTAATGAGGTATTAGTTCACAGTGTAGAGAAATAGTATGATTGTTACCCATTATATGGAGGAGTGTGTATGTGTAGGTTGAAATCCAAATAAAAAAGTATCATAGTATATTTATTATACTTTTTTATTTATGTAATAATGGAATATGAAGAGTACAAGGAGTGTACAAAAAATGAAAGAAAAGAGATCATTGGAAAACATTACCATAAAATCGGGTAACCCCTTTGGGTTTATAGCAAAGGGATTTTATGGTAATATTTATGAAAAAAGGGAGGATTAAAGTTCTATAAGAGGTTTTTTGGGAATATATTTTGATATATTTTGTCCAAACATAAGTTTTTTGAGAGCGGTGATGAATGGGGAGAAGTTTTGGCATTTTATAGTGGAGGAGGAGTGGCACTCATGTAATATTTTGACAAAGGAATTCTTCCCACTTTTTTCACATTGAATGTGGATCCAATAATGGAAAAAATTCTATAAAATGAATGATAGGATCAAAATATGTCCACCCAAAATATTTTGGACAAGGTTATAGGTCATTTTGGGCCTTAAGATTAAGGTTTAGTTGTTTATTAAGATTAATTTAACCTTAAACGTTACAATTAATTTAAATTACATTCACTTATATTTTTGGTAAAAAACTAATTAAGTATAATTAGACATTATAACTTATTTTTATTCGAAATATGGAATCTATTTATCCAAATTGTAATCAGATAAGTGGAAAAAATTAATTTAAAATCCATCTCGCATGCGGGCCGACAATGTCGGTTTTTAATGTAAAAATGTCTGAAAGATTTATAAGTTTTTATAATTAATTTCAATGTGAAATTGATTAAAATGAATTAAATTTTATTAATAGATAAAAATATTTTATAATTAATCTCTAAAACCAATTAAAAGTATAATTTAATGTTCTAAATAAATTAGATGAAAAATTATTTTTGAACTAAAATTCAGTATTTGTAACTTTTCGTTAAAAATGTAATGTTTCAAAATAATATCACAACATCACCCTAACCCAATTATAATGTTTATATTTAAAATATAAAGTTTATTTTGACATATTAAATCAATTAAATTGTCATAATTCATATTTAAAATGGCATCTCTATTAAAAGGTTGTAAAAATGCCTCGAAAAATATAGTGTAATGTCCCGAGAATTACATGTAATATTTTTAATTATATGGAATTATTTAGAGACCAGATGCTTTGACGGGACCTGATTTGGAGGCTCGTTGAGCCCAGAATAGAATTTCAAAAAAAAAAATATGTTCGTTTAAATAAATGTGCGAGTATGTTTTCCAAACTATTCAATTATTGCTTGAACCGAAAATATGATGGCATAGTTGAACTCAGAATATCGGGATTCGCCTAGAAAGGACCTAATATCAGCTGATGAGGGTCGACTAGAAAATATAGTTTTTGGAAATTTTGGACAAAAATAAAATAACCTAATTAGTTATTTTATTTTTTTCATCACCATTGAGTGGTGGCACGTCATCACTACGGTGTGGCACTAAGGCAATGACGAATCCCATTAATGAGGCTCTTAAATGATAAGCGTAACAAATAATTAATTTTAAGTGTAATAGAAAAAAAGTTTCATAAATGAAACAGCGTAAAGAAGTAATGACGCAGCATAATAGAAACATTGCAACACGTTTCTCATTTAATGGAATAATCAGTTGGCCGAACGTAGGGAAATTTGGGAATTCCTCTAACGAACTAATGGCAAGGAATTATTTCCAACAATGAACACCAACAAGTCACTAGCGTCAATGATGCCCTCAAAAAATGGGTTTGGAACAGGGGAGCGATGAACTCCAACCTCCGAATACATATTTCCATCAGTAACAAGATTCCCTCTGATCAAACTTTCTCTGGGTATGTGTTATTTTTTGTTTTTAGTACCAATTCCTATTTCTAAAAATAATTAATGTGACTCAACCCATGAATAAGTTTATCTACGTGTTGTTAATCTTGCGTTAGGATTGATTGCATTGGGTTGTTTCGTTGGAATCATTTATTTATGTTGATAGAAACTAAATTTCCCCTTCCAATGTTTCAAAACATAAAATGTGAAGGAATTGGACAGACATGAAAAAGGCCTTGATTCCTCCGTCTTTGGGAGTTCTTGTGATGTTCGTGACTGGACTTCCAATTTTACAAAAAGGTGACATCAAAGCCATAGAGGGAAAGATAGTGCCCCAAGGAACCTGTGGGTGTAGATCGTTCAAAAAACGGACCATCAGAGCAGACACGGTGGTTTGTGGAAGGAATGGTCGGTGTGCCAGCGATTGGTCGCGGCGCGCCCCAACAGTGCACTAAGGCGGCAGCCGCAGCTGTCTCGGGCTGCAATGGTGTGTTAGGAGCCACGGGTAGTTGTCCAGCAGCTGGAAAACAAGGATGTGGCCACCCGGCTGCATCGGTGGGTGGCCCATGCCGTGCGGGATATGGAAACCCACTAGCACGTGGTCCAACAGAGACCACATGTGGGACTAAGGTGTGGTCGGCTTAGTTGGTCGCGAGGTGCTGAACCATACATACGCATGATTTCTACTTTCATTTCTCTGTCATATAAAATGATTAATAATGAAAATATATAAATTTATATTCATATAACAATATTTTATTAATTTCATGTATGTCTCATAGGTTTAATAAATTCATCCTTTATACGATCTATGTATAGCAGGAACGAGTCATATCGCTTTGAGGGGCGGTAGTACACACTTCCTCAAACGAAATTATCGTATTTACACAACCTGGAAAGATTAAAGTTATGTTATAAATGAAAATTAAAGAATAATAGAGACAATATAAACATAATATATATCATAAATAAATACAATTCCATCATAATGGCCAGCAAGAGAGGTGGTAGAAGAAAATTGTACAATCATCGTTGCGTGAGGCTGTAGTTTGTCGTACATAGAAACAGTATGATATGTATCTATTATATAGAGGTGTGTGTATGTAGGTCAAAACCTTAGAATAAAAACATCCTAGTATATTTAGGATACTGTTTTTGTTATATATAAATGTAATAAAGCGAATTTAGGGGGCTGGATAAGGAAAATAAAAAGAAAGAAGCTTGAGAGAATACGTTACCTCTAAATCAGGTAACTCTTTTTGATTTGAGCCAAAAGAAATACTGATGTTTCCTTCATCCCAAGGTAATTCATCTAGGAGGAAGGGAGGGATGTTGGTACCTTATTTGAGAATAATTTGGATGATCCAATGGGATTGAGAGGTGTGAGTAAGTGGATGGAGTTGGTGGTATTTGATTAGAGGGAGGAGGGGTACTTTAGGATAGTCTTGAAATATTACTTTACTATAAATATATGTTTGGATTTTAATAGTTATAAAGTGATATATTTCGAGGATAAGATTAATATGGGTCTAAATACTCTCAACCAATAGTCATTAGACAAGTTTATGTCACAAATGTAACCTTATCATTTGGCTTTAACCCTTAGTTAAATAAATTAACTCTTACCATGTCTTCTTGTATTTTTACACTGTATGGTTAGTATGGTTACTATAAAATGTCAAGATAACCTAAAGTGGATCATTAATGACATTTTTATCATTATATATATCATTTGGGCTAATTTGATATTTTTATTACTATTATGTAATTTAATGAAATGGTATTTGTTTTAAAAACTCTATTATGTCAATTTTGACAAAAAACAATTTAATTGATTTTTGTTAAAGTTATAACAACTTGATTATTTCCAAAAAACTACATTAACTCAAATATAACACGTCATAATAATCCTTAAAATTAGTGGATGGAATAAATATTCTAATTATATTTATTTTAAAATTTATAATATTATTTATTTCGATATTTCATTAATAAGGTAATCACTATATCATCATTGGGTCATAAATTAATTAATTAATTTAATTTCTAAAAATTATAAATAAAATACCATGATATAGTAAATATTTTTAAATTTATAATTAATATTTATTGTCAAAGATATCAATTATATAACCCTACCATAAAATTGTTTTAGTAAAAATATACATGTTTATGTTATATTTTTCTTTACTTAAGATTAATTATTATAATATGTCATTATCACACACAAGTGGCTCCATGGGGTCCTAAAATCGACCCAAGGATAACCATGGTCATCTATATCTCATCAAATAGTTTAATAACACATGTTAGGGTAGTTTTGTATTATTATAATATAATTTTTTACCCTTATTTACATGATTTACCCTTTAACCATGGTAAATAAAAATAATCACTCAAGTTACTATTCATAATGTCCAAAAATAAAAGGTAACCATTTACAAAATTTGGGCCATTTGATTCCAAATATGGAATCCATTTTTACAAATTCAAAACATATAATTTTAGGAAATTAATTTAAAATTAATTCTTATTGTCAAAACAAGAAAGCAGGTTTTTTAGATGTAAAAACTACCAAAAGAATGACTTGTGTTTACTTCCAATTTCAATGTGAAATTACTTAAAATGACAAAAATTTTATTAAATGATAAAACATTAATCTAATTACACTTTAAAACCAATTATCTGTAAAATATAAATATATAAATAAATTAGATGAAAGGGCAGTTTTCAATTAAAATGCAGTATTTTTCACTATTCGTTAAAATATGAATTTTATCAGAAAAGTACAAATATTTCAACCAAAGTAAATTATTTTGTCCCAATTATAAATAAGAAGTTTATTTTCTAAAATATAACCTATAAAATTGATAAAATCTCTATTTAAAAATGGTTTTTCATCAATATCTGGTAAAACAGCCTTATAAAAATATTAGAGTATTTTATTCTTAAAAATGGATTTGTTCTCATATTTTAGTTAGTTTTTTTCATTCATTCCAATAAAATGGCTAGGTGTTAACTACCATTTAATATAATAATATTTTTATTGTATTGTTTTTCAGTATAACTCAAAGTTGTGTTCAATGTAAGATTTCAAAGAAACCCGTTTTTGTGTGTCGGGTATGCTATCGGACAAAGCATCCCCTTTAACATAAAATTAATATATTATTCATAAATATTAATATATATGAAAATTTATTATTCTATAAATACCTAGGATGTTACATTTTTAATATCATATATTAACTTATTATAATATCTTATTACCTATTTGTTAATAATCCTTCATTATTTTCACTATTTCATGTTTTAATTACCTAGTTTTCATGTATGTTTTAACTTTTTATTTTTTTCATATTAATTAGATGATGATTTTATTTTCTCTAGAATGTAAACCACGATGTAAATGTCGTAAATATCATTTATATATTTATTTATAATAATCTATGATATTGGTAGATAGGAAATGAAATGTATCGTTTATGGAGATGGTAGGATGTACGTATGCATGAACACTACTTCCATTTCATTGTCATATTTTGAAATAATGAAAATTAAATTATATAAATGTATATTATAATTACAATATAATATTCTTTTTCTTATATTTCAGTATACTGTTTTTAAAACCATCCTTAATACATTACATGTATAGCATGAATGTGTCACATAACTTTGAGGTGGTGGTGGTCCACACTTCCACAAATGATGTTATTATATTCCCACAAATTGGAAAGCATAAAGTTATTTGTTGTATAAAAATTTCAGCATCATCAATACATTATAAATATCAAATATATCATATATAAATAGTTTTCCGATATAATTTCCACCATGATATGTGGTAAATGAATAATGAACGACATCGTTTTGCGAGGTGGTAGTTCATCGAAAACATAAAGGGTAAGTTTGTTACACATTACATGGAAGTGTGTGCAAGTTTAGGTAAATACCTTAATATATAAATGTATTAGTATATTTAATAAAAAGTGTTTATTATAAAATAATGTAATAATATGTGTTCAATGGTTTAAGAATGAAATAAAATGAAAGTGATTTTTGAAGAATGTTACCCTTTTCGGATAACTCCTTTGGGTTTATACCAAAAGAATTCCTCAGTAGGATTTGTACCCAAATTGAGGATTCTAGTATGAGGGTAGGAATATTGGTAGGATATTTGAGTATATTTTTTATCCATTTTTTGAGATATTTTAATAATATGATGTGGTGAGTGCGTTTTTATGGTGGAGGAGGAGTGTCATTCGTGTAAATCTTGGGAGAGGTAATTACACCAACATTTTTCTTATGTAAAGTTCCTCCAATAATGGTATAAATCTGATAAAATGGAGGATAATGGGGAAATATTTCTATCTAATATATTTTATATAAGATTATATTTTATTTTGGACCATAAACTTAAGTATTATTCCCCTATTAAGCTAATTTTTCTCTTAATCACTGTAATTAATTTTAATCACTTTCACTGTTAATTTTTTATAAAAGAATAAGTTGAAATTATTAGAAAATATGAATTATTATAATTCCAAATATTTAATCCATTTTCCTAAATTCTTATAACATAATTGGCATAAATTAATTTAAATTTAATCCCACAGACGGGACGACAAAATGGGTTTTTAAAGTAAAATGTTCAAAAGTTTTCTATGTTTTTTATATTCAATTTCAAAGTGAATTTGATTGGAATGACCTAAAATAGATTAATTTTTATAAAATTTATACAATTAAACTTTAAAACTAATTAAATGAGTAATTTATCCCTATAGATAAATTAGATGAAAAAATAGTTTGGAATTAAAATTCAGTATTATTCCCAATTCATAAAAATGAAATATTTCAAAAAAATACCAAAATTTCACCCTATTCTAATTTTTATGTTCTTATTTAAAAACATATGTTTATTTAGACAAATAAAATTTATAAAATTTCCAAAATTTTGATTTAAAATTGGATCTCCATTAAAATATGGTAAAATTACCTTTAAAAAATATTTTTTTAATGGCTAACAATGGGTTTATTCTTATCTTTTACATATCAAACATATTGAATAAATTAAAAAAATAATTTATTAACTATATAACATATATATTTAGTTAATATAATTTATTAATTGAGATTAATTTAATTTAGTAATACAAAAATCCTTTAGGAGTATAAAATAAAAATATTCCCTTTATATTCAATTTGTTTATATATTTATTTTTAATTAATTAGTAAACAATGAATTTGTATTATAATTGTGTAAACCATATATTTTCATATTTTAGTTAATATTATTCATAAACACTAATTTAATAGCTTGTTATATCTTATTATATTCAATAATAATATTTTAATAATATAATGTTTCTTGGTAAAACTCAATCTTGCGTGCAACACATGATATCGAAGAAAGTATCAATTGTGTGTGACGCAAGATAACTTAGTATTAAATTCATTGAAATATTTAGATTGTATTAAATTTATTTAAAATATTAAAAATA
The DNA here is from genome assembly GCA_963277665.1 of Viscum album. Classification (NCBI taxonomy): domain Eukaryota; kingdom Viridiplantae; phylum Streptophyta; class Magnoliopsida; order Santalales; family Viscaceae; genus Viscum; species Viscum album. The sequence continues at coordinate 729,875,468 of OY728155.1, forward strand.
TCATAACATCTTGAGAAGATAAATTCTTATCTACATTTGGTGTTGTGTGTCATACACGCTATCAAATAAAAGTTACTCTTTTGGAATTTTTGGGGTGTAACGTTACACTTTTCTACATAAAGTAAGATCCAAATAAATGTATAAGTATCGATTTATTACTAGTTCATCGTGTTCAAATTAACTATTTCACTAAAAATTACCAAGGGACTACACCATGATAAGTTTTTTTCAAAGTCATATGACTCTCCTACTAAAAATGGTATCATTATTTTATAGAAAATATATTTGAGAATACTATAATAAAACTTTTTTGTTCTCATTAAATCAAGAAACTCTTCTCACATTTCAGAGTACCAAGTACTCTTATAACATTTTCATTGTCATGACCCCCTCCCTCCAAAGGTACAATCCTATGTAGAAAATGATGGAAGAGGTTCAATGACCCCCAAGTACCTCCTTCATCTAGCCCTACGTGGAAAAAATGCACTAAGGGTTTATAAAAATCTCACATATTGAAGTAATTACCGTAATATATATTTAGGATTAGGATATAGGATAAAAATAACCAAACAACTTCATGAAATAAATAAAAGGGGAAAACCCAAACCATCCCATAATGAATATATAAAGTAAATAGATACAAAGAGTATGTAAATAAATAAATACCCAAATAGACCTAAAGTTGAAGCTCAGTAACATCTCCCTCGTCCGAGAAAGTAATGTCCATCTCAGTCCTTCTTGAAATCTAAAAAAAATAGTATTTATATACGTGGGGATAGAATAATATGTATACTCAGTGGAATTATACCCAAAGTCTATCATGAACATATGAAAATGGAATAATAATACACATTTGTGTAAAAAGTATAACCAACATGCACCTAAGGAGACCAACTAACCAAAACCACCATCCCCAATGTATGCTCACCAAATAATGCATCCAGGTATAGAAACATAATAAGAACAATATCAGAAAATTGGATGTTCAACACCACTTTCCAACTAATTTTATTCTCCCACACCCCAATGTTTTATGACCTAGAACACTTATCTCCTCCATAGAAAATCCTAAACTAGGAAACCTGAGAAATTGCATCACGCTAAGAACCCTGCATCAAACTAGCCATCCCATCCTTCCAAAGATACATGGGCCACTGTATAGTACTAGGTACCGCACTTAAAACCTCTCATAATATTTTCATACTCACTTAACCACTAAAATTTATTCAGTATATAAAGCAATCATGAACATGAAGGGTATCAACCTCATTCCCTCCTCCTACTATACATGACCCCCTCTATGAACCACCTCTTTAATCACATCAACTGACCAATTGGTTTACATTTTCGTTTTTTCGATCGTAGACCATGCGTAAGAACCTCTCCTGAAATATAGAGAACGGAAGATGTGGTATCTAACCATCCATACTCACCAACTTGGATGTTAGAAAAAACACCCACAAAACATTTGGGTGTTAGTGCATAGTGCATTATGTGGGTGGGAGAATATAAAAATCACAATGAAAATTATATATATATATATATATTAGTCACACACAAAATACTATACAAGGGATTCAAAAAACCACTCATCATAACTCACAAAATAACCACAAGGCCTCACAACCACTGCAAATGTTTCTACCACCTCTAATAGCACCACACAAAAAATCAAGCCACAAGACACATTCCACCTTTCATTTTTATTTATTCCATTTCCATATCACTAAATACCAAACATATTTATTCATAAATAACCTATATTTATCATGCATATTCATGTCATATTTAACAACAACCACTTAAACCACACTTCAAATTTCAATTAAAGCAATCGTTAGCCAGTCCAACCCATAATACAATTTAATTTCATTATAATATTTTATTCCTTCACTCTAGGGAAGCATTCACCAAACATTAAAAACACAACATCCCATATTTTTTATTTAAATAGTTACCATATTACCACTACTACACATCACAGCCACTTTTCACATATTTCAATACATTTTACCAAAACAAACATCAACACATTAACATCATTACTTTCAATTGAATTCCCATGGAAACCAATAAACTCCCGAGGAATCCAATTTATTAGCCATAAATAAGTTACTAACCATTTTATTGATGGTGATATCAAATAATCACACAATAAAGGGCTTCATAACAATATCAATTATTAAAAAAACAAGCCTATTAGTAGACTTTATTTCCAATAATTTCATCAAGCATTTATTATCTCAATAAAAATCATTAAAAGTGATAAAACAAGTGTTTCCTCCCCCAAACCTTCAATTTCAATAAAATGGATTGATTATGGTTTTTGATCTAGTGAATTCCATCTCCCAAAAGTAATGAAAAAGAATGATAATATGATATGTACAAATAAAAGAGGAAATAGGTAGCTTCCCTGACCTCTATTAAAAGATCAACATTCTTCACCTAGGAACAGACAAAAAAAATTCAACAGCCATTAGAGGAAACACTACCAATCCAATATAATGTTATCTAAAACCCATCATTTATAAATTATCAAAAGAACCAAATTCAAATAAACCATAAACATAGGGTAAACCTTAAAATAATGCACATAGAAAAGAAGAACAATAGGATTTGAAATAATAGAAGGAAAAAATGGGAACTTTAAACCTAATCCATTCAAATCCCCTTATACCAATGGTTCAAATCACAAATAATCAAATAAGTGGTACCAATGAATGGTAGCACGAACACCACCTTAAAATTTTTTCTTTGATAGAGAATTAATTTTAAAGAGTTGGTAGCCATGCCCCAGGTTATCTCAATGTGTCTAGAAATAGAAGTAATTAGAATGGATATGTGTGAATCAGTTATTAAAGGGGAATAGTGAAGTTAAAATGCATTTAATACCCTCTATTAAATCATCATCAATTTACATGTTGAAACCATTAATGATCTATAAAGTTTAGTGTCTATTTAATTTCTTTCAAATGATCTCTGATGAAACCATGTCTTCCACCATGGTATAGCCATAGATATGCTAGTTCTTGAACTCTAACCTCAAAATGGAATCCATTATAGCGTAGTTCACAACTAAAATCAGTTTTTATTTTCCACAGACTTCCGAATAGTTTTTCAAGCCATTTTTCCTTAGTAAATTTCAGATAGATGATCATTTAAATTGTAATGATCGGCACCACACCCACCTTGGCCAGTTTGGGTTGGCCGTTTTAGACACTTTCCCCCCGAAATAGCCTAAAAATGTATTCACCATCAATTTTTCAAGTCGTATTGCACTAATACCATGATACCACCTCTAGACGGTCTCCTCCACACCCACTATTAGGGTGTGGTGACCTTTTAAAATATCAATACCATTCCAAACTCTACCAAGGCTCATCCAAACCCCTCATTAACACTAAAAACCTCTTGAAACCAAAAAAAAGGAAAGTTTTGGAAAATTCTAGACCATTACATCACATACCTATCAAACAATTAGCATCCTTTAGAATCAAGACAAACTCGGAGGAAATAGGATTGGAAGGGTCTAAATGACCATATCATGATATGCATCTTATGGATCTCATTACAATTGTAGCACTACTATTATCTCAAACCAACCTCAAGACACATCCCTTATAGGACCATCTGTACCGCTATTCTATCCTCCACACAAACCAATCCAATTATTTCTATAACCAACACACAACATAACTCCAAGCATAAAATTAAAGTAAATCCTCCTTCCATATTAAGATATTATCCGATTTGGGTGGTACTGACTCACCAAAATAGATTTAAGACCTTTAATAATATAATGCATCTTGATTAGGCAGGGGATTTCCCTATTTCATATGGTCGAGGATTTAATCACACGTCATCACCAAACAAAAAATCATTTTCGTATATCAACATAATTCAATAATCACATAATAAAATCAAAAAATTATGGGAAAAAATAAAATAATCACTTTGTATTGGTATGTATCTAGGTATCACACTCCCAAGTACTCTACACCAAGACATTATGCCTCCAAATCAAATAAACCAACTGAATGGTATGTTTATGCATCACCATCTCCAAATGATCTTATATCTCTACTATTTATTCCACAAATTTCATGCCATCCTCAATATCAAAATCCCCCAGTTAATGGAATTGGATTTTCTGTGAAGATTCCAATAGAGATGAGACACATGGAATATGTCAACGATCTCTTTTAGTCATGCTATAAGTTAAAACTGATACTCCACCACACCAACATACTTGAGCACCAAGAAATGTCTTATGAACTTAGTGTAAAGATTATATACTTGACAAATCTATGCATCCTGTGTTGAGTGGAAACTTCTCATAACTTGTTAATCCTAACCTCAATCTCCAAAGGCATCCTCTAGAAGTCGTAATAAGACTTTTGTCTAACCTGTTCTGTCATATCCTCTCATGAACAACCTCGACCTTCTCTATACGGGAATCTAGAACAAAGGAAACTACATTGGTGGGAAAAACCATAATGTTTTATTCAATTTGGTAGATCATTTTTCAATTTTTCAAGATAGAAACGTCGTGAAAAATGAAATTTTTCCATAAAATATTCACATGGAAAATTTTGGATCCTAGGTAAGATCTTTCCACATTAAATTTATAATTAATTTATAATTAGATATAAAGAAAGAATACCTAGTATGAGTAGCTTTCTATGATCAATATCTTTATCGTTTGAAACCCTTTTTTATTATATTTGTTGTGTTGTTAGGATTCAACTATAGAATCTATCTAGATGCAATCCAAACTTGTTCATTTGATCTCTAAATGATCACTAAGAGAACATTGTGTGAAAACATGGAAGATCTATCATCTTGTGTATTTCTTCATGATCTCTACAATATCTATTGTTTTTAAAGTAATTCTTCATATTATTGAGAGGAGAGAAGTAAAAATGTGAGAGGGAATTTTATTTTTTGTAATGATTATTATTTCTAAATTTCCTAATTAACCATACACAATAGACATAACCAAATTTTTATAGATCTAAGATTTAGGTAAACATATTATTTAATTTCATATTGGCCCTTAAATAATGTTATAAACCATTCCTTACCCCATGAAATAATATTATTATTATTATTATTATTATTTTCTAGCATGAACAAACTTGAGAAATGCTAAATATTATTTTACCAACTTCAAAATAAATATTTTTCAACCGAAATGATCTTTATCTGATCCAACTCTATAATATTTATTTTATACCTGAATTAATACTGTATTCATAAATAAATACATTATCGAAAAAAATAAATAAGTATTTATTAAAAATTCAATAAATTATTTTGATCGATAAAACATGTATAAAATTTTTCCTCTATCAGGAGAATAATATTTGTTCCGTTAATAAATTCAAATTGAAATTAATCTAGATTAAAAGAAACACATAGCGTGTGACCCTCTAGTATTAATTCTCATTGGAATTAGTTGGGATATTAAAAATTCTCATATTACTTTCTAATAATGGTTTAAGGTGACCAAGATAAATAACATAATTTCATAACATAAACAACCATATATAAGTGCTTAATTTTTATATAATCCCTTTTTGACAATATCACATGAAGAGGGTTGTACATATATGTCATCAACCAATTTGACTGTTACATATTTTTTTGACTGTCTGAAATAAACTGGTTATTACCCCATAGGTATAGAATTCAATGTAAAGATTTCATTTCAATCAAAGGGACAAGATATAATATTCAATAAATATGGAAGGTACATATGCTTCCTCATATTATTAATTAATAACACATCACTCATGATGCACCCAACTTATCCATCTACTCCATGAACTATATCATCAAGGTTTATGAAATAAACATTTGTGTGAAATTCAAAAAATAAATTAATAATAATCTTAAAGTGAAGGTCCCATTATAAATGCTCATAGATAGGAATATTTTATGACACATAAACATGAAGAATTCCTACTAGTGGGTCTGTTCTCAACATGTATCGTCTTGGATATTACCAAGTTAGAACTTCTTGAGAAGTTGTATCATCAACTTATGAGTATTAATACTTGATAATAAACATTCCATGTGTCCCATAATAGTATTTTATCTGACCATAGAATATATTTAAAAATATCAACCTAGAATTTAAAAATTCTAATCATAATGGAGAACTATTATGACCTTATCAATATGGAAGATACTCAAGGACATTATTACCTCAAATTAAGGATGAAAAATGAACAATATGAAAAAATATATTTTATTAATATTCATATATTTCAATATAAATGCAATCCAAAGTGCATAAAGTTGGTTATATAACACCAAATCCAACAAACTTCTACATGGACTAGTAGAAACTGCCTAAGAATTTCAATCCTCTAGACCTCACATGATGATCATGTTTTTTATGAGTCATGGATTTAGACAAAGGGTCCTCCATGTTGTCTTTTATGGATATTTTACTAACTATGACTTCACCACTCTGATAAAAATCCCTCAAAAAATGACACTTCTAAAGTATATGCTTCGCCCATTGATGTGACCTTAGATCCTTTATGATATCCACCACTGCGGAATTATTACAATAGAATGTGATAGTATCTTTACTATTGGTTATCATTCCACGATTTTGGATGAATTTTCATATCCAAATTTTTTTTAGCTTCCTTATAAGCTGAATATACTTAGAATCCACTGCATAATTTCTGACCAAATCTTTCTTTGAGCTCTTAAAACTCATAGTTTCTCTATTAATAGATAATATATATTCCATATCAAATTTCATATCATCTTGATCTATTTGGAATCTAGATTTATCATATCCTAAAATGGATAGTTCCTCATTTCCTCTATAGACCATACATATATGCTTAGTACACCATATAAACTTATGGATAGTCTTTATTTCCATCTAATAGAGGTATATAGGGGTATCTTGATATATACCCACCTAAATCAAGTCATAGGAAATGTCTATCCTAATTTATAGAATAATATACAAGACTAACCCAATCCCTGATATTTATATAATCCTTTTCATTCTCTATCTTTTTCTTGTGTCTAAGAAATTTTTTTCCTGTAATGAAGAATTCCATGTGACATTGGTGATAATCCCAAATCATAGTTTTTCTATACTTAATTTCGTTAGTATTTGGTCAATGTATGTACCTTGACATAAACTTAGATGTCTCTTGGATATACCACAATTTATCTTGATCTTAAGAATATATGATACTTCTCATAATTTCTACATGGGAAAGAATTTATTTTACCGATATTTAACAAATTATAAAAATATTATTTCATTTCTTATAAGTGGTATAACATCGATATATACTATTAAGGAACTACATGAATCCCTACTAAAATGTTTATAGCCAGAAAGCTCACAATCATTATTTTTTAATCCAAATTCCATTTTGAATTCATAAAATCAAATGTTCCAAGACCAAGATTCTTTCTTTAATACATAAATGACTCTTTACAACATGTATTCTTTGTTGGGATCTTTTAGAGTCACAAAACCTTTAGTTTTATATCATATAAAAATCATCCTCGTGGTTTATTTTAGGGGAGGCTATTACGACATTAATTTTCATAGTATAAAATTCTTAGAAATCTATAATAGAATGTAAATTTATAATAGAATCAGACATAGTAACTGGTGAAAAGGTTTCATTGTAGTCTATTCCATGTCACTATTTGAACCATTTTACAACCATTTGTGCCTTATAAGTATGAAATTTTCCATCCATATAGATTTTCTTCTTGAATACCCATTTACAACTAATAGTATTTACATCCACTATTGGATCATCCAAAATACAGGCTTGGTTCTGTTACATGGAATCTGTTTTATAATTCATATCTTCATTCCATTTAGTAACATCTGTTCCTATAACTACTTTCTTGTATATTACAGTAAAATTATTATCAACTAATAATTATCCATCATCCCCAGTTACTCCAAAATTGTATCTTTTAGGTTCGTTAAACTCTATTGTAATCTAAATTTGTAATTTTATCTCAAGAACATTATCTTATATGAGGATTTATTGAATTTGTTCCTATGACAACTCTTGTATATCTGGACCTTAGTCGTAAACAAATTATATCTCACTCCCACCATATATTTTAATGATATAATCCTTAGCAATGAATATGGGATGTTTTTTCACTAAAATATTTGTATATGAAGTGTTATGTAAGTAGTATCCCCTTTTTTATTTGGGATTTCTTATAAGAATGCACTTTGTGACTCAACATGCATGATTTTTACTATAATATGCCTTTAGAAATGTTATACATCCCCACACATGTATATGAATAAATATAGGTCTCTTTTTACTCCACAATTAGTAAGGAATACCATTTATCTATTTAGTTGGAACTCATTTTAGTGTTTATGTTGTTGTTTATAATGTATATCCCTAAAATGATAGTGGAAGACTCGAATGAATCATCACTGATCTTACCACATCTAATAATGTGTGGTTCCTCATTTCACTTACATCATTCCACTATGGTGTATAAAGAGGACTTGACTGAGATATAATCTCAAACCCCCATAAATAATCAATGTAATCTTGATTAAGATATTATTAATTGTAGTTTGCATAGAGTTTCATAATATTTTTACAAAATAGTTCTCAACTTCGTTATTATATTCCTTAAATTTCTCAAAAGAATATGACTTTTATTTCATTAATTAGACATATACATATCCAGTTCAATCATTTGTAAACTTTATGAAGTATAATTAGCCTCCCCTTGATTCAATTTGAAATGATCCACACACATTGATATGATCTAATTCAATATTCACCCTAGCCCTTTCAAATTTTCTAATAAATGGGGTTTTGGTAATTTTCCCTTGTAAACACATGTGGCATACACAAAGTGGTTTTAGTTTAAAGTAATCTACATATCCATCTTGGGGTAATATAGTCAAATTATTTTAATTTACATAACCTCGATAATGATTCTATATTTGGGTTTAGTATGATTCATGTGAATTATTTTCTTTATAAAGGTACATTACATGGTTCATGTGATCTAACAAATAGATACCATTATTTAAATATGTATTAACATAAAAATGTTATATTTATAAAATAAGAAACATTTTTTCTCAAACTTGAAAATAAATCTATAATTATCATGTTTAGATACAGAAATAATTTTTTTGGTAGTGGATATAACATAATAATAATATTTTAAAATCAATTTTTTATGGAACTACGTCACATGTACTAACAAGTTACATGTCATGTATCTCACTTATCATGTGTCTTCTGGGCCTTCCAGACTTCTTAGTGTGTATTTCGGTTATTGAAAGTATTGAACTACAAAATCTATATGTTATATACACATCATTTAATTCATTAATTATTTAAGAATTCAGCCTTATATAGGATTTAACCATGTATTTGAGCATATGGTTTTCATGAAATTCCCCCATAAATTTTTTAGAATACCCAACTTGTATTCCAACTACACACCATGTAATATGATAATTTGTGTTCCATGTTGGCCTAGTCTATACATGCTGTGTAATAAATACACGATGTGTATTTACTTCTTGGAATTTTTTATATCCTACAACACTTCCCGGTTCAGTGCTCTTGGGTATATGACATGTAGTCTATCTATAAGTTAGGCAACCCATCCTTACAGGCCAAAAATATATGGCTCTTCTCAGTGGCATCTCCCATATCCCTTCGTCTATTATTAGTACTTTATGAAAATTAAGAGAAATGATAATTAATGTGTTTAAATTATATTAATTAAAAATTTATTAATGAAGGAATATTATGGAAACAAAATATTTAACCACCATTTCACATGATTGATCAAAAATTAAATAAATAATTATAAATTTAAAACCTAATCGATTAGATGAAACTTTAAGGTTCTAAATGTAGTAGAACAACCATGGTTGGTGAGAACCCAAAAATGGTTTATTAGTATGATGGATCATTCACTATTTTTGAAATATGTAAATGTCATTGCCGATGAAATTTTTCTATAAAATTTTAACATGGAAAATCCATTAACCCAAATTGGATCTATCCACATCAAATTTATAATTAATTTATATTTGAACTAAATAAAGAATACATGGTTTGAGTTTGTTTCTACAATGGAGATGTTGATCATCCAAAACCCTTTCCATAACTACTTCATTTTGTAGGTAGGATCAATTTTTAGAATCATTTTTTCAATGTTCGACACATGCTCATTTAATCTATAAACAGTCACCAATGGAACATCAAGTGCTAGTGTAGTAGATCTATCATCTTATGTTGTTAATCATGATCACTAAAATATCCTTCAAACTTGAAGAGATTCTTCTGGTTATTGATATGGGAGAAAGAAGAATTCAATAGTGAATTATTTTGTGTATAATGAATCATAATTATAAATTTTTTGATTAACCCTACACAATAGACATAACAATATATTAAAAGAGCTACGGTTTAGGTTAAAATATTATTTAATTACTTAAAAGTCCATAAATAATATAATAAACCTTTCTTAAGCCCATGGAATAATAATATTCATAATATTTTAATTATTTTGCGTTGTGCACTAACTTACATAATGAAAAATATTATTTTACCACCTTGAAAATTAATATTCATCACCAGACATGATCTTGGTCTTCTCAAACTCATGTGTAATTATTGAATACGTAAATAAATATTGTAATCATAAATAAATACTTTATCCACAAACCATTGACTGGATATTTATTAAATATTCAATAAATATTTTTGATCGATAAATAATTTATAAAATTATTCCTTAGTCTTGATAATAATAATTATTACATTATTTAAATTAAAATATAATTTAATCAAGATAATAAAAAACAATTAATGTGTGAATCTTTGGGATTCTTTCTCATTGTCATTAGGTAGGATTTCATGTTGTCCAATATTACTATCTTGAAATAGTTAAATTCTCCCAAGAGAAATAACTTAATTTCACAACTTCAATAATCACATATGATCACTTGCAGAGTCAGAAAATCCCTCTTTCAAAATATATCATCAAGTAAGCTGAACATCTATATCATAAACTTATATGCCTAATATTTTTTTCTTTGAATATGTGAAATATAAATATCAATACACCATTACGATGGAATTTAATGTGAAGGTTACATTTCAATAAAAGCATAGAGGTGTCATATTACATAAATATGGAAGGGGGAAATCCTTCCTAAACTTATTAGTTAATAAAACATCACTCATGGTGCACCCAACATATCCAAATTCTCCACGAACTATATCATCAAGGTTTATGAAATATAACAAAGTGAATGCTTTATGAAATTATTTAATATTAACCCTATTGTCTAAAAACCATTACACATGCTTGTATATAAGTATATTTGAAAAAACTTAAACATTCTATATTCCAACTAGAGGTTATTTTCTCATAATCTCCCATCATGGAGATTACCAAGTTAAAACATCATGAGAGGAAGTCTCATTAGCTTATGAGTATTCACACATGATATTCAACATTCTATATGTACCATTATAGTATGTTATCCAATAGTAAAACTATTTTGAAGAATATCATCATGACATTTCAAAGTTCCCATCGTAATGGGGAACTATTTTTCCTATATCAATGTGACAGATATTCTAGAATTCTATTACATATAATTCATGTAGAACAATGAAAAATATGTACTAATATATTTTTATTAATATTTAAATAGTTGAATATGCATGTAACTTAATTTAAAAACAATTTTTTCTAGATCACAAACTACAAAACCTTATTGTTCACTTCACCACATCAGTATCAAGAACTGATGACTCCCCAGCCTTAGCCCAGCATAACAGAGAATAAAGTAGCCACCCATAAAAATTCTGAAATAGGGCGATTTAAATTGTTGAGTGGTAGCTATTATTATAAGTGAACTAAATGAAAGGAAAGTTATTTTCCCATGATCTTCAAAAGTTTAAGAAACATTCTCACAGTATATACTCTAGTGAATGGATGGTCTACTCCTTCTTCCCATCAATATAAGGGTAGAAAGTGATGTTGAGGTGTAACTAAGTACCAGAAGTGTGTCATAATCCTCTCTATAATCATGAGTTAAAATGAGTTTTCTAATTAAATAAAATAGATTTTAAAACTCCATTTAGACACAAAAACTCATACACATACCTCCTAGCCATAACATCCATGGTTCCCAAATCCATTATCCCTAGGAAGTGATAAGACTTTATCAATTGATCCATGATCACCTAGATTGCAACATATCATCCTTAATATTGAGGTAATTCTTAGATGAATTCCATTTATATGTCATCTTTCTTACACTCAAGAACATCAAATAGATACAAAAAAACTACATGGAATATTGTGTTCTACCTTTACCTTCTATCATACCATACATCAAACCACAAAATCTTCCACCACTAGTTTCATTCCTAACCAAAAAAAAAATACAAACTCAAGCCACAGTGCATCTCAGATAATAATTTATTCAAAATCAATGGTGAACTATTAAACTCTTGAAGGTCCCCTTTATACATCACCACTGGAATAATAATCCTCCCCTAGAGTAATATTTGGTTTTGATCATCCTCTACCCATCCATTCATAGAATCACCCTGGCCAACATGATCACAAATCAATCCCACATCTTAGTCTCCCCAATGAGACACCTCCACCTACAACATTAGAGAATAATACACTTTCATCTGAAATAAGTATCCTCCATTATCAAACACCCTTTCATCTTGGTGTAGGGATTTCAACACCACTATCTACCTACAAGTATATCAGAACTCTTAAACAACTTCTTTATGTGAATTCCTAATCAATATATCATCCTTGACATTTCGCATTACTATGTTTTAGAATATCTCAAATTCATAGTCCAAGAGAAACTTCATCAATATCTATTGTCGTAAATTTAGGTCATGTTGAGAGAAGATATAACTCATTCTTTTTTTATCAGTGAACACCATAAATCATTCTCATGTGACGTAATTTCACCCTAACTTGAGTGAAAACATGACTAATCCTAACTCATTACCAATGGTGGAATAGTTACACTCATAGGGATGTAACTACCTAGACCCATAAGAGATCACCACCTTTTTATAAATCAAGATGGATCCAAATACCAGACTGGAAGTATCATATAAAACATCAAATTTCACCCCTTCCTATAGAAACTGAAGAACTATAGGGTAGATTAATCTCTCCTTTAGGTAGTCAAATTCATTCTAAAACTTATCAAACAAGATTAATGTCTATTACTTCCTATTAAAGGATGAAAATAGGGCCACAATATGCGAGAAAAAGGACAAAAAATCTAGTAATATCCAGTGAAATTAAAGAAATCATGAACCTCATCCATTACCTTAGGTTCTATATAAGAAATAACTACCTTGATCTTTGAAGGGTTCATCACCACACCCTATTGGGACACCACATTCCTGATAAAATACACATCCTAAGTCCACAACTTAAATCTAGGAAACTTTCTACAGATCTTGTTGTCTTAAAGGACCTATAAGACATCTCTACGATAATCTTCATTATCCTCCACTAACTTTGAGTATATCAAGATGTATTTATTCAAAACAATTATGAAATGGTCTATAAACTCATTGAACATGGATTTCATGATCCCTATCAACATACCTATATCATTCATAACACCGAATGGCATGACCAAAAACTCAAAGTTCCAATGCCTGTACTAAACGGTAGTATTCAAGATATCTTCCTCTCTAATCCTAATCTAGTGATATCCATTTCATAGATCTATATTATAGATCAAACTAGATATTATCATATAGTTTAAAATATCTTTATTTATTAGGAAAGAAAATTATTCATGATCATCACTTAATTAATCTTTCAGTAGTCTATACACAGCCTTAGACCACCATCTTCCTTCTTGTTGAATAACACTAAATCACCCCTTTATGATACATTGGGATGGATGAAAACATTATGAATCATATAATCTATCTGATTCCTCAAATCCTAAAAATTATAGGTTTTCATCTAACAAAGATTCATTAAAATCATACATAAACCTAGCTAGAGATCTATCATGAACTCGATATCACATCGAGGGGGTATCTTGAGAACCTCATCAGTAAAATAATATAGACACTACCTAATGGCCATATAAGACTCCACCAGCCCATTATATAATTATTTTACTAAAAACTCTTCTATAATTAAAATAAGAGAAACCATACATCTACTTACCATCTGATAATCCCATTCACCGATGAAAATTGAATGCTAAAATCTACTTCTAAGAACAGGAACTTACACTATAAGAATATTATAAGAGAATAGATATAATGTGACTAAATAATGTTAAGGATGAAATTTTACGACTATATCTAAATAAAGAAAATATCCCAACAAGAAAAAATTCCCCACATAATCAGTCTTCACCATCGGTACACATCAACCAAGATGTTCTGCCCACCAACTTGCATTGTCAAAACCAATGGAATGGGAATATTCTCTACATCTATTACTAAAGTATGGACTAATGAAGGTATAACAAAAGAGTGTGTATCACGAAAATCAAACAAAAATTAGGTGAAAATTCCATTGTACCTATAACAATCTCAAGACACTTTGGTGTTGGCACCTCTACAGCATGAAATTTTCCATTCCTAGCTCCCCTTCCTCACTACAGATGACCACCTCTACATGAAAACTCATTTTATGGTCCTTAAAGATTCAGAATATAATATTTTTATCATATAATTACCCCATATCCTCTCGAAGGAGAATTTTCCTATTGCCCCTACTAATAAAATGGACTCACTAGTTAATATTTTTTAGGCTGACAATGAACCTGACCACCTCCACTCTATTGAGCTTCAACAACCATTGGGAACAGATCCATACAAAAACCATTAACTCCACAGATAAATCACACTAAAAACCCTTATGAAGTTCACAAATTATACTAGTCCTAGAAGGATGAAAAGTAAGTTGTTTAGGTTGAATCCCTACTAGTCAAAACCTCAATGGCCCTGGGGCTTAATATTCTTCATTGAAAACTCTACTACTTAAGGAACCCAACTATTTTCTCTCTTATATAAACCCTTATAATTAGTGCGTACACTCAATCATATCATCTTTATTCTAAACATCCATATATATTGGAAATATAAAAGGAGTAATATCATGTTGAATGTAAGGGTTGAGTGCCTCCTCAAGATGTCACTCATGCGGCTCCTCATCAAGGAAAAGATCATGTGTGAAATTTAAAAGATACATAAATACGATCTCAAACTCTTGCACTGACATTCTACCCTACTAAAGAGATAGAATCCATTTCCTATACACTACCTTCATGGTCGATGATAGAACCTTTTCTCAGAACGCCTTCGGTAATTTCCCCTAAGAAACATGTGTGCCCTTTCACTCTTTGAGGTACAATTTACAAGACTAACATATGGAACCCCTCATCTAATTGACTGCTAGTATAACCTAGAACTCTTCCTAGGTGCATATCGGACTAAAAGAAATCTCGAGATCCTCCAACCAATACTATATATCTAGATCTGAGGCTCTATCCTCATACATTTCCAAATCATTCTTCTGAAAGGAGTATAATATCCTCTGCCACATGCCATCCTCCTCAACCGGATCAACATTTTGGTGCTCAACTAGTCCAGCTTTATAAACCTCACTAACCTAAACCACATTTTTAAAATTTCATTTAACCACAATTAAAAGTAACAAAAATATTCAATAATCACATTAGTATATAATTTTATTAATATTCATTAAAGTAATTCATTTTAACTCACCATGATCATCCAATTCATATAAAAATGAAAATAATCATTATTTATGCACCACCAAGTGGTATATACACCATAAGTGGGACCACCTCACTTGGAAAATTGGTAAGATAAGAGTTCTTGCATCAAATTATGATGGTCCCATAAATACCATGTCTTATATGGCCTCCCTTGATTAACCCATGCACTAAGATTGGAAATAATTGTTTCCCTACAAACCCAGGAATTCATCACATTACCAAACTCAAAACATCATCTAATCTTTCTAATAAATATTTCATACCACTTTTTCATGAACTCTTTCCTCCAAAGGAACCCATCCTAGGATGAAAATGAAGAAAGATAAATAATTTCTCTTGATTACCCCCCCCCCCTTAATAGGCCCTGGGTTGGGGTCTAACACCATGGGAATATAAAAATATCACATGTGAATGGAATTACCCTCAAGGATATGTAGGATCAGGAGATAGGATAACAATCACCTAACAAATACATGACCTAAATATAAGGTTAAAACCCAAATTATCCTAAAATTCATGTGTAAAGTAAATAGATATAAATATTCTCTAAAAAAGTAAATTCCAAAAAAAAATACTATGGAAACATCTTAGTGATAGAACCCATGTCTAGGCTGGTAATTTCCTGGTTGGTATGCATAGTCCAACAAGAAACTTGAAAAATAGTTTGTATATATGTGGGATAATAATAACATATATACTTGATAAGATAATACCCAAAGTCTCTCATTCACATGTGGAAAGAGCAATCTAATATATCTATGAGTAATCTGTATAACCATTTTACACCAAATCAATCAAACTAACAAAACCCATCCCCTCCAAGGTACGCTCACCAAATAACACATCTATGTATAGTTACATAATAAGAATCATATAGATAAAAACTTTTACCCCAGACCACTTTCCCCTTGATTTTTTATCTCACACCCCAATGTCCTATGTCCTAGTGATAATATCCCTTATGTGTGAAGACCCTTGGAAAACTACACCATGTTATGTATCCCATATGAAACTAGACAACTCATCTCACTCAAAGAAACCTAAGAAACTATATAGTTTAATGTACCCCATGTGAAATAGGGCATCATATATTCATCATATCTTGACTACTACATTATATTGAGTATAGTAAGGTATCATGAACATGAAAGACATCTGCAACGACCTAAACTGTTATTAATGAATGTTACTTTTAATCTGATTAAATGTTTTATTTTATAAAATAGATATATAAAACATATGCACTTCCTTGGTTTTATTTTTTTTGGATTTTAAAATACCGTTAATAATTCTTCACGTTGCTAATATAGTCGCCGAATAGTGATCACTAGATTAGTATAAATATAGAGCTTTAACAAATCCAATTTACTAAGACAAATGAATTGATGGCCTCATCCAGTAGAATTACTTCGTACGAAGACCATTTTTTGGAGCTCAAAAAGGAGGTAGCGTCACTGGTTTTTGATCGTGACCAAACCCAAGATGAGCTTCAACACGTTAAGCTTGAGTGTAACCCCTTATAGGAGAAGTGGAAGTTGATAGAGATTACCACCCAAGAGATGTTTTCCGAGCCACCCCAAGATTCATTCACCACCACAAACCATATTTTTAAGTCTTATGCGGGGGTTATAAGGGGTTATGTAACAATAACCTATCAATATGATTGTGTGCTTTTTTATAAAGAATATATATTCATTTTATTATTGTTACTTCGTAAATGGTTTTTAAAACACAAATAGTATTTTCAGTTAATTTTATATTAAAAAAATCTATTTTGATGAATTAATTGATTTTTTAATTAATTAATATTATAATAAAATATTATTACTAAATTATTTTTTATGAAATATTAATTATTGTATAATTTTTTAAGAATACAATTGAAATTTTGATTAATGTTTGAAAATTGTTTTTGTCAAAACCCAAAAAAAATATCCATAAATGTAGGTTTTTATTTTAAAATTGAAAATACTCATTTTTAAAAACTTATTCAGACAAAATTAATATCATTTTTGGATTCAGGACGTTGAATTTATATAACGATGAATTTTTCATAATTTTCTAAGACAGTCGAAATTTTTGGTAAAAATTAAATACCGTTTAAATATATAATTTGTTTTATGATATCATAATGACCCAATAGTAATTTAATAAAATAATATAAAAGTGTTTTTATTTAATTATATGTTTTAACTCTAAAATAATGAGATTATGTATATGTTATATTTTTTTTATGGTACCTTATTGGACCCTCCAAAACTTATAAAACATTTTAGCTTTTTAAATTGATTTCCATGAGAGTGTGACTCACCTCCACATAATTAGGCCTAATATTTTAATATGGTCAGCCATTTTCCTTATAAAATAATGTTTTAAAATCCCATTTGGAAAAAACATGGGCAAAAACCATCGGTTGGTTTGTATTTTTGATTAGTTTAATGTATAGCATCCAAAACCTAAATAATAAAGAATTTCCTCTCATTTCCTATATAAACCCACTCAACCTCCTATTCCTCTTCACTAAAACCATTTGGATATCGACCAACCTCTTCCCTACTATCTTTAGAATCCACCCAAGGCTCCCCAAGCTCCCTAGAAGCCTCTCCCAAGCCTTTTGTATCACACTTCCATGTAACGGATTACTTCCTACTTTATTTATGTCCAAGTCTCCTTATATTGTTATTCCCTTTTATTTTCAATTAAAAAAGATATGGTATGATTTTTCAACTCCCCTATACTTCCCTCCTTATGTTTTAATGATGATAGACCCCTTTTATCTATCATTAATGCCTCCCATTTACACTTGTTACTATGCCGAAATTCCGTAAGGGATTTCTCTCTCCTCATTTACATTCAAGCAATTATTTTATAATATGCATATAAATTATATTACATGTGCTATGAAATGTATTAATATGACCCCATTACTATCCATTTATTGTACATATTATTATATACCACTTTCTCTCCTCTCAACCATTTTTATTAATTCTTATGTCACGTCGTTATGCTGCAGAAATTACACCGCAATTTTCCAAGCCAAAGTCATTGTGTAGTGAATACCATGCCCATTTCTCTATAAAGGGTATTCACCTTTAATCACATTTACAAATTGATTATATAGTTTTATTTATGTATTATACATACCTTTATCATGGAATAAATGATTATTTTGAATGATTCCACGTTTTATTATCCATATGGCGCACTTATGCAGGAAATGAAATGTTTACAAAGGGTACGCCCTGATAGTGCTCCAATGCATTGGGTGAAAAATAGTATCATGCTACTTCATTTAAATGGGTGTTGAATCAAGATAATTCATGAGAAATGAGGTTTTACTCTTTATAATTCAAGTGCAATGAGGTTTTACTCATTCTCCATGTGCAATGATCCATGGCTCATGCTAATATCGTGTTAAATGTTTTTCCCACATTTCCAAGCTTTGAAAATCATGCGATATCATGCCTTTATGTTCATGTTTCTCTTGTGATATGTTTATATGCCTATTTTCTAACATATACTATATTATTCATTTTATTCCTTTTTTACTCCCTTAATTGTCTTTATATATCACCTTTTTCTTATGCATGTCCTTAGGTTATCCCATGTAATGGTAAGTACGAAGGAATGTTGTGGTCATGTAAAAGATGTTTTCAATAATGATTTTGTGTTTTTTCTGTGTTGTTATGTAATGTTCCAAATTTCCAAATACACTAGACCTCTTGATCATTATATTTTTCTAAAGTCCAAGTTTATATAATAAATCATATTAAATTGTGTAATAAAGAGCAGGGTTGTTATAGTTGGTATCAAATGATTGGTTTAGTTATTTTTGGGATTATGATTATAAAACCCTAGTAAAAGACTTAGGTAATATAATAAGTAAAATAAAAACATCCCTAAATATTGGTGATTATAGATAATTTGTTTTATCAAAAACAATACATTCCTTTCTGGATACGAACAAGTAGAGGTGGCTCAGGAATAGTTATATCTAGGGGTAAGACCTTAAAATTTTTTCTTTGAGCTAGACTCAAATGAGAACTGGTGCACAACAATGGGTCTTTCTGCACTCTTGGTTGTGACACTAATAGGGGATATGCTTTGGTAAATTCATAAGCTTAGTACGAGCCATTATTAAGGGATAAAAAACCCATATGAATATACGTTATGAGATAGATCATGGATAATAAAGATTGAAGCCTATAACTTCATAAGCTAAGTAAATAAGTGTAATTTATATGTTATTTTTTCATTGGATTCCACTTTATTTTTTACCCCTATCATTCCTTTAATTTCAAAAAATGACCAATAATAGGAGGACTCGGGCAAACAACCTATGTGAAGGTCAATGTGATGACTCTTCTAATGATATGCCCAATCCAATGGGAGCAGGATTCGCAAAATTTGTCACGATACTTGCTAATTTAACTCATGTTTTGAATAGAAAAATGGGTCAAGAATAATTTTTAAACCCCCTAAGAAAGAACAATCCACAATTTAGATAATCATAATACAAAGGCCTCCTACTTTTAAAAGATTATATGATCCCTAAATCGTCGAACAATGGGTCAACTCAATTAAAAATATATTCTTCGTCTTCAATATTTAAAACAAGAGAAGGTTCTGCTGGATGCTTATCATATAGAGGGTGAAGATAATCAATAGTGGACATTGATCAAAAAATGTAAAGCCTGAGGAAGTGATCGAGGCATTAGAATGGATGGATTTTGGGAAAAAAAATTTTGATAAATATTTTCTTTCCACCCTCTGACTTAAGATGGAAAGGGAATTCCCCGACCAAAAGAAAAAAAGATGAAAAATCCATCAGAGCGTACGAGGAAAAAAACACAAGTCTGGCATGATATGCCTTAGTCGTTTTCTTTACTCCCCCAATGAAAGGTTGACCGCTTCTGTGGTGGGAAAAAACCTATCCTACAGAAATCCCAAAAGATCCCTTACTTCGATAACTATGATAAAATTGTTCGATGTGCCCTCAAAGTCAAAATAGATATCGGTAAATCATATGGATATCATGAGGATTAGAAGCCTAATGTGTAATTTAATTTTGGAAGTCTATTTATAAATCTAATGGTGATAATAAATTACATCTTCCCACTTTCCCAAGGTGCGAAAAGAAGAACCCCCGAAATAGCCCGAAGGGGTCGAGGAAATGCTATAGGTGTGAAAGAGAAGGGCACCTGGCTATTAACTTCTGACAAGAAAACCCCACTACTGTGACAGTGGATAGGAACACTTTTTTCAACCCTAAACGCAATGTTCATTGCTTCAGCTTCAAAGAACCAAGGAACTTTGCAAACTAGTTCCCTAACCCTAGGGTTTTTAGAGGCAACAAACAACCTCCAAGACAGCAAGGTCGAGCTTTTTCCATCACTAAAGACAAATAGAACCCCAACAATGAAGTGGTGATAGGTACTCTAATTATTTATTCAATAATAGAGAATGTACTTTTTCATTCTAGTTCTATGAATTATTTTATATCCCTAAATTTTAGTAGAACAATCTCAACACCACCACAAATCATGGAAGTAGAGATGTCAGTGATAATAGAAAATGGGGAAATCATTGCATCCAAAGAATATAACTCCTCCCATGTCACAATTTGTCGTTTTAACATCCCAGGGAACCTTTTCATATTTCATCTATGGGAATTTGATGCAATTCATGGCATGTATCGGCTTTCCCTATATAGATCCTACATAAATTGTCGTGAGAGGGAAATCACTCTTTATATGGAGAATTGACCCCGGATTCTGTACAAGTGCAAGGAGAAGGATGAATCTCTATTAACACCATCATCTCAAGTGTAGATATTACTTCCCTATTATCACGCATATCATTCTTATATGATTTATTCTAAGGAAGAAACCATCCATGAAGACATTCCTATTATGATGGAATTCTCTGCAGTGTTTCCTAAAAAATTTCATATTCTTCCTTCTAGAAGATATGTTAAATTCTCGATTGATCATATACATGGGGAATTTATAATAACCAAAACTCCATATAGAATAAATGTTGTAGATCTTGAGGATCTAAAGAAATAACTACAAGAGAATTTAGAAAAATGATTTATACTCCCAAGTGATTCACCATGGGGTGTACCAGTCCTCTTCATCAAGAAGAAGGATATGTCAATACACCTTTGCATTGATTATCATTAGCTAAACAAAATCACAATAAAGAAAAATTATAATCTTCTCGAATTGATGACTTTTTAGATCAGCTGCGTGGAGAAAAATACTTCTCCAAAGTTGATTTTTGGTTGGGATATTACCAAGTATGGGTGATGAATGAGGATATCCCCAAGACTTCTTTTCGTACAAGGTACAGGAACTATGAATTCATAGTAAGGAATTTTAGTCTCACTAATGCTTCAGAAATACTCATGGACTTGATGAATAGATTATTTATATATTACCCCAAAAAATTTGTTGTAGTATTTATAGATGATATTTTAATATACTCCAAAATAAAGGAGGAACATGAAGAGTATCTAAGAACTGTACTAGAGAACTTTTGAAATGAGAATCTCTTTGAAAAGAATAGAAGGTGTGAGTTATGGTTGAAGGAGGTCCCATTATTAGGTCATATCATTACAAGCAATGGGATATCTATGGATCCCTCTAAGACAGTTGTAATTGAGGGATAGCTGAGGCCAACATCGGTGATGGATATCCGTATCTTCCTAGGGTTAGCTAGATATTATCACTGATTTGTGAGAAATTTATAATTATTTTCAAACCCTCTTACCAAGATAACTTGGAAGGGAGACAAGTTTACATGGACTGATGAATGCAAAAAGAGATTCAAGGAGTTGAAACAGAGTCTTATCACTGCGCTTCTTCTCACACTACCAACAAATGGAGAACTTTTGTGGTATTCATTGATGATTCGAAGAAAATCAGGGGCTTCTTGTTGATGAAAAATGAAATATTAATTGAAAATGATTCAAGGAAATTTAAAGTTCATGAGATAAACTATCCAACACATGAACTGGAGTTGGATACAGTAATCTTCTCTTTAAAATTTTGGCGACACTGCCTCTTTGGGGATAAGTGTGAAATATATACGAATCACAAAATCCTCAAGTATATATTCACATAGAAAGAGTTGAACATGTTCTAATGAAGATGGTTAGAGCTTATCAAAGACTCTGACTTCCCAATCCATTACCATCCTGAGAAAGTAAAAAAGATGGAAGATGCTCTAAGTACAAAGGACTCAGTGATTCTATAATTGTTGACAATTGAAAAGGATCCAATATTCATAGATTTGGTGAATATGGACATGGGAATAAAAAATAAGGGAACATCATCAATCCTTTCACAAATGATTGATCAAACACCTCTTTTGGAAGGGTTATAGATACTCAAAAAGAATGATTTGATAATTTGGAAGAAAGTGGAAACTATCTGAAAAGGGAAATCCTCATAGTTCAATGTTAATGAAGAAAGAATTGTGAGATTGTGTACAAGGCTATTTGTTCCATAAAATCCAAAGTTAAAGAATGAAATTTTGGATGATGCGCATTGTTTGAATTTCCCCCATTCACCCAAGACACAAATATTTGTATCAATATATACGAGAGCATTATTGGTGGGATAACATAAAGAAGTAGATCACTAAGTATACATAAAAATGCCCGGTATGTCAGCAAGTGAAGGCTGAGAGGAAAAAGTCTAAGGGAATGATGTAACCATTACCCGTACCAACATGGAAATGGTAGATCATCACCATGGACTTTGTCACTGGACTTCTGAATATATTCAAAGGAAAAAATGCTATCTAGGTTGTTGTGGATCAACATACAAATACTGCACACTTCATTAAAATTTGGGATGATTTCTAATTGGATAAACTAGTATGAATATACATTATAGAAGTGGTAAGGCTGCATGGAGTACCACTATCTATCAAATCCGATCGAGATCCATGATTCAGCTCTAAATTCTAGAAGAGTTTTCATCATTATATGAGTATTGAGCTGAACATAAATATGGATTATCATCCTCAAACGGATGGCCAATATGAGTGGACTATCTAAACACTTGAGGACATATTTAGATCATGCTTAATGGGCTTTAAAAGAGAATGGTATGAACATATTCCTTTGTTTGAGTTCTCTTACAACAACAAATTCGACTAAAGAATCCAAATGGATTCTTATTAAGACCTTTATGGTAATAGGAGAAGAACACTGACATATTGGGATGGTGTTGGGGAGAGATAAATCCTAGTTCCATAAATGGTCAAAGAAAAGGTGGAGAAGGTTAAGACCATCCAGCATCACATTAATGCACTCATAGTCGACAAAAGGTATTTTTTTATAATTATAAATGAGACCTAGAGTTTGTTGTTAGAGACATGGAATTCCTCCGTATATCACCATGAAAGAGATTCATGAGATTTTGGAAGAAGGTGAAGCTTAGTCCAAGGTACATCGACCCTTTTGAGATCCTTGATCACATTGGAGCTATGGCATATCAACTAGAACTCCCACCGAACCTACTCAAGTACATGAAATATTCCATGTATCACTCTTTAGGAAGTACATACTTGAAACATCACATGTACTCAATCTATAGGTGGTACCATTGGAGAATGACCTCTCCAAGGAAGAGAAGCCGGTGAATATATTAGATCATAGGGAAAATTTTCTACAAAATATGACATTGCCCCTCGTCAAGGTGTTTCGGAGAAACCACAAGTTTGTAGAAGCAATGTGGGAATCAGAGAAAGTGATGAAGAAGAGTTACCCACATCTATTTTAGTGTGGGAAATGAAACTTTTGAGGGTGAAATTTTTTAAGGAGTAAGATTTTAATAACCCAAAATTTTATTAATGAAAATTCCTCTTGATCTGATAAAATGTATTATTATGTAAAATGGTTATATAAAACATATGCACTACTTTGGTTTTATGTTTTTTTGATTTTAAAATACCGTTAAGAATTGTTACCGTTTCTAATATTGCCATTGAACAATGATCACCTGAATAATATAAACATATTGCTTTAACAAATCCAATTTACTCAAACAAAGTAAGTGATTGACTCATCCAATAGAATTACTCCATTCAAAGCCCATTTTTTAGAGCTTCAAAAGAAGGTGGCATCTCTGGGATTCTCTCTTGATCAAACCAAGCCAAGCATCAACACATAAAGGTTGAATAGAACTGCCTATGGGATAAGTGGAAGTTGATAGATATTACCACTTGGGCGATGTTATCGGAGCCACTCCAAGAGTCTATCACCATTGAACACCTTACCCTTAAGTCTTATGAGAGATTTATAAGGGGTTATGTAACAATACAATTGAAAAATTATTATGTGCATCTTTTTTAAAGAATATACATTAATTTTATTATTGTTACATTGTAAATGGTTTTTGAAAGAACAAATAGTATTTTTAGTTAATATTCAATTAAGAAAGCTATTTTGATGAATTAATGGATTTTGGAATTAAATAATATTTTATTAAAATATTATTAATAAATAAATTTTTATTAAATATAAATGATCATATAATTTTTTATGAATACAATTGAAATTTTTATTAATGTTTGAAAACTATTTTTGTAAAAATCCATGAAATTTCAATAAATGTCTGTTTTTATTTTAAAATTGAAAATTTGAATATTTAGAAATTTATTTAGATAAAATTAATATCATTCTTGGATTTAGGATATCAATATTATCTAACGATGAATTTTTCATAATTTTCTAAGGTAGTCGAATTTTTTGGGTAAACGTTAAATACCATTTAAATATATAATGTGTTTTATGACAGCATAATGACCTAATAGTGATGTAATAAAATAAAATAAAATTTATTCTCGTCAAATATGAGTTTTACCTCTAAAATAATGTGATTTTATATTTTTTTTTATTAATTTTATGGTGCCTTAATGGACCCACCAAAACTTATAAAACATTTTAACATTTTAAAATGGTTTCTTTGAGAGTGTGAATCACCTCCACAAAAGAAATCACAATATTTTAATAAGTTAGGCCATTGGTCTTATAAGATAATTTTTCCACTACCCTTTGGAAAAAACATTGGGAAAAACCATGGTTTGGTTTTTTTTTTTATTACTTTAATGTGTATTGTCCATAACCTAAATAATAAATAATTCCCTCTCTTTTATTATATAAACCCACTTAACCTCCCATTCCTCTCCACTAAAACCATTTAAAGATCGACCAAACTCTACCAGACTATCACTAGAATCCCCCCAAGGTGCACCATTCTCCATGGAAACCTCTCTCAAGCCTATCCCATGCCTTTGGGATCACACTTCCAAGTAAGGGATTTCTTCCATCCTTATTTATGTCCAACATTCCTTATATTGTTATACCCTTTTATTTTCAATTTCAAATATTGGGGTATGATTTTTCACATCCCATATAATACCCTCATTATTTTTTAATTATGGGAGACCCCTTTTATCTTTCATTAATGCCTCCCATTTACGCCTGTTACCATGCCAAAATTCTGTAATGGATTTCCCTCTCCTCATTTACATTCAAGAAATTATTCTATATTATTCGTCTAAATTACATTACCTATGTTGAGACATGTATCTATATGACCCCCTTAATATTAATTTTATGTACATATGATGAGATACCCCTTTATCTCTCATCAACAATTTTTATGAATTTATATATTTTGTTGTTATGCTGCAGAAATTACACTGCGATTTTCCAAGCCAAAGTCATTGTGTAGTGAATAACATGCCCATTTATCTCTCAAGGGTTTTCACCTTTATAAATATTTACTTATTTATTATATAGATTCATGTATATATTCCACATTCCTTTATCTTGGAATAAATTATGATGTAGAATGATTCAATGTTGTATGAACCATGTGGCACACTTATGCATGAATTGAAATGTTTATAAAGGGTGTCCCCTAATAGTGCTCCAATGCATTGGGTAAAGAATAGTATCATGATAAGTTATGTGAAATGTGTGTTGGATCGTGATAATTCATGTTAAATGAGGTTTTACTCATTATAATTCAAGTGTAATGATGTTTTACTCATGATCCATGTGAAATGAGCCTTAACTCACGCTAATGTCATGTTAAATGTTGTTGCCACATTTCAAAGCTATCATAGTCATGCTATATCGTGGCTTTATGTTCATGTTTCTCTTTTTCTCCATTGATATTCCTATTTTATAACATGTACTATATTATTCATTTTATTCCTTGTTTACTCCCTTACTGGGCATTATAGCTCGCCCTTTTCTTATGCATGCCCTCGGGTTATCTCATGAAATGCTAAGTACGATGGAATGTTGTGGTCATGTAAAAAAAGTTTTCAATAAACATGTTGTGTTTTGTGTTCTAAGTTGTTATGTAATTTTCTTAATATCCAAAGACACTAGACCCCTTGATCATCGGAGCTATATTAAGTGATAGTTTATGTAATAAATCATGTTAAAGTGTGTAATAAAGAGAACAGTTGTTATAACATCAACCATATTCCATACTACTATAAAAGACCCCACTATAAACCACCACATCAATATTATCAACAAACCCATAAGTGAACTCTCCACTTATATACGTCACATCCCATGCATAAGAAACTTACTAAAAAGATAAATTGGGAAAGTGGGGGTATTTCGCCATCCATCCTCACCATATTAGATGTTGGGAAAAACACCCCACTCCCCCACCCCAATTATTTGGGAATTGACACATATTGAATGACATGGGTGGGGTTAATATAGATTTAACAATTAAAAAAGTGTTTATATATATAAATAGTAGTCACACATAAATTCCCAACCTTGGGTTTTGCAATAAAAAAGATTCATCATAACTCACAACATCACCATAAGGCCTAACTTCTTCTGTTATTTTCAATCCTAGCTCTATATGAACTACACCAAAGAAATAAATCCACAAGCCATAATCCACATTCCACCATTCATTTTATCTTAAGATACCAAACATATTTATTTATCAACCTTATTTAATTATCAAACCCATTAATTTAATATTCAATAAAAACCTCTTAATCCATACTTCCCATCTCAATTCAAGTGTTCATTATCCATTAAACCCCATTAACCAATTCATTTTCAAACTAAAATTATATTTCATCACTATAATAAAATTAGAACAACCCATCCAAAAAAAACATCCCATATTTCTAATATAAAAAATCCATATATTACCAACAATAATCATCACACCCACCTTTCACATATTTCATTTGAGTTTAACAAAATGGATTGCATCTCTTTCACTTCTTTACATTCAATGGAATTATCACACAAATAATGGTTTTCCATGGTAAACCAAATTATTAGAAATGTATAAGTGATAATCCATTTAATTCAAGGTGACATCAAATAATCAAAATATTAATGTCTCTATAATAATATAAAATATGATACAAACAAGGCTCCAAAAAGACATAATTTTTAACTATGGAGTTGGGAATATATTATCTCAATAAAAATAATTTGAAAGTTATTAAAAATATGAGTTTCCTCACCCATAATTTAAATTTAAATTAAACCAATTAATTAAATTTATAAATAAAATATACAGAATCTTCAAAAAGTAAGAAAAATTCATGATAATATCACATCTACAATTAAAAGAAGAAGCATGAAGGTACCCTTACCACGATTGGAAGATAAACATTCTTCACACGAGAACAAATTAATTACCATAAACCTCCATTAAAATAAACACCACCAAAATAAAGGAAATCCATTTGGAACCTTGAATATAAAAACCATCAACAAACTTAGCTCAGTAACACCCAAAATAGAGGCTAAAACAATAACCAACACCCATGGAAAAGAATAAAAAAAGGGTGAAATAAAATTGGGAACAAATAGGTACCATGAACCTAATAAATTTTAATTCCCTTGAAAATGTGGTCAAAATAAAAATTAATATAAGAAAAGGCACAAAATAATTTTATAATGAAGACTGCATCGAAGAAGCTACATTGATAGAGCCTCAAACCGAGAGAGAAATAAGAAATTCCATAGGTTCACCAAATGCATATAGAAATTGGTTTAGTTATAAAGGGGAATAAAATATAAGTTATTAGATGGAGATAAAGAATTTAAAATACATTCAAGACCACCCATTAAAACCTCACAAATTTTCTTTTTTTTTAACTGGTAAAGATCCATGAATTTGAGTGGATATTTTGGTGATTTCAAATGATCTCAAATTATACCATAGCATTTCCATGTCATATCCATGGCCATGGTTGTTCTTGTGCACACCAGCCTCAAAATTTATTCCCCTATATTGTCGTGCACAACCACAAGATATTTTTCACTACCTTGTCTTCCAAAATAGCATGGTAATCTGTTATGGTTCCAGAAATTTGAAGTATATAGGCCTTCAATGCGGCATTCCCATAACCAACCCACCTTGGCCATTTATGGTTGGCCATTCTAGACACCAGGCCCATATAACGGCCTTGAAAATGGATTTACAAGCTATTTCTATAGCCTTCGTGTACTAACACAAAAATACTACCTCAAAATGACTACCTCCATGCACACCACTTAGGAATAGTGAACTTTTGAAAGGGTAAAACCATTATAAACTCTTCTAAGGCTCCTCCCAACCCCAACTCAACACTACCGATCCTTGGTAAAATAGAATGGAAATTTTAAGAAAGTTTCAACTTTTACAACCACATACATGTCACATAGATAAATGATAATCATGTGATAATTAATTAATTAATATTCAATACTATGATTATTTTGGTGATCTAATGTTCAAAGTAGTTGGTTTTTGGGGAACAAGCTTCAAATTACTCGCACTTCAACTCAAGTTAACTATTAAAAATATACCAGTTAGTCTCACATGTGATTCATACTTATACTAAGGTATGAATATAGCCAATGATTCCACCATGAAACATGTGGATAATATATTTATTGTGACCTCATGTATCAGATAAAATTCCCCAAGAGGCGATGTAACTCAGAATATATTTTTTCCCTATAATATACGATATTATAGATAAATTATTGATAAATTTAGTCATAATATGATTGAAAATTATTATATAGGTATAACTCTAAAATCAATAAAAAAATGTTTCATGACATTCTTCTATAGTTGTATCAGAAATAGAAACATACTCAATATAAGGTAGATTTGTAAACAACTAATTTTAATAAGATATACCTAAAGATTCACTATGATTGTAGATCAAACTGATCTACTATAGACTGGTTTTATATACCCTAAAAATAGTGTTCCAATTTACTCAATTTCCAAGGACTCATCCAACTTTTCTTTTAAAAGTATTGTATAATAATTCTAACTTCTAGATAATGTAGTTCTCCTAGTATGGTTTAATATTTTCATTCTATGATTCATACATAAGCAATATGAACCAATGTACATAACTTGGCTTGTGAGATATATTTCATATGTACTCTTAGGCATGTGAATTATAAACTTTATAAGAATACCAAGTTTGAAAAAAAAAATATCTTTTTTATTGTTCCGTACTGTATTTTTGAATTCCTGTCAAATGTGTACTATAAATTGGATTAAGAAACCCCTTGATCTATACTTTTTGATATGTTCTCTAAAACATTGGTTTCCACTTAAAAGTAATCTTTTCATAATTTTTTTTATATATAAAATCATAAGTCTAATCAATAGTTTTCCATATGTTATTGAACAAGTATGTCATGGAAGTACATTGCTCTCTCACTAATCTCTTATAAAAACAAGAAAACATTTTTTCCAAAAAAATATATTCTATGATCAATATATTTGTTTCAACCAATAAATGGATCCTTGGGACTTTTATTTCATGTTAGTTATAAATTATGTCACCATCCTTTATGGTTACATCATATAAACATTTCTTAAAGGGTTACTTCCAAGAGATATGAGTTTGACATCTGATAACTAATATAATTATTATAGTAGCTATGATAAATTGAGTTAAAATGGATTTTATCATGATTCCATGGTATAACCAGTAAATCCATATTGCACATATATAGTTTTAGTATATTATCCACCAATATCATTATATCAAAAAATAAAAGAATTAATTTTGTTCCATGGAATCCATCATTGAATTCATAAAAACACCTCAATAATATATAGTTGGAACTTTACTACTCTCTGTATCATTTATTATTCTTATTGAATAATTTATCACCCATCATTGTGAATATAAAACTTCCACTATGGTTTTAAATATCTTATACAATATATGTCTATGGAACACATCCTCCCACTAATAATTGTGGAGTTAATCATTCTTAATCCAACGTGTCCATATGGAACCAAGATTTAATTGAATTTTGTATTAATCCCACTGTTTGAAAATATATATTCCTCCCATATAGAAATATAGTTGTTATGAGTGATACCATTATATTTTGTGTATTTTAATATCCTTACTAGTTATATGATCATATAATCAGGTACACATTATTTTTTCATGATATTCATTTAAATAATTCACTATCTTTATAAATGGGTCCTCTCAAAACACCTGAGGTTATGAAATAATAGACTTTCTTTATATTATGACATATATGATATCCATTAGTCTATATAGTTTTCATATGGTTAGATGTTATGCAGTTATTTTCAAAACATTTATGGAATGGAATCATGAAATAATTTAATAAAAATATTAGAATCTTTATCAATATATAGTATACCATCACCATCTCTATAATGTGAATAAGGTATTGTGACTTTAGGAAAAAACATCTCTCTGTATTTAAAAATAAAAGTATACATGATTATGTCACACTCTAACAAACTAGCCTAATGGATCCTTTATCTTTTACCAAGTTCATTAAATAATTTTATCAAGCATTACTAAAATTGATTAAAGGATTTAAATGAAGTATGTGAATTTGCCTCTAACTTCACATTGGAATTTTTCATGATATGCAGCTGAATTAATTTTAAAATTTTTGTGACACACTTTTATTTCGAAGATTCTATTTATCTAAAACTAAATTAATAAGTATATCAATAATACATAAAGTTTTTTAGCTTCAAGAAGACTAAATACTCATTAGGGTATATGTTTTACAATGACCTATAGTTAATTTTGACAAATAATTATCTTTCCTCAATAGGGTATGAATCATATAATATATATTTCATTATCTATTTAATTATTTGATATATATGATTTAAGAATCACTAGACTATTAATTAATTAAATAATACCATAACAAAATTAATTTTAAAAGAAATAATATCTCAATGTGTCCATCATAACTATAAGATAATTATACAGATAACACTTAATACAAAGAAATATTTCAACTAGAATCTATCCCTTAGGAAATTATAAGTAGTGAAATTCTCACTATTGACATAGGAATCACTATTTTTAGCCTCAGGGATAATTCATATTTACTTTTTGATGCTGTGTATTTCTCACAACGGACTTAGGTATCACCCATCATTTGTTCCACGGAGAATACACCATACTTATAGTATTGTTTATTTTTTTATTTTTTTATTTTATTATGATGTAGTTTTTAATAACTAATAAGACAATTATAAACATTACAATCCATGATGAATATATTTGAATTTTATAAAATTTCATGTGTCTTCTTCAATTTATTTCAATTCTATTTTAATTCATCATTCATGACCACATTAGAAGAAAATTTTCTATTATTTACTTCACTACCTCTAAAAATCAAGTATTCTTAAAATTCATTGAAAAGAAACCATTTACTATAAAATAATCATTTAATTTTAAACCATTCCCTTTATGTTATTAACTATAAGTTTTGTACAATTGAGTTCCCTTAAAATATTATTTTCCTGGTAAATATTTGTCAAAGGTTCCAAGAGTTATCCATCCCATAATTATAGATGAATAACTAAAACCTATAATAAAATTTTTATTGTATGATATTAATGAAAAATTACTTATCTAGTTTACACTATTATAGTGTAGAAAAAATATAATTTTTCTAAAACCTCTCTTTCTCCATCTTAATATATATGAGATGAGATAAAAGTGTATAGGAATTAATTTCCTTATATTTCCTTAGTATTTTTATATACTAAACTAATATTCTAGTATAAGATATAATGGAGGAATCAATATTTACCTTTCATAGGAATCCTTATCTCCTTCACATAGTGAGGTAGCTCAACCCGTATAGGGGATTCAAGCATATAAAATAAATTTTCCCTTTGTATTTTAGTGTATAATAAATTATTCTTCCCTTGTAAATGTGTGTTGGTGAGTACACAAACTTTTTCCAAATGATCACAGTGTAACAATGATTTTTCTTACAATATTTTATTAAAATAAAACTTTATATATATTTATTACAAAAAAATTATGTCTCCCACTATTTTATCAAAACCCAATAAACCTCCCCATTTGCTTTCAAATACTGTGTTTCATGGATATTATAGTGTAAAGTCCCTATATTCCACTTCTTATGACCTAAATGAAGGCCTAACAAGATATTCTACGGTATTTAGGTAGGTGTAACTTTCCTACTACATTAACTCATAGCTCTTTAATATGTTGAGTGGACTCCCCAATTCTAGAATCCTAGTTTTTGGATTTACTTAACATTTTACCAATAGTTTAACTATGTATTTGGGATGAAATTAATCATTAATGAAAACTAGGTTAAGTCAACCAAAAAACACAAGATAAAAATTCCTCAATAATTTAAATCACACCAATAATGGTTGGTCATGCAATTTAAATTATGGTATAATTTCAACACAAGTAGTGGATAGTTATACTGAATTAATATTTTTATTGAGGTATTTTAGTATTTATAAGTAAATTTCCAATTTTATATTTACTACTTTGTTGTTAATATTAAAAGTATTTATCTTAATAGACTATCCTTTTTTATATAAATTTAATGCATAAGGCAGTTTAATTTTAAATCCTTTTTCTATGCTTGTTAATTCATTAATTTATATGATTGTGAAAAGTAGTCCATAAATAAATTAACCATTTTAGTTGAAAGAAATAAATTAATAAAATTGGTTTGATCATGAGCCTTTTCTAATTTTTTGTTTTTCTAGTGAATAGAGAACTAACCCTTGACCCTAGGGGAATAAATGCTTAAACCAAAATTTGGTTTATTTTCAACATTCCACTTATCCTATAATGTATCTCCTAGATTTGTTTTACCTAAACTTTGAACATGAACAACCTCAATTTTCTAGGAATATCCATCCAATAAATAATTTTTACTCACATGTATGTGAGGGGAAATAATTTAGTGGCTAACGGGGTTTTTCTAAAAGAACATGTGAGCATGAAATACCTTAAAAATGAATCGGATATGATGATTTAAGGGCCATAAATTTAATTTAATAAATTATTACAAAAATCACTTAATAATATTAGTATCAATGGAATTAATCACACACACTAGTAAGTATAGGCTCATGATCGTCCACATACATGAAAATAATATACATTTTTACATTAGCTAGAAATAAATTCAATTCAATATTTAATTAAGATAAAGTTTCCCCGAACTAATAAAATTAATTATATCCTTGATTATATAATTAATGAATTTTTTCTTATATGAATAGTTCAAGAAATTCCATCATTTATATTTTTAAATAAATAAAACATATTAATTTTTTAATGTAAATAAGTATGTGGTGTGTATTTGGGGGCAATAAAAAGTGTAGTTCCAAATTTAATGTAGAATTAATTGGGAATTTAGTATTTTTTTTAAACCATTTATATATGGAATGTATCCTGGTTTAATATTTATATTAATTTCATTTCCATGTAAATTATGTGTGCACAGCCCAGAATTATGTATACATTCTGTAAACAAATTAATTACACTGTGTGTGTTTAAAAACTTATCTATGTACTAATAATGATTTTTGTGTGAATTAACTACATCATGTGTGAATTAATTAATTACATCACATGTGAATTTATGAAACATCACATGTGAAGTAATTACACACCATGTGTGAATTAATTACACATTATATATGAAATAATTACACATCATTTTCATTACACTGCATGTTAATTAATAAAATTAACACTATGTCATTTGAAATAAATGCACTTTGTGTGTATTAATTACATGATCATTGTATCGTGTGAATTAAATACACCACGTGTTTATTAATTACATGACCATCACATCGTGTGCATTAATTATTATGTTTCTAAAATATTAATCCCTTATGTCGTGCATTTATTATATGATAAATTTTTATGATAAGTTTTCCACCATGAAAATTTTAGGACTGAATATTGTATACCAGACTTACAGGACATGTTGTCAAAAAAATATTTTTCCAACCTACCCCAATCAACACATAGGGTTAATTAATTCAATCCACATGAATTTACTACATGATGTCTCCAATTTCTCAAAGTTCATCCCTTTTCAATGTTCATGGGTATAATGTGTGCACCAATGGGATATATTTAATGAACTATTTTGATATCTAATAAGAAATCTTATCACCTCTTGGTAGAATATTTGAATGTTATTCATGTAGTTTTAACCAGTTATTAATCATATTTTCAAGAGTAAAAAAGGATATGAGGAGTTTTAAATGTTCCAAGTTAAATAACAAGTAATCCAAAAATGAAAAAAAAACAACTGCATAATATAGATAAATTTTTAAAAAATATTTATAAATTTAAAAATGATATCATTGATACAACATGATGGTTTGAGATGCATAAATAACAACAATTAGTGTGTATCTAACTAATATTTTTTCATGTTTCAATGAATAATCCATAATGTACATTATAATATACATCATGAACAATGAATTAAATCTAACAAAATTAAAAAAGAATGTCAGAACCAAAATATAGTATCTTTCAAAATTAAATTTATAATTAATTTATAGATGGATAGATAATTACCTTAGCATTATTGTTTATTCGTTGATGAATATATTGACCTCACATTTCATATCATCACTTTGATGAAGGATCCAAGGTT
This sequence comes from Viscum album, assembly GCA_963277665.1. NCBI lineage: Eukaryota > Viridiplantae > Streptophyta > Magnoliopsida > Santalales > Viscaceae > Viscum > Viscum album. Next base: position 729,911,329 of record OY728155.1, read on the forward strand.
AAAATCTTTCTAGCAGTTATCTATATGTTCTCTATAAACATCATAAAATCATCATTGAATCGAAAGGTGTTGGAATAGTCAATCTGGATAACTAACATCATCCATCATTGGTCACAACTAGAATATTTTCATGGGTGAAATATTTTTTAGGCTATATTGAAGGCTTGAGATGAAGGAGTGTCAACACACTTTTTCGTGATCTATTTTTTTCTAGGTTTATCTTTTAGGTTTTGAGAGAATTGTCTCTTAGGTTTGTAATTCCCAGTGAAAGTTTAACCCCAAAAAGTGATATAACTGGGTATTTATAAAGCTAGGATAGGATTTATAATTTAATAGAGGACCTTATACAATTTCTTATTCTATAGTAAACCCCATGTTTAATATTTACTTAACATTCACACCATATATGGATAAATACATATCACTTGTTAAGAAAATAAATTAATATTTATTTAAATGATATTTAATGTATCATTTCCAACTGGACCATTAAACTCTGTATAAATATCATCCTTGGTAATTATCAAACCCTGAATAACCACTATTTATTCAATAAATAAATATTACTTCAATTTTTTCAATAAATAAATATTATATTCAATAAAATAGAAAATATTTATTTATTAAATATTTAACTCACATATATTCAATTGAGTAACTCGTGACTGGATAATTTTGATCAACCAAACATGAATAGTTATTAAACCACATATAAGAATCATATTTATTTTACATGATAAATTCATATCAAATTTTACTTAGGTTATGAATATACGTAGTATCTGACCTTCTAGGACCCTTTCTTAGTGTAATTTAAAAAAACTAGCTAATGTTAAAGGTTAACATCTAGAAACACACCAAGCCACCCATCACGAAAAAAGATAAATGCCACACACAAAAAATACTCACATACAAATGTACACTGTGTAACATAATACTTTTATCATGATATCTCTATTCAAATAACTTACATGCTAGTTTCATCAACCTATATGATTTATTTACCTTTCTTTGATTCTCTAGAAATGTACTTTCTCATAGAATATCTTGGACACAATATCAATAAGGTAGCTAAATTTCCATCAAATTTACTAAGATTCAACATCATTTAAAGAACATAAAGTACAAATCCTTTAACCTGTTATTAATTAATAAATTGTTACTCATGAGACACCCAATATATCCTACATCATAGTGTGCCTATGTCATCTCAGTTTTCATTAACACATTAAAGTATGTGAATCATGATATGAATTAAAAATAATATTAAATTATAAGGTCCATTACACATATATTTTTATAGTAACATCCAACGAAACATTTAAATTTTTCTTTCTTATTAGAGGTTCAATTTATCATATTCTCTTACTCTGGAAATTTCTAGGGGTGTACACCATTAGAATGTGTCTCAAAGTCATTTGAGTCTCCACCCATGATATCGTATATAATTAGCCTCCAATAAATGATATTTTCTTATTATATAATATATATTTAATAATAATTCCATGATACTTCTAGGTTCTCATCCTAGGAGGTAACTTCTAGTACCTCTTAGTGGGGAAAGTACTCCAAGTACATTATCACATAAATTTCGCATAGAATAATGATCATCATATGATAGGTAATTAATTAATAATCAATACTATGAATATTAAGGTAATCTAATGTTAAATTTAGATAGTTTTATGTAACCAACACCAATATACTCCTACTTACACAAGATCCAACTGATAACACTCTACTAGTTATTATCACATGTTAAAAATGATTCTACTAATGTATGGATATAGATCTTGTGTAGTACCCCTGGTTTCTAGTATGTAAACCTTACTTGATTATTTTCATGGTTATAAATTTAAGGGTGATTAATGGGTGAGTCGAGAGAACATTGAATGATGTTTTGAGGCAAAGGGGAAGTCGCACAGACGGCGCACGGTTTGTCTAAACCGTGTAGCAAACCCATGCGTAGTTGGTCTTAGAGGTAGTAGCTTCCGCATAGGCAGCGCATGGTATTTCTAACCATGAATCCAAGCTATTCATGGAGGATCTTCAGAGGTAGTGGCTAATGCATGGTGAGCACACGGTTTGTCTAACCATGTGGGTAAATTGTGCGGCCACTTAAATGAGATCTTATAAATGTGGATCTCATGTGTTTTTGCCTCTAAGTGGCATGTTTTTCCTCCTAAGTGTCCCTAACTTGGGGTTTGGATTATCCTAAGGTCATATAAGGTTCTCCAATCATTTTGATGGTGATCTTAAGGCTTATCTTGGAGAATTGAAGTCTAATTCTTGAGGTATGTGATCGTTCTTCATCATTCTTGTTTGGTTTCTTAGATACACATAGATCAACTTCTCCTCTTCTCTCGATTTCTTAGATCTACGCCCGTTATGGGTGGATCTAAGTGTGTGGATGCCAAATATGATGAGATTTGGTCTTGGTATTTCTATGAGAAGATATCTAAGGTGGGTTTTTGAATAAGCAACCCGGTTTTCTTGTGCGTTCTTCATCCCTTGTGGTTTTCGTGAAAACCTTAAAGGTAGGAGGATTCACTCTCAACTTTTATTGTTATAATTGATTGTCTTAGATTCAAAAAGTTTTATTTGATTGGAATTTATTGTGAAAAGCATGGAATAAATCTTCTTTAGTGATGGTTTATGGTTTAAATGAAATTGTGAAATCATTGTGATTAGTTGTGCAAAGTGATTTGGATTCTTGACTTTAAAATGGTGATTTTAAATTTTTTATTTGCTAGAATTGTAAATGGTTTGATGAAAATAGGTTTTCAATAAATGGGGTGTTTTATTGAAATGTTTTGGTATTTAAATGACTGTGATGGAATTGCTTTTCAATAAAAATGGAGTTTTATTGAAGTGGTTAGGAATGGAAATGGGTTGGAATTTAAATTAGTTTTGAAAGAAATGGTTTTAAATAAAAAGTTGTTGTATTGAATGGTTTGTTTTGGAATGATTTTTGGGAATATGTGGTGTGTGTTCATGTTTCATGTATGAGGCTTGGTTGAAATATGACCTTGTTCTTCGTGCCAAACATTTAATGGAACATGGTAACTATATGTACAAGGCTTGGTTGAAATATGACATTGTACTAGGTTCCAAAGGAGTAATAGAACATGGGAAATAATTACCCTATAATGACATGGTAGATTGATGAGAAACTGCTCATGAGTATGGAACTGTCATAACGTAGCATGCATGGTTGGTTGCATGGGTTTGTGAAATGGTTGAGTATGCCAAAAAGGGGATTTTTTGAAATGTTTCAAAATCCCGTTTAGTTATTTTTCTAGAAAATAACTTTTTGGAATACATGGTTTCAATTGAACTTGTGTGGTTTTGGTATAAATTATTTATAAACTTGTTTATATTTAGTTATAAATTGTTTTTGAGAAATTGTTTTATATAAACTGTTTTATATAATTGTGGCTAACTTTTCTATACTAGTGGCGTGAGTAGGGAAGTCAATGGGGAAAACCTACAAGGTTTTATACTCACCCCTACTTTGGCACCTAGGGGCTTTTTCAGATGCTATTTTTTGGTAAAGGGGAAAAGGTAACGTTTCCGATGATATTAGTACTACCTCGTGATGATTGGGGTTTTTCAGTTATTGCGGAGCTTGGAGCTTGTGGAGCATGGAGTATTGGTGTCTTTTGAGAGTCTTGAGTTGTTTGTCTATTGTGTACTTTGATATTTGTTTTGTTCGTCCACTCTTGTGCACTCTGATGTGGTTTGACATAAGTGAAGTTGTTTAGTTGTCTTTCTTTTGTTCATGCATCATATAGTGAATGTTGGTTAGTTGGTTTATTGGTTTATTTCTTAAAGGGTAAATCATCCCCCACTTGTATTTGAAACCCTTTGGCATTTATTGTCATCCATTGGTGTCTTGGGGAAGTCACTTAAGGCCTAGTAATTACTCGTTGTACTCTCAAGCCAATGAGATTTGGCAGGTCATTACAAATGGTATCAGCTTATTCTGTCCCTGCCTAAAAAGTAGTCATCGATGTTCCTAGTCTTGGAGTTTAAACTCCTTCTTGTCTATTCATTGGGTCGAAATCCTAGACATGAGTAGGATTGTCATAATTTGAAATTTATAGCATAAAATACATAACTAACCCATTTATCTTGAACTTCAAGTTACCAGGGTGTTCGGTACATAGGTGTTTTGCATACACTTCTAGAATGTTGGAAATTTCTTTTTTATGGGTTTAGCCAACGAGATGAGCATGTCATGAATTGTAGAGGAATGACTTCCCACTATCATTGAATATCTCATTGTGAGGAATGACTTATGATTTTCTACAATGTGTGATTTTTTGAAAATAAAAAATGCATAAATTGTTTTATGTGAAAGATTTTGAAAATAGGATATTTGGTGTATTTTTAAAATGAGTTGATTTTCAAAAATCATGTTCAATGTTTTCAAAAATATTTGAACATGGAAAAAGGATGTTTTGGAAAACAATGTTGTGATAGTTGATGTGATAGAATTTGAAATGCTAATCCATCAGTTGCTAGAGAGTGAGAATGACGGTGGATGTTATTGGTTTAGAAAATGGAATCTGGTAGGCATCGTCGAAACAAACCCGAAGAAGCTGCAGAAAATGTGGTTGAACCTGAACCACGGATGAACCAAGAGCTGGTTTAGAGTATTTTCCAGGCTTTTCATGCTATGGATATAGAGAACCAGAGGAATGAACCAAGGCATGTGGATCATACCATCCTGTTCATGAAGAAGAACCCACCAAAATTTCGGGTGATGTTGAACCCAAAAAGGCAGAGGTGTGGCTATATAGGTTAAATCATATCATCAATTTCATTGGCACACCATCAGAGCTAAAGGTCAAGATGGCGACGTATATTCTTGATGATCTTGCACATCATTGGTGGGATTTAGCGGTGCAAGATAAATCAGATTAAGGCCTTACATGGGAGGATTTTAAAGAATTGTTCAACAGACAATTCTATCCTCACACGTTCAAAATCCAGAGAACAACGACCTTTTTATCCTGAAACAGAAGATCCTCTCTATCACAGTGTATGCGGATATGTTCATGAAGTTAGTCCCTTTTGCACTAGAGGTGGTGTAAATTGCATATTTAAAGGCACGAATCTTCGAATTGGGGCTAAGTCAGGAGATTTGATCGAAGATTGCAGTGCTCTGCATTACGGTTTATACAGAGATGGTGAGCAGAGAAACTATTGTTGAACGTGATATCTTGGGATCGATAGTAGGAGGAATTATGATACCTATAGGAAATGGTGGGAACTCTACCGCTGGGAAAAAGGGGAAATGGGACACCTATTTCCATGGTGCTAGTGGAAATCAGAACCTAATAGCTAGATTAGTAAACCTTCCTCCATGACCCCAGAGCAAAGAAGGTTATTTTCAATGTGGTTCGCAAGACCACATAAAGAGGGACTGTCTAGCACAACCTCGATCATGTCACAATTGCATGCAAATGGGGAATCTACAACGTTGTTGTGGGAATGCTTTGAGGTCGGGTGCACGTGACACATCTCAGGCATCGTAAGCATCGTATGCTTCCACTGGACGAGGAGAGCAGAATCAGTCCTGTTAAGAGAGCAGAGCTATCCATGGTGAGTCTAGAAATACCATGAATCCTCAACTAGGGAAACCTCAGCAAGAAAAATAGCAGAATAGTATAGTGAAGAATCAATTGTATGGAGCTGAGAAGATGATTATTGATGATCAGGCTGGATCATCTATAGTAATAGGTAAGATTATTTTGAATTCTAACTTTGTGAAAGTGTTTTTTGATACTGGTGCATCACATTCCTTCATTGCTTCTTGTGCTGTTGACATTCTATGTTTAAAACTGAAAATGATGCCTTCAATTTTGAAACTGCAAACTACTCTTGGTGAAAGGGAATGTCAAGCCTTTTGTGTAGAGCATGTGCTATAACTGTTGATGGAGCTATGTTAAAATGGGATTTCTCGATGTTGGGTATGGATTTCTATGATGTAATCCTGGGTATGGATTGGCTGAAAACGTTCAAGGCTCGAATCAACTGTTATACGAGAACAGTTAGTTTCATGACTAAGGACAGCATCGAGCATCTCTTTAGAAGAGAGAGGATTTTAAATAATGGTGCAAAGAGCACGCTGGCACCAATAGTCAGAATGATCTATTAACAATTGGCAGGTTTGACTTTGGAATCAATGGAAGAGATTTAGGAACATAGTTTTCCAACTGTTGTGGATCAATTTCCTATTGTCTTTCCCAAAAACTTCTCAGGGTTACCACCTCTAAAGGAAGTGGAGTTTATGATTGATCTCCTTCCGGGGAACAATCATATTTCACTTCCATCTTATAGGATTTCCCCAATAGAGTTACAGAAATTGAATGTGCTGTCAGAGGAGTTGGAGAGAAAGGGTTTCATTCGACCAAGTACGTCTTCATGGGCAGCACCGGTTTTGTTTAGGAAGAAATCATATGGAACTCTTCGACTGTGTGTTGACTATCGTAAGCTTAACCAAGTTACGATAAAAAATAAATATCCACTTCCACGCATTGATGATCTTTTAGATCAATTAAGGGGAGCTCAGTGGTTCTCTAGGATTGACTTTCGATAAGGATATCACCAATTGCGAGTTCAGAAGGAGGATATTTCAAAGACAGCTTTCAGAAGTAGATATGGCCACTATGAATACGTAGTCATGCATTTTTGTCTAAAAAATGCACCAGCAATCTTCATAGCATTTATGAATCAGATATTTCAACAATATCTGGAATCTTTTGTTGTGGTCTTTGTGGATGACATTTTGGTCTATTCAAAAACAAGGGTTGATCCAGAGGTGCACCTGGAAACAGTGTTACAAATCTTGGGAGATAATCATTTGTTTTCCAAATTATCAAAGTGTGATTTTTGGATACAGTAAGCACATTTCCTTGGCAATTTCATTTTTGAGAAAGGTGTTTCTATTGATCCTGAAAAGATAGATGCTATTATATCTTGGCAACCACCGAAGAATGTGTTCGAGATACAAAGTTTTCTTGGTCTAGCTAGTCATTATCGACGCTTTTTGCATGATTTCTAATGACTAGATTAACCAATGACAGCTCTGACAGAGAATAATTATCCATTCCTATGTATAAAATAATGTCAGAAGTCTTTTTTGGACCTAAAAGTTCGGATTACATCAGCACCTATCTTGATTTTACCAGAATCAGGACAGGGGTATATGGTGTATTTTGATGCTTCGGGATCATAGTTGGGTTGTGTTCTCATGGAAAGAGATCACATGGTTTCTTATTGTTCAAGGCAGTTAAGGGTTCATGAGAATAATTAACCACCACATGATTTGGATTTAGTTGCAGTTGTCCATGCTTTGAAAACATGGAGACATTATCTCTTTGGTGACAAATTTACTGTGTTTATAGATCAAAAAAGCTTGAAACACATTTTCTCACAGTGATATTTAAATCTAAGACAAAGAAAGTGGATGGAGTAATTCCAAATGTTTGACTTTGACTTGGTGTACACACCGGGGAAAAGAAATTCGGTGGTGGATGCATTGAGTATAAAGCCATATGCTCAGTTGTCAAAAGAAGCTTTAGATGAATGGCAGTTGATGTCGGTCTTAGCCAACATGAATTTGGAATGTAAAGACTAATGTGATGTTTCAGTTTTATTTTCAGCTACACTTGTTCCTAATCTAGTAAAAATGATCAAAGAAGCACAAACATCTGATGAAGAATGTCTGGTTGTAAGTTCAAAACTCAATGGTGGGGAGAACATTAATGGCTGGAAACTTGATGGGGGTTCAGTTTTGTGTTTCAGAGATTGGATGGGTGTACATATAGTTTTTCAGGAATAACTCCTTCATGCTTACAACCATTCAAGATGGGTTATACATCCAGGTACATAGAAGATGTATAAGGTGTTGAAGGCGTAGTTTTGGTGGAGTGGTATGAAAAGGAAGGTGGCCGAGTTTGTCTCGTGGTGATTAACTTTTCAGAAGGTTAAATCAGAGCATCAGAGACAAGCTAGTATGTTATAATCTTTGTCCATCCCAGTGTGAAAATGGGATCAGATAGCAATGGATTTTGTTACAGGTCTTCCATGAATGGTCCGGAAACATGAAGCCATTTGGGTGACAGTGGATCCTCTAACCATGTCGGCCCATTTCATCTCTATCCTTGAAACTCATATGGTAGAGGATCTTTCAAAAATCTATTTTCACAAAGTGGTAAAGAGGCATGGTGTACCAGTTTCTGTAGTCTTAGACAAAGATCCAAGGTTCACATCTCATTTCAGTAAATCATTATAGTAATCCCTCAGAACTCAATTGACTATGAGCACAGCGTATCATCCTCAGACGGATGGTCAATCCGAGCAGACGATACAAACATTGCAAGACATGTTTCTGGCTTGTATAATGGATTTTTGTGGCTCATGGGAGGATCATATATCCTTAGTGGAGTTCTCATACAATAACAGCCATCAAGCCTCGATACGCATGGCTCCATTTGAAGCATTGAATGGGCGTCCTTGTCGTTCTCCACTATGTTGGGTGGAAATGGGTGAAACTTCAATAGTCGGGCCAAGCCTTGTCCAAGAAACAACATAGAAGATCCAGTTGAATAGAAAAAGGATAGAGACAAATCAGAGTCATCAGAAATCTTATGCAGATCACCGTCGAAGACCGTTGTCATTCATTGTGGGTGATCATGTCTTCTTGAGGATCTCTACAAGGCTTGGACATCGTAATTTCGGGAAGTTGGTAAGGTTATCTCCTAGATACATAGGCCCTTTTGAGATACTGGAACGGGTTGGAGAGGTGGCATATCAGTTGAAATTACCACCATGGTTCAGTTTGGTGCATACTGTGTTCTATGTATCTCAGTTTACAAGGTATCAGCCTGATCCTGACCATGTGATCAGATGGGATCAGGTGGACCTAGAGTCGTATGCCTTGTTGATACATATTCCAATATGGATTGTGGATAGGCAAGAGAAAGTATTTCATGGAAAAAGCATCATTCTAGTGTGGGTTTTATAACAGCATGGTCAGATTCAGGATGAGACTTGGGAATGTGAAAAAGAAATAAAAGAGCAGTGGCTAGAACTCTTTCATTTGGGTGAAGGTTTTCTACTTTCTAAGGATAGCAAGTACAATGGTGGGGAGAATTTATTACCCCAGTTTTCTGTTATGTAACAATTACTTGATGTTTTTCAAGGTTTTAAAGTTAATGGTGATGAATGGGATAGTTAGGAGAACTTTGAATGAAGTTTTGAGGCAAAGGGGAAGTCGCACGGACGGCGCACAATTTGTCTAAACTGTGCGGAAAAACCGTGTGTAGTTGGTCTTAGAGGAAGCAGCTTCCATATGGGCGGTGCACGGATTGTCTAACCATGCATTTAATTCATGCTTGGATGATCTACGGAGAGAGTGGCTAACGCATGGTGATCGCACGGTTTGTCTAACCATTCGGGAAAACAGTGCGGCCACTTAAATGAGATCCTATATAGGTGGATCTCATGCATTTTTGCCTCTAAGTGGATTGTTTTTTCTCATAGGCAGCCCTAACTCGGGATTTTTCTTCTCCTAAGGTCAGAGAATGTTCTCCCATCATTACGGAGGCGATCTGAAGGCTTCCCTTTGTGAATGAAAGCCGTATTCTTGAGGTATGTGATCGTTCTTCGTCGTTCTTATTATATTTCTTAGATATACTTAGATCTACTTGTTCTCGTCTCTCAGTTTCATAGATCTACACCCGTTATGGGTGGATCTAATTGTGTGGATGCCAAATATGATGTGATTTTTACTTGGTTTTTCTAGGAGAAGAGATCTTAGGTGGGTTTTTGAAGAAGAAACCCAGTTTTCTTGTGCGATCTTTGTTCATTGTGTTTTTTGTAAAAAAACCTAAAGCTAGGAGGCTTCACTCTCAACTCATCTTGTTAGAATTTATTGGCTTAGATTCAAATTGGTTTATTTGACTGGAATTGATTGTGAAAATCATGGATAAATCTTCTTTAGTGACGATTTATGGTTTTAATGAAATTGTGAAATCTTGGTGATTTGTTGTGAAAAGTGATCTGTCTTCTTGAATTTAAAATTATCCTTTTAGATTTCTAATTTTATGGAATTGTAAATGGTTTGATGAAAAATAGGGTTTCAATAAAAGGGGGGTTTTATTGAAATGGTTTTGTATTGAAATGACTGTGATGGAATTGGTTTTCAATAAAAATGGTGTTTTATTGAAGTGGTTTGGAATGGAAATGGGTTCGGATTAAAATGGTTTTGATGGAAATGGTTTTCAATTAAAAGGTGTTTCATTGAAAGGTTTTTTTGGCATGATTTTTGGGAATATGTGGTGTGTGTTCATGTTGCATGTATGATGCTTGGTTAAAATATGACCTTGTGCTCGGTGCAAAACGCTTAATGGAACATTGTAACTATATGTATGAGGATTGGCTTAAATATGACCTTGTTATCAATGCCAAAGTAGTAATGGAACATGGGAAAAATTACCTTGTGAAAACTTGGTAGATCAATGAGAAACCGCTCATGAGTATGGAACTGTCATAACGTAGATTTCATGGTTGGTTGCGTGGGTTTGTGAAATGGATGGGTATGCCAAAAAGGAGGTTTTGTGAAATGGTTCTAAAGCCTGTTTAGTTATTTTTATGGAAAAATAACTTGTTGGAAAACATGGTTTCAATTAAACTTGTATTCTTTTGGTATAAATGTTTTGGAAACCTGGTTATATTTAGTTATAAACTGTTTTTGAGAAATTTTTTATATAAACAATTTTATATAGTTGTAGCTAACTTTTCTATCCTAGTGGCGTGAGTAGGAAAGTCATTGGGGAAAACCTACTGAGTTTTATACTCACCCCTGCTTTGGCACTTTGGTGCTTTTGCAGATGTTGTTTTCTGGGACAGGGGAAAAGGTAACGTTTCTGTTGTTTTAAGTACTACCTCGTGATGATTGGGGTTGTTCAGTGATTGTGGAGCTAGGAGCTTGTGGAGCATGGTGTCTTAGGGTCTTTTGAGATTCTTGAGTTGTTTATCTGCTATGTACTTTGATATTTGGTTTGGTCTTCCATTTTTGTGCACTTTGATGTGTTTTGACATAAATAAAGTTGTTTAGTTGTCTTTCTTTTGTTCATGCATCATATAGTGAATGTTAGTTGGCTGGTTTATTGGTTTATTTCTTAAAGGGTAAATCATCCCCCACTTTTATTTGAAACCCTTCGACATTTATTTCTAGCCTTTTTCATTTTTGGTATGTCACTTAAGGCCTATTAATGACTCATTGTACTCTCAAGCCAATGAGATTTGGCGGGACATTACAAATGGTATCAGCTTTTTCGGTCCCTGCCTAACAAGTAGTCATCGATGTTCCTAGTCTTGGAGTTGAAATTCCTTCTTGTCTATTCCATGGGTCAAAATCTTAGAAAGGAGTAGGATTGTTGGAACTTCAAATATATATCATAAAAGGATGTAGGTAACCCGTTTATTCTAAAATTCAAGTTACCAGGGTGTTGGGTACATAAGTATTTTGGATACACTTATAGAATGTTGTAAATATCATTGTCATGGGTTTAGCCAATGAGATGAGCATGGAATTTATTTTATAGGAATGACTTCCCACTAGGATTTTATATCTCATTGTGAAAAATGGATTGTGATTTTCTACAAGGTGTGAATTTTTAAAAAGAAAAAATGCAGAAATTTTTTTAACTGAAAGATTTTGAAAATAGGATATTTGGGGTATTTTGAAAATTGGTTGTTTTTCAAAAATCATGTTGAATGTTTTTAGAAATATTTGAACATGGAAAAAAGGATTTTTTGGAAAAAAATGTTGTGATAGTTGATGTGATAGAATTTGAAATGCTAAGCCATCAGTTTTTAGAGAGTGAGATTGACAGAGGATGTTGTTGGTTTAGAAAATGGCACCCGGTAGGCGTCGTTGAAACCAACCCAAAGAAGTTGCGAAGAATGTAGTTGCACCTGAACCACGGATGAATCAAGAGCTGGTTCAGAGTATTTTCCAGGCTTTTCATGTTGTCGATACGGGGAATCGGAGGAATGGACCATGGCATGTGGATCATACCATCCAGTTCATGAAGCAGAATCCACCAAACTTTCAGGGTGATGCTGAACCTGAAAAGGAAGAGGTGTGTCTAAGTAGGATGAATCGTATCTTCGATTTCATCGGCATGCCAACATAGCTCAAGGTCATGTTGATGATGTATATGCTTGAATATCTTGAACATCAATGGTGGTATTTAGTGGTGCAGGCTAAATTGGATGAAGGCCTTACATGGGAGGATTTTGAAGAATTGTTCAACAAAATATTCTATCCTCACACGTTCAAAATCCAGAAAACAACGGACTTTTCAGCATGAAATAGGAGAGCCTCTCTGTCACAGAGTATGAAGCTAAGTCCATGAATTTAGTCTGTTTTGCGCCAGAGGTGGCAGAAAGTGCATCCTTAAAGTCATGTATCTTCAAATAGAGGCTAATGTAGGAGGAGGAATAATGATACCTACCGGAAATGGTGGAAACTCTACTGCTGGGAACAAGAGGAAAAGGGACACCTATTTTCATGGTGATAGTGGAAATCAGAACCCAATTGTTGGATCAGTAAACCTTCCTCCATGACCCCAAAGCAAAGCATGTTGTTTTCAATGTGGTTCAAAAGGCCACATAAAGCGGTATTGTCTAGAAAAACCTCGAGAATGTCACAATTTCAAGAAAATTGGGCATCTACAGTGATGTTGTAGGAATTCTACGAGGTCGAGTACACGTGACACTTCCCTGGCGTCACAAGCATCATATGCTTCCACTGGACAAGGATAGCAGAATCAGTCTCATGAGGAGAGCAGAGCTAGCCATGGTTATTCTAGAAATACCATGACTCCTTAACCAGGAATCCTCAGCAAGGAAACAAGGAGAATAGTATAGTGAAGAAGCAATTTTATGGAGTTAAGTAGATGATTGTCAATGATCAGGCTAGACCATCTATAGTCAGAAGTGCGATTATTTTGAATTCTACCTTTGTAAAAGTGTTGTTTGATACTGGTTCATCACATTCTTTCATTTCTTCTCATGCTGTTGAATTTCTATGTTTAAAACTGGAAATGATGCCTTCTATTTTGAAACTGCAAACTCCTCTTAGTGAAACAGAATGTTAATCCGTTGTTTGTAGAGCGTGTACTATAACCTTTGATGGATTTGCATTAAAATGGTACTTCTCGATGTTGGATATGGATATTTATGATGTAATCCTAGGTATGGATTGAGTGACAACATTCAAGGCTCGAATCAACTGTTATATGAGAATAGTTAGTTTCATGACTAATGACGACATTGAGCATCTCTTTAGAAGAGAGAGGATTGTAAAGAATGGTGCAAAGATCTTGTTGGAACCAATGGTTGGAATGATCTCTTACCAATTGGTAGCTTTGCCTTTGGCATCAAAGGAAGAGATCAAGGAATATATTTTTCCAGCTGTTGTGGATAAATTTCTTGATGTCTTTCCCAACAACTTCCCAAGGTTACCACCTCTAAGGGAGGTGGAGTTTATGATTTATCTCCTTTCATGGACTAGTCCTATTTTAATTCCATCTAATAGGATGGAACCAAACATAGTTACAGGAATTGAAAGTGCAGTTAGAGGATCTGAAGATCAAGGGTTTCATTCGACCAAGTACATCTCCATGGGCTGCACCGGTTTTGTTTGTGAAGAAAGTAGATAGAACTCTTCATATGTGTGTTTATTATAGTAAGCTTAACCAAGTTACAATAAAGAATATATATCCACTTCCATGCATTAATGATCTGTTCGATCAATTAAGGGGAGCTGAGGGGTTCTCCAAGATTGACTTGTGATCAGGATATCACCAATTGCGAGTTCAGAAGGAGTATATTCCAAAGATAGCTTTCAGATGTTGATATGGACACTATGAATATATAGTCATGCCTTTCGGTCTAAAAAATTCACTAGTAGTCTTCATGGAATTGATGAATCGGATATTTCAACAATATCTCGATTCTTTTGTTGTGGTCTTTGTGGACGACATTTTGGTCTATTCAAAAACAAGGGATGATCTTGAGGTGCACCTGAAAACAGTGTTACAAATCTTGAGAGATCATTGTTTGTATGCCAAATTATCAAGATATTATTTTTGGATTCAGGAAGTACATTTCCTTGGCCATGTCATTTCTAATAAAGGTGTTTCTATTGATCCTGAAAAGATAGAAGCCGTTATCTCTTGGCAACCACCGAATAATGTGTTCGAGATACGAAATTTTCTTGATCTAGCTGGTTACTACCGACGCTTTTTGAGTGATTTATCATGACTAGCTTCACTAATGACAGATCTGACAATGAAGAATGCTCCATTCCTATTGACATAATAATTTCATAAGTCTTTCCCTGAACTAAAAGTTTGGATTACATTAGAACCTATCTTTTTTTTTACCAGAATCAGGAAATGAGAATGTGGTGTATTGTGATGCTTCAGGATCAGGGTTGGGTTGTTTTCTCATGCAAATAGATCACGTGGTTTCTTATGGTTCAAGGTAGTTGAGGGTGCATGAGAAGAATTACCCAACACATGATTTGGAGTTAGTTGCAGTCGTCCATGCTTTGAAAACATGGATACATTATCTCTTTAGTGAGAAATTTACTGTGTTTACAGATCACAAAAGCTTGAAACACATTTTCTCACAGTGAGATTTGAATCTGAGACAAAGGAGGAGGATAAAGTATCTCTAAATGTTTGACTTTTACTTTATGTACACACTAAGGAAAGGAAATTCAATGGCGAATGCATTGAGTAGAAAGTCATATGCTCAGTTGGGGAAAGAAGCTTTAGATGAATGGAAGATGATGTCGGTCTTAGCCGACATGAATTTGGAATGTGAATACCGATGTGATGTTGTAGTTTTCTTTTCAGCTAAGCTTGTTCTTGATCTAGTAAAAATGATCAAAGAAACAAAAACATCTGATGTAGAATGTCTGGTTGTAAGTTCAAAACTCAATGGTGGGGAGACTATTGATGGATGGAAACTTGATGGGGGTTCAGTTTTGTGTTTAAGAGATAGGATGGTTGTACCTATAGTTTTTCAAGAACAAATCATTCATGCTTACCACCATTCAAGATGGGTTATACATCCAGGTACAAATAATACGTATATGGCATTGAAGGCCCAGTTTTGGTGGTGCGGCATGAATAGGAAGGTGGATGAGTTTATCTCGCGGTGCTTTACTTGTCAACAGGATAAAGAAAAGCATTATAGACCAGCTGGTATGTTACAATATTTTTCTATCTCAGTGTGGAAATGGGATCATATAGTAGTGGATTTTTTTACAGTTCTTCCAAGAATGGTCTGGAAACATGATGTCATTTGGCTGATAGTGAATTTTCTAACCAAGTCGGCCCATTTCATCCCTATCTGTGAAACTCATATGTTGGAGGATCTTTAAAAAAATATATCCATGAAGTGGTAAAGAGGCATGGTGTACTAGTGTATACTCTCAGATAGAGATCTGAGGTTCACATCTCGTTTCTGGAAATCATTAGAGCAAGCCCTTGGAACTCAGTTGATTATGAGCACAGCGTATCATCCTTAGACGGATGGGCAATCCGAGCAGACGATAAAAACATTGGAATACATTTTGCGATCTTGTGTAATGGATTTAGGTGGCTCATGGTAATAGCATAGATCCTTAGTGGAGTTCTCATACAATTACAGCTATCAAGCCTCAATATGCATGGCTCCGTTTGTAGCATTATATGGGCGTCCTTGTCGTTCTCCACTATGTTGGGTGGAAATGGGTGAAACTTCAATAGCTATGCCAATCCTTGTCCAAGAAAAAACAAAGATGATCCAATTTATTAGAAAAAGGATGGCGACAGCTCAGAGTCCATAGAAATCTTATACAGATCACCGCTGAAGACCATTGTCATTTATTGTGGGTGATCATGTCTTCTTGAGGATCTCTACAAGGCTTGGACATCATCATTTTGGGAAGCAGGTCACATTATCTCCTAGATACATAGTCCCTTTTGAGATACTGGAATAGGTTCGAGAGGTGGAATATTGGTAGGTATTACCACCATCGTTCAGTTTGGTGCATAATGTGTTCCATGTATCTTAGTTGAAAAGGTATCAGCATGATCCTGACCATGTGATCAGATGGGATAACATTGACCTAAAGCTGGATGCCCCATTGATACATATTCTAGTATGGATTGTGGATAGGCAAGAGAAATTCTTGTGTGGAAAAAGCATATGTCTAGTGCGGGTGTTATGGCAGCATGGTCCTACTCAAGAAGATACTTGGGAACATGAAAAAAATGAAAGAGCAGTGGCCGGAACTCTTTTAGTTGGGTGAAGGTTTTCTACTTTCCAGGGATGGAATGACCAATGGTGGGGAGAATTTAGTACCCTCAGTTTCCGGTATGTAACCCTTACTTGATGCCTTTCATGGTTTTAATGTTAAGGGTGATGAATGGGAGAGTCGGGAGAACATTAAATGAAGTTTTGAGGCAAAGGGGAAGTCACACAAACGGCGCAAAGTTTTTATAAACCGTGCGGAAAAATCGTGCGTAGTTGGTCTTAGAGGTAGTAGCTTCCACACAGGCGGTGCACAGATTGTCTAACCATGCATCCAATCCATGCATGGAGTATCTGCGGAGGAAGTGGCTAACGCACGGTGAGCGTACAGTTTGTCTAACCGTGTGGGAAAACTGTGCGTCCACTTAAATGATATCATATAGAGGTGGATCTCACACGTTTTTGCCTCTTAGTATATTTTTTTCCTCTTAAGCGGCCCTCACTTGGTATTTTTCTTCTCCTAAGGTCTGAAAAGGTTATTCCATCGTTCATGAGGCAATACGAAGGCTTCTCATGGCGAATCTATGCCGGATTCTTGAGGTATGTTATCGTTCTTCATCGTTCTTATTCTGTTTCTTAGATCTACTTAGATCTACTTCTTTTCTTCTCTCGGTTTCTTAGATCTGCGCTAGTTATGGGTGAAACTAAGTGTGTGGATGAAAAATATGATGATATTGTTCTTTTTATTTCTATAATAAGATATCTATGGTGGTTTTTTGAAGAATAAACCCGGTTTTCTTGTGTGTTCTTCATTCGTTGTGGTTTTCATCAAAACCCTAAAGGTATAAGGCTTCAATCTCGACTCCTCTTGTTTGAATTTATTGTATTATATTAAAATTTGTTTATTTGAGTGGAATTTATTGTGAAAATCAAGGAATAAATCTTCTTTAGTAATGATTTATGGTTTTAATGAAATTGTGAAATCTTGGTTCTTTGTTGTGCAAAGTGATTTGGCTTCTTGAATTTAAAATGTTGATTATAAATTTCTAATTTGCTGGAATTGTAAATGGTTTGATGAAAAATAGGTTTTAAATAAAAGAGGTGTCTTATTGAAATGATTTGGTATTTAAATGACTATGATAGAATTGGTTTTCAATAAAAATGGAGTTTTATTGAAGTGGTTTGGAATTAAAATGGGTTGGAATTTAAATGGTTTTGACGAAAATGGTTTTCAATAAAAAATGTGTTTTATTGAAAGGGTTGTTTTGGCATGATTTTTGGGAATATGTGGTGTGTGTTCATGTTTCATGTATGAGGCTTGGTTGAAATATGATATTGTGCTCAGTTCCAAACGTTTAATGGAAAATGGTAACTATATGTACGAGGCTTGGTTGAAATATGACCTTGTTCTCGATGCCAAAGGAGTAATGGAACATGGGAAACAATTACCTTGTGAAGACTTGGTAGATTGACGAGAAATCATTCATGAGTATGAAACTGTCATAATGTAGAATGCATAGTTGGTTTGATGGGTTTGTGAAATGGTTGGGTATGCCAAAAGGGGGATTTTTTGAAATGGTTCTAAAGCCAGTTTAGTTATTTTCATGGAAAAATAACTTGTTGAAAAACTTGGTTTCAATTGAACTTCTATGCTATTAGTAAAAATGGTTTGGCTACTTTTTTATATTTAGTTACAAACTATTTTTGAGAAATTGTTTTATATAAACTTTTTTATATAATTGTGGCTAACTTTTCTATCCTATTGGTGTAAGTAAAGAAGTCATTTGGGAAAACCTACTGAGTTTTATACTCCCCCCTGCTTTGACACTTTGGTGCTTTTGCAAATGCTATTTTCCGGGACAGAGGAAAAGGTAAAGTTTCCCATGATTTTAGTACTACCTCATGATGGTTGGGTCTGTTCCGTGATTGTGGAGCTTGGAGCTTGTGGAGTATGGATCCATGGTGTCTTTTCAGAGTCTTGAGTTGTTTATCCATAATGTACTTTTATATTGGGCTTGGTCTTTTGATGTTGTGCACTCTGATGTGGTTTGAAATAAATGAAGGTGTTTAGTTGTATTTCTTTTGTTCATGCATCATATGGTGAATGTTGGTTGGTTGGTTTATTGGTTTATTTCATAAAAGGTAAATCATACCCCACTTGTATTTGAAACCCTTCGGCATTTATTTCCAGCCTTTGGCATCTTGGTTATATATCTTAAGGCCTAGTAATGACTCATTGTACTCTCAATACAATGAGATTTGGTGGGTCATTACATCTTAGTTTAACACCCTAGTATTTTTTGATATATTCATTTTAAAATAAAATTAATGACATAAATAGCTTGTGATACGCGAAACCCTAAGTCTAAATGAACTATAATATAGTATACCATTATAACCTAGCCGTTAAATTTTATGAATTAATAGTGTGACTTCCCAAACCAGATACACTCTCAAGTAACCAAACCTAGTTGTCCATGTGGCCTTAGGAGTTCCTCCTCATATTCCAGAGGCTTCTAAATAATAGTGATTTTGTAAGGTGATATGGGGGTACTATTATACCATCTATTTTAGAGTTTAGAAAAATTGTTAATAGTAATATAATGTTTTGAAAACAATATAATAAACATCCAATAAGGTAAATAGACATTCATAACCAATATCCAGTAACATATACAAAAATGGTGATGTCAAGATGCTATGAAAAATAGGGGATACAAGGGATTCAAATAATCATGAAAATAAAACATGCTCTACAAAGGTATTAAAAAATATCTCAAATATCGTCATGATATCTAGATCATTCCACTTATCTTGTACTCCATCCTTGTAAATATAGTCAAGAATCTATAGTAGGTCGCATACCTTTGTCCTTACCTGTATCTGTGAGGTCTATCTTGGTAAAAGAAGATGACCTGAACAAGGTGTGAGTAAAACTCAGTAGTCCTCCAATAATTGTGTAAAGTTAAATCCGTTATATGAAAATAAAATTGATTAATTTGCCTGAAATAATAATAATAGAAGTAAATGAAATATATAGTACCCATTTTGGTTTAGGTTCCCAATGGAAAACTTGTATGATACTACCTACTTCATCCTAAGACAGAATGACTCTAAAGTTTTTTAAATTACGATTTAGTTATATTATAATACTAGAACCCTAAGATCATATATGGGGATCCTCCAGATAATGATATTCATATGAGGGATGAAAAAGTTCCAAGGTATTTAAGACTCAAAGTAGGATGTAATTTAAGGCCATCATATATGGAAATCACTTAATGAATCCAAGTATGTTATTTTACATGGAAGGTGCATATTTTAATTGATTAGTAACCTAATCCCATCCATGGAATTCCATATAGGGAACCCAAGTATCACTTCAGTTATACTGTAAACCCATCACCCTATGAGCCCATCCATGGAATTCCATATACAAACCCAGGTATCACTCAAGGTTTGGTATAATGTAATTAACCTAAAACCTAATCCATTGAATTCTATATTGAAATCCATATATCACTCATGGAATAATATAAATCCACCCCCAGGTGATCCCATCCTATTCATACCATTTTGGAATTCATGTATTTCCCATAGTGTAAGATAATTCCATTTGTAATTCAATTTAATTTAATATGACCAATTATCCCATTAAATGAATTCCAACTCAAAACCCTAGTACCGCCCAAGGAATAATATACAGAATGATCCTCATCTAGTAGACTACATATACCATTTAACAATTCACTTACTTCAATTTGGATATTTCATTTATAAGGTACAACTCAAGGAAAGTTCATAAGAAACAAGGGATAAGGGACATGTCCTTACCATTAACATTTTGGATTAATTAATTTAATTATTTAATTTCAAAGATATAATTCTAACACACCTCATAAGGTGATTCAGTTACATTGAAAGACATATAATTCATATTAGTATAAGTCAACACACCTAGAGGGTAGTTCACATTAGGGTAAACAACCTCGAATGATGGAATTTTGGTTACAAGGACTAACAGGGTTTAGTGATTAGAATTTCATTTTATTAATTTCACATTTAATAGGTGATTCATAGAAGTTTTGGCATGTGGAAAAATGGTGGAAGAAATAATATACATGAACATTCAAAAAAAGTACAAGAACACCAACCATATATTAATAGTCGACTCCTCATCCAGTATATACCACTAATCTAGGTTATAATGGGATAAATTGAATAAAATAGAAAAAAATAATAAAGATAGGTCATAAGATATCAGGTGGAAATATTTCATAATATAGTTAGATGAAATGAGAAAAGAAACAATAGGAATCTTAGTCATGTTGTTGGCTATCTAATGTGATGAACGGTGCTTGAATTAGATATTGGACGGAGGAGATGGATCAAATCCTAGGTTGAGTGAAAATGGAGCTTCCAACATAAGGATTCTGTTATGCAGATGGTGAAATAAATGGAAGGAATAAAGGTTAAATTATTTGAGTGAAAATGGTAATTTTTTCATTTTTAATGGGGCGCATAGTTTTTCCACCCTGTTGGCCAAACCGTGTGCAAATTATATGTGACCACTATCTAAGTGGCACACCCCACATATGGATTGGTGTTTGGTTTGAAAATTTGTTCATATCAAGTGAATTATCATTAATCAAGGAATCTACCCCATGAATAGTTAGGTATTCTGTTAGAAGAAACCATGTTCCAACCGTGCGACACACACCTGTAATTTCTTATAGGTTTTACATAGCCATACGACCTCCCATGCATAGTTAAACTAACCATGTACCACCATTATTGGGACGTGCAGTTACTAATAACCATGTTCCAACCATTAACCTCACATTGTATCTCCAAAAATTAGAGCTCCAAGTTTCAAAAAATCCATGGGTTCTCTCAAACCCTTCTTTAAAACTTTAGGCATTCCCACATAGATAAAACAAGAGATTTAAATTGAAATTCAAAGTATATATACCTCATTGAAAAACCAAGATCATAAAAATAAAAAATGAAAATTTTTAAATTATTTATATATATCTTACATAAATAAATTATATTAATTAATAAGTACCCAACATTTATTAAATTCTTTATATGTTCCAAAAAATATATTTTCCTTCAAAAATGATTTTTATTATTTTTTGAGAAAAAAATAATATAATTAATTTATGCCACTTTTATAAAATCTATTCAATAAAAATGAAATTAATTTTTGAAATCCAAATTTCAAAATTATCTTTGAGTGATATTTTTATAATTTTCCAAAAAGATTGATTTTTCAATGAATAGTGAAAATCTTATTCTTATGAAAAATTGGATTATCGTTTAAATAATTTCTAAAGTTTAATTTTGATGTAAAATGATTTTAAAAGTATCTTTAGTTGAAATATATTATTAATAATCAAATTTAGTCCATTTTAATCAATTTTATTTGAATTTTAAAATAAAAACGTTTTATAATTAAGAAATTATTTTTTGAAAATCCACTTTTATCATCTTTTTCAGTTTTTATTTTATATTATATTAAAAAAAATATGTAATTTTGATTTTATAAAAAATATTTTATATTTCGAATCATAATTTCAAAAAAAAATTAATGATTACTCTTTCATTTTTTGTCTTAATAAGTAAGAAACACAAGTAAAACATTTTCACTACGATTAAGGTTAAAACGGGTTTACATAGGGGTTAAACCAATAGTTAAGTGTATGTTTTAAAAATAAACTTGTATTAATATTATTTATATTAATTTTTGACATAATTATAACCCACATTTTAATCTTTTTACTTTGGGAGTCATTTTTATTGAGTATAAAATTATTATATTTTAATGTTTTAAGAAATTCCAAACATGTCATCTCCCTAACATATAAAAGGACACCCATCCTTTATCTTCTCTTCACCCCTTTGAGAAATATAACTCCTCAAAAACCTACCCATTTATCTTATTAACTACCCTATCCATAAATTATATGTTTTTTCTTCCATAAAAGTCATTCCAATGGTCCTTAAGAAAGGATCTATAGGCGGAATACTACAAAAGAGGTAATCGTCTTACCCAACCTATTTAAATTTATTTCTTCCTATAAATATTTTAAATTAATTGTATATATAAAAAAATAATATATTAAGTATCATATATAAACTAAAATATTATTAATATTATTTAACCACCATTATTCTCTTTGTTTTCCATCAAATAGGAAGTGAAATTATCGCTCATGTGTACTTGTGGACGACCACCTCCATATAGCGATACAATTCATTTTCCAACACCATATTTAATGGATTTTTATTATTATGGTTCAAATATTTATGAATTATATTTATTAAATAATTATGGCTCTATAGTTATAACGTCATATCTACTTTGTTACAATCCAACCCATTGGAAAACAATAATGTTGCTCGTGTGTTCGTGTGGACTTCCACCTCCACGAAGCGATGCGATTCGTTTTTTATTTCCTATTTACATGGATAATAATATTGAAAGAATTAATGTATATATAAATTATATATGATATAATAATTATTCCGGAAAGGTTAAATACAAGTCTCTTTTCTTTTTTTCCATCTTTCAAAAAGGTAAAACAGTGTTCATGTGTACTATTGGCCTACCATCCCCATGAATGTTGTAATTAATTTTTCTTTATTTAACATTTATGAATTAATATGGATATAAATATAATTAATATAACTGATATTTATATCATGACTAAAATTATATATATTATGTAACAATGATCAAATTACAAGTTCCATAAGTATCAAAACAAAATTATCATGAAAAATGAAACAGTTAACACCCAAAATAAATATTTTAATAAGTTAATATTAATAAATGAGTGATGAAATGTTATAAGTGGATCATATATGATATTATAATTATATATATTATTGTTAAATATAATTATAATAAATTTAAATTTATTACATATGAGGTTAGTTCAATTTTTAATCTAGTGAGGCTTGAGGTATGGGATTTCCATCTCAATTTTATTTCTGCGAGACACATGCCATTTTAACCACTTGTATCTTTTATGTGGTGTATATAATAACCATGAATTTATTTTATGATTATTGTGACTAAAATTATGATATATTCACATCCATATAAGTTTTTTTATTTCATGGGTCATATGATTCAAAAGTTTCTAAAGCGGTAAGGGTTTTATGTTACAATCATAATGTTTATCGGTATTATTTATGATTAAGTTTAAAATGATGAAATTTCAATATATAACACTTAAGAATCTCATAAATGTTATTCTCCTCTATTTGTTTTGTGATATAACATGTTTTTTATCCAATTGTCTATCTTTAAGTACTCATGACACAAAAGGATTATTTTTTTGGAAAACCAACAATATTTCTCTCTTCAATCGAAAATCTTTTTTCTTCCATGTTCATGTTTTCTAAAAAAGTTTTAAATAATATATTTACTAATATCCAATGATTTTAAAATTTAATTTTTACCCATTTTAACTTTTTTAAAAATGGTTTAAAATTAATATTTTTATTAGCTTCTTTAATGATTTTCTTTTGAATCTTTACTAAATATGTGAATGAAATATTTTTTTAACTTGCATGGTATGAATGAAATTTACCACCACCATGAACGCTCAATTCATTAAAGATTACATTAAAATTTTCCATGATTATTTCCCAATAAAATATTATCAGTAATATTTTTGAAATTTTTATATTTTAAATAAGTGGTTCAAAAATGGGAATGGTATATTACTCAACAAATATTCCAAGTGATATTTTAATGGAATTTCCATTTATGATAACATACTTGAATGTTATTCATAATTTACTACGGAAATGATCCAAGAATACCATCCTTATTATTTATATGTCTTATTTATGATTATAATGATGAGATGATTATGGAAATCATTTTTTCTGTGGGTTATATTATGATGAAATTTTGAAATTTTTATGAAACTAGTTTTCTTCCAATGGGTTATGATATATGATGAATGATTTATGTTACTATGGCACACAAAAGAATGGATTATGATTATGTGATGGGTGATCCTAGAATTAAATATCCATTTAATTATTTGGAAGAAAATGGATATATTATGATATAATAAGGACTACAATGGGGAGTGAAATCAATTCCGTAATAGACTTTTTCCGCTATGATAGTCTTTAGGGTTAACCTTGATTACTGATATGATGGAATGGAGAGTGAACCCAATCCTCTATAATAGTCTTGATAGTGAGCCTTGAATAATGAAATTGTTTTTTATTATTATTTTTATGCCACGAACTCATGTTTTATGTCAGTGTTATGATCTCATGGATCATGTTCTTTTATACTTTTATGATTCATGTTTTATGAACTTCTATAATGTTTTCCATGACTCGATTTTATTAACTTTTATATGCATGGTACAGTTTTAAAATGTTAATCTCACATTCTCATACACTTATGCTCATGTTAAGATTTATTTATAATTAATATCTCCCTTATTGAACCTTACTATGCATCTGAGCACAACCTTTCTTATATTTCCTTTCCCCATGTTATAAAGAAATTTTTTTAGTATGATAAGTCTAAGAACGGTTCTACTTATGAAAAAAATAATGAGAAATGATGTAGATCACTTATAAACAAGTATTTTATGCATTCATGATTCCAATAAACTAACCCTATACAATTATGGAATAGATCATAATTTTATGTAATGAAAATTAACCTATTGACATTTAATGTCTATATATGAAAAGTATGGGTTGTTATAATTGATCCCACCATAATACTTGTAGGTAATATACATACTACAGACCAATCCCTTTGTGAAAATTCCTTTACATGTGATATGACTGAGTATTTTTTTTTTCTCTTCCATTCATAACATTATAGATTATACCATAGATAAATGTTCATTATAATATCATTTACCATTACTAACTAGGTATAACTCTAAAATATAGAATGAAATGTTTCTTAACTTCCTTCTTAAGATATATCATAAACTGTTTCACACTCAGTTTAGTGTAGATATAGAAACTACTAACTATAGTAAGATTTATACTTACCATTACTGTTATTCCAGATCAAAATAATCAAAATAAGTCTAGATTTATATTACTAAAAAGTTAGTATCCCAATTTCATCACTTTCCAAGGACTCATCCAGTTTTTCTTCAAAATAACTATTGGATTGTTTTGATTGTTGACATGTGTGGTTCCCCCACATATTTTTTGATGTTTTCATTCAATCCATTATGAATAAAAAATATCAAACATGTATATATATTATTGAAAACAAGATAAATTTAAAAATTAATCTTATGAATTTTTTGTATATACATCACAAGAATACCATGTGACACTGGAAACATTTCAGATGTGTTGTTCTATATTTTATTTTTCAATACTATTCCAACTATATAATGTGACTTGGATTGAGAAACCACTTGATTGATACTATATGATCTTGTTCCCTAAAACATTGGTTTTTACTTAATTCATCTTTAGAGAATTATTTTTTATTATATAACCATACTTATAATAACTAATTTTACATTTTTTATCAAACATAACTATTATGGAAACCCATAGTTCTCCCACCAACCTCTTATAGACTATTGGAAACATTTCATTTATAATGAATATACTATAATAATTATAAATTTTTCGACATAAAATTGGATTAATGAAACGTTCATTCTATGTTATCTTTCTTTGATGTCACTAAAATATATTGTTATTCCATATTAACATGTTTCAAAAGGTTACATCAAAGGGAGGTGATACTCACATTTGATGGTTAATATGATGATCATCGTAGTTATGATAAGTATATTTCAAATTTATTTAATATAGATGGCTTAGTATAACCAGTCAGGCCTTATTGAAACCTTTCTTTTACTATCCATGTATAGTTTCAGTTGAATACCCACCAACATCTTTACATCAAACCCCAAATTAATGGATTTTGGTACATGGAATCTATCATTGAATTAATAAAAACCTTTCAATCATATTTAGTTTACAAGTAACCTCTTTTTATAGGATTTATCATTCTTATCAATTTATTTATCAACCATAATATTGAATATAAAACCACTATTATGGGTTTAACCATCATACACATTATATGTATTTGGAATAAGTCACCCCACTAATATATGTTAACTATATAATTCTTGTGCAAAATGTTATGTCTATAAAAATAATTCAATAGAATTATTTATTTATATCATTATCTCAAAATAGATAACATTACTATATATAAATGTAGATAGTATGAATAATTCATTTCAATCATAGGGTTGATACTATCATTAGTAATAAGGGGATCACTAACTGATATTCATATTTTGTTTTTCATGGTGTATATTTTAAGCTTTCACCAAAACTATAAATGGGTCCCATCAAAACTCTTGAGGTAGTGAAATTATGGAATTTCTTCTTATTGTAACTTATATGATATACATTAGTCTATATAGTCGTAATATTTTACTTTTTACACTTTTATTTGAAAAAAAAATCCTAGAAAGGAATCCTTAAAGACAATAAAACATATGTAAGTTCCTTTATCTATTAACCTTATATTATCCCTATCTTTGTGATGTGAATAAGTTAATGTGATTTTTTTAAAAAAATTCACTATATATTTAATTATTTATATATAAATGTTTAATCCAAAATACAACATACTAACCCATAGGATCGTGTATCTTATAATAATAATATTCATCACTTTTATTTTTCATTACTAAAATTTATTATTTAAATTTATTTAAGTATAGCTACACCTCAGAATTTGTTTTATTGTGTTGATGAATTAATTTCTATATATTTTTTGAATACTTTATTTGTGATGGTTTATTTTCATAAAACTAAATATTGAAGTGTTTTAAAAATTACTAAAGTGTATTTAACTATAAAGAGACTAAATACTCTTTATGGTATATTTTTTAAAACAACCTTCAGTTTTTTTGAACAAATAATTACCTTTCCACAACTAGGTATGAATTATATAATTTATTTTTAATCATTTACTTTTTAGTTATATAATTATAATTCAAGAATTAATGAACTATTAATTAATTATAGTATACCATAACAACTTTAATTTCCAAATAAATAATGTCTCACTGTTTCCAAACATAACACTGAGAAAAATGTATAGGTAACACTTAATTAAAATAGAAGTTCAACAAGGAACTAACCAATGGGTAATCAAAACTAGTCAAATTGTCATTGTTGACATAGGAATAACCATTTTAAACCTATGGGAGAATTCATATTTACTTAAAGAAGTCTTGTTTTTCTCAT
The DNA here is from genome assembly GCA_963277665.1 of Viscum album. NCBI lineage: Eukaryota > Viridiplantae > Streptophyta > Magnoliopsida > Santalales > Viscaceae > Viscum > Viscum album. Next base: position 729,938,959 of record OY728155.1, read on the forward strand.
GAATAATATAGGAATCAACCTACCTCAGATCCTGGGAGAATACACCATAATTATGGTAATGCTTCTTTCTTGGTTTTAGTATTTGAATAAAATATATTTTTTTATACCAAATAAGTAAAATTGAAACATTAAAATACATGATGAATATATTTAAATTAGATTCAACTACTTTTGTCTTCTTCAATTTATCACAATACTTTTTTAAATGACCCTTCTTGTCCACATGATAAGAAAATAGCCTCATATTTAGTATACAACATCTAAAAAATTTCATTTCAAAGTGGTTTTAAAGAAAACATTTATTGTAAAATATTAATTATATTTTTAACCTTTCCTTTCATGTTGTTCACCATAATTGTTGTGGAACGAGTTCCCTGTAACTATTATTTGCCCATGGAATCAGCATCAAATGATTATAGAGTTGTTCATATCATAATTTTAGATTAATATGTATAACCTAGAATAAAAGGTTGATGGTGTTAGATTAATGGAATCTTTATTATCCAAATTGGAGTGAAACTTGTCTAATTGATTAATTTACTTTATTATATTGAGGTCATGATCAATAAATAAGTAACCTCTTCCAAATTACACAAGTATAGTGCAGCGACAATCTCATTTACCTTAGATCTCTCTTTATTATTATCAAGAGATAGGAGACGGTATATCATGGTATAAGAATTAATGTCCTTATGTTTTATTATCAATTATTTGGACATAAATAATATTTCAATGCAATTAATAGTAGAAGAATCCCAATGTAAATACTATAGGAATCATTATATTCTTCACTTACTTGTTGAGGTTTCTCAATAGGCAGAGAGGATTCAAACACATAGTATACATTTTTATATTTCAGTTTGGTGTATAAAAAATTGTACTACCCTTGAAAATGATTGATGGTGAGTACATGATCTTTGTCCAAATAAATAATGTGTGATAATGATTTCACTTCCCATATTAAATTAAAATCATATTTTAATTTGATCTTGATTACCAAAATATATGATGTAATACATTATATTTATAATATCTTATTATTATTTTTAAACCCAAATCCCTCACTATTAGTTTTATAATATCATGTTGCATAGATAATATAGTGGAAAGGATCTATATACCACTTCTTATAACCTAGAAAGTGGCATGAAAAACTAGTTAATGGTATTTGGGTAGGTATAACTTTCTAATTGCATTACCTCACAACTCATTAATCCATTATATAGACTCTTCAATCATAAAATCGTAGTCATTGATTTCCTAAACATTAGGTTATTGGTTTAACTATGTCTCAAAGAGTTGACCAACTCTTAATATGAACAAGGTTAAACTCATAATATAAATTCAATAATAATTTAAAGAACCCCAAAAAAATGTTCATTAATAATATTGAACTATGGTTTAATTTCAACCCAAGAAGCAGAAGACTATACCAACTTAATTTTCTAATTGAGGGATTTTAATCTTTATACATAAATTTATCATTTTCTCTTTACTACATACTTTTTAACATTAAGTGCATTTTACTTAAGATATTAACCATGTCAAGGGAAATTTTATGCATAATCATTTTTATTTTAATTTCATCTTTAATTCTATTTAATTTATTAAGTTATGTGATTTTCATAATACCTCAATAAATAAATTAACCATGAAACTTAAGATAAATAAAATAATAAAAGTGGTTGAGCATGAGTCACTAGTGAAAAAATATATTTCCATTTCGGGTTTTTTATTTTTAATGTCAATGTTTAGCTAAAGATTATATAGGATACATTATAATAATAGTTTCAACATGGGTTTTATTAAAACTGGCATCTAAATATTAAATAAAAATTTAATTTAAGTGTTATTTAATTTTCATTTTGTAAAAAACATCATTGAAAATACATTTCCATGACGGTTTTAAAGTAAAACAGACATGGAAAGGAAACCATGAAAATTTTATCATCTATTTTGAGTAAAACCAATGTTAAAAGTCTTATTATTTTAATATGTAAAAATATTCAAACACTATCAATGTAATTTTTTATAGAAAACTAACATTGAAAGACACATTCATCATCGGTTATTACATAAAATCGATGTTGAATGTCCACCACAAAAATTATATCATTACTTTCAATATTTTTTTTATAATATAGGACATTAAAAGTTTGTTTCAACAATAGTTTTCTATTTAAACTAATTTTTTACTTTTAATATTGTTTTTAAAAAAAATTACATTGAAAGTTTTATATTTTTGGTTTCACATATTTTTAAAAATTATGACATGGAAACTTTAAATAAAAACAACAAAATAGATTACTTACCCCAAAATCTAAAAACCAATAAAATAATATACAGAAAATATACACCATATACGTGAGATTAACCAGCTATAAAAATCATAATTTAAAAACCTCTACCAAAGAAATATTATCTAAAAATGGTTTACACTAGAATAAAAAATTGATGAAAAACAAAGTATATGACATTTTTTTTAATAATCAATCTTCTCATGTTCTAAAATTCATGAAAAAACCTTAAAATAATAGTAATATACTATGATTAGAGATAGAGAAATGTAATTATAGTTTTTCAATTCATAAGATTCATGGAAAATATAAATCAATTAAGAGTATACTTTGGTACCTGAGTAGTCAAAAACTACATGGTTGATTACATATAATTAATGCCAGTAGTACTATGTCTAGAATATAAACTACTTCCATGATTCTAAAAATTATGTATAAAAATTATAAAATTGTGTTAGTTACTTATTTATATCTATGATTCATGAATTTTAATGTTATAGTACCTGTTAATTTTTTAATGTGTTATCATAATTATTGATAATAATTTTAATATATATGATTAAAATTACATTATAAGTGTTTTGTTCAGATGAATGATGATGGTTCGGAATATTGGGATCAATTATTCTAATATATAATAGAAACATTTTTAACTATAAAATATTTAACTCTTTAAGAAATCCAAAAACATCATTAACCTTCATAGAAAATGGATAAAAATTATTTTTTATTTCAAGTGAATATATATTGACATAATATAAAAAACTATATATGGATTCTCGTATCAAATCATCTAACAAATGTGAAACAATTTTTATTATAAATAACAGTAATTACTTGTCAAATAGAACAACTGAAATTGAGCCTTTTATCATTAAATAGTAGTTATACTCTATATTTGTTACATTTCAAAATTAGGTCAATCCACCAAACATGCCTTTTAATAAATTACAAAAATATAAAATATAATGATAAATTAGTAATAGTCCTAGAAAAGAAGAAATGAAAACCTTGTAGTGCAAGCAGGAGATCAATTTAATTTTTGAAACCAAATATTTCCATCATAATTGTCAACTTTCATCATGAATGTGTCACATAATTAATTATACAATCATTGGTTCTTGTAATTTTATGTATCATTGCTACAGTTGAACACCTTTTAGGCTATTAAATAGTATGATTAGTTATTTTTCTATTATAGTATATGAGTAAAATTAGTAGGGTAATTATTTAATATTTTACATGATAATTTATAACCTAATAACATATAATCATTATACAATTTTTGATATCATGAATTCTTTTTTTCGATACAACATTGGTACGGTATAAGCAATAGACGGTGTTGTTCCAAGACTAGGAATTTATAATGGCCTAGGATATGTTAACTTGATAATTGATAAATAAATAAAATTATCCATAAATAATATTTTATGATGACATAAATCCAAAATGTTCCATATCCTATACCAAACCATTATATATTACATGTCTTCCAGATGGTACAAGGATCATTAATGGTTGAAAATGTGGTAATTAGCTATGACAGACATATGAGTAGAAGTTGTTTCTGAAAACATAATAAAATGAAGTAAAAAAAGTGAATACATGTCTAAGTAAACTTTGATCTTAGAATTAAATTTAATGAAAACATACATAATTTAAAAGATGAATTGAAATTTTCATTAGCATTTTCAATACAATTATTTCTACAAAAGATAAAATTATAAGAAATATTATTCATCAAATGAAAATCATCAACATTTATTACTATTATGAAATCTATGAAAGGTATATAATAACAGCCTCCTTCAATTTGATAAACCACTTTTAATACTATCATTAGGAAGTGTTGATTAATTGATAATATACATGTCATTCCTCAATCCTAGTGTGAATGAGAAGATAACATTAAGCGAGTTCATACATATAAGTTTATGCAAAGATAAGCATTCTAAATAAATATAGATAATTATATGAAATAATAACGTATATTGTCATACTGATTTCAACCATCTCCTCCTTCATGTCTATTTTACAAAACATCCAATATATGGAAATCACGGTCAGCATTTATCTGGGAAAATGATAACATAAAATGGGAAACCATCATTTATCTGTGAAAATTATAACAGAATATGTTAGATCACAATATTAGTTCTAATCTAGTATATTTTATGGTCAAAATAAATATTTGACCTTATTTCTAGTATTTATTGATGAAAATATAGAAAAGTTTAAAACTAATATTAGTTTTCAAAAAATATTTTAATCAATGCATATAGTTCACATTAATACAAATGATTTATGTATAGTACATATCAGTTATGAACTCAAACAAATATATTCAGTAAGTAATATTAATTCCTAACTAATATTAAATTGTATTTTCTATGTAGGAAATAAAATTTTAGTTCTTGTGTATATATTGATAGAAATATTTTATGGTTCAAAAGAATAATTACTAAGATTTCCTTGATGGTAGACCAAAAAATGAAATTATAAAATTTAATATTGTATGGAAATATATGTCAAAAAATAAATCACATCATAAAATCACCTAAGTAAAAAAACTTTTCTCTTGATGAAAATTTTCTTCATTCCATTTGATTGAAATAGAGATGAAGTTAGCATTATTTGTAACACCTCGTGTCTTAATTACCAAAAATTAAAAAATAAATCTTATCAATGAATTTTTTAGAGAATATTTCAATGAAAATAAATATGTAAAAGTTATTTTTCTTAAGCATTAAAGGAAATAAAATAAATAATAATTATAATTTTTTATTGAGTCACCATCATCAAAGGCTTGAAAAAAATACCTTGTAACACATTGAGGGTAGAACCATTGACCTATATTTTAATATAAAAATTATCAAAACCCATATAATAAAAAATAATTGTGAATAAATAGGATATAAAAAAGATTAAAAATTACTTCATTAATAATTTTCTAAATTATTTGCGTAATTCACCTAATATACTATCTTAAGGAAAAGAAAAAACCTATAAATTCAATCACAATAAACCAACTAAAAACAGGAAAAAAATTATAATTACTTAGTTATTTAACTTTAATTAAAATAAACACACATGAAACATCATAAAACTATAAAAAATAAGAATATACAAACTTTAAGCAAAAATAAAATTATATAATTACTCATTTTTTAAACATTAACTGAAAGAGAAATACTTGATAATTTAAAGACGTGTGTAGTGTGAATATTTTTTGTAAATCCATAACCCTTTATATACTAGATAACAACCCTATAAAAATAAATAGAATATACAAACTTAAAGCATAAAATTATTATTTAATAATTAATTTTTAAAATTTTATTAAAAAAGACATACATGATAATTTAAATCACGATCATAAAAAACAAATATTTTGAAAAAAAAAACTATCATGATTTGTATGTTTATCAGTTGTATATGACTCAATATCATTGAAAATATATAATAATAGTGAATTTTATAATAGTAAAAAAATAAATAATTTTATATAAAACATAAATTAATTAATATAACTAACATTATGAAATTCATTCGTTAACCGAGTTTTGATTATCTCAATCATTAATCTTAAAACATAATAACCACATTTTAATCATTATTTTTGATGATGATGTTGCGGTTATAAAAAATTAAATTGAAAATAAAAACTGGCATATATATATATAACAATCACAAAATATTTTCTAATATAAAATATATTCATCATTACTTCCACATATTAAATTATAATTGACTGCTTTATCGACAATTGAGCTTTGTTAAACTTTTTCAATGACCAGAATTTTCTTGTATATAAACTAACAAAACATTTATAAAGAATAATAATTAAAAATATTTAACTTATAAAAATAATAATATTTACTTTTCCAAAAAAGTTTCTGAATTTTTTACCAACACCGCCTAAGAAAGAGAAAAACCATTATATTTTTCATTCAGTTGGGAAGAATATAATGAACATCCAATGACCACTACAATAAAAAAATCACAATTAATGACATTATAATGAATATTACATCATAATTATCTTAGTTTTCTTACACATCATGGAATGGAAATACAAATGCCTAATCTCTGTATTTGATAATCACTTGGATATATATGAAACTATAGTAAAACATTTCACACATTTTATAGTAATTAAAATTAATTATTGATCTATAAGTCCCTAAACATCAGTTGTCCCATTTTTAATAATAATTTTTTGTAGATACCTAATTAAATAAGTAATATAGCAAGTCACTTGAAATCGTGATTATTTAGTGAAATAAAAATGGAAACATAAATTTACTTACATGGAAAACAACTACCACAAAGGCATACTGAGATAATAAAAAATAACCAAATCCATGATTTATTTTTTGAATATTCTCAATGGATATTATCTTATACATATATGAGATATCATCTAAATATCATAAATATTATCCAAGGAAGAAAAAAACTGGGAAATTCTATTAGCCCATCAGAAATAAAGGAATTATCTAAATTTTTTGTTGCCTAAACCATTTTTTTAATTTTTTTTACTAATTTGGTTGATATTAGTTAATATAATATAAATTAAATTTCAAACAATATTATAAGTCATTTTTAAGAAAATAAAATTTATATTTAAAAATTGCTTACCTCTTTTGTCAGATAACCAAGAAAGATATTCATCCAATTTCAAAAGGACCCATACAATCTCTAAATCTAGTAACCTCCTTAGAGGTAAATGAAAATATTCTTGTTGGATAAATAATATCATTTACTAATATTATTACTTGACCCAACTACATAGGATGGTGATGTACAAAACCACCAAAAATATGTACAACTTTTTACACTACAATACGTACATAGGGATCTCTTATATAATAATCATAGTATATGTTTGGGTCTGAACGAGGATGTGGAGGAACCTAGTAGGTAGGCTGAGTATGATGAGTAGGTTGGGTAGGGTGCACAAGATTTGCAGGCTACACAGGTTTTGCATGCTATGTGGGTTTTGATTGTCTCTTAAATTTGTTAAACATAGCTTGAACTATTAATTGAATTATATTATCCATAGAATTTTTTTATGAATTCCAGATCAAATTTTATGGAATATATTTCTAGGTATCTTGTTTTCTTAATTTTATGACCAAAATATTTCCTAACACTAACATATGCCTCATATCCTCTTATGTAGATGGGGTAATCTATATTTCTTGAAGGAGTAGTTAGGATGTCCATCCTTCCCACTGAGATAAAATTCCTCTATGTTTCATTCATATAAAGGTAATATAGAAATAAAAAATTAAAATGGTTTATTAGTGTTGTTTATTTAAAAATAAAAACATTCAAGTAAAAAAAATTCTTAAAATTCTTTCGGCTACTTTTTTAGATTTCTTATTATGATACTTTTAATTTTTTTTCTTCTCTTTGTTTTCTCTTTTTCATGGTGAGTGGGGGAGATAGAGGGACATACTAGACATCATATGAACCACTAGTAGATTGATTTTTTAATTCATCAAAATTGTTGTCAATAATTTTATCATCCAATAAATGATACTCTCTATGTGATAAAGTGTGAGGGTATACATTCTACAACTGGATCTCCTGATGAATTATCCTGGAGGATTATTGCATAAAAACAAACCAATACATAATTACATAATATAGAAGATATTTTAAAATATAAAATAATTACCATATTATAAATTCTTCATCATTTTAGATGGTAAAATATTTCTTCTATGTATATACGTCTATAAACCTACACTTGAGGAATGGGTTTTGGTTGTGTATCTTCCAAAAAACATAAATTTGTATCAATTTTTTTTAAATATATCTATTCAACTAAAGATAATGATAGAAATATTTTTTTAATTTCTTTCATCTATCCAAAATTGAATGTCATTTTTAATTTAATTAATTAAATATATGTCATTTAAAATATATAATATTTTAAAATTGACATAAAAATAAATCAATTGACAAATATTAACATTTTGGACTCCCATAACTTCTCTCTCCATCTTTTGGATTGAATTCCCATTAGGTTATAAAATGATAATCTAGAAACGGCTCTATATGGTGATATAAATGGTAAACTATGTTACATTTGGACCGGTTGGGTTATTGTTATCACCAACTTTAATATGAAATATATGGTCTCCACAAGAAAGTGATAATTTTGTTTAATATGTAATATGATATTTACTGACTCTAGAAATCGATTTCTCTCTAGAAAAAGGAGATTACTGTTATGTATAAGCGGCATCAGTAGTACTATAGTTATATTTTCTAAATTAAAAGATTAATTTCATTAAATAATTATATTAATGAGTATTTAATAATATAAAAAAATACAAATACCCCAATAAATGTTCCTCAACCACTATGCCTATCATTGAAATAGGAATATGTAATGAAATTACATGTACAAGCATATTATTAGAAAATCGAATGTTTAAAAAAAATGATTACAAAAATATGTAAGTAAAATAATACTGCCAGATATGTGTATGTTTCAAAAATGCTTGTGTCAATTTTATTAACCAAAAAATATTCAAGTTCAACTATTAACTGTAAACATTAATTATAAAATGATAGAAACATGTATAAATTTAAATATCACACTTACAAAAACCATTTTTATATTTGTGAATTTAACCAAAACATAATGATATAAATCTGGTTGCTCAATAAAATATTTTGTTGACATAACTATTGAATATAAAATTTAACACAACAATCGTATAAATAATCAGATATATATAATTAAATATCTAATAATTAATAAAAAAATAGTGAATGAAAAATGGTTATGATACAGGAGAACACGCCATATGTGCCTTTCCTTTTTCAATGTAATGACCCAGAAATTCCATGGATATTTTTTTTCTTAAATACATGGGAATTTTACGCGTCTGTGAATTTTTATAGTGCTTGATTCTGAGGCCCAGTGTGCCCGGAATCAATTTTTGAAGTTTTTTTGGGTACGTTCAGTAAACGTACGAGTGGGTTTTTATAACTTTTGAACCAGTGCTCGGAATTGAAATCTGAGGGCACCGTTGAACTCGTCGTGCCGGTATTCTCTTAAGAAGACTTTCACCTCGACGACAGTTGGTCAAAAATAAACATTAGTTTTTGGATTTTTATAAAAAAAATAATAAAATAAAGTGTGCAAAAAAATTATTTTATTTGAGCCTCCTTTGGGTGTGTGGAGGTTAAAACCTCCAAGAGGAGGTTGTAGGTGGGGGACGCCACACCCTAACCTCCCATGAGAGGTTATGGTGGTGGGGCCCACCCGAACATAACCTCCCGTGATAGGTTATGTCGTGGGGACCACACAATACTAAAACTCCCCAATTAATGGGAGGGTGGAAAATCTCCCAACTCCCCTCATTAATGAGGGGGGGAGTCCCTTGACCTACTCTACCATTAATTGGTTCCATCCCCCCAAACTAACTACGCCAATGCGTGTGAATTAATTAAGGGGATCCTCTTTATTTCTTTCTCTGTTTTAATTACGTGCCAATAATTAAATAATAGACAACCTATTATTATTGTTTTGTTGGCATTCTCTTTTGGTGGAACGAAGGAAGAGGAGAGCTAAGGATAACCATCCTCCCAACGAAGAACTCTAAGAACCTTGGCGACGCTTCTTCCTTAGTCTTCTACCACGGACACTTTCCGACGTTGAGCAACTTCACTCCTCATCATCGTCAACAAACCGACGCACGAGCTTGGATTGGGAGTGCGTGACGAAAGTGGTGAATGATGAACTTCATCTTCTTCATTCCGCAACACCGTCAACGAACGACGAACGACCACCGGCAAATCAAAGGTAGGGGTTTACCTTGTGCTTTATTCATTTTCTTTTCTCATCGTTTGAAAAGAAATCGTTTCATGGTTGTAAATAATTGTCGTTCATCTTTCCCTTTTTTTGATGAACCAATTGTTATCACTTTAAACACGGAGGGTGCGGGCCGACCTAACATGGTCTGACATCCTCCTTCGATTCTTCTCTCTTGTGGCGTTCTACGGTAAGGCGATGAGGTGACGATGATGAAGGCAGCAACGACGATAGTCGCGCTACCCGCGGCCTCCGCGAATCGCGCCTCCCCCGCGGCGCACTGGTTCTCCTAGCCGAACACCGCTGGCCGAGCAGCTCCTGACCCGCCTCCCCGCAGCCTCCCGACGCCCTAACCAGTGCCCCCGCACGCTGCCCTCACCCATGCGCACTGCCCATGGCCAGCCCGGCCCCGCCGACGCCCCGGTGCGCTGCCCGCAGCCTGCCCATCCCTGCCGGCACCATGCCCAGTTCCCCCACGCGCTGACCGTGCCCCTGCGCACTACCCCACAGCCTTCCTGGTCCCACCGACACCATGCCTGGTTCCCCCGCACGCTGCTTGCGCTCCTGTGTGCTACCCAGCGTCTTGCTCGGCCCCCTGCCAGATGCCCCCGCGCAATGCCTGCGCCAGCACGTGCTGCCCCTCGGGCTTTTTGGCCCCGCCAGTGCCCTGGCCAGCACCCCGCGCACTACCCGCACCCCTGTGCGCATCCCCGCACACTTCTCGGTGCCCTGCTGTGCCCTACCCAGCGGCCCGGCCGAACCCGCGGCCTGGATGGCCCCTAACGTGGCTTTCCTGATGCCCTCGTGCCCTGCATGGTGCCCCCGCGGTGTCCCGGCTCCCTCGTTGCCACCCGGCCGAGCCGTTGTCCCAACCCCCTCATGTTTCCCTGCCCGAACCGGCCCATCTGTTCCCACCGGGTCGCGCCCTCGCAACACTCCGGGCCAAACTGGCCCTGAGACCAGGCCGAACCACCCCCGCGGTCCGCTGGGTCGGGCCCAACGGACCGGGTCAAAACATAATAGGATGACCCACCCAACAGGCCTGGTCATACCCAGAAAGTCTAACTAGGTCGGCCCAGACTGGGTTGGGCCGAGTCGGTCCAACCGGGTCGGACCGGACCCGAGCCCATTACCGACCCTTTACTTCTTTTGGCCTTGACATTGGCACCAGACGTCTGTTTGACGAACCGTCAACAGCGATGGTATTCTTAAAGAGTTGTCGTCCCTTTATTATATCCCATAATAGTTTGGGATATAGTTGAGTTATGGTTAGGTTGGATCGTACACGAATCTAACCAGGCCCCCTTGACTAAAAGGCTAATAACTAACAGACTGGGCATCCAATTGAGGAATCGTCCATTACATTGAGACCCCTATGATGTGGAGGACCTTTGAGATACTTATTCATGTCACTTAGTGATAATTAGAGTATTTCCCAATAGCTTGTGGAGCGGATCCTTCCAATGACGAGCAGACAGAGTGCAGAGACCTAGTAGCTGGCAGACATGACGATTGTTTGACCATTTCAACTCGGAGTGATTCGACTAGCCCAGTGGGGAGCGCCTGGTAGTTGGTGGTAGACCCATGGTGGAGGAGAGCCTAGTAGTTAGAGGCAGACTCACGATACTCGACAGAAGGAGTACCTCTACAGGCTATTAGGGGGAGTGCCTGGTAGTTGGCAGCAGACCCACAGCAGAGGAGCGCCTGGTAGTTGCTAGCAAACCTACGGTACTCAAAAAGAGGAGTACCACAGCAGTCCAAGGTTAGTGAGAAGCGCCTTTGTGTTGCTGAAGGCCCATTGTACTCGACAGAGGATGATTTCTCCAGCAGCCATGGTTTGGATAATGAAAATCCTGGTTTGATCTAAGTAAATGACTTTTGTGTTTTCCTCAAGATCGAGATGGGTTACTAGAAAAATTAGGTATATGTATGGGAATATACCTAAGTAATTGTTATTCGTTTATTTCATACTTTTTGGTTTATCCTTTTTTGATTTTGTGAGACCTTGAGGGTCTTGGGGCCCCTACTGAGTATCATTATACTCACCCCTGCACCGGCTATGCCCACACCTCATTGTGTTGATTGTAGACGACAGACAGCGCTGGCTAAGGTAGAGAGATCAGGACTGGACGGTTCCTGGAGGTGGACCACTCGGTGTGACGGTACACGGAAGAGACAGATGGATAGAAGTGCTGAGGAGGCTATCTGTACCTACCCTTCAGGTAGAAACCCGGAGGACAACCTAGTATACGCTTTACTTTTCTTCAATTGTACTGTCTTTCTGTTGTACTTGTACTTTCCTTTTGGGATTGTATTTTGGGCCCCTTTTTCTTTCCAGCACTTCTATTGTATATAGTTTTACTTAGTGTTTTTCTTCTGGTGTGTACTCTGATGTGTTTTTTTAAAGTTATAAATGCAATTCCTTCCTAGTTTATGGATTTACGCCTTTGGTGCTAGTCTCCGGCCCCTGAACATTGGAAGGCAGGCTTGGGGTAGTCACAATATGGGCCCCTGGGGGACGGGTCGTGACAAATTGGTATCAGAGGAGTCGGTTCTACCACAGAAATTAGGACTCTGATATTTTTTTTCTGTGAAAGAATAGTGTTAAGGGAACTAAGTGTGGTTTTCAGTTCAGGAAGTCCAGTGTTGGTGCAGGTGGTCGACGTATCCATACACCAGGACCCTGAATTCTGATTTCCGACTTAGTGCAAGAAAACACTGATTGTGTGCGTGTTTTCAAAATTTTGTCTTTAAGTCAGATCAACCAGGTCAGCTCACTAGGTATAAATCTTTTGACCATGTCGCATATGTTTCTTTCAGAATGGATCCCCATGGACGACCAGTTAGAGCCCCAAGAGATGTACAAACTAATAGCCCACCGAGTGATGATGCCTCACTGTAGGTCCCTATACCAGCAGAGGCACCAGCAGTACTACTTCCCATTGGGCCACTGATGCCACCAGCCCCAGCAGCAGATGATTCACGCCTTTTGAGCATGTTTCATGAGTTCCATCACCAAAGGCCACCTAGGTTCAAGGGATAGATGGACCCACAAGTGGTTGAGGATTGGCTGGAGGCTGTGGTGAGAGTCTTCAGACTGGTAGGGACACCAGCAAACTTCATGGTGATCCATACTGATAGCCTCCTTCAGGCAGCAGCAGGCAGATGGTGGAGCCTGATGCTGCAGGTAGATGATGAGGCAATGCTACTATGGACAGATTTTGAGATCCTGCTTCAGGCAGAGTTTTTCCTAGCCACCCTTAGAGTGGTGCAGATATAGGTGTTACTGCATCTACAGCAGGGTAGCATGACAGTAGCACAGTACTTAGCGAGGTTCACCGACCACTTGCGCTACTCCATGGATACGGTACGGGACCCATTATTCAGGGCCCAGACCTTCGAGAAGAGGCTCAGGTGAGATATCAGAGCATCGATGATCTCCCTCAATATCCCAACGCAGACGGGGGTGCTAGAGAGAGCCCTCTTGGTGAAGAGTTTCCTTACTGAGCAGTCACCATCAGTGAGACCCACTACTAGCCGACATGCAGTAGAGTCTTCTGCAGCTGGCAGTAGACATATGTCATAGAGGTCCAAGAGGACCAGACCCACAGGTGGTCGACCACACGACTCAGGATCGGCTGTGCAGGGAACCCAGAGTGGAGACAGAGCTAGACATGCCAGGAGCGGACAATGTTACTCATGCGGCGGGCTTGGTCACATGGATCATGACTGTCCGACCCTCCATTCAGATGATTAGTAGATAGTTGAGGGACCTCTTAGGCCGAGGAAAAGGTTTGATTGAGGTAGTCTGCAGGGAGAAGGCGGATGTGGCAGAGGAGCAGGACGTACAGCTGGTGGTGGACAACGTTTCGAGGTGTTTCCACCACCAACACCAGTAGGTCCACCCCGACTGCAGAGAGTGGGTGGACAGGGGAGAGCTCAGCTTCAGGAAGCTGAGTCTTACGATCAAGGCGCTCCGGAGATGATTAGAGGTACGATATGTGTCTACTCCACCTTAGCTATAGTTCTTATAGACACAGATTCCAGTCACTCTTTCATTGCCACTGCCCTCATTCAGAGCTCGGAGATTCTGACAGAGCCGTTGGCTCGATCCTTATGGCTAAAGACTCCTACGGGAGCAGACTCGATGATTACGCATCGGTTCCTGTAGTGTGAGATTACTCTGGGAGGTGAGAGTTTCGGCTAGGATCTCCTCGCAGCGGCGTTGAGGCCTTACGACGTCATCATGGGTATGGACTAGTTATCTACAGTCCATGCCCAGATCGGCTGTATTAGGCACAAAGTGTGGTGTGTCCGCACGGATGGGACCAGGTTCACCTTCACCAGTGATAAGGGAGCCTTTGCAGCATAGGATGGACTTTCTCAGTGGAGGGTGCAGCTGATCACTCACTAGTTGTCTTGCCTTACCCTTGGAGCAGTTAATGTAGAGAGTCCGACTTATCCTATAGTGGTGGACCAGTACACGGATGTTTTCCCTGACAATGTTCCAGGTTTACCTCCTTGTAGAGAGGTGGACTTCTACATTTACATGTACCCTGGGACAACACCGATATCTACTCCAGTATACTGGATGGCTCCCACTGAGCTTCGTGAGCTATGGGTACAACTAGAGGACTTACAGGGTAAGGTATTCATCCAGCCCAGTGTTTCTCCCTGGGCAGCCCTAATTCTGTTCTCCAAGAAGTAGATGGGAGGTTGAGTCTCTGTTTCGACTACCATCTCCTGAACTAGGTGTCCATGAAAAACAAGTACCCACTCTCATGGATTGATGACCTCTTTGATCATCTGAAGATAGCAAGGTGGTTTTCGAAGATAGACCTCAGATCAGGCTATCACCAGCTCAGAGATCGAGACAAGGGTGTGCCGAAGACGGCCTTCAGGTGTCGGTACGACCACTACGAGTTCTTGGTTATGCCCTTTGGCGTAACCAACACTCCGGAAGTGTTCATGGGACTCATGAATAGGATCTTCCAGCCTTACCTCGATCGCTTTGTCGTAGTCTTCATCGATGACATTCTGATCTTCTAGACTACTGATGAGGAGCATGCCTACCATTTGCAGGTAGTATTGGACACACTCTGAGAGAACCATATTTATGGTCATCTCTCGATGTGCCGGTTTTGGATTCGAGAGGTTCACTTCTTGGGACACATCATCTTGGGGGCTGGAGTTGCAGTGGATCCTGCAAAGATTGAGGCGGTACTTGCTTGGGAGCCACCCATGAGTGTGACGGAGGTAAGGAGTTTCTTGGGTTTGGCTGGATACTACCGGAGATTCATTCCAGACTTCTCCAGAGTTGCAACACCACTATCATCCTTGATGAAGAAAGAGGAAACCCTTTGTGTGGTCGAAGAGATGCTAGCAGAGCTTTCAGGAGCTGAGGTAGAGGCTAACTAGTGCCCCCATCTTGATGCTTCTAGAGGATGGAGTAGGGTATGTAGTCTACTACGACGCATCAGGGATGGGACTCGAGTGTGTCCTGATGCAGGAGTGAGGAGTGATTGCTTATGGTTCTTGACAGCTGAGACAACATGAGCAGAACTATGCTACCCAGTACCTAGAGTTTTCAGTAGTGGTATTCGCCTTAAAGATGTGGAGAAACTATCTGATGGGAGAGCGTTTTACCGTGTACTCTAATCACCAGAGTCTCAGGTATATCTTCTCTCAGAAGGACCTGAACCTGAGACAGCGGTGTTGGCCTGAGTTTTTCTAGGACTATGACTTTGTGATAGTCTATACTCCTGGAAAGGGGAACGTTGTTGTAGATGCGCTCAATAGGAGGACTGGTATACAGCTGCTAGGCGAAGTGATAGAGCAGATGGATGATTTACAGATATCCTTTGTGGATAGAGATGGAGTAGCCTATCTACAGTCTCTTACAGTCACTCCCCCACTTCTTCAATGAGTCATGGAGGCACATCATGGGGACGCTGACTACAAGATATGATGTGCTAAGATATCCACAGGTCAGGCATCTGATGGATTTTCGGAAGGTGGGGAGCACATCATTCTTTTCAGAGGACGTACCTTGGTACCACTTTCACTTCAGAAGGAGTTGTTGAGGGAGTTCCACACATCCCTTCTAGTGGTAGATCTAGGAGTGGCAAAGATGTACCAGGATCTTCGATGACATCACTGGTAGCCAGGTATGAAGAAGGCGGTAGTGGAGTTTGTCTCATGGTGCCTCACTTGCCAACAAGTGAAGGTAGAGCACCAGGTACCAGCAGACATGGTTCATCCTTTAGAGGTCCCAGAGTGGAAGTGGGATGGGATATCCATGGACTTTGTGACGGGTCATCCACGTACATCTAGGGGTCACGACTCGATTTGGGTCATCACCGACCGACTCGCCAAGTCGGCCCACTTCCTACCGATCAGAGAGTAGGGTTCAGTATAGAGCTTGGGACACCTCTATGTGCAGGATATTGTGAGTTTACATGGTATACCTTCGATAATTGCCTCCGATCGTGATGCACGGTTTACCTCCCAGCTATGGAAGGGGTTGTAGGAGGCATTGAGGACAGATCTTCGCTTGATCACCGCTTTCCGTCCTCAGACAGATGGTCAGACTGAGCAGACCATTCAGACCCTCAAGGACATGCTACGTGCTTGTGTCATCAACTTCGGTCACAGCTAGGAGGATCACTTAACTTTGGTAGATTTTGCCTACAACAACAGTTATCACTCTACCATAGGGATGGAACATTTTGAGTCCCTGTACGGGCAACCTTTCCGATCACCCTTGTGCTGGACAGGCCCTGGGGAGTCTGAACGAGTAGAACCAGAGATGGTACGAGCTACCACCGAGAAGGTGCAGATCATCCAAGAGTAGATGAAGACTTCACAGACCAGGAAGAAGTCATATGGTGACAGGAGATGGAGACCTATAGAGTTCGAGGATGGGGACCACGTCTTTCTATAGGTCTCACCTCGACGAGGTCTATGGAGATTTGGCCGAGGTGGCAAGATATCTCCAAGATTAATCGGACCTTTCCAGGTCCTCAGTAGAGTGGGTGAGGTGGCTTAACTCTTAGCTCTTCCACATTAGTTTCACCTGGTTCACGATGTCTTCCATGTATCCCAATTGAGGATATATGTGCATGAACCTTCCCACATCATCGACCATAGAGAGTCGGACGTCAACGATGGGGTGACCTTCATGGAGGTTCCAGTAAAGATTGAGGATCGACGGGAGCGGGTCCTACATGGATGGTCGATATCTCTGGTGCGCGTTCGATGGCAGCACGGAAACCTCCAGAAGAGCACATGGGAGTGGGAGGCTCAGATGCATGCTCAGTATCCCAATTTTTTCCCATAGTTCGAGTTTTAGCTTACAGAGACGTAAAGCCCTGAGGTGGGGAGAATTTAATGTCCCAGAAATTCGGTGGAATTTTTTTTCTTAAATACATGGGAATTTTACAAGTCCTTAAATTTTTACGGCGCTTGATTCCAAGGCCCGGTGTTCCAGGAATCAGTTTCTAAAGTTTTGTTTGGGCACATTCAGTAAACATACGAGCGGGGTTTTATAACCTTTGAACCAGTGCTTGTAATTCAAATCTGAGGTTACCGTTGAACTCACAGTGCCGGTATTCACTTAAGAAGACTTTCACCTCGACGACAGTTGGTCGGGAATAAAAGTTAGTTTTTGGGTTTTTATAAAAAAATTAATAAAATAAAGTGTGCAAGAAATTTATTTTATTTGAGCCGCCTTTGGGTGTGTGGAGGTTAAAACCTCCAAGAGGAGGTTGGAGGTGGGGGCTGCCACATCCAAACCTCCCATGAGAGGTTATGGTGGTGGGGCCCACCCGAACTTAACCTCATGTGAGTAGTTATGTCGTGGGGACCACGCGAGACTAAAACCCCCCAAATTAATGAGAGGGTGGAAAATCTCCCAACTCCCCTCATTAATGAGGGGGGTCCCTTGACCTCCTCTACCATTAATTTGTGCCATCCCCCCTAATTAACGGTGCCAACATGTGTGAATTAATTAAGGGGACACTCTTAATTTCTTTCTCTGTTTAAATTACATGACAAAAACAAAATAATAGACAACCTATTATTATTATTTTTTTGGCATTCTATTTTTGTGGAACGGAGGAACAGGAGAGCTAGGGAGAACCATCCTCCCAACGAAGAACGCGAAGAACGCCGGCGATACTTCTTCCTCAGTCTTCTACCCCAGACACTTTCCAACATAGAGCAACTTCCCTCTTCATCGTCGTCAACAAACTGACGCACGAGCTTGGATTAGGAGTGCGTGACGAACGCGGAGAATGAAGAACTTCATCGCCTTCTTTCTGCAACATCGTTAACGAATGACGAACGACGACTGGTGAATCAAAGGTAGGGGGTTCACCTTGTGCTTTATTCCTTTTTTCTCATCGTTTGAAAAGAAATCATTGCATGGTTGTAAATAATTTTCGTTCATCTTTCTTTTTTTTATGAACCAATTGTTATCGCTTTAAACGCGGAGGATGAGGGCCGACCTAAAATGGCCCGACATCCTCTCTCGGTTCTTCTCTCTTGTGGAATTCTACGACAAGGAGATGAGGTTACGGCGATGAAGGCGGCAATGATGAAGGTCACACTACCCGCGGCCTACGTGAATCGCACCACCCTCGCAGCGCACCTTTTCTCTCGGCCGAACACCGTCGGCCGAGCGGTGCTCGACCCGCCTACCCGTGGCCTCCCGACGCCCTGCACGGCGCCCCCGTGCGCTACCCGCGCCCCTACGCAGAGCCCGCAACCTGCCCGGCCCCGTCGGCGCCCTTCCCGGTGCGCCGGCGCGCTGCCCACGGCCTGCCCTGCCCCGCCGGCGCCCTACTTGGTGCCCTCGCGCGATGCCCACGCCCCGGCGTGCTACCCCACGGCATGCCCGGTCCCACCAGTGCCATTCCCAGCACCTCCGTGTGCTAACCGCGCCCGAGTGTGATTCCCCACGGACTGTCCGGCCCAGCCGGTGCCCCCGCGCGCTGCCCGCGCCCCTCCGCACTACCTCGCGCGCTGCCCAGCGACCTAGTGCGCCCTACCCAGCACCCCAGATGAACCAGTGGCCTTCCCAGCCCCTATCGCGGCCTGCTCGGCTCCCCCGCGGCGTCCCGGCTCCCTTGCAGCCACCCGGCTAAGCCGGTGTCCCATCCCCCTCGCAGTGCCCTGGCCAAACCGGACTAGCCACACCATTCGAGCCGAGCTGTTCCGGGTCGCGCCCTCACAATGCTCTGGGCCGAACCGCCTTCGCGGTCTACTGGGTGTGGCCCAGCGGACCGGGTCAAAACATAGCAGGCTGACCTGCCCAACGGGCCAGGTCAAACCTATAAAGTCTGACCGGGTCGACCCATACCGGGTCGTCCCAGACTGGGTTGGGCAGAGTCGGTCTGACTGGGTCGGACCAGACCCAGGCCCATTACTGACCCTTTACTTCTTTTGGTCATAACTTTGGAACCGGACGTCCATTTGACGAACCATCTGCGGCATTGGTATTATTAGAGCGTAGTCGTCCCTTGAGTATATCCCACTAGTGTTCGGAGTATAGTTGAGTTACGGTCAGGTTGGATCGTACACGAATCCAACCAGGCCACCGGGACTAAAAGGCTAATAACTAACAGATCGGGCGTCCGATTGACGTTCCATCTGTTGCGTTGAGACTCATATGGCGTGGCAGACCTTTGAGATACTTCTTCGTGGAACTTCACAAAATTTGGAGTATTTCCTAGTAGCTCGTGGAGCAGATCCTTCTAGTGATGAGCAGACAGAGTGCGGAGACTTAGTAGCTGGCAGACCAGATGACTACTGGACCGTTTCGACTCGGAGTGATTCGGCTAGCCCAGTGGGGAGTGCCTGGTAGTTGGTATCAGACCCATGGCGGAGGAGCGCCTGGTAGTTGGTGGCAGACCCGCGGTACTCGACATGAGGAGTACCTCTATAGGCTATTAGGGAAAGCGCATGGTAGTTGGCGGCAGACCCACAGCGTAGGAGCGTCTGGTAGTTGCCAATAGACCTGTGGTACTCAACAGGAGGAGTATCTCAACAGTCCAAGGTTAGTGAGAAGTGACTTTGTGTCGCGGTAGGCCCACTGTACTCGACAGAGTAAGAGTTCTCCATCCACCATGGTTTCGATGATGAAAATTCTGGTTTGAGCTGAGTCAATGACTTTTGGGTTTTCCTCATGATTGAGATGGGTTACTAGTTAACTTACGTATATGTATGGTCATATACCTAAGTAATGGTTATTCATTGATTTCATACTTTTTGGTTTATCCTTGTTGGATTTTCTGAGACCTTGAGGGTCTCGGGGTCCCTACTAAGTATCGTTATACTCACACCTGCGCGGGCTATGTCCGCACCTCGTTGTGTTGGTTGCAGATGATGGACAGCGCAGACTGAGGCAGAGAGAGAAGGACTGGATGGTACCCGGAGGTGGACCACTTGGTGTGATGGTACATGGAGGAGACGGACGGACGAGAGTGCTGAGGAGGTCATATGTACCTACCCTTCAGGTAGGAACCCCGGAGGACGACCCAGTAGCTGCTTTACATTTCTTCAGTTGTACTTGCTTTCAGTTGTACTTGTACTTTCCTGTTAAACTTGTATTTTCGGCCCCTTTTACTTTCCATCACTTTTATTGTATACAATTTTACTTAGTGATTTGCTTCTAGTGTGTACTATGATGTGTTTGTTTATATTTATAAAGGAAATACTTTCCTAATTTAGGGATTTATGCCTTTGGTGCTAGTCGCCAGCCCCTGGCCTATGGAAGGCGGGCTTGGGGTAGTCACGATACGGGCCCCCGGGGGACGGGTCATGACATTCCTAATTAGACCATTGATCCCCTCTATGCAATGTATTTTGGTTAGGGATCCGACAGTGGTTTCCTTTGATCCAGTTCCCTCAGAGGTCCATGGTTGTAAGCAGCTATCTTCACTGCACCTTCAAGGGGAATGTAATGCTTCAGTATCCTTCAAAGATGCCCTGTGTGGTAACCATAAAAAGTGGCCTTTATTTCCCAATAATTATTCAATGATTCAAACTATTTTTATGGATTAATCTTGTTTGACAATTGAAATTACACTGGAGGCTTATGATGATGTGGTTGGGGGCCTTAATTGGACTCTTGTTGCACGGTTTGGTTCTGCAAAACCACCGCTCCCTATCTTCAGGAAGCATGTGGATTCCTGGGGTCTTCTTGCTCCATCAAGGGTATCAATTGTTCATAGGAAGCCCTTCTGTATATTCATAGGCTTTGAAGTGAGTTTTTTTCATTCTTTTTGTAGATTTCCTTGGGGTTTTGGTTGTTTTCTGTTCAATTTAACTCGATGGCCCTTATATGTTCATAGAGGGAGAGAAAGTGCTCAGGCTGCCGTGTGGATTTCTTTACCGGGTTTACCTCTACCTTTCTATAATGCTATGCTCTTAAAATCCATAGGAGATTCTTTTGGGGGTTTCTTGTGATCAGATGAATGTTGTTCGAATGGTAGGGATGGCTCAATTGTGTGGATCTGTGTTGAATTAGATCTATCTTTTCCCCTTCTGGATAAAATTTCTCTGAGCATCAATGATTATTTTACTTGGACTCACGATATCTTTTATCCTATGCTTCCATGGTTTTTGACAAATTGTTATCTTCAGGTTTACTGGGTGCATTTTGGAAGGATGAAACAATGAGGGGGTAATGGTTTTTTAGTCTCTGATATTACTATTAGGGGAGAAATTCAGTCTGGTCTTAATGTGGCTGATAATGAACAGGTTCTTCAGGTACCTGGACAGGATGCCAGAGATGTTCTGGAAGAGTTGTCTCTACCCAGGATGTTAGGGGCATCTACTTGTTCTGATGGGGTCACTCTAATCCTTGATCTAGTTAAATAGTTTGGGAATTCGTCTAGTTGTTTCTCATTTTCCTTCCAAAGCACCAAAATATACTGGGAAAATTCTATTTGGAAATTCTATTGGCCTTGTACTTTGAAGGTTTCACAAGTGGTTAATGATATCACAATTGTATGGGCGCCTGAGCTTTTTGTGGTTGTATCCATTTCAGATGAATGGAGGGTTTCAGCTGAAATGATCATGGGGAGTAAGGGGATAAAATCAGGTTCTGCATTGATGGGGTCGTCAAATCTGTTGATAGAAGACTCTGAGACATCTGTACATCTAAACCAAGGTGGCAGTTCTTTTCCAAATATGGTGAAGGTAATTTCATTGAGGGAATGGTATCCTCCAAATAATGTCTTGAATATGACCAATGGAGTTTGTACTAGAGCTAAAAAAGCTAGCATTATAGGAATTTTTATCTTCTAGTTCTGAGTTTGCTAAGATGTCTGGTGTTAAATCCAGGCTAAAACATGTGTCATGATTCTGATCATCATATAGAACTCCTGAGGCCTTAGATCTATAGTGAAGTCTGATTTTTTAGATATGTAAATTAAGAAATATAAGGTTTGTATTGTAGCTATTCTTGATCATAAACAACATCCCTCAAAAATCAATGATTTTCACATAAACTACATATGCATGGAAGTATGCATGCTGAACCAGAAAACCATCACATTTGACTTTTTTGGAAAAGTGGTGTTTTTGTGGTTCTTGTTAAGGCTAGCGATCATTTTATTACTGTGAAGGCTGATGGAAGCTGTAATCCTACTTTCTTTACCTTTGTATATGGAAGTTGTGACTCGTGGAAGAGGGATATCTCATTGCTGGATCTGAAAGAGTTTTATTCGGAGGGGCTTCTTTGTATCATAGGTGGAGATTTCAAAATAGTTCTGGAACCATATGTGAGGAAAGCCAGGTGAGTCTTTCCTCGTAAATCTAGCATGGGCTTCACCCAGTTCTTTACAAGGAAAGGCCTCCATGATATGGGTTTTTGTGGGGACCGTTTTACTTGGTGTAATAATCAACAAGGTAGTGGCTGATGCTGGAGTCGTCTGGATTGGTGGTTGCCTAATGTTAGTGCCATCTCCATGTTTCCAAATTCTAAATTCTGTCATCTTGTTTTTTGGGGTCTCAGATCATTCTCCCTTTCTTGTTTCTCTATCTCCTTGGCAAGACGGTCATGAATGATTCCATTTTAGCACACGATGGTTTGATGTGCAGGGACTTCTTCCGTTAGTGAATGATAGTTGGAGGGAGCCTGTATAAGGTTTTTCGTGGGTGGATTTTGATAACAAACTAAGAAGATTGAAAAAATCAAATTCAGGTTTGGACCAATGATATTTTCACTGATGATCATAACATGGACAACCTAAAGCGGGAAGTTGAGAGTATGGAGTGTAGTCTTGAGAATGATTGGGATGACATGGTTTTTGCAGATATGTTCAACAAAAGAAATTTAATGGAATCTTTAGTCATGGTACAAGAATGCACTGCAAGGGATGCCTCAAGGGTGAAATGGCTTCATGAAGGGGATAAGAACTCGGCCTTCTTTTGTGTAGGTATTAATGAATGAAGAAGGGTTATTAAACAAAATATTTTACTAGAAGATGGATCTTATTCAGATGATAGAAATGTGGTTGGAAGTTTGGCTGTTTCTTTTTATAAAAAAACTGCTTTTAGGGCCTAATGAGAGGTTGGTGAATGGATATCCTACAGAGAATTCAGAATTAATGGAGGGTATTCCCAACATTATGACAAACCAGGATAATGGATTAATGGAAGAGGTTCCTGATGAGGAAGAAATCCATAATGCTATAATGCATCTCAATCCAGAGAGTGCACCTGGCCCCCATAGTTTTCCAAGTGTTTTTTATAGAGGATATTGGGATATCATCAAATCTAATATTATTCTGACCATACAAGATTTCTATCGAGAGGGTGTAATTCCTAGAGTAGCTGGTGCCACCACTCTGGTTAGGCTACCTAAGGTTAAGAACCCATCTTCTATTCATGATTACAGACCGCTTAGTATGTACAATTTCTCTTATAAAATTTTTTCTAGTATTCTCAATTCAAAGTTATCTCTTTTTTTCCTTGATGGGTTTCTCTTGAGCAACATGGGTTTGTCCAAGGTTGGTCTATTCAGGGTGTTGTTGCATTGGCCCAAGAATTGATTTGGGACATTAATTTTCCATACCATGGTTCCAAGATAACCCTTAAATGGATATGAATAAGGCATATGATCGAATAGAATGGGGCTTTATTAATTGGGTATTAAAATGTATGGGTTTATCTACTTAGGAAACAAATATTGTGTTTAGATGTTTCAGCTCTACATGGATGGCGGTCTTTTTTATGGGTAAAACTCATGGATTTTTTAAAACATCTCGGTGGCTAAGACAAGGGGACCCAATATCTCCAACCCTCTTTATCCTTATGCAGGATCCTCTTAGAAGGCTTATTAACGAAATGATATCCCTTGAGTATTTTCTTCCTTATTCTAGGCCTATGAATCAATAAGCAACCTCACACATTATGTTAACAAATGTCACTCTCATTTTTATAAATGGTAGTTGGTGATTATTCAATGTCCTTATTGACTTACTAGATGAATATTTTTTATGGAGGGGGCAGGCTATTAACAGATCTAAGAGTAGTTTTTAGTTTTCAAATAAATGTGGGGCAAAGCAATTGGAATCCCTGTGTATTAATCTTAATATGCAGAGGGGGTCATTTCTGATGACTTATATGGGGTCTCCTTTAGTTCCTAGCCGTATTCAGATTGCTAATTTTGATGTTATTATGAATAACATATCCAGTCATGTGCTTAATTGAAAAAATTATTTTCTATCTTTTGGGGGATGAATAAATTTAATTAATAGTGTTCTAAGTGCCATCCAAATACATTCCCTTTCGGGTTGTAATGTGTCGAAGGGTGTTTTTGATTATATTGATAAAGTTCTGGTCAATTTTATCTGGGATGATCAGAATGAGGGCAAACATCATTGGTCTTCTTGGAACAAGTTGGCAAGATCTGTTCAAGAGGGTGGTATAAATGTGAGGATATTGGCTGAAACTATTCATAGTATTCATGGAAGACTTGTGTGGGAAGTAGTGGAGAAGGGTACCCTATGGAGGAAAGTTATGTTTGGGAATTTTATTTCTCAAGGGTCTACGCTGCAGTCCTTAATTAATAATTTTATTCTGATCATCTAGTTGAGTTCTCAACAGATTATTGGGTAAGGAAATATTTATTTTTTGTAATGATTACTAGGCAGGATCTTGTATTGGTTTTCTTGGATGCCATGCTCCTATGATATCCTTTAAGGAGGCCAGTGGATTCCCCTTCTTCATTAATACTATCTAGAATAGGTATCCAAATGAGATTTTTGATCTCATTAACTTGAACTCAGAACGAGAGAAATGTGTGTTTGCTGCCTCTAATTTTAGGAATTTTTTTATGAAGGATTTTAGTCAGATTTCATCTCCTTGGGGTATGATGGATGTTTGAAACAATATTGTATGGTGTAACAAGGTCCCTTTCAAGTTTAATTTTCTCTTATAGAGGATTAGTAACTTATCTATTCCTACAGATGATAATATTAAAATGTTGGGTGTTAATCTTATTTCTAAATGTCATTGTTGCAGGGTTCATAAGGAGGATACTTCTAATCTACATTTTTTAAAGTGATTGTGCCTTTGGTGTTTGGGGTTATTTTGGTGTATTTACCTAGTTTGTTTCCCCAAATCTTGTGGGTGATTTTTTTGATAGATGGTTTCATGGTGTAAGTGGTGATGGTCTAGAAATAATGGCAAGAGCAGTGATATTAAATATTAGGTGCGGGTGTATCTGGCTTTCCAGAAATCGAGCGAGGTTTGAGGGGTAATTATCAATGTGGAATAAAATTAAAATAAGGATTAAAATTATGATTACGGACCTGGTTATTGGCATTAATAATTGAAGAAATTCTCCTTCTCTTTGCACTATACAATTTACTGCAACAGTGATGCAGTGAGAGTAATCTATGGACCGAGGCAACTGGGTTCACAGGTTTCTGCCAGCTAGAGGGCTAAAACTGAATTTTGATGGATCTTGTGTTTTGGGTACTAATAGGAGGCGGAGTGATTCGAGATGGTGGGGGGAATTTAGTGTTTGCTTTTTCATCCTACATTGGGAGGGGAAGCTCTATTCAATATGAGTTGAGGGCGATGTCGGTTGGGCTTAGTCTGTTTGATTAGAGGAATATAGTTATAAATGAAGTTGAAACTAATTCCATGGTGATACATGACTGCATTCAGGGTAAAATATCCTCTCCTTGATC
Source organism: Viscum album (assembly GCA_963277665.1). Taxonomy (NCBI): domain Eukaryota; kingdom Viridiplantae; phylum Streptophyta; class Magnoliopsida; order Santalales; family Viscaceae; genus Viscum; species Viscum album. The sequence goes on from OY728155.1 coordinate 729,965,304, forward strand.
GATTGAATACATAATCAGGAGGTGTTGTTCCATGCTCAGGAACAGGGGCATCATCATGGCTGATACGTGGCGTGTGGGGAATAAGGTGTCTAACTACCCTGCGGGCATGGTGGAGGAGGCTCAAGGTACTAGTGTAAAGTGTTTTATGAATATTGAGAAAATGAAACCTAAGGGGGTGTGCTTAATTAGGGATGATCAACTTGGTCTTCACTATTTTATACCTCATTGAGTTGTTTTTTCCTTTCCCACGGTCTTTTTGGTGGGTTTTTATTCTAATAAAAATGCAATAGTTGTGGTAATAAAAAATAGAGTTTTTAGACATATAAATTTCAAAAAAATAATAAAATATAAATATTTAACTAAATAATTAGGAGTGTAATTTAATGTTATTCCATATCCCTTCACTATGATCATTTTATATACCATGGACTAAGTCAACATTATATTCATTGTTATCATCCAAAAACCACATAATAGATGAATAATCCTCATAGAAATCTATAACATCGTACTCATCCTCACCACTAAAATGAATTATTCTCCCATTCTAAACGTCAAACCACAGATCATTCAATGAATCAATGGCATAAAATATTTTTTATGCATGTCTCTCCATGATAAATGGTTCCTCTTTGCAACTAAATCTTTTCAAATCAACTAGTGTAAACCCATAATCATCATGTTTCACACCATTATTACTATAAATATTATTACACTTAAACACTATGACTTGAAATTTAATATAATCAATTTTCAAAATATCCTCTAGAACTCTAAAAATTGTTTTTGATACAGAAATTTGGTTTTTACCTATTGGACTCAAAAAATGTATTTCTTAAGTGATGACCATTACCCCAATTTTTTAATGGTATTCTTATCATCCTGAAATTTTCTGTAAAATGTGTATACATTTATATCAAAACTAGACCATGTCATCACATTTAGACATAGACCCCCTACCAACCATTTAAATGTTAATGACGTAGATATATCTATGATAAATTTCTCTTCAAACAATGAAATAAATGTCATTTTACGCTCAATCAAATCCACTTTTCATTTCTTGGGGGATATCATACTTTTAATTTAGTATTATGTGATAATATATATTGTTAAAATTCAATTTTTTGTTCAAAATATAGAAATGTTCCTGCATAACTTCATCAATTAGAATAAGATTTACCTATAAGCCTATAATCCATATACCTACACTATCAACTATCATGTGTCAAGATATAGGAAGACCAATATGCTCTAATTAATAAAAATAATCAATATAGAACTTAATAACCTCTTTTGACGTATATTTTTAAACAATATAGGCCTCTAGTCAATGATTGTTTTTGAAATATCACTTCAAAATTTTCATATATCTTTCAAATGGATACATCCAACATAAATATATAGGCTCATATATTCTTATCGCATGCACTAGATGAATCACCAGATAAACCATTATATCGAAAAACATAGGTGGGAAATACATTTCTATTTAAAAAACTATATGAATAGCCTCATTCTTAGTCACATATAATAAATATGGATCAATGACTTTTATAAAAATGGATTTGAAAAAAATACATAACCTGATGATAGTCTTTCTGATAAGTGTTAGTAATATACTACATAGTGCGATTGATAGTAGGTGTTTCATCAATATATGATAGTCATGAGATTTCATACATACTAATTTACAATCCTATAATGACACTAAATTATTCAAATTTTAATAATACCCACTAGGTACTTTAATAACATGAAAACATTGAGAAAATTCATCTTCTTACTCATGCTTACACTAGTGCAGAAAACGTTTTTTACGTCGGTTATTTTTAATTTTTTACGTCGGTTTCTAGCCGACGTTAATACGTGGGACGTTATAAATAAGGTTTTTGACGTCGGTTATTTAAAAACCGACGTCAAAAAACATAAAATCGCGATGTTTATCACGTCGGTTATCGAAGAACCGACGTTATAAACTGGGGTTAGGGTGGTTTATCACGTCCGTTCTATAAGAACCGACGTGATAAACCGGGTTGAGCGTGGTTTATCACGTCGGTTCATATAAAACCGACGTGAAAAACTGGGGGAGGGGGGTTTATCACGTCGGTTATTGACTAACCGACGTGATAAACCGGTGGAAGGGGGTTTATCACGTCGGTTAGTCAATAACCGACGTGATAAACCCTTGTGCAGGCCGTTTAGCACGTCCGTTATTCAATAACTGACGTTCTAAACCATTCTCTAGGCCCTTTATGACGTCGGTTATTAAATAACCGACGTGATAAACCATTCTCCAGGCCTTTTATCACGTCGGTTATTAAATAACCGACGTGATAAACTAGTTTACAGGCCTTTTATGACGTCGGTTATGAAATAACCGACGTGATAAACTATTTTCTAGGCATTTTATCACGTCGGTTATTAAATAACCGACGTGATAAACCCAATTTTTTTTTAAACAGAATGCAGTGATCTTCTCTCCACCAGAATCAACCAGAAAATAAATCAAGAAATCATACCACAAAAACAGAAGTACATCAAAAATAAGCATGTAAATAGATAACATATAAAAATTACCCACTAGACAGAATCCACCCTCATTTATACCCCATGGACAGCCCTCCCCCACCCCGTTGGAGCCCTCACCCTCATGTATACCCCCTGGACAGCCCTCCCCCACCCCGTTGGAGCCCTCACCCTCATGTATACCCCCTGGACAACCCTCCCCCACCCCGTTGGAGCCCTCACCCTCATGTATACCTCAGGACAGCCCTCCCCCACCCCATTGGAGCTCCCACCCTCATGTATACCCCTTGGACAACCCTCCCCCACCCCATTGAATCCCCCACCACACTCTTGGACTGCCCCCCGACCCCCGGACACCCCCAAACACCCCTCGACAACCCCCCACCCGCCTGAACAGCACCTCCTCACCCCCTCACCCCACTTGACAGCCCCCACCACACCCCTGGACAACCCCCCCACCCCTGGACAGCACTCCCACACCCCTGGACCGGCTTCCCACACCCCTGGACATCCCTGCCACCCCTCCCCCACAGACCCAAATCCATACCAGAAGAACCATCAAAAGTAGACCAAAACAAGAAGTAGAGAAAAATTAAACATTCACTTATATAACATTCAAAACTTACACTGTCAACTTCAAAAAAAAACTAAATCAAACCTAAACAACTACCAAATAGACAATTAAAATGACAATATTCAAAATTACATTTTACATTACAAACAACTAAAATTCAATCAAACCTGTAAAATAATTTGACCACTCCACTTGTACGTGTTTGATGTCTTCAGCAGTATAGGGTTGAGGGTCATCAAAAAGCTACAAATGAAAAAGAAGATAGTTTACGTGTATAATGAATAAATCAAATTGAAATATGATGGCAAAGTTTAAGAGGAAATCGTACCAGGTCAAAATTCACAACTGTCCCAGTTGTTATTATTTCATACATAAATCTTAACATATAATATCCGCCTTCGATGAGGCCTTGTTGTTCATGACAATTCTGTTTTGAATGAGTGTAAATTCAATATATTATTTTTATGTAATAAATCAAAAAGTAAAAATTATAAATGGAAATTTACCTTCACCTTTACATATTTGATCTTTGCATTTCTTTTCTTTGTGTTTTTTCGAAAGTAGGCCCATGCACTGTTAGAAAAATAATACGAATGGGGTAAATTTAAAATTTATTATAATATATAAAACTATTGAGAAATTGAAACTTACTTTTCCAATATATTCTTAAAACTTGCCCGCACATCACCATGAACAGAGCATATCCAATAAAGAGCTTTCTCCCTTGGGCAAAAAATCTCTAACATCCAATGATTACTGATAAAAGGAAATTTAATGTTAGTGGTTTTTTATGTTAAAAGATAATTAACTATTCGAGAGAAATGTGTTTCATACCTCTCACAAAAAGGCATCATCCAACATTGTTGGATTATATTCTTTTCAAATCTTTCAGCAATATAAACCATTCTTTGTTCCTCAGTCAATGCACATGCTTCAGGGGAAATCAATTGCGGGTCCATGAATCCATATACTTCTGTCAGTTCATTCCTCTCACAAATTTTATAAAGATACCTAATACAAAACATATATAAGTATACATTTTTAATAAATATAACACAGGGAAAATGTGTTAAGACTTACATGGAAAGAATTTTCACCACGTTGATGCCCAACTTATCTCCAGTAACAAGCTCTATGATATCAGATTTTGTAATCCCCACAGTTATTTCACGTCCACAAACATGAGATTCCATTGGAAACTCATAAAAACCCAACAACAAATGTGAATATCTTGACAATCTGTCAAGACCACTGGAATCTGTATCTGATGTCATAGCCTGTTGTCTTTGTTGTTGTCTATACAGTATTTCTTTACCTTTGAAGTATTCCTGTGAAAAAAAAATTGAGAATTATAGTAGTTTTCAAATGATAAACAACTTTAATAAAAAAATAAAATAAAAGATATAACATTCATACCTCTATGGTAATGAGTCGAAGAAGTCTGGATGGCCAAACTAAAAAATGGCCGATACTCTGTCCAACTGTCGCCACCTCATCTGTAGGTATTGGTACCCTAGCTGATCTATCTATAATATCTTGTACAGTGACCCTCTGATTCTCTACCTCTAATTGTTGATGATGAACTGTATCTCCTATACAATATACCAACCCGTATGCTACTATATGATGTTGAGAATCATCAACATACAACTCGCAATATGTAGGAAGCTGCGGCGGAGGCGTAGGATAAAAAATAGGGTCCGCAGGCTGAGGTGGGGGAGTGGGAGCTACTGGCGAAGGTGGAGGATAAATAATGGGGTCTGTAGGGGGAGGTGGAGGAGTGGGAGCTGCAGTCTGAAATTGTCTTTGCATTTCTGCAAACATAGATTGCACCGAATCTCTAATCTTGTCTTCCATCGTCGCATTAATATTTTGAACTTCAGCCTCCAAGGATTCTATTTTTTTTATAAACCCCCTCAATGTTAGAAGTTGAAGAACGTGGAAACACTTTTCTTACTGATACACCTGTCGGATATCCTCTTACACGACCAGGATGTTCGGGCCTTCCCAATGCTGCAAATAAAATATCTTCCCTCCCAATAGCTGTAAATGTCCCCTCTGAACTTTGCTCCTCAAGAGAGTCCTGTATTAATTAATTGAACATTTCTGTAATGATTGCAACTTATATGAAGAAAAAAGTTAACTTAAATAAATTAAATAGATATCTTACAATCCTCTCAGCTACGATTCTCGATTCTTCCGAAAGACATTGCCCTTTTTTTTCCTTCCGAGCTCTCTTCCATTTTTCATGTCTAGATGGAGGGGATGGAGGGGCCACCTCTCCAGAGCTTGAAGACTCAGCTCTTAGTTGTTGAAATTTTTCCTCTATCATTTTTTCTTCCAATAATGTATACCCTCCCCGAGATAAACTATGAGGGTATAAATTTTTAGATTGGATCTCCTGATGAGCTTTCCTTGTTTGCTATAATTTAAGAATAAGAAATCATTAACAAAACATTAATAAAATCATTTATATAAGAAAGTATATAAAAGTTTACATTGCCCTTACCAGAAATGACTCTTTTTTTCTACTTTCAAAAAACTGTCTCCATGTGTCTTCATCTATAAAAGGATATATACGACATGGATTGTCATGACTCCTATGACCATAAATGAAATCAGATGTGAGGGTTGATTTGAAATCCCTCCATCTCCTGGCAGCCAACGATAAGAATTTCTTCCTGGCTCCTCCAGTGTCAGGAATATCAAATGTCATCTGATAAAGAAGAGGTTAAACATATTATATATACCAGAAACATTAAAAGAATGGTCAAACAATGACAAAAGATCTTACCAAAATCGTCTCCCACAACTGAGAGATAACCGCTTTATCCACACCTCTCCAATCATCATACAGAATGCTTACTTTGGTCTTAGCCTGAGTTGCAACAAAACTCTTAAAATCTTTGGCATTCAGACCTCTAGGAATATCATCATCATCAAACTCAACTACTATCCTCTGATCCTGCGTACGGGCAAGTGATGATTTTGGTAAACGTGTGCAACCACGTTTACCAACCTTTGAACTCTTTGTCGTAATAGGAGCATGTGAATGTTCATCCCCAGAGGTATGACCATCAATATGCTCCTCCCCAGAATCATGTGGTTGATCATCTGAATGATCTGTCATTATCCTTCAAATCAAAAAAACAAACGTCAGTTCACAAATATACAAATTCAAATATTTTAATACTACTGTAATCAGAAAATAGAAAAGTGTACTGGGTTACATAATAGTAAACATTGGTAATATGGTAAGCATGTTAAACAATGGTAAAGATGGAAAAGATGGTCAAGATGGCCAAAATGGTCAAGATGGTAAAAAATGGAAAAAATGGTAAACCTGGTAAACATTGTAAACATGGTAAAGTAAATGTCATTGAACAAAAATAAGCATTTTAAAAATTATGTAATGGTTATAAACTGTTGGGTCGTAGAGCATTTCCTTCTGTCTGGGTTCCACCGGCTGACCGGTGGTCATCCACCGGTTGGCCGGTGTCACCAGGCAGTGGGAAAGCCTACGGCCTGGGTCCTCCGGCTGGCCGGTGGGCAAGAACCGGTTGGCTGGTGCCCATACCGGCTGGCCGGTGCGCTAACACCGGCTGACCGGTGGCTCCGGCAGAAAGCAATGCTTCTGCCAGAGACCACCGGCTGGCCGATGGTCATCCACCGGTTGGCTGGTGTCACCAGGCAGTGGGCAAGCCTACTGCCTTGCCCTCCGGCTGGCCGGTGGGCAAGAACCGGTTGGCCGGTGCCCATACCGGTTGGCCGGTGCGCTAACACCGGTTGACCGGTGGCTCTGGCAGAAAGCAATGCTTCTGCCAGAGACCACCGGCTGGCCGGTGGGAGCCCACCGGTTGGCCGGTAGACTCAGAGAGTCAATATCATCCTTCTTGGGCCAACTCCTGGGCAACCTTTTTCCTAGCATCAAAACACTTGAAAACAAGTTAGAACACGATGAGAGTGATTGTGATCATTAAAATCCAAGAGAGAGGGGTACAACAATAAACATGATAAAGTAAACTAAAAAAACTTAAAACAAACAATAACATATACTTATTTTATTTTAAAACATGTTTTAATAAATAAAAAACTTACAATATCTAACATTTATGGAAAAAATAAATGTAAACAAGAAATAAACATATGTTACCTGTAATTTTAGGAATGTACAGATGGATTGTTTTCCCAAATTCCTTCGTCGTGATCGTTCCTTATGGCACAAACTATGTCTTCAACATGATCGTCATTATGTTCTGTTAATATTTCCATTGAAGTAGGGATCTCACATAAATCAGCATATTCATCAAGTTCATCCTCACCAACATATTGTTTTTTTCCTTGTAAAACAACAGCCCACTGCATATCTGATTGATCTACTACATAAAAAATTTGTTTTGCATGTGTTGCCATTATAAAAGAATCAGCTGTGTCTTCCAATCTATTCAGATTAACAAGTGTCATTCCAAATTCATCGTGTCTGACACTGTTGTTACCGTTAAACCATTTATAGTTAAAAATGGGAACTTTAATTTTAAAGTAATCAACCTCCCATATGTCTTCAATCACTCCATAATATGCATTTGATGCAGAAATTGGGTTTTTGTCCTTAGCACTCGAAAAATGCATTGCTTCTGCAAACACCAATACACCACTATTCTGAACCGCACTTCTGTTGTCCTGAGCTTTTGTATGAAATGTATAACCATTAATGTCATAACCAGACCACGTTATCACATTTAAACATGGACCACCCACTATCCATTTTAATGTCTCTGATACATCTGATCTACCAAGCAAAGTCTTTTTAATCCATGACAAAAAAGTTTTGTTGTGCTCATTCAAAATCCACATTTCTTTCTTCTTTGGATGACATTGTTTCAACTCATTAATGTGCAATGTGATATATGGTTGATCATCAGCTATGTTCTTCAAGATGTATGATTCTAACTTCTTCATCTGTTCAGCTGACAATGATTTGATTTTCAAGCCACGAATCCCCTTTCCCTCATTATTAACTCGTTCATAGCGAGATGGAGGCAAACCTATGTGTTGCACCGCAGCCAAGTAGCTCATACAAAACTCTGCTACCTCCTCAGAAATATACTTTTCAATAATGGAGGCTTCAGGTCGATATAGATTTTTAACATACCCCTTTAATATTTTCATATACCTTTCAAAAGGATACATCCAACGAAGATATACAGGTCCACAAAGCTTTATTTCTCGAACCAGATGAATCATTAAATGCACCATTATATCAAAAAAAGTTGGAGGAAAATACATTTCCAATTGAAAAAGTATTAAAATTTCATCCTTTTCCAAAATGTTCAAAGCATTCACATCAATCGCCTTGTTACAAATTGAATTAAAAAAATAACACAACTTCATTATAGTCTTTCTGACACGAATGGGCAATATTCCACGCAATGCAACTGGTAGAATTTGTTGCATCATGACGTGACAATCATGTGATTTCATACCTATCAACTTCAAGTCCTTCATTGAGACAAAATTTTTTACATTAGAAGAATAACCTTGAGGCACTTTGGTATCATGAAGACACTGACAGAAGCTAATTTTCTCCCTCTTCGATAATGTATGACAAGCCGGGGGAAGAAATGTTCGTCTTCCTTTAGGAGTGGGAGCTAACTCCAAACGTATTCCCATTGATAGTAAGTCTAATCTTTCATTCAACCCATCTTTAGTCTTTCCTTTAATATCTAACAATGTTCCAATCAAAGAATCACAGATATTCTTCTCCACATGCATGACATCAATATTATGTTTAACTTCATGATACCTCCAATATGGTAGCTCAAAAAATATTGACCTTTTCTTCCAAATATGTCTATTATTACCAGATTTCTGTGTCTTTCCCAATGTCACGTCAAGGTTTTTCACCCTCTCAAAATACTGATCATGGGATAAAGGTTTTGGAGCAGTATCAAATTCTTGCGAGCCATTAAATGCCTTTTTTAGTCTTCTATAAGGGTGTTCCATAGGCAAAAACTTTCGATGACCCATGTACACTGTTTTCCTCCCATGATGCAATTGACAATAGGACGTCTGTTGTTCGCAAATTGGACATGCTTTATGCCCTTTAACACTGTATCCAGACAAATTTCCATACGCTGGGAAGTCATTTATAGTGAACAGAAGCACTGCATGCAGTTGAAAATATTCCATTTTATAAGAATCATACACCCTAATACCATCAGCCCATAACAGTTTCAAATCATCAATCAACGGTGACAAGTAAACATCAATATCATTACCGGGTTGCTTTGGACCAGAGATCATTGTACTCAAAATGACATATTTGCGCTTCATACAAACTTCAGGAGAGAGGTTGTAAATTACCAATAAAACAGGCCATGAACTATGTGTGCTACTGAGTGTTCGGTATGGATTCATTCCATCTGTGCACAACCCTAGTCTGAGATTTCTTATTTCATTTCCAAATGTAGAATACTGCGCATCAATTTTCTTCCATTGTGGACAATCAGCTGGATGACGTATTTTTCCATCACATACCCGCTCTTCAGCATGCCATCTTAACCTTTTTGCATCATGTGAATTAGCAAATAAATGTTTGAAACGATTAATTATAGGAAGATACCAAAATACCTTTGAAGGGAGCTTTGTAATATCTACATCACCCTGTGATTTTTCTTTCACCTTATACCGTGATGTCCCACATTTTGGACACTCTGACATAAATTCATATTCCTTCCTATATATAATGCAGTCATTCGGACAGGCATGTATTTTCTTGTATCCCAATCCCATCGGGCATAATATTTTCTTGGCTTTGTAATGTGAATCTGGAAGATCGTTATCTTTTGGAAGAATGTCTTTCATCAATTGTAGCAGCTCTGTAAAACTTCTGTCACTCCATCCATGCTTCGCCTTTAGGTTAATCAATCTTAACACCGCCGACAGAACCGTAAAATCTGTACAACCGGGATATAATGGTTTTTCAGCATCACCATATAGACGTGCAACTGTCGGTTCTATCTCAATTTGTTCTGCTACAATATCGCGAATCATTTCTTCAATTCCATCAGAGTTACCATCTTGCGAATCATCATCATCAGTGACATTCCGTCCAGTTTCACCATGCCAAATCCAAGGGTTGTAACTCAGATTAAAACCATGACATATCAGATGATCTTTTATCTTTCTACTTTTCAACTTCTTCATATTCAAACATTTCAGGCATGGACAGAAAAAAATGTCACTACTTGGAACATTTCGTTTTGAAAATTCCAAAAAGGCATCAACACCTTCCTCAAATTCATTGCTCATTCGATGTGCCGTAATCCAACTTCGACTCATTATTACCTATAACAAATATCAACAAAAAATATATATTTTTAAGATAAGACAAAACATGTTTATATGAAAAAAATCATAATTTGAATGTAAAACAATTTAAAATATAAAACAAATCTTGAAAGTAGTAGTAGTTTTCATAAGTACCCAACACCAAATAGCTATACATCGTAAGTGTCATGTTAAAAATATGAATATAGACCATTTGTTTTATGTTTAATAATATTGTCATATTATCTGATCATTCTGATTATATATTAGAATTACTATATCCTTTTGATCCGATATATAATCTAAGGACATTAATATTTCTTTAGAAAAAGTAATGTTAATATCATAGTAATGTAAAAAAAAGTATATGTCAAACTATATATATGTAATACCAATAAAAAAATACATATGTGTTTGGCCTAGGTTTCACACATAAATCAAATCATCTCACAGATTAAATTTTTGAATCATCCTACATAATACTTATTTTTATAACTTAGGGAATGAAAATAATAATGTTGCTGGAAGAATGGAACGTTACAGTACCACCCATTATTTTTCAGATTTTGCTGAAGTTAATCCACAATGTTTTAATAATCATTTGCGAGTTGAATGTTGCGAGTTGAATGAACATAATAACCATTTGCAATAAAAAAAATTCCACGAGATTCAAAAACGAACGAAAAGCACATCAAGAATCAAAATGAAAACGAACGAAATAAATTCGTGGAAGGCTTACTTGAATGTCGCGAGTTGAGATGATAGATCCGAGAGCAGTGAGGAAGATAAACAATGAAGCCAAAATGAGTGTAATGCAGGCGATCGACGAGCCGATTAGAGTTTACCGCGTGAGAGAGAGACGAGTCGGCGACTGTCAATCGAAAAAATCGTAAATGACAGAACGCGGGTTTTAATTTTTTTAAATGCTTTATAACGTCGGTTATTATATAACCGACGTTATAAACTATTTTTAAGCTTTTTTACATCGGTTATTTTATAACCGACGTAAAAAACACCGCGCTTTGGTTTTTTACGTCGGTTATTTGATAACCGACGTAAAAACCGCGGTTTTTTTTACGTTGGTTACAAAATAACCGACGTAAAAAACCCCCACGCATTGATTTGTTACGTCGGTTATCAAATAATCGACGTAAAAACCCAACATGTGCGATTTTTAATGTCGGTTATTAAAATAACCGACGTGAAAAATCTACTCGCCGCATTGTTACGTCGGTTATATATAACCGACGTAAAAAATGGTGACGTAAAAAACGATTTCTGCACTAGTGTTAATGTGTGACCGGACGGAGGTCAAGGTCTTTTGCTTCCTATCATAGTGGGAGATAACTCCAAACATATTCCAATTGATATCAAGTCCATTATATAATACAGTACATCTTTTTCATTCCTTTTATTTCTAAAAAATTTCTAATAAAACTGTCACTTATGTTTTTATCAACATGCATAGTATTAATGTGATATTTTATCTCATAAAACTCTTAATAAGGTAGTTTGAAAATGATAAAATGATTCTTCCTGCTAATTTTTTGATGATCATAAATTCCTTTATTTCTGAATTTAAAATTAATATTTATCACCCTGTCCTAATTTGCGTCAATTAACAATGGTTTTGGGGGAATATTTTATTCCAGTAAATAATTAAATTCTTCTTTCAATCTATGAAAAATATGATAAAATCATAAAAATATTGTATATTCCATGTACATTGTCTTTATTACATTATGAAATTGATAATATGAAGTCTCTTCTTCACAAATTTGACATGATTTATGTCCCTCGATGCTATATCTAAATAAATTTCCATATGTCAGAAATTCATTTGTAGTGAACATTATAAAAGCACACAAAATAAAATACTCTTTACTGTATGCAACAAAAACTATAACAAATGTCTCCCATATAAGTTTTAAAATGTCAATCAATGGAAAAAGAAACACATCAATATTTTTTCTTGGATATTTTTTCCATAAATAATCAAACTCATCATAACATATTTTTTATTCATACATATCTATGAGGATAAGTTTTAAACTATAAAAAAGTAGTTCATGATCTATTCTGGCTACTTTGACTCTAATATGGATTCATTCCATCCATGGATAGTCCCATTTTGTGATTTATAACATCATTTACAAAATAAAGAATTTTTTTATCATATCTCTTCCACTCTTATAAATTATTAGGGTAGTGTAAGGTACCATAAGAGATAACCTTTTATGTATTCCATCAAAATAGTTTTTAATATATATTGAATTTGAAAAAATATGCTTCAAATGAGGAATTTTTAGTAGGTACAAAAAAATTTTAGTAGGAGGGTTGATTTTGGTACTTGAGAATAGGTCAAAGTTGAATTATTTTAATTATTGGAAGGAATTATTAGAATTGTTTATTAGAAGGTAACAAATTAATTTAGTAGGAGGTTAAATACCAGTACCTGGGAATGAAGTAGAGTTGAATCTTTCATTCATCTTATATAATGATGTCCCACATTTTGGAAATTTTGATAAATACTCATATTACTTCATGTAAAACACAATCATTGGGTCATTCATGCATCTTTTTATACCCCAACCCCATCAAAGATAATATTTTATTTTCCTCATAATTGGAATCTGGAATCCCGATTCCTTCTATAATTAGATTTTTTAAAATTATAATCAACTAAGAAAAACATTTATAACCCCACCAATTTCTTAATATCAAGTTAACTAATCTCATAAATACTAATAGTATGGTATATTTAGCGAAACCTATAAATAATGGTTTCTCATAATCTCCATAAAATAAGTTAATAGTTCCTATTTTTTTAATAGTTTCAATGCATATATAATGATTTAATTATTCAATACGATCCTATATCTCATTATTAAAATTTTTATCTACATTAGATGTTGAATTTTCCATTATTTCACCATTCCAGATCCAATGTGTATAATTATGAATAAAACTATAGAAAATGTGATGATCTTTCATTTCTCTAGAATTGAAATTTCCCATATTCAAACACTTCATGTGTTGACATAAAACCAAATATTGAATTTGAATATTCTATTTAGAAAATTATAAGAAATTATCACGTCCTTTTTCATATTCATTATTGATTATTCATAAATTTATGGAACTATTATCCATTAAATACATAATATTACAATATAAAATAAGAATATACTAAAACATATGAACGTTTAAAAATATTTATAAATAGAGAAATTTAAAATATAAAAAACATATAATCAAATTTATTAGGGATTAGGTGGAAAATATTATTAGAAATAAAATCAAAAATAAATTAATATAGGAATTTATTTTATTCAAAAAATTAATTATAATCTATGTTTGATTATCTTAGTGAAGGAATATAGATACTTTGGTTAAATATAGATTGGTTTGTTTAAATGAATGTCACTCAACACTGCTTCCATTCTTCCTATCTCTTTCAAGAGAGTCATAAATATTCCTCTTTAGTTAAACTATAATAAATAACATTAAACATAATGTCAACATTTTCATTATCATCAACAAATTTAAATTTTATATGGTGAAACATCTTGGTCAAATGAATCATTCACCACAGTAATAAGAAGATAGAAAGAACTCATTGAATTAAAGATCCAAACAAAGTATGTTAATATGGGAGGGAAATAAATTAATAATTCATCTTCACAATAATATAATATGAAATAATTTATAAACAATGACTCTTCAAATATATTAAAACAAAAAAAATTAAACTTATTTTTTCAAAATAATCTTTAAGAAAACAATTACTCTATAATAATATGGTTTTATCTAATTTCAAGATGCAATTAAAATATGCATTTGACATCTAAATTTTTTATTTTATATCCACAAATATTTTGATTAAATATTATTTACTTACAACACAACTATAGTAAAGTGATTCTTTTAAGTCACAAGCATAACAAAAATTTATAAGGATTAAAAATTAGAGTTATTATCATTATCATCCTATATTTATTTTGGTTGAGATGAATGAAAAAAAATGTGAGGTACTAAGTAATAAAATTTTACTAAGTTGTATTAATTCTATTATGATATATATGACTCTATATATACTTGATGTTTTTCATGCTAATGTAAAAATATATAATTTAATGAGAATAAAAAACGAAAAAATCCATGGATACTAGTTTAAACTAATATATTTTTTAAAAATGATGAGTGTCAAGCCCCATTTATTGAACATAAAATGGAGAACCTCTTTATGAATGTTTGAGAAGAGATAAAACTTTACAAGAAGGGGAAATATTCCTAAACAATTACATGTTTGGAAGGAAATGATGGTCCTGAGTTCCTGATGAGAAGAAAATGTCAATATAAGTAGCATTAAAAATTCAATTTATAAAAAATTTAACAAAAAAATTTAACAATTAAATGAATATAAAAGAATGAATGGATAAATCAAATTTAAAACAAACAGATAAATAATTTTCATCAAAATTTAAAAAAATAACTTAAAAAATTCATAGTTAAATAATGAAAAATTGATCTAGAATATAGACTTAAATCCTAAAATCTTATGACGGGTTGAACAATGAATGATTGTCGAAACACGTTCGCAAAAAAATAACAAGAAAAAACAACAAACAAAAATATTCAATCATGGTTACTGGTTGACCTAGGTTTCTAGGAACTAAATATTTTTTGGATCATAAAACAAGGATGAAGGAATCATTATTGAGGATCAATGATTGTAAAAATATGATTAAAATTGAAAAATAATGTCCTTCAAATATCTTTTGGCGGTTGTTGATTCTATAGTCAACCGGAATTGGGTTTTTAAGAAATAAATCCTTATATGAATCGTGAAAAAATGACAATGATGAGAGATCTAATATCAATGATTTGAAAATATGATTAAATTTGACTAAATTTGACTAAAATCAAGGTTCGTGATTGGTGAGTGGTCGTCACTTTCATTGTATGTCAAGAAGAAATCGATTTCAACAAAACGAATTGAGGGGTTTGGTTTTTGATTGTTTTTTAATGGTTTTCAATGTCGAATTTTAACAAAATAAATGTCGGAACATATTTTAAATAATATTTTACATCATTTTTTTGGAAAACCAATTTCAAAAACTTTTTTGACTTTTTTTATCATTTTTTAAAGAAACAAATTTAAAAATTTATTATGAATGATTTTTAATGTCGGTTTTATAGAAAAATGATGTTAAAAACACTACTGAAGAACTTTTGATGTCAGTTTATTTCAGAACTGACATTAAAAGTTTTCCTCTTGAATTTTAACACTAGTTTATAGGAAACTAACATTATAACATCAATATTAAATATGTTATTTCTACTGATGAGTCCTTTTTAATGGTTAGTTTCTCTAGTTAAATGTAAATTAACCCTTGAAACATGGGATTCACTCCTTGAACCATAACTTGGTTCATGATGCAACCACTATAAATTTTTTAACTATTTATGATGAGTCAATTGTGATGAACTATCGTTGAAATTGAACCCTAAAAAATACTTCTACAAAAACATTGTTTTGTAATGGATATTTTTTCTATCATAATTTTTTTGATGGATATCTTGTATATTGAAAAACAAAAAGAAATGATTATTAGTGTGGTAGTTTTATTTTCATCACAAATAAATATTTGTACTGGAAATAATTACCCATTAAAATTAACCTTTTGTGAAAAAAATATAATTTCATCACTAATAATAAGGACAAAAATAAATAAATTAAATAAATTAAAAAATTAAATATATATAACATTTCATATGTAAATTAACAACCATTTTATATAATATGTCAATCCAAAAATTATTATATTATTTTTTTATTAAAAAATCATGGATCGCTGTGGTGGATGAGGATCAGGTGAAGGATCAACTAGAGGGAACTCTATCCCCAAACCATGAGTAATTCATCACATGTATTCCATCATTTAATCAATCTTTGGCTCCTTCCATCGACGTTGCTCCTCCTTATACCACTCATATTATCTACACTACTCCTCCTACTCTCTACACATGCTTTGTATAATCTCATTATGATATTGAAGCATGTCCTCAAACTCTACATATTATAATGAATCTTCATGATCTCCTCTCGATTTGGATGATGAACCTACAATAGTATCATAGTAACTGGAAAAACTCAATCAAGAATAATAGCAATCACTCAACCTTTATCGATACCTTGTTGGGTCACGTGCAGCAAATATTTCTCATTAAAACCTAAATCATTGGTGTCTTGAACCTCAGTATCATGACTAATATCACGTTCATGGGAATTCATGACCTCATATGTCTCCTTCAAATTCAATTAGATATTAAAATAGTTATAATATTGATTTAAATTTTATTTAAAAAAGCATTATACAAAACACAATATGGCATTGTCAGTCATAAGTAATCTCTCCAATGGTAGGATCGGTGTATATCTTCTTATAAATTTTGAATTCCATAACATCAGGATACTCAACAACCTATATGAATATAAAATAAACATTTTAAAATTATAATATATAGAAATTATGAAATAAATTTAATACTAATTATTACTAATTATGGGCAATTATTTATAATTATTGGAAATGTACTAACTATAATAATCTTAAGTTTCCCACCTAGCCACGTGTCCTCCCTACATACCTCTATTCTTATTTGTGAAACCCCTTCCAAGTTAATCTTCCATTAAAATCCATTCCTCTCACTCCATCCCCCTTCACGGTGACATTACCCTCGCTTTATCATACCGCTTGAGTTGCCGATCTAGGTCTCTCGCTGCACCGAGTCATCCTCTACCTTTGTCTCAATTGACTTATTTCCTTCCATGTCTCTTCTGTAGTCAGTTTTACTTAGACTATATTACCTCTCTCACTTAATCTCCAGTCAACCGACGGTTCCAGTACAACAAATTCCTCGACTACCTCCTAAATCTGGTTCTCGTCCATCCCTCTTCCACACGTGGATTACCCCATATTATGGTCTTTTGTTTTCATCACATCCACAACTATCGATTTCTATCATATTCTCCTCCCACTTGAGTAGTACCCCTTTAAACCTATAGTTCACACATTCGTTGGTCAACATCTCTCTCTAAATCACAGATTCTTTACATTCCTCCAAGAGTTTTGTCATAGTAATACCATTGTTTTTCGAGATTTCCCTAACAACTGCACAGATTTTGACTGCTCTATCCACTACATAATGCTACACTCTATGTTTAATTTCAAAGACACTAGTATGTGTTATTAACTCATTTTATTTTATTATAAAATAAATGTGTCATCACATTTTTGGAAAATATTCATTTTCAATTCTCATACTCAATCGATGTCACATATCTTATACATCTTATATAAACTATAAGAGTAACACTTTCACACCACATCATATGGTGTAACAGAGGTAACCTGACCTTAGTTTATTACACAGAAGTACTTCATGGCATCGATGTTCAAGATTTAATGTGTATGTTGTTACTGTTAATAGAAACCTCATTATATAAACACTGGGATCATTTTGGTGTTTTCCTAATCAATGTATATTAAATTAACTTCACTTTCTAATCTGACCACTCTATTTTCAATACATTTTCTATGAGAAGACCAAAAAATTACTACTATACATTCTCTACATTCTCTCTAAATATCATCATTTACATCTATCTTTTACACTACATCATATCATCTAACACAAGTATGATTTCCTTTTTAATTTCAGTACATATATTTCATTGTGTTTTTTCCCACATTTTATGTCTTTCTCATTACTAAAATTATACACCAGTATAATTAAAAATTTAGAAAATTTAGTGTTTTCCAATTCAATGTACATGACATTAACAGTACATTCCACCATGCATAATTTTCTTTTATTGCGCACCTTGATAATTAAATATAAATAAAAAAAATGTAAATATGTCTTCCATGGAAAGCTCTACATATTCAATGACATGGAAGCAAAAAGTTATGTACAAATAAAAAAATGTCTCTCAGTGCTCTATTATCTTCACTTTAAAAAGTCTATCTTAATTTCATTGGTTCAACAGTAGTTATCATTACCTCTGGAAATATAATAGTTCTTACATCTATTATAAATTCTTCAATCACGTCTACTGATATGTATCGTACTACATTATCTAAACCTATATCAAAAGCTAGCATCACAAATGGAGTCACACGCATTCCATTGTCATCTCTATCTATCGACGGTCAGTTCTGATTATGTTTACTAGAACAAAACAATGCTCCAAAAAATTATTTATAGACTAACAAAAAGTATACGTATTTAACTTTAAATTTGACGATAGTTCCTACAAATTATGTTCCTCATCCAAATAAAAACATGTCTTTCCTGTCACACTCAAGAGATGCAAGGTTGCAGCGGAGGAAACTTATGAAGGAATTATAGAAATTTCATAAGTTCTATGTTTTTTTCACTGTATAATGTCCTAATTAATAATATCGTTTCAATAGTTTTATTCATTTCAACTGACACAATAATAGTGATGAAATCTATTGGAAATTATTTAATGATATCTAATGATCTATCTGCTACTCCAACTACTGAACTGGTATAAACTGATGTCATCACATATGTAGTCACACAAATTCCATTATCATCATTCTGTGTTAATGGTTAGTTTTGGTTGTATTTACCATAAGAAAACACTACACTACCAACTTCTTTTCATACTAACTCAAATGATTGATATTTAACTTCTTCTTTGGCGATAGTGCATGTTAAATCTTCTCCTCAACCAAATACAAACATGTATGGACCTTCAAGATCAAGATATGCAAGGTTCTAGTGGAGGCAACTTCTGAAGGAAAGAAAAAAATTTTGTAAGTACATTGTTATGTTCACTTTAAATTTCCTTACTAATTATCAAAGAACAACAAAAATTCTGTGATTTCACTGTTATGTTTTTCTTACAATGTCATAATTAATGTTATTGTTTCAATATTAGTATTCCTTAAAACTTACAATATAACAGTGCCGAAATATACTAGAGATTATTTAAGGACATCTACTGATATGTCTAGTACTAGAATAACTAGACCAATATCAATTGATCGCATCACACATGGAGTCACACAGATTCTATTATCATCTTTATGTTTCAATGGTTAGTTTTGATAATATTTAACAGAATATATCACTACACTTACAACTTTTTTCCAGACTATCACAAATGGGTGATATTTAAATTCTTATTTGATGACAGTCCCTGAATGGACCGTTAAACTCAAGGGATGCAAGGTTACTGTGGAGAAAATTTATGAAGGAGTGACATAAAGATTGTAAGTACTCTTTTTTGTTCACTACAATTTCACCTACTTATTATGATCATTTCAATAATTTATTTAATTACAACTAACACATTAACAGTGTCTACATCTATTATAAATTCTTCAGTGAAATCTACTAGTGCATCTTCTACTCTAATAAATGAACTATTATCAACCTATGACATGACACATAGAGTCACATGCATGCCTTCATAATATTTTTGTGTTAATGGTTAGTTCTGTTTCTATTTCAAACTACAAACCAATACACTTCATACTGCATTCCAGACATAGGAAAATTAGGGTAGATTTAATCAACTACTTCATTGATGACAGTGCTCGAATAGTCTTCTCTTCATCAAAATACATATATGAATTTCCTGTGAAACTCTACAGATGCAAGGTTACATCACAAGCTCATTATAAAGAAGTGACAAATAGTTTTTAAGTTTTCTATAAATTTTCACTTTAAAATTTTCAATCTAATTACATTATTTAAATACATCTAATTATTAAAGTTACCAAAAATTCAGCCCTGGGACCTAATGAAAATTATTCATTGACATGCACCGATCTTTCTTCTACTCTAATAAGTGAACCACTTCCAATATGTGTCTACACAGACAGAGTCACACACATACCATTATCACCATTATGTATCGATGGTGAGTTCATTTTTACTTTACCAATAGAGATCACTAATCTTCACGCAGCATTTAATACTAACATAAATTAATAATATTTAACTTACTCTATTACCACAGTTCTTGAACCATCTGCTCCTCAATCAACAATGTGTTCATGATCAAACAAGAAAAAACAAAGACCAGTGAACTTCACACAATCTCCACTACCATTCTGTAAGTATGATGTCAGTGCTCTTTGATTAACATAATTTCAGTCGTACAACCTTTTTATTCACCGTATAACAGTTTTCTCAATATTCTTTGTAGCATTCATGACTGTAAAAAATATTATATCAGATTCATCTCTTGTCCCCTCGACACAGTAAGCACAACAACTGTCTCAACAAATTATTATCCATGTTAGTGTAGTGTTTTGTTTTGATGGTTCCCTAAACTAACAGATTTTTTATGAAGCTTACTATTCATGGGGACTATAATAAAGGTATTCCAGTTTACCCAATTCACTTCAAACAGAATTTAATTCTGTATTATTTATTCATGTCCATGTTTACCTAACATTTGTTGTAACATAAAACTCACTAGAACAACAAAATGCCAAGAATGTAAGTTAGTGTGACTAGAAAATCGACATAAATGGTTCAATAATAAACCATCATCTTCACATATTGTGAATATGATTTTTGATTAATATATTCTACAATCTACTATTGTTCAATCAAGTTATTCAGATATTGGAGACCCTTCTAATGTACGCCAATATTTTCAGTCATTCATGGGGTTTGATGAGATAAAAAAATACAACAACATACAAAACTCATGTTTCTCATTATGTAGCTCAATGGGAAATATTTATTTGGAATTACTACCATCATACCCCGAATACCTAGGTATGTTGGTTTTCAACCGAACTATCGTTGAGGCCCAAGATTTCCAAGACCACATACATATTTACAACTCAATGTTTTCATTCACATCCTTGGGAGAGAAGGTAGAAAGGTCATTCAAAAATGGTAGAGCTCCATGTATATTCAGATTAAATGGAAAAAAACAACCATAACTTAGTTAGTTTATGTCCACCTGATGGAAAACCACCATAGTTCGGACAACTATACGTGTATGATACTGCACATGAGTGTTAGAACAGGGTTTGTGGGGTTAGGTATCGGTCTAATTCAACACTAAGTACTAAACTGTCAAACCTTTCATCAATTAATAGTAACAAAATTACTTGATGTAGATTTGCTGACAGTAAACTACAATCCATTGTTGACTACAATATTGTAGAGAACCTACAACAAATGCTACAAGAGCATAATGATTTCGCTCAAGAATTCATAAGTGTAAGGGATGTTCTTAATCATAAATTGGTGCCAACATTAAATCTATTTCTACTTAAAAGAAGAAAAACAAATGAATCCACATATAACCTACCAAATACTTCTGAAATTTCAATGTTGATTGCCGGTGATGTTGAAGATCTCAACCAAGAACGGGATATAATAATTTAAAGGAAAAGTGGTGACTTACAAAGAATTGATGATCTTCCCCCATTGTATCTTCCATTTCAATACCCCTAGATTTTCCACAGAAGTTCAGGATCAATATGTTGAGAACATACTTCATCGAGATACTCCTTTCACAACAAGTGCTACACTTAGGAAGGTAACAATGAGAGATTACTTCTCCTTTCACATGAAATTCCATGGAAATCTTGCCTCAACCTTACTACATTCTAGAATATTATTGCAATAGTTTATTATTGATTCTTATATGATGATTGGGTCTCAAAGAATATCTTTCATTTGATTCAATCAAAAATTATTGAGGGTCAAATTGTAAAATGGTTTGTAAGATGCAATTATACGAGATGATCATGATGGTTCATCCTACGGGAAGGATATCATTTTACCTTCAAAATTAATCAGTGATCCCATGTATATAATCCAGAATTACAAAGACGTAATGTCAATTTGTTACTAGGATGGATATCCAAATATTTTTTTTAACATTCACATGTAACCCAATGTGGCATGAAATTACTCAATTTGTTAGAAATAACAATATTTTTCCAGCTGACTTCCCTCAGATATTATCTCGGGTTTTCAAAATTAAGGTTGATCATATAATGAATGATTTAAGAGAGGGTTGTTTACTTGGAAAGTCACGAGCAGTTAACAATCATTATTTTTTCTATTCACTATCTATAGATTTCTCTTTAATATAATATCAACTTCTATTAACTTTATATAACCCTATTTTTCCCATTTAGTTCTTCAAACTGTGGTGTTTCAAAAACATGGCTTTCTTCATGTCCACATCCTATTATTTCACTATCATGAAAACAAATTTAACACTCCTAAATATGTAAAAACAATTTTTTGCGCTAAAATTCCAAATAACTATACATACCCAAAACTTCATGAAGATGTCGAAAATTTCATTATGCACAGACCTTGAGGTGATGCCAACCGTTCTTCGCCTTGTATGAGAAATTTAAAATGTACAAAACAAATTCCAAAAAAAATCAGACATACTACCATTGATTATGATGGTTTTTTGTCTATCATAGAAGGGATGATGGATGAACAGTTACTAGAAATGGTATCTCTTTGTATAAATGATTTTTGGTACAATATAGTCCTGTTTTTCTCTTAAAATATCATGATCATCTGAATATTGATGCTTTCAATCAATCATCTTCTATCAAATACCTCTTCAAATATATTGGCATTAAAAATGGGTGTGTGGTAGTAGCACTTTACCAGAGCAACAATAGTGAGAACCTATACAACAATGTGGATGAGATAAAT
This sequence comes from Viscum album, assembly GCA_963277665.1. Taxonomy (NCBI): domain Eukaryota; kingdom Viridiplantae; phylum Streptophyta; class Magnoliopsida; order Santalales; family Viscaceae; genus Viscum; species Viscum album. The sequence continues at coordinate 729,988,492 of OY728155.1, forward strand.
ATATACTATGACAGTCAGTACATATCTCCCTATGAGTCTTCTTGGAGGATATTTTCTTATGATATACATTATAGATATCCACCAGTTGATAGGTTACGTTTCCATTTATCAGGACAGAATTGTGTGACCTAAAGTGACAATGATAATATTGAAGACATATTGACTCATTGAAATATTTTCTAAAATAATTTTCACATCTTGGTTTCAAGAAAATAAAACATACCCAAAAGGTAGAGGTCTCAGGTTTTCAGAATTACCAACTAGATTTTTCTTCCACTCAAATGAAAAATATGGAATCCTAGGAAATAGGGATTCTGTATTGGTAGACTATATTATGTGCCTCCAATAACTGAAGATTTGTTTTACTTGTGGTTAATTCCAACAAAAAATAAAGTTGCAAAATCATATGATGGTCTGAAAAGAGTGAAAAGTATTACTCATGGAACATTTATGGAGTCCTGTTTTTCTTTGGGACTATTGGCAGATGATGCAGAATTTATTGAAGATATAAAAGAGGTGTCAGCTAGGGGAATGGGACAATGTTTATGCAGGTTGTTTGCAAGCATGTTAATTTTGAATAACATATCTCACCCATACATTTTTTTAAAATTTTGGGGTCAAAGACTCATTTTTATTAATAAAGAAAAGCAAAGACCTCTTTTAACTAGGTAGAGGGAGACCCATTACATAGCCTGAAGGCCCAGTGAGCTTGTAGCCCATTAGATAGCCCGTAGGCCCACATTTTTGGCCCAATTCCCATTCTAGCATCAAACTAGTGACATTAGGTCTGAAGATATATTATATGCCCAAATATGGATATTAGAAATGCAAGGTAATTCTGTAAGATGGTCAAGTAATTTTATAAAAACAATTTACTTCCATTTAATTATATTATGTGATAATTCACAATTTTTCAGTATAAATTATTCCAAAAGAATATTGAAAGTTTTCATTTCAAATGAAAGATTATTTTTTATCCTTTTATTAATAATTAATAACTCTCTACAGATGACTACAGTTTTTTATTTATATTTTCTTCTATTATTAGTAAAGTGTTTTTTATATTGCACTCACCTAAATTTAATACAATACTATTGTCATCAGGTTATTGACAATATTCGTTACTAAAAAATTACATAATTATAAGTGTATTCAAAATAATCTATTCAGTATCCATTGTAGTTGTTATTATTTATACATACTGAAAATATGATGTGAATAGGTTAGGAATACACTTTTGTACTATTAAATTACATAATGCTTATTGCGTTCTCTCTAATCAGTAAATTCTCCATCATAGATGCTATATTTTAATTACTCTTCATTTCTATAATGATTAAAAATAGATTATTTTACACTTATCTGAAGCAATATTCAGCAATTTCCTATAATTGACACTTACAGATCATCATAGAGATATGTATGCTCTCCTTGAAATAGACCAAATTTTTTGGAGCAATGGTAGTTCTCTTCAGTTAAATCCTCCTATACCAGTTCCATATTCTGTAATTGATATCCATCCAAATAGTTTAGTTGTAGAATAAATACATTACAATAGAAGATACTTCAGAATGAATATACACTTTTATAGAGTATGCTTACCGATGAATAGAAAAATGTGATGGATGTCATTTTGTCTTCATTGTCTTTTGATTCTGGGGGTTTCTTCTTATTACATGGATATAGAGGCACGAGTAAAAAATTCATTTAGAAAATATTAACACCATTGTTTAGATTATAGGTCACTATTATTCTTTTCATTATTTTGAGTAAAATAGCATCATTACTACTTCCATGTGGATAAACTACCCATTCGAAATTTTGTATCAAAATCTCTATTAATGAGAAGTCAGTTTTCAATATTTAGCAGGGAAGTGATCCTTTCGAACTTTTACACTTGACAAAGATGATTATTTGGGATGATGTGTCTATGGTTCATAAGTACTTATTTGAAGATCTAGACCATACATTGAGAGATTTAATGTTAGTAAAAAATGTTAATGCTTCAAATTTACCTTTTGGTGTAATCACAGTTGTATTGGGGGAGATTTTAAGAAAATATTACTGATAATACCAAGTGGTGATAGAAATGACATTTTCTTTTCAAGTATTAAGTCATCATATCTATAGAAACACTCTTAGGTCTTAACTCTACCAAGTAATATGATATTGAATTCGATTACTTCCACCAATGATTCAAATGCAGTCCTTGAGTTTACAAAATGAACCATAGATATTGGTGAAGGTATAGTTGGATAACCTAATAATGGTGAAACACTCATTCAAATTCCTTCAAAATATCTTCTTACCAACTCTGAAAATGCACTGGCTGCAATTATTGACCATACATACCCCGTTTTCAATGAAAAATATGGTGATGTATCCTATCTGAAATAGCGTGCAATTTTAACTCCAACTCGTGATGTTGTTCAACAAGTAAATGATTGCGTGTTGTCTATCATAGACTCTAAAAAGAAATATTACTTTAGATTTGATTTAGTTATCAGTGCAAGTTTTGATACTGATAGGGCAGAAAAAATATACACCTCTGAAATGTTAGATGGTATCAATGTTTCTGGGTTGGCTGGACCCAAAATTACACTAATGAATTGTGTCCCTATTATGTTACTAAGAAATGTATATCAATCTGTTGGTTTATGAAACATCACCCATATGATTGTTACTCACATAGGTGATCATGTTATTGGAGTAAAAATTTTGAGTGGTTGTAATTCGGGGTATTCTGCCTTCATTCCAAGACTAACTATGACACACTTTGATGTTAGGAGGCATTTTAAAATAAAAAGACGGAAATATCCTTTTACAGTTTATTATGCAATGACTATTAATAAAATTCAAGAGAAATCATTGTCTTTTATTGGGTTATATCTTCGAAAGCCTTTGTTCTCTAATGGTCAATTATATGGTGTGGATTCTAGGGTTACATCAGCAAATGGTTTGAAAATATTAGTTCATGATAGCACTAACACATCATTTGAATACACATAAAATATTGTGTAAAAATAAATATTTGATAACCTATCTTAGGTATCATTTAAATTATACTATTGATATTTTACTATGGTTTGGCTATGCAATATGTGTACTTCCATGTCTTCTTTACCTACTTACTATGTTTTTATTTTCACCACTGAATGTAAATTTACTCAGTAAAAAAATTTCCTGATAAATGACCCCATTGAATGAGATTACACAAGAGGACGATGAAACACAAAGGATTGTAGTTCGTGTTCTGAACATGGGGTGTAATTCATCACCCAAATATTCCAATGATGATTTTGTGGTTGATCTAATACTTTGTGATAAAGATGTAAATTTACATTACCTAAAAAAATTGGTTTTATTTCCATATTGATCAGTTAGGTTGTGTACATATTTTGATATATATATATATATATATATATAATCTCTATTTCCTATGTCATCAATGTTTTTTTACATATTAACCTACATGAAACATACTTTCATTAGGGAACAATGATTCAATGTTCAATAACTAACTGTCAACTTATCTCCAAGTACAAACATCTTTTGCATTAAGGAATATGCTATATAATACAAAACTTTCAAATAGCTTCAAACTAAGGCACTTAATTGGAAAGTAGACATGCCTATAGAATCATGTTTATATCCACAACATTTTTTCATCCTTCTGATGCAGAAATTACACTTTTTAGTTTCGACTTTACATCATATGATTCCATTATTCAAAGGATGATTCCATAGGAACATTTAATAGGTATATTTCAGTAACATTTTGATGTCACTTTTATGTGTATTTGATTTCAATAAAATTTAGATTAGAGTATTTTCTAATTCATCCATACTATATTCAAAATAAATTTCTTATGGTCATCTATGTTTTAGAAATAATTGTACGTCTACGTTACACACATCTAGTATAATCTATGGGTAATTCCAATATCAGGATACAGATTGTTCTAGAGGGTGATAGGTTATTAATTTTCTACTCTTACTATATTTGACTACATCAAATAAAATTAATCCATAAAATTAAGTTCTTTCCCTGCATAGGGATGCAACTTACCGATAGTTTATTGGTAGACTTTGCAAATGAAATGATATGTTATTTGGATAATAACAATGATACATAAACCATTATTATATTGAAACTTTTTCTGGTGAAGCGACTGAGATGTATGGTTTCCATCTACAATAAACATTTTTTGTGCTTTATAAATCACTATTATTTGAATATATTTCTTTGAAAGTATAATATCTATAAATTATTTCTAATATTTAAAAATTATTTCAGCATCTGTTATTGTGACTACTACTCTTAATGCTGCAAAGATTTTTTAAAACCGAGATATTCCAGAAATAAAAAACTTCATATATAGGTGACATTTCAAATGTTGTAACATATGAATTTTTACATACAGTTCTCGGTACATCAAAAATATAATACCCACATGTTGTTATTATTTATTTTTAAGTCTTATTCTATATTTACCAGGTTTGGTTTGGAAATCCCATCATAGTTCAATATTCCACCACCAACAAGTGGCAACCCTTCTACATATGTATTGTATTGGAATAACAAGAAAACAATTCCAGAAGGAAAAATATATAAAGAGGCACGTAATATATCAAAAAAATTGAAAATTAATTATGTATTATTATGAACTGTTTAGTTATTTCCACAACTATTGACTATAATATTATGTACTCAATCTACAGTAGCCTACACAGTGCTTAATTGCAGGAAAAATACAAAAAATTAAAAGCACTTGTTACTGGACTTATTTGTCATGTGACTCTTGCATTAAGAAAGTACACCTTTAAGATGATAGAATATGGTTTCATAACTGAAAATTATCTCATAATAGCACTACACCTAGGTTAACATTTTATGATTTTTAAATTGCTAACTATCGTGTTATTCCTTTCCAAATAAAAAATTAAACGGCTTATTATCACTCACATTGTAATCATAATATTAAATTCGACATATTTAGATTGAACCTACTGGTTACTAACAACTTAGACTCGTTTTAAATATTTTTATTTTACAAAAATATCATGCAATTCATACACAAGATATTTGCAGAGTTGAGATCATCTTTGATACAAGTAAAACCAACATTTTCTATCATGTTAAGAAAATTTAAAATTATAATTCCTAACATTGCTTATTGTTTGATAATTAAGATGATAACGAGTATGATTTCCCCCTATAATTGTACATTTTCATATCAAAGAAAGTTTTTTTTATCACTTGAAGTATCAAATTTTAATATTCAAAATCTTCATCGTCCAATAGAACAAAACACATACAAGGTAATTTTCATTAGCGACAAAGAAAATTACATCATAATTTTCAATGACATCTTCATAGACAATCAGGTACTAGATATTATATGTTCCAAAACTAATTGATTTTGGTAAACTGCAAAGAACTAATCCTATTATAATTTTTATAAAATATCATCAGAGCAGTGGCTTTACTATATTAAGTAGTCAGATAGAAAAAAATTAGGTACAATATTTTAAATTCTCTTAATTTATTTAGCTACTAGTAAATAACCCAGTACTGGACTATTTCTTTAATCATTCCATTGTAGGATCATTAGTTTGTTGAACCTTTTTGACACAGTACAAATTTTGAAACAAGATCTATAACATCATATAAAGCTTTATCCACAGTTCAAGTAAATATATGTTATATGTAGTACATTTTTTTAACAAGCCATAAAATTATTATGTGATTATAGTTACTGTGACAACTACTAAATATTTTAACTATATTATACATGTAGAAGAAGATAATGAATAAATTTGATAGTGAAGTTGTTTTTGTGAAAATTTAACAATTATCACCTGATAGTGTGGGTAGAACATTCCAGGAAAAAACTTTAGAAATACAAATCAAGGATAAATTAAAAAACAAAAATAAAAAGAATGAATGATATTTTCTGCTAATATGAAAGGTAATACAAAGTAGGTAATTCTTTCTTCTAATTTATTATATGTTATCAAATTAAATATTCATTTTAATCACAGTATTTCTCTTTGGAGTTCACATTACCATTAAATTTAATGAAATCTGCACAAATCATATGTGGTGTCTTTGTGTTCAGTACTTTAAAATTGAAAACTATTTTATGGTTCCTTACATATTTCATTTATCTCTTTCTTTACTAGGAAAATCAGTATATGCACAAACATATCCACATGTTGTAATCATTATGATGGATATGTTTCACTAATGACAGGAAAATACTTCATATTTTGATGCATAAATAATGACATAGAGGATAATTGTATGTTGTTATTTTAAGTTATTCCTAATAAGCCTTACTGTACACAAATTATACAAAATAGGTTCAATAACACTCTAAAAAATTGTGGATGTACACCATATATTGTTGTTGTTCTATAAGGTTAACTGTGCAGAAATTCACTATCTGCGTATTTGGAATACACATTTGGAGTTATGTTCTTTAATAGTGTTTTAACATTTCTTTATATTAAATGTAATAAAAATTAATTCAGGGTTTAATTCCTTTATTTAATGCAAAGGGATTAATGAAACTTGATTTTGGAGATATACAACTTCTTAGAATAGACCAGCTCTGAGGGAATGCATTTCTAGAACATTTTCCATTATCTAAGTGATTACCTTCTTCTACATGTACTATATATCAATTTTCAATCATGTATTTCAAAATAGGACCATGTTCTTTTACAAGACTTATCAACCCTCTAAACTAAGGGCTTTATATTTCATGATTTTCATTTGTAAAATTGCCCTTTTAAAAGTATAGTTGACTATTCCACAATGTTGATGTTATCTACAGATTATTATATTAGATTTTTTGGGAAATTTAATGAATAATTATATACACAAAATCTATATCCTAATTTTCCTACCATTATGAAAATTACTATCAGTATGATAGTAGTGTGGACGAAGCTCTTTTAGTAAGAAATCATTGGATTTTTCAGACTGTATGAGCTATAGCTGGATAATGTTTCACAATAATCACACCACCAGGTTTAGGTGGCCTAATCCAAAATCAAGGTGCCATCTTCTGGGACCATATGATGATGCATACCAGTAAATGAAATAATCAGGTAATGTCATAGATAATTTCAGGTATGATATGTGTATTATTTATATTATCAATTGTATATGTGAATAAAGTTCTGAACTATCCATTTCTTATTGAATCATTCATTTGGGAGTTAGAGGTACAAGTTTATTCACTTTCTTGTCTCTATATATTAAAGATACATATTGAGGGTGATCATTTTCTTAACTGCATTTTGTTGGAATTTGAGTTTACAATAGGGATATATGGGTTCCATATGCCTTCAACAAGAAGGATTGTCTTCCTTCCTCTTTTCATGCATGTATTTAGAGGTTTGTGAACCAGATTTCAGTTTCAGCCTATCTTACTACCTATAATTCTGTTCAAATGCATTACTGTCTTCCAACCTCTTCTCATGAAGGTATAGGTGGCCTATTTGAAACTCATCATGCCATATTCTGGGATGATATGATGTTGCGTAAGAGGAAATCAAATAATGAGGTAATGCTATAGATAGTTTTTGGAATGATATGTGTATTCTATATTTCATAAATTGTACATATGAATGCAGTTTTGACACATAATTTTCTTATTTAATCATTCATTAATGAATTAGAGGTACCAGTAGATTCCCTTTTTTGTCTCCATCTGTTAAAGATTCATATTTGTGGTGATCATTTTCTCTACTATATATTTCTTGTACTGTCGGTTTACTATAGGAAAGAATGGATCTATATTTATTCAACTAGTAGGAATGTATTTATGCTTCTTTTCCTGCTAGTTTCTAGAGGTTTTTTAAGACGATTTCAGTTTTTCCCTGTCTTATTTCCTTTATATGTGTTCAACTGCATTACTATATTTCTAAATCTTCCCATATAGGTATAGGTTTCCTATTCCAAATGTATGGTTCCATCTTCTAGGATGATCCGTACCAATAAATTAAATAACTAGGAAAGGAAGCATATAGTTTGAGGTATGATATGTGTATACCTTATATTTCCAATTGTACATATGAATACAGTTTTGACCCATCTTTTTCTTATTATATCATTCATTTGGGAGTTAGAGGTACTAGTAGATTCATTGCACTAACAATCTATATGTTTTCACTACAGTATATATACATTGTAAAACATGTTATACACAAATTAGTGATATGGTATTCTGACTCACCATTTTAGTGATTAGATGTACATACTCATTAAATAGTTACACAATTTTACTGAAATGATTAGTTATAACTCACGATGATGGGGGTGATCATCTTCTATGCTCTATTTTTTTTAGATATAACTCCTGAAGATGGTGGGGCATCAAAGGTACTACAAGATTATGAAGATATCAAGATGGATAATGTTTCAAACCAATCCCACCACCATCTATAGGTGGTCTATTCAAAACTCATGGTTCCATTTTCTTGGATCATATGATGATTCATACAATGGAGGGACTTGATTAGTTACTGGTTGAGATAGAATTAGGTATGATATGTGTATTCTCTACCATCGGGTTTTAGGGTTTCCCTATACCGGATATGACATTCAGTTTCATGAAAGAACACCTGAATTTATCCCATGTTGTCTTTAATGGGGAATGATGAAAGATCTTCAATATCATCAATATCTCTCATGATACCTATACATGTATATTTTTAGGATCATTGACAAAATATTTTGAAGAAGGGAGTATAAAAATTTTCTTTCTCACCCAACTGAGATGGGTAACTGGGTCATACACTTTAGCGTAAATAAATCCCAAAAACCACAACATCTTAATCTAGAGAATCTACAACAATACTTTACACACTAATGGGTGTCTTCAATTTAAATACATTTACCTTGCATCTAGATGAACTTTCTACCAAAGACGCCAGGAAGAGTCAATTGCACACTTATTTTTTGAATTAGAAATGTCACAGATGATTCGAAATGGTTTTAGTGGGTTCATAGGTCTCCCATATAAGAAGCAGCAGGATACCCAATTTTTTAAACCTTGGTTTTTTGGGGTCCTACAATAATAGCTTTCAATGATTTGTGTGAGAGTTCATCTTAATGACTGTTTATTGGTGTATGTGCATGAAACTGAATAATTCTTGCTTAATTGGTCTCCCTAGCTTGAGTTTACCTCTCATTTCTAGGTCACAAAACATGTTGATCAACTAATCGTCTCACTAGGAACTGGAACGAGTCCCCCTCCCTTAGTAACCTTCTTACAAATAGAATTACCTTATCAAATAAAAACCATCAATTCAATATGTCGTACATATGCACGGGTGAGTACTAGTTATTACTAATTTTTACTAATTATTGGTAATTATTACTATAATTTATTACAAATTATCCATATCATTTACTAATTATTAAAAAATATTACTACTTACGAGTAATTCTTTTTATTAACGGTAATTATATGTAATTATTTTTTAATTATTGGTATTAATGGGTGATTACTAGTAACTATAAGTAATTATTAATAATTACTAGTACTTTTTATTAATTATTGATAACTATTGGTAATTATTACAAATTATTACTAATTATCGGTAATTATTAACAATTATCGATAATTATTATTAATTATGGGTAATTATTACTAATTATAAAGTAATTGTTACTAAATCCCAATAATTGTTACTAATTACAAGTAATTATTACAAATTACTGATAATTATTACTAATTATAGGTAATTATTACTAATTATTACAAATTATTAATAATTATTAATAATTATTTTTAGTTATTACAAACTATTGATAAATATTACTAATTATTATTAATTACAACTAATTGTTAATAATAATGAATAAAAATTACTAATTATGACTAATTATTAATAATTATATCTAATTATAACTCGTTATGACTAATTATTACTAATTATCACTAATTATTGAAATTAATTAGGAATCAGAGCTAATTTTTACTTATTATTCACAATTATTGCTAATTGTTGTTAATTATGAGAAATTATTCTAATTATTTCTAATTATTAGTTGTATTTATTTTAAATTATATTGAATTAAAAATATTTGGCCATAATTATTACTTTTTATTCCTAATATAAAATAAATTAAATAAATTAACAAAAAAAATTAAATAAATACCTTAAAATTGGGGCTTGTATTGGAATAGATGTGTTGATGTGCTTCAAAATAAATTAATAAAAAATTTATGTATGTGAAAAAAATTATAGAGGTGTAGAGGATTTGACAAGTTGAGAGTATTGAAGGGGGTTATGTTTTGGGCCTTGTATTGGTTAGATTATTTTCAACCAACTATTTGTGATCGATTTTCCATTTCAAATACTATTATATGTGAAAATTTTTACAATAAATAATTCCCACCATAAAATTTAATGGTGGGAAATGAAAATACATTTTTGAAGGATCTAGTGATCCATCACAAAAGCTACCCAACATATTTAACTTTTATTTACTCTATAGAAAATTTATTGGTTTTACACCACACTATATGTCACAAATAGCATCATTTTTTGGTATGCGTTAACCAATAGAAATAGTTTCTCTTTTGAAAATGTGATTATTTATGAAAGAATGATAATTCCATTGAAAATAGTGGTTTCCCTCAATATGGTGGATGTTTTTTTAAATATTGTTTCTGACTAAATTCCCAATATGGTGTAAATAACTCAAGATATATAGTCATTTATAATGAAATTATTTACCCATTTTATATAAGATAATATATTTTATTATTTTCAATGGGTACCCATTCTTTCGCAAATAGTTTTTCACAAAAATCTATTTTCCTTGTAGTGAACTATTGGGGATCAGGTTCGAAAGAAACAAGCATAGAACATTGATCTTAAAGACCCCCCATGACTTTGGTGTCTCCAACTGGGAAGTCCTGGAACCCCAACTACCACACCGAGTCATCCCGTCATCTAGTTTTAATACTCCTAATGTATTAATTCAATGAAACAAAAAATTGCATGACAGGAAAACATGCCTTCAAGGACAATGTTCAAAAACAATGCATAACAATATTTTTTGATTCGGTCTTTCATCCAACATCCATGGGAAAATGACAACATTATATTCATTTAAAAAAGAGAAACATCTAGGTTATAATAATTACCCTCTACCAAAACTATACCTCGGTCGTGAGATGTTTTTTTCACCAACACTATTAGGTCATCTCATCTTCGATCTCTCTCATTCTGCTCTCCTTTCCTGTGGTTCTCAACCTATGCCTTCAAATTTTGTTTCAATGGTACTTTTTTGTTCCTATATTATCTTCATCAAAAGAGGATCCACCATCGCATTTGTTAGGCCATGTCTTCCATCCTCAGTCATAATAAAAAAATGTCACTAAAACAATTTATAAAAACACCTAGTATATTTCTCCAATTAATGTATTCAACATTCCTTTTACTTCCACTATTATTCAGAATTAACCCTCTATTAATATTGTAAAAAACCCCTCTATTTAAATTGATAAGAATATCTCTATTGATTAATTTTTATCTCTGTCTCCAAAAACTGGGTTGAACCTCATCAATTATGACTTGATAATTATGTTCTCAACACGAATCAAACATGAACATTTCACATGACCTCCTATGTATCTATAAGATCTAGAGATTTTAAATGGAATCACCATGTTCAATTTCATAAAATATTCAATATATAGAGCTCAAAAAATTACTATATGTTATTATTAAAATATTATGGTTATCACCTAGCCATTAGAATGGTGGGAATGAATGAGATTAACTAAATTTTAATGAGAATAGTTTATATAATATTATAAAATGAATTCATTGGATATCAATTGTAACAAACTGTCTTTTCATGATGGTACGACACATTTTTTTAGTTTAAATCCTTTTTTTTATCTTAGTTAACATGAACTATGGCCTAAGGAAGGTCCCAGAATAATTGGGGGCCTGTTCGAAGCCCATAGCATTGATAAATAGACAAATAGGCTAGGCCTCAGGGTTACCACATTATTAGTACTAGCCATGTGGGGAAACCTTATGGGGATCCTTGTGAGCATTAGGGGCTACGTGGTTTGTCTGTAACCATGAGACCCTAGTCGCAAGATCATTAAAATAACTATCGAGGTTGGATAGTTGTATTTCAAATGGTTTCACATGGCTAGGGAAACCGTGAACTTTATCCATGTGGGGACTTTCCATAAGCAGTGAAGCTAGCACAGTTTGCAAACAGTTTAGCCAAACCCTACAACCAAACCCTCCACCCTAATATTTGAGTGTGATATTTCTATTTCTCCCTAAACGAATATTATAACCTAATTTTCGTTTTTCCTTCTCCTCATTCCAGTGGAATGACTCATCATCCACCCCTTGAAATCAATTTTCTCCACACCCTATTTTCTTTGATTACTCTTACATCTGAAGTCCAAATCAAGCATCGTCAGAAGAATCGGATTCATCTTAAAAAGATATACATACCTATAACTTTTTTTTAGTTTACCTTTGGATATATTATGATATGTGTGTGAAATATATTTTTCTATATTTTTAGGGCATTGGACCATTTCTTTATTTCTCCCAATATACTTTGAATCTAAAGCTGCTATCGATCGAGGGGACTTCTATAACCTTAAGGTAGGTGGTATCATCATTTCCCCCAAAAGTTTTGGTGTTTTCATATATGTGATGTTGTGCCGCATGCCAATATTCACTGCGTTTTTTCCTAAAATAGATTTCAAAATTATAAAATATTATACACACCTTCTGATACTTTTTGGGATCATTATTATGTAAATAGAGGATGACATCCTCTAACACTGACACCCATTGGGTGTGACGACTTGAATTTCCCCTTTATAATTAAAGGATTAAATTCCTAAAATACCTTATAAGAATTCTTCTTGGATTATAAATGTAATTTCCTCTATTGTATAATTATTTGTTGGACCCAAGGAACCTCCTAAGTGCTTGACCCGTATTATAAATGTAATTTTTCTTATAGGTAATTTCCCAATTTGAAATGACACATCCGATGTTTTTTATTGAGCATTGTAATTGAATTTCTAGGAATTAAATAATTAATGGATTAATTATATTTAATAGCTTGTTTCATGATGGTTCACCTTCTAAAATGAATTAAATGGTTTCAATATAAATGAATTATAACGGGTGGAAAGGACACACTAATCATTGCATGTTTTATCAAATGATTTCTATAAATTGTAATGCCTTCTTCCTATTTTATATTGACTGATTAAATTCATGAGAGTTAATGACTCATGTCTATTATCATAAATATGGTTAATCTTGTGATATAGGATATGGAACTATGGTAAGGGTATTTTTCGTTCATATTGATTCACTCTCCCTTACATCGAGTGTTGAGCATTATGTCACACACCATTTATACTATTTAGAGAGTGGGAATGACACATCAAGTCCCTTTTTAGTTGTTGGAATGATGAAACACCCACCATATTGAGTGAATAGAATGATGCATCCCACTCATTATGAGATTTAGGGCATGTACCCTTTTTCATGAGCTTATAGGATCATTATAACTAATTATGGGTGACTGAGTTTTGCTCCAGCCCATCCCACACCTAGTCTTCCAAGAATATGGATACATATGTAGACACATACTTAGAGAATATAGGTGGATTAAATATATAACTATACGATATAAATAATTATTATATATATATATTTACTTATTAGAAACTCTTTTTATCCATGAGTCAAAGTATGTAGAGCCTCATGATGCCCTTTAGGAACTAGAGCAGGCTAGTATTTATTTATTCGAAATTTTTTACTATTTCGTTTATACCTTGAAACTATTTATCTATGTGTACTATTTGTATTGCTTATAGAAACTATTAGTGGTGGAACACTGGGATTTTACCTCACACCCTACTTAGACAAACTTTGGTACCCTAGTAGATTACTTGACTACAGGAATGGATAAGGAATAGTGCCCTACTATAGATTCTTGATATGATTTACTTATAGATAGAGAATATTCTTGAGATTCCATAGGATAATCCTGTTGTATTTTGGTTGTTTTAAGTTTCATGATTTTATATTACTTTCCCTAGTTCCCCTTTTCTATATCATCAGTCCATGAAACAATTTATATGACACTCTATAGTGGATTTTGATATTATTATTCAGCTATTCATTAATTTATGTTTTTGTAGTATTTTTATTATATATTTTATATTTTCCTTCCGTTATAGCAGGATACTAGTTCTATCATTTAGTGTATGATTATATATTATGTTTTACTATTTTCTTTTTATATCCATTATTACATAAAAGGGTTTAGTCTCCCCACCATACCACATTTACACTCTCATTGTTAGCCATCAGCCTCTGGCATATGGGGAGGTAGGTTTGAGGCCATGTGACCCACCGGTTTGGAGCATAGGTTAAGTGAATACCATATCAATAAGTTACACAAAAACATAGAAATGAAAATTAAAACCAATTTAATATAAAGGATGTGTTTCTATAAAAACTATTATTATGCGCACAATGGTGTTTTATATTAAAAAATTAAATTAATAAATATCAGTGAAATGATATTAATGAAATTTATATTTCATATATTAAAAAAAATTATTTTCATCCAACAATACTGATTTCCTTAACATAAGAATAAATCCAATTTTATCAATAAAAACTATATTTTTCTAAAAGGCAATTTTGTCCCCATTTAAATTTGGAACAATTTTAAAATTAAATTTTGACCCTTTTATAATTTAAATTTCAAAAAATAAACGTCATTTTTTAAATAATAATATCAAAATTAAATTAGGTTTAACTTTTGGTAATTTTTAGGGAAGTTTTTTTTGTAAATATTGAAAAATATTAAATTTTAATTGAAAACAATTTTTTCATCTAATTTATTGATATAGTTAGATTATATTTAAAAATGGTTTTAAATTATAATTAGATAAATTTTAAATCAATAAATCTAATTTATGTCATTGGAATAAATTTCACTTTAAAATTGCATATAATGAAACTTCAAACTTTTTAACTTTTTAACTTTAAAAACCAGCTTTCTCATTGTGTCTCCAGGGTTATTTTAAAACTAATTTATTTCAATTATGTGAATTGAATTTGAAACAAATGGAATTGAAATTTGGAATTATAAGTTTCATACTAGGTTTTAAGGTCATTTTCATTTTCCAAAATAATAATTTTACCATGATTAAAATAAGATTTACTATATCATAGGTAAAATAATGAAATGACGTTTTTAAAGTAGAAGCTTAAAATACCTAATAAATACGACTATTAATGGGGTTTTGAGGCATTTATTGACCCTAAACAGAATTTATGACATTAATTATCATCCAAATTCATCTAAATTAGTTCCTCCTTAGTGTGTTCTTCTTTAAATATAAAATAATCATTAATTAATCACTTAAAATCACCCCTCCTCAAGTATAAATACCTCCCATAACCACCATATTTCTCTTAACAAGACTTTAAGATCCTAACATCTCTATAAACAGAAATCCTCAAAACACTCCCCACTTAAACTTTCTTATGGTCTCACCCAAATACCATTTCTATGTTATTTAAGGGATCTTTCAAGGATGTGATATTCAAAAAGTAATTTTCACAAAGCACCACTCTTAGTATCTTTTTTATTCTACTTTATCCTCACATAATTCATTCATTGAGGGATGATAAATACATAATAATGTATATAATAGTGTTTTATTTTTATTATATATTATATCATATATATTTAATTCATCATCTCCTCATATTCAAATAAATGAAACCACTATCCAAATTATGGCGGCTTACCATCACTGTGAATAATAATTTATTGTCTTCCATTACCACCTTCAGGGCTGGTCATAAAAGAATTAGTATGTTTAAATAATATATTTATTGGTATATTATAACATATTTAATGTTTTGGAACTATCATATTAACATAATATTAAATAAAATGAAACTAGTTCACATTGTTCAAAACAAATCTCCAAAATCAACTAAACATTTACCATATATGTTTTATCAAATGAATCATCCTAATACAAGAAATAAAAAATTATATATGGGACCATTTAGAATAATTTAATTTTATTAATACTATTTAATTCCACTTCCTAGTTTTTAATCCCATTTTACAACAACATCCATAATTATACAGAAAAACTAACTGATCTTGAAACCATGAAACAAACTCACCTAAAACCATAAAAACAATGAAATATTCTTAATTAATGGTTCATTAGTTGTTATAAAATCATAAAATAAGGTATTATAAATATTTATATAGTAATGTAATGATTTAATACCATTTTAATCCATTATACAGGTGGTTAATATACACACAACTAAAGTGATGCAAGAAGTGAGGGTTTCTCATCTCACTTTTACTTCTAGAGATATTTTCCATAATCCCCACCTATTTCTTTTTTGTGGTGTATATATACTGACCTTTGATATATAATATAATTAATCTAATTATATTAATTTTATTCAATGTTTCATTTCAAAATTATAACTTCAATGGTGCATATGATTTGACATATTATAAATTGTAAGGGATTTCTTAACCCAATTTTAATTCATTGTGTTAAACATCTACTTATTGATTATGTGTTTCTAAGATTATTTGTGTAATTAATTTAAATATATTATATATTATTTATAATTTTATTATTTTATTTACAATGGGTATACATATTTTATTCATTTTAATAATTCTAACTTCAATGATATGTTATTTATAAGTGAATTTCTTTTAAAAAATATATTTATAAAGTTACCATTAAAACTATGTTTTTCTTCCATGTCCATGTTTTTTAAATAATTTAAAAAAATAGTTTTATTGTGCTCCTATTAATTTTTAATGTCATTTATACTCATATTTTCATTTCAAAAAAATTATTACAAAGTATTCTTTTTTTCATTTTCTATAATAGTTTCTTTGTGACTTTTCCAGAAAAATATGGAAGGAATGTCTTTTTAAAATTATACAACATGAGTGTATATTCCCTCCATCATGTCACCTTAATTATTTGAAGCTTAATTTTCAATTTTGCATGTTTATTTTCAAATAAAATTTTTAACATAGTAAGTGTGAGTTTTTTCTAAAAATATGTGATTTAAAAATGAAAGGGTTGCTTTCCTTAGGAATATTTTAATCATGCAAGTGTTAATGTTTTATAAAAATGATATAGTTCATGGAAATTATTTATAAATATGGTGGTTATGTGATAAACCAATGATAGGTGGTTACATAATAAACCAATGATGTGTGGTTACATGATAAACCAGTGATGGGTGGTTCCATAATAAACCAAGGATGGGTGGATATGTTATATCCTCTAATGCATTGGGTACTCCATAGGTGGAGTTTGGAAATATTGGATATTACATTTATAATATTGATATAGAAACTTATTTTCCAAGTAATCTACTTATATTTGAGATTATTTTTAATGATATTTTAGAAAATTTATTTATTTTTATAAGGTAATATATTGAAATTTTTTAAAAGATGATTCTTTTCCCTGAATAAAAAGATTTGTTTTTTTAAATGTATTTATAGATTTTCATTATACTAATAGTTTCCTTTCCATTATGTCTCTTACTTAGCTGTTTTTCTCATACTATGTTTTAAAATTTTTATCAACTGATTTAATTTAGAATATAAAAATGTATGAAAACAAGAGGAAAATTTTGAATATTTTATATAAATAGAAAACAGGTTTTATTTTAAATACTTTTGTTTTATGGAAAAAATGGATACATTGTATATACATCCAATTTTAATGTATGGTTTTATTTTTTAAGGTTTAGTACTAATTCTTTTAAAACCTAAACCCAAAAGATCCTGGGGATTGTAATTATGTGAATTCTAGTTTAAAATCACTAAAATATGTGATGTTTAAGTTCAGTTCCTTGTAGTTGGTATCAGATGATTGTTTATATAACTTTTGAGGTTAGGATGTTGTTCAAGAATAAGTTACAAGTCATATATAACCATGATGGTTATAATAGTAAGGAGATTCAAAGTTATTTTGGATAAATTTCATGGGTTCGAGATAACATGAATAAGGATATATTATTTTTTATCCTCCTCATAGGATGGTATGTTATGATTTTATTGATATTATTACATTAACCTTTCTGGTTTTAGTAAATGGATGGATCCAGTAGGCACCAAAGTAACAAAAAATGTAAAAGAAGATGCAGTGGTTGAATGAATAGGAAACTAAACAAAATGGGTGTTATAATGATAAATCTTATGGGTATTCTAAACCATATATAAGGACTAATTATTAACCCCTAAAACCTTTTTGAGTCTAATAATGCATCAAATATGAGAGAAATGAAGCCTTGTTGAATTTCAGGTTACAACGATCATAATGGAAAATATATTTAATGACCAATATATCATGAATATGAAAATAAGAACCTAGGTTAATGTACTAAAAGTAAGGGGAAATGTTTTATATGTGATAGAGGATGCCATAAAGCAATAATATGTCAACAGAAAAAGAAGTATTCAGTTAAATCCATGTAGGGTAAAGTAGTTCTATCTGATTCATCAATTTAATGTCTTAAATGTGGGAGGTATGGTCATAACAAAAATAAATGTCCTAAGAATATGGATCATGAATGGGGTCAGTGGTACTATATAGATACATATTTAGAAATAACTAATTTCATTACATATAAAGATGAGGAAACTAAAAATGACATATGAATGGTTTGAATTATTTCTTGGTTCATGATTTGACATTGTTTAATCATAGGACATGATCATATTTCTTCAAACAGAGTATGTATTGAGGAATAACATGTAAAAGCATGATTAAAGGGTTTTTAAGAACACTGAGTAATTAATATGTCAGCATATAATAGATTCAAGAGTTATGGTGGATTTGAGGATGATGAAATGTATAAATGTATTAATACTCTTTTGATGATGGGAGTGCCTTGGGTGACCTTTATTTAGATTAAGTTATTTGTAACCCTTTTGTCTATCATGTGATAATGTTATTCGAGGAAGAATTGTCCTTTCATTTTGTGAAAATAATTTTAAAGTTATGTATAACATTTATGATTTATATTGATGAATCATAAGGATATAATTCATATATATCATTGTTTGAATAAATTATGGAGGAATAAGATAATAAATGATGGTTAATGGTTTAATGAAGAAGTTTAATGAAGGATGTATTTATGTATAATGTTTTAAAATTTATACTATAGTGGATTTTAAAATTATTATGGGAATCATGAAGCAATAAAAGAATTTTCTATAGTAGGTTTAGTTTTTTTAAATTTGGAAACATATGTTAGATGGTATCAATTCCATTGAAAATGGGTAAAAAGGTGATAATTTTTAATGTACATGTAACACTTAATTTTATGATATAAAAATTTTATTTGTAAAATAATGCATTTACTTTTCGTGGATAAAAGTTTAAAGGCATTGGGAGCATTTTTAGTTTAACATGATATCTTAATTTGAGGTAATTATGTGTTCCTGTATTTTGGTATGAAAAATGAAAGGTATGAAATAAACATTGATGTTAAAATATATTAAGGTTATTTGGGAATGGGTTAGTGTATCATGTATATTATTATTGAAATTAATTTTTTGTATAAGTATTCAAGAGTAGATGATATTATTTAGAGATAAATGTTTAAATTTATCTTGAAGACAATGTAATCAAATACATCTAAATTTTTAGCTTCAAATTTTAGTCTAGAATATTTTTAGGATTTTTTATATAGTAATTTATTGAATGATCTATGTTGAACATTGAGTATTACTATTTAATTTTTGATATTAAAGTATTTTTTTCATCATATAAAGTTTTATTCTTTTTATAAAATTAAAATATCTTATACTAACCATTTTGGTTCTTGTTAATTCTTAATGATATTATGAATAGATAGTTTTACTTTTATAGAAATTTTGATCTACATAAATTGATTCTGATACATCATGTATGAATAATTCATCTTGAATACTTACCATTTTATAAATAATATGATGATGAAATGATAATTTTCAAGTAAGAATATTTTTCAATGTTCATAGTATCGATAAAAAAATAATTACTAAACTATATAAAAAATTTATTTTGAAACAAAACATTTATTAGAATACATTTAATACCGAAAAATGAAATTTCTTTTAACCCATCATCGATTTATGGTTTTTTGATGGTTAAATTTCTAATGAACATGTTATTTATCACACTCCATCAGAACTTTTTAGTTAGTTTTTTCTTCCATGTACATGTTTTCTTACATGAAATCATAATTTGTGTTATCTTAGGTGTGTGTTTTACATTCTTTTCTCTCTTATTTAGTGTAATATTTATTGACCCTTTTTCCGATATGGGATTTTAAGAAAGGTATTTTTGAAATGTAAAAATACAACTATCGAGCCCAAATAAAAAATGGATAACATGAAAATTTCAAAGTGGTGGTTGATAATATAACATCCTAATATTTTAAAAAGAATCATTATGTTCAATATCATACCAGATTCTCCACATCGAGCTCAAAAAAATGACTAAATGTTATTATTTAAATGTGATAGTTATCCCATAGCTGTTAGTTTGGTGGGAATGAGTGAGATTAACTACATTATAAAAAATAGTTTACACATGCTTATAAAATGAATTCATTGGTTAGAAATTAGTTTTAAATGAAAATAAAAACCAATTAAATGTAAAGAAAATGTTTTTATAAAAAACTGTTATTATTCCCAAAATAGAATTTTATATTAATAAATTAAATTAATAACTATTAATGAAAGATATTAATTAAATTTATATGTTATATATCCAATAAAACCTTTTTAAATTAATCCAATAATCTTGATAGGTTTAATATAAGAATAAATCTAATTTTAATCATAAAAAAGCTATATTTTTTTAAAAGGTAAGCTTTCTGCCTTTTAATGGTGCACCTATTTTAAAACTAAATTTAAAAAAATATTATAAGTCATATTTGAAATAATAAACTTAATTTTATTAATAGGAGTATCAAAATTAACTTATATTGAAATTTTGGTATTTTTGGAGAAGTTTTTTTTATTAATAGTGAGAAATATTGAATTTAAATTGAAAACTAGTTATTTTAATAATTTATTTATATAGTTAAATTATATTTTAAATTTGTTTTAAAGTATAATAAATTCAATAATAAATCAAAAAACCTATTTTTTATCATTTTAATAAATTTTACATTGAAATTTGGTATAAAAACATTTCAAACATTTCAACTTTTTCACTTTAAAATCATGTTTTCATGTTACATCCTTGGGATTAATTTTAAATCTATTTTTTCAAATTATATGAATTTAATTTATTAATATGGATTCTATATTTGGAATCATAATATCCAAACTGGTTTTTAATTTCATTCTCATTTTTAGGCAAAAATAATCTACCATGGTAAAAAAAAGATTTACAACAGTATTGGTTAAGTAATGAAATATGATAAAGTTTAAAGCTAAAAGCTTAAAATACATAAAAACTATGAATTTTAATGGGTTTTTAGGTATTTATTGAACTTTAATAGACTTTAATAAATTAATTATCATCATATTTCTTGTTAATTAATTCCACCTCAATGTCGATGCCTTTGAAAATAAAATAATCATTAATTAATCAATTAAAACCATCCATCCTAATGTATATATACCACCCATCACCCCCTCCCCTTTCTCCCCAAAAGACATAAATCTCATAAAATCTATGAAAAACCCTCTCCTCACAAATATCCCCATGATAATGTTCTATTGGTCTCACCCAAAGACCATTTCCAAGGTCTTAAAGGGGTCCTTCAAGGAGCTGATATTCAAGAGGTAATTTTCTCAAAGTACATCTCTTAATTTATTTTCTTCTTCTACATTATCCTCACCCAATTCATTCATCATAGAATGATAAATACATAATAATTTATATT
Source organism: Viscum album (assembly GCA_963277665.1). Classification (NCBI taxonomy): domain Eukaryota; kingdom Viridiplantae; phylum Streptophyta; class Magnoliopsida; order Santalales; family Viscaceae; genus Viscum; species Viscum album. The sequence continues at coordinate 730,010,500 of OY728155.1, forward strand.
CTATATTTTAATTTTTATAATTTAATATATCATATCTATTTTATTTCTCATCTCTTCATATTCAATGAAATAAAACCATTTCCCAAATTATTGTGGCTTACCGTCTTCGTGAATAATAAATTTTTGTTTTCCATTACTCCCATAATGTCTAGTCATAAAAATATTATTATGGTTAAATAATATTTTCATATGAATATTATAACCTATTTAATGTTCTATAACTAACATATAAATATAATATTAAATAAAACAAAACTAGTTCATGATGTTCGAAAAAAAATATCCAAAATAAACTAAACATTTATCATTAATGTTTTATCAAATCAATCATCATCATAAAAGAAAGAAAAATGATATATGGTACAAGTTATACTTATTAAAGTGTATTAATACTAGTTCTAATACTAAATGACTAATTTTTCATTTTAATGAAAAATAAGCAGATACACATCATTGGGTCTGTAGAACTGGAGACCAAGGGAATCCCTAATAACCACATCCACACCACTTGGGGGGAGGGATACGAGATTACAGAGAACTAAAAGAGGGGATTACTAGGTATCCTTAGAGGCCAAGAAGTCAGCTTCATCGCAACTTGGTGCCATGTATACATGATCTCGATATTGCTGGAGAGGAGAGCCTTGCATTTACAGATCAAGTATGTGATGGTCCATAGAGGGGGTAGTGTTCTGATCAGGGAACTCCATAAAAATTTGGAGTCAGTTTCGATAAAGGAAAGGCTTATATTCTTGGACCTGTAGATCTCGAGACCAGTGAATTTGGTGATTTCCTTCATTATCAAAGAGTCACTCGCACCATAAGAAGCATAGAATACGACGCTTATCGAACCATACGGGTCACGAACCAGTCTTCCACCGCGCATACTTCCCTTACTATAGGCCCCGTCCGTGTTGAGATTAAGGCCTTAGAGAGTAGGGGACCATCTCACCCAGTACCCCATTGAGTGGGAAGTGGGAGGGGAGAGGGGAAGCCTACTGCGACCAAACCACCTGAGCAAGGGGGCATCCTTTGGGTGTCTGAGAAGCCCGACCAGGTCCACAATAAGGCATTTATCCCGAATGGTAACAATCTAATTCGAAGCATGGGGTTCAGCGTGCCTGGCATGTTTTTCCATCTTCCATAGGGTCTAGTAACCCTCAACAAGAAGAGATAGATGAGCATCTTCCTTACACCTGTTACTTGCACCAGCAAACCATTGCATAAGGAAATCATCAAAGGAGGTCAACCCACCTGCACCACCCTTGAACTCCCCCATATCAATCCATAGGGTATGTGCCCACTCACTTTGAATGAACATATGGAGTAAGGAATCCTCCTTGGGGGAAGTACAACAGGTCCACCAAGACACCAGCTAGCCCACCTTGCTCTTGATAGCCATCTCTGCAGGGATTTCATTATTACATATTCTCTACATGAGAAAGGTGTACTTGGGAGGGTTAGTTTTCCTTAAGAGGTGTCTCCCCCAATGGTCAGTTTCTAGCTACAAGAGAGTAGAAAGTATGTAGGAATAGGCTGAGAATCTACCTGAGGGAGAGCCTGTGAAGATGCACTGGTCAGTGGATGTGTCCACCATGATACTTTTAAACACAAAATCCTGTGGGGTGTTGAGAATATCCTTGATAAGGGGGTATTCATACAGGCTTCTTTGAAGGTTAAGGCGGGAGTGGGGTAGCCTGGGAAGCCCAAAACCCCGACCCCCCAGTTGCACTCCCAGAAGGAGATGTAATTGCACCCTAGAATCCACTTGGAATAGTCTTACAGCCTCAGGATGTGCTCACGCAAGGATCTCCAAACGGTGGGATCCATTTTAGTCTCTCTGAAACCAAATATGTACTTCCTTCTTTTGAAATGGCCCCCGAGGGACCTAGCCTCAGTCACTTCCCAAGCTAGTTTCCATTAAAGGAAGAACATAGGCCTCCCCATATCTAAAAAATAATTCCTCCTTACTCTAAATGTTTAGAAATCCTTCCCTTAGAAGCCCAATGGAATCTTCCCTCACCTTGAGCATCCCATGGGAAGGAGTTGAACTGATCATGAAACCCTAAAATGAACATACCTGAAACCACGCTAATAATGAAATATTATTAATGACTGGGTCATAATATTTTATAACATAAGGTATTATAAATATTAATTTAGATCTATAATTAGTTAATAAAATTATTTTTACCATTATACAAGAGGTTAATGTACACGAAACTAAAGAGAATAAAGAGGTAAGGGTTTGTCATCTCACTTTTACTTCTATGAGATATATTTCTTATTAACCGCTTATTTATTATGTGTGGTGTATATATAAGTCCCTTTGATATATAATATCATGGATATAATTATATTTATTGTAGTTAATGTTTCATTTTATAATTATTACTTATATGGTGCATATTATTCGACTAATTACAAAATATAAGGGATTTCTTAACCCAATTTCCATTCTTTGGGTTAAACTTATACTTATTGATTATTTCATGCTAATATTATGTGTAAAATGAATCTTAATATATTTTATATTATAGTTTACTTCCACTTTCATAGTAGATACACGTATTTTTTCTTTTATTAATTCCCACTTCAATGATATGATATTTATAAAATAGTTTATTTTAAAATTTATCATTTTTAAGTTACCATTAAAACTCAATTTTTATTAAATGTATATGTTTTAAAAAAATGTTTTTAATTGAATAATATTATCTTTTAAAGTCATTTATAATCATTTTTTACTTTTAAGAAAAATATAAAGTATTCTTCTTGTTGTTTTTTAAAAGATGTTCTTTGTGGGTTTTTCGACAAAATACAGAAAGAATTGTTTTTAAAATTATATGGAATGGGAGGATTTTCCTACCATCATGGGACCATAGTTATTTTAATATTCCTTTACAAGTTTGATGTTTTTTTTAAAAATGTTTTATTTTTCCATTTTATGATTTTCTAATAAAATATTTAAAAATAAAATGGTGACATTCATTAAGAATATTTTATAATGTATGTGCTCATGTTTTATGATTATGATATAGTTATTGGAAATTTTTTATAATGATTGGTGGTTACATGATAAAATAATTGTGTGTGGTTACGTGTTAAACCAATAAATAGTGGTTACGTGATAATCCGATGATGGGTGGTTCAAAGATAAACCAATCATGGGTGGTTACGTTATAACCTCCAATGCATTTGGCACTCTAGAGTCAGAGGGTGGACATATTGTTTACTCTATTTATAAGAGTGATATAGAAAATAATGTACCATGTTACCTACTTATAATATTTATTATTGATAATTATTTTTCATGAAAATTTATTATTTTTTAAAAGGTAATATATTGAACTTTTTTAAAAGGTGATTCATTTTTTCAAATAAAAAAAGTAAGTTTTTATAAAAAAAAATAGATATTCACTAGAATAACTGTTTCCTTTAATTTATTCCCCTTAATATTATTTTTATCTCATCCAACATTTTTAAAATAATAACATTATTTAAGGGACAATAGATTGAAGTATGAGAACAAGGGAAAAATTGTGAAGATTTCACATAAAGAGAAAAGATGTTTTATTTTAAAGACTTCTGTTTTATAGAAAAATATATATTGTGTGTATAGGTACACTTGTAATGTAAGTATTTATTTTTTAATGGTTGGTCCAAATTATCTAAAACTCTATACCAATTTTTTTTTTTGGGATTATAATAATGTAAATTTCAGTTTCAAATCACTCTAATATTTGATGTTTAAGGTAGGGTCCTTGTAGTGTCTCCTGGATTGGTTTTTCCTTAGCTTTAAACTTGAACTACCTCCACTCTCCTAGGAGAACCATCCATTATATAAATTTTACTCACACACTAGTAATGGGATTAAAATGACTATTTAAGGTGCTTTACATAAATTAAACCTCATGTATATATGCACTTACATAACATGTTAAGGGGATGACACATCAGTCATCAATTTAATTTAACAAATTATTACAAAAACCATGAAATAATAAAAAAATTAAAAGAATCCAATAACTACACTAGTAATTCAAGGGTTAATATCATCCTAATACATGCAATAAATATACCTTTTTTTACATTATTTATAATTAACTTAAAATTGTTATTTAATTAAGATAAAATCCCCTTGAATTTATCCAATTAATTATCTCAATAGTCAAATAATTGATTCATTTTATATTATCTGAATAGTATAAGAAATTAAATCATCCATAATTTTAAATAATTTTTTTTATTTACATTTAATATGTATATAGTGTGTTCTTGGTGGAAAGACAGAGAGTATTTTCAAATTTATTGTTTAATTAATTGGGCACATAATATTATTTAAACCATTTCTATATGGTGTGTATGCTACTTTAATATAGTAATTAATTTTATTCCCATGTATATTAATTTTTGCATGTACATCCTCGAATGACCTATACATCATGTAAAAAAATTTATTACATCATGTGTTTATTTGGAATGAATCATGTACAAATTAATTACGTCATCAGAAATTTAATTAATTACTACACATGTAAATTTAAAAAATCATGTGTGAATTAATTAATTACATCACGTATAAATTAATTGAAAATTATGTGTGGATTAATTACACAACATGTTTGAATTAATGACATATTATATGTGAATTAATTACACAACATATGTATTAGTGTTATGTACACTAGTTTTGATACCCTGAGAGGGGGGTGAATCAGGGTAAGACAGATTGAAACAACTTCCCCTATTGATCTTGTCTCGCTGTTAAGCAAGACTCTCTTCTCTCTCTTTCCTGTAGCAAAGTATAAACAAAAACTAAATCATGCATAGGACACAACAATTTTTACTTGGTTCACCCTCACTGGGCTACGTCCACGGAGCATACAACGGCGATGTGCCGATATACCAAATCCACTAAAAGAACACTGCTATTTACAGAGTTCAGGATAGATCACTTCTATTCCCAAGCTCACTACCTTTATAGTGTTTCAGGTCAGCTCACTGCTTGCCAAAAGGTAACTCCCTGTTTCTCTCTCTGTGGCTCACTGCCGGTGAAGAGGATCTCCTTTTCCCTCTTCCTTTGGTCACTGCTCTAGAAAGTATCCACTCACAGTTTATAGACCTATAGGTCTCTTCATTATCACTAATGAATACATCATCTGTTGTATGTAGATTCTCTATTGAATTACAACTTTCACCCATAGATGAATCTCACTTTACACCAAAGGTATCGAGCAATCTTCCAGCTTTGGCGCAGCCCAAAAATGACTGTCGTGCTTCTACCATACCGGGCACGCTTTTCCAAGCCGGTGCGCAAGTTTCGACACCCAATTTCAATCCGGCACGCAAGTTCACCTAAACCACTTGCCTGACACTCGCTTCTTCAACTCCAAGCTTGCGCGACTCACACCCTTTTATGCCCAAACCAATTTTGGCAAGCAATTATCAACTGTCGTGCTTCTTCAAAGCCTGGCGTGCAAGTGTCACCAAACCACCTGTGTGACACCCCTTTCTTGAATTCTAAACATGGGAAACTCACACCATTTTTCACCCAAACCACTTTGGGTGCGCAACAATCAACTGGAGAACAACTTCTAAATATCTTTATACTTGCGCGGCCACACCACCTATGCAACTGGAGCTCTGATTTTCTCTAAGTGTTGAACTCTCAAAGAATGAGGAGGGTTCTACCTCTATTTATAGGCATTTGGAAACCCTAAGCACCGGTGCGCAAGTCACTTCTCGGAGTGCTAGTCCAGCCGCCCTAGTCTATGTTGCCCTAGTAACTTGCACGACCAAACTTAAAACTTGGGCGCCCCTTTTTCCTTTGCCATATTTTGATGTTATGATCTTGAAAAACAAGTGGCACGCAAGTTTCCAAGCCTCCAGGACACCGGTGCGCAAGTCCCTTTTCCAAAAAACACTTTTCTCCATTTTTCGATTTTGAGGTCCAAAAATTTAGCAAACACTGGAAAACGGCGTCATCTTGTATCTGATCTTTTTGAACAGTATCCAGATCGACCATTCCTTTATTGACATTCTTGAATCAATCATGGATCTTTAACAACATCCCTTGAACTTGACATGCCACCATGAAATCCCCTTTGTCAACAAATTTGTACGTCATGGATTTCATTTTCAACAAACACAACACAGAGGCACACTTTTTCAAAAACCACAATCACCTCAAAAATTATTCAATGATACCTTGAGGGATTTCTTCCCAACAATATGCCCCTTTGGGTTTGTTAAAAACTCTTCCATAAAAAGATACATTGTTAATTCTTCAGCCACCATTCGCCTATTGCGATTCTCATAGTGATCAAGGATTTACTCAACACATACTCTAATCCCACATGAGCAATACTCGGCATGAGAAACAAGAGTAAATGAAAATTTAATCAATGAATCACTTCAACTCTAACACCCATTGTTGATACCAAACTAATACCAATTTTTGGAAATATTCTTACCACATTCCAACACCACTCTTCTGCTTTTATCACGATCCCAGCTATCGTTATATCTATTCTTTGATCGATAACTTCAAGCATGGTCAGATTTGATAATCTACCTGTCTGCTCACAACTTTAACTCATGTCAGGTGAAAATCCTTTTCAGAAATATTGCTTGTGTTATCCAAGATAAGCTCTGGATAAAAACTTTGAACCAGATTCAACTCCCCCTATCAGCTTCTCCCCATATCTGTCATGTTTTCTCAAATAGCCACACTATCTCCCCTTGAAAAATCAAAATTTTCTCACCCTTTGTCAATGAACCCAAAGGTCACTCTTTTGCAGTCTGTAACATAGTAGATAACACATATCAGCACATTAGGGAAAAACACATCATTCCTTGGGGAAAGGGGGGACCCACATCCACCCTTTTTCAAGTGCGGGGAGTCCACTGAACTCCAAGAGCTAGTTGATGCCTCTCAAAAGCTTCCTTGGGTAAGAACTTTGTCAGAATGTCTACAACCTGTAGCTCTATAGGCACATACTCCAACTTTATAGTTCCCTGCTCAACTTTCTCCTTGATAAAATGATACTTTATCTCAATGTTCTTTGTCCTTGAATGATGGATGAGATCTCTGCTAAGATTTATAGCACTTGAGTTATCACATTGGATTCCGATCAGATACTTCACTTCAACTCCCATATCATCATGTTGTTGCTTCATCCACAATAACTGTGTGCATTCTTGAGTGGCCGCAATATACTCATTCTCCGCGGTGCTCAATGAAATTCAATCTTGCTTCTTTCCAATCCAAGAAATACACAATCCACCAAGATAGAAAGCACCACCTAATGTTGATTTCCCATCATCCACTGAACCGGCCCAGTTTGCATCAGTATATCCCAATAACTCTGTCAGAGATTTGTCATTATATGTCAAGCTAAAGTCCATTGTTCCCTTGATATACCAAAGTATTATTTTCACTGTAATCATGTGGCTTTATTTGGGATTACTCTGATATCTCACTACTTGGAATGTGGCAAAAACAATGTCAGGCCTTGTTGCGGTCAAGTACAACAAACTTCCAATAATTTGTCTATATTCTGTGATATTAACTGCCTTGTCATCCTCATCTTTGGACAGTTTTGTCTGGGTAGCATTTGTACTCTTCGTCTCCTTAGAATTTTCCCTTCCAAACCTTCTCAAAACCTCTATGGAATATTTGGATTGAGAAATGAATGTTTCATTACTTCCTTGTGTCACATGTAGACCAAGGAAAAACATTAGATCTCAAATCATTGACATTTCAAACTCACATTTCATGAATTTGGAAAATTGTCTACACTGAGCTCCATCTGATCCGCCAAATAATATTTCATCGACAAAAAACAACACCATCATTCTTTGATCACTATCGTTGTTGATATAGAGATTGTAATCAACTCCCCCACACTGGAAACCAATCTTCTTCAACTACTGATCAAGCCTTGAGTACCATGCTCTTGGTGCTTGTTTCAGCCCATACAATGCCTTCTTTAGTCTGAAAACCATGTTCTCATCCTCATGAATGAGAAAACCATCTGGATGCTCAATATACACTTACTCTTCCAGAACCCCATTCAAGAATACAGATTTGGCATCCATCTAGAACACTTTTAACTTTCGTTGCAATGAAATGGCTATGAATAATCTGATTGTCTCCAGCCTTGCAGCAGGTGAAAATGTCTCATCAACATTTATTCCCTCTATCTGGGAGTATCCTTTGCACACTAGTTGTGCTTTTTTTCAAACCATTGTTCCATCTTTATTCATCTTGTTGTGATAGACCCATTTAGTCTCGATGACATTCTTATCTGCTGGTCTCGAAACAATCTCCCATGTCTGGTTCTTCTCAATCTGATCAAGCTCTTTATTCATGGAATGAACCCAGTTTTCATCTTCAATTGCATCAGCAAAGCATTTTGTCTCTACATGATATAAGAAAGATGTCTGCTGCAGTGACTTCATTCTTCTTGTCTGAACTGGAGCTGTCTGATCACCAATGATATTCTGCCAAACAATTTCAGCTCCACTCTTTGGCTTCTTTTCAAACACAGACTTGACACTTTCTTGTTCATCATCAGTGTCTTCTTCTGAGTCAACATCTTCCACTTCTGCTCCTCCTGTGTTACTTTCCTATTCATCACCTTCATCAAAAAAACTGTTCATTGTGCTATTGAATATTCTCTTCATTTTCCACAATAGTGACTTCATTTCTCTCAACTAATTTTCCCAGCCTCTTGTTAAAGAATTTTTATGCTTTTATTTTGCCTGAGTAGCCCAGAAATGTTCCCTCATCTCCATGTGATTCAAACTTCCTAAGATTTTCATTATTGAGAATGAAGCACTTACATCCAAATATTCGAAAGTATTTCACTGTTGTCTTCTTTCCGTACCAAATTTAATACAGATTCTTTATTTCCTTCAGAAAAAATAGAGCCCTATTAGAAATGTAGACTGATGTCAATACTTTTTCCTTCCAAAACTTCTCTAGTAGTTCTTTTTCTATAATCATTGTTCCGGCCATGTTTTTGATGATCTGATTTCTCCTCTCAACCACCCCATTCTATTGGGGAGTTCTTACTAAAGAAACTTGAAGCCTTATCCCATGTTTCTCAAGATACTCTTCCACATGACTATTTTAGAATTTCGTACCATTGTCTGTATGAAACTTCAGAATTTTCTATCCAAGCATCCTTTCATATTCCCTTTGGTACTGTTTTAGGCAACTGAACACATCAGACTTGTGGGAAATAACAAATACCCATGCAATTCTGCAATAGTCATCAATGAAAAGAATTTAATACCTCTTCCCGTCAATGGATCTTGGTGAAATAGGTCCACAGACATCATCATGAACCAATTCAAGCACTCTTTTCGACTTCTTTTCCTTTTATTTGTACGTATTTATGATGATCTTCCCTTGTTGACAGGCATCGCATGTATGTGTACGATCATGTGATAGCTTAGGGAGGTCTCTTGATGCTTCAATCATTACCAGATCTTCTAGATATGGTTGACAAAGATGACCAAGTAGTTTATGCCACAATTTTTTTTCTTCATCTGTGGATAAAAATCACATATCATCTTATCCACTTACAAGGTAGAGATTTCCCTTTGTTCTTTTCCCTATAGAACCACTGCCCCATTTATTCCTTTGACGATACACATCTTCTTAGTAAACCTTATAGAATGTACTGAGTCACATAGTTGACTTATGCTGAGCAGATTGTGACTGAGGCCTTCTACTACAAAAACATCAGCACATCTTTTTCCCCCAAACCTGGCCTTTCCTGAGCCAATAATCTTCAAGCCTTCATCATTTCCAAACTTTACAACTCCTTATTTTCCATATTTTATTCCTGTAAAAAGATTATTATTACCTGTCATGTGAGATGTGCAACTACTGTCAAGGATCCAAACATCAGTACAGTCTGATGCTTTAAGGGAAATTTCAGCAACCAGTGTCTTCTCTTATCTCTTCTTCTTGGTCCATATTTTTGTGATCTCACTCGGCAATGATTGAGACTTCTAATATTCTCAAAATATGATGGACTGCCATCATCTTGCAAAGCTCCAAATCTATTTTTCATTTCCAACTCACCTATTGGTTTATTGATCTGATTCTTGTGAACATTTTGGTTCTTCTTGGGAACATTCTTCTATATGGTCAATGTGCAGTATATGGCCATGTTCCCAAATCCTATGCACCAAAAATAGTGTCCTTCAAAACATGTTCTAGAGAACTGTTCTCTGTTCGGCTTCCACCTATATTCCTGTGCCCATGGATACCTCTTGGCTATGGAACACACATACTGTGAATGTCTCATCTTTCCACAATAATAACACCTAATATAAGGTGCATTTCTTCGTGTCACTTTTAAACTACTTTTTTCTCCTTGTGATCTTTGAATATTCTGATTCTTTTTTCTACCCAAATCATCATTCAATCTTAGAATGGGTGTTCGTGGTCTGACATCAATATTTATAGCTTTTTTCGATCAATCCCCAATTCAGCCTCAACATTTGAGCTCGATTGCTGATTCTTTCCTACTGAACTACGAGCCTCCTCTTTCATCTTTTCTATCTTATGAATGACCTACTTTCCTGATATCACATTGTGGGTCATGATTTTTTCGAGATACTTTATTTTTCATTGTAGACTGACCACTTCTTCTTCAAGTTCTTGAATACACTTGACTTGATCTTTCACTTTTCTATTCAATCCATCAATTTCCCTTTTCTATTCTTCAATCTTGAGCTTATGCTCATCAACCTTTTCTAAGATATATTGCTTTAAGGACTTAAGTTTTTCGATATCTTTCACTAGCTCAAACTTCTGTTCTTTTTTCTATTGCATGTAAAGTTTGGAATCATGTACCCCCTTGTTGGATTTATTTGTTTTTTCTCTTGAAACATCTATCTCTTCAAGAGATTCTTATAATTCAGATTCCATTTCAACTCTCCCTTCAATTTCTTCTTCTTCTTCATCAGCATCGATTTATTCCTTTTCTTGAGCACTACTGACAACATCCACCATTTCATTTTCTCCAAAATCTTTTCAATTTTCAATCTCCTCAACCTATTCAACCTCAGACTCATCTGAACTGTTTATTTCTTGTGAAAGAATATTCTTCTTCTTGAAGAAATTTCTCTTGAACTGCTTCTTCCCTTTCACATAGGCTGAAGATTTCTTATTGGGAATTTCAACTTCATCTTCATCATTTTATTCTTGAAACCTTTTGGGGCACCTTGCATAAAGATGACCAACTTTTCCCCATCTAAAGCAATAAAGTGAAAGTTTTCCTTTGAACTTTCCTTTTCCTCTTTGAAGATTTGAGGAAAGGAATGAAATTACCTCATCTGTCTCTTCTTCTTCCTAAGAATCTTTAATGGTGAGCTTCTTCATGGCCTTAAATGCCACCTATTTGGATTTCCCCTTTTCCATAGCCTTGTCGTCATCGTTCCTCATTTCATATGCAACCAAGGTACTATGAAAATTGTCAAGTTTCAGCTCTATTGGATCTTTATCTTCTAGTGATGAAACTTTCGGATTGAACCGAGGTGGAAGTTTCCTCAAGATGCACTTTACGATCTTTATGTCTTCAATAACTTCTCCAAGACCTCACATATCTTACACAACAATATTTACCTTGTCAAAGAATGCATCAATAGACTCATTCGGGTTCATTTTCAGATCTTTATACTTATTCCATAGTTCTTGTAGCTTTGCCTCTCTGACATTTGTATCTCCTTCATATATATTCCAAATATTTTCCCACATGGCATGTGATGTTTTCCATGACATCACCTTTGTATAGATAACATTGGATAGGGCTCCCCCTAAAGCATTTATGCCTTTGGCTTCAGAATCCAATTCTCTTCCCTCGAATTTCGATAATTCCCCACTGTCGATGTCATCTGTTATACCATGCATTAATTCTGTGAATACATCCATTCCCAAAGATCAGAAGTAGTGTTGTGTTTGATTCTTACATAGATGAAAATTGTTCCCGTCGAAGATCAGAATCCCTTTATGATTGGTGACCTCCATTTGAGAGAGAACCAAGGATATAAACCTTTCCCTTTGATACCAATTGTTAGGTCCACTAGGTTAGATACCCTTAGAGGGGGGGTGGATCAGGGTAAGACAGATTAAAACAACTACCCCTATTGATCTTGTCTCGCTATTAAGCAATAATATCTTCTCTCTCTTTCCTGTAGAAAAGCATAAGCAAAAACTAAAGCATGCACAAGACACCATGATTTTTAATTGGTTCACCCTCTCGGAGCTACGTCCAAGGAGCATACACAGGTGATGTTCCGATGTACCAAATCTACTAAAATCACACTACTGCTTAAAAATTTTGGGATAGATCACTTTTATTCATAGGCTCACTGCCTTTACAATGTTTAGGGTCAGCACACTACTTTCCCAAGGGTCGCTCCCTATTTCTCTCACTCTGGCTCACTGCCGGTGAAGAGGATTACCTTCTTCCTCTTCCTTTGCTCACTGCTCTAGAATGAATCCACTCACAGTTTATAGACCTGTAGGTCTCTTCATTATCACTAATGAATACATCCTCTGTTGTATGTAGATGCTCTGTTGAAGTCCAACTTTCACGAGTAGATTAATCTCACTTTGCACCGAAGGTATCGGGAAATATTCCAGCTTTCGCGCATCCCCAAAATGACTATCATGCTTCTACCATACCTGGTGCGCTTCTCCAATATGGAGCGCAAGTTCCGACATGCAAGTTCAATCTATTGTGCATGTTCACCTCAACCACTTGCGCGACACTCGCTTCTTCAACTCCAAACATGCACGACTCACACCCTTTTACACCCAAACCCGTTTTGGGGCGCAACTATCAACTGTCTCGCTTCTTCAAATCCTGGAGCACTAGGGTAACCAAACCACCTGTGTGACACCCCCTTCTTGAATTCTAAACTTGGGCGACTCACACCCTTTCTCACCCAAACCACTTTGGGTGTGCAAGAAACAATTAGTGTGAAACTTCTGAATATCATTATACTTGTGCAGCCACACCACCTATGCGACTGGAGCTCTAATTTTCTCTAAGTGTTTGACTCTCATAAGATGAGGACGGTTTGACCTCTATTTATTGGAATTTGGACACCCTGAGCACCGGCGTGCAAGGCTCCTCACAGAGTGCAAGTCCAGCTGCCCTAGTCTTTCTCGCCCTAGTCACTTGCGCGACCAAACCTAAAACTTGGGCGCCCCTTTTTCCTTTGCAATATTTTGATTATCTGATATTTAAAAACAAGTGGAATGTATGTTAACAATCCTCAAAGACACCGGCACGCAAGTCCCTTTTCCAAAAAACACTTTTCTCCATTTGTCGATTTTGAGGTCCTAAAATTTGGAAAACACTGGAAAACATCGTCATCTTGTATCTGCTCTTTTTGAACCACCTCCAAATCGACCATTCCTTTATTGACATTATTGAATCAATAATGGATCATTAACAAAATCCCTTGAACTTAACATGCCACCATGTAATCCCCTTTTTCAACAAATTTGTATGTCATGGTTTGCTCTGTCAACAAACACAACACGGAGGCCCACTTTGTCACCAACCACAATCACCTCAAAAATTCTTAAATGATACCTTGAGGGATTTTTTCCCAATAATTATACCACATGTGAATTAATTAAATAAACACCATATCATTTTTAATAAATAAACCACATGTAAAGAAAATTCCATGACCACAACATGATGTGAATTAAATACACCATGTGTATATTAGTTACTTGACCACATCATCATGTGTATTAATTACCATATTTCCCAGTTTTTAATCCCATTTGTCTTGTAATAAAATAAATTATGTGTCATTGACTATCATTTTCACCACTAAAAATCATGGACTATATTTCATATTCAAGAGTTCCATGATGATTTGTCTAGAAAATCATGTGATATACTCACCTAATCAACATGCAATGTGCATTAATTCACTCCATGTGATTTTAATTCATGATGACTTAGATTTCTCACGGTTTATCCTTGTGAAATGTAGATGGTTACACAGTGTGTACCAATGGGCTACACACTGTTCAGTCTTCTATTGTGTATCAAAAACTCTTGAAACCTCCTAAAGAAATATTTAAATGTTCATCATGTATTTTTAACATGTTCTTGTTAATATGATTGACAATGAATAAGGGTAAGAAAGAAATTAGTTTTCAAATTTAAATAATTAATAATATAGAAATAAAAACTAATAACAAATGAATATTATTAAACCATAATTAATAAATAATTCCGTGGAATCTTTTATTATGTGGTGGGAAACTCAGATTTTTTCAGGATTCAATGAATAATATACAATATACATGATGATATATTTCATGTTGAATGAATTAAAAATGATGAAGATTGAAAAATAATATCAGAAAAAAGATAGATGATCTTTCCATATTAAATTTATAATTAATTTATATCAGAAGATGCAGGAGTAAGAAATCTCTCCCAAAACATTTTATTAATAAAAAGTAAAGACAACAAGAGAGAACAAACCTGGGGGTTAACAAAGATGCGTATACACATCCCCACACGCATTAGCATCCACCAAACGACAATATAAGATTGGTGTAACAAAGGACCATAAAGATATAACCACATCAATAGTATACTTGGAAATAGCATCAACAACCTGATTTACCTCTCTATAAACATGAGTTGAAACCAAAAAAACTACTCCACAAGCTTGAGAAATTCATCCTAGGATGAAAGCTTCCTCCATGGAACATTCCTTGAATGATTTAAAATAATGTCAACAACCAAAGTTGAGTAAGATTCCATGCATAAAAACTTCCAGCCATGATAAGTGGCATACCAGAAAGTCTTAACCCTTGCCTATAACTCAGTCTCAATCGCTATACCATTTCCTAAGAAATGGTAGAAAAAACCTTTAACGAAACCCCTATAACTATGGAATATTCCATCACAGCCTGAAGGCCTTGGTGCACCTGAGGATGCCCATTAAAAATTAATTTTTAGACACCAAGAGATTGCAGGTATTCACCATACATGATTCATCATAATTGGCTATTTGCATCTTCCATAAACACCCAGAGTTTGCAAAACAACCAGATCTGAAACATCATTTGGCATGATGCCAATTTGAGACCACGCGGTAGCCATAACACCAATATGTATCTTATTAATACCAACATAGGTTGTATAATTCTATTCTCAAAATAAATTTTATTTTGGGCCCTACAAATAAAATAAACTAGTGATTAAAATAGTAGTATTTTTACATAAGAACTGCAATCAGCCTGATAAATAGAGTCCATAAGTTTTCTGAAGATCTCCAAATTCAAACAACATCCAAAAACACCCTGTAAGTAACTCCATAAACATGATGAATAGTGATAGGATATAAATAAGTGATCAAATCTTTCATCCACCTAAAGGTAATGGAAGCAAATAGGTACAAGAGAAAATTCATCATGCTATAAGATCCTTTTCTAAGGAAGTCTACAATTCTGAATCCTCCACATAAAAAATAATGAGCAAGAAAAATAAATGTAGAATGGAAAATAAGAAACCAAGAAGGGACCATCAAAGACTCAGCACACATGGATCTATTTTCCTCCTTAGTGTTAAAAAAATCCATTTAAACTGGGAAACCAAATCATACTATCCATAGCAGAATAATGATAACAATCCAATTCCATTTTCAGAGGACCTAAAATATACCCCTGAGCAGTGACATTATTGTAAAATTTAACAATAGAAAGATCCTTCAAAGAAGAATTTATCTCAATATCCTCGGTAATATCATGTGATAACCAAACCGTCTTCCAGCAATTTGAAGATGAATTTCTAAAAACCACCCATTTTGAGGATTGTGATAGGATAAAATAAGCATGCCTAATGGAGGACCATATCAAAGAAGGTACATAAAGAGAAAACCCATTTAACATCCTGGTTCCAATTCTATTACACAAAAATTCTAGAGAAAATTTATTAGAATTCTAGGGGGTCCAAGTAAACTTTTTAATGAGAGATTCATTAAAAAGCTTAAGATCCTTGAGCTCTATGACTCCCATGTCAATAGGCCTATGAAATCACTCCAAGAAATAGTCACAAGATTTTTTTAATTAACTAATCCAGTCAAAATAAAATTATAAATCAGTCTTTGTAACTCTTTGAGAAGAGTTCTAATCCATCTGTATAGAGAAGAAACATAGACACGCGTGGAGGTGATCACTGAATTAACATGAAAAACATGTCCTGCCTGAGACATAGATTTACCCTTCTAGGTATCCATTTTATTGAGAATTATGAGATAGATTTTTTCCAAGTGGCACCTTTTAAAAGAACCCCAAAAAAGGGGAACCCCAAGATAATTAAAAGGTATAGTCCATGTCTTCACCCCAAGCTTCCGTGCAACTCTATTTTTCTTAGATATGATAACCCCTTACCTAAAAAACATATAGTATTTCCCCCAACTAATAACTTGAATAGAAACCTCTTCATAATGCTCAAAATATTCCTTAATATATGAGATAGTGATTTTATCAGCCTTCCCAAAAAACATAATATCATCCTCATAGAAAAGATTTTAAGGATAAAAAAGACCTCCGCCAATAGTCATTTGTTGATACAAACCATCATGCACATGATATGAAAGACATATAATTAAATAATCCTCCACAATATAAAAAAATCCAGATAAAGGATCTTCTTTTCTCACTCCCCTAGAACACTTAAAAATATTCTAAGAGAGACATTAATAAGAACAGAGAGCAAAAAAATCTTAGGAATGCAGCTAATCAAATTGATACAACCATTAGAAAAGCCATGCATTCTTAACACATAAAAAATAAAACTCCACTTAATTGTTTCAAAATATTTCAAAATATCAACCTTTAGAGCCATGTTACCATACCTCACCTTTTTACTCAAAATATTGACACATTCAGAAGTTGTATACAAGAAATTTTTAATGTTCCTTCCAGGAACAAACCCAAATTGATTTTTGGAAATAAATTCTTTAGAAATAACTCCCAATATTTTTTCTAAGACTTTATTAATAACTTTCAGAAGAGTATTCCCTATAGCCATAGTCCTAAAATCTTGAATATCAAGAGAATTATCCTTCTTTGTAATCAAATAAATAAATCTAGCATTGGGACCAAAAGGAATGGAATCATGATAAAAAAAATCTCTAACTATGTTAACAGACTCAGTGTGAATAATATCCCAATAAATCATGAAACAAATATTGGGGAAACCATCTGGACATGCCACACTATCAACACTCATAGAAAAAAAAAATATTTCCTAAATTCTTCCTCAGTGGGTATATTAGTGATAATATCATTCTGAGAGGCCTCAAACATAGTATAAATATTCATGAACATTTTATGAGTATTATCATTCCCTGAATCCTTCTAAAGATTTTCAAAATAGATACAAGAAGCACCACAAATATCATTTTCAGAACTGAAAAGAACTCCATCAACCATGAGTGCATTAATTCCACATTTCACCTTCTTTTCCCTATGAAAGCAACGAAAAATTCTTGTATTTATATCCCTATCATTCAGCCACCTAACATTGTATTAATTCTGGTAGAGTTTTTCCTTTAAGTATTAGAGCTCATTAAATTTAGAAAGATCAAGCATCTCATCCCTAGATATAACAACCTAGCCCTCATTAATTATTTTAAAGTACATAAGAGTGTCTTCAGCACTTTGAATATCATGATCAAGGCATAAAAATGATTGTTTACTCCACTCTTTGAGCCTTTCCTTCACAACCTTTAGCTTGATAACCAATAGGTGAAAAGAAATTACAATTAAAGTGGTCTCCCAAACCTCAAAATCAATCTTACTACAACCTAGAATAGTTAACCAGGAATTATTAAACTTAAAAGGTAAAGGAGATAATCTCAAACTGTTAAGACGCAGATCTATTAAAAGAGGATTGTGATCAGAGTGAACTCTTGGAAGAGTGATACCAGACAAATAAATATCCTGAGTTCCCCCATCCACATGAAAAAAACACCAATCAATCTTGCTAGCTTATAACCCATTTAAAGTGTATCTTCACCAGGTAAAATAATCCCTAGTGATTGGAACCTCAATCAAAATATAAGAATCAATGCAGGTAGAGAAATCATTAGCAACCAGCCTATTAAACCAATTCAAAGTCTTCTCCTCAGGACAAAGCACTGAATTAAAGTCACCAATAATTACCCAGCTTTGTCTCATATCCAGTGCTATTCTTTCTAGATATGACCACAAAGCATGTCTTCCAATATATTAATTTAAAGAATAAAAAAACTAAAAGACATAGAATATCTATTTATCCCAATAGAGAGAGTGATCGATTACTGATCATGAATGAAATAAATCAAGGAGATACTATAATGTTTCAAAACCCAAAGTCACTAAATAATTCTGATAAGAATTAAGGGAAACCAAAGAGTACGCGAGGTTTGACCATTTAAAATATTTACATTTACAAAAAGACATATGAGGCTCAGAAATACCAATGAGGCTAGGATTATTAACCACAAGAAAATGCCTATGGGTTGTGGTCGTGGGAGAATTCCCAAGCCCCTGGAAATTCCAAAAGAAAATATTCATGAGATAAGTGATTTAGACCTAGTGTTAGGTCTATCATCCTATTTCAATTGCACTTTCTTAAACTACTTCTCACTCTACTTCTTCTTTCCCTTACCTTCTTCGAGTGAGACAATAATTGAAACTGTCAATGGGTCAAGCATAGAGTCTGGCCCTTCCAAAGATTGATAATGATCTTCATTGGAAGTTTACACCTTGTCATTAGACCAATAAGAACCACTTAGAGGAGTGAACTTATTCAGATATTGAACCGGTTTTTGACTGACCTGCAAAAAAAAGGCTTCCTAGCATCCTTAGATAGTGGGACTTGAAGGAAATAGTCGTCTGCATCTTACAGTAGCTGAGTATTACTAGCATTAATCTTAGTACCATCAGTATATTGGGGGACTAGGTCCTTCACAATATCAAATCTATCGAATTCATTCCAAACCAGCTAAATTAGATCATGTATAAGAGGTTCACTAGGAATGACAGTTTCATTTGTCTTAGTAGAAGTACCATCAGATTCCAAAATCTGGTTAGGCGACGCAACAACCACATTAGATTATAAGATAGGGTCAACAATTACTTGAACTGAATCCTATAAAATAGGCTCTGAATTAGAATTGGTAGGATCAATAGAAACCTACACTGAAACCTGAATAATGGGCTTAGTAATGGAAATAGGTACCTGTACTAAGTCCTGAGAAAAAGGATTAGTAGTGGGATGAAAAGACTTAATAGGTACCTACGCTGAAACTTGAATAATAGGCTTAGTAATGGGATTAATATTCTCAAAATGTACCTGCATTGAATCTTGAGAAACAGGCTTAGTAGTGGGATGAGAAGCCTCAACAGGTACCTGTATTGAATCCTTGATAATAGGCTCAAATATGGGGTTATTAGGCTCAACAGATGGTCCAAAGGTATTTTCCATCACCTTATTCTACCTAAAAAATAATAAGTGTGACCTTTAAGCTTTCACATGACACAGACATTATTTCTGTTGAATTCAAAATCCATATGACCAAAGAAGTGATAATTAAGACAAAACATCGGCCTCTGTTCATGTTGAATATCTAGATTAAAAATATCTTCCATATTTGTCAGCACAACCTCTTCAACTAGTGTACAATACATATCTACTTCAACAAGAACCCTTACAAAAAAACCAAATCTAGTATATTCAGTATGTTTATCCATTCAAATGGGATTTACAACTGATGAGGAAATATACCATAGAATTGGACGGTTCTAATAAATCCAATTTAATTTAAAAATGTGAATCCATACCTGATCATGAGTGTCCTTGACATTATCAGGGTCAAAATTCAAGTCCCACACTTGAATTTGGAGAAATCTAGGCTTCAATGATATAGATACAAAGCTCCATGCTCTATGCTTGGACTCCTCAGATGAAAAGAGAACATGATAATAACTACATCCCATATAAATCATCCTCCAATCATCAAACCCCTAGATATACAAAATTTTTTGAGTAAGATCATTGAATTTCCAAAGATTTCCTCCCTTTGGAAGAAGAACTCAGGTGATGATCGAGAAATGACAGAGATTAACATGATCTTCTATAGAAACATGATCAGCTGCAACATGGGAAACTCTCCCATTATTGATGATCCTCCCAAGTGGAGGGAAATTAAACTCCAGGAAATTATTAGATGATTTAAGAACGTTCGCAAACTTCTTATTCAGACCTGATGCATCAGAAGCAGAAACCACTACAGGATGTTTATTTATCGCAAATCTAAACATCTCTTTATGATTGAAACACTCATACTTCTTACTGATCGGTGGATTATTAGTAGGTAAGGAATCATCAACCTCCTTTACAATCATATCAAGATCATCAGAACTAGGGTTCCCCCTAGACACCCCTCCATGTGACTCCATCACTATAGTTCTCTTTATAATTAATTTATAGATAGATAAAGAATCAACTTAACATGAAATACATTATTTATTGGTGAAATGTTTAACCTCACTAGCAATATTTTCATTTTGATGAATGATCCAAGGGTGGAATCTCACTAGTGTAGATCCACACATAATCCAAAAACCACGAAATGTTTCCATAGAATCACTGGGTGCTAGAACGATCGATCTTGATTGTTTTCATCTTCTTTCATTGATCAGCGCTAGAATTTATTCAAGGATAAATTATTATTTAGGTTCTCTCAAAGTATTTAGAGGAAATATGAGGATCGACATAGTTTTTTCTTGAGCATGTTCTTGGTAGAATTATCTCTCATGGTTTGAGATAAATTTCTCTTCTGTTTGTTGTGCACAATGAACAGTTAAACGTGGAAGGTGATATAACCATGTATTTATACAGCTATGTTAGGGTTGTTAATTACACATAGGCCCATATCCAATCCCTTATTATAGAGAGAACCCCATGTCTTATAATAATGTAAATAATATTATTATTTACTTAATATGTGCAAAACCTGTTGAAAAATAAATATCATTTATTAAATAAATTAATCAACATTTATTTAAATTATATAATTTTTACCAATTCCAAACAGACCATTAAACTCAGGTTTTCTATCCTCCATGGTATTCACTAAACCTTGAATGATGAATATTTACCTAATAAATGAATATTACTACATTATTAAATAATAAATAAATAAATATACAGTTCACTAGAATAGAAAATAAATATTTATTAAATATGAAACTCATATATATTATCTTGAATAAATAGTGAATGAATATTTTTGATCACCTTGAAATGAATTATTATTAACCAAAATTTGGAAAAATATTTATTCAACATGGTAAATTTATATTGAATATAGTTGATGTTTTGAATACACATAGCGTGTGACCCTTTATACCCCTTTCTTAGTGTCATTTTGAAAAGCCACATAGATTTCAGGGTTACTGCCTAGAAACATGCCAATGAACCAATAGAGAAATAAGTTAAATGTCACAATAAAAATAACAATATATCAATATACACTGTGAAATATAATAAATTTATCATGATATATATAGTCAAGTAGGTTACGTGCTAGTTTCATCAACTTTTGTGATCAAGGTCACTTTCTTTGATTTTTAAATGAATTTTTTTTTGATATAATACCATGTCCATGGGATTATTAACGAAATTAAGCTTATATCAAAAGGACTAAGATATAAACTTCTATTAAGGAATTGAATAGAAAAATCATTTTTTACATTATTTATTAATTCAATATTACTTGTAATGTGCCCAATGTATCATACCTCGTCATTAGCATAATACATAAAAGTATGTGTCTCATGATATTAATTAATAATAATCTTAAATTATAAGGGCTATTACATGTGTCTGTAGACGGGAATATCAAATTAAATATATAAATTTGGATTTCCAACTATCATATCATGTTCTCATAATCTCTTTATCTAAAAATTAACAAGGGTTTATACTATGATAATGTGTCTCAGTGCCTTATAATTCACTATACATGATAGCCTATATCATTTTTGTTCTTCCAAATGATATCATCCATTTATTAAACATATATTTAATAACATTGTCATGGAACTTATAGGTTCTCATTATGGTGGGTAATGACTATGACCTTTTAGTGCAACAAGTACTCCAAGGACGTTATCACATAGATTTCTAGTAAAATAATCATAATCATGTGATATGTAATTACTTAATACCCATGGAAGTAAATATTTCAGAAATATAATATTCAAATTAGTGGGTTCTAGGTCACTAACTCGGACATTCATAATGAGTAAAAAATGAAAAGTAATTTATTTCCCTATTATAGGTAGTAAAGGTTCCTGATGGGAATTTTTATAATTTTTATAAGAATGTGAATTTAAAAAGAATGAGATTATAGGGGCTAAGAATTAATGATAATCATATTGAAATTAAATAGTAAATTCCTGTCAAATTTTCTGATTTGTTACTTACTAATATTATTGAACCATTTATTATGGTTTTAAATTTCTTCAAACATATCAACTAAAGAAATTATCATATGAAAGACTTGAAAAATATATAGGATAATATTTCGATCACACAATTTCATTTGTGGAAACTCTTTCATTCATAATTTTTTAGTTTCATTGTCCACTATAATATATCTTTAACTAGGGAAACTATTACATGAAGTCTCATGAAATTTAGGTAGATGTATCCATTTGAGGAAAATTTAAACACATTAAAATAGTGTGTGTATGATTTCACTTGTCTGAAATATTCAATAGATAAGGTTTATTATAATAATTAATCCACTAATTTTTCTATAAAATATCATAATAATGTTGAAATGAAATTTAATAAACCCTCCCATATTAATAAATAACAAATTAGAGAAGGTAAAATGATAGATATGGATAATGAAGAGCTGGTTTGATTGAATAAATACATGTTTATTAACTTTCTATAAGTTATTTCATTGATTTGGTAAGTCATATATTTCATCTATTATGTGTTATGTTTGTATATTTAAGTTTTCCCTAATATATTATTCTTTTTACAATTTAAACACTTACTGATGAGTTAATATGGGAAAGACACTCTACTATTGACTATTAAATAAAAAATTTTGATATCAATTCATTTTATGAGTGGTTTGAGTCTTATGTACACATATAAATTTGTTTCCAATTTCATTAAAATTTATTACAAGTTCATTTTCACACCCCATCATCCATTTCACTTACATGAAATATGGTGGTTCATAAATTTCATGATTTTGGCACTCATATAGGGACCAAAAAATTAAATCAACTAATTTACATGACATTTATATAACTCATAACTAAAAATATATAAATGATAAGTTAATTAAATTTAATATTAATGATATTTATGTGAATATATGAACACAAAATAATGGTATTGTATATATATCCATTGATGCAGGTTATTTTTACAGTATGTGGTGGGAAGATATTGATGTTATCTTTGATCAAGAAATTAGAATTATTTTATTTATGTGTCATTAGGTGAATGTATTTTGGTAAAATAATGTTGTTCATGTCTAATTTATTTTGGTAAACTGTAATAACATTGGGTATGAATAAGATTGATTAAGCAATGATCCCTTCACATTAGCATCACGTGTAGAGTTGGTTTATATTGTTAACACTGATTGAAATTGTATTATAAATGTGAATACGTCTATAAGTGGAGTTTTTATGATTAAATAATAGAGGATGTACATTTTGTCATGTCTAGATAAAACACTTAACAAAACCAGAATAGTTTTACATGTAGAATATATTCAATGGGTGAGGGAGGATTTTAAAACAAATATGGCCAATTTTGAAGATAAATGAAAGTTTTCTTCTAAATTATTTTATAGTTATGTAAAAAAATTATATTTATTAAAATATTTGTGAAATATTTGTAAAACGAAGTTACTCAATTTGAATAAATTTTTATTTCATAAAATAATTTTTGTTACCAGAAGCATTCGGTTCTTCTTCCAATGGTGTTGGTATATATGATTTAAATTTTAATTAATTTTAATTATTTATTTTCATATTTTCTCGTTTATTAATATCAATATTTTTATAAAAATTAATTATTTATTAAAATATTATAATTTTTTGCTTAACGGGATTTTTTAAATCTTCCCAAAAATGAAAGGGCCTTCATCGGGGTCTTATACTTGTGCCCAAAAATAAGAAGTTTTATTAGAAATATAGACAAAGTATAGTGAGAAAAAATGATTCAAGGTAGAGAGGTTCAATGCGGTCTAAAGAAGTTATGTCTGTTTATTTCCCCTCAAAAAAATTTCACACACTCATATGGGAGGGAACACATGCTATTGTATTAATGAAAAGAGTGTTCAAGATCATTCCTACCTATGAGAAAATTTTCAACTTGATTCCCCTAAAGACATGTCTTGAGAACCTCCATCTGATCAGTAATTAACTTCTTACAAAAGAGAATGTGATAAGTGATATCCCATAGGGTGGATATATGACCTTTGATAGAATCTTGAATGACCTATGAATCAGTTTCAATAATTTCTAGCTTGATGTTCTTGGTGTTGCATTATTCCATGACCTTAATCAGGGCCAAAACCTTCACCGTAAGTGATTACCATGTCCTGAAGGAATAAATTAAGGAAAATATAAGAGAAATTCTATATTCCTAGATGATTCCTAGACCCCACATGACTCTCGAAGAGTATGAGCTATCGACAATTAACGTGAAACCCAGTGAAAGAGGGTGACATCAGATTCATCGACCCTACTAGATGTTTCTGATGGCACAATTGGACTAAGAATTTCTAGACAAGGTGGGTCTGAGAGAAGGGGAAAGAACCCACCACTTAAGTAGGGTACTAAAATACACCACAAAATAGTTGGTATTCAAAACTGCTGCAGGCCCCGAACTACGGTGACCATCGTTGCGGGCAGTGTTTCTAGAATTCCATATGCACCCACACCCAGCAAATAATAGTATAAACCAATCTTATCTTATTTGGTATTATTCTTGACTACTTGAAACCAATGTTCCATAACACTATTAATGGTGTTATTCTGAATCTTCATTCCACTGAACATGCCAAGGTACAACCAAACTGAAACAACCCAATCGCTAGAAAAAACAAGTGAAGGGCCGATTCTTTTTCTTAGTGGTTGTAGAAAAACACTTGTATGTGAGTTGGATATATTTATGTTTAATGTAATAATTCATGGGAACTTCATTATTAAAAAGTATCCATAATATAAAGTTATACTTGGTTGGTATCTCCTTATACATGAGAGGTTCACCCCATATGTCTTGAGAGTTATTATCTTGCATGATTCTACCATACGATTTTGATGAAAATATCCCAGATGTAGATCCCATGAAAATGAACTTATCCTACTCATAGTTATTTATAATGATATTGACGATCTCTGGCTAATCATTATTAAGGATAACCTGGAAGAAGTCTGGATAGGTGCTAGCTTTCTTGAAAGACTTGTTTGGCATGGGACATACTGGATCATTGAGCCAACTTACCACCCATTTATCATCCCAAAATATGATATCCCACAAAAAATGATCCTTTATGGATGGATTTTAAGAATCTAAGTTTTTTTTAAATCATATTCGAAATATTATTGGAATACCATATTAGATTAGTGAGATTACTTCCATACCACTCAATAGAGAAAATAACCCATAGATACTTGCCTTTGATGTCCTCCCATGAAATCCTTGCATCAAAATTATTCATGGAGTCCTTCACACACTTGAGATATATGACTCTCTCGTTAATCATCTTTTTCAACCACTCCCACAAAGCCTAGGGACATCTCCAATATTCATCATCATCCCAAATTAATGAACTCAAGAGAAACTCAATCTCTTTAAATATGTTTTTTGGTACCTTCATGACTGATAGAATATGCATAGGAATTGAGGAAATAACATAATTAATCAGGGTTGTTCTGCTACCAAAATAGAGTAGTTTATTCTTATAGTTGTTAATGTGGTTAACCACCATATCCACCACTCTATCAAAGTGATTGATATGCAATCTCCCTAAATATATAAGAGTTCCTAAATAATCCATGTAAAAATTCACCCTTTGGATACCCAAGATAGAAAAAATAGAGGTGGTGTTCTTCTCTGAACAGAACTTGGAGATATAAACACTAATTTTATGTGGTTCATAACTTTATTGATCTACTTTTAGTAGTCTTAAAAAAATTTAATGATTCCACTAATAGATTTTATACTACCATTGGTGAATATAATAATGTTATCCATGAATATAAGATGGGAGATAATGCAGTAAATGTATCTTAACCTATAAGGAAGAACCATGCCATTATCCTGGTCCATGTTAATCATTATACTCAATGAATATTGTACTAGAATAAAAAAACATGGAGACAAAGGATCACCATGTCTTAATCTCCGGACTGATTTAAAAAAACTACACAATTTCCCCAAAAATATGTGGAAATCCAAGGAGAACTGAAGCATCTAAAAAAATTAGAGTTCCATGTAGAAAAACCCTTACTAGCCAATACTTTTATAATGAAGTTCCATTCCATTCTCAAATACGCTTTTTCCATATCCACTTTGATGGAAATGTTTAAGCCAATATACTTCTTATTAATATCATAGAACTTCTTTTACCCAATACTAATAGAACCCTAGATCGACTTTTCTTGGATGAAGATTTTTTTCTCCCAAAATCTAGTTCTAAATATGAGGATATATTCATATATTGAGGATTCTCAAAATCATCTTATAGGGGAAATTACACATACAGATCAGCCTATATTGGCTCAGAGAATATGTTTCTTTTATATTCTAGATAATAATATGGTTTTTTGTGATGGATACACTAGGGAGACATCCACCATGAAAGATTTCTTGAACAGTAGGGGTTGTACTTTGAACTCCTATTCTTGACTAGTTGTTTTAACTGATAAAACCATTCATCCAAATAGATCGTGGGTAAGTGCATTAATTCATTCAACCAGAAATATGATACAAGGCCTATAGTGACCCATCTTTTTCTTATATTACTATTACATACTTTTTAAGATAAAAAATTAATAGTAGTACACATAGAGGATCCAAAGGTTTATTGTCTTGGGAAAACTAGGACCATACATAATAGTTATAATATCAAGCATAAAAATTTATTTAATTCCTTCTCCTCTAGCTTTTTATTTGCACTTGACATCTCCTTAGTACATGTAGTCACCTGAGGATATACATCAAAAGAGGTGAGATAAAATCCCATTAAGAGGATGGATAAGAACAATATATCATGGGGTGAACATAATCATAACATAGGCAAAAGATCATGAACATGAGAGGAATCATTAATAAAAGAGTTGAAATGTGGCAATGCATAAAAAATGAAACATCATGTATTAGTGGTTAACTAACACACATACTTTTGAAAAAATATAGCATTTTTTCACACAAAATTATAAATTTACTCATTAGATTCATCACTTTACCCAATGTTTCGAAGAACTGTATAATTTTGGGTGCTCCTGTCACATTCAAACATTCATATTGTGCTATATAATTTCAGGTGCACCCATCACATCATAACATTATATTTATCATGAATACGACATAAAACATATATAATAAATTAACATAACTAAACCATGTAAAGGAATGGTTTTCATCTCATAATAATACATTAATAAACATTGGGTTCCCAAAAGAAAGTGAGAATAAAATACTTGATACAATAACCCTCATCCTTGACTGAGAAATAAAAGTTGTGTTTTCGAAATAAGAGTTCTTTTGGATAACATTTGTTTGAAATAAACTCAAGTGGTAAATTTTTGTATCCCATAAAATTTAAGATAAGTATGAAAAGATTATTTTTAAGGACTGACCATATGAAAAATGCAGTGATAGAGGGAGAAGCTGAAGGAAGAAAGTTGGGTTCGAGAATTTCCCCTTACCTTGTATCTGAATGCTTTCTTTGCTTTAAAGTCCAGTATAACCACATTAAATTCATTAATTGACAATTAAAAAACCTTTTTCACACGAATATGGTTCATTAAGGTTTCATTAATTTATTTAATGGGACTTTGGATGAGTTATAGAGTTTAAAAACATTGTTCGAGAATGTTCATTTTTATGGTTTTCTTGAGCAGTTCACATGTATTCATAAATGGAAGTTCATGTAGAACATGGGAAAACATAAAGAACTAATATTTTATGTTATTAATGATATTAAAATAATTTAAATGAACTTATAATGAATTATATTATATACCATGTGGATGAATCATTATATAATAATTAAATGATGATTGTTTGGGTTAATTTGGGCGGTTTTTCGACCACAACGAACTTGTTTTGTTTAATCATTTAGTAATATGTACCTATGTTTGTTCCAGAACATGAAATATGATATAATTCATATAATATAATCAGTTTCAACCATAAAAATAGTTTTATGACCAGATTGTAAAGTTGTAAAGGAAATTAAAAACATATCATTCTTGAAGGTGATAAATTAACACCTCATGAACAACATTATCTTTTATAAAATAAAAAGAATAGGAGAATGGGGTTGGATGACATAATATACCATTATTATCATAAAATTTAATTATATGTATATTACGGGAGTTACAATACCATTTGAATTACTATAGGTGGAGCGATATTAATAAATGAACTTGAAATTGGAAGGAATTTAAAGGAAAAAGATAGAGTGAGGAATTACCTCTTGAATCCTCCTCTTGAGATCCCCCTTAAGGAAACTAGGATTGGTCTTTTTATGAGACCAGAATCTCATGGATGTGGGGGAGGGTCTAGGGAAGATTTTTTTCAGAGTTTAGACAAATCTTGAAACTTTATATGTTTGAAGAAATGAGGGTGTGAAGGGTGGTATTTATAGTGGAGAAGAGAGGGGATTTCTCAATATAAAATTCAATAATTTATTATTTCCCCACAAGACAAAGAATGGTGATTATTTCAAGAAACATAATAGTAAATATAACACAAGATTTTTTTATTTGGGTTCTTACATCACTTGTGATGTCAGAAATAGTGGGTTTTAAATTATAATGTATTTATACGGTAAATTAATGTATTTTACTATTTACAAAAAATTCAAGAATTTTAGAAAAATCCCAAAAATTCACCCCAACCATTTTTTAATGTGTAGAATCCAAAAAATGAATTCCATTCTTTAAAAATAATTTTTTAAAGATTATTAATTTAAATTTTAATTAAAATCATAATTTACTTGAAAAATACAGTTTTTAAAATTAAAATTGTTTTTATAATGCTTTTAAAAATTACTTAAGGTCTTATAAAATTATCTTAAATTTATAAGACATAGATTTTTTAATTTATGAACACATTTCAAAAAAAATAAATTCTCTTTTAAATTAATTAATTAATAATAATTATTTATTTATGACCTACAAAAATACCAATACTTTTACTATGGTCAAATTGTCACTTATAAGATGCCTAAATTTTATTCAATAATTCATGGGTAAGGTAACTATTATTTTGGTTGATCTTATCTTCATAAGGTTCATATTACTATTCATAAGGGTAGGTTACTATTCATAATGGGAGGTTACTATTCACTGAAAATTATGTTTTTCCTATCAGACTCTAAACATATTACAGATAATAACTGTGTGTGTCAGATTTTAATAATTCAAAACATAGAAATGTTAAAATTATGTTTAATGATCACATAGTATATAGTATCATAATATGTCATTGTGATTCCTACTGGGATTGTACTATAAGGCCTAATTATAATAAGGGAATTCCATTGATAAAAATTTGGGTCCTTACATTATTCCCCCCTTATGAAATTTCACCCTTGAAATTTCACATTACACAAACAGGTGTGGGTACATATCCTTCATCACCTCCTCCACTTCCCAAGTATCTTATTCAAACTTATGGTTCATCCACAAAACATTGAATAGGTGTGTTGTCTTGTTGTGTAGAACCTTATCTCTCTGGTCCAGAATCTCTACTGGCAACTCCTCATAGGAGAGATCATCTTCCAGTTGTACCACCTCTGAGTTCAGTACATGTGTGGGATCTGGTATGTACTTCCTCAAGAGTGATACTTGAAACACATCATGAACATGAGCCATATTTGGTGGAATGCAATCTGATAGGCCACAACTTCTATGTGGTTAAGGATCTCAAATGGGACAATGTACCTTGGGCTTAGCTTCCCTTTCTTTCCAAACCGCATGACTCTCTTCCATGGTGATATTAAAAGGAAGACTTTTTCTCCAACTTAGAACTCTAAGTCCCTTCTACGGTTGTCATCATAGCTCTTTTTCCAACTCTGAGCAACTTTGATGTGTTTCTGGATGACATAAACCTTCTTTGTCATCTCTTGCACAAGATTGAGTCCATTTAGCTTTCTTTCTCTAACTTCATCCCAACAGGTTGGAGTTCTACATCGCATTCCATATAGAGCTTCATATGGAGCCATCTGAATACTTGAGTGGCAGATATTGTTGTATGAGAACTCAATCATTGGGAGATACTGATCCCATCGACCTTTGAATTCTAGAGAGAAAGCTCTTAGCACATGTTCAAGAATTTGAATATTCCTTTTAGATTGTCCATCATTTTGGGGGTGATAGGTCATACAAAAATTTAATTCAGTACTCAAAGCATGTTGAATACTTCTCCTAAATTTAGATGTGAACCTTGGATCATGATTAGAGACAATTGAGAGTGGAACTCCATACAGTCTTACTACTTCCTTCACATATATCTTTGTAAGTTGTTCAAGCAAGAGGTCTTCCCAAATAGTGATACAATGGGCAGTCTTGGTTAGTCAATCAACCACAACTCATTTCTCATTATTTCCCTTCGATGTATTTAGGAGACCCATGACAAGGTCCAAAGTGACATTCCCCAATTTCCACATGGGTATAGGCAATATAGCTACATCATCCTTTCGTACTTTTGTCACTCTGCTTTAACTTTCTAACATACCAAGCACTGTGATATATATTTTGCAATCTCCTTCTTCATGTTATCCCACCAAAAGTGTTCTCAGAGATCATGGTACCTCGGGGTACTCCGATGATGGATAGATAATTTTTAGCTATGTGCATTGTCCAATAGCTCCTTCATTATCCCGAGTGATGAAGGCACACAAAGCCGCATTCCCAAACAAATCACACCATCATCATCGATATGGAACTCTTGCAGCTTCCCTTCCTTTTCTTCATTCACCCTCTTTTGTATCTCCACATCATCCAATTGTGATTCCTTAATCTTCTCTTGGATGGATGGTTACACAATCATTTGGGAAAGGTAGGATTTATCCCCAGCCCTTATGATTTCTAAATCCATCCTTTACATATCCAAAAAGATAGGGTATTTCTCAGTTCATAACATAGAGAGAGTAGTAGGTTCGTTTCTGCTTAGAGAATCAGCTACTTTGTTTTTCTCTCTAGGATTATAGTGAATAGAGAAATTTTATTCCTTGATTATCTCTAACAATCTCTTTTGATGCATGTTGGGATCCTTTTGTGTGAATATATACTTTAGGCTCTTGTGGTCAGTGTATATGTCACACTTCTCACCATAAAGGTATTTCCTCCATATTTTTAAGGTAAAAATCATGGATGCTAGCTCTATATCATTCGCCGGGTAGTTCTTCTCATGAATCTTCAATTGTCGTGAGGCATATGATATCACATTATCATTTTTCTTGAGTACGCAACCCAAGAATTTCTTTTAAGCATCATTGTATATCACAAAACTTTATCCACTTTTTATTAGTGTGAGTACAGGTGCAGTGATCAGCCTTCTCTTTCTCTCCTTGAAGATTCCCCTATATTCTTCCATCCAGACATACCTTACCCCTTTCCTTGTTAACATAGTTAGTGGGCTTGACAATCCTGAGAAATTTCTCACAAAACATTGGTAGTACCCAGCTAATCCAAGAAAACTACAGATTTATATGACACTTGAGGGTCTGGGCCATTCCTTAATTACTTTTGTTTTATAAGGGTCCACAGAAATTCCCCCAATTGTGATCACATGTCCCATGAATGTGGCTTACTTCATCCAAAATTCACACTTGCTGAACTTGGCATACAACTTCTCATTTCTCAGTGTATCCAACATAAGTCTTAGA
The DNA here is from genome assembly GCA_963277665.1 of Viscum album. Lineage (NCBI taxonomy): Eukaryota > Viridiplantae > Streptophyta > Magnoliopsida > Santalales > Viscaceae > Viscum > Viscum album. The sequence goes on from OY728155.1 coordinate 730,042,729, forward strand.
TGTTCTTCATGTTTTTCCTTTATCATGGAGTAGCTAAGAATATCATAAATAAACACTACCACAAATTTGACGAGGTAATGTCTAAAGACTCTATTCATCAAATCCATAAATATTTCAGGGTAATTAATAAGTCCGAAGGGCGTCACCAGAAACTTAAAGTGCACATACCTTGTACGGAAGGAATTCTTTTAAATATCTTATTTCTTGACCTTAAGCTGATGATATCAAGAATGAAGATCCCTCTTTAAGATGTATTAAGATCCTATTAACTGATCGAACAAGTTTTCAATTAGTGGAAGTGGAAACTTGTTCTTTATGGTGATATTGTTGAGTTCCTAATAATCGATAAACAATCCCATTTTTTCATCCTTCTTCTTCACAAAGTGCATTGGCGCACCCCAATGTGATGCACTAGGTCGTAGGAACCATTTGTCCCGATGCACTGACAGTCGCTTCTTTAACTCCTTCAGTTCGATAGGATCTATCCTATAGGGACACATTGAGATAGGAGTAGCTTCGGGTATGAGTTCTATTGATAACTCTACCTCACAATCCAAGGGAATTCTGAGTAACTCTTTGGGAAAAAATCACCATATTCACTCACGATGGGAATTCCCTCACGGTTGGTACAATCCATTGACTCATCCATTTGGGTGAGGTATGCTTCTTCATAGGGAATCAACACTCACACCATTGAAGGATTTTTCAAAGTAGATTCATGATCTTCTTTTCATTTTTAGAGTATCGTGGGTTGGTTATAAATATGAAAAGATATTTCCTTTTCCAAATAGTTTATATGTGCTCTATATAATGAGAGCCAGTCCATTCCCATTATAGCGTCGAATTCCACCAAGGGAAGTATTTTGAGATTTTCTGGAAAAATATTCCCACATAATCCAAAATGAGAAGAGTCAAACACTTGGGTTTTAATGATTTCACCACTTGATTTTTTTACAGATATCTATACTTCAAGGTTTTGGGGCTTCGATTCTATAGTTCTAGGAAACTTTCAAGATATAAAGGAATGAGTAGAACCAAAATAAAATAATACTTTTTCCATAATTGAGTGAATATAAAGTTTACCCTATATGAAATCATTATCTTTCTCCCCTTATTCCTTAGTGGTGGCATAAGCCTTCCCTTTTTCCTTTGGTTTTGGTGGATGCTAATGTTGATTACCCTCCAGAACATGAGGTTTAGTGCACTGGCTTTCGTAGTTCCCTTTCTCCCTACAGTTGTAGAATTGAACCATGGGTGGTTCTCTCCTTTATTCCACCACATTCTTCTTCCTTTTCAGGTCTTTTCAACACTCTTTAGCATAGTTTCCTTCTTTCCCAAACTTGAATCACTTCCCTGTCCCTTTGAGGTAGTTCCCATGGTGAAACTTCCAACATTTTTAGCGTGTGGCTCATTGATTTTTCTTCCCACCTTGGTCATTAGATCCCCCAGCTTGAAACTCCATATTTCATTTCTTATCACCATAGCCATGGGACCATTATCCAAAGTCCATATCCACTTTGATATCACATCAAACAACTTCCTTATAACTCCCAAAGTCTTGAATTGCAAGAGACTTTTAAATGTGTGGTTTCAATCCACTAAAGAATCTATCAATTTTGTTATCATTTTTTATAACAAAACCCAAAGCATACCTTGAAAGCATTGTAAAACTCACTTCATAGGTTGTGAAAGATTATCCTTATTTATTCATGACCTCTATAAATTCTATCTCCATCTTCATGTGAATAGTTCTTGGGAAATTCTTGTTACGAAACATAATCTTAAAGTCTTCCCATTCCATCTATTCAATTTCCTCCCTTGGCTTGGTGTTCTTAATAAAATCCCACCATTGATCGACCTCTCCATCTAGACGATAAATGATTAGTGGCACCTTCTCTATCTCAGAACAGTGGAGCACAGAAAAGAACTTCTCCATGGGTTTGACCCACTATTTTGAAACTAGTGGATCGGATGATCCACTAAACATCAGTGGTCGTTGCCGTATAAAACACTCAATATCCAATTTCTCCCTCTTTGTTAAGGAGGATGTTCCCCATTATTCTGTTTATTGTTCATAACTTGTGATAAATTGGTAAGCATCGCCATGAAGTTTTGACCTCCACCTCCCAAATCATTAGGGATGTCGTTCGGGCAATCGTTGGTTTGGCCCTCGCATGAGTTGTTGGCCTGGTTTCTCCAGGTTCCCACCATTTTCTAAAAAATAAATGGTTATAAAAAAAACATAAGTCAAAAAGTCATGTACAACTTATTCATTTTTATGATTTATAATAAAATCATAACATATGAAATCCCAATGTAAAGATTCTTGTGTGTATATTTTTACTTAGTCTCATTATATAGGTTTTCTCTAGGGTCCACTAATCCTAATTCCCAAATTAACTAAACCTTGCCTATGATACCAACTATAGTGACCCAGCCTTTTCTTACATTAATATTACATCATTTTAAAGATATACAATATAGTATTATTTCACATAGAGGATCCAAAGGTTTAGTGTCTTGGGTAAACTAGTACCATACATAACAGTTACAACATCAAGCATAAACATTTATTTAATTCCTTCTTCTCTATATTCTTATTAGAACTTGACCTATACTTAGTATATGTAGTCACCTGAGGATATACATCAAAAGAGGGGATCTAAAATCCCAGTAAGAGGATAGATAAGAACAATATAGCATGGGGTGAGCATAATCATAACATAGTAAAAAGATAATGAACATGAGAGGAATCATTAATAAAAGACTTGAAATGTTGAAATTTATATAAAATGAAACATCATTTATTAGTGGTTAACAACCACAAATACTTGTGAATAAATACAACATTATTTTCACACATCATTTCACATTAACTCATGAAATTCATCACTTTACCCAATGCATTGGAGTGCTATATAATTCTAAGCACACCTGTCATATTCAAACATTCATATTGCGCTATATAATTTTGGGCACACCTGTCACATCATAACATTATCATTATCATGCATTCCACATATAACATATATCAAAAATGAACATAAATAACCCATGGAAAGGAATGGGTTTCATCTCATAAGAACACATTCATAAACTTTGGGTTTCCAAAAGAAAGTTGGAATAACATACTTGATATAATAACCATCAACCTTGACAGAGAAATATAGGTGTGTTTTTTAAAGAAGAGTTCTTTTGAAAAACATTTGTTTGACATAAACTCCAGTGGTAAACTTTTATATCACAGAAAAGATAAGATAATGAAGAATAATTTATTTTTAAGGAGTGAACATACCAAAAATGGAGTGATAGAGGGAGAACCCAAAAGAAAGAAAGTTGGGTTCGAGAATTTCCCCTTACACTACTAGAAATTTAAGCTATAGCCACAGACCTATATCCACGGTTTTATAAGCCTGTGGCTATAGATTTTTTATACCCATAGTTCAATTTTGATTTGTGTATATACATTTTTACCCCATTTTTTTATTCCCGTCGGGCTCCTCCTTCCCCGATACACAACCCTCATCATGACACCCTCCTCCCCTAATGACCACTCCTTCTCCTGACGACATCTCTCACTATGCCCTCTTCTCTTCCCTCGTATTTGTCCTCTCTATACCTCTCTATTTTCCTATCTCATTTTTCCTTGCTAGCTTTAGTTCCTCTATCCCTCATCGTGGTTCCTTCATTCACAGCGCGGATTCTCCAATTGCAGCTCGGCTTCTCCATTCAGGGTTTCTCCATCCCTCGAGTGGTACTCCTCTCCTCCATGCACTTATTTGGGCATTCCTCCTCCATTTGGTGCATCAGCCGATGGTTTTCTACCCTCCTCTATAGCCTTATTCAAGCATTCTTCTTCCCTACAGTGTTTTGTTCCTACTAATTTACTTAATTCAGTTATGTGGCTATTGTTTTCAATTTTGTTAACCTATTTTGTGGCTCCCTTATGTATGTAGGAGGATTAATATTGTTTTAATTTATAAGAGGATTTTGTGTTTTGTGGCTCTTAGTTTGTAGTATTAATTCATTTTTACGTTTTCATACATTTTCTATTTTTTCCTCTTATTTTGTGGCTTCTTTGAATATTGTTTGTAGTATTTATTCTGTTTAGGGAGTTTATAATTTGCAGGAGGAGTTCAAGGAGGGATTTGTGTTTAATGTCAATTGTTTTGTGGCTCATGTGTGTTGACTAGTATTCTTTCAACTTTTATTCACTGGTATTTCATGGTTTATATTTCATTCTTATTCTCATAATTAATCTAGTATTCTAGTATTCATTGTTTAATTTGATTACTATTCTATCATCTATTTACTATTCTAGACTTATTTTGTTTCAATTTACTATTATGTGATTATTAATCTGTTTCTAAGTGTTTTTTGTGATAGACTTTGTATTTTTGAAATTTAAAAAATTTAGAAGTTGGATATTTTAGTTATAAATTCAAAAAATTGGGATTTTCACTATGTAAAGAACCTTAGTTATCTAATTGTTCACTTTTTATATCATCCATATTCATATAAGAACCATGTATATGATTTTGATAATTATATAAAGGGTATTTTTATATTTTTCCTTTTTATTATATATTCTTAAGCATGTTTTCAGTCCATTTATGTAAATTTAAATTAAATGGGATATGTTTTTGGGTTATAAATGAATATACCACTTTAATTATTCCATAGGATGGGATGAAGCCTCCACTTTGTATATTCCTTACCCATTACATGGGGTGGGCTTAGGACCTAACTCCAGAAGTGCTCCTAGGTGGGATGGTCTATAAGATTTCCCTACCCCTAACATCGACAATATGTCCTACAATATTTCTATATCTCTATATTGACATCGATGATGATACCCATTGAAGAAGATAAACTTAGGTAAGTTCCAATATTCATTTTCCTAGTATAGAGAGTTACTTGATATAACTAGTATTTGTCTTTAAACTACCTATTTATAAATATTTTAATATTATTTTGGTTATTTTATTAAAAATGTTTTTTTTATTTAGACATCATATTTAGTATACATGTTCACACTGACACTTGGTTATTCACTTGTGATTTTAGTATTGTCATTGGTTCCCAATTGAGTATATAAATTCTTATACCCTACATTAACACCTTACTAGGCATGAAACTTTATGCCTTATACTTGAAGTGCCTTTTTAACAATGGTAGTTTTGGAATTGACTAGTCTTGGGTGGATTGAAAGCAATACCCTCTTAGAGATTGGATAATTGGAGGAGAATTCTTTCTAAGTACCAACACAAATAAAAAAATAGGATTTAACATTTGAATTTAAATGATTTTTATTTTATAATCAACATCAAAAAAATAATGACTTTTATTTAGATAACCAATGTTAAATGAATTTTATCAATGGGTTGTAATGTTTCTTATCTACTCATTGCTCTTGTAGGAATTCCCAAGATAAATTGTTCTATATCTAATTTGTGAAGGACCAAATCTAGTTATTCTACACTAGTAATAATTTTCTACAACTTGGATGGGTTTAATTATTCTATAATCATTATGATGAATTTTCTTTGGGGTGTAAAGTTGTATCGAGTTATAATCACTCAACTCACACATGGTTGTGCCTCCATTAAAAGGTATCATATCGGTTATGCTAACCTAGGAAAAAATTAGTTTCTAGGTTCTACCTTATCCCTAAAAAAGTGTAGGTGTTTGGGTTGTGCCTTCAAGTGTAAAAAAGGTAGGTTGGTTTGTTTTGGTTGTTGGGTATGATAAAAGAATGTTATAAAAAGTTTTCAATCTCCTTCACCATGATGTGGTGTTATACTCCATGATTAAAAATCAACAATGGAATGATGTCGCCTCCTTATATTATGGTATATGATATGGTTTATATTTTAAAATGTCTCTAAATTTTAAGAAATCTTTTTAGAATTTAAAAAAACATCACAACTCATTGTGAATCCATACAAATACTTTTGGTAATTGATTATTATTATCTATTAGATTTCATATAAACTCTTTAATATATTCCCCTATTAGAAAAATGACCAATAGCCATGGTTTAATTGGGTTCTTTATTGGGTATATGATTTGGTGTTCACAGTTTACTTTAGTTCTTTATTGGGTGTTCTTAATGATGTTTCATGGTAAATTAATCATAAAGAATAATTGTGATGCATCAAATTAGCCTCCTTTATGTTTTTCATGTTTATTAAGCTTTGGCTATGGATTTTACCCAGTGAAAAATATTTTATGTGTGTTTTGAAAAGCTAAATACACTAAATACTTGGGTTATATTATAAATGGTTTTATTTAAAAAAATTATAAAATTTAATAATTTTTTGGACTTTTGGATTGTATTTTTAAAATGGTTTAAGGACTTGGTTGATTTTATAAATATATTTAAATTAGTTTTCCAAATTGAATTTTTTTTATCTTCAAATAATGAGTCCTAGTTAGTGCCTTAGGGGGTTTCTTGAAAATGTAGGCACCTCTATAAATACTATCCATTTAGGGGGAATTCATATTGGTGGCTTCAGGAGGTGGTCTTAGCATAGATGATGGATATTATGATTTAGATGTAATATATACATTGTTTACTAACCTCCAACATTTCTTATAGTCACGGGATACTAGGTGTCATAGTGAGAGTTGAGTGATTTAGTGGAAATGTTGTGGTTGGATCAATTAAGTGAGGATTTTAATTGACATAAAAATCCTAATGGTTTAGGTTTTAACCTTATATATTGGTTTTTTATAATTAAAATTGTTCTTATATTGTTTAAATTGAGTGAAGTTTTGATTAAAAACCATGTTTTGTTATTTAATTATTTTGAAAACCTTTTCTTAGTTAAACTAGTTTCATCCTTTAGATGTTTTATCAAAATGTGTTTGTCAATGAACTCACCCATTTTCCCTTTTTATATTTTATTTTTTATCTTCTAAACCAATGTTTTCTAAAATATGAGTTGTAACACTATTAAAATAGTGATTGAGAAAGTTGGTTTCCAAACCTTCTTTTAGGTCATGAACATTTATAACTAAAAAATAATTTACTTATGTGTTCTTTAGAAGATGATTTTTTCCTTAAAAGGTGAATTCTTAAATTAATCAAGTGGAGATTTAAAAAATATTAGTCTAGATTAACATTTATGAATGACCTTTGACGAACCCATTTTTGATAAATAATACCTTACTACCTTTTAATTCTGATTATTAGAAATGTTTTGAAACTTTATTCCAAACACCATAGTTGGTCTCTAGTTTATTCCTCATTTGTGTTGTCTATACCATGTGTGATATTGTGGTGCATGACATGATTATAACTTCATTTGACATCTCCCTAGTAGGTCTTGAAGAATTAAAATGGAATACCCATTCCTCATTTGGATTGAAATTATAATATTTGATTGTAGTATTATTATATTTTATTTATGGATAGTTTAATAGATTTTTCATGTTTACGCATCATTGTTCTTATTATCATACTATAATGGTGTTATAATAGTGTGTATTGATCATGTGTGATATGATTTACTTTTAGTTCATGTTTATTTACTTTAGCATGGACCCAGTCTACTATATTCCCATAGGGTACGTTTATAACATTGACATAGAAAATGTCCATTGCTATAATGTGAAGCATTTTTATAGTTTTATATTTAGAATATTTATTACTATGATGTAGAGCATGTTTATCTTTATGATATTGAAACTATATATTGTGTTATCATTGTTGTATATTGATATAAAAACAATGCTTCAAGGATTACTTCTATAGTGTTGAATACGTATATCTTTAGTTTTTCTATATATTTTATACGTGGGTATACCATGGATTTTATATTTTTATATATGTTTTCTGGATCGTAAACCATATCAAACCTCTATATGGTTCCTCAAATATTATCAAGAGGAGTTGGTTAAAGAGTCCTCCTCCCTCTAAAATAGAACAAAGCATCCACACACATGTAAATTCTCTTGATAATATCTAACTTGACGAACTCAAGGATATCATAAGATTCATGTGTATACATTTGAGAAACTAATTGGAGAAAATTGTTCAGGATTATTATAAAATATTCAATCAAACCAGAAGTGAGTCTTTAGGAGCACTAAATAAGGGTATAGGTTGAGTACTATAAGAAGCAGCTGGAAGGTCTAGATACAACTTCTTTAGAATCTCATAAACTGATCCTTGGATTCTGACCAATCTTTCATTCATTGATTTTTCATTACTTTCTATTTTAGTAGTACACTCTACAAGTAATTGAGCTACCTCTTGAAGAAAATTTGAAGAGTTTTCAGAAACTTTAGCACTAACAGTGGAAATAGAAAACTTAGATGTAATTGGAGAAAATAAAGTAATTGGTTTCATAGAAGGGACAAATAGACCTAGATATCATTACTTGAATATTTTGAGACACTTTCAAGATATCATTCAACTTCTCACCAATAGATTCTTCAAGATAACCCATAGTGACATTCAAGGATATGTATGTTCAAACTTTAAGCTTTATAATAGTTTCATTGGTATCTTAGAACTCATCCAAAAGATCTTTCTTGAAATATTTTAGAATCATAGGTGTGAATATATCAAACTAAATAGATTTAATTTGAAATGATAAATAATTAAAATCAGAAAGAATCTTATCATCCCCATTCTAAAAATTAGGAACCACTAAAGGTGAAAATAAATAAGTGATGGTTAGTTAAAAATATTCTATTACACTTACATATCAATCTGAATATTATTTGTTCATTTTTGGTTATTGAGTCCTGTATTAGTTATAATATACAATTTAAACACTGATCACATAAATATTTATATATATAAAAATTCATTATATCTCACTAATTTTCCCATTATTTACTTACAGGTGGTTTCTTATGATGAGGTTGGTTTTATCCACCTCCATCAAAGGTAGTGAGTTTGACATCAGATTCAGGTAAGGTTTCTTCCATTTTCTAATGATGTTTTATGTTGATGTTGCTATCATCATCACCTGTTCTATTATTTCCTTTCTCACTAATCATGTTTCTCCAACTTTTATTTTTAGGTTCCATTAATGACGATTAATCAGATCACTAGAATTTTTTTGAAGTCTCCCGAGACCCGTTCGTGTGTGTTGCGACAACTGTAGTCCAAGGTGACTCACCGTTTATGCATAGGTAAGCATATATATAATAATTTCTCCTGTTATATGTATATCCTCCCATGGAAGCATGATTACATATAAGGGGATAGGATAGCTTATGTATATATATGGAAAATGCATATGTGTATGGGTAATAACGGGCTTATGCATGTGAGAATATATATAAGGATCCTCTTGGTGTATAAAGCAAATATAAAAGAAAAATTACACTTCCATGTCGTCGAGATATTCTAGGTGTTGTAGGGATGGGTATCCATGCATTTTAATACATAAAAATTCCAAAAATCCTTTCATGATTCCTCCATGTATTCTTATATTGTATATTTAATTTATTTTTTTGGGATCTAACATCTTTCAAAGAAATAAGTAAAAATGATCAAGGCGATAGGGATATATTCATGGTTTAATTTATTATCATATGAATAGGTGCTAAACAGAATGAATATCGAAGAATACTCCATAGATTACACGGTTATTTCATATATTATAGATTTAAGGGATTGAATATTCTACTAGACCAATTTTCATGAAGTTTTATGGACCATGGGAACCATATCTACTCAATTTTAGACTAATCATGCAATATCAATATGCTTGACCTGAATTATTGTATCCCACATTGGATTCCTTAGTATTAAATAAGGTAAAGACAACTCAACATACATGCCCCACATGTATCCTTATTGTTTCCATGCACATAGGCCCTAAAAAGACCAAATAAAACTAAATATTTTGTTCTTATTTATTATTTTGATTATTTATTTTGAATCAATTTATATTAATCATTCTTGAAGTAATTTCATTGTTATATTAAATGGTGTGTACCTGGGGGTCACATACATTATTTTTCAAACCACATAACTCAACATGTATAAGTGTAAAAACCCTGATTTTGCACCGGAACACACATGTAGTGTGTTCTAGGGTATATTCCATGTATGATATTGATAACATGACATAGGTATCTGAAGATGACACACTTATTAACCCTAATTATTCACAAATCATGTGTAAAGGAGAAACATAACATTTATGTTAGGTTAGATTTACTCGATGTATACTAGTGGTAGATGCCTAAGTAACACATTAGTCGCATATGTTGTGTACCCTATTGGAATAGACTATATAGTTAACTCAAAATGGACACATGAAAACTTTATATGCCCTGCCTTTTACTGGGACTCACAAACCATTTTATGAAAAGTACATTCAGTATACTATGTTACTTCCTATGTTTCACATTTCTTCTCACCAATGTGTCATCATCTAAAAATTTAATGTTATATTCATAGTAATTTTATATGTAGAGAATGATTGTATGATCATATTATACATAAGTTAAACTTTATGATGAATCTTAAAGTGTTCGATATTATTTTCCCTATAAAAAAGACGACTAGGTTTGGACAACTTAATCAGAGCTATAACATGGTTAAGTACTCCATAATAGATATGATAGTGACATGGAACGGTTCCTCATAATTCTATGTAGAGTTATATACTAACTCAGAAAAATATTTATTACAGGATTTACTTCCTCTATATTCTTTATAGGAGTTTAACACTACCCCACATACTCAAAGTTAGGGTCCTCCATATTAGGGGATAGTTTTTTGAACCAATTGCAGGGGGAGGGGGCAGGGGGTAGGGGTTGGGGGCTTGGGGAAGGGGGCAGGGGGAGGTCTGTAGGGTAGGGGGAGGGGAAGGGGGAGGGGAAGGGGGTGGGGTGGGTGGAGGGGGTATGGGGAAGTGGGAAGGTGTTCAAGCTAGGGGCAGGGGGAGGTTTGTAGGGAAGGGGGAAGGGGTAGGGGGAGGGGATGGGGGTGGGTGGAGGGGGCAGGGGTAAGGGGAGGTCTGCAAGGCATGGGGCATGGGGCAGGGGGATGGGGATGGGGGAGGTCTGCATGGTAGGGGGAGGGGGAGGGGGAGGAGGATGTGGGTTGGTAGAGAGGGAAGGGGGGAGGTCTTCAGGCCAGGGGGAAGACCTCACGAATGGTTTTTAGGGATTTTAATTAATTATATGTATTATAATTTTTATGCATTATGTTGAGTATTTTATTGGTAACATAATGATATTATATGAATCTCCATATAAACATTAAATGTTTTCATTAATTAAATGTGTTCTCATTTGTATACATTATGTTTATTAGGATTATTCTCTCCTTCCACTAATTTAGGTGCATAAACAAATGAATATTTCAATGATCATGATGGTGTTGGTGGTGGTGGTGGTCTGAGATGAGGTGATAATGATGTTGGTGTTTCGATAAGAGATGATGAGGGTCATTATGGTTCTAGTGATGCTGATATTTAGGTACATTTCAGATGTAAATTTTATTCTTGGTTTTAACATTTAGTTTTATCAAATAGTTCTTTTTATTATGATGATATTGATATTGAAATTTTATATTGTTTATATTGGAGATTGTTTCAATTGTTATGATATATATTGTATTATGTTTGTGTTCAGTTTTATTTGGAAGGTGGTTTTTTTTCTCGTATCTAGAGGATGTGAGTACTGCTATAAGGTTAAGCTATTATGGAAGTAATTTGTGATTAAGTATAGTTGGGTAAGAATCAATTTACATTTTTATTAACTGTGGTTGTAGGGTCTATATTCCATGGTTTTGAAAGTGTTATTAGGGACCAAGATCCATGGTTTAACCATGGTTGTAGTTAAAAATTACCATTGTTAAGTTCATGGATTTATCTTATAATTTTCATGGGATTAACCATGGTATTATACTATAATTTATATGGTTAAACAATGGACATACATTTACTACTTACAAAGTTCAAACCATTTATATAAATGGAATAATTCCATGGATTAAAATTGCAGAAGTTGAAAAACCCCTACTACAGTCGATTTTGTGTAGATCTAGTCATAACGGCTGGCAGGGGTGGGGGGGACTGGCAGGGGTGCATGGAGAAGGGGGGAGGAGTGGGGGGGATTTTCATGGGGGAAGGGATGCTGCAGGGGGTGGGGGTGTCCAGGGTCTGGGGGTGTCTAGGGTATTTCCTAGGGGGAATCTATCTAGGGTATGGGGTGTGTCTAGGGTCTAAGGGAGACTAGTAGGTGGTGCATGGGGAAGGGAGGGGGCAGGGAGGAGTGTGGCGAGGCTGTCCATAGTGGGGAGAGTCCAGGGTCTGTCTTAGGGGTGGGGGTCTATCTAGGGTTTGCCCGGGGGGTCTGTCTAGGGTCTGTCTGGGGGTTTCTCGGGTTTGAGGGAGTGTCCAGGGTCTAGGGGGTGTCCAAGGTCTGGGGCTGTCCAGGGTTTGGGGGGGATGTCCAGGTTGAGTGGAGTGGGGGCTTTGCATGGGGGAAGGGGTATTGTAGGGGGTGGGGTTTGTGGGGGACTGGCAGGGGTGGGTGGTTCATGGGGAAGGGAGGGGATGGGAGGAGTGGGGGGTGCTATCCAGCATCTGTCTTGGGGGGATGTCCAGGGTGTGTTTGGGGGGGTGTTCAGGGTCTGGGGGTGTCCAGGATCTGGGGGGTGTCCAGGGTCTAGGGGGCTATCCAGGGGGGAGTGGAGGGGGTGTATTTTCATGGGGGAAGGGGTGCTGTAGGGTTAGGGGGTTTCCAGGGCCTGGGGGGTCTCTCCAGGGCCTGGGGGGCTATCTAGGCGGTGGGGGATATCCAGGGTGGGAGGTTGTCCAAGGTCTGGGAGTGTTCAGGGTCTGAGGGTGTCCAGGGTCTTAGGGGGGGGTGGGGGTCTATCCCAGAGGGAGTGGAGGGAGGTTTTTCATGGGGGGAAGGGGTGCTAGAGGGGGTGGGAGATGTCCAAAGGTGGAGGGTTGTGCAAGGGGGGGTATTTTTAAGGGGTCTTTCTGGGGGGGTATATCTAGGGATTGTCTAGGGGGTCTGTCCAGAAGGGGGTGGGGGTCTGTCCAGGGTCTGTCTGGGGGGTGTATGGGGGGTGTCTAGGGTTTGGGGGTGGGGGCTATCCAGGGAAGTGGAGGGAGTCTTTGAATGGGGGAAGGAGTGCTGTAGGGGGTGAGGGGCTGTCCAGGGGTGGGGGTTGTGCAAGGTACGGGGTCTGTTTGAGGAGTATGACTAGGGTATGTCTGGGGGTTTGTCAAGAGGGGGTGGGGGTATGTCCAGGGTCTATCCGAGGGGTCTTTCCAAAGGGGGGATGCCTAGGGGGACTATGAAAAGGGGGTAGGGGGACTATGCAGGGGGGACTGTGTAGTAGGTAAGGGTTGTCTAGGGGGAGTGGAGTGAGGGTTTTCATGGGGGAAGGGGTGCTTTAGGGGGAGGTTTTGTAGGGGTTGGGTGGGGGTGTTGTTTTATGAAATGGAAAACCATATAGCCATGGTTTTAAACTACAGATATATAACTATATCCATGGTTCAAACTGTGGCTATAGCCTTATATCCAATGTTTTAAACTGTGGGTATATGCTTGTGTGCCTTAAGTTTCTACCACGGTTTCAAATCATGGATTTAGGTGTTTATCCGCGGTTTAAACCGTCGTTATTGCCCTATAGCCACTGTTTGAATAGTGGATATAGGTCTTGCGCTATACCCACGCAAATACCAACCACAGTTCATAAAACTGTAGCTATAACATATAGCCAGGATTTTTGGACTTATAGCCATGATTCCAAACTATGGCTATAGTCTAAATTTCTAGAAGTGTTACCTTGTATCTGAATGATTTATTCAATTTATAGTCCTGTATAATGACATTAAGTTCATTAATTGAAAATTTCAGCACCTTTTTTACATGAATATGGTTCATAATGTTTTCATTAAGTTATTTTATGGTCCTTTTTATGAGTTATAGAGTTTAAAAACATTGTTCGTGAATGTTCATTTTTATGGTTTTCCTGAGCAGTTCACATGTATTCATAAATGGAAGTTCATGTAGAACATGGGTAAACATACAGAACTAGTATTTCATTTTATTAATGATATTACAGAAGTTTAAATGATCTTATAATGAATTATTTTATATAACATGTAGATGAATCATTAGATAATAATTAAATGATTATTGTTTTGGTTAATTTGGGTGGTTTTTCCACCACAACGAACTTATTTTGTTTAAGCGTTTAGTAATATGTAGCAACATTAGTTCCAAAACATGCAATAGGATGTAATACATATAATATAATTTTTTTTACCATAAAAATGGTTTCATGACCAAATCTAAATGCCATAAAGGAAATTGAAAACATGTTGTTCTTGGATGTGATAAATTAACACTTCTCGAACAAGGTTCTCTTTTATATAATAAAAATAAGATGAGAATGGGGTGGGATGATATAATATCCCATCATAATCATAATATTACATTATATGTATGATACTATATTTACCATACCATGAATATGAATATATGTTTGAATAGATTAAGAAATGAACTTGAAATTGAAAGGAATTTAAAGGAAAAGGAGAGAGAGGAATTACCTCTTGAATCCTCCTCTTGAGATCCTTATTAAGAAAGATAGGATTGGTCTTTAGATGAGACAAAAAGATCTTGGATGTGTGGGAGGGTATAGGGAATATATTTGGGCAGAGTTTAGACAAGTCTTGAAGCTTGAGAGGTGTGAGGAAATGAGTGTGTAAAGCGTGGTATTTATAGTGGAGGAGATAGGGGATTTCTCAATATAAAATTCATTAATTTGTTATTTCCCCACAAGACAAGGAACAGAGAGTCTTTCATGACCAATAATAGTAAATAGGGAATGTAAGCTCGTGATTTGGGTTCTTAAATCGCTTTTGATGTCAGGAATAGTGGGTTTAAAATTATAATGTATTTATATGGTAAATTAATGTATTTTACTATTCACTAAAAATTCAAGTATTTCAGAAAAATACCCAAAAAAACCCAAACCATTTTTCTATGTGTAGAATAAAAAAATAAAGTCCATTTTTTAAAAATAACATTCTAAATATGATGAATTTAATTTTTAATTACAATCATAATTTACTTGAAAAATCTAGTTTTTAAAATTAAAACTAGTTTTATAAGGCTTTAAAAATTTACTTAAGGTCTTATAAAATTATCTTATATCTAGAAGATGTAAATATGTTAATTTATGAACACATTTTAAGAAAATACCTTTTTTAAAATTAAATAATTAATTATAATTATTTATTTATAACTTACAAAACTACCAATACTTTTACTATGGTCAAATTATTACTTATAAGATGCCTAAATTTTATTTAATTATTCATGGGTGGGTTACTATTATTTTTCATGATTTACTATT
This sequence comes from Viscum album, assembly GCA_963277665.1. Classification (NCBI taxonomy): domain Eukaryota; kingdom Viridiplantae; phylum Streptophyta; class Magnoliopsida; order Santalales; family Viscaceae; genus Viscum; species Viscum album. Next base: position 730,058,093 of record OY728155.1, read on the forward strand.
AATAAGGGTTGTGTTACTATTCATAATCATAGGTTACTATTCATAAGGGTAGGTTACTATTCACTAAAAATTATTTTTCCCTATCAGACTCCAAATATCTTACTGATCATAACCATGTATGTCAAATTTTCAAAATTCAAAACATAGAAGTGTTAAAATTATGTTTAATGATCACATAGTATTTAGTATCATAATATTTCATTGTTATTCCTAATGGGATTATACTATAAGGAATAATTATAAGAAATGAATTCCATTGATAAAACTTTGGTTCGTTACAGGACCCCCCTTATATTACCACTGATGACTCATGATCAAAATTTGTTCCCCTCTGAGATATTCGATAGACTATAGAGGGTGATTCGGGGAAAATAAATATTTAAATTTTTATGATATTATATAAATATATATATATATATATATATATATATTATTACTAAAGATAATGAATTTTTGAAGTGGATAAATATATATCATTTACATGTGATTTTATGCTATTTTATATCCCAAAATTCAAAAAATATCAAAAAATATTTCAATTGAAATGTGAAGATAGATCTCATAGACTTTATTTGTTGGTGTTCTAGAAATATTACAGAGAGTCCTACCAGGTGTTCATCTTTCCCAGTGTAATTATTTTTCAGTGTACTAATCAAGTGAGGTTGGGATGGTGAGATTATATACTTTTAACACATGGATGAGTTAACATTTTATAACTCTAATAAATAAATACATTAATATAGACTGAGTATGGTCATTGTTTGTGTAATCGATCACTATAGAATATGCCTTCCAAATATGAAACTAAGAATGTTTCAAAAATTAAAAAATATTTACATTTATAATTTATTTTCCATTCAAATATTCTATAATTTCTCGCATAATATGCATATAAATATGTAATTGACGTTTAATATATGTAGTTACGCTAGTGATGTGAGCCCATCGATCAGATTTCAGTGTGGATGAGGATGTATCCGGTCACTGATTCACATGTTTTTTGTATTATAATAACAAATACATTTAGTAAAACAAATTATTTATATTTTATAAAAAAATTATATTATTTCATTAATTTATTATGTATAATCAAGAGGTATAGTTTAATGTTGAGCTTGCACATCTTCTTGGGGATAAATTCCATATTACTAGGTGTAGAGATGAAATATTTCAATATGTCATAGGGTGGGATAGATATGATTATATACTATGATATGGAATAGGTATCACATGTCATGTAGTTTTGAGATAGAATGTGATGGATTCATACAGAGATTCCAGGATGAGCACACAAACTAAGGTAGACACTATAATGCAGGTTATGCAATGCAATATGGATAGATAATTTACATAGGTATAGACATAGTATAATAAAATATTTTCACATATGTCAGTAAATATAGAGGATATAGTGATGTATTTTCCATGACATGTATATACACCCTTTCATGACACATAGATACCAATAACACATGTAAAAAAGGATATATTTTATATTTACACAGTTTTTTATTAATATTCTTAAAATATAAAATATTGATTTGTTTTGGGATCCAGATTAATTTTGTGTGAAGTTTCACGAGTTCAAATATTATATAGATTACGATTCACAATATGATTTAGGTATGCTCTATTTATATTTAATAATTTAATGGTTCATTTTATAACTAAAATTAATGCTCATTTCCTAGTTTAGAAACTGATTTTAATTAAAAAACATGTGTCACACATGACATTGATAAAGTCAAAACATATAAAATGATCTAAAATTGTAGTGAAAACATAGGACACAAAAACTAATTAATATTTTAATTATTGTAATGATCGACACATCAATTAGAAGCGTGGTATGGTCCATATGGTTAAAATTTCATTTTTATATATTTATAAATCATTTAAAACATGCATCTAATATTTCAAACCAATAAAATTATATTTTACTAAAATTAAATATTAATTAAATAACCACTGATTAATTTGTGACATGTAATAATGATCATCAAACAATGTGACATGTTTAGTGGCTGGAATGATGAAATTAGTAGTCTTAGATCAAAAAGTGATAACAAACGTGTGACTGAGTAAAACCCAATAAAAAACAAGATTGTTGTGAATTCATAAGAAATGTTAATCAATTAATTTATCACATATACAAATATTAATATTTTAAATTTCATATTCTATATTCTCTAAATGATCTTAAGTTCCTTTTATATATTTAAATTATTTAAATGTGTGCATGAAATGGTGAAAACTGAGAAAATTAAACTAGATTTCCTAGAAATATTAGAAAAATGATTAATGATTAATTTTTTACTTTATGGAATGAATGATATTTTAATATGACATTAATTGTGTTATAAATTACTAAAATAAGTTTTTTTATTTTAAAATTTAATTAAAAGAAACCAATATAGTCAAAAATAGAAAAAAAATCTTTAATTTTCATGAAATTGTAGTAAAATGATCATTGATTAATTTTTGAATTTTAGGGATATATTTAAAAGATTTTAGAAAATAATTAAAATTTTCAATAGATATAAAATGAACTCAGTTTTTTATGAAATCATTTGAAAATAATTATTGATTATTTCATGGTATTTAAGAAAATGAATTATGTCATTCTCACATGTTATGTGCTTAAAATGACCAAAAGTTCATCTTTATAAATTTAAAAGTCTTCAAAACATTAATCAAAAGATAAAAACCTAGAAAAAAACTCATGTTATCATAAAATCATAATATAATGACCTTTAATTATTTTATTACATGTCTTAATAGATAGCATGTAATTCTGAACTTTGGTGTGGTGAGAATGATCAAAAAAATAAATAGAGTAGAAAGTGATTAAAAATAAGTGATATGGTCAAAGATGATAAAATAAAATTATATTTTCCTGAAATCATAGGATAATTATATTTGAAATTTTTTTGAAATATGAGAAGAGGATGTATAATAATCTGACTTATTGTGTGATCAAAATGACTGAAAATCAGTTTTAGAGTAAAAAAGATATTAATAGAAAGTGATATAGTCAAAACCTAGAAAATGATCTTAGATTGTTTTCAAATAATTAGAAAATTATTTTAAATTATTCAGTGACATGTAGTAATAGACATCACATTAGTCATACAGGCAGTTTTATCATAATGACCAGAATTTAGTTTTTATAGATTTAAAATGTATAAAAATGTGCATCTGATGGGAAAACATAAGAAAATGACCTCAAATTTTGGTGAAATTGAAGGTTAAAGGTGGTTCCCCAAGGGTATAATTAAATAAAATGGGTCAATGAAAATTTGATAATATATATTTTACTTAAAAAAATGTGTCTGAGAAACTAAATGTAAAATGTGGAAAGTTTGAGGTCAGACCCATGAAAGGGTGAAAGTCTATTTTTTGGGAATTTAAAAATTAATTGATTGAAGTTGATTAAGAAAGATAGTGAAGAAAATAGGGTTTATGTTGAAATCACTTGGAGAAAGTGTTCTAGGTTATATAGATTCTAGGTTGGTGTGTTAGTGAATTTCAATGTTAAATTGATTTTTATGATTTTATACAAAGAATATCATTGGAATTAGTGTCCCCTCCTTAACTTAAAAATCCAATTTTTGTATGTTCAGGTAATTCGCTTTATTAACAAATTAAGTCTCTAAATTCCATTTTTAAACATAATTACCCTAAAATATTAAATGTTCATGCCTAGATCAAGGTTATTAGATGTGAATTTTTTTAAAAAAAACTTCCATATTCTATACCAATAATCATGAGATTGGAAGAATAAATAATTAGAATGTGAATTATAATTACAGCAACCCAAAAATGGATAGAATAATTGAAAATTAGTCCACAACATCCTCCTCATTCATATATATCACCCAATAAAAGTTCTAAGTTAACCCCTCATACTAGAAATTAGATGATAATAGGGGGGTATATGATAAAATAAATGAAAAATTAAATTGAGTATTCCCAATAGAGGACTCTGCAGTAGCGCAACACCTTCCCCAAAATCTAGTCTCGTATTGATATATAAAACTTCCCCTAGCCATGTATTTATAAGAATAAATGAATACCTTTCATATCTTAAATTCAATCAAATCATTATATAATTATGTTCAGGTCAATCCTGAGGGTGCATAGGAATCCTGGGTCAAAAGGGGAGGGATTTTTTTAAGATTTCCCAAAGATCGGATGAAGATTTTTTCCATCAACCAGATTTGTGGCGTGACATATAGTGTCATTTCATGAAATTTAATTATCATCCTATGACTTTATTTTTTTCACATCCTAGTTAATTGGGTAGCCTAGGGAATTAAAATCTTCATGTTTCACAGCATGAATATGATGTGACACCCTGAAAGTATTTTTTGGAGCTTCATTTCACTCATTTTTCCTCCATTCTTCTCTTCAATCTATGGAATATTATCCTGAACATCTCATGACATAAATTAACATTTCACAACATTAATCATGGTATTTTTAGCTTATTTTTCTTGACTTTAATCAATCATTGTCTCCTGCAATAATATAAATAAAACAATAAATAATTTTTCAAGAATTGTTAATAAATTTCTTAAAACAGTGAATTTTATATCCAAAAATATATGTGAGTGAAATTTGGTTATAACCCCCCCCCCCCCACCACCACCACCACCACCAATACACACACACACACACATGTTAATTTAGGTTTTTCCTTAAGATTTAAATCTCAATATACAATAATATAAGTTCACCCTTCCATGATTTAAATCCAATGCAAGAAAAATCAAGTTATTAAATGGGGTAAAATGTTCAAACATTACATAGTAAAAATTCATCAACTCTTCACTTTTCATAAAAATAATTCTCACATTCACCACCAAACCCAAAATGATAAAAATCATTGGTCAAGTAATGGTTATTTTTGACCATCCAAGAAATAACACATATATATATGTATTGATTTTTTATTTTATTTTATTCAAGTATATTTATAATGAATATAATGAATGAAAATCATGAATATTTCCAAAAACCCCATGAAAGAACCCTGACACTTATCCATTGAATTATATGATTTCCTTCCACCATGGTGTTGTTTTCCCCACACTCATATTTTTTATAATCATAAAAAATAATTATAGTGGGTTAGTAAATGATAAGATATGATTTTAATGTGGATCTTCCCTTACAAGGCTATGCATAGCTTCTGTGGGATTTAGAAATATTAATGTAAAGGTGGGTCTTAAGGATAAATAGATTACCAATAAAATTTCATCAATAATTTTAAAATTAAATTTTGTATCATAATAGATTGGACAAGATGTAATGCATGTTCTTGATGAGACAAATATATGGGTTTTACTCAAGAAATATACTCAAAAAATCAAGGAAATATAAGGATTATAATGTGTCTTGAGAATGGAACATGTAATTGTTACAATCACTCATGGTAATTCATTCTATTAATAAACCAATTAACACAATTTTCAGAAATTCAAGGCACACAAAATATAATAAATATTTCATTTTTAAAAATTAAAAAATTTCCCTAAATCAAGATTTATAAAACCAAAATACCTGAGTTAATATCAACTTATTCATTCCTCCATTTTTATCAATAAAATTTATTGAAAAAGAAATGTAAAACATGGAATTATTATTAATTTCGGTACATATTGTCTCCTCGATCAGTAATTAAAGTAAAAAAGTGATGTTAAGGAATAAAATTTATACTTAGACAATCTAAAAAAATCAAAATTGTTGTGGTCAAATAAAATAAGGAATTGAAACTCATAATCCAATTCCCATTATGCTTCAAAATGGACTTCATGTGTTCTATTTGTACTATTTCACAACATGAATCAGCATCTCATGATGTGAATCAGTGTATCAAGATGTTAATCACATATATAATAACTCTTTAATTTCCTTTCTACTACTTTCTAGTGTCATTATTTTTCACCTAAAAAGTAAAATAATCAAGAGAAAGTGAAGTCCTTTTTTAATAAAATATAAAATAATTAGCGGAAATTCAATAAAAATAAAAAAGAAAAAGAAAATCAAGTTGCCTCCCATAAACACTTTTATTTAAACTAGTCGGGTCAACCATACCTCTTCTGCTCAGATAAAAGGATATTGGAAGGATTATACCTAGTCTGGATCCACAAATGGAATCAAATATGACATGTCATTGTATGTGGCCACTTTTCCTTCCTCTAAATATAGATTTACTCTTTCTATGGGTAGTAATTTCTTTGCATCCATCAGACCAATCCACCGGTGTTTCTTTAATCCTAAAAAACCAGTCATTAGATCATATACCATTCATACTAGTTGTCCTTCTTTAAACTTTTTTTGATTATTTTATCCTCTAGTTTCTTCCATTTTTTCTTGGGTATTTCCTTTCTTCTTATCAGCATCTTAAATTTTTATTTTTTTCTTATATGATAGTTGCCACCTCATGGTTTTATTTGATTATATAACTATCTTCAGCTTCAACCATGTCTTCCTCTTCCAAATTTTCCTCTATCAGATCATAATTATACATTTCCTTGTGAATGTTGAATCTTAGTTTCTTGCTACCAAATCACAGGAATAGTTATCCACTTTGAGTGGAAGTTAATTCTCTTCCAATATCTAAGAACATGCTTCCAAAGTGGATAGGATTCATTTCTTATTACATGTACAACACTAATAAATCCATTGGGAAGTATAAATTTCCAACATTTACTATAAGAACTTCAATTATACCTCATGGGTACTTCACGATTGAGTGTTCTAACTAGAGTTCTACTATGGTGTATCCATATTCTCTAAATTCAAGATTTTTAAAGTTTTGTATAACATGATTTTTACACCAACAACCAGATTGTAAAGTGCTTCCCTAATTTTGTTAGACCCAATATTTATAGGAATTTAAAAACTATATGTTTCTTGTTTCTTACTCGATAATTATTTGGATGCAATATTCAAGAACTCTCGTGAGAGTTTAATGGTGTCAATATCTTACATTCTCTTTTTTACACAAGTTCTTTCATAAAATTTTCATATAGAGGCATACTATAAAGATCCTCTAAAAAAGGGATGTTAATATGGAGTTTTTAAAAATGGTCTAGAAATTTACCTTTCATTGTGTTAATTTTCCCATGTCACATGCTCCATAGAAATTGTTTCTTTATCTTGTATGGTAGGGGTTATTCTCTTTCTTCTTCCACAACATCTTTCTCTTTTTCCATTCCTATATTTTCTTCTTCTTTTTAATTTTTTTCCTTTAGATTTTTCACCACATGGTTTATTTTTTTCTTGTGTTCTTTTCTTACTTATCCGGGTTATATACTTAAATTATCTATTTGGGTTCACTTATGGGTCTCTTGGAAATTTTCCTCATGGTATATCTCTAATTTGAATTATAATTTTTCCTAGTGAAATTCATGGTTCTATAGTTCATCCTATTAATCACTATAATATTCCTTCATCTTCTTGATATCATCCACTTGATCTTTAGAATTTTTGGTTAGTTCTATGATGGATACCCCAAGGGTAGTCATGAATAGAACCAAAGACTCCAACAGTGTGTGGATTTGGATTTGTATTGATGGTCATTTCTATGTTTGAAAGCTATATTCCCTTTGGTAATACCCCAGACATTGTTATTGTTGTGAACACCAACCTTGAAATTTATTTTGACAGCTATAATCAGCATAATTGACTTCTTCACTGAAACTAAATTAGTCTTATTATTATCCCATCATTACGTCCATTGTTTTTTTAGATATTTTATATGTGCCACCATCCATATATTTTTTTCAACCATGAGCATGCCACTTCTTTATGTTCCTTCAGTATTCTATTGGAACCTATTGATCACCATCTCATCCAGTAAACTATAGATCTCCTCCATTGATTTCTTCATTAATCATCCACCATCTATAGTGTCCCCAATTTTATTTCTTCCATATGCAATGAATTTGTGAAATATTTTAATTAATAACCAAATGAAAATACCAATATGTTTTAATTGTCTAATTATGTCTTTAAAACACACCCATGTTCTATAATGTGATTTATCTTCACTTTTTTTTGAATTTAGAATATCGACATAAATGTCCATATATTTGGATGGAGGAAATAATTGGGTGAGAAAGATTTTTACCAACACATCCCATGTCTTGATGTAATGGTATATTAATCTTTAAATACATTCTAAATCTCTCTCTCTCTTAATTAAAATTGGAAAATTTGAAGTCTTACCACGTCACATGAAATGTTATGAAATTGTAACATAAAACAGAGCTAAAGGAATCACCCTAGATACATGTTTGTATCTTCATTAATTAGACCATACAATTTCACAGTGTTGGAGATCATCTTAATGATATCAATATTAATCACAATGTTTTTGAATACCAATGATTGTATGAGTATTCTTGGATGATCTCCAATGTTTGATTTTTTTCCATAATCTACCAGTGCTTATAGTTCAAGAGCTCTTGGTGGCACACCTCCAACTACATGATTATATTCTACTCTATTCATGGTCATAACTATGTTGTTATTACATAGACATTGTTCAATATTCGGATCAATCTCATAGATTTCATTTCCTTTGTCCAAATTTTGGTAATCATTTCATAATGATTCAGACCAAAAATCACAGAACAAAAATATCCAATGAAAAAAATGAAAAATGAAAATAATAAGTAATAAAAACACTAAAAATTTTAATCTACTTGGTCACCAACCCCGGAAATGTCACCAAATCTTTAGTGGCACCGGAAGGGAGTCCTAAAATAATATAAGGCTATAAAAATTTAATAATTCTTATTTAACTAAAAAATGTGACTAACCAACTAAATATAGAAAGTAGTGAGTTAGAGGTAAAACCCATGAGATAGAGAATGTAGATTTTTAAGATTTTAAAAAGTTGTTGATTGTAGTTGTTTAATAAATAGAGTAGATAAATTAGGTTTTGTTTTGAAATCAATTGGAGAAGTGTGACAGGTTTTGTAGATTTTAGGTTTTGGTGGTAGTGAATTTAGAAGTTAAATTGGTTTTCCGTTTTTTTTTTCGAAGTCAAGATAAGGAGGATCTATGGTCTTGGTGTCTTTTCTTTGATTTTGAAATAACCCTTTTCATATGGTCAATCAATTCATGTAATTAATGAATTATGTGTCTCTATATATTTATTAAACATAATTACACTAAACTATTCAATGGTCAAGCCTAGTTCAGGGCAATTAGTTCTTTAATTTAAACATACTTTCTAGATTCTATACCAACGATCATTAGATAGAAAGATGAATGAAATTAAAATATAATTACAACTATGGCAACCCAAAAAATGAAAAAAAAATAAAGTACTTCACAACACCCTCCTTGTTCATCTACATCACTCAACACAAGTTTAGATTTTACCCGCCATGCCAGTCATGAGAGGGTTATAGGTGAGGAGAGAATAAAATAAATTTAAAAAGAAATATTGGATTAGGACTGGATAAAGCCTTTTCAGCAGTGCAACACCTCTCTCCATGCTCCAATATCTGAATGATATCTACAACATCTCCCTAGTCTTCTATTTATAAGCATAAATACATCCCCCATGTATATTTAATTCAATCAAATAATCCCATAAATGTGTTTGGGTCAATCATGAGGGTTCATGGGAGTCCTAGCTCAAAAAATTATGAGATTCAATTAAGATTTCTCAAATATCATATAAATATTTTTCCCATCAACCTTATTTGATGTGTGAAATAAGGTGCCATGCCATGAAATATCATGCTTCTCCTCTAGCTTTAGTTTTTCATAGCCTAGTTCATGGGGAATCCTAGAGCACGAATTTAATCATGTTTCATGATGTGAATATGATGTTATAACATTAAAGTATTATGTACCACTATATTTCACACGTTTTACCTATAAATTACTCTTCAAACCATGTAATATTATCCTAAACATATCTTGATGTGAATTAACATTTCACAACATGAATCATGGTATTTTCAGCTCCTATTTCTTGAAATCAATCATTCATTTTCTCTTGTAATAATTCAAATAAAATAATAATTTATCTTGAAATAATTATCAAATTATATATAAAACTAGATAAATTTATATCCAAAAAAATATATGCTTGAAATTTAGTTAGAAACAATGATCAACGATTAATATGTGACATGTAGAATTGAGTTTCATATAAATTCAGTGTTTTAAATAAATCTAGTATGCAGTTCAGTTGGAATGATTAAACAATGTTTTTAAGAGTAAAAAGTGATTAGTAATAAGTAATATTATCAGGACCAAGAAAAAACCCTTGGATTATTATAAAATAAAATTGTATTGATCATTGATAAATTTATAACATGTTGTAATAAAATAACATTAATCCAACTTGTAGTGTGGTCATAATGACTGAATAATAATTTTTAATGTAAAAAGTGAATAAATTTTTTTGATATGGTCAAAACCTAACTAACATCCTATAATTATTATAAAATCATAGGAAGATAATATTTTATTATTTTATAAAATACAGAAATAGATCGCACATCAATCTGACATGTGGTGATGTTGGAATGACCAGAAATGTGTTCTTGTGAGTGTGTAAAAATGTGTGTCTGGAGATCAAATCCTAAAAACAACCATATATTATTATGAAATCATAGGAAAGTAATCACTCATTAATTTTTTATATGTAATAACATACATTATGTGAATCCAATATGTAGTGCAGTTGGAATAGTCAAAAAATATTTTTAAAATAAATACTAAATAAAAGGTTATGATATAGTCAAAATCTAGAAAACGGCCTCATGTTGTAATAAAATTGTATAAAAATTTTCATGGACTATATTCTGAAATTTATGAATAAATGTGACATCATTATGAAATGCAGTGTGATCTAAATGAATAAAAATTGAGTTTTTTTAATAAAAATTGACTAAAAACAAGTTGTAAAGTAAAAGTCTGGAAAGAGATATCATATTCTCATGAAATCATAGGACAATGATTATTGATAATTTTTTGAAATTTTAGAAATGATGATGTATCAATATAAATTTTAATGTTCTCCAAATGACTAAAAGTACATTTTTATAAAATTTTAAATCATTTAAAAACATGTTTTAGGTGATCAAAACCTTGAAAATAACCTTTATTTTAAAAAATATAGGAAAATGATCTTTGATTAATTTATGACATGTTGGAAAAGATAAAAATTCAATCTAATGTTTGGTGTAATCATAATGATTGAAAAAATATTTTTAGAGAAAAAAGTTACTAAAAACAAGTGATATTGTCCAAGACTAATAAACAACCTTGTATTTTTGTGAAAGCGTAGGAAAGTAATCTTCTATTTTTTTTTAAAAAAAGTTTGGATTAAAGAACATTTATTAAAATAAAAAGAGATACCAGAAAATATGACATAAGAAAGATAGTAAAAAATTCACCACTGTATAATTAGGGATAAACATACCCAAAAGTCCAACTCAAGAAATTGATAGTTTATTTATTACCCTTATTCCTTGGACAACTATTAGGATGCCACCCACTTCTCTAGGATTTAGAATTTTATCATGGCCCAAATTTACAATTAGTATTATATTTCTATAAAAGGTATTGAATGACCATATTTGTATTGGACCTAGGGTTATCATCAATATTGGTGGAGTTAATATCCATTACCTAAAGGAAATATTTATGAATAAATATCCCATGTTCCCACTTTAAAAAAATGTATTCAGCTTGAGATTCAAACCATTCCTAAATGTCTGTACTGAGATGATGAGGAAAAAATTATTAGATAAACTTCTCTAGGAGAATCTTGGAGTTTTTAATCCTCACATTTTCAAATTCATCTTTCAAGACTTCTCCAAATTTATCATAGATTAATTTCATGGCTTCAGAAAAGTAAGGGGGTGAGAATTAAATACCTTGTCCAAATTCATCTATGATTCCTCTAATTATTTAGCTGATCATTATTGATTAATCATAGAGACAGCATCCCATTTATGATTTCCTTCCCACTATGATTCTTCTAGTTAAAAAGAAACGTCATGAAATACAATTACTGTCTCTTTTTCCTTCTCTACCACAATGGAAGAATCTTCTATATATACTTGAAGTATAAGAGGATCTATATTACCTAAAAAATTTAATCCATCATCTAAAGATAGTTGAATGGAGGCAATAGAAGGTGAAACAACTACTTCCACTACAACCATACCTTTACACATGTTCTTCTTAATGGCAAATTAACCTAACCTATCCCGGACTCCATGAGAGGAATGGAATTACATCTTATTCTTCCGATTATAGATTGAAATAATACTCTGCTCTTAGAACAATTGTTTATCAACTTCATAATGGTAATAGAGTTCCCTTTCTGAATCATCATTTTCATATTACTCTTCATGATTGATTATTTCATGATGACTGGAAAGAGACTAATTTAATGAAGTATCAACAAAATTTCTACGATTATCTAAAATATCATTCTCCAGTATGACCAAAGACTCAGCTAGATTATGAGGCCCTTATTATGGTCATAAAGCCCCATCAAAATGAACATGTTTTTATGAATCAATGAGATTTACTTATTCTTGATCCATTCTCGCATCAACTGTCTTATTAATTGACCTCCTTCCATAGTTTTTATCTGTATTTTTAGAGAGACCAAAACTTGAGAATACGAGTTTTCTTCAACAGTGATTCATTTTGTGGCCAATGTTAAAAACATTGTTGTATAAGTCAAAAATCCACTCATAGTCAATATCTAGATCAAAGCATTGATCATCTATATACAAGATAATGGAATGAATTAAAGGATAACTGAGGTCAACCCCAACTAAAACCTAATAAAACTGTCCGTACCTAGCACTTTTATATTCTTTTTCAAAATTAGTCAGAACACCAACTATAGAGGAGATTTCTTAGTGGATTTTTTGTAACCATAAAATCCATCTCAAAACTTGAATCCAAAATCAATCTTGGTTGATCAAATTATTTACATTTAAAGGGCTAAATACGATATCTAGTTCCTAAATTCACAGTATTCCAAGCTTGATATTGATGAAACCAAGAATCCCTACATAGGATTTGAGATCCAAATAAGGAAAAACAATATGGTAATTGAAATTACTGATAGATCTGATACTCCAACCATAAAACCCCCAAAAATCCAGTAAATGCTTCTTAATGTCCAGTATCCCCACATGGTTCCCCCTATCCAAAGAAGAGAGGAGAATAAGGATTGAGTGTTTTCATTCATGTAATCTAACTAAAATAATATTTTGATTGACTTATATAAAGGCATTGACCCCCTTTTTCTTGTTTATTTGGGTACTAGGGTTGGAAGTATGAAATTCATCAAAATTACTTACATAAGACACTTGATACCTCAGCAACCCTTCAAAGTTGGTGTCGCACTTCAGACCCTCTATTATAGGCGGATTTGATTCTTGATGACCCACAAATGCATGGTTATAAGAAATATTATGGAATGTTATGTCTTATATGGAATCTGATAGAGTCAAATTCTTGATCTTAACTTCATCAAATGAAAAAATATGAGTCAAAGGAGGAGCGATGTCATTATTTTGCACCACCATGACCATTAAGATACCAAAAGAATCCAGCAAAGCCATGAATCAAGGAACACTCATGAAACTGCCATTGATTTTCATGAATGTGATCCCTATAGATGCCATCATAATCATCAATTAATTTTTGACATGTAGGAATAGACATCACATCAATCCAACATGCGGAGTGGTTGGAATGACCACAAAAGTAGTTTTAAAGTAGAAAGTGATTATATATAAGTGTGAGTTTATAAATATTTATAAAATATAAATGTGTTTATATATATATTTCTATGGATTTTATTATATTTATAAGTGTTTATATATATTTATATCCATTTATGTATATTTATTTACATTAATGTACATTTATATATATGATGATGGTATATATATTAATATATTTTATGTTGGCTAGTGTGTGTGTCTTCATGATTGTGTTTATATACATTTCTATAAATTTATATATATATTTATATTTTTATAAGAAATATTTAACTATATTTATATAAATTTATTTATATATATATTTTTTATTTTTTATTTATTATTGTCAACAGGGTGCAGGTCTGTTGATACCTATGCCAGCCAGTGGCATCTCAAGAGGATAGGGGTCATATGTTCGACCCTTTCCTATGGAACTTACGCCCCCATATATTTGGGGGTGGGTATCCTATTGAAATGCACAGAGGAATTATTTTTTGTGACAATTCAGGGCAGTAGATGGAAGATTGAAGGGTGGTGATGATGATTCGTGCAGCAAACAGAGGACTGTAGTCTTCCGATGGAGGCATTGATTCAGGAGGATTACAGTAGTGACCTTAATTAGTGGGAATACCTTTTGTTTTTTTTGGGAAGATAGGGTTTATGGTGTGGTAGGGATGGCGAGGCCACTATGGCCCTAACGGGATAAAGGGTGGCGGCCATGAAAAAGAAGTAGTCCTGGGTGGTTACACTATTGTTGGTGAGGGTCACAGTGCTAATCGATGAGGCATAGGTCTAGTGATCTCATTGGGGGGCAGACAGCCATTACATGAAGGCAATGTTGGAGTCGGTGATGCCTCATGGTAGGAAGGGCGGGATGGTACCGCTGCAACGCTGGCAGCGAAGTTCCACTGCAGGGCAAGAGTTAACGGAGCAAGCGCCGGGTTGGGCACTGACATATAAAAATTAAGCAGGCCATCCAATGGGCTAGAAAGATGATGAAGACCTACGGTTTATAGATAAGGGTTACCAGTAGGGCCATATATATAAGTGTCTTGATTGGTGGATTATCCCCTAGGGGGCTATGATCTACCTGTTCAGCTATATGCGTGGGTGGCGTGTGCGTGTGTTTCATTGTAATTGTATCACAAACACCTAATATATATTATATATTATATATTATTAATTTTTATTTATTATTTATTATTTATTTATTATTTATTATTTATAGTATATTTAATTATATATATTTATTTACTATTTACTACTTATTATTTCTTTTTTCTTTTTTACTATTTCTTATTTCTTATTTCTTATTTCTTATTTCTTATTTCATTTTTATTTGTTCTTTTGTATTTAAAATTTAATATATATTTTTGTTATTTTTTGTTATTTATTTATTATTTATACATTTATTATTTATTATTTATTATAACATGTTATTTATTATTTATATATTTATTAATTAATTATTTTTTATTTATTAATTATTTTTTTTATTTTCTTTATTATTTACTATTTACTATTTATTATTTATTAATTATTATTTATTTAATTACTAGAAATTTATTATTTATTGATTTATCGTTTATTTACTACTTATTTATTAAACATTGATTTATAATTCATTGTTAATTTATAATTTATTTTTTATTAATGTTTTATTTATATATTTTTTATATATTTTTTAAATTTTTTAAATTATTCTTATTTTATTATTTTTTATTATTATTATTTTATCCTTGTATTGTTTATTATGTATTTATTACTAATTTGTTATATATCCTTAAATATTTGTTATCTATTATTTATTTTTCCTATATTGATTTATTATTTATTTTTAATTTATTTTTAATTATTTTTAATTTTTCATTATTTATTTATTATTTATTATTATTTAATCATTTTTTATTTATTTTCTCTTTTTTATTTATTTATTTATTATTTATTTATTACTTATTAATTATTAATTATTTATTATTAATAAGTACTTGTGATTTATTATTTATTATTTATTATTTATTATTTATTATTTATTATTTATTATTTATTATTTATTTTATATTATTTGTTACAATAATATTTTTTTGTTTTTTATTTTTTTAACTAAATTTATGATTATTATTTATTATTTATTAATCATATGTTTTTTATTTACTATTTATTACACTACTACAAAACCCATGATTGACAGTAGTAGCGTGGATCAATGCTATATAAAAGAACTGATAAAGAGCTTCCCTTATCAATGCTAGATAAAAGTGATGATCAAGGGTATATTTCATTAACAAATATCATTAAAAATCATATATTAATATATAAATATACTTATATTAATTAAATATAACATATACCAAAATGGTGTGAACCATGGGTTATAGACCATGATCCTAAAATTTATTGAAGATCAAAAAACACAAAGTAAAAAGGGACATGGCATGTGCAAAATAGTGGCAAACTGCTTCCACAAAGAAAAGAAGATAGATTCCTAGAAAAAATGAGAAGAAAATTCATCTTGTGCAATGAGATTGGCCCCCGCCCCTACCACTCTGATAACGGCCCCTCATCCAGGTTTTAGGATTTTTTCATGTCTTGTCATCATCAGCTTGAGGGCCAAAGTTTTCATCTGGTGGGGTGGGATCCTCCAGAGGCTGAGGGTCTTTTTCTCTAGTTGTACCTAAACCCTCTGATAATATATTTATATCAAAACTACTCCTTTTATTGATAGACTCAGTGCTTGATGATTTTCATTTGACTCAGATCATTCTATTAGTGTCACCAAATTTTTCTAGGAAAACCTCTCTAAAATATGATCTATTTAAAATGTCCAGAAGACTATGTGAGTGTTCCCTTACCATCAGTTGGACCTCAGTGGGTCATTCATTTTCATCTTCCTTCAAGAAATCTTCTTTGGTACTATCTATTCCTGAATTTTAAAGAAAACTAAAAAAATCACCATGTACTAACCTGACCAATGTTAATACTCCTCAGAGTTTCCATAGATTTAAAAATCTGGTCAAATAACAACTTCAACCATTTTCATGTTCATTTTCACACATGGAATCTCTTCAGATATTTTAATACTAGTGGTTGAGCCTTGTGAAACACTGAAACTGTAACTCAAGTCCATACCAGTAGAATGTGCTATAATGGATGCCTCCTCATCACAGACAATAGGCTAGATGCAGGACTCTACAAGTATTGTATGGGTTTGGTTCCCTTCCTTCTCCAACCTTAACTCCTTTGGAGATTCATCACAAATCATTCTTTACTCTTTATTCATAACAGTAACATGGGTTGTCTCATAATCTTTTCAATCCACTGAAGTAGTAGGTCAAACCATTTCTACTACCATAGGGACCTAGGGAGTTAAATAAAGAATGTCCTTAGGGGTGGAAACATCAGCTGCTTCCTTAGATTTTCCATTGGGATCATGCGCAAAGGCTATAACAACCATAGTAGTGCCAACTTCGGATGTGACACTTATATCCCTTATTTTATTTTTATTAGTAGCATTTGAAAAAGTTCCATCTAGAGGATCAACCACAAAAACATTAAGTGCTTGACCATATACATCACCCTTATTTACACAAGCCTTATATTTCCTAGGATTGGGCTTCATGAGTTGGATAGATGAGAGACAAGGAAACTCAAGAGATTTACTCCCTTTTTTAGAAGAGGAGTGCATGTATTTATAAACCTAGTCTTCCATAGCATCTAAAAAATCAGACACATACTATGAATTAGAAGGAGTAGTCTCACTAACGCCCTCTGATTTAGAGGCAACCAATTGGTTCTCATAATAAGATAAATCATCCCCAGTTATATCATTATTTTGATCTTTCATGTCACTATATTCATTAAACTAATTATTGAGGTCATTTTTTAGGAGATAAGAACATGTCTTCTCAATACCCTCGAATCGATTATCTCTCACTTAACCCTAAAATCCAATATCCAAACTACCCTAACATCTTAGATTATCATTATAATCATGCCCAAGATGATCATAATTTGAGCAGAAATCCTTGGTCATACCCCTCCTTTAATTATTATCTAAGTGTCCCTTCATCCCACCAGATTTATAATCAATATTTCCTCTATATATATCAAATTTATAATCAATGTTGTGGTAGCCTATGAAAAAATAAAGCACTTATTCATAGTCAATATTCAGGTCAATTATGAAGTCATCAGTTGAAAGCATCATTGTTTTAATCAAATAAGATGAGAAGTCATCCTCCATGAGAAAATGAGGAAAGTTGTAATATCTTTATCTTATTGTATCCTTGTCTATAATAATTAGAAAACCAACAGGTAAGGAAATATACCATAAAATATATGGGTTCCTGAGGAACCAGCTCAGACCATGAATTCAAAACCAAGTCATGGTAAGTGATTTCATCTCATTTACTGGCTTAAAGGTAGGATCCAAATACTATATCCCAAGGAATTCTAGATTTAGGTTCACAAGGCCAAACCCCCATGACCTAGATTTCATAGATTTATTTAGGAAGACTATATTAAAGAATCCCTTCCCTAATAATGTAATTTTCCGACCATCAAAACCTAAGATCTCAAGAATCATTTTCTTAAGCCCAAATAAACTCCATCAATTATCTTTTTATTGAAAATATAGATGAAAAATAATATAATGTTTACATTCATTTACCTTATTTTCAATAACTCCCTTGTTTTCTTCCACAAAAGTAGTTTATCCATTCTTCATGAATTTTTGGGATGTGAATTTAAGGTCCCAATGGATACCTTTAAAGGTTTTGTTTTAAAATGCCCCATCACATAAGGCCTCTAAAGAATATTTTGGGGTTATGGATCAAGAATCACTAGATCCTATAAAATCCTTCATAGATTTTGTAGTCGATGGAACCGTAATCCTGACAACTACTTATCAGTAAGAACAACTATTACTTTTCTAAACATCATGAGAATATCTAGGATCTAAAGGGTATTTTTTCTTCTTGATAACCATTCCTTTGGTATCTGAATTAGATGGCATTAAAAAATTAGGTTCCAAGATCGCATCACCAAAACAATCCATAACACTATGATCCTTGTCTTTCAAAATCCCCATGTTTATCGAATCAAGGTCCAAGATCGAAGGAGGATAAAATTCTTGTTCAACATTCTTTGGATCATCTAAGAGATATTCCATAGGAACCCTCATCACTTAAAATGCCTCTTGATCACCATATAATCACAAGAGTGCAACAGTCATCTTCTGAAGTTCTAAAAATAAAAAACATTTTATTGAATATTATTTATATACAACTAAATATACATTTTCACATGATATATAAGATATTTATTTTAAAATGGCATATCAAATAATATATATATATATAACTATCTTAAATATTATTTATATAATACTAAATGTGTATTATAAATCATATAAATTTATATGCCATATATTTAGTGAAAAATGGTATATCAATTTAATTAAAAATCTTAAATAATAAATTAAAAAATTATTTACTAATCATTATATTTTGTTTTATCAATGTCATTTGTTTTTTCAATTATATATATATCAAATAATAAATATTTAAATATTAATTTAAAAATTTACTAAATATATTACACTTAATATGTCATACAATATTTTAACACATATAAATATATGAAATTAATTCTATTTTATAAATATAAATATATAAAAATAATATAAATTGTTAAGATTGTAATTTAATAATATTATTTATTAATATTTATCATTTAATATTTAATATAATGTGTTTTTAATTACTAAATTTAATTCATTTTATATATTTATCTTTAATATATGTTATTTATTACTATTTAATTAATTTATATTTTTTAAATTTTTTTTATTAATAATTATTCAATTAATAAAATTTAAAATATTTAAGAAATTTACTAATTTTTTAAATTTTATTTGTTTAATATTTTTAAAATTTAATTCATTTTAAATATATATTTATATTTATTTATTAACATTTACTATTTTAGTACTATTATAATTTATAAAAAAAGGTCTGGCCAGAAGCCAAACCTCCTTACCATATATAAAAGGTGGAAGAAAAATATATCAGGCAAGGTCGAATGAGAATGGGTTCATATAAAGAGACATTCCCAAATCCAATAAGAAAACTATATATCAAGAAAATAAAGATCATTTCCATAATCATAATCATAATCATAACCATCAGCATCAGTAGCAGTTTCCCACTCAAACTTTGAATTTCCTTGATTAAGGATCCTAAGGATCCTTTCCTTGGATTATTCTTACTCCGAAGTGAGTTGGATCTTTGATTTCTTGGAAGAATACCTAGTATACACATTCCTGGGTAGATTGGAATAATATTTCTGCCACCTTATTTTTTGGGGGAACTAGAGAAAAAATACCATTGTTGACCATCTTTCCCTTTCCTTTTAAAATAATGTTCTTAAAATAAGTAGGGTTTCCACTTCCCATAGATTGGAGAATAGTGTTGTCTAGAAAACCCATCTACTTATCCATTTCAATTCCATCATTTGAAACATAACCTCATTTACTATACATTCTTGATGAGATAAATGAATTCTCAATCTATTGAAGAAAATTCATGCTCTATTGAACACCAGATTGCACAGACCCATCATCTGGTAGAAAATGCAAAAAAAAGATTGCAGCTAGCAGTCGAACAATACAACATTTCTCATCAATTGGTGAAGGATAGTACACAGTCACAACACCAAAAGACTTTGCAAACTATCTGAAATCACAAGTTTTCCTCCCATCCTAATCATTGAATTTCATGACAATCAACTTATAGCTTAAAACCTACTAAACAGGTTCAAATGGAACTCCATGCGAAATCAATTTGACACCCATAGAAACACCATTATTACTCATGTAATCTGATTCCTCATTGCCAGAAGCAGAATCACTGATAACAATGTCAACCTGAGTCTACTCGATCCCAGTCCCCACACCATCTCTTGTAATGCCAGACCCCCTAGGAGTGACATGGTTAAGTATGGTAGCAGAGGATATGTCTCCCCTAGTACCTGAAGTGGCTATTTGAGATCCTTTCCTATTCTCATCCTTCTTCTCAAGAATATTGAATGATCTATTAGCATCTAATGAATAATATATATTCATTTTTATTTTTAAAAAAAATTATATAATTAATCTCTTATTCTATTTTATTTGATATGTTTTCAATCTATTCATCATTTAATTAAACATCACTCATTTTTACATGCATTTATTTAATATTATTTATTCACTAATAATGTTACATGTTTCTTTACTTTTTTATAATTTAAATATTTTAAATATTAAGTCATTTAATATTTTGGTAATTTATTCATTTTTAATGTTAGTGTCCATAAATATTCATTAATATATTTAATATTTTAATATAGAAATTTATTCATATATATATAATATTTTATTTAAATAAAATTTATAAAAAAATGTATATTTACATTACATAATTCGTATATTTAGTGAAAAATTGTTTATAATTAAGAATTAATATTAATTAAAAATATTAACTAATTATATTGAGTTATCTATGTTTAATAAAATGTCTTTTTTTAATTTAACATATATCACACTTATGTTACATTAATCTCACACATACAAAAATGTAGTGAAATGTTAATATGTATTCATTTTCATTTTTACATATATTCATTGTTACTTTTTTTTACTAATATGTATATTTAATAAGGATGACTGGGATGAAAATTTGGATCTCGGAACTTCTCTATGAATATGATGATGTTGTGAAGAAAACATCTCTAATCATGTTGATTCTGTATTTATTGGGTTCTAAGCTTTTTTCTAGAGGCCTCTCATGGGTGTGATTCCAGATGCTAAAAGAGATTCCATTGAACATTAAAGGATCATTAGTTTTAGATGAAAACCTATGTAAAACTTCATATATGAAGCATTAAATTGTTTGACATCCCTTGTCCACTTTCAAAGGTTCCTCCTATGGTAGGATTCATAAAAAACACTCGTTTTCCCATGTTAAATAAAATCTTGAGGCATTTTCAGAAATACTAACCATGTGTAAGAATTCCTTAATTATGTAGTTCTTCCTTCCCGAAGGCGAGAAACCATGCAATCTTGAAGATCTGGTTCAACGAATCTCTTTTATTTGGTGATTTTTGAATTGGAGGAGCATCTCTTTATGCCAAGGCTTCTTCCATTTCATTTTCTAGTCAAAGGAATCCAAGATCCATTCATGGTCTACTTGATCTTTATTTCTAAATCCAGATATGATTCATATCCATTAATGGTTCATCATCATTAGTGTCTTACAAGTCAATAATTAATTCTCATAGGTATGGGTGAGGTTGTTTGGTCTCAATTGTATTTTTTGGAATCTAAAAATTCAAAAAGAAATTATATTTTCAATTGGGGTTACAATCTGTTTGGATAGGGAAACTGATCAATTTAGGTATGGATACATTACATGGATTCTGGTTGAGATTGATCTTAATTCCACTCTTGTTGATTATTTCATTCTCACTAAACCTACTGATGACATTCCCATCAATGTGGAATATAAGAAATGTTCATATTTTTTTATACCTATAAAATTGTTGGGAACTTGGTTTAGAATTGTATGAGGAAGATCTATTAGTTCTATGGCTCAAATGGACACTCTTCTATGGATTTTACTGTAAAATCCAAAGGGAAGAAGGAATCAAGGTATTTGTAGCATGGGAATCCATCTACATCTAGGATTCCTAGGTTGAAGCTTGTGGTGGATAGGTTTGATCATCCTAACTCAGGTTTAAAGAATAATATATCGATGACATAGGGTTAAACCTCTATGGCTCAGGCAAGTGCTTCCTTTGAGGTGCAGGCAGGTTCATGTTATGAGTCCCAGATCATGCACAAGTATAAACCCTATGTCGTGAGGTTAGACAACAATCATAGGTTTGAGAATCCATATATCCCTTGATATTTCTCTTTGGTCCTGGTTGGAAATAGTGATCGGGTAACTCAGTGCCCAAAGAGACTCTCCTAGGTAGAAATTGATGAGGAAGATGACTCAATAGAGTCTAATACTTTTTTAGGGATTCACTGTTCAATGGAATTGGAAAGGGTACCTATGATTCTATTATTTTCCTGGATTTGGTAATCACTCCTAGGCTGGTTGAAATGTTTTGAGAATATGGTATTGCGTAGGGGCTTCTGCTATTAATTATTAGGCCATTTTCCTGGTTATTGGATTGGAAATGAATAAGTTTGACCTTGTAGGTTTAATGAGATTGGATGTTGGTGTAAAACCTAATAGGTGGGGTAATGATGGTTAATGTGCATGTTATGATGGTCAATATAATTATGGTTAATCTTAAGGTGATATTTTATCTCAGGTGGAATTTGACACTCTATTATCACAATAGAGGACATATATTTCTTTATGCGACAACAAAATTACATGATACATACATTTTACCTCTTCATGTGAATCCTTAAATTTTTTTTAAAGGTAATGCTTTGGTCAAATACCAAAGTACACATGTGAATTCATAAATTAATACCATTCCTATTATAAAATGGTCTTACCCATATCAACTTTCTGACCACAAGAAAATTGCTAATGAAAATTTTGGAAAGGACATAGTCAAATAATTTGATGTCGTGAGGGAAAAAATTTTAAAACCCCTCTAAAATACTTTGAGGGTAAATTTATCCCCTATGTTCTTAAAGAAGAAATGGAAGAATTATTTTCTTTATAGCTTGAATTTACATTTGATAAAATGGATCCATATGTGTAACACCCTGACCCCAGTTACCCAGAGTTGGTGCATTATTACATAACATTGGCATGATATAAAGAATCATGTCCCAAAAGACCGATCATTTTAGTAGCCTTGGAAATACTAGATACATTCATAAGTTTTACATTGTCTCATGAAAAAAAACATCAACAACATTTTGTCCCCTTTTTAACACACATATATCTTTATCCTATCCCTATAGGTCGACCATAAAATAATTCTTCACATCCTGGGAAAAATAAAACATAGAAAGGGGTGAGCTCAGATGCTCAGTAAGGATAACAATATCGCGTAAACATTCATAAATAAGCATAAAATTTTTTGGAAATGTATAAGACTAAAACAAAATCCTTTTAAACATAAACTTCATAATAATATGGAAAATATAAAATCAAATAATTCCATTTATATATTTACATGGATATTCTACTAGTCTAATAATAACATGCAATATCAATAGCCACTTTCATAATGATGTAATGCATAATGCCAGACTTCCTAACCACATAGTCAAGGCCTTATGCCCATACTAGAAATAATATTTTGTCAAGGATTTGTGACAAGACACTAGTTTGTCTCATGAGACCTACCAATGCATCGAGTACCTATAGCGGGCTCCACCCTTCACTTACTAAGTCCAATGCATTCCTCATTTGAAAAGGTTTAAACATAACGTAAACATTCATATTAAAACTAGCATACGAAGTGTCAATACTTTATCCATAAACCATGAATGGTGTAAAAATAAAACATCCATAGTAAAACATATTACATAACCTTAAATACAATATGGAATTTTTTTATCATAATAAATCAACTTCAAACAAGATTAAAATCCAACAAAGGATATTGATATAGATGAAATCAAAACTTTTTTTAGAGAAATATCTCTTTCTATTTTCAAATCATTTAAAAAGTCGTATAATTATAAAAGAAAACATTTATTTTCAAAATATTATTATAATATTGTATGGGAAGCTTCAATGATGATATAACAGTGTAATATATCCACACCCGCTGTATAAGTTAAAAAAAAGACATTCTTACCTTAATTTTTTCGAAAAGGTCATAAAGTACCTTGTTTAGAAAATAATAGAAAGATTCTTTTCAAAACATATATGGTCAAATAAGGGTATAAATGAATTTAACCCATAATATAGTAAATATTAAAAATGTTTTGAATTAAATTTTTCAGAAAACACGGATGTGGATAATAAAGAGGTCCTAGTAGATACTCACGTATAAACAACCTCGGATAATGAAGAGATTGTAGATTTAACCCATACCTTGTACTTTTCCTTGGTCGAGGGTACATTAACCTCCTATATAATAGTTAAATCACTATTATTAAATTATAAAATAACAATATACATAAATATGATATCATATATGACCCTTTAATATTACTTTATTAATAACATTTTAGTTGTATCGTCGTTTCAGGTGTTTAATTGATTCGTTTTACTTTATATGATTGGTTATGTAAGACATGTTTGTTATGGATATGATGTATTTTATTCATATATAGAATAATATTATGTTATTAAACATTATTTTTAATCATAAAATGAAAATTATTCTTGAATTATTGTGATGGGGAATGAATCTCATCGCATTCATGGAGACGGTAATTCGTATATACGCACGAGCGACAATATCATTATATTGATGGTGAAATCGTATGTAATTGGATGTTATATAACATATACAGAATCATTAACATGTTATATTTATTATTTACATTAGTTATATTTATTATTATACCCATAAAAAATAATTAAGTGTTTGTATAACAAACTACACCACGACATGGAGACGGTAAGTCATACGTACGCACGTATGGTGACTTTGTCATTTATAGGATGTATAGAATAAAGAATATGGTTGTAACATATTTATTATAACATCAAATTATATATAAGATACTATATTTATTATTTTATAATGTAAACGACAAATAAAGAGTAAGTGGAAGAAGAAAAGAACTTGAAAGATGTGATGAAATATTTACCTCTTCTTCGGGTTCTTCCTTTTTATTTGATCAAAAGGGATCCTTAGGTAGGATTTATGAAAAAATGAAGTCCTCTATGATGAATAGAGGAAAGTTGGGAGGATATTTAGGCAGGTTTTTTTGGATCCAAAAGGCTTTGGAGGTATAAAATTAAGAGAAGGGGAAGTTTCCTTTTATAAGATAGGTGAGGGTCACTTTAGGAAAAGCTTGAAATATTATTTTATAATAAAATAATTTTCGGTTTCTAATGGCTCAAAAATGATTTATTTAGAGGATAAGGTGGGGATTCATTGAAAAAATCTCCACAAATAGGTTTTAGATAGGTTTAGGTCACCATATTAAC
The DNA here is from genome assembly GCA_963277665.1 of Viscum album. Classification (NCBI taxonomy): domain Eukaryota; kingdom Viridiplantae; phylum Streptophyta; class Magnoliopsida; order Santalales; family Viscaceae; genus Viscum; species Viscum album. Next base: position 730,083,990 of record OY728155.1, read on the forward strand.
CTTATCTTTTCGATTTAACTCTTAGTTAAATAGTTTGTCATTTACCATGTCTCTTTGTATTTTTATATTATATGGTTAATAAACTAGATATAAACTTCCAAGAGAACCCAAAGTGGTTCATTATTAATATATATAACCTTATCCAAGTCTGTTGGATGATCCTTAGATTATTAGTAATTTTATATCCATTAATAAAAAATTATTTGGTTTAAAAACTCAATTATGTCAGTTTTGACACTATTTAGTATTTGATTTTTGTGAAAATCATAACAGCATGATTACTTCGAAAAAAAATTATTTAATCAACTATAAAAAGTCATATTAACCTATAAAATTAGTATAATTCATCAAAAGTTTCAAATTACATTTATTTGGATATTTATAATATCAATTATTTTAATCTTTCTTTAATAAGGTAATTACTGCATCATCATTGTGTCACAAATAAATTAATTTATTTAATATATAAAAATTATAAATAAAATACCATTATGTATGAAATATTTTTATCTTTATAATTAATATTTATATTTGAATTTATATTTTTTGTAACCCTATATTAAAAATGGTTTTGTTATTAAACATTGAATTTAACTCTTTTAACTCTTCTTCAAACAAAATAATAATAAAATTCCAAGTGGACCAAAGAGGATCATATTTTATTCCTAAGGTTTTTTTTGGTTGAATTACACTTATACAATAGAATTAGGACATGTGTTAGGGTAATTATTAAATCATTTTCACCATTAATTACCCTATTTACTTTTAATCGTGATAAATAAAAGTAAAAAGTTATTATTCACCAAAAATTATATTCATCTTATTGAACCACATTTTACTTACTGATATCAACTATGTCTCTCAGAGTTTTAAAATTCAACTCACAGAAATGTTAAAATTATGTTTTACGCAAATTTACAAATGCTCCTAGTAGGTGGGTAAAAGATGGTAAAAATGTTAATAAAATTTTTATATATCTAAACTTATTATAAAATTACTCCAATGAATTATGTTGAAATTATATAGGTATTTTGTATCTATTTTGACCAAAAATAAATTTAAATAAAATAAAAAATTATTTAAATAAAAAATTCGGTTTTAACCAATAACGCAGTGTTTTCACTATTCATCAAAAATTGAAAGTTTTTAGAAAAATACCAAAAAATCACATTAAGCTAATTTCGATATTAAAAATCCAAAAATGAATTTTATTTTTAAAGGCAAAATTTATAAAATTTCAAAAATTGGGTATTACTATTCATAACGACTAGTTTGATTGGTCGTGGTGTATTAGAATCTCGAAGTTGCGTATAATGAAAGATATTGAATTATTCAAAGGTAAACTTACCATTGAAGCTTGGGGTGTTACATTATCCCCTCCTTAAAATAATATCTTCCTCAAATTTTCTAGAACATTACAATATAAAAATATTCGGGTGGTTCTTCATCATAAGTTCCTCGGGTTCCCAAGTTGCCTCTTCCATCTTATGATTTCTCCATAGAACTTTTACCAGAAAAGTCGTTCGGTTTCTCAGAACTTGTTCTCTAGTATCAAAAATTTTGATAGGATCTTCATAATAAGACAGATCAGGTTCCAGTTCAATTTTCTCATAGGTGAGTGCATGCGTTGGGTCAGACATGTATTTTTTCAACAGTGATATGTGGAACACATCGTGAACTTTGGAGAGACTTGGCGGCATTTCCAAATGGTAAGCTATATCCCCAATTTTTTCTAGAATTTCAAAAGGTCCTATGTAAATGGTACTTAGTTTAACCTTCTTACTGAATCATATAACTCCCTTCCATGGAGATACCTTCAAGAAAACATGATCTCCTACCAGAAATTTCAAATCCTTCCTTCAGTTATCGGCATAGCTCTTCTACATACTTTGAGCTTCTTTGATGTGGGTTTGGATAACCTTCAACTTTTCCTTCATTTCCTCAACAAGTTATGGGCCTATGAGTTTTCATTCACTAACATCATCCCAACAAGTTGGTGTGCAACATCTCTTTCCGTATAATGCTTCATATAGTGCCATCTGAATACATGAATGGAAGCTATTGTTATAGAAAAATTATACCAGAGGTAAATATTGATCCCAAATGCCTTGAAAGTAAAGTGAGAAGGATCTGAACATGTCTTCTAAGGTTTGAATAGTCCTTTCTAATTTTCCATCGGTTTGAGGGTGGTAGGCAGTGCTCAAACGAAGTTCAGTATCTAGGGCTTTCTGAAGTCTTTTTCAAATCTTGATGTAAAACAGGGATCAAGATTAGAAACAATTAATAGGGTTATTCCATGAAGTCCTACAACTTCATTAATATATATTCCTTCCATACATTTAGGTGGTAAATCTTCTTTTATAGAATGAAAATGTGCTAACTTGGTAAGACGATCAACAATGACCCATATTACATCATTCCTTCTAGGAGTCTTTGGTAGAACCATGACAAAGTCCATCATAATATTATCTCATTCCCAAACAAGTATGGGAATAAGTCGCATGACTCCTCCAGGCTATTGCCTTACATCTTTCACTTGTTATCAAACCATACATCTTTCCAAAAAATCAGCAATCTACCTCTTCATGTTGTCCCACCAAAAAATTTCTTTCAAATCTCTATACATCTTAGTGATACCATTTTGTATATAGAAATTGGAGCTATCAGAATTATCCAAAAATTCCCTTTTTAGATCTGGTATGTTGGGAACACAAAGTCTTTTCCCAAATTTCAAAATCTCATCTTCATATATGAAGTCACTCAATCTCCCATCATTCACAGCTTTAATCTTTTTTTGAAACTCCTCATCATAAGTCTGAGAGCTCTTTATCCTTTCTAGTAAAGATGGTTTGGCAACCATTTGAAAAAGAATTGATGTTTCATCTTCCATGGTTATTCCCATATCCATCTTTACTATATCCATGTATATAATATCCTTTTCAACTCTCATCTTGTTCAAAACTCTATGATCCTTGCTGCTCAAAGCATTTTCCACCTTATTTTCCTTTCCTGGGTGGTAGTGTATAATGAAATCATAATCCTTTAGTAGTTCAAGCCATCATCTTTGCCTCATGTTGAGTTTTTTTTGTGACAAAATATACTTCAAACCCTTTTGATCTGTATAAATCTCACATTTTTCACCATATAAATAGTGTCTCTATATTTTCAAAGCAAATATTACAGTTGCTAACTCAATATCGTGAGTGGGATAGTTTTGTTCATGAATTTTTAGTTGTCGTGATGCATAGGAAATAACTCTATCATTTTTCATAAGCACACAACCAAGTCCTTTATTTGAAGCATCATTATAAATAACAAACCCATTGTTCCTAGATGGTAGAGTCACGATAGAAGTGTTGACTAATCTTTTATTCAGTTATTCAAAGCATTCTTAACACTCTTTTTTCTAAATAAATTTAACCCCTTTACGTGTGAGCTTGGTTAATGGGTTATCCAGCTGGGAAAATTTCTGGACAAAATATCGATAACAACTTGCTAAACCAATAAAACTACATACCTCAATTATACTCATCAGTGCTGGCCATTCTTGGATTGTCATGGTCTTTTAAGGATAAATAGATATTCCATCCTTAGAGATAATATGGCCAAGAAAAGAAATCTCTTGAAGCCAGAATTCACACTTTCTAAACTTCCCATATAATGCATTTCTTATAAGAGGCTTTAAAATAATGCGCAAGTGATTTTCATGATATTTGTATATTTTGGAGTAAACCAACATATCATCAATAAATACAAATAAAAATTTATCAAGATAATCCTTGAAAAATCTATTCATTAGATCCATGAAGACAGAGGGTGCATTAGTCAGTCCAAAAGGCATTACTGTAAACTCGTAATGCCCTTACCTGGTTCAAAATGTTGTTTTCAGAATGTCTTCTTTATTCATACACAATTGATGATATCCACATCGAAGGTCAATCTTTGAAAATATTGAGCTCTATGAAGTTGGTCGAATAAATCATCAATGCGAGGTAGGGGATACTTGTTTGTTATTTTTATAGCATTGATCTCCCTGTATTCAATGCACAACCTCATAGATCTATCTTTTTTCTTAAGAAAAAGTGAAGGGGCTCCCCATGGAGAAAAACTAGGGAAAATAAATCCCTTATTACTCAATTTCTCTAGTTGTTTCTTTAGTTCCACTAATTCCACAGTGACCATTCTATAAGGGGTCTTCAATATTGGCCTTGAACCAGGAATTAAATCAATGGAAAACTAAATTTCTCATTCCAGATGATGTCCAGGTAAATCTTCTGTAAAAACGTCAACATATTCTTGAACAATAGGTACATACACTATTTTAACATTCTTTTCCTCACCCATATTTATTTAATTCCCTTTGTCCTCAATAATTGAATTTAGTAGAGCTACTGGGGGTGGATATAGATAAGAATCAGGTGGTGACGTTTCTGCTCTAAAGATAAGGTACTCCTTATCATCATCAAAAATTGTAACCTCCTTCTTCTTACAATAAATTTTAGAATCATGGTCCAAAATCAAATCCATACCGAGGATTATATCAAATTAAATCATGTTTATGATGATGAGATCAACAGATAAAAAACATTTATATTTCCTAATGGGAACTGATTCACAAAACTTTGTTACGATGATACTTCCCTTAATAAAATATTGTATTATTGGTTGATATAGTATTCATAAAAATATAAGGTTTGGAAAAAGGTATTAAATAATATTATATATGTCATTAATTAACCACTTTAGTTTCTCTTGTAATTTTAGAGTAAGTTTATTAACCATATAGTGTAAGAATACAAGAAGACGTGGTAATAGTTAAACTATTTAACTAAAAGTTAAATATAAAAGATAAGGTTAAAATGGTAAGCTAAACTTTCCTAAAACCTATTGGTTGAGAGGAATTCGACCCATAACCACCTAAGGCTCGAAAAAAATGCATTTGTAGCCATTATAAACTAAAAATTAAGGTATAATAAATTAATATTTTAATCTTTACCTAAAGTGACTCTCACCCCTCTTATAAAAGGGAACTTCCCCTTCTCTCAAAATCACAACTCCAAAGGAATTTGGCTCAGCCAACCCCTACCCAAATATTCTACCAACTTCCCTCAAATCAACCTATAGTTCTTACACTGATCAGAAATCTAACCTAATGATCCCTTTTTATCAACTCAAAAGGAAACACCCAGAGAAGAGGTAATAATTTCACCAACCCTTTCAAGTTCTTTTCATCTTCCACTTCCTCTTTATTTGTTGTTTCTATACCAAAATAATAACTCCAGTACCTCCTACATAATGTTATGTTATTATAAATATGGTACAACCATATTCATTATTCTACCCATCCTCTAAATGACAAAGTCACCATACGTGTGTACGTACGGCTTACCTTCTCCACATCGTGGTGTAGTTTGTTATTCAAACACTTCATTTTTTGGATGGGTATAATAATGAGTATAACTGATGTAAATATAAATATAACATGTTAATTATTCTTTATATATTATATACCATCTAATTACATATGATTTCTCCATCAATGTAATGATATTTTTGCTCGTGTGTACGTAAAGATTACCGTCTCCACGACGCGATGAGATTCATTCCCACGTTCTCTATTCAACGATGATTATAAAAATATATATTATTAATAAGTATGTAATATATAACATAATAATTCTACTGGATGTATATATATTGTGATGACGTGATATATTTATGTACTTACATACTATTCATAACTGCTTTTGAATGGCTAGTTTGGTAATTCGTGGTGCGCTCGAACTCGGTGTCACAAGTTATTGAATTTCTTTGAAGAGATAACGTACTATGACATCTTGTGGTGTTATATTCTACCCTCATTAAATAAATTTCATCCTCTTAATTTGAAATTTTTCTTCTAAAATAAAAGTTTAAAAATAGAAAAATACCTTTGTGGAAACCCCACATCCGAAATTGGGTTAATATAATTTAGTCATAATAAGAGGGAAAGGGAAATGAAAAATTCACCACCAAATTATGGTCTCAATTAGGATAACATTGGTGGAAATTAGAGACACATAATTGTAGGAAAAATTTAAATATTTATAGGGAGTGATTGAGGTCATCAATCACAAAGAATTATACAATTGAGGGCCTCAAATCCATCAATCTATGATGATTTAAAATATCATCAGTTCAACAAAACATAAGGTATTAGGATAAAAAAATTTGTTTTAAGATATCTTCCCTAAAGTTTAATAATTAATTTATTCATATAATAATAGAAATATATATATATACTTGACAAGTAGAGTTTCATCCTTCAACTAATTCCTACCACAAACTCATCTTTCACTCTAAAAAATAATAGAATTGAAAAATATTTTATTTATCATAATTATATTGGGTTCCAAAAATAATTAATTTATAATTCATTTGTCATAAAATTTAAAAAAACTACATTATACAAACCAGGAAATCATGTATGCCACTAGTAAGTGATGCACCCTTGTAGTCCTTCATTTGCGGGTCCAAGTCTCGCGGCCTTGCCTGACGCAATGGGTTGTCGCCCGAACTCTGGGATTTACTTTTTATGATAATCAAAAAAATATCTCAAGAAATGGTTTAACCTTAACTATAGTATCCAATGTAAAACTTAATCAATCCCAACCTTTAGACTTTTCCAAAATACTTCTGTCCAAACTCACAGTTCAAAATTTATAAGGAAGGAAAACACAATGAATATCCTTTTTTCCATGTAATAATATTTTAACACCTTCATCATGTATTATTTTGAAACACATTAACACCCTAAAATTCCATAAAACCTTATTGATTACATTCGTGCTCCCTAATTCCTTATAGAATATAGGATATACTCCTTCTATCCAAAAATGTTGTAAACTCCAACAAAAATGGAACAAAAAAACCATTAATCAATTCTAAGTATGTCAATAATATCCAATATAATTTATCCAAATCAATAATCTCTTATTCAAAAATCAATACCTCAGTATCAGGACCTTATTAAAGTTTTATCTTTCCTTCAACCATGAAATTTCCAAAAAGTTTAAATTGATATTGAGTCAGTTTTTTTAGTACCACACAATCTGAAATCCTCAATTAAATAGTATTGTAGTGCAATCCTTATATACTCCATAATTATTATAACTAGTAAATCATTGATACATTACTCAAATGACATTATTCGTTAATATCTACATAAAAAAACTAGTCATTACTCTTCGTCTATTGTAATATCATAACTTGATTATTATCCAGCAGCATCATTTGTGGTATACTCAAATGATTTGGACATTGATTCATGTAGTGTCCCAACTCCTTGTAGATGAATCATTGTACATTTGAAACATTTTTCTTAACTTTGTAATCATGTAGTCGGTGTCCTTTTTCTCCACACTTATAACAAACTCCCATTCCCTTCAATAATTTACCAAGGTTATTCTTTCCACAGTTATCACATATAATAAAATCATTATTTCCCTTATTACCTTTATCCATATTTCTCTCTACCATCATTTTCTTCTCTGGCTTCCCTTCAAATCCATAGGACTCATAAAATTCATTACTTATCTTATTAACACATGATATTATTTCTTCATATGATGATAATACATAGGAGACTATTTCCTCTCTAAATGTTGTCTTAATACAATTAATGATATGATCCTTATTACTTTTTCAATCATGCTTATTTTTAGGGTTCTCATTCCATCTACTGGGAGCCATTTCTAAACATTGGCATACAATAGGATAGTTTATTAATCAAAATGCATAATTACAAACTTGTAAAATACCTAATGTAAATTGAAAAGATTATGCATATAATATATAATCATAAAATGTTTTCGTTGATGATGTATTTAATCTGAAATCCTTCATAATCGCTTATAATGAAAATGTGAATTATCCTAAGCATATCCCTCAGGAGTGCTGTAACCAAGACTACAGCAAGGCCCATTTTCATGTACCAGGATGCCCCGGGTCAAGCCCAAAAATCATTATCAGAGTTTTCACTCCTAGGTACATTTGTGCTAGAGATGCCTCTACCTACTCATATCCAGACATGGATATATTTCTTGGAAACTACACAAAATCTCTATATTACCAAAATTCTAGGAAGTTCTTCTATACTAATCCTAAAAGTCTATTTTAGGGTAATATTCTCTAATCAGAGTTTATCTAAATATATTTCCAAGGTTGTTTCTAAACTTCCTCTGATACCAACTGTAATACCATGACCCCAGTTACCCAGAGTCGGTGCATTATTTTAATACATTGGCATGATTACAAGGAATCAAGTCACGAAGGACCGATCATTTTAGCAGTCTTGGAAAATAGATTACATACTTGAACGTTACATTACATTATAAAATGATAAAAAACAACAATATTGTCTTTACTGACCACATTCATATCTCTTAGACTATCCCTGTAGGTCAGTCATAATATACTTCTTCACATACTTATAAAAATAAAACATAGAAAGGGGTGGTATCAGATGTTTAGTAAGGATAACAATATAGTGAAAACGATGATAAATAAGCATAAATATTTAAAGAAATATATAAAACTAAAACAAAAGACTTTTAAACATAAACATCACCATAATATGGAAAAGATAAATCAAATAATGCCATTTACTTATTCACATAGATATTCTACTAATCGAATAATCAAATGTAATATCAGTGGCTTATTTCATAATGATGGAATGCATAATGCTAGACTTCATAACCACATAGTCAAGGCCTTATACCAAGACTACAAATAAGATTTTGTCAAGGCCTTGTGCCAAGACACTAGTTTGTCTCTTGAGACCTACCGATTCATCGATGAGCTATAGAGGGCTCCATCTGTCACTTAATAAGTCCAATGCATTCCTCATACGAAAATGTTTAAACATAACATCAATATTCTTATTAAAACTAGCATATGAAATATCAATACTTTATCTATAAACCATGAATGGTATAAAAATAACACATCCATAGTCAAACATGCAATGCCCTGACCCTAGTTACCTAGAGTCGGTGCATTATTATATAACATTGTCATGATCACAAGGGACCAAATCCCGAAAGACCGATCAGTTTAGTAGCCTTGGAAATACTAGATACATTCATAAGTTTTACATTACATTATAAAATAAAAAACTACAACAACATAGTATCCATAGGCCACACTCATATCACTTAGACTATCCATGCAGGTCATTCATAATATACTTTTTCACATCCTGGGAAAAATAAAACATAGAAAGGGGTGAGCTCAGATGCTAAGTAAGGATAACAATATAGAAAAAACTTTCATAAATAAACATAAACATTTAAGGCAATGTATAAGACTAAAAAAACCCTTTTAAACTTAAAATTCAGCATAATATGGAGAATATAAAATCAAATAATTCCATTTACTTATTCACATGGATATTCAACTAGTCAAATAATCACATGCAATATCAATAGCCACTTTCATAATTATGGAATACATAACGAAAAACTTCATAACCACATAGTCAAGGCCTTATGCCCAGACTACAAATAAGATTTTTTTAAGGCCTTATTCCAAGACACTAGTTTGTCTCATAAGATCTACTGATGCATCGAGGAGCTATAGCAGGATCCACCCCTCACATACTAAGTCTAATGCATTCTGTATATGAAAATGATTAAACATAACATAAACATTCATATTAAAACTAGCATACATGATGTCAATATTTTATCCATAAACCATGAATGGTGTAAAAATAAAACAGCCACAGTCAAACATATAAAAAACCTTCAATACAATATGAATGTTTTGTATCATAATAAATCAACTTTAAGAAATCTAAAATCTATCAAAGGATGTTGACATAGATGAAATCAAAACTTTTTTTATAAAAATTTATCTTTTTATTTTGAAATTATTTTAAAGTAATATAATTATAAAAGAAAACATTTATTTTGAAAATATTTTTATAATCTTATATGGGAAGCTTTGACAATGTTATAATGGTGGAAAATAGCTGCACCTACCGTATCAGTTAAAAAACATTCTTACCATAATTTTTTCAAAAAGGTCACAAAGTACCTTGTTTGGAAAATGATAGAAAGATTCCTTTCAAAACCTATAAGGTCAAATAAGGGTATAAATGTATTTAACCCATTGTCTAGTAAATGGTAAAAATGTTTTGAAATACATGTTTAAGAAACATTTATGTGGATGATAAAGAAGTCCTAGTAGATACTTACGTAAAAACAACCTCCGATAATAAAGAGATTGTGAAATTAACCCTTACCTTGTAATTTTTCTTGGTTGAGGGTACGTTAACCTCATCTATAATAGTTGATTCACTGTTACTAAATTATAAAAGAACTATATACATAAATATGATATCATATATTACCCTCAAATATTTTTTTGTTAATAATATTTCAGTAGTATCATCGTTTTGGGTGTTAACTAATTTGTTTTCCTTTATATGCTTGGTTACATAAACCATGTCTGTTATGGATAGGATGTATTTGATTCATAGATATAATTATATTATGTTCATAAACTTTATTTTTTATCATAAAATGAAAATTATTCTTGAATGATTACGATGGGGAATAAATCTCATCGTGTTCTTGGAGACAGTAATATGTACGTATGCACGAGTGAAAATATCATTATATAGATAGTGAAATAATATGTAATTTGATGGTATATCATATATACAGAATAATTAACATGTTATATTTATCATTTATATCAGTTATATTCAATATTATACCCATCCAAAATAATGAAGTGTTTGAATATCAAACTACACCACGATGTGGAGACGGTAAGTCGTACCTACGCACGTATGGTGACTTTGTCATTTATAGGATGGATAGAATAAAAAATATGGTTGTACCATATTTATAATAACATAATAGTATATAAAATATTCTATAGTTATTATTTTAGAATGGAAGAAATAAATAAATAGTAATTGGAAGAAGAAAAGAACTTGAAAGAGGTGATGAAATATTTACCTCTTCTTCGGGTTCTTCCTTTTGATTTGATAAGAAGGGCTCCTTAAGTTGGCTTTATAAGAAAATTAAGGCCTTTATGATGAATGGAGGAAAGTTGGGAGGATATATGGGCAGGTTTTGGCCAAGAAAAATGGCTTTGGAAGTGTGAAATTAAGATAAGGGGAAGTGCCCTTTTATAAGAGAGGTGAGGGTAACTTTAGGAAAAGCTTGAAATATTATATTATAATAAAATAATTTTCTGTTTCTAATGGACCCAAAATAAATTATTTAAAGGATAAGGTTGGTATGGGTCTAAAACCTCTCAACCAATAGGTTTTAGTTAGGTTTAGGTCATCATATAAACCTTTTCTTTTAGATTTAACTCTTAGTTAAATAGTTTGACATTTACCATGTCTCTTGGTATTTTTATATTATATGGTTAATAAAATTACTATAAACTTACAATATAACCTCAAGTGGTTCATTAATGACATATATAATATCACTTAATCCTTTTTTCCGAACCCTATATTTTTAGGAATAGAATATCAATTAATAATATAATATTTGTTTTAAAAAATATTTTATGTCAATTTTGACACTATTTGGTATTTGTTTTAATTCATAACAGCATAAATACTTCGAAAAAAATTCATTTAATCAACCCTAACATTTCATATTAACCTATAAAATTAATTTAATTCATTAAAAGTCTCAAATTGGATTTATTTGGAAATTTATAATATCAATTATTTTAATCATTTATCAATAAGGTAATTACTACATCATCATTGTGTAATAAATAAATTTATTTATTTTATGTCTAAAAATTATAAATAAAATACCATTATGTATGAAATATTTATATATTTATAATAAATATTTATAGTCGAATTTATATTATGTATAACCCTATTTTAAAAATGGTTTAGTTATTAAACTTTGAATTTAACTCTTTTAACTCTTCTTGAAATAAAATAATAATAAATGTCCTAATCTAATCCATGTGGACCAAATGGAATTATATTTTATTTATAAGGTTGTTTTTGGTCGAATTAAACTTATCTAATAGAATTAAGACATGTTTTAGGGTAATTATGATATCATTTTTACCCTTAATTACCCAATTTACTTTTTACCGTGGTAATTAAAAGTAAAAAGTTACTATTCCCCAAAAATTATTTTCATCTTATTGAACCATATTTTACTTATGGATATTAACTGTGTCCCTTTGATTTTTTAAATTCAACTCACATAAGTGGTAAAATTGAGTTTTATGCAAATTTTCAAATGCTTCTAGGAGGTGGGTAAAAGACGGTAAATAGTTCGATAAAATTTTATATATCTAATATTATTATAAAATGACTTCAATGAATTACATTGAACATATATATGTATTATGTATCTATTTTGACCTAAAATAAATTTAAATAAAATAACTAATTGTTTAAATAAAAATTTGGTTTTAACCATAACGTAGTGTTTTTTCACTATTCATCAAAAATTGAAAGTTTTCAAAAAAATACCAAAAATTCACCCTAAGATAATTTAGATATTCCAAATACAAAAATGACGTCCATTTTGAATGATAAAATTTATAAAATTTCAAAAACTGGGTATTACTATTCATAACAGCTAGTTTGATTGGCCACGGTGTGTTAGAATCTCGAAGTTGCGTACAATGAAAGTTATTTCATTATTCGAAGGGAAACGTACTGTGGAAGCTTGGGGTGTTACATTATTCCCTCCTTAAAATAATTTCATCCTTGAAATTTTTATAATACTACTGCACAAAAATATTTGGGTGGTTCTTCATCATAAGTTTCTATGGTTCCCATGTTGCCTCTTCCATCTTATGGTTTCTCCCTAGAACTTTTACCAGACGAGTCATCCAGTTTCTCATCATTTGTTCTCTAGTATCAAGAATTATGATAGGCTCTTCATAATAAGATAGATTGGGTTCTAGTTCTTATTCTTCATAGGTGAGTACATGCGTTGGGTTAGGCATGTATTTTCTCAACAGTGATACGTGGAACACATCATGAAATTTGGAGAGACTTGGAGGCTTTTCCCAACGATAAGCTACTACTCCAATTCGTTCTAGAATTTCGAAAGCTCTGATGTACCTGGGATTCAATTTACCCTTCTTACCAAAACGTATAACACCCTTCCATAGAGATACCTTCAAGAAAACATGGTCTCCTACTTGAAATTTCAAATCCTTCCTTCGGTTATCAGCATAGCTCTTTTTCCTACTTTGGGCTACTTTGATGTGGGTTTGGATAACCTTCACCTTTTTCATTGTTTCCTCAACAAGTTCTGGGCCTACGAGTTTTCTTTCACCAACATCATCCCAAAAATTTGTTGTCCGACATCTCTTTCTATATAATGCTTCATATAGTTTCATATGAATACATGAATGGAAGCTATTGTTATAGTAAAATTATACTAGATGTAAATATTGATCCCACATACCTTGAAAGTCAAGTGAGAAGGATCTCAACATGTCTTCTAAGGTTTGAATATTCTGTTCTGATTTTCCATCGGTTTGAGGGTGGTAGGCAGTGCTCAAATGAAGTTCAGTATCCAGGGATTTCTGATGACTTTTCCAGAATCTTGATGTAAAATGGGGATCATGATCAGAAACAATTGATAAGGGTACTCCATAAATTCTTACAACTTCATTAATATATAGTCTTGTTAGATGTTCAAGTGGTAAATCTTCTCTTATAGAAAAAAAATGTGCTGACTTGGTAAGACGATCAACAATGACCCATATTGCATCATTCCTTATAGGATTCTTTGGTATCCCCATGAAAAAGTCCACAGTAATATTATCCCATTTCCACTCAGGTATAGGAAGATGTTTCATGACTCCTCCAGGCTATTGCCTTCCAGATTTCACTTGTTGACAAACCATACATCTTGACACAAAATCAGTAATCTCTCACTTCATGTTGTCCCACCAAAAATGTTCCTTCAAATCTCCAAACATCTTGGTGCTACCAGGGTGTATAGAGAAATTAATGTTATGAGCATCATCTAACAAATTCCCTTTTTAGAGCCAGTATATCGGGAACACAAAGTCTCTTCCCAAATTTCAAAATCCCATCTTCATATATGAAGTCACTCAATATCCCATCATTCACAGCTTTAATCTTATTTTCAATCTCCTCATCATTAGTCTGAGAACTTTTTATCCTTTCTAGTAATGAAGGCTTGGAAACCATTTGAAAAAGTATTGACGTTTCACCTTTCATGATAATTCTCATGTCCATTTTCACTAGATCCATGAAAATAGGATTCCTTTCAACTCTTATCTTGTTCAAAACTCCATGATCCTTTCTAATCAAAGCATCTGCCACATTATTTTCCTTCCCTAAGTGGCAGTGTATTGTGAAATCATAATCCTTGAGTAGTTCAAGCCATCGTCTTTGCCTCATGTTGAGTTCTTTTTGTGAGAAAGTATTCTTCAAACTCTTGTGATCATTATAAATCTCAAATTTTTCACCATATAGATAGTGTCTCCATATTTTTAGAGCAAATATTACAGTTTCTAACTCAAGATCATGATTAGGATAGTTTTTCTCATGAATTTTTAGTTGTCGTGATGCATAAGAAATAACTCTATCATTCTGCATAAGGACGCAACCAAGTCCTTTCTTTGAAGCATCAATATAAATAACAAACACATTTTTCCCTGATGGTAGAGTCAAGATAGAATCATTGACTATTCTTCTCTTCAGTTCTTCAAAACATTATTCACACTCTTTTGTCCAAAAAAAATTAACCACTTTACATGTGATCTTTGTTAATGGGTTAGCCAATTGGGAAAAATTCTGGACAAAACGCCAATAATAACCTACTAAACCAATAAAACTGTGTACCTCAGTTATACTCATCAGTGTTGGCCATTCTTGTATTTCCATGTTCTTTGATGGATCAATAGATATTCCATCATTAGAGACAATATGGACAAGAAAATAAAACACTTGAATCCAATATTCACACATTCTAAACTTACTGTATAATTCATTTCTTCTGAGGGTTTTCAGAATGGTGTGCAAGTGATTTTCATGATCTTCGTAGCTTTTGGAGTATACTAGGATATAATCAATAAATACCACTACAAAGTCATCAAGATATTCCTTTAAAACTATGTTCATTAGATCCATGAAAATAGAGGGTGCATTAGTCAATCCAAAAGGCATTACTGTAAACTCATAATGCCCGTACCTGATTTGAAATGTAGTTTTTGGAATGTATTCCTTCTTCACACACAACTAATGATATCCATATCGAAGTTAAATCTTTTAAAAATATTGAGCTCCATGAATTTGGTCGAATAAATCATTAATGCGAGGTAGGGGATACTTGTTCTTTATGGTTATAGCATTGATCTCCCTGTAGTCAATGCACAACCTTGTAGATCCATATTTCTTCTTAACAAAATGTAAAGGGTCTCCTAATAGAGAAACATTAGGTGAATAAATCCCGTATTGATCAATTCCTCTAGTTTTTTCTTTAGTTCCACTAATTCCAGAGTGGCCATTCTATAAGGGGTCTTCGATATAGGCCTTTAACCTGGAATTAAATCAATGGAAAACTCAATTTCTCATTCTGGAGGATGTCCAGGTAAATCCTCTAGAAACACATCAACATATTCTTGAACAATAGGTAAGTCCTCTATTCGAAAAAAAAAATTCTCACCCATAGTTATTCCATTCTATTCTTCCCCAATAATTGAATTTAGTAGAGCTAGTAGGGGTGGATCAAGATAATAATTAGGTGGTGACGTTTCTGCTCTAAAGATAAAGAACTCCTTACCATCATCGAAAATTGTAACCTCCTTCTTCTTACAATAAATTTTCACATCATAGTCAAAATCCAATCTATTCTGAGGATTATATCAAATTCAATCATGGGTATGACGATGAGATCAGTAGATAAAGAACACTTATATCATCTAATGGGAACTGATTCCCAAAACTTTGTTGTGATGATACTTCTCTTAGGATTTTTTACTAACAACTCCCTTGTTAATTCAAATTGAAAATATCTAATTTTCTTAGAAAACTGGGAATATATGAAACAATGCGATGATCCATAATCAAATAAAGCATTTGCTAAACTTGAGGAAACCATTAAATTACCTACCACCATGTCTTTTGGAGCTTCAAACTCAGCAGTAGTGATAGCATATGCTTAATCTTACTCCCTTGGCCTTTTCTAAGGTAAGTTCCCTTGGTTCTTAGGACATTCATTTTCATAATTCCCATTTTCTCTAAAATTGTTGCATTCAATAGCCTCTTTCTTCCCCTTGCAATCATGAGATTGGTGGACTTTTTCACCACACTTGTAACAGACTCTCATTACATTTAGGAAATTACCAGGGTGTTTCTTCCCACATTTACTGCATGATGGATATTCAACTTTTCCCTTCTTCCCCTTATTTTCATTTCCAGAGTGTTCAACAGATCCCTTCTTCTCTTGCATTTATTTAAAGTTTTAAGACTTAGAGAATTATTTTTCTGTCTTGACAGCACATGAGACAATATATTTGTATGATGAGAATGATTGTGAGACTAATTCTCAATAATTAAATGGTTTTAACCCATAAAAGATTCAATCAATCTTACCCCTTGGGTTACGTATATAATATTCTGCATGCCTTGCTAGCATTGTAAAGTTAGCCTCATATATTGCGACATTTTCATCCTCCTTTTTCCTCAGACTTAGAGATTGCCATTCCATATCCGCTCGATGGTCATGAGGAATGTATTTTTCTAAGAAAAAATCTTTAAAATCCCTCCATTCCATATTTTATAATTCATCATCTTCTTTTGTATTTTGAATCAACGACCACCATTGATCTGCATCTCCCGAGAGGCGATAAACTTCCATGACAACTTTTTCTCTTTCGCTACTCCCCAAAGCATGAAATATTTTCTCTCAGGAATTTATCCATTGCTCATCTACTAATGTATTTTTACTCCAATTTAATGTTTTTGGTTTTTTCCTCATGAAGCGGTCTAACATTGATCCTCCACGTTGTGGATCAGAGTGCTCCATATGGGTAAGGTTATTATTCATAACCTGAGTTAGTTGTCCTAGTATGGTGATAATCTTATTGTCACCTCTTGCTTCACCAGCTCCGCTATAATTATCTTGAGTATGAGGGAAATCCCTACATGGATTATGTGCGTTGATACAGTTTTCATTCCTTCCACTAGGTTCCATTTCTAAATAATGGCATACACGAGACTAGTTTATGAATCACAATACCTAATTCCAAACTTATAAAACACTTAACATAAATTGAACAGTTTATGGAAATCCATAATCAAAAAAAATGTTTTCTTTGAGGAAGTATATACTCATAAACCCTTCATAATGGTTTTTAAATAAAATGAGAATTTTCTTAAGCATATCCCCCGGGAGTTTTGTAACCAAGAGTGAAACAAGGCCCATTATCATGCACTAGTTATCATTCGAGTCTAGCTCAAAGAAGTGTTTTCAGGTTTTACCCCTAGGTACATATCTGTCAGAGCCACCTCTACCTGATCATATCCAGATAGGAATGTATTTATTGGAAAACTCAAAAAAAAATTACAATACCAAAATTCAAGGAAGTTCTTCTATACTAATTCTCAAAGTCTATATTAGGGTAATGTTTTCTAATCAGAGTTTTTCTAAATCTAGATTCCATGTTTTGTACTAAAATTTCTCTGATACCAACTGTAACGCCCCAAACCCAGTTACCTAGAGTCGGTGCATTATTAAATAACATTATCATGATCACAAGGGATTAAATCCCGAAATACCGATCAGTTTATTAGCCTTGGAAATACTAGATACGTTCTTAATTTTTACATTACATTATAAATTAAAAAACTACAACAACATAGTCTCAATAGGCCACACTCATAATCCCTTAGACTATCCCTATAGGTCAATCGTAATATACTTCTTTGCATCCTGGGAAAAATAAAACATAGAAAGGGATGAGCTCAGATGCTCAGTAAGGAAAACAATATAGTGGAAACATTAATAAATAAGCATAAACATTTAAGGAAATGTATAAGACTAAAATAAAAGCATTTTAAACTTAAACTTCAGAATAATATGGAAAAAATAAATCAAATAATTTCATTTACTTATTCACATTGATATTCTACTAGTCGAATAATCACATGCAATATCAATAGTCACTTTCATAATGATGGAATGCATAATGTCAGACTTCATAACCACATAGTCAAGGCCTTGTGCCAAGAATAAAAAAAATATTTATTCAAGGTCTTATTCCAAGACACTAGTTTTTCTCATGAGACCTACCGATTCATCTAGGATCTATAGTAGGCTCCACCCATCACTTACTAAGTCCAACGCATTCCCTATATGAAAAGGATTAAAGATAACATAAACATTTGTATTAAAACTAGCATACGAAATGTAAATACTTTATCCATAAACCATGAATGGTTTAAAAATAACACATCCATAGTTAAACATATCACAAAACCTTCAATACAATATGGAAGTTTTGTGTCATAATAAATCAACTTTAAAAAAGCTTTAAATCCATCAAAGGATGTTGACAGAGATAAAATCAAAACTTTTTTTAGAGAAATATCTCTTTCTATTTTGAAATTATTTAAAGGTCATATAATTATAAAAGAAAAAATTTATTTTTAAAATATTCTTAATAATATTTTATGGGAAGATTCGATGATGTTATAATGGTATAAAATAGCCACACCCGCCGTATAAGTTAAAAAACATTCTTACCATAATTTTGGTCAAAAAGGTCACAAAGTACCATGTTTGGAAAATGATGAAAAGATTCATTTCAAAACATATAAGGTAAAATAAGGGTATAAATGACTATAACCCATTTTCTATTAAATGGTAAAAATGTTTGGAAATACATTTTTAAGAAATATTGATGTGGATGATAAAGAATTCCCAGTATATACTTATGTGAAAACAACCTCGGTTAATAAAGAGATTGTGAAATTAACCTTTACCTTGCACTTTCCCTTGGTCAAGGGTACATTAACCTATTGTATAATAGTAAAATCATTGTTATTAAATTATACAATAACTATATACATAAATGTGATATCATATATGACCCTCTAATATTGCTTTGTTAAAAATATTTCAGTAGTATCATCATTTTGGGTGTTAACTGATTCGTTTTCCTTTATAGTCTTGGTTACGTAAACCATGTTTCTTATGGATAGGATGTATTTAATTTATATACAGATTTATATTATGTAAATAAACATTATTTTTAATCATTAAATGAAAATTATTCTTTATTTATTACAATGGGGAATGAATCTCATCGCATTCGTGGAGACGGTAATCCGTACGTATGAACAAGCGACAATATCATTATATTGATGGTGAAATAATATGTAATTGGATAGTATATAATATATATATAATCATTAAAATATAATATTTATTATTTAAATCAGTTATATTCATTATTATACCCATCCAAAATAATGAAGTGTTTGAATATCATACTACACCACGACGTGGAGACGGTAAGCTGTACGTATGCACGTATAGTGACTTTGTTATTTATAGGATGGATAGAATAATGAATATGGTTGTACCATATTTATAATAATATAATATTATATAGAATATACAAGATTTATTATTTTATAAAGGAAACAACAAAGAAATAAGAAGTGGAATAAGAAAAGAACTTGAAAGAGGTGATGAAATATTTACCTCTTCTTCGGGTTCTTTCATTTGATTTGATGAAAAGGGATCCTTAGATTGGATTTATAACCAAAGTAATGCATCTAAGATGAAGGGAGGAGATTCTGGAGGATATTTGGGTAGGTTTTGGCCGAGAAAAATGGCCTTGGAGGTGTGAAATTAAGATAAGGGGAAGTTCCCTTTTATAAGAGAGGTGAGGGTCACTTTACGAAAAGCTTGAAATATTATTTTTTAATAAAATAATTTTCGGTTTATAATGGATAAAAAATGAATTATTTAAATTATGAGGTAGGTATGGGTCTAAAACCTCTCAACCAATAGGTTTTATACAGGTTTATGTCATCCTATAAACCTTATCTTTTAGATTTAACTCTTAGAAAAATAGTTTGACATTTTCCAGGTCTCTTTGTATTTTTATATAATATGGTTAATAAACTTACTATAAACTTCCAAGATAACATCAAGTGGTTAATAAATGACTTATATAATATTATTTAATCCCTCTGGCTGAACCTTAGATTTTTATGAATAGAATATCAATTAATAATATAATATTTGTTAAAAACTCTTTTAGGTCAATTTTGATATTATTTGGTATTTTGTTTTTTGGTAAATTCATAACAGCATTATTACTTAGAAAAAAATTCATTTAATCAACCCAAATAAGTCATATTAACCTATAAAATTATTGTAATTCATTAAAAGTCTCAAATTAGATTTATTTGGATATTTATAATATCAGTTATTTTAATCTTTCATTAATAAGGTAATTAATACATCATCATTGTGTCATAAATAAATTTAATTATTTAATGTCTAAATATTATAAATAAAATACCATTATTTAAGAAATATTTTTATATATTTAATTAATATTAATAGCCAAATTTATACTTTGTATAACTCTATATTAAAAATGGTTTTGTTATTAAACTTTGAATTTAACTCTTTTAACTCTTCTTTAAATAAAATAAAAATAAATGTCCTAATCTAATCCATGTGGATAAAAGGGGATCATATTTTATTCCTAAGGTTGTTTTTGGTTGAATTACACTTATCCTATAGAATTAATACATGTGTTAGGGTAATTATGATATCATTTTTACCCTTAATTACCCTATTTAGTTTTTACTGTGAAAATAAAAGTAAAAAGTTAATATTCAACCAAAATTATTTTCATCTTATTGTGCCACATTTTACTTAATGATATTAACCATGTCTCTCAGATTTTTTAAATTCAACTTACAAAAGTGGTAAAATTAATTTTTATGCATATTTGCAAATGCTCTTAAGATGTGGGTAAAAGATGGTAAATAGTTCGATAAAATGTTAAATATCTAAACTTATTATAAAATGACTCCAATGAATTACATTGAACATATATATGTATTATGTATCTATTTTGACCTAAAATAAATTAATATAAAATAACTAAATATTTATATAAAAATTTGGTTTTAACCAATAACGCGGTGTTTTCACTATTCATCAAAAATTGAATGTTTTCAGAAAAATACCAAAACTTTACTCTAAGATAATTTGGATATTCCAAATACAAAAAAGAAGTCCATTTTGAAAGATAAAATTTATAAAATTTTAAAAAGTGGTTATTACTATTCATAACGGCTAGTTTGATTAGTCGCAGTGTGTTAGAATCTCGAAGTTGCGTATAATGAAAGCTATTGCATTATTTAAAGGGAAATGTACCATAGAAGATTGGGGTGTTAAAAAAAATATCACAAAACCTTCAGTACAATATGGAAGATTTGTATAATAAATCAACCTTGATCAGGAATAATATCTCGTAAAGGATGTTGACATAGTTGAAAATGATCAGTAAAAATCTTTGAGAGAAATATACCTTTTTCATGAAATCATTTAAAATTCACATAATTTAT
Organism: Viscum album; assembly: GCA_963277665.1. Taxonomy (NCBI): domain Eukaryota; kingdom Viridiplantae; phylum Streptophyta; class Magnoliopsida; order Santalales; family Viscaceae; genus Viscum; species Viscum album. The sequence continues at coordinate 730,105,624 of OY728155.1, forward strand.
AAATTAAGTAATTTAAAATTTAGTTTTGAATCAAAGTTTCCCACACCACTTTGAAACTTATAAAAGTATGTAACATTTTAAAGCATTCAAGTCCATATAAAAATCCTTAAAACCGTTTTAAAAACATGGACATTAATGAGAAAGGTTTAAAAGAATAAATCTTTAAAACATTTAAAATGATGTTTTAGTAAAATATTCTATTAAAAATAATTCCTTTGAAAACTCTTTTATGAAACATGGATATGTATAATAAATATTTCTCGCTATATACTTACGTAAAAACAACATCAGATAATAAAGAGATTGTGAAATAAACCCTTACCTTGCACTTTCCTTTGGTCAAGGGTACGTTTAACCTCTTTTATAATGACCATAGTATGTTATTATATTATACCAGAACCATATTAATCTTTATTATACCATACATGATTCATTTATGACCTTATACTACCCATTTAATTATGATTTTCATGTTAAATTAATATTTTGGCTAGTAATCGCTTTCTTTATCGTATATGTTTTTACTTGATATTCTTGATCGTGTCATTTAGATCATGATTTAAATACTTCCAGAATATAAACCTTGATTTAAATATCATATATATTTAGAATATAAATATTTATAATAGATAGATATATGAAATGGAAGGCACCATTTATGGAGACGGTAGGCTGTACGTACGCATAAACGTTGTTTCCATTTTCATGTCGTATTGAACAAAAGTAAGTGAATAAGATATATGTACGTACATAAATATATACATATATATATATATATATATCTCCAGTATAATTATTATGTCATATATTACAGACTTATTAATAATATATATTTTTATAATCATCGTTGAATGGTGAACGTGGGAATGAATCTCATCGCATCGTGGAGACGGTAATCCATACGTACGCACGAGCGAAAATATCATTATATTTATGGTGAAATAATATATAATTGGATAGTATATAATATATACAGAATCACTAAAATGTTATATTTATTATTTAAATCCGTTATACTCGTTCTTAAACCCATCCAAATAATGAAATGTTTGAATAACAAACTACACCACGATGTGGAGACGGTAAGTCGTAGGTACGTACGTATGTTGACTTTGTCATTTAGAGGATGGATAGAATAAAAAATATGGTTGTAACATATTTATAATAACATCATATAATTTAGGAGGTTATTCATTGATTTTTTTTTTATGGAAACGACAAAGAAAGAGGAAGTGGAAAATGAAAAGAACTTGAAAGGGGTGGTGAAATTATTACCTCTTCTTTGGGTGTTTCCTTTTGATTTGATCAAAAGGGATCCTTAGGATGGATTTCTGATCAAAGAAAGGACTCTAGGTTGATTTTCGGGATGTTGGGAGGATATTTTGGTAGGGTTTGGCTGAGCCAAATTACTATGGAGGTGTTATTTTGAGAGAAGGGGAATTTTCCTTTTCTAATAGGGGTGAGGGTCACTTTAGGAAAAGATTAAAATATTAATTTATTATACAATAATTTTCATTTTATAATGGATAAAAATGAATTTATTTCGATACATATGTGTTTATGGGTCGAAATAATCTCTACAAATAGGTTTTAGACAAGTTTAGGTTACCATTTTAACATTATCTTTTAGATTTAACTCTTAGTTAAATAGTTTAACTTTTACCGCATCTTCATGTATTCTTACACTATGTGGTTAATAAACATACTCTAAACTTCCAAGAGAACCTAAATTGGTTCATTAATGACATATATAATATTATTTATTCCATTTTTCCAATCCTTGTATTTTTATTACTATTATATCATCCAAAAATATAGTATTTGATTTAAAAATTAATTTATGCCAATTTTAATACTATTTGGTGTTTGTTTTTTTAAAGTCGTAAAAACTTTATTACTACAAAAAAAAATAAATTAAAACAATAATAACATGTCATATTAACCTATAAAATTCTTTTATGGCATCAAAACCTTCATATTATATTTATCTTAATATTTATAATATCATTTATTTGATTCTTCCATTAATAAGGAAAATACTACATCATTATTGTGTCATATGTTAATATATTTATTTTATGTATTAAAATTATAAATAAATTATCATGATGTAGGAAATAATTTTATCTTTCAAAATAATATTTATAGTTGAATATATCAATTATATAACCTCATATAAAAATTTGTTTACTAAAAGATATATGCTTTTGTTATTTTTGTCTTTACTTTAGATTATTTAATATAAAATGTCATTATCACTCCCAAGTGGCTCCATGGGGTCCTTAAATCAACCCAAGGATTCCCATGGTCAGAAATGTATCATAAAATAGGGTTAGGACAAGTGTTAGGATAATTTAATATTTTTATAATATTTTTTGTTTACCCTTATTTACCAGATTTACCCTTTAATCGTGGTAAATAAAATATTTACCGAAGTAATTATTCATAATGTCTAAAAATAAAAGTTACCTATTTACACAATTTGGACCTCATGATTAAAAATATGGAATCCATTTTTCAAAATTCAAAACACAAAAGTGGCATAAATTAATTTAAAATTAATTCTCGTTGTCAAAACAAAAAGTGTCTTTTTAAGAAATAATAACTATTAAAAGATTGACCCTTGTTTATGTCCAGTTTAAATGTGAAATTACATACAATGACCTAAATTATTTTAAATGATAAAAATATAATATAATAATACTTAAAAAACATTCAAATGAATAATTTAACACTGTAAATTATTTCAATTAAAAATTTTGTTTTCAATTAAAACATAGTATTTTTCATTATTCATCAAAATATAAAAGTATCAGAAAAGTACCAAAAATTTATCCAAACTAAATTTTTATTTCCTGAATCTAAATAATAATTTCATTTCATTAAATTTAATATATAAAAGTGTAAAATATTTTTTTAAAAAAAGGTTCTCCATTAAAAGGCGGTAAAATTGCAGTTTTTTGGAAAATACTTCTTTTATCTAAAAATAAATAAATTTTTTCATATATTATGTCTAAGAAACACATAATATGAATTATAAATTTAATTGGAGTATGTAAAATTTAAAATCTAGTTAATACAATTCATAACCTCTTTTGAACGGCTGGTTTGGTAAGTCTTGGTGCACTCGAACTCAGTGTCACAAGTTATTGAGTTTCATTGAAGAGATAACATACTATGAAATCCTGGGGTGTTACACATAAAACCTAGATGATATTTTAAATAAAACTTTAAAAGAGTAACCCATAACTCACACTACTCAAGCACCTGTGGAACTAAAACTTTATCATTTCTTCACCTCAAACTTCTCAGATTAATCAACACATTTAAAACCCAATGTATGTGACTTGTGATCTTTCATTCAAGTTCTTTCATTATTTCATCATTTTTAGTTCTTATTTTTGTTTTTAAATTTTACAAAAATGGTTTTAATTGCACAAGAAATATTATTTTTCCTTTATCTACCTCTTTTATTCTCATCCCAATATCCCTCAACTTTGGTCATTGTTACTTCACCCTCACCCTCATGTTTATTTTTCCTTGATATACATATACCTCCCCTTAACACATGTACATATATGCTACATCATTTCTCTAAAAACTCACATGCCCTCCATCCCCAATCCACTACTCTATATGACTCCAATTGACCATTAAAATTAGAAATTTATTTCAAAATATAAAAAAAATATGATTTGAGAAAGATTAAGTGAAAGAGTTTATTCATTTTAGTTTCTTTAATAAGTTACTATCTACTTTTACTATTTATATATTTATAAAATAGTTTTACAAAATCCTATAATAACATATATAATATTAACCATGTTTGTAAATATTTACAACTATTAAATTTATTATATTAATTTAATTTATAATAGTTAAAATATTTATTGATTACCCGATCAAACATTATAAAAAAGTAGTATTAAATTTGAATTTTTTTTATTTGTATAGAGTGTAATTTTAAATAATATGAATATTATTTTTTATAATAATGTTGATTAATTTTATAAGATGTGAGTATTGTATTATATGGTAATTTAAATCATTTTTTAAAAATACCCGAGTCTTAAAAAATATTTTGAAATATTATTTTTTTACTAATTTATCACATGTTCTCCTTTATCAGTGTCTTTATCCTTGTGATACAATCCTCAATGAAATTCACCTCCCTTATGCCTACCTTATATGACCCTACCGTCACAAAATACTTCTTGAAGTCTCAAAAATATCATCATCATGTGGGATTTTCACTTAGATCACCACCAAACTCACACTTCTATCAATCCACTCAATTATTCTTAGACACACTATTTTATTTTGATTTTAATTCCAAGTGACTGGTACTTGTTAGTGGAAAATTGTCGAGTATGATTTAAATTGAACACTTCTTTTTCTAGATATTTTATGCCTACTTAATCAGATTATATACCTTTGAATTAATCATACGTTATATTTGGACACTAATAAGTATTGGTCACTCAAAATTTATCAAAACTTCCACATACAGAGGTAATTTTAGAGGTAGGGATTAGATAAAACTTCAAACATGAGGGAGAAGAATCCATGTTTTTTGGTATCCTACCCACTCCCATGGATTAAAATCAAACAATTCTTATCATTTTCTTCCTTTAATAGGAAAAAGAAACCCAATCCAATTAATATTTTCATTTACATGAACTTTTATGATAGGAAATTTGTGACATAAATAGCTAACCTCATGTTTAGTTAAAAATTCCTTCCTGTAATAATTATATTAAAACTTAGTGTACATAGTAGAATGTTTCATATCATTATTAATTAGGTTAATTTAACATCATTTTAATTTGTAGTTCCTTAGTTCTGTAGATTTTCACTCATAGTATTTTCTTTCCCCTACTAACCCTATTTATGATTCCTTCCACTTTTAGTCAAAACATCCATATCTGCCTTCATGTTTTTTAAACCTCCCTCCCAATTTCCACTCATAAATTTTTATAAATTCTATTATATTTTTTGGTTCCACTAAGGTTGTTCTCTGTTTTTAGTTAATATCATGTATATGGGTTTATACTCTAATAATTATTTTGAGATGAGTCTTTTTATTAATCCTACTAGGACACTTATTGAACTTTTTTTAAAGTTGATTGTTTCTTCCAGGCCCAAAAAAAATTGCATTATTTTTCTTTGAGGCTTCACATGGTAAAGTGAATTGTTTAAATTTTAAGCACTTGTAAAACTCCAATTATACTATTAGTCAATTTCCTTATAAATTGGGAACCCCATCCTAAGACTTTCGGTTATTTGGATTTAAATTCAAGGTCTTCTTAAAACATTGGATTCTTATACTATGTGATTAGGTCATATCAATGTTTTTAAAATCTAAAAAAAGGTCAACTTTGGATCTTAATCATCTTATCATGAAAACACCACTAGGCCCGCCACATACCAAGTGTATAAGTAAATAAAAATAAACTACTCACTTCTATTTTACTCCCACCTAGAAACATTATTGAAACCATTTGAGATTTATTGGATCCAATGAAAGTATTTCCATCAAACCAACCACACATTATGTTAATTATTAATTTTATAGATTTAGGTTCACATACTAGTGAATTTAGATGTTGAAATTTATTTTTCATGTTTGTTTTCAGAGTTGATATAATAAAGATCATTGGTCTTGGTATCCCCTCCTTAATGTAGAAATCCCCATTTTCATATGGTCAGTTACTTTAGGATATTAATTAATTAAGTATCTCAATACTAATTTTGAACATAATTACCCTAAAAAATTCAATGGACTTTCCTAGTTGAAGTTAATTATTTTAAAATTTTAAAAATAATTTCCAAATTCTATACCATTGATTATGGGATAGGAAGAAAAAAATTGAAAGTTAATTGTGACTGCAATGACTTATAAATGAAAAAAATAATATAAAATTAATTCACAGTACCCTCTTCATTTGTATAAATAACTATGAATAATTTTGGAGTTTCCCCCTAATGTTATTCATGAGAGGATGATAGGGGAGGATAGAAGAAAATAAATGAAAAAATAAATAGTGGAGTAAGACCGGCTAAAGAATCTTCAGAAGTGAAACACCTCTCCCAAGGCTCTGATCATTGATTAATATCTATAGCATCATCATTGCCTTGTATTTATAGGAAAAACTACAACCCCCATATATCATTAATTAAATGTAATTGTCCCATTAATGTGTTCATGTCAATATTGAGGGTGCATAAGATTCTTGGGTCAAAAGTTATGGTGTTTGATAATGATTTCCCAAATATTAGATGCATATTTTTTCCACCAACCATATTCACGGTGTGACATATAGTGACACACCATGAAATATTACGTTCCTCCTATAACTTTAGTCTTTATTGAAATGATTCATGTGGTAGACTTGGGAATGAATGTCTTCATGTTTCATGATGTGAATATGATGACATCCCATGAAAGTCTTCTATACAATTCTGTTTTTCTCATTTTACCTGCAGCCTCCTCTTCAAGCCTTTAAATCATATCCCTAACATCTCACTATGTGAATTAACATTTCATGGCACGAATCATGGTTTTTTAATATACTTTTATTAACTTTAATAATTCATTGCCTCATGAAATAATACGACTAAATAATAAATAACTAGGAATGAATTATCAATTAATTTATATAAATAATAAATTTTAAATACAAAATAATATATGCATGAAATGTAGTTATTAACAATGATAAAATATTAATATGTGACCTGTCATAATGAGTTTCATATCAATTCAGTGTTTCAAATAAATCTGGTGTGAAGTGTGGTCAAAATGACTAAAAAATGTCTTAGAGTTAGAAGTCATTAATAACATGTAATACTATCAAGACCAAGAAGAAACCCTAAATTATTGTTATATTATAAGTTAATTGTCATTGAATAATTTTTAATATGTATTAATACGAAAAACATTAATCCAACGGGTGAGGAGCTTATAATGACTAAAAACTCATTTTTAGGGTAAAAATTGAATTAAAATATTTGATATGGTCAAAACCTAAAAAACATATTCTAATTATAATAAAATTATAGGAATAAGATTATTGATTATTTTATAACATGGATAAATAGGCTTCACATCAATCTTATATGTGTTGCTGTTTAAATGACCAAAAAAATTATATGTGTTTAAAAATGTGTGTCCAGTAGCCAAATTCTACAAAACAACCATGGATTATTTTGAAATCATAAGAAAAATAATCATTAATTCATTTTTGACATGTAATAATAGACATCATGTCAATATGATATGTGCTACAATTATAACAGTTTAAAAAGAAATTTTAGAGAAAAAAAGTAATTAAAAGATTGTGATATAGTCATAATATTACAAAAAACCTCAAATATAATAAAACTGTATAAAAATTGTATGGGAGGATATTTTGAAATTTAGGAATGAATGTGACATCATTATGAAATATAGTTATATTTAATGAATGAAAAATAAATTTTTGATTAAAAATTAACTAAAAACAAGTGGTATAGTCAAAGCCTAGTAAAAAATATAATATTCTCATGAAATAATTAGAAAATGATTATTGGTCATTTTCTCACATGTTTCAATATATTACATATAAATATTACATTAATTGTGATTATAATTACTGGAAATGTGTTTCTTAAAATTTTAAATTGTTTAAAAACATGCGTTGAATGATAAAAACCTAGAAAAAAACCTTGATTTTTAAAAAAATGTTGGGAAATTATATTTGTTTAATTTTTGAAATATAGTAAAAGATAAAAATTCAATCTGATCTATGGTGTGATCAAAATGATTGAAAAATTTAATTTTAAATAAAAAAAGTGATATGGTCTAAACCGAACAAACATCCTCGTATTTTTTTTGAAATCATAGTAAATTAATCATTAATTAATTTGTGACATGTAGGAATATGAGACACATTAATCCAACATGTGGTGTAGTTGGAATGACCAAAAAACAATTTTAAATTAGAAATTGATTATAAAAAAGTAATATGAATAAAATATATCAAATGGACTTAGGCTGTTATAAAATCATTGGTTAATGATCATCAATTATTTTTTTTACAAGTAAGAATAGGCCACAAATCAATTCATTGTGTAATTTTAGTCTAATGAGTAAATTTTATATCAACTATTTAAAAATTTTGTTTTTATGTAAAACATAACTTTTACAATTAAGAAATCATTTTGGTCTAATTTTTTTATTACATTAAAAAAATTAAAATTAATTGTCTTTCTGTTATAAGATGAAAATTGAGTTTGAAGAAAGTTTTAAATAAGGTTTGTTAATATTTATTTTTTTCAAATTAATAAATGAAATTTTATATGTTATAAATATATTGAAATTATGTAATTCCATCTACAATTTTTTTTATTTTTTACCTTTAAATAGAAAGTGGATGTAATATAAATTATTAAATAAATATAAAATGCATTTGGAGACCTCCAAAACTATTTGATAAAATAACTTTGATGATTCCTTATAGACCACCAAAAATGGTTGTTAAAGGATGCCAAATTACTTATTTGGAGACCCTTTATCCATCGTTATATGGCGGTCATAAAATCTCTTGGCAATTGAGTACTAGAAATAATCAAAAATTCATTAATACCCTAACATTATAAGGATTTAGAGACCAATTTTGCTAATTTCTAAATCTCAAATATGCATTAGTATTAAAGGTTTCATTATATTAATCTCCATTTAGATTGTAAAATTTTTAAAAAAAATTAACACCTAAAATCATAAATAATTTTCATCATGATAAATTATTTACTTCTCAACTTTATAAGTTTTAGAATGAATAATTAAATATTTAATTTTCCCCAAACATGGAAATATTTAAATGAAAGATGACGGGAAATAATTGGGGAAGATAAATGATGGAGAAAATTTATATTTTCTCCATTACTTTAACAGAAATCACACATTATTGTTCTTTTTCATTTCACATATCAACTAAAACATATTTATATTTATATATTACATTTCATTTATATAATACATTTCAATATATTTATTTTATTATATTTCATTAATAAGATTAACTTAAAATTTTTATTTTTTCAATTTCATTGTAATGTTACCTGAAAAGCATGAAAAGGCATAGCTTTTTGAAGTGAATGAAAAACTTGAAACAATTTAATTCCTTTTTTAATAGAGACTACAGTCCCTCGTTCAAGTCATGATCCTCCCATTTTAGTTAACCCCCCACTGAAGTGGGTACTAGACTCTAGGTCTCAAATGTGACATGTGGGTTCGCTCCCCATGTTTCATTGCACTATCGATCGGATAAGTCACAAGGTGGTGAAATTGGGATCGAAATTTGTAACCAATTTGTTGGAACCTCCTTATGTTAATGCTCAAAAATTATTTTTATTATGTTTTTAATGATATTGAAATTTTATGATATCATTTTACAGTATAAGTTAATTTGATGAAAATTTGGCTAAGTGACACACATGACTCACCGTTAACTTGAGAAACAGTTAGTTCAAATGATGCATCAGAATAATAACTCACTGCCAGAATTGAGATATAGCTAGAATGACTCACTACCAGACTTGAGGTGCCTCTAGACTTGAGCTACCGCCATGATGAGTCACCACAAGATATGTCTTACTTCTAGAGATGTCTCATTGCCAGGATGTCTTGCCTCTAGAGATGTCTTTCTACCCGTGATGTATTGTTATCAGTATGTATTTCCACCAGAGATGTCTTGCCACTAGATATGTCTTGTATTAAGAAGAGATTAAATAGATGTTATGCCTATTTTGAATTAAATACTTCAATTACTATTCATTTAAGTTAATGAAAATGGACTATTTAATGATTATTCATTAAATTATCTCACAGATTCATTGAAGTAGGATTCATAACTCATTATGATAATCTATAAGATATTGATGATTATTCTTCAATGAGTTTTTGATCCTAAATTGATTTATATTTTAGAGGATCTTCTTCATGTGAAGGTGTCACATAGATCAAGGGTGTCTTTGAATTATTGAATCCTAGAGTTTTCATTCACACGAGAACATACATGATACATTCAACTCAGAAATAGTGAATCATACTGAATATCCAGACCCTTTTTAACAAAAATAATAGAGAACATTACAATGCTCTGTTTTACTGTAACTTTTATAGAAAAATTTTGAGCTCTTCACTAAGACATATTGGAGTGCACCTGAGCATCTCAAGCATTACAAATCGAGCAGTGCTTCATTTATTTACCTCTATCAATTTTATATATTCGTTTTTTTATACCTTTCAAGTAGTGTGTTGTTTTCTATTCAATTATAACACATTATCTCATACACTAGAACTAGAGAACACTTTATTTTCTCTTCAATATAATTTCATCTACTTACACATGTTTTTTGGGGCAGAGGTCCATATGTGGCCTCTGTTTTTTTACTTCCCATATATAATTGTGGAAGAAGGTTTTAGACTATATATCTTATAAGTTGTTGTTTGTATACCTGATCCGGGTTGTGGATCATATTATAGTTATATAATCTTCTGGGCAGTGGGTGATTTCCAAGTGGAGGGGATTAGGTCTCTGCTTGAGACTGAACCCCTTTTTTATTATGTTGTGTGATTTTTTTTTCATTCATTTCAAAGCTTTAAATGAATTTGTTTTTTAAACTATAAACAAAACTGGTACTTTTATAGTTAATGTTAACTAGTGTTTATATAAGAATTTTTTTTATTAAATTGATTTCAAAATTCAAATTAATTTCCAATATTTTCTTAACAGAGCACTAATCAAGATTTGGGAAATATTTTAAAAGATCAAACCTATATCAAAACAATAATTTTGATCAATTAAGTGATTTTTTTTAATTGGGGTCTTTTATTTGAACTTTTTTTTAATAAATATTTTATTAGGAACACAGTTCACCCCCCTCCCCTAGTTACTAACTCCGACTAACACAATGAAAATCAAACCCTATATGTTGATGCTCCTTTAGAATGACCACTACATGGAAAATTGAATATAAATATGGGTTTTTAATAGCGGTTTTCTAAAGAGATGATAAATACTTCTTGAAATATATTTTTTGAGGTAGATTTTCTAAAACAACCACCAAATCTATTTTTAATTTTTTTTATTAATTTACTTTCAACTTTGTTTTTTAAGAAAATACCTCTAATTTAATGGAAAAAATATTAAATAATTAATAATTATTTATCATTTATTAATAATTATTATTTAAAATTTGAATTAACTAATATGTGTTAATTATTAATTACTTATAATTATTAGGGGGTAATTATTTGAAACTTATTTAAATTCTAGGATAAGTTAATAATCAAACTTCAGTATCAAATAGATATAACTTTTTAAATGGGTGTTTGTTTTAGTTTCACAACTAGCCAAATCAAAGATTATAAAATAAAGTACAACAACATTACATAACACTTTAGTAATAATTAATACAATAAATTTTATTACTATTTTAATAGAAGTTGAAAATTGAATTTCAATTTCAAATAGCCATAACTATTGATCTTTTTGTCACTTTGGGCTGTACAAGATTCCAAATATAATATTGTGAAAATATATACACTATATTAATTAGAGAAACAATGGCCCCTATTTTCTTGAGGTCAAAAAAGTCCTAGAATTCCTTCAAAACATAGTTTTTTGTTTAGATACCATGTTTTTTAACATTTTATGTCCTTTCGGCTTTGTTTGAGAGTGTATTCATATACTTTTCAGGTCATAAATGGTATTATTTCATGGATTTATATTCCTATTAATTCGATGGTGTTGTAATTGTTGTGGTTTTCCCTATTTTGTGATTTATTAACTTATATATATATATATATATATATATATATATTTGTATTTCTATACATTTATATATGTTTATGTATAATAATGCCTTCATATTCTTGTGGTGTTTTTCCAACTTTTGGTGATTTTTATATATTTATGCATATTTTTTAATATTTAAATACATTGATAATTATTTATTTGTAATTATATATGTGTGTGTGTGTGAATTTATATATATTTATGTAACATGAATGTGTGTTTATATATATTTTTGTAAATTTCATTATATATATATGTATATTTATATAAATGTATATATATTTATAAAAATATATATATTAAAGTATATTTATATATGTACTATTGGTATACATATTTATATGTATTTTTTTAGTGAGTGAGTGTGTGTGTGTCTCTATGCCTTTATTTGTATACATTTATGTAAATTTATATATTTTTATATATTTTTATTAGATATATTTAACTGAATTTAAATAAATATATATGTAAATATATATATATATATATATATATATATATCATAGATAATCGGATGAATGGGGTTTCAGGAGTTATCTGATGGTGATGTGCTTGATGGCTAGGGTTTCACTATCTTCATGTTGATTCCCCACATTTGGGGCGGAATCTTCTATCGATAGACTCTAATCAGGATGCGATATTTTCTTTGTATGATTCAATAGGGATTTCTAATCCCCTGGTTAGTCTTCTCCGAGTCTAGGGTGGAAATCATTGTTTGATTGCAATGGATGGGTTTGGAATAAATCTTCACAGATCTAGTTCTATTGATGGGGTGATCGATGCAATCAGATCCACTGATTTTAATAGAGAATGGAAGAATATGGTGAGGTTGTTCAAGGTGAAAATCTCTCAATCGTTCACAGTGGTGACAGCTGGAGTAAGCGAATCTCGACAGAAACTGATGGGTGAGGTGAATGGTGATTGCAAACCATTGATTCCTATTTTTCGATGCAGGGATGAAGGGGTCTCAGTTGTAGGAGTGAAATAGGGTAAAATCTATGATTGAAGAGATGTTTCTGATTGGTGTTTTCTAGCAGTGATTAATGATTCCTCTACTGGTTGGATCATTAGGAAAGGATCACCGTCTCACATTGATGCTAATCATGAGTCATTCTTAGAATTTATGTCATTGTGTAAGGATTAACTAATTTCTAGGTTTTTTATTCCCAAAGGTCTGAAGCCAATATAGCTTGATGATCTTTTTCATGGGACTTCTTTTCTATGGGGGTTTTTATATTGGAAGTGTATTTCATTAAGTAGGGGTTTCTTTTACTGATTGTTTCAATTAGATGAAGAAAGAATCCTTGTGTAGACCTCTAGTTTGTTAGTTTTGAAATCAGGAACACTCCATCTCAGTGAATGGACTTTAGAATTTAATTTTTCAACGTTCAAGAATGATTTTTCACAGTTATGGACTAGGTTACATGGCCTCAGCTGGATTTTATGGTATCCCAAAATCTTACATGATATTGTGGCTACCATTGGCATTCTGATTTTCCTAGATAAAAAGACATAACATGCCAGGTTTTTCCACTTTGTGAGAATATTGGTTGAAATTTATTTGAGTTACACCCTTATTTATAATTCGACTCTGAATACTCCCACTAATGATATTCAAAACAATTTTGATTATGATAATTTCCCTCACTTTTGTCAAAATTGAAAATCTATTGTTCATATGGATGAGAATTGAATGAATAAATTTTTTGATTCCTATGGTTTGAAGGGGAATAATTTTAAAAAATGTGATTGTAATGGAAAAAAGAAATGCACCCAGGCCACATGGGTAGTCATTACCCAAGTAGGCTATGACATGGATGGTGAAAGTTTTGAGTAATCAGCCTCTAAAACAAGGGGCTGCAGTGCTCAATAATAAATAATTGGTGGTGAATCAGTAGTAGGTTGTGACTTCATTAGTTGCTACTAGATCATTCTCTGTTCTTGAAGAGAAGTATGAGAATAGAAATGGGTTTTAAATGGTCATTGTAGGTGTTGGGGTGACATATCCTCCTCTATTGTTCTTGAGCATGTCACTCTTGGGGGGTCTGAATTTGTAAGTGATGATGTGGGGGCTGGGATGGAGAAGACTGAGGTAGAAATTATTTTCAGTGAGCCAGCTCCTGGAAACAAGGAACTGGATTGTAGGAGTGGTGGTGGTGTTTCTATGGTCTTTTTTATGCCTGGTTTTTCCCCTTCACTAGTTGGTGAGCAAGGTTGTATTGTTCAGTCGTTGGCCGCAGACTTTCCACAGCATGCTCTATAAGATGATAGGTCTGGGAAAACTGATGTTCAGAAAAGAGTGGATTATCCTCATGATATTCAGAATGTATTCAAATCATCAAGAATGTATGATAAATGGGGTAATGTTTTGGATGATGAAAGTGACAAGGAGAAGAATATGGTTCTGCTAGAAACCAATCCTTTCTGATCTATGGTCATTAGTGATCCTTTTTCTATTAAGGACTATGTTTTGAATGGAAAGGGAAAGATGGTCAGTTGTGAAGGTCTTATTCTGGTTCCTCCAAAAAGAAGGTCGCAGAAGGATTATTTCAATCTTCCGAGGAATGTGTCTACCAGGTCATCTTCTAAGGCATCAAAGATCCGTCTCACTCTTAAGTAGGAAAGGTACAAGGAAAGGATTCTTGGGATCTATAATCATGAAAATTCACAATTGAATTATGAAACTTTTTTTGATGATTATTACTATGATTATGATTATGGAAATGATCATGCTTTTCTTGATCGGTAGTTTCATAATCTGGATGAGGGCATGTCAGTTTGTAGGACCTCATCCACTCTTTTTCATACTTGTTATCTTTTACTTCAACATTTAATAAATAGTCAGCAACTTTGACTCTTCGCTAGACCTTTTTCATATATTTATTATTTTATATTTTATATTTATTATATATGTAATTATATATATTTATTTACTATTTACAACTTATTATTTGTTATTTCTTATTCCTTATTTATTTATTATTTATCATTTATAATTTTGTATTTATTATTTATTTATTATGTATTCATTTATTATATATTATTTATTATTATATATTATTTATTATTTATTATTAATTTATTCATTTATTTATTATTTATGTATTTACTACTTACTTATTATTTACTGATTTATCATTTATTTACAACTTATTAATTATACATTGATTTATTATTCATTATTAATTTATTATATGTTTTATTTTAAATTATATATATATATATATTTATTGTTTATATATATATATATATATTTTTATTAATGTATTTTTTATTATTTATTTATATATTACTTATTTATTATATATCTATTTATTATTTACTATTTATTATTTATTATTTGTTTATCATATATTTATTTATAATTTAATTTTAATTTATTGTATATTTTCAATTTATTATTTTTTTCTTATTTATTTATTATTTATTTAGTATTTATTATTATTTTTTATTCATTATTATTTTTTACTTAATATGTATTCATCACCTATTAATTATTATTTATTGATTATTATTTATTATTTATTATTTATTATTTATTATTTTTTACCATATTATTTGTTTATTTTTTATTTTCTAGTATTTATTATTTATTAATCATTTATTTTTTATTTTTTAATTATTACACTACTACAAAACCGTGATTAACGGCGGCAGCCTTTATCAGTGCCAGACAGAAGCGCTGATAATGGGAGGTCTTTATGAGTGCTAGTTAAAAGCACTCATAAATGGTGATCTTTATCAGCGCTATAGAAAAGTGGTGATAACAGGTACACTTTATGAGTGGTTTTATCTATCAATAATAAAGACCTCCCTTTAACAACACCTTTATCTAGTGATGATAAATGGTAGATTTCATTAAATAAAATTATATCATTAAAAATCATATATTAATATGTAAATATATTTATATTGATAAAAATATTTCATACTTTATTAAATATTATTTATATACAACTAAATACACATTTTCACTTGACATATAAGATATTTAGTTAAAATGGAATATAAATATATATATATTAAAAATTATTTATATAATACTAAAAGTGTATTATAAAACATATAAATTTATATGTCATATATTTATTGAAAACAGCTTATTAATTTAATTAAAATATGAAATATTAATTAAAAAATATTTATTAATTAAGGAAATTTGTTTTATCGATGCCATTTTTTCAATTTGATATATATATCAAATAATAAATATTTAATTATTAATTAAATATTTACTAAATATATAATAAGTAATATGTCATACAATAATTTTACGTATATACATATACAAAATTAAAATATATATATATATAAAAACATTCAAAAATAATATAAATTGTTAATATTATCGTTTTATATTTTTATTAATAAATATTTAATATTTAATATTTAATATAATATGTTCTTAATTATTACATTTTTTCATTTTCTATATTTATATTTAATATATACTATTTATAACTAATTTAATTTAATATTTTTTCATTTATATTGATAAATATTTTATTATTATTATTTTAATATTTTGGTAATTTATTCATTTCTAATATTTATTTCTTTAATATTTTTAAAATCTTATCCACTCTAAATATTTCTTTATATTTATTGATTAATATTTTCTTTTTTAATATAGTTTTAATGTATATAATTAATATATATTCATTTTTAGTTTTTTAAAAAATTATATAATTAATCACTTATTCATTTTTTTTTATAAATTTTCAATCTATTCATCTTTTAATTAAATTTTACTAATTTTTAACAAGTTTTTATTTAATTTAATATATTCATTAACAATTTTAAATGTTATTTTTTACTTTTTTTATGGTTCATAGATTTTAAATATTTTTTTGTTTAATATTTCTTCAATGTATTCATTGATAATGTTTTTATACATAATTATTCTTTAATATATTTAATAATTTTAGTATATAAATATATTCATTTACATATATATATATATCAATATATATTATATTTCCTTAAATATGATTTTTAGAATAAAAAGTATTTATATTTTCATTCAATAACTCGTATATTTAGTGAAAAATGGTTTATAATTAAAAATGAATACATATTAAAAATATTGGATCATAATATCGAGTAAAGGAGGTTTAATAAAATTTCATTTGTTATTTTAATTTAACATATATCAAACATGTGTTGCATTAATCTCACACATACATATACGTAATTAATGTAATTTTATATAGAACATAGAGGCAGAACGATGTAGGTATGGTGTAGGCATAATGATGTAGTCATGATGTTGCACTGGGCTTTCGGGCTATGTTATGGGCTTTATGCCCACCGGGCCTATGATCCATGTAATATATAAATAAGGTTTGAGGGGTGGGATATCCCCTTGGGGTGACTATAGCCTACCTCTTCGGCCTGTGTGTGTGGTGTGTGAGTGTTTGAATGTAATTGTACCCTCAAGCATGTAATATATATATATATACATATATATTCATTTTTTATTTTTTTAATAATCTATATATTTAATAATACTTGTTAATTTTTTAAATATTTTTACAATCTACTAGTTTTTAAATTATTAATTTCACTCTTTTTTAACATTCATCCATTTTATATTATTTTGTATTATTTTTTCACTAATATTATTACTTATTTTCTACTATTCTTTATAATTAATTCAGTTTTAATATTTATTATTTTGATATTTTTTAATTACTTCATTTTTAATATCTATATGTACATATTTATTCATTATCATTTATGTTTTTTAATACTTTTGAAATGTACATATTTAATATGTATTCATTTTAATTTAATATATACTCATTTTTCTTTTTTTATAAATTATGTAATTAATAAGAATCGTTCCATTTTTAAATATTTTTTAATTCTATTCATTTTTAATTATTAAATTTCACTCATTTTTAATATTCATGCATTTAAGATTATCAATTCATTATTAATATTAATTAATTTTAACCATTTTATTATTTATTAAATTCTAATATATATTCGTTTAATATTTTTTAATTTAATTTCTATAGTTTGTATCAGACCTTTCCAAAAAGTGCTGATAAATATTGGTTTTCTCATTATTAAAATAGAAATCACAGATAAAAACAATATTTATCAGCACTAATATCTTAGTATCGATAAAGATAGGTTTTAACAGTAATAAAAAGTGCTGATAAAGATAGGCTTTGTCAGTGAATTCTATTTTAACATTGAAAAAACCTATATATATATATATATATCATTTCTTATGGGATATTGTTGATAGAACCATTTCATTCTTTTAAATATAAGCCTAAAATAGGATCCCGCCGCTCACATCGTTCAAGCTCTTATGGAACTAAAGCTATTTCTTCACTCCACCTCAAACTTCTCATATGAATCAAAACATTCAAAACACAAGTGTGTGACCTATCATCCACCATTCAATATGTTGCATTGTTTCATTGTTTTTAGTTCTTATTTGGGTGTTTTTAATTTTTACAAAGTGTTTTAACAGCGCAATAGAACTTATTTTTCCTCGATCTACCTCCTAGATTCTCCACCCAATCTCCCTCACCTCAAGCCATTGTTGGTTTAACCTCTACCTCACCATCATTTTTATTTTGTTGGGATTCATCACATTTATTGATGAGAGAATAAAATTATTAATGGAGAGATTTATATCACCATTAATTGAATATTTTCTCCCAACATTAATGGATAATTAATTCTCAGTATTAATGGATGGAATAATGGATGTTGACTGCATTAATTGGTGATTATGGACTTGGTGTCTATATAAAGAGGATGCTTCAACGTATTTTAAAGGGGTGTTCCAGCAAGATATAGTCGGCAAGGGAGACTGGGAAGGGGTTTACATATTTGTGGCGGCCCATGTGACATGATGAAGATGAAGCAATTATCTTGTATGTGTGGCGATGTTCTTAGCAGGGTGTTCAAGATGAAGTCCACCGAGAGAAAGAAGGGGGCTGACGTGTTAGTGGTAGAATTTGCATCATGTTAATGTTTAACTAGTGTGTAGCAGCGGCAATGCAATTGATGATCAGGTCCACGTATAGAAAGTCTTCCCGGTAGCAGTGATCCGGTGGCGTGTCCCGATTGAAGATCAGTGGTACATCAGGATGGTTAGATCATTCGGGTGTCACAAGCTGGTGCGAGGTTGAAGCATGTTCGGGTAAAGATATATGAGTTAGTGGCATTTCATCGATAGAAGGGTAACATTTTTTCACAAATTCATCTTCTGATACATGGTGTCAGCGGGATGTTTATCAGAGTGATAGCAGAGGCGTATCAGGGTGTGGTTTTCACACAGGTTTTCTATGCTCTCTCATTTTTAATTCAAGATCGGGTGTTACAAGTATTATTTTTATTCTATGATTCATAGTGGATATTTTGGAATTGCTCTAGGATTTTTTAATCCTCTACATGGGAGGGTTTTTCACATTAAAAAATCTTGTGTGTTGTTTTCTTTATTCTGTTTATATCGCTTCCATATTTCGATGGGTATCTCACGATATTTTTTGTCAAGGAATTTTCAGCCCGAAATCAGGATTCTCCCCAAAAAGTGGGTATCAGAGGAGGTTGTTTCATGCTTTAAATTTTTTGTGAGAATTATGGAAGTTTTGGGGAGGATCTTTGATTCATGCATGGAGTAGAATAAATTTTGGAAATTAAAGTAGGTTGAGAGAGGTGATACACATGTCCGCTCATAGGATGTTGAGCAGGGGGAGTAGTTTATTCTTGTAGGTGCTCCATATTATGTGATAATCACTATTAGGGGGAAGCCAGATGTTTTTGGTTATGGTCTTGTTCAGCAGGACGGTGCAGATACAAATGTGACGAAGATTTTGGCATTTGGATCTCTTTTTGCAAGGGGAGCTGATATTTTTTTCATTATAAGTGAAAAAGGATGTCATCATATTTTCTAAAGATGATAATGGTTGGTGTGATACCGACCAATTTTCTTTTCAACTATATTTTTTGGATGGTTCCATTCATTATTGTGATGAAGGGAGAGATTTTTGGGATTCATCACATTTATTGATGAGAGAAGAAAATTATTAATGGATAAATTTATATCACCATTAATTGAGGATTTTCTCCCAACATTAATGGATAATTAATTCTTAGTATTAATGGATCGAATAAGGGATGTTGATTGCATTAATTGGTTATTATGGACATGGTGTCTATATAAAGAGGTTTCTTCAACATATTTTGAAGGGGTGTGCTAGCAAGATGTAGCTGGAAAGGGATACCCGGGAAGGGGTTTCCGTATTTGCGGTGGAACATGTGACATGATGAAGATGGTGAAATTATCATGTACGTGTGGAAATGTTATTGGAAGGGTGTTCAAGATACAGTCCACTGAGAGCAAGAAGGGGGCTACCGCGTCAGCAGTAGCATTTGCGGCACGTCAACGTTTAATAGGTGTAGAGTAGCGGTGACACAATTGATGATTGGGACCACGTATCCAAAGTCTTCCTGATAACGATGATCGGGTGGTGTGTTCTGATTGATGATCGTTGGTACATCATGATGGCAAGATCATTCAGGTGTTGTAAGCTGGTGCGAGGTTGACACATGTTTGAGTGAATATCTCTGAGTTCGTGACGTTTCGTCGACATAAGGGTGACGTTTTGTCACATATTGATTTTCCGATACATGGCGTCAGTGGGATGTTTATCAGAGAGATGTAAGAGGCATATCGAGGTGTGGTTTTCACAAAGGTTTTCTATACTCTCTCATTTTTAATTTAAGTTTGGGCATTACATGGATTCTTTGTATTCTATGATTCATAGTGGATATTTGGGAATTTCCCAGTAGTTTTTTAATCCTCTTCATGGGAAGATTTTTCCATGTTAAAAAATATTTAATGTTGTCTTATTTATTCTGCTTATATCGCTTCCATATTTTGACAGGTTTCTCACGATAGTTTTTGGAAAGCAATTTTCAGCCTGGAATTGGGATTATCCTGAACATATTTTTCCTTGATATGCCTATACATTTCCTTATTAAAGGATATATTCTACTTTATTACTCTAAAATCCCTCATATTCTCCATCCCCAATCCAATGCTCTTTATGACTCTAATTGACCTATAAAATTGGACAGTTATTTCAAAAAAAAATAGTTGTTTAGAAAGATATTAAACCATATAGTTTATTTATTTTAGTTTCATTAATAAGTTACTATGTAATTTAACTATTGATATATTTATAAAAAAGTTTTCCAAAATCCTATAAGAACATATATAATAATAATCATTTTTGTTAACATTTCCAACTACTAAAGTTATCATATTAATTTAATTTATGCCAGTCAAAATATATATTTATTACCCAATCAAACATTATAAAAAATAGTTTCAAATTGTAATTTTTTCAATTTTTTTAGATTTTTCCTTTAAATAAGATGAAGATAATTTTTTAAAATCGTCTTGATTATTTTATAATAAGTGTATATGATATTATTTTCTAATTTAAAACATTTTTCTAAATACCCCGGGCTTAAAAAATATTTTTAGATCCTATTTTTTCTAATGTATCACCTACTTTCCTTTATTAGTGTCTTTTTCCTTGTGATAATTTCCCTGATGCACATAACCTCCCTCACACATACATTATATGGAACCACCATCAAAAACTACTTCATGTATCCCCAAAAACATTCTCATCAAGTGGGGATATCATCTGGTTGACCACCAAACTCCTGCTTCTATTAGTCTGCTCGATTCTTCTTAGCCTTTCTATTTTCTCTAGATTTCAATTACCAGTGACTCATACTTGTCAGTGGCCAAATATTGTGTATGATTTCAATTTCTTGCTACTTTTTTTGGATCATGTATTTAAATTGAATCATATGAGATATCTTTTAATTAATCATTTGTAACATTTTTCCACTCACAAGTATCAGTC
The DNA here is from genome assembly GCA_963277665.1 of Viscum album. Taxonomy (NCBI): domain Eukaryota; kingdom Viridiplantae; phylum Streptophyta; class Magnoliopsida; order Santalales; family Viscaceae; genus Viscum; species Viscum album. The sequence continues at coordinate 730,127,378 of OY728155.1, forward strand.
ATTCGAACATTCCCACTCATTCCACATCCTGAGGTAATTTTGGAGTTAAGGCTTGGATCGAACTTCAATTACAAGGGAGAAGTAGTCAAGTTAAAGGTATCCCTCCTACTATAATATATTAAAATCAAACAATTCTACCCAATTTCTTCCATTAATAGGAATAATAACCCTGATCATTTTAATATTTTCATTACCGTGAACATCTACGATAAGAATTTTTCAACACAAACTGCTAACCACATGTTCAGTTAAAAATTCATTCTTGTAAGAATGATACAAAAAATGAGCGTACAAAATATAATTTTTTGTATCATTATTTTATAGGTTAATTCACCTAATTTTTCATACATAGTTCCCCAGTACTATAAATTTTCTCTCAGAGTAATTTCTTTCTCTTGCTGACTCCATTGAGGATTCCTTCCACTTTCATTCAAGACATCTATATTTTCTTCATTATTGTTTATACAACACTCTGAGATTCCAATTTGAAATTTTTACAATGTTGATTATCATTGTTTCTTCCACTGAGGTTGATTTTTGTTTTCAGTTTATCCCTAGTAGTTGGGCTTATACATCAATCATTAGGTTGAGAGAAGGCTTTCTGTTGATTCCATTAGGACACTTCTTCAACTTGTGTTGAAGTTGATTTTTCCTTTAGACCCCAATAATAATTTTCATTGAATATATTTGAGGCTTCATCACATCCATCTAAATTGTTCAAATTTGAATCATTCATGAATCCCCGATTATATTGTCCTTCAGTTCTTCCAGTACCTTGAGAACCCCATCTTGAGACTTCTGGTTCATTTGATTTAAATTTAATAGTTTTTTCAAATGTTGTGATCTCAATACCATATGATTGGGCCTTATAAATGTTTTCATTGTCTAAAAAGATCAAATTTGAATCCTAATCATCATTTCAATGAAACACCACCTGACCCACCATGTACCAAGGGAAGAAATGAATAAACATCAACTCCCCCCCCCTTGTCACACTCCCACCTTGCAATACTATAGAAACAGTTTGAGATTTATTGGATCCAATGCATGGACTTTCATCAAACTAACCACATATGATGTCTATTATGGATTTTTAATGCACTGCAATCAATATTTTACTGATAAAAATTGAATTATATGTTTCATTGTTTTTTTTAATGATATTTTTTATGATAGGTAAATCCATAAATATAGGATAAATCATGGTATGAGGTTGGTGACTAAAAATTAAAAGCCTATGTATTTCTTAAAATGTTAAAAAATTAAGGTGTATATAGTAAGATTTAACTATCAAAACATGTTTCCAAAAAATGTACTTATTTTGGTCAGTGTTTCTACAGTGTCCAAAGAAAAAAATTAGAAGTGATTGTGGCTATTATGTCTCCAAATTTATGAAATATATCATATACAATCAAAATACTATAATCCCTGAACATGTAATTTTCAAAGGTAATTACAATTTAATTAGTAATATTTTTTAATAGTTTGTTTATCTATATTTCCTGATACTACCAAGATTTCCAAAAAATATATGCATTAAAAAAAATAAGTAAATTTGTTTATATATTAGTGGGCAGAGTACATGGTATTATAATGTTTTCCGACATCAAGTATAGGTGATTACCTATTATGTTTAGGATCATGTAAAGTCTATGACCATAGAGATACATTTGGGATGTGAAAAATTATTATTACAATTCCTATATATTATTTTTGACCTATTTCTTAATGAGAATTATAATGAAGGGTCACACTCTATAGATTCTAGAAGAGATAGTAACATTTCTTAAGCTTCTCATACTTGTCATATATTGTACTTTGAGGAAACAAATGAGATAATGGTGATAGGAAAATGGGTCAAGAATATATATATTGACGTCATTAAAACATGCATCAATCTATAACATGAGGTGGTATGTATGGATCAAGGTGTGTTTTTTAAATATAATAGTGTTATTTCAGTTTAAAACACACTTAAATAGCCAAAACTAATCAAATAAGTTCATGTTGTTTTCGATCTTTAGGACTATGATACATGATGTATTTGTAACATTTATGGATCAACCACACACCAATCCAACACATGATGTTGTTAGTATGACTTGGAGTGTGTGTTTATTATATAAAAGTTTTTAGTATTTTAAAAAACATATCACATACCCAAAACGGAGCAAACATGCTTAGATTGTTCTCAAACTTTAAGAATAATGATCCATAACTTGTTTTTTCGTGTAGGAATCAACCATAAGTCAATATGATCCACGATGTCGCTGAAATGACTTGATGTGTATGTTTTTAATATATAAGTGTTCATTTAAGTTTGAAATGTGTTTCACATAGTCAAACCCTAGCAACCGAGCTCAGATTGTTTTCAAACATTAGGAAAATTATCACTATTTCATTTTTACCTTGTAGAAATCGATCACATGTTAATACAGAAGTTTCATTTATGTACATGTATTTATATTTATTTCTATATATATATATAAAATTTTGTTTACTTACCACATGAAAAGTTATTGGAGTGGTTAACTATGCTGAATTTATGCATGATTTATGGTTTTTTGTACATTTTCATAAATAAAATTTATTAACCATGATCTAAAAAAAAAAACCATTATGGTGTTTTTTCAATAATAGAATAATGCTGTTATAATTTAATGTTTTTTTTTTGAGATTTATATGAATTATAATTGGCGTGTTAGGTTTTTGATTTTGACTATAGTTTATAATTAATTAGTATTCGGAATGGGTGAATTATAAAAAAAATTGTATATACACAAACAAGAATTGAATATTTTTGGTAGCCCCATATATATTTATTGACTATATTTTTAGATAATATATATATATATATATATGGAGGCCCATAGATTGTATTGTTCATCACTTCCTCTGAAATATAACTCGAAAAGAGGTGGAACGTTGGATATGGGTGAGATGAGAGTGGTGTGCATGGCTTTGTTGCTTTTCCTCATGTCCTTATCCCTCGCCATTAATAGTGGTCATGGCCTGGGTGGATGTAACAGCCCGAGATTTTATGAAAAATATTCTTTTTAATTTTATTAATGTCTTGTGTTGTACGCTACACCAAAAGGAGCTTGCACAACACGCATCATTGACTTGCCTTGCATTACACGCAATCGCAACCTTCCTCGATAGCGTGTGTAGTACGCAATACTGAGTTTCACGAAACAACGATATGCTATTAAAATATTATTAAAACTAGCCGTTATGAATAGTAATAACCACTTTTTAAATTTTAGAAAATTTAGCTCTCAAAATGGACTTCATTTTTTGATTCAGAGTATCGAATTTAGCCTAAGGTGAAATTTTGGTACTTTTCGGATAACTTTCATATTCTGATGAATAGTGAAAATTACTAAATTATAATTAAAAACAACTTTTTTAATCGAAATAATTAATAGTGATAAATTATTAATTTGAGTGGTTTTAAAGTATATTTAGAATATATTTTTACAATTTAATACAATGTTGGTCATTGGTTGTAATTTCACATTTAAACCAGACATAATCAAGTGTCAATCTTTTGATAGATATTGTTTCTTAAAAACACGCTATTTGTTTTAACAGCGGGATTTAATTATAAAATTAATTAATGCAACTTCTATGTTATGAATTTGGTAAAATAGAATTCATTTTTGAATTCGGAATATGAAATATAGCTTAGGATGAAATTTTGGCATTTTTCTGAAAACCTTCAATTTTTGATGAATAGTGAAACTACTAAGTGGTAGTTAAAAAACTGAATTTTTCATAAAACTTAATTTTACCATTTCTGTGAATGGAATTTCAAAAATCCGAGACACACGGTTGATGTCAGTAAGTAAAATTTGGTTCAATGAGATGAAAATAATTTTTGATGAATAGTAACTTTTTACTTTTATTTACCACGGTTAAAAGTAAATAGGGTAATTAAGGGTAAAAATGATATTAATATTACCCTAACACATGTCCTAATCCTATTGGACAAGTTTATCTCGACCAAAAACAACCTTAAGTGTAAAATATTATCATTTAGGCCCACTTGGATTAGATTAGGACATTTATTATTATTTAATTCAAAGAAGAGTTAAAAGAGTTAAAATCAAAGTTTATTTACTAAAACATTTTTAATATAAAGTTATACATAAGATAAATTCGATTGTAAATATTCATTAGAAAGATAAAATGATTTCCTACATAATCGTATTTTATTTGTAATTTTTAGACATCAAATAATTTAATTTATTTATGACACAAAGATGATGCAGTAATTATCTTATTAATGAAATATTGACATAATTGATATTATAAATATCAAAATAAATGTAATTTTAGACTTTTTATGAATTAATCTAATTTTCTAGGTTACTATGATATATTAGTGTTGATTTAATAAACTTTTTTGGAACATATAATTCTGTTATGACTTTCACAAAAATCATATATCAAATAGTGTCAAAATTGACACAAAATAGTTTTTAAATAAAATATTATATAATTAATTGTTATTTTATTCCTAAAAATCTAAGGTTCGGCAAAATGACTTAGATAAGGATATATATATTAATAATAAACAATTTGGGATTCGTTTCGCATGTTATAGTAAGTTTATTAACCATATAGTGTAAGAAAACAAAAAGACACGGTAAAAGTTAAATTATTTAACTTAGAGTTAAATCTAATTGATAAGGTTAAAATAATAGACTAAACTTGTCTAAATCCTATTGGTTGATAGGATTTAGACCCATCCCCACTTTAGCTTCGAAATAAGACCCTTTGGAACCATTATAAACCGATTTTGACTTTAATATAAAATAATATTTTGAGATATTCCTAAGGTGCCCCTCTCCTCCCTTATAAAAGGGCACCTCCTCCCCCTCCTCCTCACACCAATTTGAGCATTCAAGCTCGGCCAACCCCTGCCAAAATCTCTTCTCCACTTCCCTATTATCATCCTAGAGGTCCTGGTCTTCTTAAAATACCAATTTTAGTTCCCTAAAAGGAGGTCTCAAAGAAGCACTTCAAAGAAGAGGTAATATCCATTACCGATCTTTTTCAATTTCTTTCTTCTTCAACTTATTCTTCTTTAGTTGTTTCATGATAAAGTAATAACATCAGTATTTCTTATATACTGATATGTTATTATAAATATGAAACAACTCTAATTAACCTTCTATCCATCCTACGGAAAAATGAAATCACCGCGCGTGCGTACGTACGGAATACCGTCTCCACACCGTGGTGTAATCTATTTTCCGTCACCACCCTAATTGGATGGGTATAAAGATGTAATGAGTAACTATATATGATTATTATAAAGTGATATTGATACTGAAATAGTATACATACACTTCAACACAATTCACACGACCATGGGAACGATATCATCGCTCGTGCGTACGTACGGAATACCGTCTCCACGACGCGATGAGATTCATTCTCAATGATTAACCATTCATGAATGATTATAAAGTATATATAATAATTACTAATGAAATATATGACCTAATAATGATACTGGAATTATTTATATTTATATGTATGTCATCTACTTAATTCCATTCAATTCAATAAGGAAACGAAAACAGCGTTCATGCGTACGTACGGACTACCGTCTCCATGAACGGTGTATTTCTTCCCATTTACTGATTTATTATATATGTATATTCTGAATATATATATATAAATCATGTTTTATATTCTGTAATTAAGTAATCATGATCTAAGTAATCATATGAATAATTACAAGTTAAAAACACGAACGACAAATGAGATGATTTTACCCAAAACGCTTCTTTAACATAGAATTTACAAAAGAACGGGTAATATAAAGTCATAAGTGAACCATATATGATATCATAATAGTGAATATGATTCTTTAATAAGTCAATGACATTATTTAAATCATTATACAGGAGGTTCGGACACATACGAAGCAAATCGGACCTAAGGTAAGGGAAATATCACAATCTCATTTTTATCCGAGATTGTTTATTCGTAAGTATTTACTGGGGTGTATTTTATCATCAATATCCATGTTTCATCAATATGTAGTATTATTTCCATCCACCTACAATTTTTTAAATCAATTTTTACCCTTCGGTGAGTTTTTAGTAATATGTATGAAAGGAATCTTTTGTCATTTTTCGTACGAGGTATTTTTTGACTTTTCCGACAAAAGTACGAAGAATGTTTTTTTAACTTATACGGCATGAATGGATTTTTAAAACATTATTTCCAAGAAGATTCCTTTAAAAGTTTTAAAGTTTATTTTTAATCAACTTCTTTTAGTTTAAAATTGTATGACATGTTAAGAAAGGAAAATGTTTTTGAATAAGAAAGGATATTTTCCTCAAGAATGGAGTTCAAGTGTTTTATCAAAATTATTTTCCATCTAAGATAATAAAGGGTTCTTTTTTTATCCCTATTATTACATTGATTTGATTATGTTGTGATGAAATTATGTTTATGAATTCCTTTATCTTATATGAATTGTTTTATGATGTCATGTTGTTTAAGAATCCCATTTTTATTACATGGGTTACGCTATGATGTATGGTTTATGATTATGTGGCACACATAAGAAATGATTCATTATAAGATGGGTGGGACCTATATCTCCCTCCAATGCATTGGGTAAAGATTTTATATCTCATGAGATAGACATGGCTGAAATGGTAGGTTATACCGGTTCAGTGAAACAGGACTGAAACGAGGGCTACTCGATTTAGAAAGGGACTTTGTCCACTAAGATAGTCTTGGCAATGAGTCTTGACTAACAAGAAATGATTCTCTATAATTATGTGTGTATGCCACAAAGTTTCATGTTTTAAGTTATGATTATTGGGATTAAATTTCACTTCTATGATTTATCCCATGTTATGATATTATGAGCTCTTTTCCAGGTTAAGATTTCTAAAAGCTATGTTCTTATGTATATGATGTGATTGATATTTCTTTTGTTTACCCTTACTGAGCATTTGAGCTCACCCTTTTATGTTTTCTTTTCCCCAGGATATAAAGAAAGGTTTTTGGTAAAAAAAAGGGAGATCTTTATGGGAGATATTGAAGATCTTTCACCACAATTAGAAGATTGCGTTCCGAGTTTCCAAAGACACTAAACTATTACAATCCTTGTGTGTGTTTTTTTGTTATGTACTAAGTATTCCGCAAAAGTAATGTAATGTCCATGTACGTAAAGCTACGGGTCTCTACAGTGGAGGCACTAAAGCTTCCATGGAAAAGGCCCATGTTGCCTTGATTTTTCAGTCCCTACCCAAAGGAATTCCACTTCACCTCTTAGGTCCTAGCCTTCGTCACAACAAGTATCGTTGAAAGACACACAAAGATTTTGTCATGCATCACCCTCCTTTATATTTATATATATATATATAGTTAATTTCAATTGTATTTTCTTGGATATTTTGGGGATTATATAACATCGCCAGCCTTCTCCCATTCTGATAGGGATAGATCGATTGAGAAATATTTTTTGATTAATACTTGAAGGGTTTTCTATTTAAAATTTAGTGGTGAAATGCAATATTGTTGAATGTTATGATAATATATAGACAACTATACATGGAATCATATTTCAGTAAGATTTTTGGATGTGGAGCATTGGTAACTTATCAACTACTACTAATAATCACTACCACAAAATGGGTTTTCACCATTCCACCCTATAACAGCGCCAAAAAAGCAGTGATAAAGTAGGTACATTTATCATAGCTTTCTTTTAGCGTTGTTAAAGAGATCCCCTTTATAAGCTCTTTTTTTAGTAGCACTAATAATGGGGGTATTTATCAGTGATTTTTTTACGAGCACTGATAAAAGGTATATTTCGAAGAAAAAAAATATTTCATTAAAAATAATATATTGATGTATAAATATATAAATATATTTATATTAATATAATATATAATATATTTTTTTTAAATATGTTTTAGATAAGTATAAAAAGAAATTTACATTTAATATATAATATATCTAGTGAAAATGGCTAATAAAATGTTTAAAAAAGTATTATTAATCAATAATTTAAATTATCATCGAGTAATAATCATTTAATAATAATTTTAAGACACAAAAAAAATTTAATAAAATATCTAAAATAAATAATTAAACATATGTACATATAAAGTATATTTCTCAATATATAAGCCTCATAATATTCATTTTATTTAAAATACAAATATATTAATATTTATATGCCTATATAATGTTTGTGTCTTTGTTAGTGTGTGTCTGTATTAACAAACTGATATATATTATCTATATATTCTAATATATTAATATAAATATAAGTACATAATATTTATAAATATATATAAATATTTATAATTATACTTAAAGATACACATATATATATTAAATAATATTAATAATATGAATAATAATTAGTAACAATTAGTTAATTAATTAATAATTAAAAGCAATTTATTAGTGAATTGATAATAATTTAATAATAATTTGAAAATAATTAACTAGTTTCAAATAATAATTATTAATTAGTAATTAATTAGTTAGTTAATAAATAATAATTTATTTATAATTTTAGTAATAATTAACTAGTGTATAATAATAATAATTAATTGATAATAAATAATTATTTTTAATTATTTATTTATTAATATAATTAAATAGAAATAAATATTATTAATTGGAAATTAAATAGTAACTGATATCACCAGTGCTAGTAGAGCACAACATGCAATATTTTTACAAATTCGACCCAAATGAGGGAATATACTCCTTGTTGTGCTCAGTTCCCAATAAGGAAAAAAATTTCCATTAATCTATATTTGAAAGAAGACTTTAGGATATATCCCTCTTTCACCCTAAACTCGTGATATCCAGGCTGCAAATCAATCTTAAAAACCAAATTTTCCCTCTCATCTGGTTGAAAAGACCGTCTATCCTTGGAAGAGGGTGGTGGTTATTGACTGTCACCTGATTTAGCCTCCTGTAGTCTATGGACAACCTTAGTCCATCAGTCGCCTTCGTTGAGAACAACACTGGAGCATCCCATAGTGACACACTGGACTGAATAAATCCCTTCTTCATCAGATCATCTTTTTGAATCCTCAACTCCCGCAACTCTGAAGGGTTTATCCAATAAGGAGCCACTACCGACAAAAAATGGGTTTCCACAGCGCCACCCTTTAACAATGCTAAAAAAAATCCTGATAAAGGGGGAACCTTTGCAAGTGCTAAAAAAAATTTCTAAAGGGTAATTTTTAACTACACTAAAAACGTGTTGTTAAAATTACCCCCTTTATGAGCACTTTTTTTTAACGTTGATAAAGGGGGACCCTTTATCAATTCTTTTTTTAGTAGAACTGATAAAAGGGGGTCTTTATCAGTACTTTTTTTACTAGTGCTGATAAAAGGTGTATTTAAAAAAATATTTCATTAAAAATAATATATGAATATATTGATATATTAATATATTTATATTGATATAAATATAATATATATTTTTTAAATATGTTTTAGATAAGTATAAATAGACATTGACACTTAACATCTATGATATTTAGTGAAAATGGTTTATAAAATAATTAAAATAAATATTATTAATTAATAATTTTCTAATTATTATCTAGTAATAGTAATTTAAATACAATTTGAAGACACAGAAAATCAAAAAATTAATAAAATATCTAAAATAAATTGAAAACATAACTCGAACTTCAAATGGAAATAACTTTTGATTCGAGTGTTTGTTTGAGTTCTACCAGATATCAAATCGAATATTGTGACGAGATCTATGCCCTGATGCCTTAGGTTAAATCCTCCATCACATTTTTTTGAATCAAAATAAGGCCCAGAAGGCCTCTAAAACTAATTTTTTTAGCCAGGGTACCCTAATTTTTATCATTCTATGGGTTTTCAGCCTCATTTAAGGGGCTATTTTTTCCCTTTATCAGTGGGGAAGGAATTTATTCTTATGAATTGCATTAATATTAAAATTTTGGATTTGAGATTTTATTTTTTTTCATAATGTTCTGTTATTAATAATCAAATATATAACAATATATACATATTTTTTATATATTCGCACAAAAAAAATAATTTTATAAATAAATAATTAAACATATTTACATATAAAATATATTTCTCAATATATAAGCCTTATCTAAAGAAAAACTAATATCAATTTTATTTAAAATACAAATATATGAGTATTTATATACCTATATAGTGTGTGTGTGTGTGTATTTTTGTGTATCAATATTAACAAACTGATATATATTATCTATATATTTTAACATGTGTATGTACTTATTAATATATATTATTTTTTAATATATATAAATATGAATAATTATACATACAAATACAAATATAATATATCTATATATATATATCTGTGTGTGTGTGTTGTATATATGTATATATGTATTTATTTATTTATAAATACACACACAAAAACATATTGTATAAATGTATTTAAAACTAATCTTATAAATATATATTAATATAAAAATAAATATATGGATAAAAAAATATAACCAAATATATATAAATAAATAGATATAAATATATATTAATATACAAATAAATATATAAATGTATAAATATAACTATATATATATATGTTAATATAAATATATATATATATAAATATAAATATATATATAAATATATATATATATATGTTAATATAAATATATATTAATATAAGAATAAATATTACTAAATATATATATATAAGTAAATAAATATATCACTAAATGGAGAGAAAAGTAAAATGGTGGAGAGGTAAAGTGTCCAAGCGCATAGGGGAGAGGTCTAAATTTGGAATCCCACGGAAGGTAGGGGTTCACGTGAGGGTTAGTTAAGGGGGTGCTAGCGATGTTAAATGGTTGGGGTGGGTCTTGAGCATGCAGGGGGGTTTTTTGTCATGCGGGCAGGGCTTCTATAGCACTATTGAATGGGGTTCAAGCACTTTTAAAGCCCCCCCCCCCCTCTGATTTGCAAAAAATAATAATTTTTTTTTATTTTTTATCTTTTATCAGCACTAAATAAAGTGATGAAAAATTGACCCTTTTATCAGTGATTTTTTAGCATTGATAAAAGGAACCCCCTTTTAATAGCGCCTCGATCATCAGGGATTTTTTAGCGCTGATAAAGACCTTTTTTAGCACTAATAAAACCCTATTTTGTAGTAGTGAGCCATCGAAATTGGAGAAGCATCAGGCTGCAAGTTAATCTCAAACTCAACAATACATTAAGGGGTAGCATCACAAACTCCAAGGTGAAAACATCTAGGAGTTCTCCAATGACCCTCAGAACACCTACTAGATCAACGTTTACTGATTTTACTAACAGCTCATCCAACAAGTAAAGAAAAGGCCTCACACGCCGATTGCCTGCCTGACAACCCTGCTCGCCAATGAAAACCACACGTTATCCATTCTCATCTAAAAACATGACTCTTCTCTGGAAATAATCGATAATGGATCACATAGAATACAACCTATTGATGTCGATAATGTCATCATATGGCTACATATGTAATAATAAAAGATCCCCATGGGACTCATGTGGTCCCATCATCAGTCCAATCCCCAGCATACATCAAACGTGTTGGTTTGGCCTATGAATGGTATACTGAACACCAGAGTCATGAGAATACTCACTATTTCTAGACCTATAGAATAGGCTAGAGCAGGTGCAACAAAATAGTACAAAGCTTTTGAATCAAATAAATCACAATCAAGGGTACTAAACATGCTAATTCTACCTCTGACGATCTCTGGCCCTGTTGGAACTGCTGCCTCTGTGGTGTGAAACTGACCATGCCCAGCTTCTCTACCTCTCTGATTACAAACACCTCTATGGACATGCTTGGTTCATGATCCCTGAGCATGAGGGACATCCTGATGTCGACCTCTACCTTCCCCATCGCCCCTCGACAGAGAAAAATAATGTTTCCCCTACTATTGAAACTATATCACCAGCAATTGCTGTTGAGGCTGATGTTGAGCCCATCCTCCTCCACTAAACTGAGCTCAAAAATCCACCAAGAACTAACTCTGAAGATGGTTTCAGACTCCACATAAGAAATACCTCGGTCCCAATCCCATAGAAAGGGCACAGGAACCACTTGCACTAGAAGGCCATAAGGGAAACTGCTATGGTTGACAACCTGCTGGTCGAAACCTCGAAGGCCCTGGTTTTTGTGACATACCACTAAAAACCCTACCTCTAAAATAATTTTTTTTTCTCCCTTATCACTATATACCTCCTTACGAGTGTATCCTCTCAATCACCTCCACCTTCTTTTGAACCTCTAGATACATTGGCGACATAAATGGAGTGACAACATATTGGATCGAAGGATGGAGTGCCTCCTCGAGATGTATCGCACAAGACTCCTCATCCAAAAATATATCTGGTTCAAAAAAAAGGTTGTCCTTAAACTTGATCCCAAGATCCCATATAGACATACTCTCTTACTGAAGGGAGATTAGATCTTTTAGTTTCTCATCTTTCATGGTCGATAAAAGGAACTCTGCTTGGAATTTCTTCTCAAAGTTGACCAACAAAATTTGTGCTTCCTTCCTCTCCCCTAGATAAAGCATCCACCACCAACATGTAGCTCCTCATAGGTGGATGAACACCCAAGGAACCCAGTACTCTTTTGGGTCCCAGATCAAACTAAATGTGATTTCAAGATCCTTCAACTAGCTTTCTGTCTCCATGTCTGAAACACTTCCCTCGTACTTTCCCAAAGCCTTCGTTGGAAATCCCACGACGTCTTCTTCCACTGGACATCCTCCCCAACTTGATCAACCCTCCATTGATCAACTGGATTGGCCTATCAATCCTCCACTGCCTGATCCACATGCGAACGATGACCAGGATCCATAGTTGAAAAGTAATCAAAGAGTCCATATTCCCAAGTGGTATGGAAGTTTATTAAGATTTGTTTTTTATTCATTCCTTTCATCTTATATATTTTAAACTTCCCAATAAAACAAATTCAAATAATAACCCAAGTCATTATGATGCATATACCTTTCTGAGGTCTCAACCTTACAAACGGTGTATCCTCACTTGGTCATTCGGTAGGCTCAGAGTCCTTGCTTCAGATCACGGGGGGGCTAAAATCCAATGTCCTAGATGGTCTTCCCTATCCTATGTCAGGAACCAAGATCACCTGACATTGTTTCCCTACCAACCCATTAAATCCTCAATTTTTTTAACTCCAAACTTTATCTTATCTCTCAACTATCACCACTGATACCATTCTGTCACAACCCCCCTCCATAAAAAGATACCCCTCCTGGGATAGAAATGAAGAAAGGGAGATAATGAACCCTGATTCCTGCCTCCAGTAGGCCCAGTTTGAGGACTAGAACTAAGGGTATATAGATCAGACATTATGGAATGAATCTAACAATTTTTTTGAAACAAGATTGGGAGATACGATGGATTATCCACAAAACTACTATAAGACATAAAAAAAGCCAAAAACCAGCCCATATGCTTGCATAGAAAATAGAACTGATGAAAATACAAATTCACCAATGTAAGTACCAAAAGAAATGTTAGATAGTGACACAACAACTATCAAGGTCTTAGTAAGTAAGGTCTTTCACAGTACATGAAGTCCTCCTAGAAACCTAAAAACAGTTTTATGTATATAGGGTGAGCATACAGGTATACTAGGTAGGAAATCCAAAGTCTCTCATGCACATGTGGAAGAAGCATACTAATACCCTTATGAGAAAATAGTAGAACCAAACAACACTTAACAGGTGTACTAAGCATCCCAACCTTACCAAGGCTTGCTCACCAAATAACACAAGACAAGTAATACAATATAGTGCACATCTATAATAGGGTACACCACACCACTTCCCACTAATTCACCACTCTTACTTAATGGAAAACATCCTCATACTCCCACCTATTCTAAAAGAACCACATCACAACCCACCCACAGACACCTGAGCCCCACACACCATATCTCATCCTTCCCGTAGACACCTGAGCCATCAACCACATATTGTCTCATCACCAGGGCCACGACCACATCTCATCATGATCAAAGGCACCTAGGCCAAAAACCACATCTCGTCCCATCACCTGGGCCACAAGCCACATTTAATCCTACCCACAGACACATGGGACACAAACCATATCTCTTACCATCACCTAGACCATGATCCACATCTCGTCTCATCCTAAAGAAACCTTGGAAAACAGAACACATCTCATCCCAAAGACACCTGGGAAAACGCAACTTTCCCATACACAACTAGTCCCCACAAACCACAACCAGCCCAAATAATATTGGGATACCACTACCAAGAATAGGGAGCAGGGAAGAATGGGTGGTCATCCATCCATCCCCACCACCGGGATGTTTGGGAAAGAAACCATCCCCTGTGACAATGGGGGTGTTTGGCTCATATTTCTCAACTAGGGTGTGGTGCGTATAGAAAATAACAATGGAAATACACATATATATATATATAATACCAAAACTCAAGCCCAACCTATGGGTTCTCAAACACAAAACAATCTCACAACACTATCAACTTATCTTCTACCTCTAAATTCACAAAACCACATATCAAGCCACAATTCAATTCATATTTCCAAAAAAAATATTTAACCATTACCATTCTTTATTCACAATTTATTTATTCATTCCATTAACCAAACAACCAAAGCCGGTTCTAAAATTAATTAACCAATTTTCCATTAATTTATTCCATTACTATATGGGAAACTGCCAAGGGAAGCACATAACAAGAAACATGACAAGATTCAAACATTGAGAAAACTTAGTCAACTTACCCATACTAACCCAAACAAGTACACAACTCTCAACCACATCCAGCAACACGACATAATAAAAATTGATCACATCCCTACTGTACAACACTACTCGCCTATTCTATGATAAATCAATCTCTCAACCATAGTTTTCATCTCACCTTTCAAGTCATACCACTGTACATAATCAAACAACCCACACACATCACACCACCACAAGTGTCAAGGAGAAACATGATTCCAGATTTAACAAGGCACGCCTTATAGAATTCAACTTGTTAATTCAGGTGTTATCACAAAATAATTATGATCTTGGGGGAATTCATTCATTAACTGAATATAGGTGATTAACCAGTTTCCTTTTTGGGTGATACCACAACAACCATAACCAAAGTAGCAACAAAACAGGTTTAACCAGCACAATCAAAGCCACCAACATCCACCATTTTCAGCATGTATTTTATCCTATAAAATCAAAACATCAAAATCAATATCAAGGTCGTAAAAAGTATGAAAACAAACCCTCTGCCCCTTTATCCAATTTACTTTAACATCTTCCAATGTTTGGATAATTTGGAACAACCAAAATCTATAGGTAGATAAGAGAAAACTCCTACCACATGTTGCATAGTTAAGAGATATGAAGGAATCCTACCTTGAAGAATCTTTTCAAATCATTTATGCATTGATGGATGAAGAAGAATTCCCACAAGCAACAACCACACTGCAAGTAACACAGATCAACCTATTTCGCACCAAAATATTATCAAAATATTTTCCAAACATCCAACTCATGCCAACTTGTACAACATCAGCGTCTCCAAGGGAAAGAACAAGAGGAAATACATGAGTAATAGGATAAATTTCACCATAGATTGATCACAGAATTCCAAAAAATAACCACTGGGATTGATAGATCAATGGGGAAGGAGTGTGGCTTCAAGGACACCTCGAGGTGCCTAGGGTTCATCTAAAATGAGAGGAAGGAGATAAAATAGCCGAAAGAATGAAATATTGGCCGGAAAGAATTTAAAAAAAAATTGGTTCATGGTATTACACGACATGTAATACCCTTTCAGGTTGTGTAATACCTCGTGTTCAGTTTCCATTAAAAAATGAATCTCCTCATGATTTCTTTTATTTTTGAAACCTAGAAATATTACACATTTTGAAACTCCCAAGGAAATCCATGAAATAGAGTTTCACGTCGTCTAATACAGTTACATGGTGTATAATCCCCCTTTTCCCAACCTTTAGCAATCAAACTTCTCCAAACTCCCTCTGAGCTTCCTCTGAGCACTTCCAATGACTAAACTCACAAAGTAACAGACTGAGAAAGCACGTACCGTTACAAAAGAAACAAAAAAAACATCTTGGGGACTTGACCCTGTGACTGGTACCCCCAATCGCAGCCCTCAGTCACCTGTTGGGGGTAGTGGAAGGTCTTTATCAATGCTAGAAAAAAGCACTGATAATGGGTGATCTTCATAACCACAAAAAAAGGGCTAATAA
The DNA here is from genome assembly GCA_963277665.1 of Viscum album. NCBI lineage: Eukaryota > Viridiplantae > Streptophyta > Magnoliopsida > Santalales > Viscaceae > Viscum > Viscum album. Next base: position 730,143,695 of record OY728155.1, read on the forward strand.
AGGGTGCACTTTATAAGTGTTTTTATCTGGTACTGATAAAGACCAGCCTTTATTAGTGCTTTTATCACACGAGGATAAATGGTATATATTATTAAATAAAATTCTATCATTAAAAATGTATATTAATATGTAAATATATTTATATTTATAAAAATATAACATATTTTATTAAAATATTATTTATATATGACTAAATATACATTTTTACTTTATATATAATATATTTTGTTAAAAATGAATACAAAATAAAAAACATATATATATATATATATATATTTCATAAATATTATTTATATAATACTAAAAGTGAATTATAAATCATATAAATTTATATGTCATATATTTAGTGAGTTTTTTTATTAATTTAATTAAAAATATTTATTAATTAAGGCTTTGTAATTTATCAATGTCATTTTTTTCAATCTAACATTTATATAAAATAATAAATATTTAATTTTTAGTAAAAAATTGACTAAATATGTTACACTTAATATGTCATACAATAATTTCACACGTATACATATACAAAATTAATTCATTTTTATATAGAAAAACATAAATAAATAAAATAATTTGCTAATATTATTGTTATATATTTTTATTTATTAACATTTAATATCTAATATTTAATATAATATGATTTTAATTATTATATTTTATTTATCTTCTTTATTTATATTTAATATGTAATATTTATATATATTTAATTAATATATATTTAAATTTATTCATTTATATTGATAATTATTTCATTAACAAATTTTTTAATATTTTGATAATTTATTCATTCCTAATTTTTTTGTTTAACATTTTTATAAAATTATCCATTATAAATATTTATTTATAATTATTGATTAACATTTACTATTTTTTATATAGTTTTAATTTATAAAATTAATATATATTCATTTTATTTTTAAAAAAAATTATATTGTTAATCTTTTTTTTTATTTTTTTGATGATTTTTCAATCTATTCATATTTTAATTAAATTTAACTCATTTTGAACATGTATTCATTTTATTTTATTCATTCATTAATAATGTTAAGTGTTATTTTTTTACTTTTTTATCATTTATAGATTTTAAATATTTTTTTATTTAATATTTTTATAATTTAGTCATTGTTAATGTTTTTATACATAATAATTAATTAATATATTTAATATTGTTAATATAGAAATATATTTATATATATCAATATATATATATATAATATTTACTTAAATATGATTTATAGAATAAAATATATGTATATGTAAAGTAAATAACTAATATATTTATTGAAAATTAGTTTATAGTTAAAAATTAGTACTAATTAAAAATATTGACTAATTATATCGTGTAATGGAGGTTTAATAAAATGTCATTTGTTTCTTCATTTTAACATATATCAAACTTGTGTTTCATTAAACTCAAACATACATATACCTAATTAACACATTTTATATAGAACACATACACATATAATATTTCTATAATTAATTCAATTTTTAGTATTCACTTTAGAATTTTATTTATTTACAGAATATATATAATATTTATTATGTTTTAAATGAGTAAATTTTAGTTATTTTTTATATTTTATTCAATATCTGATATTTATTACTTTTTAATATTTTTCTCAATTTATTCTTTTTTAATATTATTTACTCACTAATAATATTAATTTTTTAAATATTTTTTTTTAATTTATTCTTTTTCAAATTTCTAATATTTAATATCTTTGTAATTTTTTCCATTTTAAATTTTTATTTATATATGTTCATTCATTTAAATTTAATATTTTAAATATGGTTGTAATTTATATAATTAATATGTATTTATTTTCATTTTTACATATATTCTTTTTTTAATAATTTATATAATTAATAAGACATGTTCATTATTTAAATACTTATACAATCCACTGGTTTTTTAATTATTAAATTTCACTATTTCTTAACATTCAATCATTTAATATTATTTTGTATCATTTATTCACTAATATGGTTACTTATTTTTTAATTTTCTTTATAATTTATTCAGTTTTAATATTTACTCTTTTAATATTTTTTTGTAATTTATTCATTTTTATTAATTATTTTACATATTTATTCATTATCATTTATGTTTTTTAATATGGTTGTAATATACATATTTAATATGTATTCATTTCATTTTAATATATACTCATTTTTTAAATTTTAAATAATTTATATAATTAATAAAGATCATTCATTTTTTTAAATATTTTTGAAGTCTATTCATTTTTAATTATTAAATTTCACTCATTTATAATATTCATTCATTTATGATTATCTATTCATTATTAATGGTGATTAATTTCTTCCTCTTTAAATTATTTATTCAATTTTAATATATATTCGTTTAATATTTTTTAATTTGTTTTAAATATTTTTTATCATCAATGGTAAATATAGGTTATGTCATCATTTAAATAGAATGTTTTGGAAAAATCTCTCTTTATCAGTACTAAAATATTTGTGCTAATAAAGATTGGTTTTATCAGTAATAAAAAGCGCTATTGAAGATAGGTTTTGTTAGTGCATTCTATTTTAGCAATGAAAAAACCTATATATGTCAATGGTTTTTGGAAAGAAATAATAAAACCCTTATGATCATTTAAGTATAAAACTAAAATAGGATCCCATCACACATTCCATTCAAGCTCTTGTAGAACTAATTCTTTTTTGTCACCCCATGGAACTTCCCAAACAAATAAAAACTTTCACAACCCAAGGTGTGTGACCTATGATCCCCGATTCAAGATCTTGCATTGTTTCATCAATTTTAGTTCTTTTTTGTTTGTTTTTTATTTTTCCAAAGGGTTTGAATAGTTCAAGAACATATTTTTTCTTGATCTTCCGCCTAGATTCATGATCCAATCTTTCACACATCAATCCATTATTGGTTTACCCTCTCTCTTAACATAACCTTTATTTTTCCTCGATCTGCCAATTCCTTCCCTTCTTAAAGGTTCGTATATGCATCATTCTTGCTCTAAAATCCCCCTACCCCACATACCCAATCTACTACACTATATGACTCCAATTGACCATTAAAATTGGACAGTTATTTCAAAATTAAAAAAATTGAATAGAGAGAGATTAATCCATATATTTTATTCATTTTAGTTTTTTAAAAAAGTTACTATGTACTTTAACTATTTATATATTTTGAAAAAGTTTTTCATCATCCTATAAGAGCATATATAATATTAATAATGTCTGTAAATTTTTTTGAACTATTAAATTTATCATATTAATTTAATTTAAACTAGTTAAAATATTTATTGATTACCCCATCAAACAAAACAAAATAAAAGTTTCAAATTAGAATTTTTCTAATTTATTTAGAGTTTTCCTTTAAATAGGATGAATATTATTTTTTTAAATCATGTTGATTAATTTTCTAATAAATTTTTATGGTATTATTTTTAAAAATAAAATGCTTTTTAAATACCCCATGCCTAATAAATATTTGAAGATCATATTTTTTTACTAATTTATCACCTCCACTCCTTTTTCAGGGTCTTTTTTCTTTGTGATAATTTCCTTGATGCATATCACCTCCCTCACACATACTTGATATGGAACAAAAATAAAAAAACAACTTCATGAAGTCCCAAAAACGTTCTCATCAAGTAGGTATATCACTTGGTTCACTACCAAACTCATGCTTCTACCGGCCTGCTCAATTCTTCTTAGCCTTTCTATTTTCTCTTGATTTCAATTCCAGGTGACTGATACTTTTCTGTGGAAAAATATCATGTTTGATTTCAATTACTTGATACTTTTTTCTATATTTTGTATGTCTATTTAAACATATGAGATATCATTGAACTAATCGTACATGAATTTTTTTTACTCACAAGTATCAGCCACTCAAACATTCCAACTCATTCCACATCCAAAGGTAATTTTAGAGTAACAGCTTGGATCAAACTTCAATTGTGAGGGAGAAGAATTCAAGTTAAAGGTATCCCTCCTACTCCCATATATTAAAATCAAACAATTATACTGAGTTTCTTCTGTTAATAGGAAGAAGAACCCCAATCCTTTTAATATTTTCATTTTCATTAACATCTATGATAGACATTTTGCAACACAAACCACTAACCACATGTTAAGTTAAAAATTACTTCTTGAAATAATGATACAAAAAGTGAGCATACATAATAGAAAATTTTGGGTCAATATTAAGTAGGTTAATTCACCTACTTTTTCATTCATAGTGCCCCAGTTTTTTAAATTTTCTCTCATAGTAATTTCTTTCCCCTGCTGACCCCATTGAGGATTCCTTCCACTTTCATTCAAGACATCCATATATGCTTCAGTATTGTTTAAACCTTGCTCCCATTTTCCACTTTAACATTTTTTAGAGTTTATTCTCATTGTTGATTCCATTGAGGCTAATTTTTTTAGGTTATCGTTGGTACTTGGTCTTATACTCCAATCATTAGGATGAGATGAGACTTTTTATTGATCCCATTAGGAAACTTCTTCAACTTGTGTTGACGTTACTTTTTCTTTCCAAACCCAATATGAATTTTCATTTTATATATTTAAGGATTAATCATATCCATGTGATTTTTTTGAATTTTAAGTATTCATGAAACCACAATTATATTGTTCTTCAGTTCTTCCAATAGCTTGAGAAACCTAACTTGAGACTTCTGGCTCATTGGATTTAAATTCATGAGATTATTCAAATGTTGGGTTCTTAAGACCATGTGATTGGGCCTTATAAATGTTTTCATCATCCAAAAAAGGTTCAATTTTGGCTCATAAGAATCCTTTTATTGAATCACCACATGGAAAACCATGTACCAAGTGAAGAAATGAATAAACATTAACTACTCCCCCTTGTCATACTCCCACCTAGATGGGTTATAGAAACAATCTGAGAGTTATTGGATCCAATGCAGGGATTTATATAAAAACGACCACACATGATATCTATTATGGATTTGTAATGTGTTGCAACCTACATTTTACAAATAAAATTTGAATTATGTATTTTAGTTATTTTTAATGATAATTGTTTTTGGATAAGGAAGTCTATAAATATTGGCTAAATCATGGTATCATGTCAGTGAATAAAAATTAGAAGCCTATGGATTTTTTCAAATGGAAACAAATTAAGGTGTATATAGTAATATTTAACTATCAAAACTTGTTTCAAAATAATTTACTTATTTTGGTCAGTATTTCAATAGTTTCCAAAGAAAAAAAATAGTAGTGATTGTGGATATTATGTTTTTAAATTTATAAAAGATATCATATACCATCAGAATACTATAATCCCTGAAAATATAATTTTCGAAGGTTATTAAAAACTCATTTAAAATATTTTTTAATTGTTTTTTATCTATATTTTCTCAGTACAACCAAGATTACCAAAAATAAATTTATTCCAAAAAAGTAAATTTGTTCATAGATGAGTGGGTAGAGTACATGGTGTTAGAATGTTTGATGAAATCAAGTTGAGGTGATTACCTATGATGTTTATGATCATGTAAAGGATATTACCTTAGAGATACATTTAGTATATGAAACATTAGTATCTTAATGCCTATATATTATTTTTTTTACTTGTTTCTCAAGGAGAAGTATAATGGAGGGGAACACTCTATGGATTCTGGTAGATATAGTAACATGTTTGAATATTCTCATGCTTGTGAGAGATTGTACTTCAAGGAATAAACTGATATAATGGTGATAAGGAAATGGGTCAAGAATATATACAGACATCATTAATAGGTAACTTCCAATATATTGTTTAGTTAACTTTATCATCATTTTTTCTACTATTTCTTAGTTAATTTATTTATCATTTTTATATGATACTTATTTTGTTAATTTTAAAAGAGATAATTATCAAGGATGAATAATAAATTGTGTGACAATTGAAGGATTTTTTTCTCAATAACAAGTGCTCTTAAATTGGATCACATCCTTGGTGAGAGTTTCTTATCACCATGGATGTGAGTCAATTAATGAGTACCTACTTTTGAGAATAGTAAAAAAAATGGTGTGATGTATAGGAATAAACCACGCCACAATATGATAGATAGTGTGCCCGATATGTCTCAAAGTGTATGATTTTTTTAAATTGACATTTTAGATTAAAACACACAACACAAACTCAAAATTTGAAAAAATATTCATATTATTTTGATACTTTATGACAATGATCCATAAGACATTTGTGACGTGTAAGAATAAATTATGCCTTAATTTGATACATGGTGTTCCTAGTATGACTTGAGGTGTATGTTTTAAATTTATAATTGGCATTTTAGTTCAAAACACTAATGACATACTCAAAACTGAGAAAAAAATTAAAATTGTCTTCATACATTAATAAAATAATACATAAGTCATTCATGATGTGTGTGAATCCTCCACAACTCAATTTGATACACGACGTGACCGATATGACTTGAAATGTGTGTTTTTAGTTTAAAATTGACATTTTAGTTTAAAACACACATCACATACTAAAATCTGAGAAAATTCCTTTAGATGTTTTTCATACTTTAGGAAAATGATCCGTAAGTTATTTTTGACTTTTAGGAATCAACCATATATCAATCCAGCACACGATGTGGTTGATATGAATCGAAGTGCATGTTTTCAATAAAGAAGTGCAATTTATGTTTAAAACACGCATCACATGGTCAAAATCGAGAAAATGAGCTCAGATTGTTTTCAAACATTAGTAAAACAATCCATGATTTCTTTTTGATATGTAGGAAATAACCACATGATATGGTTGGTATGACTCAAAGTGTGTGTTTTTAATATAAGTTTTATTTTAGTTTAAAATGTGTTACATAGCCAAAACCAACAAAATGAGCTTAGATTGTTGTCAAAATTTATAATAATGATAGAAAATTCATTTCTGATGTGTAGGAATATATTTTACGTCAATCCAATAGACAATGTCGCAGATATGACTTGAAGTGTATGTTTTCAATATATGAGTGTAATTTTAGTTAAAAACCCATTCCTCATAGAAAAACAGATCAAATGGGCTCGGATTGTTTTCAAAATTTATAAAAGTGATCCATTATCCATTTTGTGACATGTAGGAATTGACCTCATATCAACCAACACACGATGCGGTCAATATGTCTCAAAGTGTATTTTTTTCAATATAAAAGTGCCATTTTAGTTTAAAAAACATATCACATATCCAAAAAATGAGAAAACAAGGTTGAATGAATTTCAAATTTTAGTAGAATGATCCATATTTTATTTATGACTTGGAGGAATCAATCGCGCATCAATATGAAACATAATGTTGTAGGTATGACTCGAAGTATGCATTTTCAATATAGAAGTACCATTTTAGTTTAAAACTTGTGTCACTAGACAAAACCAAGTAAACCAGATAGCATATTTTTTAAACATTTAAAAAACAATCCGTAATTAATTCTTGATGTGTAGTAATAAATCGTACATAAATCTGACACATGATGTTTCCAGTACGACTTGAAATGCATGTTTTCAATGTAAAATAGTCTTTTTAGTTTAAAACGTGCATCACTAGCCAAAACCAAACAAAAAATCTCGAATTTTTTTACCAACTTCAATACCATGATCCATAATATATTTTTAATGGGTAGGAATTTACCACACATCAATTCAACGCAAAATACGGTCAGTGTGACTCAAAGTGCATGTTTTCAATAAAAAAGTTTCGTTTTAGTTTAAAACGCGCATCACATAACCCAAATAGAAAAAATGAACTCATATTGTTCTCAAAATTTAGGAAAAGGATCCATAATATATGTATGATGTGTAGGAATTGATCACACGTCAATGTAACACACTATGTGGTGGGTATGACTTGAAGTGAGAATTTTCAAAATATAAATGGTATTTAAAATTAAAACACATGTCACATAACAAAAAATGAGAAAACGAGTTTGGATTATTTTCAAACATTAGAAAAAAAATCATAATTCATTTGTGATCTGTGGGAATCGACCTCACATCAGTCTGACACATGATGTGCCCGATTTGACTCTAAGTGTGTGCTTTCAATATATATGTTCCTTTTTTGTTTAAAATGCGTGTCACTAGCCAAAATTGAGGAAAAAAACTTGGATTGTTTTCAAACATTAGGACAATGATCTGTATTTCATTTGTGACATTTTGGAATTGACTACAGGTCAATCTAACATATGATGTGGTCTACATGACTCAAAGTGTGTACTTTCAATATAATGGTGTTATTTCAGTTTAAAACTTGTGTCAATACACTATGGGAAAAACAAGATTTTGTGATGGTCTATTTGCGACGGGATTAATTCCTATCGCAAATAGTCCATCCCAGAGGTTATATGTGACGGGGTGTTTAACATGTCGTAAATAAAAAGTTATTTGCGATGGGATTTGGGGTCCCATCGCAAAAAGTAATGCACGGTTTGGAGCAGGATGCGCGCTAAAGTGCGGGAAGGGTATTTGTGACGGGTCTCATCGCAAAAAAGTGTGTCGACAAGTCACTTTTTTGCGACAGGCCCCGTCCCAAATACCATTTTAACCGCCGACAACAATTAATGCGGGCAAAGGTATTTATGACGGACCCCGTCATTAAAAGAACCTTTTTTTACGGTATTCTCGTCGCAAAAAGCCTCTTCGCAACTAATCTAACTTATATATACCCCCCTTTTTCTTTATCTTTCTCTCAATTCTTATTTCCCATGTCTCTCTAAACCCTATTTTTAGAGTGAAAATATTTCTGAGTTAGTTTTTTTTACAGAGAAGTTTTGAAGTCATTTACATCAATAGGAGATCAAGTTTAAAGGTATTTATATTTTATTTAATTTAGTATTTATTTCATTTTTTATGTCAATTTTAATAATTGTTTATTATTTGTAATTAAATTAGATTTAAATTGTTTTGTTATCAATATTTATTTGTAATAATAAATTGAAATTATTAGTACTAATTCTTAATAATTAGTAATAATTAATAATTAGTAATAATTAATAATTATTAACGAAAATTAGTATTGTATATAAATAATTACTTGTAAATAGTAATTTGTAGTTGTAAATTGTAGTTATTAATATCAATAAACGCTAATTAGTAATAGTTATGTTTAATTAATAATAATTACAGGCAATTAGTAATAAATAGGAATAATTAGTAATAAATTGGAATAATTATTAATAAATAGGAATAATTAGTAATAAATATGAATAACTAGTAATAAATGTGAATAATTAGAAATAAATAGGAATAATTAGTAATAAATAAGAATAATTAGTAATAAATAGGAATAATTAGGAATAATTAGGAATAATCTGGAATAATTAGTAATAATTAGTAATAAATAGGAATAATTTGTAATAAATATGAATAATTAGTAATAAATAGGAATAATTTTTAATTCCCCGACCCCAGAAGCCTAGATTCGGTGCATTAATTTAATACATTAGCATGAGTACAAGGAATCATGTCCCGAGGGACCGATCGGTTTAGGAGTCTTGGAAAATAGATTTCATATATGAATGTTACATTACACTTTATAACATAAAACACAATATAAATAATCCTTTATGAACTCCATTATTCCCTTAGCTTAACCACAATACACTACTTAGAATCTTGGGAAAAATAAAACATAGAAAGGGGTGAGCTCAGATGCTCAGTAAGGATAACAATATAGCGGAATCTTTCATAAATAAGCATAAACATTTAAGGAAATGTATAAGACTAAAAAAATCCTTTTAAACTTAAACTTCAGCATAATGTGGCAAAAGTAAAATCAAATAATTTAATTTACTTATTCGCATGGATATTCTACTAGTCGAATAATCACATGCAATATCAATAGGCACTTTCATAGTGATGGAATGAATAATTCCAGACTTCATAACCACATAGTCAAGGCCTTGTGCCAAGACTACAAATAAGATTTTGTCAAGGCCTTGTGCCAAGACACTAGTTTGTCTCATGAGACCTACTGATGCATCGAGAAGCTATAGTGGGCTCCACCCATCACTTACTAATTCCAATGTATTCCTCATATGAATAGGTTTAAACATAACATAAACATTGGTATTAAAACTATTATACGAAATATCAATACTTTATCCATAAACCATGAATGGTATAAACATTACACATCCACAGTCAAACATATCACAAAACCTTCAATACAATATGGAATATCTTTATCATAATAAATCAACCTCAATCAAAAATAATATCTAGTAAAGGAGGTTGGCATAGTTGAAAATGATCAGTAAAACTTTTTGAGAGAAATATCGATTTTTCATGAAATCATTTTAAAAGTCACACAATTTATAAAGGAAGTCATTTAAAAGATATTTTTGAATCAAAGTTTCCCATACCACTTTGAAACTTTTGAACGGAATTAACATTTTAAAACATTCATGTCTATATAAATAAGTCCTTAGAATCATTTTGAAAACATTGACATTAATGAGAAATGTTTAGAAGAATAAATCTTTATTACATTTAAAATGATTGTTTAGTTAAAGATTACCTTAAAAATAATCCTTTTGAAAACTCTTTTATGAAACATGGACATGGATAATAAATATTTCCCAGTAAAAACATACACATAAACAATCTCAGATAATAATGAGATTGAGGAATTAACACATACCTTGAACTTTCCTTTAGTCGAGGGTACGTTTAACCTCCTGTATAAAGACTGTAGTATGTTATTAAATTATAACATAACCATATTAATATTTATGATATCATATATGATTCATTTGTGACTTTATACTATCAATTTAATAATAATTTCCATGTTAAATTAACATTTCGGGTAATAATCGCTTTCTTTATCGTACGTGTTTTAACTTGTTACTCTTGATTGTATCACATAGATCATGATTTAAATACTTCCATAATATAAAACATGATTTATATATCATATATTTTTGTAATATAAATATGTATAATAGACATATATATGAAATGGAAAACACCATTTATAGAGACAGTAGGTCGTACGTACGCATAAATGCAGTTTCCGTTTTCATATCGTATTGAACAGAACTAAGTGAATAAGATATATGTAAGTACATATATATATATATATATATATATATATATATCTAGTATCATCATTATGTCATATGTTATATACTTATTAATGATATATATTTTATAATCATAGTTTAATAGTGAACGTGGAAATGAATCTCATCGCATCGTGGAGACGGTAAACCGTACGTACGCACGAGTGACAATATCATTATATTGATGGATAAATTGTATGTAATTGGATGGTATATAATATATACAGCATCATTAACATGTTATATTTATTATTTAAATCAGTTATACTCATTATTATACCCATCAAAATAATGAAGTGTTGGAATAACAAACTACACCACGGCGTGGAGATGGTAATCCATACGTATGCACGTATGGTGACTTTGTCATTTATAGGATGGATAGAATAATGAATATGGTTGAAACATTTTTATAATAACATCAAAGTATATAAAATATACTGGAGTTATTATTTTATAATGAAAACAACCAAGAAAGAGGAAGTGGAAGAAGAAAAGAACTTGAAAGGGGTGATGAAATATTTACCTCTTATACGGTTTCTTCCTTTTGATTTGATAAAAAGGGCTCCTTAGGTTGGCTTTCTGACTAAATTAAGGCCTCTAGGATTAAGGGAGGACAGTTAAGAGGATATTTGGGTAGGGGTTGGCCAAGAAAAATGGCTTTGAAGTTGTGAATTTGAGAGAAGGGGAGTTCCCTTTTATAAGAGAGGTGAGGGTCACTTTAGGAATAGCTTTAACTATTATTTTATAATAAAATCATATTCAGTTTCTAATGGCTAAAAATGAATTATTTGAAGGCTAAGGTGGGGATGGGTCAAAAAACTCTCAACCAATAGGTTTTTGACAGGTTTAGGTCATCATATTAACCTTATCTTTTAGATTTAACTCTTAGTTAAATAGTTTGATATTTACCATGCCTCTTTGTATTTTTATATTATATGGTTAATAAACTTACAATAAACTTACAAACGAACCCCAATAGGTTCATTAATGACATATATAATATTATTAAGGCACTTTGGCCGAACCTTGGATTTTTATGAATATTATATCATCCAATAATATAGTATTTGTTTTAAAAACTCAATTATGTCAATTTTGACATTATTTAATAAACGATTTTTGTTAAAGTCCTAAAAACTTTATTACTTCGAAATAAATTCATATGTTCAATCCTAACATGAAATATTAACCTATAAAATTAATGTAATTCATCAAAAGTCTCAAATTATATTTATTGGAATATTTATAATATCAATTATTTTAATCTTTCTTTAATAAGGTAATTACTCCGTCATCATTGTGTCATAAATAAATTAATTTATTTAATGTCTAAAAATTATAAATAAAATACAATTATGTAGGAAATATTTTTATCTTTCTAATGAATATTTATAGTTGAATTTATATTGTGTGTGACCCTATATTAAAAATCGTTCAGTTATTAAACATTGAATTTAACTCTTTTAACTCTTCTTCAAATAAAATAATAATAAATGTCATAATCTAATACAAGTGGACCAAAGAGGGTCATATTTTATTCCTAAGGTATTTTTTTGTCGAATTACACTTATCAAATAAAATTAGGACATGTGTTAGGGTAATTATAAAATCATTTTCAACTTTAATTACCCTATTTACTTTTAACTGTGGTAAATAAAAGTAAAAAGTTATTATTCACCAAAAATTATTTTCATCTTATTGAACCAAATTTTTCTTACTAATATAAATTGTGCCTCTCAGATTTTTGAAATTCAACTTACAGAAGCGGTAAAATTAAGTTTTATACAAATTTACAAATGCTCCTAGGAGGTGGGTAAAAGACGGTAAAAAGTTCGATAAAATTTTATATATCTAAATGTTTTATAAAATGACTCCAATGAATTGCATTGAACTTATATATGTATTATATATCTATTTTGAATTATAATAAATTAAAATAAAATAACTAATTATTTAAATAAAATGTCGGTTTTAAATAATAATGCAATGTCTTTCACTATTCATCCAAAATTGAATGTTTTTAGAATAATACCAACAATTTACCCTAAGCTAATTTTGATTTTCTGAATTCAAAAATGAAGTCTATTTTACCAAATTCAAAACATAGAAGTTGCATTTTTTAATTTAAAATTAATTCCCGTTGTCAAAACCAAAAAATGGGTTATTAAAAAGTAACAACTATCAAAAGATTGACATGTGTTTATGTCAAATTTAAATGTGAAATTACTTATAATGACCTACATTGTATTAAATGATAAAAATATAATCTAATTATACTTCAAAACCTTTAAAATTCATAATTTAACACTATAAATTATTTCGATTAAACAAGTTTTTTTCAATTAAAACATAGTATTTTCACTATTCGTTAAAATATGAATGTTATTAGAAAAGTACCAAAAATTTATCCAAACTAAATTTTTATGTCCCACTTCTAAAGAAGAATTTAATTTCATTAAATTGAATATATAAAAGTGTCAAATATTGGTTTTAAAAAGGGTTCTCCATTAAAAGGTGATAAAATTGCATTTTTTGGAAAAAAATACTTCTTTTATCTGAAAAATGAATTTGTTCTTTTATTATATCTAAAAAACACAAAATATGGATGTTAACATTATATAGAGTATATAAGATTCAAAATGCAGTTAATACTATTCATAACCGCTTTTTGAACGGTTAGTTTAGTAAGTTGTGGTGCGCTCGAACTCGGTGTTGCGTATAACACAAGCTATTGAATTATTTTAATGAGATAACATACTATGAAATCTTGGGATGTTACATAATTAGTAATAAATATGAATAATTAGGAATAAATAGGAATAAATAGGAATAAATAAGAATAAAAAGGAATAAATAGTAATAATTAGGAATAATTAGTAATAATTAGGAATAATTAGGCATAATTAGTAATAATTAGGAATAGTTAGGAATAATTATGAATAATTAGGAATAATTAGTAATAATTAGTAATAATTAGGAATAATTAGTAATAATTAGTAATAATTATTAATTATTTGTAATAATTTGTAATAATTAGTAATAATTAGTAATAATTATTAATAATTAGTAATAATTTGTAATAATTAGTAATAATTTGTAATAACTTGTAATAATTTGTAATAAATAGTAATAATTTGTAATAAATAGTAATTAATAGTAATTAATATTAATAAAGAGTAATAAAAAGTAATAAATAATAATAATTAGTAATAAATTGTAATAAATAGTAATAAATAATAATAAATAGTAATAAATAGTAATATATAGTAATAGTTAGTAATAATTAGTAATAATTAGTAATAATTAGTAATAAATAGTAACAAATAGTAATAATCAGTAAGAATTAGTAATAATCAGTAATAATTAGTAATAATGAGTAATAATTAGTAATAATTAGTAATAATTAGTAATATTTAGTAATAATAAGTAATAATTAGTAATAATTAGGAATAATTAGTAATAATTACGAATAATTAGTAATAATTACGAATAAATTGGAATAATTATGAATAATTAGGAATAAATAGGAATAAATAGAAATAATTAGTAACAAATAGGAATAAATAGGAATAATTAGGAATAATTAGGAATAATTAGGAATAAATAGGAATAAATTAGAATGATTAGGAATAAATAGGAATAATTAGGAATAATTAGGAATAAATAGGAATAATTAGGAATAATTACGCATAATTACGAATAATTACGAATAATTATGAATAATTACGAATAATTAGTAATAATTAGGAATAATTAGTAATAATTACGAATAATTAGTAATAATTACGAATAAATTGGAATAATTATGAATAATTAGGAATAAATAGGAATAAATAGAAATAATTAGTAACAAATAGGAATAAATAGGAATAATTAGGAATAATTAGGAATAATTAGGAATAAATAGGAATAAATTAGAATGATTAGGAATAAATAGGAATAATTAGGAATAATTAGGAATAAATAGGAATAATTAGGAATAATTACGCATAATTACGAATAATTACGAATAATTATGAATAATTATGAATAATTACAAATAATTACGAATAATTAAGAATAATTATGAATAATTACGAATAATTACGAATAATTACGAATAATTATGAATAATTACGAATAATTACGAATAATTATGAATAATTACGAATAATTACGAATAATTACGAATAAATAGTTGACAATTTGTAACAATTTGTAACGATTTGTAACAATTTGTAACGATTTGTAACAACTTGTAATGATTAGTAATAAATTGTAACAATAAGTATTAAATTATAACAATTAGTAATAAATTGTAACCACTAGTAAAAATTAGTAATAAATATGAACAATTATGAAGAAAATCAACTGTAATAAATTGTAATAACTTGTAATAACTTGGCACAATTTCCAGTTGATTGATGACACTCCTTTTTCTCAATGACTCTTCTCCTTTCAACTTTCACCGACTCAAAACATTCTGAAAAGTATGCTTCTATGTATGCATATCCAATCTCGTATGCATGAGTTTGAATATTAATTTGTAGGGCCACATTTTTTATAATGTGTTTAGGCGGTGACAGTTGTAAGAAGATGATTCATTGACGAAAAGGGGGCTCTTTTGTCCGACAGCTCATTTACTTGCAACTTTCTCACAGAGAAATCATAATGAAGAATCTTCTTAGAGGTAAGAATATTCATTCTTGTGCATACGAGAATGAATATGCGTACCTCTGAGCATATGTTTCATTGTGATTTCTGTGTGAGAAAGTTTCAAGTAAATGAGGCGTCAGATAAAAGAGTAGTCATCAATCCATTAGAAATTGTGTCGCCCGTAAGTAATGATAATTATTAAGAAGTAGTTGTAATTATTTATCCTTATTTCAGATAGTGTTTTTATAATTTCAAATTATTCCAAAATAGTAATGATTTTATATTTTGTAGAAAAATATGGAACAAGGAAGTTGACAACCCTCATTATTAGATGATCGCGTTTGGATAAATCAGCATAGAAATCCAAATGGTTCTAGTTTAAATCCTGTATATGTTGAGGGTGTTGAAGCTTTCTTATCATTTGCATCATCCAAACCAGAATATGTTTTAGAAGGCACAATAAAGTTTCCTTGTAAAAAATGTACTCTGAGAACGTTTGACACATTTGACAAGGTTGAGGGACATCTCTTGCAGTTTTGTTTTCAACCAGATTATGTTTTTTGGTATCAACACGGTGAATGAAGTTCCAGAGAAGATACTAATAACATGATTATGAATACATCATGGTTTCAAAATTTATTACATGATGTTGTAGGTTCATCTGTTCAACAAACTGAAACTCAAGATGATATTGATTTAACTCCTGAGTTGCCACCATCCAAATTTTATGAGTTGTTGAGATCTGTTGAGGATTCATTATATGCTGGATGAAAAATAAGAAAATTAGAAGTGGTTGAAAATTTTATGGCTATTAAATCAGATAATTCAATGTCAAACAACTGTTTTGATCAGATATTTTCTTTGGTTAAAACACTGTTACCTGAAGGAAATGTGTTGCCTATAAATTACTATGAGAGCAAGAGGCTGGTTCTTAATTTGTGCCTTAGTTATCAGACGATTCAATCTTATCCAAATGATTGCGTCTTATATTCTGGTGAAAATGATAATTTTGATAGTTTTCCCACATGTGGAAAATCAAGGTATAAAGAAGCTCAACCAGGGAAGTCTGGATCGATTCCAGTAAAACAGTTGAGATATTTCTCCCTTACACCCAGGTTGCAGTGTTTATTTATGTCTCAGAACACAACGTCAATGATGTCAAGGCACAAAACCAAGATTTCAACTGATAAAAGCTTGAATCATTCATCTGATGGTGATTCATGGACACATTTTGACCGTCTGCATCCGTATTTTTCTTTAGAATCCTGAAACATATGAGTGGGTATTTCTTCTGATGGTTTCTGTCCGTTTGGTTCTTATTGTAGTCAGTATTCATGTTGTCCTATCTTTATAACTCAATACAATTTACCTCCATGGATGTTGATGATGGATCCCTATATCTTTTTGACCTTATTAATCACAGGAAATCTGAAAAGTAATATTTATATTTATTTGAAATCATTAATTGAAGAGTTAAATTCATTTTGGAGTGATGGTGTTAGTACATATGATGTTGCTGCAAAAAAAATTCATATTAAAAGCAACATTGATGTGGATTATTAGTGACTTTCCGACAGATGGAATGTTATCTGGATGGAGTACACATGGTCCGAAATCATGTCCTTGCTGTATAAAAGACAACAAAGCCTTTATGCTTGTCAATAGTAAAAAACCTTGCTATTTTGATTATCATCACAGATTTCTTCCAACTGATCATCATTTTCAGAGAAAAAAATCTCATTTCAAAAAAGGTACAATTGAAAGGGATGAACCTCCAAAAATGATCTCAGGTATAGAGTTAAAATCAGTTGTATTTTCATTACCGCCCATCACATTTGGGACAACAGTGAACCAATAAAAAATTCATGGTTTTACGAAAAAACATAATTGGATAAAACGAAGCATTTTTTGAGATATTCCATATTTGTCTGATTTTTTGGTCTGCCACATGTTGGATGTCATGCATATTGAGAAAAACTATTTTGATAATTTATTTCATACAGTTTTGGATACACGAGGTAAGACCATAGATACTGTAAAGGCACGATTAGATCTTGCCCGGATTTTTAGGCGACAGGAACTTGAACTATTTGAAAATGTCAGATCACAATGTTTAATGAAGCAAAAAGGAGATTATCAACTATCCAAATAGATTCACTTATTATTTTGTCAGTAGATTTAAGATTTGAGACTTCCATATGGCTATGCATCCAATTTGGGCGGATGTGTTAAGAATGGTTATATTACCAGATTAAAAATTCATGATTGTCATGTTATAATGGAAAGAATTAGGCCGATTGGATTCAGAGGTTTGTTGAATTCTATGATTTGGGATTCGATAATAGACATATCATATTTTTTCAAGACATTTGTACAGCGACAACAGACTACGATGCACTAAGAAAACTGGAAGAATATGTTGCTATAATTATATATAAACTGGAAAAAATCTTTTCGTCAGATTTCTTTAACTCAATGGAACATCTGATATTACATTTTCCACATGAAGCTAAATGTGGAGGTCTAATACGGTTTCGATGGATGTACCCATTCGAGAGATGCATGCAGAAATTGAAGAAAAAGGTACATAACAAAGCATCAGTTGAATGCTCAATTTATGAAGCTTATTTGCAAGAGGAAATTTCTTTTTTCTGCTCTCATTATTTTGAATCTGAATATCCCTCAAAACACAATTTCATGGGATGAAATGAGGGGAATGTTAATGACAAAATGGATAATAAATTATCAGTTTTTAATTATCCAAATCTTGGCTTCGGTGGAGTTCATGAACGATGGCTGTAGAGACCCAAAGATTAGCGTACATGGACATTACATTACTTTTGTGGAATACTTAATACATAACAAAAACCAACACACAAGGACTGTAATAGTTTAGTGTCTTTGTAAACTCGGAACATAATCTTCTAATCATGGTGAAAGATCTTCAACATCTCCCATAAAGATCTTCCTCTTTTGTTTTCTTACCTAAAACCTTTCTTTATATCCTGGGGAAAAGAAAATATAAAAAGGGTGATCTCAAATGCTCAGTAAGGGTAAACATAGAGAACATAAAACAATCCATAGACATTTGAATGTAAAAACATGAGCATAAAATCTAAACATCAAAATCTTGAGCAATGACATAAAAAAATGCAGTACATAAGGAATAGATCATAAAAGAACATTAATCATGATAAAGTAGCATGGGAATAAAACTTTTAATTGTGGAAAAACATTAAGCACATGATATGATTTCCATAGTAGCCAAGACATTGCTGCCAAGACCATCTTAGTGGACAAAGTCCCTTACTGGATCGGGTTTACTTGCCATTCCAGCCCTATATTACCGAACCAGATTTACTTGTTGTTCCAGCCATGTCTATATTATGAGATATAAATATTTACCCAATGCATTGGAGAGAGATATAGTTCCCACCCATCTCATATTTAAATCATTCTTACGTGTGTCATAACATAAACATAAATCATTCATCATAACCCAATGAATAAAATGGGTTTCATAAACATCATCTCATCATAACATAATCCATATAAAACAAATGGATATGATTTCATCATAAGAGAAGTGGAACCATGTAAATCATAGAGACATTATACTTGAAATATACACATATGAAATAATGTCATCTTGGATGGAAAATGGTTTTTATAAAACACGTGAAATGAATTTTTGAGGAAAATATCATTTCTTCTTCAAAATCATTTTCTTTTCACAAAATTCCACGAAATTTAAAAGGAAAAGATTTTTTTTGAAAATAGTCATGAAATATTGTAGAGGAATCTTCATGAAAATTATGTGTTATGAAACCATAAAAATCTATTCATTCCGTATAATTTTAAAAAAATATTCTTCTCATACTTTGGCTGGAAAAGTCAAAAAGTACCTCGTACTAAAAACGACAAAAGATTAATTTCATATCTTTTACTCACCAAAGAGTAAAATTAAATTTAAATAATTGTAGGAGGATATAAATAATATTAAATATTGAGGAAACCTGGATGTGGATGATAAATATTCCCCGATAAATTCTGAATTATAAACAATCTCGGATAAAAATGAGATTGCGAGATTTTCCCTTACCTTATGTCCGATATGCTTCGTATGTATCTGAACCTCCTGTATAATGATTTAAATAATGTCATTGACTTATTACAGAATCATATTCATTGTTATGATATCATATATGGTTCACTTATGACTTTATATTACCCGTTCTTTTGTAAATTCCATGTTAAAGCATTGTTTTGGGTAAAATCATTTCATTTATCGTACGTGTTTCGACATGTTGTTCTTGATATTATTACTTATATATTGATTTACTTAATTCCAGAATGTAAAACATGATTTATATATAATATATATTCAGCATATAAATATATATGATAGATCGATAAATGGAATGAAATACATCGTTCATGGAGACGGTAGGTCGTACGTACGCATGAACGCTGTTTTCGTTTCCTTATTGAATTAAATGGAATTAAGTAAATGAAAAATATATGTACATAAAACCAGAATCATTATTATGTAATATATTTCAGGATTATTTATTATATATACTTTATAATCATACTTGAATGGTTAATCATGGAAAATGAATCTCATCGCGTTCGTGGAGACGTTAGTCCGTACGTACGCACGAGCGATGATATCATTTCCATGATCGTGTAATTGTATTGAAATGTATGTATAATATTTAAGAATCAATATCAATTTAAAATAATCATATATAGTTATTTATTTACACCATTATACCCATCCAAGTAAGGTGGTGGTGGAAAACAGATTACACCACGGCGTGGAGACGGTATTCCGTACGTACGCACGTGTGGTGATTTCGTTTTCCGTAAGATGGATAGAAGATGAAATAGGGTTGTTTCATATTTATAATAACATATCAGTATATGAGTGATACTTATGTTATTAATTTATTATGAAACAAATAAAGAAGAAGAAGTAGAAGAAGAAATAAATTGGAAAGAATCGGTAAAGGATATTACCTCTTCTTTGACGTGCCTCTTCTTAACCTTCTTTTAAGGCACTAGAGTTGGTCTTTTGAGTAGACCAGAACCTCTATAATGTTTCTATTGAAGTTTAGAAGGTAAATGGGCAGGGTTTTTCAGAGCTTGAAGCCTCAAAATTGTGTAAAAAGAAGAGGGAGGAGGTTCCCTTTTATAAGGGAGGAGAGGGGCACCTTTGGAAAGTGTGAAAATATTATTTTATTATAAACATATCTTTGGTTTAAAAAGGTCCAAAAATCATTAAAGATGAATATAAGATGTCTCATGGTCTAAATAAAATCATCCAATCATAATTGGACATGTTTTGGACAATATTTTTATCATTATAATCTTATTTATTTAAATCATTTATTAATGAGGCAAATACTGCATCATTATTTTGTCATAAATAATTTAATTTATTTGATTTCTAAAAACTATAAAAAAACACCACCATGTAGGAAATATTTTTATCTTTCCAATTAATATTTTTAGTCGAAAAGATAATTTTTATAACTCCTTATAAAAATTAATTACTAAAAGATTTTTGTTAATGTCAATTTTGTCTTTACATTAAATTAATTAATCCAAATTGTCATTATCACTACCAAGTGGCTCAATGGGGTCCCAAAATCTACCCAAGGATTCCCATGGTCGGCCAATACTCATCCAATAAGGTTAGTACAAGTGTTAAGGTAATTTTGAATTATTATAATATTCTTTTAACCTTGAATTACCCTATTTACCTTTAACTGTAGTAAATAAAAGTCAAACGTTACTATTCACCAAAAATTATTTTCATCTTATTGAACCGCATTTTACTTCTTGATAACAACCATGTATGTTGGATTTTTTAAATTAAATTCATAGAAGTGGTAAAATTTCATTTAAATGAAAGAGTCGGTTTTTTTAACTACCACTAATTGGTTTCACTATCCATCAAAAATTGATGTTTTTCAGAAAAATACCAAATATTCAGCCTAAGCTATATTTGATATTCCAAATTCAAAAATGATGTCTATTTTTTCAAATTCAAAACATAGAAGTGGAATTAATTAATTTTAAAATTAATTCCCGTTATCAAAACAAATAGCGTGTTTTTAAGAAATAATAACTATCAAAAGATCAACACTTGTTTATGTCCAATTTCAAAGTGAAATTAATTCCAATGAACAACATTGGATTAAATGGTAAAAATATATTCTAATTAGAATTTCAAACCAATTAAAAAGATAATCTAACCATATAAATTATTGCGATGAAAAAAATTGTTTTTAATTAAAATATAGCGTGTTTTTACTATTCATTAAAATATGAAAGTTATCAGAATAATATGAAAAATTTATCCAAATTAATTTTTTATATCCTGATTCCAAGGAAGAATTTTATTTTTTCAAATTTAACTTATAAACATGTCAAAAATTAGATTTAAAATGGGTGCTCCATCAAAAGGCGACAAAACTACATTTTTTTAAAAAATACTTATTTTACCTGAAAAATTTATTTTGTTCTCATACCATGTTATAGAAAATATTTAAGATGAATAATAATGTTATAAAATTCAAATTTTAGTTAATACTATTCATAACGGCTAGTTTATAATAATATTATAACAATATATCGTTGTTTAGTGAAAACCCAGTATTGCGTGCTACACACGCTATCGAGGAAGGTCGCGATTGCGTGTAATGCAAGTCAAGTTAGTGTTGTGTGCAGTGAAATATTTATTTGATGATGCATATAACATAAGACATACAAAAATATACTTCCCATAAAATATCATGGTGTTACATTCTACCCCCCCCCCCCTTAAAATGAATTTCGCCCTCAAAATTCGTCAGGGTTATAAATGGTTTACTACTTGAAAGTTTCTTTAATAGAAACCCACATAGTAAAAAGGAATACCAAAACATAGCTTTAAAAACTAAATTATGAAATGTAATGGTTACCGAAATTAACTAATCACTGGGTTTTCACATATGAGAACATAGGTGAAAATATGGATATGAAAGAGAAATCTAACCTTCATGTTCTGATGGAGAGTGGTAGAGAACATGGCTATGAAAAAGCCAACAATCACAAAGCCATAAATTTGTGATGATCTAAGGTGCCATCTGATTCATCGTACATGAGGACACTAGGACAACATTTTTGGTTTTCAAGATCATTTCCCTAAAGTTGAAGAATTTGAATTAGAAGAAATACTTACTTTATTTCGGTATAATCTCACCGTTGTCTGTGCCTTAAAAAATTTCCACTTCATATCTTAAAGGAATGAAGTTGAATTTGTCATTCTTTAAGTGTTAGAAGATCATGTGATAGAATGATGGGTCATTCCATCTATCTCAAACAAAAGGATAGCAAAGGTTATTAAATATACATAAGTCCATCTATAGTGAGATTAATCGTATATGGTTCCTAAAATGGTCGTATACTTTATATATAATAACATTTAATATAATAAAACTAGTTTCTACTAACCAAGTACTTCATGTAGGCTAGTGGTAGGTGATAAAGGCTCGTTGCACTTTGGTTGTGGGTTCGATTCCCATAGCCTTGTCTGATGCGACGGGTTGTCGCCCGTCCTGCAGGTTGTCCTTATTCTAAAACTACATTATTATAATATTCCATCAATAATATTGAAAAAAGTTATAGTCTTAAACAATACTAACTTATGTCCATAATAATCCATTCCAATCTTTAGGCTTATCCAAAATACTTATGTCCAAACTCATAGTATAAAGAAAACAATTACTAGAAATGTCATTTGACGAGCATGTGAATACCATCATTTATCCCCCATATATCATAGGATATATCATGTTGGTCAAATTACAAACATTTGAATACCTTAATCATGTATTCTCTTGAAAAATGAATTACCATAAAACCTTAGTGAAAACATGAATGTTATCAAAAGATAACTCATTCCACATACCAAAATCCCAAAATTTCGATATACTCAAACCATGATATCACTTTATCCTTATATCATTCATGAGCTCAGTAATAATATCAAACATATTATTTTCTCTTTATACCTTCATTATGCGCATATCATCTGCTTTCCAAAAATATCTGAATAACCTTTCATGGTTCCGGTACCATTCAACGTATACTTTCAAATACTCAAGGAAAAACAATAGTGTAACAATCCTTAGATGTCTCTTTATTCCATAGTATCATTAAATTACCTATACAACATTACTCTTGATAAACATAAAATCATTCCACTACCTTCTTAAACCATTGACCGATCTTTAACAATTCTTCCATCTCACATATCATTTGTAGTCTCTTCGTCATCATCAACATAAATACTACCCATATGACCATGCTGATTCTCATCATGAGACTTTCCCTTAGGGAATTGGTTTTCATAATGCACGTACATTGCACATTTAAAACATTTAACCATTGTTGATGTCTTAGAAATACCA
This sequence comes from Viscum album, assembly GCA_963277665.1. Classification (NCBI taxonomy): domain Eukaryota; kingdom Viridiplantae; phylum Streptophyta; class Magnoliopsida; order Santalales; family Viscaceae; genus Viscum; species Viscum album. Next base: position 730,167,870 of record OY728155.1, read on the forward strand.
TTATCCTTGTCTATGGTGTTAACTGAACCTTTTCCTTTGCAATTACTGGCTTTGTGTCCTTCTTTTCCACACCCAAAGCATCTTCCAGTTCCTTTGAAACATTCTCCTTGATGTCTCTTCCCGCATGATTTACATGAGGAAATTTGAACTTTCTTTCCTCTATGATCATCATAAAACTCCTTCTTTCTCTTATTAACTGAGTCGGGAAACTTACCAAGGATGAGATTATTGATCATATTATGAGATTTACTGATTAGCCATAATAACGATGTTTTGCCTTCCAAATCCCATTTAATTTGCTTGGTCGTGAATAATATCATTCTATTTCCCATCATATTCTCCATTAACATGAATCTTCTGGTTTCCATCCATTTTCTAAAACCCAAAAAGAATGGTGTGAGAGGCAAAAATCATGCTAGGAAAACAACATAATCAAGGGGAGTACTTTCAATCTCTTACATCATAGGTTTAATACAAGGTTATTCATGACCATTATCATAATTATATGACTGTAACCAATAGTTATACTAAACCTAAGTCACATCCTTAGACAGACCTTAGAAATATCTCTAGGGATCTCACTAATGTTTTTTCATCCTAGTTTCCAAAGATTAACTAAACCTTTCCTCTAATACCAACTATAGAGACCCAAAGCATTGCGTACATGTACATTACATTAATTTTGATTAATACTTAATACATAACAAAAACCAAGACACAAGGACCATAATAGTTTAGTGTCTTTGAAAACTTGGAACATAATCTTCTAATCATGGTGAAAGATCTTCAACATCTCCCATAAAGATCTTCCCCTTTTGTTTCTTACCTAAAAACTTTATTTATATCCTGGGGAAAAGAAAACATAAAAATGATGAGCTCAAATTCTCAGTAAGGGTAAACATATAGAACATAAAACAATCCATAGACATTTGAATGTAAAAACATGAGCATAAAATCTAAACATCAAAATCTTGAGCAATGACATAAAACATTGCAGTATATAAGGCATAGATCATAAAAGAACATTAATCATGATAAAATAGCATGGGAATAAAACTTGTAATTGTGGGAAAAAATTAAGCACGTGATATGATTTCCATATAATCCTAGGCATTGCTACCAATACCATCTTAGTGGACAAAGTCCCTTACTGGACTGGGTTTACTTGTCGTTCCAGCCCTGTATTACTGAACCGGATTTACTTTCCATTCTAGCCATGTCTATCTCATGAGATATAAATCTTTACCCAATGCATTGGAGGGAGATATATGTCCCTCCCATCTCATATTGAAATCATTCTTACGTGTGCCACAACATAAACATAAATCATTCATCATAACCCAATGAATAAAATGGGTTTCATAAACATCATCCCATCATAACATAATCCATATAAAACAAATGGATATCATTTCATCATAAGAAAAGTGGAACCATGTAAATCATAGAGACGTTATACTTGAAACATAAACATATGAAATAATGTCATCTTGGATGGAAAATGGTTTTGATAAAACACTTGAAATGAATTTTTGAGGAAAATATCCTTTCTTCTACAAAATCATTTTCTTTTCACAAAATTCCATGCAATTTTAAAAGAAAATGATTTTGTTGAAAATAGTCATGAAATCTTGTAGAGGAACCTTCATGAAAATTAGGCATTATGAAACCGTAAAAATTCGTTCATACCGTATAAGTTAAAAAAATATTCCTCTCATACTTTGGCCGGAAAAGTCAAAAACTATCTCATACTAAAAACGAAAAAAGATTAATTTCATATCTTTTACTCACCAAAGGGTAAAATTGGATTTAAACAATTATTGGAGGATAGAAATAATATTACATATTGAGGAAACATGGATGTGGATGATAAATATTCCCCAGTAAATTCTCAAGTATAAACAATCTCAGATAAAAATGAGATTGCGTGATTTTCCATTACCTTATGTCTGATATGCTACGTATGTATCTGAACCTCCTGTATAATGATTTAAATAATGTCATTGACTTATTATATAATCATATTCATTGTTATTATATCATATATGATTCACTTATGACTTTATATTACCCGTTCTTTTGTAAATTCCATGTTAAAGTAGTGTTTTGGGTGAAATATTTTCATTTATCGTACATGTTTTGACATGTTGTTATTGATATTATTACTTATATCATGATTTATTTAATTACAAAATATAAAACATGATTAATATATAATATATATTCAGCATATAAATATATATGATAGATTGATAAATGGAATGAAATACACCGTTCATAGAGACGGTAGGTCGTACGTACGCATGAACGCTGTTTTCGTTTCCTTGTTGAATTGAATGAAATTAAGTAAATGAAACATATATGTACATAAATCCAGTATCATTATTATGTAATATATTTCATTATTATTTATTATATATACTTTATAATCATACTTGAATGGTTAATCATGGAAAATGAATCTCATCGCGTCCGTGGAGACAGTAGTTCGTACATACGCACGAGCGATGATATCATTTCCATGATCGTGAAATTGTATTGAAGTGTGTGTATAATATTTAAGAATCAATATCACTTTACAATAATCATATATAGTTTTTATTTACACCATTATACCCATCCAAGTAAGGTGGTGGTGGAAAACATATTACACCACGGCGTGGAGACGGTATTCCGTACGTACGCACACGCGGTGATTTCATTTTTCGTAGGATAGATATAAGATGAAATAGGGTTGTTTCATATTTATAATAACATATCAGTATATTAGTGATACTGATGTTATTAATTTATGATTAAACAAATTAATAAGAAGAAGTTGAAGAAGAAATAAATTGGAAAGAATCGGTAAAGGATATTACCTCTTCTTTGACGCGCCTCTTCTTAACCTCCTCTTAAGGCACTAGAGTTGGTCTTTTGAGTAGACCAAAACCTCTATAATGTTTCTAGGGAAGTTTAGAAGGGAAATTGGTAGGGTTTGTCTGAGCTTGAAGCCTCAAAATTGTGTAAAAAGAAGAGGGAGGAGGTTCCCTTTTATAAGGGAGGAGAGGGGAACCTTTGGAAAGTGTGAAAATATTATTTTATTATAAACTTATCTTCGGTTTAAAAAGGTCCAAAAATCATTAAGGATGAAGATAAGATGTCTCGTGGTTGAAATAAAATCATCCAATCAGATTTGGACATGTTTTGGATAATATTTTAATCATTATAATCTTATTTATTTAAATCATTTATTAATGAGGTAAATACTGCATCATTATTGTGTCATAAATAATTTAATTTATTTGATGTCTAAAAATTATAAAAAAACCCACCATGTAGTAAATCCTTTTAGCTTTAAAATTAATATTTATAGTTGAAAATATAATTTATATAACTCCTTATAAAAATTAATTACTAAAATATTTTTGTTAATGTCAATTTTGTCTTTACATTAAATTAATTAATCCAAATTGTCATTATCACTAACAAGTGGATCAATTGGGTCCCATAATCGACCCAAGATTGGTCATGGTCAGCCACTACTCATCCAATAAGGTTAGGACAAGTGTTAAGTTAATTTTGAATTATTATAATATTCTTTTAACCTTGAATTACCCTATTTACCTTTAACCGTAGTAAATAAAAGTCAAAAGTTTCTATTCACCAAAAATTATTTTCATCTTATTGAACAACATTTTATTTCTTGATAACAACCATGCATGTCGGATTTTTGAAATTCAATTCACAGATGTGGTAAAATTTCATTTAAATGAAAGAGTTAGTTTTTTTAACTACCACTAAGTGGTTTAACTATTCATCAAAAATTGATGTTTTTCAGAAAAATACCAAAAATTCAGCCTAAGCTATATTTGATAATCCGAATTCAAAAATGATGTTTATTTTTTCAAATTCAAAACACATAAGTTTCATTAATTAATTTTAAAATTAATTCCCGTTATCAAAACAAATAGCGTCTTTTTAAGAAACAATAACTATCAAAAGATCGACACTTGTTTATGTCCAATTTCAAAGTGAAATTAATTCCAATGACCAACATTGGGTTAAATGGTAAAAATATATTCTAATTACACTTTAAAAACAATTAAAAATATAATCTAACCATATAAATTATTGCGATGAAAAAAATTGTTTTTAATTAAAATATAGCGTGTTTTTACTATTCATTAAAATATGAAAGTTATCAGAATAAAATGAAAAATTTATCCAAATTAAATTTTTATATCCTGATTCCAAGTAAGAATTTTATTTTTTCAAATTTAACTTATAAACATGTCAAAAAATTTATTTAAAATGGGTGCACCATCAAAAGGCGGCAAATCTGCATTTTTAGAAAAATACTTATTTTACCCGAAAAATTTATTTTGTTCTCATATCATGTTCTAGAAAATAAGTAAGATGAATAATAATGTTATAAAATTCAAAATTTATTTAATACTATTCATAATGGCTAGTCCATAATAATATTATAACAATATATCGTTGTTTAGTGAAAACCCGGTATTGCGTACTACACATGCTATCGAGGAAGGTTGCGATTGCGTGTAACGCAAGCCAAGCTAGTGTTGTGTGCAGTGAAAGATTCCTTTGATGTTTTGTATAATATAAGACATAAAAAATTTACTTCTCATAAAATATCAGGGTGTTACAATGACTTTCAGATGATGAACATCATAGATCTTATAAATATATTTTTCTCAATTGTGAAGAAATGACATCATTTGTACTATGAGTGATTCTATAACTTATTCTATAATTTATGTTATAGTTTGTAAACTTATTTTATTTTTAGGTTATATGATAATCATATCAAGAAACAACTTCCACAAATTACAGCAGCTACTCTTGAAGAACGCAGACAAAAAAATTCCCAATGGTTTCAAAAACTGGTAACATAAATTATTGATGGTTTAATATCAATTCCGTTTATTATTTATTATATTTACACTAGTGCAGAAATCGTTTTTTACGTCACCATTTTTTACGTCGGTTATATATAACTGACGTAACAATGCGGCGAGTAGATTTTTCACGTCGGTTATTTTAATAACCGACGTTACAAATCACGCCTGTTGGGTTTTTACGTCGGTTATTTGATAACCGACGTAACAAATCAATGCGCGGGGGTTTTTTACATCGGTTATTTGGAAACCGACGTAAAAAAACCCGATATCTACGCGTTTTTTACGTCGGTTATCAAATAACCGACGTAAAAAACCAAAGCACCCTGAGGTTTATAACGTCGGTTATAAAATAACCGACGTAAAAAAGCTTAAAAATAGTTTATAACGTCGGTTATTATATAACCAGCGTTATAAAGCATTTAAAAAAATTAAAACTCGCGTTCTGTCATTTACGATTTTTTCGATTGACAGCCGCCGACTCGTCTCTCTCTCGCGCGGTAAACTCTAATCGGCTCGTCGATCGCCTGCATTACACTCATTTTGGCTTCATTTTTTATCTTCTTCACTGCTCTCGGATCTATCATCTCAACTCGCGACATTCAAGTAAGCCTTCCACGAATTTATTTTGTTCGTTTTTGTTTTGATTCTTGATGTGCTTTTCGTTCGTTTTTGAATCTCGTGGAATTTTTTTTATTGCAAATGGTTATTATGTTCATTCAACTCGCAACATTCAACTCGCAAATGATTATTAAAACATTGTGGATTAGCTTCAGCAAAATCTGAAAAATAATGGGTGGTACTGTAACGTTCCATTCTTCCAGCAACATTATTATTTTCATTCCCTAAGTTATAAAAAGAAGTATTATGTAGGATGATTCAAAAATTTAATCTGTGAGATGAGTTGATTTATGTGTGAAACCCAGGCCAAACACATATGTATTTTTTTATTGGTATTACATATATATAGTTCGACATATACTTTTTTTTACATTACTATGATATTAACATTACCTTTTCTAAAGAAATATTAATGTCCTTAGATTATATATCGGATCAAAAGGATATAGTAATTCTAATATATAATCAGAATGATCAGATAATATGAAAATATTATTAAACATAAAACAAATGGTCTATATTCATATTTTTGACATGACACTTACGATGTATAGCTATTTGGTGTTGGGTACTTATGAAAACTACTACTACTTTCAAGATTTGTTTTATATTTTAAATTGTTTTACATTCAAATTATGATTTTTTTCATATAAACATGTTTTGTCTAATCTTAAAAATATATATTTTTTGTTGATATTTGTTATAGGTAATAATGATTCGAAGTTGGATTACGGCACATCGAATGAGCAATGAATTTGAGGAAGGTGTTGATGCCTTTTTGGAATTTTCAAAATGAAATGTTCCAAGTAGTGACATTTTTTTCTGTCCATGCCTGAAATGTTTGAATATGAAGAAGTTGAAAAGTAGAGAGATAAAATATCATCTGATATGTCATGGTTTTAATCTGAGTTACAGCCCTTTGATTTGGCATGGTGAAACTGGACGGAATGTCACTGATGATGATGATTCGCAAGATGGTAACTCCGATGGAATTGAAGAAATGATTCGCGATATTGTAGTAGAACAAATTGAGATAGAACCGACAGTTTCACGTCTATATGGTGATGTTGAAAAACAATTATATCCCGGTTATACAGATTTTACGGTTCTGTCAGCGGTGTTAAGATTGATTAACCTAAAGGCGAAGCATGGATGGAGTGACAGAAGTTTTACAGAGCTGCTACAATTGATGAAAGGCATTCTTCCAAAAGATAACGATCTTTCAGATTCACATTACAAAGCCAAGAAAATATTATGCCCGATGGGATTGGGATACAAGAAAATACATGCCTGTCCGAATGACTGCATTATATATAGGAAGGAATATGAATTTATGTCAGAGTGTCCAAAATGTGGGACATCATGGTATAAGGTGAAAGAAAAATCACAGGGTGATGTAGATATTACAAAGCTCCCTTCAAAGGTATTTTGGTATCTTCCTATAATTAATCGTTTCAAACGTTTATTTGCTAATTCACATGATGCAAAAAGGTTAAGATGGCATGCTGAAGAACGGGTATGTGATGGAAAAATACGTCATCCAGCTGATTGTCCACAATGGAAGAAAATTGATGCGCAGTATTCTACATTTGGAAATGAAATAAGAAATCTCAGACTAGGGTTGTGCACAGATGGAATGAATCCATACCGAACACTCATTAGCACACATAGTTCATGGCCTATTTTATTGGTAATTTACAACCTCTCTCCTGAAGTTTGTATGAAGCGCAAATATGTCATTTTGAGTACAATGATCTCTGGTCCAAAGCAACCTGGTAATGATATTGATGTTTACTTGTCACCGTTGATTGATGGTTTGAAACTGTTATGGGCTGATGGTATTAGGGTGTATGATTCTTATAAAATGGAATATTTTCAACTGCATGCAGTGCTTATGTTCACTATAAATGACTTCCCAGCGTATGGAAATTTGTCTGGATACAGTGTTAAAGGGCATAAAGCATGTCCAATTTGCGAACAACAGACGTCCTATTGTCAATTGCATCATGGGAGGAAAACAGTGTACATGGGTCATCGAAAGTTTTTTCCTATGGAACACCCTTATAGAAGACTAAAAAAGGAATTTAATGGATCACAAGAATTTGATACTGCTCCAAAACCTTTATCCCATGATATGTATTTTGAGAGGGTGAAAAACCTTGACGTGACATTGGGAAAGACACAGAAATCTGGTAATGATAGACATATTTGGAAGAAAAGGTCAATATTTTTTGAGCTACCATATTGGAGGTATCATGAAGTTAAACATAATATTGATGTCATGCACGTGGAGAAGAATATATGTGATTCTTTGATTGGAACATTGTTAGATATTAAAGGAAAGACTAAAGATCGGTTGAATGCAAGATTAGACTTACTATCAATGGGAATACGTTTGGAGTTAGCTCCCACTCCTAAAGGAAGACGAACATTTCTTCCCCCGGCTTGTCATACATTATCGAAGAGGGGGAAAATTAGCTTCTGTCAGTGTCTTCATGATACCAAAGTGCCTCAAGGTTATTCTTCTAATGTAAAAAATTTTGTCTCAATGAAGGACTTGAAGTTGATAGGTATGAAATCACATGATTGTCACGTCATGATGCAAAAAATTCTACCAGTTGCATTGCGTGGAATATTGCCCATTCGTGTCAGAAAGACTATAATGAAGTTGTGTTATTTTTTCAATTCAATTTGTAATAAGGCGATTGATGTGAATGCTTTGAACATTTTGGAAAAGGATGAAATTTTAATACTTTTTCAATTGGAAATGTATTTTCCTCCAACTTTTTTTGATATAATGGTGCATTTAATGATTCATCTGGTTCGAGAAATAAAGCTTTGTGGACCTGTATATCTTCGTTGGATGTATCCTTTTGAAAGGTATATGAAAATATTAAAGGGGTATGTTAAAAATCTATATCGACCTGAAGCCTCCATTATTGAAAAGTATATTTCTGAGGAGGTAGCAGAGTTTTGTACGAGCTACTTGGCTGCGGCGCAACACATAGGTTTGCCTCCATCTCGCCATGAACGAGTTAATAATGAGGGAAAGGGGATTCGTGGCTTGAAATTCAAATCATTGTCAGCTGAACAGATGAAGAAGTTGGAATCATACATCTTGAAGAACATAGCTGATGCTCAACCATATATCACATTGCACATTAATGAATTGAAACAATGTCATCCAAAGAAGAAAGAAATGTGGATTTTGAATGAGCACAACAAAACTTTTTTTCCATGGATTAAAAAGACTTTGCTTGGTAGATCAGATGTATCAGAGACATTAAAATGGATAGTGGGTGGTCCATGTTTAAATGTGATAACGTGGTCTGGTTATGACATTAATGGTTATATATTTCATACAAAAGCTCAGAACAACAGAAGTGCGGTTCAGAATAGTGGTGTATTGGTGTTTGCAGAAGCAATGCATTTTTCGAGTGCTAAGGACAAAAACCCAATTTCTGCATCAAATGCATATTATGGAGTGATTGAAGTCATATGGGAGGTTGATTACTTTAAAATTAAAGTTCCCGTTTTTAACTGTAAATGGTTTAACGGTAACAACAGTGTCAGACACGATGAATTTGGAATGACAGTTGTTAATCTGAATAGATTGGAAGACACAGCTGATTCTTTTATAATGGCAACACATGCAAAACAAATTTTTTATGTAGTAGATCAATCAGATATGCAGTGGGCCGTTGTTTTACAAGGAAAAAAACAATATGTTGGTGAGGATGAACTTGATGAATATGCTGATTTATGTGAGATCCCTACTTCAATGGAAATATTAACAGAACATAATGACGATCATGTTGAAGACATAGTTTGTGCCATAAGGAACGATCACGACGAAGGAATTTGGGAAAACAATCCATCTGTACATTCCTAAAATTACAGGTAACATATGTTTATTTCTTGTTTACATTTATTTTTTCCATAAATGTTAGATATTGTAAGTTTTTTATTTATTAAAACATGTTTTAAAATAAAATAAGTATATGTTATTGTTTGTTTTAAGTTTGTTTAGTTTACTTTATCATGTTTATTGTTGTACCCCTCTCTCTTGGATTTTAATGATCACAATCACTCTCATCGTGTTCTAACTTGTTTTCAAGTGTTTTGATGCTAGGAAAAAGGTTGCCCAGGAGTTGGCCCAAGAAGGATAATATTGACTCTCTGAGTCTACCGGCCAACCGGTGGCCTCCCACTGGCCAACCGGTGGTCTCTGGCAGAAGCATTGCTTTCTGCCAGAGCCACCGTTCGGCCGGTGTTAGCGCACCGGCCAGCCGGTATGGGCACCGGCCAACCGGTTCTTGCCCACCGGCCAGCCGGAGGGCAAGGCAGTAGGCTTGCCCACTGCCTGGTGACACCGGCCAACCGGTGGATGACCACCGGCCAACCGGTGGATGACCACCGGCCAGCCGGTGGTCTCTGGCAGAAGCATTGCTTTCTGCCGGAGCCACCGGTCAGCCGGTGTTAGCGCACCGGCCAGCCGGTATGGGCACCGGCCAACCGGTTCTTGCCCACCGGCCAGCCGGAGGACCCAGGCCGTAGGCTTGCCCACTGCCTGGTGACACCGGCCAACCGGTGGATGACCACCGGTCAACCAGTGGAACCCAAACAGAAGCAAATGCTCTACGACCCAACAGTTTATAACCATTACATGAATTTTAAAATGCTTATTTTTGTTCACTGACAATTACTTTACCATGTTTACAATGTTTACCAGGTTTACCATTTTTTCCATTTTTTACCATCTTGACCATCTTGACCATCTTTGCCATCTTTACCATTGTTTAACATGCTTACCATATTACCAATGTTTACTATTATGTAACCTAGTACACTTTTCTATTTTCTGATTACAGTAGTATTAAAATATTTGAATTTGTATATTTGTGAACTGACGTTTGTTTTTTTGATTTGAAGGATAATGACAGATCATTTAGATGATCAACCACATGATTCTGGGGAGGAGCATATTGCTGGTCATACCTCTGGGGATGAACATTCACATGCTCCTATTACGACAAAGAGTTCAAAGGTTGGTAAACGTGGTTGCACACGTTTACCAAAATTATCACTTGCCCGTACGCAGGATCAGAGGATAGTAGTTGAGTTTGATGATGATGATATTCCTAGAGGTCCGAATGCCAAAGATTTTAAGAGTTTTGTTGCAACTCAGGCTAAGACCAAAGTAAGCATTCTGTATGATGATTGGAGAGGTGTGGATAAAGTGGTTATCTCTCAGTTATGGGAGACGATTTTGGTAAGATCTTTTGTCATTGTTTGACCATTCTTCTAATGTTTCTGGTATATATAATATGTTTAACCTCTTCTTTATCAGATGACATTTGATATTCCTGACACTGGAGGAGTCAGGAAGAAATGCTTATCGTTGGCTGCCAGGAGATGGAGGGATTTCAAATCAACCCTCACATCTGATTTCATTTATGGTCATAGGAGTCATGAAAATCCATGTCGTATATATCCTTTTATAGATGAAGACACATGGAGATAGTTTTTTGAAAGTAGAAAAAAAGAGTCATTTCTGGTAAGGGCAATGTAAACTTTTATATACTTTCTTATATAAATGATTTTATTAATGTTTTGTTAATGATTTCTTATTCTTAAATTATAGCAAACAAGGAAAGCTCATCAGGAGATCCAATCTAAAAATGTATACCCTCATAGTTTATCTCGGGGAGGGTATACATTATTGGAAGAAAAAATGATAGCGGAAAAATTTCAACAACTAAGAGCTGAGTCTTCAAGCTCTGGAGAGGTGGCCCCTCCATCCCCTCCATCTAGACATGAAAAATGGAAGAGAGCTCGGAAGGGAAAAAAGGGCAATATCTTTCGGAAGAATCGAGAATCGTAGCTGAGAGGATTGTAAGATATCTATTTAATTTATTTAAGTTAACTTTTTTCTTCATATAAGTTTCAATCATTACAGAAATGTTCAATTAATTAATACAGGACTCTCTTGAGGAGCAAAGTTCAGAGGGGACATTTACAGCTACTGGGAGAGAAGATATTTTATTTACAGCATTGGGAAGGCCCGAACATCCTGGTCGTGTAAGAGGATATCCGACAGGTGTATCGGTACGAAAAGTGTTTCCACGTTCTTCAACTTCTAACATTGAGGGGGTTTATAAAAAAAATAGAATCCTTGGAGACTGAAGTTCAAAATATTAATGCGACGATGGAAGACAAGATTAGAGATTCGGTGCAGTCTATGTTTGCAGAAATGCAAAGACAATTTCAGACTGCAGCTCCCACTCCTCCACCTCCCCCTACAGACCCCATTATTTATCCTCCACCTCCACCAGTAGCTCCCACTCCCCCACCTCAGCCTGCGGACCCCATTTTTTATCCTATGCCTCCGCCGCAGCTTCCTACATATTGCGAGTTGTATGTTGATGATTCTCAACATCATATAGTAGCATACGGGTTGGTATATTGTATAGGAGATACAGTTCATCATCAACAATTAGAGGTAGAGAATCAGAGGGTCACTGTACAGGATATTATAGATAGATCAGCTAGGGTACCAATACCTATAGATGAGGTGGCGACAGTTGGACAGAGTATCGTCCATTTTTTAGTTTGGCCATCCAGACTTCTTCGACTCATTACCATAGAGGTATGAATGTTATATCTTTTATTTTATTTTTTTATTAAAGTTGTTTTATCATTTGAAAACTACTATAATTCTCAATTTTTTTCACATGAATACTTCAAAGGTAAAGAAATACTGTATAGACAACAACAAAGACAACATGCTATGACATCAGATACAGATTCCAGTGGTCTTGACAGATTGTCAAGATATTCACATTTGTTGTTGGGTTTTTATGAGTTTCCAATGGAATCTCATGTCTGTGGACGTGAAATAACTGTGGGGATTACAAAATCTGATATCATGGAGCTTGTTACTGGAGATAAGTTGGGCATCAACGTGGTGAAAATTTTTTCCATGTAAGTCTTAACACCTTTTCCCTGCGTTATATTTATTAAAAATGTATACTTATATATGTTTTGTATTAGGTATCTTTATAAAATTTGTGAGAGGAATGAACTGAAAGAAGTATATGGATTCATGGACCCGCAATTGATTTCCCCTGAAGCATGTGCATTGACTGAGGAACAAAGAATGGTTTATATTGCTGAAAGATTTGAAAAGAATATAATCCAACAATGTTGGATGATGCCTTTTTGTGAGAGGTATGAAACACATTTCTCTCGAATAGTTAATTATCTTTTAACATAAAAAACCACTAACATTAAATTTCCTTTTATCAGTAATCATTGGATGTTAGGGATTTTTTGCCCAAGGGAGAAAGCTCTTTATTGGATATGCTCTGTTCATGGTGATGTGCGGGCAAGTTTTAAGAATATATTGGAAAAGTAAGTTTCAATTTCTCAATAGTTTTATATATTATAATAAATTTTAAATTTACCCCATTCGTATTATTTTTCTAACAGTGCATGGGCCTACTTTCGAAAAAACACAAAGAAAAGAAATGCAAAGATCAAATATGTAAAGGCGAAGGTAAATTTCCATTTATAATTTGTACTTTTTGATTTATTACATAAAAATAATATATTGAATTTACACTCATTCAAAACAGAATTGTCATGAACAAAAAGGCCTCATCGAATGCGGATATTATATGTTAAGATTTATGTATGAAATAATAACAACTGGGAAAGTTGTGAATTTTGACCTGGTACGATTTCCTCTTAAACTTTGCCATCATATTTCAATTTGATTTATTCATTATACACGTAAACTATCTTCTTTTTCATTTGTAGCTTTTTGATGACCCTCAACCCTATACTGCTGAAGACATCAAACACGTACAAGTGGAGTGGTCAAATTATTTTACAGGTTTGATTGAATTTTAGTTGTTTGTAATGTAAAATGTAATTTTGAATATTGTCGTTTTAATTGTCTATTTGGTAGTCGTTTAGGTTTGATTTAGTTTTTTTTTGAAGTTGACAGTGTAAGTTTTGAATGTTATATAAGTGAATGTTTAATTTTTCTCTACTTCTTGTTTTGGTCTACTTTTGATGGTTCTTCTGGTATGGATTTGGGTCTGTGGGGGAGGGGTGGCAGGGATGTCCAGGGGTGTGGGAAGCCGGTCCAGGGGTGTGGGAGTGTTGTCCAGGGGTGGGGGGGTTTTCCAGGGGTGTGGTGGGGGCTGTCAAGTGGGGTGAGGGGGTGAGGAGGTGCTGTTCAGGCGGGTGGGGGTTGTCGAGGGGTGTTTGGGGGTGTCCGGGGGTCGGGGGGCAGTCCAGGAGTGTGGTGGGGGCTCCAATGGGGTGGGGGAGGGTTGTCCAAGGGGTATACATGAGGGTGGGAGCTCCAATGGGGTGGGGGAGGGCTGTCCTGGGGGTATACATGAGGGTGAGGGCTCCAACGGGGTGGGGGAGGGCTGTCCAGGGGGTATACATGAGGGTGAGGGCTCCAACGGGGTGGGGGAGGGCTGTCCATGGGGTATAAATGAGGGTGGATTCTGTCTAGTGGGTAAGTTTTATATGTTATCTATTTACATGCTTATTTTTGATGTACTTCTGTTTTTGTGGTATGATTTCTTGATTTATTTTCTGGTTGATTCTGGTGGAGTGAAGATCACTGCATTCTGTTTAAAAAAAAATTGGGTTTATCACATCAGTTATTTAATAACCGACGTGATAAAATGCCTGGAAAATAGTTTATCACGTCGGTTATTTCATAACCGACGTTATAAAAGGCCTGTAAACTAGTTTATCACGTCGGTTATTTAATAACCGACGTGATAAAAGTCCTGGAGAATGGTTTATCACGTCAGTTATTTAATAACCGACATGATAAAGGGCCTAGAGAATGGTTTAGCACGTCGGTTATTGAATAACGGACGTGCTAAACGGCCTGGACAAGGGTTTATCACGTCGGTTATTGACTAACCGACGTGATAAACCCCCTCCCACCGGTTTATCACGTCGGTTAGTCAATAACCGACGTGATAAACCCCCCTCCACCAGTTTTTCACGTCGGTTTTATATGAACCGACGTGATAAACCACGCTCAGCCCGGTTTATCACGTCGGTTCTTATAGAACGGACGTGATAAACCACCATCACCCCAGTTTATAACATCGGTTCTTCGATAACCGACGTGATAAACATCGCGATTTTATGTTTTTTGACGTCGGTTTTTAAATAACCGACGTCAAAAACCTTATTTATAACGTCCCACGTATTAACGTCGGCTAGAAACCGACGTAAAAAATTAAAAATAACCGACGTAAAAAACGTTTTCTGCACTAGTGTGATAATTGTTTTACAAATTTTCAGGTGTCTCAACATGATGATAAAATTGATAAGCGACTATGTATATTGAGTAACCCACCATCCAAAATGGTTAAATCTTATAATGCATATGTGGTGAATGGTTTTCGATTTCATACACATGCATATGGGGAATAAAAAAACAATGAATAATGGAGTTTGCTTGATAGGATCGCATCACGGAGAAACTAATGTTGACTTTTATGGCATTCTGGATGAAATTATTGAGTTGTGTTATCTAGGACAAAATTACATAACGATGTTTAAATGATAGTGGTTTTATATTGAGAGAGTCTTGCATGTTCATTTGACTCATTGAATCGTCGATATTAAATATAAAAGTCTTCTTGCAGTAAATGAATCAATTTTACAGGCTCAACAGGGACATCAAATTTATTACGCAAAGTACTGTGATACTTCAAGAGACTTGAGTGATTGGTGGAGCGTAATAAAAATGAAATCTCGGGAAAATCAGTTTAGTCAAACTGAATGTGGTTCCGCTAAAGTGGAAGGAATTGAAATTTTTCAAGAGACTGCACAAAATCCATCTTTTTCACAAAGAGATGTGAATATTGATGATGTCACCCCACAATTAAGGATCGATGACGCCGAAGATGTTAATGATGTTACAAATGAATTTGAAATGACAAGAGATGATGAAACTGAAACTCATATGGATATTGATTTTACTGAGGAGGAAGATGAAGACATTGACATTGACAGCAATGGAGATGAGGATGAAGATCGACATTGACATAGTTAAATGCTGGTTATAATCATAACTAATATACATCTATATATAATAGTTATTTTCAACTATCTGCTAAAAATAATCATTTTTTGTTTCAGATGGATCGTGATCTATTTCGCAAGTTGTAGTAGGCTCAGCTACCTTTGGATGAGGGGGATTTTGGATCATCTGACCCCCAGCCTACTTGCGGTTCAGGGGGTACACAGAGGGGGCACAATCTTGCGCGACTGATGATTCTTGACCCTATCCCTGAGCGACGTCCATGTCCTGTCTTCGATCCACACACAAGGAGGTATGGTAACCTGTATATTTAAGTTAGCTTTCATTAATTTATTTATATATATATATACTAATTGTTTGATTATTTATTCTTTTTTCACAGTTTTGCACATGTAACTATTGGACAGGGAAGTGCTATCTTGCGCAATTATTTTTCTCAACCAAGGATCACATGAGAACAGATTCTCATTGATGTGCGGCTCGACATGTTCAATCATTGGATGGTAGGTAAATAAATAATATTTATTTTGAAATTTATTTTATTAATAACTTAATATTATAAATTATTTGTAGGGTTTATGGTATCTCATCGATGATAGCATTCATGGCGCTATCCACGCGGCATGGCAGATGTCTATGTGTGACCGTTTCCATCAGTTCTTGCACAATTTGAGAAGAACAGTCATTAAGAAAGCAGGAGTGATAGAATTTGATGGGTCGTGTAGAACCCATCGACCAGAGTACATTTCATCTCACGTGTGGGATGAATTATGTTTACACTGGTTGGGTGGTGAATTTCAGAGGAGATCTTCAGTGGGTCGGCAGTACCAGGGGAGACAGGAGGTGACGCATCGAGCTGCTAGTCGTACATTCAGTACACATAGAGAGCATCTGGTAAGTATCTTATTTAAATATTTTATATAACTTTAAATATAAACAGTTTATTTTATATTTTGGAGGCAGTTGAGCATCCCGATATTACGGAGTAAAACATTTATCGGAGGATGTACAGTGATCCATCCACTGGAGAGATTAGAGGTGATCACCAGCGTCGGATTGTGGTTAGTATTATTTTTTTTAGTTTGACAATTAACTGCATATAATATTTTCACAATTTTAATTTCAAATTGGAATTGAAGGAGTCATATGAGGCTGCGACCTCTCAAACACAATCTGAGAGTCAGGATGAGACGACTGATCAAACCAATGCCCACCATTTCGATGAGGCGACATGGATGCAGACGACTGAGTATGACTTTGAGAAAGGCCGAGTAGTTGGTATCGACTCTCATTTGACTCTTGGTACTTATTATGGTACTGTTGCGATATTGGTGTCCAGCTCGAGAGGAGCATGTGGGGAGGTATCATCTTCTGCATCACAATATCAGGAGCAGTTGCGAACTCAGATTGAGTTTATAGAGAGTTTGCAGAAGCACCATGAAGAGATGCGTCCGCAGTAGCAGCAGCAGCAGCACGAGGAGGAGATGCGTCGATGGCAGCAGCAACAGCATCACAAGCAGATGGAGTACATCCGTTATCTGACTCGTAGTTTATGGATGAAGTCTCTTCCACCATCTCCTACAGCTCCTTCACCTCCTCTAGAAGACGACCCCCAATGATTTTTTTTATGTTAAAAACATTTGAATTCAAGATTTGTTGTAATATGAACTATTTACCCTTTCTGTCTTTTATATTGTTGCAAATATTGCATAATTTAATTTTTTTTATTTTTAATATTTTATTATTTATTATTAGTATTGTATTTTTTAATATTTGTTTATTTTACTAATAATAATAATAATAATATTTTATGATTTTTTATATATTTTTGTTAATATTGAGAATTTTAATTATTTTTTATTTTTTATTATTTTAATAATATTAATATTAATTTTTCATTAATCATAATTTTATTAAATATATTTTTTTAGTATTATATTTTTTAATGTTTGTTTATTTTACTAATAATAATAATAATAATAATATTTGATGATTTTTTTATATTTTTTTGAGAATATTGAGAATTTTAATAGTTTTTATTTTTTTATTATTTTGATAAAATTAATTTAATTTTTTCATTAATCATATTTTTATTAAATATTTTTTTATTATGTTTAGTATTTGCGACGGGACCTTTTGCGACGGGCTCCCATCGCAAATAATTTAAATATGAATTTTTTTAAAAAAGTATTTGCGACAGGACGACTAGGCCGTCACAAAAGGGTTTTATATATAACGTATATAATCGGAGACTTATTTGCGATGAGGAACTTTCCCATCGCAAATAGTAATTGCGACGGGATCTCGTCGCAAATACCTGTAATTCCAGTAGTGATAGTCAAAACCGAGCAAACGAGTTTAAATTGTTTTCAAACATTAGGACCATGATCCATGATATATTTGTAACTTGTATGAATCGACCACATATCAATCCGACACATGATGCATTTAGTATGGCTCATGTGCGTGTTTTTTATATTAGTGTCATTTTAGTTTAAAACATACATCACATACCCAAAACGAAACAAAGGAGCTTGGATTGTTCTGAAAAATTAGGACAATGATCGTTAATTCATTATTTACATGTAGGAATTGAAAGTATGTCAATACGATGCACGATGTGGGCGGCAAGGCTCGAAGTGTGTGTTTCCAATATAGATGTGCCCCTTTAAGTTTAAATTGCACGTCACATAGTCAAAACCTAGCAAACGAGCTCAGATTGTTTTTAAACTTTATGAAAGTTATCGTTATTTCATTTTTGACTTGAAGAAATCGACCACATGTCAATATAGAAGTGTCATTTATGTAAACATATTTATATGTATTTTTCTATATATATAAATATTTTAAATTTGGATTACTTACAACATGAAAGTTTGTTCGAACGCTTAATTGTGCTGAATTGAGGCATGACATGCTTGATATATGCATGCGTGGTAGGATAAATAAATTATAAATAAATACAAAAAAAATAATTTATGGTTTTTTTTGTCTATTTTCATAAATAAAATTTATTAACCCTGATCTAAAAAATAAACAAATTAACCCATTATGGGTTTGTTTGGTCCATCATAGCATAATGTTTTTATAATTTAATGTTTTCGGAGATTTATATGAATTATAGTTGTCATGTTAGGTAGTTGCTTTTGACTAGGGTTTAGAATTACTCAGTAGTCGGAAAGGCAAGGGGCGAAGTCTAAAGAAATTCGGTATATACAACGCAAACAGGAATTGAATATTTTTGGTAGCCCCATATAGAGTTGTTGACTATATTTTGAGATGAAATATATATATATATGGAGGCCCATAGATTGTATTGTGCATCACTTCTTCTGAAAGATAACTCGGAAAGAAGGGGCTCGTTGGATATGGGTGTGATGAGAGCGGTGCGCGTGGCTCTGTTGCTTTGGCTCCTGTTCTTGGCACTCGCCATTGATGGTGGTCGTGGCCTGGGTGGAGGCACTAAAGCTTCCAAGGCAAAGGCCCCTGTTGCCTTCCTTTTTCAGTCCCTGCCCAAAGGAACGCCCATCCCCCCCTCGGCTCCCAGCCGCCGTCACAACAGGCGTCGTTGAAAGACACACAAAGATTTTATCATGCATCGCCCTCCTTCATATTTATAGTTCATTTCAATTGTATTTTGTCGGATTTGTTGGGGATTATTTTACACTTCTAGCCTTCTCCCACGCTGATGAAGATAGATCTATAGGAATATATTTTCTGATTAATACATGATGGGTTTTTTTTTTTTTTTAAATACCGTGGTGCAATGCAATATTGTTTAATGTTATGGTAATATATAGACAACTGTACGTGGAATCTTGTTCCAGTTACATTTCTGAACGTGGGGCGTTGGTACCTTGTCAACTACTAAAAATAATAATCATGTTCCGCATGGACCACACTACCACTTCACATCCACCCAACTATCAGACATGTTGTTCCAGGGGAAGAATCAGCCAATTTTTTAGTTTTATTTTTTTGTTATATATATAACAATGTTTTTAACAATTATATACAGCATTACTTGTATCAAAATATAATTTGAAAATATAACTAAAATTTCAATCAAAATCTCCCTTTTATAAGGAAAAGTGCCATGGAAATCCATATGGATTTCCAATGTGAGATTTGGATTTCCCTTTTCCAATGTGGATTAATAATATAATATTTTTAAAAACATAGTATAAAAAATTCATAATCAATGAATAATAAATAATATTAATAATATGAATAACAATTAGTCAATTAATTATTAATTAGAAGCAATTTGTTAGTGAGTTGATAATAATTTAATAATAATTTGACAATAATTAATTAGTTTCTAATAATAATTATTAATTAGTAATTAATTAGTTAATTAAAAGATAATAATTTAATTGTAATTTAAAAATAATTAACTAGTTTATAATAATAATAATTATTTAGTAATTAATAAAGTTTTAATTAATTAATTATTAAGATTATTAAATAGTAATTAATATTATTAATTGGAAATTAAATAGTAATTGATATCTCTGGTGCTAATAGAGCGCAACACGCGATATTTTTACAAATTCAACCCAAATGTGGGAATCTACTCCTTGTAGTGTTTGGTTCCCACTGAGGCAAAAATGTTCCATTAACACCAACAACAGTTACAATTAGCGTGGGAAGGTATCGACCTTAACCCTATGGTGTGGGAAGGGATCACCCTTAACCCTTTAGCATGGGAAGGAATCACCCTTTACCCCACTACCAAAAAAAAGGAGATCACAAAGACGGTGAATTAGCGACAGTTCAAATAAAGGATGATAAACAAATCATATTAAATATAATTTATAATATAGCGGCTGTTTAATATAACTACTGCTATTTTTTATGTTTTTTATTTTTGCGGCAATGTTGATTAAACTGCCACTAAATCTTTAAAATATACCCAAATTCGGCCCCCTCTCCCCATCTGCTCCCCTTGGCCACGTCCCCCATCCCCCCCAACCCCCCCTACTCCTCGACGACGACCATCCCTCCCCCCTCCAATCCTTGTGACCCCGACCCCCTGCCCCCCAATGAGGACCCCTCAACAACCCCCTTGTTCCTCGATGGAGACTCCAAATGGTGGCCCCTCTTCCCCCTTTTCCGACGAATGCGACCACTGACGACAGCAACAACCCTAACCTCCTTAAACATACGACCCCACCCTCCTCTTACCTTTGTCTCGACATGATTCCCTCTACACTTGTCCATCCGCAAGTTCGATTTTGCTGGCCTCATCTTCGTGACCTCCATGTTGACTATTTCCCTCTCTCCTCATCTTAGTGAACTTATTCCACGACATCTGACAGTGTTATCGTGAGAGGTAATATTTCATCATTTATGTTGTTCATTCTTTTCAGGTTGGATTGAATCATTTTTATGTTGAATTTGGGTTATGGAGAATCAAGACCCTACCCTAGTCAATGACGAAGTAGGGTGGTGTTTAATTTTGATTGTACTAGTTTAATTAAACATTTATACCATTATATTTGAATATACCGGGTGAAGAGTGACCATCCAATACCTATAGAAAAAAGTTGGATTAATTTTTCTCGAAACACACCTCGGTATGCCAAGGGTTTAGAAGAATTTTTAGAGTATGCAATTGGAAATCAATCAATGGATGGTAGAATAAAATGTTTGTATCCTGATTGTAAATTCAAGCGATTATTGAATAGAATCAAAGTATATGACCATTTTATATTGAAACAATTTCCTGCTCGATATGTATGTTGGATTTGGCATGGTGAATTGAATGTTACGAAAAGTCAAAATAATGAAATTCCTGTCAACGGAACATAAAGTGACCCGCCATAGATAAATTCAATTCGAAAATTGATAAATGACACATTTGTATTTTCAAGATACATTTTACAATATTTTAATAGATCAACAAAACCTTCAGTTGATACGGTGTAGTTTAATCTTGGTCATAACTTCAGTGAGCAAAAAATGAATTTTAAGAATTAGTTGAAGACGAATAACAAGAACTGTCTGACGGGTGTGTCAAGTATTCGAAGTTGTATTTTCTACTTAAGTTGTATCACATCAAATTTCTCTGTGGAACTACTAATAAAGTAATGTTCATAATTTTAGAGTTTCTTCATGATGTTTTTAGAAAATCTAAGATCAATGATTCATTCTATGAGATCAAGAAAATCATCAACAAACATGAATATGATTATAAAAAGAAACATTCTTACCCTAATGATTGCATGCTTTACTGGGGAGAAGAGTCTGATAAAGAAGTATATATAAGATTGTTGAGTCAACAAGGTTTCTTTATGACTTTTCCATTCCTTCAAGTTTGGGGATATTGTTGAGTCAATAAGGTTTCCTTATGACTTTACCATTTCTTCATATTTTGAAAATCACAAACACCTTCTCTTAAGGCAAATTTCATTTACCCTGTGTTTTACTTTCATAAGGAAAATTTCCTTCCCCAAGGAAATTTATCCTTACCATGTATTTCATTTTTCATTTAGTCTCTAAGTATAGAATTCAGTTTCATATCCAAAACCTCGGAATCATATATATACTTAGATATAAAGCATTCTATTTTCAGGATCCGAATTCAGGTTCCGAGTTCTCTGAATTCAGACTCCAAACTCTTCTGAGTTCTGACTCTGAGTTCTCTGAATTCAGACTCCGAACTTTTGTAAGTTCAAACTCCGAACTCTTCTGAATTTAGACTTCTAACTTTTTAAGTTCAGAATCTGAACTCTTCTGAGTTCTGACTCCAAGATCTCTGAATTCAGACTCCGAACTTTTGTAAGTTCAAACTCTGAACCCTTATGAATTCAGACTTTGAACTTTGTAAGTTCAGACTCCGAACTCTTATGAATTCAGACTCTGAACTTTGTAAGTTCAGACTCCGAACTCTTATGAATTCAGGATCCGAACTTTTGTAAGTTCAGACTCTAAAATCTTATGAATTTAGACTCCAAATTCTACTGAATTCAAGACTCCGAATTTCCTTGAAATTTCCAAATTCTTGTGAAGACAGAATTTGAATACCTATTTACTATAGACACCAAATGTGTTTTTGGTTAGACTCCGAACTTCCATTTTTTCTTAAATTCTGAAAAATGAATTTTCTTAAGTAATCATATTTTTTCTTACACTTGTTTTGGTTATAAAACGATGTCGTGCATTCATTTACTAGCTAACCATTGTTTGAGTGACATGTGTACAGGTCCCTCCAAAATTCAAGGAAAAATATGACTGTTGGAGGAGGGAGATGACCGTTGAGATTGTGCCTATAAATAGAAGCTCATTTGAAAGAGCTCAATACCGTTCTATGACTCTAGAGATTACATGATGTTGAAGTGATTTCTAGAGAGAGGCTCTTATGCTTAGTGCGTATTGAACACCTTGTTCATATTTTCTTAGTGTGACACCGAATGCAGCTGAGTACATTCAAGGGCTTTCAAGGATATGAAGACAGAGGTACCGACTACCTTAAAGCTCGAGGACTTCCTTGCTGACGAAGACAGAGGTGCCGACTACCTTGAAGTTGAGGGCTTGCGGGGATAGCAAGACATACTCTGATCTTCGTATCGAGGGATTACCCTGGTGTGGGTAAGACAGACTTTCTTGAAAGTATAAATCAAAGGACCTTTATCCAAGGTTGTTGGATACCCTTCTCTTTGGGTTAAAATATTTACTACTTGTTACTTGGTTGTTTCAATTTTTCCGCTGCATTTTGATTTTTGAGTAAAGTATAACTATCATACACTTCCTTACACTTGTACTATGATATAGTGAGATTCTATATGCTTTAAGGTAGAATCTTTATCTTTGTAAACTTTTGTTAAGTTTCATTTCTGTAACTACTTTTCCAGAATTGCATTCTTAGAATCACATTTCCAGAATCAAGCAATTTTGTATAACTCATAGGTTTTGTGAATTACCTTGTTTAACCTTGTTAAACAATAGAAAGGTTTCTAACCAACTTTAAATGTTCCTAAATAATTTTTAAAGTATACAATTAACCCCCCCTCTTGTATATTGAGTATTGTATGATACTACAATCAGTATCATTCATTATTTCGATCCAAAATTTGGTATCTAAGGAGAATATCATTCTCTATACCATCTCAATAATTGGTATCAGAGCATGTCTCTAAAATACTTATATTCACATATAAGTTTTCTTGCTCTATTTTTTCATTATTTTATATTTTCCTTGTTGAGGAATATTTTCCTTGTTTACAAACATTTATAACTAACAAGTCTGTGTGGAAATATTTTCTTTAAGATGGTTGGAATCGATGTTGGTTCCATAGACAACCTAAATCCAACTAGACCACCTATTTTTGATGGGAATGATT
The DNA here is from genome assembly GCA_963277665.1 of Viscum album. Lineage (NCBI taxonomy): Eukaryota > Viridiplantae > Streptophyta > Magnoliopsida > Santalales > Viscaceae > Viscum > Viscum album. The sequence goes on from OY728155.1 coordinate 730,191,827, forward strand.
ATGAATATTGGAGAGATCACATGAAGACATTCATTATCAATACAGGAGTAGGTAATTTTGTTATGCATACCAAAGGATATAAAATCCCTAACAAGGAAGTTAGTACTTTCACCAACCAAGAAAAGCATGAATATAAACTGAATTATAAGGTACACAATACATTGATTTGTTCCATGACTAGAAATATATATAGCCGAATTTCATCTTGTGAAGCAGCAAATTGTATTTGGAATAAGTTTAAAGTTACTCACTTTGGAACTTCCAAAGTTATTGAAACTAGAAGAGCCATACTCAGAGCTGAATATCATGGTTTTTTCTTTCCTTATGGAGAACCCATATGTAAGGTGCAACAAAGATTTAGGACTATTGTCAACAATTTACAATTTATGGGTGTGAAAGGATTAGATGATGAAGCTCTTATGGTCAATATCATAGACATCATGCCCAATGAGTGGGAATCCAAGAGAACATATATTGATGAAAATATGAAGGTTACTCATATTTCTCTTGATGAAATTTTTGGAACTCTTCTTCAACATGAGACTAGAATGAAGAGAGATGCCGAAAAAATTAAGAAAAAGAATGGGAATGGCAGTGTTTCTTTTACTACAACTTCAAATCACATGAAATCCAAGACTCCTGAAAGAGTTAATAGATCTAAGTCTAAGAATATTGTTATTTAATCTAAATCAAGTGGAAGTGATTCTTCAGAAAATAAACTAGCCAATCTTGCTCGAAGGATGAACAAGATTGTTGGATAGAAGAATTTTCAATCCAGATACAAGAAGAAATAAAGGAAAGATAAGAAAGATTGAGAAGACATATGTTATGAATGCAAGAGAGCTGGACATATAAGACCTGATTGTCCTATGCTTAAAAGAAATGAAAGAAAAGAGAAGCATTCTGAGAGAAACAGAAAGAAGTACTACAAAGCTAAAGCTAAGAAAGTCTTTAAAGCTAATGACACATGGAGTGCTAGTGGTGGAGACTCTTCAGATGAATTATCAGAGTACGAATCTTCTGGATAGAAGAATCTTGGTCTAATAGCCAGACTACCTATTGAAAATCATTGCTTAATAGCTAAGGTACACAATGATGAATCCATGACCAATGTATCTTTAAATGGTAACTATAGTGATAGTAAATATTATAACTCTTCTGATGAAGAATCTTCTTATGATGAAGATAATACTTTACCGACCTATGAAGAAGTTTCTAGGTTTTTTAAGCTTCTTGAGAATGAGAATTCAAAACTTAAGAAAAAGCTTGATAAAGAAAATTCTAGAAATACTATTCTTAATAAAGAAATATCAGATCTTTCTAAAGATCTTGATAAGAAAATTGTTGATTTTGAAAGTATTTCAAAAAACCTTGAGGAATTAAATTCTGAGAAGGATAAACTTTCTAAGGATCTAGAAAAAGTAATTTCTAAGAAAAATGTTTTCGAGCCTCTCTCTATTTCTAAAGCTAATGTTTTGGAAGATAAGAACTTATTTATCAAAATAAAATCTGAAATATTTTCCTTGAGGAAGTGTTTGTCGAACTTTACCTTAGGTAAGAATTTTTTTGATAAAATGTATTCTCAAATCTAACCTCTAAGGAATAGTTCTGGTTTTGGTTATATAGGTTCTAAAATGATTTTTAGTAGAAATTATTTTGTTCCTCAAAGTGCTCCTTTCTGCACTAAGTGTTAGTGTGGTGGCCATTGGGAAAGAAATTGTTCCCTAAACAAAAATCAGTCTTTAGGATTTCATAAAGCCTATTTTTCTAAGAAAATGTGGGTGCCTAAGATTTTTTCTTCTTAAATTTCCAGATCCAAGAAAGTTTGGATTCCAAAAGTATAACATTCTTATTTTCAGAAAAATAAGGAAAGTACCGATAGAAATACTTGGTACACAGATAGTGGATGTTCCCAGAATATTACTGGTAACAAAAACAACTTTGAAAATATTATCAAAATGAAAGGAGGAAAAGTAACTTTTAGAGATAATGCTAAGGGATAAATTATTGGTATAGGTAACATCATTATTCTTGAAAAAACTTTGATTTCAAATTTTTTATTTGTTAAGGGTCTTAAGAACAATCTCATTAGCATAAGTCAATTATTTGGTGAAGGTTACCTTGTAGATTTTAGGAATGACAAGTGCTTAGTACACAATTCCAAGGAAGAGTTTATTCTTTCTGCCAAGAGGCAAGAGAATGTTTACACACTAAACATAGAAGACATAAGGTTCCAAGACTTACCTTGCCTTAGTTCAATAGAAGATAATTTTTGGTTGTGTCATAGAAGGTTAGGTCACTATAACCTTATAAACCTATGCAAAATATATAAGAAAAGACTAGTTAAGGATCTACCAGAGCTTAGATTTGATTCTTCAAATGTTTGTGATCCTTGTCAATATGGAAAACAACATAAATTAAGTTTTAAATCAGTCGGTGAAGTCTCAACTACTGATGCATTACAGTTAGTGCATATGGATCTTTTTAGACCAACACAAACTGGAAGAATTGGAGGAAAATATTATGTATTTGTCTTCATTGATGATTACACTAGATTTACGTGGGTCTATTTTCTAGCAAAGAAATATGAAGCTTTTTCTTATTTCAAAAGTTTTAGAGCCCATGTTAAAAATGAGAAAAATCTTCCTTTGATAACTATTCATAGTGATCATGGAGGAGAATTTCAAAATTCTGATTTTGAAACTTTTTTTAGTAGAAAGGGAATTACTCATAACTTTTCATCTCCCAGAACACCTCAACAAAATGGTGTTGTTGAAAGAAGAAATAGATTTCTTCAAGAGATAACAAGAACCATGTTGAGTGAATATTCTATAGCTAAACATTTTTGGGATGAAGTTGTAAGTACTGCTTGTTATACTATAAATCATGTTTTGATTAGACCTTTTTTAATAAAACTCCTTATGAGTTATGGAATGGTAGAAAACCTAGAGTTTCCTAATTTAAGGTTTTTGGTTTCAAGGTATTAATTTTGATTAATAAAGATAATCTACACAAATTCTCACCAAAATATGATGGAGAAATTTTCTTAGGCTACTCCACAACATCTAAGGCTTATAGAGTTTACAATAAAAACACTTGTACTGTTGAAGAAACAGTGCATATTAAATTTGATGAAACTGATCCCTTTGTTTTTAAACAACCTCAACCTATATCTTCAGATGTGTTTTCAAAAACTGATTATCAACCTTTGTTAAAAGATCCATATGATAAGGAAAATGTTGAAGAAGATAATTCTGAATCATTTACCCGAGAATATTTCCTACCCTATGTTGATGAACAGGTTTTACAAAACCCAAATCAGTTGTTTTTTAAGAATCATCCCAGTGATAGTATCATTGGTGATGTAAATCAACCTGTTAGAACAAGAAGTTCCTTAATAAATGAAATAGAATATCTAGCATTCCTTTCCCAATTATAACCAAAAAGCACTGATGAAGCTTTATGTAATGATAATTGGATAAAATCTATACAAGATGAGCTAAAGGAATTTGAAAGAAATAAAGTCTGGACCTTAGTTGAAAGACCGAAGTAAACTTCTATTATCGGAGTAAAATGGGTCTTTAGAAATAAATGTGATGAAAATAGAATCATAGTAAGAAATAAAGCTAGATTAGTTTCTAAAGGATATAATCAAAAAGAAGGAATAGACTATGAAGAAACCTATGCTCCAGTAGCTATACTTTAATCTATTCGTATTCTACTTGCCTTTGCAGCATTCTTTAACTTCAAACTTTTTCAAATGGATGTGAAATGTGCTTTTATTTAATGGTTTTGTCCAAGAGGATGTTTTTGTTGAACAACCTCCTGGTTTTGAAAATAAAAAACATCCTGAACATGTTCATAAACTTACCAAATCTTTGTATGGATTTAAGAAATCCCCTTAAGATTGGTATGATAGAATTACACGATTTTTACTTCAAAATAATCATGTTAAGAGAAATATAGATCCAACCCTTTTTATAAAGAAAGATAAGAATTTTTTTTTTGATCATTTAAATTTATGTTGATGACATTATATTTGGTTCAACTTAGCAATATTTAACTGATTCATTTGCACATCTAATGAAATCTGAGTTTGAAATGAGTATGATGGGTGAGTTAACATTTTTCCTTGGTTTTCAAATTTCTCAAAAACCAGAAGGAATCTATATATCCCAACATAATTATATTTAATATCTTCTTAAAAAGTATGGATATGAAAACACTAAGAGTATTAGTACTCCCATTGGTACCTCAAACACACTTGATCTTGATGAAGCTGGGAAACTAGTAGGTCAAACATCTTTTATAGGTATGATAGGAATTTTACTTTACTTGACAGCTAGTTGTCTAGACTTAATTTTTTTAGTATGCTTATGTGCAAGATATCAATCCAATCCTAAGGAATATCATTTAAAGGCAGTGAAAAGAATTTTTCATTACTTAAAGTGAACCATGGATTTTTGACTCTTTTATACTTTTGGAAATGATTTTATTTTAATGATTTTTTCAGATGCTGACTTTGGTGGATATAGAATGGATAGAAAAAGTACATCTGGAACGTGTCATTTCTTAGGAGATTCATTAGTTTCTTGGTCATGCAAGAAGTAACACTTAGTAGCACTTTCCACTGCTGAAGCCGAATATGTAGCAGTTGGAAGTTGTTGTGATCAAGTGTTGTGGATGCAACACACACTCACAGAATATGGTATGAGTTTTACCAAAACATAGATTTTGTGTGATAATACTAGTGCCATTTCCCTTAGTAAAAACCTTGCACATCACACTCGTGAAAAACACATAGATATTAGACATCACTTTCTTAGGGATCACACACAAAAGGGGATATTATTTTTCAATTTATCGGAACACAAGATCAACTTGTTGATATTTTTAAAAAATATTTTCCCTCTAATAGATTTGAATACATTAAATAGAAGTTAGGAATGATAACCATAAGGTAATTTTCCTTGTTAACTTTCTGTTGAATCCAATCTCCTTATAGTAATAAACTCTTTTTCATAGGGGGAGTACATTTTCTTGTTATTTAGATCAAAATTTTTCATAATGAAATTTTCGTAGTCAGATTTTTCAAGTCTTTTGTCATGGAAATTTTCGTAGCCAGATTTTTCAAATCTTTCGTAATGAAAATTTACATAGTAAGATTTTCTAAATTTTCATAATGAAGATTTTCGTACTCAAAATTTTTGTAATGAAGATTTTCGTACTCAAAATATTTGTAATGAAGATTTTCGTACTCAAAATATTTGTAATGAATATTTTTGTACTTAAAATTTTCATAATGAATATTTTCGTACTCAAAATTTTCATAATAGAGCTTTTCGTTTTCAAATTTATTTTTCATAATCAAATTTTCAGAATCTAAAGTTCTTCAAGAAGATTTTTTTTTCCTCAATATGAATAATATTCTTGGAAATCCTAAAGGTATGTTTCCTTTCCTGAGTTTTCATAATCATCCTTTACTTGTTGGTAGTTTCCTTTGTTTTTAAATTTTTCAGATTCTCTTTTTATTAAATCTGAATGTTTTTATTAAAAAAACCTCAAAAGATCGGATCCAAGATTTTCTTATGGCTATCATATCAACCGTCAGATCTGATCAGAAATATTTTCAGCCATTGGATTGAGTTTGGAAGATGAACCGTCGCATCAAACGCCTATATAAAGGACCCCCCGATGGTTGTCCCACAATGAATCTCAAGCTCTCGCAAGCTGAAGTTCTGCCCTTCTACATAAGCTCATTCCGGATTTTCAATGGTTTCTCAATTTCGAATGTCTATAGAAGAATCCTCTCAGAAAGATATTTCTACTGTAAATCCAATCTCATAGTGGCAGGTCTATAGAGAAAGGTTGGTGCATCCGAACTTCTTTGCCAAGTATTATTCAATCATCTCTAAGAACATTAAGATGAATGGATGAGAGAGAATTTCCATATCAAAGCCAGGGGCTCAAGATTTGGTGTATCCAAATTTACTAGTTGAGTTTTATGAATCAGTCAGTTTCTTTAAGGAAGAAGATAGAGAGAAGTTTTCGTTCAAGAGATTTTGAAATACTTATGCTCTTTCATATACTAAGGCAGCTAGTTTGGTTTTATTCTATACGAAGGGGAAGATGAGTTCTATTCTCATAAGTTTCCAGATATCAAAGGAAGTTTTGTTAAGGAGAAGGCTATGTAATGTCTTGGACTCTCTGATGTCAAGACTCTGAAGATCTCTCACTTGTCTACAAATTATCGGATTCTTGAATTATGGGTTCAAGGATTCATAATTCCGAGAAAAGGTGACAAAGATATATTGAAGAAGAGTGACATGTATATCTTGGATTTCTTGGTAAATATAAAGAAGATCAATCTGGTTAAGAATATTCTCATTACAATTGAGAATATTAAGAATGTAAATTTGAAGGCTCAGATAATCATGTATCCATCCATTTATTCCAAGTTAATTGTTTGGTGCTTAGAATATTTTAAAATTCCTTGCATCTCGAAGATAAGGAATTACAAAGTCATGCTAGTCAGTGATAATACGCTGAATAGAATGAACATTGGTTTTTCTATGGACCCAGGAGAATTTTACGACTTACTTAAAGAAAAAGATGAAGCTGTTCTGAAAAAACAAGAAGTGGCAGATCCATCGAAAAAGGTTGGAAAGAAGAGGAAGTTGAAGGAAGTAGAAGAGGAAGAAAAAACCCCAAAAGCTAAGGAAGATCAATCCTCACCTACAAAACCTAAGAAGAAAAAAGCATATCCTGGTGAGGTTGTAGCAAAGTTGAGGGAAGATAAGAAAAATAAGAAATCAGGGAAGCCAAGTTTTGGCTTGGATCCTACTGAATCAAAAGCCTTAAAAGAGAAGATATCCGATGAGCTTGAAAATCAAGCTAAAGATAAGAAGTTAAAGAAGAATATGACTGAAGCCGAGATAGTGCAATCCTTTCTGAGGGATACTGAGAAAGCATAAGAGATCATTCCGGTACTAGAATCTTTCTTGGTAGAAGCTTTACCTGAGACTCTGGGTAAGAAATTCATCATTCCGAAAAAAGTGCAAGAAAATCCTTTTGAAGAAAAAGAAGTAGAAAAAGTAATGGAAGAATAAAAATAAGAACAAGGTAGTGGAGATACTTAAGATTTGATTAAGCAAGTAGAATATTTTCATGATAAAGAAAGCCCATCCGAGAAGATCTCAATCCGAACCTCAGAAGCAGAATCTTTAAAGTTGGCTACACCTAAGAAAGATGAGAAAGGAGAAGTTAAAAAAGCTGAAGAAGAAGTGAATAATCTCTATGAGGAAGAAAGTTCTAATCATGAATTCATTCATCCTAAGGATGATAAGGCATGAGATCATAAAGAAGAGATAAATGAAAATAAAATTGTTTAGTTGTCTGACAGTGAACATGAATCTTCGGATGAGGAAGCCATTTCGAAAATTGATAAGGGAAAATAGGTGGTTGTTGATACACCTAGTAAAGATGTTGTGAAGAAGAAGAAAGTTGAGGATCAGGATCAGATTATTAAGCTAGCATAGGAAGACCACAAGGAGCTTAAGAAGCTCAAAACAATAGTGAAGAAGCGAATTCCCAATGAAAAGGAAGGATAACTTTGTTTAAATCTGAACTTTTGTTATATTTTACTTGTTGTATAAAATTTTCCAATCTTAATGAAATTTTGGTTGCTCGTTTTTGTTTGGATGTTTTTCACTAATATTTCATGTACTATATTTAATTTTCCATTCCATATATTTCTTTTTGAAAATCACAAAGGAGGAGAAAGGAAAAAGAATTCTAAGTAAAGAAGAAATGTCTCTAAGTAAGGGGGAGTTCATCTAAGGGGGAGTTTTCATTACAAATATTTCTGTATTCAAGATAATGAAAAATCTCATTCGGGAAATCTAGAATACAATCCTTAGTGTTCCAAAGTCTAAGGGTGAGTTAGTTGTATTCATCCTTTTTCATGTGTTAAGGGAGATAAGATTTATTTCAAAGTCTAGAAAAATATTTTCTAAGTCATTATATTCTCTTTCGAAAGGATGTTTGTGCTTTCCAAAAAGGGGGAGATTGTCGAGTCAATAAGGTTTCCTTATGAATTTTCCATTCCTTCATGTTTGGGGAGATTTTTGAGTCAATAAGGTTTTCTTATGACTTTACTTCAACGAAGAAAAGGCCTCTGAGCGACAGTGCTTTCTCCAGTTTGCGGGGATAGGTTTTTGTCTCGGTATTCTTCCCCTTCCCTACTCTGGCGTGGCTCGTGAGGCTCAGTGTTCACATCCTTCGGCTCAGTGTCGGCGTGGTACGGGGTGGAGCCTTCCGGCTTCGATCACAGGAGAGGTTCTGGATTCGTCTCAACTTGGTGAAGGCTCTTGAGATATCTCGGCTTCATCTCAGCTCGGCATGGATCTTGCGAGGTTCAGGATTCATCTACCCTGGCACGCCGGCTCAGCGAAGTCTTAGGTGAAGTCTTGGCGCGTCTCATCGTTGGTTATTGGATCAGCGTTGGCCTTAGAGTGGCATAGAGGGGGGAGGGTTTCTTGGTTCTACTTCCGGCGTTCATGCGGGTCTTCTGCAAGTTTGAGTTTGTTGATTTTTGTGATCAATTTTGATTGCGTTGGATTGGTGGATCTGTGGGAGTGGTGGATCTATTGAAATAGTGTGTGATGGCTGGTTTTTCTTGTTGTGTGATTTCACGAATGAATCGACAGTGTTGAGGTGATCTCCGGTTCAAGGGTGGAATTTTGGTGGCCTGCGTTATGAGGTTTGAAGAGTCATTGCAACTTTTCTCTTTTAAGGAATTGTTCCAGATGGGGTTCAGGGCAGCAGTTTTCTCCTAGTTTTTGCTTTTGGTTTTGGATGTCTGAGAGGGTATGGCTTTGCCATCGATTCTGTGCTCGTACAATAATGCACAGGACTGCTTGCCATGAAGCACTGAGTAGGAGGAAACTGACCAATGTTTATGATGCTGGGTAGGAGATCTTCTATGGAAGTGAACGTGTTGTTTGCTCTTAAATTTTGTATCTTGGCACATTGAGTATCTTATGTCATTGAAGTCCTGTTTGGTTTCTCACTTTTTCCTCAAAAGTGACTGATTAATAAAAAATTAATTTTCAGTCAGTTATGACTTTACCATTTCTTCATGTTTTGAAAATCACAAACACCTCATCTTAAGGAAAATTTCATTTACCCTATGTTTTACTTTTATAAGGAAAATTTCCTTCCCCAAGGAAATTTATCCTTACCATATTTTTCATTTTTTATTTTGTATCTAAGTATAAAATTAGGTTTCATATCCAAAACCTTGAAATAATATATATACTTAGATATAAAGAATTCTATTTTCAAGATCTGAATTGAGGTTCCGAGTTCTCTGAATTCAGACTCCGAACTCTTCTGAGTTCTGACTCCGAGTTCTCGGAATTCAGACTCCAAAATTTTGTAAGTTCAGACTCTGAAATCTTATGAATTCAGACTTCGAACATTGTAAGTTCAGACTCCGAACTCTTTTGAGTTCTGACTCTGAGTTCTTTGAATTTAGACTCCGAACTTTTGTAGGTTCAGAATCCGAACTCTTATGAATTCAGACTTCGAACTTTGTAAGTTCTGACTCTGAACTCTTATGAATTCAGACTCTGAACTTTGTAAGTTCAGACTCCGAACTCTTATGAATTCAGACTCCGAACTTTTGTAAGTTCAGACTCCGAACTCTTATGAATTCAGACTCCGAATTTTGTAAGCTCAGACTCCTAACTCTTATGAATTCAGACTCCGAATTCTACTGAATTCAAGACTCCAAATTTCCTTGAAATTCAGAATCCGGAATTCTATAGAATTTAGGTTCCGAATTTTTATGAAGATAGGATCTGAATACCTATGTACTATAGACACCGAATGTGTTTTTGGTTAGACTTAGAACTTTAATTTTTGCTTACATTCAAAAAAATAAATTTTCTTAAGTAATCATATTTTTGCTTACACTTGTTTCGGTTATAAAACGATGTCCTGCATTCAGTTACTAACTAACCGTTGTTTGAGTGACATGTGTACATGTCTCTCTAAAATTCAAGGAAAAATATGACTGTTGGAGGAGGGATCCGACCATTGAGATTGTGCCTATAAATAGGATCTCATTTGAAAGAGCTCAATACCGTTCTATGACTCTAGATATTACATGCTGTTGAAGTGATTTTTAGAGAGAGACTCTCATGCTTAGTGTGTACTGAACACCTTGTTCAGATTTTCTTCGTGTGACTCTGAATGTTTTTGAGTACAATTGAGGGCTTCCGGGGATATGAAGATAGATGTACCGACTACCTTAAAGATCGAGGACTTCCTTGCTGATGAAGACAGAGGTGCTGACTACCTTGATGTTGAGGGATTGCAGGGATAACAAGACATACTCCGATATATATATCGAGGGCTTACCCTGGTGTGGGTAAGATAAACGTTCTTGAAAGTATAAATCAATGGACCTTTATCCAAGGTTGCTGGATACCCATCTCTTCGAGTTAAAATATTTACTACTTGTTACTTGTTTATTTCAAGTTTTCCGCTGCATTTTGATTGTTGAGGAAAGTATAACTATCTTATACTTCCTTACACTTGTACTCTGATATAGTGAGATTCTATATGCTTTAAGGTAGAATCTTTATCTTTGTAAACTTTTGTTAAGTTTCATTTTCAGAACTACTTTTCCAGAATTGCATTCTCGGAATCATATTTCCAAAATCAAGCAAGTTTGTAGAACTCATAGGTTTTGTGAATTACCTTGTTTAACCTTGTTTAACAATAGAAAGGTTTCTAACCAACTTTAAAAGTTCCTAAAGAATTTTTAAAGTATACAATTCACCCCCTCTTGTATATTGAGCATCGTACAATACTACAATCAGTATCGTTCATTATTTCGATCCTACATTTTGTATCTAAGGAGAATATCATTCTCCATACCATCTTAACAAAGATGACATACAAGAAGATGGAAGTCAATAAACAATAATGAGAGTAAAAATCAATGAAACCCAATGAATAAAAAGTAGAAGAAAACTCTTTCAAAGGTATTGTGGTACATTCCTCTGAAACCATGCTTGAAAATATTATTCATCTCATCTAAGACTGCATACAACATGAAGTGGAATGCTCAAGATATTAACAACAATGTCTTGATGAGACATCCATAATATTTAACCTCATGGAAGGTGTTTGATTCATTATATCCATATTAATCTTCAGATCCTAGGAATATACTATCGGTATTGGATTGTGATGGTTTTAACCCTTTTGGAACCTTATGTACTAATTATTTCATTTAGCTAGTTGTTTTGATCCCCTATAATCTACCTCCATGGATGTCAATGAAGAATAATTCTTTCATTATTTTGACTAATATTCCGGAAAATAAAATGCCTAGAAATGAAATTGATGTATACCTTCAACCTCCTACTAAAGAATTTAGATAATTATGGGATGATGGCATGGAAACATATTATGCTTCAATGAGAAAACTTTTTAAAATGCATGCTACTTTAATGTAAATAATTAGTGACTTTCCAAGACTAGGAAACTTATCGAGTTGAAATACTCATATTGGTTTGGCTTGTTGTAACAACCCAATGTTTTTCATTGGAATTTTTTTTCTTATGATTATGTCATAAAATCACATGAAAACACAACATAATGAACTACTAAGTGCTATGTGACCTTTAAACATAATTTTTTCACTTCTGTGATTTGAATTTTGAAAATCTGACATACACAGTTGTGATCAGTAAGTTATTTGGAGTCTAATATGACCAACTTATTTTTTTATGAATAATAACATACCCTTATGAATAGTAATTTTACCCTTATAAATAGTAACACACCCTAATGAATAGTAACATTACCTATGATACTATATAAATAAGATTCAAGTGGGAACACAATATACCTATATCTTGGAATAAGAAAATAAGTGTTTTAAAATTGTTGTTTTTTGAGTAAATTGTGTTTTAATTAAAAATAAAATTAATCATATTTTGGAAATTATTTTCAAAGAATTTATTTTATTTTTGGATTTTACACGTCAAAAAATAGTTAGGGTGAATTTTTGAGTTTTTTCAAAAATACTTGAATTTTTATTGAATAGTAAAATACATTAATTTACCGTATAAATACATTATAATTTAAATACACTATTATTTACATCATAATTTATGTAAGCAACCAAATATAGAACTCACATGTATTTATTACTATTCTTGGTCATGGAATCATCACTATTTCTTGTCTTATTGAAAAATAATAAACTAATGATTATAATATTATGAAAACCCTCCTCTCCTCTACCATAAATACCACCTTTTTTACCTCTTCTCTTCACTCCTCTCAAGTCTTATGCCTTTCCTATATTATTCATAAATCTATCCTGAAGCTCCCCCCACCTCAAACATCTCCAAGTCTCTTCAATATACCAAATCCTCTCCCCTTAATAAGGCTCTCAAGGAAGATTGATTCAAGAGGTAAATTCCTCTTTTCTTTTCTTTCTTTTTCATTTCATGTTCATTTGTTTTCTTTTCTATCCTTACATATACTCATAAAAATGTTATGAAAAATATAGTACCTTATATGTATTTTAATGTTGTTATGATAATGGAATAAGTTATTATCATCCCTCATTTACTCTTCTTTTATTTTAGTAGTAAAGACACCATCCGAGATGTGTTAATTTACCACATTCAAGGACGATGAGTTTTCAATTTCCGTTACCATATTTAATTATAGTCATGAAACTATTATAATGGTTGAACCATATCATAATAAATGTATTATTCTTCATATATGGTTCTGGAATCCTTTTGTACTCATGTTTTTGGTTTATAAAACAAAACATGTTCATTCTGGGCAAAAACCGCCAACCCAAAAGGTTGTCAATAAGTTTTATATATTGATTCAACTTCACTTCAAGTAACAAAATTAAATTTTAAACCATGTAAACATCTGGTTTTTTAATAAAAAATATAACTTTAATTCTGGATGAACACCTTCATCATACATGCTTATCCGAACATGAACCAATCAATAAAACCAAGGAAGCAAACAAACCTGGACAATGAAATTAAACCTTATAACCAATCAAAAAGGTATTGAATGAACTTAAAAAGGTTACACTAAATATTAAAAATATATAAGATGTTATGGAATTATTAATTAATAAACCTAATTTGTTTATTTAGTTCAATAATAACAAGTGGAGAACACCAACAGACTTAAGGTAAGAGATCCTCTACATTTCACTTTTATTCAAGAATGTCCTCTATGATATGTCATTTTATATGTAATCTATAATGATGTGTTATGATTTTTCACCTCCCCCATACTAACCACATGATTTATAAGTAATTAGAAACCAATTTATCTCTCATGAAACCCTATTAAGTACACTTGATACTATGCCGACAATCCATAAAGAATTCTACTTGAATCGCCTTTATTCCTTCAGGTTGCTCTATCTTTCTTTTTACACAAATGAAGTTGTATTTTCTTTTTATGAAAAAAATTATAAATTATATTTATATTCTTAAAACTCATGTTTCAATATCCAACCATCATTCTCTTTTGGGTATATACATGCTTTTAATTGATTCCCTCTTCGATGTTTCTCAATAAGCCAACACATTGTAAGGGAACTTCCCAAATTTTTATCCAATTTCAAGTGAACACTATCCTCTATATTAAGACACCATTGTATTTATAAAATCAGTATTTTTTATTGTGAAAAATTTATTGGTTCACTTTTAATTTTATATTAATTATTGTTCCATTTTCCATTTTAAAAGATCTATAGTATTTTCCTTAAAACCGTACAAAAATGTTTTAATGCTAAAATTTCTCAAATACATTTATAACATGATGACACTTCTATTTGACATCACTTACCATGATATATTCCTATTTTACTTTATGAACATCCATTTAGGTTCTAATTTCTTTCTTTCATGGACACCTTCATGATACACCCATTGGTTATGCTTTATGTCGTGATTGTGGTACCCAATTCATTCCATGGGTAACCCTTATGTTTATGTAAGATTGATTATGTATGATTATTTATCTGGAAAACATATTCATGAAATATAATATTGGTTCACCCAGATATTAATCCAATGCATTGGGTAAAGTTGAGTCTCATGAGACATTATATGCGACAGTCTTGGCGATTAGCCTTGGCTTGTGCTACTATGTGAAATGGTCTTCGCGGTTAGCCTTGGCTTGTTCTACTATGTGAAATGGTCATGGCAGTTAGCCTTGGCTTGTGCTACTATGTGAAATGGTCTTGGAGGTTAGCCTTGGCTTGGGATACTATGGTGAGTGGTCTTGGTGGTTAGCCTTGACTCATACTAAATTCATTTTTTATGTTTCTACCACATTTATAAGATTCTAGGTTTGAATTATCTCATGTATATATGTTATGATTCCATATAAAAATTTCCTTTTTATATCATCATGTCATGCCTTCTATCTCATGTGCTAATGATTTTTTCTTATGATTTTTTCCTTACAAGGATTTTAGCACATCCCTTTGATCATGTTATCCCCAGGTTATCCTATGCTGATGTATGAGCATAATGGAAGATAAGAGCTCATTATAGAGTTTAAATAAAAATTTGTTTTTATAATGTGTAATTGTGTACCTAGTCTTCCAAGACACTAGAATTTATGATCCTTGGCTTCTAATTTGGTGTATAATTATGCATAAAATCATGTAATGTTATATGTAAAAGGCTAGGGTCACTATCGTTGGTATTAGAGGACGATCTAGCTATTTTTGGAGAATAGGAATAAAGCACTTTAGTAAGAACCTTAAGGATGCATCTATGTATAATAAAACACCCCTAAATTTTGGTAAGTATAGATTAAGTGGTTTATCAAGAAAATATATCCATGTTTGGATACAAATAGGTAGAGGCAGCTCTGGAACAGATGTGCCTAGGAGTGAGAACTCCGACAAAGAGTTTTGGGCTTGAACTAGGGTATCCTGGTAGACGAAAACGGGCATTGTTGTACTCTTGGTTTGACACTCCTAGGGAATATGCTTTGGTAAATTCATGATCTTATTACAAACCATTATTAAGGGAATAAAAAGATCCTATAAAAATATAAGTTAAGAAATAGATCGAGGATAACCTAGATTTAAACCTATGAAATCACAAGTTAGGATATAATTCTCCTCCACGAGTTTATCCTTTTATGTTCAAAAGTTTCCTTTTTTATGTTCAATAATTAAGTATTAAAGCCCTATAATTATAAGTTCTATTTCTTAGTTAATAGTGGAAAATAGAAGAACACATTCCAATAACCAATGTGATAGGAAATACGAAGATTTCCCTAATTATATTCCTGATATGACGGGAATATGTACTCAAAACTTTATGATAGTACTTGCTCAGCTGGATCACGTTACACACAATAACTTAAATCATGTGGATCACCCTACTACTCCAAGTAAAGAGCAAGTTTTCATAGAATCATTCATGTGGAAAAGGCCTCCCATTTTTAGTGGATCTTCTGATCCCCTCCTCACAGAACAGTGGATTAACTCCATTGAAAAGATATTCTCTGACCTCCAGTGCTCAGAAAAAGTTAAAGTTGTACTGGCGGTCTATCGTTTTTATGGGGAAGCTAATCAGTGGTGTAAATTGATGAAGAATACAAATTCCCTAGAGGAAATTCATTCCATGGATTGGGAGGAATTTAGGAGGATGTTTTTCAATAAATATTTTCCTGGAACACTCTGTCTCAAGATGGAAAGAGAGTTCCTCGGTCTCAAGAAGAAGGAATATGAGTCCATTGGGGTGTATGAAGAGAACATTACAAGGCTTCCAAGGTATGCCTCTTGTTTTGTCATGAACACCGAAATCAAGGAGGATTGCTTCTATAGAGGGATAAAGATGAGTCTATAGAAGGTGTTGGCGATTAGAGACTTCAACAATTATAAAAAGATTTTATGTTGTGCCCTCAAGGTTGAAATGGATATTAGAGAATCTCAGTGGTATCGTGGGCCTGGTGACAAGAAGTGAAAAAATGGAGAACAACATGAGTGGTTCAACAAACAAATCCCATGATGGAAAGAATCCCGAATATCTCACTTGTAAAATTTGTGGGAAGAAGAATCTTGGGAACTATCTGAAGGGAACCATGAATTTCTTCAAATGTAAAAAATTGGGACATCTGGCCAAGAGCTACTAAAGGGATATAAAAAATCCCGCTAATGTGGAAGAATAAATAAAGGTTTAGATCAGTACTCAACCAGTGGTGTAGTGTTACAACTGCGAAGATCATGGGCATTATGAAAAAAAAATTCCCCAAGCCAAGGATTGGTAGATGAAATCAAAAACATAAAAGGAAACAAGGAAGGGCTTATGCTATCACTATTGTTGAGGTGGAGCTATAAAATGATGTGGTGATAGGTATACTAGTTATTCATATAAGAATAGTGAACGTACTATTTTATTTGTTTCTACGCATTTTTTCATATCTTGCATGTTTAGTAGAACTATTAAAACACCACCTAAAAATTTAGAGAAAATTTTATCTGTGATAATAGTGAATGGGGAAATTATTGAATCCATGGTTTATAACTCCTCCCCAGTTAATGTTTTTTGGCTGAACCTCCCATAAAATCTTTTCATACTTCTTTTAGGGTAGTTCGACGCTATCCTGGTCATGGATTCACTATCTTTATACAAATCCAACATCAACTGTCGGGAAAGGGAGATCACTCTTCACATCCCAAAGCATCTTCCAGTTCATTACAAGTGTAAGGTGGAAGTTGAATCTCCTTTAGAATCACTGTCTCAAGTTTGGATATTAAATTATTTATAAGCAAGAATGTCTAGCTCAAATGATTGAGATAAATGATTGAATCATGATTGAAGACACACCCATCATGAGGGATTACACTAATGTGTTCCCTAAAGAGTTGAATGGTCTTCCTCCTAAACAAGAGGTTGATTTCTCAATTTAAATGATTCTTAGATCTCTTCCTATATCAAAGACACCTTATAGAATAACCACTGTAGATCTGAAAGAGCTGAAGAAGCAGTTACAAGAGAATCTGGAGAAGGGTTTTATACGCCTGAGTGCTTGACCATGAGGTGTTCCAGTCCTCTTCATCAAGAAGAAGGATGGATCAATGTGCCTTTACATTGATTATCATGAGCTCAATAAAAGCATAATAAAAAACAAGTATCCCCTACCACATATAGATGACTTGTTCGATCTGCTTTATGGGGCCAGTTATTTCTCCAAGGTGGACCTTCGGTCGAGATACCACCAATTAAAGGTTAGGAAGGAAGATATTCCCAAGACTATATTTTGAATGAGGTATGGACACTATGAGTTCATAGTGATTCTCTTAAGACTCACTAATTCTCCAATAATTTTCTTGGATTTAATTAATAGAATCTTTAGAAATTACCTAGAAAAATTTGTGGTAGTCTTTATCGATGATATTCTGATATACTCCAAGAGAAAGGAGGAACATGAGGAGCATTTGAATACCGTGTTATAGACTTTGCGAATGGATAAGTTGTATGAAAAGTACAGTAAATGTGAGTTCTAGATCGATAAAGTATCATCCTTGGGCCATGTTATCGCCAATAAAGGGATATCTGTGGACCCTTCCAAGACAAAATAAATTAAAGAGTGGCCCATACCAACATCTGTAATAGATATCCACAACATTTTGGGTATATCTAGGTATTATCAACAATTTTTGAAGAACTTTTCACAATTTTCAAACCCAATGACCAAGCTGACATGGAAAGAAGTAAAGTTTTTCTGGACTTAGGAATGTGAAGATTGTTTCAAGGAGTTGAAAAATAGGGTTATCACTGCACTAGTACTCACACTCCCAACAAGTGGAGAACTCTTTGTGTTGTATAGTGATGATTCAAAGAAGGGATTGGGATGTGTGCTGATGAAAAATGATAAAGTGATAGCCTATGCCTCAAGGTAGCTGAAAATCCATGAGAAAAACTATCTCACTCATTATCTGGAGTTGGTGGCTGTGATATTTGCATTGAAAATATACATACATTATCTCTATTGAGAGAAGTGTGAGATATATACTGATCATAAGAGGCTCAAATATATATTCACATAGAAAGAGCTTAATATGCACCAATGAAGATAGATAGATCTCATCAAGTATTATGACTACTCAATCCACTACCATCCTGGTAAGGCGAACAAGGTGGAAGATGCTCTATGTAGAAAGGATCATGCATCTTTAAAAATGATGAGAATTGAAAATGATATGATATTCTTAGATTTGTTGAGTATTGACATGGAAATCATTAAGAGAGGAATATCATAAATCCTTTCTCAAATGATTGTTTAACCATCCTTGATGGAGAAAATAAAGGATTCTCAAAGAAAAGATGTGGAACTTCAGAAAAGGGTGGAAGCCCTTAAAAAAGGAAAATATTTTGAGTTCTTTATTGACAAGGATGGATTTGTAAGATTTGGGTCATGATTATGTGTACCATCTGATCTAGAGATAAAGAAGGATATTTTGAATGATGCACATAGCTAACCTTTTCTATTCACCCAGGGAGCACAATTATGTATCGAGATCTCTGAGAAAACTTTTGGTGGGAAAATATGAAAAGGAAGATTATTGAATATACATCAAAGTGTCTAGTATTTCATTAAGTGAAGACTGAGAGGAAAATGTTTAAGGGGATGATGCAACCACTACCCATACCAACATGGAAGTAGGAGAAAATTACCATGGACTTTGTCACTGGACTTCCAAATACATCTAGAGGAAACAATGCCATATGGGTCATTGTGGATCATCTTATGAAGATAGCCCGCTTTATCACAATTTGAGAGGAATTCTCATTGGATCAACTTTCACGAATTTATAACAAAGAATTGGTAAGGCTTCATGGAGTACCACAATTTATTGTATCCGATCATGATCTGAGATTCAACTTGAAGTTCTTGAAAACGTCGCCAACTTGCTCTAAGAACTAAACTGAACTTTAGTACGACCTACCATCCTCAAACTGATATCCAATCTGAGCAAACTATTCCGACAGTAGAAGATATATTGAGAGCATTTTCTATAGAATTAAAAATAAGGACGAGACTAACATCTTCCACTAGTTGAATTATCCTACAAAAATAGTTTCCACTCGAGCATCCAAATGGAACCATATGAAGCCCTTTATGGGAAAAGGTGTAGAACACTAGCATTTTGGGTTGAATTCGATGAGTGTAAGCTGGTAGGATGTGAAATTGTCGAAGAAATTATAGAGAAGGTAAAAACCATTCAGCATCATATCCAGGCAGTCCAAAGTCGACAAAAGAGTTATGTAGAAAATTGTTGATGAGACCTTAAGTTCAAAGTAGGAGACATGTTATTTCTTCACATATCTCCATTGAAGAAGGTCATGAGGTTTGGAAAGAAAGATAAGTTAAGTCCTAGGTACATCGACCCCTTTGATATTCATGATCATGTAGGGGATATGGCCTATCGACTAGCACTTCCACCTACCATGGCCAAAGTACTTGATGTCTTCCATGCATCCCTCTTAAGGAAGTACATACCATAACTTTCATATGTACTCTCTTCATAGGTGGTATAGTTGGAGAATGATCTTTCTTATGAGGAGCAGCTAGTGAAGATCTTGGATCGTAGAGATAAGGTTCTATGTAACAAGATTACTCACCTGGTCAAAGTACTATGGCAGGACCATAAGTATGAAGAGGAAACATGAGAATTGGAGGAGGAAATGAAGGAAAAGTACCCACAACACTTTATGTCCTAGAATGTAAAACAAAATTTCAAGGGGAAAATTTCTGAAGTGGGGAAGAATGTAATGACCCAACTTTTTTCAATGGAAATTTTCATCTTATAAAAATGTCATAAAATCACATGAAAACACAACATAATGAACCAATAAGTGCTATGTGGCCTTTAAACATAATGTTTTCACTTCTGTGATTTGAATTTTGAAAATATGACATACACAGTTACAATCATTAAGTTATTAGGAGTCTAATATGAACAACTTAATTTTTGGTGAATAGTAACATACCCTTATGAATAGTAATGTTAACCTTATGAATAGTGACATACCCTAATGAATATTACCTTCCCTATGATAGTATATAAATAATATTCATGTGGGAGTATGATATACCTATAACTTGAAATAAGAAAATACATATTTAAAATTGTTTTTTTTGAGTAAATTGTGTTTTAATTAAAAATCAAATTAATCGCATTTAGAAAATTATTTTTGAAAAAATGATTTCATTTTTGGATTATGCATATCAATAAATGGTTAGGGTGAATTTTTAGGTTATTTCTGAAATACTTGAATTTTTAGTGAATGGTAAAATACATTAATTTACCGTATAAATACATTATAATTTAAATCCACTATTCCTGACATCATAAGTTATGTAAGAACCCAAATCTAGAACTAACATGCATTTATTACTATTCTTGGTATTATAATCATCACTATTTATTATCTTATGGAAAAATAATAAACTAATGATTATAATATTATGAAAACCCTCCTCTCCTCCACTATAAATATCACTGCTCCTTACCTCCTCTATTTACTCCTCTCAAGCCTTGTGCCTTACCTATATTATACCCAAATCTCTCCTCAAGATCCTTCAAAACTTCCAACATCCCCTATTCTCTTAAAAATACCAAATCCTCTCCCCTTAAGAAGGATCTCAAGGAAGATTGATTCAAGAGGTAAATTCCTCTTTTTTTCTTTTCAGGTTCATTTGTTTTCTTTTCTATCCTTGCATATACTCATCCAAATGTTATGAAAAATACAATAACTTACATGTACTATAATATTTTTATGATAATGGAATAAGTTATTATCATATCTCCTTTACTCTTCTTTTATTTGAGTAGTAAAGACACCATTCGAGATGTGTTAATTTACAACATTCAAGGACGATGTGTTTTCAATTTCTATTATTGTATTCAATTCTGGTCATTAAACCATTTTCATGGTTGAAACAAACCATAATATATTTATTATTCCTAATATATGGTTCTGGAATCCTTCTTTACTCATGGTTTTGGTTTATAAAACAAAACATCACTACCACAAAACTGGGCAAGGCCAGTGCCACCCCTTTATCAGTGCTAACGAAAAAGTGCTGATAAAGGGGGGGGGGGGTACCTTTATCATCGCTAAAAAAACGTTGATAAAGGGTAACTTTATCAGCACTAAAAAAAGTGCTCATAAAAGTACCCCTTTATCAGCGATTTTTTTAGCGCGGATAAAGGGACCCCTTTATCGGCACTTTTTTTAGTAGCACTGATAAAGGGAGGCCTTTATCGTCGTTTTTTTAAAAGCGCTGATAAAGGGTTCGACTTCAAAAACAATTAATTAAAAATAATATATTAATATATAAATATATCAATATAGTTATATTGATATAAATATACTATATAATTTTTAAATATATTTTAGATAAGTATAAATATACATTTACACTTATTATACTTAATATATAATATATTTAGTGAAAATGGCTTATAAAAAAATTAAAAAAATATATTTTTAATTAATAATTTGCTAATTATTATGGATTAATAGTCATTTAATAAAAATTTGAAGACTAAAAAAATCAAAAAAATTAAAAAAAGATCCAAAATATGTTGAAAACACAACTCGAACTTCAAACAGACATAACTTTTGATCAGGGTGTCCATTTGAGCTCTACCACATATCAAATTGAAGCCTGTGATGAGCTCTATGTAGTTGTGACTGGGGAACCATAGTAAAGGTTTTTTCGAGGCCAAAAAGGCCCATAAGGCCTGCAAAATTGAGTTTTTAGTCGGGGTACCCCGATTTTTTAACATTTTGTGGATTTTCAACCTCATTTAAAGGGGTATTATTGGATTTATTTGGAGGGGACTGAATTTATTCCAAGGTATTACATTCATATTAATATCATTTCTATGAAATTTTATCTTTTTTTATAGTGAACTGTTATTTATAATCAAATATATAACTATATGTACATATTTTCTATATATTCACACCTAAAAATTTAATTTTTTAAATAAATAATTAAACATATTTACATATAAAATGTATTAGATTTATCTAAATAATAACTAATATAAATTTTAATTAAAATACCAATATATGAATATTTATATAACTATATATTAATATAACTATATATATATATTAATATAACTATAAATGTATATATTAATATAACTATAAATATATATATTAATATAACTATAAATATATATATTAATATAACTATAAATATATATATTAATATAACTATATATATTAATATAACTATATATATATAAATATATATTACTATACGAATAAATATAACTAAATATATATATAAATAAATAGATATTTCATAAATAAGAGAACAAATCAATATAGGGGAGTGGCAAAGGCTTTAGGTGCGCAGGGGGGAGGTCTCGAGATCAAATCTGGGTGGAGTCAGGGGCATGCGTGCATGGGTGATTTAGAGGGGCTAGCACTGATAAAGGGTGTAGGTGATGTGTGCGGGTGTAGGAGGTGCGGGAAAGCGCTAATAAAGGGGGGGGGATCAAGCGCTGTAAAAAGCCCCCCCCCCGATATTGGAAATATTTTTTTAATTTTTTTAATTTTTTTTAGTTTTATCAGAGCTAAAAAAAGAGCTGGTAAAAGGGGTCTTTTATCAGCGCTAGAAAGAAAGCACTGATAAAAGAACCTTTTATCAGCGCTGATAAAAGGGGTCTTTATCAGCTCTTTTTAGAGCGCTGATAAAGGGGACCCCCTTTTATCTTTGCTGACATTAATAGTGCTTTTCTAGCGCTATTAAAGGCCATTTTTAGTGCTGATAAAAGCCATATTTGTAGTAGTGCATGTTCATTATGGGAAAAACCTCCAGTTAACCCAAAAGGTTGTCACTAAAGTTTTATATAATGATTCAACTTCAATTAAAGTAACCAAATTAAATTTTCAACCATTTAACCTTTTGTATGTTTAATAATAAAATATAACTTCAATTCTTGATGAACACCTTCCTCATACATGCTTATCTGAACATGAACCGATCAATAAAACCAAGGAAGCAAACAGACCCGAACAATGAAATTGAACCTTATAACCAATCAAAAAGTTCATGAATGAACTTAAAAAGGTTATACTATATATTTTAAATATATAATTGGTTCTGTACTTAATATTTAATAAATGTAATTTGATTATTCAGGTCATTAAAACAATTTGATAACACCAATAGACTTAAGTTAAGGGATCGTCTCCATTTCACTTTTATTCAAAAATGACCTCTAAGCTATGCCATTTTATGTGTAATCCCTAATGATGAGGTATGATTTATCACCTAACCCATACATTTCTCATGGTTTATAAGTAATTATAAACCTCTTTCTATCTCATGATACCAAATTAAGTACACCTGATACCATGCTGATAATCAGAAAGGAATTCTACCCGAACCGCCTTTATTCCTCCGGGTTGCTCTCTATTTTTTTACCCAAATTAAGTTTCATTTTATTTTTTATGTAAAACTTATAAATTATGTTTATATGATACAAACTCATGTTTCAGGATCCAAACCTCATTCTCTTTCGGGTATACACATGCTTTTAGGTGATTCCCTCCTAGATATTTTCCAATAAGCAAACTCGTTTTAAGGAAACTTTCCAATTTTTTACCCAATTTCAAGTGCACTATATCCTCTATTTTAATCCACAAATGCCTTTATAAAATAAGTATTTTTATTATTAAAGCCTTATTGGTTCAATTATGGTTTTATATAAAAGATTTTTCTATTTTATATTTTAAATGCTCTATAGTATTTTTCTTAAAACCACACAAATTTTTTTTAATGATAAAATTTATCAAATACATTTATTACAAGTTTTAACTTATTTTTGACATCAATTACCATGATATATACCTATTTTACATTATTAAAATCTATATATGTTCTAATTACTTTCTTTCATGGACACTTTCATGATATGCCCATTGGTTATGTTTTATGTCATGATTTTGGTACACAATTATTTCCATGGGTAACACTTATGTTTATGTAAGATTGATTATGTATAATTATTTATGTGGAAAACTTATTCATGAAATGTAAGATTGGTTCACCCAGATAGAACACCAATTCATTGGGTAATTTTGAGTCTTATGAGACGTTATTTGCGACGGTCATGGTGGCTAGCCTTGGCTTGTGCTACTATGTGCAGCGGTCTTAGCGGTTAGACTAGGCTTGTGATACTATGAGAAATGGTCTTGGTGGTTAGCCTTGAATCATACTAAATTCATGTTTTATGTTTCTTCCACATTTCAAAGATTCCATGTTTGAATGATCACATGTTTATATGTTATGATTCTATATGTTACAATAATTTTTATATCATCATGGCATGCCTTCTACTTCATGTGCTAATGATTTTTTTCTTATGATTATGCCCTTACTAGGATTTAAGCTCATCCATTTGTTCATGTTATCCCCAGGTTATCCTATGCAGATGTATGAGCACTATGGAAGATAGGTTCTCATTATGGAGTTTAAATAAATACTTGTTTTTTTAATGTGAGATTATGTACCTAGACATCCAAGACACCAAAATTTTTGATCCTTAGATTGTACTCTAATGTATAATTATTCTTAAAATCATGTAATATTATATGTAAATGGATAGACTCACTATACTTGTCCAGTTTTTAATTTTTATTTTGAACTGCAGTGATCACCTTATAGTAGAAAATGGTGTTTTATAATTCATCATCAATTTCATAATGCATCTCATAAATTCAGGTTTAACAAGACATAATTCAATGGAGATTTATAATTGATAAATCCACTGAAGTCATTATCTGGTTCAGAAATGTTGTGAAAATTAATGAATGTCACTGTATAATTTGGAAAATGTATTCAGTTGAAAGTCGGTGGTAAAAGGGTATGAGGTACACTATCTGAAGCATCCAGAACACGAAAGTGGGAGAAAATGAGTATATTTTTCAAACTACCTTATTGGAATTTTAATACAATACATCATAATATTGATGTAATCCATATTGAAAAGAGCATATGTGAATATTTAATTTTTACATTGCTTAATGATCTAAGTAAATTGAAGGATCACCTTAATGCTCATAAGGATTTGGAATCAATGATTATAAAGCATGGTTTGTGAGAAATGAGAATGGAAAGTATCCTTTGGAAATTTTTACAATGAATAATCATGATAAAGATGCATTCCTTTGAACTTTAAAAAATATAAAATTGATAGAATGATATTCAAGTAATATTTCAAGGTGCATTGACTTAAAAGACCAAATGTTACATGGATTGAAAATTCATGACTCACAGATTCTAACAGAGAAGTTGTTTTATTGGAATTACATAATACATTACCTAAAAAAGTAAATGTAGTTCTAGTTGAGTTGTGTACCTTTTTTAAATATATTTTTGGAAAATATATAAATCTATTTGAGCTTGGTAAACTTAAAGATAGAATTGTTTTGACACTTTTTAATTTATAGATTTCATATCCCCCTTCATTCTTCATAGTCATGATTCATTTGGCTACTCATTTGGTTGAAGAATCTAAACTTGGTAGACCGATACACTATCGAGGGATGTATCTAATTTAGAGGTACATTGATATTATTTTTATTCTAATTGTTAAATTCAATTTTATCAAATCATTGTGTAATTTTTTATAATATATTTCTATTTTTTTCATCTGGTACTTAGTTTATTTGGAATCATATGTGAGGAATAGAGCTCAATTAGAGGGCTCTATAGCGGAAAGTTATATAGTTGAAGAATGTTTATCCTTCTATTCTAGGTATTTAGATGAGATTTAGAATAGATTCAATCATATTTTAAATGATAAAAACATCTCCACTAATTCTCTTTTTGAAAACCAATCATTATTATTTCCAACTATTGGATGACCAATCTGAAAGGGGTAAAATTCGACATTAACTAAATTGAAGCTGCTACAACAACAAAGATATGTAATACTCAATAATATTATTACAGTTCTATTTATTGAATAAATATGATTGAAAAGAGAGATATGACTAAGGGTTAAATCTTGAAATAAGATGGAATTTACAAAGTATACTAATGAGGATATTGTTTATTAGTTCACCCATCATGTAAGTATATAATTGTATTCATATTATTGATGTGTATTTACATTCTCTATGTTAAAAGTAATACCTTATTTATTCTTATATAGATAATGAATTTTGAAAATCAATTTGAAATATAAAATGGTTTTATGTTTTGGTTCGATGTCCTCTAAGGCAGGTTAAGGGATTTGATGCCTACAATATTTATGGCTTCAGGTTTCATACAATTTATTATGAAAAAGACTTGAAAACTCAAAATAGTGGTGTATTTATAGTTTCAGCATTGGGATACTATGGAAATTTGATTGATATAATCAAATTAAACTATCATGGTCAATTTTTAGTTGTTATATTCAAATGAATGTGGGTCAACATTGATAGGGGTATAACAAAAGATTCATTATATTTTACCTTTTTCAACTTCTCTCGCTTGATCCATACCGATGAGACTGTAGATCATGATCTAATTATCTTGTCTCTATATGTTAAGATGGTTTATTACATGGATGATGAAATATACTATTTTTGGAATGTTATTGTAGACTTAACGTAGCGATACTTGTATGATATGGGCGTTAAAGATCAATTGGTACTTTGTGACAGATCACCTCATCAAACAAAAAACATTGAAGAGTCTTTTCATCAAAATATTGAAACAATATAACTTGTAAGAGATGGTGAAAATGATTTAATCGTCTTAATGTATTTTGATAAAAATGAAGACAATGAAGTGTAATATAATTGAATTTATACATTGGTCTAGAAAGTATATTACAATTTCTCATTTATAAGTGTTCTGTACATATATACATTTTTCTATTTTTCCTTTTCTATAAAAATATTTTAATTCTGTATTTTTTATACATTTAATATATTATAAATCATTTGAATTATAGGAATATTTAGATAAAAAAATTTAACATCCTAGCCAATCCACATATTAGAGAACACCATAACTTCTATCAGCTTTAGTGGATCTGAGTAATTCCATTGTAATAGAGAATTCTAGTGAGCCAACAGTTTCCCTTAATTTTTTGGTATCCCATCATCTGATGCACCTCCAATGATGGAGTAGTTAGTCACCCCTCCATCTAGATGATATTTTTGAGTAACCATTAATAGAATGTATGTTATTGTATAAAAAAACTATATATTTTATCAATTGTTTTACTAATTTTTCAAAAGGATAAATATAAAAATAGAAGAGATATAAATATAAATATGGTAGATTTATGTGACCTGAAATACATCAAGATTATCATTTCATTTGATGAGTCTGGGGTGCCTACTAGTGATGCTGCTAGAATTCATGGATAGATTCTTAGGTTGCTTGCTTGAGAGATGGCGATTTTTCTAGTTAATTATAAATATTGAAGGCATATTCTCACAACATGAAAAAATTAAGTCTTTAATAACCAAATAAAGGTAATACTAATTTAATATTAATTGATAACTAATTTAAAATACATGAGTAAAATTATTAATATACTTATAAAGTGTTATTTATTCTAGATGTTTTTCATTTTCATGTCCTAGACTTCATTTCACACCCATGGTCTCTAAAAAAATTAGGTAAGAAATAGAGAGATTTAAAATGAAGATTATGAAATTAATTTAATAAAAAACATCTATATTCAAGAAAAATATTTGATAATTTTCTTTAAAAAATTTATCATTATCAATTGAAGATGTTTTTTAATGTTAACTAAGATCCATCTCAATAGGTAATTTCATATTTTATAGTATCTTAATGATATAAATACAATAAAATTATATTTTTTATTACTGTTTCTATTTTTTGCTGGAATTATCTAAAAAAATTCCATGAATCTTGAGAAACAATTCGTTCTTTATATCATTGGGTCTTAGAGTTTTTCAAGAAAAAGAACAATCTTGGTTGTATTTTATCCACTATTATTTATATTATTTTATTATATGTAAAGGTTTCTTCTCTAACTTATATATATATATATATATATATATATAAAGGATAATGAATTTGGTCACTCTGTTGGATGGAAAAAGATGTGGCTTAATATTTATAGGAAACTTGATGATATTTTTGTAAATGAACCCACCATTGACGTTAGAGTAAGTATTTTTTATTAATATTTAATGTTATTTCATTACTATAAAAAATATTAATAAAAAATAAATTATAACAAAAAAACCTTAATCCCAATTAAATGGGTCTGGATACATGGATCAAATGGTGAAAATTATATCTATTGGCATCATTTGATCCATTTAGCTAGTCCCACTTAATTAGGTTTAAGGCGTGTTTGCCGTTATAATTTATCATTAAAAATTATTTTTTTATAGTAATGAAAAAACATTAAATAGTAATGAAATAATTATGAATTAGATATTATTATGAAGTTCATATAATTTAAAAAATAATTGTTAGTATTATTATATTATCAGGTTAAAATTCAATAATCCTAGGATGTGAACCCTTCACAATCATCATCAATATCCCAGAATGATGTAGTTTCAATTGTTACAGGGAAGGAGCATCCCAAGCATATACGAGGGACATGTTTTGTGTATACTGCATCAACTGTCTTTGGTAGGGCATTGTCGTCATTTACTACTACACCAAGTGTGGATTGGAGCAGTGATATTGATTGGGAAGCACAAAGAGAAATTTCAAGGTTGAATGAAAAAGTGAAAGAATGTGAATCTTATTAGAAAACATAGGATCAGTGGAAACCAAAAATGGGAAATTATTTAGTGTCTATATTTTAAAGGATAACAGGCATAATCCCAATAGAAATTTCCATCCTTATATCTCGTTTTTTCAAGTTAAATTCTAAACTCTATAAATCATTCACACATTAAAAAATAACACATAAAACTACTATAAATAGAACTGAAATCAAACTTTAATATTTAAAACACGCACTTCGATTAATACTGACCACATTGTGTCTCAGATTGACATGTAGTCAATTCCTACACATCAAAAATGAATTATAGATTATTTTACTAATGTTTGAAAACAATCTGAGATCATTTTATTTTTTTGTAAATGTGATAGGTGTTTTAAAGTAAAATTAAAATAATATATAAAACATAATCTTTGAGTCATACCATCCACTTCATGTATTCGATTGACATGAAATCGATTCCTACACATCACAAATGAATTATGGATCATTTTTTTAATGTTTTAAAACAATCCGACCTTGTTTTCCTATCTTTGACAATGTAACAGGTGTTTAAACTAAAATGAACCTTTTATATTTATAACATTTACATTGATTCATACCAACCAAATCTTGCATTGCATTGATATGTGGTCAATTACTACACATCAAAAATAAATTCTTGATAATTTTCCTAAATTTTGAAAACAATATGAGCTTGTTTTCACTGTTTTTCCTCGGTGGCATGAGTTTTAAAGTAAAAAATGACACTTTTATAATGAAAACACCTACTTCAAGTCATACCACCCACTTCATGTGTCTGCTGAACATGAAATCTTAGTAAATATACCATATTTATGTTTGAAATATAGGAACTAAAGGCAAGTCCTTCTAAGTTACAATTTTCCAAGGATGCTCGTAAATATGTTTTCAATGTTTTAAAACATTAAAAGGTGTGTGTAATGGTCAAAAAATATAAAAAAATACCAATTTGATGTGAAATGATGGTAAAAACATCATTGAATTATTTTTTATGTTTACTAAGAGACAACACATCCATATGATGTGCAGTGTGCTTGTAATTATTTAATAAACTATATTTAATGATTCCAAAGTCTTTAAAAAATGAATCTAGGGTTAAAACCAAGAAAAATGACATTATGTGGCTATGAAATCAAAGGTAAATGATCGTAGATTTATTTTTAAAATGTAGGAAGTAATATAAGGTCAGTTTAAGTTACAGTTTTCCCGAGATGCCTGTAAATATGTTTTCAGTGTTTTAAAACACTAACACATGCATGTAATAGTAAAAACTATAAAAAACATATATTTATTTGAAACCATGGTAAACCCACCATTTAATTATTTATGATGTTTATTTGCAGACAACATGTCTATTCGATGTGTGGGGTGCTCTAAATCACTTAGTAAGAAATTTTTATAGATATCAAAGTATTTAAAAACATGTGTTTGGGGATCAAAACAAGTAAAATGACGAGGGATGGCTGTGAAATCATAAAAAAATTACTGTATATTGATTTTTCAAATTTATGAACTTAATAAATTCCATTTTAAGATACAATTTTCCTAGGATTCTAGTAAAGGCGCTTTTAGTGTTTTAAAACACTAAAAGTTGTGTGTAATGATCAAAATAATAAAAAAACAAGCTCAGATTGATGTGAAATCATGGTATAACCACCATTGAATTATTTTTGATGTGTATGCACAAACAAAACATCCATATGACATGTGGTGTGCTCATAATGACTCAATAAGTAATTTTTAAAGATACCAAAGTCTTTAAAATCACGTGTCTAGGGGTCAAAACTAGACAAAGGATGTTGGATAACCATGAAATCAGAGTACAATGACCATAGATTAACTTGTGAAATGTTGGAACTGAAGACATTTCATTCATAGTTATGGTTTTCCTATGATCCACCTAAAAACATTTTCATTATTTGAAAATAATTAAATGTACGTGTAGAAGAAAAAACCATAGTACATGATATTATATTGACATGAAATCATGGGAAAACCAAAATTAATTTATTTTTGATGTGGACGCAAAAAAAAAACACATCCATACAACTTGTGGTGTTCTCATAGTGACTCAATAAGCTATTTTTAAAGATACCAAAGCCTATAAAATAGTGTTTTAGGGGGTCAAAACTATACAAACAACATCATATGGCTGTGAAATTAGAGCAAATGACCATAGAATGATTTTTGAAATGTAAGAACTGACGACACATCATTACGAGATATGGTTTATATGGGACGACCATAAACATGTTTTCAATGTTTTTAAACACTAAAACATGCGTTTAAAGGTGAAATTATAGAAAATGAACTCATACTGATGTGAAATAAATGGAATACACCAATTTAGTTTTTGACATGTACACACAGACAACACATCTCTTCAACATGTGATGTGATCTAAAGGAATCAATAAGTAGTTTTTAAGATATCCATGACTTTAAAAATGTGTGCTTGGGGGTAAAAACTAAAAAATCGATATTGGATGGTTATGAAATCATAGCACAATGATGGTAGATAAATTTTTGAAATTTAAGAATTGGTGAAACATCATTCTGAGCTATAGTTTTCCCGGGATGTCTATAAACATTGTTTTAGTGTTTTAAAACACTAAAACAAGTTTTTAATAGTAGAACCCATAGAGAATTACCTCTTATTAATTTGAAATCATGATACAGCCATTTTTGAATTATTTTTGACATGCAAGTTCAAAAAACACATCCATCCAATGTGTGGTGTGCTTAGAAGAACACAATAAGCAATTTTTAAAGATACCATTGTCTTTAAAAATGTGTGTCAGGGGGTCAAAACCCAAAAAATGATGTTGGTGACTATAAAATCAAATGAAATTGATTTAAAATTTATTTTTTAAATTTTGGAACTGAAAATATGACAATCAAAGTTACGGTTTTCCCAGGATGCCCATAAACACATTTTCAGTGTTTTAAAACACTAAAACATGCATGTAATGATCAAAACCAAAGAAATAGATCTCATATTGATGTGAAATAATTTTAAAACCACATTTGAATTATTTTTTATGTTAATTTGAAAATAAAACATGCATCTGATGGGAAGAAGGCTCAAAAAAACCCAATAAGGGTTTTTTAAAGTCACTAATGTCTTTAAAAATGTTTGTTTGGGGGTAAAAACTATAAAAATGATGTCAAGTGGATATTAAATTAGAGTATAATAACCGTATATTGATTAATGAAATTTATGAACTCAATTGTCATCATTACTAATTAGGGTTTTTCTGGGATGCCCATAAATGCGTTTTTAGTGCTTTAAAACACTAAAACATGTGTGTAAGAGTAAAAGCCACATAAAATAACCTTATATTGATGTTAAATCATGGTAAAACCATTGTTAAATTATTTTTGACATGTATACATAGACAAATCATCCATTATATGTTCAATGTGCTTTGAATGGCTCAATAAGCAGTTTTTAAAGATACCAAAGTCTTTAAAACATGTGTCAGGGGGTCAAAACCATAAAAATGATTTTAAATGGCTATTAAATAATTGGAAAACAACTATATATATTTATTTTTGAAATGTAGGAACTAAAGAAATGTCATAATGAGTTACAGTATTCCCGACATGCTCGTAAACATATTTTTAGTGATTTAAAACACTAAAACATGCGCGTAATAGTAAAAATTATTAAAAACAACATCATATTCATGTAAAATCTTGGGAAAACTCCCATTTAATTATTTGTGACATGTACAAAAAGACAACATATCCATATAACATTTAGTTTGTTCATAATGACTCAATAAGTAGTTTTTAAAGATACCAATGTTTTTAAAAACATATGTCATGGGTTAAAAACAATGAAAACAAGGTCGTATGGCCATAAAATCATAAGAAAATAATTGTAGATTGATTTTTGAAATATGGGAACTGATGACACGTCATTATGAGTTATAGTTTTTCTGGGATGCTCATAAATGATCCTTTAGCATTTTAAAACATTAAAATGTCTTTGTAACAGTCAAAAACATAGAAAACAACCTCAAATTGACATGAAATCATGGGACAATGACTATTTAATTATTTTTTATGTGTAATTATAGAAAAAACATCACTATAAACGTGGTGCCATGTAATATTATTGAATGTTATGAATTAATATATAGGCAACTGTACATGGAATCTTGTTCTAATTAGATTTATGGAAGTGAAAAATCAGTAACTTATAAACTAATACAAATACTAATAATCTCATTTTACATGAAGGAAACCACCACTTCACATCTAGACAACTATCACACATGTTTTTCTAGGTGAAGAATCAACCCTACCATCATCAAAATAGACTGAAAAAAATCACAAGCCAGTGAAAGGCCTAGAAAATTCCAACACATGACCATCTCAAATTCCACCTATAACTATAAGAATAATAATAATAATTAAATTTAGGATACCAAGAGAAAATAATGAAAATTTTTCACAGACAATGAGAGGCTTCCAAGAATAAGACATATTGGATGCTAACCAAAAACCCAACACATTAGTCTCTGACCATTCCCATAATAAGAATAATATAAAGAGTTGAATTTAGTTTCAAGGTGTTTCTTGTCTTAATATGATCAATTTCAACTCTGAATTATCCATTAGATCACTTCGTCACACTGTGAGGGGCGAGGGTGGTGATTTAGTGTATATATGTTTTTATCAAATTATTAAAACTTAAACTTTTACTCACTTTTTTTTGTCATTCAATCATTTTTCTTAGTTGAGATGCATGGATTTGTTTATGGGTTCTCAACACATATTTATAGAGTTCTTTTATATGGTTTTTCTAAAAAACACTAGAAAGAAGTATAGTTTTAGAAAAAAAGTTTGAAAGGTGTTTATAGAATAATTCCTTCCACTTGCACTAAAAACAAATAATTTTTATTGTTTTAATATTTGTTTCTGTTTTTGTTTTTGTTTTGTTATAAATATAAAAATGTTTTTTAGATAATTTAACAGTCTGACATTACTTCTATCAAAATAATTTGGAAGTATAACTAAAAACCTCATCCAATACTCCCTTTTATAAGGAAAGGTTCCATGGAAATCAATATGGATTTCCAATGTGAGATTCATCTTTCCCTTTTAAATTGTGGATTAATAATATATTATTATTTAAAACATATTATAAATAATTCATAATTTATTTGTAAGAAATAATATTAATAATATTAAAACCAATCATCAAAAATTAATTAATTAATTAATAATTACCGGTAATTTGTTAGTGAATTAATAATAATTTAATAATAATTTGAAAATAATTAATTGGTTTTAATAATAAATAATAAATAGTAATTAATTAGTTAATTAATAAATAATAATTTCATAAAAAAATAAAAATAATTAACTAGTTTCTAATAATAATAATCAATTCACAATTAATAATGATTTGTAATTAATTAGTAATTTATATTATTAATTGGAAATTAAATAGTAATTTATATCACCAGTTCTAATAGAGAACAATGAAGAGTACTTTTACAAATTCGACCTAAATGTGGGATTCTACTCCTTATTGTGTTCGATTCCCACCAAGGCACAAATTTTCCTTTAATATCAACAATGGTTATAAGTGGCGTGGGAAGGTATCAACCTTAGCCCTGTGGTGTGGCAAGGAATCACCCTTAACCCTTTAGTAGGGGAAGAAATCACCCTTTAGCCCATTATAAAAATGAGGTCTTAGTAGCAGTTCTAATAACCTATGCTAAATAAGTCATATTAAATACCATTTATAATATAACAGTGGTTTAAAATAAATGCCACTATAAATTTAATTATATTTTTAAATTTAGAGGTGGTTTAAACATAATTGTCTCCAAATATTTAAATTTTACCCTAATTCAACCCCTCCCCCACCCAATCCCATTGGTCCCAACCCCCTCTCCCCCTGATCCCTCCAGCTCACAAACGACTACTGCCCCTACCTCACCTATGATCCCCATGACCCCTCCCCCTGCTCTCTGATGATGATATCCCCCCCTCTGATCATAGTGAACCGACCCCTTTCTCCTTGACGTTGACCCCCTCTGATCCCCATGACTCAGAATCTCCCTACTCCCTAATGATTCCCCCACAACGACCCCCTTATCCTTGACAACGACCCCCATTGGTGGCCCAGCAGTGACCCCCCAGCTCATCGACAACCACCCCCATCAGCAGCCCGACTTCCCCTTTTCTAGGAGACCATAACCCCCGAAAGTGTAAATAACCCTAAAACCCTTCTTCCCCCAACCTCATCATCCTCCTACATCTATCTCAACCCGATCCCCCTACCCCTGTTCATCCATGAGTCGAACTTCACAAGCCTCGTCTCCCTGACCTCTATGATGTCTGTTTCCCTTTCTCCTCAGCTCAATGAACATATTCCATGACATCAGACCATATTATTGTGAGGGTTAATATTTATTCATTTATGTTGTTTATGTTTTTCATGTTGCATTCAATCATTTTTATATTGAATTTTCATTCTGTAAAATCAGTACCCTACCCTGGTCAACAATGAAGTTGGTTATTGTTTAATTTTGATTTTACTTGTTTAATTAAAAATTTATATATTTATATCTGAATTTATAGATAGAAGAGTGAAAATAAAATACCTATGGATAATATTTGGATTAATTTTCCTCGAGAAACTCCTCGATATGCCAAGGGTTTGTAATATTTTTTAAATTATGAAATTTCAAACCTATCACTGGATAGTAGAATAAAATGTATGTGTCTTGATTGTAAATTTATGAAATTGTTGCATAAAAATTAAGTTTATGAGCATTTTATATTGAAATAGTCTCTTTCTGGACATGTATGTTGGATTTAGCATGGTGAATCGAATGTTATGAAAAGTCAAAACAAAGACAGTCCTATCAACCCTTCACAAAGTGACCGACTATAGAATAATTCTATTTGAAATTTGAAAAATGATGCATTTGGATTTGCAAGAAACAATGTCTATGATATTAATAGATCAAAAGAACCTTTAGTTGATCCTGAGTATGTTAATATTTCTCAGAACTTTAGTGACCAAAAGAATGAGTTTTATGAATTACTTAAAGATAGATAAAAAGAAATATATGATGGGTGTGCCAAGTATTTAATGTTTTATTTTATACTTAAGTTGTATCATATCAAGTGTATCAATAGAAATATGGATAAAGAAATTTCAATGATTTTAGACCTTGTTCATGATGTATTTAGTGAATCTAAGATCCTCGTATCAAACTATGAGATGAAGAAAGTCATCATAATAATTGAACTTGATTATACAAAGATACATGATTTCCCTAATTATTGTGTGCTTTACTGGGGATAAGTGTTAGACAAAGAATAATTCATAAGAAATTATACAAGAAAATTGAATTCAATGAACAACAATGACAACACAAATCAATGCAACCCTAGGAAGAAATAGAAGAAGAAAACTCCTACAGAGGTATTGCGTTACTTTCCTCTGAAACCACACTTGAAAATATTACTCATGTCATCTAAGACTACATATGACATAAATTGTCATTCTCAGGATAGTAACAATTATGTATTGATGAGTCATCCAAAATATTCAACATCATGGAAGGTGTTTGGTTAATTATTTCTAGATTTTTCTTCAGACTCTAGGAATGTATGTTTGGGGTTGGATTCTGATGGTTTTAACCCTTTAGGTATTTTAAGTAATAATTATAGCATTTTCTAGTTGTTTTGATCATCTATAATCTACCTCCATTTATGTGTATGAAGAAGAAATATTTCATTATTTTGATTCTTATTCCTAGAAAATAAATGTATGTAAATGAAATTAATGTATACCTTCAACCTCTAATCGGAAATTTGTGAAAATTATGGGTTGATGGCATGGAAACATATGATGATTCAAAAATAAAACTATTCAAAATTCATGCTTCTTTAATGAGGAAAATTAGTGACTTTACTATACTAGTAAACTTATTTGGTTGAAACACCTATACAGGTTTTTCTTGTTTGGTTTTTAATTTTGATTTTTAACCTCAATGATTACCTCATAGTATAAATTGATGTTTTATGTGTTCTATTTCATTTCTTGAAACTTCTCATAATTTTATGTTTAACAACCCAAAATTAAATGGAGATATTGAATTGAGAAAGACAACCAAATTATTATCTAGTTTAGAAATATTGGGAAAATTAATGAATGTCACTATAGAATTTAGAAAATGTATTCAATATAATGAAGTTGGAAAAGGGTATGAGGTACAACATCAAAAGCATATAGAACATAATAAGGGAAGAAAATGATTATATTTTTTAAACCCCCTATTTGGGCATTTAATTTGATACATCATAATCTTGACATAAAATAAATTGAGAAGAACTTATGTGATAATGTAATTTTTACATTTCTTAATGAGCATGGTAAATCAAAGGATCACATTAATTCTCATAATGATTTGGAATAAATGAACATAAAGCATGTTTTTTAGGAAATGGTATTGGAAAGAATCCTTTAGCTATTTTTACAATACAAAATCATGATAAATATTTATTCCTTCAAACTTTAAAGAATGTAAATATACCTGATGGATGTTCAAGTAACATTTGAATGTGATTTAACTTAAAAAATAAAATGTTACATTAATTGAAAAGTCACGAATCACATATTCTTATGGAGTAGTTGATGATGCGAGAATTACATAATGATTTACTTGAAAAATCAACTGTAGTTTTAATTGATATGTGTACCTTTTCCCAAAGTTATGTAGAAAAAATCTAAATCCAACTAAGCATGATAAACTTCAATAAAGAATTACTTTTTCACTTTTTTATTGGGAGATGTTATTTCCCCTCCCATTATTTATAGTTATGATTTATTTGACTATTCATTTGGTTGAATAAGATTAAC
Organism: Viscum album; assembly: GCA_963277665.1. Lineage (NCBI taxonomy): Eukaryota > Viridiplantae > Streptophyta > Magnoliopsida > Santalales > Viscaceae > Viscum > Viscum album. The sequence continues at coordinate 730,229,589 of OY728155.1, forward strand.
TTGGTGGATCAGTACACTATCGATCAATGTATCCAATTTAGAGGTACATTGATATTATTTTAATTTTCATTGGTGATTTCATTTTTATCAAATCATTGTAGTATTTTTTAAATATGTTTCTTATTTTTTTATTTGGTACTTAGGTCATTCGAAATCATATGTGAGAAATAAATATCAACCAAAAGGATCTATTTCTAAAGGATACATAGTAGAAGAGTGTATCACCTTATGTTTTAGGTAATTGGATGGAATTGAGAATAGACTCAATCATTATAGATGTGTTGATGACATCTCTACTAATTCTCCTCCTAAAAATCTGTCATCAGTATTTCCAACTATAGGAAGACCAGTTGGAAAGAATTCAAATTTTACATTAATTGAATCAGAGTTTCTAAAATAACATAGATATGTGAAACTTAATAATCTTATTATAGATCCATTTATTATTGAATTGTGTCTTCTAAAAAATAAGAAACTAAGGGGTCAAGCTTGAAATGTGATGGAATTATAAAGAGCTACTAATAAATATACTTTCGAATGGTTCTCCTGATGTGTAATTATATACTTGTATTCATATTATTGATGTGTATTTATTTTTTCTATGTTAATAATAACACCTTATATCCTTTTGTCTAGAAAATTAATGTTGACAATCGAGTTGAAATAAAAAATGATTTGAGGTTTTTGGCTGAGGGTACTCTAAGGGAGGATAAGAGATTCAATGCCTAAAATATTCATGGATTCACGTTTCATACAATTTATCATGACAAAGGCATAAAAACTCAAAATAATTGTGTATTTATACTTTTAGTGACAGGATACTATAGAAAGTTGATTGATATAATTAAATTAAACAATCATGGCCAATTTTTAGTTATCTTATTCAAATTGAAGCGGGTCAACATTAATAGTGGTATAATTCTACACTTTTATCTCAACATATCAACAAGTTCTTATATCATTGAAACCTTTAAAATTTAATAAATAAATCATAACATTAGGTGACATTGGACTCACAAATCACTATTAAATAGGTCAAAATAATATGCATGAATTAAACATATCAAATTCTCTCACACTTGAACAATTTATTTTCCTCAAGAAATTAGCATCTCAACAATGAATCCAAAGAATAAAACATTTAAGAAAGAGATTATTAAAGAAAAGTATAGAAGTAGAACCAAGTTTTATCTGAAAGGCATTAAACTTCAAAAAACACATTCATCTGGGGACACTAGTCATGCCCAATTATTGGATCTTCCCACTATAATTCCTCATTCCATCTACCATTATATCTCATTCCTTTCTTAAGAACCCATATCCATATTAAAATCTACCTCACTGAGATTTTTTTCATCACTCATGGTTAATATTAAATGGTGTTATGATCATTCATCAAGTACATGCTCCATTCTATAGGATTTCAAAGAACCTCGAATCTCTACCCCATAAGGAAAAATATCACAAAAAATCATTAGGTATTTTCAATTTGGTTTAAATGAATTTAATTCTTTAGGTGGGTAGGTTTAAATGTTAAATTATTTAACCAAAAAATGGAGGATGAACTATAAAGTACCTTTTATGATAATTATAAGTTAGGCTCAATGAAATAATCCTTCTCAAATAGAATCACCCAACCTTATATAATCAAAGAAATGGTGCCTGAACAACATAGTCCAATGAAAGGATCCCCTCTTAGTTTTTCCTACTCTTCTATTTTTTCAAAAGATATATTTGAGAAAAATATCACATCCATCATCCAAATTCACATAAAACTCACATTATAATAATTTTAATTGTTATAAAAAGATCATTAGTCAAGTAATGGTGATTTTGACCCCTCCAAGTCCCAACCCATATTTTATCTAAATGTACCATTTTCATATATTTTTTCATATTTTTCTAGAGGGATAAACCCAATAATACAATAAAAAATACTCATAAAATCTCTTACCAACCCATGAAACACCACCTCACATCATCTCCTATCACATAAAGTACATCCCCTTTCCACCATAGACAACATATCTACCACACTTATTTATAAGATCATACAAAATACATAGAGTGGGTTAGGAAAGGATAATATATGCTTGAAATTCTTATCTTCTCTAATAAGGTCATTTATGGATTCTACGGTCCTAGCATAAGATTCAATAAACAACAAGATTCTTAAGGATAAAGGGATTATTAATAAAATACATAAATTATTTTAAAAGTGAAATTGTTCATTCATAGTATTGGAAAGGTAAAAGCATGTTCAAAAGGGAAAAGTAAACCCCAAATTTATCTAAAGAAAAATTATTAGAAAGAGTGGGACATATTTTGTTTAGAATTATATGTGTAATGAAAGAAAGAAATAAAATTTAATAACTCAGGTAAAAGTTAACAAGTAATGGGTCAATTAATAATAGTTTCAAAAATACAAAATCATATAAAAGGATTTAATTTAGTAATCATACTAGACTTTAATGAAGGAAAGGATGAGATTTAAATCAAATGGATTTCATCTAAGGATTTAACTTCTATTTCCATGATTTTATTGAAATTATCAAACTAAAATCATGTATACAGGATTTGGATGTGTAGGAATCAACCTCACATCAATCTGACTCAAGATGTGTACGGTATGACTCAAAATGTGTGTTTTAAATATATAATTTCTATTTAAGTTTAAAACAAGATTTACATATTTAAAACCATGAAAAAGAGATCAGATTGTTTTCAAATTTTTGGAAAGAAATCCATAATTATTTTTTTCCGTGTATGAATCAACTTCGCATAAATTCAACACGTGATGTGGTTGGTATAACTCAAAGTTCATGTTTTCAATATAAAAGTGTCATTTTAGTTTAAAATGTGTCACATAGACAAAACAGAGAAAATGAAATCATATTGTATTCACACTTTATAAAAATAGTCCATAATTCATTTGGGATGTATATGAATTGATTTTATATCAATCCAATAGATGACATGGTAGGTATGACTTGAAGTGAGTATTTTAAATATAGAAGTTACATTTTAGTGTAAAATGCATGTCATAAAGCAAAAAAAGATAAAAAATAGCTCAAATTATTTTTAAAATTTATGAAAATGATCCATAATTCATTTTGGATATTTAGTAATTAACTACACATCAACCTGACAAACCATGTGGTCGGTAAGACCCATAGTGTATGTTTTCAATATAAAAGTGTCATTTTAATTTAAAACATGCATCGTATAGGAAAAAATGAGCAAATGAGATTGTTTTTTTTTCAATATTTCTGAATATGATCCATAATTTATTTTTGACTTGTATTAATTAACCAAACATTATTCTGACACACGATGCGCCCTGTATGATTTAATGTAATTATTTTCAATATATAAGTACCTTTTTAGTTTAAAACACATGTCACTATCCAAAACCCATAAAATGAGATTATATTATTATAAAACTTTATAAAAATGATCTATAATTCATTTTTTATAAATCGAAATTGACCACACATCAATCTGACAAACATTGTGGCTTGTATGACTCAAAGTGCAAGTTTTCAATATAAAATTTTCATTTTCATTAAAAAAGAATGTCACTATAAAATATTGAGTAAATGAGTTCAAATTGTTTATAAAATTTATTAAAACAATCAATAATATATTTTTGATGATTAGGAATCAACCGCACATCAATTCAACACACAATGTGTTTGGTATGACTTTAAGTGCGTGTTTTCAATATAAATATGTCATTTTAGTTTCAGACATGCATCAAAACCCCAAAAAAGATAAAATGAGATTAGATTGTTCTCCAAATTTAGGAAAATGATACAAAAATAATTTTTAACATATAGGAATCGACCGTATAATAAAATTAATAACGATGTGGTTGGTATGACTCAAAGTGTGTGTTTTCAATATAAGTTTTTCATTTATGTTTAAAACGCATGCCACATAGCCAAAAATAAGAAAAAAATATTGGATTGTTTTCATAAATTAGGGAAAAAAATCCATAATTCATTTTTTATGTGTAGGAATATACCTCACTTCAATCTAACACATGATGTGACCGATCTGACTCAAAGTTTGTGTTTTCAATATAAAAGTGTCATTTTTGGTTTAAAAAGAATTTAAATATACAAAACCAATAAAATGAGCTCAAATTATTTTCAAACCTTAAAAAAATGATCCATAATTCATTTGTGACACTTAGTAATTGACCACACATCAATCTGACATATGATGTGACTAGTATGAATTGAAGTCCATGTTTTCAATGTAATAGTGTCATTTATGTTTAAAATGAGCTTCACTGGATAAAACCGAGAAAATTAGATCGTATCATTTTTAGAAATTAGTACCATGATCCATAATATATTTATGATGTTTAGGAATCAGACACAATCCAACACATGATGTGTTTGGTATGAATCAAAGTGCATGTTTTCAATATAAAAGTGTCATTTTAGTTTAAAATGCACAGTGCATACCCAAAACGGCAAAAAATGATCTTAGATTATTCTCAAACATTAGGATAATGATTCATAACTCATTTTTGATCTGTAGCAATTGACCATATGTCAATATGACACATGATGTGTCTAGTAAGACTTGAAGTGTGTGATTTCAATGTAGAAGTGTCTTTTATGTTTGAAACGCACGTCACATAGCTAAAATCAAGAAAATGAGCTCATATTGTTTTCAAACATTAAGAAAGAAATACATAATTTATTTTTGTCATGTATGTATTGAACTAACATCAATATGAAAAATGATGTGGCCAGTATGACTTGAATGCCATGTTTCCAATATAGAAGCACCAATTTAGTTTAAAACGCGTGTCACTAGCCAAAACGGAGAAAAATAAACTCATATTTTTTCAAACTTTATAAAAATGATCCACAAATAATTTTTGACATATATAAATTGACCACATGTTAATATGACACATGATTCGACTGGTATGAATAAAATTGAGTTTTTTTAATATAAAAGTGTCATTTCAGTTTAAAACTTGTGTTACTAGAGAAAGTCAAGAAAATGAGATTGGATTTGTTTCAAAAATTAGGACCATGATCCTTAATATATTTTTGACATTTAGGAATGAAACACATGTCAATACAACACATGATGTGGATAGTATGACCCAATATGCATTTTTTGAATATAAAATTGTCATTTTAGATTAAAATGTGCATCACATACTAAAGTGTCCTGTGTTTTTGAACCAGATTAAATTCAAAAAGAATTAAAATTTTATCATTTGGTGGTCGAGTAATTATCTAAAAAAATATTATAAATCTAAATATGATATTTTAAACACTTAATTGTGTCTTTGATGGACTTGTTTTAATTCCTTAGAGATGCCTCGAGTGTACCATTATGTTTTAGGGGCACTAGGCCTCGAAAACTCAAGTCTAGGAGGACTGGTGAGGGAACATAGTTTGTCTAAAACTGTGTAGCCAACTGGGTCAAATTGTGCCTCCCATCTAGTGGAGTTGTAGGTCTTGTAAAATTTAGTCTAACCGTGTGAGAGGAGCATCATAGACGTGCGTCCTTCTCTAGGACTTGAAAAAATTAGTACACACAATTTATGCACGGTTTCCCAAACCGTGCACATGAATCGTGCATCCCCCCTTCTTGGGTAGTGGCACTGGCACAATTGTTTCACAATTTGGCCAACCGTGCAGCCAAAATGTGTTCCTAATTAAATGTGTTTTAAATAACCATTTCACCCTCAAACCTTAATTATTTCTTCCTCATTTCTTTCTCCTCTCTCACACACACAACACCTCTCATGTGGAGCTCATACTATTCTCCTCTAGGTATAAGGACGTCTCCATCATATGACCTCCAATTTGAGTCCCATAATGTATGTTTGATAGCTCTAGGAGATTCTACAACTCCTCCTTATTCATTTATTTTTTTATTCTCATCACATGTGTTATCTTCATACAAGATAATTTGCTTCATTTTTAGAGAAAATGTCCATTTCTTCATTTTCTCTCGAACCAGACCGAATCAAGAATCAATATTGGACATGTAGGCCTTCCAAAGCATGAGGTAAGTGTTCTATATATTTTTCCCTTAACGTCTCGATTTTTATAAATTGTTTCATTATTTCATGCACCAGTATTTCCGTACAAAGCCTCTTAAATGTGATGTTTAATTTATTTAACCTATTCCCTTGAATCTAGTAGACCTTGTATATTGAATCATAATTATTGATGGTTATGAACCTCATTATTGAACTGTACCTAAGGATGTGATTCTTAAAATGCATTAATTAATTAATACTTTTTCTAATAAAACCCCTTGATGGGGTGGGTTGTATTCAAAAAATGAATTCGTGTTGTTAGAATATAATATGATAGGAGGTGAAACATACCTAATTTTCCCCTTAGTGACCAAACCACCTACAAAGTGGTTAAGGTATAATTCTTATAGAACCAACTTTATGACTCCAGATGGAATGAAAGTGGTTCACGCCCAAATTTACCCAAGAGAAGAAGGGTAGAACGGTCCTTGTAGTGTAGCTTGGGTTGTCGATTCCACAGAGACCTAAGAAGATACCTAAGATACACAACCTAAGGGATGGATTTTTGGCTATGAAGTGGCCAACTTGGATTGATTTTGGATGGGTTTTTAAGATATCTAAAATATTTAAGTGGATTCAATTTAAAAGAATGAGTTGATCCTAGGTTATCACTCGGGGTGGATTGGACGTATTTTCTTTTTAATGATTTCAATTTCTTAAATTTGAGATGGGTTCATTTAAGGAGATAAAACAACATCATCACTTACTGGTTTAATTCCTACACCCTCTAATACTAATCACCTATACACTTGAAGGATCAAAGTTTTTAGCACTTCAAGGTAAAGGATCGTATTAGTACTTGAAGTGTGTGGCCTTAAATTCAACAAGGACGATGGAGTTTAAAAATCATCAAATAAAAATCCCAATTAAAGAAGTGATTATACATTAATTAGGTGATAAATAACATCCAATCCATCCCCTTGCTACTCCCTTGGATCAACCCATAAGTGGGTTAGCCCTCCATTGATCCCATGGTTTCAATGGAAGCGGAAAGTAGACTCATAAGGGAGGAAATGGAGAAGTAAAGAAAACAACAAAGATAAAATGATCACTTCACCGTTGTGTGAATAATTTCACAAGGGTTGGTGTGAATAAATTCACACCTTGATCCAACGGTATCAAAGTGATATTAATAACAACAGAATAAGAGTAGAAGAAGAACTTTTATTAAGAAACTAAAGTGAATTGAACAACTTACATGTGAAAGACAAAATTGAGGCGACAAAAATGCAGCATAACATTACAATTAAACAAAGCATCCAAGATCCTCAACTCCTTCACCACCACTGCCTTAAATAGGCATTTTGGGAGCCTTGGGTCGAACCAACAACAGTACAAAGAATCTTAATTAATTTTTCTAGGCTATAGGTGGTGGAAAGCTTGTGGAATTTGGACTTTTCCACGTTTGACCCGAGGTGGCAGCCAGCTTTACTTCACAGAACAGACGCGTCTGGAAGACCTTCTAGACGGCCGAATAAGGGTGGGCCATAGAAGAAGACAATTGATCTCCTGATGTCTTCTAACCGTCTGTAAAATTTGGGCCAATTTGGAGTTGTGGATTCAGAGATATGATCAAAGTGGTGGACTGTTTTTCTGGGCCGCAGAATCTGGCCCAGAATTTTATCTCTAACTTGGGCCGACTAAATGACTAACATGGAGGCCGAATTAGCATTAACTCCTGAAGAGTTATTTGTTCCTATACATGTCTTCTAGAATCCCATGAAATTTGGGATTAATTGGGCTTGTATGTGGGGCCCCAAAGTCTCATCAGTGGGAAGGTGTCCAATCTGCCTTCTCCAGAATTGCTTCCTTTCATTGCCAAATATCTCCATCATCCTCCATGAATTCTCCACTGATCCCTGAATCAAACATGTTCATATTTAAGTGTAGATAAATTTCCAAAAATAACAAATTAAAATATGTAAAATTCAATTCCTTACAATCAGATGAATCATTGGGTACTTTAAATGATGTTAAAAAATGTACCACATAATAGTGCATTTTAAGAAGGTATTACAAACATAATGTGAAATGATGTTCAAAGTGTAAAATGCACTAAAATGGTGTTTATGAATAACAAAGAACATGAAAATTATGTATATTAACAATGAATATTAGCCTCATTTAGTGGCTAATCACACCCCCCAACTTGAGTTTTGCTAGTCCCGAGCAAAATATATCTCATCAAAAATGAAATTCGAATTCCCTTTTCCAAAAACATTTTAATACACAATGATCACCAAAAAACCTTATACCAAACAATCATGAAACCCATCAAAATATTTTAATACAAGATATTTTCATAAGCATATCCCAATCCCAAGCCCATTCCTTTGATCAAATCCATCATCATACTTCATCCAACTCAATTAGGTGTAATGATGTGTTGTGAATCACAATAGATATGGGGGTTCATTTTCATTCAAGGGGGAAATCATGGAAGCGCTAGGTGGAATCACATTTAATCCTAATATGAGTATTCTTCATCCCTCTTTTTTTTTGATTTTTTTTTTGCAATATTGCTATAGTAATTGAGATTGCAATTAATCAAATTAACCCATGTAGCAAGACTTTGCTGATGACTCCCAGACTCAAAGGCCTTAGGGCACCAAGTGAAACCCACATACTCGGGCATCGTCTCGAGTTAACTTAATAAAAAACAAAGTCATATTACCATAAATAGAGATAGATTGAAAAACTCAGGGCTAGACAACTCTGGAGTCACGATCCCCAAGTGCCGAAAGCCTCGCATTTTATCAATCCATTGCTCTACACGCAAATTTTTATTTTTATTTTTTATTTTTTAATATTTTTTTTTAATTTTTTTTTTGGAATACTCATATTATTCATAAAAATAAAACCATCCTATGCTCTTTATTATGGGACCCCAAAAATTCAAATTAGTACCCCACAGTCTAGAGGACGTGCATTGTGGCATTTTTTTTATTTGGATGAAAATATAAACGATGAAATATCACATTGGACAGCCACACTTTCCAAAATCTATGCTCATGAAATTATACAAGGATTAAAATCAGAATCAGGGCATGCTAAATTATTTGATATTCAGTTTCAAAGTGTGCAATGTGTATTACCATGTTCAAAGTTAAAGGAATTTTTCCTTCCATTTACTTTTTTTTTCAAATCATTCAATTTTTGTTTTTGACACAAAAGCATTTTTTTTATTTTATCTCCCCCCAACTTAAAACAACACTGTCCCCAGTGTTTGAATAAATGAAAAATTAGAAGGAGTAGAGGCAGGGAATAAAAATTTAAAAAGGAAATTGAAAATGAGTATTATGGAATGAAGTCACCTGGTGGTTGAAGTTTGAAGTTCTTGCCGCTCGAATTTATTCCTTTGATATCCATGTCGCTTGCAAAGTTCCCTAGTGGAAAAAGGAAAAAACAAAACAAACAAAACAAACAATATATATATTTATTTATATAATAAAGGAAGTAAAATATAAGAATATATATAAAAATTATAGAATAAGGTAGCACAAGAAGCCGAAGGTCAGTGGTAAGCGCGCGCCCCTGTCTCCCTTCGGTCCCGGGTTCGAGTCACCACGGCTTCGCCGGTTGTGACGGGGTTTGCCCCACGACCTATGGCGTGGACTTTTTTTTTGTATTATTATATTTTTTTTCTTAACTTATTGAATAATAAAAACAAAATAAACTGATGATACATTGTCTTCTTTTTAAATTTCTGGGTAAGGTATTACTCAAGGATCACACCACGTGACACGGATGAATATGGTGCTCCTCTTTCGTACCCATCCATACTCATAATAGAAGAACAGTTCAAAAGTCTATTTTTTTATTTTTAAATATAAAAATGATTAAGTAATCTTATTTGAAAAATAAAGATGATTCAGAAATATTAGAAACATAAAAACCACGGGTTGCCTCCCGTGCAGCGCTTTGTTTAACGTCGTTAGCCTGACATAGATCCCAAATTTATCAATTTTTTTCTTGGTTCATAGATTGGATCAATTAACTCAACATCTATTTCCTGTTTATTGAATGATTCAACGAATGTTTTTAACCTTTGACCATTGACCTTGAAAATGTGACCACTTGTGGGATCTTGAATCTCTACTGCCCCATGGGGGAATACATGATGCACTATGAAAGGTCCTGACCATCTAGACCTTAACTTTCCCGGATGTAAATGAAGTTTTGAACTATACAAGAGCACAAGTTTTCCCGGTTCAAAATGTTTGACCTTGATATTCCTAGATTGGTAGGCTTGAACTCTAGCTTTATTGATCCTTGAATTTTCATAAGCCTCCATCCTTAGTTCCTCCAGTTCATTGAGATCTAATTTCCTTCTTGTTCCGGCCAATGAGAGGTCATAATCCATTTTCTTAATTGCCCAAAAGGCCTTATGTTCAATCTCCACTGGAAAATGGCATGCTTTGCCATAAACCAACCTATATGGGGACATTCCTAAAATGGTTTTATATGCAGTTCTATAGGCCCAAAGTGCATCTAAGAGTTTCTCAGACCAATCTTTCCTAGAGGGGTTGACAGTTTTTTCAAGAATTTTCTTAATTTCACGATTGGCTAACTCAGCTTGACCATTGGTCTGTGGGTGGTAAGCAGTGGACACTTTGTGAGAAATTCCATATTTTTCCATGAGTGATGAGAATGGACGATTTCAAAAATGAGTTCCACGATCACTTATGATAGCCCTAGGAATTCCAAATCTAGAGAATATGTTTTCTTTTAGGAATCTAATCACAGTTTGATGATCATTGGATTTTGTGGGAATGGCCTCAACCCATTTTGAGACATAATCAACAGCTAAGAGTATATAGAGGTATCCCCGAGATTTTGGGAAGGGACCCATGAAATCAATTCCCCAACAGTCAAAGATTTCAACCACTAAGATGGGAGTGAGTGGCATTTGATTCCTTTTTGTGATGGACCCTACTTGTTGACACCTAGGACAGCTTTGACAATATGTGTAGGAGTCCCTTGAAATGGTGGACCAGAAAAGACCACATTGAAGAATCTTAGCAGATGTTTTCTTAGAGGAAAAGTGACCTCCACATGCCTCACTGTGACAGAATTTAAGGATGGACTCTTGTTCAGATTCTGGAACACACCTCCTAATGACTTGGTCAGGGCAGAACTTATAGAGGTAAGGATCATCAAACACATAGTGTCTAACATCAGAAAGAAATTTCCTTCGAGCTTGAGTCCCTAAAAATTTTGGAATGACTCCTGTCACTAAGAAATTTGCTATGTCAGCATACCAAGGGAAGTCACTCACAGAGTATAGGTGTTCATCAGGAAACGAATCAGACACAGAGAGGTGATTTGAGTTGTCTTTGAATTCCATCCTAGAGAGGTGATCAGCTACAACATTTTCAACTCCCTTTTTATCCTTGATTGTGAGGTCAAATTGTTGTAAGAGAAGGACCCACCTAATCAGTCTAGCCTTAGAATCTTGTTTTTGGAATAGGTATTTTAGTGCAGAATGGTCAGTGAACACAGTGATGGGTGATCCTAAGAGGTAGGAACTAAACTTCTCTAAGGCAAACATAATAGCAAGTAACTCCTTTTCAGTGGTGGTGTAGTTGATTTGGGCATCATTTAAGGATTTTCATGCATAAGCAATGACATAAGGAGTTTTATCACAACGTTGTCCTAACACAGCTCCAACAGCAAAGTCACTGGCATCACACATAAGTTCAAAAGGAAGGTTCCAATTTGGAGATTTCATAATGGGAGGAGAGGTGAGAGAGGATTTGAGGGTTGAGAATGAACCCTCACAGCTTTCTGTCCAAACAAATGGAGCATCCTTTACTAAGAGAGCACAAAGGGGACAGGATATTGAACTAAAGTCCTTGATGAATCTTCTATAGAAACCAGCATGTCCTAAGAAAGACCTCACTTCCTTGATAGTTTTGGGTGATGGAAGGTGACGAATGATGTCAACCTTTTCTTTATCAACTTCAATCCCCCTACTCGAGACCAGATGGCCTAGAACAAGTCCCTCTTTAACCATGAAATGGCATTTTTCCCAGTTTAGGACCAGATTTTTTTCTTCACATCTTGACAAGACTCTCTCCACATTCTGCAGACATCCCTCAAAAGTATCCCCAAACACAGAGAAGTCATCCATGAAGACCTCAAGAAAATCCCCTACCATGTCTGAGAAGACTCCCATCATGCACCGCTGGAAGGTTCCAGGGGCATTTCATAACCCGAAGGGCATGCGTTTGAAGGCAAAGGTACCAAAAGGACATGTGAATGTAGTCTCCCCTTGATCCTCTAGGGAGACCTCAATTTGATTGTACCCCGAGTACCCATCTAAGAAACAGTAGAAGGCATGACCTGCCACTCTCTCAAGGACTTGGTCAATGAATGGTAATGGGAAATGGTCCTTCTTGGTGAATGAGTTTAGTTTCCTATAGTCAATGCAGACCCTCCATCCACTACTCACCCTTGTTGGAAAAATCTCTCCATCCTCATTGGTTATCACTGTGATTCCAGCCTTTTTTGGAACCACTTGGATTGGGCTCACCCATTCACTCTCAGCTATGGGATATATGATGCCAGCTTTCAACAATTTCAGAAGTTCCTTCCTTACTACCTCCATGAGATTAGGATTGAGTCGCCGTTGAGGTTGACGACATGGCTTTGAATCAGATTCCAGAACAATCCTATGAGTCCCGATAAGTGGGCTAATCCCAGGAATATCAGAAAGGGTCCAACCAATGGCTTTCTTATGCTTCCTAAGGACATCTAGAAGCATCCTCTCATGATTGGCTTCAAGAGAAGAAGAAATGACAATAGGATGTGTTTGATTTTCCCCTAGGAAGGCATACTTTAGTGAAGCAGGAAGTTCCTTCAATTCAAGATCAGGTTGGTTCACAATTTCAGCAGAAGATTGGGACATTGGATCAAGATCAATTTCTTTTTTTAGAGGTTCAGATAGGATTGATTCATCACATGTAGAGGTTTCAGCTACTAGATTGGTTTGATCAGATTTAGGGAAGGAATTTAGAGGGGTCTCTATGAAATTGGTTTCTTGAAAGGTTTCACTGATTGTTGGACCTAAGACTTCATCATAAGAGCAATTTGAAAATTATTCAAGCCAAGGAGATAAACTTCCTTCATATGAACAAAGGAAATCAATCTCATTCTGACTTAAACATTCATCAAATATTCCTTGATGTTCCATGGATTCATTATCAATGCTTCCTATCATGTTTACTTCATGAATATCCTCTTCATCCCCTATTTGTGAGCTTTCATTATAGATGTTCAGGTCTAGACTCATGTTCCCAAAGGTGATGGTCATGTTCCCATTTCGGACTCGAATAACAGAGTTGATTGTTGCAAGGAAAGGACGACCAAGGATGATTGGGGTTTGTTCCTTATTTCCTAAGTTTGGATGGTTGTCAAGGACAATGAAATCAGCAGGGTAGATGAAGTTTTCAACCTTTACCAGAACATCCTTTAAAATCCCCTTTGGAACCCTAATGCTATGATCAGCAAGTTGAAGTGTGACAGATGTGGGTTGGAGTTCTTCTAGGCCTAACTGGCAGTACACAGCAAATGGGATGAGATTGACACTAGCACCTAGGTCACACAAGGCTTTGACAACTTTTCTTTATCCTAGTTCAACATTGATGTAAGGGCAACCTGGGTCTTTCAACTTAGGAGTAATTGTACCTTGAATGGTGGTACTCACATTAGCAGCCAAAAGGACATGGTTTTTATGTGAAAATTTTCTTTTAAAAGTGCACAAGTCCTTAAGGTACTTTGAGTAGGCAGGTATGGTTTGGATTGCATCGAGAAGGGGTATGTTCAACTTGACTTGTGAAAATATTTCCCTCAACGTTTCACTCAATTCAGGTTTGGTTTTCCCCCTCATGTGTTGAGGAAATGGTGCAGGTTGTGGGGTTGTTTGTTGAAGAGTTGTTTCTTTCACATTGTTATCAGTTTCTTCAGTTTGATCTTGTGGTTCATTTAAATTTTCATCCAAGTTTGAATGTTCAGGTGGGTTCTGAATTAGTTGTTCAGGTTTCTCAATTGATTTCCCACTTCTTAAAACAGTCACAGCCTTTAGTTGTTCATGAGTTGTTTGAGAACAACTTGACTCTCCCCTTGAAGTTGAGGACGGCACCGCCTGAGTAGGCATGGGTTCCTTTCCTGTTTTGATGGTTTGAAGTTCTTGTTTTAGGGAAGATACCTCCGAGTTCATCCTCTCCATTTGTTTGCACAGTTGTTCTAGTAGGCTTTGTGGAACAGTTTGGGTTGGTGCTTGAGTAGGTTGGTTTATCCCAGGGGGATATTTTGGAGGTGGGATGGTTTGTTGAAAATGGACCGGTGGTTGTTGGTATTGGATAGGTTGGGTTTGGAACTGGTTATGGTTTTGGTAGTTCTGATGGGGGTAAGGATTTTGTCCCTGTGGTTAACTAGGTTGTTGGTTATCTTTCTAGCGGAAGCCTGGGTGGTCATTGTACCTTGGATTGAAGGTGTTTTGGTATTGGGGCTTTTGAAAGTTTAGGGCATTGACTTCCGCTGGGGATCCTCCTAGAAGAACATCCTTTATGGATGGAATGGTTGGGCAGTTGTCTGTTTTATGGTCATGTTTGTCACAAATTGTGCAAACAAGGTCTACATTTTGGATTTCATGGACTTTCCTAAGGTCTATCTCTTCAACCTTCCTAGAGAGTGCTGCGAGTTTAGCCCTAAGGCTTTCCTCTTCTCTAAGTGTATGAATTCCAGTGGTTCTTTGTGGCTTTTCAGAATAAGGTGAAGTTCCCCAAGTTTGGTTTTGTTCAGCCAGACTTTCGAGATACTCATAAGCATCATTTGGGGCCTTGTTTTTAAAGGTTCCGTTACACATCATGTCAATGAATTGTTTATTACCCGGACCCAAACCTTCATAGAAAATTCTCACTTGTTCAGGTATAGAAAACCCATGGTGTGGAACCATGTTTAGGGTGTCTTTGAACCTCTCCCATGTTTCATAGAATGATTCTCCCTCTTTTTCAAAAAAGTTTTGGATGCTCTTTTTAAGTGCAATTGTTTTGTGATGAGGGAAGTATTTTTTGTAGAATTCTCTTTGCAGTTGGTCCCAAGAGTGGATTGATGCAGGTCTCAAGTTGTTTAGCCGATTTTTAGCTCGATCCTTTAATGAAAAAGGAAATAGCCTCATCTTAGCGGATTCTAGTTGATGTGGGGGACACATGGTTTCAACAATGTCGTTGAACTCTTTGACATGAAGGTATGGCATTTCTGACTCCATCCCATGAAAGGTTGGAAGGTGGTTTAGGACATGGGGTTTGAATATGTAGTTGGTGTCTCCTATGGAATTGTGTCTAATGCATGAGGGGGCATTGGTCCAAGCTGGAGTGAGGTAGTCGTTCATGGTTTGATCAACTACATTCCCTAAGTTTGGAGCTTCTTGGTTTTGGATTCCCATTTGATTCCCCCCAGGGTTTACAATTTGATTTTGTGGATGACCCTCCATTGGACTTGTTTCAAGTTCTGACTTTGGGGTTTCAAGAATATTTGAATCATATTTAAACAATCCCTTAGGTGCACTTGACTCCCCTATCCTAGGACTTTCCACCCTAACTAGTCTGTTTGAGAAATCGCGGGTGTAGGCGGACATGCGCCAAAAAAAAAGCGAGAAAGGGACAAGATAAGAGATCTTGGGTGAGAGTAGAAGAATGGAGGTGAGGAAAGAAGGTTTTTTTTTGGATCTAAGGTACTTACTTGGTCCCCGGCAACGGCGCCAAAATTTGGTTCACGCCCAAATTTACCCAAGAGAAGAAGGGTAGAACGGTCCTTGTAGTGTAGCTTGGGTTGTCGATTCCACAGAGACCTAAGAAGATAACTAAGATACACAACCTAAGGGATGGATTTTTGGCTATGAAGTGGCCAACTTGGATTGATTTTGGATGGGTTTTTAAGATATCTAAAATATTTAAGTGGATTCAATTTAAAATAATGAGTTGATCCTAGGTTATCACTCGGGGTGGATTGGACGTATTTTCTTTTTAATGATTTCAATTTCTTAAATTTGAGAAGGGTTCATTTAAGGAGATAAAACAACATCATCACATACTGGTTTAATGCCTACACCCTCTAATACTAATCACCTATACACTTGAAGGATCAAAGTTTTGAGCACTTCAAGGTAAAGGATCGTATTAGTACTTGAAGTGTGTGGCCTTAAATTCAACAAGGACGATGGAGTTTAAAAATCATCAAATAAAAATCCCCATTAAAGAAGTGATTATACATTAATTATGTGATAAATAACATCCAATCCAGACCCTTGCTACTCCCTTGGATCAACCCATAAGTGGGTTATCCCTCCATTGATCCCATGGTTTCAATGGAAGCGGAAAGTAGACTCATAAGGGAGGAAATGGAGAAGTAAAGAAAACAACAAAGATAAAATGATCACTCCACCGTTGTGTGAATAATTTCACAAGGGTTGGTGTGAATAAATTCACACCTTGATCCAACGGTATCAAAGTGATATTAAGAACAACAGAATAAGAGTAGAAGAAGAACTTTTATTAAGAAACTAAAGTGAATTGAACAACTTACATGTGAAAGACAAAATTGAGGCGACAAAAATGCAGCATAACATTACAATTAAACAAAGCATCCAAGATCCTCAACTCCTTCACCACCACTGCCTTAAATAGGCATTTTCGGAGCCTTGGGTCGAACCAACAATAGTAAAAAGCATCTTAATTAATTTTTCTAGGCTATAGGTGGTGGAAAGCTTGTGGAATTTGGACTTTTCCACGTTTGACCCGAGGTGGCAGCCATCTTTACTTCACCGAACAGACGCGTCTGGAAGACCTTCTAGACGGCCGAATCAGGGTGGGCCATAGAAGACGAAAATTGATCTCCCGATGTCTTATAACCGTCTGTAAAATTTGGACCCATTTGGAGTTGTGGATTCCGAGATATGATCAAAGTGGTGGACTGTTTTTCTGGGCCGCAGAATCTTGCCCAGAATTTTATCTCTAACTTGGGCCGACTAAATGACCAACATGGAGGCCGAATTAGCATTAACTCCTGAAGAGTGATTTGTTCCTATACATGTCTTCTATAATCCCACGAAAGTTGGGATAAATTGGGCTTGTATGTTGGGCCCCAAAGTCTCATCAGTGGGAAGGTGTCCAATCTGCCTTCTCCAGAATTGCTTCCTTTCATTGCCAAATATCTCCATCATCCTCCATGAATTCTCCACTGATCCCTGAATCAAACATGTTCATATTTAAGTGTAGATAAATTTCCAAAAATATCAAATTAAAATATGTAAAATTCAATTCCTTACAATCAGATGAATCATTGAGTACTTTAAATGATGTTAAAAAATGTACCACATAATAGTGCATTTTAAGAAGGTATTACAAACATAATGTGAAATGATGTTCAAAGTGTAAAATGCACTAAAATTGGTGTTTATGAATAACAAAGAACATGAAAATTATGTATATTAACAATGAATATTAGCCTCATTTAGTGGCTAATCACACCCCCCAACTTGAGTTTTGGTAGTCCCGAGCAAAATATATCTCATCAAAAATGAAATTCGAATTCCCTTTTCCAAAAACATTTTAATACACAATGATCACCAAAAAACCTTATACCAAACAATCATGAAACCCATAAAAATATTTTAATACAAGATATTTTCATAAGCATATCCCAATCCCAAGCACATTCCTTTGATCAAATCCATCATCATACTTCATCCAACTCAATTAGGTGTAATGATGTGTTGTGAATCACAATAGATATGGGGGTTCATTTTCATTCAAGGGGGAAATCATGGAAGCGCTAGGTGGAATCACATTTAATCCTAATATGAGTATTCTTCATCCCTCTTTTTTTTTGATTTTTTTTTGCAATATTGCTATAGTAATTGAGATTGCAATTAATCAAATTAACCCATGTAGCAAGACTTTGCCGATGACTCCCAGACTCAAAGGCCTTAGGGCACCAAGTGAAACCCACATACTCGGGCATCGTCTCGAGTTAACTTAATCAAAAACAAAGTCATATTACCATAAATAGAGATAGATTGAAAAACTCAGGGCTAGACAACTCTGGAGTCACGATCCCCAAGTGCCGAAAGCCTCGCATTTTATCAATCCATTTCTCTACACGCAAATTTTTATTTTTATTTTTTATTTTTTATTTTTTAATAATTTTTTTTTAATTATTTTTTTTGGAATACTCATATTATTCATAAAAATAAAACCATCCTATGCTATTTATTATGGGACCCCAAAAATTCAAATTAGTACCCCACAGTCTAGAGGACGTGCATTGTGGCATTTTTTTTTATTTGGATGAAAATATAAACGATGAAATATCACATTGGACAGCCACACTTTCCAAAATCTATGCTCATGAAATTATACAAGGATTAAAATCAGAATCAGGGCATGCTAAATTATTTGATATTCAGTTTCAAAGTGTGCAATGTGTATTACCATGTTCAAAGTTAAAGTAATTTTTCCTTCCATTTACTTTTTTTTTTCAAATCATTCAATTTTTGTTTTTGACACAAAAGCATTTTTTTTTATTTTATCTCCCCCCCAACTTAAAACAACACTATCCCCAGTGTTTGAATAAATGAAAAATTAGAAGGAGTAGAGGCAGGGAATAAAAATTTAAAAAGGAAATTGAAAATGAGGATTATGGAATGAAGTCACCTGGTGGTTGAAGTTTGAAGTTCTTGCCGCTCGAATTTATTCCTTTGATATCCATGTCGCTTGCAAAGTTCCCTAGTGGAAAAAGGAAAAAACAAAACAAACAAAACAAACAATATATATATTTATTTATATAATAAAGGAAGTAAAATATAAGAATATATATAAAAATTATAGAATAAGGTAGCACAAGAAGCCGAAGGTCAGTGGTAAGCGCGCGCCCCTGTCTCCCTTCGGTCCCGGGTTCGAGTCCCCGCGGCTTCGCCGGTTGTGACGGGATTTTCCCCACGGCCTATGGCGTGGACTTTTTTTTTGTATTATTATATTTTTTTTCTTAACTTATTGAATAATAAAAACAAAATAAACTGATGATACATTGTCTTCTTTTTAAATTTCTGGGTAAGGTATTACTCAAGGATCACACCACGTGACACAGATGAATATGGTGCTCCTCTTTCGTACCCATCCATACTCATAATAGAAGAACAGGTCAAAAGTCTATTTTTTATTTTTAAATATAAAAATGATTAAGTAATCTTATTTGAAAAATAAAGATGATTCAGAAATATTATAAACATAAAAACCACGGGTTGCCTCCCGTGCAGCGCTTTGTTTAACGTCGTTAGCCCGACATAGATCCCAAATTTATCAATTTTTTTCCTTGTTCATAGATTGGATCAATTAACTCAACATCTATTTCCTGTTTATTGAATGATTCAACGAATGTTTTTAACCTTTGACCATTGACCTTGAAAATGTGACCACTTGTGGGATCTTGAATCTCTACTGCCCCATGGGGGAATACATGATGCACTATGAAAGGTCCTGACCATCTAGACCTTAACTTTCCCGGATGTAAATGAAGTTTTGAACTATACAAGAGCACAAGTTTTCCCGGTTCAAAATGTTTGACCTTGATATTCCTAGATTGGTAGGCTTGAACTCTAGCTTTATTGATCCTTGAATTTTCATAAGCCTCCATCCTTAGTTCCTCCAGTTCATTGAGATCTAATTTCCTTCTTGTTCCGGCCAATGAGAGGTCATAATCCATTTTCTTAATTGCCCAAAAGGCCTTATGTTCAATCTCCACTGGCAAATGGAATGCTTTTCCATAAACCAACCTATATGGGGACATTCCTAAAATGGTTTTATATGCAGTTCTATAGGCCCAAAGCGCATCTAAGAGTTTCTCAGACCAATCTTTCCTAGAGGGGTTGACAGTTTTTTCAAGAATTTTCTTAATTTCACGATTGGCTAACTCAGCTTGACCATTGGTCTGTGGGTGGTAAGCAGTGGAAACTTTGTGAGAAATTCCATATTTTTCCATGAGTGATGAGAATGGACGATTGCAAAAATGAGTTCCACGATCACTTATGATAGCCCTAGGAATTCCAAATCTAGAGAATATGTTTTCTTTTAGGAATCTAATCATAGTTTGATGATCATTGGATTTTGTGGGAATGGCCTCAACCCATTTTGAGACATAATCAACAGCTAAGAGTATGTAGAGGTATCCCCGAGAGTTTGGGAAGGGACCCATGAAATCAATTCCCCAACAGTCAAAGATTTCAACCACTAAGATGGGAGTGAGTGGCATTTGATTCCTTTTTGTGATGGACCCTACTTGTTGACACCTAGGACAGCTTTGACAATATGTGTAGGAGTCCCTTGAAAGGGTGGGCCAGAAAAGACCACATTGAAGAATATTAGCAGATGTTTTCTTAGAGGAAAAGTGACCTCCACATGCCTCACTGTGACAGAATTTAAGGATGGACTCTTGTTCAGATTTTGGAACACACCTCCTAATGACTTGGTCAGGGCAGAACTTATAGAGGTAAGGATCATCAAACACATAGTGTCTAACATCAGAAAGAAATTTCCTTCGAGCTTGAGTCCCTAAGAATTTTGGAATGACTCCTGTCACTAAGAAATTTGCTATGTCAGCATACCAAGGGCAGTCACTCACAGAGTATAGGTGTTCATCAGGAAACGAATCAGACACAGAGAGGTGATTTGAGTTGTCTTTGAATTCCATCCTAGAGAGGTGATCAGCTACAACATTTTCAACTCCCTTTTTATCCTTGATTTTGAGGTCAAATTCTTGTAAGAGAAGGACCCACCTAATCAGTCTAGCCTTAGCATCTTGTTTTTGGAATAGGTATTTTAGTGCAGAATGGTCAGTGAACACAGTGATGGGTGATCCTAAGAGGTAGGACCTAAACTTCTCTAAGGAAAACACAATAGCAAGTAACTCCTTTTCAGTGGTGGTGTAGTTGATTTGGGCATCATTTAAGGATTTTCTTGCATAAGCAATGACATAAGGAGTTTTATCACAACGTTGTCCTAACACAGCTCCAACAGCAAAGTCACTGGCATCACACATAAGTTCAAAAGGAAGGTTCCAATTTGGATATTTCATAATGGGAGGAGAGGTGAGAGAGGATTTGAGGGTTGAGAATGAACCCTCACAGCTTTCTGTCCAAACAAATGGAGCATCCTTTACTAAGAGAGCACAAAGGGGACGAGATATTGAACTAAAGTCCTTGATGAATCTTCTATAGAAACCAGCATGTCCTAAGAAAGACCTCACTTCCTTGATAGTTTTGGGTGATGGAAGGTGATGAATGATGTCAACCTTTGCTTTATCAACTTCAATCCCCCTACTCGAGACCAGATGGCCTAGAACAAGTCCCTCTTTAACCATGAAATGGCATTTTTCCCAGTTTAGGACCAGATTTTTTTCTTCACATCTTGACAAGACTCTCTCCACATTCTGCAGACATCCCTCAAAAGTATCCCCAAACACAGAGAAGTCATCCATGAAGACCTCAAGAAAATCCCCTACCATGTCTGAGAATATTCCCATCATGCACCGCTGGAAGGTTCCAGGGGCATTGCATAACCCGAAGGGCATGCGTTTGAAGGCAAAGGTACCAAAAGGACATGTGAATGTAGTCTTCCCTTGATCCTCTAGGGAGACCTCAATTTGATTGTACCCTGAGTACCCATCTAAGAAACAGTAGAAGGCATGACTTGCCACTCTCTCAAGGACTTGGTCAATGAATGGTAAGGGGAAATGGTCCTTCTTGGTGAATGAGTTTAGTTTCCTATAGTCAATGCAGACCCTCCATCCACTACTCACCCTTGTTGGAAAAATCTCTCCATCCTCATTGGTTATCACTGTGATTCCAACCTTTTTTGGAACCACTTGGATTGGGCTCACCCATTCACTCTCAGCTATGGGATATATGATGCCAGCTTTCAACAATTTCAGAAGTTCCTTCCTTACTACCTCCATGAGATTAGGATTGAGTCGCCGTTGAGGTTGACGACATGGCTTTGAATCAAATTCCAGAACAATCCTATGAGTCCTGATAAGTGGGCTAATCCCAGGAATATCAGAAAGGGTCCAACCAATGGCTTTCTTATGCTTCCTAAGGACATCTAGAATCATCCTCTCATGATTGGCTTCAAGAGAAGAAGAAATGACAATAGGATGTGTTTGATTTTCCCCTAGGAAGGCATACTTTAGTGCAGCATGAAGTTCCTTAAATTCAAGATCATGTTGGTTCACAATTTCAGCAGAAGATTGGGACATTGGATCAAGATCAATTTCTTTTTTTAGAGGTTCAGATAGGATTGATTCCTCACATGTAGAGGTTTCAGCTACTAGATTGGTTTGATCAGATTTAGGGAAGGAATTTAGAGGGGTCTCTATGAAATTGGTTTCTTGAAAGTTTTCACTGATTGTTGGACCTAAGACTTCATCATAAGAGCAATTTGAAAATGATTCAAGCCAAGGAGATAAACTTCCTTCATATGAACAAAGGAAATCAATCTCATTCTGACTTAAACATTCATCAAATATTCCTTAATGTTCCATGGATTCATTATCAATGCTTCCTATCATTTTTACTTCATGAATATCCTCGTCATCCCCTATTTGTGAGCTTGCATTATAGATGTTCAGTTCTAGACTCATGTTCCCAAAGGTGATGGTCATGTTCCCATTTCGGACTCGAATAACAGAGTTGATTGTTGCAAGGAAAGGACGACCAAGGATGATTGGGGTTTGTTCCTTATTTCCTAAGTTTGGATGGTTGTCAAGGACAATGAAATCAGCAGGGTTGATGAAGTTTTCAACCTTTACCAGAACATCCTTTAAAATCCCCTTTGGAACCCTAATTCTACGATCAGCAAGTTGAAGTGTGACAGATGTGGGTTGGAGTTCTTCTAGGCCTAACTGGCAGTACACAGCATATGGGATGAGATTGACACTAGCACCTAGGTAACACAAGGCTTTGACAACTTTTCTTTCTCCTAGTTCAACATTGATGTAAGGGAAACCTGGGTCTTTCAACTTAGGAGGAATTGTACCTTGAATGGTGGTACTCACATTAGCAGCCAAAAGGACTTGGTTTTTATGTGAAAATTTTCTTTTAAAAGTGCACAAGTCCTTAAGGTACTTTGAGTAGGCAGGTATGGTTTTGATTGCATCGAGAAGGGGTATGTTCAACTTGACTTGTGAAAATATTTCCCTCAACGTTTCACTCAATTCAGGTTTGGTTTTCCCCCTCATGCGTTGAGGAAATGGTGCAGGTTGTGGGGTTGTTTGTTGAAGAGTTGTTTATTTCACATTGTTATCAGTTTCTTCAGTTTGATCTTGTGGTTCATTTAAATTTTCATCCAAGTTTGAATCTTCAGGTGGGTTCTAAATTAGTTGTTCAGGTTTCTCAATTGATTTCCCACTTCTTAAAACAGTCACAGCCTTTAGTTGTTCATGAGTTGTTTGAGCACAACTTGACTCTCCCCTTGAAGTTGAGGACGGCACCGCCTGAGTAGGCATGGGTGCCTTTCCTGTTTTGATGGTTTGAAGTTCTTGTTTTAGGGAAGATACCTCCGAGTTCATCCTCTCCATTTGTTTGCACAGTTGTTCTAGTAGGCTTTGTGGAACAGTTTTGGTTGGTTCTTGAGTAGGTTGGTTTATCCCAGGGGGATATTTTGGAGGTGGGATGGTTTGTTGAAAATGGACCGGTGGTTGTTGGTATTGGATAGGTTGGGTTTGGAACTGGTTATGGTTTTGGTAGTTCTGATGGGGGTAATGATTTTGTCCCTGTGGTTGGCTAGGTTGTTGGTTATCTTTCCAGCGGAAGCCTGGGTGGTCATTGTACCTTGGATTGAAGGTGTTTTGGTATTGGGGCTTTTGAAAGTTTAGGGCATTGACTTCCGCTGGGGATCCTCCTAGAAGAACATCCTTGATGGATGGAATGGTTGGGAAATTGTCTATTTTATGGTCATGTTTGTCACAAATTGTGCAAACAAGGTCTACATTTTGGATTTTATGGACTTTCCTAAGGTCTATCTCTTCAACCTTCCTAGAGAGTGCTGCGAGTTTATCCCTAAGGCTTTCCTCTTCTCTAAGTGTATGAATTCCAGTGGTTCTTTGTGGCTTTTCAGAATAAGGTGAAGTTCCCCAAGTTTGGTTTTGTTCAGCCAGACTTTAGAGATACTCATAAGCATCATTTGGGGCCTTGTTTTTAAAGGTTCCATTACACATCATGTCAATGAATTGTTTATTACCCGGACCCAACCCTTCATAGAAAATTCTCACTTTTTCAGGTATAGAAAACCCATGGTGTGGAACCATGTTTAGGGTGTCTTTGAACCTCTCTCATGTTTCATAGAATGACTCTCCCTATTTTTCAAAAAAGTTTTGGATGCTCTTTTTAAGTGCAATTGTTTTGTGATGAGGGAAGTATTTTTTGTAGAATTCTCTTTGCAGTTGGTCCCAAGAGTGGATTGATGCAGGTATCAAGTTGTTTAGCCAATTTTTAGCTCGATACTTTAATGAAAAAGTAAATAGCCTCATCTTAGCGGATTCTAGTTGATGTGGGGGACACATGGTTTCAACAATGTCGTTGAACTCTTTGACATGAAGGTATGGCATTTCTGACTCCATCCCATGAAAGGTTGGAAGGTGGTTTAGGACATGGGGTTTGAATATGTAGTTGGTGTCTCCTATGGAATTGTGTCTAATGCATGAGGGGGCATTGGTCCAAGCTGGAGTGAGGTAGTCGTTCATGGTTTGATCAACTACATTCCCTAAGTTTGGAGCTTCTTGGTTTTGGATTCCCATTTGATTTCCCCCAGGGTTTACAATTTTATTTTGTGGATGACCCTCCATTGGACTTGTTTCAAGTTCTGACTTCGGGGTTTCAAGAATATTTGAATCTGATTTAAACAATCCCTCAGGTGCACTTGACTCCCCTATCCTAGGACTTTCCACCCTAACTAGTCTGTTTGAGAAATCGCGGGTGTAGGCGGACATGCGCCAAAAAAAAAAGCGAGAAAGGGACAAGATAAGAGATCTTGGGTGAGAGTAGAAGAATGGAGGTGAGGAAAGAAGGTTTTTTTGGATCTAAGGTACTTACTTGGTCCCCGGAAATGGCGCCAAAATTTGGTTCACGCCCAAATTTACCCAAGAGAAGAAGGGTAGAACGGTCCTTGTAGTGTAGCTTGGGTTGTCGATTCCACAGAGACCTAAGAAGATACCTAAGATACACAACCTAAGGGATGGATTTTTGGCTATGAAGTGGAAAAATTGGATTGATTTTGGATGGGTTTTTAAGATATCTAAAATATTTAAGTGGATTCAATTTAAAAGAATGAGTTGATCCTAGGTTATCACTCGGGGTGGATTGGACGTATTTTCTTTTTAATGATTTCAATTTCTTAAATTTGAGATGGGTTCATTTAAGGAGATAAAACAACATCATCACTTACTGGTTTAATGCCTACACCCTCTAATACTAATCACCTATACACTTGAAGGATCAAAGTTTTGAGCACTTCAAGGTAAAGGATCGTATTAGTACTTGAAGTGTGTGGCCTTAAATTCAACAAGGACGATGGAGTTTAAAAATCATCAAATAAAAATCCCATTTAAAGAAGTGATTATACATTAATTAGGTGATAAATAACATCCAATCAAGCCCCTTGCTACTCCCTTGGATCAACCCATAAGTGGGTTATCCCTCCATTGATCCCATGGTTTCAATGGAAGCGGAAAGTAGACTCATAAGGGAGGAAATGGAGAAGTAAAGAAAACAACAAAGATAAAATGATCACTCCACCGTTGTGTGAATAATTTCACAAGGGTTGGTGTGAATAAATTCACACCTTGATCCAACGGTATCAAATTGATATTAAGAACAATAGAATAATAGTAGAATAAGAACTTTTATTAAGAAACTAAAGTGAATTGAACAACTTACATGTGAAAGACAAAATTGAGGCGACAAAAATGCAGCATAACATTACAATTAAACAAAGAATCCAAGATCCTCAACTCCTTCACAACCACTGCCTTAAATAGGCATTTTGGGAGCCTTGGGTCGAACCAACAACAGTACAAAGCATCTTAATTAATTTTTCTAGGCTATAGGTGGTGGAAAACTTGTGGAATTTGGACTTTTCCACGTTTGACCCGAGGTGGCATCCAGCTTTACTTTACCGAACAGACGCGTCTGGAAGACCTTCTAGACGGTCGAATCAGGGTGGGCCATAGAATAAGAAAATGGAGCTCCGGATGTCTTCTAACCTTCTGTAACATTTTGGCCCATTTGGAGATGTGGATTCCGAGATATGATCAATGTAGTGGACTATTTTTCTGGGCCGCAGAATCTGGCCCAGAATTTTATCTCTAACTTGGGCCGACTAAATGACCAACATGGAGGCAGAATTAGCATTAACTCATGAAGAGTGATTTGTTCCTATACATGTCTTCTAGAATCCAATGAAATTTGGGATTAATTGGGCTTGTATGTTGGGCCCCACAGTCTCATCAGTGGGAAGGTGTCCAATCTCCCTTCTCCAGAATTGCTTCCTTTCATTGCCAAATATCTCCATCATCCTCCATGAATTCTCCACTGATCCCTGAATCAAACATGTTCATATTTAAGTGTAGATAAATTTCCAAAAATATCAAATTAAAATATGTAAAATTCAATTCCTTACAATCAGATGAATCATTGGGTACTTTAAATGATGTTCAAAAATGTACCACATAATAGTGCATTTTAAGAAGGTATTACAAACATAATGTGAAATGATGTTCAAAGTGTAAAATGCACTAAAATGGTGTTTATGAATAACAAAGAAAATGAAAATTATGTATATTAACAATGAATATTAGCCTCATTTAGTGGCTAATCAGAAAGTTAGCACGACCTTTTTCATAAAATTTCTCATATGGTATTTTCTACCAGGAATATACCACCTTGCCTTAGTATATTTAATAAATGCTTGGAATTCATTAATAATGGAAAGGTCCAATTGATGACCAAAATGATGTTTTAATGGGAAAATTCCACTTAAAGTGTTTTGTAATGAGTTATGGAATGCTTAGTACATGGACTTTATTATTCTTTTTATGCTTAAAATTAAATGGTACACAGGTGTGACCCTCATCGAATCCACTTGACTGTTAAAAAGGGAATAGTTCTACACCTGGACCCTTTATTATTAAATTTAATGTGAAGGAATGTGTTGTTTACCCCTTGAGAGATAACTAGGTTTTTATTGAAATCTAAGGACGATCTCATTGGTTTTGGAGATTTTATATGCCGAGAGAGATATATGTTATATCTTGGATGGGATCACTATGTAGGATACTTACCTCCATATGAGAGATAATAGTTCCTAGCAGAGAACATGTGGATGGGATCTGTGGAAATATGGTTAAACCATTCCATGAGAGATACTCAGACCCCTTTTTGAGATATTAGGGATGGGTTAAAAGGGGATATGTTGTACTTATTTCTAAGAGTGATACATGGGATTCCATTTATGGATCACCATGAACAGACTCTTTTATACTGGATAATTGTTATGCTCCTCATGTAATACTTGGTTTCCTTTATAAGGTTTACCTTTGATGGGCCTAGGATTCTGTTTAATTTATTATAAGAGATGCCTCTTTTAAGTAAAGGAAAAAATGATAATTAATTAAATTGAAAGACACGTCCACCAGGGAAAATAACATGCTTGGTATTGGTCCCTTCTTACTACATAGTTATGATGAATTGTTATTACTTTATATATATATGTATAGGTTCAACATAGTTAGAGACATTTTGGCTTCGGCCGAAGTAGGTATGGTCGGCCAGGTGTCCTTGAGGATATTAAGACTAACTTGTTACATTTATTTATTTATTTACATTTTGTTTATTTATTATACCTAGACACTATGTAATTTATATTCATAGATTGGATTATGCTTTAGACACTGTTGGTGGTGGCCTGCTAAGTATATCTCACACCCTTCTCAATCCACCATTGCATAGGGGTACCCTAGCAGACCACATGTTCACATGCCATTAGATTATTTCTTTTTTGTATATTGAACAATGGAGATTATGAGAAAAAGATTGAGCGAATACTCAGGATGCTCATGGAGATCTCCCTCAATGATTTGGATTATTTTATTTATTCATGTATTTTATCATATCTAATTATTGTATTTTTCCAACTTTGTATTTTTCCACATCACATGGATATTAAAACATAGTTGTATATTATTTATTGTGGCCATATTTATTCAGTTATTATCTTTATATTTTTCTTCTCCTTTCATTTCTTATTACTACTTCCATTGTTTTTTATTAATTTACTTCTAAAATACTAATGTGATACTCTGATCATGAGGGTATAGTCTCCCCCACCATACCATCTTTAGATACTCTCTTCTAGTTAGAATCCTCTGGTATACAGTTTGACACAGTTTGTTCAAAACCACATCGAGAAGTTCATATTAGATATGGTGGATGTGTATCTAGTCTTTCTGGTAATTATTGAAATCCTCTTGGTGTAGTCCTATATTAGAGATGATTTTTCACCTATATTGATATCTCCCCAGATACAATGAGAGAGCGTCGGTTATACACCACACAAAATTAAATGTCATTGGTCTTGGTAAATAGAATTCGTCAGAGTCACATGCTGGAAGAATGGTTGTTATTAAGGTATGGTTAATCCTAAGTGATACATGGGTTCCCAAATAGGAACACTTTGGATGGACTCACAAACACTAGTGGGTTCTTCTTTGGACTATTGTTAGGCTTAGTCAAGGTTCTTGGTATGTGGACATTAGACTATGTACTTACATCATACTCATAAGCATTGGAGAATATAATACCTTGGATGATCTCCTTGGTCTACATTTTATGATTCATAGGGTACCCCAGTTCCATGTCAGGCTTGGATGATTTTTTGGAGTGTGATGATCTAAGTGTGTCAGATCAGGTATACACCCATGTTCATGTCAGGGAATGATAGCTTAAAGTGAATGTTTGGATGTGAGACTAACTACATGTGTGTAATGAGATTAAGGGTATGTGTTCAAAGTAAACATGAGATGCCTTGGGAGAAGGTGTTGTGTCTTGAGTTGTGATATGGTGGTCATATAATCTGAGTGTTTTTGTAAACAGTAATCCAAAAGTGGCATGAATTGTTTTATCTTTCCTTCAGAGATACATTCGGCGAGGAACCATTCCAGACACCCCATCATATTAAGATGAGTGTGATGTGGAAGGTGGAAGATCCTTTGATGGAAAGTTCGCATGACTAGTTTTTAGCCTATTCGATCAAAATTAGATTGTTATGAGTGAATGAAGACCTTACTAAGTCCTTAGATGTAATTAGTTTTCCCAAGAAGGATGTATAATGTAATGAGTGTCATTAGAATGATGAATGCATTCTTAAATAAGAAAATCCATCACTAGAAAGTCCCGTGGAATGGGGTTAATATTTTAAATTCTAGAACCTATGGTGGAGAGTGCCATGTGATTGGTAATTAAGGAGATGACGATGTGATCATGACTTTATTTTGAAGGTCTTGGGTAAGAACCGTTTCAATTTTTGATTAGAAACTAAGCATTGAATCTAATTTTCAATTAATCTTGTCTCGTAGGCTTTATGTAGTTCTTTGAGGTGCATTGGGAATTGGTAACGTGGCATGCCAATTTTTAGCGAATATTTACAAACTAAATAAGTTGGGTGTTTTTTACATTGTTTTCCCAAGGATTGTTGGGGATGATAAATTCTAAGGTGGGGAGAATGTAGCATCCCATGTTTTTTGACCAAATGAAATTCCAAAGAAATTTAAATTTTATCATATGGTGGATGGTCCGTTCTCTAAACCAATATTTTAAATCTAAATAAAATATTTGGAATAATTAAAGGTGCTTTTCATGGACCTAGTTTTTGTCCTGAGAGGTGTCTCGGGTGTTCCATCAAGTTTTGGGGGGCACCGGCCCCTGAAAACTCAAGTATAGAAGGACTAGTGGGGGCACACAATTTGTATGAAATCAAGCATCCCACCAAGTGAAACTATGTGTCCCATATAGTGGAGCTCAAGGTCTAACCCGTTTTGTTCTAATCATGCAAGAGGATCCACATGACCGTGTGGACTTCTGTAGGTCATGGATAGAGGGGGAACACATAGATTGCACATGATTGTCCAAACTGGGTGCATGAACCTTGCAACCCCCTTCCTGGGTAGTGTAACTTTCACAATTTGTGCATGGTTTGGAAAACTGTGTGGATAAATCATGAACATCATTAAAGGGGATGGAAATTATCATTTTGACCCTCCATCCTTATTTCTTTTTCCCTACCTTCTTTCCCCTCTCACCCACATGAAATACCTCCCCTGTGGAGATCTTCCACTTGCCATATAAATATGAGGAGATCTCCCTCATACAACCTTTTATTTGGGTATCATCAAGTGAATTGGATATATCTCAGTGATTCTATGACACATCCTTCATCTTTTATTTGTTTCTTTTCTCACCACTTGCACTATCTTTATTTAAGCTAATTCATCCCATTTTTAAGGTGAATGTATATTTCTTCATTTCTCTCAAATCAGATCAAATCAAACCTCAATATTGGACGTGTAGGTTGTCATAAGAACACATTAGGAGGTCTATATATTTTTCCCTTAACATCTCGTCATTTATAAATTTCTTTGTTGTTTCGTGCACCTGTATTTCCATGTGACACCTCTTAAATGCGATAATTAATTTATTGAACCTATGGCATATAATCTGTAGCCCTTGTATATTAAATCCTAATTGTTGAGTGTCATGAAACTCATGATTGAAAGATTCCTAAGAGTGTGATTCTTACATGCATTAATTAATTAATTGTTATGCTAATAAAACCAATCGATGAGATGCACTGTCTTTTAAAATGTATACATGTTGTTAAAATGGAACGAGATGGGAGGTGACACTTCCCTATGTTTCCCCTTAGTGACCATAACACATCTTAAGTGGTTAAAGTCTAATTCTTATAGAACCAACCTGATGAATCCATATGGAATGTATGCTAGAATGACCTTTTTCATACAATTGCTCGTATGGTGTTATCTACCATGGGTAGACCGCAAAGCCTTAATATATTTAATAAATGCTTGGAATAAATTTATAATAGAAAGGACCTGTTAATTAATTAAATGATGTGTTAATGGGAAATGACCTCTTCTACTATTTTTTAATTACTTATGACATGGTTAATACATGGCCTTTATTATCCTTTTTATTCTTAAAATTTAAATGGTAAATGGGCGTGACCATCATCGAATCCACTTTATTAGTAAAAATGGTATGTATCTACACCCATCCTCTTTAGTATTAAATTTAATGTGAAGGAATGTTTTTTACCCATTGATCGATACTTAGGTACCTTTTTATAGAATACCAAGGACAAGCTCATAGGTTTTAGAGATTTTATACACCGGGAGTGATACATGTTATATATTGGATAGGCTCATAGGGCGAGATACTTACTTCCATAAGAGCGATATTGGTTCCTTGGAGAGAACCCGTGGACAAGATTAGTGGAAAGAAGGTTACACCATGCCACAAGTGATAGTCAGACCTCTTTGTGAGATACTATGGATAGGATTAGAGGGTATGTATTGTATTTATTGCTGAGAGTGATACTTGGGATTCCATTTATGGATCTCCATGGATGAACTCCTTTATCTTGGATAATTTATAATCTCATAGTGTGATACTTGGGTTCCTTTATACGGTTCTCCTTGAATGGACCTAGGATATTGTTTAATTGATTATAAGTGATGCCTCTTCTATTTAAATGAAAAATGACAACTAATTAAATTGAAGGATGGTTTCACCATAAAAAATCACATGCCTAGTCTTAGTCCCTTCTTTCTACTTAGTATGATGGCTTATTATTTGATTATATCCGATATGTATAGGTCCACCTTAGTCAAAGAATTTATGTCTTAGGCTAAAGCATATATGGTAGGCCAGGTGTCCTTGAGGAACCTGAGCCCGACTTGTTACATTTTTTTATTTACCTTATTTTTCTTAATTATACCTGCACATTGTATAATTTATACTCATAGACTAAATTATAATTTAGAAAGTATTTTCGGTAGTTTACTGAGTATATCTCATACCCTGCTCAGGCCGCCATTTCACCATAGTACCTGAGTATACCTCATGTTCACTGGTCTTGGATTATTGTTTGTGTTGTGCATTGCACATGAGAGCTTAGGAGCACATGACTGATGTAGTACTCATGAATCTTATGGAGATCACCCTTAGGGATTTTGATTATTTTTTTATTCATGTATTTTATTTTATCTCCTTGTTGTATGTTTCTTACTTTGTATTTTTTCACATCACATGGACATGCATGGATGTATGTATATTATTTTCAGTGGAAATATTTGTTCAGTTATTATCTTTATCTTTCACTGCTCTTATCATTTGCTATTACTGATTCTACAATTATTTATTTATTTACATCAGAAATACCGTTAGGCTACTATAATCATGAAAGTATTGTCTCCCCATCCTATCATCTTAAGATCCTCACTGCTAGTTGGAAACCTCTAGTGTATGGGGAGGTGCGCTTGAGGCCATGTGGAAACCTATATGCCTACTTGTTTTAGTAGTCATTTGACCTGGGATTTTAAAAATACTCAAAATGGAAAAAACAAGATCATATTATTCTCAAATATTATAAAAATGATCCTTAATTCATTTTTGATGTGTAGTAATTGACCGCATGACAATACGACACACAATGTGACTATTATGACCCAAAGTATGTGTTTTCAATATAGAAGTGTCAATTAAGTTTAAAACATGCATCACGTGCCCAAAAATGATTAAATTATCTCAAACTATTTTTAAACATTATGAAAATCATACACAATTCAATTGTGATGTGTAACAATCGACTGCACATCAATCTGACAGAATATGTGGTTGGTGTGACTCGAAATGCGTGTTTTCAATATAAACGGGTCATTTTAATAATATAATTAATTTTATAACAGATAATACCATTAATATAAACAATAATTGAAAAAATAATTTATCAGATGTGAAATATAAAACACTAAAATTATATATATATATATATATTTTATTTAATGTCAGTAAAATAAACATTGGTTTTATTATAGAGACAAGATTTTGTACAGAGCATGATTGTTGAAAAAATTCTTCTATAAGAGTTTTGATTATTTATATGGATGGTAATATTTTTTGATTGTAAATATGATATGATTCTAATTATTTTGTATTTAAATTGAGAATTGAAATGATGATACAATGTAATATTCGTATTCCAATCCGGTTTTCATCATATTTTTATTTTTATTTATGTATTCTAATTGGTTTTGTTGTGGCGGCATGGTTGTTGCAGGGCCGCAGTTGTGCAACAACTAATATGACCTTTATCAGTGCTAAAAATAATGTGTGGATAAAAGGTGCACACTTTTAATGATGCCATGATTATCCGCATTTTTTGCGATGAAAAAACCATCTTCTAGTGTTGTTAAAGGCGTCATATAAAGTTGTGTTATTTATTTGTTTTGTGTTATTGGTTATTTTTTTTATTATATATTACTATTATTGTTTAATATAATTATTTATGTATACTTCCCCCCTGGGTGAACCTTAGTGGTAGCTTCCTTTGTGGGTCTTGGAGAGGTCTTGAGTTCAAGTCTTGCCGAGTACATCCCTGCATTGTATGTTGCATGATTTTCTTTGTAATGTAGCCCCATTCTCCGAATAAATTGAGTATTCGACCTCAACTTTTATTATTTATGTACACTTCTTTATATGTATTTATTTGTGTATATATATGTAAATTAAATTCTATTTACACACCTCATGAAGAGTTTGTTGGAGTGGTTAACTATACCAAATTTATGAATGACATATTCATGCATAGTAGGATAAATAAATAATAAATAAATACGAAATAATAAAAATATTTTTTTTGT
The DNA here is from genome assembly GCA_963277665.1 of Viscum album. NCBI lineage: Eukaryota > Viridiplantae > Streptophyta > Magnoliopsida > Santalales > Viscaceae > Viscum > Viscum album. Next base: position 730,263,715 of record OY728155.1, read on the forward strand.
CCAATTTAATAAATAAATTAAATTAAAATTTACCTAAAAAAGATAAAAAAAATTAACCCATTATGGTTTTTCTTTGTCCATGATAGCACAATGTTGTTATAATTTAATGTTTTTGGAGATTCCTAGACATTATAGTTCTCATGTTAGGTTGTTTCTTTTGACTAGGGTTTAGAATTACTCTATTGTCAGTTTGGGAAGGGAGTAGTCTACAGAAATTATATATATACAATAAAAAAAAAGAATTTAGATTTTTTCTTGTCCCATATAAGGATGTTGACTATATTTTTAGATGAAATATACGTCTATATATACAATTAAAACAAGAATTGAATATTTTTGGTAGTCCCATAAAGAGTTGTTGACTATATTTTTAGATGAAATATATGTCTATATATATAGAGGCTCATATTTTGTATTGTTCATCACTTACTCACATATCTCTAAAATGTAACTCTTAAAGAGGCAGATCGTTGGATATGGGTGAGATAAGAGTGGTGCACCTAGCTCTATTGCTTTGGGTCCTATTTTCAGCACTCACTATTAATGGTGGCCATGGCCTGGGTGGAGGTACAAAATCTTCCAAGGAAAATGCACCTATTGCCTAGATTTTTCAGTCACTACCTGAAAGAATTCACATTCCCCCCTCGTGTCCAAACTTCCGTCACAACAAGTGTTATGGAAATATGTAACGATTTTATCAGGCATCACCTTCATTGTTTTATCAGATCTTCGATCTCTTAATGTATGATTTTCTCATTTTTCTTCATATATATAAACATATATATATATATATAGTTAATTTCAATTATATTTTATTGGATTTTTTGGTGATTATACAACACTGTTAGCCTTCACCCACATTGATGAAGATAGATCTATAGGGAAATGTTTTCTGATTAATATGTGATGGGTTTTCTCTTTTAAATATAGCGGTGAAAAGAAATATTGTTGATTTTTATGATAATATATAGACAAATGTATGAGGAATCTTGTTCTAGTTGGATTTTTGTACGCGGGGTGTTGGTACTATATGAACCACTAATAATAATAATCTAAAACAGCATGAAAAAATGATGAGTTGATTGCCCCCAATAAAGACACATGGAATAATGATATATAAAAAATGTAAGGAATTTTCTATCCAGTATTAAAAGAAATATAACCAAAACATTCCACACAATTGCACATGAATCATAATACCAGTTTACATCCAGCCAAAAATCAGACAAGTTGTTCCAGGTTATGAAATAACCCCACCATCATCAAAACAAACTGAAAAAAAACACACAAGCTAGTGATAGGCCTAGAAAATTCAAACACATGACCATATCAAATTCCACCTACAACAATAACAACAATAAAAATAATAAAATTTAGGAGACACGTGCAAAAAAACAAGTGAAAATTAGTTACAACCAAAGGAAGGATACCAAGCATAAGATATATTGGAAGGATTTGAGGGCATGATACCTTTGTCTAGCACTAAAAACAACTTTTTTTAGTTTTAATATTATTAATTTTATTTTTGTTTTTTTCGTAAAACCTATAAATTTTTAAAAAATTAACATTATATTTGATAAAATTTATGACACAACACCATGTTTAGACGAAATTATAAAATACTAGGACTTTACAATACATTTCTTCTTGAATAAATTCAATCTTTTTGATAGCTTGGAATGCACATAACATCAAGTTTAAACAAAACACTACTACACATATTCCCTTTAACATCATGCAAAAAGGAATTCAATAATGCTGATTAAGAGGGTCCTTTATCTGCAATAAAAAAAGGGTTGAGAAAGATCTCCCTCCATCAATACTATTTTAGCGCTGATAAAGGGGGGCTTATATCAATGCTAAAAATAGCGATGATGAAGGTCTAACTAGCTGCACCATGCTATTTATATAACAGAACACCTAGAAAAAACCTATAATGTCTAACAATTCTATATACATTTAATTGAAAACATGAATAAAAAAGTATCCACCCCTGATATATACAAAAAAAACTGCTATATACATTTCAAACAATGTTTTATATAACTACATTTATAATTATCCAAAAAATAGTTAAAAACATTAATGTTTCAACTTTTTACACTCATGGTCCCCTCTATATTTCTTTCACCCATGGTATTAGTTGTTGAAAAAATTATATTAACTCGAGAAAAAGATTCCACATATATAAGAAAACAAATATTATCTTAGTAATACAATTAAGAAATAAATTAAACATTAATATGAAAGAATACATGAATAAAATGTTAATTTTTAATAAAAATGACACATTTGGAGTTATATAGGTCACACCATACATCATATTGAGTTAGGGTTGATTCCTACACATCAAAAATGAGTTATAGACCATTTTTATAAAATATCAAAACAATCTGAATTTGTTTTCTCAGTTTTTAGTATGTCACTTTTTCTTTTACTAAAATTAATATTAATTTTAAATAATGATACATTTGGAGTTATACCGGTCACACTGTGTGTTGGATTGAGGTGAAACTGATTACTACCTATAAAATATTACTGATGGATCATTTTTCTAAAGTATCAAAACAATTTAAATTCATTTTCTTAGTTTTTAGTATTTTGATTTTTTTTACTAAAATTTTGTTTCAAACTAGAAATACACATTTTGAATCATACCAGTCGCACCGTGCATCGGTTTGATGTGAGAATACTTTATACACATCAAAAATTATATATGATTCACTTTCCTAAATTATCAAGACAATCAGAGATCATTTTCTTGGTTTTCAATGAGTGACAAGTTTTGAGCTAAAATATCAATTCTAAACTGATAATGGACAATTTTAGTCATACCAGTCACACCATGTATTGGATTAAGGTGTGGTTGATTTCTACATGTCAAAAAATGGCTCATAGATCATTTTAATAAAGTATTAGAACAATTCAAATTTGTTTTCTCAGTTTTCAGAATGTCACGTGTTCTTTTTTACTTAAATTAATGTCAATTTTAAATAAAAAGGCGCAATTTGAGTCATACTAGTCACACTGTGGATCGTTTGAGGTGAGGTTGACTCCTACATGTCAAAAATGACTCATGGATCATTTTCAAATATTATCAAAATATTACGAATGAATTTTCTCGACTTTCCGTATGTCACTTGTTCCTTTTACTTAAATTAATGACAATTTTAAATAAAAAGAGACACTTTGAGTTATACCGTCCACACTGTGCATCGTATTGAGGTACAGTTAATTCCCACATGTCAAAAATGACTTATAAGTTTTTGTACTAATTTATCAAAACAATATGATTTCATTTTATTTGTTTTTAGTATGCCAGTAGTGTTTTCTTAATAAAATACCATTTCCAACTAGAAACACACATTTTGAGTGATACCGATCACAATGTGCATCATTTTGATATGAGACTACTTCATACATGTCAAAAATGACATATTAATTTCTTTCCTAAATTATCAAGATAATTGGATCACATTTTATTGGTTTTCAGTCAGTGACATGTTCTGAACTAAAATATTATTTTTAAACTGATAACAAACACTTTAGTTATACCGGTCACACCGTTCATCATATTGAGGTGTGGTTGATTCCTAAATGTCAAAAATGACTCAAGGATCATTTTATTAAAGTATCAAAACAATATGAATGTTTTTTCTTATTTTTCAGAATGTCACTTGTTCTTTTTACTGAAATTAATGTCAATTTTTAATAAAAAGATATAGTTTGAGTCATACCTATCACACCGTGTGTCATATTGAGGTAAGGTTGACTCCTACACATCAAAAATGACTCACATATCATTTTACTAAACTATCAAAACAATCATAATAAATTTTTCTAGTTTTTAGTATTCCACTTTTTCTTTTTACTAAAATTAATGTCAATTTTAAATAAAAAGAGACACTTTGAGTTATATTAGTCACACCATGAATCATATTGAGATGAAGTTGATTTCTACAAGTCACAAATTACTTATTGATCATTTTCCAAAATTATCAAAACAATCTGAATGCTCTTGATCAGTTTTCAGTATGTCAGTAGTGTTTTTTTACTAAAATTCCATTTTAAACTGGAAGCATGCATTTTGAGTCACACTGGTCACACCGTGCATAGATTTGATGTGATAATTATTCATACACATCACAAATGACTTATAAATCATTGTACTAATTTATCAATACAATTGGATCATGTTTTCTTGGTTTTCATGAGTGATATTTTTTTAACTAAAATGTCAATTTGAAATTGATAAAAATAATTTTAGTCATATCAATCACACTATGGGTTGGATTGAGGTGCAGTTGACTCTTACATGTCAAAAATGATTTATGGTTCATTTTACTAAAGTATTAAAACAATCCAAATGTGTTTACACAATTTTCAGTATGTCACTTGTTATTTTTCACTTAAATTAGTGTCATCTTTAAATAAAAATGGACACGTTGAGTAATTTCAGCCACACTGTGCATCGTAGAGAGGTGTTGTTGACTAATACAAATAAAAAATGACCCATGGATAATTTTCATAAATTTAAAAAACAATCCAAATTCATTTTACTAGTTTTCAACATGCCACTTGTTCTTTTTATTAAAATCAATGTCAATTTTAAATAAAAAAGACACTTTGAGTTATATCGGTGACAACGTGCATCATATTAAGGTGCGGGTGATTTTTACATGTCAAAAACAACTTATAGATCATTTTCATAAAGTATCAAAACAATATGAATGCATTTTCTTAGTTTTCAGAATGCTAGTTGTGTTTTTTTACAAAAATGTCATTTCAAACTAGAAACACACATTGTGAGTTATACGAGTCACATAGTGCATTGGTTTGATATGAGACTACTTCACACATGTCAAACATGACTTATTAATATATTTCCTAAATTATTAAGAAAATCATAGTTCATTTTCTGGGTTTTTAGAGAGTGACATATTTTGAACTAAAATTTCAATTTTAAACTGATAATAGACACATTTAGTAATACCGGTTACACTATGCATCAAATTGAGGTGTGGTTGAATCCCACAATAAAAAATGACTCGTTGATGTTTTTTCCTAAAGTATAAAAACAATCTGAATGTTTTTTTGGTGTTTAGTGTGTCGCTTTATCTTTTTTAATGAAATTAATGTCTATTTTAAATATAAAGATACACTTTGAGTCATACTGGTCACATCGTGTGTCAGTTTGAAATGAGACTAATTCTTACACGTCACAAATGATTTAGATGACATTTATTCCTACACATACCAAAGTCCCAAAAAAATGAAAACTATAACTGATTCCATTCTTTCCATTTTCTTTATTTTTTGATCCAGAAAAACTACAGTGTAGACATTTATCAGTTTCCTTCAAATTCCCTTCTCTACCTTTGAAGGAAAGTGATAAATTTCAACACTGTAAGGGTGAGATGATTTTAAGGGAGAAGAAATATGTAGAATACATATTCTACATGAGTAGTAAAACATTTAATTTAGATTATTTTAATGCAGTAGATAAAAAATAATATTATGAAGAAAAATATAGAATATTAAAAAAACATTACCTTTTCATTGAATTATGTGTTGCAGCTTTAATGCCTTATCTATCAAGAGCATGGGAATCCTCAAAAAAACCACCCCAATTCCAAAAATGGAATCCACATGTATAAGAAAAAAATTCTTATGTGATTAATACTAAAAATAAGTAACTTAAACATAAATATAAAACAATCCAACACTTCTTTAAAAGTCACATCTTTATGATATTTTTGAACATTCTTCTATCAGGTATGTTTCCCATTAATTTATAATAAAATATATATCATCTTGTGAATATGAGTCTTTTCAACAATCATAATAGTAATTGAAAAATGTAAATACAAAAAGGATTATTAAATATTTAAAATTAAATCATAATTATCTTTGAAAATACCTCATCAGTGATGCTAGTTTGTTCATCGAATATGATCTTTCACATAAATTTACAAACATAATTAACAAAATCATTTCCATTAGTTGGTTTTGGAAACTACAGAAACATTGAGACAAATAAGTAAATATTTTATATGTTTTTGGATAGTTAAATCTTATTATATGTACCCTGATACTTGTCATATCGTAGAACTTATTAGGGTCCTCTGGCTTATACCCTACCCTCATTCCTTTTTTACGATATTTATACACCACCCTATCATAATAAAATCCTCATTAAAATATAATATAAATTATATAAATTGATGTTTTGTTCTAGAACATGGGATGTAGTGAATTATAAATTGACCAACACCATCTTGTGTGGTTGGTTTGTTGGGTATCCATGCATTGAATCCAAGAAATAAATTTTTGATTATAAAAATTGATGGAAATGGGCATCCAATACATCCTAAAAACACAAAAAAATGTAATAAATGAAATGAAAATATATTTTATTTGATTAAATTATAAATTTTTACCCTTGCATCATTGGTATCAAGAAGAGTCTATCATCTGTAAGTTTTCTTTCAAATTATTTAACCATGTATTCCACTATTTCATCATTTTTATTGGATTCTATTCATGGTTGTTCTTGTAGAGGTAGTGTGATGACTAACGAATCCAAATTTTTTTCATGGGGAAATACCTTAAATTGTTTTTGATATATATGCCTGCCAAAAATATTAAATGCATTTAGTCATAATTAACATAGTATATTATCTTTTGGAAAATCAAATCATTAAAACATACCTTATTTATACATTTACAAATGAGGCACCTAGACCATCATAGTTGAAAATTAACATACATTCCCAACACCAATGAAATCTTGAGCTTCCTATCCGTACATATTTTCTTCAAAATCAACTATATGACTGAAACTATTTTTAACTTTTTATCCACATGAACCTTCAACAATAGTAAATTTAGATATTGAACGAGCGGGGTAAAGGTGTTTTCAGTAGATCTTCTCGATCGGTTGGTCAATACTTTGGATGGTTTTGAATTTGTGTTTCATTTCACCCCTTCCATTTTTCCGTCTACAATAACACTCATTGGTATAAACACTTTTTCATTAATTGTTAAATTTTTAGCTTGAAAAATAAATTGGAAATGAATTCCTCCATATCAACAAGTTTTTTTGTAAGATGTGATGGACATGTGATGAATGTTATAAAATCTTAGTCTACCATATGAATATTAGCATCATCAAGTTGAATAGGTAGCTCCGTACACAAATCATGATCTACATTAATTACCACTCTCACATGGCCTATTGAAAGTGGTATATTGTGTAGAATTTCACCTTGGATATTGAACAACATAGCCCATGCTACAAGGCAACAAGTGGGTGTTGATAGATATAAATCATAGTCATTTTCACCCTGTATAATATCAATACAGAAAAGAGATCAGTGTCTATATGATTCACATTTCACAAAAACAATTATTATAATATAGATTACCATGAATAAGATAGCTATTTGAGGGGAATGACTCACCTCAAAGATGGTGGGGGGGGGATCTTCATGTGATGGTTGTTCTTGATTTGTTTCTTCTATTTGATTCCCCCATAAAAGTTGTTAGAAACTCTCCCTACCATGGTAATTATTATTCAATTGTATCTAGTATTTCTCTCATCTATTTTATTTCTTCACCTCGATCATCTTGTTTTTTTTCTCAAAATATGTTTGGGGTGTCACCCCAAAACTCGCACCTCAGAAGCGGCCATATTGTTCTTTCCACTTCAAGGAAACCAATAGTAGGTGTTCATTTGGTATAGGTGTTTTTAATTCCTATGAATATATAAGATAAAAAATATAGGAAAATAAGTAATCATTGTTATGTAATATAAATTTAAATAAAAACAAATTTTTATTATGTCATACTTACACATGTTTCGCACACTTCTTATTTGTTTCCATCTATGAGTATCCCATATTTATTTACACATGTCTCCTTACATGGCACATTGTGTGGGATAGAAGTGGATTTGTATTTGGAGTCATAAATCTCTATATAAATAGAGAAAAATAATTATGATGTTGATTCGTGTCACAAGAAAGTATTACGGTAGATTTAAAATACATACCAATTTTTTTTTTCAATTGAAGAGTACCCCATCCATGCTTTACAGTAGGGGTAAATTGGGTTTTATACCCATTACTTATTTTTAGAACTCAATTGTTTTTTCATAAATAAAAAAATTTCAATCTAAGTGATGAATAAACGTATCTTCAAACAACGTATTTCTAGCTACAATGTACCTGAAAAGACACATTCGCACGATGACTAGTAAACACATCCCATGGTTCTTGGGTTATTAGGTATGCAATGATAAGAGGTGGGTTTGGGTTTGTTTTCCCTTCAGTACATTTAAGATGATGTCTCATTAAAATTGTGAGAAAGCCTCTGTGAATCCTTCCATAAAGCATTAATACATATTTCTTGTGGGAGTAATCTAATATAAATGAACATTGTAAGGGATGATGAAGATTAAGTCAATGTTTCATTATTTTATTTTTTAGTAAAATAGTGAAATGATATCAAAATGTTACCTCAATATCTTCCCACATCAGCCTCTTAAGCCCGAACACAATAATTTCAAATCCTCAATCAATGGAGTCAAATAAAAATCAATACCATTAACTAGTTGTTTTGGTCCTAATACAAGCATAGATAACATGATGTATTTTCATTTCGTATATAACCACATCAGAAAGTTATAATTTACCAACATAACCAACCATGTACTATGAGTGCTTCCTTGAAATTCAAAAGGATTCGCTCCATATGTAGATAACTCATGATGATGGTTTCTTTGATCGTTTCCAAATTCAAGATACTCAGGATCAATTCTCTTCTACTGAGGAGAGTCTTCTGGGTGATGTAGTTTCCCATATTTATTTATTATATCTGTGTCCCATGTCAATTTCCCTGTAGTATCCTCAATTCCATATAGGCACCTAAAACATGGAATGATTGGAAATTACCACACATATTTCATAGGATCATATTCATCTTTATTGTATTAATAAGGACCACACTTTGGTCATTATGTAAGTGATTTTCAATCCTTGAAAAATAGTATACAATCATCTGGGTAAGAGTGTATTCTTTTATAGATTATACCCCTCGAGCGTAGCATTCATTTGGTGTCATATGTTTAGATCAGGAGCTGATTATCTTCTGGGACCATGTCATTCAAGAGATAAAGTAGTTCCATAAAACTAAAATCACTCCATGTGTTTCCTGCTTTCAAATTATAAAGCTTAATTACAGCTGGAAATGCTGTCTATTTAGTTCAACCGACATATAATGACATATTTTTGTGACTCTTTAACTTCTCAAAAATTGTGGGCAATAAAGAAGTTCATCTTCAAATTTCCTTTTCGTTTCCTCAATATGATATTAATTTTCATTCACATCTGTAATCACATCCTCGATATAGTCTTCTCCATTATCCACACTTGTAAACAAATCAGATGATCCATAAAATACAGTTCTATCCCGGCCACTAACTATATTCTATTTTTCTCTATGTTTATTACATCATTTATAACTTTGATATATTCAATGAAAGATCAATTGTTCTTCCAACTCCTTTGGACTTATTAGTCTTGAATAAGAACAGAGTAAACATAGACAAAGGATTTGAGAAGGGTCATATGCATGATCTTTTGTAAACTTGATGAAAACATTCACTCCATCTTCATACTCGTTTTTCAAATGATTGGAATCCATCCATTCATTATTCATATCTGTCCTATTTGGTTTGTTAATATTAATATTTAACAAAATAAATACACAAAAGGGGCCTGGAAAATAAGGGGTACACAACATTTTAATGATAGTTATTATTCCATTTTGTTTTTTGATTCTCTTCCCCTTAAAAACTAACAAAAAACCATAAAGAAGATTTAGGTGTAGAGGACTCCTTGTATTTAAACAATGAAAGTGATATTGGATGCAAAGTAGGTTGAAAATTTGCAATGGGTTTAAACATTAATTCACCTTTGGCAGGAGGGAGGTCTTGATGGATATCTTATGGGTTTGATAGAGTTAGTGAAATTCCATTTCCATGGTGTTACTATTAATCTACTTGTCTTCCCTATATAATGTAATTTCCTTGCTAATTATATAAAAATATAAACTTAAAATATTATAGAAAAACTACATTTCAAATGTCTTTTGAAAACATTTTATAAAATCACACTTGAAATCCCATTAATAAAACCAAGCATTTACACAAATTCCTCTTTAAAATAACACACCCTTTTTAAAATAAACCAATCAGTTCCAAGCACTCTTTCACAAATCCATAATTACTTTTTTGTAAAGAATTCAAGGAAACTTCATGACCCAATGGTCTTAATCATTTAAAATTAGAAACAATCTTCTCTTTTTTACAAATTTTCATTTAAAACTTCACGCACCCCTTGTTAAAATGAAACAAACATGAAATACGCTTTGAAAACTTTCACATCCCTCTATGAAGGCCAATAGGGTGAGTTTAAAAACTCTTGGAAAGAAACCTAAGTTCATGCCAAGTGTTTAAATAATTTTAAATCTATTTAAAACCAAAAATTGTACATTGAACATAGATATTTTTTATGAAACATTTAAAAACACTTGAATCATTTTAAAAGAGCCACTTAAGAATTTTCACAGACATAAATCCCAAAAGTGACACTTTATAAAAGATACAAGAACAAAAAATAACCAACATTTTATAAAATATAACTTTATAAAATGTTTACACATGATCAAAAATATAAAGGTAAACCAAATATAAATTTATGTGTAAGATAGGAACTTTATAGTAAATATCTTAAAATAACACAAAATGAATATTGTCTCTTTATGGCCTATGGCGACCTCTACATCCCATTATCATTATAACATTAAATAATGACTATGGAACACTACTATAAAATTGTGACCCTTTCCTCTTACTCATATCATAGACAACTAAGTTTATATATGCACCAATGTGTATATGTATGGTGTGAGCAAAGAGTCTAGTAGGATATCATCAAAGATTTTATACCATTCATTATATATATATTTATATAATTATAAATATAATATAGATATTTATTATAAATATAAATTTATAAATTTATAGTTATAATTATAAATAAATATATATTTTTTATATTTAAATATTAATTATGCTAATAAATTTTGATAATTTTAATCTAGAAATACTAGGTATATTCTTTATATGTTCTAAGGTAGAAGATTTAATTTTTTTTAAAAGAAGTACATTTAGTTTTTAAATTCATTGTGTTTTTCTTTTTAAATACTTAAATTCCATTTTTAAAAAACTTTGGTTTTGTTTAAAAAGACTTATGGTATTTTTGTAAATCCTATTTTCTTTTTTCAAAGGCATAAATTTATTTTTTTTATAAAAATAGTGTTCTTTTTAAAAGGATTATGTTTCTGTTAAGGCTTAGAAGATCTCTTTAAAGGCTAAAAATATTCTTGTAAATGGAATATAGTGGTTACTTTTATAAATAGTAGGTTTTACCCCACATATAATGAAAACACAATTGAATATGAAGTCGTATTTATAAAGTAATTCATTTCACCCCACAATACTTGTCTTAAAGAAGAACTATGATGCATCTTTATATCAAAGCCTAACCTATACCTATTGTCTTGATCATGAGTAATCTGTTCATGCTGGGGGTATGTTGAAGGCTAAGACCCAATGAAATTCCAAGGAACCCTGAATATAAAATTGGTTTCAATTAGGAATTTAAAATATAAGAAGAAACTGAGATGATAAATACCATAATTACAAAGGAATGAAATCATGGTGAATTGAGATGAGATATGAACTAAAAAAATGAAGAAATAATACCTAATGGAAAGAAAAAAATAGAAAGTAATAAATAATACAATGATTTAACATGCCTGACACCATTTTTACCTATGTGCATGACAAAAACATCACCCAAACTCTAGTGTTTTATTAATTCTAAAAAGAAACACAATACAAGAGATATTGCGAAGGAAACAGATCAAGAAAAAACCCATAAAGATGTAAACATGAAGAAAAAAAGGGATGAGAAAGAAGAAACCGTAAATAAGAACATAGTTGGTAGTACGACAATAGCAGTAGGGTTCAGTGGTGACATATTCGAGGTTGGTAGAGGCAACAACAATAGCAGAGGTCATTAAGGGCAGTGAAAGAGACGGGTCACTGCAATGATGGCAGTGGCGTATGCGTCGATAGCTGCGGTAGCGGCATCAGAGGGAGAAAAGGCAGGTGACAGTAGGAGGAAGCGGCGACAGAGGTCCTGTTCCATGAGAGATTGAGCATGAGCTGCGATAGGGCACTGATAGGGTTTCTTTGAGAATAAAAGGAAATGCTTTTATCAGTGCTAAAATAGAAATTGATGATAAAACCTACCTTTATCAATGTTTTTTCACGCTGATAAAGGTATAATGATATTAAATATATATTTATTTAAATAATTTCAAAATTATAATAAATATATTTATAATATATTTAATTATAAATAATAAATGTAGTAATTATATATATATATATATAATTATAAATATAATATAGATATTTATTATATATATAAATGTATAAATTTATAGTTATAATTATAAATAAATATTTATTTAAATAATTATAAAATTATAATAAATATCTTTATTATACTTATAGTTATATAAATATATATAATTAATGTATTTATTATAATTTTATAACTGAATTAAATATATCTATATTTATTTATAATTATAAGTATAAATATTTGTATATATTTATATATTTTTAAATATATTTATATAATTATATATATTTATAAAATTATAAATATATTAAATATATTTATTATAATTTTATAACTATTTAAATATATACATATATATATTTAAATTTATATATAATTGTAAGTATACATAAATATATTTATAAATAGTTGTATTTAATTATAAATATATATATATATATATATATATTCATTAATATATATAAATATATATATTAAAAAAATTATAATAGAAGCAATTATTTTAATTTTATAATTATTTATACAAACAAATAAATATCTATAATTAAAATTTTTATAATAATAAATATAATAAATATATTTATTGTAATTTTATAAGTATTTATTAGAACATAATAGATTCATGGGTATAACCTGAATCATATACCTATGTATAGAAATAATTATAAATAAATAAATATATATATTATAGGTATTTAGGGGTACAATTACAACGAAACATAGAAATGCGAAACACACAATCCAAAAGGGCAGGTCATAGCCCCCCAAGGGATAACCCATCCATTTGTGATGGATCAAAGACCCCGTGGACATGAAATCCATTATAAATCCTGTAAGGTAAGTGCTCAACACCTGCAACTATTTTTTTATTAATCATGGACACCGCTTTCCCACCTCAGGAGTCGTCCCGCTGACAAGCCGCTCACACCACCACCACATTCATGCCACTGCTGAGAGACCCAAGCCTAGGTTGTTGTAAGCCATCCCACATCTGGGTGAAAATCCAATCAAGGTCTCAAGTTTGAGTCTCGGTGAGTACATCTCTACAGGTATCAGTGAGGTCTTGAGTTCGAGTATCATTGAGTACATCCATGCATTGTATGTTGCATGCTTTTCTTTGCAATGTAGCCCCTTTACCTAGATGAAAGGATCCCTCAACCTCAAATTTTATTATTTATGTATACTTATTTATATGTATTTATTTGTATATATATAAGTATAATAAATATTGTTTACTCGGCTCTTGAAAAGTTTATTAGAGTGGTTGACTATGATGAATTTATGCATGAATTTACATGGATGGTAGGAGAAATAAATAATAAATAAATATGAAATAAAAACAAAATTTACATATTTTTTCCATGTTCTAAAATAAAATTAATCAACCATGATCTAAAAAACAAAAAAAAAATTAACCCATTATGGATTTTGGTCCACTATAGCATAAAATTGTTATAATTTAATGCTTTTAGAGATTTCTAGACATTATAGTTGTGATGTCAATCTGTTGATTTTGACTAGGGTTTAGAATTAATTAGTTTTTGGTTAGGGAAGGGGTGAAGTCTAATGAAATTCCGTATAAACAATGCAAACAAGAATTGATTTTTTCTTCTAGTCCTATATGGAGGTGTTGACTATATATTTAGATAAAATATATGTCTATATATACAACGTAAATAAGAATTGGATATTTTTTATAGCCCCATATAGAGTTGTTGACTATATTTTTAGATAAAATATATGTAAATATACATACATATATATATATATTTGTGTATGGAGACTCGTTTATTTTTAATTTTTTTAATAATTTTTAAAAAAACAGACTTGGTTAAAAGTTTTTTTAAAAATACACCATAAAGGCGGCATCCGAAATTCTGTCTTTGGGTCTCAGGTGAAAGGCGACATCGCTGATGCCGCCTTTTTCTTAAAACAAAAAATAATAATTTTTTTAATTTTTTTTGTTTTGTTTTGTTTATATATATATATATATAACCAAAAATAAAAATAAAAATAATATTTTCAGCAGAATATATCCGCTATTTAAAATCCAGCAGTACTGCTATTATAACAGTCACGATTCTAACGGAAGCTGTCACCCAGAGATCCCTTTTATAAGAGAGCTTATCCTGGAAATCATTCTGCATTTTTGATGTGGGATTCTGGTTCTCTCTTTCCTGCACAGAACATTCTGCATTTCCGATGCGGATTCTGTTTCAAGTATGTGACTTTGAAAGACTATAAAATATAAACTATAAGACCAATATAAATGAAACTTAAAAAATTGATTAAACATATAAAAAATAGTTGAAAACAAAAATAATTTCATAAAAAATGATGATAAAAATGATTTATAAGATTTCAAAACCACCTACTTGAAACTTAAAAATGTTTCAAGTACGTGACTTTGAAAGCCTATAAAATATAAACTACAAGACCAATATAAATGAAACTTAATACATGGATTAAATATATAACAAATAGTTGAAAATAAAAATAATTTCATAAAAAATGTTGATGAAAAATAATTTATATGTTTTCAAAGACACCTACGTCAAACTTAAAAATGTTTCAAGCACGTGACTTTGAAAGCCTATAAAATATAAACTATTAGACTGATATATGTGAAACTTAAAACATGGATTAAAAATATAACAAATAGTTGAAAATAAAAAGAATTTCGTAAAAAATGTTCATGAAAAATAATTTAAAAGCTTACAAAACTACCTACTTGAAACTTAAAAATGATTAAAGTATGTGGCTTTGAAAGACTATAAAATATAAATTATAAGACCGATATAATTTAAAGTTAAAACATGGATTAAACCTATAATAAATTATTTAATTATTTAATTAATATTATTAACAATTAATTATATAATAATTAATTATTTAATTAGAAATTATTAATAATTAATTAAATAATAATTAACCAATTAATTAGTAATATAATGACTTTTAATAATTACAATTTAATAATTATAATGAAAAATTATAATTTATAATTATATTACTTATTAAATAATTAACTAATATATAATTAATAATTATATTACCAATTAACTAAATAATTACTATATAATAATTTTTAATAAATACTAATTAATAATCATAATGAATAATTATAATTTATAATTATATTACTAATTAACTAATTATAAAAATAGACTCGACTCTATCTATCTCAAAAAATTAACAAATTAAATATTATATATTTAATAATTATATTACTAATTAACTAATTATTTATTATATAATTAATGATTAATAATTACTATTTAACTTACTTCAAATTATATAATTAATAATTATATTACTAATTAACTAATTCATTATTATATAATCAATAATTATATTACTAATTAACTAATTAATTATTAAATAATTAATAATTATATTATTAAATAAATAATTATATTGCTAATTAACTATTTAATTATTATATAATTAATTATTAATAATCACTAATTAACTAAAAAATTATTATACAATTAATAGTTATATAATTGATAATTATATTATTAATTAACTAATTAATAATTAATAATTAATAATTAATAGTTATAATGAATAATTATAATGAACAATTATAATAAATAATTATATTACTAATTAACTACTTAATTATTATATAATAATTTTTAATAATTACTAATTAATAATTATAATAAATAATTATATTACTAATTAACCAATTAACTATTATATAATTAATAATTATATTACCAATTAACTAATTAATTATTATGTAATAATTTTTAATAAATACTAATTAATAATTATAATGAATAATTATAATTTATAATTATATTACTAATTAACAAATTATAAAAAGGGACTCGACTCTATCTTTCTAAAAAAATAACTAATTAACTATTATATAATTAATAATTATATTACTAATTAACTAATTAGTTATTTTATAATTAATGATTAATAAATACTAATTAACTAATTACAAATTATATAGTTAATAATTATATTACTAATTAACAAATTAATTATTATATAATTAATAATTATATTTCTAAGTAACTAATTAATTATTAAATAATTAATAATTATATTACTAATTTACTAATTATATTAATAACTAACTAATTATTTATTATATAGTTTATTATTAATAATTACTAATTAACTATCTAATTATTATACAATTAATAGTTATATAATTTATAATTATATTATTAATTAACAAATTAATAATTAATAATTCATAATTCATAATTATAATTAGTAATTATAATGAATAATTATAATTATTAATTATAATGAATAATTATAATTAGTAATTGTAATGAATAATTATAATTAATAATTATAATGAATAATTTTAATTTATAATTATATTACTAATTAACTAATTAACTATTATATAATTAATAATTATATTACCAATTAACTAATTAATTTTTATATAATAATTTTTAATAATTACTAATTATTAATTATAATAGATAAATTTAATTTATAATTATATTAATAATTAAATAATTAACTATTATATACTGAATAATTATATTACCAATTAATTAGTTAATTACTTTATAACTAATTATTAATAATTTCTAATTAAATAATTAATTATTATATAATTAATTATTAATAATATTAATTTAATAATTAAATAAATTATTATATGTTTAATCCATGTTTTTACTTTAAATAATATCGGTCTTATAGTTTATATTTTATAGTCTTTCAAAGCCACATACTTTAATCATTTTTAAGTTTCAAGTAGGTGGTTTTGAAAGCTTATAAATTATTTTTCATGAACATTTTTTACAAAATTCTTTTTATTTTTGACTATTTGTTATATTTTTAATCCGTGTTTTAAGTTTCATTTATATCGGTCTTATAGTTTATATTTTATAGGCTTTCAAAGTCACATGCTTGAAACATTTTTAAGTATCAAGTTTGTTGTTTTGAAAGCTTATAAATTATTTTTCATCAATATTTTTTTATGAAATTATTTTTATTTTCAACTATTTTTTATATGTTTAATCCATGAATTAAGTTTCATTTATATTGGTCTTGTAATTTATATTTTATAAGCTTTCAAAGCCACATAGTTGAAACTTCTTAAGTTTCAAGTAAGTGGTTTTGAAAGCTTATAAATTATTTTTTATCACCATTTTTTATGCAATTATGTTTTTTTTCAACTATGTTTTATATGTTTAATTCATGTTTTATGTTTAATATATATTGGCCTTATAGCTTATATTTTATAGACTTTTAAAGTCACGTACTTTAAATAGAATCCCACATTGGAAATGCAGAATGTTCTGTGCAGGAAATGGTGAACCAGAATCCCACATCGGAAACGCAGAATGATTTCCAGGGTAAGTTCTCTTATAAAAGGGCGCTCTGGGTGAGAGCTTATGTCAGAATCCAGATTTCTGTAATGGTAGTACTGCTAGATTTTAAATAGCGGATAAATTCTGCTGAAAAAATTATTTTTATGTTTTGCTTTGTTTTGTTTATATATATATATATATATAAACAAAAAAATAATAATTTTTAAACAATTTTTTTCTGTTTTAGGGGAAAGGTGACATCTAGGAAATATATCTCTTAAAGAGGCGGATCATTGGATATGGGTGAGATAAGAGTGGTGTGTCTGGCTCTGCTGCTTTGGGTCTTATTTTCCGCACTCGCCGTTGATGGTGGAGGCATAGAAGCTTCTAAGGAAAAGGTACCTGTTGCTCGACATTTTCAGTCCCAGCTAGAAGGAATTCCCATTCCCCCCTCGGGTCCCAACCATCATCACAACAAGCATCGTTGAAAGACACGATGATTTTATGATGCATCACCGTTCTTGTTTTTCCTGATCTTCAATCTATTAATACATAAATTAATCATTTTTCTTCATATATATATATATAGTTAATTTCAATTGTATTTTCTTGGATTTTCTTGGAATTATACAACACCGCTAGCCTTCTCCCATGGTGATGATGATAGATCTATAGGGAAATGTTTTCTGATTTATACTTGATGGGTTTTATGTTTTAAATACAGTGGTGTAATGCAATATTGTTGAATGTAATGGTAATGTATAGACAACTGTATGTGGAATATTGTTCCTATTAGATTTCTGGATGTGGGGAGTTGGTAGCATATGAACCACTAATAATAATAATCTGAAATAGCATGAACCAATGAGGAATTGATTGTACCAAATAAAGACACACAGAATAATGATAAGTATAAAATGTAAGGAATTTTTTGTCCACTACCAAAAGAAAGATTACCATAACATTCCATATATTTTCAAATCAAGCACACTACCACTTCACATCCATCCAACTATCAGACATGTTGCTCGAGGTTATGAATCAACCCCACCATTATCAAAACAAATTGGAAAAGCACACAAGTCGGTGATTGGCCTAGAAAATTCAAACACATGACCATCTTGAATGCCACCTTCAATAATAACAACAATAAAAATAGTAAAATTTAGGAGACAATGAAAAAAATGAAAAGGAAAATTAGTCACAAAAAACGGGAGGCTACAGAACATAAGACATCTTGGAAGGCATTGAGGGAATAATGCCTTCATCTAGCACTAAAAAAAGCTATATTTTTGGCTTTTAATATTTTTTTTTGATTTTTATCATAACCCCAATAAAATTTTAAAACATGAGCATCATATTTTCTAACATGTATGACACAAAACCATGTTTGTAGAAGAATATAACATCCCGATACTTTATGATACATTTTTTTGAATAAATTCAATCTCTTTGATAGCTTGGGATGCACACAACGTTAGGTATAAACGAAACGATACTTCAAATATGATCTTTAACAGCGTGAAAAATGGAATTTAATGGTGATGAAAAAGGGGGTCTTTATCCACACTAAAAAAACACTCATAAAGGAAACTATTTATCAACACTATTTTAAGCACTGATAAAGGCCTAGTGTGCTGCAATGTGCTGTTAAAATAACATCCCACTGAGAAAAAGCCTATAATTTTAAACAATGCTATATCCATTTTTTGAAATCGTGAATAAAAAAATATCCACCAATGGTATATACAAAAAACACTATTATATACATTTCAAACAATGTTTTTTATAATTATATTTACAATTATCCAAAAAATAGTTAAAAACATTAATGTTTCATCTTTTGATGCCTATGGCTCCTCTCAAAAAATTCTGACCATGGTAACAGTTTCTGAAAAAATAATCTCAACCCGAAAAAAATATTATGCAAATATAAGAAAACAAATATTATGTCAGTAATACTATTAAGAAATAAACTACACATTAATACAAAAGAATAAATTAATAAAATGTCAATTTTAAATAAAAAAGAAACATTTGGAATTATACCAGTCATGTTGTGCATCATATTGAGGTGAGGTTACTTTATACACATCAAAAATGAGTTATGTATCATTATCCTAACATATCAAAACAATTCGAATGTGTTTTCTCAATTTTGAGTGTTTCATTTGTTATTTTACTAAAATTAATATTAATTTTAAATAATGGAACATTTGGAGTTATACCGGTCCCACCGTGTGTCAGATTTATGTGAGGCTAATTTCTACCTATAAAAAATTACCAATGGATCATTTTCTTAAAGTATCAAAAAAAATATTTTTCTTGGTTTTCAGTATGTGAGTTTTGTTTTTTTTTACTAAAATGGAATTTCAAACTGGAAACACGCATTTTGAGTCACAACGATTGCATCGTGAATCAGTGTGATATGAGACTACTTCATGCACATCAAAAATGACTTATGAATCACTATCCTAAATTATCATGGCAATCAGTATACGTTTTCTTGGTTTTTTGTGATTGACAATTTTGAGCTAAAATGTCAATTTTGAACTGATAACAGACACTTTTAGTCATACTGATCACACTATGCATGGATTGAGGTGTGGTTAATTCCTACATGTCAAAAAATGACTCATGGATCATTTTTCTAAAGTATAAAAACAATCCAAACATGTTTTATTGGTTTTCAGTATGTCACTTGTTCTTTTTTACATAAATTAATGTCAATTTTCAATAAAAAGACACACTTTGAGTCATATCGATCACATTGTGCATTGTATTGATGTGAGGTTGACTCCTACATGTCAAAAACGAATCACAGATCATTTTCATAAATTATCAATGTCACGAACCAACCTCGGTCGACCTTGGACTGGTCACCTGATCTGGTCTGCGACATGGCCCGAGAGGCGTTCCCGATCTTCCCGGGCTGGCGACAAGCGCCGGGGCATCATCAGAGGCTGTGGGAACGATTTCAATTAATATAAATAAATAAAGAAACAAAAATAATACAGAGCAGGGCAGAATAAATAAACCAAATAAATCGACTAAACAGGAACAAGAGAAAATAAAGCTGAATGAACTCGATATCCGAACTAATTCTGTGTTACCCCACGAGTCACTCTTCCACTCAATGATCAAGTGTCATCCAAGGCGAATGCACTCATGGTGTAGCCTGCAAAAACACTAAAAACATAAAATAACTATCGGCGTGAGTATTAAAACTTAGTAGGCTAGCCCGATATCTATTTCCAATGCACTACCTTTAAAATAAAAGAAACACCATTTCAAGTTTGAACTATAATTTATAAAAGTATGTTTTTCTAAATATTTTACTTAAAAGTAAAGTACGAACCATTGAACTTTCCATTTTCAAATCTGGGTTCATTTCATTAATGTCAATGGCTTTTTATAAAGGGAAAGTGATGTTTATATTTTCAAATTTGTACAAAGAGGATTAAACACTTTCTTATAAAAACCATTTTTAGAAAACTAATCAAAACCGGTTTACCACTTTCCAAGGGAAAAAATACACCCAAAATGTAAAAAATAAATCACACAGTAAGGGAAATATAGGTGTACATATAAACATCATAATCACTACCATAAGAAACAAAAGTTGAATAGACATGGGTGAACCAAGGAGATCAAGAATAAACTAGAAGACACCAATACATGAGACCTCATCCCCGTTGACATGTCACACACGATGAAATCAAAACACCCAATACGCTCGACCATCCTTTCTCAAGCAGGCCGAGGGAAAATCTCATAGTAATAAACCCAATATATCCACCTATTATGGGCCACTGGTCAGTACCATAACCTACCAGTGTAGCAATCATTCTTAAAATATTCTCTCAATATTCCGGATTCCCATGTCTCAAGTATTTAGAAAAGGGGTGATCCAACCGATGCCAAACGAGAATCCAATCACATATATACATACATACATAAATATATATATAATAATAACAATAATAATAATAATGCACAACACACATCACCTCGATCCACTCGAAGGACTGATCTCATACCATTTATCAATGAACATAAAGAGTCCTACATTAGACACTCATAATGGATCTTGAGGATTCATTAGTAAGAACATCCCATCCATTATACACACCCAAGTATAACATGAGAAATATCCACAGGAGGTTTTCATAATAAACATATTTTCTCTAATTTTCACAAAGTGGCCAAACGGGCCTTAAACCATTTCTTTTTCATAAATCGACATTTATCATTAACACAAAATCCACATTATTTAAAGAGGGCACACATTTTTATAAATGTTTCAAATGATCATTAATCAACAACACATTTTAAGACACCCTAAAACTCAACACCCATTTATTTTTAAAACCAAAACCCACTTTGAAAACCAAATACACAATTCTGTAACATAAAACTACTTGAAACACTTTCAAGAAACCCACAATCACTATTTTCTAAGTAAAATATTTATTAACAAGTCCAAACCAACCTTTTCATGCTGAAAACTGAAACCAAGAATTACACTTCAATATTTATAAATTAAACAAGGTGCGGAAAGCATAAAATAAATGAATCTTGAATTAAAAAGGAAGTGAAAAGGGAAATCCTGCCTTGAGACTGAGATGAAATGGAAGACGGACATCCAAAACCATGCAGTAAGGTCCAAATCTCTACAAAATAAATACTAAGGACTCAAAAATGCATAAGAGATTTAATCTAACAGTGCAAAACCAAGCAGTGGAAACAAGATCATCACCTTGCTTGGCGGCACCAACCCGAGACGGTTCGAGACCCTCTCCTTCGGTGGTAAACACTAAAACCCATCCGAAGGGAGTCCCAAGAGAAAAGATATATTCCTAGATAGTAATGTTGCTACTGGAGGAGGGTCGCGCTGATATGGCAGCACATCGGAGGGGTAACACCGATAGGAGGAGGCTGTGTCGGAATGGATCGCGTCGGAAAAGAGTGAGGTCGCACCAAAGGGAATTGCTGGCTGGAGGGAAGGGGAGTCAGCCAAGGGTGTTGAGCACTGAGAAGGGGTCCGAGGGGGGATTCGTCGCTAGAATAAGGATGACCAGGGGATGTGGGTGATGGTTACTGAACAACGGCGGTGCGAGGTAGCTGGTGGGAAGGGTGCGGGTGAACCAAATGGGAGTTGGGGCATTGGGCAGCTGTGGTGCATGGAGACACTACAAGGGGAAGGCACATGGGATGGTTTGATCGAGCGTGAGCCGAGGAACTGCTACTGGGAAAAGGGAGGGGCACCACATGCAGGGGAGAGGTAGAGGCTCTTCTTGCTGCAAGGAGTTGGAGGGAGAGTAGGGAACTGGGGAGCCGGGAGCAGGGTGCTGCAGAGGGTTGCGGGCTGGAGTGCATAGGGAAGGAGGAGGGGGGAACCGGGCTGTGAGGTGGTGCAGGATGAGAGCTCTCCACATACAGGGGGGGGGGGGGGGTGCTGTAAATTTGTGCGCACTAAAAGAGGACAGATCGGTAGAGCAAGGTGAAAGTGCTAACTGTGGCTGGGTCGAGACTGGAGGAGGCAAATCCGGAGCGGGGTGCTGCAACAAGGAGCAGGAGGCCAGCGGTCGGGATGGGGAGGTGTGGCGACGGGCTTCCGCGCCGAGGAGGGAGAGAAGGAGGGGGAATCAGGGTGTGGGGGAAAAAACAGGAGGCCTACGGCTGGGTCGCTGCACAACGCAAGGAGAAGAACACCCGCGTGGAAGGAGGAAACGAAAAAAAGAAGAATAAATAAAAAATAAAAATAAAATAAAAGTAAAATAAAATAAAAAATATAATAATAATAATAATAAATGAATTCATATCATTTTAATAATAATAAAATTAATATAAAGGCCACGCAGTTGCACGGGCGAAGCTGCGCGGCAACGCGCTCCGCCCGTGCGTCCAAAGTTGTCGAACCCAAAACACACACTTTTTATCCGAACTTAGAAACTTCGTTCGAGACTCACCCCAGACCCCTAAAAAATAATTAAAGGTAGAAAAAATAATTATAGAAATTAATCTCATGGTTTGGAGTGTGACAATCAAGACAATCTGAATGTGTTTTTTCAGTTTTTCGTATGCCGCTTGTCCTT
The DNA here is from genome assembly GCA_963277665.1 of Viscum album. NCBI lineage: Eukaryota > Viridiplantae > Streptophyta > Magnoliopsida > Santalales > Viscaceae > Viscum > Viscum album. The sequence goes on from OY728155.1 coordinate 730,287,613, forward strand.
TTTACTAAAATTAATGTCAATTTTAAATAAAAAGAGACACTTTGAATTATACTGGGAACACCGCGCATCATATTGAGGTAAAGTTGATTCCTACATGTCAAAAATGACTTATATATTGTTATTTAAATTATCAAAACAATATGAATGTGTTTTCTTTGTTTTTAGTATTCCAGTTGTGTTTTTTTGTTAAAATGTCATTTCAAACTGGAAACATAAATTTTGAGTCATACCGGTCGCATCGTGCCTCGATTTCACATTAGACTGCATCATACATGTCACAAATGACATATGAATCAATTTACTAAATTATCAAGATAATTGGAGTCTGTTTTTTTTTGTTTTTAGTGAGTGACATGTTTTGAACTAAAATGTCAATTTTAAACTGACAATGAACACTTTTAGTCATACCAGTCACACCGTTCATTGGATTGAGGTGTGGTTGATTCCTAAATGTCACAAATGACTCATAGATCATTTTCTTAAAGTATCAAAACAACAATAATGCATTTTATCAAGTTTTATAATGACATTTTTTCTTTTTTACTTAAATTAATTTCAATTTTAAATATAAAGACAAACTTTGAGTCATACCGGTCACATTGTGCAACATATTGTGGTGCGGTTGACTAAAACAAATAAAAAATTACTTATGGATCATTGTCCAAAATTATCAAAACTATTTGAAAATGTTTTCTCAGTTTTCAGTATGTCACTTTTTTTACAAAAATTAATGTCAATTTTAAATAAAAAGAGATGCTTTGAGTTACACCAGTCACACTATGCATCATATTAAAGTGCAGTTGATTCATAAGCATCAAAAAATTACTTATAGATCATTTTCAAAAAAGTATACAAACAATAAAAATGCATTTCATTCGTTTTTAGTATGTCATTTTTTTTACTAAAATGTCATTTCAAAATGGAAACACACATTTTAAGTCACACCTGTCACATCGTGCGCCGGTTTGATGTGAGACTAATTCATACAAATCAAAAATGGATTATGAATATCTATCATAAATTATCAAAAAAATTGGATCATTGTTTCTTGGCTTTCAGTGAGTGACATGTTTTTAACTAAAATTTCAATTTAAAGCGATAACAAACACTTTTACTCGTACCGGTCCCACTATTCATCTGATTGTGTTGTGGTTGACTCATACACATCACAAATTATTCATGAATCATTTTTCTAAAGTATCAAAATAATTGGAATATATTTTCTTGGTTTTCAGTATTTTACGTATTCTATTTACTTAAATTAATGTCAATTTTAAATAAAAAGAGACACTTTGAGTCATTTCAGTTGCATCGTATTGAGCTGAGGTTGACTCCTACACATAAAAAATGACTCATGGATTGTTTTCAAAAATTATAAAAACAATCTAAATTTGTTTTACAAGTTTTTAGTATGTCACTTGTTCCTTTTTCTAAAATTAATATAAATTTTAAATAAAAAGAGACAGTTTCAGTTATACTGGTCACAACATCCATCATATTGAGGTGCAGTTGATTCCTACACATCAAAAACGACTTATAGATCATTTTTATAAAGAATAAAAATAATCCGGATGTGTTTTCTTGGATTTCAATATGTCAGTTGTGTTTTTTTTACCAAAATGTCATTTCAAACTAGAAACACACATTTTGAGTCATACTGGTTGCATCGTGCATCAGTTTGATGTGAGACTTCATCATACACGTCAAAAATGACTTATGAATTGATTTCCTAAATTATCAAGACAACTAGAGTGAATTTTCTTTTTTTTAGTGAGTGACACATTTTGAACTAAAATTCCAATTTTAAGCTGATAACAGATACTTTTAGTAATACCGGTCACACCATGCATCAAATTGATGTGTGGTTGAATCATACACATAAAAAATTATTTAAAGAGAGTTTTCTAAATGTATTAAAACAATACAAATGTATTTTATTAGTTTTCAGTATGCCACTTTTTCTTTTTTACTTAAATTAATGTCAATCATAATTAAAAAGTTACACTTTGAGTCATACTGGTCACATCGTGTATCAGTTTGAAATGAGACTAATTTCTACATGTCAAAAATGATTTAGGTGCGACTGATTTTTACACATCCCATTGTATCAAAACAATCCCAAATTTCAATGTTACAATTATTTATATTTTCTTTCTTTATCAAACTAGAAAAAAGGTAGTGTCGACATTTATCACTTTCCATAAAGTTCCTTCCACTTCCTTTGAAGGAAAGTGATAAATGTTGACATAGTAGGGGTGAGAAGGTTTTAAGGGAGAAGAAGTATGTGGAAGAAATTGTTTGTAGAGTAGTCAAATATTTAATTTAGATAATGTTAATACAATAGAGAAAAAATAATATTATGAGGGAAAACATAATATATTAGAAAAACATTACCTTCTCATTGGATTATGAGTTGCACCCTCAGAGTCCTTTCTCTCACGAGTATGAGCATCTTCAAATAAACCACCCCAACTCGAACAAAGGAATCCCTCGGTATAAGAAAATAATTATTATGTAAGTAATACTAAAAATAAGTAAATTAAACATAAAATGATACAATCCACTACTTCTATATAAGTCCCATCTTCATGCTTTTTGTGTACATTCTTCCATCAGGTATGATACCCATTCGTTTCTAAGAAAATATATATCATCTTGTGAATATTAGTCTTTTCAACAGTCATAATAGTAATGAAAAATGTAAATACACAAAGTATTAGTACATATTTTAAATAAAATAGTAATTATCCTCGAAAATACCTCTTCAGGGATGCTAGTTTGTTCATAGAATATGATCTTTCTCATAAATTTACAAACACAATAACCACAATATTTTTCATTTGTTTGTTTCAGACACTGCAGAAACATTGAGGAAAATAATTTATTTATTTTATATGTATTTGGATAGTTCAATCTTATTATATATACCCTGAGACTTTTCTATCCATATAAATATTTAGGGTCCTCATTCTTATCCCCTGGCCTCATTCCTTGTTTTTTAGGATATTGATGCACCTCCATATCATAATAGAATTCTCATTAAATGATAATATAAATTATATAACTTGATTTTTAGTTCTAAAACATTGGATGTAGTGTATTAAAAATTGAAAAACTCCATCATGTGTGTTTGGTTTGTTAGGTATCCATGCATTGAATCCAGGAAATAAAAAATTGGAGTATCCAAATTGATGGAAATGAGCATCCAATACAGCCTAATAACAAAAAAAGAAACAAGTAATGAAAGAAATGTAAATATATTTTAAATGAATAAATTATAGAGTTTTACCCCTCTATCATTGGTATTAAGTAGAGGATGTCATCTGTAAGTTTTCTTTCAAATGATTTAACCATGTCCACCATGATTTCATCATTTTATTGAATTCTATGTTTGGTTGTTCTATAGAGGTGGTGTGAGGACTAACGAGTCCAAAAACAATTTCATGGTGGTATCCCTTCAATTGTTTTTGATATACATGCCTTCCAAAAATATGAAATTTAGTTAGTCATAATTAACATAGTATATTAGCTTTTGGGAAATCAAATCATGAAAACATAACTTATTTATACATTTAAAGCTGAGGCTCTTAGACAATCATTATTGAGGATTTCACTTAGATTATCAAAACCAATGAAGTCTTGAACTTCTTATTCGTACATATTTTCTTCAAAATAAACATTGTTACTAAAATCACTTTTTATGTTTGTATCCACATGAACTGTCAATGATAGTAAATGATGATATTGAATGGGCGGGGTAAAGGTGCTTTCAGTAGGTCTTTTCGATCAGTTGGTCAATCCTTTAGATGGTTTTTAGTGGGTCATTCATTTCAACTCCTTTCCTTTGTCCATCTATAATAACATTCATTAGTTTAGACATTTTTTCCTTAATTGTAAAAGGTTTATCTTGAAAAATAAATTAGAAATGAGTACCTCCTTATCGACATTTTTTTACAAGATGTGAAGACCACGTAAAGAATGATCCAATAGCTCAGTCGACTGTATGAATATTATCATCATCAAGTGGAAAAGGTAGCTCAATGCTCAGATTATGAGATACATTAATCAATACTCTCACATAACTTGTTGGAAGTGGTCTGTTGTGTACACTATCACCTTGGATATTAAACACCGTAGCCCTTTCTACAAGGTGATGGTTGGGTGTTGATAGATATAAATCACAGCCATTTACACCGTGTATAAAATCATTATTGGAAACATATTAGTGTCTATATGATTCACATTTCATAGAAACAATTATTAGAATATAAGTTAACATGACTAAGATAGCTCTTTGAGGAGAATGGATTTCTTCAAAGATGGTGGGGGTGAGGTGGGATCTTCACATTCTGGTTATTCTTGAGTTATTTCTTCTCTTTGATTCCCCATATAAAAGTTGCTAATAATTCTCTCTACCATGAAAATTGTTCTTCAAGGGTATCTAGTCTTTCTCTCATATATTTCATTTCTTCTCCTCAATCCTCTTGTTTTTTTCTCCAAATATGTTCAGGGTGTTACCCCAGAACCCACACCTCTGAATCAGCCATATTGTTCTAGCCGCTTTGAGGACACCAATAATAGGTTTTCATTCAGTAAAGGTTTTGCTGATTCCTATTACTATAGAAAATAGAAAAAATTGAAAAATAAGTAATCATTGTTATGTAATAGTGATTTAATGAATTTTTTTATGTCATAATTACATATATTTCCTACAATTTTTATGTGTTTTTATCTATTAGCATCCCATCATTATTTACATGTGCCTTCTTCCATAGTAAATAGAATGGGATAGAAGTGGATTTCGGTTTGGAGTCATCAATCTGCATATAAATAGAGAAACATAATTATGTTATTGTTTTATGTCACAGAAAATTATTATGGTAGATTTAAAATACATACCAATTTTTTTCAAGTGAAGCGTACCCCATACTGACTTTATATTAGGTATACATTGGTTTTTCTTCCTGTTCTTTATTTTTAGAACTTGGTTTTTGTTTCATAAATAAAAAATTTCAATCAAAGAGATGAATACACATATCTTCAAATAATATATTATTATCCAGAATGTACATGAATGGACACATTTTCACATCGACCAGTAAACACATCCCACACTTCTTGGGTTATAAAGTATGCATAGATAAGTGGTGGGTGTGGGTTTATTTTCCCTTTAGCATCTTTAAGATGATGTCTTGATAGGATTATGTAAAATCCTTTGTGAATCATTCCATCAAGCATTAATACATATTTTTTTTGGGATTCATCTAATATAAATGTACTCTATAAGGGATAATGAAGAGTAGGTCAATGTCTCATTATTTTATTTTTTAGTAAAATAAAGAAATAATATCATAATGTTACCATAATCTCTTCCCACATCAGTGTCTTAAACCCAAACACAATAATTCCAAATCCTTAGTCAATGGAGCCAAAAAAACATCAATATCATTACTTAGTTGTTTTGTTCTTGATATAATCATAGATAACATGATGTATTTTTATTTCATACATAACCATGGTGGAAAGTTATAATTTACCAACATAACCAGCCATGTACTATGAGTGCTTCCTTGAAAACCAAATGGATTCACTCCATCTGTAGATAAAGAAATACAATGTTTTCTTGGAACATTTCCAAATTTAAGATACTCATGATAAATTCTCTTCCACCAAGGAGAGTCTACTAGGTGACATAGTTTCCCACCATTATTTACTTTATCTGCATTCCACATCAATATCCATACAGTCTCCTCGCTTCTATATAGGCGCATAAACCTAGGAATGATTGGAAAGTACCATAAAACTTTCCTAGTACTAGATTCATCTTTCTTGTAATGGAAAGCACCACACTTTAAGCATTCTGTAATTGATCTGTAGTCCTTGAGAAATAGTATGCAGTCATTCGGAAATGCATGTATTCTTTCAAAGATCATACCTATAGAGCATAACATTCGTTTAGTGTAATATATTCGGCTCAGGAGCTCACTATCTTTAGGGACCATGTAATTCAAGAGAGAAAGTAGTTCCATAAAACTGATGTCACTCCATCCATTTCCTTCTTTCAAAATATACATCTTAAGTATGGATGGCGATGTTGTCTATTTAGTTCAACCAGCATAAAATGACGTATTTACATAACTCTTTAACTTCTCAAAAAAATTTGGGCAATCACAAAGTTCATCATCAAATGTCCTTGTTATTTCCTCAATATGAAATTCATCATCATTCACATCTATAATCACATCCTCAATATGGTCTTCTTCATTATCCACACTTGTACCCATATGACATTATCCATAAAATGCAGTGCTATCCTAGTCACTAGCTACATTCACTTTTTTCTTTGTGTTTATTAAAACATTTATAACTTTGATCTATTCCATGATAGATCAAGGGTTATTCCAACTCCTTTGGACTAATTAGTCTTGAATAACAATAGAGTAAACACAGTTGAATGATTTTAGAAGGGTCACATGCATGAACTTTGCAAACTTAATGAACACTTTCACTCCATCTTCATACACTTTTTTCAAACGATTGAATTCCATCCATTCTTTATTCATACTCATCCCATCTGTTTCGATAATATTAATATTTAACAAAATAAATACACAAAAGGGGCCTCTCAAATAAGGGGAACTCAACATTTGAATGATAGTTATTAATCCATTTTGTTGCGTGAGACCCATCCCCTTAGAAGCTAACCCTAAACCAGAAAGAATATTTAATAGTAGAGGAATCCCCTGATTTAGACCGTCAAAGTGATATTGGATGCAAAGAAGGTTGAGGAGTTGCAATGGGCTTAAAAATTAATTCACCTTTTACAGGAGTGAGGTCATGATAGATATCTTATGGGTTTGATAAAGTTAGTGATACTTCCTTTCCATAGTGTTATTATCAATCAAATTGTCTTCCCTGTAAAATGTAATTATTTACCTAATTCTATAAAAATATATACTTAAAAGACTAATGAAAACTACATTTTAGATTCCATTGGAATTTTTTTTATAAAATCACATTTGAAATCACATTAAAAAACCAAACATTTACATGAATTACTAATTAAAATAAAACACCCATTTTAAAATAAACCAGTCAGTTCCTAGAACTCTTTCACAAAACCAAAATTCCTTTTTTTAATAATTCAAGGCAACTTCATGACCCAACGATAATAATCATTTAAAATAAAAAACAACCCTATATATTTTACAAATTTTCATGCACCCCTTGTTAAAATGAAACCAACATTAAATATGCTTGAAAAACATTCCCATCCCTTTCTGACAACCAATCATGTGAGTTGAAAAACACTTGAAAAGCAACCTAAGTCCATGCCAAGTGTTTAAATCATTTTAAAGATATTTAAAACAAAAAGGGTATGTTGAACACATATATTTTTTCAAGAAACATTTGAAAACACTTGAATCATTTTAAAAGAGCCACTTAAAAATTTACACAAAGGCATAAAGTCCAAGAGAGAAACTTTATAAAAGATACATGAATAAAAAATAACCAACATTTTATAATATATAAATCTATAAAAGGTTTAAACAAGACCCGATTGGGAATTGCCTAAGATAATTGGGGTTATTTTCTACAACTCTATTACACATTGGAAGGAGAGTAGACCAACCTAAGATTTTATTAAGGTTTATTCTCACATTTTTAATTGACCAAGGGAGTGAGAAGAAACGATTGTGGATTCTCACTCTTAACGATTTAGCAGAGGAGAATTGGGTAAAATGAACAATGATAGAATTACAATTGGAAAACTGACTCTAACCTGATCACCATTTCATATCACTGATTTAGATCACATCATTTTTCAATTTGTTTCAAAACTTTCACTTAATTACTTTACGCTATTTAGTTTCTTTCTTTTATTTTCTAAATCAAACAATTTCTAAAAACAACCTCACTTCTTTCTCTTATTTTAAGGTGACAACTTAATTGTTGTGCACTCCTCTCTGGAGACAACCTAGGATAACCACTCTACTGCATTTTAACTTAGGGAATATTTGTTTTTGTCACACCCCACGACAGGAACGTGTCAATCCAAAATATAAAGGTAAACCAAAAATAAAATTATTTGCAAGTGAGACACTTTATAATAAATATATTAAAATAACACAAAATGATTATTGTCTCTTTCTACCCTATAGTGACCTTTACATTCCATTATCATTGTACCTTTAACAAGTGACTATAGAACACCACTATAAAAGTGTAACCCTTTCCTTTTACCTGTATCATAGACAACTAAGTCTATATATGCACCAATTTGTATATGTATGGTGTGAGCAAAGAGCCTAGTATGATATCATCAAAGATTTTATACAATTCATTATATATATATATATTTATATAATTATAAATGTAATATATAATTATTATAAATATAAATATCAAAATTTATTGTTATAATTATAAATAAATAAATAAATAAATATATATATATATATATTTTTAAATGTTAATTATGCTAATTTTTTTTGATAATTTTTATTTGGAAATACTAGGTATATTCCTTGTATAGTCTAAGTTAGAAGATTGAAAATGCTTGAAAAAATTACATTTAGTTTTTTAAAGTCTTATGTTTTATTGTGAGGATGGTCTCCGGCTTCAGGAGCTCCCATCTGCGCACTGGCTAGGGTTTGCCACCGCTTGGTTGTGCGCCTCTAGGATCCGCTGTCCATGCCACCGTGCACGCGGGATCTGCCATCCACGATCGCTGCTTGGATTATCAATGCCATTGTTAGCCTTGCTGTTCGGCTCGCTGCATATGAGATCTCATTGAAATGCATCCGCGACGCCGGTCCTCGCCGTCACGTGTCCTCCACTCCGACGTAGCGGTGCTGCGGGTCTTCAAGATCGGCGATGTCCTCGCCTTCCGGACACGTTTCTTCAATTGATAGCATCTATTGCTGATGCTTCTCTAGGATGTGAGCGTTTCGACTCGCACATGCACATTGTGATTGCTTTGGGACCATTGGATCACAGTGTTGTTGATCCAACTGCTTCGTTCCCGGATGCTCGTGGTGTTCCGGCTGTTGCTTGTGGTGATTAAACTACAGCTGCTGATGGACCTAGGAAGTCCTCATTCTCTATCTACAAGGGATTGGTTGCTCCTCACATTCATGGGAAAGAAAGTGTGGCACACATCAAGTCATATCTGATTGCTTTCCCAGAATTCTTTAAAATAGGCGAGCATTCAATAATTGCTCATCTTGTTTTACCTAGGGGTTTCATTCCATTGAAGATTGAAGAAATGGTTGAGCATCTCTCAGCGATATGGGGGTTCTCATCTTGGAAATGCATTTTTTTGGGTCATGAATTTTTTCACATTCTTTTCCCCTCTAATGTGTCGATTATGCGAGCATGGTGATTTGGATCAATTTTTCTTAAACCAGGTATGTTCCATATCCATGAATGGGATCAAAACTTTAATCCACTTGAAGTTGGTCACTCTCTTGTTCAACTCTGGGTAATGTTCTATGGTATTAACTATATTATATGGCATCTTAAAATAATTTATGATATCACAATGTCAATTGGAGTTCCAATCAAGATTGACAAATAAACAAAGAAAACAATATTTGGACACTTTGCTAGATTTTTTGTTGAAGTTGATCTAAATTTCACATTAGTGGACTGTGTTATGCTGTCCACCGATGATTATGAACTTGATTTGTAAATTGTGTATGAAAAAATTCCAAAATTTTGTTTGGATGGAAAGGTAATTGGACATGATATTTCAATTTGTAGGAAATTTGTGGTCTTTGATTTTTTCTCCCAATGTGAGAATGATTCTAATATGTGTCTGAAGAAAAAGAAAAATGAAGCCACCCCTGCTGGTGGGTGTGATCTGTCTTGGGTTGAAGAAACTTCAAATGATAATACTGGGAATGAGAAGATTATGAATGAACATAATGGTCTCAATGTGCAGGCCGACACACAGTCCGAGGATGCTGCTACTAAAAAGGATTGCACACATCAGAGGGGCCTTGCTCCTGTGTTGGAGACTCCTGGAAATGGAAGTGCATAGGTTGGACAACCAGCTTGTGGGACCTCTGGATAGGTGCTAGGTGATACTAGGTGAGTGGAGGAAGTGGGTACATCTCTTGCAGACATTCAGTGCACTAGTAAAAGGAAAATTTGACCAGATATTGTTCCTAGGGAGCATAATGTAGGGGAGGGAAGTTTAGATCAAGGTCCTCCAACATCCATTGAGATTATTAGTAAACAATTGACTAATAAGAATCCATCACCTATGATGGATACAATGGAGCTGATTGAGCAAGGTATTAGGATGAAAACTATGGAAGTTGATGCTTCAAGATTCATTAATGACTCTATGGAGTAGTTTCACACTGAACTAGATGGGGATTGGAAGCAAATGAAAACATGGAAACGAGGTTGGTATCTGAAAAACTGTGGATGAGGACGTTGTAGAGATGAATGGGTTGGGTGTGGCCGGTCTACCAGGACTTATTCAAAGGATCTCACTCTATAAAAGATTAAACTCAAGGAAAAGTACTCTGTGCTTTTTAGTCAGAAGAATTTACAGTCAGAACGGGAATCTATTGATGAAATCTTTGATCAGGATTATGGGGACAATCATGGCTCTACTCATTTGCAATTTTCTTTTTTGGATTAAGGCTTTTCCTTTGTTTTCCATGCCCTCTCTCCTTCTAATGTTATGTCATTTATTTTTTAATAAATTTTTGTAATAGTATGTTCGCCTTACTCCCGAACCTTTCTAGTAAAAAATTATAATACATGTAATTATTGCATTTTTATAATTATATATATATATATATAATTAAAAATTTATAATTAAAAATTCCATAAATATATTTATTATATAAATATATTTATTATATAAATATATATGTATTTTAATTTTATAAGTATTTATGAGAACATAATAGATTCATGGGTATAACATGAATCATATACCAAAGTATATATACAATTATAAATAAATAAATATATATTATAGGTATTTATGGGCACAATTACAAGGAAACATAGAAATGAAACACGCACAACCCGAAAGGGTATGTTATAGGCCACAAGGGATAACCCACCAATTATTTATGGGCCGAAGGCCCTGTTGACATGAAATCCATTACAAAGTTTGTAGCCCAAGTGCCCAACACTTGCAACTTTTTTTTGCTATGCGTGGACACTACCTTCCCACCTAAGGAGTCATCCCACTACCTCTCCACTAACAGCCACTCACACCACCACTACGTTCGCGCCACTGCCACGTTGGCGCCACCGCCGAGAGACCTATAACTGGGTTGCCGTAAGCCATCCCACATCTGGGTGCAAATACAATCAAAATTCACTACTGCCCAGATTTGATCACATGTTTGTGATGCATGATTACAGGGTTGTTATTACCATTAAGCTACAACCTCAACAACATAAATATATATATATATATATATATATACACTCATTAATATATTTAAATATATTTTTATAAAATTATAATATATGTATAATTATAACTATAAATGAATTTATAATTATTTAAATAATTATTAAATTATAAATTAAATTATATATTTTTATTATAATTTCATAATTATTTAAATAATTATATATTTATTTATACTATAAATAAATATATATTTATTTAAATATTTATGAAATTATAGTAAATATATTTAGTAAATATATTTATTGTAATTTCATAAGTATTTTTTTTAAAAAAATATATTTTTTATATTTATGACTATAAATAAATATATATTTTTTATAATTATAATTATAATAAATAAATATATTATATTTTTATAATTATTTATATATATTTATATATATTATTTATAATTAAAATTATAAATATTTGTACATATGTATAAATATTTGTATATATTAATAAATATATTTATATAATTATATATATTTATAAAATTATAATTATTATAAATATATTTATTATAATTATATATATATATATTTATAATTATAATCATAAATAAATATTTTTATATTATGTATATATATATTTAAATATGTATATATAAATATCGTTATAATAATAATTATAAACAAATAAATTTAAAAATTATTTCTATATAATTACAAATTTAATAAATACATTTATTATTTAAATATATTTATTATTTAAATATATTTACAGTAATTTTATAAGTATTTATGAGAACATTATATGTTCATGGGCATAACATGAATGAATAATCCATGTGTCAATTTATAAATGAACATTCATAATGATGAATACATAACATATGCATGTGCACATCATCATAATATAGGTAATCTTAACATTTAGAACAGAACTCACAATCACATCCACAAATAAACATTATGATCATGTAGGATCAATTATACTCACACATCAATATATAAACATAAATAACGATAATTAATATCATTATTATCTCATGATATATATATATATATATATATATATATATATATTCATTAAAGAGATATTTATTTAAATAAATATATTTATTTATAATTATAATTATAAATAAATATATTAAAAAATTATTTATATATAATTACAAATATAATATGTATATTTATCTTTTAAAAAATTTATTATAATTTTATAATTATTTAAATAAATAAATAAATATATTTATATTTATAAACTTATATATTATTTTTTAAAACATAATATATATTTGAATTATTAAAAAATATATAATATGATACATTATATTTATATTAATTATAAACATTTATTTTTTAATTAATGTATATAATATAAACATTTTTTTTGAATATAAATATAATATTTTTTTATTAAAATCTTTTATCAGCACTTTCTGCTTAGTGATAAAATTTGGTGCATCCCTTGCCCTGATCTATGGTAGTGAAACATGATACTCTATTAAAATATTATTATTTAAGCATGACCATTATAACCCTATAGTTAAATTGATGAGTATGAATAGTAAAAACGAAATTATGAAAACCCTGTGGTTTGCACATGTATAAAATAAATTCAATGGTTATCTATTGATAATAAATAAAAAGTAATCATTTGAAAGTTAAAGAAATGTTTTATGAAAAACTATATTATTCTAAAAGGTAGTTTACTCACGCTTTGCATACATAATTTATAATGATTTTTTTACCAATTTTAGAAAATATATTTGTGAAAATAAACTTCATTTTTGATATCATCATATCAATATAATCTTAGGGTGGATTTTTTTGATTTTTCTGAAACTTTCATTTTTTGATGAATAATGACGAATACTTATTTTTATTAAGAACTGTCTTTTCATTTAAATTATTTAAAAAGTTAAATTATATTATAAATTGGGTTTAAAATAAATTTAGTTCAAAAAATATTACAATTTACCTAATTTAAGTCATTGTAATCATTTTCACATTAAATTTTGATATAAAAACTTTATATATTTATGTGAATTTTCTCTTTGAAAACCTGCTTTTTCATCACATATGCAGGTATACTTTTAATTTAATTATGCCACTTTTTTGAATTGAATTTGAAAAAATGTTTTCTATATTTAGAATTAGAGTAATCTATATTATCTAATAAGTTTAAATTAATTTTTTACCAAAATTAATAGTGAAAGTAGTAAAAATTAATTACTGCGGTTGAGGTAAAGATAGGTTTACCGCGAGGTTAAACTAAGAATACAAGGGTTAAAAATAATCCAAAACATATCAAAAACCTATTTTCTGGCCCAATATCAACCATATATCTTATATTTTCAATAATGACCCATTTTTAATCTTTATGGCATGTAAAAAACGAGGGTACACCTTTTTTCTTTTCAAAAACTACAAGTGTGTCACTCACCACACTTATACAAGCTCACTGAATCTAATATCCTTTTCACACATTAATAACCTATTGTATTGGAAAATACCTACCCAAATAACATCATTAATTACCTCATATATTCCTAGAATCATTATTTTGTTCAGAAATCCAACCTAAGAAGCATTTTGGAACAGACCAAAGAAGTTGTCTGAAGAAGAGATAACGTCCCTAAGAGAGCGTTTTATTTTATTTCTTCCTCCACCTCCTTCAATTATTTTTAGACCATGATGATATAAAAACCTCAGTATATTACATATTATTAGATGTTATTATGTTAATGAAATAACACATATCCTTCTCCTCTACCATCTAATGTCTTACAAAATCACCGTTCATGTGCACGGCACACTACCGCCTCTCGAACCAATGTCATTTGTTTTCCATCACCACCTTTCAAGGATGGATGTAATGATGGATTTAACAAATTTATATTATATTTATGATATTATTACACTTCTATAATTATAATATCTTATATAATTTTTTACTTTCCATTCTATGAGGGATACAATAATATCGCTCGTGTGTACGGTGGACTACCACCTCATGAAGTGATGTGATTCGTTTTCTATTACGCTTTACATGGAAGGTATTGAGGATAAAAGTTAATGAATATATGAGATATTTATGATCTAAAAATACTTTGTAAAATATAATATCACATCTAAATTCTTAACTTCCAATCCACTGGGAAACAATAACGTCACTGGTGTGTATGTGTGGACTACCACATCCATGTAGCGATGAGAAATGATTTTCATTTAATTTTGACATGGATGGTAATAAATATGGATATTATTAATATAAATCATATATAAATCATAATAATTACTCTTTAATGTCTAAGTAATATTTTTTCCTTTAGTTCCATCTATTGAGAAAAAAGGTAACAACGTTCATTCTTAAATACGACCTACAATCTCCATGAAAGGTGTAATCCATTTTCCATCTCTAACATTTATAGATAAATCTAAATACATATTTAGTGAATATATATGATATTTATGTCATGTATAACATTCTGGAGATGATTTACCCATGATAAAATTAAAAGGATGAAAATTACTGAACCAAAACATACATGAAAGACAAAGCAATTATCACCTGAAACAATGATTTTAACAAAAAATTATTAATATAGGGGAGATGAAAGAATATAAGTAATTCATATATGGTATGATATATAAGATTATATATCTTCAATATCAGTTTAATAAATCTATATTTATTATAACTTTGGTTTCGACACATATGAAGGAAGCCGAACAATTGTGAAGGGTTTCTTGTCTCACTTTTACTTCCATGTGACATAGGCCATATTCACCACTTATGCCTTTTTGTAGTGAATATACTACCAATTTTGATATTTTATATCATTAATATATTTTTATTCACATAATTTAAATTTTCATTCGATTATTTTTCTTTCATGGGGCTCATGATTAAAAATTTACCAAAGTGGTAAGGGTTTATTTCACAATCTCATAATTATCCAGAATTATTATTGTTTAAGTATTTCTTGGGGAAATTATTTGATATTTCTATCTTAAATTAAATATATTTTACTCTAATATGGTTATTAATGAACTTTATCAAGTAATAGAACCATTTTACCTCTCATTGGCACTTAAAATTATTAAGATAAGGGTTTTAAGAAATTCAGAATTTATTTCCCTCTTTGATAAAAAATCATTTTCTTCCAAAACTATGTTTTCTAAAATCTTTTTTAAACATGTTGTAAAATTATAAAAATGATTTATTAAAGAAATTTTATCCATGTTTTAATTTTTTTAAAATATTTTTAAGGGAATATTCTTGCTATCTTTTGAATGAGGCACTTTTTAACCTTTTTACAGTGCTAAAGGAATGTTATTTTTAACTTATACGACATGTATGAAAATTGCCCACCATCATGAATATCATTTCATTGAATATTAATTTAAAATTTTACATGGTTATTTTTAAGGAAATTTTTTTTCCTAATATTTAGAAAATATTAGTTGAAAAAAGTGATCTACAAAGAAAAGGATCCGAAAAATATTTTATGAATTTTCAATTTTTAAAATAAAAGGGTGATTTTTGAAGAATGGTTATTTTACTCAAGAAAATTTACAATTCATATTTATAAATTATTTCTATCTAAGAATGAATCCATTTATGGAACTTATTATTTAATGGGGATATAATCCAATTATATCATTCGTATTATTTATCCGGAAGGTTTATGATCAGTTTGACTGGGGATAGACTATTTTGATACCGTCCATTTTACTATGGATGTTTTATGATTATTTTTTTGATTGGGGAAATTATTTACATTTCATATGATAGTTTAAATAAGAATGTTTAGAATTATTATGTTTCACCCGTTTCTTATGAGGAATGCATTGGACATAGTAAGTGGTGGGTGAGGCATAATATAGAACCTCAATGCATTGGTAGGTCTCATGTGATAATCTAGATTGGGGTTTGGATAAGGCCTTACACATTTATTTAGATGTATTTTCACAAGGCCTTGACATTATTTTTTAAATGTCTACCATTATTAATTTCATCATTCTAAATTTAGTTATTTATATTCCATGTGATTATTCGACTAGTTTGAATATCCATGTTTATGTTCCCAGGTTAATGTGATTATTTATATTGAATTATTTGATCATAATTTATTCCTTCCATATTATTCTAAAGTTATTGGTTAAATGGAATGTGTTTTAGTTATTTACCTTTCCATATTGATTATGCATTATTTATTTATAGATTCCACTGTACACTTACCCTTATTGATCATCTGATCTCACCCCTTTCTTATGCTTTTCCCAGGATACTAGTAATTGTTTTTTGATTGATATGTAAAGATACACTGAATGGATTAATGGTGTTCTCAAAGAAAATACATTGTGTATTTTAGGGTCTAAAATGTAATGGTCATTTAATTTATATATCTATTTTACCAAGACTACTAATCTATTTGGTCCTTTTGGATTTGATTGCTTGTATCTTATGTCAATGTAATAAAGTAGACACCTACTCCATGTTATTGGTTTTAGGGTCACTAAAGTTAGTATATGAGAAAGTTTAGTAGAAAATTTTGTAACTAGATTTAGGAAAATAGATTAGGGAACATAACCCTATGATAGAATTTGAGGATATGTATATAAGAACATACTAATGTTTTGGTAAGGAAGAGATTATGTGGTTTTTCCTAGAAAATAAATCCTCGTCTAGACACTAAAAGCAGATGTGGTTTTTGAAAATATGTACCTAGGGGTAAAAAATATGAAATGGGTGCATTGGGATTAACTCGATCAACACATAGTATAAGAAAATGGACCTTATTACATACCTAGTTTGAAACTCTTAAAGGATATACATTGGATAATTTTCATTTTCTTTACAAACAATTATTAAAGATCTGAAAATAATGATATCCCCAAATAAACCATGTTTATGATTATAAGATTATCTATACATAAAATTTACAATTTATTTTAAGCGTTTCACTAATTTTGGGACTATAAATTTTTATTTATAATGGTATAATCTAATGAAGTGTATAAAATTGTTTATAAATGGAACATCATATAAGGAATGAGAAACTTATAAATGCAAGTACTCTATGCAGAGATTTCCCTCATGGGAAAGATAATGAAGCTAGAACTAGATATGGAGCTAGAACTAGTCAAATTATATATATATTGGGGTATATGAATCATGTTATGAGTAATACCCATTACCGTATAGAGCATCCTGCTGATCCACCACATAGTGCAACAATGTTAGTTCACTTCATGCATCATCAACCTCCATCATTCAATGGGACTAAAAATCCTTTTTTATCTATGTAATGGATAAGTTCCTTAGATAATAAAATTCTCACTCTGAGAAGTGGTGAAAGGAAGAAAGTTGTCATGGAAGTTTATCATCTATCATGATTTGTGGATCAATGGTGGTAATTAATTCAAAAACCAAGTATGAGGAGGAAATAACATGCATGAAGTGGAAGGATTTCAAGATACTCTTCATGGAAAAATATTTTCCTCATAAGAAATAAGAGGATAGGGAAATATGGTTCTTGAGTCTAATATAGAAAGAAGAGGAAAATGTTTCTACGTATGAAGATAAAATTAAAAAGTTAGTAATACATGTTGTAGACTACATATGTAATCCAAAGAGCAATATTTATTCTTTCTTTGATGGGATTATTTCAATCCTCTATTGAGAACTAGTCTCTCAAAATTTCTCATCATACGAGGATATAATATCATGTGATATCAAGATATAGAAAGAATTATCCAAGTCTTATAACTTCAAAGGGAAGCAAGATAAGAAGAGGATGAAAAATAGAAAGATGGATAAAGGGAATAAGATAAAGAATGATTTTCTATCATGTTATACATTTGGGAGGAAACATATTGGTACATGCTTAAAAGTAAAATGAGTTTGCTTCAAGTGTGGAGAAAAAGGACACCATGATTGTGATTGCCAGTTAATGAAATAATCTACCAATGTAAAATGCTTCATATAGTTCCTGCATCTCAGGAATCATGCGTGGTGGCGGTGTGGTTCGAGACTCTCAAGGATCTATCATCATGGTGTTCATATCTTATTTAGGTAGTGGGGATTCTCTTCAAGCCGAATCCATTTCTCTTCTTTCTGGTCTCTGTATGTGTGATGAGGATAATGTTGAACTTGTATTAGTGTAAACAGATTATCTACCATCCAAATATCCTTACTTCAACCATAGGATACCCCTAGTCTAATGTTTACCTCATTCGTTAGTGAAGAATTTTGAAGAGACATTATACTGATGTTCTTCATGTTTGGAATGGGGGTAATAAAGTTTCTGATTTCCTCACATCACTGGATACCCAAGATATGGGTTTTATTTAGTTTTCTAGTCTTGGGTAGTTATCTTATGAGGGGGTTAACATTGTCCTAGGGGATTCCCTTTTTTTTCATTATTTCCACCCTTCATAGTCTTATGTTTCTTTTATTTCCCCCATTCTCTTTATATCTATTGTTTCTTCTTTTGAATTAATAAAAATATTCTAATTTGGTGGTGGATTAGAAACCTAGTTAGGTATTATTCTATATGACCATTGTACTTACCTTTATATCTTATTAAAAATATATTTTATTAAACCATTTTAAAATGTGGGTTTTCAATGAAGTAATTTTAAAATTTAAAACACATGATTATCGAGACCAAGATTAAATTGTAGGGAAACAATTTATTTAAATAGAATATAACAAACCATGATTTTTAAAATAAGAACATCATGTTTGATAGAATGTATGACACAAAACACATAGATTAGAAGAGAATATAACATATCGAGGCATTATGATAGATTTATTTTTAAATAAATTCAATCTCTTTGATAGCTTGTGATGCTCGTGACACTTCATTGAATTGAAATTTGGCACTCTATAATAATATTATTATTTAAACATGACCATCATAAATTAGACGTTAAGTTGGAAGGTATGAATAATACTAAATAAATTATGAAAATATTATGGTATATACATAGATAAAATATATTAAATGGTTATATATTTATTATAAATAATATAAGAATCATTTGAAAGTAATATATTTTTTTTTCTAAAAAACAATATTTTCTAAAAAACTATATTTTTCTAAAAGGCTATTTAGTCACACTTCGTGCACATAATTTATAATTAACTTTTACACATTTAGAAAATGATTTTGAAAAAATAAACTTAAATTTTTTATATAATAATATCAAAATTATCTTAGGTTTATTTTTTTGGTATTTTTCTAAAATATTTCATTTTTCGATGAATAATAATAAATACTGTTTTTTAACTAAAAACTACCTTTTCATTTAAATTATTTACCAAGTTAAATTATATTTAAAATTTGGTTTAAAGTAAAATTATTTTAATTATAATACAATTTAACTAATGTATTTCACTGGAATGAATTTCATATTGAATTTTGATATTAAAACTTTATATACTTATGAGGATTTTCTCTTTCAAAACTTTCTTTTTCATCATGTCTATGAGTACATTTTTTAATCGAATTATTTCACTTATATGAATTTAAATTGTAAAAATAGATTCAATATTTATAATCAACATAATTTATATTATTTAATAAGGTCAAATTAAATTTTTACCAAAATGAATAGTGAAAGCAGTTAAAATTAATTACAATGATTAAAGTAAAAACGAGTTTACCTTAGGGTTAAAATAAGATGATAAGGATTAAAAATGACCCAAAACTTGTCTAAAACGCATTTTATAGACATATATATACCTTATATCTTCTAGTTTTTATAATTATCTGTTTTGGAGCCTTATGTCATTGGGAAAATGTGGGTACATCTTTTTTTTCAAAAATTACCAGTGTGTCACTCACCTAACTTATTAAAGGCCACAGCATCTCCTCTACCATTAAAAATTACAAAACAAATTGGTTAAAAAAAATACATTCCCTCCTTAATTCCCTCCTCTCTTCCATGAGTTCTTAGTTTGGTCATAAATTAAACCTAAGAATCCTTTTGGTGCAAAAAAAATAATTTTTCCGAAGAAGTGGAAACATCCATAATGGTGTGTTTTATTTTATTTCATCCTCCATGTCCTTAAATTATTATTAGACCATGATGATATAATAAAATTAATATATAACATATAATAAGATGTTAGTAAGTTAATTTTATAACCTAAAACCATATCTACTTCCATAAAATTTGTTACAGAATCATCATTTGCGTGTACTATAGACTATAAGGTTAGAAAGGCATGATGTAGAATACATATGTAATCCAAACATAAAGATTGAACTTTTTTTATAGGATTATTCCAATACTCTAAAGGGAGGTAGTCTCCAAAATTGTTTCATAATATGAGGATATAATATCATGTGCTATCAATACAGAGAAACAATTCTCCAAGACTTATGAACTCAAAGTGAAGAAAGAGAAGAAGAGGATGAAGTAGAGAAGGTCAGATAAAGATAAGAAGGGAAATAAGGATTTTCCAACATGTGATACCTATGGAAGGAAACAATTTTTTACATGCTTAAATGTAAAAAAGAGTTTTCATCAAGTGTGGAAAAAAATTCCACCATGCTCGTTATTGTAAGGGAAAGAAAAAATCTTCCAATGTGAGATGATTCCACTATAAGGAGGCAGGGTAATAAAAAAATAAATACCCCAATATTTAGTGGAATATACCTTAAAATAAGATAAGAGATCAAGTTCAAGCTTATGATATTACAATAGATGTAGTGGAATGATTACTTTTTTGTGTGTGTTTGGATTCAATAATTATGTTATAGGAGTATTTTAGTCATTGGTATTATAGTTATAAGAATTATGAAATGTATAAGTATTGGATTACAGTAGTGTTTATTGAAGTATTTGGAAGCATGTGTTGAATGGTACTAAGAAAAGTGATTCATTGTCAAGTTGAACTTCTTGGGAAACACATGTTTGAGGGAGGATAACACTTAAAATGTGTCTGATGTTGAGATAATAACGATAAAGATGTTTTCAGGAAGGTATTGGAAGCCTTTAAGGTTTATCTAATCTTTTATGTTGATGTAATTATAGACTATTAGAATTTGGTAACATCATATGAATTATATTAATGTGGTTTTAGAAAAAGGAAAACCCTCATACTAGGTGAAAATATATCACATCTAGAGAATCCATGGGGCTTGAGCCCACAATCGAAGTATGATAATGTTTTAGAACCAACCACTATCCTACATTATATCCTGGTTACTTTTTCATTGTTTTTAGTTTAAAAATTTGATGAA
Source organism: Viscum album (assembly GCA_963277665.1). Taxonomy (NCBI): domain Eukaryota; kingdom Viridiplantae; phylum Streptophyta; class Magnoliopsida; order Santalales; family Viscaceae; genus Viscum; species Viscum album. The sequence continues at coordinate 730,309,257 of OY728155.1, forward strand.
AAATATTAATGTTTAACCATTGGTCTTACTGTTTTGGATTATAGATTAATATATTATATTAGATAAATTTTGTCAACCATACTGGTTTTGGAAAATATTTATTAACAAAGCAGAAAGACTTGTCACTCTTTTATGGATCTTATGATCCATTACAAGTTAATTTAAGAACTTTAGATATAAAAAATTCATCTTGGATATTCATTTAATGTAGTAAGAAATGAATTGGAAAATTATTTAAGAAAAAACAAAAGATGAAATAGTTCCTATGAAATAGAAATATATTAGGAAAGTATATTTTCATATATTCTCAATCTATATGGTAATGCAATTCCTCAACATTAGGAAAAGGATATTGAAATAAAATGTTATCATAATACCTTCATTTATGTTAAAATAATTTTCTTTTAATTCATCAGTGATTTAAGATTTTGAGGTTGCTAACATTCCATTTATCATTTAATCTCTTGTTATCAATGACCTCTATCAAACTCTCTAATTATTTATGATTTTATTCCATGTCCATATCTTCACTTTCCCAAATGTTCTTTTACTTAGAAACATAATTATGTGCTATTCCATATGACCTTTTTTATATCCCTTTATATTTCATTAAGAGCATATTTTATTAACCCTTATTATAATTTGGGTTTTCAATAAAGGTATTTTCAAATGTAAAACACTGGATTATTGACATCAAAATTAAATTACGTGGAAACAATTTATTTATGGAGAATACAATGCCCCAAGATTTTTAAAATAGAAACATCATGTTTGATAGCATGTGTGACACCCAAAACCAAGATTAGAAAAGAAAATAACAACCCAAACCTTTATGATAATTTTATTTTTAAACAAATTCAATCTCTTTGATATCATGCGATGCGTGTAACATTGGTTTTAAATGAAACATGATACCCCATTAAAATATTATTATTTAAACATGACCATTATAACTTAGCCACTATGTTGGTGGGTATGAAGAGTACAAACTAAATTATGAAAATTTTATGGTATACACATGTATAAAATAAATTAAATAATTATCTATTTATTATAAATAAAATAAGAACCATTTAAAGGGAATTGAATTTTTTTCTTCTAAAAAACTATATTTTTCTAAAAGGTAGTTTAGTAATGATTTGTGCACATAATTTATAATTTTTTTTTTCAAATTTAAGAAAATTTATGTGATAAAATAAACTTCATTTCGAATATCATCATATAAAAATTATCTTATGGTGATTTTTTTTGGATTTTTCTAAAATGATTCATTTTTTGAAGAATAGTGAAAATATTGTTTTTTACTAAAAAAATCTATATTTGTTTAAATTATTTAAAAATTTAAATTATATTTTAAATTCTAATTAAAGTAAAATTAGATCAATGATATTACAATTTAACTAATTTATTCCATTTTAATCAATTTCATATTTAATTTTGATATTAAAACCATCTATACTTATGAGAATTCTCTCTTTGAAAACAATCTTTTTTGTCACATTTACAAGAATAATTTTAAATTGAATTCTGGAAGTTCTGTGAATTGAATTTGGAAAAATATATTCAATATTTTTAGTCACCATAATTTATATTGTCTAATAGGGTTAACTTATTTTTTGACCAAAATGAATTGTGAAAATAGTAAAAAGTAATTACCATAGTTAAATTAAAAATGAGTTTATCATGGGGTTAAACTAAAAGGATAAGTGTTAAAAAAGACCCAAAAATTTTCCCAAACCCATTATATAGACATATTTTGACCTTATATATCTAGGTTTTGATAATTGGCCATTTTTTAGCCTTGTTTCATGTGAAAAACGTGAGTACACCTTTTTTTGAAAATTACAATTGTGGCACTCACCTTAATTATCAAAGGCCACCAACTCTCCTCTCCTATTGACACCTAAAAAATAATTGGATAGAAAAATACATGCCAAAATCACTTCCTAAATTCCATAATATCATCCTAGAATCCTTAGTATGGTCATAAATCCAACCTAAGAATACATTTGGTGAAAATGAAATATGTTTTTCAAAGAAGAGGTAAGGTCCCTAACTAATCATTTTATTTTATTTCTTATTCCACATACTTAAATTATTATTTGAAAATTATGATATAATAACCATATTATCTCAAATATAGTGATATGTTATTATTTTATTTCTATTGTAAGATCCTGGTTTTTCTATGAGGTACATATTATTTTAAATTTCGATTAAATTATTAGTTACATTCTTCTAGCTTAGACCCTGAACCGGTTCATGGTCTGGTTGGTAGTTTTTTAGAAAAGAAGAGGGAAGAAGGAGGGTTGAAGGTAGGATACAAGCTATTTACAAAACATGTAATTATAATACATGGTGTGTATCAATTACATGATATGTAATGATCTAGGTAGAACCTTCCACATCGTTTAATTGGTTTTTCCAGAAGGGAATCCCCTGAGCATTAGAAGATGTGTAAAGCATTTACACGCCATGTAAATTCATGAAATTAGTTTTTAATGTAGGAGGAATAAGTCCCATTTATCATAAAATACCTCACCCCTCCACTCTCTCTCATACAGGGGGACCCAATGAAGCCCTAATCTGGGATTTGGTTCTGTTTCACCACCCGATCTCTGATTTCAGATCTGTCAATCACATTGGATACATGATGGTATGTTCTTTGGTCATATTTCACCATTCATTATTTGTCCTTATCTCGATGGAGTTATCAGGGTTTTGGTTTATATGATATATTTTTAGGTTTTTGATCCATTATTTAGATCTCTCCTGATCTAGGTGAAACTAATGGATGATACTAGATGAGGGGAGTTGTATGAGCTTATGGTAGGTGATCTATGACTCAACCGTCAAGTAGAACATTTTTATAAACTATAATAATTATATGGGAATCAATTTCATCAGGCATTTCCTGTTAAATTCAAGTGAATTGATTATAATTAGCGTGCTCATATTCTGGATCTAGTGTCATATTTTTCAACCACACTGTTGAAGGTTGAAACCTCAAAATGTTCCACCCCAAGTATGGTGTTTCCATACTTATGACTTTAGTGGTCGGTTACGTTCATCTATGCTACAACTCGAGTATAAAATTGTTCTACACTATTAATGTTAACCCCTTTACTTAATAAAATTATTTATGACCTATAATGGTTACCCATTGTATATGATAACGCCACTTAACCCTTCTAAAGTAAGTGTTCTAATTAACTAATGAATATTTAAATGGTTAATTGGAAAGTATATTATAAACATCACTTGAAATAGTTTATTATATATGAATTCTATATGGATGCACATACATATCCCACCTTTTCATGTAAATGAAAGGTAAAGGAGTGAACCAAATAAATGAAAAGTGATTAATGTACTAAATGGTTTCATGTCCTTTTTTTAACCCTGTCACACTAATGAGAGGTATGGAATGAACCCTTTGAATTATTAAACAACATTAGTATTACATCTAATAATTAATTTAATGAATCAATTATAAGGTTCCTATTGTATACGTACCTTGAAATTATTATAGGATTGGTTAGACTCAAGCCAGCCTTAGATTCCTGATGGAATACTTTGAGCACTCATAGACACCATTCCTATTCAAGGATACCGTTCTCCAAGGTTGATAGCCACCATGGAATGGATCTCTGTATACCAGTGGATATCCTATATAACACTGTAGGATACCTCCATTTTCATTCATATATTATGATTCCATGGTTATACTCCTTGGATCCATCGTGAAATCTATAGACATGAGTCGTCATGGATACACCCATTGGGACTAGTGATGGTTTATCCCTTTTCACCTTGGATGAATTCGGTCTGGTTAGATAATATTATAGTGGAATGACTTGGGCGATTGCACTTGTATTACATGCATACCCTTTATCTAGGATATATATTATTACTATGTTGGATCAACCCATGAGATCATGGATGCCTTGATTAATACCTTGGACCCTCTTCATTATCATCATCATCATGGATTCCTTATTATACGCTGGATTCTTTTCTATTATTATCATTCTAGGATGTCAGTGCTGGTTATACCTTATAAGACATACTTATATAAACTAGAACATGAATAATTAATTAAATGTTTACATGTTCATACACCTGATGAGGATGAAGCAAGTACTGGGGTATTTACATTACTATAATGATTTAATTTTATATATGCATTCTTTCCCACTGGTTCAGTTTATATTACACAGACTGAATGTTATCGATGTCGTTGGCGGTGGTCGACTGATATATATCTCACACCCTATCCAAGACACTGTTTGTACATGATAATATTACTTTTACACATGTGTTGTAAAAGGGAAGAATCCAACCTTAGACACCTGATATTACATGCTTGCATTAGAATATTTCTCGGTAGTAGATGATCGAGCCAGATCTCGGGATGCTTGGATTGTTTTTGGATTATTTTTGATTATTTTGTATAAGATGTATTGCCTGCTACCATGGAAACCTATTTTCCTATTTTTTAGGCACATGACATTCCTTATTATCCTCATTGAGTAATATTCTCAGTTATTTAGTTGATTATTATTTCAGTCTTCTTCTAATACGGTGGGTTACCTGGTCCAGTGTTATAGTGTCTGTTATATGTTGTTCCATCTGTTCATTTTACGATTCCTCTATTTATATAGTATTATATTCATATGATACAATTCACTCTAGTAATGAAGTAATAGTCTCCCCATGGACACACCCTATGCCCTCTCTACTGGTGGGAAGCTAATGGAATTAGAGGAGATGCATTTGAGGCTATGTGGCCAACCAGGCTTGGGAAACCTTTGAATGGAAGTAGGGTTCGGGTTGTCACAAAGTGTTATTGGAGAACTTTTTTTGATTTAATATTTTGAGAAAATATATATGATATTAAGAACTCTTTGGACCATGGTTAAAATCCATTTTTGGGTGTATCTAACCAATGTTTGGGGTAAATTCTATGTTTTATAAATAACAATTATTGTTCAGATTTTTCTTATTACAATTGATATCCTTTCACCATTGGGTGAAAACATGCTATGTGATGATGATTCTAATTATTGTGATTAAGGTTTGTGTTTTAACCTTGGCCTAATGAGATTAGGGTAATAAGAATTGTTACATGCATCACCATAGGAACTTATAATTCACATACCATGCATATGAAAATCCATATAGATGCATTTATATTCTTTTATTACTTGTTTTTTCATTTATTGTAGAGTAATATTTGTTTATATATATGAATGTGTTGTTCTTTGGATATTATTGAGTGATTTACATTTTCAATTCATGAGCTGTATGGGCCCTCATGGGTTAGAATGGGTAGTTAATTGAGTCAATCCATCGTATAAACCCCATTACATTCAAAGACTAAATGTATAATGAGTTAAATATAAATTAAATGGGTTACAATTTCAATGATAATGTGTATAAGCCCCAATTCACTAGGAATGAAAATCCATGTTAATCAAAATTTGATATATGTTTATAAGAAAATTCAACTTAAAAATGTAAAACATGACTTAAAAATAAGTGGTTTTGAGTAAATGAAGAGGCATGGTTCTATTAACCATTCATATACTAGAACCCCTATAATTTAAACTCAAACACTTACCAATACTTGGCCTCATAAGCGAGTAGTTGGGGTTGTATTCCATTGGTAGTGAGCCCTTATTCTTACGTTCTTCTTCAACTAGTGTATATATCTTATTAAGGATATTTCTAAGGTGTGTTATTGAAATTTCTAGACCAATTCCACCATGAAATCCTTGTTTCATTCACCGGGAGGGTGGTGATGACCATGCTCCAAACATGGTGGGCCATGAGCCGTCGTTCTTACCGCTAGGAGTGACACTTGAGGAACCTAATACTATAACTATTTAGGAACATATTTTTAGCATTTTCAGAGTTTTATATGCCCAATTGAATCCATGAAAGGTTCTCTATGAATTGAACCTATAATGGATGATATGACATGTGAGTTCTAGCATCAGCATCCTCCTACCTTATCACGGGATAACAGTCCACATGATGATGAGTCTTGGATGGAGGCCACCCTATATATCATTGATCATTTGGATATTTCTCCATAGTGGAGGGTAAAGATTTATATGTACATGATATGTGATTCAGACAAGTGCTAGTGGGATGTGATTATCAAGGATGGTCTTTATCAGGGCATGGTATGGGCTGATTTATAGGCTTCTTTCTATGATCAGTTATTTCCTCAAGCACTGAGAGATGACTGAGCCAGAGTATTCATGCATCTGTAGGAGGGTTCTATGTTAGTTATAGATTATTAAATGTGTGTTACTGAGTTACAATTCTTTTAACTGATTCTATCCAGTGATGAGCTGTCATATTCCAGACACTTTGAGGATGGGATTCATTATGCGATTCATAATCTGGTGAATGTTTTTCACCTACCTACTTTATTTGAGATAATCAATTTTTATCTAATCACTAATTGAAAACCAAGAGAAGATGATAGTAATGAGCATATATGATTAGTTCTAAGGAAGTCCAGTAGTTCTTCTGTTAACAAGAAACATTCCATTGAGGTTTCAAATATATGTAGTGGCAGTCAGAGTAACCGCATTAGAAGCTCTGTTGTATTCCATTAGTATAGATGAAAGGACCATCAGAAGCCTCAGTGAGATAGAGACATGATGGAGTGTCATTATTGCACCCATATGGGGCATATTTAAAGATTATGTTGAACATTTCCACCAGATTCTAGTGGAAGAGGATCTACACCAGCTCTACCTTTACGGACATAATATTTTATGTCACGTCAAATGGGGTGTTAGAGTAGAACCAATAGGACTGGCCGAGGAGGAGTTCATGAATGTGGTAGTCAGACTTCAGATCATTAACACCAGTAGAGTGGTTATACTTAGGGTAGTCCAGCTATATCACAAGGCCATGGATTATGTCTCTTGCATACATTATAGTCAATACCTGAGGATCGAAGTACAGAACCATCTATAGCACGAGGTACTATTCTAGTAGCCTCAAATGTAGTATCTTATTTATTTGATATAGGTTATTTACAATACTTTATCTATTTATCTATATTGGAAAGTCTCGGGATAAATATTCAGCATTAATATGGTGTAATGAACCTGGATTCACCGTTGGGAGTATGTTTAGAGGGAATACACCAATGTAGGGATAGTCCCCTTGAGGTTATGAGTTACCCTTTATTATGGGACCTATTTTTTCTTGAGATTAATAACTTTTATTTCATTCTTGGGATGGATTGGTTATACCCATATCATGATTTGTAGACTACTATCTCCATAGGGTATTGTTTGCTTCACCAGAGAGAAGAAGTTAACTTCACAAGGGTGAATGGGATGTACATGCTAGTAGGGATGGACTAGAGCATCATGGGATAGGTGGAGTAAGTACCCATATTGTTATTTTATTTATGAATGATCATGAAGTATACTTGTAAGATTTTACTCTTGTAGTAGATCATTTTAGGGATGTCTTTCCAAAATATTTTTTGGCTTTCCTCCTGAGTGAGAGGTAGAGTTTATAATAAATCTTATTCTAGGATATTCTACAGTGTCCATTCCTCTATATAGGATGGAAAATAATGAGCTCTAGGATCTCAAGATACATTTTGAGGATATATATTATAAAAATATTATATGGCCTAACACTTCATCTTGGGATTCATCCTTACTTTTCACGAATAATGTGAATGTGACCCTTCATTAATTCATGGATTACAGATGGTTGAACTATCTTACTATCAAGAACCAATATATACTACCTTGAATATATGATCTCTTTGACTAGATTCGAGGAGCTAGGGTATTATCAAATATTGACATGAGATCAGGCAATCATCAGGTGCGAGTCAGGACATCAAACATACCTCATATAGATTTCCATAGTAAGTATGGTTTATTTGAGTATACTGTTATGTAGTTAGGTCTCACGAACATACATTCTATTTTCATGGATTTGATGAATAGATTTTTCCACCCATATTTGGATTATGTGGATGTGGTATATGTGGATGACATATTGGTGGATTATCACACTTGTAGAGGCCCTGATAAGTATATTGAGATCATTCTGAGTACAATGAGGGAGAAAAATATTTATTCCAAGATTTTTAAGTGTCACTTTGGGATCAAAAAATTAAACTTATTGGGTCATATTATCTCATAATTAAGAGTATATATTGACCTAGAGATGGTGAGTGTTGTGGTTTCCTAAGAGTAGACCCAGAATGCGTTTGACATACAGAGTTTCTTAGGGATGGTGGGATATTACAATCATTTTATACAGGTCTTAACATGCCTTGATTCACCTCTTACTGGTCTTATAAAAAAGGGTGTTAAGTTCCATTTGTTTATAATCTTGCAAGAAATTCTTTCCATATATGAAAGGAAGGCATGCTTCAACACCTATTTTGATTCTTCTAGAGTCTGGACGAGGCTATACAGTGTTTATTGATGCATCAGGCATCGAATTGGGAGCAGTGAAAATGAAATAGGACACAATCATTATGTATGGATCTTGGAAGTTGAAGACTCATGAGAGGAATTACCCAATGAACGACCTTGATGTAGTAACTGTTGTCCATGCCTTATGTTTCTGGAGATACTATCTAATGGGTGAGTTCTTTATGGGGTGTACAAACCAAAATATCCTAAAATATATTTTTACATTGTGTGACATGAATCTCATATAGTGAAGAAGGGTTGAATATCTTCATTCCTAAGATTTTGAACTTGCCTATACGCCTGGAAAGGGAAATGGAGTAGCTGATGTGCTGAGTCAAAAAAATCATTCATAGGCCATATGGGAAGATAGTGATTTATGAAAATTTATGGACCAATTTTCTAAGATATATCTAGAGTTTCATGATAGAAATGAGTGGTATTATCTCTTAACCTTGACAGTTACCTATTAAATCCTTAAGATGGTAAAGAGAAGACAATTTTCATATCCTGAAGGCTTGGTTCTCTAGGAGAGCTTTATTGGCGAAGACACACCTCCAGATTGGTATGTGGATAACAAAAATATTCTATGTATACATGGACATTTTTGGGTTCCTACAAATATGATAGAATAATTGATGCATGAGTCCCATGATTCTCAGTGGGCGGTTCATCGAGGAGTCTCCTAGATGTATCAAGATATGAAACGCCAGTATTGGGGGCCTGCGATGAAACCTCAGATAGTGGGATTTATCACTAGGTGTTCCACCTATTAGTATGTGAAGGCATAGCAGCATATATCTTCATGATTATTACAATCACTTCCAGTCCTGGAATGGAAATGGGAAGATGTTACCATGGACTTTATAGTTTAATTATTTATGTCTCCTCGATGTAGAGATGCATTTTGGGTAGCCATGGATTGACTGAAGAAAGTATACCAATTCCATCATATCCAATAGACTTTCTTATTTGATTAGCTAGGAATAATGTATTTCCATGGGATCATATAACTATACGGGGTCCCTTGTACTATCATTTCTAATAGGGATGCTCGTTTCATGTCACATTTCAGGAAGGGTTTATAGAAGTCTATAGGTACACAAGTTCTTATGAGCATAGTATTTCACCCTCAGAACAATGGAAGGTCAGAACTAATGATACGAGTGTTATATGGCATGATTTGACTATGTTTATTTTATTTCATTACTTATTGGGAGAAGCATATCCATATCTTTGAGTTTTTCTATAATTATAGATTCTAGGTGACAATTTTGATGGTTCCCTATGAGGCCTTATATGGTAGGCCGTTCCATTCACCCATGTGATAACTAGAGGATGGAGATGAATCCTTACATTATACTCATGTCTTGTAGGATACTTCAGAACAAGTTCAGCTGACCAAAAAGCGTATTACTACTGACCAATCTAGAAAAAAATCTTATGTCGATCACCGTCGATGACCACTAGAGTTTGAGGTCAGGGTTCATGTTTTTTCTATGGGTATTACTCAGGCTTGGCCATATATGGATAGAAAGTCAAGGGAAGTTTTCACTACACTTTGTCAGGCCATTTGAGATTCTGGGTAGATTTAGGCTGGTAGACTATTAGTTGCTATTACATTAGAGGTACCATTCCATGCACGAAATATTCCACATTTTACATCTTCACCATATCATGCTAACTCGTCTCATAATTTTGATCATAATGATGTTCAGTTAGATGATAATGATTTGTTTGAGGAGTATCCTATACACATCATTAACCAGAGTACGAAGTATCTCCGAGGCTGGTCTATCACTTTAGAATGGGTACTATGGAAGAACGACCATGTATAATATAAAACTTGGGAGCGAGAGGCCAACACACATTCCCAGTGGCTAGATTTATTTTGTAGGGTCCAAAAAATTCAAAAAAGGGAAGGAAAATACTCCCAAAAGTTTGGTAAAGAAGATAGATGCATGTTTGATTGAAATATTGAGGAGAAAAGTGAAGAAGTCAAAATTTTCAAAGAAATCTGTCCTGGGCACGTACCATCACCAAAAAAGGTGAGTAGAAGGCCTAAAACACGAACCATCGGTAAACGGATGGCCTACGACGTGCTGAACCGTGAGGCATTGGACAACAAACTAAAATGTTTGCGGTGAATTTCCACTTGCAAATTGAATCTTCCATAAACTATTTTCACTGGAAAAAACATGATGGAAGTATTCCATGAATATCATCCCCAGTAACCAAGTAGTTCGTAGAAGAGGAGTAGTTGGTGGTGCCCTGCCAAGTACAGATCCAAAAATTATGGTTAACTGAGTCATCCATGAGCTAGATTTTCACAATGGGCTTCCTGAGAAGGTGTTGCGCGTACCACATATAAAGATTTCCCAAAACTCTATAAAAGTACAACCAAGGGAATAAAAAAGAAGGGAGGGAGAAGAAGAATAGAGAGATTTGGGATGGGTGAAAAGTGGGGTGGAGAATGTAGAGGGTGCGGGAGAAATTTCTTCCTTACCCGAAGCAATTTACGGGACTCCACCCCGCATCCGAAACAGTTCACAAAATCCATCCCACGAACCATATGAAGAAAGAAGTTCGCAGAATTCCTCCCCACGAACTATATTCGGAAGACCCTACACAGTGAACCAATAAAAATATATAATAAAAACGGTTCATAGATTCCCATATGTGGAAAAAAGTACGCAGAAGCCCATAAGTAGAAGACAGTATGCTGACGACCATATGAAAAACCTAGTACACAGATGGTCCTTAGAGGTCAGCTCTTCCACGTACCATCCTACACGGCCATCTCCTATGCAGCTAACCCCTTTGCGAACAAATATTTCATGACCATATCTTCTGCATACCATCTTACACGGACAACTCTTTCAAATACCATCCTATGTGGCCAAGTCTGTGCAGAAAACAATTTGTGCCCACCAGTCCATACTGTGGAGGCTGCGCCCCCGTACCCCTACTTGGGATTAGTGTTGGGCTGCGGTCCTTGGCCTTTCGAGTCGGTCCCTTCTCTACCATCACATACCCCCATAAAGATTGGAGAGTCACACTACGAAATTTTTGAGATGAGTCAAAGACATTTTCCATTGCACCCTTATGCTGCCCAAACATCCCTCCCTTAAATACCATGAGAAGAGACATTCCTTATGCACATCTCAAAAGCCCTATCACCTACCACCTATGACAGTTTGACCCAAAACTCCATGGACAATCATAGCCTAAATGTTTCTTAAATTCCTAGGCACATCCTTTCCATCCATCGAACTCTGTGTCTCTAGTGATTCAAGATCCTCATAAACCTCCATGTCCATCAAAAGCAGAAGGCCAGTGTCATTCGGACTCCTTTGTTTAACTATTCTCATCATGCCTTGGTGGCTCTGCATATGTTTCCCACAAAAATGACCATCAACCAAAGGAAAATTCTTCCTCAAGAGAGTCTTTTCTTACCTATGTATGCCTCCATGGCTTCCATACCCCATATCATTTCCCCTGATCTGAGAATCCCTAAATTGACAGTTTACACTTTCCTTCCCTCTTATGTTCGAGGCATGTCATAACATCCCAGCCCGATTATCCTACTGCTAATCATGGATAAAAGGTGGTCCAAACTCTATGACCCTAAACTGTGAGTTGTCTTCCTAACCATATAACATTAAACTGTATTCTACTAGTCCTGGAAATACAACATTAAAGTGTGATGCCTCTATGAAAACTATATAACTTTAAATTATAGTATAATGGGTGATTTAAGATCTTCATAAACATCCCTATCCATCATAAATGGAAGGTCAGTGTCCTGAGGACATCTCTTCTTGACTATGCACATCATGTTCTGATGGATCTGCATATGTTTCCCACAAACATGGCCTATTAAAAAGAGAAAAATTTATCCTCAGGAGAGTCCATTCCCACCTCTATAAGCCTTAATGGATTCCATGCCTCGTATCATTTCTCCTGATATGAGATCCTTTAGAATCATGGTTTGCACATTCCTTCCCTCTCATGTTTGAGGTATGTCAGAACATCCTTACAAGATTATCCTCCAGTTAATCATCATCTAAGCTATATAACTTTAAACTATAGTATACCTCACATGAAATTTTGGGGACCTCCCATTGAGGTAAGTCCCCAATCTTCCGAGGCTGGGCTACATGACCTTTAATTCCATTTCACATGGAAAGGTTCGTTGTTCCTCACCCTCACCCATGGTCGCCCCGACCTTTTTTTTCCATGGGATCTCCCCCCCCATCAACAGGGGAAGAAACATTTTCATTGTTGAATCTTTCACATCCTCTTGTTTCTCACACTGAGTATGACTCATGTAGGCTCAAGGGTTTGTGATGATTACAACATCCATGTGATTATGAACAATGAGAACTCTAATTCCTGACCAAATCAAGATATGTAGGACACTTTCCAGAAGGCCCGAGATCAAAAGGGTTCCCTCCCATGAAGGGTCCACCCCATCATGTATCCTTAAATGGGAAGATTTTACGAATAGGACTCACACAATCTGAACTAAGTAAACTATAATTCCTGATCAAATCAAGATACATAAGATTCCTACCAGAAGACTTGATCTCAAAAGGGTTCCCCCAAAAAGGGTCCACCTAATCATGTTTCCTTAAATGGGCGACTTCCATGCGTAAGCCCCAACTCATCCAAACTATGTGGGTTTTGATTCATCTCCCAATGATACATAGATGTCCCTTATTATGCGCCAAATCCCAACATCAATTCACCTTCCGTCCCCCCTGTATGGAGATAAACTCCAAATTTCCTTATTATATGGCTCAAGTCAGCATTAACTTCATAGCATCAAATATATGCATGCCTATAACGATCCTGCAAACCAGGGGAAGCCTGTGGACACACTCTTTGGGAATGAACCAAGGATTCAAAAACATATGAACATGAATTAAATCTATAATAGAGTCTTGGAACATGCAACAATCCTCCCCCAGAAGGGCGAAGTGATCTTGACATCCCATCCTCTCGACTAATGGATTCCTTAAGTGTCTTTGGCTGAATAATCAATCAAAGAGCACCTGCATTTGAAAAGAAGGTCCATGAATAATGGATACCAGGTCCATTGGGCATTCCTGGATCCATGAATAAAATGATTGGAGGCCATCTGAGGAAGTTATATCTACGAAGGACTAATTTCACAAGTGCTTGACCCCTACACAATCTCCTGCTGGGAACAACAGTTCCCGCAAGGTTAATCCAACCTTCTTTAAAGGATAATGGAACTGAATGGGTCGAAACAAAAGAAATGGTGAATTCGATGAGAAACTATCTTTATAAAAAAAGGGCTGGGTGATGATCCTCGTCGGACCATTTCTGTACCACCTGAAAATGCACCACCTCATAGGTGGAACAAAAATGGTGAACCTGACATGAATCCTTAACCAAGGTGGTGGTTCTACCGAAATGATAAAAGACAAAAGGATACTGCATGTCAGACCATTTTTTTACCTTATCACACAAAAAACACGCCACCTCATTGGCATAACAAAAAATGGTAAACCTGATGTGAATCCCTAACTAAGGTGGTGGTATTACCCCACTCAAGCCCCTTCACCCTACAGAAAAATAAAGGGTAAGGGGGCCAGGATGAATCACCAAATATGAATTTGTTTAAAAGAATGATACTATGATAGGGTTTTGTGGTTTTTTGTCATATATATATATATTGAAGGTTCCCACAAAGAAACCTTTAATCCAAATGACATCCCAACGACCCATGCAGACACACACATCAGCGATCCCATAGGTGGCCGAGGCCTCAATGAAGAGCAGGACCCCCTTGACCACCCAGTGTATTAAATGCTGGGTATCCAAAATGCTGATCAAAGAGTTCCACCGAAATGGTACTCTCCCCACATTGGAGAATGAAAGACAAGACCTGCAGTCTTCAAAGGTCGTCCAGCTGCATCTTTAGTCACTGCCGGTACCCCATCACAAGGAGGTCCCAATGGTCGTCTCAAACCGTTTCGGGAGCATGTCTTCTGAACGTGACAATGAGTACCTCCCTTATCTTAGGGAGGCTGATGAAGTCGATGCTGATAGCTTCATATCAACTGCACAAGGGTCCTACTCATAGCACCCCACTAGAGAGAATCGTTTCCGAAACTGAACAACCAGGCCTCCTCCCACCAAGGAGAACCTTTTGCAAAGGGAACCTTCCAAAGTACAAGAGACCCGTGCCCCTCAGGCTGCCCACCAAGGGCGAATAATATATAATAAGGAACATGCTATAATCCAGGTTCTTGAAGAGAAGCTCCATTGTACTAATGCATAAACATTCAAATGGTAGACATATGTTTCTTCTACCTCCACTCATGCCCAACATATAAACAGGGTGGCACAGTACTAGCACATGCAAGTTCCTGCTAGTTCTCACCGGTCCCGCAGTGTAGACTGAGCGAAATACTACAAGAAGATGAAGATATCTACTGATACACAACAATACCATCCACCAAATAAGGTGAAAACTAGATATACACAGGCACCAATACCTGATGATGCGTATCAATCCCGCTATCTAAATAGAGTGGCAACCAAATATGAGAAGAGTCAAATTCATGTGGATGCATTCAAAGATCGTGAGACAAATATAGAGGAAAGGGAGTGGATGAAAATACATAATCATGAATATAAAGACCACCAGTAAAATAGGATGGCAACTGGAGAATACAACCAGAGATAGACTCATTCCTCTGTCCTGACACATGATAACTTCTAGTATCTACTGGAAACTCATGGAGGACCGGAGCAGGCACAAACTCATGCTCCCATATCAGAATGAGACTTCTTACCCAGTCTTCCCAAAGATGTATCTCATCACATCTTGTAAATTTTGGAAGATCAAACATTGATTCTAGAACATATCCTCTAAACATGCCAATATATCATCACATCAGCGGTAAAGGCGAGAAATCAGGCCCAAGACCCGGTTTCCTTGAACGTAATGACTTACTCGCAAAATGATCTATTCAATCCAGAGTAGTTATGAATCCCTACTCCAGTAAAGGAGGGTTGAAAAAAATATCCCATGATACACAGACAACTAGATCAGGAAAAAATACCCATTCCAACTGGGGGAACCCGTCCAACATGGTGGCTACTCCAAGGCAGACATATATCCCTGCCAAAACTCAAGATGTACTCTGGCATATCCTGATGAAATCACGAGACCTAACAAGACCAGAAATAGTATATGAAGTCCATTACCAACTGAAAATGTCCTCGGATACCCAAAATAGAGCACTTGAAGATAAAATGTGCCAAAGGAAACTAGAAAATGAAGAGAACATACATGATCCTTCTCTGCTAAAAGCTGGGGTTCTTAACGCCCTCAAACATATATCACCAAAATATCAAGACCCTGTCATTCCATTACCAAATTATGGAATTGGAAGTAGTAGTTGCGAAGGTCCACCTCGCAATATCACTTCCATCATCTCTGAAGGTCCTCTACAGAGCACCCACGGGGGCTAACTCTATGGGCCAAGAATGGTCGATCATGAGAGCCTATCTTTTTATGCGCATTGGGGTGGCCCTCCCCTTTACCTAATGATCATATAGCAAGAAGGTCCTCCCCTTGATTTTGTCTACCCTGATGGTCCACCTTAGGGTATATGCTGCAGATATGCTTCTCTCTATAGCTGGACATCAATTCATGATGGTAATCATCGCCGTGATGACAATCATTACAAAGGCCCTACCCGCAATGGCAGTTACTATGAAGGTCCTCCCCATAGTAACGCCAAGAAATGATAAAGTCCCCCCCTCATTGAGGGACATCCTGAAGGCCCTCCCCAGGATGTACACTACATAAATTCTCCTTACAGCCAGGTATCAAGTCATGATGGTAGTCCTCATCATGACGACGATCATTGAGAAGGACCTCCCCATAATGATAGTTTCTTTGGAGTTCCTACCCTCAGTGACATCGAGCAGCAAATGTTCCTCCCCTTGATTTATCACGCCTTGAAGGTCATCCCCAGGGTATACTCCGTAAATACATTTCCCACGGTCGGGCATCAAGTTGAAGTAGTAGCCCTCTCCATTGCAGCATAAATTGCGAAGGTCCTCCCCACAAACAAAATTCATACTGGCAGGAAGGTCCTCCCCTTGTCGGAACAAACATGAGAATGCCCTCCTATACTGAGTCACTTGGAAAAGAGTTAGAAACAGTAGGCACTCTGTCTATAACACGTGATATTTTTTCTCAACCAGAGGATGGTCTGGGGCCACACTCATCTTATGACCCACCCCCAAGGAATTCACAAATAAATAAGGCTCCTACCAGCCCGGTTTCATGGAATGAAATTATTAAGAAGTAGTCAAGTTGGGCGTATCAGGTAGAGGAGCCTCCGAAATAAAAACAACATGATATGTTTCTTGTGAGAATACAACTTTCTAGGGATAATATAACAGTGTTTTATTGGCCCACAACCACTTCTCACTTCAACATACTAGGAGGGTTGTTTGGGGAATGCACGCATGAAATTTTCCTTAACATATGAATGACTCTTTGTCAGCTAAAAGAAAAATTCCTACCCTACGAAGGGTATGTGGACTGCATCAGCATGATACGAGAGCTTTTCCATATAATCAACTTGGAATCCCTCCCATCCGCAAGGCTTCCAAATTCAGAAAGGCGAAAGAAAAACCTTGATCTGGATTGCCTCCATACACTGCATAAGTTATGTCGCATCATTAAAAATGCTCTTGATAGAGTTCACATTCAGGGATGGGGAGAACATGGAGTTTTTCACTTCACCCCACATCCCATACAACATGCCCCATTAGAAATGACATCCGAAAATGTCATCGCCCAGAGGTATAAATCAAGTGAAACCTATACTTAGAAAATATGGGATACTCAACAAAAAATGGCTCGGAGTATGTCTCAAAAGCGTCAAGTCTGAATGGATCAAGCCAATGAAAAGATTCTGATTTAGGCTACCAGGAACATCTAGTGGGATTCCCATATAAGGGAATCCAACCAGAAAGTAGTGCTCATTTATTCAAAAGACCATAGACTCTATATAGGCCTAATTCCATACCCATATTACACCCGCACGAGAGTACGTGAAATTAAAAAGGTGGAAATAGCAGTGGATACTACTGCAATATGAGAACAACCCCAAACCACAAGTATGGGTGAATTTTTAAATCAAAATTCCCCCGTAAGACCAACAAATCCAGGCTATAGAGCATCAATAGAAGAATGAGAACAACCCCAACCCACAACTGGGAGAATTTTTACCTCAAATCCTCGTACAATGGGTGTCTGTCTTCCACCATCTGGGAAGAACGATGGAAATATGGGTAACTCCTTCCACCCCTTATCGTGGTTCACACCCTCCAAGGCGAAGGCATGTTATAAGGCCAGACCAAGGCTCCCTTCGGGTCAATATTTTCCAAGAAGCCTGAAGAATATAGAAAAATGGAGGGAGAAAGTCCATAAAAGGGCACATAAAGCCTTCCTACAATTCAGAACTGGGTACACCACCCCTGATGTGGTATGCCTCAGTGAACGTGGTAAATTCCAAACCCACGGAACTCACTGGAAATGATGCAAGGGGAGAGGATGCGAAGGAAGATGATTCCATCATAGAGGAATTTCACACCAAGCCTGATGGGGTGCACACTCGAAACCAGAGAGCAGTCCTAAATTTGGGAACCACCTCAGCTAATCCGTCACTACCTCCCCTACGAAACTCCAACAAGGAGAAGAATAAATCCAAGGTCTTCTATAACCTGCCTCCTCCAAACCCTAAGAAGGTGTCCCTCGCTCTCGAGTAATTTTTCACCAAGCAGGAGGAAGAAATTAAAGAGCTCAAGTGAATTAATTCCAAGCAACGTCAAGGGAGCTACCTTGCGAGATGTGTTCCCCCTGTGGAACATTAAAAGGTTCTCCCAGAAGAGGTGCCCATGCCACATGCACTCATTCTAGTTAATTAATCCAAGCTTGGAAGACTTATCAACCCAGCCTCAGAAGGACTTCAAGACTTCCCCCCATTAGGAAGGAATCCATAATATGTTCAGGTAAACCCACAAATGATTCCCTCGGTTGGGTATCCACCCCAAATTTCAGTAGCACCAGC
The DNA here is from genome assembly GCA_963277665.1 of Viscum album. NCBI lineage: Eukaryota > Viridiplantae > Streptophyta > Magnoliopsida > Santalales > Viscaceae > Viscum > Viscum album. Next base: position 730,327,858 of record OY728155.1, read on the forward strand.
ATGCCCAGTCTTGGCCATTGCCACACCAGCTCAATCTCAAGCCTGATAGAATACTCATAAAGGGATATTAAACACCATCAAGCAACTAAAAAGTCGACTAGAATCCATGGAGGGGAAACGTGATCTGATACAACTAGAGCACAAACCCTACCCAGAGTAGGTGAGCAATGTTCCCCCACCGCCAAACTTCGGAAACCCCATATTCCCCGTATTCAATGGATCAGTGACCTGAAACAACATTTAATGCACTATGCCTCTTATTTTGACCCCATGATGGGCACTCTAGAGTAGCAAGAAGCATTAAAACTTAGGGGATTCATACGAACCCTGCAAGGCTCAGCCTTCATATGGTATACTAGACTACTAGACAATTCAATCACAGGATGGGTGGATATCCGTCGGTTTTCTCTCTTACAGTTCAGTTCAACATTTCCTAAGACTATAGTCTATGAACATATGAAATACAACAAGCGAGAGAAAGAAAGAGTCTCAGACTTCACTGCCAGATGGAAAGGCCTGACTTATTCCCTAAACCGGCCACTCTCCCATGATGAGATGCTCACCATGTGAATCGATAACCTTCAAGATGAATTGCAAATGCCCCTCATCCTGGTGAATTACACAAGTAGGTTTAGAGACTTCTCTACCATTTCTCAAAGGATAGAAGACTCCTTGAAACTGAAAAATCTTAATTCTGTAGTGGACCCATAAGCCCCTAGGAAAATAACAGGAAAAACAGAAGCGACTTATGTCACGCTTAAGCCACCCTCGACATCAGCTATAGTTGCGAGGCACCCACCAAACCATGAGGGACCCCTAGAATCCAACAACCACCCCACCTCGACAAGATGAGCAATAAGGTGATAAAAGAAATCAGTTTGAATAATGAATAAATAAAGTTTAATCGTTCTGAGACAACCAGGTCCACGAAAATTTCATAGATGCTATGAAATTCAATTTTCTTCGGCTACTAGAGCCAAACCGAGCCGATGAAGTGGGTCTCTAAGACTATCAAAATTATTGTCCCTATCATCGAATACTAGGACACACCATCTAGGAATTCTTTGTTTTCAAGGATATCCTACAAAAGATGGTGGATTACGGGCAAGTCAAGTTGGGCCCACCACCAGCACAAGTGGCATATGTTTCCACCTCAGACTCAAGGGAAGAAGAGGAGTAGGAAATAGTTTCTAGTAAAGTGAATTTTTTTGACAATTAGATGACAAGGAAAACCGTCAATCGAGTTCATGGAATCCTCTAGGTGCAGTTGAAACAAACAACTCTGCCCCCAAAATCATCCAATACAACACAGCCATCTTACTCAGCCCTACAACCCTCTAAAGGCCAGAAGGGCAGAAAGATATATAAATAAGATGAGATGGTATCAAAGCCAAAGTTAGTGTTGACACATTTGGACTTGATGCCAATAGACCTAGTATAACGGGCACCACCCCGCCAAACAGTTCAATGGGCACCACCCCTCTAAACGGTGCAAAGGGCACCGACCCGCTAAACGGTACAATGAGCACCATCTCACCAAACGACACCATTAGAAGGAGAATTTCAGACTGAAACATTGTCCAATCCAGAACTAATCTTTAGCTCCATAAATTTAATTCACTTGATGGACCCATTCTTAGATAAAGACTATGGCCACAAACCCAAATTCCCCGCACCCAACTGGTGAGCTGGAGGAAGAGGCCATAGAGGCCAGAGGATTCCTGGAAGGCATGATCATGATAGGATTCAAATTTCTGGCCACGTCACAAGTCAAACTATTAACATCGCAAAAACTCACGGAAAGACCCTCCAACAGACACAACAAGAATCAGAATGCTCCTCCTCCCCCATTGGAAGAAATCCAAGCCCTATTATCTTGGAATATCCATTAGGGGAAGAAAAAATACCAAATCTCCCAAAGCATATAGGCAGACCAGTTCGGCCAAATGTGGAAAAGATCAGAACACCACCGACCCCTCTTATAGAGGCTGAACCATCTATGTCCAAAGTTCAAACCCCTAAAGTTTCTGTGAAATAGAAGTCCCAATCCAGGAAGTACCGATCTTTATATCAGACGTATGATATTTTAAATATTCTTTATTCAGTACCAGCAAAGCTGTCAATCCTGGATGCATTGAGCCTGTTCATAGATCTTAGGGAGGCAATCATTTAATCCTTTCTAAGTCCCTAATAGTTCAAGGCTGAAGTAGTAGAAACCTATGTATACCGAATGGAGACCGGTCCTAAAGAATGTCACACTGTTATCTCCTTCACAGATAGGGATGAATGCACCATCAGGAAAGGGCGCATTTAAACCTTATATGTGTCCGACAAGATAAATAGAATTCATGTTCATAGGATATTCATCGACAATGACTCTAGATTTAAACCCTTCCTACTGTGAATGCTTCTTCGACTGGGATATGATGAAGAAAACTTGAAACCCAAAACTACAACTCCACTGGGATAAGAAAAGAGTGAGCAGAAACCATTGGGAAAAATCAAGCTTAAAAATTGGCTCAGAGATCTCATGTCAGATTCTGAGTTCCTGGTAGTGTGGAAAAGTACAAATTTCAACATCCTATTAGGGAGGCCTTGGCTACATTAGCACGCTAAAATCCCATCCTCATACCATTAGTGCATCAAATATTGCACTAATAGGAAAAATGGGATGGTGCACGCCGATAAAGCCCCGTTTGAGTCCTGTGAGTCACATTATATCGACACAGGGTCTATGAATCAGAAGAAAAACATCTTTTGACATTGATTGGATCAATGCTCTGAATAGATTGGAAGTGGTTTCTGCCAACCCCCTCCAAAAAATTGGGGAAGAATATGTAATACCCATCAACCATGTTGAATGCATAACTTCAAGTCTAGATGTAGACTCAATCGTCTGCATGATCTCCATCGTGGAAACCAAGTCCAAGGACCCAAAAGAGTGGGCTGGCTCCCACAATGATAGGAAAATCCCTATCACAGATGCTCCTAGCCTGTCCTTGTTACATCAAACTGTCTTGAATCACACACTAAGGTAAAAGATGATTTCTCTCCCAACATTGGAGAGTTCATCTCAAAAATTCTTTCTCCATCAGAAGAGGAAGATGATGAAGATGATAAAGAAGAAGAAGAAGAATAAGAAGACCTCAAAGATGCCCCTCATGTATTCAAAGAAGGTGTCTCCACCATAATCGATGAACTTAGGGAGATAAATCTGGGCACTAAATATGACCCACAACCCACTCTGATCAGTGTGGCTATGTCTGTCGAGGAGCAAGAGGAATATAACTCCATCCTAAAGAATAATCAAGATGTGTTTTCCTAGAATTACATGGAAATGCTAGGAATCAATCCTAAGGTCTCCACCCATCATCTCGACTTACCCGAAGATCACTGGGGATATAAGCAGGCAGCCATAAGTACCCACCCAACACATGCTACCAAAATTGAGGCTGAAGTTAACAAGCTGATCCAAGCCAACTTCATATGGGAGGTAAAATATCCTATTTAGCTGGAAAACATAGTTCCTATATAAAAGAATAATGGACAGATTAGAATCTACATTGAATTTAGGGACCTTAATCAGCATTTCCCAAAAGAATACTTCCCGGTCCCGATCACAGAATTATTGATCAATGAAAAAGTCAAATATAAAGCCCTATCATTCATGGATGGATATTATATATACAATAAAATCTAGATGTCCTATAGAGATAAAGAAGCTACCAATTTTAGTGCCCCTCCAGGGGTGTTCTGTTATAAAGTGATTCCCTTTGGTCTAAAGAATGCCAACACCACATATTAGTGCGCCATACACCGCATCTTCAATCCCTTCATGGGAGAATTCGTCAAGTGTTATGTCGATGATATGGTGGTTAAATCATGACAACACTTGAACCACCTGGACGATCTTGAAATTGTATTAAAAAAATTATGACAACATAGATGAATCCCCTGAAGTGAACATTTGGCATTACCTCGGGAAAATTCCTTGTCTTTGGTGTATGACATCGTGACCTCGAAGTAGAACACAAGAATACAAAAACCATTATTGGCATGTCCCCTCTTCACAACCTCAATGAGTTGAGAGGTCTCCAGGGGCACCTCTCCTACATTAAGCACATTATAGGTAACCTAATAGGAAAATGTTTACCTTTAACCAGGATCATGATGAAAGTAGTTACGTATGAGAGGGATAATGATTTCCAAGAAGAGTTTGACAATATCAAAATATACCTCCTAAGTCCCCTGGTGATGATGCCACCAGTTGAGGGGAGGCCACTTATTTTGTACGTAACTGCCCTCAAACGGTCATTAGGTTCCTTCCTCACAAAGAATAATGATGTCGGAAGTTAAAAAAACCTCTATTACCTAATCCAAACAATGATCGAAGCCGAAACCTGGTATTTAAAAATCGAGAAGAACTGCCTAGCCCTAATATTCATAGTTTAGAAACTCCATATTTACCTTCAACACCATGAGGTCCACCTGGTTTCCCACGACAACCTGCTTAAAAATATCCTCAACCGTACCATGCTAAATGGGTGCCGATCATGAGGGGAAATCATCCTACACTAATTAACATACGGTACGTGACCCAGAAGGCCATCAATGTCCAGGTGTTAGCAGAATTTCTGATCGATAACCCCTTGGAAGAGAAAACACCATTGGATGGATAACTTTCAGATGAAGAATTGTTTTCCATTCAAGAGGACCCCCAGATATGGGAAATGTACTTCAATGGTGCTACCTAAAGCCCGACATGGAAAAGGATGGGGGATCCCAAGCTCAACAAAGTGGGGATGGGAGTTATACTCATATCCCCCGAAAAGGCCATCTTACCTTACTCTTTACTTCTTTCGAAAGTGTGTACAAATAATGAAGCAGAATACCAGGACCTCATTACAAGCCTAGAACTAGAACTTCATGTGCAAGATAGACACATAAAAATAAAGGGCGATTCAGATCTAGTCCTAAAATAAGTCAATGGTGACTAAACCATCAAGAAAGAGGTATTGTTACCCTTGATGAACCAAGTTTGAGCACTGATGGAAGAATTCCCATTAGAACCAAAATTGACCTATGTTCCCCAGTCAAAAAATGTTCAAGACGACACATTGTAAAATATAGCCACAACCTTGGTCGATCCTGACTAGGATGAAAAAATCATTAGCATTGCTCATCGCCGGATGGTCTTTCCATTCATCTAGATCAATACAGAGAAAATTGATGAAATTAACCTTGTCTCTGAGCCTTATGGTCATACCACCGGTTGATGAATCCCATTAAAAATTACCTTCGGAATAAGGAACTCCCACTATATAGGGTTGGAAGGGTGCATATTCGAAGACGGGTAGTCAATTTTAACTTGTACAATGGGATAAAACAAGAAAAGGTTATCAACAAATGAGGCCTTGATAGAGTCCTTCTCAAGTGCATTGATGGTGAAAAAACTACTTCCGTCATGAAATAAGTTCACATTGGAGCTTGTGGTGCGCATCAATCAGTGACCAACATCTCTCATCAAATGAAAAGTCTTGGGTATTATTGACCCACTATGATATAGGATTTTTCCATATTCACCAAGAAGTGACATTCCTACCAAGTTCATTCTAATTTCATACACTGACCCCCGAAGTTACTTCATTAAGCTAAGTACTCCTGGATATTCACTGCTTGGGGAATGGTTGTTGTGGGACCATATCCTCCCACTACAGCTAGACAATTTATGTTTATACTCACAATGACATATTTTTTTCCCAAATGGGTCTAATCCATACCTCTTAAAGGAGCCAGGGAAGAAAACATCATTAGCTTAGTGAAGGCCAACATCATAACCAGATTAGGTGTCCCTCATACAATACTAATGGACAACAACACCGACTTCTACTCTTCTGAGTTGGAAAAGTTATACCAGGAGTATAGAATTAAATCCAACCATTCGTCCCACTACCACGCAATGACCAATGGTCATATAGAGGCTTTCAACAAGTCTATGTCCAACATACTTCAAAATATGGTCGATAAGGACAAGAAATCATGTCTATACAAGCTTCTTCAAGATTAACGGGCTTATCAGACCATGACCCACACTGCCACCCAGACAGGCCCATACTCACTAGTATATGGGGAAGAGGTGGTTTTACCTATCGAAATCCAAGTTCCACTACTTCGTGTGGCCATTTAAGATCAACTTTCCATGGATGAAAAATCCCAAATATGTTTTGATGAATTAGAATAGCTATATTAGAAAAGGTTTCACACTTTACACCATTTAGAAATATACCAAAATTGGATTTCACAAGCCTTCAACAAAAAGGTTCTCCTTCAATATTTCATCGAAGGAGAAATGGTGTTAGTTCTTAGAATCTCGATGATACTCATGAAGAATCCCCCAAAGCTTGAACCAAAGTGGGAAGGACCATACATCATACATAGGGTCTATTCCAATAGATTATATGCCCTGATATCAAGGGATGGACTACACATCCCAGTTACCACAAATGCGAAGCTCTTGAAGAAATACTTCACGTAATAGGAATGAAGTCAAGGTTCAAACTCTATGAACCTAAACTATGAGTTATAATATGCCATGTCATGGATCCAAGATCTAAGACCTTAAACTATGAGTAACGACCCCCCATGTTCTGGTCCAAAAACTATGACCCTAAACTATGATTTGTTTTCCTGACCACATGACAGTAAGCTGTATGGTATTAGTCCATGCAACATGACAGTGAATCATGAAGCCAAGGTCCAAGTTCTATGACCCTAAACTATGAGTTATAATACCCAGAGGCCAACAGTTCAAGATCTATGACCCTAAAATATGAATTATAAAACCCCTAGTGTTTCGGTCCAAACTATAAGACCCTAAACTATGAGTCATTATCCCTTCCACATTATGTTAAACGATAATGAACTTTTCCCTGAAACATGACATTAAACTTTGAATCATATCCTCTTTGTAAGACATTAAACTACATGAAACAAAGTGTTTTAATCACATGACAATAAACTGCATGATCTCTCATAGAACTATGTGTGGCTTGATTCCTACCCTTGCAGGATACTTAGTGACGCCTCGATCCTCAATATTGGCCCAACCCCCACCATAAAAAAATGACTCCATCATGCCCTATATCTAGCCATATTCGTAAGGGAAACTGTTATCTCTCCTTATTTCTCACATTGAGCATAACTCACATGAGCTTAGGATCAGTGGTAGGGATTCTCTTACGAAGTCAAACTATAGAGCAACATGGTAGACCTAGCAATCATGATGGATAGAACAAGAATGACCCTACCCCAAGACCAAGCTAAATAAGTACATGGTACATTTAGAACTACAAATGGATTGATTCATTCCCTTGCAGGATATGATGCCCAGATTTGGAATCCTAGCCCAACAGTCATAAAAAAAATATTTATGACCTCACATGTCTTTACACATGAACCGAGCCTAATCGGTATGTGGTACATACATAACTATGTATGGCTTGATTCCTGCCCTCACTAGATACACAACGACGCCTCGATCCTCGATCATGGACCATCCCCACCAAAAAAGAAAAAGAAAATGCCCCTATCAGATCCTCTACCTCCCAACACCTGTGAGGGGAAACCATATGTCCACTCCTTGTTTCTCACAATGAGTATACCTCACATGAGCTTAGGATCAGTGGTAAGGATTCTACTATGAAAATAAGTTATAGAGAAGTATGGTGAACCTAGCACCGATAGAAAATGAAACCAAAATGTCCCTACATATAAACTGAGTTAGATAGGTATAGGAAACATTAAAAACTACGTGTGTCTTGATTTACACCCTCACATGATACATAGTGATGCTCAGATTTGGAATCCGGGCCCAGCCACCATCAAAAAAAGAAATGCATCTTTTCCCCATACATTGGTCAGACTTGTATGGGGATCCCATGAAAGGTCCTAACTGCATAAAAATAAACTGTGAAATCATTTGAGAGTTATGTGTGGTTCAGTCCTCAGTGTTACGAGATCTTGAACATTACCACCACTCATGATATGTCAAATGATCCTAATACCCTCTCTACATATGAGTTATATTTATGTGGAAGTAACAATAGTTCACGGGTAATCCCAATATGGATATTTCTTACATTCCAAGGCACATATCTCTTATTTTTAATACTCCATACTCTGGGAAAACTTGAATCCTCATAATCATTCAATTCCATCTGAGATGAAAGGACAGTGTCATGCGGACACCTTTGTTTGACTATGCACATCATGCCCTAGTGGCTCTGCTTGTGTTGTATAAAAAAATGGACGTCAATCAAAGGAAAATTCTTCCCTAGGAGAGTCCTCTCCTATCTCATTATTCCCAATGGATTCCAATCCCCATGTCATCCCCCCTGATTCAAGTTACCCTCGGGACTATGGTTTACACCTTATATCATCCCTCACGTTTAGAGAGCATCAGAGAATCCTGATTGCGACTAACTCAAAACTATTAAATATCTTTATGGAAATATAATTGTCCTCACTACACGACTATAAAATGAATAACATCATGATCCCATTGCATGACATTAAAATGCAAGGCCAAAATCATCCTTACTGTATGACGTTAAGCTGAATAACATTGGATTAATCCTAAAGCGTCCCCTAATGCTGGTTTTTCCATTTTTAGGAAATATCCTAGAATCCTCATAATCCCTTGTTTCTCACACCAAGCATAGATCACGTGAGAAAAGGGATATTAGCAAGAGATACAACATGAAATTATTGAAAAGTAGCCCAGGAATTTAGTCCTAGAAGCACAACCCTAAAAGACATGTCACAGTTCCCTCCCCTAAGAGGAGACCCATGTCTTGGCCATGTGATGTTAAAAGACCAAGTATCCCAAAGATGGAATGAATGCCTCAACTTGCGTATGAGTTATATCTACATAAGGACACTTGATTCCATGAGTAAATTGTAGCACAAATGTCACCAATATGTCCGGATACACTCCTGACATATTTTAGACTCCATGGTCTGAGTGATCTTGAATCTAAAAAACCCTCTAAGGCTATCTGGGATGGAAGGACAGTGTCTTGTGGACACCTTTGTTTGACTATGCACATCATTCCCCAGTGGATCTGCACATGTTGCCCACAAAAATGGCTGCCAATCAATGGAAAATTCATCCCCAGGAGATTCGTCTCCTATCTCAGTACACCCAATGGCTTCCAAGCCTCGTTCCATCCCTCATGATTCATGGGCCCTCAATGTCATGGTTTACAATTTTCTCCTTACACACATCCTAGATATATCAAAATATATGAGTCCAATTCATATGTGGTCTCTTTTGAGGTTTCTAAGGATACCCCATCCGTATGCATGAAGTTGATCCATATACCAAAGAAGAGTTCCCCCACTCATTTTTAGGAGAAAATCAGTTAAAATACCCCTTTTTGTGTTTAGGTGCACGAGCTGTCAAAGGTCAAATACCATATTTAGAGAGTTCCCAATCTCTATAATCCACAATGGCCATCGAAGATGGAAGGAAAATGTCCTACTGACACCTTTGATTGACTATGAAAATCATGCCCCGATGGCTCTTCATATGTTTCCCACAAAATAGAAATCAATCGAAGTCAAATTCGTCCCAAAGAAAGTCCTTTTCTACTCCAATACAATAAAATGAAATTCAAGTTTTTCCAGACCCCAGAATTTGGAAAAATCATGGATAACGGCTTATATACCTTCCTTTTTCCAAATACCCCTGTCATAAAAAAAGGGATTTATAGATGAATTGACCATTTACTGGATCTCCCACATGCAAGTAAGAACCGTGCACGAACAGTTTCTCCCTCAGAGCCGACATGAATGTCCTTAATGTTTTTAGACACCACTACTCAGGCCAACCACCTCCTATGGCTCCCGACATCAAAATAAATTCAAAATGTTGCAAATCCCACCAGGCCATCAGAAATGGAAGTCCAGTGTCCTGAGGACACCTTTATTTAGCTATACACATCATTCTCCAATGATTATGCATATGTTTCCCACAAAAATGGCTGTCAATCAAAGGGAAATTCGTCCCCTGGAGAGTCCTTTCATACCTTTTTATGCGTAAAATAGATCCCGAGCCTTATGCATGTTCAAACTCACAAATCCAAGGTCAATAAAAATCCTTAATCCATGTCTGAAAGATGTTAGGTTATTTTTGGATAATGGTCCCAAGTTAGGGCCCCTGCCCTATTAAGTTTGGTCAAAGTTATTCCACTTAAAACATCAGTAACAAGTTTGATTGGAAAGACTGTGAACTGCCAGCAAAAAAGACACCATACTTTCCATAGGGAAAATCCGCTGAAGGTACCTTTGAGTAAAATTCAAGTATCATTTTTTTTAAAAATTGAGCCATAAAAAAAAGACATAAAGCTTGTTAGGTTGAAAACCCACAAATGGAATCCTAAGAAAAAGTCAATTTATATTTTCTAATCCCATGTCGAACAATATTAGGCAAAAATTATGGAAATAATGAAAAGGACATAAAAATTTGGGAGGTGTTCCATAAAACCTCCGCAATAGTCAAACTACACTTAATGAGTTGCTTGGCTAAGGAGAAAATTAGAGCATTATCTGATAATTCAAGTCCGGACCACTTATACATTGGAATAGACTCCTCTTTCTCCCAGTCAAAGACCATTCTAATGGGGGGAATTTGTAGAGACTAGAAAATTCAGCAAAAGGAAGGAAAATAATCCCCAAAGTTTGGTAAAGAAGATGGATGCATGTTTGATTGAAATATTAAGGAGAAAAGTGAAGAAATAAAATTTTGAAAATGAATCTATCCTGGATGCATACCATCATCGGAAAAGGTTAGTGGAAGGCATAAAACAAAAAACATCGGTACGTGGATGGCCTATGGTGCTCTGACCTACGAGGCGTTGTACAAAAAATGAAAATGTATGCAGTGAATTTCCACCTACGAACTGAAGTCACCGTGAACCATTTTCACTGGAAAAAATTTGGTGGAAGTATGCCCTGTATACCATCCCCGTGAACCGAGTAGTTCATGACGGAGGAGTAGTTGGCGGTGCCCTATCGATTGGAGATCCAAATATCGTGGTTGACCAAGTCATCTGCAAGATAGATTTCGTCCATGGGATTCTAGAGAAGGTGTCTTGTGTACCGCAAATATAGATTCCCCAGAACTCTATAAAAGTACCACCAAGGTAATTGAAAAGAAGGGTGGGAAAAGACAAAGAGAGAGCTCTAGGATAGGAGAAAAGTGGGTGAAGAATGTAGAGGGTGTGGGAGAAATTTATCCCACACCCAAAATAGTTCACGGGACTCCATCCCGCATCCCAAATTGTTTGTGAAATCTATCCCACGAACCATATGGAGAAAAAAGTTCATGGATGTCCTCCCCAAAAACTGTATTCAGAAGTCCCTTTGAATCCAACCAGTGAATCAATTAAAAATATAATAAAAATGGTTTTCGGATGCCCATATGTGGAAAACAGTATGTAGACGCCCATAGGTGGAAGACAGTATGCGAACAACCATATGCAGAACCCAGTACGCAGATGGTCTTTGGCACCTAGCTCTTCCAAGTACCATCCTACACTGCCAACTCCTACACAGTTAGACCCTTTCAAATAGACAGTTTGTGGCCAGTTCTTCCGCATACCATCCTACGTGGCCAACTGTTCCACGTACCATCTTACACGACTAGCTCCTATATGTCCAACTCCTACGCGGCCAGGTCTATGCGGAAAATAGTTCGTACCAACTGGTCCATACCGCGGGGGATACACCGCCACACCCCCACTTGGGATCAGTGTTAGGCTATGGTCTCCGACCCTCCAAGCTGGTCCCTTCACTACCATCACTGACCCCCATGAAAAATAGAGAGTCGCAACACAAACTTTTTTGGGTCGGGTCAACGACATTTTTCATTATGCCCTTATGCCTCCCAAACATCCTTCCCATAAATACCATGAGAAGAGACATTCCTCATGCACCTCTCGAAAGCCATATCACCTACCTCATATGACAAGTTGACTCAGAACTCCATGGAAAATCAGAGCCTTAATGTTTCTTAAATTCTTGGACACATACTTTCCATCCATCGAACTCCGCGTCTCTGGTGATTTCAGATCCTCATAAACCTATATGGCCATCATAAGTAGAAAGCCTATGTCTTAAAGAGACCTTTGTTTGAATATAAACATCATGCCCTGATAGCTCTGCATATGTTGCCTACAAAAATGGCTCTCAACCAAAGACAAAATTTTCCTTGGTAGAGTCATTTCCTACCTCTTTATTCCTCAATGGCTTCTATGCCCCATATCATTTCCCATAACTCGAGAACCCCTAAATTCACAATTTAAACGTTCCTAATTTCTAATGTTCGAGACATGTCAGAACATCCCAGCCCGATTATCCTTAAACTAATTATAGATAGAAATTTTTCCAAACTCTGACCCTAAACTATGAGTTGTCATCCCAACCACATGGCATTAAACTGTATGGTATTAGTCCCAGAAACATTACATTAAACTGTGATGCCTCCAAACAAGCTATATGACTTTAAACTGTAGTATAATGGGTGATTTAAGATCTTCATAAACATCCTCGACCATTATAAAAATAATGTCAGTGTCCTAAGGACACCTTTGCTTAACTATACACATCCTGCCCCAGTGGATCTGCATATGATTTCCACTAAAATGGCCTATCAACAAGGTAAAAATTTGTCCTCAGGAGAGTCCATTCCTACCTCTTTACACATTAATGGCTTCCATGCCTCATATCATATCTCATGATATGAGATCCTCCATAATCAAGTTTTTCACATTCCTTCCCTCTCATGTTTGAGGTATGTCAGAATATCCTTACATGATTATCCTCCAGTTAATCATTGTCCACGATATTTGACTTTAAACTTCAGTATACCCCACATGATGTTCTGGGGCCCTCCCACTAAGGTAAGTCCCCAATCTTATGAGGTAGGGCCACATGAACATTAATCCCATTTCACATGGAAAGGTTCGTTGCTCCGCTTCCTCGCCCACGGTTTCCATGACCTCTTCTTCCATTGTCTCTCCCTCCCCCACCAACAGGGTAGGAAGCATGCACATTGTTGAATATTTCACATCCTCTTGTTTCTCACACCAAAAATAACTGACATGGTCTTAGAGGTTTGTGATGATTACAACATCCATGTGAATCTAAACTATGAGAAATCTGATTTCTAACCAAATTAGGACTTGTAGGACGCCTTCTAGAAGGCCTGAGCTCAAAAGAGTTCCCTCCCATGAAGGTTTCACCCCATCATGTCTCCTTAAATGGGTAACTTTTATAAATAAAACCCACACAATATGAACTACGAGAACTCTAATTCCTAATCAAATCAGGATACATTGGATGCCTACCAAAAGGCCCGAGGTCAAAAGGGTTCCCTCCCATAAAGGGTCCACCCATTCATGTTTCTTTAAATGGGTGGCTTCCATGCGTAAGTCCCAACTCATCCGAACTACATGGGTTTTAATTCCTCTCCTGAAGATACATAGGAAGCCCTTATTATGGGCCCGATCCCAACATTAAGTCACCGTCTGTCCCCCTTAGATGATGATAAAATCCAGAGTGCCATATTATATGGCTCAAGTCAGCATTACCTCCATAGCATAAAATATATGCATACCTATGATGATCTTACAAACCAAGGGTAGCCCATGGAAACACTCTTCAGGAATGAACCTAGGATCAACAAACATATAAAAACGACTTAAATCTATAATAGATTCCTAAAATAGGAAACAATACTCCCCCAGAAGGGTGCAGTGAGCCTGACCTCCCATCCTCTCAAACAATGGAGTCCTTAAGCATCGTTGGCTAAATCATAAATCAATGAGTTCTTACCTTTGGAAAGGAGGTCCATGAATCATCGATACTAGGGCTATTGGGTGTTCTTGGCTCCATGAATCAACCCATCAGATACCATCCAAGGAAGTTATATATGAGAAGGACTGATTTCACAAGTTCTTGACTCCCAAGTAATCACCCGATGGGAGCAATAGTTATCGCAAGGTTAATCCAACCTTATTTAAAGGATAATGATGCTGAATGGGATAAAACAAAATAAATGGTGAATTTGACAAGAACCTATCTCTATAAAAAAAGTGATGGGTGATGATCCTCATCAGACCATTTCTTCACCACCTGGAAATGTGCCACCTCAGAGGCAGAACAAAATTGGTGAACCTGATGTGAATCCTTAACCAAGGTGGTGGTTATACCCCAATGATAAAGGACAAAAGGATACTCCACATCAGACCATTTTTTATCCCAGAATGTGCAAACCGCTCCACTTTGGGGGCGGAAGATGTTCCCAAAAAGTTTTTCACAACCATTGGAAGGTGAACTCAAGAACAAGTTTGTTTATGGGGGAAGAATGCAAGAACCTAATTCTTCTATGGGGTATGTTTTTTTTTAAATTTTAGTTAGATTATTGTTTATGTTATTTTTGGATTAGACCCTAATCCAGGCTATGGGATAATTTGGTAGTTTTTTAATGGAAGAGGGAAGCAGTAGGGTTGAAGGTAGGGTTCAAACCATTTACATGTCGGGTAATTTGAATACATGGTGTGTATCAATTAAACGAAGTGTAATAGTTTGTGCAGAACCTTTAACATCATGTAAATAATTTTTCTAGGAGGTGATACCCTAAGAATTACATGACATATAAAGTATTTACACAATGTGTAAATTATCGACTTCAATTTTTAAAATAGGTGACATGGCCTCTCTTTTTCATACAGAACCTCATCCCTCCCCTTTCTCTCACATATGAGCACCCAAGGAAGACCTAATATAGGCTTGGATTTGGTTTCATCATCTAATATCCAATTTAATATTCATATATCTCAATGAATACATACTGATATGTTCTTCAATCATCTTACCTCATTCTCTATTTGTCCTTTTCACAATGATGTTATCAATGTGCAGGATTATATCCCATATTTTCGAATCATTGATTTGTTCTTTAAATCTCTTTTGATCTAGGCCAAAATAAATAATGATACTGGATGAGGATAATCATATGAGCTTATAGTAGGTGGTATAACACTCATCCCTAAAGTCTCTCATTTTTATAAACTGTCATAGGTGGTATATTTTTTCTTACAATATATAGAATGTATTTTCTACTTCTATGTATACCTATATTCCAAATTTGTAGACACATGAAATAATATATTATCATGTTTGAGTACTATTATTAGTTTCTTTAGTTGTTTATTATTTCCACTTTCTTTATCTATGGTGGGTTACTAGTACAATGTTATAGTGTATGTTATATGTTGTGCCTTCTGTTAATATAATTATTCAACTATTAACTTATTTTTATATTTATCTACCGTAATCCACTCTCGTAATGAAGACATAGTCTTCACACAAACACATCCTAGGCCCCCACTATTGGTCGGCATGATCAAGCGTTCGAGGAGATATGCTTTAGTCCATGTGGAAAAATGATCTTGGGGAACATTTGAGTGGAACACAAGTTCGGTATGTGACATGTATAACCTAAAACCTTTCCCTCTACCATTAAATTTTTTAAGAAATTATCATTTGTGTATATGACAGACTACCGCCTCACTAACCGTTGTCATTCGTTTTCATCACGACCTTTAAATGGTTGATGAAATGATATATTTAACATATGTATATTATATTTATGATATTATTATATGTATTTAATTATCATATATTATATAACTACTTTATTTCCATTATATGAGGGATATGATAACGTTGCCTGTGTGTATGGCGGACTACCGCCTCAAGAAGCAGCACAATTCATTTTTCTATTACTATTTTTTTAAATGATACTAGGGATAAAATTTAATGAATATAGGTGATATTTATGATCTAACCATAATTTTATAAATATAATATCAAATCCAACTTCTTACCTTATAGTTCATTGGAAAATAATAACTTTGCATGTGTGTATGTGTGAACTACCCCCACCACGTAGTGGTATGAAATGTTTTTCGTTTAATTTTTACATGGATGGTAATAAGGATAGATTTTATTAATATAAATTATATATAAATTAAATAAAAAATTATTTTGGAATGGTGAATTAATATACATTTTTCTTTCATTCCATCTAATGAGAAAAATCGAAACAATGTTAATGTATACGTACATCCTATGGTGTACATGAACGATGTAATCATTTTTATATATCTAACATTTATAGATTACTATAAATACATATATGTTGAATATATATGATATTTATTTCATGGTTAAAATTATGGATATTATCTAACTATGATCGAATTAAAAGGGAAAAAATTACTGAACCAAAACATACATGAACGACGAAGCGATTATCACACGAAACAGTTATTTTAACAAAGAATCATTAATAAAGAAGAGATAAAAGACTACAAGGAAATAATATATTGTATGATATATATGATTAATTTTATTTAATGTATTTTTAATAAATAGATATTTACTATATAGGAGGTTCATACACATATGAAGGAATTCGAACATGTGATAAGAGTTTCTTGTCTCACTTTTATTTTCGTGAGACATATTCCATATTGACCACTTATACCTTTGTGTGTCATATATACTGACCATTTTGACATGTCATATAATGAATCTATTTCTGTTACTGGTATTTAAAGATTCATTTGATGTTATTTCTTTCATTGTATTTACAATTCAAAAGTTACCAATGTGGTAAGGGTTTATTTCACAATCTATTCATTATTAAGGATTGTTTTTGTTTAAGACTACATTTGGAAAATTATTTGATATTTATACCTTAAAATAAATATAGTTTCTTATCCTATGGTTATTAATGAAAATTTTCAATTAATAGTACCATTTTCCCTCACATTGGTTTTTAAAATGACTAAGAAAATGTTTTTAAGAAAATAACACATTATTTATCTCCTCGGCCGAAAATAATTTTTCTTCCAAAACCATGTTTTTTATTTTTTTAAATGTTTTAAAAATATCAAAATGATTTATTAAAGTCATTTTTACCCATGTTTTAATTTTTACAAAACGTTTTTAATGGAATGTTCTTTTTTTTGAACATGAAACTTTTCTAACCTTTTTATAATGAAAAAGAAATGTTCTTTTTACTTATATGGAATGTATGAAATTACCCACCATCATGGACATAATTTATTTGAAGATTAATTTTAATTTTTACATGTTTCTTTTAAAATAAAATATTTTTCTAATATTTTTTAAAATCTTAGTTTTTAAAAGTGAGTTTCAAAGAAAAGTATTTTGACAAAATTTTATGAATTTTCTAGTTTTAAAATGGAATGTATGATTTTAAAAGAATGGTTATTTTCCTCAAGAAATGTTCCAATTTTCCATATAAAAAGACATAATTTTATGCAAATTATTATTTAATGGGGATATACCCCAATGATACCATAGTTATTATTTCTCTGGATGTTTTATGATTAGTTTGACCAGTGATGTACTATGTTGATACAATTCATTTTACTTTTGATGGTTTATGATAATGTTTATTAACCAGGGAAAGTATTTATATTTCATATGCTATTTTAAATATGAATGATTATGTGGATTATGTTTCACACCTTTCATACGAGGAATGCATTAGACTTAGTAAGTGATGGGAATGACCCGCTATAACCCCTTGATGCATTAGTAGGTCTCATGAGATAAACTAGCGAGAGTTTTGGTTGAGGACTTAACCATTTATTTATATATCATGAAACAAGGCCTCAATGGTATGTTTTAGATATCTAAAATTATGTATTCTATCAATATTAATTCAGTTATTTGTATTCCTTGTGATTATTCGATTAGTTAGAATATCCACAGTTATGTTTTCAAGTTCATGTGAATATTTATATGGAATTATTTGATCAAATTTTATTCCTACTATATTATGCCCATGTTATTGGTTAAATGAAATTTGTTTTATTTATTCAACTTTCTATATTTATTATACCTTATTTATACATAGACTCTATTGTATGCTTACCCTCATTGAGCATCTTAGCTCACCCATTTCTTATGTTATATTTTCCACATGATACTAGAAATTGTTTTTTGATTGAAATGAAGAGATACTCTATGGATAATAATGATTTTCTCAAAGAAAATACATTTCATATTTTATGTTTTAAAATGTAATGTGAATTTAAAGTATGTATAAAGTTTACTAAGACTACTAAACTATTTATCCATTTAGGATGAAATTTTTTGTCTTATGCCAATTTAATAAAGTTGACACCTACTCCTGGTTAATGGGTTGGGGTTGCTACCATTTTTTTTATATATAACATTTTTTTAACTGAATTTAATAGCTATTACATTTGGAATTACTACTATCAAAATAATTTGAAAATACAACTAAAACCATTATCAAGTACTCCCTTTAATAAAGAAATGTGCCATGGAAATCCATATTGATTTCTAATAGGAGATTTAGATTTCCATTTTCCATTGTGGATTAATAATATATTATTATTAAAAACATATTATAAATAATTCAGAATTAATTAATAATGAACAACCTTAATAATATCAATATTATTCAGAAGCAATTTTTTAATTAATTTACAATTAACAACAATTTTTTACTGAACTAATAATAATATAATAGTAGTTTGAAAATAATTAACTAGATTCTAATAATAATTATAAAATATTAATTAATTAGTTAATTAATAAATAATAATTTAATAAAATTTTAACAATATGTAACCAGTTTCTAATAATAAAAATTAATTAGTAATTAATAATTATTTGCAATTAATTAATAATTAATATTATTAGTTAGTAATTAATATTATTAATATTAAATTAAATATAAGTTAATATTATCAGTCCTAATAGATAACAACACACAACATTTTTAAATGTTCAACCCAAATGTTAGAATCTACTCCTTATTATGGTTGGTTCCCACCGAGGCACAAAGTTTCCACTAATATCAATAATGGATACAAGTGGTACAAGAGGGTATAAGCCTTAACCATATGGTGTGGGATGGAATCACCCTTAACCCTTTAGCATGGGATGATACATAATCACCCTTAAACCCACTAATTTTTTTTTATCTTAGTGGCAGTTTAAATAACCACTGCTAAAGAAATCATATTAAATATAATTTATAATATATCGATTGTTTAATACTACCATCACTATTTTTTTAAAAAAATTAATCATTGGTTTAGAAAACCACCGCTAAATATTTAAAACATACCCTAATTTGACCCCCACCTGATCCCCTTTCTCCCCTCCCCCTTTATCCCCTTGGCCTTGTTCCCCATTACTCCCTAATGAGAACCGACCATCCGTCACCTTCGGTCCTTGTAACCTTGATCCCTGACAATGAACATATCTTCCCCATCCAATACCCATGACCACAACCCCCTAAGCTCCACGACGATGACCTTGTAGTGACCCCCTTAATCCTCAACTATGACCCCCAATGGTGGCCCATCTTCCCCTTTTCCAGGAGACAGTGACCCCTGACAATAGCAACTTCATTAACCTCCTTCTACCCATGACCCCATCATAATTTTACCTCTATCTCAACCCAATTACACCTACCCTATCCATTTTTGAGTCAAACTTCCCTAGCCTCATTTCCCCAACCATTATGCTGCCTATTACTCTCTCTATTAGGCTAAATTATCATATTCCATGACATCTTACCATATTATGGTGAGGGGTTATATTTATTCATTTATGCTGTTTAGGTTTTTCATTTTGGATTGATTCATTTTATATTGAATTTGTGTTATGTGAAATCAAGACCCTACCATAGTCAATAAAGAGGTTAGGTGTTATTTAATTTTAATTATACTTTTTTGATTAACCATTTATATCTTTATATCTAAATGTATAGGTAGAAGAGTGAAAATACAATACCTATACATAAAATTTGGATTAATTTACCTCAAAACAGACCTCAGTATGCCAAGGGTTTGGATGGATTTTTAAATTAGGAACTTTAAAACCGTATATTGGATGGTACAATAAAAATTCGGTGTCCTGATTGTAAATTTAAGTGATGGTTGAATAGAAACAAATTATATGCAAATTTTCTATTGAAATAGTTCCCTACTCGATATGTATGTTGTATTTTTCATGGTGAACTGAATGTTATGGAAAGTGAAAATAATGAAAATCTTATCAAAGAAATGTAAAGTGATACACTAGAGGAAAATTTAGTATGAAGTTTGATAAATGATGCATTTGAATTTGCAGAATAAAATGTACAAGATTTTAATAGATAAAAAGAACATAAAATTTATCCTAAGTCAGTTAACCTTTCTTAAAACTTCAGTGACCAAAAGAATTAATTTTATTAAATTAGTTGAATACGGGAAATAAGAACTGTATAAAAGGTGACTAAGTATTCAAAGTTGTATTTAATACTTAATTTGTTTCATATCAAGTGTCTCGGTGGAATTACTAAAAATGAAATATCTATGATTTTAGAGTTTCTTCATGATACATTTAGTGAAGCTAAGATCCCTACATCATTTTATGAGATGAAGAAGACCAAAAAAATCTTGGAATTGATTACATAAAGATACATTCATTCCTTAATGATTTCATGCTTTTTTAGGGAGAAGAGTCTAATAAAGAGTAATGTATAATATTTTATAAAATAATATGGAATTCATTGAAAACAAATTAGAGTAAAAATCAATGAAACCCTAAGAATAGATGAAATATAAAAACTCCTGTAATGGAATTTCATTAATTTCCTTTGAAACCATGCTTTCAAAGATTATCCATGTCATCTAAGACTGCATATGACATGAAGTCGAATTATTAGGATAATAATAATGATTTATTTATGATAAATCCAAAATGTTCAACTCCATGGAAGGTTTTTATTCATTATATCTATATTTTTCTTCAGATCCTAGGAATGTTTGTTTCAGATTGGCTTCCTATGGTTTTATCCATTTTGGTACTTTAAGTATAAATAGAAGCATTTGAAAAGTTATTTTGATCCCCTAAATATACCTATATGGATGTGTATAAACAAAACATATTTCATTATTTCAATGATTTTTCCTATAAAAATGAAGTTGATATATATATTTAAACTCCAATCAAATAATCATGAGAATTATGAGATGACGGCATGGAAACATATGATGATTCAATGAGAAAACTATTCAAAATGAATACTACAATAATGCAGACAATTAGTGACTTTCTAGGACTAGGAAACTTATTCGGTTGAAACACTCATACTAGTTTGGATCATCCTCTTTTTAATTTTTATTTTGAACCTCAATGGCTACCTCATAATAGAAAATGGTGTTTTATGTTTCATTGTCAATTTATTTATACTTCTCATAAATTCAGGTTTAAGATGACAAAATTCAATGTATATATTGAATTGATAAATCTATCAAAGTTATTATTTTTTTCATAAATCTTGGGAAAATTAATAAATGTCAGTTTAGAATTTGGAAAATTTAATCAGTTTAAAGAAGGTGGGAAAGGGTATAAGGTATAGTATCTGAAGCATATAGAACACAATAGTGGGTGAAAATGAATATATTTTCAAACTCCCTTATTGGGAGTTTATTTTTATATATCATAATCTTGACATAAATCATATTTTGAAGAACATATGTGACAATGTAATTTTTAATTTGATTAATGAATAGGGTAAATTGAAGGATCACCTTAATGCTCACAAGGATTTGAAATCAATGAATATAAAGCATGTTTTTTGAAAAACAAGAATGTAATTTATACTTTGATGATTTTTACAATGAAATATTGAGAAAGATGAATTTTTTTGAACTTTAAATAATGTGAAAGTGAAAGATGGATATTTAAGGAAAATTTTAAAGTCCTTTGACTTAAAACATCAAAATTTCAATGGATTAAATATTCATGAATCACATATTCTGTTGGAGAATTTATTTTCATTATAATTATTCAATACATAACTTAAAAGTTAACTACATTTCAAGTTGAGTTTTATACCTTTTTCAAATATCTTCATGGAAAAACTCTAAATCCAACTATGATTGATAAACTTTTTGAATGAATTTTTTTGACACTTTTTCATTTGGATACATTGTTTCCCCATTCATTCTTCAAAGTAATGATTAATTTGAATATTAATTTGGTTGAATAAGATATAATTAGTGGAATTGTACACTATTGATGTATGTATCCAATTGACAGGTACATTAATATTTGATTATTTTCATTTGTGAATTAAATTTTAACAAATAATTGATTATTTTTTTAATATGTTCATTACTTTTTCAGGTACTTAGATCATTTGAAATCATTTTTGAAGAATAAATCTAAGACAATAGGCTCTATTATTATATTTTATATAAATTGTGTCTGAACTTCTATTCTTGGTATTTGAATGGGATTGAGACTAGATTCAATCGTGATGGATGTGTGATGACCTCTTCACTAATTACTGTTTTGAAAACCAATCATCGGTATTTTCAACTATTGGATGACCAATCAGAAAGGGATCAAAAATTACAGTGACTGATTTGGATTATCTACAATTACATAGATATGTGATAATCAATAATTTTATTTTATATAATTTTAATGAAGAATTGATATTGAAAAAAGGAGACTAAGAGGTTAATATTAAAATGAGTTGGAATTAACAAAATATGTCAATATAGAAATTTGTGAATGGTTCACCCATCTTGTCATAATATACTCATATTCATATTATTGACATGTAGTTATTTTTTCAATGTTAAAAGTAGAACCATATATATATATATATTATTGTTTATATAACGATTTTTGAGAATTGAGATGAAATATAAAATGATTTTCTGTTTTTTTCTTGAGTTCCTTTAAAGAAGGATACAAGATTTAATTCCTACAATATTCATCGGTTCATGTTTCATACAATTTATCCTGAATAAGACTTGAAAACCCAAAAGAGTGGTGAATTTACACTATAAAGGTGGGATACAATGAATTATTTTTTTGATGTAATCATATTAATCTATCATGGTCAATTTTAAATTGGTTAATTAAAATGTGATTGGGTCAACACTGATAAGGTTATAATGAAAGATTCGCTACATTTTAGTTTTGTCCAATTCTCTTTCTTGATCAATACTGGTGAGAATGAAGAGCCTGAACCATTTCTATTGGCTTCAAAATTGAATATAGTTTATTATGTGGATGATGAAATGCATGAATTATTGATTGTTTTTATACACTTGATAAAGAGAGACTTGTATGATATGGGAGATGAAGATGTATTGGTACTTTGTGACAGTGAACCTCATCAACCTCCAAATGTCGAATAATTTTTTCTTGAAAATATTGAAATAATAGAACTTTCAAAAGAGGGTGAAAATTAAGTACTCATCATAATGGATGTTGATAACAATGAAAAAAATGAATATGAAGATTATTTAATGTATAAATTTGTAATGAAAATATATTATAATTTATCACTTATAAGTGTTTCATACATATATACCTTGTTCTACTATTTCATTTTTTGAAAAAATATTTTGATTTTAAATTTTTTAAAATTTAATATATTATAAAAAAATTGAATTATATTAATTCCATTAATAGAAAACTTGGGATCTTAAATGATCAACATATAAGAGCATACGACAACTACCATCGGCTTCGATGGATCCAAGTGATTATGCTGTACCAAAGACTTCTCGTGAGCTAATAGTTTCCCATGATGTTGTTGTTATCCCACCATCCAATGAACCTCTGGTGATAGAGTAGTTATTCACACCTCTATATAGGAGATATTGAAGAGTTACCATTATTGGTATATATTTCATTGCCCAAATATATATATATATATATATATATTATTAATTATTTAATGAATTTGTCAAACATATAATGATAAAAATAGAAGAGATATGAAAATTAATATATCATATATATGGGACCTTAAAAAATTAAATATTATCATTCCATTTGATTTGTTTTGGGGGCTTACCAGTGATACTGCCAGAGTCCATCGATAGATTCTTGGTTATCTTTCTTATGAGATAGTGTGTTTTCCCATTAATTATAATGACTGAAAGAAGATTCTCACATCTTGGAAAAATAAATACTTTGATAATAAATTAATGTTAATATTAATTTAATATTCATTGATAACTAATTTAAAATACATGAGTAAAATTATTAATATACATATAAATTGTTATTTTATTTCTATATGTTTTTTCATTTTTATTCCCTTGACTTTATTTCACACCCATGGACTATGAAATATTTGGGCAATAAATAGATATATTTCAAACTGATATTATGTGATTAATTTAATAACATATCTTTCAGCTCATGAAAAATGTTTAAGAATGTGTCTGAAGGTGTTTATTTTAAGAAATTGAAGATGTTTATTGATATTAACATAGATGTATATCATGATGCAATTTCATATTTTACAGTATATTAATAACATAAACTCAATAAAATTATAATTTTTATTAATGTTTCTATTTTTTTGGGAATTATAAAAAAAACAGTGTGAATCTTGAGAAAAACTTCATTTATCATATCATCGGGTCTTATAGTTTTTTGATAAAAAGAATAATATTGGTTGTATTTTATCAACTATTATTTATATTATTAAATTATAAGTCATGGTTTTTTAACATGTATATATATATTTTTATAATGGATAATGAATTAGTCCACTCTATTGTCCATATAGAGATGTTTCTTAAATTTTATATGAAACCCAATGGTTTTTTTGTGAATAAATGTACTAAAGATATTGGAGTAAGTATTTTCATTACTACTTAATGTTATTTCATTATTATAATAAATATCAATGGAAACTAGATTATAATAACAAAAATGCCTTAAACCCAATTAAATGGGATCGACTACATGAACCAAATTGTTCCAATTAGTTATATTTCCACTATTTGATCAATCCAACTGGCCCCATTTAATTGGGTTTAAGGAGTGTTTGTTGTTATAATTTATTTTTCATTATTATGTTTTTATTGAAATGAAATAAAATTAATTCTTCATTAAAAAATTATGAATTTTATAATACTATGATGTTAAGATAATTTAAAAAATCATTGAAAACATTGTTTTATTAACAACTTAAAATTGCAAAATCCTAGGATGCGAACCCTTCAAAATCATCATTCGTATCCAAGAATGATACAGTTACAATCGTTTTTTGGAAGGATAATATCAGACTTATACGAGGGATGGTTTCTAGGCCTAGTCCATCATCTATCAATGGTAGGGTGTCACCATCATTTACTGCTACACCTAGTACAGGTTTGAGTAGTACCTTTGATCGGGAATCACAAAGATAAATTGCATGGTATAAAGAAAAATTTTAGGAACCTGAATATTATAGGAAAAGATATGATATGCGGTAGTCAATAATGAAAAATGATTCAGATTATGTATTTTAAAGGTTTAAAGGCATGATCCCTATGGAAACTTCCATCCCAATATGTCATCCTACCCAGATAAATTCTAAACTCTATTAATCATTCAATTTTTTTAAATAACACATAAAACTGACATGCATAAAACTAAAATGACACATTAATATTGAAAACATGAACTTTGACTCATACCGACCACATCATACAATGGATTAATGTTTGGTTTATTCATACATGTCCAAAACAAATTATGTATCATTTTTCAAATGTTTGAAAACAATCTCAGACTGTTTGATTAATTTTTTCTATGTGACAAGAATTTTAATGTAAAATGAAACTTATATTGAAAACACACACTTTGATACATACCATTCACTTAATTTTTACAATTGATGTGTAGTTAATTCTTATACACCATGAATAAATTATGTATCATTATCATAATGTTTTAAAATGATTCGACCTCATTTTCTTGGCTTTAAAAATGTGATAAAAAATTTAAACTAAAAGGTAACTTTAATATTGAAAACTTGCACATAGAGTCTTACTGAAAACATTATGTTACATACTGATGTAAATTCAATTCCTACATTTCAAAAAATAAACTATGGATCATTTTCCTAAAGTTAGAAAACAATTCAAGCTCATTTTCTTGGTTTTGGCTATATGGAAGGTGTTTTAAAGAAAAAAATGACACTTTTATATTATAAACATGCACATCGAGTCATACCTACATCTTTACGTGTCTGATGACCATGAAATCAGATAAAAGAGACAATATATTGGTTTTTGAAATGTAGGAACTAATGTGACATCATTCTAACTTACGATTTTCTATAATGCCTGTAAACATGTTTTTAGTATTTTAAAACATTAAAACATTTGTGTAACAATAAATACCATTGAAAATGACCTCATATTAATGTGAAATCATGGTAAAAACAATGTTTAATTATTTTTTATGCATATGAAGAGGCAAAACATCCATCCGACATGTGGTGTGATCAGATTGACTCAATAAACAGTTTTTAAAGATACCAAAGCCTTTAAAATCATTTGTCAGTGGGTCAAAACATGAAAATCAACATCATATGGCCGTGAAATCAGAGTATAATGACGATAGATTTATTTTTGAAATTTAGGAACTAACAACACATTATTTCGAGATAAGGGTTTCCCGAGATGTCAACAAATATATTTTTAGTGTTTTAAGACATTGAAATGTGCATTTTATTGTCAAAACCATAGAAAATGAAGTCATATGAATGTGAAATCATGGGAAACCACTGTTAAATTATTTTTGATGAGTATTCATAGAAAACACATCCATTAAACATGTGGTGTGCTCTAAATGATTTAATAAGTAGTTTTTAAAAATAATGAAGTCTTTAAAAACTTGTCATGTAACACCCCGACCCCCATTTCCCAGTGTCAGTTCATTAATTTTTTATATTGGCATGATCACAATAAATCAATTCCTGAAGGACTGATTTATTTAGTAGCCTTGAAAAAACTAAATAAAAATATAAGATTAATATTACATCTTGAAATAAAAAACAACATAGTGTATCATTTGAATACACTCATATCCCTTAGATTATCCAAGCAGGTCAGTCATAATATACTTCTTCGTATCCTGAAAAAAAAGAAACATAATATAGGGGTGAGCTCAGATGCTCAGTAAGGATAAACAATATAGCAGAATATTTCATAAATAAGAATAAACTTTTAAATAAAGGTATAAACTAAAACACAAGACTTTTAAACATTATATTCAGAATAATATAGAAATAATAAATAAAATAATTCTATTTAAAAATTCAAATGGATATTCTATTATTTTAATAATCACATGAAACCTCAATAACTAAACTCATAATGAGGGAATGCCTAATATTAGACATCATAACCATAATGTCCAGGCCTTGTACAAAGACCATAAATAACCATACCATAAAACCCTTGTACCAAGACACTAGTTTGTCTCATGATACCTACCAATGAATCAAGGGGATATAGAGGACCCCACCCGTCACTTACTAAGTCCAACACATTTTTCACATGAAAAGGGTGAAACATAACATAAACATTCATATTAAAACTAACATATGAATTTTTAATACTTTAACCATAATCCATGAATGGTATCAAAATAGAACATCCATAGTCAAAAATATCATAATTATTTCAATACAATATGTAAGATTGTATCATAATAAATAAACCTCAATTAAGCATAAAATATAATAAAGGATGTTTACATAGATGAAAATAATCTAACAAAATCATTAAATATTTTTAAGAGAAATACCCCTTTTTTACTTTGAAATAATTTTAAATCCTTGTAATTATAAAATAAAACACTTCTTTTGAAAATAACCTTGTAATATTGTAAGGGAATATTCAAAATGGTAAGAGTCATAATGGTGGAAAATATCCTCTTGTGCCATATAAGTTTAAAAACATTCTTTCCTTAATTTGTCAAAAAGGTCATTAAGTACCTCGTTTGGAAAACGATGGAAATATTCCATTAAAAATATTTTATAAAAAGTAAAAAATGGGTATAAATGACTTTAAACCATAGTAGATAATATTTTGAAATACATTTTAAGAATCACAGATATAGAGAATAAATATGTCCTAGGAGAAACATATGTATAAACAACCTGGGATTATAATGAGATTATGAAATTAACCCTTACCTTGTACTTTACTTAAGTGTAGGGTGTTTTAACCTTCTTTATAATGGTTAAAATGTGTTAAAAAATTATAAAAGAACCATATCTATATTTATTATATCCTATATGATCCTCTTATATAATTTTATTTATAATATTTCAGTATTACCATTATTTCACGTGTTAACTACTTCATTTTACCATTCCTATTTTTCCATGTAAGTCATCTTTGTTATGAATAAGATGTATTTTATTCATATATATAATTAAATTATGTTAATAATAATTATTTTTACTCATCATATATATTTAATAATCATTCTTGAATGGTTAACATGGATAATGAATCTCACCACGTCGTGGATACGGTAAGTCGTACGTATGCATGAGCAACGATATCATCCAATTGATGGTTAAATGGTAAAGAATTGGATTATATATTAATTATAAAGAATAATTATAATGTTATATTAATTATCTATATCCATTATACTCATCATTATACCTACCCAAATAAAGTATTGTTGAATGAAAAATTACACGACGATGAGGAGACGGTAAGCCGAACGCACACACTCATGGTGATATTGTTATTTGTATGATGGATAAAATGAGAAATATGGTTTTGACATGAATATAATAACATCTAATTATAATTATGATACTTTATTTAATACTTTGGCATGGAAAAAAATAAATAAGAAGAATAATAAGAAAAATAACTTTGAAAGAGGTGATAAATACATTACCTCCTTTTCGAGTATCTACTTTTTTTTACAAAAGGACTCATTAAGATGGATTTAATTCCAATTTATGGCCTATATTATGTATTTAGGGAAGTTGGGAGATGAAATGGGAAGGTTTTTGCCAAGAAAAATGGCTTTAGAGGTGTGAATTAAAGAGAAAGAGAAGCGCCCTTTTATAAGAAAGGGGTGGGGCACTTTTAGAAGATCTTAAAATATTAATTTATTATAACTTTATTTTCAGTTTAAAATAGATCTAATGTGATTTATTTAGAGTATAATATTTTTATGGGTCTAAATAATCTAATAAAATTATTATTAGACATGTTTAGGTCACAAAAGTAACCATATCTTTTGGGTTTAACCCTTAGTTAAATAGTTTAACTCTTACAACATCATCTTGTATTTTTACACTGTATGGTTTATATAATTACTATAAAATTCCAAAAAACCCAAATTGGGTTATTTATTACATATTTAACACCATCCTTGTTAGTTTTGAAAACCTAATATTTTTATAAATCTTATAATATTTAATAAAATATTATTTATTTTAAAGTATCATTTATTTCAATTTTGATACTATTCAATATTTTCATTTTTAAAAATATTAAACCAAAAATTATAACTTCAAAAAAATACAATAAATATGTCAAAAACATGTATATGTTATTTATAGATTTCTATTATTTCATTAATTAAGTCAAATTATATTTATTTTAATATTTTTAATATCATTTAATTGATATTTCTATTAATAAATATGTTCTGCATCACTATTGTGTCTTTATTAATGATAATTATTTAATCTATAAAAATTATAAATAAATTTATATGACATAGGTAATTATTTTATATTTTTAGAGACTATTTATAATCTATATTATCTTAGGTATATCTCTGTATTAAAATTAAAATTCCTATAAGAAATGAGAGTGGTACCTTTTGTCACATTCATTAATTATAATCATATTCATGTCATATTAATGGATAAGGGTCCATTAAATAATTAAATTTATAAAACTAGGTGACATGTTTTTAATTTATTCATCAAATAAGATTTTTATAGTTATTAGTGTAACTTTATAATGTTATTTTTACCATTAATTACCCGATTTACCCTTAACTACAGTAATAAAAAATTACTAATATTACTATTCATAATAACCAAAAAATAAAAGTAACCTATTAACATAATTTAGAACCAAAGATTCCAAATATGGAATAAATTTTTCAAAATTTAAAATACATAAGTTGCAGTAATTAATTTAAAATTAATTCCCGTTGACAAAACGAGAAAACAAGTTTCTAAGATTGGCATGTGTTTATATCTAATTTTAATGTGAAAATAATTCCAATGACCTAAATTATATTTTATTATAAACAATTAATCTAATTATACTTTAAAACCAATTATATGGATAATCAATCAATATAAATAAATGATATAAAAAAGCAGTTTGGAATTAAAATGCAGTATTTTTAACTATTCATTAAAATACGAAAGTTATCATAAAAATCCCAAAAAACATTCCAAACTAAATAATTATGTATCAATTATAAATAATAAGTTTAGTTTTTTAAATTTAATATATAAAAGTGTCAAATAATGTATTTAAAAAGGGTTCTCCATTAAAATGCGACAAAAATGTATTTTTTGTAAGATACTTATTTTATTCAAAAAATTGAATTTGTTATTATATCATGTCTAATAAATACATGAGATGAATATAAAAATAACATGGAATATATATAATTAAAAATGTGGTTAATACTATTCATTAGATCTTTTTAAACAGCTAATCGTGGTGTTTTCGAACTTGGTGTTACATGCAGCGCAAACTATTGAATTATTTAGAAAGAAGCGTACCATATAAGATTAAGGTGTTACATTATTCCATCCTTAAAATAATTTATTCTTCAAAATTTCTAGAATATCACTTCATAAAAATAATTTTGTAGTTCTTCATCATAAGTTCTTCTGGTTCCCACATCACCTCTTCCATTTTATGGTTTCTCTAAAGAACTTTTTTCAGACGAGTAGTCCGATTTCTTAGAACTTATTCCCTGGTATCAAGAATATAGATAGGATTTCCACAATAATAAAGTTCTGGTTCCAGTACTATTTCTTCAGAGGTTATTACATGCATTGGGTCTGGTAGTTAGTTTCTTAACAGTGATGGGTGGAACACATCATGAACTTTGGAGAGACTTGGCGACATTTCCAAATGGTAAGATATAACTCCAATTCATTCTATAATTTCAAAAGGTCAAATGTACCTCATACATAATTTAACTTTCATAATGAATCATATAACACCCTTCCTTGGAGATACCTTCAAGAAAATGTGGTCTCCCACTTGAAATTCCAAATCCTTCCTTCGATTATCAGTATAACTCATTTTCTAACTCTGATCTGTTTTGATATGGATCTGAATTGTCTTTACCTTTTACATTTTTTTCTCAACAAGTTATGGGCCTATGAGTTTTATTTCACTAACATCATCCCAACAATTTGGTGTACGACTTCTCTTTCCATATAATTCTTCATATGGAGCCATCTGGATACTTGAATGGAAGTTATTATTATAGTAAAATTATAATATAGTTAAATATTGATCCCACGTACCTTCAAATTCAAGTGACCAAGATCTCAACATGTCTTCTAAAGTTTTATTAGTCCACTCTGATTGTCCATCAGTTTGAGGGTGGTAGGCAGTGCTCAAATGAATCTCAGCATCTAGGTCCTTCTGAATACTTTTCTAGAATTTTGATGTAAAATGGGGGACACAATCAGAAAAAATATATAGGGGTACACCATGAAGTCTTAAAACTCCATTAATATATAGTCCTTCTAAATATTCAAGTGGTAAATCATCTCTTATAGAAAGAAAATGTGTTGATTTTGTAAGATGATCAACAATGACCCATATTACATCATTTCTTTTGGGAGTCTTTGGTAGCCCCATGAAAATGTCCATCGTAATATAATCCAATTTCCGAAAAGGTTTTGGAAGTGGTTTCATGACTCCTCTAGGATATTTTATTTTAGCCTTCACCTGTTGACAAACCAAACATCTCGACACATAATCAGAAATATCCCCCTTCATTTTGTCCCAAAAAAATGTTATTTCATATATCTATACATCTTAGTTCCACCAAGGTGTATAGAGAAATTGGAGCTATGATCCTCATCCAATAATTACTTTTTTAGCTTAGGTATAACTCAAACAAAAAACTTCTTCCCATATTTCAAAATACAATCTTCAAATACAGAGTCAATCAGTCTCCCATAATTCACACCTTTAATTTTGTTTGGAAACTCTTTATCATTAGACTGTTAACTTCTTATCCTTTCCAGTAATTATGGGTTGGAAACCATTTGAAAATGTAGCAGTGTTTCACCTTCCATAATAATTACCATATCCGTCTTTACTAGATCCATGGACATAGAATCAATTTCAACTCTCATTTTGTTTAGAACTCCATTTCCCTTTCTAATCAAATCATCCTCTACCTTATTTACTTTCCCTGGGAGTTAGTGTATTGTGAAATCATAATCATTGATTAGATCAATACATCTCCTTTGTCTCATGTTGAGTTCTTTCTGTGATAAAATATATTTCAAACTCTTGTGATCAGTATGTAACTCACATCTTTCACTGTAGAGATAGTGTCTCTATATGTTCAGAGAAAATATTACCGCTGCATACTCAAGATCATGAGTGGGATAGTTTTTATCATTAATTTCTAACTGCCTTTATGCATATGAAATAAACCTATAATTTTTCATAAGATCAAAACCAAGTCATTTCCTTGATTCATCACTATAAATCAAAAACCCAAAAATTAACACATAAAAAAGTTAGGATAGAAGAATTGACTAATCTTCTCTTTAATTATTCAAAACATTATTCACGATCTTTTTTCCAAATGAATTTAACCCCTCTATGTGTGAGTTTGGTTAATGGGTTTTCCAATCAAGAAAAATTATGGATGAAACACTAAAAGTAACCTGCTAAGCTAATAAAAATGTGTACCTCATTTATAAATGTTAGTACTTCTGATTTATGGATATCCTTTTTCTTTTTAGGATCAATAGATATTCCATCTTTAGTGACAATATGTTCAGGAAAATAAATTTCTTGAAATTAGAATTCACACTTGATAAACATCCCCTATAGTTAATTTTTTATAAGTCTTCAGAACAATACTCAAGTGGTTCTCATGGTATTCATAGATTTTGTAGTATACCAAGTTATCATCAATAAATAATAGAAAAATAATCAATATATTCCTTGAAAACTATGTTCATCAAATCCATAAAGACAAAGGGTTCATTTTTCAATACAAATGTCATTACTGTAAATTCGTAATGACCATACCTCATTCGAAATGTTGTCTTTGGAATATATTCCCTTTTTACACACAATTGATGATATCCAGAATGAAGGACAATCTTTGAAAAATATTGAGCTCCATGAAGTTGATCAAATAAATATTCAATGTGAGGTAGATGATAATTTGTTATTTATTTTAATATAATTTATTTATCTATAGTCAATGCACAAACTCATTGATCCAACTTTCTTATTAAACAAATTACTAGGAATCCCCATGGAGAAAAACTAGGGAGAATAAATATCTTATTACTCAACTCCTCTAGTTTTTTATTGAACTCTACTTATTCTACAATGTCCATTCTATAGGGTGTTTTTGATATTGGCCTTGCATCAGTGATTAAATAAATAATAAAATCAACTTCCACCTTTGGAGTCTTTCCATCTAAATTATTTAGAAATACATCAATATATTCTCATACAATAGGTACATACTTAATTGGAATATTTCTTTCTTCATCCCCAGATGCTATTTCCTCTTCCGCCACAAGAATCGCATTCATTAAAGCTATTGGGGGTGGATTTTTATAAGAATTAGGGGATGAAGTTTTTTCTCTAAAGATAATAGATTCTACATATTTCTCACAAATCACACCTTCTTTTTTTTTGAAATAAATTTTCACATAATAT
Organism: Viscum album; assembly: GCA_963277665.1. Classification (NCBI taxonomy): domain Eukaryota; kingdom Viridiplantae; phylum Streptophyta; class Magnoliopsida; order Santalales; family Viscaceae; genus Viscum; species Viscum album. The sequence goes on from OY728155.1 coordinate 730,361,745, forward strand.
TTTGATTTCCAGTCCATACCGAGGATTATATCAAAGTCAGCAGATAAAGAACGTTTATAATCCAAAATGGGAACTTACTAACAAAAATTTGTTATAATGGGACTTTTCTTAGGTGTTTTTACTGAAAACTCCCTATATGAATTGGAAATATCAATTTTTTATAGTCAACTGGGAATATATAAAGGAATGTGAGGATCTAGAATCAAATAAAGCATTAACTAATGTTGAGGAAATAATTAAAGTACCTACCACCACATCATTAGGAACTTCATCCTTAGTAGTTGTGATCGAAAAAGCATAACCTTTTCTAGGGAAAGTTTCTTATATGCTTAGGAAAATCATTTTCATAATTATTATCTCCATACAATTGTAACACTGAACATTGATAGCTTATTTATTCCCATTTCAATCATGAGTTTGGTGTCTTTTTTCTGTATACTTGTAAAAAAATCCCATCCCCTTTAGGCAAGTACTAGGGTGTTTCTTCCCATAATTACTATAGGGTGGAATATCGACTTTTCCCTTCTTCCCCTAATTTCATTTTTCAGAATTTCAGCGACCCCCTTCTTCCCTTGATTTAATTTAAAGTAAAAAGACATAGATAATTCCTTTTCTATCTTGATATCACATGAGTCTATATCTTTATACGATAAGAAAGATTGTGAGACCAATGCCCATCGAAGGAATGGTTTTAACCCATAAAATAATCGATAAATATTACTTCTTGGGTTACGTATGTAATATATAGGATGAATTTCTAACCTTGTTATGTTAGCTTTTTTACTTTGAAACATTCTAATACTCATTCTTCCTCAGAATCAGAAATTTCCTCTCTATATCCGCTCATAAATAACAAGGAATGTATTTTTATAAGAATAGTTCTTTAAATTACCTCAATTACATATTTTCTACCTCTTTAACCTCATTAATGTTTTGAAATAATGACCACCACTGATTTTCATCTCCTGATAGATGATAGACAGCCATACAAACTTTTCCATTCATTACTCCCCAAATCAAGAAATATTTTCTCTAAAGAACTTATCCACTGATCAGATATAAATAGATTTGTAGTCCTATTTAATTTTTTGTGTTGCTTCTTCACGAAGCGGTCTAACATTGATCCTCCTAATTGTGGATCAGGCTACTCTATATGGGTAAGGTTATTACTCATAACCAGAGTCAGTTATCCCAGTATGGTTATAAGCTGTTCAGCTCCATTTGTATCACTAGAAACAATATCAACATCTTTTATAGTTGTAAGATCCTTACATGGATTATGCACATTGATTCAATTTCTATTCCTTATACTAGGATCCATTTCTAAACAATGGTATAGACTATATTAGGTTATGAATCATAATTCATAATTACAAACTAGTAAAATATTCAACATAAACTGAAAAAATTTATGCATACCTAATCCATAAAAATGGTTTCTAGGGAAAAATATTTACTCATAAATCATTTATAATAGTTTTTAAATAATATATGAATTATCCTAAGCATACCCTCTAGGAGTGTCAAACCAGGTGTGCAATAAGGCTCATTGTCATGTACCAGGTTACTTTGAGTCAAGCACGAAACACCTTGTCAGTGTTTTTACACCTAGGTACATCTGTTCCAGAACCACGTCCACTTGTAGTATACAGAAAGTGATGTATTTTATAGGAATACCCACATAACATCTACATTACCAAAATTCTGGGATATTCCTCTATACATATCCTTAAAGTCTATCTTAGGTAAATGTACCTTAATCAAGGTTTTTCTAAATCTATTTTCTGAGGATTGTACTAAAATTCCTCTAATACCAACTATAATGTCCCAACCCTAGTTTCCCAGAGTTGGTGCATTAATTTATTACATTGGCATGATCACAAAAAAGCAATTCCCAAGGACTGATCAGTTTAGTATCCTTAAAAAAACTAGATACAAACATATGTTTTACATTACATCATGAAATGAAAAACAACATAGTGTATCCTTTTAATACACACATATCCCTTAGATTATCCATTTAGGTCAATCATAATATACTTATTCGCATCCTATGAAAAAATTAAACATAAGAAAGGTGTGAGCTCAAATTCTAAATAAGGATAAACAATACAGTGGAAGCTATCATAAATAATAACAAAATTTTATGGAAAGGAATAAACTAAAACATAATCCTTTTAAACATAATCTTCAGTATAATACTATAATAATAAATCAAATAATTCCATTTAAAAAATCACCCAGATATTCTACTTGTCAAATAATCACATGAAATATCAATAACTAAACTCATAATGAGGGAATGCATAATGTCAGACATCATAACCATAACATCAAGGCATCATGCCAAGACCATACATAACCACACCTCAAGGCCTTGTTCTAAGACACTAGTTTGTATCATGAGACGTACCGATTCATTGAGGGCCTATAGTGGGCTCCTCCCATCACTTACTATGTCCAATGAATTCTTTATATGAAAAGGGTGAATCATAATATAAAAATTCACATTAAAAATAGTATACGAAATGTTAAAACATTAACCATAAACAATGAATGGTATCTAAATAACACATCAATAGTCAAAAATATCATAAAACCATCAATAAAATATGGAATATTCCATCAATATAAATCAAACACAAGTAATAATAAAATCCAATAAAAGTTATTGACATTGATGAAAATAATCTAACGAAATCATTAAAATTATTTGAGAGAAATATCCTTTTTTAACTTTGAAGTCATTTAAAAGCTGTAATATTATAAAAGAAAACATTTATTTTAAAAATAAATTTTTAATATCCTAAGGGAAGCTTCAAAATGGTAAGGTGTCATAACTGAAAGACCCTAGACCACCCTTAGAGGGGGGGGGGGGGTTAATTAGGGTGCCAACTTTTTCTCTTATTTATTGGATCATGTTCCCACATTGGTAGGAACTTATTTAAAACTGTATAATGGATATGTGCAGTAATTAAAGACTTCACATATAGAAGCATGAAAAAACACTTTCAATTGGTTCACCACTAAAGGATATGTCCGAGGAGCATACACTGACAGATTTCCAATCATACCTAATTCCACTAATCTTTACTAGCTGTTGATTACAACGATTCAGGAATAGTCAATATGTCCCAGGAACACTGCCTAAAGGTTCAGGGATAGCTCGCTACTTCCCTCAGATCACTTTTGTAGACTCCCCCTAGATCACTACCTTAGTGAGGTCTTCATTCAATTGATCAACTTGAAGTTCACTTCAATATATTGGCATGAATTTTTTTGTATCTGTTCAGCACAATGAACGGATTGCATCGATGTACCAAATTAATGCTCTTTTATATCCAATTTTATTTTTTAGTGCAATTACTAAATGCACTAAAACTTATTCTTCTTTTATCGAGAAAAAACCCCCTTTACATTGTTTTTGATTCAGCGAACTGTCCCTGATTCTGATGACTATCTTTTATCTATGTACCACGCCTGCTCTACATACCGTGCATGCTCAGCACACCATGCCTTCTCTAAATACCATTCTTGCTCCGCGTACTCTGCCTGCACCACATACTAACTCCATGTACCACCTCTACATACCACCTCTGCGTACCACCTCTACGTACCGCCTCCACGTACCACCTATGTGCATCTTCTTTGCGTACCGCCTCTATGCACCCCCTTTGCGTACCACCTTCATATACCTCATATTACTTCAACATACTTACTGAAATTCAGTGACTTATTTCATCTCCCACATACCACTTTTTCTTATGCAGAATCTCTTTCACAAACCGATCCTTCCAATTTTGAAAACCATTTTTTCTTTCGCATACCACTTCATCCTACTTGGAATCTCTCCCACATACCACTTTCAGACTTAGACGACTACTTCCATAGCAATGATATTTTCATATCCAATTCGCTCATCCTTTAATGAGAGGATTATCACTCCTTATATAGGAAAATAACTCTAAAATATTTTCTAATATGTTTTAGCCAAATTTTCAATGTGAGACAATCTTCACCACATACTGAACTCTATCTGCATACTGTAAGCCTCCCCCACATACTATAATCCATTACCATGTACCGTTAACCTTCCACATACTGTAAGCCTACTGTTCTGTGTACAATATCTCTTCCTCCAATGACGATGCAACTTGCATACCACAACTCCATCCGCCACAAACCATTTTCAGTACCACAACCTGTTATGCGAACCATCCCATGTACCTTTCCCACTACATGGTCTGTGGCCGCAAACTGTTTCCAGACATGGTACGCGGTCCATGTTTCGAGGTACATGGTTTACTTCTTTTGCTTATTTCCTTCACCATTTCACTTCTCGTTCACTCCTATGCAGAAATTGTTCCATTTCCAAAAAAAAATCCTAATTTGGAGGTCAAAAAACATGGAAAATGTTGGGAAACAACCCCACCATAAATATCGGCTTTGACAAGAACACCCATGCTTCTTCACCGTCATCAATATTTTTCAACAGTCAATGACCTTCATCACGAACTCCTTCCACAAGGATATATTTTCTTTGACATGGTTTCATTTTTGCAGACAATGTATTACCTTTGATACATGTACTTTGAACTTATGATCAGTTCAACAATCTTCTGAATTCCATTCTCCATCAACTTTGAAGTTCCTCTTCATCTCCTTCTTTATTATAAACTATATTGACCACTGTTGACAAAAAATAAAATCTTCAAACATGAATATGGTTCAAAAAATTTCCCCCTTTGTATTTTTTTGTCAATACCATAAAGTTCTCCTCAAATGAATGTGTCAATGTAAAAATGAGAAGCTCCTCTCTCCCTTTTTTTCTTCTTTCTCTCAAACTTTTGTACATTCATTTCAAATTTTATCCCCCTTATTGAAAAGTAATAAAAAGTACATGGGAAAAGGGTATCAGTCCTTTCTTAAGAAATGTTCCATAAATTATTTTAGTCGGAGTCTACTAGAGAAACACTCAGTGTAGAAAATAATAGGATTTTATTTAGACAAAAAGTTATCCATTATCCATAGATCATGGTACATCATAAGATGGGAACTCATATCCTTGCCTTCAAGGGATTTACACTTCCATTCCAAGCTGATGATATTGAATGTGATAAGAAATAATCAACCTGAAACTCACGCACTCACTTCAATAAGAATATCAAAAACATTCAAGTGCAATTGGTAGAATAAGTGACATTGGGGCACTTTTATTCTTCTTATGTCATTGATTAATTCAGTTACTACCCCATTTTTAAAATTATCTTCATGCTGTTTAACAAAAGATGAGAGATTAGGAAATGATATACCTTTTCCAATGACATGTTCTTAAATTAATTTCCAGAGTAATTGAATTTGATACCAACTAATGTTGATACTGATTTATATAATAACTCTGGAAACTTCTTCATTTTTCTCCCCCTCAAGGGAAACAATCCCCATCATATTTATCAAGGGTGACCCTTAATCATTTTAATCTTTAAATATCAATTGAAGAATCTTACAAGGATGACAAATTCTTCATCTTATCTATCAATAGTTGACATCATTCACTACTTCTTAGGTTCTCCCCTTGAGAGCATGCTTCACAATCAATTGCATGTATTATTAGTACAAATACAATACACAAATTATTAAGGGAATAATGTGGTTACTCATTGATTCTTCAATTTGAGAAGGAAGGATGAGATGGTTTCCTCAACCAATGTGATCCATTTTCTATAGTCTTTATGCTCTCATATCTGAACATATTTTTTGATCCATGCTAATGTGACATGGATCTCTTCATATTATCTTCTACTTATCATAGAGAGTTGTTCTTCTTAAAATTCATCATGAATGATACATTCTTACTCCTTTTAAGGATAGATTATTTCTATGGTATTAAGGTTAGACAACCTTTTGAAATGTGACCAAATTTCATATATCTCTCACACAAAACTTCGTTAACACGTGTGTTTCCTTTAGCACCATCATTGGCCTTTTCATCTTTAAGTTTCCTCATTATTTCCAAATATTCTATCCAGAGGACCAACATGTCATTTGGAACTATTCTAGTAGTTTTGGATATTTGGAACAAGTTAATCAGAGTGTCAACTCTCTCAGTTTCCATTTTGGATGAATTTCCCTTTAAATTCATGGATCTAATATCCAGGGTCTTAGCAGCTTCCCTAGTTGAGTTTTTTTAGGGAAATTTGTATTCACAATATTCTTCTGTATTCTTCCCAAGGAAGGTGCTGCATACATAGCCAGTATTGGATGTCTTCTTTTATTATCAATGATGAGTCCATGTTGGGATGGGCATATACCTACCTTGTGACCACTGCCATTTCATACATCACATATGTTATCAAGCATTCCAAATCTATTTACAGTAGATAAATTATTTCGGAACTGTGGATGTTGACTCTTCTTCTATAGCTTTGTTCTACATGAGGTAGGATTCTTTTGTGCTTTTACATTATTAGGATTGTACCAACAATTTATTATCCAACTTCCCAAATCTATTGTAGCACCAACATTGACCGAAAAATCTTGATTTCCTTGTGTTATGTTGCTAGGTCATCTTCTGGACTTGTTGTTCTCTTTGTGGAGAACCACCTTCCACAATATTCTTCCTATTCACCATAGACATGGTGATAGGTAACTCCTCACCTTTCCTAATCCATTTTTTTTTAATTTCTCTTCTAGCCTATAATCCTTGTGAATTTTTTTAGAAACATGAGTACAAAATGATTTGGTTGGTACATTATTCTTCTCAACTAGTTGTGATAAATAAATGAGTAAAGATATGATCTTCTTATCACATGTTGGAGTTCTTTTGATAGTAGAATAATCTAGTGAGCATTGAGTATCAATACAAACTATTTCTTGAGATAGATAATCAAGAGTTGTCAAAATCTTCTTGTCACATGTTAGAGGTATTTCAGCTTTAGAATCCTTTAGTGAGCATTGAGTACCATATATAACAATTTGATTATTTTATGAAGTCTCAATATGTGTCTTCTCAAGATTGATCAACTGAGCATCCAATTCTATAAATTTCCCATTGAGTATGATCTTCAATTATTGTCATATTCTCTTCACAATCCTTTTGCATTCTAATAATTTCTTCTTTATGAAGCATCAGTTTATTCTGAATCAAAGATTCATGTTCCTTAATCTTCTTGGATATCCCTTCCAATTATAGACCCTTGACATCAGTGCAATGTTTCATTTTACCTTCATGCACATCGATCTTTTCTTCAAGATCCTTTATGACTCTCTCTTCCTCATCAAATTATTTGAACCATTTTGATGTATTTATTTCATGTTTTCTCCTTGTTTCTTAAAATGATTCAATATTTCTAGAGAGCTTATAACATTCTGTCATTTTCTTTAACAAAAATTCTTCCATAAAATCATCTTATTTTTTTAGTTGGGTGATTTACTCCTACATACATTGAAATATTCTACAAATACCGAAAACTCTATCTTCAGAGATATCATAAAGGTATTTCCGTAGTCTATTTATTTCATCTGAGGCTGAAAATTGATCAAGGGTGTAAACACATACCTCCTGATATCCTTACTCTTTTCTTTTTATGCATAATACATCATCATTTTAAAAATGTCATGGGTAACTAGATACTACCTCTTCTTTAGATAATAGGGACTTCTTCAGCTGTCTGTTTTCTTTCTTTTTCCTATTCATCATGGTCTTTCTAGGTATAGACTTATGCTCATAGATAACTATACTTTCATCAAGTCCTGTCTTTATTGTGTACCTAGGAAAGAAAAATCAAACCTTCTTATGAATATAATAATTAAAGATTATCCAACATCCATAAACCTTTGTGCTCTGATACCAATTGATGGACCCTAGACCACCCTGAAGTGGGGGGGGGGGGTGAATCAGGGTGCCAAAATTTTCTCTTCTTTACTGGATCTTGTTCCCATGTTGGTAGGAACTTGTTTAAACTGGTATAATGAATATGTGAAGTAATTAAAACATTAACATGTAGAAGGACAACCCAACACTTTTACTTTGTTCACCACTAAGGGCTACGTCCAAGGAGCATTTGCTGAAAGCTTGCTGATCATACCTAATTATACTAATCTTCACTAGCTATGTATTAAGAAGATTCAGGCACAATAACTCTATCCAAAGAACACTACCTTAAGCTTTAGGGATAACTCACTACTTCCCTCAGATCACATACATAGACTTCCCCTGGATCAATGCCATTGATAGGTCTTCACATAGTTGATCGACTTAAAGTTTCTTAAACATATTGGCATGAATGTATTTGTCTCTATTCAGCACGAGACACTACTTGCATCAAAATCCCATCTCGATGCACTTTTATATTTAGTTTTCTACTTTAGTGAAATTACTGAATGCACTAAAACTTCTTCTTCTTTTTCATTAGGATCAAAATATCCATTTATGATGTTTTTTCTTCTGCAAACTGTCCTTGATTCGGTGGATTTTCATTGATCTGTGTACCGTTCTTACTCTGCATACTGTTCTTGCTCCATGTACTTGTCCTTCTCCGCATACCACGCCTGCTTCACATACCATGCCTGCTCTGCATTCCATGCCTGCTCCGAGTACCGTGTCTGCTCCGAATACTTCCTCTACGTCCGCCTCCATGTACCTCCTCTATGTACCGCCTCTGCATACCACCTCCACATACCACCTATGTGTATCTTCTTTTTGAACCACCTCTGTATACCCTCTTTGCATACCGCCTCCGCATATCGCCTCTTCCTTCCACGTACTTATTCTTCAAATTATACAAATTATTTCATCTCCCACGTACCACTTTTTCCTATACAGAATCTCTTCCATGGACTGATCATTCCGATTTCGAGAACCTTTTCATCTTTCTCATACTGCTTTGTCCTACATGGAATCTCTCCCGCATACCTCTTTTAGACCTAGCTAAGTTCTTCCACAGTGTTGGTATTTTATTTTTGAATTCTCTCATCCTTTAATGATGGGATTATCAATACTTGTAAAGGGAAATAACTCTGAAAATTTTGTTAATGTGTTTTACCCAAATTTTCAATATGGGAAAATCATCACCACATAATAAGCTCTATTCGCATATTGTATGCCTCCACCAAATACTGTGATCCTTTAATGCATACTGTTAACCTTCCACATACCGTAAGCCTATCGGTCCACGTACTGCATCTCTTATACCAATGAAGATCCATCCAACTTAATACAAATACTTCCACCATGAACCATTTTTGGTACCATGTCCCATTCCGTGAACCGTCTCTCGTACCTTTCCCGCTACGTGGTATGCAGCCGTGAACTATTCTTGGACATGGTACGCAGTCCATGTTTCGAGGTATGTGGTTTGCTTCCTGTGTCGATTCCTTCTCCATTACACATCTTTTTCAATACTATGCATAATTTTTTCCATTTCCAAAAACAAAATCCCAAATTGGAGGTCCAAAAATTTGGTAAATGCTCGAAAACAACCCCACCCTAAATATCCGCATTGATAAAAACACCCATGATTCTTCAATGTCATCTGACTTCTTCAAAAGTCAGAGGATTTCATCAATAACTCCTTCCACCATGATATATAATCTTTGATATGGTTTCATTGTTGTAGATAATGTATCACCTTTGATACATGTACTTTGAACTTAAGATCAGTTCAACAATCGTCTGAATTCCATTATCCATCAACATTGGAGTTCCTCTTCATCTCCTTCTTTATTTTGAACTCTATTGATAACTTTTGACTTAAAATACAATCTTTATACATGAATATTGTTCCAAAAACAATAGAATAAAATATTTTCTCATACCGGATAAGTTAAAAAAACATTCTTTCCTTAATTTTTTGAAAAGGTCATAAAGTACCGCATTTAGAAAATGATACAAAGATTCATTTCAATTATTTTTTTGTAAAAAGTAAAAAATGGGTAAAAAGGAAGTTACATCATAGTATATAATATTTAGAAATACATTTTAATAAAAATGGACATGGATTATAAATATTTCCCAAAAGAAACTAACATATAATTAGCATGGGATTATAATGAGATTGTGAAATTAACCCTTAAATTGTACATTAATTTAGTAGAGAGTTTGTTAAACTCTTATATAATGGTTAAAGAATGTTATTAAATTATACCATAATCATATCTATATTTATGATATCATATATGATCCTCTTATCTCATTTAGTTAACAGTGTTTCAGCATTATGATTATTTCGGGTGTTAACTACTTCATTTTACCATTCCTATTTTGCCATGTAAGTCATGTTTTTTATGTATAAGATGTATATTATTCATATCCATAATGACTTTAAGTTCATAATTATTATTTTTTCTCATCATATAAATTTTATAATCATTCTTGAATGGTTAACATGGATAATGAATCTCACGACATCATGGAGATGGTAGGGCGTACGTACGCACTAGCGACAATATCATTCCCTTGATGATTAAATGGAGTGGAATTAGATGGTATATTAATTATAAAGAATCATTATCATGTTACATTTTTTATTTATATCCTTTATACTCATCACTATACCCATCCCAATAAATTAGTATTGAATAACAAATTACACCATGATGTGGAGACGGTAAACTGTACGTAGGCACAGATGGTGATATTGTTATTTGTATAACGGATAAAATGAGAAATATGGTCATCCCATGATTATAATAACACCTCATTATATGTATGATACTGGATTTATTACTTTGCTTTGGAAACAACATATAAAGATGAAGTAGAAGAAGAAAAGAACTTTGGAGGAGGTGATAAAAAATTTCATCTTTTTCGGGTATGTCCATTTGAATTGTACAAAAAGACACCTTATGATGGATTTATGCCCAAATTATGGCTTCTAGGATAAAGTGAGGGAATGAAGGAGATGAATTGGGAAGAGTTTTTTTGAGACAAATGACTTTAGATGTGTGAATTAAAGAGAAGGATAAGTTCCCTTTTATAAGAGAGGTGTGGGGCACTTTTGGAAGATCATAAAATATTAATTTATTATAAATTTATTTTCTATTTCAAATAGATCCAATGTAATTTATTTCATGGATATTATGATGATAGGTCTAAATCCTCTCATCCAATTATTTTTAGACAAGTTTAGGTCACAAAAGTGACTTTATATTTTGGGGTGCTACATGAATGAGGGTTCAAAACCATACAAAAGACATCATATGGATGTGAAATCATAGGATAATGACCATAAATTTATTTTTGAAATGTTGGAAACAACAGAACATCATTCTGAGCTATAGTTTTCCTGAGATGTCTATAAAACCATTTTAGGGATTTTAAACACTAAAACAAGGGTGTAATAGTCAAAACCAAAGAAAAAACCTCAAATTTAAATGAAATCATGGGAAAACCATTTTTGAATTTTTTTTGACATGTATGTGCAAACAAATTTTTGTTTTTACATGTGGTCTGATCATAATTAATCAATAAACATTTTTTAAAGATTCCAAGTCATTAAAAACGTGTGTCAAGGGGTCAAAACCAAAAAAAGGTCTTATATGACAATAAAACTAGAGAAAAATGAATGTATATTTATTTTTGAAATGTATGAACTAAAAAAATGTCATTCTGAGTTATAGTTTGTCCAAGATTTCCCTAAATGCATTTTGAGTGTTTGAAAACACTAAAACATGTATGTTACAGTTAGAACTATATAAAAGATCTAATATTGACATGAAATCATGGGAAACCCACCTTTGAATTATTTGTGATGTGTATGAACTAAAAAACCTCCATCCGACATGCAGTGTTCTTAGAATGACTCAATAATATGTTTTTGAAGGAACCAAAGTCCTTAAAAACATGTACCAAAGGGTAAAAAATATACAAATGACATCATATGGATATGAAATTTGAAAAAAATGACCATATATTTATTTGTGAAATGTAGGAATTAAAGAATCATCATTCTGAGTTATGGTTTTCCAAAAATTCTCAAAACATGTTTTCAATGTTTTAAAACACTAAAACATACATGTAATAGTAAAAAGGATAGAAAATTATCTCATATTGTTTTGAAATCATGGAAAAACCTATGTTGAATTATTTTTTATATTTACACATTGACAACATATCCATTCGATGTGTTGTGTGCTTCGAATGACTCAATAAACAGTTTTTAAGGATACCAAAGTCTTTGAGAATGTGTTTAGGGGGTCAAAACCATATAAACAACATCAAATGGATATGGAATTATATAAAAAGAACCAAATATTTTTTTTTGGAAAATTAGGAACTAAAAGAATGTAATTCAAAGTTAGTAAAACCAAAAAAAACCTCTGATTGATGTGAAATCATGGTATAACCATATTTGAATTACTTTTGATATGTATGATCAAACAAAACTCCCATCTATGTAACATCTCTGATTTTCTAAAAGGTATGGACAACTTATTTCTAGTATAAATTAATTTGTTTGGCCCTAATAAAATTTCCCATTGGAGTAATGGAGGCCTCAAGGGGGCGTTCAGGTCTTTTTCAAATCCTAGAGCCCTGCAATTTGAATTAGTATACTGGGTTTCACAGTTAGGAGAAACTGTGTTTCCCAACCCACATGGTTTATCTAACCATGCAGCTTGAGATAGTGGGGTGCTGGGGTCTGCACTATTTTCCTAAAATCATATAAATCAAGGAGAAAGGCTTTCCAGGATTGGAGACCACCTAGATAGTGGTATATCTCATGTTTGGTGGATAGTTTTTTCCAAAAGTGTGGCCAAACCGTGCGCCCCTATCTATGTGGGTGAAATTTCCATTTTTCCCTTAATGATTTTTTACCTCAACTCTATCTTATCCCTATCATTTCCAGTGGTGAGAACCTCCTTCATCATCCTGTAAGAGATTATTCACCTTTATGTTAGGGATTTTTATATCTCCCTCCTCCAGAATCCAAGCCTTTCACTGTTAGAAGCATCATAAAGCTTGAGGCATGCTCTACAATATAATTCCTTCCATTCTTCATTTCTCTTATTCTCTACTATTCTATTTTGGTGAAATATCATTTTCCCTATTTTCAAGACATTTTAGGTTTTCTCTAATAACACTAATTTTAGCTTGAATCATAGGTGGAAACTGGATGATGGAAGCACTATGAGGCTAAGGTAGGTGGTTTAGTTCTTTCCCACAAGTATCATCACATTTTATATCTTATGCCTTTATTCAACACACTGTACCATTCTAGAGATGCCTAAAAAATGATAAATAAATTATTTTAAATGGTTTCTCATGTTTATTATGATCCTAGATAGTGGAAATTAACATTCTAGGTTTATCGCCTCGTCCGAGGCATCCCCTTTAGGTGTGCCAGCTCCTTAATAGCCTATGTGTCCCGTATTTAAATGGTGAAACACTACTTTAGGTATGTTTTCCCTATAATGGATTCCTTGAATTGAAAAATTAAATTTAATAGAATTATTATCTATTAGTTAGGACATACCCTTATTGACATTAATGGGTATCTTGATTAAATACTTGTTCCATATTGTTAAATCATTATATAAATGATTTCTTGAAAATGGTATGGTTTATCCAACCAAATCATACCTTCACCTTACTTCCAAAGAAGATACAAGTGGTTCTGAATTAAGTACCCCTTATATGTTCTCATCATTCAAAGTAGTTATAATTTATTAATGCATTTTAAATGAATTAGGGGAGACACTAGCTATCCATGGGATGGGTTCAACATGTGTTTTCGATTTTACCTCCAAACAAGTGAAACCAATTCCCTTGGGTCGACCATGTAGATAGGACAAGTGGCATGATGGTTGTACCATTCCTCAAGATAGTCTTTGACCCTATGTTTGATATCAAGGATAGACACATAGGTTAGTTAATGCTTCATCCACACCAAGCATGGAGTGACACTTGGGATCTCATTCTTGGGTCACCTTGGATGGACTCCCTTGACATTGGACTTATACTGATCCCCTACATAGATTATTGTAATTATATTATAATTTCCATGGATGGGCTCAGGGAGACTCTCAATGTTTTAATAGGAGGTAAAATGAATTAAAAATTAAGTGAATGATTCTAGATAATAAATGAACCTTTGAAATTGGAACCTGAATGATGTGTTTGTCAATTCGAATCATAATCATGGGGATAGTCTATATTTTATACCTTTCTCCACTCACTTTACTCATGTAGGTAACCTAAAATCCGACACTCCCATCATAGGACAATGAATTTAATGTTGGATGGGAGTCACAAGTGGAAGCCAGTCCAATGTAATTATTTGTTTATTTCTATCTTGCATTTATTAACCATGGAACATGATTCATTTTATATTGCACGAGATGGAATGATCTAGACATCATTGGTGGTTTCCTACTGAGTATATCTCACACCTTACTTTGGATGACTTTAGTACCCAATAATACTTCATTATTGCTAGTATAGATAAAGGGAAGTGGCCAACTTCTGATTCTTGATTACCAGTACTAGGATGAAGTATGTGATCCAAGGACCGATCCTATGACCGTGAGGCTAATATTTTCTTTTTTTGGTTGTTTTTTATTTTTGTTATAGCATGTGGTATATTCCTCCCCTATATGACATAATTAATTCATTTTTTGTATAATTACCTGAGCATTATCATCATTTTTCATCTATTTATTATTCATATTCTTTATGTCATTTATATTTCTTATTTACTTATGCTATTTCTTATATTTCTTTTATGGTGGGTTGCTGGTCCGATCATATAGTGTCTGCTTCGTTTGTTTCACACACCTTATATATTCTTCTGCTCTACTTTGATAAATTAGGGTACAATATTCCCAAAGTGACACCCTAGTCCCTAGTTTCTAGTTGACAACCTTTGGTGTTTGTGGAGGCATGCTTGAGGTCCTGCGGCCCATCGTCATTAGGCACAGTTAAGTGGAATTTGGGACAGGACACTATAAAGTAGTATCAAGGTATATTTTCCTTTTTCCTTACTATTTGAGTTTATAATGTAGACTAGGATATTGAAATTTGGTAATGATCACATTCCTTTAAGTTGCTAACCCATGTGTAGGGGAAACACAAATTACCTGGGATGGGAAAATACTGTTATTTCTTTCACTTGTAGCAGTTTCATGGATTTCACTATTGAGTAATGCACCTACCTTTTTCAGTTATTATAATGGATAAAATTATTAATATCATGGGATTAATTACCTTTTCTTGGAGGATATGAGGGAATATTAAAATCATGCATCATACTAGGAACCATATGATTTAAAAATTCCATACATTATTCCATGCCATATCAATTTTTTCTCTACACGATTTTCCTTTATTGAATGTTCTTGTTGTGATCCCTTATTTGTTATTCCTTGATAGAATAAGGAAACCAAACTGAAACATAATGTTTCCTCCTTAACCTAATATTCTTTTCCTCTATAGGTTAAAGCAGACACCTTAACTAGTCTGTAATAGAATGTTGATCCATGGACCATCTCTTGCATGTGCCGGAACGTGTTATGGTTAGGATTAAGTGGGTTCCAAATTTCAATTTTTAAGGTGTATGAGCCCTTACAAATTAGAAATTGGGATCCATATCGTCCAACCATTTAAATAGATATAAATACATAAAGTAATATGAAATTAAAATGAATATAACCTTTAAAATGAAATTCTCATATTATATGTGTGATACAAGACTTTGATCATAACCTGACCTTAGTAGTGGGAAGTAGGTTGTGTCTCCTATGATCCTTATGTGGCCTTTTCTGATCACCTAGACATTGCTCCTAGTGAAGGTTAGGGGTTGTGACATGCTTATAAGAAGTCTTTGTACCTTCCCTTTCCTTAATGATTTTTCTATATGTTTTGAATCCTATATGATGCATTCACTTGGAAATTATAGAGTTATGATACCACGAATTACTCATTACATATGTGAAAAGAGTGGAAAGAAGCACACTCAAGAGTTGGTGGGCCCTGATGCACAAGTGATACCTCTTATAGTGCCACCTGAGGAACCTCCTGAAGAAATTCCACTGGGTGCTGATACTCAGTTCGGTGAAATATTTTATAGTTTCATGTAGTCCATACAGGGTGCTCCCCAACCTACACCTACTATGTAAAAGTTTAATAGGGAGTTACAATAGTAGAATAATCTCACATTCACAATGGATAGAGGAACTTAGGCTACTGATTCATGGGTATATGCCATGATATCGATCTATGAGCACATCAAGACTACTTCAAATAAGATACATCTATCCACCTATATACTATGTGACTCCACCAAGAATTGGTGGGACAACCTCGCTCATGATTGTCTATATTAGAGAATTGTTTGAGTAGACTTCTAGATAGACTTCTTTCACTACATCTTTTTGAATACCTTGAGAATAGACCATGCTCAAGAGTTTATGAACCTTCAAAAAGGTGACATGTAGGTGATGGAATATTTATCTTGTTTCACTGAAGTATAGAGTTTTCCATCTACCTTTTATGGTGAAGACATGTTGAATACAAGACGATTTGAGGATGGGCTGTAACGCCCCGACGCCAGTTACACATAGTCGGTGCCTTATTACAAAACATTGGAAATATCACAAGAGATCAAATCCCGAAAGGCCAGTCAATTTAGTAGCATTGGAAGTACTAGATACATTCATGAGTTTTACATTACATCACAAAATAAAATCATCAACAACATTTTGAACCCTTATTAACACACTTTTATTCTTAGTCTATCCGTACAGGTCAACCATAAAATACTTCTTCACATCCTGGGAAAAATAAAACATGGAAAGGGGTGATCTAGATGCCCAGTAAGGATAACAATATATCAGAAACTTTCATAAATAATAATAAATATTTAAGATAATGTATAATACTAAAACAAAATCCTTTTAAACATAAACTTCAGCATAATATGGAACAAAGAAAATCAAATAATTCCATTTACTAATTCACATAGATATTCTACTAGTCGAATAATCACATTGGATATCAATAGCTACCTTCATAATGATGTAATGCATAATGCCAGACTTCATAACTACATAGTCAAGGCCATGTGGCAAGACTACAAATAAGATTTTGTCAAGGCATTGTTCCAAGACACTAGTTTGACTCATGAGACTGACCAATGGATTTAGAAGTTATAGCGGGCTCCACCTGTCAATTACTAAGTCCAATGCATTCCTCATATGAAAAGGTTTAAACATAAAATAAACATTCGTATCAAAAATAGCATAAAAAATGTCAATACTTTATCCATAAACCATGAATGGTGTAAAAATAACACATCTACAGTCAAATATATCACAAAACCTTCAATACAATATGGAAGTTTTGTATCATGATAAATCAACTTCAAACAAGCTTAAAATCCATAAAAGGGTGTTGACATTGATGAAATATGATCTTTTTTAGAGAAATATATCTTTCTATTTTAAAATCATTTAAAAGTCATATAATTATAAAAGAAAACATTTATTTTGAGAATATTTTTATATTATTGTAAGAGATGGTTCAACTATGTTATAATGAAAAAAATAACCGCACTCACCGTACAAGTTAAAAAAACATTCTTACCTTAATTTTGTCAAAAAGTTCATAAAGTACCTTGTTTGGAAAACGATGGAAAAATTTATTTCAAAATATATAAGGTCAAATAAGGGTATAAATGACTTTAACCCATTGTATAGTAAATAATAAAAAAGTTTTGAAATACATTTTTAAGAAAACATGGATGTGGATGATAAAGAGGCCCCAGTAGATACTTATGTAAAAACAACCTTAGATAATAAAGAGATTGTGGAGTTAACCCTTCCCTTGTACTTTTCCTTGGTCAAGGGTATTATAAAATAGATTATAATATTTAAATAATTGTTTTTAAATTATAAAAAAACTATATACATAAATATGAAATCATATAAGATCATCTGATACTGATTTGTAAATAATATTTTAGTAATATCATCATTTCGGGTTTTAAATGATTTATTTTCCTTTATATGCTTGGTTATGTAAGCCATGTTTTTTATGGATATGATTTATTTTATTCATATACAGAATGATATTAATTTATTAAACATTATTTTTAATCATAAAATGGAAATTATTCTTGAATTATTATGATGGGGAATGAATCTCATCACGTTCGTGGAGATGGTAATCTGTATGTACGAACGAGCAACAATATCATTATATTGATTGTAAAATCGTATGTAATTGGATGGTATATCATATATATTGAATCAATAACATGTCATATTTATTATTTACATAAGTTGTACTCATTATTATACCTATCAAAATAATTAAGTGTTTGAATAACAAACTACACCACGACGTGGAGATGGTAAGCCCTACGTACACATGTATGGGGACTTTGTCATTAATATGATGGATAGAATAATTAATACACTTGTAAAATTTTTATAATAAAATCTCAGTATATATAAGATGCTAGATATATTATTTTATAATGAAAACAACAATGAAAGAGGAAGTGGAAGAAGAAAAGAACTTGAAAGAGGTGATGAAATATTTACCTCTTCTGCAGGTTCTTCCTTTTGATTTGATCAAAAGGGCTCCTTAGGTTGGCTTTCTGACCAAAATAATTCCTCTAGGATTAAGGTAGGAAAGTTGGGAGGGTATTTGGGTAGGTTTTGGCAGAGCCAAATGGCTTTGGAGGTGTGAAATTAAGAGAAGGGGAAGTACACTTTTATAAGAGAGGTGATGGTCACTTTTGGAAAAGCTTGAAATATTATTTTATAATAAACTAATTTTTGGTTTCTAATGGATAAAAAATGATTTATTTAAAGGATAAGATGGGGATGGGTCAAAAAACATTCAACCAATAGGTTTTAGAGAGGTTATGTCATCATATTAACCTTATCTTTTAGATTTAACTCTTAGTTAAATTATTTGACATTTACCATGTCTCTTTGTATTTTTATATCATATGGATAATAAACATACTATAACAAGACAAGGGAACCCCAAGTGGTTCATTATTAATATATATAACTTTATCTAAGTCCTTTGGATGAACCTTATTGTTTTAGAAATATTATATCAATTAATAATATAGTATTTGTTTTAAAAACTCAATTATGTCAATTTTGACACTATTTAGTATTTGGTTTTTGTGAAAATCATAACAGCATGATTACTTCAAAAAAAATTATTTAATCAACCATAAAATTTCATATTAACCTTTAAAATTATTTTAATTCATCAAAAAGATCAAATTACATTTATTTGGATATTTATAATATCAATTATTTTAATCTTTCATTAATAAGGTAATTACTGCATCATCATTATGTCATAAATAAATTAAATTATTTAATGACTAAAAATTATAATTTAAATAAATTTATGTAGGAAATCATATTTTATTTATAATTAATATTTATATTCTAATTTATCTTATGTATAACCCTATATTTAAAATGGTTTAGTTATTAAACTTTGAATTTAACTCTTGTAACTCTTCTTTAAATAAAATTATAATAAATGTCCTAATCTAATACAAGTGGACCAAATAGGATCATATTTTATTCATAAGGTTGTTTTGAGTCGAATTATATTTATCCAATTGAATTAGGACATGTGTTAGGGTAATTATAACATCATTTTTACCCTTAATTACTCTATTTTCTTTTAAACGTGGTAAATAAAAGTCAAAATTTACTATTCAACAAAAATTATTTTCATATTATTGATCCACATTTTACTTACTTATATTAAAAATTTCTCTCGGGTTTTTGAAATTCAACTCACAGAAGTTGTAAAATTAATTTTTATACAAATTTGCCAATGCTCCTAAGAGGTGGGTAAAAGACGGTAAAAAGTTCGATAAAATTTTATATATCAAAACTTTTTATCAAATGACTCCATTGAATTAAGTTGAATGTATATAGGTATTATGTATCTACTTTGACATAAAATAAATTAACATAAAATAAATAAATATTTAAATAAAAATTTGGTGTTAACCAATAATGCAGTATTTTTTTACTATTCATCAAAAATTGAAATGTTTCAAAAAAATACCAAAAATTCTCCCTAAGATAATTTCGATATTCTAAATCCAAAAATGAAGTCCATTATGAAAGATAAAATATATAAAATTTCAAAAAGTGGGTATTACTATTCATAACGGCTAGTTTGATTGGTTGTGGTGTGTTGGAACTTGAAGTTGCGTACAACACAAGCTATTCTATTATTCAAAGGGAAATGTACCGTGGAAGGTTGGGGTGTTACATTCTTTCCTACTTAAAATAATTTCTTCCTAAAAATTTTTAGAATATTACTACATAAAAAGATTCGGGTGGTTCTTCATCATAAGTTCCTTAGGTTCCCACGTTGCCTCTTCCATATTATGGTTTCTCCATAGAACTTTTACCAGATGAGTTTTCCGGTTTCTCAACACTTGTTCACTTGTATCAAGAATTTTGACAGGCTCTTCACAATAAGATAGATCAGGTTATAGTTCAATTTCCTCATAGGTGAGTAAATTCGTTGGGTCAAGCATGTATTTTCTCAATAGTGATACATGGAACACATCATGAACTTTAGAGAGACTTGGCGACATTTCCAAACAGTAATCCACAACCCCAATTCATTCTAGAATTTCTAAAGGTCTAATGTACCTGGGACTTAATTTACCCTTCTTACCGAATCGTATAACTCCCTTCCATGGATATACCTTCACAAAAACATGATCTCCTACCTAGAATTCCAAATCCTTCCTTTAGTTATCAGCATAGCTCTTCTGCCTATGTTGAGAAGCATTGATGTGGGTTTGGATAACCTTCACCTTTTCCATCATTTCCTCAAAAAGTTCCAGGCCTATGAGTTTTCTTTCACCAACATCATCCCAACAAGTTGGTGTGCGACATCTCTTTCAATATAATGCTTCATATGGTGACATATGAATACTTGAATGGAAGCTATTGTTATAGGAAAATTCTACCAGAGGTAACTGTTGATCCCACATACCTTGAAATTCAAGTGAGAAAGATCTCAACATGTATTCTAAGATTTGAATAGTCCACTCTGATTGTCCATCAATTTGAGGGTGGTAGGTAGTGCTCAAACGAAGTTCAGTATCCAGGGATTTCTGAAAAATTATCTAGAATCTTGTTGTAAAACGGGGATCACGATAAAAAACAATCGATTGGGGTATTCATTAAGTCTTAAAACTTCATTAATATACCATCTTGCTAAACGTTCAAGTGGTAAAACTTCTCTTATAGAAATAAAATGTGCCGACTTGGTAAGACGATCAACAATGAACCGCATTTCATCTTTCCTTCTAGGAGTCTTTGGAAGTCCCATGACAAAGTCCATCAAAATATCATCCCATTTTCACTCAGCTATGGGAAGAGATTTCATGACTCCTCCTGGATGTTGCCTTCTAGGTTTTACTTGTTGAAAAACCATACATCTTGACACAAAATCAGCAATCTCCCTCTTCATGTTGTCCCACCAAAAATGTTCCTTCAAATCTCTATACATATTAGTGATACCCAGTTGTATAGAGAAATTGGAGCTATGAACATCATCCAACAATTCCATTTTTAGATTAGGTATATCGGGAACACAAAGTCTGTACCCATATTTGAAAATTCCATCTTCATATACAAAGTCGATCAATCTCCAATCGTTCACAGCTTTAATTTTCTTTTGAAATTCCTCATCACCAGTCATAGAACTTTTTATCCTTTCTAGTAAAGATGGTATGGAAACCATTTGTAAAAGTATTGATGTTTCACCTTCCATGATTATTCCCTTATCCATTTTTACAAGATCCATGAAAATAAGATCCCTTTCAACTCTCATGTTGTTCGAAACTCCATGATCCTTTCTTCTCAAAGCATCTTCCACCTTATTTTCCTTTCCCGAGTGGTAGTGTATTGTGTAATCATAATCCTTGAGTAGTTCAAGCCATATCCTTTGCCTCACGTTGAGTTCTTTTTGTGAGAAAATATACTTCAAACTTTTGTGATCAGTATAAATCTCACATTTTCACCATAGAGATAGTGTCTTCATATCTTCAAAGCAATGATTATAACTACTAACTCAAGATCACGAGTGGGATAGTTTTAATTAAGAATGTTTAGCTGTCGGGATGCATAGGCAATAAATATATCATTATTCACAAGGACACAACTAAGTCCTTTTTTTGAAGCACTACTATAAATAACAAACCCATCGTTCCCTGATGGTAGAGTCAAGATAAGAGCATTAACTAATCTTCTCTTCAGTTATTCAAAAAATTCTTCACACTCTTTTGTCCAAACAAATTTAACCCCTTTACGTGTGAGCTTTGTTAATCGGTTAGCCAATTAAGAAAAGTTTTCGACAAAAATCCGATAATAACCTACTAATCCAATACAGCTACGTACCTCAGTTATAATCATTGGTGCTGGACATTATTGTATTTACTTTGTCTTAGAAGGATAAACAAAGATTCCATCATTAGAGAAAATATGGCCAAGAAAAGAAATCTTCTGAAGCCATAATTCACACATGATAAACTTCCCATATAATTCATTTCTTCTAAGAGTCTTTAGGATAATGCGCAAGTAATTTTCGTGATCTTTGTAGCTTTTTGAGTATACCAAGATATCATCAATAAATACCACTAAAAAGACATCAAGATATTACATGAAAAATATGTTCATTATATCCATGAAAATAGAGGGTGAATTAGTCATCCCAAAAAGGCATTACTGTAAACTTCTATTGCTCGTACCTGGTTCGAAATGCTGTTTTCGGAATGTCTTCCTTATGCAAACACAACTAATGATATCCAGATCGAAGGTCAATCTTTCGAAAATATCGATCTCCATGAAGTTGGTTGAATAAATCATCAATGTGATGTAGGGGATACTTGTTTCTTATTGTTTTATCATTGATATCCCTATAGTCAATGAACAACATCATAAATCCTTCTTTATTCTTAACAAAAAGGACATGGGATCCCCATGGAGAAACACTAGGGAGAATAAATCCTTTATTACTCAATTCCTCTAGTTTTTTCTTTACTTCCCATAATTCCATTGTGCCCATTCTATAAGGGGTCATCAATATGGGCCTTAAACCAGGGATTAAATCAATGGAGAACCCAATTTCTCGTTCTAGAGGATGTCCAGGTAAATCCTCTAGAAACACATAAACATATTCTTGATCAATAGGTACGTCCACTATGCGAACATTTTTTTCCTCACCCATAGTTATTTCATTCTCTTATTCCCCCAATAATTGAATTTAGTTGAGCTATTGGGGGTGGATCTAGATAAGAATCAGGTGGTTAAGTTTCTACTCTAAAGATAAGGTACTCTTTATCATAATCAAAAATTGTAACCTCCTTCTTCTTATAATAAATTTTCGCATGATGATCCGAAAGCCAATCCATTATGAGGATTATATCAAATTAAATCATGGGTATGACGATGAGATCAGTAGATAAAGAACATTTTTATTCCCTAATAGGAACTGATTCACAAAACTTTTTTGCGACAATACTTCACTTAGGTGTTTTGACTGAAAACTCCCTTGTTAAGTCAAATTGAAGATATCAAATATTCTTAACAAACTGGGAAGATATGAAACAATGCGATGATCTAGAGTCAAATAAATAATTGTCTAAATGTGAGGAAACCATTAAATTACCTTCCACCATGTCTTTAGGAGCTTCAACCTCTGCATTAGTGATCACATAAGCTTGTAATTTCTCCCTTGTACTTTTCTAAGGTAAGTTCCCTTGGATCTTAGGACATCCATTTTCATAATGGACCTTTTTTCTACAATTGTATCATTATATAGCCTCTTTCTTCCCCTTGCAATCACGAGCTTGGTGACCTTTTTCACCACACTTGTAACAGAATACCATTCACTTCAGGAAATTACCAGGGTGTTTCTTTCCACATTTACCATAGGATGGATATTCAACTTTTCTCTTCTTCCTCTTATTTCCATTTACAAGGTGTTTAGCAGATCTCTTTTTCTCTTGCTTTTCTTTAAAGTCGTAAGACTTAGAGAATTCCTTTTTTGTCTTAATAGAGCATGAGACTATATCTTCGTACGATGAAAAGGATTGTGAGACTAATGATAGATATAGAAATGGTTTTAACCCATAAAATAATTGTTCAGTATTACTCCTTGGGTTACGTATATAATCCGCTGCATGCCTTGCTAACCTTATAAAGTTAGCCTCATATTTTGTGACATTCTCATCCTCCTTTTTCCTCAGACTCTGAAATTTACCTTCAATATCCGCTCGATGGTCATGATTAAAGTATTTTTCTATAAAATCTCTTTAAAATACCTTCATTATATATTTGATACTTCATAATCTTCCTTTTTGTTTTGAATAAATGACCACCATTGATCTGTGTCTCCCGTGAGGTGATAAACTGCCATGAAAACTTTTTCCCTTTCGCTACTCCCTAAAGCGTGAAATATTTTCTCCAAGAAATTTATCCATTGATCAACTAATAATGGATTTATACTCCCATTAAATTTTGGTGGTTGTTTCTTCATGAAGAAGTCTAACATTGATCCTCCACATTGTGGATCAGGGTGCTCTATACAGGTAAGGTTATTAATCGTAACCTGAGTGAGTTGTCCTAGTATGGTGATAAGCTGATCAACACCAGTTTCTTCACCAGCTCCACTATATTTATCTTGAGTAAGAGGTAAATCTCTTCATGGATTATGTGCATTTATATGTTTTCCATTCCTTCCACTAGGCGCCATTTATAAACAATGGCATACACTAGATTAGTTTATGAATTGCAATACATAATTCCAAACTTGAAAAACAGTTAATATAAATTGAACAGTTTATAGATATAATCCATAATAATTAAAATGATTCCTTTGAGGAAGTATATACTCATAAACCCTTTATAATGGTTTGTAAATAAAATGAGAATTATCCAAACCATATCCCCCGGGAGTGTCTTAACCAAAAGTGCAACAAGACCCATTATCATGCACCAGTTCCCATTCGAGTCTAGCTCAAAGTGGTGTTTTTAGGTTTTACCCCTAGGTACATCTGTTCCAGAGCCGCCTCTACCTACTCATATCTAGACAGGGATGTATTTCTTGGAAATATCAAAAAATATCTACAGTACCAAAATTCTAGGAAGTTCTTCTATACTAATCCTCCAAGTCTATCTTAGGGTAATGTTCCCTAATCTGAGTTTTTCTATATCTAGCTTCCAAGATTTGTACTAAACATTCTCTGATACCAACTGTAACGCCCCGAACCCAGTTTCCTAGAGTTGGTGCATTATTACATAACATTTACATGATCACAAGGGATCAAAATACGAAATACTGATCAGTTTAGTAGCCTTGGAAGTACTAGATACATTCATAAGTTTTACATTACATTATGAAATAAAAACATCAACAACATTTTGTAGCCTTTTTAACACACTTATATCCTTAGACTATCCCTATTGGTCAACCATAAAATACTTCTTCACATTGTAGGAAAAATAAAACATAGAGAGGGGTGAGCTCAGATTCTCAGTAAGGATAACAATATAGAGGAAACTTTTATAAATAAGAATAATCATTTAAGGCAATGTATAAGACTAAAAAAAAGCCTTTTAAACTTAAACTTCAGTGTAATTTGGAAATAATAAAATCAAATAGTTCCATTTACTAATTCACATGGATATTCTACTAGTTGAATAATCACATGGAATATCAATAGCCACTTTCATAATGATGAAATGCATAATGCCAGAATTCATAACCACATAGTCAAGGCCTTGTTCCAAGAATACAAATAAGATTTTGTCAAGGCCTTGTGCCAAGACACTAGTTTGTCTCATGATACCTACCGATTCATCGAGGAGATATAGTGGGCTCCACCCATCACTTACTAAGTCCAATGCATTCTTCACATGAAAAGGTTTAAACATAACATAAACATTCATATTAAAACTAGCATACGAAATGTCAATACTTTATCCATAAACCATGAATGGTGTAAAAATAACACATCCACAGTCAAACATATCAAAAAAACTTCAATAAAATATGAAAGTTTTGTATCATAATAAATCAACTTCAAACAAGATTAAAATCCATCAAAGGATGTTGACATAGGTGAAATCCAATGTTTTTTAGAGAAATATCTCATTCAATTTTTATATCAATTAAAAGTCATATAATTATAAAAGAAAACATTTATTTTGAAAATATTTTTATATGATTGTAAGGGAAGTTTTGACGATGTTATAAAGGCAGAAAATAGCCGCACTCGTCGTGTAAGTTAAAAAAAACATTCTTACCTTAATTTGCTCAAAAAGGTCATAAAGTACCTTGTTTGGAAAATGACAGAAAGATTCCTTTCAAAACATATAAGGTAAGATAAGGGTATAAATGAATGTAAACCATTTTCTAGTAAATAGTAATTTTTTTTGAAATAAATTTTTAGGAAAACATGGATGTGGATGATAAAGAGGTCCCAGTAGATACTTATCTAAAAACAACCTCAGATAATAAAGAGATTGTGGAATTAACCCTTACCTTGTACTTTTCCTTGGTCAAGGGTGCATTAACCTCCTGTACAATAGTTAAATAATTTTTATTATATTATAAAAAAACTATATACATAAATATTATATCATATATGATCATCTGATATTGATTTGTTAATAATATTTTTGTAATATCATCGTTTTAGGTGTTAACTGATCCATTTTCCTTTATTTGATCGGTTATGTAAGACATGTTTGTTATGGATAGGATGTATTTTATTCATATCTAGAATGATATTAAGTTCTTAAAAATTATTTTTAATTATAAAATGAAAATTATTCTTGAATGATTACGATGGGGAATGAATCTCACCATGTTCGTGGAGATGGTAATCTGTACGTATACACCAACGACAATATCATTATATTGATGGTTAAATCATATGTAATTGGATGGTATATCATATATAAAGAATAAATAACATGTTATATTTATTATTCATATCAGTTATACTCATTATTATACCCATCCAAATAATGAAGTGTTTGAATAATGAACTACACCACGACGTGGAGACGGTAAGTCGTACGTACGCACGTATGATGACATTGTCTTTTATATGATAGATAGAATAATGAATATGGTTGTACCATTTTTTAATAACAGAAAAGTATATTTAAGATGATGGAGATATTATTTTATAATGGAAACAACAAAGAAAGAGGAAGTGGAAGAAGAAGAGAACTTGAAAGAGGTGATTAAATATTTACCTCTTCTTCGGGTTCTTCCTTTTGATTTGATCAAAAGGGATCCTTAGGTTGGCTTTATGACCAAAGGAAGGACTCTAGGAAAAAGGGAGGAAATTTGGGAGAATATTCGTTCAGGGGTTGGCTGATCCAAATGGATTTGGAGGTGTGAAATTAAGAGAAGGGGAAGTACCCTTTTATAAGAGAAGAGATGGTCACTTTAGGAAAAGCTTGAAATATTATTTTATAATAAAATAATTTTTGGTTTCGAATGGTGCCAAAATAATTTATTTAGAGGCTAAGTTGGGGATGGGTCTAAAAAATATCAACCAATAGGTTTTATACAGGTTTATGTCATCATATTAACCTTATATTTAATATTTAACTCTTAGTTAAATAGTTTGACATTTACCATGTCTCTTTGTATTTTTATATTATATGGTTAATAAACATACTATAACATGCCAAGAGAACCCCACGTGGTTAATTATTAATATATATAACTTTATCTAAGTCCTTTTTACAAACCTTATATTTTTATGAATATTTTATCAATTAATAATATAGTATTTGTTTTAAAAAACTCAATTATATCAATTTTGACACTATTTAGTATTTGGTTTTTTTGAAAATCATAACAACATGATTACTTCGAAAAAAAATTATTTAATCAACCCTAACATGTCATATTAACCTATAAAATCAGTTTAATTCATCGAAAGTCACAAATTACATTTATTTGGATATTTATAATATCAATTATATTAATCTTTCATTAATAAGGTAATTACTGCATCATCATTGTGTCATAAATAAATTAAATTATTTAAGGTATAAAAATTATAAATTAAATAACATTATCTATTAAATATTCTTATATTTCTAATGAATATTTATAGTTGAATTAATATTATGTATAACCCTATATTAAAAATGGTTTAGTTGTTAAACTTTGAATTTAACTCTCTTAACTGTTCTTTAAATAAAATAATAATAAATGTCCTGATCTAATTCATGTGGACCAAATAGGATCATATTTTATTCCTAAGGTTGTTTTGGGTCGAATTATACTTATCCAATAGAATTAGGGCATGTGTTTTTGTAATTATGATATCATTTTTACCCTTAATTACCATATTTACTTTTAACCGTGGTAAATAAAAGTCAAAAGTTACTATTCACAAAAAATTATTTTCATCTCATTGAACCAAATTTTACTTACTGATATTAACCATGTCTCTCGGATTTTTGAAAGTCAATTCACAGAGATGGTAAAATTATGTTTTATATAAATTTGTAAATACTCCTAGGAGGTGGGTAAAAGACGGTATAAAGTTCGATAAAATTTTATATATCTAAACTTATTATAAAATGACTCCAATTAATTACATTGAATATATATAGGTATTATGTATCAATTTTGACCTAAAATAAATTAAAATAAAACAACTGATTATTTAAATAAAAAGTCGGTTTTAACCTATAACGCAATGTTTTTTCACTATTCAAAAAAAATGAAAGTTTTCAGAAAAATACCAAAAATTCACCCTATGATAATTTTGATATTAAAAATCCAAAAATGATATCCATTTTTAATGATATAATTTATAAAATTTCATAAAGTGGTTATTAATATTCATAACGACTAGTTTGATTGGTTGTGGTGTGTTTGAACTCGAAGTTGCATACAACATAAGCTATTGTATTATTCTAAGGGAAATGTATCATGGAAGCTTGGGGCGTTACATGGGTTTGAATATTCCATCCAATAAAAGGTTAACATATTTCACCTGTATACCATTTAAGAGACAGTGAACTAATCCCCCATCACTGATTAGTAATTGAGGGAATATGGTAACGTGATCCAAGGCAGTCCAGCTTCCTGTTAGGGAAGTTGTTTATCCAGTGGTAGGAAATGTTGTTTTGAGGGTATACATTAGGGAAGTACCATATATATGGATTGAACTGATAGTTATAGGTTGTTTCACAAGTATGTAATTCTAGTATATAAAAATCCACATTTTATTAGGAACCCCATCGAGTGCCGAGATTTCAGCAGGATGAGTTACCTCCATCGTTTCTTCCAATCTTTTCATCTCGTGCCCAGTGAGTGGGGTTCTTTTTCAGTACTATATTCAAGTGAAGGGTTAATGAATCCACATCAAGCTGGGAGTTGGTCTTCTACAGGTCGTTTGGGTCGAGAAGGTGGTTGTGGAAAAGGTAGTTAATCTCTAGAGATTCAAATATAAGTAGGGTGGACTTGCGGAGGTTACATAGGAAATATTTTAGGGCCATAGTTTTGGACATATCTATTCTATAAAGCCTATGCCTAAGGAGTAGAGTCCAAGTCCTTCTACTATTCAAGGTACTATTATGGTGGCTTCAACTTTAGTTTCAACACTTTTTGATATAAATGAATCACAATGTATTCTATTTGTTGCAAAAATGGGAATTCTAGGCCTAAGGATAGAATTTTCATGTGGTGTGATGAATCTTGACACACTATTAGTAGTTTGTGATGATGGTATATTCCAGTTCCGGGGGTTCCCCCTTGAGATAGTTGGATACCCTTTTCTGTAGAGTTTCTTCATCCTTGAGATGATTGGTATTGACATTATTCTCAGTATAGACAAGATTGTGACCTATTGTGCCCGGGTAGATTTATATCACTGGTGGGTGTCCTTCTCTTCACCCAAGGGAAACATCTATATTCATAAGGTCAAATGAGACATCCATAAAAGTTGAGATGCATCCAAGAATACTGGGCTAGGTGGAGTGATATCCCAGATGGATAGTCTCTTTATGATTCAATTGGGGAATGCATATTGTGAAATTCCCTCATGTTGTGGATAATTTTAGGGATGTATTCCCTAATGATTTATATGACTTAACTCTTAAAAGATAAGTTCAGGTCACCCTAAATATAGTTCCAGGTGAGACAATAGTGTCCATTCTTCTCTATAGGATGGAACCTATAGAGTTCCAATAACTCAATAAGTAGCTTAAATATCTAAAGATAAAGGGTTTTATCTAACTCAATACATAGTCATGGTGTTCACCTTTCTATTTCTCCAAGAAGGAGGAAGACAACCTTATATTTTTCATGGATTACCACTGAATGAACCAAATTATTGTGAAGAATCGATATCCACTACCTTGTATAGATAACCTATTTGACCAGCTTCGAGGAGAGATAGTTTTCACTAAGATCAGTTTGAGGTTGAGCTACCAAAAAGTGTGGGTGAGACCATAAGACATACCACGTACAAAATTCCATAGCAAGTACAACTTGTACAAGTACTTGGTCATTCCATAATGTCTGAAGAATGAACTGAAAGTATTTATGGATATGATGCATTGGATTTTCCACCTGTACTTTGATTTATTTGTGGTAGTCTTCATAGAATACATCTTATTATATTATCACACTATATAAAACTATACCAACCATGTTGTGATCAAGATAAATACATTGAGAGAGAACCAACTATATGTGAAGCTCAGTAAATGCCACTTTTGGATAAAAAAGGTTCACTTCTTGGGTCATATAATATATGAGGAGGTGTATCTATTTAGCCAGAGAAGGATAGAGACATGGTTTCATGGGATCATCACAAGAACTTATTCAATATAAGATGTTTCTTGTTGATGGATGGCTATTACATGTGACTCATCTAGGATTTCTTCCACCCAGCAGCAATGCTTATGGTCTTGACCAAGAAGGGTTTGAAATTCTAATGGACTAAAGCTTGTAATGCATCTTTTTAGGTGTTAAAGGTAAGGCTGACTTTTGTGATGATCCTAATTCTTCTTGAGTTAGGAATATGTATTATAGTTTACTAAAATTCATTAGGATTTAATATGGGGGAAACTCTGAAGTAAGAAGACCGAGTCATGTCATATAAGCCCCACCAACTAAGGGGTCATAAGTGGAATTACCCTATGCATGACCTCGAGCTAGCATCTGCAGTTCACAATTTACACTATTGGTGAAACCAATTATTGGGTGATTGGTTCTTTTTTACACAGATCATAAAATTCAAAAATATATATCCACACAACTAAACATGAATATTGGGCAACACATGTGGGTTGAATACCAATAGTCATTCATTTGTGATATTTCTTACACACCTGGAAAGGGTAATTCCATGGCCGATGCCTTGAGTTGGAAGAATCAGACACAAACTATCAAGGAGTCTAGCAATGAGTGGATGGTGATGAATTTTTTTTCTAGGATGCACCTAGAGGTCCAAGAATAACACGAGAAATTTTTTTAGAAGCTATGGCTATGACATACTACCTTATGGAGTGGTTCTGGATATGGTGGATAACAGATTCTTAGGGCCTCCTCTTGAGGAAGATAATTAAAGATGAAAACCCACCTAGTGGTTGCGTTGTTTATGCGAATGAGACCCTACTCTTCAATGGGCATGTTTGGGTCCAATCTTACATACATGAAGAGTTTATTTGAGAATCTCATGCCTCTTATTGGCAGTTTATCCCGGTCTTACCAAGATGTATAGAGAAATACATCATCAGTGTTGGTGGAAAGGTATGAAGAGGAAGACGGTAGGAATTATCACTTGGTGCTCCACTTCTCAGTAGGTGAAGGTGGATAACCAGAGAAATATTGGACTCTTAAAACCTCTATCCATTCCCTAGTGAACATGTAATGATGTCACCATGTATTTCATGATGGGATTTCTGAGATCCCCTCAAGACAGCCATGTATTATGGGTGATTGTCGAAAGGTTGAACAAGGTTGAACACTTCCTACTGATATGGGAGACCTTCTCTGTGAATGAGCTTGGGATTCTATATATCCAGGAGGTATTGCACCTTCATGGTGTTCCCCATTCTATCATATCAGACGAAGTCACACAATTTATTTCATGGTTCTGGAAGGGGATAAATAAGGTACTGGGTTCATAGGTGGTTTTGAGTAAATCATATCACCCTTAGAATAACGGGTAGTTTGAGAAGATGAAAAAACTGTTAGAGGACATGACCCAAGAATCTATTTTTGATTTTGGAGGTTCATAGAAAAAATATAAACCACCTTTTGAGTTTTCCTACCACTATAGTTTCCAGGAAACAATTTCGATGGATTTGTATGAGCCCCTTTATGGTAGGTCATTCTGTTCACCTCTTTTCTAGTTAGGGGTAGGTGAGGTAACACTACTGAGTCACCATCTCATCTAGGATACATTAGAGAAAGTATAGCTAATTCGGAATTATATGGATACAACACAATCCAAGAAGTCTTATTCCGATCATTATTGTAGACCTATAGAGTTTGAGGTGGGACATAATATCTTTCTAGGTGCATTTCCTAGATTGGATCATAGACGAATTCAAAGATAGGGAAATTATCACCTAGATATGTCAGATTTTTCAAGATTGTGGAGCGAGTTGGGGTGGTAGCCTACCGATTGGAGTTACCTTTGAGGTACAATTCCATGCATGGTGTCTTATATGTATCACATCCTTTTAATTTTCATGGTGACCAATCTCATTCATTTCCCCCCAATGATATTGAGATAGAAGTGAATGTGTACATCAAAGATAATCTGATATGTATCATTGATAATTTCATGAAGGGCCTCTATGGAAGGTCCGTTCCTTGGGTCTGAGTGTTATGGAAGTTCATATGCATATAGGATGAGACCCGAGAGCGGGAGGCCAATGTAACAAGTTGTGCCCAGAACTCTTCTCAGAATATATTTCACCCCCTGAGAAGGGAAACTCAGGATGAATTGCCTTAAGGAGTGGAGGTCGTAATGTGTCAATTTTTATCAAAGGTATAAACCATTTTTGGGTTTAAATTCATTTTTTTGCCTCAAATAATGTTCCCTAGAATATTAATCTTGGACTTGGGGGTATTAAGGGATTTTTAGGAGCATGAAGCCACACAATTTGAAAAAGATAACTGGGCCGCATAGTTAGGAAAAACTGTGGAGCACCGACCACATGATTTATCTAACTATGAATCATAAGGCAATGGGATTTTTGGGTCCACATAGTTTTTATGAAACCATATGACCCAAGTGCATGACCATGGTGAATTTCAGACCCCCTAGATAATGACATTTCACATGATTGGCACATGTTTTTGGAAACTATGCGGCCAAACCATGAACCCTTGTCAATGTGGGTGAAATTTACATTTTCCATTAATGAATTTCTTACCTCACCCTATATTCTACCTCTCAATTCTAGTAGTGAGAACCTCCTTCCTCCCTAGTAAGAGAATATCCTCCTATAAGGTATGGTTCTTGATATCTCCCTCCTCTGACATCTAAATCCTTCACAGTTGTAAGAATCATAAAGCTTGAGGTAATATATACAATCCTCTTCCTTCCATTATTTATTTATCCTACCCTCTATTGTTCTATTTTGGTGTAAGATCAGTTTCCATATTGTTATGAAATTATATGTTTTCTATGATAACTCTCATTCAATCTCAAATCAAAGGCCGACGTTGGATGAGGGAATAACTATGGGGCTAAGGTAGGTGGTCTAGTTCTTTCCCACAAGTTTTGTCGCAATTTATATCTTGTAGCAGTGTTTCGTGCACCAAAAAATTATGAAGACGCCTAGAAAATATTAAATAATTTATTTCAAATTGTTTCTTATGTGTATTATGGTCCTAGATAGTGTAAAATCATATCCTAGGTTAATCACCTCAACCTAGGAAACCCATTTGGGTGTTCCTGCTCTTTTGTAGTCTATCTACTCGTATTTTAAATTGTGAAATGCCACTGGAGGTGTGTTTCCCTCTTTAATGAATGAATTGAGTTGAAAAATTAAATTTAATAAAATGATGATCCATGAGTTAGTCCCTAACCCTTTTCCATAAATGGATTTCTTTATTAAATCCTTGAGATAACTTGTTATATCAAGACATAAATGATTTCTTGAAAATGGTATGGTTTCACTAACCAAATCATACCTTCACCACATAGATGAGGGAAATAAAAGGGGTTCTGAATTAAAGAACCATTGGATGAAATCATCATGACTTGTATCGGGAATTTATTAATTAATTTTAAATGTGATGGAGGATACACCAGCTATGTATGGGATAGGATCACCGTGTAATTTCAATTTTACTTCTAGATGAGTGAAACCGGTTCCCTATGGGAGACACCATGGACATGATTGGCGGAGTGATGGTTATACCATTCCACAAGAGAGACTCAGAACCCTATGTGTGATACTAGTGATGAACTTGGAGGTTAGTTTATTCTGATTTCACACCATGCCTAGGGTGACACTTGTGATCTCATTATTGGGTCACCTTTGATAGACTCCCTTAGTATTGGACTTATAATGAATTCCAAAATAAATACTCATAATTCTCTTACAATTAACATGGATGGGATCAGGGTGACTCTTAATGATTTAAAAAGTGGTTAAAAGAATTAAATATTAAGAGAATGATTTTATATAAGAAATAAAACTTTAAAATTGTCACTCAAAGGATGTGTCCACCAAGATGAATCACAATCTTGTGGACAATCCATATTTTATAACTCTCTCCAATCATTTCACTCATGCAGGTTACCTCATTATAGACACACCCAAAATATTCCAATGAAGATAAAGTTTGATGGGAGTCCCAAGTGGAACCCAATCCGATGTATTTATTTATTTATTTATGTATTGTATTCATTAATAATGGAACACTTTTCGTTTTCTATTTCAAGAGATGGATTGATCAATACACTATTGGTGGTGGCCTATTGAGTATATCCCACACCCTACTTGGTCCACCTTTAGTACCCAAGAAGACTTCATGATTGTGGGTATATATAAAGGGAAGGTACAATCTTATGATGCTTGATTACTAGTACTAGGATAGAGTATGGGAGTAGATGACCAAGCCTATGAATGTGATACTAGTTGTAGCTATTTTGATATTTTTTGTATTTTTGTATAAGAATTGGTATAATCCTTAAACCATGTATAATTTTTCCTTAATCTTTTGTATAAATACTTGAGTGGCATCATTATTTTGTATCTACTTATTGTTCAGCTTCCGCCAGTCATTTATATTTCTTTTTTACTTCTTCTGTTTCTTATATAATTTCGATGGTGGGAAACTGGTCCAGTGATATAATGTCTGCTTCTAATTTTTCTCAATACTTATATATTGACGTGTTACACTATGATCAATTAGTGAATATTGTCCCCACAAAAAGCCCCAAGGACCACACTACTAGTTGGAAGCCTATGAAATTCAAGGAGGTGTTCCTGAGGTCTTGTCACCAACCATCTTGGGGAACCGTTAAGTGGCATCCGGGGCGGGACACTACAATCCGATGTGTAGTGTGATCATAATGACTCAATAATTAGTTTATAAAGATACCAAATTATTTAATAACACATGTAACAAAATGAAAAAAATTGAAAAATGATATTAGATTATTGTGAAATCAGAGGAAAATGGTTGTAGATTGATTTGTTAAATATAGGAACTGACGAAACATAATTATGATTTATGGTTTTCCCGGAATTTCTGTAAATGTTTTTTTAGAGTTTTAAAACACTAAAATGTGAATTTAATGGTCCAAAAAAATAAAAATATCTCATACTGATATGAAATTATGGAAAAAAAACTGTTAAATTATTTATAATGCTTATACATAAAAAACACATCTATTCAACAAGCAGTGTTATGAGAATGGATCCATAAGAAGTTTTTAAAGAGACCAAAGTAATTAAAAAATTATGCTAGGTGGTCAAAAATAAGAAAAAGATGTTATATGGATATGAAAGATGAGGAAAATGAAAATAGATTTATTTTTTAAATATAGGAATTGGAAACATGTCATTAAGAGTTTCAGTTTTCCTAAGAAGCCCGTAAATGCATTTTCAGTGTTTTAAAAAACTAAAACATATGTGTAATGATAAAAAATATAGAAAAAAACTCATATTGACATTAAATAAGGGTAAAAACACTTTTGATTTATTTGTGGCATTTATTTGTAGAAAACATTTCTATTCGATGCGTGGTGTGCTCCGAATGACTTAATATTTATTTTTAAATATACCAAAGTAATTAAAAACATGTTTCATGGGTTCAAAAATATAAAAAAATAGAAAATGGATATGAAACTAGATGGAAATGACTGTAGATTTATTTTTGAAATGTAGGAACTGATAACATGTCATTCACTATTACAGTTTTCATGGGATTCCTGTAAATGATTTTTTAGTGTTTTAAAACACAAAAATGTTCATGTAATGGTCAATACCCTAGAAAACAATAACACATGGATGTAAAATGATGGAAATTCCACCATAGAGATATTTTTTACATTTAATCATAGATAAAAATCCACCTAATATGTGGTGTGCTCAGAATGACTCAATATCTTGTTGTAAAATATACCAAAGTCTTTAAAAATGTGTGTTAGGGGTCAAAACATTGAAAATGATTTCAGATGGCCATGAAATCATAGGAAAATGAACATCTACTTATTTTTGAATGTTAGGAACTTATAAAATGTTACTATGAGTTAGATTTCTCTTGGTAAGCGCATAGACACATTTTTAGTGTTTTAAAACACTAAAATATGGATGTAATAGTCAAAACATGCATGTGATAGTCAAAACCATATAAAATGACCCCATATTGATGTAAAATCATGATACATCCACCATTGACTTATTTTTTTTGATATTAGGCATGATTCAATATCAATGACGTTAAATTTTTATTATGTAAATTTCAATCACCCCGTACATTGATTTAAAAATTATTATTTGTCATATACTTATCCCATTTCAGTTACATGTGTTGAATCATATCCTAAACATGTATTTTTATGTTTTCAAAGTGTGATGTATGATATATTATTTTTCTATGGTAGAATGCATTCTATTTGATTAACAAAATAAAATATGTTATGTGTAACATTATGAATCAATTCTCTTTTGAATCTCATTTCTTAAATTCTTTGGTTTTTATTTATAGGTGACATATACCAGATGTATGTAGGATCATGAACACTCTAATCCATAAATTCTTTAGAATAATGTCATGTGGGTTCTTAGTTTCTATGGTATGTTTAAATATTGTTAATGAATTTTCTATAATTTTTATTTGTAATGTTCAATTCAAATTTGTATATTTTTTTTTCAAGTTGAGGACATGATGTGGTCAGTTCGAATTGATGACATGATGTGGAATTAGATG
The DNA here is from genome assembly GCA_963277665.1 of Viscum album. Lineage (NCBI taxonomy): Eukaryota > Viridiplantae > Streptophyta > Magnoliopsida > Santalales > Viscaceae > Viscum > Viscum album. The sequence goes on from OY728155.1 coordinate 730,399,204, forward strand.
TATTCAGTAGAGTTATGAGATGGACATATATTTCCCATGAGTTGTTGTTGTTGGTGGATATATTTTATATGCGTATATTAATGACTGAGGTTATAGGTTGAATAAAGTTGTGAGTTGACTAAGTTTAAGGTCAATGATGTTGTATATATATGACCATTTATGTATGATGTTTTATGTATGATTATTTTATTGTGAATTTATGTTTTAGTTTTTTGTATGTCAAAAATTTTATATTTAAATTTTATTATATTTTTTTAAATAAAATTTTAGAAATATATTTATTGGCAGTTTATGATAAACTCCACTAGCTATATTTTAAAAATATATTTAGAGATGTTTATCATTAACCACTTCTAAACATAAATACATTACATAGATTAGCTAAAGTTATGTTTATTTCCACAAATTTATTTTCAGCTATTTTTTTTAAAATAATCCTCCACTAAATGAAATAAAAATCACCACTAAATGATCCAAAAATGACACATATAAAAACCACCGATAGTAAAGAAAAACCTCCCTTAAATAATTGCCGACCGTGAAATAAAAAACAGTTTTCATTACCACTGCTAAACCATGTAGTGGAGGTTTAGACAGTTTCTAGTAGAAAAAAACCACCACTAAAACCTTTGTTTTTTATAGTTCCCTTGGGAAGATATCACCATTATCCCAAATCTATATCCCAATGAATTTTTTCACCTCAATGGTATATATATTATTATACTTAATCACTCCATCCTTCTATTGTCCTCCTTATGAACTTCTAAAGAATATATTCATTCGACTGCAAGATATCATCGTATGAACTGTAAAATATTCTTCCTCAACATAGGTCTTTGCACTACTAAAAATCACCAAGGGAAGAGTGTTATAAATTTTATTAAATGTTGATCCTCTCTAAAAAGAAAGAAATAATAATGGTAAATCTTTATTAGTGAAAAAATAGTGATAAATGTACCTTTTATTAGTTTTTTAGCACTAATAAAGATTGACCCCGATTTAAAAATATTAAATCATTTTAGAAGAAAAATTTAATTTCAAAATTATTTTCATAATTTATGTATAATTTTTTTAAATTTATATTATGTAATAAATATATTTAAAAACTGATTAAAATACATTAAAAACATTTATATGTAAATATAATATATTATAATATATATATATATATATAAATATTCAAATAAATTATATAAATAAATTATAAGTAGATATACAAATAAATAAATAAATAAATAAATAATTATATAAATACATAAGTATATAAATATATAAATATGAAAATATAAAATAAATACAATATAAATATGCAAATAAACAATATAAATACCCAAAAAATATAAATATACAAATACACACATAGACATACAAATATATAAATTGATAAATATATTAACACACACACACACACGTATTTTAGAACAAATACATGTAAATATAAATATAAATATAAATATAAATATAAAAATATATAGATATATAAATATATGTACAAATATATAAATATATAAATATATACACCCACCCACTAATATATATATACAAATAAATTTACAAATATATATATATATATAAATCAATAAATAAATAAATATATATATATATATCAAAATATATAAATATATATAGACACACAAACAATTAAAAATTAACAGACACACACACAAACATTTTTCAACAAATATATTAATATATGTGGGAAAAATCCCTCATGATGTTTTTTGGTATTTTGGGTGATTATGTTTATTGTGTTATTTTTTAATGTTGGTTGGAAAAGTTCCTATGTTTTCCTATTTAAGGGATACATACTTGTTTGGTTCTAGTTCACTCGGTAGATATTGATTATAGGTCTTCTTTAAGCGATTTGGTTCACAATTATGTTCCTACATATATGATGGACTCTGATTCAAAACTAGTGTAACAAGTAATTCAATGGTGGATGTGGAAATATGTATGGAAATTAATATAGTGGTTGTTTCATGAAACCCCCTTTAATATTATTGGGTTATATTTGAATCACCTTCAACACCTATTCACCATTATAGGTTACAAAATGTATGACTACCATGTAATCCATGTGAGTGTGAAGGAGGCAATTAGTGCTATGAAGTGGGTTGGGGATATCCATTAAAATATTTAGGCGATAAAATCCATGAACTACTCTATTAAACTAAGAATTGAAACCCTCAATGAAACATCCCAACATATTTCAGTAGTAATGGAGTGAACAAATCATGATTTGAAATGGCGGGATCTAGTGGTCCAACTCTTTTGAGAGTTGGATCAAATCTATCACGAGATTGAAGCTATAAAGAAAGTTTGATAGGATCAGAAGTATATATTTGGTAAAGATAAATAGGTAGGGATGGATGTTTTTTCATGGTTTAAAAGTTAAGGCCTCATACATAGGTAGACATCACAAAGTTAGTGAAAGATTTTACAAGGGGTTTAGTGTGATATTACCTAGAGAGGGTGGGGGTGATGGTGAATTGGGGTATGAAAAGTTCATAACCAATTAAAAAATATAATAATTCAATGGATCACTTTCACTATATTATCATGAACTATTATCCTTGAGGGTCACATAGATATGATAATTTATGGAAAATTAAGTGCTCCATGATGTCAAAATGCGGAATGTTAGGTTGAATATACAAACTGTGAGGTCTAGTACATAGACCATGAGGTTGAGGTTACATAAACCGTGAAGAATGCTTGAAGCTACTGGAATGTGAGGTTTCATATGTGAAAAAAAGGTTAAGTCCACATAACCTAAATTGTCTATGTAGTCCTAAGGTGGTAATTTTTGGGCCACTGTGAAAGAGATTACGCGATCATAAGGTCAAATATTCTTGACTACCATGAAGTAGGTCCATGCACTGTGAGGTTGAGTTTGGGGTTGGGAGCTCACAAATAAGAGGAGTACACGATGAGAATTTATTATGAAGGGATGAATTATAATTTCAATTAATTGATTTATCGAAAGCTATTTCCTATAAAAGGTCCAATAACCAATTCATTAAGATAGAGAAAATTACATTACAGAACATCAACCTAGGGGAAATTCAACTAAGTCCAAAATTTTTCCATGAAGTTGGATATTTATCCATGAGGTTAGAGAATCAAAGGGGGTTTATATAGTAGTCTATCCATGCGGTTATATTATACTGATTATGTCATCTAGGATATTCCATGGAAGATTATATAGATATTTTCTGCAAAGTAGAAGTACATAGGGAAGCATTCATAGAACATTCTATGAAGTTAGAGTTCATAATGAATGGTTTTACACAATGTTAGGTATGTGAATAAATGGTTCACATATATCAGATAAAAACAAAGCATCATTTTCCCCCAAGATGAGTGTGAATCAAATAAAAGTTGTTAAATATCATCTGAATAATATTCATGGGGATCAGTGTGTTCACATTAGTAGAGAGAAATACGAGCTTTCAAATTTTGATTGGTTGTAAACTAGGGGGACAATGAGTCTATTCCAGACATTGTAATAACCATGAACTATAGTGGATTTGGTATATTATCACATTACCTTTTTACATTCCTTGGACTATCTTGGTTATGATGAACAAAGTAAAATTATTGCAGATAATTCATGATTTAACACACACGTAGATATATATATTGACGTGAGAAGGAATGATAAGAGATTTCTTTTACTGATGAAATATGATCATATGATGCAGTTTTGTATTCTATTGTACCCAAATTCACCCCTCTCATGATATTTAACATGATGGGTCTAACAATTGTTACCAAAGCTAATGGTTAAAGTCATTATTTTCTCTCTTAGTGGACGTAATGAATGTTTTTAATTATAAAGGGATTCTGATCATTGATGAAACAAATTTACAATTATTGAATAATCATACCCATAATTATTTTTAATCTTTAGACATACATATAAAGATTATATACATGGTATTTTAGTCATTATGGATTTCATATATCTTTCAGATAATGACCAAAGGGAATTGGATGCAGATGCCAATGGAATTAATGATTGGGGGGGGGGGGTATCCAAAACAATCTACATGAAAGAGACATTTTGTAAATACTCACATACTATGTGGGAAAATATTATCGACATCAATGAAAGATATTTAAATGTTTGAAAGGATAAATTGAATGTTTTGTGGAATACATATGTGAACTTTATGACGAACCGAAATGAATATGTTGACTCAGTCATTGATCAGGTAAACATTGTTATGGGGGACATGCGTAGTCTAAGACAATCCCTCAATGACATAAATATCTTCAAGTGCATCTTATGAAGGTTTCCAATCCAATTAAATTCTAAATACTCTATACTTAAGGATAATTTCCAAATGATTTTATATTGGAACGTTTTTTTATAGTAATATTTTTAAATACAATATGAAAAACAATGATAATGAGGATTTATTAAAGTAATATTTTATAGAGGTAAAATTAAATTCCATGAACAAGGTCACCCTATAGGATGACCAAAATGAAAAATAAGTGGATGAAGTGATTTCATTCATTCCAAAAAATCTATAAAGGGGAAAATGAAAATTTAAAGGGAAAATTCACTTGAATATTTTTGATGTGGAAATGTTGGGAACCATGCACCCAAGTGTCCCAATAAATTTAAAAAATATAACGAAGATGATGAAGTTGCTATAAAGAAATATTACACTAATGGTAACGAAAAGAAAAATATGAAACAAAAATATTTTATGAAGAAGAACCTTCTTTCAAAAGTAAATGAAATTTCCGAATAAAGTGAAGTATAAGAAATAGTAGACTACAAAGAACATGGAGAAAATATTTTGGTAGGCACTGTGGGAAATTTCTAAAAAAAGAAAAGAGGGTAAAAATGAGGAAGGAAAAATAGAAGGAAGAGTTTATCTATAGGTTTAATTGGAATATGATATTGATGAAATAGATGCATAGAGAGAAATCATAAAGAAATATAACAGAAAGATTTATGTTTCTAAACTTCATATGAAGTAGAAAGAAGAAGATAATTCGAATCTGAAAGAAAAAAATTAAAAATCTAAAATATATAAAGCCAGAAAACTTAGAGAAATTTATTGACTGAAAGAACACAGATAAATAATAAAACAAGGTTATTAATGAGTTTACTATGATAGTTATAGTACAAGTCAAATTTATCATAGATATGGAGGTCAAATTTATAGGCCTATGATGAAAATTTTAAAAAAATGAATTATGAAACCCGATATGAAATCAGAAAAATAGACGACACAAGTGATCAGAAAAGAGAAATTTGATAATTAAGGTCCTATAAAATAGTAACAATATTTTCATAAAAAGAAAAATTCATTTCTGAATAACAAGTATGGAATTTGTTTTGATCAAAAAGAGAAATAAATGATGGATGATGTAATACTGCAATCACCCACTCTGAATTTGAAGGTTCATTTGTCTCCAACTCAGAATAAGAAGTTTTAGAGAAATAGGGGATAAATTATTCCATAATAATGACATAAAATAGTTCACTACGTATTCAGTTCTATTTTTGTATAAAGATAAAGAATTACCAAAATTTATGTATCATATATTAAATGTACCAAATGATAAAAGAAAAACATTGGTAGACAAAAAATGTTTAATATATTACACATTCTTATAATGGTAACTAATTTATGTGTTGAGGATTTGGAAAAATGGAAAGATATTTATCATTGTCAATTTAGAGTAACGTGTGATTTAGATCCAAAGTGGTTGTATGAATCATCTCAAGGAATATAAAAATGAGTTTAAATCACAAAATATATATATTTCATTAAAAGATGATGTTGGTCCAATATACTCTAAAGAAGGTAAAACACATCTATTATCACCGATTTTCAATCCAAAGATATGGGTCCTAAAAAAAGTGGTAAGCATGCGGTGGTTATAAATATTTTTATAAAATAATTAGATCCCCATGATGTATAACCCATTAATAATTGAAAAACTTCCCACATAGTAGGAAATAACAATCTTATCACATGCATTCAACACGAAAATGAGGGTTTCCTAAAATTGAAAATCATGATGACCTAAAAGTTATTGTCAAATAAAAATCCAAGTTTAGGGGAAATGATATGAGACATGAAAATATCTTAGTTGTTGAAGGTATTATTCATAACTTTCATAGTTCCATTCAGTTATGTGAGTCAATTTAAAAAATAAATATTTCTAAGAAAACCTGTATTTTTAAGGTGAGGGATGGTGAAATTGTTATGTAAGGGAAACACACAAATGAGAACACAAAACTTGTTAGTAGAAAATAAGGCACATTCTCTCTATTTAAGGAAGAATAAAATAGACTGAGGCAAAGACATATTGTCAATTTAGGCCAACCAACATTGGAATATATTGTGAAAAGAATTAGAACTTGAGATCTCCCAATGTTATCACGTGATAGTACACACACCTATGGTGCCTATCTAAAAGGAATTATTTCTCAAAAAAAGTACAAGATGAAAGAGAAAAGGTCTAAAAGAGTGCCTAAACAAGTGAATGTTGTTATGTGTGGGCCTATATCACCAAGATATTTTTTTGTAATAGATAATATTTTCTTTTAATTTATGATTACTATTAGATGGTGTAGATTATAATAATTACTCACAAGTACAAGGTGTTTAGTTCCATAAAAAAACATCAGGGGGAGATACGAAATATTTTTTGATAGAAAATATTTTGTTGAGGAACATGTTATAAGTCAACAAGTATCTATAGTGAGAACTCCTATGAAAAAATGGTGTGTTTTAGAGGAGAAATCACATCATAACTAACATGTCACGAATAATTATCTTTGTAAAAGACCTACCGGCTAAGTTTTGGAAGGAATAATCTCTTACAATAGTCAGTATTTCTAATAGACCATTGTTTTATTTGAGAGAAGGAATTATACCACATGATCTATAGTATTAAAATAAGATAATATTAAAGAATTTTAAAATATTTGGATGTAAGTGTTTCATTAAAAATAAGGATAATCACATGAAGTTTTAATCCAATGGATATAAAGGGATCATTCATGAATACTTAGGTGAAATAAAATAATATAAACATATCAATAAGATACTAGAAAATCCCATTGAGATAAATGATATCAATTTGGTGGATATTGATAAGAATTATAATCAAATCAATGAGGAGTAACCGGAGGAATGTGAAGAGAAATTTAGAAGTTTAGGGGAGTATAAGAACATATGGTGAATTCATAAGAAGATTCAGATCATGAGTATAACCATGTTATACCCATATTTGTATAGATTTTGTAGAGACGAGATGGAATTGATAAGTATAATGTCATCAGTGACTAGAAAACCGGAGTGAATATGAGGAGAATGAAATATCATAAAAAAATACATTATATAATAGGTATATCCAAAATTCATTTAATAAGCTGTAAAATATGAGACATATGTTCAGGTGATTAATGAAGAGATTGACCAAATCGAGAAGAATCAAATTTATGATATTTTTTTGAGTTTGGAGATAAGAACATAATTGGGACCAAATGGGTATTCTATAAAAATATGAATGAAGACAATACCTTGATTCTAAAAAAATCATGACTGGTGTACATGGGGTACTCTAAGATCAATGGAATCGAGGATGATGATACATTTCCAACCTCATAAATGGTAGAGCAAATTTGACTATTCTAAGCCATATAAGTGAAAATAAAATTCATATTTTTCTTATTGGACGTCAAGTTATCATTTCTAAATGGATTTTGATAAGAATATGTGTACATCAAACAATTGAATGGTTTTTTCATCAATATAGATGACTATAATGCATGTTGGATGAAGAATTATTTTTATGGGTTAAAGTAGATTCCAAGAGCATGGTATTCATAAATTTATCAGCACTTAAAGAAGAACAATTTCTATAATGGTGTATTTGATTATAATATATATTCCAATAAGAAGAGTAATAAAAGGATGCTGCTGATAGAGTATATAAATGACTTAATATTTGGTAGAGAAGATAAAGCATAATTAAAAAAGATTACCAAATTCATGAAGAATAAATTCAAAATGTCAATGATTTGAGAACTGGAATTTTTCATTAGTCTATATGTAGTTCAAGAAGGAATGATATTTTTATTTCTTAATTAAAATATGCCAAGGTGGTTCTAAGATGATTTGAAATAGAATAACCAAAAGAGATGAAAATATTAGTAGCTAATTGGATGAAATTATAAAGTGATGATGATGAAATAGTTTTCAATGTCATAGAATATTGGTAGATCATTGAAATCCTATTGTATTTAAAAATGATACAAAGTGATATTTTTTTTCCACATTCTAGGTGGAATAGTATCAATGGAATCCCAAATAAATCTATATATTTATAATACAACATCATATCATGAGTTTTTGGGATATATAGATGTTGGTTGGGCTAGTTAAGAAGATGATAGAAAGTAAACATCATGTGGGTGATGGAGGGTCCGACAAGAGTATTATGGACTATATTTTTAGAATTCCTTCATGGAGAAAAGTATAAATATATTCTATTTATATAACGCAAATAATAGTTGAAATTTTTTATTATCCATATATAGAGTTTTTGACTAAATTTTCATATGATATATATATATATAAGAATTATTATAGTTTTTAATGTGTATAAATTATTTGTTTATATCTGAAATATAACTTTGAAAGTGTACGATCATTTTATATAGATGATTAAGGGAAAAACAAGATAGTTTCACTCCTAGATATGTTGATTTTATTCCTATTTTTCACCCATTCCATTAATGGTGGCCACGACCTGGGTGGAGGCACAAAAACATAAAAAGCCAATAAAATCCACCCCCACCCATTGTTTGGATTTTTTATTCCCTTACTAAAAGAACATACTTTCATCCCTCAGTTCCCATCCCCCATCACAACAAGAAACGATAAAGGGAACACAAAGATTTTATCATGAATTACTCATTCATATGTATTTATAGTAAATTACAATTTTATTTTCTTGGATTTGTAGGGGATTATATAACACTATAAACCTTATCCCATGCTGATGAAGGTATATCAATAGTGAAATACTATATGATTTTAATAATTGATGGGTTTTCTATTCTAAATACCATCGTACAATAAAATGATAAATTTTATTTTAATATAGACTACTATATATGAAATCAAATTCCTTTAAGTTTTCTGGACATGGGGCTTTCGAGTTGAGGTCAAATAACTTATGAAGTAATATTAATTATAATCTAAAACATCATGAACTAATTATGAGTTCATTCTACCCAATAAATACACATGGAATAATGATAATTTGAAAACATAAGGAATTTTCTACCCAGTACCAAAATAATGATAGCCAAAAAAGTCCAATAAATATCACATAAAACACACCACTACTCTATATCCTGTCAACAATTAGAAATGTTGTTACATGTGAAGAATAAAATCCATCAACATCAAAACAATCCGGCTAAGTGAGATTATTATATTCTCCATAAAACCATTTTAAAAATTACTAATATTGGTTTAATAATATTTACTATTTATTAGATTTTTGGTTACAACACACACACTTGATTTGAGAATTGATCCCACAATGTCAGCCCACACACCAACCCCCCTTTCCACTAAATGATCCTATGGGGGGCACAAAATGAGGGTGGGTAATGATCCAATTATCTGCACCACATAGTCAGGTGCACCCCTCCTTGCCTTTCCATGAAATGACTTTGAATCACCCTATGTTTAATATTCATTGTGTCTGAGTGTGGGAAAACTCAACCCCAAGCCTGTTCCCATAGATAGAGAGGGGTAAAACCAATGGGTACCTCACTATTAACACCCCCATAGGAGAAATAGTATTGGTTACAATCCAATTAGACTCATCACATGGTTGACTGTGCCACTCATTCCCCATCTAGAATACAAATTTGAATCACAATGTGTCATAATATGAATAGTGTTTGAGTGTGGAGAGGATTTATCCGAGGCTAGTTCCCATGAAGAGAAAGGGGGAAAACCATCAATACCACTCAACTAATTTCCAATGGAAAAAATGGGGGTAGGTTATAATATAATTGGTTGTTCTACATAGTTGTCTGTGCACCTTCTTCCCTAGATAGGAAAATGACTTTGAAATTCTATATGTCATAATATGAATAGTGTTTGAGTGTGGAGAGACTTGAGAGAAATTGAGTGTTGGTTAAGAGTTCATTGGATGTGCCACATGGTTATCTGTCCCCCTCCACCACTTTCTAGGTAATGACACTGAATCACCATGTTCACATAAAAGGAGTGTAGGTGAAAAGATTTTTAGTTATTCCATACAATCATCTTCCATTGAAAAAAAACAATAATAACAATATTTGATGCCAGCTAGAATTCCAAAAAAAATATTTTTCTGACCATTCCCATAATAATAATATGATGTATTTGAATTCAGTATCAAAGGTGTTTCATGAAATAAGATAATTAATGAGACATCAATTTCGACTTGTAAGTGCCCAATGGATCGTGAAATTACACTAGGGGGGGGGGTGAATCCTTCCAACACAAAAATTCAATCCCATTTTATTATTCAAAAGATATATAGGTTTATATAGAATGAATTTGGTTTTTATTCAATTAAAATAGTCACAATAGTATTTCTAATTTCAAATGAAAATGGTGAAGATTAGTGAATTTGAGGTGTTTTCATATTGAATTTTCCTTATTTAATATTTCTGCCAATTTATTTTAACACGAATAATACATTTTGATTTATTACTATTCTCAAATTCTAATTATTGATCCAATTTATATTAATGGGATGATATTTTAGTTGGTTTTCTGTTTAGGCCTCCTGCTTGGGCCTGGTTAGTGGACCATGGTGTGGCATATCCTATGATGGTTATCTAGATGATGTTTCATTTTTATTTAGACCTTGAAAATCCTTTTCAAGTTCACTATTATTCATTGTTTTCTCAACCACTATATGGATCATGACCTTCCATTTATTTGAATTAATCCATTGGTGGAGTTTCATTTCTATTCAAAATGGCTCCATAGTCGGTACTAATTGACTGGGATATTAGGCTAGCCTGTGTAGTTGTGAGGGGGATTGATTACACACAATGATCTCATCCAGTGGGATTAACTCATTCATTATATACCACCCAATGCTTCTCCAGATATGTTTTGGTGAACCAGTAATCTAGAAAGTGGTTTCTAAATCAATGATCATTGGTTATGAGCATGTCATCTCTCTATTAGTTATTTCGATGCACCAATCATAGTGTGGTTTCTAATGAAGATCCTTCCTTGTGAATATGTTTGTATTTTTGAAACACCTTGAAGAACTGGTGAGGATATACTTCACGATATAGAATAATGCGACCTAGTACATCTTTAAGAGCCCATATGTGTGGATTCATAGACCATGATAAGTGTAGGACCCCTGAATAGAATTTAACCTTTCCAGGTTTATAAGTTATTCTACCTTCTTTGAATAGTTTTCAAAGAAGTTGTTTTAAGATATTTTCTTGTATTCCACTGATCTATCTTGGTGTACTTTATCTTGTACCCATTTCTTTGTTTTGATCTAAATAAAATGTGTGTGTGTTGGATGGTGTTATTTCCATATAGAGGCCCCAAATGGATTAAATAACAATAAATATGGTGTTATTTTCTTTAGTTATTTCATTATTTCTATATTCCATTCAATTTGTATTATTTATTATATTTGAATCAATAGTATTGTTTGAACCTTTTAAATAAAATTCTAATTCTGGATTCTATGTTATTTTTAATTATTTACACTAATTTTAAATCAGTGAAAATTTTATAATATTAACTTTCATAATTTGAATTATCACATTTCTAGAATTTGAACATCATGAACATAAGAGAAACTCATTACATATACGGTGAGCTTTGATATTTATTTGGGGTGTATGATTAAAATTATCCCCAACAGATATCATTATTTTTTTTTCATTTCACATATCAACTAAAATATATTTATAAATTACATTTTACTTGTATAATATATCATGGCCCGTCCTTATAAGGAAACACCTCAAGGGATGAAAATTAAGGAAGAGAGATAATGATCCCTGAGTCCTTCCTCTAGTAGGTACTAGGTTGGTGATAAGCACAAAGGGTATAAAAATCTTATATATGGAAGGAATTACCCTATAGAACAATAGGATTAGGATAAAGGGTTATAATATAACAAATAAATCCAGAACATTATATGAATGTTTACCTTAAACAATCCAATAATGCATGAAAAATGTCAATTAATTAAATTAAAAGTATCCATGTAAATACCAAAAGGCATGTCCTATAACACTGACACAACAACAACTCCCAATCCCAAACTAGTAATGTCCATATTATTCCCTAAATTACTACTATAAACCTAAAAATAGTTTATGTATGTAAGGTGATCATAAATGTATACTCAGTGGAATCAATCCCAATGTCTTAAGATCACATGTGAAAAGAGAAAAATAATGTTCCAGTGAATAAATAGTATAACCAATAAGAAAAAAATTGGTTAATTAATAAAACCTAGCCTCACCATGGCTCACGCACCAAATCATACATAAAATATAATACCATAGTATAAAAAACATTACAAATCATACATGTTACCTCTTCCCCATTTATTTTCCTCTCTCATACCCCAAAGTTAAACTTCCTATGATCCCATCCCATCCATACATATCTCATAACATAACTATCCATTTATGATGATGTTTGGGATGTATCCCTACCTAACCCAACCAAAAAAGTTCTAGAATATTATGATAACATCGTTTATCATCACATCAAAACCACATCACACCACAGTTTTCCTGAAGACACCTGGGATATCATATCACATCTCAACAAGATACACCCGGACTATCACATAATAAGGTTAGTAGGGTATCAAGAAAATAAAGGATATGAACCTCATTCCATCCTCCAACCACACATTAACCCCACCATATATCACAAACTCATCACAATTGGGTAATATCCAACTCTAACCCATATCATCACCACTGAAGGAAGATCATGAAAGAGGGGGGTAGCCAACCATCTATATCACCACCATCCTAGATATTGGGGAAAACACCCAAAACCAAAAACCTTCTGTAAATTGTAAGGTTTTATAATTTGGGTGGGGTGTGTAAAGAAATAACATAAAATATATGATATATAGATAAAACACACAACACCTAACATATAGTTTCACAACAACAACACTAGCATGATATAGACCACCACCACTACACCACACAACATATAACACAACCACTGCAACCACTAAATGCATCATTCCACACAACCACCACCAAAATCCATACATACACACTTTCAATTACTAATTCACTATTTCCCAGATTTAGAAAGTTTCTACTAAATCCCATTTATGAAGTCAATTCATTTCACATTTACATAGCCATTTATTTATTGTTTAGATTATTTAATCCAATCACCACATGAAAATTCTAATCCAATCCTATTCATTTACCAACCCATGAAATTTTATTTCAGATTTATAATTTATTATATGGATATCTAAGAAACAAACACATGCACATGCCATAACCACTCACCCTTATCATATTATCTGTTAGTTTCCAACCCCCACAAAACCAAGACAACAACCTTAACAACCTCACGTTACAACAACCACAAAACTACCCACATCGCATCCCCTACCCTCTATCATTGAACTACCACCCATGTCACATAAGAAAACAAAATATGTATATCCAAATGAAGCATATCAATACAGCTTCCAAAAATTAGGTTCAAGGTCTTACATTGCTTCACTTCATTATTTTGCACGGTTATTATCACACAAATCAGATTTACATGGGAAAAAAATTCATTAGAAATATATAATTTCTTAATTTTTATTCTGGGTAGAATCAAGCAGTAAAAAAATAGTTTAAAAAAAATCAACTACCATTAAAATAAAGTCTGCCAAAAACTTTGATTTTTATCATTGAAAACAATCATACATGATCTCATTAACAATATCATAAAATTAGTAAAAGCATGTGATTTCTCTCTATTATCATAAATTTAAAAATTATCAAATTCAATATATTTATTAAGAATTACCTTACTATCAATCCAGTCAAAGTTAAAAGAATGAAATCCCTTGACATGCATGTAAATTGGTAGAGAACAAGGACCCCATACCTTAAATAATATTTTTGATTCTATGCATGAAATAGAAAAAAAAAGAAAAAATTGGAGAACCACAAATATAAAAGGAAACCTCGATCCAACCTAGGTCACACTAAGGGATTATCCAAACATTGAAAAAAAACTACTTGAACCTAAAAAACATCACCACTACAAATCCTAGAAATAATAATGGAAGGAAACAAAGGGATAAATATGATAACTCACTAAGGATATCAAAATATCAACCTATGAAATCAAAGGATTAAAGGAAGAGGGAACGGTCTAAGAGATCCTCTTAAAATTCCTAGGGTTTTCACTAAAATCTAAAGGAATGATAATGGAATGAGATGTTCAGACGAGCCCTAAAACATATATAGAAACTATAAACCACCCCATTCATGTCATGTATTTCATATTCACAATGTGAAATCTCATTTATCCAAAAATTTCAAACAGTGAAACCAATTTATGTCATGAATCCTCAAAACTCAAACTTCTTCTAAAATTCATGTCACCTCAGGAAGATTAAATTCCAACCGTATATTAAAATTTCAAATTAAGAATTATATTTTCATAGAACTCATTTCCCAAACAAAGCTATGAATTGAGATCCACACAATCATTGAAACATAAACTCATGTTTTGAATTCACTTTTCACATCACGAACCCTCTTCTTTAGCAAAACTATAGCTCCAACGTCCACTGAACCGTCCTTGAGCCTCCTCCATACTCATACAACAACTAAATTGTAAAATAAAGAGGTTGAGAAGGCATATAAGATCACATTATATACCTCTAATACGATTCTCATCACTGAGAACCAAAACCAAACCCAAAATAAAAAGAGGGTCCAAACAACCACCCTGTGAGATACCCCTCTGTGATCTCATTGAACCTCAAACCCTACCTCCAGCTAAACACACAAAACCAAAATGTCATAAAAACACCCCAAAAAACCACATAATCATCTCTTACCAAGAACAATACCACAACATTTGTCACTAGCTACCAACCACCTCTTATCCACATAACCATCTATACCACCATTTCATCCTTTGCAGAACCCAAGAAAGTATCCTCCTCAACCATCCAAAAACACTGCCATGAGCACATGAATAAAGGAAACCAACCTTCCATATCAATATTTTGTCCCATTTGGTTTTCATTATCTTTCTCACACAATTTAAAAATGTGTCATAAACATAACACATTGTGATTAGGATGTGGTTTTTCTCTATTCATATACTCAAAGCCATAACAAATATCACCACCAATGAAAAGAAACACAACATGTGAAATCAACAAGGTTCAAACATATCATAATCAATATAAAATAGAGAAAGGAATAATCCAAACAACTCTGGGCACTGGACATGTATATACATCTCATGCTCTCAAGTACTCTCTTCTAGGCCACCATGCCTCCACAACACGTGAACCAAGGGGATGCCTCATCTACACAACACCTTCTCTTGGTGATGTTGGATTTCTACTAGTTTCTCCATGAATGTTGTTTCATCCTTGATATATAACTCTTTATAGTCAATGATTTGGGTGTAATCATGAAGACACGAATGAAGTTCGTACATGTAGAAGATTTCATGGATCATATCCATACAAGATGGTACTGTAAACTAATACAAAACCTCACCAATATTCCCCAACAACTCAAAAGGCCCGACGAACCCAAGAGAAAGATCACTAAACCTATTAAACCATCATTTTACATGATTAGGGGAACATCTAAAAACACATGGTCTCTAACATAAAACTATAAGGGCCTATGTAGATAATCATAATAGTCCCTCAAGCAGTCCTACACTACCCTTTTCCTCACTCAGACCAACTCGATATTCTCAATCACAATTTTTCTCTAAATCAAGGCCAAGATATGTCGAATCCCAAACCATTTTCCAACATAATAGATAATGAATTGAATGCATATAAAATGACTCAAATGGAGCCATTCCAATTTATTAGTGGTAGCTATTTTTGTAAGTAAACTCAATTATGGAAAGGTTCTTCACCCATGATCCAAAACATAATAAGTTAGATGCCCAAAAAATATCATCCAGTGTCAATATAGTTTGCTCAATTTTCCAATCTATCTGAGGGTGGAAAGAAGTGATGAGGTGTTACTGAGTTTAGAACATATTCTTCATTCCCCTCCTGACTCACGAGGTAAAATGAGAATCCCAATATGAGAAAATAAACCTCAAAACTCCATATATCCGCACAACCTCATCCACATAACTTTGGGAAAATACATCCACAACACTCAAATCATGGATCTATATAAAATGAGACGACCTCAAATGTTAGTACACTATCACTCAAACTGAATCAAATCATCCCCGATCCTAGGGTATCCTTATAATGATATCCATCAAGATATCTTCCCATTTCTACTCAGGAACATTTAGGTTCTTTAAAAAACCTATAGGAACATTGTGTTATTCTATCAAATATTGATAAAACTGAAAATTATCCACAAACTCCACCATTTAATAATTAATTCAATGGAACCAAATCTATCTCCTCAAGATATGATAGTTCTTGGTCATTCTAGGATACACTCCTAAATTTTATCTATGAAACTCATAAAGAACGTCCTTATAAATTGATATTGGAACAAAAAACCTACCCTATAAAAACATCTAACTTTGAAAATCATATGAACATCAATTTTGAGTAGCACCATGGTCAATATAGTCACACATCACATCTTCCTCCAAGTCACCCCACTGAGACTCCTCCACCAGCTACATCGAGGAAAACATCAAATTCATATATTAAATAAAATAATGTCCAATGCTCTCCACTATATCAAGATGCATCACTACAAGATACTAAATCCATTTCAATACATCAAGAGACTCCTAAAAAAATATCTCAAAAAGGTTTCTGAGTCAAAATAATAACAACAACATTCCCCTTTCCCATGGTATAAGTGATCTCAAAATCAAAGTCCTAGAGAAACTTTATCCATTTCCACTAGTGTAGATTAAAATCCCATTGAGAGAAGATATATTTTAATCTTATTGTGGTCTATAAAAACTATAAAGCACTCTTAGATGAGGTAATATCTCCACATATTAATGAAAAAAAACTAATAATAGCTCTAGGTCAGGGGTGAAATAGTTATTATTATGTGGATGTAACTACGTGGACCCATAAAATATCACATCTATATGATATATAAAGATTCATCCTAAGACTAGATGGGAAGCATAATATAAGACCTCAAACATCACACCCTCATCAAATAACCAAAGAAATGGAGAACTAATAAACATATCCTTTTGGAAACCAATTTCTACCTAGAACTGATCAGTATATATAATGTCCTGGTATTTCCTTGTGAAAACTGTTATTGGTATGAAACCTATGTTACATTAGGTACAAACATCCAAAAATAGTTAGCCTGACCAAGAAGACTACCAAAATATTCCTTGTCCTTAGAAACTTCCCTAGAAATATCTTCCTTGATCTTTGATGGGTCAATGACCACACCTTGCTGAGACAGCACGTGCATAAGGATGCACACCAATCAAATCCAGAACATACACTTGGATAACTTTCTATAAAGTTGGTGGTTTTAAAGGACCTTCAAGGTAGCTCTAATATTTTCAACATGTTTCTCCCACGATAGTGATTATATTAAGATATCATCAATGAACACATCAAAAAAAATACTCTAGGAACTTACAAAATATGGATTTCATGAGCCTCAAGAACATAGTTGACCCATTCATGACACAAAAAGGCATTACCATGAACTTGAACTGCCCATACCTTCACCTAAAATAAGTCTCTAAGATATCCTAATATTTTCCCTCATTTATATAGTGTCTTTACTTTTATAACATTATTATTACATCATTTTAAAGATAATAAACATTAAAGATTACATAACCAGGATCCAAAGGTTTAGTTTGATAAGAAAATTATGAACATAGATAACGTTTACATAATAAAACATAAAAATTTATTTAATTCTTTCTTCTCTAGATTATTATTGGCCCTCATTTTCTCCTTAGTAAAAGTATTCACCTAAGGATATAAATCAAAAGAAGGAGTGAGCTAAAAGACTAGTAAGAGGATAGATACGAACATGAATAAATATTACATTTGGTGAGACTAATCATCATCATAATAAAATAAACATAAAATCATAATCATAATCATGATAATTAGCATTTGATAAATCCATGGAATGTGGTAATGCATAAACAATGAAACTTAATATCTTAGTAGTCAAACACCACACGTAGTTGTGAAAAAATATAGCATCATTTTAATACATATTTTACCTTATCTCAAGAGATAAATCACGTTACACAATGAATTGGAGTGATATATAATTACGGGTATAGCCATCACTTCATAACATTCACATTCACTATATAATTCTGGGTGCACCCATCACATCATAACATTTACATTATCATGCATTCCACATAGAATGTATATCAATTTTAGACATAAAATAACCTATGGAAAGAAATGGGTTTAATTTAACAAATAATATATTCATGAATAAACATTGGGGGTTCCAAAATGAGATATGAAATAATGTACTTGGTAAAAGATTCATCAATCTTGAGTGAAGAAGAAACAATATCACGAGAAGTAAAAGATGTATTTT
Organism: Viscum album; assembly: GCA_963277665.1. NCBI lineage: Eukaryota > Viridiplantae > Streptophyta > Magnoliopsida > Santalales > Viscaceae > Viscum > Viscum album. The sequence continues at coordinate 730,418,021 of OY728155.1, forward strand.
TGGAAAGAAGAGTTCTTTTGAAAAAATCATTTCATTTTCCATAATTTGTTTGGAAACATATATATCCCATAAAGGAAAATATAAGTAAAAATTTGATATTTATGGAAAATTAAAGGAATATTCATACAGTAAATGGAGTGAAATAAGGAAAACCCAAATAAAGAGAGTTGGGTTCGAGAATCCCCTTACCATATCTCAGAATAATTTATTCACTTTAATATCCTTGATACTAAAATTAAATTAATTAATTAAAAAATCATGAATCCTTTATACATGATTTTATTCATTATAGATTTATTAATTCATTTATGTGCTTTTTGATTAGTTATAGAGTTTAATTTCATCATCCGAGAGTGTTCTTTTTCTTGTTTTTCATGATCGGTTCACTTGTATATGAGTATGGAAGTTCATGTAAAATTCGAATAGTTACCCATAGTTGAAATTACATATTATTAAAAAAATTTAGAAATATTAAATTATCTTATATATAGATTTTTTATATGGTATAAGGATGATTTTTTGGATTGAACATTAATGAAAATTATTTAACTAGTTTTAGTGATTTTACAACAATTATGATCTTATATCATTTTATTTAACATCATGTTTATATACTGCTACTAGACAAATATATAATTTATAATAAATATAATAAAATCCTATTTAACTATAATGATGGTTTTATTACCATCCTTGAAGGTGGTAGTGAAAAATTTAAATGCATCATCCATAATGGTGGTAAATCGATACACCATGAATGATATTTTCATGTTTAGAAAAATGGAAAAGGGAAGATTATTGAAGATGAATTATTACATTAACATAATAAAATTATAGTATATAAAAGATACTATAGTTATCAGGACACTTGGATAATTTTATATGAGGATATAATAAGAAAAGTGTGTAAATTGAAAATAAATTAATAGAAAATGAAAGAGGGTTTCACTTCATGAATTATACTCCTTGAGAACATCCTTAAAAAAATTAGTTTTTGTATTTTTTGGAGACAAAAAAAATATAAATGTGGGAGGGGATTAGGAAGGGTATTGAGATCAATTTGGACAAGGATCAAATACTGTAATGTGTGAGAAGAAGAGGGGGTGAGTGGTGGTATTTATAGGGGAGGAGAAGGGTGTTTTCTCATTATTTTATTCATCACTTTATTATTTTTTCTAAAAACTATAAATAGTTTTACAATTATAACTAAATATATTATATTTATGATTTAGGTTTTGTTATTTTGGGATTGAATTATCCAATAGTAATCTATGACTCAATAATTCATGTATTTAGCTTTTGTCATAAATTATTGTATTTTACAATTCAAAAAAAATATAGTATTTTATTAAAATACCAAAAATTAACTCTAACCAATTTTCGATGTGTAGAATTAAAAAATGCACTCCATTATTTGAAAGTAATTTTCTAAATGTGATAAATTTAATTTTTAAATGAAATAATTATTTACATAAATTTTGATTTTTAAATTATAACTGATTTTATAACACTTAGAAAAATCAATTAAGGTATTATAAAATTATATTATAATTATAAGACAAAAAAAATTTAATTTATGAATTTATTTTCTGAAAATAAAATTTCTCTTAAATAAGTATATTGATTATAAAATTATAAATAAAAATTTATATTTTATAAAAATAATAACACTTAATTAATAAGTTTTAAAATATTTATTTACATATAATATGATATAATTATATAATTTTTTCATTTATAAGATTCATATATTTTATTTATACATTAATAATTTAATTTAATATTTTATTGGCAGGATTAATTTTCATAATGGACACATTAATATTCGAAAGGTCATGTTACTATTCCATTTCAAAAGGTTTCTTAATTTTAATAAATACTTATTATTTCATTAATTATTCATTTATAGTGTTTTTATGGTGTTTTCATAATGATTTTATGCGGTTTATACTATATGAAGTAACTATAAGAATGAAATTTCCAATGATAAGATTTTTGGTCGTTACATTCTTCCCCTCATATAAAATTTCACCCTTGAAATTTCATTTTACATACTATGGTGAAAAAATTGAGGGTACTTCCCCATCATCATTATTTCTGATTCCCACATTGCCTCTTTGTACATATGGTTATGCCATATTATATTGACTAGGTGAGTAGTCTTGTTGCATAGAACTTTATCTCTACGGTCCAAGATCTTCACTGGTCTCTCCTTGTAAGAGAGATCATTTTCAAACTTTACTACCTTTGGATTTAGTACATGGGAGGGATTTGGTATGTACTTCCTCAAGAGGCATACATGGAATACATCATGTACTTGATACATAGTATGTGTAAGTTCCAATCGATAGGTTATGACTCTTACTGGATCAAGAATCCTGAAGGAACCTATGTACCTGAGACTTAGATTTCCTTTCCTTCAAAATCTCATGATCCTATTACATGGAGTTATGTAGAGGAATACCATGTATCCAACCTTAAAATCAATGTCTTATAAAAAATTATCAGTGTTTGATAATTTTGGAGACTGTTTTTAGAACTTTGAGGTGAATCTCATATCTCAATAAAATACAATTGATAGTGATACTCCATGGAGCCTTACCAATTATCTAATATATATATATGTGCAAGTTGATCTACTAAAAATTTCTCTTGAATTTAAATAAAGTGAGATGCTTTTGTAAGATGATACATAAAAACCCACATATAATTATTTCCTCTGGATGTCTTCAGAAGTCTAGTGAAAAATTCCATGATGATGTTTTCTTATTTCCATGTTGGTATGGGTAATGCTTACAGCATCCCTTTATACTTTTTCTCATCCTTAACTTTCTAACATACCACATAATTTTATGTATATTCTAAGATCTATTTCTTCATATTTTACAACCAATAGTTCTCTTAGAGATCTCAATACATCTTAGTGCTCCCTGGTTTAATAGAGAAGGTTTATCTATATACTTCATTAAAAATCTCTTTATTTATCAATAGATTGGATGGTACACATAGTTGTGAACCAAATTTGACAACCACATCCTCGTCTATTTTTAAATATGAGGATTTCCCCTTTATCATAGATTCCACCTTCTTCTCAAATTTCACACCCTTCCTTTGAGTATGCTATATTTTATCTATAAGGGATGATTGAGAAATAATTTGAGAAAGGATTGATGATGTCACTTCATTAATGATTCCCATGTCCATCCTTTGAAAATATGACATTATTGGATCCATCTCAATTATCATCATTGAAAATGATGTAGGATCATTTCCACTTAGAGAATCCACTAATTTATTCTCTTTTTTGGGATAGTAGTGGATTGAGTCTTTATAATCCTTGATGAGATATAACCATCTTAACTAGTTCATATTAATCCCATTCTGTGTGAAAATAAATTTGAGGCTCTTATGATCAGTATATATTTTACACTTCTCTACATAGAGATAATGTTGGTATATTATCAACACAAATATCACAACTTCAAACTCTAGATCTTGTTTGGGATAGTTCTTCTCATGAATTTTAAATTTTCTTTGAGGTGTAGGAAATCAATTTATGATTTTTCATTAGTACACATCCATATAGCTTATTTTAAGCATCACAGTATACCAAAAAGTATTTCGCACTTATCGGATGTGTGAATACTGGTGTGGTGATAAGCCTATTTTTTAACTCTTTGAAGTAATATTCACATTAACTAGTCCAGAAAAACTCTGATCCCATATGATTAATCTTAGTTAGTGTGTTTAATAATAATGATAAGTTCTTCAGAAATCACCAGTAACACCCAACTAGACCAAGGAAACTATGGATCTCCCTTAGACATGTTAGCTTGGGGTACTCTTCGATTGCCTTTGTCTTAGAAGGTGTGTGGAAATATTCCATTACTAGTGATAACATGCCCCAATAATGATACTTGATCTATCATAAACACACATTTACAAGACTTTTCGTATAGCTTTTCTATTCACAGTGTTTTTGACACAATATTCAAATTCTCTAAATGTTCTTCCTTGGTATTAGAGTATTTTATAATATCATAAATAAAGACTACCAAATATTTTTCATGGTAATATTTAAATATTGTATCCATTAAGTCAATGAATATTTATGGAGCATTAGTGAGTCTAAAAGGGGTCACAATGAACTCATAGTAACTGTATCTCATTTGAAAGGAAGTATTATGAATATATTCTTTCCTCACCTTTAATTGGTGATATCCTGAAAAAAGGTCCACCTTAGATAATTAATCGGCCCCATGTAGTTTATTGAACAAGCCATCTATCCATGGAAGGGGATACTTTTTATATATGAATATTTGGTTGAGATCATGATAATCAATACAAATTCGCATTGATCCATCCTTATTCTTGACAAAGAGGACTAGTGAGCCCCATGGTGAAGTACTCAGGCATATAAAATCCTTGTCCAGATTCTATTGTAACTGCTTCTTTAGTTCCTCCAACTCAATGATGAGAATTATATAACGTGTTTTTAATATTGGAAAATATCCAAGAATAAATTCAATTGAGAACTCAATATCTCAGTCTGAAGGAAGAATAGACAATTCTTTTGGAAACACAATAGTGTAGTCCCCCACAATGGGCATGGACTCATAAATGATTCTCTCTTTTGTCTCAATAATTTTATCTAGATATGCATGAACATAAGGAAATAATATCTACACTTTAGATGATGACTATGAAGGGAATTCATCCTCCTCCTTAAACTTTTACAAAATTTGAGGATGCTTTGAGATATAAAGATTGATCTCCCTTTACTAATAATTGATGTTCGATTTGAATAAATACTACCAATCCATGCCCATAATAGATTCAAACTCCACCAAAGGAAGTAAGAATATATTTTATGGGATGTTTATTCCACAACCATTAACCTAACAGGAGTTATATACTTTGAATGCCATAATTTCCCCATTTTTAATTCTCACAGATAACACAACCTTCATATTGTAATGGGGTTTTTGAATAGTTCTAATAACCTTTTAGGATATGAAATAATTTATAGAAGCATAATCAAATAGTATGTTCTCTATTCTTGAATGAATAACCAACATACTTTTCACCACATCATTTTCAAGATCCACCTCAATAGTAGTGATGGAATAATCCTTTCCTTTCTCTTTTGGCCTTAGTGGTTTCTAATGATGATTACCCTTGAGAACTCGAGGATTAGTGAACTAGAATTCATAGTATCCCTTCTCCATATAGTTGATGCATTGAACTATAGGTGTAACTATTCTTTCCTCTACCGTATTGTCCTGTATCCTCTTGTCTTTTCAACATTGATGAGATTGGTGGCCATATCTCCCACACTTATATCATTTCCCCGCCCCTTTGTGGCAGTTCCCATGACCATTGTTCCCACATTTTTAACATGTGGGTTGTTGAGTTGTATTTATACCTTTTTTATTAGATCCCCAAACATGAAGCTCCATCTTTTTCCTCTTATCACTATTGCCATGGAACTTTTGTCGAATCTCCATCTCCACTTTGAAATAACATTGAAAAACTTCTTCATATCTCTTAATGTATATAATTGATATAACCTTTAGAAGGTTTGGTTTTAAACCACTAAAGAATATATCTATTTTTCTATCATTATTGATAACAAAAACTGAGGAAAACCTTGAAATCCATGTGAAATGTTCCCCGTAAGTCATGATAGATTCACCTTACTTTTTATTCATCTCTATAAATTCTCTTTCCATATTTGTATGAAGATTTGAAGGGAAATACATGTTAAGAAACATTTTCTTAATGTTCTCCCACTATATCCCATTAATTTAATCTTTCAGATTGGTATTTTTCATCAATGAACATCATTGGTTAGCCTCTACATCTAGAAGATAAACGTTCAGATTTACCTTGACCTTCTCAAAATAGTGGAGCACCAAAAACATCTTCTTTATTGAGTTGATTCACTATTATGTAATGAGTGGATCATAATATCCACTAAACGTTAGTGGTTGTTTCCTCATAAAAGACTTAATTGACAATTTATCCCTTTTAATTGAAGAAGGACATTCCACATTATTTAGGTTATTATCCATATTCAAAGAAAAATGGGTAAGAATCACCATGAAATTTTGAAGTCCACCTCCCAAGGCATTGGGAATGTTGTTCAAGCAATCACTGAATTGTCCCTTTCACACTTTATTGGACTATATTCTCTTGGTTCCCACTATTTTATAAAATAGAAAATGTTTTAAAAAATAATTCAATTATTCGAGAACAGATTATTAATTCCATAGTGAAATCAACTGTAAAGGCATATCTTGGGTGATCCTTATGTTTAAATTTTTTCTAAAACAAATATTATTAGGCGATTACCTATATTTAGTCCCATTATTAGGGTTTTCACTAAGGATATATAATCCTAATTACTCAATTAAATAAACCGCATTCTGATTCAAACTATATCAACCTTAGTTTTCTTACACGATTATTACATCATTTTAAAGATAAAATACATAAAATGTTACAAAACCATGATACAAAGGTTTAGTATATTGAGAAAATAAGGACCATACATAACTTTTGTAGAATGAAAAATAAAAATTTATTTAATTCTATCTTCTCTGGATTCTTATTGTCCCTCAGGTTCTCCTTAGTATAAATATTCTCCTGATGATATACATCAAAATAAGGGGTGAACTAAAATCCCAATAAGAGGTTATATAAGAACATGAATCCATATGACATGGGGTAAGAATAATCATCATCACCATAACATAAAAATATGATCATAATTATAATAATGATAGGTATCATTAAATAAAGGCATGAAATGTGAAAATCCATTAAAATGAAACATCATGTCTTAGTGGTCAAACACCACACGTAGATGTAAAAAAAACTAGCATCATGTTCCACCATATTTCACTTTATATCATAAGATGCATCAAATTACCCAATTAATTGGGGAACTATATAATTTTGGACACACCTATCACATCATAACATTAACATGCTATATATAATTATGGGATCACCCATCACATCATAGAATTTACATTACCATGCATGCCACCTAGAACGAATATCAATCTTGGACATAAAATAACCCATGGGAAGAAATGAGTTTCATTTAAAAAATAATACATTATTGAATAATATTTGGATTTCCCAAATTAAATATTGAATAACATACTTTGTATAAGAATCATCAATCTTGTGTTAAGAAGAAGCAATCTCACAATAAGTAAAAGATATATTTTAGGAATGAAGATTTCGTTAGAAAAAATCATTAAATTTTTTATAATAAAAGATTGGAAACAAGTATATCCCATAAAAGAAAAGGGAAGTAAAAAAGAAATAATATTTAAGGAAAATTAAAGGAAAATTCATAATGAAAATGGATAATCCCAAAGAAAGAATGTTGAGTTTGAGAACCCCCTTACCTTATGTCCAAATTCTTTCTTCACTTTAATATCCTAAATGATAAAATTAAATTCATTAATTAAAAAATAAAAAACCACTTGTACATGAATTTGATTTATATAGATTTATTTAGTTCATTTTTGATTTTTTCAATGAGTTATAGATCTTAATTTCATCATTCGAGAGTGTTCATTTTCTTTGCTTTCATGATCTGTTCACTTGTATATGGGTGCCAAAGTTCAAGTAAAATTAAAATAGCTATCCAGAATTAAAATTATACATTATTTATGAAATTTAAAAATGTTAAATGATATTATATATCATTTTTATATGGTATGATAATGATTTATTATATTTAATGTTAAAAAAAATAATTTAATTAGTTTTGGTCAGTTTACAACCATTACGTGCATATATCATTTTATTTAACATTATATTTATATATTGATATATAAAATTATATAACTTATAATATGTATAATAAATTATTATTTAACCATAATTATGGTTTTAGTACCATCATTGAAGGCGGTAGTTATAAATGAAAACAAATCATCCATATTTTTGGAAAATCGACACACCATAGATGATGTTTTCAGGTTTTGAAAAAAGGAAAAGGAAAGAGGATTGAAGATGAATTATTACATTAACATAATAAAATTATATTATAAAAAATATAATGGAGTTATCATGACACTTGGATAAGTTTACATGAGTATAGAAAAAGAAAATAAAGAAAATTGAAATGAAATTAAAAGAAAATGAAATAGGGGTTTACCTCTTGAATTATCTTCCTTGAGAACCTCCTTAGGGAAATTAGTTTTTTGTCATTTTTTGAGAGAAGATGATCTTATATTTGGGGGAGGGGCTTGGTAATAGGATTGGGAATAATTTATACAAGGATAAAATCTTGGAAGTTGTGATGAGAAGAGATAGTGTGAGGTGATATTTATAAGTGCAGAGAGGGGTGTTTTCTCATTATTTTATTCACTATTTTATTATTTTTATCAAGACAATGAATATTTTGAGAATAATTAGTAAATATATTAAAATAATAATGTAGGGTTCGATAGTTTGGGCTTACATCATTCATAAAAAATCTATTACCCAATAATTCTCGTATTTAGCTTTTATCATAAATTATCATATTTTACTATTCACAAAATTCAAGTATTCTAGATAAATCCCAAAAAATAATCCAAACCATTTTTTTTATTTAAAATTAAAAAATGAAATATATTTTATGAAAATAATTTTCTAAATATGAGAAATTTAATTTTTAATTAAACTCATCATTTACTTGGAAAATACCTATTTTTAAATTATGACTCATTTTACAACACATTGAAAAATTTATTAAGATTTTATAAAATTATGTTATAATAATAAGACAAAAAATGTTAATTTAGGAATATATTTTATGAAAATATTTTTTTAAATAATTATGTTAATTATAAAATTATAAATAAAAATTTATGTTTTACATAAATACCGACACTTAATTAATAATTTTTTAAATATTTAGGTACTTATACTATGATATAATTATATCATATTATCATTTTTAAGATGCCTAAATTTTATTAATAATTTGATAGATGTGGTTACTATTCTATTGACCATATTACTATTCCAAATTGTCACATTACTTTTCCAAAGTTCAAGGTACTATTGCATTGGTAAATGTTCCTTAATTTCAAGAAATACCTATTATTTCATTCATTATTAATTTATTAAATTTTTATTGTATTTTCAAAGTGATATTATGCAGTTTATACTATATGACATATTTATAAGAAGGTAAATTCCATTGAAATTTTTTTAGGCCGTTAAATTCTTCCCCCCTTATGAAATTTCACACTTGAAATTTCATTTTACATACTACGGTAAAAAAAAGTGAGGGTACTTCCCCTTCATCACTTCCTCTTTTTCCTAGGTTGCCTCTTTTTAATTATGGTTCCACCATAGTACCTTGACTAAGAGAGTAGTCTTATTTTGAAGAAATTTATATCTACAGCCCAATATCCTCACTGGATGATCCTCTTAAAAGGGATCATTTCCCAACTATACTACCTTTAGATTAAGTATATGTGAGGGATCTGATATGTACATACTCAAGAGGGATACATGGAATACATCGTGTACTTGAGACATATTACGTGGATGTTCCATTAGACATGCTACATTTCCAAATCGATCAAGAAAATCGAAGGGGCCAATGTACAAGGGAATCAACTTTCTTTTATTCCAAAATCTCATGATCCTCTTCCATGGAGATATGAAGAAGAATACAATGTATCTTAACTTAAACTCAATGTATTGTTGATGATTATCTGTATAGATCTTCTATCAACTTTTGGTTTCCTTGATGTTATATTGAATGGTTTTCAACATTTTCACCATTTCATCTACTATTTAAAATCATAGTAGTTTATGCTCATCGAATTCATCCCAGTACACTAGTGTTTTGAATATTTCCCATAATGGGACTCATATGGAACCATTTGGATGATAGATTGGAAATTGTTATTGTATGATAACTCGTACAAAGGTAGATATTAGTCCCATCCTCCTATGAAGTCCATAGAGGATTCCCCCAACAAGTTTTACAGTGTCTAAATATTCCATTCATATTGGACATAATTTTGAGGATGATAATACATGCTGAAGTTTAGATTAGTGTTTAGACCATGTTAGAGAATTTTCTAGAACATTGAGGTGAATCCCAGATCATGATCAGATATAATCGATAGTGGGACCTTATGAAGCCTTACAACTTATATGATGTATATCCATGCAAGTTGATCAAGTGAGAAGTCCTCTCAAATTGCAATAAAGTGATTTTCCTTTATAGTATGATACATAGAAACCCATATAGATTTACTTCCTCTGTAGGTCTTCATAAGTCCAGTGAAAAAGTCCATGGTGATGTTTTTTCATTTCCATGTTGGTAGGGGTAATGTTTTCATCACTACTTAATACTTTTTTCATTCAACCTTCCCTTAATAAAATACTAGGCACTTCAATTTATATTCTACAAACCCTTTCTTTATATTAACCCAAAAACAGTTATATTTGAGATCTCAATATATCTTAGTGCTCCCTAGGAGAAAAGAGATGGTTTAGAATTGTGCATCATTAAGAAGTTCTTTCTTTATCTCTAGATTGGATAGTACACATATTCATTACCCAAATTTCATGACTCCTTCCACATTCATTTTGAACTCTGAGGATTTCCCCTTTCCCATATATTCCAACTTCTTCAGAATTTCCACATCATACCATTGAGAATACTTTATTTTCTCCCCAAGCGATGGTAAAGAAATCATCTGAGAAAGGATTGATGATGTTCCTTCCTTAATGATTCCCAAGTCCATCATTGAAAAATTTAATAAGATCAGATCCTACTCCATTCTCATCATTGATAAACATGTAGGATCATTTCTATATAGAGAATCCAACACTTTATTCTCTTTTCTAGGATGGTAGTGGATTGAGAAATCATAATCCATAATGAGATCTAACCATCTTTACTAGTGCATATTAATATCCTTATATGGGAATTTATATTTGAGGCTCTTATGATTTGTATACATTTCACACTTATCCCCATAGAGATAATTTCATCATATTTTCAATGCAAAGATCACAACTTCAAACTTCAGATCATGGGTGGGATAGTTTTTTTCATTAATTTTAAACTACCTTGAGGCTTAGGCTATCACTTTATCATTTTTCATTAGTACATAGCCTAATCTATTCTTTGAAGCATCGCTGTATACCACAAATAGTTCCCCACTTTTTAGAAGTGAGAGTACTAGCATGGGGACAAGCCTCTTTTTAAATATTTAAAGAAATATTCACATTCACAGGTGCGTAAGAACATGTATCCCATCTGAGTCATCTTGGTTAGTGAGTTTAACAATAATGATAAGTTATTCAAAAATCTCTAGTAATACCTAACTAGAACAAGGAAACTATGGATCTCTATTAAAGATGTTGTCCTTAGACCCTCTTTAATTACCTTTATCTTAAAAGGGTCTATAAATATTCCTTTAATGGTGATAACATTATCCAAGAATGATAGTTTCTTCATCTAGAATTCAAATTTACTATACATTGCATATAGATTCTCTCCTCAAAAAGTTTTTAACATAGTATTTGAATTTTCTTCATGTTCGTCCTTTCTCATGTAGTATATTAGAATATCTTTGATAAAGTATACCAATTTTATTTGAGGTAATCTATAAGATACTATTAATTAGGTCCATGAATATTTCTATAGAATTAGTGATTCCAAAAGGCATCACTATGAACTCATAGTATCCCTACCTCATTCAAAATGAAATCTTGGGAATATCTTATTTTTTCACTTTTAATTGGCGATGTTACAACCGAAGGTCTACCATAGAGAAATAAATGTCCCCTTTAAGTTAATCAAATAAGTAATCTATCCATGGAAGGGGATAATCTTTATTTATCATTATTTTTTTGAGATCATGATAATAAATACATAGGTTCATATATCTATCCTTGTTCTTTAAGAAGAGGACTGGTGCACCCCATGTTGAAGCACTTGAGTGTATAAAACCCTTGTAAAAATTCTATTGTTACTATTTCTTTAGTTCCTACAACTCAATGGTGGTCATTATATATTGTTTCTTTGATATCAGCAAAGATCTATAAATAATTTTATTTGATATCTCAGCCTCTCAATCAGGAGGAAGACCAAACAATTCTTCATAGAACACATCAGATTTGTCCCTCATAATGGGCATGTCTTCAAGCATAATTATCTTTTTTGTCTCAATAATTTTAGCAATATATGAATGAAAATAAGTTAATAATATCAACACATGAGATGACAAATTTTAAGTGGATTCATCCTCCTCCTTAAACTTGTAGAAAATTGGAGGATGCTTTGAGATGTGAATAGTGATATCCATTTCCTGATATCTGATGTTGGATTTGAATAAATATAGCCAATCCAATGGTGGTACTCCCCTTTCCTCCACCACATTATCCCAATTTTGGATTTATTTTCAAAATTAATTAGCTTGGTGGCTTTATCTCCCACACTTATATCATTTACCAATCCATTTAAGCTAGTTTCCATGAGATTGGGTGGTTGAGTTTTCTTTCAAAATTTGTCATTAGATCCCCCAACTTGAAACTACATCTTTTGTTTATTATCACCATTGCCATGGGACCATTATCCAAACTCCATCTCCACTTTTAGAGCATATTGAACAAATTATTCAATAATCCCAATGTCTCGAATTGATAGATACTTTCAAAGGCGTGGTTTTAAACCACTAAAGAGTCTATTTATTTTACTATCATTTTTTATAACAAAACCCAAAGTGTACATTGAAATCCTTGTGAAATTTTCTTCACAGGTCATGACAGATTCAACTTCCTTTTCTTCAAATATATGAATTATATCTCTATATTTACATGAAGAGTTAGAGGTAAATACTTGTTAAGAAACATTATCTTAAAGTAATCCCACCCCATTAAATTTAATCCTTCAACTTGGTCTTTTTAATCAACGCACAAAATTGATATTACTTTCCATCTAGATGCTAAATGGCCATATTCACCATCTATTTCATAGAGAAGTGAATCCCAGAAAAGATATTATCCATTGACTTGACCTACTTTTCTACGATGAGGGATTCATAAGATTCACTAAACATTAGTGGTTGTTGCTACATAAAAGACTCGATTTCTAGTTTCTCCCTCTTAGCTGAAGGAGTAAGTTCCACATTATTCAATATATTGTTAATAGCCCAATAAATCTGGGAAAGAATATGTATGAAATTTTGAACACCACCTCCTAAGGCACTGGGGATGTCCTTCAAGAAATCATTACATTGTCCCTCACATGATTTGGCTGCATGGTTTCTCCTGGTTCCCACCATTTTCAAAAATAGAAAAGGTTTGAACAAAACATAAGTCAAAAAGACATGAATAATTAATTTATTCCATTATGAAATTAACTCTAAAAGAATATCTTATGGGATGCCTATGTTTAACATTTTTCTAGAAAAAAGATTCTTGGGTGATTAATTATACTTAGTATTATACTAAGGGTGTTCAGAAAGATTCTATAATCCTAAATCCCAAATTAACTAAACCATTCTATGATACAAACTATAGAGACCTTAGTTTTCTTACATGATTGTTACATTATTTTAAAGATAACCAACATAAAAGGATACACAAACAAGATCTGAAGTTTTAGTATCTTGGAAAAATGAGGACCACACATAACTTTTACATAATAAAACATACCCATTTATTTAATTCCTTTTCATCTAGATTCTTATAGGCCATTATGTTCTTCTTAGTACAAGTATTCACCTAAGGATATACATCAAACAAAGTAGTGAGTTAAAAGAGGATTACTGGGATAAATAAGAACATGAATTAATATAACATGGGGTGAGAATAATTATCATCATCATAACATAGACATAGGATCATAATCAAAATAATGGGATATATAATTAGATAAATACATGGAATGTGTCAATTCATAAAAATAAAACATCATGTCTTAGTGTTCAAATTCCACACATAGTTGTGAACAAATATAGAATCACGTTCATGTATATTTCACTTTATACCATGAGATACATCACATTACCCAATGCATTGAAGTGATATATATTATTAATTTCCTAGAAATTACATGTATTTTATTTAATTATATGGGTTTATTTTGAGACCAAGTGATCATAACGAACATGATTCTGAGTCCCGATGAGTCCGAAATAAGTGTTTTATCTTTATATAGGTTTAATTAAAATAACACTCATGAGCAGTTTTGGAAACTTCTAAACGGGTGATTGGAATAAAACATTGAGGGCACCGTTTCATATGGAATGAAAACATTACCTTAGAAAGGACCTACCCTAAACTGGTGAGGGTTGAGGGAACAAGTTTATTTTTGGGCATTTTAAGGAAAAATAAAATAAACTTAAAAAGTTTATTTTCTTCAATTTTTTTTATGCGACACAAATTTATATTGGCTAATTTATTTCATAAATGAAACTATGTAACAACTCCAAAAATGATGTGTAATATAAATTCTATTTCAGAAATTAAATAGCACATCGACGCTGTGAATCAGCGTAACAGAAACACAGAAAAGTGTTTCCTCCTTTAAATGGATTAATAAAATATGGGGTCATGGACAAAAGATCCATGTTTTCTCGGAAACTTTGGAGGATCTGTGTTGGAAAGCTAAAAATGAATAATCACCACCAATTATGTTTTTAATATTGAGTAATGATGGGTGATGATGGTTCTACTTCGATCTTCGCTATCAAACGTTCCAACTTAGAAGTAAGGGGTTCCTTTCTATGTGATTTTCCCTTCCCCATTATTTCTTTATAAAAGATAAATATAGATCATCCCACTAACAAGTTGATCCACCAGCCGATCATTTTTGAAGGGTTTTGGAATTATTTTATGAGGATTAAATAAAGGGGGAAATTAATTAATAATTGTTTGATGTATTCATTTTTTCTATCGTGATGAACAAATGACAATAAATAGGGCCAACATTCGTCGCTTTGAGTGTTACCTATGATCTCTCCTCCTCCTCCTCACATTCTTAACTGGTAGACCCATGTGGTCATGTTAGGAAATAATTAAAGGTTATAAGATTCAATGGACCCCTAGATCAAGGACAAGATGAGTTGGATCCCACAGTAGGTGAGTCGACGATCTGAGGACTCTGGAACACCCTCCGGACCGAAGAACAGACCAGTGGAGAAAATTTGGTGGCCCTCAGAAGAAATCGGAAATAATAGCACGCAGTCCAAGAGACCGAATGTTGGGGAGGTGGAAAACCAAATTTCATCCATGTGATGCAGAGGGGTCATTTCCATCAACACATTCGGTGGAGGCCTAGATGGCCTCCAGCGGCGGGTCAGGCTGGAGAAGAAGGGCAACCCCAGGTGGCCCAGCGGGCCAGACTCGGGCGGTCCTCCAGGGGAGACCCGTGGCCCAGCGAGCCAAGTCAGATCCTGGTTTGGTCAGACCCGGGTTGAGTCAGTGAACCCCAAGTCAGGTCAGGTTGGGTCAGTCCGCCCATGTCAGACCAGCTCCAGACCCAACATACCCATTTTTAATAAAACACGCATAACTTCCAAACCATGCGTCTGATTGAAAATCCCTTTGTGGCGTTGAGACACTCGTGATGAGATGGTACATTTGACATAATCCATAAGTTCTATAGTAAAAATTGAAATATGGATAATGGATTGAGTAGTTGATTCTCCTATAATCAAGCATGCTACGAGTGGACCTCAGTGGACCGACAGACGAGCAGTCATTAGTGTCCCTATAGACGAGTGGACCTTAGTGGCCCAACAAAAGAGTAGACATCAGTGGCCCCTCAGACAAGAAAAATCAATGGCCCAACAGACGGGTGTACATGAGTGGTCCAGCAGACAAGCGGACCTTAGTGGCCCAAGAGAAAAGCAAACCTAAGTGGCCCAATAGATGAGTAGACCTCATAAGCCCATCATATGAGCGGACCTCAGAGACCCAACATACCAGTGTACTTGAGTGTCCCAACAGATGAGAAGATCTCAGTGTGAAAACAGACGATTGGACCTCAGTGGCCCAATAGATGAGTGGACCTAAGTGGTCCAACAGACCACGATGACTCTTTGGGGATGATTCCCTCGATAGTACAAGATGTTCAGCAGAACGATTGATAATTTTTCTTTATATACTTTAGTTTATACCGGTGTGAGATGACTCTAGTGACTCTCTCTCAACTATACTTATTAGAGTCTAGACTTTGTTTACCTATTTGGTAGTCTACATTGTGCATACTTTCTTATGTGGTATTACCTTTTTGTTTTGGGGTACTTACTGAGTATTGCGTTACTCCCCCATGCATGGGCTCTGCCCACACATGTTAAGACTTTTACAGGTGAAAGAAACATCGACACAGACCTTGGTGGTTTTCACCAAGTGGTGCCCAGTGAGATCCAATAGACAAGGCATACTTCTACGACTTTAGTTGGAACCCCCTACACCTACCCTTCAGGTAGGGTTTACCATAGACAGAGTTTAGGAGCTTGTACATGTCTTTTTATTGGGCTTGTATTTTGGACCCTTTACTTCTAGTTATGTAATTTTACTCTCAATGGTTTTCTTAGTGGAATGCTTGTTTACTTTTTTACATTATGGGTTGGATTTGTGTGCGTGAGTATATTTACTCAGGAAAATGACTCTCACTTATGAGATAATGCCTTCGGTTCTAGTCACCATCCCCATGCCATCGGGAGGTGGGCTTGGGGTAGTCACAACACGAGCCCAGGGGAATAGGTCGTGACAATGTGTTATCAGAGGGATGTTGGTTCTACCTTAAAGATCAGGAGTAAGTGGTTTTGTTTAAGGGAAACAATGTTAAATGTTTCGATTTCTACTTTTAGACTCAGGGAGTCCAGTGTTGGTGCGACGATCGATGTATCCATACACAAGGAACTTGAATCCTAATTTTCGACTCGGTACAAGAAAACACAAGTTTCATTCATCATATAAGAATTGAGGGTGTTCTCATTTCATTCTTGAGTCAGAGTTAGATCACTAGGTATAATCATTTGATTTTGGTTCATCTTGATATATTTCAGGATGAGAGCACACAGACAACCATCCAGGATTCTGGTGCATGACCATGAGGATGGTATTCCTAGTGATGAGGTGTCAGTATAGGGAACAATAATAGAGATGACCCTACCAGAAGGTGCACCAGGTTTTCCACCACCCATTGATCAATTGTTGTAATCGACACTACCGGTAGATGATACATGCAGGCTCAGTGCCTTACACGAGTTCTAGAGGTAGATGCCTCCAAGGTTCAGGGGTGAGACTGACCCCTAAGAGGATGAGGATTAGCTTGAGATGGTTACATGTGTCTTCCGTATGGTGAGGATGCCTCTAGAATACATGGAAATATTAGCAGGGATCCTTCTTCAGGGCTCGGTGGGGAAATGGTGGAGCTTGACGATCCAGACGCACGATGAGGAAACCCTCACTAGGACAGAATTTGAGCGCCGCTTTAGAGAGGAGTTATTTCCTAAAACATTGTTCTCAATATGAATACAAGAGATACTACACCTACAACAAGGTATCATGACAATGGAGGAGTACTCAACAAGATTCACTGAGATTTCTCGCAACTCTACAGACATGGTATGAGACCCATTATTCCAGGCTCAAGATTTTGAGCAGGGACTACACTAAGAGATCAGGGTTTCCCTAGTATCTCTAATAATCTCTACTCAGGCTAGGGTGGATGAGTGAGATCTCCTCATAGAAATATTTCTAGCAGAGCAGGCACCAGCAGTAGGAGCTACCAATAGATACCAAGTGGTAGAGCCTTAAGTAGTGGGTAGCAGGACACTAACACAGAGACCCAATTGGGTCAAGCCTTTTAGAGGATGACCCCAAGACACATTATTGGTGGTACGGGGCCCCTAGGGAAGAGGAAGTTAGTCTAGGAACAAGTTTTTCAACTCTTGTGGCAGTTAGGGACACATGGTTCGTGACAGCTTGACTCGTCAAGTAGATGATCAACGAATGGTTGAGGGATCACTAAGGTAGAGCTAGAGGGTTGATCAAGGTGGTATGTTGAGAGGCTGACATGGAAGGCATGTAAGAAGAGAATTGTGTGTTGTAAAAAGGTTTGAGGTTCGACCACCACCACCCCCTGGTGGTCCACCATGGGCTCCAGGAGCCGGTGGATAGGGGCGTGGCCAGCTTCTGGCGATGGAGTCTTATGACCCTGGAAATCTAGTGATGATTAGAGGTACAATCTATGTCTACTCAACATTAGATAAAATTCTTATAGACACATTTTCTAGTCACTCTTTGATTTCCATAGACCTTGTCCAGAGCATGGAGATTCTAGTGGAGCCATTGGATCGATTCTTACGATTAGAGACTCTTATAAGATGGGATTTGACGATCACATATTGGGTCTGACTATGTGAGCTTACTCTTGGAGGTGAGATATTTAGCTGGTATCTCCTGGTAGCAGTGTCAAGTCCTTACAATTTCATTCTTAGTATGAACTGTTTATCCATAGTCCATGCTCAGATTGACTGTTTTAGGTGTGAAGTGTTGTGTGTCCACACAGAAGGGACCAGGTTTTCCATTACCTGGGCAAGGGGAATGTCTGTAGAACATGAAAGACTTTCTAAGAGAAGGGTTCATACAATCACTCAAAATTTGGCTATCCTCACCCTTAGTGGGGTGGTTGATTAGAGTCCCCCATACCTATAGTGGTGGACAAGTACAAAAGAATCTTTCCTGAGGATGTTCTGAGATTACCCCCTCATAGGGAGGTTGAATTCTGCGTTGAACTGTACCCCAGGATGACACCAATATCCACAACATCATATCTGATGGATCCCATAGAACTTCTTGAGTTGCGAGTATAGGTGGAGGATCTATAGAGGAATGGCTTTTTGAGGCCCAATATTTCACCATGGGCAGACCCAGTTTTGTTTTCCAATAAAGAAGACATGATTTTGAGGTTGTGCATAGACTTCCAGCACTAGAATCAGGTGACCATATAGAACATGTATCCAATGCCAAGGATTGATGACCTCTTCAATCAACTGAAGAGAGTGAGATGATTCTCAAAGATAGACCTCAGACCAAGATATCAGCATCTTCGTGTATGGGATGAGGATGTACCGAAGATAGACTTCAAGTGTCGGTATGGCCAGTATGAGTTCATGGTGATTCCTTTTAGCATGAAAAATTAACCAATAGTGTTCATGGTACTCAAGAACATGATCTTACATCCTAACCTCAACCGGTTCATCATGGTGTTCATTGATGACATCATGGTGTACTCGACATCTAAGGAGGAGCATGCGACATACCCGAGGATAGTCTTGGATACACTCCTAGGGCACCAACTTTATGAAAAGATTTCAAAGTGTCAGTTCTGGATTTAGGAGGTCCACATTCTATGACATGTATTTTTAGAGGCCATAGATGTAGTGGATCTGGAAAATATAGAGGCAATGATTGCTTGGGAGCCACCAAGGAGGGTGAATGTGGTGTGATGTTTTTTGGGTTTGGATATATTCTACCAATGGTTTGTGCATGACTTTACTAGTGTAGCAGAACCCTTATCAGATTTTGCATGGAAGTGAAAACCCTTCTTGTTGACGAAGAAGTTCCAACAGAGTTTTTAGGCGCTGAGGCAGAGACTGATGAGTACCCTCATCTTGAGACTACCAGATAAAGTAATTAGGTTAGAAGTATTATCTGACACATTAGGGACTAGACTTGGTTGTGTACTGATGTTGGAAAAGGTAGTTATTGCATAAGGTTAAAAATGATGAGGTGGTACAAGTATAATTATGTGACCCATGACTTGGAGATAGAAAAAGTGGTATTTTTTTCATGATGTGTCATCACTATTTGATGGGAGAACGGTTCACCTTCTACTCTGACCACAAAATTATTAGGGTTATTTTCCCCTAGAAGGACCTAAACTTGAGAAAATTATGATGGATAGAGTTCCTCCAAGATTATGAATTTGAGATAGTGTATACTACTATGAAGTGTAACATGGTGGCAGAAGCACTAAACAGGAGAACTGGGTTACAGTTGCTGAGTGAGGAATTAGATCAGTTAGACGAAATTTGGATAACCTTCATGTATAGAATGGAAAATCCTATATTTAGTTGATGGTTGTCACTCCCCCACTCTTATAGTGAGTTATGGAGACACATATTTGGGATGTCGATTGTGAGACTTGATGTGCTCGGTTATCCATATGGCAATCCCCGAATGGATATTCGATCAAATGGGAGAAAATAAACCTTTTCATAGGGCACAACATTATCCCAGTGGTGTTGTGAGAGGAGATTCTAAGGGAGTTCCACACCCCCCCTTAGTGGTACATCCAAGAGTGGATAAGATGTACCAAGACCTCCAAAGTTAGTACTGGTGGCCAAGGATGAAGAATGTGGTAGTAGAGTTCGTTTCTCGGTGCCTCACTTGTTAGCAAGTGAAGGTAGAGCATTAGGTTCCAGTAGGATTGGCTCATCCACTCTAGCTTCTAGAGTGGAAGTGGGATGTTATCTCGAATGAATTCATGATTGGATTACCACATACATGAAGGGGGTTTGATACCATTTCGATGATCGTGGCCTAACTCACCAATTTGGCCCACTTCCTATCCATCAAGGAGTAGAGTTCAATAGAGTGCTTGGGACCCCTATATGTGCTAGAGATAGTTCAACTCCACAGAGTCCCATAAATTATAGTCTCAGATCGAGACACAGACTTTAAATCCCAGTTATATTAGGGATTACAAGAGGCATTTGGGAGTCAGATACACTTGAGCATAGATTTCCACCCGTATAAAGATGGTTAGATAGAGAGGACTATCCATGTTTTAGAGGACACACTTCATTTTTTCTTATTGAAATTCGGTCATTTGTCAGAGGACCATATACCTATGGTGGAGTTTTTGTAAAACAACAACTACCACTCAACCATTGTTATGACACCATTCGAGGAACTGTATGTGCGACCATGCAGATCACCATTATAATGGACATACCTAGGGGAGTTAGTTCTAATGGGTCCAGAGTTGTTATGAGCTACCACTGAGAAGGTTCACGCCATCCAGAAGTGGAGGATGACTGCACATATGAGATAGAAATCATATATTGATAGGATACAGAGACCCATGGACATCTAGGTGGGACACCATGTGTTCATTCGGGTCTCACCTTGATGGGGATTGCAGAGATTTGGATGGGGTGGCAAGTTGTCTCTGAGATTCATCAGCCATTTCCATATTCTGAGTAGACTTGGATAGGTGGCGTACCACCTAGTTCTTCCACATTAGTTGCACCAGGTGTATAATGTCTTTCATGTGTCACAGTTGAGGAGGTAGGTGCATGAACCATCACAAATCATCGACTGGGGTGAGCTGGATATCGACAATGGGGTGATGTTTGTGGAGTTCCTGGTGGAGATTAAGGACCAACAGGAGAAGGTCCTTCATGGAAGGGTGATTCCTCTGGTGTGTGTTTGGTGGTAGCACTATAATCTCCAGGAGAGCACTTGGGAGCAGGAGGCTTAGATCGATGCTCAATACCCCCATCTGTTTGTTTAGTCCTTGTTCTATCTTTGGGTTCGTAGAGAATTAAGGTGGAAAAAACATAATGTATTTTAAATTCGATGTAATTTTTTTAAACTATATGGGTTTACTTAGAGACCAGGTGATCCTATTGAACATTATTCCAAGTCCCAGTGAGCCTGGAATAAGTGATTGAACTTTATTTAAGTTTATTTAATATAATGCATGTGTGCGGTTTTGGAATATTCTAAATGGGTGTTTGGATTAAAAATATGAGGGAACCGTTGTGTCCAGAACAATGACATTACATAAGAAAGGACCTAACATCGACCGACGTGGGTCATGGGAAAATGTTTATTTTCAGGCATTTAAAGGAAAAATAAAATAAACAAAAAATGTTTATTTTATTCAAAATTGTTTCACTACAAAGCAAAGTCACGTTGGCTTCTTCATTTCACAAATGAAACGGTGTGATGACTTTAAGACGAAATTGTAACAGAAAGACTATTTCATGAATGAAACTGCATAATTACACTGCGACTCATTGTAATATAAACACTAAAAAATGTTTCCTCCTTTTAATGGATTAATTGAATATGGGGTCATGGAAAAAATATCCGGGTTTACTCAGATCCTTTGGAAGATTTTCTTTGGTGAGCGATGAACGATGAATCACCACCAACAATAGATTGAGGATTGAGGAATGATGGGAGAAAACTGTGCTACTATGATATTCATCGTTGAACGATCCATCCTCAAAGTAAGGGGTTCTTTTATAGGTGAATTTCCCATACCCATTCTTTCTTCATAAATGATGAATGCGGATCAATCCACTAACAAGTTGATCTGCATGTCGATCAATCTTGTGGGTTTGAGAAATCTTTTGCAGGGATTAAAGAAAAGGGGATATGAATTAATAATTATTTGATGTATTTTATTTTTATAATGCAACAAATGAAGGCCAAACAAATAGGGCCAACATTTGTTTCTTTGGGTGTTCCTTGTGATCTCTCCTCGTCATGTTCTTCGCCAACATACCCACATGTTCATGTCAGATTTTTCCGGGAGGTTCCAAGTGTGTCCGGACCCCCGGATCGATGGAAAGATGTGTCGTAGCCCACAATAGGTGTGATGACGTTTTGAGGAATTTGGAACACCATCCAGATCATAGAATAGACCACCAAAGCATGTTCGGTGGCCCTTGGAAGAAACTGCCTGTGGCGGCCCGTGATGGAGGCCACAGCCAGCGGGCTATGGTGGTGTGAAACTGCGACGCCGCGTCAGGCCGGATGACCCACGATCGGGCTGTGGTTTCACAGTGGCATGTGGTCTATGGGATTGTGTGTGGGGGAGGCGGCCGACCAGATGTCATCCATGTGATGTATATGGGATGCGTCCATCACTGCGTTCGGTGGAGACCGAACCAGACCATAGTGGTGAGCTAGGCTGGAGAAGAAGGGATGCCCTGGGTAGCCTAGTGGGCCAGACTCGGAAGTCCAGTGGGCCAAAAATGTGGCTTAGTTGGCTAGATCAGACCCAGGTTGGTCCAACTAGGTCAGACTAGATCTTGACCCTACCGACCCCATTTTAGTAAAATGAGAATAACATCCAAACTGTGTGTTTGATTGACAAGCCATTTACGACGTTGAGACCCTCGTGACAAGAAGGACATTTTGATATAATCTATGTTATTTTTCATTGAATTTGATATATGAATGATGTCTTGGGGTGTAGATTCTCCTAGAATCAAGTTCACTACAAGAAGGAATTGAGTGGACCTCAGGGGCCTAGCAGATAAACAGACCTTATTGGCCTAATAGAAGAGTGTACCTGAGTGGAAAAGAAGATGAGTAGACCTGAGTGGCGTAGCAGAAGAATATAACTTAGTTTCCCAAAAAACGAGTGGACCTGAGTGGCCCAGAAGACGATCAGACCTTAGTGGCACAGAAAATGAGAGAACCTTAGTGGCCCAACAGACGAGCGAACCTCAGTGGCCCAACAGATGAGCAGAGATTAGTGGTCCAACACACCACAATGAATAATCGAGGATGACTCCCTCAATAGTAAAAGATGTTAAAAATTATGAATTATAGTATTTCTTTATATACTTTATGTTATAACTGTGTGAGAATACCTTAGCGGCTCTCTCTCTCGACTTTACTTCTCAGAGGCTTCGCTTTGTGTACCTTTTTGGTAGTTTATTTTGTGCCTACATTACTATATGGTGTTACCTTTATGTTTTGGGGTCCTTACTGAGTATTCTGTTAATCACCCTTGCATGGGCTCTGCCCACACATGTCATGTCTTGTGAAAATGACTGACACTTCAATAGAGACCTTGGTGGTCGAACACAAGGCGGTGCCCTGTGAGATCAAACAAACGAGGTGTACTTATACAACTTTAGGCGACACCCCCTTCACCTACCCTTCAGGTAGGTTTTATCACAAACAGGCTTTAGTAGCTTGTACTTGTCATTTTGTTGGGCTTGTATTCTGAACCCTTTACTTCGAGTTTGGTACTTTTACTCACAATGGTTGTCTTAGTGGAAATTTTGTTTACTTTTAAGCATTGTGGGTTGGATTTGTGTGCATGAGTACATGTACTATGGAAAATTCCTCCCACTTATGGGATAATTCCTTTAGTGCTAATCGTTATCCCCTAGACATCGGGAGGCGGGCTTGGTGTAGTCGTAGAATAAGCCCCGAGGGACGAGTTGTGACAATATTTCTAAGAGAACCCATCACATCATAACATTTATATGCATTATATAATTCCAGGTGCACCCTTCACATCATAACATTAATATTATCATTCAATCCACATAGAACATCTATTATTTTTGGAAAACAATTAACCCACAGAAAGGAATGGGTTTCCTTTCAGAAAGAATACATTCATGAATAAACTTAGGGGTTACCAAATAAAAGAGGGAATAACATACTTGCTATAAGATTCATCAATATTTTGTGAATAATAAACAATCTCATGAGAAGTAGAATATGTATTTTTAGAAATAAGAGTTTTTTGGAAAAATCTTTACATTTGTAATAAAACTAGGTTGGAAACATTTGTATCCCAGAAAAGAAAAGGGATGGAAAAAGAAATTATAATTAAGGAACATTCATAATTAAAATGGAGTGAAAGAGGAAAAACCCAAAGAAAGAGAGTTGGTTTCGAGAATCCCATTACCTTATGTTCGATTGCTTTCTTCACTTTAATAACCCGGATAATAGAATTTAATTAATTAATTAAGAAATCATAAAACGTTTAAAAATTTATTTTATTCATTATATCTTTATTAGGTTCATTTGTGTTATTTTTTTGAGTTATAGAGTTTAATTAAATTATTTAGGATTGTTTTTTTTCTTGGTTCTGATGATTAATTCTCTTGTATATGAGTATATATGTTCATGTAAAATTGAAATAGTAATCCATAATTAAAATTATTTGATATTAATAAAATTCAATAAAATTAAATTATCATTTATATAATTTGGTTATATAGTATGTGTATTATTTATTAGATTAAACATTAATGAAAATTGATTTAATTAGTTTTGGCGGTTTTACGACCACTATGAGTTTCTATCATGATATTTAACGTCATGTTTATATATTTCTTCTAGAACATTATATAACTTATAATATTTATAATAAAATATTATTTAACCATAATTATGGTTCTATTACCAGCCTTGAAGGTGTTAGTGAAAAATGAAAATGTGTCGTCCATGGTGGTGGTAAATTGACACACCACGAATGATATTTTCATGTTTAGAAAAAAGGAAAAGGGAAGAGGCTTGATGATGAATTATTAAATTAAAAATAAAATAAAATTCCAAAATATAAAAGGTAATGGAGTTATCATTCCACTTGGATAATCATATATTAGGTGAGAATAATAAAATAAATGAAATGGAAAAGAAATTAAAAGAAAATGAAAGAGGGTTTTACCTATTGAATTCTCCTCCTTGAGAACCTACTTAGGGAAACTATTTTTGGTATTTTGTTAAGAAAAAAAGGATACATGAGGTATGGGAGGGTATTTTGAAGATTATTGGTTATAATTGGGATAATTTCCAAAGATTTGAATGTGTGAAGAGAAGATGTGGTATTTTTTGGGGAGGAGCGGGGTGTTTTCTCATTATTTTATTCATTAGTTTATTATATTTACTCAAAACTCTGAATAGTTTAAAAATTATCACTAAATATATTATAATAATCAATTATGGTTTTATATTTTGGGAAAAAATTATCCATACATCATATACGACTCAATAATTCATGTATTTAGCTTTTATCGTAAATTAAAGTATTTTACTATTCACAAAAAATTCTTGTATTTTAGAAAAATCCCAAAAAGTCACCCTAACCATTTTTAAAACTATAGAATTAAAAAATTAACTCCAATTTATGAAAATAATTTTCTAAATATAAGAAATTTATTTTTTAATTAAAATCCACATTGACTGGGAAAATACTGATTTTAAAATTATTAATGATTTTGTAACACTTTGAAAAAAAATTTAAGGTCGCAAAAAATTATCTTATAATCACAGAGGAAAAAAGTAAATTTATGAAAATATAATTTCCTTTAAATAATTTTAATCAATATAATATTATAAATAAACATTTATGTTTTATAAAAATACCAACAAAAAATTAGTAATTTTTAAAATATTTATTTACTTATACTATGATATAATTATATCATATTAACATTTATATGATTCCAAAATTTTATTTGTACTTTTATATATGCTTTTAATATTCTATTGTCCAAATTACTATTCCTAAAGGTCATATTACTATTCTAAAGGTCAATTTACTATTCTGTTGGTAAGGGTTCCCTAATTTCTAGAAATACCACTCATTTCATTCATTACTAATTTATAAAGTTTTGTATGGTGTTCTAAAAGTGATTTTATGTGGTTTATACTATATGAAATCATTATAATAAGGGAATTTTCATTGATAGAATTTTGTGTTGTTACAATCTAATGATACCCTGACTACAATTCGACCTTGGAAATTAAACTGGATCCCTTCAAGTGGTCGAACAACTTTCCTATCCTCAGAAGTGGGTAATGGTTCTTCAAAAGATCATTGATTCAACATATTTCAGTCTACAAATAACCTCAATCTGTCTTATAACTTCTTGGATAATAATACAAGAGCACCTAAAAAAGATACACTAAATCAGATGAAATCTATCTACATCAGATCAAAAACCTATAACCTCAACTCATGCAGCTCCATTTTCACCATTCAATGAAGAGACATTGAAATAAGGGATGCGTAAGATTAAAAATCTATCCCAAAATCAACACCACATTAGGGGGTAGTGTCAAAAACTCAAATGGGAAAAAATCTAGAAAATCCTACCTAACCTTGGGAATACTCTATGCACGATCTACTACTGACAACTCTACCCACAATGGCAAAAGAGGCTTCACTTGCCTGCCACTCATCTAATGACCTCACTAGCCAAAGACTACCATTCATTGGCCATTCATATTATTAAATGAAACAATTGTATAGAAATAGTTAATGATTGTGTGGATAGAATAAAACCAATCCATTTTAAGTATAAAATTTTATGGATTTATTCTCAATAAGAAGAAATTACCCACTACTAGGTGTTTCCCTGTCAAAAGTCTATATCCCTAACACACATAAAAAAGAATACTAACCTTCAACCTGTGTGGATAAAACCATGGGAATGGTAATACTCTACAAATATAGTCCCAAGGGATGGACCAAAGTAGTATAAAAAATAATGTTAAAGTATATTGAATTAAAAAAATCACAAACACGAGTAGATGATAAACTAATAGCACCTTTGAAAATCTGTAGCCTTGCTAGAACTTCTATCTCAAACGCATGCATCTGACCACACACATATCACAAAAATGGGAGTCCTCTATGTTAGTTTTTCGGGGCCCGCAGCGGAAGCCGGTGGGCCGGGGATTTAAAAATTTTCGTCGGCGGAACGATGCTACTGGTCGTTACCGACGATCTGAGCCCCGGAGAGGTCCAAGGATCTTGCGTAGATTATTAAGAGTACAAAAATAAAAAGGAAACATACCCGTTGCATATCTAAAGCCATTGTCGACCGCTACTTTTCGATGGCGATCATTGTACAAAGGATCCATAGCATGATCCCTCTAGATCGTCCACACATGCCTCAAAAATCCGCAGGAATGACGATCGTTGAACTCTGGGTGCTAGCGTGGAAATTCAATGATATCTTCGACGTCCCGACGATCACTGCATCGCCGATCTTGCGATGCGTGAGGAGAAACTTGATCCGAACTCTTGGATCGGGTGCTTCTCTCTCTAAGAAGTGGGAGGAGAGGGAGGCTCTCAACTCTCATTCCATGAAAATGAGTGAATAGTGAATTTCACATCCAAGAGAGAGAACCTCCTCTATTATTTATAGACACGTTGATAAATACCTGGCAGGGTTCCCCATACCCCGTTAATATCAACGTTCTCTAAATAAATAATTTCGACATACTAAACTGCACCAATATTATTTAATTATTTTATCACATACTTATAATATATGTATAATATATTACGTGATAAAATCCGAACCATTTAACTCGAATCATTGTCCCACTTAATATTAAACGAACCTTGAATATTAAAATAATATTCGTTCGATTAATATTTTCTTGTATTTACTGAACTCGTAAATATATTAAATAAATTCAATCCCAAAAATTTGTAACTTGAATATTAATGAATTTATTTAATTATTTTGGTGATCGTCAACTCGGACAACGCTCGGACCCCATGGCGGGGTCCACTATGTCCATATACCTATTCAACCGAATAGGTGCGGATTCTTGAATACGCTGTTGTGTGTGACCCTCTAGGCCCTTATCTTGATATTAGTGAATAAAATCCATAGACCAAGAGTGGAGTCTAGCAAGTCATCATGACCCTTAAAGAGATAAGGATAGTCATAACAACGACTATCATCCTACGAACACTGACTATGTACTATAGTCTCATTGTCATTTAAATATCTCATAAAGAAGGACGCACTCTTGTGTCATCGCCCTTATCTTGCTTTGTTATTTGTTGATCTATCCGGATGGATTCACATTTCTACTACTTTTTCCAAAGATTTATGAAGACGACACCATCCTGATCAACCAGGCCTGAGATATACAACTTCCTAAACATGGAAGTGACAAATCTTTTCTTTACCATTCAACCAACGTCATACCACTAACGATGCACCCGACACAAACTACCTCACCATGACATTACTGCCATTGTTTTATCCTTGAATCAAAGTAGGTAATTAAATGATATACATTGGTAATGGTATCAAGTCAGGAGACCAATACACATGTCCTTAGATAGGAACATCCAATGACACCCAAAACATGTGGTGTTCCTATTGACAGGTCTGTCCTCATGATCTCATTACTAGAGATCACCAAGTGTGAACTTCATGAGAAGAAGTCTCAATGCTTATGATCCCCCAGCATCTGATAGTCAGACATCTACTGTGTCCAGTTAGTAAGATGTATCTAGACTATAGAACATATATTTAAGATCAATGTCATTGTATCTCTAGGTTCTCATTATAGCCTGAGATATGCTATAACCTCTTGACACAACAACTAAACTTTGGACATTACCATTATTATAGTGGACGCAGAAAATTATGCATTATAATTGCAAGATATAATCACACATATCTAACTATACACATGATATAGTAATCAAAAGTACTACATAGTTGGGTCTAGGGAACCCACTATTTAAACACTCCCACTTTCACTAGAGCCAACTTAATAACTTAACTTGTTAGCTACTCACATGACAAATACCATGCTTCTGTTGAGTAATGGATTTAACTGCTGGGCCGACCACATTTTCGCTGCGTGGCATATCTGCGATATGCAACCTCATCGACTTGAGTAAAACTTCTCAAGATAAGTTATCCCCGAGTAGATTACATTTTTCCATTGTCATAACTTGAAAACTTGGCTATTAAGAATATCACAATTCTCATTATGATAATAATTTTCTCACTAGGTGCAAATCCAAGAACTGGGACAAATATTTGCGATTTATAACTTCTTCTTAGCTGCCTTAGAAGCTGCAACACACTCGGTATTTGTAGATATGGCTACCACAATCTTTTATGAGCTTGAGTCACTCATCTCCTTTTCCTAACTACGATACTAGATCGAATTGATCTAAGGACTACTAGTGTGTGTCCCACCATAACTATTATACCTTCCTCCCCATATTCCAGGTACATATCATTTATACTTACCGAAGTACAAATTGATAGTTCTGACTACATCACTTGAAGTGCTCCTGGAAATAATTTATATCTGGCTATAATAAATTATATCCTGGCAGTATCAATTATTGTACATATTATGGAATATTTGATTGATCGATTGCAAAATCATATGGAATGAATTCACAACTTTAATCTCTACACATGCTCCGAACATGTTAACGTGAAGAGATTAAGCCATGTGACATAGGGAACAATTTTGAACTTGAATTGTTCCAACTTGTATTTTTTTAATACAATTTCACTATATGTATGATTTACTAGGACCAAGCAACCTTTGGATATACCTGAGTGGATCTTGTTCCATAGAACTTAGGTTGCTACTTGAAGTCAATCATTGGAGAATTACTTTTAACCTGATCATATCTAACTGTAAGATCAAAATCAGTTTTCCATATGTTGGCGAACATATTTAACTTGGAAAACATTGGCACTACCACTAACCTTTGGTAGACACAAGGAAAATATTCATTTATAATGAATGCTCTAAGATCTTGTTGCTTACTTTAATCCAAAACTGGATTTCAGTAACTTTCAACCTTTATTGGAATCATTTGATGTCATCATCTCTTTCTGGTTACGTCGTATAGACAACTTCCACGAAAAATGATACTGACATCCAATGACCAATAAAAGGATCTTAGAATTTTAGCTATGATAGGTAAAATTCTAATAGATTTAGGCATATCGACTTGGTATAACCAATCAAGCCTTATTGGTACCATACTTGTACCATCCATGTATCATTTCATTTGAATACCCACCGCAGTATTCAATTTAAAATCCCCTTTTCAATTTGATACATGGAATCTATTATTGAATTTTAGTTGATCTTGTCAATATTAGCTTGTTTCCATATACTGCTTACTTGTAGGATTTATTATTCTTAATGAATAATATATCACTGACCGCTGTGACTATAAAACCATCACCATGCTTTTATTCTTCCTACACAGTATGTGTCTCAGGAACATTCCTATTCCACATGTACTTGTGGAACTTGTTCCCTTTGCCAACCATTTGTGCATCTCGAGCATTGACTAACTCTAAGTCCATTCAGCTCCCACTATCTCTAATAGAGATGTGCACCCTTGTATATAAATGTAGTCTAATACTTGACTACATCTTCTATATCTTAGGTATTTATCCTAATAAACTGTTAGGATAATTAATTTAGATGCACAACGTGATTAACTTGATGCAAGTTTGTTTAAATCCTAACAAACGCTTTGCATATAAACACGTCCTATGAAGTAATGGTTTTTCCATCATACTATGACTCATATGAAATCCATTTGTCATTTTAGTTGGCATATTGGTTATGGTTCTATGCTGTTATTTGAAAACCACATTTTGAAATATGATGGAAGTTTCCACAAGTTGCAACATTGATACAAATTACATCATAACTTTGATGTGTAACATATGCGTTTGGGAATTGCTCCACACTACATTATCATGATTGATGATTGTTTGGTCAAGATATTATTTGGCCTGCTGATCCGAAACAACTGATATATTTTTACCAAACCTATACTTCACTATTCCTTAATGACTTAAAGGAAACTTACGAAGTATCTTTACCTCTTTCTTTCTTTGGAATAGTTCACACTATCTTGTTGAACAAACCTCAGAAAGCTTTGTGTCATACCTTTATTTCTAAAGGTTTATTTGTCTAAACTAAGGGTGTCAATAATACCATAGGTGTTTAGATGTGCTGAGGCTAAATACCATATTGTGTATATAGTTGACATCCGCTTTTAGTTTTTTCTTGACAAAGAATCACGTTGCCACAACTGGGTAGGTATTACATTTTATATTCATCATGTATTTCTATTGATTCAAATAGCATTGAACAATTTGTTGAGTATGTTACCACAAACAACATTCATTCCAAAACATGGAATAATGTATCAGCATGTCCAAATGGGCACATGAGATAAATGTTTTGGTTATACTCGACAACTTGTTCATCCTGAATCAATCACTTGGAAATTAGAAGTTATGTGTTTCTCAATGCTGACTTAGGAATCACCCTTTCTAAGCTGCTTGGAGAAAACACTTCACTTCTAGTAAAGTTTCTCTACTTACTTGGTTATTTTATTTCAATACATATATGTGAAAAGAATATTGTATTTTAATACCCAAGAAGTATGAGAGAAAACAATACTTTTATTTGATGAATATTAACTGAACGAGGAGCGGGTACTTGCTTCTTATATTTCAGTTTTTAAACTTCCATGAATTCATTTCATTATGTGATGTGAATAACATCCTGTTAAGTAACCAACCATCTTTTATTGAAAGACATGATGAAGGTTCCTTTGGTGTAACTTGCCATAGGCCTTTTCACCTTGTCATTCAATTTATTCTCTATAAGAATAAAAGATGGTGTTATCTCTAATATTATTATTACTTGGAGACTGTTACCTTAGCGGTAGTGAAGCGTTTACTCTATACTGTTTGTTTGTACCTTTGAACAAAACTAGAGTAATTGGGTCTAAAAGGTATAGGAATGAGATGACATGAAATATTATGAACTATCTTTCACCTTACACAAACTGAGTGCAACCATCACATTCAAATCTTGCTTCACTTTCTCCTCGAAAGGATCTTAGAGACGAGACAACATGTAACATCATCCATGTCATGATGTAGCAGCCGCATATAACATCGGACTTTGATGGTAGCATTATGACAGAACCATCATATAATTTATTTATGAGTCTCCTGAAAGCAATTTTACACCCTCACTTCTTGAGGTGGATTAACAGGTTGGGACACAAGCACCTTGAATTTCCATTGTAGTAGTAATGTGGCAAGCACCAATACCACATTTAGGAAATTCGTGCTAGTTTGGAAATTAACTTTGTCCATTGTTTATCGCAGTTTTATTATGGTATTGCTTGCTTTTATCTACAAATATACTTTAGCAGATTGTACTTTTATGTGATTACCTAATGTGACATTACTGATTATTTAATCATTAAATGTCTCCCACTAATTTTTGAAATTCTAGGAACCCTCTATACTAGAATCGGAATAATCCTGAGTATTCTTGTAGAAAGGATCCCTGAACCTCCCTCATAGTCTACAAGATAGGGCTACGCCACTACTCGGAGGGTCCAAGGTAGGCTTTTGGATGGCCAACCACATTAGCTTGTGTTTCCTTGATCTGTTGAGTGAAGTCCCAGCTTCAAAAATCATTTACTGATTTACTCAATTCTTGCCTCTAAAATTACAAAAAACTAGCTAAGGCTATATCTTTGCTACAATTTTAGTTAAGTCGACCCACCACACAAATAAGAACTCCCCGGTAGTAAGAGGCACCCTCAGCTGAGGCATGAACCGACACTTCGAACAACCGGTTTTGTTCAAACTTGAATGATGGAAGGCTTTTTGTGACTTAATATTTTCTTTGAGGGTTTTATGTTTTTCTCTTGACGAATGTGATCCATTCTATTAAACTTGTTCATCTATGTTGTCACGCTCAGAACTGATCTTTTAATAGAAAAACATACGCCGCTTCTTTATGCATTTTACTATCAATTATTTTATGTGTTTTTCCCGCTGTTCTAAAATGGAAAAAATAATAAATAAATGCATAAAGGTAGAACTACTAACCGACTGGTCTTGAGCATATAAACGACCTAAGCGCATCGTACCTGAGTTAAATGCTTGACTCTTGATGCATCTTTCCCTATCATGTATGCCTTCTGGTATTCTACAGTGTCGCCATGTCTTGGCGGGGTCGAGGTCACGTCTTGGAGTACCACCTCCCCTTGGTGGAATCCACGTGTCGTCTTGCATCGTCTTAGACCACCTCATCTTGACGGGGTCTACGTCGCTCGTTGTCTTTTTCCGAAGTACAAAGATACTCGCGCGTAGGAGAGGAGGACTCAGGTATAAATTTACATCAGGTAAATTGGGCACGCATGCCCTTATACATTTTAACTAAAAAAATGATACGCATACCATATTTTAATTAATTACACACATCACACATAGTTTAAATAATTAATTAAATACATAATTAAAATAAAAAATTATGGGGTCGATGCTCAAGACCAGATGACGGGTAAAATATATTGCGCGATAAAAATTAAAATTCATAAATAAGTATGAGAGATATATAATTAAATTAAATGAATTACTAAATTCAAATAATTTAATTAATTACCTGTCCGTTAATTAATATAATTTTAATTCCAAAATTAAATTAATTTTAATTAATTCAATTTAATACTTAAATTGAATTGATTCTATTCGGGTATTAAAATTTATTTCACTACAATTAGTATATTAATTAATTTAATTTTTTTAAATTAATTAATTATATTAATTGATGTAAGTTAACCCGAGGGGTTACCTTCCCGCTAAGAAGACCGGGTGGCGGCCGGGTAACCTTGGCCAGAGTGCTCCTAGAGAGGAATCGAGGGGGGTGTCCGGTCGAGGCTATACTGCCTGTGCTTGTGCTAGGCGGGTTCATGCGTGAATTTGGCCGGAGGTGGTGGGCTGTGCGCTGGGGTGGCGCAAGCAGCAGAGGGGAGCGGCGGCCTAGGCGAGGGCCTCAGCTGGGACATTGTGCACGGAGCGCTATAGGAGGGAGGGCCGGTGGCTGGAAGGGTGCAGGCGTAGGTGGTGCGGTGGCCCCTGGCCTGTCCGTCGTGCTAGGTGGACTCCTAGCGGCGCTATAGTGCGCCACACGGGAAAGGGAGGGGGTCCGCTTGGACCAACTTTCTAGTACCTCATTTTTTTGCTTTTTTTCTTTGCATTCCACGAGACACTCTTCTCACCCCTTTTTTTAAAGAAAGACTTATTTTTTAAGTCTTTTCCCCTTTTACATATTCCACACCCTTTTATATTGTATTTTTGCTTTGCCTCCTCTTCATGCGCTGTACCCTTTTTTTATAAATGAAGACTTGACCACAAGTCTTACATCATTATTTCTAAAGGCTAAAGATAGCCTTTTAAAATTAATAATAATATAATTATTATAATGAAATAATAATTTATTATTATTACATTATTATAATAATAAAAGTATTATTATTATTATAATAAAAATTATTATGCAAATTATATTATTTATAAAATATAATTTCCACAATTAATTTTATTTCTAATGAACCTATATAATTTTAATCAGTTAAAAAAAATGAAATAAAATTAGAACCCAAGTAAAAACACGAACACGATCCGTTCCAGAAATTTCGAATGACCATATCTTGGTCATTAGAAATCGGATTGAAACGTGGTTCGATCCGTTTTGACCGCTTTTAAACCCTGTAATTAATTTTATTAAAATGAATTTTATTTCGATTAGAAAATTTATTCACTCCCTCTGATACCACTGTTAGGTTTCCTGGGCCTGTAGCAGAAACTGGTGGGCTGGGGATTTTAAAATTTTCATCGGCAGAACGACGGTACTTGTCGTTGTCGACGATCCGAGTCTCAGAGAGATTTAAGGATCTCGCGTAGATTATTAAGAGCACAAAAATAAAAAAGAAATATACCCATTGCATATCCGATGCCATTTTAGACCGCTACTTGTCGACAGTGATTGTTTCATGAAGGATCCATAGCAGGATCCCTCTAGATCGTCCACACGCGCCTCAAAAATCCACAGGAACACCGATCGTCGAAGTCTGGTTGCTAGCGCGACGATTCAACGATATCTTCGACGTCTTGACGATCACCACATCGTTGATCTTGCGATGCGTGAGGAGAAAATTGATCCAAACTCTTGGATTAAGTGATTCTCTCTCTAAGAAGCGGGAGGAGAGAGAGGCTATCAACTCTAATTCCATGCAAATGAGTGAATAGTGAATTGCACATCCAAGGTAGAGAGACTCCTCTATTATTTTATAGACACATTGATAAATACCCGGTAGGGTTCCCTGACCCCCGTTAATATCAACTTTCTCTATATAAATAATTTCGACGGACTAATCTATGCCAATATTATTTAATTATTTTATCACATACTTTTAATATATGTATAATATATTACGTGATAAAATCAGACCCATTTAACTCGACTCGCTGTCCCACTTAATATTAAACGAACCTTGAATATTAAAATAATATTCGTTCGATTAATATTTTCTCTTATTTACCGACCTCGTAAATATATTAAATAAATTCAATCCCAAATATTCATAACTTGAATATTAATGAATTTATTTAATTATATTGGTGATCGTCAACTTGGACAACGCTCGGACCCCGTGGCAGGGTCCACTATGTCCATATACCTATTCAACTGAATAGGTGAAGATTCTTGAATTTGCTATTCTATGTGACCCTCTAGGACATTATCTCGATAGCAGTGAATAAAATCCATAGACTAAGAGTGGAGTCTAGCAACTCATCATGTCCCCTAAAGAGATAAGGATAGTCATAGAAACGACTAACATCCTACGAACAATGACTGTGTACTATAGTATCTTTGTCATTTAAATATCTCATAAAGCAAGATGCACTCTTGTGTCATCACACTTATCTTGCTTTATTATTTGTAGATCTATCCGGATGGATTCGCCTTTCTATTGATTTGGCCAAAGAATTATAAAGACAACACCATCCTGATCAACCAGGCCTGAGATATACAACTTCCTAAACTTGGAAGCGAAAAATCCTTTCTTATCCATTCAACCAACGTCATACCACTAACGACGCACCCGACACAAACTACCTTGCCACGACATTACTACCATGGTTTTCTCCTTTCATCAAAGTACGTTATTAAATGATATACATTGGTAATGGTCTCAAGTAAGGAGACCAATACACATTTACATAGATAAGAACAACCAATGACACCCAAAACATGTGGTGTTCCTATTGACGGGTTTGTCCTCATGATCTCATTATTAGAGATCACCAAGTGCGAACTTCATGAGAAGAAGTCTCAATGCTTATGATCCCCCAGCACCTGATAGTCAGACTTCTACTATGTCCAGTCAGTAAGATTTATCTAGACTATAGAACATATATTTAAGATCAATGTCATTGTATCTCAAGGTTATCATTATAGCCTAGGATCTGCTATAACCTCTTGAAACGACAATTATCCTTTAGACATTACCATTATTATAGTGGACGCAGAAAAGTCTGCACTATAATGGAAAGATATCATCACGCATATCAAATTGTACACGTGATATAGTAATCAAAAGTACTACATAGTTGGGTCTAGGGCACCCACTATTTCAACACTCTAGAAGATGTTAAAAATCCTCCTACCCCATAAGGGTGGGAAATCACATGATATGGTCTGTTCCCCACAGGTTTAAACCCCCCAATTTTTTAAACATTTTCAACTAACTACTTGAATATCTACTACTCAAGGTTACCTACAAGATAGCTTCTTGAGTCTTAAATCATAGAGAAAACATCCACTCAATAATATAAATCTTTTTTATTTCTATAGGTATGTAGAAATAATAAAAGAATTGTCTTCATACCTAATATAAGATCTTCACTGAGTAGTCCTTGTATGAAAGATCATTCTCCAAAGGCACCACCTCTAGATTCAATACATGAAGGTGTATGGTATGTAATTTATTAATTGGTATTCATGTAACAAATCATGTACATAATATGGGTTTGTTGGGAGTACTAGTTGAGTGACCACAACTCTAATTAAATATAGGATTTCAAAGGGGATGATTTATCTAGGACCAAGCTCTCCATTTTTCTCCAAACCTTATGGGTTTCTTCCATGGTGATATATAATGAAACAACTTATCTTAATACTCAAACAGTAGTTCTCATAGAATAGTGTATATTTATATATTTTATTGACTTTCCAGAGATTTAATATGATGCTAAATGGCTTAAGCCTTCTCTATCATATATTAGATAAGATCAAGTCCCATCAGCTTACACTCCCCAACTTCTTCCAAACATGTTGGAGTCCAAAATTTCTTCCCACAAGAAGCCTCATATGGTGCCATTTGAATGCTATAATTGAAATTGTGGTCATATAAGAACTTCAATAGGGGATGTTTCTAAACCCAACATCCTTGAAAATCTATTGAACATGATTTCAGTGTATCCCCTGTAGTTTAAATGATTCTTTCAGGATGACCATCCTTCCTGATGTGGTAAATTATACTATAACTTTGCTCTATATCCAATGATTGGTGGAGGATTCTCCATAACCTTTAGGTAAACCACAAATATATATTAGATATAATAGAGAGTGGTAATCCATGAAATAATACAACTTCTCTTATACATATCTTATAGATTTGGTAAAGACAAAAATCTATCTTGATAGCAATAAATGCATAGGCTTATTAAAGGGATTAACTACCACCCAAATTAAATTATTTCCAATAAATGTATTGGGTATTCTTATGAAACAGATATATGATTATTTTTTCCAATTTCTTTACTGGTAGGTCAACGGTTTCATCATACCCTTAAAATTATATCATTCATCCTTGAATTAGTGAGAGGCATAGGATACTCATGGAAATTTAATTAGTGAGAGAAGTAATAGGCTCCCTATAGAATATTAAAAAATTAATCAATACATGGAAGATAATATTTATTCTTTATCTTAATATTGATTTTATCAGGATAATAAATATAAATATGAATTATCCCATCCTTCTTATTAATAAAAAGGACACGCGTCTCCCACAATTAAGAACTTGGGAGTATAAACAATTTGTCCATATTTTTTTATAGTTTCTTATTATTATCTTCAAGTTTATCTCTTGTTATTATATATTTTGTATTTTATATTCCAAAATATCTAGGAATAAGTTAGATTGAGAACTCAACCTCTCATCTTGGAGGGAGAATAAACATTTATTTGGGAAAAAACTTATTATATTCTATTACAATGGTCATTTTATCAAGGATGATATTTTCCTTAATCTCAATCATTTGATCTAGATATACATTCTCATAAGAAACTAATATCCATTATTTAGAAGATAATTACAAATTATATCCATCATACTACTTGCACTTTTATAGAATCATAAGTTTATTCTTGAAATAAAAAATGATTTACATATCCCATAATTTTTTGTTGTCTCAATAATGGAAAGCTAATCCATACTAATAATAACATAATATTATACTACATGGATTATCAAAAGGTTGAATTGAAAAGTTAGCCTAAAAATATTGACAAGGGAGAAGTTATTTTACTAGGATGAAATAATTTATGCATTTTCATTTATCATCGATAACTCAACTTCCATGATTTTATGTAGTCTTTGAATAGTTCTATTAAACTTTCATGATGTTAAAGATTACAAGGAACTAGAATCCAAAGTATGTTATTTATCATTGAATGAATAATAAGTATACCTATCACCACATCATTTTTAGAACCACCTTATCAATTGTGATTGAATATTCTTAACTTGTCTCTTTTGTTTATGGAGGTTGTGGTTTCCAGTTATCTTCAACTACCCTTGTCTTAGTGAATTTTCTTACATAGTGTATTTATTCCTTTTAGTCGAAAGACTGGAAAAAATGATGAGGGATTACTATATAATTTCTATATTCCATCACATTGGAAGGTTTTTCATTTTATCATTCACTACCTTGTGCCCCTCTTTCATACACCAAAAAAATTTCCTTTCCCCCTTATATAAATTTATCGAATTCAACCTCCCACACTCTTGACAAGTGAGAAGTTATAATTTATTACCACTTTTATATGTATCCATTTTACAAAATAATTAATCACTATTCTATTCCTCCTATACTCAGTCCCTAGAAACCATTCAGATTTGATGATATCTATTTCAAATTTTATGGTGCATCACATAATTTCTTGATAGTAATAAAATTATTTAATCTCTAAATATTTTCATATATTCAAATTTATCCCACTAAAGAAGATGTAAATTTACTTTCAGGGTCAATAAAAAATCCAATGGTGTATTGTGAATGTATTGGAAAGTTTTCCTCATATGGATAATGGATTTGTCACCCTTTATCCTGAAACCAAGGAAATCCATTTCTTTTTTTATCGAGAGAGTGTGAGGAAAATATTTATTGAAAAAAAATCTTGAATTAATTCCACTCTACCACAAAGATTAATTCATTGGGTTTGGTATTATTGATCAATGTACACAATTGACCGGATTCTCCCTCTAAGTGATAAACAACTAGAATGAATTCCTCTTTCCAAGATCATTGAATCATAGAGAAGATCCTTTCAAGGGATTTGATACATTGTTCCATGATTACGAGATTAAAATATCCTCTAAAATCCAAATGCCTTTTTAACATTAATATCATAGTTTAAACACTCTATTTCTCAAGGGGATATGGATGCTCTACCAAATTCAAGATTCGATTCTAAACATGGGTTAATTGAGTACGTATTTCCATGAAGTTATTAACTATTACTCCCTGAGAGATGAATATATCATTTAAAAGAAAATAACATTTCTCATCACATTGGTTATTGACTCAGTCCCCCTAATCATTAACTAAAATAAAATAAAATAAAGATGACAATTTTCAAAATATTAGATATATAAAATAGAAACTACGAGTATAGAAGGGATAATCTATAAATAAAATTTATTCTTAACTTATCAATTTCTAGGTTTGAATATATTTTATCCACAACTTATTTTATAAAATGAAACTCCATAGGTATTTTTGTTCCCTTCATAGTGGTCTGTAAAAAACTCATGATTAACCAAAACACACCCCTCGAGAGTGTTTGTAAAGGTTTATAGTCTTAAGAATATTTTTAGGCACTAGTTATAGGCCAAGTTAGTACCTAATATGTAATTTTGGTGTTATTACCCCTAGGTATTCGTTTCATAGCTGTATCCACCATCCAGTATTAAGAAATGGATTTATTTTCTTGGAAAACTATATGGTTTTTACTATTTTTTTCAAATCATAATTCCCAAAATAGCTAGTCCTTTATTTGATACCAAAAATGGAAAACCATATATTTTATACAATATATGTCTGAATTACATAGTGATACAAAAAAATACAATCCTAGAAAATCAAGAGGCATAGTGTGTTTTGGAAATTAGGTATACAGAACAATAACTTGAAACACAGATACAATGAAATTATTAAAACATTATAACATGCCCTTAAATTTCATTGATCTTCTAATCTATCATGGGATAACTTAGGTATGTACATAATAAAGTGGTGAAATATAAAGCCTATTAGGGGAATAATCATGGAATAACATAATTTAAAGTAGTATATTTGAGTCAAGAGGAAAAACATGATGACATATAAAGGTGTGAATCATAATCATGATCACCAAAGAATGATATAATAAGATATCATCAAAGAATAACAGGAATATGACCACAACATAAAACCTGATATCATAAACATAAGGAAATGTTAACAACTGAGTCATAGTAAAATATGTTTCTTAGTCCAACCTACCTACACCATAAATTGTATATCATGAGGTAAAAATACTATCCAATGATTTGAAGTGTGGAAAATAATTACAAATATTTTAAAACCATTATTATGGAGTGTTGGCTACATAAATGGAATTACCCAATAAATGAAGGATATGTATAACTATGTGAAATCCCTTAAGGGTAAATTGTGATAGGTATTCATAACATGAATGATTAGTATGTAAAATCAGAGAATAATTTCGGCAACATAATGAGTTTATATAAAGGTTAATGGAAGGGATTAATGAGATTGAAGGGAAGTCTATAATTTCTTGGTTATCATAAAGTGAGTAAATTTGATGTGTAAAAACATATTTTTACATGAATAATTGGAAATCAATTGGCTTAATCCAAAGAAAGTACGAGAATAAATAGGAAGAATAAGAGAGTCCCTTACTTGAGAGGTTTCTTATAAAAGGTTGGTAGGATCATATTAATATAATGCAAACACATTGGGAGGACATTAGAGGGGGATAGAGAGAGTAAATTCATTCTCAATTGGGTATTAGTGAATAAAAAATAGAGGTTGGGTGTGTATTTGTAATAAAAGATAGGGGAATTCATTTTTATTTTCTAAACCTAGGTTTTGGAATCTATGTAATAAAATAATCAAAAAAATATATTCACTTGTTTTTTCACATGGTTTCTAACAAATTAGAATGGTTTTAAATATTTTATTAGGTTAAGAACAAAATTCAATAAAATAATACCACTCACGATGTGGAAGTGAGTCACGTTTAAAAGTAAATGATTTTAAAATCTTGTAATATAATATAAGTTTTAGAGGATTCATTATAGGTCCATAAAATTAATATAATAACTGAAAAACACATTATTTTAAATAGAATGGATATTATTTGTATTATATGAATTTTATAGTATTTATTTCATCAATTTTGGTCTATTATGATGTCATAATACATACCATATTTAATTATTACCCCAAAAAATAGGCTATATCATAAAATTAGGAAAAACTAATCATTGTAAAATTTAGATATACTGATTTCAAAAATGATATTTATTTTATAAAACTAATTTTCTAAATATGATAATTTAAAATTTTAACTAATATCTTTATTTAATGAAAAATAGTAATTTTTATGACACTAAAAACTTTATAATCCTTATAAAAATTACATTATACATGATTAAAATATTAAAATATTAATTTTTAAATAAATATTATTTAAAATGAATATTCCTTGAAAATAAAATGTACTTTTAAATTATTTAATATATCAAAAATTCTATTTTTTATAAAAGATTCGTGTGACCAATGTTTGTCTATAAGGTTTGAGTTTTGTGAAATCATTCAAGCCTAGTTCACTATTTCTGAATGGATTACAAGATATTATTCGTGGAACCAGAAAAAACCAATAGTTCTATATTTATGAGGGACCTTCTATTTAAAGGAAAGTATTTATTGAGGACGATGTCCAATAGTACTTAAGAACTCACATTGGTCATGATCATGGGAGGTTGGGATCATCAAACCCTCTTTGGGGGAATTATTGTGTACTATGGGACTCTCTTATATATTTAAGATATGTTCTTGAATCCTTCATTAATTTACAAGTATAATGTGGGACACCCTTGAATTAACAAACCTTTGTTAGCATGTATGGAATTTAGAATATTCAATTGGCATATGAGATTCCTCATCAATGGAAATATCTATATGAATTCGAGGTTCTCCCTCAATGGTATCATATTATGAATTGAATAGAGATTATTTTATCATTATTATGATGATGCTAGTTTATTATCCATAAAGTGGGGTGCTTTGGAGTGTATCATCATCCAAGGATATGGGAGTTGTTTTAATGTCAGAATCAGATCTATGAATGGGATTTCTATGCATCCTTATGAAAGGAATCAAAACCCTGGTAGTTTAGTTTCATTTAGTGGGGGAACATCATACCTTTTAAGGTCAAGTGATAATGACCAAACCATGAATTTTAACATCATGTGACAAGTACAACCAGGTGAAAGATACCTAGTAAGATTTTTGTGTGGGACTTATGCCAAAAAAGACCATGGAACCTATAAGGGATCTAAATTCCAAGGTTGAATTGGATTCTACTGGTAATGTAGCGTAGAGAGAGTCTGGTTTATTTGGGGGTTTTGGGTTTGGACCTCAAGTATTTTTTCTACATATCCCATTTGAATGGGAATCAGATCCCACATTGTTTGGTTTTGAGGAAATGCACCTATGGAGGCCCTATGAAGGTTAGTATTGCAAGGGAGTATGAACCATTGAGAAGATAATGTTAGGAACTACTGCTAAGGAGGATTCCTAAATGAATGAGTCTGGGGCCATGAGAAGTGACTTGAATCTTAGAGATTTTGGGGTTTGGTTTGGGGCTTACACCTAGAGAGGATGCATCAATTAAGTTTGGTGATATGATTAGAGATTATACCTGAATAGGATGCTTATATTTTTTGGGTATTACACTTTGAATAAGGAACAAGGGTTAGTTTTTTTGGGGATTACTCCTGAGGATTATTCTCTATGAAGGGGTCCATGAGGGGTTTCCTGACTAATGGTAATTTGGAGG
Organism: Viscum album; assembly: GCA_963277665.1. NCBI lineage: Eukaryota > Viridiplantae > Streptophyta > Magnoliopsida > Santalales > Viscaceae > Viscum > Viscum album. Next base: position 730,461,899 of record OY728155.1, read on the forward strand.
TTTGTTTGGGGCTTAACCCTAAAGAGGAATCTCATGGATGATTATAGTTATATGATTGAGAATTATACTATTTAGGAGGCCTGTTTATTAGATTAAAGGGATTATTTATGTGTAGTATTCCCTATTGTGAATGGTTAGGGCTTAATCCTAAGTAGGAGGCCCATGGATTGGTTTGTTTGGGGATTACTGATGAGGAGGATACCCAAAAGGTTTGGTAGCATGTGGAAGTCATGACCACTTTCAACCTATAATACAAAATGATTCATGATTGGTGTGAGAAATAATAAGAAATTGGTGATCCATGGAAACCACACAATCATCTTTTACTTGAGGTTAGATACATGGCCTTGAGGACCAACACATATGGAGACCCTCTAAAGGAAGGTGGGAGGAAGATCAAAAAAATATTCTTTTTCAAAAAATTCATCTGAAAGTGTGGATTTCATTATCATGGATATAATCTAATACCACACTAGTCATGATTAGTCATGATTAAATCTGATGAATAAGAGGAAGTGGAAGATCTGAAAACCAGAAAAGTCCCCTTCCACTAGAAGAAGAGTCTAGGGATAAAGGAGAAGAAGAAATGGAATTGATGAGCCTGTTTCCTCTCTCGTTTCATATCTATAATGGTCACATAAAACTATTTATCTAGATATTACCCTATATTTTAAGAGTATAAAGAGTGTGTCCTCCTTCTTTAAAGGACAAGGGATTACTCCAGGGGGGATTCCATAAAATTAGTTTCGAGGGGAGGATCTCATTCCATATCAAAGGGAAAGGAAAGCGTGATCCTCACCCTCCATGCCTAGAACCAGAGGCTATGTGTCTTAGAGATGAATAGAGAAGGACATGGTATTAACCCTAGTACACAGAAATGAGAAATACTTAAAACCACCCTAGGGTCAGGGTGCTCATGATCAAGGGAATGCATACCCACATGCTCCCTAGGGACCTAAACCAATAGGTAGGAAAAGTGTGAGAAATATCTGACCATTAGAATTCATAACCAACTGGGAGACATGATGGTGTGCCTCTTTCCATGGGATTTCTTTTTTAGAGGAATTTTTGGAAGTTTCAATTTTCTCCCTCTTAGAAAATAGTGGCAAAACAAGAGAGTCCCTGCCCTTGACGGTTTAGATGAGGACCTGATAAGTGGATCATGCTATGTAGAGGATTGGGAGATCCAAGGGAGGATCTCATAGGCATGCCTAATATTACCAAGGGATACTCACATAGGTTATATGTGTGCCATTATTCTTCTCATAGGTTAGACTACGTGAGGTAAATTTTTTTTGGGTGATGGACCATCTGATAAAAAAATCATGGGAGAGGATTTTCTCAAGCCTTCAAGCGTCTCTACAGGTGTTCCCGAAAGTGTCTCGTGAAGCTACCTAGTTAGGGAAGGGAACCTAACACTAGTTTTAATCAAATATGGGGTAATGTGTTCCTCATTAAGGTGATATTTATTTTAAAACATGGGAGTAATTTGATTCCAACCCCCTAATTCCAGATTCTTCAGGTTTTAGAATGATAATTGGATTATTCTAGAGAGACTGGAAGAAGGACTTGGGTGAGAATAACATTGAGAGTTATTTAGATGTTTTGTAAGTAAAAATGTGGAGACCTAGGGTCCTATTTATAAGATAATATTGGACCCCTGATGAAGTGGATGGATAATGTATATCTATCATGTAAGATGATGTTTAGGTCCGTCATGCGGGATGAAGTATATGGCTATCACGCAAGATCATGTGTAGGTGCCCTGTGCACCGATGCTATTTTTGTGGGACCAACATAGATCACCTGGGTGAACCTGCTCCTCCATACCATGGGGGATGTGCCCCTACATCCATACTCAGAATCACTGTTGGAAGGAAAACCCAGTCCTTCAGTCCAGTCCCTTCGTTACCATCACTGAACCCATGAAGAATGGAGAGTCACACCACAAACTATTTGGGCCCAGTCGAGGATGTTTTGGGTCACAAATTATGGAAATCCATTCCACTCCTTCCAGAATTAATAAATATCTCTAATCAGTCTCTACATTTGGTGTCTATGAAAGGTTCACGTCTTGAATTTTATGGAAAAGCTCACGGAACACATTTCTTTGTTGTCAACCGCATTTTAATTGAAGCTAAATTTTTCAAAAAAAATGAAAATTTTTGTTTCCTTATTTCAAAATATAGTTTTTATCAAATTCATTATATAATAATTTTTATATATAAAGTAATAATGTAAATGAATTAATATAATCATCATTTTAGTAAATGGAAAATAAGAAAATTCACACTACTAGGTTCTATATACATAAACCCTTATGACACCATCACACGCCCTAAAGGTAAGGTGTGTGATAGTAGTCCTTTATTAGAGTAGTTTTGTGAACATGGTTTAGGCGTCAAAATCAAAAATCATAAAATTATCAAATAAATGGGTTCACACATGTTTCAATTTTTGAATTTTGGATTAATCTTCATCCTGGGGAAATTCCAATGATTCTAACTCCAATATAATCTCTAATAAATGGGCTTCATAGGGTACAATTATACTAGTGGAGGCCATCAATTCTTCCATTCATGTTAGTTAGTATTTATTATAACCCTTAATATAAACTAATCTTAATAGTTTATGTGTAAAAAATATATTAACAATTTTTATCATTCATAATTCTCTTTTAAGACGTAGACATAATTATGGATATATTTTATAATAGTATAAAATAAAAAATTAAATATAGAGCATGTTTTTTATACAACTACATCACTTAATAAAGAACTTATTTATTCAAAATATAATTTCATTTGTATATGTTTTGGTTGTTACATTATTCCCCCTTTCAGAAATTTAACCCTAACAATTTGATTTCATACACTAAAAAAATGGGTGTACATATATTTCATCACCTTTTCTGGTTCCCATGTTTCCACCTAAAACTTGTGGTTTCAGCATAATACTTTGATAGGGTGAGTTTCATTATTTCATATATTTTTGTTTCTATGATCAAAGATATTCACTTAATACTACTCATATGAAATATCTTCCTCCAAAGGCACCACATATATATTTCGTACATTTTAGTGGCCTGGAATGTACTTCCTTAAGAGGGATTCATGGAACACTTCATATAATTGAGATCGATAAGGTATAAGTTCTAGTCTATGGGCCATAAATCAGATGTAATAAAGGATCTAAAAGGGATAGGTGTATCTTGGAACAAGATTTCAGTTCTCACCAAACCTCACTAATTTATTTCATGGTGATATATGAAGGACCATCTTATCTTCAACCTCAAACTCTAGGTCTTGTTAAAAATATTATATATATCTTTTCAATTGGATTCTTAAATATTTCTTATTATTAAAAATGTTTTGAACCTTATTTTTCACCTATTGGATAATATTAGGTCCCATTATCTTAAACTCCTCAACTTTATCCCAACATGTTGGAGTCTGACACCTCTTACCATACATAGATTCATAAGGTGGCATTTGAATTGTAAAATGGTGACTACTGTTATATGAGAAATTGATCAGGGGAATGTGTGGAACCCAACATCCTTTTAAATCCATTGAACATGATCTTAGTATATGCACTATAGTTTGAATGTTTATCTTAGTCTAACCATATATATGAGGGTTATAAGATGTACTAAAACATAGTTATATATCCATTACCTCATGAAGGATTCTATATAACATCAAGGTAAAACTTGGATCTCAATTTGATACAATGGATAATGGTAATACTAGTAATATTAAAACATATCTTATGTATTTCTTTGAGGGTTTTGCAAGATATAAATATTCCATGATATAAAATAAATTTTAATTCTTAGTAAGGCGATCGACTACCACCCAAATGGAGTTATTACCGTTAGATGTCATGGGGTGTCCAATGAAAAAAATCCATAGTTATGTTTTCCTATTTCCATATGGGAATTGGATATATTTTCATCAAACCCATAGAATTATATTATTCAACCATGAATTGTTGTCATACCAAGCACCATGATAGAAATTCTATAATCTCTAACTTTATGTTATCCCACTAGAACATTTTCTTTAGATCTATATACATCTTAGTACTTCCCATATCAATAGATAATGGCGTGGTATTAACATCATCCAAAAGTTACCTCTTCAGATTTGGGTTTTATGGGACACATTTCCAGGTTACAACTCTAAATACTTCATATTTACCAATGTTAAACTCCTAATGTTTTTCTAAAATTCTAGTAAAAGCCCCATCATCTTTTTAGTTCTGCTTCATCCTACCAAGAATTGATGGTTGAGCAGTTATTTGAGATTGGTAGGATGATGTTCCTTTTATGATTATAACATCCATCCTTTTCATGTCCATGAATATTGAATCCCTTTTAATTAACAATAGGTAAAGGCCTGTTGTATTATTTCAATTCCAAGAATATTAAACTTTATTCACCTTCTACAGATGGTAATGGATTCAACTATTATAATCCTTGATCAACTTTAACCACCTTAATTGACACATATAAATGTACTTTTGTGAGAATATATACATTAGAATTTTATGATCTATATATATGTCACAGTTATACATAGAGATATAATGTTGAAAAATTTTCAATCCATATATTATAACAAATAATTCCAGTTCATGAGTTATGTAGTTCTAGTTATGGATCATTAATTAGTGGGAGACATAAGCTATCCCTTTTTCAATTTTCATAAGTACAAAACCAAATCTCTTTTTATACACATCAATTTATATAAAAAATACTTCCCCACTGGTGGGTAATTTGATCATTGGTACAATTAATATACTCTTACTTAACTATTTAAATCTCTCCTAACATTCATTAGTCATGAAACAAATATCTCTTGTATGAGTTAGCATGGTTTGTGGGTTTTGATAATTGTGAGAAGTGTCTCAAAAATAAATTATTGTGAAAAAATAATCCATGGAAATTATGGATCTCTATAGTGGATGTTGGTATGGTACATCCATAAATTGTCTCTATCAAGGAAGGATCCATAAATATCCTTTTTCTAGAGATAACATGAGCAACAATGTTACTTTCTCCATAAAAAACTCACATTTACTATACTTCACAAATAAATTTTCCTTCTAAAATGTCTTCAATAAATGATTTAAATACTCCTAATGTTCTTAATTTATTTTATAGTTGACAAGAATATTATGTATAAATAATACCATAACTTTATTTAGGAAATCCCTAAAAATTCTATTTAATATGTCCTTGAATGTTGACGAAGAATTATTGAGTTCAAATGGAATCACTAAAAACTCTTAGTGCATGTACCTTATAGGAAAATTAGTATTGGGGACATCCTCCTTATTAAACCTTACTTGATAATTTCCCCCCTAATTATCCACTATATGAAAGCACTGGTCTCTACATAGTTAATTAAAGAAGTCATCAATCCATGGTAGGAAATTCTTGTTCTTTTGGATGATCTTGTTGATCACATGATAATCAATAAAGATATGAGTTGGACCATCCTTATTCTTGATTAAAAGTACTAGAACACCCCATAGTGAATCAATTAGATGTATAAACCATTTATCCATATTCTATTGTAGTTTCTTCTTCTACACATAATGTTCAACTATAACCATTCTATATAGAGTCTTGGATATTTTCAAATTACTAGATATACATTCAGTTGGGAACTCAAAATCATAGCTGTGAGTAATACTAGATAATTTGTTAGAAAAAACATCAATATATTCTATTATAATGGGAAATTTATCAAGGATGATATTTTCCATTGTCTCAATCAATTACGAATGATATGTATTTTCATAGGTCAATAATTGTGAGGCTTGACGTGTTAATTCCAAAGTCGATCCTTCTTTCCCCTTACACTTGTTTAGATTCATGGGGTGATTTGAAAAATAGTGGTTTATTTCCTTATCTAGTAAATTTATGTTGCATATATATATATATTTAAATATAATCCACGAAAACAATAACATCAAATTATTCTAAATGGAGTATTAGGAGATTGATAGAAAAATTAATCCATCAAATATTTATAAGGGGAAATTTATATACATGGGATGAAATAATTTATTTATTTTCCATTTCACCAATAACTTTAATTTAATGTTTTGAGGTTGTGTTTAAATAGTTCTAATATATTTTTAAGACATGAAAAAATGAATATTACTAGAATCAAATAAAATTTTATCTATCCATTCTTAAATAACTAGCATACCTATCACCACTTCATTGTCAGGATCAACCTCAGTAGTTTTAAGGGATTATGTTCATACTTGCTCTCTATGACATGGAGGTTATTGTGACTGGTTATCTTTGACAAACCATGCATTATTGAATTTTTTTACACAGTGTCCTTGTCTCTTGACGTTGAAACATTGGACAATGGAATGAGGGTTTACCGGATTATTTCATTCTTATATCACAATGATGGGTTTTTCCAATTGAGATTTTGAAGATTTGTGCCCCTCCTTCCCATAATAAAATAATTTCTTTGTCCACATGAGAAATTTTTTGTGATGATTATTTCTACACTTTTGACAAGTGATAATTTGTAATTTCTTACCATTGTGAGATTTATTTACAGCTCCTCTAGAGTAAAACTCTATTATACACTTCCTATATCCAGTCCCATGAGACCCTTGAGATTCTATGATATACATTTCAAATTTGAGGGCATATCATATAATTTTTTATTGTTTTAAAAGTCTAAAATCACCAATTATTTTTGTATATTCACTTTTATCCCACTAATAAATTGGTTAAATTTAATTTTTGTGGTCAATTATAAATCCATAAGCTTATAATAAATGTTTTTTGAAGTTTACCTAATATATCCCCATGGATTCATCCTCCTTTTTATTAAGGCCAATGAACTCCCTCTCCATTTTAGGACATGGAGTAAAAGTAAAATATTTATCAATTTCATTACATAATTCATTTCACTCCATCGCTTAGATATCTTAATTAGGATTTATATTCTTCATCGATTTCCAACATTGACCATATTCTCCGTACAAGTAAAAAATATCCAGCACTACCATCTCCTTCTTATAGACTTGAATGCTAGAGGATATTTTTTTGGTGTTGATCTATTATTTTATGATTAAGGGATTAGAATATCTATAGAAATTTAGTGTCCTTTTACTCATAAATGTATCAATTTTAAATTTATCCTATATAGGGGGATATGTGTGTTCTCCTTAATTCATTATTCTATTAAAACATGTGGTAATTGAATATGTATTGTCATAAATTTCTTTAATCATTATCTTATTGGCTTGGGAATCTCATTTGGGAAGTCATCATATTTACAATAACATTGATTGTTGACACGATTCCTCTTATTTCCTTCCATTAACTAAAATAAAATAAAATTAGGGATATTAATTTTCAAACTGTTAAACATATAAAAGGAAAGAAATTAACATTGACAGGATAAACCATAAATAAAATGCATTAGTTAACCTATAAATTTATAGATTTCAATATAAGTTATCCACAACCTATTTCCTAACATTAATCTTGTTAGGAATTTTTCCATTCAAAACAGTTTTTGAAAAGCACTTGATTGACCAAATCATATCCCCTAGGAATGTCTGACTAGGTTTAAAGTCTTATAATTATTTTTACAACATTTGGTTTTGGTTGAGTTAATACCCAATGACCCCTTTTTGAGTTATTATGACTAGGTACAACTATTCCCCAACCTCATCCACTTGAATGTATCCAGACATGGATATATTTACTCAAAAAGAAAATAATTCTATAAATTATAGAAATGTAGGAATGTTTTTATTTGTTAAGTATTATCAATATGGTTTTCACTAAGGTTTTCTAATCCTAATCCTTAAAATAACATTTCCGTTATCTAATACTAACTACGAAGACCCATATCTTTTGTACACTTTATTTAAGGATTTATTACATATATATACACATAATAAAATCCATGAAAATCGTGAGGTATAATGTCTTTGGGAAATTAGGCACATAGCACAGAAATATGAAATAGGGATATGTTGACATTATTAAAACTTCCTGACAATCACTTAAATGTCATTGATCTTATAATACAAAATGGGTTGACCTAGCGACATACATAAGATAAGCGTGAACTATAAATTATAGTAAAAGAAAATTCAATGCATAACATAAAGTAAATAATTATATGTGAATTAAGAGGAATTACATGAATAAATATAAAGGTGAGAATAATAATAATGAAAATTAAGCCATGATGTAAGATGATATCATCAAGAAATCATAGTAATTTTGTGAAAACATAAAACATGATATCATATGAATAATTCAAGGATAACCAGTGAGAAATAATAATATATTGTACTTAGGCTATCAACCCTTGCACCAAAAATTATATCTCATGAGATAAAATAATATCCAATGAATTTAAGGGCAATATAATTCTAGGTCTTCCTATCACATTCAGATCATGTACATGGTTTTTTTCCCACATAGATCATATAATATAATAACATATTTCATGACATTTAATACCATAGTTATTTAGTGTGGGTTACATACACTTGATTCCAAAATAAATTAAGGATAATTATGACTAGGTTAATTACCTTTATTTTCAATAGGGACATGTATTCATAATAAAAATTTTTGGCATGGAAAATCCTTGAATAATTTAATCAAAAAATAGGTGTAAATAAAGGTTAATGAAAGGGATTAATGAGAGTGAAAGGTTGTATATCATTGATTTACAATCCTAAAGACACTAAAGGGGATGTGTCACATTATATTTTAAAATGAATAACTTTAAATTAAAAGGCTTAACACAAATAAATTACTTGAATTAAGAGGAGGAAGAAGAGAATACTTTACTTGAGAGGTTGATTATAAAATCTTGTGAGGAACTTCTTAAGAAGATGGGAACACCATTTTATAGATTAAGTGAGTTAAATAGAGAGTAACATCAAGATAAATGTAGTTTTAGTAAATTAGAATGGAATATTTGGTGGGTATTTATAGTGAAAGAGAGGGAAATTCTTTATTAATTTCAATACATATGTTTCAGACTGTAATTAATAAAATAATCAAAATAAAAAACCACACCATCGTTTTGTCCCATGTTTTATTTCAAAAAGGAGTGGTTTATAATATTTTATTAAGTTATAAAGTGAACTCATTAAAATAATAACATTCATGATGTGTAAGTTAGTCATGTTCATAAAGATTTGTATTTAAAACCTTAAAATATAATATATGTTTTTGAGGATTCATTATTTGTTTGTAAAATAAATAAATTAAATTTAAAACTATTTTTTAAAGGTAACACATATTTTTGGTCTTATATTACATTTATAGTATTTATTACGTAAAATTTTGGCTATTATGATTTCATAATACATATCGTATATTTATACCATATTTAATGTTTATCCAATAATTCATCAGTCTCATAATATTATGAAAACATATCTATTTTCTAATTTTGGTATGATGATTTCAAAAATGATATTTAATCTAAAAAAATAATTTTATAAATATATAATAATTTATTATTTGAAATTAAAATACTTATTTAATAAAAAATTCTAGTTTTTACGGCAATTAAAATTTTTTTACCCACAAAACAATTATACCAGACTTTCATAAAATATATTATCAATTATACTTAAATAAATATTTTTTAATAAGAATATTTCATAAAAGTAAAATTTATTTCAAAATTATATAAATTATAAAAAATAATGATTTAATTGAATCTATATTTTTTCTAAAAAATAATATTTGTTTCCTCATATGAAATTATAATTTTTATCAATATCATTATATATATTCATGTATATATAAAGTAATAATGAAAATGGATAAATATAATCATTATTTTATTAAATAAAAAATATACAAATTTAATGTACCATGGACTAGATATGTTACCCCTTATTATACCGACATACACTATAAGGGTAAGGTGTGCGATGGTAATACATTCTTGGGGTGGTTTGATGAACATGGTTTGGGTAGAGAACTATTTAAACTTTATCTTCAACCATAAATAGTTTCAATCAAGTTTTAGTGATTGAATTTTTAATTTGTATTATTCAAGTGAAAATACTATAAACTACATATAACATTGAAGCTCTAACAAATAGGTTTCATTTGGTATAATTTTATTAGTCGGTACAACCTCTTATTCCTTCTATGTCAGTCAGATTTTATTATGAACCTTAATATATAAAAATCATAAGTCACTGTAGACTGACTATATTAATAATGGAAATGATGTTTAATTATCTTTTAATCTAGGTAGACAAATATGGATATATTTTATAATTAATGAAAATAGCAAATGAAATACTGTGAATGTGTTTTCTATAACTACATTGCTTAATATGTAATTTGTTCATTTATAAGAGAATTTTAATTACAATGTTCTGGGTCATTAAATTCTCCCCCCTTTAGAAAAAGATTCCTTGAAATTTGATTTCATACACAAATATAGATTAGGGTACTTTAGTTTCATCACCTCATCTGGTTCCTATGATTCTTTCTTGAACATGTAGTTCTAATAAAATGCTTTGAACATATGCGTTATCTTGTTTCATAAAAATATTTCTATAAGATCTAAGATCTTCACCACTTACTTATCATATGAATTATCAATCTCCAAAGGTACTCCCTCCTAATTTAGTAAATTTGAGGGGTCTGGTATGTAATTTCTTTAAATGGATACATGGATCACATCATGTACTTGAGATAGGTTTAATGAGAGTGATAGTCGATAGGCTGTAACTCTAGTGAAATCAAGGATCTAAAAGAGATAATGTCTCTAGGATTAAGATTTCCCTTCTTCAAAAACCTTATTACTTACTCCCATAGTGATATAATAATGGATACCTTATATCAATCCTTAAAATATAGGTCTCATTGATGATTTTATTCATATATTTTCGTTCGAATTTGTTCATATTTCACATGATGTTGATGGTTTGAACCTTATTTTTCATCTCTTGGATATGATTTGGTCCCATCAGCTTCATCATCTCAACATAATCTCAAAATGTTGTAGTCTGAAACTTCATCCCATACAAAGCCTCATAAGGTATCATTTAAATCATATAATGGTAACTATATATATATATATATATATATGATATCTCTATTAGGGGAAGGTGTTGATCGAAATATCCTTGTAAATCCATTATACATGGTCTCATAATATCCTCTAGAGTATGAATGTTTCTATTATATTTACCATCATTTTAAGGGTGATAAATAGTACTAGAACTTAGTAGTGCATAGAACACTAGCTAAATGATTCTCTAAAAACTCATGGTTAACCTCATATCACAATCAGATAAAATGGATAGCGGTAATATATGAAATATTACCACTCATATTATTTACATATTAATGAGTTATTGAAGATATAAATATTCCTTGATAGTAATTAAATATATAGAATTAGTAATATGATTGACTCCCACCCAAATGGTGTTATTACCTTTATATGTCCTAGGGTTTCCTACCACAAAATCCATGGTTATGTTTTCCCATTTACATACTGGAATGGGAAATGGAATTATCATAACCTTATACTTTTATCATTGAAACATGAATTATTGGAATAATAATCATCAAGATACAAATATGACAATGTCCTTTTCCATGTTATCCCACCAGAATTTTTTATTAAAATCTCTATAAATATTAGTTCTTTCTGGGTAAATAAATAATGATGATCCATGTACATCATCATGTAGTTACCTATTTAGTTATCATTTTGATGGAATGTATATACAATTTCCAATCCTTATAGCACCTTTAGCACAGTTGAACTCAATAATAGTTTATACCATTTTCTATACCTCCCCATCATATTTTTCGTCCTTGTGATCCTATCAATAATTAATGGTTGAGATTTTATTTGAGCACGGTAGGATAAAATTCCTTTTAGGATTCCCATACAATCTTTTTAAATTCTAAAAATATTTGATCCCATTAAACCCTCATCATGGATTGGGTAACAAGGCCCTCTTTACTCATAGAATACTCCACTTTATTCACTATTATAAGATTTTAATGGATTTAAAAATCATAATGCATGATCATTTATATCCATATTAATTGGTTCACATTGAGATCAATTTTTTTATTATATAATTAAGTGTTTTATGATTCTTATATATTCAATACGTCTCCATATAAAGATAATATAACCAAATAATTAATTGTAAGACCATTGTAGCCAATTCCAGATCATGAATCAATAATATTTTCTTTTGGATCATTAATTATAGAGGGGAATAGGCTATGAAATTTACACTTTTATGGGTACAAAACCCACGAACTTTTTGGATGCATCACTATAGAACACAAATACTTCCCCACTAGTGGGAAATTTGAGCACATGTGTAGTGATTATATTCTTATTTTAATCCTTAAAAATCTCCCAAAATTCATTAATCTTGGAAAAATTCACTCCCTTACAATTTATCTTGGTTAGTGTGTTTGATAATAATGATAATGTTTTCATGAATTGATAATATTGCACTTTTAATATGTGGAAGCTATGGATCTCAATCAAATTTTTTATCCATCCTTTAATTTAATTTAATTTATAAGGATCAATAGATACCCATTTACTAGTGATAACGTACCCTATAAGTGTTACGTTCTCTATACTAAACTCCCATTTACTGTACTACTCATATGACACATCCTTATGCGTTGTATTCAGTATAAAATTCAAATGATCCTCTTGTTCCACCATGAATTTTGAGAAGATAATAATATCATCTATAATGATTACCATAAATTTGTCAATTAAATCCATAAATACACTACTAATTAGGTTAATGAAGATAATTTAAGCATTAGTGAGTCAAAATAGAATTTATATGAAGTCATATTTCCCATACCTTATATGAAAATAATTTTTGGTGAAATAACCCTTCTTCAGATTTAGTTTATAATATCTTGAACGTAGATCCACCATAGAGATGTATTGGGTTCCACTTAGTTAATCAAACATGTCATCAATCAATAGAATAGGATAATTATTATTTATCATGATCGTTTGAGCTCAAAATAATCAATATGGAGATTCATTAACCCATATTTATTTTTGAAAAAACGATTGATGGACCCCTAAGTATAAAACATAGGTGTATGAAACACTATCTATATTATATTCATGTTACTTCTTCATATATTCATGATCAAATGTGGCCATTCTTCATCTTAGATTTTTTAAAATATTTTGGTATACATTTTATTGGTAACTCAACCTCTTAGCTAGTATGAACAGGAGAAAATAATTCATGAATCACATCAACATATTCTTTTATAAACTAAGTGTAATAAATGTTGATATTTTCCCTTATTATAAACAATATTTTCGAGATAAACTTACTAATAAAGCAAAAATATCCATGTTTGAGATGATGATTCCAAATTAGATCCATACACTTTATTACACATGTATATAATCAGATGGTAATTTGAGATACTGAGAGTGATATTCTTCTCTCAATAATTTATGTAAAATATATATAAAGAAATTTAATCTGTACATAGAATAAATTAAAATTATACTAAATATAGCATCACAAGATTATTGGGGAAATTAAACTCCCAAATTTTTACATGGGATAAGTTATATTCTTGGGGAGCAATAATTTCTACATTTTTTTCATTAAAAACTCAACTTCTGTTGTTTGAGGTTGTATTTGAGTAGTTCTACTAAACCTGTGTGAAATTAAATAATTTATATAACTAGAATCAAACAATACATTCTATAACCATTAATTAATAAATATCATACTTAACACCACATTATTATTAGGATCTGCCTAAATAATAATCATGGAATATGATCATCCTTGGTCTCTATACTGTGGAGGTGGTTGTCAATAGTTATCTTCGACAATCCTTATCTTAGTGTATTATTTTTCAAAGTATCCTTAATATTTGAACTTGAAATATTAGATAATAGGATGAGGTTTGACTAGAGTATTTATTTAATTTATAAATTTTTTGGGATTCTCCTAGAGATATTCACTAGCTTGGTTCCCCTTTACCAATCTCCATTTCAAATTTTATGGAACATTAAAAAATTTCTTGATAGCTTTTAATGTCACGAGTCCCCAAATATTTTCATTCATTTTTTTCCATCCCACTCTAGGAGCTGTAAAATTTACTTTTGATGACAATGAAAAAGAATGAGGAATGCCATGAAATTCTTGAGATGTTTTCATCATTCACTCCGATGGATTCATACTCTTTTTAGGGGACCTAAGAACTCTTTATTTATTTTACTTTGGGGTGTTAAAGGAAAATATTTATTGAAAAATATTTTCATGAATTCATTCCACTCAACAAATTCAAATTCTTCCTTAGGTTTCATATTCTCGATCAATTACCTCCATTGATCAACTTCTCCCTACAAGTGATAAATAGATCTCATGACCTTCTATAAATCAGATTATTTTAGAATAGAGAATATATTTTCAAGGGAGTTTTTCAATTGTTCCATGATTAATGTATCTACAAATTCACTTAAATTTAGAGGTCTTTATCACATAAAGGTCTCAATTTCAACTTTCTATTCCCTAGGGGGATATATATATATATGTTCCACCCAATTCAATTTTTTATCGAAAAATGAGTTATTTGAGTAATTATTGTGATAATGTTCCCATGTTCAGGTTTAATCTGGTAGAGAATTAATTTGGACAGTCATCACATTTCCCATCACATTGGTTATTGACTCATTTACTCTTATTTCCATCCATTAACTAAAATAAAGTAAAATTAGGGATGATAAATTTCAAACTATTAAAACAATAAAAGGTACACTATGGACATTGAATGGATAACCCATAAATGACATGTATTCCTTAAATTAAGAATTTATAGGTTTAAATATATGTTATCTACAATATATTTATAAATATTAAATTTTATATTTTTTTTATTCCCTTCATAATGGTTTGTAAAAACCACATGATTAACCAAATAATATCCCCTATGAGTGTCTGTATTGGTGTTCAATTTTTGGGATCTGTTTATTTCACCAAGTATTAGTCAATTTAATACCAAATTATCCCTTTTGGAGTTATTACCCCATTCTATATCAGTTTCACAACCACATCAGCATCCTAGTATCCTGAATGGAATGTATTTTCTCTGAAAATGATATACATTATGATTTATAAAAATTTATGTATTTTTATTATTTTTTGTCTTATACCTAGGGTTTTTATTATGGTTTTATAATACTAATACCCCAAAAAAATAGACCTTACTCTGATACCAGCTATAAAAACCCATAACTTTTATACATTTTATTTCTTGATAATTTGCATCTAGGTACACATAATATAATCCTACAAAATAAATAGGTTGAGTGTCGTGGATAAATTAGGTACTTAACACAATAACATGAAATATGAATACAATGATATTATTAAAACTTCATAACATTCCTGTAAATTTCATAGACCTTCTAATCCTTCAGAAAATAATCTGGGGATGTATATAAGAAAGGGGTGATATATAAATCCCAGTAAGGGAATAATCAAGGAATATCATAATTTAAAGAGGTATATATTAGTAAATATTCATAAAAGTATTAAATAGAAATATTATAATCATAATACTAAAAATTTAATTATGATATAAGATGATTAAATCTAGGTAACATAGGAATTTTGAAACAACATAAAACATGACGTCATCTCCATAAGTCATGGTTAAATGATGATACAAAATAATAGTGTTCTTCGACTAACTTCCTTTACAACAAACATGGAATCTCATGAGATAAAAATGTTTCCCAATGTATTAGAGTGCTATATATGTTCGGGTCCACCCATCACATACATATCATGTACATGAATTTGTGTGCCACATACATCATACAACTTCAGAACCACATTAAAAAATTTTAATTCCAAAATTAAGGAGTTTGGGATACATAAATGGAATTCCCAAATAAATAGTGGATAACTACAACTAGGTTAATTCCATTTGATGGAAATGGGGATAGATATTCACAACACAAAAGTTTTCATGGAAAATCACAAAATAATTTGGAAGAATAACAAGTGTATATAAATTTTTATGGAAGTGAATTATGAGAGTGAAATGTAGTCACTAATTTCTTGGGAATCATAATTAAATTAAATGGTATTTTTAAAAACACATGTCAACATGAAAAATTGGAAATCAAAAGGCTTGATACAAATAATGTACATGAATAAATATGAAGAGGAATAGAACCTTGTACTTTAGAGGATACTTATAAATTCTTGGTAGGAGACTCATAAGATATTGGGAATACCATGGATAGGATTTATAGAGGTTTAGAAAGAGTAAAATCATGATCAATAGGTTTTTATTGAACATTAATGGGATAATGGGTGGGTATTTATATTGAAAGATAGGGGAATTCTTTATTAATTTCTAAACATGGTTTTGGAATCTATGAAATAAAATAATAAAAAGCACAAAACATCCAATGAGTTTTACCCATGGTTTCTACCAAATAAGATTGATTTCCAATATTTTATTATGTTATAAACATGAATAATTAAAATAATATCATTCATTATGTGGAAGTGAGGCATGTTTATAAAGAATCATTTTTTAAAACATTAAAATGAAATATAAGTTTGGTAGGATTCATTATAGGTTTGTAAAATTAATCAAATGATATAAAAAACAAATTTTAAAGGGAACACTAATTTCTGGTCTTTAAGGCCTTTTAGAGTTTTTATTTCATCACTTTTAGGCTATTATGACATCATGATACATACTGTATATTTATACCGTATTTAATTTTAACATGAAAATTTGACTGTATCAAAAAATTAAAAAAAAAATTAATGATTGGGTAATTTTGAAATGATGATATCTAAATTTATATTTATATTAAAAAAATAATTCTATAAATAAAATAATGTACACTTTTAGTTAAAATTATTTATTGGATGGAAAATACAAGTTTTTACGACACTAATAGCTTTCCGACCCGTATAAAAATTACATTAGACTTTATTTAATTATATTATCATTTATATTTAAAGAAATATTATTTAGTAGTATTATTTAATTAAAATAAAATTTATATATAAATTCATGAATTTATCAAAAGAAGTGTTTTAATTGAACTATATATTTCTCAAAAATATAATTTCTTATCTCCTTATATCAAGATATAATTTATTTCAAACTCATTATATAATATTGTATATATATATAGAGTAATAATGATAATGTTATGTATAATAATTTTTTTTATTAAATTTAAAATATGAAAATTCATTCTACTAGGGCCTAGATACCTAACCCATTCTTACACCAATTTTCACTCTAAGGGTAATGTGTGGGATGATATTATTTTCTTAGGGGGGTTCATTGAACGTGATTTGGACAGTGATGTATATAAGATTTTTATTCTCCCATAGTCACTTTCACTCATGTCTTAGTTGTTTAATTACATCATAGTATTGGTCAAGGGAAGATCCCAATGATTCCATATCCCTCGGAAAAATTTAAAATCTGGTACATAGGTTATGATTGTACTATTCGTGGAAATTAGGTCATCCTTCTGTGTCAATTAGATTTCATTATTATCCTTAATATATAATAATCTAAATAGTTGTTGTATAAGGGATAGATTTACAATGGTCATGATTTTTAATGGGCTTTTATGCCAAATAGAAAATTATTACTATGTTTTATAATGGTCTAAAATAAAAAATGATCCATCATCTTAATAACACGTAAATAATTCCATTATAGTTTCTTTATAATTATATTATTACAAAGTAATCTCTTCCATATCTATACTCACACATATATTATATATTTCTCATTTTAGGTTGGTTTAACCATATACATAAAAAATTAAATATATTTATATCAATGATTGATTTGGAAACATAATATTGGGTATTAATAAGTAAATAATTATTTTTTTGTTTTTTAATTATAATATAATCATTAAACTCATTAATTAATAAAAAATTGTTCATTAATTTTAAATTACCAAAACAAGAGCGTCACCGACTAATCCATCACAGATAAATACAATACTAATGTAATGAAATTATAAAATTATAAATAATTATAAAACATTAATTAGAGTAACTTTTATTCTTTAGGTATATTGGAATTTGGGAAAATAATAAATAACAACATTGTTATTATGAAACTAGTTCAAAATGATCAAGACTAATAATGCCTAATATTAGAAATTTATAATAACTAACTAATATTCATGTTTTTAATAATTATAAGTGACATTTATGAATGTTAATAAATATGAAAAATGTTTTAAAATAGGTTATTAAGATAGTTGGTTTTTATACATTAGATTCACTTTAGAAAAAATAAGGATATAAGGTAAGGGTTTTTTGTCAGATATTTAATTTCTTGAGTAATTTTTCCTATAATTATATGACACAATATTGATGAAATTTGGTGATATTATTATGAATGCATCATGTTTATATTATAGACACATTTCCATGTAATGTTTCATGTACATATGATCTTTCTTTGCATAATTTACTTATATTAATGTTCTCATGTTTATATTATTATGTTATTCCCTAAGTCTTACCGAATTTTATATTCTTTCATTGTTTATTCCTTAGTGAACATATGAGCTCACCCATTTCTTATATTTCTATTTCCCTAGGTTATGAAGAAAATTAATATGTATGATGTGTCTAGAATAGTGTCACGTGTCAATAATTTGTGGGAGAAATTGAATAATTATTGGATCAATTAATATATTATATATTTGAAAAAATTAACATTAGTTGTAAATGGCATGGAATTTTTTAGTTAATGATTTTTTCCAACTCTCATAAACTCTAATCCTAATATGTCATTGGAATGTATGTGACCCTATTTTTTTATGTCAAGAAATTGAGACAACTACATCAATAGGGTATCATAAGTGTGGGATTTGAAGGTTTAACATTATGAATTTCATCTAGGAATATATAGAATTTGTGTGAACTGAAATGGTTTTCCAAAAATTACTCATATATTTGAGCCCAATGAATTGAATTTTTGTTAAATCCATATTAATTGAAAATTTTAATGATCCTGGAACTCCATATATAAAGATAGATTTAGATTTGAATTGGGAAACTATAGAAAAGATGATTGATTTGAATGAACTTGTTTTAAATAAGTTTTTTTGGAAAGCGAAAAATGTTACGATTCTAGCTACTGATAATAAAATTATAAAGAAGAAGAATGATATGGAGAAATAAAATACATTGGTGGAGAAGAAAAAGAATATAAAGTGATCATAGAATATTATGGTTTTAAATCACCCATTTCAAAGAAGGAAAATTCCTTGGATACTATCGATGATAAACCTAAGTAGTTATCTATTAAACATTGAGAATAATAGGAAAATAAGGATAAAAAATATTCAAAATGTATGATTAATAGAATATTTGAATCCAATTATTTGTAATATAAAAATCTATAGTGAAATCTAAATAGGGAGAGACGATCATATGGAAAGTAGTTCAGTAGGAATTAAGTTTTACCTGAATGAAATATAGTCACACTATTATCTACCACATATATATTTTATAAATTCTATAGAATAATTTTAAATATTATCAAATAAATTATGTTTTAGGGTAGCTAAATTTGTTTATGGATTGGATAAGTACAATTATTTTAAAATAAATTATGTTTCATGGTAACTAAAACTAGGAAATAAATAGTGAATTAAATGAAATTTATATAAAATAATACAATAAATATATTCCCTCCCCAGTATTAAAAAATGATAAATTACAGAAACACTAGAATCAATTGATGCATTAGTTTAAGCCACTCTAAACCATTATCCAACACAATAACCCCATGTGTGAACAACATCTATAAAAATATATTATTCTTCTATTCCATCCTCAAAATATGATAATTTATCAAATTTTTTATCATATAATATTTCATATTTATCAAAATTTACATCTATAATATCTAAATGATTTGAGATTTTGAAATATCAGAAGTTGAAACCATCAAAAGTAGATAAACATAAGGATTTTTATGTCAAGGAAAGATTATATTCTGAAAATGATATTGACGTACTAAATTTTACTCTTAAGGATAAATGAATTGTAGAGAATCAACCAAAATTTGTAAAAGTTTTATAACATTAAAATTAGGATAATATATCTATTGAGAGAGTGTCAAGTAGTTTATCTAAGAAATATAGATTCAATTAAATTTATATTATAAGAAACTACTAAGGGTCAACAACATGATGAATTTATTTCTAGATATAAATTACTAGATTAACATACTAAAAATATTTCTTATAAATAATAAAGTCTTTAAATTAAAGTAAAAAATATTGAATCTCTTATTGAGGTAAAGATATATGTTCTTAACTTTAAGAATGAAAATGAATTGTATTTTAGGAATTTAAATAAAATGTAAAAGTATATGATGAGTTTGGATTAGGACCTATTAGAACCTGGAGGGTTGATTTCAATATTATTGAATGAAATAAAAGAATTATTGATGTTATCATAAAATCAAAATAAGGAACTTGATGGACATAAACGATAATAAGAAATAAAATATTAGTGATCAACATAAAATACTGAAGTCACTTGAAGAACATGTTGTCAAATCTAAAAAAAGACATAAATTTAAAATTTATCTATTTTTTTCTCCCATATTTCAATTATTATTTATCTTGGAATCATTATTGAAGAATATTAATGCCTAAAATATTCATTTTATTTTTAAAATTTTCATTTGATTATTATAGTTAACATTTATAATTAATGATATGATTCCTAAGGTTAAACTAGATTTTATGTTTTAAGTATCAATGTTCATGCATGAATTATATTACAAGATAACATCAAATCAATATTATTGAGAGATAATGTTCAATATTCCATGTTGATAGGGTAAAAATTCCAACTTTAACATTCTATATAATTTTTATGTATAA
Source organism: Viscum album (assembly GCA_963277665.1). NCBI lineage: Eukaryota > Viridiplantae > Streptophyta > Magnoliopsida > Santalales > Viscaceae > Viscum > Viscum album. The sequence continues at coordinate 730,482,895 of OY728155.1, forward strand.
ATTTATAGATATTTATAATTATTTTCCATATTTTCATATTTTTCCTATACATGGTTCATTCTTGAAAGTCAAAAATGGGGATAAATTATAAAAAGGTGAGATTTTTATAGATTGTTTCCACAAACATTGTTTTCTTAAGTTGTGTCTCAAAGGGGGATAATTTATTTCATTGGTTTTTATATATAGATTGTGAATTAATTGGATATTATAAAGAGTTTTGTCTAAATTTTCTTCCTCAAATTATATATATGTTTTCATTTCATATTATTATTATTATAATGGTGGATGTTGTAGATTGAAATGGATCTTAATTTTTTTAAATCATAATACACTACGCTGAAAATTTGACACGACTTAATGTTTTTTATTCTTCTATGTTTGGTAGTTTTATATTTTGTGAAATAAAGTGTTCATATAAATTATGAAACATTGAATAAGTTTGTTTTAATATTTTTATAGAACTTAACTACATCTAAATGATGATGGATTACTTCTTCTGATTCATTTAACATCGAACCTGATGAATGTGGAATGAGGTTGCTGGAGTTTTTATAGCATTGTCTAAAAATTATGACATCCACATCAAGAAATGTGAGATTATTCAACTTTATTGAATGAAATTTCAATCATTTTGAATCTTTCATCATCTAGTTTACTAGAGTTCTTACCATTTATTTTTTACTTTCATTGTGTCTCACTAAGATTTATGATTTTATAAGGATACATTATAAAATATCTCATCATTGTTGTTTGTAATCATTTAATTTTCAACCTTACATAGCGGAAAAGGTTTTGGGAATTGGTGACTTATTCTTTTTGATCAATTATGATTAATAGGATTATGGTGTTGGAATATGATAGCTTTTGAATAGATGAGTTTTTAATATTTTCTTTCATGGAATCATTTTCAGTCAAACAGATCAAATTTTTGTTCAAGGTTAGAGATACCTATTTTTTATGTTCATTTGAAGAAGTTACTTTTGGATAGATCATACCTTATGATCAGTTATGTTGATGAGTTCCATGGTTTTGGAATTGAATACCATAGACCGAGTAAAAAATACCACTTATGTAATCAATTTAATGTTTGGGCTTTTTTATAATAATTTCATTTTTGGGGTTTGATGATTGTTATATTTACCTTTGTTTTTTTGTTCAAATTTTAATTATTTTAAATTCTAAACTATCCATTGTATATTAGAGATGTATCTTAACTTATTATTAGTTAACTTCAAATTAATATTTTGTTTTTAACTCAGATAATTATTATAACTTCTAAGAATTGTATTTTTATGCTGAATTTACTCTTTAAATTACTCTAGTAATCTAGATACTATAATACTAACATCCCAAGTTTTTGAGTGGGCCATTTGATGAATTAATTTTGTTTTTTTATGAATTGGTGTAAGTGTCAGGTGTTCGGGCAAACACTAGAGGAAGAATGGTTGACCAAGCTACTGAAGGAAACTGATGCTAGATTTACACATCATGTAAATAAATTTTATGGTGTGTAATGGATTCTTGGGTATGACATATTGGGTTCACGATAAGAAAGGATCAGGGTTTATACCTAAGGCATTCCCAATTTGTAATTGGTTTATATATTGTAAACCCAATACATGATGTGTAGAATTTACATGTAGTGTAAATTTAGGAAATGTTTTTTAAAATATCCAAAAGGGGGCTCGACGCTCTCATTTCTTCACAAATAGAGGAGGTTCTTAGGAGGTCAAATGCCTCTCCTCTCTCCCCTAGGGTTCTTGATAACTCTACCATCCAAGATTTGATCTTAGATCTTTTAGTGGCTACAAATTCATCTTAGTTGGGTCTTTAATTCAAGATCCTTTTTCTCCTTTTCGGTCTACAGATGGTGTGCTAAATCCATGTGATAACATTTACCTAATTTTCATGTAATTCATATAAAATCATGTATACATCTAATTCAGATGGATTTTTTTGGCTGATATGAAATGAGTGAGTGTCTATGAGTATGAGTTTTATGGTGCCTAGATTTCTCCATGTTTTTACATGTGTTTTGGGGGATAGTTTCCTAAAAATTCCATTAGTTTCACTGAGAAAGACCCAAATAAATTAAGTTTTTATTCATTAATCATAAAATTTATTCGATGGGGTATTGTTGGATATACCCTAGATCCTTATTTCCTGATAATATTAGTAATGGGATTCATACCACATTGTTAGTTTAGGAAGGGGGTGTTTTAATTTATTAAATTGAATTATTTTTATAAATGATTATTTGTTACCTGGGAACATGATAGATGTGATCAGAGGATTGAGGTGGTAATGATAACCTAATATGTGGAAAATATATCATTAGGTTGGGCTCAAACCTGGTAATTGGGGTGATGTTTTTCACCAGGTTGGATTACATGGTATTTGGATTTAAGAGATGTGATCTTTAATATGAGGTAAGGGACCTTGTGATATTGGATGGTGTTGAACACTAGGATGAGAGATATGGTTGTAGGGGAATGGGGTTCTGGATAATGTGGCTTTGATACTATTAGTGTGACTACCTCTCACCCTTTGTTGGATGACACACCATTAGAGTGTTAGGCACTAAGATTAGACATAGATTGAGGTAGTGTTGAAAACTCATGTGGGTGGAGGACCTCATAGACTATTTATCTTATGTGATGGTGTTGAACATCAATTATATTTGGGTGTGATCACTATAGTAAGCCACAAGGATGGTGATGGACCATCAGTTGACGGTGATGAGACTGTCTATTGTGGGAGGCGGATCACCATATTTCTTGAGGCCATCAATCTATATTATTGGGAGTACATACATCACCATAACTTGGTATGTAGAGCTTTAATCCAATAGTGATTACTTATTGGGGGAAAAACTTCATCGTTCCTCAGACTTTGGGGTTCGAACTGATACTGACTTCTGAGCTGGGGTCCGACGGACTTAGTACTTGTTTATTGGGCCTACTCTTGGGATTCCAGTTACCTAATAGTGGGAATGATATTTATGTGACTTGATTAAAAGTGTAACAAGAGGGTTCACCTAGGATAATTTTCATTAGGTGATACCTTTGGATTTATGCCATGGATCCTCACCTTTATAGTTATATTTATACAGATAGATGTTATATGCTATATATATTAATGGGGGATTTTGTTCAGACATTACCAATGATTGAGGAAGAGGGTGACCACTTCCATATGCCTGCTAAGAAAAAGGTAAGTGGGTTATGTATTAAATATCCATGCACTATGACTTTTATTTATTTTTAGGAACACCCACATTTATCATGGATGTGAGATGGGAACTTGTAGGTGGTGGCCTACTAAGAAAGTTTCGCACACACTACACAGGTACCTCAGGGCATGTGTAGACTTTATATCTCTACGATCAGGTATGGTTCTGAGCTCCAGAGCTAGACCCTAATGATTGAGTGGTATCTTTTTTGTGGGAGGGATGGTGAGGGACCTCAGAAGTACTTTTATTAGATGGAGTTTAATTTTGAGCTTCATTTTTTAGCATGCTTATATATCTACATACTAATGGTCATCCACATGTGGCCCTACATCTTATCTACTATTCTCTATGACCTATTATGGAATGTTTTATGTGTCTTCAATTGGTAATATTTCATTTTGAATTGTTTTATAATATTCTACAATTGTTATTTATTCTTCATGTTTCCACTGATTTATCTCATTAATTTTGATATATCAAGGTATTCTTAGCTCTTTTATATACATAGAAAATTAATATTAGAATAACTAGATGAAAGTTTCTCCCAACTATCACCACTTTAAACCCTCACTGTTAGTTACCATCCTTTGGCATATGGGGAGGCGCGCCTAAGGCCCAGTGGTCAACTGGACCAGATCACTACTTTAAAGTGGCGTTTGGGTCAGGGCACTAAAAATGGTATCCAAGTAGTTTATTACATGAAATTATTAGAAAAAATTGGATATCTAATAATGGTATCAAATTCTGTCCTTTTATTTATTTTATCTTACTATTTGGGATGTAGTAGACCAAATACAAGGATGTTGTTGAAATTGGGTATATAGATAATGTTTGGGTGCCGTTAACCCCATGTACATGGGATAAACTAAGTTTCTATAGGTGGGAAATTGTTGTTCTTATTTGTGTTTTGATATTTGATTTGATTTCCACCTCATGTGTTGCACTTGGATGTGATGGTTATAGGTTATTTTGTATTGAACCTTGGCCTAGTATGGAAATGGAGGTTTGATTTTGTTATATATTAGGAACATAGGGTGTTTGATATAAGTATGTGACTATAATTGATTGTCATTGAGAAACTGGATTACGCTAAGAGGGGTTTGGGTTGTTTAATGTGTCTGCAAAGGAAGTAAAATAGTGTTTTCCTATATATACTCTCTTTAATGTCATTGTACTCTGTCAGTCCTAGAATGTGGATCCAATGAAATCTATATGTGATTATATGTGATGTAATATATATATACTCTTAACACTATTATTATTAGGCATAGATAATGGTTGGGGTTGAGCTATTTAAAGTGTCTATAAAGAAGCTAAACAATGTATTCTTATATAGCCTCTTTGAAAGAATTTTAATCCGCTACCATAGATTGCATATGATGGTTGACACTATTGGAAGAAGAGGGGTCATGAGGCAAGCTTTTATGTTAGGCTTGACTCTTATGTGGGTATGAATGGAGACATGAGGGTATGATACATTTGATACCTAAACATGATATGGGTAGGTTAGGGGATTTGAGGCAAGAGGTCATGAGATAGTATACATTAGGGGAGTGTAATGGTGGTGAGATTCATTTCCAATTACAGATTTTCCTCTCTACGATTACTATATATAATTTTATCATTTTCACCTTGTTATTTATATTTAGTGGTATTCCACCAAGAAATAAACCAGTGGAGTGTCGAGAGGGAAGTGATTTGGTGCCACTTGAGCGTGAATTGAATGAGGCCCTTGATGGTTGGGATGAGGCCCCATGGGGTTAGGATAATAATGATCCATAGGTACAGTCACATGTATAAGTGGAAAAATTGTTGGATATGGAATCTTTTGGGCCATGTCTTGATGACTAACTCACGGGGATCCTGGTTCATGTTATTCGTGGTATTGATCCTGGAGCTGATCAACCTATGGCATACCTAAATTAGGTGTTTCAATCACTTTACCCATCATTTTTTTAGGGTGATCATGGACCACATTTCGTAGAAAAATAGATTGATTTGATCCATAACATCTTTGACCAGCTTAAGACACCCCCAATCCAGAGGGTGAAGTTAGTGATGTACATGCTAAGAGGACCTTTAAAGAGCTCATGGGATGTACATGTATAGGATGGAAGACACGAGGGACTGGCCTATAATTATTTTGAATCCATATTCTTCAATCATTTCTTTCCAAATATGCTGAGGTAAGACAAGGCTTGTGATTTCCTGAATCTCCAACCCGGGGATAGTTCTATCACAGACTGTGTGGTGAATTTCATAGAAAAATTACGATTTTCACCTACTATGGTGGGTGATGACATCACAAGGGTTCATCACTTTGAGTATGGATTATGACATGTAATCATGGCTAAAGTGAATATTTTTAGGTTGTATTCCATATTAGGTGTAGTCAACTATGAACTAATAGATGATGAGAACTAGAATGACCGGTCATATTTGAGACAGGTGATGATGTTAGGTGATTTTAGCGGCGATGCTTCAGGTAGATGGAAGAAAGGTTAGAAGGAGTCTCTGTAGGTCCTTTAGAATAGAGATTAGAGAAAACCATAGAAGTGTGGGTGTTTAGCTATATGATTCTAGTGTGGGAAGCCAATACATATCTAGTCTCTATGTGAGCAACCTCCAAAGGCATTCCAAGCATGTTTCCTGATCAGGAATCTTGAAAGGTTCTATAGGAAGCCTTTCAAATAGTCTAAAGCTAGGGACCATGGAAGACTCAGGGATCAAAGGTCAGTCTAAGAGTTGTATTAGGAGATGGTATCCAAGATTCAACTATAGAAATAGTTCATGGAAGAGATAATGGGAACCAGTAGTGGGGTGAGTGTATATTATATGGTGCATCTCTATAGGAGGCCATGGAACAGGTAGCTAGGCTTCAGGCCAGGTGCATGCAACAGAGCTTCCAGGTGTAGAGAAGATCGGGAAGACAACTATAATGAGAGGTACATCATGGGCCTGAATAAGATTTCTTTTCTTTCGGTCTTGTTCAGTTTTGGTGAACGATGGGAACATCTATTATTTTTGGACTAACTTGTGGCTGGTTAGAAGGTTGGAATCGATTATGATATGATATATATATATATATATTTATATATAGATGAGGTGCTTAGGTATATGGGAATTGATGCAATTCAGATTCTATTTGAGATACATAGGCATGAGGGAATCAATATGTTTTGGGGTATGTATGAGGTGTTTTGGCATTATAATTTTCTTTGGGAATGCATATTAATAGATGATGTAGGTTTATTTTTGAGAATATGTTTTGGTGCATGATTTTTTGACATCTGATGATATGTGGGACAAAAATGGTTTCAAGCATGAAAGTGGCACGACATGAGAACCTAATGAGTTGAAGGAGTGACAGTGCATCACAAGATGAATTTTTAATATATGGATGGTTTTGGATCATCATAATACTATCTTTACATTGGTAAGACACCCGATAGATAAATCCTATAGTGGGGGTGAATTGAGGGGAGTTTACATGTGACTTGATGACTAGGTTAGAATATCTTGATTTTGATGAGATGGGGTTTTTTGGTACCATATCTAGGTAAATATTTATAACTTGTGGACAATCTATGTTAAAGTGTGGAGATGGAAACATACCGAGTCATTTTTCTGGGTAAATTTGAACTTAATTTTTGGTGGATGTCTCGTGTGTTTTAGAGAATACCGTAAGAGGAATAGATGACTACACTACTGAAGACATCTACTAAAAGATTTAAACATCTTGTAAATAAGTTATATGATGTGTAATGGTTTTGTGGTGAGAGTCCTAGTGGGTTCATGATGTGCATGGATATGGGTGTCTACTAGGGGAATTCATGATGTGTAAATGTGTTACATGTCATGAACCCAATAAATGGCATGTATAATTTACATGTTTTTTAAATTAAGGGGAATTTTATTTATAAAATCCATAGGGGGATCAACCATCTCATTTCTTCAAAAGCATAGAGGCACCCAGGAGCACACAATCCTCTCACCTCTCCTCCTAAGGATCTGGATATCTCTTTTATCTAAGCTTCAATATTCCAATTTTTGGTGGCTATAAATTCTTCTCGATAGGGCCTTTAATCCACCAACCTCTTTTATAATTTTATCTCTCCATATGGTGGAATAAATATATGTGACACCTTTTACAATATTATCAAACTGACTCCATGGTATTTAATTGGGTATGCACTAGACACTTATTTCATGATAATCCTAGTAAAGGGATTCAAACCACTTGGGTAGGTTAGGTAAGGTGTCTTTTAATTAATTAAATTGAATAATTTGTAATAAATTATTTTTGTTACCATGAGAATGTGACCGGTATGACTTGATTATTTATCTGATAATGATCACCTAGTTTTGAGGCGACTGGGTCATCATGTTGGGTTTTTCCTGGGTACTTAGGGTGATGTTGATCACTAGGTTGGATGAAATGGTCATTGAATTTAGGTTATGTGACAATTAAGTTGAGGGTAAGTACCAAGTGATATTAAATGGTTTTGACCATCAAGATGGATGATATGGTCATAGGGGAATAATGTTTCATATGATGTGGCCTAGGTGATATTTGTGTGATTTTTAGTCACCTTTTGTTGGATGATGCACCATTAGAGTCGTGTGCACATAGATAAGAGTTAGATCGATGGGTGTTAAACAATATTGTTCATGGATTCTCCCATATACTATGCATCTTATGTGATAGTTATGACCATATGTTATGTTTTGGGGTACTCTCCAAAGAAATCCCCAAGAATGGTGACAGACCATCGGTTGATAGTGATCAGATCATCAGATGGGGGTTGAGGCTCGCCATATTTCTTAAGGCTGTTGGGTCAGAATATTGGTAGGAAATACATCACTGTACCTTGGGATGTTTGGATTTGAGATGAAGGTGATTATTTTTTGGAGTGATGTCATCACTGTGTATCGGGGTATCGATCTTCAAGATGAAGGGGACTTTTGATATGGGGTCCGAGGGATTAGGGGTTTGTTAATTGGGCATGTCATTGGGACACTGGTAACATGATAGTGGGAAATTGGTGTTGGTGACTTTATTTTAGGTGTATCCTGAGGGTTCACCTGGGATTACTTTTAGCAAGGGATGCCTTGGGATTTATTCCATGGATCCTTTCCACTATAGTTATTTATATATATACCTACAAACAGATGTTGTATGATGTATATTAAACTGAGGTATTGTGTTCAGACATTACCATTGATGAATGAAGTAGGCGATCACATCCTTGTGGCTACTGAGCATAAGGGATGCATGTTATATATTAAATGTGTTCATTACACACATTTTATTTATTTTTAGACACACCATCATTTATTAAGGATGTAAGACAAGTAACGATTTTTGGTATCTTACCAAGAATTATTCTCACACCCTACAGTAGACCCTAGGGATGTGTATAGACATTATGTTTCTATGACCACGTAAAGAATAGTGATCAGGTGTTAAACCCTAGTGATTGAGTGGTAACTTTTTCATGGGATGGATGGAAAGGGACCTTAGAGGTTCTTTCATAAGCTATAGTTTACTTAAGAGTTTTATTTTTTAAGCATTCCTATATATGTATCTACTGATGGCTGGCCATGGGAAACCCTATTTATTATCAACTATTTTTCATGACCTAATATGGAACGTTGTATGTTTCTTCAAATTTTATTATTTCAATTTATCTTGTTTCATTACTGTTCTACTACAATTGTTTATTATTTATGCTTATACTAATTTATGTTATTTCTTATATTGTATTTTGGTCTTTTTCATATATTTAATATACATATAATATTATTATTATCACCACTATAGGGAATAATATCCCCAATATGACCTCTTTACACCGTCTCTACTAGTCAGTAGACTTTTGTGTATGAGGAGGAATACATAAGGACCAGTGGTCAATCAGTCGAGAGCACCATTTTAAAGAGGAATCTATGTATGAGTGCTACAATAAATTCGAGATGAACTTACCTAAGAGGGATAATAAATTGTTAGTAAGATTTGAAACTATAATTAACCCTCATTTATAGTGTTTTATTAACGTTCCCTAACATGGACAACATTGGATTGAGTACATTATTGATATGAAGAACTAAGTTAATTACTATGAACAAATGTAGTTACAAACTAGAATTATATTGTAATCATTTAAAAAATATATGTCTATATGTATGTAGTCAGAGAGTTTATATTATGCATAAATTATCAATATATCTATAAAATATAACTCTATAAGATATTGTTAGATTTGGGTGATGGAGGCTAAGACTTGAAAATATTGTTCCTATATATATTTTATTCAATCAAGTTACTCCCATGATTTTGATGCTACGTGGGTACAAAATTCATTATAGTCAACAAGATATCACTATAAAAATTACATAAAAAAGAGTCACACTTTTAATCTACAACTATGATAATTTTTCTTATATTTGTATGTAGAATGATGTCATATCCATTTAGTTTTCACAATTTCTACAAATAGATACTAACAAATGAAGGTTGTTAAGTTTTAAAAATGCTTCAACAATATCCTCTACCTGTATCTCTATTATTAACTACTTCTCCTTTTAACTCCCAAAGAAACCATAACATACCACCAGTCTTAACATGATTTTACTTATATAATTTTTGGTGCTTTCCTATGATATCACACACTTACAAAAACCTCACATTCTTCACTTAAATTAAGTAACTCACATATTAACCACCCTCATTGAAACATCATTGTGTTGTTTCCACTACCAACTTTAGTCACCACACCTTGTTTCTCATCATCAACCACTAAAAATCACTTCTCCTACCACTCAATACCCAATGTCATTCACCCCTACATATTCACCACCCCACATACTTGGTACAAACCCATCACATTGCTGTTTCACACAAGTATATACCCTTCTTTTTTTCAATTTCACCCTAGGAACCAATTATCTTATATCATTTCTTAATGTTTATATTATCATAATGTTTCAATTTCACAAAAAATTATACGGATTTATCTTAACTGAGAAAAAATATTTATTATTTGTTCTAGGAAAAATTCATGATAAATATGTTTTTTTGTAATAAATATATATTCTAGGGACATGTTATGATATTAATTTTTTTAAGGATAATTTTCAGTACCAGAATGTTTTACTTTTTTTTTAAAATTTTATTTTAATTGGAATACAATAAAGAAAATCATTCTATAATTTTTCTTCTTAGATAATAATCCCATAAAAATTTAAAAAATAATCAAGAGAGTGATATATGCTATAAATATTGATTCATATAAAAATAATTAATTGTTTTGAAAAATAACAGGTTAAGAAAAAAAGAAAGTGTATTAAAATATTATATTATATGGAAATGACCATTGGATATGTTTTTATGTAGACATGGAATTGTTTTTAATATATTATGCATATATTCTAAAAGTGTACCAAAATGATCAATGAAGTATATATTAATTTTCTTCAATGTTACAATGACTGAACATGTTTTATATAATTTTTTCAAATGATTTCTCAATATATCAAATATAATTGATTAAGAAAACAATTTTACATAATTTTATTATGTGTACATTTCCCCATAATTTTGGTGTGTTTTTCTTTAAATCCTAAACCTTATTATAATTTTTTTCACCTTTTCCATCATCATTCTACTTTTAACATCAATCAATTAAATTAAGGACTAAATGAATTTGTTATGTGAAATATTTATTGTATATAATTATCTAATTTTTTTTAATTTTTTTTATTTTGAGTTTTGATGTTAGATTAATGTTTCATACCCAATATATATGTTATCATTATAATTTTAAAAATTTTAAGACTTCTTTTATTTAATATGTAAAAAAAATTATTTATTAATTATAGGATGTTATTTTGTTTTAATATGTGTTTTTATAATAATATCCCCAACATTGTTCCCACCCTTGAGGCCTAAATAGAAGCCCTTATAACCTCAAGCACCCATCCCTATATGCTTGAGTATACCAGCTAGCAGTGAATGTATGATAAAACACATGGGAATTATATACTGTAAATATAATAATAATAAGTAACAAATAAATAATACAATATCAATAATATGAATAACATACGGGTATAATGTTTTTAGTAGAAAAACCATAATTAAATAAAATCATTATTTTTTAACAGATAGAACCAAATCATGTCATACAGTCATGATTCTATAAAAGATCACCAATGTGTCGATCATATACAAAATAGAAATAAATTTGAAAATTAAATAATGTAGAACCATTAATTTTCATGCTATCATCTTGGACTTATGCCCATAATGTCATTGAGATCATAAAGCTTTTCCTCTTATATTAGGGTTCATGTTTTTTCCTACATGTTAACCATAAGGCTGGTTCATCTACTAAGGTGAATGTACATGTTGTAAGACTAAAACATAGTATTCAACAAACAATGAGGCCCCTAATAAAACTTATACATATATGTATGAATGTACAAATTTATATAAAATTTAAAAACTAATCATATGCATATGCCGTCCAACCCATTCAGTACTCCAAAGACACCACAATAATTAACTTATATATTAATCGACTAGTACCCAAGTGGGATAGATACTCCAATAGTTTGACAAAAATATGAGAGTTAATTACCTATTACTACTTCAACTATGGAATAGGTTAATGTAATGTGACCACTAGTTGTAATAAAAAACATAACTGAATGGGTTATAACCAATAAAAGAAGAGTGTTTCCAAGACATTCCCTTGTCACCTACCCATTTTGGTTATTTCATTCTCATGCGATTCTATCACTTTACAAAGGTAGGAATATTCCTAATCCCAAGGGGGTTATTATAAAACACTTTTTAAGAAAATAGGATAAGAGGTCAAATAATCCCATGAGGGTTTTTTCCCTAGTTCAGTACTCTCTAATAAATTTTAGAAATTTTCATGAAATATTTCATGTGAAAGGAGGTGGGAGGGGACTTGGAGTTAGAACCAGTATCATAAAAGAGGATTACTATGTATAAAAGTGTAGGAAATCAGAACCCATATAATTTACTTACATTTAATGAGGCACTAATTTTTTTTTTATTTTCATGTTATAAGGACCATAGTGGTTCATTTTATGGTCATACATTCATGATATCTTCTAAGAAATATAATGTAATGTGTAGTGGACTAATAGGTGAAAGGAACCTAGTAATGGATTGGTGGGGGGCTCAAGTTGAAGCATACATTTCTGAATTAACCTAATAAATGATTCATGTGATGTTTTTTTTTTCAGAAACCAAGATGTGTATCTTAAATTAAAGTATTTGAGGAAACGATGAGGTGTATCTTGATTCTAGTTATTTGAGTAAACCAAGAGGTGTATCTTAACTCAAGGAATATAATGAAAACAAGTGGTTGATATCGAATCAATGTGTTTTACGAAACCAAGTGTAGGTTCTTTTAATAACTAGAGATATCCTAATAGGGGTATAAATTAGTGTGTATGACAATTTTATACTTTTAAATTTTACTTTTTAATCTTTTTTTGGATCTCTTTCCCAAGATAAAAGGAACTATGTTCAACCTATAAATCTTGATGACTCAAATACTAAATCAAATATGAATATATAAGAATGTAAATAATGCACAAAACATAGAGTTTTTATTGTTTTATATATAGTAGGCTTTGTATAAGGATTACACACTGACTATGTGTATATGTGCTAAAAATACACTAAGGTTCACCAATTCCATGGATACAATTTTCTGGCCAAGGTCAATCTGTGAAAGATTCATTGACTTTATAAATTTATGGGTTTGGTCACTCCACACATATGGTTCAATATATCTTCTTCTTCCCCATACACTACATAGGGGAAAGAATGATCATTTTATAGACTTGTATTTATCCTTTTTAGATAAGTCACATGAATGTATTTTTCTATTTAACATGATTATTTTATTGCATCATCGCTTATTATTTGATGTTTAATTTCACTTACAATCTTACAATTTCCTTTCATTTTCTACATGAGATAAAAAACTCAACGTGAGAGACAAAATCAACTTCTTACACAATTTGACATAAGAAAAACTACTTTTGATTAATACAATTAAAAATTGGAATTATCTTTATTATGATCTATATTCTATTCCAAAAGTATCATGATATAAAAATGAAACTTAGTATTACTTTTTACACAACTTAATTACATTTTCACAACTTATGTTCCCATAAGTATGGCCTTGGAAGTACTTATTTATGTACCAGTACAAGGAAGTTATCTAATGTAAGCATATCCTTCACAAAAATGATGTATTTTACCAAACAGTGTGTTTTTAGAACTCATGGATTCACAAAAGTCACTCATAGAACCCAAAAATTCACGTAACTTCACTTTTGTGAATTCAAATTAGTTTTATCTCTTTGTAACATTCCTTTTCCAAGTATCTCTTTTATTCCTTAAGAATCATGTATTTAAAGGTAAATGATAACCCATCATATAACTCTTAACATCAAGTTCATGCATCTTCACCTTTGCGCAGGTGTCACCAATATTATTCATTCATGAATCTTTTATTTTCACAAATATTCCTATGTGTGATGTTAATTTTTTTAATATTAATATAACTTTAATTTCATGACACTTATAAATTTTCCATTAAATACATCCACATGTTCTCATGTTACACCACTTGTCTAAGAGTCTGACTTTATTGCACGATTTTTTTTCCTTTTCTTTAGTTTTTTATGTAAAATTCCCAAATTATTCCTTAAAACATATTTAATGATTACTATATATGAGGACGATTCAATTTCTATTATCCTTCTACGGATATTTAAAATATCCTCCAAACGTCTACTAACTATGAAACTTATCAATTTTTATTTTTTTTAATTTTACCATATAAATATCCTCACTTTTAAAAATCCAACATTCTTCTGAGTATGTACAAAGAGACCATTAAACTTTATCCACTAATTTCTATGAACTCTATTTATATATATATCTAAATTTGATTCATTATTTAGTTAAATTTTTTAATCTCACTAACTTCCTCAATTTGGTTCCTACTTCAATACTTCCCCATTATTAACACACAACTTATTCTAGATATCTTCTTGAACATCTTATAAATATCTATCCACCTATATATTAAAATTAAGGGGTAATTTCTATATGATTTCAAAATATCAGCCTCCACTTCACATCAAATGTATTCAAAAGCTCATACAAAAATTCCAAAAAACATTCCATATCTAATGCCATACAGGAATCTACCCTTCCATATCTTTTGATCTAGACTTCTAAGTTTCTTAGAACTAGTCTACCAAATATTATAAAGAATAATATAGCTTTCTTCATTACTTCAACGTTCTTCACCTACAACTTTTAGATCATGGTCAACAAACTGTGACCACCATATTTTGATCCATTAACACTTTCAGAGTCACTCCCATTAATTTACCAACTAAAGTATATATTTTTAGTTTATTCAAAAGTTATTATAAAAAAATCCAACAAACAACCTCCTGGTTGAAAAATATGTTGATTCAATGTGTTTTAATATACCAGGATGATATTATAAGATCATGGTGTTTTAGGGATCCCAGAGGAGGATGTAGACTCAAGGTGTTTTATTAGTACAAGAGGATAATATCAACTGAAGATGTATTATGAAACTAAGAGGTGTATTCCTATTCAAGGTGTTTTAGGAAACCAAGAGTAGGATCTCGACTCAAATTATTTTAGGAAACCAAGAGGTGTATCTTGATTCTAGGTGTTTTGGTGGGTCTTATACCTGAGATTCCAATATAAGAAATCATTTACATAAGGGAATACCCTAAACCCAATTCCGTATGGTGGTGGAATTTTCAAATGGGAATAATCTTCTATAATATTCTTGAATCCTATAAAATATTTGGTTCACGTGAAAGGAGGGATTTAAGTGAAATGAGATTTAGATAAACGTACAAGAAATTTATTATAAAAGGGGTTTCCCTATACCCATTATTACATTGAAGAATGATTTTGAAAAGGATGAAACATATGCAACAATATTCTAGAGTCCCATGAAATATTATGTTCACGTGAAAAGATAGATTTCATGAAAGTAATATTGGGAACCTAGAGGAAAAATCTTTAGTAAAGTGGGTCATCATAAGTAAAATAGTTTGTGGAGATTGGCCATTATAAAAAGGGAAACATTCACTTTTAGAAGAAAACGTTTTTCCTAAGATTTGGGTTTTGTGAATAGATGGTTTCCACCAAGGGGTATGGAGGTTTGGAGATAATCCCCTCATAAGTTTATTTTTTGGGTAGTCCTCTATAAAATATTGAAGCATGAGAGGCATAGACATTCTCAAAGGTATTCTGTGGACTATACCACAATTTTATTTACAGAGTGGATACATTACTATGATGTTTTTATATAGAGGATTTTCTACCTCTTTGAACATATATATCAAGTCTACCTGAGATAATTCTTCCCCAAAGACCCTCTCTCAATGGAATTTTCTAAACATGACATGATATCTTGAAATCCATAAATTTTAAAATATCTAACTATTCGAAGTGTGTTAAAAAAATGTTTGGGTCTATTTGTTAAAAAATTACTTCAACTACCTACTTCAAGATATGTAGAATCATTGCTAAATAGAAATTAATTTGACCACATACTAATTCTCTTCAACACGAAAAATTATGATTGAATCATAAAGTAAGACTCATAGTCACAAGGGATGACCATCTGTAGTTCACAATTGATGGTGTGGTTAAATAAAATTTAGAAGACCTCATTGGAATTTCACCTCCATAATAAAATGATGATGAATTTTCAAAATATTCTGGAATTCATAAACAACTTCTTTATTAGGATAAAAAATATTGACCAAGCTACTTAATTACTTCACGAACACAGTGGAATTTTACATTTACATTGAAAATGAATTATTAACTACATAAAATCTAGTAGGAAATATAGAAACAACATTCTATGATGGAAAATGATATATGTTGACATGATTAATTTATGTTTTGTGAGGTTTATTTGTGGTAGAATACCTACACTTATGTACAAAACAATCATACCTTAAAATGGATGTTACTTTTTTATTTAGTTTCTATTTTAGATCTAAAACCTATCAAGTCAAAAATAATGAAATGGACTATTCATATGGATACATGGTTAAACATAGAAGGTGTATTTTATAGAAAACATTTTCTTAGAAACCCTTAAAAATGGGTTTTATGATTATGAAACCCTTTTCTTCAGTAATTGATGAAATATATTTCCTAATACCATTAGGATGTTTTAACCACAACATCAAAAAATGGATTTTTTTTGAGGAATATCTATTCCTCAGTGAATGAGAAATCATATTGTAAATATAGATACCCTCTGTATATTCTTCACTCATGAAGATTCTTGTTTTTTGAAACATGACCTATATTATATAGTTAAGGATTGTGTCATAGATTCTATGGTAAATTTTAGAGCACACATTTTTTAGTTCTAGTAAAGAGTATGATTAACACTAGTATAAATAATATAATTTGTGTTGCAGTTTTAAAATTTATTATATATATATATTAACCAATGTTAATTTTTTTGAGTGCTTATTATTCATATAATCAACATTAAAACCCATTTCATAATGGGTTTTAACATCATCTATATTATTGATAATGTTAAAAACATTTTTAATGTCGGTTATTATATAATAATTGTTACAAAATGATATTTTTATATCTGTTATTTATATAATAAATTTCAAAAGTATAATTTGTCATTGTGTGCAAGTGATGTTTCATTTTTGTCACAACATTCCCTTTCGATTTTAATCTTTCAGCTGAAATATTTATTACACTATGGGCACACGTTTTTTAATACCATCTATAACGTTTCATTCCCCATCTTTCTATATTACAAATCTACTTCTTCCTCATTGTTCTAAAACTTGTTCATTCTACTAATTATTTGTTTGACTAATTTTCCTTGGTATTTATAATTATTATATTATTATTTAGTTTTTTTGATATGTTTTTTCATAGATATTTTTTTACAATTAGTTTTTTACAATGATAAATTCTTTAGATCAAGAAGAAATTTTAATATTCCGCATTAACTTTACCATTATATGTCCAAAACACCCCATGATTTATTCTTGTAATGGAAATGAATATCATTAAAGGATATTTATATTCAATGGAAACTACTATAAGAAAGAAAATGAATATGAATTATTGATACATATTTATTGTTTCTATGTGGTTTCTGCAATTTTGAAGTTATTATATCTTATTTTTTTCCAAGGCCATTACATGTTTTGTTTTTTTTAAACTACAAAATTCAATTTTGGTTATTTTAATAGTAAACATGGAACAATAATTAAAACATCAGTTTTGTATATTCATAGAATTATTGGTAAATTTTGATGTGAACTATAAAAATAAATGACATCCAAATACTTAAAAGTTTGTTAAAGAATCATTTAAATATTGGCTTATATAACTGATGTTAAAAAAAACACACAACATCAGTTGTATTCATATTAGCTAAAAAATAAATGTTAAAATAAAAAAACAAACTTTAAAATGTTTTGTTCCACTAACATGAAAATTTCATCACTTCCCTAATACCAGGCTATATGAATGGGTTATCACATATGGGGAATGCATTAAAAACACTCATAGTCTAGTCATATTCTCTTAATTATCACCTATGAATAATTGTTTATCCCTTACATAAAAAAGGTATAGGCGAATGGGTTATCACATTTTATCATAATCAATATGGTTAAATGGGTTATCACCACTGTATATTTACATGTGGGTGAATGAGTAATCACCACTATAAAATGAGTATGGGTGAACATTCCATCACCACTTATAAAATTAATGTTAAATAGGCCATCACCTATGGTGAATTGATAATCACCAATAATATACTATATGTGTGAACATGATATCCCCAATAAAATTAACATAATAAAGTGTGAATGAATAAGGACCATAAAAATTATCTAAATCAATAGTGAATGGATAATCACCATAAACATAAACATAAACATAAACATAATCAAGGCTTAATGGATAATCACTATAAACAAAATTATAATCAAGGGTTAATATATCATCATCATAATCATAAATATAATCAAAGTTTAATGAATAATCCCTAAAAATATAAATTAATCAAGGGTTAATTAATTATCCACATTAATATAAACATAAACAAGAGTGGGTGGATTACTAGGATAACCATAACATAAGAAAGGGTGAATAAATAATAACTAATAATATAACATAATAAATGGTGAATGGATAATCACCATAAATATGAACATAATCATGGGTGAATGGAAACTCATGTGTAATAAAACATAAATAAATAGTTAATGAAATAACCTTATAAACATAAACATAAACAAGGATGAACAAATATTCACTTTAATAAAAACATAAAATAGGGTTAATCAATAAATACTGTAGGCAATGGTCTATCTAGTCTAAACTACTCACTTGGAAATCCATTCCTAGGTTGTTTTACATGTAGAATACATATTTCATGTATGAACTACATTTCTCATTGATTTATATCCCAAAGAATAACCTGTCTCACTATAGTCATATTAAAGTTTCCACTAATTACATTAAAAATCCAATATAAATCTAATTCATCCTTATCATAGCCTATATTTCATTTTCCATCATCAAGTAATATTTAAGGATACTGCACAAGTTTCCCTAAATTAAATCTCATGCAAGAACACCCATCATGGGTTTCAATTTAGGGTTTCTCACCACTTTCCCATGGTAATATGTCCATCGACTACCATGATCATAAAACACAAGGCTTGATATACCTATCATTTTTTGGATAGTACTTAATCATTATTTGAGAAGTATGGAAACCACATTTTCATCCATTACTGGTCATTCACACACAACTACAAATAATTTTATATCACATGGTTAATTCAAGGACTAATTAATTGGTTTTCCCATATCCACCACTCTAAGTGTGCATCACAAAAACAAATATCCCTAAAAAATGTGATCCATTTATCAAGGTTGGATACCCACCTAGTTTTAACCTCTTTTCCACCCAACAATTCCATAAGTAAAATATATAATTTCTTGGATCTACACTCAATTATAATACTTTGAGTACCTAATAAAAATATAACATAAGTTAATAGACTCCCCAATCATAAATGAAATGGCCTTAGAAACATCTTGGGTCACTCATAGATGCTTACATAAACATTAAAATAATATAATAAATAAAAGATTACTATAATCAGGGTAATATTAGAGACTAACTAATGAAAAGGAAGATTTATAACCTACTAGAAATAATCTTTCTTCACATTATCATTGCTAAGAAAATACAAATAAATCATCATTAGGACCAGAATCCCCTTGAAGCCCCCCCATAGCTAAAACATTAAGTAAAAAGATTTGAACCACCCTAGAAATTAATGAAAACATATGATAATGATAATACACAATTATTTAATTCTAATTTCTCTTAAATTCAATATATAGTTTTTGAGAAATCATGAATAAACATGGTATTTTATTTCCAAGGGTTATGTCATGTGAAACAATGTGTATTGATCGCCCATAGAATACATTAGAATTTACAGATTAAATCATTATTCAATCAACATTATTACATCATGATTTAGTTGAATAATAATAAAATATCTACTTCCATCATCCTCAAATTATAAGAAATAAGATTTTAATAATTGATGAGTAGGAAATGAATATAAATTAATATGAATTGGTGGAATAAAAACTCCCAAACATCATGATCTAACTAGGAGAAATGGTTTAGGAGAAAAGAATTATCGGTATATTCTCATCTATCTTCTGTTAGTTGGGTTAATGAAATCACTTAAGGGTTTTGAAGAAAAAAACTAATGACATAACTTCTACCAAAATTATGTATGGTTTGTGTTGCCACATCAAAAGTTAGGTGGTTCCTTGATGAAACCTTCATTATCCCCTTCTTTTAAACAATGTCTAAAATTATGGGTCCAAAATTTTAGTTTGGCGATCTTTTACTCATACCATTACACTAAAAACATCCTTTTAAACATTTAAAATTTCTCCATATGATTCATTTAATATGTTGAATTAATAATTCAAAATCAGCCCTAGTTACACTCTCATTGAAATTTGATTTTCCTTAACTCCACTAAAACATCCCAATTTGGGTCATTACAATTTAATTATTTTAATAATCTAATATATATATATATGAATAATAGATAGATTTATCATTAGGAAAAAGTTTTATGGAATTTTTTATAGTAGCTGAGCAGTTTATTAATAATACCTATATTTTTAAAAGTGTGGTTATTTGATGTTTTTTTAGAAAATAGGTAAAATATATCTTTAAAAATGAGATATTAAGAAATAAAATTGGGTTCTAAATAGATTTTTGAAAAATGATAAGAATTGGACACATAATAGGGAAGATTATGTGTACATTCATTTAACAGAAAGTTATCATATGGATGTTAATCCAATAATATTTGATCTAATTACATTATAATTAATGAAATGATATATCTCCTTCTATCTAAATAGACTAGCTTTGGGAGTATTCATATTCTGGGGAGTAATCCTCATTTTAGTTTATATGGAGAAACATTGATGTTCTTTAAATTTATTCATGTCGCATGTACTTAATTATATCCATGATGCATTAGATTTAGTAAAATTTCATTTATCATTTGGTTATTACACTTGAAGACCATGATTCAGTGTATAAAATCTTCATTTGATATATTATTGGTATTGTTACCGAAGGCACTCCATATTAGAGTGATGAATCTATAGATATACTGCCTCCCAAGGAAGTGAAAAAACAATATAAAATTATATAAGAGAATATTAATACATACCAAAATCAATATAATATTGAATAGAAGAAAATAATAAAATAAATATTTGTGGTATATATAAAAACTATAGGTGGAAATATAAAAAGGTAAATACAATTAGGTGTATTATTCCATGAAAGGTTTTGAACCATGGGAAGTAGATCACCAAAAATTAGATGCATTACTTATAACTAAAACTGAGTTTGAAGGGATTTGTCATGTAATATAAAATTACTAAATAAAAGACCAGGAGTATATTGAAATACAAAGAAACCAATAAGATAAATAACTAAGAAAATTTATTGGAATGAGTTTGATTAGAGACACATAATATTTTCCAAAAATAGTCATAATGTATAACAAAGTTTTGTAGTGTATTATTTTAACGCATTTAGGTTTATGTTTAGTTCAAACCATAATATATGGGACTAAAACCACTAGTCATTTACTATGGGTTGCACTAAACAAAGACCTAAATGTGTTACACTAAACATAGACCTGAGTGGAAATTCTATTTTTTATTATCCAATATCCCCTTTAAAGCACAATTGGATTGATCGAGTTCAGGGAATGAATGTTGGAAATTTCTAATTTACATTAGTAATCTTCAACAAAATGTTTTATAATGATTATTAAGTGAGGAATAATCCCTCTATATTAGCATAGTAATAAGAACAAGTGAAATTTGTTAGCATGGATTCAAACTGGAATGTTTTGGTGAAAATTTATAGAATGTGATTTTTTTATTGAATATGGTTATCTTGGTACTACTTCCTTTTACAAGTAAACGCTTAACTAAACCAAAATATTTGTATGAGGAAAATAATTTTAATGGTCTAGGGAGATCATTGAGTGAGATACAGTCGATTTTCATGATCCCTAATTGGTTCTATATAATTTTTTTTGTTACATTAATAATTGTTTTATGATTTATAAATATCTTAGATCATTTTTATAAAAGGTTACTGAAATTAAATTTATTTCAATTTTTTAAATACATATATGTCACAAGGGAACAAGGAACTTCTTCCAATGGTGGTGGTAAGTATAATTCTGATTTTATCTTAATTTAAAATGTTTATTTGTATGTATATTCTCAAATAAATATTATTTTTTAAATTAAAATAATTTAATGGTTATAATATTTTGATTTTCTCTTTTTCATGATATTTTGTGTCTTGAAGAAGACACATGGGCTCTAGTAGAATGGTTTGTTCTAGTAACCAACAAAATTTATTATTTTATGAAACATTTCATCCTATAGATGAGGGTGAAAGTGATTTAAATTTTCAAGTGGGGAATATAAAAAGTGACACCCCAAGTATTTCCCTCGATGAATGATGACTGAACATCATTTCTCAGGATATTATTGAGAATTTATTGAGGGAGATTCATGTAAGATAAAAATATAAATTTTAATGATATTCTATATATTATTATTATAGCCAAATATTTTTTTGAATGGGATACTTTCATGTCCTTTATTGATAAGTTTTAGTTAGTGTGTCTTGAAAAAGAACAAAACATATGGAAATATTAGAGAGGAAGGGAGAAGAGAGATAACTAGGAACTATTATTTAGTGTTCTAAAATTATTCTAATAGTCTACCTTTGTGTTCTTAATACATTATTTCTTGATTAGTTTGCATTATATTGATGTTATTTGATGATGGTGATATTGATTGCATTGAATATTAAAATGATTATAGTATTTCAAATGTATTATAATTGGATATGTTGAATGTAAAACGAGTTTAACAATCTTTTAAAAAATTGATCAATATAGGGGATGCCTTCCAGACATGGAGATTAGCATCATTCATAGCACAATCATGATTTATATTTAAATATTTTTTCATTGTAATGTTTAAAATTTTCTAGTATAGCAAGCACACTAATTTTAAACCAATGTTATGAATATGTATTTCTGCAAGCCAGGTGGGCCAAAAATAAGATATTAGTGTGAATGAGGACTCTATATTTCATTAATCTAGATATTTTTGTTATTATAATAAAATTTTAATTTAATAAAAATAATGAATTTTTATACAATATAGAAATATTAATATTTTTATACTAAATAATTATATCTATTTTAGGTGTAGTTTCAAACTGAGGTAGAATCATTTTTAAAGGAGAATTGGAATATTTAAGTGTAGGGATGATATATTTTAGTGTATTATAAGTAATGATAAACATTGTTATTCCCTAACATATGGATTAGGTTCTCTACAATATGCGTTCATTAGAGAGGAGGAAATTGGTGCACGGTGGGAAATTTAGATGCAAAAATAGGGTGAGGTGGATACTATAGTGTAGTTATTACAACATGATACAAATTCTTAATTTATCTTTTTAGAAACATATTATAAGGAAATATGTTAACATTTTATGAAAAATCTAGAGAAAGTGGGGACATAGTGTTCTGGAAAGGTCCACACACCCATTAATGATGCACAAGTTCAGGAATCATTGGTTAAAAAATTATTATTATTTATATTCATATCATATAAAATATATATTAATAATAGTCTCTAGATTTAGTTAGTTGGAAGGATTTTGAGTCCATATGTGATCTGAAAAATTACACACCAGATGAACAAGGTATGTGAAATTATTTTATTATTTATTAATTCATTTGAGAACAATAATTATAGTTGGCTTTATTGTTTTGAAAGGGATTTTAATTTCAATATATATATCACACACAGACTACTAATATGGTAAAAATTTAGAAACTGGTCATGAATTTTTATGAAAAATATAACAAGGGTCACTAAATAATTTATGATATGTTGAATTGAAATAGTCATTAATCTAACTTATGTTGAGGTTAGAGTGAGCTAAAATAGAAATTTTAAATTGAAAAGTGATTACAAATTAGAAATGTGGTAAACAAAATATATCATAGGATATACCTTAAATTATAGTACATTAATCTTCTAGATGAGAAGGATTAAATGAAGCTTAGTTTGATGCATAGTTTGGTAGAAATGAAACAAAAACATGTTATTGATTTAAATGTTCTTTAAAACACAGTTTTGAATAATAAAACCAGAAAAAATATAAAGTTTTTTATGAAATATCAAAAAAAAATGATTAATTTGTAGAATGTAAAAATAAACATTATTTCAATCCAATGTTTGGTGTGGTCAGAATAACCAAATAAAATAGTTATAGAATAAAAATGGAGTAAAAACAAGTGACACGGTTAAATCCAATAAAAAATATATAAGTTTTTTAATTAATCATACTAAAATGATAACTAATTAATTTGTGACATATAGAAATTAATGAAACATTAATTTAACGTATGATGTTATTGATATGACCAAAATAATGGTTTTCTAGAATAGATTAAAGGGCTTAAATTTTTATTTTTTATTGTTTAATCCCTTGAATTAACTAGGTTGATGGGGAACCCTTACATGAACTTTAGTCCTAGAGGCATAAGGCCCAGTACATGACCCAAATCCATAAATACCCAACTAAATTGGAACTAACCTTCCCCAAAATTTTCTTCATTGATGTAACTTATATCCCCACCTCACAGGGCTAATAGTGTAGAATTACCAAATGTAGATCTACATAGTTTCTGGTACCAACAATATAAAAAATGGAATTAATAGACGTTTTTCTGTGGACATGAGTTTGTTTAAACCACTGCCTAATCATATAGAGAAGGTTATTAAAACCATAGTATATTGTATGATTGCAATTAATTTAGCGGTAGTTTCATTAATTTTGTGAAAGTTTTGTTATGTGTCATTTTAGAGCATTTAGAATAAGTTTCTTGTCTATTTAGAATTGGTCCTTTTATAAAAAAATATCCAAGGAAAATATAAATAAAATGAAACTAACCACTAAAAAACATATTAGAGACAGTTTGTTTAACCAACAGTTTATCCTAACCACCACTAAACATATTTTTTAATGTGTTTAGTGACTGTTACTAAGAACCACCTCTAAATAATATTTTTTTTTTCAAAATATTTAATAAAAATTATAAATATAAAAAAGTAACTTATAATAAACATAAACTTAAATATATGATAAACCCATTATACAAATGTCATACAATAACAATCATCATAATCTCTGTCTTAGTAAACCCATACATCTCTTATCTAATACCTCAGTTATCAATATATACATAAAAAATATGTCCAAGAACAACCCATTCTTAATATATATCCATTTAACTACCTCTAAGTCATCTGTTAGCCTCTACACCATCTCATAAACTAAAACTGATCACATCATCTCATCAACAGTAACCAAAAAAGAAAACAAAAATTATGACTAAACATAATAAATTAGAATTTCACTAGAATAGTTGATAAACTTTTATGATACCATAAAATATATGAACCATCATGACTACCTTCTAAAGAATGCATGGTTCAGAACAACCATCCTTCTACTTACTGACAGAATGTCCCACCTATAATGAAAACCAGAACATTTAAGAAAAAAAGTGCGAAAGAGAAAAGACACAAAAGATATTCAGAATGGAAAAAATAAAATCAATTTTTTTGATAATCAAACATAATAATTTTTAATATAAAAAAATAATATAAAATTAAAAACACTTTAAAAACATAAACTTACGTATTTAAGATAATATCCAACACTTGAAACTGAAAAGAGATGAGAAGATATTCTAATTTATTTTTAAAGTGACATGAGATGTGCTTGAAAACTATATAAAATTTTTTTAGACCTTGATATAAATATTTTTTCTATATTTCTAAAATAAATTAGAATTTATTTTCCCATGGCTTCATATTAATCTGAGGTCATATTATATGGTTTTGATCATTCCATGCTTGTTTTAGTGTTTTAAAACACTAAAAATATGATTATGGACTTCATTGAAAAAACATAATTCCGAATGATGTTATTCAATTCTAGTATTTTAAATTTCAATCTGCATTCTCTAATCCCTAATTTTCGGGTAATATAATGTTGTTTTCTTTCTTTTTACCCACAACACTTGTTTTTAAAGACTTTTAAACCTTTAAAAGTGTATAACGAGTAATCTGAGAAAATCACCCTTTGGATTAACATGTTGTCTATGAATTCATGGAAAAATAACATAGTTATAAGGCCCCAACCATAAAAAATTATTCTTGTTTAGTTAACTCAATAATTCACATTGAGAATATTTT
This sequence comes from Viscum album, assembly GCA_963277665.1. Classification (NCBI taxonomy): domain Eukaryota; kingdom Viridiplantae; phylum Streptophyta; class Magnoliopsida; order Santalales; family Viscaceae; genus Viscum; species Viscum album. The sequence goes on from OY728155.1 coordinate 730,509,186, forward strand.
CAGGTTTAGGGTTATAAAGAATAAGGACATAACTGTTACATTACATCTCAAATATTATAAAGTAGACACTTCTACTCTAACCAATTTTTTCACAATAATAAAACTCCTAAAACAAAACAATAATTATTTTCTTGATATAAATATTATTTAATTCCTAATTTCTATTACCTCTCCTTATACCCTATGAAAAACATTTCAAAAACATGGAATGATCATAAAAATCTCAATAAGAGTTATAAATAAGGAATGAAAACCTTAGTTCATCAATATATAAAAATCAATGAAATCATATTTTTCCATCATAAAACATAAGATCTTTAACATGCCTCATGAAATCATAAGATTTATTAATAACAAATATAAATCCTAAATCTTAAAGGTATCTTGTGGCATCTATAACCTACTTAAATTTTAGCTTTCACAGCTACATAAAGAGTTATGTTTTGAATACCCATCACAGTATATTCCCAAATTATCCTAGGAGAAACATTAACGCTTACATCCGTAACGCTACCCAATGCATTAGAGATCTATCTTGGCCTCATCTGCCCTGGATTTATCACAGAACCAGTCATATGTGTAAGAAATTCCCTAGAACCATAACATAATCATAACACATACCATAAGAATAAAGAAAAGACAACATTTCCACATTACAATGAAAATATATCATTTAAATATATTGAAATAATCAATTCATTCTCAAAACCATTTTCAATAACAAAATATTTAAAAAGAATATTTTTTATTTATTTTCTTTTTAAAAACATTACAACTTGTTAAGGAAGCCAAATATGAAATAATGCTCGCGGCAGCGGATATGCCATTGTCACCGCATACATTAAAAAGTAACATTCTTTCTTTAGTTTGTAAAATGCATCATAGAAAAAGAATTATTTTAATTAAAATACAAGTCAAAGGGGTTTATACACCGTAAAAAATAAATACGTGTATAAATCAAAATATTCCTCAATGAAAGGAGATTGAGATGAATTCCCTTACCTTGAGTCTGAATCGTCACGTATGTTTCTTATTCTTCCTGAATAATAAAATTAAGTTAATTTCTACTTTATTTTGAAACCTTTTGAATTTTATTATTCCTTTTATATTTATCATTACCTCACTATAACAATTATATAATTATTCAAGTTTATATTGGTGGTTTTGTTGATTTTTGGTACACGAGTCAAAAATGAATTTGTTATAACTACAAATTGTCCATGTGGTCAAAAGTCCAATATCTCCATAATTGTATTCATGATTTAAATATAATATATATTCTTTATATATGTATTTATATCCTATATATATGTATTTATAATTGTCCATAACATTTGTATATAAGAAATAAAATGCACTGTTCATTGAGACGATAAACCGTACGTATGCATGAACGCTACTTTAATTTATTTTTCATATTTAAAGAAATGAAAACTTAAAAAGAAATATGTATATTATAATTAAAATATGAAATATAAGTTATATATGTTAAAAAATTTCATTAATTCCATCTTTTATATGTTCCATGTATAGCATGAATGAGTCATATCACTTTGAGGGGGAAGTAGTCCGCACTTCCTTAAATGAAATTATCATATTTACGCATTATGGAAAGCATAAAAAAATGATGTAAATGAAAAATATAGAAGAATAAATTCAACATAAATATAATAAATATCATATATAAATATAGTTCCATCATTATGGACACCATTAGAGGTGGTGGGAGATAATTGAACAATCACCATTTCGTGAGGCAATAGTTCACCGTCCACATAAACAATATGTTCTAAAACCATTATATGGAGGTGTGTGAGTTTAAGACGAATACTTATCATAACTTGATCATAGTATACTTAATATAATGGTTTTGTAATGAAATAATGGAATACTGGGAGTTTAGGGGGCTGGAGAAAGAAAAATAAATGGAATAAGCTTGAGAGAAGACATTACCACAAATCGGGTAACTCCTTTTGAATTAAAAAAAGCATTCTTTAATTGCCTTCAACCCAATTTAAGGAATCTAGGGGAAATGTAGGGATGTTGGGAGATTTTTTGGGCAAAGGGGGAATGATCCAAGTGAGACTAAGTTGTGTGAGTAAGGGTTAGAGGTGGTGGCCTTTTATAAGAGGGAGGAGGGGTACTTTAAGAATGTTTGAAAGATTATTTTATTAGAAACTGAATTTTGATTTTCAAAAGGTCCAAAAATAATTTAATTAAAAGATAAGATGAATATTTTTCTAAATACTCTCAACTAATATTTTTTAGACATGTTTTGGTTTCAAATATAACCTTATAATTTATCTTTAACCCTTAGTTAACTTATCTGACTCTTACTATGTCTTCTTGTATATTCATACTATATGGTTAATATAGTTACTTAAAATTACAATATAACCTCAAGTGGTTCATTAATTACTTTTTAAACCTTATTTAATTCATTTTCCGAAATATTATATTTTTAAGACTATTATATCATTTAATAAAATAGTATTTTTTTAAAAACTCATTTATGTCAATTTATATACTATTCATGTAATGAATTTTCAAAAAAAATCCATAACAAATTTATTATTTTGAAAAACCTTCATTAATTAAAATATAAAAAGTCATAATCAAACCTCAATTTCATGGATGGAATAAAAATTTTCAAAATAAATTTATTTTAATATTCATAATATCATTTATTTTAATCATTCATTAATAATGTAATCACTACATCATCATTGTGTCAGAAATAAATTTATTAATTTGATGTCTAAAAATTATAAATAAAGTATCATGATGTAGTAAATTATTTTATATTTATAATGACTTTTTATAGTCAAAGAGATCACTTATTTAACTCCGTATAGAAATTATTTTAGTAAAAACACATGTTTATGTTATATTTTTCATTACTTTATATTAATTCTTATAAAATGTCATTTTCACATCCAAGTGGCTCCATAAGGTCCCAAAATCAACCCAAGGATGGCCATGGGTAGAAATATATCATCCAATAGTATTAGGACACATGTTAGGGTAGTTTAATATTACAATATTATTTGTCACCCTGATTTACCAGATTTACCCTTTAACCATGGTAAATAAAATAATTACTTATGTAACTATTCATAATGTCTAAAAATAAAAGATACATATTTAAATAATTTGAAACTCCTGATTACAAATATAACTTCCATTTTTTAAATTCTAAACACAGAATTTACTGAAATTAATTTAAAATTAATTCATGTTTCCAAAACCAAAAAGCGTGTTTTTAAGAAGTAAAAACTACCAAAATATTAACATGTGTTTAAGTCCAATTTTAAAATTAAATTACATAAAATGACCAAAATTGGATTAAATTATAACAATATAATCCAATTAAACTTTAAAACCAATTAAAGGTACAATTTAAGAATATAAATAAATTATATTAAAAGGCAATTTTGAATTAAAATGTAGTATTTTTCACTATTCATTAAAAAAATAAACATTATCAGAAAAATACCAAAATTTCATACAAAGTAATTTTTGATGTTCCACTTATAAAGAAGAATTTTATTTTGTCTAATAGATCATATAAAAGTGGAAAACTAGATTTAAAATGGGTTTCCATCAAAAGATGGTAAAACGACCTTCTAAAAAATATTAGAGTATTTCATGCTTAAAATTGGATTCATTCTTATTTTAAGCCTCTAAAATTTATTGGGTAAATGTAAACACATTTAAAAAACATGTATAATAATATTTTAGTTAGTTTTGTTCATTCTTTCCAATATAATGAATATGTGTTAAACACCATTTAAAATAATAATAATATATTATTGTTCAGTATAAATCAATTTTTTGTACAACGTAAGATTTTTGGGAAACCCATTGTTGCGTGTTGAGTATGCTATCATACAAAGCATACCCTTTAAAGTAAAATTAATATTTAATTCAAAAAAATTTATAAATATGAAAATTTCATATTCTTTATTTACCTGGGATGTTACATTCTTCCCCCCTTTTGGGAATTGCATCCATAAAATTCTATTCACTTATCGAATATGTGGGGGTATTTAATCCCCATATAATTTTCAGATTTTGAGGTTTCCTCTTCAATCATATGGTTTATTCTATAAAACCTTTACCTGAGGAATTACCTTATTCTGCAACACTTGCTCTCTTTGGTCAAGAATCTGGACTGGTTGTTCCTTATAAGAATGATTCTCTTTGAACTAAACTACATCTAGACTCAAAAAATGAGATTGATCCAGCTTCTACTTTCTCAAAATTGAAATATGAAAAACATTGTTTACCTCAGATAAACTTGGGGGTGAAGTTACTCTGTAGTCAACTGATCCAACTTTCTCTAGGATTTAACAAGGTTTAATGAACCTCAGACTCAACTTTCTATTCTTACCGGAACACATCACACTTTACCATGGATAAACTTTGAGAAAAACACGATCACCTACCTTGAAAGAAATATCTTTCCTCCAGTTATCCTCATAACTTTTCTGCCTACTCTGAGCTATTCTAAGGTAGTTATGAATTATCTAAACTTTTTCTACCATCTCTTCTACCAGTTCTGGTCTCATCAACTTCCTTTCACAAACTTCATCCCAAAAATATGGAGTTTGACACAACATTACATATAATTCCTCAAATGGTTCCATATGTATACTAGAATGAAAACTCATCCAAATAAAAATGTTGTTACCAACATCCCTAGCAATCCATTGAACAATCATGTAGCATATCATCCAAGGTCTAAATTGTTCATTCTGACTGCCCATCTGATTGAGGATGAAAAGCTGTACTAAAATTTAATTCAGTTCCCAATGACTACTGAAGGACCTTCTAAAAGTTATAAGTGAACCTCAATAAGTATTTGGTAATATCACTGTAAATCCATGGACACATTTTTCCATTTCCACTCTGGAATTGGAAAAGGCTGAAGCATCCCTTTCTATAACTACTGTTCTATTTTAACCTATTTACAAGTTAAACTCTTCACAATAAAGTCATAAATATATCTTTTCATTCCATCCCACCCGTAATACTCTCGAAAATCTCTATACATTTTAGTAATTCCTGGATTAATTGAGAACAAATAACTATGAGCTTCACATAACTGCTCTTTCTTCAAATGTGAATCACAAGGCACACATAACCTCCTTAGAAACCTCAAAATAAAATCTTTATTGATGTAAAATTTAGGTAACTTACCCTTATAAACCAAGTATAAATTTTTGTACAACCCACTGTATTTATTATGCACTTTCTTTATTCTATCTAGAAGAGAAAAATTCACTACCACCTAAAACAAAACCGAAGAATCTCCCATACCAACAACTTCTAGACCAAAGTTCATCAAATCATTAATCAGAATATATTGTTCAAAACGTAACATGGTTAATGTAGTATTACTTTTTCAACTCAAAGAATCAAACAATTTATTTTCTTGTCCTGTATGGTAATGAATTGTGCAATGATAATCCTTGATTAATTATATCCGTCTCCTATGTCTCATGTTCAATTATTTCTGAGTAAATATACATTTCAAACATTTGTGATTAGTATATATTTCACATTTTTCTCCATAAAGATGATGCCTCCAAATTTTTAATGAAAAAATAGTAGCTAATTCAAAATCAAGTGTTGGGTAGTTTAACTATTGATGTTTCAATTAAGGTTAACCATAACCAATTACCTGATCATTCTTCATAAGGAAAAAACCAATTCTTTTCAATGAAGAATCACTATAGATAAAAAACTCACCATTTCTGGAAGGTAATTCCCAAACAAGATCATTCACCACTCTTCTTTTCAATTCCTAAAAACAATCATCATATTGTTTTATACAGAAAACTTTGACACCTTTTCGAGTTAACTAAGTCAGCGAGCTAGATAACCATGTAAAAGTTTCAACAAACCTCCAGTAATAACCCGCTAATTTAAGAAAACTAAGAATCCTTTTGATATTGGTAGGTCTTTTACACTCTTCAACAATTTTTTCTTTAGAAGGGTCAATAGTTATTCCATCTTTAGAAAAAATATGACCAAAGGAAACAATTTTTTGTTACAAAAACTCACACTTGATGAACTTTCAATATAGTTTCTTTTCTTTTATGGTATGAAATATTAACCTTCATTGAATTTTATGCTTCTATTTAATTTTATAATATACCAAAATATCATCTATAAACACAACCCCCATTTATCACCTATGTCTACAAACACATCACAATGACAAACTATTCAATTCTGATTCCGACCATATCAAGTTGCTGATTTGGAAGGTTATTTCCCTCTGTATGCCTTCCCAGCATAGCTGCCCTGTTTACTATATGAAAAACCATTCTGAACAAACATATCTTAGAAGGAACAACATGTTAATCTTCAAATTCTATATCATTTCAATATTTCCACAAATTAATTTATGGATATTAATTTAACAATATCCTAACTCCTAAAGTTGTCTAAACTTACCTTTGATAACAACTCAAAGGCCCAATCCTTAAAAAATTACTTATTCTTTAGTTAAATAAAGAATTAACATTGAGGATCTTTTTAGGTTTAGAAATTTAGAGAATTCGGCCATAACTGTTACATTATATCTAAAATATTACAAAGTAGACACTTATACTCTAACCATTTTTTCCTAACTATACAACTCCTAAAAAAATTATTTTCTTGATATAAATATTATTGAATTATTATTTTCTCTTACCCTTACTAATACATTGTGAAAAACATTTTAAAAACATGGGATGAGCATAAAAAGATCAGTAAGGGTTATAAAATAAAGAAATAAAATGTTTTTCCATCAATACAAACAAATCAATGAAATCATACTTTTCAATCAAAAAATAATAATATCTTTAACATACCTCATGAAATCATAAGATTTATGAATAACACATATAAATCATAAATCATAAAGGTAACTTGTGGCATCTATAAAATACTTACATTGTAGCTTTTTTAGCTACATGGGAAGTTACGTTTGGAATACCCATCAGAATGTTTTCCTTAAATCTCTAAGGAGAAACATTAATGCTTACTCCCACCATGTTACTCAATTAATTGGAGAGATATATCTGGCTCACCTTCCCTTGGTTTATCATTTAACCACCCATATACATAAACAATGTCCAATAACCATAACATAATCATAACACATAACACAAGCATAATGGAAAGATAATATTTATACATTGCAATCACATTATATGATTTCAATATATTGAAATAATCAATCCATTCTCAAAACAATTTTCAATACCAAAATATGTAAAAAGATTATATGGTTTTTATTTTCCTTTTAAAAACATTAGGGCTTGTTAAGGAAGCAAAATATGAAATAATTCTCGCAGTGGTGGAAAGTTTGTTGTCACCGTTTGGATTAAAAGGAAACATTTTTTTGTCTTTTAGTAAATAACTTCACTGAAAAATATTTCCTTTGAATGAAAATATAATTAAAAGGTGTTTATACACTGTATAAAAGAAAGTTGTGTATAATTCAAAATATGTCTCAATGAATGGAGATTGAGATGAAGTACTTTACCTTCATTCTGACTCGTCAAGTATGTTCCTTGTTATTCCTGAATAATAAAATTAAATTAATTTTTACTTTCTTCAAAACCTTTTTCAAGTTTATTATTAATTTTATATCACTTATTACTTTTCTATAACAATCATATAATTATTCAAGTTCATTATCTCTATAATTGTATTGATGATTTAAATATAATATATATCCAGTATATATGTATTTATATTAATTATATATGTATTTATAGTATTCCATAACATTTGTATATAAGAAAATAAATTCACCATTTATGGAGACAGTAAGTCATACGTATGTATGAACGCAACTTTCATTTCGTTTTAAAATTTAATGGAATAAAAACTAAATGATACATAAGTATATTATAATTAGAGTATAATATATATGTTATATATGTTACATAAGTTCATTAATTCCATCCTTTATACATTCTATGTATATCATGAACGAGTCATATCACTTTAAAGGGGAGGTAGTCAACACTTCCACAAATGAAATTATCGTATTTACGCATTATAGAAAGAAAAAAAAGAATGATATAAATGAAAAATAAAGAATTATAGGGACAATAAAAATATAATATATATCATATTTAAATAAAGTTACATCATAATGGACACCATGAGGGGTTATAGGAGATAATTTAACAATCATCATTTTGTGAGGCTGTAGTTCACCGTTCACAAAAACAATATGTTCTAAATCAAATAGATAGAGGTGTGTGTGATTATAGGTCAAATGATTCTCATAAAAACATCGTAGTATACTAAATATATTCGTGTTATTATAAAATAACGGGATTAAGAGAGTTTAGTGGGTTGGAGAAGGAAAATAAATAGAAGAAGCTTGAGAGAAGACATTACCTCAAATCAGGTAACACCTTTTGATTTAAGCCAAAAGTTCGTATTGAATTTCTTTATGCCCAATGTAAGGCTTATAGAAAGAATATAGGGATTTTGGGATCTTATTTTGGCATATTTTTAACTATCCAAGGGGTCTTGAGAGGTGTGAGTAAGGGTTATAGGTGGTGGCCTTTTATAAGAGGGAGGATGGGTACTTTAAGAAAGTTTGAAAGATTATTTTATTATAAACTGAATTTCGATTTTAAAAAAGTCTGTAACTCATTTAATTCAATGATAATATGATTATTTTTCAAAATAATTTCAACCAATAGTTTTTATAAAAGTTTTGGATTCAAATTTAACCTTATTATTTATCTTTAACCCTTAGTTAACGTATTTAACTTTTACCATGTCTTCTTGTATATTCATACTACATGGTTAATATAGTTACTATAAAATGCCAATAGAAACTCAAGTAGTTAATTAATCACATTTTTAACCTTATCTAATTTATTTGGCTGAATAATATATTTTTAGGACTGTTATATCTTTTAATAAAATAATATTTGTTTTAAAAACTCATTTATGTCGATTTATATACTATTCATATAATGACATTAAACAAATCCAAATCAACATTATTATTTCAAAAAAACATCATTAATTAAAATATAAAAAGCCATAACTTTACCTAAAATTCGTGGATGGCATAAAAATGTTCAAAATAATTTTATTTTAATATCTATAATCTCATTTATTTAAATCATTCATTAATAAGGTAATCAGTGCATCACCATTTTTTAATAAATAACTTTATTTATTTGAGGTCTAAAAATTATAAACAAAATATAATGATATAGGAAATAATTTTAAATTTATAATTACTATTTATAGTCTAATATATAGCTTATATAACACAATGAAAAAATTGTTTTTGTAAAAATACATGTTTATGTTATATTTTTCATTACTTTAAATTAATTCTTATAAAATGTCATTTTCACATCCTAGTGGCTCTATGGGGTCCCATAATCGTCCTAAGGAGGACCTTGGTCAGAAATATACCACCTAATAGGATTAGAACACATTTTAGGGTAGTTTAATATTATAATATTATTTTTTACCCTTATTTACCAGATTTACCCTTTAACCATTGTAAATAAAATAACTAATGAGGTTACTATTAATACTGTCTAAAAATAAAAGTTACCTATTTTAATAATTTGGAACTCATGATTCCAAATATGGAATCCATTTTTTTAAATTAAAAACATACTAGTTTCATAAATTAATCTTAAAATTAATTCTTGTTGTCAAAACCAAAAAACGTGTTTTTATGAAGTAAAAACTACAAAAAGATTGACATGTGATTATGTCCAATTTCAAAGTGAAATTACTTAAAATGACCAAAAATGGATTAAATGACAAAAATATAATCAAATTATACTTTAAAACAAATTACAACTACAATCTAACTATATTAATAAATTAGATTAAAAGGTAATTTTGAATTAAAATGCAGTATTTTCACTATTCATTAAAAGAATGACTTTTATTAGAAAAATACCAAAATTTAATCAAAAGAAAATTTTTATGATTCAATTCTAAATAAAATTTTATTTTTTATAATAGAACACATAAAAGTGAAAAAATAGTTTTAAAAAGGGTTCCCCATCAAAAGGTGGCAAAATGACCTTTTTACGAATATTAGAGTATTTTATGATAAAAATTAGATTCATTCTTATTTTAAGCCTCTAAAATTTATTGGGTAAATGTAAAGAAATTTAAAAAACATGTATAATCATATTTTAGTTAGTTCTGTTCATTCCCACTAATACAAAGACTATGCTTTAACTACCATTTAAAATAATAATATATTATTTTTTCAGTATAACTCAACATTGTGTGCAACATAAGATTTCCAAGAAACCTGTTGTTGTGTGTTGAGTATGATATTGGACAATGCATCTCCTTTAAAGTAAAATTAATATTTAGTTAACAAATATTAATAAATATGAAAATTTCATATTCTTTATTTACCTGGGATGTTACAATAGTGGTGGTTTTCCCACAATTTTACATCAATATGAGGTTGTCTTCTATGGTTTTGACCATTCCACACACATTTTAGTGTTTTAAAACACTAAAAATGCATTTACAAACATCCTACATAAACGGTAACTCAGAATGATGTGTTGTAAATTATTACACTTAAAAATTCAATTTACGTCCATTATCCAATGATTTGAGGATAATATGATGTCATTTTTGTGATTTTGACACCATGACACCTGTATTTAAAGTCATTTGTACTTTTATGAACTCTTTATCAATTAATTATGATCACAAACCTTGTCGAATAGATGTGTTCTCTATGCGTATGCACCAACAATAACTCAGTGGTGGTTTTCCCATGATTTCAAATCAATCTAAAGTCTTTTTCTTTGTGTTTGACTATTCCACACACATTTTAGTGTTTTAAAACCAAAAAATTGAATTTATGACCATAAAAACAAAAATTTAATTTATAATGAAATACTTTTAGTTCTTACATTTCATAATTCAATCTATAGGTGTGGTTCCAAAATTTCAGGGTAATCCGATGTTATTTTCCTAGTCTTGACCCCCGACGATTGTTTTTAAATGCTTTTGTAACTTTAAGAAGTGTTTAAAAAGTAATTCTGACCACACCATACATTATATTAATGTGTTATATATATATATATAAATCAATAATAACTCAAAAGTGGTTCTCCCATGATTTAAAATCAATATGAGGCCAGTTTCTATGGTTTTGACCATTCTACGCTTGTTTTAGTGTTTTAAAACAATAAAAAACGCATTTATGGTCATAATGGGAAGTCATAATTTTGAATTAAATTCCATTAGTTTCTATATTTCACAATTCAATATATGATTATTTCCCCCTAATTTTAGGGTAATAAAACATTTTTTGCCTCATTTTGACCCCCAACACTTGTTTTTAAATGCTTTTGTACCTTTAAAAAGTTTTTACTAAGTGATTCTGTCCACACCGCATGTCTTATTGGCATGTTTTCTATATAATAATTTCAAAAATAACTCATGTGTGGGTTTCCCATGATTTAAGATCAATTTTAATTTTTTTCCTATGTGTTTGACCATTCCACACACATTTTAGTTTTTTTAGAACACTAAAAACACATTTATGGACATAATGGGAAAACCATAATTTGGAATGATGTTCTATCAGTTCTTATATTTTATAGTTCTATATATAGTCAATTCAGGTTATTTTTAGGGAAATATGACATAGTTTTACTGGTTTTCCCATTGAGACTTGTTTTTAAAGGCTTTTTTTCCTTTATGAAGTGTTTGCCAAGTAATTATGACGAAACCACATGTTATATTGAAGTTATTTCTATACATACATGTCCAAAATAATTCATTGGTGGGTCTACTATGATTTCATATTATTATAATGTTGTTTTCTTTGGGTTTGACCATTCCACACATGTTTTAGTGCTTTAAAATACTAAAAACACATTTACGACCATAACAGAACAACTATTATATAGAATTATGTGACGTCTATTTTTACATTAAAAAATTCAATATATAGTAATTTCCCCCTAAAATTAGGGCAATTCAACATCATTTTATTTGTTTTAACCCCCAACCACTTGTTTTTAATGACATTTGTACCTTTAAGAATTGTTTGTAGAGTAATTTATACCACAATTCATGTCAGACTGATGTGTTTTCTATACGTACATTTCTAAAATTAATCATGGGTGATTTTTCTAGGATTCCACATAAATACAAGGTCATTTATTTGGTTTTGATAGTTTTACACACGTTTAGTGTTTTCAAACACTAAAAATCCATTTACAACCATAATAAGGAAAAAATATTTTGGAATGATGTTCTGTCAGTTCCTACATTTCAAAAAAATATCTACATTCGATGTCCCCTGATTTCAGGGGAATTCAACACCATTTTCTAGGGTTTAACCCTTTGACACTTTTAATGGCTTTTTCACGTATACAAATTATTTACAATGTCAAAACAAATAAAATAATATAGGATTGTTTTGAAACTTAAGAATAATAATATATAATTTATTATTGATGTGTAGGAATAAACCACACATCAATATAGAACAGGATGTGGTCAGTATTACTCAAAATGCATGTTTTCTATATAAAAGTATCATTTTTGGTTTTATTTATGGACGTTGTATGTGTTATTTGAAAATATGTGAATGATCTAGGTAATTTAGAATTTACCTCAACATGATGAGATATAAAGCTAGAAATTTCCTCATAGATCGTTCCATCCAACCATTGAAATAAAAAAACTACAGCATTTTCCATTTTTGGTAGCCACTGATCCTGTGTTTTCTAATAAGAGTATTTTTCTTTCACTTTTTCTTTTAATATTGAAATTTCTATTTATAATTCCTGATCAATGTCACTACTTGAACTTCCACTAGGTGTAACAATAATGGATGACTCCTCCCTACCAAATATAACTAATGGAGTAGGCCCAGAACCCATCCCCTATACAAGTCTATGATGCTCCTTCCCTAAAACCATTTAATCCACATTGTTCTGGGAAATAGAAGATTATTTTGATGGGTTTTCATTCCAAACCTTTTTAATTTTAACCTGTTAATACAAAAATATTAACAGTATTTTTTTTAAAAAATATCCTATATTTATAATATTATATAATTACTAAATTTTTCATTACTATTTGTTGTTATTTCAAAACTATAAAAACCTAATAATAAAAATTATATTATAAAAATATAAAAGCATTGAAAAAAACTAATTGGAGAGGGCTATATGTTACAAATGATACTAAATTGGCATCATTTGATCCATGCAGTAGTCCCAATTTAATTGGGCTAAATTGTTATTGGTTGTTATAATATATTTTTCATTATTATGATTTTATGGTAATGAAATAATAGGAAATGGAAATGAAAATTACATACTCCAACATCTTTGGTTAGGTCATTTACAAAACTACCATTAGGTTTCCTATGAACTTTAAACCACATCTCTATTCGGAAAATATAATGACCTTATTCATTACCCTTTTTAAAATATATAAACAAGTCAGAAAAAACCTTGAATTATATATAAATTATATAAAAAATAATGAATAAAATAAAAACCTAAAATATTTTTTTTCATGAAAAACTCTGAGACCCAACGATGTGAGGAATGAAATTATTCTCACAATTTACATTATCTGTTTTGATAATTTCAATAAAAAATAGCAACATTAATAAAATTTACTATTTTATTATGATTTTTTTATTAAGATACTAGAAAATACGCATTTACCTCATGAGATGGATCTCTGTTGATATTTACAATGAGTTTCCATTGCTCACTAGAAATTTCTTCAGGAACTTTCACTTACATATACTATGAGCTGAGAGAAGTGTCATTAAACTCATTCCATAATGTCCATTTAAAATATCCCCATTTCATTTCCAAAATTTACAAAGTACATGGGCACAAAAAAAAATTTAGGGAGATCAAAATGAATAACATCTAGAAACAAAAAACATAACACCTTATAAGTATATTATAAAATTTTATTCATGCATTTTAAATTAGTTATCAAGTAATATTATGTTAATATTATCTTTACTTGAATATCAATGTCTACAGTTTTTTCAAGCTATAAGAATATAACTCCAATATTTATAATTAAAGAGAAAGCTCACAATCACAAGAAACCTGCCCAATAAACTTTCCATAGACCCCAAAAGTGTCACCAGTAGGCACACTGAACTCATTAAATGGAATTAAAACATTGAATTACTTTAATTACCATACATGAACTTTGTTCAATGTCATTTCTAGGAATTTTCACTACAAGAATTATCATCAAAATAATTAAATAAGTCTTCTTCACACACATACATGGAGTTATATTAGAGGTGATAAAAAATAACTTTCCATAAGCTATAATTAGTATATAAAGTACCAAAAGGGTAAAAAAATCGAAATAAAATCCCAAAAGTACATTCCTAGGGTTCAAACAAAATCTAGATATAGAGAATCAAACATCTTCCATGATGTTGAATATTTTGAATGGATCAGCAAGACATACTATCCTGATCATGAAATTTCATGTCATATTCAGTCTTAGACTGCTTGAATAATCTTGGAAAGCATGGACTGAGAGGAAAGTAAAAAAATACCTTTTCATGAGTTTTTTCTTCTTTTTCTTCCTAGAGTGGCATTGATTTATAGTCTCATTTTTTTCATTTACTTCCATATTCATTTATAATATCTTGTTCATTATTATCTATCATAATATTCTCCCCAGTAAATCTTTGAATCATTATGGAATGAATGTATCTTTTTTTGATCAAGTCCATGTTTATTGGTGACTTTTTTCAACTCATAAAATGATTCAGGGATCTTAGATTCACTAAATTCGACAGGAAGCAACTCTAAAATCATAGTAATTGTTTTTTGTAATTCAAAATGGACACTTGATATGATAAAAATTATTTAAAAAATATAACTTTGAATACTCGGCACACTCTACATACAATTTTTTGTGTTAGTATTTGTAATGTCTGAGCCCGACTGACCAATAAACCGATAACCAGAACGGTTTCTACATGATCTCAATCAGATCTCCTCAAATTCCAGAGGTCATTGAATAGTAGTCACAGGCTTGGGTGTGTCTATCAAGATACTGTTACCTCATATATCAAAGAATTAATAGTGGTATTATCTGATAATAAACAACATACATCAGAAGTAGTAATAAATAAATGACAGGAAACACAATCTGTAGAGACCCAAGCTTGACGTACAAGGACATTACATTACTTTTGCGGAATACTTAATACATAACAAAAACTGACACCCAAGGATAGTAATAGTTTAGTATCTTTGGAAACTCGGAACATAATCTTCTAATCTTGGTGAAATATCTTCAACATCTCCTATAAAGATCTTCCCCTTTTTTCTTACCTAAACCCTTTCTTTATATCCGGGGGAAAATAAAACATATAAAGGGTGAGATAAAATGCTCAGTAAGGGTAAACATGGAAACATAAAACAATATATAAACATTTGAACATAATAACATGAATATAAAACATAAAAATCAAGAGTAATGACATAAATCTAGACAATGCATAAGGTATAGATCATAAAGGAACATTAATCATGATAAATAACATGGGAACAAAACATGGAATTATGGAAAACCATTAAGCACATGATATGATTTCCATAGTATCCAATGAATTTCTATAACGCCCCGACCCCAGCTACCCAGAGTCAGTGCATTATTGCGTAACATTGGCATGATCACAAAAGATCAAGTCTTGAAAGACTGATTAGTTTAGTAGGATTGGAAACAATAGATACATTCGTAAGTCTTAAATTACATCATTAAGTAAAACAAAACTACAAAAACATATTGTCTTCATGTCCCCTCATACTATCCCTGCAGGTCATTCATAATATACTTCTTCACATCCTGGAAAAATTAAAACATTGAAAGGGGTGAGCTCAGATGCTTAGTAAGGATAACAATATAGCAGAAGCTTTCATAAATAAATATAAACATTTAAGGAAATATAAAACTAAAACAAAAGCCTTTTAAACTTGAACTTCAACATAATATGGCAAAAGTAAAATGAGATAATTCCATTTACTTATTCACACAGATATTATATTGGTTGAATAATCACATGCAACATCAATAAACACTTTCATATTGATGGAATGCATAATGACAGACTATCATAACCACGTAGTCAAGGCCTCGTGCCAAGACCACAAATAAGATTTTGTCAAGGCCTCGTGCCAAGACACTAGTTTGCCTCATGAGACCTACCGATGCATCGAGGAGCTATAGCGGGCTCTACCCGTCACTTATTAAGTCCAATGCATTCCTCATATGAATAGGTTTAAACATATCATAAACCATAACATAATCGTATCACATAAAACTTTCGTAAAGGAAACATAAAATTTCCACATTTTAATCACAAGATATCAATACAACACATTGATATAATAAAAACACTTTCAAAACCATTTTCAATACCAAAATAAAAGAAAATTAAAACATTGTATTTATTTTTCATTTAAAAAAAGTGTGTCTTGTAGAAGAAGCCGAAACTCAAATAATGGTCACGGCGGCGAAGAAGTCATTGTCGCCGCATACGTAATGCAAGAAAAACAATCCTTTTTTTTGTTTTGTAAAACGCTTCGTATAAAAAAGATTCCTTTTGAATAAACGTAAAATTCAAAGGGGTTTATACACCGTATAAAAGAAAGTTGTGTATAAAACCAAATATGCCTCAATGAAAGCATATTGAGACAAAGTCCTTAAAAAGATCATTTTTTTAAATAAAATTGATCTATTATGTTTATTCACTATAAGTACACATTAATAAAGTAAAAATACAAGATAGGACATAATAATATCATGAAATAATTTGAAAGTAGGAGATTAACCCAAAGAATGGAAATTGGGTTATGAAGTTCCCTTACCTTTTGTCCGACTTGACTCGACCATTCTTTAACCTCCTTAATAATAAACTAGAGTTAATCTATACTTGCATAAGAACCTTTTTCAAGTTAATTATCCCTTTTATATCACTTATTACAATGTTACAAAAATTATTTAGTCATTTAAGTTAATAACGGTCGTGTTGTCGATCATTGGTACTTGAGTCAACAATAAACTTATTATAATTACAAGTTGTTTAAGTGGTAGAATATACATTATCTATAGAATTATATTCATGATGTAGATATCATATATATAATATATATACAGTATATATATTCATTTATAATATTACATAACATTTAGAGGTAAGAAATGAAATGCACCGTTCATGGAGACGGTAAGCCGTACGTACGCATGAACGCTACTTTCATTTCTATTTCATATTTAATGGAATGAAATTATAATTATATAAAGGTATACTATAATTACAGTATAATATAATGTAAAATAATATTTACCCTATCCTTTATACATCCCACATATGGAATTAACGATTCAAATCACTTTGAGGGGGCGGTAGTCCGCACTTCCTAAAATGAAATTATCGCGTTTAACCATAATGGAAATCACAAGGGTATGAAATAAATGAAAAATACATAATCTTAATTAAAACATAAACATATTATATATCAGATATAAATATAGTGACATCTTAATGTCCACCTTTGAAGGTGTTATATGAGTGTTGAACAATCATCGTTTCGTGAGGCAGAAATTCACCATCCACAGAAACTGTATGTTCTTAAACCATTAAATGTAGGTGTGTGTAAGTGTAGCACGAATAATTATTATAAAAACATCCTATTATATTGAGGATACTGGTGTTGTTACAAAATAAATGAATAAAAATAGTTTAAGGGGTTGGATAAGCAAAATAAAACAAAATAACACAGGAGAAGACATTACCTTAAAATCAGGTAATTCTTTTGATTTGAGCCAAAGGCTTCCTTGGGAAGAATTATTCCCAAAGTGAGGCTTCTATGAGTAAGGTAGGGAAGTTGGGAGAGTATTTGGGCAGAGGTTGGCCGATCCAAAAGGCTTTGAAAGTGTGAGTAAGGTGGTAGTGGTGGGGGCCTTTTATAAGTGGAGAGGAGGGGCACTCTTGGAAAGTAATGAAATGTTACTTTATTATATAATGAGTTTAGGATTTTAAAGGTCCCACACTTATATAATTCAAGGATAAGGTTATAAGGGTTCTAAATCTACTCATCCAATAGGTTTTGGACAAGTTTAATCCTTGGATTTTACATTATCTTTTCATTTTATTTAAATCTTTAATTAATGAGGTAATCGCTGCATCATCATGGTGTCATAAATAATTTAATTTATTTAATGTCTAAAAATTATAAAAAAATATCATGATCTAGGAAAGCGTTTTAGCTTTCTAATGAATATTTATAGTAAAAAATATGACTTGTATAACCCCATTTACAAATTGTGTTTGTAAAACAACTTATGTTTGTTACATTTTTATTTTAACTTTAAATAAAAGTTATTTATGTCATTTTCCTACAAAAGTGGCTCCATGGGGTCCCCAAGTTGACCCATATATTGTATTGGTCGGCCAGGACACATCCAATAGGGGTAGGAAAAGTGTAAAGATATTTTCATATTTTTATAATATCATTTTTACCTCAAATATCACTAATTACCTTTAATCACGATTAATTAAAATTAAAAGTTACTAATCACCACAATATTATTTTAATCCCATTGAACCAAATTTTACTTCCTAATGACAACCATGTATGTTGTATTTTTGAAAATCAAATCACAGAAGTGGTAATGTTTCATTTAAACAAAAAATCAGTTTTTTAACTACCACTTAGTGGTTTCACTATTCATCAAAAATTGAAGTTTTTCAGAACAATGCCAAAATTTCACCCTAAGCTATAATTGATATTCCGAATTCAAAAATGATGTCTATTTTAAAAAATTCCAAACATATAAGTTGCATTAATTAATTTCATAATTAATTCCCGCTGTCACAACAAATAGCGTGTTTCTAAGAAACAATATATATCAAAAGATTGACAATTGTTTATGTCAAATTTCAAAGTGAAATTAATTCTAATGACCACCATTGGATATAATGGTAAAAATATTTTCCAATTATACTTTAAAACCAATCAATAGTATAATTTATCACTATAAATTATTTTGATTAAAAAAGTTGTTTTTAAGTATTTTTCACTATTCATAAAAAAATTTGAAGTTCTTAGAAAAATACCAAAAATTCAACATAGGCTAATTTCGATATTCCGAATCCAAAAATGAAGTCCATTTTGAAATATAAAATATATGTAATTTCGAAAAGTGGGTATTACTATTCATAATGGCCATTTTGATTGGTCGCGGTGTGTTAGAATCTCAAACTTGCGTATAATGCAAGCTATTGCATTATTGAAAGAGAAGTGTATCGTGGAAGCTCGGGGTGTTACATTCTCCCCTCCATCAATAAATTGCATCCTCGCAATTTGAAATTTTTCTTTGAAAATAAAATGTTGAAGATAGGAAATACCTTTTTGGAAAACCCACATCGGAAATAAGGTTAATAAAAATATAACTTTAAAAGATAAAAAGATAAGTACAAAGGTCACCCGAGATAGCCCAAAATTGGATTCTATGAAAATATGGATATGGAAGAAAAACAAACCATCAAGGTTTGATGGAGAGTCGTAGAAAACGGGATTAGGAGAAAGTTAACCATAAGAAAATCACAAATTTGTGATTGGTTAAACAGTCATTGAATCCCCAGTTGGAAAAGTTAACAGACAACGTTTTTGTTTTAAGTTACCTTTTATAAATTTGAGGAATTTATTTTGGAGATTTACTAAGAACGTAAGGGAATATACATACCTGTCATGTAGACTTTCATTCTTTAATAAATTTTTACCACAAACCCATCTTTCACTCTAAAAGGTAATAGAACTCAAAAATATTCTATTTATCCTAATTGTATAAGGTTCCAAATATTAACACATACCATTTAGATTAGTAAAACTATTTTGTAATAACCAGGGACTTCCTGTAGGCTAGTGGTAGGTAATAAAGGCACGTCGCACTATGGTTATGGGTTTGATTCCTGCAGCTTTGTCCGATGCGGCGGGTTATGCCCCACCCTGCAGGTTGTCCTTTTCCTAAAACTATAGTATTATAATATTCCAAAAATAATCTTCAGAAATGTTTTAACCTTAAACAATACTATCCAAGGTTCAACTTAATCCATTCCAACCTTAATAGTTATCCAAAATACCTCTGTCTAGACTTTCTCTAAAATGTCTCTAAATTCCAAAATCAATTGTAACATCAGATTCCCCAAACAAATTAAAGTTTCTCTTTTTGTCACATACTAAAAATATGATTACCTTCATCATATTAAAACCTTACTGAAACAACAAGTACTGCAGTACAATCCTTATATATATCACATTATTCTTATAACCAAAATATAATCCTTGAGTCCAAAAGCACCAATACATAAATTATTCCACTTCAACTGTAGTAATAACATAAAATTGGCCTTCATCCCTTGGCCTTTTTTGAGGTAAGATTCCCTGATTATTAGGACATTCATTTTCATAATTCCCCATTTCCCTACAATTGTAGCATTCAACATTGATAGACTCTTTCTTTCCCTTGCAATCACGAGCCTGGTGACCTTTTTCTCCACATTTAAAACAAACTCCCATTTCTTTTAGGCAAGTACCAGAGTGATTCTTCCCACAATTATCGCATAATGGAAAATCCTTCTTTTCCTTTTTCCCTTTATCTGTCTCTTGTTCCACCATTCTCTTCTTCTCTTGCTTTACATTATTGTCATAATATTTATAGAATTCCTTTTCTGTCTTGATAGCACATGAGACAATATCTTTGTATGACGAGAAGTTTTGTGAGACTAATGCTCGACGGAGAAATGGTTTTAACCCATCAAAGAAACAATCAATCTTACTTCTTGGGTTACGTATATAATCTGCAGCATGCCTTGCTAACCTTGTAAAGTTAGCCTCATACTTTGCGACATTCTCATCCTCCTTCTGCACCAGAATCAGAAATTGTCTTTCCATATCTGCTCGATGGTCACAAGGAAAGTATTTTTCTAAGAAAATCTCTTTGAACTCCCTCCATTCCATATTCGATACGTCATAATCTTCCTTTGTGTTTTGAATCAGCGACCACCACTGATCGACATCTCCAGTGAGGCGGTAGACTGCCATGACAACCTTCTCCCTTTCGCTACTCCCCAAGGTATGGAATATTTTTTCTAAGGAGTTTATCCATTTCTCAGCTACTAATGGATTTTTACCCCCATTAAATGTTGGTGGTTGTTGCCTCATGATGCGGTCTAACATTGATCCTCCATGTTGCGGATCAGGGTGCTCCATACGAGTAAGGTTATTATTCATAACCTGAGTGAGTTGTCCCAGTATGATAATAAGTTGATCAGCACCAGTTGTATCTCCAGATACACAATAATTATCTTGATCAGGAGGGAAATCCCTATACAGAGTGCGTGCATTGATACGGTTTCCATTCCTTCCACTAGGCGCCATTTCTAAACAATGGCATAAACTAGATTTGTTTATGAATCAAAATACATAATTCCATACTTGTAAAATACTTAACGTAAATTGAACTATTTATGGATATAATCCATAAAAATGTTTTCTTTCAGGAAGTATATACTCATAACCCTTCACAGTGGTTTGTAAAGAAAATGAGAATTATCCTAAGCATATCCCCCGGTAGTGTCGTAACCAAGAGTACAGCAAGGCCCATTGTCATGCACCGGTTCCCGTTCGAGTCTAGCTCAAAGCGGTGTTTTCGGGTTTTACCCCTAGGTGCATCTGTGCCATAGCTGCCTCTACCTGTTCGTATCCAGACAGGGATGTATTGCTCGGAAAACTCACAAAATCTCTACAACAACAAAATTCTAGGAAGTACTTCTATACTAATCCTCAAAGTCTATCTTTGGGCTATGTGATCTAATCAGAGTTTATCTAAATCTAGCTTCCAAGGTTAGTACTAAACTGCCTATGATACCAACTATAACGCCCCAACCCTAGCTACCCAGAGTCGGTGCATTATTGCGTAACATTGGTATGATCACAAAAGATCAAGTCTCGACAGACCGATTAGTTTAGTAGCCTTGGAAACACTAGATAAATTCATAAGTCTTACATTACATCATTATGTAAAACAAAACTACGAAAAAATCTTGTCTTCATATCCCCTCGTACTATCCCTGCAGGTCATTCATAATATACTTCTTCACATCCTGGAAAAATTAAAACATTGAAAGGGGTGAGCTCAGATGCTCAGTAAGGATAACAATATAGCGGAAGCTTTCATAAATAAATATAAACATTTAAGGCAATATAAAACTAAAACAAAAGCCTTTTAAACTTGAACTTCAACATAATATGGCAAAAGTAAAATGAGATAATGCCATTTACTTATTCACACAGATATTCTACTGGTTGAATAATCACATGAAACATCAATAACCACTTTCATAATGATGGAATGCATAATTCCAGACTATCATAACCACGTAGTCAAGGCCTCGTGCCAAGACCCCAAATAAGATTTTGTCAAGGCCTCGTGCCAAGACACTAGTTTGCCTCATGAGACCTACCGATGCATCAAGGAGCTATAGCGGGCTCCACCTGTCACTTATTAAGTCCAATTCATTCCACATATGAATAGGTTTAAACATATCATAAAGCATAACATAATCGTATCATATAAAACTTTCATAAAGGAAACATAAAATGTCCACATTTTAATCACAATATATCAATAAAACACATTGATATAATAAAACACTTTCAAAACCATTTTCAGTACCAAAATAAAAGAAAATTAAAACATTGTATTTATTTTTCATTTTAAAAAAAGTGTGGCTTGTAGAAGAAGCCGAAACTCAAATAATGGTCATGACGGCGGAGAAGTCATTGTCACCGCATACGTACAGCAAGAAAAAAAATTCCTTTTTGTCGTTTAGTAAAACGCTTCGTATAAAAAATATTACTTTTGAATAAACGTAAAAGTCAAAGGGGTTTATACACCGTATAAAAGAAAGTTGTGTATAAAACCAAATATGCCTCAATGAAAGGATATTGAGACAAAGTCCTTAAAAAGATCATTTTTCTAAATAAAATAGATCTATTATGTTTATTCACTATAATTACACATAAATAAAGTAAAAATACAAGATATTACATAATAATATCATGAAATAATTTGAAAGTAGGAGATCAACCCAAAGAATGGAAATTGGGTTAAGAAGTTCCCTTACCTTTTGTCCAACTTGACTCGACCGTTCTTTAACCTCCTGAATAATAAACAAGAGTTAATATCTACTTGCTTAAGAACCTTTTTAAAGTTCATTATCCCTTTTATATCACTTATTACAATGTTACAAAAATTATGTAGTCATTTAAGTTAATAACGGTCGTGTTGTCGTTCTTTGGTACTTGAGTCAACAATAAACTTCTTATAATTACAAGTTGTTTAAGTGGTAGAATATACATTATCTCTAGAATTATATTAATGATTTAGATATCATATATATCATATATATCTAGTATATATATTCATTTATAATATTATATAACATTATAGGTAAGAAATGAAATGCACCGTTCATGGAGACGGTAAGCCGCACGTATGCATGAACACTACTTTCATTTATATTTCATATTTAATGGAATGGAATTATAATTATATAAAGGTATACTATAATTACAGTATAATATAATGTAAAATAATATTTAATCCATCCTTTATACATCCCACATATGGCATTAACGATTCAAATCACTTTGAGGGGGCGGTAGTCCACACTTCCTAAAATGAAATTATCGCGTTTACCCATAATGGAAATCATAAGGGTATGCAATAAATGATAAATACAGAAGCTTAAGTAAAACATAAACATATTATATATCATATATAAATATAGTGGCATCGTCATGGCCATCTTTGAAGGTGTTATATGAGTGTTGAACAATCATCGTTTCGTGAGGCAGAAATTCACCATCCACAGAAACTGTATGTTTTTTAACCATTAGAAGTATGTGTGGGTGAGTGTAGCTCGAATAATTTTTATAACAACATACTAGTATATTTAGGATACTATAGGTGTTACAAAATAAATGAATAAAACGATTTTAAGGGGTTGGATAAGCAAAATAATACAAAATAACATAAGAGAAGATATTACCTTAAAATCGGGTAACTCTTTTGATTTGAGCCAAAGGCTTCGTTGGGAAGAATTCTGCCCAAAGAGAGGCTTCTAGGAGTAAGGGAGGGAAGTTGGGAGAGTATTTGGGTAGATTTTGGACGAGCCAAAAGGCTTTTAAAGGGTGAGTAAGGTGGTAGTGGTGGGGGCCTTTTATAAGTGGAGAGGAGGGGCACTCTTGGAAAGTAATGAAATGTTACTTTATTATATAATGAGTTTCAGATTTTAAAGGTCCCACACTTATATAATTCTAGGATAAGGTGATAAGGGTTCGAAATATACTCATCCAATAGGTTTTCGACAAGTGTAAGCCTTGGATTTTACATTATCTTTTCATTTTATTTAAATCTTTAATTAATGAGGTAATCGCTGCATCATCATGGTGTCATAAATAATTTAATTTATTTAATGTCTAAAAATTATAAAAAAAATATCATGATGTAGGAAATATTTTTATCTTTATAATTAATATTTATAGTAAAACATATGACTTGTATAACCCCATTTAAGAATTGTTTTAGTAAATCCACTTATGTTTGTTATATTTTTATTTTAACTTTAAATAAAAGTTATTTATGTCATTTTCCTACCAAAGTGGCTCAATGGGGTCCCCAAGTTGACCCATTGATTTTCTGGGTCGGCCATGACACATCCAATAGGGGTAGGACAAGTTTAAAGGTATTTTCATATTTTTATAATATCATTTTTATCTTAAATATCACTAATTACCTTTAATGACGATTAATTAAACTTAAAAGTTACTATTCACCAAAAAATTATTTTAATCCCATTGAACCACATTTTACTTTCTAATGAAAACCATGTATGTAGGATTTTTGAAATTCAAATCACAGAAGTGGTAATGTTTCATTTAAACGAAAAATTAGTTTTTTAACTACCACTTAGTGGCTTCACTATTCATCAAAAATTGAAGTTTTTCAGAACAATGCCAAAATTTCACCCTAAGCTATAATTGATATTCCGAATTCAAAAATGATGTCTATTTTACAAAATTCCAAAAATATAAGTTGCATTAATTAATTTCATAATTAATTCCCGCTGTCACAACAAATAGCGTGTTTTTAAGAAACAATATATATCAAAAGATTGACAATTGTTTATGTCCAATTTCAAATTGAAATTAATTCTAATGACCACCATTGGATATAATGGTAAAAATATATTCCAATTATAATTTAAAACCACTCAATAGTATAATGTATCACTATAAATTATTTTGATTAAAAAAGTTGTTTTTAAGTATTTTTCACTATTCATAAAAAAATTGTAAGTTCTTAGAAAAATACCAAAAATTCAACATAGGCTAATTTCGATATTCCGAATCCAAAAATGAAGTCCATTTTGAAATATAAAGTATATATAATTTCAAAAATTGGGTATTACTATTCATAATGGCCATTTTGATTGGTCGCGGTGTGTTAGAATCTAGAACTTGCATATAATGCAAGCTATTACATTATTGAAAGAGAAGTGTATCGTGGAAGCTCGGGGTGTTACAATTTTTGCCAAGACCACCATAGTGGACAAAGTCCCTTACTGAATCGAGTTCACTCCTCGTTCCAGTCCTGTATCAATGGACCAGATTAACTGCCGTTCCAGCCATGTCTATCCCCTGAGATATAAATATTTACCCAATTCATTGGAGGGAGATATAGGTCCCACCCGTCTCATATTTAAATCATTCTTACGTGTGCCAAAAAATAGTCATAAATCATTCATCATAACCCAAATAATAAAATGGGTGTCATAAACATCATCCCATTGTGACATAATCCATATAAAACAAATGGATATTATTTCTTCATAATAAAATTCAATCCATGTAAATAATTGAGACATTATAGTTAAAACATAAACATGCCAAATAATTTTATCTTATATGGAAAATAGTTTTGATAAAAAACTTGAAATGAATTCTTGGTGAAAATATCCTTTCTTCTTCAAAATCAATTACTTTTTCACAAAATTCCACGCAATGTTAAAAGGAAAATATTTTATTGAAAATAATCATGAAATCTTGTAGAGTAAGCTTCATGAAAATAAGGCGTTATGAAACCGTAAAAATCCGTTCATTACATATAAGTTAAAAATAAAATTCTCCTCATACTTTTAATAGAAAAGTCAAAAAGTACCACGTATGGTAAACAAAAGAAAGATTCTTTCCATAACACAAAGTAAAAGTCAAAGAGGGGTAAACATGACTTTAAAAATACGTGGAAGAGTATTAAAAACTTTATGAAAAACTTTTTATGGACATGGATGAAAAATATAACCCCAGTAAATACTTATGTATAAGAAATCTCGGATAAAAATGAGATTTCAAAATTATCCCTTACCTTAGGTCCGATATGCTTCGTACGTATCCGAACCTCCTCTTCTTCGGCATGCTTCTTTTAAACTTCCTCTTAGGGAACTAGAGTTGGTATTTTGAGAAGACCATAACCTCTATGATATAACTAGAGAGGTTGAGAAGATAAAATTTCAGGTGTTGGCTGAGATTGAAGGCTCAGAATTGTGTAAAAAGGAGAGGGAGGAGGTTTCATTTTATAAGGGAGGAGAGGGACACCTTAGAAAAAACATAAAATATTGTTTTATAATAAATTAATATTTGCTTTATAATGGCTCCAAAGTGACTTATTTCGAGGATAGGGTGGGGATGGATCGAAATTATCTCAACCAATAGGTTTTAGACAAGTTTAGGTTACCATTATAACCTTATCATTTATATTTAACTCTAAGTTATATTTTTAACTTTTACCGTGTCTTCTTGTATTCTTACACTATATGGTTAATAAACCTACTATAAACTGCCAATAGAACCCCAATTGGTTCATTAATGTCATATATATTATTATATAATTCTTTTTTATCGAACCTTAGATTTTTAAAAATTGAATATCAATTAATAATTTAATATTTTTTTTAAAAACTCTTTTATGTCAATTTTGACACTATTTGATATTTTGTTTTTCCTAAATTCATAATAGAATTATTACTTAAAAAAAATTAATCTAACCTACCCTAATTTGTTATATTAACCTATAAAATTAGTGTAATTCATAAAAAATCTCAAATTACATTTATTTGGTTTTTTAAAATATCAATTATGTTAAAATTTCATTAATAAGGTAATTACTGCATCATCATTGTGTCATAAATAAATTAAATTATTTAATGTCTAAAAAATATAAATAAAATACCATTATGTAGGAAATTTTTTTATCTTTCTAATTAATATGTATAGTTTAATTTATCTTATGTATAACCCTATATTAAAAATGATTTACTTATTAAACTTTGATTTTAACTATTTTAACCCTTCTTTAAATAAATTAATAATAAATGTCCTAATCTAATCCAAGTGGACCTAAATGGTCATATTTTATTCCTAAGGTTGTTTTGGGTCGAATTAAACTTATATAATAGAATTAGGACATGTGTTAGGGTAATAATAATTTCATTTTTACCCTCAATTACCCAATTTACTTTTAACCGTGGTAAATAAAAGTAAAAAGTTACTATTCACAAAAAATTATTTTAATCTTATTGAGCCACTTTTTACTCCTTGATATTAACCATGTCTCTCGAATTTTTGAAATATAACTCACAGAAGCATTAAAATTATGTTTTATGTAAATTTGCAAATTCTCTTATGAGGTGGGTAGAAGACGGTGAAATTTTTTATAACATTTATATATATATATAATTCTTATAAATTGATTCCAATGAATTAAATTGAACTGATATATGTATTATGTGTCTATTTTGACCTAAAATAAATTTAAATAAAATAACAAATTATTTAAATAAAAATTCAGCTTTAAACTATAACTCAGTGTTTTTTTTCACTATTCATCAAAAATTGAATGTTTTCAGAAAAATACCAACAATTCACCCTAGGCTAATTTCGATATTCCGAATCAAAAAATGAAGTCCATTTTGAAAGATAAAATTTATAAAATTTCAAAAAGTTGGTATTAAAATTCATAACGACTATTTTATTTAATATTTTAATAACATATCGTTGTTTAGTGAAACTCGGTGTTGCGTATAACACACGCTATCGAGGAAGGTTGCGATTGCGTGTAATGTAAGCCAAGTCAGGTTTGTGTGTAGTGCAAGATTCCTTTTTTTTTTGCGTATAACAGAATCCAACCATATTTCATTTATACATTGAATATATATATATACTCAATGTTGTGTAGAATAACTTCTATCAAACGAACTTGAAATTTTGTGTAACATGATCCAGGAAAAGTGTTGCATATACTGCAAGCTAATATGGTGTTGCGTATAGCGCAAGATAATCTTGGTGTAGCATACAACACAATATATCAAATAAATTAAAAATAATACTTCTCATAAAATCTTAGGGTGTTACATTCTACCCCCCTTAAAATGAATTTCGCCCTTGAAATTCGTTGGGCTTATAAATCGTTTACTACTTGAATGTTTTTTTCATAGAAACCAACATCATAAAAAGGAATACTAAAACATAATTTTAAAAATTAACTTTAGAAACATAATGGATAGCCAAAGTAACTCATCACTTGGTTTCCACATAGGAGATTATAGGTGAAAATATGGATATGAAAGAGAAATCTAACCATCAAGTTCTGATAGAGAGTGGTAGAGAACATGACTATGAAAATGCCAACAATCACAAAGGGATAAATTTGTGATGATTTAAGGTACCATTTGATTCGTTGGATATGAGGGTACTAGGACAATGTTTTTGGTTTTTAATATAATTTTCCTAATGTTGATGAATTAAAATAAATACTTACTTGATTTTGGAACAATCTCACCATTGTTCATGCCTTGAAAAATGTCCACTTCATATCTTAAGGAAATGAAGTTGAATTTGTCATTCGTGAAGTGTTAGTAGATTATGTGATAGAATGATGGGTCATTCCATCTATCTCAAACATAAGGTTAGAAAAAGTTATATACACAAGTCCATCTTATGTTGAGATTAATAATATATGGTTCCAAAAATGGACTTATACTTCATCTATCATAACTGTTAATAGAATAAAACTATTTTTTACTAACCAAGGACTTCCTGTAGGCCAGTGGTAGGCGATAAAGCCCTGTCTCACTTCGGTTGTGGGTTTGATTCCCGTAACCTTGTCTGATGTGACAGGTTGTCGCCAGACCTGCAGGTTGTCCCTTTTTCTAAAACTACACTATTATAACATTCCAGAAATAATTTTGAAAATAGGTTTTATCCTTAAACAACATTATCTTATGTCCAACATAATCCACTTCAAATATTTACGCTTATCCAAAATACTTTATCCAAGCTCATAGTATAAAGACAACAATTACTAGAAATGTCATCAACCATTCATGTGAATACCATAATTTATCCCCCATATATCATAAGATAATTCTTGTTGGTCACATTCCAAACATGTGAATACCTTACTCATAAATTCTTTTGAAACATGAATTACCAGAGAACCTTAGTGAAAACATAAATGCTATCAAAAGTTAACTCTTTCAACATACCAAAATCCCAAAATTTCTATATACTCAAACCATGATATAACGTTTTCCTTATATCAGTCATGAGCTCATGAATACTATCAAACATTTCATTTAATCCTTATCCCTTCATTATGCCCATGTCATATGCTCTCAAAAAATATTTCAATCACCTTTCAGGGTTACCCATACCATAAAATTATTGAAAACCACAATAGACCAATACATAAATATTCCAATATTCCACGATACTATATACAACATTCACTACCACAAAACCGGGCAAGGCCAACGCCACCCCTTTATCAGCGCTAACGAAAAAGCGCTGATAAAGGGGGGGGGGGCTTTATCAGCGCTCAAAAAAGCGCTGATAAAGGATGCCTTTATCAGCGCTAAAAAAAGCACTGATAAAAGTACCCCTTTATCAGCGCTTTTTTGTAGCGCTGATAAAGGCCCCCCTTTATCAGCACTTTTTTAGCACTGATAAAGGGACCCCTTTAGCAGCGCTTGTTTAGTAGCGCTGATAAAGGGGAGGCCTTTATCAGCGCTTTTTCTAAAAGCACTGATAAAGGGTCGACTGAAAATGTTTAAAAAAAATATTAATATATAAATATAGTTATATAGTTATATTGATATAAATATAATATATAATTTTTAAATATATTTTATATAAGTATAAATGTACATTTACACTTAATATACTTAATATATAAGATATTTAGTTAAAATGGATTCTTAACAAATTAAAAAAATATTTTTAATTAATAATTTGATAATTATTATGGAGTAATAGTCATTTAATAACAATTTGAAGAATAAAAAATAAAAAAAATTAAAAAAAGATCCAAAATATGTTGAAAACGCAACTCAAACTTCAAACGACCATAACTTTTGATCCGGGTGTCCGTTTGAGCTCTACCACATATCAAATCGAAGCCTGCGACGACTTCTACTTCGCTGTGATACAGGGGTACCCTATTCAAGCATTTTTCGAGGCCAAAAGAGGCCCAGAAGGCCTCCAAAGCTGAGTTTTTTTGTCGGGGTACCCATATTTTTTAACATTTTGTGGATTTTCAGCCTCATTTAAGGGGGCATTATTGGATTTTTTTGGTGGGGAATGAATTTATTCCAAGTTATTACATTCATATTGATATTATGTATTTGAAATTTCATCCTTTTTTATAATGAACTGCTATTTATAATCAAATATATAACTATATGTACAATTTTTTTATATATTCATACCTAAAAATTAAAATTTTTAAATAAATAATTAAACATATTTTCATATAAAATATATTAGCTTTATCTAAATAATAACTAATATCCATTTTATTTAAAATACCAATATATTAATATTTATATAACTACTATATATTAATATAACTACACATATATTAATATAACTATACATATATTAATATAACTATATGTATATATTAATATAACTATATATATATATATTAATATAACTATATCTATATATTAATATAACTATATATATTAATATAAATATAACTAAATATATATATAAATAAATAGATATATCATGAATAAGAGAACAAATCAATATAGGGTAGTGGCAAAGGCTTTAGGTGCGCAGGGGGGAGGTCTCAAGATCAAATCTGGGTGGAGGCACGGGTGCGCGCACAAGGTTGATTTAAAGGGCTAGCACTGATAAAGGGTGTAGGTGGTGTGGGAGGGCGCTGGAGGGTGTAGGAAAGCGCTGATAAAGGGGGGCTCAAGCGCTGTAAAAAGGCCCCCCCGAGATTGGCAGTATTTTTTGTATTTTTTTTAATTTTTTTTAATTTTTTTAATTTTTTTTTATTTTTATCAGTGCTAAAAAGAAAGCACTGATAAAAGACCCCTTTATCAGCGCTTCGGTTTAGCGCTGATAAAGGGGACCCCCCTTTATCTTCGCCGGTTTTATTAGTGCTTTTCTAGTGCTGATAAAGGCCATTTTTAGCGCTGATAAAAGCCGTATTTTTATTATTGTATTATTTTAGAATCCCATTACATAATCACTTAATTATTCCACAACATCATTGTCATACTCAACATCACAAATAGTGATCACATGTAACTTCCCTTTGTCCTTTTTCTTAAGTGGTTGCTGACATTGATCATCATCAACCCTTGGATTAGGGCATTGATTAGCATAATTCCCCATTTCCATGCACTTTAAGCATTGATGTGTTGGTGGATCGTTCTCTGTAGTGTTTTCTCTATTCACGTCATTAGAAACATTTTTCCCATTACTACGGCACTCAACTGCTTGATGACCTTATTTTCCACACTTGAAACATTTTATAGTACCTTTTAGACAATCTCCACCATGCTTCTTTCCACACTTTGAGCATAAAGATACATTAACCTTCTTTTCACCATTGTTTTGAGATTTTTCCTTGAACTCCATCTTTCATTTTTTGTCAAAACCATGATATGGATATGTAAATCCAACTTCTAGTTCTACCTTGATAACACAATGCACAATTTATTCATAGCTGTTGAAGTATCTTATAGCTAATTCCCTTTGAAGACTTCATTTTAAGCCACTGAAAAATCTATCAATTTTACTTTCAGGTTGGGTGATAAAGCTAGATGCATACCTTGAGAGCCTTGTAAAAGTTTCCTCGTTTATACCAAAAAATTCATCATCCTTTTTCGTAAGCTCAAGGAACTCCTTTTCCATCTTTTTTCTAAGAACATGAGGGAAGTACTTATTGAAAAATAAGTTTTTGAACTCATCCCATTCCATGGATTCAATTTCATCTTGGGGCCTCGTATTCTTCATTAGAGTCTACAGCTGGTCTGCTTCACCTTCTAAATGGTAAATAACCAGAATGATTTTTTCATGTTCCGAATAGAGATGTATGGAAAATATATTTTCAACGTTACTAATCCATTGTTCAGCAAAAAGTGGATCAGAAGACCCACTGTAAGAAGGTGGACGTTTCCTCATGAAGGACTCAATAGAATATTTTTCCCTTCTCTGCTCATTTGGAAGTCTAGAAAAATTCATAGCTTGTGTAAGTATAATAATAAGATTTTTCACTCCATATCCCATAACATTGGTTTCTTTAGGAGGAAAATAATTGATTGTCCATTACATTGATCAACACGGTTCCTTCGGTTTCCATCCATCGTCTAAAACCCAAAAAGAATAGTGTGAGAGGAAAAAATCATGCTAGGAATACAACATAATAAAGGGGGAGTACGTTCAATATCTAGAATCATAGTTTTAATCCTAGGTTATTCATGATCGTCATCATAATTATTGGATTGTAAACTATAGTTATACTAATCCTTAGGGACATCCCTAGACATACCTTAGAAATATCTCCAAGGATCTCACTAATATTTTCGCATCCTAGTTTCCAATGGTTAACTAAAACTTTGCTCTGATACCAACTGTAGAGACCCAAGCTTGACATATATGGACATTATATTACGTTTTCGGAATACTTAACACATAAAAAAACTAACACCTAAGGACCGTAACAGTTTAGTGTCTTTTGAAACTCAGAACATAATATTCTAATCTTGGTGAAAGATCGTCAACATCTCCCATAAAGATCTTTCCATTTTTTTCTTACCTAAAACCATTGTTTATATCCTATGGAAAAGAAAACATATAAAGGGTGAGCTCAGATACTCAGTATGGGTAAACATAGAAACATAAAACAATCTCTAAACATTTTAACGTAATAACATGAACATAAAACATAAAAACCATGAGTAATGACATAAATATTGACAATGCATAAGTGTTAGATCAAAAAGGAACATTAATAATGATAAATAACATGGGAACAAAACATGGAATTGTGGAAACCCATTAAGCACCTGATATGATTTCTATAGTAGCCATGTCATTTCTGCGAAGACCATCATAGTGGATAAATTACCTTACTGAATCGAGTTCACTCCTCATTCCAGTCTTGTATCACTGGACCGGATTAACCTACCATTCCGGCCATGTCTATCCCATGAGATATAAATCTTTACCCAATACATTGGAGGGAGATATAGGTCCCACCCATATCATATTGAAACCATTATTACGTGTGCCATAAAACAGTCTTAAATCATTCATCATAACCCAAAGAATAAAATGGGTGTCATAAACATCATCCCATTGGGACATAATCCATCTAAATCAAATGGATATCATTTTATCATAATAAAAATCAAACCATGTAAATAATTGAGACATTATATTTGAAACATATACATGCCAAATAATTTCAACTTATATGGAAAATAGTTTTAATAAAACACTTGAAATGAATTTTTGGGGAAAATATCATTTCGTCATCAAAATCATTTACTTTTCACAAAATTCCACGCAACTTTAAAAGAAAATGATTTTATTGAAAATAATCATGAATTCTTGTAGAGTAAGATTTATAAAAATAAGGCGTTATGAAACCATAAAAATATATTCATGGTGTATAAGTTAAAAAACATTCTCCTCATAATTTTAACAGAAAAGTCAAAAATTACCACGTATGGTAAACAAAAGAAATATTCTTTCCATAACACAAAGTAAAATTCAAAGAGGGGTAAACATGACTTTAAACATACATGGAAGAGTATTAAACACTTTATGAAAAACATTTTTTGGAAATGGATGAAAAATATAACCCCAGTAAATACTCACGTATAAGAAATCTCACATAAAAATGAGATTTCAAAATTATCCCTTACCTTAGGTCTCATATGCTTCGTACGTATCCGAACCTCCACTTCTTCGACGTGCCTCTTTTAAACTTCCTCTTAGGGAACTAGAGTTGGTATTTTGAGAAGACCAGAACCTCTATAAATTAACTAGAGAGGTTGAGAAGATAAATTGGCAGGGGTTGGCCGAGCATGAAGGCTCAAAATTGTGTAAAGAGGAGAGGAAGGAGGTTCCCTTTTATAAGGGAGGAGAGGGGCACCTTAGATAAAACATAAAATATTATTTTATAATAAATTTATATTAGGTTTATAATGGCTCCAATGTGACTTATTTCGAGGCTAGGGTGGGGATGGGTCTAACTCCTCTGAACCAATAGGTTTTAGACAAGCTTAGGTCACCATTTTAACCTTATCATTTACATTTAACTCAATGTTAAATAATTTAACTTTTACCGTGTCTTCTTTATTCATACACTATATCATTAATAAACATACAATAAACTGCCAATCGAACCCCAATTGGTTCTTTAATGTCATATATGTTGTTATATAAGACTTTTTTCAAAACCTTATATTTTTAGGAATAGAATAGAAATTAATAATTTAATATTTGTTTAAAAAACTCTTTTATGTCATTTTGACACTATTTGATATTTTGTTTTTGCTAAATTTATAACATAATTATTACTTAGAATAAAATTCATATAAACAACTCTAATATGATATATTAACCTAGAAAATTAGTATAATTCATAAAAAGTTTAAAATTACATTTATTCGGGTATTTATAATAACAATTATGTTAATATTTCATTAATAAGGTAATTACTGCATCATCATTGTGTCATATATAAATTAAATTATTTAATGTTGAAAAAATAAAATTAAATACGATTATGTATGAAATCCTTTTATCTTTATAATGAATATTTATAGTCTAATTTATCTTATGTATAACCCTATATTAAAAATGTTTTAGTTATTAAACATTGATTGAATTTTTTTTAACTCTTCTTTGAATTAAATAATAATAAATGTCCTAATCTAATCCAAGTGGCCCTAAATGGTCATATTTTATTCCTAGGGTTGTTTTTGGTTGAATTACACTTATAAAATAGAATTAGGACATGTGTTAGGGTAATAATAATATCATTTTTACCCTCAATTACCCAATTTACTTTTAACTGTGGTAAATAAAAGTAAAACGTTACTATTCACCAAAAATTATTTTTATCTTATTGAACCACATTTTACTCCTTGATATTAACCGTGTCTCTCATATTTTCAAAATTCAACTCATATAAGCGGTAAAATTATGTTTTATGTAACTTTAAAAATTCTCCTAGGAGGTGGGTAAAAGACGGTGAAAAGTTCTATAAAATTATTATATATCTAAATTTATTATAAATTGACTTGAATGAATTACATTGAAATTATATAGGTTTTATGTGTCTATTTTGACATAAAATAAATTTATATAAATAACTAATTATTTAAATAAAAAGTTTGGTTTTAAACTACAACTCAGTGTTTTTTCACTATTTATCAAAAATTGAAATTTTTCAGAAAAATACCAAAAATTCACCGTAGGATAATTTCGATATTCCGAATCCAAAAATGAAGTTCATTTTGAAAGATAAAATTTATAAAATTTCAAAAAGTGGGTATTACTATTCATAATGACTAGTTTATATAATATTTTAATAACATATCTTTGTTTAGTGAAACTCGGTATTGCATACGACACACACTATCGAGGAAGGTCACGATTGCGTGTAATGCAAGCCAAGTCATGGTTGCATGTAGTGCAAGATTCCTTTTTTGTTGCGTATAACAGAATCCAACCATATTTCATTTATACGTTGAATATATATATACACACTCAATGTTATGTAGAATAACTTCTATCTAATGAACGTGAAATTGTGTGTAACACGATCCAAGAATAGTGTTGTGTATTCTACAAGCTAATACGGTGTTGCATATAGTGCAAGATAATCATGGTGTTACATAAAACACAAGAAATAAAAAAAATACTTCTCATAAAATCTCGGGGTGTTACATAATGAAAATTTAATAACTCAATTAAAATTACCAAATCTAGGTATAAAATACCAGAATTAATGTCATAGTGATGATACATAATTTAAAATAGTAAAAAAGCATAATTATTTATTATACATTACAAAAATAAACAAACAACAACAAATCTCCAAGGGTGATCTCCATGAAATTCCCAAGTTCTAGCTCGGTCCATTTCTCTATAGCTCTTATGTACAAAACAAAGCATAAGAAATGAATCCAAAGTCTCTCAAGAAATAAGATCTACTCAGGTTCCAGTCGACACCTAGGCAGGGTGTGAGATATAAATGTCAGTAGGCCGTCACCCACAATCTCTATCTCAATTTATTTAGTGTAATGAATTAATTAATGATAGTGTACCACATAGTATAATTTCAAATCAATAAAAAATTAAAATATTAACAACTTGGTCTGGGTTCCCAAATGGACACCCATCCCTTATCACATGCTTAGACTTAAATTGAAAGTCTGAATAGGGTACCTGTACAATCCATAAAATGTGTACAAGGGTACAAGTGATCAAGGAAACCCAAGAAGAGGTACACCCCCATGATTTTTCTTTATATTAGGGTGTAATTTACAAGCCATCATTCAAAATTACTAGTAAATCAAGGAGAATCATCCCACGTTCTTAAAAAATCTCATAATTACAATTAAGTGTATGCATCTCGTATGAATAAGAAAACCAATTAGACAATCCCTTAAAACTAGAGGTGGAGTCCCATGCCTGTCCAAGGGGATCTAAAAAAATAAAGAGTGTCACAATGTGAACATACTATATAAGACAACACCACTGAACCCACCCAAGGATACCCTTATAGTATCCCAAGTACCACTAAGAGGTATGGTAAATTCTAATTCCATCTGAGGTACCTCACAAGGGGACTGATTTACACCCAAGGCATGGAACAACCATATTTCCAAAAGGTCCATCCACTTTTTCACACCTAGGGAACCAGTATCTCTCAAGAGTATTTGAAACATCACAGGAATCCCTTGCATTGAAAGCTAATGCATCTTCCCTGACGCATCGGGTTCTAACCCAAACAGGCATGGGAATTCCCTCCATGGGCCCTTAATATGGAACCCATGTTCTCTTTCAACCATTTCAATATCCATATCACAAAAAATATAACAATAAATACATTTATGATTATGAGACAAAAAATCATTTTCTCAATACCCCATGCTTCCAATTTAACCAAGCTAAGAGATTCTAGAAAATTAAGAATGGAACATTTCATATAGAAAAGAAAAAATTATTATGTTAATGTAACAAAGGTAGTAGGCATAAGATACATGGAATAAGCCTTAAAAAATTTCATGTCAACACATGAATCTCAATATCACAAGATAGAAAGTTTAGAAAGTAATTTCATATGGTTCCAGCCCCTAACAAGTGAACATGAAATAAAGCAACTTGCATAATCAAAGAATTATAAACAAGGCATGTGGAATCAACGTACCTCTTACCAAAATGTCATCAATAAAATTTTATCATGTCAAGCTATCAAGGATGATAAAGTGTAACATTCCATTAAGAGAATTTAAATGGATTTATCATGGAGCACCAAAAAAAATAAGGAGGTCATTAATAGGCAAGGTACTCATGTAACTTGAAATGTATAATTTTTCATGTAAGGAAAATAACATTCACATAAACATAAAGTATGCCAAGGGTATGAGTCACTACACAAGATCTAAATGATTATGTTTAAGATTAGTCATTATCAATAGGGACCCCATTCATAATTAATTTCCCATTCTGAGCTCATTAATCAATTTAAGGCATTACTAAGGTGCCAAGCACAATCCATGGGTATTTTTAACATTTTAAATTAAGGAAAAATAGTCCATTTAGGATGGATAACCCAAAGCGGTGGACAAATCCTAGAGAAAACCCTAGACACTAGCTTCAACACAATGTATAGCCTCAAAGGTCATGGAAAAAACAAGTAAATCATTTTAATGTGCAATAATAAGCTTCACTAGGAGGTTTTGGTAGGCGAGACCACGATGCGACATTTATAATGTGATGAAATGATGGGAAAGAAACATATACACCTAACACAAACCATTTACCAATTCATTCACTTTTCTTAAACATGGAAGTTTTATTTATAAGAATCAAAGGGGTCAAATGGAAATTTTCAAGGTTAAGGCATATTCCTATTAGGGAAATGTCATTTAAAATAATTGAGCATGACAATTCCATTCATATTATTCATAGGGGGCAAAAGATAACTTTCCAAAAAACAAGAAATCACAAGGGGAATATGGAAAACCCAAACCAAAGAAAATATTGATATAAATAACTATCACTATTTTATGGTTTAGAAGGTAGTGTACCTCTGTTTGAGGGGTTTTATTATAAAAGCTTGAAATTGTTCTGTAAACAATTCATTTATCATATTTAGCATTTCATTAAACTTATCATAGGAATAATTTAATATAAAAACCAAAATGAATTAACTAAAATTTAATAAGGGTGATGTATGCAATTAATTAAATCATTCTTATAGAAAAAGGGATATGGAATGAGACCCTAACTCAAGAATTAGATCAAGCCAACACTCATCACTTGAAAGAGTTGGTGGTGACCACATAAAAATACCTCTCACTCTCTCTCTCTCTCTCTCACACACAGATATATATATATATCCTTTAATCCAAATCATGTATTACCCTCACCATGAGGTAATACATACAAGGAAGATATATACATTTATATAAATACACATACCTATGTATGTGTGTGTGCATCTTCAAAGTCGTTCAAAACCACCTAATAAATATACACGATACTAAAAAAACATAAAGAACCTAAATTAAAACAGGAGAAACCCTAAAATCGATATATAACCTTACCTAGGACAATGATGGACAACTGAATAGACCCAATTAGATTCACATTCAGTAGTGAATGTCAGAATAAGTAAGAAGACATCCTAAAGGACCCTTCGCCTACCCTAACAGTGAATGAAAACTAAAAATAAGATTAGAACAAAACCCTAGGGTTTGGCTTAACCTCACTATGTGATAGAGAGATAAAAAAGTTGCCATAAATAGGGAGAGGATAGGCCCATATTCCTTACCTTGAAGGATCAAAGAAGAAATGCGGAGTGATCTGGTGGATGTCGCTAGAGGAGAGGAGGTTGGGGGGGGGGGGGAGGTTGTGCCCTAAAGGGGGGTTGGATAGGTTGTTCATCATGACTAATGTAATTAGAGAAAGGTACACCCACTTTGGTGTCTAAAAAATTACCTAAAATAATAATAATAATAATAATAACAATAACAATAATATTATTATTATATAAACACATTTCTTTAGATCGTTTTTGTTTTCCATGGAATCTCATTTAAATTATTTTTCATTTTAAATATGAATTTAATTAATTACATTAATTTATTAAAAGAAAATATACCATATGATTTTTTTCTTAGGGATGCATATTTTCAAGATAAAACTGTGTTCCTTAGTAAGTACTCTGAAGCCATTTTGTTTCCAGGCTTGACACTTTTAAAACTCACCGTGTCACCCGAGAAACATTTAAAACCTTATCCCATGTCAAAAAAAAAACACTTAGGTGTGTTTAAGATATTTAATTTATGTTTTGACTCTTTGTTTTCAAAATGGACCTTCCAGTCATTGAAAAAAATTATAATTCCCTTAAATTTTACCTCATATTTAAATGTGGTACGTTACGGTTTTCAACTCATTCATAAAAATCATTTTTGTCATCACTGAAGTTCTGAGAAAGATTAACCTTATCATGTTCAAATGAAGGTTTTTTTTATATATTAAAATCTAGTACATTGTATTCTGCAAAACCAAATGCACCATTTAGCAAATTTTGAACTGAATTATCCATTTCTAGGTCACTTTGTATTTCATTAAAACTATTGTCATTGTTCTGACTTTACATAACATTTTATTCACCCTTAAAAATACTACATACATATTGAGAAGGAAACTATTTCATTATAAAATGATTATATGATTCATTTCTATTAAACCACATCTTGAATTTATAATCTGGATATAAACATTTTATTCTTCCATCAGCTGATTGGTTTTCAATTTCATAATCTTAAAATTCTTTCAAATCCTTAGAATACTGAGGAGTGTTTCGAGTTAAATTCATCCAACTTTTATTCATAGGTATTTGATTTTATTCTTCCTATACATTCATATATAATGATATAAATGGTTAATCAAATGTGTACAATCAAAAATAAATTCCAACCAACTTCATCAATGACTCTTTCATAACAACTATAAAGAAAAATGGGATGAATCAAATAATGAATTTTTTCATACTGAACTTATAATATAAAAAATGAACTAATTAACTTATTATTTCTCAAAAAAATTTATTAATAATGATATAAATTATATGAACACCACATTTTATCCCAAAGGAAACCCATGAACATTTTAAAAGATATCAAATATGTCTTCCTAAATTGCGTTTTAGAAGATGAATTGTATTTCTCAATAAAGATAAAATAATTATTTTTAGGTTAAAGATGGATCTATAAAAGTTAGAATAATAAATATTAGCATGGTAGTTGAAGTTATATACATGCTTAAAAAATTCTTATTTAATGACAGATGTGTGGAAAATATACCTTGCATTATAGATGATAGAGATGTATCAATTATTGATATTTTATATATAGATGATATTATTTTTATGGGAGAAAATGATAATGGTGTATTCTCTCCTAGTTTTGTAAATAAGGAGTATTCATTCCATAGAAAAATTAGCTACATTGGTCAATGTATGGACAATTTCCCATGGTACAACTAAGACTTAGATTACCCATTTAAAAATATGATTACAAAGTATACTTTATTTGTATATATCACACTATTTTTTTTCTAAAATCAATAAACCTAGATATTTTATGATTTTATATGTTATTATATGTCATTCTACCATTTAAGGTACACCATTTAATATGTTGAATCATATTTTTTACTTTGAGGGGATCCAAAAAATCAAAGGATTTATGATGAGGGGAAACATTATCACAAATTGGGAAAAACATTTGGGAGTGTACGACTCATATCAAATGATATAAAATTTGAAATTTTACCAAACAAAAAAACAAACTATAAACTATAATTAGTTATCTCTAAAATTATGTTAGTTAAAATAAAATCAATTAAACTAGGTTGTATGTTCTAGTTACCATAACCAATAATTAATTATCATGCAAGTAAAACATAAACCTAACAACTCTACCAATTTTTATAGATTTTATTAATCTAAATGATTCATCACATAAACATAAAATATGATGCATTATAATAAATTTAAAAGTGTCTAATATATCATTTTCAAGGTTATTATTTATAGATACCTTTATAGGGTTAGTGATGAAACCATGTGTGACCCCAAACCCAAACACTAATTGAACATGAGTTAGAAAGTAGTCTTAATTATTTATCTGTCAAAAATTAAAGACCTTAACATATATAGAAAAAAGTGGAATTCATTAATATCAAATAAAAATAATGACATTATGAACAATCTAGATTCCATATCTAAATCATATCATAAAAGAATTTAATTTTTAATTTAATACAACACAACCAAACATAATGATTATTATAATTCCATAAAAATATCTTCAAAATACAAATATCATATTATAAACCAATATTACATATATACATTAATATTGAATGAATAAAGAAAAAATTCTATACTCATTTTATCTCCCATGATTGTCCATATAATTATACATAATAATAGATTTAGAGTGATTATTGGGAGGAGGATACAACCTTTAGGGGGGGGGGGTCCTCCTTACCATCATGGATGGGATCTTAGCCCCTGAGGAGGGGATCCAAGCCTGGGAGGGGATTTCGATGGGGGGGGGGAGGGGTTGCATCGCTTCTGAGGAGGGGAACCTCCAGGGAGAGGGAGGTCATAGGGAGAGGGAGGTTGGAGGGCGGGGGTCGCAGGGGTCGGGGTCACCACCAAGGGTATAGAAGGTAGGTACGGGGTGGGGAGAATGTGGGATGTTGATGAGGTCTTGGGGTATGGGTCACACCTAGGAGGGGAGAGGTGGAGTTTGGGTGAGGGGGGATATGCATTGGGGTCACCCAAATAGAGTAGGGGAGGAAAAGGAATTATGGGTTTTTAAAACATTTTACAACGGTGTAATTGAAATCCTACTGATTGTCAAAATAAAAAATATAGAACCACAACTATATTTCTATTTTAACTGAATTTATTTTGTGTTGTTACTAGAACTACCACTAATAAACAACCAATAAGTTGAACTTTTTTGTAGTGTTATGGTGAAGTTTCTATACCCTATCTTGATTCCAAATCTGGTTAGCTCTGCTTCGGTGGCTACTACTATCCCTGATCTCTATTATCATGCATACATATGTGTGTTCTAATCAAAATAATTATTGTTTTAGTGACCCTAGGGCCCCAAATCCCATGGCCAAAAGTCTTGAGGTGACCCATAGGCCCTATGGCCCAAAGGCATAGGATGGCCTCAAGGCCCTATGGCCTGAAAGAAAATGATCTTTAATTATATTGTTCTTAGAATAACTAAAATTATATTTTACATGTAATAATAAAAATCATTTCAATCCAATGTACGATTCTCTTGGAATAACTAAAAGTAAATTTTTATTGGTTTATGTCTTTAAAAACATGCTTTAGATAGTCAAAATTGAGAAAAAACCCCATATTGTTATAAAATATTTTTGAAATGGAGAAAATTAATTTTTAATAAGTATGAATGAATATGATTTCAATATAAGGTGTGATGATTTCATGATAATTGAAAAAGAAGTTCTAGATGAAAAAGTGATTAAAAATAAATGATATGATCAAATTTGAGTAAGTGATCATGAATTTTCAGGAAATATGAGGACAAATATCACAGATTAATTTGTGACATGTGAGAAAAAATATCCTAATATGTCATGTGGTAATAATTGA
Source organism: Viscum album (assembly GCA_963277665.1). NCBI lineage: Eukaryota > Viridiplantae > Streptophyta > Magnoliopsida > Santalales > Viscaceae > Viscum > Viscum album. Next base: position 730,552,620 of record OY728155.1, read on the forward strand.
TGAAAAATAAAATTTTCAATAAAAATTTATTAAAAAAGTGATACATTAAAAAAATAGAAATTGAACTTGTATTTTCCTAAAATCCATTGATATTTTTTAAAAGGTAATTCCTTGTTCAAAGACCATGACATAATTTCTTTAAAAGCTTGAAAGGAACTAAATGAGTATAAAGGAGGGGATCTTATTACAATCTCTTTCATAGAGAGGGAGAATATCAACTGGAAGATCATCACTCCAGGAAATTCTCTGGTTGATTCCATTATTGGGAAGACCATCAACCACCATGTCTACTTCATAATATGCATGGGTGACAACATATATGAGTTCCTTAAGCAAATCAAGGCAGCTCATCCATCAAGTAGTAAGAAGCCAGGAAAGGTGGACCATCCAATTCCAAATAGCTTGCACAATGGTGGTAGAGTCACTTTCAATCTAGATGTCATTCCAGCCTTTTATTTTAACAAAGTCAATAACCTACATCACCGCCATGATTTCTACTTCTAGAGAAGAGGTGGTACTGCAACTTATATAGAAACAACCATGCCAATGACCTATGATATCTTTTAAAATGGATCAATAGCCTGCAGGTCCTAGATTCCCTTTAGAAGCTCCTTACACATTGATATTGATTCATCTAGGAAGCAGGGATTTCCAAAACACCTCCAATGAGTGTCTCAGTTTTCTGTGGAGCCATTCGATTATGAGACATCGGAGGATCACAATATCCCCAACAAAGTTTTCACAATGAACCATTTGTAAAGAGGAAACATCCCTAATGATGATGAGAATTCTTGTCCGACCTGAATTAAGATTGATTGAGTAGTTGTTGTGAATAATGGAATTTCTATCATACCAGATAATGTAGAGAAGCTCAGAAATAGTGGAAAGTAAAAGATTCTTAATTTTCTGTGAGGTATCAAGCTCCACACAACATTTTAGTTGGGAGTGAATAGAGTCAGAGTGTAACCATCTGCAGTCAAACAGGTTAGTAATAAAGTTCTAAAGGGCTGAAGTAGTAACACTAGATAAAAATAAGTGGTTATTATCCTCTCCATGCTGATGATAGATTTGAAATTTAGAGCAGATTTGTATTCCAAAAGATTGAATACTAACCTCAGTAGGGATACGATTATAATAAATACGCCAAATAAGGTCCAGTCTTAAGGGCTTAATATAGGGTATTTCGAAGGGTTTCATCGAACCAAAACTAGGATCAAAGTTTGAGAATTTATGATTAAAAACTTTTGGAATCCAAAATTCCATTATGGATAGGTTCACAAATAAAAAAATCCTTAGTGTTTGAGAATGGGCGGTTATCAAAAACATGCATTATGGTATCCAAGTGATTAAATTTATGAGAGTGAATCATCTCTTGAATATTTTAGTTGATGTTATCTAAAGGGGATTTATGAGGAAAAAAAGAAATGAGCGGTGGTTCCAGTACCATTGTGATGCCAAAGGTTCATGGAGGAGTCCACACTTACCATCCATCTAGATTTATTCATAATGTTGGAAAAGAAAATTTTGATGGAAAGCCAGATCAAGGATTTAACATAGCTCAAATTTCTTTTTTTTTATTTTCTCCAGAAATTTATTTATAGGAAAAGAAATAAAATCATAATTATTATTGATAAATCTCCTAGTGAGTCTAGATTGAAGAGCCATATTAAAGAGCTTTATATTTTTGATTCCCAGACCTCCACTTTCCAACAGTTTGCAGTAGGTAGACCAGGGGATGGTCAAAAGGTTTCTTTAAAGAATGCTTCCACTCCAAACCACGTTTTTGATGTAGCCATTAATTATCTTAAGAATACTAGTCATCCATTTATATATCATCAATGAGTACACCATTTTAGAGATAATGGTAGACTTCACCAGCTAAATCTTGCTAGCCATAGAGAATGATTTCCCTTTCTAGGAGGACAATTGATTGATAACTTGTTCAACCACTACATTGAAATACATGGATTTAGGGCTTCCCCAGAATAAGGGCACACCCAAATAGGTAAAAGAGAAGGATCCTTCCATGACACCAAGGATTTCAATGATGTTAGTTTTCCTATTTGGAGAACTTTTTTTCCAAATAAGACAAATTTTTCATTCCAACTAATAGATTTCCTAGAGACATCTTCATAGTGAGATAAGAAATTTTGTAGGTTAATAATATTCCTTTTGCACTCATTCAGAAATAGAATTATGTCATCATCATATAAGAGATGAGTCAATAAATTTAGGTTTTGAGTCTCTTGAATAGGTTTTAGTTTATTTTGATCAATAAGTGGAGTTAGAAGCCTACTAAGATAATCCTCCGCGATGGAAAAAAGAATAGAAGATAAGGGATCACCTTGTTGAAATCCCCTGTTTCACTTAAAATAACCTTTAGGGGATCCATTGAAAAGGATGGAGATAAAGGCTGAATTAAAAAGGGATTTTATCCTAGTTTTAATCACATCATTAATCTTGAAACTCTGGAGAATTTGAAAATTAAGTTCCAGTCTATTATGTCAAAATCTTTCCTAATGTCAAGTTTAATGGCCACATTACCACCTCTGGAAACATTATTATGAGCATTGGTGCATTCTGAGGCAAATATAATGCATCCTTGAATGGATCTTTCCTTGATCGAACCAAATTGGTTCCAAGATATGATTCTATTACAAAGGGAAGAAAGCATATTGGCTAAAAGTTTTGTAATGATTTTTTAAAGAGAGTTAATGAGAGTAATTGGATAAAATAAATGCATTCTTGAAGCATTGTACACTTTGGGAATAAGTGTAATAAATTGAGAATTAAGTCCATAAGGAAGTCCATGATTAAGGAAAAAACATTTTACAAGATTAAAAACATCTTAATGAACAAATTCATAGTGATGTTGTAAAAAACTATTTTTGAAGCCATCAAGACTCGGGGCACTATCAAGGTTGAGACTAAAAACATTGGATTTTATTTCATAGTCAAGAGGGGTTTCCGATAGAAATATATTGTCCACCTCACTGAACAAAACCGAGATGACCGTAGGAATTTGATCCTTGTTTATATTAGGACAATTGAAAATATTGTCAAAATATGAGACCACATGATTAGCTATGGCCACCTTAGTGTCATATAAGATGTCATTGTCTTTCAGAAAAGAGAGAGGTCTACAAAAATTTCTAATTCTTTTCTGGGAATTGTAGAATTTAGTGTTTCTATCTCCATTAAAGAGTCATTTGGTTTTGAATACTTGCTTGCAGATATTGTTTTTAGGAACTAGAAGTGAATTGAGTTGCATAGAGATGATCATTTCATTATGGGGATCTAAAGAGAAATCAACATTTATTGTGATGGTTTGAATATGATTGAGTTTATTCTCAAGTATGGTTATTTCTATATCAATTTGTTTTACTTTATCCCCACACCAACCCTTGAGACACTGTTTAAGATGTTTGAGTTTAGTAATACAAGAAAAAGCATCAGAATAGTGGTTCATATATTCCCAGAAATTTTTTAATGAGGGTAGAACACTCTGAGTCCATAGACCAAGAATTATTAAATCTGAAAGGGATACTGTGTTTTGATCCTTTAGAGATAGGACTTACATGAATTGTGTGATTGTCCTAACTAATATTAGGTAAGGTGATGCTAGAGATGGTGTCCCAGGCATCCAGAGTTGGGACATTTTCGAAACCCTATCATGTTTTCTTGAAACAACCCTATTGTAATGTCTTCTGTACCATGTTAATTTAGCACCCGTAAGGTTAATTTCAATCATATTATAATCTTCTAGCACAACTCTAAATTCTCTTGATGAAATATGAGAGTGAGATGGTCCAATATTCTTATTGGGAGTAAGAATAACATTAAAATCACCTAGCACTAACCAATGGGTCATGAATAGTGGAAGCTATAACAAATAGGTCATGCCAACGAGGTCTACGATCTTGATATCAATTATTGGCATATACCATAGTACAAAAAAATGTGAACTATCAAGGTTAAAGTCACAAGTGAACAATTGATCAGAGAAATTATAAGCATTAAAATTATGTAGAGAGCTATAATAAAAAATCCAAAGTGAATCAACAACACCACCATTATTTCAAGCACCAATGAAATTATAAAGAGAAGTATCAAGATGCATGAATTTCGAAGAAAATATAATTTTGGGTTCAGTAATAGATTTTTTTTTGATTTGTGAGTCCAAATAATTTTTTAAGGAATTATAGAGTTTTAGGGTTTGCTATGTTATGATAGTTCCAAAAAATAACATCCATTTAATACCTGGATTTTGAACGAGAGCTCCCTTTTTTCTTTTTGGAGCCTCTCGAGCCTTTGTTCCTATTTAATCTCATAAGAGTTGATAAAGTGTCTGGGCAAGTCTTCATATCCTGGATAATCATAGAAGAAATATAGTCATAAAATAATATCTAATATAAAAAAATTAATGGTAATAAATGGAACAATTGGTATAATTGGAATAAACAAAAAATAAATTTTAGATTAAAATGTTTTCAACAATAAATAAAATATTTGAAACCTAAAAAATAAAATAGAATTGTTATAAAATAATTGAAAAAATATCATAGATTATTTTATAACATTTTTAAATAGATATCATGTTAATAAAAAATGTTTTGTGGTCATTATTCCCAAAAGTGAATTTTATAAATATAAAATTCTATAAAAACAAGAATCATATGGTAAAAACTAAAAACAATACCTTGGATTGTCAATAAATATTACTAAAATGATCATTTTTTAATTTTTGATTGTTTTAATGACAATAATGTTAATATAATGAGTGGTATAATTGAAATGAATGGAAAATCAATATTAAAATAAAACATGACTAAAAATAAGTGACAAGGTGAAAAATCTAGTAAAAGACTTTAGATTATTTTGAAAACATAGAACATTAATTTTTCATTAATTTCTGACATTTTTAAATATATTTCACTTCAATATTACATGTTAGGTTCCAAAAGGATTAAAAATATTTTTAGAGAAAAAAATATTTGGAAACAACTTATATGGTCGAAACCAGGAAAATGATACTAAATTTTCATGAGATCAACGAATAATGATCAATGATTATTTTTTAACATTTATGAAGATGAGGCAGATCAATATTATGTATGGTATATTAGAAATAGTCAAATTAATGTTTATTGTATATTTTTTTGAGGTTTGATTCCCATTTATATTTTAAAATAACTAATTGGGTTATAATTATAATTTTTTATTTTTTTATTACAATAACATCTATATTAAATTTAATTACCTTTTATTTACGTGATGATGGATTGAATTCAAAGAATGATACGATAAATGTGAGTAATTATATGAATTTATAAAATTTTAAATTATTTATTTATATTTATTAAATATGATTTTTTAATATTAGGATTAGATATATATATATATATATATATATTAAAATACTAGGTGTAGGTTGGTGTGCATGAAGAATTATAAATTCTTTATATATTTTCATTTTTAAATACCTTGTATAGGTGTATGTGGGTGTTTAATTAAGATTTTATTTAAAATAAATTAACTTTAGAAACCTCTCTATGGATATATCAAAAGGAACTAATTTTGGTAATTAGTGACCACAATATGGAGGATTTTTATACATTAAATGATGGGGAAACAAAGGGCACCAAAATTGGTCAATATCTGATTGCTAAATTCCATTAACAAACATTTTTAATTTTTACTAAAGGTTATATATGTAGTATTTTATTTTTTAGTCCCCTTGATTTTTTTAATTTTAAATCCATCATTTTTATTCAACATTTGGTTTATTTAAAATCATTTTCGTATCATTTCAGTACATGGGTTGCATTTTTTTACATCCATGTAAGCAATTTATTTCCACGATTCATTACTCTTCACAGAATACAAATAAGACTGAGGTTCATTATCCAAAAAATAACGGGCCACACTAAATAAAAATATATCTACATAGGCATGGTCAAATCAGGAAGGGGGTCATATTTCCCTCCAAATATTATCACATTTGAGAAAATAATAAACCAATATACATTAATACTCACTCTATTATTTGGAATCCGAATCCTCTTCTAAGGGGGTCTAACTATCTTGACCTAACACAATGCTTTTGTTAGTAACTCAACCTATACACCCTCATGTAATGTTGTATTGGGATTTAAATGAGAATATGTTTTCAACCTATTAATACTAGACTCGTAAAATGTAAAATCAAATATTATTATTGAATTTAAAAATATTGGTTTGTCTATCAATAATTCATAACCATGCATACCATCTAGGTAAACTATTAAGATACATTTGAAATATCCTCATAAAATATTTTTAGTTCAAAAATGTACATTGTTACAACTCCCAAAAAACTAAAATATGGATGGAAAATCTGTTTTTTAGTCCCCAATTATTCAGGGGACTTAAAATTAATAGTAATGTATTTACAATTATTTATTTGGTAAACTTATACAATGGAATCCTATACAAAAAAGTACTTGGGAACTTTAGAGAATTAAAATATACTTATAATGTTTTCTATTTTATCCATCCTCTCAACCATCCCATCTTGTTATGTTTTATCATTAATTTTCTTATGCACTTAAATACCCTTTAATATTGATAATTCTAGTAGAAAGAGACTCCAACTAATTACTTTTTCTATAATTATTAAGTTTATTACAAATCTAGTCCAAAACCATTATCTTATAAACCCTATATTTTTTAAAATTTCCATATTTTTATTATATATAAATTCGTGATTTCCTAGGATAGTCATCGATAATAGTGTGAATATAGTATCCTTTACCAAGATATGTTGTTCTATAATGTCCCTATAAAACTAAATGAACATAGTATGGAGGATAATTAGTTTTTAATTTAGATTTATTATTTTGAACACACATAGATTTACCAAAGTCAATATATATATATCATTTTTATCAAGAATAGTTCTATTGGTCATATTACCTTTTTGAGTATTTAATCATCAATATATCCACTAATAATCACTACCACCAATGTAAAACAAATATTTACAGGCCTTTCATTTTTCTATAATTATTTTAATCAGTGGTAAGTCTTTTCATGGTTGTTTATAAAAAAAATCATTAAATGGTGTGTCTCTATTCTTTTAGTGGTACTTACAATTTTTATAATTTTTTATTAGAATGTAATGAATTATTATTTCTTGGTGTTTTAGAAATCCACTACTGTTTAATAATGTAATTTGTATTTTTCTTAAATGCTAATAAATATAAACATTAAATATTTTACTAAATCATTAGAAGCTATTTTTTAAACTACCTATCACTATGGTATAATCTGAAAATATTTAGCACATATTTTGGTGGTACCACCGTTATATTTATTATCCTATTAATCTTTTCATTCCAAAAAATAATAATTAATTACCTTCCATCTCAGAAAAAAACCAATATATAATAATATTATCTATACAACATAGTATAATAATAATTATGATTTCCATATGTTAATATATAACGTTATATGTGATACAACATTAGTAGATAATATTATAATTTAAAAAATTTCAAAAGATGCAGCAAATCAAAATAAAAAATTATATTCAAATTATGTAGATGAAATTATAATTTAAAAAATGTAAAAAGACGAATCAGTCATCAATTATATTCTCTAAAAAATAGAATCCCCTCACTCTCCAAAACAATTCCATGCTGCTGCTAATCACCACCTTCCCTACTTCCTACCTCTAGTGTCTGTATTTAAAATAGTTGACCACACATTAGTAATAAACATATTTAATAAATAATAAATGAAATTTAATTAAAATGAAGATTCATTCACTTTAACTACTACTAAATTCAACTAATATTTAAATTGTATATTAGATACACCTTTTTGTATAAAATTTAAAACATGAATAACCAAGATCATCTTGAATTAATTTAAATAATTCATCTCTTATTTGAACACTTATAAAAAACCATTCTTAAACCATGTGGAAATGTTAACATACCAATAAAATATTGTTCGTATGATATTGAATTTTTATAATTATTACTTGTAACTACATGTTAAAGATTAATATACTTAATAACTATAACCAAACCAATCCCTGACCAGGAAAATCCTTACTTTGATATCGTCTCAAGGAGGGAAACTCTATGAAACTAATTTACCTCATTTTTAGATCCTATATTCCTCCCCTCATAAGAAAAGTACAACATCCCATTGTGAACGTCCATCACATTAATAAATAAGATACATATATATATTTACAAACATGAATATTTTTAATGGAAATAAATTTCTATAATTTCCTTTTATGCTCATAATAGAATAAATTATGGTAAATAATATATAATTTGATTAATCCTTTTTTAAAATATTTTTGTGGACATTAGATATATACATTAAGAATATTTTAAATATTTAAGAAAAAACCTACTATGAAAACTAAAATAAGTGTAAATGTATGAAATTTAATAATGATAAATAACTTATGAGTGTTATTATTTATTTGGGAATACTACTATCCATCCACTAATACACAATATCAATTTCACTCTATAAAACTAAAATCTGATCATTATATGTTTTAATAAGTTTTTTTATTCTTTAAATATATTTTAGTACATAAATTTTCTTTTTCTCACATGGATCACAAAAACATATAATACTTGTACTCTTGAAACCATCAAAGAATAAGCATGTGACCTGCCAAATACCAATGATGGATATAGTCTGAAACCCATCCACCACACATGGCCATAATTCTCATCTCCATGAACTTGATCCATATAATTATCCAATAACATTTCCATTAACATGGAAGGGACAGAATCCCATGCTTATTTGAGTTTATACTGAAAATTGTATTATATTAAATTATAATGTAATTTAGTGACACTGACTAATAATTAATATTGTTCACCCAACATTTATCTATAGGTCATTGAAATTATTTCTATATTTTGTTTTTTAGAAATTTAACCACAAATCCATAATTCCAATAGAATGACCATCCTCCTTCACTTACTTCAAAAAAGCTCATTAATAAAATTTTGAAAAAAAATTACATAAAGTGATACATATATATATTTAAATAAATTAAATGAAACCTTTACAATTAATTTCCTAGAAGAACTCATCAACTAAAAAATTTGGGTAATCACTTGCTTCTCTTAATTGGTGTAATATCTCACAAAATACACCTAATTAAATTATATATTAATAAAACATGAAATTTAATAAATATTGTGAAATTAATATATATAAATTCAATAAAAAATATGATGTGATTCAATTTGATGATGGTCAATAAACATTTTCCATTAGTATATAGTTATTCCCTTGGAGGCCTTATCCTATATTTATGACACTGATAATGATGTCATTGAATTTATGCCATGATCTCCACATGAAATATTTCATTATTTTACCTAAATATTTTAATGTCCATACATGTGATATTTTAGTGGGGGAATAAAAATACAACACCATTTACTAATAAAATACATAAAAATTTTATATTATTAACTAATTAAGTAACAATTTTTCATTTATCTGTATATGAATACATAAAAACTATAGAACCATTATATTTTAATCAAAAAACTCATTATTAAATGATAATTGAATGTGCACATAATCTAAATAATGAATAGGGAGGAATGACACACCAAAATCTATATAGATTAAGAGATACCCAAAAATAAACATTGAATAGTTAGTGGGTACCCCATATTCTTATAAAAGAACAACTACCTTTATTCTTGTGAAATTCCTGACATGTTGACTATTAATTTTTATATACCTTATATTATTATTTTTATCTATTTAATAGAATAATTAAGTAATTATTATCAATATTTAAGAAAATAAAGTTGTCACAATGAATTATATAATTAATACTATGACCTTTCAATATCCTACTGATGGTAACTTACTATCGGCCAGACTTCCACATAGATCCATCATAGGTGTTATGTCAGATTACCTAAACATCATTAGTACAATTAATACATATTGATGAAAGAGTTCTAGGATAAGATGAAATGATACCAAAAAACCATGCATGGTATGTGATGAAGTGTACCTAGTGTCACAACGGTAGAATCTGAATCATTTGATATAGAAAGGTCCTCATAAAGAAACCTCTTACAACATAGCATACCTATAATAAACAAAAAAACCATATCAACTACCTCATTTAAACATTTTATTAAATTATAAATCATTACATTTATATTTATTAAATTCAAATGTAAATAAATAACACACATAGAATGTATTAATATATATATATAAAATAAATCACACATCCCATTATACATTGGATAGATTATTATCAGGTTCCATTGTTAGCAATAATTATTCTTCTTCTTATTCATCTTCTTTTTCATCCTCCTCATCCTCCTCCTAGTGCTCATCCTCCTCATCATCCTTCTTAAATTTCTCTCACAAGATTGATGTTTTAAATATTTTTCGGTACAAAAATACATTTATTTATTAGTGATGGTGTTCAGTGTCAAAATTAATTAACCTTCATCACATATATCATTCATGTCTATCAGTTTCATGTGGAAATAAAAACTCTACACTTAATACACAATATTATCAAAATACATTACAATAATTTCTTGGGAATCCAAAATATATTAATTCTATTCCTCCCACTTACCAGTATCAATCAACTAAAATAAATTCAAATAATTAAATTATAACGACTCTTTCATAACTCAACTATTAATATTCAACCAATTAAATTTAAAGATAAACATTTTAAATTTTCCATGATAATTTAACTTGATAATATTATATATCTACTTATTATAACCTGCTTGTATAACTGTAAATATATAATTTTTTATTACCTTCCACAAGATCAATAGTATGAAACCTAAAACTGCCAATATTGTAAGAATAAAATATTCTAGCATGCTTCAAAGGACCTTGAGTATATACATAAAATCTATGGGTAGTTCAAGCTAATTATCAGCAATCATTACCTATACAAGTCAATATAAAAAATTGTTACATAATTTATAAAAGCGTCAACATATTAAAACTATGTATTAGATTAAGAACTTGTGTGACATGAAACCTAGTAAAAAAATTCTCTGTTAACCAATTTTTTTATATCTACCTCTTTCTGATTTTTATTTCTAAGTTATCTTTTTCATTTTTGTCATTAATTATTTAACATATGGATAAAAAACATCAATACTGACAATCACATATCTTTGTTCTTTTCATAATTAAAAATATATAAATGATAATTCAGATACTTTTCCAACATCTTGACATAACGTAGGAAACATTGATGACTAATTATTGACCAGAAAATGAATTGTATTATCATAAACACATCCCACTCGATTAAATGATTTCTTTATCAAATAAAAATATGAATATAAGGTTTATCACTCTTCTACAAGGTTACCTTCCTTTGTAAAGCATTATGGGTGATATTTATTTTTCATATAAGAATTAAAATGACAATGATAACCAGGGTAAAAAAGTATGAAATTAATAAATAAATCTTAAAATTATTAATTTGAAAAATTCTAAATATTCAATGAAACACAATTTTAAACAAAGTAATCCTCTATGTGATACATCCCATGATAACATGCATTCCCTCTAACCTTAGACTCTCTAAAAAAATTCATTTTCAGATGAATCATCACAGTGATCAATGATGGGGTAAAGATCTTTTACAAATGGAATGGAATCTATAAAATCATTTCCTGAAGTTTACTTAGTTTATTGGGGTTTAATGACTTCTCACAATGTTTTTTGAAGAACATGAAAAAGTTGATTAGAATGATAATAATTTTTTTTCAGGTATCAAATTGTTCATTTCCGAATGTAGAAAATAATCTATCGATAATTACAAGTCATGAATTTTAAATAATTGTATTTTATGATACATATAATCAACACGTCATAAAATATAAATATAAGATCCATTATGAACTTTTTTACTTTTTAATATTCAAAGAAAAAAATATTTTTCACTAATTTTTCATTGAAACAAATATCCCTCAGATACTTGCCATTCACATTCTTCCATAAATCACATTCATATTGACTATTTCTAATTACTTAGAATAATTTAAAAGATTTTTTGATTTTCCAAAATTATTAAGTATCTTAAGAAGACCATTTTCACATGCATTCTTCTAAATGTGAATAAAGCCACGATTGTGACGTATCAAATTTAATTTTTAATATATATATTTGAAAAATATGTTATTTTTCTTCCATTTTTGTTCTCCAATTATATTTAATTGAATTTTAACACATTTTTACAATTTATTTAGTTAAAAATATCTTATATACTCTAAATAAGTATTTGATAATTTTGACAACATTTGTTATCTTAGTAGTAATTTTAGTTGAATAATCAAATATATTTTCCCTTAAAATATGACATGTTAAATTAAAATTTATGAGATGTATCATTGAAGTGATGATGAAACATTAAACACGACTTTCTACTATAAGGTATTCATTAATGCTCAAAATCTTAGTTACAAATTGAACAATCGAAACTAGTGTCCATGTTCTAACTGATGAAATTTCATTGTACACGAAATTCATTAATGGTCCAGACAAGTGATATAAATATTTTAAACATTTCCATAGTAGATTCATCATATGTTTATACACCATTATTCCATTAATAATATAATTATAGAATAAGAGGATGAAGGTATACATCAATGTCATTTCCATGAATTTTTTTAAGATAAATAATCCCTGATATTATTAATGATCTTTCATACACATCAATGGTGGTATATTATAAGGGATAAAAAAACCTAATATTTTTGTATAATTGATACTTAACAACAACATATAAATCTAAGAGGGAAGAGAGGATGATTTAACTATGAATCACTTGGAAATAAACAAGAAAAACCCAGGAATCAAAGGTAGAAGAGGATCACACTCCTAATTAGGATCATTAGGGATAACCAACACATATTGGATAAGGGTGGAGATAAATAAACCTAAATTTAATGAGGAAAATTTATTCAAGTCACATTTTGAACGATGTTTTGTTGGCCCCATGGTTTGGCCACACAGTTTTAAAAACTGTGTGTCGACTGTGAACATACCACTACCTATGCCAAGACCACCTTCACCATTTTTGGAAATCCACACATGATTTAATAGACCCTAAAAAATCCCTGAAAAATAGATATATCTCTATGGAAACACCCTCGACATGGGCACTGAAAAATTATGGCTAACCACACAAGCTAACTATGCATGACTATAAAACCTCTAAAAATTCAAAATATCAACCCTAAAAAATAGTAGGTCCCAAAAATAACTAAGATAGAATAAAATAAATAAAATTAAGAACCATTGTCACATGTGGGTGTCAAAAGTTCTGATTTCCTTTTCCTGTAGATAAACTTGATGTTTTTTATCACCCCCTCTTTAATGAACTATAAACCCTGTGATTTTTGTATGAAGATCCCTTTAAATAAAACATGTGTGTTAAATAGACTTTGATACACACAATTACAAAATAAAATTAACAATTTTTTTTTTCATTATAATATAATATTACCATGAAAGATGACATACATTATCAGATCAATAAATGTTACATAATTTTTAATATTACTAAATAAATGAGACAAGAAGTAAATATAAATACTAAAAGGTTGAAATTATCATCATCATGATCTTCCAGGGAGATTATACCAAAAATTATATCTATAGAAAGAAAACAAAATATAATATATATGATAAACATCTTGGTAAAAAAATTAACGAATATGATGAATGATTTAGTGTTGCAAGTATGGATATAAATAAGAATTTAATATTACAATTCTATATATATAACTATTGGTTATATGATCATTCAACATTCGATCATTTGATATATGGTCATTGGATATTATTTTATCTAATATAAATGTAAATGTTGTTTGATTATTAGTATAAAAATAATGATAATATAATTCTCATATAAAAAATAATTCTATAATGAAATTAAATGATAATCTTAATTCAATTAGTAATTTTATGGAATATGATTAAAACACACCTAATGTTTAAAAAATTAATTTTTCAATAAAAACATTTTTTTTCAAAATATTTTATGTTATCATTTAGAAGTTAGTTTTGGAATATTTATAAATTTCATTAGATTTATTGGATTCCAAATTTTGAATAATGAATTTAAAATTACATTAAAGGGATTATTTCTTTTGAACGAAAAGTTATAGATGTAAAAATTTTGTTTACAAGGTAAAATTGTTAAATTAAGATGTAAAGGCCCCAAATATCTATTAAATTATCTTCAATTTATTTTTTAGGGTTTATGATTCCCATATTTGATATTTAGTTTACTTTGGATCAAATTTTCAGTTAAAATTATTTGTCACGACCCGACCTCGGGGCCCGTGCCGTGACTACCCCAAGCCCGCCTTCCATAGGCCAGGGGCTGGCGACTAGCACCAAGGCGTAAAATCCCAGTAAACAGGGAAGGCATTGCCTTTATAAGTAACAACCACACAGAGTCAGCAAGCGGAAAGTAAAGTGCAGAAAAGTAAAGGGGGCCGGAAATACAAGCCCAACTGTAAAGTACAACTGAAAAGTAAAGTACAGCAACTGAAGAAAAGACGGCGGCCTCGTGTCGTCCACTGGCAATCCCACCTGAAGGGTGGGTACAGATAGCCTCCCGGCTCCTCGGGTCCCACGTCCGCTCCGAGCACGTCCCGCCCAGTGGTCCACCTCCAGGTACCGTCCTGCTCCACGCCCAACCGTGATCAGCGCTGTCCGTCGTCTGCAACCAACACAACAAGGTGCGGGCATAGCCCGTGCAGGGGTGAGTACAAGATACTCAGTAAGGACCCCGAGACCCCCGAAGGTCTCCCGAAATCCACAAAGGATATAGCACAAAAGAAAGATGCAATCACGAAGTAACATCTGACTCGACTTAGGTATATGCCCATACATATACCTAAGTCCCCAATTCTAGCTCTGCTCACGAGCTCAAGAACAACTCAATCCACAAAGGAAAGCAAGACTCAAATCCACAAGGAGAGTAAATAGTAAATCCACATAGGATAGTTCAACACAATCCACAAAGGAGAGTAAATAGTAAATCCACATAGGATAGTTCAACACAATCCACAAAGGAGAGTAACATAAGATTCAGCTCAACCAGGTATACTTTTTCAGATGACGTCAAAGATGATCACTGATCCATCTAAGTCGTCGGACCCACAAAGGATTGATAGGTACTAACCCCCGCAGAAGACCCACACAGGATCGGGCTCACACAGAACCTGTAGGCAGTGGCTCACACAGAACCGGTAGTAAGGACCCACATAGGATCGGGCTCACACAGAACCTGTAGCACTGATCCACGTAGGATCGCTGAGTGCAGTAGTCGACGCAGTCCACTGAGGATCTCTGCACAGTCGTCGCCGCAGTCCACGATGGATCTCTGCTCTGCCGTCGTCGCAGTCCACGGAGGATCTCTGCTCTGTCGTCGTCGCAGTCCACGAAGGATTTCTGCTCTGTCGTCGAAGTCACAGCCAGCGCTAGGGTTCCCGCACAAAGAGAGCTCGTTTAGGAGGGTCCGCTCCACGAGCCGAGAGGCTGATACATCAACTGACACGTAGTCCGAAGTTGATGTATCCAAAAGTTCTGTATCGACAACAGGATCTCAACGCGACAGACGACGCGTCAAACGGACGCCCGGTCTGAGAGTTATTGGCATTTTCGTCCCAGGGGCCCGGTTGGTTTTTAGAGCAAAACCAACCCGACCGTACTCCGCCTGTGTCCGATCCTCGGGCGGAGTATGCCAAAAGTTCCGTCTCACTTAGAGGAAACTACCACAGCTGACGGTACGTCGTTCGGACGTCCGTAGCTCAAGTTATGAGCGTTTCCGCTCCGAGGGCCCGGTTGGTTTCGTGTACGAACCAACCCGGCCGAACCCAAAGTCTTCCGAAACCTTGAGTATAATATACCGAAACGACCGTCTTGATCCAAGGATCGCGTAGCCGCTGACGGTTCGTCAATCGGAGGTCCCAGGCCCAAGATATGGGCGAAAGACCGAAGAGGGCCCGAAGACGGGGGTTCTGGGCCCGGGGCGACCCGGCCCGAACCCCCCTGGGGTCGGCCGAACCGGGTCGGCCCGAACCGGGCCGGCTCGGCTTCGGCCGAGCGGCCGAACAGGCTGCCGCCGCGGGTTTGACCCGCGGCATTTGAAGAAACGCGGCCCCCGCGGGGGGCCGCCTGTCACGCGGACGCGGCCGGGCCGCCGCGTCCGTTCCCGGTTCCGCGCGGCCGCGGAACCGGCCGCCACCGCCGCCGTGGCTTCAGCCGCGGCGGACTTCCTCCACGGCGGCGCGCCGGGCGCCGCCGCCTCCGGTCGCCGGCGCCGCCGCGCCGGCGACCCGCGCCGCCGCTGCCTTCCGCGGGCCGCCGGAGATGCTCCGGTGGCCCGTTTTGCCTCCCGTCTGCGCCGATGCCCCTCCCGGATGCCGACCTTCACTGCGGAATCAACGGATCGCCCCTGCCGCGCGGTTTGTCGTCGTCCGTCATATCCGCACAACAAAAGAGATCGGCGGAGGGTTGTCGGGTCTTGTTCGTTAGACCCGCACCCTCCGCATTAGCCATAATCAACGGGAGAAAAGAAAAAGATGATCAACACATGATCCAACAATTTTATTTAAAGATAAAATTGTTCGTTTGAAACCGACTTTTTAAATTTTCAAGAACGTTCAGGAGAAAATTTAAAAGGGGTAACTTTTCCAAAATAAATCCCTACCTCGAAGTCGTCGTCGGACGAGAGGTCGTCGCGGAATCGCTCGTCGCGGAAGAAGGAGATCGTCGCGTCGTCGCGGTATCCGGCGTCGCGTCGCCAATCTCCGGATCAAGAACAAACAGATTTAATTAATTAAATCCGTTGTTATTGAAATTAAGAAGGGAGAATTTAGAAGTTTCGATTCTCACCTTTAACCGCCGATCGCAGGTTCGCCGCGGAAGAAGAGGCACCGAAGAAGAAGAAGAAGAAGGTCGCGGAAAAGCTGTTGACGTCACGGATCGTGCGCCGTCAGATTCCGGTTCCGGCGTTCTTCGCGTTCTTCACGTTCTTCGCGTTCTTCGCGTTCTTCGCGGAGAGGGTGGAGGCTCAGAGGAATTGCACAACGATAACAATCCTCCAAAATAGACAAGTTTGTCTATTTTATTATTTTGCCAACAAACGTAAAACGCAT
Source organism: Viscum album (assembly GCA_963277665.1). Taxonomy (NCBI): domain Eukaryota; kingdom Viridiplantae; phylum Streptophyta; class Magnoliopsida; order Santalales; family Viscaceae; genus Viscum; species Viscum album. The sequence goes on from OY728155.1 coordinate 730,569,848, forward strand.
AAGTAACGACCCAATTAATTCACGAAGAAACAGTCCATTTAATTCACGAAATAAACCGCCCAATTAAATGGTCTGTTAAGAATTAAAGAAAACGCGTCGGTTGACTTTTCAGTTACTTTGACGGGTTTTCGCGGGTGCGTTACTTAGCGAAAGAAACGGCGGGGCTCGTGCGGGTCCCACCGCACAAATATCCTACCAAGGGGTAGGACATTTCTGGATAGCATCCTATCTAGTTCAACTCAGTTCAAGCCGCCTTTAAGTGACTTTAAGTGGCTTCCAAGCAGTTTAAGTGAAATAAAATAAAGTTGTCGCACAAATTTATTTTATTTCTGACTTAAAGCCGCAAAATTTAAAAACCACGTCTGAGCAAACGCAACTCCGGAAGAGGCGTTTCTAAGAAAATACCGGCGCTGCGATTTCATCGGTGCCCTCAGAATTTGATTCCGGGCACCGGTTCAAAAGATAGAAAAACCCGCTCGTCCGTTCACTGAACGTACCCGAGCCAAACTTCGGAAATTGATTCCGGGCACACCGGGCCTCGGAATCAGGTGCCGTCTGAAGCTGCGCTCTTGTAAAATTCCAAAAAAAATTAAGAAAAAAATTTCCTTGAAATTTGCGGGTCTTTACATTACTCCCACCTCAGGGCTTTACGTCCCCGTAAAGATACATCAAAAACTAGGGGAACAAATGGGGGTACTGAGCACGCATCTGAGCCTCCCGCTCCCAAGTGCTCTCCTGGAGGTTCCCGTGCTGCCATCTGATGCGCACAAGAGGAATCGACCGCCCACGTAGGACCCGCTCCTGTCGATCCTCGATCTCTACTGGGACCTCCGCAAAAGTCGCCCCATCGTCCACGTCCAGCTCCCCAAAGTCGATGATGTGCGTCGGGTCATGCACGTATCTCCTCAGCTGAGACACGTGGAAGACGTCGTGCACCTGGTGCAACTGAGGTGGTAGAGCCAGGCGATAAGCCACCTCTCCTATCCTGCTGAGGACCTGGAAAGGCCCGATGAAGCGTGGAGACAACTTGCCGCCTCGGCCAAATCTCCGTAAACCACGTCGGGGTGAGACACGCAAAAAGACGTGGTCGCCATCCTCGAACTCTAGTGGCCTCCGCCTCCTGTCAGCATATGACTTCTGCCGGCTCTGAGCTGTCCTCATCCTCTCCTGGATGATCTGGACCTTCTCTGTCGTGGCTCGGACCATCTCTGGTCCCACGAGTGCTGACTCCCCAGGGTCTGTCCAGCACAACGGTGATCTGCAGGGTCTGCCGTACAACACCTCGTATGGTGCCATCCCGATGGTGGAGTGGTAGCTGTTGTTGTACGCGAACTCCACCAAGGGTAGGTGGTCCTCCCAGCTATGACCAAAGTCGAGAACACATGCACGGAGCATGTCCTCGAGTGTCTGTATGGTCCTCTCCGTCTGACCATCCGTCTGAGGGTGGAAGGCTGTGCTCAGATGGAGCCGCGTCCCGAACGCCTCCTGCAACCCCTTCCAAAGCCGGGAAGTGAAACGAGCATCTCGATCGGAGACGATAGACGATGGCACACCGTGAAGCCGTACGATCTCCTGGACGTAAAGACGTCCCAAGCTCTCCACTGAGCCCTGTTCTCTGATGGGTAAGAAGTGTGCCGACTTGGTAAGTCGGTCGACAATCACCCAAATGGAGTCGTGACCTCTGGAAGTGCGTGGAAGTCCAGTCACGAAGTCCATAGATATGCTATCCCACTTCCACTCCGGGACCTCCAAGGGCTGTACCAAACCTGCTGGTACCTGATGCTCTGCCTTCACCTGCTGGCAGGTGAGGCATCGCAAAACGAACCCTGCCACAGCTTTCTTCATGCCCGGCCACCAGTGCTGTCGTCTGAGATCCTGGTACATCTTCGCCACTCCGGGATGCACCGCCAAGGGAGAAGTGTGAAACTCTCTCAGCACCTCCTCTCGTAAAGCAACTGGTACGAAGGTACGTCCTCTGAAAAGGATGTCGTGCTCTGCTCCAAGGGAGAAGCCATCAGGCGCCTGACCTGAGGATATCAGTGCACGCCGGGTCTCACAGTCAGTGTCCTCACGCTGGGCCTCTCTGACCCGCTGTAGAAGTGGAGGAGAGAATGTGAGAGACTGAAGAAAGGCTGCTCCATCTCTATCCACGAAGGATATCTGCAAGGAGGCTAGCTGCTCCGTCGCCTCCTCAAGTAGCTGAATGCCCGTCCTCCTGCTGAGGGCATCGGCTACCACGTTCCCCTTCCCAGGAGTATAGACTATCTCAAAGTCATAGTCCTGGAGGAACTCAAGCCATCTCCGCTGTCTCAGGTTCAGGTCCTTCTGAGAGAAGATATACCTGAGACTCTGGTGGTCAGAAAAGACTGTGAAGCGCTCGCCCATCAGATAGTGCCGCCAAGTCTTCAGAGCGAAGACCACTGCTGCTAACTCCAGGTCATGAGTGGCGTAGTTATGCTCATGCGGCCTCAACTGACGTGATCTGTAGGCGATCACGGCCCGCTCCTGCATCAGGACGCACCCGAGTCCAGTCCCTGACGCATCGCAGTAAACTACGTATCCAACTCCCTCCTCAGGCAACCTCAAGATAGGTGCGTTGGTCAACCTCTGCCTCAGCTCCTGGAAGCTCTGCTAACATCTATCTGACCACACGAAGGGTTTCCCCTTCTTCGTCAACGCTGAGAGTGGTGCCGCAACTCTGGAGAAGTCTGGCACGAATCTCCGATAGTATCCGGCTAGGCCCAAGAAGCTCTGCACCTCTGTCACGCTCTTGGGTGGCTCCCAAGCTAGCACTGCCTCGATCTTCGCGGGATCCACTGCAACTCCCGCCTCAGAGATGACGTGTCCCAAGAAATGGACCTCACGTAACCAGAACTGGCATTTTGAGAGCTTGCCATAAAGCTGGTGCTCTCGGAGCGTGTCTAGCACAACTCGCAGGTGGTAGGCATGCTCCTCCTCAGTCGTTGAGTATACCAAAATGTCGTCGATGAAGACTACGAAAAATCGATCGAGGTATGGCTGGAAGATCCTGTTCATGAGGCTCATGAACACTTCTGGAGCATTGGTCATGCCGAAAGGCATAACCAAGAACTCATAGTGGCCATACCGACACCTGAAGGTCGTCTTCTGCACATCCTCGTCTCGAACTCTAAGCTGATGATAGCCTGACCTGAGGTCTATCTTCGAGAACCACCGTGCTCCCTTGAGCTGGTCGAAGAGGTCATCAATCCTAGGTAGCAGATACTTTTTCTTCACGGTCACCTGGTTCAGGCAACGATAATCGACACACAGTCGCAATCTCCCGTCCGCCTTCATGGCGAACAAAATCGGGGAAGCCCAGGGTGAAACACTGGGTCGGATGAACCCCTTGCCCTGCATGTCCTCCAACTGTACCTGCAGCTCTCGAAGCTCAGTGGGGGCCACCCGATATGCTGGGGTGGATATCGGGGCTGTCCCGGGGTACAGGTCAAAATAAAAGTCTACCTCTCTGCGAGGAGGTAGTCCTGGAACGTCGTCGGGAAAGACGTCCGCGTACTGATCCACCACTGCAGGAAAACTGGGACTCCGCACGTCAACTGCTCCCAGGATGAGGCTAGCCAACTGATGAGTGATGGCCTGACCTCTCCTCTGTGTGAGTCCATCCTGTGCTGCTAAGGATCCCTTCTCGCCAGTGAAGGTGAACCTGCTCCCGTCGGTGCGCACACATCGCACCTTGCGCCTAATGCAGTCAATCTGAGCATGGACCATAGATAACCAATCCCTGCCCAAGATGACGTCGTAAGGCCTCGACGCTACTACAAGAAGATCCCAGCCGAAGCTCTCGCCTCCTAGAGTAAGCTCACACTGCCGGCACCAGTGCGTAATCGTCGAGTCTGCTCCCGTAAGAGTCTCTAGCCGTAAGGATCGAGCCAATGGCTCTGTCGGAATCTCCGAGCTCCGAACAAGGGCAGAGGCTATGAAAGAGTGACTCGCTCCTGTGTATATAAGTACTGCAGCAAGGGTAGAATAGACACAGATCGTACCTCGAATCATCTCTGGAAAGTCGGGGTCGTAGGCCTCCACTGCCTGGAGCTGGGCCTGTCCCTGCCCGCCAGCTCCCTGTGGTCGAGGTGGCCCTCCTGGTGGTGGTGGGGGTAGAGCCTGGAAGCGTCGCCCACCACCCGCTGCTCGGCCAGCTCCTCTGCCTCGTCCGCCTCCTCCCTGCGGACCGCCACGGTCGACCCTCTGCCTCTGCCTGGGTGGCCCCTCCCCCGTCTGCTGCTCCTCTGATCGGCGGGTCGGGCAGTCACGAGCCATGTGACCCTGCCCGCCGCAGGAGTAGCACAACCTGCCTCTCGGAAGGCTGGCACTCCGCTGTGTGCCCCACACTGCTGAGCCGGTGTCCTGAGGCCGTCTGCGTGGGGGTCTGGTCTGCCTGGACCCGAGAGTCATCCGTCGGCTACCTGCTGCCGAAGACTCAGCTACCTGCCGCCCTGCGCTAGGTCTCGCCGCTGAAGAAGGCTCTTCCAGGAAGCTCTCGATCAGGAGGGCTCGCTCCAGCACTCCCGCCTGGGTCGGAATGCTGAGGGAGATCAGCGACGCCCGAATCTCCTGTCGCAAGCCCTGCTCGAAGGTCCGGGCCCGGAAGAAGGGGTCCCGTACCATGTCGGTCGAGTAGCGAGATAGGTCCGTGAACCTCGCCGCGTACTGAGCGACCGTCATGCTGCCCTGGCGCAGCTGGAGAAGCTCCTGGATGCGCACCGCTCGGAGGGTGGCCGGGACGAACTCAGAGCGGAAGAGGCTCTCGAAGTCCGCCCAGAGCAAGGATGCCTCATCGTGAACCTGGAGCATCAGGCTCCACCATTGTCCTGCCGCCGCCTGCAGGAGGCTCGCTGCGAGAATCACCATGAGATCCGCTGGTGTCCTCACTAGCCTGAAGATCCGTACCACCGCCTCTAGCCAGTCCTCGGCGGCCTGGGGGTCCGCCTCACCGCGAAACCTGGGCGGTCGCTGGCTCTGAAACTCATGCAGTGCCCTGAGGCGACGTGCATCGTCAGCGTCTGGTACTGGAAGCATCGGTGGCTCGGCGGGTAAGGCTACCGCCGGTGCCACTGCTGGCAAAGGGCCCTGCACCGAAGCCTCGTCGCTCGGTGGGCTGCCGTCGCGCCCTACACTCGGAACCCTAGCTGGCTGTCGTCACGGGGCCATCCTGAAAAGGAGAACAAGAGCACCACAGTCAGAACAGTATACCTGGTGAGCTGGCACAAGTAATCACAAGGAAAACTTGAGACTTTCATAAAGCAGATCAGTATACCCGGTGAGCTGACACAAGTAATCACAAAGAAAACTTGAAACACACACGCAATCAATGTTTTCATGCATTAAGTCGGAAATCAGGAGTCAGGGTCCTGGTGTACGGATACGTCGGCCGCCGCACCAACACTGGGCTCCCTGAACTGATAACCACACTCAATACACTAAACACTATTGCTTCATATAGAAAGAAAGGACGATCAGAGTTTGCGGTAGAACCGACCACCTCTAATACCAATTTGTCACGACCCGACCTCGGGGCCCGTGCCGTGACTACCCCAAGCCCGCCTTCCATAGGCCAGGGGCTGGCGACTAGCACCAAGGCGTAAAATCCCAGTAAACAGGGAAGGCATTGCCTTTATAAGTAACAACCACACAGAGTCAGCAAGCGGAAAGTAAAGTGCAGAAAAGTAAAGGGGGCCGGAAATACAAGCCCAACTGTAAAGTACAACTGAAAAGTAAAGTACAACAACTGAAGAAAAGACGGCGGCCTCGTGTCGTCCACTGGCAATCCCACCTGAAGGGTGGGTACAGATAGCCTCCCGGCTTCTCGGGTCCCACGTCCGCTCCGAGCACGTCCCGCCCAGTGGTCCACCTCCAGGTACCGTCCTGCTCCACGCCCAACCGTGATCAGCGCTGTCCGTCGTCTGCAACCAACACAACAAGGTGCGGGCATAGCCCGTGCAGGGGTGAGTACAAGCTACTCAGTAAGGACCCCGAGACCCCCGAAGGTCTCCCGAAATCCACAAAGGATATAGCACAAAAGAAAGATGCAATCACGAAGTAACATCTGACTCGACTTAGGTATATGCCCATACATATACCTAAGTCCACAATTCTAGCTCTGCTCACGAGCTCAAGAACAACTCAATCCACAAAGGAAAGCAAGACTCAAATCCACAAGGAGAGTAAATAGTAAATCCACATAGGATAGTTCAACACAATCCACAAAGGAGAGTAAATAGTAAATCCACATAGGATAGTTCAACACAATCCACAAAGGAGAGTAACATAAGATTCAGCTCAACAAGGTATACTTTTTCAGATGACGTCAAAGATGATCACTGATCCATCTAAGTCGTCGGACCCACAAAGGATCGATAGGTACTAACCCCCGCAGAAGACCCACACAGGATCGGGCTCACACAGAACCTGTAGGCAGTGGCTCACACAGAACCGGTAGTAAGGACCCACATAGGATCGGGCTCACACAGAACCTGTAGCACTGATCCACGTAGGATCGCTGAGTGCAGTAGTCGACGCAGTCCACTGAGGATCTCTGCACAGTCATCGCCGCAGTCCACGAAGGATCTCTGCTCTACCGTCGTCGCAGTCCACGGAGGATCTCTGCTCTGTCGTCGTCGCAGTCCACGAAGGATTTCTGCTCTGTCGTCGAAGTCACAGCCAGCGCTAGGGTTCCCGCACAAAGCGAGCTCGTTTAGGAGGGTCCGCTCCACGAGCCGAGAGGCTGATACATCAACTGACACGTAGTCCGAAGTTGATGTATCCAAAAGTTCCGTATCGACAACAGGATCTCAACGCGACAGACGGCGCGTCAAACGGACGCCCGGTCTGAGAGTTATTGGCATTTTCGTCCCAGGGGCCCGGTTGGTTTTTAGAGCAAAACCAACCCGACCGTACTCCGCCTGTGTCCGATCCTCGGGCGGAGTATGCCAAAAGTTCCGTCTCACTTAGAGGAAACTACCACAGCTGACGGTACGTCGTTCGGACGTCCGTAGCTCAAGTTATGAGCGTTTCCGCTCCGAGGGCCCGGTTGGTTTCGTGTACGAACCAACCCGGCCGAACCCAAAGTCTTCCGAAACCTTGAGTATAATATACCGAAACGACCGTCTTGATCCAAGGATCGCGTAGCTGCTGACGGTTCGTCAATCGGAGGCCCCAGGCCCAAGATATGGGCGAAAGACCGAAGAGGGCCCGAAGACGGGGGTTCTGGGCCCGGGGCGACCCGGCCCGAACCGGCTCGGCCGGGTCCGGTCCGGCCTGGGCGCGGCCCGGCCGACCGGACCGGCCGGCTCGGCTTCGGCCGAGCGGCCGAACAGGCTGCCGCCGCGGGTTTGACCCGCGACATTTGAAGAAACGCGGCCGCCGCGGGGGGCCGCCTGTCACGCGGACGCGGCCGGGCCGCCGCGTCCGTTCCCAGTTCCGCGCGGCCGCGGAACCGGCCGCCACCGCCGCCGCGGCTTCAGCCGTGGCGGACTTCCTCCACGGCGGCGCGCCGGGCGCCGCCGCCTCCGGTCGCCGGCGCCGCCGCGCCGGCGACCCGCGCCGCCGCTGCCTTCCGCGGGCCGCCGGAGATGCTCCGGTGGCCCGTTTTGCCTCCCGTCTGCGCCGATGCCCCTCCCGGATGCCGACCTTCACTGCGGAATCAACGGATCGCCCCTGCCGCGCGGTTTGTCGTCGTCCGTCATATCCGCACAACAAAAGAGATCGGCGGAGGGTTGTCGGGTCTTGTTCGTTAGACCCGCACCCTCCGCGTTAGCCATAATCAACGGGAGAAAAGAAAAAGATGATCAACACATGATCCAACAATTTTATTTAAAGATAAAATTGTTCGTTTGAAACCGACTTTTTAAATTTTCAAGAACGTTCACGAGAAAATTTAAAAGGGGTAACTTTTCCAAAATAAATCCCTACCTCGAAGTCGTCGTCGGACGAGAGGTCGTCGCGGAATCGCTCGTCGCGGAAGAAGGAGATCGTCGCGTCGTCGCGGTATCCGGCGTCGCGTCGCCAATCTCCGGATCAAGAACAAACAGATTTAATTAATTAAATCCGTTGTTATTGAAATTAAGAAGGGAGAATTTAGAAGTTTCGATTCTCACCTTTAACCGCCGATCGCAGGTTCGCCGCGGAAGAAGAGGCACCGAAGAAGAAGAAGAAGAAGGTCGCGGAAAAGCTGTTGACGTCGCGGATCGTGCGTCGTCGGATTCCGGTTCCGGCGTTCTTCGCGTTCTTCGCGTTCTTCGCGTTCTTCGCGGAGAGGGTGGAGGCTCAGAGGAATTGCACAACGATAGCAATCCTCCAAAATAGACAAGTTTGTCTATTTTATTATTTTGCCAACAAACGTAAAACGCATAAGTAACGACCCAATTAATTCACGAAGAAACAGTCCATTTAATTCACGAAATAAACCGCCCAATTAAATGGTCTGTTAAGAATTAAAGAAAACACGTCGGTTGACTTTTCAGTTACTTTGACTGGTTTTCGCGGGTGCGTTACTTAGCGAAAGAAACGGCGGGGCTCGTGCGGGTCCCACCGCACAAATATCCTACCAAGGGGTAGGACATTTCTGGATAGCATCCTATCCAGTTCAACTCAGTTCAAGCCGCCTTTAAGTGACTTTAAGTGGCTTCCAAGCAGTTTAAGTGAAATAAAATAAAGTTGTCGCACAAATTTATTTTATTTCTGACTTAAAGCCGCAAAATTTAAAAACCACGTCTGAGCAAACGCAACTCCGGAAGAGGCGTTTCTAAGCAAATACCGGCGCTGCGATTTCATCGGTGCCCTCAGAATTTGATTCCGGGCACCGGTTCAAAAGATAGAAAAACCCGCTCGTCCGTTCACTGAACGTACCCGAGCCAAACTTCGGAAATTGATTCCGGGCACACCGGGCCTCGGAATCAGGTGCCGTCTGAAGCTGCGCTCTTGTAAAATTCCAAAGAAAATTAAGAAAAAAATTTCCTTGAAATTTTCGGGTCTTTACAATTATAACCATATACTTTAGGGAATGAGTGTTTGCAGAAATGCCACTCAAAACTCACCTATAAAAGGAACCCTATATAAAAACTCTGATTATATTATTTTCCTTACATTATATTAAGAATTAAAACCCAAAGTTACTATACTAAAACATTATTAAACATTTGGCAGGGTCTAGTTCCATTAAATTAGCCCAAATCATTCATTACGAAGGAAATCGTTTCTAAAAGGAGTGAATTCATCAAAGTATCTAGTTTTCCACTATCTTTTTGACTAAATGATCATATAAAACCTCCATTAATGTCATTATACACTCTAATGAATTTATATTAACTCCATATTTCTTCAAATAAATTGATATTACCATTTTATAACTATATATTCATAATCATTCATTAGTACCACATTTTCTTGTTTGGGTCGGTTCAACCACTTACATGAATGATTGTAAACCAATACCATAATTTTCCTTACAAATGAGTATAAAGAGATTAATAAAGGTAAAAATAATATTAAAAATTAATTTATTTTATGAATATAACTTTCTATGTGAGACACATAAATAAATGGCCATTATAATGTAACTCGTTGTAATCAGTAAATTACCCAAAATATTCTCATCATAAATCATGTTCTTATAAACCAGACCCATACCATCCACCAAATGAACATGAAACTGTATAAATCATTACCAAAAAATTATTCCAATAAAATTTTTCTTCATTTAATTATAATTTTTTTTCAAATAATGAGGAATAATATCTCTATTATGAAACATTTGAAAAATAATAATAATTACTGATATCTGATGATGAAATTGAAAAATAACTAACTAATATATGTTTAATAAATGATTAAAATAAAATATTAAAAAATATAATTTATATGAATGAGTATTTTAAATAAGTTATTAATATTTTTATCTTTATAATATAGGAAGTTAACTCAACTTTTTGGAAATTTGGAGTAAAGGTAAACATTTATTTACCAATTTCTCTTGAAAATTGTGATCTTCTACATATAATTTTTTATTTTGGAATTTTTATGGAAATTTTGTATTGAATTTTAGTTTTTTCATAAAATATTAAAAATAATAATTTTAACATTTTACACATGTTCTCTTTATACCACAATTTTCTTTAATTTTCATTAAAAAGCTTCCCTTCCAGATTTTTATAATTCTATAAAGTAATTTTTTTTATCATTTTTTCATAAAAATATTATTTTATAAATTATTTCTATATAAAATAATTTTTTTTAAAAAGTAATGGATATTTCTTTATAATTTTAAAATTAACTTTTATATTTTTACCATACAATTTTATTCATCTACATCAATATCCTTTAAATATTTCTATGATTGACTAGATATATTCTCCCATTAAACAACACATATATTTTATATTGATGGATTATGATAATTTATTGTGGAATTAACCATTAAACTCATTTCTTTCAAAGTAGTTATATATTCTATGGTCTATTTATTAATGGTATCACGTTCATATGGGACACAAATGTCTTTTTGTCCTTATGTAAGAGGTGGTTAGAGAATTATATAGCCCTATAATTCATTACGAAGAGATTTATATGTCATGCGATGGAATATATATGTTCAAGTAGTGAATAAAATCCATAAAATTAATCAAAATCAAGAGTGAAGCCAGTAAATTGGGTTATGAGACTCTATCTAATATGTGATGATAGTCTTGGTAGTGATCCTAAATCTAATAAATAATTTTATATGTTTATGTTTGTGACACATTTCCATTTTATGCTTCCATGTATTATGATAAATTTTTAATGATTCCAAATTCTTATGCCTTATTTAACATGTCATACTTAAATATTTATGAAATGATTCATGTTTTATGATCCATGTTTTAATAGGTATTATTTCCATATGTTATTTTTTGTAGATCTAATTATGTTCACATACCCAGACATTTATATTATGATCACTTATCATATTCTAATGACATCTCTTATGTTCACTATTTTCTGAGCATCTTAGATCACACTTTCTTATAATTCCATCAACAAATTAATGATGAAGAGTATTATATATTATATGTCTAGAAGGGTATCACATGTATAAATTATTTATGGGATATGTTGAAGAATGTTATATAAATAATTTGTTTATGCATTGAATATACAAATGAACTAAACCTATAGGTTTTTAGGTGTTATTAAATATTAAATATGACAAATATTCATATTGTATTTTGTAATATGTTTCAATGTTTTGTTTGATTCATATAAATTGGTATTAGATAATTTTTTAGTTAATTTTGGGGATTATGTTATAAATAAAAATGGGATAAAACTTTAATCAACCTATGTTGAAACTGAAGTGTTATAGGATGAATAAAAGTGCCAAGAGTTAAACATAAAATGTTATAGGTTGAAATGAAGGTGTAATTATTAGGGATATCGTAGGATTTATTTTCATTATCATATGTTTAGTTACAATGGATACTATTTTTAAATTATCACTCTAACAATTTTGGGTTTAGTAAGGAATGAAAAAAATTGATATTGGGGTTGTAATAGGTACAATAAATATTGAAAACATATTATTTAATCATAAATCAATGAATTACAATATATATTGAAATGTCACTAGAATATTAATTTATACACCCAATTATTAGATATTTAATTATTTATGAAAACATGTAATGGTTTAATAATTTCATCATTGGAATATAGTATCTATCCAATAGAAAATTATTGTAATATTCCCCATATAAACATTATTATACATCCATTCATAAAATTCGATTTCATAGATAAGATCTCTCTATATAGATCCCATATTAATTTATGAGATAGGGAATACACATTTAATTTTCGAAATCAACCCATGATCATCTATCAGTGCAAGGATAACTAAGAGATCTATATAGAAGTTACATCTATTTCACAAGACTTATTAGATAAGAATAAGTGAAATTTGGTGAAAATGGTTATGCAAAAACTCAGTATTTAAGATATTTATTTTGTGGGAGAATATTTCAATGCATTTTTAGTGAATGTTTTCTTGTCTCTACATAGTTTGGGAGGTTGATTTTTAACTATAATTCATATATAGTGATATGACTGTAATAAGGATTCTTTATAGAATGTTTGTAATTGAATTGATGGAATTGAGTAAGAAACTCCCTAAAAAGTTTGATAAGGGTTTTATAAACCAATGTGCTTCACCATGGGGATAACTAATCATCTTTATTAAGTAGAAATTTTTATTAATTTATATCAACAATTATTATCATGAACTTTATAATATCATGATCAATAAAAAGTTCCTTTTACCCCATATTGATGACTTGTTTGATCAATTGTGAGGGTATCAATACATTATAATGATTTAAATTCGATCATGATATCATAAATTAATGGTTAAAAGATAATATACACACAATATATAATTTCAAACAATGTATAGGAACTATGAATTCATAGTGATACTTTTAAGACATAAAATACCCCACAATATTGATGGATTTCATGAATAGTGTTTTTAAATATTACCTCAATAATGTTTTATAGTTTTTAGAGATGATATTTATATATCCTATAAGATCAAGAAATAGAATGAATATGTTTTTTGGATTGTTTTGAAGACCTTTAGAAAGGATACAAATTATGAAAAAATTATCAGGTGTGAATTTTATATGTAATAATTATAATTATTAAGCCTTGTAATAAAAAGCGAGTTTATATCTATGGAGCATTCAAACAAAGAAGTGAATGAGGAATTCATATACCATCCATTATAATATATATTCATAGTTTTTTGGATTGAATAGATAATATCAATTAATTGTTAGAAATTTATCATGACATTCAAATCAACTATGAAAGTAAACTAAGAGTGGAGTAAAGTTCTACTAGATAAATTTATATAAAAGAAATTTCAAGGGGAGTAATAGAAAGTTGGTCACTCCACCTATACTCATAGTACCCTAAAGTGGAGAAATATGTTTTATAGATAATGATACATCAATATAGGATTGGTCTATTTACCATTTTAATATGGAATAGTGGTATCTTATTCCTCCTATCAATTAAAATTCCTTGATAAAAATTCCCCAAGGAATGATTTAGAGATAAAAAGGTAATATTTTAATTAATGATACAAAGGAATTATATCTATGGTGAAAAGTGTGAAATATATATAGATCATAAGATATTAAATTATATATTCACATATAATAAGTTAAATATGTGACAAAGGTGGTGTTTGGAGTTGATCAAGGACTATTACTACTCAACATGTTACCACCATGGGAAGAAATACAAGGTTTTTGATACTCCAACTAGGAAGTATCACTGTACCGTATCCGTTATGTGATTTTAAACTGACCCAATACTATGGATTTGTAAGGGATAGACATGGGAATCATAAAAGAAGAATACACATACTATCTTTCCCAAATAACTACTCAATTATAAATCCACGTTAAGATCGAAGAGGCATAAAAAGAGGATATATGGCTATAGAGGAAGGTAAAAAATATTATGGAGTGTAACCTAACAATGATGAAATTATAAGATTTATGAATTGTAATTGTGTCCCTTTAACACCAGAATTAATGAAAGAGTTATTGGATGTTGCATAAAGTTCATCATTCATTATCACTCTTGAAGAAAAAAATGATTAGATATATTAAGAATAATTTATAGTTAAAAAATAGTAAGATATAAATTACACTGTCCATATATTGATGTTCGCATTAAAACCATTTATGGAATAACTAATTTAGATTATGGAAATAATTAAATCATTACATATAAAGGTATTTATAAGGTATAAGATCACTAATTTTTTTAGGTATTACTTCGACCTATAAATTCAATAGATCGATTTGGGTTATAGTTGACCACCTTAAGAATTTACTGCATTTATTTTTTATTTTAGAGTATTTCTCCCTTAATTATATTTCTATGATATACATAATGGATGTGGTAAGTCTGAATGAAATACCCATATCAATTGAATATTATTAATATTTTATAATTACCTCAATGTTATGGAGAATTATTCGACAATAAGTTTATACAAAGATTAGTTTCATCACTTCATATCATCCTTAAACCGATGATCAATTTGAAAGGACCATCCAAACCTTTTATGAAATGTTGAGATCCTACATGATGGATTTAGAGGGTTGTTGGGATCAATCCCTTTTCTTAGTAGAGTTTTAATAGAATAATAGTTTAAATTGAAGAAATAAAATAGAACTATTTGAGGCACTGTTTATGAATAGATGAATTACCCCAAAATGTTAAAAACAATATAGAGATCGTATGCTTATGTGAATAAATATTTATAAAGAAATGATGGATCAGATTCAAATATTTTAATGACACATTAAAACTATAAAAATTTGATATTAAAGGTAAACTTATAATCATTAGTGAGATTTATAATATGAAGTCAGAGACAATGTATTACTTTAAATATCACTATGAAAGATCACAATGTGATTTGGGAAGAAGGGAAAGTTATGTTCTAGTCACATTAGTCCCTTTGAAATCATTCATCATGTAGGGATGTTATATTATCTCCTTAAACTTATATCAAACATATAATACATTCATGATGTGTTCTACATGTCAATCCGGATGAAGTATATACTTAACCATTAACATGTACCGAAATCAGAGGTTGTACAACTAAAACATGATATCTCTTATAATGGTCAACTAGAAGAAATATTGGATCATAGAGAAAAAACACTAAAAAACAAGACCGGAACCCTAGTTAAATCTCATTAGAGGAATCACAAGTTTGATGAAGTAATGTTGGGACCTGGATATTTAATGAGACAAAAATAAAATCATTTATTTTCATTTGTGTGACAAAATTTTGATGTCATAATTATTTTAAGGGGGTAGAATGTAACACCACATGATTTTAGAATGTATTTCCCTTTTAAAAAAGCATGTGTTCGATAAGTTGCGATACATTAAACACCAAACTAAAATAAAATTTGAATTATTTAATTAATGTAGAATATTATAATACAATATGACATGAATTTCAAGATAACTAGATACAACCAAATTTTTAAAATTACACAATGAATGAAGCCAGAACTAAATAAAAGTTCTATAGTACTGAAAATATGTACGACAAAAAAAATATAGGAATATAAATTGAAGATAATATATATGGTCATTTCTAATATGTTCATTAAAAAATGGGGAGATTGGGGAGACCAGTATTTATTCTAAATCAGGAGATACAGATAGTGTACAATAATATCATTAATATAGTAATAAAAATGGCCATCTAATTACTATCTCTAATTTTGATACCGTTAAGGATTCCACTTTCAGAATGTTTTCCTTTGGTAAAGCCACAAAGCATAAGAATGTGGGGGAAGTAGTTGATTAAGTAATTAAGATAGATAATATAATTTTTTTACTATTGAATACAATAAATTGTGATGATGAGATGAATGAGTGAGTTAAAAACAATACTCTATAAGGAGACAATGGATTCTACTGTTGATGCTCCAATGAAAAAAGGTAGGGGTGGTGGTAGGCCTAGAGGAAAAAATAATGATCCTCTAAATGAAGTATTTTATCCTAAATTTATATTTTATTCTATAATTTACAAGGTATTTTAAATAAAAAACTTCTTTAACCCATAGTAATTTCATTAAAGAAAAATAATATAGATATTTTAGCATTATTGAGAATTTTGTTTCAGTGATTTAATCACACTATTATACCAGGATGGGTAGGGATACATGTTTGTTTCACACAACATAAAGTAAATTACTATTAAAACACAATGGTTTATTATCAAGAAAGGCTTGGGTTTCTAAATATTCTTGATTGGAAACTACTATATTACTTTTAACATGGAGTAATATAATGGAAGTTATTTGATATAAGTTTTCTATGATATAAATTTACAAAAAAATTGACGGGAATTTAAGAGGTAAGTAGTTTAGATATCTGAAACTATCACCAGAAGATGAAGGTTTTTTGGAGACATTAATTCAATCCACAATCCCTCTAAGAAGATTGGAAATATATTTATGAGAATTACTTAATTGGAGATAAAAATATGGATTAAAATTGTTGGGTGGACGTAAATAAATACTCTATGAGTTCAATTCAATTAGATGTGATACACCATTATTGGGGAGAAATACAATAAATTTGATATGGTGTTTACTTATATAATAAGTGAGGGGACCTATTCTATCATCTCATGCAAATATCTTTCTAGATTTCAATCTCACCGTAAATTACTTTCTGTCCCTATTCATCATGTATGATAGAGAACACATCATAAAAGGATAAAATATGAATTGAGAGTTTTGAATAAGAAATAATTCAATAAATTTGGTGATGATAAAAATAATTCTATGCATGGTCGGTAGCACTACAATAATATCCATGACACCCCAAAACTGTATCACTATAGAAGAAGTTTAAAATGATATTGTTATGGAGATCCTATTCAACATCAAATAGGGATTTATTACGAAAAAATTGAATCTTACATGGTTAAAGGATGTTTATATTAATTGAAAATTCATTAAATAAATTTATAGAGAGAGAGAGAGATAAAAAAGATAGAAATTTAATCTTTTATTTTTTCGCTAGTGAGAATCATTTCTATAGTGAGGATAAGATTGTGCATGCCATCTTTACCCAAATATCAATGTTTTTAATGAGAGAAAATTTTCTTAACCTATAACAATATTTTATGATTTTATTGACTTGAAATTCTATGATATTAAGAATAAATTTGTTACAAGATTACTATCTAAATAAGAGGTATATCATGCTCTTCTCTTATTGAATCTCAATAGCACAGCTAGACCGAATGGTTTTATAAATAAATCCTTTATAAAATTTTGGTAATTTTTTATAAAGGACATTTTAAATTCTATTAGGGAGTTTTTCACCGTGTTATTTCTTTCAATAATTATTAATTCACAATTTATCTATCTTATATTAAAATATGGGAAAGCAATTGACATAGATGACATCAGGCTAATGATAGTTGGGAATACTTTTCCATAAAATATAAACAATATTTTTTCACTAAGAATTGGGCCTATTACTAATCGGGTTGTATCATATAATAAATTCATATTCATTTCATAGAAGAATATTTAATAATTTTTTACACTACTAAAAAGTATGTGAATCTGCTTCAAAAGAAGTCTAGGAATGAGAATATTATTAAAAAAAATGGTATCCCCAAACCCTTTCATACTCTAAAATTTCCCTTCATCGAGGAAATTCTAAAAAATAATGGTTGATCTATTAGGTTTATTAGGATCACATATATTCTTATACAATTCACTATACTTAAGGTTATGTTGATTGATCTAGTGGGGATGTTTCAAATGTTAAAAAGGCATAAATTAAGGGGGTCCAATTTTTACCAGGTTATTTTGAATTATTGTAGATTATATCAATATATGATTGTTGAGGTCTATGTTTGGAAATTATATTACTTCTATTAAATCTATAATAATATTTAAGTCACCCAGTCATCTTATTTATTACGATAACTTTATTTTCTTCTCTAAATGTAATGAAAAGTCTATTATTTACCAATCTCACTTTGAAATCAATATTTTATATGTCTAAATTATTTTCTGGGGAAATAAATATAATTTAACTCTAATATATCACTTATTATCATCTTCAATTATTATTTATGGGGTTTAAATTTTTTCTTACCTTTTCACATCCCATTGGTTCACAATTCAATCGAAAGGTTTCCTGTAATTAGAGCGGACCTTATATCTTCTTATCAATTTGGAATATTTCTCTTCTATGTCCATGTGTTTGATTTGATTTTACAAACACACTTTTCCCTACTTCAATGATTGATTATAGTTATTTTCCATTTCCTTTTATTTTCTTTTACAAAAGTGTGAATAGAATATATTTATTTTTTTTGTATAATCTCTTCATCCCAGCCCTTTTTTATTACTTATGAAGATTCATTTTTACGTTTCTATATTATCAAAATAAATTTTATTTAATTCATAATTCCTTTTATAAATTTTTTATTTTATAATTTATTTAATTTTAAAATAAAAGTTAAAATGTAAAGAATATTTATTCTTTATTTTTAATAAATATTATATTTCTATTTGAAAAAATTTTATGAAGGAAATATTTCTTAATGCTTTATACACATATATGTTATATATAAAAAGAAAAATATATATATATATGTATAAATAAATACAGAACTGATATGTAGGATTTCATGAAAATGAATATTGTATATTTTTTTGTGTATTGCACACCTAAACCATTATCTACATAAGCTATCAGTTATTAATCCATTACAAGGGTCATAATCTAAAAGGAAGTAATTGCATATGATGCCTGGACTGACCATGGTACATATTCATGTGTTTCAAATCATAAATAAATGAGAGGATAATAAAGAAGAATCCTTGATTTCCTATTTAAATACAATTGTTATATGGATGAGGGAATGAAAAATAAATTATTATAGGACAATAATCCTTAGATCCCAAAGATCTCTTTCATCTTAATCCTTTGCATATAGGGTAGAATAATACCATTGGAAAATATGCATCCTAGTTGAATTTCAAGTGATTTAAATTATCTTGGGGATACATCATAAAGGTTGGATAATTATTCCACTAATTTTATCTTCATCAATTCAATTTTGTGGTGAATAACAAAATAATTCAGTGGTCTTTAGTTTAATGCAAACATATTTAATGCATGTTCTTCATTTAAGTATTAAATATAGTTTAATATTAACTTTCATGGAGATCCCCAGATTCAGTTTCTAAATTCTTCTATTGTTTCTAATAAGTGTTATTATATTTAAAATAACCCAAAATATGGTATCAGTGGGAACTATTATTTAGATTTATGAAATCATGAGTGAAAATGAAGTTGAAAATAAAAAACCAGGCATCATTTTCATAATCTGTAAATTTGATTTCCAAATGGGTTTACCCTTATATATATAGCCTGTAACACCCCAAGAACTTAAAAATAGATTTATTATAGATTTAATAGATCACTAATACTCCATAAACACCACTTTGTTATAACCTATCCATGTAAACATAATTTTGTCACTTCTATGATGTAAATTTTGAAAATCTGACATACACAGTTGTGATCAGTAAGTTATTTGGAGTTCTATAAGAAAAAAATTAGTTTTTGGTGAATATTAAAATACCATTATGAATAGTAACTTACCCTTATGAATAGTAATATGACTCTTATAAATGTTATCCATACCCATGAATGTATAAATTTGTTTGGCACCTTAGAAACGAAGATAAATATTTTAAGTGTTTATATTTTTGATTAAATAATGATTTTAATTAAATATTTAATTAATCATATATAGACAATTATTTTTTAACAATGGAATTAATTTTTGGATTCTACCCATCGAAAAATGGTTAGGGTGAAGTTTTGGTATTTTTCTGAAGTACTTGAATTTTTGTTGAATAGTAAAATACATTAATTTATCGTATAAATACATTATAAATTAAATTGACTATTCTTAGAATCATGGGTGATGTAAGCACCAAAATCTGAAACATACATGATCTTATTACTATTCTATGTCAATTAATACTCACTATTTCTTGTCTTGAGAAGAAATAATAAATTAATGATTATAATATTAAGGAAACTCTCCTCTCCTCCATTATATAAACCACCCCTCACCCCCTCTTCCTCCCACACCACTCACTCATCAAGAATTGCCTAAATTCTTCTCAAATAGCTCTCTAACCTACTCCCCCACGTTCAAGACCTATTGGTCTCACCAATAATCCAAAAACAAAGGCCTTAAGAGGTTTCTCAAGGAGGAGTACTCAAGGGGAGAACATCTCTTTCTTTTTCTTTCAATTCCTTTTACAAGTTCCATTTATTTTGTTCTCTATTATCACCTCACCTCATCCAAATTCCATGATAATTCCATCACCATATATATACTATATTTTCATTATTCTAATGAAATATTTCTTTATAATATCTATTTTTTCCTTCCTTTTATACTATAAATGCAAACACCGTCCAAGATGTGTTAATTTATCACACTCAAGGAAGATGAGTTGTAAATTTTCATTACTATATTATGGAATGGTCATGAAAACTTTTCAATTGTTGAACTAGATCATAATATATGTATTTTATCTTGTTTAATTTAATATAATCCTTACACGCTCATAATATAGAATAATAATACCAAAAAGTGCATTGTGCACAAAACCACCAAACCAAATCCAAGTGTTTATCATTAACTTATCGAATGAATCATCCATATGATATATAACCAGAATCATTATAGGATAATTTATATCTCTATAATTTTAAAAATAATATATATTAAAAATTCTTGATGTTTAACCACATTTCAAATGAACTTCACTTCATAAACTCAAGTAAACAGATCATGAAAACCAAGGAAGAAAATGCTTCCAAAACAACTAAATTGAATCTCTTAAACCCATAAAAATTCATTTAATGAACCTAAAAAGCTTATAAAATATCAATTAAATGTTTATGAGGTTCTGGAAATATTAATTGACGAATCTAAATTTGATTGTTCAGTTTGTTAAGAACAATCAAGATCACTTTCGATTATAATGTAAGGGATTTCCTAACTTAATTTTCATTCTTTGAGTTAAGCATCTATTTCATTGGTTAAATTGTTCCATGAATATGTGTGAATGACCTATGATTTATTTATACTTTATATCCAAATATATTTTTTGTATTTTTATTTGTCACACATTAATATTTCACTGATTTATCGCCACTCTAATGATACAATCTTTCTAAGGGATATATTAACTCAATTTTCATTTGTTGAGTAAAACATCAATGTCATTAGTTTTGTATTTTCCCTGAATATGTGTGAAGGACCTATGATTGTTTTGTTATGTATATCCACTTTTATTTTTTGGGTTTATTTTTGTCACACATAATTATGTCATTGATTTTTCCTCAATCTAATGATACATTATTGGTAAGGGATCCTCTCTCTCACTTTTGTTGAATAATTTCCCCTATGTTGTGCCCTTTTATTTTTAATTCCTAATGATGGGGTATTTTTTGAAACGCTGCCATACTTCCCTTATGATATAGAAATAATTTTATACCCCTTTACCTCTCATTAATCCCTTTAAATAACACTCGTTACCATACCAAAATGATTGCAAGGGGCTTTTCTCATCTCACTTCCAATTCCATGGGATTTCCATTGTTCGCCTCTTATTACTTACATGTGGTATAGCTTTATTTCTATTTGATATATATTATCATGATTCTATTCATATTCATGGTATTTTATGATTCTTTTGGTTGTATTAACTTTTGGTCATACGACTCAATTGATTACAACGTGGGAACGAGCTTTGTCTCAATTGTCACTTCGTTGTGACTTGCTTAGTATTATGCACCTACTCTTTCTTATGTTGTGTACCTACAACACATTTGAGATCACATTTCAATTGAAATTATATTCCATTTAATTTTACATATTCTCATATCATTGATATGATTATTTTCCAAGCCATATACCATTTTATATACAGTATTTATTTTCAATGTTGTTTGGCCTTTGGAAATATTGATGAATCCATATACACTATTCTATAATAATAAGATAAATAATATTGATCTTGTATTGAATATATGTATAAATAATTCTTTGGAAATGTAGTAGCGAGTGGGGCCTGCTACATGCCCTTGATGCATCAGTAGGTCTCATAAGATAAATCAGTTGGCGACAAACCCTTGGAGTTTGTTTCCAAAAATAAGACGGGTTTCTACCCACTGAAAAGAACTATTTTACGGTATTATGGTATCATGTGCTAGATACATGATGTACAATTAATAATCATTCTCTTTATTCATTATCTTTTACTACTATCCATGAGGTTTTCACTATGAAAAAAATATATGGATGCAGTTTCATTCTAAGTTTATTAATGGTGTGAGTTTTTCATTTATTCACCATGCCATATTGATTACGTCAAATTGTTTGCAATTTAGTTTTTATTGATTCATGATTACGCCATTTGTAACCATTACTGAGCATTAGAGATCACCACTTTCATATACTGACCTTCAAAAGGTTATGAAGAGGAGGATATTTATTGAGCTATGTGGATGAAGTTATTAGTTTTTGTTATGTATTGTATTTTGTAACCTTTTCTAATGAAATTTGAGTTACATCTAGGTGTCTAGTTTCCTCAAGACTACTAAAATGTTCGTTCCTTTAGGAGTTTTATTCCTTCAAACCATGCCAATGTACTTAGTAATGCACTGGCTCCCGTCTAGAGGGTTCGAGGCATTACAATTGGTATCAGAGGATGTTTCGTAGGAACATTGGAAACTAGATTAGAAAAAATAGATTTGGGAAAAAATTCCTAAGGTAGTATTTGAGGACAAAAATAAAATAATTTCCTAGTGTTTTGGAAAGGAATAGATTATGTGGATCTATCATGGAAATACATCCATGTTTGGATACAAACAGTTAGAGGTGGCTATCACACAGATGTACCTATGTGTGAAAACTCCGACAAAGAGTTTCAGGCATGACCCAGGGTATCCTGGTAGACAATGATGGGCATTTATGCACTCTTGGTATTGACCCACCTGAGGTATATGATTAGGATAATTCATATTTTCTTTACAATCCATTATGATGGATTTTAATGTAAATTTTTCCTAAGAGAAACCATGTCTTTGAGATTAACTCTGAATATAATTTTAATTTATGCTAAGTACTTTTAAAATTGAGATTATAAATTATGATTCATAACCTAATATAGTGTATGAAATTATTTAGAAATGGAACCCAATGGAAGAAGGGGAATCAATACTAATAGAAAAATTTAGGAATTTTGTGTCTTCGTTAAACATATGATTAGTCTCTATGTCTATTATTTACGAGAAATCCTTGTTTTATATCTTTTCAGATCAAGGAATGTCAGTGAAAAATAGAAGAAGGAGGATCTCAAACGACATTCCTATTCATTCCTGATGACTTGCTTGCAATAAATATTGAAAAGTCATTTCCAGAAAATTATGAAACATTTTCTATCATATAAATCACTTGCAATATTTTTTTTGAGATATAAAACACCTCCACTATGCCTCAATACCATCGTGGATGATGGGTTGTATTTAATCAAATCCTATTTTCACAATAATCTCATATTTTAAAGAATGGTAATTATTATCAAGGCATTTTCAAATACTTTACCTTATCACAAGATTTTGAAGCATATTATGATTTTTAAAATGGTGCTGAAGAAGTAGACCCTTGAGAAAACTATTTATATTATATTTTAAAATATAATCTTTCAGAACATACTTATGGAATTTTACAAGGACCATTGATTAAAAGTTTCAACTGAAATTCGGTTCGACTGTTTTATAAAAATCATGTTTTATAAGATGTTTTGAAATTATATCTCTTACTTGATTATTTACTGAAACTATTTTTTCTGTGAACACCCTTATGAACCAAGTAGTACAAGGTGTATCTAGACTGAGGAAGAAACGTGGGAACCTGAGGATGATATGAAGAAGAACCAACCATATATTTTTGATGGTCATTGTAAATGAAAAATTTTGAGGATGAAATTTCTAAAGGAGGAAATAATGTAACACCCCAAGAATTTACAAAAAGATTTGTTATAGAATTCATAGATAACTAAGACTATACAAACACCACTTTGTTATAACCAAGAAAATTTAAAATAATTTTGTCATTTCTATGATGTGAATTTCAAAAATTTGACATATACAGTTGTAATTGGAAAGTTATTTGGAGTCCGATAAGAAAAAATTAATTTTAGGTGAATAGTAACCTACTATTTTGAATAGTAACTTACCCTTATGAATAGTAACATACCCTTTATGAATAGTAATATGACTCTTATGAATGGTATCCATACCCGTGAATGTATAAATAAATTTAGGAACCTTAAAAATGAAGATGAATATTTTAATTGTTTATATTTTTTGATTAAATAATTATTTCAGTTAAATATTTAATTAATCACATATAGAAATTTATTTTTGAACAATGGATTTCATTTTTGGATTCTACACATCGAAAAATGGTTAGAGAGAATTTTTGGTATTTTTCTGAAATACTTGATTTTTTGGTGAATAGTAAAATACATTAATATACCGTATAAATACATTATAAATTAAATTAATTTTTACTAGAATCCTGAGTGATATATGAACCCAAATCTAAAAATCATATGCTCTTATTACTATTCTATGTCAAGGAATTATCACTATTCATTTTCATGAGAGGAAATAATAAATTAAGGATTATAATATTAAGGAAACTCTCCACCCTTCCACTATATAAACCACCCTAACCCCCTCTTCCTCCCACCCCACTCAAGCTTCAAGACTTGCCTAAATTTTTCTCCAATATCTCCCTAACCTCTACCCCCATATCCAAGACCTGTTGTTCTCATAAAAAGTCCAAAAACAAAGGCCTTAAAGAGTTTCTCAAGGAGGAGTATTCAAGAGGTGAGCGTCTCTTCCTTTTTCTTTCAATTCCTTTTACAAGTTCCATTATTCTGTTTATCTTCTCACCTCACCTCATACAAATTCCATGATAATTACATTACAATAAATGTACTTAATTTTCATTATGATAATGTAATATTTCATCAAAATATCTCCTTTTCCCTCCCTTTTACACTATAAATGCAAACACCGTCCGAGATGTTATAATTTATCACACTCAAGGAAGACAAGTTTTAAATTTGCATTACTATATTTAAGACTGGTCATGAAACCTTTTAAATGGTTTAACCAGACCATGATATATGTAATTTATCTTTTTTTATTGTTATGTAATCCATACCCACTCATAATATGGAATAATAATACAAAACAAGTTCATTGTGCACAAAACCACAAAGCTGAATCCAAGAGTTTATCATTAAATTATCGAATGAGTCATCCATATGGTATATAAATAGAATCATTATATGATAATTTATATCACTTTAATTTCAATAATAATATATATTATCAATTATGTTTGTTTAACCACATTTCAAACAATATTCACTTCATGAATTCTAGTAAATAAATCATGAAAACAAAGGAAGAAAATGCCTCCAAAACAACAAAATTGAATATCTTAAAACCATAAAAAAGGAAATTATTGATCCTAATAAAGTTATACCATATAAATTATATGTTGATGAGGTTTTATACATATTAATTAATGATGCTAAATTTGATTATTCAGGTCATTAAGAACAGTCCAGAACACCTTCTAGCATAACGTAAGGGATTGGTTAACTCAATTTTCATTCTTTGAGTTAAACATCTATTTCATTGGTTATATTGTTACAATAATATGTGTGAATGATATATGATCGTTTTATACTGTATATAAACTTATATTTTGGGGAGGTTTATTTTCCACACATAAATATTTCCTTGATTTATTATCACTCTAATGACACAATCTTTGTAAGGGATATCTTAACTCAATTTCCATTCGTTGAGTTAAACATCAATGTCATTGGTTTTTTATTTTCCCAGAATAAGTGGGAATGAACTATGATTGTTTTATTATTTATATCCAATTTTATTTCATGGTTTTATGTTTTTCATACATAATTATGTCATCTATTTTTCCTCAATCTAATGATACGTTCTTGGTAAGGTATCCTCTCTCTCACTTTTCTTCAAGAATTTCCCCTATGTTGTGCCCTTTTATTTTTAATTACTAAAGATGGGGTATGTTTTATCACCTCAATCATACTTCCATTATGATATATAAATAATGGGACACCCCTTTACCTCTCATTAATTCCACTCAAGATCACTTATTACCATGCTGAAATGTTTGAAAGGGGGTTTCTCATCTCACTTGCAATTCTATGAGATTTCCATTATTCGCCACTTATTTCTTATATAGGGAATAGGTTTACTTCCATTTGATATATATTATCATGATTATATATATTTTAATGGTATTCTGGGATTATTTTTGTGGTTATAAACTTTTTCTCATACGACCCAATTGATTACAATGTGGTGACGAGCTTTGTCTCAATTTTCACTTCATTGTTACTTGCTTAATATTGTGCACCTACTCTTTCTTATTTTATGTACCTAATACCATTTTGATATCAATTTTAAATTGAAAATATATTACATTTAGATTTAAATATTCTCATATCATGGATATGATTATTGTCTATGTCGTATACCATTTTACATACGGTATTTATTTTGAATGTTGTTTTGACTGTGGAAATATTGAAGAATACGTATCCTCTATTCTCTACGGATAAAGTAAAGGCATATTGATCTTGTATTGAATATATGTATAAATAATGATTTGGACATGAAGTGGTGGGTGGGGCCTGCTACTGGCCCTCGATGCATCGGTAGGTCTCATGAGACAAATCTGTTGGAGACAAAACCTTCGAGTTTGTTTCCAAAAATCAGACAGGTTTCTACCCACATTACTTAACAATTTTTACAGTATTATGGTATAATGTTCCATATACATGATGTTAGATTAATAATAATTATATTTATTCATTATATATTATTACTATCGATGAGTTTTTCACTATGAAAATATCTATGGACGCAGTTTCATTCTCAGTTTATTAATGGCAGGTGTTTTTCATTTATTCACCATGCCATATTGATTATATCAAATTTCTTACAATTTAGTTATTATTGATTCATGATTCCACCATTTGTAACCCTTAATGAGAATTATAGCTCACCCATTTCATTTGTTTACCTTAAACATGTTATGAAGAGAAGTTTATTTATTGAGCTTTGTGGATGCTGTTTTTAGTTTTTGTTATGTATTGTATTTTGTAACCTTTTCCATTGAAATTTGAGTTACATCTATGCATCTAGTTTCATCAAGACTTCTAAAATTATCGTTCCTTCGGGATTTTAATTCCTTCAGACCATGCCAATGTACCTTGTAATGCACTGGATCCGGTTTAGAGGGGTCGGGGTGTTACATAGACAACATAAAGGTAACCAAAAACAGACCCTTACACAGTTGATATTTGTAAGGGTAACCAAGGATTTACCATTACACATAGTGTTCCTTATAAGTATAATCTATCCTTAACCTTATATATATTGATATGCGTAAGGGTCACCTGGTCATACACTTACACGATCAGGTTATGTAAAGGAAACTAAGGCATATCCCTTATATAGTTAAATTTATCAAGGGTAACCAAGGTGACTAAAATTAAAATGAAGGGGTTCACATAAGAATAAACATAGTTTTTCATAAATCTATGTAAATGTGAGACCAAATGTACCCTTATGAATTAGACTTAGAGAAATGTAGCCTAGAGTTACCCTTATGAAATTCTTCCACCATAAGGGATACCATGTCTTTTCCTACAGTCTATGTAATGGTTATGTGAGACTTACACTTACATAGAATGGTTACATATAGGTAATGTGGTATTATAATGATTTATATAAACGTTTATGTATACATACACTTATGTGAAGAGTTTATGTATAGGTAATATCTTTTATACCCTTATATAGTGTAGGACACGTATGGGTCATAGACATCTACCGTTTTATAAAGACAACAAAAAATATTACCCTTACATAGGGTGTCGACATATGGTTAAAGGGTGGATACCCTTATGTAGGAATGACTTCCTATGAAAGGGTAAAGATAAAGGATTTTGAACTGTTTTTAAATTCATAAATGGTTTTAATGGTTTATGAAATGTTTATAAATTATTATCAAAGTTATTTTTGGAATATTTTATTTATAAGGAATTTATAAATAAATAAATTAAATATATATGGTTTATAATTAGAATAATTGAATATTTATGAAAAATATTATTTATAAATATTAAATTTTAATATTTTAAATATCTTTTAAATTATATAGAAATTCATTTGATTTAGAAATAAATGTGTATATTTAGAAATCTGAATAAATAATTTATAAATAGAAAAAAATTATAAAATAAGACAAAAATAAAATATGTTTTTGTTTGAATTATTTATTCTTAATTAATGAATAATTATTTTGAATTGTTCAAAATAAAATATTCCCTTATTTGGATATTACATTGGCTATAACTAAGGTGTTTTGTTGATTGATATGATCAAGGTTTAAATAATTTTGAAGTTTTCATAATAATATTATGTGAAATGTTTACATAATAGAAATTGTATTATAAATATTTTATAATTCATATAATATCATAAATTTAAAATGGAAACTCCACATAATGATAAATACAAATGAGTTTATATCAGATTGAATATAAATTTTCTTTATTCAAAATTATGGAATGTCTATAATTTTGGAGATAATTTTTTTAAATGGATTTATAATTAGCTTGTATTGATGAATTGTTCCTTAATATTTTTCTCATATTTAAATATTTTAATTATTACTTTATCTAATTTTTATTCTTTATTATATTCATTTTTAGAAAATTTATTACAAAATTTAAATATTGTACATGATTTATTTTTTTTGTTAAAATTCTTATAGGATATAGCCTTCCATTACATATTAGTATTAACTCAACAATGAATTTAATTTTTGAATCAACAATTACCTCAGTATATAATTAAAGTTAGGAACATTAATTTACTTATTGAATATAGTTTGTACATTTTAGGTTTAGGAGTGATGATGAATTTTATTCTCTCTTGAGTAAAGTATCCCCAGATAGAGTGACTTGGGGCTAAACTACCTAGCTAATTGGAGGCTTGTACCATATATAGAGTAGTAAATGGGGTTGGCTATATATGACTCTAGACATTATCATGTGCATATTTTCAATCTCATATACTAAATACATTTACATTAAGTGTTCATGTACCTTTTGCGTATGATTCATTAGGATATGTATATATTTAAAATCTATTATTTGGGTGAGTAAAAAAATTCATGGGTCATGTAATTAGTTACACATTAATATGTTTTGAAAATGTTGATTAGGTGGGGTGAATATGATTCCAAAATAAAATTATAATAATCATGAAAAAATAAAGTAAATAAAATGAAATAAGATGATGGGATTATATATCCTTCACATACTAAGTGTTAGATTCCATCCAAATTGGAACCTTTCATAAGTTTGACCATCTATCTTGGTAGGTTTCTAATAAAGCGGGTTTCCTATGGATAATATTGTGTATGGAAAGTAAGTAATGAAATATACTAGATCATCCTCGTGTTGTTTCAAACAAAATTTGACATCCCTAAGATTTTATTTTGATTTGATTATTTTTAATTCAACTTTGGGTTATACTAGATGGGAATCCCCAAGGGTTGGGATACTAGAGGAATAGAGTTGAGATTATCATTTTGATGGATTGGAGAGAGAGTTTTTTGCTCAACTATTATTCCCTACCTAAACAAAAAAGAGGATATTTTCATGTGAAAACACAATAATTTTCTTAGTGAAATACGGATCATATCCCACTAATTGATATGACAGATTTTCCAAGGGGGTCATCATTTCAGGGTGATCCCATTTAATAACTTCCATTGAGATCAGTAGAATGAAACCTAAAACATCCAATATTGTAAGAATCAAATCTTCTAGAATCCCTCAAGGAACCTCGAGATATATACATAAAATATTTGGGTAGTTCAACCTGATTATCAGTATTCATTACCTACGAAAGTTAATATATAGAATTATTACATAATTTATTAAATTGTCAACATATTCAAACTTTGTATTATATTAAGAACTTGATGACATGAAACCTAGTAAAACATTTCTTTTTTAAACACTATTTTCCCTTTCTCATTTTGATTTTTTATTTCTAATGTATATTTTTCATTTTTTTCTTGAATTATTTAACATATGGATAACAAATTAGTATTGAATATCACACATCTATGTTCTTGTCATAACTAAAAATCTATAAATGATTATTTAGATAATTTTCCAACTTCTTGACCTAAAGCTAGAGACATTGATGATTAATTTTTGGTCAGAAAATGAATTGGATTATAATCAACACATCCCACTCAATGTAATTCTATCTTTATCAAATCAAAATATGAATAGAAGGTTATGAACTCTTCTACAAGGATACCTTAATTTATAAAACATTATGGGTGTAATTTATTTTTTATATAATAATCAAAATGACCAGAATAACCAGGTTCAAGAAGTAATAAATTAATAAATAATGATTTAGAGTATTTATTTGAAAAATTATAATTCTTTAATGAAACAAAAATTTAAACAATGTAATCCTCTATCTAATACATCCATCGATAACATACATGCCCTCTAACTTTAGCTTCTCTAAAAAAATTCACTATCAGATGAATCATCAAAGTTAAAAATTATGAGGTAATGATCATTCACAATTGAAATATAATCTAGAAAACTATTTCCTAAGGTTTATCTATTTTATTTGGGTTTAATGTCTTCTCATAATGTCTTTTGAAGAACATGAAAAAGTCGATTAGAGAGATAGTATTTTTTTTAGGTATCAAATTGTGCATTTCCCAAGGTTTAAACTACTCTATTGATAATTACGAGTCATGAATTTAAACCCATGCATTTAATGATAATTATAATCAACACATCTTGAAATATAAATATAAGATCCATTATGAATTTTTGTACTTTTTAATCCTTAAAGAAAAACATAATTTCACTAATTTTTCATTGAATCAAATATACCTTTGATACTTCTCATTCACATTCTTTCATATATCACATTCATATTTACTAATTCTAATTTCATAGAATAAGTTAAATTATCCATAGATTTTCCCAAATTATTAAGAATATTAAGAAGAATATTTTCACATGTATCCTTCTAAATGTGAATAATTCCAATATTATGACATATCAAATTAAATTTTAAATATGTATGATTGAAAAATATGTTATTTTTCTTCCATTTTTGTTCTCAAATTTTATTTGGTGGAATTTTAACACATTTTCTACAATTTATTTAGTTAAAAATATTTTATATAATCTAAACTAGAATTTAATAATTTTGAATTTTTTTTGATCCGAGTATTAGTTTTAGTTGAAACCTAAAATATATTTTTCCCCTAAAACAAGAAATGTTAAATTAAAATTTATATGATATATAATGGAAGTGATGGTGACACATGAAAACCCACTTTATACTATAAGTTATTAATTTAGGATAAAAGTATTAGTTACAAATTTAATAATCCACACTAGTGTTTAAGTTCTAACTGAAGAAATTTCATAGTCCAGGAAATTCATTAATGGTCCAAATATGTGATATATGCATTTTAAAAATTTCAATGGTAGATGAATCATAATCTTTTACACCATTATTCCATTAATCCTATAATTTTTGAATAAGAGGATAATGGTAGAAATCAATGTCATTTCCATGAATTTTCTTTATATAAATAATCATCGATATAATTAATTAATTTTTATTCACATACATGGAGTTAATTATAAGGGATCAAAACAACGAACCAATTTTCTATAATTGATACATGAGAACACCATATTAGTCTAAGGGGGAAGAGATGAAGATTTAACTATGAATAACTTGGAAATCAACAAGAAAACCCATGAATCAAAAGGGGAAGAGTATAATACTCCTACTTGTTATAATTAGGGATAACAAAAAAATATTGGATAAAGGTGGAGAGAAATCCTGTTAAATTTAAATAGGAAACTTTATCCAAGTCTCAATTTAAATGATTTTTTGTTGGCCCCTTAGTTTGGCCACATGGTTTTCCAAAACATTCACCGACTGTGAACATAACACTACCCAGGACAAGACCACCTTCACAAGTTTGGTCATCCCCACATGATTTAATAGACCATGTAAAATCCATAAAAATAGATCTATCCCCATGAAAACACCCTTCACATGGGCACTGCATAATTACCTCTAACCACTCAAGTTAACTTTGTATGACTATAAAAACTCTAAAGACACAAAATATCAAACCTAAAAAATTCTAGGTCCCAAAAATACCTATGATAACATAAAATATATTAAATTAAGAACTATTGTGACATGTGGGTGTCATAGGTTCAACATTTATTTTTCTATAGCTACACTACATGACTACCTGATCACCCCTCTTATATGAACTATAACCCTCACGATTTTTATATGAATCTACCTTTAAATAAAACATGTCTGTTAAATATATTTTGATACACACAATGATAAAATAAAATGAATAAGTTTTTACTTCATTATGGTATAATATTAAAATGAAAAATGATATTAATTATCTGATAACTAAATTTAATATAATTAGTAATATTAAAAATGAAATGAAACTACGAGTAAATATAAATAATAAAAGGTTGAAATTATCATCATCATGACCTTCTAGGAAGATTATACCACAAATGATAATTATAGAAAGAATACAAAATATAATATATTTGGTAAAAATCTTAGTAAAGAAATTAATGAATAGAATTAATGATTTAGAGTTTCATGTATGGCTATAAATGGGAATGTAATATGATCATTCTATATATAACTATTGGTTATATGGCTGTTCAATATATGATCATTTGATATATGGTCATTGGATATAAATTTATCCAATAGTAAAATTAATTTTGTTTAATTATTAGTATAAAATTAAAAATAATATAATTCTTTTATACTTAATAAATATAGAATGAAATAACAATATAATACTCATTGAATTAGTAATTGAATGAAATAATATTAAAACACACATAATGTTTAATGAAGTCATATTTCTATAAAAATATATTTTTTTCAAAATATTTTCTATTTTCATTAAAAATTTAATTTTTTAATATTTATAAATTGAATTAGATTGAGTGGATTAAACATTTGGAATAAATAATTTTATATTATATAAAAGGGTTTATTTGATTTTTTTGAAAGAAATGTTATTAAATTGAAAATTTAGTTTTCATTATAAAATGGTTAAATTAAGAAGTAAAGCAATCAAATATCTATAGAATTGTCTTTAATTTATTTATTATTGAATATGATTCTCATATATATTTTTTCACCACATTAGATCTAGTTTTTAGTAAAATGAAAACCTTATACCTTAGTGAATGAGTGTTTGTAGAAATGCCACTCAAAATTCACCTATAAAAGGAACCCAACATAACCAATCCAATTATATTATTTTCATTAGATTCTATTCAGAAACAAAACCCAAAGATCCTATAGTAAAACCATATTGCACATTTGGTAGCATATAGTTCCATGAAATAAGCATAAATCATTCATTACGAAGGAACTCGTTTCCAGTAGTAGTGAATTCATCATAATATCTAGTATTCTATTATATGTTTCGACTACATTATCATCTAAAATCTAAATTAATGTCATTATACACTGTAATGAATTTATATTAAATCCATAGTTTTTATAAAAATATATATTACCATTATATAACTCTACAGTCCTACTCATTCATTAGTATAACATTTTCTTATTTGGGTTGGCTCAACCACTTACATGAGTGATTGTAAAATAACACCATAATATTTCAAGTATATGAGAATAAAGAGATTAAAAATGGTAAAATTGATATTAAATATTAATTTAATTTTATCAATATAACTTTCTATGGTTGACACATAAATGAATGGACATTATAAAGTAACTCGCTGTAATATGTAAATTACCCAAAATATTCTCATTATAAATCATGTTCTCACAAACTATGCCCATACCATCCACCTAATGAACATGAAACTACATAAATCATTAGAAAAAAATTATTACCATACTATTTTTCTTCTTTTAATTACCCAATTATTTTCAAATAATAAGGATAAGTATATATATTATGGTACTTGTACAAAAAAATAATAATTACTGATATCTGATGATGAAATTGAACAATAACTAACTAATATATGTTTAATAGATTATTAAAATAAAATATTAAAAAAAATTGATATAAATGAGTATTTTTAATAAGTTATTAATATTTTTATCCTTATAATATAATATGTTAACGCACCTTCATGGAAATTTGGAGTAAAGATAAACATTTATTTACCAATTTCACTTTGAAATTGAGATCTTCTATGTATAATTTTTTAATTCGGGATTTTTATGGAAATATTGTATTGACTTTGAAATTTTTCATAATATATTAAAAAGAATAATTTTAACATTTTCTATGAGGTCTATATATATAAAATTTTTCTTTAATTTTATTTACGAAGCTTCCCTTATATGTTTTCATAATTCTATAATTTAAATTATTTCTCTTTTTTTTCTAACAAATTAGTTTTATAAATTGTTTCTATATAAAATAAATGTTATAAAAAAGTAAAGGATATTTATTTTTATTTATGAAATCAAATTTTATATTTCCATTATACAATATTTTTCATCTATGTCAATATCCATTAATTTCTTCTATGATTTAATAGAGATATTCTCTCATTAAACTATACATATTTTTTACTTATATGGATTGTGATAACTGTTGGTGGAATTCTTAATTAAACACATTTATTTCACATTGGTTATATATTCTATGGTATATTTATGAATGGGATCATATTCATATGGCAAAAATATGTCTTTTTTATCTATGTAAGAAGAGGTTAGATAATTATATTACACTATAATGCATTATGTATTGATTTATATATCATGTGATGGAATATATGGGAACAAGTTGTGAATAAAATACACTAAATTAATGTGAATCAAAAGTGAACCCAGTAAATTGTGTTATGAGACTCTATCTAATATGTGATTATATTCTTGGTAGTGATCCTACATCTATGATTTAATTTTCTATGGTTATGTTTATGACACATTTATATTTTATGTTTCTTGGTCTTATGGTATAATTTTTATGATTCAACATTATTTTTCCACATTTAACATGTTATAATTTAATATTTATGAATTTTTTCAAGATTTATGATCCATGTTTTACAAGGTATGATTTCTATATATCCTGTTTAAGGGATCTAATTGTGTTCTCATACCCACACATTCATATTATGACCACTTATGATATTCTGTTGATATATCTTATCTTCCCAATTATCTGAGCATATGAGATCACCCTTTCTTATCATTCCATCAGAAAATTAATGATGAAGAGTATTATATATGATATTTCTAGAAGGTAATCACATGTAAAAATTATTTATGGGAGATGTTGAAGAATGTTTTCTAAATAAGATGGTAATGTATTGAATATACAAATGAATAAACCTATAGGTTTTTAAGTGTGATTAAATATTAAATATAACAAATATTCATGTCATATTTTGTAATATGTTTATATGTTTTGGTTGATTCATCTAAATTGGTATTAGAGAATTGTTTATTTAATTTTGGGGATTACGTTATGAATAATAAGGGGATAAAACTCTAATCAACCTATGTTGAACCAGAAGTGTTATAGGATGAATAAAAGTTCGCAGAGATAATATTAAAATGTTATAGGTTTAAATAAAGGTGTAATAATTAGAAATATATTAGTATTTATTACCATTATTATATTATTAGTTAATGTGAATACTTTTTTTAATTCTCACTCCAATAATTTTGGTTTTAGTATTGGATAGAAGAATAAATTATGATATTGGGGTGGTAATAGGTTCACTAAATATTGAAAAAATATTATTTAATCCTAAATCAATGAATTGCATTATATATTAAAAAATCACTAGAATTTTAATTTATACACCCAATTATTAGATATTTAATTATATATGAAAACATTTAATGGTATAGTTATTTCAACCATGGAATATAACTTATATCTGATAGAAAATTTCTGGAATATTTTTCATATAGATATTATTATACTTCCATTTAGAAAATTTGATTTCATAGATAAGATCTCTCTATATAGATACCATAATAATTGATGGGACAGGGAAACCAAATTTCATATCCCAAATCATTCCCTGATCATCTATCAGTGCAAGGATAACTATGTGCTCTGTATGGAAGTTACTTCCCTTATATGAGATATATTAGATAATAATGAGGGAAATTTGGTGAAAATGGTTAAAGAAAAAACTAAACATTTAAGATAGTTATATTGTGGGAGAATAATTTAATGAATTTTTAGAAGAGTTTTCTTATTTCCGCCTATTTTTGGAGGTTGAGTTTCAAATAGAACTCATACCTGGTGATATGATTATATTAAAGATTCCTTTTATAATGTATCTGATTGAATTGTAGGAATTGATTAATAAAATCCCTAAAAATTTTGATAAGGTTTTATAAACCCAAGTGCATTATCATTAGGATAACCAATCCTCTTTGTTAAGAAGAAATATAGATTAATGAATCTCAAAAATTATAATGATGAACTTTACAAGATCATGATCATAAAAAAGTATCTTGTACCCTATATTGATGACCTGTTTGATAAATCGTGAGGGGATCAATACATATTAATGATTTACATTCTATTAGTATATCATCAATTAATAGTTAAAAGAGTGGATATACCCAAGATATAATATCAAACAAGATATAAAAACTATTAATTCATAGTGGTACCATTCAAACATAAAATACCCCCCAATATCAATGGATTTCATTAATAGAGTTTTCAAATATCACCTCAATAATGTTTTATTGTTTTTAGAGATGATATTTCCATATATCTAAGAATAAGAGAGAACATTAATATCATTTTAGGATTGGTTTGACGACCTTGAGAAAGGATAAAAATTATGAAACAATTTTCAAGTATGAATTTTATATATGAAAAGTATAATTGTTAAGACTTGTAATCACAAGGGTCATTATATAAATGGATCTTTTATAGAAATAAGTGACAGAAAAATTCCTAGTCCATCCATTATAATATAGATTCATAGTTTTATGGGATTGATCGAATACTATCAATTCATTGTTTTAAATTTATGATGACTTTCAAATCAACTAAGAATAAAAACTAGGAGGGGATTCAGGTTCTATTAGAAAAAATATTGTTAAGGAAATTTCAAGGGGCTTAATATAAGGTTGGTCACTCCACCTATAGTCACAATACCCTAAAGTATAAAAAGGTTTTTTATTGATAATGATACATCAAAAATGGATTGGAATATTTCCTCTTGTAATATGAAATATTGGTAGCTTATAACTCTTGTCGATTAAAATTCCATGATAAAAATTTCCCAAGGAAATATTTGGAGCTAAAAATAGAAATATTTTCATTAATAGTACAAAGGAATTATATCTTTGGTGAAAATTTTGAAATATATATAGATAATAGGAGATTAAATTATATATTCACACAGCATAAGTTAAATATGTGACAAAGGGGATGGTTGGAGTTGATTAAGGACTATAAGTACTCAACACATTACCACCATGGGAAGAAAAACATGGTTTTTGATACTCTAAGTTGGAAAGATCACTCTGCCTTATTTGTTATGAGATTTTAAAGAGACCCAATACTATTGGATTTGTAATGGATTGACATAGGAATCATAAAGGAAGAAGATACCTCCTATATTTACTAGATAAATTCTCAATTATACATCCATGTTAGGATCAAAGAGGCATAAAAGGAGGATATATGGCTATAGAGTAAGGTACGAAATATTACAGAGTTCAACCTAAAATTGGTGAAATTATAAGATTTATGAAATGAATATGTTTCCCCTAAATACCATAATTAACGAATGTGTTCTTGGATGATGCATATTTTTTTCGTTCTTTATCACTATTGAAAGAAAAAATTGATTAGATACATTAAGAATCATTTATAGTGGAAAAATAAGAAGATGGAAATCACAATGTATATATCTTGATGCTTTACATGAAAACCATTTATAGAATAACTAATAAAGTCTATGAGAATGATGAAATAATTACATATAAAGGTATATATATATGGGAAAAGATCACTAAAACTTTTCTTTTAGTTATTCTGAAGAAATATAAATTATATAGACCTATTTGTGTTATAGTTTACCACCATATGAATTCAGCACAATAATTTTTTATTTTAGAATATTTCTCTATAAATTAAATTTACATGATGTACATGATGGATGTGGTAAGTGTGAATGAAATATCACTATCAATTGTATATGATAAAGATTTTAGGTTTACCTAATAGTTATGGAGTTGTCTTCAACAAGAGTTGTATACAAATATTAGATTCAACACTTCTTATCATCCTCAAACCGATTGTTAATTTAAAAGGACCATTTAGAAATTTTAAGAAATGTTGAGATCCAACATGATGGATTTAAAATGTTTTTGGGATCAACACATTTCCTTAATAGAGTTGAAATATAATAATATTTTCCATTCTAGAATTCAAATAAACCATATGAGGCACTATTTTAGAAGAGATAAATTACTCCAAAAATGTTAAGACATATTTAGTGATCATATGCTTCTATGAATAGAGATTCTTAATGAAATAAGAGGTAAGATTCAAATATTTTAGTGACAAATAAAAATTATACAATTTTGAAATTAAAGGTTCACTTATAATCATTAGTGATATTTATAATATGAAGTTAAAGATAAGGTATTACTTCAAATATCACCACGGAAGATCACAATGAGATTTGGGAAGAATGGAAAGTTGTGTTCTTGACACATTAAACCATTTTAAATCATTGATCATGTAGGGATAGTGTATTATTTTCTTAAAATTATATCAAACATATCATAAGTTAATGATATTTTCCATCTATCAATCTTGTATATGTATATACCAAACCATTCACATGTACTGAAATTAGATGTTATACAACTGAAATATGATATCCCTTTTGATGAACAACTAGTAGAAATATTTGAACATAGAGATAAAATAATAAAAAACCATAACACCCTCATAGTTAAATCTCTGTATAGGAATCAAAATTTTTAGGAAGTAATGTTGGAACATGATTATGTACTGAGAAAAAAGTAAACTCATTTTTTTTCGTTTGAGTGAATAATTTTGAAGTGATAATTACTTTAAGGGGGTAGAATATAACCCCCTAATATTTTAGAATGTATTTCCTGTTAAAAAAGTGATGTATGTTCAATAACTAGTTATACATGAAAAACCAAACTAAAATAAAATGTGAATCATTTAATTATGGTAAAATATTAGAATACCAAATGTCATGAATTACAGGATAACTAGATATAACAGAATTAGTAAAATTACACAATGAATGAATCCAAAAGTAGATAAATGTACTAAAATGTTGAAAATATATATAACACAATAATATATATAGGAATGTATGTTGAAGATTATATATATGGTCTTTTTTTATATGTTCATTAGAAAAATAGAGAGATTGGGGGGACTGGTATTTATGATAAATCAGGAGATAAGTATGGGGTTCAAGAATATCATTAATATAGGAATAAAAATGGTACTCTAATTTCTATCTCTAATCATGATACTGTTAAAGATGAAACTTTCATAATTTTTTTCCTTTTGTAAATCCATAAATCATAAGAATTTGGTGGAAGTAGTTGATTAAGGAATTTAGATATATCGTATAATTTTTTCTAGTCCTGGATACAATAAATTGGGATAATGAGATTAATAAGTGAGATAAAAAAATACTCCATAAGGAGACAATAGATTCTAGTGTTGAGGATACGATGAAAAAAGGTAAGGGTGGAGGTAGGCCCAGAGGAAACAGTAATAAGTCTCCAAAGGACACATTTTCTCATAAATTGATATTTTATTCTATAACAAACTGGGTACTTTAAATGATGAAACTAATTTTAACCCATAGTAATTTCATTATGGAAAATAATCTTGATATTATTAGCATTTTTTAGAAAAATGTTCTCTAAGATTTAATCACACTATTATTCCAGGATGGGTAAGATAAATGTTTGTTTAACACAACATAAAGTAAACCACTATTGAAACACATTAGTTTGTTATCTGGAAAGGTTTGGTATTCCCAATATTCAGGATTAGAAACTACTTTATTACTTTCATTAAAGAGGAATCGAATGAAATTTATTTTATATAAATTGTCTTTAATATAAATTTCTATATAAATAGAAGGTAATTATGGAGGGAAGTAGTTTAGATATCTGACACTATTACCAAAAGATGGACCTTTGTTGAATAATTTAACTCAATCCACAATCCCTCTATGAAGATTTGAAATATATTTATGAGAATTACTTCACTGGATATAAAAATATGGATTATAATTGTTGGGTGTCCATAAATCAATACTATAGGTGTTTAATTCACTTATATGTGATACACTATTATTGGGAAGAAATCCAGCAAAATCGATAGGGTGTTTACCTATATAATATGTGAGAGATCCTTTCTATCATCTTATGAAAATGTCTTTCTAGATTCCAATCTCAACATAAATTAATTTTAGTCTATATTCATCATGAAGGATGGAGAACACGTCATAAAAGGATCAAATATTAATTGAGTGTTTTGAATAAGAAAAAATTCAATAAATTGGGTAAGGATATAAATAATTCTATACAGGTTATGTAGTACTATAATGAAATCCACAACACCCTAAAAGTGCATCACTATAGAAGAAGTTTAAAATTATTTTAATATGGAACAACTATTTAACCTCAACGTGGGATTTCTTATGAAAAAATTTCATCATACATGGTTAAAGGATGTTGATATGAATTGTGCATTATATACCTCATATTATAGAGAGATAGAGAAGGATATGAAAGATATAAATTTCATCTCGTCCATTTTCATTAGTGAGCATCATTTCTATAGTGAGGAGGAGATTGTGCATGCCCTCATTACCCATATATCAATGTTTTTTAATGAGAGAAAAATTTCTTAACTTATACCACTATTCTATTTTTTTATTGACATGA
The DNA here is from genome assembly GCA_963277665.1 of Viscum album. Lineage (NCBI taxonomy): Eukaryota > Viridiplantae > Streptophyta > Magnoliopsida > Santalales > Viscaceae > Viscum > Viscum album. The sequence goes on from OY728155.1 coordinate 730,610,726, forward strand.
AATTCCCGGATATTAAGAATAAATTTGTTATAATATTACCATCTGAAGGGTAGGTATATCATGCTCTTCTCTCATTGAATCCCAATAGAATAGCTAGAACTCAAGGTTTTATAAAGAAATGATTTATAGACGTTCCATGAAAATTTTATAAAGTACTTTTTAAATTCAATCAGGGAGTTTTTAACCAAGGTATTCCTTATAATATGTATTAATTTATAATTTATCTATCTTATATCAAAATGTGGGCAAGTAATTGATATAGAGGACTTCAGGCATGTGGTAGTTGGGAATACATTACCTAAAATTTTTAATAATATTTTGTCACTAAGACATGAACGTATTAATAATCATGTTGTATCTTATAATAAAGTTAGATTAATTTCATAAAAGAATATTTAAGAATATTTTTTCACTACTAAAAATTCTGCGAATCTTCTTTCAAAAGAAGTATAGAAATGGGAATATTCCTACAAAACATGGTATCCCCCAACTATTTCCTGCTCTAAAATTTCACTTCATCGAGGAAATTATAAAAAATTATGGTTTATATATAAGGTTTATTAGGATCACATATAGTCTTCTACAATGCACAAAACTACATGTTTTGCTGAATTGATTCACTAGGGATATTTCAAGTGTTAAAAAGGCATAATGTGAAGGGATCTAATTTCTGCCATGTTATTTTGAATTATTGATGATTATCTCAATAAATGACTATTGAGGGACAAGTTTTCAAATTTTATTACTTCAATTAGTGATAAAATAATATTTAAGTCACCCACTCATTTTTTATGATGGTAACTTGCTTCGCTTCTCTGAATGTGATAAAAAGTCTATTATTTAAAAATCTCACTTTGAAATTAATATTGTATATGTATAAATTATTATTTCAGAAATACATATAATTTCACTTTATGATATCACTTATTCTAGTATCCTATTATTATTTATGGGGTTGAAATATCTTTTTACCATTTCACCTCCCTTTGGTTCACAATTCAATCAAAAGGATTATTGTAATTAGTGTGGACCTTATATCTTCTTCTAAATCTGGAATATTTATCCTTTATGTCCATCTGTTTCATTTCATTTTTTCCGACATTCTTTTCCTTACATCAATTATTTTTTAATTTCATTATATATATTTTTATATTCTTCTACAAAAGTGTGAATAGAATCATTTTAATTTTTTTGTATAATCTCTTTATCCCACATTCTTTTGATTAATTATGATGCTTTATTTTTATGTTTCCATAATTATTAAAATTAATTTTATTTATTTTATCATTCCTTTTTTAAAATAATTATTTTTAGTTTATTTTATTTTAAAATAAAAGATAAAATGTAAAAAAAATCTCTTTTTTTATTAAATATTATATTTTTATTAAAAAGTATTTTCTAATGAAAATATTTCCAAATGCCATAAACACATATATGTTATATATAAAAAGATATATATACATATACATATATGATATATATTAATTAATGATATAATGGATTTCATAGAAATGCATTGGGTATATTATTTCGTGTGTATTAAACACATAAACCATTCCCTACATATGATATCTTTTCCCAATCAATTACAAGAGTTATAATGTGAAAGGATGTAATTGCATATGATGCATGGATCGACTATGGTATATATTCATGTATTTCAACTCATGAATAAATTTGAGGATAATCAAGGAAAATACTTGATTTCATATATAAATATTATCTTGATATGGATGTGGGAATGAAAAATTAAATTTTATTGGAAAAACCTCCATAAATAATGAAGATCTCTTTCATCTTCATCTTTAGTATACATGGTACAAGAATTCCACGGGAAAAAAATGAATCCTTCTTTAATGTCAAGTGATTCAGATTATCTTGTGGATACAACAAGAAGTTGGGATAATTATTCCACTTTTTTAATCTTCATCAATTCTATTTAGAGGTGAAGAATAAAATGTTGTAGTGGCTCTTTAGTGTTAGATACACATATTTAATACATGTTATTAATTTTAGTATTTTATATATTTTAATATTATCTTTCATGGAGATCCTCAAATTCAGTTTTTTAAATTCTTATATTATTTATAATAAGTGTTATTATAATTAAAATAAACCTAAATATGGTATCATTGGTAACCATTATTTCGATATATGAAATCATGTTTGAAAATGAAGTAGAAAATAAAAAATAGAGCATCATTTTCATATTTTGTAATTCTATTTTCAAAAGGGTTTAAACTTACATAGCTAGGATATATAAAGTTAACCGTGAACTTACCCATACAGAGTAGATATGTGAAAAAGAAACCAAATATTTACCATTAAACATAGTGTTTTTAATACAGTTGATATAACCTTACCCTTATATAGATTGATATGCGTAAGGGTCACCTGATCATACAATTACACGATCAAGGTATGTGAAGGCAATCGAGGTATGTCCCTTACACAGTTCAATTTCTAAAGGGTTACCAAGGTGACTAAACATTAAATTAATTAGTTTACATAAATGTAAACATTGCTTTTCCGAAATATATTTAAATGTGAGACCCGGTGTTCCCTTACGAAGTAGACTTGAAGAAAGGTCACATAGAGTTACCCCTATGATATATAGCAACCATAAGGGATATCTTGTCATTTCCCACAGTCTGTGTAAGGGTTATGTGAGACACACACTTACATAAAATGGTTACATATATGTAATTTGGTGTTTTAATGATTTATGCAAAGGTATATTTATACATAACTTTATGTGAAGATTTCATGTATAGGTAAGATCTTTTATACCTTTACACAGTGTAGGCTACGTATGGGTCATGGACATCTACCCTTTTATAAGGACAATAAAAAATTGATTTTTCTTTACTTATAGTGTCTACATATGGGTAAAGGGAGGATACCCCAATGTTGGAATGGGTTCCTATGAAAGGTAAATGATAAATTATTTTAAAAATGATTATTAATTGGTTTTAATGGGTTAAAAAATGTTTATAAATTATTATCGAAGTTATTTTGGGAATATTTAATTTATAAGGAATTTATAAAGAAATTAATTAATTATACATGATTTATGATTTGATTAATTAAATATTTTTGAAAAATTTTACCTATAAATATAAAATTTTAATAATTGAAATATTTTTTAAATTATATAGAAATTCCTATGATTTAGAAATAGAAGTGTATATTTTGAAATCCGAATAAATAATTTATAAATGTACAAAAATTATGAAATAATATCAAAATAATTTTTTTTATTTAAATTATTAATTGTTCTTACTTATTTTTTTAAAATTGTTCAAAAATAAAATAGGCCCTTATTTGGATATTATATGGGCCAAATATAAAGTGTTTTGATGATTGATATCATCAAGGTTTAAATAATTATTATGTTTTTATATTAATATTATGCGAAATTTTTACATAATATAAATTTTATTATAAATAGTTTAGAATGCATTTAATATCATACATTTAAAATATAAATTCCATATAATGATAAATACGAATGAGTTCATATTGGATTGAATATAAAGTGTCTTTATTCAAAATTATGGAATATCTATAATTTTAGAGATAAATTTTTTAAAAGGTTTTATAATTAGATTTTATTGATAGATTTTTCATTAATATTTGTCTCATATTTCAATATTTAAATTATTCATTTATTTAATGTTTAATATTTATTATATTCATTTTTAGTAATATTTTTTAAGAAATGTGAATATTGTGCATGACTTATTTTATTTGATAAAATGTTTTCAGTATAGTGCCCTTCATCACATATTTTTATTGAATATATAATGATTTTAAATTTTTTATCAACCTTGACCACAGTTAAAAATTGTTGGTAGGAACATGAATTTACTTATTGAATATAGTTTCTTAATATTAGGTTTTAGAGTTATGATGAATTTTATTCTCTTTTGAGTAAAGTATCCCTAGATAGAGTGACTTGGGGTTGAACTACCTAGCTATATAGAGGCTTACGCCATGTATAGGATAGTAAATGGGGTTGGGTATCTATTACTCCAGACTTAATCATGTTAATATTTTTAATCTAATATGCTACATACATTTACATTAAGTGTTCACATACCTTGTGCATATGATGTATCAAGATATATATATGATTAACATCTATTTTTGGGGGAGTAAAACAAATTCATGTGTCATGTAATTAGTTACACATTACTATGTTTTGAAAATGTTGATTAGGTGGGGTTAATATGATTACACAATAAAATTATAAGAATCGTGAAAAAATAACGTAAATAACATGAAATATGATGCATGGATTATATATCATTAAAATACTAGGTGTTATATTACTTCCAATGCGGAACCTGTCATAATCTTGACCATCCAACCTAGATGTTTTATGATAAAGTGGGTTACCTATGGATTATTTTGTGTATGGAAAGTATCTATTGACTGATACTAGATCATACCTATTTTATTTCAAACAAAATTAGCATTCCCCAAGAATTATTTTTTTAGATCATTTTTATGTCAAATTTGGGTTACTCTAGATGGGAAACCCCAATGGTTGGGATAATATAGGAATATATTTGAGATTATCATTGTGATGGATTTAATAGAGAGTTTTTCTCTCAACTATCCCAATGTCATATATGATATGATTTGGATTATTCCCTACCTGAATAACTAAGTAGAGAGTTTCATGAAAAAATATAGTAATTTTCTTAGTGAAATATAGATCATATACCACTAATGGATATGATATATTTTCATAGGGGTTTATCATTTAATAGTGATCCCATTTAATAATTGTCCTTATTAAATAGTTAATAATACATGATACTCATATGATAAAATCCCTTGTTGTAGATAATATCATCATCATTATCAAGGTAAAAAGTGTAATTAATCATTTATTTTGTGAAGCTTCATCTAAGAATCCGATAAGACTATTAAATTTTGAGAATTTCATTAGAAATATTTGTTATATAATAAATTTTCTTAAAGAGAATTCTATAATACCACCATTATCTTTAATACACCTTATTACACGATTTATTAAAGAATAAAACATTAAATAAAACCACAAAAGACCAAAATTACTCTTGTATTTAGATAATTAGATGCATAATATAAGAACATTAATTAGGGATATAATTAAATTATTTAAAATGTTATAACATGCCCTTAAAATAAATTGATCTTCTAATACTCCACAAGATAACCTGGGGACATACATTAGAAAATGGTGAGCTATAAATCTAGGTAAGGGAATAATTAAAAACAAAATATGAAAAAGTAATAAATATGAGTCAAGAGGCATGTCAAGGTGACATAAAATGGGAGAATATCTTAATCATGAACATCAACGAATGATATAAGTTAATTCCATCAAGGAAACATAGGAATGTGGCAATAAATAAAACATGACCTCATAATATTAATTCAATGATAACAACCAATACATCATAACATAGTGTTATTTAGATAGCATCCAATGAACTATACATGGTATCTGATGAGGTAAAAACATTCCCCAATGCGTTGGAGGGCTATATAATTATGTGTCCACCCATAACTTTTATATCATGTACATGCATCTGTGTGCCACATAGATCATACAATATAATTATGTATTTAATTAATTTCAAAACCATGATAAAAGAGTGTGAGTTAGATACTAGAAATTCCCAAATAAATTGAGAATATGTATATCTTGGTGAATACCCTTAAGTAAAAATGGGTATAGTTATTTAGTAAACAAATGTTTGGCATGGAAAATTGTAGAATCATTTTAGAAACATAATAGGAGTACATAAACATTCTTGAATGGTTTAATGATAGTTACAAGTTGTATATTATTACATTTAGATAATAAGGATTGTAAAAATGAGGTTAAAAACAGATCATATTATGAATAATTAGAAATACAATGGAATAGTACAAAGATAGTTCATAAATAAATAGGAGGAAGAGAGAACCCCCTTACTTTGGCAGAGTATCAACTTATGTAAAGGTTATAATGAAAGGGGATAGACAATATATCATTCATATAATATCGATTGTATAGTAATATGTATTTATATATCAATTAATTGTTAAAAATTTGTTATTAACAAGGATAATAAAAAAAGAAGTTTCTTTAATGTAAAAGAAAATAGAGAAATCTACGACTTTCAGGGGTTATTCAAAAATCTTGGGTGGAGCTTCTTAAGAGAATGGGAAAAAATTGGAAGGGATTTAGAGTAAGAGTGGGAGAAGAAATTATTGATAAATGGGTTTTCATTTAAGAGGAGCGGGATGATGGGTGGGTATTTATAAATAAAGAGAGGGGAATTCTTTAAAATTTATATACATAAGTTTTTGAATCAATATAAAAAAATAATCAAAACCCAAACATTACCATGGTTTTTCCATGTTTTATACCAAATGGGACTAATATTAAATGTTTTATATGTCCAGGAACTTAAAATATAAATATAAAACCATTGGTGATGTAGAAGTGAGTCATGCTCATAAAAAATTAATTTTTAAACCATAAAATAAAATACATGTTTTGGAGGATTCAATAATAGATTATAAAATAAAGAAAATAAATGAAAAACACAACATTTTAAAGGTGAAATATATATTTCTTAGTGGATCCATTTTACATAATTTATTACGACACTCTTGGTCTATTTTGATTTCACAAGATATATTATATATTTATACAAATATTTATTTTTAGCCAAAAAAATTATCTATTTTTAGAAAATTATGAAAAATTTACCATTGAATAATTTTGAACTGTATATTTAAAAAATAACATTTATTTTAACAAAATAATTTCTAAATATTAGAATTTTCAGTTTTAAATAACAATCCTTATTTACTAGAAACTATTAGTTCTTACAACACTAACATCTTTTTGAACCTTATAAAAATTAAATTGAAATTAAATAAATAATATTATGAATTAAATTTAAATTAATATTATTCAATAAGATTATTTTAATAAAATAATATTTATTTCAAAAATTATTGAATTTATAAAAAAGGGAGAATTTATTGAAGCTATATATATCTCAAAAAACTAATTTAATTTTTTTCTTAGCAAAATCCAATTTTTATCAAACTAATTTCTTAATCATATATATATATATATATGAAGTAATAATGAAATGGGAAAAACATAATCATTAATTTATTTAAAAAAAGTTCATAAATTCATTCCACTAGGGTCTATATGCATAACCCCTTATTACATAGCGCATTCTCTATGGGTAATGTGTAAAATAGTGGTACATTATTTTGGTGGTTTGGTGAACATGGTTTTGGTCATGATCTCATTAATCATGAAATTATACCATAAATGGTTTCACTCATGTTTCAGTAATAAAATCACATATTAGGGTTGTTCAATGAGAAATAATAATGATTTCATCTATAAAAGCATGAGTTTTTAAATGAAAATACTATATTCGATAGAATACAATATATACCACATCGAACATAAGTGAAAAACTAAATATTATTATTTTATATGACAGTTATCACATAGTTCATAGAATTGTGAGTATGAAAATGATCAAATGAGTTATGAAAATATTGTTTACACATGAATATATAATCAATTCTGTAGTTACTAATTAATTATAAATGAAAATAAAACCCTTTTTGAAATAAAATGAAATATTTTTCTGAAAAACAGTTTAAATGTGCATAAGTGTGTTTTATACAAATAAATAAATGAATCAATATTTTTAGAATAATATTAATGAAAATAATATTTAAAATATTTAATATAATTTCTATCATTCATCATATTTGTTCTCTATTCCTAATATGAGAAATTAAAATCCAATTTTACTCTTAAAATATGTATTTTTCAATAAAATCTTCTTTGCCACCTTTTAATAGCTGAATGGTTTTAAAACATTGTTTTTAAATTTTTTTATTTATATTTTAAAAAATACTCTTTTTATTTGAAATATAAATCTAAAAAGTATATTTGGTTATTTTTTGTATTGTTCGGATAAGTTTTACGTTTTGATGAACGATGAAGAACATTAGATTTTAATTGAAAATAAATTTTTTTATAAATAATATATAGTGGTAAAAAATATTTTTTATTAATTTTAAAGTTTTATTAGATCAATTAAATAATTTAATGCAATTTAAGTCTTTTTAATAAATTTAAAATTTAATTTTGATATAAAAACATTTCAATATTTGGAAAATTTTCTTTTGAATAACATGTTTTCTCACCCCATCAACATGATTTATTTTTAATTAATTTTATCCAATATTATGTTTTATATTTTTAAAAATGGATTCTATATTTGGAATCATAATGTCTAAATTTTTCTAAATAACCCATTTTATTTTTTTTATAACGAATAGTAACTTTAGTACTTTATTTTTACCATAGTTAAGGGTAAATCAGATTATTGAGGGTAAAAATAATATTATAAATAGTATAAAATTTACCTAAATCTTATAATAATTTTATTTTATGAGTTATGGTCAATGAAAATAAATTTTAAGACGATATTATGACCTCCTCAGACCATTTGGTTGTCTCTAATCCCTTTATAGTATTTTATCTTAATGAAATGTCAAAGATGTCATATTATGTTTTAATAAATATAACATTTTTAGCATAGATTTAATTAGAAGATATATTATAAAATAAATATTCATTTTAAATATAAAATATTTATCTATATCATGTTAAATTATTTATAATTTCAATGTGACAAAATAATTATCTTAAATGTTGACATAATGATGATATAATAATTGTTTAATAATAAATATCAAATAAATGATAATAAAAATATTAAAATAAATTTAATAATAAAAATTAATGTCATACCAAAATTTTGTAGAAGAATTTAACATTTTATTTATGTTTTAGAATAATTGGTTTGAATTTACCTCATTTTTATGCTATTTTTAAAAAGTCATTTATTAAATAGTGTCAAAAATGACATTAATCATATTATAAAAAAATAATGTTTTATTAAAGGATATAAAATTAATAAAAAAAAGAAAATATCCCAATATATTATGATAATGTTTAAAATTTCATCAATGATTCATTTATGGGTCGTTTGGAATTTTATAGGAAATATATTAACTCTCAAAGAGTAAAAATCAATGTTGCCACTAAAAGAGTTAAAAAGGTTAAATAAGGGGTAAAACATAGTACACACTTTTCTATTTTTCATTTTATGAATATATTTTAACCTAAAAGTATCTTATATACAAGGTAAATTTGTTTTGATCCATTTTTAATAGAAATTTAATTTATATTAATTTAATATTTTGAGAAATTCCAAGAGTGTCTCTCCCCTCTCTTATAAATAGGAACATCTTCTTATCCTTTACTAACACTTTAAAAAAATTTCTTTCAACAAATAAATTCTGAAATTCCATCCTAAAATATATTATAACATTACAGAGATATTATTTTTGGCTGAACACCACCCTTATTGGTCTTAAGGTGTTATGTAATTGGGATTGTCTGAAGAAGATATATCATTTTTAATAAATTATTTCTATTTTATTTCTTTTCCCGCAACCATAAAACCTTCTTAAAACATGATAAAATAATAACTCGAGTATCCTCCATATAATTATATATTATTAGGTTAATATAATCACCTAAATACATATCCACTTCTATCAAATGGGAAAATAAGTTATCATTTCTGTGTTCGGAGGACTACCACCTGATAAACCAACAAAATTCATTTTCTATCTCCTTCTCTAATGACTGGTTATGATGATGTAATTAAATTTTAAATAATATATTAATGAAATATTTTTCGTTATTAATATATGATTTATCATTTTATTTCTTACCTTTCCTTTAAAAGAAAAATGATAACATCGTTCGAGCGTACGTGTGACCTGTCACCTCCACAAAGCGATGCAGTTCATTTTTCATTACTATATCGCTTGGATAGTATATATAATTATATTTAGGATATTAAAGTGATATAAATGATATTATAATCATTTTTTATGATAAAACAAAACTTACATTCTTTCCAGAATGATCATTGAGAAATGAAAATGTTATTGATGTGTACGTATGACCTACCCTCTCCATGATTATAACGTAGTTCGTTTTTCATATCCATATTCAATATATGGATTTAAAAAGTATAATTTTTTTATAATAATAAAAATAATTTCCTGAATATTATTCCTGAGATGATGAAATGATGAACACTTTGACCATAGTCAACCGACCGATGTCATTTTGGACATATGAACCAAATATCATCAAAAAATTAATTGTAAACTTAAATAATGAATTAATTGTTATTAAATGATAATAAGTTATATAAAAGGAATAATAAACTTTAATATTTATCTCAAAAAGGTAAATAATTAATATAAGTTTATTATTTATAAAGATAAAGACTGTAAGTGATGATCCACACTCAAGGTAAGGGACATTTTAACTAAATGACCCTTATTATAAATGTTTTAATGATTTATTTTATAATATTTATATTTCATGTTCATGTTTTGGAAATTATTATTATTATTGTATTAATATTGACTTTATTTTTTAAAAAAATTATTTTAAAATTTCCCTTAATTTTTTTAAATGGAATATTGAAATGGTTTTATGTTAATGATTTTTAAAATAATATTTTAAGGTTTATTTTTCATCTATTTCTACAAAGTTTAAAAGATATATTTTAATATATATGCCATGAGCATAAATTACTGCTTTGAAGAAAATTTATTGCTTTAATGGTTCCCTTATAAATTTTCATAGTACTTTTCAATTGTTTTTCATTTTTAAGTGTGTGGTTTTTATATTTTAAATGTGATTTTTAGAAGAAAATGGTATTTTGATATCTAAAAGTTGATTTCTCATGGGTTTAAAAGTCATTTCAAAGGTTTTATTCAAGATATGTTCCTTGTACATTGTTTATTATGTGTTGATCCAACTATATATGAAGATATGAATGTTTGAACCCCATTACAGCTCAAGATATGACAAATGAGACCCATTATAGATCTACAATGCATTGGGTACTCCATATATAGAAGTTTACTACATGGTTATGTGACAACCCACCCTGGATTCCACTTAGAGGTTCCCCAAGATTGTTTCCACAAGACATCTAGAATACCTCACCAAACACAATTGTATTCTGACTCGCAATGAGGGAATAGGTTGTGTTTGTGGGGAAAGTATGCCCTCATTGATCATAGTGGAGAGTATAAATATGTCAATAATAAGAAACAAAATTAAAAGACACTATATGACCATAGAAGTAACTACCATAGTTGAAACATATGTAAATAATAGGCACTAGTGGAAATAATAGAAATAAACCATGAAATATATGTATACAAGAAGAATCTAAATAAATAATAGATGTAAATGATGATGATGACGATCGTGATGCTATAATGTTTTTTTGTACATGTGGAATATGTGATGCATGCATATACAACATGCTAACAAAAATTTTAAAAAAGACCAAAAAACTGCTATAACTAGAATCTTGAAAAAAATGCTCGGTCCTCTTCCCCATACTCCATCCTAATGTTGTAAATCAAATAGAAGAAGTTGGCCTCTTCCCTTTATCAATACATGAAATCATGGAGTCTTCTTGGGTACCAAATTTCACCGAATTAGGGTGAGATATATAATATTAGTAGGCCCGCACTAATGGCATCTAGATCAATCCCTATCATGCAATATAAAATTTTCAATTTTATTTAACAATAAATGAAAAAATTGTATAAATAAGTAAACTCGTATAAGTTCCTTCTAGACACCCATTAAATTCTACCTTCTTCAGAATAATCAGATGAGTTTTAACCAAGGGATCATGTGAAGGTAAAGTGAGTGATATAATCTGTAAGAAGGTGGACTGACCCCCAGATTGAGATTGTTCTTGGTGGATTCATTCCAATGATTCCAAATTCAAATGATCATTTCTTATATTAAAAAATTCGCATACATTTAAATTAAATTTAATCTATTTATAAAACATTGTGAGTAACCCTTAAACCATCCATATAATATTTGGTATAATTGAAATGTATCAATATAGGGGATCAATATAAACCATTTCCAAGTGAGTTCATCCAAGGTGACCCCAGAATAAGATCTAAAGTGTCACTCTAGAATGGGCATCATGACATCATGAAGTAACCTCCAAGTAAACACCTAGTATCTCACATAGGGGCCTAAGTCTCTCTTGTGGAAGGGTAAAACCATCATGCCATCATGCCCATCCATTGGGTCTCCCCTTGGGAACCGATGTCACTCGTCTAGAGGTAAAAAAGAAATAATTCTCAATATTCCCATCCCAGGCATAACATGTGTCATCCACAGTGTGATTAAAAATCATTAAAAAATTCTAACTAAGGCACAATGATCCTATCCAATGGGTCCTAAATATTGAACCCATTATACCTCCCTCGACATAATGTAAAGATATAATGTGGTTAACAAATCCATACCATTTTAAAAAACAAGCAATTAAAATATGAAAGGAATATTGGTCAAGGAATTTACATTGGGAAATCTATTTATATCACAAGGAATAAGGCACAAGGCCTAATATATTTTCTAATTCAATGAGTTCAGAAATTAAATTTATATCATTAAGGAAAGGCCTTACTCATGGATCATATTTAAATTTAATTAATTAATTGGATCAAGTCATTAATTATGGGGAAACACACCTAATGGGGTGTTTATCCAATTTTTAAAACTAAGGTAACAAAGAATTTATTGTTGAACACATCCATTGGGTGGAAGAGTAAAAGAGAGAAAACTCATTGGTGATTCACCACATACTAAGGTAATAATAGATAAGGAAAATAACTCAATTAAATTTATTTATCCAGTTTAAGGTATCTTCAGAATAGTCTAGCTCATGGTATGACATCACATGTTATCAAAAGAAATGGAGCATGGGAAAATAACCTAGACCCTGTACCATATCCTTGTTGTTCTTACCTCATCCATTGTTGACCATTTATTTGAGATAGAATGGAAGATATCTATGAAATTTTCAAATTCCATAAAAATAGAGAAAATGATCTTGCACTGAGATAGTAAAATAGGGAGGAAGAACAATATGAAATAAAAGGGATATGATTAAATAGATTACAACTATCATTTTATGGACCCAATAGCGAGTGATTTGGATGAGAAATGGTGAAAATATCATGATCCCGAACTCTTGAGGGAGGAAAGATTCATGTATTATAGAAAAGGAGGATCCCACTATAAGGTGAGGGAGAAATAAGAAAAAGGGGTCAAAAGATTATAGAGGGGAAAAATTATAATTTCAATCACACAAGAAGAGGAAAATGATTAGGTTTAATGGTTATCAAAACTATGTGGCAACTGTGTGCCAAGACCCTATCCATGAAAACCCTCAGACATGCAAAGAGAAGAGTTTGGTTAACCTTGCACAACTTGTGAAAAATACATCTACTAAAATCCATAGGTGGCTCACACAGGGATTCACTTAGGGTCACATGGTTTCATAAAAACCATTCATCCACCAAAACTCCATTGTCCAAAGCCACACGGTTTATGGAAACCATGGGTGTTGGGGGGAATGGTTTCTACAAACCATGCAGCCCAGTCTGCCTCTTTCTATTTTGGGTGTCCAGGCCCCGAATGAGCCCCAAACCCCCTGTGAGCTTTTTTGAACCCCTTAGGAAACATTATATGGGTAAAAAAAGGATTTAAACAAAAAATGGGGTTTACCTTTCAAAAAAGTTAGGATATTACAACGTACTCTCTATAAAATATAACTCATCAATGAGTTTTCCTTCCAAAGTTTGTAAGATTCCATCTGAGAAAATTTTCATCCATTGTGCACATAAATCAATCTCCCTCTCCCATGTCTCATAATTCTTATGTTTATAATACCATAACACCTAGAATAGTGGAACTAACCTGACATAAATATACTTCATTTTCTGATCAATGATACATATTAGATGCTGCTCGAAGGATTTTTATACTTACATATTCATATATTTGGGGTCAAATGAATCATAAGGGTCAGCATGATACTGTCAAAGCTAATATACATTGAATATGTTGAGTATGTAACATTTACTATCGGGTTTCTATAACCGATAGGATACCATCCTTACACTCTCCACTATCTCAAAATTCCCAAAATATCAAGGTTATAAATTTCTATGTCTCTGAATTTGTATTTGACTCAACCTAGTGGAAACATATAGAAAGATCTGATGTCCCACATCGAACTACAAAGGTCTATGACAATGATTAGTATAAGAGTTATGCATGGATTGAGCTATATCCATATGTTTTCTGAATCAATTTGAAAAGTTATGAAGTATCCAAAACAAGATGAGGAAGAAGTAGGACTACCTCATTTACCTCTAACCAATACAAATATGAATGACATGACCTACCATAATGTTCCTCAAACATAGGCATTTGAATCATTTCCTAGAAGCTATATTTTTTGAAAAAATCAACCAAATGAACTTGATTTTCCCCTGAACCCGCAAAATTAAGGATGTCGGACTGAAGTATATCCTCTAATACACATATCGCCAAGTCAAACTTCTTTTAAGGCTGAGGGTGATATGTTTTACTCAAGAGAAACTATGAATCCCGATCATTCTATAAAAATTTCTAGAACTTTGATGTAATTCAGGAATCATAATATGATTTGATAGAACGAGGAACACCATGAAGAAATATTGTCTCCCATATGTAAAGCCTCCAATGATCCTCAATTTAGAAGGTATCTCAAATTGTTAGAAAGTTTGAAACCTTGGTCAACCTATCGACGATTACCATGCTAAATCACTACCTTTAGGGGATCTAAATATGTTTCTAGGTCTCTATCTTCACCTACTAATAGGTGGATCACTGAGTGATAATTCCTACTATCTTCCTCTTCATGCTTGGATACCAATATGGATGATGCATGTATCAATATATCTTGTTAATACTAGGATAAAACTCCTATACAGAAGTAATATATCTCCCCATCAACTCCTCCTATATATCCAAAGGCATGAAAATACATCTATATATGAGTATGGTATCATTTCTTTCCACAATCCAATCTGGAGGTGGGTTCTCACCTATGACGCTCCCCCACAAATTTAGGACCTAAAAATAAGATAACTACCTCTTCTGAACCTACTTAGAAAGGAAGGATGTCACTTCCAGAGCTACTAATACAGTTTTACCAATATGTTTTTGAACTTTCAGATGTATCATATAGAACCGATCAGTCAAATTACAATCACAATTGGCCTCCTTGATGGCGTTTATCAAAGTATTCTAAATTAAGGTATAACCTATGACATTCACTTTTTTGGGTGTGTAATTATGCTCAACGTTAAAGGACTACAAGTACTATACCTACCTACGTTGCCTTAGATTCAAGAATCAATATGTGGATATTTTTTGAGACTTTAATGATCTGTGTAAATAATAAAATATTCACCCAATATATAATGGCTCAAACCACATAGTGCGTGAACCATGTCTGCTAGCTCAAGGTCATGTGTATGATAATTTCACTAATGAGGCCTCAGCTAGTAGGACCCATGCACCACGAATTGATCACACTATCTTAGAACCTCCCCTAGCCCACTCTTAGAAGCCTCCCAATGGAATTTATTACTCCCTTTTGACTTAAACCATATTTGGATCGACAATGAAGTAATCTTTCACTTTAACTCTTGAAAAGATGTCTCATAAGATTCTGAACTACTAAATTTAACACCCTTCTTAGTCCATCCTATGAGAGGTTCTACTAGGTATGATAAATCTTGTATGAATAATTTTTACTATCTAGACATCCCTAAGAAACTACATATATCAAAAAATGTCTTGGATTATCCCTAGGAAACCACTACGCTTAGCTTCTCTAGGTCAACAAATACTCTTTCCTATGAGATGATATGACCTAAAAAGTAAACCATAATGATCCAAAAGTGGAATTGTTTTTGATTTTAAAATATTAATAGTTCTCTATCAATGTATTTAGCTTAATCTAGAGATGATTGGAATGGTCAGGTATGCTTTGCGAATACACAAAGTTTCCTTTTATAATAAAAACCATAAAAGAATATCTATATGATGGGTAAACCCAATTAATCATATCAATAAATATTGTTGATACATTCATCTAGTCGAACAAGATTACCAGATACCCAAACAAGACGTACCTTCTTTGGAATGATGTTTGTGGTATGTCTGATGACCACACATGAATGTGGATGTAGCTTGACTTCAAATCAATCTTGGAGAAAACTGTCGCTCCTCCGAGCCAGACGAAGAGGATGTAAGCACAATGAAATGGATACTAGTTGTTCACTGTAAGATGGTTCATTTGGTTGTAATCCACAGACAATATTATGGTAGAATCATCCTTCTTAGAATTAAATATAGGTAAACCCCTAGGTGATTATATTGGTCAAATAAAACATTTTTTAAGATCTTCTAATTTTTTTTGGGTTTCTAGAGCTCATTAGGTGTCATCCTATAGGGAGGGGAGGACACTAGTGCCACACTTGACATACGATTTATTTTAAATTAATTATATCTCTCAGAATTTATGCCAAAGAAATATTCTAATAAATCCCAAAAGCAATACACCATTGGAGGGAAATCTATAAGCATCATTCCCAGATCTCTCAAAAAGAGACTCGCCATATGGGTTGTTACTCCACCTAGCCTAGTATACCTGTGTCCAGATCTAATTAACTACATATCCCAATCGCTATTAATGATATACATTATTCCCTTAGGTTTATGTAAACAATAACCAATAGTGATAACAATCCACTCATGATTCATAAGGAATAGGCTATTCCATACCAATAATTAATTCGAAGTCGGCCATCTTGAGGATGAATAAATTACACAGAAAATAGTACCCAACTATTTGAAAGGGGTAACCCCTTGCACTGGAATATATTATTTTCTCTAACTTCCAATAATGTTTCAAGAGTCATAACACCACTATATTATTCTATCACTCATCCCATACATCCCATAGTTGCAAAACGATATAAAACAATTCAATGAAACTATATCAAATATTAAAGATACTAAAGCTGATGCTACTAGAATAATACATATAACTATGGATGGGTTTATACTCCGATCATCAGGAATAGGATGTACAACAAAGATGTTTCCTAAATCATGACCTTGAGTAGATGGGTGAGTAACCTGAGTAGGTCCACTCTTCTAAAGCTGAAATTGTAAGGCTTGACAACCTCGACCATGACCACCCCCTTGGACCAATTTCTCGGTAGAATACCAACTCCCTATTGGATGAGGAGTTTGTGATCTTGAACCTAAAAGTGGTTCCAGTATAGAACCCTATACATTGGGAACAAAAGGATATGATCGACAGAAATTCTAGAGGTTACCCATCATTCCATAAGCCTATCACTCAATTAGGTTCCGTGTACACAAGGGATTTTATGGTTTGTCCCACCACACTATTGAAACACCACATAGCAGTCAGTGTATTCCACCTAGCTAGTGGTTCCCATTAATGTACCATCAAAACATCATTTAATTCCACTGGATAAACCAGTACCTTACTTGAAAGCTGAACTTCCCTATTTCATGTCACATAATTCCCTTAGATTCCAATCTATGATGAGGGCCTAATTCACTATTTCTAAAATGGTGGAAATCCAAAATAAATTCAACTATGAGTGGATGGAATATTCAAACACATACTTAAATCAACTCACAATAGTCATATTTTCACCAAAATATTTGGCACAAAATGTTACAATTCAATAAAGTAAGTTGGATATTCCGTCACTGACATATCACCTTACTAAAGGTGCATGAACATCCAATATCAGTCTGTTATCAGGGTATGTTCGAAGAGGTAGTCAAATTTGGTTTTCTGGAAGTCCAACCAAACCATAAGTTTATGTTTACCAACCTGAGTTAGAACATCCCACCAATTATTGTGATGTCACAAAGAATACATGTTTTACACTTGATCCTCTGCACAAGAGGTGTCTCAACATGCTCAAAGATCAACAACATGACCTCGATCCATGAATCAGTAGCCTGAGGTCTTCTATCACCTAAGAATGTGGGAGGATGTTGGTTTTGGAACTCCTAGGTAAGCTCTACCATTGAAGGGGAAGGATGGAGAGCACCAATCGTAGAATTCATGAACAGAAATAAGCTATCCTAAAACATGGAATCATCACCTATTGGATGATCTAAAAAAGGTGCTTGAGGTGGAACAACATGAGGTACCATGGGTTGATCAAGGACAACCTCTTTAGGTGTATGATGATATCCAATCACTTGTCTTACAACATGATGTTTTCATAGTATA
Organism: Viscum album; assembly: GCA_963277665.1. Classification (NCBI taxonomy): domain Eukaryota; kingdom Viridiplantae; phylum Streptophyta; class Magnoliopsida; order Santalales; family Viscaceae; genus Viscum; species Viscum album. The sequence continues at coordinate 730,629,079 of OY728155.1, forward strand.
ATAACTCTACAATTACCAATGCATGCCTTAGATAAGATTCATAATAGATAGAGAAGGAAATAAATAAAGAACATGCACAAGGCCATCCTACTAAACAATAAAACCCCTCTTCTTTCTCCTAGAGTTAGGTCTAGGTGAACAGATAAATTCACATAAGAGTCATAAGATACATGACCTACATTCCTCTACTTAGGTCTTGGTAGGGTCAAGGACCCTTATCACACATATAATGGATACACTTCATTTTAAATTTCATATTTTTTGATTCATAGATTTATTTAAATCTCTTTAAATTATTTAATTATATGGTTCTCCATTTCTAATTTATAAGGGACCAGACATCTTATAAATTGAAACGTGAAGTCCACTTAATCATAACCATAACATGTTCCATCCAAGGAAACCAATGGTCCCTGGAAAAACATGTCAAAACCAAATAATCAAGGTGTCTGTTTTAACCCACATAGGAAAAAACATTTAGGTTAAGGAAAAAACCTTAAGTGTCAAGTATGTTTTCACAAACTTTCACATAATAATAAATAAATCACCACAAAAATCATATGAAATTAAATAAATGTATGTAGGAAAATAGTTATGGCATGGAATAATGCATGGTACATTAGGTACTATAGTGCCTAGGATGATGTATGAATTTGATATGCCCTATCATAATCAGTCCAAGTATAAAACACCCAAATTAAAAATATCAACATGAATAAAAACACAAAAAAGCGCACCACCAAAGGGTTAAATACATGAAACTATAACAACTCCCACAATAGTAGCATTTACCCATGACATGTAATCTGGGTTTCCCTTGTACATGGGTTTTCTACTCTCAAGAACATGATCATTACCAAATTCAAATATCCTAGTATCCTATCTAAAAACCCTATAGTAATAAAAAAGAAAAACCACCCTCTAATGCCACATTGTAGCATTCTGCAACAGATGCCACCAAGTGGTGCCCAGAGATGGTGGCCACAAGACCACAAGCATGCATTTTCAAATGCCATAGGCTTTTGACTAGCAGTGATGGCATAATGTGTGTCTATGGGGAGACTGTTCCCTCATTAGTCAGAGTGGAGTAAAAAAATACATACGCAATAAGAATCAACCAAAGAAGACTCTATATAACAGAACCAGTAATCCACCGTTGAGGAAATAAAAATAAACAATAGCAAAAAACAAGAATAATAGATATAATCCAATAAATATAAGTATAAAAGAGTAAGATAAATAAATAATATTATTGAATTATGATTATGATCATGATGATATAAAAATTGTGAGTACATGGGGAACATGGGATACATTCCTATATAACATGATAAAAAAAACTAAAAATACCCAAACACTAATACAACTACCATCTCTAGTATAGGATCTGTCATATGCACCATACACTATCCTAATGATGTAAATAAAATATTCGAATATATCCACCTAAATTTTTCAATACCAACAATCATGATGTATGTTTGGGTACCAAAGGTGGCTGAAGTTGTGTGTGAGATTCAATCTCAGTATCCCACTACTAATAGTGTACAGATCAATCCATATCATACAACATAAAATGAATAATGTTCCTTAATAATAAATTCAAAAAAAATTAATAAATAAATCAATCAAGTTTGGTTATATCTAGGCAATCGTCCAATTCTACCAGCTTCTGCCAAAGCTGGTTTGTTTGAACCAAGGGGTCATCTGAAGGTAAAGTGAGTGATATAATGTCTAATAATGTGGACTCTCCCCAAGCATGTGAATGGGGTTGGTGAAATCTCCCTAAGATTCCAAATCTAATGGATCATTTCTTATTTAAAAAACATTCACTAATTTTTAATTCAATTTTATATCTTCATTAAATATTGATAGGCACCTTGATCCTTTCAATGATATTTCTGGAAGAATTTCCTAGTATCACTCTAGGGGATCGATATAAACCATTTAGAAGAGAGTTTTTCTAAGGTAACATATGAATAATATTTCTAGTGTTACATTAGGTAGGGTTTGGTGATAGAATGAACTAACCATTGAGTACATACCTGGTATCACATTTAGAGATCATATTATCTTATATGTCATAACAAAACCATTATTCTATCAATCCTATCCGTAGGTTTTCTTCTAGGGAACCCATGTCACTCACCTTGAGGTAAAAAAAATTACACTCTATGATCCCATGCCAGGGAAAACATGTTTCCCTTAGTGAGTTTACAAAGAATTAAAAATTTATAACTATGGAATGATGAGCCCATTTAAGGGTTTCTTAATTTAGAACCCCTTGCATCGACCTCGGTGTAAGGTAAGGATATGATTTTTTTAGAAAATTAATACAGTTTTAAAAAATTAATTTATAACATGAAAGGAATATTGGTCAAGGAATTTACATTGGGAAATCCATTTATGTCATAAGATATAAGACACATGGACCAATATATTATCCAACTAAATTAGTTCAACAAATCCATTTATGGAATAAAGGTAGAACATAAGTCATATATTATCTTTTAAATTTAACTATTTAATTTGAAAAAGGCTTTAATTATGGAGAAACACACATCAAGGGGTGTTTAGCCAATTTAGAAAAAAAATGAAAAAGTTCCTTTAAGGTAGAAGAAAACCATTGGGTGGTGTGAGTCAAGGATAGCAACTGTGGTGGTGATTTGACACTCAAAAATGTCACAATAGGAAAGGGAAACAACTTAATAAAATTTATTTACCAAATTAATGGTTGGGCTATAAGGGTTCAGCTGAAGGACTAACTACATATGTCATACAATGAAACAAATCACGGGGAAAGAACCTAGACTGCCTACCTTATCATTATAGTGAATCCTTAATCTAGTGTCATCCTTTGGTTTGAAATAGAATAAAATATATTGTAGAAATCATTAAATTTCCTAAAAATAGAGAAAAAAATATTTTACCTGGATTGAACAATAGAGTGAAATAAAAACATTAAATATAATAGAGAGTATTAGAGAGAATACTTATATCATTCTGATGGTAATGATGGAAAGTGATTTAGATGAAAAATGAGGGAGATGTCTTGATACCAAAATTTTGATGGAGGGGAGCACCATGAACGATGGAGGAGGGGGAGTCTACTAGAAGGTGAGGGAGAAAAAAGAAAAGGGTTTAAAATATCAATAAGGGGAAAATTTATAATTTCACCCACCAAGGAAGGGGAACATGGTTTGGCCACATGGTTGTCCAAACCATGCAACACATCACCACTCAAGAGGATCCTCACATGGTCTAGTGGAACAATTTGGGTAACCAGGTGTAGCCCATGAAAAACTTCTCTTCTAAAATCTACAGGTGTTCCGTACATGCCTACGCCTAGGTTATCATGGTTTTAGAAAAACTTTGTGGCCCCTAACACACCACTACCTGATGTTTCATGGTTTAGGGAAATCATATGGGTTTAGGGTCACAGTTTCGACAAAATCTGTGTCCTAGTCTTCTTTACTCAATTTCGGGGCACCGAGCTCCGAATGAGACACAAAAACCCAAGAATCCCCTTTAACTCCTTTTGTAAACATTATAAGGGACAAAAAATTAATTTAAACTAAAAAAATGGAACTTACCTTTAATAAAATCTTGGATGTTATAAGTTATTCCATTTTTAAATGTATTTGTAATAGTGATTTGGTAATGTTGTCCTATGAAACCTACATGTTTTATTAAATTTTTTCTAATATATTATTAGGAAATAGTTTTTAATGGGTGTTCATTTTTTCAACGAACTACCAATTTAATTTTTTTATTACCCTTACTATGTTTTTTGTGATCATCCCATGTTTTAAAATGTTTTTCATAGGGTTTAAGGAAGTATAGGCACAAAGATTAGTCCAAATGGATAATTGTAAATATTTTTCATAGAGAGAAATCATTTTTTATTTTTAAGTGTTTTATATTGTGGAATTAAATTGATAATCAGTATATGTTTCCACTTTTAACTTATGAGTTTACATTGTTTTAGTTTTTCTTAATTATATAAAATCCTAAAATGAAAAGATCAACAAATCTGAATTCTAGTTCAAAAACTCTTAAAAATGCATTGTTTAAGGTCAGGTCCCTACAATTGGTATCGAAGGACGGTTTAGAAAATTTTGGATATTTGGATGTTTATTAAGAGATTTTTATGTCACAAAGGGTTTATATATTTTATCATAAGTATAATGTCTTATAAACAATTTTGAGGCTTTCATTTCTGAAATTGTAAGGTGATTCATTGTATTTTTGGGGACATTTATTTTTTAGGTAATTATGGATCATTAATGTTTTGGGTGAAAAATGAAAGGTATGAGATAATCATTGCGGTTTAAAATATTAAAGTTATTTTTTTAGGATTTTATCATATTTTTTATAATTTTATATGAATTATATAGTTTTAGTAAAATGATAGCCCCCAGGACGTTTGACCACCCATTGTGTCTGCTAAGGCCATGGAAATCGATTCCACAACCGATGGGTGATAAAGGGTGGATTTCCTACCATTGGCCTACATACAGTCGTAGTTAATATGAATTTTAATTTTTATTTTAATGTATCTGTGGATGAATACTAACTTTATTTTGGTAACATATGTTTTATCCAATATATTTCCATGGGATTGGAAAATTATTTTGGGATTAGGTGACCAATGTTATTTGGAAAGACGTTCATTATTTTGGGAACCTTATATGATTAAGGTAATAAAATATTATGTTATTTTATTTGAGTAATAAAGTTTAAAATTTATTTTGGAATATTATATGATTTTAATTTGGATTTAAGGGGATTCATGTTTTTCTAATGAAATAGTTAGCATATCTTGGAGATTATGTGATTTAAGAAATTAAAATTGGTATGAGTTTTTAAGAGTTATTGGTGTTATTCAGTGATAAAATTTATCCAGTAAAATGTTGTGATGAAATAATTGAGATTTCTAGGTTTCATTATTAGTTATAATATTTTTAGGAATTTTAAGGAATGTTTTTTTGTGTAATGATCTAATTTAAACTTTGGCTGTCACTGTTGAATTTTGGAAATTGACATAGTTTGGCATCATATTTTGGTTTATGTTTTTTGGATAATTATCTTAACTTATCATAAAATCATGGGGTTTGGTTAATGTCTAAATATGGGAATAATGTAATGTTTTCCTTTTATAGATTATGTTATTATTTAGATGTTGATTCTAGTAATTTATGTGTAAAACATTTATCTTGAATACTCGTTGGTTGGAGAAAAATATAAATCTACAGTTGAAAATTAATAAAAGATTAAAATCTACATTTTATATCAGTATATTTCCTTATGTCATTAATTTAGGTAGAAAAATAATTACACAACTCCATGAAAACGATCTTGAAATTAAAACATTATCTATTTACTTTTATTACTAAGAAATCAACGAAATTCTATCATCTCACAGATTTATGGTTTTTTGATAGTTAATATTATAATTACTATATTCCATATCACTATCAATCAAAACTTGATAGTTTTTTTTTCTATTCCATGTTCATGTTTTCTTATATGGAAACATAGTATGTGTTATATCATGTGACCTAGGTACTTTCTTTTATCTCTTATTGAGTAGATGTTTTATTGACCCTTTTTGCAATGTGGGATTTCTATAATGGTATTTTTAATAGATGAACCCTGGTTAACATGCCCGAGTTCATATTGTGTATATGAAATTTATTAAATGGGGGGATAATGTACGTTCTAATATTTTAAAATGAAATACAATGTTATATAGCACACAATATAAGCCACATCAAGCGTAAATGAAAAAGTAGATCTTACTATTTAATATGGTAGTTATCGCATAACCATTAGAAGTATAGTTGTGAATAAGATTAATAGAATTACGAAAATATGCTTTAAAATTGTATATATAAATAATTATTTGGTGACCAATTTATTATATATTAAAATAAAATCATTTTTAATATAAAAGGGAATTTGTTTTTATAAAAAACTATATAAATGTGCACAAGTGTGTTTTATACTAACCAATAAATAAATCAATATTGTTAGATAATACTAATTAAATTATATATAGTATAATAAATTTTATTTTTAACTATAAGCCTATATATTTTATTAATATAATCCATAAAAAAAATCAAATTTTACTCAAAAAAGTTGTATTTTTATATAAAGAAAGTTTTTCCACTTTTTAATTAAAGAATTTTTTTAAAACTAGAATTTTAAATTATTATTAATTATTTTTTAAAAAATAAACTTATTATTTGATTTTATAATATTAAAATTATTATTTTTTGAATTTTGGGTATTTTTATAAAAAGTTTCACATTTTTATGAATATTGAAAAATATAAGATTTTAAATGAAAACAAATTTTTTGTTTAAATAATGGTAGTGTTAAATTATTTTATTGATATTTTTAAAGTTTAATTAGATTTATTTTTTATTATTTAGTACAATTTTGGTCATTAGAATTAATTTCACATTCAATTTTTATATATTATTATTTTAATCTCTTGAATGTTTTCAGTTTAACAACTTGTTTTCTCACCCTGTCAATCAGATTAATTTTAAATTAATCTTATAAAATTAGTTGTTTGTATTTTTAAAAATGGATTTAATATTTGGAATAAATATGAATTATGTTAATAGTTCTGTTTTCTTTTTTTTTATACAAATTGTAGCATTGGTGATTTTTATTACAACAGTTAAGGTTAAATTGGGTAATTATGGGAAAGAATAATATTTTTAATACAATGAAATAACTTTAAAACATGTCCTAATTTTGTTGGTCAAGTTAATATTGACCTGAATCATCTTTGTGATGTTTTTTGACTTCTTGGATCCATTTGGATTACTTTAATGCCTTATTAGTATGTTATATTAAAGAAAATTCCATGATGACATACTTATGTTTTTAGAACTATAACATTTTTAATGTTGGGGTTTTTAGAATATTTCTTCGACTATAAATTTTCATTTTAAATCTAAAATATTTATCTATATAATAGTAATTTATTTTTAAATTTTAATTGATAAACAAATTACTTTATATTTTTACACAATGTTGATGAAGTAATTGTTTAATTAATGGAAATATCAAATAAATGAGATTAATAGTATTAAATGAAATATAATATGAACTAATTCATATCATACAAAAATTTCATTTATTCATTTAATATGATAATGTATTTATATAATTTGTTTTTGAGTTTTTCTTATTTCCATGACAATTTTAAAAATTCAAGTAATGAATAATGTTAAAATTGATAGTAATGGTATTTTGAAATAAATAATATTTTATTAAAATATAAAATATTCATAAAATTTTAAAATTCATAAAAATGATTGGAATAATGTTTCTAATGTAAAAAATTTATCATTTAGAGTCATTGTACATTTTATTATAACTACATTGACTCTTAATGTGTAAAACTCCATGTTGTTACAATAAGAGTTAAAAAGATTAAATAAGGGTTAAAATAATAAATAAGTATTAAAACATAGTCAAGACATTAATATTATTAATTTAATAAATTAATTTTGCCCCAAAATAATCTTATTTCTTAAATAAATCATTTTGTGCCATTAGGAATAGAAAATGAATTTATATTAATTTATTATATTTAGAACATCAAAGAGTGTCTCCACCCTCTCTTATTAAAGTGTAGCTCTTATTCTCTTTTCATCACACATAAAAACCTATCTTTTTCATATAACCTATAACCAAATACTGTACTTAAATCCCTCCATACATTCTGTATCTCTTATTTTAGGAAGAACACCACCGTTAGTGGTCTTAAGGAGTTATGAAAAGGCGATTGTCCAAAGAAGAGGTATCATTTTTAATCAGTTGTTTCAGTTTGATTTATTCTTCAACTTCCATAAACAATTATTCAACCACGATAAAATAATAAATATATTATAATTCATATAATTAGAAGTTATTATGCAAATATCATAACCTAAATCCATCTCTATTTCCATCAAATGGAAAAATAATTTATTGTTCTAAAGTACGGTGGACTACCACCTCACGAACCGATGAAATTCATTTTCCATAACCATCTGTCAACAATACTTATAATGATGAAATTAATGTTTATATATGATATCAATGAAATTTTTATCATTATTGAAATAAAATATATATTTTAATTCTTACTTTTCCATACATATAATACTAGTAACATTGTTCATGCGAACGTGTGAAATATCACCTTTACGAAGTGATGTGGTTCATTTTTCATGACCCTATAATAGGAATTATATATATAAGTATATTTTGATAATTAATATGAGGTTATGATATTATGATCACTATGGAAAGGTGGAAAGATACTTACTTTCTTTCCATAATGATCAGTGAAAAATGAAAATATTACTCATTTGTATGTATAACCTACCATTTCTGTGATTGTAGCATAGTTTTTTAATATAAATTTGAAATTGATGGATTTTGAAGTATAATTTTTTAAATAATTATTATTTAATTAATAATATTCTATATATGATGGAATAATGAAAAATGTGACCCTTGTCAACTGACTGAAGTCATTTTGGACTTATTAACCAAATACCATCTAAACCTCAGATGTGAACTTTAATAATGAATTAATTTTTATAACATAAAAATAGTTTATATAAAAGGAATATTAATCTGGAAAATATTTCTCAACAATTTAAATAATTATTATATGATTATTTTTCTAGAAGATAAAGAATGTATGTGATGAGTCAGACTCAAAGAAATAGAATTTTTAACTAAATAAACCATATTTTAAATCTTGTCAATATTTCATTCTAAATTATTCTCTTTCATGTCCATGTTTTAAAATTATTTCTATGAGTTTGTTAATATAGAAATTAATTTTTTTAAGTAATTTTTTAATTTCTCTCAATTTTTTTCAAAATGGAATCTTTTTAAGGTTTCTTGTAAAGGAATTTCTTTTAAAAAACCTCCTTTAAAGTTTCTTTTTCATCTTTTTATATAAAGTTGAAAATAAATATTTTTTTACCTAGAAATAATAAACATAATTTATCAATATCATGAATAATTAACGTTTAAATGGTTAATTTATATGTTTTTATAGTAATATTCAGAGAAAATGGATTCATTTTTAAATGTGTGGTTTTTATATTTTAAAAGTGATTTTTACCAGAAAATTGTATTATTATATATATTTTTGTTTCTCATGTCTATAAAATAGTTTTCAAGGTTTTTATTCATGATATATTATTTTTAAATTCAGTATTATACCGTGATCCCTTTATACCTCATGATATATTGGGTTGAGCTTCATTATATCTCATGATATGATGGGTGTACCCCATTATAGATCTCTAGTGTTTTGGGTACTCTAGGAAAGGAATTTGTTAGTTTGGTTATTAAATTTTTATGGGTAACTGTATGAGTGACATGGTAATGACATCCCAATGCACCTACATGATTTTTTATTCTTGCTAATGAGTTTTTGAGAAAAGGGGTTTAATGGGTTTTCATGTTTTCACCATACTATCAATTTACTTTCATTATGTCTTTTACTGAGGTTGTTTTACTCATAAAAAGGTCTAAATTGTTTTTAACTAGATTTAAGGAATATTAGAGACAAATATGTTATCAAGGATATAATTGTGAAAAATATTCATAAGGATAAATCATGTTTTTTTAAAGAGTTTTATATTGTAAGAAAAAATGGATACTGAGTATAAGTATATACTTGTAATATATGAATTTACTTGGTAATTTTTTTTTCTAATTCTATAAAAATATAAACTGAAAATATACTCAAATATCAATTCTAGTTAAAAAACTCTTGTATATGTAATTTTTAAAGGTAGGTCCTAACATTCCCTCCCACATAAGCACCAATAAATGGGCTTCATAGGGTACAATTCTACCAATTGAGACCATCACTTTATCAATATTTGTAAATTAAACTTTATCATAACCCTTAATATAGTGTAAACATAATGGTCACTATAAAATGATTATATTTTAGATGTTTATAATTCATAATTTTCTTTTAAATCAAACATTCTATATTTTATAACTTAATTAAATAATTAATGTGATACATTTTTTTTCTATAACTGTGTTACTTAATAATGATTTATTATTTAAAAAATGGAGTTTCATTTATGAATGTTTGGGTCATTAAATTATTCACCCCTTTAGAAATTTCACCATTAAAATTTTCTTTTATAAACTACAATCTATGAGGGTAATTCTATAATATTCACTTCTAACAATTCCCATGTTACTTCCTTAAACATGTGGTTCTTCTATAGTTATTTGATCATTTGATTTTTATTTTTTCATTGAAAATTTTCTCTATGACATAAGATATCTATTGGCTACTCCTCACATGAAATATCATTGTTCAAAGGTAACACATCTTGATTCAATACATATGACGGGTCTGATATAGAATTTTAAAAGAGGGATACATGGAAGGTCTAATGAAATTGGGATGGGTTAGGTGGATGTTCTAGTTGAAAATCTATGACTTTAATGTGGCCAAGGAAGCCAAAGGGGCCTATGTTTCTTGGACTAAGCATTTCATTCCTCCCAAATCTCGTGAATTTATTCCATGGTGATATGTAAAGGAACACCTTATCTATGACCTCAATCTATAGGTATTGTCGATGAAGGTCTGCATAAATTTTTTAACAACATCATATGGATTTCATATGAAATTGGATCATTTGAACCTTATATATCATAAATTGTATAAGATCTGGTCACATAATCTTCATCTCTCTTACTTCATCCCAACATATTAGAATAAAAAACCTCTTCCTATATAGATCCTCATAATCATCTATTTGAATTATAGAATGGAAACTATAATTATATGATAACTCCACTAGGGGATGGTTATGACACCAAAATCCTTGTAAACCCAAAAAATGGTATCAACAAATCATCTAATGTTTGAAAATTTATGCATAATAACAATCAGTATGAGGGTGGTAACTAGTAGTGAAACTCATCTATGTGCCTAGTGATTTGTAAAGGATTCTCCAAAATCTGATGGTAAACATCATATCTCGTCAGATACAAAACATAGTGTAAATACATGTAATATTACCACATACCAAATGTATATCTTGATGATATGGTCAAGATGCAAATATTCCTTGATGTAAATGAAACTTTCCATATTTGTAAGGTGATTGACTACAACCCAGATGGAGTTATTTTCTCTATATGTCTTTTAGAGTCCTAGGATGAAATACATGGTTATGTTTTACCATATCCAAAATCATAGGGGTTATGGTTTTATCAAACTCTTATACTTATGTCATTCATCCTTGACTTTTTGGGATACCAAACATCAAGATACATATTCTGCAGTCTCCTTCTTCATGTTATCCCACTATCAGTTTTTCTTTAGGTCTCTATACATAGTAGTTCGTCCTTGATGAATAGAGAAGGATGATCAATTAACATAATCCAAATATTACCACATCATCTCTTTTTTTGGTATATATATATATGGGTTCCAAACCTTATAAATCCATTTTTTTCAAAGATAAAATCCATGAATATTTGATCACTTTATCTATAGCCGCTTTTCATTAGTTGGGCCTCCATGATCCTCTTAAGAATGGATGCTTGAGTATTTATTTTATCAAGTATGGATGAATACAAATTTATTATTACCATTCACATCCTTTACATGCCTATGAATATTAGATCCATCTTAATCATCATCATGGATAGGGTTGCATGATCATTTCTACGCAGAGATTCAGCTACTTTGTTCACCTTTCACGGATTCTAATGGACTTAGTAAACATAAAACATAATCATATCTAACCACCTTAATTGTAACAATTTGATATCCGTTTTCGAGAATATATAATTGAGGCTTTTATGGTCCACATATATGTCACACTTCTCCCTATAGAGATAATGTCACAAAATATTTTATTAAAATATCACTACAACCAATTTAAAATCATATGTTGGGTATTTTTTCTCTAGGATATTTTATTAGTGGGATGAATAGGGAATCAATTTTTCATCTTTCATGATCACAACACCAATGATATTTTTGGATGTGTCACTATAGGTCATGAGTCTTTCCCCCCTGGGGGGGGGGGTAAGGGGATCATAGCTAAAATTATTATCCTCTTCTTGAACTCCATAAATCATTCCCCATATTTAATATTCTAGAAAACTAACCCTCACATCCATGTTATCTTGGTTAGTGGGATTAAAAATAGTGATAAGTTTCTCAAAAATTGATGATAATACCAAACTAATCCAATGAAACTACTAATATCTATCTCACATGCTGAACTGGTCCATAATTCTATTACATCTATTTTTAAAGGATCAATAGATATACTTTTTTAGGAAATAACATGCCCCATGAATGGTACTATATATATCCAAATATTGCATTTACTAAACATTTCATATAAATTTTCTTTTCACAAGGCCTTTAGTATAACATTCAAATTATCCAAATACTCTTCATTTATTTTAGAGTATATAATAATACCATATATAAATACTATCAAAATATTTTCAAGGTAATCATTAATAAACATATTTATTATGTTCAGGAATAAATAAAGATATTTAAAGAGTAAAAATTGAATCAATCCAAACTCATAGTTCTTGTACCTTGTATTAAAAGAAGTATTGATGATATCCTCCTTCACTACCTTTAGTTTATAATATCTCACTAAAGATCCACCTTATAGAATCACTAGTATGCACATTGAGGATCGTATAATTCATCAATCCATGGAAAGGGATACTAGTTCATTATTATTATATTATTAAGATCATGATATTCAATGTAGAAGCACATGACCATTTCCTTTTATTTAACAAAAAGGACTAGTGTACCCCATTACAAAGAACTTTGATATATAAACATGTTATCTAGGTTCTCTTGTATTTTCTTCTTCAACCATTACTGTTCAAAAATGGTCATTCTATATTGAGTGTTTGATATTGAAAAATCTATTAGTATAAGTTTGATGAAGAGTTCAACCTATTAGCTAGTAGGAAGAAAAGATAGTTCTTCAAGAAATACATCATCATTTTCCCAAACAATTGGCAAATTATCAAGGATGATCTTTTCCTCAGTATAAATAACTTAATATAGATGTTCTTACTCATAAGGTAATGCTATCCATTCATGAGATTATTACTCCAAATGTGATTCATCAACCTCCTTGAACTTCAATACAACAGAGGGCAATTTGTGTTGCATATGGTGATTTCTTTATCTTATAAATCTATATTTTCTTTATACAATTAAAGCAAATCCATACCCAAAATAGAATTAAATTCCATTAAAGGTAGTATTCCATGGTCCACTGGGATGTTTACCCCAAAAACATGGAAAGGGGTGAATTTATAAAGTTTGTAGCCAATGATTTCCCCATTTTTTATTTTGAATGATAACTTCAGTTATATGTTTTGATGTGGTTTTTGAATAGTTCTACTAAAAATGAATGACATGAACGAATACATAAAACTATAATCAAATATTATATTTTCTTTCCTTAAATTAATAACTATAATACTTATTAACACATTGTTATTTGGATCCACCTTAACATTTATGATGGAATAATATTTCCATTTATCTCTAGGCCTTAATAGTTTTTTCTATCAGTTATCATCAACAACCCATGCCTTAGTTAATTGATTCACATGGTGTCCGTTTTCTATACAGTTGAATAATTGAAAAATAGAATAAGGGTTAACCAGAGAACTCATTTAATCCATCAAATTAGTTGGATTATCCAATTATTTTTGCTAGATTTATTCCCTTATTTCCCACACCTAAATCATTTAATGAATCCCTTCAAAAAATTATTTTAATTCTTATTTACAAACTATTTAAAAGATGGATGTTGTAATTTAATTTCTCCTTGATATTTCTTTACCACTCTTCAAAAATTGAAATCCATTATCTTCTTTCAGTCCAATACACCATAATATTCAATGAACCTTATTTTGACATTGAGGGAACCATCAAAAATTTCCTCCAAGATATAAAATTATTGAATCACAATATATCTTTTTAGATTCGGATTTATCACATCAAAGAAGAAATTATAATTACTACCAGGGTAAATGAAAAATATGTAGGTGTATTATGAATGTATTGTTTTATTATCCTCACACGCCCTAATTGATTCATTATACATTTTATTAAGGATAAAAAATATATCCATATTTTATGTAATATAGTGCGTGGAAAATAGGATTTGAATGACATTTTCTGAAATTTTTATGATCTATTGCTTTGATATTCTCCTCAATATCTATAATCAACATCAACCATTGATGAGATTCTATTTTCTTATGATAAAAACCCATCCGGACCTTCTCATTATCATAGTGTTAAATTATAGAGAATATCTTTTGAAAGATGTTGATCTATTATACCATGATTAATAGACAAGAATATCCATTGAATATTGGGGGACTTTTTCAAATAAAGGTTTCAATTTCAACTTTCTATATCTCATGGGAGTTCGGGGTTTCTCTAAAATTAAAGTTTCAATTCAAAACATGAATTAATTGAGAAATTATTTCAATAGTGTTCCCGAATTTTTCTCTCATCATGTTGAGAATCCCATTTTGGGGGTCACTAAGTTACCCATCACATTGTTTGTTGAATCTGTTCCACATATTTCTAGATATTGAATAAATAAGGTGAAAACTAGTGATGATAATTTTTAATCATCTAATCATATAAAATAGAAACTATGAACATAAAAAGGATAACTCATAAATAACATTAATTCATTTAGCTATTAATTTATAGGTTTCAATATAAATTTTACATGGTCTATTTACTAACATAATATTTTATAGGAATATGGGTTCCATTCAAGATATTTTGTAAGAAGACTGTAAATTTACCAAAGAATATCCCTCAGGAGTGTCAAACTTGGTGTGTAATAGGCGTTTTCCCATGTACTTATTGATGATGGAGTTAATACCCAATGTTTCTTTTGATCGTTATTACCCCTAGGTACAAATTTTATAGATCCATATCTAATTATAGTATAAAGTCATAGATTTTGTTTCCTAGAAACTACATACTCAATACTTTACCAAAATTTAGTGATATTTTCTGATTTCTAGTCTTATCACTATGTATTTCACTGAAAGTTTATAATCTGAATCCCCAAAAATAACCAAAAAATTATATGATAGCAACTAAGTCATCCCATATATTTAATACACCATATTTCATTATTTACTATATAAATGCACACAAAATACAAGCCCATAAGATTAAAGGGCCTAGTGTTTTTGGGTTATTAGATAAATATCATAATAATATGGAGCACATATAATAAAATTATTTTAATCCCCATAACATGATCCTAAAATCCATTTATCTTCTAATACATAAATGGATAACCTGGGGACATACATATGAAGGGGGGGGGGGTATAAAGCATGGTAAAGGAATAATCAAATAATAATATGATGAAAGTAATACATGATAGTAAAGAGGCATACCAAGGTGATATAAATGGTGAAAGAATCATAAAATTTAACACTAAAGCATGATATAAGATGATAACATATAGGATACATAGGAATATGAAAACAATATAAAACATGACATATAGGAATAAGTCAAGGATAACTGCCCATAAATCAAAACATAGCACGTTTAAGATATTTTCTCATGAACCATACATGGTATATCATGTGATAAAAATATTACCCAATTCATTCAAGGGATATTTATAACTAAGAAAACTCATCACATTCATATCATGTACACACATTTCATTGAAAAATAGATCACACAACATGAGAATGTATTTCATCACTTTTAATCTAAAGATTGTGGATTTTGGGTTACACACAAGAAAGTAACCAATAAATAAATGATATTTATATCTATATGAACACCCTTTATAAGAAATGTGGATGTTTATTCACTACAAAAATATTTGGTAAGTAAAATCATAGGTTAAATTCAGCAGCATAATGGGTGTACATAATGTATTTTAGAAGTGTTTAGTGAAATTAAAAGGTGGTATATCATTAAATGGACATCATAATAATAGTAAATTGGATGTGTGAAAAAATTTTCAATATGAATAATTAAATATCAAATATCAGAATACAAATAAAGTCCTTGAATAAAGACGAGGACGAGAGAATTACCTTAATTTGGCATAGTAATAGCCTAGGTAAAGTTTTCAACTAGAGGGAATAAATGATCTCCCATTCTTTGAAAATCAACCAAAAATTGAAATTATATTTATAAAGTAATGACAACATAATCAATTGGGATCCAAGAATCTAAATACAATGAATAATCGTGAATGGGAATTAAGGGAGAAAATCCCTTACCGTGAGAGGGCCCTTCTAAAAGATGGGAGGAGCTTATAAAGATATTTGGAACAAATTGGGAGGGATTTATAAAGGGGTAGGGATAGAATTTTAATGATCAATGGGTTTTGAGTTAAAAGGATCGAGATGTTGGTAGTATTTATTGAAAAAGAGATGGGTATTATTTATTAATTTTAAAACGTAGGTTATGGACTCCATATGAAAAAATAATCAAATATACAAATGATAACTTGTTTTTTTTCACATGGTTTCTACAAAAAATGAGTGGTTATCAATATTTTATAAGTCTAAGAACAAAAAATATTCAAATAATACAATTCTTGATATAGGACTAAGTCATGTTCCAAAAACATTGATTTAAAATTCGTAAAATATAATATTTGTTTTAGAGGTTTCATGAATGGGTTATAAAATTAATCAAATAACTTTAAAAACAAATTATTGAAAAGGTAAAATATATATTTGGTAATGGAGGAGTTTTATAGAATATATTACATCACTTTTGGTGTATTATGATGTCATAATACATACTATATATTTATACTGTATTTAATTTTAACCCATATATTTGAATGTGTTATAAAATTATGAAAATTTAACCGTTGTAATATTTAGACATTAGGATTTAAAAAATAACATTTATTTTACCAAAATTATTTTATAGATAGGAATATTTTTATTTTAAATAAAAATACGTATTTTCATTCAAATACTTGTTTTTACAATACTAACATATTTCTGACCCCTATAAAACTGACATTAGACATTATTAAATTTTATTTAAATAGATATTACTTTTTTTCTAAAAAACTACCATTTTTTTAAAAAATCCATGAATTTATCAAAAGATGTTTCTTAACTAAAACTATATATTTCCTAAAAATAATATTTCAGTTTCATCATATCCAAATATTATTTTCTTAAACTCATTATTTAATCACATATATAAATGAAATGATAATAGAGAACTAATAAATAAAATCATTATTTTATTAAAATAAAATATATAAATTCACATTACTTGGGTAAAGATACATAACCACTAATTACACTAGTGTATTCCATAAGGTTATTGTATAAAATGGTGCTACTTTATTATGGTGGTTCATTGAACATGGTTTAGTTCATGAACTTGATAAGCTTGAACATCTCATATAAATAGTTTCATCCATGTTTTAGTTATTGAATCTTATATTGGTCTTGGTCAAAGGAAAAATCTCATTGATGTCACTTCCCTTTGAAGTTCCAATAAATTGTATTTATAGGATAAAATCATATTGGTCAAAGTCATCAATTCTTTTTATGGTTAATAAGTCTTTATCATAACCCATAATATATAATAATTTGAACGGACACTATAAAATGACTATATTATTAGCATTTATTATTATTAATGGTCATTTAAATCCTATAGTATGCATTTTATAATGGTTCAAAATAACCAAAGTAGTGTATGTGTTTTCTATAACTACAATACTTAATATATAATTTATTCACTTAATGAGTGAGTTTCCTTTAGGAATGTTTTTGTCATTACATTCTATGTGTTATAAATATTCCTACATTAGTAACAAAATGTTGAAATTGTTCAAAAAGTGAATATAAATGATTATGGATGTATAGATTGAGTTATTAATGGTTTCAAAGGTATTATGTAAAAAATGGATTGTTCTTGTTAGGGAATTTATGATATTTTCATCTATGGAAATATTCTGAAATATGAATAAATTAAAGAAAATTTTACAAAATATTCTCAAATATTAGTGAATGAAGGAACTAGCAATATGATGATTAGATTCTGGTACTGTATGGATATTACAAGTGGGTAAAAGGCCAAATAAGAAGAATAAATTTTTGTTGAAATGTTCAAATTGTTTAAAAAAAATCAATCTAGGTAATTAAAACCTATAGTTATCATGAAGGATGTTTAATTTTTAAATACTATTGGATTATCCAAGATATACCTGAAGGAGGTTAGGAAACTCCATACAAAACCCATGTCAAGTATTAATTCTATAGAAATTAATTCTTAATTTATGAAGGGTATGAGATCACGGATATAGATTTTACAACGGATTGTAATTATATAGGATTTAAAAATCAAATTAAAAATTGGTTTAGCTTGAGTTAATATTCATGAGATAAATTATATAGTTACTATATCAAGTATTTGAATGTAATGTATTCTACCAAGATCAAATGAATCTAAGTAAAAAATGCGTAATTTCATATCATTTATATTATTTGATAAAAGTGAAAGTCTAATAAAAAATAATTTTTATTAACAAAATGAGATAATAATTTATTTACACATGGTTTATGATTTATTAATTTCTATAACATTTTTTTAGAATAAGACAAGGATACAAAATTTTTATGATGGATAAAATGTTTATCAATGTATTTTTAAAATATGTGACTGAGAGTTGAATTTTTAATTATTGAAAAAAAGAAAACTAAAGTAAGAGAACAACCCAATTCATGGTAAGATTAAATGATTATGTCTAAGGGTGTATTCCATAACAATTATCTTACAATCATTAGGTCGGTATCTCATACATTTAAAAAAATGATGCTCTCTTTTGGACTCCCTTTGTTGGCCATCACATCAGCCGAAAAATTTCCTCCTCTGCAAGTGTTCCCTACCAAAATGTTGTAGTTAATTACCATCCTACATTTCTTATTACGATAACTGAGATCCAATGGTGGATTAACAATCCTTTCAAGTAACCCAACTAGAAAAATTAAATCAGACTTGACCTCAACAATTTGAATATTAAATAGGTTACACTGTATGAGAATAATGACCATTTCTCTTATATTTGCTTCCATAGAACTCCTTGGGATGAAAATATAAAAAAATAAAAGATAAGAAAACTCCTATTATCCATCACCAAGCCATCACTTTCATGTCTCTAGAGATATAGGAGCCATCAATGTTTAATTTAATCCTTGAGTTTAAAGGTATCCATTTGACATACCTTCCTGGATTAGTTATTCCTGTATCTTCCATATGAGTTGTTAAACATGGATAAATACATATAAAAGTGATAGAAGATTCCACACCATTAATAATAACTCTATGTTCTGCAACTAAAGATCTCACATGGACCAGAATAAAGAGGATGGAATGATTTTCCTTCTTTCACCTTATTCCATTCCTTCTAAAGCATCTAACACATAGACACCTAAACCACAATTTTTATCTTCTATTCTACACCCTTCTATCTAGATTCATAAAACAAAGTTTAAATAAACTATAACATTGATACCCTCCCAAATGAATTTTTATACATTGAATAATATGATTCGATGTATCCTTTTCTGAATCACCTTGAAAAAATTTGTGCCACACTGTCTCCTATTGCGACTATCCAGAACATCGACATCTTGATACGAAGACCAGTCCCCATATATTCACATTATCATCCATTAAAAGATACTGGTTTCTCAATCTACTCACTAGAAAATTAAATTTGACTATAATTTATTTATACCAAAGTAATGGTTCACATTCCCCATATATTCCTTTATCATGCATCATTTTAATAAAATCCCAACCAGTGATGTTTCCCAATGTTGAGCCCATAATGATGCATATGACATGTTCTTAAAAACTAATATTTCCATGTAGTTCCTTATGATCATGAATAAAGACAATGTAAGGGTTGTTTAAAAATAAACAGAATTTCATATAGAGCGTATTGAGAATTTCACATCCCGAAAGAAATAGTGGATCTCCAGAAAAGTTTTCTTATAATAAGAGAATGTCCCCCTAACCGACGATGCACCATGTTTTACCTGTTAGCTCGTCTAACTGGTCTATCATAAATTTCATTAGGTTAGTCAATTCTCTAGTTCAATTAACCCACTCTTATAATTACTCCCCATATCTTCTTCCCATGAATCATTCCCAAATAGAGTCTCCAATAATGATTTTCCACTCCATTTTCTCCTACATGGCATGCATGGTTTCTACAACACTACATAAACCAATTCCACATTAATTGATCAGTTTCACCAACCCATTACAATATTCATAATGGTTTCTTTATATCATATTCTCATCCAATAATAATAAATTTATGATTTTCACTAGCTTTTAAATAGTACCATTTAGTGATTTGACGATATAAAAATTCATATGTATTAATATAAAAACACTATTTATCAATGTTATAAATTCTATGATTGATAAAAATTTATTCATCTATTTGTAGTTCTTTTTATGGATCTAGTTAATTATATCCCGAAAGTGATTTTTTTATTTATCAATTTGATATTGGAAATCCAAGATTAACCATAGGGAATAGATGCATATGCATGCATATCATGTCTTAGATTATCCTACAATTACTTCTTGAGAATATTTTGGAGTTGAAAACAATTATTTTCTTTGGAGTAATCTATATTCCACTTAATATTCCAAAATTATCCATTATTTTATAGAACCCATTAAGAGATCATTTCCCTCTATTAATGAAAAAAACATATCATCAAGAAACATAAGATTAGTCGCTATGCTACCCAAAATTGTTAGAGAATGGACTGATCTTTCCCTCCTCAAATATGCATTTAAAATTTCTAGTTATATATTTATGCTCCATGATAAAGATACTAGGATATAGGGTGTCTCTTTTCTAGAAACAATGCACCAATTTTAGTAAAACAAAGATCCTCCCCATTAATGAAATGGTGAGCCATGGGGAGGCATAAAATCTAAAACATAGATCACAAAACTATTCTTCATAATCAATATCCCTCTTGAATTTGATAATGAATCTATATTCTAATAGACCATATGATTTATCCTTGTACAACTTGATCATTACATTATAACATGATGTATTTTTATTTAAATCTTCCACCATTTCGCGCGTAGTACCAATTCACCACTGAATATTTATCCCTTGGAAAAAACATTATTGTTCCCCCAAAATCATTATTAATATAACACCAATGATTCTTCCATTAATTATGTAGGAATGTATTTTGAATAAAAATTTAAAAAGGTGGATTGAGTTGTACTTATTGGGGTAGTAGGATCCTTCACTTTTGGAATAAAGATCACCTAGGGGAAAATAAAATCCCTATTTAGTGCACCACCTCTAAAGATTTCTTAAACGACATCCCCCACATATTATTTAAATACATGTCATGATTCCATATAGAAAGACTTTAAAAACAAATCGGGGCTAGTTTCAATTTCTTGTTTCATTCTGAAAATCATATTTTTTATTTCATTTTAATCTGTAATAGTTACAATGATTTCATATTTCCTGTTCTCCAGAAGATTGGGTATGCATCCCATGAACCATTCCTCAACTATTTCCCTATACTTCCTTCTTTCATTGAATATATTTTGTCTATATAGTATATCCTTAATGTATTCTAGTTCTATATTCCCATAAATATTCACATCTACTATGTATATACTATCTTCTAATTTTATGTTTATCTTATAGAGCACTTTTTCCTGTTTTATAATTTCATGAAAGTACATAGTGTTCTTGTCCCCCTCCTTGATCCAAAATTCTCTTGATATTTTCATACACATCATCATTATCTCTATGATTTTATCTAACAATAGGATTTTATTCTTCTCCAAAATAGAAAAAACATCAACATCCTAATTGTCTTTATGCTTTAATAATAATTTCCCAATTTCCTTACTAATCAATTCCTATAAATTATACCAATCAGTTATGTTAGAGTTCCATTCCTGCAAGTCCCTCTTCAAAAAGTGTTGATGGTGAACATGTACTACATACACCATTTTTATAAAATGATCTACCTTGGATGAGATACTGGAATATCAAAACTTCAATCTATATTCTCCCTACAAGTCTCTAGCCATTTTTATAAAACTACCCACCTTGGTTGAGTTAATGGAAGATAAAAACTACTTTCCCATTTGATATTTCTTCTTAAGTTCGACCACAAGTGGGGAGTTATCCACGAGGTCTATTGGGGAGATGGGAGAAAATGTATTGTGGTGTAGAATCCATTACATGTAAATTAGATAGAGAATAATCTAACATACTCTATATTATCCTACTTCCCTTGATATTACTACACCACACGAATTTATTACTCTCTAACACAAAATCCATTAAACCATTAGCCACCATGATATACCTGAAGACTTTCATGGAATTATTGGAGAACTATGGTCCTCTTAATTTTTCTTAATACTCTATAATAGTATTAAAATTTTCCTCAAAACCCATAGTAGGTTGGATGGTTGAAAATATGAAAGATGTTTCCATTAACATGTATTGTTTGAAACACCACAACTAGCAAACACAAAGAAGAAGAAAAGATAAGTTAATCATGAAAATATTCTTGTGGTTACATTGTTAGACTATTCCAACATGAGATCTAATGAGACTCTATATTTTCAAAAGACCCACACATACAAGTTTCATGGATTTTCATGCATCTAGTTAACAATAACCATACTACTTATGAAGTCAGGCATCAAATCCACCCCTTGTTTAAATTTCAACACAACCAATATGGATTTATGATGATGAATAACTTAATTGGTGATGAAGGTGGTCTTAAGATGGCCGTCCAATCCCGTTAAATTCTAGATAATAAAATATATCATAAAAAACAAGATGACGTCGCCTTATGGAAAGAGGTAGTTTCTATAGAAGATAAGGTGTTAATAGAAGAATTTCATTATCTGGCTCGAGAGATATGACAAAATTATGTTTGTGGATCTCCACACAATGAGGAAAAAATTACAAGACCCACATATTTGAGGATCCCTTGAACAAGAACTCACAAAGTCCTATCTGAAAAAAGTGAATTATAGAGATGGATCTGGAAGTGGCTGAGACCACTGCCAGCTGGCTAAGCCCCTTGGTGTTTAGGAACGACATGAAAAAGTCCAAGAAAGTTTAATCACATCCAAATAATTTCCCCAAGGATAAGTCATGAAAGGATGAAGATTTTGTGAGTTCTTCCACTGAAAGAACATCCATAGGATGCCACTCTACACAAGCTACACACTAGGGTGTGATCATAATGTCTAGAATGGAAGGAAAAATTGAATTTATGGAGGGGTTCAAAGGATAAGTGAGAATAATCTTTATGGAAATCACAACTAAGGAACCCATCCTTCTTGTATGTTCTCCAACTATCAGAAGTGGTAGAGGATGGAAGTCCTCACCACCTAGAACCACTGAGAGTGGATTCTCTACTGGGTAACACTCCATAGATCCATCATGAATATTTGTCAGAATATGTGAGAATGTGTTACCACCACTAATAAGTCATATATTTTAATAATTTATTATTTTTAAATAATTTTTTTTTCTAAAAACATTGAATATCATATATAATATTATTTTTTATTAAATATTTCTACGAATAGTAAATACATGTTGTTTCCTAACATAAAAGTGTTTGTGAATATTATAAAGATATTATAAAAAGAATAAATTGTTTAATAGTTTTTTTAGAGTGTGATTGGACTTAGAGAAATTAAAAATTTCCAATTAAAGAATGAAAATAATCCTAACTTAACTTGATTTAACTTTATCCTAGACATGTTTAGGAGAACCACTTAACTATAAGGTATGTAGTTGCATTATTTCAAGAAAACATTAGGCGGTAATTCGTTTCTAGATATGTTAATAATGAACTTAGAAAGTGTTTTATGTAGAAAATATAACTTGAAATCATAACATTGGATGTTGTGAAGTTAAGCATTTTGAATATGTTCAAAAGTTTCATTGTTTGTAATATGATTCTTAAATATGACCATTATCTAAAATGGCACAACTCATAGATGTTTATCACTAATGTGTTTAATGGGAGGGTTTTATCTTATGGACACATATATAAGTTAAGTGGCTGCATATATATATGAATGGAATTACATATGACGTAATATGTTAACACAAACCAAAAATCATAGAAAACATAAGGCACATCTAGTATATTATTATATACGATATAATAAAAAAGTGCTCATATTTGTTTTTTTAAATATTTGAAAAGATTTTAAGAATATTAAAATGAAACATATTAAATGGACCATTCATACCATCATTCTTTCACATTGGATAAAAAAATATGTACATATAGATATACATGTGATAAAGTGAAATGATTAATAACCTCTCAATGTTTGAATTTGAATTATCATTAACAGATGTCCATCATATAGTATTCTATGTTGTGAAAAAAATTTGTGGTTTGATTGATTAGGATTCTTCCACATAGATATTGAATGTTCTCAGGAGGCATAAAACAAAGAATAAGATTCTTTTTGGGCATTAGATGATCCACCAATTATACCACATAGAGTTTTATACTTAGGTGTTTGGAATACTAGGGATGTATAGATCATATTTCTATCCCAACTACCTATGGTTGGTGAGACACCTAGAAAGAGAACCATCATACTTTGATACTGCAACTTTTTAATGTTTACATATTGACTTAGCTAACACATGGGTGGTTGGGTATATTGTTGATCATGTCATAGGTTTGAGATTAACCAAGATGGTATTTTTTCTCACATATAATGAGTATGAAATATGGGCCCTCAATTATGATAGAAAATGGGAGTGTTCAACCAAAACTAGATATTATATATCAATTTGGATAAGAGACATGCAATGTGATTATCCATAAGGATAAATGATATGTAGTTTATTCATTGATCAAATCAGTCTATACTAAGATAATTGAGAATGTATGAGTTATCTTTATGTGATTGACATGATCCATTACCTATGGTAACTCAATTTCTAGGAAAGAGGGAAAATATAAGAATGCATGTTTCACATGATGACTATTGGACTTTGGTATGGAGGTATAAGTTTTAAATGGAGATCACACGAGATCCATTTATATCTTTTGTTTCATTGATTATTTTCTAGAGGTCACTCTTTCTTTACATATATGGATCTAGATATTTATATTTGTTTTCAACACTATAAATTCCCATGGAGTCACACTTTTTGGTACACTGAATGAGAATTTAATTTGACTACGAGAGCTAGTATAATTTTTTTTGAGTTAATCCAAAAGTGTTTTAGATGGGTATTCACAAGGTATTGAAAATGATGTGATAAAAAGTGATGATAATGATATATTTCCAAAAGTGTACTCGAAGATATCCAAAATGAGTTTTGTATATGATTTCAAAAGTTATTGTATATGATACAATATAATGTGAAATGAATCAAAGTTTATTAGCCTTTAGTGTAAGTGGTAGATTGATGAGAATATTTTCTAAAAAGGCATATATATATATGATATATAAAAACATTTATATATATAGGGTATTTATATAACATGTATGTTTGATTACAGGGAAATTAATTTGGTTTATTATTTCATGGGTGCTAGAAACTAGAACCATTCTCCAAATAAGCAATAATTTATTAATCCATTACATGAGTTCTAATGTGAAGGGATTAAATGCATGATATACATTAACCATCCATGGAAATTTATCATGCATTTAAATTCCTGAATAAATGAGAAGATAATCAAGGTGCATCCTTGATTTCCTATTCAAAAACTACTATGTGATAGTAGTGGGTATGAAAAATCTATCATTCTTAGTAAAAAAATCCCTGGATCCCGATGCTTGCTTCCATCTTCTTACTTTTTCATAAGAGTTTCAATCATATCATAGAGAAAAGATGAATCCCCCATGAATGTTGAGAAATTCAAATTATCTTGTGGATACATCAAGGAGGTGAGATGCTTTTTAGACTTATGTGATCTTCATCAAGCACATATGATGATGAAAATCTAATGGTTATAGTGGCTATTCAGTGTAAGGTACAAAAATTTACTACATGTTCTTTATTTTATTATTTAACATAATTTCATATTATATTAAATGGATATCCTTGGATTTGGTTTCTAATTTCATCTGTTGTGTATTATAAGTGTTATTATAATCATACGAAACCTTACATGTTCAACTATTGCAATACCCATTGTTTGTAAGCTTCATTGGGAGTATGATCTAATGATGTCATATTCCTTATTTATTTGGATGGATTGTGATCATATATTGTGGAGTTTTTATGAAATCCATTTATTTTTTGGGGTTATGTAAGAAATAGTTGACTTAATAATGTGATAATGTTCATGTGGCACACATATGTATGGTTTTCATTATGTTATAGGTTGGAATGAAATTATATATCCAACTAATGCATTGGCTGAGGCTTGATATCTCATGACATGAAATATATGAGATCAGAGACTAAAATCAATCCACTAATTTTATAGGATTTTGGTGTGAACCAAATACACTATGTTATGTGAATTTTTACACTATATGGTGATGGTCATCATAGTTGTCCATGACATAAGAAATGATTTTCTATGTTTATGTTTGTGTGATATTACTATGTTATGTTTCTATAGATTATGATAATTATCTAACAATTATACTTTCATATGCCTCATTTAGCATATTATATTAAAAGACATATGTCAGGATTCATGATTTATTATCCATGTTTTATTAGGTATGATTTCTTTATGTTATGGTCATTCACCATGATTATATTTTGATACCCATATGTTCATATTTTTCTAACTAATATATTCACTTATATCATTTTTTCATCACTTTTTGAGAATTTTAGCTCACCCTTTTTTATATTTACATTCCCTAAGAAATGAAGAAGAGTATTAAATATGACATTCTATGAAGGGTATCATGTTAGAGGATTATTTATAGAAGATATGGAAGATTGTATTTGTAAAATAATTTTTTTACATATATAGTCTCCAAATATACTAAACCTATATGTAATAAGGTGTTATTTTTATGAAGCATAATGAGTATTCATGTAAAATTATGTAATATATATGTATGTTATGGTTTGGTCATGCCATTTCCCTTTTTTATTTGGGTATTCATATCTTTATAATTGGGCCACAACATTGGGCCTTGAAAATGAACCTTACACATACTCGAGGTCTTATATGATAAAAACATAAAGGAATAAGGGTCCTAGGTTGTTCTAATTCCAAAAAATAAAATACCATCAACCAAATCATCCTTGAAAAAATATTTTCAGAAAAAAATGTAAGATTAAATATACATATAGTTTATAAATTATACATTATATTTATAGACATAAATTTAATATTCATAAAATGATTATTTTCAGACAGTATTCATTATATTTGATCATAAAAATTCTACGTAATCGGATAGTTTCTATTTTGAAAAAATCGAATGATATTTATAGAATGTAATAGATAAACTATTATGATTTATATAAACAAATATTTCAATGAAACCAATCATCAGTTAATACGAATTTTTCATAAGAATATATGTAATTTTTTATAAATAACATCTATACAAAACCCCACAATCATTTTTATAATTTTGATACCGAAATATGTTTCTAAACTAATAACTTAATTTTCTACACATGATCATATTAACAGTTCAAATATTGAAAGTTTTATTTATTTTCATAAATTAATCTAAAAATATGAAAACAATAAAAAGATAATTGCTTGGTATTTTAACCTAAAAATGGGGGTGTTCTAAACGAATTTCAAAAAACAAATTCTATAAAAGTTTTTTTATCTATCCCCACACATATTTTTTAAAATCCATGGAAACATTAATTCATCCAATAATATCCCATACATAAAATATAATGTTATGGTATCACTAATCACTATTTAAATTGAACCAACCCTGATTAATTCATGAGATTAATTCCGATATTATTGTTATCTCTCGCACTAAAATTAATTCAACCTCAATTATCTCTCTTTTCCCACTTCACAACCTACCTCACATTGTGTTTGTGTCACTGTTCTCTTATGTGTAGTTAATATAAAATGTTATTCTCATATCGATAATATGTATATTATGGAATAATATTAATGGAATTATCATGTATATAAGTGAGAGTAAATGGAAATGAACTTATCATGAGGATTTTCTCATGGTTGTAATGTTGGCTATGAAAAATTAGGAATAAAATTAAATCAAAGTATAATAAAAAAAGATCAGATTTTAATACAAGGGATGAATATTAAATAATGTTCAAAAGAAGTATTTTTCTTAATATAACTTACCAAATTCATCCCACCATAATCCTCTTTCATATTTGGTACATGAGTCAAAACCTGATTCCAATGAAGACTAACAAATCCAATATCCATTTATTTAATCATTTTATATACCTTTTCTTCTTATTTATATTTTTTCTTTTTTGGAATATGATCAAAGGGCCTGAACCATATCTTCACGAATTTAGGGCATATCAATTGTGGTTTTGATTATTATGAATGTCTAAATTTATTATATCTCATGTTAAATAATTGAATTGTTTATTTATTTATGAAATCCATTGTTATATAAATACATATTTATAATATTCTTTTTTATGCTTTAGTTTACCTTTTTTACACTTATTATAATTTTTTTTCATACTAATAAGAGTTACATGCCAGGTATGACAAAAAAGATCTAATTTTAATTCAACAAAGACTTCGATTTTTATTTTAGTTATGTAAACAATAATAAAGGTTTGTTATAATTTATACATATTGGGTGTTATAGTTTTATTAGAATTGATATATCTCTTAGGAATTGATTTATTAATAGTGGGACATTGGGTTAAAACACACTCTATCTTGGAGGCATAAACCGAGTATATTAATAGTGAGGGTTTTTTATCTATTGCAGCATGACCTAATAGAAAACTCTTCTATTTTCACATTCTATAATAATGTGAATATTCCACATAACTGATGTAATAGACTATGGTCATATTCACTGTACCCATTGTTAAGGTAGATATAGGGATATGGCTGGGGCAATGATTCCCACATGACCATGGTTATAGGTACCTATGACCATAGTTGATGGTAATGGTCATTGACCTACAACCGTGGTAAGTGATCAAGGTCTTAATCCTTTTACAGGTGTCACCACTACTGAAGTAGATTAATAGCTACAACAATGTATTAGGGATAAAGGTGTCAATTATTTTTTAAGGTATATTAAATATTCTAATCAATTAATTATTAATATAAAATGTTTATTTATAAAAAATTGCTTATAAATTATTTTTTAAAAAATAATTTTTTTACCTTTGATAATATATTTTTTATTTTATTTGGTACACATGACAAAAAACAACCAAAAATTCACTCATCCTCGTATAAAACATTCTTAATGGCGCTTAACTAAGATAATCTAAGTGAATAATACTAATATTAGTATTCTATAAATGTTATAAAACTTATTTTGGAAACACAATATATTATTCAAAAAACTAATAATTAAAACTATAAATTCCTAATTAAAATTTAATTATTATAATTTATAAATTGTGTACTATTAAAAATTAATTATTAATAATTAATAATGATTTAATAACAATTAAAAATAAGAAATAGTAAAAATAAATCATTAAATATTAATTAATAGATAATATCTAATAATTAATAATTAACAACTAACTATTAATGATTAAAAATTAAAAATTAAAAATTAAAAATTATTATTTAATAATAAATTATCATTAAATATAAATTAATTATTAAATATAAATTTTTAATAATTAGAAACTAATAGGTAATAAGTAATATGTAATATGTAATAATTTACCACTAATAAGTAATAATTAATAACTAATAAGTAATAATTAATTGAAAATATTTAATAATTAAAAATTAATAATTAGTAATTGATAACTAATAATTAAAAATTAAAAATTAATAAATAATTCAAATTAAATAATAATTAATTATTGTTATTAATAAATAATTAATAGTAAATACTAATGAATTATTACATGCCATTATTAAATAAAGAGTAATTAACATTTTTAATTGTTAAATAATAAATATCAGTTATATGGTATACAAAGGAGACAAAAGGACACCCAAAGGGATTGTATGTATTTCATATTCTCCCAATGATTGCTTCACATTACAGATCACACTACTACAGAATGTCCCTTTATTGGCGCTACAAATGGTCATTTTCAGTACTTAAAAGCACTGACATACCGGGCAGCCATAAATAAATATGGCCTTTATTTGTGCTATGAAAGTGATAATAAATAGTCCCTTTATTATTGATTTATTTTAATATAGATTAAAGAGGATATAATTAGTGCATTATTTTAGAACTGATAAAGGAGGAATTTATCAACTATATCTTTTATTGGTGATAAAAACCCTTATCAAAACTTTTGGTATTGCTGCTAAAGGCCAAGATAGATAATGAAAAACCTATATCCCTACAATAGCCCTACAATAGAACGAAATTCAAAACATACTCAAATTAGATTATAAATATTATATAAAACCAGATTATAATAGAAATAATATATTTCACTATCATTTAAATTAAAAAATTCCATATAAAATATTTACATTGATGTAACATTGACAATTCAACAGAAAAAATTTCAATACAATATAAAAAATCAAAACCCTTTCATTTTTCTTTTTCCAATGATCCACCTCCATGAAAAAGAGCGTCCATATAAAAAACACAACATTATTTTAGCAAATGTACAAAAAAATGAACCCATTAAAATTTTATTACAAATATTAAACTTATAATAAATAATATTGTTAATTACTTAGTATGTTATTGAAATTATCAGTTATACAATTAATAAAATTATTAAAAATTATATTGGTAATTTTATTTCAATTATTAGTTAGACTATTAATTAATAATCATATTATTAATTATTAATTACATTACTATTTAATATTCTATAAAAATAATATTGTTAATTACTCAATATATGTTAATGGTATTATAAGTTATTAAACATCTTAATTATGTAATTAGTTGTTAATAATTACTTCATTAAACTGAAATGAAATTTTTATATTGAAAACATTCACTTTGAGTCATACCATGCACATGGCATGTCAGATTTATATATGGTCAATTCATACCTGTCACAAATGAATTATAGATCGTTGTCCTAAATTTTTCAAACAATATGATATTTTTTACATAGTATTGGAAATGTATATGTGTTTTAAACAAAAATGAATCTTTTATATTTAAAACATGCGCATGGAGTCACAATATCCACACCATGTGTCAGATTTTTGTATGGTCTGTTCCTACAAATAAATAATTAATTATGAATCATTTTACTAATGTTTGAAAAACAAATCATATGTCATTTCCTTTTTTACATTGTGAATTGTGTTTTAAACTAAAATAATGGTTTTATATTCAAATCATGTGCATTGAGTCATACAAAGCACATCATGTGTCAGATTAATCTACATTAAATTCCTACACATAAGAGGTGAATTATGGATCATTGTGCTAATGTTTGAAAATAATTTGATGTATATTTCTTAGTTTAGCCTATGTGATGCATGTTTTAAACTAAAATGACACTTTTATGTTGAAAACTTACATTTTTATCCATACCGGTCACATCATGTGTTGGATTGATGTGATGTAAATTAAAACCCATGAAAAATGAATTGTGGATAATTTTCCTATAGTTTAAAATTAACAAAATATAATTTTTTAAGTTTTGGATATGTGACATGTGTTTTAAACAAAAAAGACACATATATTGAAGACAAGCACATTGAGTCATACCGACCACATCATGTATCTGATTGATATGTGGTTTATTCAAACAC
Organism: Viscum album; assembly: GCA_963277665.1. Taxonomy (NCBI): domain Eukaryota; kingdom Viridiplantae; phylum Streptophyta; class Magnoliopsida; order Santalales; family Viscaceae; genus Viscum; species Viscum album. The sequence continues at coordinate 730,661,095 of OY728155.1, forward strand.
ATCCTAAATTAGTTATAGATAGTTTTCCTATTGTTTTAAAACAATACGAGCTCATTTGATTTGTTTTGGAAACGTGACAAGAATTTTAAACTAAACTGAAACTATTATATTAAAAACACACACTTTGAAGAATAATGACGACATCATGTGTCAGATTAATGTGTGGTCAATTACTACACATAGGAAATGAATTATAGATTATTTTACAAAAATTTCAAAAAATTCCATGTTCATGTTCTCAATTTTGGAGATGTGACACTTTTTAAAACCAAGATTACACATTTATATTGAAAACACAAACTTTTAGTCCTATCGACCACATCATTTTTTCTTATTTACGTGAGGTCAATTCTAACATGTCAAAAATAAACTATAGATCATTTTAATATGGTTTAAAAATGATCTGCACATGTTTTCTTAGTTATTTCCATGCAATGTGCATTTAAAATTAAAATTACACTATTATATTAGAAATAAACACTTTGATTCATATTGGGAAAATTGAAAGTTGGATCGACATGCAGTCAATTACTATCCATAAAAAATAAATTATGGACCATTTTAATAAAGTTTGAAAAGAATATCAGGTCATATTATCATTATTTATATGTGAGGTGTGTTTTAAACCAAAATTAAACATTTATATTGAAAACATGCACTTCGACAAATACTATCAATATAATTTCTGGAATTGATGTGTGGTCAATTCATGCACATCACAAATGAATTATGGATAATTTTCCTAATGTTTTAAAATAATACAAACTCATTTTCTCAGTATAGGATATGTGACATGAATTTTAACCTAAAATGAAACTTTTACATTGAAAACATCCACTTAAAGTAATAGTGACCACATTATGTGCCAAATTACTGTGAGGTATATTCTTATATGTCGAAAATGAATTATGGATCATTTTCCTAATGTTTGAAAATAATAGAAGCTTGTTTTTCTAATTTTGACTATGGGACATATGTTTTAAATTAAAATATCATTTTCATATAGAAAACACTTGCTTTGTGTTATAACAAATACATCATGTGTCATATTGATTTTTTGGGAATTCATATAGAACAAAAATTAATTATAGATGATTTTCTTCTAGTTTTAAAACAATATATTACAATTTTTATCTATTTTGGGTATGGGATGTGGTTTTTAAACTAAAATGGAACTTTTATACTGAAAGTATACACATCAAGTCACACTTACCACATTTTGTGTTAGAGTGACATTAGAACAATTCTTACATGAAATAAATAAATTATCTGTAAATTTTATAATGTTTTAAAATAATTTCAGATCCTTCTCTAGGTTATTGACAATGTGATGCATTTTTTATAAACTCATCAAAATATAATAAGACACAAAATTATAATGATGATCCCAAGAAGTACCTTCCCAAATAGTTTGTACTTTTTATTTATATTTATGGGTAGAAGGATCCTTGAACCATTTCCCTCTCTATTTTCTCAGTTAAAATCTCAAAGCTCAATCTCTTATAATTAGAAATAGTTTTAGACATGATAAAATATTTATAAGAATCTATAAAGAATAAAACTCAATTATAATTCTCTTTTAGAAATAGCTCAATTATTTATTACTGTGCAGGTTCATCCACAAATCATTATTTAGTTTATATTAGAACATTTTAACCCCTAGAGGAATGGAAAAAAGGAAAAATTGAAAATAAGTACAAGGTCAATTGGGAAATGATCATATACCCTTTAGAAGTATTTAAGATTATAATAAAAAAACAAGATTCAATTATCCACATGATACGAAGGTTTATAAAATGTATCCAAAAAGAAGAATTGAATCTAGAATGCATATGTATATGTAGGTGGATTTGAATGTATCGGAAATGCTTTCCCATAAATTTGTGGCTTGTTATAGAGATTATTTTTTTGATGGTCCCAAAAACAAAACCCTGAATCAAGACATTAATATTATTATCATCATGTAGGGAGGAATTTTCAACTCTTTATCCCCACTTAAGAGGGAAAAATATATTTGGGGGTATAAATTCATTTGAAATGATGGGAGGATAAAATCTAAAAAAACCTGGTTAACAATTTAGAATGTATTATTAGAATAAAAATATAACTAATTGATTTCCAAATGTATCTCTAAGGTCACATTTTGTACTATATCACAAGTATACAAGGTAATCCCCTCAACTTTATGTCAAAAAATATTCTGAGCCCACGTAATTTACCCACTCATCTAAAAAATATATTTAACTATACTTTTGAATATGTAGATTTTTTTAAATTACAGTACAATTGAGAAAATATAGATAACCAAATGATTAAAAAATAGTTTAAATGAAATATATAATTGCCTTAGAAAATGAAATGTTCAGGGATTCATGTTTTTTAATGTTATAAAATTTATTTAATAAATTTGAAAATGTAATATCCATAATCATTATTATTAAAAAAATTTAAAAAAAATTGAGAAAAATATGTAAATTGTTTTGAAATATGTTTTGATCATTAAATTTTATAAAATAAAACACAATTTTAATCAATTTCAAAAATAATTTTGCTTATTGCGTTCAGTCATTGACCTTATTACATGATTTCGATGTTTTTTATAATTCACCATATCATAAAAAGACTATCATTGAGGCGCAAACTAAAAATTATAATTTGAATATTATTTATAATATTTTTAATGAAGTGCCTTAAAAAGTCATAGTGTTCATCATGTGTGGTCAATTTATTGGAAATCCATTCTTTGTATTGAAAAAATAGACATTTAGGGTAACCAAATTTATTTTGATGAGCATCCAGTGATTCTTAAAAAAATATGTAATTAAGAAAAGAAAGATATATTTTTTATGATAAGATTGTATAAATTTATCCCTACATTGTTTTAAGGACCTGACCTTAAAAATTACACAATCTAGAGTTTTATGTCAATAATTTATTCTAAAACATTTGAGGATCATTTTAAGTTTATTTTTTTATAGAATTAGGTCATAACACATATATTGAAAAACTATATAATATAAAGTGGACCCTTTTAATCAGTATCCATTTCCCACTGTATAAAAAAATATAATTTCATTTCATGAAAAATCACCGTGATAATCAAATTGAGGTATTCCATTACCTTACCCATCCTTAAATCATGTGAAAAACATTTTAAAAAAAATGTGATTAGCACGAAATGTTATATACGATATATAAAAATAATAAAACTATTAGTTTAATGGAAATCATGAAAACCCATGAAAATCCTTTTTTAAAAACATAAATTATTGTACAAAAAAGGAAATTATCATTATTTTAAAAAGATTATTTATATTAAATATTTAGAACAAATGGTTTCCATGAAAACTTATTTTCATGCAATGAAATGTCAGGTATGTGCCATAGGACATAATCTCATAGAACTATTAAATGACCCTTACAAAACCTGTACAAATTAGAATAACCATTTGATGAACTTCCAATATAATTCAACAGAGAAAATAATCCTTACCTAATTAATTGGGGCACTATTTTGGTGCACCCATCATTTCAGCAATAATAGGCTCATTCCGTGCTATATTGTCGCACCCATCATATAAGTTGTAATGGGACCACATGAAGTTATTTGAGAAAAACCATTTCTCATGTATAATTCTCAAGTACCGTATCTTGAATAAAAAAATTTATACCTAAATTTAACATCATAAACAAATTTAAAAACTATTTTTAACTCATTATAAACCACATGCAGTTATCAGAATACCATTTTGTTAAAATCCAATATTAAATACGAAAATACAGTTTGGTTTGGAAAAACTATTTTAGAATCCAAAATCCCATAAAAATGGAAAGGGGGGTTTTTAGTTGAATAAAAATAAAAACTTGTAAATTAATAAAAACATATAATAATGTTTAGTGGATGGTAAAATCTGTAGTCTCCATATACGTTAAAATATAATATTCCTTTTGTCATTTTTTAGAAATATTCTGTATAAAACATGTAAAAGTATTCTTTCTGAAAACCTTTGATATAAAGTAAAATTATACATAAAATGTAATTTATAAATACCTTTTTATATAAAAACTCTTATAAAGTATTTTTTAAAACATGGACATGGAATACAATGAGTTGAAATGAAAACTTAAAAAAAAATTAAATGAAAAGTCACTTATCACTCGGGAAACACTTGAATCGTAAGACCCACAAAATTATAAAATTAAAATAATTAAATAGCATTAGAATATATAAATTCAACCAATAATAGGTTGATAGTTTTGTATATACACCTCATAAAAGAATATAGGTGTACAACATCAAAATATGTCTCAACGAAAAGAAATTGAGACGATATCCCTTACACTAGGTTTGACTCATCACACATATTCATTACATTCATGATTAAAAAACATATGTTTATTATTTAATTTTTCATGAAATTTTTTAAACTTTATTATTCCTTTTATTTCACTTATTACCATATTAAATTTTATTACTTAATCAATTAGGTACACATAGAATTTTTTTATCCATATTCAGATTATGTGTGAAAAATGAATATTATAGGTTGACAATGGTGAAAGTGGAAATTTTTTAAAAATAACCATAATAATAACAATTAGAAAGTAGTTATATTATTTATACATAAATTATACTTCTTATACCAATCATTAAATATGGTTTGGAAAAACGAACAACATTGTGATCAAAGACAAAGTTGGTTGTACATATGCGTGAATAATGTTTCCATTATTCAACAATGATTATTGAAAATAGGTAAGTAATATATCATATTTACAAAATAATAATAGTTTAATATATATAACATTATTTTATTAAATAAACTTATATATATAATCATTGTTTTGTGGTGATGAGGAGATAATAAATCGCTTCATGAAGGCTGTAGTCCACACAAATATGAACGAACTTATCATTTTCCAGAGAGTTAAATTATAAGAAATATAATGATATATTATCTTTTAATTATTATAAATAAGACCTTTGTCACGACCCGTCCTCAGGGCCCGTGCTGTGACTACCCCAAGCCTGCCTTACATAGGCCAGGGGGTGGAGACTAGCACCAAAGGCATAAAATCCCGATAACTGGGAAGGCATTTCCTTTATAAAAGAAAACAAGCACCAAAGAGTACAAGCGGAAGCAAAACACTAAGTACAAAAGAAAAGTTGAAAAGTAAATGGGCCAGAATACAAACCCAAAAGAAAGTAAGACTACAACCAAACAAGGTACAATAGAAAAAGGCAAACAAGTGGAAGTAGGAAGCAGATCCTGGGTCTTCCTCCTCGGATCCTACCTGAAGGGTAGGTACATATGGTGCAGCTCCTGGTCGTCCACCACGTATCCTACCTGAAGGGTATGTACATATAGCCTCCTCTACGCTCTCGTCCGTCAACCTCCTCTGTGAGTCTTCACGTCGTGTAGTCCACCTCCGAGTACTGACTCGTCATGTGGTCCACCTCTGGGTACTGACTCGTCGTGTGGTCCACCTTCGGGTACTGAATCGTCATCTGCAACCAGCACAACGAGGTGCGGGCATAGCCCGTGCAGGGGTGAGTATAACGATACTCAATAGGGACCCCGAGACCCTCAAAGTCTCACTAAACCAACAAGGATAACCACAAAGAAGATCTCAACAGATAACCTCTACTTAGGTATATGCCCATACATATACCTAAGTTATCAAGTAACCCATCTCAATCATGAGGAAACACAAGGATCATGAATTCAATGGATAACCACTACCCAGGTATATGCCCGTACATATACCTAAGTTATCAAGTGACCCATCTCAATCATGAGGAAACACAAGGATCATGAAATCAATGGATAACCACTACCCATGTATATTCCCATACATATACCTAAGTTATAAAGTGAGCCATCTCAATCATGAGGTAAACACAAAGGTTAAAAAGTCTCAGCTCAAACCAGGATTTTCATTATCGAAACCGTAACTGCTGAAGAGCTCCGTCTCTGGAGTGTACAGTGGTCCTATCACGACTCCGAGGTACTGATCACTAACCTAAGACTGCTGAGGAACTCCTCCTGTCGAGTACCGCGGGTCTGCGGCCAACTACCAGGCGCTCCATCCACTGTGGGTCTGTCGCCAAATACCGGGCGCTCCCCCCAATAGCCTACAGAGGTACTCCTCCTGTCAAGTACCGCGGGTTTGCGGCCAACTACCGGGCGCTCCGTCCGCCATGGGTCTGTCACCAAATACTGGGTGCTCCGTCCACTGGGCTAGTCGACTCACTCCAAGTCGAGTCGGTCAGGCAGTCGTCAGGTCTCATCCGGCTACACGGTCTCCGTACTCCGCACGCTTGTCTCCGGGGGGTCCGCTCCACGAGCTACTGGTCGATACTCCAAGTATCACAAAGTCCCACAAAGAAGTATCTCAAAGGACCGCCTCGTCATAGGGGTCTCAACGCAACAGACGGCGCGTCAATCAGACGCCCGGTCTGTGAGTTATTAGCCTTTTTGTCCCAGGGGCCCAATTGGTTTCGTGTGTGAACCAAACCGGTCGTAACTCAACTATACCGCGAACACTCATAGGGTATACTCATAGGGTATACTCATAGGGACTGTTTCTCAACGTGATCACCAACAACGCTGACGGTTCGTCAAACAGACGTTCTGTCAGAAAGGTATCAGCTTTTCCGTTCCAGGGGCCCGGTTGGATTTCAGTGCGATCCAACCCGGCCACTATCCATCTGCATCCAAATCTCAGGTGGAGGATGCCAAAAGTTCCGTATCGTCAACCGGAACTCAACACAACAGACGGCGCGTCCTTCGGACACCCGGTCTGAGAGTTATTGGCATTTTCGTTCCAGGGGCCCGGTTGGTTTTTAAGGCAAAACCAACCCGACCGTACTCCACCTGCGTCCAAACATCGGGCGGAGTATGCCAAAAGATCCGTCTCACCAAGAGGAACTCAACAAAGATGACGGCACGTCATTCAGACGTCCGTAGCTCAAGATATGAGCGTTTCCGCTCCGAGGGCCCGGTTGGTTTCGTGTATGAACCAACCCGGCCGAACTCAAAGAAATCCGAAACCTTGAGTACGATATACCAAAACGACCGTCTCGAGCCAAGGATCGTTTTGCTGCTGACGGAGAGTCGTTTGGAGGCCCGTAGACCAAGATACGGGCATTTGACTGAATGTGGTACGAAACTGGGGGTCTGGGCCCGGGCGGCGACCCGGCCCGACAACCAGGCCCGACTCGGAAAAAAATCCGGCCCGGCGTGGGGGCGCGGGCCGGCACGGCGGCGCGGCCTGGGCGCAGTTCATGTGCCGCGCGCGGGGGGCAAAGCCCCCCCCCCCCCCCCCTTGGTGAACCGCGACCCTTAATTGGGGCCGCTTTTGAGACCCAGCCAGGGGAAATTAATTCCCCCGGTCTCCACTGCCCGGCCGACCCCCACTGGCCGACCGGTTTCGCCAGCAAGGACCGGCGACGGCCGGTCCTTCCTTCGCCGACACCGGCGGCCCGGTGCCGGCCGTCGGTCATCTTGCTCCGCCGCGGCCCAGAACCGGCCGCGGCCTATGCCATCCGGCGCGATGCGACGACACCGCTCTCCTCCGCTGCGGCCCCGCTCCGGCTGCAGCGCCCTTGACTTCCTTCGGCGTGACGCGACGGCGTCGCGTTCTTGAAATCTTTCCACGACGCGGCGCGACGGCACCACGCATTTCCTTCCGCTTGAATCCACGTGGTGCGACGACACCATGCCTTCCCGAACCAATCAACAAAGATTCAACACGAATAAAAAGGAGGAGGGTCGGCCGGGTTTGTGAGGTCCGAACTCCTCACGTTAAATTGATAGCAATCGGCCTTTAATGAACGATAAACTTCAAAATCTTTTAAATTAAATAAAAAGATTTGGAATCAAGGCCCGACAAATATAAACCTTCAAGTTTGAAGGAGAGGTCCACATAACTTTAAAAAGTTAAAACCCCTACCTTGATTTTAGAGGTGATGAGATTCGGCGTCGCGAAAAGAGATGTCGCGGAAGAAGACGTCGTCGGTGTTGCGGGTAGGGCGTCGCGGAAGACGGTTCCCGAGAACGTGGTGTTCTTCGTCGATGTCCGATTTTTTCTTCGCGTTCTTTGTCAAGAGGATGAAGAAAGTTCAAGACTTCTAAGCCTTTTTTTCCAAAAGCTCTCAAACAACACAACCCAACCAAAAGAAATAAGTTCACTTATTTTATTAACTTCACATGGCTTTTGAAATTCAAGTGTTTGAAATTCAAAAGACTCACACAACTCACCACATTAAATTCAACTCATTTAAGACATAAGTTATGACTAAGTTAAATTCATTTAAGTGGGAGTTGAGGGGTTTTAGAGGATATGAAGAGGTGGGGTTCGTGTGGGCCCCACCACCCTCATAACCTCCCAAGGGAGGTTGGGTGGTTACCCAACTTCCACCATGAGCTAACACTTAGAGTAAGTTAATAAAAATTGTAGTGTAGTTATAAAATAAACTTCCACAATTTTTATAATCAACACTCATTTAAATGCAACTCCGGAACAGGAGTTCCTAAGCAAAAACCGGCGCTGCGAGTTCATCGGTGCCCTCAGAATTCGATTCTGAGCACCGGTCAAAAGTTATAAATTCCCGCTCAGTCGTTCACTGAACGTACCCGAGCCATACTTCGGAAATTAATTCCGGGCACACCGGGCCTCGGAATCAGGTGCCGTCAGAAACTGCGTTCTTGTAAAATTCCAAGAAAATTAAGAAAAATTTTCCTTGGAATTTCCGGGTCTTTACATTACTCCCACCTCAGGGCTTTACGTCCCCGTAAAGCTTAAACACAAACTAGGGTCACAAAAGCGGTACAGAGCACACATCTGAGCCTTCCGCTCCTATGTGCTCACCTGGAGGTTTCCGTACTGCCAAAGAAAATGTACAAGAGGAATCGACCGTCCTTGTAGGACATTCTCCCATCGATCCTCAATCTCTACTAGAACCTCCACGCATGTCGCCTTGTCATCGACGTCCAGCTCCTCATGGTCGATAATATGCGGAAGGTCGAGAACGTATCTCCTCGGTTGGGATAACTGAAAAACATCGTGCACCTAGTGAAACAAAAGTGGATGGGTCAAGCGGTAAACCACCTCGCCTACCCAGTTGAGGACCTAGAAAGGTCCGTTGAACCTAGGAGATAACTTGCCTCCTTGGCCACATCTCCGTAAACCTCGTTGAGGTGAGACTTGTATAAGGACATGATGGTCATCCTCAAACTCTAGAGGCCTCCATGTCCTGTCAGCATAAGGCTTCTGTCGGCCCTTTTCCGTCCTCACCCGCTCTTGGATGACCTGGACCTTCTCTAGTCTCACAAGAGCTGCTATGATTTCTTCTTTTCCGATAAGAGAAATCTGGTCTCATCCCCTGGATGAACCACATTCGTTGCCTAATACAGTCAATCCTGACATGAATGATGAATTCATGCCATGGATGACGCAGTAAGGCCTCGACGTAACTACCAAGAGATCCAACTATCACTCTCGCCTCCAAGGGTCGAGTCACACTGTCGTCATCAGTGTGTGGTAACTAGGTCTCCTTCAGTTGAAAACTTGAAAGTGAGGGTCAAGTCAACAGTCTTAACCGGGACCACTCAATATCAACCAAACAAATGGACATGAAAGCAAACAAAGATACGTGTCTTTTTATTATTGCAGCTCATAGTACAAGACACAAAGCAACTACAGAAAGATATCAACAAAACCAGAAGCAACAAGATCAATAGCCTCCAGGTCTGAAGCTAGTCCTGCTCCTGTCCATCTGCTTCCGGAGCTCCATGACCGTAGATCTCAACTACCTGAAGCTGAGCTCTCCCAATTCCTCCTATCCCCTATGGTCGGGGTGGGCCTCCTGGTGGTGGTGGTGGAGACATTCCGAAGCGTCTCCCACCTCCAGCTGCACGGCCAGCTCCTCTGCCATGGCCGCCTACTCCTTGCGGTCCGCCCTAATTGAACCTCTGCCTCTGACTCGGAGGTTATTCATTTAACTGCTGGTCATCTGCATGATGGGTCGGACAGTCACGTTCCATGTGACCCATTCCGCCGCAGGAGTAACACTGTCCACTCTCGGCACGTCTGGCTCTGACGCCACCTCGGTTTCCCCGTACAACTGAACCTGAGTCATGCAGTCGGCCACCAGTAGGTCTGGTCCTCTTGGACCTCTGCGTCATCTGTCTACTGTCTACTGTAGAAGACTCAACCGCAAGTCGGCTAGTGGTGGGTCGTGCTGGTGGAGACTGCTCAACAAGGAAACTCTCCACTAAGAGGGCTCTCTCCAACACCCCTGTCTGGGTCGGAATGCTGTGAGAAACAACAGAAGCTCTAATCTCTCGCCTGAGCCCCTTCTCGAAGGTTCGGGCCCTGAAGAACGGGTCCCGTACCATATCTGTGGACTAGCGCGAGAGGTCTGTGAACCTCGCTGAATACTGCGCCACTGACATGCTGCCCTGACGTAGCTGAAGTAGCTCCTGTATACGCACCGCTCGAAGGGTGGCTGGTACAAACTCTGCCCGGAACAGTCTCTCGAAGTCTGCCCAAAGAAGTGTCACCTCGTCATGCATCTGGAGAATCAGGCTCCACCATCTTCCTGCTGCTGCATGAAGAAGGCTGGCAGCAAGGATCACCATGAAGTCTGCCTACATCCCCACTAGCCTGAAGACTCTCACCATAGCCTCCAGCCAATCCTCAGCCGCCTGCGGGTCCGTCCCTCCCTGAAACCTTGGTGTCCTCTGGCGCTGGAACTCATGCAGTGTGCTCAAGCGACGTGCATCTTCTACTGCTGGGGCTGGTGGCATCGGTGGCCCAACGGGTAGTATTACCACCGGTGCCTCCACTGGTGCCTCAACTGGGATAGGGGCCTGTACTGAGGCCTCGTCGCGCGGCGGGCTGTCAGTACGCACCACTCTCGGGGCTCTAGCTGGTCGTCCATGGGGAGGCATCCTAAAAGAAACAACGTGACATGGTCAAAAGATTATACCTGGTGAGCTGACCTGGTTTGAGCTGACATTAAATAAAACTTCTGGAAAACACACACGCAATCAGTGTTTTCGTGCACAAAGTCGGAAATCAGTTGTCAGGGTCCTGGTGTATGGATACGTCGGCCGCCCGCACCAACACTGGACTCCCTGAACTGAAAACCACACTCAGTTCTCTTAACACTATTGCTTCACATAAAGAAACATCAGAGTTATAAGTTCAGCGGTAGAACCGAACTCCTCTGATACCAATTTGTCACGACCTGTCCTCGGGGCCCGTGCCGTGACTACCCCAAGCCCGCCTTCCATAGGCCAGGGGATGGCGACTAGCACCAAAGGCGTAAAATCCGGATAACTGGGAAGGAATTTCCTTTATAAAAGAAAACAAGCACCACAGAGTACAAGCGGAAGCAAAACACTAAGTACAAAAGAAAAGCTGAAAAGTAAATGGGCCAGAATACAAACCCAGAAGAATGTACGACTACAACCGAACAAGGTACAACAGAAAAAGACAAACAGCTGGAAGTAGGAAGCAGCTCCTGGGTCATCCTCCTCGGATCCTACCTGAAGGGTAGGTGCAGATGGCACAGCTCCTGGTCGTCCACCACGGATCCTACCTGAACGGTAGGTATTGATAGCCTCCTCCACGCTCTCATTCGTCAACCTCCTCTGTGAGTCGTCACGTCGTGTAGTCCACCTCCAGGTTCTGACTCGTCGTGTGGTCCACCTCCGGGTACTGACTCGTCGTGTGGTCCACCTCTGGGTACTGACTCGTCGTCTGCAACCAACACAACGAGGTGCGGGCATAGCCCGTGCAGGGGTGAGTATAAAGATACTCAGTAGGGACCCCGAGACCCTCAAGGTCCCACTAAACCAACAAGGATAACCACAAAGAAGATCTCAACAGATAACCTCTACTTAGGTATATTCTCATACATATACCTAAGTTATCAAGTAACCCATCTCAATCGTGAGGAAACACGAGGATCATGAAATCAACGGATAACCACTACCCAAGTATATGCCCATACATATACCTAAGTTATCAAGCGACCCATCTCAATCATGAGGAAACACAAGGATCATGAAATCAACGGATAACCACTACCCAGGTATATGCCCATACATATACCGAAGTTATCAAGTGACCCATCTCAATCATGAGGTAAACACAAAGGTCAAAAAGTATCAGCTCAAACCAGGATTTTCATTATCGAAACCGTAACTGCTGAAGAGCTCCGTCTCTGGAGTGTACAGTGGTCCTATCACGACTCCGAGGTACTCCTCACTAACCTAAGACTGCCGAGGTACTTCTTTTATCGAGTACCGCGGGTCTGCGGCCAACTACCGGGCACTCCGTCCGCTGTGGGTCTGTCGCCAAATACCGGGCCCTCCCCCCAATAGCCTATAGAGGTAATCCTCTTGTCGAGTACCGCGGGTTTGCGGCCAACTACCGGGCGCTCCGTCCGCCGTGGGTCTGTCGCCAAATACCGGGCGCTCTGTCCACTCGGCTAGTCGACTCACTCCAAGTCGAGTCGGTCAAGCAGTCGTCAGGTCTCAGCCAACTACACGGTCTCCGTACTCCGCATGCTCGTCCCTGGGAGGGTCCGCTCCACGAGCTACTGGTCGATACTCCAAGTTTCACAAAGTCCCACAAAGAAGTATCTCAAAGGACTACCTCGTCATAGGGGTCTCAACGCAACAGACGACGCATCAATCGGACGCCCAGTCTGTGAGTTATTAGCCTTTTCGTTCGAGGGGCCCGGTTGGTTTCGTGTGCAAACCAAACCGGCCGTAACTCAACTATACCCCGAACACTCGTAGGGTATACTCATAGGGACTGTTTCTCAACGTCATCACCAACGCCGCTGATGGTTCGTCAAATGGACGTTCTGTTATAAAGGTATCAGCTTTTCCGTTCCAGGGGCCCGGTTGGATTTCGATGCAATCCAACCCGGCCACTACCCATCTGCATCCAAATCTCGGGCGGAGGGTGCCAAAAGTTCAGTATCGTCAACCGGAACTCAACGCAATAGACGACGCGTCATTCGAACGCCCGATCTGAGAGTTATTGGTTTTTTCGTTCCAGGGGCCCGGTTGGTTTTTAAGGCAAAACCAACCCTACCGTACTCCACCTGCGTCCAAACCTCGGGCGGAATATGCCAAAAGATCCGTCTCACAAAGAGGAACTCAACAAAGCTGACGGCACGTCATTCGGACGTCCGTAGCTCAAGATATGAGCGTTTCCGCTCCGAGGGCCCCGTTGGTTTCGTGTACGAACCAACCCGGCCGAACTCAAAGTAATCCGAAACCTTGAGTGCGATATACTGAAACGACCGTCTCAATACAAGGATCGTGTTGCCGCTGACGGCGAGTCGTTTGGAGGTCTGTAGCCCATGATACGGGCATTTGACCGAAAGTGGTCCGAAACTGGGGGTCTGGGCCCGGGCCGACCCGGCCCGACCCCCCCTGGGTCGGCCGAACCGGGTCGCCCGGCCCGGGCGGCGACCCGGCCTGACGACCCGTCCCGGCTTGGAAAAAAATCCGGCCCGGCGCGGCGGCGCGGCCTGGGCACCGTTCGTGTGCCGCGAGCGGGGGGCAAAGCCCCCCCCCCTTTGTGAACCGTGACCCTTAATTGGGGCCGCTTTGAGACCCAGCTGGGGGAAATTAATTCCCCCGGTCTCCACTACCCGGCCGGCCCGCACTGGCCGGCCGGTTTCGCTAGCAAGGACCAGCGACGGCTGGTCCTTCCTTCGCCAACACCGGCAGCCCGGTGCCCGCCGCCAGTTATCTTGCTCCACCGCGGCCCAGAACCGGCCGCGGCCTATGCCGTCCGGCGCGATGCAACGACACTGCTCCCCTCCGCCGCGGCCCCGCTCCAGCCGCGGCGCCTTTGACTTCGACGCGACGCGACGACGTCATGTTCTTGAAATCTTTCCATGGCGCGGCTCGACGGCGCCGCACATTTCCTTCCGCTTGAATCCGCGTGGTGCGACGACACCACACCTTCCCGAACCAATCCACAGAGATTCAACATGAATAAAAAGGAGGAGGGTCGGCCGGGTTTGTGCGGTCCGAATTCCTCACGTTAAATTGATAGCAATTGGCCTTTAATGAACGATAAACTTTCACAATCTTTTAAATTAAATAAAAAGATTTGGAATCAAGGCCTGAAAAATATAAACCTTCAAGTTCGAAGGAGAGATCCACATAACTTTAAAAAGTTAAAACCCCTACCTGTATTTAAGAGGTGACGAGATTCGGTGTCGCGAAAAGATATTTTGCAAAAGAAGACGTCGTCGGTGTTGCGGGTATGGCGTCGCGGAAGACGGTTCCCGAGAACGTGGCGTTCTTCGTCGATGTCCGATTTGTTCTTCGCGTTCTTTGTCAAGAGGATAAAGAAACTTCAAGACTTCTAAGCCTTTTTTTCCAAAATCTCTCAAACAACACAACCCAACCAAAAGAAATAAGTTCTCCACGTATTTTATTAACTTCACATGGCTTTTGAAATTCAAGTGTTTGAAATTCAAAAGACTCACACAACTGACCACATTAAATTCAACTCATTTAAGACATAAGTTATAACTAAGTTAAATTCATTTAAGTGGGAGTTGAGGGGTTTTAGAGGATATGAAGAGGTGGGGTTCATGTGGGCCCCACCACACTCATAACCTCCCAAGGGAGGTTGGGTGGTTACCAAACTTCCACCATGAGCTAACACTTAGAGTATGTTTATAAAAATTGTAGTGTAGTTATAAAATAAACTTCCACAATTTTAATAATCAAAAATCGTGTAAACGCAACTCCGGAATATGAGTTCCTAAGGAAAAACCGGCGCTGCGAGTACATCGGTGCCCTCGGAATTCGATTCTGAGCACCGGTTCAAAAGTTAGAAATTCCCACTCGTTCGTTCACTGAACGTACCCGAGCCAAACTTCGGAAATTAATTCCGGGCACACCGGGCCTCAGAATCAGGCGCCGTCAGAAACTGTGTTCTTGTAAAATTCCAAGAAAATTAAGAAAAAATTTTCCTTGAAATTTCTGGGTCTTTACAACCTTAATATAATAATTATTTCATTTATATAATATATATTTATTATACATATTTTTATTTATATCCTTGTAAAGCGTTAGGAAAAAATGAATCACATCTCTTCGTGAGGCAACAGTTCACCGTACGCCTGAGCAACACTATAATATCTACTATGGAATGGAAAATAATATATATAAATATATATAATATAATGACTCCATATATATAATTATGTTATAATGATCATATATATACTTTATATGTCTCATCATACCCATCCATGAGAGGCATTGATGGAAAACAAGTCACATAGGTTCACATGACGGCAATCCACCACACATACGAGCGACATTATTGTTTCCCATTTATAAAAAAAAGAGATAGATCTAGGTAACAACCTTAAAATAATAAAATCAAAGTATATGGGAGATTCATGTTTTATTATTTAATATAAAAAGAAATAATATTTTATGGATATGGAAGAATAAATGAAACAAAAATGCATTGTTAGTAATTTTATTCTCAAACCACCATTATAGAATTATGCGTAAGGTATTACACGAATAGGTTTATGACCAAAAAATGGATTCTAGTATGAGGGTGTAGAATTAGGGAAGTTATTTGTGTAGGATTTTTCTCTACAAAAATGTATTTATGGTGTGAATAATAAAGAATATGGGGTTGAATTTTATAAGTGAGGTTAGTGGAAATTTTTTAAATTTTAAAACAAAATGGTGTACCCACATTTTTCACATTTCAAAAGTATAAAAAATTAATTATTATAGAGAATTAGACATTATAAGGTCTAAATATTTATAAAAAATAAATTTTAGACACGGTTTTAGGTCATTTATCCCTCATCAGTTTAGTTTAACCCATGGTAAATTTGTTTTTACCTTAACTGTGACAATTAATTTTTACTGTTTTTCTATTCATTATGGTAAAAAATAATTTCTAATTTATTAGATAATATAAAAAACTCTTTTTCAAAATTTTGAATCTATTTTACCAAATTAAATTCACATAAATAGAAAATTTTAATTTAAAACAAAACCCACAGATGCGATGAAAAGATGAGTTTTCAAGAAGTTTATTTTTCAAGAAAAAGATAATTTTATTTTAAATATATTATTAATAATAATTATTGTATGAATATATAATAATATTTATTTATATATAATATATACATTGAATAGAAAATAATTCAGATTATTTATTATGTTTAATAATGAAAAAAAGATATATTGTGCGTTTTATTACAGTTTTTAGAAAAACCCCTTTTTAAACCCAATTGTTTTTAAAAAAAGTTCAATATATAGTTGATTAAAAATTAATTAAGTGTACTAAATATTATTAAATAATAATAATAATTATTTTAATCACATTAAAAACATAATTTTACTTTTAAATTAATAAATTTATATAAAAGAAATTATTTTTTATAATAATCGGTATTTTTAATTATTCAATGAAAAATCTAGTTTTTTAGGAAAAATACAAATATTAAACATTTTTTATATTTTGATGTGATGATTTAAAAAATGATATAAAAGTTTTCAAATCAAAAAACAAAAAAGTATAAACTTAATTTTTCATAATACATTTAAATAAAAATGTTTAATTAAATCTATTTCATTTTAGAAAAATAACATAGTATTTTTCAAATAAATATAACTGTATTAATAAATATGAATATGATTCATTGTATCTTTATGTATGTTTTCCTATCACCACCCATTATATTTATTCATCCCAATTTTATTATATTTTTATATTAGTTGAGAAATATTTTCCGCAGTGCATTTTTAGGTTCCCTTATTTCCTCTTCTACCATATGAGTTTTCCATAAATCCATAACCTAGTGAATAACATTTGTACACAAAACATACTCTATATGTCCGAAAAATTTATATAGATGTTCCTAATGATAATTATTCCCTTCCAATTGAACTAATTTTGGATCAAAGGATGAGTTTAATTGGTAACTTATATCATTAACATCAAGAAAATAAAACCATTATGTATATAGGATAAATGTAGCTATAAGGTCACTTAATAAGAAAATAATTCCACTTTCAATAGGATTTCATATGGTCAAATGAAATTTGGACTTACCTTCCCTTTCTTACTGAAACACAGAATACTTTCCAATGATAATTCTTTTCAAAAACATGATTAGCAACCTCAAACGAAATAATAATCCTCTTATTACATGTATAAAATTTCTTCCTACTCTAACTAATCCTCATATATTGATAAATCAAATTCACATTCTCAACCATTTTCTTTGCTAACTCTATTACCACAAGTTTTCTTTTCTCCCATATTATATAAAAAATCCAATTCCCAAAACCTCTTTTTATATAATGTCCCTAATGGGTTCATCTATATACTTGAATGAAAACTATTATTATATGAAAACCAAACCAATGAAAGTTGTCGATCCAAAATTACATTTTTTCCATTGAACAAGAACAAAGAATCTCTTCCATGGTTTGAATCATCTGATCATAATGACCATCTCTTTGAGGATGAAAGGATGAGGTTAAATTTAATTTAGTATACAATTGTTAGGTCGAAAGAGTAATTAAGTTGGTTACTATTACAAGAGTAGGGGTCAATTGTAGTTTAAAAACATTGAACTAAAACAAAAAATACCTCTTAAAATAAAAAAAATTGGAATCAGACTTAATCCAATGATCAGAGTGTTTGAATCATAATAAAAAATGATATGATTTTATCATTATTAAAAATATATTGTTAATAAAAATGATATGAAATATTTTTAAAAAACATTCTAACATAATATGTTCTGTATAATAAATACTTGTAAAAACAAAAAACAAAAAATTTTATATGTAATAATGACTTACAAGCTATATTGAAAACAAATAACTCTTTTAACCTTAAGATTAATTTTTTTCAGTAACCTAGACTAAAAGTATCCAATGTTTTATACTTATTGTGATGTTTGAATTTCCAAACCAGAAATCCCTATATACGATGATCAAAATATGCTCTATCTTAACATCCTCAAAATTCCTTAATACGATGGTCAACATCTATATTCTTATCCCTAGAATCCCTTGATCTGATGGCTCAGATTCACCATCTTCCCATCCGGATAATCCCTCAATCATAAAAATGAATAGACACATAATAACTATGAAAATGTTCTATAAGAAACACCTTAACAAGGATTCTTTCAAATGGAAACTATCTAAAGTATTCCAATGACAAGGAACAAGATGATCACATAGATGAAACATTATAAGAGTTTAGTTGAAAAATGCATCTGCTCAAAACTCTTAAAATAACTAACTATTTATAGAAAAAGATCCAATGGTATTATTACTGAGTTAGCTATAATGACCTCAGATTGCTGGCTCTTTGATAGATCTCAATCTTCTGGTATAACTAAATGTCCAATGTTGTATTTTTTAGGAGCATTAAAATGATAAAAGTACTACTTATGTCTGATTATAAAAATTATTCAGCCTGATGTACTTCCTTATAGATTATCTATCTGATGAAATCACTGAGTGTTAGTCTGATGTATCGATACACAGTCAGTCAGAAAACCATTTGATTGTATGAAATCTTTTGTGTCTTAAATTTTTTTAATAAACATTCAAAATTTCCTCAATTTAGAACACCGATTTAGTCAAAAAAATTAGTAATTCTAATTTCTCATTCAATGATTCCTGAATGAACATACATTTTTCCTATACGTTAGATAGTTATGGAATATGATCACTCTACCTTTTGAAGGTAAGTAAAATAAAATAAAATTATATGTTAAAAACCGTAACTTATTAGTCCAATTGATTGGGCTCAACCTGAGGAGGTTTTGGTATATTAGGTCCAATATCAATTGATCACCCTTAATTTTCATATTTATTTGAATCCATCTCTTGAATTTTCTATTTAATTGTTTTTCTTATAAAACACTCAAAATATGAATTCTTTTTCTTTATTATGTCTCATAATAATTTTTTCTTTTTGATTTTCAGTTTTTTTTCTCAGGGGATGAGCGATCCTCTATTTTTATTGACTATTTTTATTCAAAAGTACATTCTATGTTATCAACATTTTTATATTGTAATGTAAAATGTGTTGAAGATAATGGAGACTCCAACAATTTATTTTAATTTGATTATTCATTAGTTTGGGTCTTTTCCTTATGAACTTATTCCTCTTATTCCACTTATTTTCCCACTTCCGATTCTTCTTCCACATCTTCATCAATATATTCTTCAAAAATATTCTTTAAATTATTTTTAATCTTATTCTTAAACATATTTATAAATTACTTCTTCTAAATGTATGGATATTCTTAATAATCCCTATCTAACTAATTTAAATAATGATTCTTTCATAGGTAACCTAGGAACCAATTCATCCAAAACAAGTATTTCTATTCCCTTATCTTCTTGTGAAGGGAGTCATGAATAAATAACTAATTTTTGTTCCAAACAAATCTAGCATTATTAAATACTTGAACTATATGATAAACTTATGGGATATGATTCTATAAACCCTTTTTAATATCTCTAAACAAACATTCAAAAACACTTCCTTATACTAACCTTTTTATTGTATTATTTCATTTCTATTATTATTTTAAATAATAAACATTTATAATTTTTATAACTTTACCATAGCATGATTGAGACCAAACAGAGTGTCTCTTGGATTCTTTTAAGCATTATGAACTAATAGATTTTTGATCTCATAAATATACATATTTTTTTGTTTTTTTGTATCATCTTTGAAGTAGACGTAACAACATGTCTTTTCTTTTTTCAAAAACATCCTCCTTCATTGGAGGCTCTGAATCTGTATGAGAACCATCAACCTTATCAAAACATTTCTGTGAATTTGAGTCAAAAACAAATTTCATTCTACCAATCACCTCTCACCAATAAATAATTATTTTCCCATCACTATATATGTTTTATTTTGAAGATTGATTGCTTCCATAATGATTACAAACAATATTTTGATAAAGTATATAAACATTACAATCTACGACTTAATTAATTGAATTTTAATAGCCTCTATAGTAATGAAATATTTAGCAAATTTATTTTCCTCATATTTACAAAAAATGCACCGAAAATGATATTAGATACTTTCAATGTATCACTATCACCATTTTTTTGGGTATTATATACCCTTCAATACAAAAAAAGAACTATATTGTTAGTTTTTATGTGTGATACCTTCCTTAATTTCTCATAACCTGGAAAAAAATATGATTTTCCCAAAATTTCTAAAAAGATCTACATTTTTAAGAAGTTTTTATAAATTTAAATATACATCACCGCCATTAGGAACACTATATAATAATATATTATAAAAGAGCTTCTATTTAATAAATAACATGGTAGAAGAAACTAATTCTCTATCACCTTCTTTTAGAAACTCAACAAATAATTAAAATTCCTTGAATATTTATGTGTATTTAAAATTGAATTATTTTTCAGGTTTCACTATGCATACATCCTCCCAATATTAAAATGTAATTATTATTTTTATAATATTATCATATTTGTCAAAAAAATTATTTATACTAACCTTTCCTTATGAAATTATATTTTTTCATAATATTTCATTGCTATTATTACACTAATTCGAGTTTCGATCAATCAGACAAATACTAAAAGAATTCGACTGACCAATTTAGAAGATGAAAGAGTTTGGGTGTTTAAATTTTTAGAACTATGTGGAATAAGGGGTGGAACTCCCTTATATATGAAAAAAGTGGAATCGATTTATCTTACAAAAATAAATGAATTATTTAGATTAAATCTTTTTTTTATTTTAAAAACAAAATTTAATAAAAGAATGTTTTAAATGTTTCTTTGAACTCTCAATGTTTTAAAACATTTCATCAAATTATAATATAGTTTGTTTTGAGAAATTTTATGTTTTAAAATAAATGTATTTATATTTAAAAAATAAAAAAATTATAAACTAAAGTAATGATTTAGTTCCAACACTAAAATAATAGAAGAGTACCATTTGGAGTTTAATGTTTTATAGATATTATTTATTTATTCTTATTATCTTTATAAAGAAAATTTATTAGAACTATTTATAAAAACTGATTACGATAAATTTATAATATAATGTTATTAAGATAATTTTAATATATTAAATAATTAGAATAATTTTAAAATATAATATGATTACTGTAGTTTCATTTAGAAAAAATATAATCTGAAAAATATTGTAACAAATTTTAAATCAAGAAATTTATCATAATTTATTCATATGGAATAAAATTTTAGAATCATGACTTTGAAAATTTAATAAAAGTTATTATATAGAAAAGTAATTATGATAAAAACTTTTTTGGAAAACTAAATTTTTAGAAAAATGAATGTTTGAAGAGAACCATAAACGTTTTTGAGAAACATAAACATATTCACCCCCTATGAAAAAAAGTATATAAATGTTAGGAGACGGATAAACAAGAAATAGACATGAATGATCACTTAACATTGGTCCTTCCAAGATTATATTTAATGTATTCGAATCTGTCAAAACTAAGTGATTTTTTAAAAATATCACCAATTTGTTACTGCATTCCAAGTAATTGTAATACTATATGGATTTTAAGTGTGTAAATATTCTCATGCGGATTAGATGAAAGAATGAATTCATCCTTGGAACTATGTACAATAAATTTATCATTCTCAAAGTTCACAAGGTAACCTACATTATACAAATTAATTATTCGTATAAGGTTGTGATTATGTACTTCAATAAATAAACCATTTAAAAAAAGAGCTTTTACAATATGTACAATGTTACATATACCACTGATTTCTCTTTGAGAATTATATCTGAATGTTACTTTTCAACCTTTCATCTTGAAAATATTCTTGAAGAAATATATTTTTTCAATCATGTTCGTTAAAAAACCATTATCCATGTACCAAATATTATTGTTGTTTGTACTATAATACTATTCCAGAAAACAAAAAGAGTATTTTTCAGAATTCAAATCTTCTCAGGTCAAGTACTGTTAGAAAAAAATATTGTGGGCAACCACAATTATCCAATATTGTTAGTTTGGTAAAATTATATTTCCATCGAAAAACAATCTTTATGAAAAATAATAGATTTTACTCTATTCAAAGAACAATTTTACTTTCAGTGACCACCACTTTGGAACGTAGGGAAAAAATTTAAACATTTAGGAAAAAAGTAATTATTACTAATAACATGTATATTATTAGAAAATCCATTTTTGAAATTATCACTATAATGTATAATTTTATGATATATTTTATCAATTTTTCCCTTACCATTTGTAAACCTCGACAAAAGTTTCTTTAATCGGTAAATTTTATATTTTATTTTGATAACTAAATTATTATCCTCATTGGTAATAGTATTATAACTATTTTTTTCAAAATATTTTTATAATGTAGATTTATCATAATTAAAATATTAAAAATCTTTTGGAATAAGATATTTTTCAAATTAATTTGATAAAAATATTTAAAAAGATACGATATCAATTTTTTCAAAAGATATATTCTCAAATCCACCATATCAGGTTTTTCATTGGCATTATCATGTTTTTTACAAATCTTATAATTTTTATATTCCATATTTTAAAAAACATAGAAACTTTTTCATTATTAGTAAAACTATTATCTTCACTAGATGATGTAAATTATTCACCATAATATATAGTATTATTATTATTACCTCTTTCATGATAATTTTCACATAAAGATAAAATTTTATGGGATTTAATAGTTTGTTCCCTAGCCATAAGACATTGACTTAATAAATATACTTTTACAAAATTCCAATATTCTATTTTCTGAAACAATCATTATGAGAAATTTTTTTAGAAGAAACTCTACCATTAGAACTATTAGTGTGAGTAGCTTTAAAAATATTATTTATTTACAATATATAATACTTCAAGTCATTTCTATCATAATTTATTTTCTTTCAATAATTTATTTTCATCTTAAAATATTGTGTTTGGATGTTTCCATATATCTTTCATTCAGAACAAGTAACTTCATAATCATTCTCCCCATTAATTTCTTTTTGAATTCTATTATATCGCTATTGGATATCTTTATTTCCGTAAATTTTACTCATCCTTATTGCGATGTCTTCCAACTAATTTTTTAAAGTTCACGATGAACTAGAATCATATTCAACAACAAATTATATCTTTCATAATGACTTTACTACTTTCTCACTTACAAATCTTTAGTAGGAATATTAGATGTTGTGGAAAAGAAACTCTACATTTTCTCTTTTTATCTTTTTGATAATATCTATTAAATATCCCATAATATTTCATGAGGGTTCTAATAATATCATCAAGAGTTAGACTCGTAATCTTTATTATACCATAGAAAAAATATCTTTTAGATTCCCACTCATTGGGAATTATATCAATAATATTTTTAACCAAAATATCATAATCAATACCTTTTTAACCAATAGACTATAAACTATTGATAATAGACATAAATATTTGGTGCATCTTAGAAATAATATCACCAGGTAGAAAATAAAATGCTTGGTAATCATCTCTATGCATGGATCTTCTTACTTCAAAAAATTTGGATGTTCCCAAATGTGTTACTTTCAAAATCTTCCAAATACTATTAGCAACTTAAGATGATGATATATGATGATATATAATCCTTGTCATAGAATGTAGTAAATTATTTATAAATTTGTTGTTCAATTGATTTTATAACTTCCCAGTGTTAGTAAATGATGTAACTTCTTTATCTGTAATATGAAACAATCCAATAAGCATTAAGAAGTTATCAACACTTATGTTGATAAAAAAAGTTTTCATTTTATCTATCTAGTACTTATATTCATTCCCAAAAAATATAGGTGGTCTACTAGGATTTATATTATCAATAGATCCAATATTCCGACCTTCTATCTTAACAAAAACAACACAAACCCTTTTCTATAATTACCCATTAGTGTAAAACAATTTATAAACAAGTTATCTTGTAACAAAACATAATAAAAATATAGTTGATAAATAATGTAAGAACATAGTAAGCTATTAAATTTGAAACCTACTCTGATAATAATGTTTGGATATCAGTAGTATCTATGTTGGTTATTATTACAAGAGGGGGGTCAATTGATGTTTAAAAATAGTAAACTAAAAAAACACAATACTTTTTAATATAAAAATATCCAACAAAGAATTTTTACGATGATCAGAGTGTTTGAATGGTAATAACAAATGATCTAATTTTATCATAATACAATTTTATTGTCATTACAAATACCCTAAAAAATGATAAGAATAATTGTTAAAAAAATTCAGATTGTAATATGAAATAAATAATAAAGAATTGTAAAATCGAGAAATGTAAAACATTTTAATGTAGGAATGAATTACAAGATATATTTAAAATAAGTAGCTATTTTATCTGTAGATGTAAAGGTATTTAGAAAACCTGACTAAATGTATCCGTAGATTTATACTTACTTTAAGGTCTATAATTCCATACCAAGAAATCCCCCATTACAATGATCACGATAAACTCAATCTTACTGTCATCGAAATCCCTAGATATGATGATTGAGGTCTGTATTCCTACCCCTAAAATCCATCAATAATATGGGTAATATTCATCATCATCCTATCCCTAGAATACCTTATTCATAAAGAGGATCAAATATATAATACAAATGAGAATGTTCTAAATGAAAAAACCCTATCAAGGATTCCATAGAATGACAACTCTCTAAAGTACATTAATGACTATGAATGAGATGTTCAAACATATAAAATAATAGAAGCCTTGAGTTGTGTAAGGTATGGTCTCCCAACTCTTCAAATAACCAAAAATTTATAGGTAAAGATCTAATTTTCATGTTTTTTAGTCAGTTACAACAATCATGGACAACTGGCTCTTTGAAAAACCACAATGTTCGGGCATATCTCCTTATTTGTTGTTTTTTAGGAATATTGAAATTATTAGAGTATTATATATGATATATATAATTATTTGGTACTCTAATTAAAAATATAGTTAGTTTTATTGAATTATTTATTGATTATCATTCCAATGAATTGAATGAGTTTTAGTGTGATGTATCTATACCATGGTCATTACAAGGGTCATTACTTTTTTAGTTAGGTAGACAAGACATAAGTCTAACCATTGGCCAGAACAAAGGTCATTCCAATGTATTGTACCCAAACTTAGTCTGATAAGTCCAATTGAGTGTTGTATTGTTTATTTTCTTAATAAATTTGAAACATTTCTATGTATGTCAGAAATCAATGTTTTCTATAAAAACATACTAACACAGCTGGTACATACTTCTTTTAAATAGTCTTAATTTTTTTTATGATTTTGAAAACTAAAGGAATGGAAAATTAATAAGTAAAAATTCTGACTCAACACCAATGACAATTGAATACCTATATAAAAATTAGATTTGATCCTTGAATCACTATCTGATATAGTGGATAGAGGGACTCCATGTAACCTGACTATATCCTTTAGATAGAGTTAATAAAGTTGATCTAGATACATAATATCTTGAATGATAAGGAAATGCACAAATTTAGTTAGTAGATCAACTATACCACAAATCACATTTTACATTCAGAATCTTTTGGTAATTCCACCAAAAAATCCATTGAAATATTTTCCCCTTTCCACTTTATCATTGGAAAATGATGAAGAAATCACATCTATAATTTTTTTTCTACTTGAACATATTGATATGTAAAACAATTAATGGTAAATTAATAAATATAAAATATCATTCCATTCCCACCAATAATACTCTCAAAGGACTCTGAATATCTTACTTCTGCCTAGATGAATGGAAAATAGAGATCTGTGAGCTTCAGTCAATAATTCTTTCTCCAATTGGGAATAAAAAGGTGCACATAATATTTTTCCAAAATATATAACACCTTATTCATCAATATTAAAATCAAGGAACATACTATTTTCAATAGATTCAAAATTTTCCTATAATAATTATCCTACTTATGAGCCTTAGTAATTTTTTTTTTAAAATTAAATAGTAATAAATCTTGAAACAAAATAGATAATTTTCTTATTTCCAAAACATCGTGGATAAAATTTATAAAATCATTAAACAAAGTGCCATGCTCCAAATGTAACACGATTACTATCACATTATTTTTTAGATTCAAAGAATCAATTTTTTTTTCTTTTCTAAGATGATAATTAACAATGCAATTAGAATCCTTGTTAAGTTTTAGTATTATTCCATATTTCATTTCCAATTATTTATTAGTGAATATATACTTTAATCTTTTATGATCGGTATATATTTCACACTTCACTACATAAAAATGACGCCTCAAGTTATTTTAATCAAAAACCATAATAGTAATTCAAGATCATATGCATGGTAATTTAACTAATGAGGTTTCAACTAGTCTGAAGAATAAGAAATTATATTATATTTTTTTCATTAGGACACAACCTATTCATTTAAATTAATAATAACTATTGATGAAAATTCAGAATCATAGGAAGGAAGGTCCAAAACTAGAGCATTAAACAATATTTTTTTTAGTTTTTTTAAAACAATTATCACATTATTTTATGTATATGAATTTAACTCCATTCCGTGTAAACATAGTATGTGGTGTTGAAAAACAAAAAATTATTACAATAAACTACTAGTATTAATCAACTAATCCCAGAAAACTAAAATTATCTATGATATTTTTGGGATTTTCAATTATTTAAAAACATTTGTTTTATAAGTGTCAACAATTATGCTATCATTCGACATAATATGTCTAAATAAATACATTTATTGTAAACAAAATTCACAATTACTAAATTTACTATATATTTTCTTTTATTTTAATTTTTTTACATAAATCCTTAAGTATCTTTCATATTATTCCAATCCTTCAGAACAATCCATAATTTTATCAATAAATACAATCACAAAACTATCCAAATATTCTTCATAACTTTAATAATACACTATAATTTCATCCATAAACACCTTCACAAACATGTCTAAAAACTCAAGGAAAAAAATATATTCACAAGGTTCGTAAATATATTAGGATAAACAAATAAATAAAATGTCCCAACTAAGAACTCATAGACCCATATCTAGTCTTAAATGTAGTATTTTTAATTTATATTTCCTCACATTCAACTGATAGTACCTAGACCTCTTGTCCACATTTTAAAATTTTGTGCTCCATAGAGCAGATAAAAAAAATCATAGATATCCGGCAGTGGATACTTAATTTTAATATTGATATTATTCAAGGAACAATAATCAATGATAAGTATTACTGAACCATATTTCATTTTAACAAAAATAGAAGACCATATTGAAGTGATAGAATAAATGAAACCTTTATCTAACAAATCCTACAATTTATTTTTCAATTTTAAAATTTCCACTCGATAAATCTGATAAGGGTGTTTAGAAACAATATTCATAGAAAGAACTAATTAAATAGATAACTTAACCCCAAAATAAAGAATAACACTATGAAAATCATCAGGAAATACTTCAATGTATTCATTCAATACCAAAAAATCATTTATTTGACTAGTTTGTTTATTTCCTACAATTCAATATTGGAAATATTCACTACCGCCTATAACCAATTTATCATCGTCTTCATAAGTAATCAAAGGCATGGAATCATTTAATAAATAATTATAGCCTTTTAAATCATTATTATCATGATAATATGAATGATAATCCATATAAAATTTTATTTGAAACCTTACAATGGCCAGTTCAATATGATTTATAGGAAAGACCATCCCACTAATAAAAAAAGGAAGATTACTATACATCTTAGTTATTTTAATACTTCCACCTTGATTTTCACCAAATGATATTTATTACATTTAGGAAGTGATATTCCAAATTTATGTGAAAATTTCTCAAAATTGAAAGAATTTGATGATCCAGAGTGAAATAGAGTATTTGAGTAATTAAAATACACTAATAACATACCTTCCACCACTTGATTTGACAGAAAAACATCAACTATAGTAGTATAATTTTTATTTAAAACCATTTTCCTTAAGATCTAAATGATTTTTAGTTTGATATACTAATTTTGGGAACACATTAAAATAACAAGAAAACCCATTTCAAGTAAAAAACCTCACCATTGGATAACTATTTATTACAATATTATTTGGTTATTTAAAATCCGTTCCTTGAAATTATAGTCCATAAAGAAAAACATTCCACATTGATAAAACTTCCATGATTTTATAAGACAATATCTATGACTTTTTTTACCAAACATTACACGTGATGGGAAATTCATTTTCATAACTCTAGAGTTCATTGTTATACATTTACTCATTTTTTCCATCCCAAATGATTATTAATTTCATCATTATGAGGAATGTATGTTTCAGAAAACACCATACAATCCTTTTTCAGTTTGAAAAAAAAAATTCTCATAGATTTTAAATTATCATGTAGAGAAAGATATTCGTAAACTATTTTTTAATCATAATTAAAATAAATTAATTTTTATATTAATGTTCTAAAACAAATACACTAGTTACACACCCAGTCTAGTAAAATTTCCGTCATACATGTCTATAAAATCATCAAATATGTCCCTCAGTTCTAGCAATTTTTATTTCTAAATGGTGTCAAACAGCCAAAGATAAATATTTCTCAAGGAAAATATCCTTTAATTTTATCCATTCCATGGTATCAAGATCACCTTTATCTATGGTATTATTAACAAAATACCACCATAAATCAACTTCAACATCCAAATTATAAACATAAAGAGTTTATTTTTGTCATTATGAACATCCCATGACATCAAATATCATCTCCAAAGAATTTATCCATCCATCGGATACCACAAGGCCAAATGATCTAGGGAATTGTTGGGAATTTCCCCCAAGACATGATCAAATAAAGACATATTCCTTTATTATAGACCAGGATACTCTCTAGCATAGATTCCACCAATATTGATAGCTTTTATGAACAAATATATCTCTATAAATAACTATTCTATTAAAATTACAACCATCTCAATATACTAATTTTAAAATATATTATCCTCTCATGATGTTTAAAATACATATTACCTATTTCCTCTAGAAAAAATAATTTTGAATATACATAGTTTAGTTGAAAAAGGTTAATATAAAAATTATATATTTTTTTAACTTAACCATAAAGGAAAATATTTCAAGGGAAAGATAATAACATTATCCTAAACTCTAAAACCATCTTATGATAAAAAAATATAATTCCTTAGCCATAAAGATTACATAATATTTATTTTTAAGGCAAGAAATCATTATCTTACATTTGTGGATCTTTTTATGTTCTGTGTTTTAGAGAATTAGCTCATAACTCATACATAAAAAACCATATAATACAATTTGGACACTTCTGATCCATATCAATTTTAAAAACAAAAAAATTTAAAAAAACCATGATTTCATTTCATGAAAAATATTCGCAACATTAAACTAGAACACTACCTTTACCTTACCCAACCATAAATTATGTGATTTTTTTAAATCATAGGACGAGCAAAATAAGTGTATTATGGAATAAAAAAAGAAGAATAGTGGAATTACAATGAAAAACATGAATACTCATGAAATGCCTTTTATTAAAAAATCACTTTTTACCGAAAAACAGAATTCTCATTATTTAAAAACTAAAATTTATATTACCTTTTGAAAAAAATGATTCTCATGAAAAATCATCAAAAATTATGAAAATTTCAAATATGTTCCTTGGGAATGCATCTAATAAAACCCTTAAAAAAACTTTAAAATTTCAATAACTATACGACCCACATTATATATAATTTTCTTCATAAAATAATCATTACCCAATTCATTGGAGTGCTATATAGGCAAACTGGTCATTTCAGCTATGATGAGATCACCCCACGCTATCTTGCTGCACCCCTCATATAAGACATAATGTGATATCTCAATTCTTTCTACGCACACCCATTTCTAATTCATAATAATAAAGTACATATCAACAATATATATTTTACTCTTTAACTTTTGAAACATGATTTTTTTGGAAAAATCCTTTTAATTTCATAAAAAATCGCTTTCAGATATCAAGATACCCTTTTCTTTTAAAACCCATTTTAAATACCAAAATACCACTTTCTTTTGAAAATCCATTTTAAATACCAAAAGTTTAAAAAAAGATTACTTTGATTTTTATTTGAATAAAAAATAAAATTGGGTAATGAAATACAAATTTTATGTAATGGTTATACTAGTGGAAAACTTATTATCACCGTACAAGTTAATATTTAACATTCGTTTTTTCCGTCTATCAAAACATTTTATATAAACCATGTAAAAAAATTAATTCTAAAAACCTTAAATATAAATTAAAAATAGTCATAATATTTTCATTGAAAATACCTTTTATATATATAATTAAATTCATAAAATCAATTTAAATACATGGATAATGAAGAGAAATTTTCATAAGTATAACTTTAGAAGATGACTTTTAAAAGAGAATTCCTTTATCACTATTAAAAATCATGAAGTGTAACAACCATGAAATAATAACAATAAAAAAATTAAATTCAGTTAGAATTGATAAATTAATGATATAACATGTAATATGGTATGTCTACACACCTCATAAAATAATATAGGTGAATAGAATAAAAATATGCCTCCTCAAAAGGGAAAAAAGACTATGTCCCTTACCTCATGTTCGATTCATCACATATGTTCCTTATATTTTTGAATAATAACATCAATGTAATATTTTACATGATTAAGAATAATTATAAAGTATATTAGTCATTTTATTTTATATATTAAAATTTCATATATGAGTACTTCATAAATTAGATCTATCTCAGATGTTTTGACCATATTTAGAATATGTGTCAGAAGTTCTTTGGTAGTTTGACTATGTTAAAATTGGTCAGTATTTAAATATATCTAAAATAATAATCATGAAATTAATATAAATTTTATTAAAAATTATAATTTTATTAAAAAAGATGAAATTTCATTTTAAAAAATGATCAAAGTTATGATCATTTAGAAAGTAGGTCGTACATACACATGAGTAATGTTTCCATTTTTCAATGATCACAATGGAAAGGTGGTATGTAATATTTTATCTTTAAAGAATTATCATAATATCATAAATACCTAATTTTTTATTTATATAAAATTATATATTTCATCCGTGTTTTGTGTTGATAAAAACATAGTCATGTCACTTCATGATGTTTGTGGTCAACACATACAAGAACAACATTACCATTTAACCGTGAGTGAAAATGTAAGAATGAAAATGATATATTATCTTTTTAGAATGATAAATATATAACTAATATCATAATTATTCCATTTATATCACATATACTAATTAATT
Organism: Viscum album; assembly: GCA_963277665.1. Taxonomy (NCBI): domain Eukaryota; kingdom Viridiplantae; phylum Streptophyta; class Magnoliopsida; order Santalales; family Viscaceae; genus Viscum; species Viscum album. Next base: position 730,692,550 of record OY728155.1, read on the forward strand.
ATTTCCTTATTACCTTCCATTTAATGTTTTAATGAAAAATGATTCGCATCGGTTCGTGAGGCGGTAGTCCGTCGTAGACACGAGTGACATTTTCGTATCCCCAACTTAATGGAAAGTAAATAAATATATATATATATATATTATCATGACTAAAAAGTTATATTTGTGTTATAAATATCATATATATATAATTTATATACATCATCATAACCAACCATGAGAGGTGTTGACAGAAACCACGTCACATCAGCTTGCGAGCTCGTAGCCCACCGTAGACATGAGCGATGTTACCATTTCCCATTTTAGGAAAGAAAAGATGGATATATATCATACCATTAACATAAAAAATATCCATATTTATTATACCCATGTTTTTTATATTAGAAAAGTTTAATAATATTTGAATGATGTGAAAGAAGAACCAAACAAAAATTCATAGCTAGAAATTTTACATCTTCTGAGGTCACCACTTTAGGATTTTACATAAGGTAATTCTAAAATATAATTATAAATAAATAATGGAAAATAGGAAGAGGGTATAGATTTTTTGAAGTTATTTGGGTAGGTATTTTCTACAGTAAAATGGTTTCATGGTATTAATAAGATAGGATAAGGGGTGGTCTTGTATAAGTGAGGTGAGATGAATATTTGTAATTTTTGAAAAGAAAAACGTTTAATAGCCTTATTAACTTTAAAAAATGGACCCAAATAAATTTTTATCGATACTTAGACCTGATATGGTCGAAATAATAACATATAATATATTTTAGACATGTTTTTAGGTCAGTTTAATCCTTATCATTTAAGTTTGACCTCTAGTAAATCCATTTTTACATTAACCACGATAATTAATTTTAATTGTTTACAATATTTATTATGGGAAAAAATTAAGTTTACCTTAGTATATATTATAAATTATTCTTATTTAAAATATTTAATCTATTTTTAATTATTAAATTCACTATAGTCTAAAATTTTAAATTAAAATAAAACCTATTGGCATGATGAAAAAGCAAGGTTTCTAGAAGTTTATTTATCAAGAAAATGATGATTTTATATTAACTATATAATTAATAATCATAATTGTATTAATATATATAAATGTTAATTTATATATAATATATATATATTTCATTTATAAAATCCCCCCTTAGGTATTATCTTAATTAATTAAAATGTATAAACCTTGTGTATTTATAAATAGTTTTCAGAAAACCCCATTTCTTAAATCTAAAAAAAACATATAAAAAATAAAATATAAAGCTTATATGAAAGTAATTAAGTGAAATAAATATAAAATAATATTTGTTATGTTACTTGAAAGAATATTTAAATAATAATGGAATTTTAAAAGTACTTATTTCATTTAAAATAAATGACCTTTATTTAAAAAACGTTTTCATTTTTTACAATTCCCTGAAAATCAATATTTTCCAAAACAAATAATTTTTTTACCCTTTGAATATTTTGATATTATAATTTCAAAAATGATATCTCATTTTGGAAAACAAAAATATAAAATTTAGAAATTAATCTTGTAAATGAGACATTAATATAAAAGTTTTTAATTATAACTATTTCCCTTTTGATTTTTAAAATTACGTAATATTTTTATAATTAATATATCTATATTAATAATCATAAAAGTTATTTATTTCTTATTTACCTAGGTTTTTATAATTTTAGTCATCATGGAAATTTAATCTTCTACTATTTTCTTTTTAAACACCTCACTTAGTTTATCTTTTCTCTAATCAAATTCTCCCTACTACAAAAAACTTTTTCTACAGACCTAATAGAGGGATTGAGGAGTCCAAATATTTCATAACAGTTTTACCCATTTATATAGTATTAAAATATATTCCTATTGAAAAAATGAATAGTTATTTATTATAATTAACATATTTGATCATTTTTGGGACAAATACATTAAAAAATGCACCTCTTTTATATATTATCTACTTTGAATCCCATCTATTAAAACATTATAATTTCATCTATACTATCAAGACCCATCGTATCTATAATGTAATTTTCAAATATTTATTCATAAAATTAATTATAAGACATATTTTTATCAGTGAGTTTTGTATTTTAACTTACTTGTAATTTTAATATACATTGTAGTGAAACTGGGGGGGGGGGTGAAGCAACCCTCAAATGGTCCTTTGGATTTCATGGAAGATCCATCGGATAATATTGATTTGAAAATCTATATACCATTCATTGATTCCATGTGTAATATGATTCCAAATTTCAAACATTTTTATCAACTATTAATGGGATTTAATTATATTTTTAAGGACATAAATCATGTATATTTATAACATTTGATGACAATGAAACGAAAGATCTAATTGAATAATCAACCATGGTAATATCAAGATCATTAAGAAGTACACACAACTTATTTCTTGAATGATGAGGTAATATAAACCTTGATCTCATGTGATATTTGATGCATTTCCTATTGTATATAATGTATCTTGGGATGCTTTACATCAAACCCCTTAAAACAAGGTGATGTGTGGGTGTTGATAGATATAAATCAGATACAATTTCATCATCAAGAACACTAGTAATATAAATCTACGATAAGTTACTTGATTAACATTTCTAATAAAGTGTTATGAAAAAATTTATTAACTTGGTTAAGTTAAGATGTTGTAGGTAATGGATAAACTCAAAGTTAGTAGGGTCATTTGGATCTTCAGGTACTTGTAATTATTCTACTATTGGTTATCTTCAATCATTTCAAAAATTCTGGTCTACCAAAAGAAACTAGAGAATAATATGTTGTAAAAAATCTATCTATTCCTTCATAACTTTCATCATATTATATATATGCCCTTATGGGTTTATCTTTCTGAAATATGTTCGAGGTGACACTCTAAAACATACACCTCTAATGCACCCATATTTTTCATGCCGCTTAAAATCTACAAAATGTTTTTTTTCAGGTATTGTTGAGGAAATTTCTTCTATAAAAATTCAACATGCATAAAAACATAAACACATATTTTCATGTAATACTATTTTAAATCATAAAAATGTACTGCTATTTCATACTTACGCATTATTCCCATACCGATTTTGTTTTTTAATCCAATAGTTTTCCCAGTTTATTGACATGAGCTTCCTTCCATAGCACCTGATGTGGGATATAATTAGTTTTGGGATTCTGATTCATCAATATATATAAAAATAAAAACATATGTTTTTTCATATCCCAAAAAAAATTTATTTTCGATTTAAAATAAATATAATTTTCTTCTCAAGTGAACCGTAACTCATCTTTAATTTATGGAAGAACTCAATTGGTTTTGATGTGCTTTTCTTAATTTCAGTACTCCTTTTCTTAGGGATGTTTCTATTTCAGAAGTTTCCATAATCTTCTATGAGCTTCTCTAATGACCATTAAGACACATTGCATACTACAATAATCTAAAATAAAAAACTCTAAAAGGGATAATGAAAAGCAATTCATTGATTCATTTAATAATTTTCAATAAAAAGGGAAATGTATATAATAAAAATACCATAATTTATTTTTAAATGGTTGCTTCCAAGGAAAGAATGAAAATTTTACATGTATCTATAACAATTGGAATGGTCATTAGAGTTGTGACCCCAATGTCACTATTGAACATTGAATTATTGCAGTCAATAGGTTGGCCACATTGATTACATCAAACCTAAAATTATTTACCTCAAATTATTTCCTGAATAAATTTAGTTAGCATGGTGATGCTTTACTGCACTTGGTGTTTTTTTCAGCCACATGTTATTGGTCACAAGATAATTTTATACATTCCACATTGATACTATTTTCTTCCTTAAGAATGTTAACATCATCAAGTGGATAATTCATTATCTATATGGGTAGTTAATATTTTAATTTATATTATATAAATGAAGTATAGAACTCATATAATTTAGAGTAAATTATTACTATATAATTAACACATTATCCTATTCATAGAATTTTATTTTTTCAATTTCATGGTTCAAGGGATCTAGATCATTTATTGAGTATCCAAATACCATCCTTGTGGTCCCCTAAAATATATAATATACTATATAAACTAGGTAATCTGTGAAATGATTGTGATCTCCAAATGAAAGGGTCATCCTTAATTAAATTCTCATACAACTCTATAGTTGTTTTAGACTCAAAAAAATAACTAAACATTTCTTGTTTGTTGGATCTTATACATAAAATAATTCCACAACTAGAGATGAAATTATATAGTATTCATCCTTATAGCCTTCCATATTATTCATTAACATGATATTGATGATATTTTATGAATACCCCTTTGTAACATTTATTCCATTAAGGATGTTGAAAAATGAAAATTTTTCTTGTCTCCTATGAGCCTAAGCTACCAATGGAAGAAAAGTTCAACATTAACAATCAGTGGTGCTGTAATGAATCGTATTTTCCCAATTTTTTTAAAATGTCCCGGAACATTCCAATATGAGGCACTCATATGATGTGTGATTCCATGTCATGGTGTGCCTGGAATGGTCTGAAAAAAAGGAATGTTTTAAATAACGCACATGGGGGATTTTCCTTAAAAAGTGGAATAACTTCTAAATGAGTTCCAAAATCAGAAATCCAAGGTCACTATTGAGCTCAAAGAAGTGGATTTACCCATGGTGTGACTTTACATTTGTCAATGTAGGACTTATGTGGAAAAACAAAAAAATGTCATAACCATTAATAAAACAATTAAATAAAAATTATTATATTTTTAATATCCTAAAAACTCATGAACAATAACCTAGATGGAAAATAAGACACCACCATTGAGTTCGTAAGTGATTTTTCTTTTAGTTGAGGCCTAAACTCATCCGGTGCATGCCAGATGTGAAAGAATGTTTTTTGGATGTTAACGTCGTTAAAATATTTTAATAAAAATATCCATTATCTATACTATAGCCTGTAATTATCCATTCCATGTGTCATATCATTATTCAATTGACTGATGTGTCCTCATATTCGCACTCTCTGCATAATAAACCTCCACAGACTCTACATTCCATCCTTATCTTCCTTAGTCCCCTCCTCCATCTCCACCTCTCCGCCTCTCGTATTCCAAACCCTTCTCCTTGAGTGTAGCATGGATTCCTCCACTTAACGATGACTCCCTTAGTATTTTTCTCCTCCCCTTGAAATGATTACAGCTCCGACAACATCACCTCCGACTAGGCTTCCACATCATCATCCTCTTCTACATTGGCCTCCGCTACAGTCTCCTCCTCCATGTTCTCTTTTTTCCACCTAAAACTCCATGAACACTTTTTCTACTAGAAAATCAACGCTCACCTTGTATTCTCACAACCTCGCCTCTGTATTCTCCATCGGTAACTCCACCTCCTCCTACACCTCAGTATGCAACTTTTCATCCCCCTCCTTCAATAATCTGGATTTTACCTAATTTAACCAATATTCAATCACTCTATCATATTTTAAAAACTAAACCCTAGATAATAATACACCTCATCATAAATATATAATTTGACTTTGAATGAAAATTCATTATTTATTAGTGTTTCAATACAATGATAGATGTTATCCCAGATGGGTTCACTTCATCAAGAGGCCAAAAACACCTTGAATATGGCCACAACGATTATACCTACCAAAATCTGAGATTTTGATCTATGATAATGGTACATATAATTTCCCTCTATATCTATTTATGTAATTGATACATAAATTTTACCTTTTTCAATTTCATCACCTGCATAACCATTAGGGTTTTTTAAACCTCTTTATTTACATTGAAGGCATAAAGTTGTTCGAAACGACATCATCTAATCTGGGTTTCTCAGAATATAGGTACATTTTCTTTCAAAATTTTATCATATCAACTAATCTTAGACAACAATTCATATAATTTTCCACTTCAATCATCTTGTTTTTTTATAATTTACCCCATATTCCATCATTCTATCCTATTTTAAAACCAATGTCTCTACAGAATAACACCTAATAATACTTATTTAATCTGACTATGAATCAAAATTAATTATTTCTTAGTGTTTTAATACAATAAAAGATGTTAACCTGCATTGATTCACTTCATTAGGAGGCCATAAAGTCCCTGAATATGGTCACGATGCTCACACATACCAAAATCGTAGATCCGGATCTATGATAATGGTTCGTATAATTTATCTATATAGCTATTTAAGGATTTGATACATCAATTTTAACCTTTTAAATTTTATCACCAACACAACCATTAGGGTTTGTAAATATTCTTTTTAACTTTGATGGAATAAATTTGTTTAAAGAGGAATCATCAAATCTTTGTTCCTCAGACTACAGGTACCTTTTCTTTCTAAATTTTATTGCATCACCAAATATTAGACAATAGATCTTGTAATTTCTCTCCACACTTATTTAAGGATTTGATAATTTATTTTTACCCTTTTGAATTTCACTTTTTTTACTCATATTACGATTTTCAATAAAATATTTTTAAGTGGTGTCATGTTATTAAAAGAAGAATTCCCTAATCCTAGATCTTTGATCATTACACACCCTTTAATTATAAATTTATTTTTATAACATGACCATGAGAAATCATGTAATGTACACTCCTTAGAAAGGAATAAAAATGCATTCTTTGTTGTTCAATTGATTTTCACTACTCTAAATTTCATTACATGTACTCTCATTTAGGTTTTACATATTTTATTTTGAATTTGAATTGATCAAGTTATTAAAATTGGTGTCACTTAATACCAGATCCTCAGACATCATGTACCTTTTCATTTTAAATTTCATCACATCATTTGATCGTGAAGATTCATGTTATGTATAGTCTCTGGATGAAAATACCACTTGAGGTTATCCAAATGATTCTCACTACTTTGAACTCATTTGTTATGTATTTTTAGCCCCAAATAAATATAGTTCCTTTCATAATAACCTAATATTCTCAGGTACCTTTTAATTCTTATACATACCATTTATAAAAATGATTATTTTTTCAACTAAAATTTGATATTTTTTTTCAAAGAGTATTCAACTAATCCTAGTTCATTGATTCTTATGCACCATTTCATTACAAATTTTATTGTATTACTTCACCTCGAGTTGTCATGTTATGTACACTCCTTGGAAAAGAATAAAAATCCATTCGATGTTGTTTAGTTGATTTTCACTACTATAAATTTCATTACATACACTCTCATTAAGGTTTTATATATCTGATTTTGAATTTTAAGACATCAAGTTATTCAATGTGATGTCACATAATAATAGATCCTCATAAATCAGGTACATTTTCATCCTAAATTTCATCACATCATCTGATAATGATGAGTGATGTTATGTATAGTCTCTAGAAGGAAAAACCATTTGATGTTATTCATTTGATTTTCACTACATTGAATTCATTTTTATGTATTTTAGCACCAAATAAGTATATATCTGTTCTTAGTAACCTAATCCTATCATGTATATTTTATTTCTTATACCTCCCATTTATAAGAATGATGGTTTTTTCTACTAAAATTTGAAATTATGGTGACATTAAAGAATAACATGTTTTTCATTAAACCATATCTCTAATTTATATCAAAATCTTATTATCACAAAATCAGTGATATGTTATTGTAATTGAGAAGAATTTATTAAACCTTATACAGATTAGACTGGAAGAACATCAACCGTTTAATGTTTAAAGTATTGATCTGAGTCTACATTATATGAAAAACCTAAATGATGGAAAAGTTTCAAACCCGAACTGTCATGATACGTACATTCCCTTCTAAAGAAAACAAATCCATTCAATTTTTTTAAGTTTATTTTCACTAAAGTCGTTTTTATCATTTTTCAACATGGAAATAGTATACATGATTCTAGGATAACATAATTATTATTATTATTTGCCCTCCTGACATTAATATATAAATATTCATATCATTTTACAATGAATGAATTTGTTTTTTTTACAGAAATTTGATATTCCAGTGACATAAACAAGGCAACATATTTGTCTTATAATTGCATCTTCTATATAAATTAGAATATAATTCTCTTAAAATGAATGATATGGTGGTATCATTAAGAAATATTTATTATTCCATGCACCAAGAAAACAATAAGTACTATAATAATTTAATGTTCAAGATGGTGATCTCTGATTATGATAGATTCAAAACTATTGTTAGATTATAATTCCCTAATCATGTATAGGTAAATTATAATTCCCAAATCATATCAATGATTTAATTTCAATATTTTATATTCATGTTTAATTATAATTTTCAATTTTGTATATTTTTAAAACAATTTCATACCATACATGAGACACAAATTAAAAATTAATCTAGCATGAATGATGGTTGAGTACCCTATGTACTGTGAAACTTATCCAATTACTTCTTCCTTCCAAAAATATATAAAACAAAACAATATGTCGGTTATAGGTTCCGTCCATTACCTTATATCTTAATTTCATTTTTGATTTTAAATACCCATTATTATATGTATATTCCTAAAGCATATAATATATTTGGGTTATTCCTATTTTGTATACTACGTATATACAAACTACGTAGACTTTATATAAATATTTCATTTCCTGTACATGAAAATTACTTATTCATATTTGAAAATATCTACCTTTAAAATTTTATCAATATCAGAATACAAACTCAATGTTATCAATTTCAATTTATTTACATAAAATTTATTCTAGCTCCCCTAAATCATTTTTCATATCATTTTCAATCATTTGTACTCATCAATAATATTTTCCTTTTTCGACCATGGCCATGAAGTCTTATATTGTGTATCTATAAACTATCTTGCAAAAATTATTTTTGTTTCATATTTCATTTTTTTATATTCTATAATTTATATTTGATTCTATTGATTTAATGAATCTTTATGAACACTCCATTTTAGTAGTGTCTATCTCTATTTTATAGTTTAATCTATATGGGTGTTATAATCTAGAAATTATACGATACATGATAATTTTTTTATAATTTAATTTTTTAAGAATTTGTATGACACATGTTATAATTTGGAGTGGCACATGTTATAAAATAGTTATATAAAGATACATACCTCATCAGACACATGTCAACCTATCGTCCCTCTATGTCCACATGTCACCCTCTCCTTCCTCTTTTTCATACATCAATTATCATCCCTTGTATGCAACCCCTTCCATTCTGCCAACATTCCCTGACAATTTATCCCCATATACACCTCCCACCTATATTTTCTAACCTCAATTCCTACATCTTCCCACTATGTTATCACCACTGCAATCCATCCCCATCCCAATTTTTGTATAATTTACCATCTTCCTCCCTCGATTGCTACCTCCATTCTATTTTAAAACCTTGTGTCTCTCTATAAAACATCCTCTATCCCACCTCCATCATCTGCCTATGAATACAAATTAATTATTTCATAGGGTATTATTATAATTATTGTTGGACTCTTCATGTGTTAATCATGTTTTAATGATCACAAATCTTATTACTGTTAATTAATCTCAATCTTCATTGAACATCTTGCTAATTCTCTTCAATCTCAATAATAGCTACACATCATGTATTAATGATAACAAATCATATGGATGTTAATTACTATTTTTATTATTTACAAGTCTCATGCATGATCACAATTATCTCATATATTATCACACCTTTATATTTATGATTCAAGCTCTTTTACTCTCTCGTGATTAAACTTAATCCATGTTCTACATATTACTGTCTAAGTCCAAATAAAGATATTTGTCTAAGTTTGGAGACACAGTGAAGGACTCACCGTGACGAGACACCGTGAAGGACTCACCGTGACCAGACACCTTGAAGGACTCACTGTGACCCAGACACCGTGAAGGACTCACCGTGACCCAGACACCGTGAAGGACACACCGTGAAGGACTCACCGTGACCCAGACACCGTGAAGGACACACCGTGAAGGACAAACCGTGAACCAAACACCGTGAAGAAGACACCGTTTACTTAATCACTATGACACCGTTTCTTATGTTTTATTCAATATTATTTAAATAATTCTAACTATCATATTTGTTGTTTTTAATGCAATTAATGTTATTTAATAATAGTTGTTGGCATGTCAGGAAACCGTATCTCGAACATATGAAAAGGGAATCATTCCTACTGCTAGAACTCGTGGAATATAAGAAAGATTGAAATGTAGTACACGTGCAACACAAAAAGCAGAAGAAGTGGTGTGCAAGTGTGAATATACAACATGAAGAACTTACATACACCCGAGAGCACTGTGCTGAACAAGAAGAATAATCTTGAACAAGAAGGAGATTGTAAGACCTTTATAGAACTCTCATGAGTGAAATCCAATACTACTGAAGAACACACGATGAATCAAGAGACCTTTCTCACTCATGGAGAAGACAAGCTGAACTACAACACTCTGTTTTTCAACAGAAAAACCAGAGAAGGACTCAGAAGAATTCATGCTGAATCCAACGAGTCCAGAGCTACATTGATAATCACTAGAGCTTTCTAAACTCTGATCTATCTTCTCTATGTGATTTATTTATTATCTTTCATGCAGTGTGGTGTACTCTGTATATCTTTTACACACACTGTCTCCTGCACTAAAATGGAGGATATCAAAATCCTCACTCAAATTCTCTTAACTCCTGTTTACCCACGTCAACTGTGGAAGAGGTCCTTGTGTGACCTGGTCTTTGCTTTGTTTCCCACGTAGAACAGTGGTAGAGGTCCCTGCGTGGCTTGGACAGTTTTGTAAATGGTTGTTAACCCTGATCCAGTGTGTGGATAAAATTTTATATATTTGAGAGGACTAACACTCAGCTTGAGACTGAACCTCTTGTTTTACCTGCTGTTCATCTTTAATTTAAGTTTAAAGTATACTACATATATCTTATTTATTCCGCTACTATTACGTTCAAATATAAAACTATTTTGAAGCTAATTTGATAGTTAAATTAGCAAGTGTTTACACTTATTGTAAATCAATAGGTTAGCATCAAAAGTTAGTTTGACCTTGTGGTTAAATTAACTGAGACCTAATCAATCTTTGAGAAGATAAGTGAACATTTACAATCTGTATAAATTCACTATAGTTTAACTTATTTTATAAATCGGGGTATTTTAACTAGACAATATTTTAACAAAAATTTTAATTTGAACTCAATTCACCCCCTCTTGAGTGTCCACTCCGACCAACAATGAGAAATTTGAACCTTTGTAGGTTCACCCCATCAGGATTCTTGAAGCATTGTCGATATGGTCATGATTCATAGAACTACCAAATTTGTGTCCTAGATCAATGAGAAGGGTTCTGATAATTTTCATTTCCCCAACTAAAAATGTGAATATGTCATTTTAGCCATTTTTTTAATTCCATATCTTCACTCACAGTCTACATGTTTACACTAGAATATATATACAATCTAATACATGTTATGTACAAATTAGTGATTTGGTATTCAGAAATATGTTAAATATAGAGTCATAAACAAGAACAGTAGTGTCAATCATCATCATGTTGTAATTTCATAGTATATGCTGCTAGGATTTATCAATTAGTATTTGAATTTTCTTTTTTATTTCTCTACTGATCTGTAGGGGATCTATGAGATTTTTCATTAAAGAAAACTAGAAATGTCAATGTATTAATTTACCATATGATCATTTATTCCTTTCCAATGGTTCTCTCAAGTGAAAGGGATTCCCCATGTTTATGTTTCATAAAAATACTTTGACGGCTACTTCCTATTGTTGTTAGGCCATTATAGAGCTACGGTGGTGCCAAAAGAAATGATTTTTATTCCAGGAGATTGAAAATGAAAGTTATTAATCTTGAGGAATTATCATATTTTGTTAAATCTATGCTATGGTTTTGGAATAATTTTGGATTTTATTTAATTAATTTTAGTAAAAACTTTGGTTCTTTTGTATTTCTGTATTTTATAACAATTTACATCAATGTACATATGGGTACCCACACCATTGAAATTGTGGGTGATCCATGAACCTCGAACAAGATCCGTTACTAGACCCCTTCCAACATCCTATCATTTCTGTTTCTTGGAATGGCTATATCATGCCAATTAGGATGAGAGGCCTCAGTATTAAGGATTTGAAAATATTTAATGATGGACTCCTTAACAAATATACATGAAATATATTGACTTATAATGATCCTTCTATTGATCTATTTTCAAACAGGTTCAAAAACAGGATAATTGATGTGTATCCTCATTATCTGAAATCCTCGGTATAGAACTCCATAAAACAATATTATAATGACATCACGATCAATTCAAAGAGGATGGTCTATCAAAAATCTAATATCAACATCTAGAAAACAACATGGCTGGAAATACCCCTACATGAATTAATGAATTTTCAATTAGAGAGGATATGTTTGACTATTTTAGATTAGATAGAACCAAATAATATCACTAATGATTGGTTTACTCTTTATATTTTTAGAGAAATGAAAATGTAAGATTTCCTTCACTCAGATACACATATATGTATGCCCAATATAATGAGTCACTTTAGTGAAACAGACTACTATAATATGCATTACATTTTCTCAACCTTACCGCCATCATGGATGATGAATTTTAAGGTACCTTTTATAAAACCTTCAATATCTTTTCTACTATAGAGAATTTGGAAAAATAGTTCTTCAACCAATTACAAATTGAAGAGGACATGACTGTAGATTGGATCTACATGCTATTTATTCTCCAAGGATGAAGATAACATACAAAATATTTTTATAGAATATAGTTTTTTCAAAGGATATGGCAATATGTTGACATCATGTTCAATATTAGGATATGTAAAAACATTAATTTGGAAGCTCTAATAGAAAATATAAATAGGTTTGGTTTGAGTGGATAATAATGTAATCTTTTTCTTAGTACAGTTGCATCAGTTTTCTTCGATGTGTGGACAACAAGAAATACATACATTTTTTACAATCAACAGCCCAACATTCATGAGGGGTTCACCACAATGCACATGGAGGATTACATGACAATAGGTGTACAAGTTTCAAATGTACAATGATGTAAATGATGTCAATGATATCAATATTTTAGTTTGTTTGGTCTATGGGGAAGGGTCAAGAAACCTATGATTATTAAGTATGTCAGTTGGATTTCTCTAATTCCATCATGGATTAAGGTAAATTTTTACGGTGCATCTATAGAAATGCTGGGTTCATCATGTTGTGTATCTTTATTGGATCGAATTCCTAAATTGTGTAAAAATATTATTTTGATTTTCTTGCATGTCTAGAGATAAGGTAACCAAGTTAAAGATGCATTTTCAAAGAGATAAATAACGAAGATGAGTATGATCCGATCCTATAGGACCCCATATTTTTGGGCATCCTTTATGAATGTAGATATAAGAGTTGTAAGAACCTGACTTTTGGGATATAAAATATAATTATAAATTTTCTTCAAACTCTCTATCATATCATTATATGGTGAAAAATGTTTTCAATTTAAAAATTGTGATTTAAGGAATTGTGATTAGAAAGTATATTTTCCATTTCTCGTTTGATAGTTTCCACATATACAAGTTTTAATATTATCTATTTTTCATATTCGATGCAAATATGTGACATTCCTATTTACATTTTTGATCAATTAATATATTCAAGACTATTTTTAAATTATATTATAGTTTAACATACTTTTTAAAGTTAGTTATAATATATTACCAAAGTATCAATCATTCATAGAATGAAGATTAATGAGAGGTTATGTAATTAACTTATTGAGTTAAAATAGATTTCTATTTCATCAATAGATACTCAATATATTAATTGTATAATTTAATACACATGCATTGGATGATTTCCCTCCCACATTTCATAGTTATATTATCAAGGAACTCTTTTATTCATTATTTCAATTATGGTTTTGAAATATTCATATTTCCACTTTTTTATTATTATCTATCCTATTACATGCATTTATATTCTTATAATTTTTACATTGTTTATTATAATTTATATATTATTTTCTTATCTTTTATATTTTAATATCACTATATATATATATATCATTTCCATAGATATATTCTTAGAATTTATTTTCTTATTCACTTGAATGGGTTAAAGCCAGACTATGTTTTTTTATTTAATATGCATTCTAGTACATTATCTATACTATAGCTTGTCCCCTCATATTCCATGTGTCTCTCCCTTCTTCATTCTCTACCTCTTAACCTAACGTGTCTCCCTCCCCACAAAAATCGACTCCCATACCATGTCCTTCTTCACCAATATTCTTCTCTCTCACCAATCTTCCTCTTCAGCTTATGGAAATATCTGGTCCATCACCGCTAATATTCCTCTCTCCTACAAATCATCCACTTTAGCTCCAGCAAATATTATCTCCTTCAAGTATCCCTTGAAAATTCATTCCTCAATCCCAAAAATTTATTAGTCTTAAACACCTAAAAATATCATCTCATTGGATGCTCTCTCGACAATTCCTCACACTATCACAAAGATTTATTCCTCTTATACTGCCAAAAATATCATCTCTTTTGAGACTCTCTCAAAAATTATTCTCTCTCTTCAATTCTAGGGCTCTTGGAAATCTCAACTCCATCAATCCTGCAATGTTTATTCTGAAATTCATTATATCCAAATATATATTTCATCAATTGTGGTAGAACATTATGTATTCTCATCTATCTTGTCCTGCAATCTCATATTCTTCATCAAAAATTTATCTCCTTTAATACCAAAATCGACCTCAACCTCTCATCATTCTCATAATGGAATCTTCCAAATATCAAACGTGTCCTTTAAGATTCTTCAACTGACTACTGGAAGAACACATCATTCTACAATGAAATTGTCAACCAAGAACTGTCCCTTTTTCTCTTGATTTCCAAGGTACATTCTTAATACCAATTCTAGGTACATGACCTAGCTTCTCAACGTAGGTTTTCTCAAAGTCAACATCAACCAACTTTTATAATTCAATTTTCAGATTGATGAAATCCAATAGTTTTAATGGAAATAATATAAATACCAAGGCTTTTTTTCTAACTGTAGATAAATGAAATCTCTGTAATAGATTTTAGTAGTTTAAATGGCAGATCAAGCCCTAATTCTTGTTTGGACCATCTAATTATTGAAGTTAATTTCCCTCTAAAACCAACATACTCCTGGTGAATATGAGTTATGCAAATATCCTTATTATTTTAATGTGGTTGTTTCCAACACAATTTATGAGCTAATATAGGTCAATTTCATGAAAGGAAGACTAACATTTCATTTTGATTAGTTCTATTAGACTTACCAATGAATAGCAGTGGAGCATTGAGATTATGATGTATCATCATGACATGTTTTCAATACAATGAGATTTTATGGCTCGATCATCATATCATCATCTATTATTTTTTTCTTCTTGTTTTCCATCATATTTAAAAGATGTTTTCCAAAAGGATAAATATCACACAAAGTTATATGGTTGATTTTGATGTTGTGAATTTTTTCAAATACAACATAATCTATTGAATTAAAGACCTTCACTTCATTGAAGGATACATCAAATAAAATCAAAGTCGGATGGCACTCTAAGGAGAATATCCTACTACTTTTAGGGAACCACAATGATCATAATATTAAGGGTTGATTCCCTTTGTCTTAATGAACTAGGCAGAAACTAATCAATTGGTTTTTCACCATATCATCATTCCTCTTTTATTGATGATTTTGGAGTTCTATGTGGATTTTTTTAACAAATCCTATTAATTACATGAAAATCATGTTGTTAATTAAAGATTATTCACTATGATGAAAACATATAATATAAATATTAAACCATTAATATGTGTATTTTGGGACATATTTGGAAAATTCCATAGATTCATTATTTGATATAGAAGAATCCAAATTATACCTGGGATGATTAAGGCCGTCAATAAAATTCCCACTATATGATATTTGTAAGAGTTGAGAATATTTTAAGGACATATATCTTACATATAGTGTGTTGTCCACAACTTCTATTGAAAATGCATGCCCATATTAATGCCGAAAATTATTTTCACTACCTATTATTGAAATTATAAATACAAAAATGCTTTTTTATATCATAATGTACAGATTAGTTTTCCTTAATATTGCATGTTCTGTGAAAACCAATGATTTTATATGAGGGGATCTGTAGTGGTCACTTAAACCATTATTGGAATAGAAAACTAACATGGTTTAATAGAACATCATGCTCTCCCAATGTCATAAGATGCTTTATGTTTCTGTTAGATATTTTAAATAATGGATTATGATTAAAACCCAATGTGTTTTTTAGTTTTATTTTTTAAAAATAACCATAAATGTTGGATGGATGGGTATTTATTTAAAATGTATGGAAAATGGATTAATAAATATTAAAGTGGGTCATAGAGTATTTAATTAATGTAATTATTTTAACATGGATTCATGAAGTATTGTTGACAATTTGAATTTAAGTAAAATTATTTTTGGTTTTTTTCATTAAAAAAATTGAATGTGAATACATTAGTTTAATTTTATGGATTTATTATGAAGGTAGAACACCCATTATATTTATTTGGATAAATTTGAGACTTGATTTATTTGTATATATTTAAAAAATATTATAAAATATATAAGAAATTTGTTGACAAGTGTATGTTTAATTGGTCAGGTTCATATTTATCATTTATAAAAACAATCATAAGTGTCGTTTAGGCTGGTATATTTCATATGAGAAAAGGAAATGAATATATGTGTCATTTGGAATGAGTATAGTTGTTATTATAGTCCCACTTACATGTCAATCCTCATCATTTGTGTGATCTATTGTTTGCACATGTGTCATCAATCACATCAAATATGTGATCCCATGCCTCAATTTATGTTTTTTCTGAGAGAATAATTTTTCCACAAAGGATATGTGGGTTTCATTTTTTATATTGAAAAAATTATCAATTGGAATCCAATAAAATTACATGAGGGAAAATATATTGATTTAAGATTTCATATTATCTGTCATTGTTAGAGTATATTTACTATATTATAAATGATGCATGAACTACAAAAAAATTAAAATATCATAGAACATTAAATGCGATCTATGATCCATTGAAAACAAATAGGATAATTTTACCTGATATTTTGTAATAAAATATAATTCCACAATATATGTACTAATGTATTGTATGAACTCGTGCATGCATGACTTACCCAATTTTTCTACAGAAACTCTACCCTAAAAATATTTCTGACAATGCCCTAAAAGATCTGGATTCTTCACATACTTTAGAAAAAAACAAAATAAATATCAAAACCATATTAAAAAAATAAGTGGGAGGAATTAATTATTGAGATTTCAACTTTAGGCATAAAAAAGTAAGCATTTATAAAGATATATGGTTCCATGGTGGGATGAAAAAAATAATATTATAAGAAACCATTCCAATTTATTAATGTTTGATTGTGATCAATGTGTGATCCACTAATAGCCATTCTAACATAATGTACTCCTATAATAATAATTCATACCGAAAGGTCACCCAAGTTGAAAAATAAATAACTAATGTGGAGTTTTTTCTATGGAACCACTTTGGATTCGGTGAGAAAATATTTTAACATTATTCTATAATAATGATTCATCTATTCTTAGAAAATCAAACCTACAAATCTCACTTGAGGAGACATCATATTCAGGGATGTATAAGGGCCTAACCTGATCTCAAATCTTATATTCAATAATTATGGTATAGTTTTTATTTTCATATTGTGGATAGACTGAACCCAACTTTGACAAAAATATGAATAATAAATTTTGAAGTTGTGTTCATTCCATAACCCTTGACATTTTTTTCATTCAACCTTCGATGTTGGGTTCAATCCACAATGGTCAAAGTTGGGTTCAATCCATAATTATGGATGCCAATATATTATTCATAACTTTTCAATGATCTTGATGGTTCAATTTTGTTCATTTACTTTATCTAAATTTTCATTAATATTACTACAACTATAATGCATACATGATATTTAAAATAATCTATTGAAGACACAACTATATATTTATTTTTTCCCTTTAATGTTGATTTAATTTTTTCTGAGCATTTAATTCTTATTTTAGTTTGTGTTTAGTTAATCTATCACATTTGATGTGCACATAATTTTTTTCTTTAAAATCTTGACATTTATTGTTGATCATTTTGTGAATTTTTTTTCATACTCCCAGACAAAGATTTCACAAAACACCTTAAATTAAAAAGGGTTGTGCAATAAGGTTTGGAGTCAAGGTATTCAAAAAATAAAAATTAAATAAAACATTCTCACAGGTTTGGCCTTACATTCTTTATCTCTTCAAATATCAGATAAAAAATACATTTAAGATGATTTAGAGGTTTTTCAAATACATATATATAGAGAAAATCTGTTATAGGGATAACTCCTTAATATCAAGTTCTCTTATTAACAACATTTTGATAAATGAGGTTAACCAAGTAGGGAATGTTTTTCAATCACACCCACAAACAGATATTGACACCAACATATGAAATGAATCGAGGATTCCTTTGTCAGAAGTTTCGATTGATGGTTTGCTACCTTCTTATAGGGTTACTACAAAACAAATTCGCCTTTTTATCGATTCACTAAAATATATGCACTGATTAGTTGTCTAACTATAAATTTAGAATCAATAGACATTAAAAACCATTCACCATATTAACATGAAAAAATATTAATTGTTCAACATGATAATTTAGCTCTACCAACTATATCTAACACAAATAAATAATTACTCTTGAAGGAGGCAAGACTACAATAAAAACTTTATATGCAAAGATGGAATGCGACTAATATAAGTACCATATGACTCTATTTTTCATTCCAAAAATGATTAATACTTAATTACATAATAATAATGTATTTACTAACTCTACCTTCAATATTATAGGTTGATTTTATAATTTAATTTCCTTTTATTCTAACCATTTATCCAATGTAACTACAACATACCCTACGACCGTTGATGTTATCATTGTACGAACCGAAAGTCATCTCCCTCTTTCTAGATTGAAAGATACTGGTAACTTCTATCTATTTCAATCAAATAATACTTAAAATTTAACTATTTTACTATAAAATAAACAATTAACTCTACTTACTCAAATACATTTTCATCGTTGATTTTTGATTTCCATACATCCATGTCATCATTAAATCATTAATAGTGGTTTTCTCTAACATTATTGTGCATTGAAAAAAAATCATCATTTAATAGTAAATATTTTGCATATTAATATAGATTATGTTCATTTTAGGAACACTTTAAAAACCAATTTAAACAATAATATCAACAGTGACAGTGAGGAAGGTATGAGATCATGTGACATTTTGATGTTCAAAGTTGATATATGTTTCTACATCAGGCCTTATATTAAGGATTAAAATCTAATATTTCTTTGAAAAAATGTTTTAAATGTTTTAAATATTATATTTACTATTATTCAAATGAGAAGAAATGGAAATAAATTCAACAAGGCATACTTCAGTTGAACATATTGGAATGGTGTAACCCACAATATTTTTAAAATTGTGTTTTTAATGTTCTTATTCTTTTACATTGTTTCTATAAATAAATTAATTGTTAACAGATTACTTGGATATTGGTGATCCTCAACATCGTTGCGTTTATTACTACGATATGTTGTGGTATGATGAAAGAGTTAAATGATACAGAGAACATAATTCTACTAGGTTTTCAATATGCATTTATCCTGATAAAATCAAGCTGCAAGAATTCAATACCCCTCTTAGATACCTAAAATCCAATATTTGTTTACCATAAGTTGAAATATGGGGAAACATTTGGGATATTATCCACCAATACAACAAAATTATTTATTTTACATCAATGGGAGGAACAACTGTTAATTCTATGAATACTAGAGGTGGTCCTTATATATACAGTTTGAATGGAAAAAATTATCACCATATCTGAATATTATTGCCAAATAGTAGTCAAGACCCAATGTTTTCCCAACTCTATGTTTTTGACACATCAAACAAAATAAAAAAATTGAATATGGTCTGTGATGTACTTTAAAGACACATCACTAATTCTTTGTCAATTTATTTATTTTTTATATATTTAAATATTTTTTTCTTCCATAGCTCCAAAAAAATGATATGATATCCTCTATTAACCCTATCATTATATCCAATCTATAGTCTATGTTTGATGAAAGCAATCAATTAATTCATCAATTCATAACTGAAAGTGATTTATTCAATAAAACTTATGGACCATATTTGATGTTAAGGCTAATTAGGAAAAGGGGATTTGATTCATATACATACAACGTACCAACATCATTAAAAACTTCTATGATAATAGTTGGTGATATTGAAGATGTTAATGATGATAGATATATCATCATACAAACACGATCAGGAAAGTTGCAATGTATAGATGAAATTCACCCTCTATATCTTCCTCTATAATATCCCATTATTTTTTCCACCGTTGGTTATGGGTATTCGAATAATGTTAACCAAAATTGTGATGAATAACTTATAGAGTTCCAAAAATAAAAACGAGAGATTAATTTTCATACCATCTTAAATTTAGGCCTAATTAACAAAGAACACTATTACATTCAGGATGACTATTTAAACAATTGGTAGTTATCACATATACAATGGTTGAATCTCAATGTTTTTACTTTATTCGATTTAATCAAAAAAAATTAAGAGATGAGTTATATAGTGGTTTGAAAGAATATTACTTAAGAGGTGAGTATGAAAGTACACATTGTGTAAAACCTATAATTTTGATTTCATGTTTCAGTCATGGATCGTGATAGATGATTCATAATTATCAAGATGCAATATAAATTTGTAACTATTTTAGTTCTCCTGATATGTTCCTCAGTTTAACATGAAACCTGTGTTGGCCAGAAATTACATGATTTGTTAAATGTCAAAACCTTCATCCAGAATATTTTCCCCATAAAATACCAAGGGTTTTAAATATCATGATCTAACATTTAATTATGGATTTGAAGGATGAGTTTCTTTTTGTA
Organism: Viscum album; assembly: GCA_963277665.1. Lineage (NCBI taxonomy): Eukaryota > Viridiplantae > Streptophyta > Magnoliopsida > Santalales > Viscaceae > Viscum > Viscum album. The sequence goes on from OY728155.1 coordinate 730,713,671, forward strand.
AAGTACCAAGCATATATCATTCATTATCATGAAATTCATTATAATATATCATTGTATATTTTTTTTTGAAAATAAATTCCTTTAAATTTAATCTACTTATGATGTTGTTATCACCATCGAATTTAAAAAACTTGGACTCTCTAATGTCTATATACTATTATTATTCCATCCTCCATTTAAAATTTCAATATCAGCATCTATAAATCAAATACGATCATCTAAATTACCAGATAAAAGGTCTTAACCAATTTTACATGAATGTGTAAAAACATCATGATTCATGGACCATGTGGTGCTGATAAACCACGATCACCTTGTATGAAAACATTAGGTGTTAAATGTTTTTCTCAAAGAGTTTAGTTAGTAATTAATGGTTATATGGGGAGGGAAATGTTATGTACAGAAGATGAGATAGTGGTTAAAAAACATCAAAAAAGTGTATGGAACAGGAAATTCGTTTCGTTATTCCTTACAATCTATAAGAAACCAGATCTTCTATTCAGGTATGGGTTCTCTTTTATGATGTTTTTGAGAAAAAGAAGATTTTCTGGAAAATTTCAAGAGTACACGCCGTGTACTTATAAGTACATGTCATGTACTCGGTTGCTGTGGGTGACCATGTACTAGCAGTGTAACAGCTGAGTACAAGGCCGTGTGGGGTGGCCTATAAGCCGCTTAAAGAAAGGCCCAATAAAAAAAAGTACATGCAATGTACTTTTCAAATACACATCATGTACTTTATTTTTTTATTAAATCGATAGGGGTCAGGTCTAATGGACAGAACACACTTCTTCTTTGTCCGTCTCATCCAGGAGCATTTGTACGACCACTCATATTCTCTGAACCCCTAACACGCTATCTATTCTCCAATTTTAACTCTGTTGGTTACATTGAAATTTTTATCAATATATGGAATTATAGGGAGATTCAAGGCCCAATGATTATGTATATGAATATCACAATGCCAAGGTAGGTGGTTTGTGCCTTTCTGTTGTTATTCTTTGAGTTATTTGTTCAAAAGTTCCCAATACCCTTGTTCAGGGTATTGCGTGCTTATGGTTTTTAGCCCTGGTATTTCTTACAATTACTTTTTTGTTTGGATAGTGGTTAATTGTTTGTTAATAGAGTTAGATTTTCCATGCTATGGATGTTTTTCCCATGTTTTCTTATTTTTACTATATGGTCTTGCTTGCTAGTTAGGCTACTTTTCTATCCATGCCAAGTATTGTAGGATGGAGTAATTTTATATAACATGTTGTGTAATGATTTAGAATATTTAAACAAGTAGTTCATGAGGTTTACATTGGATGATATATATCGTTTGAGCACGATTGAATTACATAGGGCCATGAGAACCTGTTGTAGTAAACCATAGGGAGAATGGACATTGAGGGATTCTCTTGGGTGTCTGTTTACTTCTAAGTTATGAGAACATAGGTGGGATAGATTTAAGTGCTCCCTCATAGTGTATGAAGTTTCTCGATGCAGGACACAGGAGGAACTGAATGTCAAGTGATTCCCCAAATCACCTATTAGTTACCGATACTAGACTATAGGGGGAATTAACAATGAGTGCATCTTCATAGAGTCTTTGATAGAGCTGAACTCAAGGGGTTAGATGACGAGTAAAACTCAGAGGGTTTCTTGTTTTGTTTAGTTTAACCAGAGGGGTGAGGCTATGAGTAATTCCCAGAGGGTTTCCTGCTTTAATTAACTGCTTACTTGATATATAAAATTGAATGCTTTTGGATTCGTGGAATTGTTTACCTTTGAGTTTTTTTTGTTTACTTCTTCTTTTTTTCTTATTTACTTACATATATATTCATTAACTTTTAGGAACATATATTTTGGTGGTTGCCTACTAGGATTAATCTCACACCCTATTTGGGATATGATTTTAGGCCGAAACAGATTATATTTTTGTAGGGCCAGTTAAGGGAAAGCCCCCTTCTACTTCAGGTACTTGACTTTTTTGGAGATGGAGAGTAGAAGACCATGCTGAGGCTTGCAATGTTGAGGAGTTTTTTAATTGTTTTTATTTGTACTTTTGTTTAGAACTGTATTCCAGAATTGTGACTTGTTTGGCTGTTTTTTAGACATATGTATCATGCATCATTTATACATGTGCTCTAGTTATTTTTTTCTTCTGTATTCTATTGTTTACTGTTGTATGGAATTATTGTTACTTCCGCTATTGTTTTCTATTTCATTTCCATTGTGTTACTTTTCGTATGAAGGAATAGTTTTCCCACTATCAGACCCAAATCCCCCGCTACTCATTGGAATCCTCTGGCATTTTGGGAAATGAACTTGAGGTCATGTGACCAATTAGGTACGGGGCGCCTCTCAGTGGCTCCCGAAACCAGAACGTTACACAATCTAATACTTTTGGTTAAATTCCAGGCTCACCAAAAAATTAAATTTTCTAATCCATAATGTTCAATAAATTTTTTGTTTATATACATCAAAAAAGGGGTGAAAGAGTCACAACTATATTATATGGAACAAAAAATAACGAGGAAGGTTAGAAAAAAGTAGATGACATAAAAATGTATTATTATTTTCTATATATTTCTCCATGTGAGGCTTTATGGTCAATATATTGCTATGAAATACATTCCATGTTTCACCTGGTTGAGATATTTTATTTTCATTTTCCTAGGAAAAAACATAATTTATTCATATGAATCCAACCATGATGTCATTCTATCAAAATTAACAATCTCACAAACAATGTTCACTCAATCATTAATGAAAACACAGCTTACCCTGATTAAAAATGTCTCACATATTCTGAATTTAATTTTTTTACCAAACTGAACAATGAAAATGGTATCCTAGAATGTGTGGATTTCTTATTGAGAGATTTCATTATGTTCCACCCATAGTAGGAGGGCTACATTATATTATAATATTTATCACTAAAGTAAAAGGACTACACTCTATTAATGATATCCTGACATTAAATCACACCATCCAACACACATTCTGAGAACCCCACCATACTTTGGGATTACTTAATGATGACACACAATTCATAGAGGCTATCATAGAGGTTTCTATTTTAGCAATGGGGAATTCCTTGCGCAAGCTGTTTCCCAACGTGATATTCTCAAACATTATTTCATGACCAGACCATGTGTGGGGTAACACATGGAATATAATATCTAATGATATTGAATATATTCAATAAAATTGGTTAAAATTCCATGGTATATGAATTTTCCTCTCCTTATTGATAAATTTTATTTTATAAATACATATTTTATTTGTATCAAAAAATTGTTTTCATAACAGAAATACATATCATAGATCATCAACTACAATAATATGAATTATTGGATATTGAAAACCTATTTTTCTCCCACACATCATCATTGAATAATTATCCTCCTATGAATATTCTATATTTATCCACTAAATTCATTGGAAATCGATTCGTTTAATAAAAATAAATTATAATAAGGAAATCATTTGAGAAAAATTTTCTATTCTATGTAGAAAACTGATGACCGAACAAGAAGAATAACTAAACACAATTATTAATGCAACCAACACCCTAACTAGAGAAGTTCACTCTCTAAATGGATATGGAGGCACGTGTAAAACTTTCTTATGAAAGAAAATATTGTCCCAACTACGTTCGAAAGGACATATTGTAATTTCTGTAGCTTAATGAAATATAGAGTCATTGCTACTTCGTTGTGGGAGAATAGTTCACTCTTGGTTTTGTATTCCAATTTCTCTTATAGAAAACTCAACTTGAAATATTTAATAAGAAAGTGAATTGGCTGAACTATTACAGAAATAAAAATTAATTATTTGGGATGAGGCACCAATGGCACACAATATTTTATTTAAATATTTAGATCATACAATTGGGGACATCATGAAAAAAATGATTCTATGTTCATCTAATCTACCCTTTTGGTTGTAAAACAATTGTTTTTTATCGAGATTTTCGGCAGATTTTAGTAGTTTTTCAACATTGGAATAAAGGTGATATACTGCTTGAAAGTATGAATTCTTATCATCTATAGTAACATTGATTTGTTCTTAGCCTAATGGTCAAAAAGTGACTATATTACTCCAAAACATATATTTAATCTTCTAAACATTAAGAATTTTCAAGTTGAATTATGCAAATAGGAGATGGTTTTCTTGGTGATCAAATAGAAGGAGAAGCTGAAATTCCAATTCTAGATGATTATCTAATTTCTACATTACAAAACCTAATTAATGATATTATTCAAAGAACATACCTCTTTTTTCTACAAAGTACAATGATCCAAAATACTTAAAGGAATGAGATTTTTTCACCAAAATGAGATGTTGTCCAAAAATTTAATGAGTACATGTTAACATTAATTCATGGATAAGAAAAGATTTAACTCATTTTTGATTCAATATGTCAAGAAATTTTAGAAAGAGACACTCCAGAGAACATATATAAACAACAAATTCTAAATGTAATAAACATTTCTGGTTTGTCGTGTCATAAGTTAATTATAAAAGGGGGGGGGGACACTGGTAATGTTGTTGAGAAATATTGACCAATATTATTGACTTTTTAATGAAACCTGATTAATAGTCACATATTTGGGATCTCTTGTAATCAGATGCTAGATTATAACCAAGACTCATTCCAGAATGAATTAATTTATAACCAAAGTAAATATGACTCATTCATATTCGAAGTGGGAATTCAATATTCCAAGGATACAATATCCTTTAACTATTTAATTTGTAATGACTTTGAATTAATGTTAAAGACAATCTATTTCTTAAGTTGTCATATATATATGACAACCTGTTTGTTTCTATGGATGACTATATGTAGCAATATTCATATTTACCAACAAGAGATGTTTGAAATTTATGGTATGTGATAACGAAAAAAACCATTAAAGAGTACAACTAATATTGTTTACAATGAAATCTCCAAAAACTTATATTAGGTATAAATCAATTTTAGCAATTACATCTGATACAAATTTATAGGATTAGTATTATGATTTTTTACTGTAATCATTTCATAACGATGTTTTCTTTACTAAAATTTATATTTTCATTACTAATAAAGTTTCATAAATATGGCATGTTTGAAAAATCATTTATGAAAAATTTCTTTTAAAGAAGATGAAAAATTGAAAATTGATGTACAAATCATTCATATGTGGTTCACAAAGTCATCAGAATTTTCAGATGAAATATTAGTCATTGATTTTCTTCATATTAATAAAAATTTGAGTTTTATATTATATCATTACATCCAAATTAAATAAATACTATTTTCTAATCAACCTTATAAATTTTATTAAGCATGATGTATATTTATGATTTCAAATTACTTATCATTGTACTACTCCTATTGAAATGTATAGATTATATACATTGAAATTTATTTAATGAAATGTATCAAAAATCTTACATTGTTTTACGTACCCTGAATATTTTATATTTAATATATTATATTTAATGATATTTTCATTTTAATTCATCTATTTTTTTCAATTAAATTTATTTTATAAATCTAAGTGAATCTTCAAAGAAAAAATAAGTGCGATTTATTTACCACAGTTTTTACAATTTTTATAACTTATGATTTTTGTTAAATTTTTCACACAAAAACCTTTCAAGAAACAATTAGTGGACGACCTCACATAATATTTTTAAAAAATATTATATGAGAAGGTCTATGTTATGTGATACAAAGATTTTATATTTTCAAAAATAAAGGGAATTATTTTTCAAGATGACATGACTTCAAAATAATTTTTTCTCATGTACTCATATAAAACCATCTAATACGCAACTACCCATTTTTAGATCCAATTTATTTCCATTTGATGACATTTAACAATGCAGGGTGGCTGAAAATATTTTCATAGGTAGATTTGAAATTAATTTTATCATTATCCAACATTCAATAATTTAAATTTTTAAATTATAGAGTTTAGTGAATGAATATTTAATGTTAGATGTTATTGGAAAGTGAAATCGTCATCAACCAATTCATGATTGGGTGAAAAATAACAAGAGAATGAAACTAACTATTATTGATGATATGTAAATAGGAATTCAATTTCCAAATTAGTCTCGACGATAGAATTTTTAATTAAATTTATACAAAATTATCAATTAAATATCACAGTGGATAAATTATCAGTTATACCTTGTGTGATGAATTTTGTGAACCACATATAAGACTTCTAATGTATAAAACCAAACCAAATAAAATTTTGGTGTTACAACTAGTTTTTGAAAAAAAACACAGTACTATGTTATTTCAATAATACATAAACATTAAATATCAAATTCCAAGAAAACATTTGACAATATTAATTAATTAACATTAATTAAACATTTTTTGGAGATAGTAATTGTTACCATAAGCATGAATGTAACAAAATGTTTTCTCAATCCATAAATTTCTGTAGTACAATATTTTAGAAACATGTAATCTGTTGTTGTACTCGACTCGAAATGGAATATTTTCTTTGTATACTATTTTTCATTTTCAACTTATTAATATATTATTTATTTCCTCTAAGCTGCAACTCATTCAACCTTTTTTAATTTTACTTCTACATTAAATTATGCATCAACTGTATGGAAGTACAAAATTAATATGCTATAATTTCTTTATAACTATTTATTTATTGTGAATCTTCTTAAATTATTTTTTATGTCTCTTTGGAAAATATACTAACATTATTTACTCATTAGTATGCTAAAACACCCAAAAAACCATGTCAAAACATGAGAAAAACTTCCTCAGTATGTTCTATAACATCCAAATCATTATTCCATATGATTTAAAAGAAGAAATAAATTGAAAAAATTATATCATGAACATAGGATAGATAATTGATTTCATTACTAATAATTAAAATTTTATTCAATTCATGAAAAATAAAGTATAATGTTGATAAAAATTAATGATTGATTTCATATATTATGAGTTACAAAATGCACAACCATGGCTACCCTGAAAAAACTTCAAAGTAACTACAACTGGTATTATGAGTCATGTATCAATTGTAAAAAGAAGTTTGATAACTTGAATGAAAATATTTGGTTTCATAAGTCTAATTAATCGCTGCCTTCTACTATTTGAGGTTATGTTTCTTATATATCCAAACTAATATTCATGATTTACTTCATTTTCTGACTACCTCATTTTAGATTGTAATGATCGTTAGTTTTTAAATACTTTTTTTATTGTTACACCCAATAGATTATATATTCAATTAACAATTTTCCAAAATTTGGTTATTATAATAAAAATGACACATTTATATATTATATAATTAGTTGATATCGTTAAATTTTTTATTGCATATCCATCAAATTATGGAATCTTTTAGAATAATGTACATTGCTTAATTTGAGTACTTTATTCTCTCATATACAGAGTCCAACTACTAATCAATGATAACGATGAATCTATCTTGATCTTCCTATTTGAAAAAAAGCTATGAAATTTATATCAAAAATATAATTAGAGCTTAGAGAGTTAACGATTCAGGTAAATTATTGATATTCATATATTTTTTATTATGTATGTTCAGATTTCAATGATTTATTTAATAAAACACAAGAGTATTATATGTTTGAATTTCCTACTGAGTATCCTATATTCAAATATAAAACCATTCTTCTTGGTGTTGAAGTGTATGAATTAAATATACATAATTAAAAAAAACCACTATAACAACATACGTTCAAAGTTCTCTACATTATAGAGAGTGGGAAACAAATCAATGATTTCAAGATCACTTCAAATGAATTCCAGGTATGATAATAAAACCCATATCACATTACATATATAGTTATTTTTTTATTCACTATAAATTTCATTCTCCTATAAGATGTGTCATCAAATTCAACCATCTGGCAATCTGTTTCAGGTGGTATAAACATTTCATCATCGTACCCAACTATATGACCTGTTAACTTTAATGTATGTTTTAGTATTATATTAATAAAATTTGAATAGATATACCAAAATTCACATTCAGTGTTCTAATTTTTATTTGTTATCCAATTTTGTTTTATGTAACAACTATTATTGGATATTTTTTTATTTCTCTTCCTATATTGAAATTGTATGAGTGCATTAATGACTCAAAATTATGAGGCTCTGTGATTCATAAATTTAAACTCTCATATATTGAATTTATTAATACCCTTCTTTTTTTTCATGCACATATATTATGTTTGGATTGTTTAGTGAATTTAAATAGTAGAAAATTCATTAGTTATGTAAAAGATATAGTGTTCAATACCTCCATTAGAAGTCCACTATAAATTGTTGAGATGAGTATTTCACTCTTTTAATAATGATTCATTACATTTTTTTTTCAAAAGTTGGAAATGTATGATCAAATATTCTTTTATAATTTCATGTGCTTCTATATAATTTTTTTCTGATTTACTTGAAAACTATTTTTCAATTAAAAGTATATATTAATCATATTCACTTAATTATGATTTAGTAATTATAAATTCATTTTGTGTTTATAAATATTCACTTACTTACTGAAATAATTTTTTTTTTGTTTAGGAATTTACCATGAATTGAAGACACATAAAAAGTGGTTCAAACTTTATGAAGATGCACATCATTTTCAGATACTAAAACATGAGGTGTATCACACTCCTTAAGGTATGTATCGTCTCTGGATTTTGTGAATAAGTAGAATTTACTATTCTGACACGTGAAAGATCTATTAGAGAATGATTTTCCACTGATGTTCATTGAGGTCCCACGTAAGTCTAAGATTTCCCTTTCTGTTGGTCTCTAGGAATGGTTTTTACCCCATAGAAGGTATTGTTCTCAATATTCACACCATCATGTTCCATCAATATTGTTCTTACCTTAGCATCAATAACATTGAATTTTTCCTTCTAATGGTCATAACTATACTGAAATCTCACAATCATGTCATTGTCTACATCCCTATAGTTTATGTTTTTGGTGACCTAGTAAGACAACGGCTCCACTAAAACCCAGATTCTGATTACTGTGTTAAATTTTATCCACTTCATTGGCACTAGGCATGATAGTTTATATTTCAATGGATTCTGGAGCTTCTTCAACATAGATAGATTCTAAGGGCCATGATGAGGGATAGAAGCCCTCAATGGATGGGTTATTTTTCATCAACCAGTACATCTTATATGTTATTTCTATCAACATATTCTAATTGTTTTAGATGTATGTATATAGGGAGTAACTTTGGGATATTGTAAGCATCATTATAGCAAGAATGAAATCATAAACCCTTTTTTCTAGCATAAATTTTAATCCTTTTCCCATGTCATCAGAATTAACTTAGTTAATTTATAACCTGAATATGTGTATGGAAATAACAATGGATCATGGGTTGATGAGGAACCATGCCTTGCTAAGGATAGCGAGGATGGAAATTTCAGTATAACGGTCCTGACTATGATGAAATATCATACTCATATCCTTGTATTCATCCCTATAATTGATGGTGTAGGTGACCCCATAATACAAGGGATCTTTTTAAAACCAGATTCTCATAACTATTTTAATTTTGATCCACTTCATTGGCACACTACTTTATTTTTTGGATTTCTAGGTATTCTACAGCTGCTTCATCATGGACTGATTCTGAGGGCCGAGTATGATGAAGTATCACACCGATCTCTTTTTTTCATCCCTCTAGTGGATAGTGTTGGTGACCCAGTAAGACAAGGGCACATATGTGACCTTGATTCTAATTACTATGTTAATTTTGATCTAATTCTTTATTATATGACATTATTGTTTTGATTTCTATGGATTCTATAGTTGTTTCCGTATGGATATATTCTGAGGGCCAAGATGATGGATGCAAACCTTCAATGGATAGATTATTTTTCATCAACTAGTATGTATTATAAATGCTTTTCATCATCATATTTTCATTTTTTAGATTCATGTATATAGGAAGGAGTGTATTTATGATATTTTTGGAATCATTTAAGAATGAATGAAAACACAAACCCTTTTATCTATCACAACTTTTCATCCTTTTTGAAGTCAATATAATTTTCATAACTAATTTATGACCTCTAAATTATTATGGAAATAGAAGTGTAGAATTGGTAGATGAGGAACCCTACCTTTATAAGACTTGAAAATCTAGACTTTAACATTGTGTAATCTATTCACAAAAACAACTCGAAAACCTAGCAATGTATGCAGGCCTCCCTCATTGAATTTTCAATTTTCTCATACACATATTTAATAGTTGATATTCTTTAGGTATAATTTTACATACAAGTGTTGGGTGGAACTCCGTTTGGAAAAATAATTTTTTTATATAAGTAATCTGATAGAAAACCACATTTGGGGTTATTCCATGTTGTTAGAGCCATAGTATAGAATAGTGAGAGAGGCAAGGATGTTTTATTACCATGATTAATTATAGATATGATTTTTATCATTTAATGGAGGAACATTAAATAATTCTATATTCTATTGAATGGTAAATGATTTGAATAATCACTGCCATCTTAATTTATTATGGTTCAACAATAGTGTTATTAATGGATTTTATCTTGGTTGTTATACTCAATAAAATGATTCAGGTGGGAAATCAGTGCTGTAAAAAAATACCAAAAAAATGAGATTGGATCTTCTTGCTACATTCAACCCATCCAACCAAATTGGTTATGGGATCTTAAAAGATCAAGGATTCAATTACATACCACATAAATCAAACATGGTTAGTCTTTCTCTGGCCTTTTTTCTGGATAATTTCATGAAAAATAACAATACTCTTTGTGATTAATTATGATTTTGCTTATACAAAGTGACTATATGATTAATTATAGTTTCTATTAACATTTCTTTTTAGTGGGGAATGTTGTGTAGGGGATACCCAAAATAATCCTAGTGGCATCAGAGCCTATTAAATCTGATAGTGGAAAAATAATTGAGAATGGAATGGTTTTTATAACATTCATCATCTCCATAATCAGTTCTTTTATACAAACCAAATGACCAGAAAATTTATTATGATGAAGATCCTACCAATCCTGTACTGGATCTACAATGCTGATATAGCCTTTTCAACCGCATCTACAATGATATAGGGACCCCTAAAGTACGTTCATTTTCTCATAGATAATCACAATAATAATAGATAATATTAACATAAAACATGTATGAAAACATATAAGGAACAAATTTATCCTTTCTGATTAGTTTCACTGAACATATTTCCCAATTTTTTCCAATATAGTATTAAATGCATCAGGATATTAAATTACTAAAAAAAATATCTAGAAGGGGTATTACACTACATAAAAGATGCACAACAATTCTGGCTGGCTATTAATAACATCGGATGGTGAAGAGAGTCTGAGTTTGTAGGGCACATTAGATGTTGTATAAAACCTTTTCTATTTCTTATAGTTTTCACCCTTCTTTTCTCTAATTAAACCATATGTGTACATATATTTTTATTATTACATTGTAGCAAAACAATCTATATTCTATTACATTCAGAATTTTAATTATCACATTTCAATATTTTTTAATTACTTTTTCAGTTTTCATGTTTCGTGAGAGACACGTAGTATCTTCTGACAAAATGAATATTGACCACTGATTTCCAACTCTTTTTTCCTTAGAAAACCAAAATATCTATTGGAGTTCCACTTTCTGGTTGATTAAATCCATTAATATGAAGATAAATCAAAAAATCCAATAGATTGATGTTCATATTTAAACATTCATTTCAAAATGAGACATTAATAAAGATTTTAAAATATATTTTTTCCCAAGTCTTGAATTCTAATAGAAATAATTATTTCGTGTATAATTATCAAAATAGTTCATTTTTAAAAAATTATTCTTATAATGATTTTTCACATTTACATATTGACTATGCTGAAAATAATAAATTACACTACTAAAAAATATTTATCATATTTAATCAATACATACTAATTTTTTTAATCTAAGATAACATAAAAAATGATCAAAAAAATCCTAATGGAACTCGTAGCGGTAAATAGTACTATAATCCAAAGGAAAAACATTCACTACCTTATGAAATCAGGGGTCAATTTCAATTTTCATGTTTCAATGTTTTTTATTACTTTTTCAATTTTCCACTTTTTATTATTGGTCAACATAATTCTTTCATCGGCATAATGTAATCTCGCTCTACCCATGATGATCACAATATCTCTCACGAATCCATATTATATTCTCTATTATTTCTATCTTCTTTAATCATATTCTTCATACTTCATCTTACATAAATCTCTCTATGATAATATCTTATATTTTATCTATCATTACATAATCCTTCAGTTTCTTATAACCATTATACATTTGGAGAATGTATACATCCATCTTCCATCTTTTTCCAACATCTCACACATAGAACCTTTCCTTCCAAGACATAATCTTCAAAATATGACCTTTATTTTCCACAATATATTCATGTTTGAAATCATATATCTTATATGCATAATTTGTGTAGGATATGATTTAATTTATATACACCAATGTACATAAACGCACATATACATTTATATAGAATGCTTCCAACTACTCATGTCATTACTAGTCTTCTCTCTATTTCCATGTGTGAAGATTAACCCAATTTATTTAATTTCCAATTTTCTCCCAATCCCAAAAAATGACCCACATACTTTCTTGATCATGTGTATGAGAAATTGAAATTAAATGATCATGTCGTGAAAATGCATAGGTTGGGTACTAGTTATTTTTTAACGTAACGTGAAGACGCAATGGAGTTTTCCCTTTTTAATAAGCCTTGTTAGAGATACATGATTATCACTATTGCCATGGAGTTTCCTTAATGCTAATAAAAGAAGGCTCTCTCGCTAGGGATGATGGATTGGAGGTAAGAAATCGGATTGAGCATCGACAAACAATGACAACACAAATTTGTTCCTTTTTAGTGAACAATCCAAACCACTGGCAGGGTGTAAGTTTTGTTGATTTTCCTCCCCCATTCATTATCCCTATGACTAATGAGGATTAGTATATGAACATAATAATCCACATGTCATGCATATTACGGGTTGGGTTTTTTCCGTTGCGGGAATTGTTATCGGATTGATACATGTTAGAATTTAATTATTCCCTATTTGTTCATTAAATTCTTACATGGGAAGAAAAAAGGCGACACAAACCAGGCCAAGAACCTTCCATTTTAAAAATTCACCTTCCTTGCCCTTATTCCTTCATAATTCTTTGATTCTCATGTTTTCATGATTCAGGTTGGGATCTATCTCTGTGACGGCGGAGGCAGCACCAGCCCGGTAGGGCGGTCGGACTAGGAGAACGTGACAGGTGGCTGGTGGACGAGGGAGAAGAATGGCCACTAGTAGTGTGGCTGGTGGTGATAGAAACATGCGGTCTAGGTGGCACCACAGTGATGATGGGACGTGGACCAACATGATCGCATCGGGGAAGGGAATGTTGTGACCTATAAGCTACGACAGGAGGTCGCAGTAGTGCTGGATATAAGGCTCGAGCCGCATCGAAGGGAGAACTGGCGGTGGATTCGTGGGTGTGTTTTAGAAATGTGGTCTGACCATGTTGACCAGGGGTAGTCTGCTGGCATGTGGCTGAGCGACCGTATGAGCCGGGGGCGGGTGCAGCCAGGGCAGGCTGTGTTCAGTGGAGCATGTATGGCCCGAATGACGTGGGCCAGGATAGAGAAACCGGGCCGCATTCTAGTAGCCCAATGGGCTGGGCCAGTTCAGGCCAAACTAGAATGACCAGGCCCGGTTGGATTGGCCCAAACACGATGCTGACTCATTACACTAAAATGACCGTATCATTCAAATGGAAGGTCTGTTTGATGATATGTCTATGGAGTTGGTACCCTTATGATGAGGAGGTCATTTTGAGAGGGAATCAAGGGTTTTTATTACGGACCAATGTAGGTGGGGAGTTTCCCTTGGTTCATTCCATGAGGGTTTAATGTACAACATTACATCCACTTCACTGGATAGTAATGCCCTCTAAATACCAAGTCCCGGATAGAGTTGTGGTATCCATATTTAGGAATGGAGTGATTCTCTTTCTTCCCTAATGGAGTTTTGTGGGAATTTATGTGACCTCTGAGCATAACGTGCTAGTACTCCATTTAGTGGGCCATATCAATAAGGTTTTTGGTATCCTCAATGTTGGATCCCATATATTATGAGTCAAAATGGTAGGATTATCAGTATTCTCTGAGTATGATCCTCTATGTTGTAGTATAATACATATTGGGTTGTTGGTATTCTCTAGAAAGGGTTTCCTCATTGTATATCATGATCATTTAAAAGTATGTTCAATTTTGTTGTGGCCCAATTTGGAAAGAAATATTTTAGACAGTCTTCGATAACATCATATCATGAGTTGTATGTTCTCCCAGAATGAGCGTGGATCAAGAAGAATCATGTGGCTAATGATTGGTTGTGAAATCGAGACTCTGAGTCATAGGGAGACTGGATGTCTGAGGGAAAAATCATGATGTATCGATACAAGGTGTTCTCTTGGATACTTTTTGTAGGCCTATTCTATGTTCTTGGTAATAGATTTCTCAAGGAGTGGGATCATCTAGAATGACCGTGCTATGAGCAGAACCATATGGATGGTAGTGGAAGATACATTGAGTCATGGAATCATTTAGAGTATATCTGGATTTTTTTTTGGTATATGTGTTGTATACATATACATGTGTTGACCTGAAAATATCTTCTTAGTGATGTTTCCTTTGTGGTTCTTACTTCGGGTTTCTAGGGGTCCTAAGGTGTAAGGTTTTACACACCCCATCATGGGATTTTTCTAAATATTTCATGCATTGTGAAGTTGATCAACACATTCATAAAGTCCTCGGTGGACTGGGGCCAGGTGGTTCTTAGAGGGACGAAACAGATGAGGTGTGCTTCTGCAGCTTCAAAAATCTGTTCTGTACCTACCCTTTAGGTAGAGGTTTCTGTGGAGTAGTTCCTAGGACATGTAACCTTTTACTTTTCTTTTTGGTTGGAATTGTATCATGGCCCCATTTTCTTTTAGTTTTATACAGTTTAACTCTATGTTGGTATCTAATTGGTATGATTGTTTGTTTTCTTAGTGTTTCCAATTTCATCACTTTTCCATGGAGATGTCTACATGTGTTCGGGTACTTACAAAAATGCTTCATATCTGTGGGATATTCATACTGAGTGCTAGTCACCGGTCCCTTCACAATAAGAGGTGGTCCTAGGGTAGTCATGACATGGCCCCCACTAAGACAGGACATGACATAGTGGTATTAGAGGTGTTCAGTTCTATCTTAAAGGCCAAAATTCTGTGTGTTTTAGTTTGGGGCAATAGATTTAAATATTTTCAATTTGGATTTCCAGCCAGGGAATCCAGTGTTGGTATGATGACTGAAGTATCCATACACTAAGATCCTAAATTATTCTTTTCAACTTTGTATATGAAAACACTATTTACAGAGGAAAATAATGGTTCATGCATCATCTAAGAATGTGATATGATTTCTATATCCTTATTGAGTCATCTCACCAGGTATACTCTATTGACCATGGTGCTCCTTGTTTTAATTCAATATGATTTCATGTATACAACCATCAAAGATTATACCACGTGGTCACAATGGTGATCTGTGGTGTAATGAGATATTAAAAAAAGTTTTTTTCCAGAGATACAACCTATAGGTAGTGTACTTGCTATACCACCACCTGTAGAGCATCACATGGTAATCGTAGTACCAGCAGATGAGATTTGTAGGAGGATCTCACTTCATGAGTTTCTATGATAGAGACCCCCTGGTTCTGATGTGATCCTAACTCTCAAGTGGTTGATGACAGTCTTGAGTCAGTAACCATGTTTTCCATCCAGTCAGGGAACTAACAGATTAGATGGTGGTCTGGGTAGAAAGACTTTTATGTGGATTGACATGGAGATGGTGGGGTTTATATTACCTGATCCAATGATGAGGTGACTCTTCCTTTGACATAGTTTGAGAACCTTATATAGAGAAGAGGTTTTCAACTTAGACGCTAAGGGACATGCATGCCTAAGTGCTTCTATAGCTCGATCAGGATGACATGTCAGTATCTGAGTATTCATTGAGAAATACCAACATTTCCATGTAATTGATGAATAAAATTCACAATAAGTGATTCAGGTCTCACTCCTTTTATCATGATTTGTTTATGAACATCCGATCTAATATTATTCTTTTGTGCATTCCTACTTATGCTTGGGTACTAGAGAAACATTTTTTGGTTCAATGTATCTCGGCTGAGCGGATACAACCAGTGAAAGTTAACAGTGGGAATGTAGGGTCAGAGACCTCAAGAGTAGGAAAACAATGTTCGTCTCAAATAATGGATGTGTGATATGTTCCGAGAAGAGGTCCAACGATAGGGGATCTTTAGCTCAGGGAAAAAAGGGTAAGTCCATTCAGCTTGGGTAGAGGCAATGCTTTTAATATGACAACTGGGGACATCTCACAAGAGATTGTCCAACCCATCATAATACTGGAAGTGAAATGGTGGATGGGCCACCGACAGAGAGACAGTGACAATAACATATGGATATATAGGGTGTAAGACATTGTAGTAGATCTAGGAGAGGAGTAGGAGGTGGTATACATTTTGAAATGTTACCACCACCACCCCCATGTGGCCAACACCGGGCTTAGGTAGGTGGAGGCCAAGGGAGTGTACATATTCACATGGTCGAGGCATATCACCCAAGGGATCATAGAAAGATTTGAGGTATGACCTATGTCTTATATTAGTTTCTGTATTAATAGACACATATGCTAATCATTCTTTTTTACCACGAGTCTTGTTCAAGACCTAGAGTTTTGGGTTAAATCATTGACTTGAACCTTATGTCTGGAGGTACCTGAAGGAGGAAACATGACAATAAAACTTATTCCAATAGTTTGATCTCACTCTTGAGGTGATATTTTCAGTTGGAAAATCTTGGTGGAAGTATCGAGGAATTACGATGTCATTCTTTGTATGGATTGATTATTGACAATCCATGCTCAGATTGACTATTTTTGGAATAGAGTGTGGTATGTTCATAGTGATGGAAAAGCGTTTTCCTTCGTCGGTGATAAAGGAAACCCAATTAACATGATATGGACTCATTCATAAGAGGGTGAGGCCGATCACTCACGAGTCAGCTAGACTTACCCTCAGAGCATTATATGTTAAGAGTTTTGAAGTTTCAAGCAGTTGTGGAAGAGTACGAGGAAGTATTTGCTAAATATGTTACAGGATTGACTCCCCATAAGGAGATAGACATATGAATTTGTTATACACCCTATAATGGCACTGATATATTCTTCAACATATCATATGGCTTCTGTAGAGCTTCATGATATGAGGGTGAATTTGGAGGACTTCCAGAAGAAGTGCTTAGTAAAAACAAGTGTTTAGGGTTTTGGGTGGATTTATGACTATATAATGAAGTGTCTACAGAGATTGAGTATCTAATTATAATGATAGATGACATCTTAGATCAGTTAATACAAAGTTTGACTTGTTCCATGATCTTGTGTTTTCCAGAAGGGGGAGTTGAGTACATAGTGTTATTCGATGCATCAAGGACCAAAATTTGTTGTATCCTGCAATAGAGACAAGTAGTGATTTTTTATGGTTCACATATGTTGAGACCACATGAGAAGAAATTTGTGACCCTAGATCTTGAGATTGAAATGGTAGTCTTTACATTGAGTATGTGGAAACACTACCTAATGGTAGAGTAGTTTTTTATCTAATTTAACCACAAGAGACTCAAATATATCTTCAATTAGAATGATTTGAACATGATACAGAGGCCATGGATAGTGTTCCTCTAGGACTATGACTTTGAGATTGTATACACACCTGGGAAGGGGAATGTGGTGGAAGATTCTCTCAAAAGGAGATCCATTTTTCTACTACTTAATTTGAATCAAAGTATTTGACCTCTTTATAGATATCTATTATGGATTGATTTGGAGAATCTTACCTCAAGTAGATAGTTATTAACCCTCCACTCTAAAAGTGATTTAGGGATGCACAACTCAATGTTACTGATAGAGAGAATTAACATACTCACATTTCAATAAGTCATTCCCATAATGGATACTCGAATGGTGGGGAGCACATCCTTCTTTTTAGGGGATGCATAATAGTATAGGTGGATGCCTAATGTGGTGAGATGCTTCGGGTTATGTGTGTGGGTGTCAAGACAGACACTGGGGATGAAATAAACGTTGAATCTAGGCTGATCTATTAATATAAAACTAGGGTGATTATTTGAATTAGTGTTATGGGTTGTCAACTCACTTTGCCTAGCCCTTCATGTTTAGATGGGATTCCTCCCTTTCTTTAATGAGGTTCCCGGAAGGAAGTGGGAAAGTATATATATGGACTTTGTGATGATTTTACCATGTTTTTTTATGAGAAATGATACTATCTTAGTGATCATTGGCAGACACACCACATTGAACATTTATTAGCCTTTTAGAAGTAGAGTTTAGTAGAGAGCTTGGGATGCCTATATGTTCGAGAGATAGTTCGACTCCATGGAATTCCATCGATGGTAGTTTTAGATCTTGACACTCACTTTTCATTCTGATCATGGAGATCATGGATTGAAATTAGATATACACATTAAGGAAATGATGTTCCTTTATTGCATGTCGGATGGAAGCACGAGAATCTACGGGAGAGCACATGGGAGCGGGAGGCTCATATTCATGAATGGTACCATCATTTGTTTGGGTATCCATTTATCTGGATTATGGGTACGTAAAGAATTAATGTGGGGAAAATTTAATGAAACATATTTTCCCAATTTTTTATAGAATTTTTCGGAAAATTTTGAGACTGGGCACTGAAACGAAGTGCGATTCTGAGGCCCAATGTGCTCAGAACTTGTCAGAGAAAATTTTATGTTTTCAATACTGTGCATGAGAAATTTTCCTGAAAAAGGGGAACAAATTCAAGATTGGTTCCCATATTAGATATTTGAGGGCACCGTTTATCTCAGTGTCATGGCTTTACCCAAGGCACCACTTAACTTTAGTCGGCTGGGTCTTCAGTGGAAGAACCTGAAAATGGAATAACTGTAAATAAAATAAATAAATAAAAATTATTTTATTTTTAAACTCCTAATAACATATAAAAATTAACTTGGATTGGTAATATGAGACCACATTTGTGTTTTTAAGGCAGTGTTTCCCTCATGTGGGGCCTAACCTCAGCTAGTGCAGGCCAGCTGTGAAGGATAATTTTTATATGTGAATTTCATTAAAATATTTTAACATATTTTTTATTTAATGATATGTGACAACATAATGGGGGTTTCCATTCTTAATAATCCTTTTTATAATTCTAGTGTTATCTCCATAACCCTATAGTTTCCTTAAGGCAAGGAGAAGTTGTCTCTCTCACTGGCGATGATGGATTGGAGGATGGAACTCAGATCAATCATTGAAAAGCAATGACAACATGAATATGTTCTTCTTCAGTGACCAATCCAAACCCCAGGTAGGGTGTGTTTTTTTGTTTTTTTTCCCTCCACCATTCTTTATCCCTATGAATAATGTGGATTAGTCGATCAATAGACTAATCCATAGGTTTCACGTATTGTGGGATGGGATTATTCTATTGCGGGCATTATTATCGGATTGATACCTATTAGAATTTAATTATTCTATCTTCATTATTTAAATTATAACATGGACAGATCCAAGATGACATGAATAAGGGGAAAATACTTCTATTTTTGGTATTCATGTGCCTTGCCTTTATCCCATCTTCATTCTTTAATTCTCATGGTTTCATGATCCGAGTTGGGATCCAACCACGAAACGTTGGAGGTATCACTGGCTCAGTAGGGAGGCCAAGCCAAGTGAATGTGGTAGGGCGGTCATCAGTGGGGTGGATGACGGTAGTGGAAACCCATGGTCTATGTGGAACCACGATAGTGTAAATATATAGTTTAGAGGGTGAGTATCGATGAAGGAAAAGTAGTGGAGAAGCTGGTGATGCAACTCGAGCCGCATCGAAGGGAGAACCCATTGTAGATCCGTGGGTGTGTGATTGAAATGTAGGCCGACCAATTTGACTGGGGGGATCCAGATAGAATTTTGTCAGGTGACCGTGTGTGCCAGGGGAGAGCATGACCAGGGCGGGCCACACCCAGTGGAGTAGGACCACCCCATGTGACGCGCATTGGGAAAGAGAACGCTGGTCACCCTAGGAGGCCCCGTGGGTGTGATAGCACAGCCTAGCATGCCACAGTCTATTAGCTGAATGGTCCAGGACCATTGGGCCGGTCCAATTTGAGTCACCCCAGACTGACCATTTCGGGTCAGCCAAACCAAGTTATCTCCAGACCAGTTTGGATCTATTACACTAAAATTTCCATATCATTCAAATTGAATTTCTGTTTGATGAGATGTCTATAGCGTTGAAACACATGCGATGAGGAGGTATTTATGAGATCACTTGGTGGGGTTTAGTATGGGCCACTACAGTTGGGTATTTTCCATTAGTTCTTTATGTGAGGGTTCAGTATGACATTATGTCGACTTCACTGGATAGTAATCACCTATAGAGGTCGATTCCGAGATAGATTTGTACTATCATTTCATGGGAAATAAGAGATCCTCTATTACCCCTGATGATTTTGTGTGCGAATTGACGTTACCTCCCAGCACAGGGTGTCAGACCTCCATCTAAGGGGCCGTATCAAAAGGGTTGTCGGTATCCTCAATGGAGGATCACCTATGTTGTAGGATAATATAGATTGGGTTATTATTATTCAATTGGAATGATTACCTCTCTATATATAATCATCTTTGACCATTATGTTCCATTTGGTTGGGGCCCAAATTAGTGGTACCTTTTTAAGAGAGTCTTTGATGACATCATAGCATGAGGACTATGTTCTCCCTGAATGAGAATTCCTCAAGAAGAATTCAATGGCTAATTAATGTATTTTATATGGAGACTTTGTATCCTAGAGAGATGGGTGTCTTAAGGAAACATTGAGATGTATCGAGGCCTGGTGTTCTATAAGATACTATTGGTAGACCTGTTGTACGTGCTTATTATCAGATGGCTTGTGGAGTTAGATCTCCTGAAAAGATCATGCTATGAGTGGAACCATATGTCTGGTAGTGGAGGAGAACCTGAGTCTTGGAATCCTTTAGGAGTATACCATGATTTTCTTGTTATATGTGTTATAGACATATACCTACGTTGAGATGATTTTATATTCTTAGTAAGGTTTCATTTATGGTTTTTTGCTTCATGGTTCAGGGTATCCTACTGAGTATTGTTTTACTCACCCATACATGGGATTTTCCCACACGTGTCATGTCTTGTGAAGATGATCAATGCTTTTAAGGTGTCCTTAGTGGACCGTGGCCATGTAGTTCTTAGAGATACCTGACAGATGAGGTGTACTTCTGCGGCTTTAAACAACTGTTCTATACCTACCCATCATGTAGAGTTTTTTGAGGAGGAGTTCTAGGGACTTGTACCTTTTTACTTTTCCTTTATTTTGGGATTTTATTCTACCCTGTTTACTTTTAGTATTTTTCTTTTGTAGTCTGTTTTCCTATATTAGTGCATTTCTATTTTTTTACATAGTGTTTTCAGTTCAGAACCTTCTCTTAGAGATAGTTTTCTGTGTATAAGTATACAGGAAAATTCCCCGCATTTATGGGATATGACTACTTGGTGTTAGTCTCCAACCATTGACCTATGAGAGGAGGGATTGGGGTAGTCATGGCATGGGCCCCACTAGGATGGGTCTGGACAGGTGCTACCTCTTAACTTATATTAATTTCCATCATGTCCAACCTATCCATACAAATTTTATTTTCTCTATTACATTTATTAATCTTCTAATAACACTATCACATGGATTTTTTATGTGTGCATTACATCAAGAAAATATTATATGTAGAAACAATTATACTATATTAATTCAAATAAAAATTATCTCTTTTTCACCTTGATTTCATAATGGGTTTTAAGAAAATTTTACTAAAAACATTTTCAATCTGTTTTACTTTCTAGAGCAGTGGATCACCCATTAGTTAAGTTGGTCTGGTACATTATTCTTTATTAAAATTTAATAACATCACCTAGGTTTGGTATTTATTTCATATAGGTAAAAACATTGGATTTCCTAAAAACATTGTCCTCATGGAATGATTTAACCTAACATAGTGTGTCTATTCTTCACAATTGGGACACCCCACCATTTCTATAATACAATAACCTATACAATTTCAATAATTATAAATTTTATTTATCACACTATAAGACATAGAAATTAATTGTATCTCGTTACTTCTATGAGCATCATACAATGTAACACATGTATCCCACATAAATTTCATACTTAAATCAATGGATCCAAATAAACTATAATATAATTACCAGTTTGTTTCGGTCTAAATATAAGTAGAGACAATAAAATCTATATTCACCTCATGCCTTTGAAAGGTGGGAAGTTATAATTTTCCCAACATAATTGTCTATTTAATATGCGTACAAATTTTTACACTTAAAGGATTTATTCCATCTATAAAAAAATACAATGAAGGATTCTCATAAAATTTCCGCATTTAGGATATTCATAGTCAATTTTCATCCACTGAAGAAATTCTAACCGGAACATAGTTTCCCATCATCAATTCTTATATCTTCCTTCCATGAAAATTATTTAGTGATTTCCTTACATATATATTATTGTATATATTAGAATTAGTTCTCTAGAAGTACCTGGTTGTAATTTATTATTATATATATATTCATTGTTTTGAATACTAATAAAATATATTATTAAATATTGTTCACAGTTCTGCATGAATTTAATGTAATAATTTCATAGACTATCAATTTCATTGATAAGGTAATAGTAGTTCCCCACTATAATGAGAGAATTTAAATTCCATGGATATATTATTAAACATAATTATATTATCAGATAAAATAATATGATGGGACACATAAAATGTTGTACATATCATTCATGTACTCATTAGCAAATGAGAATTCTTCTCTTGAAGATCCCACTTGATAATCTCCAAAACGGGAAATTATGAGAATATACTGAATTTTTTAAATTAAACATGATTATGTTTCATCAAATATTAATATATATGAGCTTAGGTAATTGTACTATGACTTTAATATTATTATTAATTTATTTCATGACTATCATACTTTTTTTACTGGGAAAAAACGTGACACCCTATATTTGGGAGATGTTGGATATGTTGGGTGTGTCATGAATAAAATTTTATTAATAAATAAGTTGGGGAAGGTTATTTCCCCATTATATTCAAAGAATTTGATATCTTCATCCTTTTATTGAAATTGAATCTTTGTATTAAATTCTATGGAATTGGTGCTATAATGAGTTTATTTCATATAGTAAAAGAAAGGCATATAAATCACATCAGTTGATGGCACATGTGTTAAACCTACTTAATGAGATATTGTGGAAAATGGAATATATCACAGAGTATGAATTTTTGTGTGGTTATCCACATTGTGACATCAACTTCTTTCAATTGGTTTTCTTCACTAGTTACTAGACAATAATCATGGAACAGAGGTGATCTTTCCTAATAAAAATAAAAAAGAAGCATAGTGGGTCACATTGTATGTGTTTTAGTTAATATTAATTAAATTATATTTAAATTAATTTTTTTAAATAGTATTTTATGGACCAATGAATAATTTTATTTAGGATTTTTTGATGACATATATTCAGAAGGTAATAAATTATTATTTATTCATTAATAAATAATATATGTAACTAGAGTCGGATATAATAAATATTTAATCGCCAGATTTTGAATATATAATTTATTTTATTTAATGATAATTTAAATAATATTTATTCTCTATACCATAAATATTGTATTTATTTATAAATAAATATTTTTAGGGTATTTGATAAGTTATAAGGAGGATGATCATACCAAGATCATGTTTGGTGATAAATATTATTTTTAAGATAGTAAAATAATATTTGTCATTACACCATCTAACACGTTCTATAAAGACAAAATACGATTATTAATATATTTCATGGGGTTAGATAATGTTTTTTATATTATTTAATAGTTTTTTAATAATCATATAATATTTTATCCAAAACCCAAACTATGAAAATAAACTATAATGTCTGTTGTGTAAGGTTAATTGAGAATTAATAATTTTTGTGCACAAAAAAATTCAATCTTGATTCATCCTCCTAATATCCTATAAATAATTATATATTCTATACAACATGATAGAACATGAATCCATCAAGCTGAACCACAAATGATGATTGATCTGTTACACTAGTACTCGAAATTCTATCAATGTTGTTTTGAGATCAAATGAATATGTGTGGATCACTACTAGAGGGTCTATACCTTTTTTCTTTCATACACAACTATAGTAATCTAAAATGGGTTTCAGATGATCAATATATTTATCCTGTCATATCTGGACCCAAGATGGATCTCAAGCTCAAACTACCACTGGTCGCCTCAATAGGTAAGTGGATGGAAACCATCATTGATGTCATAACTAACATAGGGAAGTATTTTCCTATGTAACTATATACAAACACACACACACACACACACAATAATCTCGACGTAGACATCTAGACAAAGTAAAACCTAAGGGAACAGCAATGCATGAAAAACCTCTAGATAATATAAGAGTACAGATATGTAAACTAAAATGTAAAGTAGAAAAATAGATTCCCAACCAGAAATATGTACCAAACTGAAAATACTAGGAAAGTAAAAAAAATGTGAGAGATCGTCTCCTGATCTTCAAGACGTGTCCACCATATACAGTCCAAAGTACCAGGTATCCCTAAGTTTCCATGAATTCATAGTTTTCCCATATTTTGTTTTTTAAGACACACCACGTGTTGGAAAAGACCATATAAGGGTGAATATATACATACCCAGTAGGATACCTAAAAATAATAAGGGGGGTCAATATGAGATATAATAGTAATAGAAAGATGGTAGATAGTAAAAATGATGTAGTGAATAGAACTGCTCAACCCAAATTAATGGAGAGAGAGTAACCTCATCCAAGTATAATGCGATCAACACGAAGTTTAGATTAACTATATGTTGAGAATTTTCCACCTATAGTATGGTAATAGACTCATCCAACCACTTGAATCTAAACACAGAATACACATGACATACCCCACAAATAATTGAATCTCATGGGATGGGAGTAGCCAGATCCAAAGGTATGGATACAGGTGAATATATATATGGTCTGTCAAAATAAGACCAAATGAGAGAGAAATGTGATCTCCCTATCATATATCATCATAGGAAGTAATGTGTCCAATTGTTCCAAAAGTCCATCAAAGATTCTAATATCTCACACGTTTTCCCAGAAATAATTGTTCATGTTAATCCACTCCTCATCATAGTGCCACACAGTCGAGGGGACATATTTTCTTGGTAAAGGACCCATGAACTAGTATAACAAGAGGGTTACACTCTAATAGAAGATGGATGACCCATTCCTAGCCCAGGAAGAGGGTTCTTCTCTAGTGGTAAAGGACCCCTGCCCAACCCAGTAGGGGTTTTCTACTATATAAGTCATTGAGGACCCATGCCCATATCGTTGGAAGGTTCCACTCAAGAATATGTTGAGATCCCATTCCCATGTTGACTTGAGGGTTCCACGTGGGAATCCATTGAGGAAACAAGTCCATATTGACTGGAAGGTTCCACAAGGGAAGTATGTAGAGGAACCATTCCCTATGAAAATAAGAGGGTTTTACTCTAGGATTCAGAAGAGGATCCATTCCCAGCTCTACTAAAGGGTTCTACATAATATGTTTGTAGAGGAAGCGTTCTTTGTGGCCAAAGGATGGATCCACTCTAGTAGTCTGTAGAGGACACATTCGAAGATAAAATAGAGGGATCAAATCTAAAAGTAATCGAGGAGCCATTCCCAGCCCAGATGAGGGTTTCCACTCGGGAATCGATTTTCATTCATCGCCTAACCAACTATCAGGATCATTACATTCCAAATAATTTCTTGAAATCCACCACTGAGGGAACCATCGATTTCTACATGAAAAAATTAGTATAGGCTACCCAGTAGAATTTATCTTAGATAAAACAAATGAGATACAGGATCATGATATTTCCTCAAAAAGATCAATGTAGATAATGGAATGTGAGTGGACCCACATAGAGAGTAGTCCCTCTCCACTACCTATCCAGGTCACTGGCTAGCACACATCTACCTATCCATGTGAGATTTCATGTCGTTCAAGTGGACTACATGATCTTTCCAGGCTATCAAGGACTTGATCATGTCCTTATGGCCATGGAAGTGTTCTCAATCCACGTCCATGTACTTTGATACACGACTAGTTTCTTCCCATGGGGCTCGGACCATGTTCTCTAGTTGTGTTCGTGTATGTGGGAACATGGAGTTTTAGTAGATGTGTTCTCCTTCACCTGGATTAGCCATACATGGATGTGGTACACGACATGTAGGAGAACTACATGTCGTGTCATCTTTATACAATCCCAAATCCTAGTTATCACAGCCAAGGGGCTATGTGATGTGTGTTCATCGTGGTATATAGTGTATTATCAGGTTTTTCAATGATGTTTAGATCTATGATCTACATGATAGGCATAATCATTGACTTTGATTTTGGACTCGATTCCTGCTGTGATTATTGGATCTATGGTCGACCAATAGATTCCAGGCCTCCATTGTTTAGAAACCCGAATCAAGTTTGATTTCCATGTGAACATGTACCCACTACACTGCTAAGATTCTACCACCTTATAAGATTTAATAAATGATTTTGAAAATGATCATCCACATTTCAAAATGTTCACAAATATGTTTTCTCATTCATCGATCTATCCCTTTAACATCAATCCATTATGATTCGGGAGTCTGATAGGACTCAGTACTCCTTGACAACGTCAAACTTGGAAATAAGGGTCCTACTGGTGAAGAGAATGTAGAATTTGATGGAGAAAATAAACAGAACATATATTTAAACATCATTTTACATGATTTGTTTGGAACGAATTAGGAACTAGATAATAAGGGTAAGAAAATAATTAAACAAATCAATTTAATAGATACATAAACAAACCAAAATTTTACAATTGGAACTAATCCATGAAAGAGAGAAATCTACTCAATCATATTAATAAAAAGGTGGGTAAACATAGATTTATGATTCCAACAAATATATTGGATCATTAATCATCAAAGCACATTCCTTAAAATGATAAAAGGATTTTGTTGTGTTCACTACGTCCTAATCTGATCCAATCCGGAGTTTTGTCATCATCTGATAGATTCTTCAATAGAAGGAGGAAGGGAAAGCTCTTTATAGTCATTGGGTTATGAGACTAGAACTGGGAAATTATTCATTGATCTATATATATATATATGTTTTAGTTATGTTAAATAATACAATTAAAATAAATAAATTTATTAATTTATGCACTGAACGTACCTCCAATGGGTGAGATGTATAAATTTCTCACACAAACCTATGTTAGGAAGCACCTTGGGTAAAAAATGTGTTCCGTACTTAAATGTGGTATTGAATATTAGATTAAATCGCTATTTAAGTATTATACCATTTTCCTTATGAAATTGTGCACATGAAATCAAAAATATAATTAATAATTTTATAAAATTAATTCCATGTACACTACGTCTTAGAATCGCATGCTATCTCAGCACCTAGATCTGGGAATATATATAAAAATATTTCAAAAAAATTCAAGAAAAGACCGATTTTCTACATCCGTCAATACTTCAATATTTTCATCCATGAAAAGTTAAAATAAACAAAAAAATCAATATACTGAGCCCACATCTATCCCTCCCACTCTAAGGAAGTCTCCAAAATGTTTCTATGCTGCCATGACATCTGAATCAAGGAGATGATCCATCCACATAGGTCCTCTCATATCAATCATCAATCACTACCAAAGTCTCCATAACAGTGTCGTTATCCTCAATGTTCATATCACCCTAGTCGATGAAGTGTGTGGGGTCATGCGCATATCACCTCATCTATGAAACATGGAAGATGTCATGCACCCAATCAAGCTGTGGGGGTAGGATGAAGTGGTAAGAAACCTTTCAAAACCTCTAAATGACCTTGAACAATATGATTAAATGTTTTGATAAATTTCCTCTATGATTAAACCTCTCCATTCCTCTTTGTGGGGAGACTCTTAGAAAAACATTCCCTCCTTGATCAAACTCCAAGATCATGCAATGGTGATCTGCAAAAGATTTATGTCCTCTCTGGGCTATCGTCATCAACTCATAGATGACCTATACCTTCTTTGTCATCACCTTCAATAAATCTAGACCATCAAGAGATGTATTCTTGATTTTTTTCCGGCACAATGGTGATTTACAGGGTCTCCCGTACAGATCCTAAAAAGGTTCTATGCCTATAATTCAATGGTAGATGTTGTTATATAAAACTATACAAAGGTCAAGTGATCGTTACCATTATAGACAAAGTATAACACGTAAACCCTCAACATACCCTCAAACACCTGGATTGTGCACTAGTTTTTTCCATCATTCGTTGGGTGAATGGATTTAATCATCCTTATTTGTGTCTCAAAATCCTATTTTTATGTCACTCCACCATCGTGATGTAAACTTTCTGTCATGATGAGAGAGAATCATTGAGGGAATCCCATAAAGGATAAAAATATACCATAAGTAAAACATCCCTAAACCCATCATTAAACTCTTACCCCTGATATACATGGAGTGTTTCTAATTTTTGAGTTAGTCAAATATCACCTATATGGTGTCAGATACTTTCACTATTCATGGAAAACCTATCAAATAGTACTTGTATATTCCATCACACTTCCACTCTAGGATCTCATGGGCTAGCGATAAACATTCAATAACATGGTGTTTAGCCATCACCTGCTCATAGTTGAGGCACCGAGAGATGAGATGATATTTTCTCCACATCATTCCAGACCAAGAAAACATCCATTAAAGGTATATGTTCATCTTCCCCACACCGGGATATATAGCTAGCGGTGAATTTTGGAGGTCTCACCTCACCTCCCCCCTCATCATGACTAGGACCAACAACTGTCCTTAGAAAATGATGATGTGATTCTTTCTTTCATAATATCCATCTAGTGAGTCCCCCATGGAAATATGGTCACATAAGTCCTCAGAGTTGACGTATCTTATATGGGACTCTGTCACATGATCGAGAAGTGGGGGAGTTAACACCATTGGCTAAAGAAAAGTTGTACTCTCATACTCCACCATGTTTAGCTAAAAGGAGTCATACTGCTTAGAATCCTATGGCACCAAGTGAGTCCAGGGAATCCATCCAAGGGAATATGATACTAGGTAGAGTATAGACTATCTTGAAGTGTTATTCCATGTTTTACCTAGAATGTGTGTTTGTTTTAGGAATCACTACATCAAGATGGTTTCCAAGAGATTTGTTTATAGAACTAGAAACACCCAACAATTCTATATCCCAAGGGTTCTGCTTCTCAAAGGTATGCGTTCATTAGGATTATTGAACTATGATACTTATGAAATCGCATTGGTCGAGAGGATGAGAGGTAGGGATTATCGCACCCTTTTGTGTGGGGAATTATTTCCTACAACAGGACTCTGTTATAGATTTATGATATGTTCATGAATCCTTATTAATTTACCCAAAAGTAACATAGGATTCCTTAGAAATTTGAAATCAATTACTTGTAGGTTTGGGATTCAGAATCAGCTATATTTATTTGGGGCTCTTCATCTATCGTCCTATACATTTGTATTTGAGGTTCTCTATCAATTGTATCATCTCATATACTACTAAGAGATCAGTTTTTATTATTATGAAAGTGCTAGTTTTTAAGAAACTCTGTGGGGAACTCTGGAATTTATCATCACTTAGGGAGACAGAAGATATTATGGATTTTATGGTCATCTAGGGAGACAAAAGTTTTTTTTGATGTTTTGATAATACCAATAGATGGGATACCTACATATCCTCCTGAAAGGAATCACAACCCTCATAGTTCAATTCCACATAATGTGAAACATCATACCTTTTAAGGTCGTGTGATGAGGACCCAACCATATAGTCTAATATCAAGTGGCAGGGACATCTAGGTGGAAGGTTTCTAGTTATAGTTTGGAGAATGACTTATACCAATGCTGAACAAGGAATGTACAAATGATAGCAGTTTCCAAGTTATATTCAACCTTATTGGGAATGTGGCCGATAGAGAATAGGGTTGATTTAGAGTGTTGGGTTTAAATCTCAGGGAGGCTTCATACATATCCAATTTTATGGGAATGAAAGACCACATAGATCGGTAAGTCTCATAGTGGAGTGTGGACCTTTTAGAGAAGTAGGTTTGGGATTACTCTTAAAGAGGATACCCTTGTAATGGGGTCCACAATATGATATCTTAACTCATGGATAATCAAGGGGGATTTAATTTGGGGTATATTCCTAAGGAGGATGCTCGAACAAAGAGAATTATGGTTGGAATCCTAAGGAGGATGTCCATTGAGCTTATTTCTTGGGTGATGGATTCCTACATATCCCAATTATAGTGGGAATCAAAGTTATCATAGTTCAGTAGATGAGGTAAATTGTGAGGATGTAATTATCATCATAAATCTATATTCCTATGTGATTCATGCTTGGTGTGAGAAACAAGAGGATGTAAAAAATTCTAAAAACTACACACATTCTCCTCCACTGATGGAAGAGGTTTGTCCTATGACAAAAGAATCTAGGGATATGGTGGGAGAGGGTGCGAAAAAAGGAAAATTTCAATGTGGAATGAATGTGAAGGCCATTGGGTCTCGTTTGAATGGATATGGTCTTACTCTAGAAGGGATGACATATTAGGGATTGGTTGGGGCTTACTTTTATGTATGATTTGCATTTGAGGATTATTTGGGGTTTAATCTAAAAGGGGATGCACATGTATTGGTTGGGGATTACTACTAAAGAGGACACATATTGTGAATTGGTTAGGGATTACTACTAAAGAGGATGCCTAGTTGTGGTTTCGTAGGGGATTACTCATAAAGAAGATTCCCAATGGAGGTTTATTTAGGGATTAATCTTAAGCTGGATTCCCATTTAGATGTGTTTTGGACTTACACTTAAGAAGGATTCCCATTGTGGATTGGTTGTGGATTAATTATTATGAGGATTCCCATTTATGATAAAACCCGACATAGGAGTCAGGTGATGAGGTTTCATGAGTTTATTAATGACTTTATTGAATCAAGATACTTGAGGAATTGAAGAGGAGAATATCATCTCATAACATAAGAAAGAAACCAAGAGGAGAAAGTCAACCCATGGAATTTCAGTGAGAGTGGAAGATTATCTCATATCATGGTATTCAAGGGGTGGACATTGAGGCTATATAAAGGCATCATGGAAAAAATTATTGTTCAGGATGGAAAATTTCATGGTGTGACTCTAAATGTTTTATGGGGTTTACTGATGGTAGAGAATGTACTAACCTAAAGGGCCCAGACTGCAGACTAACATTGATCCCATGGGGGGTGTAGTGGCATAACCCTCATGGTATGAACTAGTGGTGTCGCATAGGTGCTCCACCCAGGTGGTTTTCCAAGGTGATCTTCCAAGGTGGGTCACGTAGTTGGTTTGTGCAGGTTCTCCACATAGGTGCTCCATATAGGTTCTCTGCCAAGGTGGGTCCCAAAGGTGCTCCACATAGGTTCTTCTCCAGGGTGGGTCACACAGGTGCTCTGCGTAGGTCCTTGGTGTAGGTAAATGTGTTCTAGACCCTCATGGGACTTTGAACCACATTTCCCCTTTAATCATATCTTCTATATTATTTCAAAGAATTAAATTAGAGTTTTTGAGGACCTGGGTGAAAGGGGACTACACAATGAGAGCTCTAGGGTTTCTTCCAAACATTCATCCTCCTAAAATGGGAAGCCCAAGGGTTATATTTTTATGAAAAGAGGGGACCTGATCCAAGGCAGGTTGTCTACATAGGTCATCCACATATCTCTTTCTAACAGGGTTGTAAAGCATAAACAACAACATAGGTCCTCTGCATAAGTCCCTTGTGTATATCCTCCTCGTAGTTTTGTAAATCCCTTTTTACAATTTATCCATCTTCCAAGTCCCATAAATTTTGATCTATAAGTCCCTTTGGGCTCAATGACTAGTGAAATCGAAGATATCGAAGAGATATACAATTCTTGAGATGGTAAATATATCATTTATTCTCAAAATAAACTTGAAACTTGAATATTTATTCATCAACACCTTTTTATCATCAATCATAGAAATCCAAAAACTACTCCTACAGGGGGGGTCATTATACATATCTGTCATTATTGTTCAGTCATGAAAAAAACTGAAATGCAACCATGAATTCAGTGACAAAGTGCATAAAAAACCTTATATGGTGTCAAAAGACCAACATGAACTCCAACCAATGATTCTATCTTAGGTATAATTCTCTCTAAATGAAGATGTACCTATGACATTGATGGTATTTGTAAATCAAGAAGAAATCTCTTAGAAGGTAGTGCCTATACATCATCAGGGTTGTGAACACCACTTATAACTCTCTAGGTCAGGAGTATCATAGGTATACTTATGTGTTCTCAATTTCCTCGATCTATATTTGATAACTGTTTACCACTACATCGACACACAACCAAGCCCTTAACATGTGGAATCATAATACACTACGTACACAATGACTTCTTATGGTAGTGTCATCATTAGATAACTCATCATCCTTAGTCTCAACTCCTTGATGGCCATCTGCCAATGCTGAATCCCTATAAATGATTACCCTTTCCACTCTATGGTATTCAAATGGGATGAGAATATAGTGAAGTCTTCCACAAAACTCCCGTAGTTCCCAACAAAACATATAAATCTATGCTCCGATGACAAATTCATGGGTTTCACAAATAAAATAATTGCACTTATCATTGTTAGATCCATAGCTAAACCATGATTTTAAATTAAATGACCCAAAAAATAAACCTCATGAATCCCGAACTATAACTTAGAGAGATTTACATAAATTTTTTTCTCTTGAATAAAATATAGAACCATCCCTATGTGCTCCGCAAGCTCCTCCTATGATGAAGTGTAGAAAAGTATGTCATCAATGAAGATTACCATAAACTGGTCTTGGTATGAATGATGAATTTTTATTCATATCCATAAATGGGGTAGGGGATTTTAAATCCCAAATGGAATCACCAAGAACTCACAGTGTCCAAAGCAACATTGAAATGTTAGATTTGGAATATCAACCGCACCAACCCTGAACTGGTGGTAGCCAGACTGAAGATTGATCTTCAAGAACAATCTCACACCTCACAACTATTCAAAGATGTTTTAAATCCTTGATAAGGGGAACTTGATCATTATCATGGTCTGGTTTAGGTGATAATAATCCATGTAATGATGAAAACTCCCATCCACCTTTTTCATGAACAACATTGGTACATCCCTTGGGGACACACTGGGCCTGATGAGACCCTTCTATTGAAGGTCCTTTAACTATAACTACAACTCCTCAACCACGGTAGGGGACATAAGTTATTCCTTAGAAGATATCAATGAAGTCCTGAGATGCATGTTGATGAAAAATTACATCTCTCTCTTCAGTGGTATTCTCAAAACGTTTTCAATGAAGACATCCATATAATCATCCACAACTGAAGGAATCCAGATGCTTGAAAGGCTTTCTAGATCATAGGATATACTCACCAAATAATGGGTGATGGGATGTATCATTATTCTAAAAAAACCTGCTTCCCTTCTGTAAGATCTCTCTCTATAAATTGACAGTTTTTTCCTATCTGTGTATTGAAATATGACTTGTTTGTGGTGATAGTAAATCTAGGCTCAGATAAGGGATAACCAATTCATAACCTATATTATTTCATATGGTTATATTTCTGACAAAAAAGTCCCATGTGAACCTATCTCGACCATGTGAGAGATTAAACTAATTGATGATAAAAGATACAAAAGAAGCTTTCCATATAGGGATATCAGGATGAAGTTGTTGGGATTGCCCCTGAAATGGGAGCTCTATCTATCACAGTTGGAGTATTGAGATGAATGAAAGACTGAAACCTGGTTCTACTAATACTGAATTAAGAGTATAATAAAAATTAATCTTACCTTTAATCTTCCTACGCATAGTGGGGTCATAAGCCTCCAAATCTTACAGCTATCTTCCACCCTAACCACCTGCTTCCTGTTCCAGAAATGGGATGAATGATGGTGGTGGTGGAAGGATATTATAAATTAATCCACCTCCCATTTCTTCTCATTCTTCTATTCTAGCTCTACCTTCATAGGTACCACCTTTTCCTCACCCATGAGATCACTGATCATGATGTTGTCTCTACTATGGAGGTCTTTCAGCTATCTTCTAATGCTCCATGTCCTATTTGGTTGGGCAGTCACATGACATGAGACCTCTCCCATCACAAGCATAAAACTAACCTTTTATGGGATTCCATTGAAGTCTTTATCTTCCCTATACACCTGACTATGCTATTGAGTCTGATCGTGAGAGGATATTTTATGATGAGATCCTGCTGACTGGAGCATGCTAGCTACTGTATATGTCTCAACTCTATGACACCCAGTGATATTTGTAGTAGTTTGGAATTAATTTGATATAAATATTACTCTCTCCAACACCCTGACACAAGTGGGGATGCCAAGGGCACTACACTGGCCCAAATCTTGCTGCAGAGCCCCTACTCAAACATCAGTGCTCAGAAGTAGCCATTATAGATAATGTCAAGGAAGTACATATTAAGGTTTGTGAAACTACCTACATACTCATCCACCAACATACCTCCATGAATAAACTCTAAAAGTGACTAAATTAGAACTGAGCATAAGAATGAGGGAGGTTACTCCACACAAAACAAATGTAATAAGTTAAGCCATGAGTGTGTAGACTCATTGTGCATCTGTGTAATGTGGCTCCACCAGCACCTAACTACGCCATGGAAAATTATAGTTTATAGAGAAAATACATGATCCATAGGGTTCTAAATAAACCAAAGTATATCAAAGACTAAATCAAGGTAATCCTCTACTACCGAAGGATCTATATAACTATGGAACCTTAGCGACCTCTAGCACTGAAACTCACATAGCATGCTAAGATAGTTTTCATCCTCAAAGTAATTTGTAAGAATGATCTACTACTCAATATGTGTATCTTCTGATATTTTCACACCTATAGAAAGGGGATCATGATATGTACCATGAACTGAGGCCTCGTCACTCATTATATTGTAGTCTCAATATGGAATTAGTATCCGGAATAGTTGTCATTAATGAGGCATCCAGAAATTTAATGATGATGTACCACGGTCATATGATCATATATATATATATATGTGTATGGGGGTGTTTAATAATGGGAATATGAATTAAGAAGGACAATGAAACACTTAATACTATATGATTCATGTACCATTGATCCCTACAACCAGTTTTTTAATATGTAGAGTCACACAACAGGTAGTCAATGTCCTAGTGAATGGATTTATCAGCCACTCCACCATCATTTGATTCATTGGACTGATAGATTAACCCAATATAATTTGACAATATTTCACTAATCCCAACCAAATCCTCATAAGGGGATTACTCTAGAAACCATCCTAAGGATCAAACAAGATTTTATATCAATCAATTAGGACCTAACCCAATATGGGTATCAGGTTGAAGCAACCCCAGGTGTGCCTCCATAGGCCATGGGAAGGAGACTAGAATGGTATTCATAACTAAAATGTGGATTAATTTTACTAAGTACCTATACACACATATACAACCATCTCGATATAGAAGTGAAGATGAAGTTAAATATAAGGGAAAAACCATAATTGAAAAAACTATAGATTGTACAAGTGTAAAATAGTGTAAATAGAAATGTAAAGGGAAATAAATATATGCCCAAATAGAAATATTTCACAACCTAATAAAACTAATAAATAAAAAAGATAAGAGATCCCAATTTATGATCCCCAAGCTGCGACAACAGTACTTGGTCTAAAGTACTGAGTCTCCCAAAACTCCTCTGTAGTCAGTGTAGACCATTATACAATTTGTATAAAAGAATCCATGTGCAGGAAAGTACCATAATGGGGTTATTATATACATACCCAACAAGATACCCTGATAGCTTAAGGGTGATAATTATGAGATACAATAGAAATTGAAATACAATAGATAGTAAACATGATATAATGAAAGAGAAGAAGTCAACCCAAAACAAGAGAGGGAGTAACCTCGTCTAAGAAAAAGTGGATCAACATGGTGTGTATATGTACTATATTTTGATTTTTTACCACCTATATGAGGAGAGAAAAATGATTCAACCGTGATATGATAAACATAGAAAACATGTGGCATAACCTATGCGTCACTATAACACATAGTCAAGGGGCCAAAATCTATAGGTTGAGAACCTAAGCCCTGGTATAATAGGAGGATTCCACTCTAATAGTCGCCGAAGGACCCATTCCCTACCTGAAAATTGGGTTCCACTTTGGTGGTAGAGGGACTATTACCAATCTAGCTAGTGGTTACCAATCTAGATTTAATTGAAGACCCTATCCCATCTCGAATTGAGGGTTCTACACAGGATGTAATCGATGCCCCATGCCTAAATATATTAGAGGTTTCTACTTGGGAATCTATTAAGGACCCATTCTTAGCTTGACTAGAGGTTTCCACTCAGCAATTCTATATTTGACTCATGACTTGTGTTGATATGAGGGTCCCAAACTAGGATTAAGTAGAAGACCCATACATATATTGACTGCAGGGTTCTACTCAAAAATTCAGTAAAGGACCTAGGCCGAAGGATGACGTGAGGGTCCCACTCTAGGAGTAAGTAAATGACCCATTCACACATAAAATGTAGAGTTCCACTCTAAATTTCATCATGGATCCATTCCCATCCCAACTGTAGGGTTCCACTTGTGAGGCTTTTTTTGAGCGTTGGCCAACCAAGCATCGTGCCCAGAATAATCCACATCATATCTCTAAATCCAAAACTGATGGTAAAGTTGTGCTCATCATGGAAAAATACTAAGGATACTATAATTGTGGAATAATATACACAATCAGAAAAAGTAGATACAAAACCATGGTGTTTCTTCCAAAAGAACCAGGTAGCACATGACATATGAGGAGACCCACATGACATGTTGTCCCACTCCATGGCATGGCCTTGTCCCTAGCCAACACATTTATCCAAATAAATGTTGGAGTAAAAACCATACAAGTTTTCTTCACAACATGTACAAGATATCCATGATTGGTAAGTTTCATTTTAGTCATGTATGTGTACTCATAAACTTTATATGTACTTTATTACATGCCATTTTTCTTCACATAGGGTGTTTCATGTGTTTTCTAGTTGTGTCTATGTACTCAGACACATAATGTGTTCCTAGACCTATAATGATTAACACGGATCACCACATGGTGAATGTGGAACAAAACATGTAAGAGGAATCTATGTCGTTCCGTCCTTATAAAATCCCAAAACCCTAATCATCATAGCCTTGGGGCTTCATGTTGTATATGCATCATGGTAATTATCAGGAAGTCGGGGTTTTCATAGATTTCTAAATCCATGACCCACATTCTAGATCTTATGTCCACCTATTATTTCCAATTTTATTCTACTTGTGATTAGTGGATATATGGTTGGAGGATGGATTCTCTCCCAACAATGGATGATGACTTGATTCCAGTTTATTTCCATTAAAACCTATAGCACCAAAAAACTCAAATTATTCTGCCTTATAAGATTCAATCACTGGCCCTTAAAGGTATCAATATAATCTCAAACAATCCTAGATATACCCTTTTATCATCAATATATCTCTTGTGGGTAGATCCATTGTTATTTTGGGTGTCCAATTGAGATCAGTACTGCTTGGAAATGTCGATCCAAGACCACGGGGTCTTACATATAATGAAAAAAAAGTCAAGGGATAAAATAAAAATAAAACATTCTTAGACAATGGTTTCTTATATTTCATCTAAAATGATTAAGAATAGTGTATTTAGGGTTAGAAAAAATAATTGAACATATCAATTTAATCGACGCACATGCACATGAAAAGGCTTCAATTAATGTAGATCCAAAAAATTAATCAATATTCTCAATAAATTTAATCAAAAGTTGAATAAACCAAAAGATTTATGAGTCCTGCATAGATATTGGACCATTATTTAATGATGAATGTTCCCACCGATGATCTAAGGAAGTTTTTGTGCTCTCTATATCTTGATATTCTCCAATAATGAGTTTCATCATGTTCTGATATGATCTTCCAATAAAGAGAAAAATGAGAGGCTTTCAACGGTCCCATGGTTATGAGGCTATCCATTTGAAATTCACCAAGTATTTATACTTATAGATGTTTAATTTAGGGTAAATAAATCAATTTAAGTAAATTAATTAATCAATTAACCCACTGAATAGATTAATAATGGGCAAGAGTTCCGAACGCCCCATGTCGACCTATTTTAGATCACACATAGGGTAAGAAACACATTATATAATTAGTGTTAGTCTCATATTTTTGATCCAAGACTATTTTAAGAGTTATCCCATATTACTTAAAGAATTTAATTCAAAAAATATTTAATATATTTATTATTTTATTATAATTTATTCCAACACACAAAGTATATACGTATCTTATAAATATCCTAATATGAGGTGATATTTATTTATATTTGATTAAATTAATTATATATTTAATAGGAAAATGATCCTATTTGTGTATTGATATTTCTATGAAAATATTTCATAGAAAATGTTTTTAGGTCATGATGTTTATATCTTTCACAATTGGTGAAAGATACAACAAATCCAAATAAAAATTAATTGTTATTCACCCCAAAAAAACAATCACTATCTTTTAAATCATTATTATAAACCATTAAATGATGGGAAAGTACCATAAATAATCCAACATACATGATTCAAATGTATTTATATCAATATACACCACACAAAGATAATTTCTGACTGATTCATGGTCCTTTCAAAAAAATATACAATCATTCAAACATATATATATTTCTTCAAAGATCAGATGCTTATAACATATAATTATTTTATCATTAGATGTTTGATATGACAAATCATTTTATTCTTATATCATATCATTCATAAGTTGGGGTTACTCCATCTATTAACAACATTCTAATTATGTAACATCAATACAACTTAAAATGTTGTATATTTAGTAAATATGGTATACAATTTTCTCTTTGAATAAATATATATCTTTTCAAATAATATTGGTAAATCATTATGGTCATATTTAATTTTCATTTACATTTTGTTCATGAAATATCCATCATTAATTACTCATGTATCCATATCATATGATCTATAAATCATTGTATCATCAGTCTGAGTGTGCACATTAATTTTTCACCAAGTTTAGTCAATCATTTATAGCTTTGATCTATTCTATGAAAAGTAAAATCTTATTATAACTCTTCAAGATGAATTTTTATTTAATAGAAATAGTGTAAACATAGATAAAGGATTTAATAAGGTTCGTATGCATGCTTTATAGAAAATTTGATAAACTATTTAACTTCTTCCTCATACTCTATTATCATAGGATTGGAATCCATCCATTTTTTATTCATATCCATCCAATAAGGTTGAAAAATATTCATTTTATAAAATGAATAAACATAAGGTATTCATAAGAAAAGCTGAAATTTATATATACTTTGAAGAAATTTTATTTTTTATTATCAAAACATCATACTATCTTTGGAAAATCAAAGATGCAGAAAAAAAGCTATATTGAAAAAACAAATTGAAATTATTGAAATTTTAAATTTTGAATCCTTATATTTAGATGGTGTAACATTTATATCCTTCACTTATAATAAGAATATTTATTTTTTAAGATAAATTCTGATGATGTGTGGAATAATTAAAGTACGAAATTCATGATGAATTAAATATTTAATGCAAAGAGATAATG
Source organism: Viscum album (assembly GCA_963277665.1). Lineage (NCBI taxonomy): Eukaryota > Viridiplantae > Streptophyta > Magnoliopsida > Santalales > Viscaceae > Viscum > Viscum album. The sequence goes on from OY728155.1 coordinate 730,753,844, forward strand.
TCTTAAGATAAATTCTAATAAGGATAACCCGCATGGGATGATAACCACCGTGATGTTATTTTTTCCTTTTGTATATTTAAATATTAAATTAATAATAATGATCATATTAAACTACTAAAGTTAAAGTAATATCAAAATTTTAATGTTGTTAGTGATGATTTCTAACTTGCTATAAATTTACACAAGGGTTATAGGGAAAAAACCTATGGTGGATAACGGGTTATATTCTCCCAAAAAGAGGGGAAAAGTATTAGAACATTATTAAATTTTAAATTAAGATACATGAATCCATTCTTTCAAATATAATATGACTAGAACAATGCGTATTGAAAACTTTTTGTAGTCGTGGAAATCATTTCTAGAATGGAATGCGTGTTATATATAATGTTACAAAGAATCTAATTAAATTTTCATCTATTGGAAAATATATATCAATAATGTTCACAAAAGATTTTATTAATGGTTATTAGTGATGATGAAATTTTGAAGGATAATAATGTTTGGGGTGAGAATCATTAAAGCATTTTATATGTCAAAAAGTTATTTTACTGATACATAATCCATTACTGATAACTATAACCATATAAATCTGTTTTTCATGAGTATAATTAATAATAAAAGTCAATAAACTCTACGTGATGTCATATTAATCAAGAATGTATCACCTATTGTATCTAAGTAACTTTTAGGTACTTAATTTGATATTCATTATGCATTATCAATTTACTAGTTTTTAAATTCATGGAGAAAACCATTTATTTTAGAAGGATCATTTCATTATAAGAATATTTATTTGGTTATTTAACATACATATTTCATGATCATTTTATTAAAATAAACTAATTTTACAAAAATATTTCAATTAAAAAATAACATGATTAGAAACATGATTATCCAAATCCTTAATGCATTTTTTATAAAAAACACAAAACACCCACTTTCATACTTGAACAATTTAAAAACAACCAAACATTAGAATCCAAACCATTAAAAAATTATTTCCAAATAAAAATACATGATGTAATTAGATACGTAATACTTGGGTAATCACAAACCACTGGGTCATAGTCATTTGGGTTAGGTCAAGGAACTATGGTAGAGGAATGTGGTGGTATGGTACACATAAAATGAGGAAATAAAAATGGTGAAATAGTAAAAGATCAATTAAATAGAAGTATAATGAATCACATACCATAGGTTTTGTGAGGGTCAATTCACCTCATAAGTCCAATGGGGAGCGGAAATATAATTTTAGTTTTGCGAATGTTTGTATAGTGTGATGGCGTTCAGTTCTCTTAGTGTTGAATTTATAAGATCGATTAGGTTTTTATCAGTTCTTTAAAAAAAGTGTTGATATTGATGGGTTTTATAAGTTCGAGATCATAAAAAGTAATAAAACCTAACTGTATCAGAACTAAAATATTAGGATTGATAAATAAATAATTTATTAGCTATTACTATTTTAACCCTGATAAAACATATATTTATGAACACTTTTTAAGTGTCGATAACAAATATTTAAAATAAACTAAAAAAATATTATGCAAATATCTGTTAAAAATGAATAAATTAAAAATTTAATAAAAAATTAGTTAACATTATTAAGTAATATATAATCTTAAATGCGTGAATGTTAAAAATGAAGGCCCCAGGTGTAATAGAAGTTATAGATGGTTCATAGAAAACTTATATTTTTATTGTAATAGATAATTAATCCCATACTTACATGATGATAAATTTCATGATAAATATAATTGATTCATTGATTAATTTTAAATTGAATATCATAACAAATATGATGGATCATCGCATATTATTTAAAAATAATTTAAACAATACCATAATTACCTTATGATTAATTGTATCTTCATTGATGGATCTGAAAATGAATCTAAATCACACAATATTTTCATTATAGGAATCAAGAGTAGAGTCCCTCCAGTGATGACCCACATGTGTTTCAAAAATCTCTTAACGTTTCTGTTGGAGTCTCGAGGTGTTTGCATGACAGATCATTATTCTTATGTTCTTCACATTTGATTTCCACATGATTCACTTGAAGAATGATTTCCATTTATTTCTATAGACTATAGAGTTGGGGTGGAGGAGGATCTCTCTTTGTTCATTAGAGCCTTTTAAAGATGCGTCTCTCTAGGGATTTGAGATAATTCTCGTTGGATGTCATTGTGCACAATAATATAAAATAGAAACCACCACTTGAAAAATAATATAATTGGTTTCAAATATTTCTAAGGTTAAAATAATAATAATTTTACATGAACCATTATTATTTCTTTAATCCCTATTTAACCTCATGTCTATAATAATAAAAATAAAAAGAATATTATTATTATTATTTCTTGACATGAGAAAAACTCAGGAAATAAAGTAAATATCATTTATCAAAATCAAATTCAATAAATAGTATTTCTCACTGAACAATTTCACCCTTTCAACCACTCCTCCAATCTATTTATAGAGCCTTAAGTAATGATTTTTTATTAAATAAATATATATCACAATATAATTCTTCAATAAATAAATAAATATTTTATTTACTAAATTGAGAAATATGTATATTAAATATTCATCTAAAAAAATTTCTTTCAAATAACAGTCGATGGAATATACGTGATTAAGAAAATATGAATAATCATTAAACCACATGCGAGAATAATATTTCTTCAACTTGTTAAATAATACATATTATTATTATTTATTGATATTTTGGATACACTTTTTTTGTGACCATTTAGTCCACTTTCTCATTGGAATTAATTAAAGAAACCCAAAGACCGAGGATTTATTTGGAAACCCTCTGAGAAAATTATAAAAAATAAGTTAATTTCTAAAAAACATAAAACCACATACAATTTATTATTTCCTAATATAATCAATTTGTCACGATATCTCTAATAAATTAGGTTTCATGCTGGTACCATCTACCTATGCATTCTATGTGTCTTAATATTAATATCCATAAATTTAACATACCTACATAACTCCATTTCCATGGATTTATTTTGGAAATATAATTTCAATCAAATGTCATGTGATATCAACTTATATTAATGAATAGATGATAAAATTCTTTTCTCGTATTATTCATTAATTAAATATTACTTTGGATGAACCCAATATATCTTAATTTAGGTTGAACTTATGATTTCACGATTTTCATAAATACATAAAACTATAGAACTATTAATATTTATTAATAAAAATCTTAAATTATAAGGACCAACACACATTTCCACATATAAAAAAATAACGTGACAAATTTAAATGTGTATTTCTTACAGGTGGGTCTCGTTCTCATAACCCCTTACACTAGATATTTCCAAATGTGTATACCATGAGAAGGTGACTTAATGTCCTTTGAGTCTGTAGCCATTTTAGACTATATCATTGTGTACCTCAAATAATTTCTTCAGGTAATAGAACATATATTTAAGAATATTGTCATCATGGTTCTCAGTTCTCATCATAGCGAGTAACTTGTATTTTCTATTAGAGAAAAAAAATACCTTAGGATATTATAACATCTTATTCTATGTAGAAATACAATCATAATGTGATAATAAGTTTATTAATATTCCAAACGATTAATATAAGTGATCATAAAGTATATAAATGTTGGTTTTAGGGGAGAAACTCCAACATAATCCAACTTATACTAGATCCAATACTAACAACCTTTAGTCATCTAGATATCATGTTATACTCAAGATTATTTTAAGATAATGCTTCGATAAAGTGGTATGAAATTCCTTATTCCATGGAAAATCAGATTACTGAAACTTTACCCCAATGAGAAAATTTCCTTAAGAGGATATACTTCTATAGTACATGCTTTGTTCATGGGTGTGACTCTGAATCATTTACAATATCCATTATTTTTGTATTATCTCAATAAAATGTTAGATGTTATTTATTTTTTGTTTGCACATAAAGATCATAGAAAAAGGTTTATATCCAAACAGATTCCTTGGCTACATCATAATCCACTATATACTTGGACTTCAATATAGCATCTGAGACAACTGGGTACTTTAATCAATTCCTGCTCACAAATCCATTGTTAATTTTGAAAACATATAATGACTTTACCTTCATATCATTATAACCAGAATGAAAAACTAGAATCAATATAACCCCTTATGAATAGATCCTTGTTTCCTCCATACACTAAGAAAATATCCTTATTTATTATCAGATACTTAAGTATATCTTTAATAGAGAACCAAAATTGTTCACCTATATCATCTTGATACTTGACTACCAGGATAAATATGTAGGTGAAATATATTCTTTTATACAACATGAAATAATTGGTTTATCCTATTTTTGGAGTCTATGGGATCATTAAAATTATCTCTTTCTCCTATTGTGTTTGATGATACATTTTTTAAAAAGATGAATATCTTGTGACACTAGAACCAACACCCTCTTTGATTGTTATATACTAAATATCATTAGTATATATTCAATTTATGTACTTTTAATTAGTACAAAAAGACTTCTGGATCTATTATGAAGGATCTCGATCCCTAATATGTAGGTTGATTCACCTAAATCCTTTATTGAGAAACACTTGTCTAACATGTCCTTAATTTAATATATACCTGTATGAAATTTCTAATAAGTAATATTTCATCAATATATACTACTAGTATAATGACCACATTACCACTAAAACAATTTTGAACACCTAGATCACAATAATAATTAATGAAACCAAAAATATTTTATAGATTCATCAGATAGAATGTTCCACAACCTGTGCTCTTTATTCAATTCATAAATGCCTTTTTTAAACATTGATATTGTATTGGCATCACCTGGAGTTACTAAAACTTATTGTGCTGTCATATAGAAATATACCTAAAGATTCAAAATAAGGAAATATATTTTGAAATCCATTTATCAAATTTTTCTAGTAATAATAAGTATTTATAGAAATACAAATTCTTATAGATTTAAACAAGAAAAATGGTGAAAATATTTTATCTAGTCAATGTATTAACAATGTTTAAATGATTTATCCATGGTCCTTGTTTTATAGTTAATTAAATTCCCTTATATATATAGTTTTATCATGAATAACCATTTTCACCCAACAATCTTTATATTAACTATAAGATTGACCAAATTCCATATATATTTTTAATACCTGAAATCTATTTCATAATTCATGGAATATTTATATCTCCCAGATTCTAGGCTCTATACAACCTCTTTATAGGGGAGACTTTCATTATTTTCAACCAATGATGATTTACCATCTTAGGTGAATATAAAACCATATATCTCTAGTTCTCTTACATATCTAGATCACCTATGTTGTACTTATGTATCAGGAATAAATTCTTCTATAGAAAATTTTTCTATGTATTTTTGTACCAACTTATATGTATCTTGATCATCAACTTAATAGAAGTCATTATTTCTCCCATTATTCTTCATGATAATATAATCCCTATTAAGAAAGAGGGAAGATATGGCAATAATCACTTTCATTTCTAAGGGGTTGTATAGTTAGTATCCCTTTGTTTCCTTGTGGTACCCTATAATGACACACATTTTTCCCTGAGGTTCTAGTTTTTTTTCCTATGAAGTCTTCAGAACATGTATTGAAACCCCATACACATGTATATGACAAACCATGTTTCTTTTGACATCGTATCTTGAGAGAAATTTCATTTACTTCTTTATTTGAAACTTAGTTTAGTTTGTATGCAAAAATATTTAGTGCATATCAACAAAATGATGATGGAAGATATGCATGACTTATCATTAAACTTATAATTTCATGAAAGGAATCATTCCTCCTTTCACTAACACCATTAAACTATGTTGTTTAATGTGGAATGAGTTGAGATAGAATCATTAAATCCCTTATAAATTTGATAAACTCTCGTTTAAGATATTCACCACCTCGATCTGATAAAAACTTCTTTAACTTCTTTCCATGTTAATTCTCTACTTCATTCGTTAATTATTTAAATTTATCAAAGAACTCAATCTTATACCTCATAAAGTATATATATAAATATCTACCCAATTCATCACTAAAAGTTATGAATTAATAATAAAATCCTCTATATTTTACTATAAATGTTCCATACACATAAATTTGTGCCAATCTTTGAAGCCCTGTGGCCATTTCACTATGTCCACTAAAAGGTGGTTTGGTCATTTTCATTGTAAAAAAAGGAAATATTTCTTGTGATTTAATCTCAAAATAGTCTAAATATACATCTTAAAAAATATTTTTCAAACACTTCTTATTTAAATAAAAATGATATTGTTTCCATATTTGGCTGTTATATATGTCATGAAAACAAGATTCATTATCAATTTCCAGAACATGTTTTTTAAAATTTAATACATAAATACCATTATTTAAATATTAAATACCATAGCAGATATTTTATATTTTTAAAAAATGTCATTTATATCAAATATTAGAGAGAAAATCATCTTCATCTAAAAAGAATACATTAATTGTAACAGCCCACGATTTTATAAAAAATATTCTTTTTATTTTTATTAATGTCTTGTGTTGTACGCTACACAAAAAGGAGCTTGCACAACACGCATCCTTGACTTGCCTTGCATTACACGCAATTGCGACCTTCCTCGATAGCGTGTGTAATACGCAATACCGAGTTTCACTAAACAACGATATGCTATTAAAATATTATTAAAACTAGCCGGTATGAATAGTAATAACCACTTTTTAAATTTTAGAAACTTTAGCTCTCAAAATGGACTTCATTTTTGGATTCGGAGTATCGAATTTAGCCTAAGGTGAAATTTTGGTACATTTTGGATAACTTTCATATTCTGATGAATAGTGAAAATTACTAAATTTTAATTAAAAACAAAATTTTTAATCGAAATAAGTAATAGTGATAAATTATTAATTTGAATGGTTTTAAAGTATATTTAGAATATATTTTTACAATTTAATACAATGTTGGTCATTGGTTGTAATTTCACATTTAAACCAGACATAATCAAGTGTCAATCTTTTGGTATATATTGTTTCCTAAAAACACGCTATTTATTTTAACAGTGGGATTTAATTATAAAATTAATTAATGAATCTTCTATGGTATGAATTTGGTAAAATAGACTTAATTTTTGAATTCGGAATATGAAATATAGCTTAGGATGAAATTTTGGCATTAATCTGAAAAACATCAATTTTTGATGAATAGTGAAACTACTAAGTGGTAGGTTAAAAACTGAATTTTGCATAAAACTTAATTTTACCGCTTCTGTGAATGGAATTTCGAAAATCCGAGAGACATGGTTAATATCAAGGACTAAAATGTGGTTCAATGAGATGAAAATAATTTTTTGGTGAATAGTAACTTTTTACTTTTTTTACCGCGGTTAATAGTAAATTGGGTAACTAAGGGTAAATATGATATTAATATTACCCTAACACATGTCCTAATTCTATTGGACAAGTGTAATTCGACCAAAAACAAACTTAGGAATAAAATATGACCATTTAGGCCCACTTGGATTAGATTAGGACATTTATTGTTAATTTATTTAAAGAAGGGTTAAAATAGTTAAAATCAAAGTTTAATAAGTAAATCATTTATAATATGGGGTTATATATAAGATAAATTCGATTGTAAATATTCATTAGAAAGCTAAAAAGATTTCCTACATGATTCTATTTTATTTGTAATTTTTAGACATCAAATAATTTAATTTATTTATGACACAAAGATGATGCAGTAATTATCTTATTAATGAAATATTGACATAATTGATAATATAAACACCAAAATAAATGTAATTTGAGAATTTTTATGAATTCCACTTATTTTATAGGTTACTATGATATATTAGTGTTGATTTAATCAACTTGGTTTGAACATATAATTCTGTTATGACTTTCACAAAAATCATATATCAAATAGTCTCAAAATTGACACAAAATAGTTTTTAAATCAAATATTATATTATTAATTGTTATTTCATTCCTAAAAATCTAAGGTTCGGCCAAATGACTTAGATAATGATATATATATTAATAATAAACAATTTAGGGTTCTTTTGGCATGTTATAGTAAGTTTATTAACCATATAGTGAAAGAAAACAAAAAGACATGGTAAAAGTTAAATTATTTAACTTAGAGTTAAATCTAATTGATAAGGTTAAAATAATACCCTAAACTTGTCTAAATATTATTGGTTGATAGGATTTCGACCCATAACCACCTTATCTTCGAAATAAGACCCTTTGGAGCCATTATAAACCGATTTTGACTTTAATATAAAATAATATTTTGAGATATTCCTAAGGTGCCCCTCTCCTCCCTTATAAAAGGGCACCTCCTCCCCCTCCTCCTCACACCAATTTGAGCACTCAAGCTCGGACAAACCCTGCCAAAATCTCTTCTCCACTTCCCTAGCAACATCCTAGAGGTTATGGTCTTCCTCAAAGACCAATTTTAGTGCCCTAAGAGGAGGTCTCAAAGAGGCGTTTCAAAGAAGAGGTAATTACCGTTACCAATTCTTTCATCTTTATTTCTTCTTCCACTTCTTCTTCTTAGGTTGTTTCATTATGAAGTAATAACATCAGTATCACTCATATACTGATATGTTATTATAAGTATGAAACAACCCTATTTCACCATCTATCCATCCTACGGAAGAAGAAATCACCGCGCGTGCGTACGTACGGAATACCGTCTCCACGCCGTGGTGTAATCTATTTTCCACCACCACCTTACATGGATGGGTATAATGGTGTAAAGAATAACTATACATAGTTATTACAACATCATATTGATTCTGATATATTGTATAATCCACTCCAATTCAATTCAATATTTATGGAAATGATATCATCGCTCGTGCGTACGTACGAACTACCGTCTCCACGACGCGATGAGATTCATTCTTAATGATTAACTATTCATGAATGATTATAAAGTATATATAATAAGTACTAATGAAATATATGACATAATAATGATACTGGATTTATGTATATATATATATATGTATGTCATCTACTTACTTCCATTCAAGACAATAAGGAAAGAAAAACAGCGTTCATGCGTACGTACGGACTACCGTCTCCATGAACGGTGTTTTTCATTTTATTTATCTATCTATTATATATATATATATACTGAATATATATGATATATAAATCATATTTTATATTCTGGAAGTAAGTAAATCATGATATAAGTAATAATTATGTCAAGAACAACAAGTCAAAACACCTACGATAAATGAAACGATTTTACCCAAAACGCTTCTTTAACATGGAATTTACAAAAGAACGGGTAATATAATGTCATAAGTGAACCATATATGATATCATAACAATGAATATGATTCTGGAATAAGTCAATAACATTATTTAAACCATTATACAGGAGCTTCGGACACGTACAAAGCAAATTGGACCTAAGGTAAGGGAAATATCACAATCTCATTTTTATCCGAGATTGTTTATTCGTAAGTATTTACTGGGGTGTATTTTATCATCCACACCCATGTTTCATCAATATGTAATATAATTTCCATCCACCTAAAATTGTTTAAATCCGTTTTTACCCTTCGGTGAGTTTTTAGTAATATCTATGAAAGGAATCTTTTGTCATACGAGGTACTTTTTGACTTTTCCGACAAAAGTCCGAAGAATGTTTTTTTTAACTTATACGGCACGAACGGATTTCTACTATTTTATAAAGCCTTATTTTCATGAAGCTTCCTCTAAAATATTTCATGAATATTTTCAATAAAATCTCTTTCTTTTAAAATTACATGATGTTTTGTGAAAAGAAATTGATTTTGAAGAAGAAAGGATATTTTCCTCAAGAATTCAATTCAAGTGTTTTATCAAAATTATTTTCCATATAAGATAATAAAGGGTTCTGTTTCTATCCATATTTTTACATTGATTTGACTATGTTGTGATGGAATTATGTTTATGAATTCCTTTATCTTATATGAATTGATTTATGATGTCATGATGTTTCAAGAATCACATTTTTGTTACATGTGTTATGCGATGATGTATGTTTTATGATTATGTGGCACCCATAAGAAAGGATTCATTATAAGATGGGTGGGACCTATATCTCCCTCCAATGCATTGGGTAAAGATTTTATATCTCAGGAGATAGACATGGATGGAATGGTAGGTTATACCGGTTCAGTAAAACAGGACTGAAACGAGGGTTACTCGATTCAGAAAGGGACTTTGTCCACTAAGATAGTCTTGAAAATGAGTCATGACTAACAAGAAATGATTCTCTATGATTATGTGTGTATGCCACAAAGTTTCATGTTTTATGTTATGATTATTGTGATTACATTTCACTGCCATGATTTATCCCATGTTATGAAATTATGCTCTCTTTTGCAGGTTAAGATTTCTAAAAGTTATGTTCTTATGAATATGATGTGATTGATTTTTCTTTTGTTTACCCTTACTGAGCATTCGAGCTCACCTTTTTATGTTTTCTTTTCCCCAGGATATAAAGAAAGGTTTTAGGTAAAAAAAAGGGAAGATCTTTATGGGAGATATTGAAGATCTTTCACCACGATTAGAAGACTACGTTCCGAGTTTCCAAAGACACTAAACTATTACGATCCCTGTGTGTGTGTTTTTGTTATGTACTAAGTATTCCGCAAAAGTAATGTAATGTCCATGTACGTCAGGCTTCGGGTCTCTACAGTTGGTATCAGAGGAAAGGTTTAGTCAACCTTTGGAAACTAGGATGCGAGAACTTTAGTGAGATCCCTAGAGATATTTCTAAGGTATGTCTAGGGATGTCTCTAAGGTTAAGTATGCGTATAGGTTATAGTACTAGAATTACGCTAACGATCATAGAATTAAACCTAAGATGTTAGATATTGAAGTTACTCCCCCTTTATTATGATTTTTTCCTCTCACACTATTCTTTTGGGATTTAGAAAATGGCTGGAAACAAGATGATTCACGATAATGGAGGATATGATGGACAATGGAATGATATTCTTCATAATGAAATGGGATTTGGAAGTCCAAACATCATTATTATGCCGAATCAGCAATCTCATAATATGATCAATAAAGTAAAATTTGGTAAGTTTCCTGACTCGGCTAATAAGAGAAAGATGGAGTTTCATGATGATCATAGAGGAAAGAAAGTTCAATTTCCCCTATGTAAATCATGTGGGAAGAGGCATCAAGGAGAATGTTTCAAAGGAACTGGAAGATGCTTTGGGTGTGGAAAAGAAGGACACAAAGCAAGTAAATGCAAAGGAAAAGGTTCAGTTAACAACATGGATGAGGATAATGTTATTGCTACGACATCAACAATGGTTAAATGTTTTAAATGTGGAATGTACGGGCATTATGAAAACCAATTCCCTAAGGGAAAGTCTCATGAAGATAATCAGTATGGTCGTATGGGAAGTATTTATGTGGATGATGATGAAGAGACTACAAATGATATGTGAGATGAAAGAATTGTTGAAGCTCGGTCAATGGTTTAAGAATGTAGTGGAATTATTACATGTTTATCATGTGTAATGTTGTATAAGTAATCTCATGGCACTATGGAATAAAGAGACATGTACGGATTGTTACATTGTTGTCTGATTAATGTTACCAGTATCCATGAAAGGTTATTCAGATATTTTTGGAAAGTAGATGATATGCGCATAATTAAGGGATAAGGCGATAATGAGATGTTTGATTGTATGCATGAGCTCATGATTGATATAAGAACTAAGTGATATCATGGTTTGAGTATATAGAATTTTGAGGATTTTGGTATGTGGAAAGTGTTAACGTTTAACTGCATTCATGTTTTCAATAAGGTTCAATGGGTATTCAAGGGAATACATGATTAAGGCCTTTGAATGATTAGAATGTGACCAAAGAGATATATCTTATGATATATGGGGATCAACGATGGTATTAAATCTCTGGTAATCATTTTCACTATATTATGAGAGTCGACTGCAGTATTATGGATAAGCCTAAAAGATTGGAATGGATTATGTTGGACATAAGTTAGTATTGTTTGTTTTTTCAATATTATTGATGGGATGTTATAGTAATATAGTTTTAGAAAAGGACAACCTGCAGGACGGGCGACAACCCATCGCGTCGGACAAGGCTGTGGAAATCGAACCCACAACTGAAGTGCGACTGGCCTTTATCGCCTACCACTGACCTACAGGAAGTCCCTGTTTAGAAGAAACTAGTTTTATTATGAAGTATAAGTCCATTTTAGGAACCATATATGATTAATCTCACTATAGATCGACTTATGTATATAATTTTTGCTAACCTTTTGTTCGAGACAGATGGAATAACCCGTCATTCTATCACATGATCTGCTAACACTTCACGAATAACAAATTCAACTTCATTTACTTAAGAGATGAAGTGGAAATTGTTCAAGGCACGAACAATAGTGAGATTGTACCAAAATAAAGTATGTATTTATTGTAATTCAAATTTTCAACTTTAGGGAAGTGATCTTGAAAACCAAAAATGTTGTCCTAGTGCCCTTATATCCGATGAATCAGATGATACCCTAGATCATCACAAATTTATGGCTTTGTGATTGCTAGCTTTTTCATAGCCATGTTCTCTACCACTCTCCATCAGAACATGATGGTTAGATTTCTCTTCCATATCCATATTTTCACCTATGTGGAAACCCAGTGATTAGTTTATTTGGGTAACTGTTACGTTTCATACTTTTGTTTTTTAAAGATAAGTTTGGGTATTCCTTTTTACGATGTGGGTTTCTATCAAAGAAACTTTCAAATAGTAAACCATTTATAACCCCGACGAATTTCGAGGGCGAAATTCATTTTAAGGGGGGTAGAATGTAACAGCCCAAGATTTTATAAAAAATATTCTTTTTAATTTTATTAATGTCTTGTGTTGTACGCTACACCAAAAGGAGCTTTCACAACACGCATCCTTGACTTGCCTTGCATTACACGCAATCACGACCTTCCTCGATAGCGTGTGTAATACGCAATACCGAGTTTCACTAAACAACGATATGCTATTAAAATATTATTAAAACTAGCCGGTATGAATAGTAATAACCACTTTTTAAATTTTAGAAATTTTAGCTCTCAAAATGGACTTCATTTTTGGATTCGGAGTATCGAATTTAGCCTAAGGTGAAATTTTGGTACATTTCGGATAACTTTCATATTCTGATGAATAGTGAAAATTACTAAATTTTAATTAAAAACAACTTTTTTAATCGAAATAAGTAATAGTGATAAATTATTAATTTGAATGGTTTTAAAGTATATTTAGAATATATTTTTACAATTTAATAGAATGTTGGTCATTGGTTGTAATTTCACATTTAAACCAGACATAATCAAGTGTCAATCTTTTGGTATATATTGTTTCCTAAAAACACGCTATTTATTTTAACAGCGGGATTTAATTATAAAATTAATTAATGAATCTTCTATGTTATGAATTTGGTAAAATAGACTTCATTTTTGAATTCGGAATATGAAATATAGCTTAGGATGAAATTTTGGCATTAATCTGAAAAACATCAATTTTTGATGAATAGTGAAACTACTAAGTGGTAGGTTAAAAACTGAATTTTGCATAAAACTTAATTTTACCGCTTCTGTGAATGGAATTTCGAAAATCCGAGAGACACGGTTAATATCAAGGACTAAAATGTGGTTCAATGAGATGAAAATAATTTTTTGGTGAATAGTAACTTTTTACTTTTTTTACCGCGGTTAATAGTAAATTGGGTAACTAAGGGTAAATATGATAATAATATTACCCTAACACATGTCCTAATTCTATTGGACAAGTGTAATTCGACCAAAAACAAACTTAGGAATAAAATATGACCATTTAGGCCCACTTGGATTAGATTAGGACATTTATTGTTAATTTATTTAAAGAAGGGTTAAAATAGTTAAAATCAACGTTTAATAAGTAAATCATTTATAATATGGGGTTATACATAAGTTAAATTCGATTGTAAATATTCATTATAAAGCTAAAACGATTTCCTACATGATGGTATTTTATTTGTAATTTTTAGACATCAAATAATTTAATTTATTTATGACACAAAGATGATGCAGTAATTATCTTATTAATGAAATATTGACATAATTGATAATATAAACACCAAAATAAATGTAATTTGAGCATTTTTATGAATTCCACTAATTTTCTAGGTTACTATGATATATTAGTGTTGATTTAATCAACTTGGTTCGAACATATAATTCTGTTATGACTTTCACAAAAATCATATATCAAATAGTGTCAAAATTGACACAAAATAGTTTTTAAATCAAATATTATATTATTAATTGTTATTTTATTCCTAAAAATCTAAGGTTCGGCCAAATGACTTAGATAAGGATATATATATTAATAATAAACAATTTAGGGTTCGTTTGGCATGTTATAGTAAGTTTATTAACCATATAGTGAAAGAAAACAAAAAGACATGGTAAAAGTTAAATTATTTAACTTAGAGTTAAATCTAATTGATATGGTTAAAATAATACCCTAAACTTGTCTAAATCTTATTGGTTGATAGGATTTCGACCCATCCCCACCTTATCTTCGAAATAAGACCCTTTGGAGCCATTATAAACCGATTTTGACTTTAATATAAAATAATATTTTGAGATATTCCTAAGGTGCCCCTCTCCTCCCTTATAAAAGGGCACCTCCTCCCCCTCCTCCTCACACCAATTTGAGCACTCAAGCTCGGCCAACCCCTGCCAAAATCTCTTCTCCACTTCCCTAGAAACATCCTAGAGGTTCTGGTCTTCCTCAAAGCCCAATTTTAGTGCCCTAAGAGGAGGTCTCAAAGAGGCGTTTCAAAGAAGAGGTAATTACCGTTACCAATTCTTTCATCTTTATTTCTTCTTCCACTTCTTCTTCTTAGGTTGTTTCATTATGAAGTAATAACATCAGTATCACTCATATACTGATATGTTATTATAAGTATGAAACAACCCTATTTCACCATCTATCCATCCTACGGAAAAAGAAATCACCGCGCGTGCGTACGTACGGAATACCGTCTCCACGTCGTGGTGTAATCTATTTTCCACCACCACCTTACATGGATGGGTATAATGGTGTAAAGAATAACTATAAATAGTTATTACAACATCATATTGATTCTGATATATTGTATAATCCACTCCAATTCAATTCAATATTTATGGAAATGATATCATCGCTCGTGCGTACGTACGAACTACCGTCTCCACGACGCGATGAGATTCATTCTTAATGATTAACCATTCATGAATGATTATAAAGTATATATAATAAGTACTAATGAAATATATGACATAATAATGATACTGGATTTATGTATATATATATATATGTATGTCATCTACTTACTTCCATTCAAGACAATAAGGAAAGAAAAACAGCGTTCATGCGTACGTACGGACTACCGTCTCCATGAATGGTGTTTTTCATTTTATTTATCTATCTATTATATATATATATATATACTGAATATATATGATATATAAATCATATTTTATATTCTGGAAGTAAGTAAATCATGATATAAGTAATAATGATGTCAAGAACAACAAGTCAAAACACCTACGATAAATGAAACGATTTTACCCAAAACGCTTCTTTAACATGGAATTTACAAAAGAACGGGTAATATAATGTCATAAGTGAACCATATATGATATCATAACAATGAATATGATTCTGGAATAAGTCAATAACATTATTTAAACCATTATACAAGAGCTTCGGACACGTACAAAGCAAATTGGACCTAAGGTAAGGGAAATATCACAATCTCATTTTTATCCGAGATTGTTTATTCGTAAGTATTTACTGGGGTGTATTTTATCATCCACATCCATGTTTCATCAATATGTAATATAATTTCCATCCACCTACAATTTTTTAAATCCTTTTTTACCCTTCGGTGAGTTTTTAGTAATATCTATGAAAGGAATCTTTTTTCATACGAGGTACTTTTTGACTTTTCCGACAAAAGTCCGAAGAATGTTTTTTTTAACTTATACGGCATGAACGGATTTCTACTGTTTTATAAAGCCTTATTTTCATGAAGCTTCCTCTAAAAGATTTCATGAATATTTTCAATAAAATCTCTTTCTTTTAAAATTACATGATGTTTTGTGAAAAGAAATTGATTTTGAAGAAGAAAGGATATTTTCCTCAAGAATTCAATTCAAGTGTTTTATCAAAATTATTTTCCATCTAAGATAATAAAGGGTTCTGTTTCTATCCATATTTTTACATTGATTTGACTATGTTGTGATGGAATTATGTTTATGAATTCCTTTATCTTATATGAATTGATTTATGATGTCATGATGTTTCAAGAATCACATTTTTGTTACATGTGTTATGCGATGATGTATGTTTTATGATTATGTGGCACACATAAGAAAGGATTCATTATAAGATGGGTGGGACCTATATCTCCCTCCAATGCATTGGGTAAAGATTTTATATCTCAGGAGATAGACATGGATGGAATGGTAGGTTATACCGGTTCAGTAAAACAGGACTGAAACGAGGGTTACTCGATTCAGAAAGGGACTTTGTCCACTAAGATAGTCTTGAAAATGAGTCATGACTAACAAGAAATGATTCTCTATGATTATGTGTGTATGCCACAAAGTTTCATGTTTTATGTTATGATTATTGTGATTACATTTCACTGCCATGATTTATCCCATGTTATGAAATTATGCTCTCTTTTGCAGGTTAAGATTTCTAAAAGTTATGTTCTTATGAATATGATGTGATTGATTTTTCTTTTGTTTACCCTTACTGAGCATTCGAGCTCACCTTTTTATGTTTTCTTTTCCCCAGGATATAAAGAAAGGTTTTAGGTAAAAAAAAGGGAAGATCTTTATGGGAGATATTGAAGATCTTTCACCACGATTAGAAGACTACGTTCCGAGTTTCCAAAGACACTAAACTATTACGATCCCTGTGTGTGTGTTTTTGTTATGTACTAAGTATTCCGCAAAAGTAATGTAATGTCCATGTACGTCAGGCTTCGGGTCTCTACAGTTGGTATCAGAGGAAAGGTTTAGTCAACCTTTGGAAACTAGGATGCGAGAACTTTAGTGAGATCCCTAGAGATATTTCTAAGGTATGTCTAGGGATGTCTCTAAGGTTAAGTATGCGTATAGGTTATAGTACTAGAATTACGCTAACGATCATAGAATTAAACCTAAGATGTTAGATATTGAAGTTACTCCCCCTTTATTATGATTTTTTCCTCTCACACTATTCTTTTGGGATTTAGAAAATGGCTGGAAACAAGATGATTCACGATAATGGAGGATATGATGGACAATGGAATGATATTCTTCATAATGAAATGGGATTTGGAAGTCCAAACATCATTATTATGCCGAATCAGCAATCTCATAATATGATCAATAAAGTAAAATTTGGTAAGTTTCCTGACTCGGCTAATAAGAGAAAGATGGAGTTTCATGATGATCATAGAGGAAAGAAAGTTCAATTTCCCCTATGTAAATCATGTGGGAAGAGGCATCAAGGAGAATGTTTCAAAGGAACTGGAAGATGCTTTGGGTGTGGAAAAGAAGGACACAAAGCAAGTAAATGCAAAGGAAAAGGTTCAGTTAACAACATGGATGAGGATAATGTTATTGCTACGACATCAACAATGGTTAAATGTTTTAAATGTGGAATGTACGGGCATTATGAAAACCAATTCCCTAAGGGAAAGTCTCATGAAGATAATCAGTATGGTCGTATGGGAAGTATTTATGTGGATGATGATGAAGAGACTACAAATGATATGTGAGATGAAAGAATTGTTGAAGCTCGGTCAATGGTTTAAGAATGTAGTGGAATTATTACATGTTTATCATGTGTAATGTTGTATAAGTAATCTCATGGCACTATGGAATAAAGAGACATGTACGGATTGTTACATTGTTGTCTGATTAATGTTACCAGTATCCATGAAAGGTTATTCAGATATTTTTGGAAAGTAGATGATATGCGCATAATTAAGGGATAAGGCGATAATGAGATGTTTGATTGTATGCATGAGCTCATGATTGATATAAGAACTAAGTGATATCATGGTTTGAGTATATAGAATTTTGAGGATTTTGGTATGTGGAAAGTGTTAACGTTTAACTGCATTCATGTTTTCAATAAGGTTCAATGGGTATTCAAGGGAATACATGATTAAGGCCTTTGAATGATTAGAATGTGACCAAAGAGATATATCTTATGATATATGGGGATCAACGATGGTATTAAATCTCTGGTAATCATTTTCACTATATTATGAGAGTCGACTGCAGTATTATGGATAAGCCTAAAAGATTGGAATGGATTATGTTGGACATAAGTTAGTATTGTTTGTTTTTTCAATATTATTGATGGGATGTTATAGTAATATAGTTTTAGAAAAGGACAACCTGCAGGACGGGCGACAACCCATCGCGTCGGACAAGGCTGTGGAAATCGAACCCACAACTGAAGTGCGACTGGCCTTTATCGCCTACCACTGACCTACAGGAAGTCCCTGTTTAGAAGAAACTAGTTTTATTATGAAGTATAAGTCCATTTTAGGAACCATATATGATTAATCTCACTATAGATCGACTTATGTATATAATTTTTGCTAACCTTTTGTTCGAGACAGATGGAATAACCCGTCATTCTATCACATGATCTGCTAACACTTCACGAATAACAAATTCAACTTCATTTACTTAAGAGATGAAGTGGAAATTGTTCAAGGCACGAACAATAGTGAGATTGTACCAAAATAAAGTATGTATTTATTGTAATTCAAATTTTCAACTTTAGGGAAGTGATCTTGAAAACCAAAAATGTTGTCCTAGTGCCCTTATATCCGATGAATCAGATGATACCCTAGATCATCACAAATTTATGGCTTTGTGATTGCTAGCTTTTTCATAGCCATGTTCTCTACCACTCTCCATCAGAACATGATGGTTAGATTTCTCTTCCATATCCATATTTTCACCTATGTGGAAACCCAGTGATTAGTTTATTTGGGTAACTGTTACGTTTCATACTTTTGTTTTTTAAAGATAAGTTTGGGTATTCCTTTTTACGATGTGGGTTTCTATCAAAGAAACTTTCAAATAGTAAACCATTTATAACCCCGACGAATTTCGAGGGCGAAATTCATTTTAAGGGGGGTAGAATGTAACAGCCCAAGATTTTATAAAAAATATTCTTTTTAATTTTATTAATGTCTTGTGTTGTACGCTACACCAAAAGGAGCTTTCACAACACGCATCCTTGACTTGCCTTGCATTACACGCAATCACGACCTTCCTCGATAGCGTGTGTAATACGCAATACCGAGTTTCACTAAACAACGATATGCTATTAAAATATTATTAAAACTAGCCGGTATGAATAGTAATAACCACTTTTTAAATTTTAGAAATTTTAGCTCTCAAAATGGACTTCATTTTTGGATTCGGAGTATCGAATTTAGCCTAAGGTGAAATTTTGGTACATTTCGGATAACTTTCATATTCTGATGAATAGTGAAAATTACTAAATTTTAATTAAAAACAACTTTTTTAATCGAAATAAGTAATAGTGATAAATTATTAATTTGAATGGTTTTAAAGTATATTTAGAATATATTTTTACAATTTAATAGAATGTTGGTCATTGGTTGTAATTTCACATTTAAACCAGACATAATCAAGTGTCAATCTTTTGGTATATATTGTTTCCTAAAAACACGCTATTTATTTTAACAGCGGGATTTAATTATAAAATTAATTAATGAATCTTCTATGTTATGAATTTGGTAAAATAGACTTCATTTTTGAATTCGGAATATGAAATATAGCTTAGGATGAAATTTTGGCATTAATCTGAAAAACATCAATTTTTGATGAATAGTGAAACTACTAAGTGGTAGGTTAAAAACTGAATTTTGCATAAAACTTAATTTTACCGCTTCTGTGAATGGAATTTCGAAAATCCGAGAGACACGGTTAATATCAAGGACTAAAATGTGGTTCAATGAGATGAAAATAATTTTTTGGTGAATAGTAACTTTTTACTTTTTTTACCGCGGTTAATAGTAAATTGGGTAACTAAGGGTAAATATGATAATAATATTACCCTAACACATGTCCTAATTCTATTGGACAAGTGTAATTCGACCAAAAACAAACTTAGGAATAAAATATGACCATTTAGGCCCACTTGGATTAGATTAGGACATTTATTGTTAATTTATTTAAAGAAGGGTTAAAATAGTTAAAATCAACGTTTAATAAGTAAATCATTTATAATATGGGGTTATACATAAGTTAAATTCGATTGTAAATATTCATTATAAAGCTAAAACGATTTCCTACATGATGGTATTTTATTTGTAATTTTTAGACATCAAATAATTTAATTTATTTATGACACAAAGATGATGCAGTAATTATCTTATTAATGAAATATTGACATAATTGATAATATAAACACCAAAATAAATGTAATTTGAGCATTTTTATGAATTCCACTAATTTTCTAGGTTACTATGATATATTAGTGTTGATTTAATCAACTTGGTTCGAACATATAATTCTGTTATGACTTTCACAAAAATCATATATCAAATAGTGTCAAAATTGACACAAAATAGTTTTTAAATCAAATATTATATTATTAATTGTTATTTTATTCCTAAAAATCTAAGGTTCGGCCAAATGACTTAGATAAGGATATATATATTAATAATAAACAATTTAGGGTTCGTTTGGCATGTTATAGTAAGTTTATTAACCATATAGTGAAAGAAAACAAAAAGACATGGTAAAAGTTAAATTATTTAACTTAGAGTTAAATCTAATTGATATGGTTAAAATAATACCCTAAACTTGTCTAAATCTTATTGGTTGATAGGATTTCGACCCATCCCCACCTTATCTTCGAAATAAGACCCTTTGGAGCCATTATAAACCGATTTTGACTTTAATATAAAATAATATTTTGAGATATTCCTAAGGTGCCCCTCTCCTCCCTTATAAAAGGGCACCTCCTCCCCCTCCTCCTCACACCAATTTGAGCACTCAAGCTCGGCCAACCCCTGCCAAAATCTCTTCTCCACTTCCCTAGAAACATCCTAGAGGTTCTGGTCTTCCTCAAAGCCCAATTTTAGTGCCCTAAGAGGAGGTCTCAAAGAGGCGTTTCAAAGAAGAGGTAATTACCGTTACCAATTCTTTCATCTTTATTTCTTCTTCCACTTCTTCTTCTTAGGTTGTTTCATTATGAAGTAATAACATCAGTATCACTCATATACTGATATGTTATTATAAGTATGAAACAACCCTATTTCACCATCTATCCATCCTACGGAAAAAGAAATCACCGCGCGTGCGTACGTACGGAATACCGTCTCCACGTCGTGGTGTAATCTATTTTCCACCACCACCTTACATGGATGGGTATAATGGTGTAAAGAATAACTATAAATAGTTATTACAACATCATATTGATTCTGATATATTGTATAATCCACTCCAATTCAATTCAATATTTATGGAAATGATATCATCGCTCGTGCGTACGTACGAACTACCGTCTCCACGACGCGATGAGATTCATTCTTAATGATTAACCATTCATGAATGATTATAAAGTATATATAATAAGTACTAATGAAATATATGACATAATAATGATACTGGATTTATGTATATATATATATATGTATGTCATCTACTTACTTCCATTCAAGACAATAAGGAAAGAAAAACAGCGTTCATGCGTACGTACGGACTACCGTCTCCATGAATGGTGTTTTTCATTTTATTTATCTATCTATTATATATATATATATATACTGAATATATATGATATATAAATCATATTTTATATTCTGGAAGTAAGTAAATCATGATATAAGTAATAATGATGTCAAGAACAACAAGTCAAAACACCTACGATAAATGAAACGATTTTACCCAAAACGCTTCTTTAACATGGAATTTACAAAAGAACGGGTAATATAATGTCATAAGTGAACCATATATGATATCATAACAATGAATATGATTCTGGAATAAGTCAATAACATTATTTAAACCATTATACAAGAGCTTCGGACACGTACAAAGCAAATTGGACCTAAGGTAAGGGAAATATCACAATCTCATTTTTATCCGAGATTGTTTATTCGTAAGTATTTACTGGGGTGTATTTTATCATCCACATCCATGTTTCATCAATATGTAATATAATTTCCATCCACCTACAATTTTTTAAATCCTTTTTTACCCTTCGGTGAGTTTTTAGTAATATCTATGAAAGGAATCTTTTTTCATACGAGGTACTTTTTGACTTTTCCGACAAAAGTCCGAAGAATGTTTTTTTTAACTTATACGGCATGAACGGATTTCTACTGTTTTATAAAGCCTTATTTTCATGAAGCTTCCTCTAAAAGATTTCATGAATATTTTCAATAAAATCTCTTTCTTTTAAAATTACATGATGTTTTGTGAAAAGAAATTGATTTTGAAGAAGAAAGGATATTTTCCTCAAGAATTCAATTCAAGTGTTTTATCAAAATTATTTTCCATCTAAGATAATAAAGGGTTCTGTTTCTATCCATATTTTTACATTGATTTGACTATGTTGTGATGGAATTATGTTTATGAATTCCTTTATCTTATATGAATTGATTTATGATGTCATGATGTTTCAAGAATCACATTTTTGTTACATGTGTTATGCGATGATGTATGTTTTATGATTATGTGGCACACATAAGAAAGGATTCATTATAAGATGGGTGGGACCTATATCTCCCTCCAATGCATTGGGTAAATATTTTATATCTCATGAGATAGACATGGCTGGAATGGTAGGTTATACCGGTTCAGTAAAACAGGACTGAAACGAGGGTTACTCGATTTAGAAAGGGACTTTGTCCACTAAGATAGTCTTGGCAATGAGTCATGACTAACAAGAAATGATTCTCTATGATTATGTGTGTATGCCACAAAGTTTCATGTTTTAAGTTATGATTATTGTGATTATATTTCACTGCCATGATTTATCCCATGTTATGAAATTATTCTCTCTTTTGCAGGTTAAGATTTCTAAAAGTTATGTTCTTATGAATATGATGTGATTGATTTTTCTTTTGTTTACCCTTACTGAGCATTCGAGCTCACCTTTTTATGTTTTCTTTTCCCCAGGATATAAAGAAAGGTTTTAGGTAAAAAAATGGGAAGATCTTTATGGGAGATATTGAAGATCTTTCACCACGATTAGAAGACTACGTTCCGAGTTTCCAAAGACACTAAACTATTAAGATCCTTGTGTGTGTGTTTTTGTTATGTACTAAGTATTCCGCAAAAGTAATGTAATGTCCATGTACGTCAGGCTTCGGGTCTCTACATTAATTATGTTTTTGGTGACAATTTGTACATAATAAAAATATCATAGAACCAATATAATTTTTATTTCAAATGAAAGGTGGTAGTCTATAATGGATAAATCAGCTAAATTTACCCTATTAGAAGCCCCTAAATCCACCTATCTTATGAAAATATTCCATAACCTACTTGGTTTTAGTATTTTGATATATATGTGTGAACAAAAATCTATATATAATACCAATGTGTTAATATTCAAAGATTACACTTAATAACTAATTCACCTTTATCTTCCCCTTATAGTTATCCTCATTTCCTCTTTAATAGGCCTTTCCTTCCTCATGAATAATATATTACTACAATTTTTCATTCCCTACCTCAAGATCATTCTCTTATTAGGAGGATGATGCTCAGGAACTTTAAATGTTTTATGAGACTTGGGCCCCTTTACTTTATTCATCCTTTTCTTATTCACTATATGGAATGTGGGTTTGTCACACCCCATGTCCTTTTCCATATGAAGAATCATACATATAAGTTATAAAATACTATTCTCAATACCTTTAATGTTATAATTAATAATAAAATGGTTGAAGGACTTGGGTAGGGAGAAATATATGAGATCTGTGTTCAACTCATTTGAGAATTTAATCTCTATTATGTCTAATATTTCAATGTGGACAATATTTTTTACTACAAGAGGCCTGGATGGCACATATTCTTCATGTATTTTTGTAAAAATATCATTTATATCTCACATCTATGCTAACCTAGGCTTGACATACATGGATATTACATCATTTTAGATTAATATTCAGTAAATTTCCAAAATACATGCTTGAGGATCATAATAGTTTAGTGTCTTTGGAATCATAGAAAAACATATTCTATCCTGGTGGAAGATATTAAAAATATAGAAAAAAATATCTCCACCATTAGAAATTCTACCTAAAACATGACTTCATTACATGAGGAAAGGAAACATAAGAAAGGGGTTAGATAAGATGTTGAGTAATGGTGAATAAAAGAACTGTGTAAGAAAAACATGAACAAAATGGTATAGAACATGAGAATAACATTTGAATATCATTCCCTACATATTTGATATCATTATAAAGATTATAAGTTCATAATATATTAATCGTAATGAAATAATGAAATAATGGCATTGGAATAAAATATGAAATTGTGGTAGACATATTTGAATATATTAAAATTTCTATAGTATCCAAGGAATTGCTTTCAATACCATCTCAGTAGTATGGGTTCACTCACCATACTATCTTGGTTGTCATGGTTCACTCCCATCGCCATATAAATAAAATTAGGCACTCCTCATACCATCTTGGTAGTCATGGGTCACTCCCACGACCATCTTAGTATCATGAGTGCACTCCTCATACCATATTGGTAGTCATGGTTCACTCCAATTATTATCTTAATAGTCAAGGTTCATTCCCAATAACATATTACTCTATCTCATGAGAGAAAAAATCATTAACCAATGCATTGTAATGATATATAGGTCCCACCTATCTCATAATAATATAATAAATACATATTCCACAAGATAAAAAATAATAATATCATAACCCAGGAAATAAATGGGTATTATAAACATGTAGTCATATCACTACCTGTGTAAAAAGATATGTTTCAAAAATCATTTCATCCTAAAAATATCCCATGAAAGAACGTGTATTTTAAAAGCATATTACCTATGAAAGAGAAATGAGTTTCATAAATACCATGACATTAAGCATAACCCGTTCATAAAAATAATACGAATATAAGCTTTTAATTATATCCTAAAAGAGGATGAGAAAAATCAACAGATTTCATCTTTGATAGAAAATTATTTTCAAATATATTTCAAACAATTCTTGAAGAAAATATACTTTCTTCTTCAAAAATGATTTTTATTACATAAAATCATTTAAAAATTAATTTTCATAGAAACTACCTTGAATGATTATAAAGAAGACTTAAAATCATTTTAAAAACCTTTTTCCTTTAAAACATATAAAATAATATCAAAACATTTTTAAAACCATTTCCATTTAATTTTTTTAAAGCTTAAAAAAATATTTAAAACATTTTTAAAATCATTTCTTTGAAAATACATTTAAAACTTATAAACAAACCATAAAAACATTTTAAAAACTATTTTACTTATAAATACTTTAAAAAATTATAAATAAACCATAAAAACGTTTTGAAAACTAGTTTCCTTGAAAAACATTTGAAAAACTTATAAATAAATCTTGATAACATATAGAAAACCATTTTCCTTGAAAAATCATAAAAGAAGCTTGAAAATGTTTTGAAAACCATTTCCATGAAATCATAAAAAAGAAGTTTGAAACCATTTTGAAAACCATTTTTCCTAAAAACTTATAAAATAAGTTTGAAAATAGTCTTAATACCATTTTCTTTGAAAATCACATTTAATTTTTTTTTTCATAAAAATTACCTTTAAACATGAAAAGAAACATTCAATGTATTTAT
The DNA here is from genome assembly GCA_963277665.1 of Viscum album. Taxonomy (NCBI): domain Eukaryota; kingdom Viridiplantae; phylum Streptophyta; class Magnoliopsida; order Santalales; family Viscaceae; genus Viscum; species Viscum album. Next base: position 730,779,803 of record OY728155.1, read on the forward strand.
GTTGAATAAATTCGAACATGTCGTACGAGGTAAAAACCATTCCTTTTTCATTATAAAAATCATGGAAAATTACCTCATTTGGAAAACTACAAGAATATTCCTCTGAAAACATTGTTAAATGAAAAAAAGCGTAAAAATTTATTTTAATGATAGTATGATACTATTGGAATATTTTTGGAAACCCTTTTAAGAAAACATGGTTTTGAGGTAACCTAGATTTCCAACTGAAGAGAGGGTAAATTCAAGTTCTCTTAAAAACACATTATTAACTATCTTATGTAACAAAGAATATAAAATGGTACCAAAAAATTAATATAGCATGAATAACCAGGGTATAATAATTTCCATGATTATATTTAGAGATGGAACATAATAATTCATTAATAGAGGCATAAACATGAACTATCTCAAAAAGAGGTGAGATTGTTTCTATAAACTCATATCAATTGGTAACATTGGATCATACTATCCATGTATGAAAATAAAATTATAGTAATCTTAAACATATAATTTAAAGATTAAGTTTCATGATATAACATGTAAAATGAATGTATATATACCTCAAAAAATGAATATAGGTGCGTAACAAAACAAGACTCTCAAGGAAGGGAAATTGAGACAAAACTATTTTACTAATTTGGTAATTTTTAAAATATAATCCCCATGAAAGAAAAACCATGAAATGGACATGTTAATACCCCTGAATTTATGGAATAAATACCTATAATACTATCCTGGGCAGTAGATACACCACAAAAATGGAATGACTGGCGAACAAAACATGCATCTCAGGAATATTAAAAGTGAGATGAAATCCCTTAATCTTGTGTCTTGACTCTCTTCATACTCATACAATATTCATTTATAAAGAATATAAGTTTTTTATTTATATTTTTTAGAATAATATTATTATACATAATACTATATATGTTTTTATTATGACTTATATTACATTCTTGTTAACAATCTTATGTTAAGGTTTCACTTCTGGTATTATTCGCTTTGTTCTCTGCATGCGTCTTAATTTGTTATATTGTTGGTACTTATACTTATATCATGATTCCAAAATGTATACAGTGATATAAATATCTGTTATATACACTATATATGTATTATAATAATCAATATAATATTGGAGTATGAAATGAAATGCATAGTTCATGGAGACGGTAATTCGCACACATGTATAAACACTGTTTCTATTTTTATTCTCATATTGAAAGAAAGAATGAAAATAAAATATATGTATATGTATATATATCATTCTTAACAAATATTTATGATATAATATATATCTTATATATTCACTAAAACCATCTTTAACATAATCCACGTAGTGTATGACCAAATCATATCGCTTTGAGGGGGAGGTAGTCCACACTTCCTCAAAAGAAATTATCCTATTATCACCTAATAAAAAGTTAAAATATACATATTGTAAAATTAATACAGAATATAAAATAATAATAATAATATATGGTATATATTAATAGTTTTTTCATCATAATGGGCACTATTTTATGTGATAATGGAAAAATGATCAATCGTCATTTTGTGAGGCATTAGTTATTTGTACACAGAAACAGTATATTCAATATCTATTAAATGATGGTGTGGGTATGTTTAGGTAGAAAACTTATCATAAAAACAAAAAAATAAATTTATGATACTTTTTTTGTGATATAATATTGGAATAAAAAGAGTGGAGGGGGTGGAGAAGTAAAATAAAAGAAAGGACCATGAGAGATGATTTTACCTCTTAATCAGGAAACTCCTTTTAGTTTGTCCCAAAAGGTTTCCTTAAGTTGTGTTATACCTAAGGTAATGCTTCTATGAATAAATAAGTGAATTTGGGGGATTAGTTTTTAAGAGTATGGTCGATCCAAGGGGCGTTATAGGTGTGTGTATGTCACGAACTAGGCCTGGTGGCCATCCGACCCGACGCCCGACCCGGTCCGCGACATGGCCCGAAGGGCGTTCCCGATTCCCACGGGCTGGCACAAGTGCCTAGGTATCAAATATTACATGGGAAATATTTACCCCAAATAAAAGATAGAAAAACAACTAATCATATAAATAAACTAAAACTAGAAATAGACAACCAAACACGCCTTTAAACTATGAACAGGTTTGGAGTTTACAATTAGAACCAATAACTAAAAAGAAAAGAAGACAGCAGAAACTAAAACGCATACTCAAACCTCCCGGAAAATGAAGGGTCACATCAACACCACTCTCCAAGAAAAGACCAACTGCAACCTGAACCACCATCACTGAACACGAAGTCACAACCTAGAATGCAGAAGAAAGAGAATCTACATACACCCAAGGGTGTATGTAGGGTGTGAGCTAAAAGCCCAGTATGATGCCACTGAGAAAAGGTTCAACACATTATTATTAAAATACAAAAACATTTGCAATTTAACAGAATAAAAATAAATAAGTGCTTAAAGAATTTTAATGAAAATGATTTTTAAGGTGAAACTCCTCTAAAAGGAAAACAACTTAAATTAACTTACACACACGCACGCACACCCACTCACGCACACACGCACAGATGCACACACACACATACACACGCACACACACTTTTCTGGGTAACCCCAATGTCACACCATGTGCCCACGGTGAGTAGAAAGCAGAGTAAGAGCACAATACAAGGGAGAGACCCTAAAGATTCTAGCGAGAAGTGGGACCCTAGAACCTCACGTCTCGGTGAACCATATCATACATTCCCCTACACGAGCCACTGGTAGGGAAACACCTCCTACCATAGTGGTCTCCAGTCAACATCCGATGTTTAGTTAGTGTTGTAAGCGTCAGTCCCACTGAGTGAAAATGGTTGAGGCCACTCTCGTATCACTAGCACGCGAGTCTAGTCCACCCACCTAGTACCCAGGCTTCCCATTTGTGCTCAAGTAGTTCAGAGTTCATGTTTTATGCTATAATCACATAGTCAAACCAAGCAAGACATCACACACACCAAAACCACCATTTTTACACACAAAAGCCATTCGAAATAATATGCACACTAAAAAGTTTCAAAACTCAATCTGCGTTTCTTACACAACTAATTAAGACAACTTGCATCCTTAATAACTATTTAATTAAACATTTAATATTTTTAATAAACAAATTTTGAAGAGCAGAGCATGAATTTTACACACAAAGCCAACCCAGCCCTCTTTCGTAACCAAACACACACAACTCCACATCAAGAGTTCCATCCACACCACTCACACCAATAAAAAAACTATTTGAGTAGTTTAGCACAAGCGCTAAAAAATGATGCAATAATGTTTTCAGTAACGATAAATTTGTTTTTATTTAAAATGCCACTTTAGAACCAACCACACGACATAATCTTATCAAAACATGATTTTCACCACAAATATCATTTAATTAAAATTTTTACAATTTGAAAAATACTAAAAACCAACTTGACATGGGTTTCCAGAAAATCAAACTAACATTACATAAACACATTAATAAAAAATCAATCCATATGAGATATAAAGAGAATAAAATAAAACCACTTCAAACCATGTAAACTAACTAAATAATATGCTGAATTAATTAAACACGCAAATAAATTCATCAAACAACAACTATGAGCGGAACCACCTACCGGGTGAAGATTTTCCCAAAAACATGTGTGAAACACCAATTGCACCTAATGCGCACTACAAGGGAGCCAAAGGAAAACCCTAAATAAGAATATGAACCAAGAAAAATTAAGATCACACCCTAAAATATGAACTCATACCCGCTAAACAATAAAAAAAAATAGCACTCAAATACTAAAGGGGAATACTTATCCGAAGGGCGAAGCAGGGGCCGCTGGCCAAAGGGGAGGTGCGGCGTGAGCTGACTGTCGAGAGGGAGGAGAGAAGCTGGTAGGGATGGATAGAGGAAATGGTGTGTCGCCGGATGAAGAAGGGGGCGGCGGTTCTCTATGCCGGAAGAGTGTGGGGCGCCGGAGTTGGGGATAGCCAGAGAGGAGCGTGCAGGGAGAGGAGGGTGTGGCTGGTCGAGGAGGTGTAGGGTGCGACCGATCTTGTGAGCGGGGTGGTGCGACAGAGGACCTTTCCGGAAGGGAGGGTGGAGCAGCAACTGGGGATGCCGGAAGGAGGAGGCCGCGACGTGAGATAGGGTAGGCGAGAGGCTGCGGCATAGGAGAAGAAAGAGATGGGAGGGGGTGCCGCGATGGGGAGAAGAGGAATGGGAGGTGCGTGGCGCTGGAGGGGGTGCAGATCTGGTGGACGGTGCAAGCAAGGAGAAGAGAAAGGAGGGAGCCTTCGACATAGGAAGGAAAAAAATGGGGGAAGAGAGGGGACTCGACCTCCTGGGCAGGAAGGCGTCGAAGGGGAGGAAAAAAAGGAAACCCTAAACATGAAGGGAAGAGAAAAGATAAACTAAAAAAACTAATAAAAATAATAATAAAATAAGTAAAATAATAATAATGATGATGACAATAATAATAATAAAAATAATAAAAATAATAATAAACTGGAATATGAATAATGAGGATAAAAATAATAAGACTCATTTGATAACACTAAAATAAAATAAAGAATTATATCAATTAAGAGAATAATAACAATAATAATAAAATTAACAAAACAATAATAATTGTAATAAACTAAAATAGAAATAATAATAATAATAATAATAATAATCTCAAATGACAATATTATGATTATGATTATTAAAACAGTTGTTAATTCATTTTATTTCATTAATTAAACATCGGCAAGGCATGCGGTGAACCGGGCAGGGCCGCGCGACAACCCAAGCGAGGCCGCGTAGCTTCGACCGTGTTGCGCTGGACGTAAACAATACCAAAACACAAAGAACTTGAAATCTTAAGTTAGGTTTCAACCCGAACTACCCGACGCAAAGTAAATTAATAAAATAAATAAATTAGAAATGATGGGTGGGACAATTATCCCCACCATAAAGCTTTCTATCCCTGGAAATCCACAACTAGGTTTGAGTCATAAAGAAGAAACTGATACCCCACTAATGTTTAAAGGGGATATCCACAACCAACAAGAGAAATGCGGAAAAAGCATCGTTCTTAGAGAAAGTGACTCAAAGACAACATCAAGAAACCCATAAAAATACTTTTTGACATGTGCCGCCTGCCCTAAAGAGCTAGAACGCCTCTAGTTTATTGTTTTAGAAAACGAACTCTTGAACCCACAGAAACCAACTTCACAAGCCGAGACATCTCAAGCACTATTAAACAAAAACCACAAAATTTGGATTGAATGAACAAACAATGTCAAACCACATCCAAGTAACACTCTTATCACTTATCACCAAGCCATATTTAAAAACTGAAGAAAAAGATCAATATGGGGAGGCCCGAGGTGAACCCCACCATTAAGAACTCACTGACGCTCGAGACGAGACTGGATAACCGACATGGGGAGGTTCGAGCAGACTCCCCTCCATTAAAGAAAAGTCCAGCACCGATTCATTATAGAGACATTCATGCGAGACCCAATGTGGGTCTCCCCACCATTAAGAACCTATCAAAGCCCAAAAATAGACTAGAAAACCAACATGGGGAGGTCCGAGAGGACCCCCAATATTAAGGAAAGGCCAACACCGATTTATTTTAGAGACCTTTGCGTGAGACCCATCGTGGGTCTCGCTGCCATTAGAACGAATAGAGGATACATAACTTTGAAAAATTCTCGATGGTGACCAAACAACCCACCACTAGGGTCAAGGAGGGAGGGGCCTGACTACCAGGGCATCAAAAGCATGACCCATGAAAAACCAACATTTCCACATTCCTGGATGAGAATTATTCAAATTTGAGATAGATTTATCCAACAAACTCCCATAAGAACCATTAATGTGACTGCATCCATTGGGATGCAAACCCCAAGACTTTAAGGCGTTGAGGCAAACATGCCTTCGCAAAGTCAGTAAAACCTTACGTAGCCAGACAGTTCGTTCGAAATGAAACAACCATAGAAAAAAATTTAATCTGCTTTAACTTTCAACACCAATTATAGAAATGAAGTTGAGGTTTCATACAATCCCAAGGATCCTGACCACGCGCCAGATTTGCTCCGAGGACTATGGCTGGAGCCTTGATGTGTGAATCATCTTCTCCCTCACAGTCAGGTATTCAAGACTCCAGAACGGAGCTTCTCCTTTTGGTGTCACACGCGACCACACTACAACCGTGGAAACACCAGCAACCACAACACATTATGACATCCAACTGATCATACGCTGAACATTCACCAACATAAGAGCTGAAATGGTGCATGTGCATCACCCTTTGTCACATTGGATGAAAACACGACACCAAAAATCGCCACCTGAACATGATCATTGCTATTGAGAGGAACATTATACGGAGAGGGACTTCAAACTGAGTCTTAAACAACATGTGATTTCTGCAGTTGATCGTAGCATCCCCATGTGACTGGGCCTGACACACTAGTGGCCTAACGTAGACCCCTTCTTAAACAAATCCAACAAAGGACCAAAAGTCATTTAGAATAGTGGCCCGCACAGACCACTCTAGGCTGCTTCCACCTTTCCCCACAAGAATCTACTTCACCATTTCCAAACAGAACATTAAAATTAAAGAGGTCAAACTTCACCCTTGACTATCAAAGAGAACTCACACTGCAAGGCATCACCAAACATGACCCTTGCAGCTGATGAAAGTAATACAAGGCCCTTCAAGACACTGGTCAACACTAATAACTCTGAACTGCTTTCACCCTTCCCTACTGGAATTCCTTTCACTGTTTCAAGGGGTAACCTTCAGACGCAACGACGTCAAACATCATACCTGATGACTCAGACAACTCAAAGAAACCGAAACTCCCTTCAACTCCCCTCACATCTATCATCCCGCTGCGAGAGGATCCACTTAGATGTAAAAATGATAGGTGGGTTAAATTCTAGAATCCAAGATGAGATTCCTCTAATCAACTGGAGGGTCGACCAATGGAGAATTTCCTGTGGCCACACTTCAATCACATGTCAACGCTTTATGGGGGGCATACACTAACCATGAAAGAATACCATGGACCCAAAAAAACTGGTCCAACGATCAATACATACCACAAGAAAACACTAAACGTGTAGGGGAAACCACTGCAAGGGCTCCCCGATGTACTCTTCAAAAGAATTTACTAACCACATGCTTGCATAACAAGTTACAAATAAGAATTTAAACTCAATACACAAATCAGTCAAAAGGATTATCAACATGAAATGCCTCATATCCAACCTCTCAAAAATACAAGTACACACCACACAATCGCCGGTTATTTAAAAACAACAAATTTTCCTTTAACAAAACATTTTGAAAATAAGCAAAGCCAGTGGGTTGGACAAACACCAATGGTGTCCCATTGACCTCGCACATGAATGTTCTCATGCCGCACAGGCACCCACCTCATATCCATCCAGGCACTCATCCGCTCATGCCATTAACCCTTTCTCTTTCCATATACACTCATGCATGTGGTTTCCCATGATAAAACCAAGGATCAAAACCATACCATTCCATTTTTCAAAACCAAAACATCAAACCAACACTTTTCAAACCTCACACGCCATTTCATTTTTTTAAAGCACTTTATTTTAAAACATTGTCTAAGACCAAAACATTTATACATAGAAACCAAATTTCCACGAATCCAAAACAAAGAGACGAGAAACAATGCAAGAGGAAACTAGTGTCAGCTGGTGATTGGAGCATATGGTTGGCGGCCATACGCCAATCACGCCATTGGCCACAGAGAGTATTTTAGGACAGTGTCCCCTGCTCCACAAGGCTTGCCAGACCCTGCGATCTCACTAAGACCACTGACCTTACTCCCTTTTCATTTCCCTTTGACACGATTAACCACGAGGACTAAAAACTCAGACAAAACCCAACATACTTTGGTAACTTGAGTTTCGCCACGAGGTGTGCTGGCCAGGCACCTTACTCGTAGCCAGGGCGTCGAGTCCCGGAAACTTTAACTCAAGTCTACCATGACTTTATCCCAAAAGGAAACGACCCAAGAGAGCAAACCTTGCCCTCTGATATCATTTTGTCATGAAGCAGGCCGAGTCACCATCCGACCCGGCGCTCGACCCGGTCCGCAACATGGCCTGAAGGGCATTCCCGATCCCCACATGGTGGCACAAGTGCCTGGGTATCAAACATTACATGGGAGCCATTTACCCAAAATAAAAGACAGAAAAACAAATAACTCGATAAATAAAATGAAACTAGAAATAGAAAACCAAACACGCCATTAAACAATGAGCATGTTTGAAGTTTACAATTGGAACCAATAACTAAAAATAAAAGAAGACAGTGGAAACCAAAACTCTTAATCAAACCTCCCAGCAAAAGAGAGGTCACATCAACACCACTCTGCAAGAAAAGACCAACTGCAACCGGAACCACCATCACTGATCACGAATTCACAACCTGGAATGCAGATGAAATAGAATCTACATACACCCAAGGGTGTATGTAGGGTGTGAGATAAAAGCCCAGAAGGATTCCACCGAGAAAGGTTCCATGCATTATTATTAAAAGACAAATACATTTTCAATATAACAGAATAAAAATAAATAAGTGCTTAATTTTTTTTTAATGAAAACGGTTTTTAAAGGGAATCTCTTCTGAAAGGAAAACAACATAAATTAACTTACACAAACGCACGCACACCCACACACGCACAAGCACACACACAGAAGAACGTACACACGTACACATGCACAAACACTTTTCTTGGTAACCCCAATGTCACACCGTGTGCCGATGGTGAGCATAAAGCAAAGGAGGAGCACAATACAAGGGAGAGACCCCAAAGATACTAGCAAGAAGTGGGACCCTAGAACCTCACGTCTCAGTGAACCATATCATACATTCACGTACACGAGCCACTGGTAGTGAAACACCTCCTACCATAGTGGTCTCTAGTCATCATCAAATGTTTATTTAGTGTTGTAAGCATCAATCCCGCTGAGTGAAACTGGGCCGAGGCCACTCCGGTATCACTTGCATGCTATTCTAGTCCTCCCACATAGTACCCAGGATTCCCATTTGTGCTCAAGTAGTTTAGAGTTCAATTTTTATGCTATAATCACATACTCAAACCAAGCAAGACATCACGCACACCAAAACCACCATTTGCACACCAAAATCCATTTGATATAATACACACACTAAAAAGTTTCAAAACTCAATCTGCATTTCTTACACAACCAATTAAGACAACTTGCATCCTTAATAACTATTTAATTAAAAATTTAAGATTTTTAATAAACAAATTTTGAAGAGTAGATCATGAATTTTACACACAAAACCAACCCAACCCTATTTCATAACCAAACACAAACAACGCCACATCAAGAGTTCCATCCACACCACTCACACCAATAAAAAAACATTTGAGTAGTTTAACACAAGCGCTAAAAAACGATGCAATAATGTTTTCACTAATGATAAATTTGTTTTTATTTAAAATATCACTTTAAAACCCAACAAACAACATAATCTTATCAAAACATGATTTTCACCACAAATATCATTTAATTAAAAATTTCACAATTTGTAAAACACTAAAAACTAGCTTGACATGAGTTTCCAGAAAATCACACTGACATCACATAAACACATTAATAACAAATCAATGCATATGAGATCTAAAGAGAATAAAATAAAATCACTTCTCACCATGAAAACTAACTAAATAATACGTTGAATTAATTAAACATGAAAATATATTCATCAAAAAATAACTATGAGCAGAACCACCTTCCGGGTGAAGACATTCCAAAAAACTTGTGTGAAACACTAATTGCACCTAATGCACACCACAAGGGAGCCAAAGGAAAACCCTAAATAAGAATTTCAACCAAGAAAAATTAAGATCACACCCTAAAATATGAACTCATACCCGCTGGAAAAATAAAATAAAATAACACTCAAATACTAAAGGGGAATACTTATCCGAAGGGGGAAGCAGGGGCCACCGGCCAAGGGGGAGGTGCGGCACGAACTGACTGTCGAGAGGGAGGATGGAAGATGGTCGGGATGGATGGAGGAGATGGTGCAGCGCCGAACGAAGATGGGGGTGGCGGTTTGATGCGCCGGAAGTGTGCGGGGCACCGGAGTCGGGGATAGCTGGAGAGGAGAATTCAGGGAGAGGAGGGCGCGGCTGGTCAAAGAGGTGAGGGGTGCGGCCGATCTGGCGAGTGGGGGGGGGGAGAGGGCAGACCTTGCCGGAAGTGATGGCGGAGCGGCAACCGGGGCTGCCGGAAGGAGGAGTCCATAATGTGAGATTGGGTAGGAGGGAGGTTGCGGCATAGGAGAAGAAGGATATGGGAGGGGGTGTCGTGACGAGGAGTGGAGGAATGGGAGGTACGGGGTGTCGGAGGGGGTGAAGATATGGTGGATGACGCAAGCAATGAGAAGATCAAGGAGGGAGCCTTCGACAGAGGAAGGAAAAAAATGGGGGAAGAGGGGGGGGGGGCTCGACTGCTTGGGGAGGAAGGCGCCGAATGGGAGGGAAAAAAGGGAACCCTAAACAAGAAAGGAAGATAAAAGATAAACTAAAAAAACTAAAAAATCAAAACTAATAAAATAAGTAAAATAATAATAGTAATTATGACAATAATAATAATAATAATAATAATAATAATAATAATAATAAACTAGAATATGAATAATGAGGATAAAAATAATAAAACTCATTTGATAACATGAAAATAAAATAAAGAATTATATCAATTAAGATAATAACAACAATAATAATAAAATTAACACAAAAATAATAATTGTAATACACTAAAATAGAAATAATAATAATAATAATAATAATAATAATAATAATATCAAATGACATTATTATGATTATTATCATTAAAATAATTGTTAATTAATTTTATTTCATTAATTAAACATCAGCAAGGTGTGCGGTGAACCGAGCGGGGCCGCGCGGCAACCGAAGCGAGGCCGCGCAACTTTGACCGTGTTGCGCTGGACACAAACAAGAACAAAACACAAAGAACTCGAAATCTTAAGTCTGGTTTCGACCCGAACTACCCGACGCAATGTAAATTAATAAATAAATAAATTAGAAATGATGGGTGTGACAGTGTATGTTGGTATAGATGGTGGCCTTTTATAGGGAAGGGAAATGAAACATATGGCATTTTTTAAAACAAGTTAGTTTTACGCATGTGTTTACCTAAAAAGAGTAATAAAAAACCAAAAATTGAAAATTTAAAGTTTAATGGAAGAATAATTTCCATACAATGGGTTTTGAACAAGTTTATAGGTCATTTACGGTCTTATATTTATGATTTTGTACTTTATTATCCTTATTTTTTCTCTTAGCTGATGTAATTAATTTTAATCACCATCACAAATATTATTACTAAAAAAATTTGAATTTTGTAGAAAACATAAATTATTATTATTAAAAAAAAATGAAATACAGATTTCCAAAATATAATCACCTAATTTTTAGAAATTAATTTAAAGTCAATCACACTAATGGAAGAACACTGTCGTTTTAATGTAAAGACTTACAAAAGTTTTCTACTTTTTTTATATCCAATTTACATGTGAAATTGGTTCTAATTACTTAATTTTAATTAATTTATAATAATATTATCTTACTAAAATATCAGATCAATTAAAAAATAACATAACATTTTAAAAAAAATGATGAAACAGATTTTTTTGAATTAAAATCTTGTTTTTTAACTATTCATTAAATTATGAAACCTTGTGTAATAATTAAATAAATTTATCCTAACCTATTGTTTATGACTCGATTCAAAACATTATGTTTATTTTGATATATTAAATCTTTGAAAGTGTAAAAAAATTTAATTTAAAATGGGTTCTCTATTAAAAGATAGTAAAAGTAACTTTATAAAAAAGGGTTTTACATATAAATTTTTGTTTTTTACCATATGTATATCGCATATATTAGATGTATATCACAAATAATTTACATAGGCCAGTGGTAGGCTTGAAACCCTTATCATCCTTCGATCATGGGTTGAAGACCCACAAACTTGTCAGACATGATTAGTTTTCACCCATAAAACATGATATCGTTTTTGAAAACAATCATAACATATATTTTAAAATATATATAGTGGACATACTTGAAATATGGTTAATCCCAAAATATAATTTTAACCAATGTTTTTAATATAAACACAGTGATGAAATACTTCCTCCAAAATTTAACTTAATTGTTTCATGAATGGTTAACCTTATAACCCTTCTCAATGATGAAAATACAAAACTCTATAAAGAGATTCATGAAATTATCTTAACATTTATTCCCCCATATATCAAAAAGTATCTCTTGGTTTTTACATTAAAAATATGTGTATTACCATAAATACTTTTAGAGAACATGCTTGCTTCCTCATTCCAAGTATATTGGTTTTTTTCATTAAATGAAAACAATTCTATAAACTTCATCAATGATATAATAAACCACCTATAAAAAAGTGTTTACATAGTTCCAATGTAATGAATAATGTACAATTTACTTACCCATAACCACAAATCATTATCCATACAAAATTATCTTAACATAAATAACATATTAATTGTTACCTTCCATTAGTCTAAATCTCAATTTGTCATTAAATCACTTCACTAGTTCATTAGGAACATTCAACAAAAACTAGTAAATGTAGATAAAAATCATTAGGAGAAGAACTCTTGTATATTTCATCATTCATTAATTTTGAATCCAAAAACATAAAAAATCTGACTAGTTCATTCTTAATCCATAAACAATTCAACACTATCCTATTATATAATACCTATTTACTTTCAAATTTCATTTTTAGTTTCATCATCATCCATAATGTAACCATTAATCACACTAAATTGTAGATTCTTTTCATGTAATTTCTTCTTGGGAAAATGAGTTTCATAATGGCCCTTTACTGCACACTTAAAAACTTAACCTTTGATGATGTCTTAGGGATGCCAATATGTTCATCCATTTCATTAACCAAACTCTTCTTTTTTCCATTATAGTCACATGAGGTTAGTCCTTATTTTCTAAATCCAAAATGTCTTTTTATTCCCCTAAAACATTCACTTAGGGGATTATTTCCATATTCTCCACATAAATGAAACCAAATCTTCTTTCCTCCGTGGTCTACATTACCCTCTCTCTTATTGAACTAATTTCACTTCCTTGGTGAGTCAGAGAGTTTGTTAAGGTAAACATTGTCAGTCATTTTCTGTGAAAACTAATTATGAGTGATAAAAACATCTTTCACTCCAGTGATAATTCCACCTGATATCTCACCAGAAAATATTCCATCACATTCATCATTAATCAGGTTTCTTCTTGTTCACTCTATTGAGTAAAACCAGAATCGTAGTGTGAGAATTACTTATCATAGAATATAACCACATATTCTTGAAATGAATTATATATAGGATATCAAAATTATGAAATATTCTTTAATCAAGGACACCAATGGTTCATCTTAGGTTATTCGTTGACAACATATATTCAAATCCTTCATGATGGTTCTTGAAGAGTTTATGGATTACCAAAGCATATCCCCTAAGAGTGTGAAACCATGTTTACAGCAAGGCCAATTTTCATGTACCAAATTACCCTGAGTGAAGCTTGGAAAATATTGATGGATTTGTTAACCCTAGGTATATCTGTACTAGATCCACATCCACTTGAAATATCCAGAGAGGGATGTATTTCTCTGAAACCACTTACTCAATATTTTACCGATATTACATGACATTTTCCTAAATGACTACTCATCCTTATTCATATCCTTAGAGACATCCCTAGAATTTTTTTAAAAAATATACCTAGGAATCTCACTAATTTTTTTTCATCATAGTTTCTATTGGTTAACAAATCATTTCCATCTATTCAAACTATAGAGAACCCATCATAACATACATGGATATTGCATCATTTTAGATGAATATTCAGTATGTTACAAAAATACATGCCTGAGGAGCATAATAGTTTAGATCCTTTGGAAACATGGACACTACATATTCAATCATACTAGAATATCTACAACATCTCTCATAAATATCTATAACTTTAGTAATTATGGCTAAAACCCTTATTCATAAACTGGGGAAAGGAAACATAAGAAAGGGGTGATCTCAAATCCTCATAAATGGTAAATAAAGGAAATGTGAAATCATTAAATGAAAAAAATGTATGGAACTTGAGAATAACATATTAATATCATACCCTACATATTAGAGATCATAATAAAGGATGGTAGTTCATAAGATATGACTCATTCGGAAATAAAGAACTTAATCCATGAAATCACGACGTAAGAATAAAACATGGAATTATCACATAAACATAATAATATAATATGATTTCCATAGTATCCCAAGAATTTATTCCAAGAACATCTATGAAGTATGGTTTCACTCCCCAAACCATCATGGTAGTCATGGTTTACTCCCATGTCCATATTAGTGGCACGAGTTCATTCCTCATACCATCTTGGTAGTCATGGTTCACTCCCATGGCCATCTTAGTAGCATGGGTTCACTCATCATACCATCTTAGTAGTCAAGGTTCACTCCCATGTCCATCTTAGTAGCATTAGTTTTATCCTCATACCATCTTGGTAGTCATGGTTCACTCTCATGGCCATCTTAGTTATCAAGTTTCATTCCTAAGACCATCTTAGTCTATCTCATGAGATATAAATCGTTACCAAATGAATTGGAGGGAGATGTAGGTCCCACATGTCTCATAATGAAATAATACAAACATATGACACATGATCATAAATAATAATATCATAACCCCTAAAATAAAATGTGTATTCTAAACATGTAATCTTATCATAACTTGTTGAAAAATATAGGTTTCATAATCATTTCATCATAAAGATAGCCCACTAAAAGAAGGGGGTTTTAAAATAAAAATACCCTTGAGAGAAAAAAGTGTTTCATTTATACCATAACATTAAGTGTAACCCAGTCATTGAAATAATATATATGTAACCTTTAGATTATATCCTGAAAAGGAATGAGTAACATCAATAGATGCCATCTTACAGTTTTTTTGAAATATCTTTCCAAAATATTTCTTATGGAAAATATCATTTCTTCTTCAAAAAATTCTTTTCTATAAATTAAACCATTTATAAATAATTATCTTAGAAAATAAATTAAAAAATTATATGAAAAGATTGGAATCATTTTGAAAACCATTTCCCTTGAAAACTTGTAAAATAAGACTCAAATAATTTTAATGAAACAATTCTTTAAAAACATTTTGAAAACATATAAATAAATCTTGAAAATATTTTGAAACTTGTTTCTTTGAAAATTATTTCAAAACATATAAATAGATCTTGAATACATTTTGAAGACTATTTCCCTTGAATATATATTTAAAATTTATCAATAAATCTTCAAAGAATTTTGAAAACAATTTTCATTGAAAATATGATTTAAACACATATATAAATATTTAAAACATTTTCAAAACCATTTTCATTAAAATCTTATAAAATATTCATGAAAATTATTTTAAAACCATTTTCCCAGAAAACTTATAAGAGATGTTTGAAAATATTTTGAGTTTTTTCTTGGAAAATAATAAAATAAGCTTAAAAAAATTTAGAAGAATATTTTCATTGAAGATAACTTTTATGAACACTTTATTAAATAATAATCATTAAACATGAAAATAAATATTCAATGGATTAACAATGAACAAATCGGTACATTTCGTATAAGGTAAAACGAGAATTCCTCTTATATAGTAAAAAACGATATAAAATTGGCACATTCATAAGGAAAGAAGAGTATTACTTTGAAAACATTGGTAATAGAAAAAAGGGTAAAAATATATCTTAATGATCATTAAATATGAGAAGAATATTCTTGGAAAAATGTTTTTGAATGCATTTTTTTAAGGAACACAATTTCCAATCGAAGAGAGTGTAAATTCAGGATTGAGTAAAAACGCTTTCTTAATAATATTATGTACCAAAGAGTAGAAAATATTAAAAATACATGAAGATAGAATTAATAAGTATAGTATAATAAATATAATTATTTTATTGAGATATGGAACCTACTAATTCTAAAAAGGAGTCCTAACCCTAAATATTCTTGAAAAGTGATCAGATTTTTTTATTAATTGATAACTTGGGATCATACTCTCCATGTATGAAACTAAAATAATATTAAGCTTAAATTATCATATAAATTTGTAGGTTCTTAATATAACATTTAAAATATAATTATATACTCCTCAAAAAATAATAATTTATGTGAATAAAAAACCTGAATGTCAATGATGGAAAAATGATACTAAACTATCTCACTGATTTGGTAACTTTTGAAACAAAGCCTACATGAAAGAAATATCAATAAATGGACATTTAAATACCCATAAATTTAGTTATAAGATACATATAACACAATCATGGTCAGTACATACACCAAACAAAATGAACGAGTGGTGAACATAAAAGGTATCTCATGAAAATTTAAAGTGAGATGAAATCCCCATACCTTGTGTCTTGACTCTCTTCGAACTCGTACAAGATTCCTATATAATAAAAATAATTTTATTATAAATAATTTATATAATAATATTATTAAACATAATACCATACATGGTTTGATTGTGACGTTGTATTCCCCTCATGTTAATGATCCTATGTTAAGGTTTCACTTTAGGTAATATTCACTTTGTTTTTCACATTTATCTTAATTTTTTATATCATTGGTCCTTTTACATATAACCAGATTTCATAATTTATAATATATATAAATATCTGGTATAACCATTATATGTGTATTGTAGTAATCTATTAAATATAGGAGTACGAAATGGAATACACCGTTCCTGGAGATGGTAAACCCTACATACGGATGAATTCTATTACAGTTTTTATTGTCGTATTGAAAGAAAGAATAAAAATGAAACTTATGTGAATGAATATATATCATTATTAAATAATATTCATGAAATTATATATATATTATATATTACTTGAATCCTTCCTTAATAAAATTCATGTAGTGTACGAACAAATCATATCGCTTTGATGGGGCGATAGTCCACACGTCCTCAAATAAAATTATCATATTAACCCCAAATAAAAAGTAAAATTATATCTGTTTCAAAAGGAATAAAAAAATTAAAAAATTAATTAATATATTATATGAAATATATAAATTGAGTTTATATCATAATGGTCACCATGGTAGGTTGTAATGGAATAATTTACAATCATCGTTTCGTGAGGCAGTAGTTAGCTGTTCATAGAAACAGTATGTTCGATATCCATTAGATGGTGGTATGTCTATGTGTAGGTAGAAACCATATAATTTAAACATCCAAGTATATTTTGGATACATTATTTTTCATAAAAAATTTAATAAATTGG
The DNA here is from genome assembly GCA_963277665.1 of Viscum album. Classification (NCBI taxonomy): domain Eukaryota; kingdom Viridiplantae; phylum Streptophyta; class Magnoliopsida; order Santalales; family Viscaceae; genus Viscum; species Viscum album. Next base: position 730,797,254 of record OY728155.1, read on the forward strand.
GGGGAGGGTGGATAAGTAAAATAAAGTAAAGGAGCTTGAGAGAAGACATTACCTCTTAATCGGCTAACTTATTTTAGTTTGTGAGAAAAGGATTCCATAAGATTACTTATGCTCGTGTTAATTATTATACTAATATGGTAAGGATTTTGGTAGATTATTTGAATGGATTTTGGGCGTGCCATGGGTTTTGAGAGGTGTGTGGATGTTGGTTGAGGTGGTTTCCTTTTATAGGGAAAGAAAATGACACAATTGGAATTTTTAAAAACAAGTCAGGTGTACCCATGTGTTTACCAAACCAATAGATAAAAAACAAATAACACAATAATGGTAGTTTTATGGCAGAATTATGGACCTAAAATGGGTTTTGTTAAAGTGTTGAGGTCTTTTTGGGTCTGATATTAAAGATTTAGTACTTTATTAACCATATTTTTCTCTTAACCGGTGTAATTGATATAAATCACTTCAAATAATTTTTTTGGAAAAAAAGTTTACATTATTATAAATTATAAATTATAATAATTAAAAATATTTAATCTATTATTCCTAATTATAATAACATAAGTTATAGAAATTAATTTAAAATTAATTCCTCTGACGGGAGGACACTACGGGTTTGTAATGTAAAAAGGTCCAAAAGAATGCAGTGTTTTTATATTCATTTTAAATGTGAAATTGGTTTCAATGACCTAAATTAATGAAATTGAAAATTATATTATCTATCTAAACAATAGAACTAATTAAAATTATAATTTTACCTTAGAAACAAATTAGATGAAAAATCGGTTTAGAATTAAAATCTAGTATTTAAACTATTCATTAAAAGATGAAACCTTAAGGAAAAAACCATAAATATATCCTAGATAATTTTTATGTCTTTATTTCAAAGATCATGTTAATTTTCAAATATTAAATTAATAAAATTATCTAAAATTTAATTTAAAATTGGTTCTCTATTAAAAGGTCATAAAACTTTCTTTATAAAAAATTGTTTTTATGTAAAAAATTTAATTTGATCATACCTTAGGTCTAACAAATCAATTTGATGAATATAAAAAATATTTTATTGAAAATATAAAATATATATTACATTAATATCACTTAAAAAAATTTATTAATTTAATTTACTGGGTTAAAATATCTTTGTGACAATAATAACATTTTCTATTATATTGAATTGGTTTCAATATTAATTTTTAAATTAATTAATAGCCTATGAATTCATCGTATATTTTTTAAACCAAATTTTATCATAATTATGTAAATAATATTTGTAAGAAACCGGATCTTTATTTTAGGTAAGGATCATTATTCTGGGTTCTTTTTGACAAAAAATGAAGAATTGAGAATTTTTCAAAGTACACGTCATATTTTTTTGGGTACACATTGTGTACTTGGGTACCACGTACCATCGCGTACTGGCCGTGTAATAGAAGAGTATGTAGATGTGTTGGTGACCTATCAGACCGCCTAATGTGGGGGCTAGTAAAAGCAACTACAGAGTTTGTAGAGTAAGTGACCATGTCATGTACTCCTCTTTTTATTTGACAAATCGGTGCGGGGTTGCATCTCAATCTCAGAAACATATTCTTCTCCCATCAGTTCGTACAAGAGAGAGACATGGAGGCCATGAAAATTATGATCCTCCCATTTCTCTATCCAAGATATGATTGAGATGTTATCAGTTGCGTTGTATTCCCACAGGTGAGTTCTCAATTCCCCAAGCGCATTTCTTCCAGATTCTCCCTCTCTTGTGAGTTATTAAGGGATGGTTGTTTTTCCCTTTTTGTAGATCTAAATCACTATAGGTTGATTCAGGGGTCGATGATCAAGAGATTTGATTTTATGACATCAAGGTAGGTGATTTGTGATTTTTTTTTATTTTTGTTGTATTATATATACTTAAAGTGTGGTTTATCCTTGTTTGGGGTATTGCATGTTTGGAATTAGACCCTATTTATTACCTGTTATGGTTTGGTAGACTGATAAAAGGGTAGTTTCTTATACATGAGGTTATATACCTTCATTTGGGGACACCATGGGTGCATTTACCTTGTTGACTATTTTGTGACCATTTAGTCTAGGATGCCTGTTAGGCTTGCCCTGTTTTCCATGCCTTGCTGGTTAGGATGGAGTGGATGATTATATGTGATGCATGTGATACACATTGTGAAATTTTAACCATGGTGAATTTTACAGTGTTATTATCCCAAGGTAGGGTCACATATGTACGTTTTTTCATTTTGTAGCCCTAGAGGTATGGACTATAAGGGCTATCATGGGGTCATATACAAGAGAGGTTCGATCGTGAGAGCTACCCAAAGGGTCATTATTAAATGAATTAAAGCTATGATGACCAAGGGGTATTGACCATGTGATATACTCTTGTGGTTGTTTATAAATGATTCGTGATATGTTAAACCAGAGGGGTTAGACCATGATAGCTACCTAGAGGTTCATTACTAAATGAATTGTTATTATGTTAGACCATGGGGATTGGACAGTAAGAGCATTCCCAAAAAGGGTCATTATTGAATAATTGAATGATGGTGACGAGTCTTCCAAGCCAAAGTACAAGTTTTGAATTGGGTTTACATGATTGTTTAAGTGGTATTCTGAGACGTCTGTTTGTTACTATTACCCATGGGATACATATCATAGGCCATATCCCAAGGATTACACGATTCAACTGATGAATAATAAAAGAAAATCAATGTAATTAAAAATTTATGGATTGTTACTTTTGAGTATTTCCTAGCTTGTTATTTCATTTATGCATACTAACTGCTATATATATATATTCACTGATAGTTAGGCACAAATATTTTGGTGGTTTCCTACTAAGATTTGTCTCACGCCATGTTTGGGTTAGGATTTTGGACCCTAATAGATTATATTGTTGCATATAGATAAGGGAAAGCACCCCACTTTATCAGGTACTAGACTACTATTGGAGCAGGAAAGCATGGTACAAAGTTGAGGCTTACGATTCTATTGGATTTTTCTTATTTCTTGTAATTTCGTGTCAGTATTGTATTTCTAACATTGTGACTTGTTTGGATAATTTCCTAGACGCATTTGAGATTCATTATTTATATATGCTTCAGTTATTAAATTACTATCAGTATTACGCTGTTTACTTTTGTTATATGGTATTACTACTTCTTCTATTATTATATAATTATATTTTGTTGTGTATACTCTTCCAATTAGGGCATAGTTTTCCCAATGTCTTACCTTGGCCATCACTTCTAGTTTACAGCCTCTGGTGTTTGGGGAAATGTGCTTGAGGTTTTGTGACCAACCGGGTTTGGGGAACCTTTGGGAGACACCTAGATCTGGGGTGTTACAAAGTGGTATCATAAGGGTTTCTTTTCTCCATTGTCTTACTAATTAGTGTTTATAGGCCTAGATAAGAAGGAATAGGGTGTCAGAAATAAGCTATGCCCTAGAGTAGGTAACTTGTGTATATGGGAAAAGCCAATTTACCATGAATATTACCATTTTTATTATTTTTCAATAGTTATAGTTGATTTTATTTCGCTGTTGGGTGACACACATGTATTTTTATTTTTTTTACTGATATCATTGTGGTTCTATTTCTCTTGAAACCTGATGAGATGATGGTATGCCATCTCATGCATTATATAGAAATTTATTAGAGATCACATGTCAAGCATTCTTATCATGCCATTTAGGGAGAGCTACTGATTGTATGATATTGTGATAGATGTTAAGGAAGATATGCATTCTATTTTGATAGATGTCGTGATATAAATACTTACTATTTTGAAAGGGTATCAGTATATGTAAAGATTCATTTGGATGGATGCCGATATTTGATCCCTAAGGTGATAAGGGTCATCTTGGATCAGAATATGGTTGATCATAATTGATTATTAATTGAATTCTATTATGGAATGACATGAAATAGGGTTCTAAACTTTGATTAATGGGGTTTATGGTCTCTCATTAATTGGAACATATCATTCCTTGGAAAAAATGTTATGATTTTGGGGGATCCATTGTAGTTTCAGAGGCTTTTTATCTGGAAACCCATACAACCTGGTGTGTAATGTTTTGAACACACACAGTGTGATCTTCTATTCGAGAATCATGACTTTTCTTAAGTACACATTGTGTACTAGGTGTACATGCCCTGTAGTGCATGACTGTGTGACTGACTATGTGAGCATAGAACTGGAGTTGGGAATCTTTTGGTAGAACATGCCATGTCTTGATTATACATGTCGTGTTGTAAAGAAATATTTATCCAGCTATGTGACCAATGCCACCGGGGGATGAAACATAAGTTTTACACACCACGTCATGTTTATGCACGCCGTGTAGTAATTGTTAGTGTGTCTGACCCTATGACCAATGACACGGGTGGATGGAACATTAATGGTACATGCCGCGTCTCAGGTAAAAACTCATTTAGTGTCACACCACGAGAGAACCGTGTAGTTATATCCATGTAGAAGAATTTTGGAATGAGGGAAAAATCTAGTACATGTTGTGTTAGAGGAGAAACATGATGTGTGTATGGGTGTAACACGACCAGGTTGGAAGAGGTACACGACATGTTAAAATTTTAATGGAACATCTCGTGTAGAGGTTATACATTCCATGTAACCTTGTTTTGTAAAACATGAATGCTTTCCTTCTCCGCCACCGTTCTGGCACTTATAAGTTATAGTTCTTGATAATCTGGATCTGAGGTTTTCACTTGACCTTACAGAGTCATGCCACCAATACGTCATCTAGTTTTACGCCAGGTACATGGTGGTGATCAGACACCAAAAATGGTAGATCAAGGACTACCAGCTGATACTCATATCGTACCCATTTTGGCACCGACTGTTGTACTGAACGCTGGTTCTGATGCAAAATTCCATGAAGGCTTAATGAGGATGATGTAGAATTTCTGGGTAGCACCCCATCTTGCCTCGATTGTGGAAGAGTTGACACAGGTGTTCCAGTAGTAACATCCTACCACTTTTTTAAGGAATGGAGGACCACATGCTATAGATACATGGTTGGACGCCATGCTTACTAGCTTTGAGCCTCTAGAGACGCCTCCTAACATGAGGGTGAATCTTGAGATGTAAATGCTATATTATTACGCCAAGAGATGGTGGGATGTTATCTCCCAGGTGAGACATCTTTGGGATATGGATTTGGAAAAGTTTTACTGTACCTTATATGATTACATCTTCCTTGAGATGTTTAGGGCTGACCGAGCATGAAAGTTCATACATTTGGAGTAGGGAGATGTTTCAGTGATGGGTTATTCCTCTTTCTTTATAGCGCTTCAGCGCTTTACACATGCTATGGGAGGTGACGAGTTATATTTGACTAGGAGATTTGAGGATGGTCTCAGGTATGACATCCAATAGTAGGTGAATGTTTTCAGGCCGACATCAGTGACTGCTATTGAAAACCATGTGTTGATTATCGAGTGCAATATAAGGGAGTGGGGAGCTAAGATCCATGGTGGATCAGTATCTAGGGCCGGTACTCATTTTATGGATAGCAGGATGCTCTATTGGGAGCATTCATGAGAAGTTATATCAGGTAGCCATATATTTTTCTACCTATGTGGGAAGAGTGGGAATATGAGACCAAGTTTCTTGAAGGACCCATTCTAGTGACGATATGGCGGCAATATGGATCATCTTCAGCATTTTTACGGGGCGTTCTAACTAGCAGTGAGTGAGAGGGGATCAGTTATGACTCCACGTTCAAGAGTAGGACCACCAGTTTCTCATCAGTCAGGGAACTGGAGTTTGTCATGCCATTCAGGCCAAGGAGATGGTTGTGGCCGAAGTAGCCAAATGACATATTTTCAATGATGATATGGTGGATAAGATCAGGGTAGTTAGGAAGGGTCACAGAGCTAAAATATTGGTCAGAATTTTGCGATGGAGTAGACCCAGCTGGAGCAAGATCCAATACCTTCTACTATTAGAGGTACGATTCTAGTTGCCTTAGTTTTAGATTCTTATCTTTTGGATACAATGGCATCCCATGGTTTTATATATATTTCCATTATGGGGAGCCTCATGCTATGTATCTTTAAATATGATGATGTTATGACACTAGACACTCTGTTGAGGATTGGGAAGGATAGTATACGCTAGTGCAAGGAGTGTCCTCTTGAGGTTGGTGGATGTCACTTCTTATAGGACCTCAACTTCTTTGAGACCAAAGTCTTCAATTTCATTCTTCGAATGGACTAGTTATTCTCTTTTCATGAATTTGTTGATTCCCAACACCGCTGGGTGAGTTTCATGTAACTTGAGGAAAGATCTTATCTATACAAAGGTGAATTGGATGTCTAGGTGAGAAGAGAAGGACCTAATCATCTTGGGTTGGGATAAATTGCAGCCCAAATTGCTGGCTCATATCTAGAAGATTTGGGGACTTCACAGATGGCCTTTCCTCTAGTAGTGGACCATTTCAGAGATGTCCTTCCAGACAAATTTTCAGAATTACCTCTAGAGAGAGAGAGGTAGATTTCTATTTTGATCTTGTTCTAGGAGTGGTACTGATCTCCATTCCTCCATATACTATAGTTACATCGTAGTTACAAGATCTCAAGAAGTAGTTAGAGGAGTTGGAGGAAAAGGGTTTCATCTCACCCAATACTTCTTCATGGGGTTTTCCAATCCTTTTTGGGAATAAGGTGGATGGTACCCTCAGACATTGTGTGGATTACCGAATGTTGATCCAGTTGATGATTAAGAACAAATATCCCTTGCCAAGGATTTAAGATATCTTCGATCAAATTCATAGAGCCCAGGAGTTCTCAATTATTGAACTGAGATCCGGTTATCATCAGTTTCATGTTATACCATCAGATATACCTCTTAAGCCTTTTATAGTAGGTATGGTCTATACAAGTATTTGGTTATGCCTCTTGATCTCACGAATGGGAAGACAATTTTCATGGTTGTTGACTCTCCTTTCTATCATAGAATCTAATGAATGAAAAATAGGAATACCTTATGCAAAAAGATATTCATCGTATGAAGAACATCGAAAATTGAAAAAGGCATGCACAATGAATTATTTATTAATGGGTCGCGCAAGTTTCACTCTTTTCGCACAAGTACACCAGCGTGCCACATATGGGTCACACAGGAGACTTACGCACCCTAATCTTTTTTCACCCAAGGTCCTTAATGGCCTATAAATACCCCTTGTGGGCCCCCCATTTCGAGGACTATAAATCCAAAAGTCATATTTTAGCTCTTGGTGCCCTAGTCTTTGCTTGAAGTCTTCCGAACACTTGTATGTTAATTTCTTACCTAGAATAGAAGATCTAAAGAGGGGGAAGAAGGCCTAAGTGTTGAAATTCATCAACACTTTCATGACTAAGTGTCCATCCCTTAAGAGAAAAGGCCACACTTGCACGCCGCCTTATCCCTTCAAAAAAAATTGTGCGCCCCCCTTTTGGAAGCCTTTAGAGGTAATACTAAGGGCTTGAGCCAAGTCTCGCCCAAGTATTACCCTATGGGTTATCTATCACCCAAGTACACACATGTCGCGCAAGTATACTTGTGCGACCAGGACTTTCACACCCAAACGGGACTTGCGCGCCCAAACAGGACTTGCACACTTGCTTCTCAATGGGTGCCCCTCCTGCTACTTCAAATCTTTTTTTTTTCAAATTCACCTCTCCTCTTCAATATTTTAGCCTCCAAAACCCACTTCAAATCCATTTATGGCATTGTTACTTTATTGGCTTCCTTATCTGAAAGGAATTCTGTGAAACATCTCTCAAAGCCTCGTGATTTACATAACATAATGTCACTAAGGTTAGATATTTCCTTCATTCAACCTCATCCTTTAATATGAGAAGATATTTAATCTAGGAATCCTCCTTATGAGTAAGCCCCAAGTTTCGTAATATGGGCATTATTCTCAGGAGTAATCCCTAGTCATAATTTCTCGTAACATGGGCCTCCTTTTCAGGAGTAAGCCCCAGTCACAAGTTCCCTAACATGGGCCTCCTTTTCAGGAGTAATCCCCAGTCACAAGTTTCTTAACATAGGCCTCCTTCTCAGGAATAAGCCCCAGTATCAATTCTTCTTAACCTGGGAATCCTTTTTAGAATTATTACCCAATCATTATTTCTCTTAACTTGGGCCTCCTTTTCCGGATTAAGCCCCATTTCTCATTTCCCCTTAACTTTGGCCTCCTCCTCATGAGTAAGCCCCAGATTTAATTTCTTTTGACGTGGGCATCCTTCCCAGGAATGAAACCCAATCATCTGTCCCTCTCTAATTTGGGCATCATTCTCAGTAGTAAGCCCTATGTTATGTACTAAAATATTTATAAAGAACATATACCTTTATGGACCTTGTTCCTGGGTTTCTTCCGTAATGTAAATCCCAATACTCATATATCTTCGGTGGTCATACATACGTAAGCCCCACATCATTTCTTATGATTTCATCTTTCATGGAACCATCGTCAAGTTTGACAAATACCTCTTGTTTCTCACACCGAGTATGACTCACGTGAGCTTAGAGTGTAAAAGTAATTATGACATCTCTCTTTGAGCCATTAATCATGCTTAATCCTCATACTTCTTCACTCAAACTACGTGGGTTATGATTCCTTTTCTAAACAAGGATACATAGGTATCCCATTTGTGGGTATGATCCCAACTCTAAAATAGTCCTTGTCCTTCTGAATGACAATAAACCTCAAGTGCCCCACTGAGTGGCATTAAAAACAGTATGGTTATCATAATGACCAAGAGATTTCTATATAATTTGTTGAAGGATACCATTGACTAAGAATATCTAATAACTACAGATGATTCTCTATCAATGAAGAACCTAAAATACATATAGAAGATTATCTAAATCTCATACATATCAATCATTGATTGTCAGATCTAAAGGAAATATCATTTTCATACTTGGTAAATTAATAAGGATTCATGAACATAACTCAAATCTATAAATAGTGTCTCAGAGTAGACAATAATTACCCCAAAAAAAGTGTGATGAATCTGACCTCCCATCCTCTCGACCAATGAAAATTTTTATGCCTCATCGGTCCACAACTAATGAGCACCTACCTTTGGAAAGTTGGTCCAAATGGATATAGAATCATTGGATGTTTTCGGTTCTACGAATAAAACCGTTAGAAACCGATTGGAATTTTTGATCCTTAACCAAATAAGGTCATCCCCATTTCCAGAAGAAACTAAAAATGGTGGACCCAATGTGAATCCTTAACCAAGTTGAATGATATTTTATCTATTTGTTAGGCCACTATTTAACTCAATGAGAGGTCCAACAAAACAATCAATAACATATGTTCTCATCCAAAAGATGTAGTGGCCGAACTTATCTTGATTATGTATATTATATCAAACAGGCACCCATTTCCACGATCTCTCTATGTTACAGAAATGGATTCTCTAAAATTCACACCTGTGAATGCCTCTGCTACTACTCCTATTGGATCCTCGTCCACTCTAAGGATGACATCACCTACTTAGCGTCTTCAACATCGGGTCTTAAATGCACTGGTTAAGGAATATCATCAACACAGTACCATTCTAACTCTAGAGGCCGCTCGACAATCCCTCCAAGTCAATAATTCACCCTAGTCATCTGGACAATGACCAAACTCATGCCATTTTATGAACGTAATTGAAGAAACCAAATGTGTCTTCTTCTTTGAATGCCACAGAAAAACCCCCTTCATCAGAAGGAAGATCCTCAAAGAAGCGGCATAATTTGAAGAAAGAAGTGCAGCCAGAAGAAGATGAGCTCATGTCAAAGCCCAAGGTGTATTTGACTCTGGAAGATTTTATGCGATATACTTCAATTCCACGGGCCCCGCCCCACTAAACAGAACATCCTAAACTGGATAATCAGGCATAATCTCCATCAGATGAGGAGTTTATCTTTGGTTATGTTAACATGATTCACTTAACTGATCCTTATTCCAGTCACAGTTTTGATCTTTATGATCCTGTGTTCCTTGTATCAAACAAAGAAATTAGAGGATGTTCTGAAGGTCTAGGATATGGAGGAAGGCGTGGATATTCCAGAAGCTACTATTTCAATCCTACCCCTACTAGAACTGTATATAGAATAGAAACTCATGGTAGATCCCTTCATCGGGCTCACGAAAACAAGAATGTTCTTCCACACATGGTAGATTCAGTCCTAGAACAGTTATTTTGGAAGATCGGTTGGAGGTTACACCTTATTTCTCTCAGCAAAAAAATAGACCTAGTCGGTCTAATCTTCCAAATCTATGAGTATTTCCAACTCCTACCCCGATACAAGATGCATCTACTTCCAAAGCATAAACTTATAAGGCACCTGTGAAACCACATGTTTTTGTTAGGAAATGTAGACCTTTGGAGAAAAAGTATGATGTCTTGAAACATTTGACCCAAGTACCATCCATGTTATAAATTATGGATGCCTTGAATCTATCAAAGGATCTTCAGGAGGCACTCATTGAGGCTTTGTCAAGTCCTCAGGAATTCGAAACTGAAATTGTTGTGGATGAAATCAACCATGTAGAGACTGATCCTACATAATTCCATGTAGTGATATATTTTACAGATGAAGATGAAGATGATGTTGTAAATGGACATATTAGACCTTGGTATTTATCTGGAATGGTCAATGATATAGACATCCGACAAGTTTTCATTGATAATGGTTCAGAAGTCAACCTCATCCCTATTTGTACACTTCGTCGATTGGGCCTCACAGAATTTGATTTATCTCCTTCTACTTTGATGTTGCAAGGATATGATAAAAATGAACCAGAACCTCTGGGCAAGATTACACTCAGAACTCAGTTTGGGAATCTTGTATCAAATTCATATTTCCTGGATGTTCTTCATGACACAGCCTTCAACATTTTTCTTGGAAGACCTTGGAAACATCAACATGTGGCTATACCTTCATCTTACCATCAATGTGTCAAATATTGTTTCAATGGTCAAATTGGGACATTGTACGATGATAAATCCCCTTTCAAAACATGTGAATTTCAATACATTGAGGTCGAATTCTATCACATGAAGGGAAAGGAGGTGTCTACGACAAATGAGGTTACCAAAATTAATGCTCTATATGGTTTGGAAAAGATTCCAGTAAACCCATTCATACATGTGAGTACATATTATGTGTTTCCTATCAGTCAAATTGATAGGATAGACCCAAATCCCAATACACTTATAGAAACTTCCATAATGTCAATTTCGGCAATCAAGCCAGATAGCATGGGAGAAATTGATGATTCACCAGTCAACGATGAATGATCAAATGGGGATGTCTTCATTTCATCCATTGAAATCCATCAATTATATAATTAATACACCAGGCCATAAGAAGTTATAGCAATGTCAGAGATGAAAGACAATATCGATTCTCAATCCATCATCTCTTCTTTATTACCCATGGAAGACCCTTCATCATAAATAGGGTCAGAAATGGTAGCCTCTTCTTCAAGATGTTCAAATTTTAACATCTCTCTTGATCATGGAAACTTTGCTTCATCATCTACTATGAAAGTAGAAACAGAAGAAATAACACGTGTTTAAGAAGAAGGGGAAGATCTTGGAGATGCTCCTCCAGCATTTGAAGAAGGTATCTCTACCATTGTGGATGAACTCAGAGAAATAAATCTGGGTAGAAAAAAAAGATTCATGCCCCAATATAATTAGTGCGACCATGATCTTGAAGAGAAAGAAATTTATAATTCATTTTTAAAGAAAAATAAAGATATATTTGCTTTGAATTATACAGAAATTCCAGGGCTTGATCCCAATGTTGCCACTCAACATTTGGGTTTTCCAGAAGAACATCGAGGATTCAAGAATGCTCTAAGAGGAACACACCCAACTTATGCCTCCAAAATTGAAGCTGAGGTGGATATGGTTATTAAGGCTCACTTCGTCAGAGAATTTCAATATCCCAGATGGCTGGATAATATTGTCCCTGTGAAAAAGAAGAATGGACAAATTAGAGTTTTCATTGACTTCATAGATCTTAATCGGCATTGTCCTAAGCATGATTTTCCAGTTCCGATAACAGAACTCTTAATTGATGCAATAGCTGGCTATGAAGCACATTCCATCATGGATGGATATTATGGGTATAATCAAATCTGAATGGCTCCAGAAGATGAAGAATATACAACCTTTAGAGCTCCTCAGGGTGTGTTTTGCTATCGGGTGATGCCCTTTGGCCTAAAAAATGCAGGTGCAACATATCAACGTGCCATGCACCATATCTCCAAACCCTTTTGAGGGAATGTTTTTTAATTTTATGTGGAAGATTTGGTGGTTAAATCCAGACAACATTCTAATCACTTGGATGATTTAGAAATCATATTCCCTAAACTTCGACAACACAGTTTGAAGATGAACCCCTTAAAATGTGCTTTTGGGGTAACATTTGGAAAATTTCTTGGCATTGGTGTACGCCATTGTGGTGTCAAATTTGATCATGAGAAGAAAAAATCAATCCTTGGTATGTCACCACCTTGAAATTTGAAGCAATTCAGATAAGTTCAAGGAAACTTGGCCTATATTCAGCGTTTCATCGCCAATTTGGTAGGAAAATGTTTACCCCTCACCAAATTGATGAAGAAAGGAGCCACTTACCAGAGGAATGAATAATGTCAAGAGGTATTCAATATTTTCAAGAAATATCTCTTGAGTCCACCGGTATTAATTCCACCTGTTGAAGGAAGACCACTTAGTCTGTTAGTGATAGCTTTATAGTGATCATTGGGTGCCTTCTTTTCCCAAAAGAATGATGATGGGAATCAAAACAGCCTTTACTACCTTTGTCAGACTATGCTTGAGGCAGAAACTCAATATTCAAGTATTGAAAAGTGCTGCCTAGCATTAATCTTTGCAGTTCAAAAATTGAGACACTACCTATAGCATCATGAGGTCAAATTGGTATCTCGCAATAACCCGCTCAAATTTTTCCTTAGTTGTCCAATGATTACAAGACGTCTGGAAAAGTGGGCAGTTATTTTGCAGCAGTTTGATATCGAGTATGTATCTAAAAAGGAAATAAAGGGCCAAGCTTTGGATGATTTCCTTGCAGAAACCCCTTCAGTAGAAGATACATCTTTAGATATTGAACTTCCTGATGAGAAAGTCTTCTCTATTAAAGATAATCATCAAAAATGAGAAATGTACTTTGATGGTGCTTCCAGAAGTCCAACAAAGAAAAAAAAGGAAAATCCTAAATTCAACAAAGTTTGATTGGGAATTGTACTTATTTCCCTTGAAAATGAACTACTACCCTATTCCTTCTCATTTTTGGAACGTGGTACAAATAATGAAGCATAATATCAAGCTCTCATCGCAGGATTAGAGTTGGCACTTCAGGCACAAGTGAATCACTTAAAAGTGAAAGGTGATTCAGATCTGGTAATCAAACAAGTCAATGGAGATTATTCCATCAGAAAAGAAGAGTTAATCCCTTTATATGATTACGTTAGAGAGTTAATGGAGGAATTTCCTTTGGAGCCGAAATTTTCTTATGTCCCGCGATCACAAAATGCCCAAGCTGATGCATTGGATAATGTAGCCACAACTCTTGTAGATCCAAATCAGGACAAAACAATCATCAGTAATTCCCACCGTCGTACATTTTCACTTTATGATCAAATCAAAACTGAGGAAATCAATGAAATTAGTCCCATTCCTAAACAATATAGTCATACTACAGTATGGATGACACCTATCAGGGAGTACCTTCAAAATGGAACGCTCCCACCTAATAGAGCTGGGAAAGAACAAGTCTGGCGACATGTGGTCAATTTTACTCTTTATGCTAGCCAAGAACATCTATAAAAATTCTCTAAAAAAGTGGTTTTTATGGAATTCTCTTCAGATGTTTTGATGGTGAAGACACAATGGATGTCATGAAATATGTACATGCACAAGTTTGTGGTTCCCACCAGTCTGGACATAGAGTGTCTGATCAAATTATAAGGCTTGGATACTTTTGGCCTTCAATGATATAAGATTGTGTTTATTTCACTAAGAGGTGTCATTATTTCCATGTATGTTCCAACTTCATTCATCAACCCACAGAGTTTCTTTATACAGCTAAATACTCATTTCCATTTTCAACATGGGGAATGGATGTAGTACGACCTTCCCATCGGCTATATCCAAGTAGTTTAAGTATACTATTACTACTACTGACTTCTTTTCCAAATGGGTAGAGGAAATACCTCTCAAAGAAGTAAGTTCTAAAAGAATTGTTTGCTTCATCAAGTCTAACATCATTACCAGATTTGGTGTCCCTCATACCATATTGACGGATAATGGCACCATCTTCTTTTCATCGGTGGTAAGGAATTTGTATCATGAATACAACATCAAATCCAACCATTCATCTCGTTATCATGCAGCGGCCAATTGCCCGATAGAAGCCTTCAATAAGAATCTTTAAAACATACTGAAAAAGATGGTGGATAAAGATAAGAAATCTTGGCCTGATAATATTTTTCATGCTTTAGGGGATTATCGGACCACCACCCGCACTACTACGCGGTCAACTCCATATTCATTGGTATATGGAACAGAAGTAGTCTTTCCCATTGAGGTTCAAATACCTTCACTCAGAGTATCCATTTGTGACCAATCATCAACAGATGAACAATCTCAAAAGGGATTGGATGAATTGGAATGATTATATGAAAAAAAAGATTGTGCACCCTACACCAGTTGGAAGTCTATCAGAATCGAATAGCATGAGATTTCAACAATTTTTTTTGACTTCATTCATTCATTCAAGTAGAATTGGTTTTGGTTCTCAGAACTCCAATGATACTAGGAATGAATCCTCAAAATCTTGAGCCAAAGTGGGAAGGTCCTTATTCAATACATAAGGTCTACTCCAATGGTGCTTATTCTTTAATCTCAATAGATGGATAACTCATTACAACTCCAACCAATGCAAGATTCTTGAAAAAGTATTCTGTGTAACACTACTACCAACATTCTAGCTACATGAAGCTAAACTGTACATCACTCTTTTTTCCTTACAACATTAATTTAAACTACATAGTTCTAGACCTATAGTTTTTACCACAAGACTTTAAATTATGTTGCACTCCATCATCCATCATGACGTTAAACTATGTCTTTTTTGTCCTACATGACGTTAAAATGTTCACATGTCCTACAAGACGTTAAACTACCAACATTCTATCTACATGACGCTAAACTGTGTAGCACATGTTTTTACTGCATGACAATAAAATGTGTAGTCCCCTCTTATGTCCAACAAGACATTAAACAACATAACCACCATCCAAGCTATCCGACATTAAACTATGAACGTATCTATACCACATGATGTTAAACTGTGAAAAAGTCCCTAATACATCTCACATGACATTAAACTGTATTAATTCTTCACTGCAAGACTCTAAATTGCACAGTCCCCCATAGTCCTCACTGTAAGACGGTAAACTGCACAGTCCCCCATGGTCCTTGAAACAAAACATTAAACTGCATGGCCCCTCTTTCATCCAACATGACATTAAACTATGTCATGTCCCTTATGTGTCCAACATGACATTATACTATTCATTGTTAGGGTTGTTTCTACCT
Organism: Viscum album; assembly: GCA_963277665.1. Lineage (NCBI taxonomy): Eukaryota > Viridiplantae > Streptophyta > Magnoliopsida > Santalales > Viscaceae > Viscum > Viscum album. Next base: position 730,812,894 of record OY728155.1, read on the forward strand.
TTTGTTTCTCACACCGAGTATGACTCACATGAGATTAGAGTAAACTTAAATCATAACACTCTCCTTGGGCAGCTAACCATGTGTAAGTCCCAACACCATTTTTTAGGTCAGTGTCCTCAAGTAAAACTTGATCAGCAATACATTCTTAATCGAACTACATGGAATTTGATCCTTGCCGTCAAGGTTGGGTACGTAGGCAACCTCTTGAGTTTCAAGCCCAAAACCAGTCTCTTCATGTCGATTCACCTCCATCTCATACGATGTTGATCCGTGAAGCATCCCAAAACAAATCTCTTCACGTCGGTTCAACTCCGTCTCATACGATGTTGATCTGTGAAGCAGCCCAAAACCAATCTCTTCACATCGGTTCACCTCCGTCTCATACTATGTTGATCCGTGAAGTATCCTAAAACAATCTCTTTATGTCTGTTCACCTCCATCTCATACGATATTGATCCGTGAAGCATCCCAAAACCAATCTCTTCACATCGGTTCACCTCCTTCTCATACGATGTTGATCCGTGAAGCAGCCCAAAACCAATCTCTTCATGTCGGTTCACCTCTGTCTCATATGATGTTGATCTGTGAAGCAGCCCAAAACAAATCACTTCACATCGGTTCACCTACATCTCATACGATGTTGATCTGTTAAGCAGCCCAAAACCAATAACTTCACATTGGTTCACCTCCATCCCACATGACGTTAAACTATGTACATCTCTTTTTTTTCTTACAACATGACACTAAACTATGCAGCACCATCGTCCTTGCTATATGATGTTAAACTATACAGTCCCCCGTTGTCCCTCGCCTGAGAAGAAATATCATTGACATTGATTTCCAATCATGTCATATTTCAAAGACATCATGCATACATGGTAATTCCTGAATCATTAATCTTGGGTCAAACCATCATTGCACTAAAGTCCCCTTTCACCCTTCACTTGTACTAACATAATCTGTACAAAGGGTATTTTAAGAAATATATGTAGCTTGATTCCCATCCTTATGGGATACATAGGAATGTTCAAGCGTCCCTTGAATCTAGCCCCAAGTCTTTGGGCCTAACCACAAATTCCACTTTCAGTCCCTTGGTTGAAAATTCCCCCTATGAAAACATGAATGTGGTATGAAAACCCTAGTCTTCATTAAAATCAGGTTTATAAAACACACAATGGCTATTTCTTATTATTTTCTGAGTTCTATGACACTAAACTAAGATCTCTTACATTCATATCCCACATGATGTTCAACTGTATTTCAAGAACTACGTATTACTTGATTCACATCCTTATGGGATACATAGTTAAGTCCAATACCTCAATTCCAGACCCTTCCACAACATGATTATGGTTAGAATTGGTCTATGTATATCTTATATACATCAGAAAATACCCATTTTCATGTTTTATACTCCTAACCATAAATATTTCCAGATCTCCACAACCCTTTTCTTGACTTATGGTCACAAAATTTTTAATACCCGAGAATTATTTTTCCTGACTATGCAGTACGTGCCCTTAGGTGTCCTTGCATAAGTAGTCTACATAACGGACCTGTCAGCCAAAAGATTCTACTATTAGAATATGCATCTAATGCACTTAAGTGGCCCCACATAATTCAACCCCCTAACGGGTTTTTCAAATAGTGGTAAATTCATTCTTGGGAGGAAAACCTCTTTTTTACATCTTTGTCTTAACTAAAATATATAGGGATCTTCATAAAAAAATCCATCATGAACATATTTGTCCCATACTCTTTTTCATGATCTGAAAGTATTTAAGTCTATGGTTTATATTTCCCTCCCTACGTTCGGGTCAGACCTTCGCAGGAGTGACATTCATCCAATTCTTTGACAATCTTGATTGGGAATATCCTCTCCATATTCAATTACCATTCTCCATAAAGAAAACTTCATGCTTTGGAAAACTTGAAGCTCCATAAACTAAAAATGGCTTTTTAGCAGTAAAAAAGTAATATTTCTGAGGGTTCTTTCACCTGACTATGCAGCACGTGCCCTTAGGCGGCCTTGCATAAGTAGTATACATAATGGGCTTGTCAGCCAAAAGATGCTATTATTTGACTATGTAGCCAATTCCCTTAAGTTGACCTACATTATTCTACCCCCTAACGGGTTTGTTAAATAATGGTAACTTCACTCTTAGGAAATACTTCTTGTAATGCCTTTTAGCCCTTTTTTCATATCATTCCTCAGATTCAAAATTTCTTAAGTCATAGTTTACATTTCCCCCCATACATGCATGTGGTAATATGTTTTCAGATAAATTATCAAGGCATTGAGTCATTTGTAATCCATTCGTTCAATGCTATTTCGACCTTAAACATTAGCCTTTTATAGTTCAACATGCATGACTTTAAACTGCCATATGTCTTGTTTCTTCTCACCTCAGAGTCAAATCCTCTTTTCTCTCTGAATCCAACTCTGAGGGGAGACTTTTGTTGACACTCCTTTCCATCACATATTCTAATGAATAAAAAAAGGGGAATACCTTAAGCAAAAATAGATTCATCCTTTGAAGAACTCAAAAATTGACAAAGGCATGAACAAGGAATTCTTTAAGCATGGGTCACGCAAGTTTCACTATGGTCGCGCAAGTACACTTGAGTGCCACATATGGGTCATGCAGGTGACTTGCAGGCCCTAATAGTTTTTTCCCAAGGTCCTCAAAGGCCTATTAATACCCCTTATGGGCACCCCATTTCGAGGACATAAAATCCAAAGGCCAGATTTAATCTCTCGGCGCCCTAGTCTTTGCATGAAGTCTTCCGAACACTTCTAAGGGAATTTCTTACCAAGAATAGAAGATCTAAAGAGAGGGAAGAAGGACTAAGTGTTGAAATTCATAAACACTTGCGTGCATAAGTGTCCAACCCTTAAGGGAAATGGACACACTTGCATGACGCCTTATCCCTTCAACAAAACTTAGGCGCCACCCTTTTGGAAGATTTTAGAGATAATACTAAGGGATTGAGCCAAGTCTCGACCAAGATTTACCCTATGGGTTAACCGTCGCCCAAGTGCACACATGTCATGCAAGTATACTTGCACAACCAAGACATGCGCACCCAAATAGGACTTGCGCACCCATACATGACTTGTGTACCTACATCTCATTGGGTGCCCCTCCTGCATATTCAACTATTTTCTTCAAATCCTCCTCCCCTCTTCAAGATTTTATCCTTTAATACCCTCTTCAAATCCATTTATGGCATGGTTCCTTTGTTGGATTCCTTTTCTGAATGGAATTCTATGGAACATCTCTCAAAACCATGTGATTTACATAATTATATGTCACTAAGGTTAGAAATTTCCTTCATTAAACATCATCCTTTAAGATGAGAAGATATTTAATCTGGGCATCCTCTTTAGGAGTAAGCCCCAAGTTCACTAATCCGGGCATCCTTCTTAGGAGTAAGCCCTAGTCACAAGTTGCCTAACATGGGCCTCCTTTTAGAAGTATTCCCTAGTCACAAGTTCCTTAACATGGGACTCCTTCTTAGGAATATACCCCAGTCTCAAGACTTCTTAACCTAGGCATCCTCCTTAGGATTAAGCCCCAATCATAATTTCCCTTAACTTGGGCCTCCTTTTCTGGAGTAAGTCTCAATCTCATTTCCCCTTAACCTTGTCCTCCTTCTCATGAGTAAGCCCCAGATTTATTTTCTTTTGACTTGGGCTTCCTTATCAGGAATAAAACCCAATCATTAGTCCCTCTCAAATTTTGGAATCCTTCTCACGAGTGAGCCCTAAGATAAGTATTCAAATCTTTCTAAATCACATATACCTTTATGGACATTCTTCCCAGGTTTCTTTCCTAATGTAAATCCCAATCCTCATATTTCTTAGGTGGTCATACATACATAATCCCCACATCATTTATTATTATTGCATCTTTCATGTAATAATCATTAGGTTTTACTAATACCTCTTCTTTCTCAAACTGAGTATGGATCACGTGAGCTTAGAGTGTAGAAGTAATTATGACATCTCTCTTTGAGCCATTAATCATGAATAACCCTCATTATTCTTCACTCGAACTACGTGGGTTCTGATTCCGTTTCTAAATAAGGATTCGTAGGTAGCCCATCTGTAGGTACAATCCCAACTCTAAAATAATCACTATCCTTCTGAATAACAATAAACATCAAGTGCCCCACTGAGTGGATTTAAAACAACTATGGTTATCATAATGACAAAGAGATTTATATATAATATGTTGAATGATACCATTGAATAAGAATCTCTAATAAATACGGATGATTCTCTATCGATGAAGAACCTCAAATACATATACAAGATTCTCTAAATCTCATACATATCAATCATTGATTGTCAGATCTAAAGGAAAGCTCATTTTCATACATGGTAAATTAATAATGATTCACGAACCTAACTCAAATCTATAAAGAGACTCCCGGATTAGACAATAATTCCCCCAAAAAAGTTGTGATGAGTCTGACCTCCCATCATCTCAAACAATGAAAATTATTAAGCCTCATCGGTCCACAACTAATGAGAACCTACCTTTGGAAATTAGGTCCAAATAGATATAGAATCATTGGATGTTTTCGGTTCTATGAATAAACCCATTAGAAAGTGATTGGAATGTTTTATCCTTAAACAATTAAGGTCATCCACATTTCTAGAAGAAACAATGGAACTGATGAACTGAGTGTTCATTCCTTAATTGGAATCTTTTGTGGTATTCTTTGTGGAAAATATCTTGGTGTACTCTCACACTCAACATGACCATGCCACCCATCTTGATATTGTATTGAGTACACTGCGAGAGCTTCAATTATATGATAAGATCTCAAAATTACACTTTTGGATGGACCATATTCACTTCTTGAGTCATGTAATCTCAGAGACAAGAGTATCAGTACACCCAGATAAAGTGAGATCAGTACTTTCCTAGGAGAAACTAAAGATTTTATTTGAGTTAATGAGTTTTCTAGGGATAGATGGTTACTATAGACACATTATTCATGAATTTTCATGCTTATCAGCACCACTGATATGCATGAAAATGAATGGTGTGAAGGACTTATGAACAAATTCTTTTTATTAAGCCTTTCAGGATCTAAAAGGGAGATTTCCATTAGCACCGATACTAATTTTTCTAGAGTTGGGATTGAGTTACATTGTTTACTACGATGCATCTGGTATTGGGATAAGAGTTGTGATTATGATGGGGAATGAGTCATTGCATACATGTCTTGGCAGTTGGGGCCACATGAGAGGAATTAACCCATGCACAATCTCGATTTATCTGATGTTGTTCATTCTTTTCCCTATTTGAGATATTATATTTTGTGAGAGCATTTTATGGTGTAAATTAACCAAAAATGCTTCAAGTATATCATTACTCATAATAAAGATAATTTGAGGTAGAGTATATGGGTTGTGTACCGTCTGTCTTTTGAATTTTACCTTTATTACGCATTTGGGAAAGGCAACATAGGGGATAATGCATTGAGAATAAGGACTCAGATACAAGCAATTTAAGAGGCCAACAGTTAGTGGAAGCTAACATATTTGCTCTGTAAGATGAATTTAGAGATGAACGACAAATAGGGTCATACGTTTCTTTCTTTTATAGTTGTTACATCAACTCAACTGGATCGAGTGTGAATGAAGAGGCTCTTAGATTCTGAAGGCCAAGTCTTACAAGAGAGTGTCTCAAGAGACCAACCTAATCCTAGGTAGACCATAGATGAGGATACGGTTTTTCATTTTCATGTGTGGGTATGGGTGTCTGCAAACTTACATGAGGATATTTTTGTGATATTTCCATGCCTCTGTATGGGTAGTTCATCCTGGTGTCACCAAGATTTATCAAGATCTACATAGTCAATATTGGTGTCCAGGTGTGAAGAGGGATGTTTCTGGTTTTGTTATGAGTTGTTCCACCTATCAGCTGGTGAAGGAGAAGGAACAGCCAACAATAAGGATATTACAACAGTTTTTTATTCTCAAGTGGAAGTGGAATGATGTTGTTATAGATTTCGTGATGGGTTTACCAAGGTCACCATGAGGGAATGATGTTGTTTGGGTTGTTTTTGATAGACTCAAAATGGTTTCACATATCATACCAATCAAGGGAACCTTTAGCGTTGATGAGCTTTGAATGTAGTACATCAGAGATATTGTACGTTTTCATGGGGTTCTGCACTCTATCGTTTCAGAAAGTGATGCCCGGTTTACTTATCATGTCTGGGAGGGAATATAGATAAATATTGGTAACAAATACTTCCAAGTAAAACTTTCCATCCCAAGACTGATGGCCAGTCCGAGTGCACAATTCAGATTTTGGCGGACAAGCATTGAGCATGGGTCCTAGATTTCAGGGACACTTGGGAGAGTCACACACCCCTAGTGGAGTTTTCATGCAATAAAAATTTTCAGGAAAAGATTCAGATGGATCCTTATGAGGCATTGTATGGTAGGTCATGTCGATCCCCCTTATATTGGATGGAGGTAGGAGATGCCACTGTGCTGGGACCTCATCTTGTCTAGGAGACCACAAATCATGAGGAGTTGATTCCGAAAATGATGTCTACTACACAATCTCTCTAGAAATCTTATGTTGATCGACAGAGATGACCTTTGGAGTATGAGGTCAGAGACCAGGTTTACCTACATTTCACACCGAGGTTGGGACACAAGAGTATTATGAGATATGGAATGCTTTCACTGAGATACGTCGAGTCGTTTGAGGTTTTGGAGAGAGTCGGGTTGGTTGCCTATCGATTTTAGTTACCACATAAGTATCAGGATATGCACAATTTCTTTCATGATTCTCAGATATGATGTTCCTTTTAAGACCCCTCCCACGTTTTTCAACCCGAGGAGGTTGAGTTGGAGGCGGGTGCATCCTTTGAGAAGCTCCCTATTCGGATTGTGGATCGCAGCATGAAGGTTATCTGTGGCTAGTCTATTCCTTTGGTATGAGTTCTATGGAAGCACAAATGAGTATAAGATGATACTTGGGAGAGGGAGGTTGATGTACAATCACAATGTCTTGAGTTGTACGCATATTTCTTCCTCACCACCATTAGAAGGAAAATTCAGAGATGAATTTCTTTAAGGGGCGTTTTTAAGAACACAGATCCTCATTTCAGGTATGGATCTTTATTTTGGGTTGTTTTTTTTATGAAAATGGAAGATTTAGGAAATTTTTTCTGTACAATCCGTGCAATTTTGGATACACTCTGTGTACCTAGGTACCACGTAAAACTGCATTCTTTTCGTGTAACAGTCGAGTATAGGTCCGTGTAGGTGACAAGGAAGACCGCCTAAAGCAGGGGACAGTTATGGAAACAACATGGAATGTACATTTACTGAAAACACTGTGTAATTTTACTTTTATTTGATAAATCGATGTGGGGTGGCATCTCATCCTAAAAAACGTCTTCTTCTCAAATCGGCTTGTACAGGAGGGCGATAGAATGGTTGCAAACTTCAAGCTCCTCTTGGTTCTCCATTAGAGCTCCAATTGTGGTTTTGTCGGTTGCATTGGATTCTCACTGGTGAGTTCTGAATTCCTATTGGGATTTTCTTTCTGATTCTTCGTCTCTCATGAGTTATAAGGGGATGCAATTTTTTAGACTTCTTTTAGATCTATTTCATTATAAGCTGATTAATGGGCCGATGTTCAATATTGTTGATAGTACGATGTTAAGGTAGTTGGTTTGTGCCTTTAATTGATTGTATTTTGTTTATATAGGCTAAAAGTGTCGTATACCCATGTTTGGGGTACTACATGTTTGGAATTAGACCCTATTATAACCTGTTATGGGTTGGTAGATTGGTAAAAGGGTGGTTTCTTATACATAAGGTTATATACCTTGATAATGGGACACCATGTGTGCATCTACCATGTTGAATATTTTCTAGTCGTTGGGTCTTGGATTCTTGTTAGGCTTGCTATGTTTTCAATGCCTTGCTTGTTAGGATGGAGTCGATGATTATATGAGATGCATGTGATATGAATTATGAATGTTTGACCATGGGGAATTTGACCATGAGTGCTTCCCAAGATAGGGTCATGTATGTATGTTTTTTTATTATTTTAAATGAGAGGTATTTACTATGAGGGCTACCGGGTGGTCATAGACAAGAGGGGTTACACCGTGAGTGCTACCGAAAAGGGTCATTATTAAACGAATTGATGATATTTTGGCCATGGGGTATTGACCACGTGAGCTACCTAGGTGGATATTTTTAAATGATTAGTGCTTTGTTAGACAAGAGGGGTTAGGTCATGAGAGCTACCAAGATGGTTATTACTAAATAAATTTTCAATATGTTAGACCAGGGGGATTAGACTATGAACACTTTCCCAAAAGGTTTGTTTTTGGATAATTGAATGATGGGGAAGAGTCTACCAAGCTAAAGTCCAAGCTTGGACTCAGTTTCACATGATTGTTTAGATGGTATTCTAAGACATTTGTTTGTTTCTATTACATAGGGGATATAGAGATTAGGCTATATTCCATGTATTACATGATTCAAATGATGAATAATAAATGGGGACGAGTCTACCAGATCTTAGGCTATATATTCACTGACTGTTAGGCATATGTATTTTTGAGGTTGCCTATTAGAATTTGTCTCACACAATGTTTGGGTCAGGATTTTAGACCAAAATAGATTATATGGTTGTAGGTACAGATAAGGTAATGCATCCTTCTTCATCAGGTACACGATTGATGTTGGAGTAGGAAAGGATGAGACCAATCTGAGGCTTGTGAAGCTATTGGAGTTTACTAATTTTTTGTTATTTGGTTTCAGTATTATATTTCAATCCCTATGACTTGTTTGTATACTTTCCTAAACACATGTGACATTCATCATTTATATTTTCTTTGGTTTCTAAATTAAAATTTGTCTTCCATTGTTTATTTTTTTTTCCGGGAATTAATTCTTCCAATTTTTTTAAAGTTAGCTTTCAATGTGTATACTCTTCCAATGAGGGCATAGTTTTGACTACGTCTTACCTTAGCTCTCGCTGCTAGTCAGTAACGTTTTCAGTTTGTGGAAATTCTCTTTGGGTTATGTGACCAACCAGGTTCGGGTAACCTCTGGGCAGCACCCAGATCCGAGATGTTACACGATTCATATCTATAAACTTTACATATATGTTATATCCAACAATAAAAAAAATTAATAATATATTATAGTTACCTAACACACGGTCTCTTGTGTCATGATAGCCTTCAAGGAAGGCCAATATGGCATTTAATGTATGCTAACCTTATTGTTTGGTGTAATGTATGACAAGTTGGTGTTCCATGTAACATAAGCCATGCTAGTTCCATGTGAAAGGATTGTTGAAATTAGAAAAAAAATATTTTTATCATTGCGTGAAATGAAAAATTTCAAAAGATTAATTTGTTTAAAAATAATAATTCACCAAATCTCAGGGTGTTACTATATCTCTCATGTCTCTCCTTCTCTTCATGGATATCCAGAAGGTGAAATATCATTCAACAAGCATCCATGTCTGCATGTTTCTTTATAATATAATTTATCATGGATGATGTAATGTGTTGGACTCCTCATGTGTTAATCATGTTTTAATGACCACAAATCCTATTACTGTTAATTAATCTCAATCTTCATTTCACATCTTGCTAATTGTCTTCAATCTCAATAATAACTACTAATCATTTTTTAATGATAAAAAATCTTATGGATGTTAATTACTCTCTTTATTATTTACAAGTCTTATGCAGGATCACAAATCTCACATATATTATCAAGCCTTTATGTTTATGATTCATGTTCTCTTACTCTCTAATGATTAAACTTAATCCATATTCATCATATTACAGTCTAAGTACAAATATAGATATTTGTCTAAGTATGGAATGACCGTGAAGGACTCACCCTGACCTAGACACCGCGAAGGACTCACCGTGACCCAGACACCGTGAAGGACCCACCATGACCTAGACACCGTGAAGGACTCACCGTGACCCAGACACCGTGAGGGACTCACCCTGACCTAGACACCGTGAAATACTCACCGTGACCCAGACACCGTGAAGCTCATACCGTGAAGCTCATACCGTGAAGCTCATACAGTGAAGCTCATTCCATGAAGACTATACCGTGAAGAAGACACCGTTTACATAATCATTGTGACACAATTTCTTAACTTTTTTTCAATATTATTTAAATAATTATAACGGTCATATTTGATGTTTTTAATGCAATTAATGTTATTTAATGATAGTTGTTGGCATGCCAGGAAACCACATCTCGTACCTATGAAAAATGAATCATTCAAACTTCTAGAACTCGTGGAATATAAGGAAGTTTGAGATGCAGTACACGGGTGGCGTGCAAGTGTGAATATACAATGAGAAGAACTAAGATACACCCGAGAGCACTGTGCTGAACAAGAAGAACAATCCCGAGAAAGAAAGAGATTGCAATACTTTCAAAGAACTCTTATGAATTAAATCCACCACCACTGAAGAACACACGACGAATCAAGAGATCATTTTCCTTCCTCTAGAATACAAGCTGAACCACGACACTCTGTTTTTCAACAGAAAAAACAGAGAAGGACTTAGAAGCATTCTTGCTGAATCCAACTAGTCCAGAGTTACATTGATAATCACTAGAGATTTCTAAACACTTATCTATTATCTGTAAGTGATTTATTTATTAAATTTCAAGAAGTGTGTTGTAATATGTATTTCTTATACACACACTGTCTCCTGCGCTGAACTGGAGGATATCAAAATCCTCACACCAAATCTCTTAACTCTTGTTTACCCACGTCAACTGTGGAAGAGGTCCTTGTGTGGCATGGTCTTTGTTTTGTTTCCCATGAAGAACAGTGGTAGACATCCTTGCGTGGCCTGGACAGTTTTGTAAACTGTTGTTAACCCCGATCCAGGGTGTGGATCAAATTTATATAAATTTGAGATGACTAAGTCTCAGCTTGTGACTGAACCTCTTGTTTTATCTGCTGTGCATCTTTAGTTTATGTTCAAAGTATACTAAAAATATCTTATTTATTCCGCTGCTATTACTTTGAAATACAAAACTATTTAAAGCTAATTTGATAGTTAAATTAGCAAGTGTTTATAGTTATTGTAAATTAGTAGATTAGTTTCAAAAGTTAGTTTTATCTCGTGGTTAAATTAACTGAGACCTAATCAATCTTTGAGAATCTATGTGAACATTTACAATCTGTATAAATTCACTACAGTTTAACTTGTTTTATAAATTGGGGGATTTTAAATAGATAATATTTTAGAATAAATTTTAATTGGAACTCAATTCACCCCCCTCTTGAGTATCCACTCAAACCAACATTTGGTATCAGAGGTTTTGTTTTTGTTTAAGGATTTTTGAAATACACTATTTTTCCACTGTGATTTTAGTTGCATCTTTAAAGATCTTAAATTTCTATTAGTTCTAAATTTTATCTCATTAAATTATCTTTCTAAAATCTAGTTATGGATAATAGACTAGAGGGTGGTGCTACTAACAGGTCACCTTCCCTCAATGGTACAAACTATGCTCAGTGGAAACATAAAATGAAAATTCATTTAGAAAGCATTGGTTTTGATATATAGACTGCTATAGAATATCAATATAAAATTCCAAAAACTGAAAGAGTAACTTGGGATGAACCTACAAAGTCTCCATACAATAAAAATTGTGAAGCTATGAATGCCCTGTACTGTGCTCTAGGAGATGAGGAGTTTAACAGAATTTTTTCTTGAAAAAACTGCTTTTGAAATTTGGGATACTTTGGGTGTTTCTCATGAGGGAACACCCAATGTTAAAGAAATGTGATTAAATAATTATACTATTAAATATGATAATTTTAAAATTAAGACTGAAGAACCTATTTCTGATATGTATCTCAGGTTTAATAGGATATACAATATAATGAATTCAATCAGAAAGGTTGTTCCCTCAAAGGAACAAATTATGAGAATCTTGAGATGTTTACTAGACCGATGGAGAGGCACATCTGTTTCAATTAGAGAGTCATGTGACATTGCTTATCTACCATTCAAATAACTCATTGGTATGATTATGATGTATGAGGAAGAACTCAAGGTGAATATGGAGGAAGATAATGAACCTAAGAGAAAATATGTGGCTTTCAAGACTACTGCTTCAAAGAATAAGGACAAAGAAAAAGCTCAAATACAAACTGACAGTTCAACCACTGAAAAATCAGACTCTGATAGTGATGCTGAAATGGCTCAGGTATCCAGATGGTTTAAGAATAGGAAGAAGAAATTTTTCAGAAAATTAAATTACAAAAGAAATTATGACAATAAGGGACATTTGAAGAAGGATTGGAAAATGCCTGATAAAAGTGATGAAGTTCTTTTCTATGAGTGAAAAAGGAAAGGACACATTAAAGAAGACTGTCCAAAGCTAAAATTCAAGAAGAAAAATGATTACAAGGACAGTAAGTACAAAAAGGCTATGAAGGCTACCTAGAGTGCTTATGAAGATAGCACAAGTGAATCTGAAATGTCTGATTCTAAAAGAAATCGTGGAAACATGTGTTTCATGACAAACACATCCGAGGTAACCTTAGATACTCATGTTTTAAATTCTTATTATTCTGGAGATGATGCAGAATCTGATTCTAATTCTGAAAACATGACTAGTGAGGAATTATTTGAATACTTTAATATGATGGAAGAGACATGAAATGAACTTAAGGATAAATACAAATCATTAAAGAAATAGCAAGCTCTCACTACTATTGTTAAAATCAAACTTTCTATTGAAAAAGATAAAAATGATCAACTGTTAAAGGAGAACACTGAACTGAAAATGTCTAATGAGAAACTTAGAAAAGACTTAGAGAAGTTCACAAATGGAAAAGATACACTAACTCAAATTCTAGGAAAGAAATTGCATCAAAATACAGTACTGGAATAGGCTAAAAACCTGGACATAGACAACTTAGTAAGAATAGATTTATTCAAAAATCTAGACAGAATACTGCTAGTTCTAGTTCTGGACATTTATATGCTTCCACTAGTTATTCACATAGTTATAAATAAAATAGAGTTTATCTTTAAAAATCTTTTGATTCTATAAATTATATGAGACCCATAAGAAAAATTTGGGTACCAAAAGCTTTGATTGCTAACCAGTCTAGACCCAAGAAGATCTGGGTACCAAAATCATTTCCTATCTAAATCTGTTTTGTAGGAAACCTGCTCGAAGAGTTCCCACAAGAAGACATGGTATTTGGATAGTGGATGTTCAATACATATGTCTGGGGATTACTCATGTTTAAAAAGTTTAATAAAGGATAACAGAGGTCATGTCACCTTTGGTGATAATTCTAAAGGAAAGATCATCGGCCTAGTCCAAATTGGTAACACTGATTCAGTTTTAATTTCCAAAGTTTTGTTTGTTGACGGACTCAAATATAATCTGTTAAGTATTTCTCAATTATGTGATGATGGTTTTAATGTCAAATTTGAAAATGATTCTTGTAATGTGTTTAATTCTAAAAATGTTATAGTATTTTATGCTCTAAGAAATGAAAATGATTATGTTGTCGATTTAAATTCCTTAGACAAGAAAAATGATACCTATTTAAATGTTTTTCATAAATAGTCCTAGTTATGGCATAGAATTTTAGGATACTACAATATACATTCACTTAGAAAACTAACTAGGAAGAACTTAGTTAGAGACCTACCTAAACTTGAGTTTCCAAATGACAAAGTTTGTAATCCCTGTCAAAAGGTAAAACAACATAAGGTTTCTTCTAAATCAAATAAATAAGTTTCAACTTCTCAAACTCTCGAGTTGGTTCACATGGATTTGTTTGGACCATATAGAGTTTCTAACTTAAATGGGAGCATTATGTCTATATCCTAGTAGATGACTTTTCTAGATATACTTTTGTATAATTCTTAGCTCAAAAAAGTGAAGCTTTTTCTTACTTTGTTAAATACTCCAAATCTGTATAAAATCTTAGTGGACTTAAGATTTAAACCCTAAGAAGTGATCATGGCTGTGAGTTTGAAAATCATGAATTTGAATCCTATTGCTCACACAATAGCTATAGTCATAACTTTTTTGCTCCTAGGACAACTCAGCAGAATGGTGTAGTAGAAAGAAGAAATAGAACCCTGCAAAAAATTGTTAGCACTATGTTTAATGAATATGACCTGCCTATTTACTTTTGGGATGATGTTTTGAATACATATTGTTATATTATTAATTGAGTCTTAATTAGACCTGTTCTTAAGAAGACCCCATATGAGTTGTGGAAAAATAGAAAACCTAAAGTTAGTTACTTTAGAGTCTTTTGCTGCAATGTCTTTATTCTCAATACAATTGATAATCTTGATAAGTTTGCTTCTAAGAGTGATGAAAGAATATTTTTAGGATATTCTTTAATTGGAAAGGATTATAGAGTTTTCAACAAAAGAACCAAGTGTGTGGAAGAATATGTTCACATCATGTTTGATGAAACTGATCCACATGAGCCTAAAACCTCTCTTGAAAATCTCGAAGAAGATTTATCTGTTCTGGACCTTAATGAAAAATCTAATGAACCTTCTATAAAGACAAACAGTTCTGGACTTATTCTCGAACATGCTCCTAATGAACCTGAACCTAGAGAAGAACTTGAAATTTCTTGTCCTACATTTACTAGATCAAATTGAATTCTAAAGAATCATCCCTTAGATGCTATTGTAGGAAATCATGATAGAGGGACACAAACTAGAGATTCTCTTAGAAATCAGGTTGAACATCAAGCCTTCTTGTCATAGCTTGAACTTAAAAGCATTGATGATGATATTAATGATGAATTTTGAGAAATTTCTATACAAGAAGTACTCAATCAATTTGAAAGAAATAAAGTTAGGAATCTTGTTGAAAGGCCTAGGGACACTTTCACAATAGGCACTAAATGGGTGTTTAGAAATAAAGTAATGAATCTGGAAACATAGTTAGAAATAAAGCTAAGCTAGTTACATAAGGCTATAGTCAAGAAGAAGGTATTGAGAATGAGGAGACTTTTTCTCAAGTAGCCAGATTAGAAGCTATTAGGATTTTACTTGCTTATGCCTCACATCTAAATTTCAAACTATATCAAATGAATGTCAAGAGTGAATTCTTGAATGGATTTATTGCTGAGGATGTTTTCATTGAACAACCACATGTATTTTCAAACAACCATTTTCCAAATCATATTTTCAAATTATCAAAAGCTTTATATGGTTTAAACAAGCTCCAAGAGCTTGGTATGATAAATTAATTACTTTTCTAATTTCCAAAGCTTTTACAAAAGGAATAGCTTATCTTACTCTGTTTATAAAACTAATTTCTAAAGATTTTTTGGTTGTACAAATTTATGTAGATGATATTATTTTTAGATCTTCAAGAAATTCCCTATATACTAATTTTTCTAAAATGATGCAAAATGAATTTGAAATGAGTTTACTGGGTGAACTTAAATTCTTTCTTGGATTTCAAATCTTTCAAAATGATGAAGGAATTATTTTAACTCAAAGTAAATATACTAGAGATCTTTTAAAATGTTCTGGATTGGATAGTACAAAAGGTAGTGACACTCCCATGAGTACCACCTTTAAGATGGATCTTGATGAAAATTGTAAATTTGTTGATCAAACCACTTATAGAGGAATGATTGGAAGTCTACTCTACCTGACTGCTAGTTGTCCTGATATTATGTTTAGTGTGTGTATGTGTGCTCGTTTTCATGAAAACCCTAAAGAGTCACATTTAAATGTTGTAAAGAGAATTTTCAAATACCTCAAGAATACTCACAATATAGGACTGTTCTATCCCAAAGGACAATCATTTGAATTAGTTAGTTATTCTGATGCTGATTTTGCTGGATGTAAGTTAGATAGAAAAAGAACCTCTGGAATGTGTCACCTATTAGGCAAGTCACTAGTATCACGGTGTAGTAAGAAACAAAATTCTATTGCATTATATTCTGCAGAAGATGAATAAATATCTGTTGGAAGTTTTTGTGCACAAATTTTGTGGATGAAACACACATTGCTAGACTATGGATATCAATTCTGACATGTCCTAATAAACCGTGACAACACAAGTGCTATTAATATTTCTAAGAATCATGTTTCTCATTCTAGGACAAAACATATTGATGTAAGACATCACTTTTTGAGGAATCATTATCAAAAAGGTGATATCACTTGGGAATTCATTGGTACTGAATATGATCTTTCTGATATATTCACTAAACCATTACATTCTGAAAGATTAGACTACATCATACATGATCTTGGTATGATTAATCATAAGTAAATATCTTACTGATCTTAATGTTTAATGCTTTACTGTATTTTACTTTACAATTTCATGGTCACTGTTTCTAAGTTACTATTTTATGCTCACGGTTTCATCGTCAAGACTTTATGCTCATGGTCTGTTAACTCAATGTCTCACCGTGACTACACAGAATGCTCACTGTCTCACCATGTTGACTACCAACTGTCTCACCGTAATGACTAGTTTTCATCACAGCATAATGCCTACTCACGGTATCACTGTGAAGATTATTTTTTTATTCTTATTTTAACCCGTATCGCGGTAATTTTTATTACACCACTATTTGTTTTTCCGCGTTTTTGTTTTTATGACATTTTACATTACCAAATGATAAAACTTAAGGGTTTCATTCGATTCCTTACCCGAAATCTCTCCTAAACCTTATCTTCTCTCTCGCCCGAACCTTCAGTGAATGCCAAGAATGAAGCGTCCATCTTCACCCTCGTATGAGAAGTGCCGCTCTAAGAAACAGAAGAGGATACCGAGGATAGCTCCCGAAGGACCTCTAAACCCAAACCTGGTAAGCCGTACAGTTGTACCTGAAAAAGAGGTTTTCCAGAGTGGTTTCTATCTAGAAAATCTTTAGTTTTTAAAGTTTTAAGAGAACAAGGATGGCTTGAATGGTTCACTGGAGAAAATATACCGATTTACCCGAGGCTGGTATCTCAATTCTATCAGTATGTTAAGTTTTCCTTTGAGTTTAGAGAAAACTTTATGGTGACAAGGTGGATAAATGGTCTGAATTTCTCTTTATCTTCGAGGCTGTGGGCTGTATGCCTAGGGATTCCACATGAAAGGGTTTGTGAGGATTACCAGAGAGACCCTCCTCCAACAACCGACATCTTTGACCTGGAGAATGATTTGGAAATCCTGACTGGAAATGGCACCAATCGAAGGGCCATAGCTACTGAATTAGATGGGGAGACAAGAATACTGTTCATATTTGTTCAGAATTTGATTATCCCGAGAAAAGGAGATTTTTCTGTGATGAAGTATCATGATGTGTTCCTGATTCGCCTGTTGATGAATGGCCATAAAATCAATCTTTGTAAGTATGTTATCAACCATATCTATGAGCTGATCAAAGTAACTTCCAAATCCACCTCCTTGTTTTACTCATGGATGATTTTAGCTATGTTAGTTTCCAAAGGGATAGTTGGACAAAATAAAGAAAAGTTAGAGGACTTTGATTTCTACTTATCTGTGCATATCATCAGAAGGATGAAGATTAACTAGAACCCCTGGAAGAATCAGTGGGTTGAGGATAATGATCAACTCTATAAAAAGTTTAATTCTGTTGAATATCCAAGAAGGCCTAAAAATCTATCTGATCCTGGTTTGGAACCAGATGAAGTGGCTGAGTATTCAGAAGAAGAAGAAGAAGAGGAAGTAACAGCTGAAGTATCTCTTAGAGAAGAGGTTGAAATACCACAAATGGAAACAACTCTTGTGGAAAAAGAAAGGACTGCTGTCCCTACTGTAATCCCTACTGTAACACCTCACGATGAGGAAGTTTCTGTTAGATTGGGAGAAGAGGAAGCTCCTGCTTCTAGTGCGGATTTCAATCAAGAAGCCCATCCTAATGCTGCAAGAAAGTTGTTTTTTTTCCTGATTCAGAACATTAAGCAAACATAGAGGCAGATCCTGTTGAAGAGGATCTTTCTATTGAGAAAGAAGCAAGTCTGGAAGCTTAACCAGTGGAACAATTGGTTCCTGAGATAATTCGCTCTGCTGAAGAGAGGATGGAAATTGCCTTTCAGCTAGAAAGGAAATATTTTGCTGAAGAGATTAGAGATGATCCTGTGGATCTTATACATGTTCCTGAGCCTCAAGAATCTGAAAGGGAAGCACAATTTGAGGGAGAGGAACCTCAAAACCTTGATATTATTGAAGCTGGATCTGCTGAAGCTTCTCAACCTTCTGTCTCATACTTTGTGCACACCTGATTTGTTTTCCCAATATTTTATAATGTGAATGAGTCAGAGCTAGTGTTTAGAACTAGAATGGATCTTTCTTTTCTATTTCAACTGAAGTCTGTAGCTCATCCAAAACCAGATCCAAAGCCCCAACCTCAATCCGAATCAGAATCTGAGTTTGAAGATGACTCTGAACCTCAAACAGAATCTAAACCACTACCTTTACCTGCACCCTTACCCGAGCATCACTCTTTCGTGACTAAAGATGATCTGAAATTTTTTGGAGAAACATTTTTAGCTGGAGTTGAGAAAATTGTCTCCACACAACCTCATCCAGTGACTCATTTAAGTTAAGAAGATGCATCAATTCTCCTTGATAATATTATCTTCCATATTCAACAAAGGATGATATGAGAAATTCAAGAAGTTAGAGATATGAATAATCTGTTGAGTGCTGATGTTGCAAATATGAAAAATATCATAGCAAATTTGCAGAATGATTTATCTCTGAGATCAGAGCCTGCTCCTGTTTCTACCCCTTCACCTATTGCTGCTTCTCCTGAGACATCTGATTCCATCCTTACTAGGGAAATTTTGTCTCAAGTTCATCCGTATCTACTTTCTTTTGATGAAAATATTGGAAAAAGACACACCAAGATGCTGGACCGCATGAGGGAGCTTTTAGGAAATCTAAATAAGCTTACAGATGAATACATTGGATGCCTGCAAAAAGTTCTGAAACAGCTCAAAGTTCTAACCGAAGCTGTCAAGGCTTCACCTACTTCTGGTCAGACCTCCACATCCTCTTTGGATGATTGTATGCTGAGATCCATAATCAAGGAAGAACATCAGAGTGCCTTCAGTGGCTTGGATCTTTCCTCTTTGATATAAGTTGTTAAGAATAGTGATAGAGCATTGGACTTGGTTAGGATTCATTCTAAGATATCCAATGATTCTCAACAAGAGATCACCAAGAAAATAGATTTGTATCTCTCCTAGATTTTCTATAAAAGTGATATGATATATCACTTTATATATCTTGTGGAAAATTTAAGAATCCCTCTAGTGACTCAAGATTTTATGGCTCATGTTCAAAAACATATAGAGTTCACTAGATTGTTGGGCAGATTTACGGAAAATAAGGACGATTTTGAAAAGGATATGCAATATGGTGGTGAAATCATTACTAATTTCATCAATCTTTTTATGCAGTGTCTTCATGTGCAGAGTACAGTTATAGTTTCTCTAGCTGCTGCACCCCTTAAACCTGGTCTACCTGCCTTAGCCTCAACTGCCATGACAGTCAGCCAAGCTCTTTCTCAAATCCAGCCGGTCATTCTTGACCAACCTTAGCCTAGATCTTATACTTCTCCAACTTTGGATCCATCTATTTTTGACGGTCTACCCTTACCCTCTTTGTCTACCACATCTACGCCTTCTTCTACTACAGCACCAGCTCCTGCTGCTGCTAAAGGCAAGGAAAAAGTGGATCCCTGAAGAGTCTAGAGACTATTTTCTTTTTGATGGGATTTCATTTTCTGTTTAATGTTTTTATTGTATTCTGAACCCATTGTTTAATGAAAAATGTCGTGTTTCATTTCTTTTTCTCTACTTTTTGATAATCACAAAAGGGGGAGATAAACTGCAAGTATAAAAGGCGGAGAAAAACTACAAGTGCCAGTACTAATGTTTTACTAATGTTTTTTTGATATTCTAATATGCTAGTTTCATTAATATTATATTTCATTTATATTTTGACCATACAGGATTTGTGATCATCAAAAGGGGGGAGATTGTTGGACTCCTCATGTGTTAATCATGTTTTAATGATCACAAATCCTATTACTATTAATTAATCTCAATCTTCATTGCACATCTTGCTAATTCTCTTCAATCTCAATAATAACTACACATCATGTTTTAATGATAACAAATCTTATGGATGTTAATTACTCTCTTTATTATTTACAAGTCTTATGCATGATCACAAATCTCACATATATTATCAAGCCTTTATGTTTATGATTCATGTTCTCTTACTCTCTAATGATTAAACTTAATCCACATTCTTCATATTACTGTCTAAGTCCAAATACAAATATTTGTCTATGTATGGACTCACCGTGAAGGACTCACCGTGACCCAGACACCGTGAAGGACTCACCCTGACCCAGACACCGTGAAGGACTCACCATGACCTAGACACCGTGAATGACTCACCGTGACCCAGACACCGTGAATGACTCACCGTGACCCAGAAACCATGAAGGACTCACTGTGACCCAGACACCGTGAATGACTCACCCTGTCCCAGACACAGTGAAGGACTCACCATGACCCAGACACCATGAAGCTCATACCATGAAGCTCATACCGTGAAGCTCATACCGTGAAGCTCATACCATGAAGCTCATACCGTGAAGCTCATTCCTTGAAGCTCATACCGTGAAGACTATACCGTGAAGAAGACACCGTTTACATAATCAATGTGACACTGTTTCTTAACTTTTTGTAAATATTATTTAAATAAATCTAATAGTCATATTTGATGTTTTAATGCAATTAATGTTATTTATTGATAGTTGTTGGCATGTTAGGAAACTGTATCTGGTACCTATTAAAAGGGAATCATTACTACTTCCAGAACTCGTGGAATATAAGGAAGTTTGAGATGCAATACAAAGGTGGAGTTCATGTATGAATATACAACGAGAAGAACATAGATACACCCGAGAGCACTGTGCTGAACAAGATGAACAATCCTGAGAAAGAAAGAGATTGCAAGACTTTCAAAAAACTATTATGAATGCAATCCAACACCACTGAAGAACACATGACGAATCAAGAGATCATTTTCATTCCTGTAGAATACAAGCTGAACTACGACACTCTGTTTTTCAACAGAAAAACTAGAGAATGACTCAAAAGCATTCCTGCTGAATCCAACTAGTCCAGAGCTGCATTGATAATAAAAAGATCTTTCTAAAATCTTATCTTTTCTCTCTACATGATTTATTTATTAACTTTTGAGCAGTGTGGTGTACTCCGTATTTCTTATACACACACTTTATCCTGCACGAAACTGGAGGATATCAAAATTTTCACACCAAATCTCTTAACTCTTGTTTACCCACGTCAATTGTGGAAGAGGTCCTTTTGTGGCATGGTCTTTGTATTGTTTCCCACGAAGAACAGTGGTAGAGGTCCCTGCTTGGCCTGGACAGTTTTGTAAACTGTTGTTAACCCTGATCCAGGGTGTGGATCAAATTTATATAAATTTGAGAGGACTAAGTATCGGCTTAAGACTGATCCTCTTGTTTTATCTACTGTGCATCATTATTTTAAGTTCAAAGTATACTAAATATATCTTATTTATTCCGCTGGTATTACTTTGAAATACAAAACTATTTTAAAGCTACTTTGATTGTTAAATTAGCAAGTGTTTACACTTATTTTAAATCAGTAGGTTAGTTTCAAAAGTTAGTTTGATCTTGTGGTTAAATTAACTGAGACCTAGTCAATCTTTGGAAATCTAAGTGAACACTTACAATATGTATAAATTAACTATAGTTTAACTTGTTTTATAAATTGGGGGATTTTAAATAGACAATATTTTAGCAGAAATATTAATTGGAACTCAATTCACCCCCTTTTGAGTATCCACTCCGACCAACATAATGAAATATTGCTCATTTGTGGAATCCTTGAAATGTTTCTCATAGAGAGAAAACTCCACATCACAATAATCCTTAGCCCATGTTTCTGGAATATGTTCTTCCAACACATAAATATGAACTTTCAGGACGTAGGATAATGTGAAGGAACCTTTTCCAATCTTGTAATTTTTTTCCGGTGAGAAGGTTATAATTCTCAAGAATGAATCACGATAATTTTTTAATTCATTTTTATTTTCAAATCAACAAATAATGAGAGAGAAATTTTATTACATTATCGGATTATAGGTTGATAAATAAACACAATATTATATTTAATAATCTACAATTATTTTATTGAAACCTAATATACCTTACAACCAACTTTAGAATAACCTATCACATGGAAATTTTAGTGGAAATGATCTATATTCCCATTCTCATCTCACAAACATTATCTAATTTTTAGGTTTTTAGGTAGGAATTCCAAATTACAAATACATTAACTCATAGTTATTTGATATTTTGAGTGGACTCCCCAATCCTAAAATCCTTAAATTTTATTTCCTCTACCTTTTCTTATTAGTTACACCAAGTCCTACTTTTATAGTAAACCCTTGATGTAAACTAAGTTAAATCAATCTAAAACTTCATGTTATAACTCCTCGATAATTGAAATCACCCCACCATTTTCATATAAAAAACGTTTAACTATGGTTTGATTTTAACATAAATACTAGATGGATATACAAAATTAATATATATAATTGAGGGATTTCTATCATTAATAAAAATTTTCCCAAACTAATTGTATTACATCCATATTAATTATTGAGTGGATTTACTAAATTGGTTAATCACAACATAAATAATATTTATAGATAATGTAATATATTTTAGTTCTATCTTATGTGATTGTTAATACATTAATTCATGTGATTTTGAAAAAAAATCCATAATGAAATAACCATGAATTGGGAAAAAATATTATAATAAAGTGGAATGATCATACTATTTTACTAATGTTTAGAATAACTTGTTTATCATAAAATAATTTTTGACCAAGGTGAACAACACCTTGAAACATTTTATGGTTTAGGTTGAAACATTTAACATGTGAAAATACAAATCCCTATTGGATATATTTTTCCCTAACTCCAAACTTGAACCACCACTTTTATCTTAAGTGTTCCATCCATTCCACATGCTTTTACTCACTCATAGTTTGGGGTGAGCCAAAGGATTGGTTAATTAGGTTTTCACAAAAGAAAATACAGGCACACCAGATCTTATATAATGAGTGAATGAATTCCATTTAGATCATTAATTTAATTGTTTAATAAATTAAATTAAATAAATCACATAAAAATGTATAATTTCTTCTCATGATCATCCAGATACTTTCAAAAAATAACACATTTAATAAAAATATCATTAAATTATAATTGTTTATATTTAAGATTAATCTTACTCAAATGAATTAATTGTCTTATTTTTTAATGCATTCATTTATCTTATTTTTATCCATATATTATTGGTATTATAATCTATTATAATTTTAAACAAATTAAATATGTTTATTTATAATTATTTGTGTTGCAAAATGGACCATGGAGTCAACACAGTGAATACTCATATGAACTACCCAATATGTATTATATTAATATATTTTTTACTCCTAGAAAATGTTGAATACATATCATAACACATAATTTGATGGAATGTAATATAAAATTAATGACTACACGAAACACAAGGTGTAACAACTCAAAATTTCATGGATGAAAATTCCTCTTGATCTAATTAAATATATTATTATGGTTATATAAAATGTGAGATTCATTGTTTTTTTTTGTTTCTAGATTTTAAAATAATGTTAATAATTGTGATCTTTGTAACTATAGTCATTGAATATTGATCACTTGATTAGTATAAATACAAGACTTTAACAAATCCAATTTAATCAGACAATGGAAGTGATGGCCTCATCCAGTAGACATGCTCTGTATAAAGAACATTTTTCATAGCTCAGAAAGGAGGTGGCTTCATTGGTCTCCCCTCATGAGCAAACCCAATATGAGCATGAACAAGTTAAGATTGAGCGGAACCAACTATGGGTGAAGTAGAAGTTAATAGAGATTACCACCCAAGCGATGTTATCCGAGCCACCCTATGAATCTGTCACCATCACACACCTTACCATTTGGTCTTATGCGGATATTATAAGGGTTTATGTAACAAGACCCTAACACTATGACTATGTACATTATTTTTGTATAAAAAATGTTCATTTATTTTATTATTGTTTGTTTCTAAATAGTTTTAAAAGAAAAAATAGTATTTATAATTAATATTCAACTAAGAAATCTATTTTGATGAATTAATGTATTTTTGAATTAGATAATATTTTAATAAAATATTACTAATAAATTAATTTTTATTCAATATAAATGATCGTACAATTTTTTTGAATACAATGGTAATTTTTATTATGGTTTGAAAGCTGTTTTTTTCAAAAACCCATGAACTTTCGATAAATATCGATATTTTTTAAAAAGTAAAAATTCACATATTTAGAAAATTATTTGGATAAAATGAATATTATTTTTGGAATCATGACGTCAAAATTATCCCATGGTAAAATTTTCATAATTTTCCGGGACAGTGGAATTTTTGGGTAAAAATTGAATAATGTTTAAATATATATTGTGTTTTATAACATCATAATGACCCAATAGTGATGTAATGAAATAAGATAAACATTTTTTTGGCCAATATATGTTTTACCATTAAAATAATGTGATTTTATATTTTTTTCATTTATTTTTCAATGCTTTAGTGGACTCCCCAAGACTTATAAAACATTTTGTCTTTTTAAATTGTTTTCCTTAAGAGTGTCACTCACCTCCACAAAAGCAACCCTATTATATTAAGAAGTTCTGAAATTGGCCTCATAAAATATTTTTTCCACTCAATTTTGGAAAAAAACCATTGGAAGAAACCATGGGATGGTTTGTAGTTTTGATTAGTTTAATGTGTGCTGTCCCAAACCTTAATAATAAAGAATTCCCTCTTCTTTCCTATATAAACCCACACAAGCTCCCACTTCCTTTTCACTCAAAGCCTTTGGAGTTCGTCCAAACTCATCCCTCCTCTCTCTAGAATCTTCCCAAGGTGACATGATCTCCCTAGAAGCCTCTCTCAAGCCTCTCCCAAGCCTTTGAAAGTAGACTTCAAAAAAAGGGATTTCTTCCTCTCTCATTTTTGTCCAATTTTTGTTTATGTTGTTCTACCCTATTTTTCAAGTACAAATTCTGGGGTATGATTTCAAACCACCAACATATTTCGCACTTTATGTTTATATTATGGGGTGGAATCAATCATTATCATTTATTTCAAACCTCCTCTCTCTAGAATCAATGTGGCACACTTATGCATGAAATGAAATGTTTAAGAAGGGGGCACTCTGATAGTGCCTGATGCATTGGGTAATGTATAGTATCATGATACATCATGTGAAATGAGTGTTGACTCATGATCATTCATGTGCAATGATGGTTTACTCATACATCATGTGCAACGAGGGTTTACTCATGCTCTATGTGAAATGAGCCTTGGCTCAGGCAAAATACTTGTTAAGTGATGTTGCCACATTTCCATGTTATGATTATCATTCTTTAACATGACATTATGTTCATGTTTCTCTTGTGATCCATTGATATTCCTATTGCCTAACATGTATTTTGATCTTAATGTTATTCCTTGTTTACTCCCTTATAGGGATTTATTCCTCACATTTTTCTTATGCATGTCCTCAGGTTATCCCGAGTAATACTATATATGAGGGAATGTAGTGGTCATGTAAATGAATTTTTCAAGAAGATATTGTGTTCTATGTTTTATGTTATTATGTAATATCCTAATCCCCCATTTCACAAGATTAGTATGAACCATTTTTGAGGGAATTAAAAAAAATCCATAAGAATATATGTTGGATAACATAGATGAAAGCCTATAGAGTCATAATTTTAGAAAATAAAATCTATTTATAAGTCACTAGTTTTGGACTAGGATTACCCTTTATTTGTTACCCAGAACATTCCTTTTATTCCAGCCAATGTCCTGTAATTAGAGGACTCAAGATAACAACTGATGTGAAGGTCAATGTGATGATTGTGCTAATGATATGCCCAATCTGATGGGATTGGGAATCACGAACTTTGTCAGGATTCTCTCTCAGTTAACTCAAGATTTGAATAGAAACATGGGTCAATAGGAATGTTCAACCCCCCTAAGAAAAAAAAATTCACTATCCAAAGCTTCGTGAGACAAAGGCCTCATACTTTTAATGGATTATCCAATCCCTCAATCATCATACAATGAATCAACTCCATTGAGAATATCTTCTCCATCCTTCAATGTTCTGAACAAGAGAATATTCTTCTGGTAGCTTATTGTATTGAGGGTGAAGCTGATCAATGGTGTACATTGATAAAATATAAGAATCATGAAGAGGAGATCAAGGCATTGGAATGGAAGGATTTTTGGAAGATGTTTTTTGATAAATAGTTTTCATGAACCCTTCGGCTTAAGATGGAAAGGGACTTCTATGCCCTCAAGAAAAAAGATGACGAATCTATCGGAGCATACATGGAAAACATCACAAGCCTTGAATGATACAATTTCAGAGATGACGTTGCCCCCGATCGTAATGTTTACTTCTTATTTGGTGGGCTGAAACCTAGCATACAGATAGCCATGGCGATTGACGACTTTGATAGCTATGAGAAAATTGTCCGATGTGCCCTGAAGGTTGAAATAGAGATCGGTGAACCTCAAGGGTA
Organism: Viscum album; assembly: GCA_963277665.1. Classification (NCBI taxonomy): domain Eukaryota; kingdom Viridiplantae; phylum Streptophyta; class Magnoliopsida; order Santalales; family Viscaceae; genus Viscum; species Viscum album. The sequence goes on from OY728155.1 coordinate 730,839,676, forward strand.
TCATGGGGGTAAGAAGCATAAGGTGGACACAAAATCTAGTAGTCTAATGGATAAATCCAACAGTGCATAGAAAATCTAAAACCCGACTTGCCAAAGGTGCAGAAAGAAGAACCATAGAAATTGCGTGAAGGGGACGAAGAAATTGCATCAGGTGTGGAAGAGAAGGGAACCAAGAAATTAACCACTGACAAGAAAAACTCACAGATTCGACAGAGGAGAGGAACAATCCATTTGACTCTCAACACGTTGATCATTTTTTCAACTACAAAGAACCAGGGCATCTTGCAAATCGGTTCCCTATGCCAAGGGTTTTCATAGGCAACCAACAACCTCCAAGGCAGCAAGGGTGAGCCTTTTCCATTTCTACTACCGAAGTGGACCCCGATAATGAAGTGGTGATAAGTACAGTTGTTATTAATTCAGGAATAGCAAACATAATTTTTTGATTCATGTTTTACACATTATTTTATATCCTGAATGTTTAGTAGAATAATCCCAACACCACCACAAATTTTGGAAGTAATGATGTCGTTGAGTATGAATAATGGGGAAATCATTGTATCCCATGAATATAACTCCTCCCTTGTCATAATTGGTGGATTGAACTTCCCGATGAACCTCATCGTACCCCCTCAGGTGTAATTTGATGTAATTGTTAGCATGGATTATCTTTTCCTATATAGATCCAACATAAATTGCCAAGAGAGGGAAATCACTCTGCATGTAGAGAATCGACCCCTGATTCTATACAAGTGCAAGGAGAAAGATGAACCTTCTTTAGATTCATCATCCCAAATGTGGATATTACATCCCTATGAGCACAAATATCTGGATCAGATAATTGAGTCTAAGGAGGCAACCATCCTTGAATACATGCCTATTGTGATGGAATTCGCTGAAGTGTTTCTCAAGGAATTGCTTAGTCTTCTTCATAGAAGAGATGTTGAATTCTCAATTGACCTTATACCTAGGAAGTTTCCAATATCAAAGAATAATTATAGAATGGTTGTTGTGGAGGTTGAGGAGATGAAGAAACAACTACAAGAGAATCTAGATAAAGGGTTTACACTCCCAAGTGCTTCACCATGGGGTGAATCATTCTTCTTCTTCAAGAAGAAGGAATGATCAATGCTCATTTGAATCGATTATTGTGATCTTAACAAAATCATGATAAAGAACAAGTATCCTCTCCCATTAATTGATGACTTGTTCGATCAGCAGCATTGAGTACAATACTTCTTCAAGGTGGATTATCGGTCGAGATATTATCAAGTAAGGGTGAAGAAGGAAGATATCCCCAAGACTACTTTTTGTACAAGATACAGACACTATGAATTCATTGTAATGACTTTCAGACACACTAATGCACTATAAATCTTCATGGACATGATGAATATAGTCTTTAGAGATTACCTCAACAAATTTTTGGTACTCTATATAGATTATATTTTCATATACTCAAAAACCAAGGGGGAAAATGAGGAGAAGCTAAGAACTGTACTATAGACCTTGAGAAAGGATAAACTCTATGAAAAGTAAAACAAGTGTGAGTAATAGATAAAGGAGGTCTTATTCTTGGGCCATATCATAACAAGAAATGGAATATCTGAGGATCCCTCCAAGACAGCTGTAGTTGAGCGGTGTCCAAGGCCCACATAGGCAACGAATATCCGTATCTTCTTGGGGTTAGCTGGATATTATAGAAGATTTGTGAGAACTTTATCATGATTTTACAGCCCTCTTACCAAGCTAAATCTGATGGGAGTAATGTTTTCTTTGAGTGACGAATGAGACGAAAGCATCAAGGAGTTAAAAAAGAAGCTTATCACTATGTTCATGCTCACTTTACCAAAAAGTGGAGAACTGTTTGTGGTATTCAGTGATGCTTTGAACAAGGGAATTGGATGTGTGTTGATTCAAAATGACAAATTCATTTCCTATGCTTCCAGGCAATCGAATGTTCATGAGAAAAATTATCCAACACATGATCTGGAGTTGGCTACAGTGATATTCACTTTAAAAATATGGCGGCATTATCTCTTTGGGGAGAAGAGTGAAATATATACGGACCACAAAATCCTCAAGTATATATTCACATAGAATGAGTTGAACTTGTTACAATGAATATGGTTAGATCTGATCAAAGAATATGACTGCTCAACCCATTACCACCCTCAGAAAGTGAACAAGGTGGCAGATGCATTAAGTAAGATGGACCCAGTGATTCAATCACTGATGATAATTGAGATGGATCCAATTTTCTTAGATTTTATGAATATGGACATGGGAATCATAAAAAGGCAACATCATCAATCTTTTCACAAATGATTGCTCAACCGTTTCTTTTGAAAATGTTAAAGGATGCTTAACATGATGATGCGGGTATTCAGAAGAAAGTGGAAGCTATTAGAAGAGGGAAATACATAGAGTTCAATGTTATTGAAGAAAGTATTATGAGATATGATAAAATACTATGTTTTCCATCAAGTCCTGAGAAGAAGAAGGAACTTCTAGATGATGCACCAAGTTCAAAATTCTCTATTGACCCAAGAAACACAAAGATTTTTCGAGAACTCTGAGAGAATTATTGGTGGGATAATATGAAGAAGGAGATCGCTGAGTATGCATCAAAGTGACTACTGTGTCAGAAAGTGAAGGAAAAAAGGCATAAGTCTAAGTGGATGATGAAACCATTGCCCATACAAGAATAGAAATAAAAGAACATCACCGTGGACTTTATCACCGGACATATGAAGACATACAAAGGAAATAATGCAATCTGGGTTGTTTTAGATCGCCTTATAAAGTCTGCACACTTCATTGCAAGTCGGGAGGATTTCCCATTGCCTCAACTAGCATAAATATATATAAGGGAAGTGGTAAAGCTGCATGGAGTACCACCTTCTATTTTATTCGATCGAGATCCAAGATTCACCTCTATGTTTTGGAAGAGTCTTCAACATGCTCTGGAAACTGAACTGAACTTCAGTATAGCCTATCATCCTCAAACAGATGGCCAATCTGAGTGAACTATTCGGACACTAGATGATATGTTAAGATCATGATCTATGGACTTCAAAGGAGGGTGGGACCAACATCTTCCCCTGGTTAAATTCACCTACAATAACATTTTCCACTAATGCATCCGAATGGAACCATTTGAAGCCATGTATGGGAAGAGGTGTAAAACACCGACATGTTGGGATGTATTCGGTGAGCATAAGCAGCTAGGACCAAAAATGGTCGAATAAATGTTGGAGAAGGTGAAAACTATTCAAAGTCATATCAAGGCAGCCCAGATTCAACCAAAGAGTTATGCAGATAACCATCGACAAGACCATGAGTTTAACGTTGGAGACATGGTATTTATACTCATATATCTGTGGAATAAGGTCATGAGGTTTAGAAACCACATGTTCGAAGAAGTGACATGGGAATCCACATGTTAAGGGGGGAAACCACATGACCACATGTTCGAAGAAGTGACATGGGAATCCACATGAAGAAGAAGTGACATGGGAATCCGAGGAAGTGACATGGGAATCCGAGGAAGTGACATGGAATAAGTGACATGGGAATCCACATGTTATGGCGAACCCACATGTTTGAAACCACATGGTAAAACCACATCTACTTTAGTGTGGGAAAACACATGGCGAAACCACATGGCGAAACCACATGTACTTTAGTGTGGGAAAACCAGATGTTCGAAGAAGTGACAAGGGAATCCGAGGAAGTGATGAAGAAAAGTTACCCACATCTACTTTAGTGTGGGAAAAGGAAATTTCGAGGGAAAAATTTCTTAAGGGGGGAATGATGTAACGACCAAAACATTCATTAATGAAAATTCTTCTTGATCTAATTAAATGTCTTATTATAGTTATATAAAATGTTAACTTCGTAGGTTTTATATTTCTAAATTTTAAAATACTCTTATGAATTGTTACCGTTTCTAATATAGTCATTAAACAGTGATCACATGATTTGTATAAATATAGGGCTTTAAGAAATCCTATTTACCCAGTCAAAGGAATCGATGGCCTCATCTAGTAGACTTTCCCCACACGAATCCCATTGGTCAGTGATCAGAAAGGTGGTGATGTAATTGGTCTTTACTCTTGAACATAACCAAGCCGATACAGAACACGTTAACCTTGAGTGGAACTGACTACGGGAGAGGTAGATGTAAATAAAGATTCCCACCTGAGTGATGTTATCTAAACCACCCCAAGTGTCTTTCACCATCGCAAACCTAACCGTTCGGTCTTATGTGGGTGTTATAAGGGTTTATGTTACAAGACCCTAGAAATAGGACTATGTATATTATTTTTGTATAAATAATGTGAATTCATTTTATTATTGTTACATTGTTAAATAGTTTTTAAGCACAAATATTATATTTAGTCAATATTCAACTATGAAATATATTTTAATGAATTAATGGTTTTTTTAATTCAATAATATTTTAATAAAATATTATTATTATTATTAAATTACTTTATATTAAATATAAATTATCATATAATTTTATGAATGCAATTGTAATTTTTATTAAGGTTTGAATGATGTTTTTTCTCAAAACCCATGAATTTTTGATAAAGGTCAGTTTTTATTTTAAAAGTAAAAATTCATATATTTAGAAAATTATTTAGATAAAATGGTTATTATTTTTTGAATTATGATTTTGAAATTATCCAATGGGAAATTTTTCATAATTTTCTGAGATAGTTGAATTTTTGGGTAAAAATTAAATACCGTTTAAATATTAAATGTGTTCTGACATCATAATGACCCAATAGGGATGTAATAAAATACTGTAAACATTATTTTCAGACAATATATTTTTTATTAATAAATAATGTTATTTTGGGTTTGTTTGATTTATTTTACAAGAATTAGTGGACCCTTCAAGGCTTATAATTTTTTTTGTCTTTTTAAATTGCTTCCCTTGAGAGTGTGACTCACCTCTACATAAGAAACCCTATTATAATAAGAATTTCGGCAATTTACAATATAAAATATTGTTTCACACTACCATTTGGCAAAAACCGTGGGCTTTTTTGTTGTTCGGATTAGTTTAATGTGTGGTGTCCCAAACCTAAATAATAAAGAATTCCCCATCCTTTCCTATATAATCCCACCCAAGCACTCGCTTACTCTTTACTCAAAGCCTTTGGAGTTCGTCCAACCTCTACCCTCCCCCCTATAGAATCATTTCAAGGTTCCCCAATCTCCCATGAATCCTCTCTCGATCTTCTCCCAAGCCTTTGGGATCACACTTCCAAGTAAGGGATTTCTTCCTTTATTATTTTTTTCCAATTTTCTTTAAGTTGTTATTTGATTTGGTTTTCAATTAAAAATATTGGGGTATGAATTTGAACATATCCCATACATCACTATTTATATTTGGATGATGGTATACCCCTTTCTCTCTCATCAATACCTTCCATGTACACCCGTTACTATGCCGAAATTCCGTGGGGGGGGGGGATTTCTCTCTCCTCATTTACATCCATATAATTATTTGGTATTATGAATCTAAATTCCATTACGTTTGTTGGAAAATGTTTCTATAAGACCCCCTTACTATCCATTTAATTTAAATACAATTTGACACCCCTTTCTCTCTCATCAACCATTTTTTATGAGTTTTTATTTCATGTCGTTATGCTGCCGAAATTGCATACGACTTTCCAAGCCAATATCATTGTGTAGTGAATACCATGCACATTTCTAAATCAAGGGTATTCACCTTTATGCACATTTACTTATTGATTAAAAAGATTAATGTATTTATTATGCATCTCATTATCATGGAATAAATGATGATGACTAATTCCATGTTGTATGATCCATGTGGCACACTTAATAATGAAATGAAATGTTTAAGAAGGGTGTTCCCTAATATCACTCGAATTCATTGGGTAAAGTATAGTATCATGATAAGTCATGTGAAATGAGTGTTGAGTCATGCTAATTCAAGTCCAATGAGGGTTTACTCATGATTTATGTGCAATGAGGGTTTACTCATGCTCCATGTGCAATGAGCCTTTGCTCATGCTAATTCAATGTTAAGTGTTGTTTCCACATTTCCATATTATGATTATCATGCTTTATAAAAACTTTATGTTCATGTTTCTCTTGTGATCCATTGATATTCCTATTATTTAACATGTATTGTATTCCTCATGTTATTCCTTGTTTATTCCCTTACTGGGATTTACAGCTCACCCCTTTTTATTCATTTCCTTAGGTTATCCCATGAAATTATAAGTACAAGGGAATATAGTGGTCATGTAAAGAAAGTTGTAATGCCCAACCACCAATTAACCAGAGTCGGTGCATTATTACATATCATTGTCATGATACAAGGAATCATGCCTCGAAATATCGACTAGTTTAGTAGCCTTGGAAATAATATACATACCTATGTTCAAAATTACATCTATAAAATAAATAAAACACTAATTAATTCCATTAGAAACATCCATGCCTACTAGATTATCTCTTGAAGTCACTTATAACTAACGTATTCATATCCTAGGAAAATGAAAAATAAGAAAGGGGTAAGCTCAAAAGATCTATAAGGGTAATCAGTATAGAAGAAGATAACATAAACATTAGGCATGATGAATAATTTAAAACATATTCCTTTACAAATAATAAACATTAACATTTTATGGAAGGAATATGAGAGGAGTAAATAATTAAATAAAAAAACATAGTCATGTGTATTCTACTAGTTTAATAACCACATGAACCATCAATAATATTTTCATAATGTGGGAATGTATAATGACGGAAATTCAGAAACATCTTGTCAAGCCCTTGTCCGAGATGTCTAAAAATGATTTAGGCCTTGGAAAAAAAAATATATCAAATTGGAAAAGTCCTCAGCCAATTTCAGGTCTAATTGTCTGATGATACCTACTGAGGCATCATAGAGCTATATCGGGCTCCACCCATCACTTACTAAGTCCAATACATTCCTCATATAAAAATATTGAAACATAACATAAATATTCGTATTGAAACTACCATACAAAATGTCAATACTTCAACCATATACCATGAATGGTATAAAAATAACACAACCACAATCAAATATATTACAAAACCATCAATAAAATATGAAGGATTTTTATCATAATAAAACAACTTCCAACAAGTGTAAAATTTATCAACGGATGTTGAAAATGTTGAAAATGATTAGTGAAAACGCTTTGAGAGAAATATCCTTTTTTTGAAATCATTTAAAATTCACACATTTATAAAGGTAGTCATTTAAAAGAGATTTTATAATCAAAGTTTCCCATACAACTTCGAAACTTTTGAATGGAATTAAATGTTTAAAACAATCATGTCTATACAAATAAATCCTTAAAAGAATTTTGAAAACATTAACATTAATGAGAAAGGGTTAAAAGAATAAATCTCTAAAATAATAAAAATGAAATTTTAGTAAAAGAGACCCTTAAAAATAATCCCTTTGAAAACCCTTTTATGAAACATGGACATGGATAATAAATGTTTTCTAATAAAAACTAACTCAAAAAAATCTCAAATAATAATGAAATTGAGGAATTAACCCTTACCATGAAATTTCCTTTGGTCGAGGTTATTTAAAACCTCTTTTAGAATGACCATAGTATGTTATTAAATTATACCAGAACCATATTCATATTTATTATATCATACATGATTCATTTATGTCTTTATACCACCCATTTAATAATGATTTCTCTGTTAAATTAACATTTTAGGTAATTATTTCTTTCTTTATCGTATGTGTTTTAACTTATATCTTTTAGGTCATGATTTAAATACTTACAAAATATAAACATTGATTTATATATCATATATATTTAGAATATAAATACTTATAATAGATATATATATGGAAAGGAAGACACCGTTTATAGAGACGGTAGACCGTGCATAGGCATAAACGTTGTTTATGATTTCATATCGTATTGAACAGAAGTAAGTGAATATGATATATGTAAGTACATAAATATATATATTTATCTCCATTAGAATTATTATGTCATATATTACATATTTGTTAATAATATAAATTTTTATAATCATCGTCGAATGGTTAACGCGGGAACGAATCTCATCGCGTCGTGGTGACTGTAATTCGTACATACGCACGAGCGACAATATCATTATATTGATAGTGAAATAATATGTAATTGGATGGTATATAATATATAAAGAATCATTACCAAGTTATATTATTTATTTACATCAGTTACATTCATTATTATACCCATCAAAATAATTAAGGGTTTGAATAACAAACTACACCACAACGGGGTGATGGTAAGTCGTACAGACGCACATATGGTGACCTTTTCATTTATAGGATGGATAGAATAACATATATGGCTGTACAATATTTATAATAACATAAAAATATGTAGTAGGTACTAGAATTTTTATTTTTTTATGGAAGAAACAAAGAGAGAAGAAGTGGAAGAAGAAAAGAACTTGAAAGAGGTGATGGAATATTTACCTCTTCTTTAGGTTCTTCCATTTGATTTGATCAAAAGGGATCCTTAGGATGGCTTTATGACCAAATTATGGCCTATATGATTAATGGAGGAAGGTTAGGAGGATATTTTGTCAGGGGTTGGCCGAGACAAAAGGCTTTGGAGGTGTGAAATTAAGAGAAGGGGAAGTGACCTTTTATACAAGAGGTAAGGGTCACTTTAGGAAAATCTAGAAATATTATTTTATAATCATATCATTTTCGGATTCTAATGGATCCAAAATGAATTATTTAGAGGATAAGGTGGTAATGGATCGACAAAATATCAACCAATTGGTTTTATACAGGTTTAGGTCATCATACTAACCTTATCTTTTATATTTAACTCTTAGTTAAATAGTTTTAATTTTACTATGTATTTCTGTATTTTTATATTATATGGTTAATAAACATACTATAAAAAGCCAATAGAAGCTCATGTGGTTAATTATTAATATATATAACCTTATCTAATTCCTTTGGCTGACCCTTATATTTTTAAGAATATTATATCAATCAATAATACAGTTTTTGTTTTAAAAACTCAATTATGTCAATTTTGACACAATTTAGTATTTGATTTTTTTGAAAGTCATAAAAACATTTTAACTTAGAATAAAATTTGTTTTACCAACCCTAAAAAGACATATTAACCTTGGAAATTGGTGTAATTCATCAAAAGTCTCAATTTTTATTTATTTGGATATTTATAATATTAATTATTTTAATATTTCATTAATAAAGAAATTATTACATCATCTTTGTGTAATAATAAAATTAAATTATTTTTTGATTAAAAATTATAAATAAAATACCATTATGTAAGAAATATTTTTATCTTTCTAATGAATATTTATATTCTAATTTATATTGTGTTTAACCATTTATTAAAAATGGTTTAGTTATTTAAATTTGAATTTTTCTCTTTTAACTCTTCTTTAAATAAAATAATAATAAATGTCCTAATCTAATCCAATTGGACCAAAGTGGATCATATTTTATTCCTAATATTGTTTTTGTTAGAATTACACTTATCCAATAGAATTAAGACACATGTTAGGATAATTATGATATCATTTTTATCCTTAATTACGCTATTTACTTTTAACCGTGGTAAATAAAAGTCAAAAGATACTATTCACCAAAAATTATTTTCATCTTATTGAACAAAATTTTACTTAGTGATATTTTCATTTTCTATCATATTATTTAAATTAAACTCACAAAAGTGGTAAAATTATGTTTTAGGCAAATTTGTAAATAGTCTTTAGAGGTGGGTAAAAGACGGTAAAAAGTTTACTAAAATTTTAATATATATAAACTTATTATAAAATGACTATAATGAATTAAATTGAACTTATATAGGTATTATGCATCTTTTTTGAGCTTAAATAAATTTAGATAAATTAAATAATTATTTAAATAATAATCCAGTTTTAACCAATATCACAATGTTTTTGACTATATATCAAAAATTGAAAGTTTCATAAAAATACCAAAATTCACCCTAAGCTAATTTCGATATTATGAATTCAAAAATGAAGTCCATTTTAAAAAATAAAATTTATAAAAGTTCAAAAAGTGGGTATAACTATACATAATAGCTAGTTTGATTGGTCACGGTGTGTTAAAATCTCGAAGTTGCGTACAATGCATGTTATTTCATTATTCAAAGGGAAACATACCATTGAATCTTGGGGTGTTAAATTCTTCCCTCATTCAAATAATTTAATTCTTGAAATTTCTACAATACTATAGCACAAAAAGATTCGGGTGGTTCTTCCTCATAAGTTCCTTTGGTTCCCACGTTGCCTCTTCCATCTTATGGTTTCTCCATAGAACTTTTACCAGACGAGTCATCTGGTTTCTCAAAACTTGTTCTCTGGTATCACGAATCTTGATAGGATGTTCACAATAAGACAAATCTGGTTCCAGTTCAATTTCCTCATAGGTGAGTACATGCATTGGGTTAGGCATGTATTTTCTCAATAGTGATACGTGGAACACATCGTAAACTTCGGAGAGACTTGGTGGCATTGCCAATTGGTAAGATACAACCCCAATTTTTTCTAGAATTTCAAAAGGTCCGATGTACCTGGGGCTTAATTTACCTTTCTTACTGAATTGTATAACTCCCTTCCATGGAGATACCTTCTAGAAAACATGATCTCATTTATTAAATTCCAAATCCTTCCTTCTATTACTGTCATATCTCTTCTGCCTAATTTGAGCTGCGTTGATGTGTGTATGTATAATCTTCACTTATTCCATTTTTTCTTCAATATGTTCTGGGGCTATGCGTTTTCTTTCACCAACATCATCCCAATAAGTTGGTGTGCGACAGCTCTATCCATATAACGCTTCATATGTGTGACATCTGAATACTTTAATGGAAGATATTGTTATAGATAAATTCTACCAGAGGTAAATATTGATCACACATACCTTGAAAGTCAAGTGAGCAAGATATCAACATGTCTTCTAAGGTTTGAATAGTATATTCTGATTTTCAATTAGTTTGAGGGTGGTAGGCAGTGCTCAAGAGAAGTTCAGTATCCATGGCTTTTTGAAAACTTTTCCAAAATCCTGATGTGAAATGGGGATCATGATCCGAAACAATTGATATGGGTACTCCATGTAGTCTTAAAACTTCATTAATATACATTCTTTCTAAATTTTCAAGTGTTATATCTTCTCTTATAGAAAGAAAATGTGATGACTTGGTAATGTGATCAACAATGACCCATATTGCATCATTACTTCTTGGAGTCTTTGGTAGACCCACGACAAATTCCATCATAATATCATCCCATTACCACTCAAGATTGGGAAGAGGTTCTGTGAATCCTCTAGGATGTCGTCTTCTAGCATTCACTTGTTGGAAATCCATACATCTTGACACAAAACCAACAATATCTTTTTTCATGTTGTTCCCTAAAAATGTTCCTTCAAATCTCTATACATCTTGGTGGTCTCAGGGTGTATTGAGAAATTAGATCTATGAGCATCATGCAACAATTCCATTTTTGGATCAGGTATATCTGGAACACAATGTCTCTTCCAAAATTTCAAAATTCCATCTTCATATATGAGGTCACTCAATCACCCATCATAAACTTTCAGTAGTTTAAGGCATCATCACTGCCTCATGTTGAGTTTTGTTTGTGAGAAAATATACTTCAAACTCTTGTTATCAGTATAAATCTCACATTTTTCACCATAGATATAGTGTCTCCATATCTTCAGAGTGAAGATTACAGCTGCTGACTAATGATGATGAGTGGATCGTTTTTCTCATGAATTTTTAGCTGTCGTGATGCATAGGAAATAACTCTATCATTTTGCATTAGGAGACAACCAAGTCCTTTCTTTGAATCATCACTATAAATAACAAACCCATCATTCCCTGATGGTAGAGTCAAGATAGGATCATTAACTAATCTTCTCTTCAGTCCTGTAAAAACATTCTTCACACTCTTCTGTCCAAACAAATTTAACCCCTTTACGTGTGATCTTGGTTAATGGGTTAGCCAATCGGGAAAAATTCTGGACGAAATGTTGATAATAACCTGCTAAAACAATAAAACTACGTACCTCAGTTATACTCGTCGGTGCTGGCTATTCATGGATTACCATGGTCTTTGAAGGATCAATAGAGATTCCTTCCTTAGAGACAATATGACTCAGAAATGAAATATCCTAAAGCTAGAATTCACACTTTCTAAACATCCCATATAATTCATTTCTTCTAAGAGTATTCAGAAAAATGCGCAATAAATTTTCATGATATTCGTAGATTTTGGAGTATACTAAGATATAATCAATAAATACCACTACAAATTCATCAATATATTCTTTGAAAAATCTATTGATTACATCCATGAAGACCGAGGGTGCATTAGTCAATCCAAAAGGCATTACTATAAACTCGTAATGTTCATACCTGGTTCGAAATGATTTTTTTTTGAATGTCTTCCTTCTTCACACAGAACTGATTATATCCAGATCGAAGGTCAATATTTGAAAAATACTGATCTCCATGAAGTTGGTCAAATAAATCCTCAATGTGAGGTTGGGGATACTTTTTTCTTTATTGTTATAGCATTGTTCACTCTGTAGTCAATGCACAACCTCATAGATCTGTCTTTCTTCTTAACAAAAAGGGCAGGGGATCCCCATGGAGAAACACTAGGGTGAATAAATCCTTAATTACACAATTACTCTAGTTCTTTTTTTGTTCCACTAATTCCATGTTGCCCATTTTATACAGGGCCTTAGATATGGTCTTTGAAACAGGCATTAAATTATTGGGAAACTCAATTTCTCAATCTAGAGGATGTCTAGGTAAATCCTCTAGAAACACATTAACATATTCTTGCACAATAGGTATGTCCCCTATTCAAACATTCTTTTCCTCGCCCATAATTTTTTCATTCTCATCCTCCATAATAATTGAATTTAGTAGAGATACTGGGGGTGCATCTAGATAAGAATAAGATGGTGATGTTTTCACTCTAAAGATAAGGTACTCCTTATCATCATCGAGAATTGTAACCTCCTTCTTCTTACAATAAATTTTTGTATCATGGTCTGAAAGAAAATCTATATAATGGATTATATCAAATTCAATCCTAGGTTTGACGATTAGATTAGTATATAAAAATCGTTTATATGCCTTAATGGGGACTAATTCACAAAACTTTGTTTCAATAATACACCCCCTAGAAGTTTTGCCTGACAACTCCCATGTTAAATCAAATTGGAAATATCAAATTTTCTTTACAAACTGGGAAGATATGAAACAATGAGAAAATCCCGAATCAAATAAAGCATTGGCTAAATTTGAGGAAACCATTAAATAAACTGCCACTTTGTCTTATGAAGCTTCAACCTCAGCAGTAGTGATCACATAAGATTGGCCTTGATCCCTTGGCCTTTTATGAGGCAATTTTCCCTGATTGTTAGGACATTTATTTGCATAATTTCCCATCTTTCTGCAATTGTATCATTGAACAGTGGTAGCTTCTTTCATCCCCTTAAAATCACTAGAAAGATGGCATTTCTTTCCACATTGGTAGCATACTCCATTTCCTTTTAGATAGGCACCAGGGTGCTTCCTTCCACAATTATCACAAGGTAGAAATTCAACTCTTCTTGTCTTCCCTGTTTCCTTATTTCATTTCCTTGAGTGTTAAGTATATTTCTTATTCACTTTCGGTGCTTTAAAGTTGTAAGACATAGAGAATTCATTTCCTATATTGATATCACATGAGACAGTATCTTCATACGATGAAGAGGATTATTAGACTAATTCTCGGTCGATAAATGGTTTTATCCAATCAAAGAAATGATAAATCTTACTTCTTGGGTTACATATATAATCTGCAGCATACCTTGATTACATTGTAAAGTTATCTTCATACTTTGCAACATTCTCATCCTAATTTTGTCTCAGAATCAGAAATTTCCTATCCATATCTGTTGGATGGTCATGAGGAATGTATTTTTCTAAGTAAATCTCTTTAAACTCCATCTATTTCATACATTATACTTTTTCATCCTCTTTATTGTTTTGAATTAATGACCACCGTTGATCTTCATCTTTGGTGAGGTGATAAAATGCCATGACAACTTTTTCCCTTTTGATACTCCACAGAGCATGGAAGATTTTCTCTAAGGAACTTATCCATTGTTTAGCTACAAATGGATTCATCGACCCATTGAATTTTGATGGTTGTTCCCTCATGAAGTGATCTAACATTGATCGTCTACGTTTTGGATCAGGGTTCTCCATAAGGGTATAGTTATTATTCATATCCTCTGCGAGTTGTCCCAATATGGTGATTAGCTGATCAACACCAATTGCATCACCAGCTCTGCTATAATTATCTTGAGTTGGAAAGAAATCCCTACATGGATTAAGTGTGTTGATATGTTTTCCATTTATTCAAATAGGTGCCACTTATAAACAATTATATACAGTAGATTAGTTTATGAACTGTAATACATAATTCCAAACTTGTAAAACACTTAAAATAAATTGAAAATTTTATGGATATAATCTATAATCATAAAAATGTATTCTTTGAGGAGGTATATACTCATAATTCCTTTCTAATGGGTTGTAACGAATATGATAATTATCATATTCATATCCCTTGGAAGTGTCGTAACCAAGAGTGCAGCAAGGCCCGTTGTCGTGCACCAGTTCTCATTTGAGTCTAGCTCAAAGCGGTGTTTTCAGGTTTCATCCCAAGGTACATCTGTGCCAGAGCCTCCTTTACCTGCTATTATCCAGAAAGGGATGTATTGCTTGGAAAAATAAAATAATCTCTACCGTACCAAATTTCTAGAAATTTCTTCTATACTAATCCTCAAAGTCTATATTAGGGTAATGTTCTCTAACCAGAGTTTTTATAAATATAGTTTCCAAGGTTTTCAAAAAACTTCCTCTGATACCAACTGTAATTCCCGACCTCCAGTTACCCAGAGTCGGTGCATTATTACATAAAATTGGAATGATACAAGGCATCATGTTCCGAAAGACTGATCAGTTTAGTATCCTTAAAAACAAGATACATTTAAACGTTCAACATTACAACATGAAAATAAATACAACAATAATTAATTCAATTAGAAATAGATAAGCCTCCTATATTATTCCTAAAAGTCACTCATAACTAACTTCTTCATATCCTAGAAAAATGAAACATAAGAAAGGGGTGAGCCAAAATCTCAGTAAGGGTAAGAAATACAACATAAGATAACAAAAACATTAGTCATGGGGAATAATTTAAAACACATTCCTTTAAAAATAATAAACATTAACAATTTATGGTAAGAAAATGAGTTGAGTAAATAATTACATAAAGAAATAGTCATGGGTATTCTACTAGTCGAATAACCACATGAACCATCAAAAATATTTCGTAATGAGGGAATGTATAATGCCAGACATTATAAAACATCTTTTCAAGGCCTCAGCCAAGACATCTAAACATGATTTTGGCCTTGGACAAAACCATATATCAAATTGGGAATGACCTCATCCAATTCCACGTATAATTGTCTAATGAGACCTATCGATGCATCAAGGATCTATAGTGGGCTCCACCCATCACTTACTATGTCCAATACAATCCTCATATGAAAAGGTTGAATCATAACATAAATATTCGTATTAAAACTAGAATATGAAATGTTAATACTTTAACCATATACCATGAACGGTATAAAAATAACACATCCATATTTAAATATATCGCAAAAACTTCAATAAAATATAGAAGAGTTGTATCATAATAAATCAACTTCAAAAAAGTGTATATTTTATCAAAGGATGTTGACATAGTTGAAAATGATCAGTGAAAACTCTTTGAGAGAAATATACTTTTTTGTGAAATCATTTTAAAGTAACACATTTATAAAGGTAGTCATTTAAAATATATTTTTGAATCAAATTGTCCTATACCACTTTTAGAATTTTTAATGGAATAATTTTTTTTAATACAATCAGGTCTACAAAAATAAATCATTAAATCCATTTTGAAAACATGAACATTAATGAGAAGAGTTTAGAAGAATAAATCTTTAAAACATTTAAAATGAAATTTTAGTAAAGGATTCCCTCAAAAAAAATTCCTTTGAAACCCTTTTATAAAACATGGACATGGATAATAAATATTTCCCAGTAAAAACATACTCATAAACAATCTAGAATAATAATGATATTGAGGAATTAACCCTTACCTAGAACTTTCCGTTGGCCGAGGTTATGTTTAACCTCCTTTATAATGACCATAGTATGATATTATATTATACCGGAACCATATCCATATTTTTTATATCATACATGATTCATTTATGACTTTATACGAGCCATTTAATATTGATTTCCATAATAAATTAACGTTTTGGGTTATAATCATTTTCCATATCATATGTGTTTTAACTTGTATCATTTAGATCATGCTTTAAATACATCCAGAATATAATATTTTATTTATATATCATATATATTTAAAATATAAATTTTTATAATAGATATATATATGAAATGGATGGCACTGTTTATGGAGATGGTAGGCTATACGTATGCATAAATGTTGTTTCTGTTTCCATATCGTATTGAACGGAAGTAAGTGAATAAGATAAATGTAAGTACATAAATAAATAAATAAATATATATATATATCTAGTAGCATTATTATCTCATATATTACATACTTATTAATAATATATATTTTTTATAATCATCGTTGAATGATGAACGTGGGAATTAATCTCATCACGTCGTGGAGACGGTAATTCGTATGTACGCACGAGCAAGAATATCATTATATTGATGGTGAAATATTATATAATTGGGTAATATATCATATATAAAGAATCATTGACATGTTATATTCATTATTTACATTAGTTATACTCATTATTATACCCATCCAAATAATGAAGTGTTTGAATAACAATCTACACCACGACGTGGAGACGATTAGTCATACGTACACACGTATAGTGACTTCGTCAGTTATAGGATGGATAGAATAATGAATATGGTTGTAATATATTTATAATAAAATCAATGTATGTAGGATGTATTGTATTTATTATTTTGGTATGGAAACAAAAAAGAAAGAGGAATTGGAAGAAGAAAATTACTTGAAAGAGGTGATGAAATATTTACCTCTTCCTCGGGTTCTTCCATTTGATATGATCTAAAGGGATCAATAGAGTGGAATTTTGACCCAATTAAGGCCTCTAGGATTAAGGTATTACGGTTGGGAGGATATTTGGGTAGGTTTTGTCCGAGAAAAAAAGGCTTTGGTGGTGTGAAATTAAGAAAAGGAGAAGTGCCCTTTTATGGGAGAGGTGAGGGTCCCTTTAGGAAAAGCTAGAAATATTATTTTATAATCAAATCAGTTTCGGATTATAATGGCTCCAAAATGAATTATTTATAGTATAAGGTTGGGATGGAACGCAAAACACTCAATAAATAGGTTTTAGATAAGTTTATGTCATTATTCTAACCTTATTTGTAATATTTAACTGTTAGTCAAATAGTTTGCCATTTACCATGTCTCGTTGTATTTTTATATTATATGGTTAATAAACATTCTCTAACAAGCCATGACAATCTCATGTGGTTCATTATTAATACATAAAACCTTATCTATGTCTTTTGGTCAATCATTAGTTTTTTTTAAGAATATTATATCAATTATTATTATAGTATTTGTTTTAAAAACTCAATTATATCAATTTGGAAACTATTTAGTATTTGATTTTTTTGAAAGTCATAAAAACTTTATAACATTGAATAATATTTATTTACCCAACCCTAACATGTCACATTAATCTATAAAATTATTTTAATTCATAATAATTCTCAATTTATATTTATTTGGATATTTATAATATCAATTTTTTTAATATATCATTAATAAGGTAATTGATGCATCATCATTGTGTCATAATTAAATTAAATTATTTAATGTCTAAAATTTATAAATAAAATACCATTATGTAGGAAATTTAATTATCTTTATAATGAAGATTTATAGTCAAATTTGTATTGTCTGTAACCCTATATTAAAAATGGTTTAATAATTATAATTTGAATTTAACTTTTTTAACTATTCTTTAAATAAAATAATAATAAATGCCCTAATCTAATCTAAGTTGTACAAAGAGGATCATATTTTATTCCTAATAGTTTTTTTTCGAATCATACTTATCCAATAGAATTAATACATGATTTAGGGTAATTATGATATCATTTTTACCCTTAATTACCATATTTACTTTTAACCGTGGTAAATAAATGTCAAAAGTTACTCTTCACCAAACATTATTTTCATCTTATTGAACCACATTTTACATAGTGATGAGTTTATCTAATACATCATGTTTAATGAGTAATAAAGAATAGAGATGTCATACAAGGTCTTTACATAGAGTGTTATGTTTCTATTCTCCTAGAGTAATAACTATACTGCAACTTATATATATATAACTTTAGATATTTAATATATTCATATATATATATATATATATATTTATATTTTGTGCAGTATCAACTTAATTACCATATGGAACACATTTTGATGAGGTTTAATAAATATAATAAAATAATTTTTAATTAAACATAATTTGGTAATATACATGACATATACAATCCAGTTAGATGATGTGTATATTTCTCATTTTTTATATGTGGAACATGTATAGGAACTTAGTGAGTAACCGTGACATAAAATTGGATAGAGTAAAAAACATGTGAATGGGATGTATGGTATGTGTTCCTTTATTGACAAAGTCCCTGATCATGTAAGTTGTGTAATAGAATACAAGGCCCATCTTTGATGAATAGACTACATGTTGTGTACCTATACCCCATGTTGTGTATCCCAACGGACCATGCACTAGCCTAGACCAATCAACATGTGGTGTATTTAAATACACAATGCATGTAACAAATTATCATTTCTGAATTAATTATAATTTAATTCTTATTGAATTGAACCAAGGTACATGACATGTACCGACGGGCTGCACAGTGTGTAAACTGGTGTTAATCAACATTATCCTCACCACCTTCATATGAGTTCCCTAAATGTATTTCATTCATAAAATTAATAAATTTGATTGTATTTGTGAGAAAAATGATAAATAAGAGTAGATATCACTATATGGATTAATGAATTATTAAGCTATAAATATAGAATAATGATAAATGATTAAATTTAAAAATGATCAATAAATATTTATAAATAATTATAAATAATTATGGGTCTACATTGACACAACTTGAAGGCCTTAGGTGGAGTAGAATAACTAGAAAGGGATTTTCCAATTATGATTTATTTTATCAAAATTGATGATTAATACCTAGATCAATAGAATTGAATCAGATATTAATTGATGGTTGAATTCCGGGACCAAGATGTGAGATCATCATATATTATTTTTAACAAATTTAAAACATTAATGAGTTACCTTCTGATGAATTATGTCTTCATTTATGTATATAAAAATGTATCAATGTCATACCATTCTTTCATTATAGGAATCAATAGAAGATTCCCTCCAACTGTGATCTACAAATGTTTCATGAACTTTCGAATGTCACAATAGGAATCTACCGGTTCTAGTGTTGTAGATCCTAATTCTTGAATTAGTTTTCTTTTGATAACCATGTGCATATCTTGAATACAGATTCTCTTTGAACTTTGTATACTTGAGAGTGGTGGTGGTGGAGGAGCTCTCTTTTTTAATGAGAGTGTTTTTGGAGAGGGAGCACTCTAGGGGATCGATGTAATTCTATCTAATTTTTTTTGTACACAACAATATGAAATGGAAACCGCCACATGAAAATAATATAATTATTTTTATATATTTCTAATGTTAGAAAATAAAAATTTCACATGTGTCTATATTATTCACTTAATCAATGTGAAACCATGTTCCAATAATAATAATAATAATAATAATAATAATAATAATAATAATATTTCTTGACATACAAAAAACTCACATATTAAATTCAATAATATTTTTTCAAATAATGTTCAATATATAATATATTTTACTCGATCATTAGACCCGTTCATCTGTTCATGAATAATATTTATTGGGCCTTGATTAATAATTATTTATATAATTAATAAATATCACTACATTATTCAACATTAAATAAATAAATATTATATTCACATAATATCAAAAAAATATTTATTAAATATTTTGGTCACAAAATATTCTGTTGTATAAGTGGTGAAAAAACATATGAGATCATGTAAACATGAATAATTATTAATTCATGTGCGA
The DNA here is from genome assembly GCA_963277665.1 of Viscum album. NCBI lineage: Eukaryota > Viridiplantae > Streptophyta > Magnoliopsida > Santalales > Viscaceae > Viscum > Viscum album. Next base: position 730,860,041 of record OY728155.1, read on the forward strand.
TAATAATATTAATTGAAATTGTTAAATAATAAATAATATTATTATTTAAAATAGATTCTAGATAAATTTATTATGTCAACCTGAAGGCCTCATTCTTAGTTTTATTTGGCAAAGAACCCCAATGTCCAAGGTCAGCTTCTACCAATAAGTAAAGGAACCCATATAGAAATATTTTAATGTCACAATGATATAAAACCTCATGTAAAATTTTAGTACATAATATAATCCATTTATCATGATATCTATAATAATATAAGTTTCCTGATGGTTACTTAAACCTATGTACTATATGTATTTTTCTTTGAATTTCAAGAAATTGATCTTTGGTATAGAATATCATAGCACTAGATTTATTTAGGCTATACAATTTCCATAAAAGGTATAGAAATATAAACTTCTAGTAAAGTCCAAAATGTACAATTCTTTTATCACATTATCCATTAATAAAATATTAATCATGAAATTCCCAACATATCCTACCTCACGGTGAACATATGGCATAATAGCTTTCATAAATGCATAAAATTACATGACTCATTATATCGATTAAAAATAATATTAATTTATAAGAACCAATAGACAAATAAAAAAATATGATCACTATAATAACACTTAACTTATTTATAGATTTTAATTAAATATTTAAAAATATTTATAACATAACTTAAAAAAACCACGGCAGGACTATACAGGTTAAGTGTCATTAGAAACTGGGAAACATAAATAACTGGTTCATAAAACATCCACATTGTCTCCTACATATTTCTTCATAACTAGACTAATTTTTGACATATCTTACGTAATACCCTTATTAATGACATGAGAAAATGAAACAAATGAAAGGGTGAGCTCAAATCGTCAGTAAAGATAAATAAGGGAAATATCAATCATATCACAATGATAAGAACATTACATTTGAAAATCTTATCCTGCATATAAAAGATCATAATACCATGTCATGGGATACACCATAAGAGTGAAATGTAATATCAATAGTCATAACATAAGACATTAAATTTAGTATCATACACACATAATCCTAGGAAATCATTTCATATTAGTTACTGATCATTGTTGAGACCATCATAGTGGACAAATTCAATTACTGAATCGAGTTCACTCATCGTTCCAGCCCTGTATTTATGAACCAAATTTACTTGTCATTCCAGTAATACCTATCTCACAAGATATAAATATATACTCAATGCACTAAATAGAGATATAGTTCCCACTCATTCCATAATGAATCCATTTCTACATGTGCCATATAAACATAAAAACCATTCAACACAGCATAACCTATGAAATAAAATGGGTTTCTTAAACATCATTGCATCATAATTGATATAAAAATGGATTTCCTAAATAAAATTCCATCATAAAAAAAATAATATTAATAATAGGGGTATAAATATAACCTTATTTAAATAGTGTCATCTTAGATGGAAAATAATTTTGAGAAAACACTTGAAATTGAACACTGAGGAAAATACCATTTCTTATTCCAAAATGCTTTCCTTCCAAAAAATGCCACACAATTTTAGAAAAAATCATTTTATATAGAAATAAAATTTAATGATTTTGGGGTAATCATAAATGAAATAAATTATTATGAAGGCTTAAAAATATTTTTATGTTGTGCAAGTTAAAAAACATTATTGTCGTACTTTTGCTGGAAAAGTAAAAAAGTACCTCATATCGAAAAGGAAAAATGATTTCATTCATACTCTGACAATGAGGGTGTCAGATCTGCCCCTGTTTTAAGGAAACCAAGGAAGGACTACTCTGCAGTTCCGAGGACCGTGTCCACTAGGGCATCTGCCAAGAAGGAGATTGAGAAGCTATAGAAGGAGCAGCTGGACAAACAGAAGTTCTATAAGAAGTTTCTTAAACAATACGAGACCCAATCAGAATGGGAATCAGTTGATGCTGATGACATGATCGGGTATGGGGGTGGTGACTATGAATGTTTTGACTTGTAATCTCTCTCTCTTCCTTCTCCTGTTTCTGCACTTTTATTTTATTAATAAATTTGGTGGTCCAAGCTTGCTTGGATCAGAATTTCTGGTAAAAATTCACAAATGGGTCAAATTGACTTTAACTATTTATAGAAGGAAATAATGAATAGCTTTAAATACATATTTAGGAAACGTAGATGTGGATATTAAATATTCCTCTGTAAATACTTATGAATAAACTATCTCGGATGAAAACATGATTTTCAATGTTATCCATTACCTTAGGTCTAGTATGATTTGTATGTATCAAAAACTCCTGTATAATTATTTAAATAATGTTATGGATTTATTCTAGAATCATAATAATTTTTATGATATAATTTATGATCATATTTTCATCTGTTTGTCAGTAACATTTCATTATTACTCATTATTTGAGTATTAAATAATTTATGTTCTTATGCATGTTTTCCAAGATAAGTTCTTATTAAACTTTTTAGGTTATAGTTATATCATTTATAAAATGGTTTTATTATAATATATATAATATTTATTCATTAAATTAATTTATATAATCATGTATTATTGAAGATTATGTTGGAAAAATCACATTGCACTATCGAGACACTAATCCATAAGTATGCATGAGCAACAATATCATTCCCATAATTGTTGAATGGTATTGAATTAGATGGTTATTAGTATCTCATAATCATTATAATTTTATATTAATCATATATATATTTATTTATTCCATCATTTTATCCATATATGAAATGTGGTGGTGAAAAATGGATTACAACATGGCATGGAGATGGTAAGCTGCACCTATGCACGTGTGGAGATTTCATTTTTCATTAGATGGGAAGAAGGTGGAAAATGGTTGTTTCATAATAATAATATCCTATAATTATATATGAACTACTGGAGTTATTAAATTATAATTAAACAACTAATGAGGGTCAAGTTCAATAAGAATTAAGTATTAAAGAATCAGTAAATGATATTACCTCTTATTCGACGTGCCTCCTCTAAATTTCTTCTTAGAGGACTGGAGCTGGTCATTGAAGAAGCCCAAGTCATCTAAGATGTTTTTAGGGAATTTTAGAAGGTAAATGGGAAGGGTATGGTCAATATTTAAGGTTTAAAATGAAGTGAAGTGTTGATGGAGTAAGTGCCCATTATAATTACGGCAAGGGGCACTTTTGGAAACCTCAAAAATATTAATTTTTAATAATATAAAACCCTACATAAAAACCTCAAAATATCCCAATTTTGAAGATGATATGATAAAAAGTTGTTATGGAATAGAAAAATAAATTTTATAAAAGTGTTTATTCCAATTTAAGCATTATCATTTTAATTAACACTTAATTATTCTATTTAATTTTTAACAAGAGTAACAAATATTTCATCTTTAAAAGGGTGGAATATTTACTTATTTAATGACAATTAGACAATAAATAAACTATTTATAACCTTTTATCCCATATCATAATTATTATATATTTTTAAAAATTATTTATTATTTTTAAATAAATTAACAAAACCTTATTTTGACAAAATTTCTATAGACAAAATTTTGACACTATTTTTTTCGTGGATTTTTCAAAAAAAAAAGAAGTGAACCTTGGTAAAAATATTTTAGTATATCTCTAAGAGGTAATGGTAATATATAAAATTAATTTTACATAATAATTATCCAAAATTGTATTTATTAAAGTATTTTTAATAACATTTATTTGATCTCTTCGTCAATAAAATAATTACAACCTCAATTTTATATAATTATTTAATAAAACTATTTGATAAAAAAATACTAAATAAAATAATATGATAAAAATAAATCGATTATATTTCATAATAATACTTTTATATGAATTTATCTTCTAAATAACCCAACATTAATAATTATATACTCTTTTAGAACCTGAATGTGACAAATTTATCTTCCCTTTAAATAAAATAATATAAATATCATAATATCTACAATAAGCCTCAAAATGGTCAATAAGAAGAACCTTGGATGATTATGGTATATATATACTCGACAAAAATTGTTTTCCCAAGTTTTTTGGCCTTTTGATGGTTATTAATAATTTAATAAAAATTGTTTTATTTATTTCTCATCAATTAATTAATTTTTTCATCATCCATGTATAAGTCTTTAAGGTTTGTATTTATTTCCTAAAAATTATGGATAAATTTTTATGATAATTAAAAAAATTTAAAATTTTAAATGAGATTTTGTAATCATATTTTTCTTCTACAGAACCTTATATATAAAATAATTTAATTATTAAAGTTTGAGTGAGACATATTTTACTTTTCTTTAAATAAAATAAATTAATTGTCCTAATGTCATGTAATGGGGTTCTAATAGAAACTATTTTGACCCAATTATGTTTTAGGGAATGTTATAATTATAATATAGTATTAAGAATATTTTAGAGCACTTTTATAATATTATTTTTACCCTTAATTTCTTGATTTACCGTTTTACCATGTCAAAAAAATTTAACGAAGTTACAATTCATATTGCCCCAAAATAAAATAAACATATTTACATAATTTAGTCCTACTGATTCTAATTATGGAATCTATATTCAAAAATTCAAAACACAGAAGTTATAATTATATATTTAAAACTAATATTTTTTTCCAAATGAGAAAAATTGTTTTAGAAGTAAAAATATTGCAAAAGGTTGAAATATTTTTACATCTGTATTTAATGTAAAATTAATTTCAATGGATTAAATTATATTAAATGGAAAATATATAATCTTTTTGTAATTTTAAACCATTCAATAATATACTTTAACCATGTACATTTTTTCAATGAAAATGTTATTTACAATTAAAATTTAGTGTATTTTTACTATTCATCAAAACATGAATGTTATTATAAAAATATCAAAAATTTACCCAAAATAAATTTTTATACCCAACTTCATAAGAAAATGTTTTTGTTTTCATATAAATACTATTAATGTGTCAAAATATTAATTTAAAATGGTTTCACAATTCTAATGTGTAAAAATAATGTTTAAAAAATAGGTTTTTATACATCAAGTAGGGTTTTATTCATACCCTATGACTAAAATATCTATTTTATGAATATAAATAATAATTTATTAAATATATAACACATATATATCTCATTAATTCCATTACCAAATGTAATTCACTCAAAAATTCAACTATCATTATATATTGTTCATATATAATTGATATCCAATTAATTCACAATGAATTATCATAAGTTAGTTATAATTATTACCACTAACCTAACGGAATGGATATAATAGTAATTTTATAATAAGGGTGTCCCATGGTTCATTTATATGCACAAATTTATGAGAATGAATCTTCTGATGAATAAAAATTATTTAAAGAAAATATTTCATAAAAACATGTCGGTGTTACATTCTACCCCCTTAAACTGAATTTCAGCCTCAAAATTAATTACTTGGAATCAAACATATGGGGATACCTCACCCTTATCATATCCTCATGTTCCCATGTAGCTTCTTCAAATGGGTGGTTCGTCCATAAAACATTAACCAAGTGAGCATTCTAGTTTCATATAACTTTTTCACTACGATCCAGAATCTCTAGTGGTTGTTCTTCATAAGTAAGATATTTCTCCAATGGTAAGACGTATGATATTAATACATGTAAAGGATCATGTATGTACTTTCTAAGATAGGGATACATGGAACATATCATGACATTATGGGTGATTCGGTGGAATGCCAACTGGTAAGCTACCTTCCCAACACGATCCATTTTTCTAGTAGAAATGATATAACTAGGGATTAGTTTTTCCTCATTTCCCAATATCTTTACTCTCTTCTAGGGAGATATTCATAAGAACACCTTATCACTCTCTTCAAAACTAGGCCTTTTCTTTGGTTGTCTATATCAGGGGATGATTTCACATGGAATAGATACACGCTAAATGGTATGCAGTCAAGTAAGCTTGATAGGTGCCTTGTACAGATAAATGATGGAATTGACAGTATGGGTGTTTCTGGAATGACTCTGCCCAGAATTCATTCTGACCACAATCCTTTATGAATGGAGTTATTTTTCAATATCCTGAGATCAGTTCCATTGCCCTTCAAGTTTAACAATTCCTGGTTGGTTGTGCCAGGATGTAGAGAACTTGTAAGGGAGGCTTGGGATGTTGTTGTACAGGGTAGTGCTTTGCATATTCTTTCCATCAAACTGAAAAATGTAAAATCTGGAGTTAAATAGTGGAGCAAAAAATCATTCTCCAATCTTGATAAAGACATTATGGAGGCTGAATATCATCTAGATGACTGCAAGCAACATAATATGCATCAGTACATTCCGTCTCAAGCAGAGAAACATGATGCTGAAAATCTTGATCATCTATTGGCCCTCAAGGATAATCTGCTAGGCATCAGTCAAATGTCAGATGGTTGAAAGAGGGGGATAGAAACTCCAGATTTTTTCATTGTATCCATAATGAGAGAAAGGTGAAGAAGAGCCTTACGGTTGTAATAATTTATGATAAAATATTCACTTCTGAAACTGAGATTGAAAATTTTATGACAGGTTATTTTGAGAAGTTTTATTGTGATTCTGGTGATGATAACTCGAGAAAAATCCTTAGATTTATTGAATCAAGAGTGGATGATATTCAGAACAGAAATCTTACTGACATCCCCACTTTGAAAGAGATCCACTTTGCCCTCTTTTCATTAAACATGGATAGTGTAGCTGGTCCTGATGGATTTTCTAACAAATTTTTTATGTTCTATTGGGATATTATTCAGAAGGAGATGGTTGATGCTGTAAAGGAATTTTTCTATCACTCATACATGCCGTTTGGGATGAATTCCAACATCATTTCTCTAATTCCAATGAAAGAAAATGCTATGGACATTAAGGACTTCAGGCATGTTGCCATTGGAAATACTATTCCAAAAGTGATCAGTAAAATTATTTCAATATGGTTAGGGAATACTGCTAAGCACCTTATTTCCTTAAATCAGTTTGGTTTTGTTCCTAGTAGGAATATCTAGAATTTCCTCTTTACTGCTTCAGAATGTGTGAATATGATGAGGAGGAAAGTGAAAGACGGTAACATGGCCTTGAAGATTGACATCTCAAAGTTCTTTGATACTATAAGGTGGGATTTTATTTCCAACATCCTTCAAATGTATGGATTTTCTGGAAAATTCATTAGGTTGATGTTCATAATCTTGAAAAGTGCTAGCCTCTCTATTCTTGTAAATGGGTCACCTAAGGGATTCTTTCAATGCTCGGGAGGTGTTAAGCAGGGTGACCCCTTATCAGGGCTTCTGTTTTCTATGGCTGAGGATTATCTGAGTGTCTTCCTTCATGATCTTGTAAACATTAGAATTTATCAAAGATGAGGGTTAATAGTAACTTGTTTTCTCCCTCACACTTGTTTTATGCTGATGATATCTTACTGTTCTCCAAGGATGATAGAAAAACCATATCTTGTATTAAGAATATATTCACTCCTTATGAGGAAGTGCCAGGTCAGGTGATTAGCTGGGGAAAATCGTTTGTCGTCTTTGGGGAAGGAATTCGAAGTAAAAAACAAAATAGGATAGCCAGTAGGCTTGGTGTGAAGAGAGGTACTATGCCCTTCAATTACCTTGGACTGCCTCTGTTTTGGGGTAGAGTTAAACGTGTGTATCTAGAAGGGATTGCTCTCAATATTACAAATCAATTGGCTTGTTGGAAAGGGAAAACAATGTCTCAGGCTGGGAGAGTTTGTCTTGTAAATTCTTTCATCACCTCTATGTTTGTGTACTATTTCTCATTGTATAAATGGCCATGAACTTTGATTAAGGGGTTGAATGGATTGATTCTCAATTTCATCTGGACTGAATCTACTACTCAGAGGAAAACTATCACTGTGGCTTGGAAGGATTATATAAAGCTAGTGGAAATGGGAGGGATGGGAGTCAAAGATATAAGGACTTTTAATGATGCTATATTTCTGAAATTCATCTGGAAACTTCAAACTGGGGGTGAAGCTCTTGAATTCCTGGATAATAGATTTGCTCATAGGCTGTGTAATTCTACTTCTTTATACCTGCAGTCCTCTATTTGGACCTCGATTAGGAATTCTTACTCTCAAATTATGACTCAATCAAAATGGTTGGTCTGTGTCAACTCTCAATTGAATTGCTGGAACACTACATGGCTATCCAGTCCAATCAAAGACTCCATTGACATTCCTCAAAACTGGAGGAATATGTCTATATCTAAATTTCATGGGAATACTGTTGTTGCTGAAATCATTCCAATTAATTTTCATCTGGAAATTTCCAACTATGAATATATTGATAGTGATGTTCTTGTTTGGAAACTTGTGATTAATGGAATATTCTCCAGCCATGAATTCTACAGAATGCAGTGCAGTACTACAAATGGAATACCTACATGGATGAAAGGTATTCTAATTCCCTTCATTCTACCAAATGATATGATGCTAATGTGGCGAATATGGAAGAAAAGGTTTCCAATTTAGGTATCCCTTCAGTGCATTGGAATTCAACTTTCCTCAGTTTGTTACTTCTGTCTAAATGGTGAGGAATCTGCAAAACATTTAATCATTGAATGCCCTTTTGCTGCTCGATTATGGGCATATCTTCAAGGGATATTTCATTGCTATTTCACTTTCTGATCAATTGATTCTTTACTTAACGTGGCTCTCAAAACAGAAGGCAGCGAGCAAATGAAAAATCTGCTCAATGCTTCAACTGTAGCGGTGTTCTGTTTTATCTGGCAGTCTCGGAATATGTTGGTGTTTGACAACATCAAGCCCTCTTTCAGGGCAGGTGCAATGGCCATACATCGAAGTGTTCGCCTTACCTCGGTAAACCAAACTGGGGAAATGAATAATGACATTTCTGATTTTATTTTGTTCAAGTATCATGGTGTAAGTGGTAGGGAAAGGAGACGACGTGTGATGAAATACATCCGATGGATTCCACCAATCTCAGATTGGCTGAAGATAAATGTTGATGGAGCAGCATCGGGTGAAACGGGTCCAGCCGGTTGTGGTGGAGTCTTCAGGACTACCCAGGGTTTCGTGAAAGGTTGCTACTTTCACTACATCGGGATTGGGCATGCAATTGAGGCAGAATTTTGGGTGATCATAAAAGCAATCAGGTATGCTATTCGTTATCGATGGAGGAAAATTTGGCACGAGTCGGATTCTTCTGTTGCCGTGCAGATCCAGAAGGACCGTTCCAAGAATGTTCCACGGTGGATGTTGTCTCCTTGGATAAAATGTCTTCAGCTTGCTGAGAAGATTTGTCTTGAGGTTTCTCATTCTATAGAGAGGCTAACCAGTTTTCTGATTCTCTCTCCAAAAGGGCGATTATGGAGGTTAGCTCTAGCTCTTCTTTTGTGCATCCATGTTATTGTAATGCTTTGGTAAATGCTGATAGTGCTGGTACTGTTTTTACAAGGCTTTTTAAGGCTCCACCTCTTTGAGTTGTTTGTACTGTTTACAATTTTCTTTATATAATTTTGTTGGGAGCAGGATTACCCTGTCTCTCAGACCTTTTGGATGAGATACTCTTATGTGTTGTTCAGTAGATCTGACATTCTCTACCATTTCACCAACATGATTAGGTCCAACTAGCTCTCATTACCGAACTTAATCCAAAAAAGATGGCGTTATGATCATATTTCCATAGAGGTATTCATAAGGATCCATATGAATATGAGTGTGATATATATATTTGTAATAAAATTCCACTAAGGTGGGTGTTGATCCCAACCACCTTTGAAATCCAAAGTGCAAGATCTCAACATGTCTTCCAGAGTTTGAAGTTTCCTCTCAAACTGACCATCTATCTGAGGATGATAAGTAGTGTTGAAACTTAAATATGTATCCAGAGCATAATTAAGAATTCTACAAAACAATGAGGTACACCTTGAATCCTGATTAGATATAATGTTAAGTGGTACACTATATAATCTTACCACTTCCTTTACATTTATCCTAGTTTAATGACAATTAGATAAATACTATATAACAGCAATGATGTTTTTCAACATCGTAAGGAGGTCAAATATAACCCATATAGCATTATAGAGTTTATATGTCTTGGTAAATCTAACAATAAAGTTTTTTGTGATGTTTTTCCATTTCCATTCCGATATGGTTAATGGTTGTGACACCCCCTCAAACTTTTGACTCTCTATCATATCTTTCGGATAAACCAAGCATCACAAAAGAAATAATTATCGACATTAGTTTTAATTCATCCCATTATAAATACTCTTTTAGGTTCCTATAGATCCTTTCACTTATAGGTTGAATAGATAATGAAGAAATATGATCATCATCCAATAGATCTTTCATTAATTCTGGCATGGGAGGATTACAAAACTTGTTATTGAACCTTTGTATTTCATCACAATCATGGTTGATTTTAGGAACATTTATCACCTTATTTTCAAGATCTACATCATTCTTCTACACCTCCATAGTCTTCATTTATACAGATAGTTGAGCATTCATTTGAGAAATATAATATTTTCCCCCTCCATTAAAATTTAAATATTCATCATTTAATAATCTATAAATATCGGATCATTAGTAATCCTCATCCTGGATCAGCTAGCATAGTCTTTTCGAATCAAAGCATCTTCCACATTGTTTTATTTCCCAGGGTGATAATTTATTGAGTAGATGTAATATTTAATCAACTCCAACCATCTTCTTTGGCGCATATATAGCTATTTTTGTGTGAAAATATACTTTAAACATTTATGATTAGTATAAATATCACTCCTTTCACCGTAAAGATAATTCCTCCATATCATTAATGAAAGTATTATCACAGTTAACTCTAAATCATGAGTTGGGTTGTTTTGCTCCTTATTTTTCAACTATTGTGAGGTAAAATCTATCACCGTATCATTTTTCATGAGAAAATATCCTAGCCCCATCTTGGACGCATCACTATAGACCACAAACCTTTTTCCACAACAAGGCCGTGTTGGATTAGGTGCACTGTCTATCCTTCGTTTTAGCTCTTTAAAATTATCTTCACATTCTTCCACCCAAATGACTTAACTCCTTTCCCCATCAACTTGGTGATTGGATTAGATAATCATGAAAAATATTTATGAAAACGTAGATAATATCCATCCAAACCAAGAAAAGTTTAGATCTTAAATATTTTTTTTGGTCTCGACCAATTTTCAAAAAAAATTTGTTTTGGATGGATCCAAAGATACCCCATCATTTGAGATTATGTGACCAAAAAATGAAACTTTTGGAAGTTAAAATTCACACTCTGTAAAACTCGCATAAAACTTCTCCTTTCCCAGGGTCTTTTGTACAATTCTCAATTACACTTCATATTCTTCCTTTCTCTTCGAGTAGATAAAAATATGATCTATAAATACTACCCAAAATTGATCAAGATAGACTCTAAAGAAACAATTCATTTGACCCATAAGGATAACGCTGGAGTTAGTAAGACCAAAAGGCATCATTATAAATTGATAGTGTTCATACCTTGTACGAAATGTCATCTTTGGTATGTCCTCCTATTTACCATTCATTCATGATGTCATAAATGAATATCAATATTGGAAATGTATTTAGATCCTCAGAGTTAGTCAAATAAGCCATCAATGAAGGTAATAAGATACGTTTCCTTGATATTGATAATTTTATGTTCTCAATAATCACTGTAGAGTCTCGTTGATCCAACATTCATCATGACAAATAGAATAAGTGCTCTCTATGGTGACACACTAGGGAGTATGAATCCCTTATCAATATTATCTTGGAGTTTATTCTTCAATTCCTACAACTAAATTGGGTCTTTGTTATAAGGTGTGTTTGAAATGGGCATAAAACCCAATACGAGTTCTATTGAAAAACTCAACTTCATGATCTGGTGGAAGACCTAGAAATTCCTCTGTAAAGAAATCATAAAAATATCATAAAATGGGTGTATTATTAATTGCGACTTTCTCCTCATCCATTATTGATAAATAAAATTCATTTATATGAATCATGACCTATAAGATAAAAGAAATTTATACTTGGTAGGTTATATTCATCCTTTAATCAATAGATGTTCATAGATTGATCTCTAATATGAAATGTGACTACCATTCCTTGGAAATTGATAAGAGATCCATATTGGGAAATCTAATTGATTCTAATAATCATATCAAATTACACTATAGTAAGGATCACAAGATTTTTAGGATGCACTTTCCCACAAACTTATACTGAAGAAGAATTATAAACATTTGTTGTGAATGTTGTTCCATTAATAGTTTTCACAGCTAACTCAACATCCAATTGTTGATGTAATATGACAATACCCTTAGATAATTATTTAGAAATAAAATAGTTGGTCGATCTAGAATCAAATAAAACATTTTCTACTTTAGAGTTGATGATAAGCGTACCTTTCACAATTTCAATATCTTACTCCACGTCACCGATATAGATTTCATGTTACTTTCCTTTGTCTATGACCTTAAGATTTTGTTGAAATTTATCATCAGAAATAACCATTGGATTAGGGAAGAGGATTGGAAGAACACCCCATTTCCTTGTACTTGTAGCATTGATGTGTAGAAGGTGCATTATGTCTTGTATTTTCTTTGTTCACAAAACTAGACATATTTTTCCCATTGCTTCGGTATTCAACTACCGGATAACATTATTTTACAGACTTAAAAAATTTACTAGCCCCTTTTAAAAAATTATATCTATGTTTCTTTCCACACTTTGAGAATAAGGGAAAACTCATCTTCTTTTCGGTGTGGTCTATATATTCTCTTTTGAATTCCATTTTAATATTCTTATCAAACCCATATGAATGATGGGTAACTACAATATACATCTCAAACTTGAAATCACATCGAACAATTTCCATGTAGCTATTAAAGTCGCTTATGTCTAATGCACTTTGGAGACTTGGTTTTAAGCCACTAAAGTATCGATAAATTTGACTCCCGGGTTGCATAATAATTCTAGAAGCATACCTTGAAAGTCTTGTAAAATTTTCATCATATTTACCATTGAATTCATCATCCTTTTTCATAAGTTGAAGGAACTCTTTCTCTACATTTTTTCAAAGAATAAGAGGAATATACTTATTGGAAAATAAGTTCTTGAATTCATCTTATTCCATGGACTCTATTTCACCTATTTTCCTCGTATTATTTATAAGATTTCACCATTGATTATCCTTACCTTCCAAATGATATACTACTAAGATGACTTTATCATGTTGACAACATTGTAGAATTGAAAATATCTTTTTCAGGGTACTGATCCATTTTTCATCCACTAATGTATTAGAAGACTCACTGAATGAAGGTGGACACTTTCTTGTGAAGGATTCAACAGAATGTTTCTCCCTCATTTTCTCGTTTGGAAGTCCATCATTATTTATAGCTTGAGAATGTTATGTGAGCATGGCTATAATATTTTTCATTCCATATCCCATAAAATTTGGTATCTCAAGGGGCAATAATTCCATTTCCCGTTGCATTCAGCATTAATGTGGTTCCTTTGGGATCCATCCATTGACTAAAAACACGAATCATAGTGTGAGAAACACTAATCATAATGGAAAAAACACATAATTAATGAATAAAATTTTAATTTAGAAAACTTTATGTTTTATCCTAGGTTATTCATAAACATCCCTTAAATACTATTATAGGATTGTAATCTATACTAAGACATTAAAAAACCATGATAGGACCATATAGCTTTAGAGTCTTTAGAAATTAGGAAACATAAACAACTAGTTCATAAAACATCCTAATTGTCTCCCACTTATTTCATCATAACTAGACTCCATTTTGACATTTCTTACTAAATAAACTTCTTAATGAATGTGTAAAAGAAAAATTTGGAAGGGTGAGCACAAATTCTCAATAATATTAAATAAGATAAATATCAATCATATCATAATCATAATAACATTACAATTGAAATTCTTATCCTGCATGTAAAAGATCATAATATCATGTCACGAGATAAACAATAGAAGTGAAATTTAATCTAAATAGTGATAACATAAGACATGAAATAATATGACATACACACATAAGTATATAAAATCATTTCATATTATTCATGACTCACTACTGAGATCATCATAGTGGATAAAGTCCATTACTAAACGGGGTTCATTTCTCATTCCAGGACTATATTACTGAACTTGATTTACATTTCGTTCCATTCATGTCTATATCATGAGATATAAATAATTTACCAATGAATAATACAAAGGTATAGGTCTCACACATCTCACAATGAAAACATTATTATGTGTTCCCAAAAAACAAAATAAAACATTCACCATAGCATAACCCCTGAAATAAAATGGGTTTCTTAAACATTATTCCATCATAATTGATATAAAAAATGGATCTCCAAAATAAAATTCCATCGTAAAAACAACAAAATATTAGTAATAATTGGTATATAAATATGATCATATTTAAAGAGTGTCATCTTAGATGGTAAATAATTTTGAGAAATGAGATGACATTAATTCCTCAGGAAAATATCCTTTATTTATAAAAAATATTTTAGTTCACCAAAATGCCACACAATTATAGAAGAAATAATTTTATGTAGAAATAAATGTTTATGGTTGTAGGGGAATCTTCACGGAAATAAGGAATTATAAAATCATAAAAATACATTCATTTCGTACAAGTTAAAAAAACATTCTTCTCATACTTTTACAGGAAAATTCTAGAAGTTCCTTATACCGAAACCGATAAAAGATACCTTTCATTACGTTTAGTAAATATTCCCAAATGAGTAAAATTATAATTAAAAAAGTATTGAAGTATATAGAATTTTTTTAAATAGATATTTAGGAATCATGGATGTGGATGATAAATATACCCTAGTAAATACTTACGAGTAAACAATCTCAGATGAAGATGAAATTTCCAAGTTATCCCCTACAATAGGTCTGATATTATTCATATGTATACAAAGCATATGTATAATGATTTAAATAATGATAATGATTTATTACAGAATCATAATCATATTTTTATTACATTTACAATCACATTTTAATCTATTTTAGTAACTTTTCCTTGTGACTCATTATTCAGGTATTAACTGCTTTATGTTCTTAAGCATGTTTTGTTAGATAAATTCTTATTACTATTTTTAGGTTATAGTTATATCAATTAAATAGTGGAATTTTTATAATATATATCATATTTATTCATTCAATTCATTTATGTAATCATGAATTAATTAATATTATGTAGAACGAATCACATCCCACCATAGAAATGGTAAGCCGTACATACGCATAAGCAACGATGTCGTTCCCATAATTGTGGAATGGTATTGAAGTGGATGGTGTATATTATCTCAAAATAAATATAATTTTATATTAATAATATATATATATATATATTAATTCAATAATTATACCGATCCATTTAAGGTGGTGGTGAAAAGTAGATTACACCACGGGATGGAGACGGTAAGCCGTACGCACACACTCGTGGTGATTTCATTTTTCATAGGATGGGTAGTAAGTGGAATATGGTTGTTTCATAATCATATAGAAAACTCATAATATAAGTACTACATTAGTTATTTCTTTATAATGAAACATTTTTCTATAGGTGGATATAGGAGAAGAAATAATGTTGAAAGAATCGATAAATGATATTACCTCTTCTTTGATGCGCCTCTTCTAAATCTTCGCTTAGAGCACTAGAGTTGGATGTTGAAGAATACCAAGACCTCTAGAATGTTTCTAGGGAACTTGAGAAAAAAAAATGGGCATGTGATATATGATATTTAATCCTCAAAATGAAGTTAAGAGTTGAGGGAGGAAGTAACTATTTATAATTGAGGCGAGGGGCACTTTAGGGTACCTCACTAATAATAATTTGTAATAAAATCAAACCCCTATTAAAAACTTCTAAAATTTATAAATTTTAAATATGTGATGAGATAGGGTTGTAATTCCATCAGACTATAAATTATATAAATTTTTTTAGGGAAATTTAATCATTATTATTTTAATTAACACATAAAAATTCTATTTAATTTTTCACTACATTATTAAATATTTCAATATTAAAATGGTGAAATATATAATATTTTAAATCAGTTAGACCGTAAATGAATACTATAGAACATTTTAGACCATATAATAATTATACCATATTTTTAATAGTGTTTTATTAATTTTAAATAATTTATGAAAACCATATTTTGACAAAATATCGATAGTGTTAATTTTCGCACAATTTATTTCATGGATTTTTTTAAAATATAACAAAAAGAAGTGGAATTAGATCCAAATATTTTATTTTATCCATAAGGGGTAAAGGTAATATTGAAAAAGCATTTGAAATAATATTTATCCCAAATTATATTTATTAAAATGTTTTTTATAATATTTATTTGTTATCTTCATTAATAAAATAATTACTACCACAATTTTACGTAATTATTTAATATATGTATTTTTTGAATAAAAATAAAAAATAAAAAATAAAAAAATATGATAAAAATAAATTCATTTTATTTCATAATAATACTTTTAGTTGAATTTATATTTTGAAAACCACAACATTAAAAATTCTATACTCTTATAAAAAATGAATGTGACAAACTTATCTTCACTTAAAATAATATAATATAAGTTTCATAATATCTTCTATATGACAATAAATGTTCAATAAGTCTACTCTAGGATGCTTATGGTCTAGATATACACTAAAAATATGTTTTGGTAATGTTTTTGGGCCTTTTATGGTAATTAATGTTTTAATAAAAAATCTTTAATTGATTTCTCATCAATTAAATAATTTTTTCATTATCCTAGTATATTTCATTAATGTAATTATTTATTTACCTAAAAATTACAATAAAATATTCATGATAGAAAAATTTTATTTAAATTGAGTATTTATAATCTTATTTATCTTCTATATATCTTTATATGAAAAGTAATTTAATTATTGAAGTTTGAGTGAGACATATTTCACTTTTCTTTAAATTAAATAAATTAAATGTCTTAATATCATCCATGTGGGTTACAATGGATACCATTTAGACCCAATTAAGTTTTAGTTAGAATGATAATCATAAAATTATATTATGAGAAGTTTTAAAATAATTTTACTATATTATATTTACCCTTAATGACCCGATTTAACCGTTTACTATGCCAATAAAATTTTCCAAAGTTACTATTCATATTGCCAAAAAATAAAATAAATCAATTTACATAATTTGGACCCACTGATTCCAAATATGGAATACATTTTTAAAAAATCAAAACAAAAATGTTTCAATAATTAATTTAAAATTAATCTTGATGTTGAAATGAGAAAACGAATTTTAAAAGTAAAAATATTGCAATAAATTTAAATGTTTTTTTCATCAAAATTTTATTTAAAATTAATTCTAATGAACTAAAATCTATAAAATGGTAAAAATATATTCTATTTTTAGTTTTAAACCATTCAATAATATTTTTTAAATATATAAATTATTTTAATGAAAATTTTATTTTCAATTAAAATTTAGCGTATTTTTACTATTTATCAAGACATGAATGTTATTAGAAAAATATAAAAAATTCATTTAAAGTAAATTTTTATATCCCAATTCAAAATAACATGATTACGTTGTCATATAAAAATTATTAATGTGTCTAAATATTAATTTATAAGGTATTCTCCATTCAGAGGATTAAAATAAACATTTTTTTGACCAAAATAGGTTTTTATACATCAAATAGGGTTTTATTCATACCATATGAGCAAAATATCCAATAGATAAATATAAAAATATTTTATTAAGTATATAACACACATAGATATATATATAATTAAATTAATCACCAGAATAAATTCAATAAAAAATAAAAATATTAATTTTTATTTTTCATAAATAATTGATAGCCAACGAATTCACAATGAATTTTAATAAGTTAGTTATTATTATTCCTAGAAATCTAACAACTAGGATATAATATTAATTATATAATAAGGGTGTCTTGTGGTTCATTAAATTCAGGATTAAGTGCAAATAAAGCTGATGAAGAATAAAATTTATTTGAATAAAATATTTAATAAAAACATCCAGTTGTTACAAACACGCAATGAAACATATAAATTTGGATTTCCTAATGGAGGGTCTCATTATCAAAATCTCTTACACTAGAAATTACCAAGGGTGTACACCTTTTGAATGTGTGTCTCAAATATCTATGAGTCTCTACCCCTGATAACTTATATCATTTATGTCCCTTTCATTATTTATTTATACTATATGAAATATATTTAATATTATTATCCCGGTAGTTATGTGTTCTCATTAAAATCGGGAAATTATATGACCTTATAATGAAACTACTACTCTTATGACATTTTCACATGCCATGTTACGTAGAAGAAAAATCATGTTGTGATAAAGAGTTTATTAATATTCAAAACAATGAATATTGTTCATCATAAAGTATAAATAAGTTGGTTTAAGGGAACTAACTACAATAAAAATTTAGTGAAATTGAATAATTATAAAAGAAATGACATAAAAATATTAAAACTATAGCTAATGATGATGCATTGCTTGATATTCACCTTAACCCTAAACACTTTCATCAATGTGGTTAGTTGGTGATTTCTTTCTCCTCAAATGTGGTAACCCTTATTTCATCGGATTTACGGTTCGTACTTGTTGGAAAATTTACATAAAACTTTTCACCTTTTAAATTCATAAGAAATGCTCTTGAAATCATTGGATTTTCGGGTTTTCAACTTGGAATTTTGAATTCTTCGAATGTTGTTTTTCGATTTTCCTCCGAGAGTGAATATTTTAAACATTGGGCGGGGAGATCATAGTCTTTTGGGGCTTTTTTATACGTGTTATGAAATTAACCATGGATTTCAATTCCTATTTTGAACCTCCCATTGTTCCGATACGGATCGACTTCCTTAGGAATCCAGTCCACTTGTTTAAACATTAAACGTTGTTTCTAATTTCAATGCTTATTGAAAACCCTTTGAAGTTGGATTTGGTGATAAGGAATCATACAAGACCATCAATTTCTAGAATCTATAATAAAAAAGGTTTCTCTAAAAATCACCATATACAAATTTGGATTCAGAATGGTGAGTCTGGTTTCCTACAGGATGTTATTTATGAAAGAGTACATGATTACAGTCATTCATTCATTATGCTTGGGCATGACCAAAAGGAATGTGACTGCATGATCATACGTACTGAGCCCAAGAAAGTTTCTTTGGTTGAAAAAGGTAAGTTGAATCCAGGAACTGATGAAGGAAATATTATACAATTAGATTATCTCCCTTCTGCTACTGGAGAGGAAAAATATAATGTGAACAAGGAGATTTTCGTATCCAATACTCATCCTTATCAACCAACATGCCTTTATATAGATACATCAGATTTTATGGATTCTCTACCTCATGATACAGGTGCAAATGATCCACCTGCCTTGGTGGAGGAGAAGGAGAGTCCCCTTGAATAACATGAATGCAGAGGCAAGGAGCAAGATGATCTCTTTGATTATTGTGAATCCTTGCTGGAGGTTGATGATCAAACTAATCAAATTGAGGAAGACTTATTAAAATCGACTTCTAGGAAAGAGAAAAAACAATGGTAGACGCTGATGGCTTCAATACCACAAATCCTAGAAAAACAAGAAAGAACAGTGACTACTCTCAACATGAAAGAACAATTGTCACAAGATCTAAGGAAACCACTAAGAAGGAGACTCCATCACTCCGAACTATGGGTGGTCAACAGATTGCAATCTCTAATTCAGATGACAAAAATGAGGAAGTTAAACAAAATATTGTATATAGAGATGCCTATTACCATAAAGGTGACATGGGAGATGCAACAATTGACTAGACATATGTACAATATTCAATCATTTTCAAGAAATATAAATATGGTATCATTCCTCGTGATAAATACTGTGAAATTAGAAAACATATGTTCATCAAGATGTTGGATGTGCATAAAAAACCCAGATTTTGACATTAAAGCTATAACTTGTGTGTGATTTTTTCTTTCTTCTCATAAGCTTTGATCTTTTTCATGGGGTATGGTGCTTTATGGGATACTTTCATTTCTGCCTGATATCTCTTATGGGGGGGAAATGTGGGATGTTTGAAAAGATTGGTGATGCTTAGTTCTGCTCAATACAGAAACCAAATTAAAGGATACTTTGAGATTTGAAATGAAGTACTGATTTTCTTGAAAATAATTTAATGATCCAGTGATGATCATTCTTGACAAAAGGTTCAGCTCAAAATTTTGGTGCACACTTTTCATTGTTTTTCTCTTGTTTTCCTGAATGTCTATCTTCACATAGAGTTTTTGATGGTGTACGTTCTTTACACCTTGTGGGATAACTATAACATTAATTTTTAAATATATTTTTTAGGGTTATGGGCTGCGGGACCAACCCATATTTCATTCCGTTTAAAAAAACATAAAAAATATTAAAAAAGGGTAATGTTTTTAAATTAGACTTATTGTTAAAAAAATGATAAATGAGTATATATTAAACTGAAGATGAATATAGAATAAATGTTTACATTACATCAATTTTAAAAACATTAAATTTTAATTAATAAATATTGATAAATAAATATTAAAAATTGATAAATTACAAAAAAATAAAAAATTGACACTATTAGGGACTAAATAATATTAAACAATAGAATGTTAAAAAAGTAAGATTTTTACAATTAAAAAATAAATACCTTTCAACAATAATTAAAAACTAAAAACTGTTATAAATTTTATATATTATAAACAAATTTTAGAAACATTATATATTAAATTGAAAAAGAATACATATTAATTTTAAAAATTACATGCACCATATTAAAAACATTAACCGGTAATGAGTAAATATGTGAAAATAAATATAAAAAATGGATAAAATTAAAGAATTGTTTAAGGTATAAACAATAAAAAAATTAATTATAAATAGCATTAAAAAATAAATAACATTATTAATTAAAAAAAATATAAAAATTGTATAAATGAGACAAAAAATTAAAAAGTGATAAATAGTATATACTAAATAAAAATTTAAAAACTGAATAATATTTACTACTTAAAAAATAATATATTTAATATATTTTGTTAGTAAATAAAATTATAAGTTAATTATAAAAATGGAATAAATTACATAAATTTAGTGTGTGTGAGTGTGTTTCTATATAAAATTACATTAATTACTAAAATGTAGTTTACCATTACATTACTTCAGTTTTCCATTACCTAAATTTGTTTTTACCCTTACATAACATTTTTTTACCCTTAGATAACATTGTTTAACCCTTAATTAGCATTAGTTTACCTTTAATTAACCTTTTCCCTAACTTACTTAACTTTTGTTTACACTTACTTTTCATTAGTTTACACTTCAAACATTAGTATTACCCTTGCATAAATTTAGTTTTACCCACATATTACTTTAGTTTACACTTATTTAACATTTTTTTACCCATAATTATCTTTGTTTTACCTCCACATAACTTTATTTTTACACTTAATTAAATTTTCTTCACCCTTACATTACTTTAGTTTTCCCTCGAATAAATTTGTTTCACTTTTAATATAAATTATTTTACTATTACATAACATTATTTTACAATTAATTAACTTTTTTACCCTTAGATACTTAATTTTACCCAATTGTAAATTTAGTTTACACTTATGTAATAGTGCTTTATATATAGTTATATTTAGTTAATCCTTATTTGACATTTTTTAACATTAAATAAATTTATTTTTCCTTTTCATAATTATTGATTACCCTAAATAAACTATTTCTTACCCTTAATTAGATATTGTTGTACCATTTCTTAACATTTTCTAACACTTACTTAACTTCATTTTACCACTACATAATTTTATTTTACACTTAATTAACGTTATTTTACCCTTAGTTAACATTTTGTTAACATTAATTAACTTTTTAACCATAAATTAAATTTATTTTACCGTTAGTTAACTTATTTTACCATTATGTGACATTATCTTACACATAAATAAAATTATTATACCCTAACATAACTTTTATTACCCTTACATAACATTAGTTAACCCTGACATAACTTTGTTTTACCCATATATAACTTTAGATTAACATTACTTAACTTTTTTATACGCTTATAGAACTTTTTTTACCCTTACATAAAATTAAATTACCCTTATATAAGTTTATTTTACCCTTAAATTACTCTAGTATACCCTGACATAACATTAGATTACACTCAAATAACTTTAGATTACCCTTACTTAGCTTTTTTTAAACTTACTTATATTTAGTTTTACCATAATGTGACATTGTTTTACCCTTACTTAACTTTATTTTACCCTTAGAAAACTACGTTTTACCATTACATAACTCTATTATACCATTACTTAATCTTAGTTTACCCTTACATTACTTTTTTACAGCCTCTTAACATTATTTGACCCATAATAATCTTTAGTTTAGTCTTACTAAACTATGTTTTACCATCACTGACTTTAGTTTTATCCTTAATTAACTTCGTTATACCTTATCATAAATTTATTATACCATTACATAACATTATATTACCATTAAATTTAGTAGAACCATATTTATCTATAGTTTACCCTTACTTATTTTTTTTACACTTTCTTAACTGTACATTACCCATACATAACGTTTTTACCCTTACTCAAAGTCGGTTTACCGTGGAACAACTTTTGTTTACCCTTAAATAACTATAGTTTACTCTTAAGTAACATTGTTTTACACTTACATAACTTTGTTTTACCCTTACTTAACATTACTCTTACATAACATTATGTTACTTTGAATTAACATTAGTTTTACCCATAATGGTTTTATATATATACTGAACTTTGTTTTACTGTTACATATCGTTATTCATCCCTTATATAAAAATAAACATATGTTGTAAAAAATATGAATATCTTTGTGTATTAAAAATATTAACAATAGTGACGAATAATTGTGTATAAAAATATAAAAATAAATAAATTACAAACATATTAAATGAATAAATATTAATCGGACTAAAATATAAAAAATGTACAAAACCACTCAACATTTTTAATAAATTAATAATATTAAATGAATGAATGTAAAAAAGGAGGGAAATTTAATTTTAAAATGAATAGATCCATAAAATAATGAAAGAATGAATAATATTTATTAATGATATAAATTTTTAAAAATAAAAAAATTATACTTATAATGAAAATGAATACATATATTAATTATGAAAATTACAAATTTACTAATTTTTTTAAACAAATAAATATGAATAAATAAATATTAAATATTATAAAAATTATAAAAATAGTAATCAAATAAAAATTTAAAATTAATTCGTATTAAAAATATGAAAAACTTTATTAATGAAATAAATATTATTATAAATGAATAAATTAATACACAAATATATTAAAAAGTAATAAGTAGTGTATATATTTATATTAAATAAAAATATAAAAATTGAATAAATTTTAATAATTATAAAAATACATGAAATATGAAATATCAATAAATAAAATACTAAAATGATTATAGTAACAATTTATTATAAGTGTGTGTTTGTCTCTATGAAATTTCATTAATTTTGTATATATAGTGAAATTATTGTATACCATATTAAGTGTAAATACAGATTTAGTTAGTGTTTTTAATTAATAATTTCATATTGGTTATTTGATATATTTGTCAAATTGAAAACCCAAATGACATTGATATAAAAAATTTAGTTAAATGACTATAACTAATTAGTCAATATGTTTAGTAAATATGAATATTCAACTAACTTATAAACCGTTTTTACTAATTATATGAAATAAAAAAACATATTTAGATTGTATAAATCATTGTTAACCAAATTATTTATAAATATATATCAATATAGAAATATTTTTATATTAATTATATTTTTAAAAATGTATAATTTTCTAACTATTTTGTAATTCTTTTTTAACTAAATATATTATATATCAAGTGTAAATATATATTTAGTCACATATAACTCACATTTATTCAAATATATTATATTTTTTTCAATATAAATATATTTATATATCAATTTATTATTTTTAATGTCATAATTATTTATTCAAAATATACCATTTCTCACCTCTTTTATTTAGTGTTTATAGTGGTCACCCTTTATTAGCTATCTTAGCTAGCATTGATAAAAATAGATGTCTATTTATCCTAGGTTCTGTGTGAAAAATTATTTCCATCTTTTATGGCACATAGTCCATGTGTTATTTGGCCCAAGAGTCCTAATCAGCATTCATCCTTGTAATGTGACAATATCACACCCCATGCATCACATATGCTTTCCCTCATGCATCTATCCCTACGTCCCCCACATCAACCAACTATTAGCTCGACACATCCAGGTGTTATTCCCACCACAACAAAAAAACAATCATTAAACCCTACCTGGACAACCTGTGGGTGAATTTGTAAGGACCCAAACTTCTCATACAAAAATATTATATCTTAGTAGACGAATATTCATTACATAAAATAATGATAAAAAATAGAATATTTTAGTTGTAGTGCCTTGGAAAACATGGACACATAAACAAATGGTCCATAATTGAGCTATGACATCTCCCACTATGTTCTTAATAACCAAAAAACTTCTTATACATATCACACATAATATATATTCTCATATTTAAGGGAATGAAAAATGAATAATGGGAAATCATAAACTCTCAATAATGGTAAACTAAGAAAATATAAATGTAAAATGAGTATATGTGTTTGGGAACATGAAAATACAATTTGGAAACAATACCCAACATATCATAGATCACAAATTCTAGTCATAGAATAAATATTTAGAGTTTTTAAAACACAAATCATAATGGAATCAAATTACCTGCTCAGTGGGAGAATAACATTGACATGAGACATATATTTATGGAATACACATAAATATTGAAAATATCATGTCAATGCTATCCACTAAGACATTCGTAACATGTTAGTCTTGGACTAACCACTTGTGCGACTACTTCAGATTTGGGATAACCACCCATGTACCCTCTTTTGGGCTTGGGATAATCTCCCATGTAACCTTTTTCAGGATTGGGATAACATCCCATGTACCCTTTGAGATCATTTAGCATTAATCATTACCCTATGCATTATAGAGAGATATTGGCCCCACCTGTTACATAATTAAACTCATACATATTTGTTCCAAAATATCATAAAACATTCATCATATCATATTCTATGAAAAGTAATTTGTTTTATAAACATTATTCATATCATTATAATATTAGTCAAGGAAAACAGAATGGGTTTCACAAACAAATTATCATCATAACCATAAAACATTTAGATAAATAATAATTATTTTATAATCTGGTCATGTCTTTAATAAATAATAAGTTACATCAAATGGATGTTATCTTTTATAGAAAATATCTTTTTAGATGAAAAATCACTTGGAATATTTCTTAAGGAAAATAATTTTCTCTAAAATCACCTTTTTAAAAATAGATGTTCATAAAATATTATGGAAGTCATTTTCTTTTTAAATAATCCTGAACAACTATAAAGAAATATTTAAAAATAATTAAATAACATTTCATGTAGATAATATTCATTCCTATTTGAATTATTTTTAAATAGAATAAAATTTCAAAATCATTTTCATTGAAAATAACATTTGAAACTTATAATGGAAGCTTTAAAATCATTTAAAACATTTCATGCAGGGAATATCGTTTGAAAATAGTTTTTAAAAACATAAAACATTTTTAAAAAATATTTCTTTGAAAATAACATTTATAAATTATTATGTAATCTATAAAACAATAAGCAGTCATGATGGTGGGAAATGGTGTAGATTATAAAACAAATATTCTTTTCATATTTTCATAAAATCAAAAAATCATTATTTTTAAAATTACATGAAAATTTCATTTAAAACATTTAAAAAACAAAAAAGTGGTGAATATTACTTTAATTAATCACATAGTAACATGAAAAATGGTTTTAAAACATTTTTGGATAATAAGGGTGTGGATGAAAAAACGGGGTTTCCACCGTGGAGAGAAATAAATTCTGTTTTATTTATAAATATTATTTTGGAAATTTAAATGTATAAATTGTTTTAAATGAATGATAATGATGTATTATCTATATGTAATCTTAGTATAATAAAATTCATGATGTTTTGGAGAAATAGATCATAATATTTCATTATCAAAAGCATAATCATAAACAAATTTGAAAAAATGAGATTATAACATCAAACCCTTACCAGTTTGGTAACTTTTGAATCGTAAGAACCATTAAATAATAACAACAAAAGAAACATTAAATAACATTAATAAAACTAAATTAATTATATAACATCTCAAAGTTGAAGAATACACACTTCATAAAAGAAGATATGTTTATAAAACAACATACGTCTCAAAGAAGTTTAATTTAGACAAAATCCCTTACCGCATTTGTAAATTATGAACCATAAATACCATGAAAGATAGATCATCACATGGATATTTAAATAAACATTATAATAATTCTATAAAAAATAAATAAATTCATGATCAGTATATAAACCACCTAAAATAAACACTTGGTGAATTTGGCATGTGTCTGACATAGAATTAAAGTGAGACAAAAATCCCATACCTTGAGTCTGAAATTCCATTATACATATATGAATCTTATCTATGATAAATAAATGATTCTTATAAATATTTTATAGAACCATTATTATAGGTGGCATACCATATATAATTTACTTATAAGTTTCAATTAACTGTTTATTAATAATTCCTTGTTAAAATCATGTATCACGTAATAACATCGTTGTTTTTATTTATGTTTTGATTTGATATTCTCCATACTTTTACATTAATCATGATTAAATAAAATATATTATGTTGAAAATGATATAAATATCATATATATTCAATATATATGTATTTAAAGTAACCCATAAGATTTATATATAGAAAATAAAATACAACGTTCATAGAGACAATAGGCTATGTGTACTCATAAATGCTATTTCAATTTTTTTAATGGATAGAACAATAGTAAGGTAAATAATGGTTAAATATAAAATATAATTATTATTTTAAATATGTCAACTATACTTATAAAATTTATCTTTATTACCTTCCTTTAAAAGCGTTAGTGAAAAATGAATCACGTCATTTTGCAAGGCGATAGTCCGCCGTACACAAAAACGACATTATCATATCTACCAAAGAATGAGAAGTAATAAAATATATGTGTTAGAATAATTAAATTGGTATAATTAAATTAGAAATATAATATATATTCATTAGGTATTAATTATTACCATTCATGTAAAATGGAAATGGAAAAACACATCACTTCAGTTCATGAGGTGGTAGTACACTATACAGGGGAGCAACATTATTATTTTAGAACGGGTTGTAAGGTAAGAAGAAAAGTGTAAAATTATATTTAATAAAAATAAAAATATCATATATATATTATATAAACAATAAATAAATCAGTATATCATTATTATATTGGTTGCGATAGAAAAAATAACATCAGTTCGTGAGGCGGGGACCTCTATAAACATGATTTTCTGTTTCATTTCCCATTTTACGGAAGTGGAGATGGATATGGTTTACCATATTAACATTATAAAATCTCAGTATATGGGGCATAATTGTGTTAATATATTAACATTATTAATAATATTAAAATAGTTAGTACAATAAATATAATTAGATTGCATGTTTATGAACATTACTTCTTCACAGAGCCTCTTGCGGTTTACACTTAAAGCCTTCTTAAGAAAGATTAATAACCAAAATAAGTTCTCTATGATTAAGGTAGGTAGTTAAGGAATATATTTTAGTAGGTAATTTTCAATCCAAAATCTATTTAATATGTAAATATGTGGGAATATGGGGAGTTATTTTATATGTGGGGGAGAGTACATAAATAAACTTGTTGAAAATAATAATGTGTACACACTGTTCTGACATGAAAATAGGCTCCAAAATTGGTCATTATAGAACCAAAGAGGTTATAATATATATATATGGAAACAGAATTTGTTTTGAAAAAGTTTATAATTCATTTTACCTCCTATAAGTTTTGTTTAACCCCCTATAAACTCATTTTGACCTTAATTGTTGTAATTAAGTTGTGCTGTTTTACTATTCATTATGGTCAAAAATTAATTTGACCCAATTAGATAATATTAATTATTATTAATCAAAATAATAATTCTATTTTTCCAAATTTAATCCACATAGTGGGGAAATGTTAATTTAAAAATAAATCTTTCAAACATGATGAAAAAACAATATTCTAAAGAGATAATAGTCAAAAGACTGAAACATTTTTGTTTCAAAATTCAATATGAAATTGATTAAAATGACCTAATTAGAATAATATAAATATACATGTAATTGAATTAATTTTAAATTTATAACCACATTAAAATAAAAAATTTATTGAAAATTATTTCAATGAAATGGGGTCCTATTTTATAAAAAAAAATTATTTTCACTTTTCACTAAAACTATTTCATTTTCAAAAAATTGTCAAAAATTAACTTAAAGATAATTTTTCCATTCCAGTTTTAATAATTATGTTCATTTTCTCAAATAACTTGTATAAAAATTAAATAATTTAACTTTAAATTTTGATCACAAAATGTGAAAAGAATATATTTTTTGAAAAAATACAAAATTTAAAGGTAAAATTTGATTTATACATATCTCATTCCTAGAAATCACCAAATAATAATTTTAGAATTTTTATAGAATATAGAATATATTAATTTATTTAAATTAATTCACCAAAATTTATTTATGAAATTTATCGAGATAAAACATTTTTTTGCGCACAAAAATAGGTTTTTCAGAAAAATGATTTCCTTTATTTTAAAATAGCTTTTATTCTCATTTCATAATAAATGGACACTAATGAATTATTTTTATATACATGTTTCATCCAAATATTTTTAAAATTTACTCAATCCTATTCATACTCAACAATCCAATGGCTATGGACAACTATCATTTTGAATAATAATATTTTAATAGTGTGTTATGCATTGTTTAAACTCAATATTTCATGTAACAAAAGTTATTGAAGAAATTTAATTTATTTCTAAAATATCATTAAAATATCAAGGTATTAAGGAATGATTCCCCTAAAAATGCACATGAGGTAGAGTAAAGACCTTGCTATGTAATTCTAGCATTAATGACTACCCACAAAAGTATGTAGAAATCACCAAACACCATCCCACATGGAATATTATTACGATCGCAAAGAATAAATATTAATTGGAAAATATAATAATAATATTAACAACTTATTATTCTATAATTATTCTCAGTTAACAAATAATAAATAAATAAATAAATACATTATAATGAATAAGTAACAATTACATATTAATTCATATATAATAATAATTAATTAAAATAAAATTATAAATATATAATAATTAAAAAATATTACACCTAATTAATAAGTACTGGTTAAAAATAAAAAATTATTAAAAATTATTAAATATAATTTATCAATAACGGATTATGATTGATATATTATTATTTATTAATTAGTAATAATTCAAATTATATAATTAATAATCAATAATTAATACTTAATTAGTAATAAAGAATAAACTCATAATTAAAAGAGGACATTAGAGTTAGGTTTACCCTTTGGGGGGGTCGAACATTCCCCTACAAAAGTGTGTGTTGTTTCCATTATACTATTACTACAATGACAATAATAACAAAAACAAAAACAAAAAAACAAAAAAAAATTACAAACAAATAAAATAAAAAAACAATAAAAACAACCACTGTAATTGATACAACTACTACTATTACTACTAAGAATATACCTCCTACTATATCTACTACTACGGTTCCTACTGTTACTTCTTTTGTAACATCTCATGCACTTTCTCCTACTATGACTATAGTTACTGATACTGCTACTACTACTACTACTACTTCTACTATTAATCCTCCTCCTCCTCCTACCACTTCCACAACAACCACTACTACTACTTCAAATACGAATATTTCTACTGCTACTACTAGTGCTACTAGTCCTCCTACTCCTACTCTTACTCCTCATCATACTACTAATATTACTATTGTTTTTTTTGTTGTTGTTTCTTCTTGTATCATAAATGCTATTTCTAATGTAACTATTAATTCTATTTATAGTAATACTATAAATTCTATTGCTACTAATCCTTTCTCCTTCGTCATATTATTCGACCTTCCTATTTCTATGTTCGGCCTCTTTTTGTTATATGGAGGTATCTCATTTACTCCTCTCCCTTGTCTACTTTTCTAATTTGGTCTGACAAACTCATATCCATTTCCATCAGTTATCTTGATCTTTTTTAGGTTATTATTAGGATTCAATCCTAGTTTTATTTAAGGGTTTCATCCCTATTTTCCCCTCCTTCATTCCGTTTTCTTCTAGTTTTGGGTTCCATCTTTTTTGGTAAGTTATTATGGTTCCATTCCCTTATTTTACCTCATTCATCATAATTATGCTTTCTGTTAGGGATTAATGCCATTTTTCCTTGTTTGGATTTATTCTTCTATATGGTGTTCGGTTTTGATGTGTTGTTGCATATGGTCATTGGCCAACATTGTTGTTCTCTTTAGCATTGTTATTCCAAATTGGAATGTGTTAATTTGTGGTGTAAGGTTAAAGACATCAGTGATGGTTTCCTTGGGAGGCTCACTAGTTTTTTTGTTCACGACAGTGAGGGTGTGTTCCAGTGGATGTTTTAGACATCACCGACATTTTGTTGGTTTGGTTCTGAAGCAACTCGCACTTCATAGTGTTTTTCCCGTTGTAAATATTTGTCTATGCTTGTGATTCTGACTTCCTTGGTTGATCATAGACATATATAATGATGATTACAATGAGTTTTTTTCTTAGTGGTGATGATGATGACTTCTCGATTGTGATAAAGGTTTCCAAATGGGTCTGTAGAAGATGATGTTTATATTCTAACCATCACTAATGATTGTTTCTGTTGGTTCTCTATGGTGAAGAAGATGATAATATTGGAAAAGGAATGGGTTTGTAGTGGAAATATCTTGATAGAAATCTTATATATGATGACTTTTGTTTTAAATTGTGCATCTCGAGGAGATTTAGTGACGGAGGCGTGATAATGATTTGAATATTTTTGGAATTCAAAATTTTAAAATGATAATTTCATCTCATTTTTGGCATTTTCTATTCAAGTAAAACAATTGTAATGATACTGTGGATCGAATATGGCATCATTATGACCGAATTAGGTGGGAAGATGATGTGGATGGCATGTGGAATGAGTTTTGGGATATTGTTTTTTGAAATTTGAATGTTTTATGGCATGATTTTTTGGATTTTGTATTAGGAATACTTTGGTGGATTTAATATCATAAAAGTTTTATATAGTTGTAACATTGTTTATGTAACACCCCTAGCATCCATGATACGTTTCCCTTTGAATAATTCAATAGATTGAGTTGTACGCCACTTCAAGTTATAGCACACCATGACAAATCAAACAAGCCATCTTAAAAGTAGTTATGAATTGTAATACCCAATTTTTTAAAATTTTAAAATTTTATTTTTCAAAATGGACTTTATTTTTTGATTCGAAATATCAAAATTAGCTTAGGGTGAATTTTTTTTATTTTTTGAAAACATTCACTTTTTGATGAGTAATGAAAAACACTACGTTGTTGTTTAAATTTATTTTTAGTCCAAATAGATACATGATACCTATATTGGTTCCATATAATTAATTTGAGTCATGTTTATAATAAAATTAGATGGATAAAATTTTATTGAACTTTTTACTGTCTTTTACCCACCGTCTAGGCAGATTAAAAAATTTGCATAAAACATAATTTTACCTGTTCTATGAATTGAATATAAAAAATCTAAGAGACATGGTTGACATTAGTAAGTAAAATGTTGTTCAATAATATGTAAATAATATTTTGGAATTACTAACTTTTGACTTTTATTAACCACCGATAAAAGTAAATAGGGTAATTAAATGTGGAAATGATATTATTATTACCCAAACACATGTCCTAATTCAATTTGATAAGTGTATTTTGACCTAAATCAACCATTATAATAATCTATGAACCTTTCCCCCCACTTTTATTATATTAAACAATTTTGTCTTATATTATTTTAAGAAAAGTTAAAAGTGTTAAATTCAATTTTTAATAACTAAACAATTTTTAATATAGGGATAAAAATAAGATAAATTCGACTATAAATATTCTTTAGAAAGATGAAAATATTTCATAAATAATTTTATTTTACTTATAATTTTTAGAAATTAAATAATTTAATTTATTTATGACACAATGATGAGGGATTAATTACCTAATTAATAAATGTTTAAATTTATTGATATGATAAATATCCAAATAAATGTAAATTGAAACATTTTTTAAATTTCTCTAATTTTATTGGTTAATATTACAACTTTGGGTTGATTAAATGATTTTTTTTCTAAGTAATCAATTTTTTTGGACTTTATCAAAAATCAATTATTAAATAGTTTCAAAATTTACATAAATTAGTTTTGTTTTAAAATACTATATTATTAATTGATATAATATTCCTAAAAATATAAGGTTCGGAAAAAGGAGTTCGAGAAGGATATATATATCAATAATTAACCACTTGGTTTTCTGTTGGATTTTTATATCAGGTTTATTAACCATTTATTATAACAATACAATAATACATGGTAAAAGTTAAACTATTTAACTAAGAGTTAAATCCAAACGATAAGGTTAATATGGTGACCCAAACCTGTCTAAAACATATTGTTTGGGAGGTTTTTCTACCCATATCCACCTTATCCTCTAAATAAATAATTTTGGAGCCATTATAAACCAAATATTATTGTATAATAAAATAATATTTCGAGCCCTTCCTAAAGTGACCCTCACCTCTCTTATAAAAGGGTACATCCCCTTCTCTAAAAATCACACTTCAAAATCCATTTGGCTCAACCAAACCTAGATCATATATCCTCCCAACTTCCCTCACCTCATTCTATAGAGCATAAATTGATCTTAAAGCCAAGAAAAGGAGCCATTTTGATCAAATCAAAAGGAAGCACCTAAAGAAGAGGTAATAATTTCGTCACGTCTTTCAAAGTTCTTTTCTTCTTCCACTTCCTCTTTCTTTGTTGTATCCATACCAAAAAATTAAATCCATTTCCATTATATCTTTTTATGTTATTATAAATATGGTACAACCATATTCATTATTCTATCCCTCTTATGAATGAGAAAGTCACCATACGTGTGTACGTACGGCTTACTGTCTCCACGTCATGGTGTAGTTTGTTATTCGACACATCATTATTTGGATGGGTATAATAATGAGTATAGTTGATGTAAATAAAAAATATAATATGTTAATTATTCTTTATATATTATATACCATCCAATTATATATGATTTCACAATTAATATAATGTTATTTTCGCCCATGCGTACGTACGAATTACCGTGTCCACGAACACGATGAGGTTAATTCCCCATAGTAACCATTCAATAATAATTTTCATTTTATGGTTAAAAATAATTTTTAAGAAATTAGTACCATTTTGGATACTAATAATATACATCTTATCCATCACAAATATGACTTACGTAAAAAAACATATAATGGAAAATGAATCGGTTAACACCCAAAATGATGATAATACTGAAATAATATTAACAAAAAAATATTGGAAGATCATATATGACATCAAATTTGTGAATTTGGTTCTTTTATAATTCAATAACATTTATTTAACAATTATACAGGAGGTTAATGTACCCTTTTCCAAGTAATAGTACATGGTATGGGTTAATTCTACAATCTCTTCATTATCCGAGGTTGTTAATACATGAGTATATACTAGGACTTCTGTATCATCAACATCTATGTTTCCTAGAAATGTTTTTCCAAACATTTTTACTATTTCCTAGAAAATGGGTTAAAGTCATTTATACCCTTGTTTGACCTTCTATGTTTTGAAAGGAATCATTCCGTCCTTTTCCATACAAGGTACATTATAACCTTTTTAACAAAATTAAGGTAAGATTGGTTTTTAACTAATATGAAGGGTGTGGCTATTTTCTTCCATTATAACACCTTTGAATCATCCCTTAAAATCTGACAATAATATTTTAAAAATAATTGTTTCTTTTATAATTATGTGACTTTTAAATTATTTCAAAATAGAATGTGATATTTCTCTCAAATAGTATTTATTTAATCTATGTCAACGTCATTTGATGGGCTTTACACTTGTTTGAAGTTGATTTATTATGATATGAATCTTATATTTTATATTGAAGGTTTTGTGATATGTTTGACAATGGATGTGTTATTTTTATACCATTTATGGTTTATGGTTAAAGTATTAACATTTGGTATTCTAGTTTTAATACAAATGTATATGTTATGTTTGAAATATTTTCATATGAGGAATGAATTGGACATAGTAAGTGAGGGTTGGAGCCCGCTATAGCTCCTCGATTCATCTGTATGCCTAATGAGACAAACTAGTTTAGTGGAACAAGGCCTTGACAAAATATTATTTTTAGTCTAGGAATAAGGCCTTTACTATGTGGTTATGATGTCCATCATTATGAATTCCATCATTATGAAATTGGATATTAATGTTTCATGAGATTATTCGACAAGTATAATATCCTTGTGAATAATTAAATGGAATTATTTTATTTATATTTTCCATAATATTGTCATGTTTAGGTTTAAAATGCTTATTTTTTAGTATTCTACATTTTCATAAATGTTTATGCTTATTTATGAAAGTTTCTGCTATATTTTTATCCTTACTGAGCATCTTATCTCACCCCTTTCAATGTTTTATTTTTCCTATTATGTGAAGAATTATTTTTTGGTTGACCTGCAGGGATAGGATATGGGATATGTGTGTGTTCAAATGGGACACAATGTTTTTCTTTTTATTTCATGATGTAATGTAGAACTTATGTATGTATCTAGTACTTCTGAGGCTGCTGAACATATTGGTATTTTGGGACATGATTCCGTGTATCATGCCAACGTTATGTAATAACGCATTGAATCTAGGTAACTTGGTTCAGGGCATTACAGTTGGTATTAGAGGAAGTTTAGAACAAACCTTGGAAACTATATTTAGAAAAACACTAATTAGAGAACATTACATTAAGATAGAATTTGAGGATTAGTATGGAAGAACTTCCTAGAATTTTGGTAACTCATAGATTTTGTGTATTTTCCCACCAATACATTCCTATCTGGATACGAGTAGGTAGAGGCAGCTCTGGCACAGATGTACCTAGGAGTGAAAACTCTGATAAGTAGTTTTGGGCTTGACTTGGGGTATACAGGTACATGACAACAGGTCTTGCTTCACTCTTGGTTTGGACACTCCCGGGGGATATGCTTAAGATATTTCACATTTTTTTTACAAAACATTACGAAGGATTTATGTGAAAATATTTCCTCAAAGAAAAACATTTTTATTATTATGGATTATATCCATATACAGTTCAATTTATGGTATGTGTTTAACACATTTATAATTATGTATTGTGATTCATAAACTAATATAATGTATGCCATTTCTTATTAATAATGCATAGTTTATGGATTGGAAACCATATAAACGCACGTAATCCATTTAGGGACTTCACTCCTACTCAATATAATTATAGTGGAGCCAGTGATGCAACTGGTGCTGATCAGCTTATCACCATACTGGGAAAAGTCACTAAGGATATGAATAATAACCTGACTAATATCGAGAACCCAGATCCACAATGTGGAGGATTGATGTTTGACCGCTTCAGGAGTCAACAACCACCAACATTCAATGGTACTGAAAATCAATTTTTAGCTAAGAAATGGATAAATTCCTTAGAGAAAATATTTCATGATTTGGGGAGTAGTGAAAGGGAAAATTTTGTCACGACAGTTTATCGTCTCACAGGATATGATGATCAATTATGGTAATTAATTCAAAACACTAAGAAGGATGAATAAGTATCAAATATGGAATGGATGAAGTTTAAATAACTTTTATTATAAAACTACTTTCATCGTCACAGTCAAGAAGATATGGAAAGACAATTTCTGAGTGTGAGGAAAAAAATAGGATTAGAATGTCAAAATGTATGACACTAACTTTTCAAGGTTATCAAGGCATGCTACTGATTAAATATATAACCAAAAAAGTAAGATTGATTGGTTATTTGATGTGTCAAAACAATTTCTTTGTCGAGCATTAGTCTTACAATTCTTCTCATTGTACGAAGATATAGTCTCATGTGTTATCAAGATTAAAAAAATTATCTAAGTTTTACAACTTTAAAGAAAATTAGGAGAAGAAGAGAACTACTAAACAAACTTGAAATGGAAATAAGGGGAAGAAGGGAAAAGATACATTTCCATCCTCTAGTAAATATGGGAAGAATCACCCTGGTACTTTCTTGAAGGGAATGACAGTCTGTTATAAGTGTGGTGAAAAAGGCTTCCAATCTCGTGATTGTAAAGGGAATAAAGAGGTTGTCAATGTTCAATTCAATAATTGTAGAGAAATGGGGCATTATGAAAATTAATTCCAAAAGATCCAAGGAATGTTACCTAAAAAAAGGCCAAGGGAGAAAGGCTATGATTATGCTATTACTACTGCAGAGGTTGACGCTCCTAATGATATAGTGACAGGTAATTTAATGGTTTCCTCAAAATATTCCAATGTATTATTTGATTATGGATAATCACAATGTTTCATATCATCTTAGTTTTCTAGGTAAATTATATATTTCCAATTCAATGTACCAAGGGAGTTTTCAGTGAAAACTAATAAGTGAAGTATCATTGCAACAATGTTTTTTGAATCAGTTCCCATTAGGGTATATAAATGAGATTTATTTTCTGATCTCATCATCATACCCATGATTCAATTTGGTATAATCTTCGGTATGGATTAGATGTTGGACCATGATGTGAAGATTTACTATAAGAAGAAGGAGGTTACAATTTTCAATAATGACAAGGATTACCTTATCTTTAGAGTAGAAACGTCACCATCTGATTCTTATCTAGACCCCCTAGTAGCACTATTAATTCAATTATTAGGGAGGAAGAGAGTAAAAAAACTATGGGTGAGGAAAGTAATTTTCAATAGTGGATGTACCTCTTGTGCAAGAATTTGTTGATGTGTTTCAAGAGGATTTACCTAGACATCCTCAAGAATGAGAAATTGAGTTTCCATTGATTTTATTCCAGGTTCAAGGCCCATATCAGAAACCCCTTAACGAATGGCCACTATGGAATTAGTGGAAAAAAGGAAACAACTAGTGGAACTGAGAAATAATGGATTTATTCTCCCAAGTGATTCTTCAGGTGGATAACCTTTCCTTTTTGTTAATAAGAAAAATTGATCTATGAGTTTGTGCATTGACTATAGGGAGATCAATGCTTTACCAATAAAGAACAAGTATCCCCTTCCTCACATTGATGATTTATTTGATCAAATTCATAGAGATCAATATTTTTCAAATATTGACCTTCGATCTGGATATCATCAGTTGTGTGTGAAGAAGGAAGACATTCCGAAAACAACATTTCGAACCAGGTACGGGAATTATGAGTTTACAGTAATACCTTTTCGACTGACTAATACACCCTCTAATTTCATGGATCTAATGAAGAGTGTATTAAAGTAATATCTTGATGACTTTGTAGTGGTATTTATTGATGATATCTTGGTATAATCCAAAATCTAAGAAGATTATGGAAATCACTTGTGCAATATTCTAAAAACTCTTAGAAGAAGGGAATTATATTGGAAGTTTAGAAAGTCTAAATTTTGGATTCAAGATATTTCTTTTCTTGGCCATATTGTCTCTAAGTATAGAATCTATGTTGATCCTTATAAGACAAGAGAAATATGAGAATCTCATGCACCAATGAGTATAACAGAGGTTTTCAGTTTTATTGGTTTAGCAAGTTATTATTTGCGTTTTGTCCAGAATTTTTCCCGATTGGCTAACCCTTTAACCAAGCTCACACGTAAAAGGGTTATATTTTTTTAGACAAAAGAGTTTGAAGAATATTTTGAAGAATTGAAGATAATATTAGTCAATAGTCAAATCCTGAATCTACTATTGAGGAATGATGGGTTTGTAATTTATAGTAATGCTTCCACGAAAGGACTTGGTTGTGTC
Organism: Viscum album; assembly: GCA_963277665.1. Lineage (NCBI taxonomy): Eukaryota > Viridiplantae > Streptophyta > Magnoliopsida > Santalales > Viscaceae > Viscum > Viscum album. Next base: position 730,898,366 of record OY728155.1, read on the forward strand.
CTTATGCAGAATGATAGAGTTATTGCCAATGCATCATTACTGCTAAAAATTCATGAACACAACTATCCTACTCATGATCGTTAGTTAGAAACTATAATATTTTCATTGAAGATATGGTGAAACTATCTATATAGTGAATAATGTGAGATTTATATTGATCATATAAGTTTGAAGTATATTTTCTCATAGAAAGAACTCAATATGAGGCAAATGTGTTGGCTTGAACTGCACAAGGATTAAGATTTCGCAATACACTATCACTTGGGGAAGGCAAATAAGCTGGATAATTCTTTGAGTAGAAAGGATCATGGTGTTTTGAACAAGATGAGAGTTAAAAGGGATCCTATATTCATGGGTCAAGTAAAGATAGATATGAGAATAATAAATGAAGGTGAAACATCAATAATTTTTTAAATGGTTGCCAAAATATATTTATTAGAAAGGATAAAACGTTCTCATACTGATAATGAGGAGTTTAGAAAGAAAATTAAAGATTTAAGAAATGGGAGATTGATTGACTTCGTATATGAAGATGGGATTTTGAAATTTGGGAAGAGGATTTGTGTTCCCGATATACCAAATCTAAAAAGAGAATTTTTTGATGATGATCATAGGTCAAATTTCTCTATACACCCTGAGACCACCATGATTTATAGTGATTTTAAGGAACATTTTTTTGTGGGAAAACATAATGAGGGAGATTGTGGATTTCTGTCATGATGTATGGGTTTTCAATAAGTGAAATCTAGAAGGAAACATCCAGGAGGAGTCATGTAACCTATTCCCACACTTGAGTGGAAATGGGATAATATTACAATGGAATTTTTCATGGGGTGACCAATGACTCCAAGATGGAAGGATGCAATATGGTTCATTGTTGATCGTCTTAATAAGTCAACACATTTTCTTTCTATAAGATAAGATTTACCACTTGAATGTTTAGAAAGAGTATATATTAATGAATTTGTAAGACTACTTGGAGTACCCCAATTGATTTTTTCTAATTGTGATCCCCATTTTACATTAAGATTCTGGAAAAGTCTTCAGAAGGCCCAAGATACTGTACTTTTCTTGAGCACTGCCTACCACTCTCAAACTGATGGACAATTAGAATGGACTATTTAAAGCTTAGATGACATGTTGGGATCTTTCTCACATGACAGTAAAGGTATGTGGGATCGATATTTACCTCTAGTATAATTTTACGATAATAATATCTCACATTTAAGTATTTATATGACACCATATGAAGCGTTATATGGAAAGAGATGTCACACAACAACATTTTGGGATGATGTTAGTGAAAGAAAACTCGTAGGCCCAAGACATTTTAAGGAAACAATGGAATAGGTGAAAATTGTCCAAATCCATATCAATGCAGCTCAGTGTAGGAAAAAGAGCTATGCTGATAACTGAAAGAATGATTTTTAATTTTAAGTAGGAGATCATGTTTTCTTAAAGGTATATCTATGTAAGTGTGTTATATGATTCAGTAAGAATGGTAAATTGAGTCCCATGTACATCAGAACTTTCGAAATTCTAGAACGAATTGGTGTTGTACCTTATCGTTTGGCAATGCCTCCAAGCCTCTCCTAAGTTCATGGTGTGTTCCACGTATCAATGTTGAGAAAATAAATGTCTGACCCAACACATGTACTCACCTATGATGAATTAGAACAGGAACCTAATCTGTCTTATTGTTAAAAGCCTATCAAGATTCTTGATACCAAATAAAGTTTGCTGAGAAATCAAGCAACTCATCTGGTAAACGTTCGATGGAGAAACCATTAGATGGAAGAGGCAACGTGGGAACCCGAGAAACATATGATGAAGAACCACCCGAATCTTTTTGTAATGTATTATTCTATAAATTTTGATTGCTAAATTTTTTGAATGAGGTGAAAATGTAACACCCCAAGCTTCCACGATACGTTTCTCTTTGAATAATACAACATCTTGCACTGTAGACAACTTCAAGTTCAAGAACACCACAAAAAATCAAACTAGCCATTGTAAAGGTAGTTATGAATATTAATACCCACATTTTGAAATGGTATACATTTTATTTCTCAAAATTGAATTAATTTTTTGATTGGTAATATCATCATTTTCTTAGGGTGAATTTTTGTTATTTTTCTGAAAACTTTCAATTTTTGATTATTAGTGAAAAACACTACGTTATTATTTAAAACTGACATTTTATTTAAATAATTATTTATTTTATTTAAATTTATTTTAAGTCACAATAGATATATAATACCTATATTAGTTCAATATAATTTATTGGAGTCATTTTTATAATAAAATTAGATTTGTAAAATTTTATTGAACTTTTTACCATCTTTTACCCACCTTCAAGGCAGGTTAGCAAAATTGCATAAAACGTAATTTTACACCATCTTTGAATTTAATTTAAAAAATCTGAGAGAAACCTTTGACACCAGTATGTAAAATTTGGTTCAATAAGATGAATTTTTTTTGAATAGTAATTATGACATTTATTTACTAACGTTAAAAGTAAATAGGATAATTAAGGAAAAAATGATATTATTATTACACTAACACATGTCTTAATTCTATTGGATAAGTTTATTTCGACCAATATAAAAATTAGGAATGAAATATGATCCTTATAGTCCACTTGTATTAGATTAGGATATTTATTATTATTTTATTTAATGAAGAGTAGAAAGTGTTAAATTCATAGTTTAATAACTAAACCATTTTTAATATAGGGTTAAACATAAGATAAATTCGACTATACATATTCATTATAAAGATACTTATATTTCCTACATAATGATATTTTATTTATAATTTTTAGACATTAAATATGTTGTAGTCTTTTTGTCCCAAAAATGATTCTGTAATTACCTTATTAATGAATGATTAAAATAATTGATATTATATATATCCAAATAAATTTAACTGAATCATTTCATGAATTTTACAAATTTTATAGGTTACTATGATATTTTAGGGTTGACTAAATGAATTGTTTTGATGAAATCAAGTTTTGAGGACTTTAACAATAATCAATTACTAAATCATGTCAAAATTGACATAAATGAGTTTTTAAAACTAATACTATATTATAAATTGATATATTATTCCCAAAAAACTAAGGCTCGGCCAAAGGACTTAGATAAGGATATATATATCAATAATGAACCACTTAGGGTTCCTTTGAATTTTTATATTATGTTTATTAAGCATTTATTATAATAATACAAGAATATATGGTAAAAGTTAAAATATTTAACAAATTGTAAAATATAAAAGAAAAGGTCAATATGGTAACCAAAACTTGTGTAAAACCTATTGGTTGAGTTTTTTTGTACCCATCCACACCTTATCCTCAAAATATATTATTTTGGAGCCAATTTAAAACAAATAAAATTGTATATTAAATTAATATTTCAATCCTTTCCTTATGTGTCCCTCACCTCTCCTATAAAAGGGTACTTCCCCTTCTATCAAAATCACACCTCCAAATCCATTTAGATCAGCCAAAACCAACTCAAATATCCATAAGAATTCCCTCACCTCAACCTAAGGGAATTTATTTGATCATAAATCCCACCTATGGACCCCTTTTGATCAAATCAAAAGGAAGCACCTAAAGAAGAGTTAATAATTTCATCACCTATTTAAAAGTTCTTTTCTTCTTCCACTTCCTCTTTCTTTGTTCTATACATACCCAAATAATAACTCCATTAACTTATATATACTGTGATGTTATTATAAATATGTTACAACCATATTCATTATTCTATCCATCCTATGAATGAAAAAGTCACTATACGTATATACATATAACTTACCGTCTCCATGTCGTGGTGTAGTTTGTTATTCAACACATCATTATTTGGGTAGGTATAATAATAAGTATAATTGATGTAAATAATAAATATAATATTTTAATTATTCTTGAAATATGATATAAAATCCAATTAAAAAATCACCCTTAATATAATGGTATTGTCACTCGTGCGTACGTACAGATTACCATCTCCATGAATCCGATGAGATTCATTTCCCATCATAACCATTCAAGAATAATTTTGATTTTATGATTAAAAATAATGTTAAGGAACTTAATACCATTATGGATATGAATAAAATGCATCTTATCCAAAAAAAATGACTTATATAACAAAACATATGATGGAAAATGAATCAGTTATCACCCGAAATGATGATACTAGTAAAATATCATTAATAAATCAATATTAGAAGATCATATAAGACATCATATTTGTGAATGATGTTCTTATATAATTTAATAACAATGATTTAACTATTATAAATTATGTTAACATACCCTCGACCAAGGAATAGTACAACGTAAGGGTTAATTCTACAATCTCTTCTTTATCCGAGATTGTTTAGACGTGAGTATCTACTAGAACTTCTTTATCACCCACTTCCAAGTTTCTTAAAAATGTATTTCATAACATTTTTACAATTTCTTAGAATATGGATTATTGTCATTTGTACACTTTTTTGACCTTCTATGTTTAGAAATAAATCTTACCCTCATTTTCTAATAAAATTACATTAAGACCTTTTCAACAAAATTATGGTAGGAATGTTTTTTTAACATATATAGAGGGTGCATCTATTTTCCACCATTATAACACCTTCAAAGATTCCCTTACATGCTTACAATAATATTTAAAAAATAATTTTTTTCTTTTACAATTATGTGAATTTTAAATGATATCAAAATATAAAGTGATATTTCCCTCAAATAGTTTTGATTTCATCTATGTAAACATCCTTTGATGGATTTTACACTTGTTTGAATTTGATCTATTATGATTCAAATCTTCCATATTATATTGATAGTTTTGTGATATGTTTTACTGTGGATGGGTTATTTTTGTACCATTCATGGTTTATGGTTAAACTATTAACATTTGTTATGATAGTTTTAATACAAATGTTTTTGTTATGTTTCAAATCTTTTCATATAAGGAATGCGATGGACATAGTAAGTGATGAGTGGAGCCCGCTATAGCTCCTCCATGCATCGGTAGGTCTAATGAGACAAATTAGTGTATTGGAAAAAGACCTTGACAAAATATTATTTTTAGTCTTGGCATGAGGCCTTGACTATGTGGTTATGATGTACAAAATTATGCATTCCATTATTATGAAATTGGCTATTGATATTGAATGAGATCATTTTAGTAGTAGAATATCCTTGTGAATAAGTATATGGAATTATTTGAATTATATTTTCCACATTATACTAAAGGTTATGTTTAAAAGTCTTATGTTTTAGTCTTATACATTGCATTATATTTTTATTCATATTTATTAATGTTTTCAATATATTGTTATCCTTAATGAGCACCTTATCTCACCCCTTTCTATGTTTTTTCCTAGCATGTAAAGATGTATTTTATAATTGACCTGAAGGGAGAGGATATGGGATATGTGTGTGTTCAAATAGGACACTATGTTGTTCTTTTTATTTCATGATGTAATATAAATCTTATGTATGCATCTGGTACATCCAAATCTACTAAACTTATCGGTATTTTGGACATGATTTCTTTTATCATGCCAATGTTATGTAATAATGCACCGAATTTGGGTAACATGGGTCGAGGAATTACAGTTAGTATCAGAGGAAGTTTAGTACAATCCTAGGAAACTATATTTAGAAAAACACCGATTAGATAACATTAACGTAATATAGACATAGAGGATTAGTATAGAAGAAATTACTAAAATTTTGGTAATGTAGAGATTTTATGTATTTTCCAACCAATACATCCCTGTCTGGATTAGAGTATGTAGAGGCGGCTCTAGCACAAATGTACCTAGGAGTGATTACTCTGACAAGAAGTTTTGGGCTTGACCTGGGGTATCCTAATACACAACCACATGCCTTGCTACACTTTTGGAGAGGACAATCCCATCGGATAGGATTAGGATAATTCAAATTTTGTTTACAAACCCTTGTGAAGGATTTATGAGTAAATAATTCCTCAAAGAAAAATATTTTTATGAATATAGATTATATCCATATAGAGTTCAATTTATGTTATGTGTTTTACACATTTTGAATTTTGTACTACAATTCATAAACTAGTCTAGTGTGTGCCACTGTTTAGAAATAATGCTTAGTTGAAGGATTGGAAATAGTATCAATGAACGTAATCCATGTAGGGACTTCCCTCCTACTCAAAACAATTATAGTGGAGCTAGTGATGCAACTGGTGCATATCACCTTATCAGCATACTGGGACAACTCACTCAGTTTATGAATAATAACCATACCCATATGGAGCACCCTGATCCACAACACAGAGGATCAATGTTAGAACGATTCATGAGGAAACAACCAACCACATTCAATGGGACAACAAATCCATTTTAAACTGGGAAATAGATATGTTCCTTAGAGAAAATATTTCTTGATTTGGGGAGTAGAGAAAGGGAAAAAGTTTCCATAGCAGTTTATTTCCCCACAAGAGATGCAGATCAATGATTTTCATTAACTCAAAACAGAAAGGAGGATGAAGAAGTATCAAATATGGAATGGATGGAGTTTAAAGAGATTTTATTAGAAAAATACATTCCTCATGACCCTAAAAAAGATATGGAAATGCAATTTCTGAGTTTGAGGCAAAAGGAGGATTAGAATGTCACAAAGTATGATGCTAACTTTAAAAGGATAGCAAGTAATTCTGCTAATTATATACGTAACCCTAGGTGTAAGATTGGTCAATTATTTGATGGGTTAAAAACATTTCATCATCAAGTATTAGTCCCACAATCCTTCTCGTGGTATGAAGATATAGTCTCATGTGCTATCAGCACAGAAAAATGAAATTCTCCAAGTCATACGACTTTAAAGCGAAGCAGGAGAAGAATAGGTCTGCTGAACACTCTGGAAATAGAAATAAGGGGAATAAGGGAAAAGTCGAATTTCCATCCTCCAGTAAATGTGGGAAGAAATACCCTAGTACTTTCCTGAAAAGAATGACAGACTGTTAAAAGTGTGGTGAAAAAGGCCACCAAGCTCATGACTGTAAAGGGGAGAAAGAGGTTGTCAATGTTCAATGCTACAATTGTAGAGAAATAGGGCATTATGAAAATTAATTCCATAAGCACTAAAGAATATTACCTCAGAAAAGGCCATGGGATCCGTGCTATGCTTATGCTATTACTACTTCTGAAGTTGAAGCTTCAAAGGATGTGGTGGTAGGTAATTTAATGTTTTCCTCAAATTTAGCCATTGTATTATTTGATTCTAGATCATCGAATTATTTCATATCTTCCAGGTTTTCTATGAAAATTTGATATTTTCAATTTGATTTTACAAGGTAGTTGTCAGTGAAAAATTCTAAGGGAAGTATCATTTCCACAAAATGTTTTGAATCAGTTCCAATTAGGTTATATAAATGTAATTTATCTGATAATATCATCATCATACCCATGATTGAATTTGTTAAAAACCTCAATATGGATAGGCTTTCAGACCAGAATGAAAAAATGTATTGTAAGAAGAATATGGTTACAATTTTCGATAATGACAAGGAGTACCTTATCTTTAGATTAGAAATGTCACTATCTAATTCTTATCAAGACCCCCCAGTATCTCTACTTAATTTAATTATTGAGGAGGAATAGAGTGAAATAACTATAGGTGACGAAATGAATTTTTAATATGGGACGTACCCATTGTGCAATAATATGTTGATGTGTTTCTAGAGGATTTACCTGGACATCCTCCAGAATAAGAAATTGAGTTTTCCATTGAATTAATTCCTTGTTCAAGGCCCATATAGAATACCCCTTATATAACGACCACTGTGGAATTAGTGGAACAAAAGAAAAAACTAGTGGAATTTATTAATAAAGGATTTATTCTCCATAGTGCTTCTCCAGGGGGAGAACCCATCCTCATTGTTAAGAAGAATAATGATTCTATGAGGTTTTTCATTAACTAAAGGGATATCAATGCTACAACAATAAAGAACAAGCATCACCTACATCGCATTGATGATTCATTTGATCAACTTCATGAAGATCAATATTTTTTAAAGTTTGAACTTCAATCTAGATATCATCAGTTGTGTGTAAAGAATGAAGACATTCCGAAAACAGCATTTCGAACCAGGTATGGGAACTACAAGTTTACAAAAATGCATTTTGGACTGACTAATACACCAACTATTTTCATGGATCGAATGAAAAGAGTTTTAAAAGAATATCTTGATGAATTTGTAGTGGAATTTATTGATGATATCTTGGTATACACCAAAATCTATGAAAAACATGAAAATCAATTGAAAATTATTATAAAGACTCTTAGAATAAATGAATTATAAGGGATGTTTTGAAAGTGTGAATTCTGGCTTCCAGAGATTTCCTGTCTTCGCCATATTGTCTCTAATGATAGAATCTCTATAGATCCATCTAAGAAAAGAGCTATACAAAATGGCCATCACTGATGAGTATAACTGTGGTACATAGTTTTTTGGGTTTAGTAGGTTATTATCGGCGTTTGGTCCAGAATTTTTCCCAATTGTCTAACCCATTATCCAAGCTCACATGTAAAGGGGTTAAATTTTTGTGGACAAAAGAGTGTGAAGAATGTTTTATATAACTGAAGAGAGTATTAGTCAACACACCAATCTTGACTCAACCATTGGGAAATGATGGATTTTTTTATTTATAGTGATGCTTCTAAGAAAGGACTTGGTAGTGTTATTATGAAAAAGGATTGAGTTATTTCCTATGCATCACAACTGCTAAAAATTCATGAACAAGACTATCATATTTATGATCATGTGTTAGCTGCTGTAATCGTTTCATTGAAGATATGGAGACACTATCTATATGGGTAAAAAATTGAGATTTATACTAATCACAAGAGTTTAAAGTATATTTTCTCACAAAAAGAACTCAATATGAGGAAAAGGTGATGGCTTGAACTGCTCATGGATTATGATTTCACAATACACTATCACCCGGGGAAAAAATAAGGTGGAAGATGCTTTGAGCAGAAATGATCATGGAGTTTTAAACAAGATGAGAGTTGAAAGGGATCTTATGTTCATGGATCTAGTAAAGATTGATATGGGAATAATTATGGAAGGTGAAACATCAATACTTTTTCAAATGGTTTCCAAAATATCTTTAGTAGAAAGGATAAAATGTTCTCAAACTAATGATGATGAGTTTCAAAATAAAATTAAAGCTGTGAGCTATTGGAGATTTATTGAATTCGTATATGAAGATGGGATTTGAAAATTTGGGAAGAGGATTTGTGTTCCCGATATACCAGATCAAAAATGGAATTGTTGGATGATGCTCATAGCTCCAATTTATCGATACACCGTAGGAGCATCATAATTTATAGAGATTTGAAGGAACATTTTTGGTGGGACAACATGAAGAGGGATATTTCTGATTATTTTTCAATATGCAGGGTTTCTCAACAGGTGAATGTTTGAAGGTAACATCCTAGAGGGGACATGAAACCTGTTCCCATACCTTAGTGGAAATGGGATAATATTAAAATGGACTTTTCCATGGGGCTACCAGAGACTCCTAGAAGGAACGACGCAATATATGTCATTTTTTATCGTCCTACCAAGTCAACACATTTTCTTTCTATAAGAGAATATTTACCACTTTAATGTTTTGAAAGACAATATATTAATGATGTTTTAATACATCATAGAGTACCCATATTGATTTTTTCTGATTCTGATCCCCATTTTACATCAAGATTCTGGAAAATTCTTCAGAAGGCCCTAGATAATGAACTTATTTTGAGCACTACCTACCACCCTCAAACTGATGGAAAATCAGAACAGACTATTAAAACCTTATAAGACATGTTGAGATCATTGTCACATTACTTTCAAGGAATGTGGGATTAGTATTGACCTCTGGTAGAATTTTCCTATAACAATAGCATATATTCAAGTATTCAGATGGCACAATATGAAGTGTTATATCGAAAGAAATGTTGCACCCCAACTTGATTGGATGATGTTGGTGAAAGAACACTCGTAGGCCAAGAATATGTTGGTGAAACAATGGAAAAGGTGAAGATTATGCGTACCCATATCAAAAGAGCTCAATATAGGAAAAATAGCTATGACGATAACCGAAGGAAGGTTTATAATTTCAAGTAGTAGACCATGTTTTCTTGAAGATATCTCCATGTAAAGTTTTTATAAATTTTGGTAAGAAGGATAAATTGAGTCCCAGGTACATCGGAACTTTCAAAATTCTAGAATAAATTGGTGTTGTAGCTTATCATTTGGCAATGTCTCCAAGTATCTCCTAAGTTCATGATGTGTTCCACATATCACTATTGAGAAAATACATGCCTGACCCAACACATGTACTCACCTATGAAGAATTAGAACTGGAACCATATCTGTCTTATTGTGAAGAAACTATCCGAATTATTGATACTAGAGAAAGTGTACTGAGAAACTTGGCGACTCGTCTGGTTAATGTTCAATGGAGAAACCATAAGATGGAATAGGAAACGTTGGAACATGGGGAAATTATAATGAAAAACCACCAAAATATTTTTATACATTAGTATTCTAGAAATTTCTAGGAGGAAATTATATGAAGGAGGGTATAATGTAACACCCCGACCATCCATGGTATGTTTCCCTTCTAATAATACAATAGCTTGCGTTGTTCACAAAATCAAGTTCAAGAACACCACGAAAAATCAAACTAGTCTTTTTAAAAGTAGTTATGAATATCAATACCCACTTTTTATCTTGTATAAATTTTATTTTTCCAAATGGACTTCATTTTTGGATTTGGATTATCAAAATTATCTTAGCGTGAATTTTTGGTATTTTTATGAAAAAATTCAATTTTTTGATGAATATTGAAAAGAATTATGTTATTGTTTAAAACTGACTCTTTATTTAAGTAATTATTTACATTATTTAAATTTATTTGAAGTCAAAATAGATAAATAATACCTATATTTGTAAAATATAATTCATTGTAGTCATTTTTATAATAAAATTAGATGTATAAAATTTAATTGATCTTTTTACCGTCTTTTACCAACCTTCTAGGGACACCGAAAAATTTGCATAAAACGTAATTTTTACACTTATTTGAATTAAATTTTAAAAATCCAAGAGACGTGGTTTATATTAGTAAGTAAAATTTGGTTCAATAAGATGAAAACAATTTTGGTGAATAGTAATTTTAACTTTTATTTAACACAACTAAAAGTAAATTTGATAATTAAAGGGAAAAATGATAATATTATTACCATAACACATGTCTTAATTCTATTGGATACGTGTATTTTGACCAAAATAAAATTTAGGAATAAAATATGATCCTTTTGGTCCACTTGGATTAGATTAAGCAATTTATTATTATTTTATTTAAAGAAGAGTTAAAAGTGTTAAATTAAAAGTTTAATAACTGAACCTTTTTTAATATAGGGTTAACCATAAGATAAATTTGACAATAAATATTTATTAGAAAGATAAAAATATTTACTACATATTTTTTTTATAATTTGTAAACATTAAATATGATAATTTATTTACGACACAATGATGATATAGTAATTAACTTATTAAGAAAAGATTAAAATAATTGATATTATAAATATCAAAATAAATGTAAACTCACAGTTTTTATGAATTTCAAAACATTTATTGAATAATATGACATGTTAAGGTTGATTGAATATTATTTTTTCGTATTTATCTTGTTGTTATGACTTTAACAAAAATAAATTACTAAATCGTGTCAAAATTGACATAAATGTGTTTTTAAAACTAATACCAAATTATTAATTCATATAATATTCCTCAAAATCTAAGGATCAGCCAAAGGACTTATATAAGGATAGATATGTTAATAATGAACCACATGGTTTTCTCTTAGATTTTATAGTATATTTATTAACCATTTATTATAATAATACAAGAATAAACGGTAAAAGTAAAACTATTTAACAGAGTTATATCTAAAAGAAATGGTTAATATGGTGACCTAAAACTATATAAAACCAATTGGTTGAGAGTTTTTGAACTCATCCCCACAGTTTCCTAGAAATAAATAATTTTGGAGCCATTATAATCTGAATATTATTGTATAATAAAATAATATTTCATGCCTTTCCTAAAGTTACCGTCACCTCTCTTATAAAAGGGTACTTCCCCTTCTACCAAATCACACCTACCAATAGATTTGGCTCGGCCAAACCCTACTCAAATATCCTCTCAACTTCCCTCACTTCAACCTAAGGTCCTTACATTGATTAGAAAACCAACCTATGGATCCCTTTTGATCAAATCAAAATGAAGAACCAGAATAAGAGGTAATAATTTCATCATCTCTTTCAAAGTTCTTTTCTTCTTCCACTTCCTATTTCTTTGTTGTATCCATGTCCAAATAATAACTCCCATAAATTTTACATACTGTGATTTAATTATAAATATTGTACAACCATATTCACTATTCTATCCATTCTATGAAGGACAAAGTCACCATATGTGCGTACGTTCGGCTTACCATCTCAACATCGTGGTGTTGTTTGTTATTCAACACATCATTATTTGGATGGGCTTAATATTGAGTACAATTGATGTAAATAATAAATATAATTTGTTAATGATTATTTATATATGATATACCATCCAATTAGAAAATACCACCATTAATAGAATGGTATTGTCGCTCGTGCGTACCTACAGATTACCGTCTCCACGAACGTGATGAGTTTCATTCCCCATCATAACCATTCAAGAATAATTTTCATTTTATAATTAAAAATAATGTAAAAGAACTTAATACCATTATGGATATGAATAAAATACATCTTATCCAAAAAAACATGACTTATGTAACAAAACATATAAAGGAAAATGAATCAGTTAACACCTGAAATGATGATACTACTAAAATATCATTAATAAATCAATATTAGATGATCATATATGACATCATATCTGTGAATGATATTCTTCCATAATTTAATAATAATTAATTAACTATTATACATGATGTTAACATTATCTCGACCAAGGAATAGTAAAACTTAAGGGTTAATTCTACAATCTCCTCATTATCTGATATTGTTTATAAATGAGTATCTACTTGGACTTATTTATCACCCACATCCGGGTTTCTTAAAAACGTATTTCAAAGAATATGGATTAATGTCATTTGTACCCTTTTTTGGCCTTCTATGTTTAGAAAGGAATCTTACCATCATTTTATAAAAAAAGTAAATTATGATCTTTTCAAAAAAATTAAGGTAGGAATGTTTTTTTAACTTATATAACAGGTGCATCTATTTTCCACCATTATAACACCATCGAAACTTCCCTTACAAGCTTATTATATTATTTTAAAAATAATTGTTTTCTTTTATAATTATGTGACTTTTATATAATTTCAAAATATAAAGTGATGTTTCCATCAAATAGTTTTGATTTCATCTTTTTCAACATCCTTTGATGGATTTTACACTTGTTTGATGTTGATTTATTATAATTCAAATCTTTCATATTATATTGATGGTTTTATGAAATGTTTGACTATGGATGTGTTATTTATATATCATTCTTGGTTTATTGATAAAGTGTTAACATTTGGTATTATTGTTTTAATGCGAATGTTTATGTAATTTTTTAAATCTATTCATATGAGGAATGCATTGAAATTAGTAAGTGATGGGTGGAGCTAGCTATATCTTCTCGATGCATCGGTAGGTCTCATGAGACAAACTAGTGTCTTAGCATAAGGCCTTCACCAACATTTTATTTTTAATCATGGCATGAGGCCTTTACTATGTGGTTATGATGTCCATCATTATGCATTCCATAATTAGGATATTTTCTGTTGATATTTCATGATATCATTCGACTAGTAAAATATCCATGTGAATAAGTAAATTGAATTATTTCATTTATATTTTCCTTATTATGCTGACGTTTAAGTTTAAAAGTCTTATGTTTTAGTCTTATACATTTCCTTAAATGTTTCTTCTTATTTAGGAAATTTTATGCAATATTGTTATTTTTACTGAGCATTTAAGCTCACCCCTTTATATGATTTATTTTTCACAGGATGTGAAGAACTATTTTATGCTTGAACTGTAGGGATAGTCTATGAGGTATGTGTGTGTTCAATGTGGACACAATGTTTTTCATTTTATTTAATGATATAATATAAAATTTATATAGGTATCCAGTACTTCCAAGGCTACTAAACTGATTGGTCTTTCAGGATAAGATTCATTGTATCATTCTAATGTAATGTAATAATACACCAACCGTAGGTAACTTGGGTCAGGGTGTTACAGTTTAGGTTCACACTTAGCCTTTAAAAGTGTTATTGGAAATTAAAAAAAAATATTGGATTATGGTCAATGTCTTCATTGCCGCTTCCACTCTTCCTCCTCCTCCTCCTACCACCACCACTACTACCACCACTATTGATGATTTTTTATTTATTTAAACTATTGTTTCTATTTATACTGCTACACCACTTCTACTACCGCTACTCCTACTACTCCTACAATTCCTACAACTGTTACTGTTGATGCTACTACTATAAATACATTTACTACTACATGATATGATTATGACGGGTGGGGGTAGAATTATATATCCCTCCATTCCAATTGGAATGGTTTTCATATCCTGATATACAATATATGGTGCACACATGGATAGTTTTAGAACAATTTGTTATGATGTCTTAGTGGTTATCATTATCTTATTCTTACGATTTCAGGTTTTATATTGTTTCACATTCCTATGATGTGTTGATTTTATTTTTTATGTAATTATTCGAAGTTAATGATTATGAATATCACCATTCTATTAGACCACGTTATTCTCCTTGACTCTCATGTACTACATTACATTATTTTATGCATTTATTATTCCTTACTGGTCATTATAGCTCACCCATTTATTATATATTTCCCCAGGTTCCCCAATGTAGTATTAGAAGATCAATTTAATTTTAGGGCACATAATGGGGTTTTAAATAATTTATTTGTATAATTAGTTAAAGTTAATGTTCTATGTATATAATTTATTGATGAAGCTATGCCTATCTATATTAATGTATTACATTATGTGTATATTTATGTAATAAATCATTAAATAAAGTATATAAAATATATGGTATTTTATAGACAGAGTTATTTCCAACCATGGTTGAAGGTCCACTTGAAGACCATAATGAACATTGACAGTGCAGGTAGGTTACCCATGGCCATGTTTAACACTCATTCCACAAAAATAAAATGTGACCATTGGTGCATTTTACAATAACGATTCTTTATTTTGTGGTGATTATGGTTTTATATAATTTTAATTCTTTATATAAAAGTGTTTAATATACATTATTCATTGGATGCATTTAGATATGTATAAATATAAATATATTTTTAATAGGATAAGTTACCCGAATCCCATGTTTCATAAATAGTTGTATATTATTTTGTTTGGGAATATATTAATTTTGTTACTAGAATAAGATTCAATTACTAAATCATTGTAACCCTGTATACATATAATGATTAGATTAGATATAAGGATTGTGTTGGATGAAATATTTAAGTATGATAAGAATATGATACATTTGGATATTGAGGAACATAAAACCCTAAAAAAATACAAAATTCTTAAAAATTTTAACACTTCTTATAACAATGATCATATAAATTGGTATGATTATGCTAAATATGGGGGAAGAAGGATTATTTTGGGTAAAACATGTTGTTTATGGGTGAACCTAAAAGTATTTTGTGGCCACACAAAACTATAAACATTGGAATATACATAAATGGGTATCCCTAACTTATTATCTACCCAAATAATAGAGTTATAATATTTTAAATGATTAATTGGGTTAATATTGTTCTCATAAATATCAAATAGTTAAATATGATATTATTTTCAAGATGATATACATATATAGGTAAATGTTTCGAGAAATATTATAGTGACTAAATATTTTGTGAAATATGGATCATGGATTGATAAATACATATAAAGTATAGATCATCATTTTTAATGGGAATTTATTAAAAAAAGTACTTATTGAAAGGATATAAAACAAGATATTCACCTGTGGATATATATTGTTGTAAATAATGTCATGTGTCATGATTATTATTTTGAGTCCTCTTAAACGTTGAACCTATTGTTTAATATATTTATATTTATTTTGATAATTGTTCGCAAAAATAATTATTATGATCATTTGGGGGTGAATTTTATATAAATAAATTTATTTTATTTTCACTCACATGTATTATATATTAGGTGTGTACCACACTATTGTGATCATAATAACAAACTCCAAAATAAGATATAATTGACTATTATATAAGTATAATATAATATTGTTACTATTCCACAATCATAAATAGATATTTGACTTTAATATGTTTTTAGAAATAAGAATATATTTTATTTCATGAAAAATTTAATATCAGTTAGATTATGGTGAATGATCCAAATATTTTGAATATTGATAATTGAGTCTATAATATTCAAAATAAGAATGAAAATTTAGTTTATAATAACACTTCATAGATATGGTATTATTTACTTGGATATATAAAAAATAATTACATTCAAAGACCATATAGAAATGAATTTTGAGCTATTTAAATTACAAATAATTTGATTCAATAGAATCTATTTTATTAAGAAATGTTACCGATTATCCTTTTAGTAGAATAGATGATTTAACTATTAGAGTGTTGGACATGATACATAATGTTGTATATTATGGATTTATATGGATTAAAAAAATTGTTTAATTTATGAAAAAACATTAGAAACAATAAAAAAAGAACACCATGCATTAAATCTAAAACCATGTAAATAAAAATTAATAACACATATCATTCACCATTGATGGATATTATTGCTATCTTCTATCAATTATTGATGAATATCACATTAAACAACCAATATAATCTTCACCTAGAGGTTTATCAAGTGATTAACTAATTCACCCAACTCATGGGTGAGATTCTACATAACTCCCTTGGAATGTAAATATATCACAACATATAATAGAGAAAATAACTTCAAGAGATGTAGTGGGGGGATAATATCACTTATATAACCATCTTAATATAAATTTCTCCCTTCTATTTTCCCTCGTTCATGATAATCAAGTGTATGGGAAGTTATTATAAAATTATAACATAGGAGTAAATTCATTTTGGTTAAAAAACTTGTATCCTAGTAAAGATAAAATAATCCCATATATTTCATTACATTAAAGGATTAATAATGATATCTAATAGTGGAAGATATCTAGACATTGACCACATAACATTTCACTACCATATGATGTGAGAAAAATATATCATATAAATAAATCTTTTAAGGTACATCACTATTAATCTCCCACTATCAAAAAAACCATCTAGACATTGTGCAATTTGAAAATAAATTATATCATATAAAATAACTTTTGAAACCATATCTAATACTCTTTTTTGGATATAATCCAAAACAATTTTGGAATGATATCCTCAAATTCACAGTGTTTCACATCATATTAAATAACATATAGATATCCATAAAACATTATTCATAAATTCTAAAAAACATTATAGATTATTTTTGGGTTTTGTAAAACATAGTCCCCGCTTATTCAACCATAAATCTTATCCTCAACGAAATTCAAATAATTAAAAAAATGAATTATTGAATTCATAAATGTAATCAATGAGTAGTCTCTTGAACAATATTAGTGTTACTCATGATTTATATAGATTTATAATGAAATCCATCAAACAGATGTATCACTGTACCCGTATCTAATAAAGGTATTGTATATAATTATACATAATCATTCATTCCCTTTGTCCAAGGCATTCATTGACAATGATATGTTGAATATTTCAATCCCATATGGACTAATAATACCTAACATTTGTCCAAAGAATCAATTGACTATGGTAAATAAAATATGTAAATCCCATATGGACTACTAATACATTCTCGACACTTTGAGTATATATTTATTGTCTTGATGAATACATCAATCTATCTAAGAAGATAAGCACCTCACACACCCCTCATATTAATATATGAGCACATCAAACATACTTTATCTAGGTATGACATTACACTTCCTCATTATATCTCAATCAAGGGACTAGAAGTTATAATTTTCATATAAGAGGAAAATTTTCATCTTGGTTAATCCGTAATTGATGAATTGATAGACAACATACTGAACCACTCCCCATTTATCTACGACTCACAGATTACAAAATAATGATTTCAAATTATAATGGTTACCATGAGTTTCATCATTCTAATCTCTAGTATGATAATTAAAAATAAAATATACACAACCAAAATACTATAATATTAGAGAATAGAACTCCATGATGTATACTGGTGGGTCACCCGACACCCAAAACTTATTTTTTGCTCATGAACATATTTCAGATCATTATTCAAAGTCTTACCCATGATAAAATTAAAATTTAACTGAACCAATAATACCCCATGAAAAAAACTATTTGGGATAAGTCAAAGCCTTTCATGGAGGGGTAATTATCATTTTTCTTCACATAATATTTATACATGGTCTCAACATGATGTAATTATAATGTAGAGACTACATTTATCATAACTTGACACATTTTATATTCATAAATTCTTTTAATAACACTGAAAAATCCACACATAAGTTCCCATATAATCATATCATTTTTGATAAACTATTTGGGAGGTCTTATATATGTTTTATTTTTTAGGTTTTGTAAAAACATTTACATATCTATGTAATTACTACCACATATCGATGAGAACCATTTATAAAAAAATCATATAAAATAATTTTATTGAATAAAATATATAATGAAACAAGTGTTAAAAAATTATGATACATATGGAATCATATTATGGATGATTAGTTCTATGAACATGGTATTAAAACTCCTTAACATCAATAAATAACCTATTATAATGATAATAACTAATATTTTATAGATAGAATTTTTTAAGTTCATCATCATGATAATTTATGGAACCGTTTACATCAATTGTTTTCCATGAAATTCTTTGGTGACAATTATTAAAATTTACATTAATAATTTTTTTGAAAGAGTAAACTTATTCAGGATATATCGACAAATTTAATATGTATTTTGACTAGAACAATTCTTTACTTGTGGTATATTGACTTCTTTAAACCAAAATATACTTCCACTATCCTCTTAAAAATTTTATTATCATCCGAATATCAGGAAAAGATACAAAAACTTTTCCATGTTCTTAAATACCACTTACCATCTTTAGTGGTAATATTTAATAAATAAGATATTATATCTATATATTATGTGGTATTCTATATGTTTGAATCTCTATTCTAAAAATAATAGGATTATTTAAGAGAATATATATAATATCCATATCTTATATGGTATTCAACATGTTTTGTGATATATTCTGAAAGAAGATTTTATTCCATAAAATATGTCATTAATGGTTAATGGAATATCTATTCATCATATTTTAACAAATATGTAAGTTAAAATCTTTATTCTTGGTAAACCTTCTTTTATCCTTAGCTTATTTTCATACATGTTATATAATCTTATGATTAATAAAAAATGTATATTATCTCATATTGTCTATGAAAACTTGTTTTTACCCCCAATTTCTCTTATCTCATAAAAGAAATGACATAAATATTCACATTATTTACATAGATTTATATGATTTTGGTATTTATTCATTTATATTAAAAATAATTGTTAAACAACCATTTGATTAATTATTTTAATATGAACTACAAGACCATCAGTTATTACCTTTATTTTGAATTCCTATATACCTAGAAATTTGTAAAGTATATGTTTTGTTTTCAAAAAAATAATAATTTATTTCTAAATCATTAATACATGACATAGAAATTTCAATGAATTTTAAAAAACACCTCTTTTAGAGGAGAAAATTTCCATCTTATTGGAACATTTCACCTACCTTATTTAACCCTATTTAGGTTTTGATGATTGAGGGTGACTATTGGAAATATCTAATCATTTTTTATGGAATAAACACTTATCCATTAGTACTTTTAATATAATATATGATCCTATACATCACATTTTATGCTCATTTATCCTAAAAAAATAAAAAAATACGTTAAAAATTATAGGAAAGATTCACTATTTATTTACATCATCAATAATGAATAAAAAATGAGCAACCTAACAAGAAAAATCATTAATGTAATCCCATGTCTCTATAATCCATTAAATTACATTATCATATCAAGAACCTGGGTTGGCACTAAATTTACATTTTCTATTTTTCAAATAATTCCTTTGAAACTTAAATATAATTATTCAATGTTTATCATAAGAATATTTATTCATGTGTTATATAATTTCAATAGTTTCTTAATTAGACAAGGATTTAATTTAAGGAAAATATTTTTTTTTCACGTTTAAGAATAAATCACATGTTTTTTCTCAAATCCCTATTGTTATTTATATTTAACTTATTCTTTCTATAGGATTGATTTCAAAGGTAATATATGATGATGATATGGAATTTATCTATAACCTAATATTTTATTAGGTGAGTATCATGATCTACATTTATTTAATAAGGATTTTTATTAAGATAACTTCCACTAATTGGATGATCTTGTTTAAATATATCATATCCATTTGTTGAAAATGATATTTGTTTACTATGCAATGAGTTATCCATACCATTCTTATCAAAACATGGGTATTTAGGTAATCCATCAACCCAATCATATCATATAAAACTATTGTATAGTCAAAAGGAAACTCTTTTCCAAATCTGTCATATGGATTAACTGAACAATAATACTTTGGTATCTTAAATATGAGAGTTCCCTGGATAAGTGTGACACAAAATAACCACAAAAATGAGGCACTTTACTATTAGGATCCCCTCATAACATGATTTTATTACACAAGGTAATCAATGGGTAATAACAATATGTAATTCATAGAGCCCATAAATAACAATATTTTGAACCTGAATAATTTTAGATGCAGTGGGAATTTGGCTTCCTCTAAAGAGGAGAGTGATTTTGGGTGTGTTCTTCTCCTACTTAATGGGTTTAGTGTGTGAAAACCATGAGTGAGTATAATTTGGTTTAACATTGTTTTCTTAAATAGTAGTCTAACATTAGATCATTCCATCATTTTATTGTTAAATAATTATTCAATTTGTTCCCATAATATTTCTCAAATCAAATGGGACATCATTATTAAACCTCACCTAGATGTTTATGGTTTGATTTGGGGAGTAACATGGTATCCTATCTTCTAATTTTTCATTCACTAGATTTCAAATATATCCAATCATTCCCAGAACATCCCACTATTCACCACAACATGCAGTGGAGTGAATCAAAGTGGATCATGTGTGAAATTCTAAAAATGTGAGAGGAAGTAATTAAAATAAAATCTTACATGAAACCTATGACAAATTAATTAATTAAAAATATACATAGGAAAGAGATTGCAATATTAAGTATTAACGAAAATACTTCAATAAAATGGAATGGGGGAATTCTCTATTGATTGAACAGTAATAGACTAGTGTGATGTCATCATTTTTAAAATATAAAAATCAAAATAAAAATGTAAAGGAAACTTTTCCCATCGATCAGGTGGTTGTGTATCAGAAAAACCCTCTCCCCAAGTGAACAACTATTTATTTATAGATATTCTTGGGAACTTTCTTTCAGTACCCCCCCTTCCATGTGATTCACACTAACTCACATCCTGAAACCTTAATAATTTATTCAACCTCGTTAACCAGTTTGATATTCATTGATTTCTAGCATACATAAAGCTTGAGGGTCACAATGTTCAATTTTTTATCCACCAGATTCTTTGAAATTATCTATATGATACATATCTCCTTCTAAAATTAGACGAACATTGTCTGTCTAGATCGAGTGCTTCTTCCCTAATTCAGCTAGACCAGCTGAGTGAGAAATAATTTTTATTTTAGTTCAATCTTCTTTGATTTGTAAAATTCAATTTTAATTCCCACTGGAAGCCTTACATAGCATTAGATCTTTTATCCTACAATGATATAGCTAGGGGATGAGTAGAGGTACCATACACAACCTCTGAAAAATGTGGACGACCATTACATAGTGCATGAAGTACTTTTTTGTAATTTAATTATAAAATCATCTACCTTTCCATAGTATAATACATGGTGGTTCCTTTATTTAACACTTAACCATGTTGGAATTAATCTCATGGTCACATATTCAACATAGAGTCGATTATGTATGGTCGGTTGGAGTGTGAAGTGTGTTAAATTGTGTTTCTTAAAGTGACATTGTCAATCCATGTTTTTTGGTCATATTACATTTGGTCAACAGAGTTACAGACTTACGGTATCTTCACACGATAGGTCACGACTCTTGTTATAATTGAGTATTGTGGTATCCTACACCTACCATTTCTTGATTACTTTACATTCATTTGGTTAGGTCTCTCATGGTCGATTGAACTTGAAGTATCTAGTCATTTTTTGTTTTCAAAACCCATTATCACTTCAATTGTTATAGTTAATCATTACATCGAAAAAATTGATTTTCTTAATTCTCAATATGTGTATGTCAAATGAAATTCAAATTTCAATAATTAAATCATTTAATTCCAAATTAAAACCAATATTTATTTTTATCACTAAAATAAATAATTTAAACTATTTTTACTTCATTCACTCAAAACACATTAAATTTTGAAAATAGTATTAACACCTAGATTTTTGAGTAGTTTTTAGGGGATTCTAATAGTTTATTAAAGATAATGTTTTTGAAAATTTCGAGTTTAATCACCCCCCTCACATAAAATATTGTACCCCCGGATAATACAGAAAATAATTTTTATTTAAATAGATATTTCTTGCCTACACTTAAGTACATAAACCCGAGAAGAAGAAAGTCAAAAATTCCTATATTGTTCGAATTATCAATCCTCCTCTATGAATCAATCTAGAAAACTCACTTAAATTTAGTTCCAGTTCCAATTCCATGAATTAAATAGATATATTTATATGGAATTATAATTTTAATATGTTGCACTTCCATTTATTAGTATTTCCTATGATACTTACACTGTAATGACCCAAAGTTTTTCAATGGAAATTCCATTCGTATAAATATGTCATAAAATCACATGAAAACACCACATAATGAACTACTATGTTCTAAGTGACCTTTAATTATAATTTTGTTACTTCTGTGTTTTGAATTTTGAAAATCCGACATACATGGTTGTGTTCAAGATGGATTTTGGATTCTAATGAAACAAAAATAATTTTTGGTGAATAGTAACTTACCCTTGGGAATAGTAAATTACCATTTTGAATATTAAGATAACCTTTATGAATAGTAAATCATTCAACATAAGAGTAACCTTACCCATGAATAATTAAATAAAATTTAGACATCTTAGAAAAAGATAATTTGACCTTTGTAAATGTTTTGGTATTTTGTAAGTCGTAAATAAATAATTATAATTAATTAATTAATTTAAAAGAAAATAAATTTTCTTAAAATGTGTTCATAAATTTACAAATCAATGTCTTATAGTTTTTAGATAACTGTATAAGACCCTACGTAATTTTTTAAAGCACTATAAATCAGTTTTAATTATAAAAACTGTTTTTTAATTAAATTATGATTTTGATTAAATATTTAATTAATAATATTTTGAAAGATATTTTTGAAAAATGGGCTTCATTTTTGGATTCTACATGTCAAATAATTATTGGGGAGAATTTTTTGGATTTTTCTAAAATACTTGAATTTTTGGTGAATAGTAAAATACATTAATTTACCGTATAAATACATTATAATTAAAACCCACTATTTCTGACATCACAAGTGATGTAAGAACCCAAATACCAAACTCACATGCCTTAGTTACTGTTCTTGGTCATGGATGACTCCCTATTCCTTGTCTTGTGAGGAAATAATAAATAAAAGAATTTTATATTAAGGAAACCCCACTCCCCTCCACTATAAAAACAACCTTTCACGCCCTCATTTCCTCAAACCTCTCAAGCTACAAGCCTTTTCTAAATTCTTCCCAAACATCCTCCCTATCCCCTATAAAACTTTAAAGATCTTCTGGTATCATCAAAAGTCCAATCCAAGCTTCCTTAAGGAGGATATGAAGAAGATGATTGAAGAGGTAATTTCTCTCCCTCTTCTCCTTTAATTTCCATTCAAGTTCAAGTTCATTTCAAAATATCTACTCAACTACCTTCATCCAAAGAGTATTTTAACTCCATTATTATAAATGTAATGTAATTTTATGATTCTAATGGTATATTATATCATCTATCCCCCTTTCCATGTTCCTTTTATTTTTTAAAGAGAACGTTGTTCGTGAGGTGTTAATTTATCACCTTCAAGAACGACATGTTTTATTATTCCATTTCTACCTTAAGATCTGGTAATGAAACAATTTTTATGGTTTAAAAAGAATATTTTATATGTATTATCTCCTATTTAATGTTTTGGAACTAACTTATTACCATATTTCTAGTGATAAAATAAAACAAGTTCATTATGATCGAAAAATCGCTCAAATTAACCCAAACAATCATCATTTAATTATAATCTAATGATTAATCCACATGGATCTAATATAATTAATTATAAGATCATTAAAACTCTGGTAATATAATTAATAATATGTAAAACCAGTGTTGTATGTTTACCCATGTTCTACACGAACATCAATTTAAGAATACAAGTGAACCACTCATGAAAACCATAAAAGCAAACATTCCCAAACAATGTTTTTTAAAATCAATAACTCAAAAAAAGGGATATATAATCACTTAATAAGACCATAATTACACATATTTAGGTACACAAGGTTATGTATTTCTAATTAATGAATATAATGTCATTATATAGGACATTAAATAGAAGGAAACATTCAGAAACAAGGTAAGGGGAAATTCTCGAACCCAACTTCCATCCTTCGGGTTATCCCTCTTTAACTCCATTTTTGATATGGTTACTCCTTAAAGATCATTTTTTAATCATTGTACTTATTTTTATAGGATATAAATGTTTTCACTTGTTTTTATTTCAAAAAAAATGTTTTCTAAAAGTACTCTTCTTTTAAGAACACACCTTTTACTTATCTCTCAAAGCAGACAGTTCTTATAACATGTATGTTATTCCCTCTTTCTTTTGGGAACCCAATTTTTATGAATGTTTTCTTGTGAGATGTAACCCATTTATTTCTGTGGTTTTAGTTAGGTTCACTTTTGTTATATGTTCCTGGTGTCAAGCATGATAATGATAATGTTATGATGTGATGGGTGCGCCCAGAATTATACAGTGCTCCAATGCATTGGTTAAAGTGATTAATATCATGAGTAAATGTGAAATTATGCGTGAAAAGGATTCTATCTTGGTTCACAAGTATGTGTGGAAGTTAACCACTAAGACCTGATGTTTCATTTTTATGCATTGCCACATTTCAAGTCTTTTATTTATGCTCATCTCATGTTCATGACATTTTTCCTATGTCATGATTATGCTCACCCAATGCTATATTATTCCTATCTATCCTCTTACTAGGATTTTATATCACCCCTTTTTATGTACATCCTCAGGTGGCTACATGTACTAAGGAGAGGAAACGTTCCTATAAGAAGATAGAGAAAAATAAATTAAATAAATGTTTACGCTTGATGTTGTGATTGTTATGTATGGTCCTAGTTTTCCCTAGACACTAAACCTTTGGATCCTCTATGTGAAATAATATTATGTTTTTTATCTTAAAATTATATAATAGTATTGTAAGAAAATCCAGGTTCTCTATAGTTGGTATCTGAGGAAAGGTTTAGTTAATTTGGGAATTAGGATTAGTGAACCCTAGAGAAAACCTATACCATGAGACTATGTACAAATATGCACACAAGATGCTTCACATAGGGATCCCATATGTTATGATTATAGTATAAATTGAGAAAATAAATAAGTTATTTATTCATGAATTGTTGACTTATGTTTTGTTCTGTCCTTTTCTATTTTAGAAAATGGTGAGAACCAGGAGAAATCAGGCGAATAACTTGTGCAAGGGCCAATGCAATGATTTCCCGAATGACATCCCCAATGATTTGGGAGGTGGAGTTCAGAACTTCATGGAGATTCTTACCCAATTATCTCAGATTATGAACAATTACCATAATAGTGGGGAACTTCCTTCTTCAACAAAGAGGGAGAAACTGGCTATCGAATGTTATATACGGCAACAACAACCAACGTTTAATGGATCTTTTGATCCACTAGCTGTGGAATAGTAGGTCAACTCCAAAGAGAAGATCTTTTCTGTTCTTCACTATTCTGAGATGGAGAAGGTGACCTTAGCTGTTTATCGTCTAGATGGAGAATCTGATCAATGGTGGCCTTTGATTAAGAACACCAATCCAAGGGAGGAAATTGAAGAGTTGGAATGGGAAGACTTTAAGATAATGTTTCTTAACAAGTATTGCCCAAGAACTCTTTGCACAAAGATAGAGTGAAAATTCCTAGAGCTCAAGCAAAAAAGAAGGAGAATCTGTCACAACCTATGAAACAAATTTCACAAGGCTAGCAAGGTACACTTTAGGTTTTGTTATCAACAATGATAGCAAAATTGATAGATTCTTTAGTGGATTAAAGACATGCCTTTGAAAGGACCTTGCAATTCGATACTTTGGGAGTTATGAAGAAGTTGTTAGATGTTATCTCAATGTGGAGATGGAGTTTGGGGAATGGTCCCATGGATATGGTGATAAGAAACAAATGTTGCAGTTTTAAGCCGGAGGATCTAATGTTAAAGAAGGGAAGAAAACACAACGACCCACATGCCAAAAATGTGGGAAGTTGCACCATGGGAACTACCTCAAAGGGACAAGGAAGTGCTTGAAGTGTGGGAAAGAAGGATACCATGCTCAAGAGTGTCAAAAATATATGAAAAGGTAGGAGAATTTGGCATAATAAAGGAGATAACAACTCATTGTTCGATGCAACAACTTTAGGGAACTGAGGCACTATGCAAGAGAGTTCACTAAACCTCGAGTTCTCGAGAGTAATCAAAGTCAGCAACCACCAATGCTAAATGAACTAGGGAAGTCTTATTCCATAACTACTACGGAGATGATGTATGATAATGAAGTCGTACAAGGTAAACTTCTTATTCACTCAAGAATGGAAATAGTCTTATTTTATTCTGGTTCTACGCATTCCATTATATCTTCCATGTTTTCTAAAACTATAGAATCGAAGCCCCAAAACCTTGATGTAGAGATATCTGTAAAAACACCAAGTGGTGCAATCATTGCAACCCATGTGTTTGACTCCTCTCATATTGGTGTATGTGGGAAGATTCTTCAATTGAATATTGTAATACATCCTTTGGTCGAATTTGACGCTATAATGGGAATGGATTGGCTCTAGTGATATAGAGCACATATCACCTATTGGAAAAAATAAATATCTTTTCATATTGCAAACCATCCCATGATCCTCTAAAAATGCAAGGAAGATCATGAATCTCCATTGAAAAGTCCTCCAATGGTTTGGGTGTTGATTCTATATGAAAAATGATACCTCACCCAAATGGTTGAGTCGAAGAGAAGTTCTAACCTTGAGGAAATGCCCATAGTGAGGGAATATGGTGATGTATTTCCCAAGGTGTTACCCGGAATTCCCTCGGATCGTGAGGTAGATTTCTCAATTGAACTCATACTTGGAGCTACTCCTATCTCGAAGTGTCCCTATAAGATGGATCCTATCGAACTGTGTGAGATAAAGAAGTATCTGAAAGAGAATCTGGTCAAAGAGTTCATACACCTTAGTGCATCACCTTGGGGTGTGATAGTTCTCTTTGTGAAGAAGAAGGATGGAAAAATGATGCTGTGTATCGATTATCGGGAACTCAACAAGTTCACCATAAAGAACAAGTATCCTCTTCCAAGGATTGATGACTTGTTCGAGTAATTAGGAGGTCCTCAATACTTCTCCAAGGTGGATCTTCATTCTGGATATCATGAGGTAAAGGGGAAGAAGGAAGATATTCTGAAGACTGCCTTCCGAACATGGTATGGGAACTATGTGTTTTTGGTGATTCCCTTTGGACTTACCAATGCCTCTACAATCTTCATGGATTTCATGAATAGAGTCTTTAGACATTACCTTGAAAAATTTGTGGCAGTGTTTATTGGTGATATTCTCATCTTCTCCAAGAGCAATGAGGAACATGAAGAACATCTAAGACTTGAGTTTGTGACATTGAGGAAGGAGAAGTTGTACGCCAAATTCAGAAAGTGTGACTTTTGGATGAAGCAAGTCACGTTCTTGGGACATGTGATCACAAGTGGGGGAATTTTTGTGGATCCTTTAAAGCCAATGGCGATTGAGGAATGTACCAGGACCTCTAGTGTCACAGAAACCTGTAGTTTTCATGGATTAGCTGGGTACTACCAACGTTTTGTGAGAAACCTCTCATCATTGTCAAGCCCGCTAACTATGTTAACAAGGAAAGGGGTAAAGTATGTCTGGATGGAAGAATGAGAGGGAAGCTTTAAGGAGCTAAAGATAAGGCTAATCATTGCACATTTACTCACACTATTGAAAAGTGGATAATGTTTTGTGACATACAGTGATGCTTCAAAGAAAGGCTCGGGTTGTGTAATCATACAAATTGATAATGTGATATCCTATGCCTCACGATAGTTGAAGATCCATGAGATAAACTACCCGATGCATGATCTAGATCTGGAAGCTGTGATTTTTGAGTTGAAAATCTAGCGGCACTACCTTTATAGAGAGAAGTGTTGCATATAAACTGACCACAAGAGCCTAATGTATATATTCAAACAAATGGAGCTCAACATGTGTCAAAGGAGATGGTTAGATCTAATCAAGTATTATTATAACTCTTTTCACTATCATCCTGGAAAGGCGAACAAGGTAGCTAATGCACTAAGTAGAAAAGAACTTACTACTCTTTCCATGTTGTAGATTGAGAAAGACCATATCTTCTTAGATATGCAATGAATGGATTTTGAAGTCATAAGGGAAGGGGATACATCCTACCTTTCCAAAATGATTGGGCAACCATCCATCCAAGAGAAGATTAAGGAAGCACAAAGGAATGATGTGGAGATACAAAATAGGGTGAATGCTGTAAAGGAAGGGAAGCTGCAGGAGTTCTATATTGATGATGATGGTGTGATTCAGTTTGGAATGTGGATTTGTGTGCCTTAATCACCCGGGATAAAGAAGGAGCTATTGGAAAATGCACATAGCTCTACATTCTCTATCCATCCCGGGAGTACCATGATGTACCATGATCTCCGAGAAAAATTATGGTTGGATAACATGAAGAAGGAGATTGCAGAATATATATCAAGGTGCTTGGTATGTTATCAAGTTAAAGCTGAGTGACAAAAGTCCAAAGGTATGATGCATCCATTGCCTATACCCATGTGGAAATGGGAAAATGTAACTATGGACTTTGTCCTGGGTCTCCCCAAGAATTCAAAGGGAAATTATACGATATAGGTTATGGTTGATCGACTAACCAAGACTACCAATTTTATTGCTATTCGGGAAGATCTCTTACTTGAACCACTTGAAAGGATATATGTGAAGGAAGTGGTGAGACTGTATGGTGTTCCACTCTAAATTGTCTTTGACTATGATCCATGGTTTACATCTAAAATCTAGAGGACCCTTCAACATGATTTGAGTAGTGAATTAAATTTCAGCACGACCTATCACCCCTAAACTGATGGCCAGTCTGAAAGGACTATTTAGATTCTTGAAGATATGCTAAGAGAATACTCTATAGAATTCAAAGGTGAATGGGATAAGTATCTCCCATTGGTTGAGTTCTCATACAACAATATCTTCCACTCGAGTATTCAGATGGCTCCATATGATGCTTTGTATGGAAAGCGATTTAAAACTCCAACCTATTGGGATGAATTTGGAGAAAGAAAGCTACTTGGACCAGATCTAGTTCAAGAGATGACAGAGAAGGTTCAAGTCATCCAGAAACACATCAATGTTTTTCAGAGTCGGCAAAAAGCTATGCTGACAACTATCAAAGGGATGTGGAGTTCAACGTTGGAGATAAAGTCTTCCTTCAAATATCTCCATGGAAGAGAGTCATGCGATTTAGGAAGAAAGGGAAGCTTAGACCCTAGTACATTGGCCCCTTTGATATACTTGACCACATAGAAGCTGTGGCCAATCGACTTGCACTTCCACCAAATATGGCTCAAGTTAATGATGTGTTTAAAGTATCACTCCTGAGGAAGTACATACAGGACCGCTCACATGTACTAATCTCAGAAGTGTTATAAATGGAAGATGATCTATCTTATGAGGAACAACTATTAGAGATTTTGGATTGGAGAGATATGCTTCTACGAAACAAGACAACTCATCTTGTTAAATTGTTGTGGAGGAACCATAAGTTTGAGGAAGCAACTTGGGAACCGGAAGAGGCAATGAAGGAAAGGTACCCTCACCTGTTTGTGTAATGTGAAATTTCGAGGGCCAAATTTCTTAAGGGGGATGAATGTAATGACCCAAAGTTTTACAATGGAAATTCTCTTCTTATAAATATGTCATAAAATAACATGAAAACACAACATAATGAACTAATACATTCTATGTAACATTTAATCATAAGTTTTTCACATCTGTGTTTTGAATTTCGAAAATCCGACATACATGGTTGTGTTCAAGTTGATTTTTGGGGTCTAACGAAACAAAAAAAGTTTTCAGTGAATAGTAACATACCCTTGTGAATAGTAACCTACCCTTCTGAATAGTAATATTACCCTTATGAATAGTAAATCATCCAACCTAAGAGTAGCCTTACCCATTAATAATTAAATAAAATTTAGACATCTTAGAAAGTGACAATTTGACCTTAGTAAACGTTTTGGTATTTTGTAAGTCATAAATAAATAATTATAATCAATTAATTAATATAAAAGAAAACTATTTTTCTTAAAATTTGTTCATAAATTAACAAATCAATGTCTTAAAGGTTTTAGATAATTTTATAAGACCCTACTTAATTTTTGAAAGCACTATAAAATCAGTTTTAATTTTGAAAGCTGTTTTTTAAGTAAATTATGATTTTAATTAATTATTAAATTAATAATTTTTAGATAATAATTTTTGAAAAATGGAATTCTTTTTTGGATTCTAAATGTTGAAAAATGGTTGGGGTGAATTTTTGGGATTTTTCTAAAATACGTGAATTTTTGGTGAATAGTAAAATACATTAATTTACCGTATAAATACATTATAATTAAAAACCACTATTCTTGACATAAAAAGTGATGTAAGAAACCAAATCCAAAACTCACATGCCTTATTTACTATTATTTTTCATGGATGACTCACTATTCTATGTCTTGTGAGGAAATAATAAACTAATGAATTTTATATTAAGAAAACCCATCTCCCCTCTACTATAAAAACCACCCTTCACACATTCATTTCCTCACAACTCTCAAGAACCCAGACTTCTCTAAACACTGCCTAAACATCCTCTCTATCCCCTCCCCCACATGAAAGATCTTCTGGTCTCATCAAAAGACCAAGCCTAGCTTCCTTAAGGAGGATCTCAAGAGGAGGATTTAAGAGGTAATTTCTCTCCCTATTCTCCTTTAATTTCCTTTCATGTTCAAGTTCATTTCTTGATCTCTACCCACCTATATTCATAAAAATGTAATTATAACTCCATTATTATACATGTAGTTTAATGTTATTATTCTATTGTAATATTATATCCTCCAACCCCCTTTCTCTCTTCCTTTTATTTTATTAAAGAGAATGTTGTTCGTGAGGCGTTAATTTATCACCTTCAAGAACGACATGTTTCCTTCTTCCATTTCTACCTTCAGATCTTGTCATGAAGACATTATCATGGTAGAACCAGAATATTTTATAATTATTATCTCCTATTTAATGTTCTATAATTAACTTTTGACCATATTTCTAGAGATAAAATAAATCATGTTCATTATGATCGAAAAATCGCTCAAATTAACCGAAACAATCATCATTAAATTATTCTCTAGTGATTCATCCAGCTGGATCTAATATAATTCATTATAAGATCATTAAAACTCTTTTAATATAATTAATAACATGTTATATCAGTTCTGGATTTTTACCCATGTTCTACCCGAACTTCAATTTATGAATACAAGTGAACCACTCAAGAAAACCATAAAAACAAACATTCCCGAACAATGTTTTCTAAACTCTATAACTCATCCAAAGGCACATTAAATCACTTATTAAAACCATAATAAATCATATTAATTTACAAAAAGGTTCTAGATTACTAATTAATTAATATAATCTCATTATACATGATATTAAAGAGAAGAAATCATCAAGATACAAGGTAAGGAGAAATTCTCGAACCCTACTTTCATCCTTTGGGTTCTCCCTCTATCCCTCCATTTTTTGATATGGTTACTCCTTAATAATAATTTGTTCAAAATTTTCTTTTCTATTATAGGATATACATTTTTTCACTGGTTTTTTTGTCAAACAAAATGTTTTCCAAAAGAACTCTTCTTTTAAGAACTCACCTTTTACTTCTCTCTCAAAGTGGACGGTTCTTGTAACATGTATGTTATTCCCTCTTTCTTTTGGGAACCCAAAGTTTATGAATATGTTATTATGATATGTAACGCATTCCGTTCCATGGGTTAGTTATGTTACCTTTTGATAAATTTTCTATGTGACAAGGATGATACTGATAATGTTATGATGTGACGGGTGAGCCTGGAATTATATAGCACAATATGAATGTTTGAATGTCACCGGTGCACCCAGAATTATACAGCGCTCCAATGCATTGGGTAAAGTGATGAATCTCATGAGTAAATGTGAAATTATGTGTGGAAAAGATTATTTATTAGTTCAGAAGTATGTGTGGTACATAAGCACTAAGACATGATGTTTCATTTTTATGCATTGCCACATTTCAAGTCTTTTATGTATGCTCCTCTCAGGTTCATGATCTTTTTCCTTATTCGTGATTATGCTCACCCCATGCTATATTATTATTATCAATCCTCTTACTGTGCTTTTATAACACCCCTTTTGATTTATATCCTCCGGTGGCTGCATGTACTAAAGAGAGGACAAGTTCCAATAAGAAGCTAGAGATGATGAAATTAAATAAATGTTTATACTTGATATTGTAATTTTTATGTATGGTACTAGTTTTCCAAAGACACTAAACCTTTGGATCATTTATGTGTAATATTGTTATGTTGTTTATTGTTAAAATGATATAATAGTAATGTAAGAAAAGGCAGGGTCGCTATATAAACCAATGTTCCATTTCATACATACTTGATACAAATCGAATAAATTTTTATAATTTAATTTACCCTTCTTCATTTGGGATCAGTATTTACCTCACCTGAATGAATTTATTTTAACTAATTAGGTACTTATTAAATTTTTTACTCTCCATGAATTATAAAAATACACATTAAATATATGAAATGGAATTTATTACACACACACCCATTTTTTATTGCCTCAAAGAATCATTATGGGATCCCAAATGCCAATTTTACTATACTTCTATTTGAGTTATATTAATATCTGTTTTTGTTGGATACATAAAATGTTATTATTTTTAAAGGATTATTTAACTTTAATTAGTTTCCAAATTTCGGTATCATGAAGTTATAATTTCGGTTCCCCAAATGAATTTTTTAATTACACCCATTTTCATAGTTCTATTACAAAATCTCTATTAATATGGTAAGAAAATTTACTGAAAATTATTTTAAATCTAATAATTTCAGAACCAATGATCTCCCTACACTCTAGAATTTTATTTTTCCTATGTATGATAACATTAAGATATTGTTTTTCAATAAAGATACACTCCAGAAATTTAATAAAAAAAGCATAAAAAATTAGGTATAGATCCCTAAAAACATTTTTGGAATCTCCTTGATTAATTTTATTTTATGTTAAATACACATATAAATAGTGAAAGAAGTGTATAAAAAGTACTCACATATTATGTTAATTATCCATCACCCCACACTTATCTTAATGATAATTATAGTTAAATACAACATGAATTTATCAAGGAAAATTTGTTTTAAAGACCGGGTATTCAAACCAATTTGTGGGAAAGTAGAAACATGGAAGTCATTTATTCAATAGAAGCCGAGATGAATTTGGAATCCCCTATTTGTTCTTTCCAATGTTTTTAATATTAATGCTTGACCTGTTAGACATTCACCATGATGGGGTGCATGATTCGCCTCTCATGATCTCAAATGCACCAAAATGAAAATGTGTTAGTTACTACATATGATCTAGTCTACGTGGAACTATTCATACCCACCACATAATTAAATCTTCATGAGAATAACCACAATTTATCTCCAATGTGAAATTTTCCAATCTAGATGAATCTTTCATAGATAGATATATCCTAATTATTAAACAAAAAAGGTACTCTTTTATTGCTCCTATATTAGGTCCTCAAGTTCCACCATTTTATGATTCCCCTTCTCACCATCCTTTCTAAAATCCATGGTCTCTATATTTACATCCTAGTAGGATTTATGTTACAACTCAACATACAAGTGGTAATGTTTTCCATAAAAACATATAAGGGGACACACCCAAAAGATTTTGGTAGAAAATATTAATCCCTATAATGAATCCTCTAGTTTCTTACTGTAGTCCTCCTAGTGGGTTACAATATAATTTATAGTAATCTATTAATCTCTCTATTGGAGATCTTGACGTTCCCATTTTTATGGAGGTGATGTGGAGCTAAGGTCACATAGTTAACTCGATAGTTATTTTTGAGGGAACTCAGGTTCTTATTTTTAAATTTGGTGTCCTTGGACCAACTAATTATATTTTGACTACATGTATAGTATATGTGTTGAATATTAATTAAATATATTATTGCATATAGTCCATTATTTTTTCATGAAATTAGTCTAACAATGTCCTAGAGTATTGTTCACATTGATAAGATCATATAAGTTCTACTCAATGATGAGAACCATGAAGTGATATTAAATTACTCTTAATATAGTTCTATGATTAGATAACATACTACGATGGGACGCCAATTATATAAGTCACCTAATACGAGTACATATAATTGGATGGGTATTCTTCTCATGAAGTTTGTACATGGTAATCTCTATGATGGGTGATTTGAGTGCAGAACCATCGATAGTAATTCTGAATTTTTTTTGTAATACGATAATCATATATGTGAGTGTATGTAATTTCTCTAAGACCAAATATTATTATTAATGAATGTTACAACTCATGTAATTAGATATATTTCATAAACGATGAAGTTAACACTTCATGTAATTTTTGGTTATGTTGGGTGTGTTAGAAGTGATATGTCTTCAATGAATATGTCGAAGAAGGATTTATCCCTTATGTCTTAAAGGAAGTAAATATCTCAATACTTTGATTGGAATAGAATTTTCACTTAAAACATCATGGAGATGGTGTAATGAACCATTTATTTCTGATAGTCAAAGAATGACATATCGAGCATATAGGTTGTGAAATAGACGTGCAACCTTCTTGAAAAGATATTATGACAAAGGGATTAAATTACATAGTGAGTATTCATATTTGGTTATTGATGTTGTGACATTAAGTTCTTTATCATGGGTTCTATTACCTATTTCTTAACATTAATATAGGATGTTTGGAAATCCCACCTAATGCCAATGAGAACGAATCATAGAGGTTTACACTCTATGTGTTTCCTTTGATCTAAATTAAATTCTAATTTAATTTATTTAATGGAATAAATATTATTCTCAAGACCAAGGAATAATTTTATTAATTTATATTGATTGCATAAATTAAATAAATATTTTTCTCTGACATGTGAATAACATTTAATTTTTTATATAAATGTATATTAATAAATATTTATTCACCAGTTTATGAATGATTTATTTATTTATGAATAAAATATTTATTCAGATGTCAAAAAATAAAAAATATTTCAAAGGGACCAAGACCGTATCTGGTGATAAATAATTAATTATAAGCTAGTAAATATTGTTTATCATTTGCACAAGATGATGCACGCTAAAAAATAATAATAATAATTGTTATTATGTGGCATGGGGGTCATAAAAGATATAATATTATTTAATAGACAACATGCAATTTTGTAATTATTTTATCATGAGAACTATCTCAATAAACTCAAATTTTTTTCTATTGTGTGGAGTGTTCAATCAAAATATATATAATTATTGTACACAACAAAATCTATTCTGAGTAAACCAGATATATTTCATCATGTCAAAAGAACTAGAATTCATGAATGAAAATATCAATACATTCGATTATTTACGCTAGCACAAATATATCAAGTGGGATTTTTTGGAGTTCATTGAAGCACATGTAGATAAATTCTAGAGAGATTCTACCCTTGGATCCTCACAAGAATAATAAATAAAATCCAAGTTCTCCATTCTGGATGATGAAAATAATCTAAAAATAATGTAACATTAGATGTGGTAATTTATTTCTTCCAATCTAAATTAATTAATTACAAACCTAACATGAATGATCCTCTATTATGGTTTGAGTCAATTAAAATTGAAATAAATTTCAATTATCCTATCACCCACCACACACTTCCAGTATGCCCAGAACCAATAAGTGGTATCAAATGGGTCATGTTTAAAAAAATTATTTGATTTTTGATCTATAGGTAGTTGTGCTTAGATTTTCCATTCATGTTATTTGTTATTCAATCCAATTAGAATTAACCTACTCTGATATATCAATCATGTTTGTTCACATTTTTTTTCTTAAAGTCATAAGAAAAAATATTGAACGGTCAGAGATACTTTCTAGAATTTCCCAATTAATAGTTGGTAAGATATGGTTACATGGTGCGTACTCGGATGTAAATGTTGTGTAACCTAGTTCATTACATCTGGATATAATGAGGGTTACAGAGAGTACCCCATAGTTAATTACATGCAGTGTATTCCAAATGTTTATTGGCTAACCTAAAACATGCCTTTTTATTACACTATGTCTGTCGGTGTACACGCCTTGTAGTCTACAAGGGTTAGTGATGTAAATCATACAATACATGTGGTCAATATACATAGTCAAAACCAAAAGATACACAAAACTTATAAAATTTATGATTTAAATGATGTGAATGTGGTTCACATGGCATGTATTTCATCAATTTTCACTTCTGAAACACAAACTGAATAACCAGGAGAGCATCCTGGAAACATGGTAAGTGGAATACATGGAATGTAGCTAGTCTTTTCATGCTATGAAATATGGCTTAGGAACACACCATAGACCTAGGAATGTACTCTATATATATGAAAATTGAGATATATGATGTTTAACTTGTATGTATATGCTGTGTAGTATCCAATTAGAGAGATAATCAAATATTATTTTAAATTTAAAAATTGTGGCGCTGAAACCAAATTTTATTGATTTTACCCCAATGTGTGTTGGATAGTTTAATAATTATTTTAAATAATTTTAAATAGTCAATTAAATTAATGACTAGATAACTCATTATTGGTTTTCTATTTATTTTTCATGAATTCCATGAATAATGGGTGTCTCAAATAAATCTTAGATGATCATTAAGTTGAAAATTAATTAATTAATTAATTTATTAATTAATTAATGTAATAAAATTCATGTTAATAATTATGAATAGGTAAATAAATGAATATAATGAAGTAAATGTTTCATTTTTATTGCATGTATGATTGTTCATGAGCTTAACCATGACCAGTTTATGTGCTGGAATTTATTTAATTTAATTTATTACATTGGTTTGAAATTATTTAATTTTAAATTTATTGATGGATTTTGAGTCATCCATTTTTTCATAATTATATTGGCCCTCCATGTCCAATGATATTTATGTAATTATATTTAACCAATCATTTGGTTCCCCTGACCTACGTGTCTATAATATATATTTGTAATTAATATAGCATCCCAAGGCATAGATAGAGAGTTCTAGATAGAACCATGATGATGCCAACATAGTGATGCACATATGGATGGGTGGAATGATATAACTCATGCCAATATTGGTAACATGAATTATTTCCCTAATGTAAGAGGATGATTTAATGTCTTGTCCTTAAATAAACAGTTAAATAAATATCATGAATGTGTTTTTGTGGTTATTTATTTATTTCAATCTATGAAATTATTTATTTTATGAATGAATGTTTGTGATCACAAAAATAAATTAATTAATGTGAAAAAAAAAATTAAATTAATTAATTATACATAAATGTTTTACCCAACATACACAATCAACTATATAACATCCACTTAATATTAAAAAATCATGTAATGGATAAAAAAGATAAAAATTACACATAATTAATTAATATATCAAATCTTAATTTTAATTTAAACTAATAATTTCATTTCTTTATTGGGAATGAAACCATAAAAAAATGTGTAGTGCATGGAAATAGTCGCGATACATAGCTTTATTATGGCGTTTTCAATTAATATTTTCATTGACTAAACCAAACATGTATTTAGTTTTACAATAAATGTATGTTCAATAAAAATTTGGATGCAAGTGTTGAGGAAATCGATGTCATGTTTTCAGGATAGTGGAATACAAAAAATAGATCAAGGAGCTGCACGCTCACAATTGGAAATAACACCTACCTAATTACTTTATTATTGTTTTCATGGACAAGGTATGGATCAAAATAATGGTAATGGGGATCTACTATACTATAATTTCATAGCAATTAGATATTCTGAGTTCAATGGTGAGGGATATTGAGACTTGATAAAAATCGGGAGATTTATTAAAAAACAATTAATTATTTTTCACATAATTTATAATAATGAAATGTAATAATAGATTACCTTTTCATTATAGATTAAAAATTTCAAGATCATCATCCACATTATACTTATGATAAATATTAGAGAAAGATAACCTCCCAATTGGTAGAAACTTTATTGAGTGGTTTCGATTCCTTTGGGTTATGCTATGCCATGAATAGAAATGTTACATGATATGATCCTCAATTCCTAATCCACCTTATAAAGAGTCAAGTGATGAAGAGTTTATGGTCAATGAAAAACATTTGACTAGCGTGGTCAATGTTCAGTGTTTGTTGCTTTAATATATGTCATGTGATCTAATAAAGTCCCATGAAAACATAGATGTGTATACCATGATTGAGAACCTCTGTGGTCTTTTCTGGGAGACAGATAGAAAATAATTGTTTGAGATTTCAAAGGTTATATTTAATAGAAAACATGGATAGGGTTCCCCATTTAGGCCTTACAAAGCCCATATTATTGGATACATTAAGTGCCTACAATTTCTAGGGTTTAAACTCCCC
The DNA here is from genome assembly GCA_963277665.1 of Viscum album. Classification (NCBI taxonomy): domain Eukaryota; kingdom Viridiplantae; phylum Streptophyta; class Magnoliopsida; order Santalales; family Viscaceae; genus Viscum; species Viscum album. The sequence goes on from OY728155.1 coordinate 730,937,884, forward strand.
AAATAACTGGGTACTAATCTCATTCTGGAATCAACCCCTCAGATCCTCCTAGGTTGTTTTGTGTATTTTATTATAAACTACATTGATAAGTCTATTATAGATATTATAATCTCTTTCTCCATGTATATAAGGATATGAAGAGTGAAAAGCCTTCTTCCCAAATAGTGATGAAATGGAAAGGGAAATAAAAGGCCTTTAAGACCAATGAATTTTCATTACCTTCCTACAAGAGGAAGATCAAGTAGATAGAAAGATAACTAGATGTTGTCTATTTTTCATGCGGAAATAAGGGACACTAGAATGAAAACTACACCCATATAAATAAGCAATGGGAAGATCTAGGTTCAATTTTTTTCGAGTGAAATTTATCTATTTCTAAAAATTGGGAACTAGAAACAACTTTTGGTGCTCAAATATGTATTAAAATATTGAAACAAATATATTATGAATAATTTATCTAGGGGGTTAGATATATTTGTATCCACTAGAGTTAAAATTGATGTTATATCTATTGGGGACTACCACCTCACATTTCTAAATAGAATTATCTCAATTTTAACGGGTTGTTATTATGTTCATTCAATTAAAAAAACAATATTATTTATATATCTTGATAGATAAAAAAGAAATTTTTTTCAAATATGAGAATAATTTTGATTCTTTTATAAATATATATTTTTATAGTGAGTGATATTTAAATAACTTTCTTTATGTGATGTATTACACGAACCATGTCATGTAAATCAATAATGAGGTTATTTCACATGAATCATACCAAACTAAATTTTGGAATCACCAAAAATTTCATGTAAATGAAATATGCATAAATAAATTATGACGAGATAGATATTTAGACTCTTTTGAACTAAAAACACATGGTTAATATCACAAATATTTACAAGGAATAACAATCAAATCCCCCTATAGTGGTAAATTTGAAAGGTTTAAATAGCTTGTTGAATTAGCTCCTACGGATTTGTGTAGAAAATTTCTTATTGAGGCAAGGGTTGGTAATCATACTACATATCATTAGGTAATGATTTTAATAGACCTGTATATCTAAAATAAATGAGTTTTAATTTGGATTATTTTGTTAAATTAGAGGAATAAAAGAATTAATGTGAGAACCATATTCATAGGAAGATTGAGAAATTTCACTCAAACCATGGTGAAGAATATTTTAATCAAGACATAATTGAATATTTATAGGATTTTGAGGTACTATCTCAACTTAATCTTATATGTACTCCTTAGTGGAATGGTTTATGAGAATTGTGTAACCACCCCAATAAAAAATGGTTAGATCAATGACGAATCATGTGAGTTTGATGTTATCCTTTTGGGGACACACATTACAAACATCATCATATATACTAAACTGAGACCCAACTAAAGTGATAGATGGTATACCATATAATTTATGGAATTGAATGAAACCCATGTTGTCTTACATACATGTGTGGGTTTGCAATGAATTTCTATGTCCTTAGGTAAAAATATGGTTCCCTGAGGAATAGAGTGTATATTTATAGGGTATCCTAAAGAAACAAAAGGATACAACCTATATAGTATTTTAGAAAACAATTTTGTGGTTGACTAAAATCACATATTTCATGATGAGGATATTATATCTAAAATAGATATTGGGAGTGGGATAGACTTCAATGAAGTCAATGCTCAAGATACTCAAGTGTTGAAACATGAACAAATTCCAAAAATCCCTATGGAAGAAAAAATTATTACAGAGAAACAATTAGTGAATAGGAGTACTATTGAAGTTAGGGAACCTGAATTGTATGGTTTTCTAGTTACTGAGGATGGGGAATCATTATTAATTAATAATAATGGTCCTCTAAACTATACTAAATAATTAATTGGAATGCATGTTACCAAGTGTCAGGAAGCCTTTAATTCTAAAATGGATTCAATGTATCAAAACCAAGTATATATTTTGAGATTCCCTCTAGTATATGTAATGACCATTGTTTGAGAATGGTTATTCAATAAGAAACTAGGAAAAGAAGGACAAGGAAACACGTATAAGGGGTGAATGGATGCAATAGGGTTTAAAATACATCATGTAATTTACAATGATGAATCATTTTAACCTGTTGTAATTATAAAATCAATTAGAATTATACTTTCTCCTATATCCTTCCATGATTATGATATCTGAAAAAAGGATGTCGAAATAGCCTTCCCTAATGAGAACCTTTCAAAATATGTATATATGACACAACCATAAGGGTTCAGGTCTCCAAAGGATTCTAGCGATGTATGAATGTTGAATATATCTATTTATAGATTAAATAAAACATCAAGGTCATGTAACATTAGTTTTGAGGATTCCATAATAAAATTCGGTTTCATAAAGAACAAATGTGAGTTGTGTTTATATAAACAGTTTATTGGAAGTATGGTCATTTTATTAATCGTATATATTTATGACATATTACTTATTTTAAATGAAATAATATTCTTATAATAATATAAGGAATGATTAAAAAGATGCTTCTCTATGAAAGACTTGGGTAATGAGGAAAAAACTCTTTGGACTAAGATCCAGCACGATTGATTGAAAAGGTTTCTCAACCTATGTCAAAGTACATAAAATGAAAAGATACTAAATAAATTCATTATAGAACAATCCATGAGAGGATAATTTCTTTCATCCCATGGAATTCACCTTTTTAGGAAAATATTCCCTTGAAAACATGAGAAATGTCATAGAATTGAAAAAATTCCACATGGATATGAGATTGGGTTAGTCATGTATGCATTGTTATGTTTTAGGCCAGATTTAATATATGCATTTATTGTGATAAGAGGATTTTATGCTTACCATGGTGACTACCATTGGATTGCATTCAAGACTATCCTTAAGTAATAGAGGTGTCATAATGATATTTTCTTTTTTTATAGAGGAGATTAAGAACTAGTCATAAAATGATATCTACATTCTACTTTCCAAATTGATCAAGTTGATATGATGTCACAAATGGGATACTTCTTCAGCTTGAATTGAGTTATAGTGAGATGGAAAATCTCAAAAAAGGTTTGGGTCATAGATTCTATAGTAGCTTCTGAGTATACTGAATATTTTGAGGTATCTAAAGGACTAGTATGGATACACATATTCATCAAAGATATTTTCATGGTACCAGAAGTAATGATATTATCACTGTTTTCTATGATAATATTGGATCAATGCTCTGGGAAAAGTGATAGGGTCACTTTAGCGGAAGAATCACATAATTCAGAAGTATCATCTCTTGAGGGATATTTCTTTGAGATGTGAAGTTTCATTGAGCAGCTTTTCCTTGGTAGACAACATGGAAGACTCCTTGGATAAATATTTGATGTTTTAGAAACAAGATAATCATTTGAGGTCTAGTGGAATAAAAATTATAGGTATTTATATCTATTCTAACTAGAAATTTACTAGAGTTGGGGTCCTAGGAAGAACTAATTTTACATTTATTACATGTATATTCAATGTATTGAATATTAAATAAACTTATTATTACATATTGTTAATTATTATACATAAAATAAATATAATAATGTCATAGAGTATTTATCTTATTTATAAGGTCCTAGAAGTTCCACACTATTATGAGAAACATTATGTTCTATGAAAATATTCTTACTATTGTTCTATGGTTAGATAGCATACTATGATGAGACACATAGTATATAGATCATCAGGTGTGAGTACTTGTAAGTGGATGAATCTTCTACTCTTTAAGATGGCACTCTGTAATCTCTAATAAGGGAGATTATGGGGACAAACCCTCTAGTAGGAAGGCCACATGCTTTGGTGTCATCGAATATTCATACATTCAAGTGTGTGTGATGGTCCTTATACATTAATATTATTATTAATTCATGTTATGACTCATGTTGTAACACCCAGATGTTTTTATGAAATATTTTCATTACATAATTTTTATTCTTCAGTATCCTGATTTATACGTAATCGTGTGTTTAAATGAACCTCGAGATTCCATTGTTATAAAATTACTCTTATAACCTAGCCCTTAGGTTTTTGGGAAAAATTATTACTAACTTATGAAAATGGACTATGAATTCTATGATTATCAGTTATTTTTGAAAAATATAAAGAAAATAAATATTTTTTGAGTGAGTTGATTTTGGTAATGAAATAAAATATTTTTGATATTCATCCAATGGATATTTAATTCATAGGTTAAGAATAAAACCATATTGGATGTGTGCAAACGTTTTTTTTAAAAAAAAATTAGTTTTACACCTTTGAAGAGAGAACCAATTTTAAATTAATAATTCAAATCATTAATAATTTTTATAAGACTAAACAAATATGTTATTTTTAATCGGGATATGAAAATTTACTTTGGATGAATTTCTGTTATTTTTCTGATAACATTCATGTTTTGATGAATAATAAAAATACGATAAATTTTAATTAAAAACAACTTTTTTCATCAAGATAATTTATATGGTTAAATTATAATATTTAATGGTTTAAAAGTATAAAGAGAATATATTTTTATCATTAAATATAATTTATGTCATTATCATTAATTTTAAATTGGATTTAAAGGTAAAACATTTAAGTCTTTTGCAATGTTTTTACTTTTATAACATGCTTCCTCATTTCAACAACAAGATTAATTTTAAATTAATTTATGAAACTTATGTGTTTTTTAATTTTTAATAATGGATTTCATATTCGGAATCATTATTTTCAAATTACCTTAATAGGCTACTTTAATTTTGGGGCATTATGAATAGTATCATTGGAAATTATTCTATTAGCATGGTTAATAAAAAATCAGGTAATTAAAGGTAAAAATAATATTATAAAACTACATTAAAATCATTAAAAATCACATTGGATGAGTAAATTAGACCATTATCATCTATTGTTTTAAATGGAATCACTTTATGGACACTTACCAGTGAATATGACATGAATGCAATAATAACTAATGAATGTGACAAAATGTCACAATCTCATTTTATATAAGTATAATAATTTTAATATATTAATAAATAGAAGGTAATATCGACTATAGATTGTATCTATAAATGAAAAAGTAATTACCTATATAATATATATTTTATTATAATTTTTAAAGATTAAATAATCATCATAAGTGATGGCACAGTAGTGATGTAAAAATTATTTTATTAATAGAGATATCAATTAAATAGTTTTAGAAATATTAAAATAAATATCATATGAACTAATTAATGTGGTAAAAAAAATTTATAGGTTACTAAAACATTTTAGGAGTTTATTAAATATTTTTTTTAATTTATCTTCTATGTGGATTTTATTTAAACTTAAATAAATGAATAGTGTAAAAATTAACACTATTGATATTCAATAAACAATGAAATTTTATTAAATTATTTAAAAATAAGAAAAATATTTACAATTTACAAAGTGATAACTATGAGGTCTATAATATCATAAAATATCCATTCATGGTCAATTAACACCATATAAGTAAATATTGTTAACCATTAAATATTTTGAATGTTATTACCACAATTAAATGTTTTTTTTGAATAACTAAGTTTCAATTAAAACGATATGGTTTAAATTGAAAAAATAAGTAGTCCAAAATTTATTGGTATATTGTATTAAAACCATATATCATATCATAATTGAAATTGGGACACTTTGGATGTTTTTTTGTAGGTGTTAAATTTATTATAAATTATTATTTATGGAGTTTCCAAAAGTTCCCCTCACCTTAATTATAAATGATCACATCCTCCCTCATCTCTTTACTTCATTTTGAGCCTTGAATCTCGGAAATAACCTTAACTTATTCCTTCTAAACATCCCTATTTTCATTCTAGAGGGTATTTTCATCTTCAAATACCAACTCTACTACAATAAGAGGATATTTAGAGGAGGAAAATCGAAGAAGAGGTAATATCATTTACTGATTCCTTCAAACTTGTTTTTTCTTATACTTCAGCTTCATTATTTGTTTGATTATAAAGTAATAACATATGTATGAATCATATACTGATATTTTATTATAAATATGAAACAACCATATTCCACCTTCTACCCATCCTATGAAAAATTAAATCACCATGTGCGCGTACGTACGACCTACCGTCTCCACGCCATGCTGTAAGCTGTTTTTCACCATCATCTTACATGAATTGGTATAATGGTGGAATTAATAAATATATATATTATTTATATAAAATTATATTTATTTTAAGATACTATAAACCATCCACTTCAATGCCATTCAACAATTATGGAAATGATATCTTTGATCGAGCGTACGTACAGCTTACCGTCTCCACGGTGCGATGTGATTCATTCTACACAATCTTCATTAAAGAATGATTAAATAACTGATCTAAAAAAATAAATATTATATATATCATACTATAAAATTCATTAAATGATATAACTATATCCTAAAAATAGTAATAATAACTTATCCAACAAAACAATAATAAGAATATAATGTAGTTAAAACACGAATAATGAGTATCAATGAAATGTTACTAACAAACGGTGAAAAATGTGATAATAAATGTTATCATAAGAATGATTATAATTATTTAATAATTTACTTACATTAATTAAATCATTATATATGAGTTTTTTATACATACGAATAATATCATACATATGGTCAGGGATAACTTTTCAAATCTCATTTTTATCTGAGATTGTTTATTAGTAAGTATTTACTAGGGTATAATAATCATCCATCTCCCTGATTCCTAAATATTTTTTTCAAAATATAATTTATATCCTCATATAATTGTTATAAGTAAATTTTAATCATTTTAAATATTTAATAAATGGTATGAATTTAATCTTTTGTTGTTATCGGTACAAGTTACTTTTTTAACTTTTCCGGCAAAAGTACAAGAATAATGTTTTTTAACTTGTACGACATGAACAGATTGTTACACTTTCATAATAACGTATTTCCATGAAATATACCCTTGAGTATTATAATGTTATTTTCATATATAATTATTTCTTTTAAAATTATGTGGCATTTTTAGGAAGGAAAATGTTTTTGAAGATGAAACCATATTTTCCTCAAAAATTAATTTTAAATGTTTTCTCAAAATTATATTCCATATAAGATGACACTATTTTAATACGGTTATATTTATAAACCTATTATTTATATGATTTTACTTTTTTTATGATGGAATTTTATTTACGAAAATAATTTTTTATATCATTTTTGATTGAATGATGTCTAAGAAACCCATTTGATTTCATGAGTTATGCAATGGTGAATGTTTTTATGTTTTTTTGGAACACATAATAATGGTATCATTATGAGATGGGTGGGACCTATATCTCCCTCCAATGAATTGGGTAAAGATTTTTATATCATGTGATATACATGGCAGGACCAACAAGTAAATATGGTTTAGTAATATAGGGCTGGAATGAGGAGTGAACTCAGTTCAGTAATGTACTTTGTTCCCTATAATGGTATTGGAAATGAGCCTTGATTAATATGAAATGATTTTCTATTCTTATATGCATATGACACAAAATATATTTTCTTATGTTAAAGATATATTTATTACATTGCACTTTTATGATTTATCTTATGCCATGATATTATGAACTTTTATATGCAGGATATGATTTTCAAATGTTATGTTCTTATGATTATGATATGATTAATATTTCTCTTTTTTAACATTATGGAGTATTTGAGATCACCCTTTCATATGTATATTTTCCCTAGGTCATGAAAAAGGGTATTAAGTAAGATATGTCACAAGGGAGTCTAGTTACAATGAAATAAACGATAGATAATGTGGATGTTTTATGAACTAGTAGTTTATGTTTCCCAGTTTCTAAAGAAATCTACCCTATATAGTCCTTCAATGGATTTGTTATGTTATGTAATAAATATTATTCAATGTTTAAGTAATATCTATATGTAATTTATGGGTCGTTATTGTTGGTATTAGAGCAAGGTTATAGTTACCCATTAGAAACTAGGATGACAGAACCCCTGTAAGAACACTTAGAATATGTCTAAGTATAGGTTACAATCATATCCAAGTGTTTCAAAGATGTTCCTGAATCACCTAAGATAATATCTAATGTTTTTTAAGTTGAAATTGTATTCTTTAATTATGTAGTTTTCCCATTATGATTAGTGATTCACACAATATTATTCTTGGTTTTAGTCAATGGATGGAACCCGAAAAAACCATGTTAATGCAGAATGCATTGTGCAATGAAATGATTGTCCCCCTAAGAAACCAAATGTTAGGGGAGCTAAAATGAAAAATCATTTATATAAGATCACACAACTTTATCAAGCTATGAGTCATGTAGGACATCCATACAATCAAAGAATGGAGCAACATTCTATCGAGTCCTTCATGAGACAGTGTCCCACTTCATTTACCGGGTCTTCTAATACATTAGAGGCTAAAAAATGGATCAGTACCACTGAAAAGATATTTTATGTTCAATAATGTTCTGAACATGATAATTTCATCTTAGCAGTATATATTTTGAAAGGTGAATCTGATCAATGGTGGAATCTTACTCAGAATACCAGGAAAAGAGAAAAAATTGAGTCCATGGAATTGGACGAATTTATACAATTATTTTTCAGTAAGTAATCACCTAGTATTATTGAAAAAAATATGGAAAAGGAGTTCCTTGGACTAATGAAAAATTATTATGAATATGTTTGTTTTTATGAAGAAAATTTTACAAGACTTCCATGGTATGCTTCTGGAATTATTATCCAACCTGAGAGTAAAGTTGATCGATTCTTTAGAGGGTTAAAAAAAAATTAGTTGAAGGGTATTATCCATAAGGGACTTTAATAGCTACGAGGAAAGTTATCCGATGTACTCTCATGTCTGAGATGGATATTGGAGTAACCAATCAGTCAATTGGGATTGATAAGAATAAAAAAGGGATTTCAAAGGGAAATATAAAGACCACACTGAAAATAAGATTAGTTTTCCATTTTTTCAAATTATGGAAACAAACAAAGAGGGAATTGTCTTAAAGGGGACTAGTAAATGTTTTATGTTTGTAAAATATGATCATCGGGCTATTGAATGATTAAGTGATGGAAAAAATATATCTAAGGATGAAAACAAAGAAAATGCTACATACAATGCACCTCCCACAGATCAATGTTACAAATTCACAGAAATGCGGCATTATTCCAATCAATTCCCTAATCCAAGGGTTTTTTATGATGACATAAGAAACCAAAATATTAAACACAAAGACTATGGAGAGTCACATGCAATCACTATTGATGCCATAGTGTATGATAATGAAGTGGTGAAAGGTACACATACCATCCACTATAAAGTAGAAAATGTTATATATGATTCTGGATCTAACCTCTTTTTTAGTTTGGACGAATTTTCTAAGTATATCACCATATTACCTCAACAATTAGATGTTGAGTAAGCTATGACAACTCCTAATGGAACAAAACTCACATCAAATGTTTACAATTCTTCTCTGGTTGGTGTTTGGGGGAAAGTTCTTCCTTCAAATATTGTGATCCTTACGATTGTGTAATTTGATGTGATTCATAGCAGGGATTGGATTTTTATATATGATTCTCATATCAATTTCCAAATATGGGACATCACATTTCATATTCTAGATCAATCTATGATCATCTATCGATTCAAGGATTAATATAACCTTTTAGTAGAAATTTCACCCATCTTATGAATCTTGATTCCGATAAATTAAGGTTATTTATCTAAAAAGGTTGGGTAGAAACCCATGATTAATAATAAGAAAATTGTAAAGGAGTTCGATGATTTCTTTTTGGATGAATTTCTAGGTCTTTTAACAAATACTGAAGTCGAGTTTTCTATAGATCTCATATTGGGTGCTTTGCCTATTTCAAATTCACCTTCTAGAATGCCCCCAATTGAGATGCAGGAATTGAAGAAGAAACTCCAATAAAATATTGTTAAGTTATTCATACTCCAGAGTAAATCACCTTGGTAAGAACATGTTCTATTTGTTAAGAACAACAATGGATCAATGATACTTTTCATTGATTACCAAGAACTTAACAAGATCACTATCATGAAAAAATATTCTCTTCCCAACATTGATGACTTATTTGACCCACTATGCAGAGCTCAAAACTTTTCCATGATTGATCACCATTCAGGATATCATCAATTAAGGGTAAAAAAGGAGTATATACCAAAGAAGGAATTCCATACAAGGTATAGACACTAATAATTTACAGTAATGCATTTTGGTCTTTCTAATTCACCCACTATCATTATGGATCTAATGAATAGAATATTTAGACACTATGTGGATCAATTTGTGGTTGTCATTATAGATGATATTCTTATCTATTCAAATAGAAAGGAATAACATTTTGATCACTCGATAATTGTACTGAAGACCCTAAAATAGGAGAATCTTCTTTCCAAATTTACCAAGTATGAATTCTGGATTCACAATGTTTTATTTTTTGGTCAGATATTATTAAGATAGGGGATATCTGTGGATCCAGCAATAATAGAGGTTATTTATAGAAGGTCAAGTCCAATAATAGTAACCGAGATATGATTTTATCATGGTTTGCACAGATATTATTGACGTTTTGTGAATTATTTTTCATGATTATCTAATCTACTAACCATGCTGACATGGAAATGAGTAATGTTTATTTGGATGGAAGAATGTGAAGAGGATTTTAGATAACTAAAAAGTAGGTTAGCCCATGCACCAATACTCACACTACCTTGTAGTGGAGAATGGTTTGAGATCAATAGTGATGCATCCATGAAAGGGCGGGGATATTTATCTTGTAAAATGTTATGGTCATAGAATATGGCTTCCGATAGTTGAATATTCATGAGAAAAACTAACCGACTCATGATTTGTAGTTTCTTGTAGAAATATTTGGATTAATGATATGGAGGCCTTATATTTATGGTGAAAGGTGTGATATTTATACTGATCATAAAAGTTTATAGTATATTTTATCATCAAAGGAGCTGAGTGTGAACCAAGGAATATGGTTGGAGTTGATTAAAGACTATGACTGCTCTATACATTACCACCCCAGGAAAGCGAACAAGGTGGAAGATGCTTTGAGTCGAAAACGCCATGTTAGTATATCCATGATGAGGATCCCAAAATATCCAATATATATGGATTTGAAAATGATGGATATAGAAATTTTAATAGAAGCGAATAAATATTATCATTTCCAAATAAATTTCCAACCAACTATTCAAGTAATGATTTAGGAGGCATTGAAGGAATATGTAGATTTAAAAAAGAAAGTGAGAATTTTTTTTGAATTTGACCTTGATTCTGATGAAATAATAATGTTCAAGAACTGGGTTTGTATTCCTCTCGTACCAGAATTAAAGAAGGAACTATTGGATAAGGCCCATAGTTCTTAATTTTCTATTCACTCTAAAATCACAATGATGTAATGGGACTTCAAGAAGTACTTCTGGTGGGATTTCATGAAATGATATTTCCCTGAATATGTCTCTTGATGCTTAGTTTTTCATCAAATTAAGGATGAGAGATATAAATATAAGGGGATGATACAACCATTACCCATACCAAAATGGAAATAGGAAAACATTACTGTGGACTTTGTCATCATACTTTCCAAAAAATCCATAGGCAATAATGTTATCAGGGTTATAGTTGATCACACTATGAAGTCGGTACACTTCATTGTTATTATAGAGGATTTGTCACTCGATTAGATTGCTAAGATATGTGTAAAATAAGTGGTAATATTTCATGGAGTACCACTATCTATTATATCAAATTGGGATATGAGGTTTTCCTCGAAGTTCTTACAAAGTCTTCAGCATTCTCTGGATACAATGTTATGTTTCAACACTACTTATCATCCTCATGCAAAAAGTAAGTCAAAGAAGAAAATTCAAACATTAGAAGACATTTTGAGAGCTTTCTCTTTGGATATCAAAGGTGGTTGGGATCAAAACCTACCTTTAGTAGAATTTTCTTACAATAATTGCTTTCACAACTGTATTCATTTGTTTCCTTATGATGCCATCTATGAAAAAAAATTCAGAACTCCAACTTGTTGGGACAAATTTGGGGAAACAAAGCTTTTAGGACCTTATCTTGTTGGCGAAATGGAAGAAAGATCTGATCTATTCAAAAACACATAAGTGTAGCTCAGATTTGATAAAATATTTATGCTAACAACTGAAGAAGATACCATGTGTTTTATGTGGGTTATAAAGTGTTCTTATGAATATCTCCAAGGAAGAGAGTAATGAGATTTGAAAAGAAGGGCATACTAAGCCCTAGGTATATCTGTCCTTTTGAAATTATGGATATTGTGGGGATGGAATCTTAGTAATTGTATCTTCCACCAAATATCACTAATTATCATGATGTGTTTCATGTATCTCTCCAGAGAAAGTATGTACTTAATTTTTCACATGTACTATGATCAGAATTCGTACAACTGAAGCAAGATCTTTCTTATGATCAATAACCGATTGAGATTATGGATCGAAGAAAAAAGTTCATATAAAACAACACCACTCACTTGGTTAATGTTTAATTGAGAAAACACTGATTTTAAGAAGCTATATAGAAACTTGAGGATGTGATGAGGGAGCAGTATCATCATTAGTTTGTTTCCAAGTGATGAATTTTGAGGAAGAAATTCAATTTACGGGGGGAAGAATGTAACCGTTAGATTTTTTTTATGAAATATTTTCTTTCCATAATTTGTATTCTTCAGTATCATTCATTGAACGCAATCATGAGTTTCAATGAACTGCAAGACACCGTTATTATTAAAACACTGTTATATCCTAGTCGTTGGGTTAGAATAAATAACTATAACTAACTTATGAAAATGTATTGTGAATTCTTGGGATATCGATTATTTATAATAAATATAAATCAATTAGATATTTTTATTTCTGACGAAATTACATTTTGTAATGAAATAGAATATTTTTTATATTCATCCAATGGATATTTTAGTCACAGGGTATGAATAAAAACCTATTTTTTATATACAAACCTATTTTTTAAAAAAGGTTTCTTTTTACACCTTTGAATGGAGAACCCCTTTTATATTAAGAATATGAAACATTAATTATTTTTATATGAAAACATGAATATGTTATTTTGAAGTGGGATATAAATTTCTACATTGGGTAAATTATAGATATTTTTCTGATAACTTTCATGTTTTGATGAATTGTAAAAATAAGCTAAATTTTAATAAAAAACTACATTTTTCATCGAGATAATTTATATGGTTAAAATATAATGTGGAATAGGTTTAAAGTATAAATTGAATATATTTTTATCTTTGAATATAATTTCTTTCACTATCATTAAATTTACATTGAATTCAACTGTACAATCATTTCAAACATTTTCAATGTTTTAACTTATAAAACATGTTACCAAATTTCTACAATGAGATTAATTTTAAATTAATTACTGAAAATTAAATATTTTTAACTTTGAAAAAATTACTCCATATTTTTAATGAGTAGGTAAAAATTATGTTAATAGGCTAATTTTATTTTTTTTGCATTATGAATAGTTTGGTAATTATTTTATAACTATGGTTAATGAAATAATCGGGTAATTTATGGTGAAAATAATATTATAAAATTACATTGAGACATGTAAAAAATCTTTTTTCATGACTAAATTAGACCATTATCATATATGTTTCGAAATTTAATCACTTTATGGCCACTTACTTATGAATATGACATGAATGCAATAAAAACTAATGAAAGTAAAAAAATGTCCCGATTTCATTTTATATAAATATTGTAATTTTAATATATTGATAACATGGATATTATATCTAATATATATAGTTTCTTCAAATATATTCAAATTAACTACATAATATAATTTTATTTATAATTTTTATATATTTCATAATTACCATTAACGAAGAAACAATAACGATGTAAAAATTATTTTATTAACTAAAATATAAAATAAATGTGTTTAAAAATATTAAAATAAATATCATATGAACTAATTAATGTGCTCCATATATTTTATAGGTGAATAATACATCTTAGGAGGGTGTTAAATATTTTAGTTCAAATTTATATTTCATGTGGATTTTATTTAAATTCAAATAAACGAATAGTGTCAAAATTGACACTATTGACATTCTATAAAGATAACATTTTATTAAATTATTTAAAAAATTTAAAGGGATCAATTTAAGGTCTAAAATATCATAAAATATCCATTTATGGACAATTAACACAATATAAAAAAATATTTATAACCATTAAATATTTATAATATTATTAACACAATAAAAATTTAATATATTAATTAAGAGTTAGTTAAAAATATATGGTTTAAATTGACAAAATGCGTTATCAGAAATTTATTGGTTTATGATATTACAACCCTATCTGATATTATCTTAAAAATAGGGATAATTTTTTTGGTTTTTTGGTAGTGTTTGATTTTATTATAAATTATTATTTATGGAGTTTCCAAAAGTTCATGTCACCACAATTATAAAAGTGAACCTCCTCCCATTCCTCTTCACTTCATTTTGATCCTTCATGCTCGACCATCCCCTAGAATTTTTCATTCTCAACTTCCCTATTTTCATTCTATAGGTTCTGGTCATCATTAAAGACTAACGATAGTGCTCTAAGAGAAGATTTAGAGGAGTCACCTCGAAGAAGAGGCAATATCACTAAGCGATTGATTCAAACTTATTTCTTTTTATACTTCATCTACATTAGTTGTTACATTATAATTTAACAACAAAGTATAAATGATATCATTATATGTTATTATAAATAAAAAACCCACATTACTATAGGACCCTGGGACACCCTGAGTGGGGAGGGGTGAATCAGGGTGACAACTTTTTCTTTTAATGTGATGGATCTTGTTCCCACGTTGGTAAGAACTCGTTAAACCTGTATGTTAGAAATGATCCGAAAGAAAACATTAACATGCATAGAGATGACACATCACTTTTTACTTGGTTCACCACTAAGGGCTACGTCCAAGGAGCATATGTCGACAGGTTCCCGGTTGTACCAAATTACTCTAAACATCACTAGCTGTGGATTACAAAGGTTTAGGCACAATCACTCTGTTCCAGGCTCACTGCCTTTAATAAAGTTCAGGGACAGCTCATTGTGTCCCTCAGGTCACTCCCGTTGACTCCCCCAGGCTTACTACATTTGGTGAAGTCCCACTCAGTTTATAGACGTGAAGGTCTAATTGTTATCGCTAATGAATGCATCCTCTTTTGTATGTAGATGCTCTGTTGAAGTCCAAATTCCACCCGTAGATGAATCTCACTTTCCACCAAAGGTATCAGGCAAACTTTCAGCCTTTGCGTAGCCCCAAAGAGACTGGAGTTATTCAACTACAACTGGAACGCTTCTCCAATCCGGCGCGTATGTTTTATAATGGTTCACACGTCCACCTCTTCCAATTTTGCGACACTTGCTTTTTCAACCTCAAACTTGCGTGACTCCCACTCTTTTCCATCCCAACCGGTTTTGGCGCGCAACTGTCAACTGTTGGGATTTTTCAAATCCTAGCACGCAAGTGTCACCAAACCACCTACATGAATCCTCTTTCGGCAACTCCAAACTTGGGTGACTCAAACCCTTTCTCACCCAAACCACCTTGGACATGCAACAAACAACTGTCGCGCAACTTCTATTTGCGCGACCCACAACCACTTGCACGAACACTACACCTACGCGATGGGAGCTATGAATTTCTCTAATTCTTGAACTTCGTAGGAAAATAGGAGGGGTGGTACTCTATTTATAGTCATTTTGGGCACCCTGCATGACGTTGCACAAGTCTCCTCTCGGCGCGCAATTTCATCTGCCCTAGCCACTGTCGCGCTAGTCACTTGTGCGACCCAACCCAACAAATGGGCACCCCTTCTTCTTTTTCCATATGTTGATGTTATGATCTTGAAAAACATTTGGTGCTCATGTTTCCATGACTCCAAGTAATCGGCACACAATTCCCTTTTCCAAAAACACTTTTCTCCATTGGTCAATTTTGAGGTCTAAAAATTTTGCAAACACTGGAAAATGGATCCACATTCAATACTGTTATCTGCTTGAACTGTAAGATCACTTTTCTGCTACAAATTCTGAACTTGCACTGAGGATTGAAAAAAAACACAAACCATACTCCAATTCATGCATAGAATATCCATGGTTCCAACAATTACATCTCATACACAACCTATGAAAAATTACATCACCACCCGTGCATACATTCAACTTACCGTCTCCATACTGTGGTGTAATCCGTTTCTCACCACCACCATACAAGGATGTGTATAATTATTGGATTAATAAACATATATATATGATTGATAAAAGAATAATTTTATTTAGATATAATATACACCATCCACTTCGATTCCATTCAACAATTATGGGAAAGATACCATCGCTCATGCGTACGTATAGATTATCTTCTCTATAGTGTGATGTGATTCATTCTACATAATCTTCATTAAATCTTGATTATATAAATGAATTGAATGAATAAATATGATTTATATTATACTAATACCGTTATTTAACTAATATAACTATAACCCAAAATGTGGAATAAGAAATTATTTGAGAAGAAATTATAAGAACACAAAGCAGTTAATACCCAGATAATGAGTAATAGTGAAATGTTACTAACAAACGAATGAAAATATGGCCATAAATGATATAAAAAAATGATTATTATTAGGGAATAAATTATTATTATTATTATTATCTAAATCATTATATATGACTTTCGGATAAATATAAATCATATCACAGCAAAGGTGAGGGATTACTTTGCAAATCTTGTTTTTATCCGAGATTAATTACTAGTAAGTATTTACTGGGGTGTAATTATCATTCACCTCCATATTTCCTCAATTTTTATTTCAAAATATTATTTATATCATTTTATCATTGTTTAATGTTAATTTTACCTACTGGTAATTTTTTACTAAATGGTATGAATTGAATCTTTTGTTGTTTTTGGTTTAAGGCCTTTTTTTGACTTTTCCAGAAAGAGTTCAAGAAAAATGTTTTTTTTAACATGTACGACAAGACTGTATTTCTATGATTTCATAATACCTTATTTAATTGAATATTCTCCTGTAATATTATAAGGTTATTTTCAAATTAAATGATTTATTCTAAACTAGTGTGGCATTTGGAGGAAGGAAAACACTTTTGAAGAAGAAATGATATTTTCCTTGAGAATTAATTTCATGTGTTTTCTAAAAATTATTTTCCATATAAGATAAAACTTTTCTAAATAGGGTTATATTTATAAAAATGTTCTTACTGTGATTTTATTGTGTTTATTATGGAATTTTATTTAGGAAATTTATTTGTTTTATATCAATTATGGATGAAAGAGGTTTAAGAAACCCATTTGATTTCATGGGTTATGATATGGAGAATGATTTTATGTTTTCTTGGTACACAAAATAATGGTTTTATTATGATATGGGTGGGACCTATATCTCCTTCAAATTAATTGGGTAAATATTTATATCTCATGATATAGACATTATTGGAATGAAAAGTAAATAAGATTCAGTAATACAGGGCTGGAACAAAGAGTGATCTCGGTTTAGTAATGGAATTTTTCCACTCTGAAGGACTTGGAACTGAGCCTTGACTAATAGGAAATTAATTTATATGATTATGTTTGTATGACAAAAAACTTCATGTCTTATGTTATAACTATTGGGATTTCATTTCACTTTTATGATTTACACTATGATATGGTATTGTGATCTTTTATATACATGGTAAGACTTTCAAATGTTATGTTCTTATGATTATGATATGATTGATATTTCCCTTATTTACCATTACTAATCATTTGAGCTCACACTTTCATATGTTTCTTTTCCCCAAGTCATGAAAAAGGTTATTAAGTAAGATATGTCAAAATGGAGTATATTTATGATGAAATAATCGGGAGATAGTGTAGATATTCTATGAAGAATTTGTTTATGTTACCTATTTTATAAAGACACTAAACCTATACGGTCCTGGAGTGGGGTTTTTTTGTAATGTAATATATATTATTCAATTTTATGTAATTCTTATATGTAATGTATGGGCATTTATATATGTACTTAGAAATTTCTAGTAAACAATGAAGATAATAATTCATGGTGAAGTTGGATACATTGGGCGAGTCATGAGGGACTTTTCATTAATGAATAATTTTAGGAAGGATTTGTCCCCTCTATCTTTATAGTTGTCTATATCTTTACCCTTTGACTAGAATAGAACCATCACATAAAATCCCCTATCCATGGAGTGAATACGCGTTTATTTTAGATAGTCAATGAAAGACTTAATGATAATATATATTGGTGACATCGACGTGAAACCTACATGATCAGATATTGTGAAAAGGGATTATTTTACACTATAAGTATTTTTTGTGGTTTTTGATGTTGTGACATTAATTTCTTTCTCCTCGTTTCATGACCCATTACTAGATTGTAATCATGTAATTCATGACACCCCACCTAATACCAATGATAAAGAATACTAGGGGATCACACACAAAGTGTTTCTGTTGATCTCAACAAAATTATATTTTAATTTAATTAATAGAATAAATATTATTCTCAAGACTATGAAATAATTTTATTCAAGTTATATTTACTGCATTAATTAAATAAATATTTATTCAACGACATGTGAATAAAAATATATTTTTTAATTTTATTAAATATTTAATAAATATTTATTCAAAGGAATGTGAATGAAATATTTATTTATGAATAAAATATTTATTCAGAAATTCAATAAATACCAAGGAGTTTTAATGAACCAAGTCTGTTTTGTTGATAAATAATTACTTATATGTTGGAAAATTCTATTTATTATTTTTCCCAGATGGATAATGTCATAAAATATTAATAAATATTTTCATTTTGTGTTATGGGGTTCATTAATGGTTATAAAATTATTTAATGGTCGGAATGAAATAAAATAATAATTTAAACCTAAACCAATTCTCTATAAAAAATGGTTATGTCTATTATGTAGAGTGTGAAATAGAAATTGAGATAATTTTCTCTCCCAAAAAATTCACTTTTGACTCCTACATTTCTCTCCATCATTAGAACTGTGATGAAATAGATATGTCTTTAAGAAAAAAAAGCTGAGTGATCTAGAATGAATAACATAATACAGCTTATTTGCTGCGCTTGTCCCCATAGATTGAGTGTGGTTTCATTGAGATTATAAGAGCGCAAATGGATCTCTGCTAGAGGGATTATACCCCTGGATCTTGAAAATCCAAATGAAGGAAATTTAAAAGTTTATTTTCGTATAATAAGCATCACCTAGAATGAAGGGAACTTATTATGAAGTAATTTATTTCTTTTAATATAAATAAAATAATTATAAACATAACATTGAAGATCTTATATTGGAGTTTAAGAAAATTGAAATTAAAAGAAATTTTAATTATCATATTTCCCACCACACACTTTCTATGTGCCCGGAACTGTCACTTGTTGCAAAAAGTTTTCCTTTTTCACTGATTATGGCTTGATGCGTGACCAATCTACAAATCATTGTCTAATTTTAGAAAAAAAACTATATACTAGGAATCATTTTTTTGAGTTTTTTTAATGTTGGGGCTGAAGCCTCATATTATTATTAAAGCAAAGCAATGACCTCTTTCAATTGAGTAGAGGGAGACCCATTACATATCTCGAAGGCCCAGTGGGCTTGTATCCCATTACATATCCCGTATGACCAAATTTTTGGCCTAATACCCATTCTGTGAATAGTGACCCGCATGCTACAGTACCCACATAGTAACGCGGTTCCTACAGTGCCTTGCCGCCGCTACAGTACCTTCCGATCTATAGTACCACGACTTCTACAATACCACTATAGTAATGCTACAGTCATGTGCCCAATGTATACCATTATTAGAAAATGTATAAAATCCAAATAAGATAGGAAATGAGATCGTGCAATATAATACCAATACATCAAATTATTCATAAAATATTAATGAGTTTTTGGGAATTTCATTTATTTTTGAAAATCGTTCTATAATATGATATTTTGGGTATGATTTATAGATATTATATGAGTCTTTTAAAATTAATGGAAAAAATAAACCATATTTTAACACTTTTATGAATGTTCAATGGAATCATAAATGACCTCCACATTGAATACCCCAATGTTTTTAGGGTGTTTATTTTATTGTCGACATAAAAGAGTTTGAGGCCCCATTTTCAGAATTTATATATATAAGTTAGATTATTCTTTATTCCACCTAAATGTTTCAAACATGATTATTACAGAAAATTTATCCTGGTTCAAGTTTATATCATTCATGAATTTTGTAGATTGTGAAAGGTTGTACAAATTTCAAGATGTGGCTACACTATGTTCAATCAATAAAGTGGTGAACTTACAACTAATGATCGAATTAAGAATTACCAGATAGTTGGGTATAAAGGACACTGAATGAACATTTGATATTACCTCAGATGAAGAGTTATGATGTTACGAAGCTATGGATAATAGAACAACTCTACTAGAAACAGAACGATCAGATTCAGGATGACTGAAGAGAGGAAATTCTAAGAATATTCTATAGAAAGAAAACCATTTAGATTGGTAGAACTTTTTTAGAAGTTTTATTTGAACAAATTTTGAGTGAGATTCAATTTTATGAGTATCAAATTAAGATAAATACAATTTTATACTGAATAAAGAAGCGTAAAATTTCCACCAGATTGAGAAGAATGAAAATTTTTACTAGATGAAGATAAATAAAATGTTTCAATAGAAAAATAAAATTTAAAAAGTATCAAATGTAAAAAAGTGAACATTTATACTAGATATATCAAAGTACAATGATTTAATAGATGAAGAAAAAATATAATTTCACTCAAATAAATTTATTGATTTCTTCTAACAAACATTTAATAGTTTAATGGATTGATGAAACTCATGTGGAGAACCAGACGAACAAATGCGTTGTCACTTGATTGATAAAACACTATGTTTGTTAAATATCATAATATAGTCATTACATAGAGGTTTCTAGATGAATTTGATATATAAATAGTAGCCCCAATTATATTTTACTAGAAGGTTATGTTCTTATGAAGATTACTACATAGAAAATAAAGAAAACCAAATGTAATTTCAATCATTTTTATGAACTCTAAAAATTGTAATGTTGTAGATATGGATGTTCAATGACTCAAAATTTAGGAATGAATGTTTACAATTATTTCTAATATTTGAATATTGTTTGAAATTTGTGTTGAAAATGAGATCTATGGAATGTATTATGAAGAATATTGACTTAAAATAAATATTATTATTTGAACATAGTGAAAAACATTTTCAATTGAGAGGGATTTTCAAAATTGGATTTGTAACACCCCAAGATTTTATAGTACATTATTTATTTAAAGTAATTCAATAACTTGCACTACACACAACACCGGGTTCGAGCGCACCACAAGATTACCAAACTAGCCATTCAAAAGTAGTTATGAATAGTATTAAGTAATTATTGAACTATATATAATACTTATAAGTATAGAATCCATATTATGAGTTTCTTAGACATAATGTATGAAAAAATTCATTTTTTCAGATGAAAGAAGTATTTATTTCAAAACATTGCACTTTTACCGGCATTTAATGATGAAACCTTTTTAAATCCAAAATATGAAACTTTTATATATTATATTTTACAAAATAAACTTCTTCTTAAGAATAGGGACAAAATAATTTAGTTTCAATAAATATTTGATGTTTTTCTGATAACTTTCATATTTTGGCGAATAGTGAAAAATACTATATTTTAACTGAAAACAACTTTTTTATTCAAAATAATTTATAGTGTTAAATTATAAATTTTAATTGTTTAGAAGTATAAATGGATTATATTTTTACCATTTAATCCAATTCTGGTCATTGTAATTAATTTCACTTTGAGATTGGACATAAACAACTGTCAATATTTTGATAGATATTGTTTCTTAAAAATACGCCTTTTGGTTTTCACAACGAGAATTAATTTTAAATAAATAAATGAAACTTCTATGTCTTTAATTTGGTAAAATATAATTCATTTTTGAATTCTGAATATCAAAATTATCTTACGGTGATTTTTTGATTTTTTTCTGAAATCTTTTAATTTTTGATGAATAGTTAAAAACACTGAGTTATAGTTTAAAACTGAATTTTTATTTAAATAATTATTTATTTTATTTAAATTAATAAATTTCAAAATAGATACATAATATCTATATAAATTCTATCTAATTAATTGGATTCAATTTAGAATTATTTTAGATATATAAAAAGTTTATTGAACTTTTCACCGTCTTTTACCCATCTCCTAGAAGAATTTGCAAAATCACATAAAGCATAATTTTACCGCATCTGTGAGTGGAATTTAAAAAATCATAGAGACATGGTTTTTATCAATGAGTAAAATGTGATTCAATAAGATAAGAACAATTTTTGGTGAATAATAACTTTTTACTTTTATTTACCACGGTTAAAAGTTAATAAGGTAATTAAGGGCAGAAATGATATTATTATTACCCAAACACATGTCCTATTTCTATTGGCTAATTTTAATTTGAAAAAAAAACCTTAGTAATAAAATATTAACCACTTTGGTCCACTTGGATTAGATTAGGACATTTATTATTGTTTAATTCAATGAAGTGTTAAACGAGTTAAAATCAAAGTTTAGTAACTAAAACCTTTTTAATATAGGGTTAAACATAAGATAATATCGACTATAAATATTCATTAGAAAGAAAAAACTATTTCCTACATAATGGTATTTTATTTATATTTTTTTGACATTAAATAATCTAATTTATTTATGACAAAATGATGAAAAAGTAATTACCTAATTAATGAAATATTAAAATAATTGATATTATAAATATCCAAATAAATGTAATTTGATATGTTTTTGAATTACACTAATTTTATAAGATAATATTACATAGTAGGGTTTATTAAACGAATTTTTTTCAATGTAATAATGCTATTATGAATTTAGAAAAAGCAAAATACAAAATAGTGTCTAAATTGACATTAAATATTTTTTAAAACAAATATTATATTATTAAATGATATTATATTCTTAAAAATATAATGTTCAGCCAATGGACTTATATAATGATAGGTGTATAATTAATAAACCGCTTGGGGTTATCTTGTAAGTATATAGTAAGTTTATTAACCATATAATATAATAATACAAAGGGACAAGTTAAATGTCAAACTATTTTAATAAGAGTTAAATTTAAAAGATAAGGTTAATATAGTGACCCAAACCTGTCTAAAAACAATTGGTTGAGTGTTTTTAGACCCATACCCACCTTATAATTTAAATAATCTCTTATTGAGCCATTATAAACAGAAAATTATTTTATTATAAAATATTATTTCTAGCCTTTCCTATGGTGCCCCTCACCCCTCTTATAAAAGGGCACTCCCCTTCTCTCTAATTCACACCTTCAAAGCCTTTTGGCTCGGCCAAACCCTACCCAAATATTGTCTCAACCTCCATAACTTCATCTTAAAGTCCTTCAATTAGTTATAAATCCATCTTAAGGATCACTTTTGATCAAATCAAAAGAAAGGACCCGAAGAAGAGTTATAATTTCACCACCCTCTTTCAAGTTCTTTTCTTCTTCCACTTCTTATTTCTTTGTTATTTCCATTATAAAATAATAACTAAAATATATTATATATACTATGATGTTATTATAAATATGGTATATAAATATTCATTATTCTATACATCCTTTGAATGACATGTCACCATACGTGCGTACATACGGATTACCATCTTCAAGTCATGGTGTAATTGTTATTCAATACATTATTATTTGGATGAGTATAATAATGATATGTAATTCATGTAAATAATAAATATAACTTGATAATTATTATGTATATATGATATAACATCCATTTATATATTATTTTAACATCAAAATAATGATATTGTCTCTCTTGCGTACGTACGGATTACCGTCTCCACGAACGCGATGAGATTCATTCCCCATCGTATCCATTCAAGATTAGTTTTTATTTGATGATTAAAAATAATAAATAAAGATTTGATATAATCTTGGATATGAATAATATACATCCCATCCATAACAAATATGACTCACATAACAAATAATATAAATGAAAATGAATCCGTTAACACCAAAAATGATGATAATACTAATATATTATTAACAAATCAATGTTAAAAGATCATATATGATATCATAATAATGTACATGATTATTGTATAATTCAATAACAGTTACTTCACCATCATACAAGAGGTCAACCTACCATCTACCAAGGAAAAGTACAAGGTAAGGGTTAATTTCAAAATCTCTTCATTATCCGAGGTTGTTTATACGTAATTATCTACTGGAACCTCTTTATCATCCACATGCATGTTTCTTAAAAATGTATTTCAAAACATTCTTAATATTTTATATAATATAGGATAAAGTCACTTATACAATTGGTTGACTTTTTATAAGATGTTTATAATGGAATATTTCTGTCTTTTTCCAAACAAGGTTCTGTTTAACATTTTCAACAAAATTAAGGTAAGAATGTCTTTTTTTTACTTATACAGCGGGTGCGACTATTTTCTGCCATTATAAAATCGTTGAATCTTCCCTTAAAAATTGATAAGAATATTTTCAAAGTAAATTATTTATTTTATAATTACATGACTTTTAAATGATTTTAAAAAAGATATAATTATCTCAAATAGTTTATATTTCATCTATGTCAACACCCTTTGATGGATTTTAAGCTTATTTGAAGATGATTTATTATGATACAAAACTTCAATATTGTATTGAAGCTTTTTTCATATGTTTGACTATGGATGTTTTATTTTTATACCATTCATGTTTTATAGAGAATGTATTGACATTTTTTATGCTATTTATAACACGAATGTTTATGTTATGTTTAAACCTATTCATATGAAGAATGCATTGGAATTAGTAAGTGACGGGTGGTGCACGCTATAGCTCCTCGATGCATCGGTAGGTCTCATAAGACAAACTAGTTTCTTAGCATAAGGCCTTGACAAAATCTTATTTGTAGCCTTGGCACAAGGCCTTAACTATGTGGTTATGATAGTCTGGGATTATGGATTCCATCATTATGAAAGTGGTTATTGATATTGCATGTGATTATTCGGCTAGTAGAATATCCATGTGAGAAGGTAAATGGAATTGTTTTATTTTATTTTTTCCATGTTATGTGGAAGTTCAAGTTTAAAAGGTTTTAGTTTAAGTTATACATTTCCTTAAATGTTTACGCTTACTTATGAAAGCTTCCTCTATATTGTTGTCCTTATAGAGCATCTGGGCTCACCCATCTCTATGTTTTATTTTTCCCAGGATGTGAAGAAGTATTTTATGACTAATCTGCATGGATAGTATGAGGGTATATGAGTGTGAACTATGGAGACTATGTTTTTGTAGTTTTTCATTTAATAATGTAATGTAAGACTTATGAATTTACCTAGTGTTTCCAAATCTACTAAACAAATCGGTCTTTCAAGAATTGATCTTTTTTTATCATGCCAATGTTATGTAACAATGCACAGATTCTGGGTAACTGGGTTCGAGGTGTTACAGTTGGTATCAAAGGATGTTTAGTACAATCATTGGAAGCTATATTTAGATAAGCTTTGATTAGAGCACATAGACCTAAGATGGAAATTGAGGATTAGTATATAAGAACTTCCTATAATTTTGGTATTGTAGAGATTTTGTGAGTTTTCAGAGAAATACATCCCTTTATGGATATGAGCAGGTAGAGGTGGCTCTGGAACATATGTACCAAGGGGTAAAACCCGAAAACATCACTTGGAGCTAGACTCGAATGGGAACTGGTGCACGACAATGGGCCTTACTGCACTTTTGGTTACTACAATCCTGGGGGATATGTTTGGGATAATTATCATTTTAATTACAAATCATTATGAAGGATTTACGAGTATATACCCCCTAAAAGAAAATATTTCTATGGATTATATACATAAACTGTTCAATTTACATTAGGTATTTTACAAATTTGTAATTATTCATTGTAATTCATAAACTAACCTAGAGTATGCCATTGTATAGAAATGGTTCCCAGTAGAAGGAATGTGATCTCCAGCAATAAATATGATCCAAAGAGTAAGAAGGATCATATCTTTCAAGGTATTAATCCATTATTTAGAAGGGAAATAGTCTCCCATGTATTCTCATCAAATGAAGAAATAATATCATGTGTTAATAAGATAAGTAAAGAATTATCTGAGTCTTATGGATTTGAAGGGAAGCAAGAGAAGAAAAGGATGGAAGAGAGAAAGATTGATAAATGGAAGAGTGAAAAGAATAATTTTCCCATATGTGATAACGGTGGGAAGAAACACCATGGAACTTGCCTGATGGGAATGCAAGTTTGTTACAAGTGTAGAGAAAAAGGACACCAAGTACGTGACTGAAAGGGTATGAAAAATGTTTCAAATGTACAATACTTCATCTGCAAGGAGTTGGGACACTTCTCGAACCAATGTCCAAATCATCAGAGAATGCCCTAAATGATTCTATTTGATAATAATAAAGTTATGATGCTACCACCGCGAAGAATGAATGATTAGAGTTCTTATGTTGTTATTAAACAATTATGTCATTTGAGTGTCGTATCAACGGTGTACTTATATAATAATTATGAAGTATATAAGGATTGTACTGCAATACTATTTAATTATGGACTTGAGATTGTGTGGAACCAAAAAATGTGACTCAATAGTAGGTTAAATTTTTGGAAAATATATGGTTCAGATAAACTTAAACCATAATATGGTTATGATACTGAGGTAGGGATTTTGTAACAATACATGTTTTATTTGGATAAATTATATTAGATATTCTTGACTACCTTGAAACTGATTAATGATTTGTATATTCCATCATTCCTGGAGTTTACAAAATTTTGGGATGGAAGAATTATATCCATAATTCTATAAGGAATAAGGGAGTATGAATGTAATCAATAAGGTTTTATGGTAATTCAGGGTGTTACCATGATTTAAAATAATAAATGATGAAGGTGTTTACATTTTATTACATGGGAAAAAGAATCTTCATTTTGTTTAACTTCCTTATAAATTTTGGACTATGTGTTTGGATAGAAGTATTTTGGATAAGTCTAAAGTTTGGAATAGATTAATTTCGAAAGGTTGTTTTTGGATTTTTATAAAAGGACAACACACAGACCATGTGATAACTCGTCGCGTCAGACAAAGCTGTGGGAATCGAACTCTCAACCACAGTGCGATTTGGATTTATTGCCTACCACTGGACTACGTGAAGTCCCTAGATTGTATAATGTAGTTTTTTTAAAGAGTATGATATGTGAATTGTAAATTCATTATTTTTTGAACCCTATACGATTAGGATAAATATAATTGTTTTGTAATATTTTAGTGTGAAAGAAGAGTTTGTGGTAGGAATTAGTTGAAGGATGAAACTCTACATGTCAAGTATATATATACATATATATATATATATATTTTATGATTTTATAAATAAATTAATTATTAAACATTATGGAAGGGATCTTAAAACCAAAAATGTGTTATCCTAATACATTACTTTTTGTTGAACCGATGGTATTTTAAATCATCATGGATTGGTGGCTTTGAGGCCCACAATTCTACAATTGTTTGTGATTGATGACCTCAATCACTCCCTATAAATATTTATATTTTCATCCAATTTTTTTTCTCTAAGTTCCACCAATGTTTTCCTAATGGAGATCATAATTTTGTGGTCACTTTTTCATTCCCCTTTTCCTCTTATTAAGTCTAAATTTTACTAACCCAATTTTCGATGTGGGGGTTTTCACAAAGGTATTATATATTTTAAAACATTTATTTGAGAAGAACAACTTAAAATTGCGAGGACACAATTTATTTAAGGAGGGAATAATCTAACACCCCATGATTTCATAGTACGTTATTTCTTCAAAGTAATTCAATAACTTGCATTACATGCAATACCAGGTTCGAGCGCAACACAAGATTACCAAACTATCCATTCAAAAGTGGTTATGAATAGTATTACTAAATATTGAGCTATATATAATCATTATAATTTTAGAATCCATATTATGAGTTTCTTAGACATAATGTAAGAACGAATTCTTTTTTTATAGATTAAAGAAGCATTTATTTCAAAAAAATGCACTTTTACCGCCTTTTAAGGATGAATCATTTTTAAATCCAATATTTGAAACTTTTATATATTGTATTTGACAAAATAATCTTTTTTTAGAATCAGGACATAAGAATTTAGTTTCAATAATGTTTTGGTGTTTTTCTGATAACATTCATATTTGGATGAATAGTGAAAAATACTATATTTTAATTGAAAACATCTTTTTCAATCAAAATATTTTATAGTGATAAGGTATAAATTTTAATTGTTTGGATGTATAAATAGATTATATTTTTACCATTTAATCCAATGATGGTCATTTTAAATAATTTTACTTTGATATTGGACATAAACAAATGTCAATCTTTTGATACATATTGTTTTTTAAAAAATACGCCCTTTGGTTTTGACAACAGGAATTAATTTTAAATTAATAAATGAAACTTCTATGTTTTTAATTTGGTAAAATAGACTTCATTTTTGAATTTGGAATATCAAAATTAGCTTAGAGTGAATTTTTGATATTTTTCTGAAAAATTTTAATTTTTGATGAATAGTGAAAAACACTGAGTTATAGTTTATAACCGAATTTTTATTTAAATAATTATTTATTTTATTTAAATTAATTTATGTCAAAATAGATACATAATACCTATATAAGTTCAATGCAATTTATTTCAGTCGATTTATAATAATTTTAGATATATAAAAATTTTATTGAACTATTCACTGTCTTTTACCCATCTCCTAGGAGAATTTGCTAATTCATATAAAACAAAATTTGACCACATCTGTGAGAGGAATTTCTAAAATCTGAGAAAAATAGTTAATATCAAATATTAATATGTGGTTCAATAAGATAAAAATTATTTTTGGTGAATAATAACTTTTTACTTTTATTTACTACGGTTAACAGTAAATAGGGTAATTAAGGGTAAAAATGATATTATTATTACGCTAACACATGTCCTAATTCTATTGGATATGTATAATTTGACAAAAACAATCTTAGTAATAAAATATGAATCTCTTTGGTCCACTTGGATTAGATTAGGAAATTTATTATTATTTAATAAAAGAAGTGTTAAAAGAGTTAAAATCAATGTTTAATAACTAAAACATTTTTAATATAGGATTACACATAAGATAAATTAGACTATAAATATTAATTATAGAAATAAAATTATTTCCTACAAAATTCTATTTTATTTATATTTTTTTGACATTATATAATTTAATTTATTTATGACACAATGATTATGCAGTAATTACCTAATTATTGAAATATTAAAATAATTGATATTATAAATATCCAAATAAATGTAATTTGAGAATTTTTAAGAATTCCACTAAATTTATAGGTTAATATTACATGTTAGGGTTGATTAAATGAATTTCTTTCGAAGTAATAATGCTATTAAGAATTTAGTAAAAACAAAATATCATATAGTGTCAAAATTGACATAAAAGAGTTTGTAAAACAAATATTATATTATTAATTGATATTATATGCCTAAAAATCTATGGTTTGGTCAAACGACTTATATAATGATATTTGTATCATTAATGAACCACTTGGGGTTCTTTTGAAAGTATATAGTATGTTTATTACCATATAATATAAAAATAAAAATAGACATGGTAAATGTCAAACTATTTAACTAAGAGTTAAATCTAAAAGATAAGGTTAATATAGTGACCCAAACCTATCTAAAACCTATTGGTTTAGTGGTTTTCGACCCATCCCAACCTTATCCCCTAAATAACTTCTTTTGTATCCATTAGAAACCGAAACTATTTTTATTATAAAATAATATTTCTAGTTTTTTCTAAGGTGCCCCTCACCCTTCTTATAAATGGGAACTCCCCCTTCTCTCTAATTCACACCTTCAAAGCCTTTTTCCTCGGCCATACCCTGCCCAAATAACCTCTCAACTTCCCTCACTTCATCTTAGAGGCCTTCCATTAGTCATAAATCCAACTTATGGATCCCTTTTGATCAAATCAAAAGGAAGAACCCGAAGATGAGGTAATAATTTCACCACCCTCTTTCAAGTTCTTTTCTTCTTCCACTTCTTATTTCTTTGTTATTTCCATTATAAAATAATAACCCCAGTATCTTATATATACTGTGATGTTAGTATAAATATGTTACATCCATATTCATTATTCTATCCAACCTTTGAATAACATTTCTCCATATTTGTGTATGTACGGATTACCATCTCCACATCGTGGTTAAATTGTTATTCAATATATTATTATTTGAATGGGTATAATAATGATTTTTATTTCATTTAAATAATAAATATAACATGATAAGTATTCTCTATATATGATATACCATCCAATTATATATTATTTTAAAATCAAAAGAATGATATTGTCGCTCGTGGGTATGTACGGATTACGGTCTCCATGAACGTGATAATATTCCTTCCCCATCGTATCCATTCATTTGATGATTAAAAATAATGTTTAAAGACTTGATATCATTCTGTAAATGAATAATATACATCCCATCCTTAACAAATATGACACACATAACAATGAATATAAAGGAAAATGAATCTGTTAACACCTGAAACGACGATAATACTAAGATTTTATTAACAAAGCAATGTTAAAAGATCATATATGATATCATACTATTGTATATGATTCTTGTATAAAATAAGAACAATTATTTCACCATTATACAAAAGGTTATCCTACCATTGGCCAAGGAAAATTACATGGTAATGGTTAATTTCACAATCTCTTCATTATCCGAGGTTGTTTATATGTAATTATCTACTGGGACCTCTTTATCATCCACATCCATGTTTCATAATAATGTATTTCAAAACATTCTTACTATTTTATATAATTTGGGTTAAAGTCACTTATACCATTGATTGACTTTTTATAAGATTTCTCTAAAGGAATCTTTCCGTCATTTTCCAAACAAGGTCCTTTTTAACCTTTTCGACAAAATTAAGGTAAGAATGTCTTTTTTAACTTATATAGAGAGTGCAGATATTTTCTACGATTATAAATCATCGAAGCTTACCTTACAATATTATAAGAATATTTTAAAAGTAAATGTTTTATTTTATAATTATGTGACCTTTAAATGATTCCTAAAAAGAGATACTTATCTCAAATGGTTTTGATTTCATCTATGTCAACATCCTTTGATGAATTTTATGCTTTTTTGAAGTTGATTTATTTTGATACAGAACTGTCATATTATATTGATGGTTTTGTGATATTTTTGACTGTGGATGTGTTATTTTGATACCATTCATTGTTTATGGAGAAATTATTGACATTTCTTATTCTAGTTATAATATGAATGTTTATGTTATGTTTAAACCTGTTCACATGAGGAATGCATTGGACTTAGTAAGTGATGGATGGATCCCGATATAGCTCCTCGATGCATCGGTAGGTCTCACGAGACAAACTAGTGTCTTGGAAAAAGGACTTGACAAAATCTTATTTGTTGTCTTGGTACAAGGCCCTGACTATGTGGTTATGATAGTCTGGAATTATGCATTCCATCATTATGATAGTGGTTATTGATATGGAATGTGATTATCCGACTATTAAGAATATCCATGTGAGTAAGTAAATGGAATTATTTGATTTTAATTTTCCCTTTTATTGTAATGTTCAAGTTAAAAAGGATTTTGTTTTAGTTATACATTGCCTTAAATGTTTACGCTTACTTATGAAAGTTTCTGCTATATTGTTATCCTTAATGAGCATCTAAGCTCCCCCCTTTCTATGATTAATTTTTCCCAGGATGTGAAGAAGTATTTTATGACTGACCTGCGAGGATAGTTTGAGGGGATATGAGTGTGGACTATGACGACTATGTTGTTGTAGTTTTCCATTTTTTCATATAATGTAAGACTTATGAATGTATCTTGTGTTTACAAGGATAATAAACTAATCAGCCTTTTTAGACTTGATCTTTTGTGATCATTCCAATGTTATGTAATAATGCACTGACTCTGGGAAACTGGGGTCACGACGTTATAGGATTCCAATATTTTTCCTTATTTATGAGAGGGAGGATAAGTAAATAAAGGGGTGAAAACATTCTGTTGAATGTTTTTCAAGATATTGGGAATGGTGAGCCATTGAAACTAAGATCCAAAAAGTAATCTTGATGCACAATGTCCTGGAAGTTTCAGTTTGGTGTAGAAGCTAGATTCATTTTGATAGAAATTATTAGAGGGAAATATTTATTATAACAAAATAATTCATAGGTTCAAGATATCTTTCTTAGGTTGAAAAGTGATATTCTTGTAAGTGAGAATTTTGTCAACCGTAGGAACACATATAAATAATTTATGTGGTTAATGGTGGATTCCTCTACTCCATTATTTGTGTTAAGGGTGATTCCATCCCTATTCATATATGTATTCATGATTAATAATTGAAATATTATGTGTCTCGTGTGACTCTAAACACACACAATAGAGTAGGTACCCACATTAGGAACGAATGTTTTAAAAATGGAATGCCTTTTATATTACATTTATTTTCATTATATATGGTAGAGTCTTGGGTACAGTGGTGAGAGGATTAAAATTATAGCAAGTTTTCTAGGTTTTATTCCATTAAAAAGAATATTGTAAACACATCACCCCTAATTTAGAAACCCTTATCAGTGGTGCTACATTCCAATATGGTTTTATTGATATTAGAGGGATGTTTCCCTTATTGATTTTTTTTGTTTAAGTAAAAAAATTCTAAATTCATTAAATGGTAAAAGAGATTCAACATTCGATAATAAAAACTATCATTCATATAAGGATAGTATGTAACCCTTTCTTATTTCGCTTTGAGTAGAAGTAGTACGTGGAACAATCAACATATTTAATCCTAGAGAAATGAAAAAACAAAATAATTTTTTGAATAAGAGGAATATTGAAAATGATGTTTAGGCTCGATATTCATTACATATGTATATTATGTAAAAAATATATATAAAGGTGGTGGTCCTTTAAATGGATTAGTGGACATTGGATAAATATGAAGTAGTTTTTGAAGTCATTGTAAATATAAAGGAAGTGAAACTTCAAATCTAGAGAATTAAATTTTATGACCTGAAAATGGAAGAGGGAGAAACCATTAATTAATATTTTACATCATTAAATGAAATATTAAGAAACATCATAGATTTTGTAAAAAAATTTCTAATTTCAACTATTTTCACAATATTTATATTGAATTTATCTTATAGATTTGATAAAAATGTTATATATGGTAGAGAAATTATTTCTCTTAATTATCTTCACATCATTATCATTTCCCATGAAATAATGAATGCATCAATATTGAAGAAGAACCAGAATGATTTATAATGTAAATGATATTTACTCTACTAAATGTAATTTTTCTAGGAAAGAGAGTCTAGGAAAAATAACCAACTTCATGTATCATGCTATGAAATGTGTGAAAAATTATAGCAGTGAAGATGGGTAAGGGGAAGAAATGTACATAGAATATGTTTTGAGATTCAAACAAAAAACGTGTCTCAAGAGAAACATTGAACACAATATAGAAGCCATACTGATTTGTAAAAATTATGGAATTGATGATTTAGATAAAATAGAAGATGAATATCTTGATTAAATTAAATCCGTCAAAGGAAAATTGATGGAATAAGAAAAGGCGTTAAAAGAAATTGACATGAAAATTTCTATTAATTAATAAGAATTAGAAAATACTCTTTCAAGATGTATAAAAAATGATTATTTTTAAAGTAGGATAAGTGAATATTTTTTGAAAGAATAATGAAAAATAATATTATCAATTTTTCGAGAAACCATATATAAAAACTAGTTCAACCTCAACTATATACTTCAACATTTTCTATGATTATTTCAACTAACTATACATGTTCAAATACATGGTAAAGAATTTATGGACTAAAATGGATAGTGAAAATTTTAATTCATTAAAAAATCAATAAAAAGAACAATACCACTAATAAGTGAATAATATTCCACAATAAAGGATGAAGGAAGTTATAAATTTAGATAATTCTCAAAAAAAATATTCAAATCAATAAACATATCACTTTGGAAGACTAATATTTAGTAGTCATTGTTAGTGTTGTAGAGAATTTTCAAATAAAGATTATATTTTTTGGTAAAACATGTCACTTAATTAGTAAATGTAGGAGTCAAGGGAGATATTCAATAGAAGGATGATAAATTCTATGGATAACATCAAAAAATACTTACTGTTGAAAAAAAATTAAATATTAAAAAACCGAAAGCTAGTATGTTTGAAATAAAAAAAAGATTGGATTTCATGATGCGGTGTGTGAGTGATGGAATCAATCAAGTCATAGTTTGTAATATTTTAAGATTTTTATACCCAAAAATGTTCCACTCGTTAGAAAAAAAGTTAATTGTAAAGGGAAGAGTAATGAAAAATCATCATGATTCATGGTTTCTCTAAAAGTTAAATGAAGGAGGAGGATATGGACTCTCAAAAGTAGATTCCCTTCCCAAATTTTAATGGATATTAATGTCATAGAAAATCATCTAAGAACATGATAAAGTATTCTTTATAATTAGAAATTACTTTTACCAAAAAATTAAAGATATTGTAATAATAGAAATCGAATCAAGGAAGTCTTCCAAAGATTATATCTTTATTTGTAGACATAAACACCATTTTATAAGTTTCATCCATTTTTTTGTTTATGGGAATAATTTTTTCTTCAAAAGTTATTCTTTCATTATAAAATGTTCAAAATATGGAAATACTATTATTAATATAGATAAAACTAGTGGTAATTTTTTCCAAATCTAAGATCCATGTAAAACTTCTTATTTGAGTGATAAAGATGAAAATGAATTATGGAATGTGATATTTAGACATCTTGGTCCCAGATGTATGAGTAAAATATATGAGAGATCTTTCAATACATATTAAAAAAAGATTTATTGTTTTCAAAACACATGAAAAGGAAATAATTTTCAACCAAATTCATCGGAATGTAGAAATTATGTATAGTCTACCTCTTTAACATATTTACACAGATCTATGTGGACTAGTATGACATCAGTACATCCACAGTGATGTATATATCATAACCTTCACTGATGAATTTACATATATTAATTGATTAATGTTTATGAAATACAAATTCAAG
Source organism: Viscum album (assembly GCA_963277665.1). NCBI lineage: Eukaryota > Viridiplantae > Streptophyta > Magnoliopsida > Santalales > Viscaceae > Viscum > Viscum album. Next base: position 730,973,368 of record OY728155.1, read on the forward strand.
GCCATGAAAATGATCAAAATATCCATGAAGTAGGTTTATATGGAACAAGGTGTATATATCAAAAAACATCAAGAATATGAAATTGAAATGAGTTTACAAGTAACTCATTTTATAACAATTTGTGGAGGCTTGAGATTAGAAATAAATATAAATATCCTCATACTCAATAAAAATTTGAAATATTATAGAGGATGGATCAATGTGTATTTTAAATACAATGTCCTATGATTTCTGAGTATAAAATTTTAAATTATTTTTGGAGGGAAGTAGTTTGTATACCAATGTGTATTCAAAAAATATGATTGATAATACTAGAAGTACAAGATTCTCCCGATTACATGTTGTACAATATGAGGCACACTATTGAGTACTTCAAGGTAATTTGGAAGTCATCACTTGATGATTGTGGCTTGGTTCTGGCTTCAGGGTCTTGTCTTTCCACCGATGTTCTCCTCGTTAGCGGCTCTGGTGTGCTCATTATCAGATTTGACGTGTTTTCTAGCTCTGTGATCTCAACTAGGCTTCGTCCTTGTTCATCATCGACTCCGGTGTTTCAGGTGTTCTTGGGTTCGGTTCCTCTAGCTAAGAGGGGGGAGGTCATGCTAATTGGTGTTACTATAAGTTGATTCTATTTTTTGATTTAGATTTTTATATGGTGGGTTGGGAATTTGTTTGTCTGGATGTGATTTTTTTGATGCATTGAATCTGCTGGTAATGGTTCTACCTTCTAGTAATTTGGAATTTTTCTGGTTGATTTTTGATGGAGGGGAATTTGGATTTTGGGGAACTCACACAATCTACAATGTTTTGCTTCAAATGAGGATAGATCTGGTGGTCTCCACCGTGCATGAAATCTCAGATTTGGTTGATTGAAAGGGTATGACATTGCTATCGGTACCGGGATCATGCATTCTTGTGCGAGACAATTTGTTGAGTAGCTGTGCATTGGTGGAGTCATGCCATAATGTTGTTGATGTTGGGTTGAATTACTTTTTTGTAGTTTTTCTAGGTTACAACCCTCTGTTTTCTTGAACTATGATAATGTCCTGATGTCTTTGAAATCTTTGTTTTCCCCACTTTATCCATAAAAGGGGGATTATCCAAAAATCAAAAAAAAATTCGTCCATCGGGCCATTCAGTAAAAAAAAGAAAAAAAGACAATGTTGAATGAAAAGTAAGTGTTAAAAAATTAAATCTATGATCATCTAAAACAGTATATATGACAATCCCAATTTTTATCAATTAAATATTTCTTGTTAAAATTATGTTAAATAGTATAAAACACTTACATCACATATAGAACCCAATAGGAGCATTATTTTCTTAAATTTAGAATGAAATGAGTGGTATTTATAGAAATTAAGGAACCTATACAAATGATATAGTTACATGACAATTGGAATAGTAATGTTAAAATAAATAAGAGTAAAGAAGATAATATAATAGTTACCTCACCTATGAAGGTATACTTTTTTATATCTTATTATTTAAAATATAATATATTTATATAATGAAATATTTATATAAATGTTTTGAAAACCATAAATCAAGTGTTGGCATTTTTTTAAAACATAAATGTTTATTTACAACATTATAATTAACATAATTATTTAAAATGATAATTATTTTCATTAAAAAAATTAATAAATTAATATTTTTTTCTTATCAGTATAAGATAATTTTAGGAGACCGTAATTAATTTTTCAAAGTGTTATAAAAAGAGTTATAATTTTAAAGGTGGTAATTTTTTTGAATAAATGATGTTTTGAATTAAAAATTAAATTTATCATATTTATAAAATTACTTTCATAAAATGGATTCTATTTTTTAAATATACAAATAGATTAATAGATAGGGTAAATTGATTTTTTATATAAAATAGTTTAATTTTTGTTGAATATTCAAATATAGTAATTTATGATACTTTATATTATAAGTAATTAAATTTTTTTCGTAGTTGATAAAGGATGATTTAAAATTCCATTATATCAAACTCACATTCTCCATTTACTAAAATTAGTCACAATTATCACCACTATTTATTTCCTTGAGCCAAAATACTAAACAACTAAATAAAATAATCCCAACCACCCCTCTCCTCCCACTATAAATACCACCACTCTCCAGCTCTTGTCCTCAGACTTTCTAAGAATTAGAACTTGCTTATATTTTACTAAATTACACTCCCAAACATTTTATTCACGTTATTGTCCTACTGTTCTCAACAAAATACCATTTCTAGGTTCCTTAAGGAGGTTCTCAATGAGAATATGCTCAAGAGGTATAACCATCCCACATTCTATTTTAGTTTCATTTAATTTATTACCCTTCAATCACCTAACCAATCCAAGTAAAATGATAACTCCAGTATCATATATATACTATAATGTTATTTTTTTATTTTAATATTCAACATCAAATCTCTTGTCATCTTCTTTTTTTCTTAAAATTGAAAACATCTTCTGTGAGGTGTCAATTCATTTCCTTCGTGGATGATGTATTTTATTTTTTCATTACTACAATCAAGGAATGTCATAAAACCATTTTTTCTATTTTAAAATTATATTATGTTTATTAAAAATTATTTAATGTTTTAGTACCATTAAATAAACATATTATTTATGAATAAAATACTATTTAGGGATGGTCGTAAAAACTGCTAAAATAAACTACTCATTTTTTCAACAACGTTTTATCTAATGAATCATTACCATATAAAAAACTAAAATGATATATGGTACCACTAAAATTTCATGAGATATTTAATAAAATCTCATTCAATTTCTTGAGTTTTTGTCATTCTTACAAGAAATTTCATAATTATACACAAGAAAACCATCCATGAAAATATGAAACAAACACTTCCAAAATAATGAAATTAAACAAAATAAGTCAAAGAAATGGCCATAAATTAACCTAATAAAATTTAAATAAATTAAATAAATATAGAACATTATATCCTATTTGTTAATTAATGGATTTTATTTCATTATCTAGGACTCTATGTACAAGTCCAAAACCCTTTTAGACATAAGGTAATTGATTCTCTATGAACCTCCATTTTTTCCACTGGGTTACACATTATCTCTATTTAACCCCATTTTAATTATTAATTATTTTTATTTAATCCTCTAAAATTCCATGTGTATGTCCAAATCATATGTACCTAGATCAATTATTCTTTCATTGACGGTGAAATTCATTTTTCTTATGGTTCCATTTTCAATTCCATCCGATAAGAAAACTCGAATAAAGAAAACATCCTTACTTAATACACATTTTCAAGTAAACTACAAAATATATTTTAAGCCACCATTATTTTACTAAAATAACTCAATTTATCATGAAAAAATCTCATTAATTCATTTATGGTTTTATACAAACAATTATTCCTTTGTCTTTTTTAATGACTCTTTAATATTTTCCCTTAAACCACACTAAAGTTTCTATTTTCTAGAGTTTTGTTAACATTATTTTTATATGTTTTCACTTCATTTGGAAAAAATATATCATGATATATACCTATTTTTCCTTATGAATTTACATTTTTGAATTAAACCTATGCATCCTTGTAAACCAATAAGATACACCCTTTAGTTATTTTTTACGACATGTTTATGATGTACAATTCCTTCCCTAGGAAACCAATATTCTTGATTCTTCATGTGGAACACATAGGAATGAACATGTTATAATGGTTGAGCCTAGGTTGGGGTCCATTTCATTGGATAATGTTTTTTCTCTTGAGATGTCATGTTGGGACAAGGAGTAAACTTGATTTCATTACAGGACATTTTCCAGAATGTGATATAGTATTGGAAGTTGTCCTTGACTCATGTTTATGTCATTTATATGTTTCTACCACATTCCTATGTTTCCATGAAAACTTTTTCTCTTTTTATATGTTATTATTCCATATCATTATTCATGTTCCATTCATTTTTGTGTCATCATTTTTTCTTTCTAACCATTTTTTTATTATTTTTTAATATTTTTATTCCATTATTGTTCTATATATCTCATCCATTGTGTTTATAAATTCCAAAAGTTATCATATGAAGATGATAAATCTTTTATAAAGATAGGATCTCATTATGGATGATTAATATAAATAATATTTATTCAATTTCCATGTTTTTAGTTTTATGTTCCCAATATTCGAAAGACAATAGACCTTACGATCCTTGCGTTGTATTTGATGGTTAATTAGGCTTACAATTAGGTAATAATATTTGTAAAAGGATTAGAACATTATAGATGGTATTTGATAATATTATAGTTGTTTTTTTTGGAGATTAGTAATTGAAAAAATTATTAAGAACCCTAGGGATAATTCTATCACCATAGATAACATAGATTGAAGATTAAGTAATCACAATATTTGATAAAATTTCAATTTACATGTTTTTACATAGATGCTAAATTTTTACTCTTTATATTTTTATTAACTATGTATTCGATCACCCCTAATTGTAAATTATTTTTTATAGTTTCTGGCTTAAAATAAGATATGTTTTACCAACAATCAATGTACTATTTTGACTAATGAAATTCCAAATATGATGTGAATGAGAGCTCAAAAAATCATAACAACTCTTGAAAAATTGTTTGAAGTTATTAATAATACCATGAATTATGTGAAACTCCCTTTTTTATCCTAAGAAAGAAAATGTTTTCTTTAAATACTTTATGTGGCAAAGGCCTCACAACAATAGTGGATCTTCTGATCCCATCATTGTGAAATAATGGATCAACTCCATTGAAATTATATTTTATGTCCATCAATTCTTAGAAAAGAAAAATCCATTCTGATGTTCTATCATTTTGATGGGGATGTCGATCAGTGGTATACACAAACCCAACACACAATGTATATGAAGGAAATTTGAACTATGGAATGGTAATATTTCAATAACTTATTTTTTATTAAATAATTTTTTAAAACTTTCCATCTAAAGATGGAAAGTGAGTTCTTCAGTTTAATGTCAATGAATGATGATTCTATTAGGGTGTTCTAGGAAAAATTCACAAGTCTTGCATGATATGCCACTGGATATTTCATGAACACTAAATGAAATATGGCTTTATTCTTTAGAGAACAAAATCTGAGTCTATGAAAAGTGTTGGAGACTAGAGACTTGGATATTTATGTTAAAGTTTTACATTGTTCCCTTAAGGATGAAATGGATATTGGAGACTCTCAGTGGTCCCATGGGATTGAAGATAAGAAGTTGAAAACATAGTTTAATATGGGAGGATCAATAGATAAATACCCTGGTGGAAAGAAATCCCAACATCACACATGTCAAAAGTGCTTGAATAATAATCATGGGAACTACGTAAGGGGAACCAAAAGATGATTCAAATGTGTAAAAGAGGGTACTATGGATAATAAATTCCAAATTTATATAAATAATCCCATTAATGAAAAGGAATAAAGGATGTTTCAGATCAAAATTCTGCATGTTGTGTAGTGTTTCAAGTACAATATTCATGGGCATTATGTGAGTAAATTCCATAAACTATGGGTTGATGGAGAAAATCAACAATAACATCCAAGTTATCATGGAAGGAAATATGTTATCATTAATACAGAGGTGGAGCCCGAAAATGATGTGGTGACTTGTATTCTAGTTGTTCATTAAATAATTACAAATGTATTACTTTATTTTTGTTCTACTTAGTCTTTCATATGATGTTAGTTTAGTAGGACTATTCAAACACCATATCAAAATATAGAGGTTGAGTTATCCGTGAGAACAAAAAATGGGTAAAGTATTGAATCTAATGTATATTACTCCTCCATGGTTAATGTTTTCAGACTAAACCTCCCAAAAAATATTATCACACATTATTTTGTAGATTTTGATTCTATATTAATATTGGATTTGATATCATTATATAAATCCAACATCAAATATTGGGAAAGGGGGGTCACTCTTCACATCCCAAGGCATCCTCCAACTCAGCACAATTTTAAGGAGGATGAATCTCCTTTAAAATAACTATCTCAATTATCTGTATTATTTCCCCATGATAATGAATATATATTTTAAATTATTGAGACAAAGGAGAGAATCATGATCAAAGAAATGTCTATTTATAGGGACTAGACTGTTGTGTTTCCTAAATAATTTCTTGGTCACCCTCATGACCAAGAGGTTGAGTTATCAATTTAAATTATCCATGGATTTATGCTTATATCACATACACATTATATAATGTCCACCATTCAGTCTGATGAACTGAATCATAAGTTATAAGAGAATCTAGATAATGGTTTTATACACCTTAGTGCTTCACCATGGGGTGCACCAACCCACTTCACCAAGAAGAATGTTGGATTGATTTACCACTGTATTGATTATCATGAGTTTAAAAAATAATGAAAATAAGATGCAAAACCTTATAAGGATATATGACATGTTTTTTCAACTATGTGGGGAAACATATTTCACTAAGGTGAACCTTCGGTTGGGATATCACCAATTAATGTTGAAGGAGGAAAAAATTCCTACGACTATCCTTAGAATATGGTATAGACACTATGAGTTCATAGTTATTCCTTTCAGACTCACCAATGCTCCATAAATCATTATGGAATTAATCAATAGTTAGTAGATATTAATTTAAAATTATTTTGGTAGTCTTTATTGATGATATCTTGATATAATCTAAGAGAAATGATGAATATAAGGATCATTTGAATACAATTTTAAATATATTTTGAAGAGGAAAAAATAATTCAAAGTATATTAAATTCTATTTCAAGATAGGGGAAGTATCTTTCTTGGGGCATGTTATCAGATTCAAAGGAACAACTGTGGACCCTGCCGATATAAAGGAAATAAAAGAGTGGCCAAGGACAAAAACAACAAAATATATCCATAGTTTACTTGATTTAGATGGGTATTAATAATGATTTGTGAATAACTTCCCATGACTTTCAAAACCACTAACCAGGTTGACTCATGTGGGAGTAAAGTTTATCTAGACTAGTGAATGTGAAGACTACTTTAAAGGGTTGAAAATTAGGCTTATCACTACACCATTACTCACACTTCCAAAAAGTGGGTAAGTCTTTCTGGTAGACTAGGATTCATTAAAGAAGGGGTTAGGATTTGAACCGATGAAAAAAAATTGATAGACTACACGACAAGGATGTTGAAAATGAAAATGAAAAATTATACCAGACATGATTTTGAGTTAGTGACTCTGATCTTCATGCTGAAAATATGGAAACATTATCTTTATAAGGAGAAGTGTGATATGTATACTTTTCAAAAGAGACTCAAATATACATTCACAAATAATGAGATTAATATTCTCTAATGTGGATGCATAAATATAATAAAGGATTATGAATTCTCAATCCACTACCATATTAATAAATTATATAAAGTTGTAGATTATCTCAGTATAAAAGATCCTCCATCTTTATCAATGATGACAATTGGGAAGGATACAACATTCATTGACCTAAAAAAGGATGGACATGGGAATCATTAACTAAGGGACATCATCATCACTTTCTCAAATTATTTCCCTACAATCCCTAATGGGGAAAATATTGGATGATAAATGAAATTATGAATAAATTCAGAGGAGCTGGAAGCAATTAAAAATGAAAAATCCTTAAAGCTTGTAATTTTGGTTGAAGGAGTCATAAGATTTGGGTCAATACTATGTGTACCATATAATCAAGAGATAAAGAAAGAGATTATGAGTGACGCACATATACCAAATTTCACTATCCGCACAAGAAGCATAATTATGTATCAAGACCTCCTCGAGAAGTATTTGTGAGAAAATATGAAGAAGAAGATCAAAAAATATACACAAAGTTCCTAGTGTTTTGAAAAGTGATTTTTGAATGGAAGCAATCTAAAGAATGATGAAACCATTACCCATACCGATTGGGAAATATATAAAATCACTATAGTCTTTGTCACTAGACTTCAAAATACATCAAAATTAAATAGTGTCATATGGGTCATTGTGGATCATCATACAATGATATATCACTTTATTTTAATTCAATTAGACTTTTCACTTGATCATATTGCATGAATATACATTATAGAATAAGTGAGTCTACATAGAGCACCTCTATCGATTGTTTCTGATCGAGAATAAAGATTTGCCTACTAGTTATGGAAAATCATCTAACAAAATTTAATCATTGATGTGATCATTATTGCGACCTATCCTCCTTACATGAATGTCAAATCTAAGTGAAAAATTTATACACTAGAAGAAATGTTGAGAGAATGATCTATGGATGTTAAGGGATTATGAGACCAACATCTACCTCTAGATGAGTTCTATTATAACAATTATTTACCTTAAAGCATCCAAAATACCCATATGATGCAATTTATGGGAAACATTGTTGAACACTAGCATGCTAGGATGAAGTCGGTGAACAAAAGATGTTGGGACCCGAAATGCTCTATGAAATGGTATAATAGGTTAAAAAAATTCATCATCATATCCAGGACACACATAATCGATATAAGAGATATGTATAGATTTGTCTATAAGACATGGATTTTATGGTTTGAGGCATGGTATTCTTCTACATATTTCTATGGAAGAGGATTATAATAATTGCGAAAAAAGGAAAGCGATGTTCCAGGTACATCGTGCCCTTCGAGATAAAAGATAATATCAATGTTGTGGCCTTTCGAAAAACACTTCCACCTCCCATTTCATAAATAGAAAATGTATTCCAAATATCCATCTTGAATAAATATATTCCATATCCCTAATACTTAACAAATTCTGTGGTGTTAAAACTGGAGAATGAAAAATATTATGAAGAGAATCTGGTGATGATCTTGGGTGGTAGAGACAAAGTTATACACAACAAGACTACTCACTCGGTCAAAGTGATATGGTGGAAACATAAGTATGAAGTGGAATCATGGGAATAATAAAAAGCAAAGAAGTATAAGTAGCCCTACATGTTTTCAATGTTGGATGTAAAATGAAAATATTGGATAGAAATTTGTAAGGGGGAATAATGTGACGACCCCAAATTTTATCAATTGAATTTTAATTATTATAAATATGTTAAATAGTATAAAACACATACATAACATAGAGAACCTAATAAAAAAATTATTTTTAAAAAATAAGAATGAAATAAGAAGTATTTATAAAAATTAATGAACCTATACTAATTGAATAGTGACATGTCCTTTGGAATATTAATGGGAACATTAGGAACAGTAAACAACAAATAAAATAGTAACATCACCTATGAATTTAAAAATAAAATTCTGGTATATTACGAATGAAAATATAATATATGTATATTATGGAATATGTAAATAAATTATTTATAAATGGTAAATTAAGTATTAGTTTTTTTGTGAAATGTAAATGATTATTTAAAATTTTATAATTAACATAATGATTTAAAAGAAAATGAATTTTAATTAAATATTTTCTTAAATTAATAATTTTTTATAATTATTATATGATGGTTTAATGATACCATAATTAATCATTAAATGATTCCTAATATCAGTTATAATTTTGAAATCAGTATTTTTTTACTAAAAAATGATTTTAATTAAAAATATTCCCATATTCATAAAATTATTTTCCACAAATAAAACCCATTTTTTAAATTCACACATCAAAAAATGTTAGGGTAAATTTTTGATGTTTTTTGTAAAATTGATGAATTTTTTAAAATAGTGAAATAAAATAATTTATGGTATTAACAATATAAAAAAATAAATGATTTTTTGATACATGAGTGAGACCTGGATGATATTAGTTGCCATTATCAAAAAATAACAAGCTCTACTTTCTATAATTAGGTATAATTTTCAACACTATTGATAGTCTTATTCCAAAATAATGAACAAATGGATAAGATAATCAAAACACCCATGTCCTCCCACTATAAATACTACCACTCACCATATCTTCTACTTACACCTTATAAGCCTTGTATCAGGATTATATTCTACCCAAATCCTCACCCAAACCTCTTACCCATGTATTTTTCTTACTGGACTCACAAAAATATAATTTACAAGTTCATTAAGAAGGTTCTCAAGGAGACGACACTCAAGAGGTAAAATCCTCCCCTTTTCTCTTTTAATTTCACTTCTTTTATAATCCTCCCCTCACCACCCCTATAAAATGAAACATTATAACCAAATTATCATATATATAAACTATTTTGTTTTTGAGTAAATTGAATATCCAAAATCAAATATCTTATTCTCTCTTTTTGTTCTAAAAATGACAACATTGTCTGTGATGTGTCGATTCACTGCCATCATGGATGATGAGTTCTCATTTTCCATTACCACCTTCAAGGATAGTAATACTAAAAATTTAATGGTTAAACTATATTTTAATATGTTAATTATAACCTATTTAATTTTCTATAACTATTATATAAATAATTATTAAAAAACAATTCTAATTCACGATGGCCTTTAAAACCTCCAAAACAAGATAATTATTTTTTCATCAATGTTTTATCTAATAAATCATACTCACGTAAAAAATAAAATGATATATTGACTCATTTAAATATATGGAAATAAATTTTTACCCTATCATTCATGTTCTTGATTTTCTCTTCAATTTAACAAGAAAAACCACAATTATACATATGCAAACTAACCATGAAACCATAAAATGAACACTTCCAAAATAGTGAAATTAAACATTATAAGTCAACAAAATAGAAATAAATGACCATATTTAAATTTAAATAAATTTGATAAATTTATTAGAGGTTCTGAATAAATTAGTTAATGTATTAAATTTTATTATCCTGGACATTAAGTAACAGTGTAGAACACTTTCAGACATACGGTAAAGAATTATCTCAGAACCTCCATTTTCCTTTGGGTCGCATATTCTCTTTACCGACCCCAACAAAATTCCTTATTATTCTTATGTAATGCTCCAAAATAATTTCTTTATCTCCCAAACATATGTACCTACATCAATTGTTTATTTTTTAATGGTGAAATACATGTTTTATAATGTTCCCTTTTCAATTCCATCTGATAAGAAAGCTCCATTAAAGGGGACTTCCAAATTTCTTACCCATATTCAAGTACTCCCAATAATATATTATAATCCACCATAATATTTCTAAAATCAGTCATTTTATCATGAAAAAATATATGTTTTCATTAATTTTTTATACAAACAATTAACCCTTTTTCAATTTTAATGGCTCTTAAATATTTTCTCTTAAACCTCATAAAAGTGGATAATTTCTAATTTTTCTTAAACAAGATTTTTACTTGATTTCACTTCTTTTAGGCATCATTTATCAAGATATATAAATATTTTACCATATAAATGTGCAATTATGACATAATTTAGGATATTCATTAGGGATAAAGGACCCTCCAATCACATTATTGGCCACTTTGGGTCACTCCCTCGTGGTTTTGTTCCTCAGAAGGGCTCACTACCCACCACAGTGGGTTGCCACCCATCCAACTCTTAAAAGGCCTTTTTATGGGGATATGATTACTAGGGATTATATACCATGCTCAAAACCACTTCAATCCCTGATGTGGGAAAATGGAAAAGGTGCCACTATGTGACACCAATATTTCACCACGTGATTCATTTCAATAGTAGTCCTTGAATATTAATGGTGCACTGCATTCATTTGATACTCCAAAAATCTCTCCACTGTGCTTTCTCTATAAATTAGCGGTAGAATTCACCCTATGATACGAATTATATGAGCTACATTGGAGTTTTATGACCCTCGAATCACAATATTGTTCACATCGGGAAACCCCCATGTAGTTTTGTTCCTCTGTAAGGATCACTGCCCGCCAGGTTGTCTCACTAATAATCCCCCTATGAAATGTCTTTGTGATGGGTAGAAGATCATTTGAGATTATTTACCACTCCCAATACCACTCTAATCCATTATTTGGGAAAAGTTAAAAGGTTTCATTGGGTTACCCCCATATGTCATGTTGTAACACACTACAACTAGTAGTCATTGAACTATAGGGATAAACTAAATTCATTAAGAAATCCAACACTTTAACTCATTCATTTATGTAAACCATTTGGGTATACCCTTTGGTTATGCCTGATGACATATTTTTGATACCCGATTCCTTTAATGGGTAACCCTTATGCTTGATTATTCATGTCGAACACATATGCATGAACATGATATAATGGGCGAACCTAGATAACAATCAAGTTCATTGGGTAATGTTAAGCCTCATGAGACCTCATGTTGTGACATTGAGTAAACCTGATTCCATTATGGTTCATTTTCCACCATGTGATATATTTATGGATGTTATCTTTCACTCACGAATATGTCATGTTTTATGTTGTCACCACATTCCTATGTTTTCACGATTACGTGATCACATGTTCTATATGTTATAATTACATATGTTTATTCATTATATATGCCTTTTTATGTCATCACGTTATGATTTAATACCCATGTTCTATGACTTATTTATATTTTTTCCATTACTGGAATGTTCAACTCATCACTTGTGACTATTTATACCATAGGTAATCCTATGAAAATATAAGAGATTAATGAAATTTAGGGTCCCATTATGGATGATTAATATAAATATTTTTTCATCCATTTCCATGATTTTAGTTTCATTGACCTCACCTTCCAATAGAACTAGACATTATGATCCTTGTTTTTTATTTGATGGTTTATTGCGATTAAAATCATGTAATAATATGTGTCAACATCTCGGCCCAATATATCATAAGTAGGTTTAAGATGTTTATTTTGAAGATAGATTTTACATTTTTTCAAGAGTTGAAATATCAGAATGTTGTTTGTAATTACTAGTCATCAAAAATATAATGTTTATTAGATGGATGTTAGGTCAATTTTCATGAATGGGGAATTTGAAAATTAAGTTTATATTGAACAACCGTATAGATTAATCCATGAATTAAAAGTAAGTATATATTAGATGTTATATACAGTATTGAATGAGATGAATTTGGGATCTCATTCTTGGTATTTGAAACTAAAAAATTTCCTTCAAATATCAATGATTTTGTGAGGAAAGGTTGAATCTAATATTTATGTAATGGTTACAGGTTTTGGAGCACAAGTTGTTACTATTTATATTGATGGGGTAATCTTTGATGTTGAAAAATATTATATAAGAAGTATGTTCATAGAATATATGAATTGGTTATTTGAGATGTATATGCTTAGGGAAACTAATTTATTTATGACACTAATGTTTAAGGAAACATAATGCCAATATTTCCTTCATATGAAAAATGTTATTGATAATTTTTTAATAAGATTTTAATTTCATATTAAAGGGTTGTTTCCATAGATATTTCTAATTATATGATTCTGAATAAAGACAAATCCAGCTAAGGTGTGAATAAGATGGACTTTTGAATGTTGATCAGAAGATTACTCTTTCTTACATAATATCTCATATACATTATTAATGTTGTAACATTATATAATAGGTATCATAGTGAACCTAAATAATCATACATGAAATATTCCAATATAGTTTTTAGGTATGATAAAGTAACTTTGATATACATATTTCTATATATGAAAAGCAATAAATTGAACATATTTGGGAGACTGAATATTGATTGGGATTGTGATTTCGATGACAAAAAATCAACATCTGGTGGAACATTTCCCAGGTGTTAGAGTTTTATTTATTATAACCGTAATAAAATAAATATTAGTATCGTTGAGTATAAATGAATCCAAATATGTGTTTTTTCTACTTGTTCATATACTCAATTATTGAGGATAAATATATAGCATAAATATTTTAGGGTGATTGTAGAAAATCCATTGAAGATTGTTTTTTAAACCGAAATTTAATTAATATAACAAAAAATATTATTCAACATTACTAATCCATGAATATTGATATTAAGTTTTATTTAATGAAATAAAATATATTAATTAGATATATAATGAAACGCAATATCTCAAAAAAAAACAAATTTTGGATATATTCACTAAATCATTACAAAGGAAAGGTTTTAAGGAGTTAAGATTCATTCTATATGTTCATCCCTTGCTTCTTACTTGTATAAGTATCTTGAGTAACCCCTATTTTACTTTGGGTTCTATTTTAAAAGGGGGAGAAATATATAAACTCAATTATTTACCTCTTATGAATCCTAAGATGGTGATATTATATAAAGTTTTAGTATAGGTTCTAGAAGTTAAAATTCTAAAATTTGAGAAAATTAGGGGAATTTATAAATATCATGGAGAAAATATCTTTTTCAACAGAGGCATGAAATTATCTAAAATACATTTCATTATTTGATAGTGTATTATAAGTACATTTCTATTTTAGAATCCAAGGGATTAATGGATAGTTTTAAAAGGAATTGTTTTAATATTTTCAAAAAATAAATAAGAAGACATTAAAGACCAATTTTTTTGTTTAATGTGTCTTATTTGTTATCTACATAATAAATTTTCTTATCACTATTTTTGGTAGTTGTAGAGATTTTTTCAAATGATGATTTAATATTGAAAAACATTAATAACATCAAGATTACAAAAAAATTGTCATGGTTCAATTTGAGTATATTCATGAATTTTTTATATAGGTAAAAGGTATATGATGTTTGATATATGGAGGTAAAATGTTCAAGATATGAAGTGAATATGTTAAAGATAATAATTAGATTAATAATTACTGGATGAAGAAACATAAAAGTAATTGGAAAAAATTTTGATTGTCTACAAAATGTAAAATATTTATGTTACAATACTAATGTTAAGAGAATATGTTCATTAGATATATAATGATTGGGAATATAATGATTTGATGGAGGAAATTCAGATAATATACCAGACATAGAAAACCATTTATACTAGGAAAATATTTTAGGATATTTGATTGGACTAAATTTTAATATATATTTGAAAAAATGAGTACCATATGTGGATAAATACAATGTTTTATAGGACACAAAAATTTAAATATAGTATCGGATAGATAAAAGTAAAAAGTTAAACCACAAAAAAGATAAGTACAACCTTATAACAAATGATAAAATGTAAAACCATTTACCAAAAGGAAAAAGTACAGTGTAGTACTATATTAAAAATTTTAAAATCTTAAAAAATATGGTAAAAATAGAAGTCATACTTGATGAAAATTCATGAATAAATCAGATGAACCTTTGTGAGTTTACTATACACAGCAAACCTCTCTAGATCCCGAGATAGAGAAATGTGATTTTATCAGATGGATTGGACTTAATGTTTTTAAAATCAAATGTTTAGTTCATAAAACATAGGATTTTATAATGTGTTAATCTGGACAAATAAACACTCAATGATGTTTTATTGGATGTATGAGTTCTTACAATGATAACTCAATAGAGAAAATAAATATTTCTAGGTGGATTTTCCTTTATGTTTATAAAAACTAAACATTATGATATTCAAGTGTTCAACATTAAAGGGCATAAAAATCTTGAATGAAATTTTGTGATACTCACTAAAATATGAGGATGCTTTGAAATTTTCATTGAAACCAAGATTCAAGGAATGGTTATTGAAGAATGTTGAGTCTGAATAAATTATTGGCGTAGAAAGTGAATTTTTTTTGAGTTGGGTGGGATTTTAAAAACTGGAGTAATGGTTTTTTCTCATTTATTGAAATTATTTTGATTATATAAATCAATGGAAAAAGAATTTTTATTTTTTTGATGATATTGAGAATATTGAGCTATTGAAAAAATAAATCAAAAGAATAAATTATAGAAGAACAATTTTTGGATGTTTGATTTTTGAGAAGAATCTGTAATCATTCTAATATAAATTCTTAGAGGAAGATCTTTATTATTGAAAATTACACTGGAGGTTCAAGTTATCGTTCTGAGGTTTACAAGTCATATTCTTATAGGTGATTATTTTGTAAACTATAGGAAACCATATATTAACATTCATAGGTCAAGTTTGGTTCCTTCCTCTATTATTTAGATGAAAGGTAATGACTTCCGGACCCACATTTGTATTTGGTATGAAGTTTGTTAAAAAATATATTTCTCGAGTTATTCCAATGTCAATAAGGAATAAATTATCACATTTGTACCTAGGCTTGTAAAAATGGTGTTCCCTGCATTTTATCATTCTTATCATTACATACAGGTGAGGCTGAGCTACAAAGTTGAGAAGATGAAAACTATAACAAGTTGTAGATGTTGATTTAAAATAAAAAGGAAATTTTAAAATGACCACGCTTTATTCAACCACCATTATCACTAGGGAAACATTCCATCACACTTCACCCGTGAAAATTTGTGAAATAAAGAAAGAATAGATTTTAGTTCTTCCATATGGATATAAATTATAATTAAATGGTCATTACATATCATCCATAAATATAGATCATAATGAACATAAAACTTTACCTCGTATTTTGATATAAAATATTGATGATAAGTAAATAAGAAAGGTAAATTTTATTTTTTAAAAAAATGCACTAAATTAGAAATACAAGGTCACTTTGGTGACTATTTATAGTTTTTCACTAGGGAAGGACTCATCATATTTTGTTTTAGTTGGTGGTTTTATCTATGTAGTTTAGGGAAATGCACTCATTTTTTCTGCTTCTATTTTTTCAATTCCATTATTTTTCTTTATTTCTAGGTCAACTCTTGTAGAAGTAACATCCACGTCACTAATTTTATATTTTCTTCAACTTTCTTAATCAAATGAAAAAGTGCTAAATTATAATAATGGAAAATTACTCTACCCCTTAATAGTTAAGATATAAATGTTTATAATGAATAATAATTTTTAGAATCTTATTATCTAATTTTATATAATTTATTTTTTATAGGTTATGGGATTTGTAGGCTATCTCTTATGGGTTCCAATCATGTTTTTGGGATAATTCACTTCTTACAATTTTTTAAGCATCACACTGTATCTGAAATGATTCATTCTAGTTATGTGGGATGATTACAAATTTTGTGGTCAATATCACTTTAATCTTATAGAAATTTATCTAACATGACTCATAAAAAATTCATCCTCCATATTGAATATGATAGTTATGATAAAATAAATCTTCTTAAAGTAAATAATTAAATTTTAGTGAAATATAGAATTTCCAAAAAAAATAATGTTTATTATAGTGGTGGGGTAAGGTAGTAGAGAAACAATGTAATTTTTGGACTTATACACATCCATCCCATCATTATAAATTAGGTACTTAAACAATTCCATTTATATTCCATGAAATATAATTATTCAAAATTCATAACCAAATGTTTCTCTAATCATTTTTAAGAGAGGTTTCCAACCATTCGATTCTTCTTTGAAAACATGTTCCACAATGATTAAAATAATTAAGAAATACCTCCAACCATATCTTAGTAAATACAAAAAATATTGTTCCTATACATAAATGAAAATTAATTAGGAAATTTCAAATATCCAAGGGAATCCCCTTGTATGAAATCATCCCAAAGGGACATGTAAATATTCTATTTTCTTGGTATTCATGAGCTATTAATACCTAAAAATATGCAAAAAAAATATATGACGAAAATAATATAAAACCTTATCATATATTATCTTTAACACATGTTCTAAAAAGGTAACTGAAAATTTTCCCTTATATGACATATAGTTCAATTTTTAGTAATCAATTCAAAATTTCTGACTATTTTGAATCCTTTTGGGAACTAACTCATTATTCATAATTTATACAATTTTCATATCAAGTTATATTAGGGAAAAAGTTAATGGGACTCACCCATTATGAGGAACCAATTTGTTATATTATTAAATATATTAATAACTTCTCAACTTCTTTTTTAAAAACTTCTTTGAGGGCGTGATTGAACATTATTTTGTGTTATGTTATTGATTTTTACTCTTTCTATAAAACAAATATAGTGTTTCCAGGTGGTAGTGATAATCCCTAGAATGACACCAAACGATCAAATACATATTTATCAATGTATTTTAAAATTTATTGTATCAATTTTCTTAATTAGTTTACAAATGGATTGAAATCATGAAGGGAAATTTGTCATTTTCATTTAGATAATAAAATTTCATATTATAAGGGATCAGTTTAAATTTTAGTTTAGGGGGTTGTTCTTGTGATGGTGTTATCTTGGTATTATCCATTCATTCAAATCGGGCATGTATATAAAAATGATCAATGGTATTTTTCAGTAAACATTTAAAATAGAATTCATTAAAATATCATATGTCATCACATAAAACCATTTCTAGATTTAATTCATTTTTAAAAAATCATTCATCATAAAAATAATGTGTTTTTAAAGAGTATTATAATCAAATAATATTATAAAAAATATAAAAATTATATTTTACAGTATAATAAAACTTAAAATGATTCAATATAAACATAAATATCTAATCAAGGGGGGGGGGGTTGATTGAATCATTAAATTTAAATTCAAAGATATGTTCTCCAAAAGTAAATGAAATAGTTCCTTTATTTTCATTTTTATAGTCATATTACAAATTATAAATAACCTACCTAGGATAATTGTGGAATGAGTTTTAATACTATATTATTATTTGTTTAGAATATAAAAACCAACAATGTACAATAATTCATTCATACTGAGTTGAAATTCCCCAAGAACTGCAACAAGTAAGGTAGTGGTCTGGTTAGAAATTTTTATAACAACTTGAGTGGGTTTAATCTCTTTTATTTATAGGGAATACTCAAATAAATAAGGAGTTTTATTAATTGATACTAACCAATCAGATATAACATTTGAAAAAAATGAGTTCTCTTATAGTGAAAGTTATAGTGAGGGTATCAAGATTGTGACATTTATTAGGTGATAATATTGTAATAAGGGAAGATAAAATTCTTCCTAAATTTACTTTTTAATGTAATTGATATATTCCTTTCCTACTTCACATTTCCTTAAAAATAATTTCATACCTTGTATTTCATGGATGGCTTCAATCAAAGTAATTTTGATCTCCATTCTTTTTAATATCTCCATGATCACATACTGTATGGTTTCATCGCTAGTTTTATTGGGTGGTTTAAACGTTGTAAGGAATGTGGATGGGAATTATATTGGAATTCTATATTGATTTTTCCCTTTTCCATATTCACTATACGTTTTTTTCATGGGTTCTTCCTCGTTATGATATCGTTTAAGGGGAAAACATTTCAGGTTTATTTGGTATCATAGTACTAGCTTCATATTGAGATTATTATTACTCATTGTTCTTTTCTTCCCAAATAGGGAAAATACGTTGAGAGGGGGGGGGGGTGAATCAGGCTATGGTATGTTAAAAATACATCCCATTCAGATCTTGTTTGTTCATTAAAAAACACTCTTCCCTCCCATTAACATATACTTACATGAAAAAATGAAATCATGGATGAGACACGTCAATTTTACATGGCCCACCCACATTGGGCTATGTCTAAGGAGCATACAATGACAATGTGTTGATGTACCAAATACACTAAGGATCATAGCCAAATAATTTTGAGTAGGATCACTTTTATTCCCATGATCAATGCCTTTATAATATTTGGAGTAGACTCAATGTCCCTCCTAGTTTACAACCAATCACATTTTGAAATCTCGCAGCTCTCTCAACTGAATTTTTCTCACTGCTCCTTCAGAAGAATAATCATTTTATCACATTAATCAATATGTTTCGCACCTAATTTAGTGCATAATTTAGGTCCACTTACATCCACTCTATGATTAACCCTTTACCATATAATTACTAGTAAATTTATTTATAGGTCCACACTACCTTTTCTTTCATACCACTTTTGGATGTATTGTATGAATCTTTATCACATTGCATGCAACATTTATGTTTATTTTCATAACTCAAAACATTAAAAAAATGTGTTTTTTTCATATAACATACACTTTTTCACAAATCATATCCTTTTCACACACTTACCTTGGTCATGAAAAAAAAATTATGTTATGTGCACAGAAAATATTTAATTTTCTTCTTCATGGAACTCTCTTTGTGCACAAATTCTATACATTGTTTGAAAATATTATGAAATTATGGATGCTAATTTTCATTAAGGGTTGAGATACCAAACTAAAGGGGGTTTAAGAAAATTTATAGACCCAATATACCCTATGTGAAAAAACTTTGTGTGCCTACAACTGTTAGTGGAAGAAATCAGTTTTGTCATGGAACAACTGGCTTGCACAAAACTTCCTTCAAGAAATAAACTTTATGATTTGACATAATATTTGGAACATATTATTCATACATTTATAATTATGTAAACAATTATTAGGTCATAAAAAACCATCATTTTTACAATTTCATATCCTATACTCACCTTTTTTGTTAGCCACATTTTGATGTGATGGCCCCAAATATTGACTTGCACAAAATTTTGAAAATCACCATCACCATTGTGCATTCCTTTTTCTTGGACATTTTTCAACATACGATATTAAAAATATATTTTGAACTCCACAAATTACCATGGAAACATGATTTTTCAATAAAAATAAAAACCCCAATAATACTTCAATGTTACCGAGAGGGATTTCTTCCCAACAGTTCTTCATATCCTTGCTACTTTTTAAAGAAATACAATCATAATTATCTTTAAGATTAGAAATTGATTGATCAATAAGGTTCCTTGAACACTAATATTTTAGTTCATTGAGGAAATATAGATACGGTACCAAAATTCCATTCATATCCTTCAACTCTTATTTTTGAGTGTTATTGGACATCACAAGATTTCTCATATGGTCATCCATTGAGGTTGGTGGGATATCCTTTGTTTGTAGCCTATATAAGATTGATGGATCTATCTCTAAAATGGTGGTGGATGTAGTTTTAGTTGTAAAATCTTCTATAAGGGTAGTATCTAGGGTTTTTGGCTTACATATTTATATTTTATATTGGAATAATCATTGAATATAGGTTTATAGGATAGTTTCAACTATCAGAACTTATGTAATATAGAATCATAGTTTATAGTTTCTTGAAATCAAGGTCATCCATCAGTTTTGTGTGACATGAAGTGAAAATGATGGTATAATCGAGGGGTAGAAAAGGATTGGTCACCAAAATCTTGGAAAAAACTAACTATATCACAAGATTGGTTTGTTCATCTAATTTTTTTAAATAAAATAGTATTATAAATATTTACCTCATATAATAAACTATTTATATTTATTTGGATGAATTATTGATAATTTTGGGATATTATATTAATCAAATCTTTGAATTTAGCATGGGGCTTGTCGATAAGTGCTCTTATAGAGAAAACATCTAGAAATATTCAGTCATTTGTAATTGATACTTGGTAAAACAATACCAATAAATAGTGATTTTCATAAGGATAATGTTGGAAAGATGTTGTTCACCACATTAAGATTCCAAAAACTCATAAGGTGTTTCTATAACAGATTATTTTTTTAAATAAACATCCTTCCTCATTCGGTAAAGACTTTATATAGGGAAGTATTTATGATGGAATAAATTGTGGTGTTTTTATAAGGTGGTAATCTCTCTAGGTTGTAGGTTATAGATACAGTCCATGGAAGCCCCTTGAATGGAGAATGGTAACACCTTCCATATATCTTGTTCTTTTGAAACACCAATTGTATTGAATTTAAAACTAACATCACATAATAATCTTAAATTTTAGTTAAGAACCTCTATTACCAATCCAGGAAATAACAGTAAAAATTGGATTTTTCCATTTTTACGATTTAAAACTTATTTGTTTTTAGGTTACATATGTTGATTACTATTATTAAAATTAGGTTAATATAATTATATCAAAGTATTATTTAGTTGATATATATTATCTTACATATTTTCAATACCTATGGTGATTTTAGTGGAAGAAGTAGACGAGGTGGGGGTCAGGAAATGAAATTGTGACAAACACCCTCTCTACTTCTTCTATGATTCATTGATTCTTAATTATTAATATTATTTTTTGTTCAATCTCTTGATTAAAAATAACAATGTGATATGAAATATATATGGTTTAATGCTAAAATAATTTTTAATGAATATTAACTATGAAAACAACACTATCTTTCCCACCAATGGTTTCTGGTAGACGAGAAGCATGTTTTAGGGACCTTAAAAATAGTATTTTGAACCCAAATGAATCCAGTCGTATGGGGAATGACGTTGAGTCTAGATATAAGATCTTTTTTGGGTGTATTATTATATTGTTTAATATATTTATTGTGTGAAAATAGTTATTGATTTTGATTGTTTTTAATCAGTTTTGGAAATAGTGTTTTAACAATACATTATTCACTCATTCGTATTTTTAATCATTATTCAAGTAGTTTCCCTACTCTTTATCAAATAAAATGAGATCTCATTGGTTAACCTCACCTGGTTGTTGAAGTATAAATATGGGAGTATAATAATCCTGTGTTCCCTCATATTTCCAAGCCTAGTGAAAGGATGTCTCTAGTCACCCTCAGACAAACACACTTATCACTATCACAGGTAGTGGAGTGAATCATAGTGGGCTGTGTGTGAAATTTCAATAATGTGAGAGTCTGAAATTAAATTAAATGTTCAACCTAAACCTATTAATTAAAAGTATCCATACAAATGAGAATGATATGATAAGAATTAACAAATAGAATTCAATAATAGGGAATGGTTAAAGTTTCCTTAGTTCGACAACTAATGTCCTAGTGTGACATTTTTAGAGCCATAATAAAAAAAGAAAATAACAACAAAAATAAATAATATCTAGATAATTTATATGAAATGTTTCACAACCGCCTTCCCCTAAAGTGTTGTGTTATAAATTAGTATATATTCTAAAGAGATCGATGGAAGTAGCTCCACCTTTCACTTGAGTTACAAATTTTCATATCCTAAAACAATAAAAATTTCTTCATATTCAGTTATAAGTTACATGTACTTTTATTTTTAAAATTATTATAGTTAGAGGGTCATGAGTTCTCATTTATAATCCTCCATATTCATTAAAATTCTCACCATGATCATTATATCCTTCTTCCATTAAAAGATCATTTTGTGTCCATATCGAGAGATTATTCCCATATTATACCTGACTAGATGAATGAGAATAGATTTTCGATTCTAGGATGAGTTTATATGATATGAGAAATATAGTTTTAATCCTATTATTAAACCATATGAAACTTCATATAATAGGTCATACATTGACATAGCTAAGATATGTGCAGGGATACCCTTATCAAGGTTTTGGAAAAATAAATTATTTATATGCAACACATGGAGTACCTGTTTTAACTTTAAACTGTCTGTCATCTACTTATACATCATATGATGTTTGAACATAAGAATATGTAACACTCAACCATGATAGCACCTATCTCACAAACAGTTCTTTAATATGTAATCAATCACTTGTAGTGAGTTAGATTTTTTTTTCTTGTCTATTTTGTTTTTTTGAAAGTCTCATGGTCGATCCATGTATTGTGGGTTATTCACTTGTAGTCTATTTAGTTTTAATCTTTTGTTTTCTTAACATTATAGGTGGAATTTCATTGTCTCTTGCGGTATTGAAGTAGCTTTCACCTAATGTATCTTGATATCATTATTTTCAGTCATTTGGGTCTACCATGGTCAACTGAACCCAGTATCTTATGATCACTTTTCAATTGTCCTCTTCATGAGTGCATCACCTATTACAAAAAACCATTAAATCAATAAATGTATTTCAATAAATTGAAACTTTTGTAAAATAAATGAAATTCAGGATACAATCCATTTGATCATTTATTTCCAAATCATTATATAAATTCATTTTTATCAATCAAATGAACAACATAAACAATTTTTACATTATTCACTCAAAACACAAAAAATTATGTATATATAATTAATAATCATGGTTTTTAATGGTTTGAGGGTATTATTTATAGATTAAAATATGTGAAATTTAATGCTTTACTAGGCACAATTCATTATGATGAACTTATCATCTTTGATGATCAAGGTATTAACAAGTTCTTTTTGGAAGGAATCTGACGCTTATATTTTTTAAAGGGATTTAATATCATTACCATATATCATTTCCTTACATTAAATTATTTTATTTATTATAATTACTTTTTTTAGTCCATATTTATTCTACTAAGTCATAATGTTCAAACTAATTAATGTGTAATTACTTGCAAAAATCATGGTGTGTATTACTAACCAAAATAAAAATACAACAATTATCACATATCCATATACATTCTATGCATATAGGTGCATAACAAACTTCCATGAAAAGGATTATAATCATATAAAATCAACAATCCACACTAGAGTAATCATGGATAAAAAATTGTCATCCACCACTTTTTTAAATAATACATAGGGCACCTGGCATGTGAGACATTCAACTGAATGTCTATCTACCTAGGGTTAATTTACTCAATAATGATCCTAATGCATCATAATTTTTCTAAATTATATTTATAAAATTTATTTACCTTCTTAATACAAGCTCTTAAAGTAATACAAGCAATGTTATAGGTAGAATAAAACGCAAAAAAAATTCATACGTTGAATGTTACCCATTTAATACATATATGTTAATTTAACAAAACATATAAAAAAAATTTAAACTAATGCATACATAAGCTCATAATATAAAAATAATGCATAGAATAAGTTAAATAAATGAATAGTTCATATTTTTAGAAATTATATATAAAATTTATGTGCAATATATAATGAACCAAATTATAAAAGATCTATCATTTATCCACACATTATGGGAATTATATAATCAAATAAATATAAACACATCATATTTATTTCTAAAATAAACTCTTTCATATAACTCATTTCTATGGAATTTACATTAAATATGTAATATTTGAAATATAAACATTTTATATGTGAACTATTCATATATTGTTAAAACATTAATAATATCACACATTTATTATTATTAAAACATTGATTATATCTATTTTTAAAACTCTTTTTGATATGGTCAAAAATAATTATTCAATAAGGATTTTTTATTTGAATAATAAAAACAATATAATTTTGAAAAATAAATAATTTGAAGAATAAAATCCTTTATATATAGCCATATTGTTTAAATTATAAATCTTTTATATATAGTTATAAATTCTCTATAAACAATACATATACTATATATATGTTATGCTATATAAATAAAATAGATAATTAATATTAACATTAAATATTATGGATATTTACTAATTAATTTTTTTGTAAACATTAAATACTTTATTTCAAAAAATTTATAAATAATTAATTTATTAATAATTTTAAATTAAATAAATAACCTAAGAAATTTTTTTCAATATTTATAGATGTTTTATAAATTTTAAAATTCAATTAATAATTTAAAATTTTTAGAACATAGATTTTAATTGATGTTATATTTTAGGATATATTTTAAATCATAAGGCATGACTTGATTAATTGTCTATCATATTTTATAATATATGATAATTGTTCTGTGATAAATCCATTGAAACATTGGATTTTGTATGCTATGATATCTCACATAACGTATCAATGATACAATAATATTTTTTCAAAACACAGATTATCCCTGTTGTTGAATACAACTCCCAATATCATACATTATCATATGTGAAAAAAATGAATAAATTGGGATATATATTCACCTATGATGTCCCAAATGTTATAGTACAACCATATCACATCTTATAACATCCCATTTTAAAAATAAATCCATTGTATAGTTTCAATATCATTTCTATAACATCAAATACAAATTCGAATGATATCCAATTATATTTATTTTACGATATAAATTTAAGAATCAATATGTAAGGCGCAGCTTTGATTCCAAAGATAGTTTTCAATGGATTAAACAACACTTGTTAAAAAAAAATTGGAATAAATTAGAAACCACAAACTGAAGAACGAAATTCATTGATTCTAGAATTATGTCAATATAAATATTAAACTTTTAAATTTGACTAAATATGGATGCTACTATTGTCTTTGATTTAGGCGTTTTGACGATTACTAGGATCAACCAATGAAATATTCCTTTTGAGTTTCATTCGTGAATTGATTAAATAATCCAATTCTTGGATGGTATTCTCCATAATTCACATGTTATGTCAGTTCCTCTTGATGGATAATGGAGAATATGTAAGAGTGTTTCAAGAGGATTAATAGGTGTCTATGATAACTCAAAAGACCATCTAAATTGAAATTTCAAGCTTATATAATATCCAAAGATTCCCTGAATGTTCCCATCCAATTACTCATACATTCATAAAGTATAATTAAATGGAATGTGGTTGCAACACTTTTATCATTTTTCCAATCAAATGCTCCTTTATGTTTCATCATATGTAATGTTTATTAATTGTAACAAATCATTAAAGACATCAATACATTAAAAACATATTATTTAACTAGAATAATTAATTATAAATTCCACATTAATCATACAATATTACTCTTTATATTATAACTCTAATAATATGACCTTATGATATGTAAAATCTAGTAGATATAATATCATTATATAGTTAGAAACTATGTACCTACCCAAAATAAAATATCCCCTTACATTATTGATGTTGTACCATAACATGTTCAATATTTTCCCATGTTATATGACTTAAAATATATCATATATATAAGTCATTTATGACATACCTACAACAATATGTATACTAATACATACTTAATAAAGTGGAAGATATAGAAAATTTATAACCATTACTATTTAATTTAGCATGTATGATTATGTTTTTCTTATGTGGTACATATCTGAAACCAGTAAACGAATAAATAGATTAGAAATGAAATACATACTTATTTTAGAAAATATATTAAGATTATTTAACTATATCAAGGTGCACAATACAAGAACAATAAATTTTCTACTCATTTAGAATATTGTGATATTATTTCACAAATAACACCCCTAGGAATACTACAGTGGATTAATGTATCTATGAGGTTAAATCATACCTTTTGTATATTGATAAATTTAATATGAATTAGTGTGCCACTCTTTTGTATATTTTATCATTTCTTAATCCCATTTCATTCATACATAACCACATTATAATTAATGTTTTCATAAAGTCATCAAGTGAGATATAGACCAGGATTCATCAAAAGTTTACTTTTATGATGATTTAGAATTGGGATGTATACATAAAACATTTTTTATCAGATAAAATTTAAAAAAATTAAAAAATATTTTATTTTTATGATATCTAAGAGGAAATATGTGATGTTATTTCCAAAATACTACTAAAAACAAATTTATTATACCCAGGACTTGTATATTCATTGAAACCTAATATATCAGTGAATGAGTTAGTGGGAGTAAAACTGTACACTTATAAGCTCAAGACCATAAAACATTAATGGTTACTAATTTGAAAAGTGATCTAGTTTTATAAGAGGTTGTGGAAAAAATACTAACTCAATTTATATATAAACTCCAACGGTCTCGTTTGAAGATATGTAAGCTATAATGTTTTATTTATGAGTTGATTCCAAAATTTAAAATTAGAAAATCAATAATTATTATCCAACTAATGAGTATAGTTTCATTTATATAATTGATGATTTTTATTGAAAAAATTGAATTAAAGAGAGTCTCATGATATTTTTAGTGATTTATTTTGATGACATACAACTCATCTAAAATGATTTCCGAGAATTTATATTATGTAATGTTATAATTTGGAAATTGCATCTCGATAAAATAAATGTGAAAGGAATTATATTTAGTAGGTATAAAAAATATATATAGATGATATCAAAGAGGATTCTTAGACTATCTTTGAACACATATATTGGTAATCTCTAAATATATTTTGTATAGAGAAATAAAATAAAGATTATTTTCCTATGTTTCATGAAACAAGTATTATAAAGGATAATTTTCTTTATAAAAATTTAGAAATAAAACACCCTTTAACCCCCCAAGGATTTCATAATACATTATCTCTTAAAAGCAATTCAATAGCTTGCACCACACGCAACACCGTGTTCGAGTGCATCATGACATACCAAACTAGACGTTTAAAATGAGGTTATGAATAGTATTAATTTCATTTTAATTTTATACTCTATATAATTTTATCATCCATATTATGTGTTTCTTAGAAAAATTATAAAGACAAATTCAATTTTTCTGATAAAAGACGTATTTATCAAAAAATAATGTTTTGCACCTTTTAATAGAGAACCCTTATAAAATATAATATTTGAAACTTTTATATATTCAATTTGATAAAGTTAAATTCTTTTATATAATCGTGACATAAAAAATTTAGTTTGGATAAAGTTTTGGTACTTTTCTGATAAATTTCATATATTGATGAATAGTGAAAAATACTAAATTTTAATTAAAAACAACTTTTTTAATCGAAAACATTTATAGTGTTAAATTATATATTTGAGTGGTTTTAATGTTTTATTAGATTATATTTCTATAATTTAATATAATTTAGGTCATCGGATGTAATTTCATAATTAAAGTTTACATAAACACACGTCAATCTTTTGATAATATTACTTCTTAAAAACCTGTTTTTTGGTATTGAGAATTTAAATTAATTTTAAATTAATTAATGAAAATTATATGTTTTTAATTTGTTTATATATAATTAATTTGTGAATTTTTAATATCAAAATTATCTTAGGGTGAATTTTCGGTATTTTTCTAAAAACTTTCAATTTTTGATGAATAGTGAAAAACATTGTGTTATTGTTTAAAACCAACTTTTCATTTAAATAATTTTTTAGTTTATTTATATTTATTTTATGTAAAAATAGATACATAAAACTTATATTAGTTAAATTTAATTCATTTGTGTCATTTTATAATAAAAATGGATGTATAAAATATTATTGAAATTTTTACCGTCTTTTACCCACCTTCTAGGCACGTTACCAAATTTGCATAAAACATAATTTTACCACTTATGTGAATTGAATTTCCAAAATCTGAGAAACAAAAATTACATTAGTAAGTAAAATGTGGTTCAATGGGATAAAAATAATTTTTGGTGAACTTTTGAATTGTATTTACCACGGTTAAATGTAAACAGGGTAATTAAAGGTAAAAATTATATTATAATTACCCATACACATGTCCTAATTCTATTAGATAAGTGTAATTCGACCAAAACCAACCTTAGAAAAAATTTATTATCTTCTTTGACCCACTTAGATTAGATTAGAACATTTATTATATTTTATTTAAAGAAGAGTTAAAAGTGTTAAATTCAAATTTTAATAACTAAACCATTTTTAATATAGGGATACACATAAGATAAATTCGACTAAAAATATTCATTATAAAGATAATATTATTTCATACATAATGTTATTTTTTTTATAATTTTTAGACATTTAATATATTAATTAATTTATGACACACTGATGATGTAGTAATACCTTGTTAATAAAATATTAAAATAAATGATATTATAAATATTAAAATATATGTAAATTGAGACATTTCAGGGATTCCAAAAAATTTCAAGGTTAATATTATATTTTAGGGTTGATTATATTTATTTTTTTCGATGAAATAAAAATTTTATGACTTTCAAAAAAACCAAATATTAAATAATGTCAAAATTGACATAAATGAGTTTTTAAAATAGATACTATATTATTAAATGATATAGTAGCCCTAAAAATATATGTTTCTGAAAAAGAACTTTTATAATAATATATAATTTATTATTTAATCACATGTGATTATATTGGAATTTTATAGTAAGTTTATTAACCATATAATATAAAAATACAAGAAGTATGGTAAATGTTAAACTATAAAACGAAAAATTAAATCTACACGATAAGGTTAATATGGTGAACTAAACATGTATAAAACCTATTGGTTGAGAGGATTTACACCCATAACCACCTTATCCTCTAAATAAATCCATTTGAATCCATTATAAACCGAAATTTATTTTATAATAACTTAGAATTTCAAGGTTTTGCTAAAGTCACCCTCACCTCTCTTATAAAAGGGTACTTCCACTTCTCTCAAAATCACACCTCCAAATCCATTTGGCTCGGCCAAAACCTGACCAAATCTCCACCCAATATCCCTCACATAAACCTAGAGGCCCTATTTTGTGCATTAAGCCATCCTATGGATCCCGTTAGTTCAAATCAAAAGGAAACACCCAAAGAAGAGGTAATTATTTTATCACCTCTTTCAAAGTTTTTTCCTTCCACTTTCCCTTTCCTTGTTATTTCCATACCAAAATAATAAATCATATACCTTCAAAATACTGTAATTTTTTTTATAAATATGGTACAATTATATTCATTATTCTATCCATCCTATGAATGATAATATCTCCATACGTGCATATGTACGACTTACCGTCTCCATGTCCTGGTGCAATTTTTTATTCAACACTATGTTATAAGGATAGATATTATGATGAGTAATATGTATATAAATAATGAAAATAACATGATAATTTATCTGTATAATTAATATACCATCCAATTCCACACGTTTGAATCGTTAAGAAAATGATATTGTCTGTCATTTGTATGTATGGATTACCGTCTCCACGATGCGATGAAATTAATATCCACATTCACCATTCAATGATGATTATAAAAATATATATTATTATTAAGTATGTAATATATGACATAATAATTCCACTATATATATATATATGAACTTACATATATCTTATTCACTTACTTCCATTCAATAAGATATGAAAACCAAGACAACATTTATGCGTATGTACAACATACCATCTCTATAAACAGTATTTTACATTTCATATGTCTCTCTATTATACTTATTTATATTCTAAATAAATATGATATAAAAATCATGTTTTATATTCTGGAAGTATTTAAATAATTTTCTAAATTATAAGATCTATAATAACAAGTTAAAACATGTATGACAATGAAAGCAATTATTACCGGATATGTTAATTTAACATGGAAATCATTATTAAATGGTAAGTATAAAATCATTAATGAATATTGTATTATATAATAAATATGAATATGGTTTTGTTATAATTTAATAACATACTATGGTCAATATACAGGTTGTTAAACATAACATGGACCAATAGAAAGTTCAAGGTAAGGGTTAATTCCGCAATCTCTTTATTTTCCGAGATTGTTTAATTGAATGTATTTTCTGGGACATATTTCTTATCAATTTTCGAGTTTCATAAAATAATTTTCAAAATGATTCTTTTAGGGTACTCATTATCTAAAATAACTTTTAAAATTTTTTAAATGTATATTGTTCTAAACCTTTCTCATTAATTTCTATGTCTTTAAAATGGTTTTAAGGATTTATTTATATAGACATGATTGTTTTAAAATGTTAATTCTTTTCAAATGTTTGAAAGTGGTATGGGACACTTTGCTTCAAAAATCAATTTTAATTGAAATCCTTTGAAAATTTGAGACTTTTAAATGATTTTACAAAATGGGATATTTATCTCAAAAAGTTTGACTCATCATTTTTAACTATGCCAACATCCTTTACTGAATATTATTCTTAATTAGGGTTGGTTTATTAAAATACAATATTCCTTATTATGTTGAATGTGCTATTATATGTTTGACTGTGGATGTGCTATTTTTATATTATTTAGGGTTTATGGATAAAGTAATGAAATTTTGTATGTTATTTTTAATATGAATATTTTTGTTATGTTTCAACATTTTTATATGAGGAATGAAGTGGACTTAGTATGTGATGAGTGGGTCCCGCTATAGCCCCTCATTGCATCGGTAGGTTTCATGACACAAATTAGTGTCTTGGCATAAGGCCTTGAAAAAAAAAAAATTTTTTGTCTTTGCACAAGTCTGTGACTACGTGGAAATGATGTCTGGTGTTATGCATTCCCTCATTATGAAATTAATTATCACATGTGATTATTTGACAAGTAGAATATCAATGTACATGTTTATATGGTAATGTTTGATTTATTTTTTCCATATTAAGTTAAATATTGTTTTTAAAAGGTTGTTGTTTTTATTACACATCTTGCCATAATATTTTAGAGCTTCCTCTAAATTAT
Organism: Viscum album; assembly: GCA_963277665.1. Classification (NCBI taxonomy): domain Eukaryota; kingdom Viridiplantae; phylum Streptophyta; class Magnoliopsida; order Santalales; family Viscaceae; genus Viscum; species Viscum album. Next base: position 731,005,450 of record OY728155.1, read on the forward strand.
TTACCCTTATTAAGCATCTGAGCTCACCCCTTTCTTATGTTTTATTTTCACAGGATTCCAAGATGTGTATTATGATTTACATACTTGTTTATTCTATAAGAATAATCGGAATCTCATTGTATTATCTATGTTGAATTTTATGTAATGCAATGTTCGTGTATTTAATCTATTTTCAAAGACTACTAAAAAAATCGGTTTTTTGGGACTTGATTCCTTGTAATCATGCGAATGTATTGAAATAATGTACCAGCTCTCGGTAACAAGGGTGGACGCGTTATAGTTGGTATTAGATAAGATTTAGTACAGTCATTGGAAACTGAATTTAGAAAAACTACGATTATAGAACATTACCCTAAGATAATCATTGAGTATTAGTATAGAAGAACATCCAAAAAATTTGGTCGTGTTGATATTTTGTGAATTTTCTAAGCAATACATCTATATCTGGATACAAGGAAGCAGTAGTGGCTCTGGCACAGATGTACCTAGGAGTGAAAACTCTAAAAATGAGTGGTGGGATTGACCCAGAGTATTCTGTTACCCAACAAGGGGACTTTCTACACTCTTGGTTAGAACACTCCCTGGGGATATGCTTAAGATAATTCAAATTTACATTACAATCCATTATGAAGGATTTATGAGGAAATACTTCCGCAAGGAAAACATTTTTTTATGACAATAGATTATATGAAAAATATTTTCAATTTATGTTAGGTATTTTACATGTTTTGAAATATGCGTTGTAATTCATAAACTAACCTAGTTTATGTCATTGTTTAGAAATGGCACCCTGTAGAAGGAATGAGAACTCCAGCAATATGCATGATCCAAAGAGTAAGAAGGATCATATCATTCATGGTATTAAGCTATAATTTAGAAGGTAAATAGTCTTCCACGTATTCTTACCATATAAAGAAATAATATCATTTGTTAATAAGATAAGTAAATAATTTAATGAGTCTTATGTCTTTTAAGGGAAGCAAGGGAAAAAATGATGGTAGAGAAAAAGATAGATAAAGGAAAGAAGGTGATGGACTCCTCATGTGTTAATCATGTTTTAATGATCACAAATCTCATTACTATTAATTAATCTTGATCTTCAGTGCACATAATGTTTTTATAATAACAAATCTTATGGATTTTAATTACTCTTTACAAGTATTATGCATGATCACAATTCTCTCATATATTATCTCTAATGATTAACCTTAACCCATATTCTGCATATCACTGTCTTAGTCCAAATACAAATATTTCTCTAAGTATGGACACACCGTGAAGGACTCATCGTGATCAGACACTGTGACCACTTGTGACCACTCTCCATGAACAGACACCGTGACCACTCACCGTGAAGGACTCACCATAACCCATACACCGTGAAGGACTCACCGTGACCCAGACACCATGAAGGACTCACCGTGACCCATACACCGTGAAGGACTCACCGTGAATCAGACACCGTGACCACTCACCGTGAATCAGACACCGTGACCACTCACCCTGACCAGACACCGTGACCACTCACCATGATCAGACACCGTGACCACTCGTGACCACTCACCGGGATCAGACACTGTGAAGAATACACCATTTCCATGATCACTGTGACACCGTTTCTTAATATTTTTTCAATATTATTTTAAATAATGCTAATGGTCATATTTGTTGTTTTTAATGCAATTAATGTTATTTAGTGTTAGTTGTTGGCATGACAGGAAACCGTATCTCGTACCTATGAAAAGAGAATCATTCATACTGCCAGAACTCGTGGAATATAAGAAATACTAAGATGCAGTACACAAAAAAGAATGAAACTACAACAACATGAATATACAACAAGAATAACATACATACACACGAGTGCACTGTGCTGAACAAGAAAGAGATTGCAATACCTTCAAAGAACTGTCATGAGTGAAATCCAATACTGCTAAAGAACACACGACGAATCAAGACATCCTTCTCACTTCTGAAGAAGACAAGCTGAACTATGACACTCTGTTTTCCAACAGAAAAACTAGAGACTAACTCAAAAGCATTCCTGCTGAATCTAACGAGTCCAGAGCTACATTGATAATCACTAGAGCTTTATAAACTATCATCTATATTCTCTACGTGATTTATTTATTAACCTTCGAGCAGTGTGGTGTACTCTGTATATCATTACACACACTATCTCCTGCACTGAACTGAAGGATATCAAAATCCTCACTCAAATTCTCTTAACCTTTGTTTACCCACGTCAACTGTGGAAGAGGTCCTTGTGTGACCTGGTCTTTGTTTTGTTTCCCACAAAGAACAGTGGTATAGGCCCCTACGTGGCCTGGAAAATTTTGTAAAACTATTGTTTACCTCGATCCAGGGTGTGGATCAAATTTATATATATATTTGAAAGGACTAAGTCTCGTCTTGAGACTAAACCTCTTGTTATATCTGCTATGCATCTTTTATTTAAGTTTAATATATACAACATATGTCATATTTATTCAGCTGCTATTACTTTATAATACAAAATTATTTTGAAGCTACTTTGATAGTTAAATTAACAAGTGTTTACAATTATTGTAAATCAGTAGATTAGTTTCAAAAGCTAGTTTGATATTTTGGTTAAACTAAATGAGATCTAATCAATCTTTGAGAAGCTAAGTGAACATTTACAATCTGTATAAATTCACTACTGTTTAACTTATTTTATAAACAAGGGGATTTAAACTAGACAATATTTTAACAGAAATTTTAATTGGAACTCAATTCACCCTCCTCTTGAGTGTCCACTCCGACCAACATTTGGTATCAGAGGATTAGTTTTTTGTTCAAATATTTTTGAAATAATCTGTTTTTGAACTGTGATTTTAGTTGCATCTTTAATGATCTTAAATTTCTTTTAGTTCTAAATTTTTATCTCTTTAAATTGTATTTCTAAAATCTAGTTATGGATAATAGACTAGAGGGTGCAGCTACTAACATGCCACCTTTCTTCAATGGTACAAACTATGCTCAGTGGAAACTTAAAATGAAAATTCAGTTAGAAATCATAGGTTTTGATATTTGGACTGCCATAGAATCAGAATATAAACTTCCCACTACTGCTAGATCCACATGGGATGAAACTACAAAGACTTCCTACAATAATAATTGTAAAGCCATGAATGCCCTGTACTATGCTTTAGGAGATGAATAGTTTAACATAATTTCTGATTGTAAAACTTCTTTTGAAATTTGGGATACCTTGTGTGTTTCTCATGAAGGAACAACCAATGATAAAGAAATGAGATTAAATAGTTATACTATTAAATATCATAATTTTAAAATGAAAACTGATGAACCTATTTCTGACATGTATCTCAGGTCTAATGAGATAGTAAATACAATGAATTCACTTGGAAAAGCTATTCCATCAAAGGAACAAATTATGAGAATCTTGAGATGTTTACCAGACCGATGGAGAGGCATATCTGTTTCAATCAGAGAGTCATGTGACATTGCTTCTCTACCGGTCAAAGAACTCATTGGTCTGCTTATGATGTATGAGGAAGAACTCAAGGTGAATAAAGAGAAGATGATGAACCTAAGAGGAAATCAGTGGCTTTCAATACTACTGCTTCAAAGAGAAAGGACAAAGATAAAGCTCAACTACCTACTGACAGTTCATCCTGTGAAAACTCAGTCTCTGATAGTGATACTGAAATGGCTCAGATAGCTAGAAGGTTTAAGAAATTTTATAGGAAGAAGAAATTCTTCATAAAATCAAATTACAAAGGAATGTATGAAAATAAGGATCATTGGAAGAAGGATTTGAAAAATCCAGATAAAAGTGATGAAATTTCCTGTTATGAGTGCAAAAGAAAAAGACATATTATAGAAAACTTCCCAAAGCTCAAATTCAAGATGAAATATGATTACAAGGATAGTAATTACAAAAAGGCTACGAAGTCTACTTGGAGATCTTCTGAGGATAGCTCCAGTGAATATGAAGCTTCTGAGAATGAAACCAGAAATATGGAAAACATGTGCTTTATGGAAAACACATCTGAGGTAACCCTAGATACTCCTGATTTAAATTCTTATTATTCTAAAGATAGTGCATAATCTGATTCTTACTATGAAAACATGACTAGTGAGGAATTGATTGAATATTTTAATATGCTGGAAGAGACATGCAATGAACCTAAGGATAAATACAAATCATTAAAGAAACATCATGCTCTCACTACTACTTGTAAAACTGAACTTACTATTGAAAAAGAGAAAAATGCACAACTGTTAAAGGAGAACACTGAACTGAAAATGTCTAATGAGAAAATCAGAAAGGATTTAGAGAAATTCACAAATGGAAAGGATACACTAACTCAAATTCTAGGAAAGAAATTTTCACCAAAATACACTACTGGAATAGGCTACAAACCTGGACAGAGACAGTTTACTAATAATAGATTTATTCCTAAATCTGGACAGAATGCTGCTAATTCTAGTTCTGTACATTTATATGCTTCAACTAGTTATATTCATAGTTATGGATCTAATAAGGTATATCTTTCAAAGTCTATTGATTCTACAAATTTTATGAGACCCATAAGAAAAATTTGGGTACCAAAAGCTTTGATTGCTAACCTGTCTGGACCCATGAAGATCTGGGTACCAAAATCATTTCCTATATAAATCTGTTTTGTAGGAAACCTACTTAAAGAGCTCTTGTAGGATGACCTGGTACATGGAAAGTGGATGTTCAAGACATATGTCTGGTGACTTCTCATTCTTTAAAAGCTTAGTCAGAATTGATGGAAGTTTTGTCACCTTTGGTGATAATTCTAAAGGGAAAATCATCGGCTTAGGCCAGATTAGTAACACTGACTCAATATTAATTTCTAATGTTTTATTTTTTGATGGACTTAAATATAATCTGTTATGTATTTCTCAGTTATGTGATGATGTTTTTAATGTTAAATTTGAAAATGACTCTTGCAATTTTTTTAATTCTAAAAAGGATTTAGTATTTTCTGCCCTGCGAAATGAAAATGTCTATGCTGTTGATTTAAATTCTTTATCCATGAAAAATATTACTTGTTTAAATGATTTTCATAAAGAGTAATGGCTTTGGCACAGAATATTAGGACACTGCATTATACACTCACTTAGAAAACATACTAGGAAGAACTTAGTTAGAGACCTACCCAAACCTGAGTTTCCAAATGACAAAGTTTGTAATCCCGGTCAAAAAGGGAAAGCGACACAAAATCTCTTTCAAACCAAAGAAAGAAGTCTCAAATTCTCAACCTCTCGAGTTGGTTCACATGGATTTGTTTGGACCATCTAGAGTTTCTAGCATAAATGGGAAGCACTATGTCTATGTCTTAGTAGATGACTTTTCTAGATATACTTGGGTATATTTTCTAGCTCACAAAACTGAAGCTTGTTCTTACTTTGTTAAATACTCCAAATCTGTAGAGAACATTAGTGGACATAAGATTAAAACATTGGGAAGTGTTCATGGTCGTGAGTTTGAGAATCATGAATTTGAATCCTATTTCTCACACAATGGCTATAGTCACAATTTCTCTTCCCCTAGGACACGTCAACAAAATGGTGTAGTAGAAAGAAGGAATAGAACCCTACAAGAAATTTCCAGAACCATGCTTAATGAGTATGACCTACCTATTTATTTTTGGGCTGAAGCTGTAAATACAGCTTGTTATATTATCAATAGAGTCTTAATCAGACATGTTCTTAAGAGGACCCCTTATGAGTTGTGGAACCATAGGAAACCCAAGGGTAACTACTTCAAAGTCTTTGGATGCAAAGTCTTTATTCTTAATACCAAAGATAATCTTGACATGTTTTCATCCAAAAGTGATGAAGGAATTTTCCTAGGTTATTCTATTTCTAGTAAAGCCTATAGAGTTTTAAATAGGATAACCAAGAGTGTGGAAGAATCTATTCACATCATGTTTGATGAAACTGATCCAAATGAGCCTAAAATCTCTCTTGAAAATCTTGAATAAGATTTTTCTATTCTGAACCTTAATAACGAATCAAATGAACCTGATATAAAGACAACCAGTTCTGGAAATTTTCCAAAACCTGCTTCTATTGATTCCCAACCTGTTGATGAACCTAAAATTTCTAGTCCTACCTTTACTAGATAAAATATAATTCTAAATAATCATCCTTTAGATGTTGTTGTAGGAAATATTGATAGAGGGACACATACTAGATATTCTCTTAGAAATCAGGTTGAACATCAAGCCTTCTTGTCACATCTTGAACCTAAAAACACTAATGATGCTATTAATGATAAATTTTGGGTAATTTCTACGCAAGAAGAACTCAATCAGTTTGAAAGAAATAAATTTTGGAATCTTGTTGAAAGACCTAAGGACTCTTCCACAATAGGCACAAAAATGGGTGTTTAGAAATAAAGTAGATGAATCCCGAAACATAGTTAGAAATAAAGCTAGACTAGTTGCACAAGGATATAGTCAAGAAGAAGGTATTGACTATGAGGAGACTTTTTCTCCAGTAGCCATATTAGAAGCTATTAGGATTTTACATGCTTATGCTGTACATCTAAATTTCAAACTATATCAAATGGATGTCAAGAGTGCATTATTAAATGGATATATTGTTGAGGATGTTTTTGTTAAACCAACACCTAGTTTTTCAAACCCTCATTTTCCAAATCATATTTTCAAACTATCAAAAGGTTTATATGGTTTAAAGAATGTTCCAAGAGCTTGGTATGATAGATTACGTACATTTCTAATTTATAAAGGTTTTACAAAAGGAATAGCTGATCCTACTCTTTTTAAAAAAAGAATTTCAAAATATGTTTTAGTAGTACAAATTTATGTTGATTATATTATCTTTGGATCTTCTAAAAATTATTTATGTACTGATTTTTCTAAAATGATGCAAAATGAATTTGAAATGAGTTTAATGGGTGAACTTAAATTCTTTCATGGTTTCAAAATCTTTCAAAATGATGATGTAATTATTTTAACTCAAAGTAAATATACTAGAGATCTTTTAAAACGTTTTGGATTGGATATCACAAAAAGTAGTGACACTCCCATGAGTACCACCGGTAATATGGATCTTGATGAAAATGGTAAATATGTTGATCAACCCACTTATAGAGGAATGACTGGAAGTCTACTATACCTGACTTCTAGTTGTCCTGATATTATGTTTAGTGTGTGTATGTATGCTCATTTTCAAGAAAACCCTAAAGAGTCACATTTAAATGCTGTAAAAAGAATTTTTAAATACCTCAAACATACTCCCAATCTAGGACTGTTCTATCCCAAAGGACAATCATTTGAACTAGTTAGTTATTCTGATGATGACTTTGCTGGATGTAAGCTAGATAGAAAAAGCACCTCTAGAACATGTCATCTTTTAGGCAAGTCACTAGTATCATGGTGTAGTAGGAAACAAAATTCTGTTACATTGTCAAATGTAGAAGCTAAATACATAGCTGTTGGAAGTTGTTGTGAAAAAATTTTGTGGATGAAACACACATTACTAGACTATGGATATCAATTCAGACATGTCTCAATAAATTGTGACAACACAAGTTTTATTAATATTTCGATGAATCCCGTTTCTCATTCTAGGACAAAAATTATTAATGTATGACATCACTTTTTGAGGGATCACTATCAAAATGGTGATATCACTTTGGAATTAATTGGTACTGAATATCAACTTGCTGATATATTCACTAAAACCTTAAATTCTGAAAGATTAGACTACATCATACATGATCTTGGTATGATCAATCATAAATGAATATCTTACTGATATTAATGTTTAATAATTTACTGTACTTTACCTTACGGTTTCATACTTACTGTTTCTAAGTTACTGTTTTATGCTCATGGTCTAACAACTCACTGTCTCGCCGTGACTATATAAAATGCTCACCGTCTCACAGTGATGACTATAAACTATCTCACCGTGATGAATAGTTTTCTGTCTCACCATAATACTGAATCACTGTCTCACCATGAGAATTAAGTTTATTTTTATTTTTTTCCCCATATCACGGTAATTTTTATTTCACCGCTATTTGATTTCCCGTGTTTGTGTTTTTATGAAATTTGACATTCCCAAATGATAAAACATAAGGGTTTCATTCGATTCCTTACTCGAATTCTCTCATGAACCTTCTCTTCCCTCTTGCCCGAACCTTTAGTGAATTCCAAGGATGAAGCGTCCATCTTCACCCTCGTCTGAGAAGCACCGCTCTAAGAAACAAAAGAGGATACCGAGGATAGATCCCGAAGGACCTCTAAACCCAAACCTGGTAAGACATACCGTTGTACCTGAAAAAAAGGATTGCCCTGAATGGTTTCTGTCTAGAAGATCATTAGTTTTGAATGTTTTAAAAGAACAAGGATGGCTTGAATGGTTCACTGGACACAATAGACCGATTTACCCGAGGCTTGTATCTCAATTATATCAGTATGTGAAGTTCTCTTTTGAGTTTGGAGAAAGATTTTTGGTGACCAGCTAGATCGATGGTCAGAAGTGCTCTTTCTCTTAATTTTTGTGGGATGCATGCCTAAGAATTCCACATGAAGGAGTGTGTGAATATTAACAGAGAGACCCTCCTCCAACAACTGACATCTTTGACCTAGAAACCGCTTTGGAAAATCTAAACGGAAATGGCACCAAGCGAAGGGCCATAGCTGCTAAACTGGATGGGGAGACAAGACATCTGTTAATGTTCGTTTAGAATTAGGTTAGTCCACGAAAAGGATATTTTGTTGTGATGAAGAATCAGGATGTGTTCCTGATTCACCTTTTGAAGAAAGGCCATAAGATCAATCTGTGTAAGTATGTAAACAACCATATCTATGAGCTGATCAAAGTAACCTCCAAATCCACCTCCCTATTTTATTCGAGGATGATTTCATCCATGTTAGTTGCAAAAGTGATGGTTGGACCGAATGAAGAAAAATTAGAGGACCTTGATTTCTGCCTATCCATGCCTCTTATCAGAAGGATGAAGATTAGCTGGAATCCCTGGAAAAAGCAACGGGTTGAGGATAGTGATCAACTGTATAAAATGTTTAATCTTGTTAACTATCCAATAAGGCCTATGAACCTAGATGATCCTGGTTTGGAACCAGATGAAGTGGCTGAGTATTCAGAAGAAGAAGAACAAGAAGAAGTAATTGCTGAAGTTCCACCTAGAGAAGAATTTGTAATACCGCCAATGGAAACAGTTGTTGTTGAAGAGGAAAGGGCGGTTATCCCTACTGTTATCCCTAATGAAATACCTCAAGGAGAGGAAGTTGTTGTTGAAAAGTAAAGGACTAAGGATCCTTCAGTTTTTCTTCATGAGGAAGAATCTCATCCCAATGCTGCAAGGAAATTGGGTTTTCCTGGTTCAGAACAGCAAACAACCTTTGAGGAAGATTTCATTGAAGAGACTCTTTCTGTTGAGAAAGAAGCAAGTCTAGAAGCTTATCCAGTGGAACAATCAGTTCCTGAGATTATTCCATCTGCTGAAGAAAGAATGGAAATTTCTTTTTAGCTGGAAATGCTAGAGTTTACTGAAGAGATTATGGATGATCCTGTGGATCTTGTCCATGTTCCGGAACCTCAAGAATCTGAAAGGGAAGCACAAGTTTAGGGGGAGGAAACTCAAAATCTTGATATAGTGGAAGCTGGATCTGCTAAAGATTCTCATCCTTTTGTCACTTTCTCTGTGCACTCTCGGTATGAGTTCCCAATCTTTTATGATGTGAATGAGTCATAGCAAGTGACTGCAACTGGAATGGATCTCTCTTCTCTGTTTCAACTAAATTACTTAGCTCATTCAGAAACAGAACCAGAGCCCCAACCTCAATTTGGATCAGAATCTAAGTCTGAAGATGACTATGACACTCAACCAGAATCTGAACTGCTACCTTTACTTACATCCTTACCTGAGATTCACTCCATTGTAACCAAAGATGATCTGAATGTTTTTGGAAAGACATTGTTAGATGGATTTGAGAAAATTGTCTCCACTCAACCTCACCCAATGTCTCAATTAAGTCAAGAAGATGCATCAATTCTCTTGGAAAATATTATCTTTCATATTAAACCAAGGATGATCCGAGAAATTCAAGATGTCAGAGTAGAGAATAAGCTGCTAAGTTCTGATGTTGCAAATCTGAAATGTATGGTAGCAAGTCTGCAGAATGAGTTATCTGTGAGATTAGAGCCTGCTCCTGTTTCTGCCCCTGCACCTGTTGTTGTTTCTCCTGAGTCTTCTGATTCCCTCCTTTCTAGGGAGATTGTGTCTCAAGTTCATCCTTACCTACATTCTTTTGATGAAAATATTGGAAAAAGGCACACCAAGATGATGGAACGCATGAGAGAGCTTGTGGAAACTCTGAATAAGATTACAGATGAATACACTGGATGTCTGCAAAAAGTTACGAAACAGCTAAATGTTCTAACCGAAGCTGTCAAGCCTTCACCTGCTTCTGGTCAGACCTCCACACCTTCTTTGGATGATTCTATGCTGAGATCCATAGTTATAGAAGAATTTCAGAATGCATTCAGTGGCTTGGATCTATCTTCTTTGTTAGAAGTAATTAAGAACAGTGATAGAACATTGGACTTGGTTAGGATTCATTCTAAGATAGCCAATGATTCCCAACACGAGATCTCCAAGAAAATAGACTTGTATATTTCCCGGATTTTCTCTAAATGTGACATGACAGATCACTTTAGATATCTTGTGGAAAATCTGAGAATCCCTCCGGTGACTCATGCTTTTAAAGCTCAAGTTTAGAAACTTCAAGAGTTCACCAGATTGTTGGACAAATTTCTGGAGAATAAGGATGATTTTGAAAAGGCTATGCAGTATGGTGGTGAAATCATTACTGATTTCATAAATCTTTTGAAGCCGTATCTTCATGTGCAGTGTACTACTATAGTTGCTCCAGCTGCTCCACCCCTTAGACCTGGACTACCTGCCTTAGCATCAACTTCCATGACAATTAGCCAAGCCCTTTCTCAGATCCAGCCAGTAATTCTTGACCAACCTATTCCTAGATCTTATTCTGCTCCAACTTTGGATCCATCTGTTTTTGAAGGTCTACCCTTACCCTCATTGTCTACCACATCTATGCCTTCCTCTAATTCAGCACCAACTCCTACTGCTGATAAAGGCAAGGAAAAAATGGATCCCTAAAGGGTCTAGCGACTGTTTTTATTTTTGATGGGATGTCATTTCTTATTTACAGTTTGTACTTCTCCTGTACTTTGTATTCTGAATCCTTTTTTAATGACAATTGTTGAGTTTCATTTCCTTTTCTCTACTTTTTGATAATCCCAAAAGGGGGAGAAAACCTACATGTATCAGTTCTATAATAGTATAAATGGGGAGAAAAACTACAAGTATCTATTCTATAATGTTTTTGCTATGTTAGTATCTTTAATATTTCATGTCTTTTATATTCTTCCTATATATGATTTGTGATCATCAAAAAGGGGGATATTGTTGGACTCCTCATGTGTTAATCATGTTTTAATGATCACAAATCTCATTAATGTTAATTAATCTTGATCTTCAGTGCACATCATGTTTTTATAATAACAAATCATATGGATGTTAATTACACTTTACAAGTCTTATGAATGATCACAATTATCTCTTATATTATCTCTAATGATTAACCTTAACCCATATTCTTCATATCACTGTCTTAGTCCAAATACAGATATTTGTCTAAGTATGGAGACACCGTGAAGGACTCACCGTGATCAGACACCGTGACCACTCGTGACCACTCGCCGTGACCAGACACTGTGACCACTCACCGTGAAGGACTCAACGTAACCCAGACACTATGAAGGACTCACCGTGACCTAGACACCGTGAAGGACTCACCGTGACCCAGACACCGTGAAGGACTCACTGTGAATCAGACATTGTGACCACTCACTGTGAATCAGACACCGTGACCACTCACCATGACTAGACACCATGACCACTCACTATGATCAGACACAGTGACCACTCGTGACCACTCACCGTGATAAGACACCGTGAAGAAGACATTGTTTCCATGATCACTGTGACACCATTTCTTAAGCTTTTGTCAATATTATTTTAAATAATGTTAACCATTATATTTGTTGTTTTTAATGTAATTAATGTTATTTAATGTTAGTTGTTGGCATGAGAGGAAATTGTATCCCGTACCTATGAAAAGTGAATCATTCTTACTATCAGTACTCGTGGAATATAAGAAAGACTGAGATGCAGTACAGAAAAAAGAACGAAACTACAACAACATGAATATACAACATGAAGAACTTACGTACACGTGAGTTCACTGTGCTGAACAAGAAAGGGATTGGAAGACCTTCAATGAACTCTCATGAGTGAAATACTATACTTCTGAAGAACACACGACGAGTCAAGACATCCTTCTCACTTCTAAAGAAGACAAGATGAACTAAGACACTCTGGTTTTCAACAGAAAAACTAGAGACTAACTCAGAAGCATTCCTGCTGAATCCAATGAGTCCAGAGCTACATTGATAATCACTAGAGCTTTCTAAACTCTCATCAATATTCTCTACGTGATTTATTTATTAACCTTCGAGCAGTGTGTTGTACTCTGTATATCTTTACACACACTGTCTCCGGCACTGAACTGAAGGATATCAAAATCCTCACTAAAATTTTCTTATCCTTTGTTTACCCTCGTCAACTGTGGATGAGTTCCTTGTGTGACTAGGTCTTTGTTTTTTTCCCCCAAAGAATAGTGTTAGAGGTCCCTGCGTGGCCTGGAAAGTTTTGTAAAACTGTTGTTAACCCCGATCCAGGGTGTGGATCAAATTTATATATATATTTGAGATGACTAAGTCACAGCTTGATACTGAACCTCTTGTTATATCTGTTGTGCATCTTTTATTTATGTTTAATGTATACGACATATATCATATTTATTCCACTGCTATTACTTTAAAATACAAAATTATTTTGAAGCTACATTGATAGTTAAATTAGAAAGTGTTTAATCTTATTATAAATCAGTAGATTACTTTCAAAAGTTAGTTTGATCTTGTGGTTAAACTAACTGAGATTTAATCAATCTTTGAGAAGATAAGTGAACATTTACAATCTGTATAAATTCACTACAGTTTAACTTATTTTATAAATCTGGGGAATTTAACTAGACAATATTTTAACAGAAATTTTAATTGGAACTCATTAACCCCCCTCTTGAGTGTCCACTCCGACCAACAGACGGGAAAGTAGGATTTTACCATATGTGAAAACAATGGAATGAATCACCATCGTAAATGCTTGAAGGGAATGCGAGTTTGTTATATTTTTGGGGAAAAATGACACCAAGTACGTGATTTCAAGGGTAATAAAAAGGATTCACATGTACAATTCTTCATCTGCGAGGAGTTGGGACACTACGTGAATCAATTTCCCATTCATCAGAGTATACACCAAATGTTGTTATTGGATAATAATCATGTTAGGATACTACCACAAATTAAGAGGAATGATTAGTGTTATTATGTTGTTATTAATGAATTGTGTCATTTGAGTATTGTATTTATGATGTAAATATTATATGAATTATAGAGTATATAAGGTTTGTACTACAATACTATTTCATTGAGGATTTGAGATTATATTGTACTAAGAAAAGTGACCCAACATCAAATTAATCCTTTTGGAAAATACATGGTTGAAGGACAGATAAACAATAATGTGGTCCTGATATCGAGGTAGTGATATTGGAATAAGAGATGGTTGATTTGTATAAATTATGTTGTATATTCTTGACTACATTATTACTTATTAAAATTTAGTTTATTCCATCAATTTTGGAGTTTATAGCATTTTTGCATACATGGAGTAAATCAAATATTCTATAAGGAATAATAGAGCATGATTATAATCAGTAAGGTTTTATGGTAATTCAGGGTGTTACCATGTTTTAAAAGAATAAATGATAAAGGTATTCACATGTTATTACGTGGAAAAATAGATCATCATTATGTTTACCTTCCTTATAAATTTTAGACTATGAGTTTGGAATGAAGTATTTTGGATAAGTATAAAGGTTGGAATGAATTATGTTGGACATTGGATACTATTTTTTAAGGATAAAACATTTCTTAAGATTATTTTTGGAACCCAATATGATTCATATAAATTCAATATTTTTTAATTCTATTATCTTTTGGAGTGAAGGATGATTTTCTGGTAGGAATTAGTTGAAGGATTGAACACTACAAGTCAGTTATATATGTTCTTTCTCTTATTATATGGAGAAATTAATTATTAAACTTTAGGGAGGGGATCATAAAACCAAAAATGTGTTATCCTAATAACTTATGTTTTGTTGAACCGATGATATATCAAATCATCATAGATTGATGGCTTTGAGACCCTCAATTTTACATTTTGATTGTGATCGATGACCTCAATCACTCCCTACAAATATATTCTTTTCCCCTCCAATTATGTGTCTATAAATTCCACCATTTTTGTCCTATTTGAAACCCTAATTTGGTGGTGAATTTTTCATTTCGGTTTCCCTCGTTTTGAGACTAATTTTTATTAAACATATTTCCAATGTGGGTTTTCTACAAAGGTATTTTCTATTTCAAACCTTTAATTTTTGAAGAATAATTTCATATTTTGAGGACGCAATTAATTGAATATGGGGAGAATGTAACACTCTAGGATTTAATAATATCATATCCCCTTAATGTAATTCAATAGCTTGCACAACATGCAACACCGAGTTCGAGGACACCACGACATTCAAAAATATTCGTTCAAAAAGAGAGTATGAATATTATTAAATTCATTTTGGATTTTACACTCTATATAATTTTAACATTTTTATTATCTGTTTCATATGATATATTATAGAGACAAATTCATTTTTTCTGATAAATGTAGTAATTTCTAAAAATCATGTTTTCTGACTTTTAATAGCGAACCCTTTTAAAATAAAATATTTGACAATTTTATATATTTGATTTAATAAAATTAAATTCTTCTTTATAATAGAGACATAAAAATTTAGTTTGGATAAACTTTTGGTACTTTTCTGATTAATTTCCTATATTGATGAATAGTGAACATACTAAATTTTAATCAAAAACATCTTTTTTAATGAAAATAAATTTTTGTGTTAAATTTTTCATTTTTGTGGTTTTAAAGTATCATTAGATTATATTTTTATAATTTAATATAGTTTAGGTCATTGGATGTAATTTCACATTTAAATTGTACCAAAACACATGTCAATCTTTTGATAGTTTTTACTTCTAAAAAACCACTTTTTGGTTAATTTCAAATTCATTAATGAAGCTTATATGCTTTGAATATTGTAAAATAATATTCATTTTTGAATTTGGAATATCACAATTAGCATATGGTGATTTTTTTTTATTTTTTTGAAAACATTAAATTTTTGATGAATAGTGAAAAACACTACGTTATTGTTTAAAACCGATTTTTTATTTAAATAATTATTTATTTCATTTAAATTTATTTTAAGTCAAAATATATACATAATACCTATATTAGTTCAATTTACTTCATTTGAGTCATTTTATAATAAAAATATATGTATAAAATTTTATTGAACTATTTGGTGTCTTTTACCCACCTTTTAGAGATATTAGCAAGTTTGCATAAAACGTAATTTTTCTGTTTCGGTGAATTGAATTTTAAAATTCCAAAAGACATGGTTGAAATCATTAAGTATGATGTGGTTAAATGCGATGAAAACAAATTTTGATGAATAGTAACTTTTTAACTTTATTTACCATAGTGAAAAGTAAATAGGGTAATTAAGGGGAAAAATATTATAATTATGCTAACACATGTTATAATTCTATTGGATGAGTTTATTTCGACCAAAATAAACCATAGCAATAAAATATGATCTTCTTTGACCCACTTTGATTATATTAGGACATTTGTAATATTTTATATAAAGAAGTGTTAAAAGTGTTAAATTCAATGTTTAATAACGAAACCATTTTTAATATAGGGTTAAAAATAATATAAATTAGACTATAAATATTAATTATAAATATAAAATGATTTCATACATAATGGTATTTTATTTATAATTTTTAGACATTAAATAATGTAATTTATTTATGACACAATGTTGATGTAGTAATTACCTTATTAATGACATATTAGAATAATTGATATTATAAATAATAAAATTAAATGTAAATTGAGAATTTTTATGAATTACAAAAAATTTCTAGGTTAAAATTACATGTTAGGTTTGATTCAATTTTTTATTGAAAAATCAAAATGTTCTGACTTTCAAAAAAATTCTAAATAATGCCAAAATTGACACAAATGGGTTTTAAAAACAAATACAATATTATTAATTTATATAATAGTCCTAAAAATATATGGTTTTTACAAATGACTTATATAATAATATATATTTTATTAATGAATCACTTGGGGTTCGATTGTCATTTTATAGTTTGTTTATTAACCATATAATATAAAAATTCAAGGAGACATGGTAAATGTTAAACTATTTAACCAAGAATTAAATCTAAAAGATAAGATTAATATGGTGACCTAAACCTCTAAAAAACCTATTGGTTGGGAGTATTTATACCCATATCCACCTTAGCCTCTAAATAAATCCATTTTGAACCATTATAAACCGAAAATTAGTTTATAATGAAATAATATTTCAAAGGTTTCATAAAGTGACCCTCACCTCTCTTATAAAAGGGTATGTCCCCTTCTCCCAAAATCACACCCCAAAGTCATTTGGCTCAGCCAAACCCTAATAAAATCTCCTCACAACATCCCTCACTCATCACAGAGGCCTTTCCTTGAGCATAAAGTTATCCTATGGATCCCTTTTGTTCAAATCAACAGGAAACACCCAAAGAAGAGATAATTATTTTATCACTTATTTAAAAGCTCTTTTCTTCTTCCAATTTCTGTTTCTTTGTTATTTACATACCAAAATAATAATCTGAATACCTTATAGATATTTTAATGTTACTGTAAATATGGTACAACCATTTTCATTATTCTATCCATTCTACGAATGATAATGTCACCATGCGTGCGTACGTACGGCTTACCGTCTCAACGTCGTAGTGTAATTTGTTATTCAACAATACATTCTTTGGATTGATATAATGATGAGTAATATTCATATAAATAATTAATATCACATGAAAATTTATCTTCATAATTAATATACTATCTCATTTCAATCCTTTTAATCATTAAGGAAATGATATTGTCACTCATGTGTTTGTACGGCTTACCGTCTGCACGACGCGATGAAATTCATTTTAGCGTTCACCATTCAACGAGGATTATAAAAAATATATTATTAATAATTTTATAATATATGACACAATAATTATACTAGATATATATATATATATATGTGTGTGTGTGTTTACATACATATATCATAATCACTTACTTCCGTTCAAAAAGATATGAAAACAGAAACAGCGTTTAAGCATATGTACGGCCTACTGTCTCCATAAACGGGGTTTTCTATTTCATATATCTATCTATTATACATATTTATATTATAAATATATATGATATATAAATAATTTTTTATATTATGTTTGTAATTAAATCATGATCTAAAGGATACGATCAATAATGACTAGTTAAAACACGTACGATAAAGAAAGTGATTATTACTTGAAATGTTAATTTAACATTGAAATCATTATTAAATTGGTAGTTTAAAGTCATGAATGAATCATGTATGATATAATAAATATTAATATGGTTATGTTATAATTTAATAACATAATATGGTCATTATACATAAGGATTAATGTACCCTCGACCAATGGAAATTGCAAGGTAAGGGTTAGTTCCTCAATCTCATTATTATCGGAGATTGTTTATTTGTAAGTATTTTTTTGGAAATATTTATTATCCATGTCCATGTTTCATAGATGTATTTTGAAGATTATAATTTTAATTTACTCTTTAACCAAAACATCATTTTATATATTTTAAATTTTTATTCTTCAAAATCTTTCTCATTAATGTCCATGTTTTCGAAATGATTTTAAGGATTTATTTATTTGGTCATGATTGTTTTAAAATGTTAATTCCCATAAAAAGTTTCAAAGTGGTATGTGACACTTTGAATCCAATTTTTTTTTAAATTACATTTTTTTTATAAATGTGTGTCTTTTAAATGATTTCACAAAAATGAATTTTTCTCTCAAAAATTTTGACTCATCATTTTAAACTACGTCAACATCTTTTACTGGATATTATTCTTGATTGAGGTTGATTTATTATACTAAAATCTTCCATATTGTATTGAATGATTTAGGATATGTTTGACTATGTATGTGCTATTTTTATAGCATTCATGGTTTATGGTTAAAGTATTGACATTTCATCTGTTAGTTTTAATACGAATGTTTATGTTATGTTTCAACATGTTCATATGAGAAATGAAATGGAATTAGTAAGTGACGTGTGGGTCCCTCTATAGCCCCTCGATGCATCAGTAGGACTAATTAGACAAATTAGTGTATTTTTATAAGGCCTTGACAAAAAATTTATTAGTAGTCTTGGCACTAAGCATCGACTATGGGGTAAAGATGTCCGACATTAGGCATTCCCTCATTATGAGATTAATTATTACATGTGATTATTAGACAAGTAGAATATTCATGTACATGTTTATATGGTAATTTTTGATTTATTTTTTCGATATTATGGTCAGGATTATGTTTAAAGATGATTTTGTTTTTATTACACATATTTCCTCAAAATTTTATAGCTTTTTCTAAATTATTTACAATTATTGAGCTTATAAGATCACCCCTTTCTTATGATTTATTTTCCCAGGATGCGAAGAAGTGTATATTGATTTACCTAAAGGCTTAATCTTGATGAATAATGGGATTATCAAAGTATTATCAATTTTTTATTTTATTCAATGTAATTTTCATGTATGTAATCTATTTTCCAGGACTACTAAACCGGTCGGTCCTTCGGGACTTGATTATTTGTAATCATGCCAACGTATTAAAATAATGCACTGGCTCTGGGTGACTAGGGTCGTGGTGTTACACACCCAGGAAAAAATAATTTTATGTATTCTATATTATCTATTATGTATTACACTATCTTTACTCATTACGAGTCCAAAACATTTAACATCATTCACTATTCCATCATGACCATAATATGAGTCTCACATAGGTTAAATGAGTTAAGTTGAAGGAGAAGAAGGGTCACACATTATCATAAGAATCCAATGGGATATCCATTTTCTGAAGGATTTCTCACACACGTAGGGATGAAAATTACACAAAAAATATTTCTCATTCATGTGACATGGTGGTTACAACTTTTCACGCATATTTTTTTTATGCATTTCTTCAATTACCTCCAAAAGTTTTTTCAAAACTATAAAACCATTTTTTTGTTTCTTATAGAGACTTAATGGACATGAAAAAATTTTTATTTTTGTAAATTATTTATTTAATATCATAGATAATATCACTAGATTTTATTTTAATACCTATGGATTCGAAAAATACTTATACATCAAAATTTATTACCATTTAATGTTGGGATTCATTTGAGCCCCATGAAGAATTTTTATCATAGATAAATATCATAATTCATGGAAATACAATAATTTTTAGTGTAAAATTTTAAGTAAGGTTCTTTCTATATTATGTTACATACTTTTGATCTAGCATCGATTTATGATGGATAAGAGGACATCCTTCAAAGCCTTACAACATCACTATGGTTGGGCTTCACATTGTTGAATTATAGAAGAGATCATTTGTGGTAATGTAACATCCATATAGATGGGATTCACTTTGTTGGGACATAGAATATATCATTCTTGTAGGCATAATATCATGAAGGAATGAGTTCATTTGTGGCTTTAAAGCATTAGTTCAATATGATGTACTTCCATTGTAATTTTGATTCTACCACTTCTTGGGAGGGAGGTTATATGAGTTTCCAATAAAAACCATACACAAACATCTAGAAATTAAATTCAATTTTCTGTCACATGAAGCCTGAGATATTAATTACCCTATTTTTAAAATTTTCCTTCACATAAATCTTTTTACATGTTCCGTAATGTTACTCACAATTCTAATTCTATGGGGGGGAAATGAAAACTATGTAATAGCTTCAGGATAATTCCATCCATATATTATAACATTATTGTGTCTTATATATAAGATCATTCCCAGATGATTCATAAAAGAAACCATCATATGGGGTATTCACATAACACATCAATGAACCAATAACTTTTAAAAAACATGATTTTAGATAACTCTACCCACTCTCATCTGTAATTAATGTTTTATAAAATTGTTGCTTCCAAAAATTTGGGTTTGACTCTTCCTAATGGTCTATTTTCATGTAATATTTTACATAGTGAGACTCAATTCCTGATATTTTCTTTATATATATTTGGAAGTATCCATTTTCATAATAACATTCTTTAAAATGAACTAAATATTCTAAGGTACTCTTGACCTTGCTGAATATGTTGACCAATTTAAACAATTCTTCCTCCATGTAAGATTAGGTGTTGGGTAACATCTTCTGTGAACAATTTCTCATATAGGTGGATCATGTTCAAGCCCCATGTCAACGAATTAAGCCAAGATACACATATCATTTTATAAATTACTTGACTTGAGATACTCATATAGGTTTTATAAAGAACCTTGAGTTGATATCATCTTCTTGGTTTCATTACACACATTGATTCATGATATTTCTCTTAGTTTCCCCATGATTTTTCATTGAGAAATTTCCCTTACTTTTATAAATTCCCTTGATTTGATATCCTTCAAAAGGATTCCTTAAATAACTTGATTCAAGATCCACTCTATGGTTTCCCCATGAGTTCCCTAACCTTGATCATCTATAAGAATAACCTAGAGTGGTATGATTCTATATAATTCCCTCACAAATTAATTTCTAGATAACTTTTTCTTAGTATTCAAAAACTTGTTACGTAGAACTACATAGAAGTGGACATTGACGCATTTACATAAAAAGAACCAATATGGTACTTTTCACATGAATATGAAATGTACAATGTGTGTAACACCCGAGACTTTTATGAGAAATATTTTTTTGTTTTATGTTATATAAATCATCAATGGAATCTTTCGCTGCACGCAATCGCGACCTTCCTCGATAGCGTGTGTAGTACGCAATACCGAGTTCCACTAAACAACGATATATTATTATAATATTATAAACTAGTCGTTATGAATAGTATTAACTGAATTTTAAATTTTACAACATTATTATTCATCTTACACATTTTCTAGAACATGGTAAGTGAACAAAATAATTTTTTTTGGTAAAATAAGTATTTATCAAAAAATGCAGTTTTGCCGCCTTTTGATGGCGCACCCACATTAAATCTAGTTTTTGAAACATTTATAAGTTTAATTTGACAAAATATTATTTTGAATCAGGATATAAAAATTTACTTTGGATAAATTTTTGATATTTTTCTGATAACATTCATATTTTGATGAATAGTAAAAATACGCTAATTTTTAATTAAAAACAACTTCATTCATTGAGATAATTTATATGATTAAATTATAATATTGAATGGTTTTAAAGAATAGATATAATATATTTTTACCATTTAATGTAATGTATGTCATTATCATTAATTTCACATTGAATTCATAGGTAAAAACATTTCGATCTTTGCCAATGTTTTAACTTCTAAAACCTGTTTTCTTAACAACGAGATTTATTTTAAATTAATTACTGCAACATATATGTTTTGAATTTTGAAAAATGGATTCCATATTCAGAATTCGTGGGTCCAAATTATATTAATAGACTATTTTTTATTTTTGGGCACTATGAATAGTAACTACGGTAAATTTTATTTACCCTAGTTAAAGGTAAATCGGGTAATTAAGGGTAAATATAAGATTATAAAATTACCCTAACACCTTCCAAAATCCTATTGGATGACTAAAAGTCGACCCATATCACCTAAGGGTCGGATTAGATTCATTTAATAGAATTTTTTACATGAAAATAATTTAATTATTATTAAAACCAAAGAATGTGACAACATGTCACTTTCTTAAATCTTATAAGTATAAAAATTTTAATTTGGTGATAAACATAACGAAACTTTGAACATGAATAGTCTCCAAAAATCTAATACAATTATCTAAATCATAGGAATTTATTTAGAATTTTTAGGGATTAAATAATTATCATTAATTATGACACAATAGTAATGTTGAAATTATTTTATTAATTAAAATATCAAATAAATGATTTTAAAATATTAAAATAATTATTATATGCAGTATTTAATGTGCTCCACTAATTTTCTAGATACATATTACATTTTATTAATCTATTAAAATTTTAGTTCGAACATATCCTCTGTATATATTTTATTTAAATTCAAATAAATTAATAGTTTTAAAATTGACACTATTGTTCTTTTATAAAAATAACATATTATAAAATTGTTTAAAAATCACAAAAATATTTAAAAATTATAAATTAAAATTTATATGGTCTAAATTTTCATAAAGTGTCAAAATTATGGAAAATTCACAACACATATGTAGTTATTAATAATAATTTAAAATTTAGAATATTATTACCACAAATAAAATTAAATTGATAAATAAGGACAAATCAAGTTGGTAATGTTTAAAATAAATTCTTAACATGTCTAATTTTTAATTTTTGATGCGATTACAACCCTATATCATCTAATATTCAGATATGAGTCATTTTGGAAGTTTTTAAGTGGGGTTTGGGATTTAATATAAACTAATATTTATTTTATTTCCAAAGGTGCCCCTCTCCTCCCTTATAAAAGGGCACCTCCTCCCTCTCCTCCTCACACCAATTTGAGCCTTCAAGATCGACCAAACCCTGCCCATTTCACTTCGCCACTTCCCTAGAATCATCCAAGAGGTTCTGGTCCTCTTCAAAGACCAACCACAGTGCCCTAAGAGGAGGTTAATAAGAGGCGCGTCAAAAAGAGGTAATATCCATTACCGATCCAGTCCAAATTCATTCTTCTTCAACATCTTATTCTTTAGTTGTTTCATTATGAAGTAAAAAAATAAGTATCACTCATATACTGATATGTTATTATAAGTATGAAACAAACCTATTTCAACATCTATCCATCCTATGGAAAACGAAATCACCGCGCGTACGTACGTACGGAATACCGTCTCCACGCCGTGTTGTAATCTATTTTCCCCCACCATATTACTTGGATGGATATAATGGTGTAAATAATTAATATATATGATTATTTTAAAGTTATATTGATTCTTAAATAGTATACATACACTCCAATATAATTCCACGATCATGGGAACGATATCATCGGTCGTGCGTACGTACGGAATACCGTCTCCACGATGTGATGTGATTCGTTCTACATGATCTTCATTGTATAATGATTATATAAATGAATTTAATGAATAAATATGATATATAGTACATTAATACCATTCTTTAAATGATGTATCTATAACCTAAAGAGAAGAATAAGAATTTATTCGACAAAACACGCATAAGAACAAAAAGTTATAAACACCCGAATAACAAGTAGCAATGAAATATTACTACTAAGAAGCTAAGAATATGACCATATATGATATCATAAAAATAATTATGATTCTGTAATAAGTCAATAACATTATTTAAATCATTATACAGGAGGTTCAGACACTTACGAGGCAAATCGGACCTAAGGTAAGGGAAAATATCACAATCTCATTTTTATCCAAGATTGTTTATAATTTGGTATTTACTGGGGTGTATTTTATCATCAACATCCATGTTTCCTCAATATGTAATATTATTTCCATCCACCGACAATTTTTTAAATCCAATTTTACCCTTCGGTGTGTTTTTAGTATAGGACATGAAAGGAATCTTTTGTCATTTTTCGTACAGGGTACTTTTTGACTTTTCCAACAAAAGTACGAGAAGAATGTTTTTTTAACTTATACGGCATGAATGGATTTTTTAATCATTATTTCCAAGATTATTCCCTTACAGGTTTTCACATTTCTTTTTAATCAACTTATTGTAGTTTATAATTGTATGACATGTTAAGAAAGGAAAAATGTTTTTGAAGTAGAAAGGTTATTTTCCTCAAAAATAGAGTTCAAGTGTTTTATCAAAATTATTTTCCATCTAAGATAATATAGGGTTCTGTTTCTATCCCTATTATTACATTGATTTGATAATGTTGTGATGGAAATATTTTTATGGATTCCTTTATCTTATATGAATTGTTTTATGATGTCATGATGTTTAAGATTCCCATTTTTATTACATGGGTTATGAAATGATGTATGATTTATGATTTTGTGGCACACATAAGAATGGTATCATTATGAGATGGGTGGGACCTATATCTCCCTCCAATGCATTGGGTAAAAATTTTATATCTCATGAGATAGACATGGCTGGAATGGAAGGTTAAACTGGTTCAGTGAAACAGGACTGAAACGATGAGTGAACTCTGTTTAGAAATGGAATTTGTCCACTAAGATAGTCTTGGAAATGAGTCTTGACTAATAAGAAATGATTCTCTATGATTATGTGTGTATGTCACAAAGTTTCATGTTTTATGTTATGATTATTGGGATTTCATTTCACTACTATGATTTATCCCATGTTATGAAATTATGATTTCTTTTGCAGGTTAAGATTTCCAAAAGTTATGTTCTTATATATATGATGTGATTGATATTTCTTTTGTTTACCCTTACTGAGCATTTGAGCTCACCCTTTTGTATGTTTTATTTCCCCAAGTTAGGAAGAAAGTTATTAAGTAGGATATTCCAAAAAGGGACTCTAGATATGATGAAATAAATGGGAGGCAAAGTAGATGCTTTAAGAACCAGTTGTTTATGTTTCCCAGTTTCTAAAGACTCTATACCTATATGGTCCTTTCCTGGTTTTGTTATATGTTGTAATAAGTGTTCTTAAATTCTGAAGTAATGACAATGTATGTAAAGTATGGGTCGTTATAGTTGGTATCAGAGGAAAGGTATAGTCAACCTTTGGAAACTAGGATGTGAAAGGCTTAGTAAGAATCCGAAGGATAAGTATAAGCATATAACACAATCATAGTTTTTTAGAAATGGCCATGAACAACCTATGATAAGACCTTTGGTGTGAAATTTTATTCTTGATTATGTGGTTTTCCTATTATAATTAGTGTTTCTCACACTATTCTTCTTGGTTTTAGTCAATGGATGGAACCCGAAGGAACCATGTTAATGCAGAATTCGACTGGTAATGCAATGATTGACCCCTGATCAACCAAACATTATGGGAGATTGAATGCAAAATCTTGTAGCCATGCTCACACAACTTTCTCAAGCTATGAATCATGCTGGACTTTCAAACGAGCAAAGGAAGGAGCAACATTCTGTTGAATCCTTCATGAGGCAGCGTCCACCTTCTTTCAGCGGGTCTACTGATCCATTAGTTGCTGAACAATGGAATAGTACTACTGAAAAGATATTTTCAGTTATTCAATGTTCTGAACATGATAAAGTCGTCCTAGTAGTGTATCGTTCGGAAGGAGATGCTGATAAATGGTGGAATCTTATTAATAATACGAGGAAAAGGGATGAAATTGAGTCCATGAAGTTGGACGAGTTCAAGAACTTATTTTTCAATAAGTACTTCCCTCATATTCTCCGAACAAAGATGGATAAAGAGTTTCTTGAACTGGAGAAAAAGGATGATGAATCTGTTGGTACTTATGATGCAAATTTTACAAGAATTGCAAGGTACGCTTCTGGTATTATTATCCAACCTGAGTGTAATATCGATCGATTCTTTAGTGGCTTAAAACCAAGTCTTCGAAGGGCGTTAGCCATAAGGGACTTCAATATCTACGAGGAAATCGTTTGATGTTCTCTCAATGTCGAGATGGAGATTGGAGTAACCCATCAGTTATATGGGTTTGATAAGAAGAGGAAAATGGAATTCAAAGGAAAATCTAAAGAGCACACTGAAAAGAATATGAGCTTTCCCTTAAGCTCAAAGTGTGGAAAGAAACATGGAGGGAGTTTTCGTAAAGGGAAAAGTAAATGTTTCAAATGTGGAAAGGAAGGTCATCGGGCATTTGAATGGCACAATGATGGGAAGAAGATGTCTAATGATGCAAACAAAGGAAGGGACACACAGAATGAACCTACTACACTTCAATGTTTCAAGTGCAAGGAGATGGGGCATTATGACAATCAATGCCCAAATCCAAGGGTTGATGATGATGGTCGACGTCAAAAAACTCTTAAGTCTAAAGACAAAGGAAAGTCACATGAAATTTCTATCAGCGATGTGGAGTACGATAATGATGTGATGAAAGGTACAATTACCATCCAATCTAAAGTAGAAAATGTTTTATTTGATTCTGGATCCACCC
This sequence comes from Viscum album, assembly GCA_963277665.1. Lineage (NCBI taxonomy): Eukaryota > Viridiplantae > Streptophyta > Magnoliopsida > Santalales > Viscaceae > Viscum > Viscum album. The sequence continues at coordinate 731,031,954 of OY728155.1, forward strand.
ACTCCTTTATTTTTGAATAATTTTCCAAGTATATCACCATATTACCTCAACAGTTAGATGTTGAGTTATCTGTGACAACCCCTAATGGCACAACAGTCACATCAAAAGTTTATAATTCTTCTCCAATTGAAGTTTGTGGGAAAGTGCCTTCTGCAAATCTTGTGATCCTTCCTATAGTGTAATTTGATGTGATTCTTGGCATGGATTGGATTTCTCTACATGGAGCTCATATCAATTTCCAAATAAGGGAAGTCACATTTCATATTCCAGATCAATCTATGATCGTCTATCAATGAAAGGATGAACATAACTTTCCAATGGAAATTTCTTCCATTTTATGGGTATTGATTCCACTAAATAAAGGTTATTTATCTCAAAGGTTTGGTGAGAAACTAACGATTAAGAATATCCCATTGTACGGGAGTTTGATGATGTCTTTCCGAAAGAATTACCGGGTCTCCCACCAAATCGTGAAGTTGATTTTTCAATAGAACTCGTACCAGGTGATTTTCCTATTTCAATGACACCTTATAGGATGGTCCCAATTGAGTTGCAGGAATTGAAGAAGCAACTCCAAGAGAATCTTGATAAGGGGTTCATATGCCCTAGTGTGTCACCTTGGGGAGCACCTGTTCTGTTTGTTAAGAAGAAAGATGGATAAATGAGACTCTGCATTTATTATCGAGAACATAACAAGATCACTATCAAGAAAAAATATCCTCTCCCACGCATTGATGACTTATTTGACCAACTATGAGGAGCTCAATACTTCTCCAAGATTGATCTTCGTTCAGGGTATCACCAATTAAGGGTCAAAAGGGAGGATATACCAAAGACAGATTTCTGTACAAGGTATGGACACTATGAATTTATAGTGATGCCATTTGGTCTTACTAATGCCTCTGCTATCATAATGGATCTGATGAATAGAGTCTTTAGAGACTATCTTGATCAGTTTTTGGTAGTCTTAATAGACGATATTCTTGTATATTCAAAGAGCAAGGAAGAACGTGAATATCACTTGAGAATTATATTGAAGACCCTGAGAAAGGAGAAGATTTATGCCAAATTTACCAAGTGTGAATTTTGGCTTTAAAGAGTTTCATTTTTGGGTCACATAATCTCAAAAGAGGGGATATCTATGGATCCAGGAAAAACAGAGGTTATCGAAAGATGGTCGAGACCAACAACAATGACTGAGATCTGAAGTTTTCTTGGATTGGCTGGATATTATCGACGTTTTGTGAAATATTTTTCACGATTATCTAATCCACTCACCAAGTTGACTCGGAAAAGAGTTAAGTTTGTTTGGACGGAGGAATGTGAAAAGAATTTCAAGGAGTTGAAAAGAAGGTTATCCAGTGAACCTATGCTCACACTGCCTTTTAGTGGAGAAAGGTTTGTGATCTACAGTGATGCATCCAAGAAGGGTTTGGGGTGTGTTCTTATGCAAAATGATATGGTGATAGCTTATGCCTCACGACAGTTGAAAATACATGAGAAAAATTACCCAACTCATGATTTGGAGTTAGCTACGGTAATCTTTTCATTAATGATTTGGAGGCATTACCTTTATGGTGAAAGGTGTGATATTTATACTAATCATAAAAGTTTAAAGTATATTTTCACACAAAAGGAGCTGAATATGCACCAAAGAAGATGGTTAGAGTTGATTAAAGATTACGACTGCTCAATTCATTACCACCCTGGTAAATCAAACAAGGAGGCAGATGCATTAAGTCGACAAGACCATGCCAGTTTATCCATGATGAGGATCACAAAAGATCCAATATTTACGGATTTACAAAAGATGGATCTTGGAATTATAATGAAAGGGGAAAAATCATATCTTTCTCAAATGAATGTTCAACCATCTATACATGTTATGATTAAAGAGGCACGGAAAGAAGATGTTGAGTTACAAAAGAAGGTGAGAAATGTTCCTGAATTCAACCTTGATTATGATGGGATAAAAAATTTTAGGAATCAGGTTTGTGTTTCTCCCATCCCCCAATTAAAGAAGGAACTGTTGGATGAGGCTCATAGTTCTTCATTCTCTATTTATCCTGGAAGCACGAAGATGTATAGGGACCTGAAAGAGTACTTCTGGTGGGATGGGATGAAAAGAGATGTTGATGAATATGTCTCTCGATGCTTGGTTTGTCAGCAAGTTAAATCTGAGAGACAGAAGTCTAAGGGGGTGTTACAACTATTACCCATACCCGAATGGAAATGGGAAAACATCACTATGGACTTTGTCACAGGACTTACTAAAACATCCAAAGGCAATAATTCTTTCTGGGTCATAGTTGATTTTCTTACAAAGTCTGCACACTTCATCGCAATTAGAGAGGATTTATCTCTAGATTAGCATGCCAGGATATATGTGAAGGAAGTTGTAAGATTGCATGGAGTACCACTTTCTATTATATCTGATCGAGATCTGAGGTTTACCTCAAAGTTTTGGAAAAGTCTTCAGCATACTCTGGATACAGAGTTGAGTTTCAGCACTGCTTATCATCCTCAGACAGACGGCCAGGCTGAGAGAAAAATTCAAACTCTAGAAGGTATGTTGAGAGCTTTCTCTATGGATTTCAAAGGAGGTTGGGATCAACACCTACCTTTGGTGGAATTTTCTTATAATAATAGGTTTCACTCCAGTATTCAGATGGCTCCTTATGAAGCTCTCTATGGAATGAAATGCTGGACTCCAACTTGCTGGGATGAAGTTGGGGAAAGAAAGCTATTAGGACCTGATATTTTTGATGAGATGGTAGAAAAGGTCTGATCTATTCAACAACACATAAGAGAAGCTCAGAGTCGACAGAAAAGTTATGCCAACAACCGAAGAAAAGACCTAGATTTTGAAGTGGGTGATAAAGTGTTCTTACGAATATCTCCCTGGAAGAGGGTCATGAGATTTGGAAAGAAGGGGAAGTTGAGCCATAGATATATCGTTCCTTTCAAAATACTGGATCATGTTGGGAAGGTAGCTTACCGATTGGCGCTTCCACCGAATCTCTCTCAAGTTCACGATGTGTTCCATGTATCTCTCCTGAGAAAGTACATACCTGATCCTTCACATGTACTCAGCTCAGAAGATGTACCGCTGTAGCAAGTTCTTTCTTATGAAGAACAACCGATAGAGATTCTGGATCATAGTGAAAAAGTCCTAAGAAACAAGACCGCTCTCTTGGTGAAAGTTTTATGGAGGAACCACCAATTAGAAGAAGCTACATTGGAGCTTGAGGATATGATGAGGGAGAGGTATCCTCATCTGTTTGTTAAAAAGTGACCAATTTCGAGGGTGAAATTCATTTTAAGGGTGGTAGAATGTAACACCCGATACTTTTATGAAAAATATTTTGTTTTTTTATGTTATATAAATCATTAAAGGAATCTTTCGCTGCACACAATCACGACCTTCCTCGATAGCGTGTGTAGTACGCAATACTGAGTTCCACTAAACAACGATATATTATTATAATATTATAAACTAGCCGTTATGAATAGTATTAACTGAATTTTAAATTTTACAACATTATTATTCATCTTACACATTTTCTAGAACATGGAAAGAGAACAAAATAATTTTTTTTTGGGTAAAATAAGTATTTATCAAAAAATGTAGTTTTGCCGCCTTTTGATGGCACACCCACATTAAATCTTGTTTTTGACACATTTATAAGTTCAATTTGACAAAATAAAATTCTTCTTTTGAATCAGGATATAAAAATTTACTTTGGTTAAATTTTTGATATTTTTCTGATAACTTTCATATTTTGATGAATAGTAAAAATACGCTAATTTTTCATTAAAAACAACTTTTTTCATTGAGATAATTTATATGGTTAAATTATAATATTGAATGGTTTTAAAGTATTGATAGAATATATTTTTACCATTTAATGTAATGTATGTCATTAGCATTAATTTCACATTGAATTCATAGGTAAAAACATTTCAATCTTTGGCAATGTTTTAACTTCTAAAACCCATTTTCTTAACAACATGATTTATTTTAAATTAATTACTGCTACTTATATGTTTTCAATTTTGAAAAATGGATTCCATATTCAGAATAAGGGGGTCCAAATTATATTAATAGACTACTTTTTATTTTTGGGCATTACAAATAGTAACTACGGTAATTTTTATTTACCATTGTTAAAGGTAAATCGGGTAATTAAAGGTAAATATAAGATTATAAAATTACCCTAACACCGGACAAAATCCTATTGGATGACTAAAAGTCGACCCATATCACCTAAGGGTCAGATTGGATTCATTTAATAGACTTTTTTCCATGAAAATAATTTAATTATTATTAAAACCAAAGAATGTGACAACATGTCACTCTCTTAAATCTTATAACTATAAAAATTTTAATTTGGTGATAAACTTAATGAAACTTCGAACATGAATAGTCTCCAGAAAGATAATACAATTATATACATAATAGGAATTTGTTTAGAATTTTTAGCGATTAAATAATTATCATTAATTATGACACAATAGTAATGTTGGAATTATTTTATTAATTAAAATATCAAATAAATGATTTTAAAATATTAAAATAATTATTATATGCACTATTTAATGTGCTCCACTAATTTTCTAGATACATATGACATTTTATTAATAAATTAAAGCTTTTATTTAGAACATATCCTCTGTATATATTTTATTTAAATTCAAATAAATGAATAGTATCAAAATTGACACTATTGTTATTTTATAAAAATAACATATTATAAAATTGTTTAAAAATCACAAAAATATTTAAAAATTATAATTAAAATTTATATGCTCTAAAATGTCATGAAGTGTCAAATTATGGAATATTAACAACACATATGTAATTATTAATAATAATTTAAAATTTAGAATATTATTACCACAAATAAAATTAAATTGATAAATAAGGATAAATCAAGTTGGTAATGTTTAAAATAAATTCCTAACATGTCTAAATTTTATTGGTTGATGCGATTACAACCCTATCTCATCTAATCTTTGTATATGAGTCATTTTTGATGTTTTTAAGTGGGTGTGGGATTTAATATAAACTAATATTTCTTATACTTCCAAAGGTGCCCCTCTCCTCCCTTATAAAAGGGCACCTCCTCCCTCTCCTCCTCACACCAATTTGAGCCTTCAATCTCGGAAAAACCCTGACCGTTTCACTTCCCCACTTCCCTAGAATCATCCGAGAAGTTCTAGTCTTCTTCAAAGGCCAACCCTAGTGCCCTAAGAGGAGGTTAAGAAGAGGCGCGTCAAAAAGAGGTAATATCCATTACCGATCCTTTCCAAATTCTTTCTTCTGCAACATCTTCTTCTTCAGTTGTTTCATTATGAAGTAATAAAATAAGTATCACTCATATACTGATATGTTATTATAAGTATGAAACAACCCTATTTCAACATCTATCCATCCTATGGAAAACGAAATCATCGCGCGTGCGTACGTACGGAATACCGTCTCCACGTCGCGGTGTAATCAATTTCCCCCAACCACCATACTTGGATGGGTATAATGGTGTAAATAATTACTATATATGATTATTTTAAAGTGATATTGATTCTGTAATAGTATACATACACTCTAATACAATTCCAGGATCATGGGAACGATATCATCGCTCGTGCGTACGTACGGAATACCGTCTCCACGATGTCATGCTATTCGTTCTACATGATCTTCATTGAATAATGATTATATAAATGAATTTAATGAATAAATATAATATATAGTACATTAAAACCATTATGGAAATTCTGTATCTATAACCTAAAGAGAATAATAAGAATTTATTCGACGAAACACGCATAAGAACAAACAGTTATAAACACCCGAATAACAAGTAACAATGAAATATTACTACTAAGAAGATAAGAATATGACCATATATGATATCATAATAGTAATTATGATTCTGGAATAAGTCAATAACATTATTTAAATAATTATACAGGAGGTTCGGACACTTACGAGGCAAATCGGACCTATGGTAAGGGAAAATATCACAATCTCATTTTTATCCGAGATTGTTTATACTTTAGTATTTACTGGGGTGTATTTTATCATCCACATCCATGTTTCCTCAATATTTAATATTATTTTCATCCACCTAAAATTTTTTAAATCCATTTTTACCCTTCGGTGAGTTTTTAATAAAGGATATGAAAGGAATCTTTTGTCGTTTTTTGTACGGGGTACTTTTTGACTTTTCCGACAAAAGTATGAGAAGAATGTTTTTTTACTTATACGACATGAATGGAGTTTTTAAACATTATTTCCAAGAAGCTTCCCTTACAAGTTTTCAAATTTATTTTTAATCAACTTCTTTTAGTTTAGAATTGTATGACATGTTAAGAAAGGAAAAATGTTTTTGAAGTAGAAAGGATATTTTCCTCAAGAATGGAGTTCAAGTGTTTTATCATAATTATTTTCCATCTAAGATAATATAGGTTTCTGTTTCTATCCCTATTATTACATTGATTTGATTATGTTGTGATGGAAATATTTTTATGAATTCCTTTATGTTATATGAATTGTTTTATGATGTCACGATTTTTAAGATTCCCATTTTTATTACATGGGTTATGCAATGATGTATGATTTATGATTTTGTGGCACACATAAGAATGGTATCATTATGAGATGGGTGGGACCTATATCTCCCTCAAATGAATTGGGTAAATATTTTATATCTAATGAGATAGACATGGTTGGAAAAGCAGGTTAAACTGGTTCAGTGAAACCAGACTGAAACGAGGAGTGAACTCAGTTCAGAAATGGATTTTGTCCACTAAGATAGTCTTGGAAATGAGTCTTGACTAATAAGAAATGATTCTCTATGATTATGTGTGTAAGGCACAAAGTTTCATGTTTTATGTAATGATTATTGGGATTTCATTTCACTACTATGATTTATCCCATGTTATTAAATTATGATTTCTTTTACAGGTTAAGATTTACAAAAGTTATGTTCTTATGTATATGATGTGACTAATATTTCTTTTGTTTACCCTTACTGAGCATTTGAGCCCACCCTTTTGTATGTTTTATTTCCCCAGGTCAGGAAGAAGGTTATTAAGTAGGATATTCCAAAAAGGGACTCTAAATATGATGAAATAAATGGGAGGCAAAGTAGATGCTTTATGAACCAGTTGTTTATGTTTCCCAGTTTCTAAAGACTCTATACCTATACGGTCTTTTCCTGGTTTTGTTATATGTTGTAATAAGTGTGCTTAACTTTTGAAGTAATTAAATTGTATGTAAAGTATGGGTCATTATAATGTGTCTTTTTAAATTGTACTAAAATATGTGGGTTTCATTAACGGCACATTTATACATACAAATCCACTTTAATGGGTCTAATCCCAACTCCACAACACCTCCCTCTTCCTTTCATATGAGTACAATCTATCCCTTAATGGTGATAAATTATAAAGTGCCTACTAATATGGACTTAATACGTAGAGTTACAGAATATTTGATTCAAATCAAACATCCTATAATTTCCATATATATTTCACTATTAAATGTATATTGTTAGTCGATAAATTTCACAAGTAGTGTTACTAGGATGGATTCATGAACATTTCTTAATTATCCCCGATATAGGGAATGATACTCTTAATGGGATAAGCTAACCACTCATCCTTCTATTGAAAAAAGGATTCATCATTACACGCCTTGTGATCTAGAGGGTTCCCATCTTTTGAAATAGTTAGGGTTGGCTGAGACGTAAAATAACTAAAATAGGCATGTGAGGAGTGGAAATCCATCAGAAATAAAATTTATAACCTAAAGTGAATTATTTACTTTAAAACTTAGTTGTATGAACATTTATTCCCATTTAACATATTTTCGCTAAATTGTTTCTTATACATTCTTCAAAATACAAAAGATATCCATGATGAACATACCAAGAGCATTCAGGCTATTTAGCAAGCCTAGTGTCAATAAAACTCTAATGAGGGATTCCCTAAATATCTAATAGACGAAATCTCAATCGAATACCTTGGTAATTACTATATCTTCCTAAAAAACATGTCATCGACAACCACTATAACCTACCCAATAATTATAATTGAATATGGTGAAAATATTAGGGTAAGAATATCTCATATAATATTAACCTTGTAAAAAACGGATTAATATAGAGAAATAGATTCCATAAAGTAAAACACCAATGAGTTTATATATCAAGGGGAAGATGGAACCCATCTCATCCTAAAAACTCTTTCCTAGTCTATCCTTAGATCAAGTCAATTCTTACCTTCCTTGTAGGGTGGTAGAACAGGATGTACACCTTGTTCCAAAAAGCATACAAGATCAACCTAAAAGAGATCCTATTTATTGAGTGCATAATTATAAACATGTTACCCCAATTCTAACAGAAGTTATAAGAGAAGACGTGCCAAGAATAGTCATTCAGAAAATGTATCCCAGAAGGAGTGCTTGTCGATGTAAGTAACTATTGTAACTCAAGAGAAGGTCAATGCCCTTATAAATTTCTACATCACTTTGTCCCCTAGATGTATCATGATAGTTTAATGGGGAAAATTCTAGATTACCATTATCCAAAAATCCTTAGACTTTTTAGAAACAACATTAGCGATTACTTCAATATACCCTTCACTAATGAGTAATCTTATTCACTGTTATAAATGTATTCAATTTTTATCTCACCACATATATCACCTAGCCAAATATTGACATGATATAATGAGGAGTTTTATTTTTTTCTAAAACAACCTAGGGGATACCTATCCCATAGTTATGTAATAATTTTTACCCCCACTGTTTTCTCCATTATCATTCATTGTAGATGAATATACCGAGATTATAGATATACGTTCTCTATGTAAAATTGGTTTTCCTTCAACTAGTTTCACATCTGTATATGTTATAAATCTTGACCCTAGTAATGTCCCACACTCTGATGCTATCCAATAACATAACAAAGTGTATAAATATGTTTATATTAACAATCAGACATTGTTATATATTTAAGGGGTATATACCCTCTTTAAATTAGAGATCGTGATATGTGATCACCTTCTAATGTTTCACTACCAATCACTAATCAAGATACTTCCAATGAAAGAGAAAAATTCATGGATATATCCATAGCTCACTAACCACCAGATGTTGGTGTCTTCATCTCAGTATAATAATTTTTTTATCATTTCATGGATGGGATAGTTAATATTTAATATATGTATTTTAAATTACTCAAGGAAAACATACCAACAGAGTAAGATCTTAGGGATAATGCAACTATACCACCTCCAAGTAAACCTATTATCTAGGAAGATATTACTTAAACAAAAAAGGTAGAATCAGCTAAACCTATTAATTTTAAGATCACATCAATCAACCCATATTAATACAACACTGATTTATTATAAAGAGTTCCCACCACTATATAAACATTACATGCTAGTTCTAGAATGTCACCTGATGCTATCTCTGGTGGTGTTATATTTGGAATTACCACATACTCTTAGTTATTTGATGGATGATATTTAATGTTTAAATAATCTTTTACAACTATAAATGATTTTGAATCCCAATTTGGTATATTTGATTATTAATCTAACCAAAATTAGGAATCCTAAATTCATAACATTCAATGTAATGTGTTATATATAGAACCATCCCAACCATTTTTCTTCCTAGTTTTCCCAATATTTGGAACCCTAAAAAATTAAGTGGTATTTTGACATAGATGCTTCATGAAGAAATTATGTAGTCCAATGTTTGTTGGAAAAAATAACCTCACATTTGGTATACTATAATATTACAATATCTAAATAAGTAAATAATACCCCAATTAAATTATATGTCTTATAAAATAAGGATATTTAACCTCAATAATTACAAGAAAACATAAAAAGTGTTAATCATGGAATTCATTTCATGATGTAAGGATCTATAAAATTCTTTGAAATATAGATTCCATTATTAGTATCATAGTGGTATATGTCGGGAATATATGGGGTAACATTTCAACCATGATCATCCATCTGAAGTATCTTATTGGGTTATGAAATTTTTTTTATATTACGCAACATATCTAGGATTCCATTAAAGATCCATGGAAACCCCAAACAAGAATTATCATCAAAGGAATGTGCATTTAGAAAAGCATAAATAGCTACCATCAACCTCAAGTTAATACAGTTGAGGTTATGAAACATTCTAGATAATATGTAAAAAATATTATTTCATATATAATGATTCTGTTATAGAGTACTCCATCTATGGCTTAGAGTAAAATGTGATTCCATTTCCAAAAATAATCATTCAAGATGATGCAAGGAAAAATTATGGCCAAAATTTCTACCCTTATGATCTAATGTTGGGTCACACAATCTAGGAATTCTCCATTTATAATTATTTACTGCATATCAATGTAAATAGTGTTCATGTTATATAGGATATTCTACTGATTCATGTGAGATGTGGGCCAACCATTCTCCTTGAAGAATGAGAGTAATATAAAGGTGCCTCATATGAGAACATAAGGATGATTAATTACTAGATATACAAAAAGTTAGTGAATCATGAAAAAGTTCAGGGAACAATGGAACTGTGCAATGGGTCATGCCCAACTTTTATTTTTTTCATGATCAATGATCAATATGGGATCTACATGATGTTGAACACCATGATAAATCAAATGTAATCAATGAAAATAAACAAGGAATAGACTGATGGAACCAAGAACTAGATCAAAATCTATTATTTATAATTAATTTAATCTGCTTTGGAATTACCATGCATGAATTATTTCTTCTTTGATGGATCTAAAATCATATCATTATTATAGTGTTGTTGCATTTAATGAATGAAGAAAATATTACCTCTACCAATGATCCACATTGTTTAGAAAATCATTGAACACCACCATATGAATCATCCAGTGGTAGCATGACAGATGCTATTGCTTGTGTCATTCGCCACTAATTGCCATTTGAATTGCTTATAAAGGATTCACCATGATCGCTCTAGAATCAGGATTGGGAGGTGGATGATGATTGATTACCTTTCAAGGTAGAATTATTGTAGGAGGGGATATCTCTAGGGATTCATGAGGATTCTCAGAATTTATTGTTCTCAACAAAACAAATGAACTGAAACTCTTGTAAAATAATATATTTGGTTTTAAATACAACTAGATTTCAAAAATAAATATTTCCACAGGATACCTTTAATATTTATTTAATCCCTTGTGGGTCCCTATTTCTAAACCAATCATATTGTTAGTAATTCTTATACATGTTCTTGGTATCTGAAATACGTTTTACATTATTTAACCAAATAATATTAAAAATATATTATTTCTCCCGTGACCTAAAAACTTGGTCCACTATTCTTCCACAATATGTTTTCGAGCAAGAATAATGTATACTTATTTTAAAATTAATATCACTGCACTGTTAACAAAATAATATTATATTTACTAAATATAAAATAATATAATATTTACTAAATACTCCCCTCACATAATATTATCTCAAATAAATAGTAAACAAATATATGCAATCAAGAAAGAATAAAAAATTATTAATCCTCATGTGGAAATAATATTTATTAAAAAATTTATATAATGAAGAGTAATATATTATTTACCCAGATTCTAGATGTGCATAGTGTGTGACCCTCTATGCATGTTTCCCATTTGTATTTGGAAAAGAATCCTAAAGTCTAATGTTAGCATATAGAAACATGAAAATGTACCCATAGATAAATTATTTAATAGGTAAATGATACAATATCTCCTTTGAATTCTCACTGTGTAATATAATTCCTTTAGCATGATATCTCAATTCAAGAATATTGCACACTTGTGGAATCAACCTTTGTGATCGATGTCTCTTTCCTCGACATTTCGGGAAGTGAAAGTTTCTATAGAACCCTATGGACATGGATTAATTTAGTCTATATAATTTCTATAAAAGGGCATGAGATATCAACAAACAGTAAAGAAAAAAAATGTAAAAAACCTTTTTCACTTTATTCATTATTGTAATATTACTCATGACACACCCAACATGTCCTTTCTCACCATGAACATATGTCATCATGATTTTCATCAGTACATCAAAGAAAGTGACTTAAATAATTATTAAATAATAATTTTTAATACTAAGGAAAAATCCAAACGTTCGTAGATAATAACATCAAATGACACATATGGATGTTGATTTTCTATTGGTAGGTTTTTTTGTCATAATATACTACACCGGATATTACCATGGGTGTGGAACATGATAAGGTTCCAAAAAGTCCTATTAGTCTCCAGCCTTGGTGGCCTATATCATTTTCGTCCCTCAAATGGTATCTCCCACATATAGAAAATATATTTAATAATAGGGTTGTAGAAATTCTAGGTTCTCATCATAATAGAAAACTTCAATAATCTTTTAGTGGGATAGACACTCTAATGATATTATCAAATAATATTTCATGTAGAAGAATAATAATTATCTAATAAATATTTTGTTAATATTCAAATCTATGAATATATTTTTTCATAAAATAAAAAGGAATTTAGTTTTAGGTAACCAACTCCATCAGACTCCCACATGAACTAGATCCAACTACTAACATCCGTTCATATGATAACTCTCACATGATACATTTTTTTATTAAGATACGTTTGTAGTTAGGGGTTCCTTAATATTATCCTCTATGGGAACTTTTCTTACTAAAAATGCACCCATTTGATAAAAGTGTTTAGAGAGGTTATACTTCAGGTGTATATTGATTGTACGTTGGTGTGACCTGAGCACATTTTCAAGAACCCCCACTATAGTATTATCAAAATATAACATGATATGATACTTACTGATATGTACCACATCAATCTACTTGCTAGGCTTTTGAATCTAAAAGGATTCATTGGATACATCATAAGCCACAATATACTCGAACTCCATTGTAGAATATGTCAAAACAATCTTCTTTGAGAACATATAGTTCACAACTCCTATTTTGGGAAGGAAAATATATCATGACTATGACTTCATATTATCCTAATCTATCTGAAAACTATCAATAATATAACTCCTAATAACCATCTCCTCATCTCCTCGAAACCTCAAGAACATATTTTTAGTTCTTCTCATGTACTTGATGATAACATAAATATCATACCAATGTTGTTATATTGTATATACTTGATATATTCCTACTATTCTCAATCAAAATGAAACATCATATCTAGTAAATAACATCACATACATGATTGATCTTATCACCAAATCATATGGTATCTAACTAATCCTTCCTTTCTCCTATTGTGTCTTAGGAAACATTTTATTATAAAGATGTAAACCATGTGACATTATAGAAAAACATTTCTTGGATTATTTTATACTAAATAAAGTTAGTATTTAGTAAATATATATACTTTTCTTTATTCTATGCAGGTTGTAGGAGCTATCAGAAATGATCTGGATCCATTGAATATAGGCGAATTAACATAGGTCTTTCATAGAGAAAGATTTGTTTAACCAGTTTAATTGACTATAATACTATTACTTCATTCTAATATGTAATATTTCATCCACATATACTACTCGGATAACAACAACATTACCACTAATCCTCTTGTGAACACATGACTCCCATTTGTGAATACTAAACCCAAATTAAATTATAGATTCCTAGAATTGAATGTTCCATGACCTAGATGCCTACTTGAATCCCAAAATGGATTTCTAAAACATGAAAACATATTTGGTATCACCTTGAGTCACAGAACCTTCTGGCTATGCCATGTAAAAATATTCCTAAAGGTTCCTGTTGAGGAATGTTATTTTGAAAACCATCTTTCAAATTTCATATTCAAGGTAAGCTGGTATTGCATGTAGAATGTTGATCGATTTAAATATGGAAACTGGTGAAAAGTTTTAATCATAGTCAATTACTTTCCCAAGTTTATATGATTTATCCACTAACCATTCATTATAGGTATTTATATTACCAACAAAGTCAAGTTTTTCCTGAATACCCATTTTCACCCAATGGGATTTACATGAACATGCGCATCGACTTGAACAAAAACTTGGTTCTGATTCATGGAATCCATTTTAGAATTCATGGATTCTAACCATCATGCATCTCTTAACCTCTCTACTGCATATTTATAGGAGAGTGTATCTGTATTTTCAACAAAAAATGATTCAAAATATTATATTACTATAAAACTATATGTCTTGAGTTATCTCACACCTCCTATAATCCTACATAGTACTTCTGTTTTTGGAACAAATTATTCCATGAGGATATATAGAATCTATTCATATACAAACTATTGTGTATATTGAGAACCAACTTCGTCTATTTCAATCATTCTCCCACAATCCTTTTTGTGGACATGCTCTGTCTCATGAAATATGGCTTTTTTAGAAATAATATCATTCTTATCTGAGGGTTTTTATAGATAGTATCCATTTATCATTAGGTTATGATATAAAGTTACACTCTGTGCCCTGAGGTTCTAGTTTTATTATGTACAAAGGCCTTAATAAATGCCTTGCAACCTCAAACTATTGATTGTGACAAAAACATTTTTTTTCTACTTTATAACTTGAAGGGAATTTGATTTTCATCTTTTCTTGTTACTCGATTCAGTGTTCATGTCATTTATTTTCAAATAATATCTTCTGAAGGGTAATAGAAGATCTATATGACTCATCATTGACCGTACCATGTCTAATAAGGTATTATTATTCATTTTAATAACATCATTCCACCATGGTTTATATGTTGGAGTGAGTAGATATAAAATCCATAACTCCCATAAAAAGTTGATAAACTATTAGTTATGATATTCAACACCATGATCCAATCAAATCCTATTTATCTTAAATAGAATTTGATTCTCTACATCATTCTGGAATTCTAAAAGTACTCAAACATATACCTCATCATGTATACATAACCATATATAATCAATTCATCAAAAAACGTTGTGAAGAAAGAACATCCACCTCAAGATTCTATTAGAAATAGTCCACACACATCAGAGTGTACCAATATAAGAAGCTATGTGGCATTTTACCTTATCCCACAAATAACAGGTTGATCATATTTCCTTATAAACAATCATGACTACATTCAAGGGGTTTTAGCTCAAAAGATTCTAAATAACCATCTAGATAGAGCAATGTAACACACTTCTCATTTAAATGACCAAGGTGGGGATTTTATATCTAGGTGTTATATGAGTCTTTTAAAGATGACTATTTATCAATTTCTAATATTTGTTTTCATAATATAATATATAATTACAAATATATAAATGTTCCATACAATAACATATGTTGTCTTTATAAATGAATCAACTTTTATTTTCAAACATTAAAATAATCTCATCTTCATCTTAGAATGATACAAAAAAATATTCATGGTAATAGTTGGCATATAATAAAACTATTTTAAAACCAATATCATTTTTATTAGAAATGAAAGGTGATAGTCACCAATTTCTAGAGTAGCCACCCTCATACAATTAGAAGCACAAAAATCCACCTATAGTCCTTAAATATTTTAGAATCTACATGGTTTATTAATTTGGAAACATATGTGATCACCACAAGCTATATATAATACACAATATTCATATATATAATGATTAAAATCAATAAATAACTCACATTTATCTCCCCCTTTCTTCTAGGTGTATTTATTCTTCCCATTTCCTTTCTTGCCACATGAAAAAATACTTCTTCTTTTTCCTTACCCTACCTATGGATATTTCACTTCTTAGATGGAATGTTCTTGGGAGATTTATATTTATTCTATTCCATGTCCCCATTTACCCATTTAATAATTTTTGTATTAACCACATGGATCATGGGTTTATTACACCCCATTTCTTTATCCACTCTGCAAATGAATGTTAGAGGTTCTAAAAGAATAATCACATTATTTCTCATATTGAAATAAAAAAACTAGAGAAGGTGTTGGGAAGGGATTAATGTATGAGATCTATGTGAAAATCATCTGAGAGTTTAATCTCTAATATGTATAAGCATTCAATATAGCCCATAGGTTTTACTACATGATGTCCAACTGTCCCACACACTCTAAGCATAGTTTTAAGAATTCATTAGAGAACTCGTATCTCACTTGTATTGCATTGTCTTGACAGAGACCCTAAAGGTGAGACATCATGTTATACACATAAATGTACTCATGTTTCTTCCAAATATCATTTATCATGGATGATAGCATGAAACACTATGGAATTTTTTAAATGTTTGTCACTTAATCAGTAGCCTCATTTCTAGGAAAATTAGGAATAGGTACTTCCAGCACATATAATTTCCCTTCAGGTTATTGGATAACACATAACCAAGTTTTCTATTCGTGAAAATTTGTGTTAGTGATATGGTTATGCTTAGGATTAATGAATCACAGTGATATCTTGGGTGTCGATTTAATTTATATTTCAAAAAATAATAAAATAAGAATTTTAGTATTTTATTTGATAAAATTTTGATGAATAAATAAATATAATATTTATTAATGTACTATAATTTATATTGAATAAAATAACCCTAACCATTAATTTTGGAATGTCACGTTTCTTGGGAATTCTAGTGGAAATTATATATATTAACCTTAGGATTACCACATATTTCATTAGAAAAGCCTCTTGAATAGTTTTAGCTTTGCCTTCAGAAATTTAACTACATTAACCCACGGTTCCTTGATATGTTGAGTAGACTCCAGAATCCTGAAATCCAAAAAATTTATTTTATCAACTCTTACGTCTCAGTCACACCATTTACTTCTTTGGAATTTATCCATTTATGTGAACTATATTTGGACTACCCAAAATATCATGTTTTAATTCTATAATAAATTAAATCACCCATATTATAATTGTCATGTAATTTGAAATATGGTTAGATTTTAACTGATGTAGTGGAAGGATAAAATGCCTTATTAAATTTAATTAAATGATTGTTTAATTTTTTTGTGTTAATTTATTAATTATTTTCATTATCACAATATTGTTAATAATAAGTTGATTTTCATAAGTTATTAACCAAGTATTTGAAAATTTTTATACATAAGACAATTAATTTTAGTTCTATTCTGCATTATTTTTAATTACTTAATTTATGTTTTTTTTGAAAAAAAATCCGTAATGAAGTTAGAATGAATAGTGATAGAAATATATTAATAAATAGGTGTTATCATGATATTTTACTAATGGATGTTTTACCTATAGGATGATAAAATTAATATTGACCTAGGGGAAAAGTACCTTTAACCAATTCTGGTTCATGTTGCAACTTTCCAGCTATCCACACATGTATCTCTGTTGGATTTGTTTATCCTCATATCCAAATATGATCTCCCTCTACTAGCTTGGGAGCTATATCCATTAAATATGATTTTACTCACATGAATATAAGAGAAAGAATGGGTTTACATAAAAGTAACCATGTGCATGCAAGACCTTAAATAATGATATGACAGACGACAAGCATGAAAACAATTTAATTTAATAATAAATTAAATTAAACCTACTAAAAACAATGGTCTCACTTATGCTCGTGATTATCCACATGAATAAAAAGAATTAAACATTTAATAAAAAAAGTATTCAATTATTAATTATTCTTATTTAAGATAAATCTTTCTCAAATGAATTACTTATATTATTTAATTGACCAATTCGTTTATCTAAATTATCTTCTGAATTTCCTTGAGATTCTCAATCATCATAATTTTAATAAAATTAAATAAATTTATTTTTCATTTACTATGTACATAAATGTACTTTTGGGGAATCAAAGGGAATACCCAACTGAACTTACCCATCATGTATTATGTTCATATACTATTTACTCTTTTGTCATACGGCACACACAAACCATCACACAATTTAATGACATATACTATCAAATTAATCATTACAGAGATTCCTTGATTTTTCTGTACATAGTTAAGATTTAATAAACAAAGAGAAACAACTCTTTTATGACTCAAACATGATATGTAGATATGAACATTATTCATAAAATAATTAAATATATATATATAATAAAATCCCGTCACGTGATGTTTACTTTCAATTTAATGACCCCACCTAAGTAAATGTTGATATGGTTTTCACAATACAATAAATAAATTTCAATTCTATGAAATTTGATATATGTACATGGTGTGTAAAAGCTAGCTACCTAATGCATATGTTTGTCACCATATATCTGATACATGTTCCAAGCGACTCGGTGTGTAACAAAGCATGAGAAAAATAGGGAGTATACGACATTTTTTTGGGATACACGATGTGTGGTATTCAAGTTACATGTCCACTAGTTAGGTAAGCTGCGTAAGAAGAAACATGTGCTATCTATGACTAATGAACTACATGCTCTGTACATGGGATAACCATCATGTACTCTGAATGACCATGCACCTTTCTATCCATGTCAACACTTGGTGTATAATTAAAATCACTATATGTATTCAATGAACACAACTTGAATTATTTAGAAATTTGTTCTTTGTGCACTAAACACTAGTACACAGTGTTTACCCATATGTACATGATTTGTACACTGGGGTTTTTCGACCAAAATTCTCAGCACCTATGGATGGGATATTCTATTTTATTACAATCATAAAATTAATCAAATTCACTTGATCTACAATAAATTAATGAGGGATTAGCACATATCACAATTTAGTTTAAAGAATGATAGAACATGAACTGAAATATAAATGAAAAATATGTAAATAAATAAAATATATTTAAATAATTATAAATAATTATGTCTCCCCTTTGATACAACTTCTATGTTTTGGGTCAAGTCAAAGAGTGTGACGGGTTATACCCAACATTTATTTTTTTCCATGATTAATGATCATTCCATGATTTGAAATATGATGAACATAGTGATTAACATAATTTAATCAAATAAAAAAGACAAGGGATAGAACACCAGAACCAAGAACAATATAATCAGATATTTTTTATAATTAATTTAATCAATTAAAGATATACCTTGGGTGAATTATTTATTCATTTATGGATCTGAAAACAAAACTATTTTATGGTGTCATTACATTGAAGTAATCAAGTGCATATTCCTTAGAGAGGTGATCCACACATGTTAAAAAATCATAGAATATCAGCATGGAAATATTTTATTTCCCTCACAACATATCCATTCACATGAATCATTCACAATTGATCTCTACACGAATGACTACCAAATCATTCTCTTTTATCTCTCTAGAATTGATAGTAATAGGTGAAAGGGGATTTATCACCATTCTTGGTAGAATTCTTCAAGAATGGAGTTCTGTAGGGATTCAATAAGAGTCTCTAGATTCAATGTGCACCACAAAACAATTTTTTTTTGAACTGTTGTAAAATTGTATAATTGGGTTTAAATACCTCTAGAGTTTAGAAAAAAAATCTTTTCACTTGTTTCCCTTAATAATAATTTAATCCCTTTATGATACCCATGTCTAAAATGTTAATAATAATATTATTTCTTCACCATTATCTTAACTTGTGAATTAAATTAAATATTATTTCCCATTGGACCTAAAAACTAAGTCCTACATTACTTCCGAAAATTTATCTGACCTTGATAAATGTCTATTTATTTATTAAATAAATAATAGTATATTATTCTCTAATAATTAAATAAATATTATATTTACTAAATAAAAAAATAAAAAAAAATTAATAAATATTATTTTCACATAATATTCAATCAAATAACTAGTGATAGGATATATGTGATCAAGAAGACATAAATAATTACTAAGCATCATGCATGAGTAATATTTATTCAACTAGGTAAATAATAAATAATAATATGTTATTTAATCGAGATTATTGATGTACTTAGTGTGTGACCCTATAGTCCTCTTTCTCAGTGGAATTAGGAAAACCAACCTAATGATTATGGTGTGTATAGAAACACTCCAAGTAACCCATACAAAAATAAATTAATGATGTAAGGAAATAATACAACATTTTGACACACTCTGAATAATATAATCTTGTTATTACAATATCTCTAACACATCAGGTTACATAGTGGTGCCTTCAATGTAAATAGAACATGCCCATTGAATCCCCTATCAATTTATTTATTTAGGAAATATCATTTCCATCAAAAGGATTGATATATAAACATCCACTAAACAATATAAGGGAAAATCCATTCTTTCATTTTTCATTAATTCGTGATTACTCATGACACACCCAATGTATCATGCCTCGATGCAAAAATACGTCGTCACTGTTTTCATCAATACATCGAAGTGTGAAAATTATAATATTAATTAATATTAATCTTAATTTATAATTCTAAATAAATAAGTTTATAGATATAGAATTCTAATGACACATATGAATGTAGATTTCCTACTGGTGGGTCTGGTATTCAAAATATTCCACACCGGATAATACCAATGGTGTACACCATGAGAAGGTGACTCAAAGTGATATGATTATCCATGTAAGATAGCATATATCATTTGTGTCTCTCTAATGATATCATCTGACTATAGAACATAAATTTAAAAATATCATCTTAGCACTTATAGCAACTCATCATAGTGGGGAACTACTATGACCTTTTAGTGTGGGAACTGCTCCTAATAAATAATCACATACAATGTTATATAGAATAACAATAATCATGTGATACGAAGTTTATTAATATTCAATATTATGAATAAAAGTTTTTATAAAGTATACATAATTTGTTTCTAGGGAACCAAATCCATCATCATGTGCATTCCATCATTACGGAATGAGTGAATCAAGTATTCATAACCCCAATTACCTCGAAAACTATAATTTTTATAACGTTATCTTTTATCCTCACAATATCTATTAAAATTATCACATGTGAAAAAAGTTCAATGGGATAACCCAAGTATTTTAACAACCATTCAAAATCACAAGGACTATATAAACCCATTATTGGGAGAATGTGAACCCTACCACCAACTTAGGCCTTGAGAAATATCTCATTGAACATTAACCAAATCTAATGAGGAGAACTAGTTTTCCTCAACATGTTACAAAATTGATTAAAAGGTTTATTAATAAGGTGGAGTTTTATGAAATTGTATCCTTTATTTACATCAACAGGGTTTTAACTGGGTTTGAAGAACATTACCCTAGTCATGATGAGTGAACTCTTGATAGAGATGACCACATAATTATCTAATATTTTGATGATCAAAATTTATTTCATTCCTATACTATTGGAATTGGTAAATAAGATTCTATTTATATGCCTCTTTCCTAAATATAAAGTGTATTTATCCTTATTGATATAAGGACACAGTCCAACCCATTATAACAATATTGTAGGCTTTAGGACCAACATTACTCAAGGTATTTTATTCACTTATCTCAGACTATATATTTCCTTAGAAAATTCGTAGTTTTTTTGAGATATCCAAATAGCCTAATAAATGGGTGTTTCATTCACATCCAAATCAAATGAGGGAATTTCATCCACCCCCATTAGTTGGTCTATCATCCATACCCGACACACCAAATGGGGAATAGATTTGATACCATTTGCAATGATATAATCCTTCCCATGTTCATGATATTTTGTCCTTTTGAAATAAATAAGAAAATATATTGAATAAGATCTGGTCTTATTCATTTCGAATGTTATCAGAGTGAATTCTAAGACAATGTTCCCATTAAATACACTAGACCATCCTGGGGGGGGGGGGGTTAAAATATGGAATTTGAGTTAGAGATATGTAAACCATCCCTTTAAGGTACTATGAAATCCTTAACAATCCTAAGTCATTTTTAAAAGAAAATAATTAACATATATCCTATTAAAAACCAAACCCAAATGGAATATTAGCCCAAAGTGGACAATACTGTGATCACTGGTTGGACTAGGTCATTAAAAATGGTATCAGAGTTTGTTCCCAATTAGTGACCCAAGATAATACACTAGAACCTCTGAAGGGTGATATAAATTCCCAAATAATATTTTGATGTGACTTAATAACCCCTTTATAAGGTGGTGAATATACCTAAAAAATTAGGATGTATTTTGTAGGTTAAAGACCAAGCTCTAGGCTTCTGAAAAAACCATAAGTGATATTGGGAGAAAAGTGTAAAACAATGATCATGTGATATAATTCACACATTAGATTTAGAGGACAATTAAGCACCCCTTAATAAGGTGGTGTAGATACCTCAACTATAAATATTTGTTTTACAAGGGAAAGATCTTCCCAATACTAGTAAAAAATACCATAAGGGATTTTGGTCTAAATGAATAAATATTATGATAATGATCTAGTCAATATCATTATTAAAGGAACTAGATATAGTTCCAAAATCAAATTGTCATTTAAGAATCAATTCCCAACTTGGGGGATGGATTAAATTCCCACCCCAAAGTTGAATGGGAACTATGAACCCCTATATAAGGTGGCATGGAAACCTTAACCACTAGAAGAACTTATCCAGGAGAAATTTATGGCCCTAACCCTACAAAAAACAAGACTGAGGGGGATGTTGGGCCTAAAGATAATAATATCATGATTTGGGGTGGAACTAGGAAGTTATAAATGGAATTACATCTAGTTCCTAGCTGGTGTTTCCAAGAAGGATTCTTGACCATCGTAGAGGTGGATGGAATTCACACACTAGAGTTAGAGGTGTATTAATCATCCTTGTATAAGGTGGGGTCGATTCCTCAACCATTATGAGGACTTTTATAGGGGAAATAGATGGTCAAATACATATGAAAAATAATGTTATGAGGTATTTTAAACCCAAAGTGGGAAATATCATCATCATTGGTGGAAATGGTATACTATAATTGATTCCTTAGAATGAAATTCTAATAGAGTAAGTTCTTAGTGTGAAATGTAGATAAATCTGTAGGTTCTACACCTATAATTCCAACATTCACAACACATCATTCCATTGATAATTCAATGTTATTTTTCATGTATTCCCCTATTTAGGCCCCTTAATTTGACATTGAAATATCTATTTAAGAATAAGCCTTTATTTTTTCATGAAAAAATAAAAATATCAAGAAAATAATTATAATGGTGATTCAAGGATATTTTCCCTATAGTGAAATTATTAAATCCTTCTGCTGTGGCTCTCCTTTTAGTGAAGTACCCCAAGATATAGGGTCATGGGAATTATTGTATTATTATAACCACTTATCGAGTTTATTCTAGACATCATTATACCTCAGTGATTAGTAGAGAGTCCACAAGATAGTCAGAGTTCTCTAGTATTGGGTTGGAACTATTAATGTCCTAGTTATCAATAACATAAACATATACCCCTATATTGACCAGTGTTATGCAACTACTGCCTGTATATTACATTCATTAATGTTCCCAGGAAAATTATTGAATTTGTTCCATAAATGGGAAGATATATATTTAATATAGGTGGGTTTTGTAAAATATGACATATTCAATCTATGTTGATTAAATTTCACAACATTTTACCACTAATTTTGGAATATTTTGTTAGCTATCCCAAGGATCAGGTGAACCAATGAGGAATATTTGATATTTCATTCCAATTACTTCATCTACCATCATTTGTTAGGGTATTCAACTAAGAGGTTCATCATATTTATTGATTGGATTCAAAAAAAGAATTATGAAAGGATAATGGATCTATCAAAACATAAAAATCTACTTTATCCATGTGATCTTACAAATTATAATAGATAATTATATGAAATAATTATGGTTATACATCAATTAATTATGTCTAAAAAATTAATTTCCATTTAGTAATGAATACATGGATATTGACTGTGATGTCATGAAACGTCAAATTTATTATGTTTTTAAGGATGATCTATAGTCTATGGAAGACCCTAGGTCATATCTCAAGTAGATTTGATAGGTTTTGAGTGTGTATTTTTATTAAGAATAACAAAAGCGGGGGGTGATTTTGTAAACAGTTTTTAGAATGTAAATTAATGTAAGTAGTTGTAAAGTTGAAAGACAAAGTGGATTTTAATAAATATGAGATTAATAAGTGATAATTACTAAGTTACTACAACACTTGAAGAGTTCCTTGTTCTAAATTGGTTATTAGGTTTGGTTTTAATCCATTGGTTGAGGGAGGACCAAGATCTTGGTTCCCCTCATTCCTCTTAAAATGATTCACAAAGAACCACCCCTCAACACAACAATCGTGTTTTTATGGTTTATACCTCAAGCATACAGTGAGTTCTACAATAAAAATACTGAAATTTCATGTATGTGTGAGATAAATAGGATACTTGTGTTGTCCAATCAGAACAACCCAAGATTCCGACATGAATCTCAACCCAATCAGTATTTAAATGAGAAATGTTTCACTTAATTAAACAAATTTAATGAATTCATATAAGAATCATAATAATATTAAACATAAGTGAAATAATACACATAAAAATTAAACAAAATGAGTAGAATATAAGGTTTCAGAACTCCCCCTTCATGTGTGTCTCTCTCACAATGATCACCCACTGTTTTGCTCGACATCAGGAGGAGGAGAGAGCTCGGGTGGAACTCATTATTCATTATTGACCCCCCAATGAGGATAGGGTCCTCTAAAACATAAAATATGAGGAGAG
The DNA here is from genome assembly GCA_963277665.1 of Viscum album. NCBI lineage: Eukaryota > Viridiplantae > Streptophyta > Magnoliopsida > Santalales > Viscaceae > Viscum > Viscum album. The sequence continues at coordinate 731,056,617 of OY728155.1, forward strand.
GGATCCTATGTATCTCTATATTGGTATAATTTCACTCCTTTTCCTAACATACAAATTGGGAGCCCAAGGTGCCATTTTATAGGGAAATGAGAAGGTGGTTTTGAGAACACAGATTTCATAAAACCACTTTCCACATGGGTTTTGACCTCAATATATCCTTATATCTCTTTGGAGAAAACAAAAAAGTTGTATCCCCACCACTTGGATGTCTCCACCGAATGTTTGTAACCATTTAGATAAGTATAGCCTGAGATTTGATCAAATCACAGCACACCACTTTTGACTTTGTGCAGATTCAGTGTGCTAGAGAGGCCAGGTCTGTTGGCCGACCATATGGATGAATGTGTCTTCAGTTGATTCAGATGAAATGTGGTCTAATGAATTTGGTCCATCCCAAAAAAATTCATCTCAATTAGATGCACGGTTAAGTATCAGTGTGTGGATGAGTCCACTAGTGTGCATGGATCCTATGTAGTTTGGCCCATTTTTCATGGACATCATCATGGGGACTCTAAATCATCTCATATGATAATTGAATAACAAAAAAAAGTAACATTACCATTTTTAAAAGTGACAAAAACAAAATTAATGATTCAAACATGGAATTGAATATGTTATTATTTTCATTATTTTCAATATAAAACACGTTTAGCGTAGTGGGGTAAGGATGAATATGAAACAGTGAATTGCGGTGTGATCACAACCCCACACCTAATCATTTTCACTCCTACGGAAAGTTACATTTTTGGAAATTATTCATGTTGATATTTAAAACATCATAAATATTTTTCATTCAATGAAAATTTAATTCCATATTGAAATGTGATCAAATTAAAAAAAACACTGAGGAGTTATTCTCAATTATCATTGAAAAAGAAATCTCCAAAATTGTATCCAAATGAAATTCCATGAGATACATTATACCAACAAAAGAAAATAATTTAAATGTTAATCATGTCATTAATTCTCTACATGTGTGTGTGATGACCATTTCATGCTTTTATTTCCAATTTTTATCGAGTAAATATAAGTTATTTTAATAAATTTCTACTTACAAGATCTTTCCCACTAAACTTTCCCCATATCCTCTGTAATCAAATTTCAAAACCCACTCCCTTAAACATTTCTAGAAGACCAACCATATGCTCATGAACTAGATATCCCCATATGTTTCATATTTCATCACTTCCCTCATTTATTATTATCTTTTTTGAAAGTTTCACTTTGAACAAATCCCACAGTATTCTTTAAACCCTTGCTTGAACTCCTCACAACACTAAATGTAAAAGTTATAAAAAGATAAAAAGTCATGGAAGGGTGGTTTATTGAGGTGCCCAATATACAACCAATTTTATTGAGGGCGTACAACTGTCGAATAATAGGTACACACTCATCATTCAATCAAGTAGAGTAATTAAATAGATCAGATAAGAATGCACATATGGGAAAATGATTTTTCAATTTTTAGAAAACTCAACCTAGCATATTTTTACATTCCATTAAGAATGAAATTTTCACAGATCATGGTTGGTTGAAAAAAATGAGTTCAGAGGTTATGTGACACAATTTTCCCTTAAACTATTCAAAAAAGGGTAAAATTATTCTCAAAGGTTTCAAAATGATACAAGAATTTATATCATCAAAAATAAACCAAATTTTGAAAGAAATTCACACCGTTGTAATGAATTCATGCTAAAATGGACATTTCATTTGAATTTTTTTGACTGTTCAAAAAAATGAATTACAGATATTCCACATGTATTTTTAATAACTTCCATGATTAAATGGGCATCATTTTCCAAGAAAATGTGGGCATAAAAAAGGTAATATTCCAAAACAAAAGTCAGTGTAAGGGAAGGGGGGAAATTAACAATACAATTATTCAACTAAGAAGTGAAAAAGAAGAAAGATGATGAACAATTTTCCTATCTAACAAAATAATATACACACACCCCTACACCTATTGTCTATAGTGTCCACACTGTAATAAAAGACAATGTGGGAGAGAAAGATAAATCATGGTGAGTGTAATTCATAGAATTATTCTTGAAAATGGAATTCTTCCATTGGGAACTCTAGAAGGACTTCGTGGATGTGCTTTAGCCCCTTCCCATTAATAGTGAATGTTTTCTTATATTCATCAATTTGAACATGAACGACACCAATGTGATATACATTAGTAACATTGTATAGACCGAACTAGTGGGAACAAATCTTACCTAAATAAAACATCCCCCTTGCGTCGTAAAGGTGGACATTCCCCCAATGTGGAATTGGAGATGAAGGATAAGATGGTAGTGGGTAGCCTTGGTTCACTCTTTATAAATCATGGAGTTCCCATATGCATCTCTTCACAATTCCTCTATCTTTTGAATATGAAACTTCCTTTGAGAACCTGCACCAAAAAGATTAGAACTTCATTATTTTATGGGCCAGTTGGCCCAGTTCTTAATCTCAACTCAAAGGTGACATGTTTTTCTAACCACAGTCCAGTAGGGTGACATTCCAGTGGGAGTTCTGAAAGCAGTATGATAAGACCATAAGGAATCATTGATTCTAAGACTATAGTATTTCATATTAGGTTGAACCATTTTTTCAGGAATTTGTTTTATTTCTCTATTTGAAACCTCCGCTAGACCATTGGTCTATGGGTGATATGTAGTAGACACTCTATGACTGACACCATGCTGACGCACAAGTGGTTTCATTGTTCGGTTGCAGAAATTTGAACCTTGGTCATGGATGATGAACCTAGGTAAGCTAAAACTACAAGAAGATTTAGGTTCTAAAAAATTATACAACTACCTTAGAATCATCAGTCCTTGTAGATCGAGCTTCTTCCCATATGGAAACATAATCCACTGACAATATAATCTATAGGATTCCAAATGAATTTGGGATTGGTCTCATAATGTTAATGCCCCAAACATCGAAAATTTCATGGAAGGGCAAGGGATCTTGTGGAATCTCATTTCTATTAGATACATTCTGTATTATTTGATAGAGAGGACAAGATTTGAAGAAGTCATGGGCATCCAGATACAATGTGGGCCAAAATAGACCAACATCAAGGACTTTGCAAGTAGTCCGTTGGGGACCAAAGTGGCCCCCACAAGCAATAGTGTAAAAAAACCTAAGGACATAGTAAAACTCACTATCGTGAACACAACGCCTAAGGACACGATCACTATAGGTGAACCAAAGGTATGTGTCATCCCAAATGTACCAACATTATCCATGTATTAGACAGTCATCCTAGTTTTTGTTGAAATTACTTGGAATGAAAGATGCTACTAAATGATTTATAATTTCAACATACCGAGGAATAACATTTTGTACTCAGAATAGTTTCTCATCAAAAAACATGTCATTTATGATAATTCATGGGGATGAGTCAATGTCCAAGGATGGGGGGAATCCTACTGATATGGTTATCCACCACATTTTCTGCTCCTTATTTATGTCTAACTTATAAATTAAATTTCTAAAGGAAGATCATCCATCGAATGAGATGAGGTTTGGATTCTAGTTTCATAAGGAGATACCGGAGGGATGCTTGGTTTGAGAACACAATGAAATTAGAACCTAAAAGATATGGCCTATATTTGTCCAAGGAAAACACAATGGAAAGAAATTATTTTTCAGTTGTGGTGTGGTTCACTTGGGCAGGGTCTAGTCTATTTGAGGCATAGGAAATGACATGTGAAGCATGATCGACCCTTTGTGATAAGAATGCCCCAACTGCATAGTTAGAGGTGTCACACATGATCTCAAATAGATAATCCCATCATGGTGGTTGGATTATCAAGGATGAGGTGAGACTATATTTTAACTTATTAAATGATTCCTCACATTCATTATCAAAAACAAATTTTTCTTCTTTTTTGAGTAATCGAGAGAGGGGGGAGAAATTTTAATAAAGCCACAAATGAAACGACGGTAAAATCCAAAATAACCTAGGAAGGACCACACATATCATTCTATTTTGGGAAATGTTAGGGAAGAAATGACATCCACTTTTGATTTATCTACTTGGATACCGTCCCCATGGATTACATGTCCCAAAACATTACCATGTCAAACCATGAAATTGAATTTCTCTTAATTTAATACTAGATTATTTTCAATACAGTGACACAGGAATGAAGCAAGACCACTCAAATATTCATCATAAGAGGATCCATACATAGAGAAATCAGCCATGAAAACATCCATGAAATTCTCTTGGTAATCCGAAAAAATACTAACCATGCATCGTTGGAATGTACCCCGAGTATTGCACAAACCAAATGGTATCCTTTTCTATGCACATGTGCCAAAGGGGAAAGTTAAGGTTATATTTTCCTAGTCCTCATCAGCAATATTGATCTGAATGTATCTAGAATACCCATCAATGAAATAGTAGTGGGACTTACCCAATATCCTCTCTATCATTTTGTCAATGATTGGAAAAGGGAAATGGTCCTTCATAGTGTGTTGGTTTAGTCGGTGATAGTCTATACAGACATGCCAACTATTTTGCACACGAGTTGGAACAAATTCATTGTTTTCATTTTTGATTACTGTAAGGAATTTTTTTAGGAAATAATTGAACATGACTGACCCGTTGACTTTTAGAGATAGTGTAAATGATTCTAGAAGCCCATAAATTTGTGACCTCCTTTTTCACAATATCTAGGAGGGTTGGCTTCAATCGACATTGTGATTACCTCACTATTTTAGCCTCATAATTTAATAATATATATTGTTTAAAAATTGATGGGATCATACCATTAATGTTAGCAAGTTTCCATGACAAAGCTTATTTATACTCCCTAAAAAGTCCAAGTAGTCGCAATTAATGCTCAAGAGGGGTGAACTAGAAATAATGAAGTGCATCTTGTTTCTATTCTCAAAATATGAATGTTGTAAATCATGAGACTATTGTTTTAGTTCCAATTCAGGTGAATTTTTTATTGATGTAAGTGTGTTTAAAAGTGAGAGGTCACTAATCTCATCTAACTGCTTAATGTTATCATCCTCAATAGAGGAATGAGATTTTACAAGCTTAGTAGTATCATTGACGGTCAAGAGATCTCCAGTGTTCATGAAATCATAAATCAATAAACATGAATTAAATTTCTCTAGAATACTACAAAAAACAATGCCTGAATCATTTCCAAGAATTTTTTTCAATAAAGAAAACTCAGAAATGAGATTAGGGGAATGAAATGAAGTTTTATCAAGGGAAGGGAGTACGTCTATAGAATTAACAGATATAGAGGAATGTTCTTATGAGGGGTGTTTCATGGCACAAGAATATTTAAATGGACTTTGTCACCACCAAATTCTAAAGATAATGTACCATTATAAAAATTAATTATGGTTTTAGCAGTTTTCAAGAAGGATCTTCTCAATATAATTTTGGCATGTCCATTCATCATATCATCTTCCATTTGTAGCTCATAAAAATCAGTATGAAAAATTAAAACTTTCACTCTAACAATGATATTATCTAACACCCCATAAGGGTGTGCGGTACTCTAGTTTTCCAGTTGAACAAAATTTCTAGTGGGATTCAGTTTCCCAACCTAAAATATAGAGTAAATTGAGTGAGGCATCAAATTTATAAAAGTACCTAAATCAGGCATGACATGTGAAAATGAATACTCCCCTATGGTGCGTGGAATAGAGAACATCCCAGGATCGTTGCACTTGGTGGGAAGTGATGGATCATTCAATGCTGATATGTTCCTCCCTAATCTCACCATTTCATCTCCATGAAGTTTCCTTCAGTGTGTACACATCTCCTTTAAAAACTTTTCATACCTTGAAATTTGTTTCACAACATCAATCAAGGGGATGTTTACTTGCAATTTTTTGAATGCTTCCAATATTTCCTTATCTAGTTCAGTTTCCTTTTTTTCTAGGATTAGTGGCCCTTTGGGGAAATGGAAGAGGAATGGGTGGGTTCAGAGACTCATCGACATACACACTTTTTCCTTTGGATGATCTTCTCTCAAAACATATTTTTTCAACAATTGGATCATTTGTAATGGTTGGGATGCAGGTTTCCACAGAAGGTGATGACTCTAATGGAAGATTAATTAGATCATATAGTTGTTTCACACTCCTAAGGGTGATAGAACTAACATTTCATTTATTTCTAGGGTTGACTAATGGTTGAGATGGTTGTTTACCTGACCCAGGACCTTGAATTTCTCCCACTAATTTAGCTAGATAGCCTAATTGGGTTTTGAGGTCTTGTATGGATGCCTAAGTGGTTTTTTGGAATTGGATATTGTTGTCAACCATCTGTTTAATAATATCTTATATGATAGACTCTGGTTATGGAGGGGGTTGTTTGAAAGGCCTTTGCGTTGGTTGGGGATTTCTGGGTTGTGGTGGTGGATGATTACTCTAACCCTATTGATTCCAAAATTGTTGAGGTTGGTTTGAATACCCCCTTTCCTACAGGTTTGTTTTTCTATCCACTCACGGTTGGATGGATAGTAAGGTTATTGCATAAATGGTTGGTTATAGGGGAAGCCTAGAAATATTTCCTCACAACTCTCACAAGATTCTCTCAATTGGGGGAATTGGTCAGAGTAGTGGGTGTCAGAAGAACCTATACCACAAGGGATGAGAGGAGGAGATTTTGATTGCCCTTGAAAAAGAGAAATTTTTCTTAGAAGGGTACTTACCGCTTCAGACATTGTGTCCACCTTCTTCTCAAATTCGGTACTTTTCCGCTCATGGACACCTCAAATGGGTACACTGGACCATCTACCAAATTGTTGAGTGTTCTGTTCCATGTTATCAATCAAGGGTCATGCAACAATTGGGGTCTTATCGACTAGTGCACCACTTATAGCATCATCAATCATATTTCTATCAATAGGGATTAAATTTACATATAAATTGAATTAAAAGTTGTTCACTTATTTGGTTTTGTGGGAAACATGATAAAAGCCTTTTAAAGCATTCCCAATATTCATGTAGTGTTTCCCCTTGTGATTTTCTTATACCACATATTTATTTTCTTATAGTTTTAGTGTGATAGGCTCGGAAATATTTTTTAAGAAAAAGGTGTTACATGTCGGCCCAGCCTCTTGCTGGAGAATAAACATAAAAAAGCCCGTCTTTGGAAGTCTATTATAATGAAATAGGTAATTCCCTTAACATTAATTTTTATTCAACCACATTTTTCGGTTTTAATTTAGAACACATAGTATGAAATTCATTTAGATTCTTGTGTGTATCTTCTACAGGCAGTCTATGGAATCTTGGTAATAAATGAATTAAACCTGGTTTTAGTATGAAGTTAGGTGCCTCGCCTGGATTTTGAATATATATGGGTTGGATATCATCATCAGGAGAGGATATTTATTTTAATTTTTGATTATGTTTATCCATGTTATTCAAGTTAATCTCAGTTTTAATGTGGTTTATTGAAGAAGAAGAAAAATAAGGATCAAGATGAGTGTTGATATTTTGTGTGTCCTCCTTCAATGGTTCCTCTTGTTTATCTCAAGGTCGCTGATATAGGATCCTCTCCAGTTTAGGTTTGAAACATTGTAAGTCTCTATGAGTAGAACTCCTCATACACAAAACCTATATAAGATATAAATTAAAACACAAAAATAAATGTAAATGTATAAGATAAAAAAACCTTGACAAAATTTACGAAAAAAAATATCAAAAACACTCACTAAAACCAAAGTACTCCCTCGAAATAGTGCCAAAATTTGACTGTGTTCACTACTAGAAAAATACCCTATACCAATGGTTTGAAACAGTTGTTATAGGCCTCCAAACCATTGGTTTATCCTATACCAATGGTTTGAAGAACCGTTGTCTAGTAATCCATGGTTATATGCCTACACCCACAGTTTTCAAAATCTTTGGTATAAGTAATATGAAAAATATATACCAATAGTTCCATAAAACTGTTGGTATATGTATTTCAAAAAAGAACCATTCTATTGATTTTGATCCTAGTAACTTTTTCTTAGGATTGAATGACCTAACCACTAACCGAACATGACTACTGTGAACATAATTTCATAAATATATATAGGTATTTTCATAAATATTTTAACTTTTTATTTATTTATTGTTCTCTTTGAGAAGATTACATTAAAAATACATGTAACTATACCAACGGTTCTCAAAACCATTGGTATAGACCTATACCAATGGTTTTGAAAACAGTTTGTATAGTTTCATTGATTTAGGGACCTATACCAAAGGTTTTGGGAAAACCGTTGGTATAGGGGGGACCTATACCAATGGTTTGGGGAAAACCATTGTTATAGAGTCTCTATTATGGACCTATACCAACGGTTTGGCCAAAATCGTTAGCATAGGTCCATATAAGTGACCTATACCAACATTTTTCCCAAAACCATTGGCATAGGTCCCCCATATACAAAAATTTTGTCCAAAACAGTTGGTTCATGTCCAAATTAGTGACCTATACCAATGGTTTTGGCTAAACCGTTGGTATATGTCCATATAAGTGAACTATACCAACAGTTTTCCCAAAACCGTTGGTATAAGTGTCACGAAATGTCAAATTGATTATGTCTTGAAGGAGGATTTATAATCTATGGCAGGACCTTTTTCATCTCTCATGGAGCATTGATAGGTTTTGAGTGTCTATTTTTAATAAGAATAACAAAAGAAGGGGTGATTTTGTAAACAATTTTAAGAAAGTAACATAACGCAAAGAGTTCTAAATTTGAAAGACAAAGTGGATTTTAAAAAATATGAGATAAATAAGTGATCATTGCTATGTTACAACATTACTTGAAGAGTTCCATGTTCTCAATTGGTTATTAGGTTTTTTATAATCATTGGTTGAGGGATGACCAAGATCTTGGTTCCCTTCTTTCCACTTAAAATGATCCACAAAGAACCACCCCTTGACACAAAAATCATGTTTTCATGGTTTGGACCTCAAACATAGAGTGAAATATACCAATGTATACTGAAATCTCATGTATTTTTGAGAGAAAGAGGATACTTGTTTTGTCCAATTAGAACAACCAAAGATTTCCACTTGAATCTCAACCCAATCAGTATTGAAGGGGGTAATGTTTCACTAAATTAAACCAAATAAATGAATTCAGAGAAGAAGCATAAAAACATTAAAAAAATTGAAATAATCCACAAACATATTACAAAAAACTTGTAGAATATAAGGTGTCATAACACCCACTTCAAGTGTGTAGGTCCCTCGCAATAATCGCCCACTGTTTAGTTCCACATCAGGAGGAGGAGGAAGCTCGGGAGGAACTCCTACTTCATTATTGATCCCCCTTTGAGGATAGGGCCCTCCAGAACATCAAAGACGAAGATATGACTTCTCTAGAACTCCAAATTGGAGGCCCTTCACTTCTTGGCCGAACTTACAAATGGGGAACCCAAGGTGCAATTTTTAGGAAAATGTGAAGGTTGTTTTGAACACACAGATTTCTTAAAACAGATTTTCAAATGGGTTTTGACCTCCAGACAACTTTATCTCGTTTTGGAGATAATAAAAAGTTATATAACCCCACTTTAATGTCTCCAACAAATTTTTGGAATCTTTTTTATAAGTAGATCCCGAGATATGGACAGATCCCAGCACACCACTTTTGACTTCATGTAGATTAGGTGTGTTGGACCGATCAGGTTGTTTGGGCTAACAGATGAACTAATGTAACGTGGATTTCTTTAGATAAAATGTATTGTAATATATTTTGGACCCTCCCACCAAATTACACCCCATTTAGATGCATGGTTCTATATAAGTCTGCAGATGAGTCCACTAGTATGCATTGATCCTGCGCAGTTTGGCCGATTTTTCATGGACATCATCATGGGCTCTTCAAATCACCTCCTCCTACAATGGAATCATCAAAACAAGTAATATTTTATTTATTAACAGTGATAAAACACTAATTGATTCAAAAATGGAATGAAATTTGGTATTATTTTTATAATTTTCTATATAAAACAAGTTTAACACAATGGTGTGAGGGTGAAAAGGAAATAGTGAATCATGGTGCGATCAGCTATATACGTCATCTGTTACTTAGAGCATAACCTTTTGGATGCACTTATTCTTTTTAAACATATCCCAATATTTCATATACTATGATGACAAACAACCTACATTTGATTTATATTTGAATTTATCATTTGTGATTTCTAATGAATATAAAATATTTTTCTAATTATTATTTCTCTTTAATTATTTAGTGGAATATCTTTTATTTGAGTTTCAAGAAATCTCAATATGTAAAATATTGTATGAGTATATCATGTTTTGAATAAGGAATATTTATATATAATGAAATTATGTTACAATAAGACTAGATTTTAGACATATTGAAAAGTAAATGTCTTTTAAAAATATATAATAGAGGAAGTATCATACGAAAAAAGAATATATAACACAATATGAGACATTCAACAAGAATTATCCTATGAAGATTGAATGACATACATAATCAGTAAATGTTAAATTATATAATCAAATAAGATATGAAAGTTTTACATGATGTGTTTTGGAAATTATTTTATCATATGAAGATTAAATATCATATGAGTCTGTAAAATATCCTATGAACAAAAGAATTATCTTATAAACCAATATTTCTATAATAGATACTAAAATTTAATTATAATATGATGTAGAACATCATATTATACTAAACATTTATTTTAGAAGATTAAAGTATTATGAAAAGTAATGATATCTTTTAAAGGTGAACTTATCACACAATTTAGAATAACTCTCCACTTAGTCTAATGTCAAATGAAGTGTTCAAGTACTATATTAAAGTATAAATTACCATGAATAGAAGGAAAATATTACAACAAATAAGAATAAATATGATGAAAAATATCACTATGAAAACACATAGAAATATGAAAATATATGATGTTAACTAATTTTCAATATTTAATTTGATTACTGAGATATTTATTACCATTACAGTATTACAAAAAAAATTCCATGCCAACAATTTTTATATAAAAACAATGATGTTGAATGGGGAAATAGCGATTTAAATATTGTTTCTATTTCAAAGAACATGTATAATTAAAAAAATGATAGAAGTTAAAGTCAAAGACTACCTCATTCTTTACTATTTCCAGAGAATGACACAAGTAGAATAAATATGAATGTTTTTTAAGGATTATACTCCCTCAACAATTTGGAAGGAAATTTTTTCAATTCAAATATAATCAGAGCTACTATTAAGATTCAATATAACTCTCTTATGTAAATCCGAATCTATATTTTTCATGATCATTCTTACTATGAATTTAAATATAAACATCTATGTCTACTAGGAATTCAAGAATATGTAATATAACTTAAGAACCTATACATGTTCTCCCTGATGTCATATTATATCTCACTTGACATTATTCATCAACTATCACTTGTTTCTCGAAACTATGTCTCGAAACAACACGATTATATATATATATATATATATATATATTTCAATATTACACTCCATGAAATGATTCTGTAATGATTGTGGATTGGTATTATAAATGGGATATCCCAATAATGGATATTAGAACATTGTTTAATAGTTTGTAGTTTCTTTCAATTGACTGTTCATGCCCTTAAAAAGGGACATCCATAGATAAAATCCCTAAGATCACTGAGAGAGTGATTTGTGGAGCGGACGAATGGATATTTGTGCACCAAAACACTATAAATTTTTCTGTTATTCTATATCTATTATTTTTTTATTTTCCACATATTATCTAATTTAAAGCGGGGAATGGTTTTATATATGTTCAAATAGAGTGCTCTTTAGTAGGACAAAAATTTAATAACTCAATTGACTTCCCTTCAGAGTTATTGTGAGAGACTTACTAGGAAAAAAATTAGTTTCTAATATTGATAATTTCAGGTTTCGATCCTTTATTAGTTGAACCATAATTGCATATTTGGTTTCTAAATTATAAAATTATTGACATGTAATGTAAATGATTATAAATCCGTAATTCAATCAAGAATATTATGGTTTATAGAATGCTCGATTGACTCTTTCTTTGAAGAACCTTGTATTAAATGTTTATCTAAAGGATTTCAGTCCTTATACAATACATACGAGTGAACCATAGTCTAGGGAGGCTAAAACCATAGTTTAATATGATCTAAACCAAAAATAATTTGATAATATCATTATGTTTGAGGTACTAAAGAGTTTAATAATGTTTTGTATAGTGGTAAAACCCTTGAAATGTGAACTACAATTATTGTCTCAATTGAGCAAATGAAAAACATCAAGGAACATATGTACATGAAATCCAAGATTCTGTTCAAAGCCTTCAAAAAGATAGATGATGGGAGAATAAATTATATATATGAGGTAACTCATGGATATTTTCAATGATATTACTATTTTGGGAACTTCTATTCACGAACGTGATCAAGGATTAAATATTCTTAGAGTTTTATCTTTTATATGGAGTGAAATATTTTTTGAAATTAGTAGATTTACACCTATAAATGATCTGAAAATAAAGTTCCAAGATGGAAGTGGAAATAAGTATAATTTAGAGATGCATACATGTGTTATTCATCACAATCTATCTAAAAATTAAAATACTATATTAAATGTTTCTAATTATAAAGATGTGAAGAAAGAAACAAATTTCAATGATGGATAAATATCTTGGTTTTTTCAAAAATTAAAAAAGGATCAAGATAATAGAATATAGTTAAATATATCATTCAAAAGTATTATTTTTTTATTCAAACTCAACGGGTGTAAGATGTTATAATTTCTATATGTTAGGACACATCATGTTTGAATGTTCTTATATTAAAGATAAGATTAAATAAAAAAATAACATTCATAAGAAATATGATTACCTAGTAATGAGAAAAAGGAAATGAAGTCTACATGGAGTGATTCTGTTGTCTCCCATGATTACTCACACTATGAATTATATGCCAGGAAATCATATCTGAAATAAAACATGTGCTTTGTAATCTTAAATGTACATCAACTTTATTTTTCACCTTTTGAACCAAAATAATAATATGAATGAAAACATTGAACATATGAAAAATTAAATAAACATTATCTAAAGTTATAAGACCATTATGAGACCTTAAAGAAAAGTAAAACACTCTTAAGAAACTAGATTATGTTGTAAATTTTGAGAAATATGTTCTAACAAAATATATTTATGAACTATAATATAAAAAAGACAATCTTTTTTCAGGTTCTCATATCATTAAAATATAAATAAACCAATTAATGGATAAATTCATAGATCTAAAAAATATTATAGTTATTCATAATTAGGGGGAAAATATCTCAATTAAATCAATATAATAAAAAAGAAAATAAATCTAAACAAGTAATTTATAGTAATCAAGAAACCTAATGTTTTATAAGAATTATTTTGTTCATAGTTTTAAAAATAAAAACATCTTTAATAATACTTTTTTCTATAATTATGAAAAAGAAAAAATTCTAATGATTTTTATCGAAGATAGAATTATTTTTGGGGTTTGAAAGATAAATTTATTTCAAAAAAACAGGCGAAATTTTAATTCTGTAAATTCTAGAAAATATTGTTATATTTGGGATCCTAAATCTTTTATAGCTAACATTGTTGGACCTAAAAGCATTTGGGTAATAAAGAACCTTATTTTACAATTTTTTTGTGAAAACCCCAATAGAATTTTAATTCCAGTGGTTTATGGAAAATAGATACTAAATACATATGATTGTATAATTATTTTAATATACACTAACTGTCCAAGATTAATGAAGGCATTTCCATATTTGGTGAAAATACCAAAGGAAATATTCTTCGAGTTGGAACAGATTGAGATCCAAATTCATTCTCCATCAACAATGTAAGTTTTATTGAAGACATTAAGTGTAATATTATAATAATTTCAAAACTCATTAATTATGGGTTCAATGTTGATTTCTCTAATGTTCCTTGTTATTATTTTAAAGATAAACTGATTAAATTTAGAGTGAAAAAAAATAAAATGATTACACACTAGATATTCATTTTTTGAGAAAAATTATTAATTTTTTTGAATGATGAAATTAATAAATATCGGATTTCAAATAGAATACAAGATAATTTTAATTTATATTAATTAAAAAAATTATATTGGAAACATTTTATTTCTGATTTTCCTCAACATAAATTGAAAAAAATAGACTAGGTGATTCATGCCAAATGGGGAAGCATAAATATTCATCTTTCAAACCAATAAAATTGGTTGTGACTTACAGACCATTAGAACCTATTAATATAGATGATTACATCTAAAAACTAAATCCTATATGTAAAATATATTTGTTATGTTTTAATTTATCATTTTTATAGATTTACATTAGTTTATTTATTAAGACTTACGAGTACAGATTTTGTTGTCATTATAAAATTCGGTAGGCTAGTATAAAATGAGACTGATGCTAAAATAGTCTATTTGGGAAGTAACGATGGAGAATAAATTAAGATTCATTAATTTAATTAATTTTTCATAAAATTCCCTAACCCCAATTACCCAGAGTCAGTGCATTACTTCATAACGTTGGCATGATCACAAAAGATCAAGTCTCGAAAGACCGTTTAGTTTAGTTGCCTTGGAAACACTAGATACATTCATAAGTCTTACATTACATCATAAAGTAAAACAAAACTAAAACATCTTCTCTTCATATCCCCTTATATTATCTCTGCAAGTCATTCATATTATACTTCTTCACATCCTGGAAAAATTAAAACATTGAAAGGGGTGAGCTCAGATGCTCAGTAAGGAAAACAATATAGCGGAAGCTTTCATAAATAAACATTAACATTTAAGGCAGTGTATAACTAAAACAAAATCCCTTTAAACATGAACTTTAGCATAATATGGCAAAAGTAAAATGAAATAATTCCCTTTACTTACTCACATGGATATTATACTAGTCGAATAATCACAAGAAATATCAATAACCACTTTCATAATGATGGAATGCATAATGCCAGACTATCATAACCACGTAGCCAAGGCCTTGTTCCAAGACCACAAATAAGATTTTTTCAAGGCCTATTGCCAAGACACTAGTTTGTCTCATGAGACCTACCGATGCATCGAGGAGCTATAGCGGGCTCCACCCGTCACTTATTAAGTCCAATGCATTCCTCATATGAACATGTTTAAACATATCATAAACCATAACATAATCGTATCACATAAAATATGCATAAAGAAAACATAAAATTTCCACATTTAAATCACAAGATATCAATTCAACACATTTTTATAATAAAAAAATTTTCAAAACCATTTTCAAACCCAAAATAAAAGAAAATTAAAACATTGTATTTATTTTTCATTTAAAAAAAATTTACGGCTTGTAGAGGAAGCCGAAACTCAAAAAATAGTCACGGCGGCGGAGATTTCATTGGCACCGCATACGAATGAAAAAACATTCCCTTTTGTCTTTTAGTAAAAACGCTTCATATAAAAATATTCCTTTTGAATAAAAGTAAACGTCAAAGGGGTTTATACACTGTATAAAAGAAATTTGTGTATAAAACAAAATATGCCTCAATGAAAGGAGATTGAGACGAAGTCCTTTCAAAGATCATTTTTAAAATAAAATAGATATATTACGTGTATTCACTATAAGTACACATAACTAAAGTACAAATACAAGATAGTAAATAATAATATCATGACATAATTTGAATGTAGGAGATTAACCCAAAGAATGGAAATTGGGTTATGAAATTCCCTTACCTTGCATCCTGTCTTGACTCGACCGTTCATTAACCTCATGAATAATAAACTAAAGTTAATTTATAGTTTATTAATAACCTTTTCAAGTTTATTATTCCTTTAATACCACTTATTACCATGTTATGAACATTATGTAATTATTTAATTTAATAACGGTCGTTTTGTCAATCTTTGGTACTTGAGTCAAAAATTAACTTCTTATAATTACAAGTTGTTCATGTGGTGAAATATCCATTATATACAGAATTATATTCATGATATATATATCATATATATCATATATATCCAGTATATACATGCATTTATAATATTCCATAACATTTAGAGGTAAGAAATGAAATGCACTATTCATGGAGACGGTAAGCTGTACGTACGCATGAACGCTACTTTCATTTCTATTTAATATTTAATTAAATCATAATGATATAAAGGTATATTATAATTCCAGTATAATATCACATATAATATCATTTACTCCATCCTTTATACATCCCACATATGGCATTAACGATTCAAATCACTTTGAGGGGGTGGTAGTCCGCACTTCCTAAAATGAAAATATTGTGTTTACCCATAATGGAAACAATAAAGGTATGCCATAAATGAAAAATAAAGAACCTTAAGTAAAACATAAACATATTATATATCATATATAAATATAGTTACATATTAATGTCCAATTATGAAGGTGTTATATGAGTGTTGAACAATCATCGTTTCATGAGGCAGAAATTCTCCAACCACAGAAACAATATGTTCTTTAACCATTAGATGTAGGTGTGTGTAAGTGTAGCTCGAATACATATTATAACAACATACTATTATATTTAGGATACTGGTGATGTTACAAAATAAATGAATAAAAAGAGTTTAGGAGCTTGGATAAGCAAAATAAAACAAAATAACTTAAGAGAAGACATTACCTTAAAATCGGGTAACTCTTTTGATTTGAGCCAAAGGATTCCTTGGGAAGAATTATGCCCAAAGTGAGGCTTCTAAGAGTAGGGGAGGTAAGTTGGGAGAGTATTTGGGCAGAGTTTGGCCAAGCCAAAAGGCTTTGATAATGTGAGTAAGGTGGTAGTGGTGGGGGCCTTTTATAAGTGGAGAGGAGGGGCACTCATGGAAAGTAATGAAATGTTACTTTATTATACAATGCTTTTCGGATTCTAAAGGTCCCACACTTATATAATTCGAGGATAAGGTGATAAGTGTTCGAAATATTCTCATCCAATAGTATTTGGACAAGTGTAATGCTTAGATTTTACATTATCCTTCCATTTTATTAAAATCGTTAATTAATGAGGTAATCGCTGCATCATCATGGTGTCATAAATAATTTAATTTATTTAATGTCAAAAAATTATAAACAAAATATAATTATGTATGAAATATTTTTATCTTTCTAATGAAAATTTATAGTCAAAAATATGACTTCTATAACCCCATTTAAAAATTGTTTTAGTAAAACAACTCTTGTTTGTGACATTTTTATTTTAACATTAAATAAAAAGTTTTTTATGTCATTTTCCTACAAAAGTGGCTCCATGGGGTCCCAATGTTGACCCATGGATTTTCCTAGTCGGCCATGACTCATCCAATAGGAGTAGGACAAGTGTAAAGTTCGTTTCATATTGTTATAACATTATCTTTACCTTAAATTACACTAATTACCTTTAATCGTGATTATTTAAACATAAAAGTTACTATTCACCAAAATTTATTTTAATCCCATTGAACCACATTTTACTTCCTGATGACAACCATGTATGTCATATTTTTTAAAATCAAATCACAGAAGTGATAATATTTCATTTATATGAAAAATCAGTTATTTAACTACCACTTAGTAGTTTCACTATTCATCAAAAATTGAAGTTTTTCAGGACAATGCCAAAATTTCACCCTATGCTATAATTGATATTCCGAATTCAAAAATGATGTCTATTTTAAAAAATTCAAAATATATAAGTTTCATTAATTAATTTTATAATTAATTCCTACTTTCACAACAAATAATTTGTTTTTATGAAACTATATATATCAAAAGATTGACAATTGTTTACGTCTAATTTCAAAGTGAAATTAATTATAATGAAAAGCATTGGATAAAATGGTAAAAATATATTCTAATTATACTTTAAAACCACTCAATAGTATAATTTATCACTATAAATTATTTTGATTAAAAAAGTTGGTTTTAAGTATTCTTCTCTATTCATAAAAAAATTGGAAGTTCTCAGAAAATTACAAAAATTTCAACATAGAATAACTTTGATATTCCGAATAAAAAAACGAAGTCCATTTGGAAAGATAAAATTTATAAAATTTTAAAAAGTAGGTATTACTATTCATAACAGCTACTTTGATTGGTTGTGGTGTGTGTTAAAACTCGATGTTGCGTACAACACATGCTACTATATTATTCAAAGAGAAGTGTACCGTGGAAGCTTGGGGTGTTACATTCTCCCCTCATTCAAATAATTTCATCCTCAAAGTTTCATATAATATCACTGTATAAAAAGACTCGGGTGATTCTTCATCATAAGTTTCTCAGGTTCCCACGTTGCCTCTTCCATCTTATGGTTTCTCCATAGAACTTTTACCAGACGAGTCGTCTGGTTTCTCAACACTTGTTCTCTTGTATCAAGAATCCTGACGGGCACTTCGAAATAAGATAGATCGGGTTCCAGTTCTAATTTCTCATAGGTGAGAACATGCGTTGGGTCAGACATGTATTTTCTCAATAGTGATACGTGGAATACATCATGAACTTTGGAGAGACTTGGCGGCATTGCCAATGGTAAGCTACAGCCCCAATTCGTTCTAGAATTTCGAAGGGTCCGATGTACCTAGGACTCAATTTACCCTTCTTACCGAAACGTATAACTCCCTTCCATGGTGATACCTTTAAGAAAACATGATCTCCTGCCTGAAACTCCAAATCCTCCCTTCAATTTTCAGCATAGCTCTTCTGCCTACTTTGAGCTGCTTTGATGTGGTTTTGGATTACCTTCACCTTTTCCATCATTTCCTCCACCAGTTCTGGGCCTACAAGTTTTCTTTCACCAACATCATCCCAACAGGTTGGTGTGCAACATCTCTTTTCGTATAACGCTTCATATGGTGCCATCTAAATACTTGAATGGAAGCTATTGTTATAGGAAAATTCTACCAGAGGTAAATATTGATCCCACATTCCTTGAAAGTCAAGTGAGCATGATCTCAACATGTCTTCTAAGGTTTGAATAGTTATTTCTGATTGTCCGTCTGTTTGAGGGTGGTAAGCAGTGCTCAAATGATGTTCAGTATCCAAGGCCTTCTGAAGACTTTTCCAGAATTTTGATGTAAAGCGGGGATCACGATCTGAGACAATCGACAAGGGTACTCCATGAAGTCTCACAACATCATTAATATATAGTCTTACTAGACGTTCAAGTGGCAGATCTTCCCTTATAGCAAGAAAATGTGCTGACTTGGTGAGACGATCAACAATGACCCATATTGCATCATTCCTTCTAGGGGTCTTTGGTAGTCCCATGACAAAGTCCATCATAATATTATCCCATTTCCACTCAGGTATGGGAAGAGGTTGCAATACTCCACCAGGTTGTTGCCTTCCTGCTTTAACTTGTTGGAAAACCATACACCGTGACACAAAATCAGCAATCTCCCTTTTCATGTTGTCCCACCAAAAATTTACATTTAAGTTTCTATACATTTTAGTGCTCCCAGGGTGTTTAGAGAAATTGGAACTATGAGCATCATCCAACAATTCCCTCTTTAAATCAGGTACATCAAGAACACAAAGTCTTCTCCCAAATTTCAAAATTCCATCTTCATAAACAAAGTCACTCAACCGCCCATCATTCACATCTTTAATCTTCTTTTTCAACACTTCATCATCAGACTGAGAACTCTTTATCCTTTCTAGTAAAGTTGGTTTGGCAAATATTTGAAAAAGTTTTGATTTTTCTCCCTCCACGGTGATTCCCATATCCATCTTTACTAGATCCATGAAAATAGGATCCCTTTCCACTCTCATCATGTTCAAAACTCCACGATCTTCTCTACTCAAAGCATCTGCAACCTTATTTTCCTTCCCTGAGTTGTAGTGTATCGTGCAATCATAATCCTTTAGAAGTTCAAGCCATCGTCTTTGCCTCATGTTGAGTTCTTTTTGTGAGAAAATATATTTCGAACTCTTGTGATCGATATATATCTCAAATATTTCACCATAGAGATAATGTCTCCATATCTTCATGGCAATGATTACATCAGCTAACTCGCGATCATGAGTAGGATAGTTCTTCTCAGGAATTTTTAGCTGTCGTGATGCATAGGCAATAACCCTATCATTCAACATAAGAACACAACCAAGTCCTTTCATTGATGCATCACTATAAATAACAAACCCATCATTTCCTGATGGTAGTATCAATATAGGAGCATTGACTAATCTTCTCTTCTGTTCTTCAAAATATTTTTCACACTCTTTTTTCCCGACAAATTTAACCCCTTTACGTGTGATCTTCGTTAATGGGTTAGCCAATCTGGCAAAATTCTGGACAAAACGTTGATAATAACCTGCCAATCCAATAAAGCTGCGTACCTTAGTTATATTCATCGGTGCTGGCCATTCTTGGATTGCCTTGGTCTTGGAAGGATCAATAGAAATTCCATCTTCAGAGACAATATGGCCAAGAAAAGAAATCTCCTGAAGCCAAAATTCACACTTGCTAAACTTCCCATATAATTCATGCCTTCTAAGAGTTTTCAAGATAACACGCAAGTGATTTTCATGATTTTCGTAGCTTTTGGAGTATACCAAAATATCATCAATAAATACCACTAAAACTCATCAAGATATTCCTTGAAAACTCTATTCATTAGATCCATGAATACAGAGGGTGCATTAGTTAATCTGAAAGGCATTACTGTAAACTCGTAATGCCCGTATCTTGTTCGAAATGGTGTCTTCAGAATGTCATCCTTCTTCACACACAATGGATGGTATCCAGATCCAAGTTCAATCTTTGAAAAGTATTGAGATCCATGCAATTGGTCAAATAAATCATCAATGCGAGGTAGGGGATACTTGTTATTTATTGTTATAGCATTGATCTCCCTGGAGTCAACACACAACCTCATAGATCCATCTTTCTTCTTAACAAAAAGGATAGGGGATCCCCAAGGAGAAACACTTGGGTGAATAAATCCCTTATTACTCAATTCCTCTAGTTGTTTCTTTAGTTAAATTAATTCCACGGTGGCCATCCTATAAGGGGTCTTCGATATGGGCCTTGATCCAGGAATTAAATCAATGGAAAACTCAACTTCTCATTCTAGAGGATATCCAGGTAAATCTTCTGGAAACACATCTACATATTCCTTCACAGTAGGTACTTTCTCTATTTGAACATTCCTTTCCTCGCCATTAGTCATTTCATTCTCTTCCTCCCCAATAATTGAATTTAGTTGAGCTACTGGGGGTGGATCTAACTAAGAATTAGGTGGTGACAATTCTGCTCTAAAAATAAGGTGTTCCTTATCATCATCATCAAAAAATCGTAACCTCCTTCTTCTTACAATAAATCATTGCATCATAGTCCGAAATCCAATCCATACCGAGTATTATATCAAACTCAATCATAGGTATGAAAATTAGATCAGCGGATAAAGAAAAATTACGTGCTCTAATAGGGACTGATTCACAAAACTTTGTTGCAATAATACTTCCCTTATGAGTTTTGACTGACAATTCTTATGTTAAATCAAATTGGAAATATCTAATTTTCTTAGAAAACTGGGAAGATATGAAACAATGTGATGACCCAGAATCAAATAATGCATTTTCTAAACTTGAGGAAACCATTAAATTACCTTCCACCACGTCTTTCAGAGCATCAACCTCAACAGTAGTGATAGCATAAGCATGGCCTCGATCCCTTGGCCTCTTCTGAGTCAAGTTCCCCTGAAGCTAAGGACAATAATTTGTATAATGCCCCATATCTATACAATTATAGCATTCCACATTGACAGAAACTTTCTTTCCCTTTCAATCATGAGCTTGGTGGCCTTTTTCACCACACTTGTAAAAGACTCCCATTCCCTTCAAGCCAGTACCGGGGTGTTTATTTCCATATTTACTGCAAGAATGATATTCAACTCTTCCCTTCTTCTCCTTATTTCCATTTCCAGATTGATCAGAAGATCTCTTCTTTTCTTGCTTTTCTTTAAAGTCATGAGACTTAGAGATTTCCTTTTCCGTCTTGATAGCACACGAGACAATATATTCATATGATGAGAATGTTTGTGAGACTAATGCTCGACGAAGAAATGGTTTTAACCCATCTAAGAAACGAAAAATATTAATTCTTGGGTTACATATATAATCTGCAGCATGCCTCACCAACCTTGTAAAGTTAGCCTCATACTTTGCGACATTCTCATCCTCCTTCTGCCTCAGACTCAGAAATTTTCTTTCCATTTCTGCTCGATGGTCATGCGGAATGTATTTTTCTAAGAAAATTTCCTTAAACTCCCTCCACTCCATACTTGATACTTCTTCATCTTCCATTGTATTTTGAATCAGCTACCACCATTGATCAGCATCTCCAGTGAGGCGGTAGACTTCCATGACAGCCTTCTCACTTTTTCTACTCCCCATGGCGTGGAATATTTCCTCTAAGGAGTTTATCCATTGCTCAGCTACTAATGGATTTGTACCCCCATTAAATGATGGCAGTTGTTGCCTCATGAAGCGGTCTAACATTGATTCTCCACGTTGCGGATCAGGGTGCTCCATACGAGTAAGTTTATTATTCATAACCTGAGTGAGTTGTCCCAGAATGGTAATAAGTTGATCAGCACCAGTTGTATCTCCAGCTCCATAATAATTATCTTGAGCAGGAGAGAAATCCCTACACGGAGTGCGTGCATTGATACCGTTTCCATTCCTTCCACTGGGCTCCATTTCTAAACAATGGCATAAACTAGATTAGTTTTTGAACCAAAATACATAATTCCATACTTATAAAATTCTTAACATAAATTGAACTATTTATGGATATAATCCATAATCATAAAAAAATTTCTTTGAGGATGTATATACTCATAACCCTTCATAGTGGTTTGTAAAGAAAACGAGAATTATCCTAAGCATATCCCTCGGGAGTGTCGTAACCAAGAGTGTATCAAGGCCTATTGTCGTGCACCAGTTCCCGTTCGAGTCTATCTCAAAGCGGTGTTTTCGGGTTTTACCCCTAGGTACATCTCTGCCAGAGCCACCTCTACCAGCTTGTATCCAGATTGGGATGTATTGCTCGGAAAACTCAAAAAATCTCTATAATACAAAAATTCTAGGAAGTTCTTCTATATTAATCCTCAAAGTCTACCTTTGGACTATGTGCTCTAATCAGAGTTTATCTAAATCTAGCTTCCATGGTTAGTACTAAACTTCCTCTAATACCAACGTTAACGCCCCGACCCCAGTTACCCAGAGTCAGTGCATTACTTCGTAACATTGGCATGATCACAAAAGATCATGTCTCGAAAGACCGTTTATTTTAGAAGCCTTGGAAACACTAGATACATTCATAAGTCTTACATTACATTATAATGTAAAACAAAACTACAAAATCTTCTCTTCATATCCCCTTATATTATCCCTGCAGGTCATTCATATTATACTTCTTCGCATCCGGGAAAAGTTAAAACATTGAAAGTGGTGAGCTCAGATGCTCAGTAAGGATAAAAATATAGCGGAAGCTTTCATAAATAAACATTAAAATTTAAGGCAATGTATAACTAAAACAAAAGCCTTTTAAACTTGAACTCTATCATAATATGGAAAAAGTAAAATGAAATAATTCCATTTACTTACTCACGTGGATATTCTACTAGTCGAATAATCACATGAAATATCAATAACCACTTTTATAATGATGGAATGCATAATGCCAGACTATCATAACCACGTAGCCAAGGCCTCGTGTCAAGACCAGAAATAAGATTTTGTCAAGGCCTATTTCAAAGACACTAGTTTGTCTCATGAGACCTACCAATGCATCCAGGAGCTATAGCGGGCTCCACCCGTCACTTATTAAGTCCAATTAATTCCTCATATGAACAGGTTTAAACATATCATAAACAATTACATAATCGTATCACATAAAATATGCATAAAGGAAACATAACATTTCCACATTTCAATCACAAGATATCAATTCAACACATTGTTATAATAAAAACACTTTCAAAACCATTTTCTATACCAAAATAAAAGAAAATTAAAACTTTGTATTTATTTTTCATTGACAAAAATTACGGCTTGTGGAGGAAGCCGAAACTCAAATAATAGTCACAGCGGCGGAGAAGTCGTTGTCGCAGAAAATTTAAGAAAAAAAATTCCTTTTTGTCATTTAGTAAAAACGCTTCGTATAAAAAGATTCATTTTTAATAAAAGTCAAAGTCAAAGGGGTTTATACACTGTATAAAAGAAATTTGTGTATAAAACAAAATATGCCTCAATGAAAGGAGATTGAGACGAAGTCCTTACAAAGATCATTTTTAAAATAAAATAGATCTATTATGTGTATTCACTATATGTACACATAACGAAATTACAAATACAAGATAGGACATAATAATATCATGACATAATTTGAAAGTAGGAGATTAACCCAACGAATGGAAATTGGGTTATGAAATTCCCTTACCTTGCGCCCTGTCTTGAATAGATCATTCTTTAACCTCCTGAATAATAAACTATAGTTAATTTATAGATTCTTAAGAACATTTTCATGTTTCTTTTTCCTTTAATATCACTTATTACCATGTTATGAACATTATGTAATTATTTAAGTTAATAACGGTCGTTTTGTCGATCTTTGGTACTTGAGTCAAAAATAATCTTTTTATAATTACAAGTTGTTCATGTGGTGAAATATCCATTATATCCAGAATTATATTCATGATATAGATATAATATATCTTATATATATCCAGTAAATACATGCATTTATAATATTCCATAACGTTTAGAGGTAAGAAATGAAATGCACCGTTCATGGAGAAGTAAGTCGTACATACGCATGAATGCTTCTTTCATTTCTATTTCGTATTTAATTAAATAATAATGATATAAAGGTATATTATAATTCTAGTATAATATCATATATAATATCATTTACTACATCCTTTATACATCCCACATATGGCATTAACGATTCAAATAACTTTGAGGGGGCGGTAGTCCGCACTTCCTAAAATAAAAATATCACGTTTACCCATAATGGAAACAATAAAGGTATGCCATAAATGAAAAATACAGAACCTTAAGTAAAACATAAACATATTATATATCATATATAAATAGAGTTACATCTAAATGGCCACGTTTGAAGGTGTTATATGAGTGTTGAACAATCATTATTTCGTGAGGCAGAAATCGCCATCCACAGAAACAGTATGTTCATTAACCATTAGATGTAGGTGCCTGTAAGTGTAGCTCAAATACTTCTTATAAAAACATCCTAGTATATTGAGGATACTGGTGTTTTTACAAAAGAAATGAATAAAAAGAGATTAGGGGGTTGGATAAGCAAAATAAAAAAAAATAACATAAGAGAAGACATTACCTTAAAGTCGGGTAACTCTTTTGATTTGAGCCAAAGGCTTCCTTGGGAATAATTCTGCCCAAATTTAGGATTCTAGGAATAAAGGAGGGAAGTTGGGAGAGTATTTGGGCTGAGGTTGGCCGAGCCAAAAGGCTTTTATAGTGTGAGTAAGGTGGTAGTGGTGGGGGCATTTAATAAGTGGAGAGGAGGGGCACTCTTGGAAAGTAATGAAATGTTACTTTATTATACAATGCTTTTCGGATTCTAAAGGTCCCACACTTATATAATTCAAGTCTAAGGTGATAGGGTTCTTAATATTTTCCTCCAATAGGCTTTATACAAGTGTAATTCTTAGATTTTACATTATCCTTCCATTTTATTAAAATCGTTAATTAATGAGGTAATCGCTGCATCATCATGGTGTCATAAATAATTTAATTTATTTAATGTCTAAAAATTATAAAAAACATATAATTATGTAGGAAATTATTTTAGCTTTCAAATGAATATTTATAGTCAAACATATGACTTGTATAACCCCATTTAATTTTTTTTTAGTAAAACAACTCTTGTTTGTGAAATTTTTATTTTAACATTAAATAAAACGTTTTTAATGTCATTTTCCTACCCAAGTGGCTCCATGGGGTCCCAAAGTTGACCCATGGATTGTCTTGGTCGGCCATGACTCATCCAATAGGGTTAGTACAAGTTTAAAGGTCATTTCATATTATTATAACATTATCTTTACCTTAAATTACACTAATTTCCTTTAATCATGATTAATTAAACTTAAAAGTTAATATTCAACAAAAATTATTTTAATCCCATTGAACCACATTGTACTTCCTAATGAAAACCATGTAAGTTGGATTTTTGAAAATAAAATCACAGAAGTGGTAATATTTCATTTAAATGAAAAATCAGTTATTTAACTACCACTTAGTGGTTTCACTATTCATCAAAAATTGAAGTTTTCCAGAACAATGCCAAAATCTCACCCTAAGTTATAATTGATATTCTGAATTCAAAAAATATGTCTATTTTACAACATTCCAAATATATATGTTTAATTAATTAATTTTATAATTAATTCCCGCTTTCACAACAAATAGCGTGTTTTTAAGAAACAATATATATCATAAGATTGATAATTGTTTATGTCTAATTTCAAAGTGAAATTAATTATAATGAACACCATTGGATAAAATGGTAAAAATATATTCTAATTATACTTTGAAACCACTCAATAGAATAATTTATCACAATAGATTATTTTGATTAAAAAAGTTGTTTTTAAGTATTCTTCACTATTGATAAAAAAATTGGAAGTTCTCAGAAAATTACAAAAATTTCAACGTAGGATAACTTTGATATTCCGAAAACAAAAACGAAGTCCATTTGGAAAGATAAAATTTATAAAATTTCAAAAAGTTGGTATTACAATTCATAACAGCTACTTTGATTGGTTGTGGTGTGTGTTAGAACTCGAAGTTGCATACAACACATGCTACTGTATTATTCAAAGAGAAGTGGATTGTGGAAGCTTGGGGTGTTACATTTCACAAAACAAGTCATTAAACATGAATTTCCTTATTAATGGACACTACAAAATAATGGTTCTTTTGAAAGAATGAATAGGACCTTGTGAGAAATTTATAGAACAATTTTATTAATATTGAAATCCCACTAACATTAAGGATGATGATATTAAGAAAGCATAAATTGTAATTAATCTTGTTTTAATAAGATTTATCTTCAAAAAAACACCATATCAGTTATGGAACTATAGAAAATAAAATGTTGTATACCTTAATGAATTTGGATGAAAATTTTATATCTTGACAAATGATGAAAATATTGTTAACCTTGATCTAATGGTAGATGAAGGAATCTTCCTAGTATATTTTACTACTTTAAAATCATATAGTGTTTTTAATAAGAAGTAAAAGAAATTGAATAATCCACTCTAGTAAAGTTGGATTAATATGATACCTTTAATCACAAAACGATCCAAATAGATGACCTATGTGATTCTATAGACAATCGAATTCTTTAACAACTCTTTGATGAAAAAAAAATATGATTATATATATGTTTAACAAGTATAATATAGTCCTTATATAAAAAAATATTTTGAAATTGATTGTGTGTTGCACAGATTCCCTAAATCCTTAAAACCCATTTTTAGAAACTATTATATGAAACCTAGATAAGGGATAATGGACTAGAAGAAGTGTTGGTAACCCTATCTATTTGTATTATATTCTCTCCCAATACAAACCTATAATTATTGAAGAATCCTTATATGGTGAGATTATTTTAATATCTATGAAAAATGTGTTTAAGTAGTTTAACAAAAAAAATTGTACGATTATTAGTTGTTAGACCCTCCGATTATCATGTAATTAGAACTAAATGGGTTATTAAAAAATAGGATGATAATGGAGTGATAACATGAAATTATTAAGTGTTAGTTGATAAACATTATAATTAAGAAGAAGGAATAGAATACGAGGAAACCTTTTCCCATGTTGTATGTATATGATCTATTAGAATCCTTTTAGCATATGTAGCATATATAAAAATTAAGCCTTTTCGGATTGTTGTAAAATCAATATTTATATGTAAAATTTTAATCTAGGATGTTTATATAGATCAACAACATTGTTTTCAAAATCCCAATATTTCAAAATCCTTTTTCAGACATTCCAAAATTAATATGATGTTAAAAAAGTACCTAGATCTTGGTATGAAAGGTATAGATCATTTATTTTATCAAATGGTTTTACAAACAAAGTTGATATGCCATACCCAAATTATTAAATTTTAACTAAAATACAATTTTCTAGTTTAAAATAATAGTGTTGATGTTGTTTTTGTCACTATAAATAAAAATTTGTGTAATGATTTTTCAAAGGTTATGGAAAAATAATTTGAAATTATGGATTTGGGAGAAGTGATTTTCTTTATTGGATTTAAAATCTATGATTTTTTTCAGTGTTTAAATTAAATTAAATATGTATTTGGATAAATAAATTCCATAGAACACGAAAGTGTTAAGTCATATTTAACTCATATGAGTTCTAATATTAAGCTTAATTGGAATGAAGCTTGGAAGATAGTTTAGAATAATATGTATAAAAGAATAATTGAGATATTTCTTTATAAAATTTCAAGTTAATATATTATCATGTAATATATATTCCTATGTGTTGTATCTATATAATATTCTTAAAAATCTAAATTTATCTATTCCAAAATTATTTTAAGGTATTTTAATGGAACTATTTCACTTCATTTACTATTTAAAAAACATCTAATTATGATTTATTATTATATTGGAATAAAAATTGGTCGGTTAAGATTATATAAAAATAGTATATCTAGTACCAACCTCTTCATAGGAAAATATATACTTTCATGGTCAAGTAATAAAAACATTATTTTTCATTATCAGTTTCCCAAGTTTATTATATCATAGTTGGAAATTATTGTGAAAAAACATTTCGGATGAAACTCACCAGAATTGATTTTGGATTCAATTTTTATCAAGGTATAGTTAAGAGTTAGAAGACAAGTACTCTTAACAATTCAAAAGAACTAGTAGTTCATTCTTGAACGAAACATATAGATTTCAAGCATCGTTTCTTAATCGATCATTCAAAAATGGGTTATATATCATTATAATCCATTAATACTGAATGTCAACTTCAAAATATATTTACAAATCCTTTATAAAAATCATTATATGACTTTAATAAAAGTATGTTGGGATTATTTTATGTTAAATTATTTTAATCTAATTGATAATTTTATAGAATTAATTATGTATTATAATTTCTATTAATTAATAAATACGTATGTATCAATATGTAATTATAAATGATCCATTTCCACTACTTTAATTAAATTTTTTTTACTTAATTCCTCTTCCATCTTATAATGTAACATACTATCTTACTCAATTTATAATTTTATTTATGTTACTTTTAGCATGTCACTCTGTGTGAATTATTCTTTTCCTATAACATAATATCATCATTTTGAAAAATGAATCTAAAACGTTGTTTAAATATTAGGATATATTCCTTCTTGAATATGTCCCCTCTTATCGTAAACATAATTGTTTGACTCTAAACCACATCACTTCTACTAAGAATAGGGAATCCAAAAAGATTATAGGATGCTTTTCACTCAACAAGGGATTCATATTCCTAAAAAATATCGATTAGTATAGTTAAATTGTGGGGAGAACCTCCCACTAGGATCAGACCATGAATTTCATCCATTGTGAAGGAAAAAGGTTGTTGGAAACATAAAGCCCTTTTTATAGTATTATTGAAATATTTTTCAATGAAAAATAGTTTATATGAAAAAGAAATATAAAAAATAGTTCATTTCATTTCATAGGATGTTATTTTTTTAATCATAGATCCATCATAGTCTTCTATATCCAAATTTAAAGTTATTTTATGTATGGTATAATTTTAATATAAATAAAAAATTTAACCACAAAAGAGTCTTATCCTTCATAGATATCCAATAATTTTTCACACAAATATGATAGCAGTTATCCGTCATGGTTACATAATATACTCAATAACATAAATCACATTACATTGGTGTAGAGGATATATTGTGTGAGCAATTATCATAATTGTTTTATGAAATCTCATTGGTATTTTGTATTAAATATCATCCATGTACGTTTTACATCTTCATGATCGGTTATTACTTTACAATAATGAAGTGGAAATCCTTTATGGTTGTGTAACATTCTTGTGGAATGGATTTATTTTCATATTCAATTATGTAGTCATAGGAGAGAACATGATTTATTTATTTGATTCAATTTCAATCAATCCAAGGTAGGTTGGTTATGTTACTCACTTATAAATACTTGAAACACACATTGAAAAAGGAAAGGCAGTTTTTTAACTCAATTAATTCGGTGAGTTTAATTATCTAATTTTCTAACTCTCCCTTCACACAAAACCTACCATGAATTCCCCTAGGTAACTCCCATGTCTAATATTTAGAGATATATAATAGAACCATGTAATATCATTAATTAATTACCATCCCCACATAAAACAATTATCGATCCTCTATAATAATATCCTTCATGGAGTATTCTAATGACACTCCCTCACAAAGGCCTGCTTGCATAACTCATTCATGACCAACTACCGCAAAATATTATGATTATAGAGATTCCTTCCCACTCACATAAGACTCTAATTTAATGTGAAATTAGTGCATCCTAATGATTGTGTTTCCCAATTTTCAATGTATTAAACCCATATAAAATTATATATATGGGGACCCGATTCATGAAGTATTCATTTTATATTTGTTTAAGCCCCCATTTTTTTGAAATGAATTTTTTTTCATGAACTGAATCTTTCACCGTTCTCTATAATCTAGTAGAACATGTTTCCCCTTTGAAAAATTCCATAATTGAGTAATATTGTGTATAGGTTAATCACTTTAAAAAAATATTTCTCAACTAAGAATATCATAAATAATCCCAAAATCAACTCATGAAGCTGAAATAGTAAAACAGGTATTCTAAACACCTTTATTTGAGATAATCCTATTTATTTACAAATGAAACTGGCGTCTAGATCCACATTTGGGATTCCTAAAATTCCTTGAGTTTAGATCCACTTCTTAGTTTTTCTAACCAACATTAATTAAGATTATCTTATTGGTTTCCCAAATCCCCATGAGTAGAGATATTACTCCTAGATTTCATAAATTCCTTCTATCAAGATTCTAAACATAATATCCCCAATAACATATTCAACTCTATCATCTCTCAAGATAACCCAGAGTGGGATACATTGTTATAAGTCCAATAACAAACCATTTTTAGGATTCTTTCAAGTAGTAGTTGACTAAACATGGGTTTAAATTTCTTGTAAGTAGTTATTCATGAATAACCATAAATTTAACAACTATCATCCTTATCAAATTACTTTAAAAAGTGTGAAATTTCTAGTTAAATTATAGAAAAATACATGGGTTTTGATTACATTCATATATAATTGAATGAATCCCATTTTATAGTCATTATCCCAATTCTACAAAACCCCTTAATCCTTTCATAAGAGTCTGATTCATCCCAATACGGTGATAAAATTCATATTTCCTTACTATGTGGCTCATAATTGTAGTGTAATAATTATTTTTTAAAAAAAAGATGCACTATAATTCCCATGTTTAGTTCCCTCTTAAATTCATGTTATATTTTAATCAATTTCATTATTAGTGTTAATTGGAAGTATTTAGAAAAATTATTTAGTATATATGTCTGTCACAAACTAGGAAAAAGATCCCCTGAGGGATGATCCAATGTCTAGTAATCTTACAATAAAAATTGATCATTTATCACCACCCAAGGTAATCTTTTGTCAACCCTCCTTTTGAGGGAAAGTGAGGCATGTGAAACCTAAAGTAACTAAAATATGTGTGCATGGAGTGTAAATCTATCGGAAACATAATCAAAAATACAATTTCATTACATTAATTAATAAATAATTTCACAAACTATTTATTCTAATTTGAGATAGTGCACTGATGGGTTTTTTATTCATCCCTCGGAGTCCAAATCACACCTATAAAATAGATACATAAGTATATATGATATTTATCCATCATAAAGTAAATTTAACTATATTATGATCTTCCTTTAATTTCCCATTATTAGAAACTCCATCCAATACCACTGCCATTTTTAGGAATGTGTCGACTTTGATGTATTGATTTAGACTATCATATAACTTATACTTGGAGTTCCATATGGTAAATGGGATTTTTTAGGTATTAATTATTGAAGGGATAGTTCAAACCTTGTAAAAAACCAATTTTAATATTTAGAAAAGGAATCCCATAATAAAAAAATCATTTAGAAAAGTGAGTAAGGTGCAGAAACCACCATCATAACATCAAACTGCATCAAAAGTCACTCCAAGAGTATGAAAATTGTAATATTTTACTTGTTAGAGAGGTGTAGGAGGATTTACCACATTAAGGAAATTGTCCAAGGTCTTCTCAGGATGGATTTTATTCACTAGAGAAATTATCTCCGATATGTGACCCAAATTTTATATATGATCCAAAGGATGCTATTCGAGGCATGGTCATTCAGACTAGGGAACCTAAAAGGAGAGCGAAATGGGAGAATACAACCACAACAACCCAAGAGCATGTCCACATCCCTATATATTCCAATATCCTTGATTCCCATCATTATAAATTGGTAGGGTTGAAGATCCAATTTTAGATCACTATCTCCCAGAATATTATGACTTCATTGAATCTAATTATGTTGAATTATTTAAAAACTCACTCAATAATAAGTAGACATATTAACCGAAATTGATGTATTCACCATGGAAATACACCACATATGGAACACAATAGAATATCAACTCAATAATAAATGAGTGTTATAGTTTTATAAGAAACATTTATACGAAACCCCCACCCATAGATCCATGATATGTTTTACCACCACTTTTATATAAAGTATCATCAATTTGTTGAGAAAAAACAAAAATTATGAATATAACTCCACCAAAGAAACCCAATGTTTCTTTGTTTTATGTTTGAAGTCAGTAAATGTTATTAGTGTTTACACAATTAATGTTTTAGACCATGATATTGTTGAATAATATGTAAAATAGGAGGACTATATAGATAAGGAAACTCATATAGAGCTATGTGAAGAATGACTACATACCCAAAATCAATGGAAATATATTTATTTTGGACATGCTTTATACATTTTATTATGAACTTATAAGTGGGATACATACATTTAATAGGAATGTTCATGTCTATATCCAAAACATACCCACCACCCAAAGATTGTGAGGCCATCTCAGTGGAATAATATATTTCGTAGATCAAGAATATAACAGAAAAGATTAAATAGATTAATACTAAATTTTTTGGGGTTAAATTTCCAATTGAGTATGGTTATAAGGTTAAAGATAACAAGCCTCCTTCAGCTAAACCTACTTACAAGAGTATATTTCTAAAAAATTATAGATTCAGTCCACCCTATCAATTTTTGGATCACATCAATAATCCTTTTTGATTATAATGTTGATTGATTAGCAATATTTTACACTATTAGAAGAAAATAAACAAATGCTTTAAAAACTCATGTTAGTATAATTCAAATACTATTTTCTTAAAAAAAATTTGGGTTCTCTTAATTATCAAGTGAAATCTATAAAAGAATGACGTGAATTAGTAAAAATTAATTGGAATTAATATCTTAGTGGGTGGATTTGAATCATCCTATATATCACCTCAGAAATATTAACATCTCTAAATTTCAAATAATGAGAGATATAGTGTTGAATCACACCCATTTTTAACTATAGTGTTTCCCAATGCTGGGTAACGTGGAACAACAAGATGCAATTAGAACTGGATGCTTTATGAAGCCCATAGAAGGACCCATATTTGTTTTACAAAACAACCTTGTAGTTGGTTATATTGGAAACAAGGTTGATATATATATATAAATATATTCTACCAATTAAAATTTATATTGAGGGGGAAATTATTCAGGACCTCTCTTTTAAGAAGTTATATAAATAGGGAGTTATAGATGTCATTATAAGATAGAGGTTATAACATACACCTTGGAAATATATATTTTCTATGGAAAACTACTATATATTTGTGTATAGAATATAGAAGATATATTTTCAACCATACTCATCCCTCAAAAGTTTCTTCCAAGGATATAATAGCTTGTAACTATGTTACGACATCTAGATTATTCAATTCAGATAACCAAGGAAAACTCATTAAAAGAAAAACCATCATCAGTATACAATTCTTGAAAAGATAAAACAACTACTATCACCCTCAATATAAAAAGGATGAGGTGATGGGGAATTATATATAAGATGAAAAAAATTTATTCTTTTAATATTGGTCAGGTTCTAAATAACATTGTCTCTTCCTTAATGAAAAACCTGATTATATTTCAAAAGACAAGGAATCCAAATGATTCGGGAAAAAATGATCACCCATGTTTCTACACCTACCATCATATATTGGGTATCATGTTACATTAATTTTTTTCCTAAAAGTATTTTTGTTGAAATGTATGATCAATTACAATCAATTTACCTCAGACAATACCAATATGCATGTGAGATTTTTGTCATCCATTATCTATGTAGAAGAATAAACATAGGTGGAGGAATTTTATTGGGAAAAATTAGTTATTAATTCCCGGATATCCTATAATTTAGAGAATCGTGTAAATTTCATCATTAGGGCACAACTTGATTAACAAGACAGGAAAATAATCCCCCCTGCAACACTAACTATGTCTCTATGTAACATTCAGATTCACATGATCCAAAATAAATATAATAGTATATAAAAGGTGTGAGAGGACTACTCAAGGATCACAACATATGTGAAAACTCTCAGGGACATTGTTACCCTGTCATTGGGTGAATGGGTATTATCCCACCAACCATGACCAAATGAACCATCCCACTAACATAGAAAATAAACACTATCACACCAAATGAAATCCAATTCTGATGATGATCACTAGTTCACATAAGATAAATTCACATGTTTGATGGAAATGTGAACTAATAAAGTGGAGTTTTAGAAAACAATAGACACTTTTTCCATTAACATTGCCTTAACCAGGTCTAATGAATTTTCAATAGAAAAATATGAGTGCACTCTTAACTAATAAGATCAAGTACTTTTTCAAATATTCTAAGGAACAATATTTTTTTTATCACCCTATACTCCTATAATTGGTAAAAAAATGTCATGGTAATAACTCAACCTCCTATATATAATGAGTCTTAAATTTTATTAATGCCTTAAATTCAATTATTGATAAATAATAATCTAAATGACAAAGGTAAATCTAATCACTGGGGCCCCACCTATAATTCCATCATTAGCCACATTTCATTCCATTGGTAATGAAAATGGTATTTTTATGTCTTCATAATGTTATTCCCAAAAGGGTTTCTAGGTCTTATTTATTAAAGAATATATCACATATTAATAGAGAAAATGAAAATCAAATGAAAATAATAACAGAGGTGCATATGAGATATTTTTTCGATTGTAAATTTTAAGTATACTATAATTGGTGTCTTTCTTATAGTGAAATGCCCCAATATATATCGTTAAGTTTATTTTTATAGTATTCACCCCTCATTGGGTGTATTCTAGACATATTTGACCATAGTGATCACAATTTAGTCACTTAGGTAGTTGGAGTCCTCTAGTCTAGGGGTCGCATCATTAATGTCCATGTAACCAATAACTTCAAAATATAATCCCCTATTGATCATGATTAAGGAATTACCACCTAGATCTCAAATTCAACAATCTTCCCATGCTGATTGAGGCATATGTTCCATACATAGAAAAAATGTTTCCAAACTATCATAGTTATATTAAATAATATATAGTATTTCTAACTAAATAAATTATCAATGTATTTCACCCTTTCCTTATGGAATAATTATAAAGATAACCCAATGATCAAGATACCTAAGGTGGCCTTTTTGAAAAATCATTTCAACTACTACATCTACCATCACTCTTTAGGGAATATAATAGGGAGGTGTTTAATCCTTAAGGAATGCATTCAAAACCATATATATAATGGGATATAGATCTAGGGACACCCAAATATAGGCTTCATCCATGTAATATTCATGAGTAGAGTAGAAAAAGTGTAATGAAAACTAGGGACATATATCTATTAATGATTGTCTTAATAAGCACCGTTCAATAGGACTGACTATGTGTATCCATAATTTATTTTTCAATTATAGAATAACGTTATTTATATTCTAAGGATCATGATACCTAAGGAAGTGGTAATGAATGATCATACCAATTATTTTCACTAGACAATTGTTTTGTGGAATATGAATGAAAAATTAATTATCCTTAATGATTGGCTACAAAATTATATAGATGAAAGTTATAAATAGTTTTATAATAATAATATTCATGGAAAAATAATGAAACTCATTTAAAAAAAAAGAAAATCACCATTCATGAAAAATGTTGTTTGAAAAATTCCATTATACGTGACTCTAAACTAAATAGTGATTTTCATAATCATAACGTGTTAAATTACTGGATGTAAGGTCCTATTTTTATTAACCTAATATATATGACACATGGTATTTAGCATTTTAACATAATCAATATATTTCATGGTTTATGCCATATGAATTTAAACTACATGGATTGGTTAATCACCTATGACCTTAAACTGTGTAGACCCACTTGTTTTTAATGGATCATAATTTATACGTCCCTCATAGTCTTATTGGGAGTGTTTAAAAACATGTTTAATTTAATTTTATATCATTGAAATTATAGGGTTTACATAAATTCTAACCAAGATACCCCATTTTATCTTAATTCCTCAATTAATTTATTATGAGTTTTAATTTACAAATGTCATGTATTAGTGCCTACTACCTTTTCCCAAATAGATTTCCCAACACATGATTGTATAACTATAGACTATTATATACCTTTTTTTCATCTCCTATTACACCCAAACTAGTTTATATTTTTTATGTTTAAATCACTACCATCCCAAATTCATTGGGTCAAGATACTTCTATCTGAAAACCAAAATCCTTCATTTGATATTCTTCTCCTAGCATATTGAAAGCATTGAGAATATCATCTTGGTTCCCCATGGCTTAAAAATTATAAAATTTGTTAATTGATACATTTTAATTGGCCTACCTATGAATAAATTAGGAAACAAATATTTTCATTTTAAATGCATAGTACACCCTAGGGTATGTTTTTGTTATGAAATACAGTTACAAAAAATCAATTCTTTAATTTCCCATGATGTGGTTGTAGTTTTTCCAATACTAAAGATAACCACTTACCCCTAATAAATATTCCATTATTTTTTTATTCATAAATTTGATGGTATGAAGTGTTTCCTATTTCTTTTTTATATTAAAATGGAACAAAAATATTTCTATTTTTATGGCCTTATAGATTAAAAATACTACTAAGTATTATCCAAGTCACATTAGCACAAACTATAGGACACTTTGGTCAAATATTATTTATCTTTAAAAAGTATCATAAGGCCATTTTTTCATGACCCAAAATAGAATGATACATGATCCCTACCATATAAACATAAACTGTAGGGTATATATTCCATATCACATAAATTTAAACTACTCAAAGTGGCCAATCTCACAAGAAAATAAATTTTATGGATTGAAATATTCTATGTGACCTAAAAAGGTAAAATACCTACTTATAAATGATATCAATATATGTGAGGGATTTCTTTTTTAGGTTATTCAATAGCTATGGAATAATATATCTTCTCTAATGTCAATGTTCCAAAAACATATGAACATAAATTAAAATTTAAAATAACTATTTGTGTTTTTATTTCCATTATCATGAGGATAATAGTGATGTTTGGATCTCACATTCTAGGACCAACTGCACAGTCAATTTCCATTCATGATTATTCCCCCTATTATGTGACCTTTATTGACTGACCTATGGTTTTAGCCTTTCTTCCAAAATAATATCACTAATAAAATTCTAATTTTTACACGTTTATAAGGAATAGATTTTTTGCAATCACCTTCATGAAAAATATGTATGGATCTATTCTAGTTTCTATAGATGAAATCTTGAAACCTAGAGTTCCCATTCTGTCCCCAACAATAAATTTCAACACTACCAAACACCAGCATAGAATCTTTTCATACATGATGATTTAATTTTGACATTATCACAATCATTAAACCTATTTATTTATTAATGATGTATGTATTTAAGCATTACCCTCATTTGTAATTAGTAGTATGAACCTGAACTACCAGAAACATTTTTCACCATTGTGGTTTCGAACATTATTATGTGATGCATTCTATATATTAGGTAATCACATCCCCTTTATCTAGGATTCATGTAATGCGTGTGTTTATTATTGGGGTTTAGACTATTTATTCCCTTTATCTAGGCATGCCACTTCAACATTGGTCAAATTTGTAAGACTTAAAATTTAGAACACTATTTGTTATATCATTATGTCCTCAAACATCATGCCTCTATGGTCTAAATTGCATGAACTAAAAACTATAAATTAAAGAGATACAATGGAATTTAAGGTTAAATACTACAATGGAATTCTTAATAAAAATTTGATTCTCTCCTTTCTATGTCATTATCTTTCATCGATGGCACAAAATTTATTGTTTTATTTTGTTCCATAGAAACAACATCCATTTTAATTTTTATTACTAGAATACATTATTATAAAATTATTACTCAGTAAATTATAATGTGATGAGTGATCTTATATAAAAAATTAATGTGATAATTTCTCTAGATTATTTGTATTATCGACATGTTAGAGAAATTACCTACTATAATGAGAACGTTGATATTTTCTTAAAATATTCTAAAAGATGTATCTTATTGTGTTGATGAAATCTATTTTATTGATAAACTATTATCTTTACTATAAGGCGATGAGGAATCATAAGATATTGAAACTTCTTCTCATGATTTTTTAAATAGGTAATATCTATAAAATGAGGTTGTGATGACATACCTACCAAAAATAATTCCATGTGTTATATGTGTCACTGAGAATTCCCATCTATTTTGGTGTGTAATGGCCCTTAGTCTTGAGTATATTATTAATTAATTTCATGAAAATTGTACTTTTATTTATTAATGAAAATAATGATTCCATAAGGTCTTTTTAAGGTAGAATATGTAGGGTGCATCATAAGTGATATTACATTAATTGAATATGTTATGAAAGTATTTTCATATTCAAGATAATAGAAGAAGGTATATCATGCCTTCATATTGAAATATAAGTGTGGTTATATTTCTTTCCATGGTAGTTCATCAATTGGTTGATTTTTTGGATTAAATTAAAATTAATCAAGAAATATACACTACAACATAATCGATGTTTAGCATCGGGTTTTTTTCGTTTAGCAGCGGTTTAAACCGCCGCTACATTTTTTGGCGGTGGTTTACAGAAACCGCCATCTAATAGGGCGTCGAAAATCTATTAGCGGCGGTTATTTACATTTATAAGTGTTTTTAGGAAAACTTCGTTGCTTCCTCATTTCATGGTAGTTTCCCCGAATTTAGCGGCGGTTTTACGAGCCATGTATATCACTTTATTCGCGGCTGTTATAACCGCCGCGAATAAATTCAAATTCCAGCGGCCGTAAAATCACTGCTAATGTCACGGGAACCTCCGCGGAATGAGGCATCCATGATTCTCTTATTTAGCATCGGTTATAACTGCCACTAAAAGTAAATTTTATTTTACGTTTAGCGGTGGTTTAAACAACCACCAATATACATTTTGTGGTGGTTAAAACCACCGTGAAAAGCTACCCAGAATAAAAACAATAATTCTTTGCTTCTGCTGCACCACTACCCTGAAAAACAAATAAAACTAGACAAAACCATCCATGGCCTCCCACCAATGACCAAGAGCAGAATATCCAGAATAAATCACAACATCCAAAAAAACATGTTTTTCTCTTAATGAGAAATAATATAAAACTTTAATATTTAAAAATAGAACAAAAATATGGAACTCTTGAAAATAAGACTTCCTATTAGAGAAAGTATTATTATCACATCAGTTAGATATCCATCAAAGGTTCCAACACATTCCTCATACTCTTGTATACAATATCCTAAATAGTAAATACTAGGAAGATACAACTCTATTGATACAACATTGTAACATCCCAAACTGGATTCCACTAAATTTTATAACTTCACTTTCTTAGGATAGATCATCCATAGCGATTCCACTCTACATATAAAAAATTGATAATTGATTAATTAGTACTTAAATTACTACCAAACCATTTATATAATGAATTTTTTTTGTTTGGTGGCCTAGAAACCTTCCTTAATACTTATAATAAATTTGAACTGATGAAATAGCTTAAATAACACATTAGAAATATATTGTTATAAAAAATCCTATTGTGGGAATAGTTTAAGAGTTACATTGGGATATAGATTTTATAGGAATGTGGATATTTCCAGTGAGTCTTAGTTGATATCTTTTTATGTTGGAATATAGGTTAGGTGGGAAATTCTAGTGACCTTATAGGAATAAATCAAGAATTATAGTTGATTCCTCGTGTTATGTGAGGGGTTAACCTAGTTTTTCTAGCATCCTTGGAGATATTAAGAATCATTGGATGCATCTTTTTAATTTTTGGTCATAGAATGTGTTTTTTATGTATTTGGGGATTGAGTAGGACTCTAGTTGTGGAATTATTCCCTAATCTATTAGGCGATCATGAGATAAGTAAAACTTCTAGGTGTTATGAGCATATTTAATGCTTGAGATTAGTGGGACTGACATGCCAATCTAATTTTATTTAGTTTAGTTAGTTTTGTGAGTTTAATTTCAAAGGTGTATGACTCAAGAAGTCATCATCCATTTTAAATGGTTATGTAGGATAACGTGACCCTTGGGTTTAATTTTTTGAGTAGCCTAGAAAATACCAAGATTGCAAAGTGTCATTGGTCCTATGAATTATATGAAATGGGTGTTCCCATTTCATTGATGTAACATCAATTTAGTATTCATTATCATATAAATTTCCTATTTAACTAATGTTTGGTGGAGAGAGTTGTGTGGTGTTTTGTGAAAAATTTTCTAGACTCTGAGTGTTTGAGGGATGAAATCACAGGTAACACCTTGAGGGGTATTATCACATAACTACTTAGTTTAAGGATGTGGGATCTAAAAAGGTTGTGTTAACTGATCACTCCCTTAGTGAGGTTACATAGGTATTAAATATGTTTTGGTGAGTGATGTAGACTAGAGTTTTTAGTAGAAAATCTATGTTATCCTAGTTCTATGGATGACTATGTAAGAGGATCGAGTTTTATATCATCATCAATCTGGGTTAAAGTTCAAGATGTATTTATTGATGTTTCTTGAATGTGTGCACATGGAATGAGGATTGAATAATGTATGTGATTATGAATAGACCATTTATATTTATTATTAAGTGGATGGTGTAAATCTATGTGGTAGAAAGTGAACCACAGGTTGTTCAAGGATGGAATATTAGTTCAATATGAGGCTTCAGCGTATGCCAAGGAAGGATTTTCGTGATGGAACATGGTATAATTATGTTGACTCACATCCAGAAAACATGTTTAGTGGTGGATAGAGTGTTTTTCATGGGAATTAGATTCATATTTTTATTAAAATGATGAATATTAAAATCCTATGGTGGGGAGAATCACACGGGTCATGGAAAATGTAACCTTTGGGAGAGTGGTTGTAGAAAGAATAGTCATGAATGGTAAATAAGAACATTCTGTAATTCCAGTAATCAATTTTTCATTACCGGATATCTTGTAATGAATCAAAAAATGGAATTAAGAATCATAATATAAATAATTCAGGGATATAATGATGGGTAATAATTACCAAACAGACTATGATTAAGTGGAAATTGTGTTGGGAATGCAGTTGATGTCATGCAGTAACAGTTCAGTGATCAAAACCATTATGGTTGGAAAAGGTCCGTTGTAACCATCCTAATATTGAAGTATTTGGTAGAAGTTCTTTTCTTAAAATTCATGTTTTTATAAGACATACCAATTGTGCGTCAAGTCGACATCCATCTTCGAGATTATATTTTAATTTATAAAGTATTCTGGCCTATATTTAGAGACTTATGCTAATCTATCACCCCTCAGTCACACATATATCTTAGTGAACCACCCTTTATTTAGAACATTCTCAGGTCATTTTAGAAGAGCTAGAGCTTGTTTTCATACTTTTGACACTAATCAGATATTTTCAACAATGGGCCTCACCAAAGTGTCCACAACACTATCCCATTGATCATTATGAAATGACCCAATTTGTTCAACACATCAGCAGTGTGTTTAACTCCTAGTTATCCAAAATCTCGACTACAAATTCAAACACAGACCTAAATGGAATGGTGTATACCACACTCAAGAAATGAAGACAGAAAAAGAAACATCAGAAATCAATAAAATGCATAAAAGGAAACATGATAAATCAAGAAACTTTTAGGGCATGAAAATGTGTGGTGGCAACCATGTGCCACAAATGTTACATATACAAACCATATATTTCCATTTTTGTTCAACACATCAACAGTACAACTACTCAGGGTCCGATGATGCATCGTCACCCTCTCCACCTTCATTTCCACCTTGTGCTGTCACCTGTAAGAACATTATATTGAAAATTAAATACGGTTACATATTTATATTAAAACATAAAAAAGATGAAAGTTATCAAACTAAATGATTTTGATTTTCTGTGATTGACATGCATACCACCAATTGATGCACTCCCACCGGAGGCATATCTTCTCATCTGCTGATGTAGTTCAGTCAACTCTTTCTGCAATGCAGATATCTGATCCCCCTGCTGGTGAACTGTGTTTTGTAAAGAAACAATCCCTTTCTTAGCATCTCTAGGTATGGGATGACTAAAGTCAGAATACATGCAGCAGCTATCCCTGGTGGCCTGCTAAAAACCTCAGATGGTACGGGTCCCAAACCCATCCCACGCACTCTCCCAGGATACTCCTTCCCAAGGACTTTAGCAACCGGGTCATCCTGGGAGACAGAGTAGGAATGCGCAGGAATGGCATCCCATAGTTCTTTAATTTTGAACTATAAATCAAATATCAATATTTATTGACACAGAA
The DNA here is from genome assembly GCA_963277665.1 of Viscum album. NCBI lineage: Eukaryota > Viridiplantae > Streptophyta > Magnoliopsida > Santalales > Viscaceae > Viscum > Viscum album. The sequence continues at coordinate 731,099,795 of OY728155.1, forward strand.
AAAATTGACTTCATACCCCAACTTCTATAGCAGGATCATTAACAAAACATCCATCTGATTTCTTGTGAACATCCAACCATAGATCAGTTCTGGATGTTTCATGGCCTAAACTCTGTGACTTCATTAATCAAAGATAAATCAGCAATTAAATATATTAATCAAATAATATTGTCTTATAAATATTTAAACTAATTAAAATATTACCAATATAATTCGATTTCTATAAAAACTTTTTGAGCCCGCAGTGTGCGAGATGACTTGCTTCACTCGGTTTGACGCATTCTATCTTGATAGATCCTGAAATAAATAAAATGAAATTTAATAATGATGTATTGAATGTCATGTCCTTTTCATATACATGTATAAATGTAAAATGAGGATAATATAATAATATATATATTTCAGTACCATCCTCTTCTGATCCCGATGCCTGTCAACAAACACATTCCACTGCTATTTCGGTACCCCACTGGGTAGCTTCTCATACATTTGCAGCGCGATCAACGAAGCATCGTTGACATCACACCACAATCTCCATTTAAAATGTTTCAACTTCTTAACTAGATTTTTCAACGTCCACTTCAATGCTATCACATCAGCAATGGTAAAGTGGAAGAACATCTGTATACAGAAATTCATTTTGAACATATTAGTAACATGATATTAAATTAAAACATAATGTAATAATTTTACTTTGATTTGAGAATCAAACACTTCAATTTTCCATCTTGGAGGCATATGTCTCCAATAGTCATATGAAATTGGAAGGGAAATGAGCTCCGCAGCCAGCTGGGCAAGAATCTGGCCAACCAACCCCACGACATCATCCGTAGGGACCCCGTAAGAGTCAAATAGCACAAAAATCTTCTCGTCATTCAGATTCCAAACATCTGAACTTTTTATTTTTTTCTCCACAGTTCCATTTTTGTCATCTTCAATGAGAAAAAAATTAGTATAAACAAAATTTAATAAATTTATTTAATTAAAATTTGTACCTATGATAGTGACATTCCAGTATTTTTGGGATGAAATAGAAGGGGCGTGTTACTGCCCCACTGATGAGGCTCCTGAAGGGGGAGTCGACGACTCAGCCTCTACTGGGACATCCATAGATGGTGTGAGAGATGGTTCAGGGGGAGATGGTGCAGGGGTGTCGGTAGCTGGTGCATCAGATGTCGTGGGGAGGGAGCCAGATGCATAGTCATCTGTCGCAGATTTGGAAGAAATAATGTAACACTTCTTCCTTAGCATTCGTGTCATTTAATCAAATACAATTAAGTTTAGAATATATATTTCAAAAGAATTATATAGAAAAAAAATTAAAAATGATAACAGATGGAGTACTAACAGACAAAATATATTTAACAATGATAATGAATGACTGCAGAAATAAAACAAGTGGTTTCTGAATAAATAAATAATTGTACATAAAATCATTTTCCCCTTCAATAATTTCAGTTTCCTGCTCCATTTTTTTATCCACTTCATTCAACCTTGCTAGACTAATATTTTCAATATCATGATGGACAAATAATTCTGCTTCCTGTTGCTGATTAAATTCAATTTCAGAGGTCAAATTTTCCACTTCAACACCCATATCATACAAATATATTTGTATTACATGAGTAACTACACTCCACCCTTCATCGGAAACATCATTCACATAATATACCATTTTTTCTTGCGATGATATGATATATGGATCATGTAGTTCACGACCACCAACATCAATCAAGTGAGAGAAGTTCACAGAAGTACATTGCAATGAATCTCTTTTAACCCCTCTGATAATATCTACCCATTTGAATTTGAATAAAACAACCGAATAATGTCCTCAGTAGTTTAATTCAATAATATCATGAAGATTTTTATAGTATTCTACTTCAGAAAATGTAAATATACCACTATTCTGTGTTCTCAAACCCACTTCTCGATCGACTGTACAAAATCTAAAGCCATTCACATTATAAGCGTCGAACATTCTAACTTCTTTTAGAGGACCCCTAGCCAGAAACTTCAAATAGTCTGACACCTCTTATTTTGTATCAGTATTCATGATATGAAAAAAGAAATATACATTATTAGATTTAAAAAATGTATGTGTCAAACTAATATTCGTATTTATTTTTATTATTTATGAACTTACACGTCATGCAAACCATTCTACAAGCTCTTTATTAACAGCTTTCATTATATCATTCTCATTTCGTGTTCCTCCTCTCATTCGTCTCTTTGTTTGTATCCTAAACTCTTCAATAAATGGATCTGGAATTTCACTATTCAGCAGCACATATCAATGTGCCTGTAATAATTCCAATTCAGTCAGTGTCACATTTGAGGTCCTCCTAACTGATCGGCCAACATTATGAAATATTTTGGATTTCTGATGTATTTGAAATTGAGTTGATGTGTCATCAACATGTCCAAATTGATTAAATCGTGTCTCAATATAATCCAAGTATCGAGAACAAAAGGTAAGACACTCCTCAGCCACATAGCCTTCAGCAATTGAGCCTTCGGGTTTAGCTTTATCTCCCACGTATGATTTAAAATGCCCAAGATATCTGTGAAATAAAATAAACATAATTATGCATTTAATTAAGTACCAAAAATTGTTTACTTAACTAGAAAACATATAAATAAAGTACCTCTCAATTGGATACATACATCAATAATGTATGGGGCCTCCTAATTTAGCTTCCACAACCAAATGCACGGTTAAATGCATCATTACAGTAAAAAAGGACAGAGGAAAGATCATCTCCATTGCGCAAAGGGTCAATACAAACCTCTCATGGAGGTTTTCAAGCTGAAATGGATGTAGAGATTTCTCATATTGTTTTCTGAAAAATGTGCAGAACTGGAGTACAACAGCAGTAATTTTTTCAGGTAATAATGTCCACAATGCCAATGGTAGTAACTATTGTAACAAAATATGTGAATCTTGGATTTTCAATCCATGTAACTTACGATTCTTCAAGTCAACACACCTCGATATGTTACTTGAATACCCATCAGATACCTTAACATTCATTAACATTCGAAGGAATGTATCTTTATCCCTATTTTTCATTGCAAAAATTTTCGGAGGATACTTTCCATTCTCATCTTGCCAGAGATCGCGTTTTATGTTCATTTCTTGTACGTCTTTGCGAGCATTGAGATGATCCTTTGACTCCCCATGCTCATTAAGCAATGTGAAAATCAAATTATCATAGTCATTCTTCTCAATATGCATCACATGAAGATTATGCCGCAACAAATTAAATTCCCAATATGAAGGTTTGAAGAATATACTTTTTTTCTTCCATTGTTGTGTTCCGATTTCGCTTAACGATGCACTTCGGACCCGTTTTCCACTATCATTCAAATGATGAACCTTCCCAACTTCTGTTTAAACAATTTCAAGCTTTTCCAATATTTCAAAACCATTTAAAAGCTTTGGAGGTGGTCTACGATCAATGGAACCATTAAATTTTGATCTGTTTAGCCGAAATCTATGTGATGCATCGACAAATCATCGATGACACAAGAAGCACCATTTTCTACTGTGAGGTAGCCGTTTGGGCTCAAAATCAAAGTCGCAAATGGGAAAAGCCAAACTCGTGTAAGTGTTTCAGCCAGATAAATTCCCAAGCCCAAGGAAGTCACTAATGGTCCTTATTAAAGCAGCATTCATTTTGAACATTGTTTTAGAAGAAGCATCAAATGACTCAAAACCGTTGCTACATAACTCCTGCAATTCTTCAATCAAAGTCTGCATGTATACATCAATATCATTTATAGTCATTTGTTTTCCAGGAATAATAATCAAAAGGATAAAAGATTTTTGTTGCATACACATCCACGGAGGGAGAATATAAAGGATAAAAACAACTGGCCAAATGCTATAATTGGTACTCAAAGTCCCAAATGGGTTGAATCCATCGGCAGCCAATCCCAATCGAACATTCCTAGGATCAGCTGAGAAATCGGGATGTAATGAATCAAATTTATTCCATGATTGGGAATCTCGTGGATGTCTCATTAACCCATCATTTTTATTATCTACATAATTCCACTTCATGTGTTCGGAGGTTTTTGATGACATGAATAATCTTTTCAATCAAGGCTTTAAAGGAAAGTAACGCAAAACCTTTGCAGGTGTGCTCCTTTTCTTCTTCTCCATGAAATTATGTTCATTTAGACTTCCAACATCACCCTTTTCCTGTCATCTAGAATAAGAACATTTCTTGCAATTCTGTCTACTTGAATCCTCTCCCCAATAAAGCATACAATCATTGGGACACACATGTATTTTTTTATAATTCAGACCAAGCTTTTTAACAACTTTTTTCATATCATAAAATGATTATGATATTTTTTCTTCAGGAAATGCATCACGAATCAATTCCATTATCATGGAAATTGCCTTATTTGTAATTCCACATAGACATTTGATATGGTACAACTTCAACAAAAATAAAAGCATTGAATATTTCAAACCCCCACTATACAACTCTTGATTTCCATCATCAACTAAATCATGAAACACATTTTCCTCAGTGATGTTTTCTCTTACATTTTTCTCCACAAAATCAAGAGGAGGATCCAATGATATGTGGCAATCTTGATCTGCCTGTGTTACAATCTCAAAAACATCACCTGTCACATTGCAATTTTTAGCACCATCTTCTGGTTGTTCTGATATGTTTTGATGCTGATAGTGGTGTCTTGTAGTGCCGAATGCATCATTTATTAGGTTTTGAATTTCATTTTCCATGTTCGACAATCTTGGGACCTCATTATGCGGATTAACATCAGTTCTCAATCTTTCTGTAACGTTCGATTCTCCATGAAAAATACAACACAAATATTGAGCAGGGAATTGCTTCAGTATTAAATGTTCATAAACCTCATCTCTCTTCAACCATGTTCTAAATTTATATTTAGGACATGGAAATTTTATTCTCCCTTCAACAGATCGATTACAAATTTCAAAATCTAAAAACTCATTCAAACCCTTAACATACTGAGGTGTGTTCCTCGGTAATGTGATCTAGCTTTTATCCATGTATATCACAATGTGCCTACACAAAATACAAGGAATCAAACACGAGACATCTTCTATAACCCCCATCATCAAAAACAAATAATGATGAACAAAATTTCCATAATAGAGAAAAATTCAAGGATATATCAAGAAATGGGTCTCCAAATTCATCAATGTCCCTAAACTGGAAGCACAAAATGGATGAAGTCTTTCTATAAGAATGTTCCTTTTCATCATGTTATGGTTCATCCTGCCTCTACTCCTTGAACATTGGATTCTCTTCATTCCCACTATTAATTTGTTGCATACCTGATAAAACTAAGGAATGAACAACCATCGATTTACAAGAATATTTAGCTTCCATTCACATGTGCCTAGTGACAAACTCCAAAATATATGTTATGCCCAAAGAAAGTAGAGATGTACCAAGGTCTAGGTGAAGACCATCACCAAAGAAATGAACTTTCTCATAATTGATGACCCCTATCTTTGGATAATTTATAACAAACCATGAAAGGTTATTGACATACTTCCATACTGACCTGTCACCAATAAAAAGTCTCATGAGCTCAGTTTATTTCTATACATTCATTCCCTTAGGAAATTACCATTAAAAATTCAATCTTGATGATATTCCAACTCATACATTCATGAAGTTAAGAAGGTACCACTGACTCCCAGAATACTCTACTGAAACTATAAATACAGTTCTAAAAAATTCTCACACAAAAGTATCAGGTTCCCTAAGATAATTTAGGATTACCTCAATTTGTTCCAACTACCTAACTGATTCCACTGACCCTTGAAAAACACTTAATGAAGGAAGATAGTGATTCAGGAATCCTATGATGGTGTCTGAGATTGAAAATGATATAACATCAACAAATCAACACATATTCTAGGTCGGAATAAGAACTAAATAATCCTTTTTGAAAATTACTGTGGACAACAATAACATCTAAATGAACTATATCAATTAAATTCTTAAATTGGGTTTATAGTTTGATACAAGATAGGATATTTAGATTTATCTATGTATACTATAAGAGTAGGAATCATGACCTTTTTAGTTATGATAAAGGGACTACTGTATAGCTCATGCTCAATCATTAATGGACTGAATTTTAAATATAAGTACATTGAAGAATAAGCCTCTGGAGAAATATATCATGTAGAAATATATCCCATGTATGATAGGGGATATCATTAACATACCATGGATTCATGGGTAGGGGAACATGTTTATATTGAGATATTTTTTTTATCTGACTCTCATGTACATATTTATGGCAAATAAAGTTATTATACAATAACCAGATTGATGTCATGTAGAATGTACTATATATCAAGAAATTTTTTCCCATGAAATGAGGAAACAATACCCTTAGGTTCTTCATGAGTATAAAATTTGTGATCTAACAGTATCCATGTTTGAGTGGCCTAGTGACTATATCCCTATTTTTTCTATGGTTGAATGGTTGTCCCTATGTGATTTTTATTATTTATTTTCACCGTAAATTTTTCATGAGACATTAAATGTGGGTTCTAGTGGGAATAAAAACGAATTTATAGAAATATACACTTTTTAGGGGTATAACTTGAAACTTTTTATGGATTTACCATTTTTATTAAATTATCATACTTTTCATATGTTTTTCACTGTACATTCATTGCAGGGGGGACTCAAATATTTCCCTAGGATCTTATTGTATTTTTTAACATAGTTAGTGTTATGTATCTTTCAATTAGTATTTTAAATTATTGAATGTTTGTACAATTTTTATATTTTTATGGAAATTCATTTTTAATCGAATGTGAGGTGGTTGGAATTTTGAAATGTGCTGAATAAAATGATGTGAGTTTGGTGCCTAATTTCATTATTGCAGAAAACCATGAGGTGTTGTGCACATATTTTAATGTAAAAAAATAAAAATATTTTTATTCTATTTTAGGATCAGATGTATTGAAAAAATGTTATTGTCTTTTAATCTCATATATCATGGATATAATAGGTGGGTGTGGAATATTATAAAACAATGTAAATGAGATAATTACATGAATTGTGATCCCAATGATCATATAAACAATCTCAGGGAATTTCACACATTGTTTAATTTCATTGTTCATAGACCAATCAATGTATAGAGTTTAAGGGAATGTATCCTTGAAAAAAATTATGTGATATATATAGCGATATAAGAGAGGAATAAAAATATGATATGGTTGTAGATCTTGACACACATATGCATATATCCTTAGGGGATGACTCAGATATTATATGGTTATGGTTCTCACACCTGTAGCTGCTAACATTTTTATATATAAAAACATTGAACCAATGGTTGGTTAGTCTTCATAGACATTCCAAAACAGAACCTGATGTTAATTAAGGATTACTAGTATCATATAATACCTTGGAGGGGGACATTAATTTTATGGTCATGATGTTTAGACCATTCTGTCACAAAGTTTAATATTCTATGAAAAGGACCACGGTTTTGATAAGACATTACAGAAGGAGAATCTAATGTTATGTATTTGGGGTATCCAAAAGAGATTCATACCCAAATTGGAAGGGGACAAAGAATATAATTTCATAATTTATTTAACTGTTAAAATGATTCTAAAATGATTAAACTTCAGGGTACAACAATCAAATTGAATAGAATGGTTTTGGATGGTTTAAACCATACATTATGAATGCCTGAGTCAATAAAAAATAGAGACCTACTGGTGAAGAATGACCATTACAAATAGTGGAATACTAAACCCATTATCATTAAATAGAATCTAATGGTAGTAGGTTGGATATTTTCTCAATCAGACCATTGATTGATTATGTGGTTTAGGAGGAACTATCTTCCATGACTGAAATATCCAATAGGGACAACTTTATATGCTTCGAGGAAAGGTGTTATATTCAGTATCAAATCCTAATAGGTTAGCTCTAAATAAATCAACATCTACAACCAATTTTTATATGAATATAGAAAAAATTATTGATTAAATCAAGTTTAATGAATCCTAATAGTAGTATATCAACTTGGGGAATTTATCAGTGTTGAATCACACAACAGAGTTATGAACTGGCTTCATAAAGAAAAAAATATTCAAAAAGAATTTTAAAACATTATATGTTATTCCACCATGTACTGATATTTTTTCTTGTGTGATGTAATTAAACATTAGACTCCTGTGTATTAAATAAATTAATGTAGTGATATATTTGATTTGAGGAAGTATTATTTTTATTGAGGAGAATGTACTATTAAAATTTCATTAAGTCTAGTTGAAAATGGGATGTGATATCCAATATAACCATTTCCATGATGAAACTGTTAAGGGGAATAGGAATAAATTATCAAGAATCGCATAGTGAACCCCATGAGATTTTTATGATAGTATTATTATAAGAAATATTTTTCCTAATCCATAAAAGGGAACAAATTAGTGGGAGTGAAACATTACACCTCTAATGATTTCTTTAAGAGGATTTAGACCTAAAAAATAGTTGTGACTATTTTGATTTTTAGTTTATGTAATTTTAATTAGGAAAAAGGGTTAAAATTTAAGGTCATACAGATTTGAAAAACTGTTTATGAGGTTCAACGTCACTTAACTTAGACATAGAAGGTAGAACAACTAGTACATCAATGGGGAGGACATATCCAACTTCAGTTGGGATCCCAATTGATGTATATTTTTGCCCATGGGTAAATTCACAATATTTATGTTTGTAGTACATGTACTATGTATTTGTGGTCGTGACTATGAAAATAAATATCATTGTCACCATGTATTTCATTAGAATGAGAATAAATCCACACATAGTTCTTGAAATGAAAATCCCTCTGTCAAAGATATGAATCATATAAAAGGAAAGGGAAATTTTATTCTTATCATGGTTCTATATATAAGATAACCCATTTAAAAATCCACTACATTGATTCACCACATATGTAGGTGATAGTAATTATAATATTTTGACAAGGAATATGGTAGTTGGTTCTATGGTAGGGTACCTTGATATCACTAAATATCCTAAAGTGATGGGAGTCAATACAACTTGTAGTTATATTTATAGATGATTCATTGCATATATTTATATCACATGTGAGGAATATGTGAATTAATTCTCTAATATACTTGTCAATCATGTGGAAAAGACTTCTATATTGATCAAGATCTCATTTAGTGGGGTTTGGATTTTAATATATCATCCATGTATGGTATTGTAAAAAGGTGATGATCTAAATCTAATACCCAATAGATAAGATACATTTTCCATAGAAATAAAATATTAAACTATACAATTAGTATATAGTTTGGAATAATCTACATTATACCATTCCATGGATGAAGATCTCATATTGGTAATGGATCACATAGAAAGGAAAAATTGTCTTGCATTTTATTTTAGCAAAACAAGTACTCATGTGACGAGGGATGATTTTTATGATTTTTAATTGAATGAAATTAGGAAAAATGTCATAAGGTTTAAAATCATGAGACTAGTAGTTTGTAAACTAATGTGGAAATTATACCAAACTATATACTAAAAACCCACCAACTGGAAAACCAAAAAACCTAAAGAAGGAGAAACAAAACCCTACCTAGAGGGGAATATTGTGCAGCTTCTGGGGTCTCGGGGGGGTGGGGGTCGAGGGGTCGCGGGGTTGCCGGGGTCATCGAGGTCGTCGGGGTCGGGGTCGACGGGGTCTACGGGGTCATAGGGGGCCAGGGTCGCGAGGGAAGCGGGGGGGGGGGGGGGGTAGGGTCGCTGGGGAAGGAGGGTCAGGGTGGGGGGAAGGGTCGGGTGTTAAAAAAACAATGTTTCGTGGCGATTTATTATAAACCACCGCTAAACAACCCCCACTAAACAACAGTTTTGTTGTAGTGATATATAGACACAAGTATGAAACTTTCTTGATGTGATATCAAGATAAAGGGATTATATTTCCTTATAAGAAATCATATAAGGTTGTTTTCATTATGAATTTAACTTTTTCTCTAATGGATCCTGTTAGTTTTATCATACACTAATCATGGACATTATTCATGTTCTCATAATGCTACTATGAAATACTCCCAAAGGGTCACAAAAAAAGTGCATCCAACATCTCAACTAAATTCTATTTTTAATTTAATATTAATTATAGATATTATTCTCCCTTTAGGGAATAATTATTATTTAGGTTTATATGATCACATAATGTCAATCACCATTTATTTAGTTTAAGAAAATATGGGAGTTTGATATTTAATAAATATTACTTATAATCCAGTCAATACTATATTTATTTTTCTATTGTTTATTATTCACATGGTAATAAATATAAATTTATTTTTTCACTTTTTAGAAAATAAATTAATATAAACATATATTTGGTTATATTTTCATTAAAATAAATATTTAATTATCACTTTAATGAATATAATATTTATTTATTAAATGAATCATGTACAAGTATTTATTTAAATAAATTAATATTTATTATTTAAGGTTCAATAAATGTTGATAATGACTAACAAGATTAATAAAGGGCTTGATGGAGATGGTTTAATAATCATTAGGATGGCCACAAGTCACATGTCTGATAATAATTACTTTATTATTATTTTACAAAATTATTACTTAAAATATAAAATTTTATTAAGGGCATATGTCCAATTATCAATTTCTTAACCCTCGTTATAAATTTTTAATTAAACAAATTTGAGTGATAATGTTTGTTCACAATGAAACCAATTGAATAATTATCCTAGGTTCGATAGAATATCTTATTCCTCCGTCTCAAAAAAAGATAACAAGTGTATAATTTTTAAAGACTACAATACTATTTGTTACAATACAAGATTAATGATACCATTAATTTGGTTTCAATATGCTAGAAACAATAATAACAATGGGGAAATTATGAGATTCATAAATTATATGTGGATACATCTAGAGAAATTATACATTGGATTCATCCAAATAGAAATTAGATAATAAGAGTGATCACAAAAAATTCAACACCAAAGAATGGTTTATTTAGATTAGGTAATTATTTCATAAATAAATTATAAATTAAATATAACAAGATCCTTTTTATAAATAATTATTGGTTTCTTTCTCATGTTATTTTAATTTTATCCAAAATAATCGATTTAAATAATTATTGGGAATAGAACTCACCAAATACGATATTCTCTAAAATCATCATGTGGTAACAAATATGTCACAAATTAATTTAAACTTATTTATTTTTTATTGATCAACTTCTACATTTGTTTTGTTAGTATTAATTAAAAAAAATCATTAATATTTATGTTAATATAAATTGATAATTCATTTTTAGATGGCTAAGAAAAAAATAATATAAGAATAATAATCATTGAACTTATCTAGAAGTGTGGGGGTATCTTGTTATAAGATATGGGTACATATAGTATAATGGAAAATTACACAACATTTACCCATGGTCAACCACACTATAATGCTCTATGAGAATCACGTCCTGATATGTGGGAATTAGTACTCTATGTCATTACATACCACATGATGACCACCAGTTGGTACAAGGATGGATAAGTAGTATATATATTGTAGATGGAGTACATTCCATGTAGTCCCACTTGATTTTTGAAAGTGCATAACTTTTGTAAGAAGTGTGGTAAAAGTTTGAATTATATAATTAAATCACACATTTCTAATTGACGTAATGTCAAGAGACACATCAAAATGTCAAGTACATGTCATATATATATATATATATATATGTAAATTCTATGTAAAAGGTTATAGTATACAAAAAAGAGACACCAAGTCCCTAAGAGTATAGTGAGTGAGGATAGTAATTAATTTCATGGTGTGTAACTTTATATACATGCCATGTACCTTGGGAGAACTCATGAAATGCACACACTGTGATAGATGTGTCGTGTGAGTCACGAAAACATTAGAAAAAAGATTAAATATAAAAAACCCAAACTATATGTCATGTAATTGGATGTATATTCCATGTGATAGAGTTTTCTCTAAGAAGTACACACCGTGTGATTTTCAACTAGTCATGGTGAATGAAGTCCAAAAGAAAATATTTTCCATTCAATTCAGCAAATACATGACATGTTTGGTCAAATTGCATGTTTTTTTAATCATAAGAATTTCTAGTGATACACACAAAATATTGATGGAATTTTGTGTGGTAAAACATGCCTTGAAAACTATAAGTCTTAACTGATAGAACAAAATTCCATATACATCATGACACACTGTGTAGGCATACATTCCATGTAAGTACATAGTAATTGACAAGGACTTTGCATATTCTTAGTCACATGTTGTGTCTGACATCACACCACAATATTTATTTTTCTTATTTTTATATCTATTTAATTATACTTGGTCTTTTTCACATGTTTAAGCATGAAATTGATCTATTATGTTCAAAATTTTCAGTTATAGTACAAGGAACTCAATTATTATCAATAATGAGATAAAAATTGAGATGATCTGTAACTTTTAATAGATCCATTAAACATTGTTAGATATTGGATTCTCAAACCATGCAACTAAATCGTGATTACTTCCGGGTGAGACTAGTAAGTATATAATGGTTGATGTATGGCTGGGGAAACAATGATTCAAAATGATCTAATATGAATAAATATTACAAATGTTGAAAATATGATTCCACCTTCCATGGTTTTAACTAAAATTTACATTCCTATTACCCAATCATTTACACATCAGACTGTGAATCCAAGGGAGATCACTCCCACAAATCATCATTCCTCTTCCATGTATTATTCATCCATATCCCTTTGACTGTGAGAAAAATATATATATATATATTAGGTTTTATTTCCCACCACTTTTTTCTTACTTCTATTTCCATTTTTTCCTCTCCCTTTAAAAAACATCACACTAGAAAAACCCTACAACATGGGTTTGATTGTTTTCACTGTCCTTCATAATGTTATTGTAAAACCTATCGGTTTTATTAGGTACTATAACATGTAATTTAGGACTCACCATGTGCATTATTCGTGTTTCTTCTGATATGGACAGTTAGGGTAACTAAAGAGTTGGTTTTGGAGGAACAGGATGGACTTGAAGATGATCTAGAGCTAAATGATGGATTTCATAGTATGATACAATTGTTACATCATGAATAAGTCAAGTAATAATCCTTGTGGTTATTTTTTATGTTGTTCCCAACATGTACCAATCTTTAAACTGTAGAATCATCACGGGTAAATTTTTTAAAATTTCACAATGGAAATTTTACTTGGAACCCCATATTTAGCTTCCCCTTCTGGTCCTCCAACCCTTACATGACCTAGACATGGTAAAGTTCTTCCCTTTTATTATTTTGGCTCTTCTATCCTTGTCGTTGTTTGATTATTTGTTAATTACAGTTGACTTAAATTAAAAAATCTAACCCCATCCAATCATAATATGGCACCTTATTTATCCATTTTCTATTTCCTCCCTTTTAAGAAACCTTAATGTACTATTTTGGGAGGATTGTAGGGTTTAGTGAATTATTAAGGTTCCAGGTATTGATTATTATCGGATTTCCTTTTCTTTGTCATAACTAGAAAGTCCATTACAATTTATAGATTTTTTATGAAATTGTATGTGTAATTTATTATTTTTTCATCTGTACCCTTATGAGAATTCTAAAAATGTTATCAATGTTATCACGTAGTTCAGTATAGACAAAATAGAACCTTTTGAAAGGAGTGAAATATTTTTATGGGTTATTTAATTTTGGGGGTTTTCTTGATCTATGGGTGATATAAAGGCTCCCTTCTTGGGAAATTAGACCTAGGGTAGAATTTTGGGATAGATATAGTATTGTATGGTCAAGATAAAGTTTTTATGGGTATTGGTATAGATTTCCCTGATTTTTTTCTTTTTATTCATGTTGTTCTTGATTCCATTTTTTTGGTGTGTCCGTCCTTGAGTGTGTAGGGATGGGTTTATGTACTTAAATATTCACTCCCTTGAGTACATGGGGAAGGGTTAGTGTTCTTGACTATGACCTACATTGAGTTATGGGAACGCGTCAATGTGCTTGATGTAACCCCATTATTGTGAGGGAATGGGTATGTGTCCTTGTTGATGCCATGACATGAACAATGAGGTCGGATCCATGCATTTAATTTTCTATATAGGACTAATAATATATTATTTTTATCATGAAGTCAAAAATATTTTGCTTTGGGTTCATCGAATCATGGTTAGTGAACTATGACCTTTAAGGTTTTTTGATTATTTATGCCTTTTTTAATGGATCCACCATTATATCCTTACAAATTTTATGTTAATGTATTATTGGTAGTGTTATACTATGTTCATAATCAAACCATGCATGAGAATATCTGTACACATACAGGATTTATGTTTAGGGATACAACTAAAGATATGTCTCTTAATTGAGCAGTTGGGAAGGTTGAGCAAGAAGGATTGTGGCTATGATGGGATAGACTCTAGGATGTTTGTTGTCAAGAATATTTTTTATCATCTTATTTTATTCCTCATTACATAAATTCACTATATATGGGAATATATTTTGATTTATTTTTATTAATTGGTATGCCATATTAATATATTATTTTTTATGTCATTATTGGTTCTTCATTTTAATTATTGATACATTTCTTTATCTACTAAGTATATGATATTATATTCTATTATTCACAATATTTATATTTTTTCTGCTTTTGTGTTACTATGATAGTTATCTAATACTGAGGGAATAATATTAAAATGTTTCTATTTAGTCATTTTCCCCTAGTTGACAACCTCTAATGTATAGGGTGGTGAACATGAGGTCATATACCTCTCCATCCAAGACCTGGTGATTCAAGCCAAGGTGTTACAAAATTTTATTAGGGAACATTTTATGTGTACATAATATTTTTTGATCAGTACAACATGGATAAGATGGATGAGACTTGGGAAGAGGAGATAATCTTATTTCTAGAAATTACTCATATAGTGGACCAACGAGTTTATAGGGAAGTTGGATTTATTTTTTTTTGTTTTAATATTATAGGTTCATTATACACATGTATGTTATTATAAAGTTATAGATTATAGGATTTTATATGGGATATATTGGAAAGAAAGAGTGAGTTCTTTCATTGTGTATTAGCACGTAGGTTTACATGTCCTATTACTGATATCATCTGATTGAAGAAAACTTAAATGAATTAAAAATTGGTAACCATATAGTATATTTATTACAAACATATCATTGGTGAAATTTAACTAATTTAACCTATGTATTACCATTATTTTTTAATTATATGTGATCATTACTAATTTACATGTACTGTGATGTGGGATTAGGCCCTAATTAGTTTCTATATTGAAATGCCTTGTGGTTGTGGGTAGTTTTTTGTATTACCTAAGATTGATTTGGGTGTGTATGCATATTAATTTCATAATTATTTTAACTATTTTATATTTCAAATGCATGTATTAGTTTTTTTGTTTGAATTTTAGATAATTCAACGTTTCCAATATCACATTTTTCAGACTAGGTACTAGGGTAATGATTCTATAGAATTAGAAAATGTTCTTATAATACATATAAATGTTCAATAGGATCAGGTTGGGAAGTCCCCAAATTCAAACAAAGTGGTCTAGAAATAATAACCTCTTCGGTGGAGTGTTTTCCGTATTATGCTTATGTGAGCTGAAGGTGCACATCAAAAATTGATAAAAATGGTGGAATCAACTCAGGATTTCTATGTTTAACTCCCTCTATTATTTTAATGCTTGGGTGGTCCCAAGGATTAGGAAGAATGTTTCTATATCATTTATGGGATCTATGACCTTATAGATACACATATTGATCATTGGGTGAAGTTAGAGACCATTATGTTATAAACTCCTTCCAAGAGGTGGTTGGGCATGATTGACTAGGATAGAAGACTTGAGGGTTTTTTTAAAAGAACATTAAATAAAAAATATATGGAGTAATTATTTTCCATAGTTAATAGGAAGGAACATTATCAAGTGTTTATATAGCTCCAATAAGGGATAACATCAATGGCCAAATATACAGCCCATTTCGGGGAGTTGGTCCATTTTGATCCACTGTTTGCTAGAAGTGCGCCAAAAAAATCCATGAAGTTTCTAATTAGAATTCATCCAGAGGTGAGGTATTAGGTATGGTAATTTCAAAGAAACTCATATTCAGATGTTTTTTATAATTCTCTCAAATCTGAGAAGGGTTTAACAGAGGATAGTATGGTTGGGATTCCACTCTCTTTTAGTAGTGGTTCTTTGGGTAGTGTTTTGGGAGTTTCCTATAATGGTAGGAAGATTATATTAGACATGTTATTATGGAGTGGTGATAGGAATCCTAGGGAAAGGTAGTAGTTTATCACTTCAAACTCCAAAAGGGACTCCTCTCATTTTATTTATGTGTGAAAAACCTAAGTATTATTATTGTGTGTATAATAGTCATTAATGGGAGCGACACTCTTCGGATAGGATGGGGAATCCCCAAAACATTTGATGAGATTTTCTATATGCGGTCTGTGAAGAGGTTTAGGGATTACAGATGACTCTATGGCCTTTTGGGATGACCAAAAAATGATAAAAATCATTTTTTGGGGAGATATAGCCATTGAGATGGCTAAAAAAGTTAGTATCTGTAGTTACTATATCCTAGGGTTCAATTCCTCCAATGATCCAGGAATCATGGGGGAAGGGTCACAGATCTGATTTTTTAATTGATCACACATTGGATCTGGTTTCATCATATGATGGTGAGGGAACTTCAATGGTTAAATTTGTGGTTTTTCCTATATAGAATATCTCTACCACTTTTATTTGATACATGGGTGTCTCACTCAATTATTTATTCCCAAGTAATCACCAATTTAAAGATACCAGTGAGTGTTTCCCCATATTGATATGCATTTATGAAACTCTCAGGGTGAGGTATTATCATTTATATATGTTCTGAAAGTATCCCATAGTGTTTTTGGGCAACAAGCATAAGTGGGATTATCTAATTTTAGTGATTACAAGTTTTAATGTCATTTTTAAATTGATTGGTTGAAATGACTTCATGATCACATCTATTTTAATCTAAAATAGATATATTTTACCTCCAGTAAAGGATGAGACTACATTTTAACTAGGGAGTGGGATCAAGTGGTTGATATATTAGGAATAAACGTTATCCAAATTGGGGCAATTACAACATAGGTTGTGGTCATGGTTATCACAATGGTTCATGTGACTATTCAAAATTTTTTTCATCCAGTGGTGGATCATTATCAAGACATATTTCAAAATTATTTCATTGACTGCATCTTAATGTTTTGTTGATTTTGATATTAAACATGTTTCAATTGAAAAACCATTTTCAGTTTCCTCATGTAATATAACACTAGTGTAATTAACTGATCTTAAGGCGAAACTTAAAAAGGTATATGAAAACCATTTACTATGCATATATTACCCAAAATCGAACTATGTCATGGTGAAGAAAAGGTATCCACTAAAAATGATTGATTATATATTTGATCAGCTGAAGGGATATCGATGGTTATTTAGGATTGATATATGATTAGGCTATCATAAAATAAGAGTTGGAGATGAGGATATACCAATTACACAATTTATGAGTATGTATGGGTTTTATAAGTATCTTGTGACACCATTTGGTGTGAAAAAATTCACCATCCGTGTTTATGGATCCCCTTAATGTAGTTTTTTACCCTTTCATAGATATATTCATATAGGAATTCAAGGTTGATATTTATTTTTATTAATAGGCTCTGGAGATACATACCATACATTATTATATCATATTGAACACACTCTGATTGAATTAAATTTATAGAATGTTCTAGAAATGTTACTTCTAGTTCTAGGATTTATGCTTCCCTAGGCATGCGGTTCCTTAGGATGAATTCCATGATAATCTGGATATGGTGGAGGTTGTTATTTCAAATGATTGACCAAAAATGTTATTATAAAAAGATTTTTTTCTCATTTTTGTTGAATATTATATGGTATTCTTATCAAACTTCTCTAACTTGGTAGAAGC
Source organism: Viscum album (assembly GCA_963277665.1). Classification (NCBI taxonomy): domain Eukaryota; kingdom Viridiplantae; phylum Streptophyta; class Magnoliopsida; order Santalales; family Viscaceae; genus Viscum; species Viscum album. Next base: position 731,117,897 of record OY728155.1, read on the forward strand.
TATGAAAAAGTTTACCCTAGAGGGAGTGAATTTCATGTGGATGCTTAAGTATAAGGAGAATTTCTACAAGTTAAAGAGGTGGATGAATTCTACTCTGAGTATGATTCTCCTAAACACATGGACATTTTATACAACTTTATATAATCATTTAAGAGTTATTTTAGGGGATTTATTAATGTAGGGAGATTGTGTGGTCATTTGTGCATCTCATCAGTTATGACCCCATGAGATGAACTACCACACTCATGAATTAGAGTCTCATATTGTGGTTTATACTTTGAAGTGTTTGATTCATTATCTCCTTGGAGAGATATTTTTTGTCTATTATGACCATAATATCTTCTGATAAAAAATTTCATAGAAAGATATTAACCTATGATATAAATTTTAGACCACATGTCTTCAATAATTTTTATTTGAGATGAAATATTCTGCACGAAAGTGGAATGTAATGACATATTCTCTCAGTAGGAAATTGTAGGAACAACAAATTAAAACTCTAGAGGAAGAGTGAAATCCCATGATATTTATAAGAGATTAAAACATCAGTGTGTATGACTATCATGGGGTGGTGACCTATTCTACCATGTACCTTACTTATTGATTGGTAGATTGATTAATGGATATCTAGGAATATGATATTAATATGAAGTGATAAGAGAGTGGTTGATGGGAGAGGATCCTATTCTAAGAAGGGTGTTATATGTGAATGATGTAATTTGAGTGCATGGAAGAGTTGTGGTTTCTATATCAATGGAGGATGAGTGGATATGATAATCACATCCCTTGCAGTGGAAGATACATTCAGGATTGACCAAGATGTGTCATGATATTACACAAATTTTTTAGTGGCTCTGTATGCAGGAGGATATTGAGGGGTTTGTTTCTCATTATCATACCATTTGGTGAGTGAATATAGAGAACTGGAAGCAATGAGGGTTTTTTTCCTCTTCTAGTTCTAGTATAAAAGTGAGATGAAATTAAAATGGAATTTATTATGTGACAAACAATGAATATAATTAATTTAGATATAATGTTTGTGGTGGTTTATCAGTTGTAAAATGTTGTAAATTACTTCTTATTTGAGAGACATTTTATATGAATTTGTTGGGTGGCCATTATGTGTAATAAATTGTGTGATTACACAGTCTTCCTGTATTAGGACCCTATCCTATAACACATAATATTACATGATTTTAAGCATAATTATACATTAAATAGCAACAAAGGATTAAAAATTCTTGTGTCTTAGAAACACTAGGTACACAATAACATATCACTTTTGTTAATCATTATAATGATATCCTAACTCAATTTGATCTCATACAAGATCATAAGATAAACTATGGAAAGCACATAGATTGAAGGAATGGGTTAAAAAGCCTAGTAAGAGAATACATATTGTAATGAATCAAATTATATGAGTTAGAAATGCATAACATGATAATATAAAAGGCATTGATCATGAGTAAACATATGGATGATTAAAATAGAGAACATGGAATCATAATATCATATAAATATTGGAATGTGGGAACAACATACAACATGACCTAAATATGAGGCATGGATAATTGCCAATGTGATTTCACATGGTAGAAAAAGTCCAATAATGGATTAGGTTTACTCCCTAATCCCACTAAAAATTACCCAATGCATTGGAGCACTATCTTTGTGTACCCATAAAAACAAATCAATGAATATGTTTTCCACATAATTAATCAAATGTAAGGAATAAAAATAATGATCTCCCATGGAATGAAATGGGTATCATATTATTTTCCTAAGGCACAAACAAATAGAGTATCATACTGGTATACATTAAAGAATGGAATAAATAATTTCTAGAAAATAATGAATTTATAATATTATTATAACATGGGTAATGTGTTCCAATTGGAGTGAACACATGAAAAAGAGTTTTTAAGAAACTTTATAAATGATCATCTTTAGCACAGATTAAGGAAAAATATTTAAGAGTCTTTAAATTAGGAAAAGGAATAAATATTTATATAAAAATAGAAATGACCTAAAATATTTTTTTCATGATAAAATGAGGTATTAAAAAAATAAAGTTGTGGCTTAAAATAGATTATGGTGTTTATTGTAAAATTGATATGAAATGGGAAAGTTCACTTTAATCAGACTTTGTTATCATGAGTAATTGATAAATGAACCCTATTGAACATGTAATTCCCCATAAAAAAGATGAATATAGATAAATAAATATGTTAGGTATATAAAATACAATATTCGTGAATTATATAACAATAATTAATAATTACATTTGGGAAAATATACTGATAGCGTAACCCAAAGGTAATTTAGAGGTTTCTAGAGATCCCTTACCACTGGGCTGAAGGTGTTCTTCACTTGTAGTTAATATCCTGGATAATAAAATAATATTTGTTAATCAAATAATTAATAACCTCATATAAATTTAATTTATTTATTATAATTTTAATATGTTAATTTATTATTATGTCTATGGGTTATAAATTTCACTTTTCTCTTAATTGGAGCATTAATTTTGGCGGCTTCATAATGAGTTCGCAAGGGTATAATTATGGAAGTTCTTATAACGTGGGAATAATTCTATTGAAGTAAAATTAAGTGGTATTTATAAACATAAATAAGTATAAAATATCCCATATATCATTTATTTTTCTTGTATTAGGATGATTAATTTGATAAAATATTAATAATATTTTTTTTGTTTATTTTGGTTGTTTTAACGACCAGCAAGAACTAGTTTTTTTATTTTATATTATGTCTATATATTAGTTACATAATAGAAAAATGATAAAATACACATTTTAATAACATATTTAGCCATAATAATGGTTTTATGACCATATTTTAAGGCAGTAATGGAAAATGAAAATTCCTTATTCACAGAGATGGTAAACCGCAAAAATTTGGACAACAGTTTCATTTCATTGAATAAGAGAAGATGATAAAGGATTTGAACATAATATATTCCATTTGAAATATAAAATTCATATATATACATTATAATGTATTAATTATTATTTTATGGGTGACGTAGGTGAGGATAATTTAGAATAAGTAATAAAAATAAAAGTGTTCATTTGAGAACATTACCTATTGAATATCACCTCCTTAATAGAACCCCATAGGAACGTGGAATTAGTCTTCTGGTGAGACCAAAAGAACATGAAAGTGGGTATAGTGTGTAGGATAGTATTTGGAATATATGATTTAGAGATTAAATTTTTATATGTTGTGAGGAGAAGGGGTTATGATGGGTGGTATTTATATTGGGTTAGAGAGTTGTTTTTTGAATTTTCTCAAACAATCAAATTCTAATAACTTCAGTTTCAATAAAAATTCCATTGAATGAACATATATTATAAGATAACATAATATAATGTTGTAATATCCAAAATTATATACATGTGTAGGTTTTAAATTAGGCCTTATAATTTTATTAACGCCTAATTAACATACATTAATTTCAATTGTGGTAACAACTGTTTTTAAATTTAAAAGGTTATAATTTTTTATTATATGGTGTCATTTGAACTGTAAATGGCCAATTTATGAAATTATTCACCATATAGTAATTATTTGTACTTTTTATAAAAGTTTAATGATTTTTATTTATTTTAATTGTATATTAATCCATAAAATATCATTATTGTTAATTTTCATAATATTCGCTACATTAACATTTAAAAACATGAAGAAAATAAATAAAATTTAAAAGAAATATTTTGTTATATCATAGAAATTTCATGTTAGTCTAAATAATTCATATATTAGTTAAATTATATATTTCAATATTTATTTTAATATTTGTAATATCATTTATTTTATTTTTTCATTAATTAATAATTACTACATCATCATTGTGTAAGAATTCCACATTATTATTTTATCACTAAAAATTAAAAATAAATTACCACGATGTAGGTAATTATTATTTTTTTCAAATACTATTTATAATTGATGATATCTCTAGTATATCCTTTTATAAAAAATATAATACGTATAGAATATAAGAGTGTGGTATTTTGTCACTTTCAATGATTTTAATTATATTTATATCACTATCATGGGAAACTAATCATTAAATGATTCTATTTCAAACCCAATGTTTTTATTTTTTAATTAAATTCTACCAATAATACTGGAAAAAGTGTTAGTGTAATTTTACAGTCTTGGTTATATTATTTGTACTTTAAACTAACCGATTTACCCTCAACCATGATAAAAAAATATACATAGGTTATTATTCATATTGACCAAAAAGGGTATATTTAATAAATTTTTAATATTTGATTCAAAATAAATAAATAATTTCACAAATATAAAACATATAAGTGCATAATTTAATTTAAATTTAATGAGGAAAAATAATATGATAAATATTTTTTTTCTGAAAAATTACCTTTTTATATATATAATGTTTTATAGTAAATTGTTGAAAAAAAATCATTTCAATGAGAAAATAATATTATTCTTCATTAAAAAAAATAATTATATTTTAAAACTAATTCAAAATAGAAAATTAAATTGTCATTTTATTTAAAGAATAATCATTTTTCAACGTAATCCGTATTTTCATTATTCATTAATATTGAAAACATCATTGAAAATTCGCAAAAGATCATCCTAAGATAATTTTTTCAAGATGAATTAAAAAAATAATTTTATTTTTTCCAATACATTTCCAAAAAGTGGGAAAAATAAATATATTTAATTAATCATATAAATAAATAAAATTGTTTTTTGAATAAAACATATTTTTTGAGGTGTAAAATGTATTTTTTAATATTTAAGTGTTTATTTCCTAATAATTAATTAATATATTTCATATTATTGATATTACTATTCATAACTTCCAATTATAAGTCTATGTTATAATGGTCATTCTAAAAATTATATTTTAATAGTATATTGTGGTTCCATTAAACTTAGTTTTGCGTGAAACATAGGCTTCTGAAGAAATTATTTAAAGAGAAATATTTTATAAAAAAATAATAGTGTGTTACATTATTCTCCGTTATGAAATTTGACCCCAAAAATTTCATTTTACTAAATAATTTGGAAACTTGTGAAGGTACTTCTCCTTCATTTCTTCCTCTGGTTCCCATGTCTCCTCTTTGTATTTTTGGTTCCTCCATAGTATTTTAAACATGTGATTGGTATTTTTTCATAGAAAATTATCTCTACGGTCTAATATCTTCACCGACTTATCCTCATAAGAGAGATAAATTTCCAAATGTTTCACATATGAATTAAATACATTTGAAGGATTTGGTATATACTTTCTTAGAAGGGATATATAGAATACATCATCTATTAGAGACATGGTTGTTGGAAGTGATAGTCTATAGGCCACCATTCTTACATGATAATGAATCTTTAAGGAGACTATGTACCTGGAAAATAGCTTTCCGTTCATCCCAAATATCATGACTCTCTTCCATGAAGATATGAGTAGGAACACATTTTTACCAACATCAAATACTAAGTCTCATCTATGATTATCAATGTAGCTCTTCTATTAAATTAGTGAAGCTCAGATATGCTATTGGATGGTCTCCACATTTTTTCCATTTCATTGATCTTTTCACATCCTAGTATCATTAGTTCTCTAACTTTATCCCAACATATAGGTCCTCTACATATTTTCCCACAAAGGGATTTATATTGATACATTTGGAAGCTCAAGTGGAAAATAACATTTTAATATAATTTGAATAGAGGAAGATATTGATATCAACCTATTTTTATGTCTATTGCAAATTATCTCATCATTTATTATAGTTTTATGATGCTCTGATCATTCTAAACATCAGTTTTAGGATGATAGGTTGAACTGATGTTCCTATCATCATTTAGATAACGATGATGAATTTTCTAGAACATGGTGGTAAATATGGGATCATGATCAGAAAAAATCGATAACAGTACTCCATACAGCCTAAACAAATCTCTAATTTATATTCACACTAGATGGTCAAGTAAGAAGCACTCTTGAATTTCAATTAGGTGATTTGTCTTTATAAAACAATCCACAACAACCCATAGAGAATTATTTTTGTAGGATTTCTTTGAAGGCCTAGGGAAAAAGTACATGGTGATGTTGTTACATTTCTATGTAGTTATGGAAAATGGTTGCGTAATACATTGATACAACATCTTTTAAACCTTCACTTTTTTTCAAACCATATACTTTCATACACATTCATCGATCTCCTACTTCATATTATCCCTCCAATAAGCTCTTAGATATTACGATGCATTTTTGTGCTCCCTGAGTGGATAGAGAAGGTCTTGTTATGTGCATAATTAAAAATCTCCCTCTTTATCTTAGAATATGATCATACACATATTCATGAACAAAATATTATGACTCATTCCTCATCAATTTTGAACTCTATGGAATTGTTATTTTTGATAGCTTCCACCTTATTATGAATATCTACATCATCATGATGATATCCCTTTATCTTATCTATAAGATATGGGGAAGTAATCATTTAAGAAAGTAATGATGATGTTCCTCCACATATAATTATCATGTCCAACCTTTTTAGGTTTAATAAGTTTTGATTCTTCTCAATTATCATCATTGATAAAGATACAAGATCCTTTGTACATAGAGAATCTGCCACTTTATTTTCTTTACCCAGATGGTAGTGAATTGAGTAGTCATAATGCTTGATGATATCTAACCATCTTCGTTGGTGTATATTAATCTCCTTATGTGTGAATGTATATTTTATTCAATTATGATCAGTTTAAAAATAACACTTCACCCATAGTGATAATGCTACCAGATTATTAATGCAAATATCACCAATACCAACTCTAGATCTTGTGGGGGTAGTTTTTTTTCAAGAAATTCAGATTCCTAGATGTTTGAAATATCACATTATCATTTTACATTAGTAAAAAATCTAATTCCTTCCTGGATTTATCATTGTATAAAAAAAAGAGTTTTCCACTTGTGGGTGGTGTGACTACATTATAGAGATAAGCCTCTTTATCAACTCTATGAAGCAGTATTTAAATTCATTGGTCCAGAAAAACTTTTTCCCCTTCCAATTATCCTAATAAGTTGGTTTAAAAATATTTTTATGTTCTTTAAAAATTGTCTATACAACCTGGTTAGATCATGGAAACTACAGATCTACCTGATTGATGTTGGATTGGGCCAATCCTCAATTTCTACTGTCTTAGAATGGACCATAGATATTATTTTTTCAGTGATGACATATCCTTGGAATTATAATTCATCAATCAAGAATTAACATTTACTATACATTGGATATATTATCTCCCTTCACAAAGTCTTTAGCGCAACATTCAAATTATACTCATCCTCCTCCTTGCTTTGGGAGTATATTTGAATATAATCTATAAAGACTATAACAAATTTTTCGAGGTAATCTCAAAAAAAAAATTCATTATGTCTATGAATATCTCTACAGCATTAGTGAGTATGATGGAAATTTCTATGAACTCATTGTTTCCATACCATTTATTAAATGTAGTCTTGGGAATATAATCCTTATTTACAATTAGTTAGTGATATCCTAAATGAAGGTCCACCATAGTGATATACATGGACCCATGAAATTAATCGAACAATTCATCTATATATGGAATGGGATACAAGTTCATTATTATGATTCTTTATGTTAATGATAATCAATAAAGCGGCATATTGAACCATTATTATTCCTGATGAAGAGGACTGGCACACCCCATGGTTAAGAACATGAGCATATAAAACCCTTGTATAGATTATCTTGTAACAGATTCTTCAGTATTTCCAACTAAATGGTGGATATTATGTAATTAATAATTAATATTGGCAGTGATCTAGGTATATGATCTATTGAAAACTAACCCATTAGTCCGGAGGAAGACCATGTAATTCTTCAAGGAACTCATTTGTGTAGTCCCTCACAATAAGAATATATTCAAGAATGATTCTATTCTTAGTGTAAATCATTTATGAAGGATATGATTCAACATAAGGAAATAATATCCCCAATTGAGTTAATTATTCTAAACGATATTCTTCTTCAACATTACAACATTATGATATTGGAGGATGCCTTTTTATTTGAAAAGTGACGTCCCTCTCTTGAAAATTTATGTTTTATTTGTATAATGATAGATTATCCATGCCCAATATATAATCAAAGTTCACCAATGTAATTATGAAAATGTTCTATGTGAGGTTCAGTCCTCCAAAATCAACCATGGAGGAGTTATATACTTTAGATTCAATAATTTACCCATTCCCTATTCTATCATATAATTCAAATTCAATATTTTTTGGGGGTTTTTTATTAGGTTTACTATACTTGATAGTTATAAAATAATTCATAGAACCATAATCAAGAAGTATGTTTGATATTATAGAATTTATAACCTTCGTACCTATCACCACACCATAGTTGGGATCCATCTCAGCCATAGTGATATCCAAGCGCCTTCCTTATTGTGTTGGGGGTTGTTTTCGTTGATTGTCTCTGAAAACCCTTGGCTTATGGATTGTCCAACATAGTTCCTATTTTACTTGTATTTAATGAACAACATGATAGAAATAGTGTTCATATAAACCATTTTTCCACTTACTTAATAACGGTATTCATCATTTCACATTTGATTTTATTAGCCTCGTGCCTATATTTTTAACACTTGAACTACCTTATGGTTCCACTTAAGAAGTTTCCATGATAATTCTCTACAATTTTTTGAAAATTAGGATTTCAAATTTTCTTTTCTCCATGATATTTTTTTTATTTTCCTTCCTAAATATATTTCCATATTCGGTTTCTTCTCTCTAGTCCCTCGAGACCATTGAGAATCAACTATATACATCTCAACTTTATGAGAAAAAAAATAAAAAATCTCTTTATAAATATCAAATAATAAAATTTGTGATGCATTTTGAAACCCCTTATTTAATAGAATAAAGAATCAGTTCACCTTTAATTTAGTATGGATGAAAAATGTGGAAGCAAAACATTCATGACTTGTGAAAATATCCTCATATATTCTAATAGACTCATCATCTATTTTTTTAGAGTGAGGAACTCTCTCTCTATATTATGATGGATATTTCACATAAAATATTTAAAGAAAAATATTTTCTAGAATTCACATAAATACGTGGAATAAATTTCATCCTTATACTTTTTTTTTGATCAGTTTCCACTACTAATCAGCTTCCCCATCAAAACTATTGACCACTAACATAACTTTCTCTTCTTCTTAGAAAAAAGGATAGAGAATACCTTTTGAATGGAGTAAATCCATTTTTATGGGATGATGGGATCAGAATATCCACTGAACCCAAGATTTATTTTTTATATAAATTTTTAAACTAAAAATCGATCACTCTTTAGAGAGGTAGGGTGTTCCCTAGGATCCATGTTATTATTTATTACATGATCAATATTATCCAGTATGGTCATGATGTTTCGAGGTCCTATCCCCATCACGTTTGGATTCTCATTAGGGAAATAATCTCATTTTATATCATATTAGCTTATATTATGTGTTCTATTATTACCCTACATTCACTACAAATAAAAAAAATTAGGGGGCTTCATTACCCAGAAAACGAGTATATAGAAAAACAAATTTGAACATAGAAGGATAAATTTATAATTAAAAAATATATCCAAACATTTTAATCCCTAGGTTATAATATAGGGTATACCCTGTGATAGAATTATAAATTGGGTTATAACTAAATTTTTTTACTCCTAATCGCCAAAATTATATAGACCATGCTCTTATACCTACTATAGTGACCCTATCCTTTTACACAAATTATTACATGATTTTATGAATAAGTATCTTTTAAATACAAACTAAGTATAAAAATTTATATATTCTTTGGAAGACTATGTAGAAAATAAAATATTTTTTTTAATATCAACAATGAGATCCTAACATATTTTGATCTCTTAAAATTACAATGGATAACCTAGGGATTATACATAAATAGAAGGGATGATATTAAAATCCCAAAAGGAATAGAAATGGGAATGAATCATAGCCCATGGGTTAAAAGGAATACCACAGCAACATAACATAAATGGATCATGAGTGAAAATTTGTATTCATATCCTATAGGACATTTAATCATAACATCATGGAAATATTTTAATATGGGAAAACATACAACATGAAATAAAAATGATTTAAGTCCAACTACCAAGACTATATAAAAAGGTTGAAAACTCCCATAATGGATTATCTTAAGTTAATAATCTCATGCATGATGTCTCATGAGACTAAGTATTACCAAATCCATAGAGTTCAATTTGGGAAGACCCATCATAAAATCATCATTCATATGTGTTCCATATAAAGAATCAAACCTACAGAATAAACATAATGGTTACCCATGGAAGGAAATGTGTATCATGTTCATGTCATAAGGATCCACCGAAGGTCGTATCATAGTGAAATACATGAAAGAAGGAAATAAATTAGTTCTATAAAATAATTAATTTAAAATAATTTTATATCATTAATAATTATGTTCAATTAAATTGAGTAAATTAAAAAGATTATTTAGGAAACATTATAAAAGATATAATTTAGTGAGGTTTAAGAGAAAAATATTTAAGAGTATCTAAAAAAGGAAAAGGAATAATAATTTTTATAAAATAATAAATGAATTAATATTTTTTTTCGTAAAAAATTAGTGTATTTTTGAAATTTAAGTGTTCCATAAAATAGGCTATGGATTGTACTTGAAAATGGGTATGCAATGGGTAAGTTTCTTTTAATCGGTCTAGCTTATCGAGAGGAGTTCAGAAGAGAACCATTTAAAACATGTAATTCAATACCAAAGATAAATGAATTGAGTTACATAATTATGTTTGGTACCTAAAATGGAATATTTTATACTTTTATAGGAATATTGAATAATTAAATTTGGGAATGATAGAGAAATCGTAACCCCAATGTAATTTGAAGGTTTGAGGATATCCCTTACCTTATGTCTGAAAGTGCTCTGCAATTGCACATAATGTCATGGATAATAAAATATAAAGCATTAATATATTAAATAAAAACATATTTCATATTTATTTTATTTATTAAAATTTTAATATGTTCATTTATGTCCATTTCTATGAGTTTTAAAGTTCAATTTTGTCCTTTGAGGAGCGTTCGTTTTAATGGTTTTATGATCAGTTCACTAGTGTATAATTATCATGGTTCTTTTCAAATGGTAATTATTAAAAAAAATTGAAATGAAGTGTTATTAATGTAATTAAATAAGTATAAATGGAACCATATTGGATTTAATTTTTTTGTTATGATTATGGTTTATTTGATAAAATGTTAATAATAAATATTTTGTTTATTTTGGTATTTTTTTAACCATCACAAAATACTTTTGTTTTATTTTATATTATTTCTATATAGTAGTTCCATAGCACCAAATAAGTTATAAGATAAATATTATAATTTTATTTTACCATAATAATGGTTTTATTTCCATCCATGAAAGAGATAATTGAAAAACAAATCCTCATTATTCATATATATAGTAAGCCACCATAATTTGGACAATGGTTTTGATTCCTTGAATAAGAGTAGATGAGAAAAGAGGAGGGAAAATATATTCCATTATAATTATAAAATTAAATTATATAAATTATAATGGATTTATTTTTATTTATTGGTTGAATTATATGAGGATATGGTAGAAGAAGAAATGAAATTAAAAGAGAGGTTTTGAGAAAGGGACCTCTTGAATGTCACCTCATTAAAGGATACCTTTATGAACTTCAAAACTATATTTTGGTGAGAATAAGTGATAATATAAATTGGGTGAAGAATGAATTAGTGTATTTTATAGATATTTAGGAGAGATTACATGCATGGAAGTTGGTATGGGAAGGGGTTGTTAGGGGTTGGAATTATAAGGGGGGAGAAGTGTGTTTTTGTAATTTTCCCAAAATATTATATTGTAAAAAATTCAGTTTTTATGGTAATACCTCAAATGTACAAAGGTTAAAATATGAGATAATATAAGGTTCTAATTTCATCAAACAAAAAAATTTATACTTGTTTTAATTTTATTTTAAATAATATAATTTTGATTAACTCGTAATTAAGATATTGCAATTTTAAATGTCGTAACAATTTTGTTTATATTGAAAGTTTATAATTTTTACTTTTGTTTTGTCATTTTACCATAAATGGGAATATTATGAGCTTTTTTATCATATAAAATTTATATATTTTTTAAATGATGTTTTTTTATTTTTAAATATTTTAATATTATTTTAATCCCATAAAATACAAGGATTATCAATTTTCAAACTATTCACTACTTTGAAATTTAAAAACATTAAGAAACAATGTAAAATTAAAAAAAATTATTATATCCTATGAATGTAACTTTCAATTATAAAATGAATAGATCATCTTAATTATCTCATATAATATATGTTTTAATATTTTTTAAATCATTTATTTTATTTTTTTCATTAATATAATAACTACAAAATCACCATTGTGTAAGCATTAAAGGTAATTATTTATTCACTAAAAAATAAAACATATTACCAAAATGTATAAAATTATTTCACATTCCCAATGGATGATTACTATCAATTATATCTCTTGGTAATCCTTATGTTGATAATATTATACTTATAAAAATTGAAAGTGTGATTTTTTCTCACTTTAATGGATTCTAATAATATCTGTGCCATTTTCCTAAAAACGGGTCCATTAAATGATTCAATTTAGAGATTTTGATTTTTAGTTCCAAATTTAATTCAGAAAATAATATTGGTGAAGCCACTAGTGTTATTTTATTATCCTTATCTTATTATTCTATCCATTAATTACTTGATTTATCCTTAACAATGGTAATAAAAATTTACCAAGGTTACTATTCATATTGACCAACAATTATAGGGGTATATTTAAAAAATTTAAACCTTATGATTCCAAATATGGAAATCAATTTTCCAAATTTAAATTATAATAGTGAGAATATTAATTTAAATTAAAACTGTAAATTGATACGGAAACTAATTTCTCGAAAAAATGCCCTATTTAAGTATAAAATATTTTTATATGAAATTCTTGTACAAAATTCATTTCATTGACCAAAATTTTATTATTTATAATAAAAAAGATATAAATAAAGTTTAAAACTACTCTAAAATATAATTTCACTTTGAAGTTTTTTTAAATAATTTACAATTTTCAATCTAAATTATGATTTTTCACTCTTCATTATAAATTTAATTTTTTTTTAAACAAATCCCAAAAAAACAACATAATATAATTTTCTATTGATTAATTGAAAAATAGAGTTTATTTTTTCATATAAATATTCTTAGTGTGTCAAAATTAATTATATTTTTTCTCAAATAATGCATTAAAAACATTTTTAATGAAAAAATAATTTTTTAATGAATAAAATTACTTTATTAAAAGTAAAGTGTTTATTTTTTAATAATTAATAAATTTATTTTATAATATGGTTATAAATATTCATAAATGAATATTCAATATCTATTTTATAATGTTTGTGTTAAAAAAAATTTATTTTAACAAAATATTTTTGTTCATTTATATGCAATGATGTGTGCAATATAAGCTACTAAATAAATTAATTTAAGGGAAATATTTCATAAAAAATTATTAGGGTGTTACAATTTACAAGAATCATGTGAGACTAGGATATGGGTTTCACCTCATGACTTTTATAAGGCCTGAACAATGTATTTTAATCATAGAAAAAGCTGAGCAGAATATTTCCCCTATAGACAAATGGATGGTCTAATAATAACATTAGGATCCAAGATGATATGCTCAAGGAATCTATAAATTCTTTTTGTGGGTCATGGTATGACCATTTTCCATGGTAGAGTTTTTGTAAAATAACAACCTTTTGGATTTGATTGAGACCAATATATTTGGGGATCTTTATGGTTTTCTATTTCATTCAATGTAGTTCTATATTTAAGAAGGTGAGTTGGTAGTTATTAGTCAGGGCCAAGTGTAAGAAATGTTAGATTGGGTGAAGATGATTCACAAGTTTTCAGTTACCACATGATGTACATAGTATGCTTATTCCAATCGGAGGAGATGAAGCTTGGAGTTCCCCATGGGTGACCAGGTGTTTTGTGGGTTTCCATCTGGTTACAAAATCAATATTTTAAGAAGTAGGGGAAACTAGCACCATGGTTTGTTGGTCTGTTCTATATTGCAGAATAGGATTAGATACTGGATTAATTATTGGACCTTATTTCAGGAAATTGAGGTATTCATGATTTGTTTCATGTGTCATACCTCCAAGACATGAGTCGAACCCTACACAGATATTTGGTAGTGGTGATATCTAGTTGTAGGTGGATACTTCATTTGAGTAACTTTTAGTGTGTATTATGAGAAAGATTAAGAAGGTGTTTTGAGGGAAGAAAATGCCTCTTATTCTATTTTTTTGGCAATGTTGATAGACCCAATATCATAAATTTAATTGAGAGTGTCATATCCAGTCACAAGGCTGATGTTTATTAGAGGAGACACATCTCTAGGGTGATATATCCTAATGGGGGGGGGGTGTAGTAGTTCCCCTTATATTTTTCAGGCCCTTTAATATTTAATATTGGTTTAATCATCTGGATTACTATTTAATTTAGTGTCTGGGGTGTTTTGATAGCTCAAGAGTAGGATAATTATATATATGATGTGCCTATAACTAGTTTTTGGCTATATGTAGGTTGTTACAACATGTCAAAGGTATCACGCCATGAATAAGTTGAGACCAAACCCCAAGGGTTACTTCTAAAGTGGTTCATAGCATGGACTATATGTTAACACAATAAAAGTTTCATGGAAACTTTTTATTAATATTTTAAAAGTATAATTTCTCTTAGATCCCACTTTTAGATTACCCCTCCATTCCTTTAACCATTATGATACATAGACATGGGAAGGGGTTCCCTCTAATTATTTTGGATCCCATCTCATTGTTTCGTCACCATTTTAGATTCATTCATGATTGTGGTCTCCAATTCATAAATCCATCACCATCTAAGCTGAAGGTATCCAATATTTCTAAATTTATTGTTTCCTACTTATTCTAAACAAGATGTTTTATTTTTGGTGTATTTTTAAGGGTTCAGTGTGTTGGGATTGTTTTAGGTGGTGATTTCTGGTAGTTTACCTTCACTACAACTATGGTTGTAAGTATATGCCATTTTTTTCCGATATTATGAGTTTGTTTGTGATTTTTATCATATGATTTCATGTGTATCCCTATGACACTTCTTACTAGGGTATTAATGTGATATCATTGATCAATATAGGTGTGGTAGAAGCTTTAGAGGGGGACTAATGTGTTTACAGGTTATTTAATGCGGGTTTCACCTTTATCAATTGATTTCATATGGGTTCTATAATGAGGAAATTGAACCATGGGGAATCAGATCAGCCATTATTAATGCTAGTACTTCATACATTGATAATTTAGGGGGTTTTGTGGATAATTTCTTTGATAGTTTTAGATTTTGATTCACATTGCTTATTGTTCTTTTTCCTTGGTGTGACCTCCCTTAACAATGTGGTGAACTATGGTTTCATTTCCTATTATATCCCTTGAATGGGTAGGGATGAGTAATTGTGCATTAATGTGATCTCCCATTAGTTTTTTTCTGATGGTTTAGTGTGGTTTTCTATGACCACCATTGATTGTGTGGGGATTCATCCATGTATTTAACTGTGATATCCATTTAGTGTGCGGGTATGGGTGGGAGTGCTTGATTTAACCACCACGAGTGTGTGGGGATAACATGAGGTTCTAGTTGTGGTTGTGACTTGAGTGATAAGGCATGGATGGTATATTTCATGTACTACTGAGTTTTTTAAAGTCAATTTATTATATCATAGAGTTGAAGTAGGTAGGTTTTGGGTTTTTGGTAACCTAGTTATGACATGATAACCTGACGGGATAGGTGTTTATTTCTATATCTATTTCTAGATGATGCATACTACTTTATAAAATTTAATCATTTTTTCAAGAGACTATTGGTGGTGTCTTAAGGGGTTTATAATCACACTCTATATGAGAATATATGTGTCTGTGTGTAGAATTTATGGTCTGGGATCTTGCGAAGGGAAATCACCCTGCATCGATATATTGAAAATCTGGAGTGATATGGAATGAGGTGATTCCTAGATTGACTCTAAGATCATTATTATTAGTCCTATTTATTATTATTTTACCATTATATTCTTTTGTTAATAGATCCAACATATGTTGTGATCTTATTTGAATTCTTTATATTAATTTTTATACCATTCCTTCCAATGTGAATCACGCTCGCAATCATTTAGAGTTGATGCAGACCTACATTCCAATGGAATGAGGCTACCTTGATTTCATCAATGAGGCCATTAGAAAACATGTTCGGTGAGAGGATGGGAGGTCATTCTATTAACAACATTTTGGGGTTAACTATTCCAGGCTCCAGTAATCTCTTATATAATTAAGAAGTGTTTGTGAATCCTTTATTAAATCCAAAAATGAGACAGTCCACCATTTTATCAGCAATAAATTATTTTTAGCTATTTATTTTTACAATAATTAGCTTGTATACAAGGTTCTTCATCGATGGATACGTGTTTATGTATCATAAAATATCCATTGATGGTTCACTTTTTTGTGTGGATAATATATTTTTTTGTCATCTATTATTAGGGGGCTTGTTTTAATCTAGTAAGTGGGGAGCTCTATAATTATCATCATCATGGAAGACATGAGTTTTTTTATATTGGGATCAATACCATCACAAGGGATTCCAATGTATCCTTGTCAAAGGAATCATAAATTAACTATTTTGGTTCCACTTAATTGTACAAATCATACCATATAAGGTTGTGTGAAGATGAACAAAACATGTTATTCAACATCATTTGGCACCAATGTCTATGTGAAAGGTTCATAGTCAAGTTTCAGTGTTGGAAATATGTTTAAATGGCTCAAAATAACTGGAATAGATATGGTTTCTTCAGAGTGGGCATGATTTTATCGAGAAAGTAGCCCAATAAAGATGGTAAAAAAATATCCTAAAAGGAATATGGCACACCGAGATGGATATGAGGGATTTATTTAATTATGGTCATTTAATATATATTTTCGTACTTACACATAAAAGACCATGTATTTCAAAATGGTTGGGGGATTAAACCTATAGACAAGGCCCATTGTTTAGAGATATGATGGACTTATTTAATTATGGTGATTTAAAGATTTTTTATAATTACACCTAAAAGAATTCCCAGGGTTTCCCTTATTTTTAATATGGCCCTTGGAGGTGGTGATGACATGATTAAGGAATATACTAAAAGGAGGACCATAATAGTGAGTGTGGTTCGGGATTATAAATATAAAGGAAGCCCAAATGATTAAAAGGGGAAGATCTAGAAAGGGAATATTCTATCAAAATAGATATGCGATCATGTGTTTGTTGTGATCATCAATTAATTCTAATCCAATGTGAGTCATGCTCACAGAGAATATTAATAGGAATTCAAAGATCTGACATACCTTGTATTCTCATTTATCCCTTGGGGGATGAGGGCGAGGAAATGAGAGAGAAAGATAATTTTTTCCCATTTCTTCTATAATTTTAATAATGAGGCCAATGATATGAGAGAGATAAAGGACGTTTTCTCTTTTCTTCTCTCTTATTCTCTTATCCATGATTCAGACTTACACACCCAAGTGGGTATGGACCTTCAGGAATGGAAATGGATTACTCCATGAGTGGTACCTTACTCTTGAATTCAGATAAACGATATGAGGATAATCCAATATACCTCATCAATGTAAAATTAAAGTGGTTCCCATCACTATCAAAAATTGGGAGGCCCTTGAAACTACCGCCATGGTTGGTTTTTTTCACATGAATGTAAAAAAACAACACTTGGAGGATCACCCATGTTAGTTAGGGAACCGGTATGATCTCATTTACAATATGAATGTATGATCGAGAGGGCATGCAGGGGTGACCTATACTTTTATCATGAATACGTGGAGGATTTTAAAGAGGTCTTTTATTTATAGTTCATGAAGGGGTACATTTGGGTTTTACCACTTCTTGGGAGTGCACATTAGAGAGGTTTTTTTGAACAGTTTGTGGAGGGGTAAAAATCAAGTCGAACACTATGTGGAAGGGTACCTAGAATATATGACATCATCCCACATTCTGTTTTCTATGCCTGATGGTGGCCTAAAAATATTACACCCCCATAAAGTTTGTGGTATTGAAACCTGAAAATTACTTTTCTATGGACGTTGTTGTCCATCGAGGATTGTTTTTTCTATGTGAAATGTTGTTTTACTATGAATAATTATTATTATACCATATTCTACTTTGTGATATGAGATTAATTATTACCTACTAAAATATCTTTTTAGTACTATCTCTATTTTTAGTATCTATTATTATTTTTCGTACGTCTATCACTCCTTGTGTGGGTGTTTTCATAGGGGTAATCTTGTATTTTTTCTCTCAGATTGATAGTAAAAAAATGAAAAACTTATTTCCATATAGGATTTTATTAGCAGGTGGCCTAAAAACAGTGCTTCACCCCATAATGGTGATGTTCATTTTCAGGGGGGGCGGAGACACCTCACCACTAAAGTGAATTTTCATTTTCAAGGGGCCTAAAATCATTACTTTCCCTACAGATAAAAAATCCTTTTTTGGGGACCCAAATATGTTTCCTTATGTAGTAAATAGAAATTCATTTTTGTGGGACCAAATTATGATTCCTCTTCCAACAAAGAAAAATTCAATTTTTGGTGGCCAAAGAATGACACCTCATCCAAAAAAGGAATGTTACTTTATGGGGTCTCTATGCAAAGGAAGTATATGGAGCAGTGACTGTCATATTAAGCATGCTATGCGGAATGCAGGATTACTTTGTAGATCCTTTGAATCTCATTGCATGGGTCCTTGGTACCATACCATTTTAATCTTCCTGGCTAGATTGATTATACCTTTCCTATGCATATAATTCTTTTTATCTACCATGCGATCTTTTCTGAAACAAAAAAAAATACACCTCTCTGAATGGGGACCGATCTAAATGAAGATGAGTCTATTACAAGGTTGAAGTACTTTGTGTTTATTGGTTTACAAGATTATTTTAAGGGGGTAAATGTGGAATTAGAGAATGTCCCAAACTATTAACGGTGTTAGAATCATATCATTTTTCATTTTGTGAAATCCAGAACATTGCAGTCCTACATGAGGTTGTGGATTCCAACTCTTATCACACAACATTTGTTTTATTTATTGCGTTTATCACACAGAGTAAATGTCATCAGCAAATCAGTAATTTTCATAAACTAACCGGCTTATCATTATGGTCGAATTTTTCACGTATTCTGATAATGTATTCATCATAGTGAATGAAGTGATTCATGGAATACATAATGACTTATATTATTGGTAGTACTCTTAGAAGCTAAATCACTTCATGGTTAACTTTGAGGATTTGGACATATTTTTTTCAGTTTCCCTAAAACGAGGATAAAAGGGGTGTAACAAAAAACTTCTATATAAATTGATGACTTCTTCCACCTTGATTGAGAGAAAAATATATATCACAAGGAGTATCAAATCCAACCCCCAGTAACATATCATTCATTAAGAGTATATTCTATGGTTTATCTTTTCACTAAATATTCATGGACATCCATTATTCGACAAATTATACATGTAAATATTTGGGCTTTAAGACGATGCACCAATTCCACCTTTCGATCATAGCCTTCAATATTCTAGGTTTGATATTCACATTGATCGTGTTAAAGTGATGATTTCCACTATAGGGAAAATCACTTCTAAATCAAGCCATGTTAAGGCATTCACATTAAATGGTTTCTCATGGACCTAGTGGGAGAAGTATAATCACAATATATCATTTTAGTCTACCACACAAGCTTTCCCATCAATTTTTTAATTTTGTGATGTGATTACAATGGAGGGTTGATTTCCATGAGGTATTTCTCTCGAGGGAGTTCTTTTGATGAATAGACCAGAGAACATTGGGTGTGCCAAAATTGCATTGAATTTCTATAGTAGTTGGAGGTCTCTAACTTGTATCATGCGACATGGATTTAATAGTTTATAGTATATTTACCAGACAATATATTTCTTGAATTAATCAACTATTTGTGTTTGGGCACCAACACCTTCAATTTATCACATGGAGAAGTTGGAATCTGTTTTGGTGATGTTTACCAATTAGGGTGAATTCCCATTCTTGGTAACATGTAGGATGTTTCCCTTACTCCACCTTACATTTGGGAAGATACCAAACATGTTTACCCATTATAAATAGACTTAATGGTCACTATAGAGAAATCATTGGGTCAAACCCTTCAAACTTGTTCAATTATTTCATTAAATGACTAGATACATCTATTTCTGAAATCTAGTTGTATGATACTGAAATTTTGGAACACCAAATCTCATCCAACTCAAAAATAATGAAGTTTTTAGGTTTATATTTATCCCCTCATGAATAATGACAACATACTACATGGGTTAATAATATCAATCTAGAGATGTCTCTTGAATGAGGGATTGCCGAGTTTTCTCTATGTTTTTTAGTGGATGGATGTTCCCATCTTGTGATGGTTATACTGGTGTTTGGGGATTCAATTTGATTGTATCATCCATGTATGAAATGGGGTGAACCATAAACCTATTCATACCCACACTCTCACATATTAACTAGCTTCTGGAAAAATATATAGGAGGGAAGATCCACACAACGCTTTAGAAGTCCCTTTTAGTTTTTACGTAGATAGGTAGCAGGACACTTTCTAAGTTACAAATATTAGTATATAGGAACAAAACCTAATTTTTCATTTCATACCACACTGATCAACATTTATTCCATTAACCGGACATCCCATGGAGTTGATAGTGATATTGTGTTGTTAAATAATATTTCCTATTTTTATTGCATTACTTATCTGACACCTTTTGGATAGGTAATTGACAAAGGTTGTGAAACATCAGAAGAACCCTAATACATTATCTTGTTTAAAGATAGGATTATTATTGTTCAGGTATATGGAATGACCACTTGCGATCCTTATCCTCTCTATAGGTTCACTTGAAAATTTGGATGTCTTAGACCTGTTGCATCTAACCCCTTATCAGAATTAAAAGATAATCACAACCAATCATCCACCTCCAGCTGTGGTGGATGATGATTTGTGAGGACTCTAGAATTGAAATTTATTTATCTTACGGGAATTATCTAATTAAATATTCATGGGGATACTCCAAAATTTGTTTTGAATATCATTTTGATGTAATGTTGGAGAAATTGGTTAGATATGTGCCTAAACCATCTATTTTTTCACTTTGTTTATTATTATTCCCTTTTCACCAATTTCTAAGGGAGGAAGAAATATGTATCGATGTCTTAAGAATTACAGGGGATATTCATTTTCATGTTCCCTTTTTTTATGGATTGTTGAAAACTAATATTTTTTACTAACACTGTTGTTATACTTATTGATATTGGTCTTAGTGACATAGTGTTGGTTCTTCCACCAGTCAATGCAAAATATCTCAGTTCAGTTAATGAGATAAAACTGGAGGTAGTGATGGAGGAATTTCCCCCTTCGATGTCACAATCTGATGAAATTATGTCTACCTTGAATGTGATCCCAAACTATATACTCATAGTTTTAGATAATCATGATTCATATTCAAGTGCATCACTTAGCAGTTGATGATGAGTGACTTCATGATTGGATTTCTATACAGACTGTGGAGTTGTAAGAATATGAGGCTCATGTGGTAAGGATAAAGGAACAAATATCACCCAAAAAGTTTAGTATAGGAGATATCAATCATAATATTCAAGAGATAAATGCCTTTTTAACAAAATTTGTCCATTAGATAATTCTGAAGCTGAGTAGAGAACTATCCTTGAGAAGTCTTTTTACACCTCATGTAATGAATAAACCAATATATTGAATCATGTATGTAAACTTTCAGGGCAGTCGCTTAATTTTTTTCTTGTTTCACAATAATTTCATTGAAGGACTCCAGGATTAGGTTGTTCCATTGTCTCTTTAACATATAAAATGAAAAGTGTTTTTTCTCAATCATATTCCTCTTCATTCAATCACTTCTTTTCATTTTAATAGTAATACCAGAGTGGAATCACTTTTCAGAGTGTCTATATATAGGGGTACTTAACTTGTAGTATTCGGAAATGGAACATGCTCTTAAATGTTATCGTTTATGGTCTAAGAGGATTAATAGTATGTGTTTTAGGTCAAATGTATATGAAGAATAGTTGTGAGAGTAATAATACTAAACAATCCTTTGATATGATTAATATAAAACTCTCTACATAGATCCAACCTTTGCGAAGTGGGATGCGCATTTCATTCGTAGCATGTATTTTTAAACTAGAGAACTTGTTTTAAAATATTATGTGTCGATTGAATTCATTGAAAGGAAACGAGGTTTTAACATTATGAGTCATGGGATGTTTGTATGGAAAATACTTTTACACATTCCATGATCACATGTGTAGGGAATAAAGAGGTCAAAATGAATAGGCCATGGGGAAAAGATTTATATCATTGAAAAAAGTAAAATGTAACTTGATTGTGCAGATCTAATAACTCTCTAGGTCATATAAGATCACATGAGTAATCCTCAACATGAGAAACAAAAGGAAACTTGGGACATAATTTAAATACATATGAGACTAAATTATAGGGAACATATGGTGTAATTTTTTTCATTATTGGTATTTCGTGGATGGATAATATTGATTATAATGAAATTTCATGGTTGGGAATGATTGCAATGACCAATAAGTCCTTGAGAATGGATTGGACCCCTATATAGATCAAATTATTTTATAGGGGAAGGTAATTTTAATTTTTCATTATGTTATAAAAATAGAATAATGTGAATCTCCAAATATAGTAATATATATCTTTGTATGGATATAGATATCATATAGAAAATAGGTCATGTAGAATTGATCGTGTTGCATGCAGTTTAATGTCAGGCTATAAGGAATTTAGTGTTCTATAGTTTTGGGTAATGTGAAAAGGACCTTTTCTTACAAATTAATTTCATATGTCTTGGATGAGTTTCATACAGTTTAATTTCATTACAAAAAAGCCTTTTTCACATATTTTAACGTCATGTTTTGGTGATGTATGATTATTATCTCTTAAAGTCACATGGCTTTGACCAGATGATTAATGATTTTTCATTCCATGGTGGTCTGACCATGAATGTTCTCTCATCTTTCATACATGAAAATTTGATGTTTTAATCTATAATCTGGGGAAATCCAAATTTGAAAAGTGATATGGTACAATTATGTAAGGAATGACAACATGCCATTTTTTTAAATCTTCTTTCCAACATAATGTTGTTGATCATTATAAAAATATTAGGGGTCTCTCATGAGGATTAATATTCCTCTGGTTGATAGACCTTTTAAGCGTGAAATCTATAGATCCTAGTTGGGGAATGTTATGTATTGTCAAAACAATGTTGTTCACATAAATATGTCATTATATTATAATTGACCATGGAATGCTTATGGATATTTTGATTTTCCAAGACACAGAGTTTAATTTGTGTTAGTAATGTCCTTAAATATAAAAGTATAATTTCATGTCAAAATATACCATAATAATAGGGAAAATTTATCCTATGTAGGACTGACCCATGCATAGGGAGATGGATTTTTCAGTTACGGATGGACCCTGTGACATAGGTCTAGGTGTCACTACATATCTCTCTAAAGTGAGAATGAAGCCATACCAAAATCTGGGAATGATTCACCACACGTATCAATTCTGTTTTGTATGGATATGGGACATTTTACTTTTCATAATATCTCATAAATATGTTGGTAATCCATACTAGAACCTCATATAAAGATTTGTATCATTCCTCATAGAGTGAGGGGTGTTTTTTATATAGCATATAAACCAAGAGGTCAGATCCAATCATCATTATTTATCACAACCGAGCTATAATCAAGCCACATTTTGTTCTTATAAAGAGGGGTGGTGGGAGACCCACACACAAGATAGTGGTCCTCTCAGGCGAGGTCCTAATATATCTTGTAAGAGACATCAACCACGAAGTTCAACATCACAAGGCAAGGAAATTTTGTATTCATTTTATGGTTGTGAAACCATGAATATGTTAACCCATACATGAACTGATACACCTTAATCTTGTGGGGAAACCCTTTAGGAAAATACATTTTCCCATGTGATTTATGCTCAATGTGAGAAAGATGTAATAGAAAATGTTTCTTTCATGAAATAGAGATTATTAGAATAAATGAAATGGTATTTTCCTATCTTGTGGAGGATCAATCAGGAGGTAATATCTGATCATCACTTCATATCCTAAGATGGTAGGAATCAAGACACCTATAGTTCTGTGAAACCATACAATTTAACATCATGTGAGAAGGATGAAGGATACCTGATGTCATGGAAAAATTATTTATAAGGTTTGACAGGTCATGGATGTTAAAAAATTCATTTAATGTGAAGAATGAAATTATAAACTAATATCTTGGGACTTCTACAATCTTGATAAATGATATGGGAATTGTTCACAATGATTGACCATGGACCATGTTCAATCAGTGTTTTCCAATGTGATGTTTTTGGGGATTACTTATATAGAAGAAGTATGTCCATAGGATGAATATGCCTCTGTTTTGGGGGAATTTTAAGGGGAAAATATATTGAGCTACACATGGTCATGTTATGTATATTTAAAAGAAATGTTTTCTCAATAATATGATATTCTCTTACTGATGGTTGAGGAACTTTTATAGAAATACGAAATTGCCTATGAGAAGGATTATGATGTATAAAAGGAATGTATATAAGAAAAAAGGAAGAATTTTTACTAGAATAACCCTTGGAGTATAGATTTCACCTTCATACATCATTGTTTGTATGCATGAGGAGTATTTTGGTTACTTTCTGGTTGGGTTGAATACAAAAAATCTAGTCATCTCTGTGTATATATTCAGGATGAAAACAAATCCATACAAAGATGTCGGAGTGAGATCCATCTACAGGTGTGATCTATACATAGGGAGGGGAATTTTTATGTTGCGTCTAGACCTAGGATCTGATATTCGAGTGTCACTAAAAATAATGTTATAGAAATAATAAATCCATATGTAGATATTTAATGGAGGTGTGGTGGGATACCGACACCACAAATCGTGATCCACATAATCAAAAATAAAAATGTTATACAGTTGGCATCAGGTAATGAATATGTGAACTATATAGTTTCACATCATGTAGTGATAATTTAGTAATATATATTATTGTTTTTTGATAAGTAAATTAGGCTATGAAGTGTAGAGACATATAACTCGGACTACGATGTCTTGTAGTTTTAGTTCATATAATTTAGACCACTAGTTTGAAATTGTTTAAGGTCGTAACGCTTTGAAGAATATGATGGTGTATTGTTTTCATTTTTATCTTACAATTAGAAAACATGATGTGAATAGAGGCCTCAAGGGCCAAAGGTTGGATAAAATTATTTTTTAAAGGGGGAATTTGATGGTGGTACTAAGATATGAAGTCTAAGAGTTACTCTGTATCCTATGTATATAGGAATTATGCCATAAACATTTTTGGGGATATATATATTGGTAGTACTATAAAAAGGATAAAAAATAATGGGGACCTATTAGGATAGAACCAAATTGTTACACAAATTCATATCATGCAACAGGGATGTGAACCATTCAGTTTTACATCATGTAGTAACGAACATATCATACAGTTTAAGGACTTATGACTCGGTAATTTTTCATGACTTTTAAGGTATTTCATATATGAACAATGATGATATGAACTTTAACATCATATAGAAAATACATATGTTATAAAATTTAACATCACTATGACAAGACATCGATTGTACAGTTTAACATCATGCTTCCAAGAAACAAATCGATGTAGTTTAACATCATATGGTAAGGATGAAGGAAACACATTTTGACATCATTTTGTGAGGATATAAATTGTACCCATACAATAATTACCATTTGATAATTCAAATTTTTATATGGGGTAAGGATATAGTTTAAATTTATTTATTGAGTACGTAATGATTATGGCTTAGACCTATAGGGGAGGCCCTGTTTTTTGGAAACATGAAGTGAATATGAAAAAATATAGATTAGGGTCTGGATGGGGGGTTAAACCTAAGTGGATTCCATAAAAATTTTCAGGGTGATAGAACCATAGTTAACAGATGGTTTTATGATGAATATATGTCTGGGACTAGAGATATAAGGTCTAGGTGTCACTAGTATCTCATGAGAATGGGTGTCAAGACACATGTTGTTTGTGAAAATCATGTAGTTTAATGTCATATATAATGTATGAAGGTTTGGTTCTTACACCAATATAGGAGGACCATATGTTAAATCATGTGAATTATTACTTAAGAAATATTACATTGGTAGGGTTATTGTGTTCCACATTAATTTTGATTAATGAATAAGATCCATTAGGATATACCTTATGTATGAAAAAAATTCCTTCCCACTTTGGGTTATTCTTTATAGGTTTCTTCCCTATTATCATTATATTCTTCAAATAAAAACCAATTCCCCTTAAATGAATTAATGGGGATTAATATTGTTGTTTAAGGCTTATGATATCTAGTTTTGGTATATATATAAATGATTTATAGTTGTAGAAAAATTTGTCATCAAGTCTCTCAAAGTCATCAATCCACCTCTGTGATTGTTTATCATTTGATAGTTTTTCAAAGAGATCTATTATGTGTGAGGGAAATTGGACCTCAATGGGAAGTACTAATTCTTTTATATAATCCTAGGAATACTGGGTTCCGAATGTAGCAGTGAGGGTTGTGGTTTTGTGGCCCAAAATGCATCCAAAACCTTATAGTGATAAGATTTATTTTCTTTATCAAACATTTTATATGGATGTTTGACAATGTTTAATTAAAAGCATCTATATATCAATTTTACATTGTTTGGTATCTTGTTGATTGGTTTGATTTGATATTGTACTCCGATTTTAAATTTTTTAAATTTTGAAAAACATAAGATGGTGCCACTATGTATCAGCATTGTGTGAGGACATGAAATTTGGTGATATTTATTGACTTATCGAATTTGATGAAAATTTTTGTCCTCACATTTTTAAGGGGTATCATCTCATACTATTTTGAGAATAATTATATAAAAGAAAAGATATACTTGAAATTACTGGCCATATCTGGAGGATAAAACCCTAAAATATCAATTACCTATAGATTTAATGGTCATGATTACTTAGGTGTATACAAATACTATTTGGTATGATGGATGAAGTAGTAATTAAATTGGTAGGAATGGATCGTTTTTTAAAAATTATGGAAAGTCCTACATCATCTATGTCTACAAATATACTGGTTTTCTAATTTTCTAAAAAATATTGGTTCTTAACTGATAGGAGCCACAAGTTTGAGTATGAAATTCTTCCATCGTAGTAGTAGTTTCCTATCTATTAATTAATCTGGGGATAATTCCATCGAAGATTCACATGTAAAAAACTTCTTAATGGAAAGGGATGCAATAAATAGTGAAATTGACTACCTTCCGTAGGATATGTAATTTTCAATTTCAGTTTGGGTGAAGGCCCCCATTTTATAAATATTCTTGAATGGATTTCATCGAAAAATTCAAAAGATTCTTTAGTTCTTCAGAAAATGTTTTCTCATTGGTATATTCCATGACACATTGAAAAAACTTCTATACTATTCTGTGATGGGCACTGATGATGACTGTTTCATTCCAACTGAATCCTCCATGATTATTGTATCATATTCTAATGCATATCCAAAAGAATTAGGTGAATTCGGGACATGATTTAGCATCATATCATAGAAGAATATTTATATCAACCCTAAAACAAAATGAAGTAGTGGGATAAACTCTTCTTTCCTGATGAAAACATCACCATTCATTTTCATAATTACAAAGTCAAAATCCCCTTTAAATATCAAATGATTAACTAGAATTTTAAAATATATCCCCAAACCTATAATTATGTACTAGTATTTTTTCTCATTGTCATTGAATCATTATGGAAGAATAAAGTAGTAAGGACTTCCATTGATAGAGATATGAGGGAAATTTCCAACATGAATCTTTTGATTATAAGGTTTCACATTCACCTTCCATTTAGGATTATGGATGCACCATCAAAGTAGATTTCCCACAATCTAGTAAAATAATGAATGGGGATTATTTTTTCATCTTTTTGTTTGGTACTCATTGACACTTCTTTTATAGAGCTATGTTTTCCCTAGAAATTTTCTAGGGACGTCCATTTTATCACCATATACAATATAAACTAGATGTTGAACTATTATAGAATAACTTCCCACCATGCCAAATATCATGTTAGAAAGGGATGATTGAGGATATATTTGAGCATCTCAATTTGAGAGATCAAATAGACCACTAATGTTGTATGTAATTCTATAATTTTTTAATTGAAAATATTAATGATAAATAGTTCTTGTAGATATTTTAATATCATGTCTTTGAATTGAATATGGTGATACAAAGATTATCCATTTTGTTTTCACCACCATCATAATTTCTCAATACATGTAAGGCTCCTCGTTATCCTCCTATAGTTTTATTATACAATATGAGAGACATTCATTTGATTGAAGTAATTAACATTGTCGGTCTCAAGATGTATTTATTGAGTCTGTCCAATCTTCTTGGAAGTCATTACTATAAAAAAACATAAACCCTTTCTTCATCAACATGGTTAAGGTAAAACATTGTGAGGACCAATATAGGCCTATATACCTTGAGAGGGGGGGGGTGAATCAGGGTATAGATATTCTTTTCTAAAACTCTTCCTACCCCACTAGATCTTGACCTCTTTATTACAAGGGTCACTTTTTTTAACCTGTGTGTTTATTATGATCACTTATTTTCTTTTTTATCTAATGAAGATGCTTTGAATGCAATGCAGGGAAGTAAGAAGGCAGACACAGAGATTTTTTACTTCGTTCACCCTCACTGGGCTACGTCCAAAAATCATACAATGGTGATGTGCCATTGTACCAATTCCACTAAAGCTCACTGCCTGTAATGTTTGGGCTAGATCACTTCTATGCCCATGCTCACTGCCTTTACATAGTTTATGGTTATCTCACTACTTCCCAAGGTTCACTCCCTATTCCTATCTCTTTGGCTCACTGTAGATAGAAAGTTTTACCTTCTTCCTCTTCCTTTTCTCACTGAAGTTAGAAGGGATCCACTCATAGTTTATAGACCTGTAGGTATCTTCATTACCACTAAGGAATGCATCATCCACTGTATGTAGATTCTCTATTTAAGTTCAATGTTCATCCACTGATGAATACCCCTTTGCTCCTGAACACATGGAAACAACCTTTCAAAACCCCTTCGCAAAGCACCCTACTTCACAAATATTCCAATTTTACAATGCTCAAATAAGCCTTCTAGAAGCTCTTGCCTTTTCGTGAAGCACTCTCGTGAAACACTCTCGCGAAGCTCAAGTCGTCACAGAGCGACTTCCCTCACGAAGCTCACTGAGCCAATGCGGAGCTCGCAACTTTCATGAAGCTAGATTAGCCGCTGTGAAGCTCTTATTTTGCGAAGCACACTACCTTCGTAAACCACCTTCGCAAACCGAGAGAAAATAATTTTCTTCGAAAACTCTCTCTGCTTCTCCCAAGGGGGTTGAGGCCTATTTATATGCAATTTCACTGACCCTCGAACCTTCCGCGCGAAGTCAATGCCACGTCATCTCAAATCGCGAAGCTCCACATATTCTTCTGAAATTCTCTCAATATAGCAAAGCACCACAGAAATTTTTGGATAGTGTATCTCATTGTAATCGTGGAGAATCCCATCAATTCCTTCATGCCTTCGCCGCAAATCTCCACTCGCAATTCCCTTCGCCGCCACAATGCTCTTTGACTCTACCATTCACGATGCCTATCGTAATTGTGAAGCATCGTCGTCAAAATTCTTCTGGTCTTCGCGAAATCCAATCCATGAAGCCTATCTACACGAAATTCATGTCTTCATCATACATTTATGAGATCTTCAAGGATATCTACTTTTTGTGATGCTCACCAAACTCCAAATTTTGGACCCCAAAAATTGGGCAAACACTAGAAAATGATGCCAACTTGTACTGCTCTTTTTGTAGCACCTCCAGATCGTCCATTATTTTTTCATGGTTCTTTTTCAACATGTGTTGTCAACAACATCTCTATAACATGACAATTCACCATGAAAACCTACTTTGTCAACAAACACAATCAAACCCAAAAATGATACTATGTTACCTTTTCCCCAACAAACACGTTCCTGAGATTTTTTCTATGAAGCAATGAATGTATGCGAGATTTTGTTACCTTTATATCAACTATTTGAGATTCACAAGAATCAAATGAAAATTTTTCACCATGTAACATTAAAATATTTACATTGATGTAGTATTTGAGTAATTAATGTTACGATGAAGGGATCGATGCAAGATGATCCAAACAAGACCTCCCTAGTAAGACATTGAATGTTGTGTTTTTTTAATGGCCTTGAAATTTGAGTCCGACACCAAATTTCTGAGAATAGATCCGATAATCATGCATCTAATGGGATTATATTCACTTTTTTAAAACCCATAATGTGTTGTAGGGGAAGGGGATAAAAAAGATTCAGTGTACCCCAACCATTGAAGCATGCACCTAAGACATAGGTTGACTCCCATTCCATTTTCAATGAATTCTTGGTGGATGAAAATATCATCCAATCGCTCAGATATATGGAGGAGATTATGTTTTCCCCATATAAAATCATCTTTGACCTCTTTAGTGAATGTTATACACCCATGGAGTTCTACATGTCCAATATTTACATGATATACCTCAGTGGAAACAACCTCATCCACAAACTCTAGAGATAAAAACATATCCTCTACAATTTCCACTCGCATAACCATTAATAGATTTTGGGCCATCTTAAATTAAAATATTTGTAGGAAATTTTACTAATTCGTTTAGGATGTCTTACTTCTTGGTCAATGGTCTAAGTCTCCCTAAAGTGAATTTTTCTCTGAAAGGAATTTTTAGAGATGATGTCCCTTGGGAATATTTATCAACTGGTTGTGAAGATATTGAGATAATTATTTATACAATTTAATAGGGTCTCCTTGGTTTAAGAAATTATCTAGGTTAGTCAATTTTCCACCAATTCATCAATTGATCATCCCAAATTATTAGTACAGATAGATTTATTAAATGAATGGTTGAAACTTCATACACGTTATGATCTTGTTTAAGGGATTTCCATTGTTTCATTGTAGTGTAAATATCTCTAGTAGGGATGCAGCCGACATACTATGTTCAACCACAGTTATGCCTCCGTCTATTTCTCCAGCCCATGCGGCCTTAGTTCATATCTCCCCAATTTTGTGGGGGAAGCTGGGGTTGACAATAACTTTCATAATCAAAGAAAGGATCCATAAAATGAATCACATTAATGGATCCAGATGTCAAATCATTATCGATGGGGAATATATTTGATGGGTCAGTGTCCATCATACTGTATATATGTGTAGCACCTATTTCACGGTTTTGTGGGGCAGTGCTCGTTAACTTAGGACTAAAGGAATCAATTATGAGAAATTCAAGGATATAGTTTTCCTAGTAATAGGTTCATATTTCAACATTAGTTTCCTTCACTTTTGGTCATACATTTTCATAGAATATTGTATTTTGGAAGAATATAGTTCTGATGGATTTGGATGTGCCATAATAGAAGTGGTTGGGGAACAATTGCATGCCTTAACTGTGCTCTAAGAAAATCATGAGTTCCCTTGATTATTTTTCTTTTCATCCAATCACTGAATTTCAATGAACCCCATCGAGAAAAATTCTAAAATTCAACTTCTTCTTTTGGTAAATTGGAAAAAACACATGCTACATGTGCTAGTGTTTTACCTATTTTTACCTACCCCAAATCAACAATATTTTATATAAAATATAAGAAAATGAAATAATTCCTAATGGTGTACCATAACATTTCATTATTGGGGAAATAATTCTTGTGATTTTCAAGGCTGACTTGATCAGGTATTTTAGGTTCTTGAAGATTTATCATGATATTTTTTGAAATATCAATGATGTATCTAGGAAACTATTCATCTTAGAAGTAATAGAATATTGTTCTCCAATATTTTAACTCAGTGCATTTTCTATCCCTCATATAATACCAATGAGGTTGTTGTCATTGTTTTTTCCACCATGAAGGGGGAGCTAAATGATAAGGTGTAAGTTTTGAATCAACACCCGATATATGGTTTGGTTTTAGAGTGATGGTTGTAGTTCTTGATTTGAATATCCTCTTTCATTAGGATATTGACAATAATCTTGATTTAGCTGTAGTTCCCATGATGTAATATTTTATTGTGTAAAAAACTACTACTAGATATTGGAACCCACAATTGTATCTTATGGAAGCAAGGGATGTTCAAAACTATACATTGATGTTTTTTATGAAAATTTCTAAAAAATATTCCTACTGAACTCGAAAATTCTGTGGGTATTTTAAACTCTTACACCTAGTAGTGAAGACTTAGAATCTCTCATTTTCGTGTTGTTTTAAATTAATTTGGTCGAGAAACATTATATTTTATTACATTGAGCTAAATAGATAATGAAATTTTAGATAGAGTTCCTCTCATTTTTGATTGACCACATGGGTAAGCTCGTATACCATATAAAACTAGGTTTGTGCATGGTTTTCACAAAAAAAATAGATTTTGTTTGATTTTACTTGCATACAAGATCACATCATTAAGACATATTGATTAACATAATTCATAAGTTTCTATTATATAAATCTTGAATAATTGAATGTTAGAAACATATAATTTTCAAAATTAGGTGGAAAAATTGTCATATCTATCCATTTAGAATATGGTTTTATTTTTAGTTGCAACGGAACACATTTTATATCCATGTATTCTATCTGGTTTTTGACTGTTTCAATAGTGTTAACAATTATAATGGAAATTGGTAACTTGATTAAGGAATAGATCATAGGGAATAACATACTAAACCAGATATGTTTGTTCATTCTTCGATAGTGCTTAACCTGGCTAGTTGTAACCCGAATAGCACTGATATGGTCTTTTCGGCTAATGGAGGGAAGTATGGGTGTTCAATTGTCACATGTTCCAAATAGAATGATTTTTTTCTCCATCATTGAGATCACATTAAGAATCCAATTACATAGATATGATGATCTCTTCTAATCTAATGACCTTATCTGGAGGTGTGAAATGTGGTTATATTAGAATAATATATCTAGAATGTATATTACCCTCTAAGTAGTTTTGAATTATTCCTTCTCAATTCTATCATTTCTTTCTAAAACTAATCCATTCTTTTATAATGTGTGAGGGTTTTGACACCCTCAAGTGACATGTGGGAATAGAACTAGATCCTTTCCATGTTCATTGGTTGATTCCTGTCGAGGATCAAATGATGCATTTGAAGGAGTTCCCAAATTTTTGGAAATCCTATGACTTTTAATACACACAACATCCTCTGATGTTTTAGTGTGAACCATATTTTGAATGGATATGTGATCATCATGTTCTCCCACATCTACTTGATGTTCTATCACATTTTTATAAGTATTGTTAATAAATTTTACAACTACAAGCATCATTGTAAGAATTTCAATAGTCATTGAATGGTGGGAGACCCAGTTTCTCTAGGGGCATGTAAAAAAGAGCTATGATTCATGGATGTAGTTGTGATATTGATATGTTTTCATTTAGTTTTCTACTATCATGGAATCTCATTTTTTCATTATTGTATCCCTGTATAGTCATACAGTGAAGGGTGATCTAAAGGGAACCTCTAAATTATATTTCTGCCCACATCCCAATAAGAGAAGATCTATCACAAGACATGATATATTTGGACGATTTATTTTTTGGAACATCAACCAAATAAAAAAATACTAAATTTTGAAATGGTTGAGGTAAAAATAACACAAGCCCTATGGGATAAGGGTGTTCTAGTTCCACATTCAGAATTCATCAAGCCTGATTATTTGACATCAAGAATTGTGTTAAGAAAACTTGCAGCCCTATCTGAAAGTGTTACTCCTATTTGACCAAGAATATAATTGTTATGGATGATATCATGATTTTATAGGGATTTTTAGACATGTATTTGGTGCATGATATGACCTACTCCCAATCTATCTACTTCTAATGAAATTTTAATTATCTGTCGATTGACTTCCCTTATGTGGGAGCCCAGCTTGATATTTTCTGATTCAAGATGAAAGAGTATTTCAATTACTTTATTTCTTTCAGAAATATTTCATAAAGAGATATTTTGGTATAGTTATTTCTTAGTGGAGAATATATTGTGAGATGAGGTGGTTTCTAGAATCCATCCTAGGGAAATGATATTACATGATGTCACCTTTTTCAGGCTTTTCTAAACAGACACTAAGGTTAAATGAAACACCTCTTGTTCTCCCCATCCTCTAAAATGGTAATTGGATGGTCTAAAATTGGTAAATAGATTAATTTATTTTAATGAATTGAGGAATACATGTTGAAGGGGTAATTATTACATTCCTAATGTTGCGTTCGTGAAGCTAGAAGGACCTCCAAGTCTATTTTTGGAGATTTTATTCATTAAATTGGATGTGATTTGGTTATTATTCCAAATGTAATGCTTTTCCATAAAATAAAAAAGAGTGGTCCATATATTTAAGAAACTTTCATGGGAACAATAATCTAAACACCCCACTAGAATGATATATTGTGTATTCAACAAATGATATAACATTACTGGTATATTATCATTCTCTAATTATTACATCATGATAAATATTCCTTATTCTTCTTTTATGAGGGGTTCTTCAACCAGTTCTGACAAAAGTGGATGTTTTACCATTACTAATTATAAATAACATGGTTGGAATGGATTCACACCATTATATTATAAGGAAGGAAATCCAATGTTTATTCAGATAATGATCATTGTCTTGGAATGTATTTTGGTTGAGAAAGTATATATCCTATCAATGAGAAGGAATCGGGAAAGGCTAGCCTCATTTTCACTAGTGACTTATGATAAGAGGAATTTATCATAGTATATGAGTCAATGGGAGGATCTTCATGACAAAATGACATTTCACTATGGGGAGGACCCTTGAAATAAATTCCAACATTGGGAGGACTTCCATAATGAATTGATTTCTGATTACAATGAATGTTTTTTTAGTGTATACCCCAGGGAGGACCATCAGGGTGGATAGTAGATAGGGGATGACCTTATAAATACATCATATTCTATCCATGTTGAGGGATAAAACAACAATAATCCTTATATGGGATCTTGGGATTGATAAACTTTCATGCATGAAGTGACCCTTTATAGTAAGATGTTAGGGGAATACCATTAAAACTCCTGGAATGAAAATTATAGGGAGGACCATCAGAAATGAATCCACTATCTCTATAATTTAGTGACATAGTAACATAATATTTAGCTACTAGATATAGAAATTTTAGGTCATTGAGAACATGAGCATTCAGAAAAGCAGGGTTATGGACCATCTCTTCATTTCCCAATCATCTTTGGTCAGTCTTCTTTTTAAATGGTTTCTTCTATGTGATTGAATCCACTGACTGTGGGTGATTTCTTTCTTTCATGGAATCATATTTGATCATATCTCATGTCACTATTAGTATTTTCTAAAAGGTACCTAGTATTTTGGTAGGGATATATGCCTTCTATATAGTGGCCATTGGGATAGACTGATGACTGCTAGTTGGGATAGGGATATGGAAAAAATAATTTTTTTTTCATTTATCATGGTATTTATACAACTCATATTAATGGGAGTATGAATATAAATCTACTCTGTAGGGACTCTCAAATTATTCAAAAGAGTCACATTGAATGTGGAGGTGGGTTTTTATTCTTGACTCTTACTCACCACTGATGGTATCATTATATACTAAAATACTTGATTAATGTGGACATGAATTGATGAAAGTTCGTCATTCCTATCAAGTATATAAGAAGTGACATTTTAAGTAAGAATGTGAATATATTACCATTATGTATCTAGAGAAAGGATGTGTTCCTAATCATTTAATATATTCATCTATGAAATATATAGACAATAATCAAGTGTGTGAGTATAGATATGGGTATTTCCATATTATTAGTTAGGATCTTCTGACTGATTTCTCTACGTTCTTCCAAACTATGCGAGTGAGCTTGATGGGTGTAGGTAGGTGTATACACCTACTCTCGGGTTTCTTCTGTATTTGTTTAG
Source organism: Viscum album (assembly GCA_963277665.1). Lineage (NCBI taxonomy): Eukaryota > Viridiplantae > Streptophyta > Magnoliopsida > Santalales > Viscaceae > Viscum > Viscum album. Next base: position 731,154,395 of record OY728155.1, read on the forward strand.
AGGGTTATATTAGAAGGAAATTAGGAATTTCCATATTCCCAGATAACTAGTTTCTACCCACAATGGGTTGTATTGTGTTTCGGGGACTGAGCGATCTGGGATGGAATCCCATGGGTGGAACCCTAATCATGCTGAGGGTTGATGTCGGGTGTCACTAGAATTAGTGAATACTAAAAGAATTACTTTGGTGAGGCCAAAGTTTTATCTGGATGAGTCTGTTAGTGGACTCTTTATCAACCTCCCTAAGAAGATAGAGGAATTTTTCATATAGTTCTACAGATAGGATCTTGAAACAGTTTAGGCAAGCCATTGGTGTTATTTGCTTTTGAGACACTATCCATCATTGATCTAACATTTTTTGGGGTTTCATGAGCCGAGGGGATGGTTGAAATAACTATAGTTTTGTGATTGTAAAAATAATTTTGGACCCCCAACAAGTGATTTTGAGACTCGGCATGAAGGAATCTGGGTCAAGGATGGTGTCATCTAATTTGATGAGGACCTTACAGTGGATGGACTAGTTTACATTGGTTCATAGGACTCCATTGGGTTGGATTGAAGGGAGTTCTTGAAAAAACATCCTGGATAAATATAAAAAACCCAAACAATAATACCGTGTAAAAGTAGCATCTAAATAAATGAACTCCTCGATAAATAATTGATTTGGATCCATGTTTTGGACAAATTTCAATATATATAAAAAGGATCCAAACATGTTGGAGACACAACACTGAATTATTAAGTATTCACATTGGGGTCACTATTTTTTTCAAACATGATTCGTGCCCAAACTCTTAGAGTTGAAGAGGACGTAAATACCCACGTTAATAGGCCATGTGGATTTATATAATGAGACCTCTAGAAAACACGTTGGCTAATTGGATGTGAGTTCGAGCTCATAGGCCCTATTGGGGGGAACTTTTTCCAATTTTGAGACTCTATTATAAATTTAATATGAATTTTTCAATCTGTTATTAAATCCCAAATATGAGATAGGTTTCCCTTTAATCAACAATAAATTATATGGATATGTTTTTTAGAATCAACTGTATTTATCCAAGGTTCAATATCATTTGAGACATTTGTACATTTCTGAGGATCTCTATTAGTCGTACCTTTATGTATGCTGAAAATATATTCTTATATCATTTACTATCATGATGTTGGTATTAAACAACTCTATGGGGAACTATAGTATTTTCATCATCCTCAAATATTAGATTTGATTTGATGTTAGGATCAGGCCCATGAGGTTGTTTTCTTACATATTCTAGTGAAAGGAATCAGAACACACATAGTTAAGTCCCACATAACTAGAAACATCATACCTTTTAAGATCTTTTGATTAGTAAAAAACCATATAGTTTAATGTCATGTGGAAATGACATATATGTGAATGGTTCTTAGCCAAGGACTGGAGTAAGACTTACGTCGAAGCAGCCTAGAGGACCATGAATGCATATGGTCTCCCTAGTGGGGGCATGATCTTATGTGGAAATTTTCCTAATAAGGATGGTGAAAAAAGAGACAAGAAGGAATATGAACCTCTAGGATATAAATGAACCTACTAGTAATATAATCTATAGAACATTATGGTGAGTTTGAGATGTTGAGTTTGGACACCTGGATGTCTTTCTATGAATCCAATTTAGATTGGAATCAAACCCAACATAGTTTGGAATAGTTGGGAATTATAGATATAGAGGAGGCCCAATTGTATAAATCCAAGTTGAGTACGTCTAATCATGATTATTTTCAGTTTTGATTGTGACATACACATAGAAGGATACACAGGGGTTGCCTCATTGGGAATATTGAACTTTGAGGTGGTGATAACATCATTGGGGATTATACTAAAGGAGGTCCATATGGGTGAGTGTGGATGGGGCTTATACCATTAGAGGATAACCATATGATGAAGAGAGGAATATCTAAAAAGGGAATCTCCACTCATGGAATATATGTGATCATGTGGGTTTCATGATCATCACTAGCATATACTACCATGTGATCCATTCTCAGGGTGAGAATCAATAGGGAGTCGAAGAATTGACATACCTCAAAATAACCCTATCCTGCTGGGGGATATGGCCGAGGATACATGGGAAATATAAATAGAATTAATTTCCATGTGTCTTAATTTATTTTTAAAACATATATGAGGTTATGGGAGAGATAAAGGATCTAGAACTCATATCCTTTATTGTTTTCATAACTAAGATAGAGACTTAAACACCGTAGTAGATAAGTACCTTCAAGAAATGCTAAGGTTTTACTCTAGGAGAGATTCCATACTCCTGATTTCACAAAATATGAGAGGACTATAAGAAGCTATCCCTCATAAAATGGAATGAAAAGCAGTTCCACTCACTATCTAAAATGGGGAGGCCCTCGAATCAACCTCCATGTTTGGGATCCTCATTACCACAATAATTTATTAATGCAATCATTCTGAGAACCACCTTACTAGATAGGTTACCATTTTGACATAATTTACATCCAAAATTTATGATGGAGAGGGTAGTTATACTATTTTATAGAGGGACATAAATAAGGACAATCACAATACATAGAGGAACTGAGATTGAGGGAACCCATACAAGATACTGTTTTCCATGTGGAATAGTGGCCCGAAATGATTTCACTTGTTTATAGTTCATGTAATGATAGCCTACAAAGATATGTTCTACGTGGGAGGTTGTTCAAAAAAGACGTTTTTTATATGTAGACCTCTATTTCTTCAATTCAGACTAATTTTCACACCATATTTTCATTTCTGATATGCAATAAATTATAACCTACTACAAGAGCATTCTTAGACTCCCTCTCTCTCTCTCTCTCTGTAGTATGACATCTTATACAATGTATATACATCACTCATTATGTGGGTGTCTTTATAGGGGTAGGGATGTAATTTTTATCCCATATTGATATGAATTGATGAAAACGCACTACACGTGATGGATGTTGGTTTTCATGTGTCCTGAAAATAACACATCACCCCCTTAAGAGAAAATTAATTTATGGTGGGGAGGGGGGAAAACAATAATTAATTTCCCTACAAAGAGATATTAAATTATGAAATCCCAAAATATCAAATTTAATGCCATAAACTAATTTTTTATTGGGGGAATTAGGATGCCTCACCGAGTAATGAGAAATTCTTTTTTGGGGTCCAATATATAATTGCTCACCCAACAAATGAAAGTGTATTTTCTAGGGCACTACAATGACTTGTTATGTAGAAGTTATATGTTGAAGTACTATGAAGAGGTGCTATTCTAAATGATAACTCACATAAAGAATATGTTATATAGAAAGAGATATTACTTTATGGATCCGTTGTAGCACCTTGGCACTTTTCCATTTTAATATTCAAGGGTAGATTTACCGTCCCTTCAATACACAGAAAATCTTTCTTATATTCCATGAAAACATTTACAGAACCAAAACATATATTGATATATCATGAATTGATGTCATTATTGTTTATTTTTTATCTTATTACAAACATTATTTATCTATGATTTTTATGATTTGATCGTCTAATTTTCACCACATTAATACATCGTTGATTATTACATTACTCATATTTTTATCTATATCTAAGGGCATAGTATACTGAGGATTCCATTCAAGACCTCTCCACTAGTCTGTATCCTCTATTATTTTGGTAGGTGTCATTGAGGTCATGTACCCATTCCATACCTGATTTTTAAAAATTGGGCTTGTGGATTGTCAGTCATATTTTATTCCTTCCACTATTAAGGGATTTACACCACTATTTCATAGTTCAATTTAGGATGACTATTGTATTGTGTCCTGAACTTTAGAACTAATCTTTCTTTCTGATTTAACATCATTTGTAGACATTTTTATAGTATTAAATATTTTTAAAGAGTATTTTAAAATAAAATCATTTTTAAAATCATTTTTATTTCATATAATGGTGTGTTTAGAACTAATAAAAGGGTTCACAAGTTATATAAATCCATTCAATTTTTTAATGATATTTTTATAAATTATATTTCTAAAATATTTACTACAAGTTATGATCGACACTAAAAAAATAAGTATTTAAGCATTATATTTACATACATTAGATGATTCATAGGTTTTACTAGGAAATTTATTCTTAATGGATTTTGATGGGTGATTTGATCTACTATTAATTATTTTTGGTTTTATATGTCTGTGGTGTTTATATATTTTCTTAGTGATTTTGAACATTATTATTTTGTGGTTATAATTATTATTCATACCTCATGAGACTCGTGGGTACTAGGGTAGGTGAACATTGAAGGTATTATTTCCCTCTCCACTAGTTATGCTAGTTAAGTTGATGTGACACTCCAACTAGCTAGTGATGTGATACTATCCATATTTAACTAATTGAGGGAACACCCCATGTTAGTGATTTGTAATTACTCGGTTCCCTACCCATTTTGAGCTTATAGTATTTCACCCATGTTTATTGTCTAAAAGTAAGATTTATATTGTTTTTTTAGAAAATAATTTGTCATGGTGCTACCATTATATCTTATTTCTATTATAGATCATAATGTCATATTTTTCCTATTTTCTATTCTATTTTGGTTTCAAATTTATTATTTTCTACTATTTTTTCTTACTACACCCTCATGTTAATAATCCCGATGTTTTATTTCATTCTTTCCTTTGGCTTAATTCTCCTTATAAATAATTTTTTTCAAATGTATATTGAATTTTTTTTTATAGAAAGTGGATTTAAAAGTAATTTCAAAATGGGTGTTTGAATAATGGAAATACTCACCTTATAAATTAAATTCAAAATTGATTTTTTTTCATTTAACTAAAAAAATAATGCCTATAAAATTATTAATAAATTTAAATTTGATTTAATGTTCTTAATCATAAAACCATATTTTAAATAATTTATTGCAATCAACCATGAAATAGATCTTTTATTTAATTATTATACACTAGTTATGATATCCCATGGATTTCTACTAGGCCTTTACACACATGACTATTAAGATTTCAGGTTTTTGTTCATATCGTGACTACCCATGGAACATATTTGGATTTAGGTTGAATGATGAATCATGGAGTCACATAGAGGTATATTAGTGATTTTTATTTAGTTTAATTTAATATTTCAAACAAATCAGCCATGATTTTTATTTATATTTTCTTTTATGGGTGGTTTTTTTGGATGTGGCATTTGGATTATTAAAAAGGGGATGTTCTGTGAGAGGTTGTTGAAGTTAAGCTGTAGGGTTACATTTTCATCATATTGTTTGAATTTTTATAGTGTTTGTTTCCTAATTATTTGTCTTCATATATATATGAATTATAATTTTTTCATGTAGGAATTAATTATTAAGTTCTACTTCTTAATTAAATTCATTTTTATATGAAATAATTTCTTCTAAAAATACATTGATTCCATGACACATATTTATCTCATATGTTGATTGGAAATGAAAATTGGGTTTGTCGTGGGCTAGATTCGATGCCCAGTACATTGGTGGCATGAGGATAGTTCATAATAGAATGGTTTCAGATCCTTGGTTCTTTAAGGAGCCTATGTTTTGGAGTATCCCATTATTATTTTTGTTTCCTAATCGACATCATATAGGAATGTTGAAACTCAATAGGTAGGATTGGGGAGAGTCTCATGAGATATTTTCCACTATAATCCTTGAGATACCATGCAAATTTTTTTTTTGATCCTTTTTCGTTTTTTTATATTTTCCCTATGTTGATGTTGTTAAAATGTTTATTGATGTAATATAAATTTTTTAAAGGATATATATATTTACCATTATCATTTTAAAACATTAAGTAATGAATAATTACATGAATTTACACATAATGAAAACCAATATATATAAAATTATAGTGTATTTGGGAATTAGGTATAATGTATAACATCATAAACATGACATATAACAACATTATTGAAAAAAAAACCTTAACATTCTTCTAAATTTATATGCTTTTAAAACTGCACTTCATAACCTAGGGAAAAACATTAGAATGGGGTGCTATATAAATCCCAGTAAGGGAATCAACATGAAATAAGGTGATAAATGTAAGAAAATATTAATATAAAGGGGAAAAATAGTCGGAATCATAAAAATAAACCATGATACATGATATATAATTATAATCATAATATGGAAAATGTTGAAGCAACATAGAACACTTCTTCATAAACATAGATTAATGCTAAACCGCTAATAAATCATGGTGTAAAAGACCCCTAAATGAATCAGGTACTCTCCTTTTCCCAAACTAAAATCTCTTGAGACAAAAAATTACCCAATGAATGGGAGCGCTATATAATTTTGTGCACACCCATCACGTTCATTTCATTCTCACATTCAAGTGATCCACATAAACAATAGTACTTGGATTCATTCATCGTTATAATTTATTCTATGATCAAGGAGTGTGTAATAAACAAATCTAAGTTCCCAATAAATATGTACATGTGTAAAAATGTGAATACCCTTAATAAGAAATTTTTATTGTAGTCACTATAGAATTGTTTAGGCACGGAATAATTGTACTGAAATATCGGCAGCATAATGACATCACATAAAGATAAGTAAAAATTGGTTTTTGGAAGAGAAGAGAGTAACTCTTCATATATAAATTCAATGTAAAGTAATAGGGACACGTAAAACATATCCCAACATTAGAAATTGGGGTTTTAAGGCATAAGTTAATGACGAATCATGAATAATGAAAATAATCCCAATGATATATATGGATGGTAATTTTTGTGCATAAAGGATAATGGAAGGATTAATGAAACATAAAAAGAGTTATCATAATTCAGACATTAAATGCAATGTATGTGGAATATAGAAAATTATATTCCGACATAATCAAATAGAATTAAAAATACATGAAATTCAAAGAAGTTATTGAATTGAAATGAGAAGAGAGAAATACCTTACTTGAGTGTGTGACTCCAGATGGTTTATAAGAGATTATTTATAGATTTTGGGTGCTTTTTTAGGACTCTAGAGTGTTTAGGGAAGATTATGGTCGTGATCCAAGAATATTTACTAAAGATAAATGGGAACATGGGTGTGTTTATATAGGAAAATAGAGGGGTTTCTTTATTATTTAGGGTTTCCACCCTATATAATAAAATAAAATAAAAACCAAGAACCATCCCATGGTTTTTCCCATGGTTTCAGAAAAATGGGAGTGTTTCTCTTTATTTTATATGGTAATGTGCCGATATTAGTAAAATAATTACATTACTTATGGGGATATAAGTCACCCTCTTAATGAAATGATTTATAAAACAGAAAATATATTATTTGTTTGGGAGGATTTATAATTACTTTATAATAAAAATAAAGTAAACATATAACAATTTTATTTTAAAGTAAAAAATATTGATTTGGTCGTTTATACCTATTATTTTATTTCTGACAACACTTTTGGGTCATTATGATATCTTTAAACACAAATAATATTTATATGATATTTAAATTTTACCTGAAAATTTGATTGTCTCAAAAAAAATTGAATCATTCACCATTGGATAATTTTAATAATCAAATTCCCAAATTAATATTAATTTTATCTAAATAATTTTCTTAATATGTGAATTGCCACTTTTTTTAAAAAAACTAGGCATTTATAATGGAATGATGGTCTTTTTACAATAATAGTTTTTCAAAACTTATAATAATTACTTTGGAATTAATAAATTTATATGATAATTTATATTTAATAAAAATTAATTAATTATAATAATTAATTATAATTTTATTAATTTAAAAAATCCATTATTTCATAAAAATAAAATCCTTTATTGAACTTGAATATTACCCAAAATACTATTGGTTTAAAAATAAAAAAAATCATTTAAAAATTAATAATAGGATGAAACTATAATAATAAATCTATAAAAAAGTGATGTATATAATCATATTTATTGGGTCTTGATACATATACCTATAATACACCCATAAACACTATAGGAATAAGTTGTGCCATGGTAATACCTTTATGGGGTGGTTCGGTGTAGATAATTTGGGTCATGACATGGATAAGCTTGAACTTATCCTCTAAATGATTTTACTAAAGCTTATATTATTACATCTAATCTTGGGATTGGTCATGGGAAAATCCCATAGATGGTATCTCCCATAGAAGCTCTAATAAATGGGCTTCAGAGAGTATGATCCTACTAGTCGAGGCCATCACTTCCTTTGTCAATTTCAATTGGATTTATTAAAACCCTATATTTTTACTAATCAAGTGATCATTGTTCAACTACTATATTATCAACAATAATGATACTTAATCATATTTTAGGTACAATTCGAACAAAATATGTTCATGTGTTTTCTATAACCATATTACATAATAATACATTTAATTAAATAAAAATGGAAATTCTATTTATAATAGCTCAGGTCATTACAATATTCCACTTAAGAAAAATCAATATGAAAAATTTCTTTTCCCACAAAAAAGTAGATGAGGGTAACTCTATTCAATCACATCTTATGGTTCCCACATCGCATACTCAAACTTTTGGTTTCTCCAAATCACATTGACTAGGTTAATTGCCTTATTTGTAGAAATTTCTCTCTATGTTATAATATTTTCATTGAATTATCTTCATATAAAAGACATTTCCAACTATACCTCTTCTAGATTAATTATATAGTAGGGTTTTTATGTACTTTCTCATAATTAATACATGGAATACATCATTTAAATAATATATTTTAGGTTTTAGTTCAAGTTAGAAGGCCACCGTACTGATTCAATTAAGTATCTCAAATGAGTGGATATATCATGGACTATGCATTTTCTTCATCTGAGCTCTCATCAGTTTCCTCCATAGACATATGAAGAGAAATACTATGCATCTAACCTCAATATCTAGGTTGTGTCAATGATTGTCAACATTTTTCTTTTATAGACTCTAAGTAGCCTTGATGTTATTTTGAATGATCTTAACCCTTTTCACTATTTCCTTGACCATATCAGGACCTAGACGTTCTTGTTCCCCAAATTTATCCCAGTATGCAGTTATTCCGAACCTCTTCCCATAAGGGGATTCATGGGGATCCATTTGGAAGCTCGAGTGGAACTACTGTTGTAAGAGAACTCAACCAGAATAATATGTTGGTATCATCCTCCTTTAAAGTTAATTGATCATTCTCTCAACATGTCCTCAATTTTCTGGATTGCCCAATCATATTGGCCATCAGTTTGAATGTGACAATCCATGATGATGTTTACATTAGAATTTATAGTATATTGGAGACTCTTCTAGAATATAGTGGTGAATCTTAGATCTCAATCAGATACAATTGACAGTGGAACTCCATGAAAACATACCACCACTCTAATGTTTATACGTGTATTTTGATCTATTGGTAAATCATCTAAAATAGAAAATAAGTGAGTTTTCTTTGTATGATTATCCACAACAAAACCACATATCATTTTCCCCTATATATATTTGGTATTATGGTGAAGAAGTCCATGGTGATTTTTTCCTATTTCAATGTTTGTATGGGTAATGGTTTCATCCTTTCCTTAAACATCTTCCTTTAATACTTCAATTGCTAACATACTAGAAATTTTTTTGTATATTAAAAAATATACTTCTTCATGTTTTCCTAGAAATAATTCACTTATATATCTCAATATGTCTTTGTACTTCCTAGGTTAATAGAGAATGTTAAACTTTGAGCATCATCCAACAATTCATTATTTAACATAGTATTTTATGGTACACATTATCATTACCCAAATCACACAACTACTTATTCATTAACATAGAACTTCGAGGATTTATATTTTCATATATTTTCCACTTTTTTATGAATTCCCACATCTTCCTGTTGAGAATATTTTAATCTCTATAGAAGGGAAGGTTGTGCAATAATTTCTGAAAGTATTGATAATGTTCTTTCCTTTGTGATTCTCATGTCCATCCAATCTAAATCAAAGAAGATCAGATCCCTCTCAATTCTCATCAATGATAAAAATAATGGACCCATTTTACATAGATAATCGTCCATTTTATTCTATTTCTCAGGATGGTAGTGAATTGAGTAGTCATATTCCTTAATCAGATATAACCATCTTTGTTGGCACATATTATTCTCTTTCAAGGTGAATATATACATGAGGCTTTTGTGATCCTTAAATATTTTTAATTTCTCCAGAAAGAGACAATACCACCATATTTTCAAAGATAATATCACTATATCAAAAATTAGATCATTTGTTGGTTAGTTCTATTAATCACGTACACTATGATTTCTATAGAATTAGTAAACCTGAAATGAATCACTATGAACTCATAGTGCCCGTACATTATTCTAAAAGTCTTCTTGGGTATATCTTTATTATTTACCATTACATGATAATATCCTGATCAAAGATCCACATTAGATAAGTATTGTTCTCCATGTAGTTGACTATATAATTCATTAGTATGTGGAAAAGGATAATTGTTCTTCATCATCATCTTGTTGGGCTCATGATAATCGATCCAAATGTGTATTGACTCATCCTACTTTTAGAGTAAGAGGGCCGGTGCACCCCATAGTAATGTATTTGGGCATATGACCCCTTTATCTAGATTATACTATAATTGATTATTCATATCCAAATATTCAACAAGATCCATTCTATATGAAATCTTGGATCATGGAATCTCCCCATGTATAGGATAAATTGAAACTTGAACCTCTTACCTAAGAGGAAAAACCAAAAATACCTTAGGAAAGGAATCAATGTATTCCCTATCAATGTGAATGTATTTAAAAATAATTATTTCAAAAGATTCAACAAATTTAGCAAGACACCCTTTCTCATTATGAAATAAAATCTATGCTTGAAATTTTGGTTCTACAGAGGATTCTTCCTCCTCCTTAAACCTATACAGAATTAGGGGATGATTTGAAAAACAGAGATCAATTTCCTCTTCATAGGTATTTTTTTGGATTTATATATGGAAATCCTGTATATTTCTATATTTTCATAAAATCCCACCAAATGGAGTACAAAAAGGATCACTCAGAAGTTCATCCCACAAAATTTGACTAGGGAGGCATTATATGTATGGGTTGCAATAATTTTCTCATTTTCCATTTTCATTGATTTCACTATCTCCATGGTTTATGGTGGGGTTAGAATAGTTCTACTAAACTTAGGTTATATAAACAAACTCATATAACCCAAATAAAAAAGTACACTCATTATTCTTGAATGAATAACTCGCTTACCTATCACCACTTCATTGTCGGGATCCACTTCAGTGATAGTGATTGAAAAAGCACACCCCTAATTCCTTGGAGGTTTTTGGTTTTCTCTAAAAACTCTTATCCTAGAGCATTAGTTTAGAATGCACATTGGTTACTTGAAGTTTATGTAATGAACAATGAGCTAAGGGTTGAAAATATAATTCCATTCTGCTATCATATTAATGGGTTTTCTTTGTGTCAGAAATCCCTAGAAATGGTCCCTTCTTTCCGGCACCTAAATCATTTCCTCATCCCCCTTAGTCAATTTTAAAGGAGTTCATTTTTTCTCCTTTGATAATTTGGATGTTGAAATTTCTTGGGACGAGTAGATTTCTACATTAGACCATCACATTTAAATTCCACATTCCACTTCTTATCCCAATGATAACCTTGGCAATCATGGTTCTCTACTTCAACTTTGAGGGAACATTAGTCAATTTATTGATATATATCAATTTCATAGATTCGACGATCTATTCATATACTTTGTTTTAGTCCAAAAATAAGTGGTCAACCTTGAATTCATGGGATATGAAAATTGTAGAGGTATAATAACCCTGCTTTTTATTACACACTGATACCTGATTTATTTCATTAAATCTTAACTTGATACAACATAGAAGAATGAGAGGTCTAGTTTATTTGGGGCTGGATTAGAAACATTACATAACATCTTATAATATAAAACACAAAACATCTTTATTGAAAATATCCTTACATGACCACTACATTCCCTCGTACATAGCATTGCCCAGGATAACCTGAGGAGATGTGTAAGAAAAGGGTGTGCTATAAAAACCATTAAGGGAATAAACATGGAATAACCTGAAAAAATACAATAAATTTTATACAATTGGCATCTTAATGGAGAACAGGAGAAACATGAACATAAAGGTGTGCTAAAGTACGATAATCATAACATGAAAATGTGGCAACAACACCTAACATTGAATTAGCATGAGCTAAGGCTCATTGCACATGAAGCATGAGTAAACCCTCATTGCACATGAAGTATGAGTAAAATCTCATTGCACATTAATTATCATTATTAAATAATCATTTCACATTATGTATCATGATACTATACTTTACCCAATGCATTGGAGCGCTATGAGGGCACACCCTTTTTAAACATTTCATTTCATGCAAAAGTGTGCCACATGGATCATATAACATGGAATAAATCAACATCATAAGTTATTACATGATTATTTAATGTGGAATAAATACATGAAAGTAGCATTCAATATTTAGAATTTCATAAAGGTTAATACCCTTGATAGAGACATGGTTATGGTATTCACTACCCAATAATCTTGGCTTGGAAAAATGCGGTGCAATTTCAGCAGTATAACGGTGTGACATAAGGAATAATTAAAATTATTGATGAGAGGGAATATATTGTCTCATAATATGTGCTTGAAATGGAAAGTAAGGAGGTCATATAGATTCATTTACCCACAAACATAATGGAATTTAGATGCATAATACAAAAAATTACTTGGATGTAAAAGAGGAGAGAGAAATCCCTCATGGAATTTCGTCATTGTAATAGGTGTACATGGGTGGAATTAATGAAATAGAAAGTTGTCTCCCATCATCCAAAAATAAGGAGGGACATATGGGGGAGGTGTTAAAGCATACCCCAACATTTTTCATTTTACACAAAATTGCATAACAACTTAATGAAAATTGGTCAAAAATGAGAAAGGAAGAAATCCCTTGCATGGAAGTGTGATCCCAAAGGCTTGGGAGAGGCTTGACAGAGGATTCCTGGGAGCTTGGGGCACATTTAAGGAATTATAAAGAGAGGATTTCAGTTTTTGGACCAACTCTGAAGGCTCTGAGTAAAGAGGAAGTGGGAGTTTGGGTGGGTTTATATGGGAAAGGAGAGGAAATTATTTTTTATTGAGGTTTGTGACACCTCACATTAAACTAATAAAAACCACAAACCAGACCGTGGTTTCTGCCCATGGTTTTTGAAAAAGGGGAGTGGTAACAAAATATTTTATAAGGCCAATGGCCTATCTTCTTAAAATAAAAGGGTATATTATGTGGAGGTGAGTCACACTCTCAAGGAAAACAATTTTAAAATACAAAATGTTTTATAAGTCTTGGAAGGTCCACAAAAGCCTTTTAAAATAAATAAAACAAATCTAAAATCACATTATTTTAATTCCAAAACATATTTTTGCCAAACATAATGTTTATAGTATTTTATTACATCACTATTGGGTCATTATGATGTCAAAAGACACATTATATATTTTAACGGTATTTAATTTTTACCCAAAAATTCGACTGTTTTCGAAAATTATGAAAAAATAAATGTTGGATAATTTCAATGTCCTGATATCAAAAATAATATTTTTTTTATATAAATAATTTTACAAATAGCTTAATTTTTACTTTTAAAATAAAAACCGACATTTACCGAAAATTCATGTTTGTTGACAAAAACAATTTTCAAACCTTAATAAAAATTACAATTGCATTCATAAAATTATATGATCATTTATATTTAATGAAAATTAATTTAACAATAATATTTAATTTAAATATTATTTAATTCAAAAATCCATTAATTCATTATAATAAATTTCATAGTTGAATATTAACTAAAAATTTATTTGTGCTTTATAAACAATTTAAAAAGTAACAATAATAAAATGAATGAACATTCTTTATAAAAAAATAATGTACATAGTCATAGTGTGAGGTTATTGTTACATAACCCTTATAACACCTACATAAAAATGAAGGGTAAGGTCTACGATGGAGAAAGACTCTTGGGGTGGCTCATATAACATTGCTTGGGTAGTAATCTCTATTAACTTCCACTTCTCCCGTAGTCGGTTCCTCTCAATCTTAATGTGTTCGAGCTCGGATTGGGCTTGGTCAAGAGTGAAGCCCAGTGACGCCACCTCCTTTTCTAGCCCCAAAAAATGGTCTTCATATGGGGAAAGTCTATTGGATGATGCCATCAATTCCTTTGTCTAAGTAAATTGGATTTGTTAAATCCCTATATTTATAATAATCATGTGATCATTGTTCAATGACTATATTATCCACTGTCACAATTCATAACTGTATTTTAAAATGAAAGAACATAAAACCAAATAAGTTCACATTTTATATAACCATAATAAGACATTTAATTTGATCAAGGTGAATTTTTATTAATGAATGTTTGGGTCGTTACAATCTTCCCCCCCGTAAGAAATTTTTCCCTCAAAATTTATGTTTCCCACACTAAAACAGATATGGGTAACTTTTCTTCATCACTTCCTCTGATTCCCACATCGCTTCTTCAGACACGTGGTTTTTCCACAACACATTCAGGAGGGGCATTGTCTAATTTTGTTGAACTTTTTCTCTACGATCCTAGATTTTCATTAGTTTATCCTCATAAGAAAGATCATCCTCTTGTTGTACTACCTCTGAAGAGAGTTCATGTGAAGCGTCTGCTATGTACTTTTTTAGAATGGATTCATGAAAGTCATCAAGAACATTGGCCATGGTAGGTGGAAGTGCTAGTCGATAGGCCACATCCTCAACATGATCAAGAATCTCGAAGGGGCTGATGTACCTAGGACTTAACATCTCTTTATTCCAAACATCATGACCTTATTCCATGGAGATATGTGTAGAAATACCATGTCTCAAACTTTAAACTCACGGTCTTGTCGATGGTTATCTACATTACTCTTCTATAAACTCTGGGCTACCTTGATATGCTGCTGAATGGTTTTCACCTTCTCCACCATTTCTTCGACCATTTCTAGTCCTGGAATCTTACGTTCACCAACTTCATCCCATCATGTCGGTGTTCTCCACGTCTTTCCATACATGGTTTCATAAGGTTCCATTTGTATGCTCGAGTGGAAACTTTTATTGTAGGAGAATTTGACCAGTGGAAGATGTTGGTCTCACACTCCTTTATAGTCCATAGAACATGATCATAACATTTCCACTAATCTTTGAATAGTGATCTTAGATTGGTCATTAGTTTGGGGATGATAAGTCATACTGAAGTTCATCTCAGCATCTAGAGCATTTTTAAGACTCTTCTAAAACATAGAGGTGAATCTTGAATTTTGATTGGATATAATAGATAGTGGTACTCCATGAAGCCTTACCACTTCTCTGATATATATCTGTTCCAGCTTATCTAACGGGAAAACCTCCCAAATTGGAATGAAGTGTGGAGACTTTATAAGATGATCCCCAACAACCAAGATTACATTGTTTCCTTTGGATGTCTTTGGATGTCCTGTGACAAAGTCCATGGTGATGTTCTCCTATTTCCTTGCTGGTATGGGCAACATTTACATCATCCCCTTAGGCTTCTGTCTCTCTGCCTTAACTTGCTGACACACTGAAAACATTGATGTATACTCAGTGATCTCCTTCTTCATATTATACCACCAATAATTCTCTCAGAGATTTTGATACATCTTCATGTTTCCTGGGTGAATAGAGAAATTTGAACTATGTGAATCATCCAAAATTTCCATCTACATATTTGGAGTTGATAAAACAAATATTATTTTCCCAAATATCACAATTCCTTCTTCATTAACATTGAACTCTAAGGATTTCCCTTCTCTGGTAGTTTCCACTTTCTTTTGAATTTCCACATCATCTCTTTGAGAATCCTTTAACCATTCTAAAAGAGACAGTTGTGCAATCATTTGTGAAAGGATTGATGAATTTCCCATATTTATGATTCCCATGTCCATCTTCATCAACTCTAATAAGATTGGATCATTCCCAATTCTCATCAATGATAGAATCATCGGGTCCTTTCTACTTAGAGCATGCTCCACCTTTTTCATTTTCCCAGGGGGTAATGGATTGAGCAGTCATAGTCTTTGATCAGCTCTAACTATCTTCATTGGCGCATGTTCAACTATTTCTCTGTGAATATATACTTCAGGATTTTTTGGATCATATATATTTCACACTTCTCTCCAAAGAGATAATGCCGCCAAATTTTTATAGTAAAGATCCCCATAGCCAACACCAAATCATGTGTTGGATAATTCTTCTCATGAACTTTTAATTGCCTTGAAGCGTAGGCAATGACTTTTTCATTTTGCATCAACACATAGCCCAAGCCCTTCTTTGAAGCATCCCTAAATACCACAAAAGGTTCACCACTTGTGGGTAAGGTGAGAACGGGTGCACTGATAAGCCTCATTTTCAACTCCTTGAAATATTCATCGCATTCATCACTCCAAGAAAACATTACACCCTACTGAGTTAGCATGGCAAGAGGGTTGGACAATCGTGATCAATTTATCAAAAATTGTCGATAATATCCAGCTAACCACAAGAAGCTACATATATCTGTTACTGATATTGGCCTCATCCATCCCTCAATTGCAACTATTTATGAGGGATCCAAATATCTCCCATTGCTTGTGATGATATGGCCCAAGATTGAGACCTCCTTCAACCAGAACTCACACTTTTTGTAGTTTTCATAGAGCTTATCCTTCTGTAAGGTCTCTAGAACAGTTCTTAGATACTCCTCATGATCATCCTGGGTATTAGAGTATATCAGAATATCAATAGTAAAGACTACCACAAATTTTTCTTGGTAATATCTAAAGACTCTATTCATCAAGTCCATGAAGATTTATGGAGCATTAGTGAGTCTAAAAGGCATTACTTTAAATTTATAGTGCCCGTATCTTGTTTGAAAAGTAGTCTTGGGGATATCTTCCTTCTTTACCCTTACTTGATAAAATCTCTACCGCAAATCCACCTTGGAAATGTATTGTGCTCCACATAGCTGATCGAACAAGTCATTGATTCATGGGAGCGGATACATGTTCTTTATCGCGATTTTTTTAAGCTCATGATAATTGACGAAAAGGCACATTGACCCCTCATTCTTCTTGATGAAGAGGACTGGTGCACCCCATGGTGATTCACTTGGGCATACAAACCCTTTCTCCAGACTATCCTATAGTTGTTTCTTCAGCTAATCAAGCTCCGCAATAGCTATTCTATATAAATTATTGGATATTGGAAATTACCCAGGTATAAGATCAATTGAGAATTCAACATCTCTTGTATGAGGAAGACCAGGCAATTATTTGGGAAACACTTCACCAAATTCCCTCACAATAGGCAAGTTTTCATGGATGGTTGCCTCCTTAGACTTAATCATTTGAGCCAGATATGTGTGCTCATAGGGTAGTAATATCCACGCTTGAGATAATGATGCTAAAGAAGATTCATCTTGCTTCTTGCACTTTTATAGAATCGGGGGTCAATTCTCCACATGGAGTTTGAATTTCCTCTCATTGAAATTTTTGTTGGATCTGTATAAGGAAAGCCAATCCATGCCAGTAATTGAATCAAATTCCCCCAGAGGGAGTATGATGAGGTTCTCTGGAAAATTCAATCCATATATTATAATAGGGAAGGAGTAATATTCAGGGGATTCAATGATTACCCCATTTTCTGTACTCACCGACATCTTTACTTCCATGATTTGTTGCGGTGCTGGGATTGTTCTACTAAACTTTTGGGATATAAAAGAATGCATAGAACCTGAATCAAAAAGTACATTTTATATTCTTGAATGAATAAATAGTGAACCTATCACCACATTATTGTCGGGGTTCACTTCGGCAGTAGTGATGTCAAATGTTCTCCCTTGCTACCTTGGAGGTTGTTGGTTGCATCTGAAAACCCTTGGCTTAGGGAACTGATTTGCAAGATGCCCTGGTTCCTTGTAGTTGATGAAATGAACAATGTCTTGAGAGTTGAACGAAGAATTCCTCTCCTCTATCACATCCATGGGTTTTTCTGATTAGTGGGTAATGGCTTGGTGCCCTTGTCCTCCACACCTAAAGTAGTTCCTCATCTCCTTCAGGAAATTTACAGGGTGCTTCATTCCGCACCATTAGAATGTGCGGTTCTGGATTTTCATATCACCGTTGGATATATCCATTAGACTACTAGATTTGAATTCCACCTTACAGTTCTTACCCCCATGATACCCTTTAGGTTCTCTTATATGCATTTCAACCTTTAGGGTACATCGGACAATTTTATCATAGCAGTCGAAGTCGCCGATTGCCAGGGCTTTCCACAGGCTAGGTTTTAGCCTACCAATGAAGCGTTTAATAATGTATTCAGGGGTAACAACAAAGACGGAAGTGTATCATGCAAGCCTTGTGATGTTTTCCTCATACGCTCTGAATGATTCGTCATCTTTTTTCTTGGGGGCAAGGAAGTCCCTTTCCTGTATAAGCCGGATGGTGCATGGAAAATATTTATCAAACGACATCTTCCAAAAATGATTCCATTCCAATGCCTCGATCTCCTCCTCAGGATTCTTATTTTTTATCAATGTAAACCACTGATTAGCTTCACCCTTCATATGATAAGCTTCCAGAAGAACCTTCTCTTCTTCAGAGCATTGAAAGATGGAGTAGATATTTTCAATGGAGTTGATTCATTGTTCGACGATTGAGGGATTGGATGATTCATTAAAATTAGGAAGCCTTTGTCTCATGAAGCTCTCGATAGCAACTTGATCTTTCTTAGGGGGGGTTGAATTTTCCTATTGACCCATGTTTCTATTCCATGTTTTAGTAAACTTAAAGTTAAGCGTGACAAAGTTTGTGATTCCCACTCCCATCAGATTGGGTATCTCATTAGTACAGTCTTCACATTGATCTTCACATTGGTTGTTTGCCCGAGTCCTCTTTTTACCAGCCATTGGATGGAATAAAATGAGAGTTAGGGGTAATACATAAAGGGTAATCCAAGGAAAAAAGTTTTTTCATATAAATAACTTTTATTTCCTTTACTTATGAATCCATAAGATTCAATCTATGCTATACATGATCTACTTTCTAACATATATTTTTAGGGGAATTTTTTTAATTCCTTTAATAAGGGTTCATACTAAGATTATGAATTTACCAAAACATATCCCCTATGAATGTCATATGTAAGTGTTCATCAAGTCCCATTGTCATGCACAATTTCTCATTCGAGTCTAGCTCAAAGCGGTGTTTTCGGGTTTTACCCCTATGATACATCTGTGCCCGAGCCACCTCTACCTTCTCATATCCAGATAGGGATGTATATTCTGGATAAAACACTTAATAAATACTCACCAATACTTTGGGATGTTAATATTATACTGATTCTTGTCTCTGAGTCTTCACTAGGGTTTTATAATCCTGATTCCAAAAATAACTAAACCTATCCTCTGATACCAACTATAACAACCCTACTTTTTATTACACACTTAAACATGATTTGTTACATAAAATCATCAGAGGATAAAACATATAAGATTGAGAGGTCTAGTGTCATTGGGGGTTAGGAACATTACATACCATTTTAGAAAAAAACACACAACATCATTATTCAAAACTTCTGTTACATGACCACTACATTCCCTCTTACATAGCATTTCATGGGATAACCTAAGGACATGCATTGAAAAAGGGTGAGCTATAAATCCCAATAAGGTAATAAACACGGAATAACATGATGAATACAATACATGTTATAAAATTGTCATATTAATGGAGCACAAGAGAAACATGAACATAAAGGCATGATAAAGCATGATAATCATAACAAGGAAATGTGGCAACAACACTTATCATGGAATTAGCATGATCCAAGTCTCATTTAACATGGAGAATGAGTAAACCATTATTGAACATGAAGCACGAGTAAAACCTCTCTACACTTGAATAATCATGAGTCAACACTCATTTCACTTGATGTATCATGATACTATACTTTACCCAATGCATTGGAGCGCTATCAGGGTGCACCCTTCTTAAGCATTCCATTTCATGCATAAGTGTGCCACATGGATCTTATAACATGGAATCAATCGACATAATAAGTTATTCCATGATTATGTATTGTGAAAAAAATACATGAACGTACCAATAAATATTTTTATGTGCATAAATGTGAATACCCTTGATAGAGACATGGGTATGATATTCACTACACAATGATCTGGGCTTGGAAAAACACGGTGCAATTTCGGCAGCGTAACGACATGACATAAAGATTCATGAAAATGATTGATGAGAGAGAAAAGTTTGTATAATAATATGTATGTGAAATGGAAAGTATGAGGTTCATATAGATACATGTACAAACAAATATAATGGAATTCAGATGCATAATACAAAATAATTACTTGGATGTAAAAGTGGAAAGGGAAATCCCCCATGGAATTTTTTCACGGTAACGGGTGTAAATGGGAAGCATTAATGAGAGAGAAAGGCATATCCCATCTTCCAAAAATAAAGAGTCATGTATGTGGGAGGTGTGAAATCATACCCCAACATTGCTAATTGAAAACAAAATGGCATAACAACTTAATGAAAATTGGACAAAAATGAGAAAAGAACAAATCCCTTACATAGAAATGTGATCCCAAAAGCTTGGGAGTGGCTTGAGAGTGTCTTCTTAGGAGCTAGGACCACCTTGGGTGGATATTAGAGATATATGGGAAGGGTTTAGATGAACACAAAAGGCTTTGATTGAAGAGGAAGTGGTAGCTTGGGTGGGTTTATATTGGAAAGGATAAGGAATTCTTTATTATTTTCGTTTGGGACACCTCACATTAAACTAATCAAAACGACAATCCAGACCATGGTTTTTTCCAAAGGGGAGTGGGAAACAATATTGTATATGTCTAATTTACAAACATATGAAATTAATAGGTTTTCTTATGTGCAGATGGGTCACACTTTCAAGGAAAACAATTTAAAGATACAAAATGTTTTATAAGTCTTGGAGGGTTCACTAAAGCTTTGTAAAATAAATAAAACAAATAAAACAAATAAAAAATCAAATTATTTTAATCATAAACCATATATTGTCCGAACATAATTTTTATAGTATTTTATGACATCACTATTAGGCCATTATGATGTCATAAATCACATTATATATTTAAACGATATTTAATTTTTACCCAAAATTCGACTATCTCAAAAAATTATGACAAATTCACCGTTAGATAATTTAAAAGTCCTGATTACAAAAGTATTATTCATTTTATCTTAATAATTTTATAAATATGTTAATTTTCACATTTAAAATAAAAACAAACATTTACCGAAAATTCATGGGTTCTGACAAAAGTAGTTTTCAAACCATAATAAAAATTACAATTGCATTCTTAAAATTATATGATCATTTTAATTTAATATAAAAAAGGTAATAATAATATTTTATTAAAATATTATTTAATTCAAAAATAGATTAATTCATAAAAATAGAATTCTTAGTTGAATATTAACTAAAAATACTATTTGTTCTTTAAAAACTATTTACAATGTAACAATAATACAATGAATCCACATTCTTTATACAAAAATATTTTATATAGTCATAGTTCTAGGGTATTGTTACATAACACCTTATAAAACCCACATAAGACCGAAGGGTAAGGTGTGTGATGGTGACATACACGTGGGGTGGCTCGAATAACATCTCTCGGGTGGTAATCTCTATTAACTTTCAATTCTCCCATAGTCGGTTCCGCTCAAGCTTAACGTGTTCAAGCTTGGATTGGGACCAGTTAGGAGCGAAGCCCAATGATGACACCTCCTTTCCTAGCTCCGACAAATGGGCTTCATATGGGGAATGTATACTTGATGAGGCCATCGCTTTCTTTTTCTGAGTAAATTGGATTTGTTAAAGCCCAATATTTATACTAATCATGTGATCACTGTTCGACAACTATATTAGCAACTGTCATAATTTATAATGGTATTTTAAAATCCAAAAAAATAAAACTAAAGAAGTTCACATTTTATATAACTATAATAAGACATTTAATTAGATCAAGTGTAATTTTCATTAATGAAAGTTTGGGTCATTACAGGGGGCATATCATGAAAGTCTTGTGAAGTTTTCATTATATTCTCTAATAGATTGGTCATATTTTTTCATTATAAATTTCAATGCCTTTAAATATTAAATCAGGGAGTGTGAGGAAAATATTTATCAAATAACATTTTTTTTAATTCCTACTCATTTCATCAATTTCTTCCATAGGATTCATATTTTTGATCAAATTATACCACTGATCAGTTTGTCCCTCCACATGGTAAACATACAGTGGTGCCTTCTCTTTATCAGAACACTAAAAGATGGGAATGATATTCCCAATGGATTAGATCCATTTTTCATCATTAAGGTTTTAGATGATCTATTGAATGTTTGAGGCCTTTTTTACATAATAGTCTCAATCACAACATTTTCTCTCTTAGGTGGATTTGGACACTCCTCCTCATCCAGTATTCTTTTCAAATCCTGAGTCAAATAAGATAGTATCATCATGATGTTCATGATTTTTCTCCCAGTAATATGGTAATCTCGTTGGGAATGTCACTACATTACCCTTAACATTTATTTTTTACTCCATTCCTCTAACATCTAGCCATGAGATAGAATAAAATTAAAATTAAGGGTGAGTATTTTTAAAATATTAAAATCACAAATGGGAATTTGATAAAATTAATGGGGTAGCATATAGCATAAATTTATTTTCGTAACTTATGGATTTATAGGATTCAATCTATGTTATCAATGATCGATATCCAGACATATATTTTATAGTAATTTTCATGTTCCATTAATAATGGTTCATAATAAGCTTATGATTTTACCAAAGAATATCCCCTAGGAGTGTCAAACCATGTGCGTAATAAGTATCATTTTCATGTACTTGCTTACACAGAGTTAGTCCCAACACACCTTGTTGGAATTTTTACCCCAAGGTATATCTGTTCTAGAACCACATCCACTCACAGTATATAGTCTTTGATGTATTTTATTGATTACCCACTTAATGTATACTTACCAAAATATAGGGTTGTTTTATGATTTATTACATATAAGTACATATTATACAACCCAAAATATCAATAAGTATACTATATTTTGGAATTATGTAAAGAAAATATCATCTTTAACATCACATACAACTACATTATTGAAAACGTACTAAACATGATTCTAAAATTCCATGGATTTTCAAACTGTATGGGATAATTTGGGGAAAACATAAGAAAAGGGGTGAGATATAAATCCCAAAAAGGGAATAAACATGGAATAAGTTGATACATGTTAGAAAATAGGCATATCAATGGATCTTTAAAATAATATGAATCAAAAATATGATCAATGATATATGACATAGTATGATAATCATAACATTAGAAATGTAGAAACAACATAAAACAGTACATCATAAACATAGGTCAAGGATACTCCCCCAAGACATCATGGTGGGAAAATTCCCATAAAGGATGAAGGTCCAGTCCCTATCCAAAAATGATGTCTAATATAGCTAAACATTACCCAATTCATCGGAGCGCTCTATAATTTTGGGTGCACCCATCATATTCATTTAATTCTCACGATTATGTGTGCCACACATATCATACAAAATGTGTTAATTCATCACTATAATTTATTCTATGATCAAGTAGTGTGGAATAAATATATTTAATTCCCCCATCAAAAAGTTTATGTGAATAAATGGGAACACCCTTGATAGGAAATAGTTATGGTATTCAATACATAATTATTTTGGCCTTGAAAAATCACGGTCAATTTTTAGCAGCATAATAGCGTCACATAAAGATTCATAAAATACTGTTGATGATAAAGGGGGTATCTTGTCAAATAGATCAAAAATGAGAATTAATAGGGTCATGTAAAAACAAATCCTAACAGTTGAAATTAGAAATTGAATGCATAAGTTAATGAAGAAATGTTAATAAAGAAAATAATCCTAACTATATTTCAGCATGGTAACAACGGTACATAATGGACCAATATAGGATTAATTAATTTGAAAGGGATATATCATTATTTATACATTAAATAGAAGGTAATAGGAAAATGGAAGATCATATCATAACTTGATAAAATGGAATTTAAATAACATGACATAAAATAAGTTCTTGAATGGAAATGAGGATAGAGAAATCACTAACATGAGTGTGTGACTCGAAATTCTTTGGAGGTGATTCCATGGAGATTAGAGGCACCCTGAGAGGACTCCATATATTAGAGGGTAGAGTATAAAAGTTCCCTATGGAGTTTTAGTGAAGAGAAATGGGATCTTGAGTGGGATTATATTGGAAAATATGGGGATTTCATTATTATTTTGGTTTTGGAATCTGTATTTTAAAACAACACAAACCACAAACCATCCCTTGGATTTGTGCATGGTTTCCACTAATTGGGAGTTTTTCAGACTATTTTATAAGTCCATGTTCATAACTTTATAAAATAATTAACATTTATATGTGGAGGTGAGTCGCACTCTTAATGAAATGATTCAAATACCGTAAAATATATTATAAGTTTGGAATGATTTTTAATGGACTTATAAAATAAATAAAATAAACATAAAACAAAATTATTTTGATCAAATAAATACATATTTATTCATCAATAAATTTTATTTTATTTAATACATCACTTTTGGGTCATTATGATGTCATAAACAATAGTACATTTATATCGTATTTAATTTTTACCCAAAATTTTGAATGTTTCCTAAAATTATGAAAAATTCACCACTAGATAATTTCAATTTTCAAATTCCAAAAATAATTTTAATATTATCTAAAACAGTTATAAATATAATAATTTTCAATTTTAAAATAAATTATATTTTATGAATAAATGCGGGGTTTTTTGACAATAACTGTTTTTGAACCCTTATAAGAATTACCTTTCACCTCATAAAAATTATATGATCATTTATATTTAATAATTTTTTATAATAATATTTTATTAAAAAAATATTTATTTCAAATATCCATCAGTTCCTCAAAATAACTTCCTTAATTGAATTTGAATATTACCCAAAATACAATTTGTATAAAATAATAATTTAAGTAAAAATAAATGGATGGAAATATATTCATTATTATATTAAAAAATGTACATAATAATATTACTAGGATATTGATACAAATTAATTGAATACACCTAAAAATACCATGCTAGTAAGGTGTGTGACAGTGAGACTTTCATATGGTGGTTCAACGTACATGGTTTGGGCCGCAATCTCAATTAGCTTGAACTTATCCCATAAATAGTTTCAATGATTATTATGTTTGTAGGATATAATTTTGGGCTTGGTTAAGGGAAAATTATAAATATGTTATCACCCTTGTGAGCTCCAATAAATGGGGTTTGTAGGGTATGATCCTACTAGTTGATGCCATCACCTCGTTTGGATATGTCAATTTGATTTGTTTAGACCCTATATTTATACTAATCATGTGAAAAATGTTCCACAACTATATTATCACAGGTAATGATACTTAATGTTATTTTAAATATAATTGGTTCAAAACAAGATCTTGTGTTTTCTATAACCATATTACATAATAATACATCTAATTAAATCGATGGGAAATTCTCTTTATAACATCTTGGGTTGTTACAATTTAAATGTTTTGATGGATGAAAATGTGATTGAACCGGTGTTACATTGTGAGCATGCATGACCTAACAACATTTTATAAAGATGAGTTCATGGTTATGAATGACATATATTATTGTTTTTGTGATTAGCATGTTATTTGAAAAATCATGTGGACCAGTCATGCATAAACCCTAGTCCTTATTAGGGTAGTTTTTGTGTTGTATTATAATATTTATTATGTTTTGATTCACATGTACTGGTTTAAAAAAAATGAATGATCTATGTTCTAAAAAATAGATTGTTTGGTTTTTTGAAAATGGTTTGAAAAGAGTTAAGGGATTTATGTTTTAAAGTTAATTATTTGAAGGATTTATAATAATATAAAACTTGTTTAATAAGAGATTGGAATTATTAAAGTAAATTTATAAATAGATTCAAATTAACTTGGTTCTCAAATTATCAAAATAATATTAAAATGATACATTTTTAATTGTAAGATTTTTTCATAAATGAATTTTAAAAATTTGAATCAAATAATAACTAATTTAATTCTCAAATTGTAGAAATAATTTAAAATAAAAAAATTGTATGGGAAAGAAAATTTTGTTTTTAATGGATATAGTTTAAGTTAAAAATTATGAAATAAACTTTATGAAGAAAAAATTAAATGATTTTTTTGGTTCTCTAAATGTTATAACTGATTTTAAGGGTGTTCCTATTATTTTAATGTGGAAAATATCACAGTTTATATAAATTTGTAAAATATCCTTTAAAATAATGTTGTTGTGTTTTAATTGCGAATTGATTTTGGTTAGGTATTTGATATTTTGGGTATTGGTTGTTGTGATCTTTTTTATGGGTTTTCCATTATTCCCATGATTTACCCAGTTTCAAATGATTTGAATTATTTTGTTCCATAATATCAATTTCATGAATTTTTATTTATTAGTTTTCCCTCAGAAAAGTTTTGGTGGATTTAGAAAAGAAAACTTATTAGTATGTCCCCATGTCATGTCCCTTGTGGCTGGTTAGTGTGATCCTTTGGTTAACAGACATTCCCATACTATAGGTGAAGTGGTAAACCTAATCCCTATACTTATAATTAATCCTTACAAAAGATTTACAATGTTATTTCTAGTTATCTCTCATTATGGAGGGTTATTGTTCTTAATTCAAAGGTTATATACTCCTTAGATACTATATTTTTCAAAAAGGGTCTTTATGTATACCTTTGTTTTAAATTATTCTCATTTTTTCTAATTCGATTGAAATATGTGATTTGTAGGGTTTTGATAGTTAGTATTATTTTTGGGTGATAACTTTGGATAGGTTGTGACCTTTCTCCTTTTAGTGTTTTTCATGATCCTCTGTCCCATTAAGAATAGCTCACATGTACATTCAAATGTGATAGCCTCTGGTATTCTGAGAACCCTTATTTCAATATTAGAAATCTTTTTGTAATTTAGGATTGTTGATCTATAGTTGGGGGCATACCCAAGTAGTAAAGGATTTTTGTAAGCCTGTATCAGAGTTGAGATCAAATATGGGTGGGAGTGAATATCCACAGGCGGGTAGTGACACAATCATGATGGATGGTGTAGGAAGGCGATGACATATGCATGAAGAAAACCTATTTATAGTGGAATTTTGACATGTGTAGGTTACACTAATACTTTGGGCTAGTTTGTGGGAGTTTGGGACATCTAATGGGATTCATGGCCATAGGGACTTTGGGCCATGCACTCAATAAATAACACATGATGGGTGTCCAATCACTTGGGAGGGGGGTCAATGGACAGCTTTTTCATAATCTGTGTGTGTTGGGTGTGTGTTTAAGGTAATTTTACCTTAATAACCTAATATATAGTATAATATTGGATGAATGTTCAATTTTGAAAGCATTATTCCTTTAGAGTGTCTTATTTTGAGCTGGGTAGCAGTTTGATTTAGCCTATTCAAGGAATTTCACTTTATATATTTCTCTTCCTATTCTCCTTTATTGATCTATAGTTTTTTTGTTGGGGTTAGTTTAGAAAAAAAAATTGCAAGACCTAGTTGATTGAGGGGAAAGAAATATCAAATTTTTACTTGATTGATCATTTTAGTTGAGCTACCATAATTAATATTCTTTTTAGGTCATGGTGTATCCCTTAGGTTTTTATCTAGTTATATTGAAATTTCATGCTAATATAATCATTAAAGCGGAGAAACCAATATAGTTATTTAGAATTTTTTCTTTTGGTGAAATGGTCAAGAGTCCCTTTTAGAAGATCCTATTGTTGATAGTGTTTTCGATATCAGGTCATCGGTTTGACATTTATTTGTAAGATAAATTGAGTTTTTGATTTTCATGTTGTATTTTTTATCTATATTCATGGGTCTCACCTTCATGGTGGTCATAGTGTTCCTAGGGTTTAGATGTTCATTCATGTTTATGGGGGTTTTGTAGAGACCTGGTTTTTTCCCTGTAAGACTTTGGAATATTTCTACATATGTTTATATAGCTAAGAGTTGAGACGGCGTGCGATTCCGGGGCCCGGTGTACCCGAAATAAATTTTATAAAAATATTAAGTGTTTTTATACTATGCACATGGCAGGTTTGATTTTTCTCCTAAATGGTAGCTCGTAACGGAAATCTGAGGGAACAGTTGCGTCCGGAGGCATGCCTTTTAACGTAGGCGGGGTGTAAAAAGTTGCAGGTGCGGGCCTGTTGTGAGAGATGTCACCCGTGTGCAAAATCATCATTTTAAAATTAAGACTTTGTGATTTTTATCACTGGCATCCTTTTGAATAAATTTTGAATGAAGTCTAGAAATGAAAATATGAGATTTCCATTGAGTTTGTAATGAGGTGTTTTGCCTAGGGGAGATTTAAAATAAGTGGACACGGAGGTTGTGGAATCAGCGACTGTGGGGGGCGTTTCAGTGTGTTTATATAAATTCGCTTGAAATAAGGGGAGAACCCATGCCTCTTCTTCTTCTTCTTATCCCTCTCTCTCTATCTCTCTCTCTCTCTTGTTCTTCGGTGTTCTTCATCGTTCTTCACCGAATCAAGGAGAGGCCACCGCTGGAACCTTGGCGGATCAAAGCAAGAGCGTCGTGGACGTGCCACCAACGACGTATGACCGATTCGAGGTCGAATTTTTGGTTAATTTTCGCACCTTCATCGATTTCTTGACTTTTCATCAAATTTTTCTTCTAATACTAAAATTATAGAATTAGGAAGATGTCCAAATGAACACGACCATCGTCCGAGCCACGTTTTTAATTCTCGTTCTTAGGCGTTCTTCGTCCCAATTTTCAGATGCTCCAAAATCTTTTCATATTGTCGATCGGGGGCAGGCACTGCAAATTCCATGTCTTGAGGATCCCTAACCAGCGTTCTGTTTTGAGATCGGATCGCCGAAGCGGTGGCGGCGGCCGAAGGAAGCCCTGGATCCGGCAAGGGTGGTGGCCAGAGGTCGGGTGTCATGCATCTGGTGCGGATGGGGGTTCAGATGAGGTGGTGGCATTAGGTGTGGCTGGCGTGGACGGGGATGCTCCTAGAGGGGTCAAGATGGTAGGCGGAGGGTATGGCAGGGTGGAGATGGTTGCGGTTTGCTGTGTAGCGGGGGACCGAAGCGGAGAGCTGGAGCGGGCAGCGTGAGGCGACGCGGTGAAGGACGGAGGGGGCACGACAGTGGACTGCAAGAGGCGAGGGTGCCGGTGCCATCCCATCATGGTCGAAGGAGGACCCCAAGGTCAACACCTTGGGGTGTGATGTGGATATGGACCTGCATTAGGTGGGTCATACTGGTGCGACGCGGACAAAAACCAACCCTTTGGCTAGTCTACTTTGAAGAATCGAATCCAAGGGGTCCGGTGTTACTGGGGCGGGCCTCTGCCAGTGGGCCCTGGAGATTTGGTCCAGACCCGCAGCTGGGCTGTGGGCCGGTGGTCTGGACCGGGCCGGCTGGTGTGAACCGGCCAGGTTGGGCCCCTTGTGTTCAAAGGACTGTAGCTCCTAAACGGCGCGTCCGTTCGACGTGCCGTCTATAACTATGGGTTTATCTCTCTGAGAAGGAATTTTTACGTTGTCTTTAAGGGTTTTTGAGTTCTGCACCTGAGGGAAGGTGATCCAATATGCTTTAATTTAATAATAATAAATTATTGTTAAAGCTTGTGACGGACGTGCTTCGCGAGTCGGACGTCCGTTTGATGTGCCGTCATAGGAGATGTGGTCCTAGGTTTGAGTTGGTCCCTCCAATTTTGGTTTCGATCCCTTACGGTTTGGTTTCTTTTCTAGGTGGCATGAACCTCTTAATGCGGATAATTACATAATTTTTTAATTAATTAATTGTTCTTGTGTCGGAACTAACTCATGTTTGGGATGTCAGAGAGACGCGCCGTCAGTGGCAGCGTGACCCCAGTCATCGTGCAGACTTTTTGAGATGCTTTAAAAAGTGTTCAGGTTGGAGACAAGGTGTGGGCCCCATAGGGCATGGTTCACCCATTTTACGGTGAAACACCACTTTTTTACCCGAAATCCGTTTGAGGTGTTTGAGTACTCGTTTTTGAGTGTTCTTTCGAGGGGTTTGCAATGGTGCAATCCACCCACCTAGATTCGTGCCCGAGGTGTGGGTCCCATGAGGTTTCTTTCAGACATATGTTGAGTGCATACAAATTATGCTTCATAAGTCCATTCTGGTAAAATTAATAGCCTACGCCTCATGGTTATCTTCAAGGAACGCAATGGTACGATCTGTGTGACGTGTTTCGGGGGAGAGAATGTGAGCCCCATTGGGACCCATTTACATAATGCGTGGAGTTGCAGCTATGAAATCTGGATTCCATTTTAGGTGTTGTGACCCTGGAAGCAAGAAGAAGTTGACCAGGGTGGTTTTAGGCGTTGATGTTGGAGTTTAGCCGTGGGCCCCATGAGCCGTCATTTAAGTTGTGTGTAGCGTATTGTGACTTTTTGTCATCATAATTCTATTTGGGGGATATTAATAGTCGATTCTGGGTGTTTTTTTGAGAGCATCATGATGGAATATTTCACCTGACTATTTTCGAGGCCGAGGTGCGAGACCCATGAGATGTTGTATGATCATAAAGCGGTGATGAATAACTTTTCATCCGGAGCCCATTTCCAGCGAGTAAATTGTCTATCTCGCATGGTTTTTTTGTGAGGATTGCAATGGTGTAATCTGTTTGGGTTTGCGGATCCTCTTTAGATATCTCATTAAATGTGGAAACATGAAAGGGCACTGGTCGTAGGTTCCTTTGAGGCACTTCAAACCTATGCACGGTAGCGGTGTTAGTGACACCCAGTGATGTCACTGGCAGTGCAGAGTTATCAGACCAGTTCTGGGTTTACCCTCCAGTGGGGCTGGGTAGTGGGTTACCCATTGACCTTAGGGTTTACCCTCCAGCGGGGCTGGGTAGTGGGTTACCCATTGACCTTAAGTTTTATCCCCCATCCGAGCTAGGTAGTGGGTTACCCGTTGACTTTAGGGTTTACACTCCAGCGGAGCTGGGAAGTGGGTTACCCATTAACCTTAGGGTTTACCCTCCAGTAGGGCTGGGCAGTGTGTTACCCGTTCACCTTAGGGCTGACCATTCAGCAGGTCTGGGAAGTGGGTTACCTGACGACCTCTTAGGGTTAACCCTCCAGCTGGGCTGGGAAGTAGGTTACCCGACGACCTCTTATGGTTTACCCCCCACCCCAGTGGGGCTGGACAGTGGGTTACCCGAAAACATTCCTCAGACTCAGCCCTTTTTATGAGACTAGTCAGTGACTTTTTTCCGTGATTACCAGAGCGGGACCCTTGGTTGTACAGTTTAGCGATGAGGCAGCTTTGGCGTGTAGGACTATTGGGAATCAGTGATGGATATCCCTTGAACTATTGGTGACTTTTCTTGGGTTGATCTTGGAGATATATATCTCGTTAAAAACTATTTAAGGTTTCTTTCTGAGCATATATATACACCCTACTATGGTTCCCACTCCTTGGGTTCACTTACACTTCTTCCAGGAGTGGCGAAGACGCGCGGCGTATGCCACATGCTTTCCATGTCTAGCTCCTCTTGGTTGGATGAGCCTGCTTCCTTTCTCTAGTTGGGTTGAGCTGCACTCCCTCCTTTGTACTCGTACACTATTGTTGTTCTGTATACTACTCACCATTGTAGTATCTACTTTGTTTCTCCCTCAGGCGTTCGGGGCATCCTACTAGGTATCTTTATACTCAGCCATGCTTGGGCTTTTCCGCACATGGTGTGCCCTTGCAGACAATGGACAGGTCGATCAAGACTCTGGAGGAGCATACAAGACACATGAGCTTGTACTGCATTCAGTGGTCATTGGATGATTTCTGGGTGTGAGACTCACCAGCCGTTTACTTTTTTTTACATGTTGCCGGGTTGTGAAACCTTTCATGTTGGGTGTGTTTTTTCCCATTACTGTTCATTTTACTTGTCAGTACTTTTTATCACTATAATTGTTCTATTTAGAAGTTGATGCATGACTGTGGTTAGGTTATAGTTGTTTGTTATTTGGTTTTCTTTTTACTCTGCATTTCTGCATCGAGTGGGCTGCATGTGTGTGTACAGGTACTTATGTGAAGGCCTCCCCTAGATCGTTACTCCTTCATCACCTATCGTCATCCTATGGTCTATGGAGGAAGGCTTGTGGTAGTTGCAGCTCGAAACCGGTAGGGTTGGGTCATGAAAATGTGGTATCAGAGGTGGTTCATTACTTGGGGCGTTCTTCGGATGTCCCTAAAAAGGAATTGGTTTTGTTTTGGGGCAATAGTGTCAACGTGTCTCGAGAGCGGCTCTCTGTCCAGAGAGTCCAGGGATGGTGTGTCGGCCAACATATCCATTCAACGGGACCTTGATAACCCCATTGTCAACTCGGCACACTGAGACACTTGTTGGAGTGAATTTGTTCTGTGCATTATATAGGATTGAGTCTTTGACTGTCCTTCTTGAGTCACCTCCCCATCGTTGTTGGTATATATATGCTCATTTAAACGCAGTACTACTTGATAAGATTCAGGATTTCTCTGGGATGATAGTCATCCAGGATACAAGCTCCGGTTCTTGATGACGACTCCATGAGAGAGGTCCCTTAGTTCAAGATCCATCATACAATTAGCCTTTCTCCTGGAGGACAGTCAGTAGCACCTCCACTTGTGGAGTATCATATAGTACCAGCAGCGAAGTCCAATGACGAGCGCAGGCTGGGCGTGCTACATGAGTTCTAACGTCAGAGACCACTAAGGTTCCACGGAGAACCATACCCTCAGACAATGAAGGGTTGGCTAGAGTTAGTGGTTCACCTCTTTAGGAATGTTCGGACACTGACAGGTTAGATGGTGGCTTTGACATTCAGTCTTTTCCACCAAGCAGTTTGGCGTTAGTAGATCTAGGGTTACTCAGATGCACGATGAGTTGGTACTCTCGTGGGATGACTTCTAGTAGCTTTTTTGTGATGATTACTACCCATCCTACTTACACTTTTTACGGTGTCAGGAGCTGCTGGAGCTTCAACGGGGAGTCATTGTAGTGGACGAGTACATGACTAGGTTCACAGACCATACTCGATACTCTTTGGATGTGTCCCGTGACAGAAACATCCAAGAACATGAGTTTGCGCAAGGTATCTCTAGAGGATATTCGTGGTAGTGTAGTTCCCTTGTGCATCCACACCCATCTCGGGGTGCTGGAGCAAGCACTGGTGACAGAGAAATTTCTGTCAGAGGGACGTCAATTGGAAGGGCCTCAGCACCGGAGGTCTCCCCTTAATGAGACTCAAGCACATGGTCGGGGACAATATAGAGCACTGAGACATCCTAGGGAGGACTAGTGTTATGAATGTGATGTGAAAGGTCACATGGCGTGAGACTACTCAACCAAATGTGTTGAGTTTTCAAGATAGTTGGTAGATGTGCTGCCAAGACAGAGGTAGTGTTGTGATCAGAGAACTCTTAGGTGAGGACAGGGTGGTCCCAAGGGAGGTGGTGTTGGCAGAAAAGAAAGAATAAATGTGGTTGGTGGATGACGTTTTGAGGTCCTTCCACCACCACTAGGCGGCCCATGTCAGGCTCAAGGAGCTGACAGACAGGGCTGCGGGTGGTTGTGTGCTATGGATGTCTACAATTCTGTAAAGAATGAGATGATATGAGGTACGATCGGTGTATTTTTCTACTTTTATAAGTAGAACATGTTACACACTGTGTGAGGTACTCTTTTTTTTTACTCCTTATTCAAGGGGTTACCAAGGGTGACGCAGGGCATCAGTGTAACCCTATGTTGGTGTTGTCTGACATAGCATTGAATGCATAGGAAAGAGGGGTTCTTCCCCGACTGAGACACATTTTTCTGATTCGATCAAAACCCAGAGGGAGAGTCAGTACCACCCAAATTGGATAGTATTGTTATGTGGTGGATGAGTCCCTCTAACATGTGCATTTATGGAGGGGTTGTGCGGTGGAGTGTCAGAGAAGGTTCTGGATTTGCCAGTGGGGCTTTTCTGCTTGACCCCCCTTTTTTTCTTAAGGATCCACTAGTGGGTTTGGCAGAGTGCATGTTTTGGGGATTACTCTCCTTCTAATAGGGGAAAAGACAAGTGGGGTATGCCACGTGCTCTCCGTGTCTAGCCTCCGGTGGTTGGATGAGTTTTCTCACCTGCCCAGTTCGTTGGTACCTTGCGTGCTCAATGCCAATCTTGAAAATGTTATAATGTATAGGTCAAGGTGATGGAAACCCCATAAACAGAACTTCGTGCTTCACTATGTGGTGCTGGTGGTGTAGGTCCTTATGTTGAGAATGTGGAGACTCTATCTTCTGGGAGAGCACTTTGTGGTTTGCTCAGACCACCAGTGTCTCAGGTGCGCCCTCACCTAGAGAGAATTGAACCTGAGACGACAATGCTGGTTGAAATTTCTACAGGACTATGATGTTGAGGTATTCTGTGTTTCAAAAAAATGGCAGTGTTGTAGCAGGTTCCCTTAGTAGAAATTCCAAGACTTTTCAGGTGAGAGATGTTTCATAGTAGTCCACTTCCCTGCAGTTGACCCTATTGGACCAGGAAGATGATATGTTTCTTTAGTTGATGGTGTTGACTAATCCACTTTTTGAGCATGTAAGAGAGTCTCAGTTGTGATGCACCGATTGTGAAAACTAGTGTTACCGGATATGTTTGGGTTTTTCACCATATGGGTATTCTGAAGGAGGGAATCACGAGACCATGTTACTGAAACAAATTGTGATTTTGGTCGCGACGTGGAACGTATAGGTTCTGCCAGGGAAGTCCCCCAAGTTTCTTGGGGCCGTTCGGGAATCGTGTAATGGATTGTGAGGTTGCCTACCATCTTGCCCTACCCTCCCAACAATAAGAGTGGGCGCACATCTTCTTCCACATGTCGCAGCTGATGAGGTGCATGCATGTACCTACATATTTCATCAAAATTAACAGAACTTATAAGTAAGAACCATCCCTTGGTTCGCGTGTTGTGCCAGTATAGTGTTGTGCACATTTTCTTGGGAGTGGGAGAGATAGGTGTGAGCTCTGTTTATTGAGTTGTTTTTTCTAGTTTTTCTTTTTGAGCACGAAAATCATGAAGGAGGGAATGATGTAGAGACCCAGTTATTGCCATGTATGACTTTGGAATAAAACTACATATATTTCCAGAGCTAGGAGCTGAGACAGTGTGCGATTCTGGGGCCCAGTTTTCCCGGAATAAATTTTATAAAAATATTAAGTGTTTTTATACTATGCACGTTAAAGGGTTGTGTTTTTCTTAAACGATAGCTTGGATCGAAAATCCTAGGGCACGGTTGCCTCTGGAGCGTGTCTTTTACCCTAGCCAGTGTGTAAAAAGTTGTGGGTGTGGGCTTGCTGTGAGAGATGTCACCCATGAGAAAAATCTTTATTTTGAAATAATGAATTAGTGATTTTTATCACTTCCGTATTTTCAAATAAATTTGGAACGAAGTATCAAAATAAAAATCTGAGACTTTCATTGAGTTCAAAATGGGGTGTTTTCCCTAGGAAAGATATAAAATACGCTGGCGCGGAGGTTTTGGAATCTACGACCATAGGTGGCATTTCAGTGTGTTTTTATAAATTCACTTGAAATAAGGGGAGAACCCATCCATATTCTTCTTCTTTTCTCTCTCCCTCTCTCTCTCTCTCTTTCTCTCTCTCTCTCTCTATCTATTGTTCTTCGGAGTTCATTGCCATTCATCACTGAATCAAGGACCGACCCCCGCCAGAACCTTGGCGGATCGAAGCAAGAGCATCGTGGATGCACCACCAATGATGCACAACAGATTGGAGGTAGGATTTTTGGTTAATTTATGCACCTTCTTCGATTTCATTAATTTTCATCAAATTTTTCATCTAATTCTAAAATTCTAAAATTAGAACAATGTCCAAACGAACACATCCATCATCTGAACCCCATTTTTAATTCTCGTTCATGGGTGTTCTTCGTCCCAATTTTTAGACGTTCCAAAATCTTGTTGGATCTTCGATCGGTGGTAGGCACTACGAAGGCCTCATCCCTAAGGATCCTTAACCCATGTTCATTTTTGAGATCAGACCACCAGAGCGGTGACTGCGGCTAACGGAAGCCCAGGATCCGACAAGGGCAGTGGCGGAGGTCGGGCGTTAGGCGGATGGTGTGGCCGGGGGTTCGGATGAGGTGGCGGTGTCGGGTGTGGTCGGCATGGACTGGTTAGCTTCAGGAGGAGTCGAGATGGCAGGTGGTCGGTGCGGCTGGGCGGAGACGGCTGTGGAAATTGTGTAGCAGGGGACCAGAGTGGAGAGTTGAAGGAGGAAGGGTGAGGCGGTGTAGTGCATGCCCGAGAGGGCATGGCGATGTGCTGCAGTAGGTGATGGAACCGACGTCGTCCAGTCGCAGTCAGAGGAGGACCCTAAGGACAACGCCTCAGGGTGTGCCGCAAACAATGACCCATGTTCGGCTGGTCATGCTGGTGCGACACAGACGAAGACCGGACCTTTACTGGTCTACTTTGAGGAACCGGAACCAAGGGGTCTGGTGTTTCTTGGGTGGGTCGCGGCCAACCCACCACAGCGAGTCAGGCCAGAACCACAGCTAGGTCACCGGCTGGTGGTCTGAACCAGGCCGACCAGTGTGAACCGTCCCGGTTTGGCCACTTGTGTTCAAGGGACCATAGCTCTTAAAAGGAGCATCCATTTGACACACCATCTATGACTATGGGTTCGTCTCTTCGAGAAATACTTTTTAAGTTGGGTTTCAGGGTTTTTGAGTTTTACGCCCCAGGGTGGGTGGCCCGAGATACATTAATTTAATAATAATTAATCATTGTTAATTCTTGGGATGGACGTGCTTCATGAGACGGATGACCGTTTGACGCGCTGTCAGAGGTGTTGTGGCCCTGGAGTTAAGTCGGTCCTTCCAAAGTTGGTTCGGAACCCTTGCGGTTTGGTTTCGTTGCTCGGTGGCATGAAACACGTAATGTAGATAATTAGTTAATTTTTTAATTAATTAATTGTTCTTGCGTCAGACCTAACTCCTATTTGGGATGTACGATTGATGCACCGTTAGCGGCAGTGTGACCCCAGTCATCGTGCGTACTTTTTGAGATGCATTCCAAAGTGTTCAGGTTGGAGACAAGGTCTGGGCCCCATAGGGCTCGGTTCACCCGTTTTACGGTGAAATGTCACTTTTTTTACTTGAAATCCATTTGGAGAGTTTGAGTACTCGTTTTTGAGTGTTCTTATGAGGGGTTTGTGATGGCGCAATCTGCCCGCCTAAATTCAGGCCCGAGGTGTGGGCCCCATGATGCATCTTTTAGACGTATGGTGAATTCTTACGACTTCTGCTTCATAAGTCTGTTCTGGGAAAATGAATAGCCTACACCTCGTGGTTATCTGCAAGGAACACAATGGTATGATCTGCTTGACATGTTTCAGGGTCGAGAATGTGGACCACACATGGCCATGTATGCATAACACTGGGAGTTGCAGCTACAGAATCTGAAGTCTGTTTTAGGCACCGTTAATGACTACGTGACCCTAGAAGTGAGATGAAGTTGACCAGGGTGGTCTCATGCATTAAAGCAGGAGTTGAGTCGTGGGCCCCATGAGCCATCTTTTATGTTGTGTGCAGCATACTACAATATTTTTTCATCAGACGTCTGTTTGGGGCGTATGAATAGTTCATTTGGAGTGTTTTTCTGAGAGCATCACGATAGCGCAGT
Source organism: Viscum album (assembly GCA_963277665.1). Lineage (NCBI taxonomy): Eukaryota > Viridiplantae > Streptophyta > Magnoliopsida > Santalales > Viscaceae > Viscum > Viscum album. The sequence continues at coordinate 731,192,381 of OY728155.1, forward strand.
TCGCCTGACCTTTTTCTTGACTAAGGTGTGGGCCCCATGAGACGCCGTATGAGCATAAACCGGCGTTGAATAACTTTTCATCGGGAGCCTGTTTCCAATGAGTATATAGACTATCTCGCGTGTTTTTTCGTGAGGATTGCAATAGTGTAATCTGTTTGGGCGTGCAAAGCAACTATAAAAATCTCATTAAATGTAGAAACATGATAGGGCGTTAGTAGGGGGTTCCTTTGATGCACCCCAAACCTATGCACGGTAGCGGTGTTAGGGACACCCAGTGATGGCACTAGTAGTGCGTAGTTATCATACCAGTTCTGGGTTTACCCTCAAGTGAGGCTGTGTAGTGGGTTACCCATTGACCTTAGGGTTTACCCTCTAGCGGGGTTGGGTGGTGGGTTACCCATTGACCTTTCGTATAACCCTCCAGCGGGGCTAGGCAGTGGGTTACCCATTGACGTTAGGGTTTACCCTCAAATGGGGTTGGGTAGTGGGTTACCCATTGTCCTTAGGGTTTTCCCTCCAGTAGGGCTGGGCAGTGGGTAACGCGTTGACTTTAGGGTTTACCCTCCAGCGGGTTTGGGCAGTGGGTAAATGGTTAACCTTAGGGTTTACCCTCCAGCAGGGCTGGGCAGTGGGTTACCCGTTCACCTTAGGTTTTACCCTACAGCGGGGTTGGGTAGTGGGTTACCCGATGACCACTTGGGGTTTACCCTTTAGTCGGGCTGGGCAGTGGGTTACCCGACGACCTCTTGGGGTTTACCCTCCCCCCCCCCCAACGAGGTTGGGAAATGGGTTACCAAACGAATTCTTTTAGACTCAGTCCTTTTTATGAGGTTCATCAGTGACTTTTCTCCGTGATTAACGGATCGGGACCCTTGGTTGTACGGTTTAGGGATGAGGCAGCTTTGGCGTGCGGGACTGTTGGGAATCAGTGATGGATATCCCTTAAACTGTTGGTGACTTTTCTTGGGCTGAGCTTGGAGATATAGATCCCCTTACACGCCAGTTCTGGTTTCTTATTGAGCATATATATACAACCTACTCTTGGTCCCACTCCTTGGGTTCAGTTACTCTCCTTCTAGGAGGGGCAAAGGCACGCGGGGTATGCCACGTGACTTTCGTGTCTAACTCCTCTTGGTTGGACGAGTCTGCTTCCTTTCTCTTGTCGGGTTGAGCTGCACTCTCTCTTTTTTACTCTTACATAGTTGTTGTTCTATCTACTACTCACCGTTTTAGTTTCTATTTTGTTACTCCCTCGAGCTTTCGGGGCATCCTACTAAGTATCATTATACTCACCCCTTCTTGGGCTTTGCTGCACTTGGTGTGCCCTTGCAGACGACGGACATGTCAATCAAGACTACGTAGGAGTGTAGAGGACTCCTGATCTTGGACTACATTCAGTGGTCATAGAAGGATTTCCAGTTGTGAGACTCACCACCTATTTACTTTTGTTTACCTATTGTCGGGTTGTTTCACCTTTCTAGTTGTGCACATGTTTTCCCTTTACTGCTCAGTTTACTTGTCAGTACTTTTTAGCACTATACTTGTTCTGTTTAGAAGTTGATGCATGACTGTGTTTTGGTTATTGTTGTTTGTCTTCTGGTTTTCTATTTACTCTACATTTCTTCATCGAGTGGGATATGTGTGTGTACAGGTACGTAGGAAAAGGCCTCCCCAAGATCGTTACGCCGTCGACACTTGTCGCCAGCCCCTGGCCTATGGAGGCAGGCCTCGGGTAGTTGTGGCTTGAGACTGGTAGGGTCGGGTCGTGACAGGTTTGGTATCATATATTTTTATTAATTCTCTAAATACACTTAATAATTGTAGGGGAATAAATTTCTTTCCCCAAGAGAATTTTAACAACCTATCATTCATGTTTCTTATTAATATATCTAATTAATTGTCCTTTTAATTTTACTTGTGTTTTGGGATAATAAATTGTCTTTACTTTTGAAAATTTTGGGTTGTAATGCAAGGAATATGGTTTGATCCACTATTACTAACCACGATGAAACCTTCAGATAACTGGTAGATTTTAACAAATACAATTCACATGGTTCATGCTCAATTTCACAAACCATGTAGACAAACTTTATAATGTGTCAGGTGAGTAAAAAAATCCCTACATGGTTGGTGCATGGTTTTAGAAACCATGTGTCCAAACTATGTGACCTTCCCAACAATTATAAATATAGAAGTTATCATTCCACCCTCATAGTTGTTTACCCAAAATTTGGTACCTCTCTCTCTATCGTGTGAAAAGTGTAATTGGAAGACATGGGGACCCCTCACATGACCCTCCCATTCTATTTTATTGATTATTCATCCATCTCCCTATGATTTTGAGTTTAATCCCTCAAAGTTATCATCCCCCCTTTCTTCTAATTCATCTAATTTCTTCTTGACTTCATCCTCTTCTTTTTCTATATATCACATCAATCGTATCCTAGGGAATGTGTATGATGATATTTTTTATGATTATTAACATTAGGACATGTAGATTATTTTTTTGTCATTATTCCATCTATATCCATTAGATTCACACCATCTGCACATGGTTTATAGTAGTTTTCCCCATGTATTATCCTTTTAATTTAAGAACTAATATTTATTTCATGTTTAACATCATTTTATTACTTAATAATAGTATTAAAAATATTTAAGAATTGTTTTAAAATTAAATCATGTCTATGATGTTTTTAATATTTCCATAATAATGAAAATGATTGTAAGATTGGTATAGAGTAAGAGGTTTCCAACCTCTGATACCAATTGTAGGATCAAAATAGTTATGTAGATACTCAATATACAAGAGGGGGGGTGAATTGTATACTTTAAAAATTCCTTTGGAACCTTTAAAGTTAGTTAAGAATAAATATGTTTTCCTTAAGAAAAGGAAAAGCCTAAGTTTAACAAAGTTAAACTAAGAAAATTCACAACACCTCTTAACAACGAATGCAAACTAGGAAAGAGATTCTGAATGAGGGTTCCGAAAATATGGTTCCGGAAATTGGAACTTAACAAAAGGTTACAATATTAGATTCTACCTTAAAGCGTATAGAATCTGAATAAAACAGAGTACAAGTAGGGTAGTATAAGAAATTTATACTTTCCTTATATTATAAAATGCAGCGGAAATAAAACCAGTAGTTAAACTACAAGTAACAAGATATAAGTCTTTTAATCCGAAGAGAAGGGTATCCAACAAAATTGGATAAAGGTCCCTTGATTTATACTTTTTAATGAAAGTATGTCTTACCCACACCAGGGTAAGCCCTCGATACGAAGATCGGAGTCTCTGTCTTGCTATCCCCGCAAGCCCTCAACTTCAATGTAGTTGGCAACCTCTGTCTTCCTCAGCAAGAAAGCCCTCGAACTTCAAGGTAGTCGGAACCTATGTCTTCCTATCCCCGGAAGCCCTCGAATGTAATCACCAACATTCGGAGTCGCACGATGCATTGAGAGTTAATGAGAGCCTCTCTCTCTAGAAATCACTTCAATAGCATGTATGCACAAAACCAAATTGTTCATCTGTCATAAGTATGGAACTCTTTCAAATGAGCTCCTAATTATAGGTAAGGTCGGCTCCTTCTCCAACGGTCATATTTTCCTTAAAGATCGGAGGGACCTGTACACGTGTCACTTAGACAACGGTTAATAAGAAACAGAATGGACGACATCGTTTTATAACAAAACAAGTGTAACAGAATGTACGACATCGTTTTAGTTCTAACATAAAAGTTCGGAATGAAAACTTCGGAGTGAAGATTCAGAGTGTAATGAAAATAATAAAGAGTAGACACATTATAGAAATGTATGCAATATAAAAGTTCGGAGTCTAACAAAAATATTTTTCGGAGTCTGAATTTATTCAGAGTGTATAAAACAAATATACTCAAATTCTGTTTAATAGGTGAATTCGGAATAGGAATTCGTCATCAGAAATCGTAATGAGAATTCATCATCAGGATTTGTAATGAGAATTCTTCATCAGAATTCGTAATGGGAATTCGGAATGAGATTTCTTCATTAGAATTCGTAATGAGATTTCTTCATAAGAATTCGTAATGAGAATTCGGAATGAGATTTCTTCATTAGAATTCGTAATGAGAATTCTTCTTCAGAATTCGTATCCTGAATCTGGAATAGAACTTAGTCAGAGTTCATATCCAGAATTCGGAATGAGACTTCCTTATAGTTCTTATCCAGAATCCGAATCCTAAAACAGAATAATTTATATCAAAGTTTCAATGTTTCCGTGAAATTGAATCTGAATCTCATACTTAAGAAAAATATGGATGAATATATGATATGAATAATTTTTCTTATAAAAGCGATTTTCCTTAAGAAAGTAATTTTCCTTATAAAAGCAATTTTCCTTAAGAAAGAAATTTTTCTTAAAGATAGGGTGTTTGTGATTTTCAAAACAAGAAGGAATGGAAAAGTCATAAGGAAAACCTTATTGACTCAACAATCTCCCCCTTTTTGGAAAGCACAAACATCCTTACGAAAAAGCAATTCTAAGAAGAAAGAAAAAACATTAAGGATTATCTCCCTTTGGTTTAAGGATATTGATGAATACGACTAACTCCCCGTTAGGCTTTGAAACTCTAAGGATCGTATTCATATTTCTGAAGTGAAAAATAAGAATGTCTTCTTTAATGAAAAATCTCCCCCTTAAACAAACTCTTGTTAGAGTTTTTCTTTTTCTTAAAGATCTTTTTCTTCTCCCACTTTGATAAACTCTTATTAGAGTTATTCTTTTTCTTAAGGATCTTTTCCTCATCTCCCTTTGTGATTTTCAAAAAGAATTGGAGGGAATGGAAAAACTTAACAAAGTACCTGAGATATTAGTAATGACAACAAATGAAACAAGAAGTACAACTTTCATTAAATTCGAAATCTCGACAACAAAGAAAAAAATTACAACTAAAAGATCGGATTAGGTTATTTCGGATCTTTTTCCTTTGACCTGAGCCCCTTTAGAATAGTCTTGATATTCTTTAGGTCTTTATGATCTTCTTCAGCTTGCTTCTCTATGACAACTATTCTGGCGGATTGAGCTTCAATCTTTTCTTCCTGGGCTTTCAGCTTTTCTTCCTGAGCGTTGATCTTTTCTTCCTGAGCCTTCATCCTTTCTTCAAAATCAATCCGATGATCCCTTTAAAATTTCCAATTCTGAGAAACAGAATTCTGTTTCCCATTCAGATCCCTGACTTCTTGGATCCGGAAGTTCTTTTCTTCTGTCAGCTTTTCTTCAAAGGAGGAAGTCAGCTCGTTTATCTTCTTGTCCTCGGTCTCAAAGGCATCTTTTACATTTTCTTGAAACTCATCGAACAACCTCATTTCTTCCACAATCTTCTTTGACCAACTTGTCATCCTCTTGCAAGAACTTTTATGAGCTTCATAACCAACAAAGAAGGTTTTGAACTGAGCCTCAATATCAACGCACTTATCCATAACCATAGATACGGAGTCTGTTTTCTGATTCAACGCATGTTGGAGCATCTGGCATCTTGAGTCGATACTAGAGAAGGTCGGAATGGATCCTACCAACTTCTTTAAAGACTGGGCAATAAAATCATGCCCCAACGAGGATGACTCCGAATCTGAAATCTTGCTTGGAGAGTTTTCTTCCTCAATAAGATCCAACTTTCTCTTTGAAGAACTAACAGCTTCCTTTATCTTCCTTTCTTCTGAGGTCGGAGTATCAGCAAGAATTTGCTTCCCCTTATCTTTTTTCAGAATTGAGTCATGTTCCGGAGTTCTCTTCTCACTATCAGAAACTTGAACGAAAATATCTTCATCAGCGACTTCCTGAACCCCTACGATTTCCTTCTGAGTAACATCAAGTAAAAGATGTTCTTCATCTCCATGATAAGAAACTTCTTCTTCTCCTTTCTCTTCTTCCATTGCTGGAGTAACTAGCTTTGAAGATTCAGCTTCAGAAGTTCGGAGTGATAAGTGTTCCAAAGGTGTTCCCTTGTAATCATCTACTTGTTTCAGCACATCTCCGGTTTCACCACTTCCTTCAGCACCCTTTTCTACTTGTTCCACTTGCTCAACTTCCTCAGTATTCTTAGCAGCAGCCTCTTCCGGAGCAGCAAAATTCCTTCCTGGAGTCTCAGGTAGAGATTCCAAGGAGAATGTTCTCGGAACTGGAATAGTTGCTGAAACCATTTCATTGAATTTTAACAAAGCCTGAGCTACCTCGGCCTCAGACATCTTCTTCATGAGCTTCTTCTGTTTTGCTTGTTTTTCAAGCTCATCAGCAGTTCTCTCCTTCAAGACCTTAGCCTCCGCAGGGTCCAATCCGAACTGTGGATCCCCTTCTTTCCTTTTCTCTTTATCAACACTCCACTTTGTAACAACCTCATCAGGATAGGCTTTCTTCTTCTTTGGCTTTGGAGGTGCGGAGTGGACTTCCTTAGACTTGGGATTATCGGCTTCTACTAACACTTCTTTCAGCTTTCTCTTCCTTTACATCTTAGAGGATTCCGAATCAGCAGCTTTCGGAACGGTTTCTTCTTGAGCGGGTAGATCAATAAACTTTCCAGACTTCTTGTCAAAATCTACATCCATTCTTTTAAGAGTGTCATCACTAACCAACAAAATTTTGCATACCCTCGGCTTAGATCTGAAAGCCTCCTTGAAAGATTCAAGGCACCGAACTATCAACTTTGACAATATTGCTGGGTACATTACGATCTGTGCTCTGAGATTTCCTTTCTTAAGATTCTCAATGGTTATAAGAATATGCCTCATGAAATTGAACTTCCTTAGATTTATCAGGAAATCTAGGATATAGATCTCACTCTTCTTCAAGCTGTCTTTATCGCCTTTCCTCGGTACGATAAGTCCTTGCACCCACAACTCTAGAATCCGGAAGTTTTTCGATAGACATGCAATCTTCGGAGCCTTGTCATCAGCTAGTCCGATAGTTTCTAAAGCTTTTTCCATGAAAAATATACCCTTAGAGTCCGGTAAAACGTGCGAAATAAATTCTGCTTCTCCTTCATAAGACAATCCTACCAAGCTTGTAGCCTTTGTGTAAGAAAGTTTATAGGTCTTACCATACGACTTGAAAGAAAACTTCTCCCTATCATCTTCCTTAAAGAAGGAAACTGATTCATAAAACTCGACAAGTAAATCTGAATATACTTCATCTTGATTCCCGGTTTTTGGCACCACAACATCTTCCCAGCCATTCAACTTAATGTTCTTTGAGATAAAGGGAATCATAGTTGCTGAAGAAATCCGGATGGAGTAACCTTTCTCTGTAAACTAACCATTGAGAAATAGGCATGCTTGAAGACATTTCTTGAGACGGTAACTCCGTAGACATTCGGATCTGTAATCCTCTGAGAAGTTCGGAATGGAGACAACTGTAGTTCGGAACGGCCTTAAAACAGAGGGGCAGAGCTTCAGGACGCAAGAGCTTGAAACCGATGTGGGACGAGAATTTCGGACCCCTTTATATAGGCTACGAGATGACGGTTCACCTTCTACGGTTGATCTAACGGTTTAGAATGAACTGAGATCAAATCTGACGGTTGATAACTTGAATCCGATCTTTTTGAGGTTTTTATTAAAGTAAAGATTTAAGAAAACTATAATTCGAAAACATAATATAAGAGAATTCCAGCAAGTAAAATATGACTACGAAAACTTGAGTAAGAAAATCATACCTTTCGGATTGGATTAGGAGGATTATTTGTAATGGGTAATATAAAAAGATGATTACAAAAAAAAAACTTTATTATGAAAAGAAAAAGTTCTCAAAAATTTACTACGGAAAACAATCTCAGTACGAAAACACTCATTACGGAAAACTCAGTACGGAAAACAAATTTTAGAAAACTCAGTATGAAAAAAAAACTTAGTAAGGGAAAAACATAGTACGAAAAATTCAATACGAAAAACACATTACGGGTAAAAAAATCGGTACGAAAATCTGGTATGAAACTGCCAGTACATAAATTTTCATTCCCGAAATTTTCAATACGAATATTTCCATTCCAGAAGTATTCTGTACGAGAATGTCCAATTTGAAAATTTGTAGTTCCGGAAATTCCATTCCGGAAATATTCTTTCCATAAAATTGGAAAACAAACAAAAAAATTTTGTTAAACCGACAAGCAAATGTACTCCCCCTATGAAAAGGAGTTTATTACTGTGAGTCTTTTTCAACAGAAAGTTAATTAAGAAATATTGCCTTATGGTTATCATTCCTAACTTCTGTTTAATATATTAAAATCTATCAGAAGGCAAAGATTTTGTGAAAATATCAGCAAGTTGATCTTGCGTTCCAATAAACTGAAGAATAATATCCCCTTTGAGTGTGTTATCCCTAAGAAAGTGATGCTTAATATCTATGTGTTTTGCACGGGAGTGATGTGCAGGGTTCTTACTGAGGGAAATGGCACTTGTGTTATCACAAAAAATTTGAGTTTTAGTAAAACTCAAGCCATAGTCTGTGAGTGTGTGTTGCATCCATAACACTTGAGCACAACAACTTCCAGCAGCTACATATTCAGCTTCAGCAGTGGAAAGTGCTATAGAATTTTGCTTCTTGCAGGACCAAGAAACTAAAGAATCTCCTAAGAAATGACAAGTTCCGGATGTACTTTTTCTATCCATTCTACATCCACCAAAGTCAGCATCAGAAAAGCTTTTTAGAACAAAATCATTTCCAGAAGTATAAAATAATGCTAGATCCATGGTTCCCTTAAGGTAGCGAAAAATTCTTTTTACTGCCTTTAAGTGAGATTCCTTAGGATTGGATTGATATCTTGCACATAAGCATACTGAAAACATTAAGTCTGGTCGACTAGCTGTTATGTAAAGTAGACTTCCTATCATACCTCTAAAAGATGTTTGATCTACTAGTTTCCCAGCTTCGTCATGATCTAAGGAGTTTGAGGTACCAATGGGAGTACTTATACTCTTAGTGTTGTCATAACCATACTTTTTAAGAAGATCTTTAATATACTTATGTTGAGATATGTAGGTTCTTTCTGGTTTTTGAGAAATTTGAAAACCAAGGAAAAATGTTAACTCACCCATCATACTCATTTCAAACTCAGATTTCATTAGACTAGCAAAAAGGTCAATCAAAGATTGCTGAGTTGAACCAAATATAATGTCATCAACATAAATTTGAACAATCAAAACATTTTTCTTATCTTTCTTTATAAAAAGGGTTGGATCTGAATTTCCCTAAACATAGTTATTTTGAAGCAAAAATCCAGTAAGTCTATCATACCATGCTCGTGGGGATTATTTAAGGCCATACAAAGCTTTGGTAAGTCTAAAAACATGATCAGGATGTTTTGTATCTTCAAATCCAGGAGGTTGTTCAACAAAAAATTCCTCTTGAACATAACCGTTAAGAAAAGCACATTTCACATACATTTGGAAAAGTTTTAAATTAAAGAATGCTGCAAAGGCAAGTAGAATACGGATAGATTCGAGTCTAGATACTGGAGCATAGGTTTCTTCATAGTCTATTCCTTCTTGCTGATTATAGCCTTTAGCAACAAGTCTAGCTTTATTTCTAACAATGACTCCATTTTCGTCACATTTATTTCTGAAGACCCATTTTACTCCAATAACAGACGTTTCCTTAGGTCTTTCAACCAAGGTCCAGACTTTATTCCTTTCGAATTCATTTAGTTCATCTTGCATGGATTTAATCCAATCATCATCACCTAAAGCTTCGACAGTGCTTTTAGGTTCTAATTGGGAAAGAAATGCTAGATGTTCTACTTCATTTCTTAAGGAACATCTAGTCCTTACAGGTTGATTTACATCTCCAATGATTCTATCACTGGGATGATTCTTAAGAAACACCTGATTTGGGTTTTGTAAAACCTGTTCATCAACATAAGGTAGAAAGTCTTCTGGGGTAAATGTTTCAGAAGTATCTTCTAGAACAATTTCCTTATCAGAAGGTTCTTCTATCAAAGGTTGACAATCAGTTTTTGAAAACACATCTGAAGATGTAAGTTGAGATGGTTAAAAAAAAAGGATCTGACTCATCAAATTTTACATGTACTGTTTCCTCAATAGTGCAAGTATTTTTATTAAAAACTCTATAAGCCTTAGAGGTTGTGGAATATCCTAATAAAATTACTTCATCAGACTTTGGTGTGAATTTATGTAAGTTATCTTTAGTATTCAAAATGAATACTTTGCAACCAAAAACCTTGAAGTAGGAAAGTCTTGGTTTTCTACCATTCCATAACTCATAAGGAGTTTTATTAAGAAAAGGTCTAATCAAAACTCGATTTATAGTATAACAAGCAGTACTTACAGCTTCAGCCCAGAAATGTCTAGCAATAGAATATTCACTCAGCATGGTTCTAGTTATTTCTTGAAGAATTCTATTTCTTCTTTCAACTACACCATTCTGTTGAGGAGTTCTAGGTGCTGAAAAATTGTGAGTAATACCTTTCTTACTACAAAAAGTTTCAAAATCAGAATTTTGAAATTCTCTTCCATGATCACTATGAATAGTTTTCAATGGAAGGTTTTTCTCATTTTTAACATGAGCTCTAAAACTTTTGAAATAAGAAAAAGCTTCAGATTTCTTTGCTAGAAAATAGACCCAAGTAAATATGGTGTAATCATCAACTAGAACAAACACATAGTATTTGCCTCCAATACTTCCAGTTTGTGTTGGACCAAAAAGATCCATGTGTACTAACTGTAATGCATCAGTTGTTGAGACTTCACCGATTGACTTAAAACTAGATTTATGTTGCTTTCCATATTGACAAGGATCACAAACTTTAGAAGAATCAAATCTATGCTCCGGTAGATCCTTAACTAGTTTCTTCTTAGAGAGTTTACATAGGTTCCTATGATTATAGTGACCTAGTCTTCTATGCCATAACCAAGAATGATCTTCCATTTCACTTAGGCAAGGTAGATCTTGGCTTCTAAGATCTTCTATGTTCAAGGTGTATACATTCTCTTGCCTATTGGCTGAGAGAATAAATTATTCCTTGGAATTGTGAACTAAACACTTATCTTTCCTAAAATTCACAAGGTAACCTTCATCACATAACTGAATTATGCTAATGAGGTTGTGCTTAAGACCCTTAACAAAAAGAACATTTGAAATCAATGTTTTACCTAAAATAACAATTTTACCAATACCAACAATCTCTCCCTTAGCATTGTCTCCGAAAGTTACCTTTCCTACTTTCGTTTTGATAATCTTTTCAAAATAGCATTTGTTACCAGTCATATCCTGGGAACATCCACTATCCATGTACCATGTATTGTTGCCGGTACATTCTTTATTTTCCTGAAATCAAGAAGAAAATTAGACTTTCGGAATCCAAACTTGTTTGGATCCGAGATTTCCAGACAATAAAATTTTAGGAAACCACATTTTCTTAGAAAAGTAAGCTTTGTGAAATCCTAGAGATTGGGTTTTATTTAAGGAACAATTATTTTCCCATTGACCACCACATTGACACTTGGTACAGAATGGGGCACTTTGAGGAACAAAATAATTGTTACTGAAAATAGGTTTTGCATGGGTATAACCAAATCCAGATTTATTTATTAAAGGTCGTATTTGGGAATACATTTTATCAAAATTTTCCTTACCATGGGTAAAGTTTGATAAACACTTATTTAAGGAAAAAATTTCGGATTTGAGTTTTACAACCAAGTTTTTATCCTCAAAATTATTAGTTTTAGAACTAGAGTTAGGATCGAAAACATTTTTCTTAGAAATTACTTTTTCTAACTCTTTAGAAAGTTTATTCTTCTCAGAACTTACTTCCTCAAGATTTTTTGAAATACTTTCAAAATCAGCATTTTTCTTATCAAGATCTTTAGAAAGATCTGATATCTCTTTTGTAAGAATAGAATTCCTAGAGTTTTCCTTATCAAGTTTCTTATTGAGTTTGGAATTCTCAATCTCAGGAAGTTCAGAAAACCTAGAGACTTCTTCATAAGTAGGTAAAGTATTTTCCTCATTAGAAGATGATTCTTCATCAGAAGAGTTATAATACTTACTACCATTAGAATTTAAAGAAACATTGGTCAATGATTCAGCATTTAAAACCTTATCCATAAGACAATGATTATCAATAGGTAATCTGGCTATAAGACCAAGATTCTTCTGTCCTGAAGATTCATAATCTGAAGATTCATCTGAAGAGTCACCACCAATGGCACTCCAGGTGTCATTAGCTTTCAGAACGTTCTTAGCTTTGGCCCTATAATACTTCTTTCTGTTCCTCTCTGAATGTCTTTCCTTCATTTCTTTCTTTTTGAGCATAGGGCAATCTGGTCTAATATGTCCAGCTCTTTTGCATTCATAACAAGTAACTTCTCCATATTTCTTATCTTTCCTATCATTTTTCTTATACTTAGATTGAAAATTTCTCTGTCCAGCTATCTTGTTCATCCTTCGAGCAAGATTGGCTATTTCATTTTCTGAGACTTCACTCTCACTATATTCGGATTGGAAAACAACTTTCTTAGACTTGGATCTGGTTACACTTTCAGGAGTCTTAGCTTTCATCTGATTTGAGGTTGTAGTAAAAGCAACAGTACCATTTCCATTCTTTTTCATGATGTTGTCAGCATCTCTCTTCATTCTGGTTTCATGTTGTAGAAGAGTTCCAAATAATTCATCAAGATTATTTTGAGTAACCTTCCTGTTCTCATCTATAGCTATTCTCTTGGATTCCCACTCATTTGGCATAATATCAATTATCTTGTCCACAAGAGCTTCATCATCTAAACCTTTCTCTCCAATAGATTGTAGATTGTTGACAAGAGTCATAAATCGTTGTTGAACTTTACAGATAGGTTCTCCATAAGGAAAGTTGAAGCCATGATATTCAGCTCTAAGCATAGCTCTTCTAGTCTCAATCACTTTAGAAGTCCCAAAGTGTGTAACCTCTAACTTCTTCCATATACAATTAGCTGCTTCACAAGAAGAAATTTGGCTATATATATTTCTAGTCATTGAACATAGTAAAGTGTTGCGTACCTTATAGTTGAGTTGATATTCTTGCTTTTCCTGGTTAGTGAAAGATCTGACTTCCTTGTCAGGAATTTTATAATCACCAGTAAGCATAACAAAGTTGTCTACTCCAGTATTTATAACAAAATTCTTCATACGATCTCTCCAGTATTCATAGTCATTACCATCAAAGATTGGTGGTCTTGTTGGATTTAGATTATCAATTGATCCAACATTTATTCTTGCCATACTTATAATAACTTTTCACAAAAACTTGTTAATAGCAAAGAACCGTAATAACAAAGTTCGGAATGAGAAATGTTCGGAATGGGAATGTTTGGGAATGGGAAAGTTCGTAATGATAAAGTGAGCAAGAAAAACTTGTATGTGAGTACAAGTATTTCAGAGACCTGCTCTGATACCAAATGTAAGATTGGTATAGAGTAAGAGGTTTCCAACCTCTGATACCAATTGTAGGATCGAAATAGTTATGTAGATGCTCAATATACAAGAGGGGGGGGGGTGAATTGTATACTTTAAAAATTCCTTTGGAACCTTTAAAGTTAGTTAAGAATAACTATGTTTTCCTTAAGCAAAGGAAAAGGCTATGTTTAACAAAGTTAAACTAAGCATATTCACAACACCTCTTAACAACGAATGCAAACTAGGAAAGAGATTCCGAATGAGGGTTCCAGAAATATGGTTCCAAAAATTGAAACTTAACAAAAGGTTACAATATTAGATTCTACCTTAAAGCGGATAGAATCTGAATAAAACAGAGTACAAGTAGGGAAGTATAAGAAAGTTATACTTTCCTTATATTACAAAATGCAGCGGAAATAAAACAAGTAGTTAAACTACAAGTAACAAGATATAAGTCTTTTAACCCAAAGAGAAGGGTATCCAACAACCTTGGATAAAGGTCCCTTGATTTATACTTTCAAGCAAGTCTGTCTTACCCACACCAGGGTAAGCCCTCGATACGAAGATCAGAGTCTCTGTCTTGCTATCCCCGCAAGCCCTCAACTTCAAGGTAGTTGGCAACCTCTGTCTTCCTCAGCAAGAAAGCCCTCGAACTTCAAGGTAGTCGGCACCTCTGTCTTCCTATCCCCGGAAGCCCTCGAATGTAATCACCAACATTCGGAGTCGCACAAAGCTTTGAGAGTTAATGAGACCCTCTCTCTCTAGAAATCACTTCAACAACATGTATGCACAAAACCAAATTGTTCATCTGTCATAAGTATGGAACTCTTTCAAATGAGCTCATATTTATAGGTAAGGTCTGCTCCTTCTCCAACGGTCATATTTTCCTTAAATATCAGAGGGACCTGTACACGTGTCACTTAGAGAACGGTTAATAAGAAACAGAATGGACGACATCATTTTATAACAAAACAAGTGTAACAGAATGTACGACATCGTTTTAGTTCTAACATAAAAGTACGGAATGAAAACTTCGGAGTGAAGATTCGGAGTGTAATGAAAATAATAAAGAGTAGACACATTATAGAAATGTAAACAATATAAAAGTTCGGAGTCTAACAAAAATATTTTTCGGAGTCTGAATTTATTCAGAGTTTATAAAACAAAGATACTCAAATTCTGTTTAATAGGTGAATTCGGAATGTGAATTCGGAATAGGAATTCGTCATCAGAAATCGTAATGAGAATTCACCATCAGGATTCGTAATGAGAATTCTTCATCAGAATTCGTAATGGGAATTCGGAATGAGATTTCTTCATTATAATTCGTAATGAGATTTCTTCATCAGAATTCGTAATGAGATTTCGGAATGAGATTTCTTCATTAGAATTCGTATTGAGAATTCTTCTTCAGAATTCGTATCCTGAATCTGGAATAGAACTTAGTCAGAGTTCATATCCGGAATTCGGAATGAGACTTCCTTATAGTTCTTTTCCAGAATCTGAATCCTAAAACAGAATACTTTATATCAAAGTTTCAATGTTTCCGAGAAAATGAATCTGAATCTCATACTTAAGAAAAATATGGATGAATATATGATAAGAATAATTTTTATTATAAAAGCGATTTTCCTTAAGAAAGTAATTTTCCTTATAAAAGCAATTTTCCTTAAGAAAGAAATTTTTCTTAAAGATAAGGTGTTTGTGATTTTCAAAACAAGAAGGAATGGAAAAGTCATAAAGAAAACCTTATTGACTCAACAATGATTTCCCAAATTGGAAACACTTAAAAAGGGATGTTTCATTAAACCATACACACATAATATTTGATAAATTTACCAAATGACTTTAACAAAGGGGTTTTGAATTATCTATGCCTTATTTTTCATTAAACCAATTTATCATAGGATGGTAAGAGTTTTTTAATGTGTTATTGGTTTTAAAAATGGGTGGTTCATACTACCAAAAGTATTAATACATTTTATAAATCTTTATAATTGGTTTTCATGATATTTTAATAATTTGTAGTTCTAATAGAATGACTGTGAAGCCTAATTGATGCCCTCAAAACAACCATTTCATCATCTACTTGACATGTAAAGGAAGATCTATAGGATTTTCTTAGAATTTCATTCTTAAATAATTTTTATGTTTTGTTTGAACTTCTGTTAATTTTAATTAATAATATATGTATTTATTTTCCTCATAATAACTTTATAATTTTTTATTTTATTATTTAATGGTTGTTTTTATTATTACAGCCTCCTCAAGAGATTAAATGGTTTTACAGGTGATCACAGTTGATATAAGGTCTGTCACCACTATCTATACTTGTGAATTAGATGTTCCACCCCCATAGTCCAGTGACATGATATTATAAAAAATTTTATAATTGAGGGAATATATCTAGTTAGTGATGTATAATTACAAGGAGACCCTCAACTTTTTGAACTTATGTTGATTCTACAATATCTATTATTTTATTATATCATTTAAATGGTTTTTCCACCGTAGATTTATCTTGGTACTAACATCCACATTTATTTCTATTCTATATCACTAAGATTTATTTATCATGATTTAACATCAATTTTGGAATCAATTTATTCAATTTCCCACTATTGTTACCTGTTTCCCCCTTATGATGGGATTATTGTTATTTTATTTTATTCGTTATTTATATTTAAATCCCCATTTTAAATTATTTTCTATAATTTTTATTGAAAATAATATTTTAAATTTTATTTAAAAGTAGATTTCAAAATGGCGTTTAAATAAAAGAGAGATCAATCCTATAAATTTATTTCAAAGTAGTTGTTTTAATGTAAGGGAAATAAAAAAAATTGATGTCTATAAAATGATTATGGAAATGATATTGTATTTTATACGAATATGAATTGAAGACATATTATTATAAATTCATTGAATATAGAATAAAATGTATATTTTATTTAAATAATTTTCATCTGTTTTGGTTTCTATTTGAATTTAAACTTCTCATTTGTGTTCATGTAGGTTAAAATATCTTGTATTTGTTTAGTTATTTATTACTTACAGTGAATCGTTGGTTTGAGTTTTGATATCGACTTATGGAGTGACAATAGGGAAAAATTAGTGTTTCCTCCTATACATGATGTGTATATTAAAATTCTATATCAAATTTTAATCTAACCAGGATTATACAAATCACATACCTTGTATGTAAATGATGTGTATTTAGTGATTTTAAATTAATATATATATATATATATTTATTTAATATTATATAATATTTAAATCTTAAAGACATTTTATAAATATAATTAAGATAAATTAATTAATTATTTAATAACATGATTGTTAATTAATATGAGAAATTTATCTAAATTATGAATGAACTGATATAAATGGAAAATGTTAAATGTGTAGTAATTATAGGTTGTGGCTGGTCATGAGCTTGGGAAAACTTTAAATGTGATAAGATTTTTATTTATTTTTATTATTTATTACATTGGTTTATTTATGAATAATTTACTATTAAATTATCTATAATGGTTTGTATTACATCCCATTATACCTTATTAGGAATGGAACCATGTGTCCATGATTTATTTTATGTAACCTTAAACCCCTTGATCCCTTAATACATGAGTGAGTAAACAATGTATAGGAATAATATCTCAGGTAGGGGGAGATGGTTTAAAACTGAGTTGTTGGGAATCAAAATAAAGAGATACACTGGTTAAAAAAAGAAGTGTTGTGACTTGAGCTATGAAATAGGGTCAAGGATTTACATCACTTAGGGTCAAGGTTCTATTATTAGTCACTCGATTAACCAACCATTATTTGAATTCTCAAGATCATATCACATATTTATTTTCATTTTCATGTGTATGGTTATTTATTTGTGCAATTGATGTTGATTTGATGACTATATTGGATCACATAATGTAAATAATTTATTATCACGAAGAATAAAATAAAAAAAATTATCGGTAAATTATTTTATCATTAATGGTTAATTAATTATGTAAAATCCAAATAATATTAAAAATCATGAAAATGATTAAAAACATTTACATAAAGATAAAACAAATCCCTCATGGAAAATATTAAGTCAAACATCGGCTTGCATTATGTGAATTTTAATGAAACAATTGATTGAAATATATATCTGGATATTTTTAGAATACTTTCATTTATCATGGAGTTCTAATAATATTTTTGGTTTACTTAAGAATGTTTTCATGAAGATAAATTTCATTTACAAGACTTGGTGTATCATGGAGTAAAGTGTAAAGGAAATACTAGTCTAGGATTTTCGGATTGGGGAGTATGATCCATAAATAAAAGAACTCTGAGTAAATGTATTTAGAAATACTACCTACCAAAATAACTTCAAAAATTTTGATAATTAATTTTTCATGGAAATTTGAAAAGGATTATGTACAATTTATACTGGAATATTTATTTGATAGGATATTCCAAATCCTGTGTTGAGTGGTATTGGGATTGGATAAACATCTTGGTTAATTAAAAAAAAAAATTTATTACAGTACCCTCAGTAATAAAAATAATTTAATAATATTTTATTTTACTTATCAAAGAAAATTAAAAGGGAAATAAAAAAGAACACTAAGACTATATCAGATAAACACCATTTCCCCAATAGTTAAAATTTTAAAAAGTGGTAAAATTGTTTATACACCATAGTAATATATGAAAATGTTGATATTATGTTGAATTCTCAATTGTGGTGTAGAAAACAAAGTGAATGATGGAAGGTTAAAAATATGCATATATGAGATATTAAGAGGATTATTCATATGTCCATGAAATCATGTTATCTTCTATGTTTATATATATGAACATACAATATAGTGAAATGGATGAATATACCATGATAAATCATCTCCTAGAACATTAAAAGATGAAAAAGAGGATTAATATCATTGAGATTTCACTATACCATAATAATGTAAACTAGAAGAATAGTACCTAACTAGTGATCTTTCATTCAATGTTTTGAATAAAATTGACTAATTATTGAATTTTAGCATCTATATGGACAAACAGTAATCCATTAATCATATATTATAATCTATGATGCCCATTTTCTCTATATGTTTCAAGAATTATTGGAGTAATAGTATGTAGAAACCAGTCAAAATTATATTGGATATACTTTTCTAAATAGGTAGTGATTGATGGGAATATAGATCCAAACAACCTATAGAGAATAAAATGAGATAAATGGTTAAAACCCGCATTACTAGTTCAAATTTGATGGATTCATTATAATATCCTTTAAAGAAACAAAATATTTTTTAGGTAGAGTGGTGAACCGATGGCTATATACTTCTCATGTGGATAGATAGATCTCTAAAAGTGAAACTATAATGAATTAAATAAAAACGAAGAAACATATAATTTTGTTATATTCATTATTTAATCTATTATTTCAATTTAAAACCATGGGTACTGAATAAAATATTCAATACAAATATTTATAATAAAAAGATATGACATCCTCCAAATGAGAATCAACAATTTTAGGATCGATGAAATACCCAAAACATTGGTATCACTTATATATTCTGTAATAGAAGGAATATAGTAGCATAAATTCATGGGGATTAATCACTTGGATCACATGAACTATTATACATTTAATGAGAATCGCAATCCCATGACCCCTGGAATATCATGTGAATGGGTTATTCACAACATATTATTTGTTCCTTGATAACATGAAATCCATCTGAAAAGTCCCCATGATCTTGAAAATCCCCATCAGAAATCATTCTTGATCATATAACTTTCCTAAGATGAGTCTCTTTTATCATACGACATGAAGACTAACAATAATAGAAGTCGGTAATAAAACAAAAGATGAAATATATGGAATCTTCATGTGAAGGGAGTTATATTGATTTTCACATGTCGTGGTTATGCTTTTTGAATTATCTATAATTGATTATATAGAGCCCCACATATTTCCTTTCCTTGACCATGTGAAAACATATTTAATAAGAGACTTGATCACATTGAGGTCATTCAACATTCCTGTATTAACATACAACACCCTGATAGACAAATTATGGATGGAAATTATAATATTTATAAAATAATAGATAAAAATAATGGGATCCTTATGTGAGGAAGATTTACACAATTTTTCATATGAATTGGTTATGTTCTTCACATGATTATTTTACTAATGACATGAAGGACCCTTGACAGGCTAACATGGCCTTATGATATTTCCCGGATGAGTTTTCATAATCATGAAAATCTCCCTTTGAAATAGAACCTAATCTCACAATTACTTCTAGATATCAAGACTTAATCTTGTGAAGGACTTTTGGAATATCATTATAATCATAAAACTACGATCAGATATATGGATACGATTACACAAAATATATTTTGTACTCTTGGATTGATTATTTGAGAGAACATTGGAAAGCAATGGGCATATGAAATTTTATATTTATGGATTGTGTATGTGATCGCTGTTTATAACATGACACAATGACAATTTCAAAGATTAAATGAATATCGATCATGCCGATATCTCTACCGACTTAGGAAATTATATGAGACCTCATCTCCATGAAAAGTGGTTTATATTTTGGTTGATTATTCCTACCCCCCAAAACATATAAATTACACATGAAGGTGATATCAAAGTTCATGGAGTGAAGGATTGTGAAATCTCAAGAAACATCCAAAGGAAAAATTCTAGTGAGTATCTAAAGGTATTACAAGATATGTTTGTGCAATTCATGTGATCAATTCATCGACCAAGTGAAGGATCTCTCAAATGTTATCTAGATCATATGAAGGGACTCTAACACATTAGTTTGATCTTGGGATTCCTTAATAGGTTCCTAACAAATATTCAGAAATTTATACGAAGAAGAATAAAAATTGAAGAAGATTCATGTGAATAAAGATATGTCTCTCATCACGTGAAGGGCATATGTTCTATGCATGAATAGCCCCTTTTAGGACACCCAAAATCTTTTAGTTGGATCATGTGATGTGCCCGAGTATTGACATATTGATTATAGGAAGCATTTAGACATGTCAGTTTGGGTCACACAAAAGGCCTTGGATATGTTAAATTTGATTATGATAAGTACCTTGGACATGATGTTCAATCCATGTGGATTCCCTCATAAAATCCAGTTTCAATCACATGAAGACCTTTGGATATGTCATCCATGTCAAAAGAACCCATGACTTGTTAGGCATACACCATGAAAATGCCATCAAGGTTTGTGTAAAGACCAATGACATGTCATACTGACATCCTCACCTTATAAATGTCAATAATACATCGATATACCACCTCTGACATTTCACACACCCATTATTAGAATTTTAAGCCTTTTCCTATTAGATTCCATGCATACATTCCCTCATACTATGTAGACCCATGACCATGAGGCTTTGGTCAAACATTTCCTCTTCATATAAGTAATTTTAATAATAAACCAAGGTTATGTGATTTTTATTCCATTATATAATTCTCATTCAACAAGACATGATCCCTAATCTTTTTCCATCAGTGGATAAGGGCTAGATATCACTCACGGGTATCCACCTTTGTGTAATTCTTTTGTTATTCAATTTACATCATTTCATAGTACCCACACCTTATGGGTCTACCATTATTATTTATCTATAAAGGTATAAGTAAAATCAACTACTCTATGAAGACTCTGATTCATGTTATAAGCATGATACATAGGATTTCTTCCAAAGGACCAAGATTCATATTGAGCACCCTATCACGATTTCATGAATTCATATGTCTCGTATCCATCGCAAGTGTGCCTAATTACATTATATCTCTTCATTATCGCAGTAGTAATGACTCATATAATCCTAGGTATTTTTAATGACCATATCAATAGAATTATAAAATTTCACCAAACAAAAGAACCCTTAGTGTGTATGCCCAGTATGGTACAAGTTTTTTCTAACATGGGAATTTTCCATTGTGTAGGTCCCTACGACATTCCCATATTGATTAAATATGGGGTAATAACACTGACGAGTATTAATTATCCATCTAAACCCTTAAATTGGTTTATAGAAAACCAATATATTAGGTATTTGGTTCCTTTTATAAGTAGGATACATAAGATTTATTTTAGATGACTGATCTCAATCTCCAATACCTAAAATACATTCATATACGGCTTTTATACATGAATTTAAATTGCATGTCTTGGTCTAAAAAATATGTGGGATTTAATTCTTGTTCTTACATGATATGTTTCATGACTTTTAAAGGCTTAATACCATTATTGAAGAATCTATCCACTTTCTGTATGATGGTAAACTCTAGGGTTCTTGAATATATGACATTAAAAAACAAGTTGTCACTAATTTATATTAAATTTTTGGAAACATATGGAAAACCATTTATACATAGAGACAATGTCATTAATAGAAATTAATTTTCCATGAAAATGGATTCAATTCATGAATGTTTAATTAGTGAAACCAAACGCATACTGGAATTTTTGAAAGATTCATAAACATATATTAATTCTAAAAGAGAGTCCCAAGGAAGGTAATCATTTCCCTCCCAAAAGGTTGTGATGAGCCTAACCTCCCGTCCTCACAACCAATGTCATATACTAAATATCATTGGGTTGGAAAACCAAAATGATCCTTTTCATTTTAAATAAAGGATTGTTATTTATTATAGATGTAGGTGTCATTGTATGTTTCCACGAGAGAATGACAATGGTGATCCCTACATGAATAGAAAGATAAACAACATTAAGCACCCCAAAAGAAAGAATATGTAGTGACACCCATCTTTTACCAAAATCATGTTTTAATTATTGATGTGAACTGTGAAATTATAGAATAACAGGGGTTAATAAGCACTGGTAAAGTTTCCTCCACCTATGGTGGAATGAAAAATGGTGAACCCAACGTGAACCTTGCAACAAAAAAAGAAACGTTTCACACACATTGATATTTTTTTATTACCTTTGATATAAAAAATAGTGAAATCAACATAAAATATTTAAACAATAAAACATAATTGGTTTTACACTGAGATATTATAGAAACCTGGGATTATCATAAATCGATATTATGTGAATTTTTATAAACATTAATTACATTACACAAAGACACTCATGGGATAATAAAGTTATAATACCTCCGGAAACATTCATACAAAAACAATTGGTTCATAGGTAAAAAATACTCCCACTAAGATCATAGTACCTATAATCCTTCTTAAACATATCATACATATACATTTATTCCAAACCTTGGGAATCAAATCATAATAATGGGTGAGATCCGAAGCACTATAAGGGTAAACAATGGTGATATATAAAAATAACATTAAAATAGTGGTATGAGAACATGATAATGACATTTGAAAACAATACCCATCAAATAAAATATCATAATATGGATTCATGGAATAAATATTAGAAGTTTATAATACATGAATTATAAGTGAATTGAAGAACATGAGCCATATGACCATAACATTGGAATAAGACAATTTTTATTGAAATGCACATAAGCATAGTAAATAATTTTCATAGTAGATAAGGCTCACTACCCAGGCTATCATAGTGGAATGGGATCACCACCCAAACCGTCATAGTATTCATGGTTCACTCACAATACCATCATAACAGAAAAAGTCCCTTAAATAGTTATGTTCACTCCCTAGTATAGTGATGTCAATATAATGAGATATAAATGTTTTCCCAATACATTATAGGGATATATAGGTCCCACCTATCACATAATAATAATCATTCATATTTGTGCCACAAGATAACAAAAAATTAATCATACCAGAACCCATGAAATGGAATGGGATACATAAACATTTGAACTTATCATAACCTATGGAAAATAGATAGGTTTCATAATCATTTCATCATTTCATAATTTCATAACCCACGGAGAAATAATTTGTATCCCTAATAATTTTATCATGGTATAACCAATGGAATAGAAACAAGTTTCATAAAAATATTTTCATCCAAAACAATTTATATAAATAATATCAATGGTATCCTTGGATCATATATTGTTAAATTCATAAATTAGATTAAGTGATGTCATCATAGATGGAGAATTATTTGTAAATATATATCCCTTGTAACATTTCTTAAGGAAGATAAATTTTCATTTAATGTGATATTTTTTTAATAAAATTGTAATATATTTTCGTAACACATTGATTTGAAAATAAATTTTAAAACATAAAAATAAATGTTCAATGAAAATAAAGGTCATGATAGTGTGGAATTTTGTTGATGTTGTACACGTTAAAACATATATTTCTTTAACATTTTTGTTAAAATCAGAACATCAATTATATGTAAATTAAAATGAAGATTACATTCAAAGAATTATGTAAAAAAGAAAAACATGAGTAAAAATGTATTTAATAAATCATTTTAATAATTAAAAAATGATAATTTTGTTAGAAAACATGTTTTCAGAATAAAAATTGATTTCGACTGAAGATAAATATAAAGACGATTTTTCATGAAAAAATAATACAATTATACTATATACAACAGAATGGAAAATGGTACTATTATTGAAAATATCATGAATAAACAAACTAAAAAAAATTAATAAAAATTCATGAGACGTAGATCATAATAATTCCACATTGGATACATAATCATAAATAGTCAAGATAAATGTTAATATTGTAACATTAAACCATTACCACATTGGTATCATTTGAAAAATATTCTATATGAGAGAGATATAATAAAATTGACATGTAATACCTATAATTTTTAGGGGAATAATCAAAAAAATACATTCAGGGGTACTATGTACACTATAGAAAGAAAATAGTTAGTGAAAATGGCATGTGTCTCACAAAAGTTAAAAGTTGGACATAAATCCATTACCTTATGGCTCGATATCATTTGTACACATTCAAACCACCTGAATAATAAATATATGTTTATTATAAAAAAATTATATAAACATAATCATATATATAATACCATATGGGACATGACTATGACATTCTGTTAGCCTTTCTTTAACAATTAGATGTTAAAGTCATGTTTCGTGCAATAACTTCTTTATTTTTCGTTTGTGTTTTGATTTTATATTTTTTATCCAATTAAATTGATCATGGTCCCAAAATATCTATAATTATAAACATAATATAAAATTTATATTTATTTAGTTTATATTTATTTATATTAATCCATAAAACAAGTTATATAAAATGAAATACATTGTAGATGGAGATGGTAGGTTGTACATACGCAAGAACACAATTTCCATTTTCTCAATCGATTCAATGAAACAATGATAAATAATATATTACCATTAAATAAAATATTTTATGTAATATATATCACAATGTTTTATTAATCCCATATTTATTACCTTCCATATAAAGTGTGAATGAATCAGATCGCATCGCATGGTGGTAGTCTACGGTACACAAGAGAAAAAATATCGTATTCACATAGAATAGAAACTACGATGGTATGTGATATATAATAATTTAATAAGTATAATAATATCACAAAATTAAAATATAATCATTAAATATATCATTACAACTCTTTTTTATAAGTGGTAATGGAAAAATATTGTCATTTATTTATGAGGTGGTAGTCGACTATACACAACATTGATGAATTTATAACAAATTTGATGGAAGTGGATATGGTTGTTGGTCATGAAATTAACAAAAAACATATAATTATATGAAATATACTGAATTTATTTGATAATCATTTTTTTCTAATAATTTATGGTGGTGGAGGAATTAATAAAATATACACTCTTAAAACATGTTACCTCTTCCTCAGGTGACCTTCATAGGTTTTCACAAAAATCCTTCCAAGGTTGGATTTCAGAAAAAAAAAGGATTATAGGATAATAATATGGATTTTTGGAAACTATTTGGGTATATATTAGATGAAATAAAAGGTTTAAAGGTTTTAAGGGGAGAGAACATGGGGTTTCCATTTATATGTGAGGTGAGTTTCATACTAGTCATTCTATAAAATATAAAGGTGATCCCATGTTTATCTCATAAAAAAGGGACCAAAAAGGATTATCCTGAATTATTAGAAATTCTAGGGTCAAAATAATTTCATAAAATACATTTTAGAAAACATTTTAGTTTATTTTAATCTTTATCATTTTACATTAGCCCTCGGTAAACCCATTTTTTTCTTAACATTGATAATTAATTTTTAATGTTTTCACAATTAAATTTGGTCAAAAATTAAGGTAAAATTATTATATAATATAAATTATTTTTATAAAAAATAAGGATTCCATTTTTTCCAAAATTTAATTCAAAAATTTGAAAAACTCTAATTTAAAATTAATGACACTAACATGATGAAAAGGTGGGGTTTCAAAGAGAAAATATTATAACGTTTACAAGGTTTTTATGTCAAAATTAAATATTAAAATGATTCCATTGAATTAAATTAGATTAATATATATGAAATTGAACAAATAATAATTTAAAACCAAATTATAATTTAATTTATCTTTATAACTAATTTAAAATATAATTCATTTTTCAATGATAATTTAATATTTTTCACTATTCATCAATAAAGTAATCTTTTCAGTTTATTATCAAAATATCACCCTATGATAATTTTGATATGATTATTTGAAAAATAAATTTTATTTTATCCAATTAATTTTATAAAATTTTCCATTAATTTTTATTTACAGTTCATGAATAGAAATAAAAATGACATTTATTTTAGAAAATAGTATTTCTAAAAATTATAAATAATTGGTTGAAAAAATATGTACATTTTAATAAATTTGTTTTCTTTATATATAAAATTTATAATTACTATTTAAAAATTAATTATTACGATTCATATTTATAATATTAATGGTCAGGTTATAATCCTCATATTTTAATAATATTAATAATATATCAAGGTTTTGTTAAAACACAATTCTGGGTGTAATGCTAGCTAAACCCAATTTTTCATGTGAAAAACAATTAAGTTGGGGTTACATCTAACACAAGATATAAAACAAATTTTTTTTTGATAAATAAAATAATTCAGAAAAAAAATAGGCTATTACATTATACAACCTTAAAATAAATTTCCCCTTCAAAATTTTTCACCCTAATACAAAAAAATGAGGATACTTATACCTCATCACTTCCTCAGGTT
The DNA here is from genome assembly GCA_963277665.1 of Viscum album. Taxonomy (NCBI): domain Eukaryota; kingdom Viridiplantae; phylum Streptophyta; class Magnoliopsida; order Santalales; family Viscaceae; genus Viscum; species Viscum album. The sequence continues at coordinate 731,218,982 of OY728155.1, forward strand.
CCAACAAATATTCCTCAAACTGGTGGTTTCTTCATTGAACATATACCATGTGAGTGTTTTTTTCATAAAACACTCACTACATGATCCATAATATCTATTAGTTGTTCCTTATATGAAAGTTGATGCTCCAACCGTATGAACTCAGAGTTCAGTACATGTGATGTTTCATGTATATACTTCCTTAAAAAAAGATACAAGGAACACATCATTGAATATATATAGGATTTTTGGAAGCACCAACTAATATGATACCACCCATATATGATAAGTAATTTTACATGGTCTATATACCAAGGTATTAGTTTCCCTCTTTCCTGAATATCGTAAACTTATTCCATTGATACATTCTTAAAAACACCTTGTCCCCAACTTCAAATTCAAGGGAATGATGACAATTATTAGTTTAACTTTCCAGCTGACTCAGTGATTCCTTGATGTGTTGCTGAATGGAACTATCATTATCTTCCATTTCTTCATATATCTTATATACTAATATATTCCTTTATATAACTTCATTCCATCAATTTGATGCTATATATTTCTTTCCATATTGGGATTCACAAGGATCCATCTGAATTCTTGAGTTAAATTATTGTTTTTAGAAAACTCAACTATAGAAAGGTGTTAATCACAAACACCTTAGAATTATGAAGAACATGATCTAAAAATATTATCTAGATATTGAATTTTTCACTTAGATTTTCCATATATATGAGGATGTCACATAATGCGGAAACTCAACTCTATATTGAGATATTTATGAAGACATATCCATAACATTGAGGTTATCCTAAACTCTTGATCACAAACAATAGAAAGTGGTACTCTAGACAACCCTACTACTTCTTTAATAAAAATATTCGTAATATGATTCAATTATATGTTTTCTATGATGTCTATGAATTTTTCTAACATTTTAAGGTGATTAAATAAAACCCATATATAATTATTCCCTTTAGAATTTTTATATATTTCAAAAAAACCATGTCGATGTTTTCCCATATTCATTATTGTATTGGAAATGTATTTAATAACTGCTTATAATTTTTTCTCTCAACTTATTGAAAACCATTTAATTGACATACAAACTCTGAAATATCTCTCCCCATTCTATGAAACTAAATTTATTATTTCAAATATTTACACATATTTGTACTTCTAGGATGAATAATGAATGAAAAACTATGATATTCCCCCAACAACCCATTCTTAAATCTTGGTATGGGTGAAGAAAATACACTTTTCCACAGCCTTATCATTCCATCAATATCACGTTTAAACTTATGAATGATTATAACATTTTTGTAAGATCAATATCTTCCATTTGTGCCTATTTAATCATACCTTAGATAGATAGTTGATAATTATGTTGATAAATATTATATTTCTCCCCATCATTCAGGATTTATATATTCATCCTTTAGAAATCCATTATTTTTTATGTTTTTTGATCCTCATAATGGATAATGTAGGATGATCCATTCAACTCAAGGAATCAACCACCTGGTTTTCTTTTATAAGGTGGTAATGTATCGACAATTCATAGTCATTAATCAGTTATAACTATCTAATCTGACACATATTCAAATCCTTCTGTGCGATTTATAATTTAAACTTTCTTTATCATTATATATATCATACTTTCATATATAAATATAATTTATACATATATTTAATGAAAAAATTAACACGGCTATCTCCAAATCTTGAGCTAGGTAATTTTTCTCTAGAAACATCAATAATTGTGGGAAAGAATCTACAACCATTTCATTATGCATGATAATGCATCCCAATCTCATCTTAGATGTGTCACTATAGATTAAAATCCATTCTCCATTACATGTAAATTCATGCATATGTACGTTTACTAATATTCCCTTTAGTTCAATCAAATTTTTACCACGTTTATCTATCCAGAGGAGCGTGGATCCCTTCTATGTTAACATGGTGAGTGGATTAGGTAGAAATGATAAATTATCCACAACTGATGGATAATATCATCTTGAACTAATAAAACTAAATAACATAGTCATCGTGGATAGTATGAGACAACATTCAATAGCCTTTGTCTTTAATTAATATACTAATATACCATCTCTGGAGATTATATGACATAATAGTGAAATGGTTTTCATCCAAAATTCACATTTTATAATTTTTTTATATAGTTTATCTTCTTGTATGGTCTTTTCTAAAATTCACAAGTGATATTCATGTTCTTCCAATCCCTTTTAATATATAATAATATCATCTACAAATACAATCAGAAAATGATCAAGGTAACCTATAAATAATATATTCATTAAATCCATGAATATAGCAGGGGGAATTAATAACAATAAATAGAATAACAATATATTCATAGTGTAAATATATTATATGTAATGTTGTCTTGGTTATATATTTATCCTCAACCCTCAATTAATGATATCCAGAATGAAGGTCAATCTTGAAAAAGTATTGAACTCCGTGTAGTTGATCAAATAGTCCATTAATAAGGTTTAAGGGATGATTGTTCTTTATCAGGATCTCTTTCATCTCATAATAATAAATATATATTCACATCAATCCATATTTATTTTTTAACTAGAAAATCTAGTGCACCCCAAGGTGACATAGTCATCTAAATGAATCTCTCTTCAAGGTTCTCTTAGAGTTTAATTTCGAATTCTTGAAACCCAATCAGGGACATTCTATAGAGAGTATTTTAAATTATTGTTGCACCAAGTATGTGGTCTATTGAGAACACAACCTCACATTTTTGTGGAAGGATATAACAATATTATATAAATACAGGAATAAACTCTAAGAAAATGGTTGTATCATCATGTTTGAGTTTCTACCAAACCATCTAAGATAAAATACCCTCTAAAATAGAAATCAGTGAACATACATTGGATTTTATTCCACTTATATTTTTATATATATCATTGTTGTTATTGAAGATCATAGGTTGTTTTGGAATATCAAGCACGACCAAAATTCCTCGAAAATTGATTTGGTATCTATGTAGCGGAAGCTAATACATGCATAAAATAAAATCCAATTAAACTAGAGGAAGAATGATTGAATTTAAAAGAATCACTATCCCACCAACATCCTCCAGAGAGTAATCATATCCTTGATATGTGATCATCATACCATTTTTTAGTTTTCACTACTAATTCTATATCTAATTGATTGGGTGGAATCTTGATACAACTAGAAAATTATTTAGATATGAATGAATGGGTATATCCAGTGTCAAAAAAGACATTAGTGGTTCTATATAGGATGGTATGTTAACCTTTCACCATGTTTTTATCACACCCCTCATAAAAAATACGGATCGTATGTGATTTCGTTTTGTCTATATGCTCAAGAGGTTGTTGAAATCCATAATTGTACTTAACCTTTTGATTTTTGACTAGTTAGTATTGTTCTTGTACTACTTGTATATGCAAAAATAGAGTGTGGGTGGTGCATTCATTACATTTTTATATCTATTTACATAATTATCAAACTTCTTACCATCACTTTATTAATCCATTTCTCATGGCCTTCCCTTATTTACTATAAATATTTATTAGTCCCCTTAAGAAAATTTACTAATTGTTTCTTCCTTGTCATTGAGGATAAAATAAATTTCATCTTCTTCTATCAATGGTTTTTATATTTTATTTTAAATTAAACATTAAAAATTATTATCAAAACCAAAAGATTGATATGTAACTCCAACCTCAATTTCAACCTTAATATCACATCTAACAATCTCTTCATAGATACCAAAGTCTCGTATTGGTTACTCCCTTTAGAGACCTGGTTTTAATCTACTGAATAATAAATCAACCATAATTTCAGTTTTTATGATAAGACCATAAGTGTATATAGAAATACCAATAAAAAATTCTTTATAGGTTTTAAGAGGTACATCATCCTTTTTTTACCTCACCGAAATCTTTCTACATCATTTTAGTAAGAATACAAAGAATTTACTTTCCGAAAAATAAGTTCCTGACCTCAACCCAATCCATGGAGCTAATTTCATCTAGTTGGCTCATATCCTATGATGATTACACCATTGAACCATTTCACCTTCCAAACAGTAGAAAACCAAAAACAATTTCAGGTTTAAAAAACTGGTGAACATAAAATATGTTTTTAGTGGTGATGATCCATAGTCCATTGATTAGTGGACTACAAAACCCACAGACCTAATGTTGATGTTTCCTCATGAGGGACTCAAAAAAGTATGGTTACTTCATTTTTCAATTGTAATTCCATCATGATACATATAATGAGAATTTCTTATGAGAATAATAATCTAAATTTTTATTCTATCTCTGATAAAATTTTGATGCTCAGAGGGAAAATTATTTTATTACCCACCAAAATCATCATTAACTTGTTTTCATTAGGTTCCATTCATTGAAGAAAACCAAATCGAAAATATTTAGAGAAAATAATCATAGTTAGGAACCACATAATCATGAGAAATTACTTATAGGATGTCTAAATCATGACACCTCTAGGAAAATGTAGGCTTATCATAGGTTATTCATGGTAATTATTCAAATAACTCAAGATGGTTCAGAAATAGTTTTTGAATTTCTAAAAACATATCCCCTGGGAGTGTAAAACAAGGTGTGTAGAATGGTTTGTTTTCATGCACTAGGTTATGACCGATCTATCTCAATGGCTCATTTTAGGGTATTTACCCCAAGGTACATTTATGTCATAGCCACATCCACTCATATTATCCAGAGATGGGTGTAATTTCATCATAAGCACTAAATATATACATTAATAAAATTCCAGGACATTTTCCCTATACATTGAATCATCCATATATTTATCCTTGAAAATCTCCTTAGACATCTCAACAATGTTTTATCATACAAGTTTGTGATGGATAACTAAACATATCCTCTAATACAAATTATAGTGACCCATGCTTATCAAACATTGATATTACACATTTTTTATAAAAAAATTTTACATAAAAAACACACGCCTGAGGATCGTAATGGTATAGTGCCCTTAGAAACATGTAAACAAAAAAACTAGTTCATATGTAAACTACAACATCACCCACTAAGTTCTTTATAACTAGATCCCTCTTAGATGTATGATACATAATAAATTTATTTATATCATTTTAAAATGAAACATAATAATGGGTGATATAAGATGACCAGTAGGCGTAATTAAGGGTGATATGTAAGCATAACCCTTACATAATGGCATGAGAACATTATAATATCACATTAAAACCATAACTTTCATATAAAATATCATAATATCGAGTCATATAATAAATAATTGATATTAATAACCCATGAATCCTAATAGAATCAAATAACATGATCCCTGAGTGAATAAAATTTGCATAATACATGGATGTGTGGAATACACATAAGTATATAAAATCATTTCCATAGTAGTCATGGATCACTACCAAGGTTATCCTAGAGGTTTGGTTTCACTGTCGAAACTATAATAGTATTCGATGTTCACTCCCAAGACAATCAACAATAAAAAATACCTTCATCTAATTGGGTTCACTCCCCATTCCAATCATGTTAGTCTCATGTGATATAAATCATTTCACTTTGCATTAGATAGAGATATTGTTCTCACCATTCACATAATGAAAATCATAAAAATTGTGTGCCACAATATCATAAAACACTAAAAATATCATAACACATGAAATCAAGTGGGATTAATAATCCTTTCATCATATCATAACCTTTGAAAAAGTTGTAGGTTTCTTAATCATTTCATCATTTCATCATTCCATAACCAATAGATAAAGAAATGGGTTTCAGAAGAATTTTATTATGGTATAACCCAAAGAATAGAAATGGTTTTCTAAAAAATATTGTCGTCATAACCCATTAAATGAAGTAATAGGAATGGTGTATTTTGTTCATATCACTATAATTTCTTAAATTACATCAATCAATGTCTTCTTAGATGGATAATTTTTATTAAAAATAATTTATATGGAACATTTCTTAAGAAAGATAACATTACATTGAAAATAAATTTTTAAACTAAAAATACCAAAAATATTTTGGAAATAATTTTATTTGGAAATAAACTAAAAAACCTGTAAACTAAGATTCAATGAAAACAATGTTCATGATGGGATGATGTATAGTTCATGTTGTACATGTTAAAACATGTTACCTTTTAGATTTTAGTAAAATCCTAACGGGAAGTGTTTGGAAGAATGCATGATGATTTCATTACAAAAAATTGGTAAAAAGGATAAAAATGGGTAAACATTTCTTCAATAAATCATTTTAATAATTTTAAAAACATTACTAAATATATTTTTAGAAAACTGGGTTTTGGAAGAAAAAGGGGTTTCTACTGAAGAGAGGAACACATATAATTATTCCTTAAAATATTTTCTCAATTATTTTAAGTAATATATATTAGAAAATTGTACTATTACCTAAAAATAAAATTAATAACTATAGTATAAGGAAATTCATTTGAATTATTTAGATTTTTATTATAAAATTTCAACATCAGACACATAATCACACATAACCCCAATAAATAATGAGCTTGTAACATAAATCCATTACCACATTGGTAACATTAAAAACCCAATAAAAATAAAAGTGGGATTATTAAATGGATATTTAAACCGCATATATTTCATGAGAATAATGATAATATACATTCATTGTTTTTATATTCACCACATAAAATAACTAGTTGGTGAATATGGTATTTCTCTTATAGAAATAAAAACTGAGAAATAAATCACATACCTAAAGTCTCTACTTCCTTCATACATGTTTGAAACTCCAATATAATGTATTATTAAATAATTAAATAAAAGTAATATTATATATCATAACATATATGACTTTTTTATGACCTTACATTACCCATTTATTAAAAATTCCATGTAAAATTCATGTTTTGGGTAATCACTATGTTGTATCTCATGTATTTTTTGGTATCTTATATTCAGTCATATTAAATTAATAATGGATAAATAATCAATATAATGATAACCATGATATAAAAATAATATATATTTAGTATATTTGTATTTATTTAAATCCATAAATGAAAGAGATAGAAAAAGAAATAAAGATTTAATGGAGATGGTAGGTTAAAAATATGCATGAATGTTGTTTCCATTTTCTCAATGGATTACAAAAAGGAAAGGTACATATTATATTACCATTATAGAATCAATTTAATTTCCTATATATCACATATTTTTATTAAATTCATCTTCATTACCATTAATTTGAAGAATGAATGACTCACATCGCATCACACGACGATCAATCGTCACACACACGAGTGGCATTATCGAATTCACACAGAATGGAAGATAGTATGGTTTGAATGATATAGTAATTAAATAAGTATAATAATATCACAAATATCACATATAAAATTTAAACCATAATTGTAACAATTATATTGGTGGTAATTAAAAAATGACATCAATTCGCAGTGTTGTAGTCTGTTGTACATACGAATGATGATTTCATAACATATTTGATGGAAGTGGGTATATATGTAGGTCAGGACCATAAATTAACAAAATATAAGTATATATAATATAATAAGGTTATTATATAAGGATTTTTAAAAATATTTTAATGATTTAGAGGATTAAATACAAAAAAAACATTTATGAAGAACATTACCTCTTCCACGGGTAACCTCATTAGGTATGGAAAACAATCCTTCCAATTCTAGATTTATGACCACGATAAGGATTCTAGGATGAGAGTGTGGATGTTGGGAATTTATTTGGGTAGGAATTTTCTTAGATAAATGTAACACCCAATAATGATAAATGGTTAAATGACTAAGTGATATGACTCATGTCAACAAGGTGAACCCTCTTTTTCGGGAGCCTGTCTCATTAGAACTCGACAGTTAAGCGTGCTTTCCCAGGAGTAGTAATCAGGATGGGTGACCTTCTGGGAAGTCTCTCAGGGTGTGTGTGAGTGAGGAAAAAGCACACTGGAAAGGACAAGTGTTGGCCTAGGGTGAATATCATTAGTCAGATGATCCGTTCTGGCACATGGGTGGACACTGGGGTGGGCCCCACGTGTCTGTGGGGAAACTGGTGGAACCTAGTGAGCCAGGACCCGACGACCATGTTAAGGAGGGGTGGTTATGTTGTCACCAGGACCCAGTTTTCACATTTGGTATCAAAGGAGGAACCCAGCCTTAAGTGTGGTGCACGGCCAAGGTTGAGATGTAGGGCCCCCAACGAGTACGTTGTGCTCTAAGGGGGGGGGGGTGATTGTAACACCCAAGAATGATAAATATTAAATCGCTTAATGATAAGACTCGTGTCAACAAGGTGCACCTTTTTCTTTGGGAACCTACCTGATTAGAACTCCACTGTTAAGCGTGCTTGGCCTGGAGTAGTGATCACGATGGGTGACCTTCTAGGATGTTTTCCAGGGTGTGTGTGACTGAGGACAAAGCACACTGAAAAGGACATGTGTTGTCCTGTGGGGACAATCATTTGTCACAAGAACCATTCGGGCATGTGGGTGGGCCCCCGGTGGGGACCACGTGTCTGCGGGGCAATGGGTGCGGTGCACTGCCTAGGTTGAGATGTAGGGCCCCCAACGAGGATGGTGTGCTCTAAAGGGTGAGGGGGATTGTAACACCCAAGAATGATAAAGAGTAAAATCTCTTAATGATAAGACTCATGTTAATAAGGTGAACCTTTTTCTTTGGGAGCCTGCCTGATTAGAACATCACTGTTAAGCGTGCTTGGCCTAGAGTAGTGATCAGGATGGGTGACCTTCTGGGAAGTTTTCCAGGGTGTGTGTGAGTGAGGACAAAGCACAATAAAAAGGAAATGTGTTGGCCTGTAGGGACAATCATTAGTCACAAGATCCATTCGGGCACGTTGGTGGGCCCCTGGGTGGGGACCACGTGTCTGTGGGGAAACTGGTGTGGTGCACTGCCTGGGTTGAGATGTAGGGCCCCCAACGAGGACGTTGTGCTCTAGGGGGGGGGGGGGGTGATTTTAACACCCTAGAATTATAAAGGGTAAAATATATTAATGATAAGACTCGTGTCAACAAGGTGCCCCTTTTTTTGAGAACCTGCCTGATTAGAACTCCACTGTTACGTGTGCTTGTCTTGAAGTAGTGATCAGGATGGGTGACCTTCTGGGATGTTTTCCTGGGTGTGTGTGAGTGAGGAAAAAGCACACTGAGAAGGACATGTGTCAGCCTGTGGGGACAATCATTAGTCAGATGACCCGTTCGGGCACATGGGTGGGCCCCTGCGTGGGGACCAAGTGTCTGCGGGGCACCTGGTGGACAGGGCCCAATTGTCACATTTGGTATCAGAGGTGGTACCCAGCCTTAAGTGTGGTGCACTGCCTCGGTTGATATGTAGGGCCCACAATGAGAACGTTTTTCTCTAAGGGGGGGGGGGGGGGTGATTGTAACACCCGAGAATGATAAAGGGTTAAATGACTAAGTAATATGACTCATGTCAACAAGGTGCACCTTCCTTTTCATCACCGTGTCTGATTAGAACTCCACAGTTAAGCATGCTTGGCCTGAAGTAGTAATCAGGATTGGTGACCTTCTGGGAAGTCTGCCAGGGTGTGTGTAAGTGAGGAAAAAGCACACTGGAAAGGTTATGTAATGGCCTATGGGGACTATCATTAGTCAGATGACCCGTTCAGGCACATGAGTGGATCCTGGGGTGGGCCCCATGTGTCTGTGGGGCAACTGGTGGTACCTGGTGGGCCAGGACCGAACCACCATGTTAAGATGTATGACCCACAATGAGGACGTTGTGCTCTAAGGGGGGGGGGGGTGATTGTAACACCGCAGAATAATAAAGGGTAAAATGGATTAATTATAAGACTCATGTCAACAAGGTGAACCTTCCTTTTCGGGAGCTTGCCTGATTAGAATTCCACAGTTAAGCGTGTTTGTCCTGGAGTAGTGATTAGGATGGGTGACCTTCTGAGAAGTGTCCCAGTGTGTGTGTGAGTGAGGACAAAGCTCACTGGAAAGGACATGTGTTGGCCTGTGGGGAAAATCATTAGTCATATGACCCGTTCGAGCACGTGGGTGGGCCCCTGGGTGGGGACCACGTGCCTGCGGGGCAACTAGTGGGTAGGACCCATTTGTAACATTTGGTATCAGAGGAGGTACCCAGCCTTAAGTGTGGTGCACTGCCTGGGTTGATATATAGGGCCCACAATGAGATGTTGTGCTCTAAGGGGGGGGGATTGTAGCACCAGAGAATGATAAAGGGTTAAATGACTATGTGATATGACTCATGTCAACAAAGTGCACCTTCCTTTTCGGGATTCTATCTGATTAGAACTCCGTAGTTAAGCGTGCTTGGCCTCTGGTAGTAATCATGATTGGTGACCTTTTGGGAAGTCTCCCAGGGAGTGTGTGAGTGAGGACAAGGAACACTAGAAAGGGCATTCATTTTCCTGGGGGGGGACTATCATTATTTAGATGACCCATTCAGTTACATGGGTGGACCCTGGGGTGGGCCCCATGTGTTTGTGGGGCAACTGGGATGAGATGAAGGGCCCACAATGAGGCTGTTGTGCTCTAAGGGAGGGGGGTGATTGTAACACCCGAGAATGATAAAGGAAGTGATGTGACTCCTATCAACAAGGTGCACCTTCCTTTTCGGGAGTCTGTCTAATTAGAACTCCACAGTGAAATGTGTTTGTCCTGGAGTAGTAATTAGGATGGGTGAACTTCTGAGAAGTCTCTCAGGGTGTGTGTGAGTGAGGACAAAGCACACTGGAAAGGACATGTGTTGGCCTGTGGGGACTATCATTAGTCAGATGACCCGTTCAGGCACATGGGTGGACCTTGGGGTGGGCCCCACGTGTCTGTGGGGCAACTGGTTGTACTTGGTGGGCCAGGACCCGACAGCCATGTTAAGGTGGGGTGGTTGTGCTATCACCGGGACCCAATTGTCATAATAAAAGTGTTTAATATCTAAATAAGAGAGGATAGGGATGGAGTTTTATAAGTGAGGTGAGAAGCATACATTTAAAATATATAAAAGAAAAATTTTTATGGATTTTTTTATCATGAAAAAGGTAAAAATGGATTATTATAGATCATTATGCATTATATGGTAAAATTAATGTCCATAAAATTGATTTTAGATAGGATATTAGGACATTTTAACCCTCATTTTTGAATATTAATCCCTCAGTAAACCGAATTTTACCTTAGTCGTACTAAATAATTTTTACAACAATCAATAATAATTTTGGCGAAAAATTATATTGACCATATTAGATAAAAAATATTATAATTAAATATATTGAATAGATTTATTAAAATTTAATTCATATAATTGGTAAATTTTAATTTAAAACTAATATCATAGATGCGATGATAAAGCGAGTTTTCAAAGAGAAAAATATCAAAGGTTTACAAGGTTTTTAAATCAAATTAAAATATTAAATTGATTAAAATGACATAAATTAGATTAATAGTTATATAGAATATCTAATGTAACTTTAAAAGAAAAAACAATAATTTAATTTGATAAATAATTTAAATGAAAATGAATTTTTCAATTAAGATTTTGTATTATTCACTGCTAATAGAAAAGTTAATTTTTTCAATAATTTATCTAAATTCAACCCTATGATATTTTTTATATTATATTTTAAAAAATTATGTTTTTTCTATGAAATAAATTTCATAAAATGGTCAAAAATATGTTTTATGATTTTTCAAAAATATATATAAAGAGAGTATTTTTTTAAATATTATTTTTGAAACATATAATAACTATATAAAATTTAAGTTCTATTTTATCAATGTGTTTTATTTATGAAAATATTATTATTAATATTTTAATTTTATTTATTAGTATTCATCTTGTTGTTTTTATGACAAGGTTATAGGGGTGGTGGTAAAATAATATTAATAATATATTATGGGTTTGTTAAAACTCAATGTTCTGTGTAACACAAGATAAACCTAGTGTTGCATGTAAAAAAAATACAAAATATGTGTAGTGTGTAAGAAAAAATATAAAATGAATTTCATTTTTTAAAAATAATACTAAATTCATTAAAAATATTGGTTTTTACGAATAGTTCATTTCACTATGCACATTCTAAGAAAAAAAGTTATCGAACCAACAATATTACCCATGGATAGATAATTGATCGTGTTTCATTATTTCAATGATCTATAGATCATAAATATTGTTTCTTATTATATTTTTGAGTGAAGATAATATTCCGATAAACCTCACCTTTACATGAGATCATATTATTCTCAAGAAAAATTTCTATAACCTCAGCTACAAGAAAAAAATATTTGAATCAGAAAGCTACATCTCCCACCTGATGCCATCATCCTTTGGTGGTGAATGAAAATGGACTTGGAATACCATCAATTTTGTACGATCCTAACCCTTGATTCTGCAAGTAAAGGTATATAGAGACTAAATCCTATGATAACGCCTCGTTCAAGGAAATTTACAATGAAATTAGTGATGCCTGCCATCACGACCAACTGCTTGGGAATCCTATCACCAAAGTGAAAAAAAATTAAACTTGATAAACTTATAATGGAGGATCATAGAATCAAACATGGATCCATCACAGTTCTGTAGCTACATAAGAGGCCTCATGTTCATAGCTTTCACCAACACTATCCCACCAAATCCCCTTGGATTCTTATTGAGGGCACTACCTGACTAGTTTTCACCCTGGACAGTACTGCCCAAGCACTAAAAAGATTTAACTGTGTATTGAAAGGTGTAAATAAATGGGATTGGGATAATATCTCTATGTACACTAACAAATCCCATTAGTATATTTTTAAGTATCATATCCATACTCCCCCAGATCATGACTACCTATCTATTCTGTTTGCAATTATGGGAGAGGAACATCTCTCCACCCTCACACATGATGCACTTTGGTATACCTAGATGTGACATGGAGGAATGGTGTAGTATTATATGCACAGATCAATCAATGACATATTATAGTATAGCTTGGAGCCTAAGAATGTGTACTGCTATATTCGAACACATACTCTATTTAAGTACAACCGTATCCTAAAAAATAGAGGAAGAGATCCACTTTTATATTTTAGTGTGGGTAAAGATATAGTGATAAAAATATATTCCTATTACACTAGACATAACATAATATCACCCAGATCAACATGAATAGGTGGATACTCCAAAGCAGGAACACATGCTTTCTCCTATCCAGGAGGAATATCCTTATGTTCTAGTAAAGGATGAGGTATAAGACTGGGATCATATTCCTACTGCAATATGGGCTCTCTAATCAACTTTTCAAACACCTTAGGATATGTGCACACTACTATTAATAAAACCCAATAGTATAATTTAAAGGCACATGATCATTCATATATCACCATTCCAACTGAGTCCCATCAAGATAATTTAGAAATCACAATAGAACAGTATCATAACCTTATCAATGAATCTAATTATTGTACTCTAATAGAATATATTAGTCGGGATCTTATCTCTACTCCCACTAATGAGAGAGTGAAACAGAATGCTTCATAGGCTGTACAAGAGGGGGCTCATATCCCTTCTCCTACTCTAGATGTTTGTCGATATATATTGATGTGTGATTTATATTATAAACTGAACCATATCCCTGATTCTACTAGTTATGATTGGCATATTATAAAACCACCAATATGTAGACTCATATCTACACCGATGATACAAAATATTTCTGTTATACTCCAATAGATTATCCATTTCAATTTACAATTCATTTATAAAAACTTGGTTATCCAGATATTCCAATGACATTCATTTCATGGACTCATATGCCCACTCATCCTTGATATAAAATTTGACATACTCTAGAAATGATGTAAAATAGTGATCATATTTCTAATATTCCCAATTCCATTGTCAAAGAAGTCGAATGATGCACATTTACAAAACCTTGAGGGTCTGCTGACTCTACATTTGAATCAGAAGATTATAAATTCCCTGATTTGTCTTTTCATGGTAGTATATATGTAGATTATAGGGACTCTACATCTAACATCTGTTATGGAAATCCTCCCCATGGTAATATCATTCTTGGAAAGGGAAATCATCTCCTTGCATAGACACTATTATATAGAGAGGTGCTCGATACAACATAGTAAACCCAATATAGTATCCCATCGACTATCAAAAACACAACACCTAATTTTATAGGATAACTTAGTAAATGGAATATGTGATTAGATCAGGTTGAGAAAGTTATCGTGAATAAGAATGGGCTGACAAGGATATATGGAGGGAGTTGGCTAGAAACAACTTACCAATCATGTTTTAGCTGATCAATAATTCTGACAACGATATTCAATATGAAACAAAGGAGAAAATTATTTTGTTTTGACAAAACATTATGGGCAACCCATTAGATATTGAAGGAAATATACCTCGCTAGTCGAAAATATGGGGTTCACCTCTGGATCAAAAATACAATTTGTAGTTTGTAGAACATTTCCATGTTATCTATGGCCTAGGACTGAGGATTAAAAGAGCACAAAAAGATCCTTAGTTGTATTTTCCTCCACACCATGACAAATATATTGAAACTATTTTCCAAAACCCGATAAAATTTTCATATCAAGGATGAGTAATATATGAAGCATTTCATATTACCTTTTCCTCAATATATAATTATTCACAGGATATGACATTCAATAATATCATAGATTTGGGAGAGATCATGGGACTGGGTAACACATGGGCCAGTTGGTCAATACAATGAAGATACTAAAACATAAAGAAGAATGGACACCATAGATAAAGAGAGTGGACCGCTAACAATCTTCTATGATGGGCCTATCAATAAAAGTTAATAAAACTTAAACAAGGATGTTGAATTCTGATAATTCCAGAAAGAATTACATAGGAAGTGAATTCCATCATAATAATCCATTTAACTAGGCCCATTATTGAATGATGTTGTTCCAAATCACGAATGTCTCGATAAGAGATTCCATGAAACGCATCTACGAGAAAACCAAGCACACATGGATGGGGGAAATGTTTTCTCAATCACCATAAGAAATTTATTCACACCCTAAGAGGGTCCTGAATAAACCAATGAAAGTTCCAAATCTACTCTAACCAATTTTTAATGGGACAATTTTATCATAAATTTCATCCCAATAGTCATTAGGCCCTCAATAGAAGGATTCGAAAGTACAAATAATAGTCTTGAATCAACCCCACCTGATAGGGCTATAGAAATTGTTTACATTATAATCATCCCAAATGGAATAAAAATCAATAATAGTCATGAATCAACCCCATATGATAGGGTTGTAGAAACTTTTATCATTATAATAATCCCAAATGTAATCAAACTCTTCTAGGAATGAACATAAATACTAGTGGGTGATATCCTAATACTCTATCAAACCAAAATATACACCTATTTCATTTGGGGCCATCTCAACAAGTTTGAAAAAAAAATCCCTTGAGGTAACTATTCATAGGCCTTGACATGGAGAACATATAAAAAATGTAATAAACCCCAATAAGGTTCATAATACAAGATGTTCCAAAATAATGAGGGGTCAAAAAGTTACCTTAATTCAACCCCCAAAGAGGGAGAAAGTTATATAGATCATCACTATTATGTGGAGAGTGATGCGGTAACTACTATCACAAGGTATTCCTTAGTGCACATCATCACCATTAATCTTGAAAATAATGAAAACCAAGAAGAATAAATAGTGGGAAAATTTCCAAAATAGTTCCTCAAGACGTTTGTAATATGGATACCCAAAATAAGTCAACACATACATGAATTCTAATAAGTATCTAGAACCTAATACCTATAAACAATTGGTTTCCACCTCCTCTATGGCACTCTTCTATGGATAGAGGTAAAGGCATGGCTACATCCAACTCACCACATAGATGATCCAAAATCCCATCCATAAAGGAACAACAAACACAATATGATATTGATATGGAGACCTTCAGACAAGTCAATTTATAACTACTCATGGGAAATATTCTTAATTGTGATCTCCTTTAAAAATAAATACATATCACTCATCACACCCATCAAGAGAGAGATAATACTTTTTAAAAAGAAGAATTTGAGCAGTATGATGGATCTGGGTCTTAGAAACTACTATACATAAATGAGTAAAGTGAAGAAGATCATTATTTTCTTCAATTAAAGTGAAAATTTTCCCTCATTGGAGTTATTATCCTATCTTAGCATGGATCAAGAATTAGTGGGACGAGAAAGAGGGGAAACCACATCAATCATCACCTAATACATGTATATATATGGTGTTTCAGTCGATGATATATTTGGAACAACATAACACCAATTAATCCATATCTTCTTTAATGGAATCCATGGAGAGGTGGTGCACCCCATTACATCCTGAAAAGTATATGTATCCTAAATGGGAAAATGAAACATTACCCAACCCAATTTCAAAAACCTTTGAGGGAAAGAGATATCCATAAAAATAACTCATGAGGTTTGTGTCTTGATGTAGCCTGATGATGGGCCCTCAAGACCTATAATGGGAAGAAAAACGAAGATTTTTTATATAGACTCAGGTAGTGAAAACCATCATTTGGTATAAAAGACTCCCATTAGAATCTTTCAAAATGAGGTAAGTACTTGTTAATAACTTCCTTTAGTAATTAAACTACTTATTAAGAAAAATGACAAGTTTAAACAAAGAAATTGGAAATGTGTTCATAATGAGAAGGTTTCTAACTTCATATCAAGATGGAACAGTTTAACATACTCAATCAGTATCACACTCTCCCAAGAAAAATCGATGTAACTTTGTGCTAAGAATCTTCTAGATGAGCTACAAAGATCTTTGGTCCTGATAAAATATACAATAATATTCAGTGAATTCATATAAATTGAACAACTCATACAAGTTTCCATTTGGTGAAATTGGTCAAAATAATATTCCACACCCATGATTTCGGGAAACAATCATGGAAAGGTAGACTGTTATTACAGTCTTACAAATAACAGCTCCTTCCAAGCACCAAGAAGGGCCTTGAATCTCCCAAAACCTCTCGTCGACAAGCAACAACAACAAACCCATACTAGACCAGATTTAAATAGTGAAAAGGTTCGCCCATGATTTGAGGAAGGTATGAATAAAGTGTATTAATTTAAAAATTAATAGGATCCTAGTCATTTCCCTCATAGATATGAAAATTTTCCTCCTTATCCTAATAAATCCTTACAAACCCAATTACGTCAACCATAGGGATCACCCTAACTACTAGTATTTTCATAAGATGCCAGGTCACACTACCCAGGTGGATTTGAGTTCAAGGACATCATCCATGTCAGGAATAATTGCGGATAGTAGATATTGAGAAAGGACATAGAATTTTTGAATTGTGTGATACTCATCCATTTAAATTTAAAGGGTTACATTAATATAAATATAAAATTGATAACTAGATGAATTGGAAATTGGTTGACCATGATCATTCCACCCAAAGAGAATATATTTTAAACATTGTACTGATACCAATACCTAGGGATATTCCATTGAATATGCCTTATAGATGTGTACATAATCATCAGACATGGGAAAAACAAATGATAAAAAGGCATATCACACTCATATATAGACTCATACTCTTTCAGATTTCTTCCCTTCAGCATCCATAGAAGGGGATCCACACCCAAAAATGAAACCCTCATTAGATGAAGTGATCATTTTCATTTTCTAACATTGTTAACATTACATATCCCTTATGTAATGATGAGTACTCCCATGAATTTGAGTTCCATGTTCCGAACCAAGGAGTTGGATGATGAGGATGCAGATGGCGATGGTACATGGAATGGCGTGGGTGTGGGTAAACATGAAATTTTGGAATCATCTGTATGGAATCCATATACAGGGATAAGAGTTATGGAAAGTACTTTAGAAATGCCAACATAATCCTGGAGATTCCTTATATCCCTTCATTTTTTATTCAAACGCAATTATTTTAAACAATTGACTGACAATGGTTTGACTATATGATCATCCCATATAATGGGGTCAGGAAGTATGACCTTTTCCATTTGTAAGAAATTATCCCTTGACCTCTACAAAATTTTCAGTCTCATCTACCTCAAACACCCTAATACCTAAGACACCTGATAAGGAGTGCCCCTACATTGTGATCTCTTACCTCTAGCATAAAAAAATAATGTTATAAAATATATATCATCTATACCATCCCTACTCTCAATCAAGGATGATCTCTAAATTTCAAAATTAAATAAAATCTCACTCATTAAGGATTACAAATGAAATAGTATTTTGATATATATTCTTCTGAAGCAGATGATTATAGATTGGAAACTATTCAATGAAAAATCCATACCGACTTCTGGTTCCCAAAGTAGGATATTGATGACATAATCATGGGACATATCAGAATCCTAAATGCATTAATAAAAACATAAAGTGTCAATATCCTATGGTATTTGGTTCGTAGTGGTTATAGGATAAAAACTAATATCTATCCAGAACCTATGACCTTTGGAAAATAACCAAAGTGACCTATCTCAAACAAAACTACCCATTCAAGGGTAAACAATAATGACCAATGGCCTCCCAGAAAGATCAACCACAACGATCTTTTTGGGGATCTCATATGTAATGTTTATCTCATTGTTAGCCAGAAAGACACCATATAAAATGTATTTCTCTAAAGACCTTGGCTTCAAATCCATGTGAGGCACCCTCAATATTTCATCAATGTATGAACCACCCTATTAAAAAATGGTTTTCATAATAAATTATGAAATTTCCCTCTTTCAATATTGTATATACGCATACAATAAAGAATGTTTCTATAGTATGGAATGAAAATAACAAATGGTGGATAGTGATATGTGGGTTTCCACTCTAAAAAACTTGTAAAAGTCCTTTTTGAATAACTAAATTAAGCTGAATAGAGATTATGTAATATCCATAAACAGTATTGAGTTAGTAGACTTAATCCCTGCAAGTTATTCAAAACCAAAAAATTCACAAGACTATGTCCTTATGATAAAAATTACATCATCCGAAGTAGATTCATAAATGTGCATTTATAATAATGCCCTATTAGGATTTTTGAAGCCCCACATTCCATTAGAAAAAATTTAAAATTACAATGATACATTTTTTCCAACTTAAGATGTCAAAACCTATCCTTCCTCCAGTAATTGAATAAAGAATAATAAGCATCCTCAAAATCTCTCAACAACAACTCTGGGTCGTTTAGGATGTTAGTACCGGTTATCATGGATTTTCATATATTTAAAAAGAAATATATTATTTTAAATCATCCTTGATGTATGAATACTACATTTTGGACAGAGAACTAGAATAACAAGAACATTTACAAAAACATATTCTTAACATGTATTAATATTAAAACATTTTAGATGAGTATTCCACACATAACTATTGAACATTCCTCAAGACCGTAATTTTTTTGGGTCTCTTGAATCATGGAAAATATATTATTACATGGTGATAGATATTCAAAATATCTTGTCAATATCTCCCCTATACTACTCTTACTTAAAAACCTTTCTTTATATCCTAAAGAATTGAAACATAATAAAGGGTTAGAATAGATTCTCTACATGGTAAAAAAAGGTGATATGTAATCATAACATTAACATAATGGTATGAGAAAGTGATAATAACATATAAAATTAATACCATGCACATCAAAGGCCATACACATGATTCATGGAATAAATATTTGAATTTCAGAAAACATTAATTATAAGGGAATCAAGAGAGAAAAAACATGAAATAATAATATAGGAATAAAACATGGAATTTTGTGAGACATGTAAACAAAGAAAATGATTTCTATAGTATTCAAGTAATAAACTCCAAGGCCATCTTAGTATAATTAGTTCACTTCCAAAAACATCTTAGAGTACATTTTCCATTACTGAACTAAGTTCACTCCCCATTCCAACCATGTTTATCTCATGAGATATAAATCTATACCCAATGAATTTGACAGACATATAGGTCACACCCATCTCATTCTTAAATCAGACATAATTTTTCCACAAGATTGTAAATATTCATCATAGCATTACCCTTGAAATGAAATGGTTATCATAAACATGTCATCACTAAATAACCATTGGAAAAGTGTCAGTTTTCATAATAATTTCATCAATCATAACCAATGAAAATACGAAGATTTAAAAATAAAACAACACATGGAATAGAAACATGTACAATAAATATCATTCCATCAAAACGTAAACCATTAAGAAAATAAATATTAATGGCACCCTTAGATCATATCCCCATAATGGCATGAGTACACCAAATAATGTCATGTTAGATAAAAAATAATTTTGAAATCTATTTTCAATTTTTTTTTGAAAAATTTCCATTCCTATTTGAAAAATTATTTTCAAACACTAATTTAACACCCCAAGCTTCTATGGTACACTTCTCTTTGAATAATGTGATAGTGTGTGTTGTATGCAACACCGAGTTATAACACATCACAACCAATCAAACTAGCCGTTATTAATAGTAATACCTACCTTTTGAAATTATATATATTTTATATTTCAAAATGGACTTCATTTTTGGATTCTGAATATAGAAATTAGCCTACGGTGATATTTTGGAACTTTTCGGATAACACATATATTTTGATGAATAGTGAAAATTACTAAATTTTAATTAAAAACAACTTTTTTAATCGAAATAATTTATATTGATAAATTATGAATTTTAGTGGTTTTAAAGTATCTTTAGAATATATTTTTACCATTTAATTCAATTTTGGTCATTGTACATAATTTTACAATTAAACCGGACATAAACAAGTGTCAATATTTTGATAGTTAATATCTCTTAAAAACACGCTTTTTGTTTTAACAACGGGAATTAATATTAAATTAATTTCTGCCACTTCTATGTATTGAATTTGGAAAAATGGATTCCATATTTAGAATCAGGATGTTCAAATTGTGTAAATAGGTAACTTTTTTTTAGACATTTTGAATAATTACTGCAGTAAATATTTTATTTACCATGGTTAAGGGTAAATCCGGTAAATCAGGGTTAAAAAAATAATATTATTATAATAATAAATTACCCTAAAACGTGTTCTAACCTTATTGGTGGATACATTTCCGACCATGGAAATATTCTTGTCGATTTTGGGACCACATTGTGTGACTTGTAAGTGATAGGGACACTTAATTTTAATTAAGTTAAAATGAATACAAAAATGAAACAAGCATATATCTTTTAGAAAATCAATTTTTAAATAGGGTTATATATGTTGGATTTTCGACTATAAATATTCATTAGAAAGATAAAACGATTTTATACATAATGATATTTTATTTATAATTTTTAGATATTAAATAATGTAATTTATTTATGACACAATGATGATGTAGTAATTACAATAATAGTGAAAAATTCAAATAATTGATTTTATAAATACCCAAATAAATATAATTTGAGACTTTTAATTAATTACACTAACTTTATAGGATACTATTTCCTATTAGTATTGATTTAATTTAGTTTTATCTAAGTAATAATTCTGTTATAAGTTTCACAAAAATCAACTATTGAATAGTGTCAAAATTGACATAAAAGCGTTTTTAAAACTAATATTATATTATTAATTGATATTAAATTCCTAAAAATATAAGGTTCCGAAATGTGACTTATATAATGATATTTTTATCATTAATGGACCATTTGGGGGTCTCTTGGATGTATATAGAAAGTTTATTAACTATATAATATAAAAATACAAAGTGACATGGTAAATGTCAAACTAATTAACTAAGAGTTAAAACTAAAAGATAAGGTTAATATAGTAACCCAAACCTGTATAAATTCTATTGGTTGAATGTTTTTCGACCTATCCCCACCTTAACCATTGAATAATCAACTTTGGAGCCATTAGAAACCGAATATGAATTTATTATAAATTAATATTTCTATCTTTTCCAAAGGTGCCCCTCACCCCTCTTATATAAGGGCACTCCCCCTTCTCATTACATTACACCTTCAAAGCCTTTTGGATCGGCCAAACTCTTCCCAAATAATCTATCAACTTCCCTCACTACAACCTATAGGCATTAGTTTGATCAGAAATCCATCCTACGGAGCCCTTTTGATCAAATCAAAAGGAATCACCCGAAGAAGAGGTAATGATTTCACCACCCTTTTCAAAGTTCCTTTCTTCTTCCACTTCTTCTTCATTTGTTTTTACCATTCAAAAAAAATAACTCCAATATCATATATATACTGTGATGTTATTATAAATATGGTACAACCATATTCAGTATTCTACCCACCCTTTGAATAACATGTCACCATACGTGCGTACGTACAGCTTACCGTCTCCACGTTGTGGTGTAATTGTTATTCAATATATTATTATTTGGATGGGTATAATAATGATGCGTAACTCATGTAAATAATAAATATAACAGGATAATGATTATGTATATATGATATACCATCCAATTATATATCATTTTAATATCAACAGAATGATATGGTCGCTCGTGCGTACGTACGGACTACCGTCTCCACGAACGCGATGAGATTCATTTTCCATCGTACCCGTTCAAGTATAATTATCATTTTATGATTTAAAAATAATTTTTAAGGACATGATATCATTCTGGATATGAATAATATACAGCCTATCCATGAAAAACATGGCTTAAGTAACAAAACATATGAAAGAAAACGAGTAAGTTAACACCCGAAATGACGATAATACTAAGATATTATTAATAAAGCAATGTTAAAAGATCATATATGATATCATATTAATATATATGATTATTTTATAATTTAATAACATTTATTTCACCATTATATAGGATTTTAACCTATCCTCAAACAAGGAAAAGTACAAGGTAAGGGTTTATTTTGCAATCGCTTCATTATTCGAGGTTATTTATACGTAATAATCTATTTGGACTTCTTTAACATCCACATCGATGTTTCTTAAAAATGAATTTCAAATTTTTTTTACTAATTACTAGAATATGGGTTAATGTCATTTATAACCTTTCCTGAATTTTTATAAGAGTATTATAAAGGAAACATTCTGTCGTTTTCTAAACAAGGTGCTTTTTAACCTTTTAGACAAAATTAAGGTAAGAATGTTTTTTTAACTTTTACGGCGGGTGCGGCTATTTTCCGCAGTTATAAAATCGTCAAAGATTCCCTTACAAGATTATAAGAATATTTTCAATGAAAATGTTTTATTTTATAAATATATGTCTCTTAAATTATTTCAAAATAAAAAGAAATATTTCTCTAAAAAGAGTTTGGATTTCATCTATGTCAACATACTTTGATGGATTTTAAGCTTATTTGAAGTTGATTTATTATGATACAAAACTTATATATTGTATTTAAGGTTTTGTGATATGTTTGACTGTGGATGTGTTATTTTTATACCATTCATTGTTTATGGATGAAGTATTTACATTTAGTATGCTAGATTTAATACGAATGTTTATGTAATGTTTAAACCTTTTCATATGGGAATGCATTGGACTTAATAAGTGACGGGTGGAGCCCACTATAGCTCCTTGATGCATCGGTAGGTCTCATGATACAAACTAGTGTCTTGGCAGAAGCCCTTGACAAAATCTTATTTTTAGTCTTGGCACGAGGCCTTGGCTATGTGGTTATGATAGTCTGGCATTATTCATTCCATCATTATGAAAGTGGTAATTGATTTTCATGTGATTATTCGATTAGTATAATATCCATGTGAATATGTAAATGTCATTATTTCATTTTAAATTTTCCATACAATGTTGAAGTTCACGTTTAAAAGGATTTTGTTTTAGTTACACATTGCCTTAAATGTTTATTCTTATTTATGAAAGTTTCCGCTATATTGTTATCCTTACTGGGCATTTGAGCTCACCCCTTTTCTATGTTTTATTTTTCCTAGGATGTGAAGAAGTAATTTATGAATGACCTACAAGGATAGTGTGAGGGGATAATAGTGTGGACTATGGAGACTATGTTGTTGTAGTTTTCATTTTATAATTTAATGTAAGCCTTATGAATATATCTAGTGTTTACAAGGCTACTAAACCAATCGGTCTTTCGAGATTTGATCTTTCTTGTGATCATGCCAATGTCATGTAATAATGCACCAACTCTGGGTAACTGGGGTCGGGGTGTTACAACTAACACCCTTTAAAAACCATTTTCATTAATATTAAACGCAAAAATTAATAATGGAAGATTGAATAATATTGAAATAAATTTTCCTAGATAAATTATAGGGAAATATTGAAAACATTTTGGAAACCACTTTCCTTGAAAAATTATAAAATAATTTTAAAAAATATTTGATAAATATATTTCTTTGAAAATAACCATGAAAAATTATAAAAGAAGGTTGATAATATTTTGATTTTTTTTTTATTGAATACATATAAAGAAACGTAAATAAATTTCTGAAAACACTTTCCATTGAAACATATGAAGGATGATTAAAACATTTTCAAAAACATTTTCTTTAAAAATTATAATGGATTCTTGAAAACATTTAAAAAATATTTTTCTTTGAAAACATATAAAATATTCTTAAATTTTTATAAAAAACTATTTACTTAAAGATATGTATAGAAATATTGAAATTTTTAACACCATTTATTTAAAAATAACTTTGAAAAATTATAATGGACTGTAGAAGTTTTTTTGAAAACTATTTCTTTGAAATTAACTTTTAAGAATTATAAAAGAATATTTTAAAATAATTTGAATCTAATTTATATTAAAATAATATTTAAACAACATTCAATAATATTTTTCAAATCATTTTTATAAAACATGGGTTTGGAAGAAAACAAATTTATAACCGAAGAGAGAAATGAATTCTGATTTATATAAAAATATTTTCTTATTTATATTAAGATACAACGTGTGGGAAAATGGTACCATTTAGTGACGATATCATGAATAAAAATGGAGAATAAAATTCACTATATTTCTAGATATATGGATCATAATATTTCATCAGTGCAATCATAATCATAAATAATCCTAATAAATGATTAGATTATAACAATAAACTCTTACCACATTGGTAAACATGAATTAATGTCTCCATGAATGAATAACGTTAAATGAATATTAAAATATACATAAAATAATTATATTCATTTTATGATAATTTAAATGGTATTATGTACACCATGTAAAATAATATAGGATCCAAACAAAACATTTGTCACCAAGAGGGAAAATTAAGAAAAAACTACCCTACTGAATGGGTAACTTTTGAAATGTAGAACCCCATCAAATATAGATCATAAAAATGGATACATAAATACCAATAAATTTTATGAAAAAAAACATAGAATATATTTATGGTTATTATATAAAATTCACAATTGAAACTAGTGTAGAATAAGGCATAAGTCTCGTATAAATAAAAGTGAGTCTAGAAATCCCCTTAATACTTGAGTAACATTTAAATAATGATCCCCATGAATGAATAAAATAAATTAAAGAATTTAATATCATTATATAAATTAAATTAATTATATAATATATCATATGTTGGTATATACACCACACAATAAGAATAGTTTGTGAATATTTCATATATCTCAGAGAAATAAAAGTGAGCTGAGAAAACCCTTACTTTAAGTCTTGAATTTCATTGTACACATTAAAGGATATTTGATAATAATAATAAGTTTATTATAAATCTAAGACAGAACCATATTATTATATATCATACCACGTATAATTTTACTATGACCATCTATTACCCATTTACTAACAATTCTATGTTAAGGTTATGTTTCGGGTAACAGTCGATTTGTTTTTGGTACATGCTTTGACTTGTTATTCTTTTTCCAATTACATATATCCTAATTTCCATATTTCATTAATTTAAAAAATAATATAAATATTATATATATTTAGTAAAAACTTATTAATAATAATCTATAAAATATATAAATATGAAATTAAATACACCATTGAAGGAGATGGTTTGTCTTACGTATGCATGAACATTGTTTCCATTTTCTTTTTTTATTAAAAGAAACAAAAGTACATGATATATATAAATATATTTTATCATTATAGAAGAGTTATTATTTAATAATCATCACATATTATTAATAATAACTTCCTTAACACATTCAATGTAAATCTTGAATGAATAACATCACGTTGAGGAGGCGGTATCCCACTTGTCCACAAATTACATCATCATTTTCCTACAAAATAGAAAGTATGAAGTTAAGAGTTATATAATAATTCTATAAGCATAAATTCATCATAAATATCATATATTTAATATAAAAATGGTATTTAAATCATTATTACATATAATTAGAGGTGCTAAGTGGAGAAAAAAAGAAATCAATTCATGAGTTGGTAGCCCGCTTTACACACAAATAATGATTTCATATCACATTTGAATGAATTCTATGTAGGTGTATGTCAAAACCATAATACAACAACATATATGTATATTAATAATAGTTTTATTATTTTATAATAATGTAATAATAATTATTTAGGTGGTGGATAAATAAATAAAACCAAAGAGCTTGTTAAAGGATGTTACTACTTCTTTGGGTACATCATTTTGGGTTTTCACTAAAAGGGATAACTTGGTTTAATTTCTGCCTAAATTGAGGTTTCTAGGAAGATATTATGGATATTTTGAGACTATATTCTCAGGTTTTACATGATACAAATGGAATCTTATGCGGGAATAAGTGAAAGAGGGTGAGTTCCCTTTTATAGTGAAGGAGGAGTTCCATTCCTGTTAATATAATTAGGTAAACACTATTGAGATTTCTCCATTAAATAATGAGTATTCAATTATAGTATATTTTAGATCCATGGGAGTATATTCTTGAAATATTTCCATCCAATTTTTTTTGGACACGTTTCTATGTTATTTGGCCACTTAAGTTAAAGTTTAACCATTATGTAAACTCATTTTTACCGTAATATTTGTAATCAATTTTAATTACATTCACTAATATTTTTTGTAAACAAAACAAGGTTGAGATTATTATAAATTATAAATTATTTAGGATACATATATTTAAACCATTTTTTCAAATTCCAATCATATAAGTGGAATAACATATTCCAAAGAATATTATGTTTTGTTTGTGTCAAAAATGTGGAAAGATGAACCCATGTGAATTTTTTAGAGAAATTATAATATGTTTTTTACTATGGAAAATAATGACCAAAAGTGAGTAACTATAAAGGGAAACTCCAAAGGTTGGTTAAAAAAATGAATGTGAATAATTTCCTTTTTAATAAATCATCAACAAATTAATTATTTAAATGTTTAATGAATGGATATTATGGAAATCAATGTCCAATGTGGAAATACTATGGAGATAATAACAATGGTGGTATGAGCTATGGTTATATTGCTAATGATAATGACACTACATGTGATGTATGAATGGAAGAAGGTATAATGTAATAATATGAGATAGTTTTATTTATGAATTAAGGTTGAATTGGAATGAAAGAAGTGTTTATGTATTTGGATTCATGAATTTTGTTACATGAATGGTGAAATATATTAGGATTATTACATTTAGTTTTTTCACTAAGGATTTATATGAATATATTCAAGGGTTCAGAAGAAATGTAAAAGTGATTTAATGGAAAGGTGATATTAATAAAAAATCATTAAGGTACATTTAACCCTTAACATGATACTAATGTTGAGAATATCATATTTTTATAAAGATATGTTTTGTATGAATAAGTACATTGGATGATACTGATTACTTTGTAACTGATTGAGGATTTGTAGAAAAGGTGATTTATTCTTTCATGGATGTAGATTATGACTTTTTGGACATAAAGAATATATCCAATAATAATTGGAATAATAATTAATACATGTTTTCAATAAGTATATATTGTAATTACCATTTTAAAAAAAATACTTGATGGGGGTAGTAAAATTTTTAGTATGTGACAAACAAGATCTATAATATGATATATAAAGGATCAATTATAAGCCATTTTTAAGAAATTTTGTGACCTTATTTCAATTTTTTTAATTTCATACATAGGAATATGTATAAGGCTAACTATTTATGTAATGGTTAATAATAAACATTGGATGATGTATTTATGCATAATGGATATCTTTTTCTAACCATTTTTTTATGATTTTAACTAAAGATAGATGGAATGATATGTGATTATATTTACGGATCTCATTATTTAATAATTATTAAGGAATGAAAAATTCACCATCATTTCAAGAAATAAGAGATAAAGTATAAATTTATCAATGCATAACAAAAGGTGGGGTAATATTGAAATCATGTAAGTATTTATCACTTAGACATATCATTCCATCTATCTTTAGTCAAAATCTTTTCATCAAATAATATCCCCTTAAAATTGTCGAGTTTCATAACAATATAACCTATATAAGAGAAACATATTTCATAAACACCATTCCATAAAAACATAAACCATTACGAGAAATAGTATAAAGGGTAAACTTGGATAATATGACCAGAAAGAAATGAGTAAAACCTAAGGATGAAATTTTAAATGGTAAGTAATTTTTAAAAATCTTTTGAAAACATTTCTTGATGAAAATATACTTTCTTTTTAAAAAATTATTATTAGAACATGAATTCAATTGAAAACCAATTTCAGTGAATATAATCTTGAAAACATATAAATGAATATTGAAACATTTTGAAAACATATTTCCTTGATAAATTATAAAATAATATTTAATAAAAATAAAATATTTTACCTTGAATAATTATAAAGGAATCATAAAAATAGTTTAAAAAGACATTTCTTTGAAAATAACCTAGAAACATTATACTAAAATCTTGAAAACAATTCAATTTTTTTTACGTCAAAACATATAAAAGAAGATTTGAAACATTTTTGAAATCCTTTTTAAATTAGTACATATAATAGAATATGGAAATATTTTTGAAAACCTTTCTCTTTCAAAACTTATAAATTATACATGATAATATTTTGAAACACTTTTCATTGAATAATTATAAGGAAATATTGATATGTTTATTTAAATCTTTTTTCCATAAAAACATATAATAAATTATTGAAAACATTTTTTAATTATTTTTTTAAATAACAATAAAAACTTATAACGGAATCTTGACATCCTTTTGAAAACCTTTTCATTGAAAATAATTTTCAAAACATATAAATGAATATGGAAAAAATTTTGAAAACCATTTCATTGAAAATAAAATTGAGAAATTTTAAATGAGATTTATAAATCATAATATTCCTTTTTATTTAAAAATAATCAAAAAATATAACATTAAAATTTTAATGAAAATAGTTTTGGAAAACATGGTTTTGGAAAGAAAATTGATTTTTATCCAAGAGAAATAAGGTTAGATTTTCAGTAAAATATTTTCATAATAATATTATGTTGTAAAGACTGTGAAAATAGTAGTATTTAATAATAGTATCATGAATAAATATAGGATAAAAAAATTAATTATATTTATTTAGATATGGATCATAATATTTTATTAATGTATGAATAATCATAAACAATCCTGATAAATGGTAAGATTCTATCAATAAACTCTTACAACATTGATTACATTGAATCAAAGTACCCATGAAAGAATAAAATTAAATGAAGCATGTAATATCATGCAAATATTGATTTTTATGATATAATATTTCATATGGTCACATATAAACCTTGTAAAATAATATTGGGTCATAACAAAACATGTGTCTCAAAGATGGAACGTTGAGACAATATTATGTTACCAATTTGGTAAACTTTGAAGCATAAAACCTAATTAAATATATATAATAAAATGGATATGTAAATACCCCAATATTCAAGGATAATAATAATATAACACATCAATTGGTTGTCTAAACACCACTCCAAATAAATGAGGGGTGAATAAGGCATAAGTCATGTAGAAATAAAAGTTAGACAATGAAAACCCCTAACTACATGAGTTACATTTGAATCATAATAAAAAAATAAAAAATAACATAAATGGAAATATTTAATATCATTAAAAAAGTTACATTAATTATATAAATTTTTATTGGTTAGTATATTCACCACACAACGAGAATAAGTGGTGGAAATAGAATATAACAAAGAAAAATAATAGTGAGATGATAAAAACCTTACCTTGATTCTAGACTTTCATCATACACGTTAAAACCTCCTATATGATAAATATAATTTTATTATAAATCTACCACAGAAAAATAATCTTATATATCATACCATATATTATTTTATTATTAATTTTATATTACCTATTTATTAATAATTTCGTGTTAATGGTTTGTTTTGGATAATAATTGATTTGTTTTTTATAAATGATTTGTCCTTTTATTATTGGTCCTCTTACTCAAATCAAGATTTATATATTTTAAAAATGTAAAACATTAAATAAATATCATATGTATACATTATATATATATATATTTATAATAACATATATAATATAAAAATTGTAAATGAAATACACCGTTTATGGAGATGGTTGATCGTGCGTACGCAAGAACACTGTATCAAGTTTCTTGTAATTTTCAATTAAAGAAAAGGAAAATAGGTATATATATATATATATATATATATATTACGTTCGGTGTAATTATTATTTCAGAAATATAAAATATTTTTAATAAAAACATCTTTAATACATTGGATTTAAACCATGAATGAATCACAACACTTTGAGGAGGTGGTAGTCCATAGGTCCCTATATTATGTTGTCGTATTCCCATAAATTGAAATCAGGAATGTATGTGTTATATAATCAATAAATAAGAATAAATATATGATAAATATAATACATATAATATAAAAATAGTTAGTCTAAAATTGTTTCCATCCTTGATAGGTGGTAATATAAATATGAATGACATCATTTTGTGAGATGGTAGTCTAACGTACACACGAACGATGATTGTCTATATCGTTTGATGAATATGTTTGCAAGTGTAGCTGGAAAAATTAATATAAAATCATCACAGTGTATTATGAATATATTTATTATTACGTAAAAATGGAATAATAAGAATAAAGAGAGTGTAGAAACAAATAAAAGAAAGGTTCTTGTTGAAATATGTTACCTCTTCTTTGGGTAATTCTTTTTAGTTTGGCACCAAAGGACAAACATGGTTCCCTTAATACACAAATTGAGAATTACTGGATGAGAAGATTCAATATAAGTGATTATTTGAGTTTCTTTTGGATGAACCAATGGGTTTGATAGGTTTGAATATGTGAGGGTGGGTGAGGGACCTATTTATAATGGAGGAGTGATATTCTTGCAAATATAAAATGTAAAAACTATTGATAGGTCTCCCTTACATCAGGTGTCTCCAATAATGGTTCATTAAATATAAAAGTTATCATTTGTTTGAAATATTTCAAAAAAAAATTCGATATGATTCGAGAATATTTTGACATTTAAACTATAGTTTATCTACAAGTAAACTTTTTTTTACCATAATCATTGTAATTAATCTTCATTACATTCACTAGTTTTTTGGTCAAAAACTAAGTTGAAATTTTTAGATATTATAAATTATTAGGGATCAAAATATGAGATCCATTATTTAAAATTCTAATAATATAATTAGAATAAATTAATTTAAAATTAACCCCATAGATGTGATGTGATATCTGGTTTTTAAAGAAATAAGATCAATAGAATGAAATGTTTTCAAATAAAATTTAAATGTAAAATTTATTCCAATTACCTATATTGGATTTATCATTTTTTTTTTGGAACTGATTACACTTTAAACCAAATTTAAAATAAAAATTTACTATTTAAAAATATTAGATGAAAAAGTAGATTTAATTAAATATTTAGTGTCTTTCGGTATTCATCAACAAAAAATATTCATAGAAAAATAACAAAAAAATACCCAAAGTAAATTTTTATTTTCCACTTTTCAAAATGATTTTTATTTTTTCATATAAAAAAATTAAAAATTAAAAAAAATTACATTTAAAATTGGTTATCTATTAAAGGGTGTTTAAATTAACTTTTTAAAAAATATATGTTTTTATTCATAAAATTTTATTTATTCTTATCATATGCCTATAAAATATATTTTATGAGTGTCAAACAATTTTATTGAATATATAATATATAAATTTCATTATAAATATTAACCAAAATTGGGTTGCATAATTTATTGAGATAAAATGGTGTTTGTACAAAGAAAAATAGTTTTCTTAGAAAATTAAATTTTTTATTGTCAAAGAGCTATTACTTTCATTTATAACTAATTGAAAACAAAATGACGAATTTTATATAGAAGTTAAAATATGAATTTTACAATTTTGTTGTTCTTATACATATGTTCCATTTCATTGGACAAGTTGTAACTATAATAATATTTTAACAAAAATATTAATAGTATATAGTAGTTAAGTAAAACCAGGTCTTTTTTGTAACACATAATGTAAATTAAACATGTAAATTTTTGTAACACAATAAAAATATAGTGATGTGTGTAATGAATGATAATATATGTATTTCATGTAGTGAAATATTAACTTGGTGTTTTAGGAAATTCAATACAACCCAGTTCATTCATATAAGAGATGTTATATTCACTGTTGCGTGAAATAAAAAATAATAGAAATATTAAATTAAATTGAAAAATATATATATAATGAAATCTTAGAGTGTTGTAGGATTCCCTGAAGAACCCTCCTACTTTATTTGAGGAAGTAAGATCCACCACTATCGATTAAATCTAATGCAACAATTGGATATTTTAAAAAATATTTTCTATAAATAGTTTTAATTCTTTATTAACATGAATTACATGTAGTCGTGAGTATAAATGAAACATGAGATACCATTAGTATAAAATGAAAATTTTAACCTAGCTATTAGGTTAGTGAGAATAAATATAACTAACTTATGAAAATGTTTGGTGACATCATTCACTACCAATTATTTATGAAAAATATAAATAAATTTTATATTTGATTTTTTAGAAATTGATAGATTTAGTATTACTAAATGAAATTTATAAAATATTTGTGTTATAAACTTAAGAAAATATTTTTTATATTAATGTAATTGAGATTTTTTAATATGGTATGAATAAAACCTATTTGATGTATAAAAACCAATATTTTTCAAAAGGGTGTTTTTACTCCTTTTAGTGGTGAACCCTTTGTAATTTAAGATTTTGAAGCATTAAAATTATTTACATGAAAAAATAAAAATGTTATTTAGAAGCAGAATGTAAAATTTTACTCTAGTTGAATTTTCATATTTTTCAGATAACTTTCATGTTTTGATGAATTGTAAAAATACACTAAATTTTTATGGAAAAAATAATTTTTCATCAAAATAATTTATATGTATAAATTATAATATTTAATGGTTTTAAAGTATAAATATAAAATATTTTTATGACTCAGTATTATATATTTCATTAGAATGAACTTTATATTGAATTTAGAGGTAAAAATATTTCACTCTTTTATAATGTTTTATCTTTTAAAACACGTTATTTCTTTCTGGCGATGGGATTAATATTAAATTAATTAATACAACTTTGGTGTTTCACATTCTTAAAAATGGATATCTTATTTTGAATCAGTATTTCCAATTTGTTTAAATAGATTTATTTTATTTTTTGGCATTATGAATATTAATTTTGGTTATTTTTATCAATATAGTATAAGGTTAAATCGAAAAATTAAGGGTAAGAATACATTCATAATGTTACCCTAACACTTTTATTAATATCATTGGATGAGTTTGTTTCGACATGAATCATCTTTGGGTCTAAATGATGTCCTTTGGATTCCACATGGATGAGATTTGGATAGTAAATTTATTTTTATTAATGAAAAATTAAATAGCCAAAAGATTCAAGGGATAGGCAGAAACCTTCTCCCAAAACATTTATTAACAAGAAAAATAGTAAACAGTGCAATACAACTCAAGATCAGGTGGCCTTGAAAAGCCTTGTGTACAAAACACCATTGCTATCATTGGAAACCAAATTTTTACAATAGATGGAAAGGAAAAAGGACCAACTGGAATTGAACTCCATAATAGACCTTTTATATAGATCATCAGCAACCTAGTTAGCTTCTCGATATGCGTGGGAGACATCAAGACACAAGATTTCAGCAAGTCGAAGATCGGAGATCCAGGCTGGCATCATCCTCCAAGGAACATTTCGAGATCTATCTTTCAAAATCTGCACAGCAAGAGGCGAATCCGACTCTGACCATACTCTATGACAACCATAACATACCACATACCTGATAGCTTTGATCATTTCCCACAGTTTAGGTTCAATCGCATGAGCATAACCAGTATAATGGAGGAAGCATCCTTTCACAAAGCCCTACTGAGTTCCGAAAACCCCACCACACCCAGTAGGGCCTGGTGCACCGGAGGCTTCCCCATCAACATTCACTTTCAGCCAATCTGAAAGAGGTGGAATACACCTAATATATTTAATCATTTTAGGTCTTCTTTCCCTACCACTGACATCATGGGATTTCAAAATAACAAAGTCAGATATGTCATTGTTCATGCATCCTGTCTGATTTCTGGAAGCTGATGTAATGCTTTAGTGAATATATATAAAACCATCCCGGAAGGTGGGTTGTACATTGTTAAAAATAATAGAATTCCGAGCTTTCCAGATGTATGAAAAACTGAAATAATAGTAGTAGTAAACAAGAATTTTAATTGATCACTAAAATCATTCTTCAAGGTAGAATATAAAACCGATTCAAAAGAACACCAATCAATGTAGAAATTGAAAATTGACTGTACATAATCACATAAACGCACAGAAAAAGTGAAATGAAGAAATAGATGCAGGAGGGATTCATCACTATTGATATAAAAATGACATACTGAGGTAAAGTTGAATCCAGTGCGCTGCAACACACATTGAACAAGCATCCTGTTTTTCCAAATCTTCCAGATTAGCAGAACATCACTAGGGGAAATATATGGCTGACGAATACCTACTAGCCAAGAATAAATACTAGAAAAAAACCACATTGCATGTTATAGAAATCCCTGCTAGAAAATGAGCCAGTGAGAACAGTTTTCTAGATCAAGATGTCAAAATCAACATAAACATAGTTATCTATTTCCATTCAAAGGTTTCTAGGAATGATCTCATGAGCAGCCAAGTTTCCATGCAGATCAGAAATGGAAAGAGATTCCAGAGTAGGAGGAATATCAACATGATCATTTATTAAGGTGGAAAACCATGGTGTGTCCCAACAGTTTAGATGAGAATGAAAAATTAAATATGTCTTACTCAAATTTTACTAACAATATAATTTATTATTTAATGTTATAGTGAATATAAATTAGATTATAAATACTCATATGAAATATAAATTTTTTTTATTTATCATGATAATTTATTTTTAATTTTTTGGAAATAAATAACTACCCCAAAGGCTTATAGTTTGATAATGTAAAAATTAATTAATTGATTAGAAATCAATAACATATTTTTTATTAATATTATAATCATCATAAAAGAAAAAAACACTTGAAAAATCTTTTTTTTTCGAGTACATATCGTCCATAACCATCCAAGGGCCGAGTCATAGACCATTTGGATCTCTATAAAAGAAGTTGTGACACTTATATTATTTTATTTAAGGTGATGTTAAAGGTGTCATATTCATAATATAATATTTATAACATTTTAAAGGTTTCATTTTACAAAATATAAATTCAACTAAATATATTATTCTAAAATATTGTATATTTATATTCATAATAATATTTTATTTTTATTTTTGACTCAAAAAATAATTATATTTAATAATTACAAAAAATTGAAGTAGTAATAATTTTATTAATATAAATAACTATTAAATGTTTTTAAAAATAATAAATTAAATATAAATTGGGATAATTAATATGTCTAATTAATTTTATGGACGAACTTGAGATACTTGAAATATAATTAAATCATTTTTTCAATGTTAACTTGTAATGATGATATTTTAAAAAAATTAAAGAATTGAATAGTGTCAAAATTAACGCTATTTATTGCTAATCAAAAATAATGTTTAAAAAAAATTTAAAATAATAAAACCTTTTTAAAAATATAAAAAAAATTATATGCTATAAAATTTTCTAAATAATTTATTTATGATCTAATTTACACCAAAATATATAATATTGAACCCTTTTAATATTTAATTATTTGATACCCTATTTAAAAATTAAATAGAATAATAAAGTGTTAATAAAAATGGTAAGGTTTAAATTGTCATAAATACATGAAAAAATTTATATGTTGATGTAATAGTAACCTTATCTAATATCAACTTTTAATTTTGGTTATTTTGGAGGCAATTAGACATGGTCTTATATTATTATATAAATTAATATTTTTGGAGATCCTAAAAGTGCCCCTTGCCGAAATAATAAAAGGGGATCACCTCCCTCAGCTCTTAATTTCACTTTGAGCCTTCAAGCTCATCAATCACATGCCGCTTTACCTCCCCAACTTCCCTAGTTACTTTTTATAGGTTTTTTCATTCTTAAAAGACCAAATCTGGTGCTCTAAGATGAGATTTAAAGGAAGCATGTCAAAGAAGAGTTAATCTCCTCTACCGATTCCATCAAACATCAATATTCTTATACATCCTCTTCATGATTTGTTTCATTATAAAATAATAAAAATATTATCACTTATATAATTATGTGTTATTATAATTGTGAAATAAACATATTCTGATTTCAATCAATCCTATGAAAATGAAATCCCCACGCATGCGTACGTATGGAAAACCATCTCCACGTTGTGGTGTAATCTTTTTTTCACCACCAGATTACATTGACAGGTATGACGTTATAAATAATAAATATATATTATTATAACATAATATTAATTCTGAAATATTATTCATCATCCAATTCAATACCATTCAACAAGTAAAATATTGATATCATTGCTCGTGCATACATACTTCTTACCATCACCACGATGGGATGTCATTCACTTTACATGGTATTCATTGATGCACTATCATAAAAATGTACTGAATAAATAAATATTTTCTATTTTATCTTAATATCATTTTTAAGGATATAACTATAACCTATTAAGGATAATTATAAATTTTTCGAAAATCATCAATAAGAAAATAAAGCAGTTAATACCAGAATAACAAGTAATAATTAATTATAGATAACAAATATATGATAATATGATCATATATGATATCATGTAATTTAATATTATTCTAATATAATCTAATGGCATTATTTACATTATTATACATTTGATTTGGATATATACAACTAAAATCATACATATTGTAAGGGATAATTTTACAATTTCATTATTTTCCGCGATTGTTTGTATGTAACTATTTATTTTGGTATATTTATCATCCAAATCCTTTTTACTTAAATATATAATATTATTTATATTATTATAAAAAAATTTAAACTTAATTTTACCAATTGGTGAATTTTTATAAAAAAACTATGAAAGGAATCTTTTATCATTCTTCTATATGAGGTAGTTTTTAACTTTTCTAGAAAAAGTATAAGGAGAATGTTTTCTTTAACTTATAAGGCCTGAAAGGATTTTTAAATATTCATAACACATTATTTTAATTATGCTTCCTATATATTGTTTCATTTTTTTATGAAATAATTTATATTCTTTTAAAATTTTGTGGAATTTTGAGAAAAAAATGTTTTTTAAGAAGAATAAATATTTTTCTCAAGATTTAATTTCCAATGTAAAATCAATTTAATTTTTCATCTAAGATAGAATTATTTAAATAGGGTTATATTTATATCTCTATTATCCATATTTTCTTATTTTTTATGATGGAATGATATTTATGAAATCCATTTGTTTTATATGGACTATGATAGAACTATGGTTATGAAAACCATTTCATTCCATGGGTTATTATATGATGAATGATTTATGATTTTGTGGAACATGCAAGAATGATTTCAGAATGAGATGGGTGGGACATATACATCCCACTAATTAATTGTGTAAATATTTATTCTCATGAGATATACATTGTTTTAATGGGAAGTTATCTCGGTTTTGTAATATAGGGCTGGAATGAGGAGTGAACTCAGTTTAGTAATGGATTTTTTTCTGCAATGATGGCCCTAGCTATGTGCCTTTACAAATATGACATGAGTATTCTTTTGTGTATTCCACAAAACATCATGTCATATGTTATGAATTTTGGGATTATGTTCACTGATTATTATGAACTTTTATGATTTATTCCATGGCATGATATAAAAGTCTATCATATGCAAGATAAGATATTTATAGGTTTTGGACTTATGTCTTATAATTATGATAAGATTGATATGTAACTTGATTTAACTTACTAAGAATATGATCTCAACCATTAATTTTTTTCTTTTCCCAATGTCTTCAAGAAGGTTATTATGTATGATATATAAAAAAGGTGTCCTTTTGTGGTGAAATAACTTAGTGACAATGAAGTTGTCTAATGAACCAGTTGTTTAGGATTCTTAGTTTCTAAAGACACTATACCTATACATTCCTATTGTTTATTTGTGATATTTTGTAATGAATATCATTTAAATTTGAGGTAATATCAATTTATGAAATTATGGGTTGTTATATTTTCTATCAGAGTAAAGTTATAGTTAACCTTTGGAAACTATGATGAGAAAACCACAGTAAGAACCCAAAGGATATACCAACGTATAGGTTACAATCCTTGTAATTTATAAATGATCATAAATTACATGGGATAAAACATAATATATCTTAAATTAAAATTTTATTCTTGATTATGTGGTTTTCCCATTATGATTAGTGTTTCTCACAATATGCTTATTCTTTTTAGTAAATTGATATAATCTGAAGGAACAACATTAATGATGAATGTGACGGGAATTGAAATGATTGTACTCCTATGAAACCAAATATAAGGGTAGTTGGAATGGAAAATATTTTATTTATGCTCACACAATTTTCTCAATCTATGAATCATGCAAGACATCCTAATGAGAAAAGGATGGTACAACATTCTATTCAATATTTTATGAGACATCATCCACCCTCTATCAGTGGGTCTTCTAATCCATTAGTGGATGAAAAATGAATGAGTACCACTAAAAAGATACTTTCAGTCCTCCAATTCTCATAACATGATAAATTCATTTTATCATTCTATCATCTGGAAGTTGAAGTTGATCGAAGGTGGAACCTTATCAGGAATATGAGGCAATGATATGAAATTGAATCCATGGAATAAGATGAGGTTAAGAGCTTATATTTTAATAAGTACATTCCTTGTATTCTTCGAGAAAAGGGGTATACGTTGTTTCTTGAACTTATAAAAAAGGTAGATCAATCCTTTGGTACCAATGAATAATATTTTACAGTAATTGTAAGTTACTCTTCTTGAATTACAATCCAACCTAAGAGTAAAATTGATCAATTCATTAGTGTCTTAAAACCTAGTTTCTAACGGGAATTATCTAAAAGGTACTTCAAAACTTATGAATAAATTATTCTATGTACTCTCATGGTTGATATGGATATTGTAGTAACCCATCATTCATTATGATTGATAAGAAGGAAAAAGTTAATGGGAAAATATAAAGACCACAATAAAAAAAGATTAGTTTTACCATATTCTCATTGTGTAAAAAAAACAATGGAAGAATTGTCTTAAAAGGACTAGTAAATGTTTTTAGTGTGGAAAATAATTTCATCGGGTATTTGAATGCCTATGTGATGTGAAAAGGTTGTGTAATGATGTGAATAGAGAAAAAGATACCCTAAATGAACCTCTTACAGTTCAATGTTACTAGTGAAATGAAATGGATAGTTATTCCAATCAATGCTCTAATTTATTTATTATTGATGGTGATTAATGTTAACAAACACTTAAGGCCATAGAAAAAGTCAAGTCATATATAATCCCTATCGAGAATGTGGAGTACGATAATTTAGTGGGGAGAGGTACACTTAAAATCCACTCCAAAGTAGAAAAAGTTTTATTTAATTATGGATCCACCCAATCTTTTATTTTTAGTGATTTTGCTAAGGGTATAATTATATTACATCAACAATAATAAGTGAGTTAGTTGTGAAAAAACCTAATGGTAAAATTGTCTCATCAAAAGTTTATAATTCTTTTCGGGTTGATGTTTGTGGAAAAGTGT
This sequence comes from Viscum album, assembly GCA_963277665.1. Classification (NCBI taxonomy): domain Eukaryota; kingdom Viridiplantae; phylum Streptophyta; class Magnoliopsida; order Santalales; family Viscaceae; genus Viscum; species Viscum album. The sequence continues at coordinate 731,259,267 of OY728155.1, forward strand.
TTCCAGAAAATCTTTAGATCCTTCGTATTGTGTAATTTTATGTGATTCATGGAATTGGTTAGAGTTATCTTTATGGACCTCATATCAATTCACAATGAAGGGTGGTCCCATTTCGTATTTCAAATCAATTAATCTTCATCTATCAATGAAAGGATGAGTATGACATTCTAGTGAAACTTTACTCAATATTATGGGTCTTGATCTCGATAAATTAATGTTATATATCACGAATGGTAGATATAAACTCATAATCAAGAATAAACCCATTCTAAAGGTTCTTTATGAAGACTTTTCAAAATAATTTCCATGTATTTCATCGAGTTGTGAAGTTGAGTTTTTAGTTGAACTCATACCAGGTTCTATTCCTATTTCAAAGAGACTGTATAGAATGGCCCCAATTGAGTTTCATGACTTGAAGAAGCAACTTCGAGAGAATATTTAGAAAGGATTCATATTCCTAAGTGTGTCACACTAGGTTTCACCTATTCTATTTGTTAATAATGAAGATGGATCAATGAGACTCCTCATTGATCATCAAGAACATAACAAGATCACAATCAAAAACAAATATCAGCATCCCCATATTGATGACATATTCAACCAACTACATGAAGATAAATACTTTTCTAAGATTTATCTTCATTCAAGATATCATCAATTAAGGGTCAATAAGGAGGATATACCAATGAAAAGATTTTGTACAAGGCATAGACATTGTGAATTTATAGTGATGCCTTTTGGTATTACAAATGACCCCTCTATCATCATGGATCTAATGAATTGAGTCATTAAATACTATCTTGATAAATTTTTGGTAGTCACTATAGATGATATTCTTGTATATTCAATGGGAAAGGAATAACATGAATATCACATGATAATTGTAATAAAGACACTGATAAAGGAAAAACATTATGAAAAATTTATGAAGTGTGGATTTTGGCTTCAGAATGTTTCATTTTTTGATAACATAATCTAAAAATAAGTGACATCGATGGATACAGAAAAATATAAGTTATTGAAAGTTGGTTGATACCAACAACAGTAACTGAGATATTAATTTTCTTGGTTGGGTTGGATATTATGAATGTTTTTAGAATAATTGTTCAATATTATCTAATACACTCACTAAGTTTACTAAAAAAGGAGATAAGTTCATGTAGATGGATAAATGTGAACAAAATTTCAATGTGCTAAAAAAAGGTTAGCCAGTGCACCCATGCTCACACTACCATGTAGTATAGAAAGGATTTTTATCTATAGTGATGAATCCAAAAAGGCGTTGGGATGTGTTATCATTCAAAATGATAGGGTGATAGCTTATGCTTCATGACAATTGATTATCCACGAGCAAAATTACCCAATGCTTGATTTGCAGTTAGGTGTTGTAATTTTTTCACTATAGATATGGAGGAATTATCTTTATGGTAGAAGGTTTGATATATATACTAATCATAAATGTTTATTGTATATTTTCACACAAAAGAAGTTGAATATATGCCAAATAATATGGTTGGAGTTGATTAAAGATTATAAATTCTCAATAAATTACCACCCTAGGAAAGGGAACAAGGGGGCATATTCATTCAGTAGAAACAACCACGATAGCCTATCTATGATGAGGATCACAAACAACTACAATATTATTGGATGTTTAAAGGATGTGTTTTAAAATTTTAAAGGAATGGGATAAATCTTATCTTTTTCAAATAAATTTTCAACCATCTAAAAAATTTAAGATTAACGAATCATAGAAAAAAGTTATAGAGCTACCAAAGAAGGTGATAAATGTTCCTAAATTCAACCTTGATTGTGATGGAATAAAAATGTTCAGGAATCATATTTTTATTTCTCCCATACCAAAATTAATGAATTAGGTATTGGTTGAGGCTTATAGTTCTTCATTCTCTAATCATCCTAGAAACACAAAGTTATATAAGGTCCTGAAAGAGTTTTTCTGGTGGGATGGCTTGAAAATAGATGTTTCCAAATATGTCTCTTGGGTCATTGTTTTTTAGCATGTTAATAATAAGAGATAGAATTATTATGGGATTTTATAACCCTCAACCATACTAGAAATGAAATTGGAAACCATAACCATGGACATTGTCATCATAATTCTGAAAACACCTAATGACCATAATGATGTATGTGTTATAGTTTATCTACTTATGAATTCGACAATCTTCATTTATATTAGAAGGGATTTATCTCTTGATTAGATTTCTAGGATATATGTAAATTATGTGGTAAGATTTCATGGAGAACGACATTCTATTATATCTGATCAGAATTTTAGGTTTACCTCAACGTTATGGAGAATTATTCAGTTGGATCTGGATATAAAGTTATGTTTCAGCACTTCATATCATCCTCTGATATAATTTCAGTATAAGACGACAATTCAAACTCTATAAGACATGTTTAGATCTTTCTTATGGATTTCAAAGGTTATTAGGATCAACACTTATATTTGGTGGAATTTTCATACAAAAATAGCTCTCACTCCAGTATTCAGATGTCTCTTTATGAAGCCCTATTTGGAAATAAGTACAGAAATCCAACATACCAGGATCAATTATGGGAATGAAACCTTTTAGGACCTGATCTTATAGATGAAATTATGGAAAATGTCATATCTATACAACAATACCTAATAGAACCTGAGATTTGTTAAAAATTTTTTGCTAACAACTGAAGGAAAGATCTAGAGTTTGAAGTGGGTGACAAGGTATTTCTATGAATATCTCCCTAGAAGGGAGTGATTAGATTTGGAATGAAGGGAAAGTTGAGCCCTAGGTATATCTGTCCTTTTGAAATTCTATATTGTGTTGGGAATGTAGCTTACTGATTGGCGCTTCCAATGAATCTATCTTAACAACATGATGGGTTCCTTGTATCTCTCATGAAAAAGTAAATAACAGATCCTTCATATATAGAAAACTCATAATTCATACCACTAGAGCAATATCTTTCTTATGAAGAGAAACTAACATAGATTCTATATTGTGGAGAAAAATTTCTGCAAAAGAAGACCACACTTTTGGTTAAATGTTTAGAGTGAAACCACCGATATGAGAAAGGTAGGTGGGAAATATAGGATGTGATGGGGGATAGATATCATCATATGTATTTATCCATGTGATGAAAATCGAGGGTGAAATTCAGTTTAAAGTTAGTAGAGTGTAACACCAGACTGTTTTTATGAAATATTTTATCTACATAATTTATATTCTTCAATAGCTTGAATTGCACACAATAGTCAGTTTAATATTACCACATGATTCCCTTAGTATATAATGAAAATTTTATCATAGAAATTAGTGCTGGGAATAAAAATAACAAACTTATGAAAATGTATGTTGAAGTCATTCACTACCAATTATTTATGAAAAATATAAATCAATTTTATATTAGTTTTATTAATAAAATGACTGAATTTCAATTATTAAATTTAATTATTTAAATATATGTTTTATATACTTAATAAAATCTTTTTTATATTGATCCAATAGATATTTTTTTCATAGGGTATAATAAACCATATTTGATGTATAAAAACCTGTATTTTTCAAAAGTCTAAATTTATGCCTTTTATGGGAGCCCCCATTTTAATTTAAGTTTCCGACACATAAATAATTTTAATATAAAATAATAAAAAATTTCATTGAATTTTGGATATAAAAATTTGCTTTTTATAATTTATAATAATTTTTTATAACTTTCACATTTTGATGATTAGTAAAAATACACTAAATTTTAATTGAAAACAACATTTTTCATCAAAATAATTTATATTGTTAAATTATAATATTTTATGGTTTTAAAGTATAAATAGAATATATTTCTATCATTCAATATAATATGTGTCATTATCATTAATTTTACATTGAATTTAGAAGTAAAAACATTTCAATGTTTTGCAATGTTTTTACTTTTAAAACTCATTCTCTCATTCAGACAACAAGATTAAATTTAAATTAATTAATGATACTTCTGTATTTTGAATTTTGAAATGGATTCCATATTTGAAATTATCAGGTCCAAATTATATGAAAATTTTTATTTTATATTTGAGCATTATGAATAGTAACTTCCGTGATTCTAATTAATACTTTAAAAAAGGAAATTAGGTAATTAAGGGTACTAATACTATTATTAAGTTATAATAATACTTGTATTAATTTCATTGGATGCGTATCTTTCAACATAAATTATCATTGAGTGTAAATTATGTCTTTTGGAATCCACTTGGATGAGATTGTGACATTTAATTTATTTTATTTAAATAAACATTAAATATGTCTTACTCAAATTTTAATTGCTATATAAGTTTTTATATATCATTATTCAAAAGATAAATTTGATTATAAATACTAATTTTAAATCTAAATTTTTTAACATGATAATTTATTTATAATTTTAAGGAAATAGATAATTAGCTTAAATGTTTATACTATTATAGTATAAAAAGTAATTAATTGATGAGAAATAAATAAAAAAATATTTATTAAAATTATAATGACCATCAAAGGACCCCACCACTAGGCCAAATCAAATTTATTGAGTATATCTCGACCATAACCATGCAAAGGTCGAGTTAGTGACCATTTGGATCCTTCTATAATTGATTGTTACACTTTTATTATTTTATTTAAAGTGATGTTATAGTTGTCACAATCATAATTTAATGAGTATAACATTCAAAATGTTAAGTTTTCTTGAGATAAATACCCATAAATATATGATTATTAAATATAGTATATTTACATTCATTATAGTATATTATTTTTAATTTTTATTGAACATATAATTATAGTAAAAATTTAAACAATATTGATGTAGTAATTATTTTACTAATAGAGATAACAAATTAATTTTATTAAAAATATTAAAGTTAATATAATTTTGGATAATTAATTTGTATCATTAATTTGATATATTACCTTTAAATATTAGGAATATAAATAAATTTTTAGTTCTAAGTTACATTATTATATTTTTATTTTTTACAATAAACGAATTGAATAATGTCAAAATTTAAATTATTGATTGTTTATCATAATAATTTTTTATTAATTTATTTAAAAGTCATAAAGTAGTTTTAAAAATATATAATAATTATTATATGTTATAAAATGTTCTAAATTATTGATTTATGTTTTCATTGAAAATAAATAATTAAACATTACACCATTTTAATATTGAATTACCTATTACTCTAGTAAACAATTTAACAGAATAAAAAAGTGTTCATTAAAATGATAAGGTTTTAATTGATGGATATACCTGTAAAAAAATTTATTGGTTGATTATATTTAAACCTTATCTAATATAATTTTCTAATTTGGGTCATTTTTTTGGTTTTTTGATGGGATTTAATTTTATTATAAATTAATATTTTTTGAGATCCAAAAAGTTCCCCTCGCCTTACTTATAAAAGGGAACCTCCTCCCACACCTATTCTCTTCACATTGTGCCTTCATTCTTAGTAATACCCTTACCTATTACCTTATAAAAATACCTGGTAATATTTTAGAGGTTTATTTCTTCTTTAAAGATAAAATATAGTGCTTTGGGAGAAGATTTAGTGGAATCATATTGAAGAATAGGTAATCTCCTTTACCATTTCACTCAATCATCATTCTTCTTCTACTTCTTCTTCAGGAGTTGTTTCATTATAAATAAATAACTCCACTATCAATTATATACTTATATCTTATTATATTTAAGAAACAACTATATTCCACCTTCTATCCATCCTATAAAAAAAATCACCACATGTGCGTACGTACAACTTATTGTCTCCCCGTCGTTGTGTAATCTATTTTTCACCACCACCACCTTACATGGATTGGAAAAATGATGGAAATTATAAATATATATGATTATTATATCATTATATTAATTATTAAATAGTATACATGATCCAATTCAATAACATTCATCAAATATGGGAATGATATCATTGCTCGTGCGTATGTACGACCTACAATCTTTATGATGCGATGTGATTCACTCTACATGGTCTTCATTAAATAATGATAATATAAATGTACATAATGAATAAATATGGTATATATTATGTTAATATAATTTATTAATAATATAACTATGTACTTTGAAGGAGAACAAAATCTTATTCTAACAAACATGCATATGAATATGATGTAGTTAATACCTGAAGAACAAGTAATATTGAAATGTTATTGACAAACAGATTATAATATGATCATATATGATATAATAAAACTCACAATGATTCTGAAATAATTCAATAAAAGTATTCAAATTATTATACAGGAGGTTCATAAACATACAAAGGAAATCATACCTAAGGTAAGGGATAATTTCATAATCTCGTTATTATCCGATATTATTTACATTTAAGTATTTACTAGGGTATATTTATCATCCAAATAAAATTTTACAAAATATGTAATATTATTTCTATTAATAAAAAATTGTTTAAAGTAAATTTTTTCCAATGAAGATTTTTTATTAAATGGTATGAAAGAATCATTTTTTCGTTATTTGATATGATGTATTACATGACTTTTCCAACAAAAGTACGAGGGAAATGATTATTTAACACATACGGAATGAATGAATTTTTACTTCATTATAAATCCTTATTTCCAGGAATCTTCCTCTACAAAATTCATGTTTATTTTCCAGTAAATATTTTTCTTTTTAAATTTCATGGAATTTGGAAAAAAGAAATCATTTCTGAAGAATATTTTATATTTTCTTCATGAATTAATTTAAAATTTTATATCAAAATTATTTTCCATATAAGATGGAAATCATTAAATAAGGTGATTATTCTATCCCTATTATTAATATTTTTTATTGGGTTTATTATTGAATTATATTTATGAAATACATTTATATATATATATATATATTATGGAATGATATTTAAGAAACCCATTTTTTTCGTTGGGTAATGCTATAAAGAATGATTTATGTTTTGTGGCACACATAATAATGATTTACTTATGAGATGGGTGGGAAATATATCTCCCTCTAATGCATCGGGTAATGATTTATATATCATGAGATAGATATTTCTATAACGAAAAATGATCTCAGTTCAGCAATACAGGGTTGGAACGAGGACTGAATTCAGTTCAATAAAGGAATTTGTCTGCAATTATGGTATTGGAAACGAGCATTTACTAATATGAAATTATTTTCTATGATTATGTGTATACCACAAAACTTCATGTATTTTGTTATGAAATTTGGGATTACATTCATTGATTCTTATGAATTTTTTGATTTATTCCATGGAATGATTTTACGATCTTTCATATGAAGGATTATATTTATAGTTGTTATGTTACTTTGTCTTATGAATATGAAGTTATTGATGTCTCATATGTTTACACTTACTATGAATATGAGCTAAACCTTTCATATTCTTCTTTTTCACTAGGTTAAGAAGAATGGTATTAAGTATGATATGTCAACAGGGGGTCTTCTTATGGTGAAATAAGTGGGAGACAATGAATATGTCTTATAAACAAGTTGTTTCTCATTCTTAGTTTCTAAAGACACTATATCTATATGGTCTTTTCATGGATTTGTTATATTTTATAATTAATATCTTATAAATTAAATTAATATCAATGTATGTAAAGTATGGGTCTTTATATCTGACATGAGAATATAGTTATAGAATAATACACATGTCCTTTGTTGATTAGTGTTGCCATGCCTCCCAAGGAGTAGGATATCTACACTTCATTTATAAATTGGCATCAATACATGTGTTCTTTTAAATATTCAGAGATTCCCAGGTTGACCAATGATGTGAAATATCATGACCTAGTCATTCATTATGACCATCATTGTTTTATGTCGGTCTCTAAGAGAATGCACCACTCTGAATCTACTAATGAAAAATTGATAGTGGAAAAATTGATCAAATATTACTTCGTAAAAGGGATTTCCCATATCATACATGTAAATACAAATAATAGGATTACTAGGGTATGTTTTGATTTCCAAGATAATAGTCACAACTACTCAATAGATGATTTCCCATTACGGATTATAATTTTTTTTATCAACGCCACTACTGGATTCTAAACACATTCCTTTAGGGGTGGATAGTTTAGGAAAAATCATATAAATATTTCCCCTAAAGATGATAAAGATACCAATTTTAGAGAACCTTAGTGAATCATTAACAACTTGGTCATGCTCTTTGATATAAATAATTATGGTGATACTTAACAACATGAAGTGAATTATATATTTTAACACATCTTGGGATGAATAAAAAAATGTAACATTGATGACCTATTAGATAAATCTCAATTGTTTTATGATCAACTCACTGAAATGTAATAAATATTTAAAATATTAATAAAAATAGTTTGAATATAAATCCTACGAGGTGTTCATTCATAGTAACTTAGGGAAATTCCGCAAATTTGTGGTCTAAAACTATGAAAATTAGTGTCATATAGATAAAAATAGTTAAATCCTAGAAATGACACACTATCAGAATCTTAATGTAATAAGGGACTCCAAGGTAAAATCACTTATATTATGAATTTCATTACAATCCTCAATAGAAAATCTCCCAGTTTTACTATGATAATGATGAAGTGGGTTGCCTTCTGATTGGGTTAAAACTTCAAGATGATATCAATAACCTCAAGAATTACCTAATAAATCCATTGGTCTTGATGCTTATTATAGAATAAAATTCACTTATCCTATATGTGGCCTCTATGGAACAATCACTTGGTTCTCTCCTAGAATAGAAAAATTCCATGAGGAATGAAAACAAGAACAACTATCTCATACAAAACAAATGCTAGATACTGAGACTCAACATTCCAATATCAAAAAGAACAGCCACAAACTCATCTTTGTATGGAAAATGTTGAGGTATTACATGTAACATCACAAATTTTACATGTTCTCTTATGATGATAAAATCTAGTACACTCTTGGACACCATATGTTAATGGGGTTTTTTTCGTAATGGGAAATTATCCTACAATACTAAATATCCTTTTCATGTCACTGAAGGATGTTAATGTGAAGACCCTATATGATTTCCTTACTATACAAACCTCCACAAAAAAACTCTAGTAGACACAAAACATGCATAAGAAGAAGTATTCAATGCCCATGAAAATCCAAACGAATTTGAGATGTATTTTTAATGTTTCTCCTGAGGCCTAATTCTCAAGAGATGGAAAAATCAAAGGATTTTCTAGGATTCTTTGGGGATTGTATTTGTTTCCCCAAACAATGAAATGTTTCCCTATTCATTCTCAATGTATGAAGGATAAACTAATAATAAGGTGGAAATTTAAGCCCTTATTTCAAGTTTGGAGCTAGCCTAGAAGCTATAGATAGCCTTTTTAAATATAAAATGTGACGTAGAGCTAGTAATGAAATAGATAAATGGTGTGTATGCCATAATGAAGGAAGAGTTGACCCGCTCCAGTCATTAGTTGCGCCAGATTATTTTTGGTAGAATTACCTTTTTATGCAACACTGTTTCATGTCCCCCTCCCAGAAAATGTTCCGACCGACACACAAGATGATACAACCAAAATCCCAACTGATATTAGTGATGACAAAAAGGATTTCTGTATTTGGAATCAATGGGTTGTATCACTAGTCCTCATTTATGAAATCTAGGTAATAAACTAGGACAATACTTCCCCATATCATGATGTGCCAATTTCTACCCCTCGATGAATGGATCCCAAAATATATTAACGTTGAAATGGAAATCTACTGTTAAATTGAGTTAAAAGGGTAAAGATTCTATACTTAGTAGTGACCTTCACGATTTGGTATTGGATAAGTGAGAAAAAAATCTCTATAAACAAGGCTTGAAATGAGTCCTCCTTAAATGTATTATATATGGAGAGACTCCAACCATCTTGGAAGAAGTCCATACTGGTCCCTGTGACACTAACCATTCTGGAAGTCAAATCTCCCACCAAATTAAGAGGCCTCATTACTACTAGAAAATAATTATGTTGGAGTGCATGGAATTCACTAGAAGGCTTCACACATATAAGATTCTTGAAAACTTCATCCATAAACCCTTTTAATTTCTATATATAGATATGTATTCTTGGATATTTTCTATATGTAGAATAATTATTATTGGTTCATATCCCCAAACTATATTTATGTGGATTAAGTATGCCCTTACTACTCCTGAAATGTTTTACAAATGGGTTAAGTTCATAAAACACAATGAATTTCGGATGAAGAATACCATCAACTTGGATAAGTCCAATATTATCGCTAGATTTATTGTCCCTCACACAATAAAAATGTAAAATGGAACAAGAATTTATTATTATGAGAAGAGAAGACTATATTTTGAATATAACATGGAGTCTAACAATTCAAGCCACTATCATGTGGTAGTAAATAGACAAATAGATGCCTTAAAAGACTCTATAAAATTAACCAAATAAAATGGTGGGAAAGGAAAATAAATTTTTAACAGACAAGCCCCTTTATGTCTTATAGGCCCACTATACCTCTATTTGTACTTATACCCAAGGGATATCATATTTGCTGGTGTATGGGAAAAAAGAAATGTTTCCCATTTAAGTCCATTTTATCTCACTCCAAGTAGCTATATGTGGATAAATATCAGATGAAAAAAAATTAATGTGGTTGGATGAGCTATAATGTCTTGAAAAAAACAGTTTTCATATATTGGACAATCTAAAAGTTTATTAGAATCAGATCATGTGAGAGCTCAATAAATGGTTCGCCTCTGCTCTTTCCTCTAAGGAGAACTGGTATTTATTCTCATAACCCTGATGATATCAAAGAGGAAAACTCCCAATATATAAACCAAATGGGAATGGTCTTACAACATAAAAAAGTTCTATTACAATAGATCTTACTCATTACCCTTGATGGATATGGAATGTGTTATGCCCCACACTAATGAGAGTTTTCTTAATAATTACATTGCATAACATCCATCATGAAATCTAATTCCTAGACGGAAGACTTTAAACTGTATATAATGTTTCATCCTTAAAATAAGATATTAAACATCAAATAGATATTCCTTATTGTGTGATATTAAACTACATGGATGAATTCCTCACCACATGATGTTAAACTTCCCAAAAAATGGTTATAGACTCATGAATTTAATGTTTCATAATATGAGGTAACATTGTGGGATCAACACACTCTTTTTATGAATGATATATATCTATATAAAATAGAATCCAGTGAAGGGTATTAATAGGTGAAACCGTGTTTCCTCCGATGACATTACATAGGGGTGAACTGATCATGTTTGGTTTTATTCACCGAAAAATAAAAAACAACTAGTTTCCTTCTTTACCTATCCAGAATATAACATCATGAGTTACTCAATTCACTTGATCAAGATCATTGTTGAGGAAAAAATGAGGTACCCTGAACCATATGGTTGAGTCAGATCCACATAAGGTGATTTCCATAGAACTATGTGTGGCTTGATTCTTGTTATCAAATGATATATAGTGATGTTAGAATATTAAATCATATGTACAACTACCGTATAAGTTGAAAAAATTCCCCTTCATACCTGCATAAGGAATTTAATATATTATTAATACTTATGTAAAGACTCTGAAAATTCATGTAAAACTTTTTCATAAATTATTTGGAATTTTACGAGTCCGTATTTTCTGACGGCGCCTCATTCCGAGGCCTGGTGTGCCCAGAATAAATTTTTGAAGTTTTGTTCAGGTACATTTAGAAAAAGTACGTGCAGGTTTTTTTATCTTCTAAACTAGTGAACAGAATTGAAATCTGTGGTCACTGATCAACTCTTAGTTCAAGTATTCACCTAAGGAGACCTCTACCAGAATTGCGTTTGGTCGAGAGTGGAAGTTATTTTTTGGAATTCATAATAAATAAAATAAAATTTATGTGTTACATAATTTTATTTTAGTTGGTGGTTATTTCCTCCAAAGGAAAGTTGGAGGTGGGGCCCACACACTACATAACCTCCTATGGGAGGATATTGTGGGGTGGGGTCCACAAGAACACCAAACCCCTCAACTTCTTTTAAACCCCCCGTTGAAATTCTTGGATCCCCCTTTGAAGTAAAGGGGCCACCACTCCTCATTTATTTTTAGTGAACTATCGACCTCCCTTCCCCTTAATTGTGCCAACACAAATAATTAATGTCTTCATTAATTAAATTGAAATGATTTTAATTCTATTGAATCCTAATTGGTTGCATGGTAATAATAAAATATGGGTGGATCTTTTATTTTATTTCTTTGGGGTGTTGGCATAATCTTGGGAGGAGCTCTTGGGAGAGTCTTTAAAGAATTAAAAAAGAAAGTGTTCTTCCCATGAAGAACACAAAGAACATCTTCCTCTCGACGAAGAACACTCCCCATCTCTGAAGGACGTGAAGTAACATATCCGCCACTTCTTCAACTAGAGCAAGGAAAGGAGGAACCCTCGCCCACGAATTACACCGAAGGGGTCAACTAGACATGACGTTTTGAGCTCTACTTCCTCCGACGTTGACGGAACGACGCTCGTCTTCCGCGACGCCCGTCTTCCGTGACGCCCATCTTTCGCGAAGCCCATCTTCCATGACTCGTCAACGTAAAATGCTGCTTATGAGGTAGGGGGTTTTTTATAATATTAAATTAATTATATTATACACTTGTTCTTGGTGAATGCTTTGGTTCGTCTTTGTCCATTTGTTATCGCTTAATGTGAAGGGTGTGGGCCAAACAAACACGGCCCAATGACCCTCTATTGATTCTTGATTTTATTGGTAATGGAGGTGGTGTCAGAAGTGGTATCATTGACCGAAGTAGGTGGCGACCAAAGGCGGCAGTGACTGGAGGCAGCGTCGGCCGCGCGCTAGCCGTGTGAAGAGACCGGTGGGTTGCTCGTGCCGCCCGATCTACGGGACAATCAGCCGGCCAATCAGGTCGGACCGCTGGGAACTGAGGCACCCATAGGTGCCATGTTGAGGGAACTGAGGCCCGCAACTGTGGGCCACTTTGTAGGATGAAACGGCCGGCCACCTTCCGATTGGGCTGGAAGACCGCGGCACCCACAGGAGCGGCGTGGAGGAAAACTGGGGCCGTTGTACGGTCCGCATGCACCGGGTAGAACCGGGCGGCTACGGCCGGCCAGGCAGGGGAGTGGCGACGCTGCTTGGTGCCGCCGAGTGAATAGGACTGGCCCGCTCTGCGGGCCAGGTCCGCAGGTGGGCCGCGCGCCACCGGGCTGGGTCAACACCCCATCCCACTAGGCTTGACGGGACGGGCCCGACTTCCCTTAATTTCTAATATCTTAAAAATCGCGTCTCCAAACGATGCACCATCTATGTTAATGGGACCCTCACAATGAGGCGGTCCTTTTGTGATACTCTAAGTGAGTTTTGGACATCTTTGGAAAGCGTCCGGGTTTAGAACGAGTGTAAATCCAACCAGGCCCCTCGAACAAAAATGCCAATAACTCTCAGAATGGGTGTCTGATTGATGCATTGTCTGTCGCGTTGGGTTCCTTATGATGAGACAAAACATTGGGATACATCAACTCATGACTTCGTGACAGTTGATGTATCAACCCCTTTGCATGAGGAGTGTACCCTCCTGGAATCGAGCATGCTGTGTGTGGGACCCCTAGAGCTGGCTGCGACAGCGACAACTACTGTACTGGAATCCTCCGTGGGTTCGATGACAATGAAAACTATACTAGAATCTTCCGTGGGTTCGATGTTGAAGACTACTATACTGGAATCATGTGTGGGTTCGACAGTTCTAACTTATGTACCTCTATCCTGTGTTGGTCTGACAGAATAGCTAGTGATGTATCATGTGTGGGTCTGACAGCTTAGATGAATTATAGCTGGTCATGTATCATGTGTGGGTCTGATAGCTTAGATAAGATAACTGGTCCTATATGATGTGTGGGTCCAATAGCTTAGCTTGTCTTGTATCATGTGTGGGTCCGACAGCTTAGATGATCAAGTGGCTACACCTGATCATCTATATCTCTCTACTATTTTGGCATATCTTTGTGGGCTGAGTCATGTCTTTATACCATTATCATCATGGTGATTGACTTTACTTCCATTGTGGAATTGTTTTGTGCTCAGTCGTGAGAGTTGGAGCTGGACTGAGATTGGTAACTTATGTATATTTATGGGTATATACCTAAGTAGGTTTTCTTGATACTTTGTGATTGTATATTTATTATTTTTTTATCCTTAGTGGATATTGTGAGAACTTGGGGGTCTCAAATTCCCTACTGAGTATCGTTATACACACCCCTGCATGGGCAATGCTTGCACCTCATTGTGTTGGTTGCAGAAGACGTACAACACTGACGGAGGCCAAGAGCACCACGGCTGGATGGTACCCGGAGGTGGACCTTGCGACGAGTCGGCACACGGAGGAGACTTACAGATGTGAGTGCTGAGGTGGCCATCTTTACCTACCCTTCATGTAGGAACCCTGGTGGATGTTCCAGGAGCTTCTCTTTATTTTCATTTGTTTATCCCATTTTACTTGTACTTGTTATTCAGTTGGGTTTGTATATCGGCCCATTTACTTTCCAGCACACTCTTTTGTATTCAGTTTTACTTAGTGTTTACTTCTTGTTGTGTACTCTATTGTGTTTGTTTACTTTTATAAAGGCAATGTCTTCCAAGATTAGGGATTTACACCTTTGGTGCTAGTCTCCCTCCCTTGGCTGATGAAAGGCGGGCTTGTGGTAGTTATGGCACGAGCCCTGAGGACGAGTCGTGACAAATTGGTATCAAGGGAAGTCGGTTCTACCAGAGAACATAGACTCTATTACTTTTAACAGAAATAGTGTTAAGTGTTTTGTGTGTGGTTATCAGTTTAGGGAAACCGGTGTTGGTGCGGTGGCTGACGTATCCATACACTATGACTCTGACTTCCGATCTCCGACTCACTGCACGAAAACACTGATTGCATGTGTGTTTCCTTGAAAAAGTTTTCTACGTGATTACTTTTTGTCAGCTCACCAGGTATACTGTTTTGACCATGATGCACCTGTTTCTTTTCTGGATGGCCCCATGAAGGCAGCCATCTAGGGTTCTGAGTTACATATGAGATGGTATCTGAGCGAGCGACGAGACCTCAGTACAGGGCACCATCAAAGCGGAGTCACTAGTGGTACCACTACCCGCAGGTCCACCGATACCACTAGCTCCAACAACAGAGAGTGCACACTGCCTAAGTGCAATGCACGAGTTCCTATTCCAGAGGCTGCCCAGGTTCCGGGTAAAGACAGACCTACAGGCAGTTGAGGATTTGGTGGAGGCTATCGTGAGAGTTTTCAGATTGGTTGGGACACCAGCCGACCTTATGGTGATCTTTATCGCGAGTATCATGTACGCATCAACATGTAGTGGTGGATCCTGATGCTCCAGGTTCATGACAAGGCATCACTACTCTGGGCAGACTTCGAGAGCCTATTCCGGATGGAGTTTGTTCTAGCCACCCTTAATGCGGTGCAGATTCCGGAGTTACTACATCTGTAGTAGAGAAGCATGATAGTAGCTCAGTACTCGACGATGTTCACCGACCTCCCATGCTACTCCATGGATATGGTGTGGGACCTGTTCTTCAGATCCCGAACCTTCAATTAGGGACTCAGGAATGAGATCATGGCTTCGATGGTTCCCCTCAGTATTCTGACACAGGCGAGGGTACTAGAGTGAGCCCTTCTAGTGGAGATCTTTCTCACTGAGCAGTCACCAGAAGCGAGACCCACCACAGGTCGACGCGTAGCAGAGCCTTCTGCATCTGGCAGTAGACATATGTCGTAGTGGACCAAGTGGACCAGGCCATCAGGTGGGTGATCCAAGGAAACACGTTCGATTTTGCGGGGCACACGAGACAGAGTCAGCTATACGAGGAGCAGGTTGTGCTATGCATGCGGTAGGTAGGGCCACATGGCTTGTGACTGCCTTACCCACCATGCAGATGAGCAACATACAGTAGAGGAACCTCCCATGCAGAGGCAGAGTTTGGACCGTGGTGGTCTTCCGGGAGAAGCTGGACGTGGAAGAGGAGCTGACAGAGCAGCAGGTGGTGGACGACGTTTTGTGGCTCTACACCCACCACCACCATGAGGGCCACCCCGACCATAGGGAGCTGGCGGACAGAGGTGGGCTCAACTCCATGTAGTCGAGGCCTACAACCACGGTGCACCTGAGATGATTCGAGGTACTATCTGTGTCTACTCCACCATTACTGTAGTACTTATAGACATAGTTGCGAGTCATTCTTTTATTGAAAATGACCTTGATCGGAGCTCAGAGATTCCGACGGAGCCGTTGGCTCGATCCTTATGACAAGAGACTCTTACGGGAGTAGACTCGATGATTACGCACTAGTTCTGGCAGGTTGAGCTTACTCTAGGAGGCAAGAGCTTTCGATGGGATCTTCTTGTAGCAGCTTTGAGGCCTTACGACGTCATCTTAGGTATGGACTAGTTATCGTCAGTCCATGCTCATATCGACTGTATTAGGTGCAACGTGTCGTGTATCCGCCCGGATGGGACCACGTTCACCTTCACCAGTGAGAAGGGAGCCTTTGAAGTATAGGATAGACTTATGCAGAGGAGGGGGAAGTAGATCACACATTAGTTGGATAGTCTAATCATCGGATTGGTTGATGTGCAGAGTCCGAGTATTCTTGTTGTGGTAGATCAGTACGCAAATGTTTTCCCTGACGACGTTCTAGGACTACCTCCTCTTAGAAAGGTAGAATTATACATGGAACTGTACCCTGGGACGACACAGATATCTACTCCAGCATATCGGATGGCTCCTGCTGAGCTTCGTGAGCTGCGGGTACAGCTGGAGGACTTTTAGGGGAAAGAATTTATCTGACCCAGTGTTTTACCCCGGGCATCCACGATTTTGTTCGCTAAGAAGGCGGATGAGAGCTTGAGACTATGTGTCAACTACCGTCTCCTGAATCAGGTGACCATGATGAACAAGTACTCACTCTCGATGATTCATAACTTCATTTATTAGCTCAAGGGAGCACAGTGGTTCTCTAAGATAGAACACCGGTTTGGCTATTAGCAGCTCTGAGTTCGAGATGAGGATGTTCAGACGATGACCTTCAGGTGTCGATATGGCCACTACGAGTTCTTGGTTATGACCGTCAGCGTAACCAATGCACTAGTAGTGTTCATCAGTCTCATGAACATGATCTTCCAGCCTTAAACCGATCACTTTGTTGTAGTCTTCATCGACGACATACTGATTTACGTGACTACTGAGGAGGAGCACCCCTACCATTTGCGGGTAGTACTCGATACACTCCGAGAGCCCCAACTTTATAGTAATCTCTCGAAGTGACAGTTCTGGATTCGAAAGGATCACTTCTTGGGACATGTCATCTCGAAGGCAGGAGTTGTAGTGGATCCAGCAAAGATCAGGGAATTACGTGCTTGGGAGCCACCTAGGAGTGTGACATAGGTGTGGAGTTTTTTGGGACTGGTTAGGTATTATCGGATATTTTTGCCGGACTTCTCCAGAGTTGTAGCACTGCTTTCTTCTTTGACAAAGAATGGGAAACCCTTCGTGTTGTCAGAGAGATGTCAGTAGATATTTCAAGAGCTGAGGCAGAGGTTGACCAGTGCGCCCATATTGAGGCTAACGGAGGAGGGTGTTGGGTACGTATTTTACGGTGACGCATCAAGGATCAGACTCGGGTGAAACCTGATCCAGGAGCGAGAAGTGATCGCATATGGTTCACAGAAGTTGAGACAGAATGATAAGAACTATGCTACCCATGAAATTGAGTTATTAGCAGTGTTCTTCGCCTTCAATATGTGGAGGCACTATCTGATGGGCGGGTGTTTTATATTCTACTCTAACCACCAGAGTCTCAGGTATATCTTCTTGCAGAAGGACCTGAAATTGATACAGTGGCGATGGCTAGAGATCCTCCAGGACTTTGACTTTGAGATAGTCTATACTTCTGGGAAGGGGAATGTTGTAGTAGATGCTCTAAGCAGGGGATCAGGTATTCAGCTACTAGGAGAGGCGACAGAGCAGCTGGCCTTATTGCAGATATCCTTTGTGGATAGGGATGGAGCTTCCTTTCTACTGTCTATCACAATGACTCCTCCACTCCTTCAGTGAGACAGGGAGGAACAACACCAGGACATTGACTTTGAGACATGATGTGCTTAGATATCCTCAGGGAAGGCACCTAATGTATTTCTTGAAGGTGAGAAGCACGCCGTTCTATTAAGAGGACGTACCATGGTACCAGTTGCACTACAGGATGAGGTGTTTAGGGAGTTCCACACTTCCACTCTAGCGGTGCATCCAGGAGTGGTGAAGATGTATCAGGACCTCAAATGACATCACTGGTGGCTAGGTATGAAGAAATCAGTAGTAGAGTTTGTCTCTCGATGCGTCACTTGTCAGCAAGTGAAGGCGGAGTACCAGGTTCCAACGGGCTTGGTTCTGCCCTTAGAGGTTCCAGAGTGGAAGTGGGATGGGATATCCATGGATTACATGATGGGACTTCCATGTACATCCAGAGGACACAACCCTATCTGGGTGATCGTATACCGACTCACCAAGTCAGCTCACTTCCTACCAATCAAAGAGCAGGGTTCAGTAGAGATCTTGGGATGCCTATATGTTCAGGAGATCATACGACTTCATAGTGTTCCATCGACTATTATCTCCGATCGAGATGCTCGTTTCACTTCCGAGCTATGGAAGGGGTGGAAGTAGGCTTTTGGGACACAGTTTCTCTTGAGTACCGTGTTCCATACTTAGACAGATGGTCATTCTGAGAGGACTATTTAGACTCTCAAGGACATGCTTCATGCATGTGTCCCCGACTTTGGTCGTAGCTGGGAGGATCACTTACCCTTGTTGGAGTTTGCGTACAACAACAACTACCACTCCACCCTCGGGATGGCCCCTTACGAGGCATTGTATGGCCGACCTTGTAGATCAATTCTATGCAGGACTGACCCAGGGGAGTCAGCACTTGTAGGACCAGAGATGCTCCATGCTACAATAGAGAAGGTGCAGATCATGCAGGAGCGGATGAAGACTGCACAGAATAGACAGAAGTCCTATGCAGATAGGAGAGGGTGACCACTAGAGTTCGAGGATGGCAACCATGTCTTCTTACGGGTCTCACCTCGACGACGACTATAGATATTTGACAGAGGCGGAAAGTTATCCTTGGGTTTCATTGAACCATTCTAGGTCCTCAGCAGAGTTGGCGAGGTGGCTTACCGCCTAGCCCTTCCACCTCAGTTGCACTGGGAGCACGACGTCTTCCACGTATCTAAGCTGAGGAGATACGTGCAAGACCTGTCCCACATCATCGACCACTAGGAGCTGGACATCGATGACGAGGCTACATTCACAGAGGTTCTAGTGGAGATTGAGGATCGATAGGAGTGGGTCCTGCGTGGAAGGTCGATTTCTCTGGTGCGCGTTCGCTGGCGGCACGGGAACCACTTGGAGAGCACATGGGAGTGGGAGGCTCAGATTCATGCTCAGTACCCCGTTTTGTTTCCCTAGTGTGCGTTATAGCTTTATGGGGAAGTAAAGCCCTGAGTTGGGGGTAATATAGAGTCCCATAAATTTCAAAAAAAAATCATAAATTCTATGGAATTTTACAAGCATTAAGTTTCTGACGGCGCTTGATTTGGAGGCCCGGTGTGCCCGGAATAAATTTTTGAAGTTTTGTTCGGGTAAGTATTGTAAACGTATGTGCGGGTTTTTCTATATTTTGAACCGGTGCTCAGAATTGAAATTTGAGGACACTGATCAACTCGCAGTGCCGGTATTCACTTATGGAGACCTCTACAGCTGTTGTGTTTGGTTGAGAGCAGAAGTAAATTTTGGGGATTCTTAATAAATTAAATTAAATTGATGTGTTACATAATTTTATTTTAGGTGATGGTTATTTCCTCCAAAGGGAAGTTGGATGTGGGGCCCATACCATACATAACTTTCCATGGGAAGATATTGTGTGGTGGGGCCCACACGAACACCAAACCCCTCAACTTCATTTAAACCCCCCCAATGAAACTATTGGACCCCCTTTGAATTAATGAGGACACCACTCCTCATTTATTTTGGGCGTACTCTCCACCTCCCTTCCCCTTAATTGTGCCAACACGACTAATTAATGTCTTAATTAATTAAAATGAAAGGATTTGAATTCTTTTTAATCCTTATTGGTTGCATGGAAATAATAAAATAAGGGTCGAGCTTTTATTTTATTTCTATGGGGTGTTGGAAAAATTTTGGGAGGAGATCTTGGGAGAGTCTTTAGAGAATTAAAAAGATAGTGTTCTTCCCACAAAGAACGCAATGAACATCTTCCTCTCGATGAAGAAAGCTCCACATCTCTGAAGGATGTGAAGAAACATCTCCTCCACTTATTCAATCGGAGCAAGGAAAAGAGGCACCCTTTCCCATGAAGTACACAGAAGGCATCGTCTCGACACTATGTTTCAAGCTCTACTTCCTCCGACGTTGACAGAACGACGTCCGTCTTCTGTGACGCTCGTCTTCTGCAACTCGTCAACTTACAACGCCGATTACGAGGTAGGGGGTTTTGTATAATTTTAAATGAATAAAATTATACCCTCGTTCTTGAGGAATGCTTTGTTTCGTCTCTGGCCATTTTTTATCACCTAACGTCGAGGGCGCAGGCCGAACAAACATGGCTCGATGACCCTCCATTGATTTTTTATTATATTAGCAATGAAGGCGCTGTTGGAAGAGGCGGCATCGACCGAAGTTGGCAACGACCAATGATGGTGGTGACTGGCGGCGGCAGCGACCGAAGGCAGTGGAGGCCACACGCCGGCCGCGAGAAGTGACCGGAGGCCTCTCTGGCCGCCCGATCCTCCAGACGACTGGGCGGCCAATCCGGCCAGCCTGCTGTGAACCGCGGCACCCGCAGGTGCCGTGCGAAGGGAACCACGGGCTGCAAACGCGGGACACTTTTCTAGAAGAACTGGTTGGCTGGCTGCTGGCCGAGTTGGAAGACCACGACACCCACAGGTGCTGCGCGGAGGACAACCGCGACCTGCTATGCGGGCCGCGTGCATCGGGCATAACCCGCCAACAACTGTCAGCCGGGCAGGGGAGTGGGGGCACCGCTCGGCACCACTGGGCGAATCGGACGGGCCCGCTCCTCGGGCCTGGCCAACCCTCCATCCAGGTCAGACTCGCCAAACCGGGCCGGTTTGACCCCCATGTCGGGTCGGGCCGACCCGCCAGCCCACTGGGCTAGACCGGTTGGGCCCAACTTCACTTAATTACGAATATATTCAAGACCGCACGTCCAAACGACGCGCCGTCTGCGAAACTGGAACCCTCGCAACGAGGCGGTCCTTTTGCAATACTCTATGTGAGTTTTGGACAACATTGGAAAATGGTCGGGTTTGGATCGAGCGTAAATCCAACCGGGCCCCTAGAACGGAAATGCCAATAACTCTTAGACCGGGCGTCCAAAAGACGCACCGTCTATCGTGTTGGGTTCTTTAAGAAGAGACAGATCTTCGGGATACATCAAATCAGGACTTCATGATAGTTGATGTATCGACCTCATTTTCTCGAGCAGTGGACCCTCTCAGAATTGTGGGTACTGTGTCTGGGAACCCTAGAGATGGCTGCGACTACGACGACTACTGTACCGAAATCCTCTGTGGGTTCGACGACGACTACTACTGTGCTAGAATCCTCCGTGGGTTCGACGACGAACACTACAGTACCAGAATCCTATGTGGTCTCGACAGTTTTGACTTCTGTACCTGTATCCTATGTGGGTCCGGCAAAATATCTGGTCCTGTATCCTGTGTGGGTCCGATAGCTCATACGAATTATAGCTGGTACTGTATCCTGTGTGGGTCCGACAGCTACCCTTTGTGTGTCTGACAGCTAATATGGTCCTATATCCTGTGTGGGTTTGACAGCTTAGATGATCCAATGGCTACATCTGATCATCTATATCTCTCTACTATTGTGGCGTACCTATGTGAGCTGAGTCATGTCTTTCAACCATTATCATCATGGTTATTGACTTTACTTCCATTGTGGAATTGGTTTGTGCTTGGGCTCAAGAGTAGGAGCCTGAAATAGATTGGTAACTTAGTTATATGTATGAGCATATACCTAAGTAAGGTTGGTTGATACTTTATGATTTTATCTTTCTTCAATTGTTTATCCTTAGTGGATATTGTGAGACATTGCGGGTCTCGGGGTCCCTACTGAGTATCGTTATACTCACCCCTGCACGGGCTATGCCCGCACCTCGTTGTGTTGAATGCAGACAACAGAAAACGCTGACGGAGGCCGAGAGCACCACGACTGGACGGTACCCAGGGTTGGACCTTGCGACGAGTCGGCATATAGAGGAGACTGATAGACGTGAGAGTTGAGGTGGCCATTTGTACCTATGCTTCATATAGGAACCCCAAAGGACGATCCAAGAGCTGCTCTTTATTTTCAGTTGTTTTTCCCTTTTTACTTGTACTTGTTATTTAGTTGGGTTATTTTAATTGCCCATTTACTTCACAACACACTCTTTTGTATTCAGTTTTACGTAGTGTCCACTTCATGTTGCGTACTCTATTGTGTCTGTTTACTTTTATAATGAAAATTTCCTCCCATCTTAGGGATTTACGCCTTTAGTGTTAGTCGCCAGCCCCTGGCCTATGGAAGGCGAGCTTGGGGTAGTCGCGGCACATGCCTCGAGGATGGGTCGTGACAACTTATGTCTTAATTAATGTTCCCAAAGGAAATGTAGTTTCTCCCATTCCTCAAATCATGGACCCATCTGATATATATGAAAATACCCCCTCCATTTGTATAGTTCAAACATGAACAATTAATTTTCTATATAAGAACAATGTGTTTCTTGATTCCTATCATCCCTAGATATGAAGTCCCTCCAGGGTCCCATATCCTAGGTCAAACTGAGATACAATGAAAAATATATATCCCTTTTCTAACGAATGGGTCAGACCTGCATAGGGGAGTCTGTATAAGAACTATGTATGACTTTATTCCCATTATCATAGGATATATATTGATTCTAACATCCTCTAATAAAGGTCCATCCATGATTTTCCATCACTAATAATTATTTCTCTCCATGATATTAAGATCCCTATAAATGCTCCAGTACACATTAAATGGTGAACACCCCTAACATATCCCTTATCACACTCTGGCACAGCTCAAGATATTGTCATGTTATCCATTCTTTCTCATGAAAAACATGACTGATGTTCACTTAAGGAACCAAGAAATCACCTCTAAATGGAATGATGATTATTTTTCTTGATTGGTAATTAGGACATTGTTTCATGATCATAAAGTACACAATAACATCCTAGAATCAATTTTTCAAACTAAAAAACAATGTCTTTGTTTCATGATATTAAATTTTATGAAATATTCCTTGTCGAATGATGTTGAACTACATTAAATGTTGCCTTTATACCAGATAGATCATCCCTCTAATGATTGTGCATCATAGAATTTAATTTTTACCTCTTCACCACAAAAATGTGTTCAATATACATTGGTGCGGACATTTGTTTCCTCAAATCCTTCTCACTTCATACATTCTCTATGAACCAACATTATATCTTTGATAAATTATTTTATACCAACTAATTCCTTGAGTTGATATCCTTATATTTAAACACCATAGACCATGAGCTCCCATGAACTTGGTTACCCATACAGATAACTGGTAACATGGAATGGTTATTCTAAAGGGGAACCATTATTATTCATTGGTTTAGAACCCAATGCCTCAGAAATTTCACCTAGTAGATGATCTAGTCCTATAAGAGATCCCCACTTTAATATAAGATATATTTTCCTAACAGTATAAAATATGGACTTCTTGCATTACTTATGGTTAACATGTACCGACCAACCTCTTTTCAATCCAAATATTCTTTTGTTATGATTTATAATTCCCATAACCCCAATATTTAAGAATATTTAGATAGTTTTTGTGATAATCATTTTAGAATTTGACCTTTTTTCAAATAAATATTATGACATCCCTTTATTATACCATCTTATATCAGGGTATGCATCTTATATGGAGACCTAACATTATTAATATTAAAAAATCCTTCACTTATCTACCGTATCATCCAAAAAAATTATATAACCCATTTTTATATATAAATGTATAGATTTAATGAGTTATTATTCTCTGGGAATTTACTAACACTTGAGAACACAACCATGTAGTTCTCCCTTGTGACATAATGGTAATAAATACTAACTAATACTAAAATAACCACATTATGGTTCCTTGGTGAATAAGAGAAATCCTAATCGATTGTGCCAACGAGATGTTTTGGATCCTGAAGAGACCCTGCTATGATTCAATGGTTAATAACACAATGTCTAAGAGCTAATTTCTAGGGGATATTTTGGTCCTAGAATAAAATTCCCCCATAATCCCATTACCTATTTATCTAATGTTGAAACATTAATCCCATATATTGAAAAATTACCATCTTTTATATAGTTAAATAATAAAAATAAAAATTTCATTCATCATTCCCATGTCCACGAGGGATTAACAATGTCTCTGTGTTTTATCCCTTCATATTCCTTTTCCTAGAAGTAGAAAGCTAAACTACTTAAAATTTATATTAGTACTAAATTTTTATTGATTAATGTTACTAGAGAATATAAAGTGACACTTGGGTATTAAATCCTATGTTTAGTCATGACAGAATGATAACATTTCCCTTCCCCACATATGAGTTTAATATATATGGTGATCCATTCATAGAACTACATGTGTATATATTACTATAATAATAGGATATGCAGTGATGAAATAATCACAAATCATGTTACCAACCTTGATATAAATTAAAAATTTCCCCTCTATTCTTATGGTTCAAAACTTCATACCGAATTTTTTCATATAACAACTATGTGTGCCTTGATTTTTGTATTTTTAGTATATATAGTGACGTTAATATCCCCAAATACTAAGATCAACCTAAATATTAAAAAGATTGAAAATAAAAATCTCCCATTATTATGTTAGAATAATACCTACATAGTGATCTTTTATAAGAACTATGGGTGTCTTTATTCTCATCCCCTCGAGACACATAGTGATTTCTGGATATAAAATTTAGTGTCATCCATGAATTATTCCCTATAAGAGAACTGAATCCATGTAGAATACATTAGTACATGTTATTTCTACACCAAAGAGTCATAGTCCCCTTTCTAGGTAGACACAACTAATCTGTAATGGTAAAATTATTTGGAAGAACTACGTGTGTCTTGATTCCCATACTGTGGGATACATAGTGTTGCATAGATCATCCATTTTAGGACCAATATCAAATTCTTCTCACTCCCATCTATGTTCCTCGATGAGAACCACATTTTTTGGGGACCCCTAGTGATAAAAAAATTGTAATTCCACAATAAATTATAATCATGAAATATTGAAAGGCGCAATCCACTGACTATTTTTTCTATTATTTCTCACTCCAAATATGACTCAAGTGAGCTTAAGGATCATGGAAAGACACTCTGACCATAGTGATAAATGTGTGTTCTATCCAAATATAGAGAACCATTTCATAGATGCATGATGTTAAACCGAATGAAAACATCCTTGTTGCATGACATTAAACTACATGATGATAGATGTTAATGTTGAACATATCATCCCCTCATACAACTATGTAGTTAAGAATCCCACGATCTGTCCCTTTTCCTTGAAATGTGTACAATAAATGTTTTTGCAACCTTTAAGTTGCTTGAACCATTTTTAGGTGTTATATTCTCCATGGAACAACTTCATTTTTTCATATCTGAGTTGATACTAACCAATTCCTTGAGTTGATGTCCTTCTATTGGAAACTAGTGGTTATTAGAATCCATTTTTCTTGGCTCCCCTATCAAAAACAGGTAAAATAGATCGTTTAATCGAATGGTAATCTACTAGGATTCACTAGTGAATAACAGAACTCCTCGTAGTTTGCTCAAAGAATATGTCCTGGTCATAGAGGATGGGGCCCCTTAAATCAAGGAGCTATTGTCCAAACTACGTGGGATATGGGATATCTTCCATTGCTAATGGATGATCTGTACCCATTATTCGCTAGACCCCATTGATTCATATATTCTTGGATTGTGATTTACACTGCCCATAATGAAACTATTCATGTGGATTTGGATGCCCTTAATGTTTCACATTTTTTAATCGTACCATTGTTCAAAGAGAGATTATAATATTGTATTCTTCTACCACAACAATACTAAGGTATACATCTCATACAGATACCCAATTTCCCTAAGTTCGTAATTCCAATGAGTGATAAATCCAAGTCACGTGACATTAAATAGGAAAAAACATCCTATATGCATGATGATAAACTACATGGCATATAGTCCATCCTACAACATGTGAAATTTCGTAGAGAGGGCTTGACATTCCATAAATATGTTCTAGAGATGAATGTTTCATGTCCATACCTGAATGAAAATAGAAAATAACTTCTCATTTCATATAAACTATATCTATATAAAAAGTTTCTATTTGTAATAACTATACACGGTTTGAATCCTTGCCTATTGAGATACACAATGATGTCTGGCTACATCATCCCGGGCCTAGATGTTGGTTTATCACTATCCCAAACTTCCTAGGAGAATGAACCATATCTAATGATATGAACCATTTGTAGTCATTAGACTACAGAAATAGTACCCAGTAGTGATAGTGTCTCCCAATATGAGAGCCCTTTGACTAAACAGTACCTCTGACAGTAAGAGATCATGCACTCAAACGATAGTGAGTGACCTCACTTTCAGGAAAATCATACCCATATTCCCTGCATAAAAATCAGATCTATGTAAGGGGACTTAAAAATTCTAAAAAACAACATGTGTATTTTTTTCAATCCCTATGGGATACGTTGTAATTCTAAGACCACATGTGACCATGTCCATCCATGAATTTATAAATATGTATGTCCCCTCTTACCTTAGTGTCTAAACATTTTTAGCAATACTTCACCTCTCTAATAGCCCTGCGCTAACATATTATTTAATCCCCCTTGCATACACATGGGATATATATATATATATATATTGATAAATCCACACAAATATTTTGTATAATCTGGTGAAAATTTCTCCTCCAATCATGTGAGTTCCACACCTATGGAGAGCTATATGGGAAAATATGGTGACATTATTCCTCCCCATTCAATATGAATTTCGGGGCCTATAAAATCCCGATGAAACAAATTTTATATGACTATAATATATCACTTAACAAGAAAGACCTTGGGGTATCCTAGTCACATAGAGTCACTTATAGTACTTGTAATTCAGATCTATGTATGGATTACCTGTTCATGAGATATACCTTTGTAGGATGGGTTTCAGTACATGGATACAAACCCGTAATCCTATGTAGGAATAAAAGATTCCCCCCCACATCTAAATTCCATTAACCAGTGAAATATTTTCATAAGGATATATTCCAAAATTTTACATTAGTTTTTCCCCTTACTTTATGGTATTAAACTATAATGAATATTTCATCATCACATGATATTAAACGACATGATAGATGAATTCCTACATCATGATGATAAACCATACATATCATCTTTCATCATCACTCCTTATCAAAGGACTAAAAGAGACTGATCTTGGTGAACCAATGTTTGTGGTTCTCTATTAATATTTCTTAGCATATACATCCATAAATAACTCATCATTCCTTGAGCAAATGGATTTCCGTAAATCTTCCTTGGAAATTAGAAAATAACTATAATATTATAGAGATTATTTGTTTAACTATCCATGTCTACCCATGTCTCATACATATGAGCTACAAAACTTTCTACTAGATGTGTCATTTAATTTCAAGGATGGCCTTCTGATCCTTCAAAACCCAATAATCATCATTGTGGAAATCATCACTATAGGGTGATTCATGATATTCATCAGCGTGACTACACCATACCATTATTCAGGTTCTATGAACCTTGAGTTCATATTTACAAAATTATCATCTCCTGTTTGAGAGGATGTTGGAGTACTCTTGACCTTGAAAATCCTAATTAGTATCAATTATAACACACATAATACTATTTCTATGTTTCTCATGTCATTAAATTGTATACACTTTCGTCAAAGATGTATGCCATTAAGATTTATCCTGTTATGGTCTAAATCAAAATACCCAAAACATGTAGTAAAAGATATATAAAACATGTTTGGCTAAAAAACACTAAAGGGTGTAATGAGATAAATTAATGTTTTGATATGTTATACTCCTTTACTCTATAGTTTAATAACACTATAGAGATTAAATAAAAAGTAGTAATGAACAAAGGGCCTATATTTAATTCCTAATGCTGTCTAATATATGATCAATGGATCCCCTAGTCTAGGAAAAAGTTATAATAATGATTTATTGTGTCTCGTCACTAGTAAAATTTTTTACTCGGTGATGACACACAATTTAGGGTGCTCTAACACTTCATTACTATTATGATTTTCACAAACCATCTTCATGTATTTGAATTATGAGCTAACAGAACCAATTCCTTGAGTTGGTAAAAATTATGTTATAACACCATAAAGCTGAGTTATTCCTCTTGGTTATTCCATTTATTGTATCAGTAACATGGAATGACTTATTAGAATAACCCCACTAGGATTAATTCGTGAATTACATTGTTCCTTGGATTTCACACCTTGTCGAGTGTTTGGTACCGGAGGAAAGTCCCCCATTAAATCCATGAGCTAAATTTTTGAATTCATGCAATGATGGTATCCAATAATACTAATGGATGACCTATACCCACTAGAATCTATTTTCATTGACCTAGGTATACTAAACCATGATTTTCAATTCCCATAACCATACTATTGAAGTGGATCATGCATCCCTAAAATTATGTTGCTGTGTATCTTACCAATTATAAACGAAGTAATGTAGTAATCCATTATCAAACCTTATCATGGACCTCACCGTTTGATTTTACACAACATTATTTAAGGCCCTTTATTCACATCCATAAACAAAACTACACCCAGTGTTCCAGAATCTTCCATAAACAATAATTATTCTGTACTATAATTCATTTTCCAATTTTGATCATCCATAAATCTCCCACATCCCTTTGAAAGAAGAGTGTAACCTCTATTTTACCTTGTATGAGTTGGATCTACATAAGGTACATATACCTATAAACTAGAGGTATCTCCTCCTTACAGAAATATACCTCTAATCCATCTGATCCCCTATAACATCGTAGTAGAACACAACACCAAAAAGTATTTTGTGATCATTAATCATGTGTATGACCCATTCCAACATACATTATTAAAACCCATATAGACATGATTTCAAAAACACATATTCCAAAAATCAAAGTGGACTTTGAATCATAATCAGTATTCCACCTTACACTATACCATATTTCAACATGAATGCATTCTTTCAAAACCCCTAATGAATATCCATCTTTCATCATCTTATTAAGGATGTGGACTGTATAACCCCTTCATGAATACCCTTAATTCATCATCTAAATAAGGATTTGGGGTTTAAAAATCCTTCATGAATACCCATCCTTCATCATTACAGTAATGATATGGGGTGTCTGGAACCTTCATGAATACCCATCATTCATCAACTGTGCAAAGGATATAGGGTGTCTCAACCCTTCATGAATACCCATAATTTATATCTCATACATGGTTGGTGGGTACTAATACCATTCATTAATACCCATCCTTCACCAATTCTATGTCCATTTTGTAAAATGAAGAAGTAGTTCTAATCCAAAAGGCCCTAAACAACAACAACAACAACATGTCCGATTTTCATGACCCTGAACAACAGAAATCATTAGTCAATGATAGAAGACCCAAAAAAATATACTAATAGTTGTTAAAATATATAAAACACCAAAATATAGAAATTTTAAAGATCTATCTTTAAATGAATAAAAGAAATTAAAAGATACAATGTGCTCACCGTGTTGAAAACAAGAATAGGGAACCCTAGGAAAAAGTAAATTCTATACTCACTAGACACAAACATTGTCTGATTTAAGAAACATTGATACTTTACAAAGAAATAAAGGCACACAAATTTTTAGTATGAAAAATCATGAAATTAATCCTAATATAAAGTCAATTCCCGTCTCTATGATTTCTCCAAACGAAAATTTTGGAATGTTAAGGAAATATAAAAAAAAATAAAAAGTTGTTGGGGTCATTGTGTGACCCTAGAAAAAAATCCATGTTTTCTAAACACACTAACTTAATAATAAAGTTATATAAATTTACCAATGAGAAATATTTACCCAGATTAAAATTTTAAATATATGATCTCATAATGAAAAGATAAGGTACATCAATTAGTATTTTGGTGTCTTTAATCATTTATTGGAATTTCCCTTAAATTTTGGGTATGATTTTATCATTTGAGGTAATAATTTGGATTTTAAATATATTATATAATATAATTGATGTATTTTAAATTAAACATGATATGAATTTGATGAAATTCCATGAACATGATTTGTGAAAGAATTCCTATGAGAAACATTTAATGTTCAAATGAATATTTTCATTGATGATATATAAAGGAGGGAATAATCTCAAAAATCCAAATTCCCCCCCCCCATGTGTTCACTAAGTGAAAAAAATAAATATGAACATAGACATATAAAAATAAAATATGGCCATATTCTATTTTATAAATTAGCTAGAGTCTGGAAGGAGGCGTCAATTATATGTTCAAGTGTCATCTAAAACATTAAATACATCGTCGCCAATGGATAAATAGTATTAACAAAACCAGATAACTCATCACTGAAGTTTTTATTGATCACTAAAGAAGATGATTATGTGAAAATATAAAACCTTGGACAAGTATCATGTTCTTTAGGTTATCATATTTGTGCTGTTAAATAATTCATTTGGGAAAAAAACTAAGTGACTTTCTAATGTATATGTTCCAACAAATTATAAACTTCCCTTATTGATTAGACCATCTAAGTAATATCATCAAAATTATGAAATTCCCTCTCATGATCCTAATATAAGGGAGTTTCTGTAATCATGGTATGAATTTATGACCAAATTAGCCTTTGTGGTATTTGAATATCATTGAACTCTTGGTGGGAGTGCATAGGAAGGAAGAATAGAAGATGAGATATATTTATACTTCAAGTCTATTAAAAGGAGGATGAGTTGAGATTATGAGGAAGATGGATTTTAATTCTCTTATATTCCCCCAATAATCATCACATCAATAGAAACTAGTATTGAAGTTAAAACTACCTTATCAAACCCTACCCATTTTATGGGAGACTCATCACTATGGTGAGATAACTTCCTCATGATCTATGAAAAGTTGAGAATGAACTCCATTACTACCATGTACAAGGGGAATGTAATAGAATATGGTTGTTCTACTTGATGAACAATTAAATTTAGTATACCAACTAGGTATGAATCCACCTATGCTTGGTAATTTCCCCAAGACAAATAGATATGGGAATTAGTAGGTAGATGAATGATTTTGTAATTGGTATCATTGCGTGCTATTATAAACTAGAATTGTAGAATGATTCTGAGATTGAAAATTCCATGAATTCCACATATGTGAACAGGGAAAACCTATTGATTGAATAAAAATAGACAATAAACCCAGTAGAAATTATATAGGTCATGGATGAGTAACTATTCTACATGAGTTGCAAGAACTCCATCCCAAAGTGAGACTTTATACGATCTCTCGACAATGAATCCACATCCATTATTGATAATCAACCTAGTAGAAAGAGTATGGAAAAATATTCAAAGTGGTATGTCGGATCAACATTTTAATGACCACCCTAGTACACAATATAACAACCTCAACCCTAGAGACATTTTGGAACCCTAGGATAAAAAAGAAATTAGGAATTTTGAAAACATTCTATTACTATTAACTCCCAAAATTCCCTCATATTTAGACAAATTAAAATTAAAATGATTCATCGATCTAATAAGGGATGTTACCCTATTGAACATGGCCTTGAAGATGATTAAAAACATAAAATGTTGAAATAACTAGGCATTGGGGTTTCCCTTCTACCATTTGTGATTCCATAACAAATGTGATAACCCCGATTCCTAAATGTGCATCCTTAGCTAAAATGATCTATCCCAATCATGATAATTTATGTCTTGGAGATATTCATATCCATATATTGTATCCCCATGAGGCAAACTCTCTATCTTCCAGTGTGGCTAAATAAGAGCACATGCCATCCAGGACCTGTCTAGAAGGGTGTTGATGGGGGCGTATGACTACAAGATGATCAATGATTCAATAAAGGAATATGATGATGTAATCACAAAATTAAATAATAAAATGTAAGTTCATATATTTTCTAAACATCCGCGTTACAATGGTAATAATATCACATTTAATGTTTGGAGTATTTTCAAGGTCGTCCCAAACATCATTGGAAATGTGGAATTCTTCCTAAATTTTCCTCAGTTAAATTAATCCCCAAATCTAGAAGATATCCCATAGAAAGATCCTACCATTCTATGGTATAGATGAAAAAAATTAATGCTATAAAAAAACTAAATAATCATCCCTATAAGGATTTATAGTTGACGGTACATGAGGAACGTATAAATCCATGTTTCCTTATTTTTTTTAAAAGGTTGGGGCCGAAGCCTCATTTTTATTAATAAAGCAAAGCAAAGACCTCTTTTAAATATGGATATCATGCAATAGATTCTAAATTTTTTTCCTTCTCTACCTAACCCATAATGTTCATTCCCATTTATTAGAGAAGTTTCATTCTATGCCGAAATACCACATTGAACTCCAATAACGTTTTGGGCCATCCAAAGTGGAGATTATTGCATTTTATTAACTAATAGAATTCGGTTGATGAGAAAGATCATGACCGTCTGGATGAAGAGGGGAATTAGAAAATGTATAATATAGCCCCCAAAATAATAACACAATTAACTAATTGTCCTCCAAAACAATATTTTGAATGCATTAAATAGAGGGTCATATAATGTGAGACAAAATATTGTATTTAGGTGAAAGAATGATAATTTCATCCTTAATATTGAATTCATATAAATGTTTTTTTTGTGATAGGGGATATTATTTATGCTTTTTTGGAATAATCTCTATTAAATCTTTATTTAGGGAAAAGAAATTAAGGATGAACATTGTAGTTATCAGTTATCACTATTCTTTGGCTCTCCACATTAGACGATATCTATAAACAAGAATCCATTTACATAAGTGAATGATGTATACATTAGAAGGCTTTTATCCCTAAAAGGAATAAAATATGAGTATGGATTTGGAAAAATTATATGAAATGTGTGACCCATTCCAAGCAATTAAAAATGTGTTATCCTTTTTGAGTATCATGAATCACATGACCCATACATGTGTAAATGGTCTCTTTTATTGTTACAAATCTTGTGATCTTGTAACCATCAGATGATAGATCCCATAATCCATGAAAAGTATGAAATATTATCCCATGACCAGGGGTGTACATTATAACTCAAATAAATTAACATTGGTTAGTTCATAGATTGAATAAGAGATCCATTGAGACAAGGTGATGAAAAAAAGAGTTCACGTGATAATATCACATGACTAGTTATTGTGAATTGCTCTAGTGATAGGGTTACACGAATTAGTGATGAGAAGTGTTCATGTTAGAGGGTAAATTTCAAGATCTCTTGAGTTTTGGGTCAAAAGTGAAATGATTATACACTCACTATACTATTTATAGGTAACTATATAGAATATTAATGGTCTCCCAAAATACTAAGAAACACTCATAATACTAACTGACATAATTCCATAACACTTGGGTGAGAATTTACATCCTCAAAATCTGGTCCTTAAGAATTCTCTTCTGGGTGGGGGGATAGTTTACTCCTGGTAAAAGAGAATAAACAATTTGAAAAATTAAGAAATTCAAAAATAGAATGTATTATTTTACTACAAATGAAATAAAGGAAAAGCATGGCTATGTGGGATCAATAACTTGGGTCACATAAACTATTTAACCTTCAATATGACACTAGATTTCATGAACCTAGGAACAACACACAGAAGGGTTATGAGCATCGTGTGACATGCTACATGATCACATCAAGGCCCTATGACATGTCTTCCTGATCAGATTAATCCCCATTAAATATCACACATGATCTTGAAAGAAACCTCATATAAGACTTTTTGATCATATGAAAAGATATATGATAATCACCCAAGGTGTTTATAAAATTAAAGCTGAAAAGGGGAGAAGGATATTGCGAGGGGAGTTATGTTTATTTTCATACATTGTGGTTATGTGTTTCCCATGATCTATTAAGGATTATGAGAAGACCCTTATATAATTTTTCTTTGACCATGGGAATGCCTCATTTATCAAGTGACTTGACCTCATGATGTCTATTCAACATGTATGTTTGATCACAGGACACCCCGATAGACAACTCATGAGAGAATATCATATGAAATATAAAATAATAGGTGGAAATTTCTACATTGTATTTCTTGAAATGGGGATATGTATTTCAGGTTATCTGTTTATTGTTCATGTTAAGACCCATCAACAAGTAATATTGACCTTAAAAAGGTCTCCATAAGAGTTTCCAAAATCATGGGAAATGACCTTTGTTAAACAAACCGATCTCGTGAAGACCACAATCCATGTTAAACTGACAATGTGAGGCCCTTTTTCATATAAACTCAATCATGGGAAGGTTATCAGTCATACAAATTCGATTATGTAAAATAAATTTTTCCTTCCCATTTTGATTATATGAGATATATTTATTATTATATGGGGTAAGTAAATCTTGTAATTATGGATAGATCACACCATCATTATTTATCACATGACACAAAGGTGACGTCCCTGATCACATGTGCCCCATAATAGTATAAATGTGGCTGACCAAACTAGTCACCCAAGTCAGCCAATTACAGGGTTAGGTAATCAAAAATAACAAAAAATGTCTCATATATAATGAAAACAATACAAACAACCAGTTTTCAAAATATAGAAAGGGAGACACAATGGATAAAAATAGTATAAACAAAAAATTATGACAATTCTTGAAAACAAGACTCCCTATAACCATAATTAACCTCCAAAACATCCAAAAATGTAATAGTAATGTAATGAGAATCATGCATGATACAAAATGCACATCCCATTCCTTATATCATAAAAAAGGTCTAGAGTTTCCCACAAGTTGAGTAAGGTTTTAAGAAAAAGAGCCTATTATGATAGCACAATGAGATCTATACAATTTATAATACCTTGAATTAACAAGCCCAAGATTTAAAATAAAACAATTTTACTATAGTTTTTTTATTAAAAATTTTAAAATCCGTTTTCAAACCATTGTTGATTTTCCCATGCTCCATTTCATATTTTAAAAATATAGAGAAAAATTAGGTAATGATACAGAAAGATTAACATCCATGCGAGAAAATATACATAAAATAATATATCATGAAATAAACAACCATAAACAAAAATGCACCTTATTATAATATGTAGTAGACACTCACGATCCAAAAAATTCAAAAGGATGGATCCAAAAAATATTGAGACCTAACACATTCAATTAATATACAATAGTTTATCTCCAAGTGGTTTCCCAAACACTAGTTCTACTAGTTTCTCTTTTTTGACACACCCAATTATCCCACTATTCTATTTTAGATAATTTATATTTAAAATAATTTCCCATATTTTTATTAAACCATTTCAAATCCAATACATTCAGCCTAAATATTTTAAAATCATTTTTCAATTACCAATCATTGAAATTCTATTTTAAAATAAAAAACCCTTTTTGAATGTGAAACCATGCCATTTCCAATTTCAAAAATCGAAAATCTATTTCAATTCTCAATAAATAAGTATGAAATAAAATAAATTCAATAAATTAAAACCCTTGTACAAATAGACCTCCCTCAATGACGTAAAAACTCATCTGCCTTTGAAAAAATGGATTAGAATCCATGAAAACATCCCTTGGAAGACAAGGAATGACTAGAGAATATAAAAGGATTAATAGAAAACACAATCTGATTACCCATCCCCCCAAAAAATATTTTCAAAACTAGAAATGTGACAGAATATTAGGTACATTATTACTTAAATAGAAAAATTGATTAGCCCTTATTATCAATCGCTGAATAGAGTGATATGGAGGGAAGGGAGTCACTAAAAAATAGATTGGGAAAGAGAGATGGACAAGAGGTGGAGGCTGCAAAAAAATAAGGGTGAAAACACCCACATAATATCCTAAAAGATGTAACTCAATAAATTACATGTAATATAGTATTTTATAGATCAAGAATTTATATCATTTTATGTTATGCCAAGAAACACATCACATTTTTATGTAAAAAAGTATTTTATAATTACATGACTTGTAACCCATACCAACATGTACAATTCCGATGTAGTGTATTCATTTAACGGGATGTGTCCAACAACCAATATAGTTTGTGTAATCCCAATACAAGTAGTTTCATTTCCATGAAAATAGTAGAAAATGTAGTTTTATGATGAAAAATCTAAAAAAACTATAACATCACTATTAGAGGTATCCTCCCAATTCATGGTCAGTTATACTTCCAAAAAAATGTAAACCAAATGTAGAAATAAAAACATACAAAAAATAAAGGAAATTAGGTTTTACAATCACCCCACCATAAAATCTTTATGTCCCAAAAAATTGATCAAGATCTCATATCCACAAAAATATAAGGCCCCTACGGCCTACAAAATGACTCCCTCCCAAAAATATAATCGTGAGCCAGCCAGCAGGGCTATAGTAACCAACCCAGGGGGATCATTTTACCAAAAATTACATTATCTTAAAGATATATAATCGGAAATGGTTTATCAACAAATGTGGTATTGGGATCAAGATCACCATCCTTCCATCAAATTACCTATGAGGTTTCTGATATATACCTCCACAATAGGGAAACATGAAACATGGTGTGTATATAAATAGAACAAAATGATAAAAGAAAAATATAGGAGATCATATATAGTCATCAAATGATCTCAAATGGGCCCACAAATCTCAAGGATAACATTCCTTACATACCCAACAGATGATGTTCCATGCTCGGGGAGACTATCAAAAATACCTGATCACTGACCTCAAATTACAATGGTTGATGAAGATAGTACACATAAGATTTCAGATTACTATGTTTCATGCTCAAATGACTCTAGATCAACTAAACCATCTCTTTAATCTCCTTAACAACACTCAACTAAAAAAAGAAGCACTCTCCCAATGCTTCCCATCATAAGGAAGATCGACTTGGACACCCATAAAAATCATCATGGGGTGCCATCCTGATCGAATTATGTTAATAATTTTTATAGGAAAACTCAATTAATGGAAACTTCTTATCCCAAGATTCACCAAAATCAATATCACAAGCCTGGAGTATATCCTTAAAAACCTAGATTTCCCTCTATATTTTTTCATCCATCTATGGATGATATGTCGTACTCAAATTCAAATTGGATCCCCTTTATTCTTGCAAACCTCTCTAGAATTAGGATTTAAATCTCAAGTTCCTATCAGAAAGAAACATAAATGGAAACCCAAAAATTTTCTCAATATCTTATATATATAAATCCTCAATTTGTTTTACATTCTTCATTTCCTTTATAGGTAATAAATGTGATGATTTGATGATTCTTTCAAAAATAACCCAAATTTCATCCTTCCCTGTAGTATTCTATGGTAAAAAATGATAAAATCCAATGAAATATCATCACAATAGCTAAAAAATGGGTAAATTCTTAACAAAACTATAGGTCTGGGGTTTTATGTGATAACTATTTGAAAAGTGAGACAATGTGATACAAAATATGAAAAAACTACCTCATCTATAATCACCAATACTAACATCTCAAATCATGGTACATCTTTGTAGTCCCATGGTGCACAGAACAACATATCCAATTTGCAAAATCTATGAAATACTATATCAGGGAGATTATAATAACCAACCTTCTATTTAAGCACAAATCTCCCCTGGGAGGTTGATAATTTACACATGAGGTCTCCCTGCCATTTACAATTTATACAAATCATGGAATCTCAAGGTCTATTTTCTACTCAAGTAGAAATTTCTCATCAAAATATGATTAAATAATTATCAGAGTCAGGAACACCTATCAACCATCATCATTCACAAGAAAGATCATCTTGGAAAACAAACACATTAAATACCATTGCTCATCTATGTCCTTTACTATTTGGGTTGGAAATTTTCTTCTCAATGCATCAACTACCACATTTCAATTCTTTGGATATATATGATATCAAAATCAAAGTGTTGAAGATACTCAACCAAGACTCCTTGTCACATGTTCAGATCTCATAGATTAAAATTTTAATTTTGGATTTCCTGATTAGAGTATATCATCAATGATTCTCCAAAAAGACAGCGATGTTAGGTTTTTAGTTCATGCATAATTGCATCCAACTCAAGATCACAGGTAGTGTATTTATTTTTCAAGAGGTTTTAACTACTATGATCCAAAAGGAAAAACCTATTTTTCACGCATAAAAACACAACCCAAACCTATGTGAGAAGCATTATAAAAACCATCATAACCCGATCCTGGTTCCATAAGGATAAAAACTAGTTCTAAATTCATCTTCATATTCAACTCCTAAAAATATACCAAACAAAAGTCATTCAATTCAATATTTAAACCATTATAGGATAATTATTCTATTGAAGATGAAATCTTTGAGAAGTCCCAATCAATCCATATTTACTAACCCACTAATCCTAAGATGATATAGATCTCAAATAGGTTTTTGAGTACCCCCAAGACATAAATTCCAGTTGCATTTTAGGATCTACTAGTACTCATCACTTAGATTTGACATTCCACAAACACATTACCTCTCAAATCCATGACTCGCACATGGAAGGATTACCATATATAATAAGTTCCTCATGGTTTGAATATTGATATCACAATGGTCTCTATTCTTCTTCTCTTTCATATAGTACACCAATATATCATATACGAACACAACAATAAAATATTCTATCAACAAAGGAAACATTTTGTTCATAAAATACTTAAATAACACAGTGGAGTTAGCGAGTATAAATGGAACAAACAAAAAATAAAAATGTCAATATTAAAAATAAAATGATATCATGGGTATAACTTTTTCTTAGAATCTCAATGGTGGTTCCCTGACTGTTGGTCAATCATTGAAAACCTATCATCCCCTCTCTGCTTCTTAAAGTGATCATCAATTCTAGGTAAAGGATATTAGTTCTTAATTATCCGTCAATTCAACATTTGATAGTCAAAAAATAATACGGATCCCATTTTTATTCTTAAAATATATTTTAGGAGAATCCCATAGGGACAAGCTAGGATGAGTAAGTCCTCTGGCCTTCTGGATGAAATGTTGGACCATAAGTTCACCTACTAAGAATATTCCATTCTATAGTATTCTATATAAGTGGGAATCAATATTGGAGTAGGTAAATAATAAATAGGACCTCCATATTTGGTATTAAAATAGAAAAATAATCAACAAATACCTCAAGGGATGCATACAAAACAATATGTAAATGACAAGCCAAGCATGGTTCAATAGCAGCAAGATAAATTTATGACAACTGACATGAGATTATACCACCATAAAGAACAATTGGCCCCACCCTTTAGGATTTATAGTCCCAACCACCCAATAAAACATGATTGATGCTATCTGTATATAAGAACTATACATGGCAATGATAACAGTCTAACTGGGCCTTCACGCTAACCATCCAATCTATGCTGACAATATTGTCAAATATGTCAAGATAAAGGACTAGAAATCCAAAACCACCTCAAAGTTTCCTATCACTAGCCGACATGTGGGACACTTGAAACTTCATTAAAAATGGATTCTTAAAGTAATGAAAATATCCCACAAGAAATACATATCATTTGAATGTAAACCCAATATTTCATCCAAATTTTACAATATATAATAATGAGTAGGACCTATATCAAACAATTATAGAACCAAAGAAGAGGAAAGAAAAACGGTACCTCTAAATGTAGTTAACCATGTTTCAGATTCCTCTTCTACAAACTATTCCAGATAAAGTCATTTGGACATAGCCACTTGGACATCCCTTTTTCCGAAGAATGAGACCAACCACCCTTGGTATTATCAACTTGAACTTGTGATCCCTTGGTGAATGTGGTTCATGCCTCACTACTTTGGGAAATCTTATCACGGAAACATTTAATATGTCCATATTTCCCACAATGATGACATGTTTGAAAATACTATATACAATGAAGCCTTGTGTGACCACACCACCAACCTAGTATCAAATAAACTATTGATTACCTAAAGAAACCCCTCAAAAAAGTCCTACAAAAAATTGACCACTCTAGAACTACCTTTTCAAATAAGAAGAATTTCCCTTGTTAATCCTGTACTAACTAAAGATCTATTGAAGCCAATATTTCCTACTGCATATGCCTCAGCCAATGTTTCTTTATCCACTTCCTATAAAATGTTTGCAAGTCACAAAAGAACAAGAATTTACTGATCATCATCCATTATCACCATCTTGAACCTTATATCCTTTAGGAAATCATTGGTGAGAAGATCTAGTTCTATATGTACCATCTTAGAAAAATGGGTGGATTACACCAGAATGGTATTATTCACATTATAAATGGTTAAGAACACTTGGGTATTTTCTTAGGCTAATGTATCAGGATAAAAATTCTAATTAATGACCATATTGAAGGAATACTATGTAATAAATTCATTCAACATATCTTGCATTATCAATTCTCAACATCTTCTTCTTGGCCCCTTGAGAATATATGTGGTAAAAACACAAAATAATCTCCAAGAGGCTTCAAGAAGATTAAGATTGTCATCCAAGACACTCTTCTTACTCATTTGGTACTTTGTCCCCATGAAAGATTGGTGGATTCTACTTGGTAAATTCTGATCCCTAATCAACTACTCATCCTGGGTTCACTGTGCCTACTAACTGGATATTATTGATGGTGTGGACTAGTACTTCTACCAAATAAGGGTCTAATAAAGGATCCTTCTATGGAACCTATCTCGTGGCATCCCCTATTGAATTTGGAATATCTATTCAAGGAGGAATTGCCTATAAAATAAAATACAATAACTAATCATTCACATGAAACTCCAAAACCATTAAACCAAAAAGAAGAATCCAAAAGAATGATTTAAAAGAATAATATATTAATGTAGTTCTGAATTATACCAAAAATTGAAAACACCTTTAGTAATGACCATGTCCATCTAGATAAACTCCCCAGCCTAGTTTATTTAAACATGTATACACACACAAAGTCCCTGAACTTTTTAGATAGGTTATTTTAAAGAAGATTCCCTATAAATTTATTCAAATCAACATAAATACTTTGTCATTGAATTAGTAAATATTTCTTAGTCATCCATGGAAACATGGATTCAGTCACAGGAGTGAGATGGCCAAGCCCGTTTTCGCACCTACTGTCTAAATTCCGATGATCCTACTCTTGTCTACCTTAGACATATTACTAACTAAAAGAATTATAAAACCCATCAGGATGATTATCCGCTCTGATACAAAATTGTAATAATGAATCCTGGAATGAAAAAATCCATCAGCCATGTGAGTTAATTATGAGGTGTGGTAAACAAAAATAATGAAATAAGTATCATATATAATTGAAACAAGATAATCAACCAGAGAGAAAATTATAATGAAGAGAGATACAACTGATCCAAATAGGATATACCATAAAGTATGAAAATTTTATAGAAAAAGTATCCATGTGACCAAACATCACCTGCATACCATCCAAAAATTAAATAGAAATGTAAATAGAATCCTACATGCTATATAATTCTCTAAATTTACCTATATCCCAAAAAAAGCACTACATACACCCATAAATAGAAGTAGTGTGTGAGAAATAGATCGCAATAGGATACCACCAAGGGATCTCAAAATTTGAAAATAATAATAATGTAAATGTCCAGGCATTAAAACAACAAAAATTTACAAGAATTTTTATAAATATAACTATTTTAAATATTTTTTCAACAATCCTTCGGTTTTCCAAAATTTCATGTTATAATTTTCTAATATATAAAAAAATAAGGTAAAGATATATTAATATAAACATCTATTTTATCCAATATGCAAAAATAATCTATCATAAAATAAACAACTAGAAACAATAATGAACATTCCCATATGGATCTTTCCTATGGGAAAAATACATTCTAGACACTCATGAACCAAAAAAATCATATGGTTAGATCCAATTAATATAGATTCTTTTAACAGTTCATTGATATATAAGAGTTTAACTCCCAGTGGTTTCACACACACAATGTCTAGACATGATTCTTTCTTAACGCACATGTGGTTCCTATCCTGTAATGTCTGTCAATTTAAATTTTAAAAAGCCCGCTCCCAATTTTATAAAACCATTTC
The DNA here is from genome assembly GCA_963277665.1 of Viscum album. Classification (NCBI taxonomy): domain Eukaryota; kingdom Viridiplantae; phylum Streptophyta; class Magnoliopsida; order Santalales; family Viscaceae; genus Viscum; species Viscum album. The sequence continues at coordinate 731,301,947 of OY728155.1, forward strand.
AAATCCATGAAAATATACTTTAATGATTGAAAATCCATTTTCCATTTTAAATATAAAAACTATATTTTCAAAGTAAAAACCCTTTCATAAATGATAACACATTATCTTTTCATTTTCAACACATGGAAATCCTTTTCAAGTCTCAAGTAATCAATAATTACTATAAGCATTTTATAAAATAAGACATGTGAATAAATCCACATACTAGAAGGATGTAAAAAACCTATCCTCCTTTGAAAATGGGGGATGGAACCCACAAAAACAGCCTCTATAAGATAAAATATAACTAGAGACTGGAATTTATTGATATAAGACAAAATTGCGTGAAGCATCCCTACCCAAAACGTTGTCATAACCAAAAATGAGAGAAAAACAAAGAAGAATGGTTACTCGAATAGATGATGTTATCATACCTATAGATCAATCACATAACAGAGTAGTATAGAGAGAATGGGGTCAACCAAACAATTCTTAGTGCAAGAGCACTAGTAGAGAGTAGGGGGCTTCAAAATATAATGAAGCCTCAAATACCCACATGGAAGCCTAAAATCCGTAACTCCATAAATTACAAGGAATTTAAGAATTTACACATCATGAAATTCTTTCATTTTAAATTGATTTGAAAAACTTTATATTTTCACATTACATGACTTCTATCTCTTAAATAATATGTAAAATTATCACATTGGGTACTCATTTCATTGGATGATTCTAGCAGCCACTACACATCATGTAATCCCATTACACACCATGAAAGTTCCCAATAAGAGAAAAAATTACATGTTTATGCTGAAAATGATAATAAATTTATGACTTCACCATTACAAGTATCATCTTATTATATGGTATAAAATACACCCCCAACAATCAAGGGAATTCATAATCATGGATTAAAACATACCTGATAGAAAGGTCATGGTGTGTTATATGGATCAATCATGAAATGATATATGATAACTCAAGTAAATATGTGATACTTTACCACCTTTCATGGAGTCATAGATATGGGGAAGAGATGCCTATGAAACCCCTCTCATCACATAGAAAACACAAAAATAAGAAATAGATAACTTCCAGAAGTGAAGCATGGCGCGATCTGAAGTGTCTAACACCTTAGAAATTATAGTGTGTAACTTATGCGATAAAAAAATATGTGTTTTAACTTCATGTGATAATTTCATTGATCATTAGAATGATTTTTGGAATGTCAAATGGATCATACAAAGGGCCTTTGACATTTTATTTTTATCATGTTATTCCTTAGTAGTTAGGTTCTTAAAATGTATAGCTATATTTATAGAAAATACTAAATATGATATAAGTTACACATGAAGAAAGATATTTTTTTACTCATGTTAACGACTTATGTGCTTCATGTGACTAATTACATGACAATGTGAGGACACACGGGATATGTCAGTTGGATCATGTGATATTCCCCAGTCATATGGGCTTGGCCATTCGACATCCTTCAGAAATTTCATCCATTTTTACATGAATGGACCGTAAAATTTAAACTTAGATCATTCAAAGAACCATGTCCATGATGACCTTTCTGTAAACAATCCCTCAGATGTGATAGTTTTGATCAGGTGAAGACCTCTGGATGTGTCAGCTATTTTAATATGACACAATGGAAATTTCAGGAAGACACTAACAAAATTTCATCTAGGTTCATGAAAGGAAAATAGATGTGTCAGAATAACATCCTCACCTTATACATGATAGGAAGACATCCAAATACATACTCAAACATTTCAAGAATACATTCTCAGGAATGCCATATTTTAACAGTGATGATACATAGATATATTACCCTAAACCATGTAGACCCATAACCATGAATCTTTGGTCTAATATTTCCCATCCAAATGGGATGTTTTCATATTTAACTATACTTATGGGATCGTTATTCCATCTTACATTTTGCAATCGATTACTCATAATCCCAAATCTCTATACGTTAGAGAATAATGGTTGGATATCCTTCCTAAGGATCCACTATGGTGTATGTCCCTCTATATTAAATTTAATCCTATTCATAGAAACCACACCTTGTGAGTCTAAAATTCTTCCTTCTTCATCATTATATTAGTAATATATTCTTAGTTACAATGTATTTTATTCCTATTATAAGCATGATTTGTGGGATGGATTTTTAAGGCCTGAGAACCAGATCAAACACCCCTTTGGGGTTTATTCAATATGTAAGTCCTACATCCAAATTGAATATGCCTAATAACTTTATATCTCATGTTTCTAACAATGATCATAAATTAAGTGATGTTATGGATTATAAATTATCATATCACTATCATCATAAAATTCTCCCAAACAAGGGAAACCACGGTGTGTATAAACCCGATGATACAAATATATCATTATATAGAAATCCAACATGGTGTAGGTCTCTATGTAATTATCATATTGATAATATCTTGAGAAATAATCCTCCCAAGTATTAATTATCCATCCCCACCTAACATAAGGATAAAAAAACTAAACTATAGAGACTCTAATTATTTTTATAAGAAGGATACATATGATGCCTTCCTAGGGCATATACTTGAATCCAAATTCTTAAAATGCCTTCATATATCTCATTTTATTATGATGTTAAACTGAATAGATTGGACCCAAATGAACTATGTGGTCTTTTATCGATTTAATCATAGGAAATGAGGGACACCACATAGACACTAGATCCTATTTTTTGATGCATTAATCACCTTCTTGAATAGAAATATACACTAGGTTGATTAGATTTATGGTTCTAAAACATTATAATCCATCCATTTCATAGAAATGATGACAAATATGTGAAGAAATTTTAATACATTAAAATGGATTCATTAATAGGAGAACCTTTTACAGATATAGGGATTCAACACCTTGTTGATTTATTTGGGTAACTTGCCCCATATGGTTGTTTGGGAAAGATTAATTGACATATATTAAATCTATAAGTGAGTCCTAGAGTAGGTAATAATTTTCCCTCCAAAACTATTTAATGATCCTGACTTCCCATTCTCTAATCCAATACCAGTTCCTAACAATCATTGGGTTTGAAACCCAAATCAATCATGTGGCACTGGTAATCATGCTTATAAATTGTTACAGATGTGTAACATCCCCAACCCTAGTGTCATGGATCTGGTTCCATACATTATTACATTGAAAAATATACAATGGATTTAATTTTTATGGGCTCATAAATTTAGTAGTTTTAGTGAACTTGATACCTACATGACACCCATTTTATATTGGGAATAGAAAATTAAACATAATACATAACAATATAAAATAAACAACATCCTTGAAGACTCATTCAAATATCAATTCATCATAATGTTGGGAAAGGAATAAAAATAACAATGAGCTAAAATTCTTATAAAGGTTTTTGTATAGTGAAATCTAAAATGAATCAATAATAATAATAATCAATATGGCATGGTAAACAACTGGACACACATGCAATATAATCAATAATCTAGTTATAAAATGCATCCTTAGTTAATATCATTGTAAAACTCTCATGGATAATATTTAATGAATTATGAATGAAGTAAATTATTAATTATCTATCTTCATGTTTCATAGTCAATTGATACCTTTACTATAATGTTCATTCAACAAGATATTATAAAACATACTACATAAAAACCCATCAAATTTGGAAACCAGATTCATCTCATGAGACTACCAATTCATGGAGGGGATTTCTATAACTAGTACCCAAGCTATTTATTTCATGACCAAATAATTCCTCATCTATAAAATAATAAATTTATTTCAGATAAAATCTTCCATATGAAATATTTGTATTGTGTAAAGGATATATATGTTTTAATATTTCCCCAAACAATCAAATAACATTCAAATTAAACTCCTTATGTAAAAATGTTATATGGTATAAGAAATAATCATATCCATCATGAGAGAATTTTTAATTTTATGATAAAGTTAATTTCTAATAAAAAATTATCACAAGAATGTTATTGTCTCAATATAATGATGACAATCTCAAAATGAGTTATATTTTAAAATAATTCTTTCTATTTGATAATTTTTAATTAAAATACACATGGATAAAATATATCATATTGAAACTTAAAATACTATGAATAATGAATTATTCATGATATTACATTTCAAAGGTCTAGTATATGCACAACAAAAAACGTTTATTGGTGGATAATAAAAAATAAGTCTCAGGGGAATGTATATTTTGATGAAATACCTTACCACATGATTCTTTTTGTCCAAACACTGTTTAACCTCCTATATAGTTATTTTTGACATGTAATTAAATTAAAACAGAACCATATTAATTTATAGAATATCTTATATGATCCTTTTGAAAACATATTATCTCCCTCTCATTAATAATACTTCATTGTTTTCATTGTTTTGTGTGTTAGTTTCCTTTTTTATCATTTGTTATTTATCCTTAAAGGTCATGTTGTTGAAGTTGTTATATAATTATATCATATTTATAATAATAATATTTATATAATTATAATATTTATACTTCAACTATAATTTCAAAACCAATCATGAATTTGGGTTATGAAAAATTAAGTAAGTTTTGATCAGGGAGACGGTAAGCCATACATACTCATAAGTAACATTTCCATTTTTCAATGATCGTTATGGAAATGATGTATGTAATATATTACCATTAAAGAGTGATTATAATATCATATATTTCATATTATATACTTATATGTGTCATCCATGTTGTGGGACAATAAAACGATAGTCGCATCGCATCGTGAAGATTTTAGTCCACATGTAGACGGACGATGTTATATTATTTACTTTAGTGAAACAAAAATATTATATATATATATATATATATATAATATTTAATGGTGGTTAAAAATGTCATTAATTATTAATTATTTCATTTCTATATCATATAATCTTCAAATTTAACTTTATCATCACTTATATATAGTGTTAGTGAATGAAGAATTACATCACATTGTAAGGTGGTAGTCTTTCGTACACACGAGAAATGTAATTAGTTATCGTACAGAATAGAAGGTAAAAAAATGTATGATATAGTTACTATATAGGTATAAATATTTTATAAATATAATATATATTTATACTTTACATTCATCATCATGAAAACCTTGAGAGGTGGAAGTGGAAAAATGATCAACATTGGTTCGTGAGGCGGTAGTTTGTTGTACACAAGAATAAGGATTGTGTAACCCATTTGATGGAAATAGACAAGTTTTTTGGTCATCCAATTATTATAACAACATCCTATTATATTTAATATACTTAATTTATTATATCATAATGGTAAAATATAAATTAAATTTGGTAGATAATTTAGTAAAATAATGATGCTTGTCAATGAACATTACCTCTTCTTCCAGTATCCTACAAGGGGTTTCACTAAATCCTTAATATGTTCAATTAGTGGAAAATAATGAAATCTAGTATGATGTTAGGGATGTTGTGAAGTGATTTGGGAAGTTATTTCCAAAAAAATGGGTTTTAATGTTTGAATAAGACAGAAGAGTGTGTTCTCTTTTATAGTTGAAGTGGTGTGTCATTTTAGTAAATACCAAATGATATTCAGTATTGGTAGCTCAATATTATCTCAAGTTTCAAAAATATATATATTTATTGATTTGTAGGGATGATGTAGTCAATACAACCCTCCACCACAGAATACAACAAAATTTCTAAACATTTTTCCCTTAACATCCAATTTTCTTTATTTTTACAATTTTGGTTTTTCATTACGATCACTATTTTTTTAACCTATGTAATTTATAATATAAGAATGTATTAAAGTGATTCCATCTAGTTAATTTGGATAAAATTTTCCTAAATTTGAAATCCAATTTATCAAATAAAAACATGTCTATTGAAATTTTATTTTAACACAAGCGCATATATATGAAAAAATACCATTTTAAACATAACCAAACTAACACTATTTTTTTATATAGGTTATAATGTAATATCATCAATTTTAAATGAAAACAAATATATTTTTTGTTAATAAATTACTGGTATTCTTTTGGGAATGAAATTATTTTTCAATACTTTTATTTATTATGGCTTTAACAAATAGGAAAATATCTTTTTATACTCTAGAATATTCAATGGATTATTTTAGGAGTGTAGTGCTGAGATAGCATCAGACTTCAAGGTCTGTAAATCCTTAATATTGATAAAATAAATTACATAGATATACTATATTATTCATGATTTCTTTTAAAAAATTAAATTCAAATCAAATGGTGCTTTATATGACAAATCAGGGACCACCCTTAGGTTTTGGGTGTGAGGTTTACCCTCAGTGTGATGTAACATTTATGTGTGTCATGAATTTAGTAAAATTTTATATGAGGATAATTTATTTAAAAATTTATTATGTATTTCACTAAAATAATAATCTATCTCTTGAATGGTGTTTCTTATGGAAAATTTAGGACCGCCATTAGGTCTTGAATGGGGGTTTCACCCTCGACATGACATAGCATTTGTGCATATCAGGTAATTCGTTACATACCACATAATGGTAAAAAATATTTATTTAAATATTTTGTTAGAAATATAGAAAATATAATAATAATAATAATAGTATTATTATTATTATTATTATTATTGTCAAATAAAAAAATTAAAATATACATCATTAATTAGTAGTTTTGTTACTTTCTAAATAATGAGTGAGAAAAGTAATTAATATGATATTATTAATTGTTCTTAAAAAATGTATGTATATGGATAATATTAATTTTCAACAATTATCAGTTATTAAGGGAATTTTTAATTAACATGTTTATGGTGGTAAAAATATATGAGATTTGGTAATTAAAATAAAATATTGTTGTTATTATCAGTATTATAAAAATGGGAAAATAATATTAATGAGTATATATATTTTATGTGTAAATACATGCGATATATATAAACATGTGTGGGTATATATATGTATATACAAATATATATATGTGTGCTTGTATATATCATATATATATGGGGTAATTCGATATATGTAAATATTCACATATGCGACTGTATGTATATATTTACATATACAAGTGTATATATATGGTTGTGTATATATACATATATTCATTATTATTAATATATTTAATTAAAGAAATGAAAAATTGATTTATGTAGAAGAGTTAAATAAAAGATAAATATTTAATAAATTGGGTGTTGTTTAATTAAGTGTGGTGCTAAAATATTATCATATACATTTAATAAATTTTATCAATTCATATTTAATTAAATGATAAAAATATGTTAGAGACTGTTTTTTTGTCCATTGATGGGAATGAAATTCCCCTTGACGCCTCTCCCATCACATTCACACCCCTCTCACTTTATTTCTTCCTTCTATCATATATTTATTTTTTTTATTTTATTTTTTTCCCAAACATCCATATCTAATATCTCACGTGATATTGATCGAATGGATTTGTCATCAGTGTCATTGGATTTATCTTGATGATCATATTTTTTAAACTAATTTTGTTTCCAAAGGCAATGAGGATTAGGTTGTTAGATTATATTTATAAATTAATCATTGTGGTCAATCCACATTAAACTTATGGAAATAATTTCTTAATATTAGTTAATTCTTTACATAGGTTATTGGTATGATTTTTTTGTTTCTTAGTGTGAAGTATATGTCTAGGATGTCCTTTTTTTATATACTTTTTAAGGGCTGTTAGCATGACTAGTTGGCATGTATGGTTTTTTCATGAGAGAAATGTTTGAGGCTTGATCACATGATATTTGTGTGTGTGTGTAACCTTAAATTGTGATTTTGATTAATGAACATGGATTTTTTAGATGATTATACTACATTTTTGGCATGATACCAATCTGTTATATTTGATACATTTTTTTATGTACAATTTTGTCTCTGTAGTTGAGTTAGGATGAGACATGTGGACTATCCCCTTCTAAGGGTGGGGTGTAATATATTGATATGAACACACATGGGATTTAACTTAAAATGGATGTGTCAAACTTGTTTTCTCACTTATCCCATCAAGTAAGAGGTTGTGAAAGACAAGGATGTTGACATTCCTACCGGCATTGTGCAGATGTTGTTATTTTTTTCCCAGCATGTTGTCGAAGTAAACAGAGATGGTTTTCGAGGACCCAACATGTGTTTGGTACCCATGGGATATATTTTTTTTATATTTTCACCCATTTTATATTCATGGGATACACTTTAATATTTTATTCACTTTTGTTAATGTTCGTTGCGGGTGTGCTACTGAGTCTTGTAATCTCACCATAATCTGACTTTTCAGTGCACTTGTATATGTCATGATGAGTGACATAGTGAAGGTAAAAGGCCTTATATTGGATGGTTGACTAGGTGGATTAAGGGAATAAGGTTATTTCTATACTATGTTCCTGAGGGATTTCTCCTTTTACCTTTATTTACAAGAATTACTTGTATTGTTTATACTTTTTTTTTGTTTCAGTTATTATATAATCTATGTCAAATTCAGTTTTCTATATGTATTATGATTATTTATTTATTTATTATAATGATGTTGTTATTTATCAGTCCTATGAAATTATAATGAGTGTATAGTCTCTCCATTAATAGATTTATACCATCTCTTCTAATCAAAAGCCTCTTACTTATGGGGAGACGCACATGATGTCATGTTGCACTCTCCCTCAAACCCATTGGTTTTGGTTGGGAAGTTACAGTAAATATATTGATTATAAAAGAACAATTTATCCACAAATATAACTTATATTTTATATTTTATTATTTAAAAAAATTGTACAATAGAGGACTTGTAGTAATTTTATATAATTTAATAAAATATTATTTTACATCAAATAACATTATTTTTAATTATGAAATTATTTATTTAAGTTGAATATAAAAATATTAAGATAATTATGGAATTAAAATATATTTTTCCCTATTTTAACATTATATATTCATCTAAAAAATAATAGAACACAATAATTCATTCAATTTACTTCACTTATTTTATTTTTAATATTACATATTTAATTTAATGTTAACTAAATAATTACAATGTGGAAATTTATTAATATTATTATGTAATTATTTAATCTCAAAAAATTAAAAAATCAGTAATTAAGATAAAATAAACTAATTTATATTTCCAAATAATATATATAAATGGAATAATTAGGTTTTCCCTATTCCAAATAATTATAGATATTAAAAGTAAGAAATGATTCTATATAATCTTTTTCTGTACTCAACTTATTATATAGGATAGATTCTTCAAAAAGTGTCCCAAAAACTCATAACAATAGATCTAATGGTCATACGGTTATAAATATGGATATCCATTGGGGGTTGTACAAATTTTTAATTCATTTTAACCATTTTCTCCTTAGTTAAACACTTGATAAAACTTTTTTTACCTCAACCATGAAAATTAATTTTTACTATATTCACAATTTATTTTTTTTAAAATAGTTAACCTACTAAATAATTTTAAATTATTATGATTACAAATATAAAATAAATTTTTCTAAATTAAATTCACATAGGATGAAAATTTTAATTTAGAATTAATCCCACCTTCGAGGTGAGAAAGTTAATATTTTAAAATAATTTTTTTAAAAGATTACAATGTTTTAATATCTAAATTTAACATATAAATGATTACAAAGACCTAAATTTGATTAATTGAAATAAAATTAAACTAATTTTACTTTAAATCAAATTTTAAAAATAATTTAATATTATAAATTATTTAAACGAAACGGATTTTGTCAATTTAAATCCATTATTTTTTATTTTTTATCAAAAAATTAAGATTTTTTGAAAAATCCTAAAAATCCAACCTAAGTAAATTTTATTGTTTTTAATTTTATAAATGAAGTTTTTTAGTTAATATTTTAAAAAAAATTGGTAAAAATATTGTTTTAATCTATATCTGCAAAGTATGACTAATCCATCTTTTATACAAAATTTTTTTTTAGAAAACAATTATTTGTATTTTAATTGTTTTTTTATTTTATTACTAATCAATTTATGCCCATAATTTTCATAATTTATTTATTACTATTCATAACCACTAATTTTAAATCTTGGTTATAAATATTTCATTAAATAATAATATTTTTAGAATATTTATCAACTTGTTTAAACATAGTGTTGTGTTTTATTGAAGATAAACACATTGTTTCATTTTACACAAGCTAAACATAGTGTTGTGTGTAGCTTAAGATTTACAAAGTGTTGAAAATAATGTAATCTATTAAATTAAATGTTTTTATATTAAAATTTCAGTGTTTTACATTCTCCCCACATTAAATAAAATTATTCCTCCCAATTTAAACATGATCTTGGAATTTTTTCATATACGAACATTATTTGGTTGAGAACCCACATTTTTTAAAAATAAAAATAGAAATATAATTAATAAGAGATTAAAGTATTTAAAAATGTCATCTTGAATGACACGTAACTATTTTTCCCATTACAATTAAATAAGTGGTAAATGAGAACATAGAAATGGAATAAAAAAATCAATAACTATAGAGAGTGATAGAGGTCACTAATACCAACCAAGTTATTTATCAATGAAATGTTAAGTGACACAAAACCATAAATCTATGATGATTTAAAAGCCATATAATTCAGAACATATGATTATAAAAGGATAACATTTTTTTCAATATCCTTTTCCCATATGTGGGGAATTATTTTAATATCTAATTATATAAATAATTATACCTACTCAATTAATTTTTAATTATTATTGATAATTTCATCATTTGGTTGTGCTTATATCAATTTATTATTCAACACATACTCTAGTAAATTAATTTAGAAAATATAAAAAAATTATTCCTGAAGAAATTAAATTCACTACTTATTTATTTTAGCATCAATATGTGAATGATATTTCATTATATTGATCTCTAGACACTATTATAAAAAAATTTATCATAGACCACAAAATATGCATAAATATCTACATTGGGAGGTAATAATATAGTCTCTAAAATATCATTCCATGTTTAAATTAAATCCTTTCATATTTAGTTAACCTTATTAACATCACAAAATATTATTATCCAAATAATTATAATGAAGGCCACCAAATTTACAAAATGAACATATCATTAATCTATCGAACAACATGGAGTTGTTTTTAATTTTATAACACCAAACATGTGAATACCAACATAATGAATTAATTTGAAATAAGGTAATAACTTGAATTAACATAAAACCTTATTGAAAACAAGAATCATTATTACTACTTAATTAAAACGTATATTGTTGGATATATTGTTTAAATCCAAAAAAGATGATATCTCATTCTATGATACCATAAAAAACTTTGTTAACAAATCATTAATCAGTTTCAAGGTAGGAAGTACTATCTAATTTACTTAATCCATGTTCATCATATCTTCAACCCAATATAATTATCTAAATTCCAGGAATATGTTAAGGGTTATCTTTCCCTCAATCACATGTTTTCTAATATGTTCAATAACCCACTAAATAATAGTTCATGTTACCATTCTATACCTACTTTCAAATAAATGAAGAAAAATTATTTTAGTATAATCAATATACATGTCATTATTCATTTAACCAAAACAACATCACTAAAAAACTTTTATAACTTTTTTCAGGGTTCCAAATATATAATAAAATTAATCATTTGCCTTTGGTTATGTCAATAAAATAATCTCAACCATTATACATTAGATTCTTATGAGGTACATTCTCTTGATTCGTGGGGAATTCATTTTCATAGTTACTCATACTCTTACAATTAAAAAACTAAGTATAAGTGTCTTATTTCTCCACTTTTAATTATTTTTCCATAATACTTTTTCTTGCACACTTATAGAAAACTCCAAATCCCTTCATACATTTGTCGGTTGGATTCTTTGCATGATTATCACATGTTGGAAAATCCTGCATTCTCTTCTACCCTTTATCTATTTTTATCTACCATCATATTATTCTCTTTCTTACAATTGAATCCAAAATACATGGATAATTACTTCTATGTCTTAGTTGCACATAAAACTATTTCATCATGTGAAGAAAAAATTTTACAAACTATAACTCTTCAGATACCTACCTTACTTATTTTAAATAAATGGTCACAATTACACTCCTTGTTGTAAATATAATATGTACCTCACCAATCTAACCATGTAAAAGTTGATATGTACTCCAAAAAACTTTTTTATTTATTTTTATCGAATCTAAGGAACATTATCTTCATCTCAGTTTATTTATCACCAAGGGATTATTTGTTAATGAGTGTATCCATAAAATCATTCCATTTCATGATTTCTATTTCTTCTTCCTATCTAGTATTTTTGATAAACAATAATCGTTAATCAAGATCAACATAGAGAAAAGAAAATTCTTATCAAATAGGTTTGTAATAGGGCCCATTTTTTTTGTACCACAAAATGCTAAAGTCAAGCCCAATGCTCCCTTTTTGGAGTTATTACTTCTAGTTACCTCTCTTCCACAACCACATCCACTTATAGTATTTAGACCGAGATTTATTTCTAGAAAAAACCCATGTAATGTCTTCCATTACAAAACATTATGATGTTATTATATTCTTTTCCTCAATGTTTATAACAAGTTTTTGTTCCTTTATCTATGATTTCATTAATCAAGCTCTCATGATTTATAATAAACATCATATGATACCAACTATAACAACATTGACCCATATATCCGAGAGCCTATGGATTTCATTATTACATTGGCATATATAAAATGGGTTCAATCCCGAAAGACTGAATAGTTCAGCTTTTTGGGAGAAATAGATACATACATTATACACATTTTATATTGGTAAAATAAAATAAAACAGAACAAAATAAAATAAAATGCATCCTTGAAAACTGATTCAAAGATCTCTTCATCATAACCTGTGGAAGGAAAATAAAATAATGGATATCCAATACTTATTAACGGTTAATTACAATGGAATATATCATTAGTTATTATGAATAATTAATAAATCAAGATAAATAATTGAACATTAATTCTATTTAAATAACATGACTTCTTGAATTGAGAAGGCGTAATCAATATGTAAAGGAATGTACTGAGACACACATGTCATTAAATCAATAATATGAGAATGAAATGCATCTAGAGATTATACCATGAAAAATGCAACATGGATAATAATGACTGAATTATAAGTGAAGGAAAATATTAATTGTTAGTTGCAATGTTTACCAGGGGCATTATACATTTACCGTCAAGATCTATCCTCAAGATAGTTTATAACATACTAGGTTAAACCCCATATAAGTTAGCCAACTGATTCATCTCATGAGGCTACCGATGCATTGAGGGTATTTTCTTAATTATTCCTCAACCCATGTACTAAAAGACTTAATAATTCCACATATATTGAATAATTTATTTGATTCATAAAAAATGTTCCCAATAAAATATATTTATTGAGTAAATGATACTAATTTATCAATATTTTCCCAATTAATCAAATTAAATTTAAAGTAAAAACCATATGTAAACATGGTACACAGTTTAGGAAATAATAATATTCCTCAAAAAATAATATATTTTTTCAACTTAAATTTAATTTCTAATGAAATATGATCACAATAAAGTTATTGTTTTTCATGAGAATGTTAACAACTATAAAATAAAGTTAGACTACATAATAACTCATATAATTAGGTAAATTTAATTCAAATCCACTCATATTAAATAGTTCAAATTGAAAGATAAGATTACTTGAATAAATAATTATTTGTGATATTACATCTTAAATGGGTAGAATATACAAAAGATAAAAGTGAATTGGTACATAATATTAAATAAGTCCCAATGCAATATAAATTGAGGTGTAATCTGTTACCTCAAACATCATTTTGTTTGAAATTGTTTAAAATATTATATAGTTGTTAAACATGTATTTAACTTACACAGAACCATAATAATATTAAAATTATCATATCTTAGCCTTTTATAACATCATATCCCCATTTTTTAATAATCATTCGTTATTTTCATTGTTTTAGGTGTTGATTTCCTTCTTTTCCTATTCATTCCATGTCATGAATGTTCTTATTTTTGAACATATTTTATAATGAATTCATATAATGAATAAAATTCATGACATAATAATCATATTTATACCTCAATTCATCTTTCAAAACCATTCATGAAATATGGTTATGATAATTGATGTATGTCATCATTATGGAGAAGGTACGTCGTACATACGCAGGAGTAACAATTTAATTTTTTAATGATCACTATGGAAAGGATGTAAGAAATATATTTTCACTAAATAAATATCATATTATCATATATACATATTATAGACATATATATATATATAATTAATTGGTTTTGGTGATGAAATAACAGTCACATCGCTTCGTGATGGTAATAATCTACATGTACATTAATGATGTCGTCATCATTTCATGAGTGAAAAGGAAAGAATGGAAATGATATATATTATCATTATAAAAATATAAATATTATATAAATATCATAATTATTTCATTTATATGACATAAAATCATTAATTTTATCGTTATCTCCTTCTACGTGAAGCATTAGTGAATGATCCATCACAAAGCCTTACGACGCGGTATTCTGTCATACACACAAGCGACATTATTGTGCCTCTAATTGAATATATGATAAAAATATATATATGATATCGTAACTATATAGCTATAAATATTTAATAAATATAATTTATATAATTTATATTTATCATCATACAAAATCTATAGAGTTGGAAATAGAAAAATGGACAACATTGGTTCATGAGGTGGTAGTCCACCGTACCCATGAATGATTAATCTATAACCTATTTGATGGAATTTGAGATGTTTTATATCATTAATGTTTTGTAAAAACATTTAACTATATGGTAGATAATGATATTTTTATATCATCATGGAAAAATAAAAATATATGGAGGTGGACAAAGAAGAAAATTATAATGTTCATTGGAGATCATTACTTCTTATTCAGATATACGCCTTTGTTTTTCACTAAATCCCCACTATGTTGTATTTATAAACAAACTAAGTCTTATATCATGAGTACATGGAATTTTGGTTGTTATTTTTTTTGGTATTTTTTTAACCAAATAGTTTTTATTCTTTTAATAAGAGAGGATAGTGAGTTCCCTATTACAGTTGAGGAGGAGTGACATTTTTATAAACACCTAAATGTATTCACTTTTTAGAGGTCAATAATTATGAAATTAGAAACAAAATTGATGATTAATCATGGTGGAAAAATTATATGGTTTATACACACCTCTAATAAATAATAAAATACAAGTTTTAAAAATTCTATTCCTTAACTTCTATGTTTCCTTATTTTAAAAATATGGGTTTTCACTAAGGTAACTAAATTCTAACCAAGATAAATTGGTCTTTAGGACTAAATTAAAGTGATACATATTATATAATTTGGATCCAATAATTATAATTTTGAAACACAATTTATCAAATTAAAATCATATTCATGTTGAATGATTATTTTAACATAAGCACATGTACATTTAAAAACACCATTTTAACCTTAATTGTACTAACAGAGATTCATATTATTTAGTGGTAAATAAATTCATCATAAAAGAAAAATTGGTCCCTGAATGGAATATAATTGATATTTGTTATCATTTAATGATAAAATGGAATAATATGGTTCTTTTAGTAATTTTAAATCATTTAATAAAATAGAATTTATCATAAAATAACATTATGGTCAATTTTGACATAATTCATTTAAATTGAATTTAAAAATATCTATAAAATTATCAAATTTGAATATAGTTTTTTAAAACAAATTTAGAAAAAAATAATAATCTAGAAAATAGCTTAACATAATTATTTATTCAATTTACATCTCATCTAATATTTTTAGAATCATTAATTTTATTTTTGGACAAATTGGTTTGTCGTTTAACTATTTACTTTTCTGTTTAAGCCCTTAGTAAACACATCTTTAACTTAACCATGATAATTAATTTTTACAGCATTCACAATTCATTTCGGTAAGAAAAATAAGATCACTATATTATAAATTAAAATTATTATTAATGAAAGTATGGAATTTATTTTTTCAAATTCCATTCAATGAATTCGAAAATTTTATTTTAATATTAATCCCACAAACATGATGAAAACGTGGGTTTCTAAAGAGAAAATTTTCAAAAGTTTACAATGTTTATATTCATAAATTTAGTATGAAAATGAACCGAATGGGATAAATTGGATTAATTGATATAAATTTGAATAATTTTACTATAAAATAATTAAAAATATAATCTAGCACCATAAATTATTTAAAATAAAATGGAGTTTTTAATTAAAATCCGATATTTTTCACTATTACTCATACAATGATACATCATATAAATATCTAAAATATTCACCCAAATCTAATTTTGGTATTTGAATTTAATTTTTTTATTTTTAATATAAATTATATAAAATTGGTAAAATATAGTTTTAAATTGTGTTCACAAAGGTCGAATAATCCATATTTTTGAAAAAATACAAATTAAAAGAACACTAATTTTTTATTTAATTGATTCATATTTAACTACTAATCACTATATAAAAATTATTTTTATAATTTTGATATAAATAATCATAACTATGCATTTAATGTCTAGGTTATAACTACTGTGTTAAATAATAATATTTTAATAATATTACTCAGTTTGTTTAAACTCAGTGTTGCATGTGACGCATGGTAAACTTATTGTTTATATTAATACCAGATAAGCATAGTGTTGTGTATACCATAAGACAAACTCATTGTTGTGTGTAATGTATGTTATTGATTAAATTTTTTATTATTTTAATGTTTTAGGGTGTCACATTCTGTTCACCTTAAATAACTTTCATCCACATAATTTAAAATTGATCTTGGTAATCAATGGTTTGATAGTTGAAAATTATTCTTTTAAGAGCCCACATTGAAATGTTTTTTACTAGAACATCCTATGAATAAGAGAGAAAAGGACGTAAGAAGATTATATGGAATAACACATAACTATATTCTTTATTAGAAGAATATAGGTGGGAAATGAGAGCATGGACAATGAAGTAAACTGGAAATAATTATAGAGAGTAATTACATCAGTTAATCAAAACCATGTGATTGATTAATGGAAAGTTAAGTTCCTCAAAAACATAAATATATGATTGTATAACATACAATCTGATTTATTAGATATGATTTTAATTAGATAACATTATTTTTTAAACATCCTTTTCTTAATGATAAAAAATTATTTTATAACTAAGCATATAATAAATTATACTTACTCAAAACATTTCTTATTTATATGAAAACTTTCATCTTTTGGTTGTACTTCAATAAATTTATAAATCACCCCTACTCTAAGAAATTAATAGACAAATTTTAATTTTGTGTATTCCTAAATCACTAAAATTTACTTTTATAGGATAGTGACATACATAATAGAATGATATATAATCCTTTTGATCTCTAGTTGTTATTTTGAAAAATGTATAGCCGAGTTCATCTAATATGCATAAATATTTGTAGAGTGATGTAATAAATTAGTCTCTAAAACCACATCCAATGTTAAACTTAAACCATTTCATAAATGTTTATATTTATTACCTTTCCAAAAGATTAAGATCCAAATGATTAGAAATAAGGTCACATAATTTCCAAAATTAACATAACAATAATATCTCAAACAACATGAAGTAGCTCTTAATTATCTTATACCCAACATGTGAATACTGTCATCTAGAATTCTTTTGAGACATGGTAATAACTTGAATTATCCTAAATCCGTATCAACAACATGAATTCTTCTTTATTACTTAATTGAAACAAGGATAATTAGATATATCCCTTTTCACATTTATACTTTTATTTTCAGGTAATTTATCTATGGTTTTTTATTACATTAATTTCATGGTTTTTCTATTAGTTTTTAGAAAAAATGGAATTTTCAGGAAAAGGAAAAGGTATGCGATGGATGCTTCATAGTTAGGTAGAAATGTGTTGCATCCGAGTGAAAAACGTACACCCTAGATAGTGGCATTGTTTAGAACAAAAGACAAAGGGCACAAGTAAGAACCCACTCCCAGATAACTGTGCATACCTACTTTCCTCTTAGATAGAGGTGGCACAGGGTCTGGAAAGCTATGGAGCCAGACCATTCCACCTTCCAGATCATTAATATTTTTAAAATTTCTAAATTACACCTCCATGATTTTAATACTCTAAACCATCATTTTAACCCCATTTGACCCCATATACCTGAATTTTACCTTATTCTCCAACTTCCCATCTTTTAGATTAGATTTTTGGTGGTAACCGACTGAGAATGTGTTCTCACACCCTATATAAACCCTTAGGTGTATCAAGATATTTTTTTTGTACAACTCAATCTAAGGAAATGCCTTCTATGGTGGCGATGGTGGTCCCTATGATTGTGGTTCCTTTTTGGTCTAGTGGTGGTGGAGGTTTCATGGGGTTTCGACCGATATGTTTCATGGAGACTCATTGTCTAGTTTTATCCCTCCCACATCTTGTTTATTTTTTTTAGTTGTACATGATAATTTTTTAACTCATTATTGAAATATTTCATTTGATATCCCTTTCTATGGTTGTCTATTATGATTTATTGTATATTTTATGAGTTCTTCATAACTAGTTTTAATGAAACAAAATCATTCTCAATGGTGTTACTCAATGCATAGGAACTAGTTGACAATCCATGTGAATTGAGAATGGGCTTTGGTCCATGCCATAGGTGGGATTGGTTTTCATGTTGGATGGCTTCTTGAACTGCTTTGTGACATTCTTAAAATACCAAAAATTTTATCACACCATCATTGATAACATAATCATCTTTTACAAAAACTATTGAATTAGTTCTATGGTAATCAGCAATATTCAATTTACATTAACCATGTCAATCATCTCAATACACCAACATCATTATCTAAACATTATGAATATATTCAGGGATATATTTCCCTTAGTCATTCCCTCTACAGTAAGTTCACCATGCAACTGAATCACTTTTCTTGGTACCATTCAACACATTCTTCCTAATAATTTAATAAATAGTATTTTAGTACAATCCTTATACTTTTAACCTTCTTATAACCATAATTTCAATTGTAAAATAATTTTACACCATGTTTCAAGGATCCAATATTGATATAGATTAATTATTCTACTCTTGATGAATCAATAACATAATCTTTACCTTGATCCCTTAGCTTCATCTGAGATATATTCCTTTGATTGTTGGGAAATTTATTTTTCATGCAACCCATATCTATATAATTAAAATATCAAATACCAGTGTTTTATTTCTTCCCTTTGAATTATTTTTCCTATGACCCTTTTCTCCTCACATATAAAAAACTACTAATCTCTTCAACAATTTTCTAGGGTGATTCATTCCATAGTGATGAATGGTGAGAAAAGCATTCTTTTTATTCTCCCCTTTATCCATTTTTTATATTTTGTCCTACTCTTCTATTAATTCCCTTTCAAACCATAACCCTTGGAGAATTATTTAACTTTTTTAATATCACAAAAAAGTATATCAGTATATTAAGAAAAAAATTTAAAGACCATAACCCTTTGGGGACTTGGATTAATCCCTTCAAAATATTGGTCAATAATGCACACTATGTTTCCTATGTAATATGTATCATGCCTAGTTATCCTTGTAAAGGTATATTCATACTTCATAACACTTTCTACATCATTTTTATTTAATTGAAGGAATTTTATATTCATATATGTGTGTTTATCATAATGGAAATATTTTTCAATGAGTTTATACTTAAAATCAATCCATTCCCTGAGTTATATATCCTCCCCCTCCCTTGTATTATGCATCAATGACCACCATTGATCAAAATAAACATTTAGACAATATACTTCATGTGTAAACATTTACTTTCAAGAACATCCCATTGACATAAATATCCTCTCCATAGAATTAATCCATTTCTCAGATTCCCTTGGATTATGGGGGCCTTTGTCACATAATGTGATCTAACATAAGAGAGTCTCATTGTGGATTGGGTTAGTCCATACAAGAAAGAATATTTTTCAGAACCTGATTTAGATGTCCTGATATAGTCATAACTTTCTAAGTTCCAATACTAGTAATATTGGCTTCCTCATCATGGTAATCTCTATACTGGCTATGAGTGTTGATACCCTTCATCATTCTAGGTTCCATTTCTAAACAATGGAATATACTAGATTAGACCATAAAATTATGAATTTTAAATCATAATTTATAATTCTAAATATTGTGTATCACATAGAATGAATTATAATTTATTTACTATTAATATCATATTCATAAGCTTTTGTTTCTTCTGGGATATCTTTATTTTCAAATCTACTATAATGTTTTGTAAATAAAATGTGAATTTTCCAAAGCAAATCCCCAGAGTGTGCTAAAATAGGTATGCAGTAAGGCCCATTTTCATGTCCTTGGTATCAATCGAGTCTAGCCTGATGCACCATTTTTGGAGTTATTACACCTATGTACATTTTTGATATATCCATGACCACTAGCAGTATCCAGATAGGTTTGTATTGCTATGAAAACCCACAAATATCATCTTAACCAAAATATTTCGATGTTTTTCATTGATTATAATCAAATTTATTCATAAGGTTGTGTTCCCAAATCTAAATTTTCCATAATAATGTTCCTGAGTTTTCTACTAAAATTCATTTGATAACAACTGTGACAACCCCAACCCCAATCTCCCAAAGCCAGTGATTTACTTTATTACATTTTCAAAGCTAAAATGGATAAAATTTAAAGGAACCAATGTGTTTAAAAGATTTTGAGAACTAGAAACATACATGATTCCCATTTTACATTGGGAATAGAAAATAAGGAATAATACATAAAAAATTAAATTGACAACATCTTTCAAATCCCATTCAAAGGTATCTTCTTCATAACCTAGCGAAAGGAAATAAAATGAGGGTGAACTCAAATTCTCAGTAAGATTTTTTTAAAATAAATTATATCATGAATCAATAGGCATAATAAAAATGGTAAGGTAAATAACTAAACACACATTAAATTTAAAAACATTAATTTATTAATAGATAATGAATAATCATTATGAAAAGGTAAATAACTGAAAACACATTCCATAAATTCAATACTATGAGAATGAAATGCATCCCGAGATAATATCCTTGTGAAAATAACATGGATAATAAAAAATTAATTTTTATGGAATAAATTATAAATTATCGAACATCATATTTCCCTAGCACATGATACATTAACATTCAATATCTTTTCTCAAGATAGTTAGTAACATACTGTGTAAAACACTATTTTTTGGCCATTTGATTCATCTCATGAGACTACAAATGTATCAAAGGTTTATATTGACTAGTCCCTAACAACTATACTATATTTACAAATCTTTCCATATGTATCGAATGATTTATTTAATTTATTAAAATTATTCCTTATCAAATATTGATATTGTGTAAATTATGTACACTTATCAATATTTCCCATATTAATCAAATAAATTTGAAAGTAAAAAATGTTTTAAAAATGAAATAATTTTTATGATGAAAGAATATCAATATGAATAGAATATTTATATTTAATATAAATTTAATTCCCCTTAAAAATGATTATTATAAAGTCGTTGATTCGAGAGAATATAAACAATCTAAAAAGAAAATGAAATTGCATAATAATTGGTAGTTTTCAAGTAAAATCCCCTTGGGTAAAATAATTCAAATTGAAACCTATCATACAATTAACAACATAGTATTCATTCTATAACTTGTAAAATAGATAGTATATACACCACATAAAAGTTAATTGGTGCATAATAACATATAAGACTCAATAAAATATTAATTTAGATGAAATACCTTACCTCAAGCTTCCTTTGCATTGAAAATTGTTTAAACCAATGTATTGTTGTTTGAAATATGTCATTAACATTAAATATAACCATATTTATATTTATAATAAAATATATGATACTTTTATAACATCTTATCACCTTTTCTTTAGTAATCATTCATTTGTTTCTTTGTTTTTAGGTATTAATTTCTTTATTTTATCATTCATTATTTATCATGAATGAACCAGTTAATGAACCTATTATATAAATATAACCTATAATGAATAATAATATTGAAATAATTATCATATTTATACTACATTTTTACATTTAAAACTAATCATAAATTATGGGTATGGAAAATGAATTATTTTATGATCATCGAGACAGTATGCATTATGTACACATGAGTAACATTTCAATTTTTCAATAATCATTATGTAAATTAAGTAAGTAATATATTATATTAAAAAAATATCATAATATAATATAACCCATAATATATCTTTTTATATATCATACATGTGGCGTGGTGTTGAAAAGTGAGTCACATCAATTGGTGAAGTCACTAGTCCACACATACATGAATGTTGTTTTCATCTTTACATGAGTGAAAAGGAAATAAATAAAATGATATATATAATATATATAGAATGATAAATATTTTATTCATATGATAATTATTTCATGAATATCACATATAATTATTAAATTTATCTTTATCACCTTACATGTGAAGCGTTAGTTAATGATGAATCGCATCGCTTCGCGAGGAGGTAGACTTCTATACACATGAGCGACATTATGTATCTCTTATGAAATGGAAGGTAAAAAAAATTATATGATATAGTGATACCATAAATATGATTTATTTATAAATATCATATATATAATTTATATTCCCCATCATAAACAACCAATAGAGATAGAAATTGAAAAATTAACATCCTCAGTTCGCGAGGTCGTAGACCTCTGTAGACATGAATTATGATTTCGTAACCCATTTTATGGATGCGAAGATGTTTTAAAGTTATGTATTTATTATAAAAACATAACTTTTTATTTAATATACTGAGTCTATTAAATAATTATTTTTTAACAACAATTTAAGTATTTGGAGAAATAAGTATAATAAATAAGTTGGTTCAAGAACATTAACTATTCTCTAGGTAAAGTCCTTAGGCTTTCACTAAAG
Organism: Viscum album; assembly: GCA_963277665.1. NCBI lineage: Eukaryota > Viridiplantae > Streptophyta > Magnoliopsida > Santalales > Viscaceae > Viscum > Viscum album. The sequence continues at coordinate 731,325,072 of OY728155.1, forward strand.
CATTACTAGGATGAATTTATGGAAAAAAAATTATATGATGAGGTTATGGAAGTTGAAATTTATTCTTGTATGTATTGATATATCCTAATAAATTTTAATGTTTGAAGAATATAGGAGAGTGAGTGGCCTTTTATAGTTAAGGAGGAGTGGAATTCTTTTAAATACCAAAAAGTAGTCACTATTGTGAGATTAATATTAAATAAAGTAAATTTTGATAATTAATGGGGTTTAGGGATGATACGGTTGATTTAAACCTCAAACACAGATTAAAACACTTATTTTAGACATTATTTCTTTAACTTTTAGGTTTCATTATTTTTTACATTTTTGTTTTTCACATTGGTAATTATTTTTCTAACCTAATTAATCTTTAAATTAATCCTAAATTAAAATTACTCTTTTTATAAAAATTGGGTACAATTATTCTAAATATTAAATCATATTCATCAAATAAAAATCCATTGTTTTTCGAAAATATATTTTAACAAAAGTGCATGTTTGTGCAAAGACATCATTTTAAGCTTAATCATGCTAACAAAGATTTTTTCTATTTAGGGGTCAATATATTCACTATAAAAGAATATTTGGTCCATTAAAGTAGAAAATATGATATTTTTTATCATTAAAAAAGAATAAGGCATAATATATTATTTTTAGTAAATTTAAATCATTTAATTAAATATATTTTAACATAAAATTACATTAAGGACAATTTTGACATTATTAATTTAAATTGAATTTTAGAATATGAAGACAGTGATGAAATTGAACTAAATTTTATTAACACTCATGTAGAAAGATATATTATTCTGAAATAATAATTTAACACAACAATTCATTCAATTTACTTCACTTTTAAAATAATTAGTATCATTTATTTTATTTAATAATTATATAAATAATTACAACGTTGGAATTTATAAAAAAATTTAAGTAAATATTTCTTAATTAATATTTAAAATAAATTTTTATGATAAAAAAACTAAATCATATTTCAAAATAATATTAATAACCAAACTTATTTGGTTTTTCTCCATTCCATTTCCTTATAGATATCAAAAGGCAAAAGGGTCATTTCTGTCTTTTTTATTACATGTCTTATTTTATGGGTCTCTTACTTGGGTAAGTATCCAAAAAACACATAAAAATATATAATAAGTCAGAAATGGTCTAAATATATCCATCTAACGGTTTTTGGATATTTGTTTTTTTGTTTTTTTATCCTTTTTTCTTAGTTTTTCCCCATAGTTGCCATAATTTTTGCTAAATAGTATTAATTAATTTTTACTGCATTCACTATTAATTTTGGTAAAAATTTGGTTGATCTTATTATAGATTATTAATTGATATAATTCAAAATATGGATTCCATGTTTTTAAATTTAATTTATATAATTGGAAAATTTTATTTAAAATTTAATCCTACAAATGCAAAGAGAAATCAAATTTTAATGAGAAAATGATACGAAGTTTACTATGTTTTTATATCTAAATTCAATATAAAAATGAATAAAATAACCTAAATTGGATTAATTAATATAAATTTGAAGTAATTTTACTTTTTAAACAACTTAAAATATAATTTTAAATTATAAATTATTTAAACAAAAATACAATTTTCAATTAAATTTATTTATTTTTCACTATTCATCAATAGGTAAAACTTCTCAAAAAATATCAAAACATCACCGTATGATAATTTCGATATTATAATTTAAAGAATGAATTTTATTTTTCTATATAAATATTCTAAATGTGGTAAAATCATTTAAATTATGTATGTAAAACATTACTAACCTGTGTTTTAAGAAAAACATGGTTTATGATAAAATATTTATTTATTCATTTAAATGATTATTATTTTTATTTTTAATAGATATATAACCATAATATTAATAAATTCGTTATTTCAATTAATACCCACTAACTTAATGGGTATGTTATAACAATTGTATTTAATAACAATATTTTAAAAACATTTCTCAATTTTTTTACTTCAATGTTGCACGTTACACAAAATAAATTCAATGTTGTGTGTAACTTAAGATGAATATAGTGGTTCGTTTAAAGAAGGTCATTGAATAAAAATCATCTTATTTTAAAATTTTAGGCTGTTACAATATGCAAGGACCATTGGGAGTCTAAATTATAGACAAGTAATGGTGAACTAGACACGAACATATTATGAAACTACATTAAACCCCCCCACAATAAAACCTCCGATGTTTCATCCATCATTTTTTGGAAATCAATATAGAAACCTCGATTTGAACTTTGTAACCACAAACGAAAATAGGTTCACATAAATTGGGCCATTTTTTCTAACATTGATGGAAACAAAAATGGTTAACCTGATGTGAACCTTACAACAAAAAAAGAAAATGGTTCACACTTGTTTTCCAATTTTTCTCTACCTTTGAAGGAAACAAAATTCAAGAACCAAAGAAGTTTATAAATATTACAACAGTTATGTTGAACTCTCTATGTAGCTGAGAAATGATGATTCCTGATTCTTCTAATATGAGTAAACAATTTTAGATTTCTTAGCGGATTTACTCTAGTTAAATGTGTTTTTATTTATTATTAACTAAGTATCCGTATGTCCAGTTATAGACACAACAAGACATTATTTCATGTTTAAAATGAATGTTGATATGGTATTTCATACATAAATAATAGTTTATTAATAGGTGTATAATTTATATATATTATTAGTAATTAATGGTGAATATATCATATTAAACACTTACCTAGTTATGGAATGATAATTCTCATTCATGTTAAATCAAAGGTAATTAACCAGTATATATCATATAGTGTGTTTAGAGTCCTTGGAGATAAAATTGGTACATATTTTTATATACATATTGAGATTTAAGACAAAATTAACCTTGATATCTAAATATTAGACACAAATATTTTATTATTAGTTCATCAAGACACATATGCACTATTATATAGAGAATCTATAGGTAAATTCACATACTTTGTGAGAATCCTTTAAGATAATTTAGGAATGTTATTTGAAAGTGATAACTAATCTTTGTTCAAGATATATGACCATTTGGATCAACTAGTTAGAAATTATCCCAACCATGTCATATTTAGTCATTTAAATTTAATATGGATATATTTATGAACTCACATTATTGTATACATATAGAAGGTGTGATTTCTATACAATGAGTATCAACGAGATGAATTATATGAATTATGATTATTTTGTAAATCATTTAATGATATATTTAATAAAATAATCTGAAATCTATACGTATTCTATATATATTAACAATTAGATATCATATAAGTTATAATGTGAAAGAAATCCATTATTTCACCACCTCAAGTGTTTGAGAAAAGTTCTTTTGATAGATTTAATAAAAAAATAACATCATGGAAAAAATGAAGTGCATCTTAGTTGGTTGTCTTAATTATTCTCAAGGTAAAACAATCCCTATGATATAAATGTTTTAGTCAATAATTACATTGTTTTTATAAGGTGTAAGCACATCTCTATTGATGTGGTGGGACTAGCCTTGAATTTTTGAGGTTAGGGATCTGAATAATCATATCGTGGCATAGAAATACTAGGATCCCAAATATTTATTTTGAGGAGTTGTTTAAGATACAAGAACTTTTTAGGAAAATTGAAAACAATGTTTTGGTTTTTATATTAAAAAAATGATATATTATTATATAATAATAATGAATCCGATAACGATTTAGTAAATGGAAATTAATTTATGACGGGGATGATAATATTAATTTCTGTGATGGATTTTTTTTACAAAAATGTATTTTATAATATGATATTTTAATTATTTGATATAAATATATAGTTCTATATTCATGGAAATTCCAAACATGGATGAAACAAACTTGTACTGTTAAGGCTTGATTGGTTAAAAATGTTTCAATCAATTTCATGACCTAGTGTATAAAAAATCATTTTCAAAATTCATTATGCGAAAATACCATAGAATTATAATTATCATAAAAAACTTCTATGATAATTATATTTTCATATTGGACTTCAATACCAACTTACTTTAAGTAAACCCAATGGAATATTTTTACATGATATAACTAGAAGTGTTGGAGATGCCCAATAATGCCAATAGGGAATTTGAGCCACAGAAATATATTTCTAAATTAACACATGCATCATGATCATAGAAAATTTCTTCGATGAAGACAATAGAGAAGATTTTATTTATTAAATAATAAAATATCTCCATATTTATAAAATAGTTTAGTGACATTGAAGTAGTGTTACGTGAAAAAATGGGAAAGCTATAGTTTTTCAAGGAAAATATTTTAATTATAATGGGAAAATAGATATTATGTCTTACAGTTTGTTAGGGAAATGATAAGGAAAAATTATCATTAAATCAATTAAAATAGTGATCCATTTTAAAGGGAAAAACAAATATTTCTTTTTTATCTATAGGGTTTTCAGGATGTTGTAATATTATATAGATTAATTTGGTGTAAAAATAATAAAATATAAAACAATTTAGGACATAATTTTTACCAATGCCACATTGCATGAAATATCATCAACAAGAGAGGATATTGTTATAATAAATATAATTAAATATTACAATGAGTAGTTTTGAATCTATCATACATTCCATGATATATAATGAGATTTTATTTTTTTATACATAACACCTGTTGGACTAAGAAAAAATTGAACCAAGAGAACTACATAGGTCGGAAATCAGAACTATTTGATGGTACCTAATAAAGTAAAATGGATGAGTTCCTGTTAATTAGAAAATTAATAAACAAATTTCCAAGGGGATAAAAACTAGTATTTATATTGATCAATTAGATCTACAATCATAGTGAAGCTATGTTAATAAGTAATAAAAACTCATTACTACAAGTGGTATTGTGTATACTAAGTACATTAAGGCTGATGATGTATCTTAGGATGTTCTTAAATAATGATTCAATCATCATTTTAAATTTTTGTGATGTTAAAATAAATTTAACATATTATATATAATAATAAACTTATAACTATGTTATTTTTCAAGAAACTAATTTTATGGAAGTGTAAAATAGGTTAGTAGTTGGAAATATCTCCTCTTGATCACTTTTAAAAGGGCAAGAAGTCACGGTAATCATAATACCTATGTGAGAATATGACATACCAAAGATATATTGTCATACATTAATAGAATCGTGTTTATCATGAGAGATATGTCCCATTAGTTAGAAGTTAACACTAGTGTAAGTGTGAGTCTATTAGAGTTGGATCCCTAAAACTAACAAACTATGTACTTTTGATTATAAGAAAATTTTATTAAAATAATATAAATTTATAATATCTTTATAACCCTAACATCATAATGTCCTTATATTATTTTATAGATTAAATGGTTATAGTATTTCCCAACTATAATGAGAACCCTAATATTCTATGATAATGTTCATAAATATATGTTCTATGACCAATATGATACATATTTTATTGGATATAGATAGTGTTTTAATATCATGAGATGCCGACACACAAAACATTTTTACTTATTCCAAAGAATTTCACATTTATTAATCTTCAATAAGGGATGTAATGAAGATGGATATACAAAAATAAATTTTATATGTTATCCATGTCATTTTATATTTCTATCCTCAAACATGTATCTTGGTCCTTAGGCTTGATTTTATTATCAATATACCTCATAACTCATATATGTTAATGTATTAATGAAACATTTCATGAAATATTCTCATGGTGGGGTAGGTTAGATTATGTACATTTTAAGTGATATTATAAAAATTTAATAGGTCAATAATGTATTTTTTTCTTATGATTTAACTGAAGATATCTCTAATTATTTGATTGTAATGAAAAAATATGATTAAATCCATGGATATGGTAGTTCATCTACAAGTTTATGTGATGTAGTTAAAGAAAATTAATTAAGCACATCGCTTGATGACACGAGTATGAAATCATCTTCATGACATATCAAGGAAAAGAGAGTTCATTATAGAAAAAGTATTTATATTATGTTGTTGTTTTCATGTTATCAACTAATTTATCTATGTGTGTCTTGATGTTTTTTCATACACCACTTTTATACATTCAGTTAGTTCAATTAATTCCACCAAGAAAGAGGAATCGAGGGTCACACACTTTGTGTTCCCAAAATCATAGATAAATTCAATTTGAATTTAGTATTCAGAATACATAGTATTATGAGTTTAAGGAGAAATAAATATTTAGGTTTACTGATTGCATAAATTCAATCACCAGTTATACATGTTTAAAGTATATATATTCTAAATACTATATAAATAGTATTCAAGAGTTAATGAATGTAATAATTATTTATGTCATATTTACTATTCACAATATTATAAATAAATATTATTTTTTCATGAGCTTAATTAATAGGTTGATAAAAATATTTATTTATTTTTTTGAATACTAAAATAAAATTTATTTCAAAAGATTAGTGAATATAATATTTTTTTATTCATTTATTAAATGAATAATATAATGATATTTATTTATTAAATAAAATATTTATTACACGAGGATCAATAAATGTTTAGGATGATTGATGGATCTATTTATGGGATTTGTGGATATGGTTTATTAATCAATAAGTTTAGAACATGTCATGAGAATGATAAAAATAATATTATCATCTTATATTGCACTTAGTTAGTCCAAAAATAATTATGAGCTGCCTATATTTAATTTTGAATTGTTTAAAGATTGTATAAATTCAAGATTATAATATTTTGAGATATAATGGCCGTTTATAATGAATCCTCTCAATGAATTATCTCAATCCTTAGAGAACATCCCACCTCATAATAAGTAATAGTAATAAATCAGTATCAAATTTTAGGAATGAAATATTATATATTGTAATGAATGATTAAAAAAATATGTTTTGATACTATATTTTATCACCTAGTATAAAGATGATGCTATTCTTATATTCTTATAGCATGTCTGGATACTTCTAGATGATTTCTACTTTGGATGATTCACCAAAATGATTATATGACAATATATGATATGAAATTTATCAATAAAAAATAATGAATCATCAAACTGATGTAATTAGTTTTTATATTAATTATAGACTAATTATGAAAATATTGTCTCTATAATGATTTTAGATTCCCATCATCATTTTTTTCAGATTTTATCAAAATAAACTAATGAAAATTATTATTGGTAATGGGTCTAATTACTTATTTTTTGAAGTATCAACATTAGTTTGAGTGTAACAAATATAACAATTGGCACAAATTATTGTCAGTTGGGAAACATGTTACATGATCCTTTAGAAAAAATCAAGCCTCTAATCACAAATCCATTAATTTTAATGGATTAGGAAAAATATTCTGGAATAAATAAAATAATGATGAAAAAGATAGAAAAAATGTACGGTTGAAAATAGATACTATAAGGCTAGAGAAAAATACAATTCTCCACACATTGAACCTCGATATTTCATTCTATAATAAATTACATTGAAATACTAAAGTAAAATTTTATTTTAGGGATTGAAACATGGTACTACAAAAAGAAAATCTAGGTTGTCTAGATACACTATTCATGGGAATCATTAGAGAATATATCCATATCCTCTTACATGTGATATTAAACTATTTCATGGGTTCATTTTCATTCAATAAAATGAGATTTATTTATATTAGGTAGGTCTTCTCTTCCATGTGATCATTACTCAAAAAATTCAATGATATATCTCTTAACCTAAGGAATGAGTTAAGCTCACAGTGGAAATAAATTTAGGATTGTAAATCCTTTTCTATATATCATTTTCTCTATAAATCCTCTTCATTCATTTGATGTCTAAGTCATTATTACCTTAAAGAATTGAGTAGAGATTCTCCTCATGAAACCCCAAAAAACAATTGTATCATCTTAGTTCTCTATTTTATGTGATATGTTATGATTGAGTCCAGATTGTAGAATAGATTTCTTCAATTGGAAATAATATCCATATCATATATCCAACCTTCCAACCAGAGGAATTTTTTATCCTTAGGAGAAAATAATATAACCTCATGTGATATTTCCTCACAATATAGTGGTAATCCTTCTACTTCCAGTGGTTATCATATTCTCATAATTTATTATTTCCAATAAACTCATACACTCTTATGTGTTGATTTATATATTCCATAACTCCATATTTCAATAGTATTCAAATACCATCGATGTTACACATTCATGCATCAAACCCATTTCCAAATAATGATTTTGAAATCCTACTTTTACACCCTTTCATATCATGGTATTTATTTTTTGGGAAGAATAAATTTTTTGAGTCAAGTAAATTCACTCAGATCCTATATTCTAAAAGGTGTGATAATATTATTAGAAACTGAAAATAATTTTTCTATTATTCTCCTCTTGTGAAATTCTCATTGGGTACATGCTCCCCATCATATATCCCTAATCCGTATGACCCAATAATCTATCTTGTCAGAAATTAAACAATATAAATTGGTCTATAATATGTGATCTATTAACATTATTTAATATATATATATCAAAATAATAGTTCTTAGTGTATGTGTGTTCTAGTTCATAATGGGTATTTACAAACCATTATGCACTAAGGAAATAACATTAAATTTTATTCAATGTATGAGCAAGATCTATATAGAGACACCTACCAAAAAAATTTATGTGGATTGATTCCTTTTCTCATGGAATGTGTAGTGACTTCATGATCACTTTTAATAGACACTACTATGAAATGGATTTCTATTGATCTATCTCGTATTGTATGGCTTCCACATTGACATTATGTTTTGTAAATCACCCAAAAACTGAAAAACTATATATAAAATCCCAAATCTCTTGTAATGTATATATCTATGGGGATTATTAATGTTATAATCCTGTATCATAATAATAAATATCTTTTTATTAACAAATTATTGTTTGATTAATATCCTTATATGTTATATAGAGATGTATGGATCAAAAAAATGAGACACAATCATTAATTACTCTTTAAATCTCATCCCCTTAGCATCCTAGAATTTGGGCCCACAAATTCATGTTAGGTTTTCCACCATTAAACATTAACAAGGAAACCAATTTCCAGGAGTTTAGTATTTTTCTTGGGTAAATAATTTTTTTTGGTTGAATATTTCTTTTGGTGACAGTACCATTCTTAATTTGATTATTACTCTCAAAAATAATAAAAAAACTCCAAAGGTGAGATTCTCCTCTTGGTACCAAAAATACTTGAGTTGAGATTCTCTAATTTGTTATTAATATTTTGATGATCTTATTCTAAGAATATTCCTCATGTCCATGGAATAAAAAAAATTCTCTATTTTACCTCTTAATTAAATTCTTTTCACTTAAAAAAAATTATTTGGGTCGGGTTGTCACAAAATAATTAAATGTAATGAAATTTTCCATGAAAAATTTAATACGAGTCTCTTTTGGATTACATGAGTTCAGTTAATAAAGGAGTGTAACACTCTACGAATAACACATCAATGGGATATCAATTTTTTTCATGATTTCTAACTAACTGGTGGATACTTATTATTTCAAAGAAATTACTAGTCCAGTTACATGATTATGAGAACCATCCTTAAGAAGTTATCCATTTTTTCATATATTATTTATGAAATGGGTTTTGAAAGAATAAAACATATTTTGAGTGCCTTTTATACCATTTTTTATCAAAAAAATACTTCCAAATAGCAAATAGAGTATCTTAGGGAATTTCCAATTTTTTGTGTTTTGATTGAAGTATTCATAGTGAAAAACAAGACTTATGTATCCAATGTAATGGTAATTTTAATTTGGGATTTATTTTATCTTATATAAAAAATATTTATTGAAAAAAAATTGCATTATTCATATAAATTGAATCATTTATGGCATGTACATCATTGACGATATCCTTTGTAATCATGTAACTTCCTCATGACAAGGTGTTTCATTGAGGTAGCATATTACACATTCTCTATTATATCACAAAATATTCATCATTGAGTTTCACTTTTCAACCTCATAATATAGATCTTTCATGGTCACATAATATTTTCATAGTTAGGAATCTCTCTGTGGTAGGGTAGAAGACATCCCTCATGGATCCTTAACATCATCATAGAAAAGTGTAAATTTTCACTTCAACGCAGAAGTCCTAAGTGACCATTTACTTCCTTTATAAAGTATATTTTATGATTCTTAGGAGGGTACATGTGGTACTCACCTATAAATAAATGACATGTACTTGGAAAAAGGGAATTCACATTTTCAATTGTATGGATTATAGGATAAAAATCACCACATTTTTTGAATATCTATTCGCAAAAATACCTCTATTCTTTCCCTTAGATAATTCTAGAGTCTAAGCCTTAGATAGGTGAATGGGAATCCCATTAGATTTTTTGGTAATGCCTTCCACAATATATTACCTTTTGGTGACTCTTGTATAATATTATTGATAGAGGATTCATGTGAGACTTTTTCAATGGTGGTTGATCGTGGAACTCTTTTGTGAACTAGAAAGCTTAAAAAACAAAAAATTGGATAACCCAACCCACTAACATAATACATTCATATTACGTGAATTTGTTGATTTCTAAGGTGCATTATTTCCAATATTTAGTTGTTTAATTCTATTTGAGATGGTAATTAGAGTGACACACCTAAAAAATTATTCTTTATATATATTTCCAAGCCTCATTTATAGATAATCATTCTTTCCTGTGAATTACATATATCATGTGACCCTTTTATATTGTAGAAAATGTTTTCCTCTTTGGAAAATTACACCACAATTTCATATTAAGAGTAGGTCAATTCCTTCCATGAAATAATTCTCATCTAAAAACTCAGGAATAAGACCTGCATTAATGGATAGAGTAAAGATAATATTAATTTTTTAGGAAATTCAATGAGTTGAGTCAGTTATATTTGTTTCCTCAACTCATTGAGTTAACATACTCCTCTTGGTGTCCAAAATAATCTTCTTATGATATCCTCTTCTTGGTTTTGTTAAATTCATAGTGTCAAAATCCTACTTGGTATTTCCTTAATCTCCTTCAGTTGAGATACTCTTATCTGTTTCCTAAATCACCTTGAGTAAATATCCACTTATTGGTTTCCTTAAATTCATTGATTTGACATCCTCCTCATGATTTCCCCAAGAATACCATCACCCAGCTCTTCTTTGGTAATAACCTAGAGAGTTCCACATCAACATAAGTCCGACACTAAAATGTTGTTAATAACATTTTACCTAGTATTCCAACCTAAATGAAATTAAAATTATTGGATGCTACCACATATTCATAACCTTATAATTCACCCATAGTATTTTTAACACATTACTATAAAAGGTACAACAAGTCTCAGTATATGGTACCAAACTATTTGGGTTATAATTGCTTTTTAGGGATAGATAAGAATCCCCTTTTCGGAGCCTAATCATAATGCCAAAACACATAACACCTCCTTTCATAAGATTAATGTTTTCCCTAGATGGTGATAAATTACATAATTCCTTACTATATATGTATAATCTATAAAATAAATAAATTTTTGGATCAAATGAGAGAAAATATAATTACCTTGTATAGTGACCTTTTAAATAAACATTGTTAGTCAATAATATTCAATATTCTTATTACTAATAAGGATCCATGAACATGTATTAAATCTATATGAGTTATAGACTCGAAAATGAGACCCCTTAAGGGACGATCCATCCTCTCATTACCTCATCTGAAAAAAAGATACATAATCACTACCCTATGTGATTAATTGAAACCTTGTATTTATAATGTTTTATAGTTACGTTACCCTCAAAACTACCAAAAGGGTAACATTTGGAATATAAATCCACTGTAATTATAATAGTGAACCTAATGTGAATGTACTACTTATGAAATAATCTAATTCACCATGCATTCTCATTTGATATATTGTATGAAGGAATCAATTCTATCTCCAATAATTCATACTATATAAGCAATTTGGGCTGATTATTGGGGTAGTTCAACCACTAAAACTGAATATTTGTTCTATGTACCTACAACCACTAATAACCCTGAAGCATATTGGAATATCATACTAGTGGATCATGGTTAATTTCAGTTCTCTATTAGTAAAATAACTCATAATTCATCAAAATTAACCTTGGTGAGTACTTCAATTTACCCCTCAGAAATGATGGAAATATTAACTCATATGGACGTCTTCACTATGGTACCCCACCATATATTGAACCAAGAGGAATCTAATATTAATAAGTAAGAAGATTTGTATTTTTAGCTGAAACATCATTGGGTAACCCCAAACCATTATGAGGATGTAATTTTTACTCCCATTGTTTTCTCCAATATCATCCATTAATTGTAAACATACCCATGTTTTGTAATTACCTCATGTAATTCCTTGTGTCCCTACGAACATAAAAATTTCAAGATAAATTTGAGACCAATATTATTGGATATGATGTTTGTAGAGACAATATTTGGAAATGAATTCCATGTATTTGAATGTCTCAATGGAATGTTTTTGGATGTGGGTGATCTTTTGGTATATTCTCAAAGGCTTAAGAGATCCCTGGGAGAGGACATAGTGTTTGCTGCAATCTAGGCTGCAGAAACCCGCTAACTATTTTGAGGTGATTTTAATGGCATAAATTTACATTTATAGCACCTTTAATTTAATGAGGTAGGCATCCCTCTTCATATCTTATTTCTGTATTGACTGTGGCCAACCCTCCCTCCTTCAAACATCTTCCTTTTATCTAGGGAGGGAATTTTGATGTGCTTTTGTGTGATTCAAGATATTTCATGATTTCTATTGATCTATTCTAACCTCAAACATCTTTCTTCATTAATTTTGGGCTCTTAAAATTTGGTTTTCTTTCCAATTCATCCAAATCATAGTGGAATGGGAAAAATGATAAAGGGATTCATTTCATATTTCTATGAGGCTGTCTCGATCTATCATCTACGGGTGATTTTATATTGTAGGTAACAATTATGAATTTTATTTGGTTTTTTCTATGTTTTAATTATATTATGTATATATTTGTACCATAGGATGGGGTTTTGTCAAATGATGGGTTTAAGAGGATGTTAGGGAAATATGACTCATTTTTTTACTATATTAATGGGTTATTAATGATTAGTGAGTTATTCATATTCAAATTGAATTTATATTGAATTATTTATTTATTTATATATGTTATAGTTAATAAATTTGGATTTTGTGGTTTGAGAGTGGATCTTGAGTGGTTGGTGCTGGATCAGTTGAGTTTGGATGGGACTTCGTAGAGTTATAGCCCACTGAATTAAAATTTTAAAGTGTCATAAATGTGGTAGATGGTCCCCCATACATTACCCAATGTTTTATGATTTATTTTTTGGAATGTAATATGAATGTGGTGTCTCTATATGCATTACTAGACTAGTTAAAAATCAATAAAACTATTTAATTTAACTTTTACCTTTTGATTTAATTTCACAAGGTGACATTTCCACACATAACCTTAGGCACTTACTAGATCACCTCATCCATCGATGAAATAAATGTTGACTATTATTATATGACATGTAATTTTTGTACCCTAAAGGGTGTTGGATCAATAATATGAATGTAATTTTATGGACCTATTATAGGATCATTGTAAACCTCAGTGATGGAGAGAGTAAGGAATTTTGATATTTGGCCCAACTAGGTCATGTTGGAACTATGTGATGCCTTAGATCCATTGGGCTCATATTATTTACATGAGGCATGCATTCCTCACCCATTTCATGTGACTATGACAAAGTGGATAGACCCATCAAAGACTAAATTTTATTTATTTATTTGACCAGACATGTGATACCTTGAGGGTCGTGATAGTCCTAATGAAATATCTTAAAGTGTTAATATTTTGTCATACCCATGTATCAGGTGAGAATACTCTATCATGTTATTGACACTAAGGGGTATATAATCCTTTGTGCATTGTGTAGTGATTGAGACTAAGGACCCATGTGAGGGTGCCTCTACTATGTTGTATTATATAGGGACCTTGGGGGTTCCCTATTGATAGATTGGCCATAAATAGGTGTGTGCTATTGGGTAGTGATGGTTGTAGGTTTCATCTTAAAACCTGAACCGATGTTTGAGCCCAAAATGTTTGAGATGACGATGTCATACAAAAGAATTGTACAAGACATTATAGTTTATTTATTTGTATATATTTAACGACATGTGGTTTCCAAGAACAATTGGTAATTGATCATTGAACCTTGTATTGATGATATTTCTTAGGATACTTGAGAATCAATGGTTGAGATGGATGTGACCCTAGGATGACTAGTATGTTTGGTCTCTAGTCTCACAATATATTGTTGGTAGATTCATAGACAGACTTGCATCTACTGTTTTGGATGATGCATTAGTGGATACCTATAGATGATGCCTTGTATCAAACGTCATAGGATATGTGAGAGCATTAATAATTGAATTCATGTGATTTTGGGGATTCCTTTGATATAGTGTGATCATAAAGAATACCCATGATGTTTAAGATTTGTATAGAGTAACCATTAGAAAAATGAAAAAACATAATCCTGTGGGATATTAATGGATGTATTAGGTTATGGGTCAGTGTATATCCCTATGCATGGATGTTATAAATATAAAACAAGACAGTATGATCCCCTTGATCAATTCCAAGGGTTTTCCTAGAGTTGTGTGGATTCACTATCTATGGTTTGGCTACGGATTCATGTGATATTGGATTCCCATGTTTTTTATCAGGAAATCTATGAGGGTATTCTTTTCATTTTTCTTGGTATCCCAAGAACCAATCATGCTTGGATATATAGTATCTCCTAGGTATTCCCCCTCCATTGAGTCAGGTGTAATCAAAATAGTAATGAATGCCCATATACTAACATAGAGTTCAGCCTGAGGGATTGAGGATGACATATTCCTTGGAATGCCCCATGTTCTACTACTCATCATGGTGGATGCATGAGGGTGGGATCCCTTGAGTGTGGACCGAGGATCCTTGATGGCGATGATCATCCATACGGACACAACTTCACTATTCAAAGTAGTTATGGTCAATCAAGGTCATATACCTGAAGATAATTAATGTTTAATGGTCTTGGCCTGAGATTTATGTATATGAAATTGTACAGGTTTGGATAATATAGTTGAAATAGTATCCACAACGTTATCAGATACATTCTAGCATCATATCGATATATTTATTTTTTTTGTTTTGTTTTATTTACATTCTATTGTTCATTTATACTTATAGTTGAGAATTTTACATGCACATACCATAGAATATTCTTGTTATTATAATAACATGTTGGTGTTTCCATACAATGTAATTAATCATATCCTACTTAGGTCTCTGTGACACTTGGTTTCCAATGTACACCTCACTGGGTTACTTCCAGTACATGTGGGGTAGTGGCTCAAGATTAGGCTTAGAATGGTTAAGCAGAAAATCATAGACGGATGCTTGGGATCAGGTTGAGGTATGACTTGAAAATGTAAAAAGCCTCATGGTTTTATTATTTTATTTATATCAGATATATATTGATCATCTCAATGGTTGATGATACTATATTATATTTCCAAGAGTGATCATTCATGTTTTATGATTCATTTCATTTTTCTATATGATATCATATCTTTATTTCATCTACTTTAATTGTTAATTACTGCTTATTATGGTTCATGGCTACTTCCTTGTGATTGAATACTCTAATAATATGGGTAAAAACATCCCACATTACCTCCATGGACCCCACACTACTTGTTAGAAGTCTCTCAGATTCATGGAGGTGCACCAAAGGTTACAAGGTTGTCTAGTATGGTTACTTTTCAGAATGATCTAGGCTGGGGAATTAAAAAATAGAGTTAGGGGTGTTTTTATTTTTTATATATATTTAAGGATATTTTAGATTGGATATATATGGATCTTCTAGATCTTGTGATCGAACCTAGATTGGTGTTTCACAAACACCTTTCTTGGTGAAATTCCAGGATACCATGGGTATGGGATTAGTGTTTTTGGAATATTCTATTATGGTTATTTGTAATTTTAACCTAGATTGAATCATATGATCTTATAGAATTGTGATTTATGAGTAATTGGATTTTATATCTAGACCTGTTTTAAAGAGTCTAGTAAGTGGAATTTTGGATCACAACATATATGGGAGTGAGGTGTCTCATGCATCATATTAGGTATACTAGATTCACAATATATATAAGTCTATCAATGTGATTATTTTTACTGATGACTGAGGATATTCTATTAAAGGTTCTAGAAACATTTCATACGCCATTTCCCATATATGTACTTAGTGTCATAGTACTTGGTTTGTAAGACTTGTATATATGTATTTTATTATAGTGATAGGTTGTATTGATCCTATGGTGTAATGATAAGAATGATTATATTGGTATAGTCTCTTCTGTAAGGGATAAGGGGGTACCCTAAGGGGTTAGTAATTGAATTAAATGTCTTATAGTTGACCCCATTGGGGGTAATAATTCTGTGCGTTGGAATATTTAATGTTCTAATAAAAACTGATATGGTGTTTTTCTATATATCATGGAATAAAATACTACATAATGAAATTGGGCGACTATGGTTCGATTACATGGGTCATCCTAAATGATGTCATGGGATATTCATCAAAAGATTATGATTCTTGAAGAATAAGTCCTATGTATGTATTCTTAGTAAGAATATGTTCCTTGGTAAGTTATTGTGTTGGCATGAGGTGTAACTACATAGACAATACCCTTATGCAGATATAGGCATGAGAGATACCATGTGGTTATGGGTGAGAACTGTGTGGTGTTCCCATTAGTTATGAACATTTACAGATATCTTATATGGTATTGGTTGGAGGACCTAGATTATTTGGGGTATGACTTAGTTTTGAGTGATTCATAACCTTTTTAGTGATAATGAAAAACCTGTATGATGGGATTGACTAATTTTGTTAGTCCCTTTTATGAGGAAAGAGTGGGTATGTTATTATGTTTGAGAACAATATATCTAAGGTATCATTTATTTATTATTATGGATACATAGTATATTGTTTTAAATATATGATGCAATGGTGCTTATACGTTGTTATAACTGATTTAATGTATGTAAAACATTTGTAGATCGGGTGGTGTGCCCTGAACTTTGTGAGACATCAGGCCCATTTTTTGACAAGAGAATCTGGGATTCTATTTGTTGTGTGTAACTAACATTCAAGAGGCATCGTCCAATGAAAAAATAGGCATAAGCCACTACAAAAATAGGCATGATAGAATAGTTTAGATATGAAGTGACCCAATATAATGTGATTTAGATTCTAGTATCAAGATGTATAGAATCATATTCTAGTTATGATTAAAATAAATCAAGGTGGTGCTTCTATTTCACATATGAAAACTATTTAATTTTTTAATCATGGAATACCATGAGTGGGATGAAGATCTATGAGGATTAGTGGAATTTATATGGGATGATTGGCCAAATAATCTAATGAGTGTTTCTCAAAAGGATCATCATGTGTTTTCTTATGGTTGAACTAGATGTGGTAATGATCAAGTAGATGTATAAGGTAATTTATATGTTGGGGAGTGAACCATCAATTGATGGAGGGTGAGGCCCCCATTATGGATCAAATATTATTTTATTTTGTGGTGAAATTCATAAAATATGGAAAATATGGTAAATTATTTTCACATTTTTTCTCTAATGGGAGTGGGATGACCACGTCCAATCATTTAGTTTAGCTATGAATGGAGCATGGTTCATGGTGGTTGGGATTTTTCTTTAGTGAAGTAGTTTTAATGATACTCCTCTGGTGGGGAGTAAAGTAATGGTAATGGGTGAGTGGATTCAACAATTCAGTACTCATGATGAAATTTGGATATCACCGTGAAATGAATTTGATTTCAATTTATATTCCTTATGTAATTCTATATAGAATATATTGTATGAAACAATGTTTGAAATTAGTGTTTTATTCGATATTTGGTGTGTTTTGATTGAAAATGAATTAGTACTTTTGATAAGATGTGAAGACCATTAGGAATTTTGATGATATAACATGGATATATCACTAAGAGTTTGGTATATACTCTAGTGAGTATATTTGGATGACCACAGAATGCCTCCAGGTGTCAAAGTGTAATGATCAATTCATTTGGTGATGCAATGGTTGTAAGAGTTGTGTGTTTTTAGGACAAGTTAGATGAGGTTGGTTCTACCATGATTTTCATATAGAATTTGATATGTTAGGTTGAAAACTAATCTAAAATGTCATTTTCTTTATAAATGATGAATTTTAGTAAACAAATTGGCATGTTGAGGAAAATCTTCTGTGCTCCAAGATTTTCATGAATAGCGATTATATATCAACGTTACATTAATCCCGAAATGGTAATAATTACTTATGAGTTATGAGTGTTATCAAATAAATTTTCATGTGTTATGGTGGAACAATATTGTTCAAGACATTAGAACAGCAGTATGAAATTTAAAAATTCAATTCCAAAAGAAGGAGAACCAAAGTGATGTGACTAGAAGTTATGATATAAATCTTATAGTGGGGAGAATTATAAGACCAATGATGATATGATCATGTATCAGAATAAATATTCTTTGGAAACCAGTATCCTATTTATTTAGAGTTGTCTTTGGGAATTGGATGGGAATGGAGAATCTAAAGCATTTTAAATTAAAGGTTGTTCCATGGATGTGCTTCCATCATTCAGGGATAGAGGAATGCCGGTGGATTTAAATTGATTACCAACATAGGTCAAGGGATGTGTGTATATGAACAATAGGAATTTTTAGGGAAGATAAGTGTTATGGTGGGTAGTTTATATTGTCTCGTGTTTATATGGGTTAAGCAAATTTCAATAAAAATTTTAATTTCATTTTATTGTGCATGTCGCTTTTAGAACTCTAGAATCAAATAATAAGTTTTTAATTGTCTCAAAAGAGTGTTTTTAGATATGGTTGATCTATTTATGGATTTACATGGGATTGAGACAGTTCTGGGAGAGACCATGTTTGTTTATATAGCTTATGTTATAATAAACCACCAGCTAGCCAATGGGATGATGGCATCCTATGTTTTATTTGATTTCTCTGGATTATTGTCTAATCTCAATTCCAATGAATCATGGAGGAATCAGTCAAATAAGAAAGATATTCATTTATACAAGTGATGACAGAATCCTAAGGTGTTATTTCTACCATTTTATGAAAATATTCAACAATGTATTTAACTATTAGGAATTTTATTAGGTATTTAATTTTTTTTAATTTAATTTTTTATCATTGTTGTTATTCAGGTTAGCACTTTGGATCTGTATGTGTTTAAGGGAATGCAGGGGAAATCCAGAACTCCATTTCATATATTTTTGGTGGATGATTAATTGTTGATTAGTTATTAATAAGTCATTAAAATTTAAATTGATTTATTTACTTAATTTTAAATGTTATAGTTTATTTTTTTGGATTATATAGTTTTAGATTGGGTATCAAGTTGATGGAACAAGTTTGATTTTTCTTGGATAAGCCATGGCAGATTTTTCAACCATTGGAATTAAAATTTAGAAGTTTCATGAATGAGGAAGGTCTCCCTCATACATGCCCCTTATTTCTATGCATATTTTTATGGAATGTAATAAGTATTTTCTCTTTTCAGTTGGTGTGAACAACAAGTTAAAATTTAAGAAACTTTTTTATTCAAAATGAAATGAATTTATTTACATACATAAGGTTCCAATGCCACGATGGAATTTGAGAATCAGTTGGATTTCATTGGCCACTGATGGTCAAGGACATAGTCATACTTGTAGTCTATGTGACATTTGGACTTAGTGGTTTTTTATGTTATGTTAAATGAATGTAATATACTGACCCATATATTGGAGCCATAGACATATCCTTGTAGTAGAGAGTGAGGATTTAATATATTTACCCTGTGTAGAATGTGTGGGAAGCTTGTGATACCATTGAGTCATGTGGATCAATGTACTAACATGAGGCATATGTTACTCCCTTGTTCAATGTGACTAGGACTTGATTAATATTAATTAGCCACACTAGTATTGGGTTAGGTGAGTGGATTGGATTTGTGATATCTTGAGGAAAGACATAGGGAATCTTCCATCACATAGAGAATTTCAAGTGTGGTGTACCCATATAGATAGTGAGTTTATGTTGTATTATAAGTTATGTTAGGGACTTAGTGTCCTAAAAGAATAGGGTTGTGACCGAGATCAAGTTTGAGATAGAGAACCCATGTGATGGTTTCTTTTGTATTATATGATATAGGGGATCCTTGGGGATTCCCCTATGATTGACTAACCCTAATAAGATACATGTTTTTGGGTAGTGATAGTTTCAAGTGACACCTTAAAACATGAACCAAAATGTGAACCAACTATGCATAGAAGATAACATTAAGCATCATTGTTCAACCAACATATGTTGTTTATTAACTTATTTATTTATGTTTGATGACATGTGATCTAATGGGATTATTGGGAATCATTAATTGGTCTGTGGACAGATGTGATTTCCACATATGTATTGGAATAACAAATTAAGATCGGTGAGACTCTAGTATTCATTGAATATTTGGGATCTAGTACCAAGGAATATTGTGAATGGATTCCTAGTCCAAATATCATCTAGTGTTCTGGTTGATTTTGTAGTGTATTTTGAGAGACGAAACCTATTATCAAACAACATATTATATGTGAAATCATGTGTAATGTAATGATCAATGTTTTAGGGATTAATTTGACATAGTTATAACTTTTTGAATGCTTTGGAAGCCTTGGATTCATATGGTGTAACCATTTTAGAAATTTGAATTTCTAGATGCTCTCGTATTTGAGGGTTTTTGTGAGGTGTTGGTTAGAATATATCCTAGATCATGAATGATGTAAGTCATGAGGGTGACTATTGGAAACCCATGAATGATTCCTAAGATCACCCTAGGATTAGGTGGATGCACCAAACATGGTTTGGATGAGGATCATTGTGAAATGGGATTCCCTGCTGATCGATCATGGGATCCAAGTGAGTATTCCTATTGATTTATTGGGTCACCTAGGAATCAATCACTCTTAGATTTATAGAATTTTCTATGTCTTACCCCTCCATGGATTGAGGATGAGGAATTTTTGGTGATGCCCTAGGATCTTCTACTCATCATGCTGGAGGCATGATCATGGGATTATGTGAATATAGACATAGGTCTCAAGAGGTGATCTGCATGATCATAGGAACCTCAACACTTGACAAATTAAGTATGGTTTCTTGGGGTCATAGACCAAAGGTTCGATGATGGATGATAGGCTTGGCCTGGGTTATATGTGTATTCCCTTTGGGTTGTTATAATACTATAGTTATAACGGTCTCTACAATGTGATCTAAAAAGTCCAGAATTAAGTTGAAGAATGTATTTGTTTTGAACTATTTATTGTTTTTTTCTCTAGTTCATTTATTATTATAGTCAAGCATATCATTTTATATATCAAAACATATTCAATTTATTACTGGACTTTTTTAGTGGTTATATATTGGGTTCTGTTCTAATGAACATATCATGAAATCATGGAAAATGTGTATGAGATTATTAATCAAATTTTTGTTGTAGGAACATGTAGGGATGGGGCTTGAGATCTGGTTTATCATGGCCAAATGAGACAAGTTCGATCAAAAATTTAGATCATGATGGGTATGGATCAAAGGTGGAGTAATGCTTTATGTATTTTATTATTTTATTTATTATATATATAAATCATCTAAGTGGGTATTCTGTTTTGGTTATATTTATAAGCATGATAATTTAATTTGTTTGTTTCTTTTCACATAATGGTATATGAGGAATCTTTAAATACTATAAATCAAATAAAAACCTAACATTTTAGATCCCATTCTAATATTCAAATACCAACCACTAGGCGGTCTTCAACCAATGAAAAATTAACAGTCATGACTATAATTGTCACCCATATAAAACCCATTATTGGTTAGTCCATCATAGTAGAATATTATATTTCCTAATTAAATTGTAAAAAAAATATAATATTAAATAGATCAATAATGAGTATCTAATTGGAAAAAATACCAACTCAGTATCATCTATAAGTAAAAGTAGACATGCCTCCTTAAGTTAAAACTACTTAATAATAGGTGATTTGTGGATCCTAAAACCTTGAATTAATCCAACTAGTAAATTTTATATCATTTCAATTGACCCATTCGAGTGCTATTCTAATAGATTATCAAGAGTTCCCACCACTAGAGAAACATAAACTACTAATTCAGAAATGTCACCTGAGGAAATCTCATGCTATTTTATCTTATAAATTATTAAATTATATTATCACTCGGATAGATTATATATAAGTTTTATATAAAATAATACAATTTGAGAGAAAGATGTGTTCTCTATTGGTGGATTTCAATCCTTCCCTACACTCCCTTAGGAATCTTATTTTCTCAACATTTGATGGAATTCGTGATCCAGAGTAGTATCCCAACCATTTTTCTTCAAATTGTTTCGTAATTCTAGGAAACATTGAATAATAATAGGTGTTAAAACATACCCTACTAATGTGTAAATTTGAATTTGTCATGTTTATTTACTATAATATGGTTTATTTTTTCTCTATTGCATGTTGGTAATATTTCCTTCAGTAATATTTCTACAAATTCTGATCTACTCTAAGAAAAAAAAATATCCTTGACCTCTCTAACCATAAGAAGTGGGAAAATGATTGTTTATAATTTCATTAAATGTTTGAAGAATAATACATATTCCTCTGTATAATTTACATGATATATTTACTGAGAACCAATGGATATATTTTCAACCTTGCACTTCACATTGAAATACGCCTTTGGGATTTAAGAGTTTTCATGTATAACACAACAGTTAGGGGATTCTGTTCAAGGAACCAAATAAAACCCCATAATGCACCACCATCAAACTTATGAGATTATTGAAATGATTAATAAAAAAATTTCAACCAAAAAAATAATTTTGAGGTGATTTTACATTGAATATTTTAGGGTAAAATATTACCCCTTTCATAATGATGATGATCCAATGTACTTAGTCTCTACCTCAGAGAAAAACCAAATCATGTTACCAGAAAACAATAAGAAAAATGAAACATAGTAGAAGTATCACTCAAATTTCTTCCCAACCCATTATATTTTTGGAAACACAATATTGAAGTTCTCGGAATTCAAAAATTTATTGCATATATTAGTAACAAATTATCACGCTTTATCAGAAATTCCAAAGAAACATGTGACATGTGTGTCTTCCATTATCTTTATAGAATGTGTTAAAGGAATAAACACTTCATATGAGAACAAATAATTGATGAATAAATAGATATAACATACATTAATTAATATTTTTAATTACACCATTATTGAATGAATTAATAACACATTCATGACACCAATTCCCCCAACAACTCTTGTTGTGATACCTTTTAACTCGAAACCACCCATGATTTGATAGAATCATTATAGTAGAGAAAATGAAAAATTATAGTCCCCATAAATTACATAACATGTATAAAATCTCATTAAAACTATACCCCATCATTGGTATAAAGGATAATATCCCCAAAACCATGACTATGGGAATTTCCCCATCAATTGTGACCACAAACACCACCCCACCAAACGAGTTCTTGTTTTTGTGAGGATCACTATATTGATATAGTTAATGATATAATATTGATGAAAAGGTAAACATATAAGGATGGTTTCATGGAAATAATATCATCTATTTCCATCAACATATAATTTTCAAGGTTTGAATATACTTTTCTAATATTTAAAAGTGAATTTTTAACAAAGATGAACCCACACTTTGGAACTATTTTGAGGTGTAAAAATTTCCCCATGTAATAATCCTAGAAATTTTTAATAAACATTTATTGATACCCTAACTACCTCTAAATATGTTTTCTTAAATTTTTTTGATACATATGATTGCAATATTCATTAATAATGTGCTTGATTTCAAAGAATAATAGAACTGATGGGGTCTCTATCTGGTCTTCCAACATCCACCACCATCCATTCTATTTGGAAATGTGAATGTGTTGTCATGTATTTTTCCTTTTATCCCCATAATTTTGTAAAGGAAATAATTGGTAAGAAAATTAAACTATTTGGAATAAAAATTTAGTGTGAATTTTAGTATATTTTTCATATATTGAAATCCAATCATAGTACTACCGTGGACCACTATATAGTGAAGCACCACAAACCACAGATCTATGGAATTTTCATGTAACGAAATCAATAATAAAATGTTTTATATGAATAGTTTTAGCATAGG
The DNA here is from genome assembly GCA_963277665.1 of Viscum album. NCBI lineage: Eukaryota > Viridiplantae > Streptophyta > Magnoliopsida > Santalales > Viscaceae > Viscum > Viscum album. The sequence goes on from OY728155.1 coordinate 731,349,491, forward strand.
GATCAACATGTAGTCTTAAAGACACTCAAAGTTCTCTAGTGTATGGGTTACAACATCAATGTCCCAGTAATTAATAACATTAATATCTAACCCATATTAATTGGGATTATGGAACCAACATACAAATATAATAATCACTCATGCTCCCATAATTATTGTGTACTAAATTACATGCTTTGTAATAAAGATTTAAAAACCTATGGATATAGGAGATATAAGGTATATTGCTTCCAACTGAAGTAGTTTTATGTGTATTTTTCCTTTTACTTGGGGACTAATTTGATTGAACTTCTAAGGATTATAATATCTAAGTGAGTGTATTTAAGTGACCATTATAATTATTACCCTAATGATGATTTTTTATAGAATACAATTATGAGGTTATTTATCATTATTTATTAGATTTATAAGTGAACAAATAAGGGGATAATGGATCTAGTGACACAATAATATCTATATCATTGATATGAGATCCTTAGGTAGACAATATAAAGCATAAAAAAATGCAAGTAATTTATCTCTTGATTATATAAAAAAATAATTTCTTTTCTCTTAGTATTGACCATATAGATGCATACTTTAATGTTCATTATAGAATAAAATTCTTGATCTTTCAAAGATCAAGATATCTTTACAGTTTTGATAGATCTTTAAAATTAGTGTCCCTACAACTAATCATTTAGATATATGATTAAAAAATTAATTATATATAAGGATTAGATTGGGTATTATATAGTAAAAGGACAAACAGTGTTAGATAATACTGTTATCCATGTTTCATTTATATGATCCTTCTCACTCTTAGAGAATTATACTTGGAAATAAATATTGAGAATAAGACTATTCTTCATAGATCTAAACTTCTTGGAGATTATTCTTCTCATAAACCCATAAATTTTATGACCTAATATTAATTTTGAAATACCTTAAAATAGATTACATGGGAACATTACTACATGAATTTAATCTATATAATGCAAGGTCCATATTTTATGACACTAAACTACATAGAGAGGTCAATAAAATGAGACCTTAAATAGTATACCCCATCTTTTCTATAAAGGCTTGTTCTTTACAGGACCCTCAAAATTTATGTTTAGGTGTTCTGATCCATGTTGGAATCTAGTTTAAAATTTTAAAATGATATAATTTATATAACTAATGACTAATATACCACCAATTTATCTTGAGTCCCAACATCATTTCTTGTAAGGATTAATTTACTCTCCTCTTTCATTAGGGTATATTCCATCCAATGTCTTGAAGGCCTTCATTTTTTATTTGTTTTTGATAATCCACATTCCAAGGGGTGAGGTGGAACCCTTACAAGGCCTTTAGGTTTAATTATTACATGGAATGTAGAACTTAGAGGAATTTATTTCCCGTAGGCTTCAGACAATACATAAAACCCATACTAACTACAAAGGAACTTCTCCTCCCTAGCATCTTCTTCATGAAATTAGATCTCCACCTTTGCATAGCTATTCGTCTAGGCTATCCCATGCATGCACAAGCTTGTCCCGATGGCAGGTGACATACACTCTCATTCATGAAATCTGTGTTTCTTATTCTATGGGGAAATCTCCTTGATCATCCTCCTATAGAGCTTGATCCTTATAGGTTTTCTGGTTTTCATTTGCACTTATGGTGGACCAGAGTCCTTGAGGTGGCCTGAAGGCCTTACTGGCCTGAAGGCTGGGGTGGCTTCAAGGTCTTAAAGGACTCAGCGACCAAATCGGTGGCCCGAAGGCCCAAACAAGGGAATATTCTCAGCTATTACAGTGCCAAACAGTGTCTTCTACAGTTCCCACTCTAGTAACTGCTTCCATACTACACAGTTCCTGCAACAGTACCTGCTACAGTACTACTACAATACCCAGAAATTATCCCTCTGCCTAGATTTGATCTTGGGTCTTCTGGATGCACATAAGATTCCTCACCAACCGGGTTGAGGATCATGTTCCATTAGGGTCTATTCACATTAAATAAATTTCATTTCTAACACATGTCTATATAACCGCATAGTATTTCAAACCATTTTCGACATCTCTTATTCCACCCAACTAAATCCATACCTTTTAATTCTGATACACCATCAACCCACATTCCTTGGGTTGAGATTCCCCTCTTGGTATCAGAAAACATTTAACGCATCCCTTTGTTACCCTTATCATAAAGATTAGTAATGGGTTTATTGATTAATTTAATGGTACATCACTTGGGATAAATATTAAACAAAATTTTTTCCTTTAGGACACTACATAACCTATATGGAATTATTTTTTTCCTAACTGAGAGTCACCTAAAATACATGCTTTACATTTTAAAATTATGGTGGCGGTTTCTCTATTACTATTGGTTAACACATCCTATACGATCAAAATTAAATTATATTTTTTTATTAAATTAAAAACATGATTTAATTCATTTGTTTCCCCTATATTCATAATAATCAACAATAACTCTCTATTTGATAACCTTATATATTATACATACTATTTAATAGGCTATATGTTGTACGATAGTAAAATTTGTGACTCTATGGTTAAAGGGTATTTTTTAATGAATCTGAATAAAATTAAATGTGAACTTTACCAAATAAACATATATTATTTGGTATATAGTATTTCTTCTATGACTTTAAACTATTCAATGTGGTCCATCCCACATTAATTTAAACTTAATTGAGTGGTATGTTCCATGTGACCTCAAAATGAGACATAACTCCATATGTAAGAGCTCTATATAAATGAGATTTCTCTTTAAATTGATATTTTTTGTATATGAACACATATCTATTCCCTAATTTAATGAATCACCCAAACTATGAATAAATTCCCCATTTACCAAAAATCTACACTACTTGATTTAATCTTATATGAGAAATTTACGAATACTTGGATATCTCATTTAATTCATTCATGAACATTCAACTTCCATTCATAATTCTTCCCAACATATAAGAAATTAAATTATTCAAATCAGGTTTTATATTTCCTTATCTCACCATGGAACCCATCATTTCTCCTTCTTCCCCTACAAAAGATCATGATATGTGTAGAGGATCATTTTTAGGAACTCTTTCTAGCTTTATTCAGGTTACCTTAGGATACATAGTGATTCCTAGATTTCCCATTCCCATGTGAACATTAAATTTAATTTCTATAAAACCCCCTCCCAACATACGGTTTTATCATTCATGTTGGATAAATTTTGGCCTCATTATCGCACAACAATACTCACTATTAGTTAATTATGTATGACTTTATGCATTGGCATGCTCCCCTCCAAGTTGTATGTCACTAAAATGAGTGAAAATTTCCTATTCTTTGAGGTTTCCAACATTGATGTGGGGTGTATCTGGTACATATGTTTATATATTCTACTTTAGTTATGTTACATTTCCAATAATTATTTTATCATTCACATTTGTTTTTTATTTCTTTTTTCCAATACATGTCACCATTCATGTGTATAAAGCTATAAGACCTTCAATATTGTCCATTGTTGGTCAAATTGATTGACTATAATCTTCAACCCTATATGGTCTAAATTTTATGACCTTAAAATAAAAATGGAAGAGATAAAAAAGGCTTGTTATGTTAAAAACATGTTAGGAGAATCATGAGAAAAATTCAATTCATTATTTTCTAATCCATTTAATTTCATGTATTATAAATATTTACAAGAATTAGAAACATCAAAAGTGAAATAATATCTTACCTAACTGAAAACATAAAAAATGGGTCCTGAGAAAATGTGAAATCTATTCTCACTGAGACATTCCTTTCTAAGGCTTACCAAAAATGTATGTGTCCAAAAAATGATGAAAAAGTCACAATGTCTTAACAGTTTGTAAACCGATAAATGGGTGATTTTGTAAAATTTAATTCCACGCTCACTAAACCTCTTATTCCATGGTTTATGAAAAAGATATATTGAAAAATAGAGAAGGAATAATGATTTTAGAGACAAGAACGTATCCCTAAATAAATTCAAGTTATGTTCATTGGATCCAACAATCATAGAAAAAGTTAGAGAAAATATTCTTTTACCACTCTATTAAAACATAAAATATTCCATGGGTATATTATCCTTTATGATAGTAAAATATAATCACATTTTTTATACCCTCTATTTTAAGTTATCATGAACCATATAAATTTTATGTTATATCCCGGAACTCTAAGAATGTGTTCTGTACATTGTGGAATAACCTTTATGGTGATTGAATCCTTCATGGAAATCGCTTTACCTATAAATATTACTTGTTACTTTAATGTTCAAGTCATCATAATTCAATAGTATTTAGTAAATATTCACCCAATTACAACAAAAAACCATGATTGTAACCTCTCAGTTTACCATTTCAGATAAATTCATAACGAAAGAGTATGGTTCCAATAAGTACTCCTCTACTTAGTAATTAAATATATACCACAAATCCATCCTACCAACAAATGAACGTTTTTCATCTTGAGGAGAATATCCTCTAACCCTATATACTATTTTCTGATGTTGTGGTGGTAATCTCTTCATGATCTATTTCGCCTCAATTGTGGACTTGATTATATCCTAGTCTAGAGTTCCGTTTAGTTTTAATGGAAATTTTTTTTATCTTTCTCAGTGGTACTATTAATTCCATATGAGAAGGGATTATCCTACCATTATAGTATGAGTATGGTTCCTCAATATCATGCTACACATTGAAAACATGTCAATTATTTTTTACTATGAAACCTAATTGGATTGAATGTTTGTTTAAATTGAATAATGAGCTCTATTTTCCACCTGATTTCCCCCAGCATTTTAATTGAATTTGATGCCTAAAATCCACCAGTGGAGTGTCTCTGGGTAACTATTGGAGAGGAGTTATAATTCAAATAATAAATAGTGCATGATTCCAAAATAGATTACTATTTTTTCATATATGCATTTTGGTCACTACCCTTAATCTTTTCATAGAGGGATTCAAGAGGAACACATGTTATGTTATTTGAGGTTCCAAAATTCAAATATATCTAAGAAGTTAATCATTATTTCCTTGAACTTGATTGATTAGGGTGTGTCAATTCTTTCCTCCCCTAGTCAGGTGGAGGTGAGTCCTAGAAATTCTCATCTGAATATTTTATATATCATTAACTGGGTGAGGAATGATTTTATTGTCCTCCTTCCAATATTTGATTCTTTGGTTCATATAGAATTAATGAAAGTTGGCATGGTCTTAAAATCTGGCCTCATATCTATGAAAATTTATTTGTATGCAGTGGATGTGATCTTAGGAATTTTTCATATGAATGGAAATGAATGAAAGTTGTCTAACATCTAAATCCATATAGGATGGAAGGTTCAAGAGATATCATTATAGAGAAGGGTGGAATAAGTTTAAGGGTTAATTAATATAATAATGTTTCCAATGATAAAACAAGGAAATAGGTTTGAGACATTGGGAACCGAGGAGTTGACCTTGGATAATAGAGTTCCTAACCAAGTAGTGATCTGCAAGAGGGTCATCATTTTCACAAGGTTTCTTCCTCTGATGATTCACATAGAATTGTTTCTATTTATTTTTTAATGAAATAACATCAAATTAAGATTTATATCTGATGGAAAACAGGTAATAAGAACCACTAAGACTAGGTATAATTTACTCTTGTCAATTAGAAGACTGTTAATTGAAGGAAGGATATATCATATCTTTATAAACTATTAGAGACATAATCAACCTAAATATTGGGAAGAAAATAGATGATTAGTACTCTTTCTATTTATGAGTAGGGGAATGAAGGTGGGTATTCAAAAGGAAATGAGAATTAATGTGAGATAAAAGTAGTCATTAGATGAGGAAAGGAGACTCTTTTGGTGGGGATTATGTCAATAGTGATGTCACCATGGGTCAGGGTGTTGTCATAAAGGATGGTCCATTTCCAGTGGATCTTGAAAATGAAGAGGCAATATTTGACAAGGACACCCCCCTCAATGGTGTCCTGACTGGCTAGTATTGGGAGACAAGAGCATGGGTCTCTATTAATTGTAATACACTAAAGATACTTATCCATTCGGAGGAAGAAATGGTCTAGGAGGAACTTGTGATCAATCCCACATAAGAGAAGGTTAATAAGATGATTGAAAGTTTCATACACATCATTAATAATGCTGAGAAATGTTCGTAGATAAATAAGAAATATCTTATATTGAGGGGAGTTTTCAATGAGGGAAAGATCAATAAATTTAGGTACATATAATCATGGGACAAGATGGATTATCAATTTTAAGACCTTATAATAGATGAACCAGAAACACGGGTAACCATGCTCTCCTAGAAATTATTTAGGTATAAATCTTCCCATATGATTCATCTTTTTTCAATGAGTTCGTGAAATATTATTTTTCATTTCTACAAGGGTGAACATTTTTTGTTTCAAACTTTTTTTCATAAATGTTTTTTGATAATAAAAAAGTTAATTTTCATCCAATCATTTTCAATGATGATATAAATTCCTTGAATTGAGATAACATTTATGGAAGCCTAAATTCCTTTAGATGAGATACTCCACTTGGAATCCTCAAAGACTTTATTTTAGATTCTCCTCTTGGAAAATCCCCATTTGGTACACGGTCCTCATCACATGACCCTAAACCACACGACACAATAGTCCATCATGTATGACCTGAAAATACTTGTTGTAGTATATTATATGTTATAAAATTACCTTATTAATGATCCATACATACAAAATACTTTATAGGTTATGGTTTTACTTGTTCATGTTAGGTCTTCCCCAATAATGTTCACTCCGAATGCACCAAAATATTATCACATAGGCAAGACCGAAATCTATAATGAAACCCCTACCAGGAAAGACATATTTATGGATTTCTATACTCATGGGATACATAGTGATTCACATATAAATTTTTATATATCATATTATATATTTAATTACCATTTAAACACTCATAGTGTATTCTTTAAACTTACACATAGAAATTTTTATACCATTTAAACACTAGAAAACCAGTAAATAAGACCCTTTAAGGGTTGAACCATACTTCTATCCTCATGTCTGATAAAAGGATCCCTCACCACCACTCTTGATGATCAATAAGCCACTAACCCTTGTAAAATAGAAGAGCCATGTAATGCATGAAATAACAAAAATAGAAGTTAGAAGAGTGAAATGATATCAGAAACACAATGAATAACCTAAATTGATTTATTTACTAATGAAAGATGGTGAATGAACCAATATTATCATTTGATATATTTCACAGATGGGTTTCTTTTCAATCCCTTAACGTCCAAATAACACGCACAATGAACATACAATAAGTATTCTGGATCTTCAACTAGCCTAGGGAAAATGACACAACAGTAATGTTGTCTAGGAATCTTGAGTTGTTAAAATATCTATCTAATATTTTAGTTTTTTTATAAATTCCACATCTATGAGGCATAAAAACTTGATATATCCTACCCAACCATTAAAAATATATTGTAAACTTCAATGGTTTAAGAATACCATTGTGAATGGTAATATTGAACCATGGAATAAACCAATCATACTCACGAGGGATTAAATAAAATAATAAAAAATCCATGTGAATAGGGTAATATGGGGAAATTACCCCCATATCAATGTAAAACCACTTCAAAAGTCTCTCCTAGTTGAAAATAAAATCTTAACATAATTATCTTGAGGGCGGTGGATGATACCCTTCATGTTAAGGAAATTTTCTTGTAGCTTTTTTGGAGGGATCACATTTCCTATGGTCATCATCACCAATATGTGAAACTAATTATCTAGAATTTTGCAGAGAGACATATTCCATCCCAAATCATTATAACTATGGAATTGAGAGAGAGATAAAATCAAGGACATCCAACCATTGTAACTCAAGAGTAGGTCCACATCAAAATTAATACCAATATCCAAGATGCCCATCCCTATATCCCAATAGTGCATTTAAGTGAATTCAAAATCATAATTCTCTAGAATCCTCAAAATTCATAGAATTTGACCTTAATAACTACATTAATAAGACACTCACTAAAGGGGGAGAGTATTAACTAACATAAAAGGCTATATTATTGTATCTCACTACATCCGGATCATAGAATAATATCTTCCTTAGAAGTAAGGAGAGTTGTTTTGATAGATGATAACCCCTAGGGGAAACCCTATCACATAGAGATGGGGGATGTTTTAAACCCAATAATAAATCTAGTATCATCCATTAGACATGAAAACCCCTAAATTATGGATGTACCTCCTCAACAAAAATCTATGTTTTCTTTTATAGGGTTCATTAAATTAAATGTTATTATTGTTGAACCAAGTTATATTGAAGATCATGACGCCATTGAAGAAAAAAACAATGATAAGTTATATATATATAGAATAACACATACACTAAATCATGAGATGAATGAATATTCCCCCAATATCATAGAATATCCCAATATCATAAAATATCCCATTTTCTAGGATCCTTTTCAATATTCCACTTCTGAAAACTTAGTTTCATAAATCCATGGAAAAAAGGAAGAATAATGGCCATATATATATCCCACCCAGCACCCAGAGTTTATGTGACCATCTCAATAGACTATTAAATTTATATTTTTAATCCAGAAAAAGATAATTTGTAATATACCAATGCTAAATTAATGAGGGGAGACATACCCTCTGTGTATGACCTTTAGGCTGAAGCTATTTTTCCTCCATTAGATGAACCAATTAAATTGGAGGATATTACTTGACCATTAAAGGTAGAATTGAGTAGACCCATAAATTTTATATCACATCACTCATTATATTTGAATGTAGTATTAATTGATTATAAATAGATCCCCCTACTAGGGAAACATCAATCCCTCATTTAGAAAAGTCACATGAGGATTACTTGGTCGGTGGTATCATTGGAATTATAATATTAACTTATCATTTATATAGATGTTATATATGGATAATGTACACTAGTGTAAATAGAGAGGACTAAGTATCTCTATTGTGTAGATTTGACTCCTCCTCCACTGAACACTATAAATCCAAACTTCTCAACATTAGATGGAATATAATATCTATAGTTCCATCCCACACATTTTTATTCATAGTCTAGAATGATTTTAGGAACCCCAACATAATAAAAGGGATGCAAACTTGGAAGCTTCATGGATACATTAGAAGGTATTTGTTTTTTTGTATAATAGTTTTATAGTTGGGTTTCTTGCAATCTTGGAATATCTGTGTCTGTAATTCCTATACCAATTAATCTCTATATTGAGGAAAACAATTATCCTTAACCTCGCCAATTGTAATCATTGTGGGAATGAGGGACTCATTGATTTCATTTCAAGATAGAAGGATATTCCATATTCCTAGGAAATATAGTGTCTTTATTATCAATTTTGGGTTATATATATATAAAACCTATAGGAAGGATTATCAACCACACTTATGCCTATAAGGATTACTAGTGGATTAAGAGAGTTTTTAATAATAAGAAAAAAATTTAGAGGATTTTATTCATGGATCCAAGGTAAAACCCACGGGATGACAACAATCACAACTATTGGAGTTTATAAAAAAATAAAAAAAAATAAAATTCACCCTCTAGCTAATAATAATGATGTAATACAAAATTAAATATATGATAAAAAATTTATTCCTTCCATAATGATCAGACATTTGAGTATTCCTTATTTTTTTTAGAGAAAAACTGATTTTGTTTCCAAAAATCACGAATACTAACAATATGGGGTAAATAGATCATATAAATTTCTTCCCTTAACATAATATTTTTGATCATATGATCTGTGAAAAAATCATATTTAAATATATTATATAAATCATGGACTATAATGGTTAACAACCATTGGATTCTCCCATGCCACATGTGAAATATGTTACATCCATTCACCTATAAGAATGATAATATTGTGAAGATGCATCATATGGGAACACAGAAAAAATAAATAACTAAATATACTATAATTCAGAAAATTGTGAACATTTCACCATCAGGGAATAACTAAATCAATCATTTGTGACCCCAATTCCCCTTCCAACTCAAAATATTAACACATTTAAACTTATATAATCGCATAATATTATGAATTCATAATTGGAAAAAGAATGTGAACTTGTGTTCACAAGGATTATAAAACTTTTTTACACTATTATAAACACTTTCCCCCATTATTAAAAGATTGGGTATCATCACACTAACTACGAAAAATAGAATCATCTCAAAAACTAAGACCATGTTCACAATACTACTATATTAGTTTCTATTTATATTATAGTAACAAGTTATAATCAATTAATGTTAGGAAAAAAATGTGTATATTCATAAACTGAGAGTCGTTTTATGAAATAATAGCCTTTTTTTCTATGAATTTTCAATATGTTGTGTCTGATAAATGTTCACGTGTTCTTTATGAGTTCATTCTTGTAAGAGAATGCCACAAAATTATTTAATATTATAAGTCTAAATAAGTTTTCCTATCCTGTATCCCTTGAATTGAGGAAGAAAAACTAGTCAATACCCCACCAACTTGTAAATAATGTGTCATAAACTCTATTAATTCTTCATAATTTAATGTTATTAGAGTGTGATCTTAATGTCAATGGTAGCTAAAATATCTCGTGTCCCAACATATATATTCATGATTAATAACAAATTACTCCATTAGGAAAGGAAGGGGTTTTCTATGTTTTTTAGGCATCATCCCCTTGATGATGTCTTTCCTATCTCCTCCAAAGAATAAATTTCTCAGTTTCTATGAGAAAATGAAAATATATAAAAAACAATTTTATATTTTTCTTAGGGATATTTTCCCCTTAATGAAATTCAGGAATTTTGATATAGTGGTCCTTTTTATTGTGAAGTTCTCCAACACAAAAGCCTTACCCCTTCATCTGAGTGAATTCTGGACAATGTTAAGCCTCAGCGAACAACAAAAAGCCCAAAGGATAGCAGGTGTTCTCTACTGTTGGGATGGAACAATTAATTTCATAGTATTTAATAACTTTTCAAACTACCCATATATTTATTTTTATTAATTCACTTCCACTAAGATCTACAATATTTTAATTTTTCCATAATGATAAAGGAATATATTCCATGCTTTGGAAGTTAAGTTTTCAACATAGAATTAATTGAAAATATAATGTGAATTCCTTCCAACTAGAGAATGTTTCCCAGTGGTTTTCCCTTTTACTAGGGTATAATTTGATTTATATCCCATGGATTAGAAGATAAGATGATGGGGATTTGATAGAACATTCCAAGGCTTGATTTTACCATCATCTTTTGGTGAATAAAATCGATATGTTCTTCATATTTATGTATTGTTTTCAAAAGAAGATAAATGAGGGGATAATAGATCTAGTGACACCCAAATATCTATATTATCTATGTGATCTCCCTATATAGAACACAAAAAGTGTATGAATGAGTTTGGTTAATCTATATCTTAATGACATATGATATAAGGTCCTTTCATTTTCAATTGACTATGGGGATATATTCTTCATCTAATCATTAGATCATAAACAACATGACCATAAAATGATCAAGAGACATAATGATGCATTTATTAATTATCATCACAATTATTTTATTTTCCACTAGTTTTTTTACAAACAACCAAAAAATATGTTTTATTTAAGTATTATCTCCATAGTAGGATAGATGAATTCCATATAGATTTGGGGAATCCTAATATGCATGTGATGTACATTCGAGTAATTTACACTCTAAAATAAAATAATAATACTAGGAAATAAATTTTTAATACAATTTAATTATATATAATTCTAATCTACTTGGTGATGGTCCTTTTAAAAAGGACTTATACTATATGACAGAAGAAACTTGTCAAATGTCTATAAACTACATAACACATGGACTTCACTTGGGTCACTATGTAAATAATAACCAAACAATTTGGTGATTTGACAACAAGTATGAATCCTAATACACTAAAGACAACTGACTAGAAGCTCCAGTTTCAAGTGGAATTGTGCGTTGACTATACCATCATGATCGGTAATATATATAGTGGAAGAAGAAATAAATGAAAGGAAATTAATGATAAATAAATTAAAAGTAGATATTAATAATGACAGAACCTCTGATATGTTCCAATAAGTCCAACCATGCATAAAAATATTCAGTCATAATACAGGTAGTCAACATATAATAGGTAGTATATACCCACACACTAAACAAATAAATAAATAAATAAACAAAAGTGAAAAATTATATAGCCATTCTTGGCACATTATCATCCCCTAGCACCATGTCAATTCCATGTCCACAAAGATTAACATTAAAGTGCTACCAAGTCTAGACCTGCAACCAATAGATCTATATAGGTGCCAAAGGGAAGCTCGTGTAGGATGTGAGTAAAACCCAGCAATGCAGCACCAACTTTGTCTAATAAAACTCCAATATGTGAATAATATATTTTAGAGTGGTAAGTTATATAAAAAGTAATGTTATAAACTAAATACAACCCATATAATTCTTAGATTCCTCCTTAGATACCCAGATGACTCTACCAACTTCATCCCCAGCAGTAAATTATGAACATGTTCCATCATAGAGACACACACACACACAAACACACAAACACAGATATATATATGTGATTTAATATGAGGAACCAATATATATGATCAAGGGATACATGTAAACTAGAAATCAAATGGGGTTTCATATCTAAATAATGGTCTCATCCATAACATTTAACTGAAGGTGGTATGAAACATCATATCCAACAATTTTGATGAAATGATAGGGAACACCATTTCCAACAAATGGTGACACCACGTCTATGATTTCAATAAGTAATAAGGAACACCATGTCCATCAATATTTTATATGTAATGATGAGTAACATAATTTCCAATAATTCCCAATAATTAATTGAAAATAATTCCATGTCCATTCATTTCAACAAACCATAAGGAACATACTGTCCGTAAATTCAAATAAGCAGTGGAAAGGAACACCATTTACATTAATTTTAAAATTACATTATGAAAATTACGTCCATAAATTCCAAAATATAATTATAAGGGGCATAATTTACAATAATGAGTAATGTCATATCCAACCGTGAGGAATGTCATGTCCAACACCATTCAACCATAAAAATTCATAAAATTCAACAAGCATAATGATTTCTTCCAAGGAATTCCATAAAAACCCCAAGAATAAGGAAATGAATACTATAATAAACATGAATACTTCATTTAATAATTTAACATAGTCTATTGGAAACATCCATGACAATTTACAATTAAGCTCATTAATAAACTCACTTATATGTGACACAAAAGTAGTTGTGTTAGTGTCAATGTCAAATTACAATTCATTTGAATCATTTGAACTATTCGTATAAAGTGAAAATCTAATACACCTCAAGGGGTGTAAACTTTTGTTAGTATATTTAAAATATCATTATAATTATTAAAGATTCAATTTATCATATTCAACCATCTAATATTTCATTTTTTCAAAGTACCACACCAACTCATAAGGGGAATGCTCATCAAAACCAAGGGTGATTTATTACACAACTAGGCCTATATTATTATTAAACATATGGAAATTATGTATCCATTTGATATTGAATCCTAATTAATTCAATCAACATCATTTATTTAATTCTCTTTTTGGAAGTCAAACTAAATAGAAATGGGTAGTATTATTCTTAATTTCATTCAATGTCCAAGAGAAATATTTAATAAGGCACACCCAAGGGTAGACCAGTCTATGTACACAAGCCTATTAATCTTCTATTAGGGTATATATAATATCACATCTATGGACTTATAAATTAATTTTGGGTATTTTACACCTCATAGGAAATGTGAATAATGTACAATGTACAACATAATGGCGTAATTTATAAATGATAAAGCAAAAAAGGAAAAAACTAGATTACTTAACTCATTATTCGTAATATATAATCATCCATTATCCACCTTTTATTCAAGTTGAAATGATATAAATAAATGAAATAGTAAAATATAAAATTATTATGGTATATAAAATCTCAAAAATATCACACCAAAACCATAAATAAAAACTGGTAAATGTGGTAAAAGGAGTAATAGACTAACCTATAGAAAACAAATGCCACCAACAATGCTTGAATCCGATAAAAAAATGAGGTATATCCATCCTTAGAAGTATGAGGAATTAAATTGGAATGTGGGATATCTATTAGGAATTAATGAGAGTAAAATAGATTAAAACCCCATTTTATGCCAAAGGGGGAAAATAGCCATTTTACCCATTTTTATGAGTTTCATGGTTATGTGGCAATGTAGTTAGAAAAACTATGTGCTAGACAAGTTGTTAAACTATCCAAAACAATCCCATTTGGTATGTTTCCTTTCATGGTTAAAAAATATTTCTCTAACCATGTGAATCTACTTCCCCAGGCACTCCAACCTTTCATTATTTCATCTCATGGTCATATAAATTATGAACCAACTGTGTGAGTCTCCCACCAACTATGAACCATCTTTCACTATTCTCTAGGCTAAATTTCACGGTTAACCAAACCATCTTCCAATATAGAATAGGAAACATGGTGATTCAATAGTTTTAGAACTGAAAATGAACTAACCATTTTTCTAGTCTGCCATTTCCAAAAGTACACTTTTTGGATCATGAACCCTCAAGACTCTTTAATGCCCTCTATGCCACATTCTGGGGCTCATTTCACATATAAAAACAACAATTATATGTGATCCAAATCTCAAAATTAACTTCCAAATCTCTATTATTTAATTGAAACATTCAACAAATAAATTTTTCAATTCCTTTGGAAAATTTAATCCCATCCAAAACAAGAGATATTACAGCCATCCCTCTATAGTACTTATCCTCCCCTAAAAGCCTTAGTGGAAAATGAAAACAAAAACTAACCTACTCAAGTCATGAAATTCCACTCAAACGATCTCATTCAATTTTCAAATTACCAACACTAATCCAAGGACCACTTTTGAAATATGGTACTTCAGCTTGTAAAACTCAAGGAAATGCTCATATCTAAAGAAAAAACATCGAGACAATGCTCTCTAATCCCAAATAACCCTAGAAATAATCATATCATTATATATTTCATAAACCAACCAATGGTTTTACCACCATATGTTCTAGGTTTTATTAATATATTCTGAGTCAAGATACTAATACCTATAAAATTTACTACCCAAGAAATCATTTAGAATCTCAAAAATTATCCAAGAACATTATTAATTTAATTGAATGGTTTAATTAAAATTGAACCAACATGTCCTGGTTGCACGATATTTTTGTCAAAAATATCCCACCAACCATTTTATTACACCCATCTCATATCACGGTGTGCCTGACAAGGTCCTCCCTGGCCGATTCAATCTATTTATGAAAACTCAAGTCAAACCACCATTAACTAAATTCTTACAAAAATGCTCTGATTCACTAACTTAAGCGACATAAAAACTATATTACGAAACATTTATCCTAATGTTTATTGATATTTCTCCCAAAATGGGTTTTGAATACCATACCCAACATATGGTGTTGTATCCTAGACAACCCATCTCCTGGTCATTTACACTATTTTTCCCGAGCATGAACATCAGTAAATTCCAGATCCAATATCATTGGATCATTCAAAGCTATACCAGGCCTGATCTCTATATTTGGAACTCAACTAAGTATAAATTTTAAATATTACCAATCATTTACCTAGAAAAAATAAATTCATTTTTTTATTTATTGAGTGGCACACGAGTTCTAGAATTGCCTTCTGGAAACCAGTGTCATGATCCTACAACCATTCTCACATTAGGGCCGCATACTAGTGCACAACATCATGCTCCCCACCTAAGGTGAATCCATATTGTTCAATCCAAGAAAATATTTCTGATTTTCATATCCCATGATTTTTTTCATCCCCATAAAAAACAAGTGGTATTTCTAGGAACCTTCTCATTATCGAGTTTTGACATAAATTTCAACCTCCACTCATTTTCAATTCCCAATAATCATTCTATGAATTTTTTTTCACGTTATAAAATTTAAAATAAGGGAAACCACCCTCAAATATCCAATGGTGCACTCCATGCCTTATATATTATCTTAAATTTCTCCACAATCATAACCCCAAAATTGTTCATCTATAAAACTATAAAATATATTTATATTATCTTGGTGCATATATGAAACTCACTCAAAATACTTGGGACATTGTCAAGATATTTGGTATGATCATATTTATTCAAGTTCACATTAAGATCCCATTAATAAGATTGTATCTCCAAAATGAATCAAACTATCATCAACTATGTTATGCATGTATTTACTAGCCTCTACCACCATGCCTTATGACAATGAATTTTAAGATACACCCTTGGGTAAAATGTCTCATAGTTCTAAGTTCATTTCTATGATAAACCGTATTATAGGAACTTCCTATAATATTACCAAGCTCTAAGGAACCATGATCACATGTGTTATATTATAAATTTTTTATCCTTTACCCATACCTTACTTCTAACTGATGTTCTATGTTAACCATTTTCCACATACAACCGGCGTAAATAAAATTTTCCACAAAAAGATTGTGAATATCTCATACAACCTAATTTGGGACCTGACTCATGCTCAAAAAAAATTTCCATCAACATGTCAATTTTGATTATTCCATAAGGCACGTTAGTCTTAACATGAAAGGATCTCCCTTGAAACTCCTCTTCAAAATCAGGCACCGACATGTTCCATGATTTCTCATATGGTCATTCTCCTTACAACCTCATTTCAAAAATTAATGCATTAAACATAGAAATACTAGTCATCAATGATAGTAACATGAATTTTCCTTCCCATTGAAGCTATTTCTGATTCCCTTGAACTCTATGTTCCTCCTTCAAAATCATAGGAATCACTATTCCAAAATTTAAAAACATGATCACCTTTCCTGCATTAGTCTCATATTGACCATATTTTTAACATCACTATCTAAATATGATCCTATACACCCTTGGTCAAACCCAACCAAAATTTCCCATTTATTATTTTGAAAAATTTCTCATTTTGGTGTGACCAAAACCCAAGGGCTTCTCGGTCTCCTACCTAGATCATCCGACTAAGTCTCAAAATAGGGTTACTAGGCCATTCCACCTAGACTTATAATCTCATTCAAGAGAACAACATCCCAATTAATTAATTGTACTATAGGGAACCCACCATTCCTTGAAACTCTATCTAAAGTGATAAAACTATAAGTAATAAAAAAATTATTATCAACCTATATTGGCTTAAAATGGTTAATAAATGAGTAACGACTCGCCTATCAAGAATTGGGCTATGAGGTCATCATCCTCACTAAGAATCCTTTTAGTTAAGTTCTCATTGATGGGTAAAAATATAAATTTAAAAATGAATAAGGATTTGATACTCACTGGGTATATCGATATGTTAATACACAAAATAGGTTCAACTTACATGAAAACCACCCACCTCCCTAGGGTGTCATTTCATTACCCAAGAGTATAACCTAACTCAACCGGTCAAACATCTATCACATGCCATGCTTAGAAACTCATCTAAAAATTCTAATAGGTCTAAATTTATAAGGGATATAGCACATGGTCCAACCCTTCACTCACACATGACAAGAACCTTTAAAATAGATCACATAAAAATCGTTGTTGAAACCTATAAGAAATTACCATTTTCCCATTCAAGGTAGCTCAAAGAAAAATTAATACTAACCATTATAGAGAGAACCTAAGATACCAATAACATGAAAAGTTTTATTTTTTACTATCCCAAAATTCACATCTATTCTAATTATTAACATGCATCATACATATGAAATATAAAGTACTAGTTATAAAGTAAAATGTTTTATATGCTATAATTGGTACATTAATAAGTTGAATCCTCAACAAATTGTAGAAAAATCATAATATGATATCCATTTAACAATAATTTATTTATCAACAATTTCTCAAAAAAGTGTTCAGCTAATGAAAATTTCAAATCCAAGATAAATAGGACAACTCCATTTAGGTTGTAATAAGAATTTTAATTAATTGCATCCCCATAACAATAACCTTAAAAATATCCAAATTTTATTTTATCATTTAACAGGGATAAATTATGTTAGATAACACTATACACATATATGTAACAACATATGAGTAGAGATAGATAATTAAATTTACCATCCCATTTAACATAAGCATAACCCCTTAGGGGGTTAAGTAACAAGGCATATAATGATTAGGGAGTCCTATGAGGGTCCCATCAAAACAACCTGTATCATATATACTAGAAGGAAAACCCAATTATTTTTGTCAGTGCGCTATAAATTACAGTTGGAATCCAATTTAAAAGCATCCCAAAAATATTTTCAAAATCAAAAATTCATCACACTCTTAGTAATTTTACCTCATAATAATACGATGATAAAACTCGCCTAGAAGGGTGAAGTCAATATATAAAGATATAGTTATATGGGTCTCTATTCCTATATAATAAAGGTACATGCCTTTATTTGTTGAAATTGGAACACTATTTTACTAAAAACTATAAAAATAACATGATTTTATTAAAATGATCTAGTTCTATTTAAATTTGAAAATTAATTTTAAGAATTCATTAACCACATCAAAATAATTTCATTTCATAAATTAATTTTAGGCTAATTAATTGGAATTACACCACTAAGCTATGAATGGAAATACAATTTAGGTTTATTGAACCAGTTAATTTAACATACATTACATTATAATAATTACAATGAAACAATCACATCAACAAGAAATACCAATACACAAGGAATCAAATATAAAAATTTTATGTACAAGTAAACATGATAAATAATCTCTCAACCATGGTGTACAATAAGAATATAAAATAATCACCCAAGCATGGTTTATAGAGAATAATTCTAATGAAATTTGAATTCTATTTGCCATAAATTATGCCTAAACACACCTCATCTATTACCATATCGGTCTAGGAGGTAAATATGAAAATTAAAAAAAATCAATAACCATCAAAAATACTCTGATCACTGAAGGTGTAATGATAACCAACAATAACTAAAAATAATATGAACAATAGTACAATACTTGGAAACTAAATTTTTCCCTTATTAATGGGTTTCCTATACCATGTCATGAGCAATTTAAAAAGTGATGACATATTATGAGCCTCCTATATACCATACCAAAATAATAAAACAATGGAAGATGAGATATGATAAAACTTTATCACACCCAAACTAATTTTCTCAATAAATAGTAACTATACTTGTTGGAGACAATGCCCTAAGAACACCTCCATGTACACAAAAGTTTGGCGATTAGAAGAAAGGGTCTACGGTGGTACAATGTGGAAACTATACCATCTAAATTACAAATAAATACATTGGAAAAATTAATAATAGATATATATTATAATTAATATAAAACTTGACATGATCCAATAAAACCAACCTTGTATTAAAATATTTGGTCATAATACATGAAATCAACATATGATATATAGTATATACCTCAATAGTAAATAAACGAAGAAATAACAAAACAAATATCACACATTTTTTAGTTATCCCTTGTATATTCTCATCCTGAATCTCCATGTCAAGTCTTAGTACCTAAATAGTATGTTAAAAGAGTCATAATACAGGATCATAATCTGATACCATGAGACTTATCGAGTTACAAAATGAAGGCTCAAATATGGTGTGGTTAAAACTCAGTAATCCACTACCAGTAGTGTCTAATGAAAATCTATTATTTTAATATAAAATGTATTAGTGAGTATGTATATCAAAAGTATGATTATAAAGTATATAAAACCAATATCTAGATCAGGTTTCTCCTAGGATACATGTTCGACTATACCTACTATTATATAATCTTGTTTTATTATTATCAAAACTTTTCTTCAGATTATACAAAATAGAGGATATTATCATGTTTAGTTTCATGGAATGAAGATATATAATATAGAAAAACCAAATAAATTATTCTAAATACACTTTAAATAGATCTCCAGGTGTTCACCCTTGGTTAATTTTAGTATATCAGAAGTCATGGGGATATAAGTCAAAGGAAAGGGGTGAGCATAAAGCCCTGAAATATAAATTGTGAAGGGAGACAAAAATCATGCAGTCATGCGACATAACAATAAGAACAAGAGGTATAAAAATAAATTAAGAGACACATAATAATAATAAGAACATTAATCACAACATGGAAACGTGAATATAACATTTAATTGATACATTTATAAGAATATATTCTATTATTATCACCAAGATGTCATAAATGAAAATTACCAAGGTCATTCAACAAGGTATCATAGAACATGTCATCTATATAGATTAAATTCATTACCAAATGAAATGTATTACTATTAGGATGCACCCTTAATTTTTATTAATTTAATATGATCCCCATAGATCATAATAAATTATTTTACTGATAACTCATCGATAAAAAAGAAATGATTTCATTTAAAAATATTAACTAATAAAAGAGATTAAAATAATGATCACAATGTCATTTTTAACCCACAAAAAGGGAATATGGGTCTCTTATGTGTAAATAAATAACTAAAATAAATATATCTTAAATCTATTTGGATACCCCGAGAAAATAAATATAATTGGGAATCTACACCAAAAAAAATAAATAATAATTTATTAATGAGAAGAAGACAATTTTGATAAGAAAATTTGGCAGCTTAATGGTTATAAAACATGGTTTTAGAAAAGTATGAAATGAGGTATAAAAAATGGTCCCTAATTTATAAAATAAAACTATTATAGTAATCTATGAAAAAAAAATTGAATAAAAATTATTTTCTCAATTAGAAGACAAACCACATAAAAAGGGAACTTTAATTGGAAAGTTATGTGACGATTTACCTTACAATGAATAGTTGTTTATAAAACTTTTGGATGGAACCCTAAAGAATTTTGGACACCTTAGGGTGAAATCATGGGAGTAGGAATTACCAGTGCTTCAAGGAGGATGGATTGGGAGTGAATGGGAATTGAGAAATGGTTGGGAATTTATAGGAAAATTGGAGGCTTTGTTTAATAATTTCCAAATATTTCTCTCGGAAAACTATGATGTGGAAAATGGAAGACCATTAGATTACCCATGGTTTTTCACAGGAATTTTTAAATTTGGGACATATTTTATGTTATTTTAATCCAACAAACCCGAATAACATTCTTTGTTACTTCCTTATACATTTTTAAAGTATGGTTTCTACAAACTAATGTTTTTTAAAATCAAAATTTCCTTTTTAGAATTTGGATAGTTACTTATAATTTTAGAAATTGATAAAAATTAATTAAAATACGTAGTATTAATAAAATAAAAATTTTAGAGGAGTGTGTTGTGTTTAATTAATTATTACATCATTATGACATAAATTTGACTTCATAAAATATACTAAAACCTTAAAAAGTATTTTTTTTAATACTCATGAAAATATAAAGTATTTTAGAGAATTACAATAAATTCACCCTAACAAAATTTAAACATTATTATTTCCAAAATGATGTTTACATTATCATAAAAATTATTTAAATATGATAATTTTATTTTTAAATATAAAAATCAATAATTACTTAAAAATGGAAGTTTCTAAGATACAGTCAAATTTATATCACTTATAAAAAAGTTCTTAGGTTGTTATTAAATTATTTTATCATTTATATTTAAATAAGATCATTTTAAAATAATTTTTCGTTATAAAAGTACTATTCATATAACCATGTTTTATTGTAAAAATGTACATAATTTCTAAAAAAATACTATTATATTTCATTTGAATCAGAAAAATAAATTATCAAATTCTTCTCAATTAAAAATACATTTTATTAAGAAACACTATTCTTAACAGAAACTGATGGAATAGAAATTTTATTTATACAATAGAATTTAAACATTTATTAATTAATTTTTGGACTTGTAACCCCTTATTACACCTCGTATATTCTTAGAGGGTAAGGTGTGTGATGGAGGTAGTTTTGAGGGTTTCCTTTCCTAACATCGACCGAGTGGTAATCTTCACTAACTTTAATTTATCATGTAGGCATCATTGTTCAAGATTCACATGATGAATCTTGAAATTGGATTGGTCAAGGAAAAACACTAGTGACGATAACTCCTCCCCCATGTTTTGACAAATGGGATTCAAACAGAAGGACTCTACTGGTTGAGGCCCTCAATTCTTCTTTCTGTATCAATTACCCCATGTCATTACTACTTATAAAAACATATTGTAATGGAAATGTTACCAACCAAGGTTATAGATTCCAATGGTCATATTAACGAATGGTCATATTGAACAATGATCATATGGACCAACAGTAATATAAAAGTCGAATACCAATGACTACATTTCCTTTTATACTCTATAAATAGTAGTTACGTATTTCCCAACAAATGAACTACAATTCCTCTGAATGTTGTATTTCTATTTTGTAATATTTTTATTGGTTTACTAATATTATTTTTTAATTATATATCATTTACATTAGGATATATTATTTAAAAATATAACGTTTATACTTACTTTTCCATTTTTTCTATTTTATTCCATAATTTTTGACCAGTTAAAATTTGTGGAATTTTAATTGGTTTCATAGATGATTATATTAATAATCATTATTAATGATATAAAATTTGTTGGTTTATATATATTAGTATGTCTAAAATATTATATAATATGTAAAAAAAATTAGGATGTCATTTATAATGTTTGGGTCATTACATTCTTCCCCGTTAAGAAAACTCATCTTTGAAATATCAACACATTTCCTCAATTTAGAAATGTCGAGGGTACTTTTGTCTCATTGTGCCTTACGGTTCCAACATCTATTATTCATATTTATGGTTTATCTACAACACATTGATGATGTGAGAAGTGTTTTTTCGTAGAACCATGTTTCTACGATCAAATATCTCCACCACATGCTCCTTGTAAGGGAGGTCATCTTTTAATTTGACCACCTTCGGATTCAGTACATGTGATGAATAAGATATGTACTTCATCAGGAGAGATATGTGTAATACATCATAAACATGAGATATATTTTTAGGTTCTATCCAGTGGTCCATTATTCCTACGTGATCATGGATTTCATAAGGGACAATGTAACTAGGGATAGGCTTTAGTTTTCATTCCAAACTACATGACTATATTCAAAAATGATATCATAATGATAAAATTGTCCTCATCATCAAAATAAAGTCCCATTTAATTAATATTATCATAGCTCTTCTTTAAAAGTTGAATAGACTTTATAAGTTTTCTAAAGGTAGGAACCTTTTTTGTCTTCTCTTGCATAAGATCAAGCCCAAGAAATTTACCCTTACCAAACTCATCCATACAATTAAGAGTTCGACATTTATTTCCATATAGAGATTCATATGGTGACATATGAATGATCTTGTGGAAAATTTATCTATATAAGTACTAAACTAATGGATGGTTTTGATCTCATCCTTCTTTAAATTCCACTGAGTACGTTCTCATCACATCCTCGAGTGTTTGAATAGTCCTTTTAGATTGGCCATAATTTTAGGGGTGATAGGCCATACTAAAATTCAATTAAGTATAAATATAATCTTAAATACCTCTCTATAATTTATTTTTGAACCATGGATAATGATTAGAAATGATTGAAAGTGAAATTCCATTAAACCTCATCACTTCTTGTATCCACATCATATATATTTGTTCAAGATAAAATATTCTTGAATAGAGATAAAATGGGTAGTATTAGTGAGATAATCTCCTATAAACCATATTTCATTGTTTCATATGGATGTTTTTGGGAGGCCAGTAAAGGATAACATAGTGACATTTTCCCACATTGAGGCCGGTATGGGTAGTGGTTTCAATACACCTTTAATAAGTTGTGGCGCTCCTTCACCAAGCGACACACTAAGCACCTTGTACTGCACTTGGCATTCCTATTTATCATATTATCCAAGAAATAATGATCATGAGGGTCCCTATATATTTTATTGATTTAAGGATGTATAGAGAATATTGATATATGAGACTCAAAAAACAAATCCTTCCTTATATTTTCAATATATGGCACACATAGTCTTGTATGAAATTTCCATACAACTTCCTGATCATTATTGAACATAGGAAAGAACACATTTTCACATCCTCTATCATTTTTTATAACAAATGATCTTCTATTTGATCTTTATTGATCTTCTATATTAATTATTGTTGATAAATCCTTTGTGATATGGTTTCTTATGTCCCCTACCATACAATTCCCATATCAAATTTTACTAGGCCCTTGATCAAAAATACCCCTAAATCCTTATCATGACAATAAGAACAGGTTCTTTCCAATTTAATTCATAAGTGAAATTTTTTTATCTTCTATGTTGATAATGAATTGAGCATTTATAGTCATTATAAAGTTTCAATCATCTCCTTTGTATCATGTTCCGTTACTTTTATGTGAAAATATACTTGGAACTTTTTTGGTATGTGTATATATCACATTACTTCCCAAAACGATTGTGCCCCATTTTTTTATAGAAAAAATAGCAATAGCCAACTTTGGTTAATTTTTAGGATAATTCTTCTTTGTATGTTTTAACGTTCAAGAGGCACAAGCAATCACCTTGTCATTTTTCATGAGGATGATCCCAAGGCCTTTTTGGTATTTAGCGTTATAAGTAATCAAAATTTTCCAAAAGAGGTTAGAGATAAAATATATTTTTTAACCAATAAGTTATTTAGGTCTTATAAAACATCCTCACACTTCTTTGTCCAGATTAACTTATCCCCTATTCAAGTTAACATGGTCAGTGGATTAGAAAGTCATGAAAATGTTTTCACAATCCTCCTATAATATCCTGCTAAAACAAGGAAACTATGAATCTCAGTTACTGTTATATGATGATTCCACTCCTGTATAGCTATTTTCTTTATAGGGGAAACTAATATTAATCCATTGGTTATAATTTTCACCAAGAATGAAACATTTCTCCACCAAAATCCACATTTTCCGAATTTTTTCAAAAAAAATAACATTTTATAGAGTTTTCAATATAACCCTTAGATGATACTCATGCTCCTTGAAACATTTGGAATACATCATAACATCATCAATAAAAAAACCAAAAAAATTCAGGGTATTCCACAAAGACTCTATTCCAAAAATCCATAAATATTGTAGGAGTATTCGTAAAGCCAAATGGAATAACCAAAAACACAAAATTACGATATATTTTTTAGAGGGTTTTCATTGGAATATTTTATTACATCAACATGAATTGATGATACCCATAACAGTAGTTAATCATGGAGAATAATTTGTCCCCATAAAGCTAGTCAAATAAATCATCAATCCATTGGAGGTCATACTTATTCAACATTGTGTTCTCCTTAAGTTATCTATAATACATCCATTTACACAGTGATCTATCCTTATTATTCTCAAAGAGAACAAGTGTTCACTTTTGTGACACACTGGGTTAGGTAAATCCCTTCTATAGAATATCTTGAAGTTGTTTCTTTAATTCATATAACTCTATATTTTCCATTCCATATGGGGTATTTGATATTGACTTGGATCTGGGTATGGGATCAATGGAGAACTCATCCTATCTTTCATAGGATGGTGTATGTAACTCATTATGAAATATGTTAATTTATTCCTAAATTTTTGGGACATTTAACATCTCTATACATTCTCTTCATTGTCACTATTCATTGATTATATCCATAAAGAACATTACAGAATGTGTTTCTAGAAAAATCATAGGCTATGATATCTCTCCTTTGTAAAGAACAGTATGTTTTCCATTCAATAAAAGTAAAAATTACTTTCTTATACTATTGATATTATTATTATAATTTTAGAGGAATTATATCCTTATTATAGTGTCTAATTTTACCCTTTGATTTATTACTATATTTTCAATGAGGTTATTCTCACCAAAGTTAATACTAGAGATTATATATACAATTGATTCTATAATTATTCCTCTAGGAATATTGACTAAAACCATACTTAAAGATATTTATATATTGATTCTATATTTCTTGTAAACATGAATGATATAAAGCAATTCATATAAATATAACCAATCAATGTTATTTCTAACTTTTTGAGAAAAAATTATACCTTCCACCACATCATTTAGAACCTTCACTTCAACCATCATGATAGAAAATTCTTGACCATTCTCTCATGACCTATGCAGAGGTTAATGGTGTTTTCAACACCATTATCATATGATTTGTACGTTTACTAGAAATTATTCCAATATTTCCATACTGGAAGTGTCAAAATTCTTGTTGGCCCGAAACAATCTTCCCTTTGTCTTTACTGATATGATGTTGAGGATTCATCTCATCGTGAATGTTCAAAACAATATGGTCATCTCTTCAAAACTTTATTCACTTTACACTCCCAATAAAGTAGTTCCCTAAATTCTTCTTCCAGTATTTTTTTCACGTAGGAGGTTTCACTTTCTTTCATCATCTTCCGTGATCAAAGATTAACCTTGAGTTTGTCTCTATTTCTATCTTCTTATCATTTTATCTATGTGACCATTACATCTATCCAAACATAAATTCACCATTTGTATCAGTATATACTATCTTATAATAGCTTTCATAGTCTCTATTTGATAGGTTACTCTATATTTTTGGTCATAGTTCACTGAAAAATATATCAACCATTCCCTTAGAATATATAAAAACCTATAGGAGTATTGACCAATTATTGTAATGTTTATCTAGCAGTTTTCCACCAATTCATTTTAATTCTTATTTAGGTTGATAAATTCATTATCTATTTTCATTTTCATAGAATAGGGAAAATATTTATTGAAAATATTCCACTAAAATATTCCAACTACATTTCTTGAATCTCTCTTCTTAGATTCATGTTTATAATTAGTTTCCAACAATGATCAGTTTCTCTTTCTAAGAGGTGAAATTCTTTGGTAAACTTCTCTTTCTGGGAATAATAAATTACATAAAATTTTATTTTATTAGATCTTATTATTTTTTTAGAAGTCAATGGGTAAATAGATCTACTAAAAGAATGTGTTTGTTGATGCATAACGGATTCGATAGAAATTTTTGTCTTTTGAGGTGAATCATCTCTCTCGACTTGATAAAAGTTATTTTTCATAAATTTTGTTAGTTTATTCATCATCTTAATGATGTTTTCCATTCCATCTATCATTTTAATTCCATCATTACATCCTATTTAGCACTAATAATTTACCTAGTTCCTCCCATTTCCAACGAATTTTTAAAGAAGAAAATTATAGTAAGAAATATGTTATATTTACAAATCTTATATTCTAAAGGGATTTTTCTATCGTAAAACATCCTATATAAATATTTCACTGACCACTTTTAATAATAATTTCATTTTCTATAAATCCTTTACAATGTTTCATAAAAGCGTGTTATTAACCAAACATATCTCCGAGTAGTGTCAAACCAGTAGTGCGTCAATTACTATTGATAGGAACTAGTTCCCACTAGATTCTAGCTGAAAATGGGTTTTTTAGGGTGTCACCCATAGGTAAGTCTATTCCAGAGCCGCATCAACTTTTTCATATATAAATAGGGATTTATTTTCTAGAAAACCACCTATATATTACATCATCTAAATAGAATGATTTTGTTTTTATATATATTCGTGTCCATAGGGTTCTTCCTAAATTTTTTAAATCCTAATTGCCAAAAAAACGAAACTATCCTAAGATACCAAATACAGAATCCCAAATTTTTATTACACAATATTTCACAAAATTGTTCAAAACAAAAGATCTATTCATGTTTAGTTTTTTGGAATGAAGGAAAATAACACGTAAAAACATAAAAAACTTTTCTAAATCCACATGAATGAAATATTAATGGGTTCACTCTAGGATACTTTTAATGTATGTCATATCATGGGGATATAAATCAATGGAAATGAGTGAGAATAAATCCCAGTAAGGTAAATAAGGAAGGGAGACAAAATTAATGTGATCATGAGACATGTCATTAAGAAAATGGGGATTAAGAATAAAGAAAGAGATAAAACAAAATAATAAGAACATTAATCGTAACATGGAAATTTTGGATAAGAATTTTAAATTATTCATTAATAATCATATCAACAAGGATTATCGATATGGTGTTGTAAACTAATATTAGCAAAGTTATTCACCAAGGTATCATAAAACATTTCATCTCTATAGGTTAAATTAATTACCCAATCCATTGGAGCTTTATTAGGGAAAAACCTTCCTATGTATTAATTTTTTTGATCTATATAGATCTTATAAAAAATTTCATTAATCCCCAATGGGTTATAAATATCAATTTTCTTATCAAAAACACGACTCACTAATGATCTTACAAACATGATCATAACGTCATTTTTAACCCAAAAAATGGAATCCTTGTTTCTTAAGTGTAAATACAAAAAAAATACCTATAGTTGAATATAACTAGAAAATAAATATTATTGGGTATCCACACAAATAAAATAATATAGAATTTTTTATGGAGAAGGGAGAAATTTTGAGAAGTAAATTCAGTAGCAAGACGAGTATAACACATAGTTTTAGAAAATGGTAAAATATGGTAAAAATAAGCACCCCCATTGATAAAATACTGCTATTATTGTAATGGGAATATATAAACTATACACAAATAACTTATTTTGTAAATTAGAATAGGAGCCACATAAATAATGATCTTCAATTGTAAAGATAAGTGATGATTTCTCTTACCTTGAAGAGTTATTCCTAAAACATGAGGATGTAACCTTAGGGGCTTTAAGACACCTTGGGGGAATCCTTGGGTGGAAAAATAACTAGAATATCATGGAGGGTGGATTGGGAGTGAATGTAAATGGAGGAATAGGT
This sequence comes from Viscum album, assembly GCA_963277665.1. Classification (NCBI taxonomy): domain Eukaryota; kingdom Viridiplantae; phylum Streptophyta; class Magnoliopsida; order Santalales; family Viscaceae; genus Viscum; species Viscum album. Next base: position 731,378,464 of record OY728155.1, read on the forward strand.
TTTCATTTATAGGATAAGTGAATGATTTGTTTAATAATTCCAAAATATAGGTCTTGGAAAACTTGGTTGTGGAAAATGAAAAACCATTAGAATACCCACGACCTTAACCCATGGATTTGTAAATTTGGGAAACATTTTAAGTTATTTTAATACACCCTAGTTGAACATCATTTTCTAATACTTATTTTATCATAGAGAAGTAGATATTTCAAATAGTAATATTTTAGTAAAAAAATTTCCTTTCTAGACATTGGAAAGTTACATAGAGTTTTAGAAATCGATTAAAATAAAAAATAATAATAAAATAACATGTTTTAGTTATCAGATTCTATTTAATTAATTATTTCATATTTTTTACCTATATATAATGTCACCAAATATACTGAATCCCTAAAACTATATTATATACTATTCATAAAAATAATGTTTTTAGAAAGTTCTCATAAATTCCCCATAACCTTATTTTGACATTTTGATTTAAAAAATGAAGTTCATTTTATCAAAAATAATCTCTAAATATGAGAATTCAAACTTTTAAAATTTAATAATCATTATTAATTTATAAATATTATTATTTTTAAAACATAAAAAAATTTCTGGAACATAATAGAAATTTCCTAGACCATTATTAAATTATTTTATCAATTATATTTAAATAAATGTTTTCTAAAATAATATTTCATTAAAAAAAATACTTTTCAGAATACCATGGTTTATTATTAAATGTATATATTTTTTAAAAAATAATTTTATGTTTTATTTTCATCCAAAAATAAAAATATCAAATTTGACTCAATTAAACATATATTTTATTAAGAAAAACTATTATGAAAATGAATTGATGGAATAAAAATTTAGTTTTTACAAAAAAAATTAAACATTATGTAACTAAGGTATGGAAACGTAACCCCTTATTAAAAATCCATTTTCCCTGAGGATATAGAGTAATTTACCCCTCCATTATCGCTTATCAAATTTTTAGTGTGGTGTTTGTAGTTTTGTGGTGGTGCCTCAGCAAATATCAGCTAAGTAGTAAACTCCACTAACTTGAACCTCTCCAGTATAAAATTTAGTTGAAACTTAACATGTTTATTTTAAACTAGGTATTGATCAATGAATATCCCTAGTGATGATACCTCCATCCCATGTTCTGACAAATGGTCATCAAACAACACAACTCTACTGGTTTAGGTCATCGATTCTCATTTCTGTATCAATTACCCTATGTCGTTATTACTTATAAAAACTAATTATAATGGTAAATGTTTCAATCATGGGTATATTTTTAAAAGTACATATTGAACAATGTTCATATAGAACAACATTCATATAATGGATGAATCACAATTATCACATTTTGCTTTATATCATAAGAATACAACTTCATTAGTTCACTCAAATTTTACTATAATTTCTCTTAAGGTAATATTTTAATTTCATAATATACTGATTAGTTTAATAATATTTTGTATTATTTCTATATAATTTTATGTGGGGTTGATTATTCTATTAGATTGGAGTGATCCTTACTTTCCCATTTTAGATGCCCTATTTTATATTTTTTGTCGAGTTGTATTGTTTTACATTTCAATTGGTTTCATAGATAATTAAAGTAACAACCTTTATTAATGATATAAAAGATATTATTTTCTCTTTATTTATTAGTTTATTATATTATTTAATATGTAACAAAAACTTATTCAAGAAAAAACTATCATTAAAAAAGTATGGGTTTTTACAGCTTAAGCCTGTTTTGGAATGTCTAAGCATGTTCCATCATACCCACACACAAATGTGTGTGTGTGTGTGTGCATTCATGCATGGACCAGGGGGATATGACCAAGATATCCATATATAATTGAAACAATACATGTTTTAATAGATAAATAATTTCTTCATACTAAGCTTCTAACACAAGTGGACACGAAGCTTTATGTATAATAATTTCAATGAAATAATAATCATCAACATGTCTAATAAATGGGGACACCATGTCCATTATTTTTATAAATAGAAAATAAATTCATGTCCATTAATTTTCATAAGTAATGATGAGGGATTACATGAACAATGATTTACAATAAGTAAAGTAAAGAGGAACCATGTCCATTAAATACAATAAGTCATAAGGAATGTCATGTCCACAAATTACAATATATAATAGAAAGAAATTACATTCCCTTTAATTTAAATAAACTATAAGAAATTTATGTCAAAAAATTTAAATATATAAATATTTGTAATTCCATGTCCAATAATGTGTAACTCTATGTCCTATAGTGATTAATGTCATGTCCAACACTACTGAATCATGAAAATTCAAATAATTAAACATGTCTTACGAGCCTGTACAAGGAATTCTAAAATGAATCCCAAGTTTCTCTCAATAAATACTATAATAAACATGCACATTGAATTTGATAATTTAACATAGTACACGAGAAACATATATAAAAATTTAAAAATCAGATCATTAGTAAACTCTATTATGATTTATAAAATATGGTTTTGATAGTGTCCTTGCAATTTTTTAATTAATTTAACTCATTTTAACCATTCAAATCAAGAGACAAGAAAACCCACATCAAGGCTTGATCAATTTGATTAGTTTATTTAACATATCATTATATTGGTAAAAGAATAAAAAGAGTTTATTCAACCATAATATAATTTTTTTATATCACGTTACCATACCTACTCACAATAGGAATTTCACGCTCGAATTTTGAATTCCATACTTTGTTCGAAGTTCTCTTTTTGTTCTTACCTTTCTCTTGATTTCTGGGTTTTCTGGGTTTGAAAGTTTGGTGTCTCATGTGTTCTTGATGTAACACCCTGAGATTTAATAAGATATATTATTTTTAATTTCTGTCATATCTTCTATTGTACGCTACACCAAGATTATCATGCGTTATACGCAACACTATATTAGCTTGCAGTATACGCAACACTATTCTTGGATCGTGTTACACACAATTTCAAGTTTGTTTGATAGTTGTTATTCTACGCAACATTGAGTGTATATGTATATATATATATATTCAATATATAAATGAAATATTGTTGTATTTTTTTATACGCAACCACAAAGGAGACTTGCACTACATGCCACCCTGACTTGGCTTGCATTACACGCAATCACGACCTTCCTCAATAGCGTGTGTTGTACGCAATACCGAGTTTCACTAAATGACGATATATTGTTATAATATTATTATGTACTATCCATTATGAATATTTGTATCTACATTTCGAATTTTATAACATTATAATTCATCTTACACATTTTATAGAACATGGTGTGAGAACAAAATAATTTTTTCGGGTAAAATATGTAGTTTTCAAAAATTACAGTTTTTCCGACTTTTGATGGCACACCCACATTAAAAATAGTTTTTGACATGTTTATAAGTGAAATTTGACAAAATTAAAAATCTTCTTTGGAATCAGGATATAAAAGTTTAATTTGGAAAAAAGTTTCATATTATTCTGATAACTTTCAAATTTTAATGAATAGTAAAAACATGCTATATTTTAATTAAAAACAAGTTTTTTCATCGCAATAATTAATATGGTTAGATTATCTTTTTAATTGGTTTTAAATTTTAATTATAATATATCCTTACCATTTAATCCAATGTTGGTCAATGGAATTAATTTCTCTTTGAAATTGGACATAAACAAGTGTCGATCTTTTGATAGTTATTATTTCATAAAAACACACTATTTGTTTTGATAACGGGAATTAAATTTAAAATTAATTAATTCCACTTCTATGTTTTGAATTTGGAAAAATAGACATCATTTTTGAATTCAGGATATCAAATATAGTTTAAGCTGAATTATTTGTATTTTTCTAAAAAACATCAATTTTTGATGAATAGTGAAACCACTTAGTGGTAGTTAAAAAATGACTCTTTCATTTAAATGAAATTTTAGAACTTCTATTAATTGAATTTCAAAAATCTGACATACATGGTTGTTATCAAGAAGTAAAATGTGGTTCAATAAGATGAAAATAATTTTTTTGAATAGTATCTTTTGACTTTTATTTACTGCGGTTAAAGGTAAGTATGGTAATTCAATGTTATATGAAAATTATAATAATTCAAAATTACCTTAACACTTGTCCTAACCTTATTGGATGAGTATTGGCCGACCATGGGCATCTTTGGGTCGATTTTGGGACCCCATTGTGCCACTTGGTAGTGATAATGACAATTTGGATTAATTAATTTAACGTAAAGACAAAATTGGCATTAACAAAAAATCTTTTTGTAATTAATTTTTATAACGAGTTATATAAATTATCTTTTAGACTATAAGTATTAATTGGAAATATAAAAGTACTTCCTACATGTTGGTTATTTGTTTATAATTTTTAGACATCATATAAATTAAATTATTTATGACACAATAATGATGCAGTTTTAACCTCATTAATAAATGATTTAAATAAATAAGCTTATAATGATTAAAATATTGTCCAAAACATGTAAAATTCTTATTGTATGATTTTATTTCGACCATGGGTTATCTTATATTCATCATTAATGATTTTTGGACCTTTTAAAACCAATGATAAGATTATAATAAAATAATATTTTCACACATTCCAAAGGTGCCCCACTCCTCCCTTATAAAAGGGAACCTCCTCCCTCTCCTCTTTACACCCTTTTGAGCCTTGAAGCTCGGCCAAAACCTGTCAATTACTCTTATAAACCTCTCTAGTTATGTCATAGAGGTTCTTTTCTTCTCAAAAGACCAACTCCAGTGCCCTGTGAAGATGTTCAAATGAGGTGCGTCGAGGAAGAGGTAATCTCTTCTACCAACTATTTCATGTTTCTTTCTTCTTCTACTTCCTCTTCTTTAGTTGTTTTATTATAAGGTAATAACATCAGTATTAATTATATAATTATATGTTATTATAAATATTAAAAAACCCCATTTCACCTTCTATCCATCCTACGGAAAACAAAATCACCGCTCGTGCGTAAGTACGGAATACCGTCTCCACGTCGTGGTGTAATCCGTTTTTCCACCACCACCTTACATGGATGGGTATAATGGTGTAAATAATAACTATATATGGTTATTATAACATCATACTGATTCTATGATATTATATCATCAACCCAATTCCATTCAATAATTATGGGAACGATATCATCGCACGTGCGTACGTACGTATTTTCGTCTCCACAACGTGATGAAATTCATTCTCGATGCTAAACATTCAAGAAAAATTATAAAAGATATTTAAGGAATAATAATGATATATATGACATAATAATTCTACTGGATTTATGTACACATATTTTTCATCTACTTAATTCCATTCAATTCAATAAGGAAACGAAAATAGTGTTTATACGTACGTACGGCCTACCGTCTCCATGAACGGTTTATTTTATTCCACTTATCGATCTAAAATATATATTTGTATGCTGAATATATATATTATATATAAATCATGTTTTAAATTCTGGAATTTTGTAAATCAGGATATAATTAATAATATCATGAACCAGAAGTCGAAACACGTATGACAAATGAAATGATTTTACCCAAAACGCTAAATTAACATGAATTTACAAAAGAACGGGTAATATAATGTCATAAGTGAACCATATATGATATCATAGTAATGAATATGATTCTTTAATAAGTCAATGACATTATTAATATCATTATATAGGAGGTTAGGATACATATGAAGCATATCATACATAAGGTAAGGGATAAATTTTCCAATATCGTTTTTATCCGAGATTGTTTATTCGTAAGTATTTACTTGGGTTATATTTATCATCCATGTCCCTGTTTTATAAAAATGGTTTCATGTATGTTTAAAGTCCTTTTTACCCATTTTTAACTTTTACTACATGTTATCTAAGGAATCTTTCTTTTGTTTACCATATGAGGTACTTTTTTACTTTTCTGACAAAAGTACGAGGAGAATGTTTTTTTAACATATACGGCAAGAACATAATTTTTACGGTTTCATAAAGCCTTATTTTCATGAATATTACTCCACAAGATTTCTTGTTTATTTTCAACAAAATCCTTTTGTTTTAAAATTTCATGTCCTTTTTTGAAAAGAAATGATTTTGAAAAATGAAAGGATATTTTCCTCAATAATTCATTTCAATTGTTTTATCAAAACTGTTTTCTATATAGGTTGAAATTATTTAGTATGATTATGTTTCAAGTATAATGTATCTATTATTTACATGGTTTGATTCTTCTTGTGATGAAATTATATCCATTTGTTTTATATGGATTACGTTATTATGGGATGATGTCTATAAAACCCATTTTATTCTTTGGGTTATGATGAATGATGTATGATTGTTTTGTGGAACAAGTAAGAATGATTTAAATATGAGATGGGTGGGACCTATATATACCTCCAATCCATTGGGTAAAGATTTATATCTCATGAGATAGACAATGATGGAATGATAAGTTAATCTAGTTCAGTGTTATAGAACTGGAACGAGGAGTGATCTCGATTCAGAAATAGACTTTGTCCACTAAGATGGTCTTGGAAACAATGCCTTGGATACTATGGAAATCATAACATGTGATTAATGGTTTCCACAATTACATGTTTTATTCCCTTGATATTTTATCATGATTGATGTTCCATTATGATCTATGCCTTACGTATTGCCATGTTTTATGTCATTTCTCAAGATTATTTTTATGTTTAAACATTATGTTCATGTTTTTAAGTTCAAATGTATATGATTTTCTTTATTTTCTCCATGCTTACCCTTACTGAGCATTTGATCTAACCCTTTATATGTTTTCTTTTTCCCAGGAATTAAAGAAAGTTTTTAGGTATGAAAACAAAAGGTGAAGATATTTATTGGAGATGTTGAAGATCTTTCACCATGATTAGAAGATTATATTCCGAGTTTCCGAAGACACTAATCTATTATAGTCCTTGTGTGTCTGTTTTTTTTTATGTATTAATTATCTGCAAAAAGTAATGTAATGTCCATTTACATCAACCTTCGGGTCTCTACAGTTGGTATCAGAGGCAATTAAGTTAGGAATGAATCTGATCCTTAGGAACTCTCGCATATGAGCGTTGGACGAAGCATGGATCTCCGCCCAAGGGCATCCTGATGAAATGGCTGACACTCGGGATGGTGGTTTGTCCCGCCCAGGGGGTGTAGCCTCCCATGGAGTTCTCTGATAGTTATCAATTATGGTCCACTGGAAGTAATTCCAGACCGCTACAGTTGGTATCAGAGGAAAGGTTTAGTTAACCTTTGGAAACTACGATGCGAAAACATTAGTGAGATCCCTGGAGATATTTCTAAGGTATGTCTAGGGATGTCCCTAAGGTTAAGTATAAGTACAGGTTATAGTCCTAGAAATACGGTAATGATCTAATAATTAATCCTAAGATGTTATATATTGAAGGTACTCCCCCTTTATTATGTTGTTTTCCTAGTATGATTTTTTCCTCTCACACTATTCTTTTTGGGTTTTAGACGATGGTTGGAACACGAAGGAACCAAGTTGATCAATGTAATGGACAATGCAATGATTTTCCTTCTGAACAAACCAATGTTATTGTAGATGGAGTGAAAAATCTTATTGCTATACCAACACAAGCTAGGAATCATTCTGGACTTCCAAATGAGTAGAGAAAGGAATAATATTCTATTGAGCCCTTCAGGAGGCAACGTCCACCTTCTTTCAGTGGGTCTTATGATCCACTTGTTTCTTAATAATGTATTAGTACCATTGAAAAGATATTTTCGATACTTCACTGTTCAGATCATGAAAAATTCATTTTGGTTGTTTACTGGTTAGAAGGTGAAGCAGACCGGTAGTGGACTCAAGTTAAAAATACAAGACCACAAGATGAAATTGAATCCATGGAATGGAATGAGTTCAAGAAGTTATTTTTCAATAAGTACATCCCTCGTATTCTTCAAAAAATATGGAAATGGATTTTCATGAGCTTAAGAAAAATGTTGATGAATCTGTTGTTATATACGAAGCAAATTTTACAAGGCTTGCAACGTCTGAATCTGGGTTTATCATCTAACCTGAAAGTAAAGTTGAACAATTCTTTAGTGGCTTAAAACAAAGTCTTCGAAGGGCATTATCTATAAGAGACTTTAGTAGCTTTGAAGAAATTGTGTGTTGTGCTATCAAGGTAGAAATAGAAGTTGGTGTTACATATCCATCTCATGGTTTTCACAAGAAAAGAGAGATGGAGTTCAAGGGGGAATCACAAAATAATGGTGAAAACAAGATGAATGTTTCTTTATGCTAAAAGTGTGGAATGAATCATGGTGTCGATTTCTTAAAAGGTACTTGAAAATTTTTTATGTGTGGAACAGAAGGTCATCGAGCAGTTGAGTGTCGATGTGATGGGAAAAAGGTAGATAATGATATGAATAGAGAAAAAACTACAGAGAACACTCCACCAACTCTTCAATGCTTCAAGTGCAAGGAAATGGGGCATTATACTAATAAATTCTCTAATCCAAGGGTTAATGATGATCGACATGATCAACCACTTATGGAAAAAGGACAAAGGGAAGTCACATGCGGTCACTATTGGCGATGTTGAATATGACAACGATGTGGTGGAATGATTAAGTGTTTATGTAACAGGATTCCAAAATAATGTTGTATATTGTATTGTGGAATATTGGAATATTCATGTATTGGTTTTTTGTGGTTTTCAATAATTTTATGGTACCGGTAACCATGGAAAGTGATTGAGATATTTTTGGAAAGAATATGATATGCGCATAATGAAGGTATAAGGAGAAAATGAAATGTTTGATAGTATTCATGAGCTCATGAATGATACAAGGAAAAAGTTATATCATGGTTTGAGTATATAGAAGTTTTGGATTTTGGTATGTGTAAAGAGTAAACTTTTGACAACATTCATCTTTTCACTAAGGTACAATTGGTAATCATTTTTAAAGAGAATACAAGATTATGGTATTCACAAGTTTGGAATGCGATCAACAAGATATATCTTGTGATGTATGAGGGATAAATGATGGTATTCACGTTATTGTTATATGAACTTTTTAGTAACCGTTCTCTTTATACTATGAGTTTGGGAAGACGTATTTTGGAAAAGCCTAAAGACTGGAATAGATTATTTTGAACATAAGTTTGTATTGTTTGAGGCTAGAAATGTTTTCGATATTATTGATATAATGTTATAATAGTGTAGTTTTAGAAAAGGGAAAACCTGCAGAATGGATGATAACCCATCGCGTCGGATGTGGGAATCGAACCCAAAAATGAAGTGCGACCGGCCTTTATCGCCTACCACTGGACTACAGGAAGTCCTTGGTTAGTAGAAATTAGTTTTATATTATTAAGTGGTATGATAGATGAAGTATAAGTTCATTTTTGGATCCATATACAATTAATCTAACCATAGATGGACTTATGTATATAATTATTGCAATATTTATGTTTGCAACAGATGGAATGACCTATCATTATTTTGCATGATCCGCTAACACTTCACGGAAGACAAATTCAACTTCATTTCATTAAGAGATGAAGTGGAAATTGTTCAAGGAACGAACAACAGTGAGAATGTACTAAAATCATGTAATTATTTCTTTAAATTCAAAAAACAAATCCTCAACATTAGAAAAATGATCTTGAAAACCAAAAATGTTGTCCTAGTGCTCTTATATCTGATGAATCAGATCGTACCTTAGATCATCACAAATTTATGGCTTTTTGATTGTTTCCTTTTTCATAGCCATGTTCTCTACCACTCTCCATTAGAACATGATGGTTAGGTTTCTCTTACATATCCATATTTTCACCTATGTTTTCATATGTGGAAACCTAGTGATTAGTTAATTTGGGTAATCATTACATTTCATAATTTAGTTTTTAATGTTATGTTTTGGTATTCCTTGTTATGATGTGGGTTTCTATTAAAGAAACATTAAAGTAGTAAACCATTTATAACCCCGACGAATTTCGAGGGCGAAATTCATTTTAACTGGGGTAGAATGTAAAACCTTGAGATTTTATAAGATATATTCTTTTTAATTTCTTTCATATCATCTGTTGTACGCTACACCAAGATTATCTTGCGCTATACGCAACACTGTATTAGCTTGCAGTATACGCAACACTATTCTTGGATCGTGTTACACACAATTTCAACTTTGTTTGATAGTTGTTATTCTACGTAACATTGAGTATATATGTATATATATATATATATGTATTCAATGTATAAATGAAATATGGATTTATTTTTTCATACGAAAAAACAAAGGAGTTTTTTACTACATGCCACACTGACATGGCTTGCATTACACACAATCGCGACCTTCCTCGATAGCGTGTGTTGTATGTAATATCAAGTTTCACTAAACGACGATATATTGTTATAATATTGTTATGAACTAGCCGTTATGAATATTATTATCAAAATTTTGAATTTTATAACATTATAATTCATCTTACACATTTTATAGAACAAGGTATGAGAACAAAAAAAAATCGGGTAAAATATGTATTTTTCAAAATTTGCAGTTTTGCCGACTTTTGATGGCACACTCACATTAAATATAGGTTTTTACATGTTTATAAGTTAAATTTTAAAAAATAAAATTCATCCTTGGAATCAGGATATAAAAATTTAATTTGGACAAAATTTTCATATTTTTCTGATAACTTTCATATTATAATAAATAGTAAAAACACGCTATATATTAATTAAAAACAACTTTTTTCATCACAATAATTTATATGGATAGATTATCTTTTTAATTGTTTTTAAAGTATAATTAGAATATATTTATTCCGTTTAATCCAATTTTGGTCATTGGAATTAATTTCAGTTTGAAATTGGACGTAAACAAGTGTCGATCTTTTGATAGTTATTGTTTCTTAAAAACACGCTATTTGTTTTGATAACAGAAATTAATTTTAAAATTAATTAATGCCACTTCAATGTTTTGAATTTGGAAAAATAGACATAATTTTATAATTTTGAATTTCAAATATAGCTTAAGTTGAATTTTTGGGTTTTTTTCTAAAAAACATCAATTTTTTATGAATAGTGAAACCACATAGTGGTTGTTAAAAAACTGACTCTTTCATTTAAATGAAATTTTACCACTTATATGAATTGAATTTCAAACATCCTACATACATGGTAGTTATCAAGAAGTAAAATTAGGTTCAATAAGATGAAAATAATTTTTGATGAATAGTAACTTTTGACTTTTATTTACTGCGGTTAAAGGTATATAGAGTAATTCAAGGTTAAAATAATATTATAATAATTATAAATTACCTTAACACGTGTCCTAACCTTATTGTATCAGTATTGGACGACCATTAGCATCCTTTGGTCGATTTTGGGACCCCATTGAGCCACTTGATATTGATAATGACAATTTGGATTAATTAATTTAATGTAAAGACAAAATTGACATTAACAAAAAATATTTTAGTAATTAATTTTTATAAGGGGTTATATAAATTATCTTTTTTACTATAAATATTCATTGGAAATCTAAAAATATTTCCTACATGGTGGTTGTTTTTTTATACTTTTCAGACATCAAATAAATTAAATTATTTATGACACAATAATGATGCAGTATTTACCTCACTAATAAATGATTTAAATAAATAAGATTATAATGATTAAAATATTTTTCAAAACATGTCCAATTCTGATTGGATGATTTTATTTCTACCATGAGTAATCTTATCTTCATCTTTAATGATTTTTTGACCTTTTGAAACCAAAGATATATTTATAATAAATTAATATTTTCACACTTTCCAAAGTTGCCCCTCTCCTCCCTTATAAAAGGGCACCTCCTCCCTCTCCTCTTTACACCATTTTCAGCCTTGAATATTGGAATAACCCTATTAGTTATTCTTTTAATCCTCTATAGTCATATCATATAAGTTATGGTCTTCTCAAAAGACCAACTCTAGTGCCCTAAGAAGAAGTTTAAAGGAGGTGCGTTGAGAAAGAGGTAATCTCTTCTACCGACTCTTTCAAGTTTCTTTCTTCTTATACTTCCTCTTCTTTAGTTGTTTCATTATAAAGTAATAACATTAGTATTAATTATATAATTATATGTTATTATAAATATTAAACAACCCCATTTCACCTTTTATCCATCCTATAGAAAACAAAATCATTGTGTGTGCGTACGTACGAAATATCGTCTCCACACCGTGGTGTAATCTGTTTTTCCACCACCACCTTACATGGATGGGTATAATGGTGTAAAGAATAACTTTATATAGTTATTATGACATCATACTGATTCTATTATATTATATAATCCACCCCAATTCCATTCAATAATTATGGGAACGATATCATCGCTCGTGCGTACGTACGAATTACCTTCTCCACGACGCGATGAGATTAATTCTCCATGTTAACCATTCAAGAATGATTATAAAGTATATATAATTAATAATAATGATATATATGACCTAATAATTCTTCTGGATTTATGTAAATATATGTTTCATTTACTTAATTCCATTCAATTCAATAAGGAAACGAAAACAGTGTTCATATGTACGTACGGCCTATCGTCTCCATGAATGGTGTATTTCATTCAATTTATCGATCTGTAATATATATTTATATGATGAATATATATATATAATATATATATATATATAGATATATATATCATGTTTTATATTCTGGAATTATGTAAATCAGGATATAAGTAATAATATCAAGAACAACAAGTCGAAACACGAACGATAAATGAAACGATTTTACCCAAAACACTACTTTAACATGAATTTACAAAAGAACGGGTAATATAAAGTCATAAGTGAACCATATTTGATATCATAACAATTAATATGATTCTATAATAAGTCAATGACATTATTTAAATCATTATACACGAGTTTCTAATACATACGAAGCATATCGGACATAAGGTAAGGGATAACTTTTCCAATCTCATTTTTATCAGAGATTGTTTATTCGTAATTATTTACTGGGGTTTTATTTATCATCCATTTAACTATTTTATAAAAATGGTTTCATGTATGTTTAAAGCCATTTTTACCCATTTTTTTCTTTTACTACATGGTATGTAAATAATATTTCTTTTGTTTACCATTCGATGTACTTTTTGATTTTTCTGACAAAAGTATGAGGAGAATGTTTTTTTAACTTATACGGCATGAATGGTTTTTTTACGGTTTCATAAAGCCTTATTTTCATGAAGATTCCTCCACAGGATTTCATGATTATTTTTAACAAAATCATTTTATTTTAAAATTGGATGGCATTTTGTGAAAATAAAATGATTTTGAAAAAATAAAGGATATTTTCCCTAAAAATTCATTTCAAGTGTTTTATCAATACTATTTTCCATCTAAGATGACATTATTTAGTATGATTATGTTTCAAGTATAATGTATCTATTATTTATATGGTTTTATTCTTCTTGTGATGAAATGATCTCCATTTGTTTTATATGGATTACGTTATGATGGGATGATGTTTTTGAAACCCATTTTATTCTTTGGGTTATGATGAATGATGTTTTATTGTTTTGTGGCACAAGTATGATTGATTTAAATATGAGATGGGTGGGACCTATATATCCCTCCAATACATTGGGTAAATATTTATATCTCATGATATAGACATGGATGGAATAATAAGTTAACCCGGTTCAGTGTTACAGGACTGGAATGAGGAGTGAACTCGATTCAGAAAAGGACATTGTCCACTAAGATGGCCTTGGAAACAATGCCTTGGCTACTAGGGAAGTCATAACATTTGCTTAATGGTTTCTACAATAACATGTTTTATTCCCATGATATTTTATCATGATTGATGTTCCATTATGATCTATTCTTTAGGTACTTCCATGTTTTATGTCATCGCTCAAGATTTTTTTTATGTTAAAACATTATGTTCATGTTTTTAAGTTCAAATGTATATGATTTGATTTATTTTCTCCATGCTTACCCTTACTGAGCATTTGATCTCAACCTTTATATGTTTTCTTTTTCCCATGATTTAAATAAATGTTTTAGGTAAGAAAACAAAATGGGAAGATCATTATTGGAGATATTGAAGATATTTCACCATGATTAGAAGATTATATTCCGAGTTTCCAAAGACACTAAACTATTACAGTCATTGTGTGTCTGTTTTTGTTATGTGTTAAGTATTCCGAAAAAAGTAATGTAATTTCCTTGTATGTCAAGCGTCGGTTCTCTACACTTGATCTATGAACATGGTCTTGAGGGTATTTATGGTAATTGGCCTCATTTTTTTGAAAGGTATGGAATGAGTTTGAGGTGGTTCGGAGTTGGATTTTTGACACTTCTAGTGACACCACTTTTGGGGTATGTTGCTGAGGTGGTTTGTACCCATGAGTTTGATGTGGTTTATTTTGGAACATTTTCTCCCCTATACTTGGCCTATCTACCCCCATTGTTTTCCCCTTAGACCACCCTGAAATTAGAAACAAAACACTACTAATTAAGTTTCCAGAACAGGTCGCATGAATTGGCTGCACGGTTTACTAAACCGTGATGGGTTTCCAACTCAGTAAATTTTTGAGTGTTTTTCCCCTTTTTCCCTTATGAAAATAAATTAAATCTTCCCATATATTTTCCATTTCGTTCCCTACCTCCATGGATAGCCTCCAGTCTCTCTCACCCTCCCTTAGAACTCAATTTTGAAGGGATATTTTATGGTGTAACATCAAAATCATGGAAGTAAGTCTTTTTATATATAATTTATTCTATCTTCCTTTAGTTTTATTTCCTATTTCCTAATTTTCATCATGTCCAAAATTTAGGTTTTGTACCTATGGTTTTATTTGGTTTCTTTTTTTTAAATCTTGTGGTCTATGGCTCAATTTAACTTCCTTGTGGTGCGGCGGTGGTGTGGTTGAAGTTTCACACCAATATTTTAGGGTTTTGATTCAACAGGTAGGTGATTCCATTTGTAATATTTTTTTGATGAGTTATAATTCTTGATTTAATTATTTTTAATGTTCCTCATATAATGTGCATTGTGCAAAACCCATTTTTTATGGAGTTTGTTAGGCGGTTAATTTTAACATTGCACTTTTGTTTCAAATTGCGTGTTTTCCATGTGTTACTTTGGTGGTAATCATTGAGATTATTTTATAACATTTAAAATTTGTTTATTAAATTATTTTTGGGCTGAAAAGTCTTCTTTGTTAGGGTATTGTTTTTCTTTTGGGATTAAAATATGGTTTTTGAATGGGTTTTAGCTGCAAAACCTTGTAATGCTTCTTGAAAGTGTTCTATTAAATTTATAAATGGTTTAATTGGTTACACTAAGTGTGAAAATGATGTATATGTACTATTTTCATGGGTGTATGTTCCACAAATGGATTTTTGAAATATAATGTGGTGATTTTTAATGTCAAACATTTTGATAATGAGTTATAATTTGTGGAGATGGTTTATTAAATTTTGATATGGGTGTGAAACATGTTGTGGGATGTTTCGTGTGAGTATGATTATAAAATTAATTTGAAGGTGAAAAGGGTTTTATGTAACATGTGAGTGGGATGTTATGTGATATTTATAATCTTGTAACGATTTTATAAAATTGTTATATTATTTTCTGAATTTTGAATGCTATGAAAAATGTGTTGTGGGATATTATGGTGTGAGTATGATTTCAAAATGAATTATGAATGAAAAATGGGATTATGTGACTTGTGTGATATACATTTGGTATGTTTGGTGAATTTGTGAAATGTATGTGGTATTTGAATATGAAAATTTTATTTCTTGTCCTGTTGGACTTCTTTGAGCGCAAGAGGGAAACCTGGGTATCTTTCTGGGGGGACGTGTACTAGTATTTTAGTGATCCTATGGTGTTTGGATTCAGTCTCACATAGAAAGTATTGCACTTACAACAATAACTAAAATATTTTGATGATGATGTTGGGGAACCACTAGGTAATGGTAATGCTCCCTACTACTGGCTCATGTGCATGACAACAAATATTGTGATGGTTACATTCACAGAGATACGAGGTACCTCGAACCCACAGTGAGCTAGTGCCTAGGAGTTATTTCACGTTGCTTGTTCTCATTAGATACTTTGTGCTTACCATTGGAACACGATATTATTGGATGGAAATTTTAGTATCTTTGTCATTTTTTTTATAAGTATTGATCATTTAAAGTAGCCCACTTGAAATTGTTTTTATTTAAAGCTGCACCTTTTAGAAATTTTTAATAGCATTTCATGTTATGAAAACTTGCATTCTTTTCTTCTTTGAATATTTATGAAATTGAATACTTTAGTGGTGGAATTATAATGGGCTTTGGATCACACCCTACATACACCTTTGGTTGTATGTAGACTTGGTTATTTTTGTTATAGTTTAGGGTTCAGCTTTTGTGGCAATGGTTCAGGTTTTGAGTAGTCCTTCATGATGCAGTGTTGTGGAGATGGCATGAGGGTGGTACCTCTTATTTAAGGAGGTTATTGGGATTTCCATTTTGGATTATATAATTTAATTTAGTATTTTATATTTTTTTTAATTATGTAATTCAGTTCTGACATTTTTGTAATGGATGGTTTCATTTGAAAAATCGAGATTTGTTTTATTGGATTCGTTAGTTGTTCTATGTTTATAAACTCAGGTAAATCATTCCAAAATTTCTTTATATGATACATGGTTAGTTGTTCCAATAATGGGGATCAAGAAAGTCCTTTGGGCCTTGTCGTGGGCTAGGTTTGGTGATGGTATAGATGGAGATCAGATTTGGGTCATGACAAAATGTTATTAGAGGAGGTTTGCTCTTTTAGGCTTATGTTATTTGGGGAAGAGTCGAGATAGTCTAGAAGTCTAGAGCTAGGATTGTCGGGACATGGCATTCTGGTTATTGGTAGTATGTCTGGCCAGCACACCTCATGATGTAATTCGAGTCACCAGGGGATGTCAGGATTTATCTGAGTCATTTGGTTTTCTTGGTTTGATGATGATTTGGGGAAATGAAAAGACAGTTGTGTTAATGGTCCCAGTGAGCTCACATGGCCTGGAAATCCATGTGGAGCTAAGGATATTTACCTTTAACATTTTCTATGATGTTGTAGTGATTGGAGTATGGCCGCCAACCATATTTCCATGTCACCCACCGAAACTAGTTTCCCCTCACATTGTCTTGTGTTCTTTAGTTTTTAAAACATGTAATTTTGGTTTTAAAGAAAAAATGACATGGTTTTAAGAAGATTAATCTTTTTCTAGTAAATAGGTAACGTTTTCATTTGTGAAATGGTGGAATTGGACTTTAGGAATTGTTTTAAAATGGAAAATGGTGTGTTTACTCCTCTTTTGAATGCAGAAACTATGTTAAAGTTGGTTTTAAGAAAGTGTTTCCAATAGAGTTCTCTAAACTATTGAAAATTGTTTTGAAATTCACTATGATATTTTGAAATTAATATGTCTGAATTGAATGAGAGTTCTTATTTTAATGATTGTTTCTATCTGAAAAGTTTGGTAAGATGTTTAACGGGATTTTTATCGCTTGGTTAGCGGACTTGAGAAAAAGGATTTGTTGGTTGAAAGTTTTGGTTTTGAAAAGTATAAAGATTTCTATTTTACCCTTCAGTATTTCTGTGATCGACCAAATGAATGGGGTTATATGGGATGATTTATGGTTTATGGAATGAGTAAATGAGTTACGGGATGGATATGTGGAGGGTTCCTAGTGTGGCACAGAAACATGCA
Source organism: Viscum album (assembly GCA_963277665.1). Lineage (NCBI taxonomy): Eukaryota > Viridiplantae > Streptophyta > Magnoliopsida > Santalales > Viscaceae > Viscum > Viscum album. The sequence continues at coordinate 731,396,238 of OY728155.1, forward strand.
TGTGTGAGTCCCATGGGATACCATTTGTGGATACGCTAACCGTTGAATGATTTGTTTTCAAAGAAATGATTATAATGGAAAACATTATGTATTGGTGGTTGGTTTGGGATGGTTTGTATTAGGCGTTTTTGAAAATGTTGATTTTGTGGTATTTTTTTGAGTCTAATAACCCCTCTTGTTTGAATGGTGTTTTGGGTTTGTGTTTCTTTGGTAAGTTGGGTTGAAGGATTGGTTAGTGATCTCTTCTGAGAAATGTTTTGGGATGAAATTATGGTGGTTCCCCTCATGTGTTCTATTATGGTTTGTGGAATGTTTTTACCAATGGAGCAACTAGGTTTGGTCCTTGGGTTCTCTCATTGGATAAGGTACGCCCCCATTAAGAGTTAGTTCATGAATGAAGTGCAACCTGGATTGTTTCTCCATTGGAAGATCCTCCAGTTAATCAATATAAGTAATATTTTTCTCGAGATTTAGTGATTAATTCTACACCATTTACTTTCTTTGTTTTTTTGATCCTCTTGTATATAGGGATTTCTCATGGAAGGTTGAAAGAGACCTTAGTCTCTTAAGTTACCTAATTCGTTGAAGAAGGAAGTGGTCTGGGGTGGTTAGGGTGTATGAGTGTCTGGATAGTGTCTAAGAGGGCCTCTAGGTCCTTCATAGTTTCCTTGAAGCAGTAGTTAAAATTAAACCACCAGTGTGGGGAATTTGGTCATGAAAGGTTTTTATGGCCGCTTTCTGGAATTGTTTGATCTGTGTGTATGTTGTATAAGGTCCCTCTCAATGTATTTTTTCTCTTAGTCACAATGGTATAGTTCGATGATGCCTTGTTATGTCACGTGCTCGTTCGACTGTAAAGGTGAAGTTCGTAAAATCCTATGAGATTATATGTTATGTTCGGAGTCTATCTCCCTTGTAAGAACTTCAAAATCCTATGTTTTAGAGGAAGGTGTTTATATGGGTCATTTCTATCTGTTGTTTCTCACCTGAAGAAACATGTTGTGATGTGTGTGCATATTATAAGACCTTATTTCAGTGAAATTTCAAGTTATGTTAAAGTGAGTTTGAAATTTGTTATATCTTGGTGAACATATATGGGATCAGGGTATAGATTTCATGGCACCGAAAGGAGAAGTTCCGTTCAGGGGGTTTCAAAATCCTAATTGCAAGGCTGAAGATTCTACAACCATTTGAGCTACAGCCATATGTCTCGGAGAGAAGATGGTGTGTTGTCAGGGGAAATCCCAGGTTCGTTCAAAATCTTGTACAAATTCTTATCCTAAGTATAATAGATGGTAATATTTTAAACCTCATGTGTCATCATCTTGATTTTGTAGTTTCTATTCGGTGGGAAGAGGTGGAGGGCCTCGTCCTCATATTATCGCCCATTTTCATTATTTTCCCCATTGATTTCAATTGAGTTTTTTGGGTACATTTGGAAATTTTCCTAGACCGGTTGAACACACATTTTGTGCATGATTTTTGTGTCTATGTTCTAGGAATCCATGCAGATAGAATGATCCCCACATTTAGCACATGGTTTCCATATCCGTGTGGACTAACTGTGTGGTCATCCAAACTATTTAAACTTTTTGGCCTTTTTGTGTCAGACCATGCTGGTCAGTTATGTTTGTTGGTTCTTATTGTGGGGAGACCCACTATGATTATCATGTATGTTCTTTTGGAAATTTCTAATGGAATTCTACCCCTTGAATTGGGGGGGTCTGTTCGGGCCTCCCCCTATTAGTGTCTTGATTCGGTATCGGGAAAATTTATGTTATCTCTTTTGTTGGGGAGCCCATTTGTGTCTACTCACACTAGTAACTCAGATTTCTCCTTAGTCTTGGTTTGGCGGTAGGTAGTCTCATTTGGATCTATTTTTCTACCAACATCTTCCTTGGGAAAATGTTGGGATTGGAGAGCACGCAACTATTCAGTCAAACAAAGGTAAGTGTAATGTATTCCTTATTGTTGTTTTTTTTGGAATATTATTTGAGACTTGTTGGGATAGGGTTTGAGAAGTTTCCATTGGGATAAATTCATAATGTTCTTGATCGTTTTAGTTAATTGGTGTCGGTTTTAATTTGTGAGAGTCTTCCTCCCTTAATTGATCATTGCAAGTGTTTTAAACATGGGGTGGATGAAACATGGAAAAGGATCCCATATTTAATTATTGGTTGGGTTTGGTTTTTTCTTTTGGCCTTGTTGTGGCTTTTCAGGGGTAGAAATATCTATGGCATGGAGAATTGTTACACCTGGATTTTTAATTCCATGCTTTTTTTCGAAGATCTCTTTTTGTTCATAGATTTCTCTTAGTTTCTGGGTGTTCGGGGTTTGAAATTTTTGTGTCTCATGTGTTGTTGATCTATGAACATTGTATAGGGGTATTTTATGGTACTTGGACTCCTAATTTTTCAAATGTATGTTATGAGTTTGAGGTGGTCTGGAGTTGGATTTGTGACACATCTAGTGACACTAAATGTGGGGTATGTTGTGGAGGTGGTTTGTACCCATGAGTTGGATGAGTTTTTGGGTGAAAAGGATGGTTTATTTTGGTTATTTTTCTCCCTTATCCTTTTCCTATCATTCCCCTTGGTTTCCCCATTATACCACACAAAACATTTAGTCCAAACATTACTTTTTTTGGGTGGCCATAACATGTCGCATGGTTTGGATACACTGTTTACTAAACCATGCAGCCAAATTGTGCAGCCAAATCATGCAGAGTGTCCATATCATTTAAATTTTGAGTGTTTTTAACATTTTTTCCAATCTAAAATAAACCAAATACACCCCTCTATTATGTATTCCATAACATACCTCCATGGAGGGCCTCTAAGCTCTCCCACCCTCCCTTAGAATTCAATTTTAAAGGGAGATTCGATGGGGGAACATTGAAATCATGAAAGTAAGTCTTTCCCTCTTTGGTTTCTTCCATATTCATTTAGTTTTATATCCCCTTTCTTGAAGTTCCACATGTCAATAAGTTAAGGTTCGTACCTATGGTATTATTTGGTGTCTTTTTGGTCAAATATTGTGGTCTTGGGCTCTATTTATCTTCCTTGAGGTGCGGTTATGGTGTGGTTGATGATTCACACCAAGATTTGGGTTTTTGATTCAAAAGGTAGGTGATTCCATATGTAATAATATTTTTAATGAGTTTGAATGGTTGATTTAATTATTTTTAATGTTCCTCATATGATGTGCATTGTTCAAAAACCATTTTTGATGGAGTTTGTTATGCGGTTAATTTTATAGTTTCACTTTTGATTCAAATTGGGTGTTTTCTTTGTGCAACACTTGAGGTAATTTTTGGGTTTATTTTATAACTTATGCATGTAGTTTATTAAATTCTATTTGGGATTCCAATTCCACTTCAGTAGGGTATTGGTGGGGTTTTAGTTTTAAAAGATGGATTTTGAATGGTTTTTAGGTGAAAAACCATGCCACGCTTCTTGAAAGTGTTCTATGAAAAATAATAATGGTTTAATGAGTTACTAATACTGTGAAAAGAATGTCTATGTACTGTTTTGGTGGGTATATGTTCATAGAATTGGTTTTTGAAAGAGAAAGTGGTTATTTTGAATCTCAAACATTTTGAGAATGTTTTATAATTTTTCGAGATGATTAATTAAATTTTGATATTGGTGTGAAACATGTTGTGGTCTATTTTGAGTGAGTATGATGATAAAATGAATTTAAAGGTGAAAAGGGTATTATGTAACATGTGAATGAGATTTTATGTGATTTTTATCATCTTTGAAATATTTGATAAATTTTTTAAAATATTTTTTGAATTGTGAAAGGTATGAAAAATGCGTTTTGGGCTATTTTGGTGTGACTGTTATTTCAAATTGAATTTTAATGAAAAAGGGGATTATGTGACTTGTGTAATATACATCTGGTATGTTTGGAGAATTTGTGATGTGGAAGTGTTATTTTCATATGAAAATTATGTTTCATGTCTTGTTGAACTTGTTCGAGCACAAGAAGGCAACTCAGGTATCTTGGTGTGTGGATGTGTACTAGTATGCTACAAATCCCATAGTGTTTGCCCTCAGTTTCACATAGCATGTTTGATACTTACAACACTAACTAAACTATGATGATGATGATTTTGGGGAACCACTTGGTTATGGGTATTCTCTCTACTAGTGGATCGTGTGAATGAGAAAGGATATAGTGATGGTTACTTTCACTAACATACGAGGTACCTGGGACCCACAACGAGCTAGTGCCTAGGAGTTATTTTCCATTTCTTTTTCTAATTAGATACTTTGTGCTTACCTTCAGTATATGGAATTATTTCCTAGAAATTTCAGTAGATTTTTCATTTTATTGAAATGTGTTTATCCTTTAAATTAGCCCACATGAAACTATTTTTATTTAAAGTTGCATCTTTTAAAAATTCTTTCTATCATTTCATGTTATGAAAACTTGAATGATTTTAATATTTTAATTTTTATCACATGGAACCATTTAGTGGTGTAATCCTACTGGCCTTTGGCACACATCCTACTTACCCATTTGGGTGTAAGTAGACTTGGTTATTTTTGTCACAGGTTTGGGTTCAGTTTCATGCCAATGGTTCGGGTTTTTATAGGTCCTTCATGATGTCTTGTTGTGGAGATGGCATGACGTTGGTACCTCTTTCCATAATTATGTTATTGGGCTGTCCATTTTGGGTTTTATCATTTGTTTTAGTATTTTCTAATTGTTTTAAATTATATAAGTCAGTTCTTAAATTTTCTAAAGGATGGTTTCATTTATAAAATCTAGATTTGTTTTATTAGATTTGTTAGTTTTTTATGATTATAGTCTTGGGTAAATCGTTCCCAAATTTCCATATATGATACCCAGGCACTTGTGATAGACTGTGGGGATCGTGAATTCCCTTCGAGCCTTGTCTCGTGTAGGGTTTGGTGCTAGTTTTGATGGAGATCATATTTGGTTTGAGACAGGGACAGCTCATCACACCCAAGAGTGATTTGTTAAACAACCTGGTGTAATATTATTATTTAAGATAGTGAAAGTGTGTACCCATTCCATATTTTAACCCAAGTAAATCATTAAATATTATTTAATTAATTCAATTTTTTACTGTGAAAACTTGACACACCTTGGTAGTGTTTTTTACAAGCAATGTTCCAGAGGAAAATTTAATAGGATAATTTCAATTGGGTGGCCCAATTTTACATAAAACCCTGCATTCCTGACATGGGAGTCAATAGAAAATCATATCCATGGTATTATCATTTAGTTTAGTGTATTTCACACTTTAGGGGAAATGGGATAATGGTTTGTCATGCGTCACAGAGACCCAATTTATAAATATTCAAAATTTATGTTAAAATAAATTATACCACCTACCACATTATTAATAACAATTACACATCCACTATAAGACTTTTATTTGATATAAAATGAGTGAAATAAAAGAAACATACAGAAACCCTGAAAACAGTTTATATGAACTCACTATAAGATCATGCCCAAAATAAGAAGAGAAACTGATGAAATAGGTCAACATAGTCGTATACTTAGCTCTTAGCTTCAACGCATCCTATAGAATCCAAATCAAATATAACTGGCGGAGATCCATCCATGGTGGAAGGATTAAGTATTGGTGAATTTGGGAGAGCTATGGGGAAAGAATGAGGTGTAAATGGTGTAAACAACCATTATGGTCAAAGGGGGGAAATAGCCATTTTTATAATTTTGAGAGGTTCACGGTTCATCTATATGGTTCGGAAAACAACGCACCAACCAGATTGTTCCACATTGGAAATCACCCCTAAACTACATAGTTTCCTCGCATATTTTACAATGAATTATCCAACTAAGAAAAGCTAGAATCCCTAACAACTCCTACCCTTTGTGGTTGCAATACAAGGTCAAACAAATCCTATGACAACTATGTGGTCCTCATTGCATGTCCAAATAATATCATTGTTATATTGGACACCACACAGGGTTAACTAAATTGTATGACAAAAAAAATTCCACACTATCAATGACACATGTTTATTACTAAATGTGTCTTTAGTAGGTATTTTCTAAAATGTATATTTTGGGTCTTGAACCCTCAGGACTCTTCTAAAACCTTTAAGCCACACTTCAAGCATTATTTAATATATTAAAACAACCCTTTTACTTGTTCCAACTATTGTGGTTATCTTTCAAAGCTCATTTTTTGGTTTTGATCATCCACCAAATGAATTTTCCATTTGCACTGAAAAATTAAAACCCATCCAAAATATAGGATCCTATGAAAATAATGCAAATGTTTAACCACAATTGATCTTCAAACATTTTCCCAAAATATTTGTAAGGGGTCATTCTTCATAGGTACCTCACTTCTCCTTTGTGAGAGTTGAAATCCATTTTAAAATCATGTTTCTGTTATTAACTCTTTACCAAGATTCCCCCATTATATATTCATTCGGCACTTCATATTTTATGTGGTTTAATTTACTATAATATTAGATTAGGATTTATTCCCCCTACCAAAATAGTTTTTCCAAAACTTTTTAGGTATTACAGTATAATATACAAACCAATATTATAAATCCCTTATTCCACCCAATCTACACTGTATCTTTATTTTTAGAATAACCATCAACCCAAATTCCCTGATTCAATGTACTCCTTTGAAAAATTCATATGATGATATTTTCATCTAAAAATTCCAAAAACATTTATTGTATCATATTTGTTTACATTATCATAAGAATTGAATATATTTTCATTGATTCAACTAAATAAGACTAACAATAAATAAATGATGAGCAACAAAATCTCTATTGAGCCACTAAACTAACCATAGGAAATCTTTTTGGATTCAAAGGAGATTCACCCAAATTTCAATATTTACTTCTCAATTTTTTGGTGGTTGTCTCTTTATTACTAATAATTAAATTATTCCCAGAATTCAATATCTATTTATATTTTATTTAGATATTTTCAGACAAAATTTACATCATCCTGGTCCCCCATGTCCAAAAAATAGAAATATCTCCATATTTTAGGCCATTATGGATTTCCAAAACTTTTGGGGAGGATCCAAGTCACATGAGTATAAAATGTAATATTGGATGTTCAAATATTAACTACTATTAATTATAATTATCATATGGTCCTTATTTTAAAACCATAAACTACGTAAAAACTATCCCTTACCGCACATTACCATTAAATGTGTGGTACATAGTCCATATAACATGAGTCTAAACTATTTTAGTGCACTATACAACATGACCTTAAACCCTTTGAGTGGTATATTCATGTTACCAAAAAAGGATATCTACCCCATTACATATGAAAATGAATTATATTAGAATTCACTATCTTAAGAGATTTGATGGCTATGGACACATCCATCACCCCTAATGTCTTATTTTCCCCAACATATGAAAAAATATCCCTTTACTAGAACTAGTTGTGGCTTAATTAGCATTTTCATGAGGTATGTAGTGACACCTAGATAATTCATCACCTTCCAAATTTCACATTCAATTTCCACACTTGATTCAAATCCTATTATGACACTTTTACCAATTCAAATAATGTTTCATCCTTCATTCTCTGTATGAAGAACATCTACCTTTTCCCTTTACATTTTTTTATAATTAAAATATCATTTAAAAAGACCCATTTCAAGAAAAATTTATTGATTTTTTGTTGTATCCAAAGGATATGTAGTGTCACCTAAATTTCCTATTCCAGGACCAACCATAAATTTCAACACAATCAAACAAATTTCTGGTGTATAGTCTCTTAATTAATTCTAGGCAAACAATGACCATAACCATGAACATTCCACCTCACTATTAGTCATAGAGATATGGATTTAATAATTGGAAATCCATAGGTCCATGGTCCATGAACCCAAATTAAAATAGTATTTCCTACCATTTTAGGTTACTAACAGTTGTGTGGGATACATCATCTACATTATATTATCTACTCCCTTTTTATAGTTTTCATGTCCAGTGATGATTTTATCATTCACATGTGGTTATTTATTACATTATTCTATCTATTACACCTCAATTTGGTTCAATGTTGTCTGAACATAAATTCTAGCCATTGTTGAATAATTTTTTATAACCTTATACAATATTCGTCTAAGGTCTACATTGTAGGACCTAAAACTAAAATTGAAAGAGATGCAATGGATTTTATTGCTAGAAACCCATAAAGGGATGCCTAAGTATAATTTATGTCTCTACTCACAAAAAAATTCCATTTATTATCTTAAGAAAAATTATATGAAATATCAAAGAGACACAAAAACTTGTTAGGATGAAATCCTATAAAAGGAATCATGAGAAAAAATCAAGTCTCATCTATATAATGTATTCCCAATAATATATTTGGAACAATGTTAGTGAATAAAATATGATGATAAAAAATTAAAATCACTTACCAAGAATAAACTCCATAAAGGGGATCCTAAGAAAAGGTCATGTATTTTCTCATTGATCATCCCAATTTTATGAAACGTTTCAGTGAAAATTAGAAAAGGAATAAATATTTTTTATACAAAAACATGACCCTAGAAAAATAAAAGCTATGTTCACTAGACCCAATAATCAAAAAATAAATTAGAAGATATATTCTTTACCCCATGTCTTTGGGATTAAACTGTACAATGGGTAAATTTTCATTCAAAACAAGGCCATATATCAACATTAAATAGAACCATCCATTTAGATGATCATACACTTAAGAAATTTCATGTAATTTCCCTTCATGAAGAATTTGTATTCAATAAATGGTGGGATAACCATTGTGGTTCTTGATCCCTTATTGGGAATCCTTTTCTATATAAATTCCCTTTTGTTAAATTGATGTTTGCATCATCATCACTAAAAAGTATTAAGTCAAAATTATCCATAGGATATCCAAAATCCATGAGTGTTTACTCCATTTTCCCTCTTTCATAGAAATTTTTAATGCGTGTGTCTGAATCCAGAAATGAATCCTATGTATGGAATTGAAATTTCAGTAACATATATTTATTTCCAACCAAATAAATATGTTCATCACAAAGGTAAGATATTATAACCCTCTTTATTATTTCCTAACACTATAATGGCAGTATCTCCATTAGCAATGGTTAACTTAGTCCCACCAATCATTATTTTACATTGACTTAGACACTCTTATGTTATGTTTTATACATTACATAACTCTATTATACAAGAATATTCAAATTCCCATGATGTTACATAATCTTTCATTATACCCATTTTCAAATCACGATCAGGACATCCTACTTCCATAACCTTTCATATCCATGTATGGTTTTTTCAGAGAAAAAAATCATTGTGTCAAGGTAAATTTCATTGAAAAATAAATAAATTGAGGTGAGATACACATATTGAAAAATCAGAATTCTTTAGTTTAAAATATACACTTGGACAATTTCCATTTGGTATATGGCCCTAATTTCCTGAGCTTAAACAATATGACATATTGTTCTATCTAAAAATTCCTCAAATAGTAATATTTGTCTATATTCTAATATATAATTATCTTTTGTAATAGGCATTCCTATATAAGAGATCCTGGATTATGGGTTTACCAGTTTCGAATTGGTATTCCCCCAATAAATCTGTTATGTGAGAGTACAATTATATTGTATCGTATGCATGATACGGATCAACATAGAGAACCATATTTGGAACTATATATGGATCGATTCCTCTTCTCATATGACATGTAGTGATTTCTAAATCACCATTAATGGACCTAGCCCTAAATTTAACATTCATTCAAAATCACTAAGTGTATGTTTTGTACATTCATTTTGTGTTTTCCACATTATCCAAACACATGAACACTATATACAAAAAATCAAATCACTTATGGTGGTGGTAATCTCTTCATGATCTAACCCTATATACTATTTTCTGATGTTGTGGTGGTAATCTCTTCATGATCTATTTTGCCTCAATTGTGGACTTGATTATATCCTAGTCAAGAGATCTGTTTAGTTTTAATGGAAAACGTTTTTATCTTTCTCAGTGGTACTATTAATTCCATATGAGAAGGGATTATCCTACCATTATAGTAGAGTATGGTTCCTCAATCTCATGCTACACATTGAAAACATGTCAATTATTTTTTACTATGAAACCTAATTGGATTGAATTTTTGTTTAAATAGAATAATGAGCTCTATTTTCCACCTGATTTCCCCCAGCATTTTAATTGAATTTGATGCCTGAAATCCACCAGTGGAGTGTCTCCGGGTAACTATTGGAGAGGAGTTATAATTGAAATAATAAATAGTGCTTGATTCCAAAATAGATTACTATTTTTTCATATATGCAGTTTGGTCACTACCCTTAATCTTGTCATAAAGGGATTCAAGAGGAACACATGTTATGTTATTTGAGGTTCCAAAATTCAAATATATCTAAGAAGTTAATCATTATTTCCTTGAACTTGGTTGATTAGGGTGTGTCAATTCTTTCCACCCCTAGTCAGGTGGAGGTGAGTCCTAGAAATTCTCATCTGAATATTTCATATATCATTAACTGGGTGAGGAATGATTTTATTGTCCTCCTTCTAGTGTTTGATTCTTTGGTTCATATAGAATTAATGAAAGTTGGCATGGTCTTAAAATCTTTCCTCATATCTATGAAAATTTATTTGTATGCAGTGGATGTGATCTTAGGAATTTTTTATATGAATGAAAATGAATGAATGTTGTCTAACATTAAAGTCCATATAGGATGGAAGGTTCAAGAGATATCATTATAGAGAAGGGTGGAATAAGTTCAAGGGTTAATTAATATAATAATGTTTCCAATGATAAATCATGGAAATAGGTTTGAGACATTGGGAACCGAGGAGTTGACCTTGGATAATAGAGTTCCTAACCAAGTAGTGATCTGCAAGGAGGGTCATCATTTTCACGAGGTTTATTCCTCTGATGATTCACATAGAATTGTTTCTATTTAATTTTTAATGAAATAACATCAAATTAAGATTTATATCTGATGGAAAACAGGTAGTAAGAACCACTGAGACTAGGTATAATTTACTCTTGTCAATTAGAAGACTGTTAATTGAAGGAAGGATAGATCATATCTTTATAAACTATTAGAGACATAATCAACCTCAATATTGGGAAGAAAATAGATAATTAGTACTGTTTCTATTTATGAGTGGGGGAATGAAGGTGGGTATTCAAAAGGAAATGAGAATTAATGTGAGGTAAAAGCAGTCATTAGTTGAGGAAAAGAGACTCTTTTGGTGGGGATTATGTCAACAGTGATGTCACCATGGGTCAGGGTGTTGTCATAAAGGATGGTCCATTTCCAGTGGATCTTGAAAATGAAGAGGCAATATTAGACAAGGACACCCCCCTCAATGGTGTCCTGACTGGCTAGTATTGGGAGACAATAGCATGGGTCTCTATTAATGGTAATACACTAAAGATACTTATCCATTCAGAAGAAAAAATGGTCTAGGAGGAACCTGTGATCAATCACACATAAGAGAAGGTTAATAAGATAATTTAATGTTTCATACACATCATTAATAATGCTGAGAAATATTCGTAGATAAATAAAAAATATCTTATATTGAGGGGAGTTTTCAATGATGGAAAGATCAACAAATTTAGGTACATATAATCTTGGGACAAGACTGACTATAAATTTTAAGACCTTATAATGGATGACCCAGAAACACGGGTAACCATGATCTCCTAGAAATTATTTAGGAATAAATCTTACCCTATGATTCATCTTTTTTCAATGAGTTCGTGAAATATTATTTTTCATTTCTACTAGGGTGAACATTTTTTGTTTCTCACTTTTTTTCTTAAATGTTTTTTGATAATAAAAAAGGTAATTTTCATCCAATCATTTTCAATGATGATATAAATTCCTTGCATTGAGTTAACATTTATGGAAGCCTAAATTCCTTTAGATGAGATACTCCACTTGGAATCCTCAAAAACTTTATTTTAGATTCTCCTCTTGGAAAATCACCATTTGGTACATGGTCCTCATCACATGACCCTAAACCACACAACACAATAGTCCATCATGTATGACCTGAAACTACTTGTTGTAGTATATTATATGTTATAAAATTAATGATCCATACATACACAATACTTTATAGGTTATGGTTTTACTTGTTCATCTTAGGTCTTCCCCAATAATGTTCACTCCGAATGCACCAAAATATTATCACATAGGCTAGACCAAAATCTAAAATGAAACCCCTACCAAGCAAGACATATTTATAGATTTATATTCTCATGGGATACATAGTGATTCCCATATCAATTTTTATATATCATATTATATATTTAATTACCATCTAAACACTCATAGTGTATTCTTTAAACTTACACATAGAAATTTTTATACCATTTAAACACTAGAAGACTATGTACAAAAAACTACATCTCTTATCCTAGGAACATCTACAAGAATTCTTCTAGTTCTAATCTTATATCAGAATGAAAATTTCTTTTTAATAAAAACATACGGACTAATTCATTTCAAAATAGATTATTTTTAATGTTCTAGATCAGATAAACCAAAAAATCAACAAATTATACCTTAATTTCATTACCTTTAACATCATACTATTTGGGCCAACCAAATAATATCTATTTTTCACTATTAAATATTTTATTGGATACTAAATTCCTTAAGTCTGGTATACCTCATTGAAAATAAAAATTCTTGAGTAGAATATTAATGTTGATGATATGAAATATCTTTTGTAAATTATTCATTTTGTTAATACAAACACAAAAACTTTTTATTCCCCTCTTGGTTAAAAAATCCTTGATTTGATACCATCCTATTTTAGAATGTCCTTTGGATGGTCCTAGTTTTATAACCTACCTTATATGAAATTAATACAAAAAATTGTTCCATATTACCAAAGAATCAGATTATTTTAATTCCAAATGAAAAAAATTATATTGAGGAATATATTGGGAAAAAATTGTGTGTCATTAACTTTTTATCAATAAACAAAGTATGAGTCCCACTCATGTGGTATGATTTGAGTTTAATATATAATTGTGACACACTTTATGAAAAACAAATAAATTGTATATCATTGGGATAAATTACGACTAACATACTAAAGGATAATGATTCTTCTAAAGAAGCACTAGTTCTGGTGACGTAGTGGTGATAACCTACCATTATGAGTAGGACATGTATTTCATCCATTACTGATGAAAATGATATCAAATCTATAAATACATTTTTAGGGTCTTTTAGAGAAATTCTAGACATATAAAATAGTTACCATAAGGATTAATTATAAATATGGGTGTAAACCATGTCAGAACATTATATTTTACTACCCATTGAGCCCAAATGGACTTATAAAACTAAATTTTTAGAAGATTTAAGTTGTAATTAATTTACAATAATTCATAAATTCACATTTTAAAGCAATATCATCAATAAAAAAACAATTCTATGCACCACATACATCCTAATTTGGTACCTTTATGATCTCATAATATCCTCACAATCCAGTGTAAGTTTACAAAAGATTAGAGGATATCCTTCTTGGCCACTCAATGAAATAATGATTGGAAGTAACCTTGAAACCTCACAGAAGAGATCCTTCATGGTCCTATAACATCCACATAGTTAATATTTTCCTTGTAGAAACACAAAAGACAACTCTCTAGTATGTTTAACATCCTGCAGATATAGTGTTGGTTGGAGGACTAAATCACAACTCTTACTTGACTACATATTTCCTTAATAATGCAAATATTTTAAACTCTAAGGAGGGAAGTTACATGACTTGACTCTAAATACCTAGAACATACATAGAGAAAATGAATTAATTTTTTACATAGAATCAAATCTTTGAAAAAAAATCACCCCATTTTTAAATTCTTCATTCACACAAATCATTTGATTCATTACCTCTTTAATCTCATAAGTCTAAACCTGATATTGGATGAAGGGAACCACATAATAACTTCATAGTAATTGCTTACTCGTAAATGAACTTTATGGGACAAATCACATAAAAAAGGTAATGATGGATTTACCTGAGACTCCACCAAGACTATTTTCATGAGTAACTTCATCATAAACCAACAACCATCAAGTATCATGACTTAAAAAACTATACCCACTCATATAGGACTCGAATATTATATGAAATTGGTATTTTCTGAAGTGTGTGTTTCCCAAATTTTATGGAAAATCGTTCTCTAACATAATCTAAATATTTCATGGTACTCTAGAATAATGTTTCCCATTTTTCACTCATTGAAAAATTACACCACCATATAGGAATTGGTGTATAGAAACCCCTTTGAAAAATAGATTTCAATCTGGAAAACACATGTGTAAGACTCAATCAATTCCTAGAGTATAGATACACCTCCAAGGTTCCAAAATTCCTTGATTCAAGATAATAAGATTGGTTTCCTCAATGAAATGATATGAAATACTCTTCTTGGTTTCCAAAAGTACATTGAGTTGTGATAATAGTCCTAGTTTCCATAAATTCCGTGAGTTGAGAACCACAACTTAGATTCCCCAAATTCATTTCTGTAGGATACACCTCTTGGATTCATAATGCACCTTGAGTTATGATTTCGATCTTTGTTTCCTTAAATTTTTATTTTTATATCCCCCTCAAGGTTTCCCTTAGAATAACATCATTTGGATCATCCATAAGAATAACCCAAAGTAGGTTCCTTCGATATAAACACCACACTAAAAAACTTTTAGATGACTTTCACATTGTAGTAAACTTTTCAGGACATTAAATTGAATGAATGTGGTCATGAATGCATGTCATTACAATGCACTAACATGGTCCCTATCAAATTTTCTTAAATTGATGATGTGTCTCATTAAAACTAACTGATCCATGTGGGTTCTTATCTTGTGCTCAAGGATTTGTAGGAATCCCCTTTAGTGGGATTGATCAAAATCCAACTTCACATCATACCTCCTATCACTTGAGTTCATTTATTTCATTAATGGTGATAGTTCTTATGTTCCCTCTTATGTATCTCTAAAATATATTGAAGAAAGATATTTGGATAAAATTAAGTACATTAAAATTCCCTTGTTTAGTTCCATTTTAAATGAATCTTATTAGTCAATCAATTTTACCAAATTTGTTACTAGGAAGCATTCATGAACTTATCTAAAATGTATTATATATTCTTATACCAGTAAATAAGACCCTTTAAGGGTTGAACCATACTTTTATCGTCATGTCTGATAAAAGTATCCCTCACCACCACTCTTGATGATCAATAAGCCACTAACCCTTGTAAAATAGAAGAGTCATATAAGGCATGAAATAACAAAAATAGAAGTTAGAAGAGTGAAATGATATCAGAAACACAATGAATAACCTAAATTGATTTATTTACTTATGAAAGATGGTGAATGAACCTATATTATCATTTGAGATATTTCACAGATGGGTTTCTTTTAAATCCCTTAACATCCAAATAACACGCACAATGAACATACAATAAGTATTCTGGATCTTCAACTAGCCTTGGGAAAATGACACCACAGTAATGATGTCTAGGAATCGTGAGTTGTCAAAATATCTATCTAATATTTTAGTTTTTTTATAAATTCCACATCTACAAGGCATAAAAACATGATATAACCTACCCAACCATTAAAAATATATTGTAAACGTCAATGGTTTAAGAATACCATTGTGAATAGTAATATTGAACCATGGAATAAACCAATCATACTCACGAGGGATTAAATAAAATAAGAAAAAATCCATGTGAATAGGGTAATATGGGGAAATTACCCCCATGTCAATGTAAAACCACTTCAAAAGTCTCTCATAGTTGAAAATAAAATCTTAACATAATTATCTTGAGGGCGGTGGAGGATACCCTTCATGTCAAGGAAATTTTCTCGTAGCTTTGTCGGAGGGATCACATTTCTTATGGTCATCGTCACCAATATGTGAAACTAATTATCTAGAATTTTGCAGAGAGACATATTCCATCCCAAATCATTCGAACTATTGAATTGAGAGAGAGATAAAATCAAGGACATCCAACCATTGTAACTCAAGAGTAGGTCCACATCAAAATTAATACCAATATCCAAGATTCCCATCTGTATATCCCAATAGTGCATTAAAGTGAATTCAAAATCATAATTCTCTAGAATCCTCAAAATTCATAGAATTTGACCTTAATAACTACATTAATAAGACACTTACTAAAGGGGGAGAGTATTAACTAACATAAAAGACTATATTATTGTATCTCACTACATCCGGATCCTAGAATAATATCTTCCTTAGATGTAAGGAGAGTTATTTTCATGGGTGAAAACCCCTAGGGAAAACCCTATCACATAGAGATGGGGGATGTTTTAAACCCAATAATAAATCTAGTATCATCCATTAGACATGAAAACCCCTAAATTATGGATGTACCTCCTCAATAAAAATCTATGTTTTCTTTTATAGGGTTCATTAAATTAAATGTTATTATTGTTGAACCAAGTTATATTGAAGATCATGGAGCCATTGATGAAAAATACAATGATAAGTTATATATATATATAGAATAACACATACACTAAATCATGAGATGAATTAATATTCCCCCAATATCATAGAATATCCCAATATCATAAAATATCCCATTTTCTAGGATCCTTTTCAATATTCCACTTCTGAAAACTTAGTTTCATACATCCATGGAAAAAAGGAAGAATAATGGCCATATCTATATCCCACCCAGCACCCAGAGTTTATTTGACCATCTCAATAGACTATTAAATTTATAGTTTCAATCCAAAAAAAGATAATTTGTAATATACCTATGCTAAATTAAAGAGGGGAGACATACCCTCTGTGTATGACCTTTAGGCTGAAGCTATCTTTCCTCCATTAGATGAACCAATTAAATTGGAGGATATTACTTGACCATTAAAGATAGAATTGAGTAGACCCATAAATTTTATATCACATCATTCATCATATTTGAATATAGTATTAATTGATTATAAATAGATCCCCCTACTAGGGAAACATCAATCCCTAATTTAGAAAAGTCACATGAGGATTACTTGGGCGGTGGTATCATTGGAATTATAATATTCACTTATCATTTATATAGATGTTATATATGGATAATGTACACTAGTGTAAATAGAGAGGACTAAGTATCTCTATTGAGTAGATTTGAATCCTCCTCCACTGAACACTATAAATCCCAACTTCTCAACATTAGATGGAATATAATATCTATAGTTTCATCCCACACATTTTTATTCATAGTCTAGCCCGATTTTAGGAACCCCAAAATAATAAAAGGGATGCAAACATGGAAGCTTCATGGATACATTAGAAGGTATTTGTTTTTTTTTAATAATAGTTTTATAGTTGGGTTTCTTGCAATCTTGGAATATCTGTGTCTGTAATTCCTATACCAATTCATCTCTATATTGAGGAAAACAATTATCCTTAACCTCGCCAATTGTAATCATTGTGGGAATGAGGGACTCATTGATTTCATTTCAAGATAGAAGGATATTTCATATTCCTGGGAAATATAGTGTCTTTATTATCAATTTCGGGTGATCTATATATAAAACTTATAGGATGGATTATCAACCACACTTATGCCTATAAGGTTTTCTAGTGGATTAAGAGAGTTTTTAATAATTAGAAAAATTTTAGAGGATTTTATTCATGTATCCAAGGTAAAACCCACAGGATGACAACAATCACAACTATTGGAGTTTATAAAAAAAATAAAATAAATAAAATTCACCCTCTAGCTAATAATAATGAGGTAATACAAAATTAAATATATGAAAAAAAATTTATTCCTTCCATAATGATCAGACATTTGATTATTCCTTATTTTTCATTGAGAAAAACTGATTTTGTTTCCAAAAATCACGAATACTAACAATATGGGGTAAATAGATCATATAAATTTCTTCCCTTAACATCATATTTTTTATCATATGATCTGTGAAAAAATCATATTTAAATATATTATATAAATCATGGACTATAATGGTTAACAACCATTGGATTCTCCCATGCCACATGTGAAATATGTTACATCCATTCACCTATAAGAATTAGAATATTGTGAAGATGCATCATATGGGAACACGGAAAAAATAAATAACTAAATATACTATAATTCAAGAAAATTGTGAACATTTCATCATCAGGGAATAACTAAATCAACCATTTGTGACCCCAATTCCCCTTCCAACTCAAAATTTTAACACATTTAAACTTATATAATCGCATAATATTATTAATTCATAATTGGAAAAAGAATGTGAAATAGGTGTTCACGAGGATTATAAAACTTGTTTACACTATTATAAACACTTTCCCCCATTATTAAAAGATTTGGTATCATCACACTAACTACGAAAAATAGAATCATCTCACAAACTAAGACCATGTTCACAATACTACTATTTTAGTTTCTATTTATATTATAGTAACAAGTTATAATCAATTAATGTTAGGCAAAAAGTGTGTATATTCATAAACTGAGAGTCGTTTTATGAAATAGTTGCCTTTGTTTCTATTAATTTTCCATATGTTGTGTCTGATTAATGTTCACATGTTCTTTATGAGTTCATTCTTGTATGAGAATTCCACAAAATTATGTAATATTATAAGTCTAAATTAGTTTTCCTATCCTTTATCCCTTTAATTGAGGAAGAAAAACTAGTCAATACCCCACCTACTTGTAAATAATGTGTCATCAACTCTATTAATTCTTCATAATTTAATATTCTTAGAGTGTGATCCTAATGTCAATGGTAGCTAAAATATCTAGTGTCCCCACATATATATTCATCATTAATAACAAATTACTCCATTAGGAATGGAAGGGGAGTTTCTATGTTTTTTAGGCATCATCCCCTTGATGATGTCTTTCCTATCTCCACCAAAGAATAAATTTCTCAGTTTCTATGATAAAATGAAAATATCTAAAAAACAATTTTATATTTTCCTTAGGGATATTTTCCCCTTAATGAAATTCAAGAATATTGCTCTAGTGGTCCTTTTTATTGTGAAGTTCTCCAACACAAAAGCCATACCCCTTCATCTGAGTGAATTCTGGACAATGTTAAGCCTCAGCGAACAACAAAAAGCCCAATGGATAGCAGGTGTTCTCTACTGTTGGGATGGAACAATTAATTTCATAGTATTTAATAACTTTTCAAACTAGCCATATATTTATTTTTATTAATTCACTTCCACTAAGATCTAAAATATTTTAATTTTTCCAAAATGATAAAGGAATATATTCCATGCTTTGGAAGTTAAGTTTTCAACATAGAATTAATTGAAAATATAATGTGAATTCCTTCCAACTAGAGAATGTTTCTCAGTGGTTTTCCCTTTTACTAGGGTATAATTTGATTTATATCCCATGGATTAGAAGATAAGATGATGGGGATTTGATAGAACAATCCATGGCTTGATTTTACCATCATCTTTTGGTGAATAAAATCGATATGTTCTTCATATTTATGTATTGTTTTCAAAAGAAGATAAATGAGGGGATAATAGATCTAGTGACACCCAAATATATATATTATCTATGTGATCTCCCTATATAGAACAGAAAAAGTGTATGAATGAGTTTGGTTAATCTATATCTTAATGACATATGATATAAGGTCCTTTCATTTTCAATTGACTATGGGGAAATATTCTTTATCTAATCATTAGATCTTAAACAACATGACCATAAAATGATCAAGATACATAATGAAGAATTTATTAATTATCATCACAATTATTTTATTTTCCACTAGTTTTTTTACAAACAACCAAAAAATATGTTTTATTTAAGTATTAGCTCCATAGTAGGATAGATGAATTCCATATAGATTTGGGGAATCCTAAGATGCATGTGATGTACATTCGAGTAATTTACACCCTAAAATAAAATAATAATACTAGGAAATAAATTTTTAACACAATTTAATTATATATAATTCTAATCTACTTGGTGATGGTCCTTTTAAAAAGGACTTATACTATATGACAGAAGAAACTTGTCAAATGTCTATAAACTACATAACACATGGACTTCACTTGGTTCACTATGTAAATAGTAACCAAACAATTTGGTGATTTGACAACAAGTATGAATCCTAATACACTAAAGACAACTGACTAGAAGCTCCAGTTTCAAGTGGAATTGTGCGTTGACTATACCATCATGATCGGTAAAAAATATAGTGGAAGAAGAAATAAATGAAAGGAAATTAATGATAAATAAATTAAAAGTAGATATTAATAATGACAGAACTTCTGATATGTTCCAATAAGTCTAACCATGCATAAAACTATTCAGTCATAATACAGGTAGTCAACATATAAAGTGCTACCAAGTCCAGACCTGCAACCAATAGATCTATCTAGGTGCCAAAGGGAAGCTCCTGTAGGATGTGAGTAAAACCCAGCAATGCAGCACCAACTTTGTCTAATAAAACTCCAATATGTGAATAATATATTTTAGAGTGGTAAGTTATATAAAAAGTAATGTTATAAACTATATACAACCCATATAATTCTTAGATTCCTCCTCAGATACCCAGATGACTCTACCAACTTCATCCCTAGCAGGAAATTATGAACACGTTCCATCATAGAGACACACACACACACAAACACAGATATATATATGTGATTTAATATGAGGAACCAATATATATGATCAAGGGATACATGTAAACTAGAAATCAAATGGGGTTTCATATCTAAATAATGGTCTCATCCATAACATTTAACTCAAGGTGGTATGAAACATCATATCCAACAATTTTGAAGAAATGATAGGGAACACCATTTCCAACAAATGGTGACACCATGTCTATGATTTCAATAAGTAATAAGGAACATCATGTACATAAATATTTTATATGTAATGATGAGTAACATAATTTCCAATAATTCCCAATAATTAATTGAAACTACTTCCATGTCCATTAATTTCAACAAACCATAAGGAACATAATGTCCGTAAATTCAAATAAGCAGTGGAAAGGAACACCATTTACATTAATTTTAAAATTACGTCCATAAATTCGAAAATATAATTATAAGGGACATAATTTACAATAATGAGTAATGTCATATCCAACCGTGAGGAATGTCATGTCCAACACCATTCAACCATCAAAATTCATAAAATTCAACAAGCATAATGATTTCTTCCAAGGAATTCTCTAAAAACCCCAAGAATAAGGAAATGAATACTATAATAAACATGAATAATTCATTTAATAATTTAACATAGTCTATTGGAAACATCCATGACAATTTACAATTAAGCTCATTAATAAACTCACTTATATGCGACAAAAAAGTAGTTGTGTTAGTGTCAATGTCAAATTACAATTCATTTGAATCATTTGAACTATTCGTATAAAGAGAAAATATAATACACCTCAAGGGGTGTAAACTTTTGTTAGTATATTTAAAATATCATTATAATTATTAAATAATCAATTTATCATATTCAACAATCTAATATTTCATTTTTTCAAAGTACCAAACCAACTCATAAGGGGAATGCTCATCAAAACCAAGGGTGATTTATTACACAAGTAGTCCTATATTATTATTAAACATATGGAAATTATGTATCCATTTGATATTGAAACCTAATTAATTCAATCAACATAATTTAGTTAATTCTCTTTTAGGAAGTCAAACTAAATAGAAATGGGTAGTATTATTCTTAATTTCATTCAATGTCCAAGAGAAATATTTAATAAGGAACACCCAAGGGTAGACCAGTCTATGTACACAAGCCTATTAATCTTCTATTAGGGTATATATAATATCACATCTATGGACTTCGAAATTAATTTTGGGTATTTCACACCTCATAGGAAATGTGAATAATGTACAACGTACAACATAATGGCGTAATTTATAAATGATAATGAAAAAAGGAAAAAACTAGATTACTTAACTCATTATTCGTAATATATAATCATCCATTATCCACCTTTTATTCAAGTTTAAATGATATAAATAAATGAAATTGTAAAATTTAAAATTATTATGGTATATGAAATCTCAAAAATATCACACCAAAACCATAAATAAAAACTGGTAAAAGTGGTAAGAGGAGTAATAGACTAACCTATAGCCATCAAATGCCACCAACAATGCTTGAATCCGATAAAAAATGAGGTATATCCATCCATAGAAGTATGAGGAATTAAATGGGAATGTGGGATATCTATTAGGAATCATTGAGAGTAAAATAGAGTAAAACCCCATTTTATGCCAAAGGGGGAAAATAGCCATTTTACCCATTTTTATGAGTTTCATGGTTATGTGGCAATGTGGTTAGAAAAACTATGTGCTAGACAAGTTGTTAAACTATCCAAACCAATCCCATTTGGTATGTTTCCTTTCACGGTTAAAAAATATTTCTCTAACCATGTGAATCTACTTCCCCAGGCACTCCAACCTTTCATTATTGCATCACATGGTCATATAAATTATGAACCAACTGTGTGAGTCTCCCACCAACTATGAACCATCTTTCACTATTCTCTAGGCTAAATTTCACAGTTAACCAAACCATCTTCCAATATATAATAGGAAACATGGTGATTCAATAGTTTTAGAACTGAAAATTAACTAACCATTTTTCTAGGCTGCCATTTCCAAAAGCATACTTTTTGGATCATGAACCCTCAAGACTCTTTAATGCCCTCTATGCCACATTCTGGGGCTCATTTCACATATAAAAACAACAATTATATGTGATCCAAATCCCAAAATTAACTTCCAGATCTCTATTATTTAATTGAAACATTCACCAAATAAAATTTTCAATTCCTTTGGAAAATTTAATCCCATCCAAAACAAGAGATATTACAGCCATCCCTCTATAGTACTTATCCTCCCCTAAAAGCCTTAGTGGAAAATGAAAACAAAAACTAACCAACTCAAGTCATGAAATTCCACTCAAACGATCTCATTCAATTTTCAAATTACCAACACTAATCCAAGGACCACTTTTGACATATGGTACTTCATCTTGTAAAACTCAAGGAAATGATCATATCTAAAGAAAAAACATCGAGACAATGCTCTCTAATCCCAAATAACCCTAGAAATAATCATATCATTATATATTTCTTAAACCAACCAATGGTTTTCCCACCATATGTTCTAGGTTTTATTAATATATTCTGAGTCAAGATACTGATACCTATAAAATTTCCTACCCAAGAAATCATTTAGAATCTCAAAAATTATCCTAGAACATTATTAATTTAATTGAATGGTTTAATTAAAATTGAACCAACATGTCCTGGTTGCACCATATTTTTGTCAAAAATATCCCACCAACCATTTTATTACACCCATCTCATATCATGGTGTGCATGACAAGGTCCTCCATGGCTGATTCAATCTATTTATAAAAACTCAAGTCAAACCACCATCAACTAAATTCATACAAAAATGCTCTGATTCACTAACTTATGCGACATAAAAACTATATTACGAAACATTTATCCTAATGTTTATCGATATTTCTCCCAAAATGGGTTTTGAATACCATACCCAACATATGGTGTTTTATCCAAGACAACCCATCTCATGGTCATTTACACTATTTTTCCAGAGCATGAATATCAGTAAATTCTAGATCCAATATCATTGGATCATTCAAAGCTATACCAGGCCTGATCTCTACATTTGGAACTCACCTACGTATAAATTTGAAATATTACCAATCATTTACATAGAAAAAATACTTTCATTTTTTCATTTATTGAGTGGCACACAAGTTCTAGAATTGCCTTCTAGAAACCAGTGTCATGATCCTAAAACCATTCTCACATTAGGGCCGCATACTAGTGCACAACATCATGCTCCCCACCTAAGGTGAATCCATATAGTTCAATCCAAGAAAATATTTCTGATTTTCATATCCCATGATTTTTTTCATCCCCATACAAAACAAGTGGTATTTCTAGGAACCTTTTCATTATTGAGTTTTGACATAAATTTCAACCTCCACTCATTTTCAATTCCCAAGAATCATTCTATGAATTTTTTTTCATGTTATAAAATTTAAAATAAGGGAAACCAACCTCAAATATCCAATGGTGCACTCCATGCCTTATATATTATCTTAAATTTCTCCACAATCATAACCCCAAAATTGTTCCTCTATAAAACTATAAAATATATTTATATTATCTTGGTGCATATATGAAACTCCCTCAAAATACTTGGGACATTGTCAAGATATTTGGTATAATCATCTTTATTCAAGTGCACATTAAGATCCCATTAATAAGAGTGTATCTCCAAAATGAATCAAACTATCATCCACTATGTTATACATGTATTTACTAGCCTCTACCACCATGCCTTATGACAATGAATTTTAAGATACTCCATTGGGTAAAATGTCTCATAGTTCTCAGTTCATTTCTATGATAAACCGTATTATAGGAACTTCCTATAATATTACCAGGCTCTAAGGAACCATGATCACATGTGTTATATTATAAATTTTTTATCCTTTACCCATACCTGACTTCTAATTGATGTTCTATGTTAACAATTTTCCACATACAACCGGCATAAATAAAATTTTCCAAAAAAAGATTGTGAATATCTCGTACAACCTAATTTGGGGCCCGACTCATGCTCCAAAAAAATTTCCATCAACAGTTCAATTTTGATTATTTCATAATGCATGTTAGTCTTAACATGAAAGGATCTCCCTTGAAACTCCTCTTCAAAATCAGGCACCGACATGTTCCATGATTTCTTATATGGTCATTCTCCTTACAACCTCATTTCAAAAATTAATGCATTAAACATAAAAATACTAGTCATCAATGATATTAACATGCATTTTCCTTCCCATTGAAGCTAGTTTTGATTCCCTTGAACTCTATGTTCCTCCTTCAAAATCATAGGAATCACTATGCCAAAATTTAAAAACATGATCACCTTTCCTGCATTAGTCTCATATTGACCATATTTTTAACATCACTATCTAAATATGATCCTATACATCCTTGGTCAAACCCAAAAAAAATTTTCCATTTATTATTTTGAAAATTTTCTCATTTTGGTGTGACCAAAACCTAAGGGCTTCTCGGTCTCCTTCCTAGATCATCCGACCAAGTCTCAAAATAGGGTCACTAGGCCCTTCCACCTAGACCTATACTCTCATTCAAGAGAACAACATCCCAATTAATGAATTGTACTATAGGGAACCCACCATTCATTGAAACTCTATCTTAAGTGATAAAACTATAAGTAATAAAAAAAATTATTATCAACCTATATGGGTAAAAAATGGTTAATAAATGAGTAAAGACTCGCCTATCAAGAATTGGGCTATGAGGTCATCATCCTCACTAAGAATCCTTTTAGTTAAGTTCTCATGGTTGGGTAAAAATATAAATTTAATAATGAATAAGGATTTGATACTCACTGGGTATATCGATATGTTAATACACAAAATAGGTTCAACTTACATGAAAACCACCCACCTCCCTAGGGTGTCATTTCATTACCCAAGAGTATAACCTAACTCAACCGGTCAAGCATCTATCACATGCCATGCTTAGAAACTCATCTCAAAATTCTAATAGGTCTAAATTTATAAGGGATATAGCCCATGGTCCAACCCTTCACTCACACATGACAAGAACCTTTAAAATAGATCACATAAAAATCGCCGTCGAAACCTATAAGAAATTCCCATTTTCCCATTCAAGGTATCTCAAAGCAAAATTAATAGTAACCATTGTAGAGAGGACCTAAGATACCAATAACATGAAAAGATTTATTTTTTACTATCCCAAAATTCACATCTATTTTAATTATTAACATGCATCATACATATGAAATATAAAGTACTAGTTATAAAGTAAAATGTTTTATATGCTATAATTGGTACATTAATAAGCTGAATCCTCATCAAATTGTAGAAAAATTATAATATGATATCCATTTAACAATCATTTATTTATCAAAAATTTCTCAAAAAAGTGTTCAGCTAATGAAAATTTCAAATCCAAGATAAATAGGACAACTCCATTTATGTTGTAATTAGAATTTTAATTAATTGCATCCCCAGAACAATAACCTTAAAAATATCCAAATGTTATTTTATCATTTAACAGGGATCAATTATGTAAGATAACACTATAAACATATATGTAACAACATATGAGTAGAGATAGATAATTAAATTTACCATCCCATTTAACATAAGCATAACCACTTAGGGGGTTAAGTAACAAGGCATTTAATGATAAGGGAGTCCTATGAGGGTCCCATCAAAACAACCTGGATCATATATACTAGAAGTAAAACCCAATTATTGTTGTCAGTGCACTATAAATTACAGTTGGAATCCAATTTAAAAGCATCCCAAAAATATTTTCAATATCAAAAATTCATCACACTCTTAGTAATTTTACCTCATAATAATACGATGATAAAACTCGCCTAGAAGGGTGAAGTCAATATATAAAGATATAGTTATATGGGTATCTATTCCTATATAATAAAGGTACATGCCTTTATTTGTTGAAATTGGCACAGTATTTTACTAAAAACTATAAAAATAACATGATTTTATTAAAATGATCTAGTTATATTTAAAATTGAAAATTAATTTTAATGAATTCATTAACCACATCAAAATAATTTCATTTCATAAATTAATTTTAGGTTAATTAATTGTAATTACACAACTAAGCTATGAATGTAATTACAATTTAGGTTTATTGAACCAGTTAATTTAACATACATTACATTATAATAATTACAATGAAACAATCACATCAACAAGAAATACCAATATACAAGGAATCAAATATAGAAATTTTATGTACAAGTAAACATGATAAATAAACTCTCAACAATGGTGTACAATAAGAATATAAAATAATCACCCAAGCATGGTTTATATAGAAGAATTATAATGAAATTTGAATTCTATTTGCCATAAATTATGCCTAAACACACCTCATCTATTACCATATCGGTCTAGGAGGTAAATATGAAAATAAAAAAAAATCAATAACCATCAAAAATACTCTGATCACTCAAGGTGTAATGATAACCAACTATAACTAAAAATAATATGAACAATAGTACAATACTTGGAAACTAAATTTTTCCCTTATTAATGGGTTTCCTATACCATGTCATGAGCAATTTAAAAAGTGATGACATATTATGAGCCTCCTATCTACCATACCAAAATAATAAAACAATGGAAGATGAGATATGATAAAACTTTATCACACCCAACCCAATTTTCTCAATAAATAGTAACCAGACTTGTTGGAGACAACGCCCTAAGAACACTTCCATGTACACAAAAGTTTGTCGATTAGAAGAAAGGGTCTAAGGTGGTACAACAGGGAAACTATACCATCTGGATTACAAATAAATACATAAGAAAAATTAATAATAGATATATATTATAATTAATATAAAACCTAACATGATCTAATAAAACCAACCTCGTATTAAAATATTTGGGCATAATACATGAAATCAACATATGATATGTTGTACATACCTCAATAGTAAATAAACGAAGAAATAACAAAACAAATATCACACATTTTTTAGTTATCCCTAGTATATTCTCATCCTGAAGCTCCATGTCAAGTCTTAGTACATAAATAGTATGTGAAAAGATTCATAATACAAGATCATAATCTGATACCATGAGACTTATCGAGGTACAAAATGAAGGCTCAAATAGGGTGTGGATAAAACTCAGTAATCCACTACCAGTAGTGTCTAATGAAAATCTATTATTTTAATATAAAATGTATTAGTGAGTCGGTATATCAAAAGTATGATTATAAAGTATATAAAACCAATATCTAGATCAGGTTTCTCCTAGGATACATGTTCGACTATACCTGCTATTATATAATCTTGTTTTATTATTAGCAAAAATTTTCTTCAGATTGTACAAAATAGAGGATATTATCATGTTTGGTTTCATGGAATGAAGATATATAATATATAAAAACCAAATAAATTATTCTAAATACACTTTAAATAGATCTCCAGGTGTTCACCCTTGGTTAATTTTAGTATATCAGAAGTCATGGGGATATAAGTCAAAGGAAAGGGGTGAGCATAAAGCCCTGAAATAGAAATTGTTAAGGGAGACAAAAATCATGCAGTCATGCGACATAACAATAAGAAAAAGAGGTATAAAAATAAATTAAGAGAAACATCATAATAATAAGAATATTAATCATAACATGGAAACGTGGCTATAACATTTAATTGATACATTTATAAGAATATCTTCGAGTATTATCACCAAGATGTCATAAATGAAAATTACCAAGGTCATTCAACAAGGTATCATAGAACATGTCATCTATATAGATTAAATTCATTACCCAATGAAATGTATTACTATTAGGATGCACCCTTAATTTTTATTAATTTAATATGATCCCCATAGATCATAATAAATCATTTTACTGATAACTCATCGATAAAAAAGAAATGATTTCTTTTAAAAATATTAACTAATAAAAGAGATTAAAATAATGATCACAATGTCATTTTTAACCCACAAAAAGGTAATGTGGGTCTCTTATGTGTAAATAAATAACTAAAATAAATATATCTTAAATCTATTTGGATGCCCCAAGAAAATAAATATAATTGGGAATCTACACCAAAATAAAAATAATAATTTATTAATGAGAAGAAGACAATTTTGATAAGAAAATTTGGCAGCTTAATGGTTATAAAACATGGTTTTAGAAAAGTATGAAATGAGGTATAATTAATGGTCCCTAATTTATAAAATACAACTATTATAGTAATCCATGAAAAAAAAATTGATTAAAAGTTATTTTCTCAATTAGAAGACAAACCACATAAAAAGGGAACTTTAATTGGAAGGTTATGTGAAGATTTACCTTACAATGAATAGTTGTTTATAAAACTTTTGGATGGAACCTTGAAGAATTTTGGACACCTTAGGGTGACTTCATGGGAGTAAGAATTACCAAAGCTTCATGGAGGATGGATTGGGAGTGAATGGGAATTGAGAAATGGTTGTGAATTTATAGGAAAAGTGGAGGCTTTGTTTAATAATTTCCAAATATTTCTCTGGGAAAACTATGATGTGGAAAACGGAAGACCATTAGATTACCCATGGTTTTTCACATGAATTTTGAAATTTGGGACATATTTTATGTTATTTTAATCCAACAAACCCGAATAACATTCTTTGTTACTTCCTTATACATTTATAAAGTATGGTTTCTACAAACTAATGTTTTTTAAAATCAAAATTTCCTTTTTAGAATTTGGATAGTTACTTATAAATTTATAAATTGATAAAATTTAATTAAAATACGTAGTATTAATAAAATAAAAAATTTAGAGGAGTGTGTTGTGTTTAATTAATTATTACATCATTATGACATAAATTTAATTTCATAAAATATACTAAAACCTTAAAAAGTATTTTTTTACTACTCATGAAAAAATAAAGTATTTTAGAGAATTACCGTAAATTCACCCTAACAAAATTTAAACATTATTATTTCTAAAATGATGTTTACATTACCATAAAAATTATTTAAATATGATAATTTTATTTTTAAATATTAAAATCAATAATTACTTAAAAATGGAAGTTTCTAAGATACAATAAAATTTATATCACTTATAAAAAAGCTCTTAGGTCGTTATTAAATTATTTTAGCATTTATATTTAAATAAGATCATTTTAAAATAATTTTTCGTTATAAAATTATTATTCATATAACCATGTTTTATTGTAAAAATGTACATCGTTTCTAAAAAAAATACTATTATATTTCATTTGCGTCAGAAAAATAAATTATCAAATTCTTCTCAATTAAAAATACATTTTATTAAGAAACACTATTCTTAACAGAAATTGATGGAATAGAAATTTTATTTATACAATAGAATTTAAACATTTATTAATTAATTTTTGGACATGTAACCCCTTATTACACCTCGTATATTCATAGAGGGTAAGGTGTGTGATGGAGGTAGTTTTGAGGGTTTCCTTTCCTAACATCGACCGAGTGGTAATCTTCACTAACTTTAATTTATCATGTAGGCAACATTGTTCAAGCTTCACATGATGAATCTTGAAATTGGATTGGTCAAGGAAAAACACTAGTGACGATAACTCCTCCCCCATGTTTTGACAAATGGGATTCAAACAGAAGGACTCTACTGGTTGAGGCCCTCAATTCTTCTTTCTGTATCAATTACCCCATGTCATTATTACTTATAAAAACATATTGTAGTGGAAAAGTTACCAAACAAGGTTATATATTCCAATGGTCATATTAACAAATGGTCATATTTAAAAATGATCATATGGACCAACAGTCATATAACAGTCGAATACCAAGGACTACATTTCCTTTTATACTCTATAAATAGTAGTTAAGTATTTCCTAACAAATGAACTACAATTCCTCAGAATGTTGTATTTTTATTTTGTAATATTTTTATTGGTTTACTAATATTATTTTTTAATTATATTTCATTTACATTAGGATATATTATTCAAAAAGATAGCGTTTATACATAATTTTCCATTTTTTCTATTTTATTGCATAATTTTTGACCAGTTAAAATTTGTGGAATTTTAATTGGTTTCATAGATGATTATAGTAATAATCATTATTAATGATATAAAATTTTTTGGTTTATATATATGAGTATGTGTAAAATATTATATAATATGTAAAAAAATTAGGAAAAAATATCATTTATAATGTTTGGGTCGTTACATTCTTCCCCGTTAAGAAAACTCATCTTTGAAATATCACCTCATTTCCTCAATTTATAAATGTCGAGGGTACTTTTGTCTCATTGTTTCTTACGGTTCCAACATCTCTTATTCATATTTATGGTTTATCAACAACAAATTGATGATGTGAGAAGTGTTTTTTCGTAGAACCATGTCTCTACGATCAAATATCTCCACCACATGCTCCTTGTAAGGGAGGTCATCTTTTAATTTGACCACCTTCGGATTCAGTACATGTGATGAATAAGATATGTACTTCCTCAGGAGAGATATGTGTAATACATCATAAGCATGAGATATATTTTTAGGTTCTATCCAGTAGGCCATTATTCCTATGTGATCATGGATTTCATAGGGGCCAATGTACCTAAGGATAGGCTTTAGTTTTCATTCCAAACTACATGACTATATTCAAAAATGATATAATAATGATAAAATTGTCCTCATCATCAAAATAAAGTCCCATTTAATTAATATTATCATATCTCTTCTTTAAAAGTTGAATAGACTTTATATGTTGTCTGAAGATAGGAACATTTTTTGTCTTCTCTTGAATAAGATCAAGCCCAATAAATTTACTCTTACCAAACTCATCCATACAATTAAGAGTTAAACATTTATTTCCATGGAGAGCTTCATAAGGTGACATATGAATGATCTTGTGGAAACTTTTTCTATATAAGTACTAAACTAATGGGTGGTTTTGATCTCATCCTTCATTAAATTCCACTGAGTATGTTCTCATCACATCCTCGAGTGTTTGAATAGTCCTTTTAGATTGGCCATAATTTTAGGGGTGATAGGCCATACTAAAATTCAATAAAGTATAAAAATAATGTTAAATACCTCTTTATAATTTATTTTTGAACCATGGATAATGATTAGAAATGATTGAAAGTGAAATGCCATTAAACCTCATCACTTCTTGTATCCACATCATATATATTTGTTCAAGATAAAATATTCTTGAATAGAGATAAAATGGGTAGTATTGGTGAGATAATCCCCTATAAACCATATTTCATTGTTTCATATGGATATTTTTGGGATGCCAGTAAAGGATAACATAGTGACATTTTCCCACATTGAGGCTGATATGGGTAGTGGTTTCAATACCCCTTTAATAAGTTGTGGCGCTCCTTCACCAAGCGAGACACTAAGCACATTGTACTGTAGTTGGAATTCCTAATTATCATATTATCCAATAAATAATGATCATGAGGGTCCCTATATATTTTATTGATTTAAGGATGTATAGAGAATGTTGATATATTAGACTCAACAAATAAATCCTTCCTTATATTTGAAATATATGGTACACATAGTCTTGTATGAAATTTCCATACAACTTCTTGATCATTATTGAACATAGGAAAGAACACATTTTCACATCCTCTATCATCTGTTATAACAAATGATCTTCTATTTGATCTTTATTGATCTTCTATATAAATTATTGTTGATAAATCCTTTGTGATATGGTTTATTATGTCCCCTACCATACAATTCCCATATCAAATTTTACTAGGTCCTTGATCAAAAATACCCCTAAATCCTTATCATGACAATAAGAACAGGTTCTTTCCAATTTAATTCATAAGTGAAATTGTTTTCTCTTCTATTTTGATAATGAATTGAACATTTATAGTCATTATAAAGTTTCAAACATCTCCTTTGTATCCTGTTCCATTACTTTTATGTGAAAATATACTTGGAACTTTTTTGGTATGTGTATATATCACATTACTTCCCAAAACGATTGTGCCCCATTTTTTTATAGAAAAAATAACAATAGCCAACTTTTGTTCATTTTTAGGATAATTCTTCTTTGTATGTTTTAACGTTCAAGAGGCACAAGCAATCACCTTGTCATTTTTCATGAGGATGATCCCAAGGCCTTTTTGGTATTTAGCGTTATAAGTATTCAAAATTATCGAAAAGAGGTTAGAGATAAAATAGGTTTTTTAACCAATAAGTTATTTAGTTCTTATAAAACATCCTCACACTTCTTTTTCCAGATGAACGTATCCCCATTTCAAGTTAACATGGTCAGTGGATTAGAAAGTCATGAAAATGTTTTCACAATCCTCCTATAATATCCTACTAAAACAAGGAAACTATGAATCTCAGTTACTGTTATAGGATGATTCCACTCCTTTATAGCTATTTTCTTTATAGGGGAAACTAATATTAATCCATTGGTTATAATGTTCTCCAAGAATGAAACATTTTTTCACCAAAATTCACATTTTCCGAATTTTTCTAAAAAAAATAACATTTTATAGAGTTTTCAATATAACCCTTAGATGATCCTCATGCTCCTTGAAGAATTTGGAATACATCATAACATCGTCAATAAAAAAACCAAAAAATTTCAGGGTATTCCACAAAGACTCTATTCCAAAAATCCATAAATATAGTAGGAGTATTCGTAAAGCCAAATGGAATAACCAAAAACACAAAATTACTATATATTTTTTAGAGGGTTTTCTTTGGAATATTTTATTACATCAACATGAAATGATGATACCCATAACAGTAGTTAATCAAGGAGAATAATTTGTCCCCATAAAGTTAGTCAAATAAATCATCAATCCTTGGTAGGTCATACTTATTCATCATTGTGATCTCCTTAAGTTATCTATAATACATCCATTTCCACAGTGATCTATCCTTATTATTCTCAAAGAGAACAAGTGTTCACTTTTGTGACACACTGGGTTGGGTAAATCCCTTCTATATAATATCTTGAAGTTGTTTCTTTAATTCATATAACTCTATATTTTCCATTCCATATGGGGTCTTTGATATTGACTTGGATCTGGGTATGGGATCAATGGAGAACTCAGCCTATCTTTCATAGGATGGTGTATGTAACTCTTTATGAAATATGTTAATGTATTCCTAAATTTTTGGGACATTTACCATCTCTATACATTCTCTTCATTGTCACTATTTATTGATTATATCCATAACGAACATTACAGAATGTGTTTCTAGAAAAATCATAGGCTATGATATCTCTCCTTTGTAAATAACAGTATGTTTTCCATTCAATAAAACTAAAAATTAATTTCTTATACTATTGATATTATTATTATAATTTTAGAGGAATTATATCCTTATTATAGTTTCTAATTTTACCCTATGATATATTACTATATTTGCCATGAGGTTATGCTCACCAAAGTTAATACTAGAGATTCTATATATAATTGATTCTATAATTATTCCTCCAGGAATATTGACTAAAACCATACTTCAAGATATTTAAATATTGATTCTATATTTCTTGTAAATATGAATGATATAAAGCAATGCATATAAATATAACCAATCAATGTTATTTCTAACTTTTTGAGAAAAAATTATACCTTCCACCACATCATTTAGAACCTTCTCTTCAACCATCATGATAGAAAATTCTTGACCATTCTCTCATGACCTATGCAGAGGTTTATGGTGTTTTCCACACCATTATCATATGATTTGTACGATTACTAGAAATTATTCCAATATTTCCATACTGGAAGTGTCAAAATTCTTTTTGGCCCGAAACAATCTTCCCTTTGACTTTAATGATATGATGTTGGGGATTTATCTCATCGTGAATGTTCAAAACAATATGGTCATCTCTTCAAAACTTGATTCACTTTACACTCCCAATAAATTAGTTCCCTAAATTTTCTTTCCAGCATTTTTTTCATGTAGGAGGTTTCACTTTCTTTCATCGTCTTCTGTGATCAAAGATTAACCTTGAGTTTGGCTCCATTTCTCTCTTCTTATCATTTTATCTATGTGACCATTACATCTATCCAAACATCAATTCAGCCTTTGTATCACTATATACTATCTTCTAATAGCTTTTACAGTCTCTATTTGATAGATTACTCTATAGATGGGGTCATAGTTCACTGAAAAATATATCAACCATTCCCTTAGAATTTATAAAAACCTATAGGAGTATTGACAAATTCTTGTAATGTTTATCTAGCAGTTTTCCACCAATTCATTTTAATTATTCTTTAGGTTGATGAATTACTTATCTATTTTCATTTTCATAGAATAGGGAAAATATTTATTGAAAATATTCCACTAAAATATTCCAACTACATTGCTTGAATCTCTCTTATTAGATTCATGTTTATAATTAGTTTCCAATAATGATCAGTTTCTATTTCTAAGAGGTGAAATTCTTGGGTAAACTTCTCTTTCTGTGAAAAATAAATTACATAAAATTTTATTTTATTAGATCTTATTACTTTTTTAGAAGTCAATAGGTAAATAGAACTACTAAAAAAGGTGTTTGTTGATGCATAACGGATTCAATGTAAATTTTTGTTTTTTGAGGTGAATCATCTCTCTAGACTTGATAAAAGTTATTTTTCTTAAATTTTGTTAGTTTATTCATCATCCTAATGATGTTTTCCATTCCATCTATCATTTTAATTCCATAATTACATCCTATTTAGCACTAATAATTTACCTAGTTCCTCCCATTTCCAACTAATTTTTAAAGAAGAAAATTATAGTAAGAAATATGTTATATTTACAAATATTATATTCTAAAGGGATTTTACTATCGTAAAACATCCTATATAAATATTTCACTGACCACTTTTAATAATAATTTCATTTTCCATAAATCCTTTACAATGTTTCATAAAAGCGTGTTATTAACCGAACATATCTCTGAGTAGTGTCAAACCAGTAGTGCATCAATTACTATTGTTAGGAACTAGTTCCCACTAGATTCTAGCTCAAAATGGGTTTTTAGGGTGTCACCCATAGGTAAGTCTATTCCAGAGCCGCATCAACTTTTTCATATATAAATAGGGATTTATTTTCTAGAAAACCACCTGTATATTACATCATCTAAATACAATGATTTTGTTTCTATATATATTCTTTTCCATAGGGTTCTTCCTAAATTTTTTAAATCCTAATTTCCAAAAAAAACGAAACTATCCTAAGATACCAAATATTGAATCCCAAATTTTTATTACACAATATTTCACAAAATTGTTCAAAACAAAAGATCTATTCATGTTTAGTTTTTTGGAATGAAGGAAAATAACATGTAAAAACATAAAAAACTTTTCTAAATCCACATGAATGAAATATTAATGGGTTCACTCTAGGATACTTTTAATGTATGTCATATCTTGGGGATATACATCAATGGAAATGAGTGAGAATAAATCCCAGTAAGGTAAATAAGGAAGGGAGACAAAATTAATGTGATCATGAGACATTTTATTAAGAAAATGGGGATTAAGAATAAAGAAAGAGATAAAACAAAATAATAATAACATTAATCGTAACATGGAAATTTTGGATAATAATTTTAAATTATTCATTAATAATCATATCAACAAGGATTATCGATAAGGTGTTGTAAACTAATATTAGAAAAGTTATTCACCAAGGTATCATAAAACATGTCATCTCTATAGGTTAAATTCATTACCCAATCCATTGGATCTTTATTAGGGAACAACCTTCCTATGTATTAATTTTTTTTATCTATATATATCTTATAAAAAATTTCATTAATCCCCAATGGGTAATAAATAACAATTTTCTTATCAAAAACACGACTCACCAATGATCTTACAAACATGATCATAACGTCATTTTTGACCCAAAAAATGGAATCCTTGTTTCTTAAGTGTAAATACAAAAAAATTACATATAGTTGAATATAACTAGAAAATAAATATTATTGGGTATCCACACAAAGAAAATAATATAGAATTTTTTATGGAGAAGGGAGAAATTTTGAGAAGTAAATTCAGTAGCAAGACGGGTATAAAACATAGTTTTAGAAAATGAAAAAATATGGTAAAAATAAGGACCCCCATTGATAAAATACTGCTATTATAGTAATGGGAATATATAAACTATACACAAATAACTTATTTTGTAAATTAGAATAGGAGCCACATAAATAATGATCATCAATTGTAAAGATAAGTGAATATTTCTCTTACCTTGAAGAGTTATTCCTAAAACATGAGGATGGAACCTTAGGGGCTTTAAGACACCTTGGGGGAATCCTTGGGAGGAAAAATAACTAGAATATCATGGAGGGTGGATTGGGAGTGAATGTAAATGGAGGAATAGGTTTTCATTTATAGGATAACTGAATGATTTGTTTAATAATTCCAAAATATAGGTCTTGGAAAACTTGGTTGTGGAAAATGAAAAAACATTAGAATACCCACGACTTTAACCCATGGATTTGTAAATTTGTGAAACATTTTACATTATTTTAACACACCCTAATTGAAAATAATTTTCTAATACTTATTTTATCATGGAGAATTAGATATTTCAAATAGAAATATTTTAGTAATAAAATTTCCTTTCTAGACATTGGAAAGTTACATAGAGTTTTAGAAATCGATTAAAATAAAAAATAATAATAAAATAAAATGGTTTAGTTATCTGATTATGTTTAATTAATTATTTCATATTTTTTACCTATATATAATGTCACCAAATATACTGAATCCCTAAAACTATATTATATACTAATCTTAAAAATAATGTTTTTAGAAAGTTCTCATAAATTCACCATAACCTTATTTTGACATTTTGATTTAAAAAATGAAGTTCATTTTATCAAAAATAATCTCTAAATATGATAATTCAAACGTTTAAAATTTAATAATCATTATTAATTTATAAATATTATTATTTTTAAAACATAATAAAATTTCTGGAACATAATAGAAATTTCCTAGACCGTTATTAAATTATTTTATAAATTATATTTAAATAAATTTTTTCTAAAATAATATTTCATTAAAAAATACTATTCAGAATAAAATGGTTTATTATTAAATGTATATATTTTTTTAAAAATACTTGTATGTTTTATTTTCATCAAAAAATAAAAATATCAAATTTGACTCAATTAAACATATATTTTATTAATAAAAACTATTATGAAAATGGATTGATGGAATAAAAATTTATTTTTACAAAAAAAAAATTAAACCTTATGTAACTAAGGTATGGAAACATAACCCCTTATTACAAATCCATTTTCCCTGAGGATATAGAGTAATTTACCCCTCCATTACTGCTTATCAAATTTGTAGTGTGGTGGTTGTAGTTTTGTGGTGGTGCCTCAGCAAATATCAGCTAAGTTGTAAACTCCACTAACTTGAACCTCTCCAGTATAAAATTTAGTTGAAACGTAACGTGTTTATTCTAAACTAGGTATTGATCAATGAATATGCCTAGTGATGATACCTCAATCCCATTTTCTGACAAATGGTCATCAAACAACACAACTCTACTGGTTTAGGTCATCGATTCTCATTTATGTATCAATTGCCCAATATCGTTATTACTTATAAAAACTAATTATAATGGTAAATGTTTCAATCATGGGTATATTTTTAAAAGTACATATTGAACAATGTTCATATATAACAATATTCATATAATGGATGAATCACAATTATCACATTTTACTTTATATCATAAGAATACAACTTCATTAGGTCACTCAAATTTTACTATAATTTCTCTTAAGGTAATATTTTCATTTCATAATATTCTGATTAGTTTAATAATATTTTGTTTTATTTCTATATAATTTTATGTGGGGGTGATTATTCTATTATATTGGAGTGATCCTTACTTTCCCATTTTAGATGCCCTATTTTATATTTTTTGTCGAGTTGTATTGTTTTACATTTCAATTGGTTTCATAGATAATTAACGTAACAACCTTTATTAATGATATAAAAGATATTATTTTCTCTTTATGTATTAGTTTATAATATTATTTAATATGTAACAAAAATTTATTGAAGAAAAAACTATCATTAAAAAAGTCTGGGTTTTTACAGCTTAAGCCTGTTTTGGAATGTCTAAGCATGTTCCATCATACCTACACACAAATGTGTGTGTGTGTGTGTGCATTCATGCATGGACCAGGGGGATATGACCAAGATATCCATATATAATTGAAACAATACATGTTTTAATAGATAAATAATTTCTTCATACTAATCTTCTAACGCAAGGGGACACGAAGCTTTATGTATAATAATTTCAATGAAATAATAAGCATCAACATATCCAATAAATGGGGACACCATGTCCATGATTTTTATAAATAGTAAATAAATTCATGTCCATTAATTTTCATAAGTAATGATGAGGGATTACATGAACAATGATTTACAATAAGTAAAGTAAAGAGGAACCATGTCCATTAAATACAATAAGTCATAAGGAATGTCATGTCCACAAATTACAATATATAATAGAAAGAAATTACATTCCCATTAATTTCAATAACCTATAAGAAATTCATGTCAAAAAATTTAAATATATAAATATTTGTAATTCCAGGTCCAATAATGTGTAACTCTATGTCCAATAGTGATTAATGTCATGTCCAACACTACTGAATCATGAAAATTCAAACAATTAAACATGTCTTACGAGCCTGTACAATGAATTCTAAAATGAAACCCAAGTTTCTCTCAATAAATACTATAATAAACATGCACATTGAATTTGATAATTTAACATAGTACACGGGAAACATATATAAAAATTTAAAAATCCATTCATTAGTAAACTCTATTATAATTTATAAAATATGGTTTTGATAGTGTTCTTGCAATTTTTTAATTAATTTAACTCATTTTAACCATTCAAATCAAGAGACAAGAAAACCAACATCAAGGCTTGATCAATTTGATTAGTTTATTTAACATATTATTATAATGGTAAAAGAATAAAAAGAGTTTATTCAACCATAATATAATTTATTTATATCACTTTACTATACCTACTCACAATAGGAATGTCACGCTCGAATTTTCAATTCCATACTTTGTTCGATGTTCTCTTTTTGTTCTTACCTTTATCTTGATTTCTGGGTTTTCTGGGTTTGAAAGTTTGGTGTCTCGTGTGTTCTTGATGTAACACCCTGAGAATTAATAAGATATATTATTTTTAATTTCTGTCATATCTTCTATTGTACGCTACACCAAGATTATCGCGCGTTATACGCAACACTGTATTAGCTTGGAGTATACGCAACACTATTCTTGGATCGTGTTACACACAATTTCAAGTTTGTTTAATAGTTGTTATTCTACACAACATTGAGTGTATATGTATATATATATATATATATTCAATTTATAAATGAAATATTGTTGTATTTTTTTATACGCAACCACAAAGGAGACTTGCACTACATGCCACCCTAACTTGGCTTGCATTACACGCAATCACGACCTTCCTCAATAGCGTGTGTTGTACGCAATACCGAGTTTCAATAAATGACGATATATTGATATAATATTATTATGTACTAGCCATTATGAATATTTGTATCTACATTTCTAATTTTATAACATTATAATTCATCTTACACATTTTATAGAACATGGTATGAGAACAAAATAAATTTTTCCGTTAAAATATGTAGTTTTCAAAAATTACAGTTTTTCTGCCTTTTGATGGCACA
The DNA here is from genome assembly GCA_963277665.1 of Viscum album. Classification (NCBI taxonomy): domain Eukaryota; kingdom Viridiplantae; phylum Streptophyta; class Magnoliopsida; order Santalales; family Viscaceae; genus Viscum; species Viscum album. The sequence continues at coordinate 731,436,628 of OY728155.1, forward strand.
CCCATATTAAAAATAGTTTTTGACATGTTTATAAGTTAAATTTGAAAAAATAAAATTCTTCTTTCGAATCAAGATATAAAAGTTTAATTTGGAAAAAATTTTCATATTATTCTGATAACTTTCAAATTTTAATGAATAGTAAAAATATGCTATATTTTAATTAAAAACAAGTTTTTTCATCGCAATAATTAATATGGTTAGATTATCTTTTTAATTGGTTTTAAAGTTTAATTAGAATATATCCTTACCATTTAATCCAATTTTGGTCAATGGAAATAATTTCACTTTGAAATTAGACATAAACAAGTGTCGATCTTTTGATAGTTATTATTTCATAAAAACACACTATTTGTTTTGATAACGGGAATTACATTTAAAATTAATTAATTCCACTTCTATGTTTTGAATTTGGAAAAATAGACATCATTTTTGAATTCAGAATATCAGATATAGTTTAAGCTGAATTATTGGTATTTTTCTAAAAAACATCAATTTTTTGATGAATACTGAAACCACTTAGTGGTAGTTAAAAAACTGACTCTTTCATTTAAATGAAATTTTAGAACATCTATTAATTGAATTTAAAAAATCCAACATACATGGTTGTTATCAAGAAGTAAAATATGGTTCAATAAGATGAAAATAATTTTTATGAATAGTAACTTTTGACTTTTATTTACTGCGGTTAAAGGTAAGTAGGGTAATTCAATGTTTTAAGAATATTATAATAATTCAAAATTACCTTAACACTTGTCCTAACCTTATTGGATGAATATTGGCCGACCATGGTCATCTGTGGGTCGATTTTGGGACCCCATTGAGCCACTTGGTAGTGATAATGAAAATTTGGATTAATTAATTTAATGTAAAGACAAAATTGGCATTAACAAAAAATCTTTTTGTAATTAATTTTTATATGGGGTTATATAAATTATCTTCTAGACTATAAGTATTAACTGGAAATATAAAAGGATTTCCTACATGTTGGTTATTTGTTTATAATTTTTAGACATCATATAAATTAAATTATTTATGACACAATAATGATGCAGTTTTAACCTCATTAATAAATGATTTAAATAAATAAGCTTATAATGATTAAAATATTGTCCAAAACATGTAAAATTATTATTGGATGATTTTATTTCGACCATGGGTTATCTTATATTCATCATTATTGATTTTTGGACCTTTTAAACCCGAATATAAGTTTATAATAAAATAATATTTTCACACATTCCAAAGGTGCCCCACTCCTCCCTTATAAAAAGGAACCTCCTCCCTCTCCTCTTTACACCATTTTGAGCCTTGAAGATCGGCAAAAACCTATCAATTACTATTATAAACCTTTCTAGTTATGTCATAGAGGTTATTTTCCTCTCAAAAGACCAACTCTAGTGCCCTAAGAAGAAGTTCAAATGAGGTGCGTCGAGGAAGAGGTAATCTCTTCTACCGACTATTTCAAGTTTCATTCTTCTTCTACATCCTCTTATTTAGTTGTTTTATTATAAGGAAATAACATCAGTATTAATTATATAATTATATGTTATTATAAATATTAAAAAACCCCATTTCACCTTCTATCCATCCTACGGAAAACAAAATCACCGCGCGTGCGTAAGTACGGAATACCGTCTCCACGCCGTGGTGTAATCCATTTTTCCACCACCACCTTACTTGGATGGGTATAATGGTGTAAATAATAACTATATATGGTTATTATAAAATCATACGGATTCTATGATATTATATCATCCAACCCAATTCCATTCAATAATTATGGGAACGATATCATCGCACGTGCGTACGTACGGATTTCCGTCTCCACAACGCGATGAAATTCATTCTCCATGCTAACCATTCAAGAATAATTATAAAGTATATATAAGGAATAATAATGATATATTTGACATAATAATGCTACTGTATTTATGTACATATATTTTTCATTTACTTAATTACATTCAATTCAATAAGGAAACGAAAATAGTGTTTATACATACGTACGGCCTACCGTCTCCATGAACGGTGTATTTTATTCCACTTATCGATCTATAATATAGATTTATATGCTGAATATATATATTATATATAAATCATGTTTTACATTCTGGAATTTTTTTAATCAGGATATAATTAATAATATCATGAACCAGAAGTCGAAACACTTATGATAAATGAAATGATTTTACCCAAAACACTAAATTAACATGAATTTACAAAAGAACGGGTAATATAATGTCATAAGTGAACCATATATGATATCTTAACAACAAATATGATTCATTAATAAGTCAATGACATTATTTATATCATTATATAGGAGGTTAGGATACATACGAAGCATATCAGACATAAGGTAAGGGATAACTTTTCCAATATTATTTTTATCCGAGATTGTTTATTCGTAAGTATTTACATGGGTTATATTTATCATCCATGTCCCTGTTTTATAAAAATGGTTTCATGTATGTTTAAAGTCCTTTTTAGCCATTTTTAACTTTTACTACATGTTGTGTAAGGAATCTTTCTTTTTTTACCATATGAGGTACTTTTTTACTTTTCTGACAAAAGTACGAGGAGAATGTTTTTTTAACATATACGGCAAGAACATATTTTTTACTGTTTCACAAAGCCTTATTTTCATGAATATTCCTCCACAAGATTTCATGTTTATTTTCATCAAAATCCTTTTGTTTTAAAATTTCATGTCATTTTTTTAAAAGAACTGATTTTGAAAAATGAAAGGATATTTTCCTCAAGAATTCATTTCAATTGTTTTATCAAAACTGTTTTCCATATAAGTTGACATTATTTAGTATAATTATGTTTCAAGTATAATGTATCTATTATTTACATGGTTTGATTCTTCTTGTGATGAAATGATATCCATTTGTTTTATATGGATTACGTTATTATGGGATGATGTTTAAAAAACCCATTTTATTCTTTGGGTTATGATGAATGATGTATGATTGTATTGTGGAAAAAGTAAGAATGATTTAAATATGAGATGGGTGAGACCTATATCTACCTCCAATCCATTAGGTAAAGATTTGTATCTCATGAGATAGACAATGCTGGAATGGTAAGTTAATCTAGTTCTGTGTTACAGGACTGGAATGAGGAGTGATCTCGATTCAGAAATAGACTTTGTCCACTAAGATGGTCTTGGGAACAATGCCTTGGCTACTATGGAAATCATAACATGTGATTAATGGTTTCCAAAATTACATGTTTTATTCCCTTGATATTTTATCATGATTGATGTTCCATTATGATCTATGCCTTACCTATTGCCATGTTTTATGTCATTTCTCAAGATTATTTTTATGTGTAAACATTATGTTCATGTTTTTAAGTTCAAATGTATATGATTTTATTTATTTTCACCATGCTTACCCTTACTGAGCATTTGATCTAACCCTTTATATGTTTTCTTTTTCCCAGGATTTAAAGAAAGGTTTTAGGTAAAAAACAAAAGGTGAAGATATTTATTGGAGATGTTGAAGATCATTCACTATGATTAGAAGATTATATTCCGAGTTTCCAAAGACACTAATCTATTACAATCCTTGTGTGTCTATTTTTGTTATGTGTTAATTATTCTGCAAAAAGTAATTTATTTTCCATTTACATCAAGCTTCGGTTCTCTACAGTTGGTATCAGAGGCAATGAAGTTAGGAATGAATCTGATCCTTGGGAACTCTCACATATGACCGTTGGACGAAGCATGGCTCTCCGCCCAAGGGCATCCTGAAGAAATGGCTGACACTAGGGATGGTGATGTGTCCCACCTAGGGGGTGTAGCCTCCTATGGAGTTCTCTGATAGGTATCAATTATGGTCCACTGGAAGTAATTCCAGACCGCTACAGTTGGTATTAGAGGAAAGGTTTAGTTAACCTTTGGAAACAAGGATGCGAAAACATTAGTGAGATCCCTAGAGATATTTCTAAGGTATGTCTAGGGATGTCCCTAAGGTTAAGTATAAGTAAAGGTTATATTCCTAGAAATAAAGTAACTATCTAATAATTAATCCTAAGATGTTATATATTGAAGGTACTCCCCCCTTTATTATGTTGTTTTCCTAGTATGATTTTTTCCTCTCACACTATTCTTTTTGGGTTTTAGACGATGGTTGGAACCCGAAGGAACCATGTTGATCAATGTAATGGACAATGCAATGATTTTCCTTCTGAACAAACCGATGTTATTGTAGATTGAGTGAAAAATATTATTGTTATACTTACACAAGCTAGGAATCATTCTGGACATCCAAATGAGTAGAGAAAGGAATAATATTCTATTGAGCCCTTCAGGAGGCAACGTCCACCTTCTTTCAGTGGGTCTTCTGATCCACTTGTTGCTTAATAATGTATTAGTACCATTGAAAAGATATTTTTGATACTTCACTATTCAGAGCATGAAAAATTCATTTTGGTTGTTTACTGGTTAGATGGTGAAGCAGACCAGTAGTGGACTCAAGTTAAAAATACAAGGCCCCAAGATGAAATTGAATCCATGGAATGGAATGAGTTCAAGAACTTATTTTTCAATAAGTACATCCCTCGTATTCTTCAAAAAAATATGGAAATGGATTTTCATGAGCTTAAGATAAAGGTTGATGAATCTGTACGTATATACGAAGCATATTTTACAAGGCTTGCAAGGTATGAATCTGGCTTTATCATCCAACCTGAAAGTAAAGTTGATCGATTCTTCAGTGGCTTAAAACAAAGTCTTTGAAGGGCCTTAGCAATAAGATACTTTAGTAGCTTTGAAGAAATTTTGTGTTGTGATATCAAGGTAGAAATAGAAGTTGGTGTTACATATCCATCTCATGGTTTTGACAAGAAAAGAGAGATGGAGTTCAAGGATAAATCACAGAATAATGGTGAAAACAAGATGAATGTTTCTTTATGCTAAAAGTGTGGAATGAATCATGGTGGAGATTTCTTAAAAGGTACTAGAAAATGTTTTATGTGTGGAACAGAAGGTCATCGAGCAGTTCAGTGTCGATGTAATGGGAAAAAGGTAGATAATGATATGAATAGAGAAAATGCTACAGAGAACACTCCACCAACTCTTCAATGCTTCAAGTGCAAGGAAATGGGGCATTATACTAATCAATGCTCTAATCCAATTGTTAATGATGATCGACATGATCAAACACTTAAGGAAAAGGACAAAGGGAAGTCACATGCGATCACTATTGGCGATGTTGAATATGACAACGATGTGGTGGAATGATTAAGTGTTTATGTAATAGGATTCCAAAATAATGTTGTATATTGTATTGTGGAATATTGGAATATTTATGTATTGGTATTTTGTGGTTTTCAATAATTTTATGGTACCGGTAACCATGGAAAGTGATTGAGATATTTTTGGAAAGAATATGATATTCACATAATGAAGGTATAAGGAGAAAATGAAATGTTTGACAGTATTCATGAGCTCATGACTGTTATAAGGAAAACGTTATATCATTGTTTGAGTATATAGAATTTTTGGATTTTGGTATGTGTAAAGAGTAAACTTTTGACAACATTCATATTTTCACTAAGGTACAATTGGTAATCATTTCTCATGAGAATACAAGATTATGGTATTCACAAGTTTGGAATGCGATCAACAAGATTTATCTTGTGATGTATGAGGGATAAATGACAGTATTCACGTGATTGTTATATGAACTTTTTAGTAACCATTCTCTTTATACTATGAGTTTGGAAAGACGTATTTTGGAAAAGCCTAAAGACTGGAATAGATTATTTTGAACAAAAGTTAGTATTGTTTGAGGCTAGAAATGTTTTCGATATTATTGATATAATGTTATAATAGTGTAGTTTTAGAAAAGGGACAACCTGCAGAATGGGTGATAACCCATCGCGTCGGATGTGGGAATCGAACCCAAAAACAAAGTTCGACCGGCCTTTATCGCCTACCACTGGACTACAGGAAGTCCTTGGTTAGTAGAAATTAGTTTTATATTATTAAGTGGTATGATAGATGAAGTATACGTTCATTTTTGGATCCATATATAATTAATCTAACCATAGATGGACTTATGTATATAATTATTGCAATCTTTATGTTTGCGACAGATGGAATGACGTATCATTCTTTCGCATGATCCGCTAACACTTCACGGAAGACAAATTCAACTTCATTTCATTAAGAGATGAAGTGGAAATTGTTCAAGGAACGAAAAACAGTGATAATGTACTAAAATCATGTAATTATTTCTTGAAATTCAAAAAACAAATCCTCAACATTAGAAAAATGATCTTGAAAACCAAAAATGTTGTCCTAGTGCTCTTATATCTGATGAATCAGATCATACCTTAGATCATCACAAATTTATGGCTTTGGGATTGTTTCCTTTTTCATAGTCATGTTCTCTACCACTCTCCATTAGAACTTGGTGGTTAGGTTTCTCTTCGATATCCATATTTTAACCTATGTTGTCATATGTGGAAACCTAGTGATTAGTTAATTTGGGTAACCGTTACTTTTCATAATTTAGTTTTTAATGTTAAGTTTTGGTATTCCTTTTTATGATGTGGGTTTCTATTAAAGAAACATTCAAATAGTAAACCATTTATAACCCCGACGAATTTCGAGGGCGAAATTCATTTTAACTAGGGTAGAATGTAACACCTTGAGATTTTATAAGATATATTCTTTTTAATTTCTTTCATATATTCTGTTGTACGCTACACCAAGATTATCTTGTGCTATACGCAACAATGTATTAGCATGCAGTATATGCAACACTATTCTCGGATCGTGTTACACACAATTTCAACTTTGTTTGATAGTTGTTATTCTACATAACATTGAGTGTATATGTATATATATATATAAATATATTCAATGTATAAATGAAATATGGTTTTATTTTTTCATACGCAAAAACAAAGGAGTCTTTCACTACACGCCACACTGACATGGCTTGCATTACACACAATCGCGACCTTCCTCGATAGCGTGTGTTGTATGTAATATCAAGTTTCACTAAACGACGATATATTATTATAATATTGTTATGAATTATCCGTTATGAATATTAGTATCAAAATTTTGAATTATATAAAATTATAATTCATCTTACACATTTTATAGAACAAGGTATGAGAACAAAAAAAAATTCGGGTAAAATATGTATTTTTCAAAAATTGCAGTTTTGCCGACTTTTGATGGCACACCCACTTTAAATATAGGTTTTTACATGTTTATAAGTTCAATTTTAAAAAATAAAATTCATCCTTCTAATCAGGATATAAAAATTTAATTTGGATAAAATTTTCATATTATTCTGATAACTTTCATATTTTAATGAATAGTAAAAACACGCTATATATTGATTAAAAACAACTTTTTTCATCACAATAATTTATATGGATAGATTATATTTTTAATTGGTTTTAAAGTATAATTAGAATATATTTTTTTCCATTTAATCCAATTTTGGTCATTGGAATTAATTTCACTTTGAAATTGGATGTAAACAAGTTTCGATCTTTTGATAGTTATTGTTTCTTAAAAACACGCTATTTGTTTTGATAACAGAAATTAATTTTAAAATTAATTAACTCCACTTCAATGATTTGAATTTGGAAAAATAGACATAATTTTATAATTTTTAATTTCAGATATATCTTATGTTGAATTTTTGGTATTTTTCTGAAAAACATCAATTTTTAATGAATAGTGAAACCACATATTGGTTGTTAAAAAACTGACTCTTTCATTTAAATGAAATTTCACCACTTCTGTGAATTGAATTTCAAAAAACCTACATACATGGTAGTTATCGAGAAGTAAAATTTGGATCAATAAGATGCAAATAATTTTTGGTGAATAGTAACTTTTGACTTTTATTTACTGCGGTTAAAGGTATATAGAGTAATTCAAGGTTAAAAGAATATTATAATAATTCTAAATTACCTTAACACTTGTACTAAACTTATTGTATTAGTATTGGACGACCATTAGCATCCTTTGGTCGATTTTGGGACCCCATTTAGCCACTTGATATTGATAATGACAATTTGGATTAATTAATTTAATGTAAAGACAAAATTGACATTAACAAAAAATCTTTTAGTAATTAATTTTTACAAGGGGTTATATAAATTATCTTTTTGACTATAAATATTCATTGGAAATCTAAAAATATTTCATACATGGTGGTTATTTTTTTATAATTTTTAGACATCACATAAATTAAATTATTTATGACACAATAATGATGCAGTATTTACCTCACTGATAAATGATTTAAATAAATAAGATTATAATGATTAAAATATTTTTCAAAACATGTCCAATTATAATTGGATGATTTTATTTCGACCATGACTCATATTATCTTTATCTTTAACGATTTGTTGACCTTTTAAAACCGAAGATAAGTTTATAAAAAAATAATATTTTCACACTTTCCAAAGTTGCCCCTCTCCTCCCTTATAAAAGGGCACCTCCTCCCTCTCCTTTTTACACCATTTTCAGAATTGAATCTCTGAAAAACCCTATTAGTTATTCTTTTAAACCTCTCTAGTCATATCATATAAGTTATGGTCTTCTCAAAAGACCAACTCTAGTTCCCTAAGAAGATGTTTAAAGGAAGTGCGTTGAGAAAGAGGTAATCTCTTCTACCGGCTCTGTCAAGTTTCTTTCTTCTTATACTTCCTCTTCTTTAGTTGTTTCATTATAAAGTAATAACATTAGTATTAATTATATACTGATATGTTATTATAAATATTAAACAACCCCATTTCACCTTTTATCCATCCTGAAGAAAACAAAATCAGTGTGCGTGCGTACATACGGAATACCGTCTCCACACCGTGGTGTAATCTGTTTTTCCACCACCACCTTACATGGATGGGTATAATGGTGTAAAGAATAACTTTATATTGTTATTATGAGATCATACTGATTCTATGATATTATATAATCCCCCCCAATTCCATTCAATAATTATGGGAACGATATAATCACTCGTGCGTACGTACGAATTACCTTCTCCACGACGCGATGAGATTAATTCTCCATGTTAACCATTAAAGAATGATTATAAAGTATGTATAATTAATAATAATGATATATATGACCTAATAATTCTTCTTTATTTATGTAAATATATGTTTCATTTATTTAATTTCATTCAATTCAATAAGGAAACGAAAACACTGTTCATATGTACGTACGACCTACCGTCTCCATGAATGGTGTATTTCATTCCATTTATCGATCTGTCATATATATTTATATGATAAATATATATATAATATATATATATATATATATCATGTTTTATATTCTGGAATTATTTAAATCAGGATATAAGTAATAATATCAAGAACAACAAGTCGAAACACGTACGATAAATGAAACGATTTTACCCAAAACGCTACTTTAACATGAATTTACAAAAGAACGGGTAATATAAAGTCATAAGTGAACCATATGTGATATCATAACAATTAATATGATTCTATAATAAGTCAATGACATTATTTAAATCATTATACATGAGATTCTAATACATACGAAGCATATCGGACATAAGGTAAGGGATAAATTTTCCAATCTCATTTTTATCCGAGATTGTCTATTCGTAAGTATTTACTGGGGTTTTATTTATCATCCATTTACCTATTTTATAAAAATGGTTTCATGTATGTTTAAAGAAATTTTTACCCATTTTTTACTTTTACTACACGGTATGTAAATAATCTTTCTTTTGTTTACCATACGACGTACTTTTTAATTTTTCTGACAAAAGTACGAGGAGAATGTTTTTTTAACTTATACGGCATGAATGTTTTTTTTACGGTTTCATTAAGCCTTATTTTCATGAAGATTCTTCCACAGGATTTCATGATTATTTTCAAAAAAATCCTTTTCTTTTAAAATTGGATGGCATTTTGTGAAAATAAAATGATTTTGAAAAAAGAAAGGATATTTTCCTCAAAAATTCATTTCAAGTGTTTCATCAATACTATTTTTGATCTAAGATGACATTATTTAGTATGATTATGTTTCAAGTATAATGTATCTATTATTTATATGGTTTTATTCTCCTTGTGATGCAATTATCTCCATTTTTTATATGGATTACTTTATGATGGGATGATGTTTATGAAACCAATTTTATTCTTTGGGTTATGATGAATGATGTTTGATTGTTTTGTGGCACAAGTAAGATTGATTTCAATATGAGATGGGTGGGACCTATATATCCATCCAATACATTGGGTAAATATTTATATCTCATGATATAGACATGGATGGAATAGTAAGCTAATCCGGTTCAGTGTTACAAGACTGGAACATGGAGTAAACTCGATTCAGAAAAGGACATTGTCCACTAAGATTGTCTTGGAAACAATGCCTTGGCTACTAGGGAAGTCATAACATTTTCTTAATGGTTTCTACAATAACATGTTTTATTCCCATGATATTTTATCATGATTGATGTTCCATTATGATCTATTCTTTAGGTACTTCCATGTTTTATGTCATCGCTCAAGATTTGTTTTATGTTTAAACATTATGTTCATGTTTTTAAGTTCAAATGTATATGATTTGCTTTATTTTCTCCATGCTTACCCTTACTGAGAATTTGATCTCAAACTTTATATGATTTCTCTTTCCCATGATTTAAATAAATGTTTTAGGTAAGAAAACAAAAGGGGAAGATAATTATTGGAGATATTGAAGATATTTCACCATGATTAGAAGACTATATTCCGAGTTTCCAAAGACACTATACTATTACAGTCATTGTGTGTCTATTTTTGTTATGTATTATGTATTCCGAAAAAATTAATGTAATGTCCTTGTATGTCAAGCTTCGGTTCTCTACACTTGATCTATGAACATGGTCTTGATGGTATTTATGGTACTTGGCCTCATTTTTTTGAAAGGTATGGAATGAGTTTGAGGTGGTTCGGAGTTGGATTTTTGACACTTCTAGTGACACCACTTGTGGGGTATGTTGCTGAGGTGGTTTGTACCCATTAGTTTGATATGGTTTATTTTGGAACATTTTCTCCCCTATACTTGGCCTATCTACCCCCTTGTTTTCCCCATAGACCACCCTGAAATTAGACACAAAACACTACTAATTAAGTTTCCAGAACAGGTCGCATGAATTGGCTGCACGGTTTACTAAACTGTTCTGGGTTTCCAACTCAGTAAATTTTTGAGTGTTTTGACCCTTTTTCCCTTATAAAAATAAATTAAATCTTTCCATATATTTTCCATTTCGTTCCCTACCTCCATGGACAGCCTCCAGTCTCTCTCACCCTCCCTTAGAACTCAATTTTGAAGGGAGATTTTATGGTGTAACATCAAAATCATGGAAGTAAGTCTTTTTATATATAATTTATTCTATCTTCCTTTAGTTTTATTTCATATTTCCTAATTTTCCTCATGTCCAAAATTTAGGTTTTGTACCTATGGTTTTATTTGGTTTCTTTTTTTTAAATCTTGTGGTTTATGGTTCAATTTAACTTCCTTGTGGTGCGGCGGTGGTGTGGTTGAAGTTTCACACCAATATTTGAGGGTTTTGATTCAAAAGGTAGGTGATTCCATGTGTAATAATTTATTGATGAGTTATAATTCTTGATTTAATTATTTTTAATGTTCCTCATATGATGTGCATTGTGCAAAACCCATTTTTTATGGAGTTTGGTAGGGTATTGTTTTTCTTTTGGGATTAAAATATGGTTTTTGAATGGGTTTTAGCTGCAAAACCTTGTCATGCTTCTTGAAAGTGTTCTATTAAATTTCTAAATGGTTTAATTGGCTACACTAAGTGTGAAAAGGATGTATATGTACTATTTTAATGGGTCTATGTTCCCCAAATGGATTTTTGAAATATAATGTGGTGATTTTTAATGTCAAACATTTAGATAATGAGTTATAATTTGTGGATATGGTTTATTAAATTTTGAGATCAGTGTGAAACACGTTGTGGGATATTTCGTGTGAGTATGATGATAAAATGAATTTGAAGGTGAAAAGGGTTTTATGTAACATGTGAGTGGGTTGTTATGTGATATTTATAATCTTGTAACAATTTTATAAAATTGTTAAATTAGTTTCTGAATTTTGAATGATATGAAAAATGTGTTGTGGGATATTATGGTGTGAGTATGATTTCAATATGAATTATGAATGAAAAATGGGATTATGTGTCTTCTGTGATATACATTTGGTATGTTTGGTGAATTTGTGAAATGTATGTGGTATTTGAATGTGAAAATTTTATTTCTTGTCCTTTTGGACTTATTTGAGTGCAAGAGGGAAACCTGGGTATCTTTGTGGGGGGACGTGTACTAGTATTTTAGTGATCCTTTGGTGTTTGGATTCAGTATCACATAGAAAGTATTTCACTTACAACACTAACTAAAATATTTTGATGATGATGTTGTGGAACCACTAGGTAATGGTTATGAACCCTACTACTGGCTCATGTGCATGACAACAAATATTGTGATGGTTACATTCACAGAGATACGAGGTACCTCGAACCCACAGTGAGCTAGTGCCTAGGAGTTATTTCACGTTGCTTGTTCTCATTAGATACTTTGTGCTTACCATTGGAACACGATATTATTGGATGGAAATTTTAGTAGCTTTGTCATTTTATTTATAAGTATTTATCATTTAATGTAGCCCACTTGAAATAGTTTTTATTTGAAGCTGCACCTTTTAGAAATTGTTAATAGCATTTCATGTTATAAAAACTTGCATTATTTTCTTCTTTGAATATTTATGAAATTGAATACTTTAGTGGTGGAATTATAATGGGATTTGGATCACACCCTACATACACCTTTGGTTGTATGTATACTTGGTTATTTTTCTTACAGTTTAGGGTTCAGCTTTTGTGGAAATGGTTCAGGTTTTGAGTAGTCCTTCATGATGCAGTGTTGTGGAGATGGAATGAGGGTGGTACCACTTCTTTATAGAGGTTCTTGGGATTTCCATTTTGGGTTATATAATTTAATTTAGTATTTTATATTTTTTTAATTATGTAATTCAGTTCTGACATTTTTGTAATGGATGGTTTCATTTGAAAAATCGAGATTTGTTTTATTGGATTCGTTAGTTGTTTTATGTTTATAAACTCAGGAAAATAATTCCAAAATCTCTTTATATGATACATGGTCAGTTGTTCCAATAATTGGGATCAAGAAAGTCCTTTGGGCCTTGTCTTGGGCTAGGTTTGGTGATGGTATAGATGGAGATCAGATTCAGTTCATGACAAAATGTTATTAGAGGAGGTTTGCTCTTTTAGGCTTATGTTATTTGGGGAAGAGTCGAGATAGTCTAGAAGTATAGAGATAGGATTGTCGGGACATGGAATTCTGTTATTGGTAGTATGTCTGGCTAGCACACCTCATGAAGGAATTCGAGTCACCATGGGATTTCAGGATTTTTCTGAGTCATTTGGTTTTCCTGGTTTGATGATGATTTGGGGAAATGAAAAGATAGTTGTGTTAATGGTCCCAGAGAGCTCACAGGGCCTAGAAATCCATGTGGAGCTAAGGATATTACCCTTTAACTTTTTATATGATGTTGTAGTGATTGGAGTATGGCCGCCAACCATATTTCCATGTCACCCACCGAAACTAGTTTCCCCTCACATTGTCTTGTGTTCTTTTGTTTTTAAAACATGGAATTTTGGTTTCAAAGAAAAAATGACTTGGTTTTAAGAAGATTATTCTTTTTCTAGTAAATAGGTAACGTTTTCATTTGTGAAATGGTGGAATTGAACTTTAGGAATTGTTTTAAAATGGAAAATGGTGTGTTTACACCTCTTTTGAATGTAGAAACTATGTTAAAGTTGGTTTTAAGAAAGTGTTTCCAATAGAGTTCTCTAAACTATTGAATTTTTTTTGAAATGCACTATGATATTTTGAAATTAATATGTTTGAATTGAATGAGAGTTCTTATTTTAATGATTGTGTCTGTCTGAAAAGTTTGGTAAGATGTTAAATGGGATTTTTATCGCTTGGTTAGCGGACTTGAAAAAAAGGATGTGTTGGTTGAAAGTTTTGGTTTTGAAAAGTGTAAAGATTTCTATTTTACCCTTCATTATTTCTGTGATCGACCAACTGAATGGGGTTATATGGGATGATGTATGGTTTATGGAATGAGTAAATGAGTTACGGGATGGATAAGTGGAGGGTTCCTGGTGTGGCACAGAAACATGCATGTGTGAGTCCCATGGGATACCATTGGTGGATACGCTAACCGTTGAACGATTTGTTTACAAAGAAATGATTATAATGGAAAACATTATGTCTTGGTGGTTGGTTTGGGATGGTTTGTATTAGGTGTTTTTGAAAATGTTGATTCTGTGGTATTTTTTTGAGTCTAATAACCCCTCTTGTTTGAATGGTGTTTTGGGTTTTTGTTTCTTTGGTAAGTTGGGTTGAAGGATTGGTTAGTGATCTCTTTTGAGAAATGTTTTGGGATGACATTATGGTGGTTCCCCTCATGTGTTCTATTATGGTTTGTGGAATGTTTTTACCAATGGAGCAACTAGGTTTGGTCCTTGGGTTCTCTCATTGGATAAGGTACACCCCCATTAAGAGTTAGTTCATGAATGAAGTGCAACCCGGATTGTTTATCCATTGGAAGATCCTCCAGTTAATCAATATAAGTAATATTTTTCTCGAGATTTAGGTATTAATTCTACACCATTTACTTTCTTTGTTTTTTGGATCCTCTTGTAGAGAGGGATTTCTCATGGAAGGTTGAAAGAGACCTTAGTCTCTTAAGTTACCTAATTCGTTGAAGAAGGAAGTGGTCTGGGGTGGTTAGGGTGTATGAGTGTCTGGATGGTGTCTAAGAGGGCCTCTAGGTCCTTCATAGTTTCCTTGAAGCAGTAGTTCACATTAAACCACCAGTGTAGGGAATTTGGTCATGAAAGGATGTTATGGTCACTTTCTGGAATTGTTTGATCTGTGGGTATGTTGTATAAGGTCCCTCTCAATGTATTTTTTCTCTTAGTCACAATGGTATAGTTTGATGATTCCTTGTGATGTCACGTGCTCGTTCGACTGTAAAGGTGAAGTTCGTAAAATCCTATGAGATTATATGTTATGTTAGGAGTCTATCTCCCTTGTAAGAACTTCAAAATCCTCTGTTTTAGAGGAAGGTGTTTATATGTGTCTTTTCTATCTGTTGTTTCTCACCTGAAGAAACAAGTTGTGATGTGTTTGCATATTATGAGACCTTATTTCAGTGAAATTTCATGTTATGTTAAAGTGAATTTGAAATTTGTTATATCGTGGTGAACATATATGGGATCAGGGTATAGATTTCATGGCACCGAAAGGAGAAGTTCCGTTCAGGGGGTTTCAAAATCCTAATTGCAAGGCTGAAGATTCTACATCCATTTGAGCTACAGCCATAGGTCTCAGAGAGAAGATGGTGTGTTGTCAGGGAAAATCCCAGGTTTGTTCAAAATCTTGTACAAATTCTTATCCTAAGTATAATAGATGGTAATATTTTAAACCTCTTGTGTCATCATCTTTATTTTGTAGTTTCTATTCGGTGGGAAGAGGTGGAGGGCCTCGTCCTCATATTATTGCCCATTTTCATTATTTTCCCCATTGATTTCAATTGAGTTTTTTGGGTACATTTTGAAATTTTCCTAGACCGGTTGAACACACATCTTGTGCATGATTTTTGTGTCTATGTGCTAGGAATCCATGCAGATATAATGATCCCCACATTTAGCACACGGTTTCCCAATCCGTGTGGATTAACTGTGCGGTCATCCAAACTATTTAAATTTTTTGGCCTTTTTGTGTCAGACCATGCTGGTCAGTTATGTTTATTGGTTCTTATTGTGGGGAGACCCACTATGATTATCATGTATGTTCTTTTGGAAATTTCTAATGGAATTCTACCCCTTGAACTGGGGGGGTCTGTTCGGGCCTCCCCCTATTAGTGTCTTGATTCTATATTAGGAAAATTTATGTTGTCTCTTTTGTTGGGGAGCCCATTTGTGTCTACTCACACTAGTAACTCAGATTTCTCCTTGGTCTTGGTTTAGCGGTAGGTAGTCTCATTTGGGTCTATTTTTCTACAAACATCTTCCTTGGGAAAATGTTGGGATTGGAGAGCACACAATTATTTAGTCAAACAAAGGTAAGTGTAGTGTATTCATTATTGTTGTTTTTTTGGGACTTTTATTTGAGACTTGTTGGAATAGAGTTTAAGAAGTTTCCATTGAGATAAATTCATAATTTTCTTGATCGTTTTAGTTAATTGGTGTCGGTTTTAATTTGTGAGAGTATTCCTCCCTTAATTGATCATTGCAAGTGTTTTAGACTTGGGGTGGATGAAACTTGGAAAAGGATCCCATCTTTAATTATTGGTTTGGTTTGGTAATTAATTTTGGCCTTGTTGTGGATTTTCTGGGGGTGGAAATATCTATGGTAGGGAGAATTGTCACACCTGGATTTTTAATTCCATGGTTTTTTTTTTAAGATCTCTTTTTTTTCTTAGATTTCTCTTAGTTTCTGGGTGTTCTGGGTTTGAAATTTTTGTGTCTCATGTGTTGTTGATCTATGAACATGGTATAGAGGTATTTTATGGTACTTGGAATCCTAATTTATCAAATGTATGTTATGAGTTTTAGGTGGTCTGGAGTTGGATTTGTGACACTTCTAGTGACACTAAATGTGGGGTATGTTGTGGAGGTGGTTTATACCCATGAGTTGGATGAGTTTTTGGGTGAAAAGGATGGTTTATTTTGGTTATTTTTCTCCCTTCTCATTTTCCTATCATTCCCCTTGGTTTCCCCATTATACCACACAAAACATTTAGTCCAAACATTACTTTTTTGGGTGGCCAGAACATGCTGCATGGTTTGGATGCACTGTTTACTAAACCATGCAGCCAAATTGTGCAGCCAAATCGTGCAGAGTGTCCATCTCATTTAAATTTTGAGTGTTTTACCATTTTTTCCAATCTAAAATAAACCAAATACACCCCTCTATATCTATTTCATAACCTACCTCCATGGAGGGCCTCTAAGCTCTCCCACCCTCCCTTGGAATTCAATTTTAAAGGGAGATTCGATGGGGGAACATTGAAATCATGCAAGTAAGTCTTTCTCTCTTTGGTTTCATCCATATTCATTTAGTTTTATATCCCCTTTCTTGAAGTTCCCCATGTCAATAATTTAAGGTTTGTACCTATGGTATTATTTGGTGTCTTTTTGGTCAAATATTGTGGTCTTGGGCTCTATTTATCTTCCTTGAGGTGCGGTTGTGGTGTGGTTGATGTTTCGCAACAAGATTTGGGGGTTTTGATTCAAAAGGTAGGTGATTCCATGTGTAATAATATTTTTAATGAGTTTGAATGGTTGATTAAATTATTTTTAATGTTCCTCATATGATGTGCATTGTTCAAAAACCATTTTTGATGGAGTTTTTTATGCGGTTAATTTTATCGTTTCACTTTTGATTCAAATTGGTTGTTTTCTTTGTGCAACCCTTGAGGTAATTTTTGGGTTTATTTTATAACTTATGCATGTAGTTTATTAAATTCTATTTGGGATTCCAATTCCACTTCAGTAGGGTATTGGTGTGGTTTTAGTTTTAAAAGATGGGTTTTGAATGGGTTTTAGGTGAAAAACCATGCAACGCTTCTTGAAAGTGTTCTATGAAAATTAAAAATGGTTTAATGAGTTACTAATACCGTGAAAAGAATGTCTATGTACTGTTTTGGTGGGTATATGTTCATAGAATTGGTTTTTGAAAGAGAAAGTGGTTATTTTAAATCTCAAACATTTTGAGAATGTTTTATAATTTCTCGAGAGGATTAATTAAATTTCGATATTGGTGTGAAACATGTTGGGGTCTATTTTGAGTGAGTATGATGATAAAATGAATTTAAAGGTGAAAATGGTATTATGTAACATGTGAATGAGATATTATGTTATTTTTCTCATCTTTGAAATATTTGATATATTTTTTAAAATATTTTTTGAAATGTGAAAGGTATGAAAAATGTGTTTTGGGCTATTTTGGTGTGACTGTTATTTCAAATTGAATTTTAATGAAAAAGGGGATTATGTGACTTGTGTAATATACATCTGGGATGTTTGGAGAATTTGTGATGTGGAAGTGTTATTTTCATATGAAAATTATATTTCATGTCTTGTTGAACTTGTTCGAGCACAAGAAGGAAACTTAGGTATCTTGGTGGGTGGATGTGTACTAGTATGCTACAAATCCCATAGTGTTTGCCCTCAGTTTCACATAGCATGTTTGATACATACAACACTATCTAAACTATGATGATGATGATGTTGGGGAACCACTTGGTTATGGGTATTCTCTCTACTATTGGATCGTGTGAATGAGAAAGGATATAGTTATGGTTACTTTCACTAACATACGAGGTACCTAGGACCCCCAACGAGCTAGTGCCTAGGAGTTATTTTCCATTTCTTGTGCTAATTAGTTACTTTGTGCTTACCTTCGGTATATGGAATTATTTTCTAGAAATTTCAGTAGATTTTTCATTTTATTGAAATGTGTTTATCCTTTAAATTAGCCCACATGAAACTATTTTTATTTAAAGTTTCATCATTTAGAAATTGTTACTAGTATTTCATGTTATGAAAACTTGCATGATTTTAATATTTTAATTTTTATCACATGGAATCCTTTAGTGGTGTAATCCTACTGGCCATTGGCTCACATCCTACTTACCCATTTGGGTGTAAGTAGACTTGGTTATTTTTGTCACAGGTTTGGGTTCAGTTTCATGCCAATGGTTCGGGTTTTTATAGGTCCTTCATGATGTCGTGTTGTGGAGATGGCATGATGGTGGTACCTCTTTCCATAATTATGTTATTGGGCTGTCCATTTTGGGTTTTATCATTTGTTTTAGTATTTTCTCATGGTTTAAAATTATATAAGTCAGTTCTTAAATTTTTTTAAGGATGGTTTCATTTATAAAATCTAGATTTGTTTTATTAGATTTGTTAGTTTTTTATTATTATAGTCTTGGTTAAATCGTTCCCAAATTTCCATATATGATACCCAGGCACTTGTGCTAGACTGTGGAGATCGTGAATCCCATTCGAGCCTTGTCTTGTGTAGGGTTTGGTGCTGTTTTTGATGGCGATCAGATTTGGTTCGTGACAGGGAAAGCTCATCACACCCAAGAGTGATTTGTTAAACAACCCGGTGTAATATTATTATTTAATATAATTAAAGTGTGTACCCATTCCATATTTTAACCCAAGTAAATCATTAAATATTATTTAATTAATTCAATTTTTTACTATGAAAACTTGACACACCTTGGTAGTGTTTTTTTACAAGAAATGTCCCTGAGGAAAATTTAATAGGATAATTTCAATTGGGTGGCCCAATTTTACATAAAACCCTGCATTCCTGCCATGGGGGTCAATAGAACATCATATCCGTGGTATTATCATTTAGTTTAGTGTATTCCACACTTTACGGGAAATGGGATAATGGTTTGTCATGCGTCACAGAGACCCAATTTATAAATATTCAAAATTTGTGTTAAAATAAATTATACCACCTACCACATTATTAATAACAATTACAAATCCACTATAAGCCTTTTATTTGATATAAAATGAGTGAAATAAAAGAAACATACAGAAACCCTGAAAACAGTTTATATGAACCCACTATAAGATCATGCCCAAAATAAGAAGAGAAACTGATGAAATAGGTCAACATAGTCGTATACTTAGCTCTTGGATTCAACGCATCCTATAGAATCCAAATCAAATATAACTGGCGGAGATCCAACCATGGTGGAAGGATTAAGTATATGGGAATTTGGGAGAGCTATGGGGAAAGAATGAGGTGTAAATGGGGTAAACAACCATTATGGTCAAAGGGGGGAAATAGCCATTTTTACAATTTTGAGAGGTTCACGGTTCATCTATATGGTTCGGAAATCAACGCACCAACCAGATTGTTCCACATTGGAAATCACCCCCAAACTACATAGTTTCCTCGCATATTTTACAACGAATTATCCAACTAAGAAAAGCTAGAATCCCTAACAACTCCTACCCTTTGTGGTTGCAATACAAGGTCAAACAAATCCTGTGACAACCATGTGGTCCTCATAGCATGTCCAAAAAATATCATTGTTATATTGGCCACCACACAGGGTTAACTAAATTGTATGACAAAAAAAATTCCACACTATCAATGAAACATGTTTATTACTAAATGTGTCTTTATTAGGTATTTTCTAAAATGTATATTTTGGGTCTTGAACCCTCAGGACTCTTCTAAAACCTTTAATCCACACTTCAAGCATTATTTAATATATTAAAAACAACCCTTTTACTTGTTCCAACTATTATGGTTATCTTTCGAAGCTCAATTTTTGTTTTTTATCATCCACCAAATGAATTTTCCATTTGCACTGAAAAATTAAAACCCATCCAAAATATAGGATCCTATGAAAATAATGCAAATGTTTAACCACAAATGATCTTCAAATATTTTCCCAAAATTTTTGTAGGGGTCATTCTTCATAGGTACCTCACTTCTCCTTTGTGAGAGTTGAAATCCATTTTAAAATCATGTTTCTATTATTAACTCTTTTCCATGATTCCCCCATTACATCTTCATTCGGCACTTCATATTTTATGAGGTTTAATTTACTATCCTATTAGATTAGGATTTATTCCCCCTACCAAAATAGTTTTACCAAAACTTTTTAGTTATTACAGTATAATATGAAAACCAATATTATAAATCCCTTGTTCCACCCAATCTACACTGTATCATTATTTTTAGAATAACCATCAACCCAAATTCCCTGATTCAATGTACTCCTTTAAAAAATTCATATGATGATATTTTCATCTAAAAATCCCAAAAACATTTAGTGTATCATATTTGTTTACATTCTCATAAGAATTGAATATATTTTCATTGATTCAACTAAATAGACTAACAATAAATAAATGATGAGCAACAAAATCTCCATTGAGCCACTAAACTAACCATAGGAAATCTTTTTTGGATTCAAAAGAGATTCACCCAAATTTCAATATTTACTTCTAAATTTTTTGGTGGTTTTCTCTTTATTACTAATAATTAAATTATTCCCACAAGTCAATATCTATTTATATTTGATTTAGATATTTTCAGACAAAATTTACATCATCCTGGTCCCCCATGTCCAAAAAATAGAAATATCTCCATATTTTAGGCCATTATGGATTTCCAAAACTTTTGGGGAGGATCCAAGTCACATGAGTATAAAATGTAATATTGGATGTTCAAATATTAACTACTATTAATTATAATTATCAATGGTCCTTATTTTAAAACCATAAACTACGTAAAAACTATCCCTTACCGCACATTACCATTAAATGTGTGGTACATAGTCCATATAACATGAGTCTAAACTATTTTAGTGCACTATACAACATGACCTTAAACCCTTTGAGTGTTATTTTCATGTTACCAAAAAAGGATATCTACCCCATTACATATGACAATGAATTATATTAGAATTCACTATCTTAAGAGATTTGATGGCTATGGACACATCCATCACCCCTAATGTCTTATTTTCCCCAACATATGAAAAAATATCCCTTTACTAGAACTAGTTGTGGCTTGATTACCATTTGCATGAGTTATGTAGTGACACCTAGATAATTCATCACCTTCCAAATTTCACATTCAATTTCCACACTTGATTCAAATCCTGTTATGACACTTTTACCAATTCAAATAATGTTTCACACTTCATTCTCTCCATGAAGAACATCTACCTTTTCCCTTTACATTTTTTTATAATAAAAATATCATTTGAAAAGACCCATTTCAAGCAAAATTTATTGATTTTTTGTTGTATCCAAAGGATATTTAGTGTCACCTTAATTTCCTATTCCAGGACCAACCATAAATTTCAACACAATCAAACAAATTCCTGGTGTATAGTCTCTTAATTCATTCTAGGAGAACAATGACCATAACCATGAACATTCCACCTCACTATTAGTCATAGAGATATGGATTTAATAATTGGAATCCATAGGTCCATAGTCCATGAACCCAAATTAAAATAGGATTTCCTTCCATTTTAGGTTACTAACATTTGTGTGGGATACATCATCTACATTATATAATCTACTCCCTTTTATAGTTTTCATGTCCAGTGATGATTTAATCATTCACATGTGGTTATTTATTCCATTATTCTATCTATTACACCTCAATTTGGTTCAATGTTGTCTGGACATAAATTCTAGCCATTGTTGAATAATGTTTTATAACCTTATACAATATTCGTCTAAGGTCTACATTGTAGGACCTAAAACTAAAAATGAAAGAGATGCAACGGATTTTATTGCTAGAAACCCATAAAGGGATGCCTAAGTATAATTTATGTCTCTACTCACAAAAACATTCCATTTATTATCTTAAGAAAAATTAAAAGTATATGAAATATCAAAGAGACACAAAAACTTGTTAGGATGAAATCCTATAAAAGGAATCATGAGAAAAAATCAAGTCTCAGCTATCTAATGTATTCCTAATCATTTATTTGGAACAATGTTAGTGAATAAAATATGATGATAAAAAGTTAAAATAACTTACCAAGAATAAACTCCATATAGGGGATCCTAAGAAAAGGTCATGTATTTTCTCATTGATCATCCCAATTTTATGACTTATTAAAACGTTTTAGTGAAAATTAGAAAAGGAATAAATATTTTTTATACAAAAACATGACCCTGGAAAAATAAAAGCTAGGTTCACTAGACCCAATAATCAAAAAATAAATTAGAAGATATATTCTTTACCCCATGTCTTTGGGATTAAACCGTTCAATGGGTAAATTTTCATTCAAAACAAGGCCACATATCAACATTAAATAGAACCGTCCATTTAGATGATCATACACCCAAGAAATTTCATGTAATTTCCCTTCATGCAGAATTTGTATTTAATAAATGGTGGCCTAACCATTGTGGTTCTTGATCCCTTATTGGGAATCCTTTTCTATATAAATTCCCATTTATTAAATTGATGTTTGCATCATCATCACTAAAAAGTATTAAGTCAAAATTATCCATAGGATAACCAAAATCCATGAGTGTTTACTCCATTTTCCCTCTTTCATAGAAATTTTTAATGTGTGTGTTTGAATCCAGAAAAGAATCCTATGTATGGAATTAAAATTTCAGTAACATATATTTACTGCCAACCAAATAAATATGTTCATCACAAAGGTAAGATATTATAACCCTCTTTATTATTTCTTAACACTATAATGGCAGTATCTCCATTAGCAATAGTTAACTTAGTCCCACCATTATTTATTTTACATTGACTTAGACACTCTTATGTTATGTTTTATACATTACATAACTATATTATACAAGAATATTCAAATGCCCATGATGTTACATAATCTTTCATTATACCCATTTTCAAATCATGATCAGGACATCCTACTTCTATAACCTTTCATATCCATGTATGGTTTTTCCAGAGCAAAAAATCATTGTGTCAAGGTAAATCACATTGAAACATAAATAACTTGAGGTGAGATACACATTTTGAAAAATCATAATTCTTTAGTTTAAAATATACACTACGAAAATTTCCATTTGGTACATGGCCCTAATTTCCTGAGCTTAAACCATATGACAAAATGTTCTATCTAAAAATTCCTCAAATAGTTATATTTGTCTATATTATAATATATAATTATCTTTTGTAATAGGCATGCCTATATAAGAGATCCTAGATTATGGGTTTACCAGTTTCGAATTGGTATTCCCCCAATAACTCTGTTATGTGAGAGTACAATTATATTGTATCGTATGCATGATTCGGATCAACATAGAGAACCATATTTGGAACTATATATGGACTGATTCCTCTTCTCATATGACATGTAGTGATTTCTAAATCACCATTAATGTACCTAGCCCCAAATTTAACTTTCATTCAAAATCACTAAGTGTATGTTTTGTACATTCATTTTGTGTTTTCCATATTATCCAAACACATGAACACTATATACAAAAAATCAAATCACTTATCCTGGGTGTGAAAATTGTCATTTTTCTAGTCTCAGACCTATATAATGATTCAATTTCCTATTTCAATATATTTGTATTGATTGATTCACAACCTCAACAGTTATATAGTGATTTATTGATCACATATCCCATGTGTGGCCAAAAATCCATTTTTATTCCAATCCCCTTAATATGCATTTACTTTGGACTAAAAATTCATATACGGTATATTTCCCTTAACTCGGCACTAGGCCTCCAAATTCCTTGAGTCATGTATTCCTTATATAAAATAAAAAATCCGTGAGTATAATATTCCACATGGTGTCATCAAAAGTATTGATTCCATTATTCCTCTTATAAATATAGGCACATTTAGTTTAAATCATCCTATCTATTCCAGAAATCCTTGAGATGATATCCTACTCTTAGTAAATATGTTTTCTATGATCATATTCTATTATCCTACTTTATGTTCATGAAATATGAATAATTTCAAAATATATATCTCATAATAGGAGTTTTTTTGTTCATGATGAATCAAATTCTTAAGAGGATGGGATTTTTTGGCATTTAAAAAAAATAAGGAAATTATATGTTATTTCTATAAAATGGGTCTCCCTCAGATGATATTAGTTAAGATGAAGATGAATAATTTTCACATATTATAAAGAATAAGCAAATGAGATCTTCTTATGTTGTGTGATTTCTCACTCAATTATGGATGAATGTTCTTAGAAAATGATTCTCAACTTAGTGACTATGTGGTGATAACCTATTACTTATAGTGTGTCATGTTTTTCATCCATTATTAAATAAAAGGTTTTATAAAGCACCACCCCAATTTTTTAGATTCTTTAAAAATCGTTTTACCATGGTAAACAACTTCTAAATTTAAAACTTTTATTAGAGGGCATGGTTTGTTTCAATGGTTTTTTATACAACTCATAGATCAAAAAAAACATAACAATTAAAATTTATGGTTGTTTAAATATAATATTCATTTTATCTTAATGGGTTAATTTTTACCATGAAGTAATCTCATCATTCATAGAATTAAAATCATTTTAATTGTGGGTGTTTTGGAAAATAACATATGTAGTTGTGCTATATCCATACAATTAACCTTACATTTTGATGATGGAGAAAACAAGATTCACAACCACACTATAATAACATGTTTATGACTCAATTATTTAATTCATAGAAGAGATCCTTAAAAGTCACATAGTGTCCTGATGGTTCATAAATACATTATTCTGGTGTGGTGCACATCCATCATGGCTATGTCACAACCTCAAGCAATGGTTTCCTTTTCAGTTACAAATTATAATTACAAGGAAAACATGTGATTCCATTTTGAATAGGATTCCACTGATTTAAATTAGAGACATTACATGACTCACCTATAAATACCCAACACATAATTTGAGAAATGAAATTCATTTTTTTTCATTGGATTGATGGTTGAGAGATAAATTTCCTCATTTTTTAAGTCTCCCTTAATACAAATACGTAAACTCACTTCCTTTGGTAATCCTTATGTCTAATATTGCGATAGGGGGAAGGTAACCATGTAAGATATTTATGGTATTGCATTTCATACAAAACAAATCTATGGGGCCTCTTACATAAGATCCTTCATAGCAGACTCCCATGGGACTTATTCATATATTTTTACTCATGTAACACCCCAAAAAACAACAACCTTTAAACACCCTAACTTTGAAAAACCCTACCAACTCATATATGTCTCTAATCAGATGATACATTTTTTCTTCAAAAATTTCATGTCTTCCTTTATCTAATGGTTGACTTCTATATAAGATTTAAATAAGGGTTACCAACTTCATAAAATATTCTTTTTATATGTTTATAAAAAATCCTTTTAATTAATTCTATTCTTTAAAATGAACCAATCTTCCATGTGACTCTTGCATCCTGTGTCACAAGATTGGTTCTTAGAAAAAATTCACTTCAATATAATATTGATATTTTCAAATCCACTCATCTTTAATATTTCTCATTTGGGTAACCCTTACATAATCCCCACATAGACACATTGAGATGACATACTCATTTTAGTATGCTCAAAACCATAATTCATGATACTCCTACTAGATTCTATAGTTTATTAATTTGAGATAAAACTCTTAATTTCACAAAAAAAATCTTGAGTTGAGATCCCCATATTGATTTACATAAACACCTCATGTCAAGATAAACCTCTTTTTTCCTCAAATTTTATTAGATGATATACTTTTAATGGTTTACTAAACTAACTCCAGTTGAGATTCTACACTTTAATTCCCAAAATTCATTGAATTGATATCCTCCTCACAGTTTCTTGAAAAATACCTTTGCCTATCTTGCCTTCCATAATAACCAAGATAGGTACGTTTCATTGTAAGTCCCACACCATACCATTTCATATTACTTTCACATATTAGTATTATCTTCAATAATTTAAAATACTTCGAACCAATCATGGATGGACAATCCTAAAAGGAACTTGATTGTCCATATCTCATTACCAAAAATGGTATGACATGTATCGCAAAATTTCACCAAACTACATGGTTTTTGATTCCCTTTATATGGATATATATTATGATACCTTTAATTGGACCCATCCCTACTTAACAAAACCTCCTGTATGCTTTCACAGGAGTCCAATGCAAACCATTATAGTTATAGAATCCTAAGTGAATTCTTATATGGATATAAACTCTATATTTACCAGATATACAAATATATGATTTCCCTCTTAAATATAAACTGTTATTAAATAAATTTTTATTGAAATTTTTCTTTTAACAATTCACAAACATGACATAAATCTATATGATAATCTCAAAAAGGGATATAAGATACCTCAGTGGGAGATCTATTCTCGTATACTATAATCAAATAGAAGGGTCCATCATAACCACTATATGTGATAAATAGTCCACCGAATTTTAGAAAGTGTGAGAGTTAAGTGAGACATAAAACAACCAAAAAGGATACTCAATGCGTGTAAATACATTAGAAAAAATCATTCTAATGTCTCTTATTTTTATATAATAAAATTTATATTCTAATCCACTACTTGGAGGACATAATATATTACTATGAATAACATCCTTATGTTCTTGATATGAGTTACTTACATGTTCTTCATCTTAAATGGTGAGAATGAGATCATTTTAAGTGTCACACTGATTATAATATCTAATGTAACACGGATTATATGATATATTTGTTTTGTTTTTCATTTTACTTCAATGGTGGAGCAATTAGTTAAAATAGTCCCAAACAATACATTAAAGAGCATTCGAAAACAGAAGTAAATTGTAAGATTAAATACTACAAAGCAATATATTTGAATCATGAATATAATCACTAAACATTATGTATATTTTAAACATTATTGGTAAATTAAGATATATTAAGACATCATTATAGATATTTATTATCGTTGTAAACACTTGTATCACCAAAGGATCAAAATTTGTTGGAGTTGGTGCCCTGGAAACCAACTTCCTTGTACTTTATGATAAACCAGTATTCATTGGATGAATATTACTAATCTCTTTATCACATCATGATTTTTCTTCTACATGACATAGTATATGATAATGTTCTAAGAATAGTTGTGACACTAAAAGGTCATATAAGATCTCTGCTATGATGAGAACCCAGATGTGACATGACACTATTCTAGAATATATGTTCTATGGCCAGATGATATCATTTGAAGCAACACATATGAAATAGACTATCAGGGGTGGGGAATCAAGAAACTTTGAGGCACCTACTCATGGTGGGCGTCCTTGGTAATATCATGGGGGATATTATGAGAAGAAGATCCATTAGTAAGAAATCAACATAGATAAGTGTCATTGGATGTTCTTATATGTGTATTTGTGTATTGATACTTTGAATTTAAGATTATTATTATTGGGAATTATGACTCTCTCACTTAGATGTATTGAAAAAAAAATGTGATGACCGATGTTCATGGAACGGTAGGATTTTTTGCGTGTGTCATGAGTAATAATAAATTAATGAATAAAGTGAGAAAGTATTTGTCACATCTACAAAAGTAGATATCTCATGACCTTTTATTGAAATGATATAGAGTAACTAAATATATGACCATGGTTTTCTCTTGAAAAGTTCAGTTTTGGGAAGTCAAAAATGAGAAATTGAGCACATGTGTTGATGGAACCTTCATGAAACCTGCTTGATGGTAGATATCAAGAAAAAGGGATTATATTACATGATAAATTTTTTTATGAGGTGGAATGTCACTGAAACAACAACTTATTTCTCTTGGTTTCCTTGACCCATTTCTAGATACTAATCTTAATTGCAGATATCAGGACAAAGTGTTTTAAGTATACCTGATCGTATTTACATAGTTTCTATTTATTTGACAGAATATATTGTGGATGGAATATTTATTTGTAGTAGAATAATTAAGTTACATTTATTTAATAAATAAATAGTCATTATTCAAGGCCTGGTAAATATTGAGGAGGATTAGCGAACCAAGTTTTGGATCTAGTGAGAAATAATATTAAATATTATTTTTTAAAATAATATTTAAATATAACATGCAAGTTGAGCACATGTCAGGGAAGTAATATCATTGTTATTATTATATGACATGGGGTTTCACATGGAATAAAAAATTATGTAATGGAACCGGTGATAATAATTTATTATTACCTGGTGAATTAAATTCCATGTTATGTTATTATTCTCTATATTAACCAAGGGGGCATTCGACTGACTAACCAATGGTTTTGTGCAAAAAAATCTTTGTATAAAATATCTTGAGCCTAGAGAACTCTTCTATCTCCAACAATGATCTAAAAAATGAGTGATATTCTCCATCACCCGATCAACGAGAAAACATTAGAAGCGATTCTCAAGCCGATTGAAGGTGGACAACGCAAGCATAAGGATCTTCCACTCTAGCACACAAAGACTCCTTCAGTGATGTTTGTAGAAACATCAAGCATGTTTGGATCAACGCTATAAGATTCCAATCCTATGACTCTACATCCCAACAATGTTGCACCTTGGACCCGTGGTTGGAAGCATCAATGAATTAAGAATCACCTTGGGAGGAAATTATTTTATCTTTTATTCAATATATTGAAGAGAATTAGAAAACTGAAGTAAATGTTTATAAACGATACTACAAAGCAATATATTTTAATCATGAATATAATCAATACACATTAAGTTGATTTTATACATTATGGTTAAATTGAGATATATTAACACATTATTAGAGATATTTATTAGGTTAATAATCTTTTGTATCACCAAAGTATCAAGAACATAGTATCAAAATACCATATTATTCATGAAAATGATTAGTGGGGTGATGTAAAGATATCTTGGGTTTATATAGAGTAGAATTTTTTGGGCCCATTTACAATTACATTAAAATAATAGAAGTGTGTGGGTCATATATAATATTTCTCCACTACATACATGAGTTACATGATATAATGGTTGTTCTAAATTTAATTTACCATGGTTTTTTAGTAAATTAAATCTAGATCAGTCACTTATTTGTGAATAATTTATATATTATATAATTAGTGGATGGATAAAATACCTTAAATGTTTGATTTTATGTTATCCTTAATCCATGATCATCAAAAAGTATTATAAGATATGATTATATATTAATATTTGTTTGATTAAAATTTTGTATATGATATATAATAGAGTCATGTGATAATAAATAGATAGTTATTATATTGACTAACCAATGAAAGTATGTCATATAAACTGTCATATGAAGATGTATATACATAGATGTGTATGTTTGATCTGAATAACCATTATTTGGGGTTGAAAATATATTTATCATGTGAATATTCATACTTAAATTTAACGGGATGGGGTTTTCCTATTATATAACAAGTTTTGATAGTTTTCCTCATATTTAATTACACTAATAAAATATATATCTTGACATTATTTAGTGACTTATGATGTGGAATATTACTTATTTTAATTACATATAATGTATTTGTTCAATCAGTGCAATCTATTTCGAATAATTTTGACTATATGAGACTACCTATAATATAGTGACATGATCCATATCTAATTTTCACCAAATTATTTATAAAAAAGAATTATAAAAGAGTAAATATGATGTGTAGATATGGATATTTTTTTAGACGTGTTTATATAGAGATATCAGTGTGTTAGATCAGGATCCTAATGTACCCCAATTTCACTTGAGTTGTAATGATATTTATATAATTCCATAAAATTTCACATTCCTATGGATTGTGAGGTTTATAATTAATTTCAATGGTATAGAGTAGTATAGGATTACACCATAGGACCTATAATAAGAAAAATATTTATTAAAAATATTTTATCTAAAAATATAAAGAGATTATATGATAATCATGTCCAACATATTTTGGAAGAATTAAAAACGTGTTGAATAGTTTTTTTAAAGATTGTGAGGATTTAGTGTAAGTGGGAGATTGAAAAAAATACAAAATAATGTATCAACCTAAATGAGGTGAGGGTTATAGAATTGAGGTTTATATATTATCATGGTTCGTGAGACAACATTATATTGTTTAAATTAGAATGATATGGGATTCCATTCAGAAAACATTCTGATAATTATTATCATGCTTACTCAATTTTTTTAAAACTTAGGTGGTGCTGTATTTTTATTTTTATGATCATTAAATTAGAGTTGTGATTACGAAATTAAATATGTGGTATTTTTAAGAGTTCCAATAATGAATATCTATAATTTTTCAATTTTATAATGTATCATATGTTAGACTCCTATACACTTTATTTAACAAATTATGACTATAAATTAGTCTTTTGTTGCCTAAAATGGAGACACTAAACATTATTCACTATGATTTAAAGATATATTTATTTTCCCCCTCTAAATTTAACTTTAATATAGAGGTACAACAACATTTTTTAAGGATAATGGGTATTACCAAAGTATTTTGTGAATCCCATGGTTGGAGAATACCTTTATATGGAAGGAATCATTTGTTTCTATATTGGGAACCAAGTCATACTTAATATTGGAACTATTCTACACGGATAGTGAGATATGGTTAAATTATTATTATTTTATTTCACCTTTTTTATTTCACTCTTATTCGATCATTTATTTGTGTTTTTTTAATCTATTTCTTATCGAAATATAGATGTCTCATAAAATACTTAAAATGGTTGTCATGTTTCAATAAGAATATTGTTTACTATATATGTTAAAACAAAACCATTGAATAAAATATAGATAGAAACACAATAGTAATCTATGCATAATAGTTATTTATCTAACATCACTAAATCCATCCAAACAATTGTATGAGTGAAGATGTGATGAAATAGAAAAATCAAGGTGTGTTTGAGATATATTAGGGGCATATATATTTATAGAAATCATAGAGGAAAATTGAATGATATAAAATAATTTTAATCAAATAGAGGTTAAGGTGTGAGAATTGGATACGTGAAACATGATATTTTTCCATTATGCAATGAAAGAATGATGTTGATCAATTAAAAATAAAATAGTGAGGAAACATGTGATAAAACAAAAAATGGGAGTTGTTGATTCATTAAATTAAACTCATCAATAATTTTAATGAATCCAGAAGTAAGAAAATATGAATTGATTAAATCCAATTTTCTTATCACAACAATGGTTTCTTGATCTTAAGGAAGTAATCAGTAAAAGACCAATCAAATAAAGTTATTATATAAATTCAAATAATTGCATCCATATAAATGTAAAATAGAAGAAAAAAAATTACAACTATGTTTCATGGTAAAATAAATATAATAAAATAAAATTTATATTTTTGTTTCATAAAATTAATTATAAAATACTAAAAAGGAAATAAATGAATCATAAAACACTAAAATCATTGGCTATAAATGAATTGACAAAAACTAAGAATATTTTGATAAGTAAATAAAAATTATATTCTAATATATATTTATTCTTGATGGTTTCCAACAATGACCGGGTATTGATTATATTTAAAGTTCTCTTTTTTATATACATTAATTTATTAAATTAATTATTTAATGTACTATATCTACTTCTTTCTAGTTAGGGTGGTAAGATGTTTAAATTAGTTTTTTTATATGGTTAGTTGAACAAAAGGATTAATGTAAGACAACATATAGGTTTCAAAAAATAATTTAAAAAAACATATTTTCAATATCAATAATTCATTATATGGGAATAAATATTCCTCTATCTAATAGTATTATAAATTTTATTATTTTTTATTAGATAAATTTTTAAATAAAGTGAATGTAATATAATTGTTTATTAAAAAAATTTACTTCATGATATGATTTACCATTTATTATATATTCAAGAAATATTTATCACTTACCAGTGTTAAATTTTAGTTAACTATTTTAAATCTCAACCCATGCCTATTTTGGGAATGAAGGAACAATAAATTTTAAATAAAAGTTTTTGTATTAATATCATAAGAGATAAAAAAAATATTATTTTTTTTTCTCAACATGAATATGTCAAAAAGTTTTTTAAATTTTACTTGTTAGAGAAACTAAAACCATGGAATATATTTCTAGTTTAATATTTTAAATAGTATTATTATGGTTACTCATTATATATTTTGAAAAATAATTATTTTATTGTTTCACATATGCTTACATTGAAAGTAGTGTGATGTATGATGTCATATTTTCATGGCCATATTATTTTTTTGATATTTTCTACTTTGAGATAGTTTATTAAAAATTTTGTAAACCCTCACTAGCTTGACATGAGGTAGTTTATTTTTTATGTCTTGATTTCATTTGATTTTACTTTATAGTTTGTGAATAGTTTTTTTGAAAAAAATCTACAAATAAAATTTTTATTTCCAATGGGTGTATCCCAGTTTTTTATCCTAATATTTATCTAATAAAATTTCACCTAAATAATCTTTTATTTGCCATGTCACATGTTAATTATTATTATTTTTTTAGTTTTTGTAATTTTTTAAGGAATTTGAAACTGAAGAAAAATGATTTTATATTTTTTTCAAAAATAAAATTAATAAAACGTAATTAAAATAAATATAAAGTGGATATGTGGTGGATGAACCTTTATTACTACATATTCACCCCTTTATTATCTGGTAAATTTAATTCTATTCTCAACACATTAAATGAATATAAACTATATCATTCATCCTATCAACTATTTTTATTTAGTGAAATTTGTGTGTGATGATTTGATTACAATATAAGATTTCCCAAATTTATGTGACCAAATATAGGTGATACCTCACACTAAACTTTGATTTCAAAAACATTAATACATTTAATATTAATTTTGATCGATCTGGGTGAACTGTATATTTCAAAAGAAATATAAATTCAATATGTATAAAATTTTTGTGTAATGAAATATCCTAACATGTTTCTACTTAGTCATACACTTACATAGTTTATTTTGGGGACTAGTCATCATATCAGTAACTCTATATTCACAACTCATCACAACTCATGTTCATAAAAATAAATGAATAGAAAAATATAGTAAAAGAATTCATAATTCCACATTAATCTCTCTAGATTCTTCCTTCAAGTTAGATCTACAATGATATGTAAAGATAAAATGAACTAAACATGAAAGGTAAGTAACAAAATACATGAAAAAATATGGTGGTATCTAATATAAATTTAGAAGAGAACATTAACACATTATCCAAAATAAATTTTTTTAAATAATGAAAATAGAAGTCCTAAGAAACGTTATAAATAGGGGATATTGATAATACAACTTAGGTTTGAATATATTTTATATAAATATAAAAAATAATAATTGGGAAACCTTTTGAGGTTTATGTTAATGGGGTGACTTCTCCATCCCTTTTGAGTCATCAAGATAAATTTACTTAGAAGAGATCATTTTCATTCCATACATAACCCATTGGATTTCCCAATTAAGATATTTATTTTAGAAATAAATTACCCACCAACCTCTATCTTCATCTCACCAATAGGCTAGCAACCTCACCCATCCAATGATGGAGACATATCCCAAACATGAGCAATCCTTTTTCTTCCTTCTGGTGAAGAAACTCATTAATAGTGAATCATTGAACCAACTCATTGCATAAAACCTGGATTTCAACTAACTCAATTTAATTAAAAGAACCTTTTAATTGAAATCTCTAGATTTGGATTCCATATGGTTTTCTTATATCGGTAAACCAAACCCATAAACCATTTCTATTTCTATTGAAAATCATCCACAAGTGTGTCTCACTGGTCCCTAATTCAATTTGAAGTCATTAAAACTTGAGTATAAGTGGTGTAGATGTGCTTAATATAGATTTAAATAATTGTAAAATGACATTATAGTATTGATAAACCATGATTGATCCTAATCTAAACCCACTAAATATTTCCTCAATAATTTTTTGTGCATGAGTTTCAAACAATAAGAGAAAAAATAACATGAATTGATCCTCTTCTATAGTGGGATCTCGATCATGCAGTGCAATAAAAATTATAATAAGTATGATGAAAAACAAATCCGTTACAATGAAAAATTCTCCCATCACTCCATTGAACCCTCTATAAGAGATTTACCTAGATTTGACAATCCAAAAACCAATATGCTTACAACATATAGAAACTATATACATCTATTTCAACAGTATGTCAACATGGTTCTCGATCCACTCAAATACACCAAAAATTCATATAATGAAACATGTAATAGTTTTATTTGGCCTCATTTACATATAATTAAACTTTCAAACTCCATTTTATGAAACAATGAATCCCATATATTAATTTTTTTTAGATTAACACTACGGTTCTTAGATTATATCGCTATAAAGTTGCTATTAATTTTAAAGCCTTACACATGATCAATATATTTATTTTTAAAACAATTGGTCAAACCATTGAGGTAAAAATTATGAATACCTAGCACTTGATCGATCCTAAAAACAAAACATCAAATTTCTGAATTTAATGTATTCTTAAAATTTGATACATATAACAAGAATAAAAAATATAAAATATTCAAGAAAAAATATATATCTTAGTTGAGTATTAATATGAAAATTCAATTTTATTTAACATATTTATAATTCCCAAATTTTCTTATAATATATTATTCATTCAATATCAATATGAAATCCAGGCACTGATTTTCAATTTTTTTTCACATTTTCAAATAATATTTTCACCTTTAAGAAACTAATTCCAAATTGATATAATTTATCATTAAATTAATAAAATTAAAAAAAATTTAACTAATTTTATAAAAAAACATATTTAAATATAGACAATGATTAATACCATGTTATTAAAAATAAATAAATGATTGAAATAGTGAATTCTGAAAAAAAAAATTAAAAAAAAACATGTTTCAACATTGTGGTAAGAATATTGACTAAAAACAAGAGATAATGTTATATATATATATATATATTATAAATATAAATATAATATTGTTATTATAAATAAATTTTTTGGATATGTAATTACTATATTCTATAGAGTAATCTCATATATATGAAATATGATATCTATTATGGATTTCTCCACAGTGGAGTTAGTGTATATAAGACATGAGTAACAAATCAAAGGATCATTGTGACAAAATAAATTTGTAATTGGAATTACACTATCCACTTATGATAATTTTATTTTATATGACCATCATTTTTTATTGAATTTATTTTAAAAAATAACTTTCATGGGAGGTCAAAACATATTAATGTCTAATTTCATTTTCTGATAGATGTAAAATAATTCACAAAAGTATGTGTGATAAAATAATTATTAATGAATATATTTCTAATAAAAATTTATACTTTTCCACATATTGAAATAAATATGTTTATTTAATTAAAATAATTTATTAAAACATGTATTTTAAATATCTGGACCATTTTAGTATTTACTCTTTCTACCACACTCCTATATTTATATTATAATACTATTTATGCGTTATAATGTAATTATAAATCTATTTTAAGAATGTATAATTTTTTTTGTTCAGTCTTTATTTAAATAGACTGTGTCAAAACTCATATTTTGAAGTATAAAATGGTCTATGACATCAATGATGGATAAGAATCATCAATATTGACACTACCACAACATTTCAAGCATACTATTGCAGTGCATACATTATTAACCACCTCTAATAAATGTTTTTTTTGTAATTAATAGGTCCATGGGAGAGTATTTCAACACTGGTAGGGTAGGTGAATCAGTGGATTCCAAAAACATTAACCCTCAAACACCATTATTACAATCACTATTTAGTGAGATTGGATACCATTGGTGAAAATGAAATTAATAGATATATATTAAGAAATAAAAAAATTACATAAAGAAGAATAAAAAGGATCACCAACTCTAGATAATAAATAGAAATTCCCAAATAATCTATAATTTTTTTCCTACTATCGACATACTTATTTCATTATTAATCACAACAAGGAAAGGGACATGGTTATGGGCATGAAATTTGATTAAATGAAATAATTAATATAAAAAACATTATATTTCAAATTTCTTTAACCATACGAGGCTTTGGAATTTAGATAATGTGTTCACTATTGTTCTTCTCATCATTCATAGCTAAAATTGACTTGAAATGAGTTGCAGATTATAAAAAAAATTTCATAGGATTCATCACACACTCAGTCAACCTTTTTGCTAGGTGAGACGCCTCTTATTTAAGTACTCCTCATGTGTTGTGATTTTATGACCTTCATTTTGATGTGAATTCTATATATGAAATATAAATAAAAGTAATCCCAAATATCTCACTTATTCTTTGTTTACCACTGTGAAATGAAATAATTGTTTTTCGTGTGATGAATCTAAATTTTTCAGCACTACCAAGCTGCCTAATTCCCATCACTCAATTTATTTTTGAAATAAAACATGAATTGTGACATTAACCATCTCATTTGTAGTGTATTTTCTATACTATGTCATGACTCCATTTGGTTTCTATATAAAAAAATCATGAAAACTCATGGGCATCATGCTATGGTAAAACCATATCCCTAAAACTCCTCAAAACAATCATCATGGGGCACCCCATTCTATAGAATCATGATATCTTAAGTAATATTGACTTCTAATATACCTCATATCTAACATGTCATAACCTATAACTCTAAGAAATTTTAATTTAGTGTAGCATTGAAAATCTTCAACAGCAATAGTACTATAATGACACAACAAGACATTTCACTCAATGAAGTGATTCATATTACTTTATCTTCAATCATTTGATACTCCACTCAAATCCAATGAAAATCCAACTCAACCATAAACATGTTGTAAATTATTACTACAAAAAAACAATTATCAAATTTATTAATAGTTTCATGAATTAGTACATAACATGAATCTAATATAAACATTATTCAATCACCATATTATAGAATTAAATTGTGTTTGTGGGTATACCATAACCCTTAGTGTATGATTAATTCCATGATTACAATTGCTCAATTATGATATACTCCTAAGGCCTCATTTTATAAATAACTTCATGATGGAATTGTTTTGTATTCAACACTCATAAACATCCCCACAATAATCAATAACCCATCAATCTATTATATGTATATTTTAAATATCACCCTTATAATTTTTAGAAACATGAAAATTAGAAAATAAACACTTCGCCAATTTTTACCTTGTACAACCAATTCCAAAATTATACCCCTTTAGTATCACTTATGAAATAAACAATATTATCTCCCCATTTCAAAGAAAAAAACATTCATATTCTCTCCCTTTGTAATCAAATTAAAAGAAATTAAAGATATACACTAAATATAAAAACTTCCAATGTTTTTTTTCAGATAATTCACTCTTAAACCACTCTCATGTACTAGAAATTATCTTTTGTTATTTTCATTGAAAATAAATCTATAACATAATCATTGGTTGAAATGTACTCCAATAACTGCTTCCCATAATAGGTGATGTCAACGTGAATGTCAATTTTCTATGACCATGAATATTATACTAGATTTTTTAATATATTGATTGAACTCCAACTTCCACAATCAATAATAAAGGGGTATTAAATATCTACCCTAATGATTTTAATAAATTACATTATCCATTTAATTTTTTCCATGGATTGTGATGCCTCATCATATTCGTTTTCTATGGTGCTCAATGTGGTAAGAAATTTCTTCTTAGATCCCTACAAATGAATCTTCCTATAATTAAGAATGTCCCTCCATAAGTAGAGGTTCAAACACTAAATATTCCACCAAATACGCATCATTTATAACATATTAATCAAATGAGGTGTTTTTATTGAACCAAAATTGAAATCTATAGTCACTTTAAATTAGTGTAAGACACTTTTCAATGCTTTAAGATGTGAATCCTTTGTATTGAATTGGAATCATTAGCAAAGTGTGATGAAAATACAATTTCTAGTTAAAGTATCATTCTATAAAGTAGGATATCAATAAACCAAAATAAATATTACTTACATACACAATTTCATTCTTAAAAAATTTTGTACATGGTCCTAAGAGATATTAGTGTATAAAATAATATCAACCGTTCAATGCCAATTTATTCAAAAACTCATGAGAATACTTCTCTTTGATAGAATTATAAAATATGATATGTTTATGAATTGATATCACAAATATAATTTCATCTCACCAGTCACTGACCTATAAAATTGTTTCCCTATTTGGTATGTCATGTCCTCATAAAATTTCAATATATTTCTAGAATAAATAATTTCTTTGAAAGAAAAATAAATATGAGAGAATTCATGTCACCTCCCTTGACCTAAATATTAGAAAATATTTTTCCTTTTATTAATTTCATTCTCTTTGAGATACTAAAAAGATTTGTAAATAATTCTTGGGAACTTTATTAAGACTATATAAATCTGTTTTCAAATTTGACACATTTGGACTATCACATTCAAGGATAAACTATTCCAGTTAATAAATTAATAACTCCCCTTCAAATACACCATTTAGAAATGTTGTTTTAATATACATTTCAAAATCTTGGTGATATATTTTTTTACAAATTAAAAGAAATATCATTATTGGTTTGAGGTTTACAAATATGGAACAATTAACACAAATTTCAATCTCCTTAGTCTGAAAGTATCCTTAAAAAACAAGATGACCATTAATATGTTTTACAATTCATTTATCAATGATTTTATTTCTAAAAAAACTATAATGTCTCCATCATAATCATATGTGTGGAATAATACACCCATTCCCAAGTTACTTTTTTCTTAATTATATTTCGTTATTCTTCTATCATTGCAATAGAATCCTTATATTATATGGAATATATAATATTATTTGATTCAACATGAAAAATTAAAAAAAAATTCGTTAAATTTCAAAAAATCATTCAGATTTGGAAAAACTATATATTTTTTAAAATAATTAGCTTTATATACACTTGTTTCCTATGAAATTTAAGATTATATTCTCATTGTTTGTGGATTTTATCATCCCTTGATATTTACAAAACATTATAAATGTATTTTAAATTTATTATTTCATTTATAATACTCTGTTATTGTCCAATATTTTCTTTATGGAATTCATTAATATATTCATCAACTGGAAATGATGTTTATGAAGGATTTTTATTTTATAATAAATCATGTTAAATACCTTAACAATATTTATCTAGATCATATTATTAAAAAAATAACTTGTAATATCCCAAAAATTCCATGTAATTTTTTTTAATTATATAGAATTATTCAAAAACTAGGTTCTAGGACACCATGTCATTCTGAGCCCCGGAGTGCCTGGAATGATCTGTCAAAAAATTTTCTGTTTTAAATAGCACACAATAGCAGTTTTCCTGAAAAAGTGGAATTACTCTAAATGAGTGCCTATATCAGAAATATGAGGGCACCGTTGCATTCAAGATAGTGGGTTTACCCTAGTCACAACTAATGTTTAGTCGGCACATGCCTCCAGGGACAAAACCTGAAAATGGAATAACCGAAAATAAAATAATTAAATAAACTTACATTATTTTTCAAATTGTTGTAACTCACAAACAGTGACACAGATTCAAAATCAGAGACCGTCATTGAACTCATGATGGAATTCTTTCCTTAGGAAGAACCTAATGTTGGTGGTCATGGGGCGATTGTGGATGTTTGTTTTTGGTCATAAATAAAATTATTAATAGTTACTTTTTTGTCAAATCTTTATAACTCCTAAACAGTAACTTGGATTGGAAATCCAAGAGTACTTTTGCACTTCTGAGGTAATTTTCCCCTTATGTAGAGATTAACCTTGACTGGTGTGGGTCTATGGTGAAATATATGTTTTGGACCTTTTTTTAAGAGAGTTAAAATGGCCCGCATGAATAGTTTTGGCAACTTCTAAATGGGTGTCAAGATTGAATATTTTTGGGAAACATTGCGTCTGGAATGATGATATGACATAAAAATGGACCTAACCTAGACCGGGAATATATGAGGTAAAAATTTAACTTTCAGTCCATTAAGAAGATACGGAAAATAAATTAAAATGTTTTATTAATTTTTTTCCTCACTATTGAGTGGTGGCACATCAGCACTGTGGAGAGCCGAAAAGGATATGTTGAAACTCATTAAATAAACCACATTAATGAGGATATTTAACTAAAATTTAATATAGATATTGTTTCATAAATGAAATAGTGTAATTACAGGATGACACAGAGTAACATAAAATCTGCGACAAGTTAACTTTTAATTAGATAACGGGTTGGAGAAATAGTTGGAGATCATGGAATTTCTCTAAAGAATCTATAGCCTCTCCAAAGACTTACAAAGAACAAATTCTCCATCCACCCATCAAAGGATCACTAGAAAAATGGGCGGTGGATCAAGAATGGAGAACATAGGTGTGTAACCCTTCTCTTCCTTGATCAACATCTATCCTAGGTAGGGGTTTACCTTTTTTGTTTTGAGTTTCCCCATTCGTCATTAAAAAAATGAACACAGATCAACCAATGAATAGGTTGATCTATGGATCACTTTATCTTGTGGGAGGGAGATTATTCTCATGGTTTTTCATCATGGTTACATTTTTTATTGAATTTAATTCTTTTCCCCTCATGTTATACTCTCTAATGCGGAGGGTGTGGGCCGACACGAACATGGCATAAGCACCTCCGCTTTTGTGTGTCATTGTTCATTATTTGTAGACAAACATTTAACATGATGGAGAATCATTTTGAAGATAGAAATTGGGAGAAAGACACCCTATGGTGGCCGAACCCACAAACAGTCTGACGAATGGAACATCAGAGTAGACCTGCTGGTCTTTGGAAAATAATGTCGGTATAGGTGGCCACATATGGGTGGCGCCACGCCTAGGAGGATGTTGTAGCCTACTTAGGTTGAGGCGCACGCTGGAACCTGGTCCAGTGGGAACAGTTTGCAGGACATTGGGGTGTTTGGTTGTGCTAATCACACCGCGCACGAACCAGACCCCAACTAGCATCCGGGCTTGATGGGACTGACCTGCCATGTGGGGCATGCCAGTGTGTGCACGAACCCGTCCGTTGAGCAGCCCATGAGGGAGTTAAGCCGACCTTATTTTACAGTCCGGGCCAGTGGAATAAAACCGAGCGGTTGGCTGGAACAAGTAGGGAAAGAACCAGCCCGCTTGTAGGGATTTGGGCAAAATGGAACATGGTTTCTGGGTAACCCGATGGGATTGTCCCCCGGTTGAACCGGGAAAGGTCCAGAATGGCCCAATGGTCTTGACCTAGTATCCAGGGAAGACTGGGCCAAACCACAACCAACCTGGTCAGGCCAGGTCGGCCAAACAGGGTTGGGTCATGCAGGACCCCCGAGCAAGGATGGTCGGGTCGGTCTAACCAAGTCCAACCGAGCTAGGAAACAATCAGCCCCTATTTACTAAAATACTAATATCTTTCAGACTGTGCATCTACTTAAAGAGTTGTTTGTGGTGTTATACCCCACACGGTGAGGCTGTTATTTTGGAATACTCTAAAGAGGATTTCATTATAACAACCCTACTCTTTATTACACACTATAAGATGATTTATTACATAAACTTGAACTTAAGAAAACTATGAGGATAAAGAGGTCTAGTGGCTTTTGAAATTAAGAACATTACATAAAAATATATAATATAAAACCCAACATCATTATTGAAAAATTATTTTACATGACCATAAAATTGCTTCATACTTAGCATTGCATGGGATAACTTGAGTACATGTATAAGGAAAGGGTGAGCTATAAATCCCATTAAAGTAGTAAACAAGGAATAAAATGAAGAATATAGTATATGTTAGGCAATAGGAATATCAATGGATCACAAGAGAAACATGAACATAATGGTAAGATATAGCATTATTATCATAACCTAGAAATGTGACAACTACATTTAATATTATATTTGCTTAATCCAAGGCCCATTAAACATGGAGCATGAGTAAAACCTCATTGCACTTTAATTAGAAAGATTAAACCCTCATTACACTTGATGTATCATGATACTAATCCTTAACCATTTCATTGGAGCACTATGAGGGCACACCCTTCTTAATCATTTCATTGCATGCATAAATGTTCCACATCGATCATATAACATGGATTAATTAAGCATCGTCATTTATTCAACGATAAAGGAATGTGTAATTCATTCATGGAACTCTATAATCAATAAGTAAACATGCATAAAGTTGATTACCCTTGATAGGGAAATGCACATGGTATTCACAACACAATAACTTTGGATGGAAAATTGCGGTGCAATTTCGGCAACATAACGGTGTGACATAAGAATTCATAAAAATGGTTGATGAGAGAGAAAGAGGTATCTCATAATATTAAGTAGATAGAATGGTGGTCGTATAGATACATTTCCCAACATATTTAATGTAATTTAGATGCATAATATAAAGTAATTGATTGAATGTAAATGAGAAGAGATAAATTCCTTATGGAATTTTGGCATCGTAACAGGTGTGAATGAGAGGTATTTGTGAGAGAGAAAAAGGTCTCTCATCATTAAAACATAATCAAAGAATAATGGGGGAGGTGAAAAATCATACCCCAACATTTTTAATTGGAAACACAAGGGTATAGAAACATAATGACATTTGGACAAAAATGAGAATGGAATAAATCTGTTACATGGAAGTGTGATCCTAAAGGCTCGTAAGAGGCTTGAGAGAGGATTCATGGGATCTTGATGTTCCTTGAGAGGATTATAGAGAGATGATGGAAGAGGTTTGCTGAGCTCCAAATTTTTTGAGTGAATTGGAAGTGGTATCTTGGGTGGGTTTATATAGGAAAAAAGAGGGAATTATTTATTATTTAGGTTTTGAACACTACACAATAAACTAATCAAAACCACAAAAAAACCATGGTTTTTACCCAATAATTTTTTCAAAGGAGAGTGAAAATAATATTTTATAAGGCCAGAGGCCTACCTTTTTAAAATATTAGGCTTTCATCGGAGGAGGTGAGTCATACTCTCAAGGAAATCATTTTAAAAAGTTAAAATGTTTTATATGTCTTGCAGGGTCCGCTAAATATTTTGTAAAATAAATAAATAAAACCTAAAATCTAATTATTTTAATGTTAAAACATATGTTTTATAATCAACTAATTTACAGTGTTTTATTAAATAACAATTGCGTCCTTATGATGTCATAAAACACAATATATAATTAAACGGTATTTAATTTTTACCCAAAAATTCAACTATCTTAGAAAATTTTAAAAAATTAACCATTGGATAATATCAACATCCTAATTCCCAATATAATATTAATTTTATCTAAGTAATTTTATAAATATTTGAATTTTTACTTTTAAAATAATAACTGACATCTATCAAAAAATCATGGGTTTTGACAAAAACGAATTTCAAACATTAATAGAAATCACAATTGTATTCATACAAATTATACTATCATTTATATTTAGTAAAAACTAATTTAGTATAAATATTTTATTAACACATTATTTAATTCTAAAATACATTAATTAATCTAAATAGATTTTTAAATTGAATATTAACTAAAGTAATATTTGTTCTTTAAAAACTATTTAAAAATTAACAATAATAAAATGAATGTATATTATTTATTCTACAAAAAACTAATGGACAAAATCATAGTTCTAGGGCCTTATTACATAACCCCTTAAAACACCCGCATATAACCTAAGGGTAAGATGTGTTTTGGTGATAGACTCTCGTGGTGGCTCGGATGACATCGCTCGGGTAGTAATCTCTATCAACTTCTACTTCTCTCGTAGGAAGTTCCATTTGATCTTAACATGTTTAATCTCAGCTTAGGGTTTCTTAAGAGAGAAGACTAGTGATTCCACCTCTTTTCTGAGCTCTGAAAAATGGGCATCTTATGGAGAAATTCTACAGGATGAGGTCATAGCTTCTTTTGTTTGAGTAAATATGATTTGTTAAAGCCCTATATTT
The DNA here is from genome assembly GCA_963277665.1 of Viscum album. Lineage (NCBI taxonomy): Eukaryota > Viridiplantae > Streptophyta > Magnoliopsida > Santalales > Viscaceae > Viscum > Viscum album. Next base: position 731,481,251 of record OY728155.1, read on the forward strand.
ATACTAATTAACTTATCTCAATTCAAAAGATATATTAGAAATGGTAAAAATTTGTAAGGGTATTTTGAAATCAATAAAATAAAGGAAGTTTATATTTTATATAACCATTTTACATAACAATATATTTAATTATATGAGGAAAAATTTTCATTAGTAAAAGTTCGGGTTATTAAAATATTCCCCCCTTACGAAATTTCACACTCGAAATTTCCTTTTCCCACACTAAAATAGATGTGGGTAACTCTGATTCATCACTTCCCCTGATTCCCACATTTCTTCTTCAAACTTTTGGTTTCTCCACAACACCTTGATGAGGGGAATTATCTTATTTCACAGAACATTTTCCTTATGATATAAGATCTTCATTAGATTCACTTCTTGAGAGACTTCATTATCCAATGGTACCACCTCTAGATTGAGTACATGTAATTGGTCAGGTATGTAATTTCTCAAAAGTGATACATGGAATACATCATGTACATGAGATAGGTTCGGCGGGAGTTCTAGTCGATAGGCCACTACTCCAATGCGATCAAGGATCTCAAAATGGCCAATGTGCCTTGGACTAATCTTTCCCTCTTTCCCAAATATCAAAACTCTATTCCAAGGAGATTTGTATAGGAATACCATATCTCCGACATCAAACTCTAGGTGTCATCAATGATTATTAGCATAGCTCTTTTGTCGACTCTAATCAGTTTTAATGTACTACTAGATAATCTTAACCTTATCCATCATTTCTCCAACCATTTATGGACATAGTAGTTTTATCTCCCCAACATTATGCCAAAATATCATTGTTCTACACCTCTACCCATAAAGGGTTTCAAAAGGATCCATTTGGATGCTTGATTGGAAACAATGATTGTAAGAGTACTCAACTTGTGGAAGATGTTGATCCCACTCTCTTTTGAAGTCCATTTGGAATGATCTCAATATGTCCTCAAGTGTTTGGATAGTCCACTCATATTGGAAATCAATTGGTGGATGATAAGACATAATAAAGTTCATCTCAGTATTCCCAGTAGGTTGAAGACACTTCCAAAATATAGAGCTGAATCCTTCATCAAAATCAGATACTATCGATAGTGGTACTCCATGCAACCTTAACACATCTCTGATGTATATCCATTCCTTTTGATCCAATGAGAAATCTACTCAAATTTAAATGAATTGTTCATTATTTGTAAGAAGATCCACAACAACCAAGATAGAATTGTTTCCTTTGAATGTCTTTGGAAGTTTGGTGATAATGTCCATAGTGATATTTTCCCATTTCCATGATGGTATGGGCAATGGTTGCATTATCCTCTAAGACTTCTGCCTCTCATACATCACTTGCTGACATACCAGGAACATTGATGTATACCCAGCGATCACCTTATTTATGTTATCCCACTAATAATTCTCTTAGATATCTCAATACATCTTTGTGTATCCTGGGTGAATGGATAAATTCTAACAATTTTCATCATCCAAAAGTTCTTTCTTTAACTCTGGATTTTATTGAACACATAGTATTGACCCAAATCTCATAATTCCTTATCCATTAACATTGAACTTTGGTGATTTCCCTTTTCTAATAGTTTCAAATTTCTTATGAATTCCCACATCATCCTTTTGAGAAACCTTTATCCATTCCAAAAGAAATTTTTGAGTAATCATTTATGAAAGGATTGATGATGTTCCCTTATATATCATTCCCATGTCCATATTCATCAAATATAAGATGATTGGATATTTTCAATTCTCATCAATGATTGAATCGATGGGTCCTTTCTACTTACAGCATCTACCACCAAGTTTTCTTTCCCTTGGTTGTAATGGATTGACCAGTCATAGTCTTTGATCAGATCTAACCATCTTTATTGACGCATATTCAATTCTTTTTGTGTGAATATATACTTGAGTCTTTTGTGATCCGTGTATATTTCACACTTCTCCCCAAAGAGGTAATTGCACCATATTTTTAAAAGCTATGATTACTGTAGACAACTCTAGATAATTTGTTGGATAGTTTTTCTCTTAAACTCTCCATTACCTTGAAGCATAGGCAATGACTTTGTCATTTTGCATCAACACACAACCCAGAGCCTTCTTCGAAGCATCACTAAATACCATAAAAAGCTCTCCACTTGTGGATAATGTGAGCATGAGAGTAGGGGTAAGCCTCATTTTTAACTCCATGAGTCTCTCTTTGCAATAATATCTCTAAGAAACATGACTCCCTTCTAAGTTATCTTGGTAGGAGGGTTTGACAATCATGGGAAATGTCTCAAAAATTGGGGATAATATCCTGTTATCCCAATGAAGCTACAGATATATGTCACCAATGCTGGCCTCAACCATATTTATATTGTAGCAGTTTTGAAGGTATCTAGAGATATCCCATTACTTGGGATGATATGGGCCAATGGTCAAACTTTATTCAATAAGAAAACACACTTGTTGTAATTTTCATAGAGATTCTCCTTTCGCAAGGTCTCTAGTACAATTCTTACATACACCTCATGATCCTTCTTGGTTTTTGAGTAGATTAGAATATCATCTATAAAAACTACCAAAACCTTGTCGAGGTAATATCTAAACACTCTATTCATCAAGTCCATGAAGATTTCTAGAGAATTAGTGAGTTCAGAAGGAATTACTATGAATTCGTAGTGCACATATCTTGTAAGAAAATCAGTTTTGGGGATATCCACCATCTTCACTCTTACTTGATAATATACTGACCACGGATCCACTATAGAGAAGTATTGTGCTCCACATATCTAATCGAAAAAGACGTCAATTCATGATAGAGTATACTTGTTCTTTATTGTGATTTGGTTAGAATCATGATAATCAATGCAAAGCCCCATTAACCCATAATTATTCTTGATGAAGAGGACTTGTTCACCCCATGTTAAAGCGCTTGGGCATATAAACCCCTTACCCAGATTCTCCTGTAGTAATTTATTCAACTCCTCAAGATCTAATAAAATCAATTCTATACAGATTTTTTGATTTTGGCAATTCCCTGGCTATTATATCAATTTATAATTCAACATCTCTTTCTAGGAGGAAGACTAATAAACTCTTTAGGAAACACCTCAATGGATTCCCTCACAATAGGAATGTATTCAAGGATGGTTTCTTATATAGACTCACTAATCAGAGAAATATATGTGTGCTCATAGGGCAGTAATATCCACACTTGAGATGGTGTTGCTAAAGATAGTTCACCATTTTAAATACACTTGTACAGAATTAGGGGTAGATTCCTTATATAAAGATTTATTTACCTCTCATGGAAATTTAGGTTGGATCTATATATGGAAAGCCAATCCATGTGAAGAATTGCATCAAATTATACTAGGGGAGTATGATGAGGTTTTCTGAGAAGTTCTATCCACGAATTATGTTATAGGAGGAGTTATATTCACGGGATCTAATGATATCCCCAATTTCCTTTCTCACCTACATCATTACTTCCATTATATGTGGTGGGGTTTAGATTATTCTACATATCAATTAAGATATAAATGAATGTGTAGAACTAGACTTAAAAATTACTTTTTAGTTATTGAAAGAAAAACTAGTGTACCTTTCACCACATGGTTGTTGGGGATCACTTCAGTAGTAGTGATAGAAAAATATAGCCCTTTCTAACTTAGAGGTTGTTGGTTGCCTTTGAAAAACGTTGGATTAGTGAATTGGTTTTAAAAGTGACATGGTTCTTTGCAGTTGAAGCAATTAACAGTGCATTGAAGGTCAAACGGAGTGTTCCACTCTTCTTTCGCAGTCGTAGGTTTTTATTGTCAGAAGTTAATGGCCAGGTGACCCTGTCTTCCATACCTAAAGCAATTCTTCATCTTCTTTAGTAATTTTTTTGGGTTCTTATTTATGTACCTTTGGGAAGTGGGATGCTGGATTTTCGTAGCACCAATGGATTTATCCATCAGACCTCTAGAATTAATGTCCACCTTATTCTTTTTATCCCCATGATACCCTTGATATTCATCGATCTCCATTTTGACTTTGAGGTCACATCGACAATTTACTCATAGCTATCGATGTCACAGATCACTGGGTATTCATGTAGGCTAGGTTTTACCTCTTCAAAGAAGTGGTAAACCTTGAATTCATGGGTAACGACCAAGCCTGAGGTGTATCATGCAAGCCTTGTGATGTTTTCCTCGTACACTCTGATCAATTCATCATCTTTTTTCTTAAGGTCAATGAAGTCTTTTTCCATCTTAGGTGGAGTGTTCATGGAAAATATTTATCAAAAAACATTTTCTGGAAATCCTTCCATTCCAATGTCATGATCTCATCCTTAGGCTTCATATTTTTTATCAATGTCCACCATTGATCAGCTTCACCCTCCATACGAGAGGAAGCCAGAAGAACCTTCTCTTGTTTCCAACATTGAAGGACAAAGAAGATCTTTTCAATAGAGTTGATCCATTATTTTGTGATTGAGGGATCATATGATCCATTAAAAGTAAGAGGCCTTTGTCTCATGAAGCTCTCGATTTCAACTAGTTATTTCTTGGGGGTGGGGGCTTGAACGTTCATCTTCACCAATGTTTCAATTAAAAAATTGAGTTAACTGAGATTTTATCTTGACAATGTTTGCGATTCCCGGTCCCATCGGATTGGAATCTCATTAGAATAGTCATCACATTGATCTTTTCATCAGATGTTAGCCCGAGTCCTCCTATCCCTGGGCATTGGTTGGAATAAAAGGAATGTTAGGGGTAACATATAAGGGTTATCTGAAGATAAAAATAGATAACTTATAAATTACACTTATTTACTTAACTTATGAATCCATAGGCTTTAATATATGTTATCCATGATCTACTTCCCAACATATATTCTTAGAGTATTTTTTTATTCCCTTGATAATGGTTCATACATAGCTTATGAATTTACCAAAGCATATTCCCTAGGAGTTTTGTAACCAAGAGTGAAACAAGGTTTGTTGTCTTGCACCAATTCCTTTTCAAGTCTAGATCAAAGCGGTGTTTTCATGTTTTACCCCTAGATACATATGTTCTAGAGCTACCTCTACCTGCTTGTATCCAGATAGGGATGTATTTTTTTGATAAACCACTTAATCTTTACTCACCAAAATTTAGCTATGTTTTTATTATACATAGTCTTATCCCTAAGGGTTTCACTAGGTTTTTCTAATCCAAATACAAAAAATAACTAATCCTATCCTCTAATACCAACTACAAAATCCATGCTCTTTATTACACACTAAAACATGATTTATTACATAAACATGAACATAATACAACTATAAGGATCTATAGGTATAGTGTCTTGAGAAATTAGGAATGTTACATAACAACTTAGAATATAAAACCCTACATCTTTATTGAAAACTTCTTTTACATGACCACAACATTCATTCGTACATAGAATTGCATGGGATAACCTAAAGACATGCCCCAGAAAAGGGGAAGCTATAAATCCTAGTAAGGAAGTAACCAAGTCATAACCTGAAGAATATAGTACAGGTTAATAAATTGGTATATCAACGTAGCACAAAAGAATCATCAACATAAAGTCAAAATATAGCATGATTATCATAACATGGAAATGTAGAATCAACATTTAACCTGATATTAACATGAGCCAAGGACCATTACACATGAAGAAAAAGTAAACCATCATTTCACTAGAATTATCATGAATAAACATTCATTTAACATGATGTATCATGATACTAATCTTTACCTAATGCATTAGAGCGCAATCAGGGTGCACCCATCTTAATCATTTCATTTCATGCATAAAAGTGCAACATGGATCATATAACAGGGATTCATTAAACATAATCATTTATTCCATGATAAATGATTATAGAATTCATAAATGAAACTCTATAATCAATAATTAAATGTTCATAAAAGTGAATACCCATGATAGATACATGGGCATGGTATTAACTACACAATGACTTTGGCCTAAAAAATCAAGGTGAAATTTCGACAGGATAACGTCGTGACATAAGAATTCATAAAAATGTGTGATGAGAGAGAAACTGATATCTAATAATTTTAAATCGATAGTTAGGGGGTAATATAGAATCATTTTCTAACATATATAATGGAATTTAGATGCATAATATAAAAATAATTGCTTGAATGTAAATGAGAAGAGAGAAATTATTTACAAAATTTTGGAATGGTAACGGGTGTTCATGAGAGGAATTAATGACCGAGAAAGAGGTCTATAATAAATAAAACATAAGTAGGGAAGTATGGGGGAGGTGAGAAATCACACCCCAACATTTTTTATAGAAAACAAAAGGGTATATCAACATAATAAAATTTGGAAAAAATGGGAAATGAAAAATCCCTTAGAAGGGTGATCTCAAAGGCTTGAGAGAGGATTGAGAGTGGATTATTGGCATCATGGGAAGCCTTGGGATGATTTTAGAGAGAGGATGGAAGAGGTTGTTCAAGCTCCAAAGGTTTTTATTGAAGAGGATGTTGAATCATGGGTGGGTTTATATAGGAAAATAGGGGGAATTCTTTATTATTTAGTTTTTGTTCACTACACATTAAAATAATAAAAACCACAATCAAAACCCTGTTATTTTCCTTTGGATTTTTCAAAAGGTGAGTGGAATCATTATATTATAAGCCTAATGGCCGAAATTATTAAAACATTGGGCCTACTTATGTGGAGGTGAGTTATACTCTCAAGGAAATCATTTTAAAAAGTTAAAATGTTTGATTAGTCTTGGAGGGTCAACTAAACCTTTTAAAAACAAATAATACAAACATAAAATCACATTTTTTAATGTTAAAACATAAATTAGACGAAAATAAAATTTATAGTATTTTATTACATCAATATTGGGTCATTATGATGTCATAAAACACATTATATAATTAAATGTTATTTAATTGTTACCCGAAAATTTACTGTCTCAGAAAATTATGAAAAAATAACCATTGGATAATTTCTACATCCTAATTCCAAAACAAATATTCATTTTATCAAAATAATTTTTTAAATATGTGAATTTTTAATTTTAAAATAAAAACCGACATTTATCAAAAATTCATGGGTTTTGACAAAAAACTGCTTTCAAACCGTAATAAAACCACAATTGTATTCATAAAAATTATACGATCATTTATATTTAATAAAAGTTAATTTAGTAAAATAAAATATTAAAATATTATTTAATTCAAAAATCCATTAATTCATCCAAATATATTTATTAATTTAATATTAACTAAAAATTCTCTTTGTGCACTAAAAACTATTTACAATGTAACAATAATAAAATGAATGTATATTATTTATTCTACACAAAAATAATGAACATAATCTTAGTGCTAGGGTCTTGTTACATAACCCCTTATAAAACACGCATATGACCTACGGGAAAGGTTTGAGATGGTGATAGACTCTTGGGGTGGCTTAGATTACATTGCTCAGGTGACAATCTCTATAAACTTCCACTTATCCTTTAGGTGGTTATTTTCAAGATTAACGCGTGTATGCTCGGTTTGGGCTTGGTCTAGAGTGAATCCCTGTGATGCCACCTCCTTTCTGAGCTCCATCAAATGGGCCTCGTATGGGGAAATTCTACATGATGAGGTCGTTTCTTCCTTTTTCTGAGTAAATTTAATTTGTTAAATCCCTATATTTATACTAATCAACTGATCACAATTCAACTACTATATTAGAAACAATAACAGTTCTTCATGGTATTTTGAAATCCATAAAACCATGGATGTTCATATTTTATATATCCATTTTACATAACAAGGTATTTAATTAGATCAAGAAGAATTTTCATTATTAAATGTTTGGGTTGTTACATTCATGGAAATTTGAATATGATGAATGGATTCAGGAGTAGATTATCTTGGAATCAAGCAAGCTATATGTGGGAATCATGCGGTTGGATGAGACCTGAAGACTACTGATGAGCGGTCCCAGGTGACCCAATAGGCCTATAAGACAAGTGACTATGCATGGATCAGCTCCATGTGACCCTGTGTGGATCAGCTCTAAGAAACACTATGTTGATAAGATCTAAGAGACCATATATAGATCAGCTACAAGAAAACATGTGTGGATCCACATCAAGTAACCCTCTTTGGATCATCTGCAAGTGACCCAGTGTAGATCATCTAAAGAGACCCTGTGTGGATTAGAAAAAAGCGACCATGTGTAGATCAGCTCCAATTAACCTAGTGTGGATCAGCTACAAGCAGCCCTATGTGGATAAGCTATGATGTACTAAGCGGGAAGTGTCTCTGTGTGACCCAAAAAATCCATGGAACTCATTAGGGATGGGTAACTCAACTTTCCAAGGTGTTTAGTGTATCTAATGATAGTCTGGATTTTTATACATTAGATTATACCTGTGTGAGATGACAGTACGTCATGTAAAATTTCATTTGAGGTCTTTTTTTTTTGTTTGGGTTCCCTACAGAGTATTGTGTTACTCACCCCTTCACAGTATTTTTTCGCACATTTCATGTCCCATGTAAGTGATTGATGCTTCAATGGGGACCTTCGTGGTCTGGAACCAAAGGGTAATCAGTGGGACGGGATGGGTTGACGCTTCTATGGAGACCGCGATTGTCCAAGACTAGGCGGTTCTTATTGATACGATAGAGACATATGCTTTGAAGGAAACCTTGGTGGTCTGGGGCTAGGTTGTGCTTAGTGAGACATGACAGACGGGTGTAATTCTACGACTAACAGTTGCTACCTTTCACCTACCCTTTAGGTGGGGTCTTGGGAAGACGAACCGTGGAAGTTGTTTTTTCTTTTGTGGTTAAGGGCTTTTTTTCGGGCCCATTGGTACTTTTAGTTTGCACTGTACTCTCTTTAGTTTCCTCATGGAAAGTTGTGGTTTACATCATGTTTAATTTCCGTAGTTTGAGCTATGTGTGTGGGTATAGGATTAAAGGGATATTCCTTACCTTTTAGGGATATGCCTATCTGGTGTTAATTGCCAATCCCTAGCCTATAGAATGTAGGCTTGGGGTAGTCACGGCATGGGCCCTAGGGGACAGGTCGTGACAAATTAGTATCGAAAGGTAGTCAGTTCTACCAGAAAAACTAATAATCAATAATTTTCTATTTATAAATATTGTTAGGTGTTTTGAGTTCAACATTAAGATAAGGGAGTCCAGTGTTGGGGCAGCGGCCCACATATCCATACACTAGGGCCCTGAATTCTGATTTCTGACTCAATACCTAAAAAAACTGGTTTCATGCATCTTTAAATGTTTTCACATGATCTTTCTAAGCCAGATCCATCTCACCAGGTATAATATGTTAACTATGATTTATCTTGATCTCTTTCAATTTTCCTCCACACAGAAATTCAGCTAGGATTTCAGTTGTGACCACGAGGATGGTCCACAATGTGATGAGGTTTTGGTACAAGGAACTTTGCCCGAGATGGAACCTTCGGGCAGTGTCCCAGCTTTTCCACCACCTATTGGTTAGTAGTTAATACCAGATCTACTGGTAGATGACAAAAGTAGGCTCAGTTCCTTATATGAGTTTCAGAGATAGAGACCCCTTAGGATCCAAGGCGTGTCCGAATCACAGGCAGCTAAAGACTGACTTCAGGTGGTGAATAATTTTTTTGTCTAGTGAGTGAACTATTAGAGCATATGTTAGTCTTGGTAGTGAGGCCTCTACGAGGTTCATCAGGGTGACAATGGTTTTTAGATTACCCTATCATACAATGAGGTGGCTTTTCCATGGACAGAGCTTGGGAACCTCTCACTGAGATGGGTGCTTTCCATAATTTCTAAATTCTTCGTGTGCCCAAGAGATTATATAGCTTCGGTAGGATGACATGTGGGTAGCTAAGTATTCATCGAGGTGTATAGACCCTTCCAGGAGCTCGATAAAAATGATAAGACCGGTGCTCAAGGTTCGGACCTCTGAGAAAGATGTGATAATGACATTTGATCCTACAATATTCCTCTATACATTCCTACATATGCTATGGTGATAGAGAGAACCATTTTGGTTGAATTGTATTTAGCATAGAAGATACAACTAGTGGATGTTAACAGTGGGGAAGCAAGAAATTGACGTTAGACTTAGATACTTGGATGATTACGAGGACATATTTACAGAGGATGTTCCAAGACTACCTCATCCTAGAGAGTTATATTTTTGCATTGATCTATACCCCAAGATGTCACCTCTATCTACACTAGCATAAAATATGGATTATGCAGATCTCCAAGAGCTAAGGTTCAGTAGAAATACATGTAGAATAAGGGGTTCGTAAGGCCCCACGTTTCACCATAGGGCATCGCCAATTTTGTTTTCTAAGAAGTAAAATAGAATCTTGAGGTTATGTGTGGACAATCGGTGCCTAAACCATGTGACCATGAAGAACATGTATCCCATACTGAGGTTTGATGACATCTTAGATCAGATGAATGGAGAGATATGGTTCTCAAAGATATACCTCGAATTAGGATATCACCACCTTCGAGTATGTGATGAGGAAATATCAAAAATGGCTTTCAGATGTTGCTATGGCCACTATGAGTACTTAGTGATTCTGTTTGGTGTGAAGAACTTCCCAGAAGTGTTCGTGGGACACATGAATAGGATCATCAAGATGTAATTAGACTACTGTGTAGTGGTATCCATTGATGATACCTTAGTGGCTTCAGCATTTGAGTAGAAGAATGTGATACACATTAGGATGGTTCTGGACATACTCGAGAGCACCTGCTTTATGGAAAGCTCTCGAAGTGTGATATTTGAATATGAAAGGTCCACTTTTTGGGACATGTAATCTAGAATCTATAGTGGTTGGGGATCTAGGAAAGACTGAGGCAGCGCTATCTTGGGAGCCACCCAAGAGAGTTATCGAGGTGTGAAGTATCCTTGGGTTGGATGGGTACAAACGGAGGATTGTACCTTACTTTTACAGAGTGGTATCACCCATGAAAACATTGACGAAGAAGGGAAAACCCTTCGTATGGAACGAAGGATTCCAGTAATGATTTTAACTGCTAAGGAAAAACAATACGAGTTCTCTTATCACGAGGTTTCTATAGGAGGGATCTGACTACGTGGTGAACTGTGACGCATCAGGAACTGGATTTGGTACTATCTTAATGAAGGGAAAACCAGTGATTTCTTATGGATTACAATAGTTGAAACCCAATGAGAAAAACTATGAAACTTATGACATTGAGTTGGAAGAGGTATTCTTCACACTAAATATGTGGCGACACTACTTGATGAGTGAATGGTTCTTCATCTACTTTGACCACAAGTGTCTCAAGTATATATTTTATCAAAAGGGATCTCAATCTAAGATAGTGACTTTGGAAAGAGTTCCTCTTGGATAATGAATTCAAAGTACTCTATACTTTTGGGAAAGGGAAACGTGGTGGCAGATTCTCTTAGTAAAAGATTGAGTTCCCAATTACTGAGGCATGAGTATAGTTGGCCTTGATTCAAATATCCTTTTTGGATATACATGAGGCATCTTATCTTTAGTCAATGGTGGTTTCCCTACCACTCTTACAGTGAGTTGTTTTGGCACAACTTGGAGATTCCAGTTGTGAGACCATACATTCCCATATGTTTATAGGGTACACCCCTAATGGATATTCAATAGGTGAAAATCATGCCATCCTTTTTTGAGAACACACCATAGTACCTGTGGCATTATGGGAAGAAGTTTTTAGGTAGCTCCATGCAATCCCATTTATAGGTACACCCAGGTGTGGATAAGATGTTCCAGGACCTCTGACATCAGTACTGGTGGCTGGGGAATAAGTTGGTAGTGGAAACATTTTTCTTAAGATACCTCACTTGTCACCAAGTGCAGGCTGAGCACCAGGTTCCATCATGTTTGACATAACCCCTTTTAGGTACCAGAGTAGAAGTGGGATGGTATATTAATGGAATTAGTTGTAGTCATACCACATACATCTAGGGTGAATGATACTATCTGGGTCATTATAGACCGACTCACCAAGTAATATCACTTTCTACCCTTTCAAGAATATAGTAGGGAGTATGGGATTCCACTACGTGCATGAGATAGTTTGAATCCATGGAGTCCCATTAACGATAGACTGAGATCGTGATGCATGATTTACATCCCGATTATGGAAGATATTACCGAAGTCATTTGGGACTCTGTTGCGCTTGAGTACAACCTTTCACTCACAGACAGATGGTTAGAAGGAGTGGACCAAACATACCGTGAATGACATTCTACATGCTTTAATTATTGATTTTGGTCAATGTTGGGAGGATCATCTACCATTGATGGTGTTTGTGTACAAAAATAGCTACCACTCCACCATCGGTATGGCACCATTCGAGTTATTTTACGGACATCCATCTAGGTAACTGTTATGCTAGACAGACCTAAGTGAGTCAACACTCAAGTTTACAGTGATGGTACATGATACCACTGAGAAGGTACAGGTGATCTGAGAGAGGATAAAGACTTACCAAATCCAAAATAAGTCTTATGTGGACAGGCGGCTGAATCCCTTGGAATTGGTGGAGGGGTACCACATATTTCTATGAGTCTCTCCTTGAGGAGGGATAGATATATTTTTTCGGGGCATCATGTTATCTCTGAGTTTCATCGGCCCTTTCCATATTCTAAGTAATGTTAGTGAGGTGGCGTGCTACCTCGCTTTTCCAACACTGATTCACTAAGTGCAAGATGTTTTTCATGTGTCACAACTTAGGAGGTAGGTGCATGATCCATTGCACGTTATACACTAGGATGAGTTGGAAATTGAAGATCGGACAATGTCTACGGAGTTCCATATGGAGATAGAGGATCGACATGAGTGTTTCCTTTATGGACGGTTGATTCCTCCAGTGTGTGTTCAGTGGAAGCACGAGAATATCTAGGAGAAATCATGGGAGTGTGAGGCTAATATTCATGCTTGATACCCCATTTTTTTGTTTAGAATTTTTCTTGATTACGGGGACAAGATGTAACACCCAGACCCCAGAATCCCAGAGCCGGTGAATTATTTTATTACATTGGCATGATTACAATGAATAAATTCTTGAAGGATTGATCAGTTTAGAAGTCTTGAAAAATATATTACATAAATGAATGTTACATTACATTTTCAACCATAAAACAAAGAATAGTTAATCCTTTGATAATTATATTATTACCCTAGATTAACCCTTCATATCAATTATAATAAACATCTTGGGATCATGGTAAAATAAATATAAGAAAGGGGTGAGCTCAAATGCTCGGTAAGGGTAAATAATTCCACAAAAGCTATAAACATTTAAGGTAAGTTGTATAGTAAAAACAACATCATTTTAAACATAAAAATAAAAACAATATAGAAAAAATTATATCAATAATTTCCATATAAACATGAAAATTGATATTATTCTAGTCGAATAATCACATGTAATAACTAATTTCATAGTGAGGGAATGCATAATGTCGGACATAATAACTATTACGTCAAGGCCTTCTGCCAAGACCATTCAAAAATATTCTATCTAGGCCTTGTTCCAAGACACTATATTGTCTCATGAGACCTACTGATGCATCTAGGGGATATAGAAGGACCCTCCCATCACTTACTAAGATCAATGCATTCCTCATATAAAAAGGGTAAAACATAAAAAAACCATTCGTATTAAAACTATCATACGAATTTAAATACTTTAACCATAAACCATGAATGGTATAAAAATAGAACAACCATATTCAAACATATCATAACTCATTCAGTAAAATATGGATGATTTTATTATAATAAATCAACCTTAATCAAGAATAATATCCATAAAATAGTGTTGACATAGTTCAAAATGATCAGTAAAACTCTTTGAGAGAAATATCCTTTTTTCATGAAATCATTTAAAAATAACACAATTTATAAAGGACGAAAGTTAATAGATATTTTTGAATAAAAGTGTCCCATAACACTTTGAATTTTTTTAAAGGAATTAAAATTTTAAAACAGTCGTGTCCATATAAATAAATCCTTAAAATGATTTTGAAAACATGGACACTAACTAAATAGACTTAGAAAAATAAATATTTAAAAAATTTAAATTGATGATCTAGTTAAAGATATAAATCCATAAAAACATAAAAGATTCCATTCAGGAACATTTTTATGAGACATGGACACGAATGATAAATATTTTCCAGTAAATACTTATACATAAACAATCTCGGATAATAATGAGATTAAGAATTTAAGCCTTACCTTGTACCTTCCTTTTGTCGATGGTACATTTAACCTCCTATATAATGATCATATTATGTTATAAAATTATACCAGAACCATATTCATATTTATGATATCAAACATGATTCATTTATGACTTTATATTACCCATTTAATAATAATTACTTTTTTAAAGTTACATTTTGGGTAATAATCGATTTCTTTATCATACGTGTTTTAGCTTGTTATTCTTGATTGTATCACAAATATAATGATTTAAATACTTCAATAATATAAAAAATGAAATATATATCATATATATTGGAAATATAAATATTTATAATAAAAAGATATATGAAATGGAAACATCATCCATGGAAACAGCAGTCCGTATGTATGCATTAACGTTGTTTCCATTTTCTTATTGTATAGTATGGAAGTAAGTAAATAACATATATTTATCTACATAAATATATATTATTCTTTTAGAAATATTATTTCACATATCTCATTCTTAATAAATATTTATAGTTATATAAAAATTATTGAATGGTGATCCTTGAAGACGAATCTCATTGCATTGTGGAGATGGTAAGTTGTAAGTACGCACGAGTGACAATATCATTATGTTGATGGTGAAATGTTATTTAATTGGATTGTATATTATATTTAAAGAATAATTACCATGTTATATTCATTATTTACATTAATTATATTCATTATTGTACCCATCCAAATAATGATGTGTTGAATAACAAACTACACCACGATATTGAGATGGTAAGCTGTACGTACGCACATATGGTGACATTGTCATTCATAAGATAGATTGAATAATGAATAAGGTTGTACCATATTTATAATAACATATTAGTGTGTATATGGTACTGTAATTATTAGTTTAGTTTGGAAACAAACAAGAAATTGAAATTATAAGAAAAAATAACTTTGAAAGAGGTGATAAAATAATTACCTCTTCTTCGGGTGCTTCCATTAGATTTGAAAAAAGGGCTCCGTAGGATGGATTTATGATCAATGTAAGGCCTATAAGTTGAATTGAGGGTTTTTGGTAGAATAATTCAGCCAGTATTGTCTAGGTGAAATGGCTTGGGAGGTGTTAATTTTAAATAAGGGGAAGTTCCCTTTTATAAGAGAAGTAAGGGTAACTTCAGGAAAATCTTGAAATATTAATTTATTATAAAACTATTTTCCTTTTATAATATCACAATATTACTTTATTTAGATTATAATGTGGGTATGTGTCTAAATACTATCATAAAATAGGTTTTAGGAAAGTTTAGGTCACCATATTAACCTTATATTTTAGATTTAACTCTTAGTAAAATAGTTTAACTTTTACCATGTCTTCTTATATTTTTATACTACATGGTTAATATAGTTGCAATAAAATTCCAAGAGAACATAAAGTGGTTCATTAATGACATATATAACATTATATAAGACATTTGGATTAATACTAGATTTTATGTAATATTATATCATTTAATAAAATAGTATTTGTTTCAAAAACTCATTTTTGTAAATTTTGACACAATTTATTATTTGGTTTTTTTGAAAGTCATAATAACTTGATTACATCCAAAAACTACATTTATTCACCCCTAAAATTTCATATTCACCATGAAAATTCGTGTATGGAATCAAAAGTTTCAATTTTCTAATTATTTTAATATTTATAATATCATTTATTTTAATCATTCATTAATAAAGTAATTACTTCATCATCATTGTGTCATCAATAAATTTAATTATTTAACGCCTTAAAACTAAATATAAAAAAAAATTATATAGGAAATAATTTTAGTTTTAAAATGAGTATTTATAGTCTAATTTATATTATGTGTAACCCTATATTACAATTGGTTTAGTTATTAAACGTGGAATTTAACACTTTTAACTCTTCTTTCAAAAAAATATAATAAATGTTCCAATCTAACCCAAATAGATCAAAAAAGATCTTATTTTTGTCCTAAGATTTATTTTGGCGTAAAAACACTTATCTAATATAATTTGGACATGTTTTGTGGTAATTTTATATTATTATAGTAATATTTCAACCTTTAATTACCCTATTTACTTTTAACTCTGGTAAATAAAATTCAAAATTTTACTATTCACCAAAAATTATTTTCATCCTATTAAAGATAATCTTACATAATAATGAAAACCATGTCTATCTGATTTTTTAAATTCAGTTCACAAAAGTGGTAAAGTTACGTTTTATGCATATTTGCAAATGTGCCAAGAAGTTGGGTAAAAGACATTATAAAGTTCAATAAAATTTTATATATCTAATATTATTATAAAATAACTCCAACGAATTAAATTGGAATAATAAAGGTATTATGTATCTATTTTTAATTTAAGATAAATTTTAATAAAAAATATTTATTTAAATAAATATTTTCGTTTTTATGTACTATGCTGTATTTTTCTTTATTCATAAAAAATTGAATGTTTTCAGAAAAAATACCAAAAAACTCACCCTAAGCTAATTTTGATATTCTGAATTCAAAAATGATGTCTATTTTACCATATTAAATTCATAGGAGTGTCTAAAATTAATTTTAATATTGTTCACAAAATGACATAAAAAGTAGTTCTTTTAAGAAATTTTATTTTCTAAATATATAACTATTTTTACAAAATATATACATTTCATTATAAATATGTTTTATTCCAATAAAACATTATAAATAAATTTTAAAATTTATTTTTTACAATTAAAATTACAATATTTACTTTATAAATAAATATATCATTTAAATAATTTAAATATTAATGTGTTGTTTCGCAGAAATTCATTGTTATGTATAACATAAGCCAAGTTAGTGTAGTGTGCAATATAAGTTATTAAATTACTTGAAAGAGATAATATACAATGAAATCATGGGGTGTAACATTCTCCCCTCAAATAAATTTCATCCTAACAATTTGAAATTGTTCTTCAAAAAGAAAAGTTTGAAAATAGAAAATACCTTTGTGGAAAACCCACATCCACAATAGGGTTAATAAAATTTACTCTTAATAATGGGGAAAGGGAAATGATAAATTCACCACCAAATTAGGATTTCAAATATGAGAACATTAGTGGAAATTAGAGACACAAAATTGGAGAAAAATAGAAATTTTTATAGGGAGTGATTGAGGTCATCAATAAAAACAAGTGAACAATAAATGGAAACTTTAGGGCCACAAATACATAAATATATATTGATTTAAAATATCATCGGTTCAAATAAACCTAAGGTATTAGTATAACACATTTTTTTGAGATACTTTATTTTTTAAAGTGCAGGGATTAATTTACTATCAAGATAAGAACTCAATAAAACATACATGATTTCATCATTTTTCATAATCATAATATCGTCATTTGGTTGTGCTTTGAACTATTTTAACTACATCCCTTACATTAGAAAATGAATGATCAAAATGATTTTTTTTCTGAAGAGAATTTTATATATCATAAGGACCAAGAGTATTTATTTAATCATGTATATGTTTACCAAAATCCCCAATGTTAGGTCAATGTATCCAATAAATGATACTTTAACCTCAAAAAAATATCAAGTGTCCAACATACTCTATTCCAACCATTACACTTATCCAAAATACTTGTGTCCAAACTCACTGTCCAAAATTTTATATTGGAGGTAAACATAGTGAAGATCTCTTTTTTCCACATAATAACATTTGAATAACTTCATCATGTATTACCATGATATCTTATTGAATACATTCATGCTCCCTTATTAATTATAGAATATTGGATGTACATATTATATCCAAAAATATTCTAAACTCCAACAATGATAGAATAAACAAAAAATTAATTAGTTTCAAGGTAGTTAATAATATCCAATATAATTTATCCAAATCAATCATATATAATTAAAAAATCACTACATTGCTATCAGGACCATATTAAGGTTTATTATTCCTTTAACCATGTATTTTCAAAAAAATTATCATTCTACTGAGTCACTTTTCATTGTACCATACAATATCAAATCCTTAATGAAATAGTACTGAAGTGAAATACTTATTTATTTCCATAATTCATATAACCAGTACATCATTGATAAAACACTCAAATTACATAATTATTCTATCCAGAAACATAAATAAATTAATTTTTCCACATTGACTCTAGTAACAGCATATACTTGACCTTGATCCCTTGGATTCTTCAAATCTATATTTCTTTGATTCATCTGACATTTATTTGCACAATTACCAATTTCACTATAGTTAAAACACTGAATATCAGTCGTTACTTTGTTCATTTTGCATTCTTTTTTTGGATGACCCTTTTCTCCGCACATATAACATTTAACTAGTCCTTTCAAGACCTTACTAGGTTTATTATTCCCATAATTATCACATATGGGATATCCTTCTTCCCCTTCTTCACTTTATCCATCTTTATCTCTTTCATCCTTTTCATCTTGATTCCCATCAAATCCATAAGACTATGATAATTCTTTACTTTTCTTACCAACACATGATACTATTTCCTCATATGATAAGTATACAAGGGATGTTATTTCCATACGAAATTTTGGATTAATACCATGAAAGATAGGATACTTCTTACTATTTAGAACATATGCATTGTTGGGGAATTCATTATTTCTACTAGGTGACATTTCTAAAAAAATAATACACTAGATTAGGTTTTGAATCATAATGCACGGGTCCAAAGTAGTTAAATACTAAACAAGACTTCAGAAAATTTATGCATATCCAATCTTATAATCATAAGAATAGATTCTTTGTGAAAATATTTAATCATAAATACTTCATAATGGTTTTTAATGAAAATGTGAATTACTATATGAATATCCCCCTGGGAGTGTCAAAACAGGTGGGTTGTAATGCTTGTTGTCTTGTACAAGTTTTCCCTGAGTCGGGCCTGGAACACATTATATTATTTTTTACCCCTATGTATGTTTGTTCCAAGTCCACATCCACTTTTAGTATCCAAATATGAATTTATTTCATAGTAGACCCACATAATCTTTTTATTACCAAAATAATATGAAGTTCTTTAATACTCATCCTTAAAGCCAATAATATGGTAATGTACCCTAATTATAGTTTATCTAAATCCAGATTCCAATGTTATTGTTAAACTTCCTTTGATACAAACTGTAATGCTTTGACCCCAAAATCCTGGAGTCGGTGAATTATATTAATACATCTTCGTGATTAAAAGGAATCAAGTCTCAAAGGACCGATCAGTTTAACAGTCTTGGAAAATAGATTACATAAATGAACGTCACATTACACTTTATAATATAATACATAACATAGATAATACATTGATAATTCCATTATTCCTCTATCTTAACCCATCATATCAATCATAATACACATATTGGCATCCTTTGAAAATAAAACATAATAAATGGGTGATCTCAAATTCTCAGTAAGGGTAAATAATTCAGTGGAAGCAATAAAATTTTAAGTCAATATGTAAAATAAAAACAACAGCCTTTTAAACATAAACTTTAACATAACATGGAAAAATTAAATCAATCATTCCCATATATACATTCACATGGATATTATACTAGTTGAATAATCACAAGTAATAACTAATTTAACAGTGAGGGAATGCATAATGATGGACATAATAACTAATACATAAAGGCCTTATGCCAAGACCATTTAGAAATGTTATGTTAAGGACTTTTTCCAAGACACTAGATTGTCTCATTAGACCTACCGATGCTTTCAGGGGTTGAAGCAGTCCCCACCCGTCACTTACTAAGTTCAATGAATTCCTCAAATGAAAAGGGTGAAACATAACATAAACATTCGTATTAAAACAACATTAAAAATATCAATACATTAATTGTAAACCATGAATGATATAAAAATATAACATTCATAATCAAACATATCATAACTCATTAAATATAATATGGAAGATTGTATTATAATAAATCAACCTCAATCAAGAATAACATCTTGTAAAGGATATTGACAAAGTTGAAAATGATCATTAAAAATCTTTGAGAGAAATATACCTCTTTCATGAAATCATTTAAATTTCACACTATTTATAAAGGGATACATTTAGAATATATTTTATAATAAAATTTTCACATACCTCATTGAAACTTTTTAAAGGAATTAACATTTTAAAACAATCATGTCCATATATATAAATCCTTCAAATCATTTTGAAAACATGGACACTAATTAAATAGTTTTAGAAAAATAAATCTTTATAAAATTTAAAATGATGATCTAGTTTAAGATACCATTACATAAAACCTAAAAAGATTCTTTTTGAAAATATTTTTATGAAACAAGGACATTGATGTTAAATATTTTTGAGTAAATACTTATACATAAACAATCTAAGATAATAATGAGATTGAGGATTTAACCCTTACCTTGTACTTTCCTTTAGTTGAGGGTACGTATATACTCCAGTATAATGACCGTAGTATGTTATTAAATTATACTAGAACCATGATTTTAAATATGATATCATACATGATTCATTTATGACTTTATACTTCACATTTAATAATAACTTCTATGTTAAAGTTACATTTTAGGTAATAATCGCTTTCTTTATCGTACGTGTTTTAGCTTGTTATTATTGATCATATATGTTAGATAATGATTTAAATACTTCCATAATATAAAATATTATTTATATATCATATATATTCAGAATATAAATATGTTTAATAGATAGATATATGAAATGGAAACATTGTTCATAAAGACGGCAGTCCATAGGTACACATGAACGTTGTTTCCATTTTCATATTGAATAGTATGGAAGTAATTATATGATATATATTTATCTACAAAAATATATATTATTCTAGTAGAAATATTATTTCATATATCTCTTACTTAATCAATATATATATTTATAAATATTCTAGAATGGTGATCATTGAAGATGAATCTCATCGCATCCTGGAGACGGTAAGTCGTACGTAGGCACAAGCAACAATATCATTTTTTTGACAGTGAAACGGTATTAAATTAGATGTTATATTATATTTACAGAATAATTACCATGTTTAATCATTATTTATATTAATTATACTCATTATTATACCCATCCAAATAATGATGTGTTAAATAACAAACTACACCACGACATCGAGACGGTAAGTCGTACGTACACATGTATGATGACTTTTTCATTCATAGGATGGATATAATAATGAATATGGTTGTACCATATTTACAATAACATCTCATTATATATAAGGTACTAGAGTTATTATTTTATTATGGAAAAAACTTATAAAGAGGATGTAGAAGAATAAAAAACATGGAAATAGGTGATAAAATAATTACCGTTTCTTTGGGTGCTTCCATTTAATTTGAACAAAAGGTCTCCATAGGATCACTTTATGATCAAATTAAGGCCTACAGGTTGAATTGAGGGTAGTTGGGGGGAGATTTTAGAAGGGTTTTTCTGAGCCAAATGGTATTGGATATGTGAAATTAAGAAAAGGTAATATACACTATTATAAGAGAGGTGAGGGGCACATTATGAAAATATTAAAATATTAATTTATTATAAAATTAATTTCTGTTCCTAATAGCTCCAAATTTATTTCTTTCAATGATAAGGTGAATAAGGGTGAAAAATATGTCAACCAATAGGTTTTAGAAAATGTTAGCTCACCATATTAACCTTATCATTTAGATTTAACTCTTAGTTATACAGTTTAATTTTTACAATGTCATCTTGTATTTTTTTACTAAATGGTAAATATAGTTACTATAAAATTTCTAGAGATCCAAAAAAGGTTCATAATGACATATATAATATTATATAAGTCCTTTTTACGAATAATATGTTTTTATGAATATTATATAATTTAATAAAATATTATTTCTTTTAAAAACGCATTTATTTCAATTTTGACACTATTTAGTATTTGGTTTTAGTAAAAGTAATAACATCTTAATTACTTCAATAAAAATAAATTGAATCAACTATAAAATATCATATTAATCTTTAGAATTAGATAATGTCATAAAAAGTTTCAATTTACATTTATTGTAATATTTATTATATCAATTATTTTAATATTTCATTAATAAGGTAATTACTGCATCATTATTGTATCATCAATAAATATAATTATTTAACGACCATAAATTATAAATAAAGTACCATGATTTATGAAATCATTTTATATTTATAATTAATATTAATATTCTAATTTATTTTATGTGCAACCCTATTTTAAAAATGGTTGAGTTATTAAACATTGAATTTAACATTTTTAACTCTTCTTTAAATAAAATATAATAAATTTTTCAATCTAAACCAAATGGAACAAAAAGGATCTAATTTTATTCCTAAGGTATATTTTGGTCAAAAAAACTTATCCAGTAGAATTAGGACATGTGTTGGGTAAATTTATATTATTATAGTATTATTTCTACCTTTAATTACCCTATTTACATTTAACCATGGTAAACAAAATTCATAAGAAACTATTCACTATAAATTATTTTCATCCTATTGAACCTCACATTACATACTGATGAAATCCATGTCTGTTGGATTTTTGAAATTTAATTCACAGAAATGGTAAAATTATGTTTTAGGCAAATTGGAAAATGTCCCTAGATTGTGGGTAAAAGATGTTACAAAGTTCAATAAAATTTTATATATCTAATATTATTATAAAATGCCTCTAATGTCTTACATTATAATAATATATTTATTATGTATCTATTTTTACTATAAGATAAATTTTAATTAAAAACGATTATTTTAATGAAAAGGTCGGTTTTATGTACTATGAAGTCTTTTTCACTATTCATTAAAAATTGAATGTTGTCAAAAAAATACCAAAAAATCAACCTAAGATAATTTTGATATTCCAAACTCAAAAATGAAGTCTATTTTACTATATTAAATTTTTATGAGTGTCTATGATTAATTTTATTATTGTTCACAAAAGGTCCTAAAATGTAGTTCTATTAAGAAAATAATTTTTTAAAATATATTACTATTTAAAAAAACTTATACATTTCATTATAAATATGTTTTATTTATGTGAAAACATTATAGACATCATTTAAAAATTATATGTTACTATTCATATTAAAATATTTAATTGATAGATAAATATATCGTTTAAATAATTATAATACTAATTTGTTGTTTCACACAAATTCAATCTTCCATATAATGCAATCCAAGTCAGTGTTGCATGCAGTATAAGCTGTTAAATATATTTAGAGAGATAATGTACTATGAAATCATCTGGTGTTACAAAGAAATCCATAAATGTGGGGGTAATTTAATGTAACATAAATTCTATGTAATGTTTTTGATTACATGGAATTATCCAAAGACTAGGCGCTGAGACGGAGTGTGATTTTGAAGCCCGGATTTCCCATAATGATACGTTAAAAATGTTATGCATTAAAAATCACTCAGGAGTGGTTTTACTAAAAAAGTGGAATAACTCTTAAAGGGTGCTCGAATCAAAAATCTAAGGGCATGGTTGCATTTAGGATGGAGGGTTTTCCCAAAGGGAGACTTAATTTATTTGGCACAGGCCTCTAGTGAGAAACCTGAAAATGTAATTACCGTAAATAAAATTAATAAATAAAAATATTTTATTTTTTAAATACTTATAACTCACGAACGGTGACTTTGATTGAAAATATGAGAGCACTGTTGAGCTCGTGAGGTTACTATTTTTTATGAAGAGTCTAACATTGGCCGGTGTGGGACAGTAATTGAATTTAGTTTTTGGTCGTAAATAAAATAATTAAGTAACAATTATTTAATTTTCAAATACCTATAACTCTTAAATGGACACTCGGATTATAAATATGAGAGTATCATTGATATCATGAGGGAGTGTTTCCCTTAAGAGAATATTAAACATGGTCGGCATGGGTAGAGGTTGAAAGATAGTTTGTGGATATTTTTTAAGAGAATAAAAATGGTGTGCATGCGCGGTTTAGGAAACATCTAAATAGGTGCCCAGATTGAAAATATGAGGGCACCATTGCATTTGGAATGATGACATTACCTAAAATGGACCTAACCTCAACTGGTTCTAGTTGATGAAAAAAGTTAATTTTCAGAATTTTCAGAAGATAAATAAAATAAATTAAAAAGATATATTTTTATCTCACTGTTGAGAGGTGGCATGTTAGCACTGTGGTGAGACAACGAGGTGATGAAAAACTCTTTAAATTAATCCCATTAACGAGGATCTTTAACTAAAGTGTAGTATATATTTTGTTTCATAAATGAAATAGAATCATGACATGATGACATAACACAATAAAAACGATGTGACATGTTTCACTTTTAATGTAAGTATGGGTTGGAGAAATAGTTGGAGATACAGAAATTTCTATGATGAATTGACAATGAGGAATCCTCTCCAACATATAATAATGAATGCATTCTCCTTCCACCCTTTGAAGGATATCTAGAAATTTGGGTGGCAGATCAATAATGGAGAACGAAGACGCCTGACCCCGCTCTTCCACGACCATCATTTATCCTAGGATGCGGTTTACTTTTTGTGTTTTGAGTTACCCCGTTCTTCATTCTAAATCAACAAATTCGGATCACCCCACGAATAGGTTGATCCAAATATCACTTGGTCTTTCATGATTGATCTTATTCTCAGGGCTTTTCATCGAGGTTAAAATGTTGATATAACCTAAATCTTTTCCCCCATGTTTTATAATCTAACAAAGAGGGTGAGGGTCGACAAAAACAAGGCTCAGGCCCCTCTTCCATTGTGAAATATTGTGTGATCTTCATGGCCGATCCTTTGAGTTGACTATGAAGCATTTTTGAGGTTATATTAGTGAATACAACACCCCATGGAGGCTCGAGGAGAAGACGGTCCGAAGAACAGACCACCAGAGTATACCCGGTGGTCCACATAAAATCCTTCGGCATGCCAAAACTGGTGGCAGATGCCATGGGAACGTGCTGGAGTGCCATGAAGGAATGCTAAAGAGGATTATGTGGCTAGATCAAGCTGCAGTTGAGTAGTAGGAGCCACCAACGCTCAGGCTGACGGCTGGAGGAGAATGGACGCGGCCATCTGGCCATGTTGGAGGGGCAGCCCGCGCTGTGTTGGCTTTGGTGAACACTTTTACGTTGTCCAGCGAGGACCATTTGTGGGAAAATATGGTGGATGGCTGAGCCAACCATATCACGCATGAACTGAATGCTAGATGGAATCTATGATGGAGTAGACTGGTCCGTTGTGCGGGCCTGGCTGGGGGGTGCATGAACTGGGCCACTGAGCGGCCTGGGTATGATTTACGCTGCCCCGCTTTTGTGGGCTGGGTCAACGGGATTAAACCATGCCTTGGTGTGTCCTGGTCTATGAATGAACCGACCCACATGTTGTGGGCTAGGCTGGATTGAACCTGGCAGCAGGGCGACCCGGGGGGCTAGACCCCTAGAAGAATCGTGACGGGGCCAGTAAGGTCCAATGGGCCTAGCCTAGTAGCAAGGCCAGACCAGGCCGACTCAGAACCAACCGGGTCGGGTACGGTTGCCGAACTAGGTCACGCCAAGTGGGACCCCCAGGCCGGGTTGGTTGGTTTGGTTTCACCGGGTCAGACAGGGCCCCGACACAACCGGAGCTTGTTTACTAAAACACCAATATCATTCAGATCGGTCATCCAATTGATGAGATGTTTGTGGCATTGGAAGCCTCGCGATGAGGCGGTTATTTTGGAATAATATAAGGAGGATTTAATGAAAATTTAAATACAAATAATGGATTGAGGTGTGTATTCTCCCAGAATCAAATCGTATTCGTGCCTGAATCCTACGGCTAGTTGAGAACCAAAGACTACTGAAAAGTGGTCCCATGTGACCCTATAGGCCTAGAAGACAAGAAACCATGTACAAATCATTTCCAAGAGACCCTGTGTGGATCAAGTCCATGAAATGTTGTGTGGATCAACTCCAAGAGTCACTGTGTAGATCATCTCGAAGCGACCTTGTTTGGATCAACTCCAAGCGACCCTATGTGGATCTTCTACAAGCAACCCTGTGTGGATCAGCTCGAAGCGACCTTGTGTGGATCAGCTCGAAGTGACCCTGTGTGGATCAACTCCAAGTGACCCTATGTGGACCCGCTACAAGTGACCCAAAGTAAATCAGATACAAGGAACCATGTGTGTATTAGCTCTATGTCACCCTATGTGGATCGACTACAAGTGGCGTTGTGTGGACCAGTTATGATGGCCTAAGTGGTAAGTGGCTCCATGTGACCCAAGAGACCATTGGTACTCTTCAAGGATGAGTACCTCAGTAGTCCAAGGTGTTCAATGTTACGACTAATAGTCTTGTTTTCTATACTTTTTATTATACATGTGTGAGCTAATAGTACCTCATGTATACTTTCCTTTGTGGTCTGGGGTCCCAACTGAGTATTGTGTTACTTACCCCTGCATGGGCTTTTCCCACACATATTATGTCCCGTGTAAGAGATCGACACTTCTGTGGAGACCTTGGTGGTCCAAGACCAGGTGTTTCTTTGTGAGACTGGATGGACGGATGCTTCTACAAAGACCTTGGTGGTCCGGTACTAGGTGGTGCTCAGTGAGATGGGACAGATGGATGCTTTGATGGAGACTTTGGTGGTTTGAGACCAGGTAGTACTCATTGAGATGGGATGAACTTGTGTACTTCTATATCTACAGGTAGATACCCTACACCTACCCTTTAGGTGGGGTCTCGAGCGGACGGATCGTGGCAGTTTACATTCCTTTTTTGGTTTTGGTCTTGTATTCTGGACCCATTGTACATTCAGTTTGTATTTTACTCACTATATTTTTCTCAGTGACAGTTGTGATTTACTTCATGTTTACTTTTCACAGTTTGAGTTATGTGCATTTGTAAAGGTTTAATCGAAAATGCATTCCCTTTTTGGGATATGCCTATTCGGTTCTAGATGTCAACCCATGGGCTATGGAAAGTAGTCTTGGGGTAGTCATGACATGCGCCCTAGGAGACTTGTCATGACATAACTCATTCCATCAGTTTTACATCCAAGAAATACCTCTCCATCACCTCTCTCGTAAAAATTTATCATGTGTTTAACTTTGAGATTAAAGAAACTGGTGTTTCTGATAATCATTATATTTTACTAAATCAATTTATTTCCACATCATATATTATATTATGTATCTAATTAATTTATTTTTATTAAAAAATGATTTGAGATATAAAGGACAACAATTCCTCTAAAATAATCTTTCAAGCATCCTATTGTAACACCCCACATTTTCTATTTTGGATATATAACAACTATAATATTTTTAATAATATAAAATGTTGCTTATTTTTAAATTTTTTAAATTATTGGGGAAAAAATGGTAAACACATTTTTATATTAACTGAATGAGGTAATAAAGTGATATTAAAGGTCATGTGATAAAAGATGTTGCATAGATACTCAAAGGTTTTTGTAACTATGCATTCCTAATAGATGATCAAAAACCACATTTTTCATGTCCAAGCCTCCTAAAACCCATAATTATCAATTTATAGATTTTAATGGTGGTGTTATTAAATTTTATAAAATTTGTTTCTTGATAAATTCATTTATAAAATAATTTTTTATGTATTTTTTTTTTTCCATTATTATAAGTTATTATTTTAATTGGTTTGGAGTTATATAATTTTTATATTTTTTTGGTATTTTTATTGAGGTTGAATGATAATTCGGTGTATGTGAAATGTTTTTTAATATTATTAAAAAATGAATCTTGAGAGGGGAATTTAATTAAATAATAATAATAATATTATTATTATTATTAAATAAATGTGTAAAATGAGATGCCCTATTATTTTCCCCCATTCAAATTTACAAATGGCATAAGGGGATAGAGATCATTCATTCTTTATTCCCCTTTAATCATCACATAGTGTCCACCATGGATGGTTCAAGGTCATATTTAATTAATTATTAATTATTTATTTCCCATTTCCTTTTCTATTTCAATTTTTTTTCTCAATTAGGGTTTATGGCGTATTTTTTATTTCTCTATGTCAAGGAAAAACACCCAAAACACATGGCGATTGTGACACCCAGATATTTTGTGATTTTTTTCGAAATAATTTAGTCTTCTTAATATTTAGCTAGTCATACAACACTAGAAATAGTTTTTTTATTATTTCTTATATTAATGAACTTATTCATACACTCATTATATTCATGTCTATGGTATGTTTCCACCATAAGCAACACTGACTTGGTCTATGTTATAAGAAACACTGAGTTTCTACGAAACATCATTTTATTGTTATAACTATTTAAATGAAATATTTATAAACTATCTATTAAACACAAAAATAGTAATAGTGTTAAATACATTCAAAATATTTTTTATTTTTATATTATATAAATAAAACATGTTTATTATAAAAAATATAATTCTTAGTAATGTCTTTATATGTTTTAATATATTATTTTCTCAAATGAACTCCTTCTAGTGTCCTTCTATGAAAAAAAATTATTTCATCCAATTTTAAAATTTTAATTTGATAAAATAACCTTAATTTTTGAATTAATAATGTCAAAATTATATTTGGAAAAAATTTTGGAATTTTTTAAAGAAACCTCTTTTTCTATGAATAGTGAACAATACTGTATTTTAGTTAAAAACTACTCTTCATTTAAATAATTATTAGTGTTAAATTATATTTTAAATTGCTTTATAAAGTCACAATTGATTAATAATACTTATATTAATCCAAATTAGGTGATTTTAATCATTTTTATTTTGAAGTTAGATATAACCACTTATTGAACTTTTGAATGTTTTTACAATAAAAAACATGTTTTCCCACCACGCCTGTAGGATTTGCATTAAACATAATTTTCCATCTTTGGTGATATGAATTTTGAAAAATAGTAATAAACGAATGTAATAAATATATTATTTTGGCTCTAATGAGATCAACATATTTTTTTTATAATAAATACTCGTGAAAGTGATTAAAATTAATTACAGTGATTAATGTAAAACTAAACTAAATAAGAGACTAAAACTTTATCTTAAGGACCAAATTGACCTATACAATTTTACAATGGAAATTTTATCCCAATTATTATACCATATAACTTCTTGTTTCTACTTTAATGGGTTATTTTTATATTATTAAATGGAATTTCTCTATATAAAAGGATATGTATGGAAAAATAAAAAAACAGAACTTTCCTTTTCTTTAACTTCAATAAAACATTGAGATGTGTAAAAATTATCAAATTTTAGGTTGAAAATATCCATTAGATAAAATAATATTTTATGTTTATCATAATAATTTATGATTAATTTTTAGGGATTATTTAGTTACATAAAATTATTTATAAACACAAACATAGTGATTATTTGGTTGATAATTAACTGAAATAAATGATAAAATAATTTTTAAAAATGAAATAATTTGATTGAATTCTTATATCAAATTAATTTTTTAGATAAATATATCATGTTAAATAGCTAAAACATAATATATTTGAATTCAAAAAAAACATCCCTACATCCATACATTACTCCATCAATCGTCCCATTTAGTAGAAATCAATCCAAGGAAGCCCATTGGTGATAACCAAAATGTGTTACCCAAAAAAGAGGGAACATCCTCCCTTAATCTCCTTTATCATATTTTCATCCTCCACCCCTCCACTATCTTTATTCCATGATTATAAAAAAACACCAGTATCCTAAATATACTTATTTTTTTATGATAAGGGTTAGACATAAACTTACACACAATTACATCTAATGGGTATCGAACATACTGTTCATGTGTATGGTGAACTATCGTGTCATGAAACAATGTTTTCTCCTTAATAATTTATTACTTATAATTGTTGGAATTATGATGGAATATAGTTTTATATATTATGTATAATATATTTATTATGTCTCTAATCTTTTATAATTTTTTTACAACACATATCCTTAAACATTACATTTTGTGTAAATATGATAATTTTGTTTGAAGAAATGTCAATTACTGCCCTCTCAAAATGAGTTTATTCGTTCACACATTACATGGAATGTGTTAAAGATGGGTTTCATAAAATTACATGGTATACTATTTTTTAATTATAATCTATTAATGATGTATATACATATAATTCATTAACTCTTTTTATTTCAATACAACAATTAAATAGAAGAAATGTTCATGTGTGTGTACGACCTACCATCTCCATGAATGGTGTATTCCATTATTTAATTATATATTATATAGATTATTATAATATACATATAATGAATATAAATGATACATATATCATGGTTTATAATATGTTAATCATTAAAGAAGTATACAAACTAAAGATACTACAAATTATGACACATGTGAAAAATAAAGCGAAGATTGCCTAAAGGGAAAACATAACATAGAATTGTTAATAAGTGGTTAATATAAAGTCATAAGAAAACTATATATGGTATTGAATATAATAATATGGTTTTGTTATACAATAAAAATATATTTATTTTACATGAGGTATGAATGAGTACGTTGAAATTGAAGACACTAGAAAATTGAATTTCAACTCACTTTTCCTTTTCATGACATACATGATTTATTCAGCACCCATTCCTTTTGTGTTGTGTGTATACTTACCAGGAGATAGGTCCACTAGGTCGAATACCCTGAGGGGGGGTGAATCAGTGTATAACAGATTAAAACTTTCTCCCATTCGGAGCTTGTTTCGTTGTTAGACAAAACTCAATTCTCACTCCCTCTCGTAGAAATATATGAAGAGATATGAAATCATTCATAGGACACGGTGATTTTAACTTGGATCACCCTCACTTGCTTATGTCCATGGGGAATACAATGATAATGTTCCTATATACTAAATTCACTAAGGCTCACTGCCAATAATGAGTAAAAAGTTCTGGATAGATCTTATTTTCCCATGATCACAACCTTTACAATGTTTTGTGTCTGCTGATTAAATTCCCAAGGTTAACTCCTTATGCCTCTTCTTATAGCTCACTACCAGTGGAAATTCTCACTGCCTTCCTCTACCTTCGCTCACTGCTCATGGAATGGAATCCACACATAGTTTATCGAATTGTAGGTCAACCATAGTTTATGGACATGTGGGTCCCTCCATTTTCATGAATTCATGCATCCTCAACTATAGGTAGATGCTATGTTGAAGTCCTATTTTTAACCATACATGAAGTCACCATCCCAGGTACTAGTAGGTACCAGAAAATACTTTCGAAAACTGATTTGAGGCTTTCAAAATCCACCTTGTGAAAATTGTGAACCACCTATTCTCCCGCGTACTGAGTACCGAGTTTGGTACATGTCACTACCACAAAATTGAGTTTCTGCAGCCCCACCCATTATCAGCACTCAAAAAAGCAATGATAAAGGGAAATTTTAACAGTGCTAAAAAACACACTGTTAAAAGTGACAGTTTATCAGTGCTTTTTTTAGCGCCGATAAATCCCCCCCCCCTTTATCTGCGCTTTTTTAGTAGCGCTGATAATGGGGGGGATTTATCAGCACTTTTTTTCTAGCACTGATAAAAGTGTATATTTAAAAAAATCGTAAAAAATAATAACATGAGTAGAGTTAGGGTAGTAAATTTAGGGTACAATAAACTAAAAATTAATTATGCCAATCATTTTTATTTAAACCATTCTTTTAAAATGTCATTAATTTTTTAGAAAACTTAATCTTTTATTTGGAATTTGATGCATATTTTATTTATAAATAATTTTTAAATTTAAATTCACCTAAATTTATAATTTGTAGTATATTAATGACATTTCTAAATGAAGACAATATTATAAAAATATTTATTTACTTTTTTGACATGGGTATTCTATATTCTTAAATAAAATTTAAATATTTGAAATTATAAATGGGACATTAAAAGAGTTATGTCAGATAAATAAGTAGTTAAAAAAATATGGTAGAGTTACGGTAGTGAATTTAAAAAATAAACGGATAGAGGATAGAGTTAGAGTTTTGGAAATAAATAAACGGGTTAAGGTCTGTACATCACATTTTTTGTGGGTATCCAAATCGTTATCATATTTATTTGTAATTCAATAATTAATAATAGAGTTTGGCCCAATGATAGTGGTCCTGTGAGGTGTATACAAGGTCTCAAATTCAAGTAGCTATGGATTCATGCCGATGTGTATTTTATGTTTATTTGTTGGTTTGTAATTTTAGATCTATATTTCATCCCCTCACACAAAAGATCTGAGAGAATCTCACTATCCTATTAGAAGTCAATGTTGAGAATGACCTTACCTTCTCATTTCGGTAATGTATTTCCCCATTACAAGACGAGGTTTCCATCATGATTGGATTTCAATTTTGAATTAGTTATAAAATAAAAAAAATTGAATTTGTTTTTTTTCTTCGTTTTTTACATTTTAATTTTTGAAATTTATTTCCGTATTTATTTCAATTTTTCAACATCTATTTATCATTAAAAAAGATGTTTGAAGTTAATTTACTAGTTAATTAAACTCATAATTCTTATATCATTTCTGAAATATCTTGTGATTAAAATACATGATTATAAATTCACTGTTGTGGTGTGCGATTTTTTAAAAGATATTGGAAAACATATTTTTCAAAATTTTAATTTGATTATTGAATTAAAATAACAATTTCATGTGTTTTTTGAATATTTAAAATACATGCATCTTTTTTTGGAGGGGTTTGTATTTAAAATTTCATTTGCTTAAATTTTTTGATGCTTCAGCCATAAAACATGTTAATTGAAATTTTGTGCAAGAGTTTTACATTAATTGAATGGTTTAATGTGTTGACATGAATTAATTGCCAATTGCATGTTTTAAATGAAGGATTTTGTTTTGTGTGTTGGGCATTGTTGATCCATGTAGCATGTGATTGTCCTTTTTTGTGCGCATATGTTCGTGTGTGTGTGTGTGTGTCTATTGTATATATGTATTTATTTATTTATAAACACACATAAAAAGTATATTTTATAAATGCATTCAAAACTGATCTTATAAATATATATTAATATAAGAATAAATATATTAATATATAAATATAACTATAAATATATATTAATATACAGATATATATATATATATATATTAATATATGGATATATACATATATATATTAATATATCAAAATATGTATATATTAATATAAGTAAATATAAATATATATATTAATATAACAAAATATAACCAAATATATGTTAATATATTTATATATATATATATTCATATAACTAAATATATGTCAATATGTATATATATATATTAATATACGAGCAAATATAACTAAATATATTTATAAATAAAGAGATATACCAATAAATGAAGTGAAAACAATATAGTGGAGTGCTTAAGGCTTAGGCGCATAGGAAACAGGTCCCGAGTTTGAATCATGGGGGAGGCATGTCGAGCGCGCAGGTGGGGAGTAATGCCTAGAGATTTTAAAGGAGATGAGAGTACTGTTAAAGGCTGAAGATGGGGTTGGGTGTGCGAGCTGTAGTGGGGGAGGCTATTGAAGGGAGGATTCAAGCGCTATTGAATCCCCTCCAAAATATATTTTTATTTTTTTTAGTTTTAAACCTTTATCAACACTTTTAAAAAATCATTGATAAAAGGGGTCCTTTAACAGCACTAATAAAAGACCCCTTTTATCAGCATTCTTTTAGCGCTGATAAACAGCCCCTTTTATCAGATATTTTTTAGCGCTGATAAAAGGGACCTTTATCACCACTTTTCTGAGCACTAATAAAAGGTTCGTCCATTTACCTTTTCATAGATTAAAAATGTTTTTAGCACTGTTTATGACCTTTTCAAGTACTGATAAAGGACATATTTTTAGTAGTGTGTATCACCTCCCTCAATACTATTTTTGCTTCTATATACCACTATCTCCTCCGCATACCATTTCTTCCACTTTGCGTTTTTGAATTTTCCTTTGTCCATGAAATGTTCTCTATTCGCGGACTATCGTCGGTTCTGCGTACCGGAGCTTCCCCTCCACATACCACTTGTAGAAATCTCTCTCGCGCGTACTGGAGATTCCTCCTCCGCATACCGAGTACACTAATTCCACATACCATACTTCATCCTCCGCGTACCAGAATTCCTTTTTTGGATAAGAAGCCCTGCAAATTCCATCGATAGAATTACTTCTATGTGAACCACTTCAACATTTGTAATCCACCCTTTGTGAACTTCCTTTGGCCTTTTCTGAAATCCCAGATAAAAAATATTTTCTCTAGTGATAGTTCATCTCCATAGTAATCGATGGGATTAGAAACTATTATATAGGAAAATATATCTAAAAAATTTGATTATCCAAGATTTACCAAACCACCAATCCGGCCTTCACCACTTACTAATCCTTTTGACGTTGCGAACCGTAATCCATCTGCGAACCGTTTTTAATAACCAGTCTATGTACTGCCTACATTCTTACGCTATCCATATTTTCCATCAATGAAATTCCATCCATGCACTGCATCACCTTCCTCAGTAAACCGTTTTCCGTTTCGCGAACCACTCGAGTGTACCGTTCCTGCCGCTCCGCATACCTTTCCCATACCATGGTATGCAGACCATGAATTACAGAATGCGGTTCTCACCCATTGATAATTTTCTACAAATTTCGTCATACTGTTCACTCATATGAATAAATCATTCCTTTCCCAACATCAAACTCCCGATATTGAGGCCTAAAAATATGGCAAACACTGGGAAACTACGCCACCTTAAAAACCTATCTTCAGAAAATCCCAACCATACTCACATGCAGTCATTTGGCTTTGTCAACAAATACAATCTCACCCAAAACATACCCATATAACACCTTGAGGTATTTTTACCAACAAAATACCCCTATGGGTATGTTGACAACTCTTCTCATAACAATTCTTCGCATTTTGATACCTCATTAAAACTCCATCCAACTTCAACCACCATTCGCTTCACACGATTGTGATAGAGATGAAGGATTTACTCAAGAAATAATCTAATCCAACATTATCCATGATCAGTGTGAGAAACAAGAGTATTATGAATATTTAATCAATGAATCACTTCATTTCTAATCACTAGTTGTTGATACCATACTGATACACTGATACCATTGAAATACTTTCATCAGGAACCTCATCCATCATGATATCTAATCATTGATCAATCACTTCTAGCATTGTCATATTTAATTATCCCCCTATATTATAGCTCTCCCAAACAGCTTCATCTCATCTTCAAATCCCCATATCTCGCTGCTCAACTTAAGAGATTCTCCATGTGTCTTTTCTCCCCCTAGAATAGTCTCACTTTCTCCCCCTTTGTCAATGAACCTAAAGGGCGCTTCAAGGTTGTCTTCAACCAGGTAAAAAACAAATATAATCATATTAGGGAAAAACACATCATACCTTGGGTAGAGTGAGTGACCACATTGACACTTTTTCAAGTGCGGGTAGTCGACTGGACACCTAGAGCCAGTTGATGCCTTTCAATCCCTTCTTTGAGTAAGGCCTTTGTAAAAATATATGCAACTTGTTATTATATAAGAACTTACTCTTACTTCACAATCCCCTTATCCACCTTATCCTTGATAAAATGATATTTTATTTCAATGTTCTTTGTCCATGAGTGATGGACAATATT
This sequence comes from Viscum album, assembly GCA_963277665.1. Taxonomy (NCBI): domain Eukaryota; kingdom Viridiplantae; phylum Streptophyta; class Magnoliopsida; order Santalales; family Viscaceae; genus Viscum; species Viscum album. The sequence goes on from OY728155.1 coordinate 731,517,160, forward strand.
TTTAGTAATATTTATTGCACATGAATTATCACAGTGGATTTTTTCCCAACACCATGGATGTATTATAATATTCTTATAACAAATTTTATGCTTATTTACTAATCCATTTGATAATATTTCTTTTATGGGGTTTAGGTTTCAAATATTACCAAATCTGTAAGATATTTTTTCTCGATTTTTCAATCATTGAGGAATAAGTTTTTTTCTCTAACATTGTTTTTTGAGGTGAATTCGACATTTTATATCATGAATAACCTTATTTACATGATATTTTATGATTCTTGTAATTTAGTTTTCTTACATTGAGATCATGATCCCATATTACCAAGTGGTAAGAGTTTATTGAAACAATCTCACTGATTTTCGATATTGTTAATTATTATGCTTCTATTAATGAAATATTATGATCCATATCTTAATAACTCTCCTGAGGTTTCTTATCCTATGGTTATTCGTTTCATATTCATTTCATTGTACCATTTGTTCACTATTTGGTACATTATAAGATCTATAAACTATTTTTAAGAAAGATTGACTTTACCCTCTCGTCAGTCGGAAATATGTGCTGCTTTAAAATAATTTCTTCTAAAATTTTTCCATAAATATTATATTATTCTCTTATGATATTTAAAAGAAATTTTTATCCATCATTTAAATTTTTTTTAAAATGGTTTTTATTAATGAATCTTCTTGTCATTTTCTAATAAAGGATCCTTTCTAAACATATTATGGAGCAAAAGGAATGTTCAACATGTACAGATTGATCTACCATCAAGACTTAAATTCCCTTGAATCATTCTTTAAAAGATGAAAATGTTTCTTTAAAAATTTCAAAATATTCAAAAAAAATCAATTTTTTATCAATGAATTTTTTTAAAACGATTTCAAACTATTTTTAAATATTTTATGTAAAATTAATATCTAAATATGTTGAAAATTTATTTATAAATTTTAAAATAATGTTAAATGAAATGGTTCTCAAAACATATCCAAAAATTATTTATATTTTTTAAAATTATATTCTATGAAGTGATTTTTAAAAAAATTTCAAGGTCCGTTTATATCATTTCAAGGAAAAAGGTTTTCAAAATGACTTGATGCCTTCTTTCTTAGTTTTCAAAGTATTTTCAAAGGAAATAGTTTTCAAAAGATAATAGTTTTTAAAATAAATTTTTGTTATGATAGAATTATATTTTCCTTGGAAAATTGTATTAGTAGATCATTTAAAATTATTTTCCATAATATATTTCATCTATTGAGGTTACTCGTTTCTTTTTAGGAAAATTATAAAATTATTTCACTCATATTACTTCTCTGAATGGTATAGGTTTTGAAGAAGTTGAGTTTATCAAAATCATTTCTCTTTCATCGGTTATATACTTCTGAAACACACTTCATTTAATGGTTTTTTCATTTTGTTTAATGATTATTAAACATGTATCTTTTTTTATATGTTATGATATGATTACATTTTTATGATACCAATTTAATTTCATGGGTTATGTTATGATTCATTATAATTTTTAGGTATAAGTGTGTATGATTTTATTATGAGATGAGTGGGACATATCTCCCTCCAATTAATTTGTAAAATATTTCTATATCATGGTATAATGACGTGAATCAATTATATGGGCTTGGTACATTTTTGTATAATTTTTAAACCTGTCCCTTATAGGGAAAGCACTATGAATGGGGATAGTGGTGTGTCTCGCGATGTAGGTGTAGTCAAGATAAATATAGACGGAGGAGAAACTATATCCACTATGGGAACACGGTGAAACATTATCCACTATAGGAAGATAGGGAAAGCTTTTCTATTATAAGGAATATACTAAAACTAGGGATAGTGGTGTGTCCCTCATAGTAGGTTCAATTCCCATGAATTTTACGGATAAGTTCAAGAAATGTGTCTTAACTTATATGGATTGATATCACAGGTTTATGTATGCTAAAATTCCACGTGTTATTACTATGACATGCTTTCTTGGATTATTTTATTTATTTCTTTATGATTCATGTATTATGAACTACCAAACATTATTCCATGATTCGTGTTTCTGATCTTATGATGTGCAGGGTATGATCTTCTAAGGTTATGATCACATTCTCATACCCCTATGCTCATGTTTATGCTTATATATCTCCATTATTTACCTTGTTGATAATTTGAGATCACCCTTTTTATGTTTCCTTCACTTGGTTAGGAAGATATATTTTATGTTTTATTTTTCTATGAAGTGTGCTTGTCTGGAAGAAACTAGTGGGAGATAATGTAGCTCATTTATGTACCAGTGTTTATGTTTCCATGTTTCCAAAAAAACTAAACTAAAACAGTCTTTGAGAATCTGTTTATGTAATCTATTATATATTCCTAAAATGTGATGTAATTTCTATGTATGTAAATATTGGTTCATTATAGGAACATCAGATTAGAAAGGATTAATATTTATATTCTTACCCTAGTTTATCTCTACTTCATTGTGGTGTCATATTTCCATGACTTTTGAGTCGGGGATACTATATTTTCCTATTAATTTGGTTAATCCATATTTTTTGAGTGTTTTAAATTGATAAATTATTTTCAAAATGTTATTAAAAATTTTATACATCGAATTTATAAATTAATTACATGATCTATATTTAATTTCATGTTTTGTTGGATGATGTTCCATGGATTTATTATGTAAAATTTTCTACTTACCTTGTATACCTATTGCATGTTTAAAAAGGCCTAAATATTTTAATAATGATATAATGGAAACAATATCAATGATTTTTTGAATTATATCTCTTATTCGATTCTTCTCTTGTGGAAATTATTTACTTGAATATATAAATTCTTCTTTACCTATGATAATACACATAATGTGTTTATCATATTATAAACATGTTTTTAAATTGAATAATGAGAAAAATTATATGGAATGAAATTTTATTCTTTATAATGAATTGGGCATAAAAAATTTATGGTTTTTCATTGATAAGTATTTTTTTTGGTTTCTCTTAAGTGATGATATAAAGTACTTATACATTTCAGTTAAATTATCTAGCTTGAATAAATGTTTAAAATTGGGTTTCTACAATAAGTATTAGTTCTCATGAATTATTCCACTATACTAGGACTACACCATCCATGTCTAGATTCCTCTCAGACTATGCTGGACTATTATGATTCCACATAGACTAGTTTACTTAAAGGTTCACCGCTGGTAGAGTATTTTTCTGGGGATAGTAGGATAATATGATTAGTAATTGGGACTGATTTCACTCTTCCTATCCAAAACCAATAGTCATGACACCACTCTATATATGGGGAAATAGTTATTATGAGACTCAAAATAGTATCTATATGGGATCACCATAGGTGAAGGATTCTACTCTGGCTAATGAATATACCTGCTTTAATTGGATTCCCCTTTCCTTGACACCATGTTCTTAGATGAGAAAGAATATTTGTTGAATGGTATGAGAAAAATAGTTCTCCCTATCTGAGTCATATAGTTTATTCACCCTTGATTCTTGGTTATTCTATTTTATTTTAAATTCTCTATAAAATAATGAATTGTTATATACCCATAATTTTTTGTTCCCTTTAATTATTCCTTCCACATTCCGGCATTGTCATTTTAAAATATTATCTAAAATGTGTTCTTATGATACTTAATTTTTCAAAAGGTAAAAAAATATTATTTTCATATATGTATTTCAAACTAGAATGAATATTTTTTCAAAGGTGTGTAATGTATAGAATACTTATTGGTATACTAGTTGGATTTCTCTCAAACCATACATAAGTACACTAATGTGTATGTAATATTGGTATTTTATTTATTTATCTTGCAGGTATGCCTGTATCTTGTGTCAATTAAGAGTGGACCACATCTTGACAGTGATGTTATAATGGCGGTGGCATATAAATTTATTTGTGTGTTACCTATGTCATGAAATGAAAATATACTTTCAAGTTTATAGTTCTCTAAATATGGATGGATAAACTCCAAAACATAGGTTTTATAACATGATAATGGATCTAAGATTAAGAATTCTTGTGAAGTAAATGGTCAAGAAATTGTTTTCCAGAACAAGTAATTTTTGGACATCGCGATTGAATGATGGAGAGAAAATGTTATGACATACTTTAATTTTTTATGTTGATGTTATAAAATATTTTTTATAATGGGTTGAAGAAAAAATATTTATATATGGTTTTCTCAGAATGATACATAAGAGTAACTTGGATATTGATTATGATTCATCATTCATATCTGGACGAGATACCGGAAAGCATAGGTTACCCTGATCAATTGTGGGTCCACTCTAAATGTTAGAATGTGGTGAAATAAATTGACTAGCTAGGCCCAACTAATAAATTGGGGTGTAACCGCTAATACATGGGTCAAATGTATTATTATGATAATATAATATATTTTTTAATTTTCAATTACTATTTTAATCTTTTTAACTTCTTTGAAATTTAATAAATTAGTTGTGTTCTCCCATGGATTTAGGATTAAAGTTTGAACACTATAAAACTATTTTTCCATTTATTTTTTCTTAAATGTTTATTTCATTTAGTTACAGTTTTTTGAGTGTGTCATGGAAGGAATCTAGTGTGTGACTTATATGTGGATTCAATTTTATGTTATTATACATAAATGTTATTATAATATTCTACTTTGGGATATTTTGGAGATGTGTTCTATTATTCAATATTATATATGGTTTTCTTTTTCTGATCATAAGTTATAAATCTGGAAAATTTATATAAAATATGTGGTTTTTCCAAGGTTATACGCTCTCAGAACAATTCACTTTGGGTATCATTATTTTCAGAACATTTTTTGGGTATTTAGTGGGAGATAAATATTTAAAATGTTATGTCATTAGAAGAAGTTAAGGTCTAGTTAAATAAATTAGATAATATAAACTTCAACTTTTAGGGTATATAGCTTGATATTTATCTAATTCACAGGGTTTTGAGGTTATATTAAATGGATTTACAAAAAAAATCAATAGAAAAATATTAATGATATTCCATTTCAATAGATAAATGATCTAGATTAAATATATGAGATGCCTATAACTATGAATAAGGAGTTCATAATGTGGTTTTTATATGATAATAAAATGTTTAAACAATGGTTGGACTTATAAAAAATCATGTCATGATTCAAAGTTGTCTTAAATCATTTAAGGTAATGTTCACCAAAGATGTGTTGGATTTATTTTTACTCTCTATAAAACTATAATCATGGGATGTGATGGTAACTTTTATCAGTAGTTTTTGAGGTAATTATAACCCATTTATTGAGGATATTAAAGATATAAATCTGAATAAGAACCATATATAGATGGATTTTCAGCAACCTAGTAGAAAAATAAAAATACAGAAAGTAGAGGAGGTTCCATAAAATCCACTAGTTGAAGGAAATCCAATGATAGATTAGTGGAGATAAGTTAAGGTAGATTAGATGGAAACAGGACCAGAAGTTGACACTTGGAGAAGATGGGAAACCTGAAGAAATATAATAGAGACCAGATGGTATGTTTCATAAGGGGATATTCTTGATTTACAAGTTCTTCAATAACTATATCTAAAATTTAAAACTTTTTGTTGTTGATTGTTAACATTTCATTTAAATCATGGATCATTTATTCCATGGATTCATTATTTTATATAAATAATAGTGTACTCATGGGTAATTATATATCTAAATGATTCATAAAGTATTTTCTAGCTGATGATGAATTTTTTAGATTATGGGGAAGTGGGATGTGAAATTTTTAATGTAAAACATAAGGTTTATAAACTTATAGAGAGTTTGAGATATTCTAGGATTATAGAATAATTTAACTTTCATTGGTCAAGTGGGTAAATCAGGATATAAAACTGGATTCTAAAATTGAGTATATATGATTAATCTGGGATCCATAGTTGTGGATAGATGTGTAATATACAATACATTGTATATATCTAATATTTTATATGGTATAAATATTTCCAAAATGAAAACTTTAAAAGGTTTAGTGACATGGAATTTCATTATTGGTCACCTTAGAAGGTAGAATATGTGAGTATTTACACATAAGGGTATATTAAATCTTGATTAAGTGGAGTTCATATTTTGTTAGAGTTATACAAATGGAAAGTATAGAAATGGGTTATTTAATATAAATTTAAGCACACATAATTCTCATAAGATGGTGCTTTGAAATTTTAATTTTTATGGGCCTCCACTAGTCCATTCTCATAGTGTTTATTTTGTAATTTTTAAATTCACTGATGATTAAAAATGGAATGTATGGTTTTACATCCTTAATAAACATTTATGGTGCTCAAAGTGTTCATTTGATGGACCTCCATGAATGAAATTTATAACAAAATTATGGTTCATAAGATAAGGTTAGGTAATGGTGGTAATTATTATAGTACTAAGTTTTTTAGGTTTTACTAGTGAAATGGAATGTGATTTGAGAAGAATATAACCAAAACAGAAGATCACAATGGTATGGTGGATTGTATGAATGAAATTTTAATTAAGAAGTATTATAACATGAGACTACATTATATATTTCCCTTATAAAGTTGTGTGAAAGTAGTTAATTGTGTTGTTTACCTTGTAAACATGGGTCCTTTAACTATAAGGGTATAGTTTTTCTCAAACCATCCATTTTTATTTTTCTGGTGCTTTGAGGGTGATCATGGTCTATTCATTATTGTATATAATTTTCTTAATATAAAGTATAATTTTCAAAGAATAATATCCTTTTTGTGGGTCCCCATACTAATCATGTATAGAATAGTTAACCCTTACATAGCTTTGTTTTCATGCATTGCTTGAAGGTATAATTATTCCTCACATCCGAATAATCCATCATTTCACATTTCTGCATAAGGGTAATATTTTTATCATGTATGGGTATTTCCACTATTTTATTCATTTCATAATGGTCTCTTAGATTCTTCACAAAAGGGTAGAGTCTCATAAAGTTTATCCTAATCTTATGTAAGGGTATATCTTAATAAAGGTAGATCTCAGATGTTGGTGGATTCAATATCATGTGAGAGTTAGATTTCTCACTATATGATGGTGTATCCTTCACTAAATAAAGTTAATTTAATATAACCTTCCTCAAAACACAGCTCTCACGTATGGGTAACCATTTTTTATAGGAAATATGATTTTTCTTTCATGGATTGATTTTTAGGGTGTTTTTAGGAAATAAATGGATACATTAATCTAAAATAGCGGATTTAAATATAAATATAAATAATATGAATACATATTTTAATTCTAAAATTTATGGCCTGATTTTTTAAAATTTAAAAGAGATGTCCTATTTAAATTTAATAAAAACTGAATTAATATGAATTTAATAGGATAATTTTTACCTTGTTTTGTGGATATATCTGAGAAATGATATCCATATATTTCAAAATCAGAATACTTTCCATTTTTGAGTTCTCGTGATATTTCCTTAGGCCAAGGTGATCCAAGTTTCATTTTTCAAGTTCTATAAGGCTTATAAAACTTATTTTAGCCCTTTCTAGTGTTTCTTATAACAATTCTAAATCTTATCATATTTTTCCATGTCGGCACTCATTTTCATCTCTATATTTATATTGTAATGTTTTTTAAATCATATTTATATATAGGGGATATATTACCTCTCTTTAATTTTATGTGAAATTGTGAACAAAGCATTATTTAGTTATTTGTGTAATATAATAATCTAGCATAATGAAGATAATAATCAATAAACATTAACAAGAGGAATGTATAATATAAAATTACATAAAATTGATAATAATTTATTCATGGAAATTAAATAAATAAAATGGGATACTATTAAATAATTTAGTTAGTATTATTGTTCATATTTTTTAGATAGTGTGATTTTATCTTATTATGATTTTTGTTCTTCCATGGCTTGATTGAAGTCAAAGAAATTAGTTGAAAAATGTAAATTCAGGATCATAAAATGACTAAAATAATGTACGAGAATTTAATTACTACATTGCTTAAAAATATTTGAATTATAAGTATAGATTGAATCTTGTATTTTGATTTATATATAAATTATTCAGCCAATATAGCTAATGAACATTATTTCTAAGAATTGGAGCATAATCAACCACTTAATTCAAGATGGAAATTAAATGGGATTTTTTTCCAAAGATAAATATCTAGGGAGTAGAGATCCCATTATATTTGATAAATTCCTGAATAAATTGTTAAATGGACATTATTTCCTTTTTATTTTGTTTTTTTAATACCATTTAGTATTTTATGTTTTCTCTAGGATTTTGTATCCTTGATGTGATATATTGATAACAATATATGGTTGGTAAAATTGGTTAATAATCAGTTGATCTACTTGAGATTCTAGTAATGGATGATTTCAGGGATGGTATAATGGAATGGTATATGTAGAACGGTGTTATAGATGAAACTGATGTAGTTAGTAGGAGTTACGAGTTTGTATTTATTCATTGAATTTTTTTTATTGTTTTTTCGGGATAAATTTAAATATAAGTGATTATTTTGATTCTAAAATTCTCTTTGTAGTTGGCTCAACACACGATATATTCTTCACTATATGTTGTAACATCGGTTGGGAACTAGGGTAGCAAAAATTATGGAATAATAAGTTGAATAATAATTAGCTAATGGATTTATGAGTTCTTGATTTTAGTAATGATAAATTTTTAAATGAATAACAAATGAAATATAATGGTCATAATTAACGCTTCAATAGAATGTGTATTGAATCTGGAAAATCATATAAATTAATAAACGAAATGGATTGTAATGAAATTAAATTATTAATATAGGATTGATGATGGTCTACGATAATATTGGCGATTTCTAATTTATTATTAGAATTGGTAAAGGGTAATTAAATATTGATTACTGTGTTCATGTATGTGATTTAGTTTCAATGATTTAGTGGTGGCTGGTACATGACTGGATAAATGATAACATCATTTCAGTCTAAGGACAAGTAGTTTCCATTATTATTATTGTATAAGATATATTTTTATTTTTCTGATTTCATATGATTCACTACATTAGTTTGTATGCAAACTAACACCCAAATGTTTTTTGGGTTGTTTTCATCGAAATCTAGTTTAGTGACATAAAGAATCGAGGCCTTACCCTGCTTCCACAATCACTCTTTAGATATAGTATTTAATGTGGGAATACCTAGTATATGATGGATTATTGTACACTATATTATCACTCAAGTTATGATGGATATCAGTATTACTATACATTAATTTTCATGATTTTTTTCCTAATGTTATTACACATAGCTATATACAATCATGGTGGTTATGACTTCCCACTAGTCTAGATGCATGGGTTGTGATGTCTTGAGTTATCATTCATGATTCATGGGTTATAGTGCCTTATAGTCTAATACATAGTTTTGGAATGAGATAATGAGAAGGATGTAATGTTGGGATTTATAGGACGCATAATTCCAAGGATATAATTTTTCAGGAGTTGGGAAGGATGACTCCTGGAAGGAATGATTATAAGACATGAGTTATTGGGGACTAAGAGTGAAACCATGGTGGGGAAGTGTAAGAGGGGTAACATCATTTACATATATGTCTTTATTTTAATATTTTCACATATATTCTTTACTTAGTGTGTGATCTATGGTGAGGATATCAAGCAACGTTTCCTATTTAGGTTACATGTTAGTTTCAATTGTTTAGTCGCAAAGAATTAGTATGATTCTTTTACATTTTTTATCATAGGTTCTTGGAAGGATCCAAATAAATACACATTTATTATCACCCTATGTATATATAAACTATTTTTAGGTTTTAAATATCTATTTGGTGATCGAGTTAGGAATTATTAGCATGAAGTGTTTTTATGGATATTTTGGAGATAATAATCAATTTCATGGATTACTTTTGTTATATATTTTAGGGATTTCAATTATATATGACATAAAATTCATGGGTTGGGATAATTATTTATTTGTTCTTGGTTTTTATTGGTGTTATCTCATTTTATCTTTTATTTATTAAACTTATATAAAGTGGGTAATGCCTCTCATTTAGTGATTATATACCCTTAGTGTTATCTACCAACCCATGGTATATTAGAGGAGGGATTTTTAGGTTATAATCTCTCTATTAATTACCCTACTAGAGGTTACTGATAAGGGGAGGTTAAGAAATCTACTCTATTGGGGTTGGAGATTATTGAACATATATAGTCTAGAAAACCAGAAAAAGTTACCGTTAAATTTTTTCATTAGTTTATCTTTTTTCCACATAATATAATATATGGGACTGTATATTTAATGTATATAGTGATAAAAACATTGTATTTTGACTTTATAATAATGAATCTCAAAATATCATTTGAAGTCAAAATATTCTCTTCATTTTGATGGTCTTATGGTAAGATTGAATCCTGTGGGAAACTGAGTTGATAAAATAGAATATATATGTTGATATAAATGTTATTTCAAAAATAATAAAATTAAAAAAAATATTAGGGATAAAATATTATTATAGGAATAAATTATTCCAATGAAATATATATCAGAATGATGAGGGACTACTGTTACACACCGAGTATTTATGGACCTATTTTTTTGAATTAATTTAAATTTTTATTTATATCTTGTAATGAGATAATTTAATGATTGCATTAATATGGAATTGGCTCGGTGTTTGTTACACATAACATTGACTTGGTGTAGGTTCCATGCAACATTGACTTGGTGTACGTTCCACACAACACCGACTTGGCGTACGTTGTATGCAAAACTGATTTTCTAAAAATTACATACTTTTATTTTTTTTAATTTTTTTTAACAATATAATTATTTCCTAGAAGTTAAAATTAGTAATATGAATAGTAATAAATACTTTTCAAATACATTTTATAATTTTTTTATATAAATAAAACATATTTACAAAAAAATGTAAGATTTTTGGTATAATATTTTAATGTTTAAAAACATCATTATCTAGAATGAACTTATTTTAATAATCAAAGTAATTTCAGAAAATTTAGAAATTAAATTGGATTAAATTAATTTCATTTTATAATTTAGAACATCAAGATTACCCTAAGGTGAAATTTTGGGATATTTCTGAGAGACATCATTTTTTGGTGAATCGTGAAAAATACATCTTTTAACATAAAAACATCCTTTTTGTCTAATAAATATTAATGTTAAATAATATTATAAATAGGTTTTAATGTCAAATTATATTAATATTACATACACTAAAACAATGTGATAAATTTTAATTTAAAACTGAATATTAAATCTTAACGAACCTTTTAACTTTTCCAACTTTAAAACCCTGTTATTTTGACTCGTCTATAGGATTAGCCCCAATCATAATTTTTCCACTTCTATGAATTGAATTTCAAAAATACAACATACACATTTTTATTCAGTTTAGAATTTATAATCTAATTATACCATGTTTATATTTTACAAAAATGATTTGTAAACATGATTAAAATTAATCACAACAATTAAGGCCAAATTAAGCTTAATTTGGGACTAAACCATAAAACTAAGGGCCCAAATGACATATACACTAGTAAAAAAATAACTTTTATGTCCATTTTCAGTTCATAAACCATCATATATTGTGATTTTCTATCTTGTTAAGACTTTAATAAGGTAATTAAATGTGCACACCTAATTTGTTTCTAAAAATTCCTTGGGAGTCATTTTCCTTCCCTATAAAATGCCACCACATATTCCAATTCCTAAAACCTCTCAACCCTTTAAAGTTCATATATGATCTACCAAAGTAGACTCCCATGAATCCTACCTTAATCCTAGAATCCTCCCTTAGGGATTAAATCTTATCAAGGAATCTTTTTGGCACAAACCAAAAGATGTTAACCAATTTATATGTAACAGCTTCTCTCAAGCCCCTTCTATTTATTTTCATTCTCCACCTCTCCACTCGCAATATTCCATTATTTTGTGAAAAAAACGGTATCCTCTATATTATAGGTTGTTGTTATTAAAATATTATTACCTAAACATACATACAACTCCATCTAATGGATGTTGAAAATACTGTTTCAGTGTACAGTAAACTACAGCCTCACGAAGTGATGATTGTTCATTTCCGCTTTACCACCAATCATAGTGGCAATTATTATGTAAAATATATTTTTATATGAAATATATTATATTTATTATTTAATTAATTTTTTTATTCCTTTTAAAACACATATGTTGATACCTTTCATTTGGTGTTAATAGAATAATCTCATTTCACGAAGTGTGGACTACCACCCTCTAAAGTGATGTGATTCATTCACACACCACATAGAATGTATTAAGGACGGGTTTAATAAAATTATATGATATATATGATATATTAAGGATATATTAATTTTTATATATGTACATACATAAATATATATACGTATATAATTTAAAAACTTTCTTTCAATACGACAATAAAAATAGAAACAACATTCATGCGTACATACGACTTACCATCTCCATGAATGGTGTATTCCATTTCATAATTCTATATGACATATATTATTATAATATGAATATAATGTATTTAACTGATATTTATATCATTATCTATTATATGGAATCATGATATAAGTATAAGGACCAATGATATAATAAATCCGGACACATGTGAAGAACAAAGCGAATATTAACCGAAGTGAAACATTATTATTGAAATGTTAACAAGAAGGTAATATAAGGTTATAATAAAACCATATATTTTAATATGAATAGGAATATTATTCTGTAAAATATGTATAATAAACATATATTTATTATACAGGAAGCTTGTATGAATACAGAGAGAGTCAATACACAATGTAATGGGATTTCATCTAACTTTTAATTACTGGGAGATACAAGATTTGTTCAACATTATTTCCTTTTGTGTGTGTTATGTACTTAACAAGATTTAATTTTATGTATCTTTTACTTAAAATTTTGGATATTCAAATTCCCATTTTATGATCCATCGTTCATGGGGTTTGTATTATAAAAGTTTCTAAAGTGGTAAAACAGTTTTGTCTCAGTTTTCCATATTTGATATTCATGTTTTTTTGTGAACATAAACTCTAATTGGAGGTAGATATAATTTCATTTTACATTTTATATCATGAATATACTTCTTTTAATGATATATTAAGCTTCATGTAATTACATTTTTTACATGGATATTAAGATTCCATGTTACCGAGTTATAAGTGTTTATTGAGAAAATCTCATCGCTTTCTGTCATTATTTATATGATTACTTACCTTGATGAAATATAATGATCAGTATCTCAAGAATATTTATGAGTTTCCTTATCCTAGGTAATTTCATGATATAATCATGTATTAGTTCCATATTTTACTAATTTTTACATAATATAGTTACTAAATTGTTTTTAAGAAAGCTCGACTTTATACTTTCTTTGGTTGGAAATATTTTGTTTTTAAAAAAGGGTTTTCAAGAATATAATACCACTATCATATAATTTATTAAGTACATTTTCACCCTTTTTGTATTTTACTAATCTCTTCATGGCAATATTCTTGTCTCATTCTAAAAAAGGAATTCATTTTAACCTTTTTACCATGCAAAATGAATGACCCTTTTTACTTCGTACAACATGTACGGATTTACCCACCATCATTCATTTGACCATTCATTTTAATATTTAAAATGATAACATTTATGAAATTTTTTAAAAGAAATTTTCAAGGAAAAATATTTTAAAAATGGTTTCAACTCTTCTTTATATGTTTTCATTATATTTTTTGAGAAAATTATTTTTAAATCGTTTTATGTATTTACAATAAATGTTCAGTGAATAAAGGATATTTTCCTCAAAAAACTATTTTGAAAGATATTTAAAAAATATTTACCATCTAAGATGACATAAATTGATGTTACTCATGGAATTTTTTTAAATTATTTTATGGTTCCATTTATATCCTTTCTATTAATGGGATACACTTAATGTCATGGTCTTTATGAAACATGTTTCTCTTTTATGGGTTATTTATTTATGAAATACATTTCTATTTCACAAGTTTGATTCTATGAAATAGTTATGAAATATATCTCTTTTCCAGGGGTTATTATGTGATGAAATGTTATGATACCCATTTCATTTCATGGTTCATGGTTTTATGTTTATAATAATTAAATGTTTTTGTGGTTTATGATATGATGAATGTTTTATTATCTTGTGTCACATGTGTGAATGGTTTTACTATGAGATGGGTGGGACCTGTATCTCCCTCCAATTTTTTGGCTAATTAGATGTTTTATATGATCTCAATGGGTACATGAGTTATATCCCTAGCCCGAAAAGAAATAGGGTCTTTGGGTTGTAGCCTATGACCAAAAAGAAAGAGGGTGTATGGGTTGTATTCCATTCCTAAATGAAAAAGGGTACATAAGTAATAGCCTAAGACTGAAAACAAGAAGGTACATGGGTTTTAGCCCAAGACTAAAAGAAACTAGGTATATGGGTTATATCATAACCCTACAAGAATGTGGGTACATTGGTTTCTAGCCCATTCCCAAAGTTTGTACATGGGTCATATCCCAATCCTAACATGTTATAACGGTCCAGGTAGGTAGCACTGAAATAAAAGTTTAAAATTTTATATGTATGCCACAAATTGTACCATCTTGACCTAGCACACCTATAAGACGGTGGCCTGACCGGTGTGTCACATGACCTCAAGTGCAGCACCCCGAATGCCAGAGGCTGCCGACTAGCAGCGAGGGCCATTTTCATGTCTATGGGGGTGACTATGACCTCATATGTAATAGATATTATCACAACGCAAGTAAACAACAAATAAATAATAAATAGTGGAAGCATATAAATGAGTAAACTACAACATAAGAAATATGAATAATAAAACTGAATAAGAATCAAGTGCAGAAGATGATAAATTCAACAATGTACAAAAACGATGGCATGCCATGATGTCTTTATAGACTAAAAACATGTAAAATAAAAACCCAAGTATTCTATCAACTAAATTGAAAAGATACAAACCAACATCATGAACAAGTCTTGGTCTTCTAACCCAGTCTCCATCCCAATAAATAAGAAACAATCATGCATCGGGAGCAGCATGCTTCCCTTTGTCAATACCTGCAATCATATAATCTACTCGGGTGTCAACGACGCCCGAGCAGGGTGTGAAATAAAATCCCAGTAGGCTGGACCCGTGGTGTCTAAACCTTTCCATTTCGTGCAATAATAAAATGCAGTGTGAAATTATATAACAATTGCAGATAATTTATTAAGTGTAATGAAATAAATAACTCGGTCCGGGTTCCATACAGAACTCGTCCCTAATAACCTACTTCGGCCTAATCCGGAAGTCTGAAAAGAGTACCTATAAGCAGAATACACATATTCATATATATAAAGCCAATAAGATTAAGGTAAAACAAGGAAGAGGCATACCCCCAGGCTTCTGCTTTAACATGGGGTCTTAGTCAAGTGTCAACCGAGTGTGCTTCAACACACCAGAAAATATATCAAATATCAAGGAACTAACAATGACATTAATATAATCCTTCAGTGCATCATTATTAAGGTTCAAGATGAGAGTTGGAGTCTGAGCCTATCCTGAGCGTATTGCTATGGAACATCCTTCAATTATCCAATACCACTTATCCTGTCAAAGGCAATATTTCGAAAGACCAAGTATCGCTCGATGATTGACTTTACCTTGAGTCTATCCGGATCTCACAAAAAGGGGTTGGGCACCATCTGAGGATGGCTTAGCCACACTGTCAACAGATCCATCCCGATGGTCCCTTATAGAACCGGTATAACTCATATGTTTTAGAAATCCTGATGAAGTCTCAGTCCAGCAAAGCCAAGAACACCGCCCCCCGGCACATTGAGCTAACTGTCCGGAACAAAGGGTATAATTTTTTCCCTTAATACGGTACCAACCTCTTTTCCCCGCCCTGAATTTAATTAATAATTTCACAGCAGTAAATATGACTTCAAAATACGTAATTGCGGCTTGAAACTAAATAGGCACACCCGTGCATCACATAGATCAAATTAAATATTTAAGCATAGAAATCTTAACAAGGCTAAGTACCACACCAACATAAGCAGATAAATTCACTTTTAAATAATTAAATAAATAGCACAACCAACTACCAAAGATCCAGCAATTCCAAAGTTCATTGTTAATCTAAATTAATTATTTAAATTACACATCATAGAAATAGGTTGTGCAACATATGCAGTTAATTAATTTAAATGCTCAGGAATTCACATTTAAATAAATAAATAATTCACTAAAAACAACTATCAAAGATCCAACAATTCAAGGCTCATAACTATAATAAAATAATTATTTAAATTAAAAAAAATAAAAATAGGGTGCGCAACAAATGCAATTAATTAAATTAAATTTCTGGACAAGAACAATTAAATAATTAAATAATTTAGCACAAATAACTACCAAAGATCCAATAACTCATGGTTCATAATTATTCTAAAATAATTATTTAAGCTAAACACAACAAAAATAGGTTGTGCAGCACATGCGGATAAATGAATTAAATACCCGGGCTAATGGAATTTATACCGACCATGTCGGCACACCCAAAGGGGTGTTCGACCACATTGAAACAAATTAAACAATTTAATTTATGAAGAATAGGGATGAAATAATTAAGAGAAAAAATCAAATGAAAAAAAGGATGAATTTGCACAGCGTCAGTACGCAGTGATGAACGGAACAGTCGTGCATTTTTATTATGTGAAACAAAATGAATGGAAAAATAGTAGATTCCCTACCTTATGGTCTTCGATGATCCTATGATCTGAAGCAGGCTTTGATTTTACCTAAAACAAAATAAAATCGAGGATTTTAGAAAAACTCCAAAATATGGTAAAATCCATCCACAGTGAACTGTGCAAAGGATTTGGAATGAGATCACACGATTTTTTATGTGTGGGATAAACCATACTGAAAGGTTCACGGTACACCTGATGGCGAAGAAAACTGATGACGAATGGAGGCGTGAGGATCTTCTGAAAGAAGGAGATTGTGGTGTGCACCACCTAGGGAGGAGAGGTGCGCTACACATAGGAGTGCAGTAGAGGGAAAAAAGAAATAAAAAATAAATAAAAGAAAAGAAAAGGAAAAAAATAATATGTGGATAAATTTAAAAACTAATAAAACTAAAATGGTGGAAGAAACGAAATAAATAATTAAAATAGGTTTACCTCATTTTAATTATTTTTAATTTCTCTCCAACCTTACCTATTTTATTATTTACTTTTATCCCTATTTAAATTCCATTAATTTTCATTAATTTTTTTTAATTACTTCAAACTCGAATGATGTGCTTTGGCATTGTGTTATATTTTACATAAAGTCTGAACAATAATTTAATTAATTGTAATAGCTGTCAGGGACCCGCAACAGGGTGCGTAGGCGCGCACCCTGGGTCACTTTAAAAATTTGGATTAAAAAACTTAAAAGTCCCCAACATGATTTAAGTCGGCGTGTTAAATGCATTTATGTATGTAGTTAATAATATTTAATCTAACCAAACAATAAATATCCACTCATGTATAAACGTGTTTTATATATACACACATCTGCATATTCAAGTATATACACCCACACATGTATATATAACTTTATATATAAATATTCCCATAAATATTGCTATATCTCAAATATATATAAATCCATGATTTTGTCCCAATATAATAATAATAAAAATAATTGAAATAATTATTATTATTTAATTAAACTCATCAATTACATCATTAATTACTTAAAAACAATAACCATAAAAAAGGATAACTGTTATTAAATAAATATTGATTGCGCATTTGTATTTAATTCGAATAATTAATAATATCATATTTATTATATTAATCGGTTATTTTTTACACCACGACAAATTAATTAATTGTGGATGTGCATTTTCATTTATTTTTTTCAAAATCAACAATAATATTAATAACAAAATTATTAATATATCTAATTGTGAATAAAATATTTAAAATGAAAATAAATTATATTCGAGTGTGATATAACTATACGTTGAACGCTCGCAAAGGTTATACCCTAGTTAGGGTAATACCCACATCATGAATCTATTGGTGGGGTTAGATTTCAAATTCAATGCACCGTTTGAGATAAAATAATTATTTATTGTTTAAACATCGGATTAATTAATTAAAAAGAGGGATTGTATTATCAAGTGTGAGGGTGTCAAACACCCGATGCGAATCAAGGTTATACCCTTCTAAGGGTAAACCCATCATTCTGGATCTAATGGTAGTCTCATATTCTTCATACAATGCACAGTTTGAGAGAAAATAATTATTTATTATTTAAAAATCATAATAATTAATTAATTAAAAATAAATATAGAATTATCATGCCCGATGGTGCCAAACACCTGATACGAATCGAGGTTATATCCTACCTAAGGTAAACCTGGAGTTCCGGACCTAATAGTGGTCTCTGATTTCTCATACGACGCACCGTTTGAGAGTTATATCATTTTAAAAAAAATAAACAAACACATGTATCAATAAAATAAACTTAATATTTTTATTCTATCAACGCCGCAGTGTCGACTATTAGAAAAAAAAAAGTTCTGAAGCTCAGTTTTTAAAATTGACCTGCCTAGTTAACATAAAAATTTTATTTCCTTTGTTTCTTCATCCGGTTCAAACCATGGAATGTTACAACCTTTCCACCTTAGAAATTCTCGTCCCCGAGAAGCCTTCAGAAACAATGTAACCCTCACTCGATCTATAGGGTCATGCAGTCTCATAGAAAAGGTCATGTTGTGTCTCTAAAGATCCAATGAACTTTCACCCATTGGTTAGGGAAATGCACAAAGGAATTAAGATCTGATCTAATACTCATTTTCCAACTAAAACACTGAGATGGTACCTATCCAAACACGCTCATCTAGAGACATGATCATGTTGCCGTTTCGTTAACTTTTGGTCAAAGTTACTTCCCACCTTAGGTTTTAAAGTTAGAAAGGGGAAATTACAAGTGACAACACATTCTAGCATCAGATTTTCTACAAGAGATGCCCTTAAGCTTTCTTGTGGTACTTCTTTCATGATTTCCGAAATGGATAAAATGGTTGATTCCCCATATCCCTTAAAACCCAATTTGAGCTAGATTTTTATGAAAAGACCTAGTCAACATAGATCGCATTTGTCTCACCTCACGACATGAAAAAAAGGTACTCCACTAATCGCTTTATTGAACAAGAGCAAGAACCAGTCAAGCCACTCTGGCCGACCATTTAAGAAGATGCTCGGTTTAGATGACATGTGTTATATAGAATAAACGGTGGTTCCGTCTTCAAAGTTATCTCACATTTACTGTGAACACATCCACCAATGTTCATACCTGTCCTCTGATGACGTTCCTTGATTTATGCATCACCGAGTCTGCCAAAAAGTCTAGGGTAACTTTGGATTGGCACGATAGGAGTAATGGAACTAACACTAGGTAGTCCATACTCTATGTTTACGAGTGAGACATTGTTACAAGGGAAAGATGCCCATATCAAAACATTGACTGAAGCTAGAGCGGTATCATCCTTGAATTAAAGTTAGATTAAACTGTTGGTATAGAAAATTTCATCAGGAATTCCCACACGGAAATCCAAAGGTCACTCAAGACTAAACAAGCCTTGATAAGAATATCACATCAACCTGAAACACTGAGGAAACCCATCCTATCAAATCCCAACAACTTTAAAAGCTTTAGTATGGCATATGACCGATGCTCTCTTATTGTATCTAGGATGAAGGAAAGATAGGGGACATGCTCGTCACTTAATGAAGAGTACCCTAATAGGATTAGACGATTACTAGAAGGAAAACATTGAAAAAATGGCATGAAAACCCAACCAAACTGACCGGTGTTTCAAAACACCCGAGTCTCTTGAAGTCATTATGAGCATTGTAAAAAAACATGATTCCATTAACATAGAAGTCATTGTTCTACAAAGATCACCCGAAACGTATTTAACAACACAAGACTTGATGATTACACTGAAATCAACTGGTTCATCACAACATTAAGTACTTGACATCACTGCATACGTGAACGCATACTACCCCAAGGAGATACATAAAAAAGATGACTTTTACCTCAGAATATGACGTACCAAGTCATCCATCAATGTGGATAAGAGAGGCTCAAACGACCTATAAAGCAACTGACTATTCTTAAGGCATTCCTAACCTGATGGAAATGAGCATTACCGATGCTCAAGCCTGAAAAAAATGTCAAGGAAAACATGACCACCCGTCTGAACAAGGGTGTAATTTTAAGCAAGGGGTCTGACTAGGGACAACGACATGTGAAAGGTTCTATTCGAAAGAAACTCAAGAAGAAACTCAAACGACTCTTATACCAGGGTCTTAAATAGAAGTCATTATTATAGGTTCCATATCCAATCCATTTATATTTAACCACATTTAATCTTAAATCCTGAAAATATTTAATCAAAACATCAAGTACCATTTTTCAAAACAAACACAAGGTACATGATCTTAAACAACGCCTCAAGGGAAAACAAGCATGTTTTATAAAACTCTATTTTAAAACATTTTACATTAATTGACTTCCTGTCCTTAATTAGGAAATCTATCACATAAAATCTTTTTAAGAAGATAAGGAAACCTATAAGGGACCCACCAAGACGACCTAGGATCATTAGAAAGAAACCCAAAAATAGTTGTTTAATTATTAAGAGTCACAACACCCATACTGGGTTATCTCATAAGGAACATGTACCAACTGGCCTACTTGGTCCTAGTTCTTCCATTAGGTAGTCAACCAATTCATTTGAGACTACAACATACTCAAACACATATTAGCCTAGATATATGGGTGGGTATGAACCTAATAAGTGACTATACACTTTATACTTTTTGGAATTTGGATCTCATTCAAAGGAAACCAATCGATTTTAGCAAAGTAACCAATTACATAACAAACAAGCTAGCAGGTCATGACAAGAATCTAATAGAGAAAGACATGATGTAATCACAGAATCATAACATTTTAATCATAGAGACATGATAATAGGCAAAAAAAATCATGATACAAAGTAAACATGGTATTAAACAGACATCATGGAAACAGACTAGCATGCTAAATATATCACTAAATGATTGTATCTAAAAAGGCAAGCTAAATAATTATAGGACATGGAATACATTCAAGGCACACAATTTGAATTAGTAGGCATCCTAAAATGAAACTACATGGCATGGAAATATGCATGGCATGTGAGTTCCTATGTGTCTATTATGATGCATGAAATGCTTCATCCGTACCTTAACAGGCCAAGGGTAAAATATCCTAAATTCCATAAATTCATAAACAGTGGAAATTACACCAATCACTCGAGGTGAGATCATATCAATTGTAACATCCAAAATCATGAACAACAATCCCAACCCTGTCCACTTGGTCATTTCCCATACATGGGGTGATCACTCCCAGGCATGGCTATTAACCAAGCACCGACACATTCCTAGTCTCATGTCTACCAACCCAAAACAGTGAGACAAAAAAAATACCACCTCTGATACCACTTTGTAACGCCCCAACCCATCTCACCTCTAAGATAGTGGCTAGACCGGTGCATCACATGACCTCAAGTGCATCTCCCCGAATGTCACAGGTCGCCGACTAGCAGTGGGGGATTTTTTTATGTCCGTGGGGGAGACTATGTCCTCATAGGTAATAGGTATTATCACAGCGGAAGTAAACAACAAATAAATAATAAATAGCGGAAGCATATAAATGAGTAAACTACAACAGAAGTAATATGAATAATCAAACTGAATAAGAATAAAGTGTGGAAGCTGATAAATGAAACTAGGTACCCAAATAATGTCATGGTAGGATGTATTTCTAAACTAAAAACATGGAAAACAGAAACCCAAGCATTCTATCAACTAAACAGAAATGACACAAAGAAATAATTGTGTCACGATCAAGGCTCGGTCCTCTGCCCCAATCTCCATCCCAAGCAGCAAGAAACAATCAAGCATCGGGAGTAGCATGCTTCCCTTTCTCAATACCTACAAACATATAATCTATTCAGGTGTCAAAAACCCCCGAGTAGGGTGTGAGATAAAATCCCAATAGGCCGGCACCCGCGGTGTCTAAAAATTTCCATTTCGTGCAATAGTAAAATGCAGTGTGCAATTATATAACAATTGCAGATAATTTATTAAGTGTAATGAAATAAATAACTCGGTCCGGGTTCCCAACAGAACTCGTCCCTAATAACCTGCTTCGGTCTAAGCCATAAGTCTGAAAGGAGTATCTGTAACCAGAATAAACATATGTATATATAAAAATCCTGGAAAAGTAAGGTAAAACGAGGAAGGGGAAGACCCCCAAGACTGTGCTTTAACTTGGGGTCTCAGTCATTTTTCAATCCGGTGTGCTTCAACACACCAGAAAATATATCCAATC
The DNA here is from genome assembly GCA_963277665.1 of Viscum album. Lineage (NCBI taxonomy): Eukaryota > Viridiplantae > Streptophyta > Magnoliopsida > Santalales > Viscaceae > Viscum > Viscum album. Next base: position 731,539,695 of record OY728155.1, read on the forward strand.
TCAAGGGTCTAACAATGAAATTAATATAAAACATCAGTGCTTCAATATTAAGGCTCAATTTGAGAGTTGGAGTCTGAGCCCGTCTTGAAGGTATCGCTACAGAACATCCTTCAATTATCCAATATCACCGAGCCCATCCAAGCAAATCTTTCAAAAGAGCAAGTATAGCTCGAGGCATGGATTTACCCAGGTTCCGTCCCGATCTCACAAAAATGGGTCGGGCACTATCCGAGGCTGGCTTAGCCACATTGCCAACAGATCCGTCCCGATGGGAACTTTTGGAAACGGTATCACTCAAAAGTATTAAAAAGGTCAGGGAAGTCTCGGTCCAGCAAAGCCAAGAACACCCCCTTCCCCCAGCACATAGAGGTAATCGTCAAGAATGAAGGGTCTTAGCATGGCCCTTAATACGGGACCCACATCCTTTCCATGCCTTGAATTTAATTAATGTTTTCACAACAGAAAATATGACATCTACATATGTAATTTCAATTTGAAACTAAACAGGAACACATGTGAATCACACAGTGAAAATTAAATATTTCAGCATAACAATCTTAACAAGGTGAAGTGCCGCATCAACATAAGAAGATAAATGCACTTTAAAATAAATAAATAATTATCCCCACTAACCAACGAAGATCTTAGAAATTCCAAAGTTCATAATTAATATAAATTAATTATTTAAATTACACATCATAGAAATAGGCAGTGAAACACATTCAGTTGATTAATTTAAATGATCGGGCATGGACATTTAAATAAATAAATAATTTAGTACAAACAAATATCAAAGATCCAATAATTGAAGGCTCATAATTATTCTAAAATAATTATTTTAGTTAAAGAAAAATAAAAATAGGATTCACAACACATGCAATTAATTAAATTAAATGTCCAAAAATGCACATTTAAATAATTAAATAATTCATCATAAACAACTACCAAAGATCCAGCAACTCACGGTTCATAATTATTATAAAATAATTATTTAAACCAAACACAACAAACATAGGTTGCGCAACACATGCAGTTAAATGAATAAAATACTTGGGCTAACCGAATTTATACTGGCCATATTGGCACATATAAAGGGGTGTCTGACCACAATGTAACAAATTAAACAATTTAATTTATAAATAATAGGGCTTCAACAATTAGGAGAAACAATTAAATCAAAGAAATATGATGAATTTGCACAACGTCGGTTGGCACCAACGAATGACACAATCGTGCGTTTTTATAAAGTGCAGAGAAACAGAGAGAAAGAAAGTAGATGCCCTACCTTATGGTTGAATATGATTCTATGATCCGTAGTATGCGTTGATTTGACCTAAAACGAAAAAAACAGAGAATTATAGAAAAACCCCAAAATAGGGTAAACTACTTTCGCGGAGAATTGCGCAAAGGATTTGGAATGATATGGCATGATTCTTGGTGCATGGGTTACGCCTTACTGAGAGGTTCATAGTGCACCTGACGGCGAATAAAACAGACGACAAACGGAGGTGCATCGATATTCCGAATGGTGGAGAAGGTGGTGTGCACCACCTAGGGATGAGAGGTGCACCACACACAGGAGAGGAGGACGAGAGGAGAGGAAAAAAAGAAATAAAAATTAAAGGAAATAAAATAAAAAAGAAAAAAAATTAAAAAGAGATAAATAAATAAAATAATAAAAATAAAATGGTGGTGAAAATGATATAAATAATTAAAATAGGTTTACCTCATTTAAATAATTTTTAATTTCACTCCAAACATATCAATTTTATTATATATTTGTATCTCTCTTTAAATTACATTAATTTACTTTAATCCTTTTTAATTATTTTTAACTTGAATGCTGCACTATGGAATGATGTAATATTTTACATAAATCTTGATCAATCATTAAATTAATTTTAATATATGTCAAGGACCCGCAACAGGGTGCGCAGGCACGCACTCTGAGTCATTTTAAAGATTTGGATTAAAAACAAAAAGTCCAAAACTTGATTTAAGTTGACATGTTAAATGTATTTATATATGCAATTAATAATATTTTATCTAACCTAAAAATAAATATCCACCCTTGTATATACATGTTATATATATATACACATCTGCATATTAATTTTATACACCCACACATTTATGTATAACTATATATATATATATATTTAATCCCATATATTTAGATATATCTCATATATATATACATCTATATTTTTGTCCCAATATAATAATAATAAAAATAATTATAATAATTATTATTATTTAACTCAACCCATCAATTACAGAATTAATAACTTAATAACAATAACCCTAAAAAAAGATAACGGTTATTAAATAAATATTGATTGTGCATTTGTATTTAATTCGAATAATTAATAATATAATATTAATTACATTACCCGGTAATTATTTACACCGCGACAAATTTATTAATTGTTGATGTTCATTTTCATTTATTGCTTTCAAGATAAATTATTATATTAATAAAAAAATTAATAATATATCTAATTGCCAATAAAATATTTAAAATACAAATAAATTATTTTCGGGTGTGATATGACTATGCATCCAACACTCGCAAAGGTTATACCCAGCCTGGGGTAAACCCCACGACATAGAACTATTGGCAGTGTCAGATATCTCATTCAACGCACCGTTTGAGAGAAAATAATTATTTATTATTTAAAAGTGTCAATAATTAATTAATTAAAAATAAAGATGGTATTATCAAGTGTGAGGGTGCCAAACACCCCGTGTGAATCAAGGTTATACCCTACCTAGGGTAAAACCATCCTTCCGGATCTAACGGTCGTCTCTTATTTTTCATACGACGCACCTTTTGAGATAAAATAATTGTTTATTTTTTAAAAATTGGAATAATTAATTAATTAAAAATAAAGATGGAATTATCATGAGTGAGGATTCTAAACACCCGATGTGAATCAAGGTTAAACCCTGTCTAGGGTAAACTTGACGTTCTGGACCGAACGGTGGTCTCAAATTTCTCATATGACACATTGTTTGTGATTTATTTTATTTTTAAAAAAATAAACAAACACACATATCAATAAAATAAACTTCATATTTTTATTTTATCAATGCTTTAGTGTTGACTATCGGAAACAAAAGGTTCTAATGCTTGGTTTTAAAACTGATATACCTAGTTAACAAAAAAAAATTATTTCCTACGTTTTTTCATCCGATTCAAAACACGTAACGTTACACAAATACTTTGTCTTATTCCTTATTTATGATTTAATGGATCATGATGCCTGTTTCCATATGATTCATTTCATATGAACTGCCATGATTGATACCATATCTCATATTTATGACCATTGATATGAAGGGTATGATCTCCTAATGTTACGATCGACTTATTATAATACTATGTTCATGTTTAGTCTTACAAGTCTCTCTTGTTTACCCTTAATGAACATCTAAGCTCACCATTTTATTATGTTTCCTTTTTCCAAGATATGAATAAAGGGTTTAGATAGTTTTTCTAATGGTGTAGATCTTTTTGGGAGATGTTGAAGATCTTTAAAAAATATAGAATATTTTGTTTCCATGTTTCAAAATACACAAAACTATTATGGTCCTTAGGCATGTATTTTTGCAACGTACTAAATATTCATCTAAAATGGTGTAATATCCAAGAATGTTATGCTTGGGTTTCTATAGATGGTATCGAAGTAAAGGTTTAGTCAACCTTGGGAAACTAGGATGAGAAAACATTAGTGAGCTCCGTAGGTATATTTCTAAGGATATGTCTAGGAATATATCTATGGATAAATATAAGGATGAGATAAAATTTAGGAAAATGTCATGGAATTTTGTTACAGGATAGAGTGAGTAGTTTCCAAAAAACATATCTTTATCTTGATACTACAAGAGGATGTGACTATGAAATAGATTTACATAGGGGTAACAACAATGAAAAGATGTTCTAGGCTTGACTTGGGGTAATATGATATGCAATAATGGGCCTTGTTGAACTCCCAGTTTGACACTCATAGGGGGTGTCCTTTTGTAATTTATAATCTCTTCCTGAACCGTCACGAAGGATTTAGATATAATTTCTCTATTAGTAACCTAGGATAAACCTATGGTGTCATAGATTTTGTAATGTTTAATGATTTAAAGATCATATAAGTAGTTATTTTTGAGAAATACGTGGTTTTCTGCTTTGATAAGTATTGCTCACAATATTTTTATGGTTTTAGTCCATTGAAAGAACCAGAAGTAATAGGATTAATATTTAAAGTGATGGAAAATTTTCTGATGAGTAGTTAAATAGGATAATTAATGGAAAAAAATATATTGCGATTATTCCGAATCAGATATCATGATATATAATTAACAATGTTATCATTGGGGATATTTCCAACTAGTCGAATAAGAGAAAGTTTTACTTTCATGGTATGGAACATAGAGGAAAAATATTCTGCATTTTATATGTTTAGAAGAAGGTATTAATAACCTTGAGGAATTCCTTAAAGGGGGGAGAGATGTTATTAGTGTGTTAAAAGATCTATGGAGTGGAATTTTGTCACAGAGTACAATGTATTATCTATGGAGAACAAGGGAATTACCCAAATTAATGCCTCAAGCTAAGGATTTACTTCTAAAAAAATTAAGGACCTCTTCCATTCCAAAAATTAAAGTGGAAGGATTGAAGTATTTATGTATTTGGATTCTAGAATTAAGAATGGTGAATTATTTATGTATTTTATAGTTTATGTTTTTGCTATGGATTTAAAATAATATGTTGAATGGCTGCGATGGACTATAAAAGTGATTTCTTGGAAAGGTGAAATTTTGATTAAGGGAAGGTAATTCATAATTAATGCATGAATCCAATATAATGATGTTTGGATAAAGATATACAATAAATGAATAAGTAAATTGGAAGGTACAAATTTTCTAGGAATTGATTATTGAAAAAATGTTATAGGTCATCAAGGATGAAGTTTACAAATTATTGGATTTAACGGATGTATCCAGTAATCATTGGAATAAAGAAGAAATCATGTTTTACGAAAAGATTTATGTTAATTATGGTTATTAAAATGTTTAAAGAGAATATATTATGAGGTTATTCACATTTTTGGAATGTGACTACCAAGAGATACTTTGTGATATTGAAGGGAATCAATGTTAAGCTGATTTTGTGACTCTCTTTCTAATTTTTCGGATTTTCAAATTTGATAAGGGTTTCACCCCTACCACTTGACTATTATATGTCATAGTTAATATATAATTATATTTTATGAATAATATTTTATGATGAACTAGTAGTGTGACTTTTGTTTTAATTAATGGTGATTTTTTAAGAGAAAAATAGTTAGACTTTTTATTCTTTTATGATTCTTAAGATCCATAAAAATCATATTTTAGTGATTTATTAATCAATGTTAATTCCAGGAAATTAATTCCATGAGTTAATGTATGTATTATATGTTTTTAGAATAATTACCTAAGAATTATTTTTTTATAAAAATTTATCAATAGTTGTACAACTTTCTGAAAGTGACACATTGTAATGTTGTCCTAATACCGTAAATTTGGTTGAACCAATGACTTATGGAATCATAAAATATGTATAAATTATAGGACGTCAACATTTATTTTATCATTCACGTGTTTGTTATTGATGACCTCAATCACTCCCTATAAATTTTATCATTTTCCCTCAATATCCAATCTTCACTCCCAACCTATGTTTTTATATATGGAAACCGAGTTATATGTTACATTGGGTAACCATTATAGTACCGACCTTACCTTTTTAAGGGATGTTTAGTATCCATTTAAATGATATGGGTTTCTATGAGTTTAAATTTCATGTATTAAACCTTTTATAACCTAGATGAATTTCGAGGGTGAAATTCATTATAAGGGGGTATAATGTAACACCCTGAGTTTTTGTGGACCTATTTCTTTCGAATAAATATAAATATAAATTTATTTATTTAAAATAAACTAAGTAAAACAATACTTTCACTTGAAACTGACTAAACATATGTTATATACAACACTAATATGGTGTTCGTTTCATGCAACACTGACTCAGAATACCCTCTACACAACACCGACGTGGCGTACGATGCACGCAACACTAAGATTCTATGAAATATCTCTTTTTATTGTTTTAATTATATAAATAAGATAGTTATAACATAGAGGTTAAATAAATTAATATCAATAGTAATAAATACTTTTAAAATATTGTTTATAATATTCTTATTTAAGTAAAACATATTGATAATAAAAGATATGATTTTTGGTGAAGTCCTTTTTTTGTTTAAAAAAATAATTTTCTCAAATGAACAGATATTAATAAAAAATTATTTTTAAAAACATTTAGAAATTTAATTTGTAAAGATAAACTTAATCATTTTAATTCATAACATCTAAATTATTCTAGGGTGAATATTTTTCATTTTTTTAAAAAGCTTCATATTTTTATGAATAATGAAAATACTACTTTTTATTAAAAAAAATACTTTTTTTCTAATTAAATATTGATGGTAAATGAAGTAATAAATATGTTTTCAGGTCAAAGTATAAGAATATAAAATCTATTAATACAATAGGGGCTATTTCACATTTAAAGAGAATATAAAATCATAACAAACTTTTGAACTTTTCTTACTTCAAAAATCTCGTTATTTTGACATGTTCGCAGGATTAGCACTAATCTTAATTTTTTCACTTTAATGAAGTAAATTATGAAAATAATACCTAAATAATTATATTAATTATTATATTTATAGTCTAATGTTACCATTTTATTATTTGACTAAAATGATTAGTAAAGGTGAATTAAATTAATCATAGAAATTAAGTCCAAATTAAGTTTAATTAGGGACTCATCCTTAAAATTATGGGCCCAAATGACCTAGAAACATGTACAAAACTCATTTTATATCCATATTTTTTAAATAATCCTTATATTATTGATTTATATATGTTAATTATTATTTTTAGGTATGGGCATGTGTACAAAAAATTTGATTCTAAATATTCAACGTGAGTTCTTTTCCTTCCCTATAAAAGGACACCAACTCTACCCTTTCCTCACACATCAAATAAATTGTGTTCATCCATTACATGACTAAGTATCCTCCCAAAAATCCTACTTTAATCTTTGAAGCCTCAATTTAGGAGGAAATATTTTCATGGAAGCCTTTTGGCACAAACCAAAAAGACTTACCTGATTTAGAGGTAACATCTTCTCTCAAGGTCCTTCCATTTATTTTATTTCTCCACCCACTACACTCTCTTTAATCCATTCTTGTGTAAAAAACAATTATAAGACATATAATAGGTTGTTTTTATGCAATGTTTATGACGAACACTTACACACTCTTCCATCTAATGGATGTTGAACATACTATATCTATGTATTGTGAACTACTGCCTCATAAAGGTATGATTGTTCATTTCTCCATTACCACCAATCATGTTGGCCATTATGATAGAAACACTATTTATAAATTTAAAACATTATATTTATTATTTATTTAATATTATTTATTAATTTTACAACACACATCCTTTTACCTTCCATTTTGTGTTAATATGATAATCTTGTTTGAGGAAGTGTGGTCTATCGCCCCTAAATGCAATGTGATTCGTTCACACACCACATAGAATGTATTAAGGATTTTTTTAATTAAATTATGTAATATATAAGATATATTTATGCTACTTTAATAGTTATATATATAAAAAAACATATACATATTTTATTTACAAACATTCTTTCAATACGATAATAAAAAAAGAAACAACGTTCATGCATACATATAGCTTATCGTATCTTGGAATTGTGTATTCCATTTTTTACTTCTATTTGTTATAAATTTTTATAATATTAATATAATGTATATAACTGATATTTATATCATGATATACAATTTAGAATCATGATATAAGTGTATGGCCCAACGATATGACAAATTATGACAGATGGGATGAACAAAGAGAATATTGCCCAAAGTAAAGCTTTAATAGAGGATCATTTACAAGAAGGTAATATAAGGTTATAATAAAACCATATATGGTAATAGATTTAATAATATTTTTTTTTAAATATTTATAATAAATATATATTTATTATACATGAATCTTGTACGAGTACAGAGAGAGTCAAGAGACAAGGTAAGGGTATTTCGCCTCACTTTTAATTTTTGTCAGATACACGCTATGTTCACCACTCTTCCCTTTATGTTGTGTATGTACTACCCATGATTGTATTATATGTTTCTTATAATTAAATTTTTTGGTATTCACATTACCATTTTATGGTCCTTTTTCTATGGGGTTTATATTTCAAAAGTAACCAAATCGGTAAAACGGTTTTGTCTCAATTTTGCCTTCTTTGATATTCATGTTTTGTTATGAACCTAAAATCAAATTCAAAGTGTATAAACATTCATTTTACATTTTATATAATGGGAATACTTATTTAAATGATATATTAAGCATCATTTAATTTAAATTTTTTACAATGAGAGTATGATCCCATGATACCAATTTATAAGAGTTTGTTTAGACCATCTCATCGCTTTCCATGATTGTTTATGTTATTTCTTCCCCTGATGAAATATCATGAACTATCTCTCAATAATATTCAAGAGTTTCCTTTTTTAAAGAAATTTCAGGATATAATAATGTATTAGTTCAATATTTTACTATTTTTTAATAAATATAGTTAAGAAAGTGTTTTTAAGAAAGCCTAACTTTACCCATTCTTAGATCAGAAATATTCATTTTCAAAAAAGGGTTTCCAAGAATACAATACCATTATCCTATGAGATTTCAAATAAATTTTAACCCTTTTTTCGTTTTACCAATATATTCAAGGGAATATTCTTGTAACTTTTCGAACAATCCATACCTTCTAAACTTTTTTACCATATAAAAGGAGTGTTCATTTTTACTTCTTATGACTTGTAAAGATTTACTCTTCATCATTCTTTTGAAGATAACATTACATTTTAAAAAGGATAATCTTTAAGAAAAATTTTTAAAATAAATTTTTAAGGAAAAAGACTTTAAAAATGGTTTCAAGTCTTCTTTATATTTTTTCATGGATTTTTATGAGAAAATGATTTTCAAATGGTCTTATGTATTAACAAGACCTTTTCAAATAAGAAAGGATATTTTCCTCAAGAAACGTTTTGGAAAGATAATTCCAAAATATTTTACATAAAATATTAAATTCATTTATGTTTCCAATTTTTTTGGGAATTCTATAAATGTTACATTCATATCCTTTCTAAGAATTATTCACGCTTAATGTCACAGTTTTTAGGAATCTTGTTTCTCTTTCATGAATTATATATTTTTGAAATTTGTTTCTCTTTCAAGGGTTATGCTTTAATAAAATAGTTATGAAATTTATCTCTTTTTAATTGGTTGTTATGTGATGAAATTTTAATGATACCCATTTGATTTTATGGGTCATGATATGATTTTTATAAGACCTATACCTTTTTATGGGTTATGATATGATAAATGCTTTGTTATCTTGTGTAACATGTGTGAATGATTTTACTATTAGATGGGTGGGACCTATATCTCTCTCCAGTTAATTGGGTTGTGATATGTTTTATATGAGCTCAAAGGGTAAAAGGGTTGTATCCCAAGCCTTAAAATAATAATGGTGTTTGGGTTTTATCCCAATACCAAAAATAAATACGGTGTAAGGTTTGTAGCCTAAGCCTAAATAAAAGAGGTGAAACGGGAAGTATCCCAAGATTAAATAAAAGAGGGTACATGGGTTGTAGCCCATGCCTAAAAGAATTTGGGTACATGGGTTGTATCTTAATCATAAAATAATTTTGGTACACGGGTTTCTATCCCAATCCAAATGTAGTTACACAGGTCATATCCCAATCATAACATGTTGTAAAGGTCTTGGTAGGTAACCCTGGTATTAATTTTTTTATTCTTATATGTATGCCAGAAATACCATGTCTTATTACTTAGTTATGATTTCATGGATTTTGATGTTTATTTCCTTATAATTATTGTCTTATGAACTGCCAAGATTTATCCCATAGCTCATGTTCATCACCTTTGATATTAAGGGAATGATTTCATAATGTTACGATCGTGTTATCATATTACTCTGATTATGATTATGCTTACATGTCCCTCTTGTTTACCCTTACTAAGAGTCTAATCTCACCCCTTTCTTATGCTTAATTTATCTAGGTTATGAGGAAATTTATTAGGTACAAGTTCTCATTGTGTAGATCTTTATTGGAGATGTTGAAGATCTGTCACCAGGTTAGAAGATTTGTTTTCCATGTTTCCTAAGACACTAAACTATTATGGTCCTTCTATTTATATTTTGTCAATGTAATAAATATTCATCTATAAAATTTTCAATATCAATGTATATTAAAGATAGATCTCTATAACATCTCAATCATGGTTCTAGGGTTTGAAATTTTAAGTTCTAAAATATGTTCTTTAAGAAAGATTAGATTCGCATAATAAATTATGGAGGTCTTATTAAATGATTTGATCAGTTTATGGCTTGAAAATTATTTTCCTTACTTGCTTCTTATGGATAGAGGAGAGAAAAATATCATTAAAGAAATGGTGGGTCATAGTATTGTAGGTTCCAGGCGCAGTTGAAGTGCAGTTGGGCTATCACCCAACTTTAATTTTTACTATGATCGATAATTTTTCTGGATCAATATGACGATGAACGCCAGTATCCACAGAATAGAATCAAATATTTATATAAAGAAGGAAGAGACCCAAAACCTTTATAGAGAATATTATGCATCATGGTTATAAATAATTTAAATAATTTCATAATGAAAATAATACATGGATCTTCAGTATTTAATTTTTTGATGATGTTGATCATCCGGAATGACCCTTTCGGATTTTCTCATTGCACTTCTAAGGATCCAAACTAGAATCCCTATAGCAGTGATCCACATGTTCTTTAATGAGGTTCTATTGAAACCACTCATTCTATGGGTTCTAGCACGGTTAAGTGAGTGTCTTGTGCTGGTCATTCTTGATCACTTATTCTTCAACCTTGAAGAACGTCTCTCATTCATGAGAGGGGTGGGAAGAGGATTTGAGAGAGAAATTGTTTAGTTAAACAATTCTCAATTCACTGGGTGTGTGGTTCGGTACATGGTACAATAGAGGTACATGTCTATTTATTCACATGGGGCTTCAATTACAATATTTAATTGTGTAACAACAATTAAATTCATTCATAAACTTAGAGAAAACCCATGATATTAATTACAATACTGTGTAAGTATTTATGGTGTGATAACTTTTAAAAAACGTAATTATAAATAAAATACCAAGTCACAATATAATAGCAGGGTTATTTTAATTTGCGACAACTATTTATATAATTTTTTACCATCCTGCAAATAATTATTTTACAATAGGACTAGTCTTCGTCTGCTTGAACTCCACTTCCATTTACCGAACACCTGAATAAATAAATAAAAAATTTATTCTCTTAAAAAAATATTTTATTTAAAAAATAGTAAATAAATATTTATTAAATTTTATATAAAATAAATAAATATATTTTACCAAAAAATTGGTGAATAAATATTTAATTAATTTATTCAATAAATTTAAGTTGAATATAATTATTCCACTATCTTAAGAATAAAATTTATTAATTAAATTAAAATATAATTTAACCGAGACAACCAGAACAACTTAGTGTGTGACCCTCTAAGATTATTTTTCATTGGCATTAGGTGGGAATAACTAAAGTCCAAGAGGACTATATAGAAATGGGTCAAGGAACCCAATATAAGGAACTTAATGTCCCAACAATAGCATCCACATAGGAACGCTCACTGTGTAATATAATCCCTTTGTAGAAATATCTCATCAAGCAGGTTCCATGATAGTGTCATCAACTTTTATGCATTATACGACATTCTTTGACTGCCTAAAATAAACATGTATTTACTCTATGGCCATGGAATTTCACGTGACGGTTCTATTTCATTCAAGGTGTTAAGATATCAAATTCCATAAATGGAAGGGAAAAATACTTCCCTGACTTATCCATTAATAACATTCCACTCACAACACACTCAACATACCCTACTTCCCACCAAATGTCTGCATGATGGGTTTTATTAGTAAATTTAAGTTCATGATTCATGACACGTATTAATGATAATCATAAAGTCTAAGAATCATTACACATGCTCATAGATAGAGATATCTGATGACACTGAAACATGTGGAATTATTATTGTTAGGTTGGTTCTCATAATTTCATGTCTTAGAGATTACCAACTGCAAACTTCTAGAGAGGATGTCTAATCATCTTATGAGTACTCTCCCATGACGGTCTTCCAACTATGTCTCCCATCATAGTTTTTCATCCAACTGTAGAACTATATTTAAGATTATTGTTATAGAATTTCAAGGTTCTCATCATAGTGGGAACTTCCATGACCTTATCAATGAAACAAATACTCTAGGACATTAATACATCTTAGTCATGCAGAACCGTTAATAATATGTAATAATATGTTTAATATTTAATTACATTAAATATCCATGTAATCAATGTACAACTAGTTGGTTCTAGGACATCATCTTTTACAAACTCCCACTTGGACTAGTGCCAACATCCTACGTCTTTAAATCTGCCAGACCTCACATGATGATCCTATTTCTGCTGAGTTATGGCTTTAGTCAAGGGGTCCGCCACTTTGTCTTCTATTGAAATACTTCTCACTACAACTTCAGAGAAGAAAATACCTCAACAAATGATACTTCAGATGTATGTTCTTCATCCATTGATTTGACATTGGCTCTTTTGCGAGATCCTCCACTATAATATTATCATAGTATAGTGTGATGGGGTCTTTTCAGTTGGGTATAACATCTTTCTAATAGATGAAGCTTCGCATACAAACTTCTTGTTTAGCTTCCTCCAAAGCTGTGATATTCTCTGACTCAACCATAGAGTGTGAGACCACACTCTACTTTAAGCTCTTCTAGCTCACTACACCTCCATTAAAAGTGAAGATGTATCCTATTTGTGACTTTATGTCATCTTGATCAGTCTAGAAACTAGCATCTTCATATCCTATGATGACTAGTTCCTCATCTCCTCCATAAACCAGGAACATACCCTAAGTATGCCTCAGATACTTTCGGATAGTCTTGACTATCGTCTAATGGATATCACCTGGGTCATCTTGATATCATCCTACTACACTCAATGAATAGGTTACATACATCCTAGTACATATCATGTCATACATGGATGAATCAATTGCTGATGTATATGGAGTTTTTACCATTATATTTCTTTCCTCGTGTGTCTAAGGACAAATTTTCTTAGAAAGATTAATGCCATGTGACATTGGAAACATTCCCTCTTGGATTGTTCCATACTGAATCCTTTAAGTATCTTATCAATATATGTACTTTGACGTAGGCATAGAAATCTCATGGATATATCATGATGGATCTTAATACCAAGAATATACGTTGCCTCTCCCAAGTCCTTCATGGAGAAGTATTGATTCAACCATTATTTAACAGACTGTATAAATGGTATCTCATTTCCAATAAGTAATATTTCATCAACATATACTATTTGGAAAACTACTGCACTCACACTAAACCATTTTTAGACAGAAGGATCACATTTATTCTTGATAAAACAAAATTTTGTTATGGATTCATCAAAATAAATGTTCCATGGCATGGAATATTTCTTTACTCCATAAATGGATTTCTAAAACTTGCATACATTATTGAAATCATTTAGAGTAATAAACCCTTCAGGTTGTTTCATGTAGACATCTTCCTAAAGGTTACTGTTAAGGAAAGATGTTTCTACATCCATTCGCCAAATCTCATTGTCAGGGTAAGTGAAAATGGACAATAGAATTCTGATGGATTTTAGTATTGCAAAGGGTGAAAAGGTTTTTTCGTAGTCAATTAATTGACATTTTTTTGAAGCCTATTTAAACCATTCATGCCTTATAGGTACTGACTTGTCCTTCCATATCTAGTTTCTTCTTGAATACCCATTTTCAACAAACATGATTTATATCAACTGGTGGATCTACCAAAATCATGAATTGGTTTTGGTACATGGAATCCATTTATAAATTCATGGCTTCTTTCCCCGTGGCAATATCTATGCCACTTAAATCTTCCTTATAGGTTAGAGGATCATTATTATCAACTAATAATGAGTCACCATCCTTGGTAATTAGAAAATCGTACTGTTCTAGTTCTGTATCTTCTCTTGTACTCCTACGAATTTCTTGTGTCTCCGGAATAGTTATTTCTTCCATGGGGATTTATGAAATCTGATCTTGTATCAACTCTTGTGTACCTTGCGCCTCAACTTCATCGATGTCTATATATCTCCCACTATATATATTAGGTATGTGCTCCCTCTCAAGGAATATGGAGTGTCTTTCTACTATAACCGTTTTATTTGAGGGGTTGTATAGGTAATATACCCTTGTTTCCTTTAGGTATCCTATAAAGGTACTCTTTGTACCTGGGGGTGAAAGTTTATTACTTGAAGAGGCCTTAACAAACTCATCACTTTGATACAGATGTAAATTCAATAACATGGATTTCTTTCTACTCCAAAACTCATATGGAATACCATTTATCGATTTAGTTGGTATTTGATTTAGTATGTGTGTTGTTTCTTGTAACACATATCCCCCAAAGGATAATGGAAGACTCACATGACTCATCATTGATATCACCATGTCCAATAAGGTGTAGTTCCTCCTTTTTCTCTCAACATTTCCCTGGAGTGTGTTAGGAGGAGTGAGTTGGGATAGGATCCCAAACTCTTGTAAGTGATCAATGAATTTTTGATTAATATATTCTCCACCTCGTTTTGAGTAGAGTTTCTTAATCTTCTTACCAATATAGTTCTCAAATTCATTCTTTTACTCTTCGAACCTATCAATAGAATCTTACTTATACCTCATTAAGTTAATATATCCATATCTACTAAAATAATTATTAAAATATATGAAGTATGAGTACCTTCCTGTTGCTTCAACTGGAAATGGTCCACACACATCAGTATGAACTAATTTCATAAGATCTTTATCCCTTTCACATTTCCCACCAAATGGGACGGTACTGTAGCAGTGGTGGTTCTGTAGATTGGCGAGTACTATATCGGTTGCAAAGCACTGTAGCAGCAGCAGTATTGTGTAGGCACTATCGCAACCAGGTTACTATTCAAAGAATGGCAATCGGGCGAAAAAATGGCCCTACGGGCTATGTAATGGGCTACAAGCCCACTGGGCCTTCGGGCTATGTTATGGGTCTCCCTCTACCCAGTTAAAAGAGGTCTTTTATTTTCATTAATAATAAAATGAGGCTTCATCCCCATCCTTTTAAAAAAATGCATGACATACGCCAAGTGGTTTTAGTTTGAAAGAATCTAAATATCCATCTTGATGTAACTTTTTCAACTATTTTTCAGTTACAAGACCTAGCCAGTGATTCCAATGTTGGGTGTGTTAGGAGTCATGTGAAGTATTTTTTTATTGATTTCCATTACTAGGTTTGTGTAATCCAACACCTAATGACCGTTGTATAAATGTGACATTCCAAAACAAATGATATCATTATAAAAGAAGCAACATTCATTTCTAAAAATGAAAAAATCCTTCTATATCTAATATGGATACAGAAATAATGATTTAAGTAACATACGGCATATAATAACAACCCTTTAACACCAAGATCATCCTAGTTTCCAATGTGATATGGTAGTCTCTAACAGCTACAACATCATGTCTGGCTCCATTGGCTACTTGAATATCTACCTCCCCTCAATCAATCTTACTGAATCTACATGGTTCCTATAATTGGATTCATATGTGAGAACCAAAATTTGTATATAATACCCAATTTTTAGAAAAAGGTAGATTGCATTCGATAAAAAATGCACATGAAGCTTCCCCGTGATTCTTAGGTTGGGTGCAGTTCTTCTTCTAGTGGCCTTTCATGCCACATGCAAACAAATAGCCACATATTCCCTTGCCTCCAATTTGATCCTCCTTTTATTGGAAGGTCATGAATAATCTTTTGGCATAAATCTCTTCGCCTTACCTTTCATCTTATTCACCATATAGAAAGAATGATTTTCTCTCTTTATATCATCGTCCACTAGGTGAATAGGGATAAGAATGTCGAATAGATACTTCTCAATGTAGTTCATGTTGAAATTGACGAAAAAGATGGAGAATCTCTGAGGGAGTGATGAGAGAATGAGATCAGTGCCCAGTTCTTTGAAGTGTTTCAACGCTAGAACCTCTAGGTGCTCAATATAGCCAATTATCTAGACCATGTGAGGCCCAATTGGGAAACCCTATCCAAGAATACTCTGAAATATTTCCTTGGAGGTCACAAACATTTCCTATCTTTCTCTGTCATGGTAAAGACCACTGAGGTTCTCGAGCATTTTATATGTATCCATGTTTCATGAAACTTCATGAGATCACAAGACATTTATTATACCATCAATCATTGAACATCAACCATGTCATTCAGATATTTATCATAGACCAAGAAATCCTCATCACTCGCCTCTTTCATAGGCGGATCAGGTATTGATGACTCTAACACGTAAGACTTCCATTCATGGCGTAGGATAACCCGAAGGCATCTAAATCATTCTTGGAAGTTACTCTGAGTGAGATTGTTGTCTTTATCCAGAATTTATCATAGGAATAGTGTTGTTGATGATATTTTTATTTTTTATTCTACTATTAAAAGATCAAATCATTATTACATTCTTGATTACATTTTTATGAAAAATAATGAATTTATTTAATTAAGTATCCCACTACTTTATCAAGTCTGAATGGACCTCACCATTGAACTTGGAATGTTTAGTTGTCATGACATACTAGTGGAAAGGATACATATTCCCCTTCTAATAACCCCAACAAGGGTTGTTTAAGCTATTTGACAGTATTTAGGTATGCAGATCTTTGCCAACTATGGCCTTGCATCTCCTTGATCTGTTGAGTGGACTCCCCAATTCTGAAATCCTAACTTCGATTTTCCTCAACTCATGCCTCAATTATTACACCAATTCTAGAAATGGATACTCCTCATAATGTAATATGTTGAAGTCAACCAAAAATATTTTATAAGGACTTACTGTATAAAATTAAGTTTCCAAAAAAGGGTTGGTCTAACACATAGTTTTATTGAGTTTTTCCCTTAATCAAATAACGAAAGTCTTGGTCAGACTTAATATTTTATTTGAGGGATTTTTATTTCTTATGAGTGAATTTTTATTATCATTATCACATGATTCTTAATTTTATGTGAAACTTACTCAAGTGATTAACAATGTCTTGATAATATTTACGCATAAGCCTGGTTTATTTTAGTTCCATCGTGCATACTTGTTTAATTCACTAATTATGTTATCTTGAAAACACATCCATAATGATTAATCATGAAACTAAAATAAATAAAATAAATAAAAGGGAATGATCATAGGATTTTCTAATGATTAGTTTATTTAGTGATTGATAAACTAACTCTGACCTAGGGTAGAAACACCTTGAACATTTTGGGTTTTTGTTTACATCTTTCCACCTGTCCACATATATAACTCCTGGGATTGGTTTCGTCTCAACTCCATCTTGAACCGCCTCCTCTAGCATGGGAGTTCTATCCATTACATATTATTTTAACTCACATGCATTTGAGGGGTAAAAATGGGGTTCTACATAAGATAAATCATGGGAATATAGGCCCAACATATTAATGAGGAGAGATAGCTCACAGGACAACAATTAATTTAATAAATAAATTAAAAGGAAACTAATCACATTCCATGTTCTTGGTCTATCTCTTGGTCACCCACATACATGCAACGAGTAACACATTTAATAAAACTAGTTTTCACTTTTTTAAGCATTCTTATTAAGATAAATTTTTCTCAAATCGATTAATTATTATCTTAAATTAATCAATCCTTTTATCTTAATCCTTTTTTTGAATTTCCTTGATATTCTCACCCATCAAAATTTTAAACAAATAAATTTATCTAAAATTATCATTTTACTTAGCTTTTACCTTAGAGACTACCCGGTTATTTCCCATTCATAATGTCCCAATAAGTAGAAATGAACATTATGCAGAGATTAAATTAAACACATATATATATAAAAACTATCATGTGTTGTGCCTTATCTTTTCGGCCACACCATGGTTCATGTCTCAAGGGATTATATAATTAATAATAAATTCAAATAAACCTACGTAATTTGGATGAGTACACGACATGTAGTTACAACTACCTGGCATGTACTATCATTCACCATCTATCTGAAGTACACACTCAAGGATACAGAATGTAAATGTACTTCATAAATCTTTGGAGTACATGACACTTCCAGTGGGCCATGCGCCATATAGTATCTGCATTACACAGTCTCTAGCTAGGCAAGCTGTGTACATGGTACACAGTCCAACCCTAACCCAAATTCACTATACACCATGTTCAGTGGGCCACTTGGCGTGTAATATAGAAAACATGTTCCACTTATTCCTAGTCAACACAAGGAGTCCTTAAGACTTAGAATAACACCAACGACACAACTTAGTTTGTCAGACCAGTCCCGATGCATTGAATCTGGACAACACGGCGGGTACTGTTGAATATACATCATGTATTTTGGTGTTGTACATCTATGAACCATAGGCACATTTAGATTAGATCCTCTGTTTTATATTAATCAAACTTAAAGGAAATGATCGTTATGTAAGGTAAATGAGAAATAAAAAAAAGGGAGAGCAGATCTCAAAATCCAGATTATAAGAACGATTAACCTTGAATTGAAAAACTAAAGTATTAAACCATAAATCATCTATGAATTATTTAAATAATTATAAACTATGATGTAACCACATCGATACAACTTGTAGGTTCTGAGGGTTGTAGAAGAATAGTTTGGTTGTCACCCAACGTTACTTTTTACCATGATTAATGATTATTTTTGGATCAATATGATGATGAATTCCAATCTCCATGGAATATAATCAATGATTTAGATAAAGAATGAAGGGACCCAAAACCTTTAGAGGGGATCCTGCACATCATGTTTATAATTAATTTAATTAATTTAATAATGAAATTAATATCTGGATATTCGGTATTTTTTTTATTTATGATGTTGATAATCCAGAATGACCCTTCCAGATTATCTCGTTCTGCTTGCAAAGATCCAAACTACAATCCCTCTTGTGGTGATCCACGCATACTATGATGGCCTACAATTGACACCACACGTTCTTCGTGTGATAGCATTGTGAACCGAGTGTAATGTGTTGGTCGTTCATAATCTCTAGTTTTTTGGCCTTGAAGAATGTCTCACATTCTTGAGAGGTGCTGTAAGAGGATTTGAGAGAGAAATTTTTTAGCTCAACAATTCCCAATTCACCAGGTGCGTGGTTTGGTACATTCCACAATAAACTTACGCATCTATTTATTTACATGGGGATTCAGTTACAATATTTAATTTTGTAACAAATATTAAATACATTTATAACATTGTAGAAAATCCACGATATTAATAATAATACCAAGACATTATTTATGGTGCACCAACTTGTGAAAAATGGAATTATAAATAAAATTCCATGTCACAAAATAATAGCAGCGTTATTTCAATTTATACCACGTAGTTAAAAAATTATTTACCGACTGAAAAATAATTCTTTTACTACTGAATCGGTCTTGGTCCGCTCGAACTCTAAATATATTTATTGAACACTCGAATAAGTAAATAAATAATTTATTCTATTAAATAAATATTTTATTTAGAAACTAGTAAATAAATATTTGTTAAATGTTCAACAAAATAAATAAATATATTTTACCCACAATCTAGTGACTAAATATTTATTTAATTTATAAAATCGTTTTTACTTGAATATAATTATTCCATTGTCTTGAGAATAATATTTACTAATTAAATTCAAATAGAATTTAATCAAGACCACCCAAAACACTTAGTGTGGGACCCTCAAGGATTCTTTCTCATTGGCATTAGGCATGATTGCCTAAAGTCCCAGATTATTTTATAGTAATGGGTCAAGACACTCAAGAGAAATAACTTAAAGTTGCATTAATGACGTCCATATACGAACACTCACTATTTAACGTAATCACCTTGTCGCAATATCTCATCATGTAGGTTTCATGATAGTGTCATCCACTTTTATGCTTGATACGTCATTCTTTGACTACCCAAAATTAACTCGTCATTACACAATGGCTATGTAATTTCATTTGAAGGTTCTATTTATATCAAAGGGATTAGATATAAAATTACATAAATAGAAGGGTAAAATCCTTCCTCAACTAATCCATTAATAACATGCCACTCGTGACACACCCAATATACCCTACTTCCCGCCAACTCTCTGAGTGATTGTTTTCGTCAGTAAATTAAAGTGTGCAAGTCATGACATGTATTAATGATAATTATAAAGACTAAAGATCATTACACATGATCGCAAATAGAAATTTTTGTGGACACCAAAACATACAGAATCTCTATTAGAGGGTCTGTTCTCGTAATCTCATGTCTTGGAGATTACTAAGTGTGAACTTCATGAGAGGAAGTATTATCGTTTTACGAGTACTCACACCTGACAGTCTATATTCTATGTGTGCCATCATATTATTTCATCCAACCATAGAACTCTATTTATGAATATTTTTATAGCATTTCAAGGTTCTCATCATAGTGGAGAACTACCATGACCTTATCAATGCATCAAATACTCTAAGACATTATTACAACACAAACATGAATAATAATGAAAAATATCTAATATTATATTTAATATTTAAATACATTAAATATCCATGTAATCAAAGTTCAACTAGTTAGTTCTAAGACACCAACTCTGTAAAGTAATTCAATAAAATGGAATTTATACATGTAAGATGAAATAGATTTATAACATGACAACAAATATTGTGAGATGATAGAATTAAAACATGAGAATAATGATCTACATACCAAATGAATCTTCCCTTTTAAGGAGAAAGATTATGGATGAATGATTTAAAAGGATAGTCTAATTATGAAGGAGTTTCAGTAGAAAGATTGATCACACTTCTAAAAAAATCATAAATTAATAAAAAAAACTCTCCAGATAGTGTTGAGTCTTATTTCTTCTGAATTTTTTCATAAATAATATATGGAATTAAAGATGGAATTCTTTATCATGATTTTTATAATGGGATTTACATGAATAAAATATATGGTTTCATTGAAAAAGGGAACAGTGGAATGGTGTGTATATTGAATAAGAATACTTTCTACATTGAATTGAGCACAAAATAAAAAGAACCAAAATTTATTTCCATTATTGATTAAAAGAGGTTGTTATATAGTAAATCAGATCATTGTTGATACTGAATAGTGTTTGAATATGATAGATTTATCATCCTTATCTTTTATATGGATAACATACTCATATCAAGTCTATAATTTAATTAGATTTTATAGGTAAAGATTGAATTTTCTAGAAGATTCATGATAAGGGATCATATTACCATGATCAACGATGGATTCCACATAAATTTTGGAAGGTGGTGAAACCAGTTGATCGATAGGACACACTATTAAGGTGGTGTGGGACTGCTTGTACAACTATTAGTTGAATTACTATAATAATATAATATTTGATGTTTATTTCAAATTTTTATTATAATATTTTTAACATTCATGTAATAAAATTATGTAGTTGTGTTTTACTATGGATATAAGACTAAATTTTCAACCATGTAAATCCTTGTTGTTAATTTATTATTTGATTTATTTCCTTAGTAAAACATTTTCCATGGTTCATGGTTATTTGAGTGGGAATTTATATGGTGTAGTGACTAAGGTTTGACCTAAATTTTTTGTTCTAGTACCAAAGGTAACAATATTATTTCATGATAGGATGTTTTGAGGCTATATCACATTCTTTAAGTTTACGGTGATTTTTATTCAAGAGATCAGTGGATAAAAATCTGAACCATATGAGGTGATGTCGGTATTTCTTTTCATTGGTGTTCGTTTGTGTAAAATTTTCATTTAACTTATTACATGAATATTTATCTATTTATAATGTAATTTTTGATATTATTTATGCTTCGATTATTGGTATGTTTCTCTCAGTTTTATTTATTATTTATTTATCAAAATGGTTGAATCATTCCAAATTTTCTTTTATTCCATTGGAACTTGTTTCTAGACCATATAGATTGAGAATTCACCTCAAGAGTTGTGGAATACTAATTTGTATATAGTTAATAGATATATATATGTTGATATATTACACCTTATTTGGTACTATTTTTCTCCACATGTCAACCAAACATTGGTCATTCCACTCATTTAATCCATTTTTAGGAGAATGTATAGATCATTATACTAGTGGTTTATTCCACACATCCCAAGATATATCGTAAAATATCAATTGTTCTATTCATATCAATTTATTGACTTAATATATTTTAAATCAAATCCTGTTTGTTTCACAACACTCCTCTAAAAGTGTTGAAATCATTCTAGAGTTTGTGATTTAGTTGAAAAAATTAACATAAATCATATAAATAAAATTATTGGTAAAAATTCAGCTTCTTCTATCTCTAATGGTTGAATTTAATACTATATAACTAAAAAACATCCAATTGTATTAACTCAGGTTGTTTCATTGTCATTTTCTCCACTGTCTTACATCTCATGTTCACCATTTTGACTTTTTGGTAGGTGTTACAAGTGTTGAATATTTTAGGATGTAGCTTTTTTATATTTCTTACAACTTCATACATGATTATCCTAGGCGTGTTCTTTTTCCTCAAATGGGTAAATATTGTATTCTATAATTGAGAAAACTCTTCTATACCCATTAATTATATGATTTTATAATTAGAAATTCGGAGAAGATTTCATCTGTTTTACTAATACCCTACAATTGTTAAATTATTCAATATCTCAAATACACATTCATCATTACAAGATATCAAAGAAAAATTAGTTATACCAAATCTAGGAAATGTTTAAGTCATTTTGTGTCAGTCCATAGAGTTTGATAAAATCATTGAATTCATGTTTTTTCTAACTAGTTTTGATGTATATCTCTCCTTTGACATTGAATGAACCATTATTGCTTAAACTGACAACTCCTTAATAAAACCATTTGATGTGTTATAATATATTCTTATTTTCCATCATGAGTGATATGAAACCACTATTAATAATACATGGATTCTATCATTTTCTATATTTACAAATACTCCACCACATTTGTTTTCTCATGATTATTCCATATATTTCTATATTTTTAATTCTCATTTTTCATTACCGACTCATGTTGTATAGTGAGACACTTGTGGGTAGTGTTTCCTAACAAATCACACATCCCACAAGTTTACATACGAAAATAAAATGTAATTTACAATTTAACTTCTTTTTTAGATGTTGTTTCTACTAACCTCTTTTAATTTTTGGTCGAATCCCATTTTATTTAGAGACTCTTAAATTAGGGAATTGAGAATTTTTAATAATATACATAGGTTCTATGATTATATTCTCTAAAACACTGGAATCTATTTTCAAAGTGATGTATCCTCTAGTAGTAAATTGATATTTTATAAAATTATCATCATTCTACCTTATGATTCAAAATACACAACTTATTGTTAAACTCCTCAAAATTATGATATTTCTTTTTTACCACAGATCCTTTTATTTTAAGCACATTTATCTTCTCCTCCCACACCTTAATGACTTTTGAAATGTTTGACCAAAATAAATTTAGTAATAGGTGTATTTACCATCGTGGGTGATAAAACAACCTCATTTCTTTAGTTATCACTACTTTCACTACATCCATGCTTGAGTGTCCAAAATTATATTTCATGGAATATTTGAAAAATGTACAAGATTTTTGGTTGCATTAGAAACTTTTTTCACTTACATTGATCACTAAAAAAATTAATTGGCCTAATTTTAAAACACAATGTGTGTGGTCCTTAAATAATTTTTAGTATCATCCAACATTGTCTCAATATATTTTACTTTTTATTTCATATCAATGATATTTTTTGGTAATCTAAAAAATTTATCCCTAGAATAAGTTATTATAAAGTGAGAACCCATATTTTTTGTAAACTCCACTTTCATTTAAATATTTCCTAAGATTTTGATTCCCCAATAGAATTTTTCAATGAATCATTCACATATTTTAATGCCTTATTTTATCTTTCATGTTTCTTATTCTTCTTTAAAAACACTAAAATATACAACCTTAATAAGAAATCCTTTACTATTTCCAAATTATTACTTTCCTCCAATCCCATTCCCTCTTCTTCTTCTTCTTCTTCACACGATGGATCTCTGGAAATATTTTATTTAACCATGAAAGTTTCTTTCCCTTCTTCTTAAAAATCCTATTTCACTATATTATTTTACATATCATTATGTGTTACAATAGTTTTTAAGGTAATTTTTTTATTCATCGTTATTTTGACCATATTTCTTCCTTTGAAAAACATTCCTCTACAATGACTAATTGAGTTTTTTTATTCTTTATGAAATTTTATATCATTAATTCTTTGCATTCTCATATTTATTTTTAATTAAATTAACTAAATATTAACCAATATGTCAAAAAACTAGAATATTTAACACAATTTAACCCCTATAGTTTCTCTTTACTCATTTCTTGACTTTAGAAAATAATGATATGAATTCCTCAAAATCAATATTAGTATCCTTAACATCAGTGTATTCCCTATGTTATTTAATAGAATAATCCTATTTTCAATTTCAGATAGATTTAATTTTGGTCTAATTATCATATTCATTTTTTTAATTTTAATTCCTATATACTCCTTAGTTCATATGAAATCAAGAAATTTTTTAGTTTGTAAATGGTCCTATATTCCATTTCTTGATATCAAGGGAATATATCATCATATAAAATTTAATTAGGATTATTCTCATCAATTATTTTTTCATGGTATAATATTTATTAATTTATCCATTTATTTAAATTGATCTCATAATTGTTTCACCCAAATGAAGAACAAATCTTCTATCTAATATTATCGTATCATGTTATCCTCAATGTAAGAATAATATCTTTATAATAAATACTCATTTATATTTCTATTTTCATAGATCATATCATGGACATTATAATATATTTCAATAACTGTACTTAAAAACATATTATGTGTTAACACCTATTCTAAGTTGGATGAATGTAACAAAATATGCATCCCCTTCATCGCCATTGAAATTTTTCTTTTTTAGAAAATTATAGGTTCTACCCACTTTAAAAATGTATTCTCGATTCTTGATTATATCAATAATATTCACAATAATATATACAAGATTTTGAACCATCCCCTCATTACATAAATGGAATCCATTCCCATTGAACATAGGAACTCAGTTTTTGTCGATGTTGTTCTTTTCATTGATAGATCTTAATGATCATTTAATTTAACAATAAAAGGAAACATAGATACATGGGAATAATAAAATGTAACTGTTTCATGAACACATTAAAACAACATAATAAGCCAAAGAGATAGTGCACCTCTAATTATTTGGTCTTATATTAGTGTTTTTTAACAATACTAACTCTCAAGTACCAATATTACCATATTAAGTTAGTATGTTTTGAAATTAATGAAGAATATGTTATGATGAGAGTTAGGGTGGGAATGAATTCATATGGAACAATATTAATTAAATGGTTCAAAAAATCTCTATATCAAGTGGATCATAACAAGTAAATAATGATAAGTTTTAAGTATTGAAAATCCTTATTTAATTATGAATAAGAATAAGTAAGGGAATGATGAGATAGCATGGATCACTGATTACATGGAAGAATAATTCACACTAACAATTTGATTAATCTTCACATCAATTGGCATCAATTTATTTAAGTATTTAAATCATGTATAAACCTTTGTAATTATCATTATCCTTATACAAAATCCACCTGTAAATGGATACTTTTTGTTATAGATTCATCTAATTTTCATCACAGGCCAACTCAAACATTGTTTCATGAAAGGAACCTATTATTTCAAGACTCCTCTCATGTTGTTGAATGAAACCATTAACTATAGAATTACCACTATATCTAATTGATATCTAAATTGAGTAAAAAACATATCTCTCAACTTATTTTCACTATATTACAATATGTCTCTATGGGTTGTGGCATAATGGATTTGAACTATACATTTTTTGAAATACACCAAATTCTAATGGCTCAACACATTAAAACAAGACCACTATCATTACAATGTGGTCCTAATTTTTGCAGTATGATTAAATATATTATAACATGAAACACTTTTATTCACATAAAAAGTAACACCAAACCCCCATAGCCACCATACCCTAATGCGACCAGCTTCTAATAAAAATTTTATATGATTCATCATAGCACAAACTCATTATTCTTTTACATGATGTCTTTTTTAATATTAACTTTTTCATGAACTCTTATCCTCAATTATTCAACTAATACCAATATGATGTGAGGATTTTCTATAAGAGTGAAACTCTTTTCTAAAAATCACATCATTGTGGAACAAGAACTTTTACAATATGATGTTCATTAACTTATTAGAACATAATTCCTTTGAAATTACCCTCAACTCTAATGATCCTCTGACTAATCCATGGGAATGTTTTCAAATAATACAATATAAAAAAACATTTATAGATCATGAATGAATTTCCATAAGAAAAAAATAATCATAAGATTATAGTTTGAAGGTAATTAAAACACCACATGGTAATATTGAATGTTTTTTAAGAATGTGCTCTACCCTTAAGTGAAAAATAAATTACATATTAATTTTTCTTTAATTGAGATCAATATAGAGACCATACTTTTTGAATTAATTTATCAAGGGGATTCTTAAAAATATAACAATTATCCACTTACCCTGACTATCAAGGTCACTTCAATCTCCTCCAATTCACTTTTTAGGAATGATAATAAATGTACAGTGTGGCAATCAGATTCCCTAGACTTTACCAAAGGTTTTATTTTCTCAATAGTAGTGTTTATGTTAATTTCAGAACGGTTTAGATGTAAGTTAATTGAGTCATCACAAATAAATAGATTTTCAATTATTATATAATCATTGATAAATAAATATAAGGGAATATTAATTTTACTATGCTTTTTCACATATTTATTTAAAATATCTTCATCTTACTCACTTATTTTTTCTTCACAATCATTCAAAAAACCCCTAACCCATAATTTTTATACATTTTATTTCTCTTATTTGATTTTTTTAAAATTATAAAAATAATTATTTCACATTATCTTTTATTTAAGTACCAATAAAAATCATTTTTCTACACATAGTGAAAATAATAAAACATTTGAGAGTGACAATGATATGTCATATCAAATTGGAATGTTTCTTAGGTTGGAAAGTGATTTTTACAACTTTTCATAGGTATGTTTTTGAATTTTATCTCTATTATATTTATTTTATCCTCTTTAATTTTTTTTTATTTTCCATTTTATTCTTCACATATTTATTCTTTACATTATATCATTCTTATCATTTTATAATTTTTTTTATTTTCCTTTATTACTTAACTTTTTATCTCTTTTCACTTCATAACATGTTTTTTTAGTGAATAAATTGAATATTATAATCATGACATTATGTCCCAGTAATCTTGTTTTCTAACATTCTTAGATAAATAACATTATCCCATAAAAACATAATTTGGTAACTATAAGTCAGGGAAGGACAATTCCTTTATGATTGAATTATACTATCATGGTTATTGGGAAGTTCTAACATTATCGCTGTTAATGAAATCCGACATTAAAGGAGAATTAAAATTATTATAAAATTTGATCCAACTAAAAATTATATATAATTGATTCTAATAATAATAATGAACATGATAGAACAACATGATCATTTTTTAAAAACATATTGACTATTAATTAATATTCATTGTGTATCAAACATTGGAATTAGATATTGAACTAAAATTTGGACTAACACACCACCTTCCTAATGTTCGTGGACTCTCTATAGAAGTACCAAATAAAAACATAAAATAATTTAGTTTTTTTCTCTACTATGAAACCATGAAATTTTTTATATGAAAAAATAAAACTGAGGGAAATATCATTATACCTTGATAGAGCTGTAAAGGATTAGATGTATTATTTTCAACCTGAAGAGGTTATATGTTGAAATTATTTTCAATAACTTTCATTAAAAATAATTTTTCTTTCATGAAGAACCATACCTATTAAAAATAAGATATCAGGTGTCAATAAGTTACAATAGATATTCAATGTTTGAGTATATGAAATGATTCAAAAAGTTGTGCATAAATATACCACATCCCCAAATCAGATAGAATATCCCCATATATCACATAAATGAAGGTATCACCACTATAGGAAGAATAATATTGGATTCCAATGGACGAGGATATTATTTTTAAAACACTAGAATAAACTCTACCATTAGTCAACAATAATGCATAAAACTCCAAAATGTTTAGATATAAAGTCACACAAAATACAATAGGGGTATATCAGTTAATTAATTTTACTTTTGACGATTATTTATTTGGTAATAAGTTGTAAATGTTTACAAATATAGTTAGGTAGATTTATTTGAATCAATATACATAAAAACTCACTCTTATAATGCTTTGGATAATTTTCTCTACAGTATATGATCTAGAAAATCATAATCATAAACCTTAAGTGAAAGAGGTGTATGACATGTATTTTCTAGGGAAGCATTACCAATGTCAAAACAAAAAATATTATCTTATAATTTTGTTATCTCTTGGAAAAAATATATAATTCCAAGTTGGAAGATCATCTGAATATCTGATATTATATTGTGATGGAAAATAATCACTTTTTTTCAAAATAATTTACAATCATCCTCCACAACCAAATGGTTTTAAACAACCCCAGGATAAATATGAAACTCAAGAATGAATTAGAAGATAACAACTAGTATAGTACCAAAAAATATTGATTCCAATAATAATGATATTTGAAAAATGTTATTAATCTAAAAAAATGTGTTGAATGGTCCAAATATATAATTGAGGGAGTCAAAGTCACAAATGAGAGAAATTTCCAAAAACCAAAATGAATTGGTAGTTAGAAACTCTATACATATTTCATGTAAACGAAATCTAAACCACAATGTGAATATAAGAACTATCACATTATGAAATTTGAAATAACAATAAATATATTAACACTTACCTATCATTCATTATTTACCATGGACAATGAGAATACCCATTTAAGAACAATCATTAAAAAACCAATAGGGAAAATAAAAAAAAGTATAAGATTGACTAGATATATATCAAACCATACCATTTAACAATAGATTTTGGAAAACCAATAAGGTGGATAAAGAGAAAACAAAAATATTGGTTTTAGGGATATTCAATCTGATTGAGATCAACATCCATTAAGACTAAATAAATTATGAAAATTTAATTTAATTCCTAATTCATAAAATAAATCTATATGAATAAAAGATTGATAAATGGAAATGAGTGAATAAACTATTGTATAAGCCTATAATTACTCATCGAATCCACTTTAAAAATATCTTTAAATTTAAACTACTTTTGTACGTTCAAAATCCCATTTACCATGAAATAGTTTCATTTATATAATTCCTTATTTTATTTAGGTTATTCCATTAATGTAATACAATGATCTTTTTTGACATATTTAAAAATCGCTGAGATGATGTTAATAAGGGTTTTGGTATAAATAAAGAATATATATATATAATATATCTTATGGGATTTAATGAGGATAAAATTATTTTTGTAATTTATATTATCATTTATAAAAATTTCAGGTGATTAATGAGGAAAATAATGTAAATTTTAATGATGGATTAATTTTTTGTAGACCCAATATCATAAATTCTTAAATGGTTATAAATATACATGAGAACACTCTTTCTATGGATTTTAGTGATTAATTTATAATATTTGATATTTTTTTAGTCTATGAAATACCGTTATAAAGAGAATTAGACATTAAATGTACATTATTTTAATCATCATTTAAATATTCCTTCGAATTACGGTTTTTTATTTTTTCAAATTTGTATTATTACATGATTAGTGTGATTATAAATATTTGGGATTTTTTGATGCCTTATATTATTTCTAACCTTATTTATCATGATCATACTTATCTTGGTTTAAATATTCATAGGAATTTTTATTGTGATTTTGATCATGTATATTTTTATTAAAACATGGTCGTTGATTATTTTGATAGTTTTGATGCATTTTTCACATGTTTAGATGTTTTAATTTTTTATCATAGAATTCATTGAATACATATACCAATTTCTAAAATGATTAAATCCAGACCTCAAACAACTATATTATAACTCTATAAATTTCCGCAATTTTTAAATATTCATAGTTATTGGATAAAAACTTGGTTTTTATTATTTATATCATCCTTGATTTTGAAGAGGAAACAAAAAAACACTCATTAAAAGTTTAAAGATTCGAATAATACATATTTAAACTAGTAATAATATATTCATTATTAACATACTTTATTAAAATATATAAAGAAAAAGGTGGACAAATTAATAGAATAAAGTTTGATTTATACCATCTTTAATTCGCATTGGGTTATCATTAATGGCCCTCATCGGTTCCTATCATGGGTTAAAGAATGGTTGGTTTTTTATGAGTGTGGATTCATTTTCCATTTAATTTTTCCAATTTTTATTCATAACTTCCATGTGTATATGAATTTTAAATGTTGTCACAAATTAAAATGAGGTACATTTCAGTTGGATGAGACTTATATTCAGTTTTAGTGGTTTAGGACTACAAATGGTGTAGGTCGGTGGCTGTATAGTGCCATCATGTATTCATTTGGGTGGAAATGGGTACCCAGTTGGGGTGTTTGGGGTAAAATCACCCTTCCTAGGTCAAAAAATGGTCAATGTTGGTGCAATGAGTACCCAACGGATCCCAATTCAATTTGTTTTAATTATATAGATTTTTGGTGTTTTATAATTTTTTAATTTAAACCCATTTTAGTGGTTCTATTTGTTTATATGGATGATGTCCAAGGGGAGGCACTACCTTATCCTCTATTCGCCATAATTCCTTTATAATGGTGTTTAATTGATTTGTGGTGTTTTATTTTAATTTTTACAATAATCATTACACCATTCCTTATCCTTTGATTCTATCGTCCTTTTGTTTTTATTTGGAAGACTTTGATTTTGGAATTTATTATAGATTCCATGGGATTGGGGGAATTGGAAAATAATGAAAGGTTTTTTTTCTATAGGGGGAATAAGAGTATGGATTCTGAAGGATTTATAATGTTACACTTGAGGTAATTCACTACCATATTATTTTTTTGTTTCATCATTAAATTTTAATTTAACAGATTGATGAATCGATGTTCTATGTTTGTGATTTCTTTGTAAAATGTATCTGGAGGGTAATGCGAGATATATAGACCCTGTTTCTCAAGGTTTTGGAAATGATACACCATTAATTAGGTTATATTCAATTATTACTACTTGAAATAATTACATAAATAATTTTATTAAATAATTATAATCATTTTATAATTAAATAAATGGATGTTTGATGGAGTTGAGGCTTTATGCGGTTAGATTATGGTTGGTGAAGCTTGATCATTCTTAGATAGTATTATTCAAGGGTGGTTGATCTTTACTCAAGGTGTTAACACAATTTTAATATAGGTGGTCACAAAAAGTTCCCTTTAGTCAGTGTATTTTTACATAGGATGTGTGAAATGTGGACTCATTATTCATTTTAATTGAACTAAAAAAAGAATTGTATTTCTTTTCCCTGAATGATTTGGGTAAGGATGAATAAGTCCATGATTGACCATCCTATTTTTATTCCTTAATATCAGAACATGGAAAGGTTTTATCCTTAAATAAATGTGTTTTTGACATCACACATGGGACCCAATGAGGATTACCTTGAGTTAAGATATGATTTCTAGAAGCATGATTTGGATCATTTTTTTATTCCTTAAGAATCTGAATGATATAGAATAGGGGAGGGTTGGTGTGGGTTTAAATATTATGAAACTAATGAGTTCCCATTATTATTTGGATAGTTTATTAGAGTTGGGGTGAGTGTTTCTACTCATTCTAGTATATAGTAACTGAACATGTTATATCTCTCTTTTGGATATGGGCATAGGTTGAGAATGTGTGGACCAACCTATTATAGAATTTAAAGTGAGTTGGATATATGGACAACCAAATTATTTCATGCCAAGATATCTTTGAAAAATGAATTGGTTATGTTATTATGTGTTCTTTTAATATATGGGATGTTATTCCCAATTATATCACAATAATATGAGGTGGATGAGATGTACATTTATTTATATATTTGTTCAAGTGTGGGATAATTTTCTTTATCACTACGATATTTTCTATGACCTGAAATAACTAGCCCACATATATTGATTATTCATTAGGTGTGAGATAGTACTAATAATGTAATATTTGTTTGGTTATAATAGGAATAATTTCTAATATACCATACAATAATGTGTAATGGGATTTTATTCCCATTATTTGACAAGCATGTGGCAAAGAATGGACTGCTCAATTTCTATGATATCCTAATGGTATGAGATGACACACCCAATTTTTATCTATAATGATTCCATGGGAAGGCATACCTTGTTATTATGCTGATTTCTATAAAAAGGGATGACATACCCATTGTATTGTTGGATGAGTTCTTGGAATAAATTCTTTTTTTTCCCATGTCATGCTTATGAGGGACATTATTCTGATTCTATTATATTCTCATGATTGAGACATTATTCCCATTACTAGGGGACGTAACACCCACCTAGATGTGGAATGTAAGTTCCATGTGCATTATTTAATGTTAATAAGGGGAATTTTATTCCTGGTTATTTTTTATTACCCTTTCAAGTGGGGTATACTACCTATGGTATCATGCTTCCAAGCAATAGGAAATGACTACATGATGTCGTAAGTGATTCAATATCTTATGAGGTGGCCCTATTCTATGGATTAGTTTTACAAAATTATTAATAATTGTATCTTCAGATATTATTCCCCAACTTAATATTATATTTAGGATGTAATTACTTCTTAAACATGATCAATCTGGTACATTGTACCCATAATTATGTCTATTTTATCAGGATGTAAAACCCATGTATGGATAATTTTGTCATCATAGAGATGTTATTCCCACTAATATAGGTAAGTAATTAGGTTGTATTTCCCATATACTAGCCATTATATTGTGATAATAAATTATTCAAATTGAATATAACTTGGGACATCATGTATATTTGGAATTAATTTAATATATTTATATACATATGAGCACATTTCAAAGTAGGTATAGTCACACATTTGTGGATCTATACAAGACATGGTTTTAAAAAAATAATTATTATTGTGAATAAATTTTTACCATTATTTGTAATAATATTACATTTTAAATGAACCTACTTATACTTATTTTTTTATGGACACTATTAGTGGTGGAATATTGAGTTTTACTCACACCTTTCTCAGGTTCCTCTTACCCAAGAAGACTTCTTGGTCATAGAAATATGTAAGAGAAGGTGCCCTTATTTGAATTTTTCAAATGTATATCTAAAATATAGTTGGGATATGAAAATGGGATATAACTGGGGACAAATATATTGGATTATACATGCTTTGTTTATTTTTAGATCCTATTAACTATATTCATCCAAAAAATGATCTTCTTCTTTTTTGTTCTCATTATGGTATAACATGAGGGGTTTATTTTTTTTACTAATTGAATATATCTATTATGTATACCTTTTTTATTATTCTACGATGATAATTGATTATTTATTATTCCATTATGATTTATGGAAATCAGTTACAAAGAGGGTATAGTCTCTATAATTTATACGTAGACCCTTATTACTGGTCAGTATCCTCTAGTGTAAAGAGAGGCACACATGAAGTATTTGGAACATTGTTTGTCATCATAAAGATAAATCAAAATTGGGGGTGTTATAATGTTGTATCTGAGCTTTTATATTATTCGTATTACTATTGTTAACTTGGTAGATGAAAATAGGGATGGTCCAAACAATGGAATGATTCTATGTTAGTGAGTGCCCAATAACTACATTAGAGGAAATCATAGTTATTATGGATATGTGATTATTCTTTTAGAAATTATATATTATAGTCAATGTGTGTAATTTATATCAATATTGATGTTTTGAGATTATTGGTTTATTTGTATTACTCTTGGCCTATGGTGTAAAGAGGGTGTGCATTCCTGAATCTTATTCACATATTGAATTCACATGGCATTCACATGAAATCATGTGTTTGAGAGCCTCTGTAATGTTATGGGTTATATTAATGTAATGTTTCAGTAATAACTTATTTTCCATTTATATATATATATATATGTGGTTTTATTTCACATAAATGGATGGGTATTTTGATGATGTTATCACCATTGGATAATTGATGACGTGAAACATTTCTCTATGTGATACATAGCCTGAATGTTGGTAGGTTAACTAGGGTTATGCCCCAATGATATTAGAACATTGTATTATAGGGTTAGTATGGTGTACTACGGGGTAAAATTCACACTCCATACGCTAATTATATAAAGGAATGATGAGACATGTTATTTTGGGAGTAACATCATTGATATACCTATGGATATAGGAGTGATCATTGAGGGGAAGTCATGTATATGAGTACCCTGTGAGTATTTACATACTAGAGTGGGTGGATTAGTATGGATATTGAGATGTTGTTACAGATTAAGGGATAGAATTAGGTGATGACACATGAGTTAACATAAATATGAAATACCAAAGTATCAAATCCAATATATGGGATTTTACTTTCACGTGATATAGTCTATAAACATGGTTAGGGTGACTATTTTAATTCTTTATCTTAGAATCATGGTGAGTTGATTTTAATCCGTATGGATGGGTTATTTTCCTACTTACTCACAAGATGGTCCATGGTGATGTTAAGGTTTCTTGTGAGAGGGGAGAGAATTATTTATGCATGTTATTTTTAGATAATAAGAATGACTAGATTCCTTATATGATGTTATTGACACATGGGTGACATTTTATTATATATTTTCTAGGCATGAGGGTTGCCTCAAGGTATATTTATTAGGAGGAATAAGTGATGGAATGTGTAGTTATTTGACCAACATCCATGCGAGTCATAGTTAATAGTCAATTATGCTATTAAACCTCGGATAATTGATATGAAAATCTAAATGACATGAGTTTGACTTTGATAAGATAATAGTAGGTTGTTCACCTTCTTTATTTTTGTGGGTGATTAACTAAAATATCCATATGTACTATTATTGTTATGTATTTATGATTCATCCGTTTCTTTTGGTCTAGTTGTTTGTATATTATGTTATGTGTGTTTCCATTATGAATCATATAGTCTATGCTTAGCCTTTAAATTTTTTTATTTGTGTTTATATAAGACTTATTATCCTTGTATGGGATGTAATAAACTCTGATAGATAGATTTTATTAACTATCTTGACTTGGGAGAGTGTGTGTGTGGGTCATGTGACCCAATGAGTTATGGAATAGTTACCTTATCAACATACAGAAATTTATTTTGATGAACTCCATGTATGTGGTTATAATCTCTAGGGGTGTAGGTTTATTCCATTATGAATTATATGTGGTATAAGAGCTTATGAAGAACATATATATTTTTGAGGAATCTTGGACTCATTATCCTTTATGTCAGCTTGGTTCTATATTGAGGAATCTAGATGAGCTTTATAGATTACCACTCTTGGAATGTGATTATGTATGAGATTAATATGAAATGGTATGGTACCCCTTTTGTTAACTAGATTTTTCATTCTTTAATTTTATATTATTATTTGAGTTTCACAGTGGAGTTAGATATAGCCTCTTACAAGATATAGTTACCAATAAGTTGACTGATAGAAATGGTACGACATAAATATTTTGAGTCCCACATTGGGTTAGTGATTTCTTAGTTAGTCATTAAACTATCTGTGGATGTTAAAAAACCCTAATTTTATAATCCTTTTAATCAATATGGATGATATGTGTAGTGGGTTGCAACATAAAAACCCCATGTTAGTAAGATATAATTGGATTTGTGGTTATATATGTCATAATGGAGTATGTGATGATAAATTATTGATGATTTTGGAAATTCGTTACAAAGAAAACCATAATATCATAAGAAACAAAGTGAGGATATTAGAGTGGATCTATATAGATGAGGTATGCATAGTGATTCCAATATCATAATTTGACTAATTATGTAGTTTGATTGTAGTATCATATAGGATGGAAAACATGAAAAAAATTAATGTTGGGGAGCTTCCAT
Source organism: Viscum album (assembly GCA_963277665.1). NCBI lineage: Eukaryota > Viridiplantae > Streptophyta > Magnoliopsida > Santalales > Viscaceae > Viscum > Viscum album. Next base: position 731,576,260 of record OY728155.1, read on the forward strand.
TGGGATTTTTTTATTCCAAAACTTATTTAGGTAGAGTATGAAGTGTGTTAGTGGTGGAATTAATAGTAATCCTTGAATGAATATATTAAGGGTTATACAATGGTGTTTGGATATAATTAGTGAACTATATAAATATATATATATATATATATATAACATTAGGGAGAGAAAACCACATTCTAGTACCATATCATGATGTTTGAGAAAGTGAGTGAGTTCTTCAATAAATATATTGGAATTTATTTTCTTGACCGATTAAATAATTAGGTTTATAGATATCAATACTCACAGGGAGTATGTAGTCATGTGTAATAGAGTAAGTATGTATGAATCATGTTGATTCATGAGTGTGAGACTATAGTTTATTATACTAAATGTTTTAGTGGTGATTAAGGTAGATACCAACCATGTGGTAATATATTTTAGACCAATGATGTTGATAGTGGTGTCTAAAACATCTGTGGATTTAGAATGCACTAATGTCATTGGATGTGGGGAATCATTATAGAGTTTTTTATTTAAACAGAACTATAGTTCTGAAGATATCATGTCTTTTAGAGTGGGTTGGTATAATAAGCTGATGACTCTCACTTTTCTTGCATGATTGAGTTTTATGACTTAGATGAGGATCTATATACATTTTCTCAATAAAATTATTGTTTTCATGGACTTTTCCATGAAGAATACATATTGATGGGTAGATTCACAAGTATTGGTGTAGTGTTAGCATGATTGTATCTAGTGGAAGATACAGTTTCAATTCATGTATTAGATTTAAAATACCAATATGGTGCATGAGATATTTTAATAGTTACATAATAGGGATTCGATGTTTCATGGTGGAATGGTTGTAATGACGCACACTAATTAATGAAAGTGTGTGAGAGAAAAATTTTGTTTTGGTGTGTGTCCAAGCTAGGCCTGACATAAATTTTGAAATTTAGATTGAGAATTGACATTTTTATATATATATTTTATGTTAATGTGGATGATTCTAAACTGTTATCTCATGTAGAGGAATCCAAAAATCAGTTTTCAAGTTTTGAGGGGCTCAATGGTGTAAGCTAAAGGTCATGATGGGCCACCAGGTGCCCATTTCTATAGATTTTTTCATTGTCCCACCATCAGATTAACTGTAATTATATTATTACTAATTAAATAAATTGAGAAACTAATTTTATTAATTAATTATAATTGTTTTAGAATAAATTTGATGGATGTTTTATAGATTAAGGTCCTCATGTTTTTGGAAAATGGTCGTTAAAGATGGATAAAATGGATGAGCTTAGAGAATTGTGGTAATTATTTTCTTAAGAGGTAAAATCCATTTTGAGTTTGGTGGTCCATAATTGTTACTTATTTTTATGCGTTGTCCCATGTTACATGTAATATTTATTCTCAATACCACATGAAATCGACCTAAAAAATAATTTCGATTGATTTTCCTAGACTCGTATGAGTTGGGTATAGATTCCAAGGTTCAATATGGACCCTCGTGTTGTTATGAATCGATCATTGAAGGTCATATGGTTAAATTAAATTATCTTAGTATTTAAAATTTGGACACAAAGGGTATTCCCTATAGTTATTTTATGACTCCAATAACCCTTATTAGGTGTATTTTCTTTTCAAGGACAAAAGAGTGATATGAAATTAGGAAAGTTCATTTTTGGGTTGGAACTTATAGAACTAATGAGTTTTTGTTTACCCATTAGTTAGTTAACATTGGTTGTAGTGGGTGTTCCTGCCCCTCTTATTATATACTAACTGGTTAGGTTATACCATGGTTTGGGATATGGGCGTAGGATTTTTGTGTGATGACTGACCAACATTGGACAATAATCTGATTTAGATGTTATTCCAACTTAACTATAACATGAATATATTGATTTTATTATGCTATTAGTAAGGATATTATTTGTTATGTTTATGTGTGGGATGATATGAAAAGGTGTATCATAACTATGTGAGGTGGATGAGTACCCCCTTTCTTAATATGGTCATTTAGTTGTGAGACGACCAACTCAGTAACCCTGATATTTCATAGGTCCTGAAATGACATACTAACATGTATTTATCATTCTTACAGAATGGGATGAAATTAACATTGTGATATTGTAAATGTGTGTCATGATTCAAATTTCCCACCTACTTTAGGATAATGTGTTATGGGATGTTATTCCCATTAATTTATGTGCATATCGTTGGGAAAAATGGCCTTGATATCCATATTTCAGGGGTAGATTCACCTGGTTATCATTTATGATGATACCAAGGAACAACATGAATTGTTACACAAATGATTCCTATGACATGCTATGACATGCCCATTATGATTTTAGATAATTTATACATCTAAATTCCCACTTATCTATGGCTATTCTGACTAGGGACAGTATTGTTGTTCTATAATGAGATCATGACTATGATTTTATTCCTATTGCAATGGGATTTAATTCCCAATAGTCAATGAAACATAATTTTTAAGTGGCCTTGGTAATTTGGATAATAGGAAACTATACTTGGGTATTTTCTATTACCCTGGGATGTAGGATGTGTTTGGATCAAGATGATTAAAGACATTTTTTGGATTGTTGGGTGTCTTTTATTTACTAGATGTTATATATTTTGTTGTATTTAAAAAAACAATCTCTCTAACTTTTTAATATACAATTTCTTGATGAAGAATTTCAATCCCAATTGATCAGACCCATATATATTTGGAAATTTCAGCAATTGGATCTTTTTGTTCTGGCTATTTTTCTTATGTGTTCTTTTTTTTTCAAAATAATCTTTCTAGAATAGAACTTTTCATAATAGAAATAGATGATGTATCCAATACAGAATGTAAAAAGATATGTTTGATAAAAATTGTGATTTTATACCAATATCAATGTTCTTGACATCATGTAAACCCCTATGATATTTTCTTTTCTTAAAGGGAAGTTGAATTTGTTCTGAACATAGGGGTTCCGATAAAATTCATATATATATATATAATGATTTTTTTGTCATTTAATTTTTTAAATCATGCACAATTCTCATGGTACAAGATAGTTGTTTTAAAATAGAATATGTGAGATTGAGTTTCCAAATATACTCTATTAAATAGAACAAGAAGTTTCTTTACAAATGCATCTTATTAAATGATGTTTTTATATAAAAACTAGAGTTTAATTTTTCTAATGTGAGAAGATTCACAATGGTGTTAATTAGATGTTTTTTATCAGATAAAATTAATATGAAGAACCATGTCATATGTGAATGATTGTATATTCTTTTGTTTAATATTATAATTTTTCATTTCTTGATTTCTATGTTGTTGGGGTGTTATAAATGTTGAATAAATTTTAAGGTGTTGATATTTTTTACGTATGAGATAAATATACTGATACATAAAAGGAGATGCAAACAATGATCCATTGAAAAAGTGTCATTCATCAATAAGTCATTAGATGCATAGTTTCATCAGATGAAGACCATTAGAGTTCCCAAGTTGTATTAGTTGAATAAAAGTTGTTGACTGTGAATGAGAATAGTTTTTCACATCGATCGATCCGAAAACTTATTTCCTCCAATCAATCATAAACTTTGTTGGAACTAATCAATTTATACAACTTTAGATACAAATTCATCAGAAATGATAATTGATACTGATTTAGTATATGGCCTTTTTGACACTAATGAGTCATCTGATGTTGAGTTTCATCAAATTCTTTTGAATTGGTCTAAGGATATGTTTATCAAATGGAGAAAGTGGATACTAAGGTGATATATAATGAAGTTATTACTCAATGTTTTTAAGGGTAATGAAGTATTTAGAATTTAAACCATTATTGTCAAAAAAATCAGTATTATTAGAGTATCATAGTGCGATGTATTTTGATTTACTTGTTTGTAATTGGATCATGAGAACAGCAATTGAAAATAGAGTTTCAGAATTAGATATTCCGGACTATAAATTTTCAGACTATTTAATTTCCCATGTAGTATAAAGGTGTCACTGAGAGGGGAGGGGTGAATCAGTTATATCATTTTTTTATATGTTTCATTCTTTTTGAAACAACCTTCTTCTACTATTAATGATTTTTGACTTTATTGAACACCAGACAATCAAACATCCACTGGAACACAATAATTAATAATGTTCACTACTCAACATGGGTATATATGTCCCTGATATGTTTGGAAAAAATCCAATAACACACAATCCACAAGAAAAAAAATCATTTTGTATTGATACATAAAGTTTAATATACCCCTACACTTGTGTAGCACTATGATCAATAAAACAGTGCTTGTTCTTTAAGTATAATGAAATAATTTAATTCATGTTTGTGTGAAAAGTTAATAAAATTTCAAAAATTTCTTCAAAATAAGTTACTTTGTTGCCTTGTAAACATTCAAAAAATTTGAACTTCAAAAAAACAACACTTTCCAACCTATAAATAGGTAAAACAATTATCTATACTTTGTAATGATACTCAGTATGATCACCCATTCCAATTATCATTGTTTTATTTCTCTGTCTGATAGAAAAAATATCCTAGAATATTGCTAAAACAAACTAAAACTACTTCTATTTATGTACAGAAATCTGATTCCAATTTTCTAGTGTGATGGTCCAGTATTAATTGAATACAACCTTCCTTCTTCTTCTTATTCAGTCCAGGAAACATCCTCAAAAATTCTCAATCCAAAAAATTCTTCTCTGTAAAAACATTCATCACTCTCTCATATCTCATCACCCATGAACATTAAAAATTTTAGAAAGTGAAATGAACTCCCCACAATTTATAGGAGTTCCAAATGTTATTTAGGAGGGAATTTGAAAAAAATTATCTATTAAATAAAATTCCCAAATCTTTAATTTATTATTAAATATAGTCTTCTTCATTGACTTATTTAGTGCTTATTATCTCTTCTCATTCCTTCTCAAACCTTCTTAAATATTCTCACAACCTTATCTCACTTTATAATTTTTAACCATTCATTAGTCTGATTTTGAATGTCACTCTAATTTATTCATTTAGATGAGTACATATGTAAAACACCTAATTAGTTTTTTCCATTTCAAATAAACATATGAAATGATAGACGGCTTCAAATTATGATGATATGTACTAGCTGATGAAAAATCTATGTATTTTGATGCTCCATACCAACTGTTAGATACAATCATTGAAAATATTCTTCCAAAAAATTGTATATACTTTTTTAGACTTTAGTTTCCTTTCCTTCACCAGGAACATTTTCATAACTTTTTAAGATTACGACACTTCCTCAATGAAACTTCATCATCAGCTTCAAATTTATTTGAAAAATTCTTTAAACGCTTCAAAATTCAAGATCCCTTTGACAAAGTTTTTCTGGTTTTTATAAAAATTTATCATTTTCTTCTTATCCTCAAACTGATGATCTTACATCTGACGAAGTTATTGCCGTGGGCCTCTATCTGATGGATCAGTCTCTGCATCACTCTAATAATCAGTGTCAGATCTAGTACAATGGCTCTTGACCCAATTAATAAAAAAACATTTTTCTTCTTTATCTGTTTTCCCTAAGGAAAACAATTCATCTTGATTAAAATGGTTGTCAATATTTTTGAACGACATGTGATCCCATTTTTATCAGTCCCAACAACTTCACTTTCTATTCATTTTAATTGGTCCCAACATCTCCAGACAAGAAAGTATTACTTTGATTCCCTTTTGTAGCCACCACTTCATCTATTGAATGATGTCATGAATATTCTAATGATCGGGGACACACCACACCTGATTGAATGGTATCAATGACTTTAACAATAGAAACATCATTCCTTTTTTGATTATGGTACCTGGCAAATTATTTATCCGAAGGTTCTTATCTTATGTCTTATTGGTCTGACTAAAAATTGGCATCTTCAACTTCTCCTTTTTTGAAAAAAACTTCATAGCATTCAAAAAAATCAATGTCTAATGATCTCACACTGATGAACTAAGATATTAAATCTCAAACATTATTCTTTCTTTAACTCCTTATTGTTACATGAATTACATGATTTTAAGAATGATTAAGATAGACCGTGAATCAGATAAATTTCAACGGAAAGTTTTAAAACTTCCTATCCTACATTCAACTTCAAGTGATCATCTTTTCTTAAATAATGTAAGGTATATGTCTAGAGAGTGAAGACTCAAATTTTCCCATATACACCCTTTATGAGTTTTCAACCTGATGATTGATGTGTATATTTACTTGGGTATCTTATATTCTTGAAAGTTGTAATATTGTATTTAGGGATTAAATTTTATCGTCATTGATTATATAATTAGGAATTTTTCATAATAATAAGTGAAAAGATAACCCAACATGATTAAAGAGACCAGTTTCACTTATTTAGTTAACCTCAAGGTCGTGTTCATAGAGTTTAGGATCACGATTCTTGGATCATATATTTGAATTTTAGAGACATATAGCATTGAAACTTTTTTGGAAAAACTAATAATAAAAGTGATGGTAACAACTTGACGTGAATGAGGGATAAATATCCAAAAATAGGGGCACACAATTAATTGTAATAGTTCTCAAACAATAGTTTAAGATAGTTTAAGATCATGCGATAAGAACCGGTCAATTTTTCAAGAATAAGATGTCATACCCTTTCATAATGAATGTATATGATGCAATAATTTGAAATATAAAAGGTATTCAATACTGCATGGGTGATCATATTATAGAATGTGTAAATCATAACAATAGATGTTTTAATTAGAATTTGGTGGTATGGAACAAGTGTGTAGGGGAAGACCATAGAACACATTCAAATGATTGTGTCCAATTTCTTTCTTTTGATGAATACAAATATGGGATGACATTCCCTATATAATAGAGATACCACTAGTGAGTTATTCTAGATATGGCATAACAAAAATTACTAAACCTAGGTTTCTCCTATAGTTGAATATAGTCATTACCAATTTCCAATGAGAGTTTCATGAAGATAAAAATACCTAAGGCATGAAGTGGAATTATAATGGAAATATACATCATAAAGTCTTATATAACCTTGAATGTTACACTACTATGTATTGAACATGAATTTTGGGAAATGAGAAATGGAATAAAACCGCTCTTGCATTTTTCAGGATGAGTGGGTCCAGTGAGCATAGATCGACTATTTTTTGATATATATATTTTTACAAAAAAATTTGTTTCTTGTTTCACCCATGAACTCTATTTTTTTTAGTTAATGAAATGGGATGCCCTAGCAACCAGAGGATTGAAATTTCTCGAGACACCATTTTTTGGGTTTTTAAACTAAAATGTTTAATGTATTTTTTCCATTGTTAGTTTAAGGTTCATGTAATTTGAATCATTGGGGGTAAATTTTTAAGCTCATACAAATATGACTAAGTGTGGTAGATGACTAATTTTGAATATAATTGACTAGAAAATGATATACTCTAACTATTGAGGGAATGAAAAAAATTGATGTGAATTAGTAACCTAATTATATTATAGACCATCATAAAATAGAATTCTTATAGTTTATGGTTATAATGTTTGGAAACAATGCAGTTGATGTTATGTTCCACATATATTTGACCTAAAAATTAAAATAGTTTATATAGAAAGGGTGAGGCAAAATAAGATCTGGATTAAAGATCCCAATGCTAAAGAAGTCCATCTCAAAAAGAGGTGTGTATAATTTAAGGTAATGGTTCCAAGAACAATAGTTTAGATGGAATATATAATATCAGTCACATAAACATGATGTGAACAATTCCCCAATAATATCATATACAAAATTGGGGATCTATCGATATATTTCATGGTTGTAGTACTCAGACCATTAAGTTGGTGAACTGATATGATAACCCATATGGGACTTGAGAGCTAGAAGTATCCAAACACCTTTTAAATGGGGTATGAAAAAAATTAAATCCTGATCTAATGTATTTAAATTTGGAATTGGATATGAAAAGTATTCCAAGGATTCTCACTAACCATCATTCAAATGACTTGTTGTAGGAAAATTTCATTAAATTCATAAGGATATTATATGGCCTTCTCATCAGATAAAATATTACATTGGATGGAAAAAAATCTGGAGGCAAGAATATTATTAAGGATAGGTGTTCCAAATAGTTGAATTAACTCATTACTAAGATCTGGTAAAGGCTTCTGTAAATTTAAATATGTATGGTACAAAGTGTTATATAAAGAAGGAAACATCAAAGGGTTGGTTAGAGTGTCTTAACTTAAAACTAGCCATGATTAGGATTTTTAGGGATGATTAAAGAAGAGTGGAGATGGATGATGATTTTTGGATGGGTATGAGATATGGGATCTAGGCATCACTCTATGTCCCAAGGTAATTCGAATCAAGTGACACGTAGTTCTTGTAATCTGAAGATTATGTGTGTGTCATCGGTTAGGTGAATCATAAAATCAATAGAGTAAAATGTGTCCATATCCATAGAATCTCTAAATAAAGAGATCCTTTGGGTATGGGAACATTTTTCATATAGTTTCATAGATCATGAACTCTATATTTAAGTATACAATGTCGATATGAATCTTATGTTGGAATTGGGTATTTTTATTTCACTGTGGAATCATGGATCGGGATCAATGTGGAAGAGAACATCTTACACATATCTATATTTAATGAAGGGAAGTTAGGAAACACATGGTAGGCTTTAATCATTAGTTAATAGTTATATAGGATCAGCCACATCTCATGAAGATTATAATCATTTGAAAATGACCATATATTATACATCTTATAGTAATTAATCTATGAATTATTTGAAATTTATCAAGGTAATATGACTAGGACCCTAAAATATTTAGGAAATTTTGTTCTAGGAATGGTATTGTCGATAAAAAACCAAAAGACGTGGTTCTTATACTTATTAGTAATGTTTTTCATAATGTTGAATAGATTATGGGGAAAGCTAGTTTGAATAGAGAGGATCCATGTATTAATTTGAAGAATTCATTTGATTAAAATTCAATTATGGTCATGGTATAAGTGATTCGAGTATCATTGTGTATTCTATAGAAAAAGTAATCAAGCCATAGTTAGTATTGATAAATGACACCTATAAAAATAATATTCATGAATATAGGGAGAAATTTTGGCTTCACACATTTTTATGAATAAATGACCCATGAATATGGTCCCTCACATAGATCTGGTTTATACATAGAGGATGTAATTTCTCATAGGGTGGGACACTCTATGTAGTTATGATTCTTACAGGACATTCCATATGTTCCATAGTATAATTTCATATTATAGACATATAGATGTTCAATATTTTATTATTATATGGTGAGTACCTTTGTATGGGACATTTTATACATATCTTACTAATGCATTAAATGAAATGGATTCATCTCAACATCAACTTTATGGGGGATACATGAAGTCAACGTAGAGGTCAGATCACTATGACGAAGCAAGGGTGTTGGGTTTGGATTGATGGTTGGTCCTTAGATAGAAGATCTAGGAATAACTATGTTTTCTATAATAATACGATTCAAGAAACATATAGAAATTATATTGTGGGTATATCTATGAAAATGTGTATCATATATAGGAGAAGAGGAGTGACATTTTTGGGTTCCCCTATAAGGAAATGAAGAACATTATATGGATTGAATTAATAAGGGTCTCTCCACTGAGGTACAATCAGTGGGAGTAGAATATATAGAATGTTTAAAAATAGAAGATCAGTGAATCATTATATAATTTGAGGAATGGTGATTAACCCAGACATAGTTTTTATATATGGGGGTAAATATGATAATCTTTCATTATTATTGAGTAAATAGAGGGAATAAATCATGAATATAATAAGTTTTTATGAACTATGTTAAATTTGGGGCATAATAGGAATTGAACTTTTGGTTGGGTCTGGTAGTTCATATTTCACTAAATATATGTAATAACATGAATAAAACCACATGTAGTTTTTATAAATGGAATTTCATCTCAGTGCCTACCAATAGGTGAATGAAGGGAACATGTACTAAGATCTCTTATATAGATCTAGCTCTTGTGTAATACCCTCCAAACTTTTCTGAGAGATTATGCATGGAATAACCAATGTCATTTAGTTAAATATAGTTATACAAGTCCATGAAATCATACCATTAAACATTATTCATCTCAATCATTATAATCGATGTAACAAACTAAAATCACTAAGATCACATGATTCAGGATAACTGTGAGAAACAAAAGGAAACTGACAGATTACTCTTGTATCATGAGAGAACGTTTTTATGGGTGGGTTTTTAATAAACATCATGCAGATTTATGTCAAGTAAAAAGGATGTTTCCCTGTAGTTTAATGTCATGTGACATGTAAAAAATTATTTACAGATTAAAATTAAATTATTGTGAAATATGTGTTATTAGTTTACACTGGTATGATGAATTATCCATCCATCATGTTGATGGAGTAGGATCCATTGTATTATTCAATAAACACAATGTAAGTCCCCTCATATTTTTCCACAATAATTAGAGGATTCTTTTTTGGTAGCATATGAGTTTTGAGAGCTAAAACCAGATCCATTTATATGACCAACAAGTGGAAATTTTTTTATTGAAAGTATAAGTGACCCAATATTTATGGATTTGTAGGTTTTAAGGAGTTAATAAACGTTTATCACTACATTGTTATAACTCATCTAGTTTCTTTTGGGATTGTACATCACTGAGTGGTTTATTGTATATAGTGATGAAAATAGAGGGTATTTAATCAATATTTGTAGGGATATGTATGTTCCATATTCAAGATAATATGAGGTATCTTGTGTAGAAGTATGGGTTGCGGTTATATATAAAAAATATATGAAGAAACTAAAATGATTTATTATAATTTTTATCATCTTTTATATTGTACTAGAAATGGTTTTGTTTAATTCCCCAAAATTTCTATTTTAAACAACATGGTTGTAAGATGATTAGTTGGAGTAACTAATATATTCCTCATTAACCATTATCTACTTGAAAACATGAAATGTTTTGTCATTTTACATTAATATTTTATGAGGTACAAAAAAATTGGTGATGATATTAAACCTTATGAAGTTGAGGATAACATTTTCCCTGAATTCCTTGAGGGACATAGTCTTTTTCTGATTTTGAGAATAAGTTAGTGGTTGTAAGAATGTACCTAAACATCCAACATGTTTCTAGTGAATATAACCCAAAAAATATAATCAAAAAAGTAAAATGGCCATGAATATTTGATGTTAAGTGAAATATCTGTTGGTTGATAGAAGAAATTGGTGTGTATCTGGAAATCATGGAGATTATCAATGAACCCAACACGGTCTTACATTACTATTGGCGAGAATTATCCAAGCCTCATTATTTGATGGGAGTTTGTGGGTCTTAAAAAATGAGTACTACAATATCCTATATGGACATCCAACAAAAAATTAAGGGTCTATCCTCATTCAATACATCTTTGGAAGAATTCATGAAAGCCTCATTTGGGTATTCTGGAATTTAGAATTTCATTGTTAAGAAATTTTACTACCTAATGTCTAATATACTCCTTCATGGATTAGTATGATACATGAATTATTCATTGGAGGTGGTCCACTATGGTGTAATACATTCCATCACAATATTAATAGAAATTGATATTGTATCACCTTACTCTAGGGTGATGTTGATTTAGTTGATTTCCTCTATAACATTCCTAGTGAATGGAGAGGCCACTCTATGATGTGCGATGTAGTTGATTATTTCGTCCTAGCCTAGATATTTTATGGTTGTGCCTCCAATATCCATTTCAATAGAACAATAATTCATTGAGAAAATGATGTCATAAATTATTGGATCATTGGGGAATTATGATATCAACTCCCATACATAATCATACAAACAAATTAATTCATACCTTTTAATGTCATATTCACCATTAATATACAAGATCCCCAATATTGAGTTATCCTTGTTATTCAAATAACTATTAGAATTTTTTGTTAGAGATCTAAGCCAGCAATGAGAGCTTGGTTTTTCACTTCATTATTGGTACAACCTTCTTGTAACACCACAAGCTTCCACAGTACCTTTCCCTTTGAATAATACTATAGCTTGTGATGTACGCAACTTCAAGTTCTAGCAGACCATGACCAATCAAACTAGCCGTTATGAATAGTAATACCCAATTTTTGAAATTTTATAAAATTTATTTTTCAAAAAAGACTTTATTTTTTGTTTATAAATATCAAAATTATCTTAGGGTGATCTTTTGGTGTTTTTCTTGTAAACATTCAATTTTTGATGAATAATGAAAAACATTGCGTTTTTGTTTAAAAATGAATATTTTTTAAAAATATTTATTTTATTTAAATCCATATTAAGTCAAAATAGATACATAATACCTATATTAGTTCAATTAATTCATTGTAGTCATTTTATAATATGATTAGATGTATAAAATTTTATTCAGCCTTTTGACATCTTTTTCCCACCTTTTAGGCACATTTGTAAATTTGAAAAAAATGTATCTTTACCACTTCTATGAATTAAATTTCAAAAATATAAGAGACATGGTTGACATCAGTAAGTAAAATGTAATTCAATAAGATGAAAATTATTTTTGGTGAATATTAACTTTTGGATTTTATTTCCCACGGTTAAAAGTAAATAGGGTATTTAAAGGTAAAAATGATATTATAATTACCCTAACACATGTCCTAATTATATTGGACAAGTGTATATAGACAAAAATCAACCTTAAGAATAAAATAGGGCCCTCTTTGATCCACTTGGATTAGATTAGGACATTTATTATTATTATATTTACAGAACAGTTAATAGTGTTAAATTCAAATTTTAATAACAAAAACATTTTTAATATAGGGTTATACATAAGATAAATTCGACTATAAATATTAATTATAAAGATAAAATGATTTACAGATAATATTATATTAATTAAAAATTTATATATTAAATAATTAAATTTATTTTTGACACAATGATGATGTTGTAATTACATTATTAATGAATGATTAAAATAATTGATATTATAAATATCCAAACAAATGTAAATTGACACTTTTTATACATTCCAAGAATTTTATATGTTAATATTACATGTTAGGGTTTATTTGATGAATTCTTTTTGAGTTAATAAATTTGTTATGACGTTCAAAAAACCCAAATTCTAAATAGTGTCAAAATTGACCTAAATGAGTTTTTAAAACAAATACTATGTTATTAAATGATATAATATTCCTAAAAATCTAAGGTTTAGCCAATGGACTTAAATAATGATATATATGTCATTAATTAACCACTTGGGGTTGTCTTGTGATTTTATAGTTTGTTTATTAACCATGTAATATAAAAATACAAGAAGCCACTGTAAAAGTTAAAATATTTAACTAAGAGTTAAGTATGAAATACAAGGTTAAAATGGTGATCTAAAATTGTCTAAAACCTATTGGTTGAGATGATTTCGAACCATCCCCACCTTTTCATTGAAATAAATTCATTTGAAACCATTATAAACCGAATATGATTTTGTAATAAAATAATATTTCAATATTTTCCTAAGGTGACCCTCACCTCTCTTATAAAAAGGTACTTCCACTTCTCTCAAAATAACACCTCCAAAGCCTTTTGGCGCAACCAAACCCTACTAAAATATCTTCCCAGCTACCCTTACTTCATCCTAGAGGCCTTACTTTGATCATAAATCCATCCTTAGGATCCCTTTTGACCAAATCAAATGGAAGCACTCGAAGGAGAGGTTATTATTTCATCACCTCTTTCAAAGTTCGTTTCTTCTTCCACTTCCTCTTTCTTTGTTGTTTCCATTCCAAAAATAATAACTCCAGTACCTTCTAAATAATGTGATTTTATTAAAAATATTTTAAAACCATATTCATTACTTTATCCATCCTATGAATGACAAAGTCACCATACGTGCGTACGTACGACTTACCGTCTCCACATTATGGTGTAGTTTGTTATTCAACACTTCATTGTTTGTATGGGTATAATAAAGAGTATAATTGATGAAAATAAAAAATATAACATTTTAATGACTCGTTATATATGATATAACCTCTAGTTATAGAATATTTTAACATTAAAAGAATGATATTGTCCCCCGTGCGTACGTATGGATTAACGTCTCCACGAATGCGATAAAATTCATTTCCCCATCTTAACCATTCAAGAATAAATTTAATTTTATGATTAAAAAATAATTTTTAAGAGCTTAATATCATTCTGGATATGAATAAAATACATCCTATCCATAAAAAGTAGGACTTACATAACAAAACATATAAAGGAAAACGAATTAGTTAACACCCGAAATGATGATACTATAGATATATCATTAACAAAACAATATTATAAGATCATATATGATATCATAATTATGTAAGTTGTAATTTCATAATTTAATAACAACAATATCACTATTATAAAGGAAGTTAATGTACCCTTGACCAAAGAAAATTACATGGTAAGGGTTAATTTTACAATCTCTTTATTTATTCGAGGTTGTTTATACGTAAGTATCTAATGAGACTTCTTTATCATCCATATCCATGTTTCATAAAAATTTATTTCAAAACATTTTTACTATTTCCTATAATATGAGTTAATTTCATTTATACCCTTGTTTGACTTTTTATAAAAAAAATTGAAAATAATCTTTCTATCATTTTTCAAACAAGGTACTTTATAACTTTTTTGAAGAATTAAGGTAAGAATGTTTTCTTAACTTATACGGTGGGTGCAGATATTTTCTTCCATTATAACACCTTTGAAACTTCCCTTACAATATTATAATAATATTTTCAAAAAAAATCTTTTATAATTTTTTGACCAGTAAATGTTTTCAAAATAGAAAGATATATTTCTCTCAAATTGTTTTGATTTCATCTATGTCAACATCCTTTGATGGATTTTATATTTGTTTGATGTTGATTTATTATCATACAATCTTACATATTGTATTGACGTTTTAGTGATATTTTTTACTGTGGATGTGTTATTTTTATTCAATTTATTGTTTATGGTAAAAGTATTAACAGTTTGAATGCTAGTTTTAATACGAATGTTTATGTTATGTTTCATCCTTTTCATATGATCAATGCATTGGAATTAGTGACGGGTGGAGCCCGCGATAGCTTCTTGATGCATCGGTAGGTCTCATGAGACAAACTAGCATCTTGGCACAAGGCTTTGAAAAAATCTAATTTGTATTCATGGCACGAGGCCTTGACTATGTATTTTTCATGTTTGGCATTATGCATTCGATCATTATGAAATTAGCTATTGATATTACATGTCATTATTCAACTAGTTGAATATCCATTTGAATAAGTAAATGGAA
The DNA here is from genome assembly GCA_963277665.1 of Viscum album. Taxonomy (NCBI): domain Eukaryota; kingdom Viridiplantae; phylum Streptophyta; class Magnoliopsida; order Santalales; family Viscaceae; genus Viscum; species Viscum album. Next base: position 731,591,640 of record OY728155.1, read on the forward strand.
TTTTTTTATTTGTATTTCCCATATTATACTGAAATTTATGTTTAAAAGGCTTGCTTTTTAGTCTTATACATTTCCTTAAATGTTTTTCATTATTTATAAAAGTTTTCACTCTATTGTTATCCTTACTGAGCATCTGAACTCACCCCTTTCTATGTTTTATTTTTCCTAGCATGTGAAGAAGTATATCCTGATTAACCTGTAGGGATATTCCAAAGGAAAAAAGTGTTTCCAAAGGGGACACCATGTTTTTTTTTTAATTTCACAATGTAATGTAAAATTCATGTATGTATCTAGAACTTCTAAGGAAACTAAACTAATCAGCCTTCCAAGACTTGATCTCTTGTGATCATGCCAATGTTATGTAATAATTCACCGACTCAGCGTAACTAGGGTTAGAGCGTTCCACTTCTAACAACATAAATGAATAATACATAACCACCTTTTCTAGATAGATGAGAATAAGTCCTAGTATCACCCTATAGATCTTTGCACATTTCATTCGTATTCCAATGAGGTTTCTAGATTCAATATCAAAATATATCTCCCATAATTTTTGAAAATCACAAGTGGATAATACTTCCCCATTATGAAGACCCATATTCAATGATTCACTTCCTAGGGTGGGGTGTGATTCTATAAAATCTACCAACACATTCACTTTGACTTCCTATTAGGGAGAAAACTGAACGTTAAAATACTATAGTATGAATTCCCACTATTCGAGACATCCATTTAGCATTAGATGAATGATGATATGTTCAAGTGAATCAATGAGAGAGACTAGGTGGACTTCATGATGTTTCAAGTAGTTCCTCTATTTCACTACTATGAATATTAATGCAAGGAAATTTTTATCAGGGTAAAAATATTGGGTTTTTGTATCTAGTATTTTTTCTAATATAGTAAATATTTTTTTCCCTCTCATCAATATTTTTCTATTTAATAAGTGCACTGAGAGATCACTCTGAAGTCACCGCATATAAAATTAGTGGGTTTTCTATTATGTATGAAATTAGTATTTATAGGACCAGGACATATTACTTTATATTTCCAAAGGATCTAAAAAAATATTGGTCTCACTGACCGGAGTCTCTTTTCTTCGTTAACATTGTGAAGACTATACATTTTATGAATGTTTATCTATGAGGTATCTGATGTAAGTGAGGAATCATGGAATCCCTCTAATCATGTTGAGATTTTGAGGAGGTGTAATGTTAATTATTTTCATGTTATAATTGTGGTTTCCTAGATGTTGTGATGGAACACCATTAAGACAAGTAATTCTATTGATGTGACTCGAAAATCAAATTTTGGGTGGTTCATTTTAATGCTGACATATCATAGTTTGTTGAATATTTTCTCAATGTTGGTGAGATGATGACATCATCATTGGGATCTAACCACAAATTCATTAACATGTCATTCAATGTTTTCTCTATGTGGATATTAAAAATATGGTTTATTCCATGTTTTTAGGTGGGGCTAATGTTCTTCATGGAAAAGGGCATTGATTTACATAAATATAACCCTTAGGATTTCCAAAAAATAGCACCCCCCTCATATTTGGGGGACATAAAGATTTTATTATATCCATAATATCTATTTATAAATTAATTTTCTTAAGTTATATTTATTGAATCAATCAATATTTTCATGATCAGGATATGGAAATCATTCTTTGGATAGTATAGGTTAAGATCCTAGAAGTTTGGAAGAATATAATTTTCCAATTATTCTTCATAATAGTGACAATATTAGACATAAATTTTGTTTATTTAACTTCTTAGATGATGTTGTAATTGATAATGATATCAAATTTGGCTAATAACTAAGTTTCAAGGCTTGTATACATTTTCATAGATATTAATTCGAAGTCATGGTGATCATATGGAAGACACAACTTATGGGTAGAAACATCACGTTCAAACAGAATAATTTATTTATATTTCTTGTATAATATATCTAGATTACATTTGTGGAAGAAGATGTATGTAGAAACTCTTTAATATTCATGGTGGAACTAATCATCATAATACACAGATCCTCCTCTATACAGAAATTCAATTTTCAAAGTTCATTAATAGTTGTATAGATACCTACCTTAAATGTTGGATGACAATATTCTTAATCTTCTTCATATCCTTCCTCTACATCAATATCATCCAAAGTATAATATGAAGGGTATTTAGGTATCAAGAATAAAATATATGAACATTTTTATCTCTTATAATTAAAGGGGAGGTGCATTTAGATAGATAGGGTGCAGATATAGGGGAATCATTGTTTTGGGGATCTTGGATATTTTCTCCTTCCCCAATATCAGTAGGGAATGATGATATGTTAATATATTAATATGTAGGGGTAAAGGTTTGGGTATTATCTACTTCTATTAATGAAAAATAATGCGTTTTAGACCATATAAGTGTTTATGTGGGGGAATATTCAGATCCTAAAGAAAATTTTAGAGTGTTTTTAATGATGGAATCATTATCTTTATAAATATTATATTCTTCTTCTGCACAACTATGTTTATCTTATATAACTAATATCATAATGATGGAAGTAGACATGCCTTTTCCCTAAGCTCATCTTCTTATTCTATAGTTGATGTTTCTTTGATCAATTATCCATGGTTATGTGGTAAAAATATCGAGTAGTGTTTCCCTCATATCGAGGATGGAAGATGCAGTAGGCTTCACCTATATTGACAATTTCCTATCTATGAGGGTAGTTATCTAACCCTCATACGATATAAAGGGGACCATATTCTTTTAATTTTCAAATAGAATTTTTATAATGAAGTAGATTACTAAATATTGAGTGATTTCTTCAATCTAATTAATGGGAACCACATAGTCATCATTGACTTCACTAAATGGGTTGATACAATCTATTTATAATATGTTACTTGTTGGGACCTAGATGATGTCTTCTTCCACTAGTTTCTTCCCTTCCCTCTTATAGAATCATGTGTATATATATTGAGATTCAAAAGACTCAAAGGAAGAACTATCACTATAAAACACCCCAACATTCCCATTAATATTTATTTAAGACTTTAGTGGTATTAAAAAGGAACTTCTACATGTATATAGAGCCATGAAATTCCTATTATAGTATTTAAATTGGGGTCTTGGTACATATATTTAAACATATAATTTCATATGAGGTCTCCAAACGGGGTTCTGAGCTTGATCCTTCTAAAATATTTCACTTTTCTCTAAATATAACCTTGGATTTTCAAGTTGGTGGGGGATAACTAAGATTCACTATGTCCTAGGAGTCATTGTTTTAAAACTAGTATAATATTGTTTATAGGGACATTATTAAAGAGATACCAATGAATATCAATGTTTTCTATATTTCTAGAAATATAATAGCATTTGATGTGTCCTTTCATGATAGTATCATAATAATATTCTCTAATGGAGGTTGTGGTATAATATTTGACAAGAAAAATCACTATATGATACATGTTAGGCATGAAAACAAAAATCTCAAACTATTTATGGATTAAAATAGACTCAATAAATACTTCTTGGATCTCTAATTATATTTCAAGGGTTTAAAAATAGACTTTATCTATAGAAATGAATAAATATTTTAGTAAATCATATTTTTTGGAACAAGTACCTATCTTTCCCACTATAAGGTTGCTCCATAGACTGAGGGTTGAATTTCAAGGATGTTTTCACTGATGGTTCCTTATGCTGATCATTATTTCAGGACATTGTAATGGCATGTAGGTTATCTATATTTAAGATTCCCCTATATTGATGTTGTCCAAACAATTTCACATTCACTTGTTGATCATCCAGAATGATTGGATAAAAACTATCTCTAGATGATTTATAAGTGGATAAATTGACTCTTTGTGAAAAAAATTATGCCTATATTAGAGTTTTATATAATATATGGATTTAGTTGGGATATTTCATGGATATTGGGATCCATATTAACTTCATCTTTCTCTTCCTCCTTAGCTTCATCAGCCTCTTTGACCTCTTCCCTTATTCTGGGTGGGAAGCATAGGTGTGATATTCCTTCTTCATCAAAGAAATTTTATATCAAGTGAATCACATTGATGGAACCACATTTAGATTATTCATTAGGTGGGAATTTTGTTGGGTGGGTTAGTTCATTGTCTCTCAATGATTGAGGTAGGTTGTTCTGAAGAGTTTGGACCGGTTTGGGAGTTAGCTGTGATTATTCTTCTTACACATTATTCTTATTTATATCAATATGTTGGATTATAAGTGACCATATTTTTTTAGGATATAATATAAAATAATCAAGATAAACATTTAAGGAAATAAATACAGTCATAATAGGTTGATTTAGTTTCTCACTATGTAAGTCATTTTCTAGGTTTACTAATTGTTTGTTCATCCATACATCAAAAGTGTGTGCACATCTACTAAAAATTTTATTTAATCATCATTACCACTATGGTGGGATGAAGGAGACGCATGTCACATATATTGGTGGGTTTCCCAATTTTAATTAACTAGATTCAACCATCTTCTAATGTATGAATTTAAATAAAAACTAGTATTGGATGTTATACCTCAACAATTGATGCTATGTGAAATAATTAGGCCAATTATTAAAACTGACTTCATCTTGTTTCCTAATTTTGGGTAACAAGGAAAAGTTATTTTCTATGGTGGTGATGAAGTTCCTTGGGGATTACACTATTTTAAAGGAATAAGAAAAAAATCTTTCAACCTTCAAACAATGGGTGTCGTAGCTAATTAATTCCCTCATAGAATGGAAATTTTTATTATTTCTTCCATTTAGTGTTCCATCATGTTCTATTTCCTGGGTTTAGAAACTAGTGTTGATATCAGTGTGAGATTAAGAAAAAAAATCACTTTCTCCTTAAAACCCTCATTTACCTAATACAACGGGATCAACCAATATTTGTATCTGGAGTATCAGATAAAAACCTCGAGATGGTGTTCCATAGTTTTGATCTTTGGGAATTCACCTTGGTATTATAGAGTAATTAACATTGTCTATAACTCATCATTGATATTCTCTATACATATCTATAGTAATTTCTCTTGCCGAATTTTCTTGTTCAAGGATTAAGTAACCTCATCCCATATAGTAATTATGTTTGATACCTTGTCATTCCCACACAGTTTTATATTCCCAAGATCAAAGATCATTTACTTTTTTGACATATAATAAAATTTGAAAAGGAATTTTCAATGATGTTCTTCCCAACATTAAACATGCCTATATGATAGGTTACTATACTATAGAAATGATGGTTTCTTAGAGTTTTTACAAAACACCTATGTTTAGCTGCCTTATACTCTTTGAGTGATCCAATAATGGGGTCACACTGAGACCAAAAATAAACATGATTCTTTTTTAGGTATCCCATTCCATTAATTAATGGGATGGTTGGACTATTAATGTTGGGTATAGGAGAAGTCATATAAACCCACTAAGAAAATATCTTTCAATTAGGTTGAAGTATCATGTTTTGCCCTCAATTTTACTCTATTCAATTTTCTAAATACTAGATGAATTCAAGAAATTCTAGTAGGACCATTGGATGGGTGGATTCCCATATAGAGGTAGTGGGTGGATTCTAATATGTTATGATTTCCCACGTCTTATATTATTATTTAGTATGAGTCAGCCTATGGCATCATTCCTTAAATTGTGATAACCACCACCCTAGTAAAGATTATTCATAATTTTTATGGTCGTTATTTTTAGATTCATCAGTTTCCATGATTAAGGTATTATTGATTGTTTTAACTCAACCCTCATGGGATTATCAACTTTCCCAGGTGAGGAAGATCAATCAGAGGAGAAATATTTTGATCCTTTTTCACGTTAAACTAAGTATGATTATTTACCATGACTAATTTGTGTTGATAAACATGATTTCTTCTAACATACAATCACATTGGACCAATGTTTCCTTGATAGTGGGATCCTTAGTTACTTTTGAAGGTTTCGTGGTATGTGTCCACATTATTCTCTTTTTATTTGGTGGAATATTAATGAAAATGTGGTAAATTTTTCATTTAGAAGAGCTATTAGGTTTAATTTTACATCTGATGTTGAATCTGCTCACCCTCATGGATTATTTCTAAGTGGAAATGTTTTTGTAAAGTGGATAACTCATCATGACCTTTTATAGGAACATAATGATCTTTGTTTTTTTTGGAGTTAATACTAAGAAGAATTAGTAATTTAGAATATTTTGTACGAATACATTGATTGTTATAAGGGTAGGGTTATAAGTTTCCTTTTATGTATCTTTCAAGGGACCAATCATAATATGTCCTTGATTTTTGACAACATAGAGCAATGTTTCAACTTATCGAACCAATGAGGTGTTATTTTCTATCAACAATGTTCTCCAATAATTGATTTATAAAGGGTGGTACTAATGTAATACTTAATGATACTCAATGAAAAACTCCCCAATTAGGAGTATTGATCATGAAACGGATGGAAATATGATTGTTTCACTTATAAACATTCCCCAGATCTGGTTAAAATTGATTTCCATGAGGGAGTGTGAGGTTTTGGTATAAATAAATATATCACTATTTACCGGGGCCGACTTGGATTATCTACTATCACAAATTGGACATACCAAGGATTTGATGATCCTAGGAGTAGTGGTGGTGGTAAAAAAATCCCTCAGACATGAGGGTTGTGGATGCTTTCATTTAACCACTAAGGTAACTATTAAAAATGCCGTCTTGAATTTAAGTAACTGATCCTAAAAATTATTTACTTGAAAAGCATGTTATTGACATGATATACCTAACACTAATGAGTTTCTATGGTATGGGGATTCCTCTTCATTGAATGGGAGGGTCTCTCAACTTTTTTAGAAACCTAGTGTAATAGCATTCCAATGTACTAATATTTTCAATGATACCATTAAGCTCTAGGGATAGTGCGTTTTTATTTGATATATTATCCATAATATGTAGATCTCAAGAATTTAACATTATCTATGAAAATGAAACATTATGGAACCTTTCGAGGGGGACTATGTTCATTTTCGACAAATGAAAAATACAACTCAATATCCTCACCATATCCAGTGGTGTGTACATTAGGAGGGACATCAATGAATAATTAGAATGGTGTTTTAATACTACTAAGGAATTAATAATGTATATCTCTTTGTTGAAATCCATAATTTTGGTGTTTTTTAGTGGAAATGGTGGAAAAGTAAATATGGTGGAAGATTTTCCCTATTTTCATTATGTGGTTATCATATTCCCAATAAGATAAATATTTCATATTTAGATGGAAGAGAGATTTCCATGGATTCATAAAAGGATAATGTAGGCATTCTTATTTCAATTTCATTGGGAAGTTGTAATAAGAGGTGTCCTTGGGCCAGAGCATAACTGGTATATTTTATTTAGCATGTAATTTCCCTAAGACCATAACATTCTCTTCATATTCTAAGAGAGATTCATCTCCTTTATTTGACCAGATTGGTAACATAAAAGATTCCTTATTGAAGTGAGTGATATTTTTTGGAATATTCTCTATTGAATCACATGATATGTATTTCAAAAGTGATGAAACCATTTACCATTGTCTCAAAATTTCCTTTAGTGGAATTGAGGTATCACAAACCAGTGATGAGTAGATTAATGAGGTTTCCCTAAGATTCTCAAGTGCCTCTAAATATGAGTGCATTCTCATACTATCTATTAAAAGGGTAGGATATTCTTATTAAGGTGGGATTTCACTATATGGAGTAACATCATTGTGAATTCCATGGGGAGGACCTCCATGGTAATCATCATATACACCATTAGAAAGAAACATCTATTATGGATTTATGTATAGCTATATGGGGGACTTCTACAAAATATTTCCTTAGGGGGCTCTAAGTTGGATGGTCAAGTTTATACATGGAATAAATTTATCACTACTATTATTGGATTGATCTTCAGTGTGAGTAATTATTATTAACCACACATTAAACTATGAGAAGGAATTATATAGATCAAACCATGGGAAGAGTTCCCATGATTTTTTTTTGTTTCCATGGTGAGGAATTCCCTAATTGAAACAACTTTCTATTAATATAGACGAGACAATAGATTATTAGGATACAATATAAAGGCATTGAAGGTCCTAAATAACATTATTATTTACTAGGGTGTAGATATAATCTTACTTCTATGTCATTTCTTTTCCTCTGAGATTTCCTTTTACACATTCCCAATCAGGTAATTACGGCTGTTTACTATAGAATGTGACATTCACATGTGGGAGACCTATGAAGTGAATACCATATTTTTTGGGGTTATGAAGATGTATTTTTTGATATCTATCAACAATTTGAGTCTTTTTCTTTCTTTTCACCAGTATATACAACTGTATTTATTCAAATCAAGAAATGATATAAGCCAGCCACTTGGTTTTTGTCACGATATGATAGTGGATTTATTCAGAATATGAGGTGATATAACCATGATTCTTTGATTCCATAAAGATATATTAAAATAATTCCACAAAATAAATGTGATCTTCAATTTGAACATGATTCCAAGTGATTATTGGTATATTCCAGTGGGATTTTGGGTGGTTGGTATGGATATGAGCCGAGCATAAAGCGGATGTGAGGATGAACTAGAAAACTCTAGTAGAAATGGAAATATGATCATGATCATATTATCCATTCATATTTTATTTACACTAATGATCCAAATGAATGGTATCTAGAATATGATCCCTCTTTTAATTTGATATTAGTGTGTACCGATGATCTCCAATGATAGTGGGAGCTAGAATATGGTCTTTTCCATTCCTGTCTATCAGAATTATTCCATGGTATTCCTCTATTTTCCTTATCAACATATGATGATATCTGTAATGAACCACCAATTCTCATTGTCTTGAGATATCAATGAGTCATTAAAAGACCTCAAGAGTCATCCCCAAGGCCCCAAAGGCTGGAAAAAATTTCGGAGGGTTTCAAAATACATGAGGGACGATTTACCCTTTAAATGGAAACAACCAAAAACCAACACAAACTAGAAAAACATCTCCAAGAAACCTCTATATGGTGCATGATTGAAGACCATAACAACTCAAACATTATTTTCATAATAACACAACCAGATGCAACAACGGATTACAAAACCAAAACAGAGTAAATAGAGGAAAGACAACTACAAGACTTCAAGACGACAACCCAACTCCATGCTCCACACTCTCCGAGCTCCAACATCATGAACCAGTCCAAGAGTCACGAAGTAGTGCTATAAATGTGTGACACTTTACCTTTTCCAACATCCCGGTATATGACATCTGCAAGAGCACCAACGTTCCGAAGCAGAGGGTGAGTAATGAAACTCAGTAGGTTTTCCCCGATGACTTCCCAACCCATTCCTCTCGAATAAAACATGTTCGCACATTTATATAAAACAATTTAAATAAAACAATTCCAAAATAGTTCACAATTTAGAAAATTTCAGGTTAAAGCCATTTTCCAACAAAAACCATCTTTCTCGAGAAAATCCATCAAGAAATGTTTCCAAAAAAATTCACATTTCCATTTTGGGACATTCATTCTATTTTACAAATCCACACAACCAACCGTTTCACAACCCGTGAAATCTACTATGCATGAATCATTATGACAGTTCCAAACTCATGATCAGTCTCTCTTCGATCTACCAATTCGTCACATGGTAATTATTCCCCATGTGCCATTACACTTTTGGCATAGAGAACAAGGTCATATTTCAACCAAGCCTCGTAAATGCAATATGATCACACACACCAAGTATGCCCAAAAACCACACCATTTCAACCATGCCAAAACTATTTCAATAAAACACCCTTTTATTAAAAAACTTTTTCCTGTAAACCATTTTCCAAATTTAAATAATCCATATTTTAAAATCACTATTCTAAAATCAAGAAACACAAACACTTTTCACAAACTATTCTTTCAATTTCCACAATTTCATCAAAACCCAGAAATCATCAGCAAAGAAAATTTATAACATGCTTTGCACCATAATTTCACAATCAAAACCAAGCGATTAAATCAATTGAGCTAATACTTCAAGTTCTAAGAATGAGGAATCAAGAGTGAATCCACCTACCTCAACAAATTGGGCGAAACCAATCTACGGACGAAGAACACTCAAGAACATCGGGCCAAAACTTCCAAAAACCCTCCTTAGATCTCTTATCCTAACACACCCAAGACCAAAAATTGTCATATTTGGGATCCACACCCTTAGATCTACCCATAATGGGTGTGGATCTATGAAAATGAGAAGAGAGGAGAAGTAGATCTAAGTAGATCTATGAAACCGATCAAGTATCATCACATACATTATGAATCCGACATCGATTCACCAAGAGAAGCCTTTAGATCGCCTTTGGAATGCTTGGGAGAAGTTTTCCAACCTTTAAGGGAGAGTAATCCCGAGTTAGGGCCGCTTAGAAGGTTTAAAAAAGGAAATTAAAGGCAAAACGAGTTAGATCCACCATTTTTTATCTAACTTTAAGTGACCGCACGGTTAGTCCGCACGGTTTGACAAACCCTATGATAATCGTGCATTTACTTCTGCCTTGGCCATCCTTCACGCACAGCCTCATCACACGGTTTCCCTTAACCGTGCGCCGACTGTGCAGAAGCCACTTCCTCCACAGTCATCCACACACGGTTTGGCTGAACGGTTTGACAAATTGTGTGCTGCTTGTGCGCCTTCCCCTTTGCTTCAAACGTCACTCCAGGATCTCCCGATTCTCCCATACGTCACCCATAACTTTTAAATCCAAGAAAATCATCATATAAGGGTTACATACAAGAAACAAGGGGTACTAAATTCTCCCCACCATTGGCCTTTTCATCCTCGGAAAGTAGAAAACCAATGCTTTTCTGAAAGAGTTCTGGCCACTGCTCTCTCATTTCTTTCTCGAGTTCCCAAGCCTCTTCTTGAATCTGTCCATGTTGCCACAAAACCCACACTAGGCCAATGCTTTTTCCATGCAAGACTTTATCCTTCCTATCCACAATCTGCACTGAGATATGTACCAATGATGCATCTGACTCTAGGTCAACGTGATCTCATCTGATCACATGGTCAGGATCAGGATGATACTTCTTCAACTGAGAAACATGGAACACATTATGCACTGCACTAAACCGTGGTGGTAATTCCAACCAATATGCCACCTCCCCAGACCATTCTAGTATCTCCAAAGGGCCTATATATCGGGGAGATAACATTCCTTACATTCCAAAACGACGATTTCCAAGCCTTGTAGAGATTCTCAAAAATACATGATCAATCACTACGAATGACAACGGTCTTCGACGGTGTTCTGTATAAGATATGTGATGACTCTGAGCCATCTCCATCGTCTTTCTATATAATTCCCCAGCCTTAAACCTTACTTAATATTGAATTAAATGAGTAATTCACATTGAGGATCTTTTCAGGTTTAGAGTTTTAGAGAATTAGGACATAACTATTACATCTCAAAAGATTACCAAGTAGTCACTTATACTAAATTTCCATAACATAAAAACTCTTAAAAAGACACATGTATAGTTCCATGTTTTAGGTAGCATGACTTTCCCATGATCCCATCCATGAACCTATTCCACACTAAGTCCTGTGAAAAACATTTCAAAAACTTGGGATGAGCATAAAAAGCTCAGTAAGGGATACACAAAGAATGAAAACTGTTAGTTTTTTCAAAACAACAAGTAAACCATGTATACTTTATCAAAGTAATAATTTTCACCTTTTCGAAGTAGTAAAACCTCTTCTCTGAATAAAAGTTCATTACGTACCCTTTTGTAACCAAAAGATTACCATAAAACCTATATAAAGAACACATAACATATAAAGGTAACTTGGGACATAAACATACTTAAGTGGAATAACCATACGGTCGACTTCCACACATATCACTTAATGGAATAGCCATTCGGCCAACTTCCATACATACTTAATGGAATATCCATACGGACGACTTCCATACCCAATGCATTGGAGGTTATAACGTAACCACTCGTCCTGGTATTCACGGCACCACCCGTCATATGGTTTATCACGTAACCACCCGTAAAATGTCCAAGTACCATAATAAAATCATAAAACATAAAACCAATAGAAAGGAATGATAACATTTCCACATTTCAATCATAATAGAATCCTTTATCCAAACCATTTTCAATACCAAAATACATAAAAGAGTATATGGTATTTATTTTATTTTAAAAACATTACGTCTTGTTGAGGAAGCCAAAGACCAAATAATACTCGTGGCAGCGGAAAAGGTCATTGTCACCGCGTACGTTAAAAAAACATTCCTTTTTGTCGTTTAGTAAAACGCTTTGTAGAAAAAGATTCATTTTGTATAAAAGTAAAAGTCAAAGGGGTTTATACACCATATAAAAGAAAGTTGTGTATAAAATGAAATATTCCTCAATGAAAGGAGATTGAGACGAAGTCCCTTACAAAGACGGTATCCTTGGTTAAAGGATAAATCAATTATATAATTATTTGTGACAAAAAAATACACCAAATATAAATGGATATTAAGTGTAAAATAATCAATGTTCATTCACACATATTCAAAGGACGACATATTCAATAACTACATGTTGAACCCAAAGAAATCGAAATTGGGTTAAGAAGTTCCCTTGACAGCCTAACGGCGTCACATCAAAATGAGTTGATGAGAGATAAAAAAAAGGTATCTCATCACTTGGACATAAAATTTACATCAATAAGGATATATGAGTACATATCCCAACATAACAATATGTAAATTAAAAGACCCAACAAAAGAAGTCTTTTAAAAGAGGAGGGTGAAAGGTTCCCTTACCGACATGGGTATCTTTCGAAACATACACCTCGTGAAAGAAGAGAAATACAACATTGATGTAAATACTCATAAAAAAAGTATATTACACAATGAGTAAAATAATGGGCAGTACATACACCACTAAAAGGAAATTGTGGAAAATGTAGCATAAATCTCACGGGAATAAAAGTGTGATGAAAAATCCCTTACAAAAATTCGGCAGCCTAACGGCGCCACTCAAAACTTCCAAAATGGATTGATGAGAGGAAATAGGGTCTCTCATGAACATAATAAGTACAGTAGGAGTAATATAAAAGAACATCCCAATCATAATAACGATGATCTTAAAAGAAATGACATAAAAGAGTGTACTTGAAAAGAAAGAGAGGTGTAGGATCCCTTACCTCGGGTCCGACTTGACTCGATCGTTCTTTAACGTCCTGAATAATAAAATTGAGTTAATTTCTATTTGATTAAGAACCTTTTTCAAGTTCATTATTCCTTTTATATCACTTATTTCCATGTTATAAACATTATGTAATCATTTAAGTTAATAATGTTTGTTTTGTCGATATTTGGTTCTTAAGTCGAAAGTGGACTTCTTACAATAACATGTTGTTCGTGTGGTCAATGGTTCTTTATATCCAGAATGAAATTCCTGAATTGGATATCATATATATCATATATATCTAGAATATACATGTATTTATAATATCACATAATCATTTAGAGGTAAGAAATGAAATGCACCGTTCATGGAGATGGTAAGTCGTACGTACGCATGAACACTACTTTCATTTCTTTGTCATATTAATGGAATTAAAACTAAATGAGAGGTATGTATACTTTAATTCCAGAATTATATTCGTCATTTAGATGTATCATTCATCATATATATCCATTATATACATGTACTTATAATAGTACATTACATTTGGGGATAAGAAATGAAATGCACCGTTCATGGAGACGGTAAGCCGTACATACGCATAAACGCTACTTTCATTTCAATATCATACTTTAATGGAAAGAAATAATAATTATATATAGGTATATAATAATTCCAGTATAACAACATATATAATAACATTAAATCCATCCTTTATACATCCCATGTATGGCATTAACGAATCACATCACTTTGAGGGGGCGGTAGTCCGCACTTCCTAAAATGAAGATATCGCGTATACCCATAATGGAAGCCATAAAGGTAAGCCAAAAATGAAAAATAAAGAAGCTTAAGTAAAACTTAAACATATTATATATCATATATAAATATAGTGACATCTTAATGGCCACCTTTGAAGCTGTTATATGAGTGTTGAACAATCATCGTTTCGTGAGGCATAAATTCGCCATCCACGGAAACAGTATGTTTTTTAACCATTAGATGTAGGTGTGTGTAAGTTTAGCTCGAATACTTCTTATAACAACATCCTAGTATATTGAGGATACTGGAGTTGTTACAAAAGAAAAGAATAAAAAGAGTTTAGGGGGTTGGAGAAGCAAAATAAAACAAAAGGACTCAAAAGAAGACATTACCGTAAAATTGGGTAACTCCCCTTGGTTTGAGCTCAAAGGCTTCCTTGGGTAGACTTATGCCCAAATTGAGGCTTAAAGGAGTAATAGAGGTAAGTGTAGAGACAATATGGTCAGGGTTTGGCTGAGCCAAAGGCTTTTGGAGTGTGGGTATGGAGGTTGAGGTGGGGGCCTTTTATAGGAGGAGAGGAGGGGCACTCTTGGAAGGTAAAGAAAAGTCACTTTATTTTAAAAATTGTATTCGGATTTAAGAGGTCTCACATTGATTGTTTTCGTGGTTAAGGTGATAAGGGTTCCAAAGCCACTCATACAATAGGTTTTGGACATGTTTAGGTCTTAGATATTACATTATCTTTCCATTTTATTTAAATCGTTAAATAATGAGGTCATCGCTGCATCATCATGATGCATTAAATAATTTAATTTATTTAATGTCTAAAAATTCTAAAACAAATACTATGATGTATAAAATCTTTTTATATTTCCAATGACTATTTATAGTAAAACATATGACTTGTATAACCCCATGTAAAAATTGTTTTAGTAAAACATCTCATGTGTGTGTCATTTTTACTTTAACATTAAATAAAAAGTTATTTATATCATTTCCCAACCAAAGTGGCTTAATGGGGTCCCCAAGTTGACCCATGGCTTGTATTGGTATGCCATGACACATACAATGAGGTTAGGACATGTGTCAAGTTCATTTCATATTATTAAAACATTATTTTTATCTTAAACTACACTAATTACCTTTAATCGTGATTAAAAACTTAATAAGTTACTATTCACTAAAAAATTATTTTAATCCCATTGAACCACATTTTACTTCTTAATGACAACCATGTATGTCGGATTTTTGAAATTCAATTCACAAAGGTGGAAAATTTTTCATTTAAATGGAAAATCAGTTTTTATAAGTACCACTTAGTGATTTCACTATTCATCAAAAATTGATGTTTTTCAGAAAATTACCAAAAAATCACCCTAAGCTATATTTGATATTACGAATTCAAAAATGAAGCCTATTTTACAAAGTTCAAAACATATAAGTCACATTAATTAATTTAATAATTAATTCCCGCTGTCATGACAAATAGCGTGTTTTTATGAAACAGTAAGTATCAAAAGATTGACACTAGTTTAAGTCCGATTTCAAAGTGAAATTAATTCCAACGACCACTATTGGATTTAATGGTAAAAATATATTCTAATTTCACTTTAAAACCAATTAAAAAGATAATATAATCATATAAATAAATTAGATTAAAATGAGGTTTTGAATTAAAATACAACATTTTACACTATTCATTAAAAAAATGAACTTTATCGGAAAGATACCAAAAATTTTCAAAAAGTAAATTTTGATGTCCCGATTATAAAGAAGAGTTTTATTTGGTCCAATAGAATGTATAAGAGTGAACAAAACTATATTTAATGACGGTTCTCCATCAAAAGGCGATAAGTGAACCTTTAGTGAAAACTAGGGCATATACGCCTAAAATTGAATTCTTTCCGTATTTTAAGCCTTTATATTTTATTGGATAAAAGTAAAAACATTTAAAAACATATATAATCATATTTTAGTTATTTCTATCCATTCCCACCAATACAACGGCTACATGTTAACTACCATTTAAAATAATATTATTTTATTATTAGAGTGCAACGTAAGATTCCCAAAAAACTTGTTGTTGCGTGTTGGGTACGCCATCGAGCATAGCATCCCCTTTAAAGTCATATTAATATTTTATTCACAAATATGGATAAATATGAAAATTTCATATTTTTGTTTACCTGGGGTGTTACATCCTTCCCCCCTTTTGGGAATTGCGTCCTCGCAATTTTTAAAATTGAGCTTGGAAACATCCTTGAAAGTCTCACATCGGAAGAAGAGTTGGTAAAACAATCACTTTAAAATATAGAAAGATAAGTACAAAGGTCACCCGGTTTAACCCATAATAGGATTCCGTGTAGGAAAATATGGACATGGAAGAAAAAGCATAGGGTCATGTTTTGAGGGAGAGTGATAGAAAACATGTTTAGGAGAATGTTAACCATGAGAAAATCACAAACTTGTGATGGGTTAAATGGTATTCGATTCCCCAGTAGGAAAAGTTAATAGAAAACAATTTTTTTTAAGTTACTTTTTATTGAGGAATTTATTCATAAGGAAACATAATCACTTATCATGTTGACTTTCAACTTTTATTAGATTCCTTACACAAACTCATATTTTCTCCAAAAGGCGAGTATTTAGGAAGACTTGTTCACATTAAGAGTACTATAATCAACTTTTAGAGAATCACCTAATCCACAAAAGAGAACTATATACTCCCCATTTCATTATACTTTAACCAAAACCAAAACCAAAAAGGCTATTACAAGATCAGATAATCCAGAAAAGATAACCCTTTATAAAAAGAAAATCTATGCTTAATCTCCAAAATTTGTCCAATAAAACCCAAAGTTCAACAAGGACCATTAGATAAACAATTTGTCCATAAAATTATTCAATGTAAACCAAACTAAGGTTGAAACCCAAATATTTGAAGGACTTAGTCACATAGTCTTCCAAGTTAAATCGTAACATTTATCTCCAAACAACATCTGTTTCTCCTAAAGTCTCGTATTGAAAAGTAATTATCCTAATCACATATCCTTCATGATAGGTTAATCATTTTCATAAATAACCCAAAATCAACTTACTCTTAATTCATAAAATCATATAACAAGAAAGAATCAGTCAAACTAACCAGGGACTTCACGTAGTCCAGTGGTAGGTGATAAATAACAGTCGCACTTTGGTTGTGGGTTTGATTCCCGCGGCTTTGTCCGACGCGACGGGTTGTCACACGGTCTGCGTGTTATCCTTTTTCCAAAACTATATAATTCTTAAAACATTCCCCAAAATGAGTTAAAATCTTCAAAAATAATCATAACATATTTTAACCTCAAGTTTATCTCATGCCTTTCATTTTCCATCATATCATATAATAACCCATAATTACCTCAAAAGTAAGGATCATATAAACTCTAATGGTTACCTTTATAATTATTACCTGAACTTCCACATCGATTGGTCATCTCATACATGATGCATTACAGAACATACCAAGGTTCAAGTGGTTGATCATGACTCCTTGATAGTTGGTTTAGAACAACCATGAGTTTCCTCATTGAATCCCCCATTTTATCTAGTATCTTAATCAGAGAACCACCATAGTTTCCTTCAAACCTGTTGTCTCTTTGGTGCCTGCTTGATCCATCCATTCACTAAAAACAGAAATGTCAGTGTGAGTATATCAACAAAACCATCATGTACTAATGAGGAAGGTAAACACTAAGATATACTTACTCATTCACTTTATCTAAAACTAGGACCCTTTCTGAAATCCTAACCATTATGGTAATGTCACTTATGCTTAGAGAATACCCTAACCTCTAAAGTTATCTAAACCAACCTTTGATACCAACTATAAGGCCCCGGCCTTAAACTTTACTTAATATTGAATTAAATGAGTAATTCACATTGAGGATCTTTTCAGGTTTAGAGTTTTAGAGAATTAGGGCATAACTATTACATCTCAAAAGATTACAAAGTAGTCGCTTCTACTAAATTTCCATAAAATAAAAACTCTTAAAAAGAAACATGTATAGTTCCATGTTTTAGGTAGCATGACTTTCCCTTTCTCCCTCCTTGACCCTATTCCACACTAAGTCATGTGAAAAATATTTCAAAAACTTGGGATGAGCATAAAAAGCCCTGTAAGGGATACACAAAGAATGAAAACTATTAATTTTTTTAAAAACAACAAGTAAACCATGTATACTTTATCAAAGTAATACTTTTCACCTCTTCGAAGTAGTAAAAACTCTTCGCTGAATAAAAGTTCATTACTTACCCTTTTTTAACCAAAATATTACCATAAACCCATATAAACAACACATAACATATAAAGGTAACTTGGGACATAAACATACTTAAGTGAAATAACCATACGGTCAACTTCCACACATATCACTTAATGGAATAGCCATTCGACCAACTTCCATACATACTTAATGGAATATACATACGGCGGACTTCCATAGACAAGGCATTGGAGGTTATAACATAACCACTCGTCCTGGTATTCACGGCACCACCCGTCATATGGTTTATCACGTAACCACCCTTAAAATGTCCAAGTACCATAATAAAATCATAAAACATAAAACCAATATAAAGAAATGAAAACATTTCCACATTTCAATAATAATAGAATCCTTTATCAAAACCATTTTCAATACCAAAATACATAAAAGAGTATATGGTATTTATTTTATTTTAAAAACATTACGGCTTGTTCAGGAAGCCAAAGACCAAATAATACTCGCGGCGGCGGAAAAGGTCATTGTCACCGCGTACGTTAAAAAAATTCCTCTTTTCGTTTAGTAAAACGCTTCGTAGAATAAGATTACTTTTGTATAAAAGTAAAAGTCAAAGGGGTTTATACACCGTATAAAAGAAAGTTGTGTATAAAACGAAATATTCCTCAGTGAAAGGAGATTGAGACGAAGTCCCTTACAAAGACGGTATCCTTGGTTAAAGGATAAATCAATTACATAACTATGTGTGACAAACAAATACACCAAATATAAGTGGATATTAAGTGTAAAATAATCAAAGGTCATTCACAGATATTCAATAACTACATGTTGAACCCAAAGAAATCGAAATTGGGTTAAGAAGTTCCCTTGACTGCCTAACGGCAACACATCAAAATGAGTTGATGAGAGATAAAAAAAGGGTATCTCATCACTTGGACATAAAATTTACATCAATAAGGACATATGAGGACATATACCAACATAACAATATGTAAACTAAAAGACCCAACAAAAGAAGTCTTTTAAAAGAGGAGGGTGAAAGGTTCCCTTACCCACATGGGTATCTTTCGAAACATACACCTCGTGAAAAAAGGGCAATACAACATTGATGTAAATACTCATAAAAGAAAGTATAATACACAATGAGTAAAATAATGGGCCGTACATACACCACTCAAAGGAAATTGTGTCAAATGTAGCATAAATCTCACGGGAATAAAAGTGTGATGAAAAATCCCTTACGAAAATTCGGTAGCCTAACGGCGCCACTCAAAACTTCCAAAATGGATTGATGAGAGGAAATAGGGTCTCTCATTAACATAATAAGTACAGTAGGAGTAATATAAAATAACATCCCAATCATAATATATATGAGCTTAAAAGGAATGACATAAAAGAGTGTACTTAAAAAGAAAGAGAGGTGTAGGATCCCTTACCTCGGGTCCGACTTGACTCGATCGTTCTTTAACGTCCTGAATAATAAACTTGAGTTAATTTCTATTTTCTTAATAACCTTTTTCAAGTTCATTATTCCTTTTATGTCACTTATTTCCATGTTATAAACATTATGTAATCATTTAAGTTAATAATGTTTGTTTTGTCGATATTTGGTTCTTAAGTCGAAAGTGGACTTCTAACAATTACATGTCATTCATGTGGTCAAAGGTTCTTTGTATCCAGAATGACATTCCTGATTTGGATATCATATATATCATATATATCTAGAATATACATGTATTTATAATATCACATAATCATTTAGAGGTAAGAAATGAAATGCTCCGTTCATGGAGACGGTAAGCCGTACGTACGCATGAATGCTACTTTCATTTCTTTGTCATATTAATGGAATTAAAACTAAATGAGAGGTATGTCTATTTCAATTAAAGAATTATATTCATCATTTATATGTATCATTCATCATATATATCCATTATATACATGTACTTATAATAGTACATTACATTTGGGGATAAGAAATGAAATGCACCGTTCATGGAGATGGTAAGCCGTACGTACGCATGAACGCTACTTTCATTTCTATCTCATACTTTAATGGAAAGAAATAATAATGATATAGAGGTATATAATAATTACAGTATAACATCATATATAATAACATTAAATCCATCCTGTATACGTCCCACGTATGGCATTAACGAATCACATCACTTTGAGGGGGCGGTAGTCCGCACATCCTAAAATGAAGATATCGCGTATACCCATAATGGAAGCCATAAAGGTAAGCCACAAATGAAAAATAGATAAGATTAAGTAAAACATACACATATTATATATCATATATAGATATAGTGACATCTTAATGGCCACCTTTAAAGGTGTTATATGAGTGTTGAACAATCATCGTTTCGTGAGACAGAAATTCGCCATCCACGGTAACCGTATGTTCTTTAACCATTAGATGTAGGTGTGAGTAAGTGTAGCTCGAATAATTCTTATAACAACATCCTAGTATATTGAGGATACTGGATTTGTTACAAAAGAAAAGAATAAAAAGAGTTTAGGGGGTTGGAGAATCAAAATAAAACAAAAGGACTCAAAAGAAGACATTACCATAAAATCGGGTAACTCTCCTTGGTTTGAGATCAAAGGCTTCCTTGGGAAGACTTCTGCCCAAATTGAGGCTTCAAGGAGTAAGAGAGGGAAGTGGAGAGACAAAATGGGCAGGGGTTGGATGAGACAAAGGCTTTGGGAGTGTGGGTATGGAGGTTGAGGTGGGGGCCTTTTATAGGAGGAGAGGAGGGGCACTCTTGGAAGGTAAAGAAAAGTCACTTTATTTTAAAAATGGTATTCGGATTTAAGAGGTCTCACATTGATGTGTTTCGAGGATAAGGTGATAAGGTTTCGATATCCACTCATCCAATAGGTTTTGTGCATGTGTAGTTCTTAGATATTACATTATCTTTCCATTTTATTTAAATCGTTAAATAATGAGGTCATCGCTGCATCATCATGATGTCATAAATAATTTAATTTATTTAATGTCTAAAAAATATAAAAAAATACTATGATGTAGGAAATCTATTATCTTTCCAATTACTATTTATAGTAAAAAATCTTACTTTTATAACCCCATGTCAAAATTTTTTAGTAAAACATCTCATGTGTGTGTCATTTTTACTTTAACATTAAATAAAAAGTTATTTATGCCATTTCCCAACCAAAGTGGCTCCATGGGGACCCCAAGTTGACCCATGGCTTGTCTTGGTCGGCCATGACACATCCAATGAGGTTAGTACATGTTTCAAGTTCATTTCATATTACTAAAACATTATTTTTAACTTAAACTACACTAATTACCTCTAATCGCGATTAAAAACTTAATAAGTTACTATTCACCAAAAAATTATTTTAATCCCATTGAACCACATTTTACTTACTAATGACAACCATGTATGTCAGATTTTTTAAATTCAAAACACAAAGGTGGAAAAATTTCATTTAAATGGAAAATAAGTTTTTATAAGTACCACTTAGTGATTTCACTATTCATCAAAAATTGATGTTTTCCAGAAAATTACCAAAAATTCACCCTAAGCTATATTTGATATTCCGAAGTCCAAAATGAAGTCTATTTTACAAAATTAAAAACATATAAGTCACAATTATTAATTTAATAATTAATTCCCGCTGTCATGACAAATAGCGTGTTTTTATGAAACAATAAGTATCAAAAGATTGACACTAGTTTAAGTCCGATTTCAAAGTGAAATTAATTCCAACGACCACTATTGGATTTAATGGTAAAAATATATTCTAATTTCAATTTAAATCCATTTAAAAAGATAATCTAATCATATAAATAAATTATATTAAAACGTGTTTTTCAATTAAAATACCACATTTTACACTATTCATTAAAAAAAATGAACTTTATCGGAAAGATACCAAAAATTTACACAAAGTAAATTTTGATGTCCTGATTCTAAAGAAGAGTTTTATTTGGTCCAATATAATGTATAAGAGTGAACAAAAATATATTTAATGATGGTTTTCCATCAAAAGGCGATAAGTGAACCTTTAGTGAAAACTAGGGCATATACGCCTAAAATTGAATTCTTTCCGTATTTTAAGCCGTTATCTTTTATGGGATAAAAGTAAAAACATTTAAAAACATATATAATCTTATTTTAGTTATTTCTATCCATTCTCTCCAATACAACGGCTACATGTTAACTACCTTTTAAAATAATATTATTTTATTATTAGAGTGCAACGTAAGATTCCCAAGAAACTCGTTGTTGCATGTTGGGTACGCCATCGAGCATAGCGTCCCCTTTAAAGTCATATTAATATTTTATTCACAAATATGGATAAATATGAAAATGTCATATTCTTTATTTACCTGGGGTGTTACATTCTAATCAACTGAATCTTCTCCGTTGTTTCTTGGACAAGGCTCGGCCCGACTAGTAAAGTTTCACCAGTTTCCACCCAGAATAGTGGAGACTGACAAGGATGCCCATACAATGCTTAATACGGAGCCATGAATATCAAGGCTTGATTGTTGTTATTGTATGAGAACTCCACTAAGGGTATATGCTCCTCCCATGAGCCACCAAAATCCATTACACAAGCCCGCAACATGTCTTCCAACGTATCTATCATCGGCTCGGATTGCCCATCTATCTGAGGATGATACGTTATGCTCATAGTCAACTGAGTCCCAAGGGCTTGTTGTACGGATTTCCAGAAATGAGATGTGAACCTCAGATATCTATCTGAGACAATAGACACTTGTACACCATGTCTCTTTACCAATTCCTAGATATAGATTTTTGAATGATCTTCCACCGTATGGGTTTCACGAATTCAAATGAAATGGGCCAACTTGGTTAGACGATCCACTATCACCCAAATGGAATCAGGTTTCTGTTCCGTTCATAGAAGATCTATAACAAAATCCATTGTTATTTGCTCTCATTTCCACATTGGGATAGGTAAACACTGTAACATAACAGCTAGTCTCTGATGCTCTATTATAACCTGCTGACAAGTTAAGCATCGCGAGATGAATTCAGCCACCTTACTTTTCATGTCGCTCCACCAAAACTGCACCTTTAGCACCTTATACATCTTCTGTGTACCCGGATGTACAACCCATATTGAATGGTGGTAATCATTAGGGGTTTTTTCCTGACAAACTATAGGTACAACCAACTGATCTCTAAAACACAAAACTGAACCCGCTTCCAGTTTGCAACCATCAATGGTCTCCCCACCATTCAGTTTTGAACTCATTATCATAAATTCCACATCTGATGTTTGTGCCTCTTTGACCACATTTACCAGTTCAGGAACAATCATAGTAGAAAAAATTCGGAACACCACCTTGGTTTTCACATTCCACATGCATGTCGGCTAAGACCAACATTAATTTCCATTCATTTGAAGCTTCATTCGCCAACTGAGAATACAAATTTCTACTTAATGCATCGGCCACCGAGTTTCCCTTACCCGGTGTATACATCAAGTCAAAGTCGAACATTTAAAGGTACTCCATCCATCTCCTCTGCCTCAGATTCAAATCTCATTGTGAGAAAATGTGTTTCAGGATTTTGTGATCTGTAAACACTATGAACTTCTCACTAAAGAGATAATGATGCCAAGTCTTCAAGGTATAGACAACTGTAGCTAAATCCAAATCATGTGTTTGGGTAATTCTTCTCATGAACCCTCAAATGCCTTGAACCATAAGCAACAACATGGTCTCGTTTCATGAGAACACACCCCAACCCGATTCCCAAAGCATCACAATACACCACATACCCCTGTCATGATTCAGGAAAGATCAAGATGGGTGCTGATGTAAGTCGAAGTTTCAACTCTTTAAAAGATTTCTGTCATTCCTTAGTCCATTTAAATGCACTATTTTTCGTTGTCAATGTTTTCATAGGAGAAGCTAGTCCTGAGAAGTCATGCACAAAGCATCAATAATAACCAGCTAGAGCAAGAAAACATCATATTCAAAGACATTCTTCGGTGGTTTCCAAGAAAGAACAACTTCTATCTTTTCTGGATCCACTGAAACACCTTTCTCAGAAATGAAATGGCCCAGAAAACATACCTCTTGTATCCAAAAATCACACTTTGATAATTTTTCATACAGCTGATTGTCCCTCAAGATTTCCAACATTTTCGCCAAGTGTTTCTCATGATCAGCCCTTGTTCTTGAATAAACCAATATGTCATCCATAAACACCACAACAAAAGAATCCAGATATTGCTAAAATATATGACTCATCAAATCCATGAAGACCGCTGCTGCATTCCTAAGACCAAAAGGCATGACTAGATATTCATAGTGTTCATATCTGCTTCTGAAGGATGTCTTCGTAATATCTTCCTTCAAAACATGAAATTGGTGGTATCATGATAGCAATTCAATTTTGTAGAACCACTGATCTCCCCTCAATTTATCAAACAGGCCATCAATGCGTGGAAGTGGATATCTATTCTTTATCGTAACTTGGTTATGTTTATGATAATCCACACATAGCCTCAAAGTTCCATCTTCTTTCTTTACAAACAAAACTGGTGTTGCCCATGGAGACACGTGTGGCAGAATGAAACCCTTGCTTTCCAGCTCCTCTAACTTCACCTTCAATTCCTTTAAATCCATTGGTTCCATCCTATAAGATGGAAGTGAGATAGGATTGGTCCCCGGAAGGAGATTAATTGTAAACTGCACTTCTCTTATAGGTGGTAATCCTGAGAAGTTTTCAGAAAAAACATCTGTAAATTTATCCCCCACAGATGGAAAACTATCTTCCTCACTCTCTCCCAATGATGCCAAAGTCAAAACTGCCAATTGGTGAGAGATCGTTCCCACCATTTGTGCCAATAAGCTCTTTGCACATTTCTTAAAAATCCTCTCTCCTCTGAAGAGATGGTCGATTTCATCCTCCATCATGAAACTAACCGTTCTCCTACAACAGTCGATATGAGCCTTAAACGTTGTCAACCAATCCATACCCAGGATTATACCATAGACATCCATCTCTAGCATAGAGAAATCCCATTTCAGCTCAGCTCTATCAACTGTTTTAGCACATGCTCTACAAACGAAGGCTTGACATTCTCTTTCACCAAGAGGGGTTTGCAGTTTTAACACAGAAGGTATCATTTCATGTTTTATGTTTAGAAAATTAGCAATCCGAGAATCAAGAAAAAAATGGTATGCGCCAGTATCAAACAACACTCGCATGATGATAGAATTCGAAAGAATCGTACCTCTCATCGTAGACGGTCCAGACCAGTCTTCCACAATCACCTTTTCTGCTCCATACAATTTCATTGTTGCTGCACTTTTCTCTTTATTGCCTTGTTGATATTTCCCTACCTGAGGTGTCATGGTATTCCTGGAATCACCATAACTAGCTTTGTTCTACTGGCGAGGCTGATTTTTCTATCCCCGCCCTGTCGAAGCATAAGATGCTTGCGACGCCTGGGATGTGTCATGCACACCCGACCTCGTAGCAATGCGAAAATATCACTGAAGATGCCCCATATTGTTGAAATTGTGACATGATTTTGGTGGTGCTGTACATTCTCGTTTCATGTGGTCAATCGTGCCACATTGAAAACACCCAGCTTTCATCATGGGTCGTGGAGTAAGATTCGCCGATCCAGCTGTCTGATTCTGATTTGCACTCCCACCTTGGAAGTAGGTGTCCCTCTTCCGCTTGTTCCCAGCATTAGAGTTTCCACCTGTTCCCGTGGGTATCATTATACTTCCTCCTCCCATAACATCTGAGATGTCTCTTTCAGATATTGTTGCTATGTTTACTATCTCCATGTAATCTGTAATACAGAGCACAACTATCTTCGAGTGAATCTCTTGTCACAACTTTAATTCAAATATGTGTGCCTTCAGCGACACACTTGCAGCAACTTCCGATGGAAAGCATACTAAATTCATGAATTTAGCAGCATACTCTCTGACCGAGAGATTTTCCTGCTTCAGGATGAATGATACAGTTGTCCTCTAGATCTTGAACGTGTGAGGATAGAATTGTTTATTAAAAAATTCCTCAAATTCCTCCCAGCCCAGGGCTTGATCCACCCTAGCTTGCACCACTAGCTCCAACCACTGTCATGTAAGATCCTCAAACATATATGTCACCAAATTCACTTTCAGTTCTACTGGTGTGCTAATGAAATCGATGATACGGTTCATCCTACTCAGCCACACCTCCTCCCTTTCTGGTTCAGAATCACCCCGAAAGATGGGTCGATTTTGATTCTAGAACTGGATGGAATGGTCTACATGCCGTGACTCATCCCTCTGATTCCCTGTGTCCACCACCTGAAATGCTTGAACGATACTCTAAACCAGCTCTTGGTTCACACGTGGTTCAGATGTAACCACATTCTCTACAGATTATTCTATTTGGTTTCTACGACTTCTAATGTGTGACATTCTCTATAAAAACAACGCACACCGTTAGTCTTACTTCCTAGAAACTGAAGGCTTAGCATTTCAATCTCTGTTACACCAATATCACAACATCGATTTCCAACCATTTCTAAAACAGATATTTTCTTTCATTTGAAAATCAATCTATTTTCCAAATACATCAACCATTATCTTTTCAAAATATTTCATTTGAAAATGTGGTTAAAATTTTCAGAAATCACGCTTTTACATCCAACCATAATCCGTTTTTCAAAATGATTTATGCAATCCTAGTGGGAAGTCATTCCTCTACAATGCATGCCATGCTTATCTCATTGGCTAAACCCATGACAATGATATTTCCAACATTCTAGAAGTGTATTCAAAAAACTTATGTACCCAACACCGTGGTAACTTGAAGTTCAGCATAAACGGGTTAGCTACTGCCTTTTATGCTATACATTTCAAGTTACGACAATCCTACTTCTCTCTAAGATGACCATCCAAGGAATAGACAAGAAGGAATTTCAACTCCAAGACCAAGAACATCGATGACCACATGTTAGGAAAGGTCTGAACAAGCTAATGCCATTTGTAATGACACGCCAATTATTATTGGCTTGAGAGATCAACAAGCCATTACTAGGCCTTAAGTGATATCTCCAAGGCGACAAAGGATGGAAATAAATGCCGAAGAGTGTTAAAATACATGGGGGACGATTTACCCTATAAATGGAAACACCCAACAACCAACACAAACTAGATAAACATATCCAAGAAACCACTATATGGTGCATGATGGAAGACCAAAACAACTTAACCATTATTTTCATAATAACCCAACCACGTGCTATAATAGAGTACAAAACCAAAACAGAGTAAACTGCGGAAATACAACTACAATACTTGAAGACGACAACCCAACTCCATGCTCCACAAGATCCAAGCTCCAACATCACGAACCAACCCAAGAGTCACAAAGTAGTACTATAAATGTGCGACACTTTACCTTTTCCAACATCTCGGTATATGACATCTGCAAGAGCACCAATGTGTCGAAGCAGAGGGTGAGTAATGAAACTCAGTAGGTTTTCCCCGATGACTTCCCAACCCATTCCTCTAGGATAAAACATGTTCGCACATTTATATAAAACAATTTAAATAAAACAATTCCAAAACAGTTCACAATTTAGAAAATTTCATGTTAAATCCATTTTCCAACAAAAACCATCTTTCTCAAGAAAATCAACCAAGAAAAGTTTCCAAAAAAATTCACATTTCCATTTTGGGACATTCATTATATTTTACAAATCCAAACAACCAACTGTTTTACAACCCATGAAATCCACTATGCATGCATCATTATGAAAGTTCCAAACTCATGATCAGTCTCTCTACGATCTACCAAGTCTTCACATGGTAATTATTCCCCATTTTCCATTACACTTTTGGCACCGAGCACAAGGTCATATTTCAACCAAGCCTCATAAATGCAATATGATCATACACACCAAGTATTCCCAAAAACCACACCATTTCAACAATGCCAAATCCATTTCAATAACACACCCTTTTATTTAAAACCTGTTTCCCGTAAACCATTTTCCTAATTTAACAAAGCCATATTTTAAAATCACTATTCTAAAATCATGAAACCCAAACACTTTTCACAAATCATTCTTTCAATTTCCAAAATTTCATCAAAACCCATAAATCATCACCAAAGAAGATTTATAACATGATTTGCACCACAATTTCACAATCAAAAACAAGAGATTAAATCAATTGATCTAAGCCTTCAAGTTCTAAGAAAGAGGAATAGAGAGTGAAGCCACCTACCTCAACAAATTGAGCGAAACCAACCCACGGACAAAGAATGATGAATAACACTGGGTCAAAACATCATAAAACCATTCTTAGATCTCTTCTCCTAACACAGCCAAGACGAAAACTTGTCATATTTTGCATCTACACCCTTATATCTAACCATAACGGTCGTAGATCTAAGAAAACAAGAAGATAGGACAAGTAGATCTAAGTTGATCTAAGAAACCAATCAAGAATGATCGCATACCTTAAGAATCCGGCATTGATTTGCTAAGAGAAGCCTTCGGATCACCTCTATAATGCTTGGGAGAAGTTTTCCAACCTTCAAGGGAGAGAAATATTGAGTTAGGGATGCTTAGGAGGTTTAAAAAAGGCAATTAAAGGAAAAACGAGTTAGATCCACAATTTTCGGATCTAACTTTAAGTGACAGCACGGTTAGTCCACACAGTTTGACAAACCGTGAGCTAATCATGCATTTTCTTCTGCCTCATCCATCCTTCACACATGTCCTCATTGCACGTTTTCCCTTAACCATGCGTTGACTATGTGGAAGCCACTACCTCCCCAGTCCGCCATGCACGGTGTGACTGCATGGTTTGACAAACTATGTGCCTTCCCCTTTGCTTAAAACATCACTCCAGGATCTCCAGATTCTCCCATACGTCACCCATAACTTTTAAAAAATAGAAAAGCATAAAGTAAGGTTTACATACCAGAAATAGGGGGAACTAAATTCTCCCCACCATTGGCATTTCTATCCTCATAAAGTAGAAAACCAATTCTTATCCTGAAAGAGTTCTGGCCACTGCTCTCTCATTTATTTCTCGTGTTCCCAAGTCTCTTCCTGAATCTGACCATGTTTCCACTAAACCCACACTAGGCCGATGCTTTTTTCATGCAAGACTTTATACTGCTTATCCATAATCTACACTGCGATATGTACCAATGAAGCATCTGGCTCTTGGTCAACGTGATCACATCTGATCACATGGTCAGGATCAGGCTGATACTTATTCAACTGAGATAAATGGAACACATTATGCACTACACTGAACTGTGGTGGCAATGCCAACCGATACGCCACCTCCTCAACCCATTCTAGTATCTCAAAAGGTCCTATATATCGAGGTGATAACTTTCCCTTCTTTCCAAAACGATGATGTCTAAGCCTTGGAGAGATTATCAAAAAGACATCATCACCCACTACAAATGACAACGGTCTTCGACGGTGATCTGCACAAGATTTATGAAGACTCTGAGCTGTCTCCATCCTCTTTGTAATCAATTGAATCTTCTCTGTTGTTTCTTGAAGAAGGCTCAGCCCGACTAGTGAAGTTCCACCAGTTTCCACCCAGCATAGTGGAGACCGACAAGGACGCCCATACAGTGCTTCAAATGGAGCCATGCGTATCGAGGCTTGATAGTTGTTATTGTATGAGAACTCCACTAATGGTATATGCTCCTCCCATGAGCCACCGAAATCCATTACACAAGCTTACAACATGTCTTCTAACGTCTGTATCGTCCGCCCGGATTGGCCATCCATCTGAGGATGATACGTCGTGCTCATAGTCAATTGAGTCCCAAGGGATTGTTGTAAGGATTTCCAGAAACGAGTTGTGAACCTCGGATCTCAATCTGAAATGATAGACACTGGTAGACCATGTCTCTTTACCAATTCCTGGATATACATTTTTGAAAGATCTTTCATCGTATGTGTTTCAAAAATTGGGATGAAATGAGCAGACTTGTTTAGACGATCCACTATCACCCAAATGACATCGTGTTTCCAAACCATTCTTGGAAGACCTATAAAAAAATCCATTTCTATTTACTCCCATTTCCACACTGGGATAGGTAAAGACTCTAACATACCAGCTGGTCTCTCATGCTCTGATTTAACCTGCTGACAAGTTAAGCATCGATAGACGAATTCACCACCTTCCTTTTCATGCCGCTCCACCAAAACTGCGCCTTTCGCACCTTAAACATATTATGTGTACCCAGATGTACAACCCATCTTGAATGGTGGTAAGCATTAAGGATTTGTTCCTGAAAAACAATAGGTACAACCATCTGATCTCTGAAATACAAAACTGAACCCGCTTCTAGTTTCCAACCATCAATGGTCTCCCCACCATTGAGTTTTGAACTCATTATCAGACATTTCGCATCAGATGTTTGTGCCTCCTTGACCACTTTTACAAGTTCAGGAACAATCGTAGCTGAAAATAAAACTGCAACATCGACTTAGTTTTCACATTCCACATGCATGTCGTCTAAGACCGACATCCACTACAATTCATTTGAAGCTTATTTCGCCAACTGAGCATACAAATTTCTGCTTAATGCATCGGCCACCGGATTTCCCTTACCCGGTGTATATATCAAGTCAAAGTTGAACATTTGAAGGTACTCCATCCATCTCATCTGCCTCAGATTCAAATCTCGTTGTGAGAAAATGTGATTCAGGATTTTGTGATATGTAAACACAGTGAACTCCTCACCAAAGAAATAATGACATCAAGTCTTCAAGGAATGGACAACTACAGCTATCTCCAAATCATGTGTTGGGTAATTCTTCGCATGCACCCTCAACTGCCTTGAACCATAAGCAACAACATTGTCTCCTTTAATGATAACACTTCCCAACCCTATTCCAAAAGCATCACAACACACCACATACCCCTATCCTGATTCATGCAAGATCAAGATGGCTGCTGATGTAAGGCGAAGTTTCAATTCTTGAAAAGATTTCTGACATTCCTATGTCCATTGAAATGCAGTGTTTTTCATTGTCAATGTTGTCATAGGCGAAGATAGTCATTATTAGACATGTAAAAATGGTTGGTAATAACCAGCTAGACCAAGAAAACTTCGTATTTCAAATACATTCTTCGGCGGTTTCCAAGAAAGAACTGCTTCTGTCTTTTCTGGATCCACTGAAACACCTTTCTCAGAAACAACATGGCCCAGAAAACAAACCTCTTGTAACCAAAAATTTCACTTTGATAATTTTTCATACAGCTGATGGTCCCTCAAGATTTCCAACACTTTCTCCAAGTGTTGCTCATGCTCAGCCCTTGTTCATGAATACACCAATATGTCATCCACAAAAACCACAACAAAAGAATCCAGATATCACTGAAATATATGATTCATCAAATCCATGAAGAACGCTGGTGCATTCGTAAGACCAAAAGTCATGACTACATATTCGTAGTGGCCATATTTACTTTTGAAGGTTGTCTTCGGAATATCCTCCTTCTGAACTCGCAATTGGTGGTATCCTGATCGCAAGTCAATTTTAGAGAACCACTGAGATCCCCTCAATTGATCAAACAGTTCATCAATGTGTGGAAGTGGATATCTATTCTTTACTTTAACTTTGTTATGTTTATGATAATCCACACATAGCCTCAAAGTTCTATCTCCTTTCTTTACAAACAAAATTGGTGCTACCCACGGAGACACGCTTGGCCGAATGAAACCCTTGCCTTCCAACTCCTCTAACCACACCTTCAATTCCTTTAAATCTGTTGGTGCCATCCTATAAGATGGAAGTGAGATAGGACTGGTCCCCAAAAGGATATCAATTGTAAAATCCACTTCTCTTATAGGTTGTAATCATGAAAAGTTTTCAGGAAAAACATCATGAAATTGATCCACTACTACTAGAAAACTGTCTTCCTCACTCTCTTCCAATGATTCCAAAGTCAACGCTTCCAATTGGTGAGATATCGTTCCCACCATTAGTGCCAATAAGCTCTTTGTGCATTTCTTTACCACCCTCTCTCCTCTATAGATATGGTCGATTCCATCCTCCATCGTGAAACTAACTGTTCTCATATAATAGTCAATGTGGGACTTAAATGTTTTCAATCAATCCATACCCAGGATTATATCATATACATCCATATTCAACATAAATAAATCCCATTTTAGCTCAACTCCATCAATCGTTATAGCACATTCTCTACAAACGAAGGCTTGACATTCTCTTTCGTCAAGAGGGGTTTTCAGTTTTAACAGAGAAGACATCATTTCAATTTTTAAGTTCAGCAAATCAGCAATCCAAGAAGCAAGAAAATAATTGGATGTGGCAGTATCAAACAACACTTACATGATGGTAGAATTCAAAAGAATCATACCTCTCACCGTAGACGGTCCAAACTGGTCATCCATAATCACCTGTTCTGCTCCATATAATTTCTTAGTTGTTGCACTTTTCTCCTTATTTCCTTGTTGAGATTTCCCTGCCTAAGGTGCCATGGTATTCTTGGAATCACCATAACTAGCTCTGTTCTGCTGGGCAGGCAGATTTTGCAGTCCTCGCCCTGTCGAAGCATAAGATGCTTGCGATGCCTGGGAAGTGTCACGTGCACCTAACCTCAGAGCACTGCAACAATATCACTGAATATGACCCATCTTATTGCAATTGTAACATGCTTTTGGTGGTTCTGTACATTCTCGTTTCATGTGGTCAATCATTCTATATTGAAAACACCCAGCTTTCATCATGGGTCATGGAAGAATATTCACTGATCCAGCCATCTGATTCTGATTTTCACTCCCACCTTGGAAGTAGGTGTACCTCTTCTGCTTGTTCACAGCATTAGAGTTCCCACCTGTTCCCATGGGTATCATCATACTTCCTCCTCCCATAACTCTTGAGATATCTCTTCCAGCTACTATTGCCCTGTTTACCATCTCTTTATAATCCGTAATACATAGCGCAATTATCTTTGAGAGAATCTCATGTCGCAACCCTGATTCAAAGATGTGTGCCTTCAGGGACGCACTTGCAACAACTTCTGGTGCAAAGCATAATAAATTCATGAATTTAGCCGCATACTCTGTGACCGATATATTTTCCTGCTTCAGGCTAGAAAAGTCAGTTGTCCTCTGGATCCTGAAAGTGTAAGGATAGAATTGTTTTTTAAACAACTCCTCAAATTCCTCCTAGCCCAGACCTTGATCCACTGTAGACTACACCACTATCTCCCACCACTATCTTGTAAGATCCTCTAACATATATGTCACAAACATCACTTTCAGTTCTACTTATGTGCTGATGAAATTGAAGATATGATTCATCCTACTCAACCATACCTCCGCCATTTCTGGTTCAGAATCACCCTGAAAGATGGGTGGATTATGCTTCTGGAACTGGAGGGAATGGTCTACATACCATGAGTCATCCCTCTGATTCCCCGTTTCCACCGCCTGAAATGCTTGAATGATACTCTGAACCATCTCTTAGTTCACACGTGGTTTAGGTGCAACCACATTCTATGCAGCTTCTTCCGTTTAGTTTCTACAATCTCCAACGGGTTCCATTATCTATACAAACAACACACGTCGTTAGTCTCACTTCCTAGAACTGAAGGCTTAGAATTTCAATCTCTTTTACACCACTATCACAACATCGATTTCCATACATTTATAGAACAAATATTTTATTTCTTTTGAAAATCAATCTATTTTCAGAATACATCAACCATTATCTTTTCAAAAACATTCATTTGAAAATGTGCTTAAAATTTTCATAAATCACGCTTTTACATCCAACCATATTTCATTTCTCAAAATGATTTATGCAATACTAGTGGGAAGTTATTCCTCTACAATGCACGTCATGATTATCTCATTGGCTAAACCCATGACAATGCGATTTCCAACATTCTAGAAGTGTATTCAAAACACTTATGTTCCCAACACCGTGGTAACATGATGTTCAGCATAAACGGGTTAGCTACTTCCTTTTATACTATACATTTGAAGTCCCAACAACCCTACTCCTATCTAAGATGACCACCCAAGGAATAGACAAGAAGGAATTTCAACTCCAAGACCAAGAACATCGATGACCACTTGTTAGGAAAGGACAGAACCAACTGATACCATTTTTAATGACCCTCCAAATCTCATTGGCTTGAGATCTCAACGAGTCATTACTAGGCCTTAAGCGACATCCCCAAGGTGCTAATGGCTGGAAATAAATTCCGAAGGGTTTCAAAATACATGGTGGATGATTTACCCTTTAAATGGAAACAACCAACAACCAACACAAACTTGATAAACATATCCAAGAAACCAATATATGATACATGATTGGAGACCAAAACAACTCAACCATTATTTTCATAATAACCCAACCATGTGCAACAACAGATTACAAAACCAAAACAGAGTAAACAGCGGAAAGACAACTACAGGACTTCAAGATGAAAACCCAAATCCATGCTCCACAAGCTCTATGCTCCAACATAATGAACCAGCCCAAGACTCGCGAAGTAGTGCTATAAAAGTGTGACAATTAACCTTTTCCAACCTCCCAGTATATGACATATGCAAAATCACCAGCGTGACAAAGCAGGGGGTGAGTAATGAAACTCAGTAGGTCTTCCCTGATGACTTCCCAACCCATGCCTCTAGGATAAAACATTTTAGCACATTTATATAAAACAATTATTATAAAACAATTCAAAAATAGTTCACAATATAGAAAATTCCATGTCAAATCCATTTTCCAACAAAAACCATCTTTCTCAAGAAAAGAAACCAAGAAAAGTTTCCAAACAAATTCACATTTCCATTTTGGCACATTCATTCCATTTTACAAATCCACACAACCAACCATTTCACAACCCATGAAATCCATTATGTATGCATCATTATGATAGTTCAATACTCATGAGCAGTCTCTCGTCGATCTACCAAGTCGTCACAGTGTAATTATTCCCCATGTGCCATTACACTTTTGGCACCGAGCACAAGGTCATATTTCAACCAAGCCTCATAAATGAAATATGAACACACTGACCATGAATGCCCAAAAACCACACCATTTCAACCATTCCAAAACCATTTCAATAAAACACCTTTTTATTGAAAACCTTTTTCCCATAAACCATTTTCCAAATTAAAAAAATCCATATTTTAAAATCACTATTCTAAAATCAAGAAACCAAAACACTTTTCACAAACCATTCTTTCAATTTACACAATTTCATCGAAACCCATAAATCATCACCAAATAAGATTTATAACATGCTTTTCACCACAACTTCATAATGAAAACCAAGAGATTAAATCAATTGAACTAAGCCTTCAAATTATAAGAAAGTGGAATCGAGAGTGAATCCACCTACCACAACAAATTGGGTGAAACCAATCCACAGACGAAGAATG
Organism: Viscum album; assembly: GCA_963277665.1. Lineage (NCBI taxonomy): Eukaryota > Viridiplantae > Streptophyta > Magnoliopsida > Santalales > Viscaceae > Viscum > Viscum album. Next base: position 731,627,342 of record OY728155.1, read on the forward strand.
CTCAAGAACACCGGGTCAAAACTTCCAAATACCCTCCTTAGATCTCTTCTCCTAACACAACCAGGACCAAAACATGTCATATTTTTCATCCACACCCTTTGATCTACCCATAACAGGCATAGATCTAAGAAAACGAGAAGAGATGAGAAGTAGATCTAAGTAGATCTAAGAAACCGATCAAGAACGATCACATACCTTAAGAACCCGACTTCGATTCTACAAGAGAAGCCTTCAGATCGCCTCCGAAATGCTTGGGTGAAGTTTTCCAACCTTCAAGGGAGAGTAATCCAGAGTTAGGGCCACTTAGGAGGTTTAAAAAAGGCAATTAAAGGCAAAATGAGTTAGATTCACAATTTTCAGATCTAACATTAAGTAACCGCACAGTTAGTCCACACGGTTTGACAAACCGTGTGCTAATCATGTGTTTGCTTCTACCTCAGCCATCCTTCATGCATGGCCTCATCGCATGGTTTCCCTTAGCCGTTCACCGATCGTGTGGAAGCCACTTCCACCCTAGTCATCCATGCATGGTTTGGCTGCACTGTTTGACAAACCGTGCACCTTCCTCGTTGCTTCAAACTTCACTGCAGGATCTCCCGATTCTCCCATACGTCACCCATAACTATTAAAACCAAGAGAAGCATCAAGTAAGGGTTACATACCAGAAACCAGGGGTACTACAATATCTATATAAGTAATTACCAAGGATATAAACCTACCCTCTAATTGAACCCAGAATATATTGATGGGCTTCTTCAATAGGAATGGGAATATAAGAATTCCCGTCAGTGGGAGTGGGTATATAATCCAACTTTATTCTTCTATTAGATATCAAAATATACTCACATGATTTAAATGTAAGGGAAATAAGGTTTTATTTCTCCTTCAATTTCACTTAATTATGTATTCGTTCATCCTATAATGGTTCTTGGAAATACTTGAAGGTTTGCTGAGTGTGAGAAACAGTATAATAATTCTATTTAGTTGATGTAAAAATATACTAACTAGATCAATTATAGGGGATGGGGTTATGATACCGCTCTGTATATTTTATATCCTACTCCCTGTGAAAGGACCTCCTCCATGATTCCTAGATCTAAGTGACTGGGGTCAAGAAATCATAGATAACCTCCTCGGATGATTCATGAAATGATAGAGCCACAATACTTTAGGGAACATGTTATCGATAGGATCCCACCTAGATGGATCGTGAACTATTGTAAGGAGTCATTTTTTATCTTTCTCTATATCCCTTATATAAGATAGGTTGTCAGTTCCTCATATTGTACAAAGGATTCCATGATAGATGGATGTGGCAGTCAGTTACACTAGCTCCACTGTAGTCGTTTTTCAGTGGGGTAATCTACTTGGATTGATTTCACGAGGCTCTCCTAAACTACCTACACGGTGCGAATAACACCATTAATGCCAGTTCATTGAATACATTATTATAGTGACATTTTTTTAGTGATAACATCCTCATACTTAATAGGATCACATCCTTTTAAGTGATCAAGGAATCTATTTAATTCCTAAAGGAATCATTTTTTAGATTGAAGGGGTATTATTAAAGGTTTTCAAAAATTCTGAAAATTCAATAAAAATTAAAAAAAACCATCAGTGTAGTAATATAAGTATGAGTATGATTGATCAATAAAATTTAGTGGTAAATATTTTACATTTGGTTCACCATTATTTTTCCAGTGGAAACTCTAGTTTCATTTCCACTATGTAGCACTTTGGAGTCATTTCAAACCTTTTTTCCAAAGGCATGTACTTTTGGGGTTCATACAATAGATGATTTGTTATTATATTTTATTAATATAATGGTATTTCAATACCATTTCACCCTTTAGAATTAATTTTACCTACTATGGTGCTCTCTTATATATTTTATGTATGTTCATGAATCCTTACCAAATCCTAGTGTGGGACTGGTTACAACTATTTCATTGATTTGAATGAAATCATGCATCGATGTGACAAATTTTATGTATTATAGGTTCTCCATTTATATGATCATGTGTATTTATTGGGAGGCTCTTCATGAATGATGTCATATGTATGTATTATATTTTCTAAATATTTCTCTTAATTTTTTAGTGATACAATGCTTTAAATCTGTACATTTGGGTTCTTTAGAATATATCTCCATCTGGGGAGGTGGTACTTATTCATATTATTGAAATTCGACCCATGAAATGGGATTCCTGCAAATCATAATGAACGGAATATGAACTATAAATATTCATTTCCATTTAACAACACATGCATACCTTCTACGTTCATGTGATAAAGACTATATAGTTACTTTTAAGGTCATAAATCCATGATTTTTTCCATGTAATTTATAGCCATGTGAATTTTAATACTATATAAAAGGTTCCTATCAATCAATTGTATAGGAATTGTGAATGAAATAATGTTTTTAAGTTATCTTTTCAGTTTTTAACTATACATGAGAAAATGTGATGGGATCAAATAGGAATTGGGTTCCAATGGGAATATGTTTCATTGAGGGATATAGAATAATCCGAAAAATTATATATCTTTCCATGAGTATAAAATAGTTATAACATGTTTTCATGGGGTGAATGGGCTAGTGGAAAGGTAGTTTGGCATGTTGGTATTGAGCCTTATAGAGGTGTTATACATATCCTGAATATTGTGATTCACATTTCACATAGTTTTATGCACATATTTTTAAGATTGTGTGATTAGACCTCACTATTTAGTTTAATAGTATAAAACTATGTACATTTTTATATTGTTTAACAATAAATGTAAATGATATTTTCATAGTGAAAGCAGTGACTACAAAGGATTGAATGTGGCTATAACATGGGTGGCCCAGATATTCATTTCATAGGGAATATATCCTCTAAAATGTTATGATGAGACTTAAAATTAGTAAGAGACCCTTATAAATGTATATTTCAAGTCAATTAGTTTTTTGATATTGAAAGAAAACTCAAAACATGGAGGGTATATAACCATAAAAAACGATTTGGGGATTACACATGGGCTTCCCATGTAAGAATGTACCGAGATCATTAATGTTTCATTGTGATGAAATCATCAATGGGAACATGGTTGGGTATTATACCTTTGGTGTAATCACATTCCCTCATGTCTCATTTAGTAGACTTAGCTAACATGACACTTAGACTGCTATGTTGAGAATAATAGACCATGGAAAATATCACCAATGCCATATTTATAATAACCCTCATTATCAAAGGGATACATGATTATAAATCCTTTGAGGGAAATACCAATTAGAAAAAAAAATAAAGATTTGAATTTTATAAATGGAATACATGATCAAAAGGGTGTAAGATAATGATCATATTTTAATTTGGAATATCAAGAGGTCACAGTGGGGGCCTCAATGGAAGGGACATTTAAAATTATTGAACATGGAAAAAATAGGCCAATAAAGTCATTCAGGATAATAATTTCCTTGTAAGTTAAATGTATGGTAGAAAGGATGTTATTGAAATCTAATTCCCTATCAAAAATGATTCCTGAAGTGACTAAATACAAGTTAAATGGTTCATGGTGGGGTTCCACTACAAAGGGTTCATTTAGTACCCCAGGAACCCTTCCTACCATTTTTGGTTTTGTTATTATCAAAAATATTAGATTCTAATTATCCAAAACACCATTAAAATTTTTAGTATACTTATTTTTCTTTCATCAAAGGTGGATAAAATATTTTTAGAATCTTAAACTAGCCTTCAAATATCCTTGAAGTGGACTTAATATAATTTTTTAAGACTTAGAAGAAAGCTAAAAATTTATCAAAGGATTTTTGAACAATGATAAGAAACTATTTTATGAAGCCCACTAATGTAGGAAACATCATCCAATCAGTGGAATTCCCAATAAAAATCCCAAGAAGAAAGATTCCACTGACTACCCAGTGGAGGATAAAAGTCTTACCAGTACTGATGGAAAAACTAGAGCAATAATAATATGTCCATGTTATACCTAGTGCTTATGGATCTATTGGGTTCATGGAAACATGAATTCTATTTCAATATCCAAAACTAACAGGATACGATGGATAAATATCTTTCAAAGTGACCTATTATATATATCTATTTTCTTCTATTATAGAGTGTGTGAAAAATTGTAAGATATTCTTAAAATAAAATTTATTTTCATTATCTCCTATAATTCATTATATTCTTTAACATAATTGAAACTGAGATGAAAATTTATTCTCAGTTAATAATCATCTCATCTTTCTATTTATTATAATATTTGTTCTCACTATTATTAAAGTGAAGGAATTTGGTTTCATTTCCATTTCCATTAAAAAAATAATGGGAATATTCTTGTTGAGGTTTTTATATTTCTCATTAAATATCTAGTTTTTATTATATTTATAATTTTTTCTTTGACCTAAATATCAAGAGAATATATTGTTACATTTGATATCATTACATACAATGTACTAATAAGTGAAGTAATTAAGTTATTGAGGTGGTGTACATAGGGGATCTCATAGAGTTAGTGTCGTACTTCCTTATAAAATATTATATCATATTTACATTATATAATTTAATTTATTTTCCCCTTATTTTGATATTTTAATCAATTGTTTAATCTATTAATTAACACTTTATTGCTAATTCATTTTACAAATCACACATTTTTTTGTTATTCCACTTTTATTAATATAAATTTATATTATTTCACTATTGAATTTTATTCTTTTATCATCAAAATTTTTAAATTTCCACATTAATTAAAGAGATATATTTAATCTTTTCTTTTTTTCATTTTTTTAATGTAAATTCACCCCACCACTGCTATTATTTTATCCTACCTCTAACTACATTGAGTATCAAATATATTCTTGAAAAAATTATTTTCAAATTATTTCAAAACCCTATGTGCTTTCAAATTATTAAATTTATTTTTATAGAATTTATTTTTCTAAATAGATCTTCAAAAAAACTCATGGTACATGGAAAGTATTTTTAGGGTTTAGGCTCCATTTTTTATGGTAATAATTAATGTTATTGAAAAATTAAAATTACTTCTTTTCATATATTAATAAATTATCTTATCGAGAAAATTATTATGAATGGTTAAACTACTACAACTAAAAAAGTAAATAAGTATACACCTAAGGATATTTCTTCTTTTAAATTTGATGCTAAAGATGTGAATGCCTTTCATTATGGTTTATAGAAATATTTATTTAATTATATTTATAGAAACAAATGGGTCATTACATCTAAAAACGTTTAGAAGTTACTTTTGAAAGAACTAACAAAGGCAATTTTCTTGATTGGATATGTTTAGAAAACACTTTGACAGTTTCTATATGTATCCTTGTGGATCAATTACCAAAGTGTTTACTTTATTTAAAAATATTTTCTATCAATAAATTTATATTTGTGATTTTGATTCTATAAAAATATTAGTCAACAAAATATTTGGGGGTTTACCATGTAATTACGAACCTATAGTTACCATGACCTGGGATTCAAAATATATGAACAACATGGTGATTGATGAGATCATTTGTTCTCTATTGACATAGGATAATAATATTATATATAAATATAACAAAATATAAGGTTGTTAAGGAAACTAAAAAGTTTGTTTCCTTCAATGAAATTAATAATGACTCAACTAAAAGAAAATCTGAGACCACTCACATTTATAAAAGGGTAACCATGTACATAGGTAAGAAAAGAGATTCTCAACACTTCAAAAAGGAAATTCATGAAATATAATTTAACTACATTGAATGAAAAGATCAGTGACACATAATGCTCAATATACCCTTGAACAAAAAAAGTATGATAAGAATAATTAAGTTAATAAATGTCTAAATTTATCTACTTGGACTGAACCTGTTGAATCAATTTGAATATATGAATAAATCAATGAAATTCCTAAGTCCTTTATGGCCAATTTAAAGGTATGTAACAATATAAATTCTATATGTTATAGTTATTAATATTTTTCATCTTCATTAAGCTATGAATTTATTTTCTTTAGGTTAGATACAATCTTCAATATTTTTTGTGAACTTATTTCATAATTTATTAAGAAAAACAATTAAAATCAATATTTTTTGATAAATATCAAATTTCAAAAGATAAAAATAATTTTTTTAAAATTAAAATGACAAAAATAATTTTAGAATTAGGAATTTAAAATTAACGACCTCAAATATAAAATTTCATATTTAAATCAAGGGGAATAGAATTTGAATAAAATTTTGAGTTCCCCACAATAGATTAAAAATCATTATGGTCTTGGTTTTACAAAACAATCTAGTTTTCCAAAAAAAAAGACTGAAAATAATACTTTTTTAAAGGAATTTTTCAAAATAAATTTTTTTGTTATTACAATAAGTTTTTTATCCTATTTAAGAATATTATTATAAAAATTAAACATATAATAGACCAAAAAATAATTCATCTCTATTATTATAATTATAAAGCAAAAACAAGTTCCAAATAATTTTGGATTCAATGTTATTTACTATAAAACTTAGGTGAGACCATGATATGGGTTCCAAAAACATCAGTCTCTTAATCCTATATAGAAAAAAGACCATTATAGATAATACTAATAATCTAATTGGAATATTAATAATTGGTGATCGAGGGACATGTGTGGTGATCCTTATCAATTTCATCTTCTTGAATAATTTTGTGGATGCCAGGTCACATTTAGATATGATTCATGAATTAAAATTATCGATATAGGTATGATTAGTTTATCCAACTATTATTTAATTATATATGTTTTAGTTTACCTATTATTGAATATTAATTTAATAAGTATGGTTAATTATGTGATAGTTGATTCAAATTTACTTTTACAAAAATGTTATCATAATGTTTTTTATTATAAATATAACCTTTTATTTATGGTGTCCTTTTTTTCAAAAAACTTATATTATGGGTTTAAAATATCTTTCAAGTTAAAATGTTATGTGTTTAAGTGCAAAAGATAATGATTCAATTCCTTGGTATCGATTCCTATTCTATTTTTTTATTCACACAATTTTAAATCATAATTGTAACCCACAATTATGATATATACCAAAATTTCCTTTTAAAAATAAAATATTTATAAACCTTTCCATATTATAAGGAAACAAAAATCCTATTTCTAATATAAATATATTGATTCCTGTTCTAAATCCTTATAACTAGTCCACATTTTCCTTTTTGTACCAACTCAATATTCTAATAATATAGTAAAACATTAAACAATTTTAATTAACATTGATTATACAATATTTACATGGGTTTTCCTCATAGATCAAAAAAATTTGTCTTGTAATGTATTAATAAACATATTAAGGAAAGAAAAAAATGAAAAAGGGTAAAAACACTTTTCCAATAAAAGTGACCACTGTATATAATATGATAATAAATACTTTATGATTTCTATGATTCTCATGGTTATCAAAACTCATTACCCACTCCTATTACACATCAAAAAAATGGGGTTGATTAAATATTAAATAGGAATCTCTAATAAATGTTAAGGAAAATCTTTAATGAGTTTTACCTTCCTCAATTTTCTTGGTATAAGGATTTTTAATACCCCACGCTTTATCCTTAACTATGTCCTCATAGGGAATATATTAAGAAAATATCCTTATGGCCTTTGGAAAATAAAAAATAATCAAATTTTATATGCTTTAAATTCCTTTATTGTAAATTCTTTATCGTTAATACCAAGGATAATCTTGGAAATTTTATCCCTAAATCAATCAAAGTTTTATTTCTTGGGTAGCCAAACTCAAGTTAAGCCTATTGAGTCTTCATTAAAAAGACCACCAACATGGAATAATCTATTCACATAAAATTTAGTAAGAATATTCCTTAATAACAACCTCAATGTGATTATGATGTTGACCATCCATGTTTGACCCCTCCTAAACCCAAATCCTCTAATGTTATTACAGATTCTCTTGAACTCCCATCTACTCCATTAATGAATTCCTAGATTCAATACTAACTCAATTCTCCTATGAATATTATCATTAATTTAAAATATAGAAATAATATTTGAAAGTCAGTCATAAAAAATGTTTGAACATCAATTATTGGTCTCTAACCATGATCATTCCTTGAAGATGTTATTAATGAAAAAAATTAGATACTTTCTATTCTAAAATATTTAAACCAATTTCAAATGAATAATGTATGGACTATTGTGAAACATATTAATAATAATAAAATTATTTTAACTGTGACGTTTATTTTTAACAAACTAGATGAACAAGGAAATGGTATCTGTAACAAGGCTTGACATTTTACAAAAAGCAATAATCAGGAAAAAGTTTTTAATTACAGTGAAAAAAATTAATTATTTATCAACAATAATCTATTATAATATTATTATAATTAACTTATAAATTTTAATTTTAATTTCTTCAAAATGGATATAGAAATTCATTTTATAAATGGTTTTATTTATGATAAAAATTTCTGGATAAACCACCTAGTTTTGAAATTCCAACATTTACAAATTTAGTTTTTCAAGTTATCTGAAGCACTATAATGTTTAAAATAAGTTAAATGGGCTTGGAATAAGAGGTTAAAAAAATTCACTTATCAAATGATATCAATATGTGAGAATATAGGCCAAATAATTTCACAAAACATTTAAAAATGACTTATTAATCTTTAAAATTAATATAGAAACTGTTATTTTGACACAAATAAGGAAACTATTTGTAATTAATTTTTTAATTTAGTGAAAAAGAGTTTGAAATTTATTTTATGGAAGAACTCTGATTAAATATTTGTTTTATAATTTACCAGAATTCTAATTGTACTTTTTAAAACTAAATTAAATACTCTAATGAACTTTTAAATATGTTTGGTTTAGATCGAATTGAGTAAATTAGATCACCAATGAGTATAAATTATAATCTAAGGTTAGATGAATTGTTCCAATATGTCAACAATGTAATCCCACTTAAAAGATCTCAAATTAATTTTTCATTATCTGAAGGGATTTAAAAGCCTTGGATTATTTTATCCTGAGGAAATATATTCTAAAGTATATTTTTAATGTCGATTTTTGAGGATTTCTACTCGATAAAAAAATTACTAGTAGAAAATTTCATATACTAGGAAAATCCCTAGTATAATGTTTTAGAAATTAGAAAAACTATGTTTATATTTTTACAACTTATGCGAGATACATGGTAAATGGGATTTTTTGTGCCTTAGTTATATGTATTAAGTAGACTCTTCTTAAATTTGATCAAACATATTATATTGTCTATATAAATTTTAAAAAAACTCATGTGACTAGAATATCTTGAAATCCTATCCAAAAATATCTTAATAAGAACATTAACTTAAGTTGTCATTTTCTTTGAAATCACATTCAAAAAGGTGATATATTTCTTGAAATTATTTTCACCAATGTTAAACTAATTGATGTCTTTAGTAAATACATACATGTTGATCACATTGACTTTATTAAATGTGATTTAGATATGATTATATTGTGATTACTATCTCTTAATCATTGGAAAGATTGATAATTTTTCAATTTTTTTTTTAAAAATATCATCCAAAATTCATTCCAAATAAATATAATTTCAAAATGTTTCCCAGTTTTGGAAAAGTAAATTGAGTATGATACACCATGAAAAACATTTATCTCTAGATAAAAATAATTTGATGTGTTTTCAACACATACATACCATGTTACTTTATCCCAAAAAATATTTTATTGGGTTTTAACCTTTTCTTCATCCTTGATACAACTAGAGGGCCTTACTACTCACCTAAATTGACACCCCTTGTGAGACCCCGACCATTTGATGAGGTTCCTTTCAATTTATTTTTTGAATTGTTACATTTTAATTTGGTTGATGGAATGTATCCAAAGATTAATAAAGGTCTCATGACTGTCTTAGCAGTTTAGGACATGAAAACAAGGGAATCATGGTCCCGTAGAGTATAGTGCACGATTTGAGAATAGTAAATACTTCTTATACACTTGGACTATGATCCCTATAGAGGGGCAAGAAGGATTTTCAAACTATGGGGGCTTGTAAATTGTTAAATTCTAGACAAATAAATTCGCATAGCATCATTATGATTTTTCAAATCATAAGGATGATCCGGAAAACCATGTGACCAAGGTTCCTCATAGATAGGGGAGTCCACATGGTAATCACATGGTTTCAGAACTCATTCACCACATTAAAAGTCTCCATTTTACCATCCCCCACATTATTTTTTGTGACATAACATTATTTCCACTATAATTTATTCTCTGGAATCCTAGGGCGTGAAACTCATTCTACTAACTCTTCAATGGATCATTCACCATCGATTCTAGGGAAATTAATGCACCATTTAGTTATATCCAAATACCTAGTTGTGTCTCCAACTCTTTTTTATCTTAATTTATGACAAATGAACACCATGGTTGTTTCTCTTATTTTGAATCTCACGAGCCCTATTTGATGGGAGTTCTTCAACTCAATTTTTATGGTCATTCTAGCTTGAATAAAGGGATGATTATGAATGAAGTATTATCAAATATGTTAAGTTTGGTGGTCTATATGTTTTCTCCTATAGGCTTAATATTGTTCTTGTGTATGTGGGTTTTCAAATGAAATGTTTCTCTATGAGTTTATTTCCTTGATAGAGAGTAATAGAGTTGAGAATTTAAATTAAGTATATACCCTTCGTGGATCCCATTTGGCCCATTCAAAACCATGGGAATAGGGCTATGTCTACTCGGGATGTTTTCTAATCCTTTTAAAGTGGTATAATGCGACTAAGAAAGCTGGAAAATAGGGTTTATGAGAGTAAAAAGGTGGAAATTATTGTTTATAATGTTAGCATGACTTAAATGGTGGTTTCTCAAAACATTAAAATAAACTTTTTTAGGATATGATAAAGATAATTAAGGAGAAATAGAAAATGGGTCATGGTACGATAATTGCCAGTTTACAAAGCATTTAATTATTTTTTGAAATGAATCAATGATTTTTGTATGAAAATGGGTTAATTATGTTGAATGTATAGAACCATGAAATATTGATAAATAAAAATTTAAACCCTTTTTGTTTAATATATTAAATAAGTGAATATTTTCGGGAATGAGAATTAGTTGTTGATGGAAAGGGTAAGGGTGTTAGATATGGTGTTATGCATCGATAATTGTGGTGGTCAGACATAGCACATTGTACTCCTTGTTTTAGGTTGTTGGACATGGTGTTCCTTATCAATTATTAATATTATTTGACATGGAATTTTGTATCCCATATTAGAAGATTTCAGTAACCCTCATTGTTTAAAATATGTGTCCCCTGTGATATATGGTTCGGATTGTCAGTATGGGTGAAAAAAGGTTTGATTGGATCCAGTGTCACTTCAAACCCAAGGGATAAGAAGTTTAATTGATATATATATAACATTGAAATATATTTTTTGACCAAGAGGTTCAATTTAGCTGCTTATTTTTTGTGAGGTCCAGTAATGAAAATTGGTATATTTTAACTTGGGATGGGAATTTAGAGGGAATTGTGTGCAATTAATTCCAAAAGAAGTTCCTTGAGAACTTTTAGCCTGAGACACTAAGGCAAGATATATCTATAGATTTTATGTGGTTGACCAAGGGTACTGTGTAAGTGATGGATTATTTTTGTTACCTCCCTGAATTGAATTGATTGGTTTTAGAGTTGAAAGGAGATGAGACAGTTATGGAAAATCATTTTTAGGATGGTCTTAGAGGTGAGATATAGCCTCATGTGAATATAATTTTTTTAAAGATGTTTTAAGAGGTAGTTAATCAGGCTCTCCTCACTTATGGTAACCTGAAAGAAGGAATCTATTTGGGGGAAGATAGTTTCAGTTGGGTGATCTGGTAGTACATCCTTACATAGATGGAAGCATAAATTTGTGATCTTCCACTAGGGCAGTGGTGGGTAGAGTGTCTAGAGGAGAGGATCATACTCTATGGACAGTGACCATGTGCTATATTATTAGTGTTGAAATCCTGGTCACATGTGTAGTCAGTGTCTTAAACCACCAATGGAGTGAAAACAATTGGGTAGAATTGGTATTGTGTATAGAATTCTGGGAAACCCTTGTAAAATGAGAAGTAAAGGGGGCATTGGATGATACAAATCTTTGGGAGGTGATATTATACCCTATATTAGTTTGGAATATAGAGTTCCACTGGACGTACATGTCGGGGTGGAAGATGTGGTGCTTCAAGAGAAGAGAATCCATGTTTTTATGTCAGTTCCAATCAGGGGACACATGTGGGAGCTCAAGTAAGAGGGATAATTCAACAACACACAGTTCATCCAGCACCCATTGGTAACAAGGTTGGACCATCAACTATTCGAGGTATGATTCTTATATCTTCTGCACATTATAGTGTTTTATTTCACTTGGGAACTATAAATTCTTATATATATGATCAGTTGGTAATATTTTTAGGTTAGTAAGTATAATTCTTATGTGGAGTTATGTCAATAAACATGCTATTAGGGGTTTGATATAAGGGTATGAATTATTGTGAGGAGTGTACTGCTATGGTTTGTTGGTACCATCTCTTTTGGGACAAGTTCATGCTTTAGATTTCATGTTTTTACATGATTTTTGGAATGGAATAGTTGTTTTGGTATCAATATCACATTGATTATTACCTTATATAGGTGAATTTTACATCTCAAAAGAATGAATCGTATTTTCATTAAAGAGAGTGGGATATCTAGGTTGGCTGTGCAGGGATAGTTCATCAACAATTTGATGATATCACTTTCCATGTTGTGCGTATAATTCTTTATGATGAGTTAGGTGATTATGATATATTTCCTCTTGTTGTTTATTTGTTTCATAATGTGTTTCATGTAGAGTTTTTAGGTCTTCTACCTGAGAGAGAAATTTAGCTTCTGATTTAGATGATTTTAGGAGTTGATTGAGTTTCTATTCTTCCCTACAAAATGAATCTAATAGAACTTCATGAGATTATGAATTAGTTGTAGGAATTTTATGATAAATAGTTTATATATATGATTATGTATCCTTGGGTGTAACACCCTTATACTTTATGGTATATTTCCTTTAAAATAAATTTAATTCCTTTGATATCTTGTAGTACACACAACCCCGATACCAAATGAACCATGATATAGTATATTATTATAACCTAGTCATTAAATTGGTGTTTATGAAAAATACTGACTAAAATATCTAAATTATATGACTTATACATATATAAAATAAATTCATTGGTTATGAATAAATTATAAAAAAGAAATCAATGGAAAGAAAAATAGAAATCATTTTCAAAAATAGTATTTTTCAAAAAAAAAAATTATCTCTTCATAGGTACTTGTTTAATTATTAATTTCTACCACTATGATTTTTTTTGAAAAAATTTATTTATTTTTTCAAATAATCGTGTAAAAATTATATTATAGTTAATCTCATTTTCAGACATAAAAATCCATATTTTTGGACTACTGTCTACCAAAATAAATTAATTATATCCATTTCCAAAACATATAGTACCTTTGTAAAGACCCAAAAATTTTAAGGATTTTTTTTATTAAATACTTTAGAATTTTACGAGTCTGTGGCTCTTGACGGCACTTGATTCCGAGGCCCGGTGTTCCTGGAATAAATTTCCGAAGTGTAGCTTGGGTGCGTTCAGTAAACGACCGAGCGGGGTTTTCTATCTTTTTAAGTGGTGCTCAGAATTAAAATTTGGGGGCACTGATGAATTTTAAATGCCGGTAATTGCTTAACGTGATCCTTACCGTAGTTGCGTTCGCAATGGAGGAGAAGATAATTTTGGGGGTTTATTTAATAAGTAAATTAAAAATTGTCGAAACAATTTTTATTTTATAAGGAGGTTATTCCCTCCCATGGGTAGTTAAGGATGGGGCTCACAATGACCTAACTACCCAAGTGTGGATGTTAGAGAGGTGGGGCCCAGACAAGCCCCACCATTTAATTTCATCTAAACTCATTAAAAACCCCTCTTAAATTTGGTAACAACCTTTTTTTATTTTCCAATGTGTATAATTAATGGGGATCTTCCCTCTCAATTCCTTTAATCAATGTTCAACACGTTATTAAATGTGGTGATTTAATTTTGAAGTTTATATGCATGTGTAATTAAATAATAGGAGGAGCCTATTATTTAATTTTGGGGGAAGAGATTTCATTGTGTGAGAGAGATTGGGGGAGCTTTTGGGATTTTGGAAGAACGCCGGTCTCTGACGAAAAACGTCGGCCTCCGACGAAGAACGCGGGTTCCTCGAAGATCGACGACGCGCCACCAATTATCTTCTCCGCGACAAAGAGGAGATTCCACTACCTCCTCGGTGCACTCCAACATCACCTAGGATCCCTTTCCCCTCGACGCCGACGTTCAACATCATTTGTTGAGGTAGGGGAAAATTTTTATATTCTTTCTTTTATGAGAATTATACCCTCGTGCTTGGTGATTAAATTGTTGGGTGACGTTTTGAACTTCTAACATGGTGGGTGTGGGTTAACGAACAAGACCAAACCCATAGATATTTTGTTCTTGATGCATGGAGTATTTGGAGATGATGAAGCGGGACAGAAATGGTGATTGGAGGCCTTCATAGTGATGTATGAGTCCCGAGGCGACCGCAGGCGCAGATAGGAGCAAAATCGGACCACCAGAATGACTCTGGTGGCCCGCGGAATCCCCCGGTAGTGCAGGTCGCCGGCGTCGGCGGTCGGAGGCGGCGGTCAACACCGGCTAGCCTCATGGAGGCGGCGGCACCCCAGCGCCACTGGAAGAAGCCCGCCGCAGCTCAAGCCGCGACGGCGAGGGTGGGATCCTACGGTCGCGCGGGATCAACGGGGAAACTGCGGCCCCAGCCTGGTGCCGCATCCACAGAACAGAGGGAGGTCGTGCCCCGCCCGGCTGGGCTATGCCCTCCCGGGCCCAACCCGGACCTGGGTTGGATCGACCCGGTTCGGGCCGACCCAGGGGGGTTGGGTCACGTCGCACCGGGCCCAGACCCCCACTTCGGACCGTTTTTCATTATTTTTCCCATAACTTGAGCCACGGATTTCTGATCAATTCACCGTTAGTTGAATATGAATCCTTGGATCGAGACGGTCGTTTCAGTAAATTACACTCGAGGTTTTGGAAAAGTTTGGGTATTGCCGGGTTGGTTCGAACCCGAAACCAACCAGGCCCTTGGAGCGGAAACGCTTATAACAAAAGGACCAGATGTCAGTTTGATGTGGCGTCAATTGCGTTGAATTTCTATTGATGAGGCGGTCCTTTTGGCGTACTCTTCTGGAATTTTGGACGCATCTGGAGTACAGTGGGGTGGGTTTTAGCTTAAAAACAAACAAGGCCCCTAGGACGGAAAAAGAAATAACTCTCAGACCGGGCATCCGATTGACGCACTGTCTATCGCGTTGGGTTTCTGTTGATGAGAAAGAACTTTAGGATACATCAAATCTAGATTTTTTTGACAAGCTTATGTATTGACTCTCTTGCTCGGGGAGCGGACCCTCCTGGAATCGAGCATGCTGTGTGCGAGAACCCTAGAGCTGGTTGTGACTGCATCGACTACTGTACTGGAATCTTCCGTGGGTTCGACAGCGACAACTACCATACTAGAATCCTATGTGGGTTTGATGGTGATGACTACTGTTCTTGTATCCTATGTGGGTCTGGCAGTATTGACCTCTGTACTTGTATCCTGTGTGGGTCTGGCGGAGTAGCTAGTCTTGTATCGTGTGTGGGTCCGACAACTTAGCTGGTCTTGTATCCAATGTGGGTCTGACAGCATAGATGATTCATTGGCTACATCTGATCATCTCTATCTCTATACGAATGATGTATACATGTGTGAGCTGAGACTTGATTTTCAATCATTATCATCGATGTGATTGACTTGCTTTCCAATGTGGATTGGGTTGTGCTTTCCTGTGAGGACTAGGTTGTGTTTTCTTATATGGACTGGGTTATGAATGGGCTCAAGAGTTGGATCAATTCTTAATTGATGACATAGGTAAATTAATGGGCATATACCTAAGTAAAGTCGGTTGATAATTCGTGATTTTATATTTCCTTTGTGGCTTATCTTCGTGGATTCTGAGAGACTTTCGGGGGTCCCGGGGTCCCTACTGAGTATCGTATACTCACCCCTGCACGGGCTATGTCTTCACTACGTTGTGTTGGATATAGACGAAGGATAGCACAGATCGTGGTGGAGGCTTGTGGAGCTGGGTGGTACCCTGAGATGGACCACTTGGCGGGACGTACACGGAGTGGACAACCAAACCCGAGGATCTGAGGAGACTATCTGTACCCACCATTCAGGTGGGATTTCTGTTGGACGATTCATCATTGTTGTTTTACATACTACTTTTGTACTTTCCTTTTCGTTGTAATATACTTTCACTTGGATTTGTATACTGGCCCTTTTACTTTTCAGCACTTACCTTGTATTCAGTTTCACTTAGTGCTTACTTCACTTGCATACTCTGTTGTGTTTTTTTCACTTTATAAAAAGGAAATTCCTTCCCTTTTTTGGATTTATGCCTTTGGTGATAGTCTCCAACCCCTTGCCTATAGAAGGAGGGCTTGGGGTAGTCACGGCACAGGCCACGAGGATGGGTCGTGACAAATTGGTATCATAGGAGTCGGTTCTACCGCAGAACACAGGACTCTGCTCTTCCCTTTCTGTGATGCAATAGTGTTACGAGTATTGAGTGTGGTTTTCAGTCTTGGGAGTCCAGTGTTGGTGTGACATCTGACGTATCCATACACCAGGACCCTGACCTTGATTTTCGACTCAGTGCACGAGAACATTGATTGTGTGTGTTTTTCCTTTCAAAAAGTTTCTTTGTGATTACTTTGTGTCATCTCACCAGGTATATTGTTTGACCGTGGCGCACCTGTTTGTTTTTAGGATGGCCCCACGAAGGCAACCATCCAGGGTTCTTAGTTACATGTGGGGTTGCAGCCCATTTAGTGGCAAGGCCTCGGTGCAGGGCCCCATTACAGCGGAGGCACCGGCGGTACCACTACCCGCTGAGCCACCGATGCTACCAGCCCCAGCGGCGGAGAGTGCATGCCTCCTGAGCGCATTGCACGATTTTTAGAGACGGAGTCCACCCAGGTTCCAGGGAGAGATGGATCCTCAGGTAGATGAGGATTGGCTGGAGGCTATCGTCAGAGTCTTTAGACTGGTAGGGACACCAGCAGATCTTATGGTGATCCTTGCCGCGAGTCCCCTGCACGCAGGAGTAGGTAGATGCTAGAGCCTGATGCTCCAGGTGCACGATGAGGCATCTCTAATTTGGACGGACTTCGAGAGCCTCTTCCACTCGGAGTTTGTTCTAGCCACCCTCCGCACGGTGCGCATCCAGGAGTTACTATAGCTGCGGTAGGGAAACATGACAGTAGCCTAGTACTCAGTGAGATTTTTCGACCTCTCGCGCTAATCCACATACATGGTAGGGGACCCATTATTCCGGTCCCAGAACGTTGAACAGGGACTGAGGCAGGAGATCAGAGCATTGACGATTCCCCTCAGCATCCCGATGCAGGCAGGGGTGCTGGAGCGAGCCCTGTTAGTGGAGAGATTTCTCGCCGAGCAGCCATCAGCAGCGAGACCCACCGCATAACGGTACGGAGCGGAGTCTTCTGCAGCTGGCAGTTGATGGATGTCACAGGGGTCTAAGTCGACCTGTCTGTTAGGTGGGCGACCTCAGGATATAGGTTCGGCTGTGCGGGGCACACGGCGCAGAGCCAGCCTTACGTGGAGCAGACAGTACTATGCATGCGGCGGGTAGGGCCACATGGCTCGTGACTGCCCGACCCTCCATATAGACGAGCAGCAGATAGAGGAGGGACCTCCCAGGCAGAGGCAGAGGTTCAACCATGGCAGTCCACAGGGAGCAGGAGTACGAGGTAGAGGAGCTGGCCGAGCAGTGGGTGGTGGACGACGCTTTGAGGCTCTACCACCACAACCCCCATGAGATCCACCCCCGACCACAGAGAGCTGGCGGGCAGAGGTAGGCTCAGCACTAGGAAGCAGAGGCTTATGACCACAGTGCACCTGTGATTATTCGAGGTACTATCTGTGTCTACTCCACCTTTGCTGCAGTTCTTATAGACACAGGTGTGAGTCATTATTTTATTGGTGCTGCCCTTGTTTGGACTCGGAGATTCTGACAGAGCCATTGGATCGATCCTTACAACTAGAGACTCATACAGGAGTAGACTCGACGATTACGCCCTTCTGCTAGCAGTGTGACCTTACTCTAGGAGGTGAGAGATTCGTCTGGGATCTTATTTTAGTGGCGTCGAGGCCTTACGACGTCATCTTTGGTATGGACCGGTTATCTACTGTCCATGCTCAGATTGACTGTATTAGGCGCAAGGTGCGGTGTGTCCACACGGATGGGACCAGGTTCACCTTCATCGGCGAGAAGGGAACCTTCACAGAACATGATGGACTTATGCATAGGAGAGGGCAGCCGATCACACATCAGTTGGCTAGTATCATCCTCAGAGTAGTTGACATACGGAGTCCGAGATTTTCTGTTATGGTTGATTAGTATGCATACTTTTTTTCTGACGACATTCCAAGACTACCTCCTCACCGAGAGGTATAATTCTACATAGACCTGAACCCCAGGACCTCACCGATATCTACTCCAGTATATTGGATGGCTCCCGCCGAGCTTCGTGAGCTGCAGGTACAACTGGAGGACTTACAGGGGAAAGTTTTCATCTGACCTAGTGTTTCACCATGGGCTTCTCCGATTCTATTCACCAAGAAGGCGTTTGGGGGATTGAGACAGTGTGTCAACTACCGTCACTTGAACCAGGTGACCATGAGGAACAATTTCTTGCTTCCAAGGATTTAAGACCTCTTTAATTAGATCAATGGGGCACGATGGATCTTGAAGATAAACCTCAGGTCAGGCTATCATCTGCTCCGATTTCGTTATGAGGATGTGCAGAAGACGACCTTCAGGTGTCGGTATGGACACTATGAGTTCTTGGTCATGTCCTTCGGTGTGACCAACGCTCCAGCAGTGTTCATGAGTCTCATGAATAGGATCTTCCAGCCCTACCTTGATCAGTTTGTCGTAGTCTTCATTGATGAAATATTTATTTACTCGACTACCGAGGGGGATTACGCCTACCACTTACGAGTTGTACTGAATACACTCCGAGAGCACCATATTTATGGTAAGATCTCGAAGTCCTAGTTCTAGCTTTGAGAGGTTCACTTTTTGGGGGACGTCATCTTAGAGGCGGGAGTTGCAGTGGATCCTGCGAAGATCGAGGCAGTACTTGCTTGTGGGCCACCCAGGAGCATGATGGAGGTGCGGAGTTTCCTAGGTCTGGCTGGGTACTATTGGAGATATGTGATAGACTTCTCCAGAGTTGCAGCACCACTTATAGCTTTGACGAAGAAGGGTAAACCCTTCGACTGGTCAGATAGGTGTCAGCAGAGCTTTAAGGAGCTGAGGCGGGGATTGACCAGTGCGCCCATCTTGAGGCTGCCGAAGGAGTGTGTAGGGTACATAGTTTACTGTGATGCATCAGAGACCAGACTCAGGTGCGTCCTAATATAGGAGCGAGCAGTGATCGCTTACGGTTCACGGAAGTTGAGGCAGCACAAGCAGAACTACGCTACCCATGACCTGGAGTTAGCAGCAGTGGTCTTCGCCCTGAAGATGTGGCGATACTATCTGATGGGTGAGCGCTTTACAGTCTACTCTGACCACCAGATTCTCAGGTAAATTTTCTCACAGAAGGACCTGAACCTGAGACAACGTTGATGGCTCGAGTTCCTCTAGGATTAGGACTTTGAGATTGTCTATACACCTGGGAAGGGGAACATTGTGGCTGATGCTCTCAGCAGAAGATCGGGCATTCATCTACTTGGAGAGGCGACATAGTAGTTAGCCACATTGTAGATATCCTTCATGGATAGTTATGGGGTAGCCTGTCTACAGTCCCTCACAGTCACTCCTCCACTACATTAGAGGTTCATAGAGGCACAATATGGGGATGTTGACAATGAGGCATGATGTGCTCAGATATCCTCAGGGCTGGCACCCGATGGATTTTATAAAGGTGGGCAGCACGTCATCTTCTTCAGGGGACGTACCATGGTACCAGTTGTACTGTAGGAGGATGTGTTGAGAGAGTTTCACAATTCCTCTCTAGAGGTACATCCATGAGTAGAAAAGATGTATCAGGACCTCAGATGACAGCACTGGTGGCCGCGTATGAATAAGGCTATGGAAGAGTTCGTTTCTCGGTGCCTCACTTGTCAGCAAGTGAAGGCAGAGAACCAGGAACCTGTAGGCTTGGTACAACCCTTAGAGGTCCCGGAGTGGAAGTGGGATGGGATATCCATGGATTTTGTGACAGGGCTCCCACGTACTTCTAGAGGACACGACACCATCTGGGTGATCGTAGACCAACTCACCAAGTCGGACCACTTCCTACCGATCAGGGCTCAGTAGAGAGCCTAGGATGCCTCTACATCCATGAGATCATACGACTTAATGTTGTTCCCTCGTCTATCATCTCAGATCGAGATGCTCTTTTTACTTCCCGGCTTTGGAAGGGGTTAATGGAGGCTTTTGGGACGCAGCTACGCCTGAGAACTTCCTTTCACCCTCAGAAGGATGGCCAGATGGAGAGGACCATTTAGACACTCGAGGACATGCTCCATGCATGTGTCCTTGATTTTGGTCGCAGATGGGAGGATCACATACCCTTGGTGGAGTTTGTGTATAACAACAGCTACCACTCTACCATCGGGATGGCACCATACGAGGCACTGCACGACTGACATTGCAGATCACCTCTGTGCTGGACTGACCCTGGGGAATCAGCACTCATAAGACTAGAGATGGTTCAGGCTACAATGGAGAAGGTGCAGATCATCTAGGAGCGTATGAGGACTACACATAGCAGACATAATCCCGATGGTGACAGGAGGCGGAGACCACTGGAGTTCGAGGATGGAGACCATATTTTCTTACAGGTCTCACGTCGACGTGGATTGCGAATATTTGGTCGGGGCGACGAGTTATCTTCGCGCTTCATTGGACCATTCAAGGTCCTCAGCAAGGTTGGTGAGGTGGCTTACTGCCTGGCCCTTCCACCACAGTTGCACCGGGTGCACGACGTCTTCCACGTATCTCAGCTGAAGAGACATGTGCACGACACGACAATATCATCAACCACAGGGAGCTGAACATCGCCGATGGGTTGACTTTTGTGGAGGTCCCTATGGAGATCGAGGATCGACAGGAGCATGTCCTATGTGGATGGTCGATTCCTCTGGTGCGCAATCGTTGGTTGCACTGGAACCTCCAAGAGATCATATGGGAGCGATAGGCTCAGATGCATGCTCAGTACCCTCATTTGTTCCCCTAGTTTATGTTGTAGCTTTACGGGGACGCAAATCCCTGAGGTGTGAGTAATGTAAAGACCCGGAAATTTCAAGGATTTTTTTAAATACTTTAGAATTTTACGAGTCTGTGGCTTCTAACGACACTTGATTCTGAGGCCCGTTGTGCCTGGAATCAATTTCTGAAGTTTAGCTCGGGTGCATTCAATAACCGAACGAGCGGGTTTTTCTATTTTTTGAACCGGTGCTCGGAATTAAAATCTGAGGGCACCGATGAATTCGCAACGCCGGTAATTGCTTAATGTGATCCTTACTGTAGTTCTGTTCGCAATGGAGGAGAAGATAATTTAGGGGGTTTATTTAAGAAGTAAATAAAAAATTGTCAGAACAATTTTTATTTTATAAGGAAGTTATTCCCTCTCATGTGTAGTTAAGGATGGGGCCTACAACCACCTAAATACCCAAGTATAGATGTTAGAGAGGTGGGCCCACACGAGCCCCACCATTTAATTTCCTCTAAACTCATTAAAAACCCTTCTTAAATTTGGCAACCCCCTTTTTTTATTTGCCTATGTGTATAATTAATGGGGATATTCCCTCTACCTTCCTTTAATCAATGTTCAACACGTTATTAAATGTGGTGATTTAATTTTGGAAGTTTCTTTTCGTGTGTAATTAAATAATAGCAGGGGCCAATTATTTAATTTTGGGGGAAGAGCTTTCATTGTGAGAGAGATATCGGGAGAGATTTTGGGCTTTTGGAAGAACTCCGGTCTTCAAAGAAGAATGTCGGCCTCTGACGAAGAATGATGAAGAACGTCGGTTCCTCGAAGATCGATGACGCGCCACCAATTCTCTTCTCCGCGACAAAGAGGAGATGCTGATACCTTCTCAGCGTACTCCAACGTCGCCAACGATCCCTTTACCTGTGGTGGCAACGTTCGAAATCATTTGTTGAGGTAGGGAAAATTTTGTATATTCTTTCTTTTATGATAATTATACCCTCGTGCTTGGTGATTAAATTGTTGAGTGACGTTTTGAACCTCTAATGTGGTGGGTGCGGGTTAATGAACAAGCCCAAACCAACCGCTATTTTTTTCATGATTCGCGGAGTATTTGGAGATGATGAAGCGGGACCAAAATGTCAATTGGAGGCCTTCGCAGTGATTTACGGGTCCCGAGGAGACCGCAGGCGCAGACAGGGGAAAATCGGACCACCGGAATGACTCTAGTGGCCCATGGAAGCCCCCGAAGGTGCGGGTCGCCGGCGCCCCGGCGCCACCGACAAAAGCCCGCCGCCAGCAAAAGCCCACCACGGCTGAAGCCATGGCGGTGAGGGTGGGATCCTATGGCCGCGTGGGATCTTGGGGGAAATTATAGCGCCAGCCTAGCTCCGCATCCGCGGAACAGAGGTGGGCCGCCCCCGCCCCTCCCCCCCCAACCCCCTGCTCGGCTCGATAGACGAGCCAGCGTGCCCCCCCCCCCAGCCAAGATGGGGCGGGTCGTGTGGACCGGGCCAAGCTGCGCCCAGCTGAGCTGGGCCAGACCCAGACCCAGGTCGGGTCGCTCCGGTTCGGGCCGACCCAGGGGGTTGGGTCGGGGCGGACCGGGCCCAGACCCCCACTTCGGACCGTTTTCGGTCTTTTGCCCATAACATGAGCCATAGACCTCAGTTCGACACACCGTTAGTTGCATATAATTCCTCGGATCGAGACGGTCTTTTCAGTATATTACACTTCAGGTTGCGACAAAGTTTGCGTATGGCTGGGTTGGTTAGAACCCAAAACCAACCGGGCCCTTGGGGTGGAAACGCTTATAACTTAAGCATCGGACGTCCGTTCAATGTGCCGTTAACTACGTTGAATTCCTCTTCCTGAGGTGGTGCTTTTGGATTAATCTTCTTGAGTTTTGGACGTAACTGGAGTAAGGTCGGGTTTTTTTTAGCTTAAAAATCAACCGGGCCCCTCGGATAGAAAAGCAAATAACACTCAGACCGGGCGTCCGATTGACGCACCGTCTGTCGCGTTGGGTTTATTTTTATGAGATGGAACTTTGGGATACATCAACTCTAGACTTCATGAATATTTTATGTATATACTCCTTTTCTTTGTGAGTGGACCCTCTCGGAATCGAGCATGTTGTGTGCGGTAACCATAGAGCTAGTTGTGACTGCATCGACTACTCTACTGGAATCCTCCATGGATTCGACAGCAACGACTACCCTATTGGAATCCTCCGTTGGTTAAACGACAATGATGACTGTTCTTGTATCTTATGTGGGTCTGGTAGTATTGACCTCTGTACTTGTATCATGTGTGGTTCCGGTAGAGTAGCTGGTCTTGTATCCTGTTTGGGCCCGACAGCTTAGCTGGTCTTGTATCCTATGTGGGTCGGACAGCTTAGATGATTCAGTGGCTACATCTGATCATCACTTTCTCTATATGAAAGATGTATACCTGTGTGAGCTGAGTATTGATTTTCAATCATTATCATCGATGTGATTGACTTGCTTTCCTATGTGGATTGGGTTGTGCTTTCCTGTGTGGATTGGGTTGTTTTTTCTTGTGTGGACTTGGTTCTGCTTGGGATCAAGAGTTGGAGTCGTTCGTAATTGATGACTTAGGTATATGAATGGGAATATACCTAAGTAAAGTCTGTTTCTACTTCTTTATTGTATATTTCCTTTTTGGTTTATCCTTCATGGATTCTGAGAGACCTTCGGGGGTCTCGGGGTCCCTACTGAGTATCATATACTCACCCTTGCATGGGCTTTGCTCGCACTACATTGTGCTGGATGCAGACGATGGACATCACTGATCGAGGTGGAGTCTTGTGGAGTGAGGTGGTACCTGGTGGTGGACCACTTGGCGGGATATACATGGAGCGGACGGCCGGACCCGAGGAGTTGAGGAGACTATATGTACCCACCCTTCAGGTGGGATTTCCAGAGGACGACTCGGTGTTTCTTTTTTACTTACTGATGTTGAACTTTCTTTCAGTTGTACCTAGTTTTACTTAGTTCTTACATCATTAGCGTACTCTGTTGTGATTTTGTTTACTTTATAAAAACTCAATGCCTTTCCTTTTTTTGGGATTCACGCCTTTGGTGCTAGTCGCCTGAACATGGCCTATGGATGGCAGGCTTGGGGTAGTCACAACATGGGACCTAAGGACGGGTCATGACAACCTTTTATATCATAATAATATTCTATGAAGGCTTTAGTTATAAACCTAAAGATGTTCTCTGAGGAAGAGGTATTGTTCATAACCATGCATCCTTTTTTTATTCCTCAGAATCCATAAAATATTATAAAACTATAAAATAATAATAATAAATGCATATTAAATATAATTTAATGTTATTATGTTAGTTTAATAACTTATATCCATCCCCACTTTCATCGAATGGGAAATAGAATTGTCGATCATGTGTAGGGTGGACTACTACCTCATTAACTAAAGTAATTTTTTTTCCAACACCATCAATCATGGAAATATATACTGATATATTTAATATATATATATATATATATATATTATTTATTAAAAAATTACACCTTTGGAATTATAATAGTACATGTATCCTCTTACCTTCCAATATTTTGGAAAAAGATAATGTCCCTCATGTGTACGTATAGATTATCCCCTCCATGAAGCAATGTGAAATTTTTGTCATTTTATTTTGACATGGATTATAGAAATGATAAATTAAATGAATATATATTTTGAATATGATATTTTAATTATTCATTAATGATTAAATATTATTTATCTTTCATTTTTTCCATCCATCAAAAAAATAAAAGAGCATTCATATGTACGTACGACCTACATTTTCCATAAATGGTGTAAATCATTTTACTACCATTGAATTTTATGGTCTATTATAAAAAATTATATAGTGAATATATATTATATTTATATAATGGGAAAAATTCTAGAGATTATTGATAAATTATCAAATTACATGGACTAAATATAGTGAACCAAAACAAACTTGAAAATTGAAATAGTTATCACCAAGAATAATTATTTTCATAATGAATTTTTAATAAATTTTTTAACAAAAGTTATAAAAAATTAATATATTGTATGATATATATTATTATGGTTATAAAATATAGTTATAATAAATTTATTTTTATTAAACATGAGTTTTAAATAAAGATAAAATAAATCGGACTTGAATGAAAGGGTTTCTTGTCTCAAATTTTTATTTTGTGATGCATATTCCTTGTACACGAGTTATTTATTTTATGTGGTGTATATACTACCCCAGTTATATTTTATATCATGATTGAATTTATATTCATGATATTTAAAGTTTCATTTTAATTCATTTCATTCAGGGGGTTTACGACTCATATGTTACCAAAGTGTTAAGAGATTTGAAATTTCAATCTCATAATTTATTTAGATTGTTTATGATTAAGTTTCTAATGACGAAATCTTATTTTATATCTCTTAACAAACTCTTTAGTTTTATTATAGTATTATTATTGATGAAAGTTTTAAATAATGGTATTTTTTTACTCGCTTTTACTTAAAATTATTGAGAAATAGTTTTTAAGAAAATCTAACTTTATTTCTCTCCTTGGTCAAAAATCTTCTTTTATACATATACAGTTTTACTAAAAATGTTCTGAATTTTTTTAACATTGTCTAAATGATTTAATAAATCTAGTTTTAACCATGTATTACTTTTAAAAAAATAGAGGAATGTCTATGTCTTTTATTAAACGAGTTATTGTTTAGCTTTTTTACATTAGTGTGAAAAAGATTGTTTTTTAACTTATACTGCATATAAAAATTAACCATCATTATTACCACTTGGTTTTTTGAAGCTTCCCTTAAATATTTAACATCTTTATTTTCCATGAAAAATATTTTTTTTATATTATATAATTTTTTCGTTAGAAAAGTGATTTTCAATATTAAATTGATATTTTTCTCAATAATTTTTTTAATATAATTTTTATCGTATTTTTACTCATAAATTACAATAACCCTCATTTAACCTTATGATCTATAAGTAATAGGATTTAATGATACCACAATTATTATTTATATGGATATTTTGAGATTAATTGTAATGGGATATGCTATTTTTATACCATTCATCATAATACTATGGATGTTTACTGATTATGATTATCGATTAGGGAATGTATTAACATTCATATTCTAGTTTCCCAACATGAATTGTTATTGTTATTATGTTTATATATTAGAAAAATTATTAAAATTTCATATTCTAGTTTTCTGATATGTAGGTTTACATTGACTATGTTTCCCCCATTCATATGAGGAATGGCTTGGACTTAGTAAGAGACAAGCCAAGCCTATTACAGTTCTCCGATGCATCGATAGGTCTTATGATACAAACTATCTTGGGTATTTAGATGAGGCCTTAGATGTTTATATAATATGTATTATCAAGATTCCTTGACAGTATGTTGATGATGTTTAACATTATGAACAACCTCATTATGAGATTTTTATTGATGGTCATGTGATTATTTGATTAGTTTGAGTATCAATGGATAAGTTTCAAGCTCATATGATTATTTATCTGGAATCATTTTTTCATCATCTATACCTAACATATTATTCTTCATGTTAAATGTATTGATTAAATAATAAGTTCTTTTAGTTATTTAACTTTAAAAAATGATTATTCAATATTTATTAATGATATATTCTGCTATATTCATACCCTTAATGAGTATCTGAGCTCACCCCTTTCTTATATTTCCATTCCCTTGGATTCCAATAATTTTTTTTATAATTTATATGTAAGTATATTATAAATGGAATAATTGTGTTCTCAAAGGAAATACTATATTCTAATTTATCATTTCATGTATAATGTGAGTTTCAAGTAGGTATCGATTTTACCAAGAATACTAAACTATTTGGTCATTTGGAATTGGTCACTTTTATCTAGAAACAATTTTAGAAAGTAACCAATGACTCTAAAATACTATGGTAGGGGTCCTTACATTTGGTATCAAATAAAGTTTAGTAGAAACTATGGGATATATATTTAGGAAAACATAGATTAGGGAGTATAACCTTATGACTGACTTTAAGAATAATTCAATGGATTGGATATCATCATAATGTTATTTTGTTCTATAGATTGTGTGGATTCCAATGAAATTCATATTTTTAAAGATAATATAAGTTGATGTGGCTCTTTTGATGTTGTAACTAGGTGTAAAAACTCAGAAAATGGATTATTGGGCTTTGAATAAATCTTCACCTGGTACATGACAATAGGTATTGATGCATTCCTAGTTTGACACTCTAAGGGGTTTTGATTGGGTTAATTCATATCTTATCTACAAACCATTAGAAAATATTTTATTATATTCTTATGATTTTATAGCCTTCCCAAATAAATCGTGTTTTTTATTTTCAGATTACATATACATAAATAATTTAATTTGTGTTAAGTGTTTCACTAAATTTGATATTATAAATAATGTTTCATAGTGTTATGGTCTAATTTGGTATATTAAATTATTTAGAAGTAGTTCATAGTATAAGGATTCAAAACCATATCCATACACATAATCCATGTAGGTATTTCCCTACTGGGAGAGATAATAAAGTTAAAGGTTGGGATTAAACTGGAGCTCAATAAATTAAAACTTTATTGGGGCAGCTAACACAGTTTTTTTCCAATAATATTTCCCATATATAGTAACCTATTAATCCAAAATATTGTGTAACACTGTTAAAAATAATTCATAAATCCAAACCCACCATCAATTAATGGGAATAAAAGTTCATTTATAGATTCTAAATGGATAAGTTACTTAGAGAAAATATTAATTTCTATGGGAAGTAACAAAAGGGATAAGGTAGTCATGAATGTTTTCACTCTCTTAGGGGACGTGAATTAATGGTGGTTACAGATTCAAAACACTAGGAGTGATGAAGAAATATAAAACATGGAGTTGAATTATTTTAAAGTATTCTCCATGGGAAAAAATTCTCATAATAAATGAGCAGATATGGAGGGGAACTTCTTTAGTCTTATATAAAATTAAGAGGAAAATGTTTCTATGTGTGAAACATTATTCACAATTTTTGAAAGCCATGTTGCAAAATATGTACATAATCCAAAGATAAATATTGACTGTTTATTTTGTTGTCTTAATCCAAACTTTTGAAGAGAAATAGTCTCCCAAACATTATCATTTTATAAAGATAGTGTATCATGTGGTATTAAGACAGATAATGTCATATGTATTTTAAAAGAATAAAAAAATAAAAGGTTATATTATAACTCTAGAGAAGGAAATATAGAAAAATGAAATATTGGAATATTGGAATTTCTGACTTTTAATAAATGTGGAAAGAAACACCATGGAACATGCCATCTGGGAAAGGTATTTTTCTAAAATAGTTAATAAAAAGGCCACCTTGTTCATGTTTTCAAATGAAATAAAAAAAGTCACCATTGTGCAGTGCTTCAATTATAAAGATATCTGAAACTTTGAAAATTAATTCACTAGGCATCAATGTTTATTTCCACAGAAAATGAAAAGGTATAAAGGCCAATCTAATGAAATCACAACAACTGAGGTTAAGGTATCTAACGATGTGGTAGGTGGTCCTTTACTTACCTCTTCAAATTTATTTAATAAGTTATTTTATTCTGGTACTTTGAACTCTTTTATATCATCCATGTTTTCCATGAAAATTAGATATTTCCCTGTAACCATAATAAGGGAGTAATCAATCATGACCCCGAGTAGAAGTATCCATGCAACAAGGATATGTTAGTAAGTTCCCACATTGAGCCACAAAGGTGCCCTATTTTCTAACATCATTATTATAGCTATGTTTTATTTTGACAGAGTCCATGGTATGGATTATCTTTCAAAATATAGTGAAAAAACAATTATAAAGAATTTTAAATTATTATTCGAGATAAAGATGGGGAATTTCTAATATTTAAAGGGGGGAATTCAATGTCTGAGTCATGTCTAGATCCACCTGAGTTAACTCTTCTAAATGAGATCCTTGGGGAAGAAGATGATACACAATATATGGAAGGAAAATGTAATCTTCAAATTGATTATGTACCAATTATGAAGGAATGAATTAATTTATTTCCTAGGGAATTTCTTAGACATCCACCATAGCATAAAGTTCAGTTCTCTATTTATTTAATCACTAATTTAAGACCAATATCAATGAATACCTATAAAATGACCACTATTTAATTAGTGGGGTTAATTGAAAAAATAGATGAGTTTTGGGAGAGGGGATTTATACTACCTTGTAATTAACCTTACAGATCGACTATTATTTTTGTTAAGAAGAAATATGCATTTAAAAGGTTTTGTATTGATTATAAATAAATAAATTATACTGAGATAAATAACAAGTATCATCTAACTCAAATTGATGACTTATTCAATCAACTTCACGGAGATCAATATTTTTCAAAGATTCAACTTCATTTTGGGTATCATTAATTGTGAGTAAAGAAGGAATATATTCTAAAGTCTTCATTTTGTATGAGGTATGGACATAACAAGTTCATAGTAATTTCATATAGATTTACTAATTTACCTTATTTTCTATGAATATAATTAATAATGTATTCAAGAAATACACTGATAGTTTTTTGTGTTATTTATAAAGAATATCATGGATAAATTTAAGATCTATGAGGACCATTTGATTTACTTTATGATCACTCTTGGGACTTCTATATGAAGAGTGTTATATGGGGTGTTTAGAAAATGTGAATTTTTTCTTCATAATATTTATCTTACGGGCTATATTTTCCCCATTGATGAAATATTAGTTCATCCTATATAGACTATGAAAGTACAATAATTTATTACACCAATGAAGACAATTGTGGTATGTAGTTTTATGGGTTTTACATGTTACTATAAGAGATGTTTTCAAAAAAATGATGATATAACCCATTGACCAAGATTACTTAAAAAGGGGTTATGTTCATATGGATAAGGGAATGTGAAGAATATTTTGAAGAACTGAATAGTATATTTATGAATTCTGTAATTTTTTCTCTACCATCAATAAATAATGGGATTTTAATAGAGAGTGGTTCCTCGAAGAATGGACTTTGTTGTTTTCTTATGTAGAATGATAAATATCTTTACTCTATATCAATAAGGTTAAATATTCACGAACAAAACTATCCAACCCCTGACATAAATTGTATGATATAATATTTTCTTTGAATACATAGAGACATTATATATATGGTCATAATTATGAAATATGTATGGATTATAATAATTTGAAATACCTATTTTCATTGAAATACTGCAATATGAGGCAAAGTTGATGAATCGAGCAAACCATCGACTATGATTTCACAATACACTACCACCCAGGTAAGGTAAATAATTTAATGGAAGCATTAATTAGGAAATATCATGGAGAATTAAATGAAATTAGTATTGATGATGATACTTTTTTAGGGATTCAATAAATATATATTAGAAATTTTTAATGAAGGTGTGACATATCCCATTGTTAAAATGGTAACTAAATAATATTTGTTGAAAAAGATAGAAAATTTCAACCTAATGATGATAATATTCAAAATATAATTACAACCATGAATAATGTAATATTAAAAAACATCATTTGTGAAGATGGAATTCTAAAATTTTGAAATAAACTATATGTCCCATATATACTTGATCTAAAGATGGAATTATTATATTATGCTCATAGATATAATTTCTCTATAAACCTTGGTAGCACTAAGATGCACAGATATTTGAAGGAACACTTTTGGTAGGATAAAATTAAGAAAGAAATAATTGATTGTGTTTCAATACATATGGTTTTATAATAGGTGATTATTGAAAGAAAACATCCTAGAGGATTCATGATACCTATTCCAATTACTATGTGTATATGGGAGTATATTATAATGTATTTTTTTCATTGAATTACCAAATACTCCTAGAAATATTGAGACGGTATGGGTTATTTCAGGTCATCGGTCCAAATCTGCTCATTTCCATGCTATAAGAGAATACTTTCCTCTTTATTTCTATGGACTACTCTAGATTATTGTCATTTTAAGACTTAATAGTGAACCATGATCAATTTTTTATGATCATGATATATGATTTATATAAATATTATAGAAGAGTCTTTATAAGTATCTTAATAATGAGCTTCGTTTGATCACTGTTTATCATATGCAAATGATTGATCGTACGAAATGGATATTAAAACAATATAAGGAATGATGAGGTCATGCTCTACTGATGTAAATGGTTTTTTGGAATAGTGTTTACCTATTTTATATATCTCCTATAATTAAATATCCAATTAAATTATTCAAGTAGTGTCATATGAATCATTATACGATAAGAGATTTCATACTCAAAATTGATGGGATGAAGTTGGTGAAATGAAGCTTGTAATCCCAGAACTTTTGTAGGTAAAAATAATAGAGGTAATGAAAATTAAAAATCATATAAAAGTAGTTCGAATCATTCAAAAGGTATATGTCAATAACCAGGGGAATGATTTACAAATTCAAGTGGGAGATCATGTTTTAATGAAAGTATCTACTTGGAAAGGTGTTATAAGGATTGGTGAGAAAGGGAAACTAAGACCCAAGTACATTGAATATTTTGAAATTCTAGAAATAATTATATAAATTTTCTACCATTTTTAATTGCCACTAAGTATCTCTAAATAACATGATATGTTCCATATATCATTATTAAGGTATTACATTACAAACCCAACGCATGTACTCACCTATGAAGAGAATGTGTTGGAAACTGATATATCTTACTAAGAAGAGACTATATAGATTCTACAAACTAGAGAACAAGTGATAAGGAATCGAATAACTCGACAGGGAAATCTGCTTTGGTGAAATCATAAGATAGAAGGGGTGAAAAGTGAACCTAAAGGGATTATGATAAAGAACTCCTGAAATCGATTCATAAGGCAATATTATATAAATATTTTCATGATTTTTTCTTATAGTTGGTAAGAATGTAACACCATAATAAATTAATATATATTTTTTTAAAATGAATTTAATTTATTCGATAGCTTGTGGTATGCACAACCCTGAGCTTAAATGAACTGCAATACAGTATACTATTATTCCCAAACTCTTGAATTTGATGTTATGAATATTAATAAATTAATTATGAAAATTACAAGACATAAATGCCCAAAAAATAAATTGATTGATTTATAATTAATTATAAATTAAAATAAGAATCCATTTTAATGAAAAACATGTTTTTATGAAAAAATATATTTTTCTAAAATGACTTTTCATCATATTTTGTGAAATTATTTGAAAATTAATTTTTACCAATTATAAAAACATTATTTGAAAAAAAAAATTTGTTTTTTTAATCATTATGTCACAATTATCTTAGAGTAATTTTTTTAGATTTTTACTCAAAGATTAATTTTCAAAAGAATAGTGAAAATACAGATTTTTATTGAATCTCACCTTTTGTTTAATGAAATTATACATATAAATTTTGGTTTAAAATTTTTTAAAACTAAAAGTAGTTATGTTATATTATTATTAACTTTACTAAAGTTATTGGAATAATTTTAATGTCGAATATTGATATAAATGTTTTTAAACTTTTGAATGTTTTTCTTTGAAAAGTCGTTTTTTGTCATGACTATGGGATTAATTTTAAATCAAATTATGCCACTTAAGTGAATTGATTTTATAAAATTGGATTTAGTATTTTTAATCAGAAAAATTAATCCTATATAATATGTTCAGATTAGTTTTTATTCATAATAAATAGTAAAAAAATTAAAATTTACTTTTTGTGGTTAGGATTAAAACGAGTTTACTGGGGGTTCAAACTAAAATAATAAGGATTCAAATAACCTATAAACTTATCTAATTTCTATTTTCTATTCATATTTCAACCTCATATCATTGAATATTTTATATTTTATATTTTATATTTTTTTATAATTTAAAATCATGGGTATTATTTATTCTTTTCAAATTTTCCCAGTGTTTCCTCTCTACCACTTATAAAAGGGCACACCTATCATCTCTTATTCACACTCCCACATGAAATTTCGTTAATCCAATATCTACCCAAATACCACACTTACATTACTTACCATGACCTAGATTCCTTTTTTTGATCATAAATTAATTCTTTGAAGGCATTAGGTATAAGCCTAAATTGGTTCTCTAAAGAAGAGGTATAGTTCTTAACAATGCATCGTCATTTTATTTATTCCTCTACCACTATCAAATGTCCTAAAAATATGAAAAAATAATAAAACTAGTTCACTAAATATACTTATATTTTATTATTTTAATTTAATAATCTCTATTTATCTCCTCCTTCATCAAATGGGAAATGAAATTGTTGATCTTGTGTACGATAGACTACCAACCACGAACCGATGTAATTAATTTTCAATCACCATCTCTCATTGAAAGATATATTGATGGATTTAATGAATATGTGTTATATTTATGGTATAATTACACTTATATAATTATAATATTACATATATACTCTTACCTTCTAATCCTTTGGAAATATGATAATGTCGTTGGTGCGTACGTGTGGACTACCGCCTCCACAAAGTGTTGTGAAATGTTTTTAAATTTATTATTATATGGAAGGTAATAATGAAATATTTAATGAATATATATGATATATTTCATATAATAATAATTATATAATGGTGAAATATTATTTACCTTTCTTTCTTCCTATACATCAAAAAAATGAATATAGCGTTCATGCATACATACAACCTACCATCTCCATGAATGGTGTAACTTATTTTTCTACCTCAACATTTTATAGAATATTTTTAATAATTATATGATTAATATATGTGATATTTATATCATGGTAAAAATTTTAGATATTATAAAACTGTGATGAAATTACAATGACTAAAAATACCAAACTAAAACATATTTGAAAAATGAAGTTATTATTAAAATGAATAGTGTTTTAATTAAACAATTTTTAATAAATAAGAGATACAAAATTATAATAAAATTATTTATGTAAGGATATATATGAGTATATTTTTTAATATAAGTATAATTAAAATTTATTTACTATAAATGAAGTTCATAAAAGTTTATATGAAATCAGGCAAGGGGAAAGCATTTTTTGTCTCACTTTTACATTTGTGAGTCATATTCCATATTCCACAATTATCTTTTTTAGTGTATATAATACCACTTTGATATGTTATATCACAGATATACTATTCTTAATAATATTTATAGTTTCATTTGATTTTATTTCTTTTTTTGGGGTAATGATTCCAAAGTTACCAAAGTGGTACATGTTTTACGATTATAGTACCATAGTTTATTGAGATTGTTTTTTTATGTTTTCAATTATGAAGTATTATTTTCTATCTCTCAATAAACATTTTTATTTTTTCATCCTCTATTTATTCATGAAATTTTCAAGTAATGGTACAATTTTCATCTTTCTAGTATATAAAATGATTGATATTTTTATGAAGAGATGAATTTATTTATCTCTTCAGTGAATAATCCTTTCCATTCCATATCCATTTTCTTCTAAAAATGTTTTCAAAAATATTTTCAACACTATCAAAATGATTTATAAATTATATATTTACCCATGTATGAATTTTTAAAAAATTGTTTAAAGGGATTCTCCCAATCATTTTCTGAATGAAGTTGTTTTTAACCATTTTACAACATAGTGGAAAAATGATTTTTAAACCTATAAGACATGTATAGAATTACCCTTATTAATGATAAATTTGTTTTCTAAATCTTATTTTCCTTGTTCAAAAAATATATTATTAATAAATTAAAAATATTCAAGAAATTTTGACTTTTAAAAATTGATTTCAAAATTAAAAAGTATATTTTCCTCAAGAATTATTTTTGTGTAATTTTTAACAAAATTCAATTTATCTAGGATAAAAACCCTATTTGTACCTTATTTTCCATTGAGTATATATTTTAATGACACCATATTTATTATTTGTATGGATGTTTTTTGATCCATTTGACCAGGATAAACTATTTCGATACCATTCTCTATATTACTCTAGATGGTTTATGATTATGTTTATAGATTGGATATTGTTTTAACATTCAAATGATAGTTTAAAAATACATATTATTATGCTAATTATGATTATTTAGTGGGGAAATTATGAAAATTATGTATGCTAGTTTTTCAATTTGAATTTTTATGTTTATTATGTTTCACCCCTTTTGGAAGAACCTGGTTATTCCTTGTGGTATAAATCCTTTAAAATTTTAGTTTAATTCTATATTTTGGACTTAGTATGAATTACAAGTGAGGAAATGGAGGAATAGAGGTTGTTAGAGGCCTGTTTGGATCCTAGAATCGCAGCAGGTGGAAGAAACCACTGGTATTAATAGTTAGTAGAAAACATGTAGCCAAATTCATATGCATTTTACTTATCATGAAGGGTGTTAAGTGATTATATGTGGTCCATATAGTTATATCTAATCATGTGACCTAGGGATCACACCAATGTAGAGGCTCATTGGATTTAAAAATATACAAAAAGTATAGTTTCACAATTTTTTCCAAACCATTCAGAATCCCACTTTGGACAATGCATGGTTCACAGCTAGGGAACGGTTTGGAAAAAAAAGTGAAACCAAATAGTGCAACCCTCTTAAAGAGGGGTAAAATTACATTTTTATCTTAAAATTATCATAACCAAAACCATACTTCCAAATTCCTCCAGTAGACATATTTCTTCTTCCCCCATCATGTTGAAGAGATCTTAACCCTTTTAATAAGTGTTTGTGAGGATATATCTAGTTTGGTGTTTGATCGAAGCCTCATTCATCTCCTTGGATTCATCTCGGTATGTTCCCTAATACCTAGGATCTTTTCATCATCCTTCTTTATATAGATGATTCTATTTTTATGGAGGATCGTATGCCATATTTTTTAGAATGTTTATCCATTCTTATATTTTTTCCTAATAAAAGATAAACTAAGGGATGATATTGGATGATAGATCAACTATGGGAATAAGGTTGGAGGTTTATAACTCACACTATAAAGTGTTTCTATCTATAAATTGTTTTCATTGTGAACATGTGGGTATCACTGAGGGATGCTTCTTAAATTCATATGATTTAATTTATCTTTCCTAAATTATAATCTTTGTCCCTAGTAGGACCTATTGGACATCATTGGATGTTGATTCCTCAATATAGACCACCCATTTGGGCGTGTTATTATTTCTACCTTGGTGACCCATGTTGGGTCTATTAGTGGAACTGTTCAGGTCTATCTGACATGGCTATTGATAACATATGTGCTCCTATATAATTAATTAATCTTTAAAATCATGTTTTGGAATGTATATATTTATATATATCACTTGGCCTAGTTTAATGATTACAAATTGAATTGATATTGGATTTTCATCCCTAATTCACCTTGTTTTTTTAATGAATGTTAACGGAATGAACCTGATAAATGATTATGAACTAAATTGATATTGGTTGAGTGTCCTTAATTTAACTTTCCATGGTTAATGAAAGGTAATGGAATGAACCTATTAAGTGATTAAATGGGGTGATTATTACATGGACCATTATGAAATATGATAAAAATAGAAATAATATAAGGTGCCTATTTGTTTTGGACCCTTTCATCATTATATGGATGGTCAGACATGATCTAGACTTTCGTTTCTAAGGGAATTCCTTGGGCACTCATCAGACATAACTTGGATACATTGAGTTGATTGCTATGGAAGATGCCCACAAATTAATCTGGTTTTTCTCATTTTACATTAATGAATTTGTGTTTTACAAACAATTCACTTGATATATTTAACATATATTTGAATTCCTTGGATACACTTATATTATTAAGCTTGATGAATTTGGACAAATGGTGTCATGGATTAACCCCAATAGGAAAATTCAGGATTATACTAGGACTACTTTCGATGAGATCTATAGACTTGGTTAGACTCTTCTATAGTGGATTTCCTTGTCTATACCCCTTAAATTACACTCATACCTTTTATTTCCAAACTGAATGAGTTATTACTATGATTTGGCCTAACCCTTGTGGTCATGGATTCCTTGGTTTTACCCATAATCCTCTTTTATCATTAATTTGATCTATTTCACAACTTTTAAACATTTACATGTTCCGTCGATATAAAATGGATCTTAAATAAATTAATTAAAATATCTCATGTTCAGAGACATTTACAGTTGATGTTTAAGAAGGTATGGGTTGTTTAGTATATCATTTTATTAAATTATTAAACCTTCAAACATTATAGTTTATACTAATAGACTAGATTTAATAGACACCATTGGTGGTGGCCTACTGAGATTTATCTCACACCCTATTCAGGATGGTGTTGGAAACCTCTAATATTATATTATTGTATTTTTTGAATAGGGAAATCATCGTACTTTGAAGACTTAATTTCCTTTTATTAGGATGGAGACTTGGAAGTAGATGATTTTTCTAGTGCTGAGGATGGATGGATAAAATTTTCCTTTTTGTTTCTTTTGTATTCCATGTATTTCACTATCTCACTGCTTCCATGTATACATATTTTTCTTTTTTTCATAGAGACATGACATCAACATCTTGTTAATGATAAAGTTTATATAAATTGAATATTATTTACTTAATGTATTTTAATCCAGATTTTCACTACCAATATTATTCATCATGTTTCTTCCACTATTTATATATCTATTATATATCTATTGTTCTTCACCCTACCATGAGGTAATAGTCTTCCCATAGATACACACTAGGTCCACTATTTATTTCGACAACCTCTGGTGTACATGAAGTCTCCCACAAGTCCATGTGTCCAATTGTGTTTTCTTACTGTGGAGTCGACCATGTATGGAATGTCAGAAAGTGGTGACAGAGTGGTTCTTTTTTTTGTCTTAGTGGTTGGGAAATTTAGACAGCAGATTATGAACATGTTGTAACATTTTCATAAGTCGTTCTTGGGAGTAGTGGACCCGTATTTGGTCATTTTCTTTCTTTCATTACCTGTGTTCCATGTTATTATGGAGTGATCCATGTATTTTATATATGCTTTTGAAACTAACCTCTTCTATAGGAAAATGATATTAGCTACTTAAAATTTCAGCAAAAACCTAAATTGTGTTTCTATATACCGATTGATGGAGATGTTTTTAATAGCCAAAATCGACCCATGAATGCCATGTAACTCTGGTAACATAATATATGATTTAGTAATGATTTCATAACTATCAATTTCAATGTATAAGTTGTATGGAGCCTTATAAATTGGAAAGGGTTATTCATTGAAAATAATACATCTTACCTATTACATTCTTTGACTGAATTTAAAGGGGGTGGCTATAATTACATCGTTATTGATCTCAATTTACAAAGTGAATGAGAATTTATAAACTAGGGATGGTAATCCATTTAATTGAATATTATATCATGTATTTACATATATAAAAACATTAAAAAATCTAGAATTATAAATGAAGTGGTTTCCTATAAATTAAGAGGCCAAGTTCAATTAAAAGTGTTTTTCCTCATTGAATTTAAATTGAACCTATATATAACAAAACCGCTATAAATAAATAA
Source organism: Viscum album (assembly GCA_963277665.1). Lineage (NCBI taxonomy): Eukaryota > Viridiplantae > Streptophyta > Magnoliopsida > Santalales > Viscaceae > Viscum > Viscum album. The sequence continues at coordinate 731,666,420 of OY728155.1, forward strand.
TCAAACACATACCAATACCATTTCCATTTAGGAAGGTAGTTGGGATAGTATTTTGGATAGTGATCCCCATTTCTTTATCTTTATATCTGTTAGAGATTCTATCCACATTCATTTTTTTAGGTGTGTTTTTGAAATTTTTAGATCTATGCCACAATGAAATACTCTATTCATTCACCCAGAGTGTGGTAAGGAACATTATCTAGAGGTGGGGGCCATATAAATAGGTGATAACTCAAGTAGTTCTACCTGAGTCACCACCTACTATTGAAAAACCGGTCATTGATACTCAACTTCAAGAGGGTTTCCAATGTTTGATGTAGTTAATGAAATGTGCTATGTAGGTTAATGACTATTCAGCATGATTCACTAAGTTGAAATGTTTTTCACCACTTCATGTCTGTGATGAAGTATCACGATCCATATGCTTCAAGGATGGGCTTAAGTATGTCATCCACATTTAGGTGAATGTCTTTCACCTATCTACCTTTAAATTATCATGATTTAGGCTATTATCACTTTGAATAACCTATGATTAACTGATAAGATTGGGAATAAAGGTTTGGTGATTAGATAGGGAAGTAGTTTCTCCAGTTGTATAAAGTTTATTCTGTAGGATTCTCATCAGAGTAGTGTTAGTCATAGTATCTGAACTAGGATCTCTATTATATGTCATCACTATAAATAGTAGGATAATGTCAAGATGTAATACGATAGAAACCCAATTGAGCATTGTGATTATAACTAGAAAGGGTATATTCAGAGTTTTTTAGATCTTTCCCCTAGTTTCCCATGAAACGGACCCCTCACAAGTTCCACCTTTAATAGTGGAATCAGTTACACCACGTTGGGAAGTAAGCTAGAGTAGTATAGGATGAGTAGATCTGGGAGGTCATGGCTAACATATCCAGACTTCTGATTATCAGTTCTAGTAGATAATACCTACTTAGGGTAGTCTATTTATAGCTAAGGGTTATGAATTAGGGCATTTTTAAGCATTAAAACAGATACCTGTGGAGCAGAGTGCAATACTATCTACTAATTGAGGTACTATTCTTGTAGCCTCTACTAACATGTCTACTTTATTCGATATAGGTTATTCTCACTCCTTTGTCTTTGTATCATGTATTTCAATCCTTGGACTATAAATTCATTACTTTTGTGGGGTGATGACCCTGGACACACCTTTGTGTGTCCGGTAATAGGGTATATATCAATGCAAGAACTTCCCCCTTGAGTTAGGTAGTTATCATTTATTATTGGACCTATTCATCCTCGAGATTAAGGGATTTGATTTCATTCTTTGGAAAGATTGGTATGTTGCTTATTATGCCTATGGGGACTGAAATAAATGCAGGGTATAGTTTACCTCACCATATAGTAATAGTTATCTCTATATGGGTGATTGGAATTTCCAGGAAAGTTGATCTAGACTAGAGGATCATTGGCATGGTGGAGTGACATCCAATATTTCTAGCCTTTATCTAGAGGAGCAGGTAATACATTTGACAGAGTTTCCTCCTATTGTAGATCATTTTAGATATGTTTTTTTTAATTACTTCTCTGGACTACCACCCATGAGAGAGGTAGAGTATACGATTGATCTTCTTCAATGAGAATCACCAGTATCTATTCTTCCATAGAATATGGGACCTACTAAGCTCCATGTATTCAATAGAAAGTTAAACAATTTATAATCAAATGACTTCATCTGAACTAGTACTTCTTCTTTTTTTCACCTATCATTTTCACCTTGTAGACTGATAGAACCCTAAGGATCTATGTGGATTATAGATGGTTGAACCAACACATGGTTATGAACCAATTTCCATTTCCTAGAATATATGATCTATTAGACTAACTCCATATAGCTAGAGTATTCTCAAAGATAAAACTTATATTGGTCAATCATTAGGTCTGAGTCAGTAATTCATGAATTCCACATACGATCTGCCAATGTCGGTATAGTATAAATTAGTATCTAGTTATGTTGATCAATCTTACTAATGTGCCCTCGATTTTTTGGCCTTAATGAATAGGTTTTTTGAACACTATCTATATTCCTTTATTAGGATTTTTTAGATGTAATATTGTTGTATTATCATACTTCAAGTGACCATGCCAAACATCTTGAGTTAATTTTGAATACACTAAGATAGAAAAATTTATAACTTAATCTCACTACGTTCCACTTCTGGATAAACAAGATGCACATATTGGGTAATATTATCTCAAAAAAAGGAGTATCCATTGACCTAGAGAAAGTGAGTGTTGTTATTTCCAAAGATAATATCAAGTATGTTTTTTATATAATGAGTTTCTTATGGATGGTCAGATATTATAGGAATTTCATAAAGGGATTCTCGTGACTTTTTTAACCACATACTGGTATTACTAAGAAATTTTTCAAGTTATTATGGTTTATTTCATGTGAGAAGGACTTTAAGGAGATTAAAGTAAGGCTTACTTTAGTGCCGATTATGATTCTACTAGAGCCTGGAAGAGGTTATACAGTGTTCTATAATGCATCATAAATCATGATGGGAGTAGTATTGATGCATGGGAATAGAGTAATTATGTAAAAGTCTCATTATATTAGACCTCACAAGAATAATTCCCCGACACATGACCTCGATTTGGAAGTATTCATTCATGTATTGCATTGGTGAAGGCACTATCTAATAGAAGAGAAATTTTTGGTGTATATATACCACAAATTTAAAAAATATATCATTATAAAGTGTGACTCGAATATGAGATAGTGAAGATCAATTTAATACCATCCATACTCCAAATTTGAGTTTTCTTATGCGTCGGGAAAGTGCAATGTGGTAGATAGATGTGCTAAGCTAGAAAAATCTTGCACAACTTGTTCGTGATACCCATGATGAATACTATTTGATGGATCTTATTTATTATATGATTATAAATTTTCATCTATGTAATGATCAGCCATTTCTTACAGCCCAATAAATTACCACTTCACTCCTCGATAGGGTGAAAAGAAGGAATTTCTCATACCAAAATGGTTTTTTCCTATAAAAGAGAATTTATGGTGAGGACTTAACTCAGTGTTGGTATGATGATGGAGATGGAATCCAATATATTCATGGATTTATCCGGTTTTCCATAGAAATGATAGAGGATCTGATGTAATAGTCCCATGCTTCTCAATGAGTAATGCATCTAGGTATCTCCAAGATGTATTGTGATATGCACTGCATGTGTTGGTTTCTAGGGATGAAACATCAAATGTAATATTTTATCATGATTTTTTCCACCTTTCAGCAGGTGAAGGTAGAAAAACAATAGCATGTTATCTTTTAACATCTTTTATCCATATCAAAAGGGAAAGGGGATTATGTAAAGGTGGATTTTGTGGTTTGATTAATGAGGTTGACAAGAGGAAGTAATTTGGTTTGCGTAGTCATAGATAGACTACCAAAAATAGCTCAATTACATCTTATCAAGAAAAAATTCTTATTTGATGAGTTAAAAATACAATCTATCCATGATATTATATGACTACGTTTGGTCCATAGTTCTCTCATGTTAGAAAGGGATTATCATTTCACAATGAGATTTTGGAAAGGGTTGCATAAATATTTGGGTACACAGGTGCTTCTAAGTACATATTTTCACCCTCAGACTTATTCCCAATTAGAATGGATGATATGGGTTTCATATCACATTATCCAATCATGCTTCATTGATTTTAGACATTCTTAAGAGAATTATATCCCTATTATTGATTTATCTTATAATAACAGCTACTAAGAGACAATTCAGATGGATCTATATGAGGCCTTATATGGAAGGTCATGTATTCCACCCCCGTGTTGGCTATAAGTATGAGAGGTAGTGCTACCAAGTCTTCATATCATGTAGAAGACTTAATAGTAAGTGAAATTAATCCAAAATCATGTGTTTATCAGTCTTCCTAGGTAGAATTGGTATGTAGATTACCACCAATGACCACTGGAGTTTGAGTTTGTCATCATGCGTTATTATGTGTTTCACCCACACTTGAGAATATGAAGATACAAAGGAAATGTAAGTTGTCAAATTGTTTTTATGACTTTGAGATCTTGGATAGATTTGGGAAATTAGAAAATAAGTTCGTATTACCTTAGAGTAAATGATTCATTCACAACATCTTCCACATTGAGAAGTCTTACTATTACCATGCTGACCTATATCATACTTTTGATCCTGAGGATGTTGAGTTAACTTCTGATGACTTTTTTGAGAAGTATCATATACACATAGTTGATTAGGACATTAAGGATATCTGAGGTGAGTATTTCCTTTTAATATTAGAGATATGGAAGCACAACCATGTACATGATGTGACTTAGGAGTGAGTTGTCAACATACATTCTTAGTGGTTGTTGTTGTTCACATACATAAATCTACCCCCTTTGAAGCAAAACTCGTGGATGAGTTCTTTTAAGGGGGGAAGATTTTAAGAAATGGTTTTTTCATTGACGTAAAAATCCTTTACAATTTCAGTTTAATTATCTTTTTTTACCTACTGTGAATGGTTAGTGAGGATATGGAGGAAATGAGAGTTTCAAGGGATTGTTCGAATCTTCGAACCTCTGACAGTGGAAGAAACCAACTGGGATTCATGGTTAGTAGTAACCATGCTGCCTAATCCGCATGTTTTATCCTAATTACATGGGTTTTTTTAGAGAGTAGAAGTAGGCCATATGATTTTCCCTAACCATGTGACCTTGGGAGAATGACCATACGATGGTTCTAGAGTTTTGAACATAACCAAAAAACATTTTTTGTGCACAATTTTCTAAAAAATGCATAGAAACCATGTAGGTTACCTCATTGGAAGGTGAATGGTGCCTGATTGGTGTATAGTTTGGCCCACCGTGTAGCCGAACTCTAAAACCCCTTAAAAGAGGGTTAAATTTACCTTTTCAACCTTAATAATTATTATAAACAAAACCTTACTGTCCTCTTCCTCTAGTGGAAAAAATTCTTCCTCCTCCTTCTTATTAAAGAACCCTCAAGACTCACAAGTTAGGTTTATAGAGATCTCTCTCAACCAGTTTCTAGTCGAACACCATTCCTCTAATTTAATTTATCTCAGTAAGTTCTATAATATTTTTTCTTTCTTCATCAATATTATTTTTATCGAATATGCTATTTTGATGTAGGTTCTTATACCCTATTTTTCAAGATGTTCATTCATTATTCCTTTTTCTTCTGATACGAGACAATCTAAGGACTGATACATGATAAGGCATCTACTATAGGAATAATTTAGGTGGTCTATGACTCATCCCTTAAATTCTTACTGTCTATAAACTATTTCCATTATGTACATGCCAGTTTCACTGAGTGATGCTTCTTAAATTCATCTTTTGTAATTTCACTTTTCTAAATTTTATGTTATGGAGCTATTAGAACCTATTTGACACTGATGGAGGTTGGGACTATAATGTGTACAACCCATTTATGGCATGTTTCTTATTTCATAATTGGTGACACATGTTGGGTATATCTATGGCGCCGTTTGGGTGCATCAAACTTAGAATTTGAAAAGGTATGTGGTCCTCTATAATTAATTAATATTTAAATCAATTTTATAGAAAGTATATATTTATAGATCTTACTTGACCTAGATTAATGATTAAGAATTTAATTGATATTTGTTTCATGTATGGAATTCACCTTCTCATTCATAATGAAAGGTAAATGAATGAACACAATAAATGATTATGAATTGAATTGATAATGGTTTCATTTCATAATTTACCTTTTCATTCATAATGAAAGGTATTAGATTTACCATATTAAATGATTAAATGGAATTATCATTACATTCCCCGTGATCACATATGATATAAATAGAATGAATATGTGGTTTTTTTTCTTCGAACCTTATTTTTTTATAGGGATGTCCAATCTTGAGACAGGATTTGATTTCCAAGGGAACATAGTGTATAGTCATGGGTCACTATTCTAATTCATTGATTCAATAATCAGGGGAGATACCCACCATAGAATCTTGTCTTTGTCTTATTATGTGAATGCCTTGGTGATGTACTGATGATTAATTTGACATTTTTCTAGATATTAGATTGACATGGATACACTCCATTGATTCAGATTGATGCATTCAAACAGATGACACCAAGGATTCACCCCATTGGGGAAAGTCATTCCTATCCCAATATTACTAAGATAAAATATGTGGACATGGTAAGACTAATTTATAGTGGATTTCCTTAGGTTTACCCCTTGGATTACACTCATACCTCTTATTGTCAGACTGTAAGAGTTATTATTATGATTTGGCTTAACCCTTAGGTCAAGGATTCCATGGTTTCACCTTAGTTCCACTTTTATCATTATTATGATCTATTTCATAGTTTTTGACACTACCACATGTTCCATCCTTATAAACTGAATCATAAATAAATTAATTAAATGATCTCATGTTCTGATAAATTACCTACTAAGGAAGATGTATGTATGGGTTGTTTATTATAGAATTATTTTAATTTATTATACATGCACAATATATAGTTTATATTCATTGACTTTATTATATAGATGATGTTGCTTGTGGACTACTTATATTTATCTCATAACCAATAAAGGTTATCATTGGTACCTAGATAGATTATATGATCAGAGGTCTGGATAAGGTTAAGAATTCATATTTGGACAACTGACTTGCTTTCTTTAGCATGGTAGCATGGTCATAGATGATTGATCTAGTGATCATGATGCTTGGATTGTTTTTTCGCTATTTTTTATTTTCTATATCATGTGTTTCACTGCCCACAATCATCCATGTATATCTATTTTACTTCTTATAGACACATGAAACAATAATCCTATATATGATACATTTTTTGTAGCTGATGATTATTTACTACATGGATGTTTATCCTTGATTCTTCATCTAATATAGTTCATTAAATTTCTTATACTATTTATACATCATTTATGTCTCTGTTGTTCTCCACTCTAACATTAGAGCATAGTCTCCCTACAAACACACCATAGGACCATATTTATAGTCAGTATCTTTTAGAATATGGGGAGGCATGCTTGATACCTTGTTCCCAACTTGGTTATGTTACTCAAGAGTTAACAAGGTCCAGGACATCACACCTTTCATATGAGGAATGTATTAGACTTACTATGTGACATCAGATGCCTAATATATCATGTTTATGGATCTTTATGTCTAATGACATGAACTTTCTTGGGTATAGGCCAAGGTATTACCCATTTATGTAAGATATATTTTAATGATTCCTTGAAGGAATGGTTATGATGTCTAGCATTATGCATTTATTTATTAGGATTTTTGTTTTTGAGGTCCATTTGATTATTCAGTTTGTTAGAATATCCATGGATAAGTTTCAATCTCATGCTATTATTTTTTTAGAATTATTTGATCATCTATTATTTAGGACATATTATTATTCATGATCAATTTAATGGTTAAATGGAATGTAATTTTAGTTATTTACCTTTCCATATTGATTATGGCTTATTTATTCACGATAGATTTTACTGTATACATACCCTTACTGAGAATCCGAGCTCACCCCATTATTATATTTCCATTCCATAAGATGTCTGAAATGTGTTATGATTGATATACATGGATATACTGAAGGAAATAGTAGTTTTCTCAATGAAAATAATATGTTTTATTTTATTTTTTCAAATGTAATGTTATTTTTAATTATGTATCTAGTTTATCAAGACAACTGAACTATTTAGCCCTTTGGGATGTGATCACTTGTATCTAGAAACAATTATATAATGTAACCATAAAATATAGGATACTAGGGTATGGGTTTTTAGATTGCGGTTCTCTGGTTTTCACTTCTAAAAAGGATGATAAAATTTTATATTTCTGTGTAAATTACAGCAATTTGAATCAGATGATGATAAAGATATAGTATCCTCCTCTACAAAATATGGATATTTTTTACTAGATGTGGGGTACCTATGTATTTTACAAGATTGGTTTAATATACGGGAATCATCCATTGAGGCTGGTTTATTATGATATACCTTGAAAACTTCTTAAAGAATGTATGGATTGTATAAGTTCATCGGAGTGTTTCTTGGGTTGAAAATTGATCAGGTTTTTTATTTCCTTAATGAATGGAATCTTTCACATGTACGTGGATAAGTCTTTTTTTATTTTTTTATTGACATATTTGTGTACTTCTAGACTCATAATGATCATACCAAACATCTAGAAATTATATTTTGTTTATAGAGAAATTATTTTTTATATTTATATCTATCTAAATTTCAATTCTATATTGACAATTTCCATTTATTTAGTCACATCACATCAAAAGAAGCTAAGTTGGTGGACCCTGGGAAGGTTCATGTTACTATTTCTTTGGAGAATCCCAACACTGATTTCAAGATATGAAGCTTTTTTTGTTTTAAAAGTTTTTACTTAATGTTCATCAGAGACTTCACTTACATGGTTGTGCCACTCTAGGTCCTAATGAAGAAGGGTTTAAAGTTTGAATGGTCTGAGGAAGTCAATATTCCTTCAAGGAGTTAAAGAATAATTCAACCACTACAATGATCCAATTCCAACCCAAACTAGGTGAGGAATATAAATTTTATTTTGATCAATTAGGGATTGGATTTAGGGTAGTGTTGAGGTTAGGTGATCAAGTATTGGTGTAACAATCAAGAAAATAGATGCATCATTAACAAAAGTATCATATGCATGATCTCGGGTTGTCCATAGTGGTTTATGACATAAAATATGGGCAGAACTATCCTCCATATGAGAGGTTTATTATTTATTCTAATCATAATAGTCTCAATGAGATCATTTCTCATTTTCATATAAATCTCTAGTGGTTGAGGTGTGTTGAGTGTATTCAATCTTTTAATTTTGAGCTAACATATATTCCAGGATAATAAAATAGTGTTGTTGATTCCTTGAGTCGGAATTAATAGAATAAAGTGGTTATAGAGTCTAGTTCAATGTAAAAGATAATGGCCTTGTTTTTGAAGATGCATATAGGTGTTCATGAGGAGCTAGAATATGTTAACCTCCTATATATATCCCTTAAGCCTGAACTTCTAAGCCATATCAAGGGAATATTTTGTAAGGTTTGGGAGTTTCAATATTTGAAGGGATGTCTTGATGGTGGTGAGATGCCTCATAAATGGACTATTAATGATGATAGTTTTTTCTACGTTCATGGTCGTATTATTTTGCCTGCTTGTATGTGGGAGGAGATGATGCATGTGTCTCATGCTTCAAATTGGGAGCTTCACCATGGTTTAACCAAAATTTACCATGACATTTGTAGAAATTATTGGTGGATAGAAATAAAAAAGGAATATTTTCAGTTTTATGATGTGATATTACACCTTTAATCTGGTGAAGGGTGGGAATCAGTAGCCTTCTGGTCTGTCACATCCATTTTCTATTCTCGATGGGAAATTCAATGATTTTTCCTTGGATTTTGGAGTGGTTATTATGAGAACTCCTAAAAATACTGATGTGGTATGGATGATTTTTTATTTGATGAATATGTTATCCCATCTATTACTAATTTAAGATACTTTGATCGTCAATTAGTTGGGTGACCTATACATTCGAGAGATAATTTGTTTGCATGGGGTTCCTGAAAGTATTATTTTAGATCACGATTTTCCTTTTACTTCACCCTTTTGTAAATGGTTGTAGAAGGTTTTTGGTACTATGTTTTTTTAGGTATAGCTTTTCACCCATAGAATGATGGGAAATCAGAACATACCATCCAGCTATAAGAGTAAACGGCGAGGGTATATATCCTAGATTTTTGTGGAACATGGTATAAGTACCCATATCTTGTTAATTTCACCTATAAAAATAGTTATCAATATAATATTTAGATGGGAGTCTATGTGGAACTATATGGTATGCTATTTTGATCACTGTTATTCTGAATGGAAGTGGGAGAATCAGGATTTTTGGAACTAAGTAAGGTGTTAGAGACACTGGAGTAGGTTTAGTTGATATGGATGCATATGGATATCACCTAGAGTAAATATATTTCATACACTTATCGAATACACTGACCTCATGAAATTAATGTGGTCGACTGTGTGTTCTTTTGGGTGTCACCAATATTGGGTCACCATCAGATTTGAGTAGACAGAAAGTTGGAACCCAAATTATTTTGGTTTATTTTATAATGTGGAAAGGATCATACTGGTAGTATATCCGTTAGATATTCGACGATAGTATGGTGTTATGGAAAACATTTTTCATGTGTCTGAGCTTTGGCAGTATTAAACCAAACCTTATCATTTGATTGATATTGATGATGTTGAGCTTGAGGTTGATGTGTCCTTTGAGGATAATCCAACTAAAATTATGGATCATAATGGGAAATATTTTCAAGGTAATATTGGGCCTTGGGTATGTGTGTTATTTCATAATTGATGTGTTCAAGAGAAAAAATGGGAGAGGGAAGCTAATATGTGGGCCCAATGTCATGAACTTTTTAACTTGTAGGATTAGTGATGTATAAGAGAGAAACTTGAGGATGAGTTGTTATAACATGGGAAGGTTTCAAGACCCCAGCCCCTTGATGAGGCGTGTTTCAATTTAATTTTGGTTAAGATATTTTTTATATAGTTAATGTAATGTCTCTCAGAAGTGAGAATGGTCTTAGGAGTGTCTCAGAGATTCATGACATGAAATAGAGGGAATAAGGGTCATGCAGTGCATGTCGCATGGTAGTCATATGGTCGGTACTAACTATGAACCACGACCATGCTCCCTATAGAAGGGGGTGAATTGTTTATCAATAATTAACAAGGGCATATAGAAACCAAGGAAGGTTGGAAAATAGTATTCGCATGGCTTCCATGTGTTTTTTCAAACCATATAGGTGCCCAAGAAAACTATGTGACCGGATTTCCTCATAGACAAAGGAGGTTGCACTATTGGCACATGGTTTCGAAAATTGTGTGGACTAACTATGAACCTTATTTAAAGATTATAGTTTACCATTTTTCACTCCTTACCTTTATATGATATAAACCGATTTTTACAATAATTTATTTTTTAGCTACCTAGGGTGGGAACCTCCTTATTCCAACACTTCCAAGGATCATTATGGTTCGATTATAGGGTGTTTTATGTTCTTCTTATTCTATTATGAATCCCCAAGTAAGTCTTTGACCTTATTCCTCTTATTTTCTAGAATATAAAAAACAAGACAACCTTACTTCTTCTAAAGTTCATGATCCCTATTTCTATGGAGTTCCTTTTTATTGTGTTTATGACCATTTTAGATTTAATTAATTGTCGATGATCAATTTTTGGTTGTATACAAAAATAACATTGGTGGGGTACAAGATTTCTTCTAAAGCAATTACGCCATTCTTGGGTATGTGGTTCTTCCACTTTGTTGTCATGCTATGTTTTGGTTCCATGACCTGGAATAATAAATTTGGGTATATAAATGATATGTAGAACATTCACGGATCTAATTTTGTCCATTGATGACCGTGAAACTAGGTCTATTGCTACCCATGAGGTATTAAAATCCATTGAGAGAGGTATAATGAGATTATAACCGATGGAAAACAAGGTTTATGAGTGTAAACTAGTGGTAATTGTTTTTTGAAATGCTAGCATCACATAATGGGTAGTTTGTTATAACATGGAACGAAAATTTGTTAGGATATGATAAATAAAATTATGTTAAAATAGAAATAGGAGTCTTGGTTAGATTATTTATGTTTTAAATAACATTTAATTGTCTATTAAAATGAATAAACGATTTAACTATAGAATCTGGTAAATTTTTTTAATGAAATATGAAATAAGGATAAATGAAAATGTGAACCATAATTTATTAATATATTAAATAGGTCAAGTGATGGGCCTTAAGAATATGTTGTTGATGAAATGGTTGAGGTTATTGGACAAGGAATTACATATCAGTGATTTTAGTGGTTGGACATGGCTCTCTAGGTCCCTTGGTTTTGGATGTTGGACATGGATTTACACATCGATGAATGGGATTTTCGAACATTTCATTATGTATCCTCAGTTGGATTATAAGAATGATGAGCCTTATTTAATATATGTGACCCCTATGATATATCTATCACATTTCTATCGTGTGATGGGGTAGGTTTGATAGGACCAAGAGTCACTTGAATCCTAAGGTCCAAATAGGGTAATTGATAATTGAATAAATGTGCAGCTTGATATATTTACATCCTTTTTTATTGTTAGTTTTTACTCCAACATGTTTTGTTATTAGACTAGATATTATTTAAAAACTATTGGTTGTGGCGTAATTATTTCCAATCACACCTTGATCGGGCCCCCATTGGTACCAAAATAAATTTTATGGTTTTAGGTAATGATAATGGAAAAGGCCCAATATTAGATGGTTTTGCCAGTATTTTTAGATAGAGCATGGAGGAGGGGTCAAGACATGATGTAGGGACCTTGTTTTTTTTATTTTCAGAATTTATTTATTTTTTCCACTTTAAAACATTACACTAGTATTACATGACTTGTTTTTGGTATTTTTTTGGAACATATCTAGTTTCAGTATCTTGTTTTGTCATATATGGTTACTGTTAGTTTTTGGAAATTATAAATTATTTATTATCTATACTGATTTCCTTTATTATATTAACATTTTAATGTGGGTATAGTCTCCCCAAAAACATTATTAGATCATCGCTGCTATTTAGGAGCCTTTGGAATATAAGGAGGTGCACCAGAGGTCATGCAGTGAACTAGCTCGAGGCACAAGTTCAATAGCTCCTAGGCTAGGACATTTCAGTCTTAAGTAATTTTCTATAGTTTATTAATACAATCCTTCCCAAAAATATATAATAAAATGTTTTTTCAAACCAATGTAAGTCCTTAATTTTTTGATTCTACTATTAATTAATGGATACGATCCCTTTATCATACCTGATTCACTATTAATGGGGGAAAATAATATCAAAAATACTAAAATGATCCTATAAGAAACATCCTTGTACTAATTTGGTTTTTTAAACGTTTATTTTTTTTTATTTTTCAAATATATCTTTACAAAGTCATTAAAATTTTATTTTTTTCCTTTTCTCTTTAGATTTATTGAAAATATATCTATGTAAAATTTTATTTTAAATTTCATTTTACTCTTACAAAATTTTACAATATATTGATTTTTGTATTTCTTGAAAGATCATTATTGATAATAAATGCAATTTAAAGTTATATCTCTCTTTATTATCTATCCAAATATATTGATTCGTTTTAATCATCATCATCATCATGCAAATTTTTAATAGGGGAATAAGAAAGGAAAAAATAATACACTGGAAGCCCGGGCAGCCAAGGACATGAAGAATATAAAGTGGCCTAAATTAATGAAGACCAAGGGCATCCCCTCTAACCTGATTGACCCCTATAGCTTCATGTTTTGGAAATTATATATTCAAATAGGGTTTTTATTAGTGACATCAAGAGAAGAAATGTGATCAGTGACTTGGTTACCCTCACACCATCTATGACCAACTTAGGTATTGCTGTTAATCATGTTCCAGGACATTCTAATGATGTAGTTAATCGGCCAGGGATTGGAACTATAACACCCCAAAAAACTTGTGTTTCAAATAATATTATTTTTAAATATTTTTATGTTGTATATTAATCGAACAGAACATGTTTCTTTTGGAAAAATATTAATATGATTTTAATTTATTTTGTTATGCAATCAAATAAAACACTAGAAATAGACGTAAGGCTCTTTATTCAAATAGGAACACCGTTGTGTTTACAATAAACTGAGATTAAAAGAGTAATAAAGATAACCAAATATACCTATTAAAAACCCTATCACAATTACTTGGAGGCCACTTAAAATGATGAGAACCCCAATAAAATAATTTGGGTCCTTATAATTTTTCATAATGAACAAAAGAAAGGTCGAAGCCACCACAATAAAACTAAGCCCCAATGGTATGATGTGCACCATCTTCTTCAATTTCCTTAAATTTAGGACAGCCTAGGTCATAGTCTAATATAAGGAAATTACTTGACTATTTCCTTGGGTGACCGTTGGTTTCCATCATCTATAATTATAGTCATTATCCTCGAGGTGAATGAACTAAAAATATTCGAGTACAACTTCGTTTTTCAAAATTTATGAATTGGAGATTATAAGATAACTCTTTATTATGGTGAAATATTTTATTTTGCAATAAGTAAGTCAAAACAATTTGAAAAAAAAATCTAATAGGTTGTAAAGATTTTTCATTTCCTAAAACAATGTTTAATATCCCATAGTTAAACTATGTTTAGATTAAACTATGTTTTTGACTAAATAATATTTGTATAAAAGATTTTATGTGGGTATTTCAAATTTCTATTTATAACGTTATATTTTAAAGCTTTAATGTTTAAAAATAATTTTGGTAATATAAAATGTATAATTATGTATTCCTTAATTTTTTTGGACAGTTTCATAAAATATTTTGGGCCCTCAAGGGCCATCCCTTTAAGGCTGGGCCAAGGAAGGCAGCTCATGCTAGGTGGCTAAGCCTAGCCCTCAGCCCAATCATGGGCCAGCCCGAGCTCGACATAGGTCTCCCGAGGGCCACACAAGAGCATGGGAGAGCATGAGCATGCAGTGCAAGTGTAGGGTTGCGGTGGGCATGGGTAGGCCGAGGCCTACCGGGGGAAGCGGGAGCCCGTGTGTAAGGCCCCCTTAGTGTGTGTTGTGTGATTTCTAAATCATGGACCGGAGGCTGAGGCTTATAAATGAGTTGAAAACATCCCATCGTTTTGATGTGGGATGCATTTTCTCTGGCAAAACAGGATCTGGGCCATTGGATTGCATTGCGCGCGGTCTGGGTCGTTGTTCCCGATCACGCATTCGACCTTCAGAAACCGCGGAGCACCACAAATATTTTTGTGGTCCATTCATTCCAGTGCGATCTAATCGTGTCTATTCCAATATTTTAAAAAGACACTTTGATCTCGTGCCATCTGATCAAACTCTGATTTAATCTGATCCATCCTTCACCTTTATAAACCATGGACACATCCTGGCCCTTGAATCCAAGCCAGATCTGATCCTGGACATCGCAATTCTTCCCAAGTTTCTTCTCGTAGTGTTGTCTTCTTCCCTACGGCGTGCTATGCTCCAGTACCCTACCTCTTATTTTGCGCCATTTTTCTTCACCTTTATAGTCGTCAGAGTCTCCTCTCTCACGGTTTCCACAGAGACCTCTTTCCCTAGTCTTTTTATAAACTATTTTGGGCCTCATATCCCAAGATAATTTTATAAAAATATATATACATATTGTATAGGTTTATTTTATAAAATACATCTGAGGCACCCCCAAGTATTCTCTCGGTTCTTTGCACTCAGCTTCAAGCAAGCTTCAACAAATTCATCTAAGCCCTCTTTCTCCTCAAGCTAAGGTAGGGGATTAATCTTTGTCTTTCTTGTTGGGTTTTAATTTGGGTGTATATATATATATACACTTGTAATAAATATACAACAAGTACGATTTGAGGTTAAACCTTTCATTTTTTGAGTAAGAGTTGCAAAAATCTTGAGTTACAGGGTATTAATACACCCAAAGTATGGACGCCCCATGAAAATTTATTTTTATGCCTTAAATACATAATCTGTTACATGTATACATATGTATATGAAAATATATAAGTATAATATACACATCCCTCTTATTTTCATAAATTTCATATGCCTAGATTAAAGATTCCAATGTTTCAGTTTCAAGTTAATGAAGGACAAAAATGCATGGAGTCACTTTCTGTAGGAAATTTTTTATTTCTATTCATTTATATTCTTATATATGAATACACATAATATAAATTCGGTTTTTAATAAAATTTAATAATTGTAACCTAATAATTAAATCCATGTTTTTGATAAATTTACATGTTCCAAATTAACTTAGAATGAGAACCTTCCATATATTTGTTATGTATAATCGGGTATGTGGGTATGTGTGTATGAATGCGAACTTTGATCCCCACTTGTATTTATAAATTTCTATGGTATTCAAAGAAATTACTAAACATGTGTATTCCAATGTTTTTTTGGCTTGACTAAACACTACTTTTATTGGACACCCCGTTGAATGAATGTTTTACACAACATGAAATCCTAATCATAGTTTTCCAAATGCTTTCTTTTAATGTGCTTTGTTTATGAGTATAAATATTAGAAGCTTGTGACTTCATAATCATATGTACTAATTACTCTTCACTCTTTATATTAAATGATAATGTTTAAGGAAGAGTTTTATACATTCATGTTTTAACATTTAATGTAGTAAACAAAAGCATATTTATAAAAAAAATTGAGATAATGGTCATTTAGTACCCTGCATGAAATGTTAAGTTTACATATTTATTCATTACGTTATGTTTACCTCTTTATTTATTATGTTAATTGTACCTATTTATTTAATCATGAATGTTCTTAATTAATGTGGTTCTAGGCGTTGTCATTTTATGTGATCATGTTTGTATTTTTTTTGTGTTAGTTGTTGTCACAAATACTCTTAACTTATGAACCATTTAATGACTTGACCACATAATTCATAGTCTTGTGACAGACTTACTACCTATGAATAAATTTTAATGATTTTTATATTAAACTTTTATTCCCTTTCTTGAGTTTATGGATTTATTTGTTCAAGGTAGTGTGGGACACCTTGAATAAAATGAAAAGTGAAATAAGAAACCAAGTAATTTTTACAGTTGGTATGAAATGTAATAGTGGATTTTATAAATCAAGTGGTATGTACACTTTGATTTAAGAAATATGATGAATGGATTGGACTTATTGTGTGATGGGTGGAGCCCACTATAGATCCTCAATGCATCGGTAGGTCTCATGAGACAACTAGTAGCGGAATTGGCTGAGGCCTTTCCCAATTATGAGTTATGGATTTTGGCTAAGGCCTTAATCATTAGACGTCTTGGCACGAGGCCTTGACCCAGTCCGATATATGCACTTTCCTTATTATGACTATGTAATTTAATTAACTAAAGAAATATTCAACTAGTATAATATTCCTGGTTAAAGAGATAATGATTATGAGGATCATGAGAAGTTTATGTATGGCATATTATTTATGAAATATTTAGAGATTTTATGGACAGAGTATGTAACCGAATTATAAAGGATGAAATTGAAGTTATTATTTTAAGCGCATCCCTGATCATGCATTACACTTAGTTATTAATTTTGTACTTGTATTTTAACATGAAATGTGTTTTACATTTTATTATGAAAGAGAATTCCTATAATTTAATTATATATCTTTGTAATTCCATTAGCATGTTTTTAATTGAGAACTTTTATGATGTGTACTAGTGTTACAACTTTTCTTTAAGAGAAATGTTTTATATAATGTTTTAAAGAATGGTTTCAAAAGTGTTTTTTGGTATAGTATATTCTCTTTAAACTCCCTACTGGGAATTCGTATGCTCACCCTACGTTTTTGAAATAAAATTTTCAGGTATCCGTTTTTAGTAGAAGAAATATTTCAAAATAAGTTGGTTTCTCAAATCCCGAACCGAATTCGATCCTCTGTATGGAACTGGCTCTGGGTACTCAAGAGCTGGGGCGTGATAGTTGATATCAGACGATTCGGTTAGTATAACTTTGGAAAAACAGAACTGAACAATGAAAAAACATACTTAAGAAATATTTTGAATGATGTTTTCTTAATTTTCAGATGGAAAATTAAGGTACTAATCTTATGTCTCTTCCCAATAAGGCCCTAAAAACCATAATTTCAATAGTCAGCCCTGAAAATTATATAAAATATTCTCATATCCGTATGTAATGCAAAAAACTCTAGGATATATCCAATTATTACCGAGTACTTCAACTCCACTAAAGAGCGGGTCTGGATTACATCTTTATGATGCAAGCCCAGTTTCCATCCTCTGAACGATGCGGAAAATACTACGAGGGACTTTTTATATGCTTCACCACAACGGAAGGCTTACCATCCCACATGGTCTTCCAAGAAGCTACAGTAGTGGGAGACCTCCATGAAGCATATATGTGTCAAGTCCTATCTTATGGCTATCTTTTTCAGGTAATGGACTTTGACATCCATGAATACGAAGCCTCTCATTCTGTGTATAGTCAACAAGTACATACGGACGTCTCTCAGTTGTACACCCCACATGTTAGACTCTGGTGACAACACAAGTACACCCATGATACTGAACCAGATTTATCAGGTTGCATATGGTTCAAGGAGATTGAATTTTTCAAATTAGTTTTGGGGATTCGTGTATTAGGGAACTGGGGAAACCATTATCCATGTTTTAATTTTTGTAAGAGTGGTTATATAAGAATATAACATTTTTGTTCTTCCTTTTGTTATCCTTTTATTAGTTATACATTGAATGAGTATCACTAAGTGAACTTTTATAATAAATTTTCAGATGGAGGGAGAAACCCATATGTTATCTCTTCATGTTGGGGTACTGGAAATTATTGCAATCAAAACCTGTGAAGAGGAGTACCTACCTCTCGCAAACTTGTGAAAAACGTGAAAACAACTATATGAAGTGAAAAATATTCTAGACATTCTCCTCACCTATCAATGGAGTGATTCCATTTACTACCGCATATCCATGACACAACTCACCAAGTATAGGCGAAGAGGAAAATACCACGAAGGTCTTTTCCTATGTTTCACCCTAGGCCGGAATAACACCGCCAGGTTATGTTTTCTAGAGGAAGCTTTGGAGAGAAACCTTTATACGGCTTACATGGACCAACTCCTCAGTTTTATCCTATATAACAGTGTCTATGACTTAGATGTTCTCAGTTGATACATAGTTCAGAAATTTCTTCATGTGTTGGTCCATTCATACATTTCCAAACATTCTACCATTCGAACATCCCTCTGGAAGCCCGAGTGTTCGATGCAAGAGTTCAACCCCTTCTATCCGAGGTGTGTCTGGGTCAGAGAACTAGAAGAGTTGAGAAAAAATTTGTTTTCCCACTGAATGCACCTGAGGATCCTCTACAATGGGTTATGTGGTTAGAACATCAGAGAGCATTCTTTTGTGGTTATGAAATGAATTGTGAGGATTCAATTCTTCAAAGAAGAGAATAACGTAACACCCCAAAAACCTGTGTTTCATATAATGTTAATTTTTTATATTTTTGTGCTCTCTATTAATCGAACAAAACTTGTTTCTTATGGAAATGTAATAATATGGTTTTAATTTATTTTGTTATGAAATGGAATAAAACACACGAAATGTACGTAAGGCTCTTTATTCAAATAGGAACACCGTATTGTTTACAATAAACCAAGATCAAAAGAGTAATCATGCTAACCAAATATACCTATTAAAACCCCTATCATAATTACAGGGAGGCCACTTAAAACAAAGAGAACCCCTATAAAATAATATGGGTCCTTATAATTTTTCATAATGAACATAAGAAAGGTAGAATCCACCACGACCACACTAAGAACCAATGGTATGACGTGCACTATCTTCTTCAATCGCCTTAAATTTAGGACACCCTAGGGCATGGTCCTATATAAGGAAATGACTTGATTGTTGCCTCGGGTGACCATTGGTTTCCAACGGCTATAATTATAGTCATTGGCCTCGAGGTCAATTAACTAAAAATATTCAGGTACAACATAGTTTTTCAAAATTTATGAATTAGATATTATTAGATAACTTTTGAATAGGGTGAAATATTTTATTTTCCAATAAGGAATTAGAAAAAAATTTCAAAATTTTAAAAAGGTTGTAAAGATTTTTCATTTCCTAAAACAATGTTTAATATCCCATAGTTAAAATATGTTTAGATTAAACTATGTTTTTTATGAAATAATATTTGTACAAAATATTTTATGTGGACATATCAAATTTCTATTTATATCCTTGTTGGTTAAATATATAATGTTTACAAATAATTTTGGTAATAGACAAGGTATAATTAAGTATTCCTTAATTTTTTTAGAAGGTTTCATAAAAAAATTTGGAGCCTTAAGGGCCATCCCTTTAAAGCTGGGCCAAGGGAGGCAGCTCACGCTAGGTGGCTAAGCCTAGACCTCAACCCAATCTTGGGCTTGCCTGAGCTCGTGCATAGGTCTCCTGAGGAGCGCACAAGAGCAAGGTAGTGCATGAGCGCCCAACGCGGACGTAGGGCCGCAGTGGGCATGGGTAGGCCCAGGCCTGCAGGGGGAAGTGGGAGCCCGTGTTTGTGGCCTCCTGGGTGTGTGTTGTGTGATTTCTGAACCATGGACTGGAGTTTGAGACTTATAAATGAGGCACAAACATCCCACCATTTCGATGTGGGACACGTTTTTTCGGGAGAAAAGGGATTTGGGCCATTGGATCATGTCGCGCATGATCTGAGCAGTTGATCTCGATCTCGAGTTCGGCCTTCAGCAATCGCGGAGCACCACTGGGATTTTTGTGGTCCATTCGATCGGGCATGATCTAATTGTGGTCGTTCAATGTTTTTAAAATTCCTCTTTGATCTTATGTCGTCCGATCAAACTCGGATTTAATTTGAGCCATCTTTCACCTTTATAAACCACAGACGCATCCCGACCCTTAAATTAAAGCCAGATCTGATCCTGGCCATCGAAATTACTCCCAGTTTTCTTCTCATTGTGTTGTCTTCCTCCATGCGACATTCCATTCACCAGTACTCTACCTTCTATTTTGCACCATTTTTCTTCACCTTTACAGGAGTCAGACCCTCCTCTATCACGTTTTCCAGAGACACCTCTTCCTCAAGTATTTTTATAAACTATTTTGGGTCTCAGATCCCATGCAACTTGTATAAAATATATATACATATATTGTATTGGTTTAGTTTATAATATAAATCTGAGTCACCCTCAAGGATTCCATCAGCTCTTTGCACTCAACAACAAGCAAGCTTCAACAAATTCTTCTGAGCCCTCTTTCTCCTCAAGCTAAGGTAGAGGATTAATCTTTGTCTTTCTTGTTGGGTTTTAAGTTGTGTGTATATATATATAGACACTTGTAATAAATATACATCATATATGGTTTGAGGTTAAACCTTTATTTTTCTAATTAATAGTTGCAAAAATCTTGAGTTGCGGTATTAATAGACCATAAGTATGGACACCCCATGAAAATTTATTTTTATGCCTTAAATACATAATCGGTTACATGTATACATATGTATACAAAAATATATAAGCATAATATAGGCAACCCTAAAATTTTCACAATGTTCATATGCCCAGGTTAATGATTCCTAAGTTTGAGTTTGCATGTTAATGAAGGACTAAAATTCATGGAGTCACTTTGTGAAGGAAAATTTTATTTCTAATCAGGTATATTCTAATATATGAATACACATAATATAAATGCAGTTTTTAAAACAATTTTATAATTGTACCCTAATAGTTAAATCCATGTTTTTGATAAATTTACAAGTGTCAGATTAACTTAGAATGAGAACCTTGCGTATATTTTTATGTATAACCGGGTATGTGGGTACGTGTGTATGAATGCCAACTTTGATCCCCACTTGTATTTATAAGTTTCTATGGTTTTCAAAGAAAGTACTAAACATGCATATTCAGATTTTTTTTTGGCTTGATTAAACACTACTTTTATTTCACACCCCGTTGAATGAATGTTTTACACAACATGAAATCCTAATCATAGTTTTATAAATGCTTTCTTTTAATGTTCTTAGTTCATGAGTATAAATATTAGAAGCTTGTGACTTTATAATCATATACACTAATTACCCTTCACTCTTTATATTAAATGATAATGTTTAAGGTCGAATTTTATACATTCTAGTTTTAACATTTAATGTAGTAAACAAAATCTTATTTATAAAAAATGTTTTAGATAATGTGAGATTAGTACCCGCATGAAATGTTAAGTTTACTTCTTTATTAATTATGTTAATTTTACCTATTTATTTATTATGTTAGTTGTACCTTTTTATTTAATCATGAATGTTCTTAATTAATATGGTTCTAGGATTTGTCATTTTATGTGATCATGTTAGTATTTATTTTGTGTTAGTTGTCTTCACAAGTACTCTTAAATTATGTACCATTTAATGACTTGACCACATAATTCATAGTCTTGTGCCAGACTCATTGCCTATGCATAAATGTGAATGATTGTTATATTAAACTTTTATGCCCTTTCTTGAGTTTATGGATTTAATTGGTCAAGGTGGTGTGGGACACCTTGAATTAAAAGAAAAGTGAAATAAGAAGCCATGTAATTTGTACACTTGGTATGAAAAAAATAGGGGATTAGATAAGTCAAGTGGTGTGTGTACTTTAATTTAAGAAATATGAGGAATGCATTGGACATATTATGTGATGGGTGGGGCCCCCTATATCCCTTCGTTGCATCAGTAAGTCTCATGAGACAACTTGTAGCGTAATTGGCCGAGGCCTTTCCCAATTATGATTTATGGATTTTGGTCGAAGCCTTAATCATTAGACATCTTGGCACAAGGCCTTGACACAGTTTGATATATGCACTTTCCTCATTATGACTATGTAATTTAATTATCTAGAGGAATATTCGACTAGTAGAATATTCTTGGTTAAAGTGCTTATGATTATAAGGATCACAAACGTCTGTCATATTATTTATTCAATATTCATAGATTTTATGGCCCTAGTATGTAACACAATAGTAAAGGATGAGATTGAAGTTATTATTTTAAGCGCAGCTCTGATCATGCATTATACTTAGTTATTAATTTTGTACTTGTATTTTAACTTGAAATTTCTTTTACTTTTAATTCTGAACGAGCATTCCAATAATTGAAATATATATCATTATAATTCCATTAAAATGTCTTTAATTGCGCACTTTTTTTATGTGTACTAGTGTTAAAACTTTTCTTTAAGAGAAATGTTTTATAGAATATTTTAAAGAATGTTTTCAAAATTGATTTTGGGTATAGTATGTTATCTTTAAACTCTCTACTGGGAATTTTTATGCTCACCCTACGTTTTTTGAAATAAATTTTTCACGTATCAGTTTTTTGTAGAAGAAACATTTATGAAGAAGGTGGTTTCTCAGAGCTCGAACCAAATTTAATCCTCTATATGGAACTGACTCCTGGTACTCAGGAGCTGGGGCATGACAGGAACCAAGGACATATAAAGAATTGTCAAGAACTATTGAGTTATTATCTTCCTTTGATAATTCAAACCTATTTTAGCGGCACACCATAAATCCATTGATCAGTGCCTTAGCCTCCTCGTGAAGGGAGGATCCATGACATAGGAGAGAAGAGAAAAATAAGAAGATTGAACTAGTGGATCCATCGATGACCCCTCATCCTCATAAGACCCCCATAATGCAAGACCCATCTATATTTATTTTGAGCCTCGTAGAAGGGGGGACAGCAAACCCAATGGCTTCTTATATTTCTACTACCACAATGGGCATCATGTGTATTAACTTTAAGTTGTTTGGTGGTGGGAGCCTCCATCCAGTTGGAGATAAGGAAGACTATATTGAGGAGGATTTTCTTCATTCTGACAATGATAGACCTACCTTCGGATTTGAACCCTTCCTAACTAAACATTGTTCCAAGCCTTCCATAAGAACTTTCAACCAACAAAGAAGAACCATGGTGTGATCCAACCTCTCTAGACCCCTCTCTCATGCACCATGGAACCAAAATTCCATGACCGAGAGATCACCCATGTTTTGATTCTGGAGAGAAGTGAATTTTCAAATTTAATCCCACACCAAACTCACCCAGTCTCCCCCAAAGAATAGATTCCCCAGAATCTCCTCCCTATGATTATTACATCATGAACATCTTGAAGCAAACAGGATATTGTGGCGTTTGATATTACCATCTGTAGGGAAAACCTTATTTTTTATCCTCAGTGTGAGAAAGTTTTACTTCAAAGGGATGCCTTTTATCCAAAGGGACACATTCAAAATATCATCATTCTCTTCATAATCCAACGATTGGTAGAAATACCTTTTGTAGAAGGCCCCCAAGGAATATGGGTTGAAAAAACACTTATTAGGTTCAGAGTTATGTTCAATGAGGTTGATGGTGTCATGTTGTTCCTCATCTAACACCGCCTTTATAAAGGGTGGGTAAGATCTATCCTCCATGAAGGAGATAAAGGTGGAAAGGAACCCTGAGAATACAAGGGTATTCGTAACCCAGTTTTGATGCCAAAGGGATATGTCACACTTCCCAAAAATCCACCGAGAATAGGGTTTAAGAGAAGTATTAAGGTGAGAGATAACAAACCAGATCAGAGAAGCATGACTATTATGTATGGCTGGATTACTGAAGTGAGTGTTTTTCAGGGTGATCCCCAAAATAGTACACAATTCTAGGACTTACCATGCCATATTTACAAGCATTATTGTTAGGGTTTCATTGAGGATGTAGACGTTGATGCCACCTTCCCTAGTGGGCCTTTCCACACTGTGCGGGGATGCCTGGTGTCACATCCCTTATGAGATAGGGTCCCAGATGATGTCAACAAAGTCCTTATCAATACTTTTTATGATATAATTTGGGAAATTAATAGATGATAAAGCATCGATAGGGGTAAATAAAAGAACGTTGTTAACTAGCACTATCTATGACCAAAGGATAAGTATCTATTCTTTTAGTTGTTAACCATGTTCATGATTCTTTAGATGAGTAAATTGAACTCCTGAATATGAATCCTACCTGAGGAGATGGGGGGAATCATGTATTCTATAAGGAATTCCCCTATTTTCTTGTCTAGTCAATGTTGAACCACAAATAATGGAGTAGATTTTTTTATTCTCATTGTTCCTTTATTTAAATTATCACAAACACTCTTAAAAGTGTTTAATATTTTCATTTAAGTGTCTGTAAGATGATCTTGATAACTTCCTTTTAAACTCTTGAAAAACATTGAATGATCTTTGAATAAGTCATAATACAATTTCTAAATCCATGGATGAAATATAGAAGAATCATTAAAGGATTTTTAACAAACCATATTAGCCTATTTTTGAATCCCAATGATATAAGCAACACATGACAGCTGGTGGAATTCCCAGTAACACCCACAAGAAGAAGAATACCATTAGCAACTTGGTGGAGGAGTATCGACTAGCCGTTCTAATGGATATAACTATGGCATCATTCATATTTCCATTATCCAGATAGATAATGAGGGTTGACTCACCAGTTATAGCTAATAGTATGGATGTAGTAGTAAGTCGTCCATCTGCTACTTCATAGAGGCTTATAGGTATTTGGTTGTGTTGATTCAGGATATTTATTCCAATAATTTATGATGGTCAAAATTCATTGAATGCAGTCTCAAAAGTCTAAAGGGCCCATAGTTATTTACAAAAAATATCTTAATCATTTTGAGGAAATAAATTGACCTCTTGGTTTCCAAGGAAACAAACATTATCTTCCAATATCCAACACCAATGTGATATAGTCACAAAATATCTCTCAAGGTGATAACTTTTATAAATCTTCTTTTCTACATTCCAGAGATGGTGTAAAATTATAACATCTTCCCACTATCTTATTTATTTTAATTTTTTTATCTTTTCTTTAATATTAAATGTGGAAATTGAGACTAAGATAAAAAGTGATAGCTTCTTAGAAATCCTCCCCAACTCCACTTTATTCTAATATTGTTCCCCATAACCATTAAAGAGAGGGACATTGGTTTATTAACATTTATATAAAAACATTGAAAAGAATATTCTCATTGAGGATTCTATCATTACTATTAAATAGTTAGTGTATATTTTTTCCAGTTTATTGAAACTAACTAAAAAAGTAGGGGAATGATTTAGTATTTTTTCTACCATTAAATCCAAGGGAATAATATACTAATTAATCAAGATATTGTGGTAGTATACATGAGGGATCATTTATATTTATTTCTAAACTTCCTGATGAAATATAGTTCCGTATTTACTTTAAGAACGTTCATTTATTTTTTACATTATTTCATTAATTTAATAAATTTCTCAATCCATCAATTTATGATATATCTATAATTCATTCATTGAATCACACTTTGTTTTTATTCTTCTAATTTTATATATATAAATAACTATGTTTTTGTAATATTAACTTATATTCTCATATCTACTAATGATTTTAATTTAATAAATCTTTAAAAGAGATGTCTTTAATCATTTTATTTAATCTTTTTTAAGGAAATTCACCCCCACCCCTCATTCAATTTTACCCTACCCTAAAATTTAGTAGGATAATATTCTATATGAACAGTGGGACTACACATAGGTCCTATATTAAGGTAAATTCTTGAATGAAACCTCATATAAGTCCCATTCGGTAAGGGGGTCCATGTTTTCATAAAGTACTCGTATTCACAGAGGGGAACCTAAAGTGCCACTCATTCACAAAGGGGCCTTGTGGGCCTCTCTTTCATAAGGGTGCCACAAAATTTTTTACTTGAATTATTTCTTTATTTTGTATCCTTATTTTACTATGGATTCCTTACTGAATATAATATGTTAATCTCCATAGAGTTTCTAAAATTCTTAAGTTGCACTTCATGTGGTTTCTCTATCATTCTAATATGTGCCCTTTTAAGGTGGGTACCAGGTATTTATAATATTTTTTGAAGAATTTTCTTATTGAAATGCGAGGCCTATTAAGGATTATGTTACCACATAATGTATCCACCATAAAGCCGAAAAGGAAAATGAATCATCATAGCGCTATGAAAGTGTTGCAAAATCACCACCCTAGAGTCGAAAATGATGATGCCTCATAGATGATCTCTTCAGAAAAATTTGGGTTCTTCATTAAAGATTTAATTTTGAACTATATTGTAATTGTAAAATTAATTCTTCATAATATATGGGGTTATTTAAGATGAACTAAATTGATTCCTTATAATTTTTTATTTATCAATTTTAAAGTCGGTTTATTCCTAATGACATCACATTAGAATGTGATATAGGAATTTATGGGGCTAAATATTATTTACCATGGCATGATGGATGTAATGGTTGAAAAAAATTCTTCTTCACTGGTTCTAGGGTAAAATTGGTGTTGAGGTTAAAATCTTTTTGGTAAGTGAAATTTTAAAAAATAACGTTCTTATATAAAAAATAGGCATAGATGGGTGAGTCATGGTTTCTATATTTGGATTAATATGTTGTGATAAGATATGATAGAAAATTGGGTTGGAACCATGGATTTAAATTTTTGGTTGTAATGAAAATGGGATTTTACAGTCAACTATGATTTAATATACCTAATAATTTTTATAAAAATCCATGCATTCTATAAATGTTTTTATAATTACATGGTTATGTTTATTGGGTTATTTTTATTAAATGGATAAATAAATAAGAATGAAAAAATTGGCTGATTGTACATAGTGAATGGAATTTTATAGTGGAAAGTAAATTGAGAATCATTTAGAGGTGTAATATACTCATCATGGCTATATGGGGCTCATGTATCACATTAAAAATGGGCACCATGGATGAATGATGACATATTGAAATCCCATGGTTTTGGTTTTTGTTTGAAGAATGGATAACAGAAATAGGAAGGTTGGATTTGGGGTGGTCATTTCCACATCTCCATGGTTGGATCAAATTCCCTATTACATGATCTATCATGAACCATGTTTTGGTTCACATTTATTCCATACACATTGAATATGACTTATACCACTAATTTTATTTTATTTCTATGACCACTCCACTAATTTTATTTTTGAGTAACATGTATTTCTAAGTGGGAATCACTAGTTTATTTTTTGCATTTTTCTATAATTCTAAATTTAAGATGAAGAAATCATAAAAAATTAAATTCAGAAAATATTTTTTAATGTTTTCTATATATTTGGTTTTTAATTGGTCCAAACTTTATCTAAATCCAAGATATTTATGTCCCAATTTTTTTTCAAAAAAATAATAGGAAGAATTAAAATTTATTTAAAATAACCCATGTAGAGCTTCAACCTATTTCCATTAACCTCAAATAAATTTTTCTCTACCTATGATTCTATAAAGATTCATGTGGGTGTATTTTTGTCACTATGAATAATATTGACCAATGTGACATTAATTTACCTAGAAATAAATAAAATTTTTAATTAAACAATAGTATCTTATATTTGGAAATGATTCCTCTTTTTTGTTGTTTTATAAAATGAAAAATCATATTCTATTTGTAAATAGTGTCTCTCTCATAATAATCCATTTTAATCCCATCCAACTCATTAAATTATAATAACATATTCTACCTATCCTAATTTGAATCATTGTAAACAGTTATCATATTCAAATATGATTTATGTTTATGATAAACCATCAAGTGAAATAGATTTCCATAGCTGAGCCAAAATATGGATTCATAATTCGTGTCCTAGGTACATACAAAAACAATCATGAATCTTCTTTCTCTTATACTTTTGGATGAAGCCCATTATTTTCTCTATTTTTTTATTTCAATATTTTCCAAACATTATTTCTAAATTTTCTTTGGTGATAATGGATGCTTTCATTATATTAATCAATATATGTTTATATCGATCCCTTCAATAAATAGTTGTTTTAGTTTGTACAATGATCACTAATGAGTATTTTATGGATTCTAGACTAAAAAAAGTATTATTTTTCAAATATTTTATAATCACATTCATTATATTTCTCAATATTTTCTTATCTTAAATCCATTTAGATACTTAATAAATATATTTACAATAATGTTTATGTTATCCAAAGTGTTCAATAATGGTACCATAAAATCAATTCCACAAACATTGAACAATTCAACCTAAGAATTAGGTGTTTGTGTCTTTCATTTCTCTTTTCAATGTTTCTAATTATTTATAATCAATTAATAATCACAAAAAATTCCTTGCATTTTTATGGAGAGAGGGAAAAAATATACTATGTTAAACTTTACACACTAGATTCTTGCAGCATTGGTTTCCTCTGTTAGATGACAAATGGTAAGAATTCTAAATATAATATTCACCATTTCATTTGTGACTCCTACATGAATAATTTGATCTCAAAACTACCTGAATAAACAAATCAACCGAAAATTAATGTGTGGAATCAAGAAATGATATTTTCAATTTTTGACATATAAAGTGAGGGAAAATGTTTTTTCAATATATGTTTCATTGTTTGAAAATCCTGGAAAATATTTTAAAACAGAATGAAAGAGTTAATAATGTGAGAAATCATCATCAGTATCAATTTTATTCTTCTTATTTTTCTAAATTCATCAATGTAAACCAATATTAATGGTTAACCATAATATTCTCTGAGTAATTTTTTCATTGTCATCATATAAAAGTATAATAAAAAATCCACTAAATCAATCATTGTTTCACATTTTTTTTGTTAAGAAATTTTCACAACTCAATGTGATTGGTTTAGACTATAACCAAGGAAAGTTCAAAATATTATATAAATTTATTTAATGAAATTACCAATTAAATAAGATCTTCCATCATGGTATTTTGAATTATTTGTTACGTATTGAGAGAAAGGAATCAATAATATATGGGTAAAAATAAATAAGAAATTACCTATCTGAACTAATTCCCATTGTTAAATCGCTTTCATCAGACATCAATACAAAAGGGTTCTCCCAATTGAGAGAGATAACTATTGGGGAGACCATTAATTAATTTTAAATGTATAATATTATTCTTTAAAATTGTCACCAATGTCAAATGGAACATTCATTGGTAATAGGTGAGTGAATGGTTATGATTTATTGGAAAAATCATTAAAAGGTATGGGTGAAATCCCATAAGTAAAGGAATAATATGTATCCCCTTCACTTTAGTTGGATCACAAAACCCATGTCTCACCAATATTTATGTGTTTTAAACCTACATTCATGGGTTTAATATCTAATTGGGATAATTTAAAGTAAAAATGAGAAATGGAACTTTCCCCAATTGAATAATAAGTACTCTTCCTCTCATCATTTGAGTATAAATTAAATTTTAAGAATGTATAACAAAAATGTTCTCCCATTTTCTAAAAAATCACTATCTAATATCTCTAGTAACTATATTAACATGTCATAATGATATGTTTCCTACACCATTCAAATTATTCTAGGCCATTAAACATCTTCAAATACATTTAATAATATAAAAAGGTTCTATATCGTTAAGTAAATTCCATTTTGGATTACTCAATTAGATCCACTATAATTTGATTATTATGTTAGTCACCATTTAAAAATAAATAGAACTATTATCTAGTTAAAAATTATAGATTTTTATCCATGAATTAATGTGTAAATATGTCTTTCTATGACATGATTTTTATTTTTAATATTAAACAAAAACACTTCTTCCAAGAAAATTACATGATAGGATATTTTCTACTTTTAAAATTTTGATTAGAATCAGCTATCCCTTATTTAACATGAATTGAAGTTGGATTACTCATTCAGTAATTAAATAAAAAATATTATTCCTAGATCCAATAACTTTAAAACACCATTTTTCATTACCTCCTTCATTGGGGGTATATATCTACCTCTTAGTAGTATATTTTCTCTACTTCCTTCCCCTAAAAGTACCTTGTATGTACAAATAATGGGGTTAAATCCATTGATGTCAATAATACCCCAAGATATAACGTAGTTCCTTTATCTTAATACTTGTAAACATTTCTACAAACATACTTGTTATCATGGGTAAATATAATTTTTATCTAAAAAATTATTAACAAAACGTTTGTTTTAGTGCATTGAGTTCAAGAATCAGTATCTTGATGACCATATGAATTAACTCTAGGTAGGATTCACTTTATAGGTGTTTATTATACAACATATCTCTGCCTTATTATTCATACTCTAAATTATTAGTGATTATTTTGTTTTTCCCCATTTTATTTATGACTTTTATCGTATTATCCTTACAATCTTGCTAAAATATCATGATAATTTTCAGATATTTAAAAGAAAGGATATATTGGGAATAAATTAATTCAATTACCTGATTAAAAATATTCATAAGATCAAAGGTGTGTTTTTCATCACTAACTTGGAAACTCAATCTCCCATGGATCACATCTATTAAATATTTAAACTTGTCTATGAATAGTCCCGCATGGATAATGGGAATGTTGCCTTTATTTCCCAAATTGAGAATCAATTTGTTTTGAAAAATATGAGCATCTCATATTTTGTAATAACATATTTAAATATTCCATGATAATACAACTAAATTATTGATGAGTTATAATGAAAACCATTTTAAATTTTTCCCCCAATCCAAACTAGAGAAACATGGATAGGTGAATCCAATTATCATTAATTCTTAAGTTATACAGAACATCCCAAAAGTGTGTGAACAAATTTGGAATGGGATATAAATACTTATATAGACTCTTAAATATTTATTTTTTTCCATTTAAAAACATCCAATCATTCCCCACTCACAGATATTACTACAAAATCTTGAAATTTTCTTTTATGGAGATAAATTCTATAAAGAATTTCACAAACACTACCATTTATGATATTATAATACCGAATGTATATATAATAAAAATTTACAGAAAGTTATCAAGTAAATTTCTTTATTAATTTTTATCTTCCCATACTACATCCTCTCTTATAATGGTATACGGGGGTTTTATAACTATATTTAGTCATATTCTTATTTCCTTTCCTATTGGACTTTCTTCCCATATCTATCAATTCACTCTAATTAATTTTTCAACACACATATCACATAAATTTCACTTTTGTTTTTCCTGTTTAAACTTTCATTTCATATTCCTTTTGCTTCCTTTATTTTATCTATTTCCCACTATGTTTTTCCACAACATTCACCTACTATATTGTATTGAAATCATGTTACCTAATTAGATAATCTCTTTGATAATGTATAATAAATTTTTCTAGCATGATACTCAAGATTATAGAGAGTGTATTACTAATTGATCAATGAATTACATTATATTTTCATCTTATAATTTTAATTATAAACATAGGTAGTTAAAATATCCTCAAAATATGGTTTGTATGTTGTGGGGATGTTAGTAATTTTTCAGGAAAATAATTGATTACAGGTATATGTGTTATAATTATTTTTGGAATGGCCTCGGACATTGATATTAAGTATTTTATATGGGTGGAAGCATGATTTTATAGAATTTTTTAATACATTATTTTTTATTGAAAATATTTTTATTTTAGATTAAATATTACGGTGGCTACTTACAATTAACATTATTATAATATAGAGATTGATTTCCTTCTAGGATAGATTATTTTCATTGGTAATAATGTTTCCCCTTACACATATAAAAAGATTTTGAAATTATAATGGGTGTTTGATGTAGAGGTTGAGTAGGATTCAATAATTATAAACTATTCATATTTTTTTAACAAAACATCTTAGCAAGCTAAGTTGGTAATCTCTTCTACTTGATGTATTCATCTCCACATGGTTCATCGATCACTTTTTCAAATTCTAATATTGTGAGAGACTTAACTAAGTGGGTCCAGTGAAATATTGGAATTTTTAGTACTATCCCTCCATCTTTTGATGAGTATATCTTAGCTTAAGAAATCAGCTATAAACAATAGGTTAATGATTACACTTGGATCTAAAAATAAAACACATTGTATAACACTCATAACAACTCTTAAAATTTATCCCACTTTTCAAACATGTACTCTATAACCTGTTAAATAAAACTATAAATTACATTGATGAATGTAATCATACTCACTATTAAAAATTATTTATCTGAAAATTTGTTATACAGTATGTCCCAAGGTATAATATTACTATTCACGAAACATTTCCACCAATCCTTTACAAAACCATAGAGTGGAATTTTTAATTTTATCAAACTTATAAAATCTATCAAAGCCATATACTTCTTAAAAGTATAATATATCTCTATGAAATTTAAAAAAATGGTCATATGGATTTTTATGTTTAATCCATCTAAAATACCCTACATTTTATAACATATAGAGGAATCTTGGAATTAATTTAATGTTTTTTGTTTGGAAAGGAGGTCAAAAAACAAGGGGGAATCCCCATTAATGGATGGTTGACCATTGTTTAAAATGGTTCTTTCCCATGGTAATTGTTTCACTACTTCTTGATGTTATTCATGGGTGAAATATCCCAGAATAGATTCATTCACAGTAATATTATTATGTCCAACCAATATTTATCTTCAATGATATAAAATATACCACTGAAGCATTGTATTGTACTCTAATGGTTTTCCAGAATCCATGCTCCTTGAAGGAGTTGTTTATTTCTTTATCATACACTAAATATCATTCAAAAGAAAAAATAAAAACATATGCTCATATAAAAATCATTAAAACTGTGTACAAAAATAAGGTGAGAATAAAATTTTCTTAATAAAGAAGTATTTTACTGCTCTTAATCTCACCATCACACATATAAATAGAATACATAAAATTATTGAGTCACTATAATCATTTATTCTAATGATAGAAAAGGTTTAAAAAATATTTTACCTACTCAATTATAAACTAGACTATTTGTTCATAGAATAGTTTAAGTTCAATATCATTCCCATTAATATGGAAATTTAAATCTTCCATCTTGTTTGGAGATAATTGTTAACCCTAAATTCTAATATTATATGGATCAAAATAGCTAACAACCAAATTCTAGGGTAATGAAATTAATCAACTAAAAGTAATAAGTAAAGAAGGCTACTTTACTGAATTGTGTTTTTATAAAATTAATTTTTCACCTTCATTAATAAATAAATTTTATGAATTGGTTTTAAGTTTCTTAAAAGGTAATAAACATTATTATTGAAAAATCCATCAATTCTACTTTATACAATTTAAATCCACTAATCAA
The DNA here is from genome assembly GCA_963277665.1 of Viscum album. Lineage (NCBI taxonomy): Eukaryota > Viridiplantae > Streptophyta > Magnoliopsida > Santalales > Viscaceae > Viscum > Viscum album. The sequence continues at coordinate 731,700,332 of OY728155.1, forward strand.
TGAAATAGACTAAGACATGTCCATTTGATTCAATCTTAAAAAGAAATATATGAGAAAAAATTATTTCTCATTATTAATCCTCACAATTATCATGGAACTCCTCCCTTATAAAATATACTAGTAAAAGAATTATTAAGGAATGAGATGAAAATTGAAGTCTCGTGACAATTTCAAATAAAAATAATATTTTTTTGAATGAATAAATTAAAATTTTCAAATACCCAAGATTCTACTTTGGATTAAAACCCTCTTAAGAGATTTTCTGTTCATGAACAATGAAAATTCAATCATAACTAGACTATCCATATTAATAAATAATATTTATAAAAATATAATGAATTCAATTGATAATATAAAATTTAATATCTCTAAATAATATATTAGATACAAAATATTTGATGAATATTTTGGTAAAATAAAGGTTCTAGAATTAAAATTTTCTATAAAGAAATAAGAAAACTAATAGGTATCGAAGTAAAACTATTTATGGATATATTTCCTCTATAAAAATTAGAAACCCATGCATTCATAAACCAAGGATGTCCATAACATAGTTATAGTGAAAAATATAATAGTTTATCTATAGAGAAGTAAAATAGAGTGTATTTATCCCTATGGTCTCAAAAAAGAGGATATTTTTTGTATAGGTAGGTCCATAATTGGACCAAAATTGAGATTCTAATTTGAATCTATATTTTATTGATATTTCAGGAATAATCAAGAGGTAAAAAATTGGATATTTCCATATAGTCTACTATTCTAAATATTTATATCAAAAAGTTATGAAATGGAAAGTTTGACTTCACTATAATATAATAAATCATCCTCATTATTCAATGAAAAAAATGTTTACTATAATTGTGCTAGTGGTAATTTTTCAACATAATTCTTAAAATTTATGGCATCTATGGAAGGAAAGCATCATAATGATAGATACGGTTCAATTTAAAAATACATGTGAACCTTAACTAAGATCGTATATAGAATAATCAGTGTACTCTTTGAGAAATGAATGTGGTGAGTATTGGTATTTTGAAAAAAAAATGGTTGATTATGTTTCGTAACATAAAATCTTTTATACTAATAAACGATTCACCCAAGGATATTTTTATAATAGAATTTTAGCATGAAAAAATTGAACAAAAAGATAAATGATACATTAGTTTAATGGCATGATCCTATAATATTCTACCCAATAATGGATTATCATATCTCTAATAATCTAGTGGATTACCTTTAAAGATCATGTACTAAATCTATTAGTTATTTATTGTATAGTCTTTCTTAATTAACAAAAGGGAGAGAAAAAATTGTGATGATTATATGATTTTCAAAAGAATAAGAACATTAATAGTTGAGAATGAAATTATCCAATTCCATTTTTATCTAATAATAAACTTTTAAAAAAATTAGATAAGACATGAGAGGACTTGAATTTTTGAAAATGATATTCCATGTTATTCATGGGTTAAAAACGGTTTGTATATATAGGTGAAACTCTTTCAATTATACATTACTTATTTAAATATAGTTAACATTAAAATTGGACTATTATTAATTTAATGGCTAAGTTAACTCATCATAAGTACCAGGGATATTTCATTACTTGCTTGTGACACATTCATATGTCAAATAAGAACTTATCTTGTCTAATTTATCCTGAATATGTTTGATGATCCCCAAATAAATAATAACCATTTTAAAATAAATTTTTTTATTCACTTATTTACACTAATATAAAATTTATACCTTGATAAATAAATTTATTTATTGTTATAATAAACATTAATAGTATAAAATTGGATTTGTGAATTAAATTTCAATCATTCATATTCGAATGTTCACTAGCCTAGGGATGTAGTACCAACTTTAACCAAAGATAATAATTCATTTGAATTGGTAGAAATTCTTGAAATAAATTTTCTATGATCATCTAGAACATATATTAATAGAATTTACTATAACTTACTGACCAAGATAAATATCTAGTAACACACCATGACCCCTAAAAGGATAAGGATGACTCATAGATATGAAATATTCCTATAAACACTTGTTGTGTAACATATTCTCATTATCATGTGATATTTCATAAAGAAGGATTCATAATTTTAGTCATTAGACTTTCATGATTTGTTAATCATTATTTGAAAATATTAGATTGATGTTCTTTCATCTACCAAGGCCATGGATTTAGTCATGTCATTATTATCCTAGTTAAAGTGAAATAGATGTATTCATTATACATTCAAAAGAGTCAAATCAAAACCTGATCATTAAATCAATGCCATCGACTAATCATACAGCTAATGAAATCTACCATTACATTGGCATAAACTATCAAGTATTTTACATTATTTAATTATGTGAATTTAAAAATAATCATGTCGGGAAACCAATAATAAATTTTATATGTAGGAATATCCAATTAAATGAAAAAAATATTGTGTTCTAATTTTTTTGGATAGTCATTATGTTCCTCTATAATTTAGATCACCAAAAGTGAACATCATAAGAGGAAGTCCAAATTCTTTTGATCCCTATGAAACTGATAGTGAAACATTGCCTGCATCCCTTCAGAGTGATGTATCAAGACCATAGGATAGGTTTTTATCATTACTCTCATAGTGTCACAGAGTTCTTACAATTTATAGAAACAATGTTAAGAAATTATCATGCATAAAATAAAATGTATACCTGATTTGGTAATCAATATGTTAAATTTCATGATGGGTCTAGGGAACCCACTCTCACAAAAATAAAATCTCTTGAATACTTCATTTTCACTTCATTCAAAATGGCCATGACATGTTTTAAAAATAATCACGCCATGGTTTCTTCAATTTTGTTTCTTTCTTCTCTGAATATAATTAATTAAAATCTAATGATTAATTATTCTTATAAATATAATAAACATCAAGAAAAATAAAAAAAGAACTATCTTTATTAATAAAAATTGAATGATTTATGAAATAAGAAAATGAATTATGAATAACTTATATGTTAAATAGTTGTTCTTCAGAAGTATGGAATTTATAATTTCATAGAATGAGGTAATGACGAAAAACATGTAGATAAATTTTATATGTAGAAATAGGTTCTATGAGGTTATATAAATATGAATAATTATTATTTATATTTAGATAGTGTCATAGTGGAGTCATAAGGTGTAGTAGAGGATTTTTTTATTGCAGAAACTTCAAATATGGGTTACATGCAATTAATAATGGTCATTAGTAATAGTTGTGAATGGAATAGAGAGAATTCCACTTTTCATTGGAGTTAAAAGGTTTTAGAAATTTAGTTTAAGAGTGAGCTGATCTATGAATAGCATGTTTCCAATATTTTTAATTATGGTTTCTAAAAAAATAAAAAAGACCCTAAAAAGGTTCCTCAAACATGAATATCCAAATAAATCATTGGCTGATAATATATTAGAATAAAATATTAATTGGGGAAACATGGGAAACATATCAGAGAATAGTTTTCAAACATTTTTAATTATATATTCTTTATAACTCATGTTAGGACAACTACTCTAGTATTATAATTCCTTTAATTATGATTATTTTAGAAAAATAAATGGATTTTTAATCCACAATACTGGAGAAAAGTATCAAATTAAATTTATTTTTTCTGAAAATCTAAGTCATAAAGTGTTGTAGACTTTATTTTTTATGAAATTTTATATAAATATTTCATAGTATAATTTATCTATATGGGAATACATCTTATAATCATGTTTTTGGGAATCACTTTTACTGAATTCCATTGTAATATATTTTTATTTTTCTAATAAAATGTATTTAAATTAACAAGTTAGGGTTGTTCTCACCAAAAGGCCACTACCAAACACTATTATTGAAGACAGTTTTATTTATTTAATAAAATAATAATATAATATACATTAATAAAAGGTTTTATTTATAATAAAATCCACATGTATATGAATATAGATGAATTATTGTGAATATAATACATGAAAATAAAAACACCAAATGTTTAATAAGGAAAACTAATCACCATTCATTAAACTAAATTTTTTATCCAAATTTGGTGAAAATATAATCCTTATTCACTATAAAATAATAGAAATGTCACAACAGATATAAATGATGATAAAACCACTCATATTAATCAATTTAAGTTTCTTCCATGCTTCTATAATAATAATAAAACAACAGATAAATAATTAGTTAAACTCAAAGTAATTGGTTTATCACCTCCCTTGAATAGTTAGGATTATAGTACCCCATTAAAAGATATATATGAATAAAATATATAATTAAGAGATAAAAACTTCACAACACATTACACTTTTAGAGAAATAAAAACTATGAAGAGAGAGAAATTAAAAAAAAAAGTGGCTTAGTTTAAAATGAAGAATAATCCAACCCATTAGACATTAGACACTATATAGAAAAGAAAAATATAATTTATAATTAATACAAAACCTATACTAAATCCACAAGGGAGATCCTAATGTTATCTTTGATATGATACATTTAAATATAAAAAAATTAATTCCCCTGACCAACTGACGCACTTGTACATCGAATTCTAGATCGAAAAATGTTTAGACATATCCTAGTCCACATTTAGTCTTATGGTATCAAGCTCTTAATCTCTCTGTCTAATATCATCATATTCAAAAATATCTCGATCACTGAATTTCACTCATCCAAACACTAAATATTTTATTATTATATTTAGGAACTCTATCAATTTACCTTTGTTAATTATCACGGGATTGTAAAACATTCTTTATTTTTTCGCAAAATACCCCACAGTGAACATCCATTTTAACCAAATGTGGTCAATAAGAAAAAATATGGATATATAATCTGTAACACCCTGAGCTTCCACGATATGCTTCTCTTTCAATAATGCAATAGCTTGCATTTTACGCAAGTTCGAGATTCTAACACATCGCGACCAATCAAAATATCCATTATGAATAGTAATACCCACTTTTTGAAATTATATATAAATTATATTTCAAAGTGTACTTCATTTTTGGATTCGTAATATCGAAATTAGCCTATGTTGAATTTTTGGTATTTTTCTGAGAACTTCATATTTTTTATGAATAGTGAAAAATACTTAAAAACAACTTTTTTAATCAAAATAATTTATAGTGATAAATTATACTATTGAGTGGTTTTAAATTTTAATTAGAATATATTTTTACTATTTTATCCAATGGTTGTCATTAGAATTAATTTCACTTTGAAATTGGATATAAACAATTGTTATTCTTTTGAATATATTGTTTCTTAAAAACACGCTATTTGTTGTGATAGCGGGAATTAATTATAAAAATAATTAATGAAACTTATATGTTTGGAATTTTTTAAAATAGACATCATTTTTGAATTCGGAATATCAATTATATCTTAGGGTGAAATTTTGGCATTATTCTGAAAAACATCAATTTTTGATGAATAGTGAAACCACTAAGTGGTAGTTAAAAAACTGATTTTTCGTTTAAATGAAACATTACCACTTCTGTGATTTGATTTTAAAAAATTCGACATACATGGTTGTCATTAGGAAGTAAAATGTGGTTCAATGGGATTAAAATAATTTTTTGGTGAATAGTAATTTTTAAGTTTAATTAATCGCGATTAAAGGTAATTAGTGAAATTTAAGGTAAGAAGGATAATATAAAAATATGAAAATACCCTTACACTTGACCTATCCTTATTGGATGAGTCATGGATGACAAAGACAATACATTGGTCAACTTGGGGACCCCATGGAGCCACTTGGGTAAGAAAATGACATTAATAACTTTTTATTTAAAGTAAAAATAAAATTGTCACAAACATGTGTTGTTTTACTAAAACAATTATTACATGAGGTTATATAAGTTAACTTTTAGACTATAAATATTAATTGGAAATATAAAATAATTTCTTACGTCATGATATTTTTTTTATAATTTTGATACATTAAATAAATTAAATTCATTATGACACCATGATGATGCAGCGATTACCACATTATTTAACGATTTAAATAAAATGAAAAGATAATGTAAATTCAAAGACTTACACCTGTAAAAACCCTATTGTATGAGTATATTTCAAACCATTATCACCTTCTCCTATAAATATATAAGTCTGGGACCTTTAAAATCTGAAACTCATTGTATAATAAAGTGACATTTCATGACTTTCCAAGAGTGCCCTCTTCTCCTCTTATAAAAGGCCCCCACCACTACCACCTTATTCACACATTACAAGCCATTTGGATTGGCCAAACTCTGCCCAAATACTCTCTCAACTTCCCTATATTACTCCTAGAATCCTCACTTTGGGCATAAGTCTTCTCAAGGGAGTCTTTGTCTCAAATCAAAAAGTGTTACCCGATTTTAAGGTAATGTCTTCTCTTATGTTATTTTGTTTTATTTTGCTTCTCCAACCCCTTAAACTCTTTTTATTACATTGTTTTGTAACAACCCCAATATATTAAATATAATAGGATATTTTTATGAGAATAATTTTATTTACACTTACACACTCTTTCTTCTAATTGTTAAAGAACATACTGTTTCTGTCGGTGGTGAATTATTGCCTCACGAAACGATGATTGTTCAATCTTCTTTTAACACCTCTCATGGTGGCCGTTATGATGACACTATTTTTATATATGATATATATTATGTTTTTGTTTTCCTTATGATTCATTATTTTTCATTTATGGCATACCTTTAGGATTTCCATTATGGGTAAACGCGATAATTTCATTTTAGGAAGTGAGAACTACCGCCCCCTCAAAGTGATTTGAATCGTTAATTCCATATGTGGGATGTATAAAGGAGGGAGTAAATGTTATTATACATTATATTATACTTTAATTATATTATACCTTTATATAATTATAATTTTATTCCATTAAATATGAAATATAAATGAAATTAGCGTTCATGCATACGTACGATTTGCCGTCTCCATGAACGGTGCATTTCATTTATTACCTCTAAATGTTATGTAATATTATAAATGCATGTATATACTGGATATATATGATATATATGATAACTATATAATGAATATAATTCCGGATATAATGGATATTTCACCACATGAACAACTTATGATTATAAGAAGTTTATTTTTGACTCAAGTACCAAAGATCGACAAAATGACCGTTATTAACATAAATAATTACATAATGTTCATAACATGGTAATAATTGATATAAAAAGTATAATGAACTTGAAAAAGGTTCTTAAAAAAGTAGATATTAACTCTAGTATATTATTCAGGAGATTAAAGAACGGTCGAGTGAAGTCGGACACGAGGTAAGGGAACTTCTAAACGCAATTTCTATTCTTTGGGTTAATCTCCTACTTTCAAATTATGTCATGATATTATTATGTACTATCTTGAATTTGTACTTTATTTATGTGTACTTATAGTGAATACACATAATAGATCTATTTTATTTAAAAAAAATATCTTTGTAAGGGACTTCTTCTCAAACTCCTTTCATTGAGGCATATTTTGTTTTATACACAGCTTTATTTTATACGATGTATAAACCCCTTTGACATTTAATTTTATTCAAAAGGTTTTATTTTATAATTATTTTATTTTTAAATGATTTAGAAAAGATATATTTCTCTCAAATATATGAAAATACAGTGAAAATGTATACGTATTTAATGCAAGCTTAAAAATGTTTTTAGAAAACACAACTCTCGAGTGTGGTAGACAGGAAGGGATTGGGCATGGACCCATCATGGCTTGTAATTAGTCGAGTAGTCTCAAAATTAGTTATTTTGTTTTTAGAAGCTTGCATAATGTTTTCAGAAAAACACTGGAGTATATTTGAGCAATTTTAAATGTAAGTATCTTCTAAAAAAATTGCATCGGTAGGTCTCATGATACAAACTAGTGTCTTGGCATGAGGCCTTCACAAAATATTATTTGTAGTCTTGGCACGAGGCCTTGGCTACGTGGTTATGATAGTCTGGCATTATGCATTACATCATTATGAAACTGGTTATTGATATTTCATTTGGTTATTCAACCTGAAGAATATCCAATTGAATACGTAAATGGCATTATCTCATTGTACATTTTCCATATTATGTTGATGTTAAAGTTTAAAAGGCTTTTGTTTTAGTTATACATTATCTTAAATGTTTATATTTATTTATGAATGCTTCCGCTATATTGTTATCCTTACTGTGCATCTGAGCTCACCCCTTTCAACGTTTTAATTTTTCCAGGATGTGAAGAAGTATTTTATGAATGACCTGCAGGGATAGTTGGAAGGGGGTATGAGTGTGGACTACGGAGACCATGTTATTTTAGTTTTTCACATTATGATATAATGTAACGTTTATGAATGTATCTAGTGATTCCAAGGATACTAAACTAATCGGTCTTTCGAGACTTGATCTTTTGTGATCATTCCAATGTTACGCAATAATGCACCGACTCTGGGAAACTAGGGTCGGGGCGTTACAGTTGGAATCAAAGGCAGTTTAGTAGTAACCTTGAAAGACAGATTTAGATAAACTCTGATTAGAGCACATAGCCCAGAGATATACTTTGAGGATTAGTATAGAAGAACTTCCAAGAATTTTGGTATTATAGAGATTTTGTGAGTTGTCTGAGCAATACATCAATGTCTCGATACGAGCAAGTAGAGGCGGCTCAGGCACAGATGTACCTAGGGGTAAAACCCGAAAACACCGCTTTGATCTAGACTCGAATGGGAACTGGTGCACGACAACGGGCCTTACTGCACTCTTGGTTATGACACTCCTGGGGGATATGCTTAGGATAATTCTCATTTTTTATAAACCATTATGAAGGGTTTATGAATATATACTTCCTCAAAGAAAATATTTATTATGATTATGGATTATATCCATAAACAGTCAATTTACATTAATTATTTTACATATTTGGATTTATTCAGTGCAATTCATAAACAAACCTAATTTATTCCATTGTATAGAAATGGAGCCTAGTAGAAGGAATGTGAACTCCATCAATACGTATGATCCAAAGAGTAAGAAGGATCATATCTTTAACAGTATTATGCCAACATTTAGAAGGGAAATAGTCTCCCATGTGTTCTCAACATATAAAGAAATAGTATCATGTATTAATAAGATATGTAAATAATTCTCTGAGTCTTAAGGCATTGAAGGGAAGAAAGAGATGAAAAGGATGGAAGAGAGAATGATGGATAAAGGGACGAGGGAAAAGAAGAATTTTCCAATATGTGATAATTGTGAGAAGAAACACCTTGGAACTTTCCTGAAGGGAATGAGAGTTTGTTATAAGTGTGGAGAAAAAGGACACCAAGTGTGTGACTACAAGGGTAAGAAAAAGGTTTCAAATGGGCAATGATTCATCTGCATGGAGTGGGGAAACTACGCAATCCAATGTCCAAATCATCAGAGTATGACCCAAATGATGTTATTGGATAACAATCAAGTAATGATACTACCACATATGAGGATGAATGATTAGAGTTATTATGTTGTTATTAATGATTTTTTTCATTTTAGTGTTGTATCAATGATGTAATAGTTATAATAATTATGGAGTATATAAGGATTGTACTACAATACTATTTCATCAAGGACTTGAGATTGTGTGGAACCAAGAAAAGTGACTCCACAGCAGGTTAAATTTTTGGAAAATATATGATTGAGAGAAAGATAAACCATAATATGGTTCTGATACCGAGATAGTCATTTTGGAATAATACATGATTTATTTGGATAAATTATATTGGATATTCTTAACTTCCTTGAAACTGATTAATGATTTGTATACATTTTTGGATAGAAGGAGTATATCTAGTATTCTATAAGGAATAAGGGATCATGAATGTAATCAATAAGGATTTATAGTAATTTTCAGTGTTTTAAAATAATACATGATGAAGGTGTTCACATGTTGTTACGCGGAAAAAAGGATCTTCATTATGTTTACCTTTCTTATAAAATTTGGACTGTGAGTTGGACAGAAGTATTTTCGATAACTATAAAGGTTGGAATGGATTAATTTGAACCTTGGATAGTATTGTTTATGGTTAAAACATTTATGAATATTATTTTTGGAATATTATAATACTATAGTTTTAGGAAAATAACAACCTGTAAGTCGGGGGATAAGCCGTCGCGTCAGAAAAAGCTGTAGGAATCGAACCCACAACCATAGTGCGACAGGCCTTTATTACCTACCACTAGCCTACAGGAAGTCCCTGGTTATTACAAAATAGTTTTCCTAATATAAATGGTATGTGTTAGTATTTTGAACCTTGTAAGATTAGGATAAATATAATATTTTTGAGTTCTATTATATTTTTGAGTGAAAGATGAGTTTGTGGTAGAAATTAGTTGAAGGTTGAAACTCTACTTGTCAAGAATAAATATATATATACCTATCTCTTATTCTATGAATAAATTAATTATTTAACTTTAGTAAAGGGATATTAAAACAAAAAAATGTGTTATCCTAACACCTTATGTCTTGTTGAACTGATAATATTTTAAATCAACATAGATTGAAGGCTTTGAGGCCCTCTATTTTACACTTGTTTGTGATTGATGACCTCAATCACCCCTACAAATATTTACGTTTTTCCTCCAATTATATGTCTCTAATTTCCACCAATGTTCTCCTTATCAAGATCATAATTTGGTGGTGACTTTTTCATTTCCCTTTCCCTCTTATTAAGGCTAAATTCTATTAACCTTATTCTTGATGTGGGTTTTCCACAAAGTTATTTTCTATTTTCAAGGATATATTTTCAAATAAAAATTTCAAATTACGAGAACGCAATTCATTTAAGGAGGGGAGAATTTAACACCCCGAGCTTCCACGATGCGCTTCTCTTTCAATAATGCAATAGCTTGCATTGTACGCAAGTTCGAGATTCTAACACACTACGACCGATCAAAATAGCCATTATGAATACTAATACCCACTTTTTGAAATTATATATATTTTATATTTCAAAATAGACTTCACTTTTGGATTCAGAATATCGAAATTAGCCTATGTTAAATTTTTTCTATTTTTCTGAGAACTTCCAATTTTTTATGAATAGTGAAAAATACTTAAAAACAACTTTTTTAATAAAAATAATTTATAGTGATAAATTATACTATTTAGTGGTTTTAAAGTATAATTAGAATATATTTTTACCATTTTATCTAATGGTGGTCATTATAATTAATTTCACTTTTAAATTGGACATAAACAATTGTCAATCTTTTGATATATATTGTTTCTTAAAAACACACTATTTATTGTGACAGCGGGAATTAATTATAAAATTAATTAATTAAACTTATATGTTTGAAATTTTTTAAAATATATAACAATTTTGAATTCGGAATATCAATTATAGCTTAGGGAGAAATTTTGGCATTGTTCTGAAAAACTTCAATTTTTGATGAATAGTGAAACCACTAAGTGGTAGTTAAAAACTGATTTTTCGTTTAAATGAAACATTACCACTTCTGTGATTTCATTTTCAAAAATCTGACATAAATGGTTGTCATTAAGAAGTAAAATGTGTTTCAATGGGATTAAAATAATTTTTTGATGAATAGAAACTTTTAAGTTTAGTTAATTGCGATTAAAGGTAATTAGTGAAATTTAAGGTAAAAAGGAAATCATAAAAATATGAAAATACCCTTACACTTGTCCTATATTTATTGGATGAGTCATGTCCTACAAATACAATCCATGGGTCAACTTGGGGACCCCATGGAGCCACTTGGTTAAGAAAATGACATTAATAAATATTTATTTAAAGTAAAAATAAAATTGTCACAAACATGTGTTCTTTTACTAAAACAATTATTACATGGGGTTATATAAGTTAACATTTCAACTATAAATATCCATTGGAAATCTAAAACGATTTCCTACATCATGATAGTTTTTTTATAATTTTTAGACATTAAATAAATTAAATATTTTATGACACCATGATGATGTAGCGATTACCTCATTAATTAATGATTTAAATAAAATGAAAAGATAATGTAAAATCTAAGACATAAAATTGTAAAAAACCTATTGTATGAGTATATTTTGAACCCTTATCACCTTATCCTCAAAATATTTAAGTGTGGGACCTTTAAAATCCGAAACTCATTATATAATAAAGTGGCATTTCAAGACATTCCAAGAGTGCCCTCCTCTCCTCTTATAAAAGGCCCCCACCTCTACCACCTTATTCACACATTCCAAGCCATTTGGCTCGGCCAACCTCTGCCCAAATACTCTCTCAACTTCCCTATCTTACTCATATAAGCCTCATTATGGGAAGAAGTCTTCCCAAGGAAGCCTTTGGCTCAAATCAAAAAGAGTTACCTGATTTTAAGGTAATGTCTTCTCATATGTTATTTTGTTTTATTTTGCTTCTCCAACCCCTTAAACTCTTTTTATTCCATTATTTTGTAACAAAAACAGTATCTTCAATATACTAGGATGTTTTTTTGAGAATTATTTTGTTTACACTTACACACACCTTCGTCTAATGGTTAAAGAACATACTGTTTCTGTGGGTGGCAAATTACTGCCTCACGAAATGATGATTGTTCAATCTTCTTGTGACACCTCTCATGGTGGCCATTATGATGAAACTATTTTTATATATAATAAATATTATGTTTTTGTTTTACTTATGATTCTTTATTTTTAATTTATGGAATACCTTTATGATTTCCATTATGGGTAAATGCGATAATTTCATTTTAGGATGTGCGGACTACCGCCCCCTCAAAGTGATTTGAATCGTTAATGCCATATGTGGGATGTATAAAGGATGTAGTAAATGGTATTATACATAATATTATACTGGAATTATATTATAACTTTATATAATTATAATTTCATTCCATTAAATAAGAAATATAAATGAAAGTAGCGTTCATGTGTACGTATGGCTTACAGTCTCCATGAACGGTGCATTTCATTTCCTACCTCTGAATGTTATATAATATTATAAATGCATGTATATACTGGATATATATGATATATATGATATCTAAATCATGAATATAATTCTGGATATAATGGATATTTCACCACATGAACAACTTGTAATTATAAGATGTTTATTTTTGACTCAAGTACCAAAGATCGACAAAATGACAGTTATTAACATAAATACTTACATAATGTTCATAACATGGTAATAAGTGATATAAAAGGGATAATGAACTTGAAAAAGGTTCTTAATCAAGTAGATATTAACTATAGTTTATTATTCAGGAGATTAAAGAACGGTTGAGTGAAGTCGGACATGAGGTAACAGAACTTCTTAACCCAATTTCTATTCCTTGGGTTAATCTCCTACTTTCAAATTATGTCATGATATTATTATGTCATATCTTGTATTTGTACTTTATTTATGGGTACTTATAGTGAATACACATAATAGATCTATTTTATTTAAAAAAATGATATTTGTAAGGGACTTCGTCTGAGTCTCCTTTCATTGAGGCATATTTTGTTTTATACACAACTTTCATTTTATACGATGTATAAACCCCTTTGACTTTAAGTTTATTCAAAAGGTTTTCTTTTATAATTATGTTATTTTTAAATGATTTCAAAAGAGATATTTCTATCAAATATATGAAAATCCAGTGCAAATGTATACATATTTAACGCAAGCTTAAAAATGTTTTTAGAAAACCCGACTCTCGAGTGTGGTAGACATGAAGGGATTGGGCATGGACCCATCATGGCCTGTAATTAGTCGAGAAGTCTCAAAATTAGTTATTTTGTTTTCAAAATATTGCATAATGTTTTTATAAAAACACTGGAGTGTATTTGAGTTATTTTAAACATAAGTATATTCTAAAAAAATTGCATCGGTAGGTCTCATGAGACAAACTAGTGTCTTGGCACGAGGCCTTGACAAAATCTTATTTGTAGTCTTGGAAAGAGGCCTTGGCTATGTGGTTATGATAGTCTGGCGTTATGAATTCCATCATTATTAAAGTGGTTATTGATATTTCATGTGGTTATTAGACCAGTAGAATATCCATGTGAATAAGTAAATGGCATTATCTCATTTTACATTTTCCATATTATATTGATGTTCAAGTTTAAAATGATTTTGTTTTAGTTATACATTATCTTAAATGATTATGTTTATTTATGAAATATTCTGCTATATTGTTATCCTTACAGAGTATCTGAGCTCACCCCTTTAAATGTTTTAATTTTTCCAGGATGTGAAGAAGTATTTTATGAATGGCCTGCAGGGATAGTTGGAAGGGGATATGAGTGTGGACTATGGAGACCATGTTATTGTAGTTTTTCACTTTATGATATAATGTAACGTTTATGAATGTATCTAGTGTTTCCAAGGCTACTAAACTAATCAGCCTTTCGAGACATGATCTTTTTTGATCATTCCAATGTTACGTAATAATGCACCGACTCTTGGTAACTGGGGTCAGGGCGTTACATAATCTCCATATATTCTTGTTTAGTACCCCATAATATTTTTACTACACTTAATATTCACTTAAATTATTCACTTGAACAAGATAAATCTTACTTAGTTGATGACCTCAAATGTCCCCAAAATCAGTTGTTCATCATAACTCAACGTTCATCTTTATCTGGAATTGTATCTCTTTGTTTATATCTCAATAAAAATCCCATAAAAATAATTTGATAAATTATGAATAAAAACCTCTATCATCAAAGTATATCTTTATATAGTTCTAATTCACTCAAAAATAATAAGCTCCACACTATGGATTGATATCAACCAAAACATCATTGATAATCCATCAATCATATTTCATGTAACAAAATCTACTGAAATTATCAAGAAACAATTCTGAAACAAAAAACCCAAATCAATTAGGTATGCATAAAATGCCTCCTTAAAGTTGTCCATTTTTCGTTGACCTCCATCATCATTGACTGGACATTCTAGTCATTATAGTATTTATATACATAATACCATGATGTAATGGATCCCTGATACTGAATAAATTTTTCTTTAACTAAGTTCCAACATCCCACATGAAATTCACTAATAGTAGTTCCTTAAATTTCCCCCCTTCATCAATTTTTCAAATTGATCATATTCACAATCGATAAATCTCATAAATAATTGTTCATTTATTATTTATTCCATGTGATATGTGATCCTTCTTTCAAGATTTTATTTTTAGTAAACTTTAGGTGCATAGTCAACTAGATTAGCTTCATTTAGATTCAACCAATAATGGTAATTATCCACCTACCTCAGCATTATTTCAATGATTTATTTTCATATCTTCATTTCATATATCAAGCTAATCAACACCACGTATCTCTATACAATTATTACTCATTTAATATCATACTGAAATAATAAGTATCATTTAACCCTATTTTAAGCATTTGTGGATTGCATTCCCAGGGTCCATTAATTGAAAAAAAATTGGTTTCTCTCAGATCAATTGGATTGTTGACATTATCCAAATGGTCAATGTGTTTCTAAAAAATATTAATAGCAATGAAAAATATTATACATGCATTCTTACATTAATTATTTGCGAATTAGTTTTTCATACATGAGTGACTGATGAAAATTTTTCATTGGTGTCTATATTTAATTTGTATTAATATTCTTGTCTTATTATCAGTCATTTATACTAACACTCTATATGTTCTTGGATATTACTATCCATCTCACACAAAATATATGATCCATTCATTCACAGTGTGAAAAATGATTCTTTCACTATTTCACATTCCTCATTTGGTTATATGAACATTAATATTACTTATCTTGAAAAAATCATCAATTAATATTATAGTATTTTATCAAAGCTAATTATTTTTACACAAAAAAATAAAATATTAATTTAAAAGAAAAATTGTGTCAATGATTTTAAATTCAAGAATATATTAAAAACTATATTTTTAAAAAGTACTTTTAATATTCTGAAAGAAGTATTTTTATTATTTAATTTAAAGAAAATGAAAAACCCCAAATTTCCAAAATAAAATCAAAAAATCATAAAAATACCTCAACATTAAATTTTTTATTCCAAATGAATAACCCAATCTAGAATCCACTGAAAACGGTTCCCTGGTCCGAGTTTTATATGGTCCATAAGTGTGCCTCCCCATTTTCTAGAGGCTGCTTACTAGTAGTGGGGGTCTAATGAGGGTACGGTGGTGAGAAAATACCCTCATAATTAGAATTTCATAGTGTTATAACAATATATACATAAATAATCAATGAAAATAGAATAAATAAAGGATAGAAAAATGGAAGAAAATAATATCTAATAAAATAGATAATTCCGAATATAAAACTATGCATTCATGTGTTGATGAAGCTAAATAATCTAAAGTAGTAATCATATAGAAGGTGATAAAATAAATAACATGTATAATTAAGACAAAAAAATCCCAAATGAATATCTCCAGGAGCATCCTAAACTACGGCAAAGTCTTGTGCTCTTAATCTCCATGTACACATGAACAAAACAAGCATAATTCATAAACTAGAACCTACAAACATGAGGTCTATTATGGTACCCTAATGTAATTTCATCTTGTACTGTGTTTAAGATATATTCTCTGGGTCCCCACCAATGGTGTCAAAATCTATCCATCCCAAGAATATAAAACAAAATAATTTGTAGGTAATATAGATGAATTAGTAAATAAATAAATAAAATAAATAAGTCAGGCTCAAGTTCCTCAAGAACACCTAGCTATCCCTAACTACTTTTTCCTAAGTCATAATACCCCTAAACACCTTCCATAATGTATATAAATGATTACATTAGAAAATTATTTTCACAAATATACATTCATCATCATGGACCCAAAGTTTATTACCAAGACATACACATAAAGGGGTCTTAGAACAATAGGGGTGTTGTACCTATATAACATACCTATTAGAAAAAAATGAGGGTATCCATACCCAATGGTCTCGATAATAACTTGTAAATGTATTCTATGAATCAAGAGAAACTGCATTAAAAATTTAATCATCAACTATGAAATATGTCAAATATCTCTAACTTCAAGTATCAGACCCACGAGGGCCTGATCCTAAGGTTGTTAACTAGGGAAACCTCATCAAGACCAAGAAACATGACCAACGATATGCTTGGTAAAGCGGCATAGCTACAAGGGATAGGTGTGAAGGCAACAACCATGGATACCTATATCTGAAGATATAGATGTATACATCAGTTGTATTTTTTATACATTGATCCCCCCTCATCAGCGTCATATTGTAACTAATCCTACCTAGGGTTCACGTAGGTCATACCTCGATACCCAAATTGATTACATACTATATGTAATGTCACCTATTGTTCAAAGCTTCCACACCTTGATTCCCCAGTTGGTGCAATATTTTAATTCCAAAGGTGTTATACATTTAAGTAGAAGTCAGTGCCATATCGAGATGTCCAACATCAAGTATTTTCTATATGTGTAGAAGGTCCATTTTAGTGTCTAGGTCACTTACCAATTAAGTAATTCATGTTAAATTCTTCAAAAATATCCCAAATATAAGATACTCAAAAGCGGTATAGGTGAACTATCCATAAATAAATAACACCATACATGAAGAATGTACAATATAGGTCATGTTAACATTCATTACACTCACAAGACATTGAGTTCATTCAATAAGAACATAGGCCACAACCACATATGATATGTTTTGGTCACTAGGTAATGATACAATGGAGTTTAACACCCTTCCATGTTCCAATAAATTACATTTGATTAACCCAATTACATTTTATAAGACAACGCACCTCAATAAGTGGTTTTATTAAAACAATACTTGATTTATATGGGTCTTTAAGAATAAATACTAAGGGTTGGTCTACATTGAGGTGAATTACCTCCTATGATAATATTTAATGGTCACACCCATTTAGTAAAATTCATTAGGATCTATATTTTTTACTTCATAAATTAAGGGCATCACATCAAGAATCTTTCATGTGGAACAACAACATAATTTATAAACAAAAAATATATTTAGGGAAAATCCATATACCAGCTACACCACATTTTGGATGGTCCACACTTCTAATATTGATATTCTCTTTGATTAGGTTTGAGATAAATCGATGAGATGGTCAAACTCCATAAAACATGGTTGAATTACCTCACATGAATATAGTGCCAATGATGATGAGATAAAAATTAAAAGGATAGCAAGATGATTGAAGAATACCAAGAGGATTCCATTGAGACAAACAATTATTGAATTGGAGGTTAAATAGAGGAGGTTACTCAAAGCCTACATTGAATGGAGGGTAAGATCGAGTGGGTGGGGGGAGGTGTTTCACATGTGGAAGGAATAAAAGAAGGGAGAGGCTTTAAACGAAACTAAGATAAAACCCATCTTTTCTAAAAATTTTAGAATACACACTATTTTGGTCATATGGTTTCTTCCTCTTACTAGGAGACACACCCATCATGGTTTTGTTGCATAGTTTAGTCTTACCATGCACCAAACTTGTGGTGCCACTGGTTATGTGGAACTAAGTGTGTGTGCTAGGAGTATAGTTTCAGAAAACCATGTGCAGCTCTTGTGAGTCACCCCATGAAGTCCTACACCAATCATAATGGCCTCCCATCACCTAGAATGTTTTAAATAAATAGTTGTCCTTAATAATTGGGGCCACATGGTTGACCTTAATGGTTTAACTAATTGTGCTCTAACCATTCACCTCATGCATCCTTTCCAAAAAGCAGTGCTTTCAGAGCCTGACCCTTCCGAAATTTAACTGGAATCCTGAGACACCTTTGAATCCCTAAAACTCACAAAAAAGACCATTAAGTGTTACAAATTTATGATTTATGTTCTGAAACTCAATTTAAAAATTCATCCATCCATAAAAGGGAAATTTCAAATTCTTTAAAAAATTTCTCCAAATCCACCACACATGAAATTACAACCTCCTAGCTGGGGACTTCTCATCCCTAGAAGCCTTTGGGAAACAAACAAATCATTACCCAACCAAATCAGGTTGTGATGTTTTATTAAAATAGCCACTTCAAATTTCCAATGCACAACATACCTCCAAACACCAGTTAATGCATACTGTAAATAAGCCGTAGAAACTCATTTCAATGGATACATTCAAAAATAAAATATCAGAAAGGAAATTAACTAAGCTCATCTAATAAGATACCTAATCAAGTTGTTTTCAATTTAAATATCTAACCTATGTTTCTCCCCTCCATAGTTTCTTCTATTTAACGAGAAATTCCATACCACGGTACCCCACCATCTGAATTTCCTAATTAAGCATGATCTTAGAATTCTAACAATGTTCCTAGCATTATTCTCAACTCGATCGAATGGTCAAAATTCATTTTACCCTAAAGGATTGATTGATCTAGATTTTCATGAAAACACTTAGAAAACTCTCAATGTACTCTCCACATCCCAATGATGCACCAAAAGTTATTTATCACTACCCTCATGAAACAAAATGCAGAAAAACAAGTCGAGGCACTTCGGGATGACTATTCTCAGAATGCATGTCTTAGAAGACTTATGAATTTCCGAAATTGGTATCTCTTGAGAAAAAATGAGGATACCCCAAGATTCTTAGAGTATTATTACTAAATCAGGTAACTATATTCTAGTGACGCATCTAGAAAAAAAATATCATTTATGTTTTCATACCCCGGTATGAGTGTGGTTGTAAACTCGATCTGAAACACTAGGATCACCACACTTAGGAAAATCCCATATGAGCCTGACTAAATTCAAGGTTAACACATGTAATCATCAAATAGAGTATAAATAACTCATCCAAGGTATTCTATTTTAGGATGTTTACAAGTGAGAGGTAGTGACAACGTCGAAATGTCCATGCATCGTAACACTTACTGATCCCAACGATAGTCAAGTGAAGAACCATATAGTTTGCTTGAGTCTTTCTAAATAATTCCAACATAGGAATCCAATTACCACCCAAGACATATAATTACTTAACTAACAACCATTATTCTAGAGTGCAACCCCAACAAATACAATTTATAGAAACAAATCGGTATTTTTATTCTTTCATTAGCTCTGTGTATATCTAACACAACCTTTGTCTACCCTGGACAATGTAGATATATGGGACATGATCATCTCTAATAAAAAAGTACACGTATAGGGTATGAAAAATTACTATGTATTCTAGGTACACATCTTTCATATTCAAGATTAATTTATCAGTAAGGCTTCCAACCAACCATAACCAACTACATTGACGAAAAGCAGCCGAACCACTACTGGACGACTTCATTTAAAACAGATTAGTTGCGCCTACTGACGCATCATCATTACCTAACCAATATTCCTCCACAATATAAGTAATATCGTGACCACTGAAAAATAACCAAAAAAGTCTAAATTGAATAATGACATATTCAATGATTTATACATAAAAACCATATCATCATCATGCTTCCTTACTAGAACATACATTAAAATATTTACCGGTCCCATAGGAATTCAAAAGAATCACTGAACATTTTCAAATGTCCCACATTGGTTGTTCACCCTCTACTTGGATGGACATGATAGACCTATTTAAAATTATTCTCCCTAACTTAGGTATTGTATACAATTCATTTACTAAGAATAGAAACTCATCCCATGCCACATATTCCAAAGACCACACATCGTGGGTCTTGGACATGGCCAAAACACTTTTACTAATCACTAACTTGGAAATAGAATGAAACCATACTTTTAAAATTTTCCTTGATTAGATTCAAATTTATAAATATGTGTGAGGATCCTGCCGAGTTACATATACACACGCCATAATGTGAGGCTTAAAATCCAAATCAACTAACCACTGTGTCAAAGAACAACTGATCTTGTTTAGATAATCAACCCTGGAAATTGGATGAGTCAGATTTTATTTAACACCCAATTCAATCTACCTTGATGATGGCATGAGATCAAATCATAATGATGCAAGGATTAAACAATAACAATTGAACTCATATGGTTCACCGAACCAATTATCAACTTGATAGTTATCGAATGTATCCATGCATACCACCCTTGGACTTCAATAACAAAATAGACCACCCTAGATACTGTTAATTGGATTATCAACCATATGTGTACCAGTATATGATATTCTATAAAAGAAATATCCCAGAGTCATATTATCTAATATAATTTTAATTCAACAGATGAATTACTAAGTCTTCCATCATTGGAAAATAAGAAGATGGGTCACCACAACCCACCAAGCAAGTGACTATGCCCTAGACATGTCTAACCCAATGAAACATAGTATTAAACGATGGTCGTGCCTTTAAAAATGACAAAATTATCGAATTACTTCCTATCAAGATAAGGTTTTTTCCACAATTAGAATCATAATTAAGGAATCGACACCCGAATAACACCTTTCTTTTGAAACTTCCCAGACACACTTTTAATGATTTAATGTTATGAGGATTCTACCAACCACGGGATAACCCCTTACAAAATAAGAAAGAATTGACACTATATTTGGGTCACTTTGAAGAGGTAACTAGTCTCTACTAAGTATAATTTAGGTTCAATGCAACTTAAAAAAATCAATCAGGATCCATGGACAACTTCCATGTTCTCATCGCAAACATTCTACAATGAACAAGGTGAGGAAAACCCTCACATTGAAACCCATGATAAAAACACCACATTATGGTTTCATTTGAGCTGATTCATTTATCCACAGTTGATATTTAATACTTTTTAAGGGATCAAATTAAACGTTAACAACCAGTTATATGGAAAAATGTACTTGTCACGAACCAAATCTGGTCACCACTGAACACAGTGCCAATCCTGGCCCATGACAAGGCCCGTAGGGTGTTCCCGATCCCCACGGGCTGGCATAAGTGCCCGGGTATCATAAAATGAGAATTGGGAACGATTTACCCGAGTTTATAAACTTAAAACAACAAAAGAATCCAATAAAACGAATCTGGATTTTTCAAACCAAACATTCATTTACAAAAATTCAGAACTGAATTACATAGCTTAAAAAAACTAAAAAAGACTATACCAAAGGTAAAAAACCAAAATGTAACAGCCCAAGAACCCTCATGGCTTGGGGCACCGCCCTCAAGCCATCTATGTAAGACTTCACCACCAAGGACCTTCTAGAAACCCGAACCAATGGAACAAAAATATTGTACCCAACCTGCGACAACAAAATTAACCAAGTCTACTTACACCCAATGGTGTAAGTAGGGTGTGATCAAATGACCAGTAGGATACCACCACTAAGAGATTCCATGAAGTAAACATTCAAAGATGAAAAGCTTGCAAGTTTTCAAAAACATGTAATTTCTAGTTACAATTTCTAAAAGATGCAACTTAACAAAATCATTTTTCATGTGGGCTAATTTAAAGAATAAACACTTTTAAAATAAATACCAAGGCTACTGAATTTTCCAGCCACTAATACCGTATGCCGACAATAAGTACAAAATATCTAGTGAGCACAAGCAATGGGAAATAACCCCTAAGCACTAGCTAGTTGTGGGTCCCAGGTACCTCGTATCTCGGTGAGAGTAACCATCACAAATATCCATTCTCGTGCACGAGCCACTAGTAGGGTACATACCCATAACCAAGTGGTCCCCAATCATCATCATCATAATTTAGTTAGAGTTGTAAGCATCAATCTTGCTCAGTGAAACTGAGGCCAAACCCCACGGATTCACTAGCATACTAGTACACGTCCACCCACCTAGATACTCAGGTTTTCCCTTTGTGCTCAAACAAGTTCAACAAGTCAATGAATATAATATTCACAAGAAAATAATATTTCCATATCATAAATTCACAAAACAGCCCACATGTATACAACACAAGTCACAAAATTCCACTTTTCATTCAAATTGATTTTGAAATCCGACTCACACCAAAATATCCCACAACACTTTTCACATTTCTTTAACACTTCCAAAAATTCATTAAACAATTTTATAAAACCAATAAAATATATTGAAACTCTCATAACAGCCCACTCACTTGTTACATAAAACCCCTTTTACATTGAAAATCATTTTATCATTAAACTTACACGAAAGATCCCACAAACAAGTTTCGCCCCAATATCACAATTTAATAAAACATTACAGAAATTTTAAAAACATTCTAAAAATATTTGAAATATTAAAACATCACTTCACCTTTAAAAACCCCATAATACATGAACACATATACCAAACAGTACATATTCACCCTTTCCCACGTTGTTTAACCAACTAAAACATTTACAATTTTTATAAAAAGAACCCAAGTGGTGGAAATATGTCTTGCACAAAAAACCCATTTCAAAAACCTATTTTTAAGCCAAAATCACACCAATCTCTTACCAAAACAGAATTGGAATCACAATAAACATGTAATAATCCACTTTCAAATGTTATATAATCACCTTGAACAATATCGCAAAAGATACCCATGAGAACACAAAAATCCATAAAACACTTTCAAAGAGTATAACAAGGTTACACACATAAAAACCATTAAAAGACCCTCATTTTTAGGCCCACATGACACTATATTATTACCCAACCAAAATTGGAATCCCCATTCAACAACTAATAAATCACTTCCATGTTTTACAAAACAACTACAAGAGATAACTCAAGAAATACATTTGAAAAATACATACTTCAAACAAAAATGTAACTTTAATACCAAATGCTTTACTATTGCTACCAAAAATGGTTTTCTCATAATAAAAAGCATATAAGGAACATGAAAAATTATTTAATCAATCAAACTAACTCATCATTAAATGGTTACCCACGGAATCACCTACTGAATGTGTCGAAACCCTCAAATATTGGGGCGAAACATCAACCGCACGACCGCCGCACCTCAAGGAAGTTAAAAGAAACCTAAAACCTCAATATTTCACCCAAAATACAGTAATTTAGAACCTAGGCACGAACCCTAACTTCTGTAATTTTTATAATTCAAGAATTAGGGAAGAAACCCTAAGCAATTTGAAAGAGGAAAGAAATAGACTCACCTACTTGAAGTATCCTGAATTAATCACTCCAGAAACAATATTTTCTGAAATTTAAAAGAGCCAAAATTCAGGGATTGTTCGAAAAATATTTAGGAGGTAATTTAGGAACTGGAATGGAGGGAAAAGATTAATAATTTAGAGAGTTAAGAAGGGATGAAGTTACCTGTTCAATTCTGGCCGATTTGAGACACCCTATGCAGATCAGCCCTAATTCGAGATTTCAAAGAGCTCCAAGGAGGTGGGAAAGGAAATTGGAGAGCTCTTGGGTTTCTTAGGGTCGAGATGGAGGTGGAATCACCGAAAAATCCATTATATTTAATAAGATATTAAAAAATTAAAGAAACATTTTAAAACTGGAAAATGGGCTTTCGGGTTGGCCCAATTCCTAAACAAAAACCCAAATCCCTCTTGATTATGGATTTATAAAGGCTCCAAATTTAAATGTGGTGTTAATATATCAGGAGAGGACATTTAGGAGTTATAATTACTGAAAAATATTAAATAATTAAAATGTTATAAAAGAAACAAAATTTATTTTTAAATCTGGAATTGGGATCACGGTTTGTCCCAAATCCTGAAAACTCGCCTATTCTCCATAAAACCTTTGGAAACCCCCAAAACAAAGCATGAGTGGAAAATAAATTAAAAAAATAAATTTAAAATAAGTTATGTATGTGATAGTACTCATCATATTTACTTAGATAATTCAGGAAGGATAATGGAATGTATTATCAATATTCTTTTCAAGTATCAAGGAATATCCAAAAAAGGTGACCTGTGGGAGTACTGTTAATCCATTGTGGGTTCATCTAAATGAAACCTGATACATTTTAAAATTTTAAGATTGTAGAGCACCCATAGTGGGTTTATTTCACAAGAATTGAGAACCATGACTAACCAACATTGGTCGAGTCAAGTCTATATCATAAGCAACATACCCAACTAGATTAAATGGGTCAAGTTGTGAGTCTATGAATTTAATCTTACCTGTCATGATACCCATGTTTAGAAGTAGTACCCTTTATAAAGGAACCATCCCAAATTAAAATAATGTTTAACAGATTTTATAATTATACCCTAGTCTCAAAGCATATCAAGCTCATATATAATGGTTTGATTATATGTGTCGCCATTATTCAATTTTTATGGTGCCAATACACTTTGTAGATTCCAAATTGGCTACCAGTTAATTGAAACGATATGTTTCATCCGATGAAACTTATGGTTCAGGATTAAAAATTTCATGATGTGTTAGTTAAGGTTACAATATTAATATATATGGTAAAATTACATTTATATTTATGTATACATATTAATAACCAATTGTATATCAAAAAGTTTACTAGGAATTCTATCAAAATTAATAAATACAGATAACCATGAAAAGATACTACGTAAATAGGGAAAACACTTGATCCTGATATATAATTAATATTCTAATAATCAATGAATTTTGGAAATTAATCACCATAGCATGGAAAAAAATAAGCATGCTGTGTAAATCACACAAGGAACACGAATCATTGAAACTACATGGAACATAGTATTTATTGAATGTGAATCCCTATGTGACTATAATTTCTTAAGTATCAACCCTGAATTTACAAACCCTTAAAATGTTAACATTCAATAATCTGATAAATTTTGGATCATAAAAAGTACATCATTCACTCAAGTTGAAATCATAATTGACTATAATAATGAAAACAGAGAAAAATAGTATCCTACTTGTCACAAGGTAATTTCCTCATGTGTGGCTTGATCCCTCCAAAACAAAGTTATTTACCATGTTATGAATCATTCATAGTCTCCTGTATACCATCTCAAAATAGTAATAAAATAGGAAAGAAATTCCATTCATACCACTTGTAGCACCCCGACCCAGGATCCACTAAAGACGGTGCCTCGAGATGGTTTTCCATTATGCCTCAAGCATGCCTCCATGTGTTCTAGAAGCTTTTAACAAGAATTGCAACTCTAATGATGGTATTTTAGGAAGAATTTACTCTCATGATCAGAGTCTCATAGTAGTATTAAAATAAATACATCAATCTATAGTGAAATCCCAATAAATAAAGGATAGAGTAATGGAATATAATAATAACTGATAAAAAGAACAACACCAAATATCTAAATATGTATGGATGTTTAAATGAGGAAATATAATCTAAATTAGTAAGCATCGAGAAGAAGATACAATAAATTTCATGTACAATAAATATAAACAAAATTTTAAAGGGTTATCTCCATGAGAATCTTGAGCTCTGGCTTAGTCATGTGCTCTTATGCTCCAGGTACAGATGAAAAGAACAAGAATAATCAATAAAACTGAACCTGAAAACATGAGATATGTTCAACTACCCTAGTGAAATGGATTGTTGAATGGGTTGTGATATATACACAACATGACTCCACCAATTGTTTCTAAATATATCCATCCTGTGACTTTTAAATAACATAGTGTGAAGGTGTAAGAGATAAATTAGTAAATAAATAAAATAAAATAAACAAGTTGCACTTAGTTTCCTTAAGGACACATGGTCGGCCATAACGGGTTCTTCCCAAGCCAAAATATATCATTACACCTACCATAATGTATATATATGAGTAAATCAGACAATAATATACACATATATACATGCACTGGCATGGACCCAAGATTTCCTACCAGTGCATACACCTAAGGGGATCATATAATAGTAGGGGTGTAATACAAATGTCCTATAACTATCATTATAATGTTACCGATGTCATTCCTAAAGGTCCTAATGAAAACTTCTCAAGGATGTTTATTAATAAATAGAAACTTTATTAAATAATAAGTAGCAAATATGGAAAATGCCAGATATCTCATGCATTAATTTTCATACCTATGAGGGATAGATCCCAAGGTGATAAACAAGATAACCTAATCGAGACCAAGGAACTCATCTTATGGTAACCTCTATATAGTGTTATACATACACGGTTTAGGTCCCAAGTAAATAACTAAGGACACTTATATCCAGAGATATAGGTTTATACAGAGGTCATATATTCCATACCTTAATACCCCCCTCATTAGTGCAATACCATCAGTAATCTTACCTTGGGGTTGTAGGTTCCGTACCTCAATCTCATAGTCGGTTCATATCCGTAAATAATCTTACCAAGGGGTCACAAGTTTCGTACATTTATCCCCTAGTCATCTCCAAATTATAATACAATAGGTTCCATAGCATCAAGAAGAATTTAATTCTATAAATAGATAACACCATACATGAAAAATTTATAAGATATTCCATGCTAAGATGCACACCACTCACAAGTAATTGAGTTTATTCAATAATAATTTAGGCCACAAATAGTTAGGTTATGGATTTTTCACTAAGTGATGATATGGTGGAATGTCACACCCTTCCACAGCCTAATAAAATTCATTTCATTAACCCATTTAAATTTTATAAGATAATGCACCTCAACTAATGGTTTTATTAGAAAAAAAATACTTGATTTAAAGGTAATTTTAAGAAAACAACCTAAGGGATGGTCTAAATTGAAGAAAGAAGCCTCCAACTATAAAATTTTATGGTAAGACCCATTTTGTTCTAGGTATTAGGATCTAAATATTTGATTTTAAAATTTCATGTAAATCCCTCAAGAATCTAGTGTGTGACAGAATGACGTAATTTATAAACTAAAAATAGAGTTATGAAACATCCATGGACCTCCTACACCACATTTAGGATGGTCCAACCATCTAATACTAAGCTTGGATTCAAACCAGTTTGAATGAAATTTAAGAAATGAACAAACAACCATAAATCAGGTTGAATTATCTTTCATGAATATATCCCCAAGGTGGTGTGATAAATAAAAAATGGAAACAAGATTGGTGGAGAACTAATCATGTTCCAACCATGAACCTCATGTTGCCTTTAAAAAAATAGCGCTTTCTAAGCCTAATGCTTCCTAAACTCAATCGATTCCCTGTAAAACCATATATAACTTAAAAATAACCCAAAAAACAACACCTTTAAGTGTTCAAAAGTTCATATTTTCATTCCAAATCTCAGTTTAATAATTTACCCATCCACTAATGGGGAAATTTAAATTACACTATAAATTTCTTCGGGTTTAAAACATCAGACATTATAGAAAATTAATTTAAAAAAATTAAAATCCTTCATTTAAGAACAAATATAATTATTTTATAAATAAATTAAAATATAATTTAACATATAAAATAACATGTTATAGTTGTCTTTAATAATAAATTTTAAATTAAATAATCAATTAAACCATACTTCGTCAATCCCAGACACCTATTTTTTCACTCGTAAGAATAATATACATCCAATGATATATTAAATTTATAAATCAAGAGTCTTTGTGAAAAAAATTATTTTAATAATTAATTCATCATTCTTATTACTTTATCCAACCATTTATCTCAATTTAGTCATTTAATGTTATTTCAATCAATTGATCAACCCATGAATCATCTCACCTACGTTTCATGATATTTTTTATCTCTCTCAAGGATTAATTATTTAAAATTTGTTTTTATCAACATTAAAACATTTGAAAATTCCATAATATTGTTTTATATCATAATCCTCAACAAAATCTAGAAAAATGAATTATAATCAAAAGGACTTTAAATTGTTTTTTTAAAGTTAATATGTTTGTAGTTTAACGTATAAAAATAAATTAAATAAATATGAGGTTTTTATGTCTGGAGTAAAATGTAATATATGAAACTTAAATAACACTAAGTATTGTCCTCAATAAACATATGTAAATAAATATAAAATATCTATTGGTATTATCTTGAAGGTATTTTATACAACATCCATTTGATATCATAATAATTTACTCCTCCTAAAGTATCCTCTTATTTTTCTTTTAAAATTCTCACAACTTTTTTTCAGACAATAAGGGAATAAAAAAATATAATTAAATAGTATGAAATACAAGGACTAATATTTATAAAATACATGAAGTCATTCCTCCCTTAATGAACTTCCTATAAATGAATAAAAAATTAATATCCTTCCCCCACACGTAGCATTAACTATTTACATGTCATTTAACTCAAGATAATGATGGGATGGAATTTTCAGCATATAATGTGGATTAAATTTGAAAATTCATGGTATCTAGGGCTTTAATAAAGTTTAAATTTAAATGAGGTGAAAAGTATTAAACGTTAAAGCACTCATTAAATTCGATGGTTGTCTTTATTATCTCAAACCCCCTAATAACATTGAGTCTTAGTCAAAATTTAATACAAAGTCTTAGAAATTTTCATGTATTATGTTCTCTTAAGAAACATTTAATTTAAAGAAGATGAAACATAGGTATTGAAACCTATTGAATAAGATATTTTTACATTAAAAAGATTTCATATCATGGGATTCAAATTTGATTATAAATTATTTATATGCTCAAATAAATTATCAAAGAATTGAATCATATAAATAGCCACTTTAATTTTAATATTCAAACCAAAAAAATTATTCAAAATAAATATATTTTAATTGTGTTTTTAAGATCATCAAAAAAAATTAATAACATAAAAATAATTATCCAAACAAATAGGTTATTCCCTCCCCCATACTTAAATTTTATAATATTTTAAATATAAGCACAAATAATATTTTTTTTTTGGAATATGACAACATTCATACAATAAAAAAGTTTAGTGTGTATAAATATAATGATTTTATATTTTAAAAACATGAAAAATAACGTATTTTATGGATTTCATTCATGTATAAAACAAATACACTTATCTTATTATATATAAATAAAAAAATAAAATAGTTAATATACTAAACACAAAACACACAAAAAAATAACTGAAAAGATTTATTGAATGTAAAAACTGGATACTAATGGTCTTCAATGAATGTGAAGACCAGTACTGATCTTTATTTAGCTATAAATAAATAAGAATAAACCTTATTAACACAAAAAACTATTGAAAAGGAAAACTAAAAATAAAATAATTATGAATAAATTCTTAGGATAACCCCCTTGATGTGCTATGTTTTTTATTATCCAATGATGGGAAGTATTAGTTTTTTACCCCTAGACTAAAGTGGAAGGCATTTAATTGATAAAACAAATCATAAAATTTAACATCAAAATCCTTAAATTCTATATATAGTGACCCTTCTTAAAATTTATTCGTGCACTTCTCTGTTAAATGATGGTGAATCTTCCTGACCGGTGGAAGTGGGCATAACAAATACGGATGTTTCCCCTTTGTATCATTTTTGAGAATTTGAAATATAAATAAGTTTCTAAATTGAATTTATAGAATATGTTTTTTCGTCCATTTCACCTTGTATAATAAATTCTTCTTTGAAAATTACTAGGGTAACATAGGCCATTAGTACAAAACCAAACTAGCTCCTCTTTCCCATAAATTGTTTCTGTTTTAGTGGTATATTATTCTCCTTCCTATTATCCGAAAATGCAACTACAATGTAAGGAATATATATAACTAAAATAAGGGAAATAGTTATGAATTTTATGTTTATAAATATTTTACAAATATTTATTCAAATCTATTTTAATATCCTTTATGATTTTAGAAAGCACATTATCTTATGTACTATCTTTTGGATAAAACTATAATATTAAGGCAGTGGGTATTCCCAAATTTGTTCCTTAAATCCTTAAAAAATATTATGAACATGCATTAAGAATTTATTGAGTATTTTATTATAGAATATCTAGTTCCTCTTCCTCAACATCATAAAGCTTTGTGAAAAATATTTAATATTTAATAAACTTCTAGGCCAAATTTTCAGGGAGTTTAGTTCTAAATTTTTTTGTAAAATCATCATGGTATTATTCAAAAACCTATTATAAAACATATATAATAAAACCTCCTAGTTTTTTTTAAATAATTCCTCATATTCATCAAATGTAATTTCTTCCTCATTAAAATCATGTGTTTATATTTTTTATTGGTTCTTTTCAAAAAAAGTTAACAAGATGAAAAATAGTGAGATGGAAAAGTCGTGCCTCCCCAGGAACAATGTTAAGTTGAAGGGAGGTATTCTATAGAAAAAAAAATCATTTGGTTTATCCCGTAACTATTCAGGTTACCAAAATATAGGCATGACATATGGTTGATCTCAAGGAGGCTCACCCACCACTCACTCATTATCTATTTTTACTTATTTAATTATTCTTAGAAATAAATTGTAAAAATATTGAACTTTATTTATATTTAATAAATATAATACTAATATAAAAGATTCATTGTGTTTTAAAAAAATTATAATTAATATATGGTATTTAAACATAATGAAGATTATAATTATATAGTTAGAGATAAAATATAATGACATAATAAACATAATGAATTGGTAAAGAAATTATTTCTATCAGGATATATTAATGAAAAAAATCATTATTCAACTATATAACTAACTACTAAAAATATGTATCTTTTTTAATAGTGCATTAACATTCACCATTAACATCTTTGTTCTAGAAGTGATTATCCTACACTGAATCTCAACATGATGGAATAATCTCATCTTGTATTTATATAATAAATCCCTTTTTGAATATTAATAACCTATAAAATTCCATCAATTTAATGTACATAATAATGAAGGGAAGGAATATTGATGTTTGAAGGAAGAAAAGTTGCATCCAATACATAAATAGAGGATATCACACATCCTAATCAACATAACCATGAATTGTAGTATTAGATTAAGGTAATCAGAATAAAGAGAAATAATATTTGAACATAAAGAATCAAAAATTTTACCTTCAATTGATAAGAAAGATTATTATCTATCATCATGGAGAATAAATTAAAACATATGACATAAATTGGAATAAATAGACAAATAATAACAAAAATAACACCATACCACAATATTCAAAGAATAATGAAATAAATAACCAATAAAACATAGATAAAATTAATGAATAGAATGAATCATCCACAAAAATGAGAAATAATCCCAAAAAATGAACTTAAACCACTATTTAAATAAGAAAATTTTCAGGTGGAATTCGAGTGTAATCCACCTCACTCGGGTGGTCTTCATGTTAATCCACAATGTCATATGAAATTACACTAACCAAATGAAGTCTATGTTCATGAGATATAATCGTAGAAAGTATCTATACATATTTTTCACAAATTATGTTTTTAGGAATCTAGTTTTTATCATATCATCCAATCTCATAGTATTCAAAAAAATCTCAATCTATAAATTTCAATCTATTGCACATTTTTTTTATATTATTCTATTTAAAATTTAAATCAATATCTCTACGTAAAATATCTCATACGCACTTAATTTTATAAATGTTGGCATAAAAAATAGATAATATGAATATACCCTCTAGATTTATGATATTGAAAATACAATAGCTCATGACATCTACTTCAATTTGAGTTGATTACCCCTTTCTCTTTGTCTCAAACAAAAACTTCACTTTAATTATCCATTACAACTAGATTATTATTTTATAAAAATGTCTTAAAACATCCTCTAAATAAATTTTTCTTCATATATTGATGTTTATCATAAATATTGTTTTTGATCTCTATATTCAGCACTCAATTGGCCTCCCATATACACACCCCAATAAGTATAAACCAAAATCTCTTCCACTATATAATCAATATATTTCATTCTAATTCACTCCCCAAAATCATCTCCACACTTTCTCAAATAATTAACAAAAAAATCATTGTAAATCCAATAATCCTCTTATATGAAACAAACTCTAGCTAAATGTTTAGTAAAAAATGTTAAATGTGATCCAAAAATAAGTAAATATAAAAGCAACCTCCTTCGATAGGGTTATATCCATATGACCTCTGCCTTTTTAAAGTAAAAATTCTAATTCAAATTAGATTCAATTGAAAACTACCATGACTAATTTACTCCATAATACCAATATACATCATTTATAACCAAACTCAGTCAACCCACATTATCTTTATAATTAAGAATTCCTACAATTGTTTCCCTCCATAAATTTCTAATCAGTATTTTTCAACATTAATAATAAAAGTTATGTTTCTTATTTTTGATATTTTTATGAAAATATCAATGAGATTTATTACTAGATCAATTTTTTTAATCATCTGTAGAACACTCAATTAGCTTGGCTTCATTCAACTTCGATTTGTATCAATAAATATATTTTTACATCAGCCTTTATTAAAACCATCATTATAAAATCCCCAATACCTATCTAAATTTAATAATATCCACAAATAATCATCAATTTCATATTTTTATTAAGGAAACATTTTTTATAATTTCTATTAAAAGTATAATAATTGAGTTTTGATGTAATGGGTACCAAGTAAATCACTACGGAATGCGTCTTTAGAACTCAATAGAGGGGAATTGAGGCATGAAAAAATCTTTAATAAATCAATAGAAACCCCATAAAATAAAATTTTTTCTGTTAATATGTAACCTTCCCAAATTTTGAGTTTTATCAAATAGTTTTTGGAGATGTGACTCTTATTTTTCCTAAAGATGTAAGAGATGGACCAGTGGGTTTGTTTCATACCATTATAGTATTTGATTATCAACACTATATTTACCTCAATATATTTAAAATGCATTTCCATTTCACTAAAAAAAATTTATACCATTAAGAATATCCCAATCCTATACAATGATCATATTCTTATCACCAAATAATGTTCAAAAATATAGAACCATTATCCATCTTGAGTCTTGGATGATCCAACCACCATGCATGGAACCTTGGGTGAATGATCCATCAATTTTCAGTGTGAACTTGTGTTCTAGATGCTATTAATAATTACAAATAGATTTTTCCCTTTGTATCTCTAAGATATTCTCATTTACTATAATTTTATTCTCCATATAGTTGTTGTTTTCCATGCATCCAAAAAAAGATGTCAATTCATTATTGATCAACTTGGGACTCATGTGTAAATGTTCAATAGTTACGCATTCCACTCCATGAATTTCCTAATTCTCAACCTCCCATAATTTCTATACCGTAGTCAATATGAATATATACCAAATCTAACCTTCAAGAAATATATATATTATTTTAAAACCATGAATCCATTAAAAAATCAACAGAGACTATGATATTTCAAAATATTGTCTTCCTATAAAGAATCCTCTAGAATAGAGAAACCCATTCTCCTTTATAAAAAATATGGAGCCACAATTCCACCATTGGATGAATGAAACATGTCTATTTATAGTAAATGGATATTTATATTTTTTTAATACCATTAATAAGTGGAATTGCCTCATTATGCACTCACAAAACAACAAATTTTTACTTTATTTTGATTTTATTATTCGATAGAAATAAAAATAAGCGGTATTAACCATGATTAATATCTCTATGATATAAAACTATTTGGTTAAGAATTTTAATGGTGATGAGAGGGTAAAAATTCCCTAATATTCTTCCTCTATGAGATGTATGTACTAAATAAAATCCCCCTATTTTTTATTTAGGAAGGAATTGGTAAATCAAGGATGATTAATGGTTATCTTAAAGTTCAAATCAAAATATAGGTTTCTAGGAAAGAGAGGGGATCCCCTACCTTATTGACCGTCTAAAAAATAATTACCCTTTCCCAATGGTATAATGGAACTGAAAACGAATAGTATATAAGTAATTGATAAAATAATACTAAAGTGCAGAAGGGTGTGATCTTTTATAGTGAATCGTATCCAGAGCTGACATGTATTTCTATCAATCATATGTTACTGTTAGAATCACAAAAGGATGTTTATAACACTAAGATATGGGAGTGAATTAGTTTTCGTATACATTTCTTCTAATTTTACCTTTATCTCTTTATTACCTCTTCACTTATTCACAGAGTGGATCTCCCTTTCTCATTCTCTCTCCTTCAATCGGTATGTAGAAATATATAGAATATGAATGTAGAACAATAGAACACTTGGATTTGTTGATGAGATCCATCCTCTTAAGGATTACTTCATCCTTGATGTATTGTGGTTATTGTCCCACATAAATATCTTCATTCTTATTATCAAAAGAAGCACAAGGAATGGTATGACCTTGATCCAATTATCCTTTCACTTATTAGGTATAATGAAAGTTATAAATTATTGTTTTGCTAACTCAACATAATACTAGATTCATCCAACTCCTTGTGAAGTAGATCAAAAATGAATCCCTTGTATCCCTACAGGAAAATGTGAATGATCTTATTAGTTGTCTGCATCAATCATGTAGATTTCCTCAATATTCATCATAAATCAATAGAAGATGATTTCATATATGATCTCTCACCTTGTTATCTTGGAATTTACCCTTATGAAGAATATTCAATCTCACTCTTCCTCGTACTTCTACATTATGAAGTCTTTAGGATGGATTTAACATATTAATTCAAATACATCGAATCAATGAAATTTAATATTGAATGATCTTATCACTTTATTAGCCTTCTTATTTAGTTCACATAAGATTAGAACAAGGTCTCTCTAATTCTTTGAGGCTTAATATTGGAAACATAAAAAACATTTACTAATCTATTTCTTTATTATTTTCAACCAAATAGATATACACAAGTCTGCATAATCGATCACTCTCTTACTTTAATTTCTTCTTCTTTGAATATGTATTCACTACACCATTAAAATATGTCAATTTGAACTTCTATTGTTCTTTTTACTCAAATTAATGAAATCCTCACCTTCTAAGAACTCAATATCTTAATTATTTATTTCATTCAAAATATTCCTATAAATCCAACTTAAAACTCATATCTTTCCTTCCTCATGATATTTAATATTGTTTTCTTTATTTAATTTTTTGTGTTAATATACAAAAATTACACTAGCATATTTTTTATTCCACATATCTATATATGGAATGAAGTAATACGATGCATTTAAAAACATGGAGTTACTCACACTGGGTCTTAGAAAAATTCTAGTGTTAAAGGAATCACTCTCCAAAAATAAACCACCACATGGTCTAACCTTTCATTTAAAAAAGGCTCTCTTATTTTCTAAAATGATCATCATAGTGGTATGGTGTTCATAATCAGACTATTTTTCATCCAAAATTCTCACCATGGTTACCAATATGGTGTTTCAATATGTATTTCCCAATTTTTAAAATATGGTGACTTTGATAAGTCTTGTTATTCCTTATTAGGAAAAAAACTCACCTAAAATTATCATTACCACAATATGGTGAGCACATTTTCCCATTTTATTGTGATAATAAAATTTACTACATTGTTGAAAACTTCATATTTTCATTTTAACAGTTTTGGTCTTCTCTTATTTAGTGTGGTTTCTCCTCTTCTCAAAGTACCATCTCTTTTTTTCAGTTGGCCCTCTAATCTCAACTGGCAGCATAATTAGTCAAATTAAATATGATTTTTATTCTATTAAGATCAGTATAAAATCGTCATTTTATATTTTTATTCTTAATATTTTGAATATAAAAACATTGAGATTTAGTCAAAATAGTTTCATATTTTCTTTAAGTGTTTATGGTTAAAAAGAGACTAGATAACCCTTAATCACAACATCGATTGGATTATTTAACGATTAAATAGAAATACATTGCATTTAAAAAAAATTATACACAGGCTGAACTCATGATTACATAGATGATAATTCATGTATATAAATCTTTGCAAAGAATTTTTACACATCTTCAAAACATGTTTAGATATCATGGGGATTTTAAAAAATTTAGTGAACATTGAAATTTAAGTATATCCTTAATAAAAATTACATAGATAAAAAATGATTCATATGTTGGAAGGCCATTGTAAAATATCATCTTTAATATGTAT
Organism: Viscum album; assembly: GCA_963277665.1. Taxonomy (NCBI): domain Eukaryota; kingdom Viridiplantae; phylum Streptophyta; class Magnoliopsida; order Santalales; family Viscaceae; genus Viscum; species Viscum album. The sequence goes on from OY728155.1 coordinate 731,737,216, forward strand.
ATTTCATACTTAACTCAATAGAACTCCACACTTCCATAATTCATCTTCAGATATTGTGAAATAATCAACACTCATCATCTAAGAGGTATTCATCACTTAAAATATCATTATCAATATTTTCCTTTTCCATAACCAATGCTATAATCTCAAATATTCATTTAAAATCAAGTAATTTAGATCCTTAATAATCTAATTGTGTCACATACATTATATTATCAAGTTTACTAGATAAAATGTTTCACATTAACTCATAATATCTTCCTTGTTCATTTTCCATGTGATTAATGGAAAAAATGGTTTCACATCCTCTTTTCACCCAATATATGATGGTAGAAACACTTACAAGATTAGATATTCGTATGGATTTATAAGTACTTTTTGGATCCTTATCATTCATAATTATTCCTTATTTGATAAAAAATACAACACATAAAAGTTGTGTTCTTAAATATCCCCATTTTCATTTGTTGTTAATACCACATCTCATTTTCTTCTATCTCTATCATTTTGACAATAATTACAAAATATATCAGGGAGGGTGTTATCACTTCATTATTAAAAAATTAACTGACAACCAATCCACCCCAAGTCTACTTGGGTTATAATTAGTGAAAAAATAGGGTTTTATTTAGATGTCAAGGTCATCCATTAATTAATAGAACATGATAACAACTCATACTATTTATCAATCCTTTTTCTCAAGAACTGCATAAAAATTTTCTGGTTACACCAACTAGTACCAATTAAAAGATATTTCTATCAAAAATATTCAACCTAAAATACCTTCACTTATCTAAGACACATAAATTAAAACATTTAAAAATTATATAGTAGGTTTCAGATAACAAACAACCCTATAACTCTTCAAGATTATTCATTTTTTCTTTTCATTTTTCAATTCAAATTGTCCCTATTAAGATCGGCCTTTTTTCATTCATAAACATCAAAGAGGGAATATACATATATATATCATTAATTTCATTTTTCAATAATTTATAGAAAATATAGATTTGTATTAATTGAATGGTTATATAATCATCTTCAAGATTAACCCCCAACACTCTTTGTTGGATCTCCAAATTTATTTATTTAATGTACAATTTTGTATTGGATGTTATTTTAAATTTCAATTGAAACATCAAACCATGATGGTAACTTATTTAGTTCTGGAATAATTATTAAAACTTACTTCACTCTATTAGTTATCCATTCCATAGCTAGCATCACCATCAATTACATTCATGTTAAGCACATTAAATGAGTAAATATGATATAGAATAATGTGTACCTCCTTGTTCTTTAATTTGAGTAGTCAGATTAAGAATTTATTCCCAACCAGTTGTCCATTTCCAATTTAGATTAAAGTCTATATTGACTCATCATGATTTTGAAACTATTTTCCAAATATTATTTTTATATGGGTTTTATGGGTTATTTTTCCCTCTTTGAGTTGGGTCTTTTTTTAACAAGAACAATATAGTAACAAGCCTCACATGGTATATCATTCAGGTTCTTCGTGATTTATTCTTAGGATGGAATATTTTATATATACTAATTTGAATTTTGTATGGCCTTATTTCCCCTCCAACATCACACTTTAAAATTATTTGGTTATCATTAATTTAAAAACTATCTTGAAATTTTTATTTGTATTAATGTGGAATCTTATCATTCTGTTTTCTCTTTACTTATCTTATTCTTCCATTTTCCATTCTTTTTTCAAATAACTTAGCCTTATTTCCATGTATATTTATGGATGTTATAAACCTTTTCGGTTATTTCATGTGGTATATTAATAGATTCCTATACCAAGTCAGACCTTTTATTTTAAGTTTACACTAATATTTTATTCTAGTTAGGCTTTATTACATTAACGCATCTATCCATGGCTAGTTTGTATGTGTTTGTAGAATGACCCATTTTTTAAGAAAGGAAGAAGTTGACTATTGTTGGAGTGTAAAATTTCATGTAATTATATGAATTTATTTAAGTATACTTCTTATTTTTTCAACTTCCTTGTTATTAATCCCCCATTTTCATCAGAATATTATTGGGTTTGTTATGTTAATCATTTTATAGAGCTTACTTGAAAAGTCTATCTATCTTTTATTCATTAGATTTTATATTATTCATTCTCTATTTATTTTTTAAAAATGAATAAATGAATTAATAAAAAATTTATCTCTCTTATGAACACATATATTTCACAAACAACCTTTATTTTTAATGTTTTTTAAATCATTTATAATTGTATATATTATTCCCTTTCACCTGCAGTTTTTTCTTCAATTTAGGATTGCTACCCCTTTATGTATGATCTCATTTTCTTATATATGATGAAACATTATTCTTGAATTGAAAATAAGAATGCTCAAATTTGTTACATTAAAAAAATAACGAAACATGATTTGGTGTACTTCTTTAAACTACATGTTTTCCAGATTTATACACTTTATATTTCCGTGAATTTTCCTTCATTTTTTGGGATTTATGAGGGAAACATTTAATAATGATCTAACTTCCAGACACGTTGGATGTAGAAGTGGGACCTACAATATTTTTACTCGTCCATATTTTTATAGATATTGAGTTCGAACCCTTACTATATAAGGTACTAGGTTTATCTTAAATTTAATTTTTAGAACTATATGATACCTTTTCATTAAGATTAATGTATCTTGATCAGTGGATTATCTAAAGATATTTGTTCACCAAATTGATTCATTTCAGTATAATAATTTTTACTTTCCATTTTTATGGAATAGAATTCCCTTTCAACTAGTTTTGAAGGCATGTCCTGAGTTTTTTCTAGATTTTATTAATTTATCTTTATTCTTCAATAGTCATATATTGATAATGTATATATCATTTTCTATTTTCTTCATTCCATATTCACATTACATCCTCGTATCTTTAGATTTACATTTATTATTTTTTCTATTTTCTTCTAGAAGATGGTTTGGATCTTTAATCATATTTTCCTTGAACTCTAGATTAGTATTCTTGACATTCGTTTCCTCTTAAAATGCATGGTTCTATTCTTAAATCCCTTTGATGAATTATTCTCTATCAAGATAGGTGATCTCTTTTTTCATGATTCTAATTGATTCATGGATAAAACTTAATTAATCCCTCAGAAAGTTTTAAATGATCTTCATCAAATAAGAACATGAATCACCATATGCTTTATCACATGATTCTAGAGATATTTGTACTTCAAAAATTGTTCAAGGCTCTAAAATAGGATAATTTTGATAAAAAAAATTATTACCCCCTCTTCATATAGGAATAGTTAATTACATGATGTAGGATTGATATAAATTACCTTAGTGGTGGATTCAAGCACTGTATTTTCAACTTTCATGTCAAATTTTTATTAATCATTATTGTTTGAGGAGAAAAATATTTTTCCTTCCTCCATACATGATACATATGTCTTCTCATTATAATATTATTTTTATACAGGTTATTAAAAAAGATATTTGTATGAAATCTATTTTTATTACCTTAATTAATATAGAGTATTATTTATATTCTCTATTAGAAGAGTCCTTTCTTAATTTATTTCCTTATCTTTTCTTCATGTTCTTTAGTTTCTTAGATGACATATCTTTCATGGTTTCCTTGAAAAGGAATTATCTAGATTCATTAAATACTTATTTTATATTTCCTTTGAAAAGAGAAACTCAGATTTTTTAAAAGAAAAATTAAATCTTAGTATCCAATATACGTGTGTATTACTCTAAACCCAATTCTTAAAATCACATAGGGATGTTCCCAACACAAATATAGGGTTTAATTAGTTTTGTTATAATTTTCATCCAATTTAAATTTTATCACTTTGTTACCTCATCAGTTATTCAATAAACATATCTCTCTTTCACTATATCCTTCCTTTGTTTGGAATGAAAGTATTTATGGAATAGGAAAATGGAACGAGTGAATGTATAGATTTTTTTATGAGGTTTTCCTCCCAAAGGGTGACTATTTTTCAAGTGTATCATAGTTATTTTCCCATGTACACTTCTTCCTTATCATTATCTAAATCATCACAAGATAGTTTATGACTTTGAACCTATTATCCAGGAACATATTAGGTATAATGAAAGAAAAATATTTCTATTCTACTATATCAATAAGGATTCAACTAACTTATTATGAATTAGATCACCAATAATGATCAAGTGTACCTCCAGGTAAATGCGAATGATATTCTTCCTCAAAAATATAAATCAAGGGGGTTACATAAATCATCCTCAAACTTCTAAAAAAATTAAAATATATCTCTCACTTTATTGGATTGGAATTTAATCTTTTGAAGCTAAGTAAAACTCAATCTTCCTTACTCTTCTACATCATAAAGGTTACAGTATAGATTTATTATATTATTTATCCTAAATAGAATTAATATAAATTAATATCATATGATCCTATCAGTTTATTATTTTTATTATTTAGTTCATAAAGTATTAGTATTGGGTATCTCCAATTCATTGATACTTAGAATATACAACATCAAATAGTATTAGAACTCTTTTAAATTCGTTCTTATAACTTAGAGGATATGCACAAGCATGCACAGTCAAGAACACTCTTACTTTTCTATGTTCTTATCAAAATATATATTTACATAAGCATGTTAAATGGATTATTTAATTTCTATTATTCATGATATAAATGTTTCTAAAATCATCACATTCTGATAACTTGGTATCTTCAGTGTTCATTTCATTCAAACTCTTCATATACATCCTGCTAAAGACTCAGCTATTTGTTACCTCGTACTATTTAATATCACAATCTTTATTTCCAATTTCATATTCCAATAAAAACACAAATTTTATATTTATCAATCCGAATATGAATATGAAAATTTTAGAAACATGATAAGTGATATAATGTGTAGTTACTCTTGATGAGACTCAAAGAACTTCATGCATTGATGGAATCTCAAAAAACTCACTAAAAATGAACCCTAAGGTGGTCCACCTCATCGTTTCTCATATGTGGTATTATTTTACAATATACTCATCACTATGTTTCGGTGTTCGTATTCTAACTATTTTGAAACTATAATTTTCACCATTATTTCCACTATATCATGTCCTTCTATCTTTCTCCTTTGTTGAAACACGATGAGTCTAATTTTCACTCAAAGTGAAACAAGTCAAATAAAATGATCATTACCATGGTGTGGTGAGTATCTTATTCTCATTTTACTATGAACAATACCTTTACTATAGTGTATCCAACTTTTTCTTCCCATTTTCACAGTCATGACCTTCTAATATTTGGTATGGTTGAGACACTCTTCAAGGTACCCATTCCTTCTTCATGAGGACCTTTAATCTCGACTAGCACTAAAATTAATCAAATTAAGTGATATATATTTTCTTAAAAGTTCATAAAAAAGAATCATCTTCATTGTTTATTATTCATATTTTGAATATGGTCCAATTATTTTTGGTACATATAATTTTATATTATCTATAATTTTCATGTTTACCAAGTGACTAGTTAACCCTTACACATAGCTCGGATGGACTTATGATATGATCACGTATAATTCATTTACATCAAGAATGATGAATACATATCTTGAAATCAAGCTTATACAGATGATAATTCATGGATACATTTCCTTAGAAATGTTTCTTACACATTCGTGGATCAAGTTTACATAGCCTGGGACTTTTCCGAATTTCAGTGTCCAATGACACTTATGCAGATCCTCAATCACCCATAAGCTGATGAAAAATGACTCATATTTTGGTGGACCTTTTTCGAATTAAAAATATAATATTTATATTTTGAAAATCACTCAATCAAACTAAGTCCCTTTTCAACTCATCATTAGGGCTTCTAAAGAAATCAAAACTCATCATGTAACATGCCTTCATTTACTATTTATACTGACTTCATCATCATTTTTAATAATAATCAAAGTTATGATATCAAATATAACTTTTCCATAAATTTATTATATCCTTATAGATCTAATCCAATGACATACATCTAATCATCGAGTTTGATCCAAAAACTATTTCACATTAACTTGTATTAACTTCCCCATTTTTGTATTATATGAGTAATGGAGGAACTTCTTTTACATCAAATTCTCCAAATAACTAATGATGAAAAATACACTTCTATGATTCAGTATGAATGGGGATTTTCAACCACTTCAATGCACCCCATCATGTATATTTATTACTTTATTAAAAAAAATACAACGCACCCAAGCTGGTTCATCATTGACCCAAAAAGACTAGACACAATCACTCCCTAGCCATGTTTTTCAAATCAACTATGATATACTTCAATCTCAACATTCTAATTCCTTCAGCATGTAAGGATCATGGGAGTTTCTTCCATCCATCTTATTGGTAACTTATTTTTACTAGATGGTCCAGAATGAAATTTTTTAGATATTTTTAATGCTTCTGATAATAGACTTTAGAAAATTGATCAATGAGATTATGTGATTGGAGAAGGAGAATAAATATATTAATTAAAGCCATTCTTTCACTGAAGGAATAAAAAAAAACTTCTAGTTGTGAGTATCCTTGTATAATTTTTTAACCATTGTTTCAATGTTCTGGATCCATACTCTTCCATTTAATAAGGAGGCTCTAAGATATTCCACTAGGACGTATTTTCTTAATAATCCATTCAATCTCTCGATCAGCTAGATCTTTCTATTATATAATTTAGGATTAAAAAACACAACTTTTAGTAAGTTTATCCTTTTTAAACTCCATATCTCATAGGAATTCATAATCATCTTTAAAAAAATATTGGCCATATGTTTTGCACTTATAAATATCATTATAGCATGAGAAAGTATAAGGTGGGTTATATAATAACTCCCATATTTACCTCTAAATAGTTCCATCTTTATACAATTAATATTTGTATTAAGGTTTCTATTTAGTTTATATTGCACTATGATGGAAAGGATAGGTGACAATGGGTCTTGTTGTCTAGTTTTTTGATAGAATTGGAAAAACTAAGCATTCTCTATATGATCATAACTAATAACTAGAAAAAGGATTAGTTTTAAAACACTAAGTAATTTAACCATGGAGATCATCTAAAACGTGGAACGTCCTCAAATACAATGTTATATTTCATATAATTATATATATTTTCTATATCCACTTTAAACATGATGTTTCCTCTGGTAACCATCTTGTCGATATCCGTAATCATCTCTCCAGCAAGAGATATTTCCAATTGTATTGTATTACCTTGGGAAAAACTATGTTATTCCTTCGAAACTAGATTAGGAAACAGGGCATGATTCTATCATTATGGGGGTTTTCAAAGAATTTTAAGTAAATTTTCACCTGATGATGGGATGAAAATTATGGAATGAATTCAGGTGTTTCAACTTTGGAATGAGAATAAGGGTAGTTTAACACACTGCTCTTAGAAGTGATCCCCCGCTAAAATTTTCTCCATGTAATAATTTTTTATAACAACCTATGCACTAAATAATATCTAGGGAATATATCTGGACCTCAAGAACAATTATGGTTCATACCTTTCATTTATTTGAGGATCTTTTCTTTTTTGAACTATCCTCATGTATGGTTTTGGTGTAGTTTCTGATTGCATAAGGATTAATAATGAAATATTATCCTCTTTATTGACTCTTGAGTATCTCCTATAATGGATTTCACCTTATTTAGTGAGAAAGGTGGAGAAATAATCAACTGTGAAGGGCCATGTGGTGTTTAGATATTTATTATAGGATCCATCCAAAATCTGTAAGATTATATTATGTATAATTTTCTTTTCTTTGATGCATACATTTAATTTATCAGTGTCTTTATCCTCATCCTTAAGTTAATGATTCCTAGATTTTTCATTTTATATATATTGTACTTTTAGGTATATGTTGACCCATTGAATTTTTTTAGGTTAGGTTTTTTAATTTCTCAACATCCCTATATTCATGTAGGCTTTGTTGTTAAGTTCAATCTCATTTTTGACTCTCTTATATATGCTCAAAGTGTTGGTTTTGATTTTTCCCATTATTGAATATATTCATTCAATATTCTAATTTTGTGTTTTAGAAAAGAAAATTAGTTTCTCCCCCATTCTTACCTGCAATGTGTTCTTCACAACTTTTAAAAAATATTATTCTATAGGCCATAATTTAGAAAAACCCAATTATATAATCATTAAAATTAAATGATTCCATTTGAAATAGTATGGGAGAATGATTTGTTTAATTGACACCATATTCCCTTGTGGACCATAATTTTTGTTACACCTAATAAATTTATCAATAGGGTATCCGATATCTATTAACTTGTTGTCCTTGGGTTAAACATGGATAGGAAACTCAATAAAACCTGAATTTATACTATATCTCATTTTTCATAAATGAAATTAAAAAGGTTATTTTAGTAATGTTGGGAAATCTTAATGATGGTGATTTGTTGTGAAGAGAAACTAATCCATTTGAAGGTTCTCCTTCTAGAAATCCATACGTGAGTGTTTTTAGGGTCTAAATGAAGGTGGGTTTTTTAATATACTTTGTAAGAGAAATACTTGATAGAATCAACCTTTTATTTCATCTTGAGAATAATTGTAATAGAAATGGGACAAGACTTCCCTTCAAAAGTAATTAATTCACAATTAGTCTAGACTCCGAGCCACCTTATATTCCAAATGATGGTTGGGATCATGATTGAGAAAGGGTATAAACCTTAATGGTTTAAGTGAGGATTCCTCATAAAGAATATAGGTCATCACCTATGTGATTCCTAGATATGTCTATAGTTGACAAACCATTGTCCACAAGAGGGTGTGCCCGGGTCAACTTTTTAGACCCCTCTTTCAAGGAAGGGGTTAGAAGGAACTCATCATCCAAGGATGATAGGGTGTTTAAGGATTACCTGAAACCCAAGAATAGGGTAGGTATATTAATTAAAGAACCAATATATCCATCTACTACAAGAAAAGAGAGGACTTATTTCCTCTAAGAACCAAAAGTAGAAACCATTATTTCGGCTATAGTGGGAGGATCAGATGAAACATGCTCCACTTTCATTATGGGAAAGGTTACTTCAATAAAAAGTTACTCTTACTCATTGATTTTTATATTATTAATTCCTTTGAAATAATTTATTTTCACTATTGATCCATAGACTAACCCAAATACCAACGCTTCCTAAGTTAAAGGGTATACATTGATACCAATCGTAGAATATATCAACTCCCCTTAGTATTGAACCTCCTTGAATAGCTCTACTACCATGCCTAATAGGTCATCATCCATGTTTGGGGCCCCAGACTGAATAACCTACACATGTGTCTCCTCAGTTTCCCTATGGAAAAAAATAGACCTATAAGAGGAATGGTAAACCATCAAAAGTGTTTCACTATACCCTCTTGAAAGATCTTATTTTGGGGCATGATAAGAGGATGTATATATCATATGACTAGACATTACATTAATATGTAGCTAGAAGTGTGAGAAATACCCACATTCAGTTTTAAAAAACAACATATACTAAAAATAAATGTACTTTCCCACACAAATAATGATATATTGGGGAATAGTAACATAAAAATTCATATTCACGCATTTTTGGATTTCCATCGCATTATTCATGGTGAGCATGGGGGAATTATCATAAATAAATTACAAAAATAGTGTACACAATTCCTTTCAAAATAACTAGAATGTAAAAGGTAAGGGAAAGTCCTATAATTCAGCCTTTATGGAGTTCCATATGAATCTTCACTTATTGAAAATCTAAGAGTAATGCATCTGAGGTGACACAAAATATTCTTTAGAAAATAAGTGAGTGGAGAAGTACTTTCTATTCAGAATCAAAACCACCATTGTGCCTAATAAAATCTAAGAACTAATCTCTTTCTCAAAATAAGCCACTAATTGGAAATCCTTTTTAAATTTGGATATCATCATGAAGTTTTGTTAGACCATTCCTTGGTCGAGATAGAGAATATGGGGTCTGATTGAATATATTCTAGAACCCTATTCGAAAAAAAAAACTTATGCCAAATGCATGGGAGATCTATAGCTGGTGATGGAGGCCTCCCCTTCATGAGAAGCACCTTGTAGGATCCAACAACACAAAATGATCCATTTAGGGTAGATCGTCTTTAAAGTGGTAGTAAATCCTCTGAATGGTTGACAATGATGATCATATTATAGAGAGTCCCCACTATTGTAGATAATTATCCCACAAATAAGTGAAGGGGGGATTCCTTTAATAACGGTCCATAACATCCTCGACGCCTAAATCACCTGAGATACCATCATCTAGTGTCGGTTAGGCCTCCTGTAGCCACTAACCGCCGGTAAGTTTGGAATTAAAAATGGATACTATATGGGTGGGGGATAATCTGTTGAGATTCAATCTTGGGCACACTTAATAATTGGGTAATCAAAGTTAGACTGTGAATATAATCTATTTGCGCATGTATAATTGACACCACATACCATCATCTAAGAATTTATTGTTAAATCTCATCCTTCTCCAATAAGTTTGAATTCACCCTATTTCTAGAAAAAGTGGATGATCATCTTATGGTGATATTTATTCACCCTTTTCATAGTTGGATGAATCATGTTAGTGGAGAGCTATAAGAACCATCATTCCATTAATTATTAAAATGAATAATGGGATTAATTTTTTAAAAAAACAATTTAAATCATATAGTTAAATTCATAAATTGTGAGTATATATCGAGAGTGTTCGAACTCTTTAATGATGTGAAAGAGATGTTATATTTTTATTTATGGACAATTGAATAATGTTTTGATGTAATCAATTACATTCTACTCTACCAAAGATTTGGACTATCATATCCTATAAGTGGATTTGTTATAACCCATCACAATGAAAGATGTGTAATTTCTTCATCAACACTGGTCTAGTTTTTTTGATGATTCGGTCAACATTATTTCATTATAAGTATTCCTCGATCTAAAAGTTTTTTCTTTTTTCTATATTTTTTTGGGTTGGTCATTTGGATCATTTTTTGTTTTTATCAATTTAAGTGGTCCTGTTAGATTAATCAATCTTCTAACATACTATTAATTATCTATGAATTCCATATAATCTTGAAAAAGAAACATTATAATTAAGTTACCACCGCCTATTATTTTAAAATAGCTTACTCTGGTTTCAGATTCAGTGTTGTTGGTAATGTTAATAAGTTTGGAATATAAGAAAAATGGAATTCCATGTGCATCAACGATTGCATAAAATGTATGAAGATCTAGAATAAAATTAAGATTATATTGCCGAAAATTTAGTTTGAAAACCGGAACCAACTAAGGATAATCCTAAACAAGATTCAATTACAACGTCGAATGGAGGATATCACACTACTAAAAAAACTATCCCTTAACAACGTTGGTATTTATCTGTGCTAAAAAATGTTGATAAATGCAATATTTACCAGCACGGATTCATATAACCTTATATCAGTGTTTTTTCGGCTGATAAAGAGAACATTTGTCAGCACATTCTTTTTAGCACTAATAAAGGGTAACATTTATCAATTCATTATTTTTAGTGCTAAAAAAGGGTACCCTTTTTCAGCACTTTGTTTTTAGTGATGATAAATATTTATTTCCTCAACACTTTTTTAACGTTGATAAAGGTCCAAATAAATAAAATGAAATAATCAAACAAATAGAAAATAAAAATTTAATTTATTAAAAAAATCTTTTTAAAAATATCAATTAAATAGTTAGTGATAAAAATGAATAAATTTATTTTATATTATTAAATATTAAAAAAATATTAATTTGATAATTATGATAATTAATGTTATTAAATTGTACATATTAAATATATAGATAGGTATTAATGTATACATATATGATTTATATATTACAAAAATATTTATGCAAATTAAATAAAATATTCATATATTTTTTGAATAATGATTTATAATTAAAAATTACTATGAATTAAAAATACTGACTAATTGCTTAGTACACAACATATAATTGAATGTCGTTTGATTTTTCAATTTGACATAAATCAAATTTTTGATACATTTATTTCCCATATACGAAATTAATTCATTTTTATATACAATGAAAACTTTTAAAAGTTATGCATTTTTTAAATATTGTTAAAGTGTACTTATTATTAATTTATTGAATTTCAATCATTTTGAACATATATGCTTGCACATAAAATTAGATATTCAGTAATAATGTTAAAAATATATTTAAAAATATATTTATAAATGAAAATTCACTATATTTATACAATTATATATTTATAATTTTAAATAAATAAATATATTTTTTTTAAAAAAATATAATTATAAATAAATATTTATATATATTTAAATAATTTTTAAATTGATAATAATATTACTTAAATAATTAATATATTTACTATATTTATATTTATATATATTTAATATATATATATTTGTTTAATTATATAAATATAAATAATGAAATAAATATTATTTAATAAAAATATTTCTAAAAATATAAATAAATAATTATAAAATTATAATTAATATAGTCGAAAGGCCCAGGAGCGAAAGCTCACTCCTACCACAATTTATTAAAAAAGAAAGGGGGGGGGAAGAGGAGGTCAGCAGTACAAGGGAGGTTTACAATATCTGGTAAAAATCATGCCACGCGCATCAGCCTCCACAAGGTGCGTGCAACAAATCGGAGCATGAAAGGACCATTCCGAAGAAGAGTCCAAAATAGCTTTCTTTGACAGAGCATCAGCAACCTGATTCGCCTCCCTGTAAACATGCGTCACATCAATAGTTATACCAGCAATAAGCTGTAAGCACTCAATCCAAGAAGGTAGCAGCACCCATGGAACATCCCTTGACCGCCGCCTGAGGAGATCAACAGCCACCATTGAATCTGATTCCAACCAAAGAAAGTGCCAACCATGCTGGACCGCATACTTGACCGCCTTGATCATCGTTCATAACTCCGCTTCAATGGCATTGACCTGTCCAATGATGTGATAAAAACAGCCCTTGACGAAGCCACGATAGGTGCGGAAGACACCACCACAGCCCAAAGTCCCAGGTGCGCCAGAAGCCGCCCCATAAACATTCACTTTCACCCAAGATGGGATGGGAGGTATCCATCACACTGATTTCAGAACCAGTGGTTTTTTCACCCTGCCTGAAACACCAAAGTTCCGTAAGATAATAAGGTCCTCGGTGTTGTTGTTCATGCATCCAGTCTGCAGGTTGGACGCACTGCACACTGCCCAATGAATATGCCTCACCCCATCCTGAAAGGATGGCTTCACATCCTCAAAAACCAAGGCATTTCGTGCCTTCCAGATGAAACCGCAAGCAGCCGCTGCTGCCACCAGAAGAAGGTTGCCGACCTACGCGCTGCACCGAGCAGCAGCAACCGAGGCCAGACAACCTGCCAAATTATGTAGCTGCACTCGGCAGCCGGTGATGTCTTGAATGTATCTCCAGAGCCTACCTGAAAAGTCACAGAACAAGAAAATATGGTCTATCGATTCCTCAGCTGCAAGACAGAAAGGGCAGACCGAAGCAAGGCTGATTCCAGCCTTCTTGAGCAGAATTTGTACAGTAACCTGGCCTTTCCAAGCTTTCCATAGCAGCAAAAAATCAGTAGGGGGAATGAAATGATTTCGGAAGGCCAAAAGCCACCGTGGGATGGTAACCTTCCCATCACACATGGAAAGATAGAGGGCACGAGTGGTGAGGGAACCTGTGATACCCGGCTTCCAAATGAGGGTGTCTCTGTCAATAAAATTGTAGCACTGGATGTCAGCCTGAATCTGAGCGGGAAGGAAATCGTAAGTATCCATTGAGGTTCCCTGAAAATCAGCAATGCTGATGTGTCTCAGATGAGGTGGGATATCCACGTCTTCTTGAATTGTCTTATTTAGCCAGGGAGTCCTCCATGCATTCAGGAGGGAGTCCCTACAAACAAGCCATCTGGCGGAGAGCATACACTTATTGAAGGTTGATTTCAAAGTAGTCCAAACAGAGGAGGAAAGATGGTAAGAGTATCCATTCAGAAGCTTAGGGATGAGCCTGGCTGAGATAAACTCCATTGAATTATCATTGTGGGTGAATAAGTTCCATGCAAACTTGCTGATCAAAGCCTCATTGAAAAGACCCAAATCCTTAATGCCTAACCCCCCCATATCAACTGGTTTAATGCATTCCCTCCAAGCCACAACAATCAGCTTCCTTTCATTGATGGAAACAGTCCATATAAAATTCCTGATGAGCCTTTGAAGGTCTTTGAGCAAAGCCTTTGGCCATTTGTAGATAGAGAATCCATACACAAACATAGAGGTAGTCACCGAATTAACGAGGCAAATTCTTCCAGCCTGAGACATGGATTTTCCTTTCCAAGATGCCATTTGCGCAATTATATGAGAGGATATGGACTGAAGATGGAATCTTTTCACTCTTCCCCAAAAGAGGGGAACTCCAAGATAATTAAAGGGAAGCGAGCCCTTCTTCACCCCCAGCAGCCTAGTAACCTTGTTTTTCTTCCTGGCTGTCACTCCCTCTCCAAAGACCACAAAATATTTCTTCCAACTAATAGCCTGCCCAGCCACATCCTCATAGTGCCTAAAAATGGCCTTTATTGATGACACCGTCCGTGAGTTTGCCTGACCAAAAAGGAGAATATCATCAGCGTAGAGAAGGTGGGAAGGAGTGAAGAGGTCCCTCCTGGCATTAATCTGACTATAAAAACCAGTCTGCACAAGGCTATTCAGACAAAGGCTTAAGTAATCCTCAGCAATGGAAAACAGAAGCCCAGATAGGGGGTCTCCTTGTCGAAATCCTTTGGAGCACTGGAAGAAGCCTCTGGGGGAGCCATTGACCAAGATAGAAAGCCTAGCACTCTGAAGTATGGAAAGGACCAAGCTGATGAATTTAGATGAGAAGTCATGCATACTAAGGATAGACATCAGAAAACTCCATTTCATGGTATCAGAGGCTTTAGAGATGTCAATCTTCACTGCAAGATTCCCGTTTTTCACCTTTCTTTTCATGACAATGATGCATTCTGAGGCAGTGAGAATGCAGGTTTGGATGCTCCTACCTGGGACGAAACCAAACTGATTAGGGGTGATGATTCCTTTTACCACATTACCCAATCTCATGGCAATGATTTTACTGATAATCTTGCGTATAGTGTTCCCTATTGCAACTGGCCTGAAGTCCTTAATATCAACAGCATTGTGCTTCTTGGGAATAAGGGCAATAAAGTTGGAATTAGAACCATAGGGCATAAAAGCAGTGAGGAAGAAGTCTCTCACTGCATTGGTAACCTGATCATGAATAATTTCCCAATTGAACATAAAAAACTTGTTGGTGAACCCATCAGGTCCAGCTGCACTGTCAATATTAAGAGAAAAAAGAGCCAACTTGACTTCCTTTCCCCCAGGTGGGTCAACCAAAGAGGCGTTGATACTGTCATCAATGGACGGGGTGATGTTGTTGACAATCATCTGTGTTCTATTAGCCCCATTATCAGAGTAGAGATCAGAAAAATAGCCAATTACCGCATCAGAAATCTCATTATCTGCGGTAATCAGCGTCCCATCAATCTTAAGGGCAGTGACTCCCCTCCTGATCTTACTTTCTTTACGAAGACGGTGAAAAAAACAAGAGTTCCTATCCCCATCTTTTAACTATTTTACATTATACAGAGACCTGGCTAGATTTTCTTTGGTGTTCAGCAACCCATCAAGCTTTGATAAGGCCTGAATCTCATCAGTCGAAGGCATGGAGTTCAGATGATTAATATTCTGGCAGACCAAAAGGTGATTTTCAGCATCCTTGATGTCCTCATCTAGCTTAGAGAAAGAGTTCTTGCTCCATTCCTTCAATTTCATCTTAACATTTTTCAGCTTTGAGGAAACAATTTTGAAAGCAGACCCCAGGGCCGTAGAATTCCAGGCGGCGATCACAGCCTCCCGACACCCTGGGATGACCAGTCAAGCATTGTTGAACTTGAAGGGAATAGGGTCCAGACGGCCGCCATTGAGGGAGATGTCAACCACTTGAGGGTTGTGGTCAGAGTGAATTCTTGGGAGCACAAAACCCGAGGCTGAGAAGCTGTCATTCCTGTCATCAATCTGGAATAAACACCTATCAAGCCTGCTTGCTTTCCTACCATTCGAGGTGTACCTGCCCCAAGTGAAGTCTGCACCAACCATTGTAACCTCAACCAGATTACAACGATCAATGCAGCTGGAGAAGTCACTAGCAGCAGTCCGGTTGAAGTTGGAACCAGTTTTTTCCTTAAGCCTAATAACCGTATTGAAGTCACCCAAAAGAATCCAGTTGTGAGGTGCTTGAGTGGAGAAAAACGTCAGCTCATTCCATAGGTCCCTCCTTTTCACGTAGGAGTTTGAAGCATAAATGCAAGAGACACAAAAGGTAGCACTCTGTATTCCAGCAACAACAGAGACCATTTGTCCATCCTTGGAGTGAGAAAAGATATTGACAGATTCATGCTTTAGAACCCATAGGCTCTCCGCATTGTCTTCATTTTGGTTGTGATCAACAAACGAGTAACCAAGAGAGCTCCACTTGAATGCCTTCCAGCTAGCAAAGTTTATTCTTGGTTCAGCTAGACCAATAATGAGAGGCTTGTTGGTCAGTATAATATGTCTAAGGGCCTTGACCGTGGGAGCATTCCCAAGCCCCTAAAAGTTCCAGAATAATATCTTCATTTATTGAGGGCTGTCATGGCCCTTGTTTGGGCCCCCTCTGCCCGGGAGGTGTCTTTCTTATCCCTGATCATCTTCCCCTTGTTAGTGGGGGTATGAACCCTTTTAGCTGGTCCTTCTGGCACAGATTCCGTTGGCTCATCGTCACCAGACTGTCCGTTCCCAGCATCATCCGACCACAGCACCCCAGATAAAGGGGTAAATTTATTGGAGGAAAGGGGGATTCCCCCACCCTAAGTCCCCTCCTGTTTCAACCTTGCAGCTCTGCTAAGTGGGACAGGAGTGAAAAGAGTCAGATCCCCTGCAAGCTCCTGGCCATGTGCCAACTCTGAAGAGATGCCCTGGGAAGGGGTCACAGCCAGCTCATTCATAAATGTGATACCCAAGGACTGTGAAATCAAAGCCTCATCAAAAATGGGCAGTTTAAGAGGAGCCAAATCACACAGACCAGTAGCAGGATCCTCCACGGGAACCAGGGTCTTCAAAGGCACCATAGGAGATTCTGGATGAGAAACACCGGCAGCATTCTGTGATGCGGCATTATGAAAAACAAGAGGCTGGGCAGCCAACACCTCGGCAGAAGAAGCAGACATCATCGCGTTCGGAGCAGGCTGGGCATTAGTTTGTGAACCAGGCAATGGATGTTGATCCACATGTCGAGTGATGTCCAAATCCCCAGACACCTCCAGTGGATCCTCAACATCAACCTGTGAGAGGTGGTCAAAAAAGGCATTCTCAATGTCCACAATTCCAGCAAGAAATAAGATGTCAGGATGAAGTGGCACAAAATCATCATCCGTATGTCTCTGATTGGAGGTGGGTTCATGTGCACGCCTCTTCTCAGCAGCCTTCTTACAGGTACCCTCATCATGGCCCTTCCCCAGACAGAAGGTGCAAGTGCTTGCCCTCCTGCACTCCTCAAGAAGATGGCCAAAGAAGTTGCAGCCTTTACAAAACTTCGGCTTCCTTTCATAGAAAATAGCCAAAGAGAAGCTATCATCCCTGGTGTTCAGAATGACTTCCTCAACCAGTGTGCCTGCCATGTCAACCTCAACCAGTACACGGGAAAAATGCCCAAATCTTGGGTTGTCAGTTTTCCGATCCATGCGAATTGGATTACCCACAGCCGATGCAATATCCCAGAGAATTCGGGGATGCCAGTATAACCAGCTGAGCTTGTAGATGCGGATCCACACCTGCACATGTGTGTTGGTAACATTAAAGGGATCAAAATTCCGATCCCATTCCTGAATTCGTAGGATGCCAGGCTTGAGGGAGATAGAACCAAAACTCCACGCCTTCCTTTTGCACTCATCATTTGGAAACACAACATGAAATAAGCCTCTCCCCATAGAAGTCATTTTCCAATCCTCAAAGCCCCAAGCAGTGGCAATTTTCCGAATCAGCTCATCAAATCGCAACATTCGTTCACCTTTTGGGGTGATGATGTGCGCAATGATTGAGAATTTAAAAAGGCTTACTCTTTCTTCAATCGCCTCCTGATTGGCGGAGACATGGGAAACCCTACCCTTCTTGATCACCCTACCCGGAGAGGGGGAGACGAAGTCCGTGAAGTTTGGATTCGCAGCAGAATTGAGAACATCCACAAAGGATTTCTTCGAGCCTGAGGGCTCCGCCGCAGCATGCGGGGCACAACGAGAGAAAATATCCTTGTGCCCTATGCAATAGAGAGAATTCCCCAGATCCAGAACCTTAGCCGAGGGGTCCTCAAGAGATTCCCGAGCAAGACGCCCAGTATCACCCCGAACTCTCCCCTGAGTCGCCATCCGCCTCTCTTTTCATCATTATCTTATAATTAATATATTTAAAAATGAATTCATTTAAAATATTTATTTTTTTATATATTTATTAGGTATGTATATATATTTCAAATTTTTATTTATATTTATAATTATATATCCTTTAATAGTGCTATAGTATTAAACACTAATAAAAGCATCTTTATTTGTGTTTTTTTCACAATGATAAAGATGAGGCCTTATGAGCGCTAAAAAAAGCGCTGATAAAATGAAATTTTATCAGTTCTATAAGATTAGAGCTGGTAAAAGGGCTCTTTATTAGTGCATTTTTTAAAAGCGCTAATAAATGTTTCATGATATAATTAAAAAATCGTATCCATTTGTGAAACTACTGTGATATCAGAAGTTTTCGATTAAAGCCACCCACTATCAGTGCTCCTACATTGTGAATCAAGGCTATAATCAGACCACTAAACTACTTCCAGTTGCTCAAACATCTTGTCTAATATCCTGTGTTTGGCTGCATTTAGTGTTGTTTAAGAAGGCCTCAGTTTTTTTCACCCAATCGTGGTAGTCCATTCGATTTTTTTTGTATTTCTATTTCATTATTTATTTCTTCTTCGATGATGTCGTTATTTGTGATTTGGTGATTCTATACTAGTAAAGTAGGGCTTCATATTTTCTCAGTTTCCAAATTAGATTCAACTGTTGATCACTCATGAATATTTTTTTGCTTCGGGACACGATGGTGACACGTGGAGTCATATGGAGTTTAGTATGATGTTTTATTTTGTTTACATTTCAAAAATTGATTACCCAAAGTTATCATAAATATTTTTCATTCTTTATTTTATCCATGTATTACATACATGAGATATCATAGAAATTGAAACTATGGGGTTTGGGTTTGTGGGAGAAGAATGTAGGTTAAGGGACTTCTTTTATATTATACTACTTTATATCTTCTTTTTTATACTTATCTGGGTTGGTGTGGTAATCCAATGTATGGATGAATCATGGTTATTTTTATTTAAATTTTATTTCAACTATTTTTATTTATATTTTAGGCTGAATCATTCCCACTCTGTTTTTTTTTTCATGCCCTAGAACTTGTTTCCAGCCTAAGGGGAATCAAGAATGACCCTTGGACCCTATCATTATATAGATTTACATTCCATCCACAACATTTGAAAATGTTACTCAATTTTCAATGGGTGTCAACATGGGTTATCAATCATTCTTTTAAAATCTGTAAAACACTTCCCTCAAATGCATATATTGGGAAATAAATATTCCATGAATTTCATGAGTCACCTAAAAATAAAATAAAATATTTTCTCACTAACTGGTAACATTTAAACATTTGGTCATTATTAATGCAAAAAATTATTATCATCATTCATCTATGGAACCTATAAATATTATGTCATCTACATTGATAAACACTTTTAATATGTCCATAAAATTAATTTTTACATAATGTTAATGACCAATTCCTTATTTTTTAAATTAAAGTTTCTTTAATAATTCATCTAAACTTTAATACCAAGCACATAGTTCTTATTTCAATTCATACATCACCTTTTAAATTTATAAAAAATATACTCATCTTCAAGAATGAGAAAACTATCAGTGTGTTTGATGTAATTCATATTCGTGTAATCCATTAGTAAATGCTAATTTTACATTTAGTTGGAGTACCTTGAATTTCCTTGGGATGGGTCTGTGAGGTGATATGACTTCCCAAGAGTCTTGAAATGTTTTCATAATCATGTAATCCATTGCCTATGACTTGAACTTTTGATAATGATTATCTTTTATGTATTTATTTATATGTTTTATAAAATTTATCTTTTATGAACCCAATAGGATGGATATGAACTCAAAATTGATGCAATCTAATCGTTTGACAAAAAAATATAAATATGAGGTTAAAGAGTTTATCATGTTTTCAAGAGAGAATATTGAAGAACCTTTTTAAATCATCTATCTGTTTTCACTTTGTTTTTATCTAAGAAAGATCAGTCTAGATAAGTTGGAAGAATATTTATGTATATTTGGATACATTGATCAATGAAGCCAAGACAAAGATTGATTGTGCATCACTCATAAATCTAATAACAAAACTAAGGATTCTGTATGAACTTCACTACTGTTGGTTAACTACCTCTTAGTATAGAATCTATCCGGAACATCCCACCCAACATCCCCATGATTCTCTCTTCTAACACATAAATAGAAACAAATTAATTAAATTCCTGAAAACAGGGATACATTTTTTAAACTAAGCTAATTCATTGTGTAAATATTTTATTGAAAGAACATATTATTGAAGAATAAACATGAGAATCAGAAAATGCTATAAAGGAAAAACATTCCAACTTGTTTAAATAATTAATAAAATTGAAAGGAATAGAAGTTTATTCTTTATAATTTGATTTATTCTTAATTGGGGTGCCCTATCCAACTTTTAGGTTACTTCACTCTTAAAACTGTTTCACCCCTAAAGTGGTTCATTTGTCACTGTATTTAAAATTACCTCCACTTCCTTTGCAGGAAGAGAAATATATCTACCTCTACTCAATTACAGAGGTAATCATGATGTTGGAATAGTAAAATAATTTCCACAGAATTAATATATTATTTCATATATATGTTTAATTTATTTCTTTCAAGTATTACTCACATAAAAATTGTTTTCTTATAGAGGTATATTATTTAGTTTGATTTGGGGTTCTCAATTCTTATTTCATCAATTTCATCACCAAAATTTCAATAGAATTATTCTCCCTCAAAACCTCTAACCTCTGTAATGTTGAAATTTTTCACTTTCTTTCAAGTTCTCTCCACTTCTCAATCATTGAGGTAATATTTTTTTATTCGGAGTAAAATCATAGCACATAGAATTAATGTATTATTTCATATTTATGTTTAATTTATTTATTGTTAGTATTACTTATAATAAATTTTATCTTATACATGTGGATTTTTTTTGAGTTGATGTGGTTTTTTAAATCTCGCCACGTAATGTTGGAAGTTCGAAAAATAAATTCAAAGGAAATCATGGTAACATTGACAGTTAAGAATTTTTTGAGACTTTGGGACATTTAGGATTCATCTTCCCCACAATTCGGCAGATGATGTGACTGTAACTCCAATTACTTCTCTCATTTCATATTGATATTAATTTTAGTAAAAAAATACAACTAACTCTATGTTTCCATTATCAATTTAATATCTAAATTTGACATAAAATAATATCACTCACTGAAAACTGATCAAACGCACCTGGATTTTCTTGATAATTTAGGGTATCGATTCATAAATCATTTTTTGATGTGTAGGAAATGGTCTCACATAAAACTGATACATGATGTAATACATATGAGTCAAATTGTGTGTTTCATGTTTAAAATGGAATTTTTGTAAAAGAATCCCATGACATACTAAAAACTGAGAAAATACATTCAGATTTTCTTGAAAGTTTAGAAAAAAAATCCTTATGTGATTTAGAATGTGTAGGAATCATTTTCACCTTAATCTGATGCATGTTGTGATTGGTATGACTCTATGTGCGTCTTTATTTAAAACCGACATCAATTTTAGTAAAAAAACTAACATTATTAAAAATAAACAAACACATTCAGAATTTTTTGATACTTTATATCAATGATCCATAAGTGATTTGAGACTTGAATGAATCTACCGAACCTCAATCTGACACATGGTGTGACCGATATTACTTTGAGTGCATGTTTCTATTTATAATTGATATCAATTTTAGTAAAAAGGACAACTAACCCACTCAAAACCAATAAAACCCATTATAATTATTTAAATACATTAGGACAATGATCTATAAGTCATTTTTGAAGTGTAGGAATCAATCTATTGTCAAATCGATACATGATGTGATCTTTAGGAGTCAAAGTTCGTGTTTCATGTTTAAATTGACATTTAAGTAAAAACAACAAGTGACTTACTCAAAAATGAGGAAATACATTCATATAATTTTTATATTTTATGTTAATAATCTATATATGATTTGAAATGTGTAGGAATCAAATTAAACTCAATCTGATGCACGGTGTGACCAATATGACTCTAAGTGCATCTTTATTTAAAATTGACATAAATTTTAGTAAAAAATAAAAATGACCTACTCAAAACCAAAAAAACTAATTCATATTTTTTTTAATACTTTTCTAAATTGATAAATGAGTGATTTGAGATGTGAATTAATCAGTCGCACCTCAATCTGTTGCATAGTGTGATCGATATGAGTCCAAGGGCATGTTTTAATTTAAAATTGGCATCAAATTTAGTAAAAAGGAAAACTAACCATCTCCAAACTGAGAAAAATCATTCAAATTGTATAAATTATTTACAAAAAAGATACATAAGTCATTTTCGATGTGTTGTATTTCGGCTCACCAAAATATGATACACAATATAATCGATATGAGTAAAAGCGCATGTTTTAGTTTTGAAATTACATTTTAGTAAAAGACACAAGTAGTGTACTCAACGCTATGAAAACCCATTCAGATTGATTTTATACATTACGATAATGATCCATAAGTCATATGGAATGTTTAGGAATCAGTCTCACCTCAATATGATGCATGGTGTGACCAATATGACTCAATGTGCATTTTGTATTTGAAATTGTCATCAATTTTAGTAAAATAGAAAATTTCCCTACTCAAAACTGATCAAATACGTTATGATAGTTTTGATAATTTTCAAAAATGTTCCATATGTCATTTAAGACGTGTTAGAATCAGACACACCACAATCTGATACATGATGTTTCTGGTATGACTCAAAGTTTCTGTTATCATTTTAAAATAGGTATTTTAGTTCAAAAAGTTTCAATCACTAATAACAGATAAAACAAACTAAGATTTGCTTGAAACTTTTGGAGAATAATACATAAGTAATTTATGAAATATAGGAAACCTTCTCATGCTAAACAATACATTATGTGGTTGGAATGAGTCAAAGGTTCATGTTTCTAGTTCAAAATGACATTTTAGTAAAAAAGACAATTGACATACTCAAACCCAAGAAAACACATTCAGATTATTTTGATACTTTAGGACAATGATCCACAAGTCATTTGAGAAATTTTTGAATCTTTAGCACCACAATCTGATGCACAGTGTGAACGATATGACTCCAAGTGCATCTTTTTAATTAAATTTGACATTAATTTTAGTAAAATTGAAAATTCTAGTTAATTTATTTATTTATATTAATACTAATATAAGAATTGTTTTCTTATACATGTCTGTTATTTTTCCAAAGTAGGGGTGGTTTGTTTGGAAATAGAAATATTCAAGTCAATATTAAAAGATAAATGAGCATTTATATATTTTAATATATGTAATAATTTTTATTTACATAATTTGATGAACAGTTTTCTGAAATGTCTATAATATAGAGTTTTGTTCTTGTGTTTGTGTTGCAAATTTCATCTCATTTAAATCCTTTATTAGGACTAGTTTTTTTGATATATGGTGTGTTTATGGTGCTACGATGTGCTATAAGGACACACTGTAGTGGTGATATTGTGTGCTCCTGCGACACACTATAGTGTAGCCCTTTATCAACATTTTTAAATGCACTGATAATGGCCACATTTATCAACACTGATAAAGTTATACCTAATCAATGCTCATATAAGTGCAACTAAAGGTCCATTTTATTGGCACTAAAAAGGTGATTATAAATGGTTTCTCTAGCATTGCTAAATTAAAGTTCTAGTAAATGGTTCCTTTATTAGTGTCTTTTCCACACTGATAAAAGACCAAGGCATTTAATGTCTCTCATATAGTCATCTCATTTCTAGCACTGATATATGACATATCTAGTGATGTTAAAGGATACTTTTATTGTAGTTTCTGTTCAGTATTGGTATTATTCTCTCTAAATTATTGAGAATACTATATTATATATGCTTTTATATGTCAAACAATGAAAAATCACTAAGGGGTTAGTTGGATGATAAATATATTATTGCCAACTTAGGTATGGAAAGCTATACAGTTTTGAAATTATTGAGATTTCAAATGGATAAAGGAAAATATGTGATTGAACAAATCCATGAACTTATTAATATCAATCATTCACCATTTGAAGATGAAATGAATATTCCAAATATTTTTCAAGTTATTTCAATTATGGTTATATATCCCTAGTTTTCAGAGTGTTTTGGTTTTAAATTCAAGTGTCAGAAAGAGAAATTATCTCATAAAGATGTTATATTTATAATTTATATTCAATAATATCATTTAAATACACATCAATGGGTACCATTCAAACAATGAGACAGTATGATAAATATTGTTATGAATAAAATGTTTGAAAATAGTTTTCACCATGTAAACCTCAACTCAAAACCAAAAAATGAGGATAAAGGTAACTCCAAAAAACCAAATGAAAATAAATCATACTAGAACTAAGGGAAGGTTGGGAATTAAAATAAGGATTGTCCTATCATGAAAGAATAGGTTAATTAAGAACACAATATTCCCTCCCAGGTCAAGAGATGATGAAATATAGTGAGGCTGATATGATTTCAAGTAAAATTAGTATTCGACATATCATCGATCGGTATGTAGAAACAAATACTAAAGTTCTCAATATATATGAACCACTTGATTGGTTGGTTTTTATTGGGAAAATTTACTCATTTATTAAGATAAATTACATTGTATCTTATTAGTTTTAAGATACAAGGTCTATGAATATGGTAAATAATTGGACTACCAAGCTGCGTCAAAGTAAGTGAACCTAAATATTCTTACATGTTATATTCTATCTTTTTACAAGGCACAACATATACCTATAGTCTGTAGAAATATTTTGAGTGATTTGTTTAAGTAAGGATGGGTTTCTATTTCATTCAAATGAAATGATGATGTTATTTTTTGTATAGGTTATTTTATTGTCCATGGTTATATATATGATGATTTGAATAAACTTATGTTTGAACATGCCATTATTTTAAATGAGAATATAGTTCCAAAAATTTCTATGGCCAATTTTTTTTGAAGGTTCTAATATATGACACATACATCATTGAAATTGAATATCGATGCTATTAAATAGATAATGAATCATAATTTTACACCAAAAAATGAAATTGATAGGAAATAATAATTTCAAGTGTGCGTGGAGGATAATAAAATGAGGAAATTATGTCATTCAGTAGAAATATTGATGGATATGATTCTCCCCACTCTCCAACCATTCTGGAATAAAGGATAGGGAAAATGATCACAAGTCGAAGATCTTATTTCTTTTTCTTGAGTAGTAATAATAAATTTAATCTAAAGAATCTCCCTACATCATAATATTCTAGAAAAAGTGCACAAGTTCATTGATCAAATCACATTACACATGTATTGCATGGATAAAACCATTAAAAAAAGAGAATATTCTCTATATTAATTTTCAAGGACGTGAGGTTTTCATGGAAATCAAAATAAATAAAAATTTGTAACTCTTTTAATGCAACTAGGTAAGTGGAGCTATATCATCAAGTAAATATCGAAACCAATACATTCATTATCTTAAGAAATTATTTTTTTTCTAAACTAAAAGAAGTATATGAAGAGGTAACATTATGTGTGATGAATGTGAACTGAAATAAAATAATAAAATTAAAATTGTTGAATAGAATACAATAAATGAGACAATGCTTGATTCAAAATGAATAATCCTTCACTATCTCACTTCCTTTGTAATATCTCCACCCAAACCATTGGATTGGGTGGGGTTAGAGGTTACAATAACCTTAGTTCACATTCCCAAGACACTAAAGGATTGAAATAAATTCAAATATCTAAAATGAACATTTGATATGATTTTCAATTTTATATTTAAAACAACCAATATAATAAAATAAGAACAACCCAACCATATAAATGATTAATGAGGTATAGATTATAAAACTCAAATGAGAAATTAATAAAACAAAAATATCATAATAGAATTAACAGGTAAAACAAGAAGAATAAAGAAAAGTAAAATGTGTCTATATTTAGAAAAACCAATGTGGAATCACTCCAATTAATCTATAATAGAACCACTAAGATCCCAAATATATACTATAAGAGAGGAATCATGATACTCCACTAAAGATACATGAGGCCATTACTTTAACAGTGACCTGAAGAACAATGTATAAATATGCAGTAAGGTGAATATACAAGGGGTTTGTAATCATACATAGTAGGGAATTCAGAAAAAAAACGTCCCACACACACCACTAAGAGCATAAACAAGTTCTCTCAAAATTTACATAAAACAGAGGGTGAGAATATTAAATAATTTTATCATAAGAAATATGGTTTATGAAAAACAACTGAACTAAATCAATTTTTTCATTATTTCCTTTTATTTAGTACACCCATCCATGTTTCTCTGTCATACACACATGCACACCAAATCGAAATCCCAGGACTCATGAGCAAAGATCTATATTTCACCAAGTCATCACTTGGTGATATAACATTGTGCCCAATTGGCACCGACCACCAATTATATACTAAGAGGGCCCTATAATATGAAAATATGAACACACTCTACCCTTTTATTACAATACCATATTTCATTATTTTATTTTATAAAAACAAAAAAAATTAATAAATTGATCAAAAAAATTGAAATGCGACCTTTAACATCAAACCATTAAAAATAAGGTTTTCACAAGGTTCAAAAAAAATCCTTTGAGGCATAAACCATTAAAAAACAATCCATACATATTACTTAAAAATATGGATTTTCAAAAAAATGTACAATAGGGGTTTTCTAATAAAAATAATAGTAAGATAGTTTATAAATATAAACCTTCCAATTCCATAAATATATGAGTAAAAGAGAATCAACCAACCTTGATCCAAAAAAATCCAAATATTAAAGATAGGGAAGGCTTTAGCACATGTAATCAACCACTATAATCTCTATAACTAACTAGCAGTAAGACATCCAAGTGTTCAAAAAAACCAGATCTGAAATACCTATAATGGAATAAATACAAGGGTTATAAGATCTGATTCCAACTCTAAAATCACATTAAAAATCTCCTCAAGAAAAATAGATATTGTTCAATAACTCATCCAAAAATTTTGGCATACAAAAGAGGCATTTCAAAACACAGTTGACCACCACCAATCCCTTGTTGAGCCAAAATGGGAAAAGTGACTTTGGGCAATCGACAAGTGGGAGATGTTCCATGTTCATCCAACATGCCCTAGTTGATTAACCCAGATGTTTTTAGGATCATCATAACCTAGACCATGGTGTCGTGATGCCACTCTGGTTATTTTTTGTAGTGATACATCCATGGTGTTGTGTGCTTAACTACACCCATAAAATAGAATTTTGGCTTGGCCTCACTGCATAGGGACATTCCCAGTATGACACTCCCACTACCATTTCCTTTTTGCTAGCTGTGGTGGACCCGAAATAGACCAAAACCTCCAAAACTGTCCAAGAACCTCTCACATGCTCCCTGAACCCAACTAAAACCATGAAACATTATTTAAAATTATAGGATCATAAGGAAATACCTCAAGATGGGGGTGTCACATTCTCCCCACCATTAAGATTTCCATCCCCAAAAGGATATATATTCCTAGTGCCTTGGAAAATTTCGGTCCATTGTACTAGAATTTCATTCTCATGTTCCCATGTTTCCTTCTAGATCTAACCATGATGCTATAAAACTTGAACTAAATGTATACTCTTTCATTATAAGACATTACTTTATCTATCCATAATTTTTCTCAAAGAATGAATCAATTTAGAACTAGGTGTAAGATCAAAATGGTCCCTTCGAATCACATAGTTAGGATCAGGTTGATAATTATTCAATTGATATACATGAAATACAGTGTGTATGGAGTTGACCCATATTGGTAAATATGACAAAAATCCAGATTACCTATCCTTTATTGTATTTAAAATGGATTGATGTATCAAGGATACAATTTACTATTCATACCCAAACACTGATTCCCTAACCTCATAGATAATTTCAAGAGCACATAATCCCACACATAAAATGATAATGGATCAAAATGATGATTTGTATAATATTATTGATGAATATGACCCATGAATATCATTTTTCAATAATATAAATGTTTTCAGGTATATCTGAAACAATGATAGTTTCCAATAATGAAGCATCTCAAGTCTCTAACCAGTAAAGAAGAGACAGACAAGGGTGTCCATACTATACTTCAAAAGGAGCTATATGTATCAAGTCCTAATAGCTATTATTTTATGAGAACTCCAAAAACATTATATGATCCTCTCATAACCCTAGAAAATATATAAATAATTAAGGAGAATATCATTATATATTTCAATTTTCTATTCTAAAGTTTCATTTATTTGAATATAAAATGTTGTGTTGATGGTTAACTGGGTACCGAAAGCATGTTGTAAAAATTTTAAATTACAATAGTAAAAATGAGGATCTCAATTGGATATGATCAAAATAGGTATTCCATAAATCATTATTATTTCCCAAATATTGAGTTCTTCCCAGACTTCCTCCATATTGGATGCCTAAATCAGGATGAATCTAGTGGACTTTGGGATTCAATCCACAATTACTCATATGGAATCATGTTTCTGAACTATTCTTTATAGACTTGTGAAAAATTATATAGCTACGTGGTCTTGTTTATAGAGAGGGATATATAAATAGTGAAACATACCAACTGGTCATTGGTTCTCATCCTTTACCTACAGACAGGTAAGATATCTTGAGACAAACTCTACCTCTTTCCTTTTCATGAGAGCCCACCAGAAATGGGGTTGAAACACCTTATAAATATTTTGAATTCCTGGATGAACAACTGATTTCCTATCATGGTATGTAGAAGACAATTGTTCTTGATATTGATGTGGAATATCTATATGATAATAAAAAATAGACACTGAGTCCTCATCTTGTTTCAATCATTCAATATTTATCCCAACATTATGTTTTGATGTAATGGTAAGAAAATCGAGATCTTCTCTTTGATATTCCATAATATATTCAACCAAGTCCATAATAAGGGTCACAAGGTAAAATATTGAGACTTAATTCTACTTAATAAAATCCAAATGAATATCATAAATCATACTCATAAATTTCTAGTGATCAAAAGATTATTTTTCTAACTGATGATATGATTTACGGCTTAATCTATCTCTAATAAAATTCAATTTTCCTAGTGTATACACGAAATCAATGTCAAACATCTAAATATATTCTATCTACCATATTTTTCTCTAGTTAAAATCTACTTTCTAAATGGCTTATTTAAAATTTTATGGTCTAAGAATAGAGTGAATTTCTCACAAAATAAACAATGAAACCAAATTTACAAATCATGCACAACTGCTACAAATTCCAAATCATTGTTTGCATAAATAGTTTCAATAATTTTTTATTCTCATTGTCCATATAATACAATATAGTATCCTTTCATGATAGTATAATCGAGTTCAGATCCAAATTCCTCACAAAAGACCATATAACCCATACCAGGTTGTGGGAAATCAATAATTGGTGTAAAAGTTAGCCTTACTTTAATATCTAAAAGAATTTTTGAAAAAAAATCACTGAAAAGGAATAGGGTACCCTTTATCAGGAGTGTTTTCATCAAATATTAGAGCCTGCGAATTCCTGAAAAATGTGAAGATAGTAACTTTACAACGACAAAATTATACGTATCTCAAATATATTATTCGATGGTTTCCCAGAAATAGTTGATTCTAACTTTTCCAGGGTTTAATGATACTCTTTTTTTAGAAATGACATGTTCAGTAAAATGAAATTATTTTATATAGAAATCACATTTAGTGAATTTTACATATTATCAGTGCTTCTAAAAAATTCACAACACAATTTCTAAATGTTCTTACATTTCATTTTGAGTTTGATAATACACCAGAATGTTATCCCCAAACACCCCAAAAATGAGTCTAGTTACCAATGAAATACAGGATTCTTTAATTCCATGAAAACCAATGGTGTATTTTTACAACCACGGGGTCTGACCATACATTCATTATGACCATTATCACTCATGAAATATTTCTTCAGTATACACTATTTCTTAACCCATAGATTGTGATAGCTATAGTGTAGATCCATTGTTTTAGAAACATTGGTCTCCCTTAAATTGAAGAAAATGTTATTCAATCTAATTTAGTTCATATGTGTTATATACAACAACCTAATTCAGCTAAAAATAATTAACATATAGTCATAATGATCTATATGACTTCTTAACAATGTGAATTTTAGTATCCTATGTTGATGTACTATGATGAACCCTTTATTTTTCAAATTTACCAATTTGATCTTTAACTCCTTACCATTTTTAGGTTCTATTCTATATGGATAAATTAAAATAAGATCGTTTCCTATAGATAGATCAATTCAAAATTTCACTTTCATTTATTATGGACAAAATGTGAAATCTTCAAGAAGCGCGTCGGGATTACAATCCAGGATAGAAAGATATTTTCTACTCTCAATTATGTAATTAGTACCCAAGGTGACATCTACTAATTGACAAGAAATAATTCCAACCATTGGTGATAAAGTTTCTACTTTAACAACCATAAAATCTTGATCTAATTTAAAAACATGAATTATCTCATTATAATATGTAAACTTCAGTTTTCAGTCATAACAATTGATATGGGATGTAGAAGAAACTAACCAATCCATTACCATGATCAAGTTAAAGAAACCCTTGTACCAAAAGTAAAATACTGAATTAAACTATCTTGCATATATTTTTAAATAATAATTTTATCATTTAAATATCATACAATCTCACTGACCAATATGTTTTGGGATATTCATGACACCTGGAATCATCTCAATATGTTATCCCATTTGATCAATAAAACATGAAAAAATAACGCAGTTGGATGAACTAGTATCAAAATAGACTTGTATAATAGTCGAGTAAAGAATAATGGTACCTCATGTATTCAAATTCATTTTTTGGTCATTAGTAACCATCTACTCAACACAATGAATCTATTTACTCATCCCTTGCAACACCCCCCCCCCCCCCTCCTTCCATGCTTCTATGTTGAGGTTGCATTGTTTTAGGATTTGGGATTTTTTTGGAATCGCCTTGGTTTTCTCAGTTCAATGGATGAGAGTTGTTCTGAAGTGATCGTACAGTAAAAAAATAAGATGTATGAGAGACATGAGATTCATTGCTAGAAACTAGCTTTGTATCACTATTGAAATAACACATAATATAATATGTATTATTATTGATGTGACATGCTCTAGGTGGTGTTATAAAATATCACTTTATATGCTCAAATGAACCACACTGGAAACATTTAGTCTTGGTACTAGGATGTAGAGTATAGTTAACTCATATAGTGGTCTAATTCAAAAATACATCACCTTGGAAGTATGTGTCCCTATTATAATTATTCTAAGCATAATATTTCCCACCTATTTCTAGGGAGACACACATACTTCCTCCAATCATATTTCCAATGATAACCCTTTCTTCTACTATCTCTCTATTAACCATATATGTATAATAATAAATGCAGAGAATATATTTTTTTATAATTAATCTATGGTCATAGTCTACACTCAAAGATTCATGTATTTAATGATACACTAATAGCTACTTCTGGATAAAAATGACCTAAGTTAATAAAATTAATTTAAAACTCAATAACTGATAGATTTTATTGTATTAAGTGAAATAAAAATGTCATTATAGATATCTTTAAGGATTGAGGATAAAATTGTGTGTTAAACAATTATTCAAACCCTTCCCACGTAAACCTTTGTCAACTTTAGACAAGACAACTAAATCCTACCATTGGCATGCTAGATCCTCCAACACACAGACTACAAACTTCACCTTCAGATCAATTAGTGTTTTAAGGACATAATAAATTTGATTCATTCCATTAATCCACACTTATGCCTTATGAGGTTTCAAATACCCCTAAAATATTTTTTGATTCTATTTCTGAAATTACAAAGAATGATCATCTTAAAAATTTTCATCTTTTTGTTCTCCCTTATTGATATAATGATAATATTTAATGATTCATTGAAAAATGTGTCGGTTAACTTGTGGTTTACAAGAAACCCATTTTTTTATTTCCACCTATGTTGGGTTTCTAAGTTGTTTAACTGGTGGAATTTCACTATTCATATAAAAACATTATATTGTTACCACTCACTTTAAATTGATGGCTTAAAATATTACAAATCATCAAAAAGAAATAATAATTATCAACAATTACTAAAGATCATTAATCATAATTTGAACAAGATAGTACAAGCGGTGAGTCTCTTTATTGTTGCATGATATTATACACTCATACTCTAAACCCATGATGAGTGTAAAATACACCTATAGGTGTATAAAATAGATTTTGTTCCTAACCCACCTAGGTGTCTTCATGATTATCATAAAGAGGATAGATATGTATTTCTTTGATACACATTTAATGTTCTGACATTCTTATCTCCTTTATACCATCCCATGATGATTGGATAACCATGACAAATGTCATTTGTAACATCCCTACATAAACCATTATCGTGGGTTAGGTTTGGATGTTCCACTAACCTTAGCTGATTTCCCCACAACACAAAATGCTTGAAATTTATTCAAAATATTTAACTAAACAGTAGGGTATTATTTTCCATTTAAAAGTGAATACAACCAATATAAAAAAAATAAGAACTGCCTGAACATATAAATGATGATTGATGAATATATGATTTTTGTAACAAACCAACCTTGTCTTCCACCCGATTGGGTTTTTGAACCGTCCCTCCACACACGCGAGGAGTGTCCCTAATCCCATGTGGCTAACAAGTGTCAAGGGTATTTAACATAACCATTGGGGATGTTTTCACCCTCAATAATCTCAACAAAACCTACATCCAAACAAGGCCTTACATAAATAATCATGAAAAAAGAAAAAAAGGGTATACAAACAAATAACCAATAGACACACAATTACAAAACTATAATGAAAGTTAACGGGAAAAATGAAAGACCAAAGAGTACAAAACAAACTCGATCAGACCAGTTGTACAAAAACAAAGGTTAGATCAACATATCCTCATGAAACACAATTCATCACTACGATCCCATCAAACATAATCTTCCAAGGAAGAAGTCATTGTATCCCACCTATAAGTAAAGACCAAAAAAACCTACATAAAATATCAAAACTACAAACCCATAAATGTGGGTCTGTAGGTTGTGATATTAAGCGAGTAGGATACCACCATGATTCTTTTTCAAATTTTTAAAGAAACAGATTATGTTAGTTAAAAAACAAGGGGTGGAAAATTGGTTTTAATTTTCACATTAAATCATAGGAAAAAAAAAGTTTAATACATTAGATTCCTAAAATATACAGTTTGTAAAACCATTTCACGAAATTTGTGTTATTTCAAAATAAATAACATTCCAAGGAAAACCTAACATTTTTCTTTTAATATAACACATTTTATATTAATCCCACACATGGTTTAAAAAAATTAAAAAACATGTCAATATAAATGTCCCTTTTTTAAACCACTTTACCCTTTTCAATAAAAATATTACACACATGCAACATAGCATACATAAGGAAATAAGGGTAGAAAATCAAGAAAAAATGTGCTAAATAAACTGATGGAATAACATTAAAAAACATATGGATAAACCATAAAAGGATCTACACATTAAGAAAGTACATAAAATAAATAATCTATAACAGAAAAAACATAAAAATTAAAGATACATAACATATATACATGGATTGAGGAGAAACCATGAAGACTAGCGAGACCACACAAGACACAAAATTTTTGACCTAACTAACAGTAGGGTATGGTTACACATTTATCCACTGAATCTCTCTAAGGGGTCTCCTCAATGATGAACCCCAAATATAGATGTTATGTACAACTAATGGGGGTATATCGAATGAAAAACCGAAAATAACAATGAAATGTACAACAACTACTCTCTTAGAGACCTAATTTTATTCATGTAATAATAAAAGAGGTAGACCATGAATAATAATGTCATCACATGTAAATAATAAGATACTATGTATAATACTACCATCCCATCATTCCCAGCACCTACATATCCCTTAAAGTGATCCCAATCAAACAATCAGAACATAATTCACATAACCAAGAATTCATCACATGGATAAGCACAACATGAGGAAAAATATGGAGTCAGCAAGGGAAGAATCAAGAATCAACGCATCACAAGGTTTTAGTCGGGACATAACATTTAGATATATAACAAATATATTTAGAAACACCTTTTTTTAAAACAAATTTTAATACCAACAAATTTCCAAAGGAAAACATAATCATAAACAAATACAACCACACAATTCAAGGAAAGTACATTCCACATTTTAACACCAAAGCCCCCATTAACACATGAAATAACTATTTAAAAAAACCACTTTGGAAGCCTTTATTTCATAAAATTTTACAAAAACTGTGTTCCTTTAAGAAAAATAACTTTCTCATTTTACTAATTATGGGGTGTTCATAAACTACTAATTCGAATCAAAACATAATTTCAAGCATCATATTACACAAATTTTCCACCAAAATATTAATAAAAAACAATGTAATCTTTTTTTAAAAATCTAAATAGTATACACTATGATTATATAGACCAAAAATATATTTCGAAATACCATTACATAATGGAAGTTTTTCATAAAATAAAATGAAGTTGAATTACCTACCTCGTGTGGGGTGTCCATGTCACCTTCAAAGAAATCCACCTAAAAGGGACTCCAATTATTGCTCACAACCCTTGCAAAACAAAAATAACTATATGATAGTAACAATATCCAAGAAAATAGACAAATAATGAACATTATAGTTAGAGGGGTTGTATAAATAGATATAAAACAAGGGTAATAATAAATAGGGACTCTTACCTCTTAATCCTGATGAAGAACCACCATCAAACCACCTAGAATCTATCTTGTAGGTGATTCAAGGGAGGAATAAACACCCTGGGTGGTGTTTGGGTCATGGGAGTTGAATGGCGGTGTCTTGAGGGAGAATCCACCAATACAAATGGAAGGGAAAAAATACCCCAACATTGGTTGGCTACACTATTACCCCGCAAGGTTTTCCAATACGTATAGAAACTATGTGGATCATAGTTATTATGAATTGAATGGTATGAACACTTGGGCCACATGGTTATGTAAATTTACTCCCTAAACATTATATCCCAATAATACTACTGAACATGGTTAATGGTTTCCCCTAGGAAACCCACATGGTTTAAAAATCATGCACTTTAGACTTGCACCCCTATAAAAGCCTCCAAATATCCATGTTCTGACCCGAAACATCCCTGAACTAAGGGAAAAAATAAATCACAAGATCAATGACTATAAATTCATGCATTGAGGTGTAAAACTAATAATCAAATGATAAATCAATAACACAACATTATCAGGTACCAACAATACATAAATTGAGATGACTCCAAAAAACAAAAAGATGCCCTAACATAGGAACATTGATGTGGCATCACTCCAATTACTCCACAAGAGAACATCCATGTTCCAAACCATATATCAAGGTAATGGAATCATGATTTTTCACTAGTGAAATACAAGACCATTCCATTACCTATTTCACGAAGAACAATATCAACATAAACACCAAAGTTCATACGTATGGGTTGAGTAATTGTACCAAGTAATTGATCCACAAAAAGAAACACAAACATGAAACTAGGAAGATATAAAGTTTTATCATAGTTTATATAAAAAAAGGTCAGAATGTTAAATATTTTATCATTAGACATATTGTTTAATAAAAAATTAAGTAAATAAATGTTTTTATTTTTTCTTTATACATGGAATACACATCCATGTTTCACACACGCACACACATTCATACCAAATGACAATCCCATTGCTCATGAATGGTGATATTTCTTTTACTGAGTCATCACATGGTGATATACCTTCCTAACTATGTTCTAGTGCTAATTCTATACCAACAAGTCCCTATACAAAGTAAATATGAAAACATCCCACCCATGTATTCCAATACCATATTTCATAATTCCTTTTTTATCAAAACCAAAAAAAATCATTAAATTTTACAAAACATATATTGAAACACGAATTTAATTCTAAAACCATTAAATATAAAGGTTCTATAATGTTAAAAAATTCTTTTAGTTCCAAACAATTTAAGAAATAGTTTGTATGAATTTTTTAAGGCCGTGTATTTCCAAAAAAACATAAAGCAGACATTGTTTTTTGAAAGTCAGAATAAGATAATTTATAAATATAGGAATTACAATTCTAGAAATAATTTTTTGATAATAAGAAACCCAACTCCAGCCAAAAAACAACAAAAATGAGAGATATGAAAGGGTAGAATCCTAACAATCGGCCTCTAGAAACTCTAAAACTGACCAGTTGAAAGATGACTCAGAGTTTTCCTAAAATTTAAAATATAAAATACCAATCAAAGAATGGATTCCAAAGTTTATAGGAAGTTATTTCCTCTAAAAATACAAAATAAACCTTCCCAAAAAATGGACACAGATATATACCTCCCCCCAAAGTATAGGTGTAAAAAATAAAAACCTCCAAAACCTAATTGACCATCACCATGACATGGTGGAACCAAAATGGGCTTAAAGACTTCATATGGTCGACATGAAGGAGATTCACCATGGCCAACCAACATTTTTTATGAACAAACATAGGTTGTTTTAGGCTCATCATGCATTGTACCATGATGTGGTGTTACCACTATGGCCATTTTTTCATAGAGATACACACAGGATGCCACACCCTCAACCACACCCTATATTCAATAAATGTTCATTTCTAGGGTTTCACAAGGACACACCTAGAACAATAAACCCACCTCCATGGTCATTTTTTATCTTTGGTGGACCCAGAATAGGAAAAAACCACCAAAAATATCAAAGCACCTCACCCGAGCTCCCCAAAACCTACTAAAACCATGAAACTTTATTTAAAACCAAATATCAAAAGGGAATAAGTCAAAATGAGGGTGTCATGGTTTTGGTTCCTTATTTTTTCCATTAATCAGTTACACACGACCTCAATTATTTAATTGTGAGAATGAACATCACATCTGGGAAATATCCCTGGCGATGTGCCCGCTATATTCTCATTGGACCAAAACCATGAATCCAAACATCACTCAAACTAATGATCCCATAGTGCATAAGAAGTTATGGTTGTTTGAGAGAGAAAAAAAAATTTATTGTTAATGGAATTAGGGGGATGTGAAGTGAGAAGTATTGTCGCTCACCTCTTCCCCCTCAATCACCCAATAACTAAAAGTAAAATAGGAAATTCTAAGTCTTGGTACAATAACTCTAAAATCATTATATTCCATCTATGTGTTTATCCTTGTATAATACACTCACTGTTGGTAAGAGATAGAGAATTCCCTATTCAAGGAAAAACTATGAAGAAAAATACACGAATAGATTTTTAAAAAGAATGAGTTATAGTAATATGATGAATAAATAAATAACAAATAAAACCTATCTAAATTATTTCATGGATAAAGGATAGGGTATTTATTCCCTTTACAAGTGTGGAGTGATAATATATTTATTGTCATTGAGGGTTATCTCTATCTTCTTGAAATTTAATTCCTAGATCGGTCATATTTGGATTACCTCCATGTGTTCTTACTAAGGGTGGATATGCTTTTATATGTGAACTCTTCATGACTATTATTTGGAACATTATTCTTTCACCATCACACATGACTAAATAATTATTATTAATTTTCAATATTGCATGCAGATTTCGGTGATGATCACCTAATTTTAGCATGCAAGATACTAAAGGATTTATCAATTTGATTGAGCCCCAACTCTTTTGGGATATTATTGTTTAATACCATGGGGAATCCAAATATGGTTCATATAGACTCTTCACTTGAATAGTAAAATTCATTTATCTTTCATATTGCTACATCCAAGGGTAATTATTGTATATCATCCAAGGAATCTTTTATATAGGTTATATCTCTCGAACCGTAAATAAAGTTACCCTTATGTATCATGTGCATCTGTGGAAACCCCATTAAGTATCCTAGTTGGAAGCCCATATGTATCATGTGAATCTATGAGTAAACCCTTAAATATCCTATATGGGAAATCTTTTGTATCATGTGCATCCGTGAGGTAACCCAAACAATCAAGGTGTAACTCTTACATATCAGTTAGCCCATACATAACGTTTTTTATTTGAATTTAAATCCCATGTATCATAGATAGGGAAACTTACAATCTAAAAAATCCTATATATTTCAACCTAAAATATTATAAATCTCTCAAAAATAAATTTAGTGTTTTCTCTAACAATGAAAAAAATAAATATATCATTTAATTACGAAAAATCCAAGCCTTTAACAATTTAATTCCATATTTAACCAAAGTATCATATATGTATAATTTTCTCATGTTTAATAAAAATGTGGGGTTAATTAGTATTGAAAAAAAATTATACCTCATCTCTCACCCACAGTGAAACCATTACACACTAAGGCATTGTAGAAAATTCAAGAAAAAGATATCATCATTTCTAGCTTAAATACTAAAACAACAAACATGAATAATTGATTGATCGTTATTGAAGATATAATCCTTCAATTATAATTTAATACCAATTCCCAGTACATCTTGCTCAATTTTTCAACATTTAACTTTTTCCCAACCACAACATGAACTTCGTCACATGGAATAATTACCTCATCACACAGAGAACATAAGAAATAGAGTTATTATAAATAACAAATTTTATGAAATTTTCTATATTCCTTCCAAGATCCATGGTTCAAACTAGAATATTCATGTGTTCTACTCAAGATAAAATTAAAAAGGTTTTTTTTAGGTTCAAGGGTTCGTAGACTAAAATATTAAAAATAAATTGGAAAACTGAGGATTGTTTATCTCTAAGTCAAATAAAATGATTTTTTTGAAACCTTTCATAGTATATAATTAAATCTATCTTCTCATAATGAAACACTCCCAACCTCATATTCCACATTATCTCTACATAGGGATTACACCAATTCAATGAAAAATAATGATGAATCATCCACTTTTATATTTTTTATATTTTTTTATTTATTCATTTTTTATGGAATTTTGACTTTTTTAAAAAAAATGAGAAACATGTATAATATTGATAAATTTATATTTTGAACTGACTTCCCAAGATTCTTTTGATAGAAAACTCACTCAACCCAAAAAAAATAATGTACTTCCTCCCAAGAGGTCCCAATAACATACCCCCTCCCCCACACTTATCAAAAAGTATAACATGACATATATAAACTATATAGGTAGTTAGGGGTTAACATAGATTTAAATGCATCTTACCTAATATTTAGTTTAATAATTGTAATGTTTAAGGGGGTAAAATTTCATGGGGGAAAGAAAAGTGAATATAAATAGGGATTTTTCAATTAAATGGCAGCCTCTATCATGTATAACACAAATGAATCCTTCATTTTCAACTATGAATTGAGTCAAGTACTTGTTTTACTACATAAACAGTGAATATCAAGAAAGGTTTTACAATTATGAATATGAAAAATTGAGTTATGAATGACTCTCAGGTTGGGTAATAAAAAAAATGTATATCCAATTCATGGAATATGCATTCATTTAATACAATTATCATAAATTTAGTTTCATGAAATTAGAAAAAAAACTCACTTTATCTATTTTTTAAACTCCACAATTTTAAAACTATCAAAATCATAAAAATATGAAATCTATTTACCCAAGGTATGAACTTATTTGATATCCAATTTTCTATCTAAAAAACATTAAAAATAAAAAACAAAACAAAACAAATAGAAAGAATGATGTTCTGAAAAAGAACGTAAAAAAAGATAGCATCCTTAAAAACATTACCTAATACTTCTCCTTTAAAGTCCAATATGTGTGAAAAAGATAATCAGTGATTAAAAAAAGTGTAACAGAAGAATACATCCAAGTTTATCCTCATAATTGAAAACATGAGTTAGTATCATAATTTTTTTATACTATTTATTCAAATAAAAAATAGAATTAATCATGAGAACATTATTTTAGAGAGTAAAATGTGAAATATATAAGGAAAAGAATCCTGAAATATACCTTATGTTCGGGTTGTGGTTTTAACTACCTACAAATAGGCAGTTATAGTAGATCATCCCCAATATAAAGGTGAGTAGAGATTATTTTAAAATAACCACAGAATGTATTTTTTTTATAATTTCTATAAGTGTACATTGGTTTTTTATTAACATATTTATTGAGTATATCAACCCAAAAAATTGTGATTTTGAAAGAAAAAAATGTGGGGATAGACTTTGAGGAGCCTCCCTATATCATATTTCTTCCTCCAGTATATATTTAGATTGATGTTGAGAGAGTATCTACTTCACCATAGATCTAAGAACATAT
The DNA here is from genome assembly GCA_963277665.1 of Viscum album. NCBI lineage: Eukaryota > Viridiplantae > Streptophyta > Magnoliopsida > Santalales > Viscaceae > Viscum > Viscum album. The sequence goes on from OY728155.1 coordinate 731,778,244, forward strand.
TCTCTATCTAGAACCAATTAAAAGGTAGTTTCATTATTATTTTCTACGGTGGTATTCAAGAAATTTATATCTGAAATATGAAAAGGAAATTCAATATACAACATAATTTAAATAAAATAAAAGAATGAAGAGTTTTTATTTTATTTTACCCTTTAAAATAATCATTTTTTGTTATTGTTTCTTCTTATAAATCCATTAATAATTATTCTTATTTTAATTCCCCTAATATTTTCTCTTCAATGGTGGTTTTTTATAGTTTACTATCATTTTCTTATGCATTATAAATTTAATTCAAACCAAAAAAATTATAACAAATGGAGTAATAAAGTGATCTCAATAAATGAAAATCAAAATAAAGTGAATAAAATGAAAGGATTAATCTCTATAGATGTACGACCATGAGCATGTATTCACTTTAATTACTAAATAACACACAAAAAATTTTTTTAGAAAAGGAAAATGTGTACTTAATTTTTTCTTCAAGGACCATTATCTCCTTTTATTACTCTCTAGTCAATGCATGCTCAAAAAGTGAAGTATCATCATTCTTAAAATAATGTGGGTTAGTTTTCTAATGAATTTAAAATAATGTAAAAATATTAAATCAATGTTATGATCATCTATGACTAATGGTTTCAATGATATCCCTTGTTCTATATTGAGTATCACTAGAAGTATATTTCAAATGGGTGGGAGGGAAGGGATTTCTAGTGCTTCTTACACTTCTTGGATTTCTTATTGAACAGAAGAAACAGGATTTTACACCAGTTATTTATTTTATTTTCCATTATCTATGAATACATGGAGATTGGGGTATATCACATATAATATTTCCCTCAATTATATAATACAACATTTTATATCCTAGATTTTTTGGTCCAGAAATGAAGAGAACTTAAGTAAAACTTGAATCTTCTTTTCTTTTAGTTCTTCTTTATTATGATAGTGTAAGGGAATTTGTGTTTGATGTTTAATATATTCATTGTGGTAGTAAATTTCTTAAAACTATTCATTTTAATGCTCTAGAGGTTTCACATGTTGTGGCCAAAAAAATTACTCCTCAGGCAAATATGGAAAAAGATATTTGCTCATTTTAAATTGTTTTTTAAAGTGAAAATACTTGAACTCAATAGTGATTTTAAAAATCTCTATGAAAATAGAATAAATGTGGTGATCCATCATTGTATAATGGCCACACTATACTGATTAAACTAAATAAAAGTAATGATTTAATGAAATAAAAGAAGAAAAAAACAAGAAAAATTAAAATAAAAAACTAATTACATATTCATTAAAAAAATTGTTTTTAACTAAATTCCCAAAAATATGACACAGATGTGATGATTTCATATTCCTCATAGATAAAATATATTTATAAATCATAGAAATTAGTGAAGAAATATAAAAAAGGTAATATTTTAAATATTATAGTTGATACACTCCCGATTATAAAAACATATATTTTTTTATTTCATTCTATATTAAAAGTAGAATAAGAGATAGGGATATTTTGTGATGAATGTGAATTGTAAAGAAACATGAAAATATAGAACACAGAAATTTAAAAAATTAAAATTGATACCTCTGTATTCAACTTTAATTATCCTTATTTATCTCACTATTTAGGTCCCCAAGTCTACTCATTGGGTGCTTCAAACTAGTTTCTCACACCCTCGTTGCATCTATTGTGTGACTGAACATCACGCCTTTGAAAACACTTCATTTTATTTACCCACAACTATCTTAGTAGATCATATTTTCAGCCCCCACAACACTCAAACTATTGATCCTATAATACATCAATTATTCATGTATTGTAAAAGAAAAAAAATAATTGTGCGAAAGGAATTGGGTGAAAGGAAATTTTCAGTACTATCACTCTCTTCTTCTCCTCCATCATCCAAGGCCTCAAAGTAAAATACAAAATTCAAATTCTATATGTGTAAACTCAATAATCAACTAGTTTTATCCAGATAGTGATCCTTAGGAAAGCCTCTCATTATTTGTGATATATAAATAAATCATTTTATAAGGAAAAAGAGAGAGGGTGAATAAGGCATAAATAGATTATGAAACAAAAAATGAAATGTATTAATATATTATTTAAATCAAATACAAATAAACCAATAAAAATCAACCCCATGATGAATGTAATGGTTTTAAATCCATTTATAAGTTTGAATGAGAAACATATTTATAGGGATTAAGAGTCACTTACTTTAATGTCATGAAATTCATTACCAAGCCCCTTATCTTTGAATTTCCTCCACATGTACTAACCAAGGGTGGGTATCCTTCCATAATTTAACTCCTATTAAATATTCACTAGTGCATGATTATATCACCATCACTAATGATCATATCTTGATTCAAAATTCTGAATAGATACCACATGGGGATTTAGGTAATGATTACCTAATTTGAGAATTTATGAGTTATTTTTCAATCTAGTCAACCCCCAACTATTTTTGGAATATTGTGGATCATTCAAATGTGACACGAAAATATGGGTCATATGGGGTCTCCATTTCCAAAAAAATGTCATATATCTTACATACCACTACATCCACATGTCACTCTTACGTATCAATGAAGAAATGTTTTGTATGTTCCATATCTCTCCCACTACAAATGAAATTATTTTTACATATAATGTGTTTATATAATGTTATATTTACATATCCCAACTGAGAACACTTAAGTATCATGGGAATCAATGAGGTAACCTTTTCTTATCCCGAATACAAACTATTACATATCATTTTCATTCAAAATGTTACCCTTATGTATCAAGTGGTGCCTATTATATCTCAGTTGGCCCACACATAAGGTTTTCCTCATTGAATTTAAATCCCACATAGCCCAACCAGGGTGACATCCAATATCACACTAAATACACATTTCATATAAAATTATCATAAAAATCCAAGATAAAAATATATTCTTTATTCTAAAAATTCCAAAAAAAATAAATCACTTAAAACTCATGAATTCAAGAATTGAAAATTTAATTTCAGATTCATCCTTGGAATTGGATATTTATAAATTTCCAAATTTTAATAAAAATGGGGTTAATTAACATTGAAAAATTACGAAAAATATTGGAAAAAGTATCTATCATGAAAGGGATGTATAGTTTATTTAACAAATAAACACAAAAAAAATTAATTGAAGGGATTATTGACTAAAAACCATAATAAATACATTATCACCTTCATTGATGATGAGAATGGATGTTTTCATTTTTATCTATTAAAAATAAAAGAGTAAGAACATGAAGAAGTTTTAATTTTCCTGAATTATGTTGAACATAGAATGGATAATAAACACAAATTATTAATATTCAATAAGGGTGGAAAATATATGTACAATACATTTTTTTTTATATAAAATATGATATAATTCATATGGATACACCTTGATATTCTACTTAGTCTAAAAGGATATTGGAATAAAATAATAGAATGTTGAATGATATTATCGATAGTATTATTTTGACTTATATATTGGATAAATTATTTGGTGAGAGTCTTTGAATATAAAATACTATATTCTGAATAGAGTCCCACAAAAAAAATTAATAGATATATTTTATGTCTAGAAAAGAAGAAATCCATGATTTTGATATTTTGATGTGTGGGAGATCTTTTTAAACTATTAGTCCCATTGTTAAAAAGGAAAAATCTGAGGCCTAAAATAGTTTATATTTTCTTTCTTAAGTATATTGAAATATCTTATTTTTTATGTTTCATAATATTTAATTCTATAATTATTTTTATAAATGTGAATATCATTGTTGGGTTTTCTATAGTAAATTTTTTGGACGTCTTTTCTCATGAAAATTGGAGTTAACAAAGACAAATATACTTTAGATTTTAATTTAACAATATGTACTATTCTTGAACAGATAAATAATTTGACAAATGATAGGGTAAATCCACATATAATTTCAAGACCTGATAGTTCTAGTGAAGCGGATTAACCAATAAAAGTAAAATGATATAATTTTTCAATGAATTTGGATGTGAATTCATTACTCACAAAGTCTTAGATAAACCTACCACCCTAAGATATGGCATATAGTCATATGAAGGATAGAATCAAAATAGTGTTGTAAAAAGTACAATTTGGTCAATTGTTTCTAATGGAATATGGGTGTCAGTTGATCTTCCACCATGAGAAAATATTTTTGGATGTAAATTGAAATTTATAAGGAAAACAATATAGATATAACCACTAAAAAAATAAATCTTTATATGATTATGAGGGGTTTAGATAGAAGGATGATATAAACTACTTAAATTCTCATTCCCCACTTTCTCATGTGAGTACCATTAGAATGTTAATCACATTGGATTATTTATATGATTTCTACATCCAAAAAATTTGTATGAAAAACAATAATACTTTGTCATGAACTTAATTAGGATATTTATATATATCAAATAAAAGGATTTTTAACTTCTGGTAATGTGAATATGGTCTCTAAATTGGATCGAAATAAGTAAGAACATAATTTATGAGTCATTTTTAATAATGAAATCTCTCAAGTAATTTATTTTGATGAATCATGACACACTCTATATTTTACTTATATTAAAATGAAATATTTTCTTTTGGTGTTTATAAATATTATATTCTGAATCACATATTGAGGACCTATTAATTTATAGCTTGAAATTCTTGAACAAAGTGAATATCAACCTAAACCTATATATAAATGGAATATCATTTGACATATTCTAAGTAGGTTTTAAGTTATAACGGTTCCCTAAAGTACTCAGATAATCTATTTCAAGTGTGTTGCAGTCATCCTCTATAAATAGAAAATTGAGAAATTAGGGTCCTATTTAATCACATCGAATGAAAAAAATTCTAGATCCATTCACTACCTCTGTAATTTAGAGCTTGAAATTATTTGTTCAGTGTTATCTAAGTTCTTTTATTGTGTGAGGTTTCATTTTAAAATGACTTAGTTTCTCTGTTATAACTATTTAACATCTGATATTTTAGTCTAAGAAGTGTAAGGGATATTTATTTTCCCTATAATACATGTATAAAGACCCAATAGGGGGTGAATTGAGTTCATAAAAATTTATTTCACTTTAAACCCACCCTCTTCAAGGTATGTTGATTCTAATGTTTTATTAACTAAAATAGGTTATAAAAATAGATGAAAATTTGATAAAAATGAGAATTATAAATTTATAGTGGTTTGGGGAACATATTTCCATTGTCTACTCTACCAACACTTTACTCTGTTTTTTATTTGACTATACTAGCCCATTTTTCTGGGGCATCCTGGCTAAGCACAAATAGTTGTTATTTTTTAAAAATGGCCAAAATATGTTAACCAGGATATCCCTTTACAAAACATATCCAAGGCCTTATCATACTCAAATAAAATGAGTTTAAATATAAATAATTAGGAATAAATGAATTTTGGAAAACAGCACATCACATAATTTTAAATAGAAATTGAAATATGATTAAGAAACATCTAGAGGAGATGAAAATCTTCTAGTTGAAACTCAATATGTTATTAAATTGTAAGATATAATATTGTAAGCATAGAAATATTAGATCAGATTCAAATATTTTAATCTTTATTGATGTATGAATCATGTATCATTTCTTCCTTATATACATTCATCTCTTTTTTAAGTAATAAAAAATATTATTTTTTTATCTTAACTTTTTAATTTGATATTTAGCACCCAAAAAAATAACAATGTTTGAGCAGATAATCAATTTCAAAAGTTTAAATAAAGATTCTTAATGTAATTTATCTATCTTTTCCAAAATTGAAATAAACTTTTGTAGTAGAAATGGTTGAAATCAACTTTATTATATCTTTCTATTCTTGAAAAAAGAATCTTTTTCCAAATTGTTTTTTACTTATTTAGATAATTCTTTTTCTGATTCATATAAAAGTATGAAATGACTTTTTGAGAGGACATTCCAATGGAAAGTGTATAATAATAATTATATTTAAGATAACTTGAACTTCATAAGTTAATATTCTAGTCTAAATGTTCTCATAAGATAGTTTTTATAGAATCTTTATAAGATAAAACACTTTAGAACATTGAATTCTTTGTTGTGTAAGATAAATAAACTGGATTTAATATTTTCTTAGGATAACACCATTTCATAAGATAATATCTTACTTTCATAAGACAAATAATCTCTAAATCTTTCTTTGACTTTGTTAAGATGAATCCTTTTATGAATATCTTAGTAATAGGATAAAATACTTTTCATAATTTCAATATGACTTTTACTTATGGTATTGACTTCACCAAAAGATAATTTATCTACTTCATAAGATAATTCACTTACTCAAAAAAATAATTTATAATGGTAAGACTTCATATTATAAAATTCTTTAAAACAGATTTGATATTTCAGTGTACGTATATAATTTAATTCATAAGAGAGCTATTTTAGGTGTATGATAAACTTCAAATGTAAAATAAATTACTTTAATGGAAAACTGAAATCATATGTCCATAAAATTATTTCATTTTTCTTATGTAAGATAAATTTCTATATAACTTATACATAAAATGTCTAATAATTCTTATGAATAACTAGATATAATATTAGCAAACACATAAGGAAATTTTATTAGTATATAAATAGGGATTTTTTGAATCATCCATACATATAATAAAATAAGATATTTTGGGACAAAATAAGTATGTCAAAAAATATCCCCCTTTTTTATGAACAAAACCCCTATGAAAGGTATAATTCAAAGAATATATTATATTTTTAAATGAAATTAATTTTTTTAAATGTTATATTTTTAATCAAAGTATTATTCTTAATTTCTATCCCTTTTTTATGATATCAAGAAAAATAGTTAAGTAGAAACCCAATTATTATATTAAATGAAAATATATAACTATTTTAAATATTATTATAAACTGGATCATGCTTGGACATATAAGAAAGACAACATAACTTATAATTAAAAAGTTAAAATAGAAAAATATATGTTGGCACCAAAATTCAGAATGAAGAAAAGGCCCCAAGGCGGCCCCATGGACTGTCTCGCAAAGCCCCTTCACGGAGTCCCCCAACATCGTGGTCGTAGTGAAGCAAAGAAGGTGGGAGGCTCCGTGAATGCATTTGACGTTCGCGAACCCTCCACGAAGCGAATGGTGCGGGACACTCCACGAACCCTTTTGACGTTCACAAACCCACCACGAAGCGAAGGAGGCGGGATTCTCAGCGAACCCATTTGATGTTCGCGAGCTCACCGTGAAGCCACCGAGTCCCTATTTGCACCACGTGAGCTCCACTCCGCAGCGAATCTTGCCTATAAATACTAGGCTCCCCCTGAGCTCTCGAGATGGAAAATCCGACATTTCGGCTTCGCAACTCCCGAATCACAAATCATTCTTCCGCTCGGTGAACCATGAGCTATGTGAGGTACTTCTGCTTCGCGAAGTGCCTCCCCATTGCCTTATTTTGATCCCCTATTCTAAGAGGGATTCCTTTTGTGAAACCTAAGGTATTTCGCAAAGTAAGGGTATCCCCAAGGGGACCTAGGTTGTCATGGAGCATTTATTCTTTGCAAAACACCATTCATGTACACATGAACCATTTGCTAAGGCAGGATCACTGTACTTCGCAAAGCACATTGCTTCCCGGAATCCTGCTTCGCGAGGAACCATTTCTCCGCGAGGCTATGCTCCGCGAATGCCTTCCCACTTCGTGAAGCACCACCCATTTGCACCTTCACCCCATGCTAAGGCTAAGGCACCCAACTTTTCAAAGCACAACCCTTCGCAAGTGCCCTCCACCACGCAGAGAAATAGAGCTCCACAAGGCCTTTGCCTATGGACCCCTCTACATGGAAAATCCTTTTCCCATGTAACCCTTCAGGTTTTCACGATGTGACTTCAATGTCCCCTAGATGATACCACCCAATGTGTTTCTTCTCCTAATGCTTCTTTTCATGGGCACTCTAATTGATATTGCTTCGCCGCATAGTCACGCTAATGTGGACCCCTCGATGGTTCGCTCTGCGACCCCCCTTTATAACGGCCTTGCTGATGCCTTCCCTCCTATAGGGAGTAGAGGGTATAGGTTATGTAAGTCCTAGGGTTGTGGAACGAACCCACCTCGTCCGATTTGTAGGACGTTAAACTGCCAAGCACCATCATCCCCAGCACATGACATTAAACTGTGACATGGCCCCGTGCCTCGCACGCAGGGACCCCCTGCCTTGGACATTCTCTATGCACCCTGGTCTCCACAAGAGAAGATATCCTCCTTCGTTGAGTGGCATTTGTCCGCTGGGATGGGCAGCCACCTTGGTGTAAGCCCCTATCTTTTCTTGAAGGAGGCATCACCCCTTCTTCTCCTCACTTCCTCTGTGCCAAGTCCAGTGGAGGGTGTGATAGGGAACGAGGCTCCTCCTTTCTTCAGCCCCAATTCCCCCTCCCGTTGTGCTTTGTCACCCTCGGGCCTCCATCCTAGAGTAAGTCCCAGCACCATGGGCCACTCAACGTGTAAGCCCCTCCTCATTTCCCACGGACGCACCCTTCGCGATGTGATCGTCAGGTCATTGCCGCCTCTTGTTTCTCACACCAACCATGACTCATGTGGGCATAGATTAATCATCGACCATGAAAACACCCTCATCCCGCATGATGTTAAAATGTACACCCAAAATATGAGGACTTTGATATATGTCAAGGCATGGTACGTAGGAATCCTCCCTGAGGATCAAGCCCACCACTCGGTCCTTCCGACCTCATTCACGTCGGTTCACCCACCACCTTGGGCCGCCTCAAAGTGTAAGCCTCAATCCATCATGAACTACATGGACTTTGATCTACGTACAGGAATTGTATGTAGGAAGCCTCCCTGAGGTTCAAGCCCACCATCACCCGGTCATTCCGACCACATTCGCATTGGTTCACCCACCACCTTGGGCCGCCTCAGATTGTAAGGCCCAATCCATCCCGAACTGTTAGGACTTTGATCTATGTCAAGGCATGGTACGTAAGAAGCCTCCGTGAAGTTCAATCCCACCACCACCTAGTTGTTCCGACCCCCCTTCAAGTCAGTTTTCCCCTCATCCTATGTGACGTTAAACTGTACACCCGAACTACGAGGACATTGATCCATCTCAAGGCATGGTGTATAGGAAGCCTCGTTGAGGTTCAAACCCACCACCCGGTCATTCCGACATCATTCACGTCGGTTCACCCACCACCTTGGGCCACCTCATACTGAAATCCCCAATCTATCCCAAACTACGAGGACTTTGATCTATGTCAAGGCATGGTATGTAGAAAGCCTCCATGAGGTTCAATCCCACCACCACTTCGTCATTCTGACCCCCCTTCACGTCGGTTCTCCCCTCATCTTGCATGACGTTAAACTATACACCCGAATTACGGGGACTTTGATCCATGTCAAGGGATGGTACGTAGGAAGCCTCACGAGGTTCAAGCCCATCACCCATCAGCCCCCCGGTCAATCTTAACATCGGTTCTCCGACACACACTACATGAACTATGGGGACTTTAATCCATGTCAAGGCATGGTACGTAAGAAGCCACCACGAGGTTCAAGCCCACCATCCACTTGGGCCAAGGCCCTCATTCACGCCGGTTCTCTGACACTGCCATCAGAACAATAGGTACATTGATCCCTGCCAAGGAAAGGTATGTAGGATGCCTCCCTAAGGATCAAACTCACCACCTATTGGTCGCTCCGACCCCATTCACGTCAGTTCTTCAATACCTTGGGCATCCTAGGGTGTAAGTCCCACGCTATCTGAACTATGTGGACTTTGATCCATGTTAAGGCGTGGTATGTAGGAAGTCTCTTTGAGGATCAATCCCAAAACCATCGTCCATCCTGATCCTTACCCAGGATTCCACATCCCTGTGAGATCATGCCACCTCAATCCCCTCCACAGCACTCGGGAAGCCACCCATGTGCTGGCCCCAATATCAGTGTTCCCTCCGGGGGATTCCTCCATTTGATCCTCTCTAGTCAGTGTTCTGATCAGTCTGATCCATCCCCACTGGACATTAAACTTGCGGCATACCCCATGTTAAACACAAGAGGCTAAGGAAAACCTCAGATACATGCCTATGGCATATGATTCGCCGCGTTCGATGTGGGATTCCTCGGGCTTCTGCACCCTCGAGAATCCCTATAATAAGGAACAGAAGAGAGACACACCAATCCCCAGTGTCCAGACATGTTAGTGATTCCCCAGCGTGACTACTCCCTTAAATGGAGGTTGCTGCCCTGATCAGACCCCTTGAAATGTCCTTACAGAAGCAGCGTAATTAACTAGTGTCCATGAAGATATGGCGCTAGGAAGAGTTTCATGAACAATGTATTAAATCAATGAGGGATACCTGGACTTGGTGACGAGTTCTGAGGAGAAATCCAGGGAAGGAAGAACCGACATCCCATCATCCTATTTCAATCAAGGAGAAAACATCCTTGAACAATGAGTTAATTCTACCCGCCTTTGGAATGCGGGAATGTGGGGTAACAAAAGTCACGCTCGTCGCACACAAGCAGACGGATGCGCATTCCCTAGTGAAAGAGTAGGAAATAGAAATGGTGAACCTGACGTGAATATCTTCTCCTCAAAATGGAGATTAGTATCCCACGGGGCATCCATGGAATGATGTGTCACCGGATTCAGATATCTGGTGTCGGGTCCCGCCAAGAAAATAGTGGGCCTATCGTGAAACTCACTAGAAGTTGGTGTAGTAGAACGTTGGGAATCCCATTCTGCGGTGTTGTCAGTGTGGATCCCTCATACCGGCCACGGAAGACAGAATGGCACTGGGGCAATGGTTGTCTATTTCTTTTCCTAGTAGTGTTAATGAGTCAATCTCCTTGCTTCTCAGGAATCAAGTTGCTACCACAGGGATGTGATCACCACCCGCCCGCCTATGCCGGGGCAGGGTCAACACTAGAACAACCACTCCACGTGACTCCACTGCTTCCACAATGGTGTCTGCGTCTACGACCATGTGGCGCCCACTCCCCATCTACCCATTGGAAGTCATCCAATAAAATGTGATTAACGACCTTGTACGTCGTTACGAGGAGGAGGGAATAATCCCAAACTGGGATATGCCCCGTCTGGACCTGGAGGCGTCCAGGCCCACCGTCAATGCCACCCCGGAGGGCCGTATAGGGAGCCGCTGCTCCCCACCCCAACATTCAATCATTTTGAGAGCCTGTCCTGGGAGCACTTTGATGACTCCCTGCCTTACGCTGCTGAGGTGGGTGACGTCCGGCCCAACCCGGTCAGAGTCTCAATTTTGGGGCTCCCAGTGAAGGCCCCCACCTAGCTACGTCAACACCGCCACCCGGTTGTGCCAGAGGAGCAGGTACACTATGCGCCTGCACCACCAGAACTGGCTCGTCTGACCCGATTCCAGCATCGGGCACTATCTGAGGACTCCCGCGAAGGGGCTTCAACGTCGACAGCTACTGTGGCCCGAGCCACCGCCGACGCATATCATCAAGTCCACACACACACTGAGCATGGACGCTTATATGCCCAACCGGGATCGAGGCCCCAACCGCCCCACGGGCAGGCTGGGTCGACTCTCCGGGTTGCAGGCATGGGCGGTGGTCGCCGTGAACCAACCCGCAGCAATAACACCCCGTACGGAGCTCCTCCCCATACCACTAGCACCAAAATCATGGGTCCTCCCTGCTTCGAAACACAGCATGGAGGTATACCCTGTGCTATGCCCAATTCGAATGAAGGTCTACAACGCAACAGTGATGTTCGGTACGAAAGCCTCTCTCGTGCCTATCACATTGGTTATGGAGTCCTTCTTCTTGCCCCAAACCATCGATGTGGAGACGTTACCCATCTGGTCCCTCTCCAATGTGGGGATCCTCCCTATATTCTCTCCGCACCTGGCAAAGGTCCTCCTCACCCCGATAACTAGAGGGGTGAAGGCCAACCTTGCTCCACCCATACCAATCATGGAGGTCGTCCCCATGCTCTCGTCGGTTCCAGTGGAGATCTTGACTTCTCAGGTGTCATTAATTGAGGTCCTCCCCATGTCCCCTTCGACATTTTTCCTGGTGCTCCTCGCTCCTCGGCTGTCTCAAGTGGAAATCCTCTCCGATCTGGCACCAATGCGGCTGAAGGACCACTTATCGGAAATCCGCCATGTCTCGAGGAGCCACCCAGGGTCAGGAGGGTGGGTCGTCGCCGCCACGAGAAGAATCTTGGGAAGTCTTGGATGAAGATCAAACCGGTTTTGTTCTTAGACTCTGAAGTAGAGTGCGACACAGCTCAGGAACCCTCCCCTCACTCATTCGAGTCAAGGGTCGGGGTAGGGATGAGGCGCATCATCCTGGTGATCCCAGAGTGCGAGGTCTATAGGATTCCTACTTCCCTCCGTGAGTTTATCCAGGAGGATAAAAATCTGGCGACCCAGCAGGTTACGGCTGTGCAGTCACCACCATCATCACCGGAAGCACTTTCTACCTCCACAAGAGATCACGAAGAGCTATTCTGGGGATCAATGGTAGGAAAACAGTAGTGTGACCCACCACCAGTAGCCCTAGACCCTGATCCAGGAATGATGGTCTTCATCCCCTCTTACTGTGATGTAGTGACCAGGTCGCTCCACTCTTTAGAGGACAGCCCAAGAATCGGTGGCTAGTCAGCTCGCTCACCATATTCCCCACCGACCAACCTGTCATCCCAGTGGTCTGCCTCAGTACCATTACCAGTTCATTGAACACCCCCAGTTGGCGAATAGGGAATTCAAGGGCCAAACCCTGAATTTGAGTCGAGGATCTTCTGGGGCATTCTTGCAGCGGACCACTTCCTTGAGATGTTCTGGCCCGCAACATCACAGGATTTCGACATACCCGAGTCCCTCACCCCAGAAGAAGTTGAGTGTCTCCGTTACACCCTCTTGGAGATGAATTTCAGTCTCTGTCATTAGCGCATGGTATATCCAAGGATCCCAGTGCATTTTATAGACATCAACGAGTAGTTTCGTCTAGTCGATCTAGCCGTACTCTTTGTGGCCCAGCGCCCCGAGTCACTAGGTCGTCGTGAGGCCCTCCAGTAGAACTGCATTCAGAGTATCAAGGTACTCTGTGAAATTATTAGGGAAGCAACCCCCCCCCCCCCCATGTGCAATTCCATGGCTGGGGGCATTATGATTCCCTCCTCTTCAGCCCTATCGAATAGCATCCCATCTCGCTATGCAATATTGAGGACATTCCCCGGGGAAGGGTCATGGTCCACATCACCGACATCGAGGAAAAGGAGGAAAATCTAGAGTTTATCAATAGATAATTACCCCCTGAGAGTGTGACACCACTGTTGGACCCATCAGAGAGAATTACTTGTCAGTAGAAGAACCTCCTAGGTCTCCCTACGGCCACCGAGTCGTTGGTACTCATCCGGAATACTGGTAAGGGAAAATAGAAAGTCGAAGCTGTCAAGAACTCTGACCCATCCACTTTAGTGAAGAAGATGGAGGAGGACCCTGAGAAGGCCGTGTTGGGCAAGAAACTTACTGAGAAAATAGGTTGGTTGAGGAACTCTTGGACGAACGCACAATAGAGAAATGACCAAACTACGGTGATCGTAGACCGGGGCAGCAGGGGCAAGAACAACTTCCCCCGAGCAAGATGCCTCCGGGAAACCCTGATCATACCGCTCTTACTGACAGGGCTGAAACCGGCACTCGTGGCAAGAGGGCATGGTATGTCTCACAGAACCCTCCCAAGAGGCGCGACAATCTGAGGAATCCGGCCCTGGTCCCCCCAGCTGCCCCGCAGACCATCCCAGCAGTCGCTCTACAAGCCGCTAAACCCGTCTACCATGTTGAAGTGCCCGAAAATGAACTCATGATTAGGGATCCCCATCAAGACATGGACCTCGCCTGGATGATCCTATGGCGGCACTCATTGACCGCCTTGAGGAAGTGGAGACGTGACAGGTGGCAATCCCACAAGATGGCAATCCATACCCAACCTGGGTAGATGATTTGTCGGTGCCTCCAGGTTTTAGGAATCCCACCTTCTCCCCCTTTAATGGGACAAGGGACCCTCCACAACATCTGGCCCACTTTAACTCAAGGTGCGGGCCTATTTTGGGGACTCTAGTATAGCAGGAGGCTGGTAAGCTCTACTGTTTTGTTCAGACGCTGGATGGGCCGACATTCGTCTGGTACAGCAAGCACCCAGTCGGATCTGTGACCAGTTGGGAGGACCTTCGCAAGCAGTTCCTATACCAGTTTAGCTCTACCTCCCGGAAAACAAGCATCACAGATCTCTTCAAGTTCATGCAAAGGTCTTATGAGCGAGTCGCAGACTATATCACCCGGTGGAAGGGGCTCACATACTCCCTTGGCATGCCACTGACTCAGGAGAAATTACTGAAAATGTTCTTGGGGATTGTCAAGATGGAACTAGTTCACTCCCTGATTACTCAGAATTATCCCAAAGGGTTCTGAGACTTCTCAGATAAGGCCCAATGCCGAGAATAAGCCCTGAAATAGGCCAGGAAGGCATGTCTGTTTCCCCTTGCAATCCTAGCAAGGAGAGCTTCCAGAGCCGAGCCCACCGTGGTGGCCTAGATAGGGGCCCATAGGTAGCTAGAGTTTCTATCCGTAGCACTGTCCCCACTGCCTCACCAAGGCTCTCCACCTCAGGAACATCCTCCAGCTTCGTAGCGTCCTCAGAATCGGAAGACGCCTCTGCGTAATGCACCACCGCCGCCCAGGTGGGACAACCAAGGTCCACCTCCTCGACAGTCCCCTTCGGGTCCTCGTCAACGCCAAGCTCCAAGGCCTCCCTATCTAGAAAGAAGACACTAGACTTACTCATTCATCAAGAATCAGGTCCCCGGTTACTTCCATAGTTCCCTAGAGTAGGGTATTGTACGCTTGCCTGAGTGTAGAAGGTTGGTAGAGGCGAATCTCACTGATCGCCCCAACTACTTCCCCTATCATCGGATTCTGGGGCACACCCTCAAGAAGTGCTATGTATTTAAGCACTGGCTCCCAGACCAGGTCGATAGCAACATAGTCAGGTTGGACGTGACCCCGGCACAAGGGACGGGTGTCTTTGTGAGGTCAGAAAGCAGCAGTGATGGCGAAGGTGAGTAGCAGCAGGTTCCCAGCCACAGATCCTAGAAGTACGACGACTGGATGGCTCATAAAATGGTTTCTCATGCCCATGGAATTATCCAAGCATGCCTAAATCAGCCAGAGCTTTCAGAAGCTGTGGCAACCAATTCTACGTCATCATCTCAGCTGGACTCTTCCCAGAAGAGCATGCATCAACGGCGCAAGAAGAAGCAACATGCCCCACCAATTCCATCATCATCCTGCACTCTCGGCGACTTCATGCCCACTGAGATGGGGATCCCTCCCAAAATTCGCCTAGTGGTGGATGATTCATCTAGTGATAATCAAGGGTACACTTTAGTTAATACCGTAGAGTTGGTAAATCCATATATGACTCCCGACAAGGGGGAAAACCAGGAGAACTTCCCCAACATCCCCAGTCGACGCCAGCGTCGGTAGAGCCACGACTATATGGGTGGTCGAGGAGCATCAGTCGGCACTTCTAGCTAGGTTGTTCATGCAACCGAGACCAGACAGCAGGCCCAGCGCAGAGATCAGCATGCACAGCCTCTTCATCTGGTATCGTCAGGAGTTCTCCCGCCACCGTTTGTGCTACTAGATCAGGCAGAGCCACTTCGGCCATACCGTGACTATATTTTCCCCGCTACATGACAACCTCAGCCGTCCAGACCTCATCCGATAGATACTCTTCTAGCTTCGAATAGTGTACAGCGGAATGTGCCCAACACCAGCCAGCTGTTGGTCCAGCCAAGAGGGCCTGCCATGCCTCCAGTCACAGAGCGGCATCCGGTAAGCAGAAGTTCGCACCTGTCACAGAAGTATGATTTTCTAAAGAATATCACTGGCATACCAGTGATACTTTCCATCCTTAAAGATCGCTTCCTGTCATCAGACATGCGCGAGGCCCTCGCTAAGGCTTTAAGCAGACCCCTCCAATTTTAGATGGACGTAGCAGAAGCAGAATCCTTTCATGCTGAAGTAGTTAAAAATGCTGAATGTCAGGCCATCATTTTGTTCGCAGGAGAAGATGAAGGCTCTCCCATACATGGGAACATCCTCCCACTGTACATCACCAGCCAATTCAATGACTTTGGAGGTTCACCGCAGTCTCATTTACACCATCTCTGGGATCAACCTTATCCCTACGCGAACACTGCGATAGATAGGTTTATGTGAGGATGACCTGACTCCCTTCGATTTAAGGATCCAGGGGTATGAAAGGACAGAGCAAGCCTCGGTCGGCAAAATCTTTCTGAAGACCCAGTTTGGTGGCCTAGTTTCTAGCATTGAGTTCATGGTTGTCTCTCAAGACACTGCATACAGTGCATTGATGGGTAAGCCATGGCTCCACCTTCACGCGGTGGTCCCCTCGTCGTATCACCAATGCCTCAAGTACTCCCTTAGTGGTCGAGTAGGTGTAATACAAGGGGATGCATCTCATTTCGCCTCTTGTGAGGCCCGTTATCTGAATGATGACTATTACAAGAGCAAGGATAAGCAGATTCTGGCAAGTGAGGTTGAGCCCGCCCCAATCACAAGTGACCCCCGGTCCAGTTTGGATGATGCCTATGTCTTCCCAAACCATCGAATGGAGGCCACGACCCCCGACATGGTGCAATGCTTTGTTGTCTCTGGTACAAGAGGAAGGCATATTCCCAAGTCCAAGTTATGATGGAAAATCACCTCGTACTCCTACACAAACCAGGCTCAGGTGATCCCGAAACCTCCTACTATCGTATGGTACTGAGATGTCCGCCCATGGCGATGGTAGTACATCATATGTGCCTATTCCACTGGGCTGGAACTAACCGGATCAAGCTGACATGCCACTATTTCTCTGATATCATCAAGAATATTCCCTTGAGCCGAAGGCCATATGGGATTGGGTCGACTACCTTCATCGCTATGGTCTCAGCGGCGTGTGAATCTCCTGATGCGCTGCCTACTACTGTCCAGGCTAGTACCAGCCCCCCTGTTAGGTTCCTCTGATCAAGGGGAAGACTCACCCACTGGGAATCCCTCCTCCACAAGAAAAGAAGAGGATCTGGAGGATACTCCCCCCACCTTTGAAGAATGTGTCTCTTCCACGGTCGATGAACTGGTACATGTGAACCTTAAGTGCAAGGAAGATCCGAGACCCACAATGATAAGTGTCGCCATGTCCCTTGATGAGCAGCAGCAGTATGTGGACTTCCATAAATAGCACTATAACATGTTTTCCTAGAGTTACGACAAGATGACAGGGCTAAGTCCTCAGGTAGCCGTCCACCACCTCGGTCTCCCAACAAATCATCATGGGTTCAAGCAGCCTCTCAGAAAGATACATCAGTCTCACGGTGCCATGGTTGAGGTCAAAGTTGACAAGCTCATCAGATCTAACTTTTTCGAAGTGGTCCAGTACCCCAAGTGTCTAGCCAACATTATGTCAGTCTGGAAGAAGAACGGATAGATTAGAGTCTGCATCGACTTCGGAGATCCCAATCATCAATGTATGAAGGATGATTTTCCCCTTCCAGTGATAGAATTATTGATCGATTCTATGGATGAGTTCTAAGCCCTATCCTTCATGGATGGTTACTCTGGATATAATCAGACCCATATGGACCTTGAAGATGAGGAGTCTACTACTTTTAGGGCACCCCAAGGTACTTTCTGTTACTAGGTCATACCCTTCGGCTAGAAGAATGCAGGTGCCACCTATCAGTGGGCCATGCATCGCATATTCAAGCCAATCCTAGGAACATTGGTCGAATGATATGTGAATGATCTGGTGGTCAAATCTCGCCAGTGCCAGAACCATCTCAAGGACCTTCAGAAAGTGTCCAGCTTCCTCTTTTCCCACCACTTGAAGATGAACCCGTTTAAGGGTGCCTTTGGGGTCACTTCCGGGAAGTTTCTTGGATTTATTGTCAGGTACCGAGGCATCGAGATCGGCCCAGAGAAGATCAAGGTGATCAGCCAGATGCCTCCTCCAAGAAATATCTAAGAGCTTCGAGGTTTTCAAGGCCACTTAGCCTACATATGCCGATTCATTGCGAATATGGCTGGAAGTGTACGGCCTTTTCTTGGATAATGAAGAAAGGTTCTTCCTATGATTGGGACAAATAGTGTCAGGCTACCTTCAAGGAAATTAAGTAGTATCTGCTCCAGCCTCCAGTCCTGATGCCACCCATCTCCGGAAAGCCGTTGATTATCTATGTCACTGCCCTGGATCGATCTCCGAGTGCCCTTCTTGCCCAGAAGAACAACGAGGGGATAGAGAACAACCTCTACTACCTCAGCCTCATGCTCCTCGATACGAATACTAGATACTCCCACATCGAGAAGAGCTATCTTGCGCTTGTATTTGTTGTGCAGAATTTATGACATTACCTACAACACCATGAGGTACAGCTGGTCTCTCGGGTAGACCCGTTGAAGTATATTCATAACTTCCCCATGTTGACTGGCCGACTAGCGCGGTGGGCGGCGATCCTCCAGCAGTTCGACATCAGGTTCGGGCCTTAGAATGCTATTAAGGGGCAGGAATTGGCAGAATTTATAGCTTCCCATCCAACCACCACGGACCAGTCCCTGGACTTGGACATTCCCGATGAGGCAATCCTCTAGGTAGATCAAGTTTTCCCATGTTGGAAGATGTATTTTGATGGTGCCTCTTGGAGCCCTACTGGTGGGAGGCTTAATGATCCTAGGCTCAACAAAGTAGGCTTGGGCATCATCTTCATCACCCCAGTGCAAGCCATTTTTCCATACTAATTCCTGTTGACAGAAGGTTGCACCAACAATGAGGTAGAGTGTCAGGCCTTCATCACTAGCCTCAAGCTGGCCCTTGAGATTGATGTTCCCCATTTTCATGTGAAGGGTGATTTCGAGCTAGTCATCAAGCAATTCAACGACGACTATGTTTTCAGAAAGCTAGATATCGCGCCATTCTTGGAGTGCACCCTTGATCTAATGGCCTAGTTCCCTTCTCGACCGATGGTTACCCATGTCCCTCGGTCCCAGAATAGTCGAGCGGATGCTTTGGCCATCTTAGTTGCATCACTTTCAGAGCCCGAGAAACTCCTCGGTCGGGTCCACATCTGGCATCGGATCGGGCGTGGCGGGGCCCGAATCATCTGGTTGATCCTCATCATTGGATCCCACCTTGAAAAATCTCAGGCGTAGTCTAACTGGAACCCCCTCCGGCAATCGGAAGCAATGCAGTTCGGTCAAGTTGGATGTTCACCTCCACGACCATTGGCATGCCCCGAGGAAGGGCGCTACCAAAAGCCCCGACCAACTTCGCCACAGTAGTCCAGGCTAATTGAAGGATTATACATGCCAAGAAGGGGACGTGAATTTTAGTTAACATGGTCAGGGGATGTCAGTTGTGAATTCGGTAGAGAAAACTTATAGAGGTCAAATCCCTAGTCTCGTTCCTGGGCTGATGATGTCCGAACCCCGAGACGTGGTCCCCCGTATATGGTTGGTAGGTCTGGAGACTTCAGGGGATCCACCTTGACTGTCACAGCCCCTCCAGACATAGAAGTTGATGTAGCCACGGGTGTGGATCCTGGAGGTCCCGCGTTGGAAACCACTGAGGGGTGAGAATGAGGTCTATACACAAGGTCCTCTTGCACAGTGCAAGCTCTGATGAGGAATCTAGAGTAACCTAAGGGAAGACTTTGAAGAAGTAACTTGAGATTTTACCTCAAGGGCCTCCAGGAAATCTTTGAGCTCTGAGGACTGGCCGTCGACTTCACCCTCTTTCGGGGGAATCTCCCCACCAGCCTCTTTTCCCGAGGAGGACTCCTCCAATTCGTCCGGAAGGGGGAACCACTCCCTCAGATCAGCGGCTGATAGCTGCGGAGGGACCGTGCGATCCAACAGCACCCTAACTCGGTCTGGCATCGGGTGCAGGGTGCCTGGGGAATGGATGAAGTCCTCCAGCTCAGCTATGTATGGATCCACCTCTGCCTGGGATACTGAAAAGTTGGCTCTAATAGGTCCAATTCCTAAAAGGTCTATCGTGAGATGGTTAAGGTGCTTCCATAATTCGGATGGACCAAGGAATTGTTGGTTGACTTCCCAGATGTCCCAGGCCTCCGGGAAGACAGTATTCTCTGGCATGCCAATATGGCGTAGCCGTTTCTCTAGGGCCTGCGTAGAAATTCTACGAAATCCCCTTGGGGGCCACCCCACGGGATGAATCTGTTCTCTTAGGACCACCGGCTCCGCTGTCGCTACTGGATCTGCTGCTGCTACTCCCTCCTCAACAGGTGCGGGTGCTGCTATTACACCAGCCCCGCTACTATGGGATGCCCTTGTTGCCTTCCTTCCTTGGCCCCAAGATAAAAAAATCTCACCCTCACTGACCAACACCGTTGGATACTTCAGTATCTCCCCTGGATAGGCCGCCTCCAAGCCCTTGGAGTATTATTTTATCAGCCCAAGGACGGCGGTCAGGGGAGGAAATACATTTCGCATCGTCCCGTCTTCCTGTGTGAACATGAGCCACATCTGCCTCATCACACACGTTTGCTCCTCATAGAACACCCCCAGATAGACCTGTGGGGTTAGCCGCTGCAAGCACCAGAATTGTCGGGCGAACCGGTGTGGGGTGTATGGCTCACAAAGACACTCGTTGTCCACCCTGGCCACCATGACTCCACCTCGAAAGGCCAGGAGGTAGGCTTGGTGCTCTTCTATTCCCTATAAATCATCCGTGAAGGCCCCAATTGGCAATGGGAATGGATGGAAATTGATTTCTTCCATCATCCTCACCTGTTTTAGAACCGTTGGTGCGACCAGCTTGGTCGGAAAGCTCCACGCGGCGTTCAAGATTGAGGGATGAAAGTTTGACCCAGGAGGTGAGATGGGGTTTGGATACTCATAGATCCCCCGGATGTGCGCCTCCATCCACCCATACAGGAGGTGGAATGACCCACGTACCCTATGTGGCCTTTACCCCTCGCTGATGTGACACAACATTCTGTACAACTTAGTGAGCATCGGGATCCCCACGTTGACCCGCCCTCCTGTCGCCAAAGTGGAAGCCATGATGAAAGTACTTGTCCACACTCCCATGTTTTGATCTCTCACCGGTAGGATCCAGCCACAGATGAGGGCTATGATGAATGCCACCATCCTGACTACTGGTTGTTGTTCAGTGCTGACACTGAACCCCTAGGTCTTCCACTGGCTATCCTCCAGTAGCCGCTAGTATGAGTTTTCCTTACTCTGGGTGCCCTTTGGGAAAGTCCGAGGCCTTTCCAGGAACTGCCTGTTTTCTGGGAAGTTCAAGAACTTCTTGAACCAGTTTTTGAAGTGGATATCCCTCACCACCTCCTTATCCTCCCCGGTCACGATCTCCGTCAGTGCCATCGCCAGATGCAGTATCTGCTCTGGATCCTCCCACGCACCCATAGTCGGGAGTAATTCGTCATACATCACCCCTTGTATCAAGACCCCAGAGATCTAATGCACGTCCCATAGGCAGATTCCATCCTCCTCGTGATGCAGGTGAAATGTATTGGTCCCCGGTGACCACCGGCTCAACAGCTTCGGCATTAACTGCTTCGACTGGTTGATATGGAACTGGGAAGCCAAAGCTGCCTTATACAGGCCCAATCTCCTAATCTATGCCCCGAAATCCTTTCATGAGGCGCCTACCCAGTAGGCCCAATCCCAATCGTTCATAACATTTCCACCATGGCGCAGTTCCCATTCCTCAGACCACCCCTTCTTCGGGTTCCCCAGTGCCGCCTTAAGGATGGTTTGGTACACTGGATGGGACGTCTCTGGCTACAATTCCCTCTCATCGACATTGTTCATAGGATTGTATAGGTAGTCTACGATGACAGGGGTGAAGTCCTCTCGGCCATGACAGTCGGGCGCCCTGAACCATCAGTGTTGACACAGCGTGCTCTGGAACTAGTAAGTTGGCTCATCAATACCTTTTGAAGGGATGAATACCTCATCCGTCAGCCCTAATCCATTCAGAGGCAACCTCCTACACAACAGGTAGTTCTTCAAGCTCTCCTACAGCATCTCTGCCGAAGAACTATAGTCTGAGTGGCTCTGGACTATCTCTTCTATCCCCAGACTGTTTTCTATTTCGTCCCTCCGGGCGGCATCCGCAAGGACCCCTAGGGTAGTTTCTTGGCGAGCCATTCGATTCTGGAACATAGATGTTAGGTTGGCTGGTTTGCGAAGATCATTAGCAAAGCTCTTTAGCGAAGCCCGCTCGCTAAGACTGTTTGCAGGGGCGCTACCTCAGTGTTCAAAGCTGGATCACGGAGCGCAAACACGGATTCAAAGACTTGTTGTGCGCCGCGAAAACCCGATTCGCAAAGATCACTCATGGAGTATGTAGAGCTTCGCGAATCGAGAGTGAAAGAAGACAAGATCACTGATAAGGGAAAGGAAAAAAGAGATGGTAGGCCCTCTATTAATAGGAAATGATCATTGGAGCTTTGTGATGCATCCAGTTCACGTGGAGCTTCACGGCGCGCCCGGCCTGTGCATCCCTTGTCTGCCTCGCGATCCCTCTTCGCGATTCAACACAGCGAACGACCGAGGATTTTGGTGATTTCTCTCAGACTTCGACCCTCGATCCCTTCGCTGCTCCAAGTCTGGGTGGGCATTTGTTGGCGCCAAAATTCAGAACGAAGAAAAGGCCCCAAGGCGGCCTCATGGACTGCCTCGCGAAGCCCCTTCATGGAGTCCCCCATCACCACGGCCGCCATGAAGTAAAGAAGGGGGAGGCTCCGTGAACGCATTTTATGTTCAAGCCCATCACCCATTGGACCCCCAGTCCATCTTCACGTCGGTTCTCCGACACAGACTACCCAAACTACGGGGACTTTATTAAATGTCAAGGCATAGTACGTATGAAGCCTCCACAAAGTTCAATCCCACCATCCACCTAGTCCAAGGTCCTCATTCATGTCGATTCTCCGACACCGCCATCCGATCTATGGGGAATTTGATCCTTTCCAAGGAAAGGTGAGTAGGAAGCCTCCCTGAGGATCAAACTCAGCACCCGTTGGTTTCTCCAACCCCATTCACATTAGTTCACCAACACCTTGGGTAACCTAGAGTGTAATCCCCACACTATCTGAACTATGTGGACTTTGATCCATGTCAAGGAATGGTACGTAGGGAGTATCTTTGAGGTTAAAGCCCAAAACCATCGTCCAACTTGATCCTTACCCGGACATCCACATCCATGTGAGATCATGCCACCTCATTCCCCTGCACAGCACTCGAAAAGCCACCCACGTGATAGCCCCAATATCGATGTTCTCTCTGGGGGATTCCTACGTCTGATCCACTCTAATCAGTGTTCTGATCAGTCCGATCTGTCCCCGCTGGACATTAAACTTGTGGCATACCCCGTGTTAAACACAGGAGTCTGAGGAAAACCTCAGATACATACCTATGGCATATGATGCCCCGCGTTTGATGTGGGATGCCTCAGGCTTCCATGCCCTCGAGAAGCCCCATAATAAGGGATAAAAGAGAGACACACTAATCCCCAGCGTCCAGACATGTCAGTGATGCCCCAGCGTGACTACTCCCCTAACTGAAGGTTGCTGCCCTGATCGGACCCCTTGGAATGTCCTGACAGAAGCAGCGTAATTAACTGGTGTCCATGAAGATATGGCATGAGAAAAATTTTCACAAAAAATGGATTAAATCTATGAGTGAGACCCAGACTAGGTGACGAGTTCCAAGGAGGAATCCACGGAAGGAATAACCGACTTCCCATCATCCGGTTTCAATCAAGGAGTAAACATCCCTGAACAAGGAGCGAATTTCACCCACCATTGGAAAGCGAGAATGTGGGGTAACAAAAGCTGCGCCCGTCGCACTCATGAAGACAAAGGCTCTTTCCCCAGCAAAAGCGTCAGAAACAATATAATAATGTAAATAAACATTATAGATTAATGAAAGAAAATAGTTAAGAATTTAAAACACCCAAGAGAAAAATAAAGAAAACCCTTTAAATTTTTGGGAGAATCCTAATAATATGACTTAAAAACACAAAGAAGGAAATAAATCGGTCATGTGGTGAAATGTACCATATTTTAGCAAGTAAGAGAAGGTAATAGAACTTCTCCATCAAACCTAATATATTCTATTGGAAAGAACATATTCAGATAAAATTTTTCTTTGATCATTTGGGATGTGATGAAATAATGATCTCGAATGGAAAGACCTAGAGTACATCTTCCTCATTGATGATACAATGCCACCACACACATATCAATCTGTTTGACCATGTCATTTTTACAGTAGTCAAGAATGGTTTTGAATCCATTCTAGTATATTTGGGAAAAATTTATAATGTATTTTTACAAATCTTACTTTATTAAACAACTATAGATTATCTTCCTCAATACATAAAAATAATTTTAATAGAAACTGATTGAACTGTAAGTAGGAACATAAATTGTATGTAAGAATGAAACTTATTTACCTTTAGAGGTAACCTAACATTCCTTTGGCCTTATAAATAATATTCTTCTTTAGAAGAAGAATGTGATTTCATGTTTCATTAAAGATGTGATGTGGATTTCCTATATTGTCCTCAAATATAGAAAAATTATTTAGGAATTATCTGACCATTTTTCTTAACCTTATGATAATTAAACTGGTATATTTTTGAATTTTGACTAATGAATCCTTGATTATCAGAATATCTTCCTTGGTCAAAGATATAATATCTTTTTGAGACTGGTCCATTCTGGTTATTATGATTCTAGAAATTAGTATAATACCCCTAACTTTAGAATCCTTTCTATGTTGATGTTATTGAAAAATATCTTTTGAAATAAGTTCAAACTGCAATGAGGGGATTCTAAAAATCTGAGTAACTATAGTGTGAGAGACATCATCCATCTTTGATTCTACCACATCCTAACAGAAAGATCCTTGGTGAGGTGATTCTTTGGTCAATTCCTTTTATAATTTCTCTATAACAAATTGAATCAATAATTTCAATTGATTAAAATCCTTTTTGGATATCACATTTGGATGAGAAACCAGTATATGCTTGATATACTAAAACTGAATAAAAATTTTCACTCTGAGAGTATCCAGTTTTTCATTTGAAATTGTATGTTCACGAGGAGACCTCACCTCAACACGAGAGTCAATTTTCAAACATTTCAATTGATCAACCTTACACATCGACTAATATAACTTACATGATATCACTCATCATATGCATCAAGATCGATAATAGTTACCTCAAAGATTACAAGATTCGTAAAAACATGTGAAGATACATCTTGGTGTACAACTACATTTTGATCTTCATCTAAAATAAGGTTTGTATCAACTTATTGATTCTCATTAACCTAAAAAAATTATTTTGTATGACATGGTTCACCATATTCAAACTATGGTTTTATTTTAGCTATAATAAGAGTGGTTTCATCGGCTTCATCTTCTTCTTCATCATTACCAACAACACAATCAATAATAAATCAAATAGTTTCTCTTTAATTATTTTTCTTTTCTCGGTAGGAGAAGAAACTTAAAAGAGATTAATATATCCATATATAGTAGATATATTTTTCTTTAACCAATAATCACAGTCTTTGTAAGGAGCTCATTCATACTTTCTCGAGATGAAGGAACTGGTATGAAAAATGATTGAACAGAAGGGAGAGAAGGGGTGTCTCCAATCTCTTGAAGTAATTATGAACAAACTTCGATGATTGTTTCCACCTCAGTTTTAATCCCATAAAATATAAAAAATCAGACTCATTGATGTATGTTAGAAATAGTTTGAATATCCAAAGGTTCATCCACTCCATCACTTGCATCGAGTTCTTTTGAAGGTGCAATCACAATTATAGGAACTTCATTATGTGACTCAATAGTAATTATTGAATGATATGTCACCCCCCAAACATGAGTAAGGTCTGAGTCCATCTAATATTCTCTACCAATAGGTTGTTACTTTTTTACCAAATAACTTTAGAAAAAACCATTACTTCTTAACACACCAACAATAAAAAATTTCAACCCGTGAAAATAGGTAGTTTTAGTCTTATCTAGGTGTAAATAGGCATCAAAAAAATCAGTGTTAATATTCTCCAAAATTGATTGAAATTAATTTATTTTTTCTTAATGTGGAACATGTAATTCATTACATATAGATCCAAATCTAAATGCTTCTCTATCAAGATTAAACATAACAACATAACATCTTGAAACAAGATTTTCTCAAACTCACTATTGCATTGAGCATCTAAGTATTGGATAACATTTGGGAGAACCGTCTTTTGTAATGGACCAAATCTAGTTCCACAAACTGATGCCATGTCCCAGTGAGATATGTGAGTCTAGTCCACCTCCCCATACGCTAGAGGCTTCCAACTAGTAGTGAAGTTTTAATGTATCTACATGTGGAGAGTATACCCTCTTTCTCAAAGTAGTGCAATAATGGGAATAAAAATGAAAAAACCAATAGGAAAAGAACTGGAATAATATAATAACCAGAACAATCTAGTATCATATGATGAACCAAAACTAAAAACAATATCCGTAACTAAAAGTAGATATGTCATGCACAGTAAGTGTCAAGTGTCAAAATGAGAACCCAAATTAAGACACTAAAGACCCTCCAAGTGGTTACCTACAATAATTATGGTTCCATAATCCACGATTCAGCTAGACTCATCTATCTAACATTGGTCACTTTCCATTATCCAGTACTACAAACATGATGTCTACTCGGGTACCGATCAAGTAGCCCAAGTTGGGTGTGAGTAAAACTCAGTAGGCCACCACCAACAGCATCTAAAACATTATCCAATAAATAATTGTGTATGTAGTGGTAAAAAAATGACCATGCATAAAGTAAATAGATATCGAATTTCATTATTCTTTAATTAACAATAGAAACCCCCAGTTTTCTAAAGACGCCAAAACCCTCAATATATTCTTCATCCGATGATGGATTCTGAACCATATCACATAGGGAATTCACAATTCATAATAACACATGTAATTTAATTATACATTTCATTTCATTATCATTTTGAACCTTAGTCCAATGTCAATCTCATGTGAATAGAATCTCATATCTAACACCTTATGGGTATTTGGAGCCAATGTCCATGTCTCACACCTTAATTTCACATTGGTATTTGGGTCCCCATTACATGTCCCATATTCACTATCACAAATGTGTAAAGTCCCACACCTCAATGTCACATATGGGTATTTGGAGCCTCAATCCATATCCCACACTCACTTATCACATAGAGGTATTTGGAGCTTTTTCCCCTATCCCACACCTCAATGTCACACATGGGTATTTGGATCCTCAGTCAAATTCCCACACTCACTGATCACATGTTTTTATTTTGATCCTCAATCTCTATCCCACAACTCAATGAAACATAATGAAACATATATCACATATATCACATCACTCAAGGTAAATCAAAATTAACCCATTTTATCAGCATCTCCCATCATGGTACACCAATACAATTTATCCCAACTACTTGTTTCCAAAATTTAATTACATGGAATAAAATGAACAATTCACCGTTAAAACATTTTTCATTTTTTAAATCAAAAACCAATTAACCCATTAAGGTTAATCTAAACAAATAATAATCCTTATTTTAAATTAATTCATAATAACATTAATTGACCAATTACACAATCCTGATATTCCATCAAATGACCAAATGCACAATCCCCTTAATTAGCCAATTTTCATAACCTCATTAATCACACAATTAAATTTCCCATTATAAACCAATGGAATAATCATAATTACCAATTCAATTTTCATAAGTTTAACTCAGAACATAGTCTCCTATAAAGTTAATTAATTAATTCCATCATTCCATAAATTAATTAATCAGTTTATTTATTCAATTCAAGATTTAATTTAAAATTGTTCCAATAGAAATTTCCTAACACATGCATGAAATTTCAATTCCAAAATATTTTAATTGAATTTAGACCATCTATCTTGATATTTATGATGAATTATTGCCAATAAAAAACCCCAAATTGATGTGGAAAATTCAATTGTGAAATCAATAATGAGATCTAGATCCAAAACCTAGATCCAAGTTCAAGTGAAATAGACCTACCAAAACCTATATCTAGATCAACCACCAATAGAATAAAAAATCCCTTTAAAATATGAGATAATGATAGGAGTGAGGGAGTAAATGAATTGAAATGAGAATCTCTTACTAAGAGAGGTGAAGATCACTAATCTGGGAATCCAATCATTAAAAATGGGGGTTTTTAGGCCCTAGAATATGTATGGTACCCACCAAAAATGAGTTATATAATTTGGGGTTGAGTTAGGTCAAATTTGGGTGAAGTTTGGGGGATTGATAATTTTTAATATAATTTTAGGGGGTTTAATTTTCCGTACACACAGTTTCCTGTATGGGGCTCACAGTTTTCCCTAAAAGTGTTCTTGACTATTTGAATCCTCCCCAGGGTTTTAAGGTAACTACATGGAGTGTGCATGGTTTGAAGAACTATGCACTAGCCATATGAATCCCTTATATTTGGATTCGTACAATTTTTTGGATTGGGTTCATGGTTTGGGAAAACAGTTTGCCAACAGTGCACTGAACCTCCACAAAATTCACCAATTTCACCCAAAATTCCTTAAGGTAGAACCCAAATAAGATATAATGAAAAGAAGGAAAATAGTACTTGAAAAATATATTGAGAAATCTCTAGAAAAGTTCAGGATATTACAATATCCCAGCCTTATAGTAGCTCATCCTCAAGATGTACTCCCAAAACTCATTATGATTCCAAGGTAAAATGATCAGGCGACTGAGACCACATATATACTTCTATATCCCATGTTCCCTCCTAGAAACAACCATATTTCCATAATACATGAAATATCATCACAAAATATCCCTGCAACACTTTCTCACTATAATCCAACACATATTTCAGATGCTCCTCAAAGGAAGCATCTATCTAAAGCTCAGCATCATCCACATCCATCACATGAGAAGGTTCGGGGTGATACCAATAGATATGAGGGACATGAAAGATTTTATGCATAACATTATATCATTGTTGAAGAGCCAATCAGTACACCACCAAAATGATTCTCTCCATAACCTCAAATGGTCCAACAAGCCTTGGCACCAACTTACCCTGCCTCTAAATACTATGGTGACCCATTCTAGGAAACATCTGAAGGAACAGATGATCACCCACTCTAAACTCTACAGTTTTTCAACATTTATCATCATATGAATTCTATCTTATCTAAGCCATATCCATGTGTTTCTAAAACAATTTAACCTACTTTGATGTCTCATGTATGAGCCTTTATCTCAAAATCCCAAACTCACCTGCCTGTATTCAACATAATTGTGATCTCATGGCCTACCAAAAACTGACTCATATGGTTCCTTATGTATAGTTTTTAGATAAGTTTTTTTATATGAATAATTCTCCAATGTTAGGTTCTTCTCCTTAGACCCACCAAAGTCTAGGACACATGCTTGAATAGTATCCTCAAGCACCTGTATAGTATTCTCTGACTGACCATCTGTCTATGGGGAAAATCCATTCTCATTAAAACCTATGTACCAATCACTTTATGCCAGCCCTTCTTGAGGCATGAATTAATTCATGTTGTGTGATCTATAAAAAAATTGTGGAAACCCATTCATATGTATTATCTTCCAACCATATATATCCCAAAACCGATCCACTAAAACAATCTCTCATATAGGAAAGAAATATTCTACTTTAATGAGTCGTTCCATAATCACCCAAATAGAATCATTCTTATGAGGAATCCTCAAGAGACCCACCACAAAGTCCATGATAAAATATTATCATTTCCCTTTAAAATTGGAAATGGATGTAGAAAACCATTGATTCATTGATGCTCAATGTTCACCTATTGACAAGTGTAGTATCATGTCAAGAAGATTGATATATCGTTTTTACTACCTAGCCACCAATGCCTTCATCATAGGCCATGGTATATTTTTCTCAAACCTGGATTCACTACCCACTTCGAGGCATGAAATTTACGCATCAGCTCAACCCTTATACTCATAGAAACAACAAAATGATTCCTGAAATAGATTATATTGTCCTTCTCTATGTTCCAATATAAAGGAGACTCTACACCTTCAAGGATTTCCCTCAAGGATAAAATTTTTGGATCCTCATATTTCCTTTCCTTGATCTATCTCAAAAGAGTAGACTCCACTAAACCAATATGAGAGTCATCTGAACTTGGGGCTCCTGAACCCCAACATGCATCTCAGATTGTAAATTCATCATCTTCCACTCAGAACTAGACTCCTAAACTTCCTAAGTGTGAATTTTTTATCTTAATGCATCATAAACATTGTTTCCCTTCCTGGATGTATATTTTATCTCCAAAATGAATAACTTCATATACTCAACCCACCTCCACTATCAAATATTCCAATATCATTTGGAAAAGATATACATCAAGCTCTTATGATTAGTATAAATAGTAAAAAAATTCCAAATAGATAATACCCCCAACACTTCAAGGATTAATCCACTGCATTTAATTTGAGATCATGCATAATATATTTCATTTCATGTGGCCTCAACCACTAATACCCATATTCCACAACTCAACTTACTATATCGATATTGTTCCAAGAACGATACCAAAATCATCAAAAAACACTGTATACATCTCTCTTAGATCAGGTGGGATCAAGATTAGTTCCATTTTCAAGTTCTTTTTCAACTATTGGAAGGAATTCTCACATGCTTCCGACCATTCAAGATTTATCCCAATATTATTCAATCCTAAAATAGGAGTTTCTACATGGAAAAAGTCCTGAATGAACCACTAAGAAAATCTCACAAATCCAAAAAAAATAAGGATATTGAAAAGATTCTTGGAATGATCATAAGAAACAGATACATGAACCTTTTCTATGTCCACTGACACACCTTCCTATAAGTGATGTGTCCCCAAAAGATAACTTGATTGATCTAGAATATAAGTTTAGATAACTTGGTGTATATCTAATTATATCTCAGTTTACTCAGGATGATGTCAATATGTAGGGAATCATCATCATGAGTCTTATATTACATCAATATTTCATCCACAATATCGACCAAAAACTGTTCTAGGTAGTTTGTTAATATTCAGTTCATTAAGGCTATAAACACTATTGGAGGATTCATTAGCCCAAATGGCATTATGATGAACTCATAAGTGACATACCTACTTTTGAAAGTAGTCCTTGGTATACCAGAAGGGAGAACTCTCAACTGGTGTTACCCCGACCTCAAGTAGATCATGGATGAAACACAAGCTCCCCTAAACTAGTCAAAGATATATTTGATATGCAAAAGAGTATATTGATTTTTCACTGTAAATTGGTTCAACATTAGGAAATCGACACATAAGCACAAAATCCCATTAGACTTATTTGAAAATAATAATGGAGAAAACTTAGTTGACGTACTCAGATGGATAAACCTCTTATCCATCAACTCTTATAGTTGATTCTTGATCTCTTGATGCTCTGTTGGTTACATTTTGTATGGTGGAATAGAAAATGGATCATCCCCTGAAAAGAAATTAGTTGTAAATTCCACATCTCTCTCATGTGGAAACCCAAACAATTCTTCCTGAAACACATCGTAAAGCCAGTCCACTATGGGTGTAAATACATCACACTTAAAAACACTATCATCAAGAAAATTACTAGAAACCATGGTTGTTATCTCCTCAAATTTCAACTGAACTTGACCAGTGCGGCCAACTTGGATATCCCACTCTCCCGGGTGAGCATAATTTTCACCCAAAGGAGAAGTAAAAGTCAATCTTCTTTGGTAAAAATCAATGTGGTATTGGTATGTTACTAATGATCCCATTCCCATAATTAGCTTAAATATTTAAATTTGAAGGATGTAAAGATATAAACTAAAACAATACTTCTTGTACTTAAGAGAACACCCCTTTCCCAAACAAATCTATCATTAATATACTCCAAGTGGTGTACCCATCATCATAACCCCACTCAAAATCTCCAATATCAGGATCAAACAATTCAAAAGTTATGAAGAAATAAATTAATGAGAGGCACCAGTATCAAATAAGGCATTATCATGCATAGAAGCTACAAGAATAGTACCTATAATTGTCAATGGTCCAGAATCTCTATCCAAAAGTGTAGGTTGATCTACTTGCAACTGTCCTGGACTAATTTCATGTGATTTAGTATATGTACCATAAGGTTCCCCCCTCTGATGATATGGGAATTCTTTCCCAGAAGTACCACATCCACTACTACAACCACCATGGGTAGTAGAACTCTGATTTCCAAACAGATACGGTGTAGCAGATCCCCTTCCCACACTCTGGTTCATAAAATCTAATCAATCACTACCCATATATTGTGGGTTCCTACAAAACCTCTATAGATTCACCATCCTACCAAATGCTATCACTCTTCCAGTGATCACGGAAAATGTCTATAAAAGTGGACTGACCTACCGCACTAGTGGAAAAGAACTCTAGTAAGTTCCTGTGTAACTAATCCTTCTCTTGGACACACATTTTTCCAAAGCAATGATCAAAATTATAATAACGATGCTTCCTACCCATGAATTACGTACCCCTAATATTTTAGAGAAAACCACATGTCCTCCACTAGAATCTTCTTTTACGTTCCCCTAAAATTTGAGGGCATGATCCACCACTTCATAAAATGTATTCAGCCAGAATATATTAACGTGGGACTTAATCTCACATTAAAACCAATCTAGAAAACACCATACCAGAGCTATATTGTCTCCTACCAACACTGGAGAAAAGCACGGGAAGTCAGTTAATTTACTAGTGTAGTCCAATATACATATACTCCCTTGAGTCAACTGCATGAACTGGTCTTTTCTCTTCTATATCAGTGTCTCTCGATAAAAGTGATCCAGAAAATTCTCCAAAAATTCCTTCCATACTGTACCATCTTCCTTCTCATTCTTAGCCTGGACATCCCACTAATACTTTATTGATCATCATCAACTGTAAGTATCCAACTTGACCCTCATATTAGTATAAGTCTCTAAGTGTTCAAGTATAGTCTTGATGGACTCAATTCAGAACTCAGCTACCTGAGTTCTACCTCCTCCGGTGAAAGTGAGACTTTGTAACTACAACTCACATGTCGGGTCAGACATACTCTTCACAACCCACTCAGAGTCTCTCTCGATAAAAAACCTAAACAGAGCTAAGTTCTCAAGAAACTACTCTCTTCCTCTTTCACTGGGCACTATCTGTGCCTTCGGTTACACTGATAGAAGATTATCTACAACCATGTTTTTATTTCATCCTCTCAATAAACGTCGCTGTGGATTCATATCTCTACAATAACAAAAACACATAATAGGAAACTCGAAAAAAAATTATCATAAGAACACAAGAGGGATTCACATTGGTCAATAACAATTCATCCCCCTTCTTCCCCCCACACAGTCAAAACTGATGCAATATCACTACCCTTAATCATTATACATCTAGGTCATAGTTAAAAAATGGTAAAATCATTATCATTTTCATATTTCTCAATATTAACCCAATTATTGACATTTTTCATCACCTTAAATCAATGAATTTCCCATCAGTAATCATATACAGTTCAATTACAAAAGAAAGGGAAAACATTTCAATTTCAATAACTTATTCAATTCCTTCGTTTCATGTTCATGGAAAAAAATGAATGTCCCATAATAATCTTTTGTGCCTAGAATGATGCATGCATACTCAATGCTCATTTCATATCGAGTCATGAGTTAAATATCAGAAAATCAAAGAAACAATTTTCCCATAACATAATAAGTGCATCACCCGATTTGAAATAATATCCAACTATAACAGAATGCACCAAGAACAACAATCATCCCTGGGTACTTGAGTTTTTTCCTGTACATGGGTTAGCTAATCCCATGCACAAGATCATACCAAAGGCCCAAATCATCCTAGTCTCATATCAAACTTTCCCAAATAGTAAGTCAAAATAAAATAAAATAAAACCCCTCTTATACCATTTTGTAACGTCCTGGTCTAGGTTCCCCATACAGGTGCTCCAAGATAGCCGGTTTCATGACTTCAAGAACACCTCCCCATATTCGAGATGATGAAGACTCGTAGTGAGGGTTTAATATATCAACATAGGGAGACTATACGCTCTATATCAAAGTATCACAACAACCGAAATAACCCTAAAATAACCAATAGACAAAGACCAAAAACTAGAACAATAAAATAAGTAGAACAATCCAATATCACATGATAAACCAAAATTGAAAAAAAAATCCATAACTAAATAAAAAATATTTCATATGCAGTAAGTGTCAAGTGTCAAAATGAAAACCCAAACAAAGACACTGACAACTGTACCAAGCGGGTCCCAATACTAATTCGGGTTCCCTCATTCATGGTAGATCTCGAATCAGCCATCTTATATAGGTTCCTTACCATTATCCTATCATGAAAACATTAATTCTATTCGAGTACCAATTATGAAGCCCATGTAGGGTACCAGTATAACTCAGTAGGCCACCATCAATGAAATCTACAACTATATACAGTAAATAATTGTGTATGCATTTTTATAGAGAAAAAATTGAAATTAATATTTTAAATATTTATCAAATTTAATTATTCATTAATTTACCACCTAAACCACTATGTTCCCAAGGATACACAATCCCTCAATACTTGTCTGATAACTCAGGTACCGCTAAGAGGTGCCCTGAGCCTGATGGGCCACAAGAACTCAAGCACATCTTTGAGAACTCCAGAGGCTATCAACTAGAAACGAGGGCCTTGGATGTGTATGTGGGAAGATTATTCCCTCCTAACTAGAGTGTATCAAAATATATAAGTAAAATAACAGGTAAAACGTGGAAGTCATAATAAATTCGATCAGTATAGAGAACTTAAGTCAACAACCAATAAACTGAAATCAATACTCAATATTAGTAACTGAATCATATCAAATATAAGATAATGGCATGTCCACACTGTAGGAAAACATGGATACAAACACCATGTAGCAGTACTATAAAAGCTATAAAAAATCCAAAATGGTAAAAATATATCTATCAACCAACCATTAGCTATTATCTCCATCCAACATCAAGCTATAATTCAGGCTTCCATTGGAATAATTGTTCCCTTATCTACAACTACAAGCATGTAGTCTGACCAGGTACAATAGACGGCCCATATGGGGTGTGAGATAAGTCTTTGTAGGCCACCACCAACTGCATCTATAAATATCTAGTCCATGTATATAGTATAGAAGTGTATATGTATGAAAATACAGAGCAGTAATAACAACATTAAATGGGTCAGCACTAGTTCCTGAAAGGAAACCATGATGACAATAGGTACTTTGGTTCATCCCAGAATAACTCTGAAATAATATCAAGGTACATAATGCATGGTATCAGATTTATAAGGGACACCATGCAAACTATCACAATATTTTAAGGGAATTTATTTTAGTATAGTATCATGTATAAGGTATCCATTCCTGATATCATAGTAAAGGATTTCATTCCCATAAAGTATCACAAAATAGGGACGTCAGGCTTTGTATCCTTGAGGTAAGGGATGTTGGATTGATAGTATGTTATATATGATACTGATTTTAGTATCAAAATATGGTGTAGATACTCAATATACAAGAGGGCGGTTTAATTGTATACTTTAAAAAAAATCCCTAAGGAAATTATGTATAAACAAAATTCACAACACCTCTAAGTTCTACTAATTGCTTGATTCTGAAAAAGTGATTCCATAAATGAAACTTAAAAAATGTTTACAAAAACTAATATTCTACCTTAAAGCATATAGAATCCTATTAAATCAAATTACAAGTCTAAAGAAGTATAAGATAGTTATACTTTCCTCAAAAACCAAAATTACAACGGAAAAAAAAATTGAAACACTACAAGTAACAAGTAGTAAATCTTTTAACCCAAAGAGAAGGGTATCCAACAACCTTGGATAAAGGTCCCTTGATTTATACTTTCAAGAAAGTATGTCTTACCTAAACCCAGGTAAGGCCTCAATCCAAAGATCGGTATTTGTCTAGCTGTCCCCACAAGCCCTCGATTTTTAAGGAACTCGCCATCTCTGATTTCACAACTCGAAGTCTCTGATTTTAAGGAAATCACACCACTAAACAAAGTAATTTTGCATGAAGAAAAGTTTGAACAGGCCGTTCAAACTTTCTGCACAAAGCCTAAGAGTTTATAAGAGCCACTCTCTCTAGAAATTACTTCAACGTCATGTAAGTGAGTTCTTCTAAAAGTTCAAATGAAATTCTTCAAAAGTTAAAAGGCTTAAGCTCAATAAAATGAGCTTTTATTTATAGGAACGACTTTAAAAATAGGCTCCCTCCTCCAACGGTCATATTTTCCCTTGAATTTCAGAGGGACCTATACACATTTCACTCAAACAACGGTTAGTTAGAAACTGAATGCATGACATCATTTTATAACCAAAACATGAGTAAAAAAATAGTTACTTAAGAAAATTCATTTTTCAGAGTGTAATCAAAAATGAAAGTTCAGAGTCTAACCAAAAACTATTCAGATTATATAATACATGGATATTCGGATTTTGTTTATCAGAAGAATTCAGAGTTAGAATTCTATAGAATTCTGGTGTATGAATTTCAAGGAAATTCTGAGTCTTGAATTCAGAAGAATTCGGAGTTTGAATTCATAAGAGTTCGAAGTCTGAACATACAAAAGTTCAGAGTCTGAATTCATAAGAGTTCGGAGTCTGAACATACAAGGTTTGGAGTCCGAACTTACAAAATTTAAGAGTCTGAATTCATAAGAGTTCAGAGTCTAAACATACAAAGTTCAGAGTCTGAATTTAGAGAACTTAGAGTCAGAACACAGAAGAGTTCAGAGTCTTAATTCCGAGAACTCAGATTCAGAACTCATAAGAGTTCGGAGTCTGAATTCAGAGAACTCGGCGTCAGAACTCATAGGAGTTTGGAGTCTGAATTCAGAGAACTCGGAGTAAAAACCCATTAGAGTTCGAAGTCTGAATTCAGGGAACTCGAAACCTGAACTCAAATCCTGAAAAACGAATTCTCTATATCTAAGTATTATATGATTCCGAGGTTTTGGATACGAAACCAAATTTTATACTTAGAGAAAATGATCAATGAAATACATGGTAATTATAAATTTCCTTGAGGAATGAAAATTTCCATATAAATTTAAAGAATAGGATAAAATGAAATTTTCTTTAAGATAAGGCGTTTGTGATTTTCAAAACATGAATGAATGTTAATTTCATAAGGAACCCTTATTGACTCAACAATCTCCCCAAATATGAAGAAATGGAAAAGTCATAAGGAAACCTTATTGACTCAACAAGGGACTCTATTCCCAGTATAACATATATATAGGGACTCCATTCCTTTATATCATTATAAAGGGTTTCTATTCCCATATTCCATATTTATATGAGGTTCTCCATTCCCATATTTATATAAATTTTTCAAGGGTCTTCATGCCCATTTGATATAAAGTAGTAGGGTTGCCATTCCTATTTAATATATTTATGCATAAGGTTCATCATTCCCATTTTTTATAATTATTAAGTATCAACTTGACCTTATGTTGTACCATTGATAAATAACCATTGGATTTAATATGATCGAAGGAATAATTCATTTCTAATTTAAATTTTCTAATGACAAAGGCACAACCAATGCATGTTTAATTTGGTGAAGTGGTCTTACCAATCACCTCAAACTAATTAATTTCTTCATAAGTTTTTTAGACATGCTACATCAACACATCCATATATTTAACATATAATATCATTGTCTCGATGTAATACCAAACACTCTAATTGGTGCTTTGGGAATATACTCATTAAATATATTTAGGTATGTAAGATCTCACACCCAGTCGGGTGGCCACATCTATGGTAATCGATCTCAAGGGGGGTCTAATATGAAAATTAAGTACCAAAGAAAGAAATAAATTCAATGAAATTTAAATATTGGGTAAATTCACGGTGAAAATAGCATGTGGGAAAATAAAAAAATATATAAAACTTCAATACTTGAGGAATAATTTGTAGAACACCTACCTCGTACTCATATGACTCACATAATCTAGTATTAGCCTTTAGTTCATCTTGTATTGCAAGAAATATGAAAAATGGTTGGACCCCCTAAAAACAGGGCATATGATCCAGCAACTTGGTAACTAAGTCTACATAAAGACAAACAAGTAAATGCTAAAAAGGAATCAATATCATACCGATGTGGATCCAATGAGACAAATGGTTCTTGATTCGGAGTTTGGATGGTGATCTATAATAAAAAGTACCAAAGAGATTATAAGAAGCTCAAATGGGAGAAGATATCATTTTCTATTTTCTTGAAAGAACAAAGGAGGAAGAATAAGTTTAAAACATTTCATTATGGGAGAAATGATCATTTTACCCAAAAATCCTTAGTCGCACAGTTTGGCCGCACAGGTGGACAAATAGTGCGCCAACCATGCACCATCTTCTAAAAGGAGGTCCACCTCTCATGGTAAGGCCACATGGTTTGATAAATCAAAACCCAACCATGAAAAATAGCAAGGTTAAACTTTCTACAGCTTTTGAATGGGTGTACATCCCATGGCACAAAATTAGGGAAAATCATGCACCCTTCTTCACCCCCACTATCCAGCCCCACGTGGTTAGGAGAGACCATGCAGGATGGGTCACAGGATTTCTACTAATCGTGCAGCCTAGTGTTTTCTTCCACTGACTAGCATTCTGAGCTCTGAAAAAGGCCTTGATACTGCCCCCCCCCCCAAACCTTTGTGATCTATTTAGGCATCTTTATTGGGTCCATAATAAAAAATTATTCTGAATTAAAATGATTTATACCTGAGATAAAAACTGGGTTATTACAACCTATTATGGCTCATGCTGGATTCTGAACCATATCACATAGGGAATTAACAATTTCATATATAATATGGTATTTAATTATCCATTTAATTTCATTTCACATGAGAGTAATTTAAATCCATAGTCCAATATCAATCTCAAGGGCTTTAAAATCATTTCTGACACCCAACTGGTATTTAGAGTTATTTCCATGTCTGACACCATAATGTCACATGGGTATTTGGAGCCTTAGTCCATGTCCCATAATCTCTATCACAAATCGGTATTTGGATCCTCAGTCCATGTCCCACACATAAATCTCACTTATTGGTTTTCGGAGCCTTAGTCCCTATCCCACTCTCACTAACCTCATATGGTTATTTAGAGCCTATGTTTCTATCCCACACCTCAATGTCACATAATCACACATATATCACACATATCACATCATTCGAGTGAAATCAACATTCATCCTTTTTAACAAAATTTTACATCATGTAATACCTTTAAATTTTTTCAAAACAATAAGGATCCTCAATTTATTCCTCGGGATTAATGTGTATAATTCACCATTAATCCAATTTGCATTATATTAATCATAAACCCATTAACCCCTTAAGGTTAATCCAAACATCTCATAAATCTCAATGTTAATTAATTTGAAATCACATTAATTTACTAATTACACAATCCCAATACCCATAAATTGACCAATGTGATAATTTCATTAATTGACCAATTTTTATAACCTCATTAATCACTCAATTCAATGTACCATTATTCACTAATTGCATAATCATAATTACCAGTTCAATTTTCATAAGTTCGACTCATTTCATAGTCATATGGAAAATCAATAAATGAATTCCATCATCCCATAAATAAATTAATCAATTAATTTATTCAATTCAAGTTTCAATTTCTAGACATTACAATTCAAATTTCCCCCACACATATACACAATTAGAATTCAAGACTGTGGGAATTTAATTTAGACCACCTACCTCAAGATGATGAACCCTCGTTAACGAGAAAACCCCAAATTGAAGAAGAAAATTCAATTACACCACAAAGAATGATATATATCCAAAACCTATATCCATGATCAAAATTATTAGGTCCAAAAAAATTGTGATCAAGATAAAACACCAAAATAAGAAAACAACCATTCAAAAGATGAGGTAAGGATGGGAGAGAGGGAAGAAATCAATCAGGGTGAGAATATCATACTGGGAGAGGTGAAGATATTCAATATATTCTTTGAATCACCAAGAACAGATGTTTAAAGACCTTGAAATCTATCTAGGAACCTCAAAAATGAGATAAATCATTTAAGGTTGACTTTACTAGAATTAGTGGGAAGGTTTTGAGGTTCCCAAATTTTTAATCTAATTTTCAAGAGTTTAATTTTTCATGTGCGTGGTTTCTTGTATGGGGTGAATATTCTACCATAACTACTCCCCAAACCATGTAAATACTCTTACTGGGTCACACGGTAACTAATTGGAGCGAACATGGTTGGAAAAATCATGCTCCTTCCATGCGTATCCCATTAGTTTGGATTCACATGCTATTTTTTCCTGGGCGCACGGTATGGTAAAACCCTACACCAATCGTACAGTGCTCGTCTTTCTTCCAAAATTCTCTAATTTTAAAAAAAACCAAGGTAAAACCCAAACAATATATACTCAAAATAAGAAAAAATAGTACTAGAAAAATAGATCTATAAATATTCAAAAAAGTTTGGGATCTTAAATAAAATCTATTTACAATACTTTTACTTCTTTCTTCTCAACATCCAACATCAAAATTAAAAACATCATTATTTATGGGGGGTTAACATAATCAATGGTATCTAGAGAGGTGTTAAAATCAGAATGAACTTCATGAAGATATCTAAATACTTCAACCATTACTTTTTAGGGTATTAAAAAAACCTTTTAATTTACATTTGTAGTAACCGGATCTTGAAAATTCCAAAAATAAAATACCACAGACTCATAAAACTCAAAAAATTCATTCTCAAATAATAATTATGATATTTTATCAATGGAATTATATTCACATCATTAGTGAATAATAAAATTATTATGCTACATATTAGCCCTGTGGAGACAAATTAAATAAATATATTTTCCACTCTGAATACTCTTTATTGATCTTGAGCACTATGATATACTCACATTAGCACTATCTGATCTCTTGGTTTTCCCCATAATTGAATATAGTTAAATGGATTTGGGAAATGAAGACTAAAAAAAGGATACTAGAGCTCTATATTAGGTAAAGTATTTTCACATAGGATTGATTTGTTTACTTTCATTTTTGGGTAACCAAAGAGTCATAAGGAGTGATGTGAAAGGTTGTCAGGACAATTGCTACTATGTTTCATACTATGATACTATTAGAACTAAAATGGATTCTCTAATTTTAGGGTATAATAAATAAAATAATAAAATAATAAATATAAATTCACACTAAAAATATTATTAAATAATTATAATAAAATTAACTAAAATTAAACAACCCTATTTATATTTGATAAAATCAAATTATTTAGTGGGAATAGGTTTTAAGAAGATGTCTAATAATTGAATTTTTTATGCAAAAATGATCTAAATAGATATCAAATTTTTATTCATCATATTTTGATAAAGGATTCCTTCGATAAATGTGCTTTTTTAGAGTGGTTTATCAGACAATTTTAAATTTCTATAACACTTGTCTTATCAAATTCGATTTCAACATAATTAAAATTAAATAAAAAGTCCATCAAGGTAAGCTTCATCCATGGAACTTCTACACAGAAACCTCTAGTTGTGATATAATTTAATTCTGTAGTTGACAATTATATATTGTTTTGTTTCTTAATTGAAATTGATACAAGGGGTTTACCTAGAAAATGAAATGTTCTTGAGGTACCATCCCAATCTAGACTACAGCCACCAAATTCATCATCTGATTATGAAGCAAAATTAAAATAGTATGTTTTTTTGGAAAAAATAACTAAATAGAAATAGTTCCTTTTAACTACCATAAATTTTTTTCAGTAGTGGTTAATTGAGATTATTTTGGATTCTGTTGAAATTTAGCATAAAGTCATATAGAAAACATGATGTATGTCCTACTTTCAGTAAGATAAAGAAATCTCCCAATTATTCTAGTATATATCTTATTTCCAACTAGTTTTAAAGCCACATCCAAGTCATGTTTAATATTTAAACTCATATGAGTGCAATGAGTCTTACCATTTTCAAGTCCA
This sequence comes from Viscum album, assembly GCA_963277665.1. Classification (NCBI taxonomy): domain Eukaryota; kingdom Viridiplantae; phylum Streptophyta; class Magnoliopsida; order Santalales; family Viscaceae; genus Viscum; species Viscum album. The sequence continues at coordinate 731,820,596 of OY728155.1, forward strand.
AATTTCAAATTAAATCAAGTACATATTTTCTGGAGTTTAAAACATTTCCAAATTCTTTTTAATAAATTTTGAAACCAAAATTTTAGTTTAACTCACCCATCATACTCTTGCTAAAAAAAATTTCAAGAGTTTTTTAAATTAATTACCTAGGTTTTGGATTTTTAATCCAAAAATGACATCATCATCATATATTTTCACATGAAAAGTAGAGTTTTATAAGGTTTTTTGGAAATTATTGGGGTTTCTCAATCCCATATTAAATCTATTTTACAAAATAAGTAAAATTAAACTTTTATACCAGGCCCTAGGTTCCTGTTTATGGACATTAATATCTTTAATAAGTTTAAAATAAATTTTTGAAAATGGGGGTCTTCAAAACCAAGATTTTTTTAGGATAATCTTCTTCTATAAAAAAATCCATTTCATATTGAATATTTTAAATCCATATGATATAATTTTAAATTAATATGAGATGCATATACTACAAGGATTACAATTTATTCCAATCTAGCTACAGGATAAAAGGTCTCTCTATATACTATTCCTTCTTGGTTTTAAACATTTGAATCTATACTAGAATTATTTCTAGTGATCACACTTGATCATCCTATTTGTTACAAAATACCCATTTAGTTCCAATAATAGGATTTTTAGATTGCCTATTAACTAATTATCATAATTTTTTTTCCTGAATGGATTTAACATTTCTTTAATTACTAAAAAAACAACTATCATCAACTAAGGCTTCTTCTCTGGTTATAGGTTATATCTAATATAAAATGGTATAAAATTATATAAGGATTCCTAAATTTATTCTATTCCTAAAACCTACAACTAGATATCTAATAATGGACCCTAGTAGATGGTATTCTATATTTCTATTCTTTATAATCAATAATTTTTATGGTTCTTCAGTATCAATCCCTTATTGTTCAAATTGTAATTTATCAGGTTCCATATCATCAACCTTTTTATTTTCCAAAAGTGGTTCAATTCAAGGTTAAGCATATGATCATTGATGTCATCAATATGAGTTTTTTGTGATAAAAAGGATCACTTTAATGAAACATTACATGTGTCAGTTATCCAACCACTATTGAATTTTTATTGAAAATCCCGTAAGCTTTAGATATAGTGGAGTGACCTTGGGAGATTCCTTCATTAGCATTTGTATCAAACTTTACAATATTTTAAATAGTGTTCAAAATATAAACCTTATATCAAAACACTTTTAGGCTTCCTATATTTAGTTTTCTATTATTCCAAACCTCATAATAAGTATTACTTAATATGGTCCCTATTTGAATTTTTTCAATAACATAACATATTTTATTTATCGATTTTCCCAAAAATGAGTGGGAAAGTTATATTCACATAACATTCTTCTAGTAATATCTTGGAAATTCTTGTTCCTCCTTCCAAAAACACCATTTAATTGAGGTTTTCTAGGGAAAGAATATGTATTTTTAATACCATGCTTTGAGATAAATTAAGTAAATTCATCATAAAATCAAAAAATTTGAAAATTTATAATTTTTCAAAAGTTTATAAAAATTTATTAAAAGATAATAGGCTTCACATTTATTCTCAGAAAATAAATCAAAGTAAATATTGAAAAATCATAAATAGAAACCTCTTTAATTAGTTTAAAAGATTGTATATGTTATTTTACCCTTTGACATGTGTCACATAGTCTCTTTTTATTAAATTTAATCTTCATAAAATCATAAATTAAATTTACAATAGATTTATTTATTAAGGATTAAACATTTCAATGTCCAATCCATCTATTTGAAATATAAGATTCATGAATTTCTTCATTAAAAAATTTATTTTATGTCTGAAAAAATATTTTAGATCTAAACTATATACATTTTCAATTATTTACAACATAAACATAGTGGATATATTTTTGAAAACTAGGAATGCATTATTATAAAAATAAAAAGAATAACCACCTCCACAAAGTTGAGAAATACATTTCAGGTTGTGAAATATATATTTCACATACAGAACTCTTTTCATGAGGATTGACTATGAATTTTAAATAGATACAATGAAAACTAACTTTTATTTCGTGTTACCACCAAATGTAAAATAGTCTTCATCAATCTTTGATAATGAATATAATTTTGATAAATCACCAGTCATATGCCTTGAACCACCAATGTTCATAATCTATTTCAAAAAAAATCATGTGGATTATTCCCTATAAAGACAAATAAAAAATACTATTTTTTGGTACCTAAATAATATTGGGTCCAACAATGTTAGATAAAATTGTATTAGAACCCAAATATGTTTTCATTTAGAAAACATAAAATCAGAATTAGATAATTTTGTATAAATAAGAACCTTCTTTACTCTACATATTTTTTTATTTTTTAGATAGTATATATTTTCTAAATGATCACTTGTTCCACAATAAATTAAAGTAATAATATACATAGTCTTAGTTTAAGATGTGAGTATTAAATATCTTTTATAAATATTGGGTTCCTCACCCTAGCTTCCTATATCATATTTCTCTCTTTTTGGTTGGTCGTAACCATGGAATAACTTTAAATAATCCCCCTATTAAAAACACTTCAAGAATCTGTATGATCTTGAACTTATTTTTGTAGAATCTTAATTTTGTAATCATATTTAATGCATGATGTAATAAAAAATTATGTTTTATTTTCAAGTTTAAATCTTTTTATTTGAGTCCCATTTATCTATAATTACTTCATTTTATAACAAAATGGGGTATTTGTTTTTATATTTTAGGATTTCATTTTTTGTTTTAGACATAGTATGATATTTCTTTAATTATTTATAATATTGGGTTTAATTTTTAGATTTCAATTCATGCTAAAAAAGATTAATAAGAGTGTACCTCATTTCAATGTTCCATAAAACACATGTTATCCTTTTGATTAGAAATATAATTTTATGATTTTTGATCATGTTCCATCACTAGAATCTTTATAATCACCCCATGTGTATTTAATTGATTTATTATATATATTATTGTATATAACCTTGTTAAAATTAAATTACTCATACTTCTTATTTTATTATAGTTGAGGTAATTTTATCATGATCTGCCAAATTTCTTACCCTCATTGGATCTAACTTTTTTATTATTTCTCTCATGTTTCTTGTACTTGTTTAAATATTTTCTGAAATATCTTCTCATGATATATTACCTTTCTATCTTTCTTGTAAACTATTCAAGTTCATAATTTGATCTGGAATTACTTGAGGTATCTTCTTCTCTAGATGATTCAAAAATTTAAACACTCTTGATCTTATTATAATCTATAGATGTGGAAACCATCAAAGAAAAATTTTCCTTCTAAACCAGTATATTATATCCAACTTCAACTTCTATATCATCCTAATATATCATATGATTTCCAATAAGATCCTTTATTTTAAATTTTCTAACATCTGTTGATTTCCTAATTATAGCAATTATTTCACTCCATATAGGTGGTAGAATTATGATCATTTTCAAATAAGGACCAATTTTCAGAATGGATTCTTCTATATAAAAAACATTATTTAAAACTCCAGTAAGTCTTCCATTCACTTGGGTGATTATTTCACCTTTTCTCTTGCTAAAAGTATCAAACTTAACGTTAGAATTATTATATCTGAGAGTTTGCACATATTTTTTCCTTCATAATAAACTGATATAGTAGTTTATATTTTATGATATTTTTTACATTATAAAACATGTTTGAATTTATCTCAACCTAGTCCACAAATAATAGGGTTCATATACTTAGAGTTTATATTATATCCATCGTCAATTTTATCATCCCATGTTTCTGGTAGTGTCTTGAAAAAATGTAAGGTTTTATGGCATTTATGTAAACCTTCAGATCATGTTACATAAAATATGTTATCATTCATTCCTTCTAGTGACCATAATTTACTTCATTAAAATAATCTTCTCTCATTATTCACAAACATGCCCTATTGTCTGTAGAAACAATAATTTTAATATGAAATGTATACTTTATTATTTTATAGAAGATAAATAAAAAGTTAAAATCCTTGATACCAATTATTTTCATGAGACTGAATTTGTAAAGACTAAAGATGGTTTGGATTGAGTTCATGAAAATTTCCTTCACTTTAAAACCACCCTCTTTAAGGTATGAAAGTTTTGATCATTTCTTAAATAAAATAAGAAGTCAAAATAAATGGAAAATGGAAAATAATGAGATCCATACATTTATAGTGTTTTATAGAACATATATCCCCTACTATACACCAAAAATACTTCACTCCTTGAGTTTATTGATTTTAACTATACCAATCCTTTTTTCAAAGGCTACCCAGTTGAGTGCAAGTAGATGTTACTCGTTAAAAAGGTCCAAGATGTTTTAATAAAGATAACACGTTACAAGACCTTTCCAAGGTCATATAAAACTCAAATAAAATTACTACATATAGAAACATAGAAGAATAAATAATGTTTTTAAAATATTATAGCACAGTGTTTTTATAATTTACTGACAAAAGATAAAGAAACATCCATAACAGATGAAAATATTATAAGTTTAGCTCATAATATTCTTCAAATTAAATAGATAATATCTAAAGTATATAAACTATATAGACACCTCAGGTATTGTATTCTTTAGATATGTATAAATCATGTATCATTTCTTCCTTATATATACACCTTTTTTCAAACATCAGGAAAATCTTGTTTTTAGATATTCTATTTTGAATTAGAACTTAAGCACAGTCAATAATCACAATGATCAAGTGGATAATACTTTTTAAAATTTAAAGAGATAGATTCTTAATGTCTTCTGTTATTATTTTCTAGATATGGATTAAAATAATATTGTAGAGATGTCATAAACTTACTTTATTTTGAACGTTCCATTGTTGTAAAAAAAGATAATTTTTCCAAATCGATCATTCCTTATTTGTAAAATAAATTTTATAATGCATATAAATGAATGAAATAACTTATCAATAGATCATGAAAATTGTAATATTATTATCATAATGATCTCTAAGTTATATTGAACACCGTAAGATAATCATCTAGCATAACTCTACTTATAAGATAATTTTGAGAGAAGCTTCGTAAGGTAAAACACTTTTGATCTTAAAATCTTGTTATGAGTAGGATAAATAAATTATATTTACTATTTTTATGCGATAATTCCATTTTTTAAGATAATATCTTACTATTATGAGACAAATTACTTATATTTATTTATTTTACTTCCATAAGTAGATTATTTTTATGATGGTCCTCTTTTTATAATAAAACAATTTTCAGAATTTTCATATGGCTAATCATTTTGCTTTTGGCTTCATCGAAAGAAAATATATCTACTTCATAAGATAATTAACTTACTTAGTGATATAATTTTTTTATGTATTCTTCCATAAGAAAAAATCATTTATTAAAGATTAGAGGTTCCAACACATGTACATAATGTTTTTTCATAAGATAATTATTTACACCTAAGAAAAAATTTGAATATAAGATAAATTCCTTTAACAAAAAAATAAATTCTAGTGTCCATAAAATGAATTTATTTGTAATTATATTAGATAAATTACTTTATAATTTATACATCAAATATCTTATAATTATTTTGAATATCTAGATATTAAATTTTGAAATACTTAAGATAAAAAATTGTAAAAAAATTGGTATTTTTTTAATAATCAAAACATAAAAAAACACTGATTTATGTTAGAAAAACATAATTATTTCCAATAATATGAAATTTTTATTTCAATTTTAATTTATTCAAGAATTATTTAGGTAATTAATATCTTTCAACCTTTTTTGAAGAAGTTATATGGATAAGATATTCATATTATAATCCCTATTGGTTGAAGAAGTTACTAGGATAAGGACTTGTGTTGTTGATCTTATGATTGATTAATTATTGGGATAATAATTTCTACCAACTCTTTAAAAGAATAATTGGGGTAATATATTTTCTTTTGGTCAAATAATTTAATATTTTTCTATTTTAGAACCACAAGTACCATCAAAACGTTGTATATATTGATCATTTTTCAGATTTAGATAAAGTGAGAAGATTTTTCAGGAAAGGAACAATAATATCATTTAATGAAAATTGTTTATATATTTAAACTTTATTATATGGAACTTCATTTCTTCATTTAAATTATCTTTTCTTACTTTCTATTATGGTTTTTTTATCTTAATTTGATTTGGTTAAGTTATGTCTTCAATATTTTTACATTTCACTCAATTTAATTTTTTTAAATTTCCCCAACTCCAATAACTCGAATTTTGTGTTTAATTTAATTTATTGGTAAAATATAAAAGGGATCAAAACATAAATTATAGTTCAATTTAATAGCATTGGGATAATATATACATACATAATTTCTATGTTATGTTGGAATAAAACATAGCATAAAAACATATTTTCATCCTTTTAGATGAATTTTAAGGATCCATTATCCACATTTTTGTTGTTGAAATACATGACGAGGGATAATTTGAGGAGGACCATAGTTGTTTGGGATGGAATCCTAGATCAAATATCCCAAAATAACCCAAAGGGTTTACCTCGTGAAACAACTTTATGGAGATCCCTTCCACACCGCAAGTGTGAGTTACCTGAATGGGACTCCTGTTAATCTTTCGCCCTCTAGAAACACCTTGGTTAATTATTAATGGATCCCTATGTTTGATAGATCCATAATAATTCATGGAGCCCACTCTTCTTTATAGTACACCTCTGAGCGTTGTGACTCCATGTGGCCTATAAATATGTGGCTCACCCCACCTCAAATAGAATACTACCCCCACCTTTTGACTTCCAACCACCCAAATCGTGAAGCTCCCAATAACCGAGAACCCATCATCTAATTGAATCACCCAAGGTACTGGAGCATCGTGAAACCACCATTCCCATGTTCCTCATTACCTCCACCTATGGTGTGGATACCTTTCGGGATGTTCTACATAATTCATGAAATAATGAGGCCCTGCGAGCCATTTGAGATTTCATGAAGCACTCAGTCTTCATAAAGCACCCCCTTTCAGTCTTATGAATTCATGTTAAGGTTGCTTCACCATTCTTCGCAAATACCTTTCCTTCATGAATCTCTTATTCTTAATGAAGAACGTGTGCTTCATGAATCCATTCATTGTGATGCACTATTATTCATGATACCATCTTTCCTGTAGTCCTCCAGGATTTCATGTTTTTATTTCTTGTTCCCTTGCAAGTTTTCCTCTATTTTTTTGCCTTAACTCTTGATTTTTTGAATAGGTATGCTAATTCCCGTTACTTTTTGGCAAAAAGGTGATATTGTGGACCCCTTGAGTGACCAATCCTCCATAGCCTCACCATATAACATAACTAGTTTCCTCCCCTCCCCAAGGGTTACTAAGAAATAGTTATGTAAGCAAAGGGGTTAGCAGTGAGTCCCTCACATACTTGATATATGATGTAAAACTACCTAGAATCCATATCCTCAACACAACGCATTAAAATATTGTCCTACCCTATGCGGAAAGCCTAGGATTTAATCGTGTGTGGGTGATAAAGAATGGGATCCTCCTCACATTGAGTGTCATCCTCTATATATGACCATAGAGGGGATGGGTATTAGGAACCTTCTACTCTTCATTCTCTCAATATTTCATCCCTCTCCAATTGGGCTATGTCGTCATGTGTGCCTTGGGTATTTTTCACATGTAAGCCCCAGCCCATAGTTTTGTTGGATTCTCTATGTACGCCTCGCATAGAATGATATCTTCCTCACATGAAATAAGATCCCCATCATACTGAATGACATCCTCCATGGGTCACTTCCACATGTAATCCCTACATCATTTCTTGTTGATGCTTCTTTCACGACATGAGCATTAGGGATATTGCTTCCTCTTGTTTATCACACCGATCATTACTCACATGGTCTTATAGGTTAGTAGTCGCTATTAAATCTTTCTTCGCCCCCAATGGGAATCCATACTAGAGTAAAACCATGTTTCTATCATAATGGGTATATTCTATGCGTAATCCCCAACCACATACTTCTGTATCCTTTATAAGTGTAAGCTCTAATACCCCTTTTAGAACTATGTGGTCTTTGAATCCCAACCAACTAGGATATGTTGGAATCCTCTCTGAGGTTCAATACCAAAACCCTAACAACCCATCTTCTTCATTCATTACACCCTAATAATTCATCCATATCCATCCTGATTCTTTCCTAGGTCTCCACATCCTAGAAAAATCCTTTCATCCATTTATGTTGTTTATATACATAAGCCTCATCCATCATTGTTTCTCCTAGAAGTACCATGGGCATATCCATTGTATAAGACCTTCACAATCCTTACCATCCATACAAGATAAATCCCCTTACAAAGGGAGGTTCCAAACATTAATTTTCACAACATCCACACTGAAATACATGGGATTTAATCCCTTTATCCTAGATGGTGTAAGTAGTATGCCTCCATGAGGTTCAATCCCACTCAATATTAAACCTCGGTACCCCATCTTATTGATGTACCCCTTCACGGTGTGACACTTTATTCATATGAGACATACTACCCCAGGTCCTATCTCATTTAGAATTCTGATTCATCCATCTGGAAAACCATTTAGGTGATCCCTCCTAGGGATGTACCTCTTTGATCTCCCTCCAAGGCGAATCCTGATCATCCTCTCCCCATCTCTATAAGATGATAAAATTGAATCCTACCAAGTATTAAACAAGGGATACCAGAGTAAACCCTTGGAATACATGCCTATAGAATAAGATACCTTGTGATCAACATGGGATGCCTTGGCTTCTTCACCCTTGAGAACCCCAGTTATGAGGAGGAAAATGGGTGACCAATGATGCAGCATCCCAACATGCAATTGATGCCCAATGTGACTACTCCATTATATGAAGGCCACTTCCATGTAAGGACCCCTTGGAATATCAAGACAGGTTTAGATTATTTAACTATTTTCTACAAATAGATGGCACCAATAATAAGTTTCACAAACGACGTCTTAATCTCTGAGCGAGACCCAGACTGGGCAATGAAATCTTATGGGGAATCCATGAAAGGAGGAACTGACATAACAAAAACCTATTTCGATCAATGATTAAACATCTCTGAGAAAGTGGTGATTTTTTTCTTCCTTTGTAAAGTGGGAATGTGGGGAACAATGCAGTCATCACCATCACAACAACGTGTAAAGAGGAAACTCCCCTACGAAAGCATTGGAAAGAAATTTTGAACCCAACGTGGATCTATTCTCCTCAAAATGAGGATTAGTAATGTTCGGTACATCCATAAAAAGAATATCGCATAATCTAAATATCTTGTTGTAGTACCCAAAAAGAAAATAGTGGTCTTGACATAGAACTCACCAATGATTGGTGTAATTAGTCATTGGGAATTCTAGTATGTGCCATCGTCAGTGTGGGTCTCTCTCTCTCTATCCATGAAAGATTGCATGGATTTGGTTTATTGGGAATTTCGTTCCTAATATCCATATTAATAGTTGAATCTTCATGTTTTACAGGACCCTGACTATAGGAAACCAATCACCCCTTCCCATAGACATAGGGGTGGGATAAGTAATAATGTGGTGATCCCGCACGACTCTTCCACCACCCTGACTTCATGTGAAACTATGTTTATCTCTCACCCATTCACCATATCACCCCCCCAAAATCATCAAAGGAGGGTTATAGACACCCTAGTAAACTATTATATGAAGGATGTGGTCATTAACACAAGGAAAATGGCCCGTAAGGACTTGTATGCTTATGTGTCTCATCAATAACACCGCTCCCAAATGCCTCAGATGGAGACACTACTTTCCACTCCAATGAACAAACTCCTTAGGAGCCACTCCTTGGAACATTATTATGAATCTTTCCCCTACTCCGAAGAGGTTGGGGATGCTTCGGTCACCCTATAAATGACCAATGCCCAGGAGTCTCCTAGGAGGGCTCCCACTGTGCCTTGTCAGTACCACCAATGACTAGTCCCTCCGGCTGAAGAACTGGTGTTCTACACCCCTGCTCCACTGGCCCTGGTCTAGATGACCCAACACCAATGTCAGGTGCAAGTTTAAGTGGTTTCCCATTGGGGGATTCATCTTCCTTTACATTCATGTACCATTCCACCACTAGTTCATTAAACTAGATCATTTCCACTATAGATTAGGGACTCATCAGCGCCTAATTATAATAAAGACCTCATCCACCTCACAGGCCTTACGGGTCGAAGATTTCGATCACTGGAACCACTGACAGCCATCACGGGCTGACCCATGATAAAGAGTTCTAGTATGGTGTCCCTCCCTGTACCATATCCATCTATATTGTAGGTCCTCCCCTCTGTTACACCAAACATGGAGGTCCTCCCCGTGTTCCCAACTATGGTCAAAGTGGAGACCCGCCCCACATCCTCAACGATCAGTATTAAGGTTCTCATCATTCCATCACTACCAACCAATAACGAGGTCCTCCCTATATCATAAGAAATAAACATGGAGGTCCTACCCATGTTCCCATCAGCTCAAGTAGAGGTCCTCCCCTCTCCATCACTCACCACTATGGAGGTCCCCTCGTGCATCCAACAACTAGTATGAAGGTCCTCCCTATACTCATGTTTATCAACATGGAGGTCATCCTCTTATGTCATTCGATATAGTTGAGGGCCCTCCTCTCAATTCATCTCATAAAATCATAGGTCCTCCCTACTATGTCCACAAATAACTATGCGAAGGTCCACCTCGTGTCTCCCACCACTAGAGTGTAGGTCCTCCCTACTCTGGCGATGACTAGAGTTGATGTCCTCCCCACTCTAGTGAGGACCGTTATGAAGGTCCTATACATTTACAAAAAAAATAAAGGTACAAACCCCCAGGTAATAAACCAACAACATGAAGGTCCTCCTCATGCCAAAAAATTTCCTTTCCCTGATGATCTATCTCAGGGTCAAAGGGAAAACTATCTCCACTAAAGGAATATCTCCAGGAAGCACCAGGTCATTGTCAATCTCATTAACATCTCGGTATCTGAAGTTGGGGTTCACTATATTGTGGATCCTTTAGCCTATTTTTTTTTATTAGAATCTATGGAAGGAGCCTGTTAGGTGATTTTTTTCATCTCATAAGGTGAATTTCACAAGATCCATGAATCTATTCATGGTTATATGTGGTAGGAGGAAGAATTGGATCCCTTCTTGGGTATCCTGGTATGGTCATTCCTATCATCACCAGCTTAATTCTCTACCTCTACATGAGATCACATATAAAATTTCTAGGATATGATAGATCATGATCAGCGAGTGGATCTACAGATTATAATTTCTTCCCTCACACATGAGGAAGTGGTTGACACCTCATCCTACAAAGATGTGATAGTGTGGTCAGCACTGCCTTTGAGAGATGACCCAGTGTACAGTGATCAGTCATTGCATGAAATAGTCTCTCCCCTGACCATTCCACCACCACAGTGGTTCACATCCATTCTATTCACATTTTCTCATCCATCACTGATCGGGTCCTGGGGAAACCAAGAGTCGGATCAAGCTTCAAGAAATGAAATTTTTTGGGAAACCCTCATTGCAAATCAGTTGTCTAAGATGTTCTGTCTAGTAGAAACTAATGGCTTCGAAGTTATAGAGTCACTCACCCAAGATGAGGTCATGGGTTTCTACCAAACCATTTGGGTGATGCATTTCAACATCCATGGCCATCAGTTGGCATATCTAAAGATCCAATAGCATTATGTAGAAATCGATATTCAATGTCACATGGTTGAATTGGAATCCCTCCTACTGGACCAGCACCATGCATCACCTGGATGTCACCAGAACCATCAGAAAAGACTCATTCAGAGATTCACCATGCTCTATATAATTATTGGGGCATCCAAACATGTGTAGATATGGGGTTGTGGGTAGTATGATGCTCTCTACTACTTCCCTATCCAATATCATCCGGACTTTCCAGGTGAATTGAGGATATTCCTTTAGTGTAGTCATAATGAATATGGATGAGTTCGGTGCAATCAAGGAGAAGGACACTATGTTAGGTTCTAATTAAGAGGAATTACCCCCTGAGATAGTGAAAAAAAAGTAGAAACTCATATGGGTATCCTTACATGACAACAAAGGTTGGTGTTTGGCCTTGGACAACCCTCTACCTCATTTCTCGTCGGTAAGAATTCCAAAAAAGGTAAGGATCATATTAGGACCTCCAAACCTCCTAACCCATCTGATGTTGTGAAAGATTTATAGTTTTATCTCACCATTTTTACCTTTCTTTAGTAGATCATAGATCAAAGGATTCTCATTGAAGATATCCTTGCTGAGTGCCTTACAGAGCGGACTCCAGACTATGGTGATCCTCATCCCATTCATGTCCCTCCTTCGTTGTGGTTGTAAGTGCATCCATAGGTCCTTCCCATTCATCTACCTCCAAATTATATCGACAATCTCATGCATCCCAACATTTTAAACACTAGAGTATATGGAAATCAAGTGTCGTATGTGTCACCTAATATTACCTGGCACCATGATAACCCTCCTTGGTATCTAGATCAAGACGCTCTATAGGCAGCTTCACCAGCTGCTCCACCAAAAACTCCATGAGATGTTAAGCCTATATACCATGTTGATGAGCCTGCCAAAACATTGGTGGTTAGGAATCTTAATAATGATTAGAAACCCCACCAGGATGATCTTCTAGATACTCACTGCTCTCCTCAAATCCATTGATATGTCAAAGGTTGCAATCCCACCTGATGGAAAGTCATATATATCATGGGTAGATGATATGAGACTACACAAAAACTTAAATAATCCATATTATGTTCCCTTAAATGGTATGGGTGACTCACTTCAACATTTATTCTGCTTCATCTCAAGGTTTAGACCCATGTTGGGAACTCCATAATAGAAAAAGACCCCCAAGATCTGAGGTTTTGTAAAGACTTTGAAGGGGTCGGCATTCTTTTGGTACAACCTTCTACCCATTGGGTCCATTTCTGTTTTGGAATATATTTGTAGGAATTTTATCTACCAATTTAGCTCTACCAGGTGAAAGAATATTATTGCTAACTTCTTTAAGTGTAAACATCATCCAGATGAATGAATCAAATACTTTGTCACTAGGTGTAAGGGCCTCAAATATTCACTCTTCATGCCGCTAACTCAATAGAATCTATTGAGGATGTTCTTGGGGAACATTAAGACTGATATGGTATCTTCCTTCACCACTCATAACTTCCCATGTGATTTTAATGATTTCTCTAACAAGGGATAGCACTTAGAATAAACTTTGTAGAAAGCTAAGAAGGTGTGTCTCTTGCCTCCAACAAACTCCTCCCAGAAGAGCCTCAAAGGCATAGACTACTGTTGTCACACAGGTAGAGTCCCCCAGGCTGTTAGGGTTGTCACCAATAGAACATAATCTTCATCATCACTGAGGGAAAATGCCTCAGGACCAATTTAAGGGTTAGCAATGACTATTTCAAAATTGGAGGGTTCCACCCCACAGTGCACCACTACCGCATAGGAGGGAGAACCATGCTCCATACCCATGTAATTCTCTATACCTCATTATGGCTAGACTACCACAGCTCCCTTCTTATAGAGGGTAAAGTGAACCTACTCCTTCAATGAGGCTCATGTTCCTAGTTATTTCTGAAGTTCCCTGAAGAAAGAAATTCCAAAGCTTCCAAAATGTAGGTATCCTTTGTAGGCTGATCTCACCGGTCACCCTGACTACTACCCTTAACATGTGATCTTTAGGCATAACATCAAGTGATTCTATGTGTTCAAGGACTAGAACTAAGACCATGAAAATAAAAATTTGGTCATATTGGGTCTTATCGTGGAATAGGTGGAATGCATCTATTCAAATATTGATAATGATAGAAAAGGTGAGTGGTAGAAGGTCTCCAACAATGGGACATAGAAGTATGGAGACAAGTTGGCTCTCCAAGTAGTCACTCATGATAATGGTGTCATCTGTGTTGGTTTGAATTGGCCCAATTCTATTGGATTCACTGCACCTCCTCTAGATACCACCTCTATGTCCTCTTCGGCATCCATAATACAGACTTCCACCGCTCAGAACAGTAGGTGCTGACAGTGCAAGGTAATGTGACGTCCCCCACCGGCACCAATTCCTTCCTAAACTCTTGGTGATTTCATTCTTCTAGAGATAGGTATCACACCAAAAGTATACCTAATATTGGAATATTACTATAAAAATGATTGGGAGTGTTCCTATGTAAATATTGTCGAGCTGGTGGATCCATAAAAGATCCCTAATGATGAAGCGTAACAGGTGAGTCCTCTGAATGTATCTGGCCGACACCATCATCGATGGATATGAGGATATGAAAATCATCGAGATGATCATCCTAGTGCTTCAATACAAGACATGAATGCTACTGAGACTAGGTAACAGACTCTACATAGGACCCAACAGGATTATGCCTCTCATCCTATCCTTTCATACTCATTATCGCCGCCAATTGTGCTACTCAACTAGGAAGAATAGCTAATACATCATAATTATCAGCTGCAACTAGCTTTATCCAGGTCCCAGTCATCAGATTGTTGGAAAATAGTGAATCTAAGAAAATTTTCTAATGAGAAACAGAAAATTTACAACACCAGTAATTATCCATCAGTTTGACCAGCAACTCCCTTCATACCTCCTTCCAAAGAGAAACCCCCAATGGGTAGAAATATGCGCTCATCATGGTGGTACGATATGATGAAGAACCAATCCACCATTCATGTAATACTCTAGATTATAGATTCCCTATTCTTTTTAGAGGATATGCAAGAATCCCTCATAGAATCTTTGAGGATGCTCATCTAGCTTGAGATAGATCAAGCGGTCATGGAGGACTTCTACACTGAAGAAGTTGAGTGAGCAGAATTCAAATCCATCATCTCATTCTCAAGAGATGATGAAAGATCCCTCATACAAGGGAATATCATCCTATTTTCAATCACTAGATAGTTCAATTGAATATAAGTATATCATTTTCTATACAACACGGGTTTCGGGATCAATCTTATCCCAACTTAGATGCTCCACAAGATTGTACTGAATGAAGCAGATATGAGTCCCTCTGAACTAAAGATACAAGGTTATGGTAGGACAAAGCGGATTATATGTGGAAGAACCAATTTGGAGACCCAGTTCAGTGGCCTAGTTGAAAACATTGAGTTTATGGTTGTCTCATAGGATACTGTTTACAATGAACTAAGGGGTAGACCCTAGATTAATCTACAGGAAGTGGTTCCCTCCTTGTATCACCAATGCCTCAGGTACTCCCTCAACGGTCTAGTGGGTGTACTCCAATGTGATGTGTATCCCTTCACCTATTTTGATTCCCATTATCTAGATTCTTACTATTACAAGAGTAATGAAAAATCGGTTAAGAGCAATGAGTTTGAGCACACTACCACTGTGGTCGACCAATGGATAGACTTGGATGATGATTTAGTCATCCTGATTCATCAGTTGGAGGCTAAAACACCAGACATGGGACACTTCTTCATAATTTTCAAGAAGAATGGGATACATGTTTTAAGGTACATGGAGCTTCATAATATTACCTCATACTCCTACACATGACATGCTCGGCTGATTCTAGAAGCCTTTACTCCTATCAGGTATCAGGATATTCAGCCTATGGCTACAATTGTACACCAAACTTGCATGTTTCACTGAGCTAGGTTGTTCTGAAACAATTCAACCCATCACCACTACATTCACATTAATCATGGACCCTTATTTGAAGGCCTAGTGGAATTGGTTCGGCATCTGCCATCACTATGGTTTCAGTAGAGTAGAAATTCTCTAATGAGGACACCATATCCTCCCAAGTAGGAACCATTATTCCTCTGAGATCAGTTGATTTGTATGAATCATCTTTTTCCATTGATTCCACTTCCTTATATGTTGAAGATGATTTGTAAGACACTCTTCCTTTTGATGAATGTGTATCCACTACTGTCTATGAGTTGGTTTAGGAGAATCTTGGTACTGAGGTAGATCTGAGGCTACGGCTTATCAGTACAACCATGTCTTCTAAGGAACAGTAGAAGTACATGTAATTATTAAACAGAAATATAGATTTTTTTCCTAAATCTATGATAAAATTCTAGGACTGGACCCTCAGGTCGTCGTCCACCATCTTGGTCTCCCCATAATCCGTCATAGATTCAAGAAACCTCCCATAATGATGTACCCCTCTCATGGTGCCAGGGTCAAGGCCAAAGTTGATAAGCTCATCAGAGATAGCTTCATCAAGGAATTTAATAACCCCATGTGGCTCGCCAACATCATCCCAATATGGAATAAGAACTGGATGATAAGAGTCCTCATTGACTTCTGGGATCTCAACCACCATTTCCTGAAAGATGATTTCCCTCTTTCAGTAACAGTTCTAAAACGAGATCCAAATGATCCAAAAAGATGAGGATTCTACTGCCTTTCAAGCCACGCAAGGTAATTTCTACTATCAGGTAATTCCTTTCTGTCTGAAAAATATAGAAGTCACCTATAAGAATGATATGCGTCATATATTTAAATCGGTCCTCTGAAATCTATTAGAATGTTAATTCAATGATTTGGTGTTCAAATCTGGAAAATCTCAAGACAATCTCAATGATCTTGAGAAAGTGGTCGGCTTCCTCTGCTCTAAGTATTTGAAGATGAAACCTTTGAAATTCACTTATGGTGTTACCTCTACAAAGTTTCTCGGTTTCTTTTCTAGATATAGAGGTATCGAGATCAACCTTGGGATGATCAAGGCCATTAGTTAGATGTTTCTTCAAAGAAACCTCTAGGAGCTCTAAGTTTTTCAAGTCCACTTAAAATACCTAAGTTGATTCACTGAAAATATGGATGTAAGGTGTAACACCTTTTCCTGACTCATGAATAGACGTGTTGTCTACCTGTGGGATTAATATTTCCATACCTCTTTCTAGAATATCAAGAATTATCTACTACTGAATCTGGTTCTGATGAAACCCATTTTTGTGAATTCATTGGTCCTCTATATGGCCTCCTAGGAATGATCCATAGGAACCCTTTTTTATCAGAAGAACCATGAAGGGATAGAGAATTGTTTATGATATCTCAATCACATTCTCCTTGATAGAGATTCAAGATACTCTCCTATTGAGAAGAGCTTCCCCACACTAGTTTTTTAAGTGAAAAAGTTGAGAAACCATCTGCAGAATCACAAGATATACCTGGTGTAAAATGTGGACAAACTTAAGTATATCACGAATTGTTCTATGTTGACAAGTCATATAGTATATTGGGTACTGATTCTTCAGTAGTTCAAATCAAATTAAATCCATGGAATTCCAAGGGTTATGATTTGGAAGACTTTATAGTCACCAATATGGCTCCCACAGATTAGTCTCAGGATCATGAAATTACATTATATTTCATCCCCTCATTAGACTAGTCTAATCCATGTTGGAAGATACATTTTAAAGGTGCCTCCCAGATCCCAACTGGCTAGAGGCTCAACTATCCCAGACAAAATAGGGTGGCCCTAGAGATTGTCTTCGTAACCACGAAACAAGTTTTCCTTCCTTATTCATTCCTGATATAAGAAGGATGCACCAAAAATGGGGTAGAGTATCAAACTCTCATCACATGTCTTAAGATGTCTCTTGAGACGGATGTACCCCACTAACATGTTAATGAATACTCTGATCTAGTTTTCAAGTAGATCAACAATAACTATGTAATTAGGAAGCCAAAACTCATACTGTTATTGGAGCACACTCTCCAATTGATTCCTTAGTTCCCATCTCAACTAGAGGTAACTCATGTTCCATGGTTACTGAATGGTCTAGATGATTCCTTTTCCATTCTGTCTACCTCCCTTATATATCCTAACCAAGATAACCTATTCATCTATGTTGCACATTGAATAGTCATTGCACCTGACAGTTCAGAGAATGATGACAGCCACATGGGAACCATCTAACCACCTATTCCTCCACATAGGGGCATATAAATCCCCCTAAAAGTGAATAAACCTCTAATTGGATGACTACCTTCATTGAGTATCTTCAACATGGCACTCTACCACCAAATAGAACCGAACATGAGAAAATATGTTGATGCTCAGTGCAGTTCACCCTCCAGAGTGGGCCCAACAATGAGAAGACTCTCTATAAATGTGTTCTTGATGGAATTGTCATCTATTTTATTAAATGTGAAAAGATTCCTTAGTTATGGATAAATATCATATTGGTTCTTGTGGTTCTCAACAGGTAGGTATAAAACTCTCCAATCAGATTCGAAGGTTGGGCTACTTCGGGCCCACCATGGTCAATGACTACATCGAGTTCACCGGGAGGTTTCATGAATTTAAATTTATGGACAACTTCATGTATTCACCACTAAATACCCTACATACTAAAAAGTACACTTGTCTATTTGAGTTCTAGGGACTTGATGTCGCGGGACCATATCCACCAGCAACAGCCCACTAGTGTATGTTCATTCTGACCACAACAGATTTCTTTTCCAAGTGGGAAGAGTCGATTCCTCTCAAGAGAGTCAAGACCTGATTAGTGGTAGAATTCATGATCTCCAATAATAAATTTATATTCATAGTCCCTCATTTTATTATCACCGACAATGGTACCAACTTCCTGGTAGCTGATCTGAAGAAGTTGTACACCAAGTATAGAATCTGATCCAACCTTACTTCCCACTACCATGCACAAGAAATTAGATAGATTGATGTGTTCCACAAGAACCTCTCCAAAATGATGCAGAAGATAGTGGGCTTAAATAAGAAAATTTTTCTAGATAAACTCCCCAATACCCTCTGGACATATTGGATGATGACTTACAACTCCACCAAGGTAACCCCATATTCCCTAGTGTATTGAACATATCCATTCCTTCCCATCTAGATTCATTTACCATTACTATGAATAAAATTCTATGATTAGTATATTTCATAAAAGATATTTGAATTTCGTCTAGAATATCAAGAATCCCTCTTTGAGAATAGGATCTAGGCCTTTCATAATCTAGAGAGGCACCAGAATAACATAGCATCGGCATTCAACAAGAAATCTCACCCTCTCTCTTTTTTTCAAGGCAACACAATATTGGCTCTAAGGATGCCGTTGATACATTGAATAAATCCTCCAAAGTTGTAACCTTAGTGGGAAGGTCCATACATATTTCACAAGGTCTATCCCAATGGTACATACTCTTTGGTCACTATCGATGGGGAGTGCATCACTCCTCTAACCAATGCCAAGTTCCTCAATAATTACTTCACGTGAATGAGGGTATAAAAATCTTTACCTTATGATTTTTTACTCCACAAGGTCCCAATAATACATGTGGGTTGATTCCCATCCCCATGGGACATGTAGTGATGCTCATCCAAATCATCTTTCAGTCCAACGACCACTTTCATTTTTTTACGGTGTGAATTCTATAACCTTAAACAAAGAACCCTACATTCTGATCTATATGAATTTAAAATATATAACACTAGATTAATTGATACATGATGTTAAACTCCATAGAATCTATGGTCATTTATGAATGACCTTGAAAGGAAATTACTCATTCATCCTAGGAAAATGATGTTAAATTGGGCACCCTATTCCAAACATCATGACTTTAAAGTATGTGTGGGTTTTCCTCGGGTGTGTGTGGTGTGGATTGGGCATCCACAGTTCTCATTAACATCAATTTATAATAAAAAACCATATAATTCCCCTATGAAACACCTCTCCCACTAGTTTCTTAGTCTCATGATGATAAACGGTATTACAATTATTGTCTTCACTGCATTATGTTAAAATGCATGGACTGGTCCAAACTCTATTACCTTAAACTAAGAGCCTCGAGTCCATGAAATATGTCCTTAAACTGTTTTTGACACTAATGTACTTTACCCTGACTCTAGTTGTGTCCTACCAATTACATTATATGATGAACGGGGGCATGAAACCTAATCTGTCGGGTTCCACGTGAATAATTACCTGATCCATTACCATATTTCATGTGTTTGTAGGATTATATCTACACCATCTTTAATATCCATATGGAACCCCTAAAAATGATGGTCTCATTCCATATTTTTCTTTAACTCTCATCCTGGGACAATTCCCTAATGGATATATGGAAAAATTTAGTGGCTCCTATTTTTCGAAAGAAATTCACATTTGATATGGTATTTACATCCCCAATCCCTGACTGGTGTAGTTTTTTATTCTGTGTTTTGAATTTTTTTTCAATAGTGTTACCTACCCATCATTCATCCCAATCATGATTGGGATCTCAGAAGTCCTAATTTTCCTATTTTCCACATTCATATGTTTTGGTGGATCCCCAACACCCTTGGTATTACCCCTTCATGAATCTACATGCTTTCAGTAGGAAGATTTGTATCATTGGGACTTTTCCACCCATAATTTTCTTACCCCCTTTGTGCACTTCCATGTGATATTTAAATCCTCATACCACTCTCTATTTCCCACATTGATCATGACTCGGATGGGTTTGGGAGTCTTGGAAGGGTTTTTAATCACATGGTGGAGTTGTACAACCCCCACAAAAATATGTCGTGTAGCAATGGGACTTCTTGGCCCCCATTAAAATTGATTTTTTCCTTCTGCTCTAAACATACTTATTCTTTGGGATACCCCTCCCTTATAGTTCAATCATCCAGAAATTAATCTTTATATAGGTTCTGTCATGAATGTTTTGTGTTTCATTGGTCCTCTTAAGGAAATTTATGTCAAGATTTCACCCCTCCACACCGCATATATCCATCAGAGGTACCCACTCTCTGGTCCAAACTCTATGACCTTAAACTAATACCCATTGTTCATAATTCTAGGACATTAAACTAAGAATTGTACACTCTATGTTGTAGTGACTTTAAACTAAAAATAACAATCATGATTTTCGTGCCTAAGAGGACATCCCTTCTGGCATCGGTCATCTACCATACTGTGTTTAAGAACTCTGTATGACCCAATTCTCATTATTATGGGATACATAGGAACACAAAGATATTTATTCTTTTAGAATTATGAACTTATTTTCCATGTGGGGTTTCTGGTGTGATGTGGGCCTCCATGGTCTTTATTAATGTCAGGTTATGGTCGTCACGCCAGGCGCTCCCCCTGAGAAAAACTCCTCTCCCTGAACGTCCAAATTGCATGATGAGAAACTATGTTATGATCATCGTACTATCCTCATAATGACAAAAGGTGCAGAAACTAGTTTCCTTAACGTATAATGATAAACTAAATGGACCGGTCCATTCACACCACCTTAAACTGTAGTACCATCATCCTGGACATGTGATGAAAAATGGCATAGAATTATGATATTATTGCCTAAGAGGACATGACCTTTGGCACTGGTAATCCACCATGCCACCAGTCAAGAAATATATTTGGATTAATTTATATCTTCACAGCATACATAGGAATTCCCAGGTCTTCCATCATGGTCTAGCCCCTCAAAAAAAACAAAATCCCCCTCTCAGTGTGTGGGCGAGACCTGCACAGCGAGATTTATCCTCAAGAACTATGTGTTGTTTTATTTCCATCCTCCTGGGATACATAGTGATAACCAGATCATAAATATATGGTCTAGATATAACATTATTCCCCTTTCACATTAGATCACCGACATCCTTATCATATAATGTTAAACTGCATGCGAAACCATAATTATGTGTGGTTTGATTCTCATCCTCATGCACAAGAGCCTCATCCCAGTTGGTGTGGACTCAGAAAGTGCATCCAAGAGTCATGAGGTCAAATCTGGGTGGATACATATTTTTTGGGGTATTGTATGAGTACTATATCATGTAATGTTTTTTACTCTTGCATTTAAAACTATTCATCTGTTTGGGCTTTTGAGCCACCAGTTTGGTCCTTGAGACATTTAAGGTCTTTAGGCCAACTAAGGCCTTTGGGCTAGTATGGATTTTGGGTAACCTAAGGGACTTAGGGACAGCTTAAGGCCTTTGGAACACCTCAAGATATTTGGGCCACATGAAATTGATCTTAAATTGACTAGGAATAATCTATAAAGAGTGGGGTCTAGATGAGGATTAATAGCATGCATATTTACCAGAGCAGAGCAATCAGATTTGGATGAACAAGATGGTATGGAAATTACCATCAGGACCAGCATGTGCATTTATGGGAATCCAAGATGAATAACCATGTGAAGTTGGAGATATAACATTAATATTTAAATCCTAGGGATGAGCAGTTCCATGTAGTTATAGTCTGGATGAATTCCTTTAAGAACTATGGGTAATGTAATGTCACAAAGCATACAGGCCATGTAAGGGTTCAAATTTAACCCTTAAAAGGGGTATTATAAGAAATGAATAAAAATTGAGGGTCTTCAAGATATTCTGAGTTGATTTCCATCCATATGGGATAAATAGTGAGACCCATAACCTTTATCTTAAGGATCAGTTGCATGTTCACTTTCTTTTTTTCCATCTTCCTTAAGCCCCATTTATGGAATGCGGACCTCTCTAGCTTATTCACATCATATTTTCTTTTAATCTATTACATATTGATTTCATTAGGGTTTATTTCAAAGTTATTCCTTATGAAAACATTTGGTGCATCATCAGGCCCCCCTGCATCATCTTTCACATCGGATTCATTACTCTGTCTCACCACACAGGACAATATTAAAGAGCCTCCTCCCCTAGGTCTGAACTTCATGACCTTAAATTATGATCCTATAGTCCAATCACCATGTCTCGAAACTCTATAAAAGTCTTTTTTGGGAAGTGTTGTGTGGTGTTAGGTCTCCATGGCTTCATTAAAATCTGGTTTGTTATAACACCACACTATGCATACCCATTTGAGATACAATCCTTCAAGGTATGAATTATATAGCCATAAACTAAGAGCCAATGTCCTCAACTCATGAATTAAAAATATAGTTATCTCCTAAACAATTTTAGGATGCCTCATGATGATTGTGAGAGGCCTCATTTCCCTCGCGAGAGAGGATTTCCTCTACCACTACCATCCTTCTACCACCTTGTGTTCAAGAACTATGTATGGCTTTATCCCCTTCCTTGTGGGAACCATAGTGATGCTTGGACATTTTATATTTTGGCCTAGAAACAAATTCCTCCAAACCCTTGACTTTTTCACATTAATTTTTATCTAAGCTCAATGAACCTAAACTATATGCAGATTATCTTACAGTATCTATGTTCTATGTGGGCTCTTTTACCCTCATTGACATCAGGTTTTATCCATTGTGTGTTGTATATAAATCGTTCTAATGAAACTTTCTCTTACATTTCAAGCATCATGACATAAAATTGTATGAAAGGATGGTTTGAGTTCTATGAAATTAAACCAAGATCTTATAATCCATGAAACATTAATTTAAACTGCCAACCACATTCCAGGAAATTTTCCCCAAAACTCTCTAAAAATCCTTTGTTTGATTCCCACTCCCTAATACTCTCGTTCTATACTTCGAGTATTTCCAGGTTTGGATCCTATCCATCATTCATATCTATAAGGACCCCTAATGGTTATGGTCACATTCCAATATTGGCTCACCTTCCTTCATGGGCCATCCACCTAATTAATCTATGACAAAAAATAACAATTCATGTGTTTTGAACATGGTCCAAAATTCGTCATGCATTTGCTCATCCCACTCTAGATTGGTATTGATATTTTCCATGTGTTTTGATCATGTTCAAGAGTTGACCTTTACCTACCATTCCTTTCTCCATCCAGACCATGGAAGTCTCGACTTATATCTTTTCCAGGTTTATATATCACTGCGGGATTCCACTCTTGGTGTCACCCTAATGGGGATTCCCACATATCAGATAAATCCCTTATATCATTCCTTGTTTCCCACACTGAGAATGGATCATAATGGATTAGGAGTTTTAGTATGGTGGGTACCGATTTGGTCAATCCATAAAATAGGTCCTCATTCTGAACTCTATGTCCTTAAACTAGAAGCCTCACTAGGATATGTGGTTTACTGTTGGGCCTCCTAGGCCAATCATGATGAGTTTTTCTCTTTCCAAATCACATTTTTCTTCTTCAAATATATTCTTTGTTACTTTTGTGATGCCTTACCCTCTTTTCCTCATTCACATTGGGTCCATTTTCCCCATCCCACACAAATATTATAGAAATAGACATTATGAATCCACAAAACATGACTTTAAACTATTGTCAAGGGTCTAAGAATCATGAATATAAATAATGTAAATTATCCTAGTCACGGGATGTTAACCAGTGGGATACATCCTGATCACACGATGTTAAATTGTACCACGTATCATCTCTATCATTTGATGTTACACTACATCTTAATCATCCTCAGTTTCACGATGTAAACATTTCAAAGCATCCAAGACCTTACTTGTGAGGTCTTCTCTCCAGATCCTGGTCATCTACCAGACTATTCGCATCTTCTAATTTCATCCATAATTCGATATTATTCTCCCCTAGATGATTGGTTTCATCTTTGTTCAGATCTGTACACTTATCCTTGTGTATTCTAAGTGATGTTGGTGTAATTCCTAGAGTTTTGGAATCCCTTCATACATTCCATCACTCCATATCCACACTTTGTGTTCCCCTTTACACAGATCCTCATCATTATCCACATTTGAAGGGACCGCCTAATGCAATGGTGTATGGACAAGGCTCACCTATTATCTAGGGCCAATGTTCTTGAAGACTTTGGGTGACATTTTGATAGAGGTCACTTGTTTCAAACATGTTCAGCAGTCGACCCTCATTTATTTGTCCCTGTTTCAGGATAAGCGATATGGATACTATTTTTTGTACATGGTCAACAGTTATCTTATATTGTGACATCGTCCACATTTCATTCTGAATTTTGGCTAGTCATACTTTACATTTCACATTCCCTTTTTTTCGAGAGTTTCCAACGCCACTAGAATTATCTTCGCCACAAATTAGCTCACATTGGGAGAAGAAATTTGGATCTTTTGAGAGCCTTATTCCCTAGTCATGAGCTCTCTTATCCCAAACACTTGGGCTGTTTAATTAACAATAGCATTCACCATGTTTTTTAATCTTATCTGACATTGTCATACATAGTGAACGATTATGTTATTGTCCCTTGTTTATCACTCTAGGCATGACCAATGTGATCTTAGGGATAAGTCATTAGTTTTTTCACAGATATGATTGATGTGTGATAGTTAAATAATGTGAATAATTTTCCTACGCACATAATGTTTCAAATCAGACAAGGATTGTGATATTAGCAGGTACATCCACATGTCAAATCCTCTTATGAGTTTTCAAAGGATCAACCTATGAATATAACCCATCAATTAAGTTCTTTCTCCCTAAAAACCTTGGGTGTGAGGCCTCTAGGATCTATTGTCACTTCTCAATCTCCCATTATAGATCATAATTTGTAAGAAGGATCTCATCAACCTTGATATCTGCTCGGTCTAATTCGACATAGAGATCATCCATTTGATGTGATTCCTACCTCAACTACTCTTGGGCTTCCCCCAAAAGAACCATCAATCATATGAAAATTTGTTATTAAATTATAATGAATGAGGAACACTCATTCATCTGTTCTTCTAGAATATGGATCTCTTGTTCATCCGCCTAGTTCTTACTAATATTTTTAGACTTCTACTAGCACCAAGTAGAATCCAGGTTTTGACTTCTTTACCTCATCTTCTCGGCAACATAGTCATGAATCAGTGCATGGAGATGATGAACATCTGCCTCTCTAGTGCACAAACAGTGCAGCCAGTGGAAAAGTGACACCATATGTCCCACCCATTGTCCCTATAGGGTGTTGTCGATGAAACACTTGATGCACTTCCATTTTTTGCATTACACTATGAAACCTTCTTGAGAAGTGTTATAATCAATGTCATCCATATCATTCAAATATGTAGGATTATACTCTGTATACGTAGCCAAGACACTAGAAGCATGTTCCTCCTCTAGGAATCTATCAGTTGTGTTGGGATCCATGTTGTGAGTTTAGTCATCCTCAGTTGACCCCATCTAGATGATGTTGTCATTTCGATCCCTAAGTACTACCCCACTAGTAGCATCACCATCAATCCTGACTGACCAATCACCAAAGGTCATGTTTAGGTCATCTCAAGCATCTATCTCTACATGGACTAGAACCTCTATTGAAAAAGGGATCATGGGTCCCCCCATCAGTTTACCATATCATAGCTCATACTTCTACCAGCACTGTTCATACAGAAAACATGTCAATCAACCAGATCAAAAAACAATAGATTTGGATATGTAAGGCAAGAAACATAAGGAAGATGAATAGTGGAACATCATACTCTCGGTTTGACACTATTTTAATTTTAGAATGTGTCCCCCATATACGATTGAGGGATATGAGGATTCCCAGGTGGATACCTTGACTTACTCAACATTGGTGGACACTGTGACCACTTTTACCACAGACGTAGGCTCCAGAGAATGTTCCTCCACACTCATGGGTCCACCTTCATCCCCATTGGTTGGGGTACCTTTTGTAGGTTCCTTCTATAAAAAATAGAATTCAGTCCGGGATTCTGCCAAAATAATCAAGAACTAACAGAATATGGGATAAGTTAAAACATACCCCGATGGATTAATCAAATTCATATATATAGTCTACGACCTCTCCATCCTCCCAAGGGATCCCTTCATTATAATCTTACCCCTAGGATCCATCTAATTCATTAAGAATAGGATATAGATATTTCAGCTCCACTACTGATAGATTTGGAGGAGATGTCATGTCCAGCAGTACCACCGCTCGATCATTAATGGGATGTGCAGAACCCTAGGAATACACAAGGTACTCCCATTTTTTCATGAATTATGCCCCCTATGCCTGATGTGTGGGGAAGCTGACCTTGGAAAAGTTCATCCTGGTTAGATGCATCTTAGTTCTATTTAGAAAATTACATAGAATTTAGGTGTCAAGGAACTATCTTCCGATGCCCCAAGTCTCCCAAGAAATAGTAATAATAGTGTCCTCAATAATTTCCACATGGAATATTTTCTTCTCAAGATATTAAGAAGGCATCCTATGGAACCCCCTTGGTGGTACCCCTTCCACCAGAGTCTACTCAATTGGGAGCGTTGGACTGGGTGTTACTACTATTCTTCCTTCATCTCTTGCTTGTGTAGGTCCCAAAACTGGCATCCCCACAATTATAGCTCTATCACCATGATGTGATCCATCCCTACCACCACAGAACTCTCCCTACACCATTTAGCCTCAGCCTCAAGGTTGAGGGACCATTCCTTTATTAGACCAGATGGTTCACTACTTCAAAATTTCTCCCATATAGGTAGCATCCCAACTCTGTGTGTATGAATTGACAAAATTGTACACAGTAGTTGATGGTGGAATCTTATTTTACATATTTCTGAATTACCATGTGAACATGATCCAAATATTCCTCATCACACATAGGTGGTGTTCATGACGCACACTCTGGTATACATTCAGATTCATCCTATATAAGCACCTAAAATGCCTCAAAAATTAGTGTGGGATGTATGATTTGTAGATCATCTCACATCCTACCTATTCCACCAGAACTCCACATATAAATTACATGAGATATGACCTCTTCTCTTCATTTACTGTGTGGGAATCATTTTTTACCACTATAGCTAGATGGCACAGATGAAATGTGAATTGATCTACCCACATGACATTGCCCAGCACTACCATCAAGCCTAGATTGAATGGGAAACTTCTCGTGATATTCATAATTGTTTTCCAAAATTTCATCTCAGGAAGGGAGATAATATTTGAGTACTAATGGCCTCCCATGTTTGCACCCATCCATTTGTACATGAATTAGAGCAGTCTGCACATGCATAGTGGCTTCTTTCACCCACTGGTATTCCAGTTCACTTTCTATATATTTTCTATCACTGAGAACCCAAGTTTGAGGTGATTCCCTATATCCAGCATTGCTACCATGGTGAATGTACTCTGTCACATATCCATGTGCTCATATCTCACAAGAATCATCCATATGTAGAGAAGTGTCGATATGAACATGGCCAATCAGATTATTGGTCAAGGCATAGTATTGATGTTTTACCCCCACATTTTCCCTTGGTTATCCTCCAATATATTCTAATAAGATCCATCCTTTCCTCTGTTGGGTCCTCTTAAATAGGTGTGGGGACTTGTTTATAGTTTCTTGGCCACCTCTTCCCCTTTATCACGCTTCTCCACTAGAAAGTTCATAATGTGGGAAAACCACTACTGGAAGTGGACATCCCCCATCCACTGCTTATCCTTGGATGTTCCCAGTATCATGTCTAGAATAACCTTTTCCAAAAATTGAATTTAATTTGGATCCCCCCAAACATTCTCTACAGGGAGGAACTCTTCATACATCACCCCTAGAATTGGGAGTTTGATGATTATATGAAGATCCTAGAGTCTTATACCGACCACCCCATGATGAAATTGATATTTGTTGGTCCCTAAAGTCCATATAATTAGAATATTTTAAATGATCTCCCATGGTTGGTAGAAATGGAACTAAGATTCCCACACTACCTCATAAAGGCCTTCTTGACCCAGCTCCACCCCTAAATCTGCCCATAAGGAATATACCTAATAGGACCAGTCCCATTCCTCTATCAAGTTGTTTCCCTGTCACGGATTCCAATCATTTTTCCACCCCTTCTATGGGATTCCTATGCATGCATTGATAATTTGTTTTTATATTACAGTAGACATTTCTCAGCTTGAAGTACCCTACCATCAATTTAATTAGTATGTTTGTTGAGGAAGTCATATATAATGGATGTGTGATCCTTCTAGATGTGGTCGTCTAGT
This sequence comes from Viscum album, assembly GCA_963277665.1. Classification (NCBI taxonomy): domain Eukaryota; kingdom Viridiplantae; phylum Streptophyta; class Magnoliopsida; order Santalales; family Viscaceae; genus Viscum; species Viscum album. Next base: position 731,849,524 of record OY728155.1, read on the forward strand.
GACATATTCTACTAGTACTGCCATGGTGGACCTCAAAATAAGTAATTCGGATCATTCTTGTTTCCCAGTAGGATAGAGACATCATCTTCATACCAAATCCATACAACAGTAATAGAATGAATAAATGATATTATTTTTGAGATTCAGATAGTAGTTTTAGCGTGGATTCATGGTCAAAGTGGATCCAAAAATACTCCCTGGTCATGATGTAGTTCGCCAACTCTTCCCTTCAGAAAGCATTTGTAAGGACACCCCGATCAGATTCTTGAGTACTGATCAGATTTTGGAAATAGATTATCATATGATTCTCTTTGTAAAGATCACTCGTGAAGGTGATTCACGAAGAATAGGATCATAAATAATTGAGGTTCACTATGTAGATCATGAAGCAACGATAGATCACGATTCCCCAGTATTTTAGAAAGTGTTCGTAGAGAAGAGGACTGATGAACCGAATTTGAAAAGATGTGTTCACATGGAAAAGAATAGTCTCAAAAATGGATAGCAAGCGAGCAGTTTCATGAAGATCTAGAATGAATATGGGGCCCCACAAACACTATTTATTTTCATGCAGCCAACTGATCATCATGGCGGTTTCCACACCCCTGTGCATCACAAACACTCTATTATGATCCATCTTCACAAATGACCCAGAGTTTTGGTGATTTACACTCATAATCCAACCATCGTCTCCAAATTCATTTCTATTTTGAGGTGTTTAATTTTTTGGTGCTGAAATAAGTTTCATGTGATAAGGAGTGGAAGACCACAACCATTTGGGATGGACTTCCAACTCAAACAGACCCAAAATCACTCAAAGGATCTACCATAAAAAAACCTTCACAGAGGTCCCTTCTCCACCATCAGAACATGAGGCCTAAAAGGGACTCTTCCAAGTCTGATGTCCCCTGCCACTATGCCAAGGTATTTTACATATGGATCTGTGAGTCTGATGGATCCACTATATTTCGCGGTACCCACTATGCTTTGTGGAACACCTCCAAACATCACGAGTCCCCATGGTATATAAATATGTGGATCACCCCACATCAAATGGAACGATACCTAGACCTTTTGACTTCCAATCTCCCAAATCATGTATCTCCCGAACACCTTGAACCCATCTTCCAAATGAATGACCCAAGGTACTAGAGCATCATGGAACTAGCCTTCCCTTGTTTCACATTACCTCCACCTATGGTGGGGATGCCTTTTATGAAGGCTAAGTTTATTCATGGAATAAGGAATCCCTTCAAGGTATTTGAGGTTTTGTGGAGCACTCAATCTTTCTAAATCTCCCCCTATATAGTACATAAATCTATATTGAGGTAGGGTCACGATGCTTTGTGAATCCCTTTCCTTCACAATGATCCTTTTCTCCACAAAGCACATGTGATTCAAGAATCCATTCTTAGTGAGGCCCTCTACTTCTGGATACCCTCTTCCATGCATCCCTCCAGGATTGAGCATTCTGATTTCTTTTTCCATCATAATTTTCCCATATTTCATGAAATTATCTATTTATTTTGGTCCTAGGTATGATAATTCTCCTAGATTTTTGGTAAATGTATTCTAATGTGGACCTCAGGAGTGGCCACTCCTCCAAACCCTCACCTTATAGCATTGCTGGTTCCTTCCCTTCCACAAGGATTGATGATAAATAGTTATTTAAGTCCAAGGGGTGAGAAGTGAGTCCCCCACTTCTGTATTTCATGATGTAAAACTTCCTAGTACCCATGTCCTCAACACATGATGTTAAACTATGATCTTACCATGTAAGGCAATCCTAGAATGTCACCAAGTATAATTTAAAGGGAATTAGATCCTTCTCATATGGATTTACATCCTCTATATAGGATCAGAGAGGGGATGGGATCTGGGAACCTTCTACTTCCTATACTTTCAATCTTCTATCCCTCTCCCTTTGGGATTTGTCACCATGTGCACCTTAGGTATCCTTTACACTTAATCCCCAATTCACCTTTAGGAGGATTCTCTATTTATGACTAACATGGAATAAGAGATTACTCACACGGAGTTAGATCCTAATCACACTGAATGATAACCTCCTTAGGCCTCATCCATGTGTAGACCCCACAATATCTCTCTTCGATGCTTTTTTTTAACATGAGAATCAGGTATACTACTTCATCTTCTTTTCCACACTGAGCATGACTTGTGTGGGATTAGAGAATTTTAGTGGTCATGACATCTTTATTCACCCCCAATGGTCATCCCTCTTAGAGTATTTCCCAGTTTCTACCTTCATGAGGAGCTTCTATGCATAAACCCCAACCACATTCTTTGGGATCCTCCTTAGGTATAAGCATCAATTCCCCCATTTAGAACTAAATGGACATTGATTCCCAACCAACTATGATACATAGGAAACCTCCCTGATTTTAAATCCCAATACCCCTAACAACTTATCTACTTCATCCATTCCACCCCAATACTTCATCTATATCCATCCTGATTCTCACTCAGGTTGTCACATCTGGGTGAAATCATGACATCCATTTGGGACCTTCCTATATGTAATCTTCATCCATAATTGATGCTCTAAGTAGTACCCTAGGCAGCTCCCACGCATAATCCCTACACAATACAAACCGTCTAACCAATAGTAATCTTCTTGAAAAGGTCAGTTCCAATGCATAAACCCCACACCATCCATCTTGAACTATGTGGGTTCTGATCTTTTTCTCCTAAACGGTGTACATATAATGCCTCCATGAGGTTCAATACCAATCAATGGTAAACCTTGGTGCATACCTCTTAGGTACGTACCCATTAATTGTGATACACATTCTCTTTATGATCCAGACTACCTTAGGTCCACTCTCATTGGGTGCTTAGATCCATCTATCTGGTAAACCTTTCAGGTTCTCCCCTATTGATGTACCTCTTTTATCCACCTCTATGGGGCATCTTGATCATCCTATCTCTATCTCTAAGAGATGTTAAACTCACAACCTACCTCATGTTAAACATGGGATGACTGAGGAAAACCTTAGAATACATTCCTCTAGCATAATAAACCTCATGATTTATGTGGGATGCATTAGGTTCATCACCCTTGAGAATCCCTCTTATGAGGAAGATGACATGTGACCAGTGTTCTAGCATTCAGACATGATAGTGATTCCTAAAATGAATACTCCCTTGATTGAAGGTTTTATCCTATCAAGGCCCCTTGGAATGTCCATACATAAGCAACATAATTAACCAGCTTCCAAAAAGTGATGGTACCAGGAACAAGTTTCACGAACCACAGATAAATCTATGAGGGAGACCCAAACTACAAAATAAATTCTGAGCATGAATCTAAAAAACGAGGAACCAATATCACATAATACCATTTTGATCAACGATAATAAATCTATGAGAAAGTGATGAATGACTTCTGACTTTGGAAATTAGGAATGAGGGGAATAATGCAGTCCTCAGCGTCACAACAACACGCAAGGTGGCTGCACCCTAGTGAAAGCATCGAAAATACATACATTGGAGAAAGGAAACCTAACAAAGGGTGGTATTAGATGCTCATTAAGGGAAACTTTACAATATAATATCTCATGAGTAGATAAAGAATTAACAATATGACACAGTGGATAATCAATATATACTACATTTAATAAAAAACATGAGTATCAAAATCAATCCATGGAAAATATCGACATAATAAATATATGGATAATAATAACTAAAATATTAATAAATTAAATCAATAATGATTAATGCAATTTCCTCAGGAACCTTACTGTCAAGGCCTTGTACCAAGAAATTTCAATGAACTGGTAGGTATACCCTAAATACTCAACTAATTTAGAAAATTGTTTATCTTATGAGACATGTTGATGCATTGAGGTATTATCTATATCTAGGCCCCACCCATCACATTCATATTGTAATGTTCTAAATCAGGAATCACTAAACAGTTCCCCAAACTAGTGGGTCCAATGACCTCAAGCATGCCTCCTCATATGAAAGAGGCTTCTAACTAGAAGTGATGCTCTAAGGTGGTATGGTGTGTAGACTATACCCTCATGATCAGATTAACATTGCAGTATCACAAGTAAATAAATAATCTGAAGCATAAAATAGATCGAAATAGAAAATAACTTTCATAAGACTCTATTAATAATAAATCCAAAAGAAGTTTCATGTACAAAATGATGACCATGGCATGTCTCTATACCAAAGTCGGATAATACATGGAAGAAAGAAATATAGTACAATACCTATATCAAAAGTATAAAAACACACAAAAATAAACTATCTTCACATAGAATCATGACTGTAGCTCAGTCTTGTTCTCCTCTTCTCCTAATAAATGACCAAATAAAGCATCGAAATGTGGGTTCTTTCCTTGGTCCCTACTTGCACCCATGAAATCTTTTAGGATACCCAACAATGGACCAAATAGGGTGTGATATAACACTCAGTAGGCCACCACCAATGGATTCTATAACTAGTCCAGACCATGTAATATAAGAAAATTAGTGAAAAAAAATATCACATGTATAACATCAATAAAATAAAAGTGATAAATATTAACTGATAATATCTAGCCTACCAAATCTCCCTGAAATCAAGCACCCTAAGAAGGGGAAACTATAAATAAGAACCTATACTGGGTTCATCAGTAAACCAAGTTTATAATCCACGTTGTCCCATTTATTATAATCAAACATCCATAAAACATTCAAAATAGTCACACCGTGTAATCAAGCATCAAATGAAAAAGGGTTGGATCAAGGGTATAGAAGACCAAGGCATCCACATTGAGTCCCAAGAACATCTTCATGTAAACATAGTAATGACTTGGGTGGTTTCCAATAATCATTTCAATAGAGAATGTTCAATGTGAGTCTAAGAAATCCATATCCAAGTAGTAGAAATTTTCATGGTATCATATAGAATCAATAACTAAGAAGAACATCCAAATAATCCACTACTATAATCAAGACCCATGGATTATAAATTTCTAAGGCATCTTATGGAATCAAGATCCAAGGATATCATCCAATTCATCCACTACCATATTCAATTCATCATTTCATTCCATTAATCATTCAAAAACCATGATTTCTTCTAACCCACTCATCATTTTCCATATAATCCTATTAACTATTTTAATAATAATAAATCACATGCTAAGAAGGATATAATATTATCTTATCAATTCATTTAAATTAATTTCATTAATTTATAGATGAATAGGTAAAACAAGTTTCTCAAAACCTTAACAATTTTATAAATTCTCATTAAGCTACCACTAGAATTGGTGGGCTCACATGAACCCAATATGGTGGTATAACATGGGGTAGATATAAGGAAAATCCCAATGGGTGGTCTAGGATGAGGTGAACGATCTTCAAATATAAAAATAAACTAATAAGAATACATAATAGATTTAAATTTATTCAAATCAATCATTAAATAATTTTTAGGAGAAATTTCAGGAAGTCTGGTGTGCAGTACAATGTAAACATCCCATATAAAACACCAAAGCTTGAGGGAAAGAAATATACAACTTATTGTATTTCCATGGAATAAAATCAATCCAGTGTCTACTCTTGATTCGGTCTAGATAGGAAGAAAAAATGAATGATGTATGAAAATAATAGAAGTAAAGAAAATTAGCTTACACCAAAATAAATGCATCGATAGGAAGATAAATTATGAAAGGCACAAGATGGATGAAGAACTTACTGACATGATTCCAATGAGACCAATGATACTTAAATCTGTGTCTGGATGGAGAAACAGGAACAAATCATGGGTTTTGATTGAAAAAACTCTCCAATGGAAGAAAAAGATACAGCCATTGGAGGAAATAAATAAAATTGGGGGAAGGTTTATTCATTTGACCAATTAGGGGTAAAATATATATTTCTCACTTTTTAACTATATATCATAGTTTGGCCAAATGGCTGGCCAAAACTGTGTGTCACCCATGCGCTCCTCACTACCTCTCTAGGGAATCTACATGGTTTATGTAAAAATTTTGGAAAACCATGTGTTAATTGTTCCAAAATACACTATTCTCTATCACCCCTCGCATTGTCATGGTGCGCGTTTTAGAAAACTGTGTATTCAATCTCTATTAAAAATTTCAGGCTCTTCTACATGGGCATGTGCCCATAGCAGCATGGTTTCCCAAAATTGTGCAGCCTCATGTGGCCCTATGTCCAACCACTCATTGTAACACCCCAAGATTTTATGAAAAATATTCTTTTAATTTCATTAATGTCTTGTGTTGTATGTTACACCAAGATTACCTTGCACTATATGCAACACTGTATTAGCTTGCAGAATACACAACACTATTCTTGGATCACGTTACACACAATTTTGATAATAGTTATTCTACGCAACATTGAGTATATATATATATATATAAATTTAATGTATAAATGAAATATGGTTGGATTCTGTTATAAAATCAATGAAGGATTCTTGCACAACACACAACCCTGACTTGGCTTGCATTACACGCAATCGCGACCTTCCTCGATAGCGTGGGTTGTACGCAATACCGGGTTTTACTAAACAACGATATATTATTATAATATTATTATGAACTAGCCGTTATAAATATTATTAACTAAATTTTTAATTTTATAACATTATTATTCATCTTACACATTTTCTAGAACATGGTATAAGAACAAAATAAATTTTTCGGGTAAAATAAGTAATTTGTAAAAAAATGCAATTTTGCCACCTTTTGATGGCGCACCCACATTAAATCTAGTTTTTGACATGTTTATAAGTTCAATTTGACAAAATAAAATTCTTCTTTGGAATCAAGAAATAAAAATTTACTTTGGATAAATTTTTCATATTATTCTGGTAACTTTCATATTTTGATGAATAGTAAAAACACGCTATATTTTAATTAAAAACAACTTTTTTCATCGCAATAATTTATAAGGTTAAATTATAATATTGAATGGTTTAAAAGTATAAATAGAATATATTTTTACCATTTAATATAATTTATGTCATTATCATTGATTTTACATTAAATTCGTAGGTTAAATCAATTCAATCTTTTGCAAAGTTTTAAAGAAAAACTCGTTTTCTTTCGACAACAGGATTAATTTTAATTTAATTTCTGAAACTTTTGTGTATTGAATTTGGAAAAATGGATTCCATATTTGGAATTAGTGGGTCCAAATTATGTTAATAAGCTACTTTTTATTTTTGGAAATTATGAATAGTAACTACGGTAAATTTTATTTACCATAGTTAAAGTTAAATCGGGTAATTAAGGGTAAATATAATATTATAAAATTACCCTAACACATGCCAAAATTCTATTGGATGGCTAAATGTAGACCCATATAACCTAAGGGTTTTATTAGATTCATTTTATGGACTTTTGACCATGAAAATAATTTAATTATTATTAAAACCAAAGAAAGTGACAACATGTCACTCTCTTAAATCTTATAAGTATAATAATTTTAATTTAGTGATAAACATCATAAAACTTCTAACATGAATAGTATACAGAAATATAATAAAATTATCTACATCATGATAATTTATTTAGAATTTTTAGGGATTAAATAATTGTCATTAATGGTGATACATTAATGATACAGAAATTATTTATTAAGTGGAAACAAAGTAATATAGTAATTATTGAAATAATAATACCCATTAAAAGGCCCACAAACCTGAACAAAACATATTGGTAGTGTATATATACACCTTAAGCATCCAATTACCTAATTTATAACCATTTGGAGCCTTATAAAAGTTATTATGACTCTTATATTGTTTTATTTTAAATGATGCCAAAGTTGTCACCTTCATAATTTAATAAATATAACAATTTAGATATTGTGATTTTAAGATGATAAATTAGAGTAAAAGTATTATTGCGAAAGGTAATAGATTTATCTTCATCATAGGATTTTACTTTTAATTTTTATGCAACAAATCAGTATATTAAATAATTATACAAAAATGTTGTAGTAATTATTTTATTAAGAGATAAACCAAATAAATGGTTTTAAAAAAATAATAAAATAAATATTATATGAACTATTTAATGTGATACACTAATTTTATAGATACATATTAACTTTTATGAATCTATTAAATCTTTTATTTCAAACATATCTTCTGTATATATTTTATTTAAATTCAAATAAATGAATACTGTCAAAATTAACACTATTGTTATTTTATAAAAATAACATATTATAAAAAAATTTAAAAATCACAAAAATATTTAAAAATTATAAATTACAATTTATATGGTCTATAATGTTATAAAGTAACCAATTATGGAATATTCACAACAAATAAGTAATTATTTGTTATAATTTAAAATTTAGAATTTTATTACCACAAATATAATTAAATAGATTAAATAAGGATAAATCAAAATGATAAGGTTTAAAATAAGATTAAAACATGTCTATATTTGATTGGTTGATGAGATTATAACCCTATATCATCTAATATTCGAATATGAGTCATTTTTGGAGGTTTTTATGTGGGGTTAGTTTTATTATATATTAATATTTGTAAGACTTCCAATGGTGCCCCTCTCCTCCCTTATAAAAGGGAACCTCCTCCCTCTCTTCCACACACAACTTTGAGCCTTCAAGATCGGCCAAACCGTGCCCAATTATCTTCTACACTTCCCTAGAAACATCCTAGAGGTCCTGGTCTTCTCCAAAGACCAATTTTAGTGCCCTAAGAGGAGGTCTCAAAGAGGCGCTTCAAAGAAGAGGTAATGTTCATTACCGATTCTTTCAACTTTATTTCATCTTATACTTATTCTTATTTAGTTGTTTCATTATGAAGTAATAACATCAGTATCACTCATATACTGATATGATATTATAAGTATTAAACAACCCTATTTCACCATCTATCCATCCTATGGAAAATGAAATCACCGCACGTGCGTACGTACGGAATATCGTCTCTACGCCGTGGTGTAATCTATTTTCCACCACCACATTACTTGGATGGGTATAATGGTGTAAATAATAACTATATATGATTATTGTAAAGTTATATTGATTCTGTAATAGTATACATACACTCCAATAAAATTCCACGATCATGGAAACAATATCATCGCTCGTGCGTACGTACGGAATACCGTCTCCACGACGCGATGAGATTCATTTTCAATGATTAACCATTCATAAATGATTATAAAATATATATAATAAGTAATCATGAAATATATGACATAATGATGATACTTTATTTATGTATATATATATATATGTATGTTATCCAATTAATTCCATTCAATTCAATGAGGAAACGAAAACAACGTTCATGCATACGTACGGCCTACCGTCTCCATGAACGGTGTATTTTTTCCATTTATTGATCTATTATATATATGTATATTCTGAATATATATTATATATAAATCATGTATTACATTCTGGATGTAAGTAATCATGATCTAATTAATCATATGAATAATTACGAGTCCAAACCCGGACGACAAATGAAACGATTTTACCCAAAATGCTCTTTAACATGGAATTTACAAAAGAATGGGTAATATAAAGTCATAAGTGAACCATATATATAAGGCCCAAGTCTTAAACCTTATTTAATCTTGAGTTATTACAAGATTTCACTTTGATGATCTTTTCAGGTTTAGAGTTTTAGAGAATTAGATCATAAAACTTGCATTACATTCCACATTTAAACAAAGTGGTTACATAAAAGATAGTATTCATTTTTTTCCCATCAACAGAAACATATTTATAATGAAACATGGGTTATTTCTTGACACTTCCATGACACTATCATCACATCATGTACCTTTCCTTTGACCTGTGAAAAACATTTCAAAAAAACTTGGGATGAGCATAAAAAGCTCAGTAAGGGTTATAAAAAATATGGAAAGGAAACATGAGTTCATATATACATAAGAATGAAATCATACTTTACCCATAAAACATAGGCACTTTAACATACCTCATCAAATCATGAATAAATCATAGAAATGATAAGACATAAAAGGTAACTTGAGGCATTCATAACATTCTTACGTAGGGATTAACCCTCTTGGTTACGTTTGGAATACCCATCACAGTATATTCCCTAAATCTCTTCGGAGAAACCTTAATGTTTCACTCCTTCGCATTACCCAATGCATTGGAGAGCTATATCGGGCTCACCCGCCCTTAGTTTATCACGGAACCACCCGTTTTCATAACAATGACCAAGAACCATAACATAAACGTATCACATAAAACATGCATAAATTAAACATAACATCTCCGCATTTCAATCACAATATAACATTATAGGATATTGAAATAATGAATCCATTCAAAAAGAAACCATTTCCAAAACCATTTAAAAAATTTAATAAAGAGATTTTTGAATCAAAGTGTCCCATACCACCTTGAAGATTTTAAAATTTTAAACCATTAATATCCATATAAATAAATCCTTAAAACCACTTTGAAAACATGGATATTAATAAGAACAAATAATTAAAACATTTAAAGCGATATTTTGGTTAAAGGGGTTCTACCAAAATTAGAGACACTTGAATACAATAATTGAGGAATAACATTTAGTCAGAACTTTATAATATCATGAGAATAAATGGATTCATGATATAATATTCCAAAGGACAGTATATACACCATATAATAGTGAATTGGTGCATAACAACAATGAATTCTCAGTAGAAAAGTCAAATGTGATGAATTCCCTTATAAAGAAGGTATCTTTAAATTAAGGATAATTCAATCTCAAAATTATGTGTGAAAAATAAAAATACACCCAATATAAGTTGATATTAAGTGTAAAACAATAAAAGGCCATTCACACATATTCAAAAGATGACATATTCAATAACTACATGTTGAACCCAACGAAATCAAAATTGGGTTAAAAAGTTCCCTTGGTAAAATTCGACAGCCTAACATCATCACTTCAAAATTCAGAAAATGAGTTGATGAGAGATCAAAAGGTCATCTCATCACTTGGACATAAAATTTACATCAATAAGGATATAAAATAACATATCCCAACATAATATTACGTGAATTAAAAGACATAACAAAAGAAGTCTTTTAAAAAGAGGAGGGTGAAAGGTCCCCTTACCGAGTTGGGTAACTTTCGAAACGTACACCCCATGGAAGAAGGGTCATACAATGAATATGGGAATACCCATAAATGAAATTATACTTTAAAAATTGTATAATATTGGTCAGTACATACACCACTCAAAGGAAATTGTGGCAAATGTAACATAAATCTCACGGGAATAAAAGTGAGATGAAAAATCCCTTACAAAAACTCGGCAGCCTAACGGTGCCACTTAAAACTTTCAAAATTGATTGATGAGAAAAAATATGGTATCTCATCATATTACCATAAAATTTACTGAGAGAGTAATATAAAATAACATCCCCCATCATAACAAAGAGGAGCTTAAAAGAAGTGACATAAAGGAGAGTACTTAAAAAGAAAGAGAGAGGTTATTTCTCTTACGAAAATTCGGCAGCCTAACGGTGCCACTCAAAACTTCCAAAATGGATTGATGAGAGAGAATAGGGTCTCTCATAATTTGAACATAAAAATTACACTAATATTAATATAAAATAACATCCCAATAATGAGAAAGATGATCTTTAAAAGGAATGACATAAAAGAGTGTACTTAAAAAGAAAGAGAGGAGTGGGATCCCTTACCTCAAGTCCAACTTGTCTTGTTCGTTTCTTTATATTCCTGAATAATAAACTTTGGTCAATTAATAATTGCCTAAGTACCTCCTTTATAGATTATTAATCAGTTCATATCACATATTATAATTTTATAATAATTGTTTAATAATGTTAGTTCATATCAGACATTTTTGCTGATGTTTGGTACATGAGTCAAAAATTGAACTTGTTGGAAAATAATTTTCCACATAGTTATAGGTACATCATATCCAAAATAGTATTGATGTTTTAAATATCATATATATCCATTATATATTCATTTTATACTATTCCATAGAATTTGGAGATAAAAATTAAAAGCACCGTTCATGGAGACGGTAGGCCGTACGTACACATGAACGCTACTTTAATTTTTTTGTCATATTAATGGAATTAAAACAAAATGAGATATATATATATATATATATATATATATATATATTATAATTCCAGAATAATATACATCATTTATATGTAATATATTACATATATATCCATTATATATATGTACTTATAATAGTACATAACATTTTGAGACAAGAAATGAAATGTATCGTTCATGGAGACGGTAAGCCGTACGTATGCATGAACGCTACTTCCATTTCTATTTCATATTTAGTGGAATTAAAACATAATGATACATAATAGTATTCCAGTATAGTATCATATGTAATATAATTAAATATATCCTTTATACATACCACATATGGTATTAACGAATCAAATCACTTTGAGGGGGCGGTAGTCCGCACTTCCTTAAATGAAGATATCACGTTTACCCATAATGGAAACCATAAAGGTATTACATAAATGAAAAATACAGAAGCTTAAGTAAAACATAAACATATTATATATCATATATACATATAGTTTCATCTTAATGGCCACATTTGAAGGTGTTAGAAGAATGTTGAACAATCATTGTTTCGTGATGCAGAAAATCACCAACCACAGAAACAGTATATTCTTTAACCATTAGATGAAGGTGTGTGTAAGTGTAGATCGAATCCTTCTTATAAAAACATCCTAGTATATTTAAGATAATGTATTTTTTACAAAATAAAAGAATAAAAAGAGTTTAGGGGGTTGGAGAAGCAAAATAAAACAAAAGGACACAAGTGAAGACATTACCTTAAAATCGGGTAACTCCCTTTGGTTTGAGCTCAAAGGCTTCCTTGGGAAGACTTCTTCCCAAAGTGAGGCTTCAAGGAGTTAGAGAGGGATGTGGAGAGACAAAATGGGCAGGGTTTGGCCGAGCCAAAGGCTTTGGGAGTGTGGGTAAGGAGGTAGAGGTGGGGCCTTTTATAAGAGGAGAGGAGGGGCACTCTTGTAAAGTTACAAAATGTTGCTTTATTTTCAAAAGAGTTTCGGATTTTAAAGGTCCCACATTGATTTATTTCTAGGATAAGGTGATAAGGGTTCGAAATCCACTCATCCAATAGGTTTTGGACATGTGTAGGTTTTATATATTACATTATCTTTCCATTTTATTTAAATCGTTAAATAATGAGGTCATCGCTGCATCATCATGGTGTCATAAATAATTTAATTTATTTAATGTCTAAAAATTACAAAAAACTACTATGATGTAGTAAATAGTTTTAGCTTTCTAATTACTATTTATAGTCAAATATATGACTTGTATAACCCCATATAAAAATCGTTTTAGTAAAACATCTCATGTTTGTGTCATTTTTACTTTAACATTAAATAAAAAGATATTTATGTCATTTCCTAACCAAAGTGTCTCCATGGGGTCCCCAATTTGACCCATGGATTGTCTTGGTCGGCCATGACACATCCAATGAGGGTAGGACATGTGTCTCGGTCATTTCATTTTATTAAAACATTATTCTTACCATAAACTACACTAATTACCTCTAATCGCGATTAAAAACTTAATAAGTTACTATTCACCAAAAAATTATTTTTATCCTATTGAACCACATTTTACTTCTTAATGACAACCATGTATGTCGGATTTTTTAAATTCAAAACACAAAGATGACAAAATTTCATTTAAACGGAAAATTCACTTTTTATAAGTACCACTTAGTGGTTTCACTATTCCTCAAAAATTGAAGTTTTTAAGAAAAATCCCAAAAATTCACCCTAAGCTATATTTGATATTCCGAATTAAAAAATGAAATCTATTTTACAAAATTCAAAACATATAAGTCACATTAATTAATTTAATAATTAATTCCTGCTGTCAGAGCAAATAGCGTGTTTTTATGAAACAATAAGTATGAAAAGATTGACACTAGTTTATGTCTGATTTCAAAGCGAAATTAATTCCAACGACCACTATTGGATTTAATGGTAAAAATATATTCTAATTTCAGTTTAAAACCAATTAAAAAGATAATCTAATCATATAAATAAATTATATTAAAAAGAGGTTTTGAATTAAAATACAACATTTTACACTATTCATTAAAAAAAGAACTTTATCGGAAAGATACGAAAAATTTACACAAAGTAAATTTTGATGTCCCAATTCTTAAGAAGAGTTTTATTTGGTCCAAAAGAATGTATAATAGTTAACAGAACTATATTTAATGATGGTTCTCCATCAAAAGGCGATAAGTGAACCTTTAGTGAAAACTAGGGCATATACGCCTAAAATTGAATTCTTTCCATATTTTAAGCCTTTATCTTTTATTGGACAAATGTAAAAACATTTAAAAACATATATAATCATATTTTAGTTATTTCTATCCATTACCGCCAATACAACAACTACATGTTAACTACCATTTAAAATAATATTATTTTATTATTAGAGTGCAACGTAAGATTACCAAGAAACTCGTTGTTGCGTGTTGGGTACGCCATCGAGCATAGCATCCCCTTTAAATTCATATTAATATTTTATTCACAAATATGGATAAATATGAAAATTTCATATTCTTTATTTACCTGGTGTGTTACATCCTTCCCCCCTTTTTGGAATTGCGTCCTCGCAATTTTTAAAATTGAGCTTGGAAACATCCTTGAAAGTCCCACATCGAAACAAGAGTCGGTAAAACAATCACTTTAAAATAAAGGAAGATAAGTACAGAGGTCACCCGAGTTAACCCATACTAGTATTCCATGTAGAAAAACATGGACATGGAAGAAAAAGAAAATGGTCATGTTCTTGAGGGAGAGTGATAATAAACATGTCTAGGAGAAAGTTAACCATAAGAAAATCACAAACTTGTGATGAGTTAAACGGTATTCAATTCCCCAGTAGGAAAAGTTAATAGACATCATTTTTGTTTTAAGTTAATTTTTATTGAGGAATTTATTCATAAGGAAACATAATCACTTATCATGTTGACTTTCAACTTTTACTAGATTCCTTAATCAAACTCATATTTTTTTCCAAAAGATGGGTATTTAGGGAGACTTGTTCGCATTAAGAGTACTATAATCAACTTCTAGAGAGTCACCTAATCCACAAAAGAGAACTATATACTTCCCATGTATTTAGGCTTTAACCAAAACCAAAACCAAAAATGTTAGTACAAGGTCAGATAATCCAGAAAAGGATAACCCTTTAAAAAAGAAAATCTATGCTTAATCTCCAAAATTTGTCCAACAAAACCCAAAGTTCAACGAGGACCATCCGATAAACAATTTGTCCATAAAATTCTTCAAAGTAAACCAATCTAAGATTGAAACCCAAATATTTTAAGGATTTAGTCACATAGTCTTCCATGTTAAATCGTAACATTTATCTCCAAACAACATCAGTTTCTCCTAAAGTCTCGTATTGAAAATTAATTAACCTAATCACAAATCCTCCATGATAGGTTAATCATTTTCATAAATAACCCAAAATCAAATTACTCTTAATTCATAAAATCTTATAACTAAAAAGAATCAGTCAAACTAACCAAGGACTTCACGTAGTCCAGTGGTAGGCGATAAATACCAGTCGCACTTTGGTTGTGGGTTCGATTCCCGCGGCTTTGTCCGATGTGACGGGTTGTCACACGGTCTGTGTGTTGTCCTTTTTCCAAAACTATATAATTTTAAAACATTCCCCAAAATGATATAAAATATTCAAAAATGATCATAACATATTTTAACCTCAAGTTTATCTCATGCCTTTCATTTTCCAACATATCATATAATAACTCATAATTACCTCAAAAGTAAGGATCATATAAACTCTAATGGTTACCTTTATAATTATTACCTAAACTTCCACAACGATTGGCCATCTCGTACATGATGAATTACGGAACATACCAAGGTTCAAGTGGTTGATCATGACTCCTTGATAGTTGGTTTAGAACAACCACGGGTTTCCTCATTGAATCCCCCATTTTATCTAGTATCTTAAACAGAGAACCACCATAGTTTCCTTCAAACCTGTTGTCTCTTTAGTGCCTGCTAGATCCATCCATTCACTAAAAACAGAAATGTCAGTGTGAGTATATCAAAAAAACCATCATATACTAATGAGGAAGATAACCACTAAGATATACTTACTTATTCACTTTATCTAAAACTAGGACTCTTTCTGAAATCCTAACCATTATGGTAATGTCACTTATGCTTAAAGAATACCCTAACCTCTAAAGTTATCTAAACCGACCTTTGATACCAACTATAAGGCCCCATCCTTAAACCTTATTTAATCTTGATTTATTACAAGATTACACATTGAAGAAATTTTCAGGTTTAGAGTTTTAGAGAATTAGATCATAAAACTTGAATTACATTCCACATTTAAACAAAGTGGTTACATAAAAGATAGTATTCATTTTTTTCCCATCAACGGAAACATATTTATAATGAAACATGGATTCTTTCTTGACACTTCCTTGACACTATCATCACATCATATACATAGTAAGGGTTATAAAAAATATGGAAAGGAAACATGAGTTCATATATACATAAGAATGAAATCATACTTTACCCATAAAACATAGGCACTTTAACATACCTCATCAAATGATGAATAAATCATAGAAATCATAATACATAAAAGGTAACTTGATTCATTCATAACATTATTACGTAGGGATTAACCCTCTTGGTTATGTTTGGAATACCCATCACAGTATATTCCCTAAATCTCTTCGGAGAAACATTAATGTTTCACTCCTTCGCGTTACTCAATGCATTGGAGAGCTATATCGGGCTCACCCGCCCTTAGTTTATCACGGAACCACCCGTTTTCATAACAATGCCCAAGAACCATAACATAAACGTATCACATAAAACACGCATAAAGTAAACATAACATCTCCACATTTCAATCACAATATAACATTATAGGATATTGAAATAATGAATCCATTCAAAAAGAAACCATTTCCAAAACCATTTAAAAAATTTAATAAAGAGATTTTTGAATCAAAGTGTCCCATACCACCTTGAAGCTTTTAAAGTTTTAAACCATTAATATCCATATAAATAAATCCTTAAAACCACTTTGAAAACATGTATATTAATAAGAACAAATAATTCAAATATTTAAAGCGATGTTTTGGTTAAAGGGGTTCTACCAAAATTAGAGACACTTGAATACAATAATTGAGGAATAACATTTAGTCAAAACTTTATAATATCATGAGGATAAATGGATTCATGATATAATATTCCAAAGGACAGTATATACACCATATAAGAGTTAATTGGTGCATAACAACAATGAAGTCTCAGTAGAAATGTCAAATGTGATGAATTCCCTTATAAAAAAGGTATCCTTAAATTAAGGATAATTCAATCTCAAAATTATGTGTGAAAAATATAAATACACCCAATATAAATGGATAATAAGTTTAAAAAAATAAAAGGTAATTCACACATATTCAAAATATGACATATTCAATAACTATATGTTTAACCCAAAGAAATCGAAATTGGGTTAAAAACATCCCTTGGTAAAATTCGACAGCCTAACGGCATCACTTCAAAATTCAGAAAATGAGTTGATGAGAGATCAAAAGGTCATCTCATCACTTGGAAATAAAATTTTCATCAATAATGATATAAAATAACATATCCCAACATAATATTATGTGAATTAAAATACATAACAAAAGAAGTCTTTTAAAAAGAGGAGGGTGAAAGGTCCCCTTACCGAGTTGGGTAACTTTCGAAACGTACACCCCATGGAAGAAGGGTCATACAATGAAGATGGGAATACCCATAAATGAAATTATATTATACAAAGGGTATAATATTGGGCAGTACATACACCACTCAATGTAAATTGTGGCAAATGTAGCATAAATCTCACGGGAATAAGAGTGAGATGAAAAATCCCTTACGAAAACTCGGCAGCCTAACGACACCACTTAAAACTTCCAAAATGGATTGATAAGAGGAAATATGGTATCTCATAATATTACCATAAAATGTACAGTGATATGAATATAAAATAACATCCCCCATAATAACAAATAGGATCTGAAAATAAGTGACATAAAGGAGATTACTTAAAAAGAAAGAGAGAGGTTATATCTCTTATGAAAATTCGGCAGCATATCGGTGCCACTCAAAACATCCAAAATGGATTGATGAGAGAGAATAGTGTCTCTCATAATTTGAAAATGAAAATTATAGTAAGAGTAATACAAAATAACATCCCAATAACAAGAAATGTGAGCTTTAAAAGGAATGACATAAAAGAGTGTACTTAAAAAGAAAGAGACGAGTGGGATCCCTTACCTCAAGTCCAACTTGTCTTGTTCATTTCTTTATATTCATGAATAATAAACTTTGGTCAATTAATAATTGCATAAGTACCTAATTTAGAGATTATTATTCAGTTCATATCGCATATTATAATGTTATAATAATTGTTTAATAATGTTAGTTCATATCAGACGTTTTTGCCGATGTTTGGTACATGAGTCAAAAATTGAACTTGTTGGAAAATAATTTTCCATTTAGTTATAGGTACATCATATCCAGAATAGTATTGATGTTCTAAATATCATATATATCCAGTATATATTCATTTTATACTATTCCATAGCATTTGGAGATAAAAATTAAAAGCACCGTTCATGGAGACGGTAGGTCGTACGTACGCATGAACGCTACTTTAATTTTTTTGTCATATTAATGGAATTAAAACAAAATGAGAGATATATATATATGTTATAATTCCAGAATAATATACATCATTTAGATGTAATATATTACATATATATCCATTATATATATGTACTTATAATAGTACATAACATTTTGAGACAAGAAATGAAATGTACCGTTCATGGAGACGGTAAGCCGTACGTAAACATGAACGCTACTTCCATTTCTATTTCATATTTAGTGGAATTAAAACATAATGATACATAAAAGTATTCCAGTATGGTATCATATGTAATATAATTAAATATATCCTTTATACGTACCACATATGGTATTAACGAATCAAATCACTTTGAGGGGGCGGTAGTCCGCACTTCCTTAAATGAAGATATCGCGTTTACCCATAATGGAAACCATAAAGGTATGCCATAAATGAAAAATACATAATCTTAAGTAAAACATAAAAATATTATATATCATATATAAATATAGTGTAATCTTAATGGCCACCTTTTAAGGTGTTATAAGAATGTTGAACAATCATCGTTTCGTGAGGCAGAAAATCGCAAACCACAGAAACAGTATGTTCTTTAACCATTAGAAGATGGTGTGCGTAAGTTTAGCTCGAATACTTCTTATAACAACATCCTAGTATATTTAAGATACTGTATTTGTTACAAAAGAAAATAATAAAAAGAGTTTAGGGGGTTGGATAAGCAAAATAAAACAAAAGGACACAAGTGAAGACATTACCTTAAAATCGGGTAACTCCCTTTGGTTTGAGCTTAAAGGCTTCCTTGGGAAGACTTCTGTCCAAAGTGAGGCTTCAAGGAGTTAGAGAGGGATGGGGAGAGACAAAATTGGCAGGGTTTGGCCGATCCAAAGGCTTTGGGAGTGTGGGTAAGGAGGTAGAGGTGGGGGCCTTTTATAAGAGGAGAGGAGGGGCACTCTTGTAAAGTTACAAAATGTTACTTTATTTTCAAAAGAGTTTCGGATTTTAAAGGTCCCACATTGATGTATTTCGAGTATAAGGTGATAAGGGTTCTAAAGCAACTCATCCAATAGGTTTTGGACATGTGTAGGTTTTAGATATTATATTATCCTTCCATTTTTTTTAAATCGTTAAATAATGAGGTCATCGCTGCATCATCATGATGTCATAAATAATTTAATTTATTTAATGTCTAAAAATTATAAAAAAAAATACTATAATGTAGGAAATATTGTTATATTTCCAATGACTATTTATAGTAAAATATATGACTTCTATAACCCCATGTAAAAATTGTTTTAGTAAAACATCTCATGTTTGTGTCATTTTTACTTTAACATTAAATAAAAAGATATTTATGTCATTTCTCAACCAAAGTGGCTCCATGGGGTCCCCAAGTTGACTCATGGATTGTCTTGGTCGGACATTACACATAAAATGAGGGTAGTACATGTTTCTAGGTCATTTAATTTTATGAAAACATTATTCTTACCATAAACTACACTAATTACCTCTAATCGCGATTAAAAACATAATAAGTTACTATTCGCCAAAAAATTATTTTTTCCCATTGAACCAAATTTTACTTCTTAATGACAACCATGTATGTTGGATTTTTGAAATTCAAAACACAAAGATGAAAAATTTTCATTTAAACGGAAAAAACAGTTTTTATAAGTACCACTTAGTGGTTTCACTATTCATCAAAAATTGAAGTTTTTCAGAAAAATCCCAAAAATTCACCCTAAGATATATTTGATATTCCGAATTCAAAAATGAAGTCTATTTTAAAAAATTCAAAACACATAAGTCACATTAATTAATTTAATAATTAATTCCCGCTGTCAGAGAAAATAGCGTGTTTTTATGAAACAATAAGTATCAAAAGATTGACACTAGTTTAAGTCTGATTTCAAAGAGAAATTAATTCCAATGACCACTATTGGATTTAATGGTAAAAATATATTCTAATTTCACATTAAAACCAATTCAAAAGACAATCTAATAATATAAATAAATTATATTAAAAAGATTTTTTGAATTAAAATACAACATTTTACACTATTCATTAAAAAATGAACTTTATCGGAAAGATACCAAAAATTTACACAAAGTAAATTTTGATGTCTCAATTCTTAAGAAGAGTTATATTTGGTCCAAAAAATGTATAAGAGTGAACAAAACTATATTTAATTACGGTTCACCATCAAAAGGAGATAAGTAAACCTTTAGTGAAAACTAGGGCATATACGCCTAAAATTGAATTCTTTCCGTATTTTAAGCCTTTATCTTTTATTGGATAAATGTAAAAACATTTAAAAACATATATAATCATATTTTAGTTATTTCTATCCATTCCCGCCAATAAAACGGCTACATGTTAACTACCATTTAAAATAATATTATTTTATTATTAGAGTGCAACGTAAGATTCCCAAGAAACTCGTTGTTGCGTGTTAGGTACGCCATCGAGCATAGCGTCCCCTTTAAAGTCATATTAATATTTTATTCACAAATATGGATAAATATGAAAAATGTCATATTCTTTATTTACCTGGGGTGTTACAATATATGATATCATAACAATTAATATGATTCTGTAATAAGTCAATAACATTATTTAAATCATTATACAAGAGGTTCGGACACGCACGAAGCATATCGGACCTAAGGTAAGGGATAATTTTGCCAATCTCATTTCTATCCGAGATTGCTTATTCGTAAGTACTTACTGGGGGTTATTTCTATCGTCCATGTCTGTCACATACATAACTTATTTTAAAGTTATTTTTAAGTTATTTTCCATTCATGCTTTGTTTTGGGGGTTTCCAAAGGTTTTATGGAGAATATGTGAGTTTTCAAGAATTCGGCCAAACCGTGAACCCAATTCCATATTGAAAAATAAATTTTTGTTTCTTTTATAACTTTTTCTTTTTTTAATATTTTTCAGTAATTCCAACTCCTAAATGTCCTCCCCGGATATATTAACACCGCATTTAAATTTGGAGCATTTATAAATCAATAATCATGGGGGATATGGGTATTTATTTAAGGAATTGGGTCTACCCGAAAGCCCATTTTCTACATTAAAAATAAATTTTAATTCTTTAATATCTCCTTCACTATTTGATTTGATTCGGTGATTCCACCTCCCCCTAGACCCTAAGGAGCCCAGCCGCGCTCCCATTCATTTTCCCCCTATTTGGATCTCGATAGAATCGCGAAAATAGTCAAAACTTCACTGGATTTCAGAAATCGACCAGTTTTTGGAGAGGTAAATTGATCCTTTAATAACTCCTTCTATTCTTAATATTTTTCCCCAATTACAATTCCTACATGACCTTATCATTCTTGTTAGAATATACATTAAATTTTTATCTGTTTTAAAATTCAGATTCTGGTCGATTTTGGTTCGTTTTATTCAGGATGTTTCAAGTAAGTGTTTCTTTCCTTGATTTTGTCCCCTTCCTAAGGGTTTCTTTCACCCTTTCAACAAGTTCATCATGTCCAGAAATTGAGGTTTGAAAATAGGGTTTGATTTGGTGTCATTTTGGTCAAATATTTTGGTCTAGGGTTGGATTTATATTCCTTGAGGTGTGGCGGTGGTGCGGTTGATGTTTCGCACCATGTTTTGAGGGTTTCGTCATAAAAGGTAGGTGATTCCATGTGTAAACATTTATAGATGAGTTAGTTTGCTTGAATTACTTATTATTCATGTTCCTAATATGCTGTGTGTGGTGCGTGAACTGTTTATGTTGGATTTAGTAAAGCATTTGTTTTTATAGTTTCATTTTAGCTTTAAATTTGGTGTTTTCATGTGCAACCCTTTGGGTATTGTTTGGGATTGTTTTATAACATATAAATTTTGTTTAATAAATCTTGTTCGGGATTAAAATTCTGATTTGGTGGGTTATTGGTGTGACACTAGGTCTTAAAGAGGTTTTTTAAGGTTTTAAGGTGTAAAACATTATTTTACTTCTTGAAAGTGATCTTGAAAACATGTGTGTTTCATGTGGATCTTTTGTACTGTTGTTTGAGGTGTTTGTATAACACATGGGGTTTTTTTAATAAATATTTTTGGAGCTTCAAATTCTGTTTTGAATTTGTATTGATGTGATTTTGTCCTTGAAATATGGTTTTGAAATGGGTTTTATTTGAAAAGCTTTGGTACACTATTTAGAATTGTTTTATGAAAGTTTTGAGAGGTTTAATAATTTATGTAAGAGGTGAAACCATATTGGAAAACTGTTTTGGATTGTTTATACATTCAAATGAACCATTTTAAATGTGAATAGTTCTGTTATGTGATGTTTATCATATTTTTAGGGACTTCATAAAATTGTTAAAGGATGTGTTGGATTGTGAAAGTTATGAAAAATTGTTGTGGGCTATTTTGATGTGAGTTTGATTTCAAAATGAATTTGAATGAAACGTTAAATTTGTTACTTGTGTGATGTTCATGGGGCTGTTTGGATAATGTGTGATGTGGAAGTGATATTTTCATGTGAAAAGTATATTTCTTGGATTGTTGAACTTGTTTGAGCACAAAGGGAAAACCCGGGTATCTAGGTGGGTGGACGTGTACTAGTATGCTAGTGAATCTGTGAGGTTTGGCCTCAGTTTGACATAGCAGGATTGACGCTTACAACTCTAACTAAACTGTGATGATGATGATTGGGGACCACTAGGTTATGGGTATGTTCCCTACTAGTAGATCGTGCACGAGAACGAATAATTTTTGTGGTTACTCTCACCGAGATACGAGGTACCTGGGACCCACAGCTAGCTAGTGCCTAGGGGTTATTTCCTATTAGTTGTGCTCATTAGATCTTTTATACTTACCGTCGGCATACTGTATATTTGGCAGGAAAAATTAGTGGCTTTTTAATTTATTTTAAAAGTGTTGATTCTTTAAATTAGCCCACTTGAAAACTGTTTTTTTTTAAGTTGCATCTTTTAGAAATTGTAACTAGAAATTACATGTTTTTGAAAACTTGCATGCTTTTCGTCTTTGAATGTTTATCACAGGGAATCGCTTAGTGGTGGTATCCTATTGGCCTTTCTCTCACACCCTACTTACACCTTTGGGTGTAAGTAGACTTGCTTATTTTATGTTACAGGTTTGGGTATAGGTTTTATGCCTTTGGTTCGGGTGTTTAGAGGTCCATCGTGATGCAGTGTCATGGAGATGGCATGAGGGCGGTGCCTCTTTCCATGTGGAGGTTCTTGGGCTGTTATTTCATGATTTTTACCTTTGTAATGGTCTTCAAACCTTGTTTAAAATTGTGTAATTCAGTTCTGAATTTTGTAAAAGATGGTTTTAGTTGAAAAATCCAGATTCGTTTTATTGAGTTTTTTTGTTGTTTAATGTTTATAAACTTGGGTAAATCGTTCCCAAACATCATTTTATGATACCCGGGCACTTGTGCCAGCCTGTGGGGATCAGGAACGCCCTTCGGGTCTTGCCATGGACCGGGTCGGGTGCCGATTTTGAAGGTGACCAAATTCGGTTCGTGACAAAATGGTATCAAAGGAGGTTCGCTCCTTGGGTCATGTTATTTGGGGAAGAGTCAGCATAGTCTGGAGCTAGGATTTTTGGGACTTGAAATTTCAGTAATGGGTAGTGTGTCTGGCCAGCACACCTCATGAAGGTATTCAAGTCACCATGGGAACTATGGATTTATCTGAGTCCTTTGGTTTTCTTGGTTTAATGATGACTATGGGAAATGAAAAGAGAGTTGGGAGAATAATCTCAGTGAGCTCACAGGGCCTGGCAAGCCATGTGGAGCCATGGATATTTCCCTAGAATACTCTCTGTGACGGCGAAGTGATTAGAATATGGCTGCCAACCATATGTCCAAGTCACCCACCGAAACTAGTTTCCTCTTGCATTGTTTTGTGCTTTAGTTTTAAAATCTTACCACTTTGGTTTTAAGGTGACTTGGTTTTAAGAAGCGTAACATTTTTATGAAATGATTTTCAAATAAAGAGGGAATGGTTTGGTTTATGAAATGGAGGAAATGAATTTTCAGAATATTTTTGAAATGTAAAATGGTGCGCTTACACCTCTTTGAAAGCAGGAACTATATTGAATTTGGTTTTGAAAAGCGTTTCTAATAGAGTTTTCTAAACAATTAGAGTGTGTTTTAATGGGATGATATGTTTCGAAATTTACGTGAATAACTTGAAAGTGAGTTCTTTTCTAAATGGTTGTGTCCTTATGAAATGTTTTGTAAGATGTGAATTGGGATTTCAATCTCATTGTTAGTAGTTTTGAGAAAAAGGTTGGGTTGGTTGACCATTTTGTTTTTGAAAAGTGGAAGGAAGTTTTGTTTTACCCTTTGGTATTTCCATGAGTGACCACATGCATGGGGTTATATGGGATGATGGATGGTTGATGGTACGATTGGATGAGTGCTAGGATGGATATGAGGAGGGTGCCCGGTGTGGCACAAAAACATGCATGTGTGAGGCCCATGGGGTACCATTGGTGGATACGCTTACTGCTAAACTGTTTGTCTTCAAAGAATTGGTTTTAAAGAAGATGTCTTGATGAATAGTTTGGTATGGTTTGTATTATGGGTTTTTGAAAATGTTGATGTTGTGGGATGTTTTGAGTTCAAGAACCCCTTCTTTTTGAACTGTGTTTTGGGTTTGTGTTTGGTCGGTAAGCTGTGTTGCAGGGACGGTTAGTGGTCTCTTTTGAATTTTTTTTTGATGACTTTACGTTGGTTCCCTTCATGTGTTTGGATTTGGTTTGTGGCATGTTTTGACCAATGGACCAGCTTGGTTGGGTCCTTGGGTTCTCTCATTGGATAAGGTACGTCCCCATTAAGGGTTAATGCACAACTGAAGTGCAACCCATTTTGTTTCGCCATTGTAAAATCCTCCAGTTGATCAATATAAAGAATATTTTATCGAACCTTTTTTTATTGAGTCTACACCCATTCATTTCGCTGATTTGTGGATCCTATTGTAGTGGGACAGTGCATGTGGAAGGTTGAAAGAGACCTTAGTTTCTTAAGTTTCCTGATTCATCAAAGGTGGGAGTGTTCTTTCGTTGTTAGTATGGATGAGTGTCTTGATGGTGTCTAAGAGGGCCTATGGGTTATTTATAGTTTCTTTGAAGAAAGAGTTCTTATTAAACCACCAATTTTGAGATTTCGGTCATGATAGGATATTGTGTCCACTTTTTGGACTTATCTGTTGTTTAGGGACTTTGAATATGGTCATGTTCCATGTATTGTTTCTATCAATCACCAGGGTCATGTTCGGGGACGCATTGTGATGTTGTGTGCTCTTTTGACCATAAAGGTGAAGGTCACACAATCCTCTAAGGTTCTATGTTATGTTGGGATTATGTCTCCCTTGGGAAAAACATCAAATCCCCTATCTTAGAGGAAGGTGTTTATACGTGTCTTTCTCTTCTGTTGTTTCTCACCCAAAGAAACAAGGTGCGATGTGTGTGCATCTTCCGATCCCTTGTTTCAGTGAAATGACTGTTTCTAGGTAAAGTGGGTTATGAAGTGTGTTATGTCTTGATGAACCCATCGGGGTATGAGGTGTAGTTGTTTGTGGCACCGAAATAAGAAGTTCCACATAGGGGTTTCAACAGCCTAACTGTGTGGCCGAAGATGCTTCAATATTTTGAGCTCCAGCCATAGGTCCCGGAGAGAAGTTGGCGCGTAGTCAGGGGAAACACCAGTGTTGTTTAAACCCTTGTACAATTTCATATCCTCAGTGTGAAAGATAGAAAGTGTTTAAACCTATGGTTTCATCATATTTCTTCTGTTGTTCCCGTTCGGTGGAAATAGGTGGAGGGTCTTGTACCCATGTCATCACACAATGTTATTCCCTCCCCCTTTGGTTTCCCTTGAGTCTTTGGAGAATGGTTGGAAATTTGGCTAGACAAGTTGAGAACACGGGTTTCACATGGTTAGTTCTAACCATGAACAAAAAAAATAACCATGCAGATATAAGTATCTACATAGTTATCGCACAGTTTCTCAAACTGTGCAGACTAACCGTGTGACCGTCCCAACTCCTTAATTTTGGGGTCTTTTTGTGTCGGCCCATGCTGGTCGATTAAGATGGTTGGTTCATATGGTGGGGAGAAACACTATGATTATCATGAATGTTCCTTAGGAAATTTTGAATGGAAGTCTACCCTAGGTACCAGGGAGTCCGTTCAGGCCTCCGCCTATTAGTGTCCTGATTCTGTCTCGGAAAAAAATATTGGTTGTCTCTTATAGTGGGGAGCATATTAGTGTCCCCCCGTACCAGTAACATAGATTTATCTATGGTTTTGGCTTGGTGTAGATAGTATCATTCAGAGATATCTAGCTACCAACATCTTCCTTGACTAAACGTTGGGACAAGAGAGCTCCCAATGGTTTAGTTAAAGTAAGGTAAGTGTAACCTTGTTCAAAGTTGTTGTTCGTTTGGGTGAATTGCTTGAGTCTTGTTCAGATAGTGTTTGATGAGTTATATTTTGGGATAAAGTATGAATATTAATAATCCTTTCAGGAAAGTAGTGTATGTTATGGTTGTGATATTAATCCTTCCTTAATTGATCACTGGAGGTGTTTTGGCCTTTGGGGGTAAAACCTTGCAAGGGAGTACCTATTGATTTCTCAGTGGGGTTTGGTTGTTGCTTTAACCTTACTGTGACTTTCCGGGGTGGAAAGTTTTCAAGGTGGGGAGAATTGTCACATACATAACTTATTTTAAAGTTATTTTTAAGTTATTTTCCATTCATGCTTTGTTTTGGGGGTTTACAAAGGTTTTATGGAGAATATGTGAGTTTTCAAGAATTGGGCCAAACCGTGAGCCCAATTCCATATTTAAAAATAAATTTTTGTTTCTTTTATAACATTTTCTTTTTTTAATATTTTTCAGTAATTCCATCTCCTAAATGTCCTCCCCGGATATATTAACACCACATTTAAATTTGGAGCATTTATAAATCCATAATCATGGGGGATATGGGTATTTATTTAAGGAATTGGGCCGGCCCGAAAGCCCATTTTCTGCATTAAAAATAAATTTTAATTCTTTAATATCTCCGTAAATATTTGATTTGTTTCGGTGATTCCACCTCCCCCTCGACCCTAAGGATCCCAGCCGCGCTCCCATTCATTTTATCCCTATTTGGAGCTCGATAGAATCGCGAAAATAGTCAAAACTTCACTGGATTTCAGAAATCGACCAGATTTTGGAGAGGTAAATTGATCCTTTAATAACTCCTTCTATTCTTAATATTTTTCCCCAATTACAATTCCTACATGACCTTATCATTCTTGTTAGAATATACATTAAATTTTTATCTGTTTTAAAATTCAGATTCTGGTCGATTTTGGTTCGTTTTATTCAGGATGTTTCAAGTAAGTGTTTCTTTCCTTGATTTCGTCCCCTTCCTAAGGGTTTCTTTCACCCTTTCAACAAGTTCATCATGTCTAGAAATTGAGGTTCGAAACTAGGGTTTGATTTGGTGTCATTTTGGTCAAATATTTTGGTCTAGGGTTGTATTTATATTCCTTGAGGTGTGGCGGTGGTGCGGTTGATGTTTCGCACCATGTTTTGAGGGTTTCGTCATAAAAGGTAGGTGATTCCATGTGTAAACATTTATAGATGAGTTAGTTTGCTTGAATTACTTATTATTCATGTTCCTAATATGCTGTGTGTGGTGCGTGAACTGTTTATGTTGGATTTAGTAAAGCATTTGTTTTTATAGTTTCATTTTAGCTTTAAATTTGGTGTTTTCATGTGCAACCCTTTGGGTATTGTTTGGGATTGTTTTATAACATATAAATTTTGTTTAATAAATCTTGTTCGGGATGAAAATTCTGATTTGGTGGGGTATTGGTGTGACACAAGGTCTTAAAGTGGTTTTTTTAAGGGTTTAAGGTGTAAAACATTATTGTACTTCTTGAAAGTGATCTTGAAAACATGTGTGTTTCAGGTGGATCTTTTGTACTGTTGTTTGAGGTGTTTGTATAACACATGGTGTTTTTTTAATAAATATTTTTGGAGCTTCAAATTTTGTTTTGAATTTGTATTGATGTGATTTTTTCCTTGAAATATGGTTTTGAAATGGGTTTTATTTGAAAAGCTTTGGTACACTATTTAGAATTGTTTTATGAAAGTTTTGAGTGGTTTAATAATTTATGTAAGAGGTGAAACCATATTGGAAAACTGTTTTGGATTGTTTATACATTCAAATGAACCATTTTAAATGTGAATAGTTCTGTTATGTGATGTTTATCATATTTTTAGGGACTTCATAAAATTGTTAAAGGATGTGTTGGATTGTGAAAGTTATGAAAAATTGTTGTGGGCTATTTTGGTGTGAGTTTGATTTCAAAATGAATTTGAATGAAACATTAAATTTGTGACTTGTGTGATGTTCATGGGGATGTTTGGATAATGTGTGATGTGGAAGTGATATTTTCATGTGAAAAGTATATTTCTTGGATTGTTGAACTTGTTTGAGCACAAAGGGAAAACCCGGGTATCTAGGAGGGTGGACGTGTACTAGTATGCTAGTGAATCTGTGAGGTTTGGCCTCAGTTTCACATAGCAGGATTGACGCTTACAACTCTAACTAAACTCTGATGATGATTATTGGGGACCACTAGGTTATGGGTATGTTCCCTACTAGTGGCCCGTGCACGAGAACGAATAATTTTTGTGGTTACTCTCACCGAGATACGAGGTACCTGGGACCCACAGCTAGCTAGTTCCTAGGGGTTATTTCCTATTAGTTGTGCTCATTAGATCTTTTATACTTACCGTCGGCATACGGTATATTTGGATGGAAAAATCAGTGGCTTTTTAATTTATTTTAAAAGTGTTGATTCTTTAAATTAGCCCACTTGAAAACTGTTTTTTTTAAGTTGCATCTTTTAGAAATTGTAACTAGAAATTACATGTTTTTGAAAACTTGCATGCTTTTCGTCTTTGAATGTTTATCACAGGGAATCGCTTAGTGGTGGTATCCTATTGGGCAATCGCTCACACCCTACTTACACCTTTGGGTGTAAGTAGACTTGCTTATTTTATGTCACAGGTTTGGGTATAGGTTTTATGCCTTTGGTTCGGGTGTTTAGAGGTCCATCGTGATGCAGTGTCATGGAGATAGCATGAGGGCGGTGCCTCTTTCCATGTGGAGGTTCTTGGGCTGTTATTTCATGATTTGTACCTTTGTAATGGTCTTCAAACCTTGTTTAAAATTGTGTAATTCAGTTCTGAATTTTGTAAAAGATGGTTTTAGTTGAAAAATCCAGATTCGTTTTATTGAGTTTGTTTGTTGTTTAATGTTTATAAACTTGGGTAAATCGTTCCCAAACATCATTTTATGATACCTGGGCACTTGTGCCAGCCCGTGGGGATCGGGAACGCCCTTCGAGTCTTGCCATGGACCGGGTCGGGTGCCGATTTTGAAGGAGACCAAATTCGGTTCGTGACAAAATGGTATCAAAGGAGGTTCGCTCCTTGGGTCATGTTATTTGGGGAAGAGTCAGCATAGTCCGGAGTTAGGATTTTTAGGACTTGAAATTTCAGTCATGGGTAGTGTGCCTGGCCATCACACCTCATGAAGGTATTCAAGTCACCATGGGAACTATGGATTTATCTGAGTCCTTTGGTTTTCTTGGTTTAATGATGACTATGGGAAATGAAAAGAGAGTTGGGAGAATAATCTCAGTGAGCTCGCAGGGCCTGGCAAGCCATGGGGAGCCATGGATATTTCCCTAGAATACTCTCCGTGACGGCGAAGTGATTGGAATATGGCTGCCAACCATATGTCCAAGTCACCCACCGAAACTAGTTTCCTCTTGCATTGTTTTGTGCTTTAGTTTTAAAATCTTAGCACTTTGGTTTTAAGGTGACTTGGTTTTAAGAAGCGTAACATTTTTATGAAATGATTTTCAAATAAAGAGGGAATGGTTTGGTTTAAGAAATGGAGGAACTGAATTTTCAGAATTGTTTTGAAATGTAAAATGGTGCGCTTACACCTCTTTGAAAGCAGGAACTATATTGAATTTGGTTATGAAAAGCATTTCCAATAGAGTTTTCTAAACAATTAGAGTGTGTTTTAATGGGATGATATGTTTCAAAATTTACGTGAATAACTTGAAAGTGAGTTCTTTTCTAAATGGTTGTGTCCTTATGAAACGTTTTGTAAGATGTGAATTGGGATTTCAATCTCATTGTTAGCAGTTTTGAGAAAAAGGTTGGGTTGGTTGACCATTTGGTTTTTGAAAAGTGGAAGGAAGTTTTGTTTTACCCTTTGGTATTTCCATGATTGACCACATGCATGGGGTTATATGGGATGATGGATGGTTGATGGCACGATTGGATGAGTGCTAGGATGGATATGAGGAGGGTGCCCGGTGTGGCACAAAAACATGCATGTGTGAGGCCCATGGGGTACCATTGGTGGATACGCTTACTGCTAAACTGTTTGTCTTCAAAGAATTGGTTTTAAAGAAAAACATGATGTCTTGATGAATAGTTTGGTATGGTTTGTATTATGGGTTTTTGAAAATGTTGATGTTGTGGGATGTTTTGAGTTCAAGAACCCCTTCTTTTTGAACTGTGTTTTGGGTTTGTGTTTGGTCGGTAAGCTGTGTTTCAGGGACGGTTAGTGGTCTCTTTTGAAT
This sequence comes from Viscum album, assembly GCA_963277665.1. Lineage (NCBI taxonomy): Eukaryota > Viridiplantae > Streptophyta > Magnoliopsida > Santalales > Viscaceae > Viscum > Viscum album. Next base: position 731,880,954 of record OY728155.1, read on the forward strand.
TTTTTTTGGATGCCTTTACGTTGGTTCCCTTCATGTGTTTGGATCTGGTTTGTGGCATGTTTTTACCAATGGACCATCTTGGTTGGGTCCTTGGGTTCTCTCATTGGATAAGGTACGTCCCCATTAAGGGTTAATGCACAACTGAAGTGCAACCCATTTTGTTTCGCCATTGGAAAATCCTCCAGTTGATCAATATAAAGAATATTTTATCAAACTTTTTTTATTGAGTCTACACCCATTCATTTCGCTGATTTGTGGATCCTCTTGTAGTGGGACAGTGCTTGTGGAAGGTTGAAAGAGACCTTATTTTCTTAAGTTTCCAGATTCATCAAAGGTGGGAGTGTTCTTTCGTTGTTAGTATGGATGAGTGTCTTGATGGTGTCTAAGAGGGCCTCTGGGTTATTTATAGTTTCTTTGAAGAAAGAGTTCTTATTAAACCACCAATTTTGAGATTTCGGTCATGATAGGATATTGTGTCCACTTTTTGGACTTTTCTGTTGTTTAGGGACTTTGAATATGGTCTCGTTCCATGTATTGTTTCTATCAATCACCAGGGTCATGTTCGGTGATGCATTGTGATGTTGTGTGCTCTTTTGACCATAAAGGTGAAGGTCACACAATCCTCTAAGGTTCTATGTTATGTTGGGATTATGTCTCCCTTGGGAAAAACATCAAATCCCCTATCTTAGAGGAAGGTGTTTATACGTGTCTTTCCCTTCTGTTGTTTCTCACCCAAAGAAACAAGGTGCGATGTGTGTGCATCTTCTGATCCCTTGTTTCAGTGAAATGACTGTTTCTGTGTAAAGTGGGTTATGAAGTGTGTTATGTCTTGATGAACCCATCGGGGTATGAGGTGTAGTTGTTTGTGGCACCTAAATAAGAAGTTCCACATAGGGGTTTCAACAGCCTAACTGCGTGGCCGACGATGCTTCATTATTTTGAGCTCCAGCCATAGGTCCCGGAGAGAAGCTGGCGCGTAGTCAGGGGAAACACCAGTGTTGTTTAAACCCTTGTACAATTTCATATCCTCAGTGTGAAAGATAGAAAGTGTTTAAACCTATGGTTTCTTCATATTTCTTTTGTTGTTCCCGTTCGTTGGAAATAGGTGGAGGGTCTTGTACCCATGTCATCACACAATGTTATTCCCTCCGCCTTTGGTTTCCATTGAGCCTTTGGAGAATGGTTGGAAATTTGGCTAGACAAGTTGAGAACACGGGTTTCACATGGTTAGTTCTAACCATGAACAAAAAAAATAACCATGCAGATATAAGGATCCACATAGTTATCGCACAGTTTCTCAAACTGTGCAGACTAACCATGTGACCGTCCCAACTCCTTAATTTTGGGGTCTTTTCGTGTCAGCCCATGCTGGTTGATTAAGATGGTTGGTTCATATGGTGGGGAGAACCACTATGATTATCATGAATTTTCCTTAGGAAATTTTGAATGGAAGTCTACCCTAGGTACCAGGGAGTCCGTTCAGGCCTCCCCCTATTAGTGTTCTGATTCTGTCTCGGAAAAAAATATTGGTTGTCTCTTATAGTGGGGAGCATATTAGTGTCCCCTCGTACCAGTAACATAGATTTATCTATGGTTTTGGCTTGTTGTAGATAGTCTCGTTCATAGATATCTAGCTACCAACATCTTCCTTGACTAAACGTTGGGACTAGAGAGCGCCCAATGGTTTAGTTAAAGTAAGGTAAGTGTAACCTTGTTCAAAGTTGTTGTTCGTTTGGGTGAATTGCTTGAGTCTTGTTCAGATAGTGTTTGATGAGTTTTATTTTGGGATAAAGTATGAATGTTATTGATCCTTTCAGGAAAGTAGTGTATGTTATGGTTGTGATATTAATCCTTCCTTAATTGATCACTGGAGGTGTTTTGGCCTTTGGGGGTGAAACCTTGCAAGGGAGTACCTATTGATTTCTCAGTGGGGTTTGGTTGTTGCTTTAACCTTGCTGTGACTTTCCGGGGTGGAAAGTTTTCAAGGTGGGGAGAATTGTCACATACATAACTTATTTTAAAGTTATTTTTAAGTTATTTTCCATTCATTCTTTGTTTTGGGGGTTTCCAAAGGTTTTATGGAGAATATGTGAGTTTTCAAGAATTGGGCCAAACCGTGAGCCCAATTCCAGATTTAAAAATAAATTTTTGTTTCTTTTATAACTTTTTCTTTTTTTAATATTTTTCAGTAATTACAACTCCTAAATTTCCTCCCCGGATATATTAACACCACATTTAAATTTGGAGCATTTATAAATCCATAATCATGGGGGATATGGGTATTTATTTAAGGAATTGGGCCTGCCCGAAAGCCCATTTTCTGCATTAAAAATAAATTTTAATTCTTTAATATCTCCTTCACTATTTGATTTGTTTCGGTGATTCAAACTCCCCCTCGACCCTAAGGAGCCCATCCGCGCTCCCATTCATTTTCCCCCTATTTGGATCTCGATAGAATCGCGAAAATAGTCAAAACTTCACTGGATTTCATAAATAGACCATATTTTGGAGAGGTAAATTGATCCTTTAATAACTCCTTCTATTCTTAATATTTTTCCCCAATTACAATTCCTACATGACCTTATCATTCTTGTTAGAATATCCATTAAATTTTTATCTGTTTTAAAATTCAGATTCTGGTCGATTTTGGTTCGTTTTATTCAGGATGTTTCAAGTAAGTGTTTCTTTCCTTGATTTTGTCCCCTTCCTAAGGGTTTCTTTCACCCTTTCAACAAGTTCATCATGTCCAGAAATTGAGGTTCGAAACTAGGGTTTTATTTGGTGTCATTTTGGTCAAATATTTTGGTCTAGGGTTGGATTTATATTCCTTGAGGTGTGGCGGTGGTGCGGTTGATGTTTCGCACCATGTTTTGAGGGTTTCGTCATAAAAGGTAGGTGATTCCATGTGTAAACATTTATAGATGAGTTAGTTTGCTTGAATTACTTATTATTCATGTTCCTAATATGCTGTGTGTAGTGCATGAACTGTTTATGTTTGATTTAGTAAAGCATTTGTTTTTATAGTTTCATTTTAGCTTTAAATTTGGTGTTTTCATGTGCAACCCTTTGGGTATTGTTTGGGATTGTTTTATAACATATAAATTTTGTTTAATAAATCTTGTTCGGGATGAAATTTATGATTTGGTGGGGTATTGGTGTGACACTAGGTCTTAAAGAGGTTTTTTTAAGGGTTTAAGGTGTAAAACATTATTGTACTTCTTGAAAGTGATCTTGAAAACATGTGTGTTTCATGTGGATCTTTTGTACTGTTGTTTGAGGTGTTTGTATAACACATGGGGTTTTTTAATAAATATTTTTGGAGCTTGAAATTATGTTTTGAATTTGTATTGATGGTATTTTGTCCTTGAAATATGGTTTTGAAATGGGTTTTATTTGAAAAGCTTTGGTACACTATTTAGAATTGTTTTATGAAAGTTTTGAGTGGTTTAATAATTTATGTAAGAGGTGAAACCATATTGGAAAACTATTTTGGATTGTTTATACATTAAAATGAACCATTTTAAATGTGAATAGTTCTGTTATGTGATGTTTATCATATTTTTAGGGACTTCATAAAATTGTTAAAGGATGTGTTGGATTGTGAAAGTTATGAAAAATTGTTGTGGGCTATTTTGGTGTGAGTTTGATTTCAAAATGAATTTGAATGAAACGTTAAATTTGTGACTTGTGTGATGTTCATGGGGATTTTTGTATAATGTGTGATGTGGAAGTGATATTTTCATGTGAAAAGTATATTTCTTGGATTGTTGAACTTGTTTGAGCACAAAGGGAAAACCCGGGTATCTAGGTGGGTGGACGTGTACTAGTATGCTAGTGAATCTGTGAGGTTTGGCCTCAGTTTCACTTAGCAGGATTGACGCTTACAACTCTAACTAAACTGTGATGATGATGATTGGGGACCACTAGGTAATGGTTATGTTCCCTACTAGTGGCTCGTGCACGAGAACGAATAATTTTTGTGGTAACTCTCACCGAGATACGAGGTACCTGGGACCCACAGCTAGCTATTTCCTAGGGGTTATTTCCTATTAGTTGTGCTCATTAGATCTTTTATACTTACCGTCGGCATACGGTATATTTGGATGGAAAAATCAGTGGCTTTTTAATTTATTTTAAAAGTGTTGATTCTTTAAATTAGCCCACTTGAAAACTGTTTTTTTAAGTTGCATCTTTTAGAAATTGTAACTAGAAATTACATGTTTTTGAAAACTTGCATGCTTTTCGTCTTTGAATGTTTATCACAGGGAATCGCTTAGTGGTGGTATCCTATTGGGCTTTCTCTCACACCCTACTTACACCTTTGGGTGTAAGTAGACTTGCTTATTTTATGTCACAGGTTTGGGTATAGGTTTTATGCCTTTGGTTCGGGTGTTTAGAGGTCCATCATGATGCAGTGTCATGGAGATGGCATGAGGGTGGTGCCTCTTTCCATGTGGAGGTTCTTGGGCTGTTATTTCATGATTTGTACCTTTGTAATGGTCTTCAAACCTTGTTTAAAATTGTGTAATTCAGTTCTGAATTTTGTAAAAGATGGTTTTAGTTGAAAAATCCAGATTCGTTTTATTGAGTTTGTTTGTTGTTTAATGTTTATAAACTTGGGTAAATCGTTCCCGAACATCATTTTATGATACCCGGGCACTTTTGCTAGCCCGTGGTGATCGGGAACTCCCTTCGAGTCTTGAAATGGACCGGGTCGGGTGCCGATTTTGAAGGCGACCAAATTCGGTTCGTGACAATGTCCATGTTTTATAAAAGTGTATTCATGTATTTTTAAAGTCCTTTTTACCCATTTTGACTTTTACCCCATGGTATGGATGGAATATTTCTTTTATTTACCCTACAAGGTACTTTTTGACTTTTCCGACAAAAGTACGAGAATAATGTGTTTTTTAACTTATACTGCATGAAAGGATTTTTACGGTTTTATAAAGACTTATTTTCATGAAGATTCCTCCAAAATATTTCATGACAATTTTCAACAAAATCCTTTTCTTTTAAAATTTCATGATGTTTTTTGAAAGGAAATTGATTTTGAAGAAGAAAGGATATTTTCCTGGAGAATTCATTTCAAGTGTTTTATCAAAATCATTTTCCATCTAAGATGACATTATTTCACATTTGTATGTTTTAAGTATAATTTCTCTATGATTTACATGGTTTCACTTTTCTTATAGTGAAATCATATCCATTTTTTTACATGGATTATGTTATGATGGGATGATGTTTATGAAACCCATTTTATTCGTTGGGTTATTATGAATGATGTATGTTTATTTTGTGGCACAAGTAAGAATGATTTCATTATGAGATGGGTGGGACCTATATCTCCCTCCAATGCATTGGGTAAAGATTTATATCTCATGAGATAGACATGGCTGGAATGGTAGGTTAAACCAGTTCAGTATTATAGGACTGGAACGAGGAGTGAACTCGATTCAGAAAGGGACTTTGTCCACTAAGATGGTCTTGGCAGCAATGCCTTGGATACTATGGAAATCGTTACATGGGCTTAATGGTTTCCACAATTACATGTTTTATTCCCATGCTATTTTATCATTCTAAATGTTTCTTTTTGGTCTATGCCTTACGATCTTCCATGTTGTATGTCATTTTTCAAGCTTTTGATGTTTACACATTATGTTCATGTTTTTAAGTTCAAATTTATATGGTATGTTTTATTTTATCCATTCACACCCTTACTGAGCATTTGAGCTCACCCTTTTTATGTTTTCTTTTCCCCATGATATAAAGAAAGGTTTTAGGTAAGAAAAAAAGGGGAAGATCTTTATGGGAGATGTTGAAGATCTTTCACCACGATTAGAATATTATGTTCCAAGTTTCCAAAGCCACTAAACTATTCCGGTCCTTGTGTGTTTGTTTTTTTTGTATTAAGTATTCCGCTAAAGTAATGTATTGCCCATGTACGTAAAGATTTGGGTCTCTATAGTTGGGATCAGAGGAAAGGTTTAGTCAACCTTTGGAAACTAGGATGTGAAAACGTTAGTGAGATCCCTAGAGATATTTCTAAGGTATGTCTAGGGATGTCCCTAAAGATAAGTATACGTATAGGATATAGTCCTAGAACTACGGTAACGATCATAGAATTTAACCTATGATGTTAGATATTGAGGATACTTCCCCTTTATTATGTTTTTTTCCCTAGCATGATTTTTGCCTCTCACACTATTCTTTTTGGGTTTTAGAAAATGGCTAGAAACAGGAAGATTCAGGATAATGGAGGATATGATAGACAATGGAATGATTTTCTTCATGAGAAACCAAATGAAACGGGATTAGGAAGTCCAAACATCATTATTATGCCTAATCAGCAATCTCATAATATGATCAATAATCTCAACTTTGGGAAGTTTCCCGACTCAGATAATAAGAGAAAGATGGAGTTTCATGATTATCATAGAGGACAGAAAGTTCAATTTCCCCCATGTAAATCATGTGGGAAGAGGCATCAGAGAGATTGTTTCAAAGGAACTGGAAGATGCTTTGGGTGTGGAAAAGAAGGACACAAAGTCAGTAAGTGAAAAGGAAAAGGTTCAGTTAACACAATGGGCAAGGATAATGGTATTGCTACGATATCAACAATGATTAGATGTTTTAAATGTGGAATGTATGGGCATTATGAAAACCAATGCCCTAATGGGAAATGTCATGAAGGGAATCAGCATGGTCATATGGGTAGTATTTATGTGGATGATGATGAGGATACTACAAATGATATATGAGCTAAAAGAAGTGTTGAAGCTCAGTTGGTTGTTTTAGAAGGTAGTGGAATGATTGTATGTTTATCGAGAGTTATGTTGTATAGTTAATGGTACTATGGAATAAATAATCGTCTAAGGATTGTTACACTATTTTTTTTCCTAAATGTATTTGAAAGTATATGTTGAATGGTACCAGTAACCATGGAAGGTTATTCAGATATTTTTGTAGAGTAGATGATATGCTCATAATGAAGGAATAAGAAGATAATGAGATGTTTGATTGTATTCATGAGCTCATGATTGATATAAGGACTAAGTGATATCATGGTTTGAGAATATAGAATTTTGAGGATTTTGGTATGTGGAAAGTGTTAACTTTTAACTGCATTCATGTTTTCACTAAGGATCAACGGGTATTCATTTTTCAAGAGAATACATGATTAAGGCCTTCGAATGTTTGGAATGTGACCAACAAGACATATCTTATGATATATGGGGATCAACGATGGTATTAAATATCTGGTAATTGTTTTCACTATATTATGAGAGTGGACTGCAGTATTATGGATAAGCCTAAAGATTGAAATGGATTATGTTGGACATAAGTTAGTATTATTTAAGGATAGAAGTTTTTTTGATATTATTAATGGGATGTTATAGTAATATAGTTTTAGAAAAAGGACAACCTGCAGGATGGGCGACAGCCCATCGCGTCGGACAAGGCTTTGGGAATCGAACCCACAACTGAAGTGCGAATAGCCTTTATCGCCTACCACTGGCCTACAAGAAGTCCCTGGTCAGTTGAAACTAGTTTTATTTTATTAAGCGGTATGATATATGAAGTATAAGTTCATTTTTGGAACCATATACGATTAATCTGACCATAAGATGGACTTATAACTTTTTCTAACCTTTTGTTTGAAAGAGATTGAATGACCCATCATTCTATCACATGATCTGCTAACACATCACAAATAACAAATTCAACTTCATTTCTTTAAGGGATGAAGTGGAAATTGTTCAATTCACGAACAACAGTGAGATTATACCAAAATCATGCAAGTATTTCTTTTAATTCATCAACTTTTGAGAAATGATCTTGAAAACAAAAAATGGTTTCCTATTTCCCTTATATCCGATAATCAGATTGTACCTTAGATCATCACAAATCTATAGCTTTGTGATTTTTGGCTTTTTCATAGCCATGTTCTCTACCACTCTCCACCAGAACTTGATAGTTATATTTTTCTTCCATATCCATATTTTCACCTATGTTCTCCTTTGTGGAAACCCAGTGATGAGTTAATTTGGGTAACCGTTACATTTCATACTTTAGTTTTGAAAGCCATGTTTTGTTATTCCTTTTTACGATGTGGGTTTCTATTAAACAAACTTTCGAGTAGTAAACCATTTATAACCCCGACGAATTTCGAGGGAGAAATTCATTTTAAGGGGGGTAGAATGTAACACCCCGAGATTTTATAAAAAATATTCTTTTAATTTAATTAATGTCTTGTGTTGTATGCTACACCAAGATTACCTTGCGCTATACACAACACCGTATTAGCTTGCAGTATACGCAACACTATTATTGGATCGTGTTACACACAATTTTGATAATAGTTATTCTACACAACATTGAGTATATATATATATATATTCAATGTATAAATGAAATATGGTTGGATTCTATTATAAAAAACAACGAAGGATTCTTGCACAACACGCAACCCTGACATGGCTTAAATTACACGTAATCGCGACCTTCCTCGATAGCGTGTGTTGTACTAAATACCAGGTTTTACTAAACAACGATATATTATTATAATATTATTATGAACTAGCCTTTATGAATAGTATTAACTAAATTTTGAATTTTATAACATTATTATTCATCTTAAACATTTTCTAGAACATGGTATAAGAACAAAATAAATTTTTCGGGTAAAATAAGTATTTTTTAAAAAAATGCAGTTTTGCTGCCTTTTGATGGCGCACCCACTTTAAATATAGTTTTTAACATGTTTATAAGTTCAATTTTACAAAATAAAATTATTCTTTGGAATCAAGAAATAAAAATTATTTTGGATAAATTTTTCATATTATTCTCGTAACTTTCATATTTTGATGAATAGTTTAAACAAGCTATATTTTAATTAAAAACAACTTTTTTCATCGCAATAATTTATATTGTTAAATTATAATATTGAATGGGATTAAAATATAAATAGAATATATTTTTAACATTTAAAATAATGTATGTCATTAGCATTTATTTTACATTAAATTCGTAGGTTAAATAAATTCAATCTTTTGCAATGTTTTAAAGAAAAACCGGTATTCTTTCGACAACGGGATTAATTTTAATTTAGTTTCTGCAAATTTTGAGTATTGAATTTAGAAAAATGTATTCCATATTTGGAATTAGTGGGTCCAAATTATGTTAATAAGCTATTTTTTATTTTTTGGGAATTATGAATAGTAACTACGGTAAATTTTATTTACCCTAGTAAAAGGAAAATCGGGTAATTAAGGGTAAATATAATATTATAAAATTACTCTAACACATGCCAAAATTATATTGGATGGCTAAAGGTAGACCCATATAACCTAAGGGTCGGATTAGATTCATTTTATGGACTTTTGACCATGAAAATAATTTAATTATTATTAAAACCAAAGAAAGTGACAACATGTCACTCTCTTAAAACTTATAAGTATAATAATTTTAATTTAGTGATAAACATCATAAAACTTCAAACATGAATAGTATCCATAAATCTAATAAAAGTTTCTACATCATGATAATGTATTTAGAATTTTTAGGGATTAAATAATTATCATTAATCGTGATACATTAATGATACAGAAATAATTATTAAGTGGAAAATAAGTAATATAGTTTTTATTGAAATAATAATACCCATTAAAAGGCCCACAAACCTGACCAAAACATATTGGTAGTGTATATATACACCTTAATCATCCAATGACCTAATATATAACCGTTTTGAGCCTTATAAAAGTTATTATGACACTTATATTATTTTATTTTAAATGATGCCAAAGTTGTCAAATTCATAATTTAATAAATATAACAATTTAAATATTGTGATTATAAGATGATAAATTCATGTAAAAGTATTATTGTGAAATTTAATAGATTTATCTTCATAATAGGATTTTATTTTTAATTTTTATTCAACAAATCAGTATATTAAATAATTATACAAAAATGTTGTAGTAATTATTTTATTAAGAGATAAACCAAATAAATGGTTTTAAAAAAATAATAAAATAAATATTATATGAACTATTTAATGTGATACACTAATTTTATAGATACATATGACCTTTTATTAATATATTAAAGCTTTTAGTTCAAACATATCTTCTGTATATATTTTATTTAAATTCAAATAAATGAATAGTGTCAAAATTAACACTATTGTTATTTTATAAAAATAACATATTATAAAATTGTTTAAAAATCACAAAAAAAATTTAAAAATTATAAATTACAATTTATATGGTCTATAATGTTATAAAGTACCCAATTATGGAAAACTCACAAGAAATAAGTAATTATTTATTATAATTTAAAATTTAGAATTTTATTACCACAAATAAACTTAAATAGATTAAACAAGGATAAACCAAAATGATAACGTTTAAAATAAGATCCAAACATGTCTAAACTTGATTGGTTAATGATATTACAACCCTATCTCATCTAATATTCGAATATGAGTCATTTTTGGAGGTTTTTAAGTGGGGTTAGATTTATTATAAATTAATATTTTTAAGAATTCCAAAGGTGCCCCTCTCCTCCCTTATAAAAGGGAACCTCCTCCCTCTCTTCCACACACCACTTTGAGCCTTCAAGCCCGGCCAAACCCTGCCCAATTATCTTATACACTTCCCTAGAAATATCCTAGAGGTCCTGGTCTTCTCCAAAGACCAATTTTAGTTCTCTAAGAGGAGGTCTCAAAGGGGCGCTTCAAAGAAGAGGTAATGTTCGTTACCGATTCTTTCAACTTTATTTCTTCTTCTACTTATTCTTCTTTAGTTGTTTAATTATGAGGTAACAACATCAGTATCACTCATATACTGATATGTTATTATAAGTATCAAAAAATCCTATTTCACCATCTATCCATCCTACGGTAAACGAAATCACCGCGCGTGTGTACATACGGAATACCGTCTCCACGCCGTGGGGTAATCTATTTTCCACCACCACCTTACTTGGATGGGTATAATGGTGTAAATAATAACTATATATGATTATTTTAAAGTGATATTGATTCTATAATAGTATAGATACACTCCAATAAAATTCCACGATCATGGGAACGATATCATCGCTCGTGCGTACGTACGGAATACTGTCTCCACGACGCGATGAGATTCATTCTCAATGATTAACCATTCATAAATGATTATAAAGTATATATAAAAAGTAATTGTGAAATATATGACATAATAATGATACTGGATTTATTTATATATATATATATATATGTATGTCATCCAATTAATTCCATTCAATTCAATGAGGAAACGAAAACAACGTTCATGCGTACGTACGACCTACCGTCTCCATGAACGGTGTATTTCTTTCCATTTATCGATATATTATATATATGTATATTATGAATATATATTATATATAAATCATGTTTTACATTCTGGATGTATGTAATCATGATCTGAGTAATTATATGAATAATTACAAGTCAAAACACGGACGACAAATGAAACGATTTTACCCAAAACGCTCTTTAACATGGAATTTACAAAAGAACGGGTAATATAAAGTCATAATTAAACCATATATGATATCATAACAATTAATTTGATTCTGTAATAAGTCAATAACATTATTTAAATCATTATACAGGAGGTTCGGATATGTACGAAGCATATCGGACCTATGGTAAGGGATAATTTTGTCAATCTCATTTTTATCCGAGATTGCTTATTCGTAAGTACTTACTGGGGGTTATTGTTATCATTCATGTCCATGTTTTATAAAAGTGTATTCATGTATTTTTAAATTCCTTTTTACCCATTTTTACTTTTACCCCATGGTATGGAAGGAATATTTCTTTTATTTACCCTACACGGTACTTTTTGACTTTTCCGACAAAAGTACAAGAAGAATGTTTTTTTAACTTATACGGCATGAAATGATTTTTACGGTTTTATAAAGCCTTATTTTCATGAAGCTTCCTCCAAAATATTTCATGAATATTTTCAAAAAAATCCTTTTCTTTTAAAATTGCATGATTTTTTGTGAAAGGAAATTGATTTTGAAGAAGAAAGGATATTTTCCTGAAGAATTCATTTCAAGTGTTTTATCAAAATCATTTTCCATCTAAGATGACATTATTTCAAATGTGTATGTTTTAAGTATAATGTCTCCATGATTTACATGGTTTCACTTTTCTTATAATGAAATGATATCCATTTCTTTTACATGGATTATGTAATGATGGGATGATGTTTATGAAACCCATTTTATTCGTTGGGTTATTATGAATGATGTATGTTTATTTTGTGGAACAAGTAAGAATGATTTCATTATGAGATGGGTGGGACCTATATCTCCCTCTAATGCAATGGTTAAATATTTATATCTCATGAGATAGACATGGCTGGAATGGTAGGTTAAACCGGTTCAGTATTATAGGACTGGAACGAGGAGTGATCTCGATTCAGAAAGGGACTTTGTCCACTAAGATGGTCTTGGCAGCAATGCCTTGGAAACTATGGAAATCATTATATGTGCTTAATGTTTTCCACAATTACATGTTTTATTCCCACGATATTTTATCATTATTAATGTTTCTTTATGATCTATGCCTTACGTACTTCCATGTTTTATGTCATTTTTCACGCTTTTGATGTTTAAACATTATGTTCATGTTTATATGTTCAAATGTATATGGTATGTTTTATTTTATCCATTCTTACCCTTACTGAGCATTTGATCTCACCCTTTTTATGTTTTCTTTTCCCCAGGATATAAAGAAAGGTTTTAGGTAAGAAAAAAAGGGGAAGATCTTTATGGGAGATGTTGAAGATCTTTCACCATGATTAGAAGATTACGTTCCAAGTTTCCAAAGCCACTAAACTATTACGGTCCTTGTGTGTCTGTTTTTCTTATGTATTAATTATTCCGCTAAAGTAATGTAATGTCCATGTACGTCAAGCTTTGGGTCTCTACAGTTAGTATCAGAGGAAAGGTTTAGTCAACCTTTGGAAAATAGGATGCGAAAACGTTAGTGAGATCCCTAGAGATATTTCTAAGGTATGTCTAGGGATGTCCCTAAGGATAAGTATATGTATAGGATATAGTCATAGAACTACGGTAACGATAATAGAATTTAACCTAAGATGTTAGATATTTAGGATACTCCCCCTTTAATATGTTGTTTTCCGTAGCATGATTTTTTCCTCTCACACTATTCTTTTTGGGTTTTAGAAAATGGATGGAAACAGGAAGATTCATGATAATGGAGGATATGATAGACAATGGAATGATTTTATTCATGAGAAACCAAATGAAACGGGATCCGGAAGTCCAAACATTGTTATTATGCCTAATAAGCAATCTCATAATATGATCAATAATCTCAACTTTGGTAAGTTTCCCGACTCAGATAATAAGAGAAAGATGGAGTTTCATGATGATCATAGAGGAAAGAAAGTTCAATTTCCCTCATGTAAATCATGTGGGAAGTGGAATTAGAGAGATTGTTTCAAAGGAACTGGAAGATGCTTTGGGTGTGGAAAATAAGGACACAAAGTCAGTAAGTGCAAAGGAAAAGGTTCAGTTAACACCATGGACAAGGATAATGGTATTGCTACGACATCAACAATGATTAGATGTTTTAAATGTGGAATGTACGGGCATTATACAAACCAATTCCCTAATGGAAAATCTCATGAAGAGAATCAGTATGGTCATATGGGTAGTATTTATGTGGATGATGATGACGAGACTACAAATGATATATGAGCTGAAAGAAGTGTTGAAGCTCAGTTGGTTGTTTTAGAAGGTAGTGGAATGATTGTATGTTTATCGAGATTTATGTTTTATAGTTAATGGTACTATGGAATAAAGAAACATCTAAGGATTTTTACACTATTGTTTTTTCTAAAAGTATTTGATAGTATATGTTGAATGGTACCAGTAACCATGGAAGGTTATTCAGATATTTCTGTAAAGTAGATGATATGCGCATAATGAAGGAATAAGAAGATAATGAGATGTTTGATTGTATTCATGAGCTCGTGATTGATATAAGGACTAAGTGATATCATTGTTTAGGTATATAGAATTTTGATGATTTTGGTATGTGGAAAGTGTTAACTTTTAACGACATTCAGGTTTTCACTAAGGTTAATGGGTATTCATTTTTCAAGAGAATACATGATTAAGGCCTTCGAATGTTTGGAATGTGACCAACAAGACATATCTTATTATATATGGGGATCAACGATGGTATTAAATCTCTGGTAATCGTTTTCACTATATTATGAGAGTGGACTGCAGTATTATGGATAAGCCTAAAGATTGGAATGGATTATGTTGGACATAATTTAGTATTGTTTAAGGATAGAAGTTTTTTCGATATTATTGAGTGGATGTTATAGTAATATAGTTTTAGAAAAAGGACAACCTGCAGGACGGGCGACAGCCCATCGCATCAGACACGGCTTTGGGAATCAAACCCACAACAGAAGTGCGACTGGCCTTTATCGCCTACCACTGGCCTACAGGAAGTCCCAGGTTAGTAGAAACTAGTTTTATTTTATTAAGCGGTATGATATATGAAGTATAAATTCATTTTTGTAACCATATACGATTAATCTAACCATAAGATGGACTTATAACTTTTTCTAACCTTTTGTTTGAAAAAGATTGAATGACCCATCATTCTATCACATGATCTGCTAACACATCACGAATAACAAATTCAACTTCATTTCTTTAAGGGATGAAGTGGAAATTGTTCAATTCACGAACAACAGTGAGATTCTACCAAAATCAAGCAAGTATTTCTTTTAATTAATCAACTTTAGGGAAATGATCTTGAAAACCAAAAATGTTTTCCAAGTTCCCTTATATCTGATGAATCAGATTGTACCTTAGATCATCACAAATCTATAGCTTTGTGATTTTTGGCTTTTTCATAGCCATGTTCTCTACCACTATCCATCAGAACATGATGGTAAGATTTTTCTTCCATATCCATATTTTCACCTATGTTCTCCAACGTGGAAACCCAGTGATGAGTTAATTTGGGTAACTGTTACATCTCATACTTTAGTTTTTAAAGCCATGTTTTGGTATTCCTTTTTACAATGTGGGATTCTATTAAACAAACTTTTGAGTAGTGAACCATTTATAACCCCGACGAATTTTGAGGGCGAAATTCATTTTAAGGGGGGTAGAATGTAACACCCCGAGATTTTATGAAAAATATTCTTTTAATTTCATTAATGTCTTGTGTTGTATTCTACACCAAGATTACCATGTGCTATACGCAACACCGTATTAGCTTGCAGTATACGCAACACTATTCTTGGATCGTGTTACACACAATTTTGATAACAGTTATTCTATGCATCATTGAGTGTATATATATATATATATATATTCAATGTATAAATAAAATATGGTTGGATTCTGTAATACAAAACAATGAAGGATTCTTTCACAACATGCAACCCTGACTTGCCTTACATTACACGCAATCGCGACCTTCCTCGATAGCGTGTGTTGTACGCAATACCGGGTTTTACTAAACAATGATATATTATTATAATATTATTATGAACTAGCCATTATGAATAGTATTAACTAAATTTTGATTTTTATATCATTATTATTCATCTTACACATTTTCTAGAACATGGTATAAGAACAAAATAAATTTTTTTGGTAAAATAAGTATTTTTTTAAAAAAATGCAGTTTTGCCACCTTTTGATGGCGCACCCACTTTAAATCTAGTTTTTGACATGTTTATAAGTTCAATTTGACAAAATAAAATTCTTCCTTGGAATCAAGAAATAAAAATTTACTTTGGATAAAGTTTTCATAATATTCTGGTAACTTTCATATTTTGATGAATAGTAAAAACACGATATATTTTAATTAAAAACAACATTTTTCATCTCAATAATTTATATGGTTAAATTATAATATTGAATGGTTTTAAAGTATAAATAGAATATATTTTTACAATTTAATATATGTTATGTCATTATTATTGATTTTACATTAAATTAGTAGGTTAAATCAATTCAATCTTTTTCAATGTTTTAAAGAAAAACCTGTTTTCTTTCGACAACAGGATTAATTTTAATTTAATTTATGCAACTTTTGTGTATTGAATTTGGAAAAATCGATTCCATATTTGGAATCATTGGGTCCAAATTAAGTTAATAAGATACTTTTTATTTTTTGGAAATTATGAATAGTAACTACGGTAAATTTTATTTACCATAGTTAAAGGTAAATTGGGTAATTAAGGGTAAATATAATATTATAAAATTATCGTAACACATGCCAAAATTCTATTGGATGGCTAAAAGTAGACCCATATAACCTAAGGGTCGGATTAGATTCATTTTATGGACTTTTGACCATGAAAATAATTTAATTATTATTAAAACCAAAGAAAGTGACAACATGTCACTCTCTTAAATCTTATAAGTATAATAATTTTAATTTAGTGATAAACATCATAAAACTTCGAACATGAATAGTCTCCAGAAAGCTAATAAAATTATCTACATCATGATAATTTATTTAGAATTTTTAGGGATTAAATAATTGTCAATAATGGTAATACATTAATGATACAGAAATTATTTATTAAGTGGAAAATAAGTAATATAGTTTTTATTGAAATAATAATACCCATTAAAAGGCCCACAAACCTGACCAAAACATATTGGTAGTGTACATATACACCGTAATCATTCAATGACCTAATATATAACCATTTGGAGCCTTATAAAAGTTATTATGACACTTATATTATTTTATTTTAAATGATGCCAAAGTTGTCACCTTCATAATTTAATAAATATAACAATTTAAATATTGTGATTTTAAGATGATAAATTCGAGTAAAAGTATTATTGTGAAAGGTAATAGATTTATATTCATCATAGGATTTTATTTTTAATTTTTATGCAACAAATAAGTATATTAAATAATTATACAAAAATGTTGTAGTAATTATTTTATTAAGAGATAAACCAAATAAATGGTTTTAAAAAAATAATAAAATTAATATTATATGAACTATTTAATGTGATACACTAATTTTATAGATACATATGACCTTTTATGAATCTATTAAAGCTTTTATTTCGAACATATCTTCTGTATATATTTTATTTAAATTCAAATAATTGAATAGTGTCAAAATTAACACTATTGTTATTTTATAAAAATAACATATTATAAATTTTTTTAAAAATCACAAAAATATTTAAAAATTATAAATTTAAATTTATATGGTCTATAATGTTAGAAAGTAACCAATTATGGAAAATTCACAACAAATAAGTAATTATTTGTTATAATTTAAAATTTAGAATTTTATTACCACAAATAAACTTAAATAGATTAAATAAGGATAAATCAAAATGATAAGGTTTAAAATAAGCTCAAAACATGTCTAAATTTGATTGGTTGTTGATATTACAACCCTATATCATGTAATATTCGATATGAGTCATTTTTGGAGGTTTTTAAGTGGGGTTAGATTTATTATAAATTAATATTTTTAAGAATTCCAAAGGTGCCCCTCTCCTCCCTTATAAAAGGGAACCTCCTCCCTCTCTTCCACACACCACTTTGAGCCTTCAAGCTTGGCCAAACCCTGCCCAATTCTCTTTTACACTTTCCTAGAAACATCCTAGAGGTCTTGGTATTCTCCAAAGACCAATTTTAGTTCCCTTAAAGGAGGTCTCAAAGAGGCGCTTCAAAGAAGAGGAAATGTTCGTTACCGATTCTTTCAACTTTATTTCTTATTCTACTTATTCTACTTTTGTTATTTCATTATGAAGTAATAACATCAGTATCACTCATACACTGATATTTTATTATAAGTATGAAACAACCCTATTTCACAATCTATACATCCTATGGAAAACGAAATCATCGTGCGTGCGTACGTACGGAATACCTTCTCCACGCCGTGGTGTAATCTATTTTCAACCAACACCTTACTTGGATGGGTATAATTGTGTAAATAAAAAATATATATGATTATTGTAAAGTGATATTGATTCTGTAATAGTATACATACACTCCATTAAAATTCCACGATCATGGGAACGATATCATCGCTCGTGCGTACGTACGGAATACCGTCTCCACGATGCAATGAGATTCATTCTCAATGATTAACCATTCATAAATGATTATAAAGTATATATAATAAGTAATCATGAAATATATGACATAATAATGATACTGGATTTATGTATATATATATTTATTTCATCCAATTAATTCCATTCAATTCAATGAGGAAACTAAAACAACGTTCATGCGTACGTACAGCCTACCGTCTCCATGAATTGTGTATTTATTTCCATTTATATCTCTATTATATATATTTATATTATGAATATATATTATATATAAATCATGTTTTACATTATGGATGTAAGTAATCATGATCTAAGTAATCATATGAATAATTACAAGTCAAAACACGAACGACAAATGAAACGATTTTACCCAAAACGCTCTTTAACATGGAATTTACAAAAGAACGGGTAATATAAAGTTCTAAGTGAACCATATATGATATCATAACAATTAATATTATTATGTAATAAGTTAATAACATTATTTAAATAATTATACAGGAGGTTCAGATATGTACGAAGCATATCTGACCTAAGGTAACTGATAATTTTTCCAATCTCATTTTTATCCGAGATTTCTTATTCGTAAGTATTTACTTGGGGTTATTGATATCGTCCATGTCCATGTTTTATAAAAGTATATTAATGTATTTTTAAAGTCCTTTTTACCCATTTTTACTTTTACCCCATGGTATGGAAGGAATCTTTCTTTTATTTACCCTACAAGGTACTTTTTGACTTTTCCAAAAAAAGTAGGAGAAGAATGTTTTTTAACTTATATGGCATGAAAGTATTTTGACGGTTTTATAAAGCCTTATTTTCATGAAGATACCTCCAAAATATTTCATGACTATTTTCAACAAAATCCTTTTCTTTTAAAATTTCATGATGTTTTGTGAAAGTAAATTGATTTTGAAGAAGAAAGAATATTTTCCTCAAGAATTCATTTCAAGTGTTTTATCAAAATCATTTTCCATCTATGATGACATTATTTCAAATGTGTATGTTTTAAGTATAATGTCTCTATGATTTACATTGTTTCACTTTTCTTATAATGAAATGATTTCCATTTCTTTTACATGGATTATGTTATGATGGGATGATGTTTATGAAACCCATTTTATTCATTGGGTTATTATGAATGATGTATGTTTATTTTGTGGCACAAGTAAGAATGATTTCATTATGAGATGGGTGGGACCTATATCTCCCTAAAATTCATTGGGTAAAGATTTATATCTCATGAGATAGACATGGATGGAACGGTAGGTTAAACCGGATCAGTATTACAGGACTGGAACAAGGAGTGAACTCGATTCAGAAAGGGACTTTGTCCACTAAAATGGTCTTGGCAGTAAAGCCTTGGCCACTATGGAAATCATTACATGTGCCTAATGGTTGCCACAATTACATGTTTTATTCCCATGCTATTTTATCATTCTTAATGTTTCTTTATGATCTATGCCTTACGTACTTCTATGTTTTATGTCATTTTTCAAGCTTTTTATGTTTAAACATTATGTTCATGTTTTTAAGTTCAAATGTATATGGTATGTTTTATTTTATCCATGATTACCCTTACTGAGCATTTGATCTCACCCTTTTTATGTTTTCTTTTCCCCAGGATATAAAGAAAGGTTTTAGGTATGAAAAAAAGGGGAAGATCCTTATGGGAGATGTTGAAGATCTTTCACCACGATTAGAAGATTATGTTCCAAGTTTCCAAAGACACTAAACTATTACGGTCCTTGTGTGTCTGTTTTTGTTATGTATTAAGTATTCCGCTAAAGTAATTTAATGTTCATGTACGTCAAGCTTTGGGTCTCTACACTCATGGTTACTAAAACTGTATATCATGGGTTTCATGGTTTCTACTAATCGTATGACAGAGATTCCTCTTCAAAAAACTGAAACTCTGATCTCTTAACAAGCACCGGACACCCCCCAAAAACTCTTGTGACCTCATTAGGAATTTATATTATGTCAAGAACAAATTAAAATATAAATAAAAAGATATGTACCTCATAGAAAATATTTTGATCTTAAAATCTTCCCCTTATAAATATATTCCTCCCTAAATTTTACATCCATGGGTGGTCAATAATCACATTAAAATAACTATGGACACTGAGCATGTATGTTGGCATCATGCTCCCATGTCTCCTTTTGTAAATAGTTTTTCTTCCACAACACTCAGACTAGAGTAACCAACGAGCCTCATAGAACCATCGTTCTCTTATCAAAGACCCAAATATGATACCCCTTTAGGGATGATCTTACCAAAAACATCACCTCACCTAGTTGAAGATTTTGAGATGGGTCTAAGTGATAGTAAAGTATGTGAGAGTCATGGAATATATCGTGTATGGATAGGTACCTATGAGGTAACTGAAACTGATATTTTATTATCCTAACTCTCTCCAGAATCTCAAACAGCCTGGCATATCATGGTGAAAGATTTCCCAATCTCTGAATTCATCTATGTCTCATCCTTGAGGAGATACATAAAAAGCTCTGATACCCAACCTTTAACTCTAGTGGTCATCAATGGATATCAGCATAATATTTTTGTTTAGACTGTGTAGTATCCATCCACTTTCAAATCATTTAGACCTACTCCAAAGTTACCTGAACGAGAATAGGTATAAGTAATGAAGCCTCCCCTAACTCTAACCATCATAGAGGTGACCGGCATGACATACCATAAAAATCCTCATAAGGTTCCATTTTTATAGTCACCTAATATATATTGTTGTATGTTAACTCAATCAGGGGTATATTCCTCTCCCAAAAGCCCCGAAATTCCATGACACATGATAAAAAATGGCCTCAACCAAATGAATAGTGTGGTTTAACTGGCCACTAGTCTGAGGGTGGTATGTTACGCACAAAATCACATGTGTACCCATACCTCTATAAACTCTACCAAAATCAAAGAGTAAATCAAGAAACTCTAATTGATGTAGTTTTTTGAGGAAATCTTTGAAGGTGCATAATCTCTTGGATATAATGTTTCCCAAGATAATCTACTTAGAAGGTTCCCTGGTTGATAGAAAATGACCAACCTTCATAATATTTCCCAAAACAACCCATACAACATCACTACATCAAGGATAGCTTGGGAAAACGGTCATGAAATCCATTGTAAAATAATCCCATTTCCACTCAAGAATTGGTAAATACTGTGCATTTTTAGTTGGTCACTAGTGTTTCTTCGTCACCTACTTCTAGGTAGAACACCTCATAACAAAACCAACTACCTCAGGTTTCATCCCTGGCCACCAATATTAATAGTTCAAGTCTTGGTAAATAATAGTAACACCAAGATTTACTGACCAATATAAGGTAGAAAATTCTTGACTCATCTCCACACATATGTCTACTGGAACCCAAAAGTGACCATGAACATGCATGATTTCATCCTCGCCCAAGGTCTAACCAGGCGACAGGTCCTCATTATCCACACACTCTCATAGAACTATCCCCTCAACATCAAAAAAATGCATCATCCTCACCCTATATAGAAGAGTTAATGTCATGAATAAGGTTGAGAAAATGTTTTTTCCATGATCATCTTGAACCTCCCAGTGAAACTTTGAAAACAAATCCATAAGCTTCCACTCACCACTAGCTTCCTGAGCTACTTATATATCATTCCTCCTTCTAATTGCATTGAAAGATGTATTTCCCATTCTAGGAATATAGGTAATAATGAAGTTAAAATACTATAGGTATTAAACCCACCTTTTCTGCCTCAGTTACAGGCCATGTTGCATAAATATATACTAGAGGATTTTGTGTTCCATGTGCACCGCAAAATGATTAACCAGTAAATAATGATTCAAAAACCACAGGTAATGAACAACATTGGCCAACGAGAGATCATATATTGGGTAATTCCTATCATTTTTTCTCAAATGATAAGGCATGTATGCCCTAAATTTCTCTTCCTACATCAAATTCCTCCTAGATAGATTCCTAATGCATTGAAATATACTATATATATTCTTCTTAGATCTAGAAGAATCAATATTAGTATTGAATTCAATCTCCCTTTCAACACTTGAATGGATATGTCATAGTTATATGACCAAAAAAACTTCACACACTTTTTATTCAAGCCCTTAAGAAGTGCTGCTAAATATGATAAGTCCTATATAAAACACATGTAATATACAGCCATCCCAAAAAAAACATAGTATGTTAAAAACATTATTAGGATGATCCCAAGAAACTACAACTCTCACTTTCTCTATTACAATTGATACTCTTGTCTATAAGATAATATGACCTATGAAGTGAATATTATCCATCCATAAGTGTAAATTTGTGATCTTAGCATATAACTGATGCTCTATTAGTGTATCCAAAATGATCTCAAGATGTTTGGCCTGGTCTTGTCGATTGTGAGAAAACATCAAGATATCATCTATGAATACCACCAAAATTGAATCCTGATAAGGATGGAAAAATAGGTTCATCAGTTCCTTAAAAACATCCAAAACTTGTTTAATAATAAATGTAATGACCAAATTCACATATAGACCATACCTGCTATGAAAAGTTGTATGAGGTGTGTCTGTAGGTTGAACACGCTCTTGATAACCCAGTTTCAAATAAATCTTTGAGAATATTCGATCCCCTCAAAGCTGGTCAAAGAGATCATATATCCATGTAACAGGATATTTCTTCTTAACCATCAAATGTTTCAATTTATGATAATACACACATACATGAGGGTTTCATCTTCCTTTTTTTACAAAAAGGATGTGTGGACCTCATAGATATGTACTATTCTATATAAACCCATTTTCCTCTATTTCCTATAGATTCCTTTTGATATCCTAAAAATATGTAGAACCCATCCTATAAGTTGGAATGGATAACATTACATTCCTAGATCTATATTAATAGAGAACTCCTCCTCTTGATTAGGAGGTAAACTAGAAAATTCATCTGGGAAGACATCCCTTAAATGATAAACCACTGGAGGAAATTCTTCCCAACATGATCCCAGGTTATCCAGTAATAAAAAAAATATGATTTGTCATCCCACCCATCTCAGGATGCTCTGATCCATCTCATCTCACCTAGAAATCCAATTCACTATTGTGAGAAAAAAAATCTTTCCTATGATGTTGTGAATGTCAACCTCTAATGATAGTAATTGACAAGATCTCCAAAAGAAACTAGATAGTACATGATGAAAATGATATAAACCCTTGTCATGTCAAGGATAAAAATATACCAAATGAAGTGACACCCACCTACCTCTAGTATTCACACCATGAACTATTGTACACCCTCTGTTCTTGTCCAAAAATGATTATTGAGTGTCGGAATTCCATCAAAAAACTAAACAATGAGCCTAAAGATCTCCACAAAAGATATAGATCTGAAGCTATGAGATGATCCTAAATCAAAAATAGAAAATAAAAAAGTAGAGGCTACTAAGAACATACATATAACTATATAATTCCTGACACTCTACCCCTTATGTGTTGGCTGAACAGAATATATCTGGCCTAAGATGCATCCCTGTGAAACAACCTCACTACCCAGAGTAGGTCCATTATGTTATCGTCATACAATTGGTGTTCAGATACCTCGAACACAACCACCATCTCAGCCTAAATGACTGACACTACATAATCTCAGAGCCAAACACGGAGCTATAAATTCTTCTCCTAAACATGGAGTTAGCGTTGATCTCCTTCCACTAACTATTGGAGGTAACGTTCTGTAGAATTTTTTCACATGGTGCATCATACCACATGCTCAACACTCAAATTGATTTCAATCACATAGACTCCTTAAATATCTATATCTCCCATTCATATGAATAAAGAAACAACTTCCATCACTTATATCCTAGATGGTATTCCCCTTATAAGAATTTTTATAAAGGTGCTTCATTCCAACTAACACTAGACCACAATACCAAGATACTGAAATACCTTGCTCTTTTCCCTCATCTTCCCTCATGTTCCATTAGGTAATAAGTGCCTGATGTAATATATCTATAATATTATCCAACTAAAATAGATTTAACTATGATTGAATGGAATGATTTAGAGCTTCCTCAAAGTGTCTCACCCATGATGGATCATCAATAAGATAAATCATCACAAAACATTGAATCTCTGTAAATCATTATGAATACTTCATAATAGTCATCGCTCCCTACTCCATATGCAAACACTCAATGGATATTTTATCTCTAGGGATATCAGTAAAGAATTAATCATAAAACCTTGATTGTAAATCCCTCCAAACCATAACTCAAAGAATATCACCATTGTTCGAAACATCCCACCGGTGCTTTGCTACGCCCTGAAGCATTTATGTTACGAGATTCACTCTCCTATCAGGGAGTGTCTTTAGATGCTATAAAATAGAAATGTTAGTCTCAATAGATGAGTAAGTTTATTGGCCCCCCTAAAAGGTCTGTATAAAACATATAAAACCCTCATGGAACTGGGTATCATCATCCATATCTAGTATAACAATCGGTGCAATAACAAGAACTGATAAAGGTTATACTCGAATCTCAAAAACCTTAAACACCATATCGTGGCCACCACCACCATCATAGCACATGACTGGAGGTCTTCATGGTTCCATGACTCTAAAATTCCAAACACACACCTTTGAAAAGATTGATAATGAGAAGACCACAATTAAAAACATATTACATGTTGAAGTCTTCCTAAAACCAAGTCACACCCCATTTCCTTATCCTAAAATGAAGACTTTGTAAAAGGAACTACCATCAAAAGTACCAGATTCACTTCCTACTACCCACTCAAAGTATGATTCATGGTCAGTTTCTCTATTTCAAAATTAAATTCATTTTAAATTCATTTTTATATATCAAACCTCTATAAATGGTTGAACCAAATGGGCCACCACTTCTAATTTATTAAGTCCCATACACCCTATAAAATTATGTATGAATTATATTTAATCCCAACCATAACATATTCTAGTACATTTGACCAATGTACCATGAATCAATGTTTCATAATTGACTGCTTATGGTTTCTATTATAGCCTATGTAAGAAAACACTATTTAGGTTATGGTAGGAACTCTAAGTACCAATTATGATTCTCAATTACTATAAAAAATTAATTGGATAATAATTTTATCACATGAGGCTCACATAAAAAATTTCATTTAGTGAAGCAATGAATCTTATATGGAATAGAATATGCATCACATATGAATTCTGTAAGGTGCCTAAAGTGAGGTATGAGAAAGAATACCCTCATCTCATCAAGAAAAAGTAAATTATAATCCTAAATCATAATAATATTAACATAACATATCAATTGAATCACCTAATAATAGAATCAAATCAATTGTAATAGTAAAAATATAGAATAACAATTCCTCATTCCAGGAAATTTGGATTTTTCTTATATGTGGGTTAGATACTACTAGGAATGACTTATTAACAAGTTCCATTTCATTTCTAATATCCAGTGTATTGTCTCAAAATAGTATAACCAAAAAATAATCCCTCTGATACCACGTTGTAATGTCCCAACCGAGGATCTACTAAACGGTTCCCTGAGCCAGTGGGTAACATGGCCTCAAGTGCACCTCCCCATATTCTATAGGCTTCTATATAGTAGAGACGGAGTAATGTGGCACATAGAGGATATTATACCCTCATGATTAGAGTCACACAATAGTACTAAAAGTAAATAAATAATCAGAAGCATAATATAAATCAAGACAGAAGATAGCATCCATATGATATTAATAATAAGAAATTCAAAAGTAGTTTCATGTAAAAAATTATGATCATGTCATGCTTCTTTAAAAAGGGAAAAATATATAGAAATAGAAATCCAGTATAATACTTGTATTAAAAGAATAAAAATATCAACAAAGGAACTATCTCCAGCTACCATAATGAGTATTTCTCAATCTTGTGCACCCCTACTCCTAAGAAAATATCAAATGAAGAATCATAAAGTGGGTTATTCTCCTAGTCCCTAGCTACATTAATGAATTATGTCTTGGTACCCAAAAGTATCCCAAACAGGGTATGAGATAACACTCAGTAGGAAACCACCAACAGTTTCTATAACAAGTACAGTCTATGTAATATAAACAAAATAAGTATTCAGTATATCATAGGTATACCAACAATAAAGGTAAAGTGATACAAGTAAAGTGATACTTTCCAAACTACCAATGTTACCTGAAACGAAGCACCCTAAACATTGGAAACTGTAAACAAGATCCAATATTGGGTTCATTAGAAAACCACGTAAATGAACCCCATCTGTATATGTTGTGTAATCAATCTTCCTCAAAACATCCAAAATGGCATTTCCATGTAATCCAATTTGTGACCATGAATGGGAAAATATATTGTATAGAAGACCAAGGCATCCATGCCGAGCCCTTGGAGCATCTCGATGGAAACTCAGTAACTAATTGGGTGGAATCTAATGAGAGTCCTTGCATACCGAATCCAAGTGGTAGAAATTTCCTTAGAATCCAAGAGAATCATGATCCAAGGAGATCTTATAAGGCATACACAACCATAATCAACACCCATGGAGTAGAAATTTTCTTATTATCTTATAGACTCAGGATCCAGAGAGTTTGTCTAAGGCATAAAATACCATAATCAATTCATCATGTTGTTTCATTAATCATTCAAAAACCATGAGTTCTTTTAACCCATTCAACATTTTATAGATAAAATTTTTTACCATTTTAATGATAATAAATCACACGATAAGGAGGTAATACCCTTATCTTATAAATTCATTTAAATTCAATCCCTTAAACTAAAAATTAAAAGGTAAAAAAATATGCACACAACCTTAACAATTTTATAAATTATCATTAAGGTTTCCACTATAATTTTAATGTTCACATGCACCCAATAGGGTGGTATAAAATGGGGTAGTTATAAGGACATGCACCATAGGTTTTCTTAGATTAGGTGAATGATATTGAAGCATATAAAGGAACTAGTATGCAACCCTAACAGCTTCAAATTTATTAAATTCAAGCATTAAATCAATTTTAGGGGAAATTTTAGGAACCCCAGAGTGGGAAACAATTAAAAATATGAATATAAAACCCCAAACCTTGAGGGAAAGGTATAGGCCACCTACCATATACTTGTGGTTGAACACACATCCTGTATTGAATTCTGATTCAGTCCAAACCAGATAAAAAAGGAAGAACAGATGAAAACCTCGGAAATAAGACAAATTACCTTTCCCAAAAATAACCTTATTGATACAAAGACAAAAAAAGAATAATAAAAATTAATAAGTTACCATTGTTGATCCAATAAGACTAAAGATGCATGAATCTGAGTTTGGATGGAGAAATTAGATCAAAACCTAGGTTAGGCTAGAAGAAACTATCCAAAATGAGAAAAAGAAGGTTTCCATTGTAGGAAATAAAGAATACTGGTGTAGGATTAATTCATTTAAGAATTTAGAGGGAAATGTAAATTTCACACATTTTAAATGGGAAACACAGTTTGGTTGCATGGATGGACTAACAGTGTGCCAACCAAGCACCCCTCGCTACCTCTACTGGGAACATCAATGATTCATGAACATGGTTCAAAGAGACATAACTAAACTACAACTTTATCTACATTCCATTTTCACCCCTCACATTTCCATGGAATGCGGTTTGGAGAAACATGTCCCAAATGTGTGCATAGCCTTTCCTAAAAAATGTAGGTGCTTCTACATGGGTGTGCAGCACTGGCTGTACGGTTTCGTCAAACTATGAAACCTCATGCTACCCTCTATCCAACCCTACATTCTTAATCAAACCATATATCCTAGGTCACATGAATTTTACTAACCATTAATCCCATATACCTTTCCCAAATACTGAGCCTTTGGGCTCTGAACAGGCCCTGGACACCCCCTGGAACTTCTGTTACATCATTTGACATTTAGATTAAGTCAAAACTAAAAAATTAATAGAAAATTAAAAAGATCGATACCTAATATATTGAAAAATATGGGATCATACACATATATCAACTTCATTCCTCATATATTGAATGAACAATATAATAAATAATCAATTTTCCATATCAATAAAGTAACATATGTATTCATTCAAGAATATGGAACTTCAATACTTCACAGTGAGTGAAATAATTTTATAAGTAAGAGTGCTTCAAACTAACACCATGTATTGAAATGTTATATGGTTAGGTCTATATTGAATTAGAATAAGTGATTATAAATATGTTAATGATTCTAAAAATATGGACACAGAGGAGAAAATAATGTCAAATGAAAATGGAGAATGATAGAGAACATGATCACAAGAAATTGAATGATCTAAAAATGAGCTATAATTCATAAATTAGTAAATAGTGAAAAAATAAAATTGATTAATCACAATTTAATGTTATGAAAAATTGAAATTATTTTGATAATTAAATATGAAAAATGAAAGTGGACTTTAAAAATAACTTTCCTTCAAGATTTTTAAATCTGTTATAAAACTGAAGTTGTAAATAATTTTTAAGGTTCTTTTCAACCTATTATAAAATAATTCAATATTATTATAATATAAAAGAGAAATATTCACAGAATAATGTGAAAAAATTATATTAAAAACATAATTACTTTTAGAGGAATATAAATATTGAATTGTTGTCATAGAGCTGGGGAAATCCATTCACATTGTATATGTAAAAAATAACATTCATTCAATAATTTTGTAAAAAAACCAATAATTCCAAAAGAAAAAATTAAAAATATTGCTTTTAAAAAATTTCATTAAAATTCATAGATAGAAGAAAATTAAAATTAATAATAATTTAATAGTATATAAAATCTTCAATGAAATATTTTGAAAAATATGGATATATATGAAAAATATTCATGAAAAAAAAATAGGAAATAAGGACAGTTTTTCTACAAAACTCTTTCTATTTTTGAGTACCAAAGAGACGAAAAGTTGGAAGAAAAAATATTAAAAATCCTATAAATAACCATATGTTAATAAAATATTTTATTTTGATAAATATAATTTGTTTATACTTATTTCCATTATAAATTTAAGCATAAATAATATCGAGAAAGAGTGAGATTGTAAAATAAACCTTTGAAACATTAATAACGTTTGAACCCAAACCCCTTAAATCCTAAAACCTTAATTTAAAATTTAAATAAACTGAAAAAATAATATTTAAAGATATGATATTTCAAATTGGAATTATATAAACCTTATAAAATAAATTAGGTGCATAATATAAAATGTGTCTCATTGGTGTGGATTTGAGATGAAAAACCCTTGCATTGGATTGCTTCATGGGAAGACATGTTATATCATTATGAATAATCAATTTAAATTTAATAAATACTTTATTAAAAATATTTTCAACATATATTCAATTTTTAGGTTCTTTTAAATCATGTAACATCCACTCATTCAATAGCTCTGGCTTATGTAGACCACATAAGGATGTTTGGTCAATTTTTCCAAAATAACATCAGTATTTTTACGAAATTTTAAGGTGTTATAAAATGGTTTATTTATATATATAAAGTTAATAATGTATTTAATTTAAATTTTATAAATTATATGTGATTTTATAATCAACTATTCAAGTTGATAATAAAAAAATAAATTGCATTTCTTCGTAGAGATGGCGGGCCATACATACACTTGAGCGGCGTTATCATTTTCCAACGAAAGCTAGGGTAAGAAGGTAGATGATATATTATATTTTTAGAATCAATAATATGTTATAAATATAATATATATTCATTATTTTAATATTTATAATCATCCAAGTGAGGTGGTAATGAAAAATAAATTACACCATTAGGTGGAGATGGTAGTTCATACGTACGCACAAGCGTTGTTTTCATAATTGGATGTACCACTAAAATAAAAACATATAATTATGGTAAATATAATTATTTAATTATTTAATGATGGTTATTTAGTATTTTAGGTCATTTAAGAAGGAATTAACTTGAAAAAAATTGGTAAGAACATATCACTATTCTTTTGCTAATCTACTTTGGCTTACACCTTAAGCCTTATTAAAGTTATATTTTGGAAATATAGAACCTACAGAATGATTATTATAATGTTGGTAATATATTATGTTATGTATTAGTCTGCCTAAGTTTCTTTAGAATATTGTATAAGTGATGGTAGGAGGTTCTCTTTTACAAGTGAGGTGGGTGAAAACTTATAAATACTTTTATTATATAATATTTGTTTTACCCATGTCAAGTGGAAAAAAGTGGAAGTGTTTCAAATATCAGAATTTTAAGGTTAAAATAAAACCATATATTTATATTTAACCGAGGTTTTTGTTTCAATTTTAAGACTTATCCCTTTATTTTAAGTCTTTAAACAAGTTTTACCATTAACCGAGGTGATAAAATTTACCATGTTTGCTATTCATTATGAACAAACATTAATTAGATTTTATTAAAAAATAATAAATATATTGATTATAAATATTGAACCCATTTTATAAGTCTAACTTTCCATTATTGTTATAAATTATTTTTAATATAAGTTCACAAAACACAATGAAACCCATATTTAGAAAAATGCATGTTTTAAGTATAAAAATTATTTTTCAGAAAATAAACTATAATGCTAATTAACATAAAATTAATTACATTATTTAAAATAAAATTATACTTATTAAAATTAAACACCAACACAAATCTGAATGTAATCTTTTTTATACTTGATTAATAAGAAATAATCAAAAATAATTTTTATTTGAATAAAGGAATTACATAAATTTCTATATTGTGAGACACAGTAATCTATGTTAAAAATTATATTTTTAAATGAATTATATTACATATTAAAAATGAATTTGGTATATGAAAAAGGTTCAATAAACATTAAATCCATTATTATTTCATTATAATATCAAAAAAGTGATAGTATTTGTAAAATCGGTATTTTTCACTATTCACCCAAAAATAAACTATTTCTGAAAAATCTCAAAAATTAACCTTAAAGTAATTTTGAAATGATGAATTCAAAAATGAAAATAATTTCATAATATTCAAATTAACAAGTTTTTTAATATATTTTTTTGTAACATTCTTTGATAAATCTATGTGCATTATATTAAAATTTCTTTTGAATAAAATATTTACTTACTATAGTTGAAGCTTGGATGTTACATTCTTACCAACATTAAAAAATTTATTCCAAAAAATTTCAAATAATTCACCTCAGAAATAAATGTGGGTATTTATTCATAATTACTTATTTATTTTATGTATTTCCCTCTTCAATCTTATGATTTCTTTGAAGTACCTTTAAAATCTATCATCTGATTCAGCAATACTTATTCACTTATATCAATAATCTGGACAGTATCTTCAAAAGAAGATAGGTAAATCTAAAATTATATTTATTAAAATTTTATTACATGCATTATCTTTTCAATATGCCTCCTAATTTAAGAGATATGAAATACATTATTCACTTTATAGAGGCAAGATCTAATTTCCAAATAATAAAACACGACTCTAATTATATCCAAAGTCTCAAAAGACCTTATGTAATTTGGACATAACCACAATTTATTTCTAAACCTTATAACTCCTTTCCAAATATATTAATTTAATAAAACATGATATTCTATTTAAAATCCTGTATTTTCTATTTGGTTAATGGGATATCAATTTTTCATTCTTTCATATACTTTGATATGACTCTGAATAGTTCTCACTTTAATCATTGTCTCTTCAATAAGTATTAATCCTAAAATCACCACTTCATTAAATTTTTAACAAAAAGTTAGTTTACAATATCTTTCCCCATACAATTCTTAGTTCAATTCCTTTATAATTAGTTAATGTAAGATTTAATGACAAAAAAATTACACCAAAGGTAAATATTAATCTAACACACCTTGAAGGTTAAGTGAGCATGACCTCAACATGTCTTATAATGTTTTATTAGTCCTTTAAGACTTTCCATATTCTTGAGGATAATACACAGTTATCAAATATTTATATCGATGATGAAATCCCTATGAATACTTTTCCAAAAAAATATAAATCATGTATCTAGAACAAGTTCAATGAAAATAGATACGACTTGAGGTCTCCCAACTTTGTTGATATAGATTCATGTGACGTTCTCAAGAGTTAAATCATCCCTTATAGTGTATAAATATAGAGACTTGGTAATATGATCATCAAAACCCCATATAACATCATTTCTCCTCAAGTATTTAGAAATATAGTGACAAAGTCCATATTAATATCATCCCACTACCACATAGGAATAGATAGATGTTCTATGGATCATTTAGGGTGTTCTATTTCATCCTTTACCTATTACGCACCCAATCATCTTAATATATTTTCAGTAATTTCTTGCTTTATATTAACCCACAAAAAATGTTCTATTAAATCCATGTAAATATAAGTTCTATAAGGGTGTGTAAAGAAATTTTATTTGTGGCATTCATAAAGTAATAACTTGTTAAACATAGGTATTTATAGAACACATATCCTCTTTCAAAATTTCTACACACCCTCTTCATAATTAAAGTCATCTGTATTCCTATAATTTATAAAATTATTTTTCTTTTATAATATCTTTTTATTTATTTAGTTCCATTATATCATTCCTGGTAAATAAGGTTTGGAAATCATTTTAAATATGATCAATTTTTCCCCTCTATGCTGAATTTGATATTCAAAGTTACTAAATCCATGAATATAGGATATTTTTTCATCTTCATTTTAGTCAAAACATCCAGATATTTCTTACTCAATGCACCAAACTCTTTATTTTCCTACCCCTATTGGTTGTTTTAATATCAAAAGAGTATAAGTTTTACTATAATATGGGTGGATAATTTTTGTTTATAAATATTATACATACAATTTTTTACAACCACTTTAATAAATTTATCATCTGAAGTTTCCAACCAATTAACATTATAATATTTGTAATAAAATTTTATAATAAACTATATAATTATTTCTTAAAGATGCATAGTTGAGTAAAAAACTTATAAAATATAATAATAAACTCTGTAAATTAAGTAATAAAACATACAAAGAACTTTAAAAAAATATTATACACTTTAACCTTTTATGATTAGGTATTAAATAACCTTGAAATTGGGTATCCATGATATTCACCATATCATTGGGCCTACCTTCTAATCCACGGAATTCCTTGATCACAATGATCAAACACATATTTTGTTTCCCCTATCCTTTGGAGGTGTTGACTAGAAGATCATTATATAAAATCTATCCCTTAATAATGGAATCCACCGATCAATCCATATTGTACATGGCTATTAAAAAACAAAAATATATTAAAGAGTTTACAAAAGAAAACTCACAAAATATACCTTAATAAAAATACTCTCTATAATCTATAATGAATCACTCTCATGTAACAAGGAATTAATAAAAAAACCATTGTAACTTTAGATAAACATTATTATAAAAGATTATTCTCATCGATTATGTGACTCTATTAACATACATTCTTACAATGGTCATATTCCCCATTTCTTAAGATAAGTTTCAATAGAATTGGAAAAATTTATTCCTTACTTGTAAAGGTTTAGGACAGTGTCTTTGTTTTATGATCATCCTGATATAACACCATTACAATGTTTATAGGTTCCATCCAGTAGAATATAAATTCTTAATCTAGTGAAATGTATAAATGTTTTCATTAAGTAGGCTTTATAAATGTTCAATTGGTATAAATGTCTACCTCAATCCATTAAATGTAGTATAATGTATTTATAAAACAATTGTCTCATGGATTTCTAAATATTTTATCTACTATACTTTATAAACCTCAATATGGTTAACTTTGATATAAGTTCATCTGATATAAAAATTAAATGTCTATTTGAAAATAAAACTACATCTGGTATTATTGATATTATTATTCGAGTAAAACTATAACTTTCCAAGAAAATAATCTTAAAACAGGACAAGTAAAAAAGACAAAAATGAATGCACTTTTAAGGAATTGTATTTTGTTTTTCAAAAGCATTATTAGAGAGAATTAAAAGTATATTTCCAACTCAATGGTAGTGTATTGAGTAATCATAATCCATGAGTAGTTATAGCAGTCTCCTTTTTCTCATTTTGAAATATTATTATGAGAATACATATTTTGAAACTTTGTGATCCATATATATATATCACACATTTCACCATATAGATTATACCTCCGCATATTCAAGGAAAGTGTTATAGTTTTCAAATAAAGATCACGATTTAGATAATTATGTTTAGGGATATTTGACTATGTTAATACATAATCAAAAACTCAAACATTCTACGTAAGTATGGACATGAGTATTTTCTTAGATTCATCACTATGTATCACAAATCCATCCCTTCTTAATGGTAATTTCTATATTAGGGCATTGAAAAATATTATTTTTAATTATTGAATAAAATTTACATTCCTATAAACATATTACCTTAAACCCTTTACATGTAAACATGGTTCATGGGTTATCTAATAGAGAAATATTTTTATCAATGTTTCGATAATGACCTACTAAGACAAGGAAACTATATAACCTAGTTATATTCATTGGTGTTTTCCATTCACTAACTAAATATTTCTATGAATGATGAAATGATATTACATTATTATAGATAATATGTCCAATAATTACTTCTTAAATTCATAATTTACACTTACTAAATTTATTATACAACTCCATCCCTATGAAAGATGAATGAATGATTCTCAAATGAATTTTATTCTCTTCCTCGCTTTTAGAGTATTTGAGATATCATTAATAAATGACATAATGAAATTATCAAGATAATATCTCGATACTCACATAATCATATCCATTAAAATATAAGGTACATTAGTCAATCCAAAGTTAATTACTAAAAACTCATAATTTTTATACCTATTGTGAGAATTCATCTTTGAAATATCTTCATTTCTTCCTAGAAATTGATTATACCCCTAATTAATATCAATCTTAGAAAAATATTGAACTCATTGAAGTTTATCAACCAAGTCATAAATTTGTGTTTGTAGATACTTTTTCATTTTTTAATATTATTGATTTACCTATAATCAATGTATAACCTTATCCTTAACAAAAGAATAGGGTCTTGCCAAGGTAAAACACTAGGGTTAATTATTTACTTATTACAAAACTCTTTTAGTTTTTTATTTAGTTATACTAATTCCATTGTGTATTTTTTTAAGGAGTCATAGATATAGGTTTTGCATAAAGTATTAGTTAAATGAAAAATTCAACATCATGCTCGAGTGGATTTTTAGGTAACTCATCAAGAAACACATCAATGAATTCTTGAAAATAGGTATGTATTCTATTCAAAAGTTATCATTCCAATTAGTATGTTTAGTTTTATATTATTCTCCTATAATTTCATTAAGATGAGAAATTATAGGGGGATACAAACAATAATTAGACAATGTTGTATCCCCTATAAAAACAAATGATTCCAAATATCTTTCATGAATTCGAATCTAATTCTATTAGAAATTAATATTTGTATTATACTTTTAAAGAAAATATATTCCAAGGATTATATCAAATTCAACAATAGTTATAACAACCAATCTTGAAAATGGGGTTATTCAATTCATCATAATGGGAACTAAATGACATATCCTTATTGTAAGAATATTTACACTAAATATTGATTGAAAAATATCTTATTAAGTTGATAGGGAGTTATTTAATGTTCTTGAAAAAAATGGAAGATATTAAAGATTTTGAATATCCAAAAACAAATAAATAATTATCTAAATTTCAATTTTTCATCAAAGTACCTAAAACCATAGCTTTTGGGTCTTCAACATGACTTGAATTAATCATATAAACATGGTCTTCCCCCCTTAACCTCTTCTATGATAGGTTCCCTTAATACATGCAGCATTTGTTCAAATAATTCAATATCTCCCAATAGTTGAATTATTGGATATCAAAAGTTTCATATTTCCATTCCATTCATGATCTAGATAGATTTTATAGATTCACTTTTAACAGGCACCAATCCCCTTTAATCATTTATCAAGATGATTCTATCCACAATTATCATATTCTAGAAATACAGATTTTCTTTATTCTTCTCCAACACATTTATTCCTTTTTGGTTCTTAGCTAACCTCTTCTTTTCTTAATATAATTTTGAGATATTATCCCTAGAAATTTATTTCTAGTAATTTATAGAATGTTATACTATATCACCATATCATGATAACATTTTAGAGACAAGTACCCTTCATAGGTTCAACATAGCCAAATAAAATAAATAAGCAATATAGTTTTTTAGATTACATATATAGTTTGTTTTAAACATTGATACTCGTGTCAAGGAACCCTTATATTTAGCAACACATTTCCTCTAAATATTCTTTAGGTTGAGAAAAGTTCACTCTATTTTAGCTCATTTCTCTTAATGAAAATATTTCCTAAAGAATTTCAATTTAAAGGTTCAACAATCCATACTATCTAATTCATCATCTTCTTTAGTATTCTAAATCAATTAATATCATTGATCAACATAACCCTATAAAAAATATAATACATTAATAACCTTTTCCCTTTCATTACTTAAGAAATACAATAATATCTTATCAAGGGAATTCATTCATTTATCAGCTACAAATAGATTAGTTTTTCAATTAAAGGTTAAAGGATTATATTGTAAAATGTTATCCAACATTGGTGAATAATTATAAAAAAAATAGGTTTCTCCATATAGTAAGGTTATTTTTCATAACATGGGATAATCACCCAAATATATTCATGATCTTCTTAGCTTTAACACTCATTATATTGACTTCCTCAAAAGGTAAATCTGTACATTGACTATAGTTGTTGACATGATTTCCATTTATTTTTCTAAGCATGATATATAAACAATTTCACACACATAATAATCTCATAACTTCATGAATATTTACCCCTAACATAAAAAATACATAAAATGTATTAATCATTCTATAGTATTTTCTTAATTATTGTTCTAATTATGTTCTTTTAAAATCTAACTCCCAAGGGTCCTATTAAACTTCCTAGGATACCAACTATAACACCCACATAACCAATAACCTCAACCCACTCATAAATGTATTGCATTGGTACAAGATATTTGGGTTCAGAACATAAAGGATAGAGATTTTTCGTCGTCTTTGGAGACTAGAAACATAAAATATTTCATATTATATTAAGAAAAATAAAACATAGCATAAAACAACTTTCTTGCATCCTTAAAGATCTTTCAAAGACACCATTTTCATATCCTGGGGAAAATATAAATATAATAATGTGTGAAATAATATTTTAAATAAGGAAAAGAATGCAATGGAAGCTATCATGAAAAGTTAAGGCATTAACAATTTGGCATAGTAGAAAATCAATGCATATTATATTTAAATCAAAACGTGAGCTTCAAAATGTGTCCATACAAAATATAAACTTATAAATCACATGGATAATTATAATAGAAATCTTAATGAAGTAAATTCATAGTATTGGACACAGTGATCTTACCATCAATGAATTATACAAAGACATCATGAACCCTACCATCAAGTAATTGTTCTAGTATATTTCAATGAATGGGTAGGTATACATCAAATATAAAACTAATGTGTCTAACAATTTTTATTATGAGACCTGTCGATACATCAAGGGGGTATCTATAATTGGGTCTCAATTTTCACTTAAATTTTTCCAATATAATCGTCACATACTGAATCAATAATATATTATATAATGAAATTTCATTATCAATAGAAAAATATATATATTAAAATAATAATATTTAACATCAATATTTTTCTAATAAATGAAATAATATTCTCAATAAGATTCTATCAACTAAAATCTTATATTGAGATGTTATAAAATTTATACAATATCAATGTAATGGAAATTCCACTAAAAAATATCCATGTTACAGAAAATATAGACACGAAGGACAAAACAATTTTCAATAAATAAAGGAGATCTATAAGGAATATGATCATAAGAAAGTGAATGATCTCAAAATATAGTATAATAAAAAAATAAATAAAAGTTTTTAAAATT
Source organism: Viscum album (assembly GCA_963277665.1). Taxonomy (NCBI): domain Eukaryota; kingdom Viridiplantae; phylum Streptophyta; class Magnoliopsida; order Santalales; family Viscaceae; genus Viscum; species Viscum album. Next base: position 731,919,195 of record OY728155.1, read on the forward strand.
CTATAGATTCTTAATATATTGAATTTTGAAATAAATGAAGTTATTTTAAGAATTATAGAAGAAAATAGAAGTGAAACTTTAAAAATAATATTCCTTAAATATTTTTTAACATTGTTGTAAAAATGAAGATATAAATCATTTAATAGATTATTTTAATCCTTTAAGAAAATAGTGTCTTTTATTTTAACATAAATTGTAAAACATCATAAAATAATGGAAAATAATTTTCTTTAAAAAATAATATAAACTTATAGAGTAAGTTTTATAGTCGATAACAGTCAAGGAGGTAAGAAAATCCATTCACATGGTATATATTAAAAAGAACATTCATTTAATACTTTTTAAAAAAAACTCAAAGATAATTTTTTCTGGAAAAAATTAGAACATTAATTTTAATCCTTTGAAAATATATTAAAATATAGTTGAAAAATAACTTTACCAATCATTTAAAATTAGATAAAAACTTCTACAAAATAATTTTAAAACCATATATGTGGAAGAAGATATTCTCAAACTAAAAGTGGAAAGAAGGTAGATTGTTTTAAAAAATATTAATTTGTTATTTGAGTAAAAAAAGAGAAGAAATGTTCAAAGAATAAAATTAAAACAACTAAAAAATACAAAAGGTAAGAAACTATAATGTTTTTAATAATTTAAGGATCATATAATTCTTCCAACATAAATTTAAACATAAACAATAATGAATAAGAGTGTTATTTAAAACTAATACTTTATAACATTATTAAATATTAAACCAAAACCTAGAAAAATAGAATGAGGGGGACCTTGCTAAAAAACTTATTTCATTATTTTAAAAGAATAATCATTCCATTAACAAATAGTGTCATAAACTAGAAAATCGATGTTTTTGTTCCTTAGAAGATTAGTTACATAGACAACTTATTTTAAAAAACTCATAAATATTTCACTATAATTGATCAACTCTAAAACCCATTATAAACAAATGATGTGCAATTATCATATTCGTATCCTAGAGAAAGAAAAAAAATAAAGGGGTGATCTCAAAAACTAAATAAGGTAAATAAGTTATAATAGTTAGTTTGTGAACATGTGATAAATGAATAAGGTAGAAATATATAATAAGAATAACATTTACTCATAATTAAAAATCACAAAAGTTTATTTAGCATGAAGGATCATTGAATAAGAATATAATACCAAATAAAGGTCATCTAAATTATGGCTTAGAATAAAATAATAGAAATAAAAAATTAACATAATATCATAACATAATAAACCATAATATCTTTAGAACATGGAACATCATAAATGTTTGGAATAGCTTGGAAAAAGTCACATTTTAGAGAAATTTCATAAAAATAAGTATAAGAAACCATTACGAAAAAATCCAAGTATATATACCCTTTTAGTTATGAAAAAGTATAATTATTTTCACCTTTTGAATTTTCAAAAAATAAATGTATTTACACTCTTTATATTTTTAAAAAATATAAGTATGTCTACCCTTTAAATTGCGAAATTAGCCAAGTATATCAATGCATCATTATCACATGAGACACAAAACCATAACAAATGAAATAGATATTTATATAGTAAATGACCCATCATTATCCATATATACGAGTGAAACAAAAAATCAAATCATCCATCATATTATAATGAACCAATATTAAGAAAAGGGGTTTCATAACTATTCCAAATGGCATCACATAAAATTACTTTCAAAAAAACATTATCAATTGATACCAAAAACTTGATCACCCCAAAAGTGTATTTAAAAAGATAAAATATAGGTTTCTTTATGAAACAATACTCACTTATATATTAATATTCTAAAACAAGATGAGAAATCATGAAAATATTTTTTTTCATATAAAACATTTCTTAATATCGTCTTAAAGAGACGTGATTTGCGAGTCACTTTCAAAAAACAATTTTATTCAATATGAAGATAAAAATTCATAAAAAATTACTTTAAAAAAATTATAATAAGGATACCTTTAAAAAAGATATACTATATTTCAAAAATATGAATTTTAAGGGAATAACATAAGATCATGGAAATGAAATCCATTTTAATATTTTAAAATGATTTTATTAAAAACTCACATCGTCAAAATGATGAGGAAAATTTTTCTTTACAATGAATAAATGGAAATATAAAAATCATAAGAGAAAAAAATAATTTTATTTTCCAATACATAAACGTAAATATTGGTGGGAATTAAAAAAAATTCATATGGAGGTAAAATATATAAAAATATACGGGAATTATTCTTAACAAATTTAATTTTTCATGAAAAATAGATTTATCAAGGAATAAAACATGTGTATAAAACCTAATTTACCCAAAAATAGAAGAGGAAAATACAACATAAAATCATCATACTGTATAATAAATCATTCTTGAATGCTTATAGTCAAAGTGGATGGATTATGACATAAGGAGAAGATATCAGTCATGAAACCCCTTACACCATCATAATATTTCGAATTCAAAAACCCATAGCAGGAATAACATGAGATAGACATATAAATACCGTATATTTAATGAACTTAATTATAAAAATATATCTATATCCAAAAAATTCACTACAAAAAGAAATAAGTGGTGAATATTAATTATATCTCAGTGAAAAAAAATTAATATCCAAAAACTATAACCTTTATTGTTGCTTAGTAAAATGTATTGAATCCTCCTATATAAAAAAAATAACTATATTAATCACATATTTAATAAAATTTTTCATATTTATAACCTATTATAAACTTCATTCATAATGATTTATTAAAATTTTAGTTAGTTATACCATATATCCATCACCAGAAGTTACTAGTTTTGATTCTTTTTGGGTGGGTTTCATAATGGTGGTGTTGATTATTTTTTATAGATTAAAATTTAGTCATTATTATATAATTAGATGTAATTTTATATATTCTTTATAGTTATTTTAAAATTTTTAATTTAATTTCATAAGCATTTTAGTTACGATGCCAATCAGCAAGGTTGGTGATGGGAGTGTTCAGAAATTTTAACAAATGAGGGGTGTGGTATCTTAATTTTGGGTAAGATATTAAATTTACCATTAAAAAAACAAATAAAATAATTATTTACTTATTATTTTAAAATATCACAATTAATTAGGTTTCATTAGTTATCCATGATATAAAATACTAGGTGGAAAATTAAATACATCACTTTCCTTGAGGTGGTAGTCCACACATATGCTCTAGTGACGTGTTCATTTACATAGATTGTATAGACGGTAGGAATTTTTTAATAATTTCATAAACATGATAATGTTTTAAGTATAAAAATTATTAATTAAAAATAATCGTTGAACGATCATTATGATGTGGATATGACAAATAGATCACGTCATTTATGGTTATTCAATTATTATAAAGAAATTTACTAATATTAGAAACAACAATCTTATAATAATTTCATGTATATGGTAGTTTTTGAGGTGGTATAATAAGAACATAAATAAGAGATCCTAGTTTAAAAAAATGTATCTCCCTTTGGATGTTCTCCCATGGGTAACACCTTAAGGATCCTTAACATGGCCATTTGGTAAGACCAAAGCTTCTATGATTTTGGTTGGGGTCTTATTAGATACTATGGAAGGGTTTCTATAGAGACAATTTAGCTTAAAGTATATATAAATGTGGTGGAAGTGACCCCTTTTTATAAGTAATGAAAATGAAACTTTTATAAATACCCATTATATTTTCAAGGATAGAATGACACTATTAAAGGATGAATGGATATAAAAGTGGTAAATAATGAATTTTGGGTAGGATAAGGTCAATAAATCCTCTAAAACACGTTTTTAAACAGATTTTAAACAATTTTAAAGCTTCTTAAAACATGTTTTGTACATTTTTTAACATCTTGGTTGTCACCTTGGTAACTAGTTCTTTTTCCAAGTAATATTTATTTTATAAACAATTTAATGAAAATATTATTTGTAAATTTTTATTTAATAAACTAAAATTTAGAATCTATTTACTCCAATCCAAATTTAAAAATTATAAAATAAAATTTTAAATTAAAGAACACAATATATAGAAAAACAGTTCATTATAGAAAATGATATTTTAACTATTAAGATTTTTAAATATTATATAACATTTAATAATAATTAAATGGGTGATAATATATTTCTATATGGGTATAAAAAAATATTAGATCCATTTTTTTAAAATACTAATTTATTTTATTACATAAAAATTTCAAAAATTTAATTATGAAATCATTTGAAATTAACAGTACAATCATTATCGTGACAATCAACTTTAATCCTAGTAACTATATTTTTAGAACCAAAAATAAATTTAGAATTATTAAATAATATGATGATTATGATCTAAAATATGAAATTTATAGAAACCCAATACTTTTATATATATTATTACATTATTTTTTTTATAAACGCCCATTAATTACAACTCAAAGATCATGTCGTCTGGGGTATTTGGAAGACTAAGTTCATAATACCCTAAAGTGATACTAAAATGAAAAATAATTGTTTTATTTTACATAATGACCTCTAACATACTTTTTAGTTCCAAAATTTTATGTGATAACTTATGGAATACATAGACAAAATGGATGATCTAGAATGCCCAGTAAGGAAATAAAAATGATAAAGAATCATACATTGTGAATGAAAAGTATAACAAGATATCATAAAATTTAAGTATCAAGAGTAATCACATGGGATCATAAGATCATGCAGTCATAGGAAATGTGATAGAAACATATAACATGAAATAAACCTGAGTCAATTCCACCGTCCAAGCCAATATCACATGGTGGAAAAATTATCATAATGGATTAGGTTTACTCCTTAATCTCATACATGACGCCTTGTGAGACTAAAGATTTAACCAATGAATTAAAGTGATATATAATTTTATGTCCACCCATCACATTCATTACATGTAAATCCATATTTTTTACATATAAATCATTCAATTATAAGGAATAAACATAGGAATTACCCATCAAAATAAGATTCGATGTACAATATTTCCTCAAGTCAAAATCAAAAGACATTTCTTAAGGAATGCATTAAAAAATGATGATAAGACATGAATTCCCTAATAAAAGAAAGAGATAATAATCAATGTATATATGTCAAAGATATATACAAAAATATTTATAATCATTCCATTACATTATATGTTTTTTTCAATGAAAAATATAAATATTTTAAATGGATTAAAAACAATCTTGAGGAAAATAACCATTCCACTTTGAAAATCAGTTTTTAAAAAATATGAATTTAAAAAATAATATGAAAATACCGTTCCATGAAAATAACCCTGTAAATAATAATTTAATATTCAAATAAAATAATTTTCATGGCATTAGGTATGTAAGTACATTCCATATAAGTTAAAAACAATCATTTAACACTTGAGTAGAAAGTCGAAAAGTACCTCGTTAGGAAAATAAAATGAAGATTAATTTTAAAAAAAATTGTAAAACATTCATAATTTGGTTAAATTTACATTGAAAAATTATATAATAAAATGAAAACATTTTGGAAATATATTAAATAAAAAATTAATATGGAAGAGAAAGGATTTTCGATCGAAAAAATAAATAAAGTCTATTTTCCTTAAAAATATTTACCCAGTCATTTTAAGTACCAAATCGAGGAATGTGGTACTATTACATATAAATTTAATGAATAACTAGTGTAGAATAAAATTAAATGGTTTTAATAGAAAATTATCAAAAAAATTCTCCAATGGAAAATTCATGCATAAACAATCCCAACTAAAATGAGATTGAAGCATAAAGTCTTACCATTTTGGTAACTTTTGAATCATAACCCCCATGAATATAGTAAGTGAATTGTAACATAAAATACTAGGAATTGTGAAGGATTCAGGATATAATATTTAAAGGGGTATTATATACACCATATAAAATAAATTAAGTGTATAAAATAACATGTGTCTCAAAGAATAAAGTTTTCAGATGGAAACCCATACCTCGTCTCCATAATTTATCGTCTATATCTTTTATCTATTATATAATAAAACTATATAAATTAGTTTTTTCAAAATAAAAATTTCCTATTTTAATCCCTCATACTTAAACTATTAACTTAATTTAACTAAATGGTGTATTTAATTACTTAGTTTATTATATCCTTGTTGGGTGTTTTGAGGATGCTCAGTTTATAATTTCAAAAACGGCATCAGTGTGTTGAGTAAGGTCAAAGGGGTCATATTTTCATAATATACAGAATAATAATTATTAAATAAGGATAATTTTTATAAATAAATTATACTTTTAGAAAAACCATGAACTATGGTTATGATAAATGAACTCTATTACAGCCAATGAGACAGTAGGCTGAATATACGAACGTGTAACGTTTCCATTTTTCAACAATCATGATGGAAAGAAGGTAAGTTATGCTTTTTTTCTAGAATGATAATTATATCATCAATTTTATAAAATTCCTATAAATATATCCACATATACCATCCATTTTATTTGTTAATAAAAATGAATCACCTCGCTTTGTGAGGCGGCAATCCGCCATACACAAACAATTTGTTGTCGTTTTTTCCATTAATGGTAAGGTAATAAATTAAATGACATATTAATTTTTCATAATGATAAATATTTAATGAATATAATATATATAATAAATAAATCCATCATTATAAACATCAGTTATAGGTAATGATGGAAAAATAATTACATCAATTCATGAGGTGATAGTCTATTATACACATGAATGACAGTTTCATTTCACATTATATGGAGGAGAAAATGGATAAATATTATGCCCAAAACATAATATAATATCTGTATACAGGATAAAGTGGTGTTATTATTTTTAAATTTTTATGTCATAATTGAAAGTTGAAAAATTATAAGTAAAAATAAGGATCTCAGTGAAAATGACTACCTTTGCTTAGAAGAACCACCTTTGGATAACTTATTAAGGACACTAAGGTAGGTCTATTAGGAATAAAAAAAATTATAAAGTGTGTATAATAATTTTAGGTATAAATTTTGGTAGGCTTATTTCAATCAAAATTTATTGAGATGTGTTAATAACTGAGGGAAGGGGGTAACTTTTTTTAATTGAGGAAGAGTGGTATTTTTGTAAATACCAAAAACTATTTAATAATGGGAAGTGGATACCAAGAAAATTTCCTATATATAATGGAGTGAAAGAGTTATAATTATAATCCAAATCTTAACCACTAAAAATTAACATATTTTAAACTTGTTATCCCCTTCATCCCTAAGGTTACTCACTTTTACGATTATAATTGTTTTTCCAAGGTAACTAACTTTTTTACTATTTTAACTTTTTTTAGTAAAAATTATGTTGGAATTATTATATAATATAAATTATTCTCATTCCAAATATAAAATCCATTTTATCAAATTCAATTCATATAATTGGAAGAATTTAAATTAAAATAAAACCCGCAAGCGTGACAAAAAAGGTGTTTTTTCCAAAAATCCATTTTTCAAGGAAAATGTGATTTTACATTAATTCTATGGCAAAATATATTCATTAAATTAAGTTAAATTTTTAAATGTAGAATCATAATATATAAATTTCAATTAAATAATTCCATTTTAGGGTTATAATGGAGAAACATTGTGTACTTTAAAACAGTTTTCAGAAAAAAGAATTTTAACCATATCAATAAACATATACTAAAATCTAGTATAAATATGATTCAAAATGTAATTAATTGGATTAAATATAACTAAATAATAATTATTCTAAATTTAAATCGAATTAAAAAAAATAATTGGACTTTAAAATAAGTTGATTTATTAAAAATAAAAATCATTTTTAAAAAAATTTGTATCTTTCACTATTCACTGAAAATCTATATTTTGGAACAATCCAAAACCTTCACCCAATGTAAATATTTAAATAAAGATTTCAAAAAATTAAGTTCATTTTATAAAATAACATTTCAATAATTTATATAAATTAATTATAATATTTCCTCACAAAATGAAAAAAAACATTTTTGAAGGAAATATATTTTATGTAGAATAAAATATATTTATTAAAAGTTGAGTGACTATTAAGCATTTGAAAATAAATTTATATTCTAATTTTTGGTATATTTTATAAGTTACATAATTTTATTAATATCTAATTATTTAATTGGTAGGTTAAATCGGTTACATTTATATAATAATATTTTAATATTATATCATTGTTTATGTAAACTTAGTTTTGTGTGTTGAATAAGCTATCAAACATAGAGTTATTTTAAAATCATAGGGTATTACATTATACCCCCGTAAATAAATTTTCTCCTCAAAATTTGAACTTATGATCAATAATCTTGTTTTTATATTTGAAAATTTCCTTTTGTTGAAAACCCACATCATAAAAATGGTGAATAAAATATCCACTTAAAAGAGGGAAATAGAAAATATGAAGGTCATCTCCAAAAACATGTGAAAAGGATTTCGGGTAGGAGAACATCAATAGGAGGTGAAAATATGGATATGGTAGAATATTTTAAATAATTATGGAGATTTATATAGAACATTAAGCATAATAAAATGAATGTTCAATATAATGTTAAGAACTATGAAACCACAAATCCTTGATTAATTAAAAGATCATTTATCAATCTGATATGAAGGTAATAGGATAACATTTTTGTTTCAAGATTATTTTTATAGAGTATAAAGATTATTTTACTATGAAGATTTATAACACCAGAAAATATACATAATTTATATATTTTCATTTCATAAACACAAATTTATATTTTCAATATGCTTCGATCAATTTACACTTCACCTCTTACTGTAAGGAATGAATATCCAACATAATATTTTATGCCCGAAGATCTAAAATTAACTTTAAAAGGATAATAATTTCCATAAAATAGTAACAAGTTATTCCTCCTATCTTAATTAAAAACAAAATGGTATGAATATTGTAAGATAATACCCAAAATAAATATGAATGAATTAATCTCTAAAATTCAACAATAAAACCAAATATTTAAAAAATATCATTACGTAAGTAAATAACAATATATACAAAATAAAATCAATAAACTAACATCAATGTAGGTTTTAACCTCACATGTTATCTCATAACCTTCAAATTACATCTCAGAAAACATAATACCATTATTCTCAAATAATCCTTTATGTTAAAACTAAAGGTTATTTATATATATATATATATATTAACCCAATAAAATATTTCTAAAAATATCATTAATCTCATAAAATCCTAAAAATTAAAAAATATTTGATTTTATAATATTTTTCCCAAAATAAACATAATATTTTTCCACCATGTCGATAATCCAAAAACAATTTCATTAAAACATCTATATCATGTAGTCTAGTAGTATGAATTACACCCTTGTTTCCCTTCATTTTTGGGTTTAATCCCTACATCATTTCCAGATGGGATAGATTTTCACTGAATATACAGGCTTCCCTTTTTATAAAACCATATTTATATAATCCCCATAATATTACTAAAAATATTATCAACATTATAAAAATATAATTAATCATCAAATTAGTTTTTAATAGCTAAGCCCTTATGTAAAACATATTTTTTACACACAAGATTAAATAATATTAATTGACTATAATTAACTCAACATCAAGTATATATAAAATATTATGTTTTACCTAATCATGTGTTTTTTCAAAATATATCACCTTACCAATAAATTACATTTCTAGTTCATTAGTACAATTCAACACATTCTTGAAAATCCTTAAAAAACTACTACAGAATGATAATTAGAAGTTTCTTGATTCTTATGAAAAGAATACCATGAATAAAAACTTTTCAACAACATGATTTATGAATTCCAAAACCAAAAAAATTATTACAATCAACTTCATTGATTTTTATAAGACAATACCTTAGTAATTAGTCCTTGGATTATGGCATTGACCTTAATAATGACCATGTTTCCCACATATCTAAGATTGAATAGTTAGTGGTTCCATAGGTTAAACAGTACTCCAATATATCTTGTTAATAAGACTCTTCATTTATATTCATAAATTATCTAATTTAAGGCCACTTATCCCATATATAAATAATCTTTCGAATCCTTTAAATAATTTTCTATGGTGACACTTTCCACATTTTTTATATATAGGATATTGAATCCTCTTTTGATTATTATCTTTAATAGTTTAACTTCAATGAGATTCCATCCTTATATTATTTTATGTTATTTTAAATTGAACTATGTTCTAGTTTTTAATCATGTTTTGATAGAGATCATTTGGAATGATCATAGCATATATGACATCTATTCCCATTAGGTTAGGCATCTCATTAGTTAAATAATCATATTTCCATAACATTTGTTGTTCGCATGATTTATCCTATTTCCCACTATTAAATAAAAATATGAAAAGAAACAAGATGAGAATACAATGTCATAAAAAATGAAACTTATAAACCTAGAAGTAATAACTTATAAATGATTTTTATATCCAAACTTATGAGTCTCTAGGATTCAATCTAGGTTATACATGGAAACGTTTCATATTAGGTTCCACAATCTAAAAAATTTCTAAATTATTTCATAATGATTCATAAAGAGTTTTTGAATTTTCAAAGAATATCCCCAAGAAGTGTCAAACCAAGTGTTTAGCAAGGCCCGTTGTTTAGTACTAGGTGATGATCGATTCAAATCCCAGTGCACCGTTTTTGATTTATTTCCCCAAGGTAAAATTGTTCTAGAGACACATCAACTTGTAGTATCTAGATAGTGATATAAATTCTTATAAACCACTAGCTCTATCCTTCTCCAAAATTCTAGTATATTTTATTATACTTAGATTTATCCTTATACATATCCCAAGGCCCCTCCTTAAATTTTCTCATCCCTGTTTCCAACATATGACTCAATCTTTTCTCTGATACCAACTATAGAAGCATAATCCTTTTAAATATGTTATTACATCATTTTTAACATAAATATCCATTAATTACAGACCAAAGATCTTAAGTACTGGTGTATTTGGAAGACTAGGTTCATAATATATCAAAGTGAGACTAAAAAAATATTTTATTTTCCATAATGAGTTTTAACATCTTTTTGATCCCTTAAACTGTATTGGATAACCAGGGGAATACATTGAAATTATGAGAGATCATAAAATACTAGTAAAGTTATAAACATGATAAGGAGTCATAAATTTTTTTTTATAAGTTTAACATGATGTCATAAAAGAGAAGGATAAAGAGTAATCACATGGGATCCTATCATAAAGAAAATAGTACCATAAGATCATGGAACCATAGGAAATGTCGAATAAACAAATAAATTGACATAAACATGATTCAAGGATAACTTCCTATACAATGTCACATTTTTTACAAAGTCACATAATGGATTAGGTTTACTCCCTATTCTCATTCATGATGTCTCATAAGACTAGATCGTTACCCACTGCATTACAAGGTTATATATTTCTCGGCCCACCCTTCACATTCAACTCATGTACAGGAATATGTGTTTCACATAATTAAATAAATTACAAAACATAAATATAAGAATTAAATATGGAAAAAATATGGGTTGCATAATCTTTCTTCATACCATAATAGAAATAGATTTCTTAAATTATGAAATAGAGAAATGATCAAAAGGCACATATTACTCCATCAAAGCAAGGGATGTTGAGAAAGGTATATATGTAAGTGAAATATATACAAAATTTCTAATCATTATATAACATTAAAGATTTTTTTCATTGATTAATAGAATTTAGTGTAAAAATATTAATAAAAACTTGGGAAAAATAACCTTATCACTTAGAAAATCACTTTTGCAAAAAAAATAAAAATTCATAAAATATTGTAAAAATACTTTTCTTGTAAAATAAAATTTCAAATTAAAAGTATGATTGAAAAAAATAAAATTAATTATAGTGGGTAATTACATACATTCCATGTAATTTAAAAACATTCCTTTCACACTTTAGTAAAAATTCCAATAATAGAATGGCCAAATCCTTTTTTTTTGATATTTTCTAATACCACTTTTAAGGAAAAGTGGGAACTGAACACCACAAGTTTCAATACCACATCCCGCCATCACCACAAAGCATTTCAAATTCAAAAACCCGAACTTAGACCGCTTTCCAGATCCGCAAATCACCCGTCATCATTTCCGAAGCCACCTCGAGACTGCCGACGTCGAAAACATCATCCAGTCAACTACCAGTCCCCATTATCACCATGTGCCTCGAAACAACCACCGCTGTCGTCGTCACCAGAGCACACTGTCGTCTCCGGAGCACCATCATCGGCGGATCCAAAAGACATCATCGACTTCACCAGAAAACGCCACCTTCACCATTCCAACGTCTTCGAGACGGAAAGCCCAGCATACTCCCCCTCAGCATCAGCTTCAGCATCACCACCCCACAGACATTAATCCATTCGCAAAACCACATCCGACGTCGTCGAACAAACACCATCATCACCTCCTTCATCAACGATGAGAGCCGCAACCCACACGCCCAGAAAACGGATGAAAACACAATTTCACAACAAAAGGCAAACATCAACCCTAGGCACCGCGGGAGAGAAAGAATAAGGTTAACCTGGGTAAAATTAGATTTAAAAAATCAAATAATAATATTAAATAATTTTTTAAAAACATTTTAAATAAAATAGGGACATTGAAGAGAAAGGGTTTTTGGGTATAGAGATAAATAATGGTGGTTTTCCTTAAAAAATTACTCAATCATTATAAGTTTCAAATAGATAGAAATGGTATTATTACTTTAAAAGTTCATGAATAACCATAGGAAAATAAAATTAATTGGATTTAATATAAAATGTTCAAATAATTTCTTTCAATAGAAATTAAAACTTAAAAATTTATGATTAAAATGAAATTGAAGCATAAACCTTTTCGGCATTGGTAACTTTGGAATCATGACCTCAAGGAATGAATATTGACTCTATGTTTTTTTAGACAAGAATAATACATTTTAAAAGTGAAATAATTCAAGGAAAGGAGATTTGAATATTTCCAAGGGTCACACACTTTTTGAAATATGTGTCATGTAAGGCCCAAATCACTGTCATCGTGAAGGTCCAACCTACACACCAACAGCACCACACAGGCCCCATATAGGCATGAAATGGAGAACTTCTCACATCACACCTATATTTTGACCAGCATGACACACCTATGTGAGGAACCTCCTTCACCCAGGGTCTCATGCTTTCCTACAAATTGGGCCATACGACTCCACATTTGGGATGATAAAACCATGGAGAAGCATCAAAGCTTATCTCACCTTAGTCCTTATCCCAGGCCACAAGACCATCCTGGTAGCCCTCCAAAACCCAATAGAATATGTATTTAAGGGTTATTGTGTGATCAAAGACCCAAAAGGGTGTGAAATAAAAAACACTAGTGTGATGAACTACTCCACCCCCAATCAGAAAAAACTATCACAAATGTCCCCCCCAAAACTGAGGACCTATGCAAGGCCCTTACAATGAACACTTAGTAAACCCTTGGATCCAAAAGGAATGCCTCAACCAAGTGTTGTTTCCCAAGTTCTCCTTCTTATGAAAGTCACCTCTATATCACACCGAACAACCCTATGTGAAGCACTTATGGTATGCCTAGGTTCCCCTACACGACACCCCCTTCAGTTCTCCCAACCTTTACCTATAGGGGCCTCCTTCATCTCACTCATCCTTCCTTTATGAAATACCACTTTTATCCATCTCTTCATGCAACCAATGGCAGGGAACCTACTTCCTTAGGACTCCCATCTATGGGAAAACTAATTAAAAACTCCATTGAAACCTCTATACTTTCGCAACCATGGTAAAATACACACTAGTGTATCTCCCATTTGGTTACTCACTCCTTCTATAAGAGGTGTCCAATAGTTTTTCTACCAAATTTTTAGGGTCCTCGGGGTGTGTACATTTATGAATCCCTTCGGTAATGAGGACCCCAACATTGAGAGTAGTATTAGGGACCTCATATTCTCAAACATGAGGGATAAGGATTTGTTCCCCATTGTCATCTCTGATACATGAGGTCTAGGGTTTTATCCTCCCCTTATAATCTATAAGAGTAAGGACCTCCACTTTCAAATAGTGATAGGGATAATTCTTCATTTTCTCTTTATAGATTAGTGCCATACCATCCTATAATCTCTAAAACATGGAAAAAGGGAACCCTTTGGGGAGTAATCCCATGTCCTTTTTAATGTGATGTAGCCAGATGGGTAACTATATGTTCTTATCCTGGTTACCAAAACCTGAGAGGAGAGGGACCCATCAATGACTTTTCTCAATCCCATTTCCGAGGCCTTGTACACTAGAAGATGAAGAAGATTGAGTGATTTTATAGATATTTGAATTCGTCTTGTTTCTCATGTTGTGAATGACTCACATGGGATTAGATATTACTGAAGATCATGGAATATACATGGCCATATGCATGTCTTGACAGATAATCCTTTTTTGGATCTTCTTCACACCTTCCTTCAGAGGGCCATGATAAGCGTGGGTACTCAAATCCATAAATCAATCTCCATTGGCCTCTTTTTCAGTATAATACCCAACCATGATTTCACATTATCAAACATCCAAATCCAATGTGAGACAATCCTTTATAGGACCTCTATTGGTATGGATCATCACAACTGAACTACATGGGTTTTGATTTCTGTCCAAAAGGGATACATAGCAATCCTCCCGGAGGTCCAAATCCAACACATAAATTAACCCTAATTTTATCTGGGTCATAATCTCAGTAGGGTAAAATCCATCCTTTCAGGTCTCATTCCATCTAGGTTTCCTGAGCCACTTCAACATAAGTACCACAAAAAAACATTGACTAACCATCTTTCACCTAGACATCCTTTCCACATTATGTTAAATAACAAAATTTTTTCCACCTCACATGACCTTAAAAGGTATGATGTGTCCCATAAAGTGGAACTGAACTACATGGTTTTTGATCCCTTTCACAAGGATATGTGAGAATCCCATCTTGTGGGCCTGATCGGGACATCAAAAAACTCATGTATCCATGGATGATGATTAATTCTATAGTTCCCCAATGCATGGCTTAAAACTCAAATTTTAATAATAAATGACTAAAGAATCTATAATTCTTTCAAAAAAGGGTACCATCGATGGAGAACCTTAGAAAAAAATATATTTCTCCTTCTATGAAGAACCTCAGATACATATAAACGATTATAATTTCCACACATGCAAATAATTTATTATTAATTCAAGGGAGACCCATATAAAACAAGGTATTTAATGAAAGATTCCTGAATATGTCATAAATCGTTAAGAGAGTCAAAGATTATGAACTAATTCCCCCAAAAAAGGTGTGATGAGACCAACCTCCCCTCTAATTAACCAATGTGAGTCCCTAAGAGTTTTCAGACCATCTCTTAACAACCACATTATTTTGGAATGTAGGTTCGTAAAACATATTGAATAAGCGAACTATTAGGTATTTCTAGCTCCACAAACAAAACTCTTTGGAATATATTCAAAATTAGTGAGCCTGACATGGATGATTTTGAAACACTCAAACACCCATGACCATTCTCCTAGGGACAAATGATTTTTTTAGAAACAAAAATGATGAACCTGACGTGAATCCTTGACCAGGATGACTGTGTTGCTTATATGTCATGTCTCATTCGCACCAAAATAAAAGACATACAAACAAGAAAATAAATTATGCATGTGTAAAATTATTGAGATAATTCTTTCATGATATTTTATTATTTATATTTTTCACATAGATTTCAGGAACCTTAGACAAGAACTACTTATAATCCAAATGTCACCATACCAATTCCAACATATATACACATCAGTTACCACGCAAGGTGGGTCCTTGACTAAACAAAGGACACCATCACCAACCCAACATCTCTAATGACAAGTTTCAAATACATTGTTCATGGAGTGCTACCTTAATGGTATCTTTCCAAACCCCGGGGCTTCTCAAAAGGCCCTTTAACTTATGAATCCCTACCAATTATCCACTCGTTGATGTTTGGTGGACCAGAAGTAGGTGACACTAATATCCATCTAAAACAGTTTCATTATCAAATCCCTAAAACACAATAATTATCTCTTACCTTATCTTAGGGATTCATATCAATAGTCCATTTATGGCCTTATCCACATAGCACAGGGGTCCCTCTTAAGACCTCCTACAAGAATTCATTATCGCCAATTTCATGTGGTGAAATTTCCTCAACATAAGGGGGTGTTTTCCTCGGTAGTCCAGCTCAAGTGCCTCAAACTCATGAATGAAAGATAGAATGATGAGGTCAGGGATCACATAGCAGGGAACATATCTAAACCAATGTTTCCAACGATAATTCTACCAGTCAAATTTGGAGGCAAACCATGTGCAGGTATAAAAACCTTCTCGCACCATCCATGTCTGTCAGCCTAGTACGACAGCCTACAAAGAAACTCACCAGTCAAATTGGGTGGAGAATTATGAGCAGTCCCACACACCTGCCCACATCAAAAACATACATCCAATCAAATTCCATTATGAAACACAACAAGCTACATACACATTCCCACCTCTTTCTAGACTACCAGACTAATAAGGTAGAATTCGGAGAAATCAGTCATCAAATATAAAAAAAATAGAGGTAGACCCATACCTCTCCCCCGAAACCTGAGTAATTTCAATACATACCAGTAGGAAATATAGTATAAGAGGAGGTACACACCCCTTCTCCATCCTTGTAATGGTCATATATCCTCATTCCAGTTGCTGAAATTAACAATAAAATCCTAAAAATGGTGAAAGTGTGGACGCAAATCGCTTCCTGCATCCCAGAAAATTTCAGGTATATAATAACGGCAGTGGTAGTGGAAGAGCGGTAGAAAAACAACTCCAGCCCCAAAATTGGGGTTACTCATCAACACTGAATGCGGTTCACTCTAGATTAGGCACAAACCTCTTCCCATATCTAAGAGGGTCATGTTCTAAAATCCATAATCATGTATGGAAAATCAGATTGAGACCATACCCCCTTTCCAACTGGAGGTAATCATTATATCACAATGTCCACTATAGGGTAGGAATAAACCCCTAGAATAATTCCAAATACCCCTAAAAAATTTCTTGCAGTGACATGGGATAAAATCAAACAAGCTTCAATATATGTAATATACTTCCCCTATCATGCATCCCTAGTCACCCAAAATAAGGCATCCACAAATAATCCACATTAATGGAATCTTGAAAATAAATAGTTGATCTATGATCCTGCTCTACTTAATCTTGATGCCCTTAAAGACATCATACATTTAACTATGGCAGCACTAGATCCTACTCTTTTGTTACCAAATTACAGGAATAGTAATAGTAATTATAGAGGTCCTCCCGGGACCAATCACAATAAAATCTTGCTTCATGTCTAGAATCTGATCGACCTCAAGATCTCATCTCTTAATGAGCACCACATTTTCCCTCCATGTGACCATAAGATCAAACAAAAAGGATTTTATCCCCTTTATATCATCCACCCTGAAGTTTTTCCCTAGTGTATATGATATAGAAACACTACTCATAGTTTAATATCATGCCATAATGGTAGTCCTCCCCATAAAAAATTCAATTTATTAGAGAGGTCCTCCCCATTCTGATTTAACAATGATAAAACCCTCCTATTGTGAGGAACTTGGTAAAATGAGGCCAGTCGTGTCTGATGCCTCATCATTGGCAAGTGACATCCTTTATCACCCATAATATAGCTCAATGAAATGGTCAATCTCTGAAACACCTTTGGATATTTTTAGTTATAATATACTAGAGGAAGTCCCTATCAATCGTTTTTTTATAATAAAGTAGCAGGGAGGAATCCACTTTATTCATACCATGTTGAGGAACCTCCGGTGAATGAAAAAGAAGACATGTTGAAAATGGGGAGACAATTGGCTAAGGATGACGTACCAGTCATGTTCATACCCTTAGAAACTCCCCAATAGAGTATTCCATACGTTTTGTTGGAAGATTATGTGCATGAAATCCACCTCAATATATGGAATAGTCTTTTTCATTGAAGAGAAAAAGTATATTGTTATGATCAATATCCTTTCCATGTCAAATCAATAGAGGGGATTCACCATCAAATCAACTTGGACTCCCTCCTAGTAGCACAGTAATCGAAAGTGGAAAATCTACAAGCGTCATTTTAATGTTCATGTCCCAACACATTAAAATTGATGTTTCATCTGACCAATGACACCCCAACTATTTTTTATATTAGATGATGGGGAAATCATGTAGCGTTTCATTTCACCATGCTTCCAAATTAGAAAATCCCACCAATAGTGGCATTGTTAAATGTAATAGCCTCATGTTAGGTTCAAAAAAATGAATCTATTTGCAACAAGTGGTATGCCCAGAAAAAACCAACCATAAAAGAATCTCAGAGACATTGGGAAAGAAGATAGAAAACTATTAAAAAAACTCCAACATCAATCATTCAAAAATATTGGAAAGCCTCCCACCAAAGAGATAATAATCCCCAAGCATCTTCAAAATATTTGGAAGTAGGTGTCTTAGGGGAAACCAATATAATTAATATATCCTAACATAAAAAAAATCTCTCTAAAATAAATAAATAAGTTTTGACTACAACAACCACAGTAATCCATGAGCAACCCCAACCTTTAAGGCTAGGGGATTTTTTAATAAAACCTTCAAGGATAAAAAACTAGGCTCAAAGGGTTCTAGAAATGGAATGGGTGTAGCCCTATCCCATAGAACTAGGGGAATTTTTACCTCAATAACCACCTCCTCAATAGAAGTTAGTCTTCTCCCAGGTAGGGGGAACTCTGCAGAAAGAATCCGCCTAGTTCCTCTCATCTAGTGACCCAGTGTACTCTCTCAGAACAAGAATGAATATTTTTCCTAAAGATTTCCTTTAGATTACCATTCATATAACAATTCTAGATAGATATTTTAAAGAAAAGAGGAGGCCTATGGATGGGAACAAAAAAATTAAATCTCCTGAAGAGTCTAATCAAATAATTACAATGCATTATGCATTGGTAAAAATTGTTAACACTTCCCTTATAGAAACTACAAAACAAAAGACCAATATAGTGGAGTGGGAGGAGTAAGTTTCACTTCATAATACAGTCCAAACCAAAAAACTTAAAGGGGGTCTGGATACCTAAATCCAATATTTTTCTATGAATTTGGGAATTCAATCAACCATTCCATTACTAACGCCTTAGTGAGAATCCACCAAAGAGAAGGGTAAATGTAAGGTGGTGCCTCACCCACCACTTGAAGAGTTTGAACCCCTCACACTCAATGAAGGATTAACTCAACATGTGGAAGAGATGAAGGAGTTGAGAAGTCACAATGAAGAGTTACTTTTAGGAAAAATTCCTACTATATATGTTCTACAAGAAGAGCCTCAACTTGAACTCTCAACTAATGTACCTCAATGAAGAGGGTTTACCCCAGAAACTAAAGTGGAACCATAACATACACTCAATTTGTGGGAATAAAGACCAATATATTTGAAACCCATAGTAAAAAGATATCAGGTGTTCCCTCTCATTGGCACACAACCCGGGATGGGTCAGACACACACTCATGCACTAGCCCCAACAGGTTACCCACTATAGGTACAAATAGAGCTTCCATAGATGGATATACTTGTTACTACTCCTACTCAACCCCGTGATACCATAAATATCTTAAGGGTCTATCAATATTATTGACTCATTAATGGATTGATTAGATTCTATAGAAGAACAAAGAGCACCAGTGTATCTAAAAAATTATCCTTACCATGATTGGGGGGATCTTCCCATACCCCAAAAAATTTTGGGAACACAAAATTCTTACTTTTTAAAGGATTGGGGGATATAGATTAATATTTAATGCATTACATGTGACCCCATGATGGGGACCCATGCACAATATGAATTAGTTAAACTCATATGCTTTATATAGACATTGGAAGGTATGGACTATATGTGGTATACTTGTTTTCCAGCTCGATCAGTCATGGGATGGGAAGATCTATATTTTAATTTTATCATTCATTTAATTTCAAAGCTATAGAATAAAATAGTCCTCGAAATCTAAAACTACAAAAAGCTGGAGAATGCGATGGTCTCATATTTAATTTCTTGATGGAAAGGGTTAACCTTATCCCTGAAACTATAGATTCACTAAGAAAATTTATTATCCATATGTATTTAGAATCTCCACGATATGTTTTTTACACATCCCATACCATTGAAATATATATTAGGGTTTTGGGATATCACTAAAGTTTTTAAAAAAATAGAATATTCCGTCTTGAAAACTAAGTACAAGTCCCATGTAATTCTATAAGATCAAGGTAAGAGAATAGGGAAAGCAGAGGTTTTTCCAGTCATCCTTAATCTGGCCCCTACACCTTCTCCAACTCCAAATCCCATTTCATATCATGCGACACCTCCTCTGGAGAATTAGCAACAATGTCCGCCTCACTAGGAATAGAGAAGGGAGCAGATTTCGAACCAATTGTAGGAACTAAATAATAAAATTTATTCTTTCTAAGATGACCAAGGCCCAAGCTACACTATAAGGGATTTGGAAAACAACTTTCTCAAATTTCAAAATCCCAAGAGGCATAATTAGGATGGTATCTAAGATATCTCAAACTATTTACCATTTTATCAAATGTCAAGTCACACCATATATGGATGATTCCATTTCAAATACATACTGTAAGAAATGGTGGACTCTGGACAAGTAAATATGGTAAATACATCTGAATTGGTAAAATGCATTTCCACCACAAATCAAGGAGTAAGAGGGTGAATTCCTTGAAGTTACTAAAAAATGTATGACGAACTTCAGTGATTAGATGGTCAAAATACAAACAACTGAACTCATGGAATCCTGTAGGAATAGTTGAAAAAAACAACCATACCCCTAGTCACATCTGATATGATACAACCAACTCCATCCGCACCACAATCCTAAAAAATCCATTTTTTACAAGAAAATACATGGCCATAAGGGTGGAATGAAAACACATGAAGATGAACTTATAATACGGAGAAATTTTCCCCTGACTCTTTGGTAATTCATTCATTCAAATCTGAAATAATGGTTGTCACCCTGTCAAACGGTGTAACAATGGTTAACTCACAAGATGGAGTCCTTATCAGACAAAGAGTTGATCTTTGGTTCACTAATTTCATTCACTTTATGGATCCCCTTTCTGATGATGAGTATGGATACAAACCGGAGATCCCTATATCCTATTGAGAAATTATGGGAGGATTCCACTAGATACGAGTATAAAGAGGAAGTTTTGGTCATCATTGAAACCAATACTATAGTAACATCCCTGCTCGGACCATCTGCACAGCTGAAACCTATGGGATATCCCTCCAGTGAAACTAGGGGATGTAAGAAAGTTCCCCCACATGTGATAGGGTTATCCTTGACCTAATAATTCTAGAGGATCAACTAGAGGGGATGACATCTCCAAATCAACATCAACCCCTATGCAAACCTAGTTGACCTAACCTACCATGGAATGAAGCACCTTCAACACTTGTTCCAAGGAAAAATCTTCTCACATAAAGTACTTCAAATCCAAAATAACTTGTAAAGGAGAATCCACAATCTATGAAGTGTGGGCCTTTAGCTTATAATTACGAATTTCTGAATAAATTAAATACACTAAAAGACAATTATTCAATACGGGATGTCCTAAGTCTATAAAAATACCTTCATGAAGTGATTATGTGACTTTTATAAGCCCTCAAGAGTATGAAGCTAAAGTTTTATCTACTAAAGTGTATCATTAAAAGATAAATCCCACTAAATTCCACATGACTGTCTCTTTCATAGAGAAGGAAAACAATTTCATCATATAAGGATACACCATAATTTTTTATGTATCTAGAAGGATTATTTTTTTTGATATTTGACAGGATTTCCTTAATAATGGATTAAGTGTAAACCTCATTCTAGTCCAAAAACATCACCAGTTAGGATAAAATGAATCTTACTCTTCCCCTTTTTCTCTAATTATACAAGGTTATGACCAGATCAAGTGAAATCCTCTAGAAAAAATACAACATTGGGATCAGTTTAGGGACCTCATATCTGCCACATAATTTTGGTTATTTGGAAATACAAGGGTTTCAACATTATTTTTGGATGGTCTTGGCTGCATCAACATGTGGAAATCCCCTCATTGTACCACCAATGCCTAAAATATTGTAATAATGATCAGATTAGGATGTTGAAGGGTGATAAATCTTCATTAAAATCCTGTGACAGAAATCATATTGATGTAGGATTTTACAAGAGGGAAGGGACATAGCCCAAGAATGGAAGCCTTGCCTGGGTCCTGGTCTTAAATGGTCTAGAAATAACCCTGTACAACCCCATCAAATTGATCAGTAAAAAATATATGACTCTCATCATCCAGAACAATGAATTGGGTGAAAAAGAACACACATATTCAACAACCTTCATTATATTAGTCATAAAAACTAAGCCCAGTAGAGATAAAAAGGCCACTAACTCTTCAAACAGTGGTAAAATCTCAGATGAAAATTCCCCCACTAAATCCCCTAAGCTACAATAGATTTGTGCCTCATCATTTATGTCAGAAGAGGTTGTCAAGAAATTAAGATAGAGTATATATGATCATTATCTTCCCATCATCCCTATTTCAAATCTTTAAAGATACCCCATATCATCAGTTGGGTGGGAGGGATATTCTTTATCTTATACACTACCACAAAAACAGTTTTTCGCAGCGCCCCCCCTTTATCAGCGCTAACGAAAAAGCGCTGATAAAGGGCCCCCCTTTATCAGCGCTTGTTTAGTAGTGCTGATAAAGGGGGGGCCTTTATCAGTGCGTTTTTTTTAAAGCGCTGATAAAGGGTCGGATTCAAAAAAAAGTAAAAATATATTAATATATTAATATATAAATATAGTTATATTGTTATATAAATATAATATATAATTTTTAAAAATATTTTAGATAAGTATAAATATACATTTACACTTATTATACTTAATATATATAAATAAGATATTTAGTAAAAATGGATTCTTAAAACATTAAAAAAATATTTTTAATTAATAATTTGATAATCATTATGGAGTAATAGTCATTTAATAACAATTTGAGGACTAAATAAATTAAAAAAATTAAAAAAAGATCCAAAATATGTTGAAAACGCAACTCAAACTTCAAACGGACATAACTTTTGATCCGGGTGTCCGTTTGAGCTCTACCACATATCAAATCGAAGCCTGCGACGATCTCTACGTCGCTGTGACCCGAGGGGACCCTGGTCAAGAGTTTTTCGAGGCCAAAAGAGACCCAGAAGGCCTCCAAAACTGAGTTTTTTGTCGGGGTACCCGAATTTTTTAACATTTTGTGGATTTTCAGCCTCGTTTAAGGGGGTATTATTGGCTTTTTTTGGTGGGGACTGAATTTATTCCAAGTTATTACATTCATATTGATATTATGTATTTAAAATTTTATCCTTTTTGATAATGCACTGCTATTTATAATCAAATATATAACTATATGTACAATTTTTTTATATATTCATACCTAAAAATTTAATTATAAATATAAATAATAAAATATATTTACATATAAAATATATTAGCTTTATCTAAATAATAACTAACATCCATTTTATTTAAAATACAAATATATGAATATTTATATACCTATATATTAATCTAACTATATATATATATATTAATCTAACTATATATATATATATTAATCTAACTATATATATATATATATATATTTATCTAATAACTATATATATATATATATTAATATAACTACATATATATATATATTAGTATTACTATAAGTATATATATTAATATCACTATATATATATATTAATATAACTATATATATATATTCATATAACTATATATATGTTAATATAACTATATATATATTAATATATATATATTACTATACGAATAAATATAACTATATATATATATAGATATATATTAATATCATTATATATATATTAATATTATTATATATATATTAATATAACTATATATATATTATAATATAACTATATATATATATATATATTATAATATAACTTTATATATATATTATAATCTAATAACTATATATATATTAATATAAATATGTATTACTATGCGAATAAATATAACTAAATATATATATAGAGAGAGATATCATGAATTGGAAGACAAATCAAAATAGAGTAGTGGTAAAGGCTTAGGCGCGTAGGAGGGAGGTCTCAAGTTCAAATCCTGTGGGAGGCAGGGGCGCGTGCGCATGGGGGAATATAGCAGAAAGCACTGTTAAAGGGTGAAGGGGGTGCGTGGGGTGTGTGTGTTCTGTACAGGGGCAAAAAAGCACTGTAAAATGGGGGGCTCAATCCCTATAAAAGCCCACCCGATTCGCAGTGTTTTTTAATTTTTTTTAATATTTTTTAAATTTTTTTAATTTTTTTTAAATTTTTTAACTTTTATCAGCGCTTTTTTAAAAGCACTGATAAAATGGTCCTTTATCAGCGCTAAAACGAAAGTGCTGATAAAGGAAGCGCTGATATAGGACCCCTTTATCTACGCTATCTTTATCAGTGCTTTTTCTAGCGCTGATGAAGGCCATTTTTAGCGCTGATATAGGCCGTGTTTGTAGTAGTGATAGATGTCAAAATGTTGACCCTTATCTTATCATGAGAGATATTCCCTCATTATATAATTCCCATACTAGTAAGAAAAAATAGGAAGATAAATAAAAGGTATTGGGAGAGGATAAGTCCCTAATATCTAATAAAAAGGTTCCACTAGTAGAATAGAAACACTGCCTTGACATGTTCATCTAGTCTTGGATCTATAGATACCACTAATTTCCCCGCAAAAATGTAGTCCCTTCTCAGAGGCCCACCCATGTGCCCGAATCGTTCATCATACGAATGACTATCCCCACAATCCAATAAATGTTATTTCCAGTCTTCTTTTTTCTTACACACACAAAACATGGAAAAATTCCATGAAGGTCACCCATCTTCTTGACTTCTCCAGGACAATAATACTTAATTATGGAGTTTTTATCAGGTCGGATCCCAAAAAGAAAGGTGAACATTTTTGACATAAGTGATATCATTTATCATTTTAACAATTTATAATTTTTGGGTTTTACAATAAGGATTCCTCTCTAGCATTCAAGGATAGTGTCTCTACCACTATGGATGCCCTCAAAAAATAAACATGTTCATATAGGAGGATCTGTGGCCCATATTGATTTTTGCAGCCATGTCTTCCAAAGAAAAAGAGGGTTGTACCTACTTTATGAAGCATCAGTGGGGAATTTTTTCCCTAGAATTACATAGAAATGTTAGGCCTTGGTCTTGAGGTGTCCACCCACCACATATGTTTTCTAGAAAACAAATCGAGAAACAAACAAATTTCTATTAGGACACATCCAAATCATACCTCCAAAATTGAGGTTGATGTTGACAAGATTATCAAATAAAATTTCATTTGGGATGTCTAGTATTTCATATACATGGGCAATATATTCATGATAAAGAATAAGAATGGGTAAATCATGGTCTTCTTTGACTTCAAAGATATCAATTCGCACTGTCCAATAGATGATTCCCTTGTCTTAATAGTAGAGATACTAATTGATTCTACTGTCAAATATCAATAGTCATCTTCATGGATGGATATTCAAAGTATAATCTAATTTGAATAGCCCTAGAAGATGAATAATACACCACATTTAGGGTCCCCCAAGGAGTATTTTGATATCATGTAATTTCATTTGTCTTGAATAATGTCAGTGCTACATACCATCATGTCATTCATCGCATCTTCAAATGCAAAACAGGGAATTTTTTCGAATGTTACATCGATAATATGGTGGTTACGTCTCGAAAATGCTCTGACCACTTGGATAATATTGATACCATATTCAAAAAACTATGGCAGCATATCCTGAAGATGAACTTCTTAAAATTGACTCTAGATAATGACTATTAGAAGGCATTTTACCGCCTCAAGAAATATCTCATAAGTCCACAAGTGTTGATGCCCCTTATTAAGGGAAATCCAGACATCCTATATGTGACATCCCTCAAATGATCACTAGGTGCTTTACATGCACAAAATAATGAAGTCAAGAAGGAAAGAAACTATTATCCTAGTCAGACCATGATCGATATCGAGACTTGTTATTCAAATATCGAGAAGAGATGCTTGGAGTTAATATTCATAGTTAATGAATTTATGTGATTCATATAGAACCATGAGGTCCAATTGGTATCTTGTAACAAATCACTCAAATACATCATTTTACATCATATATTGTCCATAATTTTGGCACTATGGGTGGTGATCTTGCAGCAGTTTGACTTTAAATTCATAACACAAAAAGTGTTAAAAGGTCACGCTTTTATATAATTCCATGCAAAATATCCATATACAGAATCAACATCGTTGAATACCTAATTAACTAATTAAGATATATTATTTGTTCACGATTCCCCCTAAACATTGGAGATGTATTTTGACATCGTATCCAGAATCCCAAAAGATAGTAGAATGAAATACCCCAAGATCAACAAATTTGGGTTGGGAGTTATGCTCCTATCTCCAACAAAGGAATTATTTCCCAACTTCCTCCTTTTTTTAGTAGGATGTACAAACAATGAAGAAAATTATTAAGCCCTCATTGTGAGGATAGAATTGGAAATTCAAATACTAGTGGACCACTTTAGGGTGAAATATGATTCAGAGTTAGTAATCAAGAAGATATATGGGGGTTATTCCATCAAAAAGGAGAAGCTAATCCCCCAGTCTGACTGTGTTAAAGAGAAAATGGAAGAATTCCCTCAAAGATAAAAGGGACTCATATCCCACAATCGCAAAATACCCTGGAAGATTCATTTTCAATTGTATCCATAGATTCCAAAGAACCAAATCAGGATAAAACAGTCATCAACATTTTGTATCGTGGAATGGTCTCTCCCTTTTTTCAGGTCAACATGGAATAATTCAATGAGGTTAATTCCACCCCCAAACCAAATAGTCATATGATCAGTTGGACGATACCCATAGTAAAGTACCTTTAAAATTGAGTTCCCTCATAAGATAGAGAATGAAAAGATAATACCCATATACGAGTGACTAACATTACTATTTATGATGACCCACGCCACGAAAAATTATACTATAAATGAGGCTTTGATAGATCCCTCCTCAAGTTCATTGATGGGGGAGTGACCACTATCGTTATTAAAGAAGAACATATGAGAGATTTTGATTCTCACCCGTCATGGTTCAAGATTTCCAATAAAATATGAAAGTTTGGATACTTCTAGAATTTAATGATACATGAATACAAGAAATTCACCAATTGGTTTCATTCCTTCCAGGTGTAAACCAACTTCATCCACTAACCCCAAGAGTTACAACACAAAGTTAAATACTTTTATCCATTTTCCATATGGGGAATGGATGTTGTGGGGCCATATTAGCTGGCTATATCCAAGTATTTTAAATACATAATTACTACTACTAAAATATTCTAAAAATGTGTTGAATCAGTAACCCTCCATGAATCTAGGGTCCAAAAAAACTTTCACATTTTTTAAATCCAACATCATTACGAGATCTAGTGTCCTCCATACAATACTAAGGGATAATAACGCCAATTCATGTTATGATGAGTTGTAAAATCTCTATCATGAGTATAATATCAAGTATACCCATTCATCTCATTATCATGTGTAATATAATGGATAGATAGAATCCTTCAATAAGACCCAATAAAAAATAATCTAGAATATGGTGGATAAGGATAAAAATTATTCGCCTGACAAGATCTTGCCTGCATTTTGGGCCTACGACACTACCATCACACCACCACATGAGCGACCCCATATTTTATAGTGTTTAGTATATAAGTATTCCTTACCATTGAAGTCCAATTTCTCTCAATACTCATTTCCATATGTGATCAATTATCCATATATGAGAAATATCAAAAATGGATGGATTAATTGGATTAAATTGACAATAAAATATTACATACATTACATCATTTGAAGATATATTAACATTGAATATCACAAGCATTTAACAGGAAAGTATTCCTCTTATCATTCCTCTAATGAGAAATATTTTTGGTCCTCAATATTCCAATGACACTAGGGAAGAAACCTACGATGCTTGAACCAAAGTGAGAGGGACCTTATGTCGTACACATGGTCCAATATAATAGAGTTCATTCCATGATATCAATGGATGAAGATCTTGTCATGACCCCAACAAATGCGATATTTGTTAATAAATACTTCATGTGATAAAGAAATATTCATACATACATCACTAGAAGATAAATTACAAGAAACCTAAATTCTTTCTGTATGATGTAAAACTACATGGTTTCCTCATATTTTCTACATGAAATTAAACTTCACAGCATCTTGGTCTTATATAAACGACCGTAAAAGGAATAGCATATGTTCCTAATAAGAAAATCTAAAAAATGACAGCATTTTCTGAGCTATGTGAATTTAAACTATGTAACCTAATACTATAGTCATAAGATGTGAAACTGTAAGACAATGTCCCAAAAATATGTTATAAAATTCCATGGATCTTGTTGTTATTACATGATGTAAAACAAGACATTTGGATCCATGATTGAGTAATTAATATTCTTTGGTGTTGGTATACCAGCACACCTTTGTTCAAGAACTACATTTGGATTGATTCCTGCCATCATTGGATACACAGTGACACTCAGATCTCCATTCCTGGTTATAGATGCAATATAAAAATGTCCCCCTCCTTTTGTATGGGTCAGACCTACAAAATGAAGAATTTATACATGAAGTACATGTGGATAGATTCTCTCCTAAAATGGTATATGTAATGAATCCTAGATACTATGTACAGATCCCATCTACAAAGCAATAAAAAACATACCCCCTCTCCTGTATACAAAAAAATGTTTATACAAGGGACTTCTCACACCTTGGAAAATTTCACTCTAAATTCTCCCTTCGTACTTAAACAGATTCATTCCACACATAAAACTCATTGTCTTGGGAATTTTTTGATCTCCATAAGCTTTCATCGGCCATTGTCAATAGAATGCTAGATTTATGAGGAAACCCTTCTTTTGAATGTGTATTGATACGCCCCAATATATATTTTTAAAAATCACCCACAAAAAGTGACCATCAACAAAAGGTATGTTCATAATCATGAGAGGAACCTTCTAAATTTGTATGACTCAAAAACATTATCAAGGAAACCCTATTTTCGAACATTATTTAGTGGTCATTCCTCGTGTTCTTATCTTGCACGACTTCTGTTGATCCGAGAATCGTTAAGAATGTGGTTTAAAATTTCCTTCTTCACATATAAAGTATTTCATGTCATCCTTGGCCCAGTAATCCTCACATCACTCATCATTTCAATGACATATGGTCTTTTTCTTGTGACCTAAAACTAAAATACGTCAGGTTAACCAAGTCACATGATTTTAAAATTTATAACAACATTTTCAACACATGGATTTAAAATGTAGTCTTTCCCTATGTGTCAAGAGTACGATGCCCTGGGAAACTGGTTCAAGATTCCCCATATCAGAAACATGGGATACCACTCATTAAAAGATTTTCTGAATGCCCAAAAATAATTCATAGGTGTTCATGTCTTCTTTTTCACATCAAGAAACCATCTTCCTTACCACATGACAGTAAAAAGTGTGGTTAATATCCCTCTTATTCGATGTTACAATTCCCAGACCTTTGTACAGTTTCATTTTTATTCCCATGAGATACATTGTGATGCTCATATCTTATATCCTATTTCATCCACTACATAATAAAAATTCTTATTTCTTTCTTTTTTATTGCTTTTGTGTGGTGGAATAAACATTTTTCACTCCTTGTTTCTCACATTGAGCATAGATCATGTGGGCTTAAGGTCTTGGTTAAAGGATTCCCTTCATAATCTAGTCATGTTAGTTAAAATCTAGGTTATCATGGCTCTAGTATCAATACCTTAAAAGGAATTCTATAAGTCCTTAATACATGACATAAACTACACACTTGACATCTCTTTTGTGATGTAAATTTAAGAACTGTGTGTGGCTTGATTTTATCTTTAATGAGATGCATAGTGCTACCTAGATCCTATATCCTGGTCCATCCACAATATGGGAAATTCCCCCACTCTCCTCTGTATGATTCAGATATTCGTAAGAGGATCTAATACGGGTTATCACCCCATTCATGATCCACTATTAAAAAATTGACCATCTCTATAGAAAATTGCAATTAGTGTGTGGAGCATTTATAAAACTATGTGTGTGTGGATTATCAATTTTTCGAGATATGTAGTGATGTCCATATCATATGTATTGGGTCGATCCACAACATATAAAAAATACCCTATACCTATGTTCGGTTTAGACTTATATAGGGAAACATTTATCCCCATTTTTTGGATAATTTTGATATTAAATTCTCCTTCCATATTCAGGCACTTTCCTTCCGCAAACTAAACTTTGTGTCCAGGTAAATCTCAATCTCGATAAAATTTATATATTCATTGGTAACAGAACATCATATTCTTGAAAAAATCTTCGTCTCACTCTAAAGTAATATGCCCCAGTTGCCTTTACATATGTCTCCCACCAAAAGGGTTTATCAGTGAGAGGATGTTATTGTTTTACTATCCGGTAATATGCCCATATGTCTTTTGTACGTATTCTAAAAAAGTCTGGTTAACCAGAAACAGTTTTTTCTCATGATATTCCTCTTATATCCCCATAAGACCCAAATAGATTCCAATATAACTCTTTAGAAAAAACTCTCATACTATTTCTTAAAAAATCCTCCCCTTCATGCCTGAATATGATGGAACATTATTGGACAAATTACTATGGAAGGGAATTTCATTAGTATTTTCGTCCAAGCTAAATGAACTAAAAAAATTTCCCTCAACTTCCTTTATGTAAGACATTAAACATCATGGCCCATTTTCTGGTTACATGAAATTAAATTATATGATTCCCCAACCCTTTTCAAGGATTGGATTTTCCTCCCATAGTTGGTTAGTCAAAATAATCCCCCCCCCCATACTCAATCCAAATTTTTGTATGAGTGGCTTCACATTCTTGGACAGTTCCAACACAAACTCTCCCTTCATTCTAAGACACATTCCATTCACAAACCACCTTGCATGGTCCTGAGAAATCCTGATCTTCATAAACTCCTCATCCATCAACAATATAATTTCAGTTTCCTGAGAAGACCTTTGTTTTGATTGTGTGTTAATACACCATAGTTTATCTTTATATGAGTCTCCCACAAAAAGATCCAGTCAACTAGAGGTGCATTTTTTCCTAGAAAATACCTATTATATCTCTGGAACCTCTAAAAAATCATGTCGGGAACATATTTTTGAATATATCTTGCAATCAACCCTTGTATACTTGACTCGAATCATTTTTTATACCTAGAAATCACAAAATTATGACTCAAAATTCCCCTTTATGTGTATCTATAGAATTTCAGAACATTATCACCCAATATTCCTTTCTTGGGTCATCATTACATAACTCATGGTAAATTTTTTTCAACCTAAAACACTTGTCACATTAGTTTTTATTTCAAGACTCTAAACTACCCACAAAAAGAGGAAAAATACATTCTAGATTGAAACCCCAGAAAGGGATTCATGGGTAAAAGTCGAGTCTTAGCTCACTATATATTCAATCTGTATGAGCTATGAAAATATTTATCAATGAAAGTAGAAACTAACAAAACTTTTTAGGTTGAAAAGTGCCAATGAAATCCTAAGAAAAATGAAAGTCTTTCCTATTAAGTCATTTTCATCTTATCTTAGGAAAACAAATTGGGTGATGACACAAAAGACACAAATTTTATAGGGACTTTTATATGAATATAGAAATAATAAAAATATGCTCTCCTGTTCTAAAGCTCTATGAAAAAATTAGAGTGTATCTCTATCCCTATTATTGTGAATTCAAATATTTGACATAATAATGTTTTTCTATAAAAACTAGCTTCAATGTTATTTTATAATTAAAGATGAAAATAAGGGTGAATATATAAATGATTGTAATCAAAATCCTTTTCATTTATGGATGGGGAATCTGAGGAAGATCCACAAAATCAGAGTCTCTCTGTCATGTTCTACAAAAATTCAAAAATATAACTCTTCAACAATTATAGGATCTCCTGAGCCCCAACAAGAAAATATTTGAGCTCATCTAGTTGAACAGATTCAGCCTCCTCATCCAGGAGATGTTTCTTTTTTACACTTATTGGGGAGTTTCTACCTCTGCTTCAATCCCTTCCAATAAATGATAAAGTTGTATGAGATCCACTTGGGTGGAATCCATCTCATATTAAAGGTGTGATATTTGGGTATTTCTCGTTAACTTTCTAAATGTCATCCTTCAATTTATTGGCATGATTAATTTAATTCTAGGATAGTTTATCTTTGAGGCCAACATTTTGGATAAGAATTATTTCCTTATTAATACTTTGTTGTGGATCATCATCTTTCTCCCATAGGTGAATTATTTATATCATAATAGTTTGAACCATGTAAAAATATATTCCACTATAACCTATTATATCAAACATGTTATGCGGTTGAGGGAGTCTTGAAGATAAGTCTGCAATGGGTGTCATCAAAATCAGATCCCATATATCCTGCCATAAAAGCTTTAGAAATGCACAGAGAGTATCATGAGCCTCTTGGCTGGCCATGGTGATAGTCACAAGGGGAAAGGTATACTCCAGAATCAGTTCCATTTTGGAATAAACTTGATGTGTCCTTCCTAAAGTGACATGATCCTCTCCCTATATAACATTTTGATTTGTGGTGGAGGCCTCCATTTTGGATTTATATACCGTGACTACTTGTGCTAAAAGAAAAATGAAATTAGTTATTAACATTTCTAGAAGGTAAAGAGAAATGTAAATGAGAATAAATTAATTTGATGGAATTTACCCACTAATGAATCATTTTCTTAGTCAAATTCCTCATGAGGACCCCCAATTGCAACAATTTAAATTGGGATAACCTATTGAGGGACATTCCCATGAGTTTGTTTAGGGTATTGGAGGGAAGGATCCTAATAATTGACCACTTCAAGATCCTCAAATATTATTCCCCTAACATTTGGGGTAATAGGGACCTTAACACCCTGATAATATATTTTTCAAGAAACATTTTCGATAGACAAGTTTCTAAAAATCAATATTTTTAATTTAATGCATTGGATGTAAGGTCGACCATGGGAGAATAAACTAAAAAAGGAAAACTCACATTCGTCCAACTTCTTATTGATTTCCCGAAACTTATCTTGGGAGATAAGTATATAAATATCTAGATTAACTAGGTCCATTATTTCATTATATGTGGAATCAAGTCTTAGAGTATCCTCACCGGTATGGGTGTCTAAGATGTCGGGCATAACACCCAAATTGGCTCCACCATCAGCAGCATTCGTTGTCACATTAGTGGGATTAACCCTTTCAGTCTATGTTGGACCAATATCAGCACTAACACCTTCATAGGATGGTTTGATATCCATGTCATCCCCTTATATAGTGGTTATAAAACTGATTATGGTAATTTATATTTACTTTAATTTTTTCATAGAATCTAAAATATAATAAGGAATAAAATACTTGAACTGGAACATGACACCGTATGATTTTTTTTGTTACTAGGATTCTTTTCCCTCTCTATAGTGACATAAGTAGATATAACCTTAACCCCTGATGCTTCTCCAATTAAGGAAGAAGAATCTCCAATAAAAACCCACACCTCGCCCAGAATGTTCTTTTCAATTCTTGAGGGTTCATCTCTAATACCCTTGAGAGAGGAGTGAATATTGGATACTACAACCCATGGGCATGATTAAGAATTTATTATAGAAAAATAAAAATAAATAGAATGAAGAAAAATCACCCTAACTAATAAAATGGTTGGATAGGCACCTCACCCTCCATTGTTTCATCACTTTAAATATAAGAAGGATAGAAGTTTCTTACTAAAATACAGGTATTAGGGGTAGAATATAAGTATAATCTCCCACCATTTCCTCCTCCCTCATCTTTTGTCCTGAGGAAAGATCCCCTAATTCAAGAGTTGATTCCTCAACCACATAATAGAGCATATGAGACCATAATCCGGTGAAAGGATATCGATTGTTTCTGCCTCTACCCATTGTAAATCAGGGTCTCCCTTTCCTCAGTAATTACCTTTTTCTCAAAATCAAGAATAATAGGATGAATAACGAAAGAAATATAATGAAAAATTAAAATCCTAAGGATTAATTAGGTGTTCCCATTCCTCAGTGAATGTCTCATCAACCCTTTTTGTAGACCCAATTCAATCATGTCAGTTACTCACTTCATGGATGAGATTCAATCATCTGTGGCATAAATGAGAATCTCTAGCTCCAAGATTTATATTCTCAGGTCGATATGGTCAGTTTCATAGTGGACATCCAGTCGGGTATGAATATACTTAATTTTTAAAATACAAAACCCAACATAAATAATTTTAAATAGGTCTTTATCATTATAATTCCTCATTTTCCATGTTTGAACCACCTCTGGCCATACAAATTATAAAGTTTTTCTAAACAGATGTGAAGTATAACTAAAAATCCTTGATTTCATAGGATTCATAGATCTCTACATCATGGTAGTACAGTGGGAAGCTGAAACCTAGTTTTCCTCTTTGATAATTAACTTAGATTATCTAGACTGAATCTTAATCAGAGTATCCCTTTTGACCCTGACTGGTGGACTAAAACATATGTGAGGTCCATTGGGTGAGCTCGGGGCCTCATCATTTCCAGTCCCTAGAATTGGTGGATGATTTCCACTACACATTCCACATCCAATATTCATTAAAGATATAACTCAGCAAACTCCTATTTTCATCACCCCTATGTGATATAATAAAATATAGTACTTCGAATACCAAGTGGTCAAACTAGTGGGAGAACTAGCTGGAGGCGGATTAATTACCAGTTAATTCACCTCCGTAACTATGAGAATTAATATTTTTTTAGCCACCATGGGGTTCCTCACTGATTGAATGTGCATAAGTGGTTATACAGTTATTTCCTTCAGGAACATGAATTGGAATTCAAAATATATGGAGCATAGGCCTCACATAAATCCTTGTCATCAATTTAGGTCACTAGAAAACCTTAAAAGAAGGCAATCCTATAAAACCTCAATTCATCACCAGCATTGTCATCATTAGTTAACTTCATGGTGGGAAGATCCCCATAGGGATATATGTTGAACTCCTTAAATATATTTATTCTCTTTAAGGATTCATCATGCTTTGAGGATAGGGGATAGATACTAGAAATAGCCTGAAAAAATGGTATAAATCTGCCCTAGTAACTTTGATTCTAGTCAACATGACATAAGAGGATAAATGTGATGAAATCCATCTCTACGGTACTTGAAAAATAAACTGAAATTATTAAAGGGCCTTTCCCAATCATCACATGCAGTAGGAACTAATGGATATTCCCTAATATTGGGGTTGACAACCCTATATGATTCCCCACTATAAGCTTGGATGTTATAACTAATGTTCCTGGCCTCATGGTTCCACTAGATTCAAAAACTATAAGCAAGTATATTATTATCCACATTGAAAAGAATCCTTCAAGATTCATCATGGTGGGTTTTCTATACTTTATTGCATACCCCCATCAAGATTACCTTCCATGTTTCAATGTGGTCCAAAACTTACTGGGAATTCCCCGCTTCTCCATTGAGTGACATCCCATGGGAATATTGCATGTTGGAACCTCCCCCTTCAGCTCTAGGAAATAATTTATCAAAACATCATAATGAATACCCCCCCCCCATTAGGTGAGGGTCTTAATTCATTATATCTCAGACTATCTTCAACACCTTGTGATCCCTTACAGGTATCCACTCTATATCTTCCTAGTTTTCTTTTGATGGGATAAACTCATCCTACAAATATATGTGGATGGAATCTCCAAAGATCATATAAATGTCCCATAGAATGATTCATACATCTCCAAACATTAGATAAATGGAATTGTTATATGGGATCAATCATCTTAGAATCTCAAGAATGATATCTATATTTTTGTATGCATACGTCTGATCCACCCAAACAGCTTTCTTATTTTCAACAACCTTAAGTTGAGTTGTAAAATCAATACAGGTCTAGCGTTCCTAGTACTCCCACATCTACTCGGGTATAAATCCCTCTTCTGGGTGCAGGTACCAGCCTTCCCTCCATCTTTTTTATTGGTTAATCTTAGAATCAAAAAATATAGGCTAGTAGCATTTCATCTTTAACTGGGGGGTATGAGGCTTCATTTCTTAGGTATAGCTATTGTGATGCATAAACCAGACCATGGATGATGTTCCCTCATTGATTTACATGCCCTAATATGAGATGTTGGTAGTGGTAAAATTCATGTATTATTGGAATGGGTAAAGTGGTAAATAATTATTCTACTTTGGGATAAAGGAAGCCTTTAACTTTTCATGGTCATATAGCGGAAAATAGTTACACTCATGATATTCAGGATAATTCTTCTTCATGTGATTCACCAAGTCTAGTAGAGTAATGACACATACATGATGATAATATAGCTTAGTGATATCAATAATTATCTTGATACAATTTGGATATTGTTTATTAAAAAATTATCCATCTGATTATCCATTGGGAATATGCAAGTAAGTACTGAGATTTTATTAGGGAAGAATGTTAGTTTCAAAAAGAATCTGAAATTCAGAAATTTTGAAAAGTTATGGAATCGTGCAGGTCACTCACTCAGGTGACCTCTTTCAGTTCAATCGCTCAGGTTACCTTGCACAGGTTACTCACCTAGGTATATGCATCACGTAGGTAACGTCATATCGGGTCTACATGAATGGAGCTTCAGATAACAGATTGGCGCAATGAGGTTACTATCACGATGACAATAATAGTGAGAGGGTTGGAAGGAATAACAGTTAAGGCCTTTGACCTTATTTGTAGACATGGGGACCCCTATGTGGGATATGTCTGAGATACCCTTTTTTGGTCAACCTTCAAGATCCACCAGCCTGACTTACCTGTGTAGCTCTCCCTCTCACTTCTCCCTTGCATGGAATTCAAGTTGTATAATTCATTAATCCCAGAGAATAAAGGTTTTTGAACATAAAAAGAACAAATAATTATGGATATAAAGGATCCATCAACATATTTTTCCTCTACCATAGGATCAGACCCTATTCTTATGATTAGATTCAATTCGAAGTGGGGGATTTTGATAACTCTTCATTTTTTATGCAAGAATGAGAAGTTTTCAACGGGTGATACTTCAGGGAAAAGAGAAGTGAATAATTACAAGGGTTATTCACCTTTCCAAATACATGTTTGGGGGGGCTCAAATCATCATCACTATGTAGGTCCAATCTAGATTCCAGTGACACCACACAAGTCCAACCTATGATCTAGTCGCACAATGTAGGAACCATATAGGTGCTCTTAGGAGAATTGCTCGGGTCATAACTAAACACTGACCTACATGAACAACCTGCATGAGGAACCACCTTCACCCATGTTTCTGTGTTATCCTATAAATAGATCATTGGGGATCCTCAATTGACATGAAAAAATGTGGATAATAGGTAATTAAGTGGAATATTGGGATCAATGTTCCTACATGGTGTAACATACAAATAACCTACATAAAGACCCCCCCCCCCCAATCGATAGGTACTTCCTCGAAGGTCCCCTCCTAAACTAAGTACATGCCCAAGGTGCTTCAAAGGACACCTAAGGAAACCCTTATAGCCTAAAGTATGGCCTCACACAAGTGTTTTTTCCTTGGTTTCAATCATCCAAAGGTAATATCTAGCTCATGTATATCCACTCTTCCCAAAGAACTTCTTGTTTTCCTAGGTTTTCTTACATGTGACACCCTTCAATTCCCTCAACCTTCATCTGTGCTAGTATCTTTCAACTCGCCAAAACTCCTCCTACGTGATCCCCCTTTGTGCCCTTTCTTCATGACACAAATGTCTAGTAACCTCTTTCCTTGGCACTTTTGTCTAAGGGAGAACATATCAAAGCCTTCACCAAAACCTTCAGACTTGCACAACCATATAGAAAGACGCACCAAAGTCTCTCCCATTTGGTTGTGAATTCCTTCATTAAGAGGTGTCCTACACTTGTCCTACCTAATGGGAAGGGCCCTTGGGTTGTGTATAGTTATGAATCCCCTTGGTAAAAAGGACCCAAACCATCGGGTAGTTCTAGGGACCACCCATTATCATACATGGGGGCTGTGAATTTGTTATCATATTCCCATATCTCAGAAATGAGGTTCAATGCTTTGTCATCCCCTTATCATCTCTAAGACCAGGACCTCCCATTTTAGACAATTTGGGGGTCATGTTTTCTTTTCCCTTTAGTGATTTGTGCCTTATAAACCTCTATTATCTAGAACTATAGGAAATTGTATCCATTTTAATGTAATCTCCTAGACTTTATATGTGTCCCTTAATGCCCTTTCTCTCTCCAATCACCCCAGACTCACCCACCAGTGGATGAATAAGATTGTGTGCTCTTCCATATATTTTTATTCCTCTTGTTTCTCACACCGATCATGACTCACAAGGGCTTAGAGGTTAGTGATGATCATGAAATTCACACAATAAGAAGAATATCTCAAAAGATAGTCCTTTTCTGGATCTTCCTCTCTCATTCCATAAGAGGGCCTTCATAGGTGTGTGTCCTTAAAAAAATGTATCTAACCCCATAGTCCACATGTTTAGAATAATGACCAACCATGTTATCACTATCCCAAAGGTCATAAACCCCTATGAGAAAAACCTTCATAGGGCCACTATGGGCATGGGTTCTCACAACCGAACTACATGGGCTTTGATTCTCATCCAAATGGGATATGTAGGAGGCCTCATTGAGGTCCAAATCCAATATCCCAAATTAACACTAATTCTATCTGGGTCATATTCCAAGTATAGTAAAATACATCCTAAGATAACACAATCCATCTAGGTTCCTAGGCCTCTTAAGCATATGTCCCACACCAAAATTTTGATGAGGAATATTTCACTAGGATGTCTTTACTGGGTGATGTTAAACTGTATGGTTTGGTCCCTATAACATAATGTTTAAAGTTAAATGTGTACCAATATATGGCACCAAACTACATGGGTTATGCGTCCTTTCAAAAGGATAAATAGGAAGCCCATCTTATGGGCCCAATCCCGACATCCAAATAGATCCCATATCCCTAGATGAGGATAAATTATAGACTACCCCCACTACATGGATTAAAAATGGCATCATAATAAAAAATAACCAAATAATATCTTATTTGTTAACAAAAGGGAACCATCCATAGAGAAACTCAGAAACATTAAGATGTCTCTGTCAATGAAGAAACTCATATATATAAATATTATTCAAATGCCCATACATGATAATACATAATTGTAAATTCAATGGTGTATCATGTGATACATGTGATTTAATGAAGGATTGATGAATATGTATTAAATATTTAAGAGAGTCTCTGAGTATGCAATAATTCCTCCCAAAAGAGTGTGATAAGACGCACCACCCAACCTCTCGAACATTGTGTGCCCCTAAGCATTGTTGGAGAATTTCCTAACAACAACCTACCTATGGAAATAATGTTTGTAAAACAAATCAAATAAGGTAACCATTTTGTTTTCCCAGATCCAAAAAAACCATTGAAATATATTCAAAAACAATGTCCCAACATGGTTGATTGTGTGACATTCAAACCCCCGCGATTAATCATTGAGGTCTGAATGTTTGTCATATAAAAAATGAATTAAGTGAATAATATATTAAAATACCATAAATTATGAATTATTGATGATAAAATATGTAAATTGGAAGCGTATAAACCATAAAAAATAAATTATATTTATAAAATAACATGTGATGCAAAGAGGGATGTTTTGAGATGGAAACACTTACCTCAAGTCCAGACTTCATTGTGTATGCCTTTTATCCCAAGTATAACACACTTAAATAAATTATTTTTTTCTTAATAAGATTTTTCAAATTTAATGCCTTATACATAAACCATTAAATTAATTAATTTTAATTGTGTATTTAATTAGTTATCGGTTATGTCTACGTCGGGTGTTTTGAGGATTCTCATTTCATAATTTTAAAAATGACATTGGTCTGTTGATTATGGTTGAAGGGGTAATTATTCCATAATCTCTAGAATAATAATAAAGAAATAATTATAATTTTATAGATAAATTATTATTTTCAAAATAATCATTTATTATGGTTATGAAAAATGATCTTTGTTACAATCATGGAGACAGTAGGTCGAATGCACGCTTGTGTAACATTTCCATATTTCAGTGATCTTGATGGAAAGAAGGTAAATGTTATATTATCTTTCCATAATTATTATACTATCATAAATATAATATTATTTTTTAAAATAGACTTAATAATACCATCCATGTGAAACAGTAAAAAATGGATCGCATCACTTCGTGAGGTGGTCGTCCATCATATGCAAAAATGATGTTATCATTCTTTTCTATGGATAATAATGTAATAAGTTATATGTTTTACTAATTTTATAGAATTATTAATATTTCAGGAATTTAGTATATAAATATTAAATTCATCATCATAAATATCCCTCAAATGTGATGATATAAAATGAATTACATCAGTTTGCAAGGCGGTAGTCTTCTATACACATGAACGATGGATTAATTTTCCATTATATGGAATAAGATATGGATAAATATTATGTAATTAACAAAATAAAATATTAATAT
This sequence comes from Viscum album, assembly GCA_963277665.1. NCBI lineage: Eukaryota > Viridiplantae > Streptophyta > Magnoliopsida > Santalales > Viscaceae > Viscum > Viscum album. The sequence continues at coordinate 731,960,186 of OY728155.1, forward strand.
ATAGAATATAATGTTGTAATTATATTCTAATCCTTAATAAATAATTTAATTTTTAAAATAATTAGTAAAAAAGTAGGATCTTGTTGAAGACAATTACCTTCACTTATAAGAACTTCTTTTAGATCTCTTATTAAGAATCGTGAGGTTTATTTTTTGGGAAGAAAAAAGGATATAGAGTGTGGATAAGGATATTGGGGAGACATTTTGGTAGGTTTTGGTTGATAAAAATGGATTTATAGGTGTGAATAAGTGATGGGAGTTGGGACCCATATATAATTGAGGAGGAGTGTCCATTTTATAAGTACCCCAAACTATTCTACAATGACAAGTCACTGAAAATCCAAGTACCTCCAAAATTAAAAAATAAGGGATTATATGGTTACTAACTCCTAGAAAAACCTATATCACTAAAAATAAATATTTTGTAAAAATTGTATCCCCTTTACCTCTAAGGATACTCACATTTACCATTATAATTTTTTCTATGATAATTACTTTTTTTAGTGTTTTTACTAATCATTATGAAAAAATTAAGTTGAAAATATTATTCAATATAAATTATAAGGATTAAAAATATTGATTTCATTTTTTTGTAGTCAATTCAGAAAATTTTCATAATTTTATTTAATATAAAACCAGAAAGCACATTGCAAAATTAGTTTTCAAAAAAATATAGTTTTTAAGGAAAAGTAGATTTTAAATTAATTGTATGACTAGAAATATTCATTATATAAATTTCAATTAACAAATTTATGTTTATAATATATAAATTTATTTTTAATAATTCATCATTAAGGGTTTCTTTGATTATTTAAAATGGAGAAACATTATGCACATAAAAATAGTATTATAAAATGAGCTTTTAAGCCTAAGCATAACCATAAAACTAAAATCCAATATAAAGATCACTAAAATTTGAATTAATTGAATTAAATATAACTAAACAATAAATATGTTAATTTTATATAATATTAATATTAATGATATTTTTACTTACTTAATTTTTAAAAAGAAATGACAGTTTTACAAAACATCGGTAATTTTCCCTATTCATTGAAAATTCATTATTTTCTAAAAAAATACCAAACTTTTACAATGAATATTTATTGATATGATTATTTAAAAAACATTATGTTAATTTTATAAAATAACAATTTGAAAAGTTTCATAAATTAATTACAATATTTTCTCACAAAAACCAATGAAAACAATTTTGAGGGAAAAATATTTTTGGTAGAATGAAATATATTTATTAAAAGTTTACAGCTTATTAATAATTTATAAATACATTTATATAGGTGTTTTCGTCCTATTTCATAAATTAGTAAAAATTATTCATACCCTCCAATTTAACAGCTAGGTTAAATCAGTCATGTTTACAAAATAATATTTTAATATTATATCACGGTTCGTTTAAACTCAGTGTTTCATGTTGCATAAACTATCAACGAAAATGTTATTTTAAAATATCCTGGTGTTTCTAAATCCATTTTTTTATATTTAATTTATATAAGTGATGAAAACTACATTTTAAAAATATTTTTTAGAGTACAATATTTCTTATTTTTTAAAACATTAAACATTAGTTTTATAAATTCAATATAGTATTTCAAAATGATTTATTTTATATTAATAATATTTTTTCAAATTAAAAGGATTTAAAATAATTTTATTTCATTCTTGTATTCTTATAATTTCATAAAGTGATTGTATTATTTAAATTTGTATTTATTCACAATTAACCTAAAACTAATTATTTTAAAAAAAATACCAAAAAAATAACTTGATATAATTTGATATGTTTTATTTGAAAATGAATTTAATTTTACAATATTAAAATTAAAAATTTTAAAAAATTGGTATTTTTAAATAAAATCAAAAATCCAAAGAAAACCACTTTTATTGAAAAATGAGTTTTAAAACATTATGTGTTTTGAATCTTATTTTGATTCAATTAAAAATAAAATTATTGTTTATATATATCAATAATATAAATTATCATAATTTAAACATAATATATTCAGTTTCTTAAAAAATTTAATAGCACATGAAGAGATTTTTTTTGAAAAATAAAACTTTAAGCGTAAAATAATATTTATATTATAATTAATTATTTTTATCATAATAATTTAATTTTTATCAAAAAACTGATATTAAAATATTTTTGTGAATTGTATAATACAATTCTTTAAAAATAATATTCTAGCATATTAAATTATTTTCATAATTTAAAATTAATTTTTTGTTTCACTTTATTCTATATAAAATATATTATTTAAATTTATTACTAACAATACATAACTTTTGTATACCTATTTGACACATGTATATCAACTGACCATATTTTCAATTATCATATTTACAATGAATGTATTTGCAATGACCATATTTGTAATGATCACATTTCATTCCTATATATAGTCTTTCTAAAATAATTCATTCCACACTTACTTATTAAGTAACACTTCTCATCTCCACAGTTCTCACAACATGATTTACCCTTTCATTGTATTCTTTTTCATTGTATATTTTTCTATACTAATGGTTATCCTAAAAAAATGATAGTCTAGTGGGTTTCCAAGTTTTAAAATTTTTATTTTCTTCTATATATCATCACCTTTAAATTTTTACACTTCTAATGGATGTAATCATCCATAGAATATAATAATTCATTTTATCATACATATAATATCTTGTACCTTGATTGTAATGTTCCATTATAATTGAATAATGTTTCATTAGTTTGGGCCTTATCTTTAATCACATAATCTCTAATCAAGTTTTAATTCATTTTGAAAAAATAAAAAAAATTAATGGATCCTGAAACATAGGGAATTACATTCTCCCCCATTAAAAAATTTCATCCTCACAATTTTAACTATCCACAATGGAAAAATATAAGGGTATCTAAAATATAGACACAAATCAAGATATAATTTATAGATAGATATCATCCTTACAAACCTGGAATCTTATCTTTTTCCTCATAATAAGATTTTCTATAATATAGAGATTTTTTACAACCATTTTTGACAAAATACTATTTTTATACAATATCAGGACCTAGATTATATAATTTTTTTTCTAAATGGGGTTCATAATAATCCATTCATTTATATACTATCGTAGGTTAATAGGAAATGTGATATCATTATTATAAATAATTTTTTATCTCAGTGGAGAGAACTAATCCATTTTAAAATCACATTAAATTCATATTAAGGAATGATAATTATATTTTAGTAGGTTAGGTTCCCATAAAATTTAACATTTAATTCAATAACCATACAACATGAATGTATCATTAATAATCAAAAACATCAGGGTGGTGATACAGTACTCTTAGAAAAATTCTCATATATATATATATATGATTACATAGAATAAAACACCAACAATACATTCACAACTCTATAGTAGAGGATAAGTGCACCTTAAATATCATGATCCACTTTAGTTATATTCATCATATATATTTTCCCCTTGTTCCCTTGTTCAAGGAGGTGGTCAATTCATATTCTCCTAAATAGTCCATGGATAGAGCATCAATTTTCATAATTCCCAAACTCCTTGCATTTGAATAATTGATGTATGGATAGTGTATTACTAATTACATTTATATCAACCATTATATTGTATGACCTCTTTATCTCTCCTTCATAATCCTGAGATCGATGGCCAATCCTTCCACACTGAAATCATTTTCTTAATCCTTTGATCATTCCCTTTGGTTTTTCTTCCCACGTTTTTAAAATGTAAGAAATTGAATATTCTTTGTTTCATTATATTTGTAACCTGAACATCTATAATACTTCATACTTATATTCTTTTTTGTTTTTGGTATTTTGAATATATTCACATAATTAATCATAATTCATAATAGATAGTTTATCATAATTGTGATATTTATCACTCAAGACCTTATCCTGTTAGGTTTCCCGATAGGAAAATACCCACATTTTCCAGGACACCCATCATTAAATTTATTTTTTATGGATTTTTCCGTTACTAAAACAAACATATATAACAAGAGGGATGAAATTTATAAGAGTATTATCATAAATAATCATATTAAAATTAATCCACATGAAGTATCACATTATAACAATATCATGTTATCATATAGATCATCCAGTTTAACTTTTAATAGACTTGATTAATCTTATATCAGTCTCAATTTATCCAATATCATTCTTTGTTATACCTAGGTTAGTTTGAGTTAGTTTCTATTATACTTATTAACCTAATACAAATAATAAAGGTCCTAAATTACAATGAACATTCTTAAAAATCATAAAACCAAAAATCATTGAAATCTATCCTCTTAAAATATACCTTAACCTTTATCCAAGAACACATATATCAATTAATATGTACATTAATTTATGAACCTTTATGTTTAAATCTATGTTATCCATGGTCACATTAATATTAGTTTATCTAACTTAAATATATTCAAATATATCATAATTATTCATAATGATAATGTGAATTAACTAAATAATATCCCTCAAGAGTGTCAAAATAGGTGTCTAGTTATGTCTATTTATCATGAACCGGATTATGATTCATTTATTACCTAGTATGACAATTTCAGGGATACTAATCCTACGTACATTTGTTCCAAAACCTGTATCCAGATGTAGTATCCATAAAGGTATATTATTTCATGGAAAACCATGTAATCCCTACTTTACCAAAACTTCATGAAGTTGTCCAATTCTTTGACTCATCCCTTAGACTTGTCCCTTGGGTTTTCAATAAAGTTCTCTACACTAATCACCAAAATAACAAAACCCTATTTTGATAACTGATATAAACCAAGCTCAAAAATAGAATTATTTCATTTTTTTTACATTAAAAACCATCTCATTAACAAATAGTTTCACAAACTGCAGAACTGAGAATTTAGTATCTTGGAATATTAGCAATATAAACAACTCATTTTACAATAATCATAAAAACTACACTGTAACCAGTCAACTATAAATCCATGTATAAACATCTCAATAAAATACCCATATTTGTATCTAGGGTAAAGAAAACATAAGAAATGGGTGATCTTAAATGTCTATTAAGGTAAATAGGTCATAATAGTTAGATCATAAACCTGAGAGAAACCCCCAATAAGGGAGAAATATCTCACAAAAACAAAATTGAATCTGAAGTGACAATCATAAAACATTATTGAGTATTAAGGATCATGAAATAGGAACATAAGACCAAATATATTTTATTAAAATCATGTATTTTACGTATATAATAGAAATAAAAATGAACAAGAAATCATAATAAAATAAAGTGGAATATATTTAGAACATGGAAAATTATAAACCTATTGCATAACTTGTAAATAAAGAAAATTTTATACAATAATCCCATAAATAATACTAAGAAAATATTATGAACAATTCTAGGTATATCCACACTTTATGTTATGAAAAAATACAAGTATTTCCACTATTTAAATTTAAAAAAAATCAAGTATGTCAACCCATTATTTTGGGAACAAATTAAAGTATGTCCACCCTTTACACAGTGACCAAAACCAGGTATGTCCACACTTCATTATCTCAAGACATGTAAAACCTTACCCAATGAATTTGAGGGAGATATAGTACCCTATCTATCATCATCCATATATATGGGTGCCAGTTAAAATTAAATCATTCATCTTATCGTATAGAACCCATGGGGATAAAATAGGTTTCATAACATTTCTAAATGGTATCAAATAAAATATCTTTTCAAAATACTTAGTTGAATAATTCCAAAAAAAATGATAACCCAAAATTACTATTTATTAATATCACATATTTGGTGATTTATGATTTATTACTCTATCGGAGTAGAATCATTGAAAAATAGAATCGAAATCATGAAAATTGTTTTTTCTTAGAAAAAATTTCTTAATATCATATTAAAAATATGTTATTTTCAATTCACCTTAAAAAAAATTTTAAGATGAATAGAAAAATTAATAAATCATTAATTTAAAATAAATTAAAATAAAGATATCGTGAGTATAAATAAATCATATATAAAAAATGTTTATCAGAAAGGAATAATTGAAGATCATGGAAAGAAAAGCCTTTTAAATATTTTAAAATACATTTTTAGACAAACCAAACCATTAAAATTATATTGAAACCCATTTTTAAACATTAATAAAGTTAATATAATAATAATAGGTGATAAAACTAATTTAAGTTCCCACTAGTGAAAGGAGAACATTGTAGGGAAGTAAAAACATGGATACGAAGCAAAAATATATAAAAAAATATCTTAATCAACTACTTCATAACATTATTAAAATAGATATAATTTTATAAATATCATTTATAATAATTTATTACAAAAATATTTGTTAGTTAGACCCTATTTTCATCATTATATGTTTTTTGTTGTGATTTTTTGTGCTAGTTTTGTAATTTCAGTGTCAATACTTATATATATATCTAGAGTTTATCTTTATGATATCACTACATGAATTTTAAAATAGTTTCTATGATGATTTATAAATTTCTATTTTCATTCCATAATTTTTTTAGTTATGATTCATAATGATGAGTTCGATGATGATATTGTTGTAGGATCGAAATATAATATGAGATGCTCAATATACAAGAGGGGGGGTGAATTTTATACTTTAAAAATTCCTTTGAAACCTTTAAAGTTAGTTAAGAAACTATATTTTCTTTAAGAAAAGGAAAGAGCTAAGTTTAACAAAGTTAAACTAAGTAAATTCACAACACCTCTAACACCGAACTAAACTTGTAAAGAGATACCAAAAGTAGGTTCCGGAAATATGGTTCCAGAAATTGAAACTTAACAAAAGTTACAATATGATATTCTACCTTAAAGCGTATAGAATCAAAATGAGTCAGAGTAAGTAAGGAAGTATAAGAAAGTTATACTTTCCTTAAGATACAAAATGCAGCGGAATAGAAACAAGTAGTAAAACTACAAGAAACAAGAATAAGTCTTTTAACCCAAAAAAAGGGTATCCAACAACCTTGGATAAAGGTCCCTTGATTTATACTTTCAAGCAAGTCTGTCTTACCCACACCAGGGTAAGCCCTCGATACGAAGATCGGAGTCTCTGTCTTGCTATCCCCGCAAGCCCTCAACTTCAAGGTAGTTGGAAACCTCTGTCTTTCTCAGCAAGAAATCCCTCGATCTTTAAGGTAGTCGGCACCTCTGTCTTCCTATCCCCGGAAGCCCTCGAATGTAATCACCAACATTTGGAGTCGCACGAAGCTTTGAGAGTTAATAAGAGACTCTCTCTCTAGAAATCACTTCAACAACATGTAAGCACTTTTTCAGCAATCAGCTATTGTCCATCAGCATCGAGCTCTTTCAAATGAGCTCCTATTTATAGGTAAGGTCGGCTCCTCTCCAACGGTCATATTTTCCTTAAAGATCGGAGGGACCTGTACACGTGTCACTTAGACAACGGTTAGTTTATAACAAAATGGATGACATCGTTTTATAACAAAGTGAGTGTAACAGAAAGTACGACATCGTTTTAAACTCTAACATAAAGGTTCGGAATAGAAACTTCGGAGTGAAGGTTCGGAATGAATAAATTCAGAGTGTATAAAACAATGATAATCAGATTCTGTTTAACAGGTGAATTCGGAATGAGAATTCGGAATAGGAATTCGTCATCAGAAATCGTAATGAGAATTCATCATCAGAATTAGTAATGAGAATTCATCATCAGAATTCGTAATGAGAATTCATCATCAGAATTCGTAATGAGAATTCATCATCAGAATTCGTAATGAGAATTCAACATCAGAATTATTAATGAGAATTCATCATCAGAATTCGTAATGAGAATTCATCATTGGAATTCGTAATGAGAATTTTTCTTCTGAATTCGTAATGAGAATTCAGAATGGGATTTCTTCATTAGAATTCGTAATGAGAATTCTTCTTCAGAATTCGTATCCTGAATCTGGAATAGAACTTAGTCAGAGTTCATATCCGGAATTCGGAATGAAACTTCCTTATAGTTCTTGTCCAGAATCCGAACCCTAAAACAGAATGCTTTATATCAAAGTTTCAATGATTCCGAGAAAATGAATCCGAAACTCATACTTAAGAAAAATATGAATGAAAATATGATAAGGATAATTTTTCTTATAAAAGCGATTTTCCTTAAGAAAGCAATTTTCCTTATAAAAGAAATTTTCCTTAAGAAAGAAATTTTCCTTAAAGATAAGGTGTTTGTGATTTTCAAAACAAGAAGGAATGGAAAAGTCATAAGGAAAACCTTATTGACTCAACAATCTACCCCTTTTTGGAAAGCACAAACATCCTTACGAAAAAGCTATTCCAAGAAGAAAGAAACACATTAAAGCTTATCTCCCTCGGTTTAAGGATATAGATGAATACGACTAACTCCCCCTTAGGCTTTGAAACTCTGAGGATCGTATTCATATTTCTGGAGTGATGTTTCATTAGAAGGTCTTCTTTAAGAAAAACTCCCCCTTAAACAAACTCTTATTAGAATTCGTTTTCCTTGGGTATTTTTCTTTCTCCCCCTTTGATAAACTCTTATTAGAGTTCCTCGTTTTCTTAAGGATCTTTTCCTTCTCCCCCTTTGTGATTTTCAAAAAGAATTGGAGGGAATGGAAAAACATAACAAAGTACCTGAAAAAATTAGTAATGACAACAATAGAAACAACAAGTACGACTTTCATTAAAATTAGAATCTCGACAACAAAAAAATACAACAAAAAGATCGGATTGGTTATTTCGGATCTTTCTCCTTCGACATTAGCCCCTTAAGAATCGTCTTGATCTTCTTTAAGTCTTTGTGATCTTCCTCTGCTTGCTTCTCTAAGACGACTATTCTTGCTGACTGAGCTTCAATTATTTCTTCCTGAGCCTTCAACTTTTCTTCCTGAGCTTTCATCTTCTCTTCCTGAGCCTTCATCCTTTCTTCAAACTCGATCCGATAATCCCTTTCAAATTTCCAACTTTGATTAACGGAATTGAGCTTTCCATTCAGATCTCTCACTTCCTGAATCTGAAAGTTCTTTTCCTCTGTCAATTTCTCTTCGAAGGATGCAGTCAGCTCATTAATCTTCTTGTCTTCGGTCTCAAAGGCATCTTTAACATTATCTTGAAACTCATCAAGCAACCTCATCTCTTCCACATTCTTCTTCGACCAGCTTGTCATCCTCTTACAAGATCTTTTATGAGCTTCGTAACCAACAAAGAATGTTTTGAACTGAGCTTCAATCTCAACACACTTATCCATAACCATCGATACGGAGTTGGTTTTCTGATTCAACGCATGTTGGAGCATCTGGCATCATGAATCAATGCTTGAGAAGGTCGGAATGGTTCCTACCAACTTCTTCAAAGACTGAACAACAAAATCATGCCCCAACGAAGATGACTCTGAATCTGAAATCTTGCTCGGAGAATTTTCTTCCTCAATAAGCTCCAATTTCCTCTTAGAAGAACTACCAGCTTCCTTCCTCTTTCTTACTACTGAGCTCGGAGTCTCGGTAAGAATTTTCTTTCCCTTATCTTTTTCTGGAATAGAATCCTGTTCTGGAGTTTTCTTTTCACTGTCAGAAACTTGAACAACCAAATCTTCCTCATCAGCAACTTCTTGAACACCAACCTCTACGTTTCCCATCTGAGCAATATCTTGTAAAAGTTGTTCTTCTTATCCACGATAGGCAACTTCTTCTTCTCCTTTCTCTTCTTCCATCATAGGAGTGACAAGCTTCGAAGATTCAGCTTCTGAAGTCCGGAGTGATAAGTGTTCTGAAGGAGTTCCCTTGTACTCATCAACTTGTTTTAGCACATCTCCTGTCTCACCACTTCCTTCAGCAGCCTCTTCAACTTGTTCCACTTGTTCTACTTCCTCAGTATTTGTGACAACAGCCTCTTCCGAAGCAACAAGATTTCTTCCTGGAGTCTCAGGTAGAGATTCCAGGGAGAAAGATCTCGGAACTGGGATAGTTGCTGAAACTATTTCGTTGAACTTCAACAAAGCTTGAACATCCTCGGCTTCTGACATTTTCTTCTTAAGCTTCTTTTACTTAGCTTGTTTCTCAAGCTCATCAGCAGCTTTCTCCTTCAAAGCTTTAGCTTCCGCAGGGTCCAATCCGAACTGCGGATCCCCTTCTTTCATCTTCTCTTTGTCAGCTCTCCACTTTGTAACGACTTCATCAGGATAGGTCTTCTTCTTCTTAGGCTTTGGTGGTGCGGAGTGGACTTCCTTAGACTTAGGTTCCTCGGCTTCGACTACCACTTCTTTCAGTTTTCTCTTCCTTACCGGCTTGGATGATTCCGGATCAGCAGATTTCGGAGTCACTTCTACTTGAGGAGGTAGATCAATAAACTTCCCAGACTTCTTGTCAAAATCTATATTCATCCTTTTAAGCGTGCTATCACTAAGCAACATGATCTTTCAAACTTTCGGTTTAGAACTGCAAGCTACCTTGAAAGATTCTAGGCACCTAACTATGATCTTTGATAATATTGCTGGGTACATGATAATCTGAGCTCTCAGATTCCCCTTCTTCAAATTCTCAATATTAAGAAGAATATGCTTCATCAAGTTAAACTTTCTTAGATTTATCAAGAAATCTAAGATATATATCTCACTCTTCTTCAAGCTATCCTTATCACCTTTTCTCGGTACGATAAGCCCTTGCACCCATAACTCCAGAATCCGGAAGTTTGTAGATAGGCTTGCAATTTTGGAGCCTTGTCATCATCCAATCCGAGAGTTTCTAAGGCTTTTTCCTTGTTGAAGCTACCCTTGGAGTCTGGCAATACGTGAGAAATAAACTCAGCTTCACCTTCATAAGATAACCCTACCAAGCTTGCAGCCTTGGTGTAAGAAATCTTATATGTCTTGCCATATGATTTGAACGAAAATTTTTCTCTATTGTCTTCCTCGAAGAAAGCAACTGACTCATAAAACTCAACAAGAAAATCTGAGTACACTTCATCTTGGTTGCCGGTTTTTGATACCACAACATCTTCCCAGCCATTTAACTTGATATTCTTTGAAATGACAGAATCGTAGTTGCTGAAGAAAGTCGGATGAACTAACCTTTCTCTGTATATTAACCACTGAGATATAGGCTTGGTTGAAGACATTTCTTGAGAAGCTAACTCTGCAGACATTCGGATCTGAAGTCTTCTGAGATATTCGGAACAGAGAAGACTGAAGTTCGGAGCGGAGAAAACTGTGGTTCGGAACGGCCTTAAATCCGAGAGTCAGAGCTTCAGCACGCGAAAGCATGAAACCGATGTGGGACTAGGAATTAGGTCCCCTTTATATAGGCAACGAGATGACGGTTGACATTCCATAGATGATCTAACGGTTGGAATGAGCTGCGATCAGATCTGACGGTTGAGAGCTTGAATCCGATCTTTTTGAGGTTTTATTAAAACAAGGATTTAAGAAAACTAAAAACCGAAAACAAAATATAAGAAACTGCCAGCAAGTAAAATATGATTACGAAAACTTCAGTAAGGAAATCATACCTTTCGGATTAGCTTAGGAAAGTTGTTCGTAATGGGTAATATAAAGATGACTACGAAAAACTCAATAATAAAAAAAACGAAAAACTCAATACGAAAAACTCAATACGAAAAACTCAATACGATAAACTCAATATGAAAAACTCAATACGAAAAACTCAATACGAAAAACTCAATTCGAAAAACTTAATTCGAAAAACTCAATTCGAAAAACTCAATTCGAAAAACTTAATTCGAAAAACTTAATACGAAAAAGAGAAAAAAACTTGTTATAGAAGATTCAGTACGAAAGTTCCGTTATGAAAATACCAGTACGAAAGTTTTTCATTCTGGAAATTTCCAATACGAATACTTCCATTCCAGAAGTATTCTGTACGAAAATATCCATTCTGGAAAATTTTCATTCCGGAAGTTTTCATTCCGGAAATCTTTATTCCGAAAAGTTTGAAAACAAATTTTGAAAAACTTTGTTTAAACAAACAATAAAATGTACTCCCCCTATGAAAAGGAGTTTATTACTGTAAGGATACTTTTTCAACAGAAAGTTACTTGAGAAAGATTACCTTACGGTTATCATTCCTAACTTCTGTTTAATATATTCAAATATATCAGAAGGCAAAGACTTTGTGAATATATCAGCAAGTTGATCTTGCGTTCCGATAAACTGAAGAATAATATCTCCTTTAAGTGTGTGATCCCTAAGAAAGTGATGCCTAATATCTATGTGTTTTGCACGAGAGTAATGTGCAGGGTTTTTACTTAGGGCAATGGCGCTTGTGTTATCACACAAAATTTGAGTTTTAGTAAAACTCAAGCCATAGTCTGTGAGTGTGTGTTGCATCTACAACACTTGTGCACAACAACTTCCAGCTGCTACATATTCAGCTTCAGCAGTGGAGATTGATACAGAATGTTGCTTCTTGCAGGACCAAGAAACTAATGAATCTCCTAAGAAATGACAAGTTCCGGATGTACTCTTTCTATCCATTCTACATCCACCAAAGGCAGCATCAGAAAAGCTTTTTAGAACAAAATCATTTCCAGAAGTATAAAATAATCCTAGATCCATGGTTCCCTTAAGGTAGCGAAAAATTCTTTTAACTGCCTTTAAGTGAGATTCCTTAGGATTGGATTGATATCTTGCACATAAGCATACTGAAAACATTAAGTCTGGTCGACTAGCTGTTAAGTAAAGTAGACTTCCAATCATACCTCTAAAAGATGTTTGATCTACTGGTTTCCCAGCTTCATCAAGATCTAAAGAGTTTGAGGTACCAATAGGAGTACTTATACTCTTAGTGTTGTCATAACCATACTTTTTAAGAAGATCTTTAATATACTTATGTTGAGATATGTAGGTTCCTTCTGGTTTTTGAGAAATTTGAAAACCAATGAAAAATGTTAACTCACCCATCATACTCATTTCAAACTCAGATTTCATTAGACTAGAAAAAGAGTCAGTCAAAGATTGCTGAGTTGAACCAAATATAATGTCATCAACATAAATTTGAACAATCAAATCATTTTTCTTATCTTTCTTTATAAAAAGGGTTGGATCTAAATTTCCCTTAACATAGTTATTTTGAAGCAAAAATCCAGTGAGTCTATCATACTGTGCTCGTGGGGCTTGTTTAAGGCCATACAAAGATTTGGTAAGTCTAAAAACATGATCAGGATGTTTTGTATCTTCAAAGCCAGGTGGTTGTTCAACAAAGACTTCCTCTTGAACATAACCGTTAAGAAAAGCACATTTCACATCCATTTGATAAAGTTTGAAATTAAAGAATGCTGCAAAGGCAAGTAGAATACGGATAGATTCAAGTCTAGCTACTGGAGCATAGGTTTCTTCATAGTCTATTCCTTCTTGCTGATTATAGCCTTTAGCAACAAGTCTAGCTTTATTTCTAACAATGATTCCATTTTCATCACATTTATTTCTGAAAACCCATTTTACTCCAATAACAGAAGTTTCCTTAGGTCTTTCAACCAAGGTCCAGACTTTATTCCTTTCGAATTCATTTAGTTCATCTTGCATTGCTTTGATCCAATCATCATCACCTAAAGCTTCATCAGTGCTTTTAGGTTCTAATTGGGAATGAAATGCTAGATGTTCTACTTCATTTCTTAAGGAACTTCTAGTCCTTACAGGTTGATTTACATCACCAATGATACTATCACTGGGATGATTCTTAAGAAACACCTGATTTGGGTTTTGTAAAACCTGTTCATCAACATAGGGTAGAAAGTCTTCTGGGGTAAATGTTTCAGAAGTATCTTCTAGAACAATTTCCTTATCAGAAGGTTCTTCTATCAAAGGTTGATAATCAGTTTTTGAAAACACATCCGAAGATGTAAGTTGAGATGGTTTAAAAACAAAAGGATCAGACTCATCAAATTTTACATGTACTGTTTCCTCAACAGTACAAGTGTTTTTATTAAAAACTCTATAAGCCTTAGAGGTTGTGGAATATCCTAAGAAAATTCCTTCATCAGACTTTGGTGCGAATTTATGTAAGTTATCTTTAGTATTCAAAATGAATACTTTGCAACCAAAAACCTTGAAGTAGGAAAGTCTAGGTTTTCTACCATTCTATAACTCATAAGGAGTTTTATTAAGAAAAGTTCTAATCAAAACTCGATTTATAGTATAACAAGAAGTACTTACAGCTTCAGCCCAGAAATGTCTAGAAATAGAATATTCACTCAACATGGTTCTAGTTACCTCTTGAAGAATTCTATTTCTTCTTTCAACTAAACCATTCTGTTGAGGAGTTCTAGGTGCTGAAAAATTGTGAGTAATACCTTTCTTACTACAAAAAGTTTCAAAATCAGAATTTTGAAATTCTCCTCCATGATCACTATGAATAGTTTTCAATGGAAGGTTTTTCTCATTTTTAACTTGAGATCTAAAACTTTTAAAATAAGAAAAATCTTCAGATTTCTTTGCTAGAAAATAGACCCAAGTAAATCTAGTGTAATCATCAACTAGAACAAACACATAGTATTTGCCTCCAATACTTCCAGTTTGTGTTGGACCAAAAAGATCCATGTGCACCAACTGTAATGCATCAGTTGTTGAGACTTCACCGATTGACTTAAAACTAGATTTATGTTGCTTGCCATATTGACAAGGATCACAAACTTTAGAAGAATCAAATCTAAGCTTCGGTAGATCCTTAACAAGTTTCTTCTTAGAGAGTTTACATAGGTTCCTAAGATTACAGTGTCCTAGTATTCTATGCCATAACCAAGAATGATCTTCCATTTCACTTAGGCAAGGTAAATCTTGGCTTCTTAGGTCTTCTAGGTTCAAAGTGTATACATTCTCTTTCCTATTGGCTGAGAGAATAAATTCTTCCTTGGAATTGTGAACTAAGCATTTATCATTCCTTGAATTCACAAGGTAACCTTCATCACATAACTGACTTATGCTAATGAGGTTGTGCTTAAGACCTTTAAAAAAAAGAACATTTGAAATCAAAGTTTTACCAAGAAAAACTATATTACCAATACCAACAATCTCTCCCTTAGCATTGTCTCCGAAAGTTACCTTTCCTCCTTTCGTTTTGATAATCTTTTCAAAAAAACTTTTGTTACCAGTCATGTGCCGGGAACATCCACTATCCATGTACCAAATATTGTTGCTGGAACTTCCTTTATTTTCCTAAAATCAAGAACAAAGTTAGATTTTCGGAATCCAAACTTGTTTGGATCCGAGATTTCCAGACAATAAAATTTTAGGAACCCACATTTTCTTAGAAAAATAAGCTTTGTGAAAACCTAAGGATTGGGTTTTGTTTAAGGAACAATTTTTTGCCCAGTGACCACCACATTGACATTTAGTGCAAAATGGGTCACTCTGAGGAACAAAATAATTGTTACTGAAAACTGGTTTTGCATGGGTATAACCAAATCCGGATTTATTTCTTAAAGGTCGTATTTGAGAATACATCTTATCAAAATTTTCTTTACCATGGGTAATGTTTGATAAACACTTCTTTAAGGAAAAAATTTCGGACTTGAGTTTTACAACCAAGTTTTTATCCTCAAAATCATTAGTTTTAGAACTAGAGTTAGGCTCGAAAACATTTTTCTTAGAAATTACTTTTTCTAACTCTTTAGAAATTTTATTCTTCTCAGAACTTACTTCCTCAATATTTTTTGAAATATTTTCAAAATCAGCATTTTTCTTATCAAGATCTTTAGAAAGATCTGATATCTCTTTATTAAGAATAGAATTCCTAGAATTTACCTTTTCAAGTTTCTTGTTGAGTTTGGAATTCTCAATCTCAAGAAGTTCAGCAAACCTAGAGACTTCTTCATAAGTAGGTAAAGTATTTTCCTCATCAGAAGATGATTCTTCATCAGAAGAGTTATAATACTTACTATCATTAGAATTTAAAGAAACATTGGTCAATGATTCAGCATTTCATACCTTAGCCATAAGACAATGATTATTAATAGGTAATCTGGCTATAAGACCAAGATTCTTCTGTCCTGAAGATTCATATTCAGAAGATTCATCTGAAGAGTCACCACCACTGGCACTCTAGGTGTCATTAGCTTTCAGAACTTTCTTAGCTTTAGCTTTGTAATACTTCTTTCTGTTCCTGTCTGAATGTCTTTCCTTTCTTTCTTTCTTTTTTGAGCATAGGGAAATCTGGTCTAATATGTCCAGCTCTTTTGCATTCATAACAAGTTACTTCTCCATCTTTCTTATCTTTCCTGTCCTTCTTCTTATACTTGGATTGAAAGTTTCTCTGTCCAGCTATCTTGTTCATCCTTCGAGCAAGATTGGATAATTCATTTTCTGAAACTTCACTCTCACTAGATTCGGATTGGAAAATAACTTTCTTAGACTTGGATCTGGTTACTCTCTCAGGAGTCTTAGCTTTCATCTGATTCGAAGTTGTAGTAAAAGCAACAGTACCATTTCCATTCTTTTTCTTGATGTTGTCAGCATCTCTCTTCATTCTAGTTTCATGTTGTAGAAGAGTTCCAAATAATTCATCAAGAGTAATTTGAGTGACCTTCTTGTTCTCATCTATAGCTGTTCTCTTGGATTCCCACTCATTGGGAATAATTTCAATTATCTTGTCCACAAGAGCTTCATCATCTAATCCTTTCTCTCCCATAGATTGTAGACTGTTGATGATAGTCATAAATCTTTGTTGAACTTTACAGATAGGTTCTCCATAAGGAAAATTGAAGCCATGATATTCAGCTCTAAGCATAGCTCTTCTAGTCTCAATCACCATAGAAGTCCCAAAGTGTGTAACCTCTAACTTCTTCCATATACAATTAGCTGCTTCACAAGAAGAAATTTGGCTATATATATTTCTAGTCATTAAACATAGTAAAGTGTTGCGTACCTTATAGTTGAGTTGATATTCTTTCTTTTCCTGGTTAGTAAAGGTTCTGACTTCCTTGTCAGGAATTTTATAGTCACCAGTAAGCATGACAAAGTTATCTACCCCAGTATTGATAACAAATGTCTTCATACGATCTCTTCAGTATTCATAATCATTACCATCAAATATAGGTGGTCTTGTAGGATTCAGATTGTCAATCGATCCAACATTAATTCCTGTCATACTAAAAATAACTTTGCACACAAACTTGTTTGTAGCAAAGATTCGTTATAACAAAGTTCGGAATAAGAAAAGTTCGGAATGAAAAGTGAGCAAGAAAAACTTGTATGTGAGTACAAGTATTTCAGTAACCTTGGCTCTGATACCAAATGTGAGAATGGTATAGAGTAAGAGGTTTCCAACCTCTGATACCAATTGTAGGATCGAAATATAATATGAGATGCTCAATATACAAGAGGGGGGGTGAATTGTATACTTTAAAAATTCCTTTGAAACTTTTAAAGTTAGTTAAGAAACTATAGTTTCTTTAAGAAAAGGAAAGAGCTAAGTTTAACAAAGTTAAACTAAGTAAATTCACAACACCTCTAACACCGAACTAAACTTGTAAAGAGATTCAAAAAGTAGGTTCCGGAAATATGGTTCCGGAAATTGAAACTTAACAAAAGTTACAATATGAGATTCTACCTTAAAGCGTATAGAATCTAAATGAATCAGAGTAAGTAAGGAAGTATAAGAAAGTTATACTTTCCTTAAGATACAAAATGCAGCGGAATAGAAACAAGTAGTAAAACTACAAGAAACAAGAATAAGTCTTTTAACCCAAAGAGAAGGGTATCCAACGACCTTGGATAAAGGTCCCTTGATTTATACTTTCAAGCAAGTCTGTCTTACCCACACCAGGGTAAGCCCTCGATACGAAGATCGGAGTCTCTGTCTTACTATCCCCGCAATCCCTCAACTTCAAGGTAGTTGGCAACCTCTGTCTTTCTCAGCAAGAAAGCCCTCGATCTTTAAGGTAGTCGGCACCTCTGTCTTCCTATCCCCGGAAGCCCTCGAATGTAATCACCAACATTCGGAGTCGCACGAAGCTTTGAGAGTTAATAAGAGACTCTCTCTCTAGAAATCACTTCAACAGCATGTAAGCACTTTTTCAGCAATCGTCTATTGTCCATCAGCATTGAGCTCTATCAAATGAGCTCCTATTTATAGGTAAGGTCGGCTCCTCTCCAACGGTCATATTTTCCTTAAAGATCGGAGAGACCTGTACACGTGTCACTTAGACAACGGTTAGTTTATAACAAAATGGACGACATCGTTTTATAACAAAGTGAGTGTAACAGAAAGTACGACATCGTTTTAAACTCTAACATAAAGGTTCGGAATAGAAACTTCGGAGTGAAGGTTCGGAATGAATAAATTAAGAGTGTATAAAACAATGATAATCAGATTCTGTTTAACAGGTGAATTCGGAATGAGAATTCGGAATAGGAATTCGTCATCAGAAATCGTAATGAGAATTCATCATCAGAATTCGTAATGAGAATTCATCATCAGAATTCGTAATTAGAATTCATCATCAGAATTCGTAATGAGAATTCATCATCAGAATTCGTAATGAGAATTCATCATCAGAATTCGTAATGAGAATTCATCATCAGAATTCGTAATGAGAATTCATCATTGGAATTCGTAATGAGAATTTTTCTTCTGAATTCGTAATGAGAATTCGGAATGGGATTTCTTCATTAGAATTCGTAATGAGAATTCTTCTTCAGAATTCGTATCCTGAATCTGGAATAGAACTTAGTCAGAGTTCATATCCAGAATTCGGAATGAAACTTCCTTATAGTTCTTGTCCAGAATCTGAACCCTAAAACAGAATGCTTTATATCAAAGTTTCAATGATTCCGAGAAAATGAATCCGAAACTCATACTTAAGAAAAATATGAATGAAAATATGATAAGGATAATTTTTCTTATAAAAGCGATTTTCCTTAAGAAAGCAATTTTCCTTATAAAATCAATTTTCCTTAAGAAAGCAATTTTCCTTAAAGATAAGGTGTTTGTGATTTTCAAAACAAGAAGGAATGGAAAAGTCATAAGGAAAACCTTATTGACTCAACAATTATCTTGATAATTTTAGCAAATAAGGGATGGAATCTTAATTGTGAGTTAGATATTACCATTACTATTACAGAACCAAAAAAATATTTATGTACTTATTATTGTACACTATCACCATTAATTATGTTTCCTTATTTATCCATGATAGAAAATAATATGTGAAAAATAAAATAGGTCACTTTAATGGAGGTGTAGTTCGCACGTACGCATAGGTGATGAATTAGTTTACATAGAATGTAAAGGATGTTTGAATTTTTTTTATTTTAATAATATTAATATTATTTAATTAATCATTTTTATTCATTAAATACCCCCATTTAACCATCCTTTTAAGGATGTTATGAAAAAATGGATCAGATCGCTTATGGAGGCAGCAGTCTACACGTAATAGAGGTGACTATTTCATTGTTCGAATGGTTTCTAGTATGGTATTTAATGGATATTCTACAAGTATAGTATTATTTCAGAATACTGTTAATACATATTTTATCATACTTTCTTGATAAAATTTGTTTTTAGTTGTTATATTGAAAAAAATAATAGATTTTGGTTGAGAAAAATACCTCTACCATTGTATGGTCTCCACTAGGTAACGCCATAGGGATCCATATAATGGTATTTTGGAAAGAACAAGGATTTTAATATTTTTTAGGGATTTTTTTATATAATATAGTTGAGATTTTACTTATTTAATTATTTTTAAAGGGTGGACAAAATTAATGGAATTTATCCCTTTTAAAATTAAAAAAATAGCATTTTTGTAAATATCCATTACATTTTCAGCGATGGAACGACACTATTCAAGGAACAATGGCTCCAAAATTGTGAAATAATTAATTCATGGGCGGAGTAAAGTTGATAAATACTCTACCAGTCATTTTAAATCTTGTTTTAAACATTTTTAAAACCTTTTACCACTTGATTTTTACATTATAACATTTTTTTATACATTAGTAACTGGTTTTTTACCCAAGTAATCTATATTTAAATATAATGAAACCATTAATACAAAATTCTGATGTTAATAACCTAAATTTATCCATTATTTTAATAAATTAAAATTATAAGTATGTAAAATTAACTTTCAAATGAAAAAATATATTCTATAGAAAAACCTTTTTTTAGAAAATAATGTTTTAACCATTAAGTATTCTAAATATGATATAACATTAATTACCAATTAAATTCATGATAATTTATTTTTATATAAGATTAAAAATTATATTAGATTCATTTTATATAATACATTAATTTATTTTCTTCGATAAAATTTTCATAATGTTAATAAAGCAATTGTTTGAAAATAATAGTTTTCCCATTATCATGAGAATTAACTTTAATCCTAGTAATCACATTTTTATAACTAAAAACAAAATGTACATTATTAAATAACATGAAAATGATGATATAAAATATGAAATCAAATATTTTATATTTCTTTTCTATAAGTAAACAAAACTAAAATTTAAAAATAGGTTTTAGAGTAAAATATAACTTAAGTTTCCAAAATGTTAAACATGGGTTTTATAAATTGAACATATTATTTTATTAAATAATTTATCTTAAATTATAAATATATTTTTCTATAGAAAAAATATTTCAAAAACTTTTTGGTCATTATTGTATTACAATAATGTCATAAAGTGACAATATGATCAAAATCTGTATTTGTTCATTGTTCACCTAAAACAATTATTTTTGAAAAAAATTAAAAAAATATCCTAAGATAATTCTTAAATGAGGAATTTAAAAATAAAGTAAATTTTAATAAATTAAATACCTAAATTTTTTAAATTTTGGATTTTAAATATAAATAAAAAAAATAAGAAAACTACTTTTATAAAAAATTAGTTTTTAACCATTATGTGCTGTTAATTTAAATAAAAATAAATTAGTGTTAATATATATATAAATAATATGTATTAACATTATTGTACCATAATATATTTTGTTTCTTAAAAAATTCATAGCGCGTGAAGAACCAATTTTAAATATAAATATATCCTAAAGTTTAAAATGATCTTAACCTATCAATAATTATTTTTACACTAATCATTTAATTTTTCTCTATGTAATTATATTAAAAAATTTCTTTTAATTTTATCATATCATTATTTAATAATAATATTCTTATTCATAAAGATAACTTTATAATAAAATAATTTAATTAAATATTATTTTTGTTTCATTATTATTTTTTCTAAAATATTTTACTCAAACTTTTTACTAACAACACACACTTCAATAGACCTATTTTAAACATGTAAATCCAATTATCATATCTCTAATGACCATATCTTTAGTGACAATATTTTCCATAATGATATTTCTTACGGTCAAATTTCATTCCTACATATAGGCTTTCTAAAATTATTCATTTCACACTAACTTATTAAGTCTCACTTATCATTAACATAGATCTCAAAACATTTTTTCTTTTCTCTTGATATTATTTCTAATTGTAGTTTTTTTAGTACTAATGGTGATTCTCAAAAGCGATGGTGGTTGAGGGGAGTATCTAGTATTAAATATTTTATTCTTTTTATATATTGTCCTATTTTAATTTTTTTACTTTTAATGGATGTAATCATCAATCAAAATTAAAAAAAATTCATTTTATTTGATACATGGCTTCATGTACCCTCATTTTAATGTTCTAGTATAACTGCTTAAAGTGTCCTTAGTTTGTTCTATATCATGTATGGCTCAATCTCAAAATAACTTTTAATTATTTCAAAATATTGGTAAAAAAATATCACCTAAAACCTGGTGATTTATACATAAAACCCATATGGTAACTTTAAGTAACACTAATAAATAGTAATTCAAGATTTAATATGTAAAATGGAAATATATACACTATATAGAATAAATTATATACATAATATAAAATATGTCCCATTGGAGTGGAATTGTGATGATAAATCCTTACATGGGAGTCATTCTTGGTTGGACACATTATGTCATCGTGAATAATAAATTTAAAACTATTAAATAATTTATTATGAATATATTTTATATATATTTAATTTTTAGGTTGTTTTATAATCATTTAATATCCATTCATTGAAAAGGTTTTTGGTTAAATTAATCACCTAAGGTTGTTCGGTAAATTTGTCCAAAATTACTTCGGCATATTAACTATGGTTAAATGTGTTATTAAATGGTTCATTAATACATATAATTTTAAATTTTTCATTAATATAATTTTTATTCACTATATAAAATTTTAAATTCATACATCCAAGGCGGTAATATAAGAATGATTCACATCACTTTGTGGAGGTGGTAGTCCTCATGTACGTAAGAGTGATGTTATCATTTTTCAATTGATCATGGGGTAAGAAGTTTGGTGATATATTGAATTTAAAAAATAAAAATTATGTCATATATATCATATATTTTCATTAATTCCATCTTTATAATCGTTCAAATTAGGCATTAATGAAAAATGAATCACACCACTTCATGGAGATGCCTGTCTGTATAATTCACAAGCGATGTTTTCATTTTCCATAAGATGTAAAGAAGATATAAAAAGGATATAAAATTAACATAAAAACATATAATTATGATAAATATAAGAATTTAATTAGGTTAATATGGTTATTGACAATTTAGAGGTGGTTCAAGAAGATATGAACTTGAAAATGATCGGTAAGAGCATATACCACTTTTTTGTTATATCTTTCGGATTACACATTAAGCCTTATTGAAGAAGAATTTAGGAAAAACTGCTACCTCAAGGATGTTTCTAAGTGTTTTTGGAATATATTTTTCTCTTGATTGTTTAAGAAAAGTTTCTTAATAAGTGTCGACAAATGAGGGGAAAAGGTCCCCTTTTATAAGTGAACTGGGTGGAAAATTTGTAAATACTTGAAACTCTATCATATAATATATGAATTACTCTTTTAAGGAGGCTCAAAAGTTTTATATTTTTTAAGATGATAATTTTATGTTAAAAATTGATATTTAATATTTTTTTTGTTATCTTGAAGCCCTGTCAACTCTTTTAACTCATTTTACCCTTAACCGAGGTGATAAATATTTACCATGGTTATTAATCATTATGAACAAACATTAAGTTGATTTACTAAATAATATTAATTATTATGATTAAAAATATGGAACTAATTTTAAAATATTCAATTTATCGAAGTTTTAAAAATTAATTTTAATATAAGTTCATAAAACCAAACAAAAAATGTTTTTAGAAAAATTTTTATTTTAAGCATAAATACGATTTAAAAAAAATATCAATTATAATTTTTATTACAATATAATTTTTTATTTTATTTTATAAAAAATGAGACTAAATTGACATTTAAACCAAAAAAACATAAATTAACATTTTAAATAATACATTAGGAGAGAAGAGTCGAAAATAGTTTTTATTTGAAAAAAACATTACATAGATTTCCAAAATGATAAACATATATTTCTATGTTCAAAATTATATCATTAAATAAAATTTATTATTTCAAAAATATTTATAATACACATTTATTCCATTTTAATATCATTATAATTTCATAAAAGTGACAGTATTTTAAAAATTGTTATTTTCACTATTCACCCAAAACTCGTCTCTTTTTAAAGGATCTCATAAATTCACCAAAATAATTTTTCTACATGATGAACAAAAAACTTTAAATTATTTATTCAAATTAAAATAATAATATATTTTAATATGGGTTTTAATCACATTATTAAATAAAGTTATGTTCATTATGCTACAGTTTCTTTAGAATAAAATATTTAATTACTATAATTGAAGCTAGTGTGTTTTGGTTGTCACTCTAATAGTTTATAATGATATATATTTTGAATTAACATCATTTTAAGATGTTAAAAAATTATAGTTTTAAAAAATTAAATACACCAACCTCCCCCCCCCCCCTCTAAAATGTTTATACTAAAAAACAAAAAGAAATGACATGACAAATATGATTGAATAATTCTATCATTTCGATCAAAATTAAATAAAATAGATAAGTGTGCATACTACATATCAATATAAAATTACTTTATTGTTTTGATCGTATATGTGGATGAAATGTTTTTTTTGATCTAATACTTATATTATTAATGATAAAAATTATTTTTTGAATAAAAAGTTTGAAATAAAGTATATTGAAGTGACAAGTTTAATTTTGGGCCTCAAAATTTTTTGCTCAGTTGAGGGGATAACAATTTCACAGTCTATTTTTCTGTAAAAAATATAATTTATAAATATAGTTTTTCAAAATTTTAAAAGTTTTAAAACTCTATATGAACCTTCTTTAGTTTCATTAAAAAATGAGACTAGTGACACCATGTCTTAGTTAAGGTATTCTTAAATCATTGTAAGTTTAATATATTTTTTGAACTATATAGGACCAGATATTCCTTTTTTGGTATCAAAGTTGTTAAGATATAGTAGTTTCCCTAATATGACCCATGGTGAGGTAGTAGATAGGGTACTTTAATGCCAAAAAGGAACTATCACACTTGTGTTTTATTTATGGATATCCCCTTTTATACTCAAGGGGTACATTGATGCTACCAAGATAGAAAAAAACTCAGAGTGTTGTGTGTTGAGTTAATGAATAATTTTCATCCATTATTTTGGACATCACAATGCACTTAAAAATGAACTGGATTTTACTTGATGCTTTTTTATTTTATAATGTTGTACGGGATAAAAATCCAGTGAACAAAAAGTGGATAAATTGTTAGTTTCAAAATTCCAATAGTCTAACTTCGTTAATTTGGATTTCACTTTTTGGACAAAGCAGCAGTATATCTGCACTAATCAATGTCATCATAAGATACAATCCTTTATTAAATCCATTGCAATATAGAGATTTTATATTTCTATTTATTTATTACTTAACTCTACATTTGTGGAATTTGATCATTGGAGTGATATATATATATAGAACCCACTACTTTGAGGAATGAATCCTGGTAACCTAACTATATGAAGATTTTCAATAATTTGTTATTCAACAATAGAAAGTTTTTTAGTTTTCTTTCTAAGTACCTTTGTTAAGGGAGTCGTTATAAGGATTTTTTTTTTAAATGTATAATAATTTATTCTTGTAATATTTGTTTCCCTAGTTATTTAAATTATGGGGATTATGGGGATAAGAAGTAGCCTATTTCTATTGGGTTTATAATGAGATTACATGGCTAGGAATCTTCTACTGATCATGGTGTCAGACGAGATTTTGGTGGTTGAATCTTGGAATTTATGACAGCTTTAGTCAAGGAATTCCATACTTTGAAGGGGATATATAAAGTTGGGTCAATGATTCCCTTACTTATTTGGGTTAAATAAAAGTATTACCTAATTGTGTGGTGTGATTATTTATAATATCTTTTATAGGAGTGCCTATTTTTGTAACCGGTACAATATGTTTTTTTCAATATCTATTGTGTTTACAAGGTTTTTCACTCATTTATTTTTCACTATGCTTATAGTGGCTTCTATTAATAGATTCATTTACACTATGTTTAGATTTTTCTTAAGGCTTTACTTACACTAATTTTTTGTTAGATTAAAAATTCATATCTCCTAGTGAATTAAATATTTGTAGTGGCTGAAAATTATAAATTCATTTTAAACTAAAATACACCCTCTCTTATAGTTTTACATTCCATCTTTATTTTGGAAGACACTATGGCTTTAAAGGGTATTATATTACCATTGGTATTGACATGAGCTCATGGTGGTCCTATAAATAGACCATTATAACTTGATCTATGTTTTAGGTTTCTTTGTGTCCTTTAGGCATAAATTTATAGGAAGTAGATCTCTATTCACATTGAAAATGATTGGTAAGAGCTCACCATAAATCACTCTACATTAGGTTTATCAAGACACAAAAAAATAAGATTATAAGTATAATGAAAATAAATATAGACACATTTTAGTGAGACTCAATGATATCTTGGTAAAACTATTTGATAGGTTCGTGGATATATGTTATGTTAGAGCCAAAAAAAAATCAATAATATCCTTTGAATGACGGAATTTTTGTTGATTTTATATAAAAATTTAGGATTTAGATGGAACTAAAAACCAATAATTTATTCATATATTGCAGCAATGTAACCCTTTAAGTGGATATCCCAAAAATTAGGTCAAATCTAGTATAAATAAGTAGTAGGATAGATAGACAACATGTATATATAGACTGATATAAATACCTCAGGAATTCCACTAATAACATAAAGGTGTTGAACAGTAAGTTATTCAGAATAGTTTACTTTGAATGGGATCTAACTCGTTTAAAATTATGTTAATATTACATCCTTATAGATACCAAACTATTTTAATTCTTTTATAACGCTATGAATATAATAATTGTGTTTGTTCCTTGAATCCATTCATGACCCAGGATCAAGTCACATGGATAAAATGTCACTCGAAAAGATTACTTCTATAGAAGAAAATATGTTTCTCTTAATTTATTCTAACACATTTAAAGGTTCAAATTCAATGAATAGTTCATTTTTTTATAAAAGATAAAGGTTGTTAACTTAGGTAGAGTGTGATTCTATAGTCTAGTGTCCACTCAATAGTTCCTTGTGATAAGACAATATGTGACCTCCTGTGTTTCTTCTAGCATTCTAGAGATGCAAAATTAGTGGTGATGGAATAATCAACATAGTGGGGAGAGTATACCCTCAAATCAGAGTCAAAAAACATGTAAAAATAACCAAAAACACCCATATAAAAATTATATTATGTATAACCAAAAAAATACACACAATTTTATAATAACTAGAATATTGCATATGGAATCATGGTCATGCAATAATACATAAACAGATCACCTATTAGGTCGATCACATGTAAAAAAAATACACAATCGGATCCACTTCCATCCCCAGCACACACAACACACCTATCTCTAAATTCTTATCAATCTACACTAGCACAGTTCACTACACATCATATATTAAACTTAAAAGGAAACATAAGTTATGAATACAGACTAGGGTTCTTGTGTAGGGTGTGAGAATATTACTCATTAGGGTCTCACCAATCACCTCTAATATACACCATCATATAAATATGTATGTATGTGTATATTAAATACATAAATAAAAATTATCATCACATATTCATGTGTAAGGCAAGGTAAAATGACACTTGATGAGGTACACACACTCATCATCCCACCACCTTGTGTGCTGACTAGGTCATCGCTATTCTCAACTATACTTACATTGTCACCATGCAAGAAACCTATGACCTTCTCATGACATTTTTCATAACACAACTTTTTTCTGAATACTCAATATAGGGTGTTTTCCAAGTCCTCAACCTACTACCTTTAGCAATAACGTACATTCCAAAATCTAAATCCCAACCAACTACCATATTTCTTAAGGTGGGGTCCATAATTAGTGTCTCATTCCACATCACAACACATACCTCTAATGCTTGGAAATCCACTATCATGACCTAATCACCCTCAAAGAAAATTCCATCATCCCAACCTATGCCTACATAAGGAAAGTCCATAATTCATTCACATAAGGATTTTATCTCACACATGAAATACAGCTAGTGTCGTCTCACTTTAGGGTTATTCCATAGGATCCCTTTCCTCCATAAAGTTCAGTTCGTATCACAATGACCCAGTCAAGAACATGTATGCAATATTAAATATGGACCTCGTCCAATTACAGAGCTCACTAGATGATTACAAGTTGAAAGTTTCTCGAGACCCAGACTCTCATCATGAAGTATGTCTCGCCTCACCCTTTAGGGTGTTTACAGTGTTATCTAAACCCATCGTTGTCTCTTCTCACTAATTACATACCACACCCAACACTCATTGGTGACAACACTGCCGGTAGGATCCTCTAACCTATACCTCAAGTCCTAGTCCAAACTCATTAAAACCCTTATTATTTTTATTCTAGTAATACATAGTACTTACTAAGATGTTTGACTCTAAGACATTTGGAAACTCAATGCCATGGCCTGAAAAATTCTCACATCCCGCACTTGGGTCCCATCTCATAACTTCTAGAGTAGATATCCCAACTCATCACCTAGAATAAATCCTTATTAAAAAAACACATCGAGTAATAGGGAACTAAAATGTTTCACCTCACACACCAAGACTCTCCTATAACCTTGGGAGGAATTTCTTATAATCCCACAATATGTAAGACTGTTTAATTTACCATCACTTAGCCTCAAGCCTCTGCTGCATGTTTTCCGACCTTAAATAACTCACATAGGATAACATGTATCACCAATCATTCCTTGATACCAACTTAAGGCCTCTCAGAATCACAATAGACACTATTACTCCTTGGATATGTTGTTACTAGGCAATCCCCATCTACCAAAGTTCTAAAGACCAGTTATTTCAAGCATAGGAAGCCGAAAACCAAACTATTTTATATAACTAGGGAACCATTGGTCCAAAATTATTGCACCTAATCCTAGAAAATTATGAATACATGCACTTTCATAAATAATCAGGTATATGATTTTGTATCATAGGGTTTACCTATGTCAAAAACAAAGTCAACTCCACATTGAGATTTGATGAGCATCTCTTAAGCATGTCTACTCTCTTATTCTCCATGAATTATTACTACATAGAAATCACTATTTTCTGTAAGATTAACCTTTTGGGTCCTCCTCTAGCCAACACACATGAAATCCCTATCTTTATATCGTGTTTATTCCATGATATACTAGAATCATCACTGAAACCCTATGGAAAAATCACCCAAATCAATAGTGAAAACAAAGGAAACAAGAATAGAGGAAGGAATAGATGAATCATACCTATGATGCTGAAAAATAACCCCCAAAATCATCCAATGAAGAAAGAGATCAAAATAAGATAAGGGAGGAGGATATATGGCTAAATAGACTCTACATGACTCCTCATTTCCAATAAATATTAAATTGGGTTGGCCCCATATCGGTGGGTATTCATATGATTAAAAAACACAACTAGGCATCAGTTTTAGTGTAACCAATATGGTCATGTTGGGGATCCCACTATAACCAGAAATTTTCACATCATGAACTATGGTTTGTGTTATAAATAACTTATATGCAAGGGAGGAGGCATGACCTTCTCCCTTCACTATAAGAACTTAATTCTTCGTTGAGGTAAATATTATTTTTCCATCAATTATTAGTTTAAATGTATAAATTTGGCCTTTTGTGAATTACCTTTGAGGTAATGGAGGTAACGAGGGTGTCTAGAGCTATTTTGGAGACTAGAACCCATGTTTTAAGTTGAAATAATCCTTACTCATAGTTAGTCAAAACCTTATTGGGAAGGCCGCACTATCTTATAAACAACGAAAGGCTTGGGAAGAGAGTAGGGGAAGGCCACATGGTTAGACCAAACCATATGATTTGGTTCGTACAGCTATGAGGCCTTTTCTATAATTTTTAAAGTGGTTTTTGGCATGGTTTTTTCATGGTTAGTCAAACTGTGTAGACAAACCATGCAGGGTGGTCCTTCTCTACAGCTAACTATGCATAGTTGGTGCACGACTTGGAAATTGTGCACCTAAACCGAGTAACCCTGTGTTTTTCGTAAAATTTAAATTTTTACCCTAATTAAAAATATATATCAAAGAAAATTTCCTATTTCTCTCCCACACAACATATCCCCTCCTTTAAGATATCTTTGGGGAAAATTCCTAGATTTGAGAGATCTCTTACATCTGGTATTGTATTAAAGCTTCACTTATCTCATTGAATAAGTCTCGGTAAGATATCCAATACTTTTTCACAATTCATCATTTGATATAGTATTGGATTTATTATATAGGTGGAAGTTAATTTTCCCTATTAATATGTTCATTGTGCATTCTCTAATTTTCTACCAATATGAGACGAATCAGGAGCAGATATTGGAAAAGCTATTCTTTATGGACCAACTATAGGAGGTATCATGCCTTTCATTAAAAGAAGAATTTTTTATATATGTATTTGTGCTATATGCTCAATTTTTTGGCATCACATTTGATGAAATTAAATCCTTGAATTGATAGGCATGGACTATATAATTAAAGAGGCATGTTAATGTTTGGTTATTGGTTAGGGACCATGAAACAGAACCACCCCTTAGGTGTGTTGATTAATTTAACTAGAACACCATGGGTGGATCTTGGAAATGGATACCTTGGGTGTTTTGTTTATTTAAATAGTACATTGTGGTGTTATATAACTTTTTATGCCTTTGAGGTGTGCCTAGTTACCCAATGACATGGGATGTGATTTATCAATTGAGTAGTAAATCAAATTGATGATATAAATTGGGAAATCATATGTAACTAAAAATATAATATCATTTTTAAATGGAATTGATAAATGGTTCATGGATTTCCATTCCTTTTTCCTAAGTTATGTGAGAGATTTTGATGTTTTATAATCTTGTTTAAATGAAATTCCCACATGAGTTAATTTAAAGGCAAGCCTTCCGATTTTTTCGAATGCCTTGAGTTACATTCCAAGGAGAGTTATAACTAAGAGGTTCTTGGTTTTGAACATGAAATGTTTAAATGAAATTTATTAAATGATGTATAATGTTTATATGCCTTGGGTGACAAATTGATTCAAGTGATGAATTCCATGGATGGACACAAATTTTTGAACCTTGTTTATGCATGAGTGATACTTAGACTCCCTCGAGAACATCCAAGGATGGACTCTGAGGCATGAAACATATTCTGAGTGATAAATGGTTCACATGATAATTACATGGATGGACTAAAATGGAATTTTATCATTATTCCATGGGTGATACTTGGTCCCACTAAGTAGACCTCCAAGGATGGAATCGAATTGCATAGATATTGCACCACACCTAGAGCGATACCTTGGTTCTTGAGGATCACCATGGATGGGCCTATAAGGCGTTGGTTTATATTTTACATAGATTGATACCTGGATTCCAATATAGGAATTCCATATATGGGATCATGTTCTAAATTTAATAACGAAATGAAATGATTTATATGACGCATCTTTGAAGCCAAAGAACATGCTTGGATTTGGTCTTATTTATACCTTATAGATGACCTATTTAGGAATCATTGTTCATGTTATCTTGGGGAAAATGGGATACATTCATGGTCTGGAGAATTAATAATTAAATGAGTTCGAATGATTAAATGAAATTGATTTATAAATAATAACCCAAACCATATGGAATGTTTGATTACAATACTTCATGTAATATTTTATTATTGAATACAATTTATTATATATATTTATTGACTGGATGGATTAGACGTTGGGTGGTTGCCTATAATGATTTAGTCTCACACCCCATTTGGTCCACCTTTGGGAACCCAAATAGACTATATAATTGCAGGTATGGGTAAGGGAAAGTTCCCGGATATAGGTCGTTCATCACTGCATAGCAACAGGGGATCATGGGACCGAGTTGAGGCTCTTCATGCAAGATGGGATACTTTTTTCCCTTTCTATAGGGTTTTTAAAAATATTTTATTATACTTTTATGTACTTTTTTTCACAGTTTTGTAGAGACATATGACTTGTATCATCATCGTTATCATTGTATGTGATATTTCATTTGATATTTTTATATATTCCTTCTGATTATCTATTATTTATATGATTTACTTATTTCTATAATTATATTTTATATATATCACATTGAATACACTCTACTAAGAGGGAATAGTCTCGCCACATACACACCCTATGCCTTCTCTACTAGTCTACAACCTCTTTCATCTGGGGATATGCGCTTGAATCCATGTGGCCAACCGTTCTTGTGGCATCAGTTGAGAGGCATATTGGTTTGGGATGTTACAAAGTGGTATCAAAGGCTTATTTTATTTTTTTATTTACTATTTGGGGATAATAGAAAGGGATATGAAGGAATACATTTTTGGTAAAGATTTATGCTTGGTAGTAGCTACCTCGCATACAAAAAAAATTGAATGGGATCAAATTAAATTGTTTTTTTCTAAACTTTGACTATTCCAGTTTATTTGACTCCACCATTGGGTGATGCCCTTGAATTTAGATGTTATTATTTGATATAGATATGGGATCTATTTTTTTGAAACTTGTTGATATGAGGGTATTCCATCTCAGTCATCAAATTAGAAACTTTACAATAATCGCATTCCATGCATTATGACATGCCATTTAGGATTCATTACTTGTTGCATGTTGTTATGATAGGTGTTGTGATATATATACTTCTTGTTTTTATAGGTATTTTGGAACATGTTGTGGTGTGATGTGGGTAGATGCTAGGCTTTGGTTTCTAAGGAGTATGATCCATCATGGATTCGAATTTGGAGAACCATTTGGTTCAACTTATTTAAATTGAATTTTGATATAATGTTAAACGAGTATGGATTCAAATGGAAATGAATATATATAAATTCAATGGAAAATTAATATGAAACTGAATTTTTTTAGAAGAGAACTTCACCTGGACCCAACCTTATTTTTTGGTAGTAGGTAATATCTTTTTCTTGTACAAGATCTATATGTTGTCCATACTTGACTTATGGAGTGAGTAGAGGGGTGTGTTCTTATAAATTAAGGCACATACCTATTGAATTGGAATACCTATGAACTTTGATAATAATCTTGATCTGAGGAATGCACTTGGAATTATTAGATGTATTATACCAAGACTTCCTCTAGTCGTATGCAAGGAGGGTAGTGATGACCACACTCCAGAGGTGGTGGGACATGGTCTACCAGTGGATCCTCCAGTGATTCCATCTGATGCACTAGTAGTTATATCAGAAATAGTTGTTGAGGCACATTTTTATGAGGGGTTCTTTTGATTCATGATGACCATTCAGAGAGGACCACTACCTTCCTGGACTATGAATTACTTGATGCATGAGTATATGCAGTAGCCTCCACCCATATTCTTAGGGGATGGAGGACCATAGGCTATGGAGTCATGGATAGTGGTAATTTTATCTGTCTTTGAGCATCTAGAGATGCCTCTTGAGAGGATTATAAAGCTTTCTATGTATATTTTATGTGATTCCACCAAGAGATAATATAATTTTATAACTCAGAAAAAACATTATCAAGATATGTATTAGAAGTATTTTCATACATTCTTCTATGACTACTTCTACCCGATATGTTGAGGGCCGATAGCGCCTAGAATTTTTTCACCTCGATAAGGGTGTGCTATAAGTAATGGATTATTGAGAATGATTTACTAAGATCCAATGATTAGAACTTATTCCGATGGGTGATGAGTTATCTAAATATAGTAAATTTGAGTATGGGAAAAGTAATGACATTTTATCATAGGATAATGTCTTTTGGATGACTATCATATATGGAATAGTGAATAGATAACTTATCACATAGTGTAACCTAAGAGAGCCAGGTGGTGCGAGCTAAGGAAGTTTGGAAACTTGATCTGGTACTATATCAACCAGTAGTAGGAAGAGTCTCCTGGTGCATCCACTTGGTGATATTAGTAGTCAAACCAAACATTTAGGTATCCATGTAAGGTGCTACCCATGCGGTAGGATGGTACATACAAGGCCTCAATGTATGAGTGGGACACTCGAGTATTGATCATGTGGAAAGATGGGCTATCTACAATGCTTATGCAAAAAAAATTCTTTGGTATCTAGTGAGTAAGGGAATAAACCAACTCCATGTTTAATAACGGGGTCAGTAGCTTCCCATAAGATAGGTACTTGGAGTATAGTTGTCCGATCATGCAGAGTTACGGATCGGGGATGTGGTATTTAGGCCCCAGTTATGCAGCGAAGTAGGCTGGATCTATTCAGGGTAGCCAAGATTTATCACAGGCCCGTGGTTTATGCCAGATATAAATAGTGTTGTTGACCCTTGAAGAGCGGGATCGCAAAACATCTACTGGCATAGGTAATATTCTAGTAGCCTATACTTTATCTTCTTCACTACTCAACATAGGGCCTTCACAAATCTTTATATATATTCACATTATAGAGAGACTTGAGCTTAGTGTATATACTTATGAGATTTTAATGACACTTGACACTCCATTAGGGATTAAAAAGTAGGATGTACATCAGTTTAGGGAGTGACCCTATTTTTCCTCGATATGATAGGTTTTAAAATCATTCTCAAGATTTACTAGTTGGTTTCATTTCAAAATTTTGTTGACTTCTGACATTGAAGGGGGACTTTTACATCAGCAGGAGAAGAGATTTTATTCAAAAAGGTGAATGTTATTTCTAGGCAAGCTGATATGGACCCAAGAATCGTGGGCTTGGTGGGATGATAGCTTAAATTTTGAGTTAAATTCCAGATGATCAGGGAACTTTCTTTGAAGATTTTACTCCAATGGTTGATTGTTTCATGTATGTTTTTCAAAAACAAATTTTCTTGATTACCTTCTGGGAGATAGTTATAGATCTCTATTTATCTAGTGCTTGGAGCTGCACTGGTATCCATTCCTCCTTAAATTATTGATAAAATTGAGATGCAAGATCTCAAGATCCAGCAAAAGTTTTTAGAGGAAAATGGTTTCTTCTTACCTTGTACTTTTCTATCGGGTTTAACAATCCATTTTCTGAAACACGATGATGAAACTCTTAGGCTACGTGTGGATTACCATAAATTGAACTAACTGATGGTTAAGGACCAGTATCCTCTAATATGGATACATGATCTCTTTGACTATCTCCAAGGATCTCATGTATTCTCAAAAATTTATTTGGGATCTAGTTATCATCATGTGCAATTTAGACCATCGTAAATACCTATCAAAAACATTCATAGTAGGTATAGTCACTATGTGTATTTTCTTATGTCGTTTGGCCTCACAAATTCTTCATCATTCTTCAAGGAACTACTGAACAGAGTTTTCCATCATTATTTTGATTCTTTTGTGGTGGTTTTAGTGGATGACATCTTGGTGTATTCTCAAAATCAACACAACCATCCCGAACATCTTGATATTGTATTCAAAACACTAATATAGAATAAATTGTTTGATAATATCAAAATGTCCCACTATTGGATGTATTAGATTCATATCTTGGGTTACATCATCTTGGAGACAAGAGTATCAGTCAACCTAGAGATGGTGAGACTTATAGTTTCCTGGGATTATCCCAATAACATCTTTGAGGGATGGAGTTTCTTGGGTAAATCTGGTTACTACATGGTTTTCATAAAGGATCTATCATACCTAGAATCACCGCTTATGGAATTAACTAAAAATCTTGTGATGTTTTTATGGTCATATTCCTATGAGATGGCATTTGAAGAGGTAAAAAAGGAGATTGAATTTAGTGCCAATACTGATTTTTTCCACAACCATGTATGAGTTACATTATTTACAATGATGTATCATGTATCAGTCTATAAGTAGTTCTTATACCAAAGGATAGAGTTGTTTCATATGAGTCTCGACAATTGAGACAACACGAGAGGAATTTCTAGATGCATGATCATGAGTGGACTGCAACTATTCATGCATTTCACTGTTGGAGAAATTACTTACTTGGAGTGAATTTTTTGTTGTACAGAGGCCACATAAGCCTCAAGTTCATATTTAAATTGTGTGATCTGAATCTGAGGTAGTGTAGGTGGGTTTAATACCAATAGTATTGTGACTTAGAGCATGCATGTGAGCATGGTAAAGAAAATGTAGTGGTCGATGTACTAAGCAAGAGGAATCATATACAGGCAGTTCAGTAGTCCTTTATTGAATGGACTATCATGTATTTGTTCTATGATATGTACTTAGAGGGTCACGATAGTCAGGTAAGACTTATCTATTATTTTTAGTTGTTACCTATACCCTTCTCTATAGAGTTTGGATGAGGAATCTATTGGATTCATATGGACTAGTCTAATGGGAGAGTGTGGTGGCTGAGGACCCTTCTCATGATTGTACCATAAGTGAGGATGAGATCCTATGAGTACAATGTCGCATATGGGTCTCTTCAGACATGCGCAAAGAGAAAATACGAGATTTTCATGCTACAGCTTGGGAAGTGAAACCTAGAATCACCAGAATGAATTAGGATTTACATCAACAATATTGTTGGATGGGAATGAAAAAGATATAGATCGTTTTTTCATGAGGAGTTATACCTATCATCGGGGGAAGGTAAAACACCAGTGACCAGTTGGACTTTTATAGTAGTTACCCATCCTATAGCTGATATCTGTTGACATTGTGATGGATTTCATGACAGGATTACCAAGGTCGCCTTGATGTAATGTTGTTGTTTGTGTTTTTTGTAGGCTCAAAATGGTTACACATTTCAAATCAATCAAGGAAACATTTAGTGTTCTTGATCTTGTAAGGTCATCTAGCTATGAGATAGTATGACTTCATGGGGTCCCAAACACTATCATTTTAGACAGGGATGCTCAGTTTACATCACGATTCTGGAATTTCTTATTGAGTGAATTGAAAAAATAGGTGCTTCTGAGCACAACATACCACCCCCAAAAAGAATGACATTCAAAGAACACAATTTAAGTTCTTGATGACATGAGAAGAGCATGCGACTTCGATTTTGGGGTCTCTTGGGGGAGGTATATACCCATAATTTAATTTTCCCACAACAATAGATTTCAGGATACTATTAAGATAGAACCTTAGGAGGCTATGTAAGTTACTCTATTATGATCACCCTTGTACTGGTTAAAGGCATGAGAGGCAGGTTTTCTTGCAATTCATCTTGTTAAGGAGACCATAGAGCATGTTCAGTTGATTTAGAAGTAGATGTCTACTGCACAATCTCATCATAAATCAAAATCCAATCACTGTAGATGACCTATAGAGTTTGAGGTTAGAGATCGTGTTTTCTTACATGTTTCCTTGAGGTTGAGACATAAGATAATCAAGAGACAAGGTAAGCTTTCACCTCATTATGTCGGATCATTTTAGATTCTCGAGAGGGTCGATCAAGTAGCCTATCCGTCGCAATTACCACTAAATTATCAAGCCATGTATAATGTATTACATGTATCTGAGTAATTCTACTATCATTCAGACCCATATAATAACATTCATCCCATGTAGGTTAAGTTGTAGTTCGATGGTTCCTTTGAGGAGCATCTGATATGTATTGTGGATCATAGGATGAAGGTTCCTTATTGACAATCAATTCATTTAGTATCAGGGTAATTCCAATATGTCTGAGTATAGGATGATACCTAGGAGAGGGAGGGTGATGTATAGTTATAATGTCTAGATTTATTCACATATCATGCTTCACCACCCTTGGAAGGGTAATTCTGGGACGAATTTATTTAAGGGGGTATTTTTTTAAGAACCCAGTTCCTTTTTGAGGTATAGATATTTTTTCCATCAATTCTCAATTTAAATGTTTAAATGTGGCCTTTTTTGAATTACTTTTGAGGTTTTGGAGGTAATGGGGGTGTTTGGGGTTGGTTCAGATCTTGGAACCCATGTTTTTTGTTGAAATAATCTAAGTGCATGGTTAGTTCAAACCATGTAAGGCAAGACGTACAGTCTGATAAACCATGCAAGGATTATAAAGAGAGTATAGGAAGGTCGCTCGGTTATACCAAACCATTTTATTTTTTCCACACAACCATGTATGCTTGTCTTTAATTTTGAAATTGGGTTTTGTAATGGTTTTTGCTTGGTTCATCAAAATTTTAGACAAACTATGTGGGGTTCCCCTTATATATAAATAACAGCGAAACTAAACCATGTGACCCTATGTTTTCGGTGAAATTACAATGTTTTCCATAATTAAAAATTTATATGGATCCAAATTTCCTGTTTCTCTCCCACACAACATCTCTCCTCTTTTGAGAGCTCTTTGGATACTATTCTTGGATTTGAGAGAACTATTCCTTCTTTTATGGGATTTAATCATTGATCATCTCATTTAATCCATCTCAGTAAAACTCCATTCCATTGTAGTCATTACTCATTTTATTTGGTATCAGTTGAATTATTTATGTGCATGCTAATTTTCGCTATTAATAGTACTTTATCCATTTGTCTACTTTTCTCCCAATCTATGTCTAATCATGAGCTATGTAGGATGATACATCCCCTGTAAATCTATAGTAGGTGGTATCAT
Organism: Viscum album; assembly: GCA_963277665.1. NCBI lineage: Eukaryota > Viridiplantae > Streptophyta > Magnoliopsida > Santalales > Viscaceae > Viscum > Viscum album. The sequence goes on from OY728155.1 coordinate 731,998,282, forward strand.
ACATTTCTTTTAAATTATAAGTGTTTATATATGATGTTGTGCCATGCACCAAATTTTTGGGTGCCACCTGGAATGAAATTATATCCTTGAATTGATAGGTATGGCCTATGTAATTAATGGTGTATGTTAATTTTTGGTTATCAGATAAGGTCCTTGAAACAGAACCAACCATGGGTTTGGTGATTAATTAAACTAGACCACCATGGGTGGCTCTTTGAAATTGAAACCATGGGTGTGTTGTTTATTTAAATAGGCCATTGAGGTGGTATAGGATTTTGGATTCCTTTGAGGTGTTTCTTGTTAACTATTGACTAGGGATGTGATTTTTCAATTGAATGGTAAATTAAACTGATGGTTTAAATTGTGAATTTTTATATAATTAAAATTTTGGCATCATTTTTAAATGAAATTTATAAAGGTATGGATGGATGGACATGCTCTTGGACTTGGTTATATGGGAGATTTTTATGTTTGAGAATATTGTTTAAATTAATTGACCAAGTGAGTAAAATTAAATACAAGACTTCTGAGTTTGACCAATGACTTGTGTCACCATCTGAGTTGAGTTGTAAATGAGATGTTCTTGGTTATTACCTTGACATGTTTAAATGAAATTGATTAGATGAAATTTATTAATTTATATGGAATGTTCATATGCCTTGGGTGAAACATGGATTCAAGTGACAAATTCCATGGAATAACTCAATTAGATTAAACCTTGATTATTCCTAAGTGATATATAGACTCCCTAGTAGACAACCAAGGATGCACTCTATGATTTGAATCATATATCGAGTGATACATGGATTCATATGAGAATGTCATGAATGTACTTAAAGGGAATTTGATCATTGTGTCATGGGTGATACTTGTGATCACTTACTGAACCACCAAGGATGGACTCGAATTAAAGAGATGTTATTCCACATATAGGGAGATACCTGGGTTCTTGAGGATTTCCATGGATGGGCTTGTAATGTGTTAGTTTATATTATACCTAGAGAAATAAGTGGATTCCAACATAGTAATTCCATGGAGAGTATCATGTTATAAATTGAATAATGAAATGAAATGATTTCTATGATGTGTCTATCAAACCAAAGACCAAGATTGGATTATGTCTTGTGTATACTTTATGGGTGGCCTATTTAGGAAATCCTTTTTCATTCTATGATGGGGGACGCCGGGATATGTGTTGGGTCACAAGATTTAATAATTAAATGAGTTTTAATGATTAAATGAACTTGATTTAAAATTAAGAACACTGACCTTATGGAATGTTTACTCATTGTACTTCCTTGCTTATTCTATTACTTATTGCACTCTCTTATATAAATTCACTGACTGGATGGCACATACCTTGGGTGGTTTCCTATTAGAATTTAGTCTCACACACTATTTGGGCTTCCTTTGGGTACCCAAAAAGAATATATGATTGTAGGTATGGATGAGGGAAAGAGTTGTGATAGAGGTTGTTGATCAATGCTTATAAGTAAGAAAGCATGGGACTGATTTGAGGCTCGTGATGCAAGTTGAGATACTTTTTTCCCCTTTTTTCTAATTTTGTTACATGTATTGTATTGTACTATTGTGAGATTGTTTGGGTTGTTTTGTAGAGACATATGACATGTATCATCATAATCATTGTATGTGAGCTTTCTTTTTATATTGTCATATATTCTTTCTGATTATCTATTATTTATACTATTTACTTCTTCTACTACTTACATGTTATTTTTATTCCATTGTGTACACTATTGTATGTGGGAATAGTCTTTCTATAGACACACCTCAGGCCCTTGCTAATTGTCAACAACCTATAGATTTTTGGGAGTTGCACTTGATTCCATGTGGCCAACCGGGATTGGGGCACCAGTTTAGTGGCATTTGGGACTGAGATGTTACAAAGTGGGATCAAAGGATTATTTTTTGTTTTATTTACTTTTTGGTGATAGTAGAAAGGTATGGGAAGGAATAGGTGTTTAGTAATGAGTTATTCCAAGTAGTATCTAACACAAGTACAAATAAAATCCAAATTGCCTCAAATTAAATTGTTGTTTTCAAGAATTTGACTATTATAGTTTATTTCACTCCAATATTGGGTGATGCACTTGAATTTTGATGTTATTATTTAATATGTCAATGGGTAATATTTTTTTACAACCCAATGAGATGAAAGTATTCCATCTCATTCATCATGTTTGTAAATTTATAGGAATCACATTCCATGCATTACGCCATTCCATTTAGGATGCATTACTTGTTGAATGTTGTTGTGATATATGTCATGATAGATATACTTGTTGTTGTAATAGGTTTTTTAGAACATGATATGGTGTGAATTAGGTAGACAATAGACTTTGGTTCATAAGGAGTATATTCCCTCATGGATTGGAGTATGGAAATCCATTTAGTTAGACCTATTTAAATTGAATTTTGATATAATGTTTGTTTCTTCTAGAAATGGGGATGACCTTGTTTGTTTAAGGTTCAAACATTCCAGTCCGTTTCTAATGGGTTTGTTCATAGAACTGGAAACATCCAATGATTCTATATCCATTTGGACCTACTTTCCAAAGGTAGGTGATCATTATTTATGAACCGATGAGGCTTAAGAATTTTCATTGGTCGAGAGGATGGGAGGTCAGAATCATCACACCTTTTTTGGGGGAATTATTGTCTACTCCCAGACTCTCTTTATATATTTGAGTTATGTTCATGAATCCTTATTAAATTACCAGGTATGAAAATGATCTTTCCTTTAGATCTGACAATCAATGATTAATATGTATGTAATTTAGAGAATATTTTATATGTATTTGAGGTTCTTCATCGATAGAGAATCATCTATATTTGTTATAGACTCTTAGTCAATGGTATCCTTCAACACATAATATAGAAATCTCTTGGTCATTATGATAACCATACTGGTTTTAAATCCACTCAGTGGGGCACTGGAAGTTTATTGTCATTCAGAGGGACATGGATTATTTCAGAGTCGGGATCATACCCGCAGATAGGCTACCTACGTCTCCTTGTTAAAAAAGGAATTAGAACCCACTTAGTTCGAGTGAAGAATTATGAGGGTTATGCATGATTAATGGCTCAAAGAGAGATTTCATAATTACTTTTACACTCTAAGCTCACGTGAGTCATGCTTGGTGTGAGAAACAAGAGGTATTGGTAAAACCTGACAAGTGTTCCATGAATAGATGCAATCATAAGAAATGATGTGGGCCTTATATATGTATAACTTCCCAAGATGTATTAGGATCAGAATTTACTTTAGGGAAGAAACCTGGAAACAAGGTCTATAAAGTTAGATGTGCTTTATTGAGATTTATATACCTAACTTAGGGATTACTCCTAGGAAGGATTCCTAAATTAGATGGGAATTATGACTTGGGCTTATTCTTGAGAAAGAAGCCCAGGTTAAGGAGGATTTGATATTGGGGCTTAATCCTAAGAAGGATGCCCGGGTTTGGGAAGTTGGGGCATACTCTTGAAAAGGAGGCCTAGATTAAAAGAAATTAAGACTAGGGCTTACTCCTGAAAAGGAGGCCCAGGTTAAAGAAATTATAATTGGGGCTTACTTCTAAGGAGGATGCCCAGATTAGGTAAATTAAGACTGGGGATTATTCCTGAAAAGGAGGCCCAGGTTAAGGAAATTATGATTGGGGCTTACTCCTAAAAAGGATGCCCGGATTAGGGAAATTAAGACTGGGGATTATTCCTGAAAAGGAGGCCCAGGTTATGGAGCTTGGGGCTTACTCTTAAAGAGGATGCCCAAATTAAAGATCTTCTCATCTTAAAGGATGAGGTTAAATGAATGAAATCCCAAACCTTAGTGACATAAAGATAAGTAAATCACTAGGTTTTGAGAGATGTTCCACATAATTCCTTTCAGATAAGGAATCCAACAAAAGAACCATGCCAAAAATGGCTTTGAAGAGGGTTTTGAAGGCTAAATCTTAAAGAGGAGAGGTGGATTTGAAGAAAGAAGCTTAACAGGCAGGAGGGGAACCCAAAAAGATGTAGGCGCGCAAGTCCATTTTGGGCGCGCAATTACTGGTTGCACAAGTATACTTGCGCGACACATGTGTACTTTTGCGACGGTTGACCCATAAGGTTATACTAGGGCGAGGCTTGGATAAAGCCCTTAGTATTATCCCTAGAGGTTTCCATAAGTGTGGCGCGCAAGTTCTGTTGAAAGGATAAGGTGGCGTGCAAGAGTCTTCATTTCCCTTAAGGGTTAGACACTTAGGCCTGCAGGTGTTGATGAATTTCAAAACTGTGGCCTTGTTCCCCCTCTTTAGATCTTCCATTCTAGATAATAAATTACCATAGAACTGTTCGGAAGACTTCAAGTAGAGACTAGGGCACCGGGAGCTTAAATCTGACTTTTGGATTTTTCCGTCCATGAAATGGGGGCCCACAAGGGGTATTTATAGGCCACTGAAGACCTTGGTCGAAAACCAAATAGGGCATGAAAGTCACCTACGCGACCACTATGTGGCACTCAAGTATACTTGTGCGACCATGATAAACTTGTGTGACCCTTGTGTAAACAAATCCTTGTTCATGACTTTATCAATTTGTGATGTTTCTTCAAAGGATAAATCTCTTTGTGCTAAGGTATTCCCTTTTTTCAGTCGTTAGACTCTGTGATGTAAAGGAGAATCAACAAAAGTCCCCCCTTAGAGTTGGATCCAGAGAGAAAAGAGGATTTGACTCTAAGGTGAGAAGAAACAAGAAATCTGGCAGTTTAAAGTCATGCATGTTGGACTATAAAAAGGCTAATGTTTAAGTTCGAAATAGATTTGACCAAATGGATTAATAATGAATCAATTACTTGATAATTTATCTTAAAACATATTAGTATATCCAAGTATGAGGGTAAAAAATGTAAACTATAACTTAAGAAATTTTGAATCTGAGGAATGACATGAAAAAGGGCTAAAAGGCATTAGAAAAAGTATTTCATAAGAGTGAATTTACCATTATTTAACAAATCTGTTAGGGGGTTGAATTATTCAGGGGCACTTAAGGGCATTGGAGGCATAGTCAAATAATAGCATCTTTTGGCTAACAAGTCCGTTATGTAGACTACTTATACAAGGACACCTAAGGGCACGTGCTGCATAGTTAGGCAAAAGAACTCTCAGAAATTTTACTTTTCTACTGTTAAAAAGCCAGTGAAAGTTTATGGAGATTCAAATTTTCCAAAGTATAGAGTATGTTGTATGGAGAGAGGTACTTGAATATGGAGAGGATATTCCCTATCAAGATTTTCAAAGAATTGGATAAATGTTACTCCTACAAAGGTCTGATCCAAACGTAGGGAAGGGAAATATAAACCATAGACTTGAATACTTTCAGATCATGAAACAAAGAGTATGGGACAAATATGTTAAGGATGGCTATTTTTGTGGATCTCTGCATATTTTCATTAATACAAATAAGGAAAAAAGGTTTTCCTCCCAAGAATGGAGTTACCACTATTTGACAAACCTGTTAGGGGGTTGAATTATGCAGGGTCACCTAAGGGCATTGGCTGCATAGTCAAATAATAGTATCTTTTGGCTGACAGGTCCATTGTGTAGACTGTTTATGTAAGGCCGCCTAAGGGCACGTGCTGCATGGTCAGAAAAGAACTCCCGGGTATCAGACATTTTGTGACCAGAAGTCAAGAATGGGGTTATGGAGATCTGGAAGTCTTTAAGGTTAGGAGTATGACAAATCAAAAATGGGCATTTTCCAATGCATGTAGAGATACACATACCAATGCTAACCATAATCATGTGGTGGCTGGGTCCTGAATTGAGGTACCGGACTTCACTATGTATCCCATAAGGATGGGAATCAATCCATACGTAGTTCTTGAAATACAGTTTAACATCGTGTGGGACGAGAGTGTAGGAGATCTTAGTTTTAAGGTCATAGAACTCGGACCATAATGAGGAATACACATTGTGTGTTTTATAAACCTGATGTGAATGAAGACTGGGGTTTTCATACCACATTTATGTTTTCCTAGGGGAAATTTTCAGCCAAGGGACTGATAGTGGAATTTGGGGTTATGCCCAAAGACCTGGGGCTAGATTCAAGGGATGCCCGAACGTTCCTACATATCCCATAAGGATGGGAATCAAGCCACACGTAGTTCTTGAAATACCCTATGTACATATATGATTTGTACAAGCGAAGGGTGAAAGGGGGATTTAGTGCAATGATGGTTAGACCCAAGATTAAAGGTTTTGGCATTACCATGTATGCACGTAGTCTATGAAATAAGACATGATTGGAGATTAATGACAATAATTATTCCCTCTCAGGAAAGGGATAAAGAATGTTGTAGTTTATTGTCATACAAGACAAAAGTGTGGATAGTTTAAAGGTCATATGCATGGACCCTGATGAACCAATGTAAGAATATTGGTTCTGGGGGATGCTTCACAGATCAACATCATATAAGATAGAGGTGAACCGACGTGAAGAGGAAAAGATTGGTTTTGGGCTTGAACCTCGGGTGGTTGCCTATGTACCAAGCCTAGAAGGTGAGGATAAAAGTCCACATAGTTCAATTAAAGAATGAATTGGTGATCAAGTTGTTCTTGAGTACAATGACCTAAAAATGGTGTTGGGACTTACGCATGGTTAGCGGCCAAGAGAGGGTGTTATGGTTAATGTTTACTCTAATCTCACATGATTCATACTTGGTGTGAGAAACAAGAGGTAGAAAAAACCCTAACAATGCACATTTTAATGTCATGTTCGGACATATAAAGGACTGGACATAGTTTAACATCATGTTGGACGAAGAAGGGACATACAGTTTAATGTCTTGCAGTGAGGACTAAATAATGCTTACCGTCATGTGGAATGTATTAGGGACTTTTTTTATAGTTTAACGTCATGTGGGACAAAGAGTTTCATAGTTTAATGTCGTATAGCTAGGACGATGGTTATGAAGTTTAACGTCTTGTTGCACGTAAGAAGGGACTATGCAGTTTAATGTCATGAAGTAAGGACAAAAGAGTGTTGTACAGTTTAGCATCATGTAGCTCGGACGTAATTGAAGAATTTTTTTTCTCTTCAGTTTATCGTCATGTAGGATGAGAATATGTATAGTTTAACATCATGTTGGACGTACAAAGGAACATTTATAGTTTAACGTCATGTAGGACGAAAGTACAGTTTAATTTCATGTTGGATGAAGAAGGGACTTTTACAGTTTTACGTCATGTAGGACGAAAGAAGATGTATTTGTATTACACAAAATACTTATTCAAGAATCTTGCATTGGTTGGAGTCTTAACGAGTTCTCCATCCATTGAGTTTAAAGAATAAGCTCCATTGGAGTAGACATTATGTATTGAGTAAGGTCCTTCCCACTTTGGCTCAAGCTTTGGAGGCTTCTTTCTTGGTATCATTGGAGTTCTAAGAACCAATACAAATTATCCTTGAATGAATGAAAGAAGACAAACTTTTTTGTTCAAAGCTCGTGTTATTCGGTTCTGATAGACATCCAAGTGATGTAGGGTGCACAATATTTTCTCATCTAATAATTCCAATTCATCCAATCTCTTTTGAGATTGTTCATCTATAGATGACTGATCACAGATGTCTACTCTGAGTGAAGGTAATTGAATCTCAATAGTCCAGACTACTTCTATTCTATATACCAATGAATATGGAGTTGACCGCGTAGCAGTGTGGGTGGTGGTCCGACAAGCCCACAAAGCATGAAAATGTTTATTAGGCCATGATTTCTTATCTCTATACACCATCTTTTGTAGTATGTTTGAAAGAGTATTATTGAAAGATTCTATCTAGCCATTGGACACTACATGATACTTATAGGAATGGTTGGATTTGATGTTGTATTCCTAATACATCTTCTTTACCTCTAATGAATAGAATTTGGTGCCATTGTCCATCAATATGGTATGAGGGACACCAAATCTTGTAATGATGTTAGACTTGATGAAGCTAACAATGCTTTTGGAACTAACTTCTTTGATAGGTATTGCCTCTGCCCATTTGGAAAAGAAGTCAGTAGCTGTAAAAATATACTTAAACTACTTGGATATAGCTGAAGGGTAAGGTCTTACTACATCCATTCCCCATGTGGAAAATGGACATGAGTATTTAGCTGTATGAAGCATCTCTGGGGGTTGATGAATGAAGTTGGAACATACAAGGAAAGAATGACACTTCTTAGTGAATTCAACACAATCTTGTATCATTGAAGGCAAAAAGTATCCAAGCCTTCGAATTGGATCAGATAGTCTATGTTCAGACTGGTGGGCACCACAAACTCCTACATGTACTTCTTTCATGACATCCATTGTCTCTTCACCATCAATGTATCTAAAGAGAATTCCATCAAAAACTCTTTTGTAGAGAATTTTTTCTAGGTGATCAGGGCCATCATAAAGAGTAAAATTGACCACATGTCACCAGACTTGTTCTTTCCCGGCTCTATCAAGTGGGAGTGTTCCATTTTGAAGGTATTCCCTGATAGGTGTAATCCATCCTGTAGTATGACAATACGGTTCAGAAATGGGATTAATTTCATTGATTTCCTCAGTTTTGATTTGTACATAAGGTGAAACTGTACGACGGTGGGAAATACTGATTATTGTTTCGTCCCGATTTGGATCTTCTAGAGTTGTGGCTATATTAGCCAGTGCATCAGCTTGCGCATTTTGTGATCACTGGACATAAGAAAATGTCGGTTCCGAAGGAAATTCTTCCATTAAATCTCTGACTTAATCATACAAAGGGATTAACTCTTCTTTTCGGATGGAATGATCCCCATTGACGTGTTTGATTACGAGGTCTAAATCACCTTTCACCTTTAAGTGATTCACTTGTGCCTGAAGCGCCAACTTCATTCCTATGATGAGAGCTTGATATTTGGGTTCATTATTTGTGTCACCTTCCCAAAATAAGAAGGAATAGGGTAGCACTACCTTTTCTAGGAAAATAAGCACAATTCCTAACCCAACTTTGTTGAATTTAGGATCTTCCATTTTGTTCCCTGTTGGACTTCTGGAAGCACCATCAAAGTACATTTTCCATGTTTGAAGATTATCTTGAATAGAAAATACTTTCTCATCAGGAAGTTCAATATCTAAAGATTTATCTTCTACTGAAGGATATTCATAAAGGAAATTAGCCAGAGCTTGGCCCTTTGTTGCCTTTTGAGACACATACTGGATATCAAATTGCTACAAAATAACTTCCCACCTTGCCAGACGTCCTGTAAGCATTGGACGACTAAGGATTAATTTGATTGGGTTATTGCAAGATACTAATTGGACCTCATGATGTTGCAGGTAGTGTCTCAATTTCTGAACTAAAAATATTAATTCTAGGCAGCACTTTTCAATACTTGAATATCGAGTTTCTTCTTTAATCATAATCTAACTGAGATAGTAAAGGTTGTTTTCATTCACATCATCATTCTTTGGGGCAAGGAAGGCACCCAATAATCGCTCTAAAGCTATCACATAGAGGATAAGTGTTCTTCCATCGATAGGTGGCATTAATACTAGTGGACTCAAGAGATATTTCTTTAGAATATTGAATGCTTCTTGACATTCTTCAGTCCACTGGTAAGTGACTCCCTTCTTTATCAATTTGGTGAAGGGTAAAATTGTGCCTTCCAGATTGGCGATGAAACGCCAAATATAGGAAAAGTGTCCTTGAAGTCCTCTCAATTACTTCAAATTTTGAGGAGGTTACATACCAAGGATTGACTTTGTCTTCTCAGGATCGACTTCGATACCACGATGGCGTACAACAAAGCTGAGAAATTTTCATGAGGTTACCCCAAAAGCACATTTCAAGGGGTTCATCTTCAAATTGTGTTGTCAAAGTTTGTGGAATATGATTTCCAAATCATCCAAGTGATTAGAATGTTGTCTGGATTTAACCAAAAAATCTTCCACATAACATTCAACAAACTTCCCTAAAAAGGGTTTGAAGATATGGTGCATGGCACGTTGATATGTTGTGCCTACATTATTCAGACCAAAGGGCATTACCCAATAGAAAAACACACCCGGAGGGGCTCTGAAGGCTGTAGATTTTTCATCTTCTAGAGCTATTTGGACTTGATTATAACCAGAATATCCATCCATGAAAGAAAGTGCTTCATAGCCAGTTGTTGCATCAATTAGGAGTTCTGTGATCAGAACTGGAAAATCATCCTTGGGACAATGCCGATTAAGATCTCTAAAATCAATGCAAACTCTAATTTTTCCATTCTTATTTTTCAAAGGTACAATATTAGCTAGCCATTTGGGATATTGAACTTCTCTGAAGAAATTATCTTTGATAAGCTTATCCACTTCAACTTTAATTTTGGAAGCATAAGTTGGGTGTGTTCTTCTTGTGGATTTATTAAATCCTCGATGTTCTTCTGGAAAACCCAAACGATGAGTAGCAACATCAGGATCAAACCCTGGAATTTCTGTATAGTTCCAAGAAAATATATCTCGATTTTTAAAAAAAATGAAATATCAATTCTGGCTCTTCAAGAGTCATGGCCGAACTAATTAAAGTAGGGCGTGGATCTTCTTTTGTACCCAGATTTATTTCTCTGAGTTCATCCACAGTGGTAGAGATTCCCTTTTCAAATGCTGGAGGAGAATCTGTGATATCTTCCTCTTCTTCTTCAACACGTGTTATTTCTTCTATTTCTACTTGCATAGTAGATGATGAAGTAGAATTTCCATGATCAAGAGAGATGTTAAAATTTGAACATCTTGAAGAAGAGGCTACCATTTCTGACCCTATTGATGATTAAGGGTCTTCCTAGGGTAATAAAGAGGAGATGATGGATTGAGAATCGACATCATCGTTCATTTCTAACATTGTTATAACTTCTTCTGGCCTGGTTGATAATGTATAGAATTACTGGATTTCAGCAGATGAAATAAAGAAGTCTCCATTTGAGATTTTAGCATTGCTTGGTGAATCACCAATTTATCCCATGCTTTCTAGCTTGGTTTCCGTAATTGAAATTATAGAAGTTTCCATAAGAGTATTTGGATTTGGGTCTATCTTGTCAATTTGACCAATAGGCAACACATAATCTGTACTCACGTGTATGAATGGGTTTATTGGAATCTTTTCCAAACCATATGAAGCATTAATTTTAGTAACCTCTTTTGCTGTAGATACATCCTTTCCCTCCATGTGATAGAATTCTTCCCCAATGTATTGAGATTCACATGTTTTAAATGGGTCTTTATCACCATACAATGTCCCAATTTGACCATTGAAACAATATTTGATACATTGATGGTATGATGAAGGTATAGAAGCATGTTGATGTAGCCAAGGTCTTCCAAGAAAAATGTTTAAGGCTATGTAACGATGAACAACCATGAAATCTGAATTGGATACAAGATCTCCAAACTGAGTTCTGAGTGTAATCTCTCCCAGAGGTTCTTGTTCATTTTTATCAAATCCTTGCAACATCAAAGCAGAAGAAGATAAATCAGATTTGGTGAGGCCCAATAGATGAAGTGTATGAATGGGGATGAGGTTGACTCCTAAACTGTTATCAATGAAATCTCTTCGGATGTCTCTATCATTGACCTTTATAGATAAATACAAAGGTCTAATATGTCCATGCCCAACATCATATTCATCTTTATCTATAAAATATATCACTACATGGAATTCTGCAAGATCATTCTCTACATGACAGACTTCAGCCGCAACAATTTCAGTTTCAAATTCCCAAGTACTTGACAAAGCCTCAATAAGTGCCTCCCAAAGATCCTTTGATAGATTCAAGGCATCCAGAATTGATAACATGGCCGGTACATGGGACAAATGTTTCATGATATCACTTTTTTGATCCAAAGGTCTATGTTTCCCAACAAGAACATGTGTTTTTACAGGTGACTTAGAATTTGGTGCTTTGGAAGTAGATGCATCTTGTATTAGGGTAGGAGTTGGAAATACTCCTGGCTTTGGAAGATTAGACCGACTAGGTTTATTTATTTGCAGAGAGGAGGAAGGTGTAACCTCCAACCGATCTTCCAAAATAATTGTGCCAGGACTGAATCTGCCAGGTGTGGAAGAACATTCTTGTTCTTTTTGAGCCTGCTGAAGTGATTTTCCATGAGTTTCTACTGCATATATAGTTCTAGCAGGGGAAGGATTGAAATAGTGTCTTATGTGATATCCATGTCTTCCTCGGTATCCTAAACCTCTAGAACTCCCTCTAATTCCTCTGTTTGATACAGGGAACTCAGGCTCATTAAGATCAAAACCATGACTGGCATAAGGAGCTGTTAAGTGAATCATGTTAATAGAACCAAAGATCAACTCTTCATCTAATGAAGACTCTACCTGATTAGCCAATTTAGGTTGTGCAATTTGGTGGGGCGGTGCACGTAGCTTTGAAGTAGATGGAATAAAATATTCCAGAGTCAAAGACAACTTGGGCTTTGACATGATCTCATCTTCTTCAGACTGATCTTTTTTATTTGAATTATGTCGTTTCTTTGAGGATTTTCCTTCTAATGAAGGGGGTTTTTTGTGGCATTCATAGCAAAAGACACAATTGGTTTCTTCACTTGCGTTCGTAAAATGGAATGAGTTCAGTTGATCATTTTCCAAACCATACAATCATTATATATCTGCGCAGTTTTGTTTTTGACTTCTTGCCACTACCTTTATTCCTCAAGATATGTAGTAGTAACATATGCTACCTGGGCTGAATAACCTTTCAGTTAGACTTGTCCCGAGTCCACCATCTTTTGCATAAGGTATTTGAAGACAAAACACTCCTGAATGGGATGCCCCAACATCTGATGGAATGGGAAATAATTGGGATGGTCTTCATCTCCTTCCTTGTTTGGCCTTTTAGGCCTTGTAAATTGAACCAAATTATTTTCCAGAGCTGAAATGAAGTAACCAAGAACGTGTTCATTTTGGAAAGAATAAACTTTTCTCTTTAACTCCTCAAATTGTTTCCGTATTTGATCTCTTTGATTAGATTGACGAAATGGCCTCTTTTGTTGACGCTCAAGAGGTGGAACCCTTCGATAAGATGAAAGTTTTGAAGTAGAGGTAGGTAAAGGTTCTTGATTAAGCGTAATTATAGCAGTCTCTACTTTACCCATTCTCCTTCCTGGATCTAATGGAATTACACGAGTTTTATCCTTAGACTTCATAAGAGAATCTTTGATCTGCTAAGCGATCGAAGTAATGTCTCGAAACCCTCTTGTGTATTTCACTGGATCAACGGTGTGCGTAATTCGTCACACAAATTTTCCACACATATTGGAAACAATTCTTCTTGATGGAGTTCTAAGCTTAATGAATATGTTAATCCCTTCAAGCGAGAAATGAAATCTGAAACACTTTCATTCTCTCATTGCTTACAATTTTTAAGATCAAACACTGTTATCGTTGGCAACATTGATCTGAATTAAAGAAGGAATCGTTGATGAAGATCTTCCCACCCGGTAATTGACTGGGATTGCAAGCTTGTATACCAGATAAAGGTAGGCCCTTGTAATGACTGTACAAAACACCTAAGCTTAACTAATTCTTTTTTTTTTAGGATTTCCCATCATAGGATCACAACGATGAACAAAATTTGTTATTTTTTTTCTATGTATCCCAAACCATTAAAAATTTGGAATGTGGTACTTGCAGAATTTGATGGGGGAGGAATTGCATCCACCCATTCAGGGTAAGATCTCTTTTCTTGTTGAATTTTTGCATGATTTCCCTCCATAGATTCCAACTGAGCTGTTAATGACTCAATAGTAGTCATTAAATTTTGAGAAACATCTAGTTGAGATTGGGTCTGACCAGGTGCAATAACTAGAGCTTGGACAGGTGTGGTGACTGGTACTGCAACTGATGGTAGCCCTACCGGTTGTTGTTGCGCATGACCCATAGGATTATACCTATGAGGGTGTACTGGTAAAGGAGGATATTCTTGATCTATCTCAAGAGCTGCAACAAATTCTCTTGACTGACTGACTCCAGCATGCTTAGGAGGAAGACTACCTTGATGTAGTTCTGCATTCAACCTCCTTAACTCTTTCATTTCTTCCTCTTGTTGAGCGAACCTTTTCTCTAGTGAGAGTGGTTGGACTTCTCCAGAGGTAGGTTGGAATGTAACTTGACATTTTTCTTTCCCCTTGTTGAATGATTTTCGGAGAGGGAGAAGTTGGTTATTTGAAGGAATGCCTAGATTCTGGGTAAGCCTTTGATTTCATGTACGCACACCTTCTTCATTTACTTTTGTGTGCACAACCTCTTGAGTAGGAACTTCTTCATCTAATCCCTCTGAGTGAGCCTCATGTTCTGGGGGATCAGTGAAAATGGCATCGATGACATTTATTGATGCATAACACATTTCATCCCTTCTATCAAAATTTCTACAATATTGTCTTCTCTCATGTCCTTGATGAGACATTGCCTTTTGTTGAGTTGATCCCTCATGAACTTCTTGATGAACCATAATTTGGATGGAATCTCTTGATAATTCGGCTTTGTGTTCCTCTTGTGGCTTCTTCCCTAATCAAGAGAAGACTAACATTCTCTGAGGAAGATATTGAGGATTTGAAAAAATCCCTAGTCCGGAGGACTGGGGCTGTTCCTGTTGTTCCTTCTCAAATCCTCGAATCCTTTTTGTTGATTCTAAGGGTTCGGTTAAAATAGTCCCTAGTCTGGAAATCTGGGGTGGTTCTTGAGATACTAAATCTGAGACTTTCTTAAAATCTCTCCTGATTTTGCGGACATTAGTCCAGAAATTGGCTGGATGCATTAACCTACACCCACTCAAATCGCCTGGCTCAAATGACCGATGGATGATTTCTGACACTTATGTCACCTGATAATGAGCACGCTCTAAATGAGAAGAATGTTTGATATTCTCATTTTCTTGATGCAAGAGTAATTCAACAACTATTTCTATGTATGCCTGACTTTGGGAAGAACTAGTTGAGGCATGTTACTGAGCAAGACTTTTATTACAAACAAAACCAACTGGTTGTGGCCGGCTGTGGGCAATAACATTGCATGAGACCATTTTTTGAGATCTTTTTTGACTGAAGAGTATAGTGAAAGTAGTTCTCCATGAAAACCTCATCCCATGATATGAATACTAGTTGGGGCATTGGCAATTAACTGGCGCAATCTTTTTAGTGCGCCAAGGCATGAACGTTGAAGGGCTCTCTGCTGCTTTTCAAACTTCAGATATCGAGAAACTGAGAGAGATGCCAAATCAATTTGGTGTTGTAACCCTTCTATTATCTTGACATTATTTTCATATTCATCATAATATAATATTTTATTTTTCAATTGACAAAGATTTTTCCACATGTTGAGACGAATATCATGAATATAATCTTCCGTCAACATTTCTGGAATATCATATTGAGAGTCAGCCAAAGTCCAAAACATGACTGGTACTTCACCTTTTGCCGGTTCTTTTCTCGTATTCAACACTTCCTCTTTATCATTCGATGAAGATCCTTCTACCTGATTAGACCAAAGATGGTGCTTCTTTGTTGCTTCATCGGATTCAACAATATTGGTAGAGAATTCATTTATAAAACTAGAAGATGAATGACCCAGGGGTGGTTCGTAGAAAGACCAACACCCTGGTCTATCTTCTAATTGAGAAAGTATTTCACCTGATAGCGGTAAAGCATCAGACATGACTGGATTCACATTTTCCAAGTGCCTCAAGATAAGAGGGTTTTCTTGTTACTGCATTGTTCCTTGAAGAATTTTCTAGGAAATGTGAATTACTACTGTGGAGAGGACTTTCGTAGCAAAATTCATCATCATGGGGAGGACCACAATGGTGGGTTACAGCAAAAGATGGAACCTTTTGCTCCTTGATCTTATGGCCACGCAGAGGGTTATCGTGGATCTCATCTGAAGATGATACTTCGAGATCGACCGAACTGTCATGAAGAAAGCCTTCATGAGGAAGTGTCTGATGAAGACCTTTGGAATTATTGTTCCCACTATTGGGAAATGAGAGAGTAGAATCTTGAGTTGCAACAGATAATTATCTGAGTGCTTCAAGAACTCCAGCATTGAGAAAGGCCTTATTACAGATTGGATCTTGATTTCTTGATTGTGATGAACAGGTCTTCTTCTTAGATGCCTTCTTACTCACTTTGGGAACCACTTGTTGACAAAAGTGGTTACTATGGGCAGGTGTGTGTGCCTACTCAAGAGAAATAGTCAGGTTAGGCTGATTATCTCTATTCAAATCAGGTGTATGTGCCTGACTTGATTATCCATATGACAAAGGGGAGTATGCCCCATAACCCTCTTGGACTAAGACAGAGTCATGTATCTGTTATGGAGTGATATGTTGATGTTTCACTCCACTGATAGAGACATATTTGTGATGCTACTAAAGTTGTTATAATATTCTGACAGGCATCCAAAATATGAGCAGAGATTTGCTTCTGCTCTTTCACCATTGTTAGAATGTGCTTGGTGACTTCAGCTGCTGGAACGGGAATATACGTCCATTCTGTGCTTGGAGTAGGTGTGTATTCCTTCTCATGTTCTCCTTTTCCTATCATTGAATTCTGACAGTACTCATGTATGGGGGAAGAGAGTTGAGTTTGCTCCAAATTTGTCATCGGAGCTTTCCGACTGACTTCTCCAGGTGCTACCAAATGAGACTATTGGCAATCTTGATGAACATTAGCAGGTGTATGTGCCTACTGTGTATCCTTCATCAAGTATGGTTGACGAATTTCCTTCAATACTAGCAGACGAGACTGCTAAAAGAATTTTTGATTGTAAACATGTGTATGTCCCTACTTATCAGTTGCCACCATATCATATTGGCGAGCTTCTTTGGTTGTAGTCAGATAATCCTGCTGACTAGATGATGAGTTATAAACAAGTGTATATGCCTACCTATAATACTCCACCATAATTGCCTAGTGGGATTGACGTGTTACTACCAGATGAGTCTCCTGGGTAGTAACATCAGGACGGATGGGTGTATATGCCCACTCATTGTTTGCCATCAAGTTGGCTTCATGGACTTCTCTGGAAGGGTCATAAGTAAGAACCTACTCCTAGTTGACCAGATTATACCTCTTCTGGTTTGTATTGCGTGGTCGGGTATGAGGAACCTGAGCCGAACCCCTAAATGTGGTACCCTCATCATGTTGAGGGTGCACTGTCCCATGAGTCTAGTGGTGATTATTGATGGGATCCCTCGAAAATGACTACTGTCTTCTTGAATTAAGTCATTGAGTGACCTTATCATTCACCTCCCCATAATATGGGAGGGACTGGTGATTGTGTTTCGGGGATAACGACCTGAAACGGTTGGAAATGGTGGTTGGCACCACCTGCTTCTTGATCGATGGTTGTCATTTTCCGGACAACCAGGGTGAATTATTGACTTCGAGGGCTTGTCGAGCGGCCTCCAGAGTCGGAATGGTACCATGTTGATGGTATTCCTTAACCAGTGCATTTGAGACCCAGCGTTGAAGACGCTGAGTAGGTGATGACATCCTCAGAGTGGACGAGGATCTAGCCGGAGTAGCAGTAGAGGCATTCACAGGTGTGAACTTTAGAGAATCCATTTCTGTAATGCAGAGAGATCTTTGAAAAGAGTGTCTATTTGATATAACAGACATAATCAAGATAAGTTCATCCACTATATCTTTTGGATGAGCACATATGTTATTTTTTTCTTTGTTGGCCCTCACATTGAGTTAAATAGGGGCCTAACAAATAATTAAAACATCATTTAACTTGGTTAAGGATTCACGTCAGGTTCACCATTTTTTGTTTCTTCTAGAAATGGGGATGACCTTGTTTGTTTAAGGTTCAAACATTCCAATCAGTTTCTAATAGGTTTTTTCATAGAGCCAGAAACATCTAATGATTCTATATCCATTTGGACCTACTTTCCAAAGATAGGTTCTCATTAGTTATAGACTGATGAGGATTAAGAATTTGAATTGGTCTAGAGGATCGGAGGTCGGACTCATCACACCTTTTGGGGGGAGAATTATTGTCTACTCTGGGAATCTCTTTATAGATTTGAGTTATGTTCAAGAATCCTTATTAAATTACCAAATATGAAAATGAGATTTCCTTTAGATCTGACAATCAATGATTAATATGTATGAAATTTAGAGAATCTTTTATATGTATTTAAGGTTCTTCATCAATAGGGAATCATCTATATTTTTTAGAGATTCTTAGTCAATGGTATCCTTCAACACATTATATAGAAATCTTTTGGTCATTTTGATAACCATACTGGTTTTAAAGCCACTCAGTGGGGCACTTGAAGTTTATTGTCATTCATAAGGACATGGATTGTTTCAGAGTTGGGATCGTACTCATAGATGGGCTACCTACGTATCCTTGTTAGAAAAGGAATCAGAACCAAGTAGTTCAAGTGAATAAGTATGAGGGTTATGCATGATTAATGGCTTAAAGAGAGATGTCATAATTACTTTTACACTCTAAGATCACGTGAGTCATACTCAGTGTGAGAAACAAGAGGTATTGGTAAAACCTGAAAATTGTGCCATGAAAAGATGCAATCATAAGAAATGATGTGGGTCTTACGTATGTATGACTACCCAAGATATATGAGGATCGGAATTTACTTCAGGGAAGAAAACCGAAAATAAGGTGTATAAAGGTATATGTGCTTTATGGAGATTTAAATACCTAACTTAGGGCTTACTCTTGAGAAGGATTCCAAAATTAGAGGGAAATTATGACTGGGGCTTATTCTTGAGAAAGAAGCCTAGGTTAAAGAGGATTTGATATTTGGTCTTACTCCTAAAGAGGATTCCCATGTTTGGTAACTTGGGGCTTACTTCTAAAAAGGAGGCCCAGATTAAAAGAAATTAATACTGGGGCGTTCACCTGAAAAGGAGGCCCAGGTTATGGAAATTATGATTGGGGCTTACTCCTAAGGAGGATGCCCAGATTAGGGAAATTAAGACAAGGGCTTATTCCTGAAAAGGAGGCCCAAGTTAAGGAAATTATGATTGGGGCTTACTCATAAGGAGGATTCCCAGATTAGGGAAATTAAACTGGGGATTATTCCTAAAAGGGAGGCTCGGGTGAGGGAGCTTGGGGATTACTCCTAAAGAGGATGCCCAAATTAAAGATCTTCTTATCTTAAAGGATGAGGTTAAAGGAATGAAATATCTAACCTTAGTGACATAAAGATATGTAAATCACTAGGTTTTGAGAGATTTTCCACAGAATTCCTTTCATATAAGGTAGCCAACAAAAGAACCATGCCAAAAATGGCTTGGAAGAGGGTTTTGAAGGCTAAATCTTGAAGAGGAGAAGTGGATTTGAAGAAAAAAGCTTAATAGGCACGTGTGGAACCCAAAAAGAGGCAGGTGCGCAAGTCCTATTTGGGCGCGCAAGTACTGGTCACGCAAGTATACTTGCGCGACACATGTGTGCTTGCACGACGGTTAACCCATAAGGTAATACTTGGGAGAGGCTTGTCTCAAGCCCTTAGTATTATCCCAGTAGGTCTCCAAAAGTGTGGCACGCAAGTTCTGTAGAAAGGATAAGGTGGTGCGCAAGTGTCTTAATTTTCCTTAATGGTTAGACACTTAGGAGCGTGAGTGTTAATGAATTTCAACACTTAGGCATTTTCCCCCCTCTTTAGATCTTCCATTCTAGGTAATAAATTACCTTAGAAGTGTTTGGAAGACTTCAAGTAGAGACTAGGGCATCGGGAGATTAAATCTGACTTTTGGATTTTTTTCGTCCATGAAATGGGGGCCCACAAGGGGTATTTATAGCCCACTGAAGACCTTGGTAGAAAATCAAATAGGGCGTGCAAGTCACCTGTGCGACCACTCTATGTCACGCAAGTATACTTTCACGACCATGATGAAACTTGCGTGACCCTTCTGTAAACAAATCCTTGTTCATGCCTTTGTCAATTTTTGATGTGTCTTTAAAGGATGAATCTCTTTGTTCTAAGGTATTCCCATTTTTCAGTCGTTATACTCTGTGATGGAAAGGAGCATCTACAATGTTAAATAAATAACAATTCAAATGGAAATTAATATATATAAATTCAATTGAAAATTAATTTGAAACTGAATTATTGTAGAAGATAACATGGCCTAGACCCAACCTTATTAGTGGGTAGTAGGTAGTATCTTTTTCTTATAAATGATCTACAAATCTGTGAGACCTGACTCATGGAGAAGGCAGAGGGATTTGTTCTTATGTAGGATGACTTGTACCTATCCTATTGAAATGCATGTGAACTTTGATAATAATCTTGATCTGAGGTGTGCACTTGGAATTTGTAGAGTTATTCTACAGAGATATCATTTACTATTATTCCAGGAGGTTAGTGACAACCGCACTCCAGATTTGGTGGCCCATGGGATACTAGTGGATTGTCCATTCATTCCATCTGATGCACCAGTAGTTGTATTGAAAATAGGTGTTGAGGCTTTGTTCTGTGAGGGGTTTTTGCGATTCATGCAGACCGTTCAGAGAGAACCAAAACATGACCTGACTATGGCTTAGTGACATGTGAGTCTTATCAGCAGCATCTACCCACATTCTTATGTGATGGAGGACCACAGGAATTGGAGTCATGGATAGAGTTCATGTTATATATCTTCGAGAATCTTGAGAAACCTCTTTATAGGATCATAAATCTCACTATATATATGTTGTATGATTCCACCAAGAGATAATGAGACGTTATAACTCAGACGAAACATTTTTGAGAGATGTCTTCGGAGTATTTTCATACAAACTTCTTCGACAACATCTACCTCAGATGTTGAGGGCCGATAGAGCCCATAATTTTTCTCACATGGATTAGGTCAAGCTATCAGTATTGGATTATTCGGCCTGTTTTACTAATCTCCCGCACTTCACACCTATTCTTATGAGTGGCGTGTTATCTAAATCAAGGAAATTTGAGGATGGTCTCAATAATGACATTCAATAACAAGTGAATTTCTTTTTTATGATTTACATGTATTGAATGTGAGTTAAGGACTTATCATAGAGCATAACCTAAGAGAGGCAAGAGGTGCTGGCTGGGGCAGTTCAGCAACTTTATATGGTACCACATCAACCAGTAGTAGAAAGCCTCGCCTGTTGCTTCCAAGTGGTAATATTAGCCGTTAGAACACACATTCAAGTATCCATTTGAGGTGATAAATGTGCGGTAGGCTAGGATATACAGGGCCTCAATGTATAAGGGACCCAGTTCAGTGTCGATCATGTGGAATTATGGGGCATCTATTGTGATTCTACAAAACATTTACTCTATAATCTAGTGGGAGAGGTTATGTACTGACTACACATTCAAGAGTGGGGTCAGTAGATTCTCATCAATCAAGGAGGTGGAGTACATTTGGTCGATCAAGCATAGGTCGGGTCATGTCCATGATATTCAACCCCGGTTATGTAGTGATTGCGGGGTGGATCTACTCAGGGTAGCCAAGCAGTATCACAGGGCATTGGTTCAGGATATATATACATATTGTAACTGATTGTTGAGGAGTAGGATCATTGGAACTTCTACTATCATAGGTACTATTCTAATAGACTATACTTTAGCTTAATCACTATTTGATATATGGCCTTCATATATCTTAGTATATATTATCATTGTAGAGATCCTTGGGCTCAGGGTTTATACTTATGAGGGTTTAGTTATGCTTGACACTTAGTTGGGGATTAGAATGGATAATGTATGTTATTTCAAGGAGTTCCCCCTTGAGATTAGTGGTTGTCACTTCATATGGGACCTCTTTTTCCTCAAAATGATATGTTTTAAAATCATTCTCAGGATGTACTAGTGGTTTTCCTTTAATTATTTTCTTGAATTCTAACATTGATGGATGACATTTAAATTACTAGGGGTGGAGAGTTTATGAACAATGGTGAAGGGGGTTTTCTTGGAAATCTAAGCTAGACCCGAGTATCATGGGCTAGGTGGGATGATAACTTTGATTGAGAGATAATATAAGGATAATCAGGAAACATGTCAGGAAAATTCTGTCCACTGATTGATTGTTTAAGGGATTTTTTTAAGAAAATTTTTAAAGATTACCTTCGATAAGAGAGGTAGAGTTTTCTATCAATCTAGTTCCAAGAACTGCACTAGAATCCATTCCTCTAAACGTGATGGATAGAATTAATATAAAATATCTCAAGAGCCAGCTAAAGGATTTAGTGTGAAAGGTTTTTATCTAACCTAGTACTTCTCTATGGGGTTCTCGATTCTATTTTTCGAAAAAGCAAGAAAGAACTCTTTGGATATGAGTGGATTACAAAAAAAAATCAACCATATGAAGATTAGGGACTTGTATCCTCTACTACAGATATATGATCACTTTGAGTAGCGCCAAGGATCTTAGGTCTTCTCAAATATTGACTTGAGATTTGGTCATCATCAGGTTCATGTTATACCATCAAACATAACTCGCACAGCCTTTCATAGTAGGTATGGTCCCTAGGAGTATTTTTTAAGCCATTTGTTCTCACTAATGCGCCATCAGTCTTCAGGGAACTGATAAACCATGTTTTCCATCCTTAT
Organism: Viscum album; assembly: GCA_963277665.1. Lineage (NCBI taxonomy): Eukaryota > Viridiplantae > Streptophyta > Magnoliopsida > Santalales > Viscaceae > Viscum > Viscum album. The sequence goes on from OY728155.1 coordinate 732,020,888, forward strand.
GTTGATTCATTTTTGGTGGTTTTAGTGGATGATATCTTGGTATATTCTCACAATAGACATGACTATGCCAAACATCTAGATATTGTATTCAAAAAAATGAGAGAGAATCATTTGTTTTCTAATATCACAAAGTGACACTACTGGATGGAGAAGATTCACTTCCTAGGTCACATCATTTTAGAGACAGAATTATCAGTCATCCTAGAGATGGTGAGAGATGTAGTTTTTTTGGAGCATCCAAGTAACATATTTGAGGTACATAGTTTATTTGGGAATATGGATAATACCTTCATTTCATACAGGACTTATCACGCCTATAAACACCAATTATGGGATTGACTAAGAAGAGTGTGAAGTTTTCATCATCATATTCCACTGATGTGGTCTTTCAGGAGTTGAAAGGGAGATTGAGTACAGTTCCAAAACTAATTTTTCCAAAACCAATCATGATTTAAATTGTTTACTATGATGAATGTGGCCTCAGTCTAGGTTCAGTTATTATACAGGGGGATTGATTCATGGTGTAAAGGGTCAATCAATTGAGACCACAAGAGAATAATTACCTGATGCACGTTCTTGATTTGGCTGTAATTGTTCATGCATTACATAGTTAAATACATTACTTACTTGGAGATAATTCATGGTGTGCATTGACCACATAATCCTCAAGTATAGATTTTAATTTCATCGTCTAAATCTAAGGTAGTGTGGGTGGGATGATTACCTATAGACTTTTGACTTTGATCTTACCTACATGTCTGGTAAAGGAAATGAAATGGTTGATGCATTGAGAAGGAGGACTCATATACAGGCAGTTCAGTAGTTCAGTAGTGAATGGAAGCTAATGGATTTTTTCTATGAGATGTACTTTGAGTTTCCCAACAGTTATGGGTAGAATTATTTATCATCTTCAGTTGTTACCTCTATAATTATATATAGAGTTTCGATGAGGAAACTATCAGAATCATAATGCCTATTCCTATGGGAGAGTGTGGCATTTTATGAACCTTCTTTTGATTGAACCATTGGTGAGGATGAGATTATATGAGTACATTGTCTTATATGATTCTTTTCAGACATTCAAAACGAGCTAATGTGATATTTTCATGTTTTATCTTGGGTAGTGCATTCTGGCATCACAAGAATGTTTCGGGATTTAAATCTCTAATATCGGTGGATGGGAATGAAAATAGATATTGCTAGTTATTTCATGAGGTGTTTCACCAGTCATCAGGGGAAGGTGAAACACCAACAACCATTCAAATTTTACAGTAGTTACCCATTCCTAAGTGGATTTCAGTTGATGTTGTGATGGATTTTGTGACAGGATTACCAAGTTTATCTCAATATAATGATTTTTTTATGGGTTTTTGTTGATAGGCTCATGAAGTTTTCACATTTTATGTCAATAATGTAAACCTTCATTGTTGAAGATCTTGGAAGTTCTTCCATCCATGAGATAGTACAACTTCATGGGGTCTTGAAAACAATCATTTCATATAGGGATGCTCAGTTTAGTTCATGGTTCTGGAAAGTCCTGTATGGGGAATTGGGTACATATTTGATTTTGTGCACAACATACCGCCCCCATAAAGATGGCCAGTCAGAGCACATGATTCAGGTGCTTGAGGAAATGTTGTGGGAATACATCCTGGATTTCATAGTCTCTTGGTAGAGGCATATACCCTTAGGTGAATTCCCCCACAATAATAGATTTCAAGATACTTTTAAGATAGTTTCTTGTGGGGATTTTTATGGAAGTCTATGTTGATCACCCCTGTGTTGGTTAGAGGTAGGAGAGGCAGGTATTCTTAGAACTCATCTTGTTCATGACACCATAGAACATGTTTAGTTGATTCGAAAGTGGATGGATATTGTATAGTCTCATCATAAATCATACATTGATCACCATAGATGACCTCCATATTTTTAGGTTAGAGATCTTGTTTTCTTAAATGTTTCACTGAGGTTGGGACAGATAAGAATCAAAACATAGGTTTAACTTTCAACGTATTATGGTAAGTCATTTAAGAATCTAGAGAGGGTCGGGCCGGTAGCCTATCAGTTGTAGTTACCTTAGAGGTACCAAGCCATGCATGATATATTCCATGTATCTGAGCTACACTGCTATCATTCAGACCCATATCATTCCATTCACTCAGAGAAGGTTGATTAATAGGTCAATCTAACCTTTGAGGATCATCCTATACGTATTGTGGATCGTAGCATAAAGGTTCTCTAAGGTCATTCCATTATTTAGTACAGGTGTTATGCTAGTACGGTCAAGTACAAGATGAGACCTAGAAGTGGGAGGCTGATGTATGATCATATTTGTTGTAGTTATCCACATATCTTGCTTCACCACCCTTAGAAGGAAAATTTGGGGATAAATTTCTTTAAGGGGGGATGTTGGAAAGAACCCAATTACTTTTTGAGGAATAGATCTTTTTACCCATAAATTCTCAATTTAAATGTTTAAATGTGGCCTTTTGTGAATTACCATTGGGGTTATGGAGGTAACATAAGTGTTTGGGGCTACTTTGAAGCCATGAACCCAAGTTTTTGGTTGAAATAAGCCTAGCGCATGGTTAGTTAAAACCATACGGGGCAGATCGCATGGTATGATAAACTATGCAAGGATTGGTAAGAGAGTAGGTGAAGGCCACAAAGTTAGACCAAACCATTTCATTTCTACCACATGGTCGTACAAATATATCTTCAATTTTGATAGTGGGTTTTGGAACAGTTTGCGCACAGTTAGTCAAACCATGTAAGAAAAACATATGGGGTTCCCCTTCTCTATAGATAATTGTGTGCCAAAACCTTCTGAAACTATGTTTTGGGTTAAATTATAGTTTTCCCATAATTAAAAATCTATATCAAACATAATTTCCTATTTCTCTCCTGCACAATAGATTTCCTACTTACTATTCTTGTATTTGAGAGATCTGTTATATATGGTATCAAATTTAATCTCTACTCATATCATTGGATCCATCTAGGTATGATATCCATTTTTTTAGTCGTTTTTAATTTGATTTCATATCATCAACATTATTTCGCTATAATTTAATTTCCCCTATTAATAGGTTCTTCATCCATTATTTTATTTTCTCCTGATATGAGTCAAATCTAGAGATGATACAAGATGATCCATCCACTATGGACCTACGGTGGGTGGTCTCATTCCTTTCATTAAAGTGTTTATATATGTTGTTGGTCCATGTGCCAATTTTTAAAGTGTTCACTTGAATGAAATTAAATCCATGAATTGATAGGAATGGAATATGTAATTAAAGGGGCATGTTAATGTTTTTTTATTAGCTAAGGACCATAAAAAAGAACCACCCATTGTGTTTGTTGATTAATTGAACTAGGCCACCATCAGTGGATCTTAGAGATGGATACCTTGTGTGTGTCTTTTATTTAAAGAGTCCATTGAGGTGGTATATTATTTTGGATAACTTTTATGTGTTTCTAGTTACCTCTTGACTTGGGATGTGATTTGTCAGTTAAATGGTAAATCTAGTTGATTATTTAAGTTATGAATTGATATATGATTAAAATTGTGACAACATTTTAAAATGGAATTGATAAAGGAAAATATGGGTGGACATGTCCTTGTCCTTGGTTATGTGATAGATTTTTATGATTGAGAATATTGTTTAAATGAAATTCCCACATTTGTTAATTTAAAGGAAAGTATTTTGAGTTTGACCAATGCCTTGTGTCACCATATAAGGTGAGTTGTAAATAAGATGTTCTTGGTTTTGACCTTAACATGTTTAAATTAAATTTATTATATGAAATTGACAAATTGATTTGGAATTTTTATATGCCTTGGGTGATACATGTATTCAACTGATGAATTCCATGGACGAACTCAATTAGATTGAACCTTACTTATGCCAAAGTGATACTTGGAATCCTTGGAAGACTACCAAGGATGGACTCTGAGACTTGACTCATATTCCAAGTGATACATGGATTCATATGAGAATGTCATGGATATACTCAAAGGTAATTTGATCACTATTCTATGGGTGATTATTGGGATCCCTTAGTATATCTCCAAATATGGACTCTAATTGAATGTAAGTTACACCACATCGATAGTGATACCTGGATTCTTGAGGATCACCCTGGATGGGATTGTAAGGTGTTGGTTTATATTTAACCTATAGTGATAAGTGGATTACAACATAAGAATTACATGGATGAGATCATGTAATAAATTGAATAATGAAATGAAAAGATTAATATTATGTTTCCTCTAAGCTAAATAATAAGCTTGGATTTAGTCTCGTGTATACCATAAGGGTGGACTATTGATGAATCAATGTTCATGTTATCATGGGTGATGTCGGGCTACACACCAGGTCATGATTTTTAATAATTAAATTAGTTTGAATGATTAAATGAACTTGATTTATAAAAAATAACATGGACCTTATAGAATGTTTACATATAGTTTTGTGTTGATTATTCTATTACTACCTACACTCTTTAATATATATTCACTAACTTAATGGAACAGACCTTAGGTGATTTCATACTGGTATTTAGTCTCACATTCTATTTGGGATACCTTTGGTTACCCAAAAAATAATATATGATTGAAGGTATGGATAAGGGAAAGCACCCTGATATAGGTTGTCGATCGCTGCAAAGAAGTAGGGGAACATGAGACCGAGATAAGGCTCGTACTGCAAGATGGAATTTTTTTACCTTCTGTTACTTTTGTTACATTTATGGTATTGTAGTGTTGGGTGATTTTTTGGATATTTTATAGAGACATATGACATGTATCATTATCATCATCATTATATGTGAGATTTGTTTTCATATTTTTATATATTCCTTCTAATTATATATTGTTTGTATAATTTAATGCTTATGCTAATAATATGTTATTGATATCCTACTATGTAAACTCTGGTAAGAGAGAATAGTCTCTCCATAGACACACCCTAGGACCTCACTACTAGTCCACAGTCTTTGGAATTTGGGGAGATTATATTGAGGTTGTGTGGACAGTTAGGCTCAGGGCACTTGTTGAGTGGAATCTAGGTCCAGGATGTTACATTTGTATTGAAAAGTCTCACACCCAAGTCCCTTTGTAATAAAAATTCTTCCAGGTATAGGAAACACCCCTCGAACAACCTCCTTCATAAGGAGACCAGAGGATCATAGTGAGATTTCCCTTAGGCTAAGGGAACAGTCCATCAGTAAAAAAGAATCAAGATGTAACCTTCTAAGATCATTGTGTGACCAACTATAAGCTATTGAGATTCAGTATACCACCACATTGTACAAGATCCAATGCTTCCCTGAGCACCTGAACCTTCAACCATACCTCATTAGTCATCCAAAAACATCTCCTTGAGATGTCTCAATAGTTTAATTTTTATTCTAAACATTAATTCACACAATGAACACTTATACGATATCAAAATTCAGACTTTATTTGAATTTATCAACTCATAATCTTGTGGTTTCCTAAAAAATACCCACTATAATGCTTCTCATTCTTGATAAGGCATGGTTGTCCTTAAGCCAATAAACTCATCCTTATAGTATTACAATTACCCAAGGACATCCCACACTCTTCTCAAGACCACCAAATTCACTTCTACTATGCAACTCACCAACAATTCCAACATCGAGATGATTCTAAACCACAACTACATCTCCCAACATGTTCCTTCAACCAATTCAACCCAAGGATTATGGTTCTCCCCATAAAATGAATTTATATATAGATTCAAATTATATGAAATTGTGCTTCCAACCATAGGAGTTTCCTAGTAAAATTCTCTTCTAAAAATCCAATGGAACACTCGATGCAGGTTTTACCTCAACACATCCAATTCCATAAAAATAACTGATTTGACCTCCTTTGTTTGACTTCCCCAAAAAATGATTGGCCTACCCACTGATGTTGTACCATACAACCTCGCCTGATCATGATGCATTAACTTGGGCGGGGATCATATAGTTGCCAAAAGCATGCAGCAAAGTATATACCCAATTTTTTGGGTAATTCCATGGTTAGATCACCAACCACCCCACTCCAATGACTATATTCTCACCCAAATCATCGATACACATATAGTTCTGCTCACTCTCAGATCACCTCAAATTCACCATAAGTTTTATGCCAACACACCTACTCTAAGAAACATCACATTCAAATCTGTAATCTAGTGTTAATAAATGAACTACATCACATTGTATCTTCCTACACAATAGATCCGGGAATTACCTCTACTAGCTCTCGAATTGGTCTCCCCAAACCCATGACCCATCTGGCATGAAGAACATTAACCCATGATTGATAAAATTCTCCCTATACTAGGTTCAATAACATCATTTCTCTTCCAAGCCAAAACCAAGACTCCACGACCCAAACTCCATCAATCATAAAACACAATGATTGGAAATATCCATTTCGCTCATACATGAGTAAAAAATGAACAAAAACCATCTCACATCCCCATCTCATTATAAACACCATCATCATTTAACAACCCACTTATAATGTGGATCATATTTTTTGATGGACAATGGTACACTCCCCACTATAAGGATTTCCTTACACCTCTCTTTGAGCACCAACCCTAATGGTTCCATCACCACCTATGTGTTTCTCTTCTCAAGCCACACTTTCCCATATCATTAATTTCTTATAAGTAAAAACCAAAATTTGATCAAACCATTATACTCTAATCCATTACCAATGACACCTCTTACCATAGAAGTACATCTCACATATCACCCAATCCCATGCCTTCATGCCCTCAAGCATCTCACTACCACACCATTTTTTGACACACAACTTTGGATCATCCCCAACAATAAAAATTCTCTATGGACACAAATATTTCTTATTAACTGATCTCCAACATAACCAAGAACCACATGTAACCAGTATGTATCATACTATAGAGACCAATAATTTTTCTAAAAATCAACACCAATTATTATCATCCTCCTCAATGTAGTGTGAACCTTTGAAAACCCCTCTTCCTAGTTATTAGTAGTGGTCATAATAAATCTCACCTAAAACCAATAGTTGCAAGCTCTCGTACAACTTGATCACACACCCAACTCATGCTCCTATGATTTTCATCTTGTTTGACCTAGGATCACCCACTTACACCACTATAAATGATCTTCATGAAAGTTAGTATCCTCCAACATCTTGATGAATTTAACTTATTCCAAGGCTAACCACCTGATCATAAACCTCATGGGAATCATTTTGAAACCATGAAAATTTTCCCATTCTCTCACGGAAACACTAGAAAGTGAAATCAGAATCAACTGGCTAGTCATCCTACTAATCCTATCATCTAAAAATAGTCTCGATACCAAAATTCTCTAAGTGGCTTACATATTCGGCATATGTAATTATCATTACTTTCCTTAACTTCTCAGTTCAATTAAGTAGAGTGGAACCAAGAATATATATAGGATAGAACTGTATAGGTTATTGTTGAAATTGTATGTAACAAAAAACACATCTCTTAGGAAACCTATACCCATCCATAGATCATCCCTGATACATAAAATTTTAGTACAAAATCCACCATGATTCCATTACCAAGGCAATAAATTCATACACTGATATTTTAAGGGTCTCTATACATTGCTCACGTGAAGGGACTGTATAGTCACCATCACCATATTATATCTCACTATAAGAACCACATGACCTTCCACTCGATAAAATACTGTGGTTAAACTAAGTATAATGACACTAATAATTTATATGGGAAAATTAAAATAAGTTTTCTTAAACATTAAACAAAAAAACCTATCGTTAGTAAAATCAACCACATTAAAGCACAATAATTTCATGGGAATTCTATGTACCAACCATGATACATGTATAAAGACTCTTTCCTCCATGGGATTGGATATAGAAATCACAACAATGATCTCACTATTCACATCATACATGAATCAATATCCAAACAATGAAATCAAAAGCTGAATCAATAATTTCATCACCCTTTTAATATGACTTACCAACATAATGGTATTCCCAATGAACCAATATAAAGTCCATCACAAGATATGCCGCATTAATAGATCACTTTCCTACCGTATTCCTAAATAGAAATACATAATAAAAATAATCTGATACCATTTTTTAATTCCTCAGTTTTGTAGCCACTCAATATTTCCCTTGGCCGAGATACATTGTGACTCCATACACACCTCCTCATATGCTTTAGGTTTCCAAATAGCTGAAAGTGTCTATTCCATACATTCGAAAAACTATTCCCTCAAATAAAATTCAAAAAAACACAACATAAATAACCAAAATCATCTATAGTAAAAGTAGAGTATGCATAACTATATAAATAATCCCAATGATATAACAAATGGAATGAAACATACAAACTCATGGTTATAAAAAAATACATCAAGTGATTTCCAACTAGTCTAATAACATATAAAACATAAAAAAATAAACAAAATACACTACCGAACCTACTTCCATCATTGAGCCACACTACAACCCCATCTCCAAATACCCATTGAGTTGTTCAACCTAATCCATTGCACATCTGATGTAGAACTTGAAAGGATATATAAGGTCTACATAGGTACTATTGTGAAAATAAGGTGTGTGAGAACATAAATTAATAGGGTATCACCAAGATCCTCTAATATATGTTGGTATATGCATGTGTATATAAAAGGAAATGAAATTTATAAATAATCTTTCTCATAAGGTCACCATGTGTTAATCATGCTACCACGATACTAAATAAGATACAAATGCCTGTCATACCCCAGTGTGCTAACTAGGATACCATGGTACTAAACCATACCTAATTTGGTGTCATACTATAATCCTATCATCACCTCATGCCACCATACCATAACCAATATCATACCTGGAGACTCATTATAAGGCTTCATCTAATTCTTCAACCCATTACCAGAAGGAACAAGGTGTGGTCATATGTCCAAATATCAACCCAGTTCTATATCACTCAAGGTAGGGTCAATATTCCAAGTATCTTTCACACCATGACCCAACCCTCTCACATTGTGCGATCCTATATCATGAACCACGTCCAATCAAGGTAAGGTCCATTATCCCAACCTAAGATGACTTATGTTGAGCTCTGAATCCATACACATGACGAATCTATCCCACCAAGTGTAGTACATCTATTTCCATATCACTCATGGTGGGGCTAGGCCATATGGACCCTCTCCCCCACTGGGTCTATCATCTGTCATAATCAAAAATTCAAGCACATGAATAAAACAGAAAACAAGGTTCAAAACCCATGACACAACTCATTGGTTGATACTTGGATTCTAGTCACTCAATAGTTAGTGTATTATCAAAAATCATGTCTAGCTTCACGCGTAAAATCGTCCACTGGGTCTTCCAGACCCATCACGGTCTCTACTCACCAATACTATCTCACACATGTCACACATTAGTTACAACACTTCTTGAAGCCTCTTATAACCCATACCTCAAGGCCCAATACAGCCTCATCAAAACCATCATCATTTATAGTCCCTCTACACATATATTATCCATTATTTTATTACTCTAATCCCATTAGTAATTATAGTTCCCTCAAGGGGCTTAAGTGAGAGATCTTTTGAGAAGGGGGTGAATTAGGGTATGAACCCCAATCCCAATTTAAACACTTTTCCTTTATAATCACACCAACCTAATTGTATTAACCTCTTAACTATAAAGATAACCTTTTTTCTCTCACTGATCCATTTATCTAATTACATTTTCACATGACTATAGCTTTACAAAATTTTATTTATGGTTTCTTATCCCACGTAGTGAAATTTTATTATCATAATATAACTGAGAAATCACAAGGAACATGCTGATATTTACATGGTTCACCAATACAAGCTAATCTAAGGGGAATATAACCAATAATTCTTCGATACATGTAATCACTAAATCTCAATGATTAGGGTTTTAGGCTATCTCAGTCCTATCTAGGATCACTACCTTTACAAAAATGTTTGAGGTTTAATTATTACCACATAGGTATCATTTCTCTTTCACTTCTTTCTTTTATCACTGTTATATGAAATGAAAAAAAATTCCTCCCGAAATGATAAAAATATATTCTATTATTGATATATGAACTTGTATGTAGAGATGGGTGTCTTTGATATCTTATTTATCCTTCATAACTATCTGTGAATATCACCATAAGTAGTATCTCTTGCAACCACCTTCTTCACTTTATAGAATAATCCAATAGTTCCGCTTTTTTATTGCACATTAATGATATATTCTTCTCTTTATTATTATTTGATAATATCTTAAATGAGTTTCAAGCTCTAGCCTCCTTCCTTTTCTATATATTAGAACTTCCCTATGCTCTCTAAAATATCTAATTTTTATATGATTAATTGTTTGAGAATCCTTTTCTAGAAATGTTGCATGTAGTTTTATAATCCTGCAAACCTTAGTTTTATGGTTCATATTAATACTCATAATCTCTACTTAATATTGTTTCTAGTGTACCAAACATTTTAAAGTGGTTATTTAGGACCATTAAATCAGATTTAAGCCACTAAAATAAATTTCTTGTAAAATTTCCAGGTTTCCTGTAAAACTATTTGACTTCAACAAAATCTCTGATTATATGTTATAGTCTTCCCCCTTTATGCCTTCACCACTGTATAGCACATTTCAATAGGAAGTAGGAGGTGATAGAAATATAACATTGTGGTATTTTACTATAATGAGAAAAGTAAAAAAGAAGATAAATGAACATTTTTTGTTGAATATTCTAATATTTTGTACAATATATTCAAAACTATTGGAATTTAGGGGTTTTGTAAAAATATGAGCAAGTTATTACAATCCAATTAATTATAAAATGATATCTACTTTTTTGTGATAAGACAAAGGAAATGGTGCCTTATATCTATGTTCGTAGATCATGATTGATGTGTTGATTATTTACTTAATTCTATTACACTTGTTTTATAACAAAAAATATTAATTTTATTAAAACCATGCCAAATTTAGTGAGGGTATGTTTCATCCACAACACTTGATCAAAATAACTTCCAATACCACATATTCAATTTTATTAGTGGAAAGTAATATTGAGTATTTTTTATTACAATATCAAGAGACAATAGCCTCTCTTAATAAATTAAATTATCTAAATTTATATTCTTTATCCATTTATAACCACAAAATTCAGCATCCAAAAAAAATATAATTCAAAATAATTTCTTGAAGAATAAAACAGTACAATATCCATTATGACTTTGAGGTAATGAAAACAAATTAATGGTTTAAGATGGGACTATTTTGGATTATCCTTAAATATAACACATAGGAATATAGAAAATATTAAGGCTAGATTAGTTTCTATAAGTTATAGTAAACTAATATTCATTCCTCTAAAATTATTTTGATCAATGGGTTTTCTAGATTTATAAATATCTAATTTTTTTGAGGCTCTGATATGAGTACAAATACTCTTAGTATTGTCATATTCTAAACTTTTAAGTAAAAATTTTATATAAATCCATTAATATATAAAGGATCCTTATAATTTTTTATAACTTTGAAAACTAAGTAAAAAACTTAAGTTTTCCCATCAAGCTCATTTAAAACTTTGATTTCATAAGATCCATTAAGGAAACAAATATTTTTTAAATTTGATCCATATATTATGTCATCAAAATAAATTTAAACAAAGAAGGTTTCCTAAAAACTATTCTAATAAAAATTGATGGATTCATGTCTCAATTAAAAAAAATATGACATAAATCTAGTAAGTCAATGATGTCAGAATCTTGGGGCTAGTTTAACTCCATATAAGTCCTTATTAAGTCTAAAAACATTATCATGAGTTTTTTTGTTTTAAAAACTATGGTTTTGTTCAAAATAAACTTCCTCCTGTATATATCTTTTTAGAAAATCACACTTTACATCCATTTTATTAAAATTAAAATTTAATAATGCTTCATAGGATAGAATTATAGGAATATATTCAAGTCTAGATACTGGAGAAAAATTTTCTTTATGTTTTATTTCTTATTGTTGATTATAACCCCCTTTCAATAAGTATTTATTTATTTATAACTATTATTCAATTTTCATTATATCTTGTAGGAAACCCCATGTTACACTAATTATAAGAAAATATTTTGAATGTTCTACTAAAGCCCAAACTTTGTTCCTATCAAATTCATTGAGATCATCCTACATTACCTTTACTAATCTTCATAACCTAAATCCTCATCATGAGTCATAGGTTTAAATTTTGATAAAAATACACAATTTTCACATTCATTTCTTATGGAACTTTTAGTTTTGACTAGTTTATCTACACCACCAATGATATTATCATTAGAAAGATTCTACAGGATTGCTTGATTTTTTTTGGTTTATAAAATGGTTTTATTTTACGAAATATTTAATTTATTCTTGAGGTAAAAATTTAGAAAATATTTCTTCATTTTGTCTCCCCCATGAAGAATTTTCCAACATCAGTTGAAAAATATTTTCAAAAATATCATCCAATGACATGGTTTTGGGTTTTTTGAAAACAAAAGGATTAGTCTCTTAAAAAAAATTCAAGAACAATTTCCACAATATTTATTTTATTTTTATTAAAAATACTATAAGACTAACCTGTTGTATTAAAACTGAGAAAAATACCTTCCTTAGTTTTTGGGGAAAATTTATGCACATTATCATTAGTATTCAAGATAAATACTATACATATAATAAAATTGATGTAATTTTATTTTATATTTCTTCATTTCCACAACTCATATGGAGTTTTATTATAAAAGGGCCTGAGTAAAACTAAATTTATAGTATAACAGGAAATACTAGATTCTTTATCCCAAAAAGGTTTATCAATTGAGTATTCACTCAACATAGTTATAGTAATTTCCTAATGAACTCTATTTATTTATTTCACTACACCATTTTTTTCATGTTATATGAGATGAAAAGTTATATATAATACATTTTTTATTACAAAAAGTTTCAAAATCAAAATTTATAAATTGTCTACTATGATTACATTGAATAGTTATCATGGTATATTTTTCAAATTTTTATCATAGATAAAATTTTTACACAATAGAAAAAGGATTCTGATTTGTTAGATACAAAATATAATCATATATATCTTGAATACTCACCAACTAAAACATATTCATGGTATTTTACCCCAATACTTTCACTTTTTGTTGGAAAAAATAAATTCATTTTCATTAACTGTAAAACTTTAGAAGTTAAAACTTTACTAATAGACTTAAATCTTGAATTATGTTACTTTCCAAATTTAAAATGATCAAAAACTTTAGAATAATTAAACCTAAGCTTTGGTAAATCTATAAGAAGTATTTTCATATAAAGTTTGGATAAATTTATAACATTACATTGCCCTAACATTCTATTCCAAAACCAACATTGATTTTACATTTCACTATGGAAAGGTAAATTTTGGATTCTAAGGTCTTCTAAGGTTAAAGTGTATACAATATCATTCCTATCACCAAAAAGAAAAAAATCACCTTCTGAACTTTGAACAACACATTTATCATTCTTAAAGTTCACTAGATATCCTTCATCACATAATTGAATTATTCCTATGAGTTTATTCTAAAGTCCTCTAAAAAATATTACATTCAAAATTAAATATTTACTAAGAAGAGAAATATCACATATTATGTATACTTATCCTTAGGAATTATAAACAAAATTGAATTTACCGCATTTCATATTGATAATATTCAGGAAACATTTCTTATTTCTAGTCATATGTCTGGGACATCCACTATCCATATACTAAATTTTTTTCACTCTTGGTACTTTTCTTATTTACCTAAAATAGAAAAATTATGATTTTTCTAACAAAAAAATCTTGATTCTAAAAGAATTAGAAAATAAAAAAGTAGGAATCCAAATATATCCAACTTTATTAGCTATATAGATTCTAATTCTTTATAAATTTAATATTTTTGAAATACATAAAATTTCACCTTATTCAAAGAACACTTATTATTCTGGTGTCCACTTATCTTATATTTAGTTAATTAGAGATAATTCTTTAGAATAAAGTATATATTTTTAAAATGATGTTTTTCATTAAAAAAATCCAATCCCATAGATATTTCTGTGAGGTCTTATTTTTTTAAACATATAAACAAAATTTCCCTTTATAGAGGAAAAATATTATAAAATAAATTCAAGCTGAAAATTACAGAATATAGTTTTACAACAAAATCTGTATTTTCATTATATTTGGTCGAAGTAAATTTATTATATAATTATTTATTAATATTATAAATTTGTATCGAAATTTTTTAAATTTTTTAATTTTCTTTGGAAGGAAATTTGTTTCATCTTCAACATTTTTTTACTTTTTAATTGTTATTTTCATGAAAGGTTTCATATCTTGAAAATAACTCAAAGCTAAGTAAATAATATTCATCATTAGATGTAATAAATATTTATTTATTAGAATAAACATAATATTATTCTTATAAATTATAATAATTTTCATTAATATTAAATAACTTGTTGATTTAGTTGATACCTTATCCATGAAACAATTTTTTATCTTTAGTATATTTTAATTCAAATCCATGACTTTCTAATCATAAAAAATTTTATCAAAATAATTATCAAAAGAACTATCTTCTCCACTTTCATTCCTAGTGTCAAAAACTTTCACAGTTTTCTTAACTTTATTTTGGTCTAAATTTGTTGAATTTATGTCATTTTTATATTTCTTCTTCATTTTATGACAACCTCATCTAATATGACCCTATTATTTAAACTCATAACAGATCATCTATGAGGTTTCTTCACTGATATCTTTAGGATTATTCTTATACTTATATCAAAAATCATTTTTTCCAAATATTTTTTTCATCCTTTTATCAATATTATAAATTTCATTTTCACTTTGTTTATATGAACTTATTTTAGTCTCATCTTTAACTTTATTCTTATTCAAAGATTAAGTAATTTTTTCAGCTCATATGAATTTCCTAAGTGGTGTTAATATAGAGGAAACACCAACCCCATTAGTAATTTTATCTTTATCATAATATCAATTTAGTCTTCTGTCATACTATATTATAGTTCCAATAAGATCATCTAGACTCATATTTTTCAGATGTTTTGTATCATAAAGAGTTGTTCTCTTCAATTCCAATTCATTAGAAATAATATCAATAATCTTCTCAAAAAACTGATCATCAATTAATTATTTATCTATAATATATTGAATATGATTAACAATGTTCATAAATATTTAATTCATTTGAGTAATAGATTCTCCAAGTAAAAAATCAAAATATCTATAATCTATATGAATCATAGCTCTTCATGTTAATACAACTTCAGTAGTTCCAAAGTGTACAACCTCTATTTTCTTCCAAATATTATTTACAATTTCATAAAATGAAATATGGATCTAGATATTTATTTTTATTGAACATAGAATAGTATTTTTTAGTCAATAATTAATCTATTACTCATATTTCTCATCTATTTTAAAATTAGTCACTACTTCTTTGGGAATTTGTTAATTTCTAGTTAACATGGAATTTTTTTTGACTAAAGTGTTTATAAAAAATAAATTCATATGATCTATCCAATTCTCATAATCATTACCATAAAATATTGGTGGTCTTCTTAGATTTAGATTTTATAATTCCCCAAAGGAAAATCATTCCATCATTATAACAATTATACTCTTTTCTTCAAAACACACAATAGCATAACAATTTATAACTATAGAAATGTGCTCTAATACTAAATGTAGGATTGAAAGAGTAAGTTTTTTATAAAAATATATGGATAATTTTAGTTTATTAAATAAAAACTTAGAATTTTCCTCAACCTATTTAAGAAATTATTTTTCATATAGACTCTATCTGATTTACTAAATTATTATAAAAAAAGTGATTATAAAATAAATATAAAACTTTCCTAAAATATATGCACACTAGAATTATAAACTTGTAAAAAACAAGTATAAAAATTGTAAAGTTCATAATAAAACTTATATAAAATTTATAAAATAATTATTCACACATTTACCTTCATTTTAAAGGAAATAAATAACCTTGACTTGAGGTATACACAATATTCACCTTGTTGTAAAGGCTTATCTTCCTTAACCAAGGAAGCCCTCAACATAAATATCAGAACAACTTTCATTTCCTTAGACCTTGGAACTATTGATCAGTAGATTGAAAAAATACCTATCTTCCTTAACCATAGAATCCCTCAATCAAACTAGATAATACACAAAAATTAAAATCACTAAAGTTTTAAAGGAATTTTTTATAATCCACACAAATATTCCTTAAGAAAAATAATATCTAAAATATTAAAATTAAGAACTCTCAAAGAAACAATATTTTAATAAAACTTTATAGAAACATTCAATAATAAATTTTTTAAAGGGATTACTCCCCCTAATATATAGATTGTACTTATATTAAAACTCTCAATTGACATACTTCAAATATTTGTGAGGTAGTTATAATGAAATCAAAAATAATATTTCTTCTCTTGGAGGGTTCAACATAGATTTTTCATCCAATGGTCGCCTTGATAAAGAACCACTAGAATTGCTATAAATTTGGTCTAGTTGAATAAGAAATGTTTTTATGGTTGAAAATATGAACTTCTTCCATTTATTGTGTTTAATAAATTTTTATCCATGAAATATTTCTACCACCATCCAATTAATTCAATCTAATGAAAATGCAAAATTATCATATGATGGACTTTATTATAATTTTTCTTATTAAATTTATATAACATCATACAGTGAACACTATATTTATCCTTTTTATATAAAATGTACATGTTCATCTGGTAAGAAATTTTATTTCAATTGAAAAGTTATTCTCCATCAGGTAAAAAACATTCCTTGAAAATAATTATCATGAACATGGAAAGTAAAAAAGTAATAAATTTACAAAATTTTAATAAATTGAATTGTTATTTTCAAAAAAAAATTATAAAGTTTATAAATAATTATATTGACTCGATATAAATGACATTATCTTTAATAACTTTACATAACAATCATATGTGTAAGAGACAAATAGTTATGGTAACTTCTTCATTATCCTTCTCTTTGTCTAACCCTAAAGGTAAGAACCCCTCGTCAATTTCATAATAGTAAATATCTTCAAATATAGATTTCAAGATGTATTAATCAAAAAAAAGGAAAATTTAATACTTCATGTGGTTTTCCACTATTCACTACTTCTACATCATAATGAATGATGATTGTAATCAATGATTTTTCATTAGAATACCAAATATAAGATCAAACCAAGATGGTATATACTTCATCCTTACTTTCTTGGATATGAAAACACACACTCCTTCATTGGTTCTCCCCCTGAGTGTATTTTTCAATTTTAATTACCTATATTGTAAATATGAACATAATACATAAAATAAATAGGGTAATAAGGTGGATCTTCTTATTCCTTAATGTGAACAGTAAGGTAGAGATGATTTTTTCAACCATGTTACTCTATTGCCTCTATTATTCATGATTTCACATTTTAATTTCAATTCTAATCTATCTTGAGGGAATTAGGATCTCATCACACATTAAATTTCTTTGTTTGGGTGCTTTTTATTTATGTATCCCTTAAATCATATTCATTTTTAGATGTAATATATATTCTATTCAAGGTTTTTTTTGCACTCGTAGTGTGGTAAAACATTCTCTTGTATCATGTCCATCTTTATTTAATCTCTCAGATAGATATTTTTAAACACAAGGGAAGTCATTTGTTGAAAATCACTCATGAAATTCAGATTATTCATGTGAAAACAGAACTTTTACTTTTTAACAAGCCTTTACTTATACCTATTCCAATTTTATTTCTCCCTCCAAATATTATGGAAAAATGACTAAGATATCATTGGAATCATTGGTATCCTTATTAGAGTTAACCAGGACACATTTGGTGTGTTCTTCACATCGTACCTTTCAAATGTGATACTTCATTTGGTATTCCTAGACTTATTTTGTATATGAAATGTTTTCAAATTATTTTCTAAGGGTTTCATTCATGTATTATTTAATAACTTATTAAGGGTATTCTGATTTCAAATTTCATATTTACGTTATACCATTCACAAAAATTATTCCTTCTATTATAATATTATCTTATTATTATCTTTTGATACATGTTGAGATGTACATGTATCACTTTTGTAACTACCACCTCTTTTAACATCATATAAATTTTTAATTGCATCAAATCTTCATGATGTAGATTGTTTTTTCATAGGGTGTGATTGTTTAATATTTACCCAATTTCTCCCCCTTTTCTAGAGATTCCTTTGATATTTCACATTTAGAGGATTGTACTGAAAATCCAATGTATAATTTCTGAATCTGTTGGCGAACCAACATTATGCCAGAAACCATGATCATTTTTTCTGAATGACATACTATCAATAATTTATATATGTTTGATCATGTTTTTTAGACACATTTTATCATTGGTTGGGCTAAACATAGGGAATAGGCTTCCATAAAACTTATTCTATCCAACCTATACCTGGTGGAAGACTCCTTGCAACTATTATTCATTCATACTTGTGATGATTTGGTTTTTAATCATGGGTTGTTCAAGAAAATAGATTTAGATAAATTATTATAAAATATGTGTATGGTACCTTTTTGTTAACAGATTATCTATGGAAAACATCAGGTATTGTAATTATATTCTTACTATATGAAGAAGTTATTTTCTTAGTAGAATACTACAAAGAAAATTGTGTGGAAAAATCTTAATACTTATTTGATTGTGAAGTCCCAACATGAGTCTTTTCATGATTGGAAAATATGATTTCCAATTCAAGATGTCCCATACTGAGGGAATTCATTTAATCTTCAATAAATGTTAGTTTATCTTTATAGTCCATCAACATCTTCTCAACATTAACTTTTTGAAATGAAAATATTTCTTTCAACAATGATTCAAGCTTATTTATGCTCTTGGATTTGATATCTAATTGATCATTCCAGACATAAGTTCTATTTTTCATATTTTCTTGCAATGAATAGAGATTCTTCTTAAATTATTTAGTGGAATCGTACCTATCATCGATTATGAAAAGGAAGTATTTTTTAATTTTTAGCATCTCAACATATACTCCTCATACTCATATTCATTGATAGTAACATGTTTTGAGAGCCTCATAAAAAAAGAGTGATTTCTCTTAAAGCCTTCTCCAAGTTATCGGTATCACCTTCAAGTTGAGTTATCTCTTCATACTGGCTTTCAAAAATACAAAAAATAAAATAAAATATTTATTGGGGAAAATAATGTTCCCTATATTTTAATGCTTCAATAGATAAATCTATTCAAATATCATCATGTTTACTTCATTATTATTATTGCGGAAAATTTTAATAATAATTCTTACATTATTTTGGATCACATGAATCCCTTGATCCCTTTGAGGTATAAATTTTTTCATGTCCTTCTTCGTAAAACAAACCATAATTTATTTATCTTCTAAGCTAAATATATCTTCCTTACATAGACCACCTAAAAATTATTCCTCGTTGGATAAAAGGGAGATATTCGTAATCTTTTTTATCATTAATTTTCCAGTTCATCAAATTCTTGGTATAACCTGAGTTCTAACCTAAAGAACTTCTCCAAAATTTCAAAAAATAATAATTTTAGGATATAAAATTCAAAACATTAATGATAAAAATTTCATTTTCATAATCCAAAAGAGGAAAACCTCCCCAGATACCAATTTTAGGATCCAAGGTGGGATATGATTGATACTAAGAAGGGGGTGAATCAGTGTTTTCCTTTATCTAAAATCAATTTATACTTTTAACCTTTTAAGCCTTTTCTTTTACCCTTTATCTTGTTAAGGTGAATTAACCTACTAGTTCCCTCTCTCCTCACTTTCCTTCATTCTTATATCATAATCAAAAACACACATATAACAGGCACAACTATTTATATGGTTTAACTCCCAACCTAAGAAGGTTAATTCTTAGTGTAATATTTTAAAACCTATAGTTACATAACCTATAACACCCAGATATTTTGTGAAATACTTTTTTCAAATAAATTTAATCTTTTTGATATTTTGTGTTACATGAAACACTGGGTTTAGTTTGTATTACATGAAAAAATGAGTTTATATTGTGTTGAATGAAACATTGTGATTATCTTACATTACGTACACCACTAAGTTTAACTTTTTTTATACACTACACTGAGTTTAAAAAAAATGTGACATACTGCTAAAATATTATCATTAAATATGATACCCATCGTCTACCCTTTAGAATGGCGGATAAAAATTGGATTAAATAAATTATAAAAATATATGTTTTACAAACACACAAACACACACACACACATATATATAATTAATTCCTTGGAAAAAAATTAATTATAAGTAAAAATAAAAAAATTTAAAATAAAGAAAAATATTTTTCTAAAAAAACTATTTTTATGTGCACAAATATGTTTTATCTCAATAAATTAAATAAATAACTTTTGGTTAATAATTTTAATAAAATTTATATATTATATAATCAATAAAAAATTAAACATTTTTCTTATGTTTTTTCTATACAAGAGATAATAATAAATTCAATTTTATGATAAAAACAATATTTTTCTAATAAGTAATTATTTTTCCTTTTGCACATTCATTTTAATATTAATTTTTATATATTTTAAAAAAATATTTTAAAAAATAAAGTCAGTTTTTTAAATCATCATGTGAAAATTATCTTGTATATAATTTTTTATAATTTTTTGTAAAGAAGAATTTTCCACTAAATAGTGAAAATAATAGTTTTTATAAAGAATTATCATTTATTTCAAATCTTTCAAAAACATTCAAGTCGTTTTAATATGATTTTAAAAGTAACATTAGTTAAAATATATATATTTATTTATATGTGTGTGTGTGTGTGTATATTAATCTAATTTATATAATTTTTATCATTTTAATATAGAATATTGATATAAAATTGTTTTAAGAAATTTAATATTTTCCCTTTGGAAACCTGTTTTATTGTCATGTATGCAGGATTAATTTTAAATTAAATTTTACAACTTCTACGGTTGGAATTTAGAAAAATGGAATACATATTTTTAATCATTATACTTTATATAATCTAATAAGGTAGACTTATTTTTTACCATAATGAATAGTATAAATAGTAAAATATTATTTACCATGATTAAGGTAAAAATGGGTTTACCATGTGTAAAATTAAATGATAAGGATTCAAAATGACCCAAAACTATTCCAATTCCCATTTTATGGACATATTTTTACCTTATCTATCTATGTTTGGTAAAAACTCATTTTGGATCCTTTTGTCATGTAAAAACATGGGTACGCCTTTTTCTTTTCAAAAATAACAAGTGTGCCACTCACCTAACAAATAAAAGGTCACACCCTATCTTCTAATATCTACACATAGAAAACCATTTTTCAGATAATTCCTTCCAACATCACTTCCTTACTTTTTTCCTCTCATTCTATAAACTTTATTATGGTCAAAAAGACAACTGAATAATACTTTTGTTGAAAACCAAAAGAAGATGTCTCAATAAGAGGTAATGTCCCTAATCGAGTGATTTATTTTATTTATTCCTCAACCACCTTTAATTATTATTAAAACATGATTATATAAAAAAACCATTATATTATTATACATAGATTTTATTTTTTTAATTTAAAAATATAAATTATTCTACTCTTTCATCAAATGGGTTACGAAATCATCATTCATGGGTATGACAGATTACCACCTCGCAAACTAGTGTAATATATTTTTCCATTACAACATCTCACGGTTGGATATAATGATAAATTAATTATTTAAATATAATATTAATCATATTTATCCTACTTTTATACTTCTAGAATTGTTATATTACATATACCTTATTACTTTCCATTCCTAGAGAATACGATAATATCGCCCATGTGTATGACGTATTACCACCATGTGGATCGATGTGATTCATTTACACTTTTCATATAAGGTAATACAGATTTTTTTTAATGAAAACATATTTTATACATGAAAAATATTATTCTTTAATAATAATATATTATTTATCTTTCTATCATTTAATCCATCAATAAAATAAAAAACAATGTTTATTTGTATATACTACTTACCGTCTTTATGAATGATGTATTTGATTTTCTATCTCTCACTTTTATGTTCTATTATAAATACATATATAATTAATATATATTATATTTATATCATGTTTAAAGTTATGGATATTATTTAACCATGATAAAATTAATATGGTCAAAAAATAACAATTCAAAACAAACATGAAAAACAAAGCAATTATTACCTGAAAAGTGATTTTAACAAGGAATTGTAGATAAAAAGAGAATAAAATGTCATAAGTAAATAATATATGGTATGATAAATATCAGTTTTATTATTTAATATATTTATAATAAACTTTTATTTGTTATAAAAGATTTTTGAATGTATATGAAGATATTAGAGACTTGAGTTAATGAATTTTTGTCTCGCTTTTATTTTCTGTGAGAGAAATTTCATATTCACCACATTTTTATTTAATATTGTGTATATAATTTATATGAATTTATTTTATAATTATTATCCTAAAAATAATTTTCATTTATACATCCATTTTAATATCTCTATTTCATAGTGTTTATAGTTCAAAATTTACAAAAGCGGTAAGGTATTTTTGTCTCAATTTTTCTTTATTTGAGACAAATGTTATGTTATGTACCTATCTTATTTTATGAGGTGTATATAAAAACCCATAAACATGTAATATCATGAATTTATTTATTCTCATGATATTATAAGTATCATATATTGTATTATTTCATTGGTATTATGATTTAAAGTTACCAAATTGGTAATAGTTTATGTTACAATCTCATCATTTATCAGGATTTTTTATGATTATGCTTCCAATGATTAAATTTATGATCTATATCTCAATAAATTATTGAATTTTATTATCCTATATTTATTTCATTAGAATAAATGTTTTCACTTTATTTTCATATCTTTATGTACTCAAGAGTTCAAAATAATGTTCTTAAGAAAAATCTTCTTTATTTCTCTCCTCATGCGAAAACCCTTCTTCTTCTAAAACCATGTATCTTAAAATGTTTTCCAATTTTTTTACCGTTATTAAAATGATTTATTTAATAAATTGTTACCCATTTTTTACTTTTTTAAAAAAAAAGGAATATTTAAGTCATTTTCCCAAAAAATGTATGTTTGGATTTTGCAAAAATTGTGAAAGGAATATTTGTTTTAATGTGTGTGGAATGAATAAAATTCCCCTCCATCATGACCATTATTTTATATTAGAATCCTTTAATAAGTGTTCAAGTTTAATTTAAAAGAAATTTATTTTCAAATGTTTTATGTTTTATATAGTTTTTTTCAAATAAGAATGGATATTTTCCTCAAAAAAAATCTAAATTATGTTTTATGGATACCATTATAATATTTCAAGTATATTTTAAAAAAACAATTATTTAAAAAAAATCAGTTTTAAAAAGTTATTTTCAAAGTGGAAAGTATATTTTCCTTAGAAAATGTTTCAAATTATTTTTAAATTTTTCTTAATGAGTTTTGAATGTTATATTTAATGAAAATGACATTTCAAAAAATTTGTTTTATAAAGTGTTTTTCAAATCAAAAAAAATTATTTTATTCAAGGATTTTTTTAAATGATTTTTAAAGATTAATTTATAATTTTTTTAGGTTATTTTTGAAGTATTCTAAAAGAGTTTATTGTTTTTAAAGGTGTTTTTAAAAGTTGAAATACTATATTTCTTGAGAAATGTTCCAAGTGATCTTCCAAAATTATTTTCCATCTAAGATGACATTCATTTATGTTAATTATGATTTAATGGGGATAATATTGAATGATTCCATACTTATTCACCCACTCAGGGAAACATGTGCATCCAGATCTAATATGAGAAACAGGTGAATCCTAATCCACTATGGGAAATAGGTGCATCCTAATCCACTATAGAAAATAGGTGTGTCCTAATCGACAATGGTAAATAGGTGACAAGTCCAGAACCACTATATTGATGGTTTTCATACTTATAATTGACATATTCGATGGGTTTTTATATATTAATGATGGTTAAACACTTTTAGGAAATGATATTATAATTGGTGATTGATTTATGAGGATTTCTCCCTCTTATGGGCCATGTTTTCTAAAATGAAAATGTTTTACGCCATGACTTATGTTTATGGTCTTTGAAAGTTTAGGTGTTAACTTGATAAGGAATATTAATGATCATATACCCATATTCTTATCTTAGTATTTTATATGATCATAGATTGATATCTCTTTTGTTTGCTCTTACTGTGCATTTAAGCATGCCCTTTCTAATGTTTCCTTCCCCAGGTTGTGAAAAATGTTTTAGATAGGTTATTCCATAGATGATTAAAATTTAAGAATATATTTTTTGGGATATATTTATGATCTTTCAATAAATAAGAATATTTTGTTATTATTTTCCTGTGAAATTAAACTATTATGTCCCTCAAGCATGTGTTTATGAATTGTATTGAATATTCATCTAAAAAGTCGTCATATTTAGGTGTGGGAAGCCTGGTACACTACAGTTTGTATCAAACGAAACTTTCATTAACCATTATAAACTAGGATGATAATAATTTATTGAAATCCCTAGGGATATTTCAAAGGATATTTATAGGGATGTCTCTAAAGATAAGTTTAAAGATGAGTCAAATTATAGGAAAATGTGATGTAATTTTGGTAAATTATAGAGAGATTAGTTTCCAAGAAATTACATTCTTGTCTGGATACTTCAAGTTAATGTGGCTCTGGCATATAAGTACCTAGGGTTAATAAATCTGAAAAGGTCACATTGAGCTGGATTCAATCATCACCCTGTGCATAATAACGAGCCTTACTGCTCACCTGGTTTAGAACTCCTAGGGGATATGCTTTGGAGATTCAAAAACACATAATGAACCACTATAAATGATTTAAAAAAGATTATGAATGACCTAGTTTATGCCAAATATTTAATTGATTAAAAAAATAGGGTTTCGTGATTTAGATATACTATAAGTGTTTTTTTATGATTTTGGGATTTCCCTCAATGAATATTGTTACTCACACTACTATTTTTTTTATTAGTAAATAGATGGAACTAAGAGGAATCATGTTAACACTAAATGTGATGTAAAATTTAATGACTATGGGAAACCAAATTGGATTATTACAGGATAGAAAGATATTGTTATTATTCCTAATTATATATATGATGATATATGATTAAGAAAATGAATATAATTAAGATTAATAATACAATAAAAAAGAGGAAGTTGAAATTTTATGAAATTTCATGTGGTAATGAACATAGAGGAAAGAAGATTTGGATTCCAACATGTCAAGGTGCTGGGAAGAAGAAACTAGAAAATTATATCAAATAGAGAGGAAGATGTTAACTATTTAGAAAATAAGGTAAGAGGGATAAGTTTTTTAAGAGTTCAAAGTATTATGTGTGGGGAACATGGGAATTGTCCAAGTCGATTCTCAGGCCCCGGAATTATCTTATAGACTAAGGAATAACATATTCCATGCCAATTGTATTTATGTATTTTTTGTATTTTTATTCAATAATTTTTCCATATAATTCTTTTAACAATGGTATTTTAGTTATAAAAATCATGAAACATCTAAGGATTTCATTGTTTTTTGAAGAATATATGTATCCATGTAAGATTAACTTAAGAGTTATGGATTATATCTTGGGTTTATGAGTTTAAGGTTGATCATATTGTCAAAATCATTGACATGCATTTTTTGGTTTTCTATGATGGTATTTTATCAAGATTAAAGATATTTTAGGATACATTTATTACAATACAACCCTTTGGTATTTTATATGTTTTAATAAAAAATTTATTTGAGGAGGAATGACTTTACACTTTGTTTAAATATGATTAAATATACTGGAAACCTTCATAGTTTATCTTATATTTTATGTAAGTGTAATTATGGTTTTTAGTTGATCACCTTATGAAGTCAGTACAATTTTTTATTATCAAAGAAGATTTTCTCTCGATCTTCTTTCCAGAATGCACATTAAGGAAGTGGTAAAAATGTGTGGATTACCACTTTCAATAGTATCTAATCCGGATCTAAAGTTTACCTCAATGTTTTTCAAAAGTATTCAAAAATATCTTAACATGAAATTTAGTTTTAGTACTTTGTATCATCCATAAAAAGATTGTCAATCTAAGAGAACAATTCAAACCCTTGAATATAGGCTAACATATTGTTATATGGATTCCAAATGTGGTAGGTATCAACAGCTTCCTCTAGTTGAGTTGCCTTAAAAAAATATTTCACTTGAGCCTTTAGATGGCTCATTATAAATCCCTTTATTGAAATAAGTGTATAACTCCAACGTACTAGAATAAAGTTGTAGAAAGAATTTTATTGGGACTTGAGCTAGCTGATAAAATGGAAGAGAAGGTTATAACTATTCAGAAACATAAATAAGAAAAGTTGAAAAAAAAATGTTATGTTGATAATCAACGATGTAATATATAATTTTAAGATAGATAGAAGTACTTTCTAAGAATTAATTTGTAGTAGAAAGAAGGGAAAACTAAGCCCTTGGTATATCGGTCCCTTTGAAATACTTGATCGTATTAAGAAAATATTGTATCATTTGAAACTTCCAATGAACCACTCTCAGGTTCAAATTTTTTTCCTTATGCCCCCCATGAGGAAGTACGTTCCTGATCTATCACATGTATTGAACCCAGAGGTTGTACATAGTATTATGATCTTTCTTATGAATAAAAATCGATGGAGATTCTGGATCTAATAGGGAAATCTCTAAGAAACAATACCACTTACTTGTTCAATGATTTTTCAGGAAACCACTAGCTTGAGAAAGTTATATAGGAAACTAAGGATTTAATTAGGCAGATTTATACTCATTTTTTGGTACAAAAATGATAAATTTTGAGGGGGAAATTCATTTTAAGGGGGCTAGAATGTAACACCCTGAGTTTTTGTGAAATATTTTTTTTCAAATAAATCTAGTGCCTTTAATATTTTATGTTATGCGAAACACTAGGTTTAGATATAATTATATACAACATTTATTTAATATTGTGTTACATAAAACACTAATTTTATCTTTCATTACACACATCACTGAGTTTAGAAATTAGTACACGCAATAATGATTTTAAATGAAACATAAAATACTATTAAAAATTTATTATTTAATATGATAGTTATATCCTAGCCATTAGAATGGTTGTTATATATAAAATTTACTAAATTATGAAAATAAATGGTTTATACATGTATATATAATGAATTTCTTGGTGACCAATTAATTATAAATGAAAATAAAAACCATTTAAAAATATAGGGGATCATTTTTTGGAAAAAAACTACTATTTTTATATACACAAACATGTTTTATCACAATAAATTAATTAAATTACTTTTGGTGAATTATTTTAATGAAATATATATTTTATATATTCAATAAAATTTTAATATTTATTTTATTTGTTTTCTAGACAAAATATTATAATAAATTCAATTTTATGATTAAAACAATATTTTTCTAAGAAGATGTTATTTCACCTTTTGGGAGCTTATTTTTAAATCAATTTTTAACATTTAAAAATTTTATTATAAAAAATAAACTTAATTTTGGAAATAATAATTTCAAATTTATCTTGGAGTGATGTTTTTATAGTTTTTTAAAGAAAAAAATTTCTATAAATAGTAAAAAAATGGTTTTTATTAAGAATTGTAATTTCTTTAAAGATTTTAAAATCATAGAAACTATTTTAAGTGGTTTTTAAAAGTTAAATTAGTTAAATTATATAATTATTAATCTAATTTAGGTAATTTTAATTATTTTATTATTGAACTTTGATATAAAAACTTTCTAAACTTTTGAACATTTTCTCTTTAAAAACATGCCTTCTCGTAACATCAATGGAATTAATTTTAATTAAATTTTTACACATCTATGAATGGAATTTTGAAAATTTTATTAAAAATTTATAATAATAATATTTTATATTATCTAAAAAAGTAAAATAATTTTTTGACCATAATGAATAGTTAAAAAAATAAAATTAGTTTTCGCGGTCAAGGTAAAAATGGTTTTATTGGGGGTCAAACTAAAAATTTAAGTATTAAAATTGACCAAAAACATTTAAAACACTCATTTTATTTCCATATTTAAACCTTTTAAATTATAGTTTTTATAATGTCTTATTTTGGATCCTTTTTTCACGTAAAAAACATGGGTATACCTTTTTCTTTTCAAAAATTACAAGTGTGTCACTAACCTCTCTAGTAAAAGGCCACCCCCTATCTTCACCTTTTCACACTACAAACCCCACATTTTTCTCCAAAAAATGTACCAAATAAATTCCTTAATTCCCTAACCTCGTCTTCAAATCCTTGTTTTGTACAAAAATCCAACCTAAGAGTGCTTTCGGTGCAAACCAATTGAAGGAGTCCGAAGAAGGGGTAATATCCCAAACCGTGTGTTTAATTTTATTTCTTCCTCCACATCATTAAATTAATGTTAAAACATGATCATATAAAAGCCCCATTATTGCCAACATATTTATATATTAATTTCTTAATGGAAAAACTCAAATCCATCTCCTCTTTCACCAAATGGATTCTGAAATTATCATTCGTGTGTACAGCGGACTACCGCCTTACGAACTGATGTCATTCATTTTTCTATTACCACCTCTAACAGTGATATATAATGATTTATTAAATGTTTATATATGATATTTATTAAATTATTATACTTCTATAACTATTATATCACATATAACTTCTTACTTTCCATTCCATGAGAATACGATAACGTCTCTCGTGTGTACGGTGGACTATTATCTTGAGAAGCGATGTGATTCATTCATGATTTACATGGAAGGTAATAATGATTGTTTAAATGAAAATATTTGATATATATTTTAACACCTTGAGATTTTGGGAATTATTGTTTTCAAATTAATTTAACTTTTCAATATTTTTCATTTCACATGACATTGGAAACAGTTCTTTATATATATATATATATATATATATATATATATATATTAAAACACAAAGTCAAAAATTCATTTCACACAAAATAACAACTTGGATTGTGCTACACACAATACCAAATTGTCTTGCACTACAAACAATACCAACTTGGATTGTGCTACACGCAATACCAACTTGGCTTGCACTACAAGAAACACCGACTTAGTGTACAATACACGCAACACTGAGTTTCTATAAAATATCACTTTTTATTAAATTAATTATTTAAATAATATAATTATAAACTAGAGGTTAAACTTAGTAATATTAATAGTAATTAATACTTCTCAAATAATTTTTATAATTGTTTTATATAAATAAAACATATGATTTTTGGTAAAGTCCCATTTATGTTTAAAAACATCATTTTCTCAAATGAACTACTTAAAATAATGAATGTAATTTTTGACACATTTAGAAATTTAATTTGATAATATAAACTTTATTTTTTAATTCATAACATCGAAATAATATTAGGGTGAATTTTTGGGATTTTTCTGAGGAACATTATTTTTTAATGAATAGTAGAAAATACAGCTTTTAAGTTAAAAATTTTTCTTTTTGTATAATTAATTATTAATGATAAATGATATTATAAATATTTTTTAAGGTAAAATTAGAGGAATATTATATCTAATAATTCATTATAATCAATTCTACTATGATACTAAATATAAAATCTTAAAAAATGTTTGAACATTTTCCTACTACAAAACCCCGTTATTTCTTCCTATCTGTGATATTAGCACTAATCTTAATTTTTTCTCCTTCTAGAATTGGAATTTAAAAAATCTATCATAAAACCTTTTATTAAGTCTAAAATTTATTTTCTAATAATACCATGTTAATTATTTAGCAAAATGATTAGTAAAAGTGATTAAAATTAATCACATCGGTTAAGGCCAAATTATGCTTAATTAGGGACTTAACCTGCAACTCAAGGGCCCAAATGACCTATAAAATTTTATAAAACTCATTTTATTTCCATAGTTAGTCCATAAACCTTCAATTACTATGTTTTTTTGGTTTTTTAAGATTTATTTTGGTAATAACATGTGCACACTTTATTTGTTTCTAAAAATTGCATGTGAGTCCATTTCCTTCCCTATAAAAGGACACCACCTCTACCCATTCCTCACACCTCTCATGCCTCTTATGTCCATAAAATACTTGACCAATTTTACTCCCAACAATCCTACCTTATACCTCAAATCCTACCTTTTTTAATAAATCTTCTCAATGAAAACTTTTGCACAAACCAAAAGGAGTTAACCGATTAAGAGGTAGCGTATTCTCTAAAGCTCCTATACTTTATTTTCCTTCTCAATCCCCTCCACTCTCTTCATACACTTATTGTGTTATTAAACTATTATACTAAAAATACTAGTATGTTTTTATGAAAAGGTTACAATATAAACTTACACACACCTCCATCTAATGGATTTTGAACATATTGTTTCTGTGTAATGCGAACTACTGCCTCACAAAATGATGATTGTTCATTTATCCTTTACCACCAATCATGGTGTCTATTATGATAGAAATTATATTTATATATTTAATATATTTTAATTATTATGTATTAATTCTTATTTATTTCTTTTAAAACACAAATATAGTTACTTTTAATTTGTTTTTAACACGATAATCTCATTTGAGGAAGTATAGACTACTTCCCATTCAAAGCGATGTGATTCGTTCACACACCACATGGAATGTATTAAGGACGGGTTGAATGAAATTATATTATATATAGGATATAATAATTATATGTGAATAATGATATATATATACATACATTTATATACATATTTCATTTACATACTTTCTTTCAATATGAAAATAAAAATGGAAACCACGTTCATGCGTACGTACGACTTACCGTCTCCATGAACGATGTATTCCATTTCATAATACTATTTTATATAGATTATTATAATAAAAATATAATTTATATTACTTATATTTATATAACTTTTTAAATTTTTTAATCATAATATAATTATAAGGACCAAATATGTTACAAATTAAGACACATGTGAAGAACAAAGTGAATATTACCCAGAGTGAAACCTTAACATAGGATTGTTAAAAAGAGGGTAATATAAAGTTATAACAAAACCATATATGGTAATATATATAAGAATATTATTCTTTAAAATTTGAAGAAAAAACTTATATTTGTTATACAGGAATCGCGTACGAGTACAGAGAGAGTCAAGACACAAGGTATGTGGATTTCATATCACTTTTAATTTTCAGGAGATAAATGTTATGTTCAACACTATTTCCTTTTATGTAGTGTATGTACTCAACATTATTGTGTTATATGTTTATTGTAATTAAATTTATTCCCATACGCATTCCCATTTTAGGATCCTTCTTTCGTGAGGCTTAAGTTTCAAAATTTACCAAATCAGTAAAAATGTCTTGTCTCAATTTTCATTATTTGATACTTATGTTTTGTTATACACCTAAACTCTTTTTTGTGTTGTACATACATAAATTTTACATGAAATATCATGAATATAAATATTTTCATGATATTATATTCTTCATGTAATTCCCTTTCCTTATGTGTAGGGCATGATCCCAAGAAACCAAGTTATAAGAGTTTATTCAGACAATCTCGTTGCTCTTCGATATTCTTTATGTTTATGCTTCCTTTGATGAAATATTATGATCCATATATCAATAAAATTATTAAGTTTCCTTATCTTATATTATATCATGATATAATCATGTATTGGTACCATTTTCTACTCTTTGGTTCATAATATAGTTAATAAAATGTTTTTAGGAAAGCCCAACTTTACCCACTCTTCGGTCGAAAATCTAGGTTTTCTAAAAAGAGTTTTCAAGAATATTATACCATTATCCTATAATATTTTAAAGTAATTTTTACCATTTTTGTCTTTTACCAATATCCTAAAGTTAATATTCTTGTCTCTTTCTAAACAAGGTATTTCTTCTAACCTTTTTACCTTGAAAAATGAATGTTCCTTTTTACTTCGTACAACGCATACAGATTTACTGGTCGTCATTCCTTTAAAGAATCCTTTTCATTTTTAAAAGGTTAATATTTAAGAAATTTTTTTAATGTAATTTTCAAGATAAAATATTTTCAAAATGGATTTATGTTTTCTTTATATTTTTTCAAGGTATTTTCTGAGAAAATGATTTTTAAATGGTTTTATGTATTAACAAGCATTTTTCAAAAAAGAATTGATATTTTCCACAAGAAATTTTTTGAAAGATAATTCAAAACTATTTCCCACCTAAGATAAAATCCATTGATGTTACTCATTACATTTTAGGAAATTCTCAAAATTTTCCATTCATATCCTTTTTATTAATGGGTCACGATTAATATTACATTATTTATGAAACCTGTTTCTCTTTCACGGGTTATATGTTTATAAAATCTTTTTCTATTTCAGGGTATGTGATTCGATGAAATTGTTATGAAAGATATCTCATTATCATAGGATAAGATGTGATGAATTGTTAATGATACCCCTTTCATTTTATGGTTCTTGATTTGATGTTTATAATACCTATATCATTTTTTGGGTAATGATATGATGATTTTTTTATTATCATATGGAACATGTGTGAATGATTTCACTATGAGATGGGTGGGACCAATATATCCCTCCAATGTAATTGATAATTATGGATGAATCGTGAGTATTAATGTTATGTGTGAACTTTATTATATGTTAAAAATGTTATTAAATGACCTTATTGGATGTTCATAGGTTCATGCATGAACATGATTACATGTTTTCAATGTTATGTGACAATATAATTACATGCTCAAAATGTTATGCCTGGCCTATGTTTAACGTTCATAAGTTTATGCGTGAACCTGATTACATGTTCACAATTTTATCTGAGAACCTGATTACATGTTAACAATGTTATTCATTGACTTGGTTTCATGTCCAAAATTTTATGCGTGAACCTGATTACATATTAACAATGTTATGTGTGAAGCTGATTATATGTTCACAATGTTATTAATGGTCCCGGTTTCATGTCTATAAGTTTATGAAAAAACCAGATTCCATGTTCCCAATTTTGTGTGTGAACATTACTACATGTTCACAATGTTATTCATGGACTTGGTTTCATGTCCATAAGGTTATGTGTAAACCTGATTACATTTTCCTAATGTTATGAATGGACTTATTTTCATGCCCAATAGTTGATGATGGGGCATAATTTCATGTATTTGAATTAATGAGTGAACTTGTTTCAACTTATACATGTTCACAATGTTATAATCCAATATTCATGCCACAAATTCGATGTTTTATTCATATGTTATGAATTCATGAATTATGAATTTATTTCATTGTGATTTATGTCTTATAAACTACCAAGATTTATCCTATAACTCATGTTTATGACCATTGATATGCAGGGTATGATCTCCTAATGTAACAATCACATTATTATACTACTATTTTTATGTTTATATTTACATTTCTACCCTATTTAACCTTAATGAGAATCTAATCTCATTCCTTTCTTATGTTTTCCTTTCTATAGGTTATAAAGAAATTTTTTTGGTAGAAGTACTAAAGGTGGAGATATTTATGGGAGATATTGAATATATTTCACCAGGATAAAATATTTTGTTTCCAAGTTTCCAAAGACACAAAACTATTACGGTCCTCTGGCATGTAATTTTTTAATGTACTGAATATTCATTTAAAAAGATTTAATATCCATATATGTTAATCTAGGGTCTCTATTTCTGGTTTCAAAGGAAAGTTTTAGTCAACATTTGGAAACTACAATGAGAAAACCTTAATGATATCCCTAGGTTTATTTATAAGGATATGTCTAGTGATGTCTTTATAGATAAGTATAAGAATGAGTTAACATTCAGAAAAATGTCATTGAATTTTGGTAAAGGATATAGAGAGTGGTTTCCAAGCAATACAACCATGTTTATATACTACAAGTGTATTTGTCTATGGCACAGATGTACCTAGGGGTAACAACTTCGACAAGATGTTCTGGGCCTAAATCAGGGTAATCTGGTACATGGCAATAGGCCTTACTACACACCTGGTTTGACACTCTCGAGGGATATGCTTTTTAAATTCACAAACTCTTCATGAACCATCATGAAGGATTTAGATATAGTTTATCTATGAATAACCCATGATAAACCTATTTTCTTATAGATTATAGAAGGTGTCATGATTTAGAAATCCTATAAGTAGTTCTTTTTAGGACTATGTGGTTTCTTACTATGATATGTACTACTCGCATTATTCTTATAGTTTTAGTCAATGGTAAGAACTAGAAGGAACAGGATTAATGTTGAAAGTGATGGAATATTTTCTGATGAGCAGTCAAACGGAATGCTCAGTGGAGAAAAATATATTATGATTATGCTGAATCATCTATCGTGGTATATGATTAACAATGTTAGCTTTGGGGATATTTCTAATATATCGAATAAGAGAAATATGTACTTTCATAGTAAGGAATCTATAGGAAATAAGATTTAGCATCCCACATGTCAAGAAGAAGGGATGAAGAACCTTGAGTAACACCTCAAATGGTGGGTAAGATGTTATTTGTGTAGGGAAAAGGTTCATAGAGTGATGATTTTTCAGGGAGTTCAATATATTATCTATAGATAACAAGGGAATTACTGAACACAATTCCACAAGGTAAGGATTTACCTCTAAACCAAATAAGGACATCTTCCATTCCAAAAATTAATGTTGAAGGATTAATGTATTTATGCATTTGGATTCAAGAATTAAGAATAGTGTATTGGGTATGTATTGTTCAGTTTATGTTTTACTAATTATTTACAATAATATTTTTAATGTTCGTGATGGAATGTAAAAGTTATTTCATAGAAAGGTGATATTTCCATTAAAAGAATGTAACCCTTAATTAATGCATGACACCAAGATAATGAAGTTTGGATAAATATATACTAAATATGAATAAGTAAATTAGATGGTATAGATTTCCCTGAAATTGATTATTGAAAAAATATTCTATGTCATCAAGGAAGAAGTTTACAAATTCTTGGATTTAATGGATGTATCGAGTAATAATTGGAATAAGGAAGCATGCATGTTTTCCAAAAGGATTTATTGTAATTCAGGTTATTAACATGTTTCAAGAGAATATATGATGAGGTTATTCACTTGTTTGGAATGTGAAAAACAAGAGCTACATTGTGATATAAAAGGGAATCAATTTTAGGATTATTTTTTGACTCTCTTTATAAAGTATTTTATTTTAATCTTTTTGAAGTGTTATAAGGTTAACCGTTCATGAAAAGTTAAAGTTAAACTTCAAAGGAAGTATTTTTTCACTAATTTTTGTGTTGTAAACCATTGTTAAGAGGTTAATCAGTGATTAACCTTATTTAAATTATTTCCATCTTATATATTATATTAGTGTGGTTTTAAAAAAGGACATCATGTATGTCATCTGACAACCAATCAAGTCCAGCAAGGTTGTGGGTCTTGAACCCATAACAGAACGACGATAAGTGTTTCATGCCTATCAATGGCCTACTTGATGTCTTGGTTAATGTATATTTATTTATAATGAATAAATTTTTATGATGAACTATTAGTGTTACTTTTTATTCATTAATTCATGTTGTTTTTTAAGAGACAAATAGTTGGAATGTTTATTCTTTTATGGGCCTTAAGATCCATTAAAAGTGTATTTTAGTGCTTTGTGCATCAAATTTATTTTCAATAAATTTATTCCATGAGTTAATGGATGTATTATAAATGTTTAAAAGCATAACCCATGAATGAAATTTCATTTATAGAAATTATGAAGAATTAATCAACGTTCTGAAAGTGATAAAAAAAAGTTTCCTTAATACCTTAAATTAGGTTGAGCCAATGGATTCTAGAATCATCCCTGATTTATGAAATTGAGGCCCTCATGTTTCTTTTGATCATACATTTTTTTGTCATTTATGACCTCAATCACTCTCTATAAATATTTATTTTTTCCCTCCATGTCCAATATTAACTTCCAACCTATGTTATACTACGTGGAAACTCAGTCATATGTTACTTTGGGTAACCGTTATGATTCCAAATTTCCCTATTTAAGTTAAGTTTTAGTATTTGTTATTATGATGTGGGTTTCTATGAATGAAACTTTCAAGTACTAAACATTTGATGATCCAGACAAATTTCGAGGGAAAAATTCATTTTAAGGGTCATAGAATGTAACACCCTAGGATTTTGAGAATTATTTATTTTTGAATTAATTTAATTTTTCAAAATTTTTCATTTCACATGACAATAGAAATAGTTCTATATATATATATATATATATATATATTAAAACACTAAGTCAAGCATTACTTTTACACGCAATACCAACTTGGCTTGTGCTACAGGAAATAACAACTTGGATTGTGCTACACGAAATACCAACTTGTCTTGCACTATGCGCAATACCAACTTGGCTTTCCCTACATGAAATACCAACTTGTCTTGTGCTACAAGAAACACCGTCTTGGTGTACGATACACGTAACACTGAGTTTCTACGAAATATATTTTTTATTGTTTTAATTATTTAAATAAGATAATTATAACCTTGAGGTTAAACTTAGTAATATGAATATTAATAACTACCTTTCAAATATTTTTTATAATTGTTTTATATAAATAAAACATATGTTTTTAGGTAATGTCTTTTTTATGTTTAAAAACATCATTTTCTCGAATGAACTCCTAAAAATGAAATTAATTTTTGAAACTTATAAGAATTGAATTTTATAAAATAAAATTAATTTTTTAATTCAGAATGTTGAAATTATACTGGGGTGAATTTTTAGGATGTTTCTGAGAAACATCATTTTTTGATAAATAGTGAAAAATACAACTTTTTAGTCAAAAACTATCTTTTTGTCTAATTAATTATTAATGATAAATGATAATATAAATATTTTTTGTTGTCAAATTATATGAATATTACATCTAATAATTCATTAGAATCAATTCCAATTTACTACCTAATATAAAATATTAACAGATGTTTGAACCTTTTCCTACTTTAAAACGTCGTTATTTTATCACGTCTACAGGATTAGCACTAATCTTAATTTTTTCACTTTTGTGACTGTAATTTCCAAAATCCAACATAGACCATTATATTTTGTATAATATTTATATTCTAATAAGATCATGTTATTTTTTGACCAAAATGATTAGTAAAGGTGATTAAAATTAATCACAACGGTTAAGGCCAAATTAAGATTAATTAGGGACTAAACTTTAAAATTAAGGGGAAAATGGCCTACACACTTTTCTAACACCCATTAGTTATCCATATTTCGTCCATATACCTTAAATTATTGATTTTGGTTGGTTTTTTATTACTTTGTTTAGGTAAGAACACGTGAACACCTAATTTGTTTCTAAAAATTCCATGTGAGTTCTTTTCCTTCCCAATAAAAGGCCACCACCTCTACTAATTAATCAAACCTATCAAGCCTGATAATTTTGGCCAATACCTGACCAATGATCCTCCCAAAAATCCTCCCTTATACCATGAACCATCCCTTTAGGCATAAATCTTCTCAAGGAAGCCTTTTGGCACATACCAAAATAAGTTACCCTATTAAGAGGTGATGTCTTCTCTCAAGCTTCTTTGATTTATTTTCCATCTCCACCCGCTACACTCTCTTTATACACTTAATGTGTGATTAAAAAAGTATAATCAATATGAAAACATGTTTTTATGGAAATTTTATGACTTAAACTTACACATACCTTAATATAAAGAATATTGAACATATTGTTTATGTGTACGGCGAACTACTGTCTCACAAAATGATAATTGTTCATTTCTCCTATACCACCAATCATGGTGGAAATTATGAAGAAAAATATATTTATATATTTAATATATAATATTTATTATGTATTTAATCTTATTTATTTATCTTACAACACACATCTATTTACTTCTCATTTGGTGTTAATACGATAATCTTGTGTGAGGAAGTGTGGACTACCCACCCACCCCCCCCCCCCCTCAAAGCGACGTGATTTGTTCACACACCACATAGAATGTATTGAGTATGGGTTTAATGAAATTATATTATATATATGATATATTAATTATAATTTAATAATTATATATATATTCACTGACATATAAATACATATTTCATTAAAATAGTTTCTTTCAATACGACAATAAAAACAGAAACAACATTCATGCATAGGCACGGCTTACTGTCTCCATGAATGATGTATTCCATTTCATACTCCTATATTATATTTATTATTATAATACACATATAATATATATAAATAATATTTATATCATGTTTTACATTATGTAATCATGATATAATTATAAAGACCAAAGATGTAACAAATTAAGACACATGTAAAGAACAAAGTGAATATTACCCGAAGTAAAACCTTTACATAGGATTCTTAACAATCAGGTAATATAATGCTATAATAAAAACATATATGGTAATATATAAAAGAATATTATTTTGTTAAATATTTATAAAAAAACTTATATTTATTATACAGTAAGCTTGTATGAGTATGGAGAGAGCCATGACATTAGGTAAGGAGATTTCATCTCACTTTTAATTTTCGTGAGATAAATGTTATGTTCGCCACTATTTTATTTTCGTGTGGTGTGTTTACTCCTCATGATTGTATTATATTTATATTTTACTTAAATTTATGGTTATTCACCTTCCCATTTTATGATCCTTCTTTCATGAGTCTTAAGTTTCAAAAGTTTCCAAATCGGTAAAAATGTTTTGTCTCAATTTTCCTTCTTTAAGACTAATTTTTTCATACTCCTAAATACTTTTTCAAGGTGTGAATACTTCCATTTTACATGTCATATTATGAATCTAATTATTTTAATGATATTTTATACTTCATGTAGTTTCCCTTCCGTAAAAGGAGGCCATGATCCCAAGATACCAAGTTATGAGAGTTTGTTAAGACAGTCACATTGCTTTTCGAGATTACTTATCTTTATTCTTTCTTTGATGAAATATTATGATCCATATCTCAAGAAAATTAATTAATTTCCTTATCCTTTTTTATATCATGATATACTCATGTATTGGTTCCATTTTCTAATCTTTTCTACATAATATAGTTTAGAATGTGTTTTTTGAAAAACCTGACTTTACCCTCTCTTCGGTCGTAAATCTATGTTTTATAAAAAGACTTCCAGGAATATTATATCATTATCCTATAATATTTTAAATAAATTTTTACCATTTTTTATTTTACCAATATATTTAAGGTAATGTTATTGTCTCTTTCTGAATAATTCATTCATTCTAACGCATTTACCGTGAAAAAGGAATGTTCCTTTTTACTTTGTACGACAGATACGGATTTACCCACCATCATTCTACTGGAGATTCCTTTTCATTTTTAAAAGGATAATATTTAATAAATTGTTTTAATATTAATTTTCAAGGAAAACATTTTCATAATTATTTCAAATATTCTTTATATTTTTTCCGGGAATTTTCAGAGAAAATGATTTTTAAATGGTTTTATGTATTAATAATCATTTTTCAAAGAATAAATGATATTTTTCTCAAGAATAATTTTTGAAAGATATTTCAAAACTATTTTCCTTCTTAGATGACATCTATTGATATCACTCATACCCTTTTTAGAAATTATCTAAAGGTTCCATGCATACTCTTTTTATCAATGGGTCATGCTTAATGCCTTGGTCTTTATGAAACTTATTTCTCTTTCATGGGTTATATGTTTATGAAATCTGTTTCTATTTAATGTGTTATACTTCGATGAAATGGTTATGAAACTTATATGTTTTTCATAGGTTATGATGTGATGAAATGTTAATGATACCCATTTTATTTTATGGGTCGTGATTTGATATTTATAAGACCTATATCTTTTTATGGTTCATAATATGATAAATGTTTTATTATCTTGTGGAACATTGTGAATGATCTTACTTTGAGATGGGTGGGACCTATATCTCCCTCCAATGCATTGGGTAATGATGGATGACTCATGAGTATAAATGTTATGTGTGAACCTGATTACATGTTCACAATGTTATCCAATGACTTGATTGTATGTTCAAAATTTTATACGTGAACCTAATTAAATTTTCACAATGTTATGTGTGAATCTGATTACATGTTCATAGTGTTATGTGTAGACTTGGTTTCACATCCATAAGTTTGTGAATTAACTTGATTACATATTCACAATGTTATGTATGAACTTGATTACATGTCAACAATTTTATGCATTGACATGGTTTCATGTCCATAAGTTTATTTGTGAACCTCATTACATGTTCACATTGTTATGTGTGAACCAAATTATATGTTCAAAATGTTATTCATGCTCCTGGTTTCAAGTCCATAAGTTTATGACTGAACCAGATTACATGTTCACAATGTTATGTGTGAACCTGATTACATGTTCACAATATTATGCATGGATGTGGTTTCACATCCATAAGGTTATGAATGAACCTGATTACATGTTCATAATGTTATCCATAGACCCGGTTGCATGTCCACAAGTTGATGATGGGTCTTGATTTCATATCCTTGACTTAATGAGTGAACCTATTTCTACTTATACATGTTCACAATGTTATAAACCTATATGAATTCCCCAAATACCATGTTTTATTCCTATGTTTTGAATTCATGAATTATTCATTTATTTCTTTGTGATTCATGTC
Source organism: Viscum album (assembly GCA_963277665.1). NCBI lineage: Eukaryota > Viridiplantae > Streptophyta > Magnoliopsida > Santalales > Viscaceae > Viscum > Viscum album. The sequence goes on from OY728155.1 coordinate 732,061,858, forward strand.
TTATGAACTTCCAATATTTATCCCATAACTCATTTTCATGACCTTTGATATACAGGGTATGATCTCCTAATTTTACGATCGCATCACCATACTATAATGTTCATGTTTATAATGTACCGAATATCCATCTAAAAGATTATGTTTCCAAGTTTCCAATGACACTAAACTATTACAATTCTCTAGCATTTATTTTTGTAATGTATTGAATATCCATCTAAAAGGATGTAATATCCATGTATGTTAGCCCTAGGTCACTATATATATGACTTTAAAATGATTATTTATTAATAATATAATATTTAACTTTATTTATTTCAATCCATCAATAAAATGTAAACAACGTTAATGAGTACGTATGGCCTAACTTCTCCTTGAACGACATATTTCATTTTCAATCTCAAACTTTTATGGAAGTATATAAATAAATATATACTAAATATATATTATATTTATATTGTGTTTAAAATTATTGGGATTATTTGACCATTATCAGAGAAATAATACCAAAACTATCAAATAAAAACATAAGTAATTATTACCAAAAATATGATTTTAACAAGGAATTGTTGATAAACGGGTAATATAATGTCATAAGTGATTCATATATGATATGATAAATATAATTATGGTAATTTAATAGATTTATAATAAACTTATATTTTTTATACAGTAGCTTCAAATTTATATGAAGAAGTCAAGACCTAAGGTAATGCATTTTCATAAAAAATTTATTTTCTTTGAGACAAATTCCATATTCAAGATGTGTATCTTCTATGTGGTTTTTATACTTAAAAATAATTTATTTTATGATTATAATCCTAAATACTATTTAGATTTACATATCCATTTAATATCTCTCATCCATGGGGTTTACGGTTTAGGAGCCACCCATGAAGTAAGGTATTTTTGTCTCAAGTTTCCTTCATTGATACATATGTTATATTATAAACCTATATTATTTTATGATGTGTATATAAATCCCCATTGACATGTAATATCATGAATTTATTTATTCTCATGATATTTTATGTTTCATTTACTGTAATTATTTCATCGGTGTTATGATTCAATGTTACTTAAGTGGTAATAATTTTTTGTTACAATCTCATTTTCTATCAGGATTTTTTATGATTATGCTTCCAGTGATGAAATATTTTAATATATCTCTCACAAAATTCATGAATTTTCTTCAAATAAATTTTCAATAAAATTCATTTTTTATCTTTATTTTCATCTCTTTTTGTACTAAAGAGTACAAAATAATGTTTTTTAGAAAAATCGTCTATATTTCTCTCTTCAGTCGAGAACCTATTTTCTTCTGCAACCATGTTTTCTAAAAATGTTTTCAAAAGTGTTCTTAACATTATTAAAATTATTTATTAAATATATTTCTAACCATGTTTTCTTTTATAAAACAAATTTTGAAATTAATCTTCTTGTCATTTTTGAAACAATACTCATTTGGGTTTTTCTAAAAATAGGAAAGGAATATTTTTTTAATGTGTACAGCATGAATGAAATTTCCCACCTTGATGAACATTATTTTATTTTAATATTTCAACAAAAGTTTCAAGTTTATTTTCATTGAAAATAATTTTCAAAATGTTTTATGTTTTAAAAAGTTTTTTCCAAAGAGGAAAGTACATTTTCCATAAAAAATGCTTTAAATAGTTTTTTAAAGCATTCATTATAAATATTAAAGGTTATTTAAAAAGAAAAATATTTTGAAAAGGTTTTATGTTTTAAATTTTTTTAAAAAATTGGAAATGATATTTTCCTCAAAAAATGTTTTCAATTATTTTTAAATATTCCTCTACAGGTATTCAATGGTATTTTCAAATAAAATGATTTTTAAAATGTTATATGTTTTAAAAAGTGATTTTAAAATAAGAAAGGATATTTTCCTCATGAATTGTTTAAATAATGTTTAAATCTTCCATTATAAGTTTCCATGTTTTTTTAAAGAATATTGTTTTGAAATGTTTTTATTTTTCATGAAAAATTAAAGTCGAAAGGATATATTCCTCAAGAAATATTCCATGTGATATTTCAAAATCGTCTTACATATAATATGACATCCTCTGATGTTACTTATGAATTACTGAGGATAAAATTGAATGATACCATATTTATTATTTTTATTGATGGTTATTAATTATGGTGTTTAAATGAATTTGAAATCTTTTTTCTTTACCTGGGTTATGAAGTGATGATATGACGAATGATTTATGATATTATGGAACGCATAAGCATGGTATTCATTAATATAGGGGTGGGACATATACCTCCCTCCAACTCATTAGGTATGGCATTATATCTCATGATATAACAATGGGAAACAGGTTGATTTGATTGATCCACTAAGTAAATAGGTGTACCTTGATCCACTATAGGAAACTTTTGAATTATAGTCCACTATAGGAAATAGGTGTGTTCTGATCCACTATGGAAAATAGGTGTGTCCTCATCCACTATGGTAAATAGGTTCTTCCAAATCCACTATGGGAAATAGTTGATAAGTCCTGGTCCATTTTGTTAATGATTTTGGAAGTTAAACCAAACATATGAATTGGTTTTTATATATTTATGATGGTTCCATACTTTTATGAAATTAACTTATGGTTAATGATTGATTTATGAAGATTTATCACTCTTATGGGACATGTATTATGAAATGATAAATCATTATCCAATGAATCATTTTTATGATCTATTACATGTTGGGTATAAACATATTAAGTTGTGTTCAAGATCATATTACTTTATTCTCATCTTATGATTTCATATGATCATAGATTTATATCTCTAATGTTTACCCTTGATGAGAATCTGATATCACCCTTTATTATGTTTCCTTCCACGGGTTATGAAAAAAGATTTAGGTAGGGTATGCCTAAGATGTGAACTATGTAATAATATATTTATGGGATATGTTTAAGATCTATTACGAAAAAATAAGATTATGTTTCTAGTCTCCAGATACACAAAACTATTATAGTCCTTGGGCATGTGTTTATAAATTATATGGAATATTCATATAAAAAGATGTGATATTTATGCTTGAAAATCATGGGTCGATATACATCCCACTAGTGAAATCCTATGATCATTGCCTAATTGTCTCCCAATAGTGTAGAGTGTGTATCCCACATGATTTTTGGGTTCATCCCACACTCAAGTACATTTTATAACTTTACAATTTTCTATATGGGAAAGAATAAGTTATTATAACACAAATATAGAATTTTGTCTTATTGTTAATGTGTTTATCCTTATTATTATTACCTTGCACATTACTAAGGATCATCTTATATTTATCTACACAAAAAATCACAAAAAATTTATTCTTAACTTCACATTAGAAAATGATATGTTGTTATTTATTCCTCCACTTATTTCTTCTTCTAATATTCTTCTTCGTCTTTGAAAGTAGGATTTCAAAAATCTATTCTTATCTCTATGACATTCATAGCTAACTATGTCAACTATTCTTCTTCCACTACTGATTCCTTTACAAATAAATATGTGCATCACTTTTTTATCTTACATTTTCTTCTCCCATTCTTATTTATTGCATAACAGACTGCACATAATTTTCTTTCTTCTCTTTAACTCTTTCATATGTATATGAATGACCATAAAAATTTCTTCAAAACCCTAAAATATATATGTATATTATAATAATAATAATTGCAGCATCAGTAACTCATTCACATGAAGGTTACTCTTTTCACATTCATCTCAATTCAAATATTTATGATATCGCATAAATATATTTGAATTCAAACTTCTTGAAAAAATCATATATATTCATCGCAATAACTTCCAGTGGAAATAACATCCATATTTTCCTAAATGATATATTCTTAATAACTGCACATAATCACAATGCATTTATTCTTGTAGAGGCTTGGTTTTTTCTTTGTAAGACTTTGAAATATTTCGATATATATTTCCATATCTAGGTGTTGAGAAGATGAGCGATTCTGAGGCCCAGTGTGCCTGAGAATTAATTTTATAAAAAAATTAATTATATTTTATATTACACCCACATGATACCCAAAAGAAAATAGGATAAATCATAAATGTTAGCCTGAATTAAAAACTCAAGATCATGGTTGAGTCTGTAACATGGAATTCTTCCTAGGTGCGACATTAAATGAGTTAGTGTGGGCCGTCCAGATCCCTCACTTGTTGGCGGTACGTTCAGTGGATTAAATTAATTAATTATTTTAAATAATTATTTTTTTAACCTAAATAGAAATTTTATAAATATATTTTCATGAAAAACTATCCATGTTTGGTCTCATAATCCATCGAATTTTCAAAGAGCTGTCTCTTTCCTTATGTTTGTGGATCTCATTGAATGTTAACGAAACTCGAAATTAGAGAAGATCGGGGCATTGAGAACGCAACAACTCCTCTCAAATCATCAGTAGAAGCATTATTTATCAAAGATCAATCCATAATTGAGGTAGGACTTTTCTTATAGTGTTTTTATTCCCTTTGATTAAATGATTGAGTAGATCCATCCTTGTTCTACGATCTGCGCCAGTTGTGGCCTTTTCATGCACCTCTGTACGTGATTCAATTTTTCTATTCAATGTATTCTTAACATGGTTTTACAATTCTTGATTATTGGAAAACAAAACTTGTAAAATTATGTTTAAACTTTTATTTTTATACTTTTTTCCGTCATTTTCTTAGGTTCTTCATCGATTATATCCCTTGGTCCTAGTTCAACATTATCGGTAAGTATCGAGACCAATCAGACCCTTGAATCTGCAACGAATCGGTTAATAAAGAAAATATCGATTAAAAGAGCATATATATATGATCTTTTATAGTTTTAAATTTTTTTTTTATCCTAAATTGAGAAATCAAACCTGGAAACCATGGTGGTGTGATGAACGAACAGAGAACCCATGTAGAGGAATGCTGACCATTTTCCGGCAAGAGGCAGCCTAGAACCGTGATTTTTGAGTGGATCCAACATTTTCATCCATAGATATAACTAGATATTAAGTAGTTTGGATAGATTCAAGTGTGAATAACAAATATTGGATTTATATAGAAAAAACTATACCATGTCTAGTGGAATGAGCACTTGGTGTGTCTCCCTTCAGTGGTAGCAGCTATGATTTTGGAATCATATATGGATAGAACAGTGTGTACATCCCCAAAACATCATGTTCCACCTTATCTGTGTCAGTGATTTGTGTGATGGACCACATGTAAAGTAAAATGCCACATGTCAGGTACACGGACACAGCTAGATCACACAGGTGGTACCCTAGTGGATCGACACGCCATGTACTAAAGTACACAGACACAGTGTCTGGTACAAGGACAAGGAGTCTAATACATAAACACGGCTAGTAGAGACACATCCCCTATCCCAATTAGCTTGGAAATACTATGTAGTCCAATTACATGGCATGTACTGCTACATGGTATGGAGTAGTGTGTCATCCAGGGACATGGCTAGGTGGTTAAGTTGGACCACACATCGTGTGCGTCTCCTTAATTTGAACTAATATTTTGGCCCATGAGTGACTTATCCAAAGTTTTATTCTATTTATAACTCAATGGTGGGCTAGTAGTGGATTTTGAGATATGGTGTGATATTTTCTAGGAAAAACGCCTTCTTAGGTGAAGCTCTATGACGTAGTGATCTGGCGGGATCACCAGTGACCTTAAGAGTGGTAACCTCTAATAGAGATGGGAAGTGGGTCTTCAACGTCCTCTGAGTAGTACCCTCTAGTAGATATGAGAATTGGTTCCTCGACATCTTCTGAGTGGTAACCTCCAGTTTTCATGGGCATCGGTTCCTTGACGACTTTTAAGTGGTACACTCCAGTTGAGCTGTTCAGTGGGTCCTCAACATCTTCTCAGGGGTACCATCCAGTTGATATTGGAAGTGGTTCCTCGACACCATCATAGTGTAACCCCCTAATTCACTTGGTTATGGGGCCTCTAATTCTTGTTTGATCCCACTAGGTTTTGTGGAAAAATGATGAGGTGTGGTTAGACTTGTACGGTCACGTTGGGTCAAACCCATGAGATGATGAGCATCATTGATGGACTTGTGGAACTGTTGTATACTATCCTTATTAGGCTAAGCTATGATATTGATATCCCTTTACTCTCTCTATTGGTATTCTTTTACTAATCATATATATATTCCTCTTATGTATCCACACCAGGGATTTGGATACTGTCCTTTCAGGAGAGGTGAAGATGCACGGAGTACTCCATGTGATTTTTGTGTTTATCTTCTCATGTTGGATGAGTCTAATATCCTATTATATGTGGAAAAGACTCTATGTTTAGTTTATCTACTCACCACATTTGTCCCCTTGTTCTTGGATGAGCTTACTTTGACTCTTGGTTGGGTTGATATGTACTCTTTTACTTTACCTTATATTATCTACTATCTTCCTCTTCTATTGTATCTATTACTTATCCCCCTTCATCTTTTGGTGTGACCTACTGGTTAGGTATATTATCACCATTTCATGGTCTTTTACTGAACATGTCTTGTCTTATGTGGACAATGGACACGTTGACCATGACTATAAAGAAGCTTAGGAATACTGGGTGTTTGGACCACAAATGGCGGTCATAGCTTGGGATTCCGGAGCTGGGCTCTCTTAGTTGTTTGATTTCTTGTTTTCTATCAGGTTGGGACATATTTCTATTTGGATGTGTAATTTTCTACTATAATTTTAAGTTTACACTACTATACTTTTTTATTGTCTAGAGTTTCATGCCTTCTTGGTTTATTTTATAGTAGTTTTTCGCCTTCTACTCTTTCCCTCAGCACTTTTTCATTGACATGGATTAGTGTGTTCTTATAGGTACTTATGAAATCGCCTCCCATAGTTTAGTTATGCCTTCAGCATTTTTCTCCACCCCATGGCCTACGCAGGACGGCCGAGGGTATTTGCAGCTCAAGCCCCAGCTTGGGTTATGGAATGTTAGATTGGTATTGGACGAAGTTCATTTCATGGGATGTCTTATGGAAATATCAACATAAGAGGTTTTGGTTGAGTTTATGGAAACAATTTTGAAGTGTCTCAAGTGAAACTCTCATTCTTGGAAATATAGTGATGGTGTGGTAGCCGATGTATCCATTCACTAGGACCTTGACTACCTATTTTTGAACTCGACATGCTGAGATATTTATTGTGGGGATCAATGGTACAAGCATCATATCGGATTAAGTATTTCACTATCCTTCTTGAGTAAGCTCTCCATTGTTATATATATATATATATATATATAAATATATATATGGTCATATGACCTTGGTACACTTTGATAACTTTCTAGATTCCTCTAAAATGATAATCATTCAGGATACCATCTCTAATTTAGGATGACAACCCGATGAGCGACGAGGCCTTAGATTAGGATTTGTCATGTGAACCCCTTCCTCTAGGTGGGAAGATTTCAAAACCTCCCCCTATCAAGAACGAGATCATTTTAGTAGAATAGGTTATGGATGGGTGCAAACATAGGATGCTCTGTGAGTTCCAGCGTCAAAGGTTGTTGAGGTTACATGGAAAGCTAGACTGTTAGGTAGAAAAGTATTTGCTAGAGTCGGTGGTCCGGGTCTTCAGGATTGTACAAATCCCAACGGATTAGGTGGTTGCACTAGCATCTAGCCTCTTCTGTAGAGGACCTGGGCACTGGTGGAGCATTATTACATAGATGCATGATGATTCCATAATTTCATAGCCTAAATCTTAACATCTATTTTGTGAGGAGTATTACCCCTCCTACATGTGATCATTCCAAATCCATGAGCTTATGAAACTTCTGGAGGGAGGGATGATGGTGGATGAGTATGCATCGAGGTTCATAGACCTTACATTTTACACTCTTGGCATGATCTGTGATGGCTACTTCTGAGAATTAAAGTTTGAGCAAGGACTCCGCTAAGAGATCTGAGCCAACGTTTTTCCCTTTTTAATCTCTATCTATATCAGGGTGTTAGATCAGGCACTAGTGATAGAGATATTTTAATCATAGGGATGCCTGACAGCTGAAGCTCGTAATGGGTTCTATAGATCTAATATATATGTAGCAACTAGAAGATGCTATGGGCCAGGATACCAGCACAGGAGTCCATTATAGGATCAAACATAGAAATGTTGTCATAAGCAGCACAAAGTTCCAGGACATACCGAATAGGGGAGGTTCTTTACTTGTGATGGGAGAGGAAATATAGAATGAGACTACCCTACTAGATGTGTAGATCATCCCAAGAAAATAACTAATGGACTTCCATGCAAGAGGAAGCACCATGACCAAGGGTCTCCCAAGCATAGATAGGGTGTTCCCAAGGGAGGAAGATCTTGAATAGGAGCAGCAGGAGTGATGGGTTTTGGATGATTTTAGGATATCCTTTAACAACCACCGTATGACCCATGTTAGTCTTAGGGAACTGGTGGCCAAGGATGCGGATAGTTTCAGGCTTTGTATGTCTATGATCCCACAATGCAATGATAAGAGGTGAGATCATTGTGTTTTCTACTCTTACTTATGTGTTAGTAGACATAGCTTTCATCCATTCATTTATCTCAATTCTCTTAGTGTGAGATATGAATATCCATATTGAGATTATATCCCATCATCTTCACCATGAGGTTTCTACAGGGAATGTTTCTTTGGTATTTTTCATCTCCTAATATTGTGAGTAATCAATCAGTGAAGAGAGGTTCATGTGGGACTTTTTGTACATCAAAATTGGACCCTATGATGTCATCCTGGGCATGGATTGATTGTTGATGGGTTGATCCCAAATTGATTGTCACCATAGGCAAGTAAAGTTCCTATGCGCTAATGGGACAAGATTCTCCTTTTCTGGAGAGAGTGATCTCATGGTAGGAAAAGTGGGATCTATGAGTAGGGGGTTGCAGCCCATCACCCATCAGTTAGTAAGTATATCCCTAGGACAAACAGGCTCTTCAGTAATTTGGATTCTTTCCATTGTAGAGGATTACATGGATGTTTTTCATTGAGGATGTTTTGGGATAACTGTCCAGGTAGGAGATGGAGTTTCGCATCGAATTGCATCCTGGGACAATACTAATATCTTCTCCGTCATATTAGATATAACCTACCAAGCTCCAGGAGCTACGATTGCAGTTGAAGGACCTTCATGAAAAAAAAATCATCAGACCCAGTGTGTCACCATGGGAAGCTCCTGTCGTATTTATGAAAAATGCATATGGGGGCTTATGGATTATCTTAGATTATCGTCATATGAACTAGGACCTAATAAATAAAAAGCACCCCTTATCGAGAATTGACAACCTATTTGACCATTTGTGAGGTGTGAGATGGTTCTCAAAGATCTATCTCAGGTCCGAAGACCACCATTTGAGGGTTCGTGAGGCTAATATTCCAAAGTTGTCATTTCAATGTCACTACAGACACTATGAGTTCTGAATGATGCCATTTTGTTTGAAGAATGTACCCACCATTTTTATGAATTTAATGGACTAGGTTTTCCAAATGTACTTGGACCAATTTAGTGTTTTCTTTATTGACAACATATGCATCTACTCTACATCAAAGCAGGAGCATGCAGAGCACTTGAGGATAGTCCTTGACTTACTTTGAGAGCACTATATTTATAGAAATTTCTCGAAGAGAGAGTTTCGGATTCATGAGGTTCACTTTCTGAGGAACGTAATTTATAATTATGGTTTATCCATGGATCTAGTGAATATATAAGTAGTGCTTGGTTGGGATCCACCAAAGAATGTGTTTGAGGTGCGGAGCTTTCTTAGCTTTGCAGGGTACTACATGAGGATTGTGGATGACTTCTCCAGAATCAAAGCCCCTTGGACTGTCTTGATGTGGAAAGGGAACTCGTTCACCTAGCCTGAGTGGTTCCAAAGGGACTTTGAGGAGTTGAGACAAAGGGTGGTGATTTCTCTAGTGTTGATACTACTAGATGAAGGCATGGAGTTCATAGTGTATTGTGATGACTGGGGAGCTAGGCTTGGCTGTGTGTTGATGCAGTAGTAGGAAGTTATCACGTACAGGTGATGGCAGTTGATACCCCATGAGCACATCTATTCAACCAATTACCTAGATAAAGTAGTGGTAGTCTTATCCCTAAGGATGTGTATGAACTACCTTCTAGGGGAGTGATTTTTGGTTTACTTAGACCACCAAAGTTCCCGATACGTCTTCACACAAAGAGACCTGAACCTGAGGCAGCGACATTGGTTGAAGTTCCTACAGGAATGTGAATTCGATATAGTCTATAAAATAGGTAATGGAAACATTGTATCATATTCCCTTAGCAGGAAGTCCCACGCTCTCTTAGTGTAGGAGGCTTAGGTGGAGTTGGATTCATTTAAGAAGTCCCTGGTGAAACAGGAGGGTGTATATTTTCTATAGTAGATGGTGTTGAATCCTCCACTTCTTGAGCATGTGATAAAATTTCAGCTGGGAGACATCGACTGTGAGTTCTTACATGACCAGATATCCATATGTGATTCACCGGATGCATATTATGAAGGAATTAATCACTTTATCTTATTCCAAGGGGAAAATGGTTTCAGTCACATTGCGGGAGGAGGTGATGTGAGAGTTCCACACTTCTCCCCTAGTTATACATCACTATTTGGGGAAGATGTATATAGGTCTTTAGTGGTATTTTTGGTGGTCTAGAATTAAACAAAGAGAAGCTGATTTTTTCTTATGGTTCCTCAACTATTAGTATATTAAGGTTGAGCATCAAGTTCTAGTAGGTCAATTGTATCCCCTTCATATCTTTGACCAGAAATGGGATGGAATATCCATAGACTTCATCATAGGGATTCCACTTACAATGAAAGCATATCACATCACTTGGATTATAGTTTACTAACACACGAATTCAGTACAATTCCTTTCTCTCAGAGAACAAATTTCGGTGGTGAGATTGAGGCAGTTGTACATATAGGAAATCAGCCACCTTCATGGGCTTCCCTAAACTATTATATTTGATCGTGACAGGCAGTTTACATCATGATTGTGGAGAGGCCTTCAGAAGACATTTGGGACCCACATCAGGATGAGTGAAACTTTTCACCCCCATAACTAAGTGAAAACTGATCACACAATCTAGGTGCTAGAGGATATGTTGAGGTCTTGTGTGTTGGACTTTGGCCAGAGTTGGGATGATCAAAAACCCTTTGTAGAGTTTTCATACTAAAACAAATACCACATTACCATTAGCATGGTGCCATTTTATTCCTTGTACGGGAGACCTTTCAGGTCACCCTTGCGCTAGATAGATATTGGTAATTCATCTCTTGTGGGCCCAGATATGGTGTATATGATGATGGATAAAGTCAAGGTCATTTGTGAACGGATGATTAAATACCAGAACATATTGAAATATTACAAAAATCACCATTTTAGTACCTTGGAGTTCGTGTAGGTAGACCACACTTTCCTAATATTCTCTCTAGGATGGGGATTGTGGAGATTCAATCAGGGAGGGAAACTATCCCCAAGGATCATTGGGTTGTTCAAGATTTTTTTGAGGGATGGAGAGGTTGCTTACCACCTCACCATACCCCCACAGTTGGATAGGGTGCAATAATTCTTCCACATGTCACATCTGAGTAGATATGTTCATGACCCCATGCACATTATTTATTAAGGGGGTTGTAAATTAAAGATGGATCCACCTTTTTGGAGAACCTGGTAGTGATTGAGGGCCAACATGATCATACCTGGGTGGATAGACTATCCCCTTTGTCCACATGTTGTGGCGACATGGAAATGTGTAGGAGAGTTCCTAATAGTGAGAGAGCCAAGTATGGGCTTAGTATCCCAAGTTATTTCTCCAGTTTTTATTTTTTTGGGTGAAAATTTTGAAGGAGGTAATAATGTTGAGACCCTATTTTTCCTTTTAATACTTTGAAATATTTATATATATATTTCCAGATCCAGGTGTTGAGACATCATATGATTCTGAGGCCAAGTGTTCCCTGAATTAATATAATAAAAATATTATATATATTATATATTTTTCACACATGATAGCTAAAAGATAACATGATAACTATTAAATGGTAGATCGGATCAGAAATATGATACCATAGTTGAGTCCAGAATGCATTTTTTACCCTCTGTTTGACAAAAAATGAGTCTAAATGGGGCATTTACATCCCTCTCTCATTATATATATATTGAGTGGATTATATTAATTATTTAATTTAATTAATTGTTTTGTTTAACCTAAACAAAAATGTTATAATTATATCACTTTGGAAAACTTCCCAGGGGTATCCTCATAATCATGGGAAATTACCAAGAGCTCTCTCCTTCTATTGGTGGATCTCATCGAACGATGAAAAAACTTCAAATCTGAGCAGATCATGATGTTGAGAATGTAATGACTCCTCTCAAACCATTTTTAGAATAATTATTCATCTATGATCAATCCATAATCAAGGTAGGACTCATCTTTTGGTTTTTTATTCCCTTTGATTAAATGATTGAGTATATCTACCCTTGTTCTTTAATCTACGCTGGTTGTGACCTTCTCATGTGCCAACATACTGGATTTAATTTTTCAATTAAATTTTTTATAAACCCGGTTTTATAATTCTTCATCGTTTTCCATTAATAATTCACCAATGATGTTTAAAATTCATTTTTTGGTGTTTTTCTCCCTCGTATCTTTGTTTTCTTCACCGATTGGAACCCCTGGTCCCAGTTCAACATTGTTGGTCAATACCAAGCTCGATTGAACCCTCAAACCACAATGAACCAGAAAATAAATGACTAAACAATGAACTAAGCATAGGTTTGGGATCGTTGAAAGTTATAGATATTATTTTTGATGTTTTAAAATGGAGATATCAAAAAGGTAAACTATGGTGTCGTTCGGAATGAACAGAGAACTCCCATGAATGAAAAGTGACCATTTTATAGCAAGAGGTGGCCCAAAACCATGATTTCAGGGTAGATCCACCATTTCCATCCATAGATAGCACTGGATATAAAGAGGTTTGGATAGATTCAAGCACGAATATCATATCTAGTATTTTTGTAGAAAACCTGACTGCACGTCTTATAGTGGGATGAACACATGACATGTCTCCCTTCAGTAGTAGTATCTAGGGTTTTGGAATCCTATAAGGGTGGAATGCTGGTTAAATCCCCAAAATATTATGTACCACCTTCTCCGTGTGAGTGATCAATGTGATAGACCACATAGTGAGGCACACGCCAAGTTTCCATCACACGAACATAGACAGATCACATGGGCGGTACCCCATGTAGATCAACATTCCATGTACTAAATTACACTGACATGTGGTCTGGTACACGGACACGGGGTTTGGTACACAAACATGGATAGCGAAGACACGGCCCAGGTCCCAGTTATTCTGGACACACTGCATAGTCCACCTACACGACGTGTTCTGCTACATGGGATGGAGTCATATTCTGTTCAGGGACACAAGCAGGCGGTGAAGAAAGACCACACATCATGTGGGTCCACTCACACACTGTGTACCCCTGGTTCCTTTTTTAGGAAACTTCAATCATTTGTATCTACTTCATTTGTACTCATATTTTTTCCCATGCATAGCCTATCCTAAGTGTTATTCCATGTAGAATGAGATGGTTCCTTTAGTTGTAGATTTTTATGTATGATGAGAAATTTTTTGGTTGTGACGCCTTCTTTGGTGATGGTCGATGATGGAAGTGGTCTGGTGGGATCACCCATAGCCATCCAAGTGGTACCCTCCAGCAGATATGGGAAGTGGGTCCTCAATGTATTCAAAGTGGTACCATCCAGTAGAGCTACGTAGTTGGTCCTCTAATTCTTCTAAGTGGTACCGAAAAGTTGAGCTGGGTAGGGGGTCCTCAACGACTTCTGAGTTATACCATCCATTTAAGCTAGAAAGTGGGTCCTTGACAACTTCTAAGTGGTACCCTCTAGTTGAGATGGGCAGTGGATCCTTGGCTTCTTCTAACTGATACCATCTAGTTGATATGGGCAGTGGGCCCTTGATGACATCAGAGTGGAACCCCCCTGATGCACAATGGTGTGGTTCCTTTACATCAATTTTGTTCCCACTCGGTTGTTTGGAATAGTGAAGAGGTATGGTCATACTTATACAGTCATGTTGACGCTTCATTCCATGATAGAGTCTAAAATGACTAAAAAAGGGGAATACCTTAACACAAAGATATTCATCCTTTGAAGAAACATCAAAAATTGAAAAAGGCATGAACAAGGATTTGTTTACACATGGTATGTGAAAGTTTTATCACGGTCGCACAAGTATACCTGAACTCCACATATTGGGTGCAAAGGTGACTTGTGCGTTCTATTTGATTTTCTTCCAAGGTCTTCAGTAGCCTAAAAATACCCCCTGTGGGCCCCCCATTTCGGGGATGGAAAAATTACAAAAGTCATATTCGAGATCTCGGTGCCCTAGTCTCTTCTTGAAGTCTTCCAAACACTTCTATGGTAATTTCTTACTTATAATGGAAGATCTAAAGAGGGGAAACAAGGCCTAAGTGTTTAAATTCACCAACACTTGCGCGCCTAAGTGTCTAATCCTTAAAGAAAATTAAGAAACTTGCATGCCACCTTATCCCTTCAACAGAACTTGTGCGCCACCCTTTTGGAAACCTCTAGGGATAATACTAAGGGCTTGATCTAAGCCTCACCCAAGTATTACCCTATAGGTTAACCATCGTGCAAGTACACATGTGTCGCGCAAGTATACTTGTGTGACCATTACTTGCATGCCCTAACAGGACTTGCGTGCCTACCTCTTTTTTAGTGGCCCTCCTGCTTATTCAATTATTTTCTTCAAATCCACCTCTCCTATTTAAGATTTATCCTTCAAAACACTCTTCAAAGCCAATTATGTCATGGTTCCTTTGTTGGATTCCTTATCTAAAAGTAATTTTGTAGACCTTCTCTCAAAACCTCGTGATTTACATATTGTTATGTCACTAAGGTTAGATATTTCATTTATTCAACCTCATTCTTTAAGATGAGAAGATCTTTAATCTGGGCATCCTCCTTAGGAGTAAGCCCCAAGTTCCCAAATCTAGGCATCCTCCTAAGGAGTAAGCCCCAATTTCCCAAATTTGGGCATCCTCTTTAGAAGTAAGCCCCAATATCAAATCCCTTTAATCTGGGCATCCTCCTTAGGATTAAGCCCCATGTTCTAACTTCCCTAACCTGGGCCTCATTTTCAGGAGTAAGCCCCAGTCATAAGTTCCCTAACCTGGGCCTCCTTTTCAGGAGTAATCTCCAGTCATAAGTTCCCTAACTTGGGCCTCCTTTTCAGGAGTAATCCCCAGTCATAAGTTCCCTAACCTGGGCCTCATTTTCAGGAGTAATCCCCAGGCATAATTTCCCAAACCTGGGAATCCTCCTTAGAAGTAAGCCCCAAGTCAGAAGTTCCCTAACCTGGGCCTCCTTTACATCAATTTTGTTCCCACTCGTTTTCAAGATCTCTCTGTGTCACAGAAATGGCTTCTCTAAAGTTCACACCTGTGAATGCATCTGTTGCTACTCCTACTGGATCTTCTTCCTCTCTAAGGATGACATCACCTACTCAGCATCTTCAACGTTGGGTATCAAATGAAATGGTTAATGAATACCATCAACACGGTACCATTCTGACTATGGAGGCCTCTCAACAAGCCCTTAAAGTCAATAATTCACCCTAGTTGTCTGGACAGTGACGACCAGTGATCAAGAAGCAGGTGGTGCCAACCACCATCTCCAACCGTTTCGGGTTGTTATCCCCAGAACGAAATCACCAGTCCCTCCCATATTATGAGGAGGAAAATGAGAAGGTCACTCAAGACCTTAATTTAAGGAAACAGGAGTCCTTCTCGAGGGCTCCCATCAACAATCACCACCAGACTCGTGCGGTAGTGCGCCCTCAACATGATGAGGGTATCGCTTTTAGCGGGTTCGGCTCAGATCCCTCAGACCCGAGCACACAAGATGAACCGCCAGAGGTGAAATATAGTCAATAGAGAGTAGGTTCTTACTTTTGTCCCCTCTGGAGAAGTCCATCCAACCAACTTGATAGCAAGCAACGAGCGGGCACATACACTTGTCTGTCCTGATGTTACTTCCCAGCAGACTCGTCTGGCAGCAACACGCCAATCCCGCCAGGAAATTCCGGCAGAGTATTATAGGAAGACATATACACCTGTTTATAACTCATCAGCTAGTCAAAAAGCTTTTCAGAGTACAACCAAAGAATATTGCCAATCTGATATTGTGGCAACTGATAAACAGGAACATACACCTGTTTACAATCAACAATTCTATCAGCAGTCTCTTCTGCCAGTATTGAAGGAAAATCGTCAACCATACTTGACGAGGAATACATAGTAGGAACATACACCTACCAATATTCATCAAGCCTTTCAACAGTCTCGATTGGTAGCATCCGGAGAAGTCAGTCGGAAAGCTTCGACGAAAAATTTGGAGCCAACTCAACTCTCTGCTCCCACACATGAGTACTGTTAGAATTCACTGACGGGAAAAAGCAGACAGGAGTAGAAATGCACACCTACTCCAAGCACGAAATGGATGTATATTCCCATTCTGGTAGCTAATGTCACCAAGCACATTCTAAAAATGGTGAAAGAGCAGAACCAAATCCCTACTCATATTCTGGATGCCTGTCAAAATATTATAACAGCTTCAGCAACACTGCAGGGAAAGAACTGCAAATCTGTCCCTACCAGTGGAGTGACACATCAACATATCACTCCAGAATAGATACACGCCTCTGTTCCAGTCCAAGAGGGTTGTGGGGAATACTCCCCCATGTCATACGTACAATCAAGTCAGGAACAAACACCTAATTTGAATAGAGATAATCAGCCTAACTTGACTATTTCTCTTGAGCAGGCACATAAACCTGCCCATAATAACCACTTTCATCAACAAGTGGTTCCAAAAGTAAGTAAGAAGGTGTCTAAGAAAAATACATGTTCATCACAGTCAAGAAATCAAGAGTCAATATGTAATAAGGCCTTTCTCAATGTTGGAGTTCTTGAAGCCCTCATACAATTATCTATTGGAACTCAAGATTCTACTCTCTCATTTCCCAATAGTTGGAACATTAATTCTGAAGTTCTTAATCAGACACTTCCTCATGAAGGCTTGCTTCATGACATTTTGGTCGATCTCAAAGTATCATCTACAGATGAGAGCCACAAGAACCCTCTGTGTGGCCAAAAGATCAAGGAGAAAAAGGTTTCATCTTTTGTTGTAACCCACCATGGTGTTCCTTCCCATGATGATGAATTTAGTTGTGAAAGTCTTCTCCGTAGTAGTAATTCACATTGCCTGGAAAATGCTTCAATGGACAATGTAGTGACGATAAATCCCTCTTATCATCAGGCACTTTCAAATGTGAAGCTAGTCATGTCTGATGCTTTACTGCTAGCAGGTGAAATACTTTCTCAATCAGAAGATATCCTGGGGTGTAGGTCATTCTCTGAACCACCCCTAGGTCATTCATATTCTAGTTTGATAAGTGAATTCTCTACCAATCTTGTTGAATCTGATGAAGAAACAAGGAAGAACCAACTCTGGTCTAATCAGGTAGAAGAATCATCAGTGGATGATAAAGAAGAAGTGCTGAATATGAGAAAACAACTGGATAAAGGTGAAGTACCAGTCATGTTTTGGCCTTTGGCTGACTCACATTATGACATTCTAGAGATGTTGGTGGAAGATTATATTCACGATATCCGTCTCAACATGTGGAAAAATCTTTGTCAATTGAAAAAGAAAATATTATCTTATGATTAATATGAAAATCATGTTAAGATAATAGAAGGGTTACAACGCCAAATTGATTTGGCCTCTCTCTCAGTTTCTTGATATCTGAACACTGAAAATCAGCAGAGAGCCCTTCAACGTTGATGCCTTAGCGCACTCAAATAATTGTGTCAGTTAATTTCCAATGCCCCATCTGTTATTCATATCAGGGGATGGGGTGTTCATGGAGCACTACATTTCACTGTACTCTATAGTCAATAAAGCCCGCCAAAAATGGTCTCACGCAATGTTATTTCCCATGGATGGTCACAGCCAATTGGCTTTGTTTGTAATCAAAGGCTTGCTCAGGAATAGTCCTCAACTAGTTCTTCCCAAAGTCAGACATTCAAATAAAAAGTTTTCAAATTACAATTTCATTAGGGAAATGAGAATACCGAACAGGATTCTCATTTAGAGGGAGCACATCATCAGGTGAAAATAGTTTCAAAAATCATCCAGCATTCATTTGAGCCATGTGATTTGAGTGGATGTGGGTTGATGCATCAAGCCAATTTCTGGACTAAAGTCCGCAAAATCAGGAGAACTTTAAAGAAAGTCTCAGATATAGCGGCTCAAGAAACCACCCTTGCTTGCTGGACTGGGGACTTTTTTAACCCAACCCTCGAAATCAACAAATTGGATTTGAGGAGTTGAGCAAGAACAGACCCAGTCTACCGGACTGGGAACCTTTTCAAATCCTCAATCTCTTCCTCAGAGAATGTCAGTTTTCTATCGATTAGGGAAGAAGCCACAATAGGAACGAAGAGCCAAATTATCAAGAGATTCCTTCCAAATTAAGATTCTTCAAGAAGTTTCAGAGGGATCAACTCAACGGAAGGCAGTGTCTCATCAGGGACATGGAAGAAGACAGTATCGCAGAAATGTCGATAGAAGAGATGCAATGTGTTATGCATCAATAAATGTAACAAATGTCGTTGTAGTTGATCCTCTAGAACATGAGGCACACTCAGAGGGATCAGATGAAGAAGTTCTTTCTCAAGAGGTTGTGCACACGGAGGAAAATGAAGAAGGTGTGCATACACGAAATAAAAGGCTTACCCAGAATCTAGGTATTACTTCAAATAATCAACTTCACCCTATCCGAAAGGCATCCAATAAGGGGAAAGGAAAGAATCAAGATACATACCCCTCCTCTAGATAAGTCCAATCACTCTCACTAGAGTAAAGGTTCGCACAACAAGAGGAAGAAATGAAGGAGTTAAGGAGGTTGAATGCAGAATTACTTCAAGTTAGTCTTCCTCCTAAGTGTGTTGAAGTCAGTCCGCCAAGGGAATTTGTTGTGGTTACTAAGATGGATCAAGAATATCCTCCTTAACTGGTACACCCCCACAGTTCTAATCCTATGGGCCATGTGCAACAACAATCGGCGGTGCTACCATCAATTGTAATAACAGCCACCACAACTGTCCAAGCTCTGGTTATTTCACCTGATCAGGTCCAAGTGCAACTAGATGTTTCTCAAAAGATAATAAATACCATTGAGTCATTAACAGCTCGGTTGGAAGCTATGGAGGGAAAATGTGCACAAATTCAACCAGAAAAGAGAGCTTACCCTGAATAGGTGGATACAATTCCTCCCCCATCAAATTTTGTAAGTACCACATTCTCAATCTTTAATGGTTCGGGAGACCCAGAACAACACTTAACACATTTTGTTTCTTTTTGTGTACCTATGATGGGAAATCCTCAACAACAGGAAGCAGTTAAGGTCAGGTGTTTTGTATAGTCATTACAAGGGCCTACCTTTGTCTGGTATACAAGCTTACAATCCCAATCAATTACCGGATGGGAAGATCTTTGTCAATGATTCCTTCTTCAATTCAACTCAACGTTGCCAAAGACAACAGCTTTTGGTCTTACAAATTTTAAACAAAGGGAGAGTGAAAGGGTTTCAGATTTCATTGCTTATTGGAAGGGATTAACATATTCCCTAATATTAGAACTCCCTCAAGAAGAATTGTTTCCAGTTTGTGTGGAAAATTTGTGTGATGAATTATGCACACCGTTGATCCCTATGAAATACACAGGAGGGTTTCAAGACATTACTTTAATCACTCAATAGATTGAAGACTCTCCTGCAAATAATAAGGATAAAACTCGTGTAATTCCATCAGTTCCAGGAAGGAGAATGGGTAGAGCAGAGACTACTATAGTTACGCTTAAACAAGCACTTGTACCTTCTTATACTTTAAAACCTTCATCTTATCGAAGGGCTCCACCTCCTGAGCATCAACAATAGAGGTTGTTTTATCAAGATGATCAAAGTGATCAAAGACGTAAACAATTTGAGGAGTTGAAGAGAAAAGTTTATTATTTCTGAAATGAACAAGTTCTTGGTTACTTCATTTCGGCTCTAGAAAATAAATTGGTCCAATTGTCAAGGTCTAAAAGGTCGAACAAGGAAATAGATGAAGACCGTCCCAACTATTTCCCATTTCATAAGATGTTGGGGAATTCCATTCAGGAGTGTTTGGTCTTCAAAGACCACCTGAAAGAAATGGTGGACTCATGAAAAGTCAAATTAAAAGGTTCTTCAGCTCAGGTAGCATGTGTTGCTGCTATAGATCCAGAGTAATATGGCAAGTGGAAGGACGTCAAAACCAAAAATGCGCAGAAATATGATGATTGGATGGTCAAAAAAACGATCAACCAAACTCATTCCATTTTACGAACACAATTGAAGAAAACAATTGTGTATTTTCTTATGAATGCCATAGCAAAACCCCCTTCATCAGAGGGAAAATCTTCAAAGAAACGGCATAATTCAAAGAAAGAAGAGCAGTTAGAAGAATATGAGATCGTGTCAAAGCCTAAGTTGTCTTTAACTCTGGAAGATTTTATTCCACCTACTTCAAAGCCACGGGCACCGCCCCACCAAACAGCACAACCTGAATTGGTTAATCAGGAAAAATATTCATCAGATGAATAGTCCTCAATACAAGACTTTAAACTGCATGGTACTTTCGTCCAACATGAAATTAAACTATACATTCGTTCTACATGAAGTTAAACTGTAAATGTCCCATTGTACATCTCACATGACGTTAAACTGTACATTTTCTCATCCTACATGACGTTAAACTAAAGAAAAAAATCCTCAATTTCGTCCTAGAAACATGACGCTAAACTATACAGCACTCTTTTGTCCTTACTGCATGACATTAAACTGCATCGTCCCCTTTTGTCTAACATGAAGTTAAACTGTGTTGTCCTTTCTGTAATAATTTAAACTGCATAGTCCCTTTTACGTCCAATAGGACATTAAACTGTGACGTCCTAGCTACATGACGCTAAACTGTAGAGAATTCCCTTACGTCTAGCAATCCGTTAAACAGCATAACCATCTTCCTAGTTATACGACGTTAAAATGTGCACCTCTTCATCCCACATGATGTTAAACTGTGAAAAAAGACTCTAATATGTCCTAGCTACATGACCCTAAACTGTACAACACTCCAACGTCCATCATGACATTAAACTGTGATATCCTAGCTACATGATGCTAAACCGTACAGCACTCCATCATCCAACATAATGTTAAACTGTATTGTTCCCCTTTCATCCAGCATGATGTTAAACTGTGTTGTCCTTACTGCATGACATTAAACTGCACAGTCCCCAAAGTCCTTACTACAAGACTTTAAACTGTATAATATTCTCTTTTGTCCTAGCTATATGACATTAAACTATACATCCCCCTCTTTTTTCCTTACTGCATGACATTAAACTGCACAGTCCCCCATTGTCCAACATGATGTTAAACTATGCATCGTTTGGGTTGTTGCTACCTCTTGTTTCTCACACTGAGTATGACTCGCGTGAGCTTAGAGTAAACATCAACCAGAACACCCTCTCTAGGCTACTAACCATGCATAAGTCCCAACACTATTCTTTAGGTCGTTGTCCTCAAGAAAAACTTCATAATTAATTCATTCTTCATTTGAACTAAGCAGAATTTGATCCTTTCCTTCTAGGCTGGGTACGTAGGGAACCTCCCAAGGTTCAAGCCCAAAACCAATCTTTTCACATCAGTTCACCTCCATCTCATGTGATGTTGATTTGTGAAGCCACCCCCAGAACCAATATTTTTTACATTAGGTCACCATCATCCTTGCTATATGATGTTAAACTATTTACACTTTTGTCCTATACGACAATAAACTACAACATTCTTTGACACCCTCACCTGAGAGGGAATCATTATTTACATTGATCTCCAACCATGCTATATTCCAAAGACTATGTGTATACATGGCAATGGTTGAACCTTTATTCTTGGGTCAAACCATCATTGCACTGAATTCCCC
Source organism: Viscum album (assembly GCA_963277665.1). Lineage (NCBI taxonomy): Eukaryota > Viridiplantae > Streptophyta > Magnoliopsida > Santalales > Viscaceae > Viscum > Viscum album. The sequence goes on from OY728155.1 coordinate 732,084,034, forward strand.
TTTCACCCTTCACTTGTATGAACCAAATCTGTACAGAGGGTATATCAAGAACTATGTATGGCTTGATTACCATCCTTATAGGATATGTAGGAATGTTTGAGAATCCCTTGAATCCAGCCCCAGGTCTTTAGGCCTAACCCCAAATTTCACTTTCAGTCCCTTGGATGAAAAGTCCTCCTGTGAAAACATGAATGTGGTATGAAAACTCTGGTCTTCATTCATATCATATTTATAAAACGCACACTGTGTATTCATAATTATGGTCCGAGCTCTATGACCCTAAACTAATATATCCTATACTCTCGCCCCACATGGCATTAAACTGTATTTCAAGAACTATGTATGGCTTGTTTCCCATCCTTATGGGATACGTAGTGCAGTCCAGCACCTCAATTCAGGACCTAGACACAACATGATTATGGTTAGCATTGGTCTGTGTATCCCTACATGCATTGAACAATGCCCATTTTGATGTGTCATACTCCTAACCTTAAATACTTACAGATCTCCATAACCATTTTCTTGGCTTATGGTCACAAAATGTTTGATACTTGGGAATTATTTTGTTTGACTATGCATTTTTTTCCCTTAGGTGGCCTTGCGTAATTCAAATGGGCAGAATATCAAGATCCCATCGCAGGATTGGAGTTAGCGCTTCAAGCACAAGTGAATCACTTAAAGGTGAAAGGTGATTTAGACCTGGTAATCAAACAAGTCAATGGGTATTATTCCATCATAAAAAAAGAGTTAATCCCTTTGTATGATTACGTCAAATTGTTAATGGAGGAATTTCTTTCGGAACTGACATTTTCTTATGTCTCGCGATCACAAAATCCCAAAGCTGATGCACTGGAAAAAATATCCACAGCTCTGGCAGATCCAAATCGGGACGAAACAACGATCAGTATTTCCCACCATATTACAATTTCACCTGATGTTCAAACCAGAACAGATGAAATCAATGAAATTAGTCCCATTTCTGAACCATATGGTCATACTACAGGATGGATGAAACCTATCATGGAATACCTTCAAAATGGAACACTTCCACCTAATAGATTCGGGAAAGAACAAATCCGGCAACGTGTGGTCAATTTTAGTATTTATGATAGCCCAGATCACCTAGAAAAAATTCTTTACAAAAGAGGTTTTGATGGAGTTCTCTTAAGATTCATTCATGGTGAAGAGACAATGGATGTCATGAAAGAAGTACATGAATGAGTCTTTGGTACCCACCAGTATGGACATAGACTGTCTGATCAAATTCAAAGGCTTGGATACTTTTGGACTTCAATGATACAAGATTGTGTTGATTTCACGAAGAAGTGTCATTCAAGCCAAGTATGTTCCAACTTCATTCGTCAACCCCTATATTTTCTTCATACAGCTAAATACTTAGGGAAATTTTCCACATGGGGAATGGATGTAGTGGGACCTTATCCTTCAGCAACAGCTAAGCAGTTTAAGTATATTCTTACTACTAATGACTTCTTTTCCAAATGGGAAGAGGAAATACCTCTCAAAGAAGTTAGTTTTAAAATCATTTTTGGCTTCATCAAGTCTAACATCATTACCAGATTTGGTGTCCCTCATACCATATTGACAGACAATGGAACCAACTTCTGTTCTTCCGAGGTAAGGAAGTTGTATCAAGAATACAACATAAAATCCAACCATTCAACTCGGTATCATGCAGCGGACAGTAGCCAGATAGAAGCCTTCAATAAGACTCTTTCAAATATACTGCAAAAGATGGTGGATAAAGATAAGAAATCATGGCCTGATAAACTCTTTCATGCTTTATGGGATTATCGGACCACCACCCGCACTGCTACGCAGTTAACTCCATATTCATTGGTATATGGAACAGAAGCAGTCTTTCCCATTGAAGTTCAATTACCTTAGATAAAAGTATCCATTTGTGATCAGTCATCTACAGATGAACAATCTCAAAAGTGATTGGATGAATTGGAACGATTAGATGAAAAAAGGTTGTGCACTCTGCACCACTTGGAAGTCTATCAGAATCGAATGGCATGAGCTTTCAACAAAAAAGTTCGTCTTCGTTCATTCATTCAAGGAGAATTGGTATTGGTTCTTAGAACTCCAATGATACTAGGAAAGAAACCTCCCAAGCTTGAGCCAAAGTGGGAAGAACCTTACTCAATACATAAGGTATACTATAATGGAGCTTATTCTTTAATCTCAATGGATGGAGAACTCATCACAACTCCAACCAATGCAAGATACTTGAAGAAGTATTTTGTGTAACACAAATACCCTTTTGTCCAACATGAATTTAAATTGTGTTGTCCTAGCTGCAAGACTTTAAACTACGCAGTCCCTTTTACGTCCAACATGACATTAAACTATGACGTTCTAGCTACATGATGCTAAACTGTACAGAAGTCCCTTACGTCCAGCAAGACGTTAAACTGCATAAACATCATCCTAGTTATACGATGTTAAACAGTGCACCTCTTCATCTGACATGACATTAAACTATGAAAATAGTCCTTAATATGTCCTTGCTATATGACGCTAAACTGTAAAGCACTCTATCATCCAACATTACGTTAAACTATATTGTTCTCCTTTCGTCCAGCATGATGATAAACTGTGTTGTCCTTACTACATGACATTAAACTGTACATTCCCTAAAGTCCTTACTGTAATACTTTAAACTGCAAAATCTTCTCTTTTGTCCTAGCTATATGACATTAAACTATATAGCCCCCTATTTTGTCATTACTGAATGACATTAAACTGCACAGTCCCCCATTTTCCATCATGACGTCAAATTGTGCATCGTTAGGGTTGTTGCTACCTCTTGTTTCTCACACCGAGTATGACTCGCGTTATCTTAGAGTAAACTTCAACCAAAACACCATCTCTGGGCCGCTAACCATGCATAAGTCCCAACACCATTCTTTAGATCGTTGTCCTCAAGAACAACTTGATCACCAATTCATTCTTCATTTGAACTACACGAAATTGGATCCTTTCCTTCTAGGATGGGTACATAGGAAACCTCCCGAGGTTCAATCCCAAAACCAATATCTTCACATCGGTTCACCTACATCTCATATGATGTTGATTTGTGAAGCCACCCCCAGAACCAATATTGTTTACATTGGTTCACCATCGTCCTTGCTATATGACGTTAAACTATTTTCAATTTTGTCTTGTACGACAATAAACTACAACATTATTTGACACCCTCACCTGAGAGGGAATCATTATTTACATTGATCTACAATCATGTTATATTCCAAAGACTACGTGCATACATGGAAATGCCTGAACTTTTAATCTCGGGTCAAACCATCATTGCACTAAAGTCCACTTTCACCCTTCATATGTACGAATCAAATCTGTACAGAGGGTATTTCAAGAACTACGTGCGGCTTGATTCCCATCCTTATGAGAAACATAGGAACATTCGAGCATCCCTCGAATCCAGCCCCTTTGGGCCTATCCCCAAATTTCACTTTTAGTCCCTTGGCAGAAATGTCCTCCTGTGAAAACATGAATGTGATTTGAAAACTCTAGTCTTCATTCACATCAGATTTATAAAAAACACATTGTGTATTCATAATTATGGTCTGAGCTCTATGAACCTAAACTAAGGTCTCCTGCACTCTCGTCTCACATGACATTAAAATATATTTCAAGAACTACGTATGGCTTGATTCCCATCCTTATGGGATACGTAGTGAAGTCCAACACCTCAATTCAGGACCCATCCACAACATGATTATGGTTAGCATTGGTCTATGTATCACTACATGCATTGAACAATGCCCATTTTGATGTTTCATACTACTAACCTTAAATAATTCCATATCTCCATAACCCTGTTCTTGGCTTCTGGTCACAAAATGTTCGATACTTGGGAATTCTTTTGTTTGACTATACAGCATGTGCCCTTAGGCCGCCTTGCATAAGTAGTCTACATAATGAACCTGTCAACTGAAAGATTCTATTATTTGACTATACAGTCAATTCCCTTAGGTGGCACTGCATAATTCAACCCCCTAACATGTTTTTCAAATAGTAGTAACTTCATTCTTGGGAGAAAAACCTCTTTTGTCCTCATTTTTCTTAATGACAATATATTGGAATCGGATAAAATAGTCATCCTTAATATATTTGTCTCATACTCTTTTTCATAATCTGAAAGTATTCAAGTCTATGGTTTATATTTCCCTTCCCTACATTTCGTTCAGACCTTCGAAGGAGTGACATTCATCCAATTATTTGACAATATTAATTGGAAATATCCTCTCCATATTCAAGTACATCTCTCCATGTAGCAGACTCTATACTTGGGAAATTTTGAATCCCCATAAACTTTCACTGGATTTTTAGCAATGGAAAATTAGAATTTTTTAGAGTTCTTTTTCCTGACTATGCAGCACGTTCCCTTAGGCGGCCTTGAATAATTTGTCAACATAATGAACCTGTCAGCCAAAAGATGCTATTATTTGACTATATATAAAATTCCCTTATGTGGCCCTGTATAATTCAACCCCCTAACGGGTTTGTTAAATAATGGTAACTTCACTCTTGGTAAATACTTCTTATAATGCCTCTTAGACCTTTTTTCATATCATTCCTAAAATTCAAAGTTTCTTAAGTCATAGTTTACATGTTTTCCCCCATAATTGGATATGGTGATATGTTTTCAGTTAAGTTATCAAGGAATTGAGTCAATTTTTAATCCATTCGGTCAAAGCTATTTGGAACTTAAACATTGTCCTTTTTATGTCCAACATGCATGACTTTAAACGGCCAAGAAAATATAGGGTACTCAGTAAATTGGGAACTTGTAAAAGGAACTCTAAACAAAAGTCAAGTCCCACCTCACTAAACATACATTTTGTATGATTTGGGTAATATTGAGCAATAAAAAGATTCAAAGTTTGTAGGGTTATTTTTTATAATCCTAGCAACAATCAAACTATACTTTCTGGGCCCATTGGCTTAGGTAAAAATTTAAAGCAGTTAAAAAAAGAATGCAGGCACCAAATGATTGAAGATGAAAGTGTTTTTTATTGATGCACAAGAGTTAGAAGGACATCCACAGACTATAGTCTCTTCTCTTTTTCAAGAATTACAAAAGGCTTTCAACATTACTCTTCATTTGATTTACGGCATCCTAAGCTTCATCAGCTGCCACTTGGAATTCATTCATTCAACTAGATACAATAAGAGATGCAGTGATACTATCAATTCTTGGAAAAATTGTAAAAGAATGTTCTTGAGTGCGATTTGATAAAATTTTCTGATGATCAAACAGTGATTCTGTTTCTGTCCAAGATACTTAGAAGATGGATACATGGATTTGAGATTGGAGCATTGGAAGTAAATAGCCATTTGGAGAGAGTACTCTTTTCAGATATTGTTCTAATGTCATGATAATATTGTCTCTACCAATCGGCTGCGAGAGATAGTTCTTTGGATCTGGAACATTGACTCCTTGCAGATGACCATGCCCATACAGAGGCAAGTAGATGATTTGTGGGAAATTAAGATGATACTTCTTCAAGTACTTGGCCAAATCTGGGATAGTGATGTCAGAGATATTTTAATAATCATGGCCAACAATTCTCATCATGTCATCAATCCGCTTACTAGCCAGCTCATTAGTCATTCGATTCTTCTAGGAGCCATTTAATCAGCACAAAGGTCGAATTATTAACTCTTAAGTAAGTTGATTTTTCATAAAATTTGGGTGAAGAAAAGTGAAAAAATGGCTAAGGAATTAAGGCGCGCAAGTCCCATGTCGGCGCGCAAGTGTAATTGTGTCGTGCAAGTTTCGGCGCGCAGGTATCACTGCCCAAGTCAAACTACCTCTGTAGAAGCCCGACACGAACAGAAGTAATGAAACAATAGAAAATCAGTAAACTTGCACAACGAGATAAACCTGCATGGCGAGAACTCAGAAGCATTCAAATTTGGGTTCTTTGTGCGAGAATGGGGCGCATATTTATAGGCAAGGTTTCACCCCTGCGTGCTGAAGCCTTCACGGCTCTCACACGCGCGTGCCGCTACTTGGGCGCTCAAAACTTTCTCGCCGCCCTTCCTTGGTTTTCTCCTTTACCTCAGAGTAAAATCCTCCTTCCTTTCTGATCCAACTCTGAGAGGGGGACTTTTGTTGATGCTCCTTTCCATGACGGAGTCTAAAATGACTGAAAAAGGGGAATACCTTAGCCCAAAGAGATTCATCATTCGAAGAAACATCAAAAATTGACAAAGGCATGAACAAGGATTTGTTTACACATGGGTCATGAATGTTTTATCATGGTCGCGCAAGTATACTTGCGTGCAACATATTGGGAACATAGGTGACCTGCACGCCCTATTTTATTTTCACCCAAGGTCTTCAGTAGCCTATAAATACCCCTTTTGGGCCCCCAATTTCTGGGACAGAAAATTTCCAAAAGTCATATTTGAGCTCTCGGCACCCTAGTATCTTCTTGAAGTCTTCCAAACACTTCTAAGGTAATTTCTTACCTAGAATGGAAGATCTAAAGAAGGGAAAAAAGGCCTAAGTGTTTAAATTCACCAACACTTGCGCGCCTAAGTGTCTAACCCTTAAGGGAAATAAAGACACGTGCGCGCCACCTTATCCCTTCAATAGAACTTGCTCACTGCCCTTTTGGAAACCTCTAGGGATAATACTAAGGTCTTGATCCAAGCCTCACCCAAGTATTACCCTATGGGTTAACCATCGCGCAAGTGCACATGTGTCGCGCAAGTATACTTGAGTGACCAGTACTTGCGCGCCCTAACAGGACTTGCATGCCTACCTCTTTTTGAGTGGACCTCCTACTTATTCAATTATTTTCTTCAAATCCACCTCTCATCTTAAAGATTTAGCCTTCAAAACACTTATCAAATCCAATTATGGCACGGTTCCTTTTTTGTCTTCCTTATTTGAAAGGAATTTTGTGGAACATCTCTCAAAACATTGTGATTTTCATATCTTTATGTCACTAAGGTTAGAGATTTCATTCATTCAACCTCATTCTTTAATATGAGAAGATCTTTAATCTGGGCATCCTCCTTAGAAGTAAGCCCCAAGTTCCAAAATCTGGGCAACCTCCTTAGGAGTAATCCCCAAGTTCCCAAATCTGGGCATCCTCCTTAAGAGTAAGCCCCAGTCTCAAATCCCCTTAATCTGGGCATCCTCTTTAGGAGTAAGCCCCAAGTTCTAAGTTCCCTAAACTGGGTCTCCTTTACAAGAGTAATCCCCAGTCATAAGTTCCCTAACCTGGGCCTACATTTCATGAGTAATCCACATTCATATGTTTCCTAACCTAGGCCTCCTTTTCAAGAGTAATCCCCAGTCATAAGTTCCCTAACCAGGGCCTCCTTTTCAAGAGTAAGACCAATTCATAAGTTCCCTAACCTGGGAATCCTTTTGAGAAGTAATCCCCAAGTTATAATTTCCCTAACCTGAGCCTCCTTTTCAAGAGTAATCTCCAGTCACAAGTTCCCCTTAACCTAGGCCTACTTCTCATGAGTAAGCCCCAATCTTAATTTCTTTTTATCTGGGCATCCTTCTCAGGAATAGAACTCAATCATAAGTCCCTTCTAATTTAGGTATCCTTCTCATAGTTAAGTCCTAAGTTAAGTATCCAAATCTCCATAAATCACATATACCTTTATGGACCTTTTTCCCGGGTTTCTTCCCTGAATTAAAACCCAATCTTAATCTATCTGGGCAGTTATAAAAAGCCTCACATCATTACTTATGATTTGATCTTTCATGGCACAATCATAAAGTTTTACTGATACCACTTGTTTCTCACACCGAGCATGACTCACGTGATCTTAGAGCATAAAACTAATTATGACATCTTCCTTTGGGCCATCAATCATGCATAAACCTCATACTTATTTACTCGAACTACGTGGGTTCTGATTCCTTTTCTAAACAAGGATACCTATGTTTCCCATCTATAGGTATGATCCACAATCTAAAATAATACATGTCCTTCTGAATGATAATAAACTTCAAGTGCCCCACTGAGTGTCTTTAAAACCAGTATGGTTATCATAATGACCAAGAGATCTCTATATAATGTATTGAAGTATACCATTGACTAAGAATCTCTAACAAATACAGATGATTCTCTATCGATGAAGAACCTCAAATACATATAAAAGATTCTCTAAATCTCATACATATCAGTCATTGATTTTTAGATCTAAAGGAAAGCTCATTTTCATACTTGGTAATTTGATAAGGATTCACGTACATAACTCAAATCTAAAAAGAGAGTCCCGGAGTAGACAATAATTCCCCCCCAAAAAGGTGTGATGAGTCTGACCTCCCATCCTCTCGACCAATGCAAATTCTTAAGCCTCATTAGTCCACAACTAATGAGCACCTACCTTTGGAAAGTAGGTCTAAATGGATAGAGAATCATTGGATGCTTCCTGTTCTATGAAAAAACCTGTTAAAAACCGATTGGAATGTTTGAACCTTAAACAAACGAGGTCGTCCCCATTTTCAGAGGAAACAAGTCACTTTTGGGAAGATGTGTGAGATGTTGGGAATCATTGATAGACTTTTAGAAATATTGACTACTATCCTTCTTAGGCTGAGCTATGACATGGATATCCCCAAACTCTCTCATTTAGGATTATTTGATAGAGAATATATATATTCTTCTTATATATCCACACCTTGTATTTGGTTACTCTCCTTCATGGAGAGGTGAAGATGCATGGGGTATTCCCCATGCTTTCCATGTTTAGCTTCTTGGGGTTGGATGGGTCAACTCTCCTGTTATAGGAAGGTAAGACTCAATGGGTAGTTCACCTACTCACCATGTTTATCCCCTTGTTCTTGGATGATTTTATTTTTACTCTTGGTTGGGTTGAGATATACTCTTTCAGTGTGCCTTGTTCTATCTAATGTATTTCTCTTCTATTTAATCTCTTATTACTCCCCCCTTCAACTTTTGGGGCATCCTACTAAGTATATATATACTCACCCCTACATGGGATTTACCCGCACAGGTTTTGTCTTATGCATACGATGGACAGGTTGACTGTGACTACAGATGAGCTTAGGGGTATTGGGTTCTTGTACCACATACGGTGGTCATATCCTAGGATTTAAGACTTGGTCTCTCTCAGTTGTTTAATTTCTAGTTTTATGTCGGGTTGGTACATATTTCTAGATGGGTATGTATTTTTTCCCTTTACTTTTAAGTTTATAATAGCATACTTTTGTATTGTATAGAGGTTTAAGCCTGCTTAGTTTATTTTATAGTAGTGTGGTGTCTCTTACTCTTTCCCTCGTCACTTTTGCATTGAGTTAGCTAGGTTTGTGCATACTAGTAATTAGAAAAATGCCTCCCTGAGTTTATTTATTCCTTAGGAACTTTCCTCCACCCCCTAAAATATAAAGGTGGGTTTCAGGTAGTTGGTGCTTGATCCCCAGCTTGGGTCAGGTTTTGAACATTCTTCCTTTTAATTAGTTCATAATGAAATCCTAGATTAACTTCTCCTTCGTTATAGACATTGTTTATTGTATAATATACTACAGTTATTCTTCATTCAATGCTATAAGAATCATGATCCTTGTATCATGACATTATTCATTTAAATATTGGCTTAATCACATCTTCTTGAGTAATTCCATAACTCCTCATTTAAATATCCTCAAGGTCTCAGATATTATTTCCCTTATTTATTTATTTTTTTTCTATAATTTTAGAAATTCCATTAACCTTCCATGAATATATCGCATACCATATCTATATGTATACATGCATCATATATATTCTTTATTATGGCCCAAATGAGCTCACACATCCTATATTTTCTTCATTCAACTTCCCAACTTTCATTATTTCATTTCTCTATTTACTTCTTCATGTTCATGCAAGACCATATGTATGATTTTTTCATATATGGCATGAAAAGTTAGTTCCTTCGATGAGAATAAACTGGATTCCACTGCCTTTGATTATCTCATTCATCTTTCATGAATGAAAGTAATATTACATGCATGATCCTCTATTTCTATTTCACCCAACCAGATTCATACGTAAATGAATAGGTGAGAACAACACCTCAATATCTTGGAAATTTACATGACAACATTTGAACATAGCATGACGCTTGGGTATGAAAATTTGACTGGTTCTTATCTCATATTCATGATAGCTCCTCCCATAATGTGAATCTCACAATGAGAATGTCATTATAGAACCTCCAACCATTCAACAAATGTACCTCACAAAATCACTTGTCTCATGGTAGTACCTCCTTTCGGGTGGAGATCATAGTATCACCTCCTATCATGGAATAATTAAACCTCCCATCATTATATGATAACACCTCAACATCAATGGTAGAACATTAGCCTCAATGGTAGAACACCAAATGTTAGTATACCAAATGGTAGAACCTCGTATATATTGCACCCATAGTATCACTTGATGGTAACACCTGGTGGTAGAACCTGATGATGAAAATTGGAAGTAGTATCCCCACGGCAGCACCTAAAGGTAGCATCCCAATGGGAGCACTTCACTGTAGAACCTAAACATATATTTTCTTTAGTATACTCAAACCATTAAAAATAAACTTATAAGATATGTGAAATGAAATCATCAAAGACCCAGTAAAGTGACAAAATACTTAGGATCATATTATACTCCATGCTTGCGTTCTTTATCATTCATAATATATACATATTAATTCAAAATAAAATCTTATTATTAAATATGTTTGGGTTATCCAACAATATCCAATCATTACAGTAACATATTCAACATATTAACATCACTTTGACAACAAAAACAGCTTCTGAAAAGTGGAATCAACATTTTTCATGGTAATTATGAAATTTTTCAAGAGGGTCAATGGTGGATACACAAGGAAGAGTAGGTTTTAGAGCCATAGTAGGATGCTATAGATGTTTTTAGCCTTATACCTTATTATTTTTCTTCATAGAGTTCCACCAGTGAAGAAATAATTAAAAATTAACTATCTAGGTGATGTTCATGTCTTTCAAGGGGATGTTGAGAATGGGGTAATTTATTTCAACAGGTAATCCAAATTCTATGGGGATCACTATTATCAGGAGACTTTTTTTGTATTTTTTATCATGATAGTGAATATTTAAATATAATTAAGGCTCCAATTTTTATATTTCTTTTGTAGGGTGAGCTGTTAGGTTTCAGTTAAAGTTTAAAATGGGTGTATTCATATTTTCTATAGGGGTTGACTGTTGGTGCGATACAAACCAGTTTTCTTTCCTACTGATTTTTTTAGATGATATCTCTTTCATTTAAAGGATGAAGGTGGATATTGGTAGTATTAAACCTATTTGAATCTTAATTAGAGATATTTTTTCTCAATGATAATGTTCTCTTTGTGTGTGTGTTGATTCTAGGGAGATATATCTTTTATATCTATTTGAATGTGATAAGTGTTTTTTCTAAACCCCTCCCATGGTAGATACATGGTGATATTAATTTTAATATATAATATCATAAATCTTATATATATTTGATAATTATCTAATTAAGACTTCAAAAGGTGGAGAACAGATATTTTTGTGATGATTTCTGGTCATGGGGAGGTTCTTGGGAAATAGGGTTGGGATTTCACCAATATGTAGTCCACCAAATGAAGGAAGGGAGCTATCACATTTGTTGTTGCTTTTGTGTCACATTGAAAAGAAGTTGTGTCAAGTCAAATTTCCATTGAAGTGGGTGTTATGTACCAAAAGAATTCTTGATGTGTCAATTATGCATCATGTTTCAGTTTTGAGTATCAGCGGTAAACAAGATGCCATTAAAAAATAAATTCAATGATGATTCCTGTTAAGATGAATATCCTTGAGGTAGGGGAATTTAGTCAAATAAGGATGATGTTTTTCATGGATGGATCTCCACGCATGATTTATTTTCAAGGGAGGGGGGTGTTTTTCATGGGGATGTTTCTTAGAGAGATACAAAGGAGGGTTATCACAGTGTGATTTTCACATAGGATGTTCCGTAATATCATTTTAATTAGATTTGGTAATTTAATTGATTTTTTTACTATAATATTTATAATTTAATTTTTATATTTTTCCTATGATTTTTTAATCCTCCACATTAAAGAGTATTTACATGTTAAAAATCATGTACTGGTTTATTTATTCTTATTTATATCACTTCCATATACTTTTGGTGAAAAAACTCATAATTTAATATATTTTATTCTATAATTAAATGTTATAATCCCACCAATTTAATATTTTATGGGTAATTATCATATTTATAGGTTCTCAAAAAAAATTGAGAGGAATTCTTGAATTCGATAAAGAATTAAGTTTATACATTTTTAAGTGAAATCTAGTATTTTTATCATAAAATATTATATTTAATGAATTATTTTTTGAAAAAAATTTAGTTAGATTATATAGTAATATATATACTTTTTTAATTAAGATAATTAATGTTGGAACCACCATTTATGGGGTGATAATTGGCTATGAAAACAACGCAAGTGTAAATATGAAAGTATGGGTACCACCATAATAATTTGGCCATAACATTTTTAACCATAACTTGATTGGCATGAAATTTTGTAAGAATTTAGTAGAAATTATTGGATCATTTCACCCAACTAGAGGTCGGTTCGCAAGTTATCATGGAAAAAAATGGTTATGAAGTTGATGCATGTAAATTAAAGGAATCTTCTAGGTTTGAAATATTATCATTAATTTTTTGACCATAAATTATTTAATATATTATTAAATATGATTAAATTTTTATGGAAGATGAGAAAAAATTGGGTAATAATATCACATAATAAAACATTCCAATATTCTACCATTAAAGTATCCAGATATTCATGAAAATTTTGTATTATGAATCTGGATACTATATATAGATAGAAATATCTTCTTTAATGATTCATCCATATCTTATTCAATACATTTCCAAATCAGTTGAAAGTTTTCAGGATAAAAGAGGAGAATTAGGAAAAAAATATTGAATAAGACCAATTCCCAAGATTATATATTTTATTACTTCAATTGGGAGTGATATTTTTAACAGAATATTTGGATCCAAAAAATTTTCTCTCTTAAACCTTTAAATTCTGACCACCTATTCTCTAAAAAATTTATTATGGTGGAATATTTATATTATAATTATTTTATAAAATTTTTTATTCATATTAGTTAGTCATCTCTCTTTATTCATTTTTTATGTTTTATTCTTCCTTCATTCACTTATTAACTCTATGAAAATGGAGAACTAGCCTCATATCTTATTTGAGGGGGAGTAATGGATGCTTTAATTCATTATTCTTAAATAATTATCCTTATTTTATTCTAAGAATTATATTAATGGTTAAACAATTTGCAGTGTGAGTTCAACCCATATTTTCTACTATTGGAATCTTCTTCTCATTCACATTTAATACTCTATACTGTAATCATAGTGTTGTATGGGGATGGTTGGTGTAGTATTGTGCATATGATTTGATGGAGATTATCCCACATGTAGAGGGTTAGTGTGGGGTAATTAAAATTTCAACAGTAGGGTGTATATTGAAGGGCTTGGTATCTTTATTTAATTGAATATTGGGATATATATTTTTTAAAGAATAAGGACAACATTTCCATAAACTCATGAGAATGAAAAAATCTTCTCACTAAAATAATTTTGTGTTTTTTGGTATTTTACAAAAAATTTATATCATATATATATTAATATCATTCATTTAAAAAATCCCCCACCATTATATTATTTTTATTATTTTTTATTATTTTAGTTATTATATAAATAGTGACGAAAGAAAACAAGTGTGTGTTAGTGACCTACTTGAGAGATAGACCCTAGGGATGAACTATATTGTATTCTTAGGAAAATAAGAATTTATTTAAGTGGTATTCATGAAAATATAATGCATAAATTTGGTAAAATTTTCTGGGAGGCACATCACTTACACGAATTGTTTTTCCAAAAAAACAAAAAACATAAATTCCAAAAAAACTAAAAAAATGAAATTCATTGATGATGAACCCTCTAATTATTTAGGTGAAACTATTCAATATCTTGTAAAATAGGTAATAGGGTTTAACAAGTCTACTTGTAGGGATAAGGTGTTTCAAGAGTTCATTGGGAACCTCAAGGAATACCTTGAGCAATCATTCTTAAAATCCTTGGATGAGGAGCTTAAATAATTATAACGCTAATTTATGGAGTTCCATCAATAGGTAATTTGGGCACAAAAAGAGCTCATTACTTCTAATTTTGAAGAAGATATCAAGGTGGTGGAAATCAAACTACACAAAAATTCTCTCATACATAATTCTATAATCCTATAAAAGGCCTTGAAAGAAAAATCCACACTTGAAGTTGATCAGTTAAAGTGATTAGACTTGAAATTATATTCAATTATTTTTTGTTTTACATTGTTATCAAATCCTATTCACTAATCATATTTTTATTTTCTAGAATCATCACATATTATTTCCTTGTAAAGTGATGATGAATACGATGGAGATTACCCTATTTAGATAGAGTTCCCATTGGATTTTTTGGAATATATAGAGTATTATACAACATTACTTGAAGAGTAAGGTTTCTATAATGATTCTTATTCATTTAATTATTTTCAATTTGAACTTTTTATTGGATCATAACAGTTATAATGTCTAAAAGACTAGGGTGAACTGTAGTTAAAAAAATTTAACAAATTAAAACCAAAACTACTTTATTTCAGTTATTAGACAGAGAATGCATCAGACGATCATAATAACTTATAACACAATCATATTTAGTTTTATATAACAAAGAACAATAAATTTTAGTTAAAATATACTTTTATATTAAATTCGTAGCATAATTAAAACAACTTTTTAAAAACAAGTAAATTGAAAATTTTAAAAGTTCGTTAGTAAAGTGATAGAAACTTTACAAAATGAATGAATAAACTTAAACCTAAAACATCAAGGAAGGAAATAACCCAAACTTAAGGTATCAATAGTTTAAACCAAACTATCATGTATTCATTTCTTTAATAGTAAATACCCTGATCATTAGGATCAGGATAAGTTCAATATTACTCTCCCCAGAAGCCCTCGATCATCCTAATTAGATCCAACAATCTTCAAATCCCTGAAATCCCTTGATATTAAAATTATAAAACTTAGAATACAAAGGAAAACACTATTCCATGGTTTTAAAATCCTAACATATAATCTTTTCAATATAAAACTATGAAAACTTTTACAGAGAAAATCATAGAAATAAGTTACATGAGAGAAATATTTATATGTATTGAGTTCTGATAAGCATTTTATCCCAACTCCCCAAATTCACTTATACTTATAGGCACTCCTTGATCTGTAATATTTCTATGATTCTCATAGTTTTTTGCAATGGCCTTGGACAACCTTTAACTTGACATCTCAGCAATTATATCTTTATCCAATTATATTTCAGTAGAACCATTACAATGCTGTAAAATGCATGTCATATGATATAAATAATTATGAAACTGATAATAAACTTTTAATATTCCAATGGAACAAAACATTTGAGTATGATGAACTAAACTCATACACACTGATATACTAATATTAGTGAAACAAATGCACTAAACTCAATCACACTGATATACTATGTACTTTTGTATTGATGGACTAGATTTTTTCATACCAATGAACTAGTTTCAGGCATACCAATAGACTAGATTTTTTTTATACTAATATACTTGATTTTTTTATTCTGTTAGACTAGTTTCAATCATACCAAAAGACATGATTTTACTATAATGATAGAATGTATTTTTTTATACATTATATAAGTTTTAGTTATATAGATAGACCGAACTTAGGTCAATCTGACGGACTAGATTTTCATTAGTCCAAAGGATCAGAATTTACTTATTCTAATGGATGATACTTTAGTCATTATAATGGATTGAAATTTTATAGAATATTTATATTCATTAGTTAAGAAACACTTCTAAATTTGATAGAATAAATTTTTTTCTACAAAAACATTCAAAAAAACTCATGAAATGTAAAGTTAGTAAATCATAGTTTTTAAGGGTGTGTTTTTATTTTCAAAATAAAGGATATAAAGGTTATAAATTAGACTTTTGACTCAAAAATATCCCCCATTTTTTAAATCAAAAAACACCACACTTAAAGATAAAAACTAATAAGTCTAAAAAACTTACACCCCATTATTTATTTAGAAACACATCTACCTTTATCTTTATTATCTCCCAATTTTTTTATGATCACTTTTTTTATAAACAAAATTTTTCAAGAACAATAATAAAAGATAACTTCTCAATAATATTTCCCCCTAAATAAAATATCCTTGAAATAATTTTTCCCTAAAATAAATTCTTTAAAAAAACTTCCCAAAACAATAATTTATCCTCTTTTGAATAATTTCGCCAAATACTTTTAAAATAATTACTTCTATAAAGACTTCTACCCATTTTTAAAAAAAAATAAATATGGTTGGTAGAAAGTATGTTAAAAACTATGATTTATAAACTTTATATTTCCCAAGTTTTTAAAAATGATTTTCTATAAAACAATTTATTATACCCAACATAGAAGTATTTCTCAACAAAAAAATAAAAAATTTCCAAACAAGTCTAATCCATCAAACTGAATAAAGTCTAACCCATCCGACTTACTGAATTCTGATCCATCAAATTGACTGAATTCTAGACCATAATATTTAATTATTTTCAGTATATCGGTATGACCGAAACTGGTCTATTCATATTAAAAAATATAGTCTATTAGTATGAAAAAATCTAGTCAATCGATGTGAATAAAGCTAGTTTAATGGTATGAAAAAATCTAATACATCAGTACGAAAAAATCTAGTCTATTAGTGTAACTGAGTTTAGTTCATCGGTGAGACTAAGCTTAGTCTATCAATATGAATGAGTTTAGTCCATCATAAGTACATGTTTTATTCTAACAGAATATTAAGAGTTTATAATCAGAATAATAATTATTTCTATCGGATGGGATACATTTTATATTATTGTAATGGTGCTACCGAATTGACATTGGACAAAGATATAATTGATTATCCTTTTCATCTAATGATCATCCAAGGTTATTTCAACAAAATCTGATAATCTTGGAAATATTACCACATAAGGTGTGCCTATAAATAGATAAGAATTCTAGGAGAATGGACCAGAGGCTTTTGTGAACTCAATCCATCTATTTATTGATCTGTTGTAACTTCTTTTTATGATTTTATTTATAATATATTATATATTTTTCTATACTAGGGATTCCATGTAAATATTTTAAAATACTAATAATAGTTTTTACATCTGTATTTTGAATGTGATCTGATTTTAAGATTTAGGGATTTTAGGGTTATGAAGACTGATGGATTTGATCAGGTTGATTGAGGGCTTCCAGGGACAGAAAGATAGTGATGATTCCAATCTTAGTGATTGAGGTATTTCTTATTGAAGAAATACATACATGAAAGTTTTTTTAAACTATGTATACAATAATTCAAGGTTATTGACTTCCTTTATACTAAATTTTAAAGTGTATTCATTCCTTTTATAATGTTTCAGATAAGTTACTAAATAAGTTTGTAATTATTCAATTAATTTGTTTTTAACAAGTTTTTTTATTTCCACTATGAATTTAAAATGAATGTTTTTTACATAAACTTTTCATACATTAATATACCAAAATTACACTGAGGCTATTATAAGTTATTGTGACCATCAAATTAATTCTTAGTCTGATAACTGAAATAAATAGGTTTAGGTTTTAATTATTTAAAAATATTTAACTATAATTAACCCACCACTAGTAAACATTGTAAATATTATTATCCAACACGTTGATCTGACCTCCCCCTTATTTAAATTTATGAAACAATAATAATAGAGCAGTCCATAGATATTTAACGGGACACAAACCATTGTCCAAAGTGAAAGAGGATGATCCATTCATTCGAATACCCCCACCGTGAAATCTTTACTATAGTTTTAAGGGTATAGAACTATAACACTCTATTTATGGGTTCCTAAAATACCAATTTAAAGGAGTTTACATTGGATAGAATTGAATTTGGTGGCACAAATCGCAAAAACAACATCCACTAATAGATTTTGGGGGATATACAGAACTACAAACAGAAGGTAGACAAAACCAGTGTCTACTTGGGGGTCCAACCAAGTTAAATCCCTTTTATTCATTCACCATATCTTTATTTTTATTAAAAAAAATTAAAAAAGTTCTTTTGTTGTTTTGTTTCTTTCTTTTTGTTTTAAATAGGTAGTAACTAGGTGAATAAATCAAGGTTTCCATAGTCCAAATAAACTAAGGATGTGTATTTCTTTATCTTGGTTTTTACTTTTCCTTTTATATTAATTAATTTCTTATAAATAAAAGGTTAGTTTGATCTTAAGTGTGGGGAGGATTTCAACATTTCATTAGGAGATTTTGTTTGTTTCCCTTTTGTTTCTATAAATTTACGTGTTTTTTCTTTTCGGTTTTTGGTGTGTGATTTTTTTTGATATATTGATCAAACTTGAATACTTTTATAAATTAAAACCATCACAGTATTTATGGAACATTGTTTTATTTTATAATTTAAGGATATAAATGAATGTGGAAATGTGTTTTGTTTCTTGATTTTAAATATAATTTTTAAGGATGTTTAATTGATTGAGAAACTCAGGTGTAGTAGTACGATATAAAATGAATAAGTTTCTTAAACTTGAGAGGATTATAAATATTTTAAATATATTATTTACCTTTATATTTTTCTTGAGAGTCTTAATTCATGTTGTGTGATCCAAAACTTATGATTTTTCCCTCTCATATCTTTTTAGTACATTAAATGTTTTTTATGATTCATTAATTTCATTGATAAGCCATAATTTTAAATTAGAACCTAAATTTTACATCTATTCATGTTACCCCTTATAATCCATGAATTTATTTATAGGTTTAAGCCAAAATAAAAGATAATTATTCCATACATACCTTAACACTTATTATTTTTCATGGGTATTTTAAGTGTGAGTGTGGGGGACAGTCCTTTTGTGTGTGTTTTGGGGGACGAAATACACTGTTGGGTGTGTTGGGTATGCATCAATATTTCTGGTAGTGGAGTGAGAGAAATGGCTCTGAGTAAATATCATTTTGCATCATTTGTGACATCTAATTCTCTAAAGAAAATAAAAAAAATTAAAAACATGGCTTGTTTCATTGGTAGGTAAAAAATCACCATTACGATATCAATTTTCTTAAGATTATATAGGGTTAGGTGGTGGATGTGTGATCTATTCTAGGGGAGATTTTTTAATTAATAAAATAGAAAAAATAAAATAGAAAAATAGAAAAATAAAAAATAGTGATGATATTGAATTATTCATTAAACCTAACTGATTTTTAATTCATAGTATTTCCCTATCATCTCATCAACCATGAAAAAAAAAGATAAAAAGGGAAAAAAGGATAATTCAGATAAAATATTTCATTGTATTCATTTTTAACTAATGTTGCATGTGATTAAAAAAAGTGTGGATTTTTATATTTTTTAAGGGAAATTGAGTGATGATTCTCAATTGTTTTCACTTGAATATTCAGGCATGGTACTTATGAGTTCTACCTCCTCTTTCTGGTCTTTGAATTTTTAAATGTTGTTACCCTCAAACTCTTAGCCACAAAATAACCCATGTAAAATTCCTATTGATTGAAGCATTTTTATGTCTCACAGGGGGGAGAAATGAGAATTTAAAAAGCCTATGGATATCACACATGATCTTAATAAAGAGAAAAACTCCATTTTAAAAAGAAAAAAACCTTGAGTGGAAAAGAAAAAAAATCTAGGGAGGTAGGAACGACATGTAAATGGGGACTAGCCTGATATTTAATAGATATTTTTTGATAAATTATGGAATTAAGGAATTTGGATCCATCTTTTAGGAATGATATTTTCTTTTAATGTGATAAATGAGTAGTATTTTCATTTATATCATTAAGAAGTTTGTTTTTATATTAATAATGATGATTTTCTAAGTGCGTTATATTGTCTGGGAATGATGAAACTCATAATATAAATATTTAATTATATAACTAAATTTTATAATCCAAATAAATTAATAATTTTATGAATAATTATCATATTTTTAGGTTTTTAAAATAATTTGAGTGGAATTTGAGAATTTGATGAAAAATTAGGTTTACACATTTTAAGAGAAATCTGGTATTTTTATCATAAAATATTATATTTAATGAAATTTTTGGTGAAATTTTTGTGAGTGGATTCTATAGTAATTTATTTAAATTTTTCATTGAGATAACGAAATATGGATCCACCGTTTATGGGTGAGAAATTACCATGAAGTCAATTATGATGTTGATATGACTAGATGGGTCCCACCACAATAATTCGATCGTAACATTTTATACATTAAATGGATTGGACTAGATTTTTTAAAGATGTTAGAAGAAATTATTTAGATCATTTCATCCAACTGGAGTAACTTATGGTTCAAAAATTATCATATAAAAGAACATGTGAAGTCAACGCATGGAAATTCTATGAATCTTTTGTGATGGAAAAATTATCATCAATGTTTTGACAATAACACCTTCAATAAATTGTTAAATTGAATGAAGTTTTTATAGTTGTAATGAAATTCATATGGTAACAAGTTCATATAATACCACATTCCAATATTATTCCATTAAAGTAGCCAAAGAATTGTGACCATTGTGTATATTGAATATGGATAGTTTTTCTGGTTAAAAATATTTTCTTTAATGATTCATCTATAACTTCTTCAATACATTGAAAAATCTGCTAAACTTTTCAGGTATAAAGTAGGAGAAGTGGGTGAATGACTTTCAAGAATACCAAGCCCCATGATTTTTCATTTTCTTAGGTCAACTGGGTGTGAATTTTATATTGACTCATCTGGATCCAAAAATTTTCCTCTCTCATGCCTACAAATTGAGACCTCCTCATCCCTTGAAAAAATAGTTGATGTGGCGAAATTTTTCAATTATAATAATTTTATAAATTTTTTAATTTATATTATTTTTTCACCTATTATCTTTCATTTTGTCTTGTTTATTATTCCTTTGTTCCCTTCTCAACTCCCTAATAATGGAGAACTAACCTTGTCAGTTATTTGATGGGGGAGAGGTGGATGCTTTAGGTCATTTCACTAAAATGATTCTTATTATTTCATTATAAGAATTATAGTAGTAGTTAAACCATTTGTGTCGAAAGGTCACTATGATTTTTATAATATTTGATTTTTCTTCCCATTTATTCATATATGTTGTTATCATAATGTTGCATGTAGAGGGTTGGTGTGGCATTCTGGTGATGTTGTGAGGGAGATTATCCCATAAGAAAAGGGTCAGTGTGGGGTAATTGCAATTACAATGGGAAGGTGTGGATTTATAGGTTTTATCTATGTATTGAATGAGATATTGATAAATATATTTTTTAAATAACAATCGTATCATCACCATGAACTCTTAAAAATGAAAACATATTCTTACTAACATCATTGTGTGTTTTGTTTTGTATTTTTCAGTATATGTTATATCATATATATATTTATATCATTCATTTCACAAACCCACTATCATTATATTATTTTATTATTTATTATTGTATTAGTTATTGTATAAATATTATATAAGTAGTGATAATATAAAATAAGTATCTCTCAGTGACCTCCTTGAGATATCGGTCCTATGATTTCAATATATTTCATTCTTCAGGAAATGATAATTCATTAATGTGGGATTCATGATAAATTTCATGCATCAATCAGGTATATCACAAATATTTAATAATAAATTTTTTTCCTGAAATCAGGATTATCCCCAACATGGATTTATGTGAAGTTGATTCTTACTTGTTTCAAATGACTTATATATTATTTTTCTAAAGTATCAAGACTATTTGATCATGTTTTATTAGTTTTGAGTATGTAGTGCTTATTTAGAACTAAGAATTCCATTTTAAATAAAAAATACACATTCATTGGTCACATTATGTGTTAGATTGATGTTCAGATGATTCTTAAGCATTGTAAATAGATTATGGATAATTTTCTTCATGTATTGAGATAATACGAGTGTGCTTTCTTTGTTTTTGATGAGGGATATGAAATTGAACTAAAATATCGATTTCAAACTAAAAACACACACTTTGAGTCACAATAGGTACATTGTGTGTCTAATTAACATGAAGTTGATTCCTAAATATTACAAATGACTTATTGATATTTTCTATAAATTATCAAAACAATATGAGTGATTCTTCTTGGTTTTTAGTGAGTGACGTGCATTTTAAACTAAAATGAAAGTTTTAAACTTAAAACTCGCATTTAGAGTCATACTAGGCACACCATATGTCAGATTGGTGTGTAGTTGATTACTACAAATCAAAAATGAATTATTGATCATTAAAATAATGTATCAATACAATAGCAGTTTTTTTCTTAGTTTTCATAGAGTAACACATGTTTTGAAATAAAATGTCAATTTTAAACTGAAAACACATGATTTGAGTGATAATAGAGTACAAAAAATTTTAAATTAACTTTTGGTTGTTTATTATATTTCAAAAA
The DNA here is from genome assembly GCA_963277665.1 of Viscum album. Classification (NCBI taxonomy): domain Eukaryota; kingdom Viridiplantae; phylum Streptophyta; class Magnoliopsida; order Santalales; family Viscaceae; genus Viscum; species Viscum album. The sequence continues at coordinate 732,106,684 of OY728155.1, forward strand.
TAAATTATGGATAATTTAAAAAAGTATCAAGATAATCCAAGTGAGTATACATTATTTTGAATATGTGATGTGTGTTTTGAATTTAAATGTCGATTTTAAATCAAAACTTCCACTTTATATCATATTGAGTACACTATCTGTTATATTAACATGATGTTAATTCCTACACCTAAGAAATGAGTTATGGATAGGTTTTCTAATGTATATAAGAAATCTGATAATTTTCTCTCTATTTTTATTATGATACATGTGTTTAGAATTAAAATATCAATTTTAAACTGAAAACATACACTTTGAGTCAAACAGGGCACACCATGTGTTGGATTGATGTGAAGTTAATTCCTACATATCACAAATTATTTATGGATAATTTTCCTAAATTATCAAGAAAAAACTAGTATGTTTTATTATTTTTTACTATTTGATGCATGTTTTGAATTAAAATATCCATTTTGAACTGAAAACACACGCTTTGAGTCAAACTAGGAACACCAAGTGTGAAATGAAATTGTGGTTGATTTCTACACATAAAAAATTATTTAGGGATCATTTTAATAAAATAAAAATTAAATTAAATTTTTTCCCAATTTTCATGGATTGACACATGTTTTGAACTAAAATTTCACTTTTAAAATGAAACCATGAACTTTGAGTCGTATCAAGAACACAATGTGTAAGATTGATGTGTGTTTGATTAAAACATGTTAAAAATAATTTATTGATTATTACACTAAAGCTTAAAAACTTGTCAGTGTGTCTTCTCAGTTTTTAGTGAGGGATACATGCTTCGAACTAAAATGTTTATTTTAAACTAAAAACATGTACTTTGAGTCATACCAGCAACATAATGTATCGTATTGATTTATGGTTGATTCAATCACATCAAAAATTATTTGTGCATTATTTTCCTAAAGTATCAATACATTTTGGGTTTCGTTTATTAGTTTTGATTATGTGGTTATTTTTTAAAACTAAGATGTGAATTTTAAATAAAAACACTTACTTTTAATCATATCTGGTACATTGTGCATTAGATTGACATGACATTTATTCCAACATAATGAAAATAACGTATAGATCATTTTTCTAAATTATAAAGACAATTTGAGAATGTTTTCTTATTTTTATGTATGTGACGCATATTTAAACTAAAATTTCAATTTTAAATAAAAAACACACACTTTTATTCATTGTTGACACATTGTGTATCAAATTAATGTGAATTTCATTCTTATGTGTTAAAAATGACTTATGGATTGTTGTTATAAATTATCAAGATAATATGAGTGTGTTTTATTAACTTTGAGTAAGTGATGCTTGTTTTGAACTAAAATTTCAATTTTAAATAAACACACAATCTTTAAATCATACAAGACACAACGTGTGTAGAATTAATGTTTGGTTGATTCATACACATAATAAATGAATTATAGACCATTTTCTTATAGTATCAATAAAATCCAAGAATGTTTTCATATATTTGACTATGTTAATCATGAAGGTAGTAGGAATAAATCTATATAAGTAACCTAAAAGTGGTATATATAAAATTATACAAGTGATACTTTCTTGTCAATCAAAAAAACACAAATTTGTATCACCAACATGTTATTAAAAAAACTTAAACCCAAAATGTAATACATTTTATTACTACTGAAAGTAAACAAATTAAATAAAGAACAAGAATATCAATATAAAGAACATTAAATAATTCCTCTGTATATCATCCTTTCAAAAGAGTTAATTAATAATTTATTTTTCTCCAAGAGGTTTATGCATATTAAGTGAAAAAAGGCCCCCATACAGTGTTCTGGGTATTTCTTGAATGTTGGTATCATTTCCCCTTAAAAAACCTCATGTCCACTAATCATTTCACCTTTATAATTATTGTTTATTATACTTGGAAATGATTTTATCCATCATGAAGGATCTTAAATTCTATATGGTGGGGTGTTTTTCTCTTCATATGCATTAAATTCCTAGAAAAAATTAGAAGGAAATCACCTATTTATCATCATTATAAAAATAACTAAGTAAGTAGTAAGAAAAAATGATAATAAAATTACCTTAATAAGTAGTTGATAAAATGATAATAAAATTCACTAAAAAGGTATTAATAAATCACCTCTTTATAATGTCATCAAAAATAATGATTCCATGTATTCTTCCCACTCATTTAAAAAAAATCCACTTCCTATTTAGAATATGTGGACAATCAACACACCTAGTAGTACAAGAAAAATATAAATAAATAAACAAGTATTAAATAATTTAAATGAAATTGTAATTATGATTCGAAATGAATATTTGGGGCTGCTAGTTTTTTGATGGAATATGATATTTTCATAAATTTAAAACATAATAACAACAATCATTTTAATTATTTTGTTTCATACAACATTGAAACATTGACCAATATAAGTAATATTTTTATAGAAGTTTTGATAGTGAAATATTATTATATATACCTTAATACATATCCATTTGTACAAATTTTTAGGCTTCTTATGCTCATATACCATCCTCATGTCATGATTTTAATGATATTGAAACACCTCTCTATGATAAAAAAATCATTAAAACATAATATAAAACATATAATTTGAGGTTTATTTGTAATATATTGAAAGTAGTGTGTTTGAAATTGATAAAGGTCATCATGTGTGGTTGATTTTTTGATATCCATTCATTGAATCCAAAAAATAAATATTTAGAGTATCCAAATTGATTATAATGAGAAACCAATGATTCCCAAAAAATAAAAATGAAAAATAATTAAATAAATCAGAATATACTTTATATAATTAGATTGTAGTGTTTTAACCACTACATTATGGGTATTAAGAAGATTCACTCATATATAAGTTTCCTTTCAAACATGTCATCTAGTTGATGAACTATTATTAAAATTTCATTTTTTTACAATGAATATTTTTCTATAGAAAGATGTGAGGAATAATAAGTGCAATTTTTTAGGGTTTTACCTTCACATATTAATGATATATATACATGTAAAAATGAATAGTATTTGATATTAATTAACATATTATGTCAATTAAAACAAAATAATTTTAGGTTCTAGTACCACTTTGTCTAAAATAAAATAAAAAACATAAAAATTTGGTGAGAATGAGGTCATAGAAGGAAATCCAACCCTCATTAAGATAATTCCAAAAGAAATAAGAGTAAAATAAAAGATTATAGTATAAATAATTATAATTTTTATGGTCATCAAACCAATAAAAATCATCTTCCAAGGAACTAAAATAATTTTCTAGAGTCATTATCTCTTATAAAATAAAAGTTGATGAAGACCTCATCGTAATCTTAAGATTAATCTTTCATCAGTATGAAAAAAAATTTAGGATCCCTTAAAAATCCTTCAACATCCTTCATCCTACCTTAAGAAGTAGTATCACTATAAGAGATCTTAATTTAGTTATCATCATCTTCCATATCTTCCCAGCTACTATCAATTTTATTAAAATTATAGTTCTGATTGATCTCATCTTGAAGGTGATAGCCCACATGAACAGAATCAAAACATTATATTCTAAAATGTTAGACATTGTATACTTGATCTTGTCCCCCAATAAGACCAAAGCTAGTATGGATCTATGGAGCATAAAGACTAGCCTTAATTTTTTTTGAATTATCATTGAAAACAGACAAACCCTCACTAACATTTCCCTCCTTATGGAAGTTAGTCCTTCCAGATTTTTTATCCTCTGTAGATATGCCAAACTCATATAATAATTTTAGATACTTTGGTAGGCCAAATGAAGAGATATATTGGGCTTCCACCATCACCATCAGTTATTTAACCATCTCATCTCTAGGATTCTTTAAATCCTATAGCTTACCTACCAGTATACCAATGGATTTCCCTCTCTAGAGAGAACCAATCCCCCGGGATAAGAACTATCCTCCTACATAGAGAGGTTTGGATAAAACTTATGGACAATAGAATCCATAGGCCTAACCTTGTTACCAACCTTCATTTGTTCATAAGGACTATAATCCCAAAAATATGAATATTCAATTAACAAAATGTTTCCTTGATCCAATAAGAAAGAATCAAAACAAAAAAAAATCTAGTTTTAGGGACTTTCATCTCCAAGAATAATAATAATAAAGGAACTTCCTTTACCCTTCATAGGCCCCACACACTCATTCTGTTGTATAAGATCTTTGAAGGAGGAATAATACCCAACCTAGTTCTAGTATATTCATTGAATGAGAACTCAAACTCTTGAGGATGAGTGATTGAATTTTGACCTTGCCCATAAATACATGTACTTTTAACATCCTGACACACACTTTTCAATTTTTTTATCTATAGTTTCCTTTGAAAACCCTCAAAATTCCCCTTTAAAGAAGAGTGTGAAGAGAGAACATTTCTATAGCAATTTCCATTAGTATTTCGAATCATTTGACAAGTCAAACAAAATCATAGAGTCTCTCATATCTTATATTAATATATATATAATTATAAGGAATATAGATTTTGATCAAAATGATATTAAGATCAACTTCATAAAGTAATATAGAATAATTCAGAAATCTAGAAGATTTAGTAACCTTATCTATCTTAATTTTATTCTTAATGGATGAAAAAATATCTAAAATAATTCTAGGATATCATAGAATCAAATTCAAACTTGATATCTTGATAAAGACCTAGACCCAAGTGTTCTTAAGAGTAAATGGGTTGAAATGACTATCACATTGTTGGAAGTAGATCATACCTGGTTCTAATGTAATTGGTATAAATCCCATGCTTGCTACTTTAAATCATCAAATGGAAAATTAATATGAAAGAAACCATATACTTTAGGGATAAACCTATAATTTTTGAATACCAAATAATTTGTGAGGTGATAAACCAAGTTATCTGATTTCCATCGGTTTCCACCAATCATAAGAAAAAATCTGGCTATAATTGAATACTCGCAAAGTTTGAATCTTTCTAAGATAGAAACTTTATTCTCAACAACATGAGCAGTGTCTCATTTCCTTACAATTATTCTAGGAGTTATGTATTTAATTAAAGTAAAATAATTTTGATTAACATTATCCAAAATACCCTTTGGGGAAGGAAAATCATACCTGTAAATAGTCACATGGGTGTTATTCCTACCCTAGGTGGAGATATATCCACCCTCCATGAGATCGGGACAAAGATCACAGGATAAATACCTATGAAAATCCTAGATCAAACCCAAATATTCATATCTCCTATTATCATACTCTCTTAATCACCCAATACCAACTTAGTAGATCTGTTATTGTATAAAAAGATTATAAAAATGTACTTCATGTATACATTCATAACTCAGACTCCCAACCACCCATGCTTGAGAAGGCCATTTACACTATCAAGACTGATTATGTCTAAAACAGTCTCTCTATATGTTTTTTATTTAAATTCAATATAGACTGTAATATTTTCTTTGAACATTAAATCTGTATGAACTTATAATATTTTAAATGTAGAAATAAAAATGGTAGGGTATATGTACTATTAGAAGGTATTTTTGATTTATTGGTTAATCCTTTAGATTTTTTTGATTCAGCCTTTTGATTCCCCTTCCCTTTATCTATATATAATAACATTCATTAGTTTATAATGTTTTCTTTAATTTTTCATGTTTTCTTATAAAAATGGAAAGAAAATTCCTTTTTATCATCATGTATTTTTAAAATATCAAATATCCATACTATGAAAGTTCCAATCATAAGATCGACCATGTCAAAATCAATATCATCAAGGGGAATAGGTATCTTGGTTCTTAGCTCATGTGCTATAGGAATCTATTCTCTCATATGTTCTTTTGGAAGTTTTTTATTGCATAGAATATCTCCATGGATATTGTACAATATACCCATAATAATAATGAAATGGGAGGGTACTGATAGATATAAATCAAAATCAGTTTCATCCTATAAAATATTTAAATAGGAAAGAAATCAGTATCTCTTTGATTCACATTTCATAAAAATAGTTATAAAAAAATTGATTACCTCTGGTAAGATAATCCATTGAAGGGAATGGCTAGCCTCAAAGCTAGGGAGGGTTGGCTCATCATGTAGTGGTTTTTATTGTGTTATTTTATCTCCTTTTTCCCTTCCTATAAACCTCTATGATAACTCATACTTCCAATTTTTTAGGAGAAAAAGGGGTTTAGATACCCTAAGTGGGGGGTGAATCAGGGTATGGATATTCTATTTCAAAATTCTTTCTGTCCCATTAGATCTTGACCTCAATATTATAAGGTTCACTTTGTTTTATATTATATTGTTAATTTTTATATTGTTATTTCGTTATTTATCTGATAATGATGCTTTGGATGCAAGGCAGGGAAACAAGTAGGAAGACACAAAGATTTCTACTTGGTTCACCCTCACTGGGCTACGTCCAAGGAGTATATAATGGTGATGTTCTGTTGTACCAAATCTACTAAAGCTCACTGCCAATTTACATTGTTCAGGCTAGATCACTTTTATTCCCATGATCACTTCCTTTACAAAGTTTAGGTTTAGCTCACAGCTTTCCTAAGGGTCACTATCTATTTCTCTCTCTCTCTGGCTCAATGTCGATGGAGAGGATCACCTTTTTCCTCTTCCTTTGCTCACTACTCTGGAAAGGATCCACTCACAATTTATGGACTGGTAGGTCCCTTCATTATCAGAAATTAATGCATATTCCTCTCTATGTAGATGCTCTATTGAAGTTCCACTTTCATCCATTGATGAATACAACTTTACCACAAGTGTATCGGGCAATCTCACAACTTTCGTGTAGTCCAAGAATGACTAGAGTTCTTCCCTTAGCCTGGATAACTTCTCTAATCCTCGCACGCAGGTGTCACCAAACCACTTGCACGACACTCCCTTCTTCAACACAAAACTTTGGCAACTCACACCCTTTCACTCCCAAACCAATAATGGCACGCAACTATGAACTAGTGAACTTCTCTATTCTTGGTGCACAAGTTTCATCTAACTACTTGTGTGACACTCCCTTCTCCAACTCATAACTTGTGCGACTCACACCCTTTTACGTCAAAACTAATATTGGCATGCAACTATCAATTGGCATGCAACTTCTGAATATCATTATACTTGTGCGACCAACCCACCACTTGCGCGACCACACCTACTTGCGCGATTGGACCTCAAATTTTCTCTAAGAGAAAAATAAGGAGGGTGGACCTTTATTTATAGGTATTTTGACCACCCTGAGTGTTGTTTACAAGTCTTCTACTAGTGCGCAAGTCCAGCTGCCATAGTCTATGTCGCCCTAGTCACCTTGCACGCCCAAACCAAAACTTGGACACCCCTATTTCCTTTAAAATATTTTGATTTTATGATCTTGAAAAACATATGGCACGTAAATTTCCAAGACTCCAAGACACCAGTGTGCAAGTCCCTTTTCCAAAAACGCATTTCTCCATTTGTCGATTTTGAGGCCCAAAAATTTGGCAAACACTGGAAAATAGTGCCACCTTTTATATACTCTTTTTGTAACACCTCAAGATAATCCATTCATTTTTTGAGTTTCTTTTTCAATAATGGATTGTCAACAACATATCTTGAACACAACAACTCACCATGTAAACCCCCTTTATCAACAAAAATAAAAATTGTTGTCTGCTTTGTCAACAAACACATCATGGAGGTCTACTTTGTCAACAAACACAATCACCTTGAAAATGATTAAATGATACCTAGGGGTATTTTTTCCAAAAAAAATAATTTTTTATTTTAATGGACTTTTTTGGGACTGTATGTCATACGTTTTTTTATCTATATCTCCTTGTGTCTTTGATTTATCAAAATATACTCAAGTTGAAACTCTAAAACCTGCACCTTTGACATGTCTATATTTTATGACTACTTAAAGGATACTAAAATTAGTTTTTCATCGAGTATAGCCGATAGTGATTCTTATATTTAAACTAAATAATAAATATAGGAAAATAAATAATAATTGTTTTGTTATACTTATTTAAAGAAGAAATTTTTTTATTATGTCATTTATTAACATGATTCCTATCCTCACTAGGTTTTCATCTACTATTTTTCCTATTTATTTACATGGGCCTCCTTTCATAGCACACGGTGTGGGATAGAAGCCAATTTTGATTTTGATTCATCACTCTATATATAAAAAAACATAATTATGTTGTTTTTTCATATTATATAATATTATTACTATAGATTTAAAATACGTACCATTTTCTAAAAGTGAATCATACCCCATCCATGATTTTTGATTTGGGTATATTGTTTTTTAATGCACACTATTTAGTCTAAGTGATTAATACATGTAATATAAAGTAAAATATTACCAATTAAAATGTATCTATAATGATGCATCATCATAATGATCAATGAACACATTCCATGTTTCTTGGTTTATCATATGTGCATATATATGTGGTGGGTGGTGTTTTAATTTCTCTATAATACCCTGAGATAATTCCACATAAAAATTGTCCAAATGGCTCTATAATCATTTCCAATGGCCAATAATACAAATTTCATTTGACATTCCTATAAAATAATTGTAATATTTAAAGAATCATGATGATTAAATCAATATTTCATAGTTTTATTTTTTGTAAAATAGAGAAAGTTAAGATAATGTTACCATTATCTCTTCCCAAATTAGTTCCTTTAGCACAAGAGCAACATTATTCCATGAATTTATATCAATTTGGATTATTCATTCGAGTGGTGACCCCAATATAACAAATCAAAATGGAATTATTGGGGTCAAGATTTTGACCACTTTCATTACATCCCATGTAAAATTTCATGTATTTTCTCCACACTATAATATTTTTTGTTAAGAATGTTGCACTGTGAAACACTATCTTTTTATAAAATATTGGTTATTCAACAAATAAAATTTTCTTGGTTTTAACATTTTCAATATGTTGTTCCTCAGGATTGGTAGCATCATCATATAGATAAACCTTTTGTTTCATAGGATTTTAAGCATCATCTTATTTAGAATATATTATCTAAAAAATTAGTTGACCATTTAATTTAAATTACATAAATACGGTATTGAACACATGAAATTATGAGGTAAAGTACTATATATTAAAAAATTAACATGATTATTGAACTATTTTCTTATTAATATGTTTAAGGGATTTATCCCCTATCAATTATCCAAATCCCCTTATTTTGGTGCCTATAACATAGAATATTTTATCTATATTTGACCATTGTGAAATGATTTTAACGCCCCAATGAAAGGTTCAATGTCAATAGAATTTTCATTTGATTGTATAGTGAATTTAGTCAATAATAGAATAATTAACCAATTTTTGTTGGTTAATTTCATTGTGAATTATATTTCCATGTACCCATCCATACTGAAATTCACATTCATGAATCCAAATTCACAAATTTTAACCTTGCTCTTATTATCGACCCATTTTCATCAAAAATTTGGTACTTGGAATGTTGTATAATCTAACTCTTATGTTTTTTATATGATTCCAAAGTATGACATATTCACTTAAACTGGATTTTTATACTTTAAGCTAGATATATGCATCACTTATACCACAAGGGTAACTCCCCTATTTTACATCATATTAAATTCATCTTATTAATTTTTATATAATATATCACATAACCATTGTAAGATAATAAATGAAGACTTGGTCCCTTGGATAGCCATTGAATTACTTGTAAAATAGAATTCAAAATTAAAGATAACTACTTGAAAATATGGTCTTGAAACCATCCAAAAAATTATTTATTCTTTTTATTTGATGTTTGGTCCATGATATATGTAAATGCTGAAAAATTACTTTGTGGTTTAAATATATGGTGAAATTCCAAAACTATTATTTAAAATGTAATGGTTACTAGTTATTGGAGTTTGTTGAATTTCAAAAAAAATTGGTACTTATAGTTTATTGTATTTATAGTGTTATTATTTTATTAACTTTTTCATTTTTTTGAATATTTAAAATACCTAAAATAATTTTTAATTGAGTAATTATAGTTTTTCATGGTGTCATATACTTAATTTGTAATTTATATTTTTTGTGGTTGCTATATTTTATTTTTTGATGAAGAATTTTATAGTCACTATTTACATCTTTATTTATTTTGTTTCTATTCTCGAAGTACATTCTCTTACATATTCTCACAGTATCTGGACTTTTTTTTATGGTCATTTGTTCCTTACTTTCATTTAACTTGTTGCATGGTCTGTCATTTGTTCTTGTGGTCGATCATTTTTTCCTACAATCAGTCATTTATCCTATTCGTGATCATTTTTTATTATGGCCAATCAATTTTTATTTTTTTCATTCCATTATTCATATAGTTGATACCCCATGATCAATTAAGCCTCATGGTCGATCTATATAGTAATTTGGACCTTATGGTCGATCCATTACTTTAACTGAAATCTAAAAATTTTCTAATTACTTTGTTTTCGTGTTTTTTGATATTTTTATTTATTGAATTTTTGTAGTAGTCATTTTAATTGTTTTATTGATTTAAAAAATTATTATTTATTATATGGAAACTAAATAATGTGTTTTTGGAAAGTTTTAAATAGTATTTAATATAGATTTAAATTTTCCTTCATTCATGCACTTACCTACATCATGATGTTTCAATATTTTGAACATATTTATTAGGAGTATTTATTTTAATATTTATAAATTAATTTTTAGTGATAAATAATATATTCAATGTTTTTTTATAGTCCTTAACATGGTATTATTGAATTTATATATTTATCACATATAATGCATGTATATGGAAAGTCATTCAAAATTCAAATTTTGAATATTACTTAAGAAATATCTTTTGATTTTAAAAGGACTTATTTTGACCAATTATTATGGAGATATTTTAAAAATTTTAAAAATAAATTCAATTTGGTTTTTATTATTCTTATGTTTTTTAATACAAATGATAATTGTGGAAAGATAATCACTTTAACTCTCTATTTGATAATTATGAATTATTATTTAAATTATCTAACTAGTTTTTGGGTATTGTTTTAGTTTTTTCATCTAAATGGGATAGGTACTCATTAATGTAGCCCCTTATACTTCTCTATAGAGTATAGATTATTTTCCATTTATGTGGACTTTCAAATTATTTTATATTATTTAATTCATTGAAATTTTAAATTTATAAGTAATCTTGTGCAGAAAAATAATCATATTTTGGATGAACTCTCAAGAGAACCCTAATATTATATGACTTCTACTTCCTTGAATAGAAAAGTTGATCTATTAATCAAGAAATAGTGGGGTTTTTTCTATTATAAACAGCTTGTTCGATCTGGTTCTCTTTGAATTTGTATTAATTTTTTATATCTCTCTCACTTATTCTTAAATTATTTGATTTTTTTTCTAAAAAAAACATTATCTCTTCGGGTTGTGACTCTTTGATTCTAAATTCAGGATCTTAGGTTGTCAATCCTAGTATCTAAAGTGTATCTTGTAACATGTTGTGACTCTACATTAAAATTTACGTGTATTTGGTTATACCACCACTAGAAAAGTTATATTGAAATTGGGTTGTGATTCCCCATTGAACTTCAGGTCATTAGTGAATACCATATATTTCAAAGAGTATAGGGGAGTGAAGAGTAGATGTAAGATCACATTGAACTAAACTACTATGAAAATTGAATGTGTTATCTATTTCATTTTCCCTTGATTATTTATTGTTTTATGTACATGATAACTAAATTTGATAATAATATAAAATGTTTCATATATATTTTAATAATATTTAACTAGTCTATTCACCCCACCCCAACCACCCCCCCCCCACCCCACCCCACCCCACCCCCCCCCCCCAACCCCTCTAGACATTCTACCATTTTTACTCAAACCAAACACTTGGTATCAAAGCCTATTCCATTATGGAAAATAAACTTTATTGTACTATATTTTTCTTGTAATAAACTTATCCTATACCTAATAGTCTAATGAAAAAATATTTTTAATATTGAAGGAATGAATTTAAATGATGATTGGATTCCTTAGAATACACAACGTTTGGATTGAAAAAATTATTGTTTTTGCCAATCTATGATGGAGGCATAACTCAAGAAAATAAGTATTCATCAGTAGACTATAATGGTAAAACTATATAAATTACCTAATTTTGACCCTGACATGCTTATAAGAAGTGATTCTGATAAATATGTATTGAATTAAAAAATTATGAATATTTAATATTGTGTTATTAACATAAATGTTTTAGTCTTGTGTCTACATGTAAAATAGCTAATAAAATTTGGAAAATTATAAAAGTTACTAACCTTAGCTCAGATAATCTAATTAGGTATAAAAATATAATACTTTGGGATGTTTATAAATATTTCAAGATGGTTTAGGATGAAATTGTTAACCATGTGTTCCGTATATTCACTGGCATTGTGAATATAATAATTTCCATTAGAGAAACTTTAGGGAATCTTATTCTTGTTGAAAGAGTCATGAAATCTTGACCTAAGAAGTGGAATATAAAGAAATTAGACATTTATGAAAGAAATAACTTCATTGAATTTGAATTGTATGAACTAAATGGTTTATTTCTTCAATAAAAATTGGAACTTGATAACATTTTAGGGGAGGAGACTTCAAAAAATAAAGGTGTGGTATTTAAATAGAATATAACTATTTTCACTAACTCTTATGATTCTAAATCATATCAAATAAAGAGGTGAATAACCAACATTAAAAATGGTGTTTATAAAATGATGAAAATAACTAGAGGATTCATGAAATGATTTAGAAAGGTTAGTCACAACGATGATTGAAAGAATAAAGGAAAACATGATTATAATGATTCCAATGAAATAACATGCTATGAGTATAGAATGAAGGGACACAAAAATCCTAACAATACAAAACTAATGAAAGAAATATAAAATATTAAATATAATAAAAATGAGAAAATATATTTGATAGTTAGATGGAGTTATACATAAGAATCCAACTTGAGTGCTAAAACTAGAAGTGAAAAGGAAATAGTTATCTTATGATTAATGGAGACTAGTGTGACTGAGGTTAGTAGTTTCCCTGATTTTAGTTGATATAATTTTGAATATGAAAAAACCAAAATGGATGAATTAATAAGACAAAAAAAGTAAAAAAGATGTTTTGGGAATTTGTGATTTTTATAGAAAATAAAATGGTGATAATAAAAAGATAATTAAAAAAATTGAATCAATAAAATGAAGTGTTTATAAATACTTCTTGTAAAAATGAAAAAAAACAAAGATTTAGAGATTTTGTAAAAATAGAATTAATATTTAACAAAATAAAAAATCTTAAGTATGAAAGAAAATTTATCTAATTTTTTTAAATGTCGTGATAAGTATGATAAAATTATTTCAATGATGAAACCAAAAAAAAGATAGAAGTGGATTTAGCTATACTAAAAAAATACCTAAGTTATATAAAACTTTATTTGTTAAATTTTTTAAAGGAAATATATCTAATGTTTCATGATTTAAATGTGAAATGAAAGGAATCTTTAGTAATGTTGGTTCACTAATATTTCTTCAGTCTTAGGATATACTAAAAATTTTATTTCTAAGAATTTTTATTTTATATTTTTTATGAATACTTGTTTATCATCTTTATGGTAACATAATAATTCATATTCTAACCCGACTAGACCCAAGATAGCATGGTCACCAAAGAAATATACTTGAATAAATTTTTTCAAGAAATGTGCCTTAAGAGTGTCAAAGATACATGGTATATTGACATCATATTATCTAGACACATGACTAGATATCCACTAAAATTTTACCTTATAATCAATGTGATAGTGGCTCTATATCATTCGTATATAACTCGAAAGTTAATGTTAAGGTATTTTATGAAGTAGGTATATCTAATTTTGTTTAAATTTATAATTTATTAAATATTGAGGACATAGAAATAATTAATTAATATTTAAAAATTATGGTATTATGGAATGAGTATTATATAGGAAGATAATAAGCATTTATTTTTCAAAAATTAATCAATTTTATTTTATACTAGTAGGAAAGAGAATATTTATTCCATTAATTTTTATGATTTAACTAATGAAATTCTTAACTGCCTTAATACTATAGAAACTAGTGATATCTTGTGGAATAAGAGTCTTTGGAAATGTGAAATTTAGGTTGTTACACAAACCGCCAAAGAAAGGACAAGTGAAGCAGCTACCTGATTTGAAAATTAGAAAGAATTTTGTTTTTGATTCTTGATTAAAATGTATACAGTTTAGAAAAATATTTAAATCTCTAAATAAAGTTAAAAAATTTATAACATTACTGCTTATTCATTTTTGATTTATTTGGTTCTGTGCATATTTCTAGTTTAAGTGGAAATAAATATGTTTTGGGATTGTTAACAATTTTAGTAGACTTAAAATTATTTTATGTCTCATAAAAGTGATACTTTATGTAAATTTACTATTTTATGTAAATTTTTTCAAAATAAAAAAAAAGTCATTTTAATTACTTCTATTCGAAGTGAGAATAGAGGTGAATTTTTTTAAATCTTGAATTTGAAAAGTTTTGTGAATAAAATGGTTATTATCATAATTTTTCTACACTTAGAAGACCACAAAAAAGGTATTGGAGAACAAAAAAATCTAAAATATTATAGAAATGGATATAACTATTTTAAATAAATATAGTTGGCCTAAATATTTTTTGGGTGAATTTGAAAATACCCTTTCTTATATTTTAAATAAAAGAAATTATGGGACCTTTTTTAAAGAAAACTCATTATGGATTATCAAAAGGAAAGAAACCTAATGTAACGACCCTATGTTTTATCGATTGAAATTCCCTTCTTATAGTTATGTCATAAAAAAGACACAGAAAGAAGCACAATTCCACATCATGATTAAATGAACTACTAAATACTATATGATCTTTATATCCTAGACATTAAACATCATTTTTTCACTTCTGTGATTTGAATATCAAAAATCTGACATCCCTTATTGTGATCAGAAAGAAATTTAGAGTCTGATAGGACAAACTTAAATTTTTGGTGAGTAGTAGAATACATTAATGAATAGTAATGTTACCCTTATGAATATTAATATGACCCATATTAATAGTAAACTGGACAAATAAAAATTAACCTCACCCATTAAAGTATAAATAAAATCTAGGCACCATATAAAGGAAAATGAATGTTTTAAGAATTAATAATTATGTGTTAGTATTTTTGTGAGTAATAAAAATTTAATTAAAATTTTAAATTAATAAATTTATTTAAAATAAAATTCATTTTGAACAAATGTATTCCTTGATAAATATTTTTTTGTCTTAGGATTTTAGGATAATTTTTTGAGACCTCAGTTAATTTTTTAAAGTATTATAAAATCATATATAATTTAAAATCTGTATTTTTCGAGTAAATAAAGATTTTATTTAAAAATTAAATTTCATATATTCAAAGAATTAATTTAATAAAATGGAGTCCATTTTTTTAATTCTTCACATTGAAAAATGGTTAGGGTGAATTTTTGGGATTTTTCTAAAATACTTTAATTTTTAGTGAATAGTGAAATTCGATAATTTATGAAATGTACTAAATAGATGAATTTATGCATCATGCTTGAGTAATGGATGATGTAAATGGACATTTGTTAGAACTCAAATTCACTAATTACTGTATTTAGTCACAATAATCATCTCTATTTCTTATCTTGATAAAAATAATAAACTAAGGATTAAAATAATAAAAAAACACTCATCTCTGATACTATAAATACTACCCATCACACCCTCTTCTCCTCGCACCTATCAAGCATGGATCCTTACCTAAATTGTTCCCGGTAATCTTACCTAGTCCCTCCCCCATGTCCAGGAGCTCTTGGTCACATCAAAAGAGAAATCATAGGTGCCTTGAGGAGGATCTCAAGAGGAGAATTCAAGAAGATATTAACATGAAGGAAGCTTTCGGACAAAGGGTAAGGGGATTTCTAGAACCCAACTCTGTTTATTTGGGTTTTCCCTCTTTCACTCTATTATAAATATGTTTATTCCTTAAAAATCACTTATTAATCACTATATTACCTTTTCTAGGATATATATGATGGACTCCTCATGTTTTAATCGTGCTTTAATGATCACAAATCATGTTAACCTTATTTAATATATATCAAATCACATGTAGATATGGTTGGTTTCCCTATGCTTTAATTTTTACAACTCATGGAATAAACTTTCGCAAGATCCCGATTTCTATAAATCATGTTTGAATCATGTTTTAATATTTTAAACTATATTTAATTTTGTTCAATAATGTTTTATTATATTAATGATTAAGTCTAATTCATTCTATGACTATTATTTCCTAAGACATATTTATAAATATTTGGCTAAGTCTGAGAAATCGTAAGTCTACGACTGGTTCTGGATTTTGGAAAAATCCCAAACACCGTAATCCTAGACACCGTAACCCAAACACCATGACCCAGACATTGTGACCCAGACACCGTAACCCAGACACCGTGACCCTGACACCGTAACTAGTATCAGATCTCATGAAGTCTACGATACCAGTTCCCTACTACCATCACCAAGACATCGTTCAAAGTATTAGACATCGTTACTAGAGACACTGTGATTCTAACACTGCATATGTACTACCAGTTCCTGATCTCAACGTAGTTGTGGCACTGGAACTATCTCACCAATCAAAGGAAAAGTAGAAGACATTGTTTCCCAATGACACCATTTCAATAAAAACTATGACATTGTTCTTCAATATATTTTGTCATTTTCAATTTGATTTATTATGGTCATATTTGAGTCATTTAATATCACTAACATAATTAATTTTTTTTAGACATGTCACTTAACAGTACGAGGTATAAGGTGTAGAAATCATGCATCATCTCTTCTCCAACACATGCATCCCAAAATAAAGACAATAACATGAGACTCATAGAAGGAGGAGTGAGAATTTTGAAAAAGCTAACTAATACATGAAAAAAACACAACTGAAGAACATACGAAGCACTCTCGACTCCAAAAGGTTGAACTACCAAATATCAAATCCATAAAAATATTCCTAGTAATAACACCAATAGGGGTACTGACATCATATAAAAGATGAGTATTACAACAGCTAACTTCTTCTCATTCCATGAGAACTCTATGACACTTTCACCCACTCTACTTCATCATTTTTATCATGTTATCATTCAACAACATTTATTTTATTAAAGGGGGAGAACAGGAAAATTATTAAGGGGGAAAAATGATACAGACCAAGGGCATCCCCAATTACATAATAAGAACATCCTAAGGGGAGGGATCCAGTTCTGGTGTATAGTATTTGAGAAGATTCTGAGGGCACATTTGAGGCGAGGAGTTCAGCTACACTATTCCCTTTGCGCCAAGTGTGAATAATAATTATCCTGTTGCTGATGAACTTCTTGTAATTATGGATCACATAAGAAATCTTCCACGGAGTCTGAGAGAAACCCTTGAGAGAGTCGCAGATAATTTTGGAATCTGATTCACCTGTTTTTAAGGTTATTACTTTAGAATGACATAGGTAAAGACCACTGAGAACGCCATTACCCTCCACACTTTTAACCCTTTCTCATCATATTTTCTCTGTTGTGTACTATTTTTAGCTTTTGAGTAGTGTGTGTGTGTTTGTGCTAAAACACACATTGTCTCATGTATTAAACTGAAGGATACAAGATATCATTCCTATCAAATATTATTATATTTGATTACTCCCACGGATAAGTATGGAAGAGTTCCTTGTGTGACCTGGTAGTTTATACCCACGAAGAACAGTGGAAGAGATTGTCTGACCTGGATAGTCTTGTGTACTGTTGTTTTACCCCAATATAGGGTGTGAATCAATCTCTTATCTATGTAGATTTCTTTTTGGTAGGTTATCACCAAGAGGAGTGGATTAAGTCTCATCTTGAGACTGAACCACTTGTTTTATCCTCTATTCCTTTTAATTATTTTTTCTCTACTTTACTTTATATTTCGGAAAAATAAATTTTACTTTGATATTTAGTCTTGGATATAAGTTATAATTGTATTTCCTTATTAGAATAGCTTCAAAAGTTGCATAAAAAACTTACATTGATATTACTGAGAATTAATCAATATTCTGAGTAGTTATTTGAATGCTCAAACTATTATAATTGTATTACCTTCATTAACTGGCATGTATTAATTTTTAGTGGGAATCTTTTTAAATGCACTTTTTGAAAGAAATTTTAAAGATACTCAATTCAACCCCCCCCCCCCCCACCCTCTTGAGTACTCTACTCTAACCAACATTTGGTATCAGAGGGGTGTTTATTCTTGTTTAGACTCTATTTTAAAATTATTTCAACTATAATTTTAGTTGTACTTTAAAGATCAATAAATTTATATTAGTTATAAATTTCTATCTCCTTAAAAGTATTTCTTCATTATGGAAAATAAATTTTAAGGTGCTACAACAAATAGACCACCAATCTTTAATGGAACTAATTATGCCCAATGAAAAATTAAAATGAAAAAGCATTTAAAAAGTATGGTTTTTTAAATTTGGTCTTCATTTGTAGATGATTATAAGATTCCTTCTACTGATAGAACAACTTGGGATGACCCAACTAAGATTTCTTATAACAGTAACTGTAAAGAAATGAATTCTCTATATTGTGCCTTAGGAGATGAAGAATTTAATAGAATTTCTTGGACACTCTCTCTGTTTCATGTGAGGGAACCACTAATGTGAAAGAAATGAGACTTAATACTTATACTATTAAGTATGAAAACTTTAAAATGAAGCCTGATGAGCCTATTTCTGATTTGTATCTCAGGTTCAATAAAATTTTCAACACAATTACCTCTCTTAGAAGAGAAGTTACAGCCAAATAACAAATTATGAGAATTCTTAGGTGCTTACCTAATAGATGGAGAGGCACTTCTGTATATATTCGAGAGTCATGTGAAATCAGAAAATCACATGTCGAAGAACTCATTGGGAAACTAATTATGTATGAAGAATAGCCGAAAGTCAACAATAAAGAGGAGGATGAACCCAAAAGAAAATTTGTCGGATTTAAGACCACTACCTTGAAACACAAAGAAATGGTGAAACTACATGCCTCTATATAAATTTCCATCAATGAACAATCATCACCTGATAGTGATGAGGAGATAGATCAATTAGCAAGAAGGTTTAAGAACTTTTACAAAAGGAAGAAATTTTTTAGAAATCCAAGCTTCAAAGGAAGATATGATCAAAATGGAAGCTAGAAGAAGGATTGGAAAAGAAATTACAAGTATTATGAGATAGTCTGTTATGAATGTAAGAGAAATGGACATGTAAAGGCAGACTGTACCAAGCTCAAGTATAAAAGGAAATATGAGGAAAAAGACAGAAAGTATAAAAAGGAAATGAAAGAAACTTGGAGTGCTTCTGAGTACAGTTCAAGTGACTCAAAATCTTCACATAATGAACAAGTTAACAAATCCAATATGTGTTTCATGAAAAACACATCTAATGTAACCCTACAATCTCGTGTACAATACTCTTATTATTCTGGAGATGAAAGTGATTCTGAAAATATGTCTAAACAAGAATTGTTTAAGTATTTTAATATGCTTAAAGAGACATGTAATGAACTAAAAGATAAATACAATTCTTTAAATAGACAGTATGATCTTTCCTGAACTATGAAATCTTAACTTTTAGTAGAAAGAGAGAAAAATGTTCAATTACTCAAAGAAAAAAATTAATTAAAACTATCTAATGAGCAATTGAAAAGGGACCTAGAAATGTTTAATAATGGTAAATATACCTTGGTACAATTTCTAGGTAAATAAATTTCCCCTAAATACACTACTAGTATTTCCTATCAACCTAGTGAAAGAAATTTTGGAAAAACCAATTTTGTTTCCAAATCTAAACCATTCAACTTTTTTTCTAGTTCAGGAAAACATTCGGCTAGTTTAAATTATGATACATCATCTACTTTTTTGAGTTTTTCTAGACTAAATAAATTTTATTTCTCAAATAATTTTCATAGTTCTTATAGGAAACCTATGAGGTAGATGTGGGTTCATAAAGCACTAGTTATTAATATTGTTGGACCTAGAAAATTTTGGGTACCAAAGTCTATTTTTATTTGACTATTTTATAAGAAAATTATTTAAAGAGATCCTATAAGAGCTTATGGTACATGGAAAGTGGGTGTTCAATACATATGAAAGGAGACTATTCATGTTTCAAGAACCTAATAAAGATTTATGGTGGGCATGTCACTTTTGGTAACAATTCCAAAGTAAAAATCTTTGGCCAAGCCCAAATCAATAACTCTAATTCAGTTTTAATTTCTAAAGTATATTTTTTATGGACTAAAATATAATCTTCTCAGTATATTACAACTATGTGACAATGGATTTCATGTTAAATATTAAAATGATGCTTGAAATGTTTTTAATTCTAAAAATGAAATAGTATTTTCTACATTAAGAAATGAAAATGTATATGTTGTTAACTTATATTCTTTAGTTTCTCAAAATGCTTCAAGTGTAAGTATATTTTACAATGAGTCCTGGATTTTGGCATAGAATACTAGGACACTGCAAAATTCACTCCCATAAAAAGCTAAATAGAAAATTTCTATTCAGTGATCTACCCAAACTATAGTTTCAAAATGATAATGTGTCTAATCCTTGTCAAAAGGGAAAAAACACAAAAATTCCTTCAAACCAAAGAAAGAAGTTTCAACTTCTCAACCTCTCGAGTTAGTTCACATGGATTTATTTGTACAATCTAGAGTGTCTAGTTTAAATGGGAAGCACTATGTTTTTGTTCTTGTAGATGAATTTTATAGGTATAATTGGATCTTATTCTTGGATCACAAAAGTGAATCCTGCATTAACTTCACCAAGTATGCTGAAACTGTAGAAAACCTGAGGGGAATTAGAATAAAATCTATAAGAAGTGACCATGTCTGTGAGTTTGAAAATCAAGAGTTTGAATCCTTTTGCTCCAAAAATGGATATAATCATAATTTCTCTACTCCTAGAACACCTTAACAAAAATGGAGTTATAGATAGAATAAATAAGACCTTGTAAGAAGTTTCTAGAACCATGATTAGTGAATACGTCTTACCTAATTATTTTTGGGTGGAAGTTGTAAATACAGCATGATATGTTATTAATAGAGTGTTGATTATATATATTCTTAAAAGAACTCCATATGAGTTATGGAACAATATAAAACACAAAGTGAACTACTTCAAAGTCTTTCGTTTCAAATTATAAATCCTTAATACCAAGGAAAATCTTGAAAATTTTGCATCCATGAGTGATGATGGAATCTTTCTAGGATATTCAATCTCTAGTAAAGGCTATAGATTTTTTAACAAAAGAACTAAATATGTGGAGGAATCTATCCATGTAATGTTTGATGAGACAAATCCACATGATCCAAATACCTCTCTTTATAATCTTGAGGATGATATGTAAAATCTAGACATCAATGTTAAATCCTCTAACCATCTTGTAAAGGAATATATAAAAACTTCCAATTCGGGAAATTCTCTAGATTAAAACCATAATGAACCTGAACCATTTGATGAACCTGAAATCACTATCCCCTCTTTTTCTAGATCTGTTAGAACTCTTAAGAACCATCCTTTAGATGTTGTTGTATGAGATTTAGATAAAGTAACACAGACTAGTGCTTCTCTTAGAAATCAGGTTGAACATCAAGCTTTCTTGTCATAACTTCAACCTAAAAACATCAATGATGATATAAAAGATGAATTTTGGGTGATGTATATGCAAGAATAACTTAATTAGTTTTAAAGGAACAAAGTTTGGAAACTTGTTGACAGACCCAAAGACATTTTACCATATGCACTAAGTGGGTTTTTAGAAATAAAGTAGATGAAGCTCGTAACATGGTTAGAAACAAAGCTAGATTGGTTACACATGGCTATAGTCAAGAGGGAGGAATTGACTATGAGGATACCTTTTCACCAGTAGTTAAACTTGAATCCATTAGAATCTTGATTGCATATGCAACATATCTGAATTTCAAACTATATCAAATGGATGTCAAGAGTGCATTCCTAAATGGGTATATAACTAGGGATGCCTTTGTTGAAGAACCCCCTGGCTTCACAAATCCTCACTTTCCAAATCATGTTTTTAAATTATCAAAAGATTTTTTATGGTTTAAAAAAAGCTCCAAGATCTTTGTATGATAGATTAAGTACTTTTCTTGTTTCTAAAGGATTTACAAAAGGTATATATGATCCTACTCTTTTTATAAAACGAATTTCCAATGATGTTATTATTAGATCAAATTTAAATAGATGATATTATTTTTGGATATTCAAAAAAATTATTTATTTATTGAATTTTCTAAAATAATGCAAAATTAATTTGAAATGAGTTTAATGGGTGAACTAATATTCTTTCTTGGATTTATAATATTTCAAAATAAAGATGGTATTATTTTAAATCAAAGGAAATATGTTAAATATATTCTAAAACATTTTGTCTTGGATAGAATTAAAAGTATTGATACTTCAATGAGTACTACTTGTAAGTTAGATATTGATGAAGATGGAAAATATATCGATCAAACCACTTACAGAGGAATGATTGGAAGCTCACTCTACTTAACTGCTAGCCAACCAGATATTATGTTTAGTGTATGTATGTGTGCTCACTTTCAATCAAACCCTAAATAGTCTTATTTAAATACTGTTAAAAGGATTCTCAAATACCTCAAACATACATCCAATATACGATTGTTCTATCCTAGAGGACTATAATATGAGTTAGTTAGCTATTCTGATGCTGATTTTTGTGGTTGTAAGTTAGATAGAAAAAAAACCTCTGGAACATGTCACATTTTAGAAAAGTCTCTAGTGTCATGGTGTACTAAGAAACAAAACTATGTTTCATTATCTATTGTCAAAGTTGAATACATAGTTGTTGGTAGTTGTTATGCACAAATTTTGTGGATGAAACACACTTTGCTAGACTATAGATATTAATTCAGACATGTACCTATAAATTGTGACAATACAAGTGTTATTAGCATTTAAAAGAATCTTGTTTCACACTCCAGAACAAAACATATTGAAGTAAGACATCACTTTTTAAGAGACCATTATCAAAAAGGTGATATCACTTTGGAATTCATTGGAACTGAATATCAGCTTTCTGATATATTCACTAAACCATTAAATTTTGAATGGATAAGTTACATCATATATGAATTAGGAATGATAAATCTTAAGTATAATGTTTACAGTCTCAAACTTACTATTTCACACTTACTATTTCATAGCTTACGATTTCATTTTCACGGTTTCACAAGTTACTGTCTCATGTTTACAGTCTCACAGTTACTATCTCTCAGTTACTGTCTTGTACTTATTGTCTCAAATGATATGGTCGCACCATTTGAAGTCACATTGTAATAATAAAACCATGATAATATGTTCTGGTCTCACCATCACAATCTATTTTGGTCTAACCATGATAACATGTTTCAGTCTCACCGTAAAGACTCGGTTTTTCTATTTTCTTAAATTTTATTTCCTGTATCATTGTGTTGATTATTTTATTATTTTTAGGCTGCAATTTTGAATTTGGGACACTTGAAATCCCTAAATAATAAAAATCCAATATCTTTCACTCTTTTCTTCACTCGAGTTCTCTTATCTCGAAACTAAAAACTCTCTCCTTCAAACAGTAAGTCCTCTTTAACCCCTTCATCTATCTTGAACCCAAGTTGAATGCTCAGAATGAAGCACCGATCTTTATCAACTCCTGAGAAGTAGAGATATCAGAAGAAATTGAAAAGGGCACCAAAATTAACGCCCGAAAGACCGTGGAATCTGAATCTTATTGATTGAATAGTAATACCAGAAAAGGAAGTATGTATGATGTGGTTTCTGCCAAGTAAGTCACTAGTTTTGAAGGTACTATAAGAGGAGGGATGGATAAAATAGTTCACTAAAGATAAAAGGTCAATTTATCGTAAACTTGTCTCTCAGATTTATCAGTACGTCTAGTTTTCTTTCGATATTGAAGATGGTTTTGTTGTAAGAAGCTCGATTACTGGTCAAAGGTGTACTTTTTCCTTGATATTATGGGTTGGATTCATAGGGATACCTCACAAAGGAATATTTGAGTACTACCATAGAGTTACTCCTCCTCCTAGGGATGTTTTTGTCTTAGAAGAGGCCCTAGGAAGTTTGACCGGCAATAAGAAGAAAAGAAGGTTAATTGCTGCTGAGTTGGATAGTGAAACAAGGTTTCTATTTAAGTTTATCCAGAATCTTATTAGTATAAGGAAATTGTATTTTGATACTCTTAAGTATAAAGGTTTATTTTTTATACATCTTTTGAAAAATGGGCACAATATTAATCAGTGTAATTATATTATACTTCACATGTGTGAATTGATTAACACAACTTCAAAGTATAACTCTTTGTTCTATTTAAGATTAATCTCTGAAATTTTGTCTTCTAAAGGAGGGGTTGGGCCGAATGAAGAAGTCAGCAAAGATTATGAGTTCTGTATCTCAAAGGATACAGTCAGAAGGATGAAAATAATCTTTAATCCTTCAAAAAATTATTGGGTGGAGGAAAATGAAAGGTTTTATGAAAAGTTTAATCTAGTTTAAAATCCTTCAATACCTAAGAACATATATTATCTTGGTTTGGAACCAGATGAATTTATTGATTATTCTGATGAATAAGAAGAAGAGGTATTTTTTGTATCTAAGGAAGAAATTGTCTTCTACAATAAAGACATCGGTCTACCTATTCCACAAAATGTAGTTGAGAAGGAAGTACCTATTACTGAAATAAGTATAGATTCAATGGAAGAACCAACTTCTAGAAAGGAATTTGCTGCTAGTGTAAAAGAAATTTTTTTTCCTGAGAATATCTTAGAAGAAGAACCTACTATTGAGGAAGAGGATATTGTAGAGGAATGTTTAGAGGAAAAAGCTAATCTTGAAATTATTCTATCTACTGAGGAAATAATGGAACAGGAAATTCAGCTAACTAGAAAGGAAATGGGTGAGCCTATTAGAGATGAAAATTTAGAAACCAGTCAAGGGACTGAATCTCTTAGTCCAATAACATATGAACCTATTGAGGAGGAGTAGCACCCTGGTATAGAAAGTGTTGAAGTTCTCAATCCTATTGATCAAAGAACTATAGATACCTGTTATAAGTGTCCTAGCTTCTTTGATGTGAATAATACCCAGGAGTCCTCGGTTCAATCCATAAATCATTCCACTGTGTTTCAGTTGAAACCAGTTTATGCACTTAAAGTAATCCCCACTAAGGAGCCTAAACCTGTATCAGCTCCTGTTGCTAAACCTACACAAGAACCTTCTGATCTGTGAGTCATAGTGATCTGAAAGATTTTGGAGATACATTTTTAGCTAGATTTGAAAATATAAGGAACACACGACCTTCTCCTGTGACAAATATTAGTGAAAGAGATGCTACCTTGCTATTAGAGAAAATCATATGGAAGATTCATCCATAAATCATTCATGAAATACAAGAAGTTAGTATTGAGAACAAGTCGTTGGGTAATGAGGTTAAATCTCTCAAATCTATAGTTGAAGATATACAAAACAGTGTTACAAACGGGACAAGTTTCTTCTGCTCATCCTTTTGAGGATGTTAGTGATCAGATTCCACCGAATGTTTCATCTTTTATTCAACTCTTGACATTCATCTCAACTAATAAATAGTGATCTTATCAGAACTGTTTTAAAAGAAGAACTCCAGTCAGTGATATGTGTTTTTGTAAGGAATGTATATATTTTTTTGTCAATAATAGTGACAGAGTACTTGACATAGTGAGGATTCACTCAAGTATTGCCAATGATGTTTAGGAAGAAATTTCTAAAAAAGTGGATTTATACTTTAATAGAATTTTCTATAAGCATGATATGACCAATAATTTAAAATATATTATAGATAATTTTATATTTCCTCATGTCACTCAAGCCTTTAAGACTCAAGTCCAAAAGCAGAAATATTTGACCCCTCTGTTGGACAAGTTCATGGATAAAAAATATGATTTTGAGAAGGCGATGCATTATGGTGTTGAGATCATTACTAGTTTCATTCAATTTTTGAATCCTTATCTTAATGTGAAATTCACTGCCATTTTGGCTCCTATAGCTGCACATTTGCGGTCTGGATCAACCCCTTCCTCATCCACTACTTTTTCTTTTGCCTCCATGTCAGTATCTCAGGATCTGAGCCAGATCAGACCTATTATCCTTGACCAAAACTTGCCTTAGTCTTTAACCAAACCCACTCTGGCACTTTCTATTTTTGAAGGTCTACCTCTTCCATCTCAGATAGTTGGCTCGATCCGTTCTTCAACCACTACTTCTTCTCTTGTTTCTCCTTTTGAGGTTTCATTCAAGGGGAAAGAGAAGACTGCAAATGCTAAAGAGAAGTGAAAAATGTATTTTGATAGGGATGTTTTTCACTTTTCCCTAATGCTTGTAATGACACATATCTTTCCATAAAATGCAATATGCATTGTTGTTTCCTATTCTATTATTTACCTTCATTCTATGTTTATGTTTATTTTTTATTATATTCTTTTTTATATTCCCAAAATGGGGTGATAGACTACTAATAATAGGTACTTAACTCCCATGATTTGTGATCATCAAAAAGGGGGAAATTTTTGGAGTCCTCATATGTTAATCATGTTTTAATGATCACAAATCATGTTAACCTTGTTTAATCTATATCAAATAATGTGTATAGATGTTTGGTTTCCAAATTATTTAATGTTTACAACTCATGGTATAATATTTTATAAGATTCTGATTCCTATAAATCATGTTTGAATCATGTTTGAATATTGTAAAAATATATTTATTTTTGTTCTATAATGTTTTATTATATTAATGCTTAAGTCTAATTCATTATGAAAATATTATTTCCTAAGACAAATTTATAGATATTTCGCTAACTCTGAGAAACCATAAGGTTGCAACTAGTTCTCGATTTTAAAAAAATCCTAGACACCATAATCCTAGACACCATAACCCAAAACACCATAACCCAGACACCGTGACCCAGACACTATAACCCAGACACCATGACCCTAACATCGTAACTAGTTTCTTATCTCATGAAGTCTGTGACACCAGTTCCTTACTGCCATCACCAAAACACCATTCAAAGTTTTAGACACCATTACCAGATACATCATGATTCTAACACTGCATTTGTGCTACCGGTTCCTGATCTCAACGCAGTTTTGGTACCGTAACTATCTCACCAATAAAATTAAAATGAGAAGACATTGTTTCCCAGTGAAACCCTTTCCAATTGATATAGTTTCAAGACAAACCGTGACACCGTTATTTAATCTATTTTTTTCATTTTCAATTTAATTTCTAACGGTCATATTTGAGTCATTTAATAGCACTGAGATAATTAATGTTTCTTTATAGAAATGTCACTTGACTGTACGGTGTTCGAGGTGTATAAGTCATGCATCCTGATAGCTCTAATACATGAATCCCTAAATAAAGACAAGAACACGATACTCGGTGAAGGAGGAGCGATCATTTTGAAAAAGCTAACTCATACATGCAACAAGACACGAGTTAAGAACACACGAAGCACTATTGACCCCAAAAGGTTGAACTATCATAGATCAGAGCCAAAAACATCTTTATAGTACTAACTCCAAGAATAACATGAGCTACATATCTTATATCATTGAACTGGAAACCCGAGCACCAGACTTCAGATACTCTGTTTCTTCACAAGAGGACTTGATATTTGCATATGCTTCATCCTAAAAGTCCATAGATGCATAGAATAACACTCAGATCACTTATAACCCTTTCTTAACATATTATCTCTATTGTGTACTATTTTTAGCTTTCAAGCAGTGTGTGTGTGTGTGTGTGTAAAAATAGACATTGTATCCTATATTAAACTTAAGGATACAAGATATCATTCCTCTCACGTCTTCTTATATCTATTTAGTCTCATGGATAAGTGTGGAAGAGTTCCTTGTGTGGCCTAGTAATTTATACCCATGAAGTATAGGGGAAGAGGTCGTCTGACCTAGACAGTCCTGTGTACTATTGTTTTACCCCAATCTAGGGTTTGGATCAATCTCTTATCAATATAGACTTCTTGGTGGTAGGTGATCACCAAGTGGAGGTGATTAGGTCTCGGCTTGAGATTGAACCACTTGTTATATCTGCTATTCCTTTTAATTTAGTTTTTCTATGCTTCACATTATATTTCAGAAAACTAATTTTACTTTTATAGTTAGTCTTGGATAGAAGTTATAACTATTTTTCCTTATTATAATAACTTCAAAAGTTGTATCAACAACTTACATTGATATTACTGAGAATTAATCAATATTCTAAGAAGTTATTTGAACACTCAAACTATTATAACCATATTACCTTGATTAACTGGCTTGTATTCATTTTTATTGGGGAATATTTTTAAGTGAACTTTTTGAAAGAAATTTTTATAGATACTCATTTCACTTCCCTTTTGAGTACTCTACTCTAACCAAAAATATATATTTTCTAAATGAGTTTTTGAAAAGCATAATGTTTTCCAAAAGAACTCTTCTATAAAAAAACACACCATTTACTTCTCAATATTTTTTCCTTCACTCAAGGTTAATGATTATTATATCAATTATATTATTCCTAACCCAAATTTTATGAATGTAATATAATGAAATTAAACCCATTCCTATCCATGGGTTATTATATATTCAAGATTGATATATGTTCTATATGGCATGCATGATAATATAAATGTTGTGATGTGACTGGTGAACCCAAAATTATATAGTGCTCCAATGCATTGGGTAATGTGAATAACTGCATGAGTAAAGTGAAATATGCATGAACATGATGCTATATGTGTTCACAACTATGTGTGGTAGTTAACCACTAAGACATGATATTTCATTTTTATGCATTTCCACATTCCAAGTATTTATTAATGCTTACTCTCATGATTATTATCCTATACCAATGTTATGGTGATAATTATTATGCTCACCCCATGTTATATTGTTTCATCCTCTTATCTATATTCTTGCTGAATATTTATATCACCCCTTTTGGATGTATATCCTTAGGTGAATACTTTTACGAAGGATAATTCAAGGGCCATTATCACACCCAAGTTATTCAATAAAGGTGCATATATTTCTTATATTTTTATACTAATATCTCCACATAAGTCTTTCTTAATCCCCCACAAATTTTGGTGTCTTTTGAATATATTTTTAGGGGAGAAAAGAGGGTGCACGGTTTCTGTGAACGGTTTTCCAAACCACGCACACAAACTCTGCACCAATGTACAGGTCATTAAAAATGTGTTAAAATAACTTTTTTCCCTCCTGAGATTTATCTAAACTCACCCCTTTCTTCCCCCATTCGATCATTTCATCCATTGAATCCCTCAAATCCTATAAAACCTTTATTTGAACTCCATTTTGAAGGGCGGTTTGGTGAAGGAACTTCACACAATCTCAAGTAAGTGTCTCTCCCTTTTAGTTCCTCCCCTTTTCATAAATTTTATTCCAATTTCATTAGGGTCCAAAATGACCAGATGGTAGGGTTTATAACCTAGAGTTTAACCTTGGGTTTTCTTGGTCCAATCTTTTGATTTTAGGCTCGATCTACCTTCCTTGAGGTGTGGCGGTGGTGCGATTGAATTTTCACACAAACGATTCAAGGTTTTAACAATTTTGTTAGGTGATTCCATTGTGTATGAAATCCTTATGACTTAGCTTCTATGTTTATAATATTTTCATATTTATCTCATTTGATTATTGGTGCAAAAATTGGTTTTAGTGGTGTTTTTAAAGAAAATGAATTTTAAGTGCCATTTTTAGGTGAAATTGAGGATTTTCGTAGAAATATCTTGTTAGTTATATTGGGGATACCTTATAATTACATGGTTTATTTTATTTAAATGTATTAGGGATAAAAATGATGTTTTTAATGTTTATATTATTTGGTTGTTTCTTTGAAAACATGTTTTAATGGTGTTTGTGAAACATATGAATTTTTAAGTGCCATGTTTGTGTGAAAAGGGAGGTTTTAGAAAGATATCACTTTTGGTTCATATGAGGATTCCCTATAAATGATTTTTTGGGTTAATTTAAAGGTTTTGGACATAAAAATTTTTTGGGAAACTTATAAGTGTGCACATAGTGCGCAAATTTGGGATTTCTAGGAGTTTTGGGTGCAAAATAATGTGAGACTTTGAGAAGTTGTTTTATTGAAAATGAAAATGTTTTGTCGTGTGTTTTAAGTGGTATAAAGTGTGTATATCTACTTTATTTTTTATATTTGACCATTATTTTTGATTTTATATTAAAAGGGATGTGTTTTGAATACTAAAATTGTTTGACCACAAAGGGATAATCTTGGGTACCTAGGTGGGCGGATATGTACTAGTACGGTTAGTGATCCGGATGGGTTTTGTCCCTATTTCACTTAGAATTTTGGATAAAAAAACTCTAACTAAACTATATGGATGATTTTTGGGGATAACTAGGTTATTTTTATATTCCCTACTAGTGGCTCGGGCACGAGAATGGATTTTTATATGGTTACTTTACACCGAGGTATGAGGTACATAGGGCCCAAGACTATCTTGTGCCTAGAAGTGTTCCCGATTTTGGTGCTCATTGGATTTATTGTATTTACCCTTTTATTAGGGAGTATTTTAATTTAATTTAAAGTAGGTAACATTTATTATTTAAATTTATTACTTTCTGAATGTTTTATTTTCAAAACTGTTTTCTATTGAAAGTTACATTTCTTGGAATTTATAGTTGTTTTTCCATACATATTAAAAATACCTACTTTTCACCTTGTATTGAATACTATTTGGAATATTTGGGTGGTGTTCTATTGGGATTATTCTCACACCCTACTTAAACCCCTTGTTTGTAAGTAGACTTGATTGTGTTTGACTCCGGTAAAGGAAAAACCTTGGGTGAAGACTGTTCGGGTTGTTAGTCCCCTCCCATGGTGCGGTGTTGTGGAGACGGCTCAGAGGTGATGACCCCTAGTCATGTGGAGTCTTTGTGACTGATTTTATGATGCTTATATTTATGATCAAACCTCTTGTAATTTATTTAAAACCATGTATTCAGATCTTATTTTTGTTAAGGCTTGTTTGGCATGAAAATTTTAGGTTCATGTTATTGATTATTTTTAATGTTTTATGCTTTCATACTCAGGTAAATCATTCCCAAACCAAAATTATTGATACCTAGGGACTTGTGCCATACTTTGGGGATAGTAAATGACCTCCATTATTTATCATGGGTAGGATTTGGTTCTAGTATTAGTGGAGACCATATTCGGTTCGTGGAAAAATGGTATCAGAGGATGCCAATATTTTTGGGTTATATTACTATTTTGGGATGAGTTGGGGTAGATAGGATCTAGGACTATTGAGGGTCGGGGTTTTGGTTGTGAGTAGGGTTCCTTTCCCACACCTCTCATGGAAGACCTTGAGTCACCAGGGGGTGTTGGAATTGTCTGATTGACTTCACTTCTAGATGAGACGTGTGGGCTGCAGACCACATGAGGACATTAGGCGACGGTGGAGTAGTTCTTTATTTTATTACAATAATGTGTTTATATTATTTATATTTGTTTTATTTGATTAATATTTTCAAAATTGTGATATTGAATATTTGTTTTGTGACTGTTTCATTTTGTAGCAACATGCCTCCCCAGAAAGATCCCATGCACCCACGGGAGGAATCGGGAGAGAGTTCTCCCACACTAATTTATCAGAGGCTAGTTGAAGTTGTGGTACAGGTTGTCCATTCTCTAGAACATGGAACATATCATGTTCCAACTTCTATTAGAGATGATGATGCTGGTCCTAAGAATTACAAGTCCCATGAGTTCTTGAAAAATAAGCCTCCTACCTTCCGAGGTAGCATAGATCCCCAGGAAGCAAAGGAATTGATCAAAAAGATCAACCTCATGTTAGAGTTCTTGGATTCACAAGAGGACCTCAGGGTGAAGTGAGCATCTTTTTTTTGGAGGTTCCCAGCCGTAGGTGGTGGGAATTGGTAATTCAAACTGGTAAGAATGATCAGATGTGATTGGGAGATTTCAAGGTTGTCTTCCACGAACAATACTACCCTAAGGTCTTGGCATATGCCAGGTCTCAAGAGTTCATAGACCTTGTTTAGGGGAATATATTTGTGAAGGATTACACCAACTGTTTCACTGATTTGTTTTGGTATGATCCTAAAATTATTTATAATGAGCAATCAAAGGCCCAGAGGTTTTAGAAAGGCTTGTGACCAGATATATTCTCCCAAGTTTTCTTGTTTAAGATGAAGACCTATGATGAGGTGGTTGATCAAGCATGCATGGTGGATATTGACTTGAAAGGGAGGGTTGGTTTCTATGGGTCAATATCTGTAGTGGGTAGTGGCATCTCTTCAGAGAATAAAAGGAAGCGGGAGGAACAAGTGAAGAAGGGAGGTGGCAGTTCAGGCCAATCTTCCAGGCAGTTCACATCTATGGATTCTGATGTGAGATCGATCATGTGCCTTCAGTGTGGGAGGTCAGGGCACATCTGGCCAGAATTACCACTTCCTTTACAGTCATGTTACCAATGCGAAGGTATGAGTCACTTGTAGTGCTATTGCAGGGTGGCACATCCACTCCAAAGTGGGGCAGTGTCAGTGGATTGAAGAGGGGTGTCAGTACAGTTAGAGCCATCGAGGATAGGGGGATCTCGATTTGGTGGTCATGGTGGTTGGGTTGGATCATCTTCTAAGAAGATTCAGTTCAGGGCATAGCCACAGACTAGCATACTTCCTCAGGTAGAGACTGAACATATCCATGTGTTGGATCGGGCACCAGCAGGATCAGAGGTGGGACCGTTAAGAGTTGGAGGTACCATTTTGATCGCATCTTCTATATTTTTTTCTCTTTTTGATATTGGTGCCTCTTTTTCATTAATTTCTTCCTTTTTTGTGGACACACTGAATTTTCGAACCGAGTTGTTTTCTTTTCTGATGGATTTGGTGACACCGCCGGGAAAGAAGAAGGAGTGGGGTTTTAGGTGCCCACTGTGTGCGCTTTCTATGTCAGGGAGTAAGATGGAGTGGGAAATCATGGTATTAGATATAGATCTATTTGATATGATACTTGGCATGGATTTTCTAGTACACTTATAGGAATACATCGATTCCTACAGGTGGCGTGTGAGTTTCACGGCACCTGATGGGAGTCGTTAGGTTTTTTGTGGAGAATGGGATCATCGGTCGGGTCGTGCAGGACCTCCACTCCTAGAGTTGGCATGTTCTGTCTTCTAGTTATCATCACTCATTCTAGAGGATGATTTTATTTCCCCTAAAGGTGCACTAAATCATGTAGTGAACGAGTTTCTATAGGTATTCCTGGATGATTTTTAAGGATTTCCCCTAGAGCGGGATGTGGAGTTCTCGATTGATATGGAAAAGGGAATACAGTCGGTATCTCTTCCCTCATATCACATGGCCCCTACCAAGCTGAGGGAATTAAAGATACATCTGGATGAATTGGAATCCGAAGGATTCATTCACCTGAGCATATCTCCTTGGGCCTCTCCTATGTTGTTCGCGAAAAAGGATAATGGATCCCTCAGGTTGTGCATTGACTACCTGAAGCTAAATAAAGTAACAATTAAGAACAAATACCCTTTTCCTAGAATAGATCATTTGTCTGATTAGTTGAAGGGGTAAAAGTGGTTCTCAAAAATATAATTGTGTTCGGGATACCATTAACTTAGGGTGAAAGAGGAAGATACCCTAAAGACAATCTTCCGAAGCAGGTATGGCCACATTGAGTATTTTTTCATGCCCTTCGAGTTAACCAATTATTCAGTGGTCTTTCTGGCACTCATGAATAGTTTGTTCCACCGGTATCCCGATTCCTTCTTTGTGGTGATCTTGGATGACATTATAGGATACTTTGGCTCTGAGGAGGAACATGAACATCACTTGAGGATTGTTTTGGGCACTTTACGGGATCACTTCCACTATGAAAAGTTGGCAAAGTGTAATTTCTAGATCAGGGAGGTAAAATTTCTAGGGCATGTGAGCTCAGATCAGGGGATTTTGGTGGACCCCAAAAAGATTAGTGTGGTTATGTCATGTGATCATCCGAAGAACATGTTTGAGATCAAGTGTTTACTTAGCCTGGCTGGCTATTAAATGCGGTTTGTTCGTGATTTCTCTTGGCTTGCTTCACCGATGACCATCCGTACCCAGAAAGGGGTTATTTTTTATGGGACCTATAATGTCAGGAATCCTTCTAGGAGCTAAAGAGATGGTTGAATACCACCCCCATGATGATTTTTCTTGAGGCCGAGAAGGAGTATGTGGTCTATTTTTATGCTTCAGGTATGGGTCTTGGGTGCGTGCTTATGCAGGATGATCACTTGGTGGCATATGGCTCTATCCAACTCTGACCACAACAAAAGAACTACCTAACCCATGAATTCGAATTAGTAGTTGTGATGCACACTTTCAAGACTTGGTGTCACTACCTCTTTGGGGAGAAGTTTTTGGTCTACTCTAATCACAAAATCATAGCCTATATCTTATCATGGAAGGACCTCAATCTGAGGAAGCACCATTGAATAGAGTACTTGTAGGGGTTTTACTTCGATATTGTTCAT
The DNA here is from genome assembly GCA_963277665.1 of Viscum album. Lineage (NCBI taxonomy): Eukaryota > Viridiplantae > Streptophyta > Magnoliopsida > Santalales > Viscaceae > Viscum > Viscum album. Next base: position 732,141,471 of record OY728155.1, read on the forward strand.
ACCCCGGGCAAGGTAAATATACTGCTGGATTCCTTGATCGGAAAGGTACCAGTTCAGGCCTTGAGGAATTCCAGTGATGAGTGGAATCTGATGTCACTCTTTGCTCAGATGCATGTAGAGACTAAGGAGAAAAATGGGGGTTCGTTCTTGGAGAGCATTCAATTGAATCCTTCTCTATTGGACTTGATTTAGAGGGGAAACATAGTGATGATCTTTATCAGTGGTCGAGGTAGTTTCTTCATCGTGGGAAGATGTCCTCTGATTGGTCATCGTCTCCCAAGGGCAACTAGTGCTTCAAGGGCCATTCAAGAGTGTTGGTATCTCTACTGAAGGTGGTGATGTAGGATAGCCAAAAGTCTCAGTGGTATGTCCATCCGGGTGCCACCAAGATGTAATATGATGTTATTCGGTAGTTCTGGTGGCCTGGTATGATACGAGACACCACAGACTTCATGACGAGGTGCTACACATTCCAGTAGGTGAAAGCAGAGCATAAAAGGCCATCCGGTTTTCTCCAACCATTACCCATTCCTACCTATAATTGGGATGTGTTTTCCATGGAATTCATTGTTTTCTTGCCTCATACACATCTGGGTAATAATGCCATTTGGGTGGTGATTAATCATTTGACCAAATCATCCAACTTCATTCCCATCAGAGATACCACTAAAGTAGATGAGTTGGGCCATTTGTATCTTTAGGAGGTGGTAAGGCTCCATGGTGTTCCATCAGCAGTTGTCTCATATAGAGACCTCTGTTTCACTTCTTGGTTTTAGGAAGGCCTTCAGAGGGCATTGGGGTCTCAGATTAAGATGAGAACGGCATACCATCCTCAAACGGATGGTCAGACAGAGTGGGAGAATCAGATTTTGGAGGACATGTTTTGTGCTTGTGTTCTAGACTTTGGAGGTTCCTGAGATATCCATTGGATTTGGTTGAGTTTTCTTATAATAACATTTATGAATCCTCAATTTTAATTTCTCCTTTTTATGAACCCTATGGTCGGCCTTGTCGGTCCCTCATGTGTTGGGTTGCTGTAGGTGAGTCCTCACAATTGGGGCCGAGTCTAGTGCAGGAGACGTCTGAGAAGGTCAAGTTAATCAAACAACACTTATTGATAGCTCAGAGTCACCATAAATCATATGCTAACTAGATGCATCAATACATATATTTTTTTGTGGGTGATAGGGTATTCTTGAAAGTGGCTCGTCGTCTGGGCCATCATCGATTGGGAAAGCTAGGGAAGCTAACATCGCGGTATGTCAGACCTTTTGATGTCATCGAGCGTATTCACAAGGTGGCATATAGGTTATCCTTACCTTCTCAGTTTACATCCATCCATGATGTCTTCCATGTATCCTAGTTTAATAAATACAACCCGGATCCATCCCATGTTCTGAATTGCGGGGAGTTAGATATCGAGATTGATTTATCTCTTATTGAACGGCCGGTGAGAATAGTGGAATTCAAATAAAATTTACTTTAGGAAAAGTTTAATCTACTGATCCGGGTTCGTTGGAAGCATGATATTGACAATCATGAGACCTGGGATCGAAATTCGAGGTTATAGTATGATTTCCCATTCTTGTTTTCTGATAAATCCTCTATTCGACTTTCCAGGATGGAAAGTTTTCATGGTGGGGAGAATTTTCACAACCAAGTTCTTTATTAACGGTATATATATTTCTTATATTATTATCATAACATTCTCTCCTAAGTCTCCCATAATCCCCCTCAAATTTTGGTGTCTTTTGAAGATGTTTTGAGGGGAGAAAGGAGGGTGCACGGTTTAGGTGCATGATTTTCCAAACTGTGCACACAAACCGTGTGTCCATGTCCAGATAATTAAAAATGAGTTAAAATGACTTCTTTTCCCTCATTGGATTTATCCAAAATCTCTCCTTTCTTCCCCCATTCTATAATTTTATCCATGGAATTCCTCAAATATTCTCAAACCTTTATTTGAACTCCATTTTGATGGGGGATTTGGTGGAGGAACTTCACACAATCACAAGTAAATGTCTCTCCCTCTTAGTTCCTCCCTTTTTCATGAAGTTTCTTCCAATTTCTTTGAGGTCCAAAATCCCCAAATGGTAGGGTTTCGAACCTAGGGTTTATCCTTGGGTTTTCTTGGTCCAATATTATTAATTTAGGCTCAATCTACCTTCCTCAAGGTGTGGCGGTGGTGCGATTGAATTTTTTCACAAAGAATTCATGGTTTTAACAATTTTGGTAGGTGATTACATTTATTATGTGATTCTTGTGACTTTGACTAATGGGTTTATAATATTTTCGTGTTTATCTCATTTGATTATTTGTGAAAAAATTGTATTTAGTGGTGTTTATAAAGAAAACTAATTTTAAGTGCCATTTTTAGGTGAAATTGGGGGTTTTTCATAGAAATATATTGTTGGTTAATTCGGGGTTACCCTATAATTACTTAGTTGATTTAATTGCAATGTATTAGGGCTGAAAATAATTTTTTTAATGTTTATCTCATTTTTTTGATGCTATGAAAACTTGTTTTATTGGAGTTTGTGAAACATATGAATTTTTAAGTGCCATGTTTGTGTGAAAATGGAGGTTTTATAAAGATATCACTTGTTGGTTCATATGGACCTGACCTATAACTGATTTTTTTTTATTTTAATTTAAATGTATTGGACTGAAAATTTATTTTTTAACTTATAAGTTTTCATATAGTGTGAATAGTGGGTATTTCAAGGAGTTTTGGGTGCAAAACAATGCGATATTTTTAGAAATTGTTTTATTGAAAATGAAAATGTTTTATTGTGTGTTTTAAGTGGTATAAAGTGTGTATAGACATTATATTGTTTGTATGTGACCAGTAGTGGTGTTTTTATATGAAAAGGGATGTGTGTTTCACGATTAAATTGTTTGAGCACAAACGGGGAATCTCGGGTACCTATGTGGGCGAATATATACTAGTACGACTAGCGATCCAGATGGGTTGTTTCCCTGTTTCACTTAGAATTTCGGATAATGACAACTATAACTAAACTATATGTATGATTTTTGGGGACCAATAGGTTATTTTTATGTTACCTACTATTAGATCGTGCACAATAATGGATTTTTCTATGGTGACTTTACACCGAGGTACGAGGTACATAGGGCCTGAGACTATCTAGTGACTAGGCGTGTTCCCTGTTTTGGTTCTCATTGGATTTGTGTTATTTACCTTTTTCTTAGCGTGTGTTTGGATATAATTTAAATTAGATAACATTTATTATTTAAATGTTATATATTCTGAATGTTTTAGGTTGAAAACTATTTTTTAATGAAAGTTACATTTCTTGGAATTTATCGTTGTTTTCCCTTACATATTAAAACTACCTACTTTTCACCTTGTATTGCATACTATTTGAAATATTTGGGTGGTATCCTACTATTATTAGGTTCAAATCCTACTTACACCCCTCAGGTGTAATGATACTTGATTATTTTTTACTCAGGTAAAGTCAAAGCTTTGGGTGAAGGCGGTTTGGGTTGTATGTCCCCTCCTATGGTGCGGTGTTGTGGAGACAGCTTGGGGGTGATGACCCCTTGTCATGTGGAGTTTTTGTGGCTGGTTTTCTAATGTTTTTATTTATTTGTTGACCTCTTGTAATTTATTTAAAACCATTGATTCAAATATGGTTTTTTTAAGTCTTGTTTTTCTTGAAAATTTTAAGTTCATATTATTGATTGTTTTTAATGTTTCGTTCTTTTGTACTAGGGTAAATCATTCTCAAACAAAAATTGTTGGTACCCAGGAACTTGTTCCAGACCATGGAAAAAAGAGGAACACCCATCAGGCCTTATCATGGTATGGATTTGGTTCTGGTATTAGTGGCGACCATATTTGTTTCGTGACAGCCATTGAGAAGCTAGAGAAGAAGGAATTAAAAAAATGTTTATGTTTTATGTTGTAAAATTTATGTATGGTCCTACTTTTCCAAAGACACTAAACCTTTGTATTATCTTTGTGTAATGATTTTATGTTTTTTATCTTAAAAATGATGTAATAGTAGTGTAAGAAAATGTAGGGTCACTATAGTTGGTATTAGAATATGGTTTAGTTAATTTGGGAATTGGGATTAGAGAACCTTAGTGAAAACCCTTAGTATGAGACTATGTAAAAGTGATCACCCAATAAGTTTTTTTTATAAAGGTATAAGTAAAGGGATCCCACAAGATGATCCTTTAGACTTAAATGAACAAAAGAATAAATTTTTTATTCATGACTTGTTGAGTTATGTTTTGTTGTAACCTTTTCTATTTTAGAAATGGTGAGAATTAGGGGATAGCAGGCCATCAACCTGTACGGGGGATAGTGCAGTGATTTCCCAAATGACATCCCCAATGATTTTGGAGGTGAAGTTTAAAATTTCATGGATATTATTACCTATATATCTCAAGTTAAGAATAATAACCTTAATAATGTTGAACATCCTCCTTCACCAGAGAGGGAGAAACTGGATATCAGGTTCTTTATACAGCAACGACCACCAACGTTTAGTGGATTATTTGATCCACTTGTTGCAGAATAGTGGGTAAAATCAATAGAGAATATATTTTTTGTGCTTCACTATTATGAGAGGGATAAGGTGAATATTATTGTTTATTTTCTAGACAGAGAGGCCAATCAATGGTGGGATTTGATTAAGAACACCAAGACAAGGGATGAAATTGAATAGATGGAGTGGGAAGACTTTAAGTTAATGTTTATTAATAAATATTTTCCTTAAGATCTTCATAAAAATATGGAGATAGAATTAATATAGCTTAATAAAAAATGAATGATAATCTATCACATCCTATGAAGAAAATTTCACATGGATTAAATGGTACACTTCTGGATTTTTTATCAACAATGATAGAAAAATTGATAGATTCTATAGTTCTTTAAAAACACACCTTTGAAAGGTTCTTAAAATTTCAGACATTGGGAGTTATGAATAAGTTGTTTGATGTTCTCTCAAATTTGATATAGAGTTTAAATAATGGTCCCATGGCTATGTAGATAAGAAAAAAAGATGGAGTTTCAAGATAGAGGATCTAATGAGAAAGGTGGAAAAAAACTCAACCACCCCCATGTAAAAAATGTGGGAAGTAGAATCATGGTAACTACCTCAAAGGGATGGGGAAATGCTTCAAATGTGGGAGAGAAGGCCACCAAGCTCAAGAATGTATACAAAACCTGAAAAGGTAGGACAATGTGGCTGAGTAAATAAGAGCACCACCCATGGTCCAATGCTACAACTGTAGGGAGAAAGGGCACGATGCAAGCCAGTGCACCAAACCTCGAGTCCTTAAGGAAAATCAACATCATCAGCCACCAAAACCAAAGAAGAAAGGGAAGGATTATTCCATCACTAATATGGAAGTGGAGAAAGATAATAAAGTAGTACAAGGTACACTTACTATTCACTCATAAATTGAAAAGGTTTTATTTGATTTAGGTTCTATGCATTTCTTTATATCATGCAAGTTTGCTAGAACTATTGAATCGAAGCCCTGAAACATTAAAGTATAGATATCTATAAAAACACCAAGTGGTGCAATCATTTCAACCCAAGTGTTGGAATATTCTCCTATTGTCATATGTGGGAAGATTCTCCCAGTGAATCTCGTGATACTTCCCTTGGTTCAATTAAATGCTATACTGGGGATGGACTGGATCTTTTTATGTAGAGCACATATAAACTATCAAGAAAAGGAAATATTTTTTCATATTCTAAACCACCCTATGATCCTATAAAAATGCAAGGAATTTCATGATCTCCTTTTTAAAATCCTTCAACAGTGTGGGTGTTGAATACCTATGAAGAAGAATACTTTGTTCAAATTATTGAGTCAAAGGAAAGTGTCAACCTAGTGAAAATTCTCATTGTGGGGGAATATAGGGATGTATTTACTGAATAGTTACCCAGACTACCCACGAATTGTGAGGTAGAGTTCTCAATATAACTCATACTCAAAGCTCACCCTATCTCAATTTATCCCTATTGGATGGCTCCTATCAAACTAGAGAAGTTAAATAAGAATCTATAATTGAATTTGGAAAAATCGTTCATATGCCCAAGTGCATCACCATGGGGTGTGCCAGTTCTCCCTGTCAATAAGAAGGATGGATCAATACGGCTGTGTATCGATTATTAGGATCTAAAAAAGATCACTATAAAGAAAAAGTATCCTCTTATGAGGATTGGTGACTAGTTTGATCAGTCGAGAGGATCTCTGTACTTCTCAAAAGGGGATCTCTATTCTAGATATCATCAGCTAAAGGTGAAGATGGAAGATATTCAGAAGACAGCCTTCCATACAAGGTATGGGCACTATGAGTTTTTGGTGATGCCCTTCAGACTTACTAATGCCACCAAAATATTCAGGGATTTGATGAATAGAGTCTTTAGACATTACCTCGACCAATTTGTAGTAGTGTTTATCGATGATATTCTCATCTACTCCAAGAGCAAGGAGGAACATGAAGAACATCTAAGACTTTTGTTGGAAACATTGAGGAAGGAGAAGTTTCCAGCCATGTTTATCAAGTGTTACTTTTGGATGTCGCACGTCATGTTCTTAGGAATTGTGATCACAAGTGAGGGAATTTCTGTGGACCCTTCGAAAACAAAGGCAATTAAGGAATGCCACAGAACCTCTGGTTTCATAGAAATACATAATTTTCTTGTCTTAGTAGGGTACAATCGATGCTTTGTGAAACTTTATCACAATTTTAAAGACTTTTAACTAAGTTAACAAGGAAAAAGGTAAAGTATTTCTAGACAAAAGAATATGAGGAAAGATTTATGGAGATAAAGAGAAGACTTGTCACTACACGTGTACTCACATTACTGAAAAGTGGAGAAAGTTTTGTGATATATAGTGATGCTTCCAAGAATGGATTGGGTTATGTACTCATTAAAAGTGATAATGTGATAGCCTACGCCTCACAGTAGTTGAATATCCATGAGAATAACTACCAGACACATGATATGGAGCTAGCAGCTGTTATTTTTTCCTTGAAAAATTGGTGGCACTACCTTTATGGTGAGAAGTGTGATATATATACCAATCATAAGAGACTAAAGTATATATTCACACAAAAGGAGCTCAACATGTTTCAAAGGATATGGTTAGACCTAATCAAAGACTCTGATTCTATTAACTATCATCCAAGTAAGGAAAACAAGGTAGCTAATTCCCTAAGCAGAAAAGAACCTGCTACTCTATCCATGTTGCAGATTGAGAAAGATCTTAACTTCATGGATATACATAGGATGGATTTGGAAATCACAACGGAAAGGAATACATCCTACCTTTCCCAAATTATTTACCAACCATCTATCTAGGATAAGAATAAGGAGGCCAAAAGGGATGATCCATAGTTGCAAAATAAGGTGAATGTCGTAAAGGAAGGGAAGTTGTAATAGTTCCATATCGATGATTATGGTTTAATTTGGTTTGGAATGAGGCTTTGTGTACCAACCGATCCAGATATAAAAAAGGATCTTCTGAATGACGCACATAGTTCAACCTTATCTATTCACCTAAGGAGCACAAATATGTATCCAGATCTCTGAGAGAACTATTAGTGGGACAATATGAAGAAGAAGATTGTTGAATATACATCAATGTGTCTCATCTTCCAATAAGTGAAGGATGGAAGAAAAAATGTATAAGGGGATGATTCAACCACTACTCACACCAACATGGAAGTGGGATAACATTACCATGGACTTTGTCACTGTACCTCCAAGGACATCCAAAGGAAAGAATGTTATATGGGTCTTTGTGGATTTTCTTAAAAATACATCTCACTTTATCACAATTAGAGAGGAATTTTCATTGGATTAACTTGTGTGGATATATATATCCAAGTGTTGGTAAGGAAGCACAGAGTACCACTATATATTGTATCCGGTCAAGATCCAAGATTCACCTTGAAGTTCTGGAAAACTATCCAACAAGATCTAAGAACAGAGATGAACTTTAGCGTGACCTATCATCCTCAAACTAATGTCCAATCTTAGATAACTATTCAAACACTAGAAGTCATCTTGAGATCATGTTCTATAGACTTGAAAGAGGGATGGGACCAACATCTACCTATAGTTGTATTCCCTTACAACAATATTTTCCACTCTAGCATCCAAATGGATCCATATGAAGCCCTTTATGGTAAAAGGTGAAAAACACTAGAATGATGGACTAAAGTTGATGAACGTAGGCTTATAGGACCTAAAATGGTCAAAGAAATTGTGGAAAAGGTGAAATCTATTAATTAGCACATCAAGGAATCCCAAATTTTACAAAATAGTTGTGTAGACAATCATCAATATGACCCTAATTTTAAGGTTAGGGACAAGGTATTCCTATGAATATATCCATGGAAAAAGGTCATGTGATTTGAAAAGAGAGGAAAGCAAAGTCCCACGTACATCGGCCCCTTCTAGATTCTTGATTGTGTCAGAGTTGTGGCCTATCAACTAGCACTTCCACTGACCTTGTCTATAGTACATGATGTATTTCATGTATCCCTCTTATAGAATTATATACCAGAACCTTTACATGTACTATCTTTAAAGGTTGTATAGTTGGGGAATGATCTTTCTTATAAGAAGCATCCATTGAAGATCTTGGATCATATAGATAATGTTCTACGTGACAAGACTACTCACCTGGTCAAAGTGCGATGGTAGAAGCATAAGTACATAGAGGAAACATGGGAACTGGAGGAAGCGATGAAGGAGAACTACCGACACCTATTTTTGGCCTAGAATTTAACATGAAATTTCGAGCACAAAATTTCATAATGGGGGAAGAAAGTAACAACCCAATGTTTTATAAATGGAAATTCCCTTATTATAGTTATGTCACATAAAATCACAAAAAGAAACACAATTCCAAATCATGCTTAAATGAACTACTAAATACAATGTGAGCTTTATAGCCTATCCATTAAAAATAATTCTTCCACATTTTTATTTCAATTTTGAAAATTTGACATACACTGTTGTGATCAGTAAGATATTTAGAGTTTGACGGGATACACTTAATTTTTCAGTGAATAGTAACTTACCCTTACGAATAGGCATGTTACCCTTATGAATAGTAATATGACCCTTATAAATAGTAAACCAGTGATATAAATATTAACCTCACCCATGAAAGTATAAATAAAATTTGGTCACCTTATAAATGAGAGGGAATGTTTTAAAATTTAATAATTAAGTGTTCGTATTCTTGTGAGTAATAAATATTTAATTACAATTTGAAATTTATTTATTTATTTAAAATAAAATTAATTTTTATAAAATATATTCCTAAATAAATAGTTTTTTGTCCGATTATTTTAGGATAATTTTATGAGACCTTAATTATTTTTTGCAAGTATTATAAAATCAGTTTTAATTTAAAATCTATATTTTTCAAGTAAATAATGATTTTGTTTAAAAATTAAATTTCACATATTTATAAAATTATTTTGATAAAATGAAGTCAATTTTTTAATTATTCATATAAAAAATGTTTAGGGATAATTTTTGAGATTTTTCTAAATTACTTTAATTTTTGGTGAATACTGAAATTCGATAAATTACGAAATATGCTAAATAAATGAATTTATGCATCATTCTTGATTCCTGGATGATTTAAATGGTCATTGGATAGGACTAACATGCACTAATAACTGTATTTATTAATAATAATCCTCATTATTTATTTTATTGAGAAAAATAATAAACAAACGATTAAGATAATAAGAACCCCCCCCCCCCCCTCTCCTCTACTATAAATACTACCCCTCACACCCTCTTCTGTTCACACCTCTCAAGCTTTTATCCTTGCCTAAATTTTTTCCAATACTCTTCCCTAGTCCCTCCACCACATCTAGTATCTCTTGTTCTCATCAAAAGACAAATCCTAGGTGCCTTGAGGAGGATCTCAACATGAGGATTCAAAAGGATATTAATGTGAAGGAAGCTTTCGGACAAAAGGTATGGGGAATTATTAAACCCAACTCTATTTATTTGGGTTTTCCCTCTTTCACTACATTTTCCGTATTTTTATTCCTTAAAATTTATTTTTTTCATTATTATCTTACCTACTCTGGGATATACATGTTTTCTACTTGAGTTTATGACAAACACATTATTTTCAAAAAGAACTCTTCTTTCAAAAAAAATACCATTTACTTCTCAATATTGTTTCCTTAACTCAAGTTTTATGATTATTATATCAATTATGTTATTACTATCACAAATTTTAGGAATTTATGCTTATAAAATGAAACTCATTCCTTTCCATGGGTTATTATATGTTCAAGATTGATATATGTTCTATGTGGCATGCATGATAATGTAAATTTTTTGATGTGACGGGTGCTCTCGGAATTATATAGTGGTCCAATGAATTGGGTAATGTGAAGAACCTCATTAGTAAATTGAAATATTTTTCAACTTGATGTTATCTTTGTTCACAACTATGTGTGGTAGTTAAATACTAGGACATGATGTTTTATTTTTAGGCATTGCCACATTCCAAGTCTTTTCTTAATGCTTCCTCTCATGATTGTTATCATATATCTATGTTACGATGATAATGATTATGTTCACCCCATGTTATATTGTTTCAAGATCTTATCTATCATCTTGCTGATATTTTAGATCACTCTTTTATGTATATCACTGTCTGACTACTTGTACTAAGTAAAATTCAAGGGCCATTCATAAGCTAGAGAAGAAGGAATTAAACAAATGTTTATGTTTTATATTTTTAAAGTTATGTAAGGTCTTAGTTTTCCCAAAACACTAAACCTTTGGATCCTCTTTGTGTAATGATTTTATGTTGTTTATCTTCAAAATTATGTAACAGTGTTGTAAGAAAAAGCAGAGTCGCTATACAGAATGCTGTTTATTTCCATGTTTTTGGGTGTAAAGTTTTTATTTTATATAATGAGGATAATTTATATAAATTTTAAGCTAAAAGTGATGTAGAAATTTTCTAGGGTATTATAATAAAAGTTAATATGATAAAGTTAAATTAAATAACATTGAATGTAGAAGAATATTTTCATGATAAATTTCATGATGATAATTTGAAAAAAAAATCAGATAGATATTTTTTTCAAGAAGAATTTAATTATTTTAATTTTGGTAATGAATAACCCTCAGAGAATAATGTAATTATAATGGGGGAGAATATTCCTTCTTATTTTGATATAAATAAATTAAAATTCATAAATACCACCCTATTAATAATATTATTGGTAATATTGATTTTTTAATTAAAATTGTAAATTTTATTTTGAATTTTTATGAAAATTATAATTATATTTCTAAAAATGTTCCAAATGATGTTTTTTATGATTTTAATGATGCTAATTGGATTATTAAATCGCAATATAAACTTAATAAATTTTATAAAAATAATGTTCTGCCTTTAGTTGAACCTTGTGTACATAATCACTTAATTCGGACTAAATGAATTTTTAGATATAAAATAGATGAATCTGGTCAAATTGTTAAGAATAAATCTAGACTTTTACCTCAAGATTATTTTCAAGAACTAGGTATATATCTTAAGAACCTTTTTCACCTCTTATTAGGAATAAATCTACAAAAAAAATCTTAGTTTTTTGGATTATTATGTTCTTAAATTATTCCAAATTGATGTTAAAAGTTCTTTTTAAATTATTTTATTTATAAATAAGTTTATGTTAATAAAATACCATGTTTTGAAAATGAATGGTTTCAAAATGAGTTTTTTTAGTTTTAAAAATATTTATATGGACTTAAATAACCACTTAATGATTGGTATGATAGATTCCCTTTCTTTTTATTGAAAAATAATTTTAATAAAGGTAAATCTAGTTATACTTTATTTATTAAAATGATTTTAAAGGATAATTTAATTGTTTAAATTTATTTTGATTATACTTTTTTGGATATTCTTGTGAATTGATTTGTAATGAATTTTATAACTTTATGGAAAGTGAATTTGATAAGAGTTTAATGGGTGAACATAAATTCTTTTTTTGACTACAAATTTTTCAAATGAATTATGGGATATTTTTTTAATCCAAGTAAATATGCTAAGGATTTAGTTAATATGATCCATTTAAATTCCTGTAAATATCTTATAACATCTATGAGTACTTATTATAAGTCATATTTATATCATTCTAGAAAATATATAGATTCCAAAATGTTTAGAGGTATGTTGGTTTATTTTATTTTAATTCATCTTGAACTGAAATTATTTTTAGTGTTTGTTTATGTCTAAGATTTTAACATGATCATAAGTAATCTCATTTAAAAGTTGTTAAACTAATTATAATATATGTTAAATTAATTTTAAATTTTGGATTGTTTAATTCAAGATAGAATAGTTTTAATTTTATTAGTTATTCTAATTGAAATTTTAGAGGATGTAGACTTGATAAAAAATTATTTTTAGTATGTGTCACTTTCATAGTTAAATTTTAATGTATTGGAGTTCCAAGAAACAAAATATGTTTTCTTTATCTACTGTTGAAAGTGAATATAGTTTTTTTGCGTCATGTTGTTCTCAGTCATTATGTATTATAAAAACATTTACTGAAAATGGTTTTAATTTTTAAAATAGTCTTATTTATTATGAAAAAAATTATATTTAAATTTCAAAAAAAAATCCTTCAAATCATTCTCAAACAAAATATATTGTCATGTGATTTCATTTTATTATATATTATGTTAACAAAAAATATATTATTTTGGAAAATTGTTTAACTAAAAATCAACTTGTTTCTATTTTTACTAAACCCTTGGATACTTCAAAGATTGAGAAAATAAAATTTATTCATGGTATAATGGTGATTTAGTTTGTAATATTATTTTAATATTATTTAAATATTTAAATTAATTTTCATTTATTAAAGGGGTTTTTTTCTTCTGATGTTTAAAATTGATTTTTTTAAAGTAAATAAATTTTCTTATATTTTAATTTGTATTAATTAATTTTTTATAAATTAAAATGGGGGATTTTATAAAAAAATGGGTTTTGAAATTTTTAAAAAAGGGTAGTTTTTTAGTTCTTGGAGTTTTTTGTGTTTTTGTGTCATTATTTCTTAGAGTTTGTTGGATTTCTACAGTTTTTTTATATATTTTTTTTAAATATTACAAATGCTTCAAATTATTTTTAATTAAGTAATTAAAATTTCTCACAACATCATATGATTAATGTGAAATATTTCTTTGTTGTGGTTGTTATATTCTAGTTTTTATTAAGGATTCAGTGGTCATTATTTACATATTTATTTATCTTATTTTACTTCTCACAATCACTAGACTTACTGAAATTTTAATGCTCATGGAATATTGTTTGCCTCATTATCATGGAAACTTGGCTTTTCAAATTGTTAATTGTGCCTTTTGGTAATTTTACTTTTTATACAGTCAGTCATTTGTTCTTACAGTTGATCATATTTCCTTGTTATCAATCATTTTCTCATGTGGTTAATCCTTTCTTCATACAGTGGATAACTCATTATCAGTTAAACCTCATGATTGATCTGTATAGTAATTAGAACCTCATTTTTTATCCTTTAATTTAACTGAAATATGTAAATTTCAAGATTAATATGTTGTTCATGTTTTTTGATATTTTAATTTGTAGAATGTTTCTTCATATTCATTTAAATTGTTTTATTGATCTAAAAATTTTATATTAATCATATGGAAACTATACGAAATTATTTTAGAAGGTTTTAAATAGTTTATAATGTATATTTACATTGTTCATTATTCAAGAAAAAACCTACAGCTTGAAGTTTCAATATTTTGGATTTATTAATTATGATTGACTTATTTATTTTTAATATTTTTTAATTATTTTTTAGTTCAAATGAAAAAATTAAAAAAAATTATAATATTTAATCTAGTATTATTTAATTTAAATTTTTATCACCTATCTTCATGCATGTATGTAAAAAAAATCAAAAATAAAACTTTGAATATTATTGAACAACTATTTTGAAATATTGATGGGATTTATATTACTAATTACTATAGATATATTTTTAGTTTTTTAATGACAAATTCGATTTGTTTTTAACAATTATTTATTTTTTTAATATTGAATAATGATTTTTCAATGATAATCTCCCTCTCTCTCTTTTATAATTATGAATTATTTATTTAATTATATAATTGATTACTTGGATATTATTTTAGTTTTTTTTTATTTAATGTGTATCAAGAATCATTCAAGGATCCCCCAATATTACTCTGTTGATATTAGACAATTTTTCTTTGATGTGAACCTTCAAACTTGCATGTGTTGTGTGATTTTGTGAACATTAAAATTTTCAAGTGATCTTGTGCAAACAATTATTATATTTTTGATAAAATATCAATAAGGACCTAATATTATATGTATATTACTTCCTTTAAAATATGTTTTGGTCTATTACTCAAGAACTAGTGGTTGTTCTTTGTGACGGCCCGTGTCCTCTCGAGTTTTGAAAATTAGTTTGAACCCTTTTATTATCGAGAGTTTTCAGGGTAAAAATGGTAATTTATCCTATAATATGATATTTGATGAATTTTTTGACCACTCTGTTGGTCCCAGAATATGGTGTTTTCTCTAGGAAAACAATTTGGTGGAAATGCAAGTCGTTCCAATTTTCACAAAGTAATTCATATTAAAATAATTAATATTAGTTTATTCTCATAGGTTCATTTGGTCGTATCTTTTAAACAGAGTTTCATGTTTATATTTTCTCTTCTATATTGATTCTAGAATGGGGGATTTTCCTAGGTGAGGCATATCCTTGCGTCGGGCTCTAGGCTCGGACCCGGGACGCATTTTCTTTTCTTTTCCTTTTTTATTCCCTTTTTATTTTTCATTTTTTATTTTCCCATGTTTCCCTTGGATTATCATTAACACCCCTGTGGGCTTCCCTTTACATGGTAGATAAAGGGATCAAGAGAGAAAAGGGAGAGGGAAACAGAGGAGGTGTCGTCGAGAGATCATTTGAGGAACAGATCAGAGTGCGGTGGCTAAGGGAGGTAGTTTCAGAAAGAAGCATTAGCGGTTTCCACCCAAAAGTAGTCACGTTTTAATTTTTTTTCAAAAATACATTTATTTTAAGTGTTTTTTATTTTTAAATCATTTAATGGGTTGTTTCGGACCCACTATGGGTTGATCTAGAAGTTTCAAGAATAAAATATGTTTTTTGTGCCATTTTAGGGGATTCCCATTTAGGGAACCAGTGTACATGGAATGTAGTTCATAGGAAAATGTTCCGTTCATTCTTTATATTTGAGAAAGATTAAGTTTTTGTGACTACACATAGTGTATCGAGGGTATATGCCATGTAGTTCATTCCTGGGGTGTGTTAGGGGAAAATGGCCATATATGGTACATAGCCAGAGCCTATGGAAGGTACATAGAAAATGGAGCTGTATCATGCAGGACCACACCCCATGTGGTGGTATATGTCTAGGTACATAGCTTGGGACCCCATGTAAGGAATATTTTGGGTATGATTAGTACACACCATATAGTTCGGTGGTGTACACGGGAAGGTACCCAAGTTGGGATGCATTCCATGTACCTAGAGGCACATGTCATGTACTTTGGGAAGTTACATGCTCAGTGGAATGTATCACATGGCCAGGGAGGACCTTCGGGATACACACCATGTACCCCAAAGTGCACATCATATACTTTTCCTGCCTCGTCCTATTTTACCTACTTTTTACCCCGATGGCAGAATCAAAATTGTGGGTAATTCATTTTGAGTGTTTTTTCACATACATTAAAACGGTGGTATCCTTTCGTACTTTAGTGTTTGTCTAGATAGTGTTTTGGAATGTGAGATTTTTGTAGGAGGATTTCACTGTGGTGGTTACATATTCTTCATGGGGGTTGGGTTGTGATATGTGTGGCCCGTATAAGGGTGTAATCTCCTTAGTTGGTCATGGATTATGGATGTTGATGATTATTCTCTTAGGTTATTCAGACATATTTAAATAAGAGAGATAAATTAGTATTTATGAGGATACTTTGGTTTGTCCCTACATGTTGAGACAAGTTTCTCGATGTCAGAGCAGTTAAGGTTTAGATTTTGTGTTTGGATACTAGAGTTATTGGATCCTTTGGGCTATATTGAAACCTTAGATTGGAAGTTTTGTTCGGGTTCTATTTTCCTTCTAAGATGTGTATAAGGTAATCCTAAAGATTACCTTGAGAACTATTTTCTAGTCAAGTGATTAGTGGTTTTGTGGATATTTTTTAAGGATTCCATTATGGAATTTTTTGTTTTGGATTATGTTGAGGAACCCCTGTGGAGGGTATCCTACTTTTGAGGTGTTCATGAAGACCATTTTGAATGCCCTTGTTGGTGGGATTGTACTTTTGGATTCCCCTTTGGGAGTGTTGTTGATATTAGATCAATTAGAGGCTGTTGAGGGCAGTTTGGGATGTTTCAACACTAGGGGTGTCTTATTCTTTTGGATGATATAGTGTTTCCTACTATTTCTTTGGCCATTGGTATGGTAAAGGTTGTTTCTGCGGGTGTGGGATGAGTTATTGAGTGTAGTAGGGGAGTTCCTTGGTGTACATTGCTTTATATTGTATCCTTAAGGACTATGTAAGACTTGAGATTAGTTTGACCCTGAGGCGGGTCATGGAGAGCTTGTGGTGGATTTTGGGTTTAGATTTTTGGATCTATGATGTTGTGAGATCCCCTTTCTTATTGGTTGAGAGTGGACCGATGCTTCTAGTTCAAGTGTTTGGATGGTGGTTTTTAGGTTGAATCGCCCCACACCCAGTTGTCCTTTGGCCATGATGCTTGAGGTAATTTCTACTGAGGATTCTGGTTGGAGGAGGAGGCCCTTGAGATATCTTGGATCGATAATTGGCCATGAGTTTGGTTGGGTTCTCTCCTCCAGTGTCTGGATCTTATTATACATTCTTAGGGAGATCATGGATACTCTAGACGAGTTAAACCCTCATATAATTGAGTGATATCCCTAACTAGTGTGTCTTTTGTGTCATTAGATGCCTAGGCACTCACGGAGTGGGTTTTGTGTACCATGGGTGTTTTTCTCTCTTAGGGATGTGGATTTTTTGTGATCTTGGTTTTTATGGAACCCATGGGATATTTTTTTAGTTCTATGATGGTACTAAAGAGAAAATTTGTTTGGGTCCATACTGGTACCCATGGGACATTTTTTTTGATTCCATAACTGGTTTCTGAATCGTTCTATAGAACCTTCAGGACTAACAGGTTCATTAGTGGTCATCTTAGATGTTCTTTTCTCCATTTCATATCATGCTGTTGGATTCCAAGATCTATGTATATGTAAGTTGTTCATGTAGATTCCTATGGTTACATCCTAGGGTTCTAATTCATTCATGTTGCATTTAGATGTATTGGATATCTTGAGTAGATATGGATAAAGCATCTATTGTTCTGTGGCTGGGTGAAACGTGATTTGTAAATACTTTTTAAGGGGATAGAGTGGGGGTAGATTTACCATTGGGTGTCATGATATAACCCACTAGTTGGCTTCTTTCTTGTGTTTGTTCAACCTTTTTGTTGTTGTTTCTTTTTTTCCATGTGTTGTAAATTTTTGGATAGGATGGGTATATCATGTGTCAATGCACTTGTTATTATAGTAGATTAATAGGTCCACTGTTGGGAGTTCCCTAGAGAGATTTATTTCTTACCCCCTATACATGTACCTTAGTGTGCATGCAGACTTGATGTCAGCTTTCATGTTGGAACACAGGTTGTGTAGTGGATGGGGATGTGGCTTGGTTTTTCTTGATTGAGTGGGGCTAGTGGAGCTTGAGTGTCATGGAGACCGGTTATGTTGTATTCCTAGAAGTTGGAAGTAGAGAAGATTTTATTTATATTTAGCCTATTTTTTTATGTGGTTAGCCAAGTGGTAGACCAGTTGTTGTATGTTTTTCAAACTTTGAGTCTATATGTCTATATGTTACAATCCATTTATTATTTCATGCTTATGTTTCTGATTTTTTATTATTACAATGATATGTATCCTAATGTATGATTTTGGTTATTTTTCATTGTTATTGCACTCTGACTAGAGGATATACTCTCATAAATACACCATGTAGACCCTTATTTCTTGTTGGTAGCCTCTGGCATACGAGGGGCAAGCTTAAGGCCTTATGTTGGTCTAGATCAGGTGACGGGTTAGGCTGATCAGGGCTAGTTCCTTACAAAATGGAATTAGAGACTTTCAGGTTTTATGATTTGGAGATTTGGTAGATAGGTTGTCCAATAATGTGTCAGA
Organism: Viscum album; assembly: GCA_963277665.1. Classification (NCBI taxonomy): domain Eukaryota; kingdom Viridiplantae; phylum Streptophyta; class Magnoliopsida; order Santalales; family Viscaceae; genus Viscum; species Viscum album. The sequence continues at coordinate 732,159,788 of OY728155.1, forward strand.
ACATGTGATGAATATCAGACTGGGGTGTCTCGAACACCTTTTCCAATAGGAAGTCTAAGTTTTGGGGGAATGGCGTTGTTTTTCTTGGTATTGGTTTTTACGTTTTCATGGTTTTTCCTAGTGTGATGCATTTTTTTTGGATTTATGGTTTATTTTTGTTTTTGGCTCTTAGACCATAGAGAAGAGGCCAGTGTTCATGCATCATTCTAGTCATGTAGTATTCACATGACATTTTCCTATATATAGTGTTTTACAATATATTTTCTTCGAATGAAAGTTCATGTGGATCGTTAAGTGAGAGGTTCTCCAATGTTGGAGATTCAATACCTTTATCTAGGGATGTATGGATACCCTTGTGGGTTAGTGGGAGATTTGAGTGCCTTTTTGGTGGCTCGATGAGGGAAAGGATTTATAAGGGATATTTGGTTTAGTCATGAGTTCCCCTGAACTAGTGGTTCCCCTAAATCCCTAGGTTCATGTTCCTTGGGTTAGAGTTGTTTTTTCTATGTGTTTTCTGTTGGGTCATGCGATGGGGCTTGTGTTCCTGCTATCACCAATGACTTAGGTGGCCATAGTTGTTTTTCCTTAGTGGGGTCATTGAGGTCTACTATGGCCAGGATGCGGTAAGGAATCATAATGCTTGGTGTTTGAGAAGTGGTGTGTTGGGAGTGCTCCCTGTCTCATGGATTTTTTGAGAGGGGAGGTTTGGTTAGAACCCTGGCCCTACTCATTTTGGTTGTGCTTTGGGTAGTGCGGTAAACTTGTGGTTAGGAACTTGTGGTTTTGGATCAATTCCCTTATGGAGGGTGGTTAGTGGATTTAGGCACATTATTCTTTTTTATTTGGGTTTGTTCTGTGTGAATGTGATTTATATTGTATGATTGAAGATAATAGTATGGAAATCCTTGTGGTGGGGAGTTAAATATAGGATATTGGAGATCTTAAGACTCATTTTAGTTGTTTGTTGAGTGTGGTTGTTGTGAGTTTTTTTGGTGCTCTGGTGTGAGAAATTTGGCCACGTCTATTTATTATATTTGGTGATGGGTGTGTAATGGGCCATGTATTTTTTCATCAAGTAGTGGGGAGATGATAATGATACTATTATGGTGGGGAGCATCAAATTGGGCCTTGTATAATGTCTCTTGTTTTGTAAAAGAGAGTTGTGGATGATGTAAGACTAATTATTGGATGGTCGAGATAGTATCGGTTGTGTCAGTTCTTTAGGGATAGCGTGTCTAATGTCTATCCACTGAGGCCTCTTAGGGGAAAGAATCATTTTTTGTGGGGAGTTTATGAAGACCCATATCATCTGGGGTTGTGAAAATAAAGGGAAATTTGAACCTTATTGTTTCTCAGTGTGTTCAGGGTAAAATGGTAATTTATAATATAAAATGGTCTCATATGTTTTTTTATCCTAGAATAGGATGTTTACCCTAGGACATGATTTTGGTAGAAAATTGAGACGTCCTAATTTTCAAAAAGTAATTAACATTTAATTAATTAATTATTAATTCATTAACATGTTTTCATTCAGTTATATATTTTAAATAGAGTTTCAAATTTAGATTATGTCTCTTTTGTTGAGTCCAAAATGTGGGGTTTTTCCTAGGCGAGGCATAACCATGCATCAGGAACTAGGGCTAGGCCTGGTCCCCCTATTCTTTTTCTTTTCTTTTTCTTTTCTTTTTATTTTCTTTTTCTTGTCTTTTTCTTTTCTTTTTCTTTTCTTTTTATTTTTTCTTCCATTTTTATTTTTTCCTTTATCATTTTACTTTTTTAACCTTGGATTCTCGTGCATTCCCCCATGAGATTCCTTTCACATATTTAAGAAGGGTAGATAGAGAGATTTGGGAGATGGAAAGGTAGGAGGTATTGTAGGGAGTTTGTCTGATGGTCGGATCAGAGTTCAGTAGTTTTTGGAGGTAGTTTCGGCATGAAGCACTAGTGTTTTCTTCCTAAAGGTAGGCCCATTTTAATTTTTTGACACAAATACCCATAGTTTAACTATTTTTCATTTTAAAATAATTTAATGGGTTGTTTGATACCCCTTGTGAGTAGATATAGAAATTTCAGGAAGAAAATTGGTGTTTGATCCATTTTGGGTGATTCTCATTTGGGTAACCCATGTACTTGGAAAGCGGTTTTGAAGAACACACTCAATGTGTTCTTCCTATTTGGGGAAGATAATGTTTTTGGGACTATATGACATGTATTGGTGGTGCACGCTATATATATCTTGCTCGGGGTGTGTTGGGGGGACATGGTCGTGTATGGTACATGGCCCGAGCCCTTGTGAGGTACACAACCAGTGGACATGTACGGTGTTTGGCCAGACCTCGTCTTGGGGTACATGTCTTGATGCATGGATTTGGACCCCTTGTAGAGCACATTCCATGTACGGGCGGTACATGTTGTGTAGTTCTGCAGTATACACACCCAGTGAATCTAGGTTGCATGGAAAGGTACCCATGTTGGGATATATAACATGTACTAAGAGGATAACATCATCTAATTTTGTAAATTAAACACTGAGTGTCTTGTGTTGCATGTCCAAGGTGGACCTTGGGGTTACAAGATGTGTACCCCAAAGTGCACACAGTTTACTTTCTCATCCTTTTCCTTTTTTCCCACTTTTCTTCCCAATGTCAGAAGTGGACCTTTAGGTAGTCTATTATTTATTTTTTCCACATATACCATGATGGTCATATCATTTTATTTTTCATAGGTCTTTGGGATGATTTCTTGGACTGTGAGAGTTTGGTAGGCGGATTTCTTTATAGTGGTTTCAGATTCCTCCTAGGGGTTGGGTTGTGATTTGTGAGGCCCATGTGATGGTGTGATCTCATTATTTGGTTGTGTTTTTTGGATGTATCCCTATTTTGTTTGAGATTATTTGGATAGACTCTAGAAGGCAGGATAAAATAGTATCTCTGAGGAGATCTTAGGTTGTCCATACGTGTCGGGACTGGGTTTTGAGGTTAGAGAAATTGAGGCTTGGATTCTGTGTTTGGATCTCATAGTTATTGGATCCTTTAATATGTGTTGAAACCTTTGATTATTAGTTACACCATGTACCCCAATGTTCCAATCATGTACTTTTCCTTCCATTGCCTATTTTTCTTTATTTTTATCCTGGTGTCATAATTGGACTTGTAGGACATCCATTTTGAGTTTTTTTCACATAGATTATGATGGTGGTATCCTTTTGGTGTTCAAAGGCTATCTGGATAGTGTTTTGGACTATGAGTGTTTGGTATGAGGATTTATCTATGGTGGTACTAGATTCCTCTTAGAGGTTGGGTTGTCAGTTGTGAGGCCCATGTGAGCATGTGGTCTCATTAGTTAGATAAATATTGTGGATGCTGACTAGTTTTGTTTGATGTTGTTTGGAAAGTGAGATTGAGTAGTATCTATGAGGAGATCTTAGGTTGTCCCTATGTGTTAGGAACAGTTGTTCGAGGTTAGAGAATTTTACGTTTAGCTTCTATGTTTGAAGATTAGATCTATTTGAACATTTGGGTTGTGTTGATTCCTTTGGTTGGAGTCGGATTCCATTATTCTTCTAATATGGTTCTAAGGGACACCTAGAGATTCACTTGTGAGCTAATTTCTGTTCAATTGGTTAGTGGTATTCATGGTCAACTATTGACGATTCATATGTGGCATTTTTTTATTATATTGAGGAACCCTTATAGAGAGTCTCTTTCTTTTGATGTGATCTTGAGAATCATTGTGAATGCCCCTATTAGAGGGATTGTGTTTTTTATGCCCCTTTGGGTTCATTTTTTATCAAGGATTGGTAATAGGTTGTTGATGTTTTTTTATTATGTTTCAACACTAATAATGTATTGTTCTTTTGGATGATCTATGAAGAACCCCTCACAGGGTGTCCTACTCTTGTTGTGACATTTGGGCTAGTTGATGTTATTTATACAGGCATTGCCTGAGTTAATGGGTAAAGCAAGGGATTCTCATGGTTGAAATAACTTTATTCTATATCCATGGTGACTGTGTGATCCTCGAGTTTTGTTTGACCCTAAGGATGGTCATGGAGATCCCATAGTGTCTATTTAGTTTGGATTTTGTGGTCTAGGGTTCTTTTAGAGACTTGTACTTATGGGCCGAGATTGGATTGGCCTTAGTGGTTCTACTATTTTGATTATGAGTTCGAAATTATATTTTACCTTGTTTGGTTTTCATTTCTTCATGATGATTGAGGTAGTTTCTACATAGGACTTTGGTTTGAGGATGTGACCCTTGTGATAACTTGGATCAAGCATTAACCCTAACTTTTATATGGTTCTCTCCTACATTGGATGGATATTGTTTAATGGGATTAAGAAACTAATGATCTAGATGAGTGAAACCCCTATCTAGTTGTGTGTTATCCCTGACTAGTGTGGCTTTAGGATCATGATATTTCAAGGCACTCGTGGGGTGGTTTTTCTATATTTTGGATTATTTGCACTCCCAAGGCCATAGATCCTTTGTTCTCCCAGTTGTTATGATACCCACGAGACATTTTTTTCAATCCCATGTTGGTACCCATGGGTTATTTTGTTCATGTCCATGTGGTACCCATGGGAAATTGTTTTCCGGTCCATAGCTAGTGTCTAATTCATACTATAGGACCTTCGAGATAGACAGGTTCTCTATTGGTCATCCTAGACGTTCTTGTCGTCCGTTCAGATCATGGTCTTAGAGTACTAGTGCCTAGTAAATGTGATTTGTTCTGGTGGGAACCAATGGTTACGCCCTAGGGTTTGGATTCATTCTTATTTCATCTAGACATCTAGGAACACCTATTTAGATCTTTCGAACATGCCAATTTTTTTGTGGGTAGGTGATCCACGAGCTATAAATCCTTTGGAAGTTTCAATAGCAGAGGAAGATTTACCATGAGTTTCAGGGAAAAACCTATTGGTTGGCTTATTCCATATGTTTTTCCCCCTTTTTGTATTCATTTTCTTTATTCTATATTCTATTAGTTTTTATATAGTCTGGACATATAACATGTTCATTTACTTGTTATGAAATTAGATTTATAGGTTCACCATTGGGGGTGGCCTACTGAAATTTATTTTTAACCCCCTGTGTGTGCACCTCAATGTGCATGCTGACATAATGTTTTCTTTTAGGTTGTAAAACATGTTGCACAGTGTATGGGTCTAAGGCCTTTTATTTCTTGATCGAGCAGAGCCACTCATGTGGAGTATTAGGGTCGGGCTAGTAGAGATCAAGGGTCATGGAGAATGGTTATTTGGTTTGGACCAGAGTTGGAAGTATATTCATTTGTATTTATTTTTATTTTTTTTATTTTTTTATGTGTTTTGATCCGTGGGTGACCATTTTTTGTATGTTTTTCTTATTTTGAGTCAATATGTCAGTATGTTGTATTCCAATTGTTATATCATTATTCTGTTGTAATTTTTTATGCATAATGTGTATCCTTGTGTATTAGTTTGGTTATTTTATGATATTATTGCACTTTGACCATAGGTTATAGTCTCCTCTCTACACATTTTATCCCCTTGCGGTTGTTCGGAATCCTCTGGCATACAAGGATACATTCTTGAGGCCTTTTGACATCCTAGATCATGTGACATGTCTTGTTGACCCGGTCTGGTTCATTACATTCTTCATTTTTCTTTATTGAATTATACTTATATTTTTTGGTAAATAATTTTCCCAAAAAAATAATTATCTCTTAAGGTTATGGCTCCAAGATTCTAAATTTAGGATCTTGGGTTGTATCTCCCAGTATCTAAAGTCAAAGTTGTAATGGGTTTTGACACCCCATTAAAATTCATGTTTCTATGGTTATACCTCCACTAGAAAATATATGTTTTAAATGGGTTATGATTTCTCCTTAAAAAATGGGTCTCTAATGAATATCATACCTATAAAAAGAGTATATGGGTGTGACATGACACCCTTAGACTATTAGAAATTTATTATGTCTTGTTTCTGATGAGAAAGAGGGATGTTGTACTAGTTTTTTTCAAATGGAAATGGATTATATGGTGTGGTGCATATTATACATAGTGAAGGGTATGGCTATGATAAGGTTGGTGAACTAAAACATAACTATCAGTTTGATGGCTCTGGCTATTTTGGAATAGCAACAACGTGGAGCATTGTATATAGAATAAAGGCTTTAAGGGTGGATTTCGAGAATTCATTCCAAATCTGGCATCGTTTCACCATGGAAGGTGGTAGTAGTGTAATGTTATTATGAGGGTTTGGAGGATATTGTGTGGTGATGACCATTATGACATTTTCCCTTTCCTTAGATTATAGGATCTCATTATTGACCATAGAATGGATTCCAGAAATTTTTTTGACCAGGAACGATTATGGAGATGACATCTCCCTTGCACACTAGTTCATTTTGATTTGGGACCCATTATGACATTAAATTATGTATTATTTTGTGATGCCTGTTTTTCTAGATTTTTGATAAATTCATGAGCCCCCTTGAAACCTTCCATTTATTAGTCTTTCCTCTTCAACCTTGGGCCACTCTAGGGAATCTTCAAGAGCACTTTATGTCCCCAAACACTTAGATTCAACCCCTTTATTGTAGGATCAACTCTTAGCGATTCTTGGTGAGTTCCTCTATCATTATATATAGTTTTCCACCCTTATTTTTAGGTTTTCTTACTATCATTCACCAAAAAAGGGGTTGCGGTTGTAGAATATTGATGAACCATGTAGCCTATGGTAAGTGATTGATAAAGGGAACTGTGTTCTAGGTTGAAAACATCCTGTTGGTTCAACCTTGACCCACCAAACCCCATTTATTCAAAATTATTCAACAAATCAAGAACCATTCATTACAATGACTCTCATTGGGGAATTGGTATGTGAGGCTCATTTTGGGTTGTGATTCATGGATTTTGGGTTTCATAACTCTTATATTATCATGTTCCTTACCATTTAGATTTCTTATATAAAGTTATTTCTGGGATATTCATTGCATGTATGTGTGTTTAGACCATGAGACCATCCTTGGTTATGATTGCATGTGTGTGTGTGGCTGTCAAGACTCGTGCTTGATATGATATGTTGTTAATATATGTGTTATAACATTTTGTGTTTTAATGTATATCCTTTGGAGGTTTTACTTTTAGAATAAAATGATATGTGTATTTTTTGGTTTGGTTATCCATTAGAGTGGGGCATGTGAAACATACAGTGATGATGATGATGGACTAAGAAAAATTATAGGGTGTGATGGCCTTGAGGTATATCCTGAGGTGGATATGGGGTAAAATAGATTTGTGTCCTGGCATATGATAGAGATGATGAATTATGGCCATGTGGCCTGATCCATGATAGAGATAGGGATCTATGGCCTTGTGTCCTAACATGAGTCTTATTTTACTAGTGGATACTCATGGATATGTTTTGTGGATTTGTGTATAACCCATGATGAGGATTTTTTTTAAGATTATTCTTTTAGAATGGAGCCCAATCAAGTAAATTTAGGGTTCATTTTGGTTTGGTTAGTTCATTATCATTCATCGAATGGTTGATTGTTAGCTGGTTTCATGTTTACTCTTCATCATGGTATACACATCTTAAGCATGTGTACTTATGTTAAATATTCATTGGTGGTTTATTTCTTAGTTTATAATCACATCCTTCATAGTAATCTTGATGCACATGTAGAATTAATGATTAGGGATTCAAGAAAGGGAAAAGTTCCAGTGATAAGGAGTTGAGGAGATAGATTTTGAAGTTTAGAGGTGGTGCCAAGATAGAATCTATAGTAATGCCACAGTGACTTCATTTTTTTCATTATTATACTCTAGTTTATCCTACAAGATAGGTGGTCTTTGGTTTAATTCTTTTTAAGACTTCAGATGTATGTTATGTCATCTATAATATAATTATAATTATTAACTTCTATTGTTTTTTTGATGTTTTTATTCATTTCTTCATACGATTTTGATTGATGTATTTAGATACTTAGAGTATAGTCTCACCACTTCATCATTTGGACAATCATTTCTAGTCATCAACCACTTATGTATGGGGATGTGCACATGAGGTCATGTGGAACTATGGCCTGAACTAGGTCATTTATGTTGGGGCATTACAAATTGGTATAAAAGGAGTTTTTCCTTTTATTTTATTCTTAAATATGTTTATGTAAAGGTACAAAGGAGTTAGTCTATGTGGAACTCGGGTAGGGGTGTCACAAAAGTACCTGACTAACTCTTATATGACTAACCTCTAAGTTACTATGGGTGGGACTCCTGTTATAGTTATGGATTTATGGTTTCATTCTAATCTTGGGTATTTTTTTGTTGTTATGTTTTTTGTGATTTGAGTGCATTCATGCATCATGACTAAGTGCATAAGATCAAACTTCATATATACTTATTTCGTGTAATCCATGGTAGTTCATTTAATTAAATGTAATGATCTTTGATCTGTGGTTCTATGATATATTATGTTTACATTTAGAATATTTTAACTTGATTATTCTTGTTCTTGTATCTATATGACTATGAATAATTTTAAGTATGGAGAAATAATCTTTATCCTTGGGTAGTTCAAGGAAATTTATGCCTTATTGCTGTGGGTAACATTCTAGGATAGGTTTTCCTATAAAAAAATATGTGTGTGTACCAATAAACAAATTAGGTTTCTATATTAAGTAAACAAATATAAGTTTTATAAGAACTCTTTTGTTATTATAGATAATTACACCTAGTACGCATCTATGGGGATATCCAATGAAAGTATTTTGGAATTCTCCATCTATGTAGGATTCCCTTGTTCCACCACTAAACACACTGCAAGATGCAGTCAAAAATGATATTATACCTACTCCAGTAGTTCAAGTGGTGTAATTTTTTTTCCTTTGATATTATTCATAGTTCCACTTCATGTTGGAGGAGTATATGGGGATATGTTCAATTATTCATGGAACTTATAACTTTAGTGTCCTACAGCCTTCTAGAAAACTAAAGGCATATAGGATGTTGAGGATTGTATTGAATTCATGGATGGGATCTTTGATATAGTCAAGACCCTGAAGGATTGATGGGTTAAGTGTTGTACCTCTCGTATCCCCTCGTGGTTTAATTTTCATGATCACAATCACTTTCATGTTTATATAACATTGTTTGAAGTGTTTTTGATTGAAAGGCACAAGGTTGCCAAGAAGTTGGTCCAAGAATGGACATCAAATGGACTGAAATTCAGTCCACCGGCCAACCGGTGTGATAGCACCGGCCAGCCGGTGGAACTGGCAGAGGCATTGCCCACTGCCAGGTTCCACCGGTCGACCGGTGGCTCTGTCACCGGTCGACCTGTGGCACCCAGCCCAAATAGTGTTTGCTACTGTCTTCCCACCGGCCAGCCGGTGGCTCCTCCACCGGTCGACCGGTAGAGCCTGGACCAAATCTCCTCTCCTCTGCCAAGGCACCGTCCAGCCGGTGGCTCTGGCACCGGTCAGCCGGTGGAGCCTGAACCAGAATCCTATGCCTTTTTGCACACACCGGCCAACCGGTGGGACTGTACCGGCCAGCCGGTGGAGCCAGTCAAACTAGCCGTTGCAGTTTGACCAGGCTGGCCCACTTGGCTCCCAACGGCTCTTTAAGCCCTTCCAACGGCTCCAAAGCCCTCCAACGGATACTTGAAGGTTCCTAGCCTATAAATAAAGGCCTAGGAAGCCCCGGAAACTTAAGGAAGCCCACGGACATATTGTTGATCATCTTGGCGAAGCTCCGGCGGATTTCCTCAAGGAACCCAACGTGCTCCAATCCAATTCCACATCCAAGAGCACCACCAAAGAAGCTTGGAAGCGGCCTTCAACATCTCCAATCAATCAAAGGCGCCCAAGACTTCTCCAATTACGGGTTTTATTGTTTTATCTACTTTGAGCTTTAAAATTGGGTTTGTGCCTACAAACCCCAACCTTTTCTCATCCCCCCTTTCTTTGGGTTCTCACACCACCACTAAGGTGTGAAGAGGTTTCTTCAAGCTTTTCCTTTAAAAGGCTTGTGTCTCGGTGAGCTAGCCTTCACCCGTTAAAAAGGCTAGTGGGTTCTTGCTAAACCATTAAAAGCAAGTGGGTTCTTGCTTAACCAATAAAAGCAAGCTGTAATAGGTCCTAGTGCTACCTCAAAGCCTAGTGGGTTTCTTGCTAAAACCATTGAAAAGCAAGCGGTAGGAATCTCTCAACGGTTGAGTTGGGAGCGGAGACGTAGGCCGGGTTTTGGCCGAACTTCGTTATCAATTTCTTGTGTGATTGCCTCTTTACTTTCCGCTGCATTTATACTTTGATTTTTAAATTGTTAATCAATTTTTTAAAAGGCAATTCACCCCCCCTCTTTCCATCTTTTCCCCGTTTGTTCCGACCCAACAATTGGTATCAGAGGGCGTATTTGAATAATTCCCTAAACCGGTTTCAAATTAAAGATCCTATTTTTTTTGATGGCTTCTACCGCTTCTTCCTCTCAATCCCCCGAAGGACATTCTTTGGATCGTGCTCCATTCTTTGATGGAGCCGATTATACTTTTTGGAAAACCCGCATGACCACATTTCTTAAAAGCATTAGCTATCCTATTTTTAAAATTGTCATGCATGGTTATACTCTCTCTAGTAAAGATGAATCTCAATGGACCCCCGTAGACATTGCAAATTTCGAGCTTGATGGCAAAGCCATGAATGCTCTACATTGTGGGTTAGATCGTAATGTTTTTGATCATATTTCTTCTTGCTCTACTTCACATGATATTTGGAAATGTTTAGAATTTACCCATGAAGGCACTAAGAAGGCTCAAAAGCAAGAACCCGACAACAAGCAAGAACCCGATGAAAAATCCGTGCCCAATTGCCCACTCTACAAGAAAAGGGCCAAGAAAAAGGAGAAGAAGAAGGCTTCAAAGGCAACATGGAGTAATAGCTCCACCTCTTCATTCTCCTCCTTCTCCTCGAGCGACCAAGGTAAAAAATGCCTAATGGCAAATCATGAGGTATCATCTTCCGACTCTTCTTCCTCGTCTTCTAGTCATTCAAATTCTTTCAATCATTTATCATATGAAGAACTCCAACATGCTAGAGACCAACTAGAAAATGGTTTTCATAAACTTTCCTCAAAATTTGTTTCTTTGAAAAAGAATTTCAAAAAGCTTTCCTCCGAAAAAGACCAACTTCTCAAAGAGAAGGAGGAACTCTCCCTTAAAATCCAAAATTTTCCCAATGTTGATTCTTTGGAATCAACCATCAAAGACCTAAGGGAGACCCTAGCTAAGTTCACCCAAGGGGAACAAAATCTTTCAAAATTGCTTGGTTCCCAACGTATATCTAGAACCACCCAAGGGCTAGGATATACCAATATAGCTTCCTCCTCCCATGCTCCAACTGTTTTTGTAAGGGGGAGCTCTAGTTATAAATTTTGTAACTATTGTAAAAAACCCGGGCACCTTATTTATGAATGTAATTGTAAAAACGCCCGGTACGGCCAACCAAAGTCTATTTTCTTTTCGGACGAATTTTATAGGAGAAGACCCGCTATGAGACAAGTATGGATTGAAAAATCCCTTCTTGCGAGTCTCTCCGGGCCAAAAATTGTTTCCTCTCCCCGGTGATTTATTGTTTTTATTTAGGGGGAGTTAGGTTTGTTTAAGAATTTTTGTTTTATTCAAACTTTCAATTTCAACTTTTGGTTTCAAATTTCAAATTTTCAATTGGTTTTTGATTCAAAACTTTCAATTCAAACTGTTATTCAATTTTTGTTTCAAATCTTTCAATTTCCAAAATTTCAATTGATTTTCAAATCCCATCCCTTGTTTTTCAAAATTTCCCTCAATCAAGTTTTATGCCCCATTCTATTTTGATAATCACAAAGGGGGAGAAATTCCTTGATTGATTGGGGGAGAGTCTTCTCTATCATGGTTTGATTTATTTTCAAATTATCCTTTAAGAATGTCTTTAATTTCAGTATTTTACTTTGATTGTTTCGGTGATTGTGATCATCAAAATAGGGGGAGATTGTTGTACCTCTCGTATCCCCTCGTGGTTTAATTTTCATGATCACAATCACTTTCATGTTTATCTAACATTGTTTGAAGTGTTTTCGATTGAAAGGCACAAGGTTGCCAAGAAGTTGGTCCAAGAATGGACATCAAATGGACTGAAATTCAGTCCACCGGCCAACCGGTGTGATAGCACCGGCCAGCCGGTGGAACTGGCAGAGGCATTGCCCACTGCCAGGTTCCACCGGTCGACCGGTGGCTCTGTCACCGGTCGACCTGTGGCACCCAGCCCAAATAGTGTTTGCTACTGTCTTCCCACCGGCCAGCCGGTGGCTCCTCCACCGGTCGACCGGTAGAGCCTGGACCAAATCTCCTCTCCTCTGCCAAGGCACCGGCCAGCCGGTGGCTCTGGCACCGGTCAGCCGGTGGAGCCTGAACCAGAATCCTATGCCTTTTTGCACACACCGGCCAACCGGTGGGACTGTACCGGCCAGCCGGTGGAGCCAGTCAAACTAGCCATTGCAGTTTGACCAGGCTGGCCCACTTGGCTCCCAACGGCTCTTTAAGCCCTTCCAACGGCTCCAAAGCCCTCCAACGGATACTTGAAGGTTCCTAGCCTATAAATAAAGGCCTAGGAAGCCCCGGAAACTTAAGGAAGCCCACGGACATATTGTTGATCATCTTGGCGAAGCTCCGGCGGATTTCCTCAAGGAACCCAACGTGCTCCAATCCAATTCCACATCCAAGAGCACCACCAAAGAAGCTTGGAAGCGGCCTTCAACATCTCCAATCAATCAAAGGCGCCCAAGACTTCTCCAATTACGGGTTTTATTGTTTTATCTAATTTGAGCTTTAAAATTGGGTTTGTGCCTACAAACCCCAACCTTTTCTCATCCCCCCTTTCTTTGGGTTCTCACACCACCACTAAGGTGTGAAGAGGTTTCTTCAAGCTTTTCCTTTAAAAGGCTTGTGTCTCGGTGAGCTAGCCTTCACCCGTTAAAAAGGCTAGTGGGTTCTTGCTAAACCATTAAAAGCAATTGGGTTCTTGCTTAACCAATAAAAGCAAGCTGTAATAGGTCCTAGTGCTACCTCAAAGCCTAGTGGGTTTCTTGCTAAAACCATTGAAAAGCAAGCGGTAGGAATCTCTCAACGGTTGAGTTGGGAGCGGAGACGTAGGCCGGGTTTTGGCCGAACTCCATTATCAATTTCTTGTGTGATTGCCTCTTTACTTTCCGCTGCATTTATACTTTGATTTTTAAATTGTTAATCAATTTTTTAAAAGGCAATTCACCCCCCCTCTTTCCATCATTCCTCGTGTTTTCTCCGACCCAACATTAAGATGGATGCTTTCATGCTTCAAGGCCCCACTAGTAGGTGGTGGGTGTTATGAAGAAAACAAGAAGATGTGAGGGTCTTACATGGGTGACCTTTTAGAATATATTCTTTTAGAAGTTGCTTCCAAACACGCTAAATGTAAAATCATGGTTTTTAATAGAGTTATTAAACCTTTTAATTTCAGTTTAAACCTATTTTTACTGTAATAGAAGTTCCTAAAGAAGTTATGGAGGTTTCCATAGAATTCGGGCCTGGTTCAAATCCCAGAGTAAGGATTTTAAAGAAACAAGGAGAGGTGCATGGTTAATGCATGGTTTGAAATAATTGCTCACATCAACCATGTGGTCTTATAATGGTGTAAAATGGTTATCCACACTATGAAAAAAAGGTTGAATGACTGTGAAAAATCTAAAATAAATTTTAGATTCACCACGCATGGTTTATAAACGGTTTGTCTAATTGTTTTACTAAACCGTGTGTGGTATACGTGTATGGACAATGTCCAATTTATTATTAGTGTGTAGTTTATCTAAACATGCATCCAAATTGTGTTCCACTTTAATATTATGGAAATTATTATTTCCACTCTAGACTTTAACCCTTTCTCCTCCCTTTCTCCTCCTCATTAACATAGAAAATTCACTATAGTGAGCTCTCATTTTCATTCTCCTCTAGTATTTATTGGATATTATTTATACAAACTTCATTTTTATCTTCATAAGTTATGTTAAATTCCCCTTGGTAAGTATAACACTCCTCTTTCTTCCTTTCTCGATTTTCTTATCTATATTTGGAACTATTTTCATGTGACCTAATATAACCTATTTTCAGGGTGTTTTTATGGTTTACTATTTTCGCTCGTTCCATCTGAAATATGAGGCCAATACTTGACGAGTAGTATTCTACTTGGTTAAAGTAGGTGTTCCAATAATTTTTTTAAAATCATCTCATGTTTATAATTTTTCATCACTGTGGAATATATCGTACTTTCTGTATGTTGCACCTAAAATTAATATCCTTTTAAAATGTTGTCTAAACCTAGTTCTATAAGTGACTGAGACTCGTTTACATCAATAGAGGTTAATGATCTAATATTGAACAACTGATTCTAGTTTTTTTATTTAAATTCTGAAAAAAAAATATGCTTTTATTGTAACTAAAACACCCACAAGGTGTGTTTGATCTAATACTTGTAAAATAAATACACCAAAAAGATTTAATTGAATTGTTATATGGAAAGGACACTTACATTGGATCTCTTGATCATTATTAAATGAAATTACCCAAGGGAAAAAATTAATTGATAAATGGAATGGATATATCTATTGGCCATTTATTGTTTATATTAAGATAGATTATTATTATAAACATGGTCCACTATTAAAATTGTGGTCTACCTAGAGTAAGACTTGGATTACAACCTAGAATGACTTGGTCAAACTTATTGGTTTCCAACCAATTTATTTATGTGACATAAAAGTGATACACCACCCATGGGCTCAGTCATTGCCTTAGATACATTACTTCCTTGGATAGACACTAATGATTCACTTGAATACTCAAAATATTTGAATTCCTTGGATCATCTTCTTGGATTCTATTTTTTTTCTCAGACATGGACCACCATGAATTATCTCCCTAGGTTCCACTCAAGTCTATCCTAAGGCTACAATATAATTTTCATCAGCCTCAGTTAGAAAATCTTAGGGGGAAATTTCATGGGTTCATCCCTTGGATTATACTCATACACCTTATCCTAATATCTTGATTGATTACATTGATTGGGTTCGACCTTCTGAGGTAATAGATGTCATGGGTCTCCCATGGATTCCTTATGATTATTATTTATAGACACCATGGCTATGTTATTTAAGACCTTAACCAACTCATGGTTATTTGATCAGAGATATCTATCTTAGGTTTAAGTAAGTAGGGTTATATAGGTATCCCACAAAGAACCGAAGATTGACATGACACAAATTTATTTACCTGTCCTTATTTATTATAACTACACACTATTACATTTTATATTCATGGATTGGATTTACATTAGACACCATTGGTGGTGGCATATTGTGTTTTACTCGCACCATGTTGTTCCACTGTTTGGTATGTGGTAGGATTAGTTATATGTATGTAAGGATAAAGGGAAGCACTTAGCTATGGATTCTTGATTTCCTATCATATAGGATTTGGGATAAAATGAATTAGTACTCTAGATGCTCTTGGAGATGGATGTTTTTGTTCTTTTTTTTCTTTTTTATCCAATGGTACTCTATTGTATTCCTATCAGTATGTTTACCTACTTTCATTTTTTTATCATCATGACAGCATCTTTGTATGATCTGTTTATTGTGTTGTCTATTATTATTATTGGGACGGTTAAAGAGGTTATATTCTCCCCCCAAACTACCATAGAACCTTGATTCCAGTTAGCAGCCTCTAGTGTATAAGGTGGAATTATTGAGGCCATGTGGCCAATAAATTTTAGATACTTATGAATGAACCGGTTTGGGACATCAAAAAGTGATATTAGAATAGTTTTATTTTCCTCTGATTTACTATTTGGGGTTGGTATATAGGATACTAGGACGTTTTGAAACTTGGTAATAAGTCATACTTGGAATTAGATAACCCATATTTGGGGGGGACCAAGTTTCCTGGGATGGGACTTGTTGTTATGAATTTCATCAATTACAGTTGTACTACTTTCAAACATGATCATTGGTTGATGTATATGATTTATGACTTTTTCTATGATTATTACTTTAAACCTTGGTCTAGTATGGTACAGGAGAATCTTCACATTCATCATTATAGTCATTTTAGGAATTATATCTCATGCATATTCCATTCCATGGTAATTTTATCGCCTATATTTCCTATTACTTATCATATGTTCCCTGATTATTATATTGTAAATTTTCTAAAATTTCTTGGCATAAAAAGGAGGAAATAATTGGTTAAATAAAGTGTATGCTTCAAACTAAATAGTATTTTCCTACATATCTTGATGGTGGCACCTTAACTAACCTATTATGAAATATTTAATCCATGAAACTTTAGTTACATGGGATAAAATGTTAGTTGGTTGTGATTAAATGAATGGAATTATAATTTATAAAGTTTTTTCCTCTATAAATTGGGAATTATGATCAATATAATCGAATCATTGTGTCTAAAATTATTAAATATTAATACTGGATGTAAATTCTGGTTTTAGATACATAGAATATAAATTGTAACCTATAAATATTATGCCTTTAATACTTTTGAATTGTGGTACATCTGACTGGGCCTTTATATATATATGAATTTATTAATTTTAACTCTTAAAGTAAATGTTTGTCATTAAATTGGGATTCCAATTATAACTTAAAGTGTGTTTTCCTCTATGATTTGAAATTGACACCCCATATAATTAAACCTTATGATTGAAACATGGAATATTTCCCTATAAATTGACCCTAGAATCAGGTTGTTGGCTATAATGTCTTTGGTATTTAGTTCATGAGCATATCCTTCTTTTTATGTTAGTAATCCTTTCTTCCTAGTATATCTCTGAACTCATGTGCTTATAATTTTATATATATGATATAAGAACCTGGTTTTCCTTTGAGGTATAGAACATTTTTATTTCTATTAAATTCTTTAACTCTATAATTTGAGAAGTTCCTAGTGAGGTCATAGGAGTTTTGAGAGTGTATGGGGCTAGTACAGATCCCAAATCCCCATCTTTGGGAAGAAGTAGGTGGACCATAGAGTTATTATAAATTGTGAAACTCAGTTCAAATTGTTTGATTAAACCATGTGGGGTGGTTAAATGCCATGTATGGGGTCATACGGTTTGTTCTAACCATGCATCCCAGGACACAAACCCGTGCGAGTGCTACATACCTCTTAATAGAGGTTGTTTTCATAGGTTTCACATGGTAAGTCAAATTGTGTGCCTATCCCAATTGAGAGGCTTGTTTGGATAGTGTTGGGTTCATGGTTGGCGTTACGGTTTTCCCAACCAGGTGGTCAACCCGTGTAGCCCTTTAAAAATGGTAAAATGACATTTTTAACCTATTTTTTTAAGAACCCATTTCCATTTTCACTTATCTTATATGCACATGATCCCTCAACCATGGAGATCTATCCTCACACCACACCTAGTATTTGGTATATCTCCTCCATATAGACTCTTATTGAGTAGTCGTCAGTCTCATTTGTAGCATACTATTAATATCTCTATTTATCTTGCACATTTCTTTATTTATCATTATATCGATGGAGTTATTTTGGTGTGAGATTATATGTTTTATTTTCAGTTTTTTTGTCTATTTCTCAAATTCTTTCATTCAATCCCAGATTAAAATCCAATAATATATGTGGATTTGATTACTCAGATAAGGTAGGTGGTCTCATGTTTTTTCCTCAAAGTATTGGTTTTTATGTATTATGACATTATGTAACACACCAAATTTTCTGAGCTTCACTTATTAAATTGATTTATTCTTAAATTAAATGGGTATGTCGGACCTATAGGACCCATGAGACCAATTTTTATAACATTGGAGGTTAATGACCTTGAATTGAACCACCCCTTGGTTGTGTTTCTAAATTGGATTAAACCACCATAGGTGGACAATGAGATTATTCACCTTTTAATGTGTGTTCTTATACTCCTTGTTTTTGTGATGTGAAATAGATTGATTAAAATGTAAATTGAATTTAATGAAAGAGGTAATGGAAGAACATGCCCCTATTCCATTGGTCATTGTTCTTTCTCTATTAGTCTTGATATGTTATTTAAATCCAAATTCCCAATTAAGATGAATGGGGGAATTCAGGTGATTTTAGGCCTTTTAGGCCTATGATATAATTTGTTCACATTATTAAGTGGGTAAAATGATTATAAATGTGATTAAAATTAAATTAGATATGAAATTAAATGGTATGGTTAGTCTTGGGTCCCATGACCATTCACATTTAATGTTAAGGGTGAATAATGGGTTTCGATATGAAATTCCATAAACGGACTCATCGAGCTTGGTTAATTAAATGAACTATAAGTGAGTTATTATGCATTGTGGGTGACACATAGGTGCACATGATCCTTAGACTGATTGGTAAGGACTCCTTAAGTGCATCCAAGCGACCAGGGATCAAATCCAGGTGGAGGCAGAATTTCCGGGATACTATAGCAGGTACTGTAGCAGCACTATAGCAAGTATTGTAGCAGCACTGTAGCAGGTACTGTAGTGGGTACTATAGCGGGTACTATAGAAATCACTGTTTGGCACTGTAGTAGCCGGGAATATGCCCCCGTTTGGGACTCCGGGCCACCGATTTGGTCCCTGAGTGCTTTAAGGCCTTCGGGCCACCCAAGCCTTCAGGTCAGTAAGGCCTTCGGGCCACCTCAAGGCCTTCGGGCCACCTTGAGTGCAGATGAAAACCAGACAACCTACAAGGAATAAGCTCTACATGGAGGATGAGCAATGAGATTTTACCATATCAGAACCTAAGTGGATTGCAAGAATGAGAGGGTATGACACCTGCCATCGGGACAAGCTTGTGCATGCATGGGAATGCCTAGCCGAACAGCCATGTGAAGGTGGAGAGCTGATTTCACGATGAAGATGCTGGGGAGGAGCAGTTCCAAGCTATTAGTCTGGGTTGTATGTAATGTTTTAAGCCTACTGGCAATGAATTCCTCTAAGGCCTACGGGCTATATAATACTTATTCCTACGAGACTTGTAAGGGTTCCACCTCACCCCTTGAAAGGTGGATTATCAAAAATCAATAAAAAATGAAGGCCTTCGGGCCATTGTAGGAGGTGACACATGGGTTCTCATATGAACACCATGGATAGAATCACTTATCAGCTAGATTTTATAGATTCCAAAGTGATACTTGGACTCCCTTTTTGGACCACCAAGGACGGACTCATAAGATAGATCATTTTGTATTCCATGAGTGATACTTGGACTCCCTTTGTGGAATTCCAAGGATGTACTCAGAGGTTAGATCATTATATATTCCATGAGTGATACTTTGAATCGAAATGTGGACTTCCAAGTATAGAATCATAGGGAATATCATTATATATGCCACGAGTGACGCTCGGTCTCTCTTTATAGACCTCTAAGGATAGACTCAAGGGCTGGGGACTTTATACAACACCTAGAACGATACAAGGGTTACTATCAGTAATTAATAGGATGGGTCTATTAGAAGATGTGTTCATGTTATACTTGGAGTGATAAATGGTTTTCAAATTAAAAACTCCAAGGATGGGATTAGGTTGATTTTCATTTATAATGAACTAATTATATGATGTGTTTTCCAAGCCAAAAGATAAGCATGGATTCAGTCAAAGACTTATGTCTTTATCATGGCCTTCTTATATGAACTATTGATATATGTGATTCATGGGGGAATCTTGAGATATGAGAAGCCTCTAAGAATTTATAATTAAATCATGGCCGGTTGTTTACTCATATATATTCAAGATTATGCTGAAGTGGGTTGTAGAGGTTAGGCATTCCTTGGGAACCCAGACCTATGTAGGTTATTTATCTATTGTATTTCATTTACATCTTTTACTGTTACCAGCACACTACTAATTATGTACTCATATACTATATGACATTAGACACCATTTTTAGTGTCCTACTAAGTATATCTCACACCATGTTTGGGTCATCATTGGGTACCCAGAAATACTTCATGCATATAGGTAGGGATAAAGGAATGTGAACTTCTATGGATTTTTGATTACCTTTATAGTATGGAATGGGTAGAGAAATGAGCCTATAATCGAGATTCTATTATATATATCCTTGGTTGTTTTGTTCATTATGTATAGTATGTTTTATATGTATACTCTTCTACTTCTCATGTACTTTCTTTTTTATAGAATTCCATGATCATCATTTTTTTATATGACATTAATGGATGGGATTAATTTGTTATTTATATGATGGATGATTACTCTTCTACTATTCAATTATCTTTTATTCCTCCTATACTAATTGATATGATTAAACCTTTGTTCCACACTCTGATCATGAGGGTATGGTCTTTTCATTGTTCCACAATGGACCCTCATGGCTAGTCTGTAGCCTCTGGCATACAGGGAGGCACATTTGAGGTCATGTAGCCAACTGGGTTCTGTTACTTTTGAGTGAACTGGGTCTGGGAAATCACAAAGTTATGTTATAGGTGTTTCTTTTATTTCATTTTCTTACCTTACAAATTGTGATAATGTAAAGGACAAATAGGATGTGTCGGGAATTTATCAGGTGCTTGTTCTTGGTAATAGTTAACCTATATACAATGGAAATGCAAATTATCTGGGATGGTACATCTTGTTTTGGATTGTTCTTGTAATAGTTTATTTAATTTTACCATTGGGCGATGCACTTGATGTTCAATGTTCCTTATGACTATGAAATTTTACCCTTGGATGAAATGTAAAGGAAGTATTTTATCATTCATCATCATAGGCACATGCGAATTTATATGTCATGCATATGTCATGCCATATTTAAATTATAGCTTGCATTTCTTGTAGCATGTTTTGATGACTTTAATGTTATGTCCATGAAATTGTGATAACATTTCATGTAGGTGTTTGATAAATAATTGGTTGTGATTAAATGGAATTCATGTTTCAATTTATAAAGTGTATGGGCCTTTATAAATTGGAAATGGAAATCTATATAATTCAAACATTTTAAAGTTTTTTATAATAATGAGTATGAAATTAAATGAAAATTTGAATTAAAAAATGAAATGGGAACCATTAAATGGGGTTTCCAATTACCATTTAAAGTATGTTTTCCTCTATAAATTTCAATTGACACCCTATATACTGGGACATTTGACATATAGAAGAGAACTTAACCTTAACCCGACTTCAATAGTGGGAAGTATGTAGTGTCTCTTGATTTTATCATGATATGTATGTCACCAAGACCTATATTTAGAAGAAGGGAGTGGGGTGTGACTCTTATATAGGGAATCTTATACCTATCCTATTCATGTATCTATGATTCTAGTGTTTATTAAATATATTTTTGAGGCATGTGTTTGGAATTTTTAGAAAAAACCCATGACGAAGGCCTCGAGTCATTCCCTAGGAGGGTGGTAATGAATATGATTTGTAGGTGGTGGACCCTAGGCCACCAGTAGTTCCACTTTATCCGCCTACATCTATACCTAATATGGGTATTGATTCCCAGTTTTGATAGGGTTTCTTACGCTTTACATAGAATATTTAGGGATCCCCACTACCTACACCAACTATGGAATATTTGAAATGTGAGATTCATCAGCAACATACACCCATATTTTTAGAGGATGGTAGACCACAGGCTTCGAATTCATGGCTACAATCCACGCTATCAATTTTTGAACATCTTGAGACACCTTCTGAGAGGATATTTAATCTTTCTATGTATATACTTCAGTATTATTCCAAGTTATTGTGGGATGTTATTACCCGATATATTTTAATGACTCAAATTTTCATGACTTTATTTTTAGAAATTATTTGGGAATATTCCAAAATCAGAAGCTGAGATGGCGTTCAATTCTGAGGTCTTTTGTGCCCAAAAAAATTCATTGAAAAATGTTAAGTTTTTAATAGCATGCACATATTTTCTTAAAAAGTGGAATATCAATTAAATGGGTGCCTAGATCAGAAATTTGAAGACACTATTGAGCTTAGAATGGAAAATTTACCCTAGGTGCGACCTAACTTTGGTCGGCACGAGTCATCTGAAGAAAAAATCACCAAGGACATAATAGTAAATAAAATAATTAAATAGAATTATTTTATATTAAAATCCTAATAACTTGTTAATGATGACTTGGATTGGAAATATGAGACCACCATTGAGTTAGTAATGAGATTTTTTCCCTATTTGTGACTTAACCTTAGTCAGAGTGGGTCTTCTATGGAAAAAACCAAAAAGGAAGTAATCATAGTTAAATAATTTAAAGATAAATTATTTTATTGATGAAATGACAATTTCTCCTTTAAATGTATGGTAATATAATTTTCTCAATGTTTTCTACTCAAAACCTGGAGATTCATAAAACCATCAGAGATTTTCTGGTGAACGACGATGAATCGAAGTTCAGATCATGGATTATCATGCCGACGGCATTGGAGGATCTCATCAATGATGGAAATGAAATCGTTCCTCGTCAATGACCAAACCAAACTCTAGGTAGGGTAGTTGATTTCTTATTCTTTTTCCCCATTCCTGATTTTCATGATGAATGTTGTTCAATCCATGAACAGATTGATCCACGGTTCAATCATTGTGGGATGGTTATTAAATTTTGGGGTAAATTAACAGAAGTTAGTTTTAGATTTTTCTTTGTTCTTTGTTCTAATGAGAAAAAATTGAGTCCAGCACAAAAAAAAGGTCAATGTTCATTTATTAGGGGTTATTTGTGCTTTCCTTATCCCTTGTTCTTCTCATTCATCGTCGGTGGACCCCTATGGCCACGATTTGACTTTCTGGGTGGATCCAAATGTGATATGACCCCTGGATTGGAGGAAAACCCACAATGATGGTTGGTTGTATGTAGATCATGAACCTTAGAGCATGGATCTATGAACTTTTTAAAATTTTGGCATTGCGGGTGGTGGATCATAGTTGTGGCGGCAGATCGGGTGACGTGGGACATGGTGGAGTGGATCCGTAGTACGCAGAGGTGACGGAGTTGGGGATGCAGCAAGGTTGCGGGATACGGCGAGGCAACAGTGTGACATGACGAGGAGGTCATGTGGAGTAGTGGTGTGGCCATGTGGAGTGGTTTCTTGACCACGTGGAGCATCTTTTTGGCTTCTTGGAGTGGTGTGGCGGCCGTGTGGAGTGGCGGCGGCCGCCGCGGGTGACCATGTGGATTGGAGAACACGGCTGGGTGGGTTTCATGTGACGGATCACGCTCAAGTGGGCTGGGTTAGGGGATATATTTCAAGACCAGGTGGAGCAAGTCATGCCCAATATAAGAATTAGGGGTCCACCTAGATGGAGTGGGTTGGGTCGTCCCCCGAGGAGTGAACCTAATCCTATTCTAACCTGGGTAGGACCTTAGATCGACCATGGGTGGTCTCACGGTCGACCGCCACGGCAGATCAAGTTGTTGCTCCATGGCCGTACATATTGACCACGGGTTAATTGACCATGGGGAAGACTGACCACGGTGGTCGACCACCATGGTCGGTCCACAGTCAGTGGACCAACCATACATTCGGTCCACAACCCAATGAACCCCCCTTCTGAAATTTTCAAATTCCCATAACTTTCAAAATGAACATCTGTTTAACGATCCATTTTTGGAATTGGCATCATAACAATAAGAAATATATTTCAAGATATCCTATGTGAGTTTTTGTGGGAGTGTGGATATGAAATAATTTCTTGAGGACTATGTTATCCTAGAATGAGCATGCTTCGAGCAAACATTTTTATGGCTGGTTGTGACCTAGAGACTTTATGTCTTATAGAGACTGTGTGTCTTTTGAAGACTGTGTATCTTATGAATACTATGTGTCTTATGGATACTATGTGTCTTATGAAGAATATGTGTCTTTTTGAGACTATGTGTCTTCTTGGATATATTATATCTGGATTTTCTTGATACATTTTGTGTATACATATATTTGTGTGGAGCTAACTATGCATTCCTTGGTGGTATTCCATTGTGGTATTTTCTTCATGGTATTTTATTTATGGTATTCCTTTGTGGTTTGTGGTATTTTAATAAGTATTGTTTTAATCACCCCTATAAAGGCTTTGTCTGCATGTGTCGTGTCTTGTGAAGACAATATACTCTTTTATAGAGTTCCAAGAAGACCGGGATCAGTCAGTTCCTTCTGAGACCGTAAAGGTTGAGGTGTGTCTTGGAAACTTTTCCTAACACAGTCCCAGCACCTCTTAATTTACAAGTTGGGCATGTGGATGCATGCTCTTTTCATTTAGGGGGATTGTTTTGGCCCTTTCTACTTTCTAGTACTTACACTGTTGTACATCGGCTATGGGATATAGTGGTTTGCATGAATTTTTTACTTAGTGCTTTTACATTTCAGAATTTATGGCTTGGAGATGTGTGTGTTCATATAACTACTTAGGAAAATGCCTCCCATTTGTGGGATATTCCAACTCGGTGCTAATTACTGTACCCTAGCCTATTGGAGGTAGGTTTGGGGTAGTCATAGCATGGGCCCCTCTTAGACGGTTTGTGAAAGAGTTGTATTATAAGATTTTAGTTCTATATTAGGACTGGGAGTCTCTAAGGTTGGTTTGGGACAACAGTGTTAAGTGTTTCGAGTTGGAATTTTAGGATAGGGAATCGGGTGTTGGTAAGGAATCCGACATATACATACAACAGGACTATGGGAACCTTCTTTTCGACTCAGTATATGAAAAAACTGGTTACAAGGAAAATAATGGTACATGCATCATATAGGAATGGGTTGGGTCTTCCATGTCCTTCTTGATTCATCTCTCCAAATATACTCTATTGACTATGGTACATCTTATTTAATTATAGGATGACTCCATGAAGACAACCATCTAGAATTCCATTGTGTGATCATGAGGATGACCTGCCTAGTGATGAGACATTGGTACAGGGGCATGTACCAGAGATATCACCTTCGGGTGGTTTACCATCTATACCACCATCTGTCGAGTAGCAGCTACTACCACTATTACTAGATGATTATTCACGCAGACTAATCACGTTACATGAGTTTTATAAGTAGCGACCTTCTAGATTTTAGGGTGATCTAGACCCCCAGGTAGCTCCGGATTGACTGGAGGTAGTTACCTGTCTTCCTCCTTGTGAGGACGTCTTCCGAATAGATGGCAGTCTTTACTGTAAGTCTTTTTTAGGGATCTATGGGGTGATGTTGGAGCTTAGAGACTCAAACACATGATGAGATGAATCACTCTTGGTAATACTTCAAGCCACTCTTCGAAGAGGACTTCTTTCTGGCCACATTGTGGTTGGTGCACATACAAGATATTTTGCATCTCTAGAAGAGCAATTAGACTAAGGCAGAGTATTCAACGAGATTTACCGATCTTTCATGATACTCCAAAAATATGGTACGAGACATGTTCTTCAGGGATCAGACCTTCGACCAAGTCTTACACTGGGAGATCAGTGCATCCATGATATCCCTTAGTATTCCTACTTATTCCAGGGTACTTGAATGATCCTTGCTTGTGGAGAGATTTCTAGAAGAGCAGGCACCATTAGTGGGAGAAACCAATAGGCACCAGGAAGTTGAGACCTCAGAATCAGGTAGCCGACAGTAGTCACAGGGAACCAATCAGATCAATCCCTTCAGGAGATGATCCTGGGACACAGGATCAATGGTGCACGGCTCTCAGGGTAGCTCAATTCATCTGAGGGACACATTGTGTTACTCGTGCGGAGGTTAGTGAAATCTGGCATGAGATTTCCTGACCCCTTGTACGGCCGGTCAAGATATTGTTGAGAGGCCACCTAGGTAGGGGTGGTGGTAGGATAAAAGTTGTCTGCAGGGTGGCGGACATGGTAAGCGAGCTGGTTGGGTGGGAGTAGGTAGTTGGAGGTTCAAGCTATTACCACCACCACTTCCAGGTAGTCCACAATAGGCTCAGAGAGCTGGTGGATATGGATTAGTGAAAGGTGGTGTCATGGGTTCACTCAAATTATATTCTCTTTCGGGTTACTTAGGTGCAGCAAAGTGGCTGACCAAGGTCGTCTCTCAAAGGAGGAAGTAATTTAAAACAACATATCAAAGGTATTTTGAAAGTAAAATAAAATAAAATAAAATAAACAACTTATAAGGATGGGGGGTTGTTCAATGTTTATAAAATAATAATAAGAATCATGATGAAATAATATTGTACTTTTTTTTGTTTTTGAAATGAAATTTGATTAATAAAACACACCAAGAAGATGTTTTTTTAGAAAATATTTTAAAAGGCGTAATCGATATAACTCAACCTATTCACTTACTTGATAATAATTATCATTTAAATTAATATCCACTTAATTATTATCCCTTAATTTTTTAACCCTCTAACCCTACAGGAGTTAACATTATGACAAAAATGAAAAGAGTTAAACCCTAGGTCAGCTTCAAAACATGCAATCGCAGAACCCTTCTTTGAATGATGTTCAAAGTTTAGCTTATGGTTAGTGGTAAATTAGGGAACATATACATTCTTTAAACTGATTATTAATTGTGTTTAAGTATTACATTTTATATCTACAAATTTATCCAGTGTGGTCTTGTTTTACCAATTAAATTTGCGCTTCATAATTTACACAAATTCTCAACCTCGTGTGTTTTTGTATTTATTATTCAATTTCTTACTTAGTTTCTTATAATTTAAAAACTCAATTCATGGATCATATTAATTTAATTATTGTATCTCATTGATTCAAAATAAATGAATGAATAAGTTAATTGGTTTATCGATTACTAAGAAAACTACTCTTCCATGGGGGGCATAGTCATCGTAGAAACGAATTGCATTTGAAAATATTTAGAAATGGTATTACCCAATATAATTTATACTATTTTATTTCTAACCTGAATAGGAATATTAATAGAAGAATAAAAGTAAAAATAATATAAGAAATAGAAGAGAATTTAAGAGTTTATTGAAAGTAAAACAACATTACAACAAAGAAGTGGAAAAAGAAGAGAATTTTGGAGGAGATCCTATTTTTGTGTCTTACCTCCTCCAATTGTGAATTGAAATGGTATGGAACCACTTATAACATTCTAAAAATATTCTAATGAACTTCCCAACCCATCCAAATGAGAAAAACACAAATTTATAGAGTGAAGGGGAGGCTAGGTTTTAATAGGTTTCAAGTGTGGATGGGGGAATTCGTCCAAATAAAATAATATGAATTGAACTGACTGTTTGATCACTAAAATGCGTAAACCAGATGTACTTATAGAAGGATTATTTCTGTTAACATGGTTCCTAGAGCTCCTCTAATTTTTTTTTCCAAATCCAAGTAAGTACATTGAAGTTGTGACCCAAATATAGAACTGATGTCCAATCTAGAGAGTTCAACCCAACTTTGCCTTCATGGCCCATTTTCTCCTAGAAAATTCATGTTTCAACTCAGATGTCCTGAATCAAAGTTGTATCCAATTAATTCAGGAACAAATTTTCAAAATATTAAATTCAAATAATTCAAATAAAATTATTTATGTTTGAAAAACTACAATGAATCTTTAAAGGGTAAAATTAGAATTTTCATCAAATTTTCAAATGAATGATCTAATCCCAAATATTTTATAAATAAACATATTTAACACAGTTTGAGGAAATTTTTCATTTATTAAAATAAAAATATTCAACAAAATTGTGTTTTATCAACTCCCCCACACTTACCCTTTTGCACTTATGGTCAAAACCTCATATCATGTATTCAAAAAAATTGTGACAAGATACGCATGTTCATATTTTTAAATCCACATTGGAAATATAGGAAAAATAAGAATCCCATGAAGGTTCAATATCAATAAATTTTAATTTAATTGTCTCATAAATTATTTCAAAACAAAATCTAGTGAGATTAATAACCCTAACCATAAAAAAACAAGTCATGGTTCTACCATGACACTAATTCTCTACGTGTGTGTGTCAACCATTACAACCTCATAAATCCACCCTTTATTTAGTATATTTAGTTCAAATAAAACAATTATTTTTACTTGGTTTAATTTACTGAACATTTTTTATATTCCTTTGAAATCAAATTTCAAGACTCACTCACTTAAACATTATTTAAAGTCAAACCTTAAGCTTCGACCTAGATATCCCCATATGTTGTATATTTCATCACTCTTGTTATTTATTATTTTTGTTTTTTTAAGTTTCACTTGGAAAAAATATCACACTCAACTCCCAACCTTTGTTTTATCTCATCACGATACTAATTTTAATATTTATAACAAGATCAAAGTCGAGGAATAGTGGTTTTTTACCTGCCCAAGACACAACCCATATTTTTATTTTTATTTTTATTTATTTTTTTGAGAGCGTACAATAGTCAGATAATAGATAAACACGTGTATGTAAATTCAGTACAGTAATGAAACTGATCGAAAGAGAAACTAATGTATGGACCAACCAATAATTTTTTTACCTAACTTGACTATACCTTTAATTGTGTAGGAAATTTTTCACCAGACATGGTTGAGTGAAACGTTGTGTGGAGAAATCAATGATACAATTTACCATAAATAAATATCACAAATAATGTTATCAAAATCTAAAAGGTTTTATAGTGACACAACCAATCATATCATTGATGACTTTATTTTTTATAAAAATCAACTCTTGATGATGAAATCTTACTTATACTTATCATTATAACAATGAATTTTGAAAACATGCATTTTCCATATATTCCATATCTAAATGAGTGTCTTACATTGTATGTTTTTTTTTTTGAAAATTATAACAAAAAAACATAATAGAAAACACACAAAAAACACAAATATGAAAATCCTAAATAACTACCTCAAAATGTTACCCTCTCCCCCACATTTAAAATATTTCATTTTCCTCAATATGAACCCATTAGATGATATGTGCGCAGGAAATTAAGAATTTTAAATAGGAAAAAAACATAAAAGTGAAAGGGTTATAAACAACCTGATATTCTCAAGTGATGATGGGGTCTTGCAGTGTGATGAAATCCACTACATCAGTAAAAAGTCTCCCAATGTATTTCTTAAAAAAATTCCATTGACTGTAAATATCCTTCATATGTCCTCTAGTGTGATCTCCACTACACTATAAAGAAAAACATTATATAAAATATAAGGACCTAACCATCTGGAACACAACTTACCAGGAATCAGCTTCAGCCGTGAACTATTGGGTAGTACTTTCTCTCCAATATGAAAATACCTTTTTGGATCATTATTCCATGATATTCTTTTGATCTTTCCTTGTAGAGCCTCGAGTTATCATATTTGGAAAATCAAATCTCTTCAAGCTCTTGAATTTTCAACTTCCGTTGAATTCTATCTTGGGCCAAATCCATGTTGCATTTATTTATTTCCCAATATACACAATGCTCGACTTCCATGGGGAGATGAAAAGCTCTTCCAAAAACAATCTGAAATGGGGACATACCGATGGGGGTCTTGTATGTTGTTCTATAAGCCCACAATGTGTTATCCAAGTGCTTGCTTCAATCTTTCCTATTCGACTGCATGGTTTTTCTCCAAAATTTATTTCAACTCATGATTTTAAACCTCAGCCTAGCCATTTGTTTGGGGGTTGTATGGTGTTGATTTTTTGTGTGTCACCATATACTTATGAAGGAGGGAATCCAAATTATGATTATAGAAGTGTGTCCCCTGGTCACTAATGATAGCCTTTGGTACTCCAAACCTGAAAAAAAATTATGTCTTGACAAAGTCCACTACAACATGTGAATCATCAGTCATGGTGGCCTTATCCTCCACCCATTTACTCACATAATAAATAGTAACCAAAATATACAAAAAAACAAATGAACTAGGAAAAGTACCCTTACAATCGATGCCCCATACATCAAAAATCTCATCGAATAACATGGTTTGTTGGGGAATCTTGTGTCTCCTAGAAATGTTACCAGTGTGTTGGCAACATGAGCGTGACTTACAAAACACATTAGCATCATGGAATAAGCTAGGAAAATATAATCTAGAGTCTAATACTTTCCTAGCTATTTTTTGGGTCCAAATGTGTCCTCCACATAAGAGTGTGTGATAGAAATGTAGAACAGACTCAAACTCATGATCGAGAACACACCTCCTAATAACTTGATCACTACACATGCGCCAGAGGTATAGATCATCCCAAACATAAAATTTTGACTCATTCTTTAACTTTTGGACTTGATGCTTCTTTAAATTTTCAATAATTTTAGAGGAAATGAATTAGTTTACTAAATTAGCATACCAAGGATGCGTAGCAGAGATGGAATAAAGATACTCATCGGGGAAAGTGTCTTAAATTGGTACCTGGTCCAAGGTGACAGTCTCTAATATGTTAGTAATCCTACTCATGTGGTCTACCACCAAGTTCTCTAATCCCTTATTTTCATTTATCTCAATATAAAATTATTGAATAAGGGGCATCCAATGGATAAGTTTGGGGTTTGCATCTGGCTTCTTCAAGAGGTACCTCAGAGCAGCATGGTCAGAAAAAACAACTACTTTAGAGCCTAATAAATATGAATAGAATTTATCTAAAGAAAATATAAAGACAAGAAACTCATTTTCTGTGGTTGTGTAATTTTATTGGGACAAATTAAATTTCCTCAAATCATAGGTAATCACATGTGAACATCCCTCCACCCTCTGAGATAAGACAGCTTCGACTGCAAATTTAGTGTTGTCACACATAAGATCAAAAGGAAGCTCCCACTGTGGGGGATTTATTATTGGTGGAGTGGTCAAACACTTCCTTATCTCATCAAATAATGTCCTCCAAGAATCATCAAACATAAAATTAGAATCTTTTTAAATTAATCATGGCATAGGAAGATCAATCTTACTAAAATCGTTGATGAAGCACTGATAAAATCCTGCATACCCTAGGAAAGATCTAACATCACAAACACGTGAAGGATATGGTAAGGATGAAATAATATCTACCTTAAAATATATAAACCTATAACCCATGTTTTGACACTACATGCCCAAAGAAAATTCCATGATCTACCATGAAATTACACTTTTCAAAGTTTAAGACCAGATTCTTCTCAATACAATGATTCAAAACCTTTCCCAAACTAGAGATACAATCATTAAATGAAGACTCATACACTGAAAATTCATCCATAAATACCTACATTTAGGTCTCAATGAAATATGAAAAAATATTCACCATGCATCTCTGGAAGGTGCCTAGATAATTGAAAAGTCTAAATAGTATCCTTTGGTAAGAAAATGTGTCGAATTGAAAAGTGAATGTTGTATTCTTCTGATCTTATGGGGCTATAGGAACCTGAAAATATCTAGAAAATCAATCCAAGAAATTGTGTTTTCACAACTAGTCACTCAAGCATTTGATCAATACATTGGACGGAGAAATGGTCCTTACAATTGTATTGATTTAGTTTCCTATAATCAATACACACGCACTAAATATTTTTCACCTTCATTGGAACTAAATCCTATTTATCATTTTTTAACAATAGTAACACCAATTTTCTTAGGCACAACCAAAATAGGACTTACCCATTGTGAATCTAAAATGGGATAAATTATACATGCCTTGAGTAATTTTTCAACTTCTTTTTTAACAACTTCCAGAAGAGTTGCATTCGGTATCATTTGTGGATGCCTCACTAGTATATCCACATCCCCTAAAATAATTTTATGCAAGAAAATGGAGGGGATAATACCATATATTTCATCCAAGGTCCACAAAATTTCCCTAATGTTCTCCCTAAAAATATTCCAAAGTTTTCTTCATGTTCAAAATGGATATTGTTAGCAATTATAACAAATAATCTATCACCGATCAACAAGTATGGGTATTTTAGATTTGGTGGAAATGGATTGATTTCTAATGTAGGGGGTGATGTATGGATGGAGAAATTAAAAGAACTGAAATTTGTGCACAATGAACATCAGTATCATAATATACATCATCAAAATCATAAAATAAAGAATCAAATCCATCATCATACTCAATGTCCATTTCATAATCAAAGTTCTCATGATCAAAATCAAAATATGAATCCATTTCAAAATCAAATATAAGAGAGGTTTGTTCATTAAGAACAGGTGTGTAATTGCTCTTAGACATCAAACCAGAACCAATACTCATAATCTCCCTAAGAATAGGACAATTAAATTCCATGGGGTTTTTATTTGGTGGTTAAAAATGGGAGATGACAAAATCAGAATGGTCCTCTAAAGGGAACTTCATTGAGTCCATAACATTAAATATCACAACTTCATCTCCAAACTCTATGGAAAGTGTGCCCTCATGAAAATTTATGATATTTTTTTCAGTTTTAAGGGAGGGCCTACCTAAGATATTGGGAGCATGATAACTTAAATGATAATCCTCCATGTTAATAACATGGAAATATAATGGGAAGATCATGTCTCTTACCCAAACAAGTACATCCTCAAGGGCTCCTGCAGGTTATGTTGTAGCTCTATTCTCCAACTACACCACTACTCTCATCGTCTTCAACTCACCAACCTATAAAGAAGAGGATACAGAGTGAGGCATCACATTTATGGAATCTCCCAAATCAAAAAGAGCATCATAAAAGTGCAACTCCCCTATGGTGCATGGTATGGTGAATGTCTTGGGATCCTTGCACTTTTTTGGAATTTATAGAGTTTTTGTAATGAGTTCTGAAACATTCCTTCCAAGATTAATCGTCTCATTTCCCTTGATCTCTCTTCTATTGGTACAAAGTTATTTTAAGAATTTCTCATACCTTCGGATTTTATTGATGGCTTCAAGTAAAAGGATATTGATCTCCACATGCTTTAATGTGTCCAAAATATCTTTTTTCATCACCTATTCAGTCATATTCTTGGTTTGTACAAGCCTTTTTGGAAAGGTAAGGGTTTTAGGAGGAACATAATCAATCTTTTTCTTACCTTTGTCTTTCTCCTTTGGTTTCTCATCAGCCGGTCTTGAATGGGGCTTCTCTGGAGTTGAGGTGAATATGTGTGGAACAATAGGTGCAGATGTATCAGTTTTTTGCATACCACTTCTCAATTTGATATAAATAGAATTTCCCTTGTGATTTGTTGTAGGTTGGGAAGGTTTATTTTCAGAGTTCATACTTACCAGTTCATAGAGGTTAGTGTAAATATGGATCATTTGAGTTTGTATCTCCATCAGCTCCAAACCTTGACTCTTTATCTCATTCTTTTGATTAAGAACAATTTGTTTCAAAAGATCATCAATATTAGAATCTACCTTTTTTTGAGAATTCCCTTGTTTTTGTCCTTTTGATTCTTGGGATTCAAATATTCTTTGGAGTTTTTGGAAACCCTACTAGTAAGGTGGAGGCTGCTGGAAGTTTTGTTGAAAAGGGGGGATTTTTTGTTTTTCAAAGCCATACCTCTGGTCCAATTAATCCTTCCACCCTTGGTTGTATGTTGGTTAAAAGGAATAATATTTCTTTTGGGTATTTGGATGTTGTTGATGTTGATATGGTCTCTTAGGTAATACAGTTTCACAATCCTCTGACTCTTGTAATTGGGGAAACAGTCAGTCGAGTGGTTTGTTTCAGTGAAAATTACACAAGATCTCACAGGATTGGGTTGGGGTGTAATTTGAGTCAAAGAAATCTACCTCACCATAGTTTTCAATTCATCCAACTTGGTATCAATTAAATTAATTTTACGAGAATATGGACTTACCTGATGTACTCCCCTAACATGTAGTGTACCTCGATCAGCAAATTGTTGGGATTTTTCTTCCATCTTTTCAATCAATACATGTGCGGCTACTGGTGTTTTTTCCACCAATTATCCTCCATCTACGGAATCCATCGTGATCCTCTCTATAGGTGTGTGTCCTTCATAGAAGTACTAGATTATGATTTGCTCACTAATTTTCGGATGTGGACAGCTTGTGCAGAACTTCTTCAATTGCTCCCAGTACTTAGAAATTGACTCCCCTTGTTCTTGTTTGATCCCCAAGATCTCCTTACGAATGGAAGTGGTCCTTGATTATGGAAAAAATCTCTGCAAGAAAATACGTTTCAAATCGTTCCAACATGTTACGTCTTCAGGTTGTAAATAATGCATCCAGTCTTTTGTAGCTCCATCAAGTGAGAATGGGAATGCTCTTAGTTGTATTTGATCTTCAAAGACATTTCTTGGTTTAAGGTTTGAGAAAACATCATTAAATTATTTTATATGTTTATTGGGATCCTCGCTAGTGATCCCATGAAATTTTGGAAGTAGGTGAATTAACCTATATTTTAGTTCAAAATCGAATTCGAGATTTGTGTATACAATACAATTTAGATGATAGTTAATATCCAGTGCAACTAATTCTTGAATGGTTATATTAAGTTCATTATTATTATTTTCCAACATTGGTTCTTATTTTATGTTATATTTTTAAGTTCTTACAATTTCAATGTTCTTATAGTGGAGGAATTCCCTGGTTGGGTAAATACCCACACTTCCCATAGATCGAGATTGTCTGATTCGAGCCATAAGGTTGCGTTCAATCTAGAGGTCTAGATCAAAGAGATCCTCAGGATGAGATCATGTCATAAATTATATAAATTAATAAAATTATACCATATTATCATGAGAATAATTTTCAATTGATAGTATCATAGAGAATAAAACATAGAGGAAGAAGAAAGGGAGAGAGAAGCAAACAAAAATTGAGAAAGGGGAAAGAATAAGGAATAATGAAGATAAAAAAGGATAAAATAAAAGTGAACAAATACCTATAATTATTTGAATAAAATACTTTCCTCCCCAGTAAAATTTCCAATTCAAAAGGTTTTATCCTGGTCTCTCTCAAGTGATATTCGGTTTTGATTTATTTAGGTGTAGCAGAGTGGCTGACCATGGACGTCTCTCAAAGGATGAAGTAATTTAAAACAAAATATCAAAGGTATTTTGAAAGTAAAATAAAATAAAATAAACAACTTAGAAGTATGGAGGGTTTTTCAATGTTTATAAAATAAGAATAAGAATCATGATGGAAGAAGATTGTATTTTTTTGTTTTTGTTTTTGAAATAAAATTTGATTAATAAAACACAATGAGAATTTGTTTTTTAGAAAATAATTTAAAAGGAGTAATTGATCTAACTCAACCTACCCACATACTTATTAATCATTATAATTTAAATTAATATCCACTTAATTATTATCCCCTGATTTTTTAATCCTTGAAACCTATGGGAGTTAATATTATGACAAAGATAAAAAGAGTTAGACCCTAGGCCGGATTCAGAACAAGCAATTGCAGCACCCAGCTTTGATTGACATTATAAGTATAGATTATGATAATTGATAAATTAAAGAACATATATACCCTATAAAATGAGGATTAATTATGTTTAGGGATTATATTTTAACTCTAAAAATTTATCCTTTGTGGTCTTGTTTTACCGATTAAGTTTGTGCTCTCACAATTTACACAAATTCTCAACCTCGTGTGTTTTTGTGTTAATTGTTCAATTGATTAATTAGTTTCTTATAATTTAAACACTAAATTCATGTATAATATTTATTTTATTATAGTATCTCATTTATTCAAAATAAATGAATGAAGAAGGAAAGAGGACAATCAATTACTAAGAAAAATACTCTTCCATGGGTGGCGTAGTCATTGTAGAAATGAATTTCATTTGAAAAGATTTAGAAAGGGTATAACCCAATCCCATTTAAACTTGTTGATTTCCATCCCAAAGTGGAAGATTAAGATAATAAAAAAATTGGAAATAATAGAAGAAATGGAAGAGAAGATAAGAGTTTATTGAAAGTACAACAACATTACAACAAAGATGAGGAAATGAAGAGCATTTTGGAAGAGATCATAACTTGTTAGCTTCCCTCCTCCAATTGTGAATTGAAATGGTATTGAAACACTTATCCTATACTCCAAATCTATTAATTCAAGTATCCACCCCTCCAAATGACAAAAATACATATTTATTGAGTGGAACAGAGGCAAGGTTTTAATACATTTCAAGTGTGAATGGGGAAATTCAGCCAAACAAAATAATCCAAATTACATCATCTGTTTAACCACAAAAAACATGTAAACCAGCTAACCTTCCAGAAGGTTGATTTGTGTGAAAATGGTTCCTCAATATCCTCTAAAAATTTTGGCCTAATCTAAGAAAGTATATAGAATTTATGGCCCAAATACAAAACTGATGTCCAATATGGAGAGTCCATCCCAAATTTAACTTCATGGACCATTTTATCCAACCAAATGCATGATTTAACTTAGATGTACTGAATAAAAGTAGTATCCAATTAATTCAAGAATACATTTTCAAAATATTAAGTTCAAATAATTCAAATAAAATTATTTATGTTTGAAATACTAAAGTGAATTTTTAAAGGAAAAAACTGTAATTTTTTTTTAAATTTTCAAATGAATGATCTAATCCCAAATATTTTATAAATAAACATATTTAACATAATTTGAGGAAATTTTTGAATTTATTAGTGATAAAATATTCAAAAAAAATTGTGTTTTATCAATGAGTCCATATACATGTGATGGAGGCTTATGACCTCGAGGCTTCAGGGATGATTATAGGTACGATCTGTGTCTTTTCCACCTTAGATGCAGTTCTAATAGACATAGGTTTCAGTCATTATTTTCTTTCCACAAACCTTGTTCTAGACTTGAAGACTCTGGTTGAACTATTGAATCAACACATATTCTTAGAGACTCCTATGGGATGAGATTTTGTGATTACACACTGGTGTTGATAGTGTAACCTTACTCTTGGAGGCGAGTGGTTCAGTTGGGATCTCTTGGTAGCAGTGTCGATCCCTTACGACGTCATTATCAGTATGGATTTGTTATCCATAGTTAATGTTTAGATTGACAATTTTAGGCATAGAGTGTGGTGTGACCATAGTGATGAGACTAGGTTTTCCTTTGTTGTTAAAAAAGATATGCAGGCTGTGTAAGATGGACTTACACATAGGAGGGTCCAGTTGATCACTCATTAGCTGGATATCCTGACCCTCAGTGTGGTGGATGATTTGAGTCCATATTTTCCTATAGTGGTGACAGAGTATAATGACATCTTTATTGAGGATATTCCAGGATTATATCCTTGCAAGGATGTAGAATTCATTATTTATCTACACCTTGGCATAGCTCTGATACCTACACCTGCATATAGGATGCCTCCAAAAGATCTTCGTGAGAAGAGGGTGCAGTTGAAGGACTTGTATAGGAAGGGCTTCATGAGACCCAGTGTTTCACCCTAGGAATCCCTAGTTTTTTTCTCCAATAATGCATACGGGAGATTGAGGTTATTTTTAGACTTATGGCACCTGAACCAAGTGACTGTGAAGATTTAGTATCGACTACTGAGGATCGATGACCTCTTCGATCAGTTGAAAGGGTTGTGGTGGTTCTTGAAGTTTGACCTTAGATGTGGTTATCACCAGCTATGAGTACGGGATAAGGAAATACTGAATATGGAATTCAGATGTCGTTACATCCACTATGAGTACTTGGTGATGCCGTTTGGCATGAAGAACACCCTATCAATGTTCATGGGACTCGTGAGCTGGATCTTTCAACTATACCTAAACCGGTTCATGATGGTCTTTATTGATGAAATCCTAGTGTACTCATCATCCAAAGAGGAGCACGAGAAACACTTGAGGATGTTCCTGGACACACTCTAAGAGAATCAGCTTTACGAGAATCTCTCAAAGTGTCAGTTCTGGATTTGGGAGTCCATTTTATAGGACATGTTATTTCAGAGGCTGGAGTTGTAGTGGATCCAATGAATATTGAGGCAGTGCTTTCTTGGGAGCCACCCAAGAGTGTTACCAAGGTTCAGAGCGTCCTTGGTTTGGATGGGTACTATCGGAGGTTTGTACCATAATTTTCCAGAGTGGAAGCATCCTTAACAACTTTGACACAAAAGGGGGAGTCTTTCATGTGGATGAAGAAGTGCTAGGAGAGTTTTTAGGAGTTGTGGTAGAGATTTGTGAGTGCTCCCAACTTGAGATTTCCAAAGGACGGTACTGAGTACGTAGTTTTCTGTGATGCATTAGAAACTGAGCTCGATTGTGTCCTCATGCAGGGTAAAGTGATGATTTCATATGGTTCAATATATTTGATTCCACATGACAAGAACTATGCAACCCATGATCTTGAGTTAGTAGTGATAGTCTTCTCTTTGAAGATGTGTAGACACTACCAGATGGGATATCAATTTATCTTCTACAATGACCACAAGATTCTCAATTATATCCTATCTCATAATGATATGAACTTGAGATAGAGGAAATGGATAGAGTTCCTACATGAATATGAATTTGATATTTTCTATACTTCTAAGAAGGGGAACATTGTGGCAGTTTCTCTTAGTAGGATATCTAGTTCACAGTTACTGAATGAGGCATCAGAGCAGTTGTTCTCATTGCAGATATCCTTTGTGGATAGGGGTGGATCATTTTATATCTAGTCCATTTTTTTACCCCACCACTATTATATTGAGTCAGGGAGTCACATCATTGGGATACCTACTATGATACTTTACATGCTCAGATGTCCACAGGGAATTCCCCT
The DNA here is from genome assembly GCA_963277665.1 of Viscum album. Lineage (NCBI taxonomy): Eukaryota > Viridiplantae > Streptophyta > Magnoliopsida > Santalales > Viscaceae > Viscum > Viscum album. The sequence goes on from OY728155.1 coordinate 732,198,438, forward strand.
TGTGTATATTCCAAAGGTGGGGAGCATGTCATTCTTTTTAGAGGGTGCACATTAGTACCAGTGGCATTGCAGGATGAGGTTTTGAGGGAGTTCCATGCATAACCTTTGCAAGTACATCTAGGTATGCTGAAGATATACCAGGACCTCTGAAATCATTTTTTGGTGGCCAAGGATTAAGAAGGGAGTTTCAAAGTTTGTTTCTAAATGCCTCACTTGTCAGTAGGTGAAGGTCGAGTACTTGGTTCTAGTGGGTTTTACTCAACCCCTTGAGGTTCCGGAATAGAGTTGGAATGGGATATCGATGAACATTATGATATTTTTACCACCTATGTCTAGGGGACACGATACTATCTAGGTGATCATTGACTGAATCACCAAATTGGCCCATTTCCTAGCTATTTAGGAGTAGACTTCAGTAGAGAGATTGGGAAGCCTCTATGTGCAAGAGATAATTCAACTCTATAGAGTTCCATCAATGATAGTATTAGATTGTGATTCTTGCTTTACATCTGGATTGTGGAAGGTATTTTAGGAGGAATTTGTGACTCAGTTATGCTTAAGCATAGTGTTTCACCTATAGATGGATGTTTAGACAGAGTGGACCACAAACGTTATGGAGAAAATTCTACGGTCTTTTATATTAAATTTTGACCATAGTTGGGAGGATCACCTACCCCTATTAGAGTTTTGTTACAAAAATAGCTAACATCCCACCATCAATATGTCATCATTCGAGACCTTTTACAGGTGACCCTGTAGGTCACCACTTTGCTGGACAGACCCAGGAGAGTTAGTACTCATGGGCTCGGAGTTGGTGAAGGAAACTAAAAAGAGGGTGCAGATCATCTAGGAGTGGATGAAGACTATACAGAGCTGTTAGAAGTCTTATGTTGACTGATGAAGGAGTCCTTTTTAGTTTTAGTAAGGATACCAAATGTTCCTTCAGGTCTCACCTTGACACATATTATGGAGATTTATCCAGGGAGTCAATTCATATCTGAGGTTCATCGAACCTTTCCTGATACTATATAGAGTTTCTTGAGGTGGTGTAACACTTGGATCTATCTATTTAGTTAGAGTGGGTACATGACATCTTCCACATGTTTCATCTGAGGAGGTATGTGCATGACCCATTGCACTACATTGATTGGGGAGATCTAGACATCAACGATGGGGGAACTTTTGCTGACTACCCAGTAGAGATCAAGGATTGATAGGAGAGGAACATTCATGGGTGGTCGATTCCTCTAGTGTGTGTTCGGTGGCATCATGGGAATCTCCATAAGAGCACATGGGAGTGGGAGGCTTAGATTCGGGCTCAGTTCCCTCATTTTTTTGAGTAGCCCTTTGTTTTGGGTTTTGAGGATGTAAATCCCTAAGGTGGGGAGAATTTAATGACTCTTATTTTTTTGATCTTATTTTTAGAAATTATTTTGGAAAATTACAAGACCAGGAACTGAGCCAGCATACAATTTTGAGATCCGGTATTCCTAGAACAATTCATTGAAAAATTTTGAAGTTTTTAATAGCATGCACGCATGGCCTTCCTTAAAATGTGGAATATATTTTTAAATGGGTTACCAAATCAGAAATTAGAGGATACCATTGAGCTCACAATGATGGATTTACCATAAGAATGACCTAAATTTGGTTGGCATGGGTCATCTGAAGACAAATTCACCAAGGACATAACCGTAAAAAAATTAGTTTATTTTAAAATCCTAATAACTCATGAACGATGACTCAGATTAAAAATATAAGACAAATGTTCGGTTCATAACGTGGTGATTTTACTAGGCATGACTTAACCTTAGTTGGTGAGGGTCTTCTATAGAAAGACCTAAAAAGGACATAATTTTCATAAAATGATTTAAATGTAAATTATTTTATTAACACAACGATTGTTTCCCCTTTAAATGTATAGTTATATAATTTCCTCAGGGTTGGCCGCTCAAACCCTGGAGATTCAGACAACCATTGGAGAGCTTTTTCTGGGAATGATTGTAGATAAAAGTTTGGATCGCGGATCGTCACTCCGACGGAGCTGGAGGATCTCATCAACGAAGGAAACATAATCGTTCATCATCAACGTCTGATACAAACTCCAAGTAGGGTGTTTTATTTCATGTTTATTTTCCCCATTATATATTTTCATGATTAACATTGGTCAATCCATGAATATATTGATCCATAGTTCGATTGCTGTAGTATGGTTATTAAATTGGGGGGTTAATTAATGGGAGTTTGTTTTATATTCTTCTTTGTTATTTGAACTAATGAGAACGAATTAATACTGACAAGAGAAAAGGATGATGTTCATTCCTTGGGTGTTATTTATGCTTCATTAATCCCATGTTCTTCATGTTCATCATTGTTAGACCCCTGTGGCCATGGTTCGGCATGTCGGGAGGATCCAAACGTGATTAGATCCCCAGATTGGAGGCAAACTAACAATGAAGGTTCGGTCTATATAGATCAAATCCTGAGGAGTGCATATCTACGACCATTTTGAAATATGAGCACTGGTGGTGGTGGATTACAGTTGTGATAGTAGATCGGGCCATGTGGGATGTAGAGGAGTGGATCTGAAAGATGCAAAGTCGATGGAGTCGGGGATGTGGTGACGTTATAGGAAACGACGAGGTAGCTGCATGACGCGGCAGGGCAGCCACATGGAGTGGTGGCTATTGTCATGGGCGACTGCGTTGAGTGGAGGTTGTAGTCAAGTGGTTCATGTGTGAAAGACCAAATGGCATGTGATCGAGCAGGCTGAGCTAGGGCAGGTAGTTTGGTCTTAGGTGGATTGGGCTGAGCCCAAGCAGAGCAGGTCGGTTCGAACCAGATGGAGTGGGAAATGTCGGCATAGACGGATCATGATGGTTCATCCAAGTGGACTTTACTAGATCTGGGTTGGTCCCCAAATTGACCCAAGGAAATTTCATGGTAGTCCACCAAGGCAGCTCGAGCTGTCACGGCATGGTCGACTACCACGGTCAGTCCACAACCTAGCGAACCCCCCTTCTGAAATTTTCAAATGGCCATAACTTTCAAACCAGATGTCTGTTTAATGAGCTGTCTACAGCTTTGGGACCCTTATAACAAGAAATTCATTTAAATATATCCTAAGTGAGTTTTTTTGGGAGTGTTCATATGACCTAATGTCTTTAGGAGTGTGTTTTTTGAGAACAAACGTTCTTCGAGAAAAAATTTGTGTGCTTGTCTGTGACTTAGAGATTGTGTGTCTTATGAAGACTATGTGTCTTATAGATATTGTGTGTCCTATGGAGACTATGTGTCTTATGGAAACTCTTTGTATTATGGATATTATGTGTCTTGTTGATACTGTGTGCATTATTGGATCGAGTATATATAAATGTTCCTAATATATTTTATGTAGACATATATTTGTATGGAGTTGACTATGAATTCCTTAGTGGTATTCCTTCATGGTATTTCCTTCATGGTATTTCCTTGTGGTATTTCCTTTGTGGTATTCGTTTGTGGTTTTTAGGTGTCCTACTGTGTATTGTTTAACTCACCCCTATACGGGATTTCCTCACATGTGTTGAGTGTTGTGTAGACGATCGACTCTTCGATGGAGTTCTAGGCAGACTAGGACTAGGCGGTGCCTTGTGAGACTGGACAAGTCGAGGTGTGTTTCAGAATCTTTTCTGATGATAGCCCCAGTACCTCTTACTTTACAAGTTGGACTTATGACTACGGACTATTTTCTTTTGGTGGTCTTCTTTTGGACCTATTTACATTTGAGTACTTACATTTTTTTACTCCGGTTGTGGGATATAGTGGTTTCCATGAATTGTTTACTTAGTGATTTTTAATTTAATAATCATTGGCTTGGAGATGTGTGTGTTCATACAAGTACTTAATAAAATGGATCCCATTTGTGGGATATTAATACTTGGTGCTAGTCACTAGCCCCTGGCCTATTAGAGGTGGGCTTGGGGTAGTCACGGCATGGGCCCCTATGGGACAGGTTGTGACACATATCGTCATCATGATATCTATTAGAGGGATTTTATGATGTCCTTATATGATTATTTCTATCCATATTCATTGAGGTACAATATATCCAAATCTTTTATGCTCTTGGAATTGGGTGCTTTGTCAGTTATGGTCTATTATTCCCATTTCATAGAGATCTATTATTTCTCACTTATTCTGTTAGGTGACTAGTTATCTAAATTTAGGTTATTTTAGAATGGTCTTGGGTATGAGATCCAATCATAATTGAATTTTTTTCACTTACTATCATAACTATAATAGTAAATTTTCCATTTATCATTGATTTTAACCAAATAGAGGTTGGGGGTGTGAGTTACGGTTGTTTGGTGCCTAGATCTAGAACTACATCAATAAAAAGTAGAAAGCATCTTTTCGAGCTTTCACATAGAGATACTAGTATCCAAGGTGCACACTCAGGTATCCATGTGAGGTTATATTATCACGGTAGGCTAGTATATAAGATACCCTAGTGTACTATAGACCTAGTCAAGTTCCATCCTTGTGGCATGATGGGTCATCTCCACGTCTTTTGGAGAGATTTTTCTCAAGTAACTGGTGATAGAGTGTATGAACTGACTCCACTTTCAAGAGTGGGATAGTATCTTATTTTTAGGCATGTGACTAGAGTGTGACTGTCTGATCAGGCTAAGGTTGTGGATATGTATGGGGTACCTTGACACTAGACTTACAGGGCCAGCAAAGAAGACCTGTTCTAGGTAGACAATATATATCTTAGGGTCTCATATCAGGCTCAATGTATATAGTTTAATCGATACCTGAGGAGAATATTGTCGGACCTTCTATAGTGAGAGGAACTATTCTAATAGCCTCTATTATAGTATCTTCTCTTTTGAATGTAGGTTATCACATCCCTTTATATCTGAGCCTTTTTTGTAGATCCTTGGTCTCAATGTTCAGATTTCATATAGACTGATGACACTCGATACTTTTTGGGGGATTCAATCAAATAGTTTATACAAGTTTTGGGGGTTCCCCCTCAAGATAGTAGGGTTTTTATTCTTATGGGACCTCTTTTCCATGAGATGATATGGTTTGAAAAAATTCTTGAGATAGATTGGTTGGTTCCCTATTCTGATTACATTGACTTCTATTGCCAAAGGGTGACTTTGAAATCACAAAATAGTAGAAAATTTATTCAAAAATGTGAGTGAGATTTATAGGAAATATGAGCTAGATCCAAGAACCATGGGCTGGGATGGATGGCAGCCCATATTTCTAGCTTTTATCTGGATGATCGGGGAATGTGTCAGGTGTATTTCCCTCCAGTGGTAGAATATTTCATGGATGTTATCCCAGATTAATTTTCAGGAAAACCTCAAAAGAGAGAGGTATATTTTTCCATCGACCCATTTCTAGGATCCACACCAGTATCCATTCCTTCTTATAGGATGTAAACTATTCAGTTGCATAAGTTCAAGAGGTAGCTAGAGGATTTGGAAGCTAAGGGTTTCATTTGACCTAGTTCTTTGTCTTGGGTTTCACTAGTTCATTTCACCAAGAAGGCATATGATACCCTCAATATTTTCATATATTATCAATGTTTAAACCTTATTATAGTTAAAAACTGGTATCCATTACCTCGTATAAATGATCTCTTCAACTAGCTCTGAGGAGAAAGGGTTTTCTCAAAGATTTATTTGAGATCAGGTTATCATCAGGTTCTTGTTAGGCCTTCATATATACCACGTAAATAATTCCATAGTAGATATGGCTTATACGTGTATTTGGTCAATCCATTTGATCTCATGAATATTCCAATAGTTTTCATGGCTCTGATGAATTGGATTTTTCACCCGTATCTGGATTTGTTTGTGGTGGTATTTATGGATGATATCTTGGTGTATTCTCACACTCAACACAACCATTCCAAACATCTTGATATTGTATTTAATTCACTAAGAGAGAATCATTAATATTATAAGATTATAAATTTACACTTTTTGATGGACAAAATTCACTTCCCATCCCACGTTATCTCATAAAAAGGAGTATCAGTTAACCTAGTGAAGCTAAGAGGTGTAGTTTCATTGGATAATCCCAAGAACATATTTGATATATATATTTTCTTGGGGATATATGGTTATTACAAGAACTTAATTCATTAATTTTCATTCCTAGAATTACCTCTTATGGGATTAAATAATGAGGGTGTTAAGTTCATATGGTTAGAAGCATATGAGAACCCCTTTCAGGAGCTAAAAGGGATATTGACCTCAGTATTGATTCAGATTCTGCTAGAGCTTGGTAGAAGTTATATAGTTTATGGTGATGCATTATGTTTTAGAATAGGATCATTTTTTATGAAATAGAAATGATTCATGGTGTATGGGTCTGATCATTTGAGATCATATGAGAGGAACTACCCAATTCATGATCTCGAGTTAGCCATTATTGTTCACGTCATACATTGTTAGTGACATTACTAATCAGGAGATCATTTTTTGATGTATACAGATAACAAAAGCCTCAAGTACATATTGTTACAATGTGATTTTAATCTCCAACAATGAATTTGGTTTGAATACATGTAGTCTTTCAACTTCAATCTTTCTAATATGCTTAGTAAGGGTAATGCAGTTACTGATGTGCTGAGCAGGAAGACTCAAACACATGTATTTTATGAGGCCATTAGAAAATGGTATATTATGGACATATTTTATAATATTAATTTGGATGTTCAAGAATATCAAGGATAGTTTTTAATTTCATCATTATCAATTACCTATTCACTTATAGAGAGAGTGGAGATTATATAGTTATCAGATCTTGAGGAATATGTCTTATGGGAGAGCATTGAAAATGAGGAACCAAATCCTTGTTGTCTCATTGATGAGAATTAGATCTTATTAATTCATGGATGTTTATGGGTTCATAAAAACTTCTGATATAAGTTTATGCAAGAGTATCATTCCTTGTTATGCGTAGTACATCATGGTCTTACAAATATGTATCATGATTTATACTGCCCATACTAATGTTCGGGGATGAAAAGGGAGATAGTTGGGTTTGTGTTGGTACTAAGGCACACAGAAAAATCCATTCATCTTGTGATTTTAAAATTTTCATCACCAAAAATGATGAAACTTTTCATCTCTAGCTATTCAATTTTTGGTACAATCTAAGGGTCTTGTGTGAATTAAACAAAGCATTGAAAATAAAAGGAACACATACCTTGTTTGAAACGAAGCATGCTCGACTGCATCTAATCACCGGTGATCATTGATCGAATGATCCAAAGTTTAACCCCTCTAGATCATTCACACATTCTCTAAGAATATGTATTTTTTCTTTTAGTTGAATTTTGGGTGCTAGCACAGAGCTCTGAAGAATCATTTAGCAGTGCGATAATCACCTCGACCTCTTACCATCGATCTAATGAAGGTGTGATTGGATTGGTGCTCAGAGAGAGGATTTATCTCTCTAGAATGTGTTAGGATAGAGAGTATCTAATTCTGTTAGAATAAATAGCACAATAAGAGTGATCTCTCTCTCTGATTATAAAGTGGATTATTCAATTACCCGGATAGGGTTCCCCGATCCCCAGAAATAAAACATCCACTAAATAAGCTATAAATAAATAATTATGATGATATAAACTACATAATAAATATTATTTATATTTTCTCACATACATATAATATATATTAAATTTATTACATGATAAACTTAATTCATTTAATTCAATGCATAATTCCTTCTAATTTTAAACAAATATAAAGGGTGGGTTGTAGCTGCCAACGGCAGCTCACATGCTTACAAAAAAACATGCAAACAAACTGGCCTGGGAACTTGACCCCATGATGGATTCCCCAAAAAATATTAACCAAACCTAGAATATAAAAATAATATTCATTTAAATAATATTTTTCATGTTTTCAATTAATACCATGTGAATACTTTTAATAAATAAATTCAACACAATTATTCTATACATAAATAATAATGAATTAATTTATTCATCAGAAATTGATAACTTGGAAAAATCTCAGACCTCATGGTGGGTCCCACCATGTCCTATATGTGTATTCACCATAATAGGGAAGATTATTGAATATTCTATTGTGTGTGAACCTCTAGGAACTTATCTCAATAGTAGTGAATAGTATTCACAGACCAAGAGTGGAATCTAGAAACCCATCAAGGCCCCTAAATAGATGAGGAATAGTCATAGAAATGAAAAACAACCTATGAACATGAAATGTGTAATATAATATATTTTTCATTAGATATATCATGAAGTAAGATGAAAACATGTGTCATTGTCCTTTATTTATTTTTTGTTGATATATCTAAATAGACTTATCTTCGACTACCATGGACAATGATTTATGAAGGTACTATTATCCTAATCAACTAGGCCTGAGATATTTACTTCCTCGACTTAGTAGTGATAAATTCAATCTTGACCATTCAACCAATTTCATTCCACCAATGAAGCACGCAACACTAGCTACCACACCATGTTTTCATTATCATGGTTTTTGCCTTACATCAAAGTCCACAATCAAATGGAAAACATTGATAATGATCTCAATTTAGGAGACCAATACTCATGTATATAGATAGGAACAACCAATGAAACTAGAAACATGTGGTTTTCCTATTGGTAGGTATTTCCTCATGATCCCATCTACCAGATATCACCAAGTGTGAAGCTCGTGAGAATAAGTCTCAATGCTTATGATCCCCCAACACCTGATAGTTAGACATCAACATTTTCTAGTTAGTATGATTAATCTAGACTATAAGAAATATGTTTGAGATTAATTTCATAGTATCTCTAGGTTCTCATTATATCCTGGAATATGCTATAACCTTTTTATATACCAAATAATCTATGTAAATTGCCATTTTAATAGTAGATACAGAAATATCAACACTATAATGGTAAGTATACATCATGTATAACTAACTGTATTCATGATATAGTAATCGAAAAGTACTATTTAGTTGGTTCTAGGTAACCCACTATTACAACACTCCTGCATTAACTAGATCCAATTTTCTAACCATGCATTTTAGCTCTCAAATTATTAAGATGATGTTTCTGTTGAGTCATTAATTTAGTTGTCAGGTCTTCCATGTCTCTATTGCATGGATATTCTGCTCTGTACAACCTCATATCCTTGAGTAAAACATCTCTATAGATGTAAACCCTAAATACATATACATTTTGTCCAATTTTAGAACTTGAAATCTTTTTTAGTACCTATAAAAAATGTCATAATGATAAAACTTTACTTACTATGTGTGATTCAAAGAAATGGAACAAATGGTTACATATATTAGTTTGATTATTATCTACCTTAGAAGCTGAAATTTTCTCGGTATTTGTAGATATGGATACCACTAGATTGAATGGTATTTACTTTTTATTAACTTACCTTTACTATGGTATTATATCACATTGATCCATGGAAGACTAGTTTGTGTCCCCTAAAAACTAGTATCCCTACCTCTCCACATACGAGGTGCATATCCTTTGAACTTATTTAAGTGAAATTAGATAGTTATAAATGCATCCCTTTCAGTTCTCCTAGAAAAAATTGACATTTTATTGACATTAATTATATATTGTAAATATCATATCTTTAACATATCATGGGATGGATAATTTATCCATCCTATAAGCATACGAAATTTAAACTCACCACATTAATATCCTCCTAGAAAAAATTGACATTTTATTGACACTAGCTACCTTTTGATTAATAATGAATTTATTTATTCACTGATGATCGATAACTTGGACAACTCTCAGACCCATGGTGGGGCCCACTCATGTCCTATATACCTATTCACCAGAATTAGGTAGATTCTTGAATATACAATTGTCTGTGACACTCTAGGCCCTTATCTCGATAGTAGTGAATAATATTCACAAACCAAGAGTGGAGTCTAGAAATCCTTCAAGGCCCCTAAAGAGATAAGGAATAGTAATTGCAATGACAATCAGCCTATGAACCTGCAATGTGTAATATAATCTCTTTGTCTTTAGATATCTGATAAAGCAGGATACACACTTGTGTCATCATCCCTTATTACTTTACTTTTTGTTGATCTATATTGATGGACTTACCTCTAACTACCTTGGAAAAATATTTATGAAGGTACTACCATCTTGATCAATCAGGCCTGAGATATATTACTTTCTCAACTCAGAAGTGAAAAATTCTATTGTGACCATGTAACCAATGTCATGCCACCAATGACACACCCAACACAAGATTCCTTACCATAATTTCATTATCATGGTTTCTTCCTTTCATCAATGTATGCAATAAAATGGAACACATTGATAATGATCTCGAGTTAAGTGACCAATACAAATGTCTATAGATAGGAACAACCAATAAAACCTAAAATATGTGGTGTTCCTATTGATGGGTATGTCCTCATGATCTCACCTAACAAAGATCACCAAATGTGAACTTCATGAGAATAATTTTCAATGCTTATAAGCCACCAACACTTGATAGTAAAACATCAACTGTGTCCAGTTAGTATGATTTATCAAGACCATAGGACATATGTTTAAGATTAATTTCATAGTATCTATAGATTCTCAATATATCCTGGGATATGATATTACTTATTGATATAATAAAAAATCTATGAAAATTTCCATTTAAATAGTGTACAAAGAAATATCTACACTACAATGGAAAGTATGCATCATGTATAACTAACTATATCTATGATATGTTAATCAAAAGGTATTTTTTAAATTGGTTATAGGGCAGCCAATATTAAAACAAATTGTTACATGGTGTTCCACCTATTAGTATGTGAAGGTTGAACACCAGTGACCAATGGGTATTTTACAACTGTTGCCTATTCCTGAGTTGAAATGGGACAACGTCATTATGAATTTCATGATGGGTTTAACTAGATCACCTCAACATAGTGATGTTGTATGAGTGATCATAGACAAACTGAAAAAGGTCTCCCATTTCCTACCTTTTATAGAGGCCATTTTAGTGGGTGGTCTTAAGAGAATATACATTCATGAGTTCATATTCCTCCATGGGTCTACACATTTTATCTTATTAGATAGAGATGTGAATTTAATGTTTCTATTCTGGTAGGGGTTATAGAAGGCACTAGGTTCATAGGTACTGCTAAATACAACCTATCACCCATATAATGATAGTCATTCTGAGCATGTGATACAAGTTTTAGAGGACATGCTCTAAGCATGCATCATTGATTTTATAGGTTCTTGGTAGAAACACTTACCTCTCACTGATTTCACTTACAATAACATCTTACAAGAGACCATATAGATGGATCCTTATGAATACCTATATGGTAGGCCATTATGTTCACCCATGTGTTAGTTAGAGGTAAAAGAAGTAGTTCTAGTAGGTCCTTGTCTCATTCAGGAGACTTTGAAGAAGATTCATCTTATTAGGACTAGGATCTCTATAGATCAATCTATGCAGAGGTCATACATCGATCATCGCCATCGACCACAAAATTTCAAGGTGGTGAGTCTTATTTTCTTATGATTTTCACCTAGACATGGAAATAGATGAATTCATAAACAAGGTTATCTATCACCTCGTTACATCAGGACCTTCAAGATTTTGGGGAGATTTAGGCTGAAAGCCTATCAGTTGCAGTTTCCTCAGATGTATTGGTTCATTCATAACATCTTCTATGTATCTTAGCTTCACTAAAATCATTCAGATCCATCTCGTATTCTTCATACAAATGAGGTTGAATTTGAGGTTGATGGATCCATTAAGGAGCACCCTATATGTATTGTTGATCAGAGAATAAAGGTTCTCTGAGGCTAGTTAGTTCCTCTGGTATGGGTACAATGTAAAAAGGGTCATGTACAGAACAAGACTTAAGAGCGGGAGGCCGATGTATGTTCCCAGTGGATAGAGTTATTCTTAGATTATTCTTTGACACCCTTGTAAGGGTAACTCGGGGATGAGTTTCTTTAAGGGGGAAATATTTTAAGAACTATTTTTTTCTTTAAAGTAAGGAATCTTATATTTATAGTAAATTCTTTATTTTTATCTTTTTTAAGTGCCTAATGAGGTCATGGGAGTTTCGAGGGTGTCTCGGGATGGTATGTAGCCTGAAGCCTCAGTTTTTGGGGAATCAGGTGGGCAAAATGGTTAGTAGAAACCATGCATCCTAGCCCATATGGTTTGATTAAACCATGAGGGTGGCTTGGTTCTCTTTATAGGGTCACAAAAATTTTTTAAATCATGCGGCTCATTCCCCACACTCATGCGGTTATTTTCATGTCTTTTAACAGAGATTTTTTTTGTGGGTTTTACATGGTTAGTAAAATTGTGCACCTAACCCATGAAAGGGGTGTCTTGGGAAAGTTTTGGGTGAACGGTTGGAACACGTTTTGGATAATCATGCATCCAAACCATGTGACCCTTTAAAAAGGGTAAAATGATGTTTTCCCCACTTTTTAATAACCCCTCTCCCTTTTCTCTTATCCTGCATGCACAAAATCCCTCAATTGTGGAGATCCATCATCCCACCTCACCTAGTCTTTGTGATATCTTCTTTATATGGACTCTGATCAAGAATTCATTAGTCTTGTTGGTTGCATACTAGTAATATCTCTATTCCACTTGTGTATTTAATTATTTATCTTCCTATCAATGGAGTTATTTTGGTGTGATATCATATGCCCTATTATTAGGGTGTTTTTCTACTTGATCAATTTCTTTCTTTTTATCCTAGATTATAATCCATCAACAAATGAGGAGTCAACTACCAAGATACGGTATGTGGTCTCATTATTTTCCCTAAAATTATTTTCATTTATGTATTATTTCATTGTGTTTCATGCCATATTTTCTAAGAGTATCTTATTAAATGGATTTATTATTAAATTAAATGGGTAGGATGGACCTATGTAACTGACGAGACCTATTTTATACCATTAGATGTTAAGGAACTTGAATTGAACAACCCCTTGGGTGTGTTGATAAATTGGATTAAACCACCATGGGTGGCCTATGATATTGATTCACCTTTTAATGTGTGTTCTTTTACCCCTTGTTTTTTGGATTTTAAATGAATTCACTGAATGTTAAATTGAATTAAATGAAATAACATGTCCCTATGACTTTGGAAATTTTTTTATTACTTAGTCTTGATGTGCTATTTAAATCCAAATTCCCAACTGAGATGAATGGGAGGATTCATGTGACTCTAGGTCTTCTAATGCTAGGATATAATTTGTGTCACATTTTGAGGTGATTAAAATGATTATAAATGTGATGTAAAATTGAATTAAATGTAAAAATAAATGGTATGGTTAGTAATGGGTGCCATGACCATTCACATTGAATTCTGAGGGTGAATGATGGGTTTCAACTTGGAATGCTAAAAATGGAATCATCATGCTTAATTAATTAAATGAATTTTAAATGAGTTATTATGCATTTTGGGTGACACATGGGTTCTCATATGAATATCTTAGATAGACTCACTTAGAAACTAGATTGTATAGATTCCCTAGTGATACTTGGACTCCCTTTGTGGATTTTAAAGGGTGGACTTAGAGGGAATATTATTATATACACCATGAGTGATAATTAGAATCCCTCTGTGGACTACCAAGGATAGACTCATAGGGAAGATCATTATGTATGTCATGATTGATACTTGGACTCCCTATGTGGGCTTCTAAGGATAGACTCAGAAGCAAGATCATTATATACACCATGAGTGACACTTGGGATCCCTTTGTGGACCACCAAGGATGGACTCAAAGGAAGGTGACTTTATACCACACCAAGAGTGATACCAGGGTTCCTATGAGGAACACCTAGGATAGTCTTTTAAGGTGATGGGTTCATGTTATACCTGGAGTGATACCTGATTTTCAAATTTTTAATACTAAGGATAGCCTAAAGTTTCTTTTCATTTGTAATGAAATAATTATACAATGCATCTGGCAAGAAAAAGCACAAGCTTGGATTCAGTTAGAGACTTACATATTTATGATTGAATTCTTATACACACCTTTCTTAAATGTGATTAATGGGGGATTATTGGTCTATGAGATATTTCCCAAGACTTTATAATTAAATCATGACTCATTGTTTACTTGGAGATATTCCAACTTAGGTTGAAGTAGGTAGTAGAGGACATGCATTCCACAGGAACCCGGACCTATTTGGGTAATTTATTTATTGTGTTTCATATATAGATTTTATTGTTAACTACAAAATTTTGATTATGTATTCAAATACTATACATAACTAGACACCGTTGGTGGGGGCCTACTTAGTATATATCACACCATGTTCGGTTCGTCATTGGGTACTCAAATAGACTTCATGGATGCTGGCAGGGACAAGGGAAAGTGACCTTCTATGGATGCTTGATTATCTTTCTATGATGGAGTATGAGGGAAGAGGATCGATCCTATTCTAGAGATATCCTTTGGTATTTTTTTCATTTTTTATAGCATGTTTTATATGACTTCTCAAATAATTCCCTTATATATTATTTTTGTATGGAATTCCATTATAATCATTTTTTTATGAAATTGATGGAGGGGATTAATTGGTTATTTATATAATGGATGCTTACTCTTCCACTATTGGGTTATATTTTATATTTTCACTATTGATAAATACAATTACACCACTGTGCCTCACTCTAATCATAAAGGTATAGTCTACCCACTATTCCACCATGGACCCTCGCTGATAGTCAGAAGTATCTAAAATATAGGTAGGTGTTCTTGAGGTCATGTGGAAAATTGGGTTTGGTTACTTTTTAGTGAACCAGGTCCAGGATATCACATATTCCTCTATGACAACCTCATGTTGAGTACCAAGAAGGTAGTAATGACCATGGTCCTAAGGTGTTGGGACTTGATCGGCCAATAGTTACAATTGTATAACCTCCAGTAGTACAACCTATTATATCTATACATTTAATTAATTATTAGATTAGAGAGAGTTTCTTACATCAAGTGTGGTCTATGGAGGGATCTCAATGACCTGCACTGAATATGTCAGAGTTGATGAGCAAGTTCCAATAGCATAACCCACTAACTTTTTTAAAGGAAGGTGGTTCCTAGGATTACAATCCATGGACAATGGATTTTTTATCTATCTTTGATAATCTAGAGAACCTTCAAAAGGTAGGTTTAATCTCACAACATATATGCTTTTGGGATATTCCAAGAGATGGTGTGATGTTCTTAGCCAAGAAGACCAATATTGAGGTATGGTCTGGATGGATTTCTAGACTACCTTCAATTATGAATATTTTATGAATACCCTAATAGCCAATCAAGTTATGGAATACATGCACTTGGAGTAGGGTACTATTTCATTTATGTACTATTCGTCTCTCTTCACTAATGTCCATAATTTTTATCCCACACTTGTAAGAGATGTACTATCTAGAGTGAGATGCTTTGATGATGGGATTAGGTATTCCATCTTACCTGAGATGAATATATTCTTATTATATACCATCTCTGAGATGGTGAACCATGACCTTATTTATAAGTGAAACCTGAGAGAGGATAATGGTACATGGTATGGTAGTTCAACACTTAGAGAGAGAAATGCTTCATCTAGTGGAAGGAAGTGTCACCTAGGGATTTCTTGTGGGGATAGTGGTAGTCAGAGTGTGTGCACAATTAGTTACATGATATGCCATAAATGTTGAATGAAATGTCACATGAGGCCACATTGTGACAGGGATCCGATATAGTGTTGACCTTGTAGCAGAATGGGATATCTCTAGAGATTTTGTAGTACCTTTCTAGAGGTATTGAGTGGGAGAGGATCTACACTAGCTCCAAATTTTGGAGTGGGATCAGTGACACCATGACGGTCCTAGAATTGGAGTACCATAGGTCATATAGGTCGCAGAGGTAGATAAGTTCAAGGAAGCCAAAATTATAATGTGCATCACTAGATGAGAAGACCTCATTAGGGAGGTTAAGTTGTAGCTCAGGGTTGTGGACCTGGACAGTTAAATGTAGTGTAACCTATACCTAAAGATTAGTACACTGGGATATCTATAGTACAAGTTACAATCTTAGAATCCAAAAATTACTAGATTCTTTTTTGACATGGGTGATTTACACTTTTTTATATTTGTGTCTATCATGAAATGTATTAGTCTTGAAATTAAGTCCTCTTTCAGGGTAGTACATCATGATAATCCATTGGGAATATGGTCAAAAGGTGTTTGTTTATGAAAGCATTATCCACTTTATATTTTCATATATCATTTATTATTGAACCTTTTCATCCTCAAGATGTTAGGTTTTGACATCATTCTTAGGATAGACTAGTTACTTACCTATCAAGATCATATTGACTATTATCATTGAAGGGTGTCTTTCATGTCACATGTGGGTGGTTTCTATGTTCATAACAGAGAATAGGATGTCCATAAATGTTGAGTTGGACTTGAGCATCATTGGATGGGTGGAGTGTTAGGAAAGATTTATAGTATTTTTCTTGATGATCAAGGAGTACAATAGGCTGTTTTTCCTCTAGATAAAGACTAATTCATAGATGTTTTTTATAATTAATTTTCAAGGATACCTCATGAGATAGGGGTGAATTTCACCATTAAACTTTTTCCATGAGAATAAACAATGTTTATACCACTTTACAAGAAATATCCTCCTGAGATTCGGGAATTTAAGAGGTAATTAGAGGACCTAGAAGATAAAGGGTTTATAGGACCTAGTACTTCTCCTTGGGATTCACCTATGATTTTTTCTAAGAAGGTGGGTGGTACCTTACATCTATGTGTGTATTACTAGTAGTTGAATCATCTTTACAATTAATAAATGGTACCAAATTCATTATATAGATCATATCTTTGATAAACTCCACAGAGACAAGGTCTTCTCAAAGATTAATTTGAGATGAAGTTATCATCAGGTAAAGGTTAGACCCTCAGATATATCATGTATGGAATTCTAAATTAGGTATGGCCTTTATGAATATCTAGTAATATCGTTTGGTTAAGCAAACACATCAACTATTTTTACGTCCATGATTAATCATGTTTTCCACTCGTACTTGGATGTTTTTGAGATTTTTTTGTGGATGAAATCATAGTGTACTATTATACTTGACATGATCATGAAAAACGCCTTAAAATAACTATGAGTACACTAATATAGCGTTATATATATGATAATATCACAAAATTAAACTTTAGGAAGTATAAATTTCACTTCCTGTGTCACATTATATCAGAAGTAGGTGTATATGTGGATCAATAGAGGGTGAGATTCATTATTTCTTAGAATAATCCCAAGAATGTTTTTAATATACATAGTTTCTTAGGGATATCTGGTTATTATTTTAATTTCATACAAAAAATAATTCATGCCTTGTATCACCACTTATAGGCTTGACCAAGAAAGGTGTATATTTTACATGGTTCGAAGCATGTGAGAAGGACTTTCAAAAGTTTAAAGGAAGTTTAACCTCAACACCAATCCAAATTCTACCTAAGCTAGGAAGAGGATATATGGTTTGTTGTGAAACATCAGGTTTTAGTCTAGGATTCATTTATATACAAGGGAAATGATTCATAGAATATGAGTCTCATCGGTTGAGGCCTCATGAGTGTAATTACTCGATGCATGATATCATTTTTGCAATTTTTGTTCATGCATTATGTTTCCAGAGACATTATTTTCAAGGAGAGGGGTTCATCATATAAATGGAACATAAAAGTGTCAAATACATATTCACTCAGCATGACATGAACCACTGATAGAAAATATGGTTCAAACAACTTCAGTACATCAACTTTGAGCTTTTTTCAATCTAGGTAAAAGAAATGAAGTTTTTGATGCTCTGAGTTGGAAGACTCATATAAAATCTATACAAGAGGCTAGTAGTGTGTGGTAGCTTATGGATCTTCTTTCTAAAATTCATCTAGAATTTTATGAGTGTCTTGAATATCCTATTCTCATGGATTTTGTAGTGAATCCATTAATTATGGATTTATTAAAAAGGAGGAAAATTTTAAATCCCAAAGGCTTGGTCTTAAGGGAAAGTGTTTTAGGTGAGAACCCATATCCTGATTGATTTGTTAATGAGGATGAGATTCTGAATATCCATGGATGTGTTTGGGTACCTTCAGACATGTGATAGAAGTTGATTTAAAAATTTCATGCTTCTAAGTGGGCAGTACATGTCGGACTCACTTAGATGTATCATAAATAACACCGCTAGTATTGTTTTCCAGGGTTATAAAAGGATATTCCAGGTTTTTTTACTAGGTTTTCCACCTATCAGTAAGTGAAGGTAGAACATCAATGGATTGATGGACCCTTATACCCATTACTCATCCCGAATTGAAAATGGGATGACATCACTATGGATTTTTTTATGAGATTACTGAGATCACATTAAGTTAGTGATTCCATATGGGTAGCTATTTATAGGCTTATGAAGTTCACCCACTTATAGACTATATGGAATACCTTATCAGTGGATGAAATTGGGAGATAATTTTTTCCAAGAGATCATACACCCCCATGGGTTTTAACATTCCATTTTATTATACAGGGATGCTTAGTTTACTTCTTCATTATGGAAAGGGTTGTAGAATGATCTTGGTTCATAGGTACTTATGAGTACATCATACCACCCTCAAACCAATGGTAAATCCAAGTTCACTATATAGGTGCCAGATGAAATTCTTTAAGAATGGGTCATTGATTTTGGAGGCTCACAGGAAATAAACTTACCACTTTCTAAATTATATTATAATAACAGTTTCAAAGTGACTATTAAGATGGATCTGTACAAGGAACACAATGGTAGGCCATGTCATTCTCTTTGCTAGTTGGAGTTAGGAGATGAATCATTATTTATACTTCATCTCGTTTAGGAGACATTGGAATAGGTATAGTTGATTATGAAACATATGGCTATGTATTATTATAGGGAGAAGTCATATATTGATCATAAACACTAGCCTTTGGAGTTTGAGGTGGGAGGTTTATTATTCCAATAGGTTTTTTGTATATTATTTAATAAAAGGATTTGTAGGAAATGTAATCTATCACCTAGATTCATTAGGCCTTTCGAGATCTTGGAGGGGGTCGGGATAATATAATATCATCTAGCCCTTCCATAGCAGTATAGGAATATGAATGATGTCTTTTATGTTTCTCAACTCTTCCATTATTATTCCAACCCATCTCATGTTTTTCATCTTGGTGAATTTGAGTTAGAGGAATATGCTTCTTCTAAGTAGTATTCAATTTGAGATGAATGGCATGGATAATGGACAACACATTATTGGTGAACATTTTTCTAACCCCGTATCTAAACCATTCACCCATTTAAAATATTATAATTTATTATTTTTTCCCTATATCCTCTAACCATTTCTCCTCCATTTCTCCTCCTCATTCACACAGTAGCTCCACCATAGGGATATATCCTATTATTCCTCCTATAGTATTTATTTTATCATATTTATACAGATTCTATTTCTATCTCCATCACTCACATTAGATCCTCCTCAGTAAGTACAAAACTCTTCTTACTTCCTTTCTCGGTTTTATTCATCATCTTCAACATTAATTCTGTGCGACCTAATATACCATATTTTTAGGTATTTTCTTTGGTTTTATATTTTCTCACATTCCATCCTAAATCTGATGCCAATACTTGATGAAGATTCTTCTACCATGTGTTTTTCAGTGGTCTAATAGTTTTCCCTAAAAGTCTCACAAGTTTATAATTTTTCATTATTAAACCACATCGTGGACTTTATGTGTATTATCATAAAATTAATAACTATTCAAAATTTTATTTAAACCTAGTTCTAAAAGTTCTTGAGAATATTTTACATCATTAGAGGTTAATCTCAAATTGAACCACCCATTCATGTGCACTTGTTTTAATGCTCAAAAAACTATGCTTCTATTATAACCAAAATACCCCAAAGGTGTGTTTTCTATGATACTTGTAAATGAAATGAACCAAAATGATTTAATTTAATTATTATACGGTAAGGAAACTTCCCTTGGACATATAGATTATTATTAAATGAAATAACCAAATGGAATAAATTGAATTGATAAAAAATAATGCATATAAATTATGAACCTTACTTGTTTATAGTATGCTTGATTATTATTATGATCTTGGGTCACTATTAAAGGAATGTAATTCCTTTAGTAAGACTTGAAATCCTCACCTGGAATGCCTTAGTCAAACTCATAGGATTCCAACTAACTTATTAATGTGACTACTAAGTGAGACACCGCCCTTAGGCTTGATCAATGTCTTATATATATTAATGAATCAACTAGACACTAAATATTCACATGAATTATCTAGAAATTAGACTGTATTGGATCATCTCCTTATATTTTCCTTGATGTCCTCGAACAAGGACTACCTTGGATTATCTATATAGGTTCCAATAAATTTCATCCTAGGGATATCTTATACTTGTCCTTGAGCTCGGTTAAAGAAATATTAGGGTGAAATTCCATGGGTTCATACCTTGGAATAAATTTTTACCCCTTATTATAATATCTCAATTGATTAGTGTGAGTGGGATTGGCCTTATAAGTTTATGGATTCCATGAGTCTCATGTGGGTTCCTTAGGATTATTATTTATAGAAACATTTTATTTTTTCTTTGGGACCTTGACCAACTTATGGTTATACAGTCAAAGACATATTTCTTAGGCCAAATTAGTTAGGGTTGGATGTGTATCCCACAAGGAACCCAAGATCAAAATGAATCATATTTATTTACCTATCCTTATTTATTATATCTTAACACTATTGCATTTTATATTCATAGACTATATTTTCATTAGACACCATTGGTGGTGGCCTAATAAGTTTTATTCACACCTATTTAGGATTCTATTTGGTACTCAGGTAGATTACCTAGATGTAGGTAAGGATAAAGGAAAGCAACCGGTTATGGATGATTGATTTCCTATCATATATGAGTGGGAGCATATGAATGAGAAAGTACTTGGGGTGCTTGTGGATATATATGTATTTGGTATTTGTGTTTCTTTTTTATATAATGGAACTATATTGTATGTTTGTTAACATGTATTTCATTTTTCATTTTTGTATCATCATGACATTATATGTGTATGCTCCTATTGTTATCATGTATGTTATTAATATTGGTATAGTTTATTTCAACTACCATGTTTTTTCTATTTATGCTTCCTTATTTTTATTTACACTTATTATTACTTATTATTTATAAGTATGTTTCCCAATGATAAAGATGGTATAGTATCCCCACTGTACCACCATATACCCTCAATACTAGTCAAAATCCATTCAAATATGGGGAGGTGTGCTTGAGTCTATGTGGCCAAATGGATTCAGCAACTTAAGAGTAAAGTGGGTCTAGGATTTCACACTGAAGCTAGATCACTCTCAAGACTTTATGGAGCTTCATCATGGGATGATGATGATTCCTATCTACTTTTATTGTTTTACATAGTTGCTTTACTTTTCCCTTCTCTTGGATGGGAATGGGGCAGAGGAATCCAAAAATATTGATATTGGTATTCATCTAGAACCAAAGTGTCAAGTTAAGATCTTTGAACTAATGAATTATCTAAAGTTTCTTTACATGGTGTTGATAATCAAGAAGGGTATAGAGGAGGATATATTTATAGGTAATCTTATAAATCTTAGTAGATCAGTTGGTGGTTCTTTTAGTGCTATAGTGGGTGCCTATTTTGATATAAATAAGAGGGATGTGGAGTAATTAAAGCAGATAATTAGTAGGAAATCAGAGTGCAATAGGGTTTCTTAAACCCCATCAATGGGAGGGGGAGATACTTGGTGTTTCAACAATAGATGGAGTGTGAATTATTGAACGAAAAAATTCTAGTATCTTAGAATAAGTGTCATCAATGTGAAAATATGGGGCATCGTTAGAAGTTATGACTGGGGGAATTGAAAAAATGTTCTTATAGGGTTGTAGGGTATATATAGACTATGGATTAGGGACCTTGTAGGGGTCCTCAGTAGTTGACTCAAACCCTATAGATTTTAGCATCATAGGAGAGTTATTCCTCTAAGGGGTTATCCCATGGAGCCAAGGAAGGTAGAGTTTATGCAATGAACCAAGTTCCTTCTGATGGTGGAGAGGGATCATTGACTATTCAAGATATGTTCTTGGTCAAATTTATGCAATAGTATACCTTATTTTATACAGTATATTTCCATTCATTTATATATGCTCAAGTTATTATGGTACTTGACTTATCAGTTAAGATATCTTTTGATTTGTTGTCTCCTGAAACACCCTTGGGAAATAAATAATATAATCTCCAAATATTTCCAAAGTTTCTTGTATTATTTCAGCTATATAAATCTATGGAATTTCATGATTATCAATATGACTAGTTTCGATATGATTTTTGGCATGGAATGGTTGAATTGTTATCAAGCACACATCAACTACTATAGAAGATGAGTATCCTTTACTATTCCTAAGGTGGAGAAGTTTGTTTTGATCGGTGAATAGTATATTGTACTAAGAAAAATGAGTCTAAACCTAAGTCAGTTTCGAGATAATATATCATAAGTAGAAGACATAGATCTTTTAGCAGATCTGGCAGTATCTTTTTCCTCTTTTCCTCATTTAGTGAAACTTTATTAAGATGTATTTCTAGATGATTTCTCAGGAGTCCATCCAGATATAGGTATTTAATTTGATATTGAACTCATTTTATGAGTGAAATATATATTAATTTTAAAATATTGTATGGCACTAACCAAGTTGAATAAACATAAGGGGAAACTTGGGGATTTTGAGGTGAAGGGTTTTAACAAATCGAGAACATCTCCCTAGGATTCTCTGGTGTTGTTTATAAATAAGGTGGATGGTATTATTTTGTTATGTGTGGAATATAGGAAACATAATCAAGAGACTATGAAGAATTCATACCCATTTTCATTGATTGATGACTGCTTTTTTATCAGATAAAGGGAGCTCGACGGTTTTTTAAGATTGACTTATGATCAGGATACCACCGGCTTTCGATTAGAGAGGAAGATATTCTTAAGAAATAATTTAGGAGTAGATATGGAATGTATGAGTATATTTTCATTCCTTTCAGTTTAAAAATTAACCAGTGGTGTTAATGTCTATCATGAACATGATCTTTCATTCATATCTTCACTCCTTCATTATGGTGTGTCCTGATGATATTCTCATATACTCATAGACCACAGAGATGCATACTAGGAACCTAGAGATTGTGTTTAGTATAGTTCAAGAACATAAACTCTAGGAAAATATCTTGAAGTGTCACTAATGGATCCAAATGGTATGTATTATTGGGGATGTGATCTTTGAGGCATGAATTTTTGTGTACTTGGAGAAGATAAAAGTTGTGATGTATTGGGAACACTAAAGAAATATTTTTCAGATCAAGAGATTCTCTATGTTGGCAGGATACTATTAACATTTCATTCAGTACATATTTCATTTAGAAGATCCTATTAATGGGATTATCAAGAAGGGGTGAATTTTGAGTAGATAGACCAATGTTTGGAGGCCTTCTTAGAGATAAAGAGAATATAAACAATAGCTTTGATCCAAATATTGTTAGAGCTTGGTATTGTATATATAGTTCACTACATTGAATCAACTATTTTTTTAGTATTTGTGATCATGTAGAGGGTTTAGGTAGTATCTTATGGTTCTCATCAACTATGACCCCATGAGAATAACTACCCTACACATGACATGGATTTTGATGTTGTGTTCCATTTTCTTAAGTGAAGGAACTATTATCTCTTTATTAAGAGATTTAATATATACATAGACCATAAAAGTTTTTGTTATATATTCTCTTAGTGGTACAGTAATCTCAAAAAAATCATTGGGTAGAGTATCTATAAAATTTTTATTTTTAGATGGCTTACGCTTCGGGGAAAGGTAATGTCATTGTAGATTCTCTTAGTAGGAAAAAAGAGATTAGAGAGAGACCTTCATAGGAGAAATGGATTTTTGTAGTCTTATTAGATTAATGGTTTGTATATGAAACTAATTACTAAGGGGTAATGACTTGTTCTTATCTAGTTATCACATTGATGTTGGTGGACTAGGTAAAGGCTAGCTAAAAATCGGATTCCGAATGCATAGGAATGTGGGAATGGATGGAAGGAAGTGACCTAGCCTTGGGATGGTCTATATATAGTAATGATATGATATATATTCATGGGAGAGTTATGGATCCTAATTTCATGAGGGGAGAATTTATGAGGGACTCCCATTCCTCTCAGTGGGCAATGCACCCAGGTTTGAAAACGATGAATCGAGATATCAAGTGACACTTCTAGTGGTCAGGAATAAAGAGAGATGTAGTGGGCTCTATCTCTTGTTTCCTAACCTATCCAAGGATAAAGGAAGAGCATCAAAAAATAAGAGGGTTACTTTAGACACCTCCTATATGCTGGATTTGGTGTTCTAGAACCAACTGTTTTTACTTTATATTACATGTATATTTTATGATTTTAATATTAATAAAACATATTATTACATATTGTTCAATGTTCTATATAATGTTAATGTAATAATTTCCTAGAGTATTTTTCACATTAATAAGGTTAAAATAGTTACCAATTATGATGACAGCCTTGAAAATTCATAACGATGTTCTTAAATATAGTTATACACTCATATAACATACTATGATGGGACACATAGAATGTTGACTATCATGTACAAGTAATCATAAGATGATGAAACTTATTATCATGAATTTCAAACTTGGTAATATATAAGATGGCATAATATGAAAAAAAAAATATCTAGTAGAAATTCCATATGTTTATGTGTCACTGTTATTTCTATCTATGATCATGTGTAATAGTCCTTAGATTTTAATATTTCTATTCATGCATGTCATGACTTGTGCACTTAGATGTATTTTATAAACCTTAATGATACAATTAATGGAGAATTAGGATGTGTTATATTCATCATCAGTGATGTTTTATTAATTAATAATTCGATGAATGATTTTTCCATTTTATATTTATGGAATTTGATATCTCATCCCTTTGATTGTAATGGAACTGTCGCGTTAAATTTCATGTCCATGGTGTAATGACATGTTTATTTCAGATAGTCAAAGAAAGACGAATCAAGAATAAAGTTTTATGACACATGATTTCAACCTAATTGATGAGATATTGAGTAAAATGGATTATATTATATTCAATCATTTGTATGTGGTTGTTGATGTTGTGGTATTAAGTTTTTTCTCCTAGGTGCTTTAACCCATCGGTAGACAGTAATCATAGGCTTTAGGAAATCCTACCAAATTCCAATGAGAATGATTCCTAAAGGTACATGAAGTAAGTGTTTCTATTAATGTCAATTAAATTCTATTTCAATTTAATTAATGTAATAAATATTATTCTCAAGAATGAGGAATAATTTTATTCAAGTTTTATCCATTGAAACTATTTATTGAATATTTAATAAATATTTGTTCACAAAATTGTGAATAAAATATTTACTTATGAATACAATATTTAATTAAATATTTATTTATGTATTCAATAAATACAGAGGAGGACTAATTGACCAAGATCATGTCTAGTGATGAATATCAATTTACAAGCTGTAAAATAATATTTATCATTACGTCAGTTAGTGAAACCAAAAAAATAATATTATTATCAATATTATTATAGTATGTAGCCTCAAATGGTTTGTTATATTATTAAGGGTTGATATATAATTAAATAATATGTTAACCCAAACTTTATCTCTATAAATAAATTTTTATGCCTTTTATATAGGGTTAATCCAAAAAAATGATATTTGATAATCATTGTGCGCAAGGAACTTCACTCTCCATTCCCCGGCCACTCTTCCTATTAAGAATGAGAAATGAAAGAGAGATTCCTTCAATAATGAAGGAGATATAATAGATAAAGATGAACAAAAAAAGATGATAGTTCCACCATGATAATACCCAACATTCGATTGATGTTGGTCAGAGATCAAAGAAGCGTGTGTGGATCACCAATAAAGAAATTCTACACATGGATCCTGCTATCACAACAATTGTAATATAAAAAGGGTCATTAGGATGATCAATAACATCAATGAAGAATGGTCCTAAGATTAGTTATCATTTATTTATATCTAATATAAATTAATTATAAATTTAATGTGTAAAATATTCTCTATGGGATCTGATATTTTCCTATGTCAATATTCGATGGAAAAAAATTTAGTCATGATATTTTTGTCTTGTACAATTAGAGAATGGTCTATTATATTTTAAAAATAATTTTATAGTTACCCACTCACCAAGTGTGTTTTATAGGACCAGAACTTATAAGTGGTATCAGAGCGGTCACATTTTAAATTTATAATTATTTATTTGATTGGTGATCTTGGTTCACAATAGTGGTTAGATATTTCATTTTCTGAATACTCATTATTTTTTTAAAGGTCAGCCAAAAGAAAAGCTTCTGTCCAATTATTATTCAAAAGAAGAACATAAGAGAGGCGAAAGGGGTAAAACAAATAGAATTTCACTCAATCGAAAGACTAATAATCATAATATGACATATAGTCATAATATGACCTATCATTTTCGTAATCCGAGTAACCAGAAGACTCCCACTCAGATTGAGACTTCTCCTGGTTGAACTTCTTAAGAAGATTTTCATCCATTCTTTTTGACACCTTTGAAGATGATCTAGTCGACTTAATCTTCAGAAGATGGGGAAAGACCTTGCAAGGTCTCCTCTTTGGTGGAACAGAGGTAAAATTCTCACCATCAGTCATCCTTGCCTCACCACTTAAGACAACATCCTTGAAGGATATAGGTCGAATTCTGCCCAAAGCAGGGGTTCTTTTGTTTCCCCTTTCATCAATAGAGACATTCCCCCATTACTCAGAAACATTAGAAGACTGCAGAAGCTTCTGAATTTCCTGGTGACAATCAGCGTGCTGCGATGTATCAATTTGATTAGAGACATCAACTAGGGAAGGCGTAGTAATTATTCCTCCATTAAGGTAACCTCTTTAACCAAATCATCTTTATGATTGGAAGGGCCGCTATGATCACTTTTAAGGGGCACATCAACCATCAACACTTTGCCTTTCAAAAGAGATAGTTGATAATTGGGCTTCCCCAAAAGCAACCCAACAGCCACACTATAAGCTGGTTCTTTGGGAGGATCACAGACCAAATTATCAGTTTTTGACAAAGTTTAGTCTTTCACATTTGTCTCTATTCGACAAAGGGTGGTAGGGTGACCTTTCATCCCACACTTCTCATAAGAAAACTTTTTCTGGCATAGCTCCATGGAGTGTCCAACAGCCATACATTCAGAGCAGAAGAGGGGCTTTTTTCATACTCAACATCAATTTGAATGTTATCATATACAGTAGATAGGGTTTCCTTGTCAATTAGTGTAGAGCTGAGATCAACCTCCACCAACATCCTAGCGAATTGCCCAAATCGAACATCCTCTGTCTCCTTATCAAGACAAATAGGAGTCCCAATTGCAATGTCGATGTCAAGAAGAATCTTCGGATGCCAAAGGACCCAGTTCAGTCCATAAAGTCGAACCCAAACCTGAGAAAAAGAATTTCTTGCACAAGAGACATTTAAATATAAATACCATTCATGTAAATGAATCCAACCAGGTTTCAAAGATAGTGAACCAATACTCCACGCACGAAGCTTCATATCATCTGACGGGAAAAGGTAGTGAAAAAACCCACGACCAAGAGACACACATTTCCAATTGGAAAAACCCCACAACATCGATGTTCTTTGGAACAAGTCATCTAGCTTCCACGGTTTTGCACCTTTAGGCAAGACAATGTGCACAATCAGTGAGATTTTTCCCATTTCAAGTCTCTCAGCAAGCGCTGTAGGATTGGCCTCAACATGTGCAGATGAACCTTTACGAAGAATTCTTCCTCGGTGTGAATCCTTGAGTAAAGACCCATTAAACCTTGGCTCAGAATGCGTATCTTTCATCACATCCACAAAGGATCAGACTCTATAAAGAGTATAAATATGTGATGTTATCACAACCCGCAAGGACTCCTCAATCCCGCAATCCAGAGAGGACCTCTTTCCCGCCACATCAAAACCCGTCTGTCCAGAAGTGATCCACATGAAATCTGAATCCTTTAAGGAACTGGATATCCTTGCACCGACCGAACCGAGTTTTTGAATCCTAGATCATGTAATCATATTTGTTGCAGAGTAAAATCCATCCTTGTTGTCTGTGTTCACAGCAACCGATGGACCGCAGCGACGAACGGAGCTTCGTGAATCACATGAGATCTTCTTCGCTGGAGTCACCTTAGCACCGGGAGGCGCCTTCATGGAAGACTCTGATGCAACAATGCTAGAATGAGGTAGGATATTAAACCCAATAAAGTGTCATATTTTCATCTCCAAGAAACCCTAGAATCAGCCATCGTGGGAGAGAAAAGGTGACACCTGCTCTGTCCGCTCCGCCCACTTCGCCATCAATTTTATGAATACTCATTATTTACTTAAATTTTAATAACCATGGTTTAGATATATTAATTATCATAATTTAGGGTTTCATTTTCTTAAAGGGATAAGAACAGATGAAGAATGAATGATGATGTTTTGCTAAGGATTCTGGCCGATGAGACTGGGTTACATGGCATGTAGTTAGAGTACATGTTATGTACTCATTTGCACTACATCTGGATGTGTCACATGATACACATTATTCCATGTAGTAACTACACATGGTGTATTTATTGAACACTTAAAGTATACTATGATAACCTAGATCATAGATTTTTGTATTACATAGTAGATAGTTGGCATACACGTCTTGTAGTCTACATAGTTTAGCTATGAAATTCACACAAATTGTGAGTCAAATACATGATTAAACCCAAAATGAGATTGAGATCCTATATCATAAATTAAATACAATATTTTTATCTAGTGTACATTGCATGTAGTTCATTATTTCTGATATCAAAAATACACATCGAGTCATTGGGAAATTTATGCGGACGTGCGGCTAGTAGAACACACGGTGTGCTGCTGGAGAAAACATTGTGTGTTCCCTTGTATGATGAACACACTTATTCCTTCAGTGGGTTGTGAAAAAACATGGACAGAGTGATACATAATGTGTAACTAGCTAATACACACCTCGTAGAATATCCAAGATACATTCTAAAGCCCCAGTCATTTATCCCGGGTACACAACAAATGAGGTACACGACGTGTGGCTTGATAATACATGTCGTGTAGTCTTCCAATAAAATATATAATTACATTACATTAAATAAATAATTGTATTATCAAAACCTAATCACGCTGATTGGAACCAATTTTTTTTTAAAATGTAATAAATGTTTTAAAGAATTAAAATTTTCAATTTATTTATTATAGTTTTCTATAGTTTTTGGTTTTGATTTTTATTATCCATGAATGAATTTATGGTGGGTATATCTATGAGAATTCATATGAACATTAATATAAAAGGTAATTAATTGATTAATTCTTCAATCAATCAATTAATTAATTAATAATATTATGTTTATCTTGATAATAAATAAGGAAAAGAAATGAATTTTAACCAGTGTTTTTGTGTGTGTATTAGTTGCATGTGTATGACAATTCATGATATTAAAAAAGACTTTGGTATGTTGGTTTTATTTTATTTAATTTATTACATGATTTTTTAATTATTATTTATTAAATTAATTACTATTTCCTATGAGTTATCCCAACCACCTTTATTATGTAGAAACTACATGTCCAAGGTGATTTATGTAATTCCCCTTAAATAATATTTTGGTTCCCCACACATGCATGCGAGTTATAAATATATGTAATAAAAGGAATATCCTAAGGTTCATATAGGTGGTTCAAGATGAAACTGAGATGATTACAACCAAGGTGGTATATGGGTGGATAAATAAAATTTTGTAACTCACTTCAATATAAGCACACTGACATTTTCCTTAGGCTATAGGTTGGTTTATTGTTTACTTAATAAATCAACCATTAAATAAGCTCATGATATGGTCATTTATTTATTTATTCATTTCTATCTTATTCATTATTTATAGTATGAATAAAAGACTTTGATCCCATAAACAAATGGATTAATATTCAATGATGGAATTTAAATAAATGGATTTTTCATAACTGTTTTTTCAAAACATGGTTAATTAATTAAGTAAAATTCACTTAATATTAACAAGATGTGTCAAGGATAAAACAATAAATTTATACAAAAAATAAAACAAAATAACTCAATTTAATATTAATTAATTATGCCTTCCATTATCTAAATAAAGATGAAATCATAGTTAAAGTGTCAGTTCAACCTATATCAGGGGCACTTTCAATTATCATGAAGTCTTAAATAAGATAGTGGGTCCACTTAACTGAAACTATATTGGGTTTAATGGCTTATTTATGTCTAATAAATATTTATTGGTAAGTGTTGAGGAAAAACCAGTTCGGATTTCTAGATTGGGGAGTCCACACAACGAATCAAAGAGTTATCAGTATTCAGTTGGAAATAGAGATTTCCTAAACACTTTTTTAAAATTTTCATGGTCTTTCTCTAAAATATAATAAAGGAAATATGGATCCTTACCATTATAATGTCTTTAGTGATGGTGAATTCCAAGTTTAATGGTTAGGACATTTAAGACTTCATAAAGTAATGGGAGTCTTAATAAAATTAATTTCATTATATTTCATATAAATTATATCCAATTGAAGTGATAATAATATAATCTTTTAAAATTGTATAATAATGGAAAGTTCTTTATCCACATTATCCCTACAATCAATATTGGATAAATACCATATCCTTATTGGTAGTAACTTCCAGAAGTGGTTAATATTCTTTTGGGTTGTGTTGCACCATAAACAGGAATCTTACATGCTCAAATCCTCATTACCTGATCCACCTAAAAAGGAGCTGAATGATAAAGATTTCATTTTCTATTATAAACACTGGAGTGATGTATTATATGTTTGGTGTTTAATTATTTCATCCATTTCAAGTGAAATCAGGAAGTCTCATGAAGACATGGATGTTTATAGCATGCTCTAGCATCTATGTGGCCTATATCAAGAGAGAGAGAGATAGGA
Source organism: Viscum album (assembly GCA_963277665.1). Classification (NCBI taxonomy): domain Eukaryota; kingdom Viridiplantae; phylum Streptophyta; class Magnoliopsida; order Santalales; family Viscaceae; genus Viscum; species Viscum album. The sequence continues at coordinate 732,229,642 of OY728155.1, forward strand.
ATGGATTGATATATACAAGGAAATTTTTAGAGTAAGCTTAGATAAGGTGAGATATCTGATCCTAATGTAATCAAACTCATTGTCTAAATTGATAACCTAGAGGTTCTTGGGTTTAAATTACCTGAATAAATGTGCACCAATATCATTCTTACATCACTCCCTCAAAACTTCTCCACCTTTGTTATTAATTTCAACATGAGCAACATTGATAAGTTTATTCTAGATCTTCTCACACTACTTTTCGAAGTTGATTATGTGATGAAGAATAAAAATCCTTTTTTACTTATGGTGAACAAAATAAAAGTCCAGGTAAAGAGCTCTAAGTCCAAATATTATTCACAATGGCATTCTAAGAAGAGGATGATCAATGGATAGGAAAGCTAATAGGATACCACTGGTTTCACATGTGTAAATATGAGTCACTAAAAGAAAAATTACACCCAGGAAAATAATAAAGGGGAATCTTTAGGTGTGTTTTTTATTAAGTGTAATTTATTTATTTCTATAAATTGGATATTTGATGCAGTATATGGTGCTCAAATATTTATTCAAATAGAATAACCAAGTAGATTGAAATATATTTAAAGTGGGTAGGTAGATATATGAGTATCCAGTGGATCCATTGTCATGGCTATTGGATACTACCACCATAAATTTCCAAAAAGAATGATTTCGGTTTTACAAGTTTGTTAATATATTCCATACATTATAAAAAACATTATTTCTATATCCAAACTTTATACTGATGGATTTATTTTAAAATTTGGGTGTAAATATTTCTTTTTTCATAAATATGGCATTTGTTATGGTAAGTCACATTTAAATAATGGAATTTATGTGTTGGATTACAATAACCAAGTAATGGGAATTGATAATGAAATTGCTTAACATGAATCATGCCACAACCAACTATGGAATCATCATCTAGGTTATATAAATGGAAAAAAAATTAAAAAAAATAAACCAAGATGGATATTTATATTCTTTTGAACTAAAACTGCTTGTTTTATGTCATACATGTTTATAAGAAAAAATGATTAAATCCATATTTAGTGGAAAAGGTGAAAGGGAAAAAGATATTCTTAAATTTTTTCATACCTATGTGTGTAGAACATTTCTAGTTAAACCAAGGAGTGGGTAATCATAATTCATACCTTGTACTGATGATTTAAGTATATATGATTATGTCTACTTAATGAGGTATAAGTAAAATTCCTTTGACAGATTCAAGGAACAAAAAAATGAAATTTAGAACCATCTTGTTAAGAAGAATAATAAACTATGATCATACCATCATGGATAAAATATTAATCAAGACTTAATTGATGATTAAAAAGAATTTAAAATTATATCTCAACTCAATCCTCCTTATACACCTCAGTGGAATGTTGTAAGTGAAAGGATAAACCACACCTTATTAGATATAGCAAGATATATGATAATTCATGCAAGTATTCTATTATCCTTTTGGGGATGCATGTTACAAAAAAAGTATACATACTAAACTAAGTTTCAAATAAAGTGGAATATAGTATTATATACCAATTATGTATTGGAAAAAAACTTGGTTTATCATAATTTCAAGTGTGGGGATGTGACGCATTAGTTAAGGCCTCTTCAAGTAACAAACTTCTACCCCTAGATATAAAGTGTCTATACATAGGATATCTTAAGAAAACAAGAAGATACTACTTATAATACCCTTTAAATAAAAAAAATTGGTTGAAATATGTCCCAAATTTATTTAAAAGGATAATATATCTAAAATATATAGTGGGAGTGAGATAGCCTTTGATAAATTCTAGGATCAAATTACACAAGAGTTTTCACAAGAAAAAAATCCATAAATCCACATGGAAAATAATGTTCAAGATACATAAATATTGTATATGATTACAAGGGACATTATATAACCTAAAATATATGGTTTTCTAGTCATTGAGGATGAGGAATTGTTATTAGTTGATAATAATGATCCTGTAATATACAAGTAAGCAGTAAGTGTCACATATGTTTCCAAATGGAAAGAATCTATGAATTATGAAATGGATTCCATATACCAAAACAAAGTCTAGATTTTGGTTGATCCTTTAGTGGATGTAAATCCCAATGGTTTTAAATGGGTATTAAAGAAGAAACTAGACATGTATGGACAAGTCGCTACTAATAAGTTATGACTGGTTGCAAAAGGTTTCAAATAGAATCAAAGCATAGACTAGTACAAAACCTATTCACTAGTTTCTATGTTTAAATCCATCATAATTCTACCTTCCATTATTGTTTTCCATGACTATGAGGTTTAGAAAATAGATTTCAAAAATAGACTCCCTTGATGGGAACATTCATAAATATTTCTATATGACACAACCTAAATGGTTTGTGACTCCAAAGGATGAAAAAACGTTATACAAATTGAAAAGATCCATTGATGGATTAAAAAAATAATCGAGGTCATAGAAAATTCAGTTTGATGAATCCATAATGGAATTTGATTTAAAAAAATGAATGTGATCCTTGTGTCTATAAGAATTTTAGTGGGAGTGTGGCCATTTTCTTAATAGTATATTTTTATGAAATATTACTAATTGAAAAAAATACCGGTTTTATAATCTATTAAATCCTAGTTGAATAAATGATTCTCTATAAAGAACTTAGGTGAGGTAACATATATTCTTGGTATTAATATTATTTATGATATATATAAGAGTATTATTGTCCTAATTCAAGTTATATACATTGATAATATATTGAATATATTTGGTATGGAACAATCTGAGAGGTTATTGTTACTATTTTCACATGGAATTAATTTTTCTAGGAAAATGTGTCATTAAATGCGTGAGTAAAGTAAAAGGATAGAAAATATTCTATACACTTCAGTGATTGGGTTATTCATGTATGATATGTTGTATACTAGGATTGATATTTCTTATTCCTTGATTGTGGTAGGGAGATATTAAACTGAGCCAAGTGGCTGCCATTGGATGTTAGTCAAGACAATTCTTAAGTATCTGAGGCATACTAATGATATGTTCCTGGTCTATGAAGGATATGAGTAAATAGTAATTAGATGATATTAATATAATTATTTAAAAATAGATCAATATGATCTAAAATCATAGACAGGATACATATTCACTCTCAATAGAGGTGTTGTGAACTGGAAGAGATCAAAGTAAGATGTGGTTGCAGATTCTACAGTAGAGTTTGAGTATATTGTGGATTTTGAAAAAACTACAAAAATATTATGGATACATAACTTCATCCAAGATATTTATATTTTACCATGTAGTAAAGATCATATCACACTCTATTGTAATAATAATATAGTGTTGTATCTTGCAAAGGATCCAAGGTCACATTAGTAAAATAATGAAATAATTTAGAAGAATCATCTCCTAAGGGATTTCTCTCAAATGGGTGAAGTCATGATGAGAATAATATCCATGGAAGACAATGTGGGGGACCCCTTGAATAAATCCTTTACCCAGTAGAAATATTAACACCATGTGAGGTCTAGCATACTTAAAGTCATAGGCAATTGAATTTTTTCAAAGTGGGTGTTTGTTGGAGTTTTTACTCTAGAACAAACTATTTTACTTTAGATTACATTTATATTCTAGGATCAAAATATTAATAAAATGTTTTAATATATATTGTTCATTGTTATTTAGGACTATAATGTAATAATTTCTTTGAGTATTTTCCACATTGATAAGGTCGTAACAATTCCCCATTATGATGAGAACATTGAAATTCCATGACGATGTTCTTATATATAGTTTTACAATCAAATAACATACTATTATGGGAAACATATAATGTTGATTGTTAAGTGTGAGTAATCATTAGTTGATGAGACTTCTTATCATGAGTTTGAACTTGGTAATCTCCAAGATAGAATATTATGAGAGAAGAACCACTAGTAGTAATTCCACATGTTTATGTTTCATAGATTATTCCTATCTGTGAGCATGTGTAATGGTTCTTATACTTTAAAATTATTATTAATTCATGTCATGACTCATGCACTTAGATGTTTTTTATAAACCTTAATGATACATTTCATGGAGAATTTGTATACATTGGGTGTGTCATGAGTGATGGGTTATTAATTAAATAGTCAAGGAAGGATTTTCCCCTTCCATCTTTATAGAAGTTGATATCTCAACCCTTTGATTGGAAGGGAACCATCTCATTAAATCTCATGGTCATGGTGTAACAACATGTTTATTTCATATATTCGAAGAAATGTGTATCAAGAATATAGGTTGATGACACGAATATGAAACCTTATTGAGGAAATATTAAGACAAATGGATTATATTACACAATAAGCATTCGTATGTGGTTTTCAATGTTTCGATATTAAGTTCTTTCTATTGGGTTCTTTGACCCGTTTTTAGAAAATTGTCTTAGACTTTAGGCAATCCCACATAATGCCAATAAGAAATAATCCCAGAGGGTCACAAACTATATTTTTCCGTTGATCTCGATTAAATTATATTTGAATTTAATAAAGGGAACTCAAGACCAAGGAATAATTTTATTCATATTTTATCAATTACAAATATTTGTTGAATATTTAATAAATATGTGTTCACCATATTTTTAATTAAATATTTATTTATGAATAAAATATTAAATAAAATATTTATTCAAGTATTCAACAAATGAGGAGGAGGATGAATGGACCAATATCATATCTTGTGATGAATGTTAATTTATAATTAGGTAAAATAAAATTTACCATTACATCAGTTTTCATAAACCATAAAATAATATTATTATAACTATTATTATAGCATGGGGTTAGGAATGGTTTATTTTATTATTTAAGGGATGATATGAAATTAAATAATATTTTAACCTAAACTCAAGATCTATAAATATATGGTTATGTTTATTGTGTAGCTTTAGTAAACAAATCAAGATCTTAGAATCATTGTGTACAATAGACTTCTCTCTCCATTTCTCCTTCTATCTTTCTCTCAAGAACAAGAAGTGCTAGAGATATTCCTTTAAACCCGAAGGATCTAGAATTAATCGAGACAAAAATTACAAGATGATAGATCTTCCATACTAGAACATGGTGTACTATTGGTGTTTCTCTAAGGGACAGTGTGGATCATTGTTAGAGAGTTTCTACTCTTGGATCCTACCTCTGAAATAACGATGATCCAAAAAGGGTCTTTCAGATGATCACCGACAACAATCAAGAAAGATACTAAGAAAAGGAAATATTTATTTAGATATAATATAAATTAATTGTAAATTTAACATGAAAAATATCCTTTCTGGGTTCTAGTATTTTACTATGTCAGTATTTAATGGAAAAATTTCATTGGTTATAACGTGTATGTCTTGCGTAATTGGTGAACTATCTATCAAATTGATAAAACAAATTATGGTTATCCACCCAATAAGTGCTTCTATTGTTCCCATGTGACAAACCAGGTAAAGATAGAATAAATCATTTTCATATTTATAAGTATTCTTGAATTATGTGGTCATATTCATTATAAATATATTAATTAATCCTTAAAGTCAAAAAGGAAATGATTTTATTAAACTCATTTATTATAAGATTTTAATTAAAAGTTAAATTTTAAAATTATATAATTTTAATTAGAAAATATGAATTTTATTTTTAAATTCATCATGTAAAAAATTATATTAAGATTATTTTTTTATAATTTTTTGAAAATATTGTTTTTTCAAGGAAATAGTGAAAAATGTTTATTTTTTTAAGTTTGTTTTATCTAAAATAATTAATAAAGTAAAATTATTTTTTTGGATTATATTTTAATTTTAATTAGTTTAATTTGATTTAAAATTATACAATTATTTTTTTTGAAATTGATTTTATACTTTAATTTGGTATAAAAACATTTAATATATAAAAAAGGGCATTTTTCTAAAAAAATGTTTTTTTTGTGTTTTGCCTATTTAATTTAAAATTAAATTCTAAAACTTAGGTTATTTGAATATTGAAAAATTAATTACATATTTCCAATTAGTGTTTTTAAATATAGTAAATAGGTCACTTTTATTTTTTGTCAATATAAATAGTAAACTTAGTAATTTTATTACTATGGTAAAGGATAAATCGTGTAATTTAAGTTAAAAATAAAATGATAAGAACCATCAAATGAACAATAAACTTATTTAAATATTATTTTATGAGAATATATCAACCATAAACATAAATTGGTATAATTTATCACATTTTGGGTCCAACTGAATGAGATTATGACCTTTATAGCATTTAATTTAAAGAAAAGTCAAACATGACACACTCTTGTGGTTAATTTGTGTAATATTTTTAATATGATGTTATATAAAGGATATGTTTGACTATAAATATTATTTTAAAATATAATATATTTATATTTATCATGGTAATTTATTTTTAAGTTTTAGTGAATAAATTATTATCTTAAATGCTTTTCCAACACTAATGTTGTAATTATTTAATTAATGGAAAAATCAAATAATTGGTATTAAAATAATAAAATAAATATAATTTGAGATAATTAATGTAATATAAGAATTTTATAGGTTAAAATAACATGTTAGGGATGTTATAAATTATTTTTATTTTTGAATTATAAGTGTTATCTTGATATTATTAATGTCAAATTAATGAAAAGTTCTAAAAATTAAATTTATTGATATTTTATGATAAATAATATTTTATTAAATGGTATAAAATTCCTAAAAATATTAAATTTGTCCATCTAGTTATAATAGGATTTAAATATAAATAATATTTCATTTATTGGTATCTTTTAATTTTATAGTGATTATATTTACCATTAAAGAGTAAAAATCCATGTTATCGTGGTAAGAGTTAAAGGGTTTAAATTTGGGTTTAAAAATATTATAAGGGTGTAAATATAGTAAAACCTTGTCTGATTTTTATTTAATTAGGGTATTTATACCAATAATAATATCATATTATAAATAAATCACTTTGGATCCATTTTTAATTGAAAAATAATTTATATAAATTTAATATTTTAAGAAATTTCTAGAGTGTCCTCCCCTCTCTTATAAAATAGAACCCATTATTATCATTTCTTCACACATAAAAACCAATTTGGTTCAGAAACTAACTATAAAAATACCTTAATAGAATCCCTCCCACCATTATAGAGGTCCTTTTTTTAGTAGAACACCAACCTTAATAGTCTTAAGTTGTTAAGCAAAGGAGATTGTCAAAGAAGATGTGTCATTTTTAATCGATCATTTCTATTTTGTATATTCTTACGCATCCCTAAAACCTTTTTAAACCATTATAAAATAAAAAATAAAATATTCTAGATATAATTATATGTTATTATGTAAGTTTAATTACCTATATCTATCTCCACATCCATCAAATGGGAAAATAATTCATCATTCATGTGTACGGTGGACTATCACCTCGCGAACCGATGTAATTTGTTTTCCATCCTCATCTCTCAAGAATGGTTAAAATTATGGAATTAATGCTTATATATGATATACATTAAATATTTATAATTATAAATAGATAATATATCATTGAAATTCTTACCCTTCCATTCAAATAAAAATTATAATGTCGCTCGTACATACATGTGGACTACCACCTCTATGAAACGATGTGATTCACTTTTCATCATGACATAAAATGGATGATATATATAAGTATATTTAAAGAAATAATATTATATATTTAATATTACTATCATTATTTAAAGATAAAAATAATATATATTTTCTTTCTGAAATGATCGTTGAAAATGGAAATGTTACTCATGCTTATGTACGGCCTATTGTCTCTATTATTGTAACGTAGTTCATTTTTCATAACTGTATGTAATGGTGGAATTTAAAAGTATAATTGATGTATAAAAGTGCTAACTATTTCCTGAATATTATTCAGGGATGATGGAATGTTAACCCATTTGACCAAAGTAATTTTTGACTTAAGTACTGAATATCGTCAAAACACCCGACATGAATTTAAATGATTAAGTAATTGTATATAACTTGGTAATAAGTGATATAAAAGGAATAATGAACTTTAAAAAGGATCATAAGAAAGTATAAAATTAACAAAATTTTATTATTCAGGAATATAAATGACATACATGACAAATCGGAATCAATGTAAGGGACTTTCTTTTAAAATCCTCTTTTAAATTTTCTCTTTCAACACTTTTTACAAAAGTCTGAAGGAATGATTTTTTTAACTTATACATAATGGGATGATTTTCTAACCATCTTGACTCCTTAATATTTTAAAGTTTAATTTTTAATTTTCCACAGTTATTTTCAAATAAAATTGTTTCTTTATTATGTGCATGGTTTTTATATTTTAAAAGTTATTTTTATAAGAAAATAGTATTTTGATATGTAAAAGTGTTTTTCACATAAGTTTAAAATATTTCTCAAATTTTTTATTCATGATATGGTCCTTGGGATATTTTTTACAAAGGTATTAACCCCATTATACCTCATAGGTGGTATTTTTATAGCTTATACGATGGGTGCTCTTAGATAGGCCTCCAATGCATTGGGTAATGATTTTTTTTCTCTAGAAAATTATATTGGAAGTTATCCATATGGTTATTCCAATTCGTAAGGGTTATTATAAGGGTTCTATAAGGTTTTTGTGATAATTATGTCTCAAGGAACATATATGAATTTTATATTCTTACTAATGAGTTTTTAAGGAAAAATTTTGATTTAAAAAGTTAAGATAATGATTTTTTAAGAAAAAATTATTCTCTTTTCAAATGAAAATGTATGTTTCTAAGAACAAAAATTAATGGTTTTTCATTTTTTTTCATTGGACTAATGGTTTTCTATATTTTAAGTCACTTAATAATATTTTCTTACTCATCCCACATTTTAAAAAAATCATATGATTTACAAAAGGGTAGGGACAAGGATGATGTTAAGAGGAAAACTGTGAATATTTATCATGAAAACGAACCGTGTTTTATTTAAAAAAAAAATTGGGTGGAAAAAATGGATATAGAGTATAAGTGTTCACTTATAATTTATGGGTTTATTATGTAATATTTTTTCTTAATTCTCTAAAACTATAAACCTAAAATATCCTTGGTATTTTAATAAATTAAATTTTAGCTAAAATACACTAGAATATGTGATGAAAAAGGTCAAGTCCTTACATTTGTTATCCAAGGATGCTTTAGATAAATTTGGAGATTTTAATGTTTTTATGTGAATATTTTTTAAGATTTATAGATATAATTATCAGTTAATAATTTTATGTTTAATCATAAGTTCAATGTCTTATAGACCTCTATTGAGTATTTAAGTTATGAAATTTTAAAGTGACTAGTTATATTTTCTTAGAAATTTATTTTTGAGGTAATTATGGGTAATTAAATTTTGGGATGAAAAATGAAAGGTGTGATATAACCTTTGAGGATAGAACATTTATTTAATATTGAATATATTAAGGTTACTTTTTAGGATGTTTCTCATACCTCTATAATTTTATAAGGATTATATTAAAACATTTTTTAAAAAAGGAAAACCCACAGGATGGGTAACAACCCACAGGATGGGTGAAAACCCATCACATCCGTCAAGGTTGTAGGGATTGAACCTACAATCGTAGGGTGACAAGGGTGAATTTCCTACCACTGGCCTACGTGATGTCCTAGTTAGTATAAAATTTTTTTATTTAAACTATATGACAAGTAAAGGATAATTTTATTTTGGTAACATATGTTTTATACATGGTATTGGAAAACTATTTTGTTATTAAGTGATTAATGTCACTATTTTGGGAACCCTATATAATTAAGGTAAATGGAATGATATGGGATTTTATTTAAGGAATAAACATTTGATTATATTTTATAAAAATATATGGTTTTATTGTACCTTTTGGTGGTTTATGTTATTTATAGAAATGATTAGAATATATTGGATATTTTTTTATTATGGAAATTACATTTTTGTATGAGACTTTAAGATTTGTTGATGTGATTTGGAGATAAATATAAAAATTTTATTGGAAGACTATGTAATCAAATCCTTCTGATTTTCGGGGTTCAATCTTAGTCTCGACTATTTTTAGAAATTTTACGGTTAGTTTTTTGTTGAATTATATATGGTGGAATTTGGGTATTACTATTGAATTTTGTAGATTAATGTAGTTTTTATTAGTATTATGGTTTACTCATTTTGGGGAATTATATTATCTTATCCTGACCATTTTGGTTTTTTCAATGCCAAAATATAATATGAATAGATAATTATTCTTTTTTGGATTATGTGATTCATTATAAGTTTATTCTATTAATTTACACATGAAAAATTCATACTCATCATTTGGACAAAAGGATGAGTTTGTGGTGGAAATTTATTAAAGGATGAAATTTTACATGTCAAGTAGGTTTATTTCCCTATGTACTCTAGTAAAATATCCTTCAAATAAAAACATTATCAATTTACTTTTCTTACCAACACATCAATAGTATTTTAACCCATCACAAATATGTGGTTTTGTGATGGTTAACTTTCTCATGACTATGTTCTCTACCACTCTTTATCAATCCTTAGAAGTTAGTTTTCTCTTCCATATCTATGTTTTCACTTCTAGATTATATTCACCTAATTAGAAACCTAATATTTTTCATTCTATATAACCTTCATACTTTCCTTTATCTCTTTTCAAGTGTAAGTTGTATTGATCCTTTCTACAATGTGGGTTTTTCAATAAAGGTATTTTGAAAATTCAATCCATGTTTATTGAGCTCGAGTTTAAAATTGAGAGGATGAAATTTCCAAAATGATAGGATAGTGTAAAAAATGAGTAATGATTGAATAAATAATTTTAATATTTATTATTATTTTTGAATTATGTATTTTTATTCAATATAAATATATTAATTAATTATTAAAATCAAAAGGAAATATTTTTATCAAACTCATTTTTTATAAGATTTTATTTAAAAGTTTAAATTTAAAATTATAGAATTTTAATTTTAAAAATTGATTTTCATTTTTTAATTCACCAGATCAAAATTATCTTAGGATTAATTTTTTATAAATTACTAAAAATATTGATTTTTTAAGGAATAGTGAAAAATACTAATTTTTTTACCTATAATTTGGTTTAAAAGTATACAAAAGGTAAAACTATGTTTTAAATTAATTTGAAATTTTTAATTAGATTAATTTTATTTAAAATATTCCAATTATATTTTTTAAAATGTATTTTATAGTTTAATTTAGTATAAAAATATTTTATATTTAAAAAGGGCATTTTTTTGAAAAAAATATAATTATAAGAACCATAAAATGTTTGAATTTTTAAAAATTGATTAAAAATTGATTAAATATTGATTAATTTCCACAACTTCTATGGTTTAAATTTTTAAAAATTGATTAAATATTTTTAATAAGCGGGTCCAAATTTATTAAATATTAAAATTAAATTTTTTTCAATATGAATAGTGAACTTAGTAATCTTATTAACATGGAAAAGGGTAAACCGGGTAATTTCAGTTAAAAATATAATTATAAGAACCATAAAATGACAAAAACACTTACCAAAATCTTATTTTATGAGTATATATCAACAATAATCATCCAAGTATATAATTTATAACATTTTCGGTCCACTTTGATGAGATTATGGCCTTTATATTAATCTATTTAAAGAAAATTCAAATATGTCACACTCTTATATTTAATTAGTATAATATTTTTAACATGGTTTTATCCAGAATATATGTTCAACTAAAAATAGTATTTTTAAATATAATATATTTATCTTCATCATGGTAATTCATTTTTAATTTTTTTAGTGAACAAATAATTACCTTAAATGCTTGCAAAATGCTAATGAAGTGATCATTTAATTAATGGAAAATCAAATTAATGATATTAAAAATATCCAAATAAATATAATTTGTGATAATTAATGTAATAAATTATTTTTTTATATGACCTTCACTTGTTAGGGATATAATTTAATAGTTTTTTCTGATTACATGTATTATCTGGTACTATTAAAGTCAAAGTAATGAATAGTTCTAAAAATTAACATTATTGGTATTTTGTAATAAGTAATATTTTATTAAATGATATAAAGTTCCTAAAAATATTAAATTAAGTAAAATGATTATAATAAAGTTTAAAATATCAACTATTTTCCATTTATTGGTCTTTTATCATTTTATAGTAATTATATTGGTCATCAAAGAGTAAAAATTCATATTTTCACAGTAAGAGTTAAAAGGGCTAAATGGGTATTAAAACAAAATGATAAGGGTAAAACTATAATCAAACATGTATAATTTTTATGGGATGTAGGTATTTAGACCCATACTCACCTTATATTTTGAATAAATCACTTTTTATTCATTTTTAATTTCAAATTAATTTATATTAATTTAATATTTTAAGAAACTTCAAGAGTACCCCTCCCCTCTCTTATAAAATGGCACATCTTCTTATCATTTATTCACACTAAAAAACCCACTTGGTTTGCCTAATACCTGAAAAAAAAATACCTTCCTAGAATCCATCCCCTAATTATATATGTATTTTTTTGGCATAACACTAACCTTAGTGGTCTTACGGTGTTATGAAAAAGAGACTGTCCGAAGAAGCGGTGTCATTTTTAATTGAGTTTTTCAGTTTAGTTTATTATTTCACATCCATAAAACCTTATTAAATCATGAAAAAATAATTAATATAGTATAATACATATACTTATATGTTATTATGTTAGTTTCATGACCTATATCTATCTCTTCATCCATCAAATGGGAAAATAATTCATTATTCGTGTGTACGGCACACTACTGCCTCGCGAACTGTTGTAATTTTTTTCCATCACCATATCTCAAAACTAGTTAAAATTATGGAATTAATGTTTATATTTTATATTCATTATATATTTATAATTCTTAAAATATAATATATCATTTAAATCCTTACCTTTCTATGAAAATAAAAATTACAACGTCGTTCAGAAGTACGTGTGGACTACCACCACCATGAAGCAATGTGATTCTATTTTCATCACAAAATCACATAAATGATATATATAAGTGTATTTAAGTAAATAATATGATATATTTAATACTATTATTATTATGTAAATTTAAAATAATATTTACCTTATTTCCATAATGATCATTAAAAAATAAAAACGTTACTCATACGTACGTACATCCAACCATATCCATGATTGTAACATGGTTCATTTTCCATAAACACATGTAATGGTTGAAATTAAAAGTATAATTGATGTATAAAATTGATAATAATTTCATGAATATTATTTTTGTGATGATGTAATTTTGACCTATTTGACCATAGTTAACCAACCAATGTCATTTTTTACTTAAGTACCGAATATCATCAAACCACCTGACATGAATATAAAAGATGTATATAAAATGGTAATAAGTGATGTAAAAGGAATAATGAATTTGAAAAGGTTTCTTAATAAATTATAAATTAAAAAATGTTTATTATTCAGGAAAATAAATGGCGTACATGTTGAATCATACTCTAGGTAACGGGATTTTTTTTTAAATTCCTCTTTTAAAGTTCTTCTTTCAAATCCTTTTACTAAAGTCAAAAGGAATGTTTTTTTAACTTATACATCATGAGATAATTTTTTATCCATTATTATTCATTAATATTTTGAATTTTACTTGATATTTTTTCATAGTTATTTTCAAATAAAATGGTTTCTTTATTATATGGGTGATTTTTATATTTTAAAACTGATTTTTACAAGAAAATGGAATTTTAATATCTAAAAGTTTTTTTTACATAGGGATAAAAGAATTTTCAAGGGTTTTATTCATGATATGTTCATTTTACATTGTTTATGAAGGGTTGATCCCTATTATACCTCATAGGTGATCCCATTATTTCTTATATTATGGGTCAACCTAGATAGCACTCTAATGCATTGGGTAATAATTGTGTTCTTTGGGAAATAATATTGGAAGTTGTCTGTATGGGTATTCTAATTTGTAAGGGTTATTTTAAGGGTTATGTAAGGGATATATTATGATGATGTCCCAAGGAACCTAATATCATGACCCGTCCTAGTGGGTCTCATGTCACAGCTCCCCAAGCCTTCATCCAATAGGCCAAGGGTTTGTGACTAACACTGAGTAGGCATATCACTAACATGGGAGGCATTGCCTAAGTACCTATACACAAAAACACACATCTCCAAGACCACAGAATTATGAAATGTAAAAACAAATAAACAACCAATGTATATATACATCTATATCCCAAAATCATAGTATGACAGGAAGTAAAGGAAATTAAATAGGTCCAAATACAATCCCACCATAAAGAGTCTGTAACACAAGTCCAAATTGAAAGTAAAGGTACTGAGAATGTTATCTGAAATCCAAATGAACACACCTCGGTCTGTCTGGTATCACTAAGAATTATCTGGTCCTAGTCCACCTAGGACTCTGTTAAAATTTTGATCATCTTCACAAGACATGAAACGTGCGGGCAAATCCCTTGTAGGAGTGAGTATAACAATAATCAGTAGGAAAATGTGAAACCATAAAGCAGAAAACAACAAAAAGTACAGTCATATCAACATAGGTATATGTATGTAATATATATAATAATAATAATATCTAGATATAGTCAATAAGGACACGTGGTCTATAGGTAAGTCACAACCATAGTATACTAGCCTTAGGATTCTAGCTCAAACGTTCCACGAATCACTTGTCTGGGAGAACACACTCCTGAGTCTAATAGCACGAGTGATGTCTATCTAAGAGGTACTGCTCTTTGGGTCTCATCATGAGGAAGAACACACTAATAGTTTGATGGGAATATGATACATTGATGAGGATCACTACCAAGACCTTAGGGTGATACCAACAACTCAATCTGGATTAACCCGTTAAGTATAGGATCAGTGCCTACATAGTGTTGGTCACATAAGTACCAAGAACTCCACCTAGGGCTTAAAGATGAATAGAGAATCTCACTCTAAGCCTCTTAGAGGGACTTTAATGACTCTATCCAGGAAGTCCTACTGAAGGGGTTGTATCCCTATGTGTAGGAAATGATAACATACCTACCTTCATGGAAAGGATAAGGGTAATAAAACCTAATGAAACTTGTCTAAGATATGGAGGAAAAGGGGTTAAAACCATGTAGAAAAGAGTACAAGGCATGTATTAGGGGTCACATGTTGTGTCCCTTGACCCTGAGTCCTACTCGTGTAAATGGCTTGTGTCATCAAGTCATGTTTGTGTAGTAATACATGGTGTATAGGCTTACCATGCAGTCTACCCATGTATCAGTACATGGTTTCAGCACATGTACAGTTACCCATGTACCAGCACATGGATTAGCATGCTTGCCTAGTCCAGGTCATTTCATGTGGGGGAGTACACACCATGTAGGCAACTCGTGTACTCCACCTCGTGTCTGTGTACTTTCTGAAGTACACAATGAGTATACGGGGAGGTATCACACATCATGTAGGTAGATCCACATGTTTTTTTATACTTATATCTTTCTTGAAACCCAAGCTTCCGATCAGGGTTCCCCACACGGTGTGTAGATCTGGTTTACACATTGTGTTCTACGGGATTTTCTAGAATCCCAAATTTTTCTCTACATATGATACGGAACCTCCATAGTTATATTTAATGATTATTTTACCATGAAATAGAATATCCAAGCTCATCCAAGTCTGTTCATCATTGAAAAATTAGTTATGTCATCTAATCTTCTTGGAAATGGATCAAATCGTGATTCTTCACTATGTGCCGAAGAATGAAAATTCATGAATCCACTGTCGTCAGAATCACTATGTCTCCACTATCACACCTCTATCATGTCATTTTGATCTCATATCTATGATATCATATCATTGTTCTAGGAAATAGGTGCACAAAGATCGATTGATCGGGATTAGTCGAGTCACGGGCCAAAAAAATAATGTCTATGATGAACGCTGAACAGGGGAAGAAAAGTACAATAACATAATTGAGGAATGAATCTCAATCGATGTTTGTGTTGATCTAGATCCATCACTATTAGAAACAAAAATTATATTAAATCAATCATAAGGATAATTCTTCCAATAATCCCCGTAATCATATTCATCCCGCAAGATGATCGAACCTCAGATCAATCTATTCATTGATTGGTTTGTATTCATCATAGAAATAAAGAACAGAGAATAAATCCAAAAAAACACATGCCACACCTCGATTCGGTTAAATAACTGATCAAGAATGATGTTTCATTATCATTGGAATGATCTGTTCAATCTGAGGTGCGTTGATCGTCGACCCATGATCCATCACTTTTCGACTAAGAGAGAATCCTTGAAGCTCTCTTCAACAGCTCCCCAATGTTTCTAGGTTTATGAGTTTAACCCTATAAATTATTCATAATCATCTATTTAAATATGTGTCAATATCTAAATCAATAATTTTAAATAAAATAATTTTATTTAACTATTTTATTCGTTTTCGCACCCATTATGACTTTTCCACAAATGACTCGCACCGACTAATGTTAAGTCAGGACTAGGGTAAACCTCACATTATGAACTCAATGGTACCCTCATATTTCTAATATGAGCACTTTTTTAGAAGTTATTACACTTTTTCGGGAAAACTATGTGTGTGTTCAATTAAATATATTTAATATATTTCAAACATTTATTCAAAGAACACCGGGCCCCAGAATCGCACATCATCTGAACACCTGGTCTTAAAAATAATCCATATAATAACCACGATTAATACATATAAATTATGATACATTATATTCTCCCCACCTTGGGGATATAAATCCCTGAAAATACAAAACAAGGGCTACTTAAAAAGATGTGGGTATTGAGAATGAATCTAAGTCTCACGCTCCCATGTGCTCTCCTAAAGATTCATGTGTTTCCACTAGACATGAACTAAAGGAATTGAATGCCCAAAAAGGTTCCTCTCCTATTGATCCTCAATATCTACTAGGTAATCAGCAAAGGTCTCTCCATCTTCAATGTCCAGTTCACCCCAGTCAATAACCTGTTATGGGTCATGCACGTACCTCCTCAGCTACGACATGTGGAAGACGTCATATAGCCGATCTAACTACAGAGGTAGAGCTAAGAGGTATGCCACCTCACCAACTCTATGCAATATCTTGATAGGGACAATTAATCTTCAAGATAGATTTCCACCCCAGAAAAATATTTGTAATCCATGTTGAGGTGAAACCCATAGAAACACATGGTCTAATTCCTCAAACTCCAAAAGCCTTTGTCTCCTATCATAATAAGACTTATGATGTCTTTTTTCTGTCTTCATCCACCCCTATATGATCTTCACCTTATCTATTATAGATCACACTAACTCCAGGCCCATGAGTTCTGACTCTCCTAAGTCATTCCAGTAAAGTGGTGACCTGCAGGGTCGCCCATACAAAGTCCCTAACGGTGTCATAACGATGGAAGAATGGTAGTTGTTCTTGTATGAAAACTCCACCATTGGAGGAGATCCTCCCAACTATGGATAAAGTCCAACATGTAATCTCATAGCATATCATCAAGAACCTAAATGGTTTTCTCCATTTGGCCATCATTTTGGGAGTGAAATGTTGTACTCAAGCTTAATTATCTCTCAAACACCTCATGTAATCCCTTCCACAGCCGGGGTGTAAAGTGATCATCATGATCAAAAACAATAGTTGATGGGACTCCATGGATTTAGACTATATCATATACATAGAGGTTTTCCAAGATCTCTTCTGAACTCTGCTATCATATAACTAGGAAGTGGGCCAACGTTGTGAGTCGGTATACAATTACTGAGATAGAATCATATCCCCTAGATGTACATCATAATCCTATCAGGAATTCCATTGATATCTCATCCCACTTCCATTTTATCACCTAAAGGGGTTGAGCTAAACCAGATAGAACTTGGTGCCCATCATTCACTTGCTAACAAGTAAGGTATCGGGACACAAACTCTACAACTACCTTCTTCATCCCTAGCCACCAAAACTAATTTCATAGGTCCTAGTATATCTTTTCCACACCTAGATGTACCGGTAAATGATACATATAAAACTCTATTAGAACCTCCTCATGCAATGTCACCAATACCATCATGAATCCTCTAAAAAGAGTGACACGCTCCCCACCTTTATAAAATTCATCATGATCATGTACAGTGGATATCCAAGCACATAGGACCTCACAGTCGACATCCCCAACTTATGTCTCTATGAATCACTACAAAAGAATAGGAGTAACAACCACCGACTTGGGATAAGCCGCTCCATTTCCATCCATGAAGGATAACTACAATGAGTCCAACTACTTGGATGCCTCATTAAATAAGTGAGAACAATATATCATACTGAGAGCATCCGCTACCATGTTTCTCTTCCCAAGAGTATAGAAAATTTTGAATTCATAGTCCTAGAGGAACTCTATCCATCACATTTATCTCAAGTTGAGATCCTTCTGAGAGAAGATATACTTGATACTCTTGTGATCGTAGTAGAAAATAAACCACTCACTCATAAGGAAGTTTCACCACATCTTTAAAGTTAATACTATTGATGCTAAATCAAGATTATGGGTTGCATAGTTCTACTCATGTGGTCTTAACTAGAATGAACCATATACAATAACCACTTTCTTCTACATCAAAACACAACCAATCCCAGTTCTAGAAGCATTGCAGAACACTACGTACTCAACACCTTCCTCCAAAAACCTTAAAAAGGGTGTGCTCGTCAAAATTTTCCTCAACTGCTAAAAAGCCTGCTGGAATTTCTCTTTCTACAAGAAAGGTTGTCCCTACAGAGTCAAAGATGTCATGGGTACTGATATAATGGATAGATTAGGTATGAATCTATAGAAATATCCTACAAAACCAAGGAATCTCTGCACCTCCATCATGCTCTTGGGTGGCTCCCAAACTAACACTACCTCGACCTTGGATGGGTCCACTGCCACTCCATATAATAAGATAATGTGTCCCATAAATTGGACCGCATGAATCTAGAACTATAACTTTGAGATCTTTCTATAAAGTTGGTACTCTCAAATTACATCCAGAAATATCCTCATGTGTCTTGCATGCTCCTCCTTGGATTCCAAGTACACGAGGATATCATCAATGAATACTATCAAAAACCGGTCTAAGTGAGGCTGAAAGATCTTTTTCATGAGTCCCATAAACACTGTTGGGGAATATTTCATGCCAAAGGGAATCACTAAGTACTCATAGTGACTATAGTGACATTTGAATATCATCTTTAGTATATCCTTCACCCGTACTAACAACTGGTGATAGACTGATCGGAGGTCAACCTTCAAGAACCATTGACCCCATATCAATTGATCAAAAAAGTCATTGATCCTTGGTAGTGGATACTTTTTCTTTATGATCACTTAGTTCAATCACCAATAATCCACACACAACCTCAAGTTCCCATCTGCCTTCTTGGAAAAAAATTGTGGCTACCCATGGTGAAACACTAGGTTAAACAAAGCCCTTTCTTTTCAAGTCCTCCAACTATACCCCCAACTTACAAAGCTCTACAAGAGCCATCCGATATTCTGGCACATATATCGGTGTCTTCTCGGGGTGTAGATCAATACATAATTCTATCTCTCAGTGGGAAGGTAAACATAGAAAATTTTCGAGGAAGACGTCCTCATACTCCTCCACCACTAGAGGAACTAGAAACTCATAGCATCCACTAGACCAAGGGTCAATCTAGCTAACTGATGAGTAATAGGGTGCACCCTCCTATGAAAAAATCTATCATGTGCTGTCTGGGTTTACATTTCACTGATAAAAAAATGGGTTCCATCATTGTGGACACACTACACCCTTTGCCTAAAATAGTCAATCTGGGCATGGACTATAGATAACCAATCCATACCAAGGATGATGTCATAAGGCCTCGATGCTGCTACCAGGTGATCCAAACTGAAACTCTTGACTCCAAGATTCAGTTTACACTATCATCATAAGTACGTGATCACTGAGTCTTCTCCAGTATGATTCTCTAAGAATAAGGGTTGAGGCAATGATTCATCTTGAATCTTTAAGTCTCGAACAAGATATGTAGAAAGAAAGGAATGACTAGCACCAGTGTCTATCAATAATACAACTAAAGTTTAAAAGACACATATAATACCTCAAATCATTCCTGGAGCCTCCGGGTCATAAACTTTGAACACCTGCAGTTATCCCCTCCCTTTTCCTCCACCTCCCTAAGACTGGTGTGGACCACCTGGGGTGGTGGTGGTAACAAGTCAAAATAACAACCACCTCTTGTTGCTCTCCTGAATCCTCTTCCACGTCTCCCACCCTGAAAACCTACATAATTATATTGTTTCCTCTGTCTCGGTGTCCCATCTATGGTTTCTCTGTCAACTTTATGGCAGGTCTCACAATCTCAGGTGAGATGTCCCCTACTGCCACATGAGTATCACCATATCCATTTTGGAAGATTCGACCCACCCTGTGAGACCTAAATTGAAGATACTCTATCCTAGGACCTCCTCATAAAACTTCTCCCATGTATAGGTCCAATATACTAACACCAGATCCCTACTGTCGAGGTCTCTACTCCTGATTTCCCACTACTGACAACCATCGGTTGTATCTGTTCATCCAAAAAACTCTCAACCACCAAATCTCTCTCTAGAACCCCAGCATATGTATAAATTAATAGAGGGATAAAACATGCTTGGATGTTTCTATGTAGATCTCTCTTGAAGGTCTGAGCCTGAACGAAGTGATCTTGATCCATATCCATCGTGTACCTAGAGTGTTTGGTAAACCTTGATGAATACGCCGGTACTATCATGATGCCCTGCTTGAGCTACAGAAGCTCCTCGATACGTACAAAAGTCAGCGTAGCTGGTGATAAATCCTCTCTGAAAATGTGCTCAAACTCTATCTACAAAATAGTAACCTCGTTGTAATACTGAGTAAACAAACCCCACCATTATCCCATTGATTCATAAAGAAGGCTCATTGCCAATACCACCATCTGATCTGTCGATGTCCTGAGTAGATGAAAGACTCAGGTCACTACCTCAATCCAATCCTCAGCTACATGTGGGTTATGCTCACCTAGGAACCTGAGGGGTCTCTATCTCTAAAAATATTTAATCACGCTAAGCATGTTCCCCTCATCTTCTAGTACTGCATGTACCACATTTTTTTTCTACATATTTTATGTTTGGTGAACCACCTGGAGGTAGTACCTCAAGAACTGGTCTCTGAATCGATGCCTCGTCACTAAGGGAATCATCCTCATGATCATCATAATGAATCCTAGTTTTTATATGTCATGGAGGAATCCTAAAAGTAGACAATATATACCATGGTAAATGAGTATATCTGGAGAGCTAACACAAGAAGGAATTGGAAACATAACTCATTCCTATATGATGCATGTACCATTGCTTTCCCTAAAACTAGTGTTCTCATGTAACGAGTCGAAAAGTAGGTGATCAAAGTCCTGGTGTATGGATATGTTGGTTTTCGCACCATCACTGGAGTCCTTGTCCTGAAAGACAAACTCGAAACACTTAACACTATTTCCCCAAACCAATATTACAAACTCTTGGTCTTAAGGTAGAACCGACCACCTTTGATACCACTCTGTCATGACCAGTACCAGTGGGACCCATTCCATGACTCCCCAAGCTCTCCTTCAATAAGTCAGGGTCTAGTGGCTAGAACTGAGTAGGAATATCACTAACATGGGAGGAATTTCCAAAGTACATATACATACACACACACATCTCCAAGCCCACAGAATGATGAAATGTAAAAACAACTAAAAAACCAATGCATGCATACATCTATATCCCACAACCGGAGTATGACATGAAGTAAAGGAAAGTAAAAATGTACAAATAAAATCCCACCACAAAGAGTTTGTAACACTAGTCTAAACTAAAAGTAAAGGTATTGGGATTGTTTTCATAAAGCCACAAGAACACACCTCAGTCTTTCCGGTCTGACTAGGCACAATCTAGTTATGGTCTACCTAGGACTCTATCAAAAGGTCGATCATATGCACCAAACATGACATGTATGGTAAAATCCAGTGCAGGGGTAGTATAACAATACTTAGTAGAAAAACTCAAAACCACAAAGCATACAACAAAGGAAAGTACAATCAGATCAATATAGGTATATGTCTACAATACATATAATAATAATATCTTGGTATACTCAACAAAAACACACAGTCTAGAGGTAAGTCACAACCATTGTATACCATCCTTAGGATTCTAGGTCAGAGGTTAAACAAAGCACTCATCCATGAGAACACACTCCAGAGTCTGATAGCACTGATGACGTCTTCCTGAGAGGAACTACTCGTCAGGTCTCGTCATGAGAAAGAACATGCTGATAGTTCAAAAAGAATATGATACATAGATGAGGATCACTGCCAAGGCCATGGGGTGATACCAATAACTCAATCTGGATTAACCTGCTAAGTATAGGATCAGAGTCCACATAGTATTGGTCATAGCTATACCAATAAATCCACCTAAGTCACGAAGATGAATAGAGTATCTCACTCTAGGACCTTTAGAGGTATTCCAACAACTCTCTCTAGGAAGACCTCCTCAAGGGATCGTAGTCCTAGGAGTAGGAAACTATACCATACCAACCTTTAGGTAAAGGATTAGGGGAACAAACCCAAACAAAACTTGTCTAAGATATAGAGGATAAGAGATTAAAACCATGTGGAAAAGAGTACACAATGTGTAATAGGGGTCACATGTTGTGTCCCTTGACCCCGGGTCATGCCCGTGTAAACGGCTCGTGTCATCAATCCATGTATGTGTAGTACTACATAGTGTATAGGAAGCCCATGTAATCTAGCTATGTATCAGTACACACCTCCAACTTGTGTACGTTATCCAATATACCAGTACATGGATTAGCCCGTGTACTTGGTCCATGTCGTGTCGTCTGGGGGGGTACATGTCTTGTAGGCAACCCGGGTACTCCACCCCATGTCCTTGTACTTTTTAAATTAGACTATGAGTATTTGGGTAGGGACCACATGTCGTGTAGGCTGAGCCACACACCATGTGATACTTATCTCTTACCCAAGCTGGCAATTAGGGGGGGCCACACAACATGTATATCCAGTTTACATGTTGTGTTCGGTAGGATTTTCCATAATCCCTTATTTTGCTCTGCGCATAATCTGGTGCCTCCAAACTTTGATCTGGTGATCATTTCACCATGAAATCAAATATCTAATCTCTTCTAATCCTTTATATCATATAAAAATTCATTCAATTGTTAAATATTCTTAGAAACAAATTAAATTTTAATTATTCACTGTGTACCAAAGAATGTTGAAGAACACAAATTTGGGAATCCACCATTGTCTGAATTGATCCATTTCCATCATCTCACCTCCTAGGTGTCATGTCAGTATCAAATATAAAATATCTAACTATTATTCCAAGAAATGGGTGTACAATGATCGATTGATTGGGTTTAGTCAAGTCACCGTCTAAATGAAGAACGTCCACGATGAACGGTGAAAGGGGGAAGAAAAGAACAAAAACATAATTGAGGAACAAACCTCAATAAATTTTCTTGTCGATCTCAATCCATTGCCATTTGAAACAAAAATAAAAATAAATCAGTCACAAAGATAATTCTCCCAATAATCGCCAAAATCATACCCATCTCTCAAGATGATCAAACCGTGGATCAATCTATTCCTTGATTGATTTGCGTTCATCATATAAATAAAAATGAGAAAGAATCCAAGAAAACCTCACACCCTACCTCGATTCAGTTTGATCACTGCTAAAGAATGATGCATCATCATCATTGGCAAGATCTGTTGAATCTGAGGTGCATTGATCATCGATCCATGATTCGCCGTTGTTCGCCCGAGAGAGAATTCTCGAAGCTCTCTCCAACGGCTCTCCAACAAATCTAAGGTTATGTGGCTAACCCTATTAATTTTATATAATTTTTTATTTAAATATGTTCCAATCTCCATGTAAATAATTTAAAATAAAATAATTTTATTTAATTATTTTATTTGTTTCTGTGCCCGTGATGACTTTTCCACAAATAACCCATGTCAACTAATGTTAAGTCGCACCTAGGGTAAACCTCATGTTCTGAACGCAATGGTACCCTCTGATTTCTAATCCGAGTACATATTTAGAATTTATTCCACTTTTTCAGAAAACCAATGCATGTGAGCTATTTAATTTATTTCAAAAATTTATTCCGAGAACACCAGGTCTCGTAATCACATTCTCTCTTAGCACCTGGTCTTGAAAAAAACCCATATATTATACAAAAATAATAAATGAAAAATCCAATACATTAAACCTACATATATGTTATAATATTTATAATGATTTTTCATGGAAATAGTTTGATTTCAAAAGGTAAGATAATTATTTTTTAAGGAAAATGATTCTATTTTCAAATGAAAATGTGTGTTTTTAAGAAAAAGTTTTTAATGGGTTTTCATGTGTTTCACTGGACAAACGATTTTATTTCTTTTGTGTATCTTAGTGAGATTTTTTTGATCATCCCACATTTTTAAAATGTTTTCATATGGTTTAGGGAATTTTAGGGAGAATTATAATGACAAGATGAAAATTGTGAATATCTATCATAAAAAGAAACTATGTTTTATTTTAAAAAAATGGTTGAAAAAATGGATACCATTTATAGGTTCCCCTTTTAATGTATGGGTTAACTATATAATATTTTGACCTAATTATATAAAATTCTAAAAAGAAAAGATCTTCAGGATTGTAAGAAAGTGAATTATATCTCAATGACACTAGAATATGTAATTCTTAATGTCGGGTACTTACAGTCCAAAACCTACATCGTTCCTGTGTGGAAGTGGGATGAGATGATAATGGACTTTTTACACCAAACAGATTCATTCCATTTGTAGATAATGAAATATGGAGTTATATTTCCTTGTTTCCAAGTACAGGATACTCATGATCAATTTTATTTCCCTAAGAAATTTTTTTTGGGTGATTAAGTTTTCTATATTGAATTCATGTATCTTTGTGCCACATGAATTTCCTTGAAATCGTTTCACTTCCATATAGGTTCCTAAAACTTGGAATGATAGGAATGTACCATAAAACTTTAAAAGGACTTGATTCATCTTTCTTGTATTCAGAGGAACCACACATAGAAAATTTTTTAAGTGATTTGTGGTCCTTGTGAAATAATATATAGTAATTTGTATTGACATGTATTCTTTTATAGTGTTGATTCAATAAGGCTCTCCTTTTGACTTTTCTATTCCTTTATGTTTTGAAAATCACAAACCCCTTATCTTAAGGCAAATATCTTTTTACCCCTTGTTTCATTTTCTTGAGGAAATTTTCCTTCCCCAAGGAAATTGTTCCTTACATTGTTTTCATTGTTCAGTCACATTTTATCTCTAAGTGTAAAATTTGGATTGTAACTAAAAACCTCGGAATCGTATAATACTTAGATATGAATCATTCTGTTTAAAACTCCAAATTCTGGACTCCAAACTTCTACTAGTTCGACACTAAACTTCTATGAGTTTGACTCCGAACTTCTACGAGTTCGAATCCAAACTTATATAAGTTCAACTCCGAACTCTATAAGTTCAGGTTTTGAATTCTTATGAATCTAGACTCCGAATTTCCATGAAATAAAGACTCTGGAATTCTATAGAATTTGGGTTCCGAATTCCTACAAAACAGAATCCGAATATCTCATTATTATATATTCCGAATTCTATTTTTAGTTAGACTAAAAACTTTCATACTTTTATTACATTCCGAACTTTTATTTACTTTCATTTGGAACTTCAGTTTTACTTATGCTTATACTTGTTCTAATATAAAAATATGCCGTGCCTTCAGTTATCAACTAACTGTTGGTTGATTGATATGTGTACAGGTCCCTATGAAATTCAAGGAGAAATATGACCATTGTAGGAGGGAGCCGACCGTTGGAGCTTCCCCTATAAATAGAAGCTCATTTGAACGTGCACAAGACTTTTGGAATTTTTGTGATCAGAACTTCCTAAAGTGATTTCTAGAGAGAGAGGATCTTATCAACTCTCAAAGATTTGTGCAGAAATTTTGAACAGCTTGTTCAAACTTTTCCTTGTGTAGACTTGCTTCGTGCAACTCCAGTTGTTGCTGATTACAATCGAGGGCTTCCGGGGATAGGAAGACAGAGGTGCCGACTACCTGATAGTTAAGGGATTGCGGGGATAGCAAGACAGAATCCAATCTTCATATCGAGGGCTTACCCTGGTGTGGGTAAGACAGAATTTCTTGAAAGTATAAATCAAGGGACCTCTTATCCAGGGTTGTTGGATACCCTTCTCTTTGGATTAAAAGAGTTATTGTTTGTTACTTGTAGTTTTACTACTTGTTTTTCTGCTGTATTTTGTATTGTTAAGGAAAGTATAACTTTCTTATACTTCCTTACTTGTACTCTGATTTAGTTAGATTATATACGCTTTAAGGTAGAATCTTAGTTGGTGTAAACTTTTGTTAAGTTTCATTTTTGGAATCACTTTTCTAGAATCAAGGAGGTCTTTAGAACTTTGAGGTGCCATGAATTTTGGTTATGAAAAATTTCCTTATGGATTTTTTAAAAGTACAATTCACCCCCCCCCCCCACACTTTTATTTGAGCATCTCATACTTATATATTCGATCCTACATTTGTTATTATAGGGTATATCATACTCAGACATACCATCTTAACAATTGGTATCAAAGGATTGGTTCAATCTGAATTAATCTCACAATTAGATTTAGAAGAAAAAAATTTCATAACATTCGTAATTGAACATTCGGATTCATATTTCCAGATTCATACTTTTCGGAATCTATTTTTTTCGGAATCATAATTCAGATTCACTTTTTGCTTAGAGGTACAATATCTTTCTTGCTTAGGATATTTTCTCTTGTTTACAGACTTATACTTCTAACAAGTTTGTGTGCCAAAGTTTTTTTTTTAAGGATGGCAGGATTAAATGTTGGTTCTATCGACAACCTAAATCCTACTAGACAACCTATCTTTGATGATAATGATTATGAGTATTGGAGAGATCGCATGAAGACTTTCATTATCAATACTGGGGTAGATAACTTTTTCATGCTTACCGAAGGATACAAAATTCATGATAAGGAAGTTAGTGCCTTTACTAATCAAGAAAAGCATGAATACCAACTCAACTATAAGGTACACAATACTGTAGATGGAAGAAACTTGAAGTTACACATTTTGGTACATCTAAAGTGATTGAGACTAGAAGATCCATGCTCGGAACTGAGTATCATGGTTTCAATTTTCCTTATGGAGAACCAATTTGTAAGGTACAACAGAGATTCATGACTATTGTGAATATCTTACAATAAATGGGAGAGAAAGGTCTAGATGGTGAATCCCTTTTTGACAAGATCATAGACATCATGCCCAATGAGTGGGAATCAAAGAGAACTTCTATCGATGAAAACAGAAATATTACTCAAATTTTTCTTGATGAACTGTTTGGAACTCTTCTTCAACATGAGAATAGAATAAAGAGAGATGCTAACAACATAAATAAGAAGAATGGGAATGGTAGTGTAGCTTTTACTACAACTTCAAATCACAAGAAAGCTAAGACTCCTGAAAGAGTTACTAGATCCAGATCTAAGAAGGTTGTTATCCAATCCGAATCTAGTGAGAGTGCAGTCTCAGAAAATTAATTAGATAATCTTTCTCGAAGGATGAACAAGATAGCTGGATAGAGAAATTTCCAATCCAAGTATAAGAAGAAGGAAATGAAAGATAAGAAAGATTCAGAGGTCACATGCTATGAATGCAAGAGAGCTGGACACATAAGACCGGATTTTCCTATGCTCAAAAGAAAAGAAAGAAAGGAAAGGAATTATAAGAAGAACAGGAAGAAGTTTTACAAAGCTAAAGCTAAGAAAGTTCTGAAAGCCAATAACACCTGGAGTGCCAGTGGTGGTGACTCTTCAGAAGAATCATCAGATTATGAATCTTCAGGACAGAAAAATCTTGGTCTAATAGCCAGACTACCAATTGAAAATCATTACTTTATGGCTAAGGTATACAATGATGAATCCTTGACCAATGTTTCTCTAAATGCTAATGATAGTAAATATTATAACTCTTCTGATGAAGAATCTTCTTCTGATGAAGAAAATGTTTTACCTACCTATGAATAAGTTCCTAGGTTTTCTGAACTTCTTGAAGTTAAAAACTCAGAACTCATGAAAAGTATTGATAAGGAAAATTCTAGGAATACTATTCTTAATAAGGAAATATCAGATCTTTCTAAAGATCTTGATAAGAAAAATTATGATTTCAAAAGTATTTCAAAAAATCTTGAGGAAGTAAGTTCTGAGAAGAATAAACTTTCTAAAGATCTAGAAAACGTAATTTCTAAGAAAAATGTTTTCTAGCCTAACTCTAGCTCAAAATCAAAAGTTTATGAAGACAAGAACTTAGTTATCAAACTCAAATCCGAAATAGTTTTGTTGAGGAATTGTTTGTAAAACTGTACCCTAGGTAAAGAAAATTTTGATAAAATTTATTCACAAATCCAACCTCTAAGGAATACTTCTGGTTTTGGTTACACTAGTTCTAAACTAATTTTTAGTAACAACTACTTTGTTCCTCAAAGTTCCCCATTTTGCACAAAGTGTAAATGTGGTGGTCACTGGGCAAAGAATTGTTCCTTAAAAAAACCCAATCTTTATGATTTCATAAGGCTTATTTTTTTAAGAATATGTGGGTACCCAAAATTTTGCTTTCTGAAACTTCCGGATCCAAGCAAGTTTGGATTCTGAAAACCTAATGTTTTCTTATTTTCAGGAAAATAGGAAAAGTACCAACAGTAATACTTGGTACATGGATAGTGGATGTTCTCGGCATATGACTAGTAACAAAAACTATTTTGAAAAGATTATCAAGACGAAAAGAGGGAAATTAACTTTCCGAGATAATGCTCAGGGAGAAATTATTGGTATAGGTAACATTTTTCTTCTTGGAAAAACTTTTATTTCAAATGTTTTGTTTGTTAAGGGTCTTAATCATAATCTCATCAGCATAAGTTAATTATGTGATGAATGCTACCTTGTGAATTTTTGGAATGATAAGTTCTTAGTACACAATTCCAAGGAAGAATTTATTCTTTCCACCAATCACTATCCAGTGCTAAAGCTAAATATGTAGCAGCTGGAAGTTGTTGTACTCAAGTGTTTTGGATTCAACACACACTCACAGACTATGGCTTGAGTTTTACTAAGACTCAAATTTTTTGTGAAAACACAAGTTCCATTTCCCTTAGTAAAAACCCAGCACATCACTCTCGTTCAAAACACATAGATATTAGGCATCACTTCCTTAGGGATCACACACAAAAATGCTATATCATAATTCAATTTATCGAAATGTAAGATCAACATGATGATATTTTCACAAAATATTTACCTTCCAATAGATTTGAATACATTAAACAGAAGTAAGGGATGATAACCATGAGGTAGTCTTCCTCCATTAACTATCTGTTGAACCATTCTCATTGCATTAATAAACTCCTTTTCATAGGGGGAGGACATCTCTTATTGAAGTTTTTCAAATTTTTCATAATTAAAATTTTCATAGTTGGTTTTTCAAAAAAAAAACTAATAGAAATTTTCGTAATGGAAATTTTCATAATGGAAATTTTCGTAATGGAAATTTTCGTAATGGAAATCTTCGTAAAGGAAATTTTCGTAAAGGAAATTTTTGTACTGGAAATTTTTGTACTGGAAATTTTTGTATTGAAAATTTTCGTAATGAGAATTTTCGTAATGGGAATTTTCGTACTCATAATTTTCGTAATCAAGTTTTGGTACTCAAGTTTTTTCATTAAATTTTTTATTGATCTTAAGTTTTTCTTAGTAAGTTTTTTATAGTGAGTTTTTCGTAGTCAAATTTTCTTCAATAAAAATATCACCTATTACGAATAAACTTCCTAGCCAATCCGAAAGGTATAACTTCCTTACTTAAGTTTTCGTAGTTTTTTTACTTGCTGGTATTTTCTTTTAATATTTTGTATTTTTTTCTTATTAAATCCTGATTTTTTTTAAAACCTAAAAAGATTAGATTCAATATTTCCTTGCGGGTATGATTTCAACTGTTAGATCAGATCAAAGAGTTTTTCAACCGTTAGATTGGTATTGTAAGGTGAAAGGTCACCACCATCGCCTATATAAAGGGGACCCCTAATGTTGTCCCACATAATTTTACAAGATCTCATGTCTCTAAGCTCTGCCTTAGTTCTTAAAGCCCGTTCTGAATATCTCAGAATTCCTCGAATCCGGATGTCTGTAGAAGACACTTCTCAAGAAATGTCTACCACGAAGCCGATCTAAAAATGGAAAGTAAATAGGGAAAGATTGGTCAATCCAAACTTTTTTAAGTATGATTCTATCATTTCTAAGAATATTAAGTTAAATGGTTGGGAAGATGTATGCATATCTAAGACAGGTGTTCAAGATATGGTGTATTCAAAATTACTTATAGAGTTCTATGAATCAGTTTGGTTCTTCGAGGAAGAGGGTAGAGAAAAATTTTCTTTCAAGTCTTATGGGAAGACCTACAATCTTACTTACACCAAGGATTCAATCTTGGTGGGGATGGAATATGATGGAGAAGGTGAATTTTGCTCACACAAACTCCCGAATGTTCAAGGTAGTTTTGTTAAGGTAAAGGCCTTGCAATGTCTTAGACTTGCTGGTGTCAAGACGGCAAAAATTTCTCACCTATCTTCTAACAACCAGATCCTTCAGATATGGGTACAAGGTTTCTTAGTACTGAGAAAAGGTGACAAAGATACTCTCAAGAAAAGTGATATATATTTCTTATACTTCCTGGTAAATCTAAGGAAAATCAATTTGATGAGGCATGTACTTGTTACAATCAAGAACATCAAGAATGGAAATATTAGAGCCCAGATTATCATGTATCCTGCCTTACTTTCAAAGACGATAGTTTGGTGTCTCAAATCTTTTAAGATTGCATGAAAATCCAAGTCTCATAATTTCAAACTTATGCTTGTTAGCGATGACACTCTGAAAAGAATGAATATGGATTTTTTTCAAGGAGACAAAAGAGTTTTATGATCTTCCAGAGGGAGATGCAGAAGCCAATTCAGAAATTATTGAAAAAGCTGAGCCATCGAAGAAGGTTGGAAAGAAAAGGAAGATGAAGGAAGTGGAGGAGACAAAAAAAACTCCTAAATCTAAGGAAGCTCAATCCGCACCTCCTAAACCGAATAAACAAAAAGCATATTTGGATGAGGTGGTTTCCAAATGGAGGGAAGATAAGGAAAAGAGGAAATAAGGGGAACATTAGTTCGGATTGGACCCTACTTAAGCTAAGTCTTTAAGGGAAAAGACTGCTAAATACCTTGAGAAGAAATAAAAAGAGAAGAAGATGAAGAAGAAAATATTTGAGACTGAAGTTATACAATCTCTTTTGAAAGCCACATAAATAGCCTCCAAAAATTTTCCAGTACCGGAAACTTTCCTTGTCGAGCCATTACCCGAGACTCCTGGGAAGAATTTCTTCACTCCAGAAAAATCTAAAGAGAAAGAAGTTGTTGAAGAAGTAGAAGAAGAAGTTGTTGAAGAAGTCGAAGAAGAAGAGGAAGTAGAAGAAGAAGAAGAAGTAGAAGAAGAAAGTGGTGATTTAGATGATCTGATTAAATAAGTTAAAGAATATCATGATAAGACAAATCCTTCAGAAAATTTACCACTCTGAACATCTGAGGCCAAATCCTCAAAGCTTTTCACTACTAGAAAGGAAGATGTAAAATATGGAAAGAAATATGAATACAAGGAAGAAGAGAAAGATAATGAATTATCAGAGGAAGAAAGCTATAAAAATCATTTTTTTGAGGAAGGAGCAGAGAAGGATAAACCTGATGAAGACAAGATAGTTCAACTATCTGAAAGTGAGGAAGAATCCCCTGATGAAGAATCCATTCCGAAAGTTGATAAAGGTAAGAAAGTGGTTATGGACACCCCAACAAAAGATATCATAAGGAAGAAGGATTTTTTTGGCTCTTCAAGAATAAATCTGGTGGAAATTGAAGAAGAACATTCACCTAGCAAGTTATCGGATTCGGAGTCATCCGCTTTGGGACACGATTTTGTGGTTGAGTCCTTGAAGAAATTGGTGGATACAATTCTGATCTTTCCTACAATAGACTTCATATGCCAGATGCTTCAGCACAGCTTAAATCAGAATTCAGAATCCGTATCCATGGTGATGGATAAATGTGTAAAAATTGAGGCAGAACATTAGAATTTCCTTATCAATTATGACGTCCCTAGAAAATCATGCAGCAAAACAACTCTATAGTCAAAGAAAGTTGATGATGACTTGGAAGAGCTTGATCATTTTTAGAATGATGTAAAAGAACCTTTTTATACTGAGAATACCAAGATTAATAATCTTCAATAAAATATGACCCTTGAGCAAAATACTCTGAATCAATAGGTGATGGATCTGAATGGGAAGCTTAAATCGGTTGCTCAAAGATGGAAAGGGGAAAGAGATCTCCAGATTGAGATCAAAGAGAATCTTGCAAAGCAAGATGAAGTTCTTAAGGCTTTGTATGAGGCTCTGAAGGCTCAAGATTATAGGATTAAAACCTTAGAAAAGCAAGATGAGGAGGACCACAAAGAGTTAAAGAAGCTTAAAATCCTTCTGAAGAAGCTAATCCCAAAAGAAAAAGAAGACAAATATACCAATCCAATCTTTTGTTGTAATGCCTTTTCTTGTAAAAATTATTTCAATCTTAATAAAAACTTTGGTTGCTTGTGTTGTTTGTATGTCTTTACTAATTTTTTAGGTACTTTATTTTTTTTCCATTCCCTCAAATTCTTTTTGAAAATCACAAAGGGGGAGAAGGAAAAAGAACTACTCAAAGGGGGAGAAGGAAGAAAAATTTCTAAGTTAAGAACTATCCTTAAGTAAGGGGGAGTTCTCATTAGGAATTCTACATTCAAATAAAATCTATCATTCCAGAAATCTAGAATATGATACTTAGAGTTTCAAAGCCTAAGGGGGAGTTAGTCATATTCACCATTTTCCATAAACAAAGGGAGATAGGCTTTAATTTCAAAGTCTAGAAATTTATTCTAAGTCCTTACATTCTTTTTCGTAAGGATGTTTGTGCTTTCAAAAAAGGGGGAGATAGTTGAGTCAATAAGGCTCTCCTTATGAATTTTCCATTCCTTCATGTTTTGAAAATCACAAACACCTTATCTTAAGGAAAATATCTTTTTACCCCTTGTTTCATTTTCTTAAGGAAAATTTCCTTCCCCAAGGAAATTTTTCCTTACATTGTTTTCATTGTTCAGTCACATTTTATCTCTAAGTGTAAAATTCAGATTGTAACTAAAAACCTCGAAATCGTATAATAATTAGATATGAAGCATTCTGTTTAAAACTCTGAATTATAGACTCTAAACTTCTACTAGTTCGACACTGAACGTCTAGGAGTTCGACTCCGAACTTCTACGAGTTCGACTCCGAACTTCTATAAGTTCAACTCCGAACTCTGTAAGTTCAGGTTCTGAATTCTTATGAATCTAGACTCTGAATTTCCTTTAAATACAGACTTCGGAATTCTATAGAATTCAGGTTCCAAATTCCTATAAAATAGAATCTGAATATCTCATTATTATAGACTCTGAATTCTATTTTTAGTTAGACTATGAACTTTCATACTTTTCTTACATTCCAAACTTTTATTTAATTTCATTATGAACTTCAATTTTACTTATGCTTATACTTGTTATAATATAAAACGATGTCGTGCCTTCAGTTATCAACTAACCTTTTATTGAGTGGCATGTGTACAGGTCCCTCCGAAATTCAAGGAGAAATATGACCGTTGGAGGAGTGAGTCGACCGTTGGAGCTTCGCCTATAAATAGGAGCTCATTTGAACGTGTTCAAGACTTTTAGAATTTTGGTGATCAGAACTTCCTGAAGTGATTTCTAGAGAGAGAGGCTCTTATCAACTCTCAAAACTTCGTGCAGAAAGTTTGAACAGCTTGTTCAAACTTTTCCTTGTGCAGACTTGCTTCATAAAACTCTGATTGTTGCTGATTAAAATCTAGGGCTTCCGAGGATAGGAAGACAGAGGTGTCTGCTACCTAATAGTTGAGGGCTTGCGGGGATAGCAAGACAGAATCTGATCTTCGTATCAAGGGCTTACCCTGGTGTGGGTAAGATGTACTTTCTTGAAAGTATAAATCAAGGGACCTCTTATCCAGGGTTTTTGGATACCCTTCTCTTTGGGTTAAAAGAGTTATTGTTTGTTACTTGTAGTTTTACTACTTGTTTTTCCGCTGCATTTTTTATTGTTAAGGAAAGTATAACTTTATTATACTTCCTTACTTGTACTCTGATTTAGTTAGATTCTATACGCTTTATGGAAGAATCTTAGTTGGTGTAAACTTTTGTTAAGTTTCATTTCCAGAATCACTTTTTCGGGATCAAGCAATTCTTTAGAACTTTGAGGTGTTGTGAATTTTGGTTATGCAAAATTTCTTTAAGGATTTTTTAAAAGTACAATTCACCCCCCCCCCCCTCTTGTATTTGAGCATCTAATACTTATATATTTGATCCTACATTTGGTATTATAGAGTATATCATACTCAGACATACCATCTTAACATATAGATCATACCCATTTACAATAGCATTTTTTTAATGTCATATATTCAGCAAGGAATCTCTTTATACTCTTATAGAATATCATTCAAGAGAGTAATTAATTTTTAAAAGTTGGTGTCTCTTCATATGTTTCTAGATTTCAAATTATATAGTTCATTTGCAACTAACAATGTTGTATATTTAGTACAAACAACATACAATAGTGTGTTTTCACAGCTCTTTAACTTCTCAAAAATATTTTCACAGTCACGAAGTTTATATTCTAATGCCATTTTAATTTCCTCAACATAATATTCATCATTTTTTAAACTTTAAATAATATCCTTGATATGATCTCCATCATCATTCACACTTATTATCATACCAGATGATTCATAAACTTCAGTGTTATCCCAGTCACTAGCTACATTTAGTTATTTCTACTATTTATTCCAACATTTATAACATTGATCTATTCCATAATAGATCAAGTGTTCATACAAATCCTCTGTACTAGTTCATCTTGAATTACAACAATTTAAAAAAAAGGATTTGGGTATGGTCATAAGCATTCTCTTTTTCAAACTTTATGAACTCTTTAACCCTATCTTCATACACTTTTTTCATATGACTAGAATCCATACATTTTTTAATCATATCGATCCTATTTGATTTAATAATATGAATATTTAACAAAAACATAAGTTCATAGAGGGTATGAGATTAGATTCTTAAAAGGATATTATTTACATGCACACATATATAGTCATTATATTTTATATAAATTGTTATTGCAACAAAAAATTGTTAGAACAATGGAAGATAGATAATTATATGAATAAAAATTATAATAACACTTATTTTTTTACTCCAATAAGACATGTATCATAATTAATTCTATTTTTGAATGGATACATTTAGGGATATAATTCACTCCCTATCATTGTCAATGTGCACAAGAAATTTATGGATTTCTATGACTGGGTAAGTATTGAGGTATATATAATAAGAATTCACTATAAAAACATATATCAAAAAAATATTTAATTTTGTCAATGTTTATGCAATTTTCCGAATAAATTAATCACATTGATTTTTCTTATTATTTTTTTAAATTTATAAAAGATATCATATTCCATCAACAAACTAGCATCCCCAAAGTGGTATTTCCTAAATTTATATTTTAACTCATCATTGAGATGTGTAAACCATTGTTTCATCTAATGTTTTGAGATGTGTAAACCTTTATTTCATCTAATGTATTATACTATAATAAATGTATAACATTATGATGATTTTATCAATATTATAATAAATTATTTATTAATAAATTTATTATTATAATAATAAATGATTTATGATGTAGTTGATGATGTGGGTAGTGATTCTAGTAATGGTGGAGACCATTCTAATAGCCTTCAGGGCACTGGGACTATAGGCCAATTAATGTAATGATCTTTCTATGGTGTGGGTTAACCCTTGGATGGTGATGTGGCTTGTCACGGTGGGCCAAGTGTGTGTTTGTTGTTTATTTTTCTTATAACCTCCTTGGCCTTCTATAATTTATAATTATATAAATGAATAAATATTTTAAAAAAAATATATCATTAATTAATGTATAAGTGGTAACATTATGTATAATTTTTTTCCCTAATACATAATTAATTATAAAATAATAAAAATGACATTAAAATAAAAAAATTACTTTACAATAAAAAAGAGTTAATATTAAAAATACATAAATCATACAAATATTAAAACTAAATAAACAATATTAAATGCATTAAAAATGTGATTATATTATAATAAATGTATTAATATTATAATAAAAATTTTATTGATAAATTTATTAATATCTTAATAAATATTGTAAATAAAAGTATTAATATTGTAGTAAATTATGATTTACAAGATTACATTAAAATAAGAATTGATAATTATTAAAAAGGAATAAATATAATTAATTATTAACTACATTTGAAATTTTTAATTATCATTAAAAACACTATTAATTATATAATAGAATATTATTATTATTGATGAATGTAGAGTTTATTTCTCAAAAAACAAGAGCTTCTCATTCTTCAATTTTAGGAGGATTACTTTAGGAATCCCAGCATCGTGTTTCCACCCCTTCCAAGAGTAAGAATCAAGGATGGGACAGATGTCACCTTTTCTCAGATCTCTATAAGGAGGTCGGCCTTAAGTCTATAGAAGAGTATATCTATGGAAATTCCTATATATCCATAGATTATCTCATAGTTGATGATGTACAGGTATACACTGATGTTTCCAAGAGCCAGGCCAATGCATTTCCAAATATGAAATGCTGGAATGTGTGCGTTTCAAAGAATTTAGCATCCAAATTCCCAGGGAAAGCCATTGGGGTGAATGCAGAAGGCTACACTGCACAGGAGAAAGCTGCTCCAAATGCTGCTAAGGATGGCAGTGCAGGAGATGATGATGACCTGAATCTATTTGGGGAAGAAACAAAAGACAATAATAAGGCTGCGGAAGCAAGGGAGGTTTGTGATAAGACATACTTAAAGAATATATTCTCCCAATGGTGGAGATGGAATTTGGATGTAGACTGGAGACGACGATCAGGAGAAGGTGACATAGATTTTCCAGAGAAGACTATGTTAATGGGAGGCGATAAAGATATTAGGTGTATGGGTGTAATATGGCATTGATATGGGGAGAAGGCCAGTGATTGGTGTTGGTGATGGAGTCATCGTATAATGTGAAAGAATTGGGATCCTCATAGTAGCACATCTGTTGGGGCATTGGCTGGTGATGTGGGAAGGTGGCAACACAGGGGACACAGATCGACTAGAGGTTGGCGTGGATCTTGAGCTGACCGGAGGCGACTTTAGATGTGTAGCATAAGCCGGCGATTGGGCATGTCAGTGATGACTTGAGGAGTGGGGTGGGGTGACTTCAAGATCAGCTGAGTGACAACCTTGCACTATGAGAAAAGTGGGTTTTTGAAATGGGCCATTTGCAATAGGTCATTATCCCTATTGTCACCAGAAAACGTGTCTATGTAATTCACTGAATGCTTCCATATATGATTCTGAAGCGTATCTTGTTCTGCAAGCTTCAATTTGACTGGTCGTGGAGCCCAAATGGAGTTATGGATCAAAAGTTATGGTCGTTCGAATCTAGGCTACTGGAAATGGCAGTCCGGGATGATTTTGGGGAAAAGTACGGTTTTGTGAGCAAGAAGTGAAATCTTGCATGCAAGAATGATGGTATTGCACGCAAGAAGTGAAATATTGCATGCAGGAATGGATGTTTTGCGCGAAAGTATGGAATCTTGCGCGCAATAGTAAAATCTTGCGTGCAACATGTTATGCAAACCTTTTACGCGAGCAATGAGAGATGCGCGCAAGAGGAGCATCTGCGTGAAAGATTATTCCGTGCCAAAGGAGACATCAAATTCCCCTTTACATGCACGCCCGATGTAGACCACGTAGAAAAGGACTTGCACGTGCGAAAGTTTACGTGCAGCCCTCGTGCAGAAAACAACTTGTGTGTGCGGACGTTTGCGCGCACCCCTCACGTGAAAACAGCTTGGGCGCGCGGAATCTTCCACGCAACCACTCCCGGGTTCGCTGATAAATACAAGTGCAGCCCCCATCCCTCGGGGGAGCTCTCAAGAGGTCGGCCACCAATCTGCTACACGTAAGACCGCCTCTTCTGCGCCCGCATAGAAGAATGGAATCCTCCATGTGAGATCTTGCGCGACAGGTCCCATATGGGTCCACATTAACGTGGGCCCATTGTGGTTTGATCCTCACCTGGCATATTTTCTTCCCAATTCATGTGTGCGCAAGATTACATGCTTTCATGAAAAACTTCCAATCTTCCACGCATGACATCAATCTTGTGTTCAAGACTTCCATCTTGTGTGCAACAGTACCAAGGCACTGAATCTTGTGCGCACCTATGCCACACAGTCTGATCTTGCACGCAGCCCATCCTGTGCATAGACCATCTTACGCACACCTATGCATGCTAGTCCATACCACAGGGGCTATGGCCCCACACCCCTGCTGCCATCATTGACCCCCATGAAAAATGAAGAGTCGCACCGCGAACTTTTCGGGTCGGGACATTGGCATTTCCATTACGCCCTTATGTGCAGCCGTCTTCCACCTATGGGATACCATGATTTGAGATACTCTTCCACAAACCATGAAACACCTTGATTGGGCATATTTCTCTTGGTCTGTTTACCATGTCGTGAGTTGAGATTCTCGTTATCAATACCCCCGAGTACCTTGAGTCAAACCATTCCTCAACCAACTCATCCAAACCCCATCACCTGACTCTTATGCCAGGTCGAACTAGAAAGGGCCACCCTTGAGTAAGTCTCAACACCAGCCATTTCTAGGCACCTTATTCCTAATAGTCTTATCTACATGACTATAAACTATAGTTCACCCTATATTCCAAACATAG
Source organism: Viscum album (assembly GCA_963277665.1). Lineage (NCBI taxonomy): Eukaryota > Viridiplantae > Streptophyta > Magnoliopsida > Santalales > Viscaceae > Viscum > Viscum album. The sequence goes on from OY728155.1 coordinate 732,268,876, forward strand.
GATGCCTCTTACCCTATACGATAGATGCCTTATGCTCCAAGCATAAGATGTCAGTAGTCCTATATACATGACTATAAATTGTAGTACACCCTATGTTCCAAACATAGGACGCCTCGTTCTCCAAACAATAGATTCCTTATGCTCCAAGCATAAGATGCATAATGCCATGATTACAGTGGCATAATTTCAAGAGCACTGGAATCTGTTAAAACATTCCATCACTCTACCTCACGCTTTACGTGTCCTTCATTCAGATCTTCATCCACTTCCATGTCTAAAGGGACCCCATAACAGCATGGTCCCATGCCGCATCGGATCACCTACTGTCCTAGGCCAAAGCCCTGGAAGACTTTGGATGACACTTTGAGTCAAGTCTTGTGTTTCGAACACGGTCAGCAGCTGACCCTCATTTGTCTGTCCCCATTTCAGGAAAACGCGATATGAATTATGTGTTTCGAACATGGTCAATAGTTATCCTCCATCACCACACCACCCTCATTGTGTTCCGAATGTCGGACATGTAATTCACACTTTTCAACTCCCTTTGTTCAGACTGAATCCAATGCCCCTTGGTGTTATCCCAATTGTGCACTTGCGTATAGGTGTAGGCCCCAATTATATTTTACAACCCACCAGTGAGTTTGGATGCCCTCATGGCCAGACATGAGGAAGACATTATGATAAGATTCTTTGTGTAAGCCTCATGCACCATCGCCGCTTCTTAGCAGCACCCAGGCACGCTAACAGTTATTTCTTCTTCACCTAGCCACGCTAACGTGGACCCCCAATGGGATCATCTTTCGACACACCCCGCCACGGAGTCTTCTGTCCCTTATCTTCACCAAGGTGCAGAGGGTACCGGTTATGTAATTTCTAGGGGTGGGGAGCGAACCCACCTCGTCCGAGCTGCAGGAAGTTAAACTGCCAAGCACCATCGTCCTCAGCACATGATGTTAAACGATGACCTCTCCCCACGCATCATACACAAGGCACCCCAGCTCGGACATTATTTATGTCCTCCCGTCTCAATGGGAGTGAAATATTCCTCACATGGAATGAGATCCTCTTTATTGTGGTGGCGCCTATCTGTGGGGAAGGGCGACCATCTTGGTGTAAACCCCTAGCCTTTCTTGCATGAGGTAGTACCCCTACTCCTCCTTTCTTTTCCAATTCCAAAGGCCGGAAAATGGCGTGGTGGGGAACGGTTCTCCTCCTCTCATTCGTGCCAAGTCCCTCTCCTACTAGGCTTTGTCACCATAGGGCTTCCACCCTATAGTAAGTCCCAATATCCATATTTAGGCGGCTAATCACACGTAAGCCCCTGTTTCCTCTTTGGGCTACAAACCACGCGTAAGACCCACTCCACTTCCCACAAACGCACCTTTCGTGACATGATCGTCAGGTCTCTGCTGCCTCTTATTTCTCACACCAAGCATGACTCACATGGTCTAAGAGTAAGCATCGACCGGGACATCCATTCTCATGGGCCGCCTAGAGTGTAAGCCCCACACCATCATCCCGAACTACATGGACTTTGATCTTTGTCAAGGAAAGGTATGTAGGAAGCCTCCCTGAGGTTCAATCCCAACAAGAATTGGTCCCAAACACTTTCACGTCGGTGCACCAATTCCACCATCTGAACTACATGGTCTTTGATCCTCACCAAGGCAAGGTAAGTAGAAAGCCTCCCTAAGGTTCAAGTCTAACACCCGGTCGTTCCGACCTCCTTCACGTCGATTCACCAACACTTGGTCAGACTAGAGTGTAAGCCCCACACCCATATGAACTACATGGTCTTTGATCCTTGCCAAGGAAAGGTACGTAGGAAGCCTCCATGATTTTCAAGCCCACCATTTATCTAGGCCCCAGGTCCTTCCTCACATCGGTTCACCCCGGTCCTGCATGACGTTAAACTGTGAACCTCAATTAGCGGTAAGACGTTAACTCCATGAGGTTCAATCCCACCACCCATTGGTTCGGACCCCCTTCACATTGGTTCACCAAACTATTTCATGAACTATGTGGTCTTTGATCCTTTCCAAGGCATGGTACGTAGAAATCCTCCACAAGGTCCAAGCCCATCATCCATTTGGTCCCCAGGTCCTCCTTCGTGTCGATCCACTGACCCCCATCCCATACGAACTACGTGGGTTTGATCTCTGTCACCTAGGTAGGGTATGTAGGAATCTTCCATGAGGATCAACCCCATCCAACGGTAAGCCATTGTGACCCCATCCAAAGGTAAGCTGTTGTGACCCTATCCAGCGGTAAGACGTTGCGACCTCAATCAGTGGTAAGTTGTTGCGTCCCCTACTCAGCGGCAATCCATTATAATACCATTCACTGGAACCCACATATTTGTTCTGTCCTAGTGGCGGCATACCAACCCGGGCTGCTAACCACGCGTAAGCCCCATACACATCATCGAGTTGTTGTCCTATGTGTACACCCCAGTTCAAGATCATCACCTGACCTTTCCCTCGAGCCTATGTGTCTCAGGAAGGTCATGCCCCAACCTAGAGGTTCTACTTCCTCCGGATCCCATCCACGCGTCCATTATCACGGACCGCCTCCTTAGGCGTCCCATCGCCCTCCTGGACTATGCGGACTTTGATTCCCTACCACGGGGATATGTAGGAAGTCTCCCTGAGACTCAAGCCCAACATTACAGTCGTCCTCACGGCAGTTCCATCCCATTCACCACCCATTTCACTCAGCACCCATCACCCATCTTGATTCTTACCCGGTCCGCCACATCTCGGTGAGGTCATGTCAATCCACCTACATCAGTGTGCCCTCCAGGGGTTACACTCATCTGATCCACTCTAGTCAGTGTTCTGATCAGTCTGATCTCTCTCCTCTGGACGTTAAACTTGCGGCATACCCCATGTTAAACATGGGAAGATGAGGAAAACCTCATATACATGCCTATGGCATATAATTCCTCACATTCGACGCGGGATGCCTTGGGCTTCCGTGCCCTCGAGAAGCCCTATAATAAGGGATATAAGACAGACGCACCAGTGTTCCAGCGTCCAGACACACCAGTGATGTCCAACGTGACTACTCCTCAGACTGAAGGTTGCTGCCCTGACTTGACCCCTTGGAATGTCCTGACAGATGCAGTGTAATTAACTGGCGTCCATGAAGATATGGCACTAGGAAGAGTTTCACGAACAATGTATTAAATCTATAAGGGAGACCCGAACTAGGTAACGAGATCCGAGGAGGAATCCACGGAAGGAAGAGCCGGCATCCCATCATCTCATTTCGATCAAGGAGAAAATATCCCTGAATAAGTGACGGATGTCACCCACCTTTGGAAAGCGGGAATGCGGGGCAACAAAACTGCACCTTTCATCCTCGAACAAGATAGACGCACACACCCCGGCGAAAGCGTCATACCAACCTGGGATGCTAACCACACGTAATCCCCATACACATCATTAGGTTGTTGTCCTATGTGTACACCCCAATTCAAGATCATCGCCTGAACTTTCCCTCGAGCCTATGTGTCTCGAGAAGGTCACGCCCCAACTCAAAGGTTTCACTTTCTCTGGATCCCATCCACGCGTCCATTCTCACAAACCGCCTCCTTAGGCATCCCATCGCCCTCCTGAACTACGTGGACTTTGATTCCCTGCCACGAGGATACATAAGAAGTCTCCCTAAGACTCAAGCCCAACATTACTATCATCCTCACGGCGGTTCCATCCCATTCACCACCCATTTCACTCAGCACCCATCACCCATCTTGATTCTTACCCGGGCCGCCACATCACGGTGAGGTCATGTCAATCCACCTACATCAGTGTGTCCTCCAGGGGTTACACTCATCTGATCCACTCTAGTCAGTGTTCTGATCAGTCGGATCCATCTCCGCTGGATGTCAAACTTGTGGCATACCCCATGTTAAACATGGAAAGCTAAGGAAAACCTTAGAGACATGCCTATGGAATATAATTCCTCACATTCGATGCGGGATGCCTCGGGATTCTGCACCCTCGAGAAGCCCTATAATAAGGGACAAAAGACAGACGTGCCACTGTTCCAACGTCCAGACATGCCAGTGATGTCCAACGTGACTACTCCCCTAACTGAAGGTTGTTGCCCTGACTTGACCCCTTGGAATGTTCTGACAGAAGCAGCGTAATTAACCGGAATCCATGAAGATATGGCACTAGGAAGACTTTCACGAACAACGTATTAAATCTATAAGGGAGACCCGGACTAGGTAATGAGCTCTGAGGAGGAATCCACGGAAGGAAGAGCCGACTTCCCATCATCCTATTTCGATAAAGGAGAAAACGTCCCTGAATAAGTGACGGATATCGCCCGCCTTTGGAAAGCGGGAATGTGGGGCAACAAAACCGTGCCTTTCGTCCTCGAACAAGACGGACGCACGCACACTGACAAAAGCGTCAGAAATAGTCTTGTCGCTAATAATCCGTCAAAAAGGTTTTTCACGATAGAAAAACCAGCCCGTCGCAAATAATAAGGTTTTTACGATGGGGCAATGGTTCCCATTGCAAAAGGTTTGGTGTGCCATGTGCGCCAAAACACGAGAAAAGGTATTTGCGATGGGCTATAGTGGCTCGTTGCAAAAACCCGACGGTGTTTTTAGTATTTGAGACGACACTTATATCACGTCTCAAAAAATATGTCGGTAGGAGGTCTTTTGCAACGAGTCCCGTCACAAATGGTACTATTTGCGACAGTAGTCCCGTCGCAAATAATTTATTCACAACTAATCTAACCTATATATACCCCCACCCATTTTTCTTTCATTCCACTCAATTCTCTACTCCTCTCTCTCTACTGGAAAATTTTCTCTCAAAATCTTTCATAGTTTAAAATTATAATTCGGGGCACTATCCGCAACTTATATCCTTCGAAAGCTTCATTTTTGAGGTATTTATCTATTTATTTTATTTTTTACTTAATTTGTTTTATTTTATTTTAGTTATATTTATTGTTAAGTAGTTGCAGTTAAATTAAATTATAATTAGATAGTTTTATTTATCATTGTTTATGTTCATTTTTATAAATAATTATGTGTGATTAGTATGAATTAGTATTAATTAATAGTTATTATATTAATTGGTAATAATTAGTATTAAATTGTAATAATTAGTATTAAATTGTAATAATTAGTATTAAATTGTAATAATTAGTATTAAATTACAATAATTAGTATTAAATTGTAATAAATTGCAATAAATTGAAATAAATAGTAATGGATTTTAACATTTAGTAATAAATTGTAATATTTAGTAAAAAATATAATATTTAGTAATAAATTGAAATAATTAGTAATAAATTGTAATAATTAATAATAATTTGTAACAATTTGTAATAAATTGCAATAATTAGTAATAAATTGCAGCAATTAGTAATAATTAGCAATAAATTGTAATAATTATTAATAAATTGTAATAATTAGAAATAAATTGAAATAATTAGTAATAAATTGCAATAATTAGTAATAAATTCAAATAATTAGTAATAAATTCGAATAATTAGTAATAAATTGTAATAATTAGTAATAAATTCTAATAATTAGTAAAAAATTAAAACCAATTAGTAATAAATTGAAACAATTAATAATAATTAGTAATAAATTATAATAATTAGTAACAAATTATAATAATTAGTAATAAATTAGAATAATTAGTAATAAACTATAATAATTAGTAATAAACTATAATAATTAGTAATAAATTCTAATAATTGGTAATAAATTATAATAATTTGTAACATATTCTAATAATTTGTAATAAATTCTAATAATTAGTAATAAATTGTAATAATTAGTAATAAATTACACCAATTGGTAATAAATTGCAACAATGAGTAATAATTAGTAATAAATTCTAACAATTAGTAATAAATTGTAATAATTAGTAATAAATTGTAATAATTAGTAATAAATTATAATAATTAGTAATAAATTGTAATAATTAGTAATAAATTATAATAATTAGTAATAAATTATAATAATTAGTTATAAATTGTAACAATTAGTAATAAATTGTAATAATTAATAATAAATTGTAATAATTAGTAATAAATTATAATAATTAGTAATAAATTGTAATAATTATTAACAAATTCTAACAATTAGTAACAAATTGCAATAATTGGTAATAAATTGCAATAATTAGTAATAATTAGTAATAAATTCTAATAATTAGTATCAAATTCTAATAATTAGTAAAAAATCTAATAATTAGTAATAATAATAATTAGTAATAAATTCTAATAATTAGTAATAAATTCTAATAATTTGTAATAAATTATAATAATTTGTAATAAATTATAATAATTAGTAACAAATTACCAAAAATAGTAATAAATATAAATAATTAAAAATAAATTGAAATAATTAGTAATAAATTCTAATAATTAGTAATTAATTTGAATAATTAATAATAAATTCTAACAATTAGTACTAATTATTAATAATTTCTAATAAGTTGTAATAAATTCTAATATTTAGTAATAAATTTTAATAATTAGTAATAAATTCTAATAATTAGTAATAATTAGAAATAATTGGAAATAATTAGGAATAATTAGCAAGAAATTGTAATAAATTGTAACAAATTGTAATAAATTGGCACAATTTCTAGCGGTTTGATGGCTCCCTTTTGCTTGATGCCTTATTTCTTTGCGATTTTTTTCCACTGAAATCACTATGAAAAATCTTTCCTCACATATGGATATCCATTTTCATATGCATGATAATGGAGAGTAGTGTGGTGAGGCCTTCCTGCTCTCCATTCTCATGCATACGAACATCGATATGCATACATCAGAGCATATTTTTCATACTAATTTCAATCATAGAAAGTTGCAAGGAGACGAGCTATCGAGAAAAAGAGGCTCTTTTGACCGATGACTCATCCCCACTATCTCTGACTGAAATCACTATGAAAAATTTGCTCACACATACAGATATGCATTTTCGTATGCATGAGAATGGAGAGAAGTGAGACGAGATCTCTCTGCTCTCCATCTTCCTGCATACAGAAATGGATATTTGTACGTTTGAGCAGAAGTTTTATAGTGATTTTAGTCGAAGACAGAGGAGATGATTTGTCGAGTAAAAGAGTTATTTCCAATCCGCTGGAAATTGTGTCACCGATAATTAATAGTTATTAGTAAAAATTAGTTGTAATTAATAATAATTAGTGGTAATTAGTATAAATTATTATAATTTAGTTTAGATTAGTGTAAAATTTTAAAAAAACTATAAATAAGTATGAAATAATAGAAATTATTATAATTCTATAGAAAAGGGAATTTTATTTTATTTTTTTATAGTGTTTTTATTATATCAAATTATATAAAAAATTAATTATTTTATATTTTTTTGAGAAATATTGAACAAAAAAGTCAACAAAAATCATTATTAGATGATCATGATTGGATAAATCAGCACAATAATCCAAATGGTTTTGGTTTAAATCCTATATATGTTGAGAGTATTAAAGCTTTCTTATCATTTGAATCATCAAAACTAGAATTTGTTTCAGAATGGATAATTAAGTGTCCTTGTAAAAAATGTTCTCTGAGGAAATTTGATACATTTTAAAATGTTGGGATTTATTTATCGCATTTTAGTTTTCAACTAGATTATGTTTTTTAGTATCAACATTGTGAACACAGTTCCAGAGAAGATACTAATAATTTGGTTTTGAATCTAGCATGGTTTCAAAATTTAGTACATGGTGTGCCAGGTCCATCTTTTTAACAAGATTAAACTCGGGATGAAATTAATTTAACTCCTGAGTTGGAATAATCTCATTTTTATGAGTTTTTGAGGTCCGTTGAGAATTCCTCATATCCTGGTTGCAAGATAAGAAAATTTGAAAAAGTTGCTAAATTTATGGCTATTAAATCAGATAATGGAATGTAAAATAGTTGTTTTGATGAGATATTATCTTTGGTAAAAACACTTCTACCTGAAGGAAATGTGTTTCCTACAAAAATATATAAGTGCAAGAGGCTGGTTTGCAATCTCGGTCTTGGTTATCAAAAGATTCATGCATGTTCAAATGATTGGATCTTATATAATGGTGAAAATGAGTTATTGCATAGTTGTCCCACATGTGGACAATTGAGTTATAAAAAGACTCAACAAGGAAAGTCTGTATTGATTCCAATAAAATAATTGAGATATTTCCCACTTACACTCAGATTATAGTATTTATTTATGTCTTAGAACACAGTGGCATTGATGTCATGGCACAATACCAATATTCCAATCGGTAAAACCTTAAATCATCCCTATGATGGTGATTCAAGGAAACATTTGGACCAAGTGCATCTGTCTTTTTATTTATAATCCTAAAATGTGTGATTGGGTCTTTTTACTGACGATTTTTGTATATTTGGTTCTTACGGTAGTTAGTATTCATGTTGTCTTGTCTTTATAAATTCATACAATTTACCTCCTTGAATGTTGATGAAAGAACCATATATATTTTTGACCTTATTAATTCCAGGACATCCAAAAAATAATATTGATGTTTATTTGAAACCATTTATTGATGAGTTAAATTCATTGTGGAGTAATGGTGTCAGTACATTTGATGTTGCTGTGAAACAAAATTTCCTGTTGAAATATACATTGATGTGGATAATTAGTGACTTCCCAGCCTATGTCATGTTATATGTCTTGAGTACACACAGTCCAAAATCATTTCCATACTGTATGAGAGATAGCAAAGTGTTTATGCTCTTCAATGGAAAAAAACCTTGTTTTTTCAACTGTCATCATAGATTCCTTCCAACTGATCATCCTTTTTGGAGAAACAAATATCATTTTAGAAAAAGAAAAATTGAAAGAGATGGAACTCAAAAAATGATCACAGGTTCAAATTTAAAATCAATTGTCTCTTCATTACCACCCATCACATTTGGACCAATAATAAACCAATAAAAAATTGATGGATTTGGGAAAGAACACAATTGGATAAAATGAAGCATTTATTGGGATATTTAATATTGGTATGATTTTTTGGTCTATCACATGTTGGATGTCATGCATATTGAGATGATATGTTTTGATAATTTATTTCATATAGGTTTGGACACAGTGGGTAAGACCAAAGATAATGTAAAGCCACGATTAGATCTTGCCCAAATTTGAAGATGACCAGAAATTGAACTGTTTGAACAAGTCATATCACATAAGTTAATGGAGAAAAAAAGCATCTTATACACTCTCCAAATGGAATCTATTATTTTTTTAGTGGATTATAGATTTGAGACTTCTATATGGTTATTCTTTCAATTTGGGGAGATGTGTTAGAAATGGTCATATTACTAGATTAAAAAGTCATGATTGTCATGTTATAATGGAAAGACTTCTGCCGAATGGATTAAAAGGTTTTTTTAGTTATATGATTTGGGATGTTCTAAAATACATATCATATTTTTTCTGATACATTGGTGTTGTGATAAGTGACTATGTTGCATTAAGAGGACTGTAAGAAGATGTTGTTTTAATTTTATGTCAACTGGAAAAAATCTTACCATCAATTTTGTTTGACTCAATGGAACCTTTGATATTACATTTTCCACATGAAGTAAAATGTGGAGGTCTAGTACAGTTCAGATAGATATACCCGTTTGATAGATGCATGCATAAATTGAAGAAGAAAGTACATAATAAATCACCAGTTGAAGGTACAATTACAGAAGCTTATTTGCAAGAGGAAATTTCTTTTTTCTACTCTCATTAATTTCAATCTGAATATCCCTCAAATAAAAAATGAATGGTCCATAATGAGGGAAATTTTTACGATAAAATGAGAAATCAATTATCATTTTTCAATTATCCCGAAATTGGATTTGGTGGAGTTCATGAACAATGGATTTCAGATGATGAACATCACAGAGATCATACATATGTTCTGCTTAACTATGAAGAAATGATACCATTTTTATAGTGAGTTCTCCTATCACTTATTATATAATTTTTACAATAAATTAATCTTATTTTATTTATAGTTTATATGATAATCATATTAAGAAACAACTTCCACAAATTATAGCAGCTGCTCTTGAAGAACGTCGGCAAAAAAACCTTTCCTACTGGTTTCAAAAACCAGTGACATAAATTATTTTTGGTTTAACATATAAAATCAATTTATTATCTATTATATTGATAATTTTTTTTAAAAAAAATTAGGTATCTCACAAGGCTGATAAAATTCACAATCGATTGTGTGTATTGAGAAACCCACTATCAAAAATAGTTAAATATTATAATTCATATGTGGTGAATGGTTTTTGATTTCATACACATGCATATGGGGAATCAAAAAAATAATGAATAGTGGTGTTTTTTGAGAAGATATCATCATAGAGAAACTGAAGTAGACTTCTATGACATCCTTGAAGAAATTATTGAACTGTGTTATCTGGGACTTCATTACATAATGATGTTTAAATTTCAAATGTTAGATACTGAGAGAGGCTTGTGTGTTCATATGACCCATGGAATCGTTGATATTAAATATAAGTATTCTTATAGTAAATGAAAAAAATTTATTGAATCATCAGGCACATCAAATTTATTATTCAAAATATTGTGTTACTTTAAGAGAGTTGAGTGATTGGTGTAGCATAATAAAAATTAAATCTTGGGAAAATTAGTTTACTCAAAGTGAATATGGTTCCGCTGAAGTGGAAGGAAATGAAATTTTTAAAAATACTTCTCCAAATACATATTTTTTACAAAGAGACATGAATATCGATGATGAAACCCCACATTTAAGGGTCTATGGTGATGACGATGTTAATGATATTACAAATGAATTTGAAATGAAAAGAGACGATGAATTTAAAACTCATATAGAAATTGATGATGTTGAACAGGAATATGAAGACATTGATATCGTCATATATGAAGATGAGGATGAAGATAAACATTAACACAATTAAATATTGGTTATAATAATATATAATATATATCTATATATAATAGTTGTTTTCAAATATTTCCTAACGATAGTCATTTCATGTTTCAGATGGATGAGGATCTGTATCGTCTAATGCAGAAAGCTTATCTACCTTTGGATGAGAATGATTTTGGATCATCTGACCCTCATACTACTAGCGATTCATGGGGGAATTGAAGGGTGCATGGTCTTGCATGATTAATTATTTTTGACCCTATCCTCAAGCAACGTCCGCAACTTGGCTTTGATCCATGCGTGCAGAGGTTTGTTTACCAATGTATTTTAGTTAGTTTTCAATAATTTATTTATATACTAATTTTTTGATAATTTGTTCTTTTTTTACAGCTTTACACATATAGCTACCAAACAGGGAATCACTATATTGTGTAATTGTTTTTCTAAAGTATGGGTCTCAGGGGATTATATTCCCATTGATGTGCAACACCACATGTTCGATCATTAACAGATAGGTAAATAAATAATATTTATTTTGAAATAAATTTAATTAATAACATGATATGATAAATTATTTGTATGGTTTATGGTATCCTATTGATGTGAGCATGTGTGACGCTATCTGGAAGGCATGGTAGGGGACTATGTGTCAGTGTTGCAGTTAGTTTTGGCACAATTTGAGAAGGAATGCAATGAAGAAAGCAGGAGTGACAGAGTTTGATGATTCTTGTCGTTCCCATAAACCAGGTTACATTTCATCTCATGTTTGGGATGGATTATGTTTATACTGGTTGGGAGGTAATTTTTAGATTTTATCATCGATAGGTCGATAAAATCGAGGGAGACAGGAGGAGACACATCTAGCTTGTAGTCATACATTCAGTACGCATAGAAATAATATGGTAAGTATTTTTTTAATACTTGATATAAATTTTAATATAAATGGTTTATTTTATATTAATATAGGCATTTGAACATCCCAATGTTAGGGAGTTCGATGTTTATAGAAGGATATATAGTGATCCGAACACTGGAGATATTAGAGGTGCTCGCCAGCGTCAGATTTTGGTCAATATATTTTCTTTTTGAGTTTAAAATTTAACTGCAAATAATATTTTAACTATTTTAATTTTAAATTGCAATTTAAGGATTAATATGAGGTTGTGATGTATCACACACAGACTAAGAGTTATACCGAGACCAATACTCAGACCAGTGCCCAACAATTTGATGAGACAACATGGATGCAGGAGACCTAGTATGCCTTTAAGAAAGGTTGAGTTGTTTGTATCAGCTGTCGATTGATGCTTATGGATTATTATGGAACCATTGTGATGTCGGCATCTAGATCGAGAGGAGATCATTGAGAAGATGTGTCAATGGTAGCAGCAGTAGTAGGAAGAGCTCCTACAACAGTAGTAGCAGTAGTACTAGCAGTAGTAGAAGATATAGAAGGAGATGCATCAATGGAGGTAGTAGTAAGAGCAAGAGCAGTTGGAGTATATACAACATCTGACTCGTGGTTTAGGGATGGAGTTTCATCCACCATCTCCTCCAGACGACCCTCTCCCTCAATGATCTATTTATTTTCTATGATAAAACATTTGAATGTAAATTTTTTTGTTAATATTAACTATCTACATTTCTATATAGTGCATTTTTTATATTGTTGTGAATATTACATTTTTTGTTATTTTTTATTTTTTTTATTTTTTTATTTTTTTATTTTTTTATTATTTTATTATTTATTATTTATGATTATTTTCTTTTTATTATTTTTTTATATTTTTTGTGAATATTGAGGTTTTCATTATTTTATAATTTTTTATTATATTTGTAACATTAATATTATTATTTCTTTAATATTAATAATAATATTATTATTATATTATCAATATTATTTTTACTATTATTATATGAATATTATTTTATTATTCTAACATTTATATTATTTTACTAATATTAATATTATTATTTCATTAATATTAATATTATTTTTTTATTATTACTAATATTTTTATTATTATTTTATTCAATTTTATTTTATTTTTTACACTTTTTGTGACAAGACCCATAGCAAATAGTATTTTCTCTAATGCCTCATTCTGAAACTAAGAACAAGATCTCCTGGTAAGAGCATCTGCTATCATGTTTCTCTTCCCAAGTGTAGACAATTTTTAAATCATAGTCTTAGAGGAACTGTAGTCATCGCATATATCTCAAGTTGAGATCCTTTTGAGGGAATATATACTTGAGACTCTTGTGATCAGATTATAAAATAAATCACTCACCCATAAAGTAGTTTCTTCACATCTTTAAAGTAAATACTATTAATGCTAAATCAAGTTCTTGGGTTGTATAGTTCTTCTCATGTGGTCTCAATTGGAATGAACCATAGGAAATCACCACTTTCCTCTACATCAAAACACATCCAAACCTGGTTCCAAATGCATCGCAGAACACTACATACTTGGCACCATCCTCCAAAAATCTCAAGAAGGGTGCGCTCTTCAAACTTTTCCTCAACTACTGAAAAGCCTACTGGAATTTATCTTTCTACATGAAAGCTTGTCCCTATTAATTCAAAGATGTTATGGGTGATAATATCCTGGATAAATTAGGTATGAATATCTATAAATATTCTACCAACCTGAGGAATCTATGCACCTCCATAATGCTCTTGGGTGGGTCCCAAGCTAACACTTCCTCAACCTTGGTCGGGTCCACTACCACTCCATCTACTGAGATAACACCTCCCCAAAATTGGACAGCCTGAATCTAGAACTGGCGCTTTAAGAGATTTATGTAAATCTGGTGCTCTTGAAGTATATCTAGAAATATCCTCATGTGTCTTTCATAATCCTCCTTGGATTTCAAGTACACAAGGATATCATCGATGAAGGGTACTAAAAATCGGTCTAAGTGAGGCTAAAATATCCATTTCATGAGTCCCATGAACACTGTTAGGGAATTCATCACACAAAAGTGCATCAGTAAGTACTCATAGTGATTGTAGTGACATATAAATATCATCTTTATGATTTCCTTGTCTCATACTGGCAAATGGTGATATCCTGATCTGAGGTCAACCTTTGAGAACAATCGAGCCCATATTAACTGATCAAAGAAGTGATCGATCCTTGGTAGTGGATATTTGTTTTTCACGGTCACTTGGTTCAAGAACCAATAATCCACACACAACCTCAAGCTCCCATATTCCTTCTCGGCAAACAAAACCAGGGATTCCTACGGTGAAACATTGGGTCAAACAAATCCCTTCCTCTTCAAGTCCTCCAATTGTACCCCCAACTTATGAATCTCTACGAGATCCATCCGATATGATGGCACATATATCAATGTCATCCCAGGGTGTAGATCAATACATAATTATATCTATCAGTATGGAGGTAAACCTATAAAATCTTAGAGGAAGGCATACTTGTACTTCGCCACCACTAGAGGAAATAGAAAACTCATAAAATATACTACACAAATGGTCAGGCTAGCCAACTAATGAGTAATCGGCTACACCCTCCTATGAATAAATCCATCATGTGCTGCCTGGGTTTCCATTTCACTGATGAAAAAACATGATTCTGTCACTACAGACACACCGCACCCTTCGCCTAAAACAATCAATCTGGGAATGGACTATAGATAACTCATCCATACCAAGGATGATGTCATAAGGCCTCAATGTTGTTATCAAGAGATCCCAACCAAAACTCTCAAATCCAAGGGTCGGTTCAAACTATCAATATAAGTGCGTTATCACTGAGTCTTCTCCAGTATGAGTCTCTAAGCATAATGGTCGAGTCAATGATTCATCCAGAATCTCTAAGTCTCAAACAAGATATGTGGAAAAAAAAGGAATGACTATAAATTGTGTCTAAGAGCACTTTAGCTAAATTATAAAAGACACATATCATACCTTCAATCATTCACAGATCCTCCGAATAATAAAATTTGACAACCTGTAGCTATCCCCTCCCATGTCTATCAACTTTTTAATCCTTGTGTGGACCACCTGGGGGTGGTGGTGGTAACAAGTCAAAACATCAACCACCTCCTATTGTTATCCCAACTCCTATTCCATGTCCGCCACCCTAAAAAACTGCCTACTCCTACTGATTCTTCTGCCTTGATGTCCCTTCTATGGTTTCTCTATTATCCATATGGCGGGTTGCACAATCTCAAGAGAGATGTCCCATATTGCCACAAGAGTGTAACCATCTCTCTTTGGGATGACTGGACCCACCATGTGAGCCCTAAACTGAAGATACCCTATCTTGGGACCTCCTTCTAAAACTTCTCCCATGTAGAGGTCCCAAATACTGATGTCGACTCCATGTTACTAAGGTCTCTACTCCTTCTTGGCCACTGCTGACAACTAATGGTTGTATCTGTTCAGTCAAGAAACTCTCAACGACCAAAGATCTATCTAGCACCCCAACATATATATAAATTCATAGAGGCACAACACATGCTCGGATTTCTCTACGTAGACCTCGCTTTAAGTTCTGATCCCTAATGAACAGATCTTGAACCATATCCATAGAGTACCTAGAGTAGTTGGTAAACCATGATGAATATTCATCTACTATCATGATGCCCTGCTAGAGCTACAGAAGCTCCTTGATATGTAAAATAATCATCATAGCTGGTGAGGACTATTATATGAAAAGGTGCACAAACTATTTCCACAAAATAGTCGACTCATCGTAAGACTGAGTAACCAAACCCCACCATCGCCCTGCTGATCCATAAAGAAGGCTCAATATCAGGACCACCATATGATCTGCTGATGTCCTGAATAGACAGAAAAATCATGCCACCGCCTCAAGCCAGTCCTTAGCTACATGTGGGTTGGGCTCACCTAGGAACTGGAGGGGTCTATGTCAATGAAACTCATGATGTGCACTCAGCCTGCGCACCTAATCCACTCGTATTGAAAGTACCACATGCTTATCTACAGGTGGTATGGCTAGTGCACAACCAGGAGGTAGCACCTCAGGAAATGGTTCTCGAATCGATGCCTCATCACTAAGGGAATCATCCTTATGATAATCATACTGAATCCTAGATATTATATCTCTTGGAGGTATCCTATAATTAAACAATATGTAACAGCGATAATTGAGTATATCTATAGAGAATACTCAATAAGGACATGGAAACACAAACCATTCCTATGTGATGAATCTACCATTGTTTTCCCTACAAATAGTGTTCTTATGTACTAAGTCTAAAAGTAGGTGATCAGAGTCCTCGTGTATGGATATTTCGGCCGATGCACCAACATTGGAGTCCCTAGTCTAAAAGATGAACTCGAAAAACTTAACATTGTTTCCCCAAAGTAATCTTACAAACTCTTGGTCCTAAGGTATAACTAACCACCTTTGATACCACTATGTCACGACCCATCGTTGTAGGGCCTATTCCATGACTCCCCAATCCCGCCTTCAATAGGCATTGGGCAGGTGACTAGCACTGAGTAAGAATATCACTAACATGGGAGGAATTTCCTAAGTACCTATACACACACACAAATCCCAAATCCCACATAATGGTGACATGTAAAAACAACTAAACAACCAATGCATTCATACATCTATATCCCACAACTGGAGTAAGATAGGAAGTAAAGGGAAGTAAACAAGTCCAAATGCAAGCCCACCACAAAGAGTGTGTAACGCAAGTCCAACCTGAAAGTAATGGTACTAAGAATACTATCATAAAGTTGCAGGAACACACCTCAGTCTTTCCAGTTTCACTAAGAACCATCTATTCCTGATTTACCAAGGATTATTTCAAAAGGTTGATTGTATGCACAAGACACGACATGTGCGGGCAATGCCCGTGCAGAGGTGATTATAACAATACTTAGTAGGAAACCTCAAAACCACAAAGAATAAAACAAAGGAAAGTACATTCTTCTCAACACAGGTATATGTCTAAATTACATATAACAAGAATTTATAGATATACTCAACAAAAACACGCAGTCTAGAGGTAATTCATAACCATAGTATACCATCCTTAAGATTATGGCTCAAAGGTTCCACGAATCACTCATCCTAGAGAACACACTCTGGAGTCTGATAGCACTGATGACGTCTGCCCAAGAGGAACTACTAGTCGGTTCTCATCATGAGAAATAACATGCTGATAGTTTTAATGTAATATGATACATAAATGAGGATCACTTCCAAGGCCATGGGGTGATGCCAATAATTAAATCTAGATTAACCCGCTAAGTATAGGATCAGTTCCCACATAGTGTTGGTCACATAAATACCAAGAACTACACCTAGGCCACGAAGATGAATAGTGGATCTCACTCTGGGCCTCTTAGAGGTATTCAAACAACTCTATCCCAGAATTCCTACTGAAGGGATCCTAGTCCTAGTAGTAGAAAATGATACCATATCTACCTTTAGGGAAAGGATAAGGGGAATGAACCCTAATGAAACATTTCCAAGATACAAAGGAAAAGATATTCAAACCATGTGGAAAATAGTACATGGTGTGTAATAAGGGTCACACGTCGTGTCCCTTGACCCTGGGTCCTGCCCGTGTAAACAGCCTGTGTCATCAAGCCGTGTTTGTGTAGTACTACACAGCATGTAGGATTATCGTGTAGTTTACCTATGTATCAATACATGGATTCAACCTATGTACATTTTCCCATGTATCAGTACATGGATTATCCTTTGTACCTGGTCCAGGTCATGTCGTGAGGGGGAGTACATGTCGTGTAAGCAACTCATGTACTCTACCCCATGTCTGTGTACTTTCGAAGTACACTTCGAGTATCTGGGTAGGTACCACATGTCTTGTAGGATGATCCACACACTATGTGATACTTATCTCCTACCTGAAACCCTATCCACCACTCAAGGGGCCCCACATGGCATGTATATTCAGTTTACACGCCGTGTTCTATGGGATTTTCCATAATCCCATATTCTTCTCCACGTATAATATGGTTCCTCCATTCTTCAATATGGTGATCATTTCACCATGAAATAAAATATCCAATATATTCCAATACTTTCCATCATATAATAATGAATTCCAATGTTCGATCTTCTCAAAAACAGATTAAATCGTCATTCTTCATTGTGTGCTGAAGAATGTTGAAGAACATGAATTCAGGAATCCACCATTGTTTGAATCACTCCATCTCCATCGTCTCACCTCCATCATGTCATTTCAATCCTAGATATACAATATCTGACCATTATGCCAAGAAATGGGTGCACAACAATCGATTGATCAGGATTAGTCAAGTCGCAGGCCAAACAAATAACACTCGTGATGAATGATGAATGGGGGAAGAAAAGATCTAAAATGGAATTGAGGAACAAACCTCGATCAATGTTCATGTCAATCTCAATTCATTTCCATTAGAAGAGAAAATTGAAATAAATCAATCACAAAGATAATTCTCCCAAAAATCCCCACAATCATACCCATATCTCAAGATGACTAAAACGTAGATCAATCTATTAGTTGATTGGTTTGTGTTCATCATAGAAATAAATAATGGGGAATAAATTCAATAAAAATCACACCCTAACTCAATTATTTATGATCACTGCTAAAGAATGATGCATCATCTTCGTTGCAAGATCTGTCGAATTAGAGGTATGTTGATCATCGATCCACGATCCATCATCATTCACTTGAGAGAGAATCCTCATATCTCTCTCCAACAGCTCTCCAACATTTCCAGGGTTATGCAGATAACCCTAGAAAATTTCCATAATCGTATATTTAAAGATGTTTCAATCTCTATGTCCATAATTTAAAATAAAATTTTTTTATTTAATTATTTTATTTTTTTCCTCACACATGATGACTTTTCCACAAACAACCCATTCCAACTAATGTTAAGTCACACCTAGGTTAAACCTCATGTTCTAAACTCAACGACACCCTCTGATTTCTGATCTAAGCACATCTTCACAATTTATTCCACTTTTTTAGGAAAACTACACTCATGAGCTATTTAATATATTTCAAAAAAAATCTGGGCACATCGGGCCTCAGAATCACATTCTGTCTCAGCATCTGGTCTTGAAAACAACCCATATAATATCAAAAAATAATACATGAAAAATATAATACATTACACCTACATAACGTTTCTATGATTTATAATGAGTTTTCATGGAATCATTTGATTTTAAAAGGTAAGATAATGATTTTTTAAGGAAAATGATTCTCTTTTCAAATGAAAAGGTGTTTTTTTAAGAAAAAATTTTTAATGGGTTTTCATGTTTTTCACTGAACTAATGATTTTATTTCTTTTATGTATCTTACTGAGATTTTTGTGCTTATCCCACATTTTTAAAAGTTTTTTCATATGGTTTAGGGAAGTTTAGGGACAAGTATGAGGACAATATGAAAATTATGAAGATTTATCATGAAAAGAAACAATGTTTTATTTAAAAAAAATTGGTTGAAAAAATGGATAAAGAGTATAAGTACCCCTTTGAATGTATGGGTTAAGTATGTAATAGTTTCACCTAATTATCTAAAAATCAAAATAGAAAAGATCCTCAGGATTCTAAGAAAGTGAATTATAGCTTAAAGATACTAGAATATGTAATAATTAATTTTGGTTCCTTATAGTCTAGAACCTACATCGTTCCTGTGTGGTAGTGAGATGATATGAGAATGGACTTTGTGAGGGGGTTTCCAAGGACCTTTATAATTCGAGGTGTTGTTTGACTGATAATTGATTAGCTTATGAAAGTGGCACATTACTTGTTGATATAAGAGAATCACTATGTAGATGAATTAGGAAAGATTTAAATACTTTATATTGTATAACTTCATGGAGTACCTTCTAGTATCATATCAGATAGGGATACACATTTTACATCATGGTTTAGGAAGAGCATGTAGAAGGCTTCGAGGAGTCAACTAAAACTGAGTACAGCATATCATCTACAGACCAATATATAGTCAGAGAGGGAAATTTAGATCTTGGAGGATATTCTTTGGGTATATTTATTAGACTTTAGTGGATCATGGTGTGATCATCTAGTCTTGGTGGTGTTCATGTAAAATGAAAGTTTCTAGGCTTTGATTCACATGGAACCTTTTGAGTCTCTTTATGGTCGGTCATGTCGCACATTTTTGTGTTGGAAGGAAGTGGGTGAGGTAGCTATTATTAGGATAAGTATAGTGTAGGATACCTATAATAGGGTGAATTTGATCAGGAATTGGTTGGTTACTGATCATAGTAGACAAATAATATGGTTTTCAGAGGAGACAACCTTTGAAGTTTGTTGTGGGAAATCTGGTTTTCTTGTGGGTTTTACCTCAGTTGGGGAATCATCATCTGCAGTGGAAAGAGAAACTGGTTTTTTATTTTTTGGGACCGTTTGAGATCACCAA
Organism: Viscum album; assembly: GCA_963277665.1. Taxonomy (NCBI): domain Eukaryota; kingdom Viridiplantae; phylum Streptophyta; class Magnoliopsida; order Santalales; family Viscaceae; genus Viscum; species Viscum album. The sequence goes on from OY728155.1 coordinate 732,289,215, forward strand.
GCATATAGAATTAGTGGATTACCAACTGGAACTTCCTCCATGTTATTGACCTATGAATAACATGTTCCAAATCTCTCAACGTTAATGTTAGAAGCCTGAACCTATGCAAGTGTTCGACTATGAGGAACTTAAGTTGGAACCGAATAAATAATTTATGGAGAACTTGGTAAAAAATTATAGATCATGGTGATAAGGTTTTTAGGGGTAAGATGGTACCACTTATTTGTTTTTTGTGGTAGCATGTATGGATCTAAGAGGATACGTCAGAGCAATAGTCTAATGTTTCGGCTTAATGGCCCGAGTTGTTTGGGAAGGACCATTACAGTCACATATAAAGGATGATAAGTCATTATAGAGGGATATTTATGACATCATTAGGATATAAATAATATCCTATGGTTGGTTTTAGAGGATAAAGATGGAATTTGAACTGATTTTTCACAGATGGGACTTTATTCCACAACACGGTGCATATTCTACATCGTAGAGGGTGTGGTTATTACATGGTAGGGGAACTAAAGTGTAGTAGCTATTGTTATTGTTCTAGTTGTTTTTTCATAGCAATTATGTTGACAATTGTCTATGGAATTAATTCTTGGAAGGTGAAGTTCGGGTAGTTCTTCCAAATTTGGCATCATTGCACCGTCGAAGGTGGTTACGGTGTAGTGTTCTTCTGAGGGCTTGAAGGATATGATGTGGTGATGAAAATTATGTTGTATTTCCTTTACCTAGTTTATAGGATCTCATTTTTTAATATGATGTAGATTATGGACACACTTTTGACCAGGAACCATTTCGATGTGGACATCTCCCTGGAGTATTAGTTCCTACTAATTTGGGACCCATTGCAGCATAACCCTATGTGTTACGTTGTGATGCCTATTTTTCTAGATTGACTATAAATTCAATAGGTCCCTAAAACCCATCCATTTCTAAGGATTTACTCTCAAACATTGGGATAATTTAGGGAATCTTCAATTTCACTTCCATCCCCCAAACTCTTGGCTTCAACCCTAGCACTGGAGAATCAACTTTGGGTGATTCAAGGTGAGTTCCTCTTCTATTATATTTGGTTTTCCTCCATTTTTATTAGGTTTTCTCTTCATACATTACTTGATAATGGGTTGTGTTCGTGTAATATGAATGAAACATGAAGTCTATGGTGATTGAATGATGAATTTAAATGTATTATAGGTTAACAAAATCTCTTTAGTGCAACCTTGACCCATCGAACACCTTTTCTTAAAGATTATTCACCAACTTGAGAACCATTCATTCTAATGACTCTTGTTGAGGAATTGGTATATGAGGCTCATTACGGGTGGTTATTCTTGGATTTTGGGTTTCATCACTCTTAAGGTAGTAAGTTTTTTACCATGTAGATCACTAGTATAAAGTTTTTGTTTTGATATTGATTGAATGTGTGTTTGTGGGTAGATTGTGAGAACATAGTTGATTATGATAACATGAGTGTGTGTGGAAATTGAGACTCATGATTTATATGCTATGTTGTGCCTATATGTGTTATTCCCTATTATGTGTGAATGTATAGCCTTTGGAGGTCTTATTATGATAGAAAATGGAAAGTGGGTCATTGTGACCTGGTTAGACCTTATAGGGGGAGCATGTGAAAAATGAAATAATGATGAAAATAGACTGATACATTAGGTAGGGTTACAACAACCATGAGGATTTACCGAAGGTATATATGGGGTATTATGGCCTTTTGGTATGGCTTGTGATATAGATGAGGCAGGATGGTCTTATGTCCTAACCTATGATAAAGATTGGGCTCGAAGACCTTATGGACTAACCTGAGATTTTTTCCCTTATGGATACTCAAGGATGTCTGCGGTGGCTTTGTGATAACCCATGAACATGACTCCCATTATGGATTTTCTTTCTGTATGGAACTAAAGTTGGTATTATTGGGGTTAGTGGTGGCTTGATTAACACACAAATGTTCGATATATGGTTGATTGTTACCTGATTGCACATTTACTATATCATTTGATACACCTCTTATGCATGTGAACTTATGTTAAGGATGAATTGGTGGTGTCCTACTAGTTTCATTCTCACACTCTACATGGGAATATCAATTCTAAATTAGAATTCATGATCAAGGATCTGGGAAAGGGAAAGGACATAGTGATAGGGATATGAGGAGATAGATCTTGGTGTTCGGAGCTGGCATTGGGATAGACTCTAGAGTAATGTCATAGTGTCTTTATTTTATTTCTTGTTTCTTTATTATCATCTATTTGATGTTTCTCATTGGGGTTCCTTGGTTTAATTATTGGTATGAATTGATATACCTTCCATTTCATCTATTAGAGCATTATTATTATTCACTTTTTATGTTCTCTTTTGATGGTATGTTCATTTCTTGATATTATTTTGATGTATGGATTTTGATACAAATGGTATAGTATTCTCACTACATCATTTGGACCCTTCCTATTAGTTTTAAACCTATTTCATATGGGGAAGCACGTATAAGGTAATGTGGTACTCTGGCCTGGACCAAGTGATTTGGGTCGGAGTATTTCATATGAAGATTATATGTAAGTTCACATTGAATCAAACTACTATAAAAACTATATGTCATCTATCTTTAAATTTTTTTATTTTTTTTATTATTCTGTCTGCATGATAATTAACTTTTATAATTGTCTTCAATGTTTAATTCAAATATTATAAAATTATTAACTAGTATATTCACCCCCACTCTACACCTTTTACCTTATTTAACCATACCTAAAAAAGGAGATCCTACTTCCACACTATAATGGTCATTATGAAAACAACTCTTCTATAAATTTATTCACCCATAAGGTGCCCATTGTGATTATATTTTTAGAGACCAATGATATCCACATCAGATAAGTGGTCAGTATATAATTCAAAATCTTCCTTGAAAATATATCGTTCTATAATACAACCTTTTAACCAAATTTTATTTTTGATAAACCCTTTCAATATATTTATAAACCATTCAATAGGGTATATCCATCTCAAATGTACAAGACCATATATTTGGATCTATCTAACCAAGTGAACCATTATATCAAAGAATAATGGTAGTAAGAACATCTTCCATTCACTTTATATGATAAAAATTTCCTTTTCCATAGTTGGAATCTTTCTTGGGTCTATAACTTTACTCCATATAGCTTTAAAAATAAATAAATCTTGGTTAATGTTATTAGGGTTTGTTCCATAGAACCAACTACTTTGTACTTTTTATTATATATATATATTCAAATAATTGGATAATAATATAAATATACTATCACATATTGATTGTTTTTCTTCAGAACATTGATTTAATAATTTCATAGAGTATTTGTTGCATTGATAAGGTCATATAATTTCCCTTATATGATGAGAACCTTGAAATGATATAGTGATATTCTTAAATATAGTACTACGGTAAGATAACATTCTATAATGGGACACATATAATGGGACTTTCAAGTGGGAGTACTCATAAGAAAATGAGGATTCTTCTCATGAAGTTCACACTTAGTAATCTCCAAGAGGGTGGAATATGAGAACAGGCCTACCAGTAGAAATTCAAAATATTTTGGTGTCATTGGATATTCCTATCTATGAGTGTGTGTAATGATGTTTGGTATTTAAGATTATAATTAATAAATATCATCAATCATGAAATTAAATTTAGTGAAAAAAGATGACATGCCATATGTTGGTGGGAAGTAGGATACATTGGGTGTTTCATGAATGACATGTTATGAATGGATAAGTCAAGGAAGGATTTTTCCCTTTCATCTTTATAGAATTTGATACCTCGTCCCTTTGATTGAAATATAATTTTCATCTAAATTCCATGGTCATGGTGTAATGATATTTATTTCAAATAGTCAAAGAATGAAATATCAAGAATATTTATTGATAGCATGAATTTTCAACATCCTTGATGATATATTGATACAAAGGGATCATATTTATTAATGAGTGTTAAAATGTGGTTGTCATAATTGAAATATTAAGTTCTTTCTCTTGGGTTCCTTGACCTTTTACTATATATTAATCTTAGACTTTAGGTAAGTCTTCCTAATGCCAATGAAAAAGAATCCTAGTGGGTCACACACTAAGTGTTACCCTTGATCTCGATTAAATTATATTTGAATTTAACTAATGGAATAAATATTATTCTCAAGACCAAGAAATTATTTTATTCTAGTTTTATTGATCACATAAATTAAATAAATATTTATTCACCAGATTGTGAATAAAATATATTTATTTATTTTATTAAATATTTAATAAATATTTATTCACAGATATTTGGATTAGAATATTTATTTATGAATACAATTTTTATTCAGGTATTCAATAAATAATAAGGAGGAGAAATATACCAAAATTGCTTCCGTTGATAAATATCCATTTTCTAATAGGTAAAATTATATGTATCATTATGAAAGTTAGTGCACACCCTAAAAATAATAATAATAATTTATTATAAAATGGCATGGGGTTTGTTAAAAATTCTTATATTATTTAAGTATTGGTATGAAATTAAATAATATTTTAACCTAAACCCTATCTCTATAAATAGATGGTTATGTCTATTATGTGGGGTTAGTCAAAAATTGAGAATTGGGAATTGTTGCACACAACGGACTTCTCTCTATTGAATTTTACTCTTCACTTCCTATCAAGAATGAGAATAAATCATTCAGTCCCAAAGGAACTTAATCAATCAATAAGAATAATGAAAGATGATTGATTCACCCTGCTAGCACCCGAAAATCAATCGGTTTCGTTTACAGATCAAAGGAGCACGTGTGGATCACCACTAGAGAGATTTTATACTTGGATCCTTACAGCGCAACAAAGCTAATTTGGAAAAGGGTATTTGAAATTATTAACATATACATTGAAGAATGAACCTTAGACAAGGTAATCATTTCTTTTGATATAAATAAATTAATTATAAATTTAACATGAAAAGATCCTATATTGGGGTTTCAGGAAACAATATTTTAAAATAAATTTTAATATATCACCCACCAAAAGTGATTTCATTGTTCCCATAACCTATAAATTCATGTAATATGTTTTTAGTTCGAATGAAATATAAAGATACAAGTATTAAATCTTGCATCAAAACATGACAATCAAGTGATTTTGTGACCTTTAACTTCAAATAAATAATTGAAATGATGTTATTAATATTTGATAAATACCCATTAGGAACCTTTACATCATTTAGGTAGTTTAAAAATTGATATCTTCCTTAATTTGGAAAGATTTTAAACTACTATAGTAACAAAATTCCACCTTTCACCCTTCACTAGCACCAATTATTCCCTTATCTCCATGTTCATCATGTCCAGTCTAGCCTTAATCGCATCCTTTTCTTTATCGGTTTCATTTAGTAATGTTCCAATGAAACTATTGAATATATATATTTCTACATGATTGGTATCAATAAAATTTTTGATTTGCAAACATTTCCAACATGGTAATTCAAAAAAATGATCTCTTTTTCCAACTAGTTTTCATAAGGATTATTTAAAAGGTTTATGAAAAATGGTGAGATTATCTTTTACTTTCTCAAATCATTGATCACCTATTAGTGGAGAGAGTGTTTTACCTCCTTATTAATTCTCATCAAATGATGTGGTTTAGGATTGGTATTTATTCCATCAGGACAAAAAAATTTGATGTTTTATAAACACAGTCTTTGAATAATGTTTCAACCTAACTGAGTCTGGACCGTATTCACAAATGGGACAACCTAAAATTCATTTAATGATATGTCTTCACAAATTTTCATAATCAGGAAAGTAATTTTTCATCCTTTACAACATGTATCTCAACATGAAATCATTATTTTTATAAAAATTATATAATATAACACCTAAATCTCACAATAATTTTAGATCTTTGATCGATGGATCCAAATAAATATCAATATCATTACTCAATTGATTTAGTCTGGATATAAGAATAAATAACATAATATATTTTCACTTCATGCATAACCATGGTGGAAAATTATTATTTACCAATATAACTTGAAATGTATTGTTAGTTCTACTTTTTAAACCAAGAGGATTCATTCCATTTGTAGATAACACAAGATGTAGGTTTATTGTCTTTCTTCCAAATTAAGGATACTCATGATCAATTTTATTCCCCTGATAAAAGTCTGTTGGGTGATGAAGTTTCCCATATTTAATTCATGCATCTTTGTGCCACATTAACTGCCTTGAAATCTTCTAACTTTCAAATTGGTTCCTAAAACTTGGAATGATTGGAAAGTACCATACAACTTTCAAAGGACTTGATTCATCTTTCCTGTATCAAGAGGAACCACACTTAGGAAATTTTTTAAGTGATTTATGGTCTTTTTAAAAAAAAAATATAGTAATTTGGAAAGACATTTACTCTTTTAAAGATCATACCCATTAAGAATAGAATTTTTTTAATGTCGTATGTTTGGAAAGGAATATTTTTATATTCTGGTAGCATATCATTCAAGAGAGTAATTAGTTTTGTAAAGCCGGTGTCACTTAATTTTTTTCTAGATTTAAAATTATATAGTTCTTTTACAGCTAACAATGTTGTATATTTAGTACAAACAACATACAATAGTGTCTTTTCACTGCTCTTTAACTTCTCAAATAGCTTTGCACAATCACTAATTTTATATTCAAATGTCATTTTCATTTACTCAACACAATATTCATCATTGTTTAAACTTTTAATAATATCCTTGACATGATATCCATCATCTTTCACACTTGTTATCATACCAGATGATTTATAAACTTCAATTTCATCCTATTCACTAGCTACAGTTAGTTATTTCTCGTGTTTAGTCTAACATTTATAACATTGATCTATTCCATGACAGATCAAGTGTTCATCCAACTCCTCTAGCCTAATTCATTTTGAATTACAACAATGTAAACACACAAAAAAAAGGATTTGGGAAGGGTCATATGCATTCAATTTTTCAAACTTTATGAACTCTTTAACCCTATATTCATACTCTTTTTCCATATGACTGTAATCTATCCATTTTTTGAATCATATTGATATTATTTAATTTAATAATATTCATATTTACCAAAAACATAAGTTTATAGAGGGTGTGATATTAGATTCCTAAAATGATATTATTTACATGCACACATATATACTCATTATATTTGATATAAATTATTGTTGCAATAACAAATTGTTAGAACAGTAGAAGATGGAGAATTATATGAATAAAAATTATAATAAGACTTATTTTTTATGCCAAGAAGACATGTATCATAATTTATTCTATTTTTGAATGGATTCATTAAGGGATATAATTCACTCCCTATCATTACCAATGTGCACCAGAAACCTATGGATTTATACAACTAGGTAAGTATTGGGGTATATATAACAAGACTTTACTATAAAAACATATATCAAAAAAATTATTTTTCTCAATGTTTATGCAGTGTTCAAAACAAATTAATCACATTTATTTTTCTTATTATTTTTTTAAATTTATAAAATATATTATATTTCATCAACAAACTAGCATCCCCAAAGTGGTATTTCCTACATTCATATTTTTACTCATCATTGAGATGTTTAAACCTTTGTTTAATCTAATGTTTTGAATATTTTATAATTATATATTTTTTATATTTTTAGAGTTATATATATTACTAAAACAATTTATAATTAAAATAAACATTTTGGATGAAACAATTCATCAGCTTTAAATTTTATGAACATTTTTTGTAAAATATATCTTTATCTAAATTAGTTTCTCCACACAAATGAAAATCTAAAGTAGCTTTGATGGTGATACCATAAGCCACATCACGGTGGATCATACCATGTTGTGGTGTCCACAAAAATGAAAATCTAAAAAAACATCAAAAATCACTATGTGTTGCCTTATTATCACACTTTTTGTTTAAACACCATTAGACACTCATTTCCTATTTTAAAATAAAATTATTTCATTTAAACATAGTTTATAGCACATAATTACACAATAATATTTTTAATTTTAATCTAATTTAATTGATTACTTATGTAAACTTTATTATGTACTCTTCGACCACTTTACATGCTAATTTTTTTTAGAAAAGGGAATCCCCAGGAGTGGCCTTTTCAAACCCTCCATGCTAGGGAACCCACTCCACATGAAGTGGTCACCCTAGAGAGATCAACATCTAGGAAAGAGTCATTACCAGTGAAGGACCCTGGAACACCCTCAGAGGGGAGGGGTGAATCAGGGTGTCAAGTTTTTCTTTTTAAAGTTATGGATCTTATTCCCACATTGGTAGGAAATTGTCAAATATTTCAAACAAATGAAAGCAGGGTGTCAACACAAAACTTTTACTTGGTTCACTACAAAGGGGTGACTCCAAGGAACATACGCCGACAATGTGTCGGTCGTACCAAAATCCACTAATCTTCACTATTGTATAGATTACAATTTTCTATCACAGAAACTCTATGCCTGGAACACTGCCTTTAAAAAGGTTCAAGGAACACTCACTATATCCCTCGGATCACTTCTATTAATTCCCCCAAGCTCACTGCCTTGAGATAATTCCAACTCAATTTATCAACTTGAAGGTCTCTTCAATGGATTTGCATTGAAGTTTTTGTCTCTGTTCAGCATGAGACAATGCTTGCATCAAAGTCCTAAATTGATGCACCTGAAAGAGAAGAACTCCTAAGCTGGGTAATCAGAACATGTATTTGGCCTGTACTGACAATTGTGCGCAACACCCACACTGTTCGTGCAAGTTTTTCTTTTTGCGCGCAAAACTTTCACGCAACTACAACCTTTACGTGCAGCTTCAACTTTTTACGCGTAACTTCAATTTTTCCACGCAACTTGAACTTTTACACACAACATAAACTTTTACATGAAACATTGAACTTTTACGTGAAACAGTAACTTTTACGTGCAACTACAAATTTTATGCACAACTTCAACTTTTACGCGTGGCAGCACCTTTTACGCGCAACTACCTTTTCGCACAACTTTTACGCACATCAGAACTCAGATCTTCACTAAGTATTCTACCATACTGAATGAGGGGGGTAACCTCTTATTTATAGGCGTTGCTAACCCCCACACGCAAAACCCACCGTGTCGCGTAAAACTCCCATTCTGCGTGAAAAACTTTTCGCGCAAGAACCATTTTTTGCGCACATCTCTAGATTTTTCGTGCACCTCATGCCTTTGCCATTTTTCAATGTTCTGATCCCAAAACACCTTTTGTGTGAAAAAAAAAATCATACTTTCAATATTGCGTGCAAAACCAATTTAGCACACAATCCATGTGTTTCGTGAACCACTACAATATTTTTCACACCTTCCTTTGAGAAAAACACATCTCTCCGTTTTCTGATTTTCAGGCCCAAAAATTTGGCAAACACTGGAAAATGGAACCACCTTCAGTAATGTTATCTACTTGAACTGTCTGATCCCTTTCTTGGAAAACATAATGATGTTCCAATATTGATTGAAAACTAACACAAACCATACACCATTTCCTGTAGATAAGGTTCATGGTTCCAACATTCTCCCCCTTTGGGTTTGTTGTCAATCTCCAGATAAATTCAATAGAGTACCAGCCACTATCAAAACCTGAAACGCAAGAATCAACTCAGCTAACACTCTAAGTCTATGTGAGCAATGCTCGGTGTAGAAATCAAGAGAGGAAGATTTAATTGATTTACCATGTTTTGGAATACTTAAGGACTCCCAAGCTATTCTCTTATTGTGTCACAGAAGCATTACATTTCCAATGTACTCCTTCTCCTCAAATCACTGAATTCTCATTATATCACAGAAGCATTACATGTCCTAAATTTATTCCTTCTCTGAATTTATTTCTTCTCCCCCACTAAAAATAAACCCAAAGACCAATATTTGTTCATTGTATAGCTCAAAACACCCACTGGATAGTATCTCCCCCATAAACCTGCATCACATCCATAAACAGATTAAAATAGTTAACATAACTGGGGAGAGGGGAATTTTGTAACCTTCTTATGCACTGGGAGGTGGCTGAACACTGAGGTTCAACTGATGTTTCTCAAAAACAATTGTTGATAGTGGCTTGGTTAGGATATCAACCACTTGCTCATTAATTCCCACATAATCCATTTTTATCATGCCTTGTTCAAATTTTTCTTTGATAAAGTGACATCTGATTTCAATATGTATTGTACAAGAATGGTGAATAGGATTCTTTGTAAGATCAATTGTGCTCTTGTTATCATAGTAAATCACCATTGGTTGTTTTACCTCATCACCAATATCTGTTAGTTGTTGCTTCATCTATAGTAGTTGATTGCATTCTATTGTAGAAAAGATATACTCGGATTTAGTAGTACTAAGAGAAGTACGTTCTTGTTTCTTTCTCAACCATCCAACAAATTTCTTCCCAATATAGAATGCTTCACCACTAGTGGACTTTCTGTCCACTATATCTCCAGCCCAGTCAGCATCAAAAAATGATGATAATTCACAGTCCCTTCCTGCAGAAAAGTATAACCCATAATTATGAGTACCTTGAATGTACCTCATGATTCTTTTTACTACTGTCATATATTCTTCCTTTGGATTACTCTGAAATCGGTTTGCTAAGAAAGTTGCAAAGACAATATCAGGTCGTGTTGCCATTAGGTATAGTAAGCTTCCAATAATCCTCTTCTACATGGTGGGATCTACAGAGGTCTCATCCTTATGCTTTCCATGTTTTGTTCCAATAGAAATCGGAGTAGACATTGGTTTTGAGTCATGCATATTAAATATCTTCAGCAACTCTCTTGCATACGTTTCCTGAGAAATGAAAGTGTAATCCTTATTTTGAGTCACCTGCAGTCCCATGAAATATGTGAGCTCCCCAATCATAGACATTTAAAATTTTTATTTCATGTGATTAAAAAATTCATCCACTGATTTATGCCTACTTCCAAAAAATATAATGTCATCAATGTAAACTATAACCATGAATTGATCTTTTGGATAATTCTTCACATATAGATTGTGATCTACTCCTCCTCTTTTGAAATCAAGCTTCTTGAGATAAGCATCCATCCGGGAATACCCTGCTTGTGGTACCTGCTTCAAACCATAGAGGGACTTATTTAGTTTGCAAACCTTTGTTTCATCAATACCAAGAAGAAAACCCACTGGTTGTTCAATGTAGACTTCTTCTTCGAGTACACCATTAAAGAATGCTATCTTGACATCCATTTGATATACTTTATATAATTTGTGGGGTGCAATGGTAAGGAAAAGCCTAATTGACTTCAGTATAGCCACTGGAGCAAAGGTTTCTTCAACACCAACATCTTCAATCTGGGAATATCCTTTACATACCAGTCATACCTTGCTTCTAATAACACTTTCATGCTCATAAAACTTGTTCTTTAAGATCCATTTTGTACCAATAACATGGTGACCTTCGGGTCTCTTGACAAGATCCCATGTTTGATTCTTTTCAATCTGATCTAACTCTTCATTCATGGATTTCACCCAAGATTCATCCTTTGCAGCTTCTTCAAATGAGGATGGCTCCACAACTGACAGAAATAAAGATTTTTTGTTATTCCTCATCCTCTTTATTTGTGTGGGTGCACTCTTGTCCCCAATTATGTTATATAGATCAATCTTAGTTCTTTGATTTCTCCTATGTGGTCTAGTAACATTCTCTCCAGCCAAGGTTTTCTATTCAGATTCTTCTTCTGATTCAACATCATGATGTGACTTCTGAGTTTTTTTACACCTTCCTCTATTTTTTTATTTGTATTTACTCCACGTTCACTTTCTTACTCACTTTCTAGCACATCAGCATATGAAATCCTTGAAGCATTTGTGGTTTTCTCTTCAATGATCTTAACATCACTGCTTTCCACAATCCTTCTTAATCACTTGTTGAAACACTTGTAGGCTATGCTGTTCATTGAGTATCCAAGGAAAATTCATCCATCAGCATTGTCTCTATACTTCCCTTGATTTCCATCTTTGTTTCTGATGAAGCATTTACTTCCAAAAACACGAAATTATTTCAAAGTGGGATTCCTTCCATGCCACAATTCATATAGTGTCTTCATCTCACCCATATAAATCCCTATTCGATTTTAAATATACACCGCAGTTTGAATAGCCTCCTTCCAGTAATTTCATGGAATACAACTCTCAGTCAGCATAGTTCATGCCATGTTGTTAACCTATCGATTATTGCGTTCAAAAACTCTATTTGGTTGTGGAGTTCTCACTACAGCTACCTCATGTTGTATCCCATGTTTCTCTAGGTAGTTTTCAAATTCAATGGACATGTATTCCCTTCCATTTTCAGATCGTATCACTTTGATTGTTTGTCCAGTATCATTCTCGGCGATTTGACGATATGTTTTCATACAGTCAAGTACTTGTCATTTCCTATGTATAACCATTACACATTCCATTATACGGTAATCATCTATGAAAAGGATGAAGTACCTTTCTCCATGAGTTTCGACAACATTTATCGGTCCACATACATCTATATGAATGAGATCAAGAAGATAATATTCCCTTTTCTTCTTTGGCTGATATGAACTGCATACTAGCTTTCCATGAATGCAAGAATCACAAAAATTTTCACGTTCACATTTCAAGTTGAGAATGTCCATAAAAATATTCAGTTTTGATATTTTCTCCATGTCTTGTTGATTGATCTGCCCCAGTATCTGATGCCACAAGTCATTTTCTTCTTCAAAAGTCATGTAACAAATGTTTTTTTACTATCAACCTGATACATGTTGCCTTCTATTCTACATCCTTTCATAAGTGAATTTCTTGTCTTTCCCTTTATAGAGAATCCTTTTTGATTGAAAGTGACTATAAGTCTTGAGTTACAGAGTTCACTCACACTAAGTATATTATGATGCAGACCATCAATATAAATAACTTTGGTTTTCTTCAGCTCTCCATTAGCTAGCTCGGTACTTCCATAACCTTTTATCTTCAACGCACCATCGTTACCAAATTGCACTATTCCATCGACCTTTTTCTTGATATTCATTAATAGGTATGCATTACCCATCGTGAGGGATGAACATACGCTATCAATAATCCAGGTGCTATTATTCTTTATAGCCTTGATGGATACTTCTTCAAGATTGGATTTTTCAAATATATTCTTTTTCTTCCATGAGTTATTATGTTGAGGGAAGTAAATTGATGGACTTGCAACTCTCTATTCTGTGTATATGGGTTCTTCATACTGAAGCTCTTCTTTTACAGGGGAAAACCTATTTTCAAGAGAAACACAATCTTGTTGATGAACATTGACTTTTCTATGACTTCAATATGAGGTGTTTGTTTTACTCCTCTGCCTGCAATAAATAGATTTATGGCCAAAGTTAGCACAACAATAACAATATCCATAGAAATTGTTTCTTCTAAAAGAATTATAATATGAATTTGTTCTCCTTTGTTGAACTCCCATCTATTATCCATTCAAATATCTCCTTGCCTCTTTGCAATAAGTCATGGTATAGCCCAGATATCCACAGAACAGACACTTCATGAGAGCAAATTTCTTCTCACTTCTGTTTATCCTCATTCTTTCTTCTGTGGGATAGTAGTTTGACTACCTATTATTCCTAGAGGCTCGAGGATAGTCTTATATTATTATTTCAGATTGAATTTGGGGTTTCTTTTTCAGCACTTTGGGTGATTTTTCCACATCACCCACTTTCATCTTGCCTTTATTTTGGTCAACTTTATTTACAGCATTTGATGACTCGTCCTCACAACCGATTCCACTATTTCCCATGTAAGCAGGTCTTTGATCATTCAAAATCTTTTCAACTCCATCAGAACCACGTTTTTCTCTCTCCAAAAGCTCAGTATCTGAGAACCTTCCAAACTATATTTTCTTTCTTGATTCTTTTGAAATTGATTCACTCTCAAGTTCACTCCTAAGAGTAACAACTTCCTCTTCAATACATTTAGTAGTCTTGTTCTTTTCTTCCAGTATAGTGGTGAGGTCATTGATGACCTTTGTCTCCTCTTCAATTCTCAGCTTCAGATCCACTACATTGTTAGTCATTTCAAGAATTTTAGATTTTACTTTCACAAATTCTTCCAGTCATTCAATTTCATCTTCGATCTGGTCAATAGATGATTATTCTAAAATTGATTTCCACTTATTGCAACTCTTACATTTGATCTTAATCTTACTAACAGAATCTTTAAGGTGCACCTAGAGATTGGCATTAGTTGTCAATTGATTGTATCCACCATTATCTTTTGATGGTTCTGATTTTTCAAAAGTGGACATCATGGAAGCATGGTTTCCAGTTTTAAATTCTGGTTCTTCTTCTTTACAGAATTCATTATCATCGTCTTCCTCTTCACAGATAAAACTCTTCTTCGGTACTTTTTTTCTAGATTTGAAGTCTCCCTTTTTTTAAAAACATTTCTGAGGATTCTCAATGTTTTCATCTTAACTATCTTCATTATTGATCCTTCTTAATCATTGAGAGGAAATGTTCCCAACTTTTCCACAATGAAAGTAAGAAAGAGGTAACTTCCCTTTGAATTTCCCTTTTCCCTTCTAGAACTTCTTGGAAATTAGAGAAAGAATTTATTTTTCCTCATTATCTTCAACACTACTATCTTTTAAAATTTTTAGTTTCTCCTTGGACTTGAATGCCATTTACTTTCTCACTCGAGTCGTAGCATCTTCTTGTTTGACTCTCATTTCATATGCCACCAAGATGCTCAGCAGATCATCCAGAGAAAGTTTGGAAAGATCCCTTTTCTCAAGGGCTGACACCTTTGCATTGTACATGGGTGGAAGTCTTCTTAATATTTTTTTACAATATCAATATCTTTGATTTCTTTTCCTAGACCCTGAATTTCTCCAACCACTACAGTAATTCGATTGAACAAGGAGTCTGCATTCTCATCTGGATGTACCTTCAGATCATTAAACCTATTGTGTAGGACTTGTAGTTTTGCCTCCTTCACATTGCTATCTCCTTCGTAAATATTTTCAAGTTTCTCCCACATGGATTTTTCTGAGGTGAAACTCATCACATTTAGATAGATCTGATCAGAAAGGTATGTGGAGAGTGCATTCTGCACTTTAGGATCTGCATCAAGAATTTTTCTTTCTATGTCAGTCGTGGCTAGGCCTGTTGGATTAGAGGCTTGTATTCCTTACACAGTAAAAAAAGGACTTCCATTCCAAGAGATCTTAGATGATATCTCATTCTATTCTTTCAAATCTGAAAATTTCTTCCATCGAAGAGGGGGACTCCCCTGACATTGGCTGAATTCTCCATAACGGTATATAATAGATCAAACACCAGTGAACATGCCTCTAATACCACTTGAAGGACCCTGGAACACCCTGAGAGGAGAGGGGTGAATTAGGGTGTCAACTTTTTCTTTTTAAAGTTCTGGATCTTGTTCCCACGTTGGTAAAAACTTGTTAAATCTGTCAAAAAAATAAAAGCATGGAGTTGACACATCACTTTTACTTGGTTCACCACAAAGGGCTACATCCAAGGATCATACACCGAAAGTGTGTCAATCATACCAAAATCCACTAATCTTCACTAGTTTATGGATTACAAGTTTCGTTCATAAACACTATGTGTTAGGCACACTGCCTTTACAAAGGTTTAGGGAACACTCACTGCATCCCTTGGATCACTTCCGCCAAATCCCCCTAGCTCACTGCCTTGAGAGAAGTCCAACTCAGTTTATCAACTTGAAGGTCTCTTCAATATATTTGCATTGAAGTCTTTGTCTCTGTTCATCATAAGACATTGCTTGCATCGAAGTCCTAAATTGATGCACTTGAAAGAACTGAACCACTAAGCCGGGTAATCAGAACATGTATTCAGCCTGTACTGACAATTGCGTGAAACACCCACACAGTGCGCGCAAGTTTTTCTTTTTGCGCACAAAACTTTCACACAACTACAACCTTTATGTGAAAATTCAACATTTTATGTGCAACTTCGATTTTTTCGTGCAACTACAACCTTTACGCGCAGCTTCAACATTTTACGCGCAACTTCAATTTTTTCGTGCAACTTGAACTTTTATGCGTAACATGAACTTTTACGTGCAAATTTGAACTTTTAGGCACAACATCAACTTTTGTGCGCAACTACCACTTTTACGCGCAACTTCAACTTTTACGCACAGCAGTACCTTTTACATGCAACTACCTTTTCATGCAACTTTTACATGCATCAGAACTCGGATCTTCTCTAAGTCTTCTGTCGTACCGAATGAGGGGGGTTACCTATTATTTATAAGCGTTGCTGACCCCCACATGAAAAACCCACTGGGTCACGTAAAACTCCCATTTTGCACGAAAAACGTTTCACACAAGAGCTGTTTTTCGCGCACATCTCCATATTTTCCACGCACTTCATGCCTTTTCCATTTTCAACATTCTGATCTCAAAGCACATTTTATGTAAAAAAACATTCTTCTTTTACTATTTCATGTAAAACCAATTTAGCACACAATCCATGTTTTTCGTGCACCACTCCAATATTTCACGCACCTTCCTTTGAGAAAAGCATATCTCTCCATTTTTCGATTTTCAGGCCCAAAAATTTGGAAAACACAGGAAAACAGCACCACCTTAAGTATTGTTGTCCACTTGAACTATGTGATCCATTTCTTGGAAAACATAATGATCTTATAATGTGGATTGACAACAAACATAAACCATACACCATTTTATGTATAGAAGGGTCGTGGTTCTAACAGCCAGCTAAGATGGTAGAGTGTCATGCGGGGTGACAACCCAAGCGATGATGGTTCGATGCAGAAATCCCCCAGCATAGGTGGATTGCGCCCTTCTTCCCACCCAGTTCAGAACCCGATGACCAGACAGGACGAGTGGATCATGTGGAAGGAGAAATTCCCCTAAGAGAGGGCTCCTAGGAATTGAACTCTACACCTTCCAAAGAGTGGTGTGTTTTATACCACACTCCTTAACCACTTCTCCACCACTAAATCATATACATGTCACTTTTTTTTAACTTTAAAAGTGATTTTCAGCATGCTCAAACACTTTTTTCCAACATGTTTTTTTATAAAAAAATGACCCAGAACACATAAGTAATTCTTCCAGCTCTCTTGGAATTCTTAGACCTTTTTACATGATATTTATCATCTAAATAAACTTTATTTATAGTAGAAAATTACCAAATTAAACACACATAATTTCAAGTTACACACAACAATAGTTTACTAAAACTCATATAAGCACGACATTAGTTAAAGTAGGATCGAATCACCCAAATCACACCAAATTAAACTTATAAGAATTAATTACAACCTTATTTCTTTAACTTTAATCTCACAATTATTATTAACAATAACTTAGCCATTCATTAGCTCTAAATCACCATTAGGTTACCTATTTATGCAAGATATTATTCAAATTCATCCTTCAATCATCATAATTAAATATGCACAATGCATAAAAATTCTTAAAAATTAATCTATAATATTGAAATTAATTTTCTATGAAAATAACCATAAAAAATATTCAAATCAGTTACACCACATAAAAATCATACATAATCATAAGATAAACACCATAAGAAGTCAATAGGTCACCTTCCTCGGATTAGATGAACAATATGTACAAGAACAAAAAAATCGTTTGAGTGATGGGCCAAACATCAATCAGAAGAAAAGAACAACCAAAACTTATGAAAACAAGCACAAAAAATATAACTAATGATGAGAATAATCAAAATTCACAAAAGAAATATGCAAGAATGATTAAAAATGAGTAATGAATAACATACCTTCAATTTTGAAGGTTCATTCATCCAAAACAGTTGAAGGAGACGACAATAGATTGTGGCTTCCGTGAGAGAATGAACGACATGAGCGAGGGGAAATCTCTATTAGGTTTATTTTAAAATAGGAGAAGGGGTTTTATTCAGGCTAGTAAAACATCTTGATAAACGAACCATTTATCAGTACTAAAATGGAAGGTGATGATAAATGCTAGAGAAAAATAAATTTCAAAATTAAAATAAATCCATAATTATATAAAAATGAATTTTAATAATTACAGAATTAATTTACAGTAAAAAACAAAAAATATTTAAAATAAATAGAGTATAACAATATTGAAAAAAATAACAATATTAATTATATTAAATGTAACAATATTATGATAAATATATTATATTATAATAAATGTATTAATATTATGATAAATTTATTAATATTATAATAATTTTTTATGAATAAATTTATTAATACTATAATAAATGTTTTATTAGTAAATGTATTAATATTTTGATAAATATTATGAATAAAAGTATTAATATTATAATAAGTTAGAAGTTACAAAATTAATTTATAATAACGATTAATAAATATTAAAAATGAATAAATATAATACATTATTAACTACATTTGAAATTTTTAATTGTCATTAAAAATATTATTAATTATATAAATTAAAAAATATTATTTAAAATATATCATTGAAAAATGTATAAATAGTAATATCATGTATAAATGTTTTCCACAATATATTTACATCAATACGGGGGGTGGGGGCTACATTATAAAGAAAACCATACAACACACACGTGTAGGTAAGAACTCGATGAGGCTCAAAAAATTACAAAATTACTTTGCCAAAAATAATAAATATTAAAAATAAATAAATTGCATAAATATTAAAAGAAAATAAACAAAATTAATTATATTAAATGTATTAATAAGTATAATAATATTATGATAAATGTATTATATTATAATAAATTTATAATAATATGATGATTTTATCAATATTATAATAAATTATTTATTAATAAATTTATTATTATAATAATAAATGATTTATGATGCAAGTGATGACACGGGCGGTGACGCCGTTATTGGTGGATACCCATGTAATGGCCTTTAGGGCACTAGGACTGCAGGCTAATCAATGTAATAAGCTTTCTATAGAGTGGGTTAACCCTTGGAGGGGGATGTGGCTTGTCACTGTGGGCCATGAGTGTGTGCGTTGTTTATTTTTCTTGTAACCTCCATGGCCTTCTGTAATTTATAATTATATAAATAATTAAATATTTTTTAAAAAATATATCATTAATAAATGTATAAATGTTAACATTATGTATAATTGTTTTCCATAATATATAATAAATTAAAAAACTATAAAAATGAATATTAAAAAAACAAAATTACTTTACAAAAAAATAGTTCATATTCGAAATAAATGAATCAGAAAAATATTAAAACTAAATAAAAAATATTAAATGAATTAATAAATGTGATTATATTATGAAAAAATTATTATATTATAATAAATTTATTTAATATTATAATAAAATTTTTATTAATAAATTTATTAATATCTTAATAAATATTATGAATAAAAGAATTAATTTTCTAATAAATTATGAGTTATAAAATTACTTTAAAATAAGAATTAATAAATATTAAAAATGAATAAATATAATTAATTATTAAGTACATTTGAAATTTTTAATTATCATTAAAAACACTATTAATTATATAATTGAAGATTATTATTATTGAGGAATAGATAGTTTCTTTCTCAAAAAAACAAGAGCCGCTCACTCTTCAATTTCATGAGGATTGCTTTAGGAATCCCAGTATTGTGTTGTCATCCCTTCCAAGAGGAAATATCAAGGATGAGACGGAAGTAACCTTCTCTCGGATCTGTATACAGAGGTCGGCCTTAAGTCTATAGAAGAGTATCTTTATAGAAAATCCTATATATCCAGAGATCATCTCACAATTGACGATGTAAAGGTAATACAGTGTTGTTTCTAGGAGCCATGCTGATGCATTTTCAAATGCGAAATGAAGGAATGGACATGTTTCAAAGAATTTATCATCCAAATTCCCAAGGAAAGCAGTTGGGGTGAATGCAGGAGGCTACACTACACTGGAGGAAGCTGCTCCAAATGCTACTAAGGATGGCGGTGTAGAAGATGATGATGACCTAGATCTATATGGGGAAGAAATAGAAGAGGACAAAAAAGGCTACAGAGGCAAGGGAGGCTAGTGCTAAGACATCCTTAAAGAATGAATTTTATCAATGGTGTATATGGAATTTAGATGTAGGCTGGAGACTGTGATTTAGAGAAGGCGATATAGATTTGCGAGATAAGACTGGTTAATGAGAGTCGATGAAGATCTCAGGCGGACGAGTGTAAGATGCAATTGATATGGGGAGCAGCCCAGTGATGGGGGGTTGGCGATGGAGGCATCGTACAACGTGGAAGAACTGGGATCCTAGTGGCGGCGCATCTGTCGGGGAATTGGTCGGTGATGTGGGACGGTGGCAACATAGGGGGTACAGATTGACTACAGGCTGGCATGGATCTCGAGTTGATCGGAGATGACTTTAGATGCGGAGCACAGGCTGGTGACTGGGCATGTCGGCAACAAATTGGGGAGTTGGTTATTTTAGAGATAGCGGTTTTTTAATGGGTTTAAGTTGAATTTATTTAGGGAAATAGGTTTATTAAGCGCCATTTCAAGTGGTGCTTTAGTATAAAAATCCAAAGCACCACTCTTCTTTAGCTTTTTTTTCACCCGATTACCCATTATATATATTTATAATAAATCTATAATTATAATATAATTATAAATATAAATATATTTACATATAAATAATAAATAAATTTTTATTTATAAATATGTATTTAATATTATATTTATGAATAAATAAATATATATTTAAAATAATAAATAACTATATATAATATAAATATATTTAAATATAAATAAATCTAAGGAATTGTGATTATGTATTTATAAATATAATTTTAAATATATAATTATAAATAAGGATCTATTTATATAAATATATATTTACAATTATAAATGTAATAGTATAAACATTTATAATTAATAAATATAATTATGTATATATAATTAAAAATATATTTTTATAAATATAAATATATTTATACAAATATATTTAAATAAAAAATATATTTATAATTATAAATACTTATAAATACTTATATATTTATTAATAAATAAAGACTTATAATTATATATTTATTTATAAATTATTAATAAATATATACTTATATATTTATAATTAACACTTATTAATTATTTGTACTTATTAATTATTAATACTTATTAATTATACTTATTAATTATAGGTACTTATTAATTATACGTATTAATTAAAAATAATTATTAATTACACTTACTAATAAGTATAAATAATTAATAAGTATAAAATAACAAAGCGACACATCAAGTAGTGCTTTGTGTTTGTGTTTTTTTGGCCGATTTTGTGTATGTTTTATTTATATATTTAAATAAAAAATATATTTGTAATTATATAATTATAAACCTATCTTTATAGATAAATATTTATAATTATATAAATATAAATATATTTACAAATATTTAATTTTGAAAATATTGTTACATATATATTTAAAATTTATTTATTAATATATTTAATATGCATATGTGTGTATATATATAATTATATTTAGAATTATATTTAGAATTATATTGTAATTATATTTATACTTATATATTTATAATTATATATTTTTATATATATATATAATTTTAAATCTATAATTACTAATCTATATTTATATAGTTATAAGTATTTATTTATAAATAAATTTGAAATGTTATTAAACATATAATAAATTGTTAATAAAAAAATATTATTTTAAATCTTATAAATTTAAAATATTTTAAAACATATAATAAATAGTTGAAAATAAAAAGAATTTCATAAACAATGTTGACTAAAAAAATTTATAAGATTTTAAATCCACCTACTTGAAACTTAAAAATGTTTCAAGTAAGTGGTTTTGGAAGCTTATAAAATATAAACTATAAAAACAATATAAATGAAACTTAAAACATGGATTAAACGTATAAGAAATAGTTAAAAATAAGGTATGGACAAATAGCTATTGGGGTGCCTTGTGATGGAAATGATGTACTCTCCGAACAGTAAGATGTATGACAGGTCGTCGCGCCAACACATTGGAGAACACGTGCATCTTCTGAGCAGATAATAGAGGCTGCTCCATCTAAATTTACAAACAGTAAAACATTAATTTCATGTAAGATATGACATTTATCATGTAAGGTATGAAATTTATCATATAATGATTGAAAGAAGCATAAACACATTGTGTAACTTATGTTGTCTCCCGTGTTGGGGTGTTGGGGTGAAGACGTTCGGAGTTTCCTCGTTTTTGTTTTGTGGTCATTGTAAGTTCATATTTCATTATAAAAGTCTGATAACATTTTAATTTCATAGTTTAAATGGTTTTGTTTTTTTTAATGTGAACCTTTAAATGGTTAGCACTGCATGAGTAGCTTTAAATAAACAACACCAACTCAAAAAATTGTATTTATGTAATTCTATTAACCAATGTTTCAAATGTTTATAATATATATGTACATTTTCTAAAAGTTAACCTATATACAAATAAGGAAAATATGATTATAAATGGTCATAATAATAAAAATGATTACATGTACAAACTTTTACAGCAACTGATAGAGTACGTGATTCATTTCAACCATTAGATGATTGCCCTATGTGTTTAGCAAAATGTGTCTTTGTATGACCTTCCGGTGACATATGTTGCACCTTTATCCAGTTGGTTGTTCACTAGGACAATCCATCTCATTCCGAATATGAGTAGACTTTGGCCTCCCTTTAGGTCTAAGTCTAGTGTTTTTCGGTAGAAGCGTGGGTGCGCCATCAGACAGCTGAAAATTCTGATATTCCCCGATTGGAATCCACGGAGTACTGTAGCAGGAGTTGATGCTCTCGAGCTGATAAGCTTGATCAACGAACTACTCCCAAGATACGTGTGCGTAAGCACATGATGCAATCACGTGGCCGCAAGGATATCTCAGTGCCTAGAAGTTTCCACATTCATAATAACACTTCTCCAGTAAAACAAATCGCACACGACCATTGCTATAAGCCATAGCATCACCGTGCTCAGCGACCTCAAATTGTTGCTCTGGATAATTAAATACAGTTACAGGATAAGTTTCAGCCTCCTGAAGAACTGTATCTAGCTCATGATGGAAATGGTGTCCATAGCACATCCCTCTATTCAATCCCGCTTCAGCCTACTTTCCTCGTTCCAGAAAGTACTTTACACTATGATAGAAGGTCTCTTATACCAAACCTATAATTTAGATTTATGACATTAAACTAATATTATATTATAATTTTAGCTCATCTGAGTAACTTATAATCAAATATTCATATTTACCAGTGATAGGTAATTTTTGAACTCCCTTGAAAACTCCATGTATACATTCTACAATGTTGGTTGTCATATGACCATATCTTCTCCCATCATAATATGCCAAGGACTATTTCTGCATTGGAATTAACATCATATAATCATACACTTCTGGATTCACTCTTTGAATATCTTGAAGACGCTCCTCCATCCTTTGTTATTGAGGCTCATATGCTATCAAACAAGAACTCATCTAAACAGATATGAAAATTACTATGAAAAAAAAAATGCAAAATGATGTTCATACCATTTTTTAAGATTCCCTTCTCCATTGAATCATTTTTTAACTTCTTTAACTATTTGTTGGAAATGTGTTGAATACAGTATCGATTATGGGCATAGGGTGGTCTCTATGAAAGACCCTTAGACTGTACCACCTCCTTGATTGTACGGTGTCGATCTGAAATAATAAAAATCCCTTCTGCATCTGTAACAAACTCTCAAATACATGCTAAAAACAAGCTCCATGATGAGAAGTTCTCTTTCTCCATAATTGAAAATGCCAAAGGTAGAGGGGATCATTTTCCAACTTGTGTGGTGACAATCAATAAAGTTCATGTATACTTTTGATACAGAAATGTTCTATCAATCTGTATAAACTGCTTGCAATGTCTAAAAGCCACCACACATGGTAAAAATGTCCAAAATAATCTATCAAACACAACCATTGGGCGATCAACTTGGTTGTGTTGGTTAACATATTTTGCAGTATGTAATTGATATACCACTTGATTATTGTGGCGTAAAATCTCCAAAAGTTTTGGTAAAACTCGATAAGATTCGTCCCAATCACCTTACACTATCATAATAGCCTTTTGTCATGCTGCCCATGCCTTCCAGATAGAGATTTGATACCCAAAAAGTTGTTTGATTATCTCCATCCCCAGAACCACAATAACGTCTCACCATGATCTAATCATTTAAACAATAATAGTTGAAACAAACTCAACATCTAATGAAGAGTGTTATTGTGAAAAGCTTGGGTTCACACGGGTATGAGGAGTAAATCTAGTGATGCGCCAGCTGTGAAAAGTCTTATCAATTCTAGATTGTAGATGCATTTGAATGTTCGATTCTTATTTGTCATAGTGAATCAAATAGTAAGACCTCTTTGACTCTTCTACAACATAAGAGTAATGTCTTTCAATGTGATATTTCTTTATCACATTTTTCATTGCTTCTTTATTATCAAACTCTCTTCCAATATACAGAACACTTTCATTTGACACTCGATTTGTGCCACCAACGATTTCTAGAAATTATGAACTAGGAGTAATAACTGACCAATCAAATTCTGGAAAGTGAAGCATGCCTTCAGTGGACCATGAATTCAATAGTGGAGGATGGTTCAATGGTCGGTTGAACCTCATATGAGTGGGCACAGACTGTTCTTCCACATGCTCTTCTTCTTCTTCAACTTCCTCTTCATCTTCTTCTTCAAAATTGTCATCATCCTCAAAATCATCGACCAATTAATCTAAAGTATGTGGAGGACTATCCATTGAAACTATGGTGGAGGGAAATGATGGAACAACTACTGATGCTGAAGGAACTTCTTAATGTATAGGAGCATATGACACTATCTCATGAAATTGATATGGTCCAACTTCCAATCTCAATGGAATTTCCATTGTATCTATAGAGACACACA
This sequence comes from Viscum album, assembly GCA_963277665.1. Taxonomy (NCBI): domain Eukaryota; kingdom Viridiplantae; phylum Streptophyta; class Magnoliopsida; order Santalales; family Viscaceae; genus Viscum; species Viscum album. Next base: position 732,314,224 of record OY728155.1, read on the forward strand.
ACTCTGTCATTTGATTCTTAGGTAGATACTTAACCAATGGAAGTACATATTCCCAATCTTCATCATCATTTACCGGATAGGCCACATGCTGAAACCTATTTATATATTGAAGATGTCTGAATGTGATGGACTCTATCACTTGATTCCTCACCTGTTTTAACTTTCGAGGAATTTTTCTTTGCACAAATTTCGAAGTAGTACATCCTCCAAGCATCACAATAGCTTCTGGATGTATACTATAACTACATCCTTGTTCTGTATCCACTATTTGACTGTTGCAATAAATATAGGTAGCCATATTTTTTATCTAAAATAAATTGTCGTTACAAATTAAATCTGATTAGAGAATCAAATTATGTGGGCATGCTTCTCGTAATTCAGGTTGGAATCCAAATCCCTCCACCAAATAAATATGTTCAAACCATATTGATGTGTAAGTATTTACACAACCCGCAAGTTTGTGTTACTTACCCAAAAATAGAAGTCAAACATATTCATACATATCCACATGCATTATATTCCTGAGGTACATGAACAAGTCATGTAAAATCATAGAGTTATATGAAATTGAAAAACTTAACATGAGCAAGCCCAGAGCGACAGATAGCCAACCCCATTCACTTTCCTATACAAGGAAATCCTCTAGGAAAGTATGTGGTCCGACCGAAAGCCCCTCTACCTAAGGATACTTTACTCAAGAGAGAATTCATTTCATGAAAACTCTAACACTTAATATGAAAAATATATATTCAAATACTAAATTCAAGTTCATAACTTCAATTACAAACTGAGGTCAAGGTAGATGGAAAACTAAATTCATTATCATACCTAGAATGTAATGAAAGGGTATATTCTAGAAGAAATAAATAACTACTTCACTGATTAATATAACTACTTCGCTAATTAATATAACTACTTCGCTAATTAATATAACTACTTCAAAAATTAATATAATTAATTCACTAATTAATATAACTACTTTGATAATTAATATAACTACTTTGCTAATTAATATAACTACTTCAATAATTAATTACATAGTTAGATTTAATTAATTACCTAGTTCGATTTTATTAATTACCTAGTTAGATTTAAGTAATTGCCTAATTAGATTTAAGTAATTGCCTAGTTAGATTTATGTAATTACCTAATTAGATTTAATTGCCTAATCACAGTTAATTAAGTTCCTAATCACATTTAATTAAGTTCCTAATCACATTTAATTAAGTTCCTAATCATAGTTAATTAAGTGCATGATCACAGTTAATTAAGTTCCTTATTCACAATTAATTAAGTGCCTAATCACACTTAATTAAGTGCCTAATCACACTTAATTAAGTGCCTAATCACATTTAATTAAGTGCCTAATCACATTTAATTAGTTTCCTAATCACATTTAATTAGTTTCTTAATCACATTTAATTAGTTTCCTAATCACATTTAATTAGTTGCCTAATGATAATTAATTAAGTGCCTAATGATAATTAATTAAGTGTCTAATGATAATTAATTAATTGATTAACAATAATTAATTAATTGCTTAATGATAATTAATTAATTGCTTAACGATAATTAATTAATTTCTTAACTATAATTAGATTTAAGTAATTTACTAATTATAATTAAGTAATTCCCTAATTAGAATTAATTAATTCCCTAATTATAATTAATTAATTCCCTAATCACATTTAATTAATTTCCCAATCACATTTAATTTAAGTAATTGTCTAATCACATTTAATTAATTTCCTAATCACATTTAATTAATTCCCTAATCACATTTAATTAATTCCCTAACCACATTTAATTAATTCCCTAATCACATTTAATTAAGTGCATAATCACATTTAATTAACTTCCAAATCACATTTAATTAAGTGCCTAATCACAATTAATTAGTTGTCTAATCAAAATTAATTAGTTGCCTAACTATAATTAATTAAGTTCCTAATCACATTTAATTAAGTGTCTAATCACATTTAATTAAGTGCGTAATCACAATTAATTAAGTGCCTAATCAAAGTTAATTAAGTGCCCAATCACATTTAATTAAGTGCCTAATAACATTTAATTAAGTGTCTAATCATAGTTAATTAATTGTCTAATCACAATTAATTAAGTGTCTAATCACAATTAATTTATTTCCTAATACCAATTAATTAAGTGTCCAATCAAAATTAATTAAGTGTCTAATCGCATTTAATTAGTTACTTAATCACATTTAATTAGTTGCCTTATCACATATATTAGTTGCCTAATCACATTTAATTAGTTGTCTAAGGATAATTAATTAAGTACCTAATGATAATTAATTAAGTGCCTAACAATAATTAATTAATTTCATAACGATAATTAATTTATTGATTAATGATAATTAATTAATTTCTTATAATTAATTAATTAATTACATACTTATAATTAATTAATTACTTAACTACATTTTAAAAAAACTATTACTATTTATAAATATAATACAATAATTATAAACTAATTCTATGAATTAAACAAATATTTAAATAAATAAAAATATAAAATTAATTTAAAACAAGGATTACCTCAAATTTGCGGAGAGGTGGCTATATGGGCAGAGCAACTGAAGTAGAGAGAGTGTGTGATGAAGGAAGGGGATGAGAAGTTGGGGGGCGATTTTATAGGCTTCCTCATGCCTCGGTGCCACTTGAAATGGTGCCATGAGGCTAACCCCAAAGAGATCACCGCCACTTGAAGTGGCGTTGATCGTGTCTACTGTACACTATCAGCGACACTTCAAGTGGTTCTATGCTCCCGAAATTGGTCAATCACCACTTGAAGTGGCTCTTTGATCCATTTCCCTAATTACACCTACCCTACACCCATTTTAATAAAAAAACCTATACACCCAATTCATCCAACCTCAGGATCAGCTGAGTGAAGACCTTGGGTCGCGAGTTGTCAAAAGACCTTGGGATGTGGGTCAACTTTTATGGAATAAATTTGGAATAGGCTGGATTCTTGTCAGAGATTCTTTTAGGTGAGGTGGATCGCGGTGATTTTTTTGGCCTTATGTCCGGACTATAACGATTAAATGTTCCATTGGGTCAATCTCTTATGGGTCTTCTCTATGCACAGGCAAGCACATGGTGGTCCCATAGGATCCGCATTGGGGATTTAGCTCAATTTTAAGGTGGGGCTTCAAATATTTTCATGGTATGCTAGGCATGCAATTTTGGGGGTCATTGGGCCCTAGTTTTCAGTTTTTGGATAGGGATATCACTCCGACTGTCTTTTGGGTGACGCTTGTGTGGAAATTTTTTGTGTTTGGTGTTGCTTCATGTGCCACATTATTTATGTTGTTGTTTTTCTGGACTTTTATTTTCTTTAATAAATTTTTGGACAGAGCATGCTCAAATCCAGAACCATCCTGATTATATAAATGAATAAATATTTTATAAAATATATCATTAATAAATGTATAAATAGTAATATCAAGTTTAAATGTTTTTGAAAATATATAATTAATTATAAGACTATAAATTAAAATTAATAATTTTTAATATTTATATTTAAATATATTTACATTTTAAATATGTAGATATACTAGTATCTCCACCCATGCATTTTCACAGGACATGATAGCTTCTAAAAAAATTTAAAAATAGCATTTCCTTAAGGATGAATAACATAAATGTTTGAGTGAAGAAATTAGTAATTAAATTTTGAATAATATATAACTAACAATCACAAAAAAGGGATTACAAGGTAGGTATAAAAGTTGGGGATTTTTTAGGAGGTAAAAACTACAGTTAACATACAAATGTTAAGAATTAAAATGCTAAAATTGTGGTACCTTGTATGTCAAGAAGTTGTAGCCTAAGAATGGAGTCTAAGAAGCTAGCAATGCTAAGAGAAAAACCTTCCCCACCACCACTGAGGGAATTGAATTATTTTTCTCCTATAATAAAAAACAAATGTTTTAAATGTAACAAAATAATGTAAGGTCTAGAAAGAAATCCATATTATTAAATAATAAAATTCAAATAAAATAAACATTACTGAAATTGAAATTTAACCATGGATAAATATCCATACAAAATGGAAAATGAAACCATGTGGCATGAAAGCACTTTCAGATCATATATTAAATGTGTATATAGAACATATACAATGTTTATATACAAGATATTCAATGTTGATATATAATATATATCACATATGCATATGAAAAATATAAAATAAGAAATCTAGAATGTGCATAAATAGATTTTTTAATATGAAATATGATATACTAATATATTAAATATGAATATACTAAATATGAAATGTCCATATTCTAAATACTCAATATGGATACACTGAATATTTAATATGAAAATAGTAAATACAATATATGCATATTTGTAGTTTACATATACCAAATATACTAAAGATTCAATATCCATATATTGAAAATACAATAATCATGTACATAATATAATTATAATGAATCAAGTATGTGGAGCAATTAAAATTGGTAAAAGAAGAGTGCTCAATAGACATGAAATAACCATAGGGTTTCAAAACAAGGGAAGAAGAAAACAAACACACCTGTAGCCAAAGGTATGTTGCTAAAATTCATGGAAAGAATAAATAAATTCATTTCCCTAAAAAACCAATATAAATATGCATTCTAACTAAATAAATGAATTGGGTTTAATAGTTTGCAGAAGTCAGCATAGGTATTTAAGGATGGGAACTAGAAAAAAAATGGATCAGAAGAAGACATTGAATGTAATGAGTCGATGTATAGAATCTATCGTGATAAGCAAAAGAACAGAACCTTGGTAGTTAGGGTTTATGTAAATTCGTAAAGCACGTAAAACTAAAAAATTGAACCTTTCACAGTGATGAACAATCGATATTCAAAGACACATGAGATGTGCTTTGAGATAATTCGACAACCAAGCTGGTGCCGAGAAGAATAAATTGTCGCTAAGGGAAAGAGATGCAGAGGGAATGTACATGGAAAATACCCAAATTGTTGGCCGAATCTATGATTCTTTGGGGGTGAGGAAAGGCGTATACCAAAGAAGATGGCAATGAAAGAATGGTCGTCTGCAAAAGGAGAATTAGTAGTAGGCTTTCATAGTTGCGATTCAAAGTAGAATGGATTTGGTGTCACTCATGGGGAATGTGGGAACACTAAGAAGGGGAGTGAGGGAGTGGAGGGAGTGGAGAGGGATAAATGGATAGGGTGATGGGGATGGTGATGGGGTTTGGGGGAGTAGGAGGAGTGGGGAGGGAGGTGGAGAAGGAGAGACATAGAGGGGGATAGGGGAGCTGGAGGAGCAGAGGGAGGATGAAATGGAATGGGTGGGTTAGCGGGGAAGGTAGAAAGGGAGGGGAACGAAACACTGAGGAGATGACACGTGCACTTAGAGCCATGACATTTAATAAGAATAATAGATATTATTATTACTTAATTAATTATATAGATATATATTGTATTGATTGTGTATATAAAATATAATTAATTATTAACTATATATAAAAAAATTAATTATGAAAAAATATATTACTATTTATATAAATGTATAAATAATTTTTCATGTGTGTGTGTGATATGTAGGTGGACAAATAGATACTTATATGTATCCAAACTAGTATATATTTCGGTTTATTCAGCACTAGTGAAAAGCGCTGATAAAAGATACCTTTATCAGTGCTTTTTTGTAGCACTCATAAGGGGTAAACTTTGTCATTGTATTTTATAGCACTGATAAAGGTCATCTTTATCAGTTCTAATAAAACTCATGCATGAGTATCACATAAAACTTGCAGACGTTCGACCACTTATTTTTATATGATTTCATGGCATGAAAACACTAGAAGCTTACTATGGGGATTAGTTCATGCATACACTCTTCACATATCCTAAATGGGTCTATGCTGACATGAATGGGCCCACACAGGCCTTGACCCACCCTATGATATCTACAGGCCTTTGCGTACTCTTTGCTCGGCAAGCCTTACCTATTGGGCTGCTTAAATGGATGGCCCTTCAGATTAAGGGCTAGCTGACTTAATGAATTTTTATAATTAAATTATTATTTCATATATAAAAATTTATATTGATATTTATGAATATATTTAATATTAATATATATATATTCAATTTTTTTATTTGTTTAATAATTTTTAAAATTTATTTTTTAATATTTATTTATATTTATTCATTTTTTATAATTAAATTCTTATTTTATATATAAAAATATATATTTATGTCTATAAAAATATATTGATATATATTAATATATATATATATATATATTGGCATATATTAATTATTTAATTATATATATATATATATAATTTATTATATTTAATATACATATGGTAATAAATATATTTACAAATATATTTATTTATAATTATAATTATAAATATATATATATATAATTATGTTTATAAATACATATTTATAATTATTTTAATATATTTATAATTATATAAATTTAGGTTTATTTATTTATTTATTTATTTACAATTTTAAACAATTAAATTTTTTAGTTATATTATTAAAATTAATTATATAGGTTATTATTAGTGCTAAAACTTTAGCACTGATAAAAAGTTCTTTTATCAGCGCTTATTATTTTAGTACTGATAAAACTCATCTTTATCAGTGCTTTTTTGGAAGCACTGATAAAACCCTTCCCGGTCTTTTAAATAAGACCCTAACTGAACTCATTTCCCTCATGTTATTCAAGTTCTCATAGAAGTTCAGCTCTTCCGCTGCTCCCCCTTAACCTTCTCTCATACGAATCAACTCTATCAAATCAAAGTCATGTTATTATTTCTTCTCCTCGCTCATTTATTAGTGTCATCGATCACATTTCTCATGCATGTCTGGTCCAAACCAAATTGTTATTTCTCCTTTATTTATTACTTTTTGTCACCTCTCCTCCTCGCCATTGTTGTCTTCAGCCCGAGTTGACCACCTTTCACTATTAAGAAAGCCTCCTACAACAACCCTTTCTCTATTTTTCACTCTCTCGGACAACCGACGCAACAAGCCTTCTCTCTCTCCCTTCCTGACTGCCTTTCTGGGGAAGGGTTTAATATTTATTTCATCATCCATATAAATTCTATTTTTAAATTTTTTTCATGTTGGATTTATATAGTTATTTTCATATTTTATGTGAACACTAATTTTGAGATATTTCATTATTTTTATGTTATACTACTATGTTAATTAAAATATATTCATATTCTACTTCAATTATGTGATTTCCCAAGAGAAGTGGAATGTTTTCTTTGGAATGGAATTGGGATGAAAATGAAGAATATGATAATAACATTTATGTGATTCCATTAATAATTATTTATGTGTTGTTGGAAGATCTGTTTATATTATCAATAATATTTTTATATATTTTCAATTTCTTTAAACTAATAATAACATGTTCGATCTTAGGACTGTATTTGTACCTGAATTACTCTTAAGAAGTTATAATAAATTATGATTATGAATGTGAAATTATCAAAAAGAATAATAATGTGAAAGAATTTTAATGTATGTATAGAATTTGGAAATATAAATAATAATGGGGAAGAATGATCATGTTTTTATAATCCCCTTTTATCCTTCCACTTATTGTTTAAGTTTTGAATATAAGTTTCCACATTATGTTTTAACATGTATATGGAAAATGATTTAATGATTTTAATAAGATGAGAGTTAAAATAAACAATGAAATTAAAGGTATGTGATTCATGTAGTGTGATTTGGGAAATTATGCTCAATGTAATCTTATGAATATATTGTGAGGGGATGTAATATAAGTTTGTGTCATAGATTTAAGTGGTTGTGTTTAATTCATGAGGTGATATTAAAATAAATAATTACTAAAATAATTAAGTGGTGAGTTTTGTATTAGCATTATCTTATATTAAAATTTATTAGTGATATCTTATATGATTTTTTTATGTTTATTAGATCATAAATTTATAAGAATGATTTATCAATTGTTTATTTATTTTTACATTTGATAACTCAATATGATCATTCAATTACTTTTATTATATGCACTTGTTTACTTGATTGATTGTATGTGTGATGGTTTTCTTATTGGATGGACCTATCAAATCCTAAGGTGGTTTCATGGTGTTTAAGAGTTTTATATTTGTTTTTGTATTAGAATAATTATCCAATGATTTAAGGTGTTGTGAGTTTTCCTTGTTTAATATAGATGTTGAGAAAATGATTTTTCAGATTCATTTTCTTATCTAGTAACCTTAAATGTTATGGGTGTATAAGGAAAAATTTAGTCATGGTTTGAGGTGTATAAGTATATATAAGTTTCATATTCTTATTTATTACATTATTTATTTTTATTAATCCATGTACATAATATTATTATTATTTTGATCTATTTTTTCATTAGGATTGGTTTGACTATCACTGATTATCCAATAAAAACATATATTTTAATTACATTTTAATGGTATTAAATGTTCATTTTTGATCTTATGGGCCTGAGTTAGTGCATTTTCATTATGAACATCCATTCTCATCATTTGTGCACTTCATGCCTAATGTACACCAATTTAGGCCCAATGAGTAATCTGATTCTAAGGAATGTAATTATAAATATTTTAATTTGATATTTTGGAAACTATATCTACACTTAAATGTGAACATTTTTCATTCAGGGATCAATGGATGATTCATAAACGATGATGGAGATATTTGGAGATGAATGGAAGCAATTCTAGAGAAGGAAGATTGGACACCAGCCCACTTATGAGACTATGGGGCCCAACATACAGGCCCAATGAATCCCAAAATTTTGTTGTATGATATAAGAAATGTTGAGTAACAAATCACTCTTCAGGAGATAATGCTAATTCGGCCTCTATAGTGGTCATTAAGGCGGCCCAAGTTAGAGATAAAATTTTGGGCCAGATTCTGCGTCCCATAAAAACAGCCCACTAATTTGATCATATCTCGGACTACACAACTCAAAATGGGACCAAATTTTACAGGAGGTTAGAAGACATCCGATGATCCATTTTCTTCTTCTATGTCCCACTCTTATTAGGCCATCTAGAAGGTCTTACAAGGGCTTATGTTCGGTGCAGGAAACCTGGATGCCACCTCGGGTCAAGGGTGGAAAAATAAACTCTCCCTTACTTTCCACCCACCTATGGCCTACCACAATTAATTGAGAAGACTTGGACTGTTGGAGGCTCGACCCAAGGGCTCAAAAATTTCTATTTAAGGCAGTGGTGTTGGAGGATTTGGGGATCTTGGGTGCTTTGTTCAATTGTAATGTTATGCTGCAATTTTGTTGTCTCAAATTTGTCTTTCACATGTAAGTTGTTCAATTCACTTTAGTCTCTTAATAAAAGTTCTTATTCTACTCTTATTCTGTTTTTCTTCATATCAATTTGATACCATTGGATCAAGGTGTGAATTTATTCACACCAAACCTTGTGAAATTATTCACACAACGGTGGAGTGATCATTTTATTTTTGTTGTTTTCTTTACTTCTCCATTTCCTCCCTCATGAGTCTACTTTCCGCTTCCATTGAAACCATGGGATCAATGGAGGGATAACCCACTTATGGTTTGATCCAAGGGAGTAGAAAGGGTATGGATTGGATGTTATTTATAACCCCATTAATGTATAATCACTTCTTTAATTGAGATTTTTATTTGATGATTTTTAAACTCTATCATCCTTGTTGAATTTAAGTCCACACACTTCAAGTGCTAATACGAACCTTTACCTTGAAGTGTTCAAAACATTGATCCTTAAAGTGTATAGGTGATTAGTATTAAAGGGTGTAGGTATTAAACCAGTAAGTGATGATGTTGTTTTATCTCCTTAAATTAACCCATCTCAAATATAAGAAATTGAAATCATTAAAAAGGAAATACGTCCAATCCACCCCGAGCGATAACCTAGGATCAACTCATTCTTTTAAATAGAATTCAATTAAATATCTTAGAGTTCCTTTAAACCCATCTAAAACCAATACAAGTTGGCCACTTCATATCCAAAAATATTCCATATAATGTACGTGTCTATAGGTTTCTTCTTAGGTCTCTGAGGATTCGACAACCCAATCTAAACTACAAGGACCGTCCTACCTTCTTCTCTTGGGTAAATTTGAGCGAGAATCAAATTTTGGTGCCATTGACGGGGACACAAGTAAGTAATATAAACACCCATTCTATTCTCCCCCATTTCTTCTTTTCTCATCCAAATTCTCTTATCTTATCCCTTTCTCGCTTTTTTTCTTTTGGCACATGTCTACTTACACCCGCGATCAATCAAACCGTCTAGTTAGGGTGGGTAATCCTGGGGTTGGGGAGTCAAGTACACCAAGGTAACTCTTTCCATTAGATCCTAATCTTCTTAACACCCCCGAGTCAAAAATTTAGCCCATTTCAATGGAAGGTCTTCAAAGAAACCAACTCATAAACCCAGGTGGGACCCAAAATGGAAACCCAAATGAGGCAGCCCCAAACTTGGGGAATGAAATTGATCAAACCATGAATGAATACCTCACACCTTCCTGGACCAATGCCCCCTCATGCATTAGACACAATTCCCTAGGATATTCCAGCTACATCTTTAAATCCCATATCCTAAACCACCTTCCCACATTCCATGGAATGGAGTTCGATATGTCATACCTGCACATTAAGGAGTTCAATGACATTGTAGAAACCATGTGTCCCCCACATCAACTAGAATCAGCTAAGATGAGGATATTTCCTTTTTCTTTAAAGGATCGAGCTAAAAATTGGCTAAACAATTTGAGACCATCATCCATCAACTCTTGGGACCAACTACAAAGAGAATTCTACAAAAAATACTTTCCCCACCACAAAACAATTGCACTTAAAAAGAGTATCCAAAACTTTTTTGAAAAAGAGGGAGAGTCATTCTATGAAATATGGGAAAGGTTCAAACACACTCTAAACATGGTTCCACACCATGGTTTTTCTATTCTTGAACAAGTGAGAATTTTCTATGAAGGGTTGGGTCCGGGGAACAAACAATTCATTGACATGATTTGTAATAGAACCTTTAAAAACAAAGCCCCAATTGATGCTTACGAGTATCTAGAAAGCCTTTTTGAAAAAAACCAAACATGGGGAACATCACCTTATTATGAAAAGCCACAAAGAACTACTGGAATTCATACACTTAGAGAAGAGGAAAGCCTTAGGTCTAAACTCGCAGCACTCTCTAGGAAGGTTAAAGAGATAGACCTTAGGAAATTCCATGAAATCCATACCGTTGACCCTGTTTGCACAATTTGTGACAAACATGACCATAAGACAGACAATTTCCCAACCATTCCATCCATCAAGGATGTTCTCTTAGAAGGACCCCCAGCGGAAGTAAATTCTTTAAACTTTCAAAAGCCTCAATACCAAAACAACTTCAACCCAAGGTATAATGACCACCCAGGCTTCCGTTGGAAAGATAACCAACAACCTAGCCAACCACAGAGACAAAATCCTTACCCCCATCAGAACTACCAAACTCATAACCAGTTCCAAACCCAACCTATCCAATACCAACAGCCACCGTTCCATTTTCAACAAACCATACCACCTCCAAAATATCCCCCTGGGATAAACCAACCTACTCAAGCTCCCACCCAAACTGTTCCACAAAGCCTACTAGAACAACTATGAAAACAAATGGAAAGGATGAACTCAGAAGTCTCTTCCCTTAAACAAGAACTTCAAACCATAAAAACTAGAAAGGGACCCATGCCTACTCAGGCTGTGACATCCTCAACTTCAAGGGGAGAGTCAAGTTGCACTCAAACAACTCATAAACAACTAAAGGTTGTGACTGTTTTAAGAAGTGGGAAATCAATTGAGAAACCTGAACAACTAATTCATAACCCACCTAAAGATTCAAACTTGGATGAAAATTTAAATTAACCACAAGATCAAACTGACGAAACTGATAACATTGTCAAGGAAACAACTCTTCAACAAACAACCCCACAACCTGCACCATTTCCTCAATGCATGAGGGGGAAACCCAAGCCTGAACTGAGTGAAACATTGAGGGAAATATTTTCACAAGTAAAGTTGAAAATACCCCTTCTCGATGCAATCCAGACCATAACTGACTACTCAAAGTACCTTAAGGACTTGTGCACTTTTAAAAGAAAATTTTCACATAAAAACCAAGTCCTTTTGGCTGCTAATGTGAGTAACACCATTCAAGGGACCATTCCTCCTAAGTTGAAAGACCCAGGTTGCCCTTACATCAATGTTGAACTAAAAGAAAGCAAAGTTTTCAAGGCCTTGTGTGATCTAGGTGCTAGTGTCAATCTCATCCCCTATGCCGTGTACTGCCAGTTAGGCCTAGAAGAACTCCAACCCACATCTTTCACACTTCAACTTGCTGATCGTAGCATTAGGGTTCTAAAGGGGATTTTAAAGGATGTTCTGGTAAAGGTTGAAAACTTCATCTACCCTACTGACTTCATTGTCCTTGAAAACCATCCAAACTTAGGAAATAAGTAACAAACCCCAATCATCCTTGGTCGTCCTTTTCTTGCAACAATCAACTCTGTTATCCGAGTCCGAAATGGGAACATGACCATCACCTTTGGGAACATGAGTATCAACTTGAACATCTATAATGAAAGCTCAAAAATAGGGGATGACGAGGACATTCATGAAGTAAACATGATAGGAAGCATTGATAATTAATCCATAGAACATCAAGGAATATTTGATGGATTTTTAAGTCAAGATGAGATTGATTTCCTTTGTTCATATGAAGGAAGTTTATCTCCTTGGATTGAATCATTTTCAAATTGCTCTTATGATGAAGTCTTAGGTCCAACAATCAGTGAAACCTTTCAAGAAACCACATTCATGGAGACCACTCCAAATTCCTTCCCTAAATCTGATCAAGCCAATCTTATAGCTGAAAATTCTAAATGTGGGGAATCAATCCTATCTAAAACTCTAAAAAAAGAAATTGAACTTGATCGAATGTCCCAATCTTCTGTTGAAATTCTGAACCAACCTAATCTTTAATTGAAGGAACTTCCTGCTGCACTAAAGTATGCCTTTCTAGGGGACAATAAAACACATCCTATTGTCATTTCTTCTTCTCTTAAAGCCAATCATGAAAGGATGCTTCTAGATTTACTTAGTAAGCATAAGAAATCCATTGGTTGGACCCTTTTTGATATTCCTGGGATTAGCCCACTTTTCGGGACTCATAGGATTGTTCTGGAATCTGATTTAAAGCCATGTCGTCAACCTCAACGGCGACTCAATCCTAATATCATGGAGGTAGTAAGGAAGGAACTTCTGAAATTGTTAAAAGATGGTATCATATATCCCATAGCTGAGAGTGAGTGGGTGATCCCAATCCAAGTGGTTCCAAAAAAGGCTGGAATCACAGTAATAACCAATGAGGATGGAGAGATTCTTCCAACCAGAGTGAGTAGTGGATGGAGGGTCTGCATTGACTATAGGAAGCTAAACTCATTCACCAAGAAGGACCATTTCCCCTTACCATTCATTGACCAAGTCCTTGAGAGAGTAGAAGTTCGTGCCTTCTACTGTTTCTTAGATGGGTACTCGGGGTACAATCAAATTGAGGTCTCCCTAGAGGATCAAGGGAATAATACATTCACATGTCCATTCGGAACCTTTTCTTTCAAACGCATGCCCTTCGGGTTATGAAATGCCCCTGGAACCTTCCAGCGGTGCATGATGGGAATCTTCTCAGACATGGTAGGGTATTTTCTAGAGGTCTTCATGGATGACTTCTCTGTGTTTGGGGATACATTTGAGGGATGTCTACATAATGTGGAGAGAGTCTTGTCAAGATGTGAAGAAAAGAATCTGGTCCTAAACTGGGAAAAATGCCATTTCATGGTTAAAGAGGGACTAGTTTTAGTCCATCTGGTCTTAGGTAGGGGGATTGAAGTTGATAAAGCCAAGGTTGACATCATTCGTCACCTTCCATCACCCAAAACTATCAAGGAAGTGAGGTATTTCTTAGGACATGCTGGTTTCTATAGAAGATTCATCAAGGAATTTAGTTCAATCTCCCGTCCCCTTTGTGCTCTCCTAGTAAAGGATACTCCATTTGTTTGGACAAACAGCTATGAGGGTTCATTCTCAACCCTCAGATCCTCTCTCACTTCTCCTCCCATTATGAAATCTCCAAATTGTAACCTTCCTTTTGAACTTATGTGTAATGCCAGTGACTTTGTTGTTGGAGCTGTGTTAGGACAACGTTGTGATAAAACTCCTTATGTCATTGCTTATGCAATAAAATACTTAAATGATGCCCAAATAAACTACACCACTATTGAAAAAGAGTTACTTTCTATTGTGTTTGCTTTAGAGAAGTTTAGGTCCTACCTCTTAGGATCCCCCATCACTGTGTTCACTGACCATTCTGTACTAAAATACCTCTTACAAAAACAAGATGCTAAGCCTAGACTGATTAGGTGGGTCCTTATCTTACAAGAATTTGACCTCGCAATCAAGGATAAAAAGGGTATTGAAAATTTTGTAGACGATCACCTCTATAGAATGGAATTCAAAGATAACTCTAATCACCTTTCTGTGTCTGATTCATTTCCTGATAAACACCTATACTCTGTGAGTGACTTCCCTTGGTATGTCGACATAGATAATTTCTTAGTTAAAGGAGTCATTCCAAAATTCTTAGGGACTCAAGCTCGAAGGAAATTACTTTATGATGTTAGAAACTATGTGTTTGATGATCCATACCTCTATAAGTTTTTCCCTGACCAATTCATTAGGAGGTGTGTCCCAGAATCTGAACAAGAGTCCATCCTTAAATTCTATCATAGTGAGGCATGTGGAGGTCACTTTTCCTCTAAGAAAACATCTGCTAAGATTCTTCAATGTGGTCTCCTCTGGCCCACCCTCTCAAGGGACTCCTACGCCTTTTGTCAAAGTTGTCCTAGGTGTCAACAAGTAGGGTCCATCACAAAAAGGAATCAAATGCCACTCACTCCCATCTTAGTGGTTGAAATCTTTGACTACTGGGGAATTGATTTCATGGGTCCCTTCCCAAACTCTAGGGGATACCTCTACATACTCTTAGCTGTTGATTATGTCTCAAAATGGGTTGAGGTCATTCACACTAAGTCCAACGATCATCAAGTTGTGATTCGATTTCTAAAAGAGAACATATTTTCTCAATTTGGAATTCCTAGGGCTATAATCAGTGATCGAGGAACCCATTTCTACAACTGCCCATTCTATTCACTCATATCTAAGTATGGTATTTCTCATAAAGTTTCCACTTCATACCATCCTCAAACTAATGGTCAATCTGAGTTAGCGAATAGGGAGATTAAGAAAATTATTGAAAAAACTGTCAACCCCTCTAGGAAAGATTGGTCTGATAAACTCTTAGATGCTCTTTGGGCCAATCAAACCGCATATAAAACCATTTTAGGAATGTCCCCATGTAGGTTGGTTTATGGAAAATCATGTCATTTACCTGTTGAAATTGAGCATAAGGCCTTTTAGGCAATTAAGAAAATGGATTATGACCTCTCATTGGTCGGAACAAAAAGGAAATTAGATCTCAACGAACTGGAGGAACTAAGGATGGAGGCTTATGAAAATTCAAGGATAAATAAAGCTAGAGTTCAAGCCTACCAATCTAGGAATATCAAGGTCAAACATTTTGAACAGAGAAAACGTGTGCTCTTGTATAGTTCAAAACTTCATTTACACCCGGGAAAGTTAAGGTCTAGATGGTCAGGACCTTTCATATTGTATCATGTATTCCCCCATGGGGCAGTAGAGATTCAAGATCCCACAAGTGGTTACATTTTCAAGGTCAATGGTCAAAGGTTAAAACTGTTCATTGAATCATTCAATAAACAGGAAATAGAGGTTGAGTTAACTGAGCCAACCTATGAACCAGGATAAAATTGATAGATTTAGGATTCAAGTCGAGCTAACGACGTTAAAAAAAGCATTGTATGGGAGGCAACCCATGGTTTTCAAGTTTCTTATCATTTTGTTGTTTTAATAAAATTTATATTTTAATTAATCATTTTTATATTTAAAAAAATTGATTGTTGACCTGTTCTTATATTATGAGTATGGATGGGTATGAAAGGGGAGCACCATATTCATCCGTGTCATGTGGTGTGATCCTTGAGTAATACCTTACCCAGAAATTTAAAAAGAAGACAATGTATCATCAGTTTATTTTATTTTATATATAAACATATATTTTACTTGTATATATATATATATACTCTTTTGTTTTGTTTGTTTTTTTTCCTTTTTCCACTAGGGAACTCTGCAAGCGACATGGATATCAAAGGACTAAATTAGAGCAGAAAGAACTTCAAACTTCAACCACCACGTGACTTCATTCCATGACCCTCATTTTCAATTTCATTTTTGAACTTTCATTCTATACCTCTACCCCTTCTAAATTTTCTTTTCTTTAAACACTGGGGACATCGTTATTTTAAGTTGGGGGGGAGATAAAATAAAAAATGTTTTTGTGTCAAAAAAAATGATAAATGATTTGAAAAAAAAATTGTGAAAATGGAAGGAAAAATTCCTTTAACTTTAAACATGGTAATACACATTTCACACTTTGAAACTGAATATCAAATAATTTAGCATACCCTGATTCTGATTTTAATCCATTTATAATTTCATGAGCATTGATTTTGGAAAGTGTGGTTGTCCAATGTAATATTTCATCGTTTATATTTTCATCCAAATAAAAAAAGATCACAATGCACGTCCTTTGGATAGTGGGGTATTAGTTTGAGTTCATGGGGTCCCCTAAATAAATAGCATAGGTTTGGTGATCATTTTAGTTTAATATGAGTATTCAAAAAAAAATTAAAAAAAATTGCGCGTAAAGCAATGAAATGACCTAATCTGTGGCTTTCGGCACTTGGTGATCGGGACTCCATAGTTGTCTGGCCCAGAGTTAGTAATTTTATCTCTATTTATAGTAATTTGAAGTTTTTTTTTGACTGAGTTAACTCGAGATGATGCCAGAGTATGTGGGCTTCACTTGGTTCCCTAAGGCCTTTGAGTCTGGGAGTCATCGACAAAGTCTTGCTACATGGGTTAATTTGATTAACTGCAATCTCAATTACTATAGCAATATTGCTACAACAAAAAAAATCCAAAAAAAAAGAATGAAGAATACTCATATTAGGATTAAATGTGATTCCACCTAGCGCTTCCATGATTTCCCCCTTGAATGAAAATGAACCCCCATATCTATTGTGATTCACAACACATCATTACACCTAATTGAGTTGGATGAAGTATGATGATGGATTTGATCAAAGTAATGGGCTTGGGATTGGGATCTGCTTTTAAATTAATCTTGTTTTAAATTATCTTGATAGGTTATAAAAATATATTTGTGTGCAGTTTACATTGTGAGCATTGTTTGTTATAATGTGTTTGAAGAAAGGAATTCAAATAAAATCATTGAATTATTTGCTCGGGACTAGAAAATCTCAAGTTGGGGGGTGTGATTATCCAATAAAAACATATATTTTAATTACATTTTAAAGGTATTAAATGTTCATTTTTGATCTTATGGGCCTAAGTTAGTGCATTTTCATTATAAACATCCATTCTCGTCATTTGTGCACTTCATGCCTAATGTACACCAATTTAGGCCCAATGAGTCATCTAATTGTAAGGAATGTAATTGTAAATATTTTAATTTGATATTTTGGGAACTATATATACAGTTAAATGTGAACATTTTTCATTCAGGGATCAATGGATGATTCATAAACAATGATGGAGATATTTGGAGATGAATGGAAGCAATTCTAGAGAAGGCAGATTGGACACCAACCCACTTATGAGACTGTGGGGCCCAACATACAAGACCAATGAATCCCAAATTTTTTGGTATGATAGAATAAATGTTTAGGAACAAATAACTATTCAGGATATAATGCTAATTCGTCCTCTATGGTGGTCATTAAGGTATCCCAAGTTAGAGATAAAATTCGGGGCCAGATTCTTCAGCCCATAAAAACAGCCCACTAATTTGATCATATCTCGGAATAAACAACTTCAAATGGGCCCAAATTTTAAAGTAGGTTATAAGAAATCCGAGGATCAATTTTCTTCTTCTATGTCCAACTCTGATTCGTCCATCTAGAAGGTCTTACAAGCACTTCTGTTCAGTAAAGGAAAGTTGGCTGCCACCTCGGGTCAAGGGTGGAAAAATCAACTCTCCCTTACTTTCCACCCACCTATGGCCTACCACAATTAATTGAGAAGACTTGGACTATTGGAGGCTCTACCCAAGGGCTCAAAAATTTCTATTTAAGGTAGTGGTGTTGAAGGATTTGGGGATCTTGGGTGCTTTGTTCAATTGTAATGTTATGCTGCAATTTTGTTGTCTCAAATTTGTCTTTCACATGTAAGTTGTTCAATTCACTTTAGTATCTTAATAAAAGTTCTTCTTCTACTCTTATTATGTTGTTCTTAATATCACTTTGATACCGTTGGATCAAGGTGTGAATTTATTCACACCAAACCTTGTGAAATTATTCACACAACGGTGGAGTGATCATTTTATTTTTGTTGTTTTCTTTAATTCTCCATTTCTTCCCTCATGAGTCTACTTTCCGCTTCCATTGAAACCATGGGATCAATGGAGGGCTAACCCACTTATGGGTTGTTCCAAGGTAGTATAAAGGGGATGGATTGGATGTTATTTATAACCCCATTAATGTATAATCACTTCTTTAATTGGGATTTTTATTTGATGATTTTTAAACTCCATCATCCTTGTTGAATTTATGGTCACACACTTCAAGTGATAATACGAACCTTTACCTTGAAGTGCTCAAAACATTGATCCTTCAAGTGTATAGGTGATTAGTATTAAAGGGTGTAGGCATTAAAATAGTAATTGATGATGTTGTTTTATCTCCTTAAATGAACCCATCTCAAATATAAGGAATTGAAATCATTAAAAAGGAAATACGTCCAATCCACCCCGAGCGATAACCTAGGATAAACTCATTATTTTAAATAGAATTCACTTAAGTCTCTTAGAGTTCCTTTAAACTCATCTAAAACCAATCCAAGTTGTCCACTTCATAGCCAAAAACAGTCCATAGAATGTATGTGTCTATAGGTTTCTTCTTAGGTCTCTGAGGATTCGACAACCCAATCTAAACTACAAGGACCGTCCTACCTTCTTTTCTTGGGTAAATTTGAGCGAGAATCAGTCACCCATAAAAAGTTCTAATTTAAAATACATTTATCTCAGACACATAAAGTATTTGAAGATAGTGGAAAAAAATTATAAAGTTTATTATAATATCCCTTAACCATACATGTGGTATGGATTTTATTATGAATAAGTATACTATTTTGGATATACCTATGAATTTTTTGACTATTAGATGTGGGAGATAGCTTATAGTGATATGTGTCATTATTAGAGGTGGAATCAGAATTTTTTGGATCTCAATGGTATGAAATCCATGCTAACTAGATTTTTTGGAATGATTATTAATGGAAATTATTTTTAGTGTTTTTAAGGAAATTGAATAGAGGTTTTGGATATTGTAAAATATATGAAATATACCTAAGATTGAAAACTCTACTATTTATGAAATAGGGGTTCGTCAGTGGGTTATATTATAAATATATTTATTGGTATTACTATAATACATGGTCTAGAATAATATACAGAAAAAGAGTAACATGGAATCCAAATTCACTTCTATCATCAATAACAGTTTCATCCATTTGTTTCATAAAATTCTAAGATCCTTGACCTTATGTCAAATTTTGGTGATTACATGACCTTATATGTTCTTAATGATATTCTACCAGAAGAAAATAAAATTTTGTGTCAAGAATATGAAGCTAAATGAATTCTACATTCAATGGGAATGATCTCTAAAAAATACAAGCTTGTTCAAATGATTTCATTTTTTTTAAAAAGGACCATGGATCGCTCATTAAATTCCCTAAGTGTGGCGTGAATTGATCCAAGAAAGATAAATCCAGACCCTAAAAAGTTGCATGGTACTTTCCTATCATTCCACAATTTAGAAGACTATATGAATGTTATGAAACCATGAGACAATTTACATGGAATGTAGATACAAGAATTAAATATAGGAAACTAAGTCATGCAGCAGACTCTCCTCAATGGAAGAAAATTTATTATGAGTATCCTGAATTTGGAAATGATCTAAGAAAACTCCATATTGCATTATCTAAAGATGGAATAAATCCTTTTGGTGTATAGATTAGTACTCATAGTACATGTCCAGTTATGTTGGTAAATTATAACTTGTTTCCATGGTTATGAATGAAGCACAAATACATTATTTTTTCTTTGATTATATCTAGATCAAAACAATCTGGTAATGATATTTACGCCTATTTGGCTCCATTAATCAAAGATCTAAAATTGAAGTGGGATACATGTGTTACAATATATGATGCTCATAGTAGTGAAGAATTCACATTGAGGTCCATGTTATGTGAGATGATAAATTCACTACGGGAAAAACAGTCTTTCACGACGGGGTATTTGCGATGGGATTAATTCCCGTCGCAAATGGTCCATCCCAGGGGTTGTTTGCAACGAGGGCTTCATCCCGTCGCAAATACCTTGTTATTTGCGAAGGGATTTGGGGTCCTATCGAAAAAGGTAATGCGCGCTTTGGCGCGGGATGCGCGCCAAAGCGCGGGAAGGTTATTTGCAACGAGCGGGTCCCCCGTCGCAAATAGTGTGTCGGTTGGAGGGTATTTGTGATGGGTCCCGTCGCAAATACCGGCGGCGGTAAATGAGTTTTTGCGACGGGATGTTGTCCCAACACAAAAGGAGTGTTAGCAGATCACTTTTTGTGACAATTCTTGTCGCAAATAACCTTTTAACCGCCGCCCATAATTAATGCGGTCGAAGGTATTTGCGACGGGTCCCATCGCAAAAGGTACTATTAGTGACAGGAATCTCGTCGCTAATAGACTCGTCACAACTAATCTAACCTATATATACCCCCTCCATTTTTCTTTCCCTTCCTCTCGTTTCTCACTTCCTCTCTCACTAAACTCGAATTTTAGAGTGAAAATTTCTCTGGCTAAATTTTTGTTTACGGAGAAGTTGTGAAGGCGCTTACATTAATAGGAGATCAAGTTTAAAGGTATTTATATTTTATTTAATTTAGTATTTATTTAATTTTTTTATGTAAATTTTAATTATTGTTGATTAGTTGTAATTAAACTAGATTTAAATTGTTTTGTTATCTGTATTTTAGTAATAAATAGTAATAATTAGGAATAAATAGGAATAAATAAGAATAAATAGGAATAATTAGTAATAAATAGGAATAATTAGTAATAAATAGTAATAAATAGTAATAAATAAGAATAAATAGGAATAAATAGAAATAATTAGTAATAAATAGGGATAATTAGTAATAAATAGGAATAATTAGTAATAAATAGGAATAATTAGTAATAAATAGGAATAATTAGTAATAAATAGTAATAATTAGTAATAATTAGGAATAATTAAGAATAATTAGAAATAAATAGGAATAAATAGGAATAAACATTAATAAATTGTAATAAATAGTAATAAATAGTAATAAATAGTAATAATTAGGAATAATTAGTAATAATTAGTAATAATTAGGAATAATTAGGAATAAATAGAAATAAATATGAATAAATAGTAACAAATAGTAATAAATAGTAATAAATAGGAATAAATATGAATAAATAGGAATAAATAGGAATAAATAAGAATAAATAGGAATAAATAAGAATAAATAGTAATAAATAGTAATAAATAGTAATAAATAGTAATAATTAGTAATAATTAGTAATAAATTAGTAATAATTAGTAAAAAATTGTAAAAAATAGTAAAAAATAGTAATAATTATGAAAAGTAATAACTTGTAATAACTTGGCATAATTTCTAGTGGATTGACGACACTCCTTTTACTCGATGACTCTTCTCCTTTCAACTTTCACCGACTCAAAACATTATGAAAAGTATGCTTCTACGTATGCACAAGTTTGAATATGCATTCATAGGACCACATTTTTCATAATGTGTTCAGGCGGTGACAGTTGCAAGAAGATGATTTATCGACAAAAAGGGGGCTCTTTTGTCCGACACCTCATTTATGTGCAAGTTTCTCACACAGAAATCACAATGAAGAATCTTCTTAGAGGTACACTTATACATTCTCGTATGCATGAGAATGAATATGCATACCTATGAGAAGATACTTCATTGTGATTTCAGTGAGAGAAATTTGTAGGTAAATGAGTCATCAAACAAAAGAGAAGTTATCAATCCACTAAAAATTGTTTCGCCTAAAATTAGTATTTGCGACGGGACATTTTGCGATGGGAGCCCGTCGCAAATACTCTAAATATAAATTTTTATTAATATCATTTGTGAAGGGCCCGTCGCAAATACTATTTGCGACGGGCCCATCACAAAAGGTTTATATATATATAATGTATATAATCGAAGGCTTAGTTGCGATGGGGAAGTTTCTCATCACAAATAGTATTTGTGACAGGCCGTCGTAAAAGGTTTATTTATATATATAATGTATATAATCAGAGGGTTATTTGTGATGGGGACCTTTCCTGTCGTAAATACTTTTTTGGAGATGGTCCCATCACAAAAAATAATATTTGCAACGTCGTTTTTTGCAACGGTCTATTTGTGACGAGGCCCCGTCGCTAAAGCCTATTTGCGATGGGATCCCGTCGCAAATAGCTCATTGCAAATATCTATAATTCTAGTAGTGATTACTTTTCTACTTATGGAAATTTTTTAAGCTATAACTTTAACAAAATGTTGGGGTGTCCGGTCTGTGAAGAATGCATACACTCAGTTCGGTTGAAACATTCCTCAAAGACTGTGTTTTTAGTATATCTAAAAATTTTACCTCAACGACATAAATTTCGATCTTATATGATAACATTATATGGGAATACAGAAAAGGCTATAGCACCTTCTCCACTAATGGGTGATCAACTATTCAATAAAGTAAAATATATTGATAATTTTTTTGGGAAACCATTTTTGAAAAACTGTACAAAAATCAGTTTGGAAAAAGAGATCAATTTTCTTTGAATTATCATACTGGAATTTTTTTCACATTAGATATTTTCTTGATATCATGAATGTAGAAAAAAAATATCTGATGGCATTATTGGAATGTTACTAAATGTTCTTGGAATAAAATGTAGAATCAAGTCTAGGTTGGACATGATTTACATTTGTATAAGGGAAGAGTTGGAACCATTGAAGGATAAAAGTTATACTTTTCTTCCTCTAACAACTTACACTTTATCCAAAAAAGAAAAATTGAAAATTTTCATTTTTTTAATAGTGTAAAATTCCCAGAGGGGTATTCATAAAATATCAATAATTTCATTTCAATAACTAATTATAAGTTTCAAGGACTAAAATCATACAACTTTAATGTTTTGATGAAAGATTTAATGCTCTTCACTTTACATTGCATTCTGCCTAAAAATATATGACATACATTAACTAGACTCTACTTCTTTTTCAAAGCCATATGTAGTAAAGTTATAAACCCAGATAAATTATTAATAATGAATAAGGATGTTGTAGTCATATTATTTGAATTAGAGACGTTATTACCACCATAATTCATTGATATAATGGTCCACATAATGGCTCACTTGGTTAGAGAGGTTCAACTATGTGGTCTTATCCATTACATATGGATATAACCCATTGAACATTATATGAATATTTTTAAAGGGTGTGTCATGAATCAAAGTCATCTAGAAGGTTTTATTATAGAATTATATATTATTGAAGAAGCTATTGAATTCTTTACCGATTACCTATTATATGTTGATAGCATCGGTCTCTAAAAGTCTTTTCACAACAAACTCCTTATGAGAGAAGGGATTTCTAGAAGATATGTTATTACAATTACCATCATATATTAGAAGCATTATTACCATTAAATTTTACATAATAGTGAATATGTTGATCCATGTGTTGAATCCCACAAAGTAATCATTAGACATTTGAATCCATCAAGGGCTGAAGGATGGATATCAAATACACATAATCAATAATTTATAATATGGATTCGAGGACATATTTATAAGGATTTATCTAAAAATCTAATTTCAATTGTCGAATGACTTCGACAGATATCCAGGGTTCCAAATGCAAATGTTATATCTTACACTGGTTTTGAAATTAATGAGTATACATTCTATACAAAATAACATGATAACTATGGTACGATGAAAAAAAATTGGAGTTATGCTTGCAGTTGAAGTGATGCACATATTTGGTTCCAAGGAAAGAAATCCAATTTATAAAAATATGCCATATTTCAGAAACATTTAATAGATATATGAGTTTGATTATACAACATTTCAAGTTTCAATTTTCTATTGAAAATGGATTAACCACAAGGGCACATTAAAATTTGATGAAATGGGCTTCTTGAAGGTGAATTTCAGTGTAGAAGGGTATAAGGACTAGTCGTTCAAAATGGAATCACAAGTTGTACTAGTAATTTATGTTTCAGATATAGTAAACAATAATTTCTCAATTTTCCTGCTGAAAACTAAAACAACGGTAGGGTTAGATGAAAATTCAATCGAGGATGACCCTTTCATTGAGAGATCACAATCATTTTCAGATGGACCCAATGTTGACAATTTATTGTGTATTAGAGGGGACCACAAAGCAGGGATTTAGATTCTTGATAGAAGAGATAAATCCCTTCAACATTTAAATAAAATAAAGAAAGTTCAATGGTCATGTTAAAGTGTTTTCTAATATACTTTTCTTTTCCTCATAATATTTTGTGCCATTTATTGTATTAACATAATCTAAATTAAATGTTTAAATACTCATATAGACAATGACTTCTGTACATGATGATGTTACCAATATCAGGGAAGAAAAGATGGTTGATATTGAAACTAAATAATTATTATGGTATTAAAACATGTTGATGAAAAAAACAAGATGGGAATAGCATCACTATGTTGACTAAAATTATTAAGGAAAGAAATAGAGGTATAAAATTTGAGGCTGGTTAGAATCAATATGGCTAACCTATTGACCCTAATAAGTCAATGTTCATTAGTTATTTTTGGTTCACAATGAGAATGAATGTGCCAGTTGATATAGATTCATGGAACCATGAACAGATTATAATGAAGGAAATCCGTTGGGAATATATTAAGGTAACGTTATGATATACTTTCGCTATTTTAATAAAAAATTACATAATGAAACATTGATTTACTTTTCATTATCCCTTATTGATTTCATATATTTTAATTGATTTTTAAAATAAATATGTCTTAATGGATGCTATAAAATATCATAAAGGATTCTAGAAACTTGTTCTCAAGATTCATCTCAGGGATGCGGAGGGGAAAGTAAATCCTCACCCACTAATTATGTATGCATGCATTATAAAGTAGAAAACATGGAATTCTTTCATCATTCATCGTGATGAGAAATCATTTCAGGTTCATTTTAGTCCATAATATATTATTTGAAATTATTTATTTTATCCAATTTGATTCAAAATTGTTAATTTATGATACAAAAATTGAGTTTAGAAAATAAAAAATGTGCATCAAAACCAATGTACCCCTATCATAAATAAGGGATGGGGTATGCTTCACTAAAGAAGAAAATGGTATATATTTGTTTCCGACGCTTTCTTCAGGGAACGTTTCCTCACGCGTCATTTATCTTTAATGACTGTATTGTACCCCGCGTTCCTACTTTCCAAAGGTGGGTGGAATTCATCACTTTATCAGCGATGTCTTCTCCTTGATCAAAACAGGGATGATGGGATGTCGGTTCTTCCTTCCATGGATTTATCCATGGAATTCATATCCTAGTTTAGGTCTCCCTCGTAGATTAAGATATTTTTTATGAAACTAATTCTCTGTTCCATCTCTTTGTGGATGCCAGTTAATTATGCTTCTTCTATCTAGAAATTCCAAGGTGTCTTGATAGGGTTGAAACCTTTAATTAGGGGAGTAGTCACGTTGGGCATCACTAGTATGTTTGTACACTGGAACATCGGTCACCTATATTCTTCCTTATATGAGGGATTCTCAAGGGTGTCAAACCCAAAGGAATCCCATGTAGATCATGGGGTATCTTATACTAGAGGCATGTCTTCCAAGGTTTTCCTCAGGCATCCCATGTTTAAAATGAGGTGGACCACGAGTTTAATGGATTGTAGATACAGAGTGGGGCTGGTCAGAACACCTGATGGAAGTAGATCAGAGAGATGAATCCCTGGGAGGGAGTACCTAGAAGTTTTATCATATAGATGGATCAAAAAATCTATGGAGGTGGACCATGGGTGGTGTGTCTCATAAAGATAAGGTTTTACACCATGAAGGATGATCGAGACACCACTAAAGGCAGATCAAAGAGGTGAACCCAAAAGAGGGGAAGATCAAGGTTTACAATTAGGTGAGATTAAACCTCATAGAGTCATACTACGTACCCCATATAGAAAATAGGGATCAAAACCTGTGTAGTTCTAAAAGGTGGTGTGGGGATTACACATTAGAACTTTCCTTCTTAAGAGGATTTATCTTGGTTGGATGGTGTGGATTATATGGGGCTTACACATTGGAGTTGCTCGAGGGCTGCTGAAAGCAGTGATGATGTGCATGGTGCTTATGTGTAGGATCATCCCTGATGTATGGAATGATCTTACTGGGATGTGGTGTCCTGGGTAAAATCTGGATTGACTATGGATGGATTGCTATGTGAAATGGATGGAATGGATTAATTGTTGGGGGTGTTGGGATTTAACCTTAGGGAGGTTTCCTACGCATCCCAGTTAGTTGGGAATAAAATTTCACATAGTTCTAGATGAGATTTTGGGACTTATAATAATTAGGAGGCCCAGTCAAAATGGGACATGTGGTTGGGGCTTATGCATAGGAGCGGACAAGACAAAAGAGGCATGATGGGGATTACACCAGGATAGTTTACCATTGGACATGTTGGGGATTACGCATAAGACTTAACCAAAGACAAAGTTGGATTTCATAGTCATTTCTAACCTCTAAGACCATGTGAGTCATAATCAGTGTGAAAAACAAGATGCAGTAGTAGACTTGTTACTCATGTCACGAAAGGTGCACCGACAGGGGATGGTGTAGGGATTATGCATGGAAGATGCCTGATGAGGATGTCATTATATGTGATAAGGATATCATTACATGCAAGTAAGAGAATATTCCATGTCATTCATACACATATCACTCTATCAAGGATGTGTCGAGGATTACGCAGGAAGACTGCCTGAGGTGCACTTGGAGAAAAATCCCAAAAGGGGGAGGGGTGGAGACCTAAGGATGCAGGAAGCATAAGGATCCTGATGACCATCCCCTCTATGATCCTATATGAATGATGTCATTATATGCGATTATTATCTCATTTTATTTAAATCATACATAGTGACATCTTGGGATTTCTACTCATGGAGAGATCACGGTTTAATGCCATGTGTTGAGGATGTTGGTGCTAGGTAGTTTAACTTCCAGTAAATCAGATGTAGAGGACTCACTCCTTACCCCTAGGACTTACATAATTATCGCCCTTCAACTCTTAGAGAAGGGAAGGTGTCAACAATGCCAGAGGGAGAGGGTGTGTAGTAGTGGTTAATATTTGGGTCCTTGTTAGTGTAGCTATACTGAAAAGAAAAAATCCATTAGCATACCTATAATAAAAATAAATATGTAGGGTATCACAATAGGAAACATCACAAGGGACCAAGAAATCACTATACACAAGCTTGGAGGGCCGCACGGAGTAGGTGCACACAAAAGATGAGGGTTGCATGCAAGAGGGGATAAAAATGGTTCTTTGAAGTATAGGAAACCCATGGAGATTAAATGAATTGGTACATGTAATTTTGGAGGGTTGTGTGAAAAAGGATATGGGAAGAGTGTAAGTCGGGTAGTTCACAAGGTAGGAGGTGCGCGTAAGAAGCATATTTTGTGCGCACTTCCCTTGGTTCAAGTGATAAGGGAGATGGTCAAACCACAGTGGGCCCACATGAAGGAAGACCCCCAAGGAACTTTTAATGCAAAATTTTATACCTTGAGAGTTCTATGGATTGTGTGATGTCACAAAAGAGGTTTCTTAAGAGCAGCAGAGTGACACTTTGACTTTTTGAGGATAACCCCGAAGAAGGGTGTGCAATTATATATATAGAGAAATGATTCAGCAGTGGATCGCAATATTCTCGTCACAGAAGAGCTCTTTCAGGCGGCTTCCCCTTCATCCTATGTTGGGTGTTCATGAAAAGGCTCATTTGGCATTTCATTGGGTGCGAAAAGGTCTTACGTGTGACTTTATTCCTTGTACACACACCTAAAATTTTACACATTCCTCCCTTAGGCTTTTAGAATGTTCCATTAAGTCAAAGGGTGCTCTTAGTTCACCTGAAGATGATTGTTTATAGAATTGTGTGTAATTATGTGCCAACAATATTTTAAATATATAATAAAGAATAAAATGGTATATATATTTTGAATCAGTGGTTTCTTTTCTTTTATAAGAAAGTTTCTTAACTTCTTTAGTATACTTTCTTAACCTATGAAATTTTTTAGAGTTATGATTCACTCAAATAAAACTTCTCAACCTTTCCTTTCATATGAAACAAATGTAAATAAAAGGTAGCACACTATATTCACAAGGTTCAGTACAAAGGCCTACTCCTTTCCATGTTGGATAGTCTCACCAACATGGATTCCCTTACTATATTTATTTATATAATACAAAGCAATAAGTAACATATAGTTCTAATACCCAGTAGAAACTTTTCTTCTATAGTTGGTTGTACCCCCTCCCCCCCCCCCAAATATCCTTTTCATATCTGTTGACCTCACCTGTTTTGATAATCTCAATCATGTATCTATTTGTGTTGAAAATCCCAATTATGTCTTCATTCTCTATGATATTGTTAAATATTGTTGATCCATACTTTAATTCTTTCCAATCTGTGATCAAACCAATAATAATCTTTAAAATAGTCTTTGGAATGTGTTAATCATCATTTACCCATGTTCATACAAGTCATAAATTGATTCTAACACAATCGGATGTGTTCTGCATAAAACAGATAAGTAATCTGCCTATAGCTACTGATAAAAAGCTACCGGTAACCAGTCTACCGATAGACTTAGTCTACCGACAGACAGCTACCGATAGACTTAACACAGAGTTGCCAATGTACTCATAAATACAGCTACCGATACAAACGTAGAGCTACCGGTGTAAGTATAAAGAGCTACCGATGGAATAAGTCACTGATGGACGAAGCTACCGATAGACTCACAGCCACCGATACATGGAGCTACCGATGCATGTACCGACCGATACATGGAGCTACCGATGCATGTACCCACCGATACATGGAGCTACCGGTGCATGTACCAACCGACGCATAGAGCCACCGATGTTCAAGCTACCGATGCTGAATACCTACCGATCACTCAACTCACTGTTTGAATTTCTTTATTTCCTATATTTAATCTATCTAACGGTCATATCATACATTTTAATGATTTGTCAAATATCTGATAAAGGTTGTCGGATGTCAGGAATCCGTACCTCGTACCTGCTGAAAACAAATCTTTTCTGTCCCCTGATGGGAGATAAATACGAGAAGACTACATACCAGAAATAAGTGCGAACGTGTGAAGAAAACAAACAACAAGAAGCGAACCAGAAAAGTGCGGTGCATCCAATATACCAAAAGCGACACAAGCACAAGAGGAACACAGAGAAGCTTATAGACAGTCAAGCATACTCGAGGAGTGTTCTGTGCATACAAGAAGAACTTCATCGACTACATTCTCACCACCTGTGAACCTGGAGCATACGACACTCTGTTTCTCAACAGAAACAAGAAGAGGACTCAGACTCACTGCTAATCGAATCCAAAGGAGTCCAGAGCTATACTGAAATCACCAGAACCATCTCTAAACTCTACATCTCTTGTTCTGTGATTTATTACCATTTATTTCGAGCAGTGTGTGTTATCTGCTATATCTAACACATACACTGTCTCCTGTACTCAAACTGAAGGATCTGTAAATCCTTACAAAACTCTTTCATTCATTCTTTCCCACGAAGAACTGTGGTAGAGGTCGTGTGTGACCTGGACAGCTGGTTGTTGTTGTACTGTTTCCCACGAAGAACAGTGGTAGAGGTCTTGGACCTGGACAGTTGTAAACTGTTGAACCCCGATCCAGGGTGTGGATCATTTTTATATAAACTTTTGAGAGGACTAAGTCTCGGCTTGAGACTGAACCTCTTGGTTACATTGTTGTGCCATCTATTTCAAAGTTTTATTCCGCTGCTAATCACTTTAAAACCAATACTGTTTTTAAAGTTACTTTGATAATTAAATTAGCAAGTGTTTATGTTAAGTGTAGATTAGTAAGTTAGTTTCAAAAGATAATCACACACTCCTATGTTGATTAACTGGGAATTAATCAATCCCTTGAGAACCTAACAGAATCTCTACATTAATATAAATTCACTACAGTTTAATTTATTATTTTATTTGGGGGTCTTTAAGACACTGCTTTTAAATTTAGAAATTTTAATTGGTACTCAATTCACCCCCCTCTTGAGTAATCCACTCCGACCAACACTTGGTATCAGAGGGTGAAAATACTTTCTAAAAGTACTCTGCTTTTGAACTGTGATTTTAGTTGTATTTTAAAGTTCTTAAAATTTCTGTTATTTCTAAATTCTTATCTCTTTAAAATTTTCTCATCATGGATAATAGACTTGAGGGTGCTGCTACTAACCGGCCACCTTTCTTCAATGGAACTAATTATGCTCAGTGGAAGCTGAAAATGAAAATCCATCTAGAAAGCATAGGTTTTGATATTTGGACTGCTATTGAATCAGAATACAAAATGCCTACTACTGCTAGATCTACTTGGGATGAACCTACAAAGACTGCTTACAATAACAACTGTAAAGCTATGAATGCCTTGTACTGTGCTCTAGGAGATGAAGAGTTTAATAGAATTTCTGCATGTAAAACTGCATTTGAAATTTGGGATACCTTAGCTGTATCTCATGAAGGAACAACTAATGTTAAAGAAATGCGATTGAACACCTATACTATCAAGTATGATAATTTTAAAATGAAGCCTGACGAACCCATTTCTGACATGTATCTCAGGTTCAATGAAATTGTCAATACAATGATTTCGCTGGGAAAGGATGTCTCATCGAAGGAACAAATTATGAGAATTTTGAGATGTCTACCTGATAGATGGAGAGGCACATCTGTCTCAATCAGAGAATCATGTGACATAGCTGCTCTACCTGTCAAGGAACTAATTGGCAAGCTGATGATGTATGAAGAAGAGCTTAAAGTAAACAAAGAGGAAGAAAATGAACCTGCAAGAAAGTCTGTTGCTTTCAAATCCTCAACTTCAAAGAATAAGGACAAGGAAAAGCTTCAAGCTGTAGTTGAAAGTTCAAGCTGTGAATATAGTGGAAGTGATTCTGACAGTGATGCTGAGATGGCTCACATTGCTAGAAGATTTAAGAAATTTTATAGGAAAAATAAGTTCTTCAGAAAAACAAATTATAAGGGTAAGTATGATCACCAAGGCAAATGGAAAAAGGACTGGAAGAAGAATGACAAATCAGATGATGTTGTCTGCTATGAGTGCAAGATAAAAGGACACATTAAAGCCTACTGTCCAAAGCTGAAGTATAAAAAGAAATATGAATATAAGGACAATAAGTTTAAGAAAGCTATGAAGGCTACTTGGAGTGCTTCAGAAGACAGCATAAGTGAAGCTGAATCTTCAGACTCTGAAAGGAATCGAGCCAACATGTGCTTTATGGCAAACACTTTTGAGGTAACTGCTGAAACTCCTGCTTCAAATTCATATTATTCTGGAGATGATTCTGAAGGTGATAACATGTCTAAATCTGAACTGTTTGAATACTGTGATATGCTGGAAGAGACATGTAATGAACTTAAGGATAAATACAAGTCATTAAAGAAACAGCATGCTCTCACCACTACAGTTAAAACCGAACTCACTATTGAAAAAGAGAAAAATGCTCAAATGTTAAAAGAAAATACAGAACTGAAACTGTCAAATGAGCAACTTAGAAAAGACTTAGAGAAGTTCACCAATGGCAAGAATGCTCTGACACAGATGCTAGGAAAGCAAGTAGCACCTAAATATACTACTGGTATAGGATACCAACCTGGAGAAAGGAAAATTGCTAAAACTAGATTCATTTCTAAATCTGGACAGAATGAAGGTAATTCTGGAACCTCATATGCTTCAACCAGTTATATACATAGCTATGGATCTAATAAAGTGTATCTTTCAAAGCATGTCAATTCTACAAATTATATGAGACCCATTAGACAACTATGGGTACCTAAAGTGTTATTGGCTAACCTGTCTGGACCCAAGAAAATCTGGGTACCAAAATCATCTCCCATCTAAATCTGTTTTGTAGGGAACTTGCTTAAAGAGCTCCTGTAAAGAGACGTGGTATTTGGACAGTGGATGTTCAAGACATATGTCAGGAGACTTCTCTTGTTTCAAGAGTTTAATAAAAGTTGATGGAGGCTTTGTCACCTTTGGTGATAACTCAAAAGGGAAAATCATCGGCCTAGGCCAGATTGGTAACACTGATTCAATTTTGATTTCTAAAGTTTTATTTGTTGATGGCCTTAAATACAATTTATTAAGTATTTCTCAGTTATGTGATGATGGTTTTCATGTTAAATTTGAAAATGATTCTTGCAAAGTTTTTGATTCTAAGAATGTTTTGGTATTTTCTGCCTTAAGAAATGAAAATGTTTATGCTGTTAATCTGAATTCTTTAGCTAAGCAGAATATTAATTGTTTGAATGCTTTTCATAAAGAATCTTGGCTATGGCACAGAAGATTAGGACATTGCAACATTCACTCACTTAGAAAACTTTCTAGGAAAAACCTAGTTAGAGACCTACCTAAGTTAGAATTCCCAAACGATAGAGTGTGTAACCCCTGTCAAAAGGGAAAACAACACAAAGTGTCTTTTAAATCAAAGAAAGAAGTTTCAACTTCTCAACCACTTGAATTGGTTCACATGGATTTGTTTGGACCATCAAGAGTTTCTAGTTTAAATGGGAAGCACTATGTTTATGTTCTTGTAGATGACTTTTCTAGATATACTTGGGTATATTTTCTAGCTCACAAAAGTGAAGCTTGTTCTTACTTTGTCAAATACTCCAAGTCTGTAGAAAATCTTAGTGGACTCAAGATTAAGACCCTGAGAAGTGATCATGGTCGTGAGTTTGAAAATCAAGATTTTGAATCTTATTGCTCACACAATGGCTATACTCATAACTTCTCTGCCCCTAGAACACCCCAACAGAATGGTGTAGTAGAAAGAAGAAACCGAACTCTTCAAGAAATTGCTAGAACCATGCTCAATGAATATGACCTGCCTATTTACTTTTGGGCTGAAGCTGTAAATACAGCTTGTTATGTTATTAATAGAGTCTTGATTAGACCAGTTCTTAAGAAAACCCCTTATGAATTGTGGAACAATAGAAAGCCTAAGGTTAATTACTTTAAAGTTTTTGGTTGCAAAGTATTTATTCTGAATACTAAAGATAATCTGGATAAGTTTGCTTCCAAAAGTGATGAAGGAATTTTTCTGGGTTACTCTATTTCAAGTAAAGCCTATAGAGTATTCAATAAGAAAACCAAATGTGTGGAAGAATCTGTTCACATCAAGTTTGATGAAACTGATCCACATGAGCCTAAAACCTCTCTTGAAAATCTTGAAGAAGATTTGTCTATTCTGGACCTTAATGATAAATCTAAAGAACCTGTTATAAAAGTATCCAGTTCTGGACTTTCTCCAGAATCTGCTTCTGTTGAACCCGAGCCTATAGATGAACCTGAAATTTCTAGTCCAACATTTACTAGATCAACGAGGATTCTAAAGAATCATCCTTTAGAAGCTGTTGTTGGTAATCTGGATAGAGGAACACAAACTAGAGCTTCTCTAAGAAACCAGGTTGAACATCAAGCCTTTCTTTCACAGCTGGAACCCAAAAATATCAATGATGCTATCAATGATGAATTCTGGGTAATAGCTATGCAGGAAGAATTAAATCAGTTTGAAAGAAACAAAGTCTGGGAATTAGTTGACAGACCCAAGGACACCTTGACAATAGGCACAAAATGGGTTTTTAGAAATAAAGTAGATGAATCTGGAAATATAGTCAGAAATAAAGCTAGACTAGTTGCACAAGGATATAGTCAAGAAGAAGGCATAGACTATGAGGAAACTTTTGCACCTGTAGCTAGACTAGAAGCCATTAGGATCTTACTTGCATATGCTGCACATCTGGATTTCAAGTTATATCAAATGGATGTAAAAAGTGCATTTCTAAATGGTTTTATTATTGAAGATGTTTTTGTGGAACAACCACCTGGATTTGCTAACCCCCATTTTCCAAATCAAGTTTTTAAACTTTCTAAAGCTTTGTATGGTTTAAAACAAGCTCCAAGAGCTTGGTATGATAGACTTAGCAATTTCCTTATTTCAAAAGGTTTTACCAAAGGGATTGCTGATCCAACTCTTTTTATTAAAAGAATTTCTAAAGATGTTTTAGTTGTACAAATATATGTTGATGATATTATTTTTGGATCTTCTAAACACTCTTTATGTACTGATTTTTCAAAAAGTATGCAAAATGAATTTGAAATGAGCTTAATGGGAGAGCTTAAGTACTTTCTTGGATTTCAAGTATTTCAAAATGAAAATGGTATTATTTTGAATCAAAGTAAATATACAAAGGATCTTTTAAAACGTTTTGGTCTGGATAGTATCAAGGAAAGTGAAACTCCTATGAGTACTACCTGTAAATTGGATACAGATGAAACTGGGAAACCAGTTGATCAAACAAATTACAGAGGTATGATTGGTAGTTTACTTTATCTTACTGCTAGTCGACCTGATATTATGTTTAGTGTGTGTATGTGTGCTAGATTTCAAGCTAACCCAAAAGAATCTCATTTGATTGCTGTTAAAAGAATTTTTAAATATCTCAAACACACGGTTAACTTAGGTTTGTTTTACCCAAAAGGACAATCCTTTGAGTTAATGAGTTATTCAGATGCTGACTTTGCTGGTTGTAAGTTAGATAGAAAAAGCACATCAGGAACATGTCATTTGCTTGGAAAGTCCTTAGTTTCTTGGTGTAGTAAGAAACAGAACTCGGTTGCATTATCTACTGCTGAAGCAGAATATATAGCTGCTGGTAGTTGTTGTGCACAAATTCTGTGGATGAAACACACTCTTTTGGACTATGGATATGTTTTTAAACATGTTTCAATCAACTGTGATAACACCAGTGCAATAAACATCTCTAAGAATCCGGTATCTCACTCTAGAACCAAACACATAGATGTAAGACACCATTTCCTAAGAGATCACTATCAAAAAGGTGATATTTCTCTTGAATTTATTGGCACTGAACATCAATTGGCTGATATTTTCACTAAACCTTTAAGTTCGGATAGGCTAAGTTTCATAAGACATGAACTGGGAATGTTTAATCACAACCGGTGTGAAAATTCTCACTGATGTGAAATTCTCACCGATGTGAAAATTCTCACGGATGTAAAATTCTCACCGACGTGAAAATGGTCACCGATGTGAAATTTTCACCGACGTGAAAATGCTCACCGATGTAAGCTTCTCACCGACGTAGAAATTCTCACCGACGTGAAAATGGTCACCGTTGTGAAATTCTCACCGACGTGAAAATGATCACCGATGTAAGCTTCTCACCGACGTAGAAACTCTCACCGATTTGTATTTCTCACCGATGATTAACTCACACCGATGCAAAGTTTAAAACTTCTGTCTGCCGCCAAGAATACAAATCGTTTTATTTTATTTTATTACTCTATTTTAATCGTTTATTTGGAATTCCTAAATGATAAAACTAAGTCTAAGCCACTTCTTACCTCACCGAGCTCAAAATCTCTCACCTTCGAACCTTAGCACCCAAATCGACCAAGAACCCTAAACCCGCGATGGCAAAAACCAAGCTTCCTATCGTCAGAGATGAAAGTGCAGAACCAAATGCTAAGAAGCAGAAGACACAGCATAAAGCCAGTGTTAGTGAAGTCAAAACTAGATCGGGAAGGCGACCAGTGAATCCTCACTTGCAGAATAGAGACATAGTAATCGAGAAGGAACTGTGCGTGGAATGGCTACTACCTAGCAAATCCTTAGTGCTCGAGATTCTGGAAGACCAGAAATGGGTGGATTGTTTCTCAAATAACAATGGCCCATACTACCCGAAGTTGGTAAAGCAGTTCTATGAGTTTGTAACCTTTGAGAAGTCTGAGAATGAGAATCGGGTAAGCTCTTTTGTAAATGGAAAAGAGATGTCTTTTTCTTCAGTAGAGTGGGCTGAGAGTTTAAAAGTACCACATGAAGGTGTCTCTGGGTATGTATCAAGAGCAATGCCACCTAGTAGTGACATTTTTGATTATGAGACTGCCTTACAAGAACTGACTGGGAATGGAAATCAAAGGCAAGTGGTAGCTGCTGAAATGGATGGAGAGAATCGACTGCTTTTCAAATTTGTTCAGCATGTGTTGATACCGAGGAGAGGAGATTTTGCAAATCTGAGATATCAAGATATCTATCTTCTTCATTTTCTAAGACATGGTGTAAAAGTCAATCTGTGTAGATTGTTGATGCTTCAAATGGAAGACATGATTAGACCAAAGTCAAAGACCAATGCTTTGTTCTTTGCCAAGCTGATTTCAGTGATGATAAAAGTGAAAGAAATAGCTGAGTCTCAGGATGAGACAGTTGTAGTCAAGAACAATTTCTGCATCACCTCGACTGTTTGCAAGTATATGAAAATTAACTGGAACCCATGGAAGGGAGAATGGGTCAGTGATGATCAGAAAATCTATGATAGGTTTAATCCTGTGGATTATCCCTCAAGACCAAAGGATATGAGAGATCCGAGTCTAAGACCTGATGAAGAGGAACCTGCTTATAGTGATGAGACAGAAGAAGAAGAAGAAGAAGAAACTCCTATGGATGTTGGAGGAGATCCAGACTTGCCCCCAAGTCCTGTTGCAGAACTGGTCTATTCTAGGAAAGGAAAAGTAGAGGAAGTTTTGCCTACTTATGAGGAAGACCAGTATGTACCTCACCAAGAAGAAGAGGAAAAGGAAAATGCATTTGAATCGCCTGCTTCTGGTAGGTTAAGTATGAGTCCCTTAATTGGAAACTCAGCTATACCTGCTGCTGAAGAAGAAAGAGAAAGAGAAGAAACTGTACCTGTATCAGAAGATCTTCTAGATGCTGCACCTGTAGAACTTGTGATAGAAGATTCTGATGAAGAACGGCCAGCAGAAAAGGCTGTTGTGATACATGAGAATGCACCCATTGAGGGGGAGCATCAGTCTGTGCTTGGGAATGTTACAGTAGCTGTTGAGATTGGTGACTGGGTAGAAGACCCAGGGTTTATAGTCTGTGGATTGGATTATCCAGATTCTGACAATGAGATGTCTGTGGATAGACCAAAGACCAATTATGATCTTGCTGCTGAGTTGTTGCCAGACGATGTGGTCAGATTTCATGATTTGAATAAGCTGAAAGAGGACCTCAAATCCAGTTTTGTTGAAGAAGTGAAGCTAATGGAAACCTCTCTTGCATCCTCAATCAATTCAATAATGACTACTTCTGTAGTTAATTTGGCCTCAGCAAGGGGATCTGCTGCAGTTGTCTCAAGTGATTTTGTCTCCAAATCAGATCTTGAATCCATGAAAAATGAGATAAAGGAATCATTCAGTGCTTCAGTTGCTGAGATGAAGGAAAGCTTTTATGAAGAAATGAAAGTCCTAGAGAGATCCTTCGAGCTATCTCTGGCTTGTAATTTATCTTCCTTTATGTCTGAGCTTATGGAAGAAGTGAAAGAATGCCAGACTCAGTCTTCAAGAATCGAAGCTGATCTGGAAGCTCTCAAGACATCAGTGGTTGCTTTGGATTCATATATGAGCTCCAAGTCTCAAGCTGACAAGGACCTAGCCTATGTGAAGAGTGTAGTCAGCCAGTTTGTCTCAGTGTTTGAAAGTTTCAAAACCTCAGTGAAGGATCATGTTCAATTACAAGACTCTCAAGTTCAAAGCCTAATCAGTGGTTTGTCAAAGAGTTTTAAAGAAACTGTTTCCTTCTCTCTTGGCCCTCTCACATCCAAACCATCAGTTGACATGAACTCAGTTCGAGCAATATTGAAGGAGGAGATTAGTTCTATTCTTACCAGTGGCTCTGGGGACTCATCAGAGTTAAGCCGAGTGGTGCTTTCTACAAGGGATTCTGCCAGAGAAATCATGAAGATAGTTCAAGATTTTATGAGAGAAGCCTCTGCCTCTCAAGAAGCCATAAAAAGCAAAGTGGACTACTACTTCTCCAAAATTTTCACCAAGCATCAACTCGAACACCACTTCAAGCTAATGTTGGAACACATGAAGCTCCCTCCAGTCACTCAAGCTTTCAAAGAACAAGTGAGCAAGCTGAGAGAACTGACTCCTGCCCTAGAGAAATTCATGGAGAACAAAGATGATTTCATCTCTGCTATGGAAAGAGGAGGAGGAATTATTATGGATTTTAGAAATCTGCTGCTGCCCTTCTTGCATGTTGATGCTAGACCAGTCATCATCCCTCCTGCTTTGCCTGCTTCTGCCTCAGCTGCTTCCTCAGTCCAGCTGACTCCTGTTCAAGCCATTCAAAGCCTCAAACCCATGATTACCCAAAAATCTTCAACTTACAAGACTGACACTGTGTCAGTGGCCCATCCTCCTTTACTCTTTTCTGGCATTCCCAAACCTTCACCTGAACCCTCACCACCCGAGCATCCTTCTGATCCCAAATGAAAATCTCACGTTGCAGATGCGAAGTGAACCAGTGGTCAAGCTTTTTGATAGGAATTCCTTTGTAATCAGTTTTTTGTTGTACTTTTTGACTACTATAATACAGAACCCCTTTTACTTCTCTTTGTTTTATTTCTATCCTATATATCTATATATATATATGCTTTCCCACTTTTTGATTATCACAAAGGGGGAGAACAATAACAGAGGGGGAGAAACTTTTTATGCGAGAATAAGGAGGAGAACAAAATGAGAAATATTTTCAATGGAGAAAACCAAGATATAAAGGGAAACACTTTATCCTTTGTCTTGTTTCCATTTTTATCTCTGATACCTTATGTCTATATAGTACCTTATTATTTTTACCTCTGATAACTTATGCCTATATCATACTATTTCTATTATCTATGATGCTGTTTTCTCTGAGAAAATTGAATTCCTTATTATACTCTTTACTGTTATATTTTCACTATGTTAAATGCAAATATCATAAATTGTGATTATCAAAAAGGGGGAGATTGTTGACCTCACCTGTTTTGATAATCTCAATCATGTATCTATTTGTGTTGAAAATCCCAATTATGTCTTCATTCTCTATGATATTGTTAAATATTGTCGATCCATACTTTAATTCTTTCCAATCTGTGATCAAACCAATAATAATCTTTAAAATAGTCTTTGGAATATGTTAATCATCATTTACCCATGTTCATACAAGTCATAAATTGATTCTAACACAATCGGATGTGTTCTGCATAAAACAGATAAGTAATCTGCCTATAGCTACTGATAAAAAGCTACCGGTAACCAGTCTACCGATAGACTTAGTCTACCGACAGACAGCTACCGATAGACTTAACACAGAGTTGCCAATGTACTCATAAATACAGCTACCGATACAAACGTAGAGCTACCGGTGTAAGTATAAAGAGCTACCGATGGAATAAGTCACTGATGGACGAAGCTACCGATAGACTCACAGCCACCGATACATGGAGCTACCGATGCATGTACCGACCGATACATGGAGCTACCGATGCATGTACCCACCGATACATGGAGCTACCGGTGCATGTACCAACCGACGCATAGAGCCACCGATGTTCAAGCTACCGATGCTGAATACCTACCGATCACTCAACTCACTGTTTGAATTTCTTTATTTCCTATATTTAATCTATCTAACGGTCATATCATACATTTTAATGATTTGTCAAATATCTGATAAAGGTTGTCGGATGTCAGGAATCCGTACCTCGTACCTGCTGAAAACAAATCTTTTCTGTCCCCTGATGGGAGATAAATACGAGAAGACTACATACCAGAAATAAGTGCGAACGTGTGAAGAAAACAAACAACAAGAAGCGAACCAGAAAAGTGCGGTGCATCCAATATACCAAAAGCGACACAAGCACAAGAGGAACACAGAGAAGCTTATAGACAGTCAAGCATACTCGAGGAGTGTTCTGTGCATACAAGAAGAACTTCATCGACTACATTCTCACCACCTGTGAACCTGGAGCATACGACACTCTGTTTCTCAACAGAAACAAGAAGAGGACTCAGACTCACTGCTAATCGAATCCAAAGGAGTCCAGAGCTATACTGAAATCACCAGAACCATCTCTAAACTCTACATCTCTTGTTCTGTGATTTATTACCATTCATTTCGAGCAGTGTGTGTTATCTGCTATATCTAACACATACACTGTCTCCTGTACTCAAACTGAAGGATCTGTAAATCCTTACAAAACTCTTTCATTCATTCTTTCCCACGAAGAACTGTGGTAGAGGTCGTGTGTGACCTGGACAGCTGGTTGCTGTTGTACTGTTTCCCACGAAGAACAGTGGTAGAGGTCTTGGACCTGGACAGTTGTAAACTGTTGAACCCCGATCCAGGGTGTGGATCATTTTTATATAAACTTTTGAGAGGACTAAGTCTCGGCTTGAGACTGAACCTCTTGGTTACATTGTTGTGCCATCTATTTCAAAGTTTTATTCCGCTGCTAATCACTTTAAAACCAATACTGTTTTTAAAGTTACTTTGATAATTAAATTAGCAAGTGTTTATGTTAAGTGTAGATTAGTAAGTTAGTTTCAAAAGATAATCACACACTCCTATGTTGATTAACTGGGAATTAATCAATCCCTTGAGAACCTAACAGAATCTCTACATTAATATAAATTCACTACAGTTTAATTTATTATTTTATTTGGGGGTCTTTAAGACACTGCTTTTAAATTTAGAAATTTTAATTGGTACTCAATTCACCCCCCTCTTGAGTAATCCACTCCGACCAACAATATCCACTTTCCCCAGGTGGTTATATACTCCATCAAACAAACAAGCCTTTTTATTAACTGGTAAGAATCCATAACTACAAGATTCACTTTCCTTCTTTTTTTTGATCCACTTCATAAAGTTCTTCACTTACTCCATAAGTAAGCTGAATCAAACTTTACATGTGTACAATATTCAAGAAATTTAATAATTCTCTAAAGAACTTGTTGGTATTGAAACTTCTTCCAGAATATCTATATAGAAAACTTCCTCAGCAAAAGTTAGCCTGATTGGCTTCTGTCTCGTATTCTCTGTCTGATGGACTCTTTCTGGTATGCTTCATATGATTATGATTCTTCCCTTCATTCTTCAATTGAGTACAAACACAATTTTGATCTCACTATTCCTCTATCTAATGGAAATACTTATGATGGGACTTGCTCTGATGGATTCAGTTCTGATAGAACTTACTCTAATGGACTCATTCTAATGGATCTTCCTCAACTTCAACCTAAAACAAAAGTTTGGTTGGAAACTCAATTCCTCTCACAAAAGTATTAGGGTGTCATCTCTCAACACATGTGAACTGTTGCAAGTATGAATGTATTGTTCTTGGAATTTATAGGAATCCTAGAATGGTAAAGGTTGGAAAACCAATTCTTCTTACCACTCAATGAAATTTTCATAGCTATAAATTTCATGTTCATTTGAGTTTCATCTTTGACTTCTTTAACTCTTCTCAACACTTCTACATTCTTCTCAAAACTTCAACCTACTTTGAACATACTATTGATTCTTCAATCCAATTTATTTTACATTCTAATGTTGTACTCATAATTATGAAAACATATAGTCACTCCTATTTTATTTACCCAGTGTAAAAACTCATAAGAACTGAATAATTATCATTATGATTCTCTTTACTAACTAATACAAATAAAACATTGAAATCATTCTTCCTCAGTCTCAGTCCAATAGACTTTCTTACATAAACTATGTCTAATGGACTTGCTTATGGAAATATCATCTAATGGTTATGTACTTAAAAAATTAATTCTTAATTATTTTATCTTTAACTGATTTAAAAATAATAAAACAATTTTCATAAGTAATTTCTCACTCAGATGCTTTCAGTCTAATGAAAATGATTGACTACATTGTTGAATAACATTATTGAAACTTATAAAGCCTTAATTATCCTAAAACAACTTTATTAGTCGCTCAAAACTTCACACATTTTCAATTTATACCTCATTATAATAGAAATATTCATACATTTTCTCAGACCGATTGAATTATTTGTATTAGAAATTTGAACTCCCCCTTTTTCTACACTCTGGTAAACAAATCGATGCCATTAATTCTAGTCCATACAACATTATAAACCCAATAATTTATAAAATGAATTAGTTTTAGAATCTGTTATGATGGATCTATGGCATACTATATCTAATAGATTGATGTCGACTAGTAATTTTCAGAAACCTCTGACTTCAGTAGACTTAAACTTTCTTCCATCATACATTCTCACACTAATGATGCTCGCACTGTTGTTTCTCACACCGATGATCTGGAATCGGGGCCTCTCTTCCACGAAGTCCTACTTATATCATTAATTCTTCATGATTTTTGAAACATTAAATGATTAGTGAAGAATCATCAGGATTAATTTGGAAGTTTTAGGACTTCCGAACATCTCTTTCAAATTTCAAAAAATTTCAAACATGTCTCAATCTAATTTCCACAATCATATTACTTTTTATCAAAATACCAATATTATGGATCATATCCAATGACTCATGATAATGGATCACACTAATGGACTGATTCTGATGGTGCATCTGATTGGAAACTTTGACAGAAAACACTTTCTTTAATCCAATTTCGAGCAATCTCTCATGCCTATAGACTGAGTCCGACGATGCATCAAATAGAAAACATTAATTTAGAACTTCCATCTTTATTCATTTTGATCTATTGAAAATAAATAAAACCAAAACACAACTTGGTCCTAATAATCTCATCCTTTTTTTTTCTTCAATACCCACTTTAAAACATCAAAACACAATACTCACTTAATACAACTCCCTTATGCTCATATTTATGTCTTCTCCCCCTATCATAAAATTCTCCCCCTTAATATTAGTTCTATCCCTTATTAAAAATAAAATTCAAAGGGGTAATAATGATAAATACCATCCCCTTATAGAAAAATTATATTATTTCTAAAGGTTGGAGCTCTTTATCTCAAAATCTTGAAATTCTTCTTTAGGAGAACATAAGTATCACATGAGTTTATTAACAATGATCCTTTAACTAAACAACTATAAGTATACGAGGGAGAACATGGTGTAGAAAATAAGAATTTATAATCAAGGTTATCATTGTTATCCATAACACAACCTTCATGTAATAACTTTTCATGCTCCTTTCAGTAGTCTCATGTTTGGGGAATTAGGAGGAGCCTCATTTTTTTCTTATAAGCAACAATCGAATTGAAATTCCTCCCTCAGACTTGAATTTTTATTCATATTCTTGTATTTTTCATTAGATTTACATTCTTTCATCTATTCATCCTTCTCATATTTTTTAGTAAGTGTATGTTCTGGGTGTAGAAGAAGCGCATGATGGGCGTGTACCCAACTTTGAAAATTTTCATAATTGATGATTAATCTGGGATAAATACGACGATGAATGCCAGTATCCATAGAATTTAATCAAAGATAAAAGACAAAGAATATAACTCAGAACCGATAAGATAAGATTGAAATATTTTGTTTATAATTAATTTAATTAAATTATAGAATTGCCTATA
This sequence comes from Viscum album, assembly GCA_963277665.1. Classification (NCBI taxonomy): domain Eukaryota; kingdom Viridiplantae; phylum Streptophyta; class Magnoliopsida; order Santalales; family Viscaceae; genus Viscum; species Viscum album. The sequence continues at coordinate 732,358,362 of OY728155.1, forward strand.
AGGTTATTCATTCTTTGTTGATGCGTTCGACCACAGGTCTGAGGTGTGACTTCATTGCGATGTAAAATACAAGGATAGTAATCCTCTAGTGGTGATCCACATGTTATCCATGTATCTTTGGACGTCGTTGAAGGAGTATCTAGGTACTAGCACAGAAGATCCTTGCACTTGTGATGTCCGCCTTCGATCGCCATGAGAATCGCTTCCAAATCATTCTCCTTGATCCAGTGGACTAGGATCTCTCTTGTTCTTGAGAGCGTTCTTGGAGAGGGAAGAGTTCTCTAGGCTCGATATATTTTCTCTAAGGATTTTGTTCACACAATGGTTCGTTAGTCGGTGGAATGACCCCTTGGATTATATAGATAATAATAACATAACGGGGAATTTAATTCACTAGGTAATAATAAATAAATACCACATGTTTCGTTGCTTAATTTATTATTCCAAGTGAAAACCTCATGTCAAATAATAATAGAAATGCTATTATTTCAATGACATGTTCTTAATGAATTTAATTCACTAGGTAATAATAAATAATTAGCACAGGTGTCGTTACTTAATTTATTATTCCATGTAAAAACCCCATGTCAAATAATAATAGTAATGCTATTATTTCTATGACATGTGCTTAATTTTCATGTTATTTTTAAATATTATTTAACCAAATAATATTTAATATTATTTCTCATCGGACCCATAACTTGGTCCTCTAATCCTCCTCAATATTTACCAGTCCTTGAATAATGACTATTTATTTATTAAATAAATATAACTACATTATTCACTGATAAATAAATATTTTTTCTGTAATATATTCTCTCGAATAACTAGAGATGAAATAAATTTGATCAGGAATACTTGAATAATTATTAAATCACAACTGAGAATAATATTTATTCAACTTATTAAATAAATAAATTATTTAACTGGGATATTGGATACACTTAGTGTGTAACCCTCTAGGCCTTTTTATCATTGACATTAAGTGGGATTGCCTAAAGTCTAAGATTACTGTATAGCAATGGGTTAAGGTACCCAAGAGAAAGAATTTGATGTCACAATGACATGTCATCTTATATGAATGCTTATTATGTAATATAATCCCTTTGTCCTGGTATCTCCAATCAAGCGGGTTGCATACAAGTGACATCAACCCATGTGCTTGATTTCTCATTCTTTGACTTCTCAAAATTGAACTTTTCTGGTGAACACCATATCCATGGATATAGTTAGGCTATATCATTTCCATCAAAGGGCCTGAGATATCTACTTCCATAGAAGTGAAAAATCCTTTCTCACATTATTCATTAATGCATTACTACTTTTGATGCACCCAACATATCCTACCTCACCGCAAACATATGTCATCATGGTTTTTGTCAATACATATAATTGTGCGAGTCATAATACCCATTAATAATAATCTTAAAGTCTAAGGAACAAAACATACATCCATAGACATGAACATCCAATGAGCCTTATGAATGTGGATTTCTTACTAGCGGGTCTTGTTCTCAAAATATCCTCCTAGATATTACCAAGGGCACGCACCATGAGAAGGTGCCTCAAAGTTTCATGAGTCCCCACCCCTGATAGCCTGTATTATTTGTTTCCCTTAAAATTATATCATTCATCCATAGAATATATATTCAATAATAGTGTCATGGAACTTACGGGTTCTCATCATATCAGGGATCATCTATGACCTTTTAGTGCAACATCTATTCTTAGGACATTATCACATACTATGTCACGTAGAAGAACAATCATGATGTGATAAGGAGTTTATTAATATTTATCCAATGAATGTAAGTTTATCATAAAGTAAAAATAATTTGGTTTCTAGGGAACCAACTCTAATAGAACCCCACTTGCACTAGAGCCAACTTCTAAAAACCTTCAATCCGATAACTCTCACATGATATTTATGCTTCTACTAAGATTGGCCTTTATTCAAGGGGTCTACCACATTATATTCCATGGACACTCTACTAACTGCAACTTCACACCTTTGATAGAGATCCCTAAAGAGGTGATACTTTCAGAGTATGTGCTTTGTCCATTGATGTAACCTTGGCACTTTTGAAAAATTCACCGATGTTGTATCATCACAATACAATATAATGGAATATTTACTACTAGTTGTCACATCAATCTCCTAGAAATTTTTTTGAATCCATACAGCTTCCTTGGCTGCATCAAAAGACGCTATATATTCGGAATATTCTATAGAATCAGCAAAAATTGGCTACTTTGAACTCTTCCAACTCGCAACTCCTCCATTGGGACAGAAAATATATCCTGATTGTGACTTCAGATCATTCTGATCTGTCTGAAAACTAGAATCAACATTCCATCTGATGACAAGATCTTTATCTCCTCCATACACCAGGAACTTATCTTTAGTTCTTAGATACTTAAGGATAGTCATGAAATCAGCCCAATGTTGTTCTCCTATATCTACTTGATATCTTCCTACCATGCTCAGTGCATAGGCAACATCAAGTCTGGTACATAACATGGCATACATGATAGATCATATTGCTTAAGTTTATGGAATATTACTCATCCTATCTTTCTCATATTGTGTCTGGGAACACATTTTCTTGGAAAGATGTATACCATGTGACATTGGAACATTTTCTCTCTTGGATTGTTCCATACTAAATATCTTTAGTATCTAGTCAATGTATGTACTTTGACTTAGTCCAAGAAGCCTCTTGGATCAATCACAAATGATCTTGATCCCTAGAATGTAGGCTGCTTCATCTAATTCCTTCATGGAGAATCACTTGTTCAACTAGTCCTTGACTGAATACAAGATTAGTATGTCATTTACAATAAGCAATATTTCATCAACATACACTACTAGGATAACGACCACATTCCCATTAAACCGCTTGTAAACACATGGATCACATCCATTCTTAATGAAACCAAATTCTCTTATGGCTTCATCGAATCAAATGTTCCATGACCAGGGTGCTTGATTTAATCCATAAATGGATCTCTACAACTTTCATACCCTTTTAGCATCACCTGGTGTCACAAACCCTTTTGGTTGTGTCATATAGACATTTTTCTGAAGGTTACCATTAAGGAATGCAGTTTTGACATCCATCATCCAAATTTCATAGTCATGGAAATATACTATGGAAAATATGATTCTTATGGATTTAAACATGGAAACTGGTGAAAAGGTTTCATTATAGTCAATTCCTTGATGATTTTCAAAACCCTTAGCCACTATCCTTGCTTTATAAGTAATAACTTGACCTTTCATGTCTAGTTTTTTATTGAATACATATTTACACCCAACAGACTTTACATAAACTGGCGCATTGACCAAAACCCAGACTTGGTTCTGATATATGGAATTCATCTCAAAATTCATAGCTTCTAGACATCTTGCAGCTTCTTAAGCTTTCTACTTCTTCTTTGTAGGAGATAGGTTCATCATTGTCCAATAATAATGAGTCACCATCATCAATGACAAGGAAACCATATCTCTTTGGTTCCCTTACCTCTCTTGTACTCCTATGCAGTACTTGTGTTTCAGGAACTACCTCTTCCATGGGGACATGTGGAACTTGTTCCTGCACCAACTCCTATGTATCTTGAGAAACAACTTCATCGAATTCAATCTTTCTCCCACTATCCTTTTTGAGGATGTGCTTCCTCTCAATAATGACAACCTACCTAGAAATAGTCACTTTCTTGTCTGAGGGGTTGTATAGGCAGTATCCCTTTGTTTCTTTGGGATACCCTATAAAGATACACTTCATGCCCTGAGGTGCTAGTTTGTTTCCTGAGAAATCATTAACAAACGCTTCGCATCCCCATACATGTGTATGCGACAAAGTGGGTTTCTTTCCACTCTATAGCTCAAAGGGAATCCCATTTTCTGCCTTAGTTGGTACTTGGTTTAATATGTATGTCATGGTTTGTAATGAATATCTCCAAAAGGATAATGAAAGATCTACATGAATCCTCATCGACCTTACCATGTCCAAAAAGGTATGGTTCCTCCTTTCACTAACTTCATTCCACTGTGGTGTATAAGGTGTATTGAGTTGATATAGAATCCCAGACTCTCATAAAAGGTTGATGAACTCTTGGTTAAGATATTCTTCACCTTGATCTAATTGAAGCTTCTTTATCTTCTTACCAAGATGATTCTATACTTAATTATTGAACTCCTTGAATTTATCAAAGGACTCAGACTTTAACCTCATTATGTAGACATAGCCATGTCTAATCAAGTCATTAGTAAAAGTAATGAAGTAAGAATATCCACCTCTAGCTTCTACTGGAAATGGTCTACACACATCAGTGTGTACCAATCCTAGAATCTTTTTGGCCCTTTCATCCTATCCACTAAATGGTAGTTTGTTCATTTTCCCTTGTAAACAAGTGTGACATATATCAAGTGGTTTTATCTCAGAATAGTCTAAATAACTATCTTAACAGAGCTTTGTCAAGTGATTCTCGTTTACATGACCGAGGAAGTGATGCCCCAAATGGGTGTTGTATGAATCATGTGAACTTGGTTCGTTATCAATTTCCAACACTTGGTTCTCTTAATTTAATACATACAGACCATTATTTAAATGTGACATACCATAACAAATGTTGTCCTTATAAAAGTAACAACATTTATTTCTGAACTTGAAAATAAATCCATCTGTATCTAAAATCGATACAGAAATTATGTTTTTAGTAACACTAGGTACATAATAACAGCCATGTAAAACCAAAATCATTCTCGTTGGCAATGTGAGGTGGTAGTCACCAATTGAAAGAGAAACCAGCCTCGCACTATTGGCATCTCGTGGATCCACCTCTCCTTTGTAAATTTTCCAGAATCTACTTGGTTCCTGCATTTGAATATAGATGTGATCCCCGCAAGATGTATCTAATAACCAATGTGTAGAAATGGAAATATTACACTCGATAACAAATGAAACTTTGGATTTCCCTTGCCTTTGGGTGCAGTTCCTCTTCCAATGGCCTGACTTTCCACATTCAAAGCATACTGCCTCCTTTTTCTTGCCCTGCCTTTAGATATTATTCTTCTTGGTTAGACGGTGCTTATAGGATTTAGATTATTTTTAAATATTAGGCCTCTTTTCCTTTTCCTTCCTCTTTCTATTCACCATAAGGACTGTGGGTTTTTCACGACCCATGTCTTTATCAACTTGGAGAATCTGGATAAGAAGATCTGATAGACTCTTCTAATTATTACTCATATTATAATTCACAATAAAACTAGAGGAGGTCTTAGGAAGCGATGATAGTATGATATCTGTACGTAACTCATCAGGGAATTTAATCCCTAAGATGTTCGGATGCTCAATATAGCCAATAATCTTAAATACATGTGGTCCACCTGGCACAGACTCTCCAATATTAGTAGTGAACAAAGTGTTGGAGATATCATACCTATCATGTCTCTCCTTATCTTGATATAGATACTGAAGGTGAGACATCATGCTATAAGCATCAATTTCCTCATGTTTCTTCAAGAGCTCATTGGTCATTGATGATAGCATGAGGCACTAAACATCTGTAGCATCATTCAGATGTTTCTCATGCACATAGAGTTCCACATCACTCACCTAATTTCTAGGTGCAACTAGTAAAGGCTCTTCCATCTCATAAAGTTTCCTCTCATGGTGAAGGATAACCTAGAGGCACCTTTTCCACTTTTGAAAATTAGTGCCAGTGAGAATGCTTTCCTTCTTGAGTATGGATCGGAATGATATGTTTGATGTCATTTTGATTGTTATTTATACAAATTAAGATGAAAAAGGTTTTAGTAATTTATCTTGATAAATATAGAAAAATAAATAAATTAATTAATATCTATTAGTCTCCCACTATTTTGTTGAAACCCAATATCCCTCACCATTGGCTTCAGAAAATCCTATTTCTTGGACATTCTAGCAGCAAGGATCCATATTTCCCTTCACAATACCCCAACTAGGTTTGGTCAAGAAACTTGAAAGGTTTTATGTACGTAATCCAAATTCCAATTGCATTAACTCGCATCTCCTTGATCTATTGAGTGGACGCCCCGATCCTGAAATCCTTAATTTTGGATTTTCTCAAATTTTTCATCTCAGTTACACCAAGTACTTCTAGGTCAGTAAATCCTTGATGTAAACTAATTTAAGTCAATCCAAAACTTCAAATTATAATTTCCCGATAATTGAAACCACCCCAACTAGGGTTGGTCAAGCACCTTGAACTATGGTTTGATTCTAACCGAAGTAATGGAAGGCTATACTGACTTGATATTTAATTGATGGATTTTATCCTTTATGTGTAAATTTCCACTTATTATCTTTTCATGTGATTGTTAATGTTAAGTGGGATATACTTAAGTGATTAATCATGTATAGATAATATTTATGAATAATCCATTTTTATTTTAGTTCCATCTTGTATTCCTGTTAGTTCATTAATTATGTGATCATGTCAAACATCCATAATAAATAACCAAAAAACTGATAGAAATAAAATAAAGGTTGTGATCATAAGATTTACTATTTGTTATTTTATCTTGTGGTTGATAAAATAACCCTAACCTAGGGGAGAAACACCTTGAACCGTTTAAGGTTCATGTTTCCAGCTTTCCACCTATCCACATTTGTATCTCCTTGGATTGGTTTTGCCTCAACTCCTAACTTGAACCGCCTAGAGCCCCATCCATTACATATGATTTTAACTCATATGCAGGTGAGGGGTAAAAAGGAGGTTTACATAAAAGAAACCATAGGCACTTGATCTCTACATATTAATGAGGATAAGGCACGCATGACAACAATTTTAATTTAATAAATAAATTAAAAGTGAACCAATCACATACAAAGGTCTAGTCTAGCTCGTGATCATCCACATGCATGAAACGAATTGTGCATTTTAATAAAACTATCATTCAATTCTTTAATCATTCTTATTAAGATAAATTATGCTCAAATTGATTAATCATTATCTTTAATTAATCAATCATTTTTATCTTAATCCTTTTCTGAATTTCCTTGAGATTCTCATCAATATCCTTGTACATAACTTGTAACTTGGAAGCAACCCAGTGAATACCCATCCAAAACTACCCAGTATGTATTTATACTTATATACACTTTATTCTTTGGGACATGTAGAATGCACATAGAATTATAAATGTAATAAAACTCATACATGATGTGCATATGTTTGAACATTAAACAGATGTTAAATTAAACATTTATATATATATATATATCAAACACCTATCATATGTTGTGTCCAATATTTATGCCCACATGAAGGTACATGTCTCAAGGGTTACATAATATAATAATAAATTTTTAAATCTGTGTAATCTGGAAACAGTAAACGGCATGTAGATCCGACTATACAGTGTATACCCTCCTCACCGTCCATCTAAAGTATACGCTTGGGGAAACGGTGTGTGAGGTGTACTTCAGAAATATTCAAAGTACATGGTGTGTCCAATGGGCCACACACCGTGTAGAATCTGCATTACATGGTTACCAGATGGGAAAGCCGTGTATTTGATACACGACTTGACCCTGACCCGAATGGACTACATTCTGTGTCCAGTGGGCCACACGATGTGTAGTCCAGCTAACTGTGTGCTAGATTGTCCTGGTCGACACATGGTGTAAGAATTAACTACACTGCATGTCATTAATGCACACAACTTGAGTAATTTATGAACTACTTCTAATGCATTAAACATAAATATATGGAATGTAGATCCAACTACACGGTGTTTATTCTTGTGTTATCTAGATTGAACTGTTGGCACCTCCTTATGAGATCCTTGATTTAATTTTAATCATAAAATTATTCATTTCTCTTAGATCTATGAGAAACTATAAGGGAAGAACGGATATCAAAATTTAGATTACAAGAATGATTAAACATGAATTGAGAAACTAAATTATTAAAGCAAAAATCATCAAAGAATTATTTAAATAATTATAAATAAAAAATATGACCCTTCTGATACCACTTTTAGGTTTTAGGCATAGCGGAAGCGTGGGATGGGCTTGTACCCAACTTTTCAAATTGTCATAATTGATAATAAATCCGAGATCAATACAATGATGAATGCCAGTATCCACAGAATTTAATCAAAGATAAAAGAAAAAGGAGATAACCTGAAATAGAGAATATAGGATGGACATATTTTGTTTATAATTAATTTAATTTAATTATATAATTACCTCCAAGGTGATTCTTTCTTCGTTGATGTGTCTGACCATAGGTTCGAGGTGCGGCTTCATTGTGATGTAGAATCCAAGGATAGGAATCCTCTAGCAGTGATCCACACGTGATCTATGTATATCTAGACATCATTGAAGGATTATTTGGGTGTTATCGCGGAAGCTCCTTGTGCTTCTGATGTCTGCCTTTGATCACCTTGAGAATCGCTTCCAAATCATTCTCATTGATCTGGTGGAGGAGGATTTATCTCATTCTTGATAGCTTTCTTAGAGAGGGAAGATTTCTCTATGCTCAAGAGCTTTTCTCCAAGGATGTTGTGCACAAAACAGTTGGTTGGCCAGTGGAATGACCCCTTGGATTATATAGATAATAATAACATAATGGGGAATTTAATTCACTAGGTAATAATAAATAATTAGCATAGGTTCTGTTACTTAATTTATTATTCCATGTGAAAATACCATGTAAAATAATAATAGCAATGCTATTATTTCCATGACATGTGCTTAACAAATTTAATTCACCTGGTAATAATAAATAATTAGCACGGGTGTCGTTACGTAATTTATTATTCTATGTGAAAACCCCATGTTAAATAATAATAGCAATGCTATTATTTCCATGACATGTGCTTAACTTTCATGTTATATATAAATATTATTTAACCAAATAATATTTAATATTATTTCTCACCTGACCCATAACTTGGTCCGCAATCCTCCTCAATATTTACCAGAACTTGAATAATGACTATTTATTTATTAAATAAATATAACTACATTATTTGTTGATAAATAAATATTTTGTCCGCAATATATTATCTCAAATAACTAGTGATGAAATAAATACAATCATACATACTTGAATAATTATTAAACCACAATTGTAAATAATTTTTTATTCAACTTGTTAAATAAATAAATTATTTAACTGAGATATTATCTACACTTAGTGTGTGACCCTCTAGGCCTCTTTCTCGTTAGCATTAGGTGGGTTTTCCTAAAGTCCTAGATTACTGTCTAGCAACAGGTCAAGGAACCCAAGAGAAAGAAGTTTATGTCACAATGACAAGTCACCTCATAAAAACGTTTACTATGTAATATAATGTCGTTTTCCCGATATCTCCAATCAAGAAGGTTTCATGCAAGTGACATCAACCCATGTGCTTGATTTCTCATTATTTGACTTCCTGGAATTGAACCTGCCTAGTGAACACTAAGGCTGTGGATTTAGTTAGTATATATCATTTCCATCAAAGTTATTGAGATATCTACTTCCATATAAGTGAAAAATCCTTTCTCACATTATTCATTAATGCAATATTACTCGTGACGTACCCAACATATCCTACCTCACCGAAAACATCTATCGTCATGGTTTTTGTTAATACATCTAAGTGTGTGAGTAATAATACCCATTAATAATAATCTTAAAGTATAAGGACCAATACACATGTATCCAGATAGAAACATCCAATGACACTTATGAATGTAGATTTCCTACTAGCAGGTCTTTTTCTCATAATATCCACTTGGATATTACAAAGGGCGCACACCATGAGAAGGTGCCTCAAAGTTTCATGAGTCCCCACCCCTGATAGCTTGTATCATTGGTGTCCCTTAAAATGATATCATCTGGAAATAGAACATATATTCAATAATAGTGTCATAGAACTTCCAGGTTCTCATCATAGCAGGGATCTACTATGACCTTTTAGTGCGATAACTATTCTTAGGACATTATCACATACTATGTCACGCAGAAGAACAATAATGATGTGATAAGGAGTTTATTAATATTCATCAAATGAATACAGGTTTATCCTAAAGTACAAATAAGTTGGTTTCTAGGGCACCAACTCCAATAATAAGTTTCTTTTCATCTATAGAATCTTTAGATGGAGTTGTCAACTTATCATCAATTTTAGTATCCTTTTTGTAATAATAAATTTGTAACAACTTCTTCATGACTTCTTATTGTTTTGTAAAGATAGTCATACATATCTTAGTAACATGTCCAACTTGCTCACAAATCTTGCATCTTTTTTGAGTCTTCAAATCACAATCTCTTGAAATATTTTTATCAATTTTTTTCACATATTCAGAAACCTTTTTCTTCCCCTTTTCTTTAGTTGATATTTTTTTATTTTCTAACTTTCTATCCATGGACACTTATTTTGTTCAAATAACTCATCAATATTTCTTTTTGAACTTAGAATTTTTACCTTGATCAAATTTCTTAACATACTCAACTTTCTTCAACTTATTATTTTTTTTATTGAGGCTTCAAAATTATTTACTTTCTAAGTTTTATTTTTCAGTTCTAGAAAATTATTAGAAAATCTTGGTATTTTTTGTGCACCATATCTCCCTCTAAATTAATACATATTTTCTAGTAGATATATGTTGTACCCACGTGATAGAGCACTGTCGTGGGCGCCCTCAAATGATTAGTATGATTTTGGGGTACTTAGGTGCAGCAGAGTGGCTGGCCAAGGTCGTCTCTCAAAGGAGGAAGTGAATTAAAACAATTTTTAGAGGTATTCTAGAAGTAAAATAAAAGAGAATAAAATAACTACTTGAAAGTATGGGGGTGGTTTTTTTATATAGTTTATGAACCTATAAGAAGTTTGCTGGAAGAAGATTGCATTTTTTTGTTTTTAATTTTGAAATGAAGTTTTGATTAGAATGACACAACAATAAGATGTTTGTTTAGATAATATTTAAAAGACGTAATCGATCTAACTCTACCTCTTAAATCATTTATTAATCATTATCATTTAAATTAATATTCACTTAATTATGATCCCTTAATTTGTTAAATCCCGAACCCTACGAGAATTAACTTTACCACGAAGATTGAAGTGAATTTTAACCTTAGGCTAACTTCGGAACATGCAATCGCAACACCCTGCTTTGATTGATGTTCTAAAATTAGCTTATGGTCAGTGGTAAATTAAGGCACATAACCACTCTGGAAATGAGGATTAATTGAGTTTAGGGATTATATTTGAACTCTACAAATTGATCCCCTGTGGTTTTGAATTACCGGTTAAGGTTGCGCTCTCACAGTTCACACAATTCCCGACCTCGCGTGTTTTGTGTTAACTATTCAATTGCTTGCTTAGTTTCATTTAAATTAAAAACTCAATTAATATATCATAATATGTGAATTACAGTAGCTCATTGATTCAAAATAAATGAATGAAGAAGGATAGAGGTCGATCGATTACTAAAAAGAACTACTCTTCCATGGGTGGTGTAGTCATCGTGGAGACGTTTTGCATAAGCAACGGATTGAAAGGGTAGAACCCAATCTTGTCTCCACTCTTGATTCCAACCCAATTAAGAAGATTAATATAAGAAGAAGAGGGATGAACACAGAATATTATTTGAATAAAAATTCAAGAAACAAACATGAAAGAAAAGAAATACAAAGAAGAGGTGAGAGAGGAGAGCCTTTTTGGAAGAGAGGTTTGCACAAAGGCTTACTTCCTCCAAGAGTTGTGAGGGGCTCCCAAGAGACACCCTTTCGGCCACACCTTCCAAAAGCCTCTAACAGACCTCTAAAAGAGTTAAAACCCCCTTTAAATAGAGTTTGTGAGGGCTAGGGATACATAACTTTTTAAGTGTGAAATGAAAATCTCGGCTAAATATTTTATTCCAAATTTAACCGCCAATTTGACCTCCAAAACGCGTGAATTGACCAGCCTTCCAGAAGGATGATTTGTTCACATCATGTACCCAAGATTTCCTCAAAATTTGGGCTCAATCCAATCCCGTATGTAGAGGATATGGCCCAAATACAGAACCTTCTCCATTCTGGCGAGCCCAGCCCAACTTTGACTTCATGGCCCAATTTCAACAACCACATGAACTCTTTAGCTTTAGTGTCCTGAATAAAAGTTGTACATAATTAAGTTAGGAACACTGTTACAAAATTTCAAATTCAAATAATAAATATAAAAATATTTATCTTCGAAATACTACAGTGCACTATTAAGGGTAAAACTGGAATTTTCACCAAATTTTCAAATGAATGATCAAATCCCAAATATTTTATTAATAAACATATTTAACACAATGTGAGGAAATTATTTCATTTATTATCAATAAAATATTCAATAAAATAGTGTTTTATCAACTCCCCCACACTTACCCTTTTGCACACCTGGGCAAAACCTCATATCAAGTAAACATCAATATCAAATCAAAACCAATTTTAAAACACATATCTTTAAGATCAATCAATTTCACACCAAGAATAAAAAAGATATCATGCCTCATAAAAAAACTTATTTCAAGTTCTCCATTTATATCATTCAATATATTTCCACTTCATTTATCCACCCATGCACAAAACACTTACCTCGCTTGAATTTTCTCTCATCACTCAAATATCAATTTTTTTTTGCAATGTCTTTCTCATCCAAACTCATACAAGGGTCACCATAGGCTTGATAGATTCCTACATCGCTAACCAATGTGAGTCAAGGACATATGTTTATCATGAGGAATTTTTAGGGTTGTTCTGTGGCTTTCGGTTGGTAGTATTAAGATGCGAAAAACTCTGAGGCTAAATGAGGAGGGCTTGACTCTTTTGAAGCAAAATTGCATTAATCTAATTTTCACTTAATTATGGTCTTCTCTTCAATCCTCATAGTATCAATTCAGCTCCATCATCATGAAAATTCATGAAAGGTTTACACCATTCATCATTTCAGCATAAAAAAATGTCAATCTTCTCAAACATGATTTTCTTGAAAGCTCCAGATGGGCACAGCTTTCCACCTCAATTAGAAGCTCCAGAAAAGGCACAGCTTCATTTGTCATGAAAGCTCCAGAAAAGGCACAGCTTTCAATATAATGACTTTATTTAGCAGCAAACACATCTCTTCAGAATTTAATTTTCCACCCAAATTATCACATAATGTGGTGGCACAACACAAGACAGCTTCCCCCACACTTAAGCTCAACTAGATTATGCAATTTCACTTCAAGAGTTGGTTGGATAGGTAAAATTGGCTTGTAATGTGGCTTAACCTAACAGACTGTGCATGGCTTCTAAGGGCTACAAGGATTAAATATTCAAGGTAGTCCATTATAAAAAAGGATTCTTTGAAAAGGGGGCTTTAATACCAAACAAATGCCTCAATCATTTAAACATATGTACCTCAAACCCTCAAGTTTTGACAGGAATAGATCAAATTCTGGTTAAATCAAGTATGGTTTGGTTCTCTCAAGAAGTGAGGTGAATGTAAAGAATATGAAAATAATGGTTTAGAAGCCTCACAGGAAAGTGATTTCAAATATAAAGACAGTGAGATTGGCATGGGATTCAAAATTCAGCGTACTTTTCATGAAATTACTAAATGTTTGAACTTGAAACAAAGTCATTTCAGCATTCATTTAAGCTTAGTTTCAAGGGGTAAATTGTTTCACTTATTGATATGGATTTAAAAAATGGTTATGAGAATCATTTCAGCTCAAAAGTTTCAAAAACACACAGAAAATTGTAAAATAGACACACAAATTTTGAAAAACACACAATTTTTTTTTGGTTTTTTTTTAACAGGAAAACAATTGAAATTACTAAACTAAAAGGTTCTCTCCCCCACACTTAAAATATTGCATTGTCCTCAATGTGAACCCATGAGATGATATATGCACATGAAATTCATAATTTTTAAATAGGACAAATAATATAAAAGTGAAAGGGTTAGGAACAGCCTGATGTGATCAAGTGATGATGGGGTCATGCAGTGTGATAAAATCCACTGCATCAGTAGGATGTCCCTCAATGTATCTCTTCAAACGTTGCCCATTGACTGTAAAGCTCCTTCTAGTGTCCTCTTGTGTGATCTCCACTGCACCATAAGGAAAAACATTAGACACAATATAAGGACCTAACCATCTGGAACGCAACTTACCAGGCATCAACTTCAGTCGTGAACTATAGAGAAGGACTTTCCCTCCAACATGAAACTCCCTTTGTTGGATCATTTTGTCATGAGCTGCTTTTGATCTTTCCTTGTAGAGCCTTGAGTTCTCATATGATGACAGTCGAATCTCCTCAAGCTCTTGAATTTGCAACTTCCTTTGAATTCCAGCTTGGGCCAAATCCATGTTACATTTCTTTATAGCCCAATATGCTCGATGCTCGACTTCCACGGGGAGATGACACGCTTTCCCAAAAATAATCCGAAATGGGGACATACCAATGGGGGTCTTGTATGTTGTCCTATAAGCCCACAATGCATCATCCAAGCGCTTTCTCCAATCCTTCCTATTTGGCTGCACAGTTTTCTCCAAGATTTGTTTCAACTCACGATTTGAAACCTCAGCCTGGCCATTTGTTTGGGGGTGGTATGGTGTTGATGTTTTGTGTGTCACCCCATACTTTCGAAGGAGGGAAGCAAAATTCCTATTGCAAAAGTGTGTCCCTTGGTCACTGATGATGGCCTTTGGTACTCCAAACCTGCAAAAAATCTATGCTTTGACAAAGTCCACAACAACATGAGAATCGTCAGTCCTGGTGGCCTTGGCCTCCACCCATTTACTCACATAATCAACAGCAACCAAAATATACAAAAATCCAAATGAACTAGGAAAAGGACCCATAAAGTCGATGCCCCATACATCAAAAATCTCACAAAATAGTATGGGTTGTTGGGGCATCTCATGTCTCCTAGAAATGTTCCCAGTGTGTTGGCAACGAGAGCATGACTTACAAAACAAATGGGCATCATGGAACAAGCTAGGCCAATATAATCCAGAGTCTAAAACCTTCCTAGCTGTCCGTTGGGGTCCAAAGTGTCCACCACATGCAAGTGTATGACAGAATTGCAAAACATACTCAAACTCATGATCGGTAACACACCTCCTAATAACTTGGTCACTACACATGCGCCAGAGGTAAGGATCATCCCACACATAAAACCTAGACTCACTTTTTAATTTTTGGACTTGATTCTTCTTCAAATTTACTGGGATCTCAGAGCCAACAATGTAATTAACTAAATCAGCATACCAAGGATGCTTACCTGAGATGGTATAGAGATGCTCATCGGGGAAAGTGTCCCGAAGTGGTACCTGGTCCAAGGTGTCACCCTCTAGTGTGTGAGTAAGCCTACTCATGTGGTCCGCCACCAAGTTTTCTGACCCCTTTTTGTCCTTTATCTCGATGTCAAACTCTTGAAGAAGGAGCATCCAACGGATAAGTCGCGGCTTTGCATCTGGCTTCTTCAGGAGGTACCCCAAAGCTGCATGGTCAGAAAAAACAACTACTTTAGAGCCCAATAAATATGAACGGAATTTATCTAAAGCAAATATGATAGCAAGAAACTCTTTTTCTGTGGTTGTGTAATTTGATTGGGCTGAATCCAGTGTCCTTGATGCATAGGCGATCACATGTGAACATCCTTCCACCCTCTAAGATAAGACATCTCCAACCGCGAAGTTGGAGGCGTCACACATAAGCTCAAATGGAAGGTCCCACCGTGGGGGCTGTATGATTGGTGGAGTGGTCAGACACTTCTTCAGCTCATCAAATGATACCCTGCATGAATCATCAAAATTGAAGTCAATATCTTTTTGAAGCAATCGAGATAAGGGTAGAGCGATCTTACTAAAATCTCTGATGAAGCGTCGATAAAATCCAGCATGCCCAAGGAATGATCGAACATCACGCACACATGTAGGATATGGGAGGGATGAAATAATGTCTACCTTAGATTTATCAACTTCAATTCCATGTTGTGAGACTATATGACCTAAGACAATTCCCTTTTCGACCATGAAATGACATTTTTCAAAATTTAAGACTAGATTCTTCTCAATACAACGATGCAACACATCACCCAAACTAGAGATACATTCATCAAATGAGGACCCATAAACTGTAAAATCATCCATAAATACCTCCATACAGGTCTCAATGAAATCTGAGAAAATACTCACCATGCATCTCTGGAAGGTACCTGGGGCATTGCAAAGTCCAAATGGCATCCTTCGGTAAGCAAAGGTACCGAATGGGCAGGTGAATGTTGTCTTCTCCTGGTCATCTGCTGCAATGGGAACCTGAAAATAGCCAGAAAATCCATCAAAGAAACAATAGTGTGTCTTCCCAGCTAGTCTCTCAAGCATCTGGTCAATGAATGGAAGTGGGAAATGGTCCTTACGAGTGGATTGATTTAGTTTCCTATAATCGATACACACTCGCCAACTGTTTTGTACTCTCACAGGAACTAACTCATCATTTTCATTTTTTATAACAGTGAAACCAGTTTTCTTTGGTACAACCTGAACAGGGCTAACCCATTGTGAGTGAGAAATAGGGTAAATGATACCCGCCTCAAGTAATTTTTCAACTTATTTCTTAACAACTTCTAGGAGGGTGGGATTAAGTCTCCTTTGTGGCTGTCTCACCGGTTTAGCCCCATCCTCCAAGAGAATCCTATGCATGCAAATGGAGGGGATAATACCTGATATGTCTTCCAATGTCCAACCAATTGCCCTAATGTTATCTCTCAAAAGATTCAAAAGTTTTTCTTCATGTTCAAAAGAGAGATTGTTAGAAATTATGATAGGTAATCTATCACCACTGAGCAAGTATGCATATTTGAGATTTGGGGGCAATGGCTTGAGTTCCAATGTAGGTGGGTGATGTATGGATGGAGAAATTGATGCAACAGACATATCTGCACAATGAACATCAGTATCAGAATAAAAATCATCACAATCAGAGAATAAAGCACCAAATCCATCAGCATACTCAATAGCCATGTCATAATCAGAGTTCACATGATCAAAATCAGAATATGATTCCATTTCAAAATCAAATCTTAGAGAGTCTTGTTCCTTAAAAATGGGTGTAGAAGTATTCTTAGACATCAAACTAGAACCAATACTCATAATCTCCCTAAGCATAGGACAATCAAATTCTATGGAGTTTTTATTTGGTGGTTCAAAATGGGAGATAACAAAAGCAGAATGGTCTTCAGAGGGGTACTTCATGGAATCCATAACATTAAATATCACAACTTCATCCCCAAATTCCATGGAAAGTGTACCCTCATTGACATTTATGATAGTTTTTTGCAGTTTTGAGGAAGGGCCTACCTAAGATAATGGGGGCATGAGAACTTACCTGATCATCCTCCATGTTAAGAACATAGAAATCCACTGGAAAGATCATGTCTCTTACCCGGAACATCCTCAAGGAATCCTGTTGGATATGTCGTAGCTCTATTCTCCAATTGCACCACTACTCTTGTTGGCTTCAACTCACCAACCTGCAAGGAAGAGAATACAGAGTGAGGCATCACATTTATGGAAGCTCCCAAATCACAAAGAGCATCAGAGAAGTGCAACTCCCCTATGGTGCATGGGATGGTGAATGTCCCAGGATCCTTGCACTTTGTTGGCATTGCTAGAGTTGGTGTAATGAGTGCCGAGACATTCCTTCCAAGTTTTATCCTCTCATTCCCCTTGAGCCCTCTTCGATTGGTGCAGAGTTCTTTTAAGAATTTGGCATACCTTGGGATTTGCTTAATGGCTTCAAGTAGAGGAATGTTGATCTCCACACGCTTGAATGTGTCCAAAACCTCCTTTTGCATTGCTTCTTCAGCCATCTTCTTGGTTTGAACAACCCTGTTTGGAAAAGGAAGGGGTTTAGGAGGAACATCATCAATCTTTTTCTTACCTTTATCTTTCTCCTTGGATTGCTCATCAGTTGGTATGGAATGCGGCTTCTCTGAAGTTGAGGTGAATCCTGGTGGAATGGTAGGTGTAGATGTATCGTTCATTTGCTTCCCACTTCTCAATGTGATGGAACTAACATTCCCCTTTGGATTTGGAGTGGGTTGGGAAGGTAGATTTCCAGAATTCTTACTCACAAGTTCATGGAGGGCGGTGGCAATTTGACTCATTTGAGTCTTCAACTCTCTCAGCTCTGAACCTTGACTCTTCAGCTCATTCTGTTGATTAAGAACAATTTGTTTCAAAAGATCATCAGTGTTAGAGTCTACCTTGTGTTGGATATTCCCTTGTTGCTGACTCGTTGATGTTTGAGCTTCGAATCTCCTTTGGGGTTGTTGGAAACCCTGTTGGTAAGGTGGAGGCTGCTGGAAGTTTGGTTGAAAAGGGGGCCTTTGTTGTTGTCCAGAGCCATACCTCATGTCCGCTAGATCTTTCCACCCTTGGTTGTATGTTGGATCAAACTTCTTTTGGGGATATGGTTGTTGTTGTTGCTGCTGAAATGGTCTCCCAGGGAACACTGCTGCACAATCTTCTGTTTCTTGGAGTTGTGGGCAATAGTCAGTCGGGTGGCTTGTCTCAGTGCAAATACCACAAGGCCTTGAAGGAGGGGGTTGGGATGTCTTTTGAGCCAATGCAATCTGCCTCACCATAGTTTTCAATTCTTCTAACTTAGTATCAATCAAATGACTTTCAAGAGAAGAAGGACTTACTTGATGTACTCCTCGAACATGTGGTGTACCTCTATCACCGAATTGTTGAGAGTTTTGGGCCATTTTGTCGATCAATGCTCGTGCAGCTACTGGTGTCTTGTCCACCAATGCTCCTCCAGCCGCAGCATCTACCATGCTCCTCTCCATGGGTGTGAGTCCTTCGTAGAAGTATTGGATGAGGAGTTGCTCACTGATTTGGTGATGTGGGCAGCTTGCACACAACTTCTTGAATCTCTCCCAGTACTCATACATTGACTCCCCTTGGGCTTGCTTGATCCCCGATATCTCCTTTCGAATGGATGTGGTCCTTGATGCTGGAAAAAATCTCTGCAAGAAAAGACGTTTAAAATCGTTCCAACAAGTTATATCTTCGGGTTGTAAATAATACATCCAATCTTTCGCAGCTCCATCAAGTGAGAATGGGAATGCTCTTAGTTTGATTTGATCTTCAGAGACATTTCTAGGTTTTAGGGTTGAGAAAACCACATTAAATTCTTTCAAATGTTTATTGGGATCCTCACCAGAGAGGCCATGAAACTTTGGAAATAAGTGAATTAATCCAGATTTCAATTCAAAGTCTGATTCGAGATTTGGGTATGCAATACAATTTGGTTGATAGTTAATATCAGGTGCAGCCAATTCTCGAATGGTTCTATTAAGTTCATTTCCATTATTTCCAGCCATTGGTTCCTCTTTTATGTTTGAATTTGAATTGCTTCCAATTTCAATGTTTCCAGAAGAGAGGAATTCACCAACTGGTTGAATATTGAAACTTCCCGTAGATTGAGAATGTCTGATTCGTGCCCTAAGGCTACGTTCAATCTCAGGGTCAAGATCTAAGAGATATTTGGGATTAGTTCGTGTCATAGATAAAATAAAAATGAAAATAAAGAAAGTGGACCATAGTAAAATAAAAATGAGAAGTTTGAGTTGATGGTCCAAAGAGAAGTAGAAGAAAATAAAAGAAGAAGAAGAAAAATCAGATTGGGTAAAGAATGAAGAAGGAAGAGAGGAAGAGAATAAAATGTAAAATAAAATAAATACCTCTAATTGGTTGAAATAATTACTTGCCTCCCCGGCAACGGCGCCAATTTGAAAGAGCGCTGTCGTGGGCGCCCTCAAATGATTAGTATGATTTTGGGGTACTTAGGTGCATCAGAGTGGCTGACCAAGGTCGTCTCTCAAAGGAGGAAGTGAATTAAAACAATTTTTAGAGGTATTCTAGAAGTAAAATAAAAGAGAATAAAATAACTACTTGAAAGGATGGGGGTGGTTTTTTTATATAGTTTATGAACCTATAATAAGTTTGCTGGAAGAAGATTGCATTTTTTTTGTTTTTAATTTTGAAATGAAGTTTTGATTAGAATGACACAACAAGAAGATGTTTGTTTAGATAATATTTAAAAGACATAATCGATCTAACTCTACCTCTTCAATCATTTATTAATCATTATCATTTAAATTAATATTCACTTAATTATGATCCCTTAATTTGTTAAATCCCGAACCCTACGAGAATTAACTTTACCACGAAGATTGAAGTGAATTTTAACCTTAGGCTAACTTCGGAACATGCAATCGCAACACCCTGCTTTGATTGATGTTCTAAAATTAGCTTATGGTCAGTGGTAAATTAAGGCACATAACCACTCTGGAAATGAGGATTAATTGAGTTTAGGGATTATATTTGAACTCTACAAATTGATCCCCTGTGGTTTTGAATTACCGGTTAAGGTTGCGCTCTCACAGTTCACACAATTCCCGACCTCGCGTGTTTTGTGTTAACTATTCAATTGCTTGCTTAGTTTCATTTAAATTAAAAACTCAATTAATAGATCATAATATGTGAATTATAGTAGCTCATTGATTCAAAATAAATGAATGAAGAAGGATAGAGGTCGATCGATTACTAAAAAGAACTACTCTTCCATGGGTGGTGTAGTCATCGTGGAGACGTTTTGCATAAGCAACGGATTGAAAGGGTAGAACTCAATCTTGTCTCCACTCTTGATTCCAACCCAATTAAGAAGATTAATATAAGAAGAAGAGGGATGAACACAGAATATTATTTGAAGAAAAATTCAAGAAACAAACATGAAAGAAAAGAAATACAAAGAAGAGGTGAGAGAGGAGAGCCTTTTTGGAAGAGAGGTTTGCACAAAGGATTACTTCCTCCAAGAGTTTTGAGGGGCTACCAAGAGACACCCTTTCGGCCACACCTTCCCAAAGCCTAGATCATCCCTCTCAAAGAGTTAAAACCCCCTTTAAATAGAGTTTGTGAGGGCTAGGGATACATAACTTTTTAAGTGTGAAATGAAAATCTCGGCTAAATATTTTATTCCAGATTTCACCGCCAATTTGACCTCCAAAACGCGTGAATTGACCGTCCTTCCAGAAGGATGATTTGTGCCACATCATGTACCCGAGCTTTCCTCAAAATTTGGGCTCAATCCAATCCCGTATGTAGAGAATATGGCCCAAATACAGAACCTTCTCCATTCTGGCGAGCCCAGCCCAACTTTGACTTCATGGCCCAATTTCAACAACCACATGAACTCTTTAGCTTTAATGTCCTGAATAAAAGTTGTACATAATTAAGTTAGGAACACTGTTACAAAATTTCAAATTCAAATAAAAAATATAAAAATATTTATCTTCGAAATACTACAGTTCACTATTAAGGGTAAAACTGGAATTTTCACCAAATTTTCAAATGAATGATCAAATCCCAAATATTTTATAAATAAACATATTTAACACAATGTGAGGAAATTATTTCATTTATTATCAATAAAATATTCAATAAAATAGTGTTTTATTACCACGTGAATAAGATCTGTGTCTAAAAACTTCACAACATCAACAGTATCCTTTGAATCTTTATTTTTTAAAATGGGTGTAAAACTAATTTGTATTTTTCTATTTTTGTTTATTTAAAAATTGTGGACCAGTTTTATTAGGGAGATACTTAATTGAATAATTCCTATATTTCTTTATTAAATATTTTTTCTCAAAAACTTGTTTTCGTAGACCCTTCTTTTCACTATCCTTATAAGTTTCACACTTAACATCAACTACCTTGGTGAAGTTTTCTCTCATTGTTCCTATTTAAATTTGTGCTGTAAGAAATATTTATTATGTTTCTAACAACTCTTATTCTTTCTCATCCAACCTATTTTTCATAACATCTATCATCTTTTCAAATTTAGCTATCATCACTTTTTTCTGCTTAATTTATTCATTAATTATAGTATTTATCATACTGAGATTCTCATTTCCATTTTATTTTCCTTCATAGCTTTTCATTTTTATTTCATGCTCACCAATAGTTATTTTTTAATATCTAACAAAATTAATATTTTTCTCCTCTTTCTTGATCAGATCACCATTCTCAGGAGTCTTGTCTTCGACATCTTTATTAAACTTCTTCTTTATTTCTTGAGTTAAGTATTCTTCTCAATTGATTTTTCCAAATTTGTTTTATGAATCCACTCCATTTATATAATCTCTTCACCATTATAATCACTGTATAAATATTTAATCCCATTTATAACTTGATCAGTGAAGTTGAGTTGATTATCAAATTCATCATTAGATGATAGATCATCCTTCTTTCCTCTGCTTAGATAACTTTTCTTCTTCATGTAATTAGGAACTCTTTTCTTATGTTTCTTCCATTTTTTTCTAATATTTCTGATCATATTCTTCGGACTCATACTCATTAACTTTATTCATAGGAAAATTCTTTGAAAATTTTATTTTACCTTCATAATTTCAATATTTGTGAATTTTACCTTTCCATTTCCCCTTATTGTATTTCTTAGAATGGAGGAAAAAATTGTATTGAAATATTCTACTTCTTCCACTGCCTTCGAATCACTTGATTCTTCTTCAACTTCTTTGTTTTTCCTTTTTTAAAAATATTTGAAGTCTATTTCATTATCAACCCTTTTCTTGAAAGTATGGACTTTTATCATTTCATATGCCATAAGAATATTCTAAAGTTATCCAAATATAAATCTTCATGATATTATAAATCTGAAACTTTGGAATCAAATCTATATGTAATGTTTTTCATTAATTTCTTAACAATTGTATAATCTTCTAGCTTCACACCAAAACTTCTAATGTTACTCACAATCTCAATTTCTCCTGTGAAGTAACCATCAATACTTTCATTATCATCCATTTTCATATCCTCAAATCTGCTTCTCTAGATTTGTAACATAGCTTATTTAACTTTATAATTTCCTTCATAACTACTTCTAAACTTATCCCACATTCTTTTAGCTATTGTAAACCCAATAATCTTCACATAAACATTATCAGTAAGGGCCATCAAAAAATAATTTTGAAATTTTCTATCATCTTCTAAACTCTTCTTATTAGTAACTATCATGACAACTTCATTGATGGGATAAAATCCCACTATTACTACATATCTAACTTCAAGTCCAAGAGAAATAAGATAGGGTAATGTTCTATTCTTCTAACTATTATAGTTCTTTCTATAAAAAACAGGACCTCCCCTTTTGTTCACTGAATTGAAATTCTCTATTCTTAGATATGGATCTTTCAAAGGGATGCCTAAACTTTGATACCAATTGAATATTCTAAATAATATCAAGTCCACTGGGACAGGGGGTGAATAATTGGTTTATTTTATTTTATAAGAAAGTTTCTTAAATTATTTAGTAAACTTTATTAAACTCTAAAACTTATTAGAGTTATTATCCAATCAAATATATCTTCTAAAACTTTCATTTTGTATGAAAAAAAAATATAAAGATAATGAAGCACATGATATTTACAATCTTCGATACAAAGACCTACTCCTTTCCATGTTAGATGGTCCCACCAACATGGATTACTTTAATATATTTATTTCTTGAATACAAAGTCAAAACCAACAAACAGTTCTATAACCCAGTATAAACTTTTCTTCTATAGTTGGTCATAGCCCCCAAATATCCTTTTTGTATCCACTTTACCTAGTTGGTTATAAACCCCAGCATAAAAACAATCCTTTTCAGTAACTGGTAACAATCTATAGCTACAAGATTCACTTTCCTTGTTCTTTTTTGATCCAATTAAAAAATTTCTTCACTTAATCTAAAAGTAATAAAAATCAAACTTTACCTATGTACTATCTTAAAAAACTTCATAAATTCTCTGAATAACTTGTTGGACTTGAAACTTCTTCTAGGATCTCTATATGGAAAACTTAGAAAAATTATGTCTGGTTGTCTTCCATCTGGTATCCTCTATTATATAAACTATGCCTGGTATGCTCGATCTGATTCTACTTCTTCCCCTCCTTCTTCAATTGAGTGAAAACTCAATTAGAATCTCAAAATTTCTCCATCCTATAGAACTTGGTCCAATGGGACTTATTCTAATGAATATGGTTCTGATGGAACTTACTCTGATGGGCTCATTCTGATGAATCTTCCTCATCTTCAACCTAAAATAAAAGTTTTCTTAGAAACTCAATTATTATCACAAAAGTATCAAGGTGTCATCTATTAGTGCATGTGAATGGTTTCAAGTATAAGTTTTTTGTGCTCTGTATTTATAGGCATCCTGGAATGGTAAAGGTGGGAAAACCAATTCTTCTTCTTGCTCAATGAAATTTTCATATCTCTTAATTTCATGTTCATTTGAGATTCATCTTTGAATTCTTTAACTCTTATCAACACTTCTGGATTCTTCTCAAAAATTCAACCTTCTTTGAACTTACTAATGCTTCTTTAGTCTAATTCATTTAACATTATGATGTTGTACTCGTAACAATGAAAACATATGGTCACTCTGATTTTCTTAAACCAATTGAAAAACTCATAAGAACTGAAGACTTATCTTTATGATTCTCTATACCATATGAAACACATAAAAATTTTAAACCAGTCTTCCTTAGTATCATTTTGATGGACTTTCTTACATAAACTACATCTGATGGAATTTCTTATGAAAATATAATCTGATGGATCTGTCTTCAAAACTTTCAATTATGCATTCTTTTCTCTTAACCCAATTGAAAAATAATAAAATAATTTCAAAAAGTAATTTCTCACACTAATTCTTTGGATCATATGTAAAGAATTGACTACATTGTTGAATAGCATTATTGCAGCTTCTAAATCCTTCAGTCTCCTACAACCACTTTAGTAGTCACTCAACACTTCACACATTTTCAATTGCTTCCTCATTATGATATAATCATTCATACATTTTTTCATACCGGTTTAGTGGTTCTGATTACAAATTTGAACTCCCCCTTTGTATACACTCTGTTAAATGAATCAATTTCATCAATTCTAGTACATGTGACATTATACACCCAATAATTTATAAAATGAATCGGTGATAGAATCCATTATGATGGATCAGTGGAATACCATGTCTGATGGATCGGTGTCGACAAGCACATTGTAGAAAACTATAAGTTTAGTATAATTAAACTTCTAAAATTCATACATTCTCACACTGATGATGCTCACACTGATATTTCTCACATCTATGAACTGAAATCAGATCCACTCTTCTACAAATTCCTTTTTGTATCATCGCTTCTTTATGATTTTTGAAACATTGAACAATCATAAACGCATCATCAAATTTACGTTTAAAGTTCTAAGACTTCCCAAAATCTCTTTAAAATTTCAATAATTGGCAGACATGTCTCAATCTGATTTCTAGCAACTTAAAACATTCTATCAAAATCCTAATCTGATGGATTGTATCCAATGACTCGCACTGATGGCTCACTCTTATGGACTAATTCTGATTGTGTATCTGATTAAAAACTTTGACAAAAAACACTTTATTTAGCTAATTTTTTTGAAATCTATCATGTTGATGGACTGATTCTAATGATGAATTTGATGGAAAACTTTGATATATAACTTAAATATTTTTTTATTTTAATCTATTGATAACAAATACAACCAAAATACAACTTGATCCCAACAGTATGCTTCACTAAAGAAGAAAATGGTATATATTTTAAATCTACAATAAAATATTTATGTGATATGAAACAATATATGTTCCTTTGTTGACATATATATTGATAAATTAAAATATGAAACCACTTCCATACCACATCATGTACTATGTAAGGATTCCTGTATAAATAAAGAGGTTAAACTAGTTGATGAAAACCCAAAAGCAGTATAGAAAACATGTTCAAGTATGAAATAATAATAATTCATTATGATTTATAATAGTGTTACATAAAAACATATATTTATGTTTATATGTTTTTTATATGGTTTAGACACAATAATTGACAATGATCGTACTTAAGGAAAAACTACATTCAATATCTTTGAAGTGGTCGGAACAATATGGTTACGTTAGAGGTGTAGGTTTTGGAGTATAACCTCAAACATATTTTGAGAAGAAAAAACTGCAAGAATATACATATCATATGATGAAAGAATTATAGGAATAAATATATTCTTTGTAATATATTATTGTCTTATCTGGTTTGGCGGACCAATATATGAAAAAGGATCAAAGAAAAACAGTAGTGGAACAAATATCAGTACATGAACAACCAAATGACCCTGCTAGCTTTGAGGTTAGTCATTCCCCTCAACCACATACCATTCCCTAAGTAATAACTTTTTCATTACTCTTTCCTATAAATTTTAATCAAACAACTTATAATAACTTTATATTACTAAAATTATGTAGGGTAAAGGTGTATGTGATTTCTATCTATCAACACCCACACACCACCTTGTTGCATGGGGTATGGTATATAATATCCTGGGAGACATTCCACATAATAATAAACTACAAAAGTATCACATGAGAGTGGGGATTGAAGTATCTCAATAATAGAGCACTGATTTTACCATTCCACTTGATGATCTGAATATTACAAGGGCCAATGATGTTATTAGAACTTTCATAGCATGGGCGTCTAATCTTATAAAGATACATTATGTATATCCTTAACAATTGTTTCCAAATAAAAAACCTATAACAGATCATGAAAAATGTATGAATTTAGGTATGGTATTATATACAGATAAAACGATGAAGAAATGGAAGGTCGGATCAATAAAATCTAGTGAATTGACCAAGAAAAAAAAGGACCTTCCGGGAGTACCTTATCTCTGCCAGTTCAAATACAGCATATATTAACATTACAACTTCATACAAACACCACATTCAAAGATGGAGATTTTTCCTACATTCAATATGAATAATAAATATTTACAACTGTTATTACAGATACAGTTGGTCTCGAGAGTATAAATAAGATTCTCAAGTTTGAATGGTTGGGAGTCACAGTTGTGAATACATACATGAGGTACATTTTCATAATCCTTCTATCCAAAAATGATCTACTATGTTTATTAAATTTAATAAGTATTCTTATATTAAATATCCATTTATATTACTACTATATAAAGTGAAAACCCTGTGAAGCATGATTTTGATTCATTAATCCTTATATAATTTCTACAGATGAAATTTCGTTGGGGTTAGAAGAAAATGATAAGAAAAAATATGATCTAACCACGGCATTTGAGAAAAAAAATAGGAGATGATAGACTCTTGTTGATTCCAAAAATTTAGGGGTAAAACTTTTTAATCTAATCATATAAAATATATTTTTCTTTTTTCATTACTTATTTTATTTTTTTTATGAATCACTAGATGTTGATTGCAATCAATTTAGATTCCCTAAATATTTATTTTTTGGATCCAATGTATTGATTTCCAACAAACCAACTACACATTATGTGTATTGTGAATTTTTAATGCATTATAACTCATATTTTATAGATAAAATTCAAATTATATGTTTCAAATTGTGTTTTAACGATAATTTGGTTGTGGTAGGGAGATCTATAAATATATGCTAAATCATGGTATGAGGTCAGTAACTTAACATAAAGCCTATGGATTTCTTCAAATAGAAAGATATTAAAGTATATAAAAATATATTTAACTTTCAAAACATATTTCAAAACAATTTACTTATTTTGTTCATTGTTTCTGTAGTGTTCAGAGCAAGATAATGACAACGATTGTGGATATTACATTTAAAAATATATGAAAGATATCATATACCATCAAAAGACTAGAATCCTTGAATATATAATATTCAAAGATAATTATAATTTCATTAAAAATATTTCTTAATAATTTTTTTTCTATATTATCTTATTACTACCAAGATTTCTAACAACCTATGTACTCAAAAGAAGAAGTAAATTTGCTTAGAGATGTGTGGGAATAGTGCATGGTGTCAGAATGTTTTTTAACATAAAATTTAGGTGATTAACTATTATGTTTATGATCTAGTATGGGATATGACCTTAGAGATACACTTAAGATGTGAATAATTAGTATCATAATTCTTATGTTTTAATTTTGATCTGTTTCCCAAGAAGAAGTATAATAGAGTAAATCGATTTGTTTAGAAATGGATGGGAAAAATACATGGTTTCATAATGTATAAAAACATAATTAAGAGGTGAGTTACTAATACTTATTTAGTTAATTTTCTCATCATTTTGCCTAACTTTTTAGTTAATTTTATTATCATTTTTATCTGATACTTATTTTTTAAAATTTACACATTAATTCAAAACACACATCACATTCTCAACACCAAGAAAAAAAATCAGATTGTTTTGATACTTTAGAAGAAAAATATATAAGTCATTTTTTATGTGTAGGAATTAACTGCACATCAATATAATACATGATGTAGTTTTTATGACTCAAAGTGCATGTTTTTAATACAAAAGCATTATTTTAGTTTGAAACATGTATCACATAGCCAAAAACTGAGAAAATGAGTTTGAATTGTTTTCAAATTTTAATACAATGATCCATAATTCATTTGTGACATGCAGTAATAGACTACATGTCAATCTGACACCTGATGTGGTCGGTATTACTCTAAGTACATATTTTAAATATAAAAGTGTCATTTTAGTTTAAAATGCGTGTCACATAGCCAAAACTGAGAAAATGGGATCAAATTGTTTTCAAAATTTAGTATAACAATCCATAATTCAGTTTTCATGTGGTGTAGGAATTGACCAAATGACAATAAAACACACGATGTGGTTGTTATAACTCAAATTACATGTTATAAATACAAAAGTGTCATTTTAGTTTAAAACGCATCACATAGAAAAAACATAGCAAATAGGATCGTATTTTTTTAAAATTGAGGAAAATGATTCATAATTCATGTGTGACATGTAGAAATCAATCACACATCAATTAGACACTCGATGTGGTCTATATGACTTGAAATGTGTTTTTTCAATACAAAAGTATCATTTAGTTTAAAACACACATAAAATAAACAAAACTGAGAAAATGAGCTCATATTGTTTTCAAACATTAAGAAAATGATTGATAATCCATTATCGATGTTTAAGAATCGACCGAATTTCAATATGACACCCGATGTGGTTGGTATGAATCAAAATGCGTGTTTTAAATACAAAAGTGTCATTTTAGTTTAAAACTTGTGTCACATCGCCAAAACTGATAAAAAGAGCTTGGATGATTTTTGAACTCGAGGAAAACATTCTATAATTCATTTGTTACATATAGGAATTGACCGCACACCAATCCTTCAAATTATGTAGTCATTATGATTCTAAGTGCATGATTTCAATACAAAAGTTCAATTTTAGTTTAAAATACACATCAAATATCCAAAACTGAGAAAATGAGCTTGGATTGCTTTCATACTTTAAGGAAATGGTTCGTTATTCATCTATGTTGTGTAAGAATCAATCACACATCAATCTGACACACAATGTGATTGGTATGACTCGAAGTTTTTATTTTCAATATAAAGGTGTCATTTTAGTTTAAAATAGACGTCGATATCTAAAACCAAGAAAACGAGCTCATATTTTTTTCAAACTTTAGAAAAAAAATCCATAATTAATTTGTGACATGTAAAAATTAATTGCACATTAATTTTAAATACTTTGTGGTTGGTATGAATCGAAGTGTGTGTTTTCAATAAATAAGTGTCATTTTAGTTTAAAATGTGCATTACATTAGAAAAATTGAGCATAACAAACTCAGATTTTTTTCTCATCATTTTATTAGCTAATACTTAATTAATTAACTTATCATTTTTATCTTATAGTAATTTTTTTAATTTTCATAGAGATAATTCTTGAAGACTAACAAGAAATGGTGTGAAATTTGAAGGATTTTTCTCAAAAAGTAAGTTCTCTTGGATTGGATCACATCCGTAGTGAGTTTTTTTTTCACCACAAATGCGATCAGATTCAAGACCACCTACTTTTGAGAATAATAAGAAATGGTGTGATGTGTAAGAATTAAGTGCAACTCAATATGATACACTATGTGTCTGGTATGACTCAAAGTATATATTTTTTAGTTTAAAATTGACACTACATTTAATTTATTTCTTTATATTACTACTAACATAATAATTGATTTCTTATATAGGTGAATTCCTTGTATTTGCATTGTAAATTTTATTTCAATTAAATTTTGTATTTTATCCTTTATTTTCTCATGTATTGTCACACCCCAACCCAAAATTGTTACTTATGGTTAATTTTTTATTTATATTTAGCCTCTTTTTTGAGTTTCGGGCTGGGCCGAGTTTTAAAATTTTAATTTTTTGATTTTTTTAGCATAGGCACACGGTTAGAACCTGGTTAGTAGAAACCATGCACAGACCGTGCGAAGGTGTGTACTGATTTTAGTAGATCTGACTACACGTCGGCACATGGTTTCCCTAACCGTGTGTCTTTTCCGTGCGAGGTACCTAGGGACTCCAGTAAAGGCACACAGTTTGGCCAACCATGTGGCCAAACTGTGTGTAGTTTCCATGATTAAAAAATGTATTTTAATTATATTATTATTATTATGTTGTATTAAAACCCTAAAATGGTTTATCCTCCCCCCCCCCCTCCCCTCTCCAACTCGTGTGACCTGCCCCCCCCCCTCTCCCAGTTGTGTGCCACCCCCCTTCATGTGGCCTCCGTGTTTAGTCGATCCCCCTCTCGAATTGTTGTGTGATCATCCTAGGTAAGGGTTCCTCCTCCTCTGCTTTATTCTTCTTCCCTTTTCTTTACGCATTTTCTCCTCCCCCTTATGGCATGTGTGACCTATCTAAACCCTAACCCATTTTTGGGTGCTTTCATGATTGATTCTTGATTATTAGGGCTCTTAGGTCCCATTAAAGTCGGTTCTATCCTCAATCGTAGAATGAAGTGAGTTCTCCATCGGTTTTGGGTAAGGTTTCTTCCGTTTTAATTATTTGGCCCAATTTTAATTGGGTCTTTTGTAATTTTTGGGTTTCTTATATTTTTCTAGAGTACTTAGGACCTCATTGAGGTGGATTCAAGTTTTCGTTGTTGAAGGCGACTTACATGTGTATGCATAGGCGGGAATATGTATATATAAGTTCCCCCTTTATATATATATAAATATATTTATTTATTTATTTATTTATTTATTTATATTTATATTTACTCATGGTAGTATGAATATATATATATATTGGGGCTAAGTGTGCTTATATATATATATACACACACACGAAAAATGCATACATGTGTAAGTTTAAAGGTGTGTATAAAAGTATAGGCATATATATAAGGACCCCCTTATAGATATTCATCGCCATGTGAATATGTACATCGGGGCTAGGTTTCCTTATATATATGTGAAGGTTCATATACGTGCAAGCAGAAAAGGGAATATTCGAGTGGTCGCCTATGAGGGCATCGAGTGTCAAGGTGTTTTGGCTTGGTTCTCTCCCTTTTGAGGAAGGTTTCCTATGTCCAACCCTTTAATTTGAATTCCATAATTTCTTGATAGTTTTAAAAATATGTTTTTATTGTTATATAGAAATTATATGCTATGAAAATTATTTTTGGCACTTAGAAATGGTAATTTCATTCATTTATCATAATTTACCTAAACTTGAAATGTGAGTTTTTCATGATAATATATGCTTTCAACCTTGTATTTGAAAATGTAAAGTATTTTCAATGTTTGATTGGTTTTCTAAATGAAATTTTATTAAAAGTGGTAAGGCCTATTTGGATCCTTTAAGTATTTATTGGAAAATGGTTTTGAACTCTCAGGATGTGTAGGCTTGGTTGGAACCTTCGTAGTGGTTACTATATAATGGGAACCCCCATGGTTTTCCTCCAGTTAGAGAGGGTATCCACATGGACGGTGCCGAGAAGTGGGTAAGGCATGCACATTGACACTTTTTGGTCATAGTGGAAACTCAATAGGGGGTGAATTGAGTTCCTACTTAAAATTTCTGTTCAAAAATTATGATAAAGATCCCCCAATTTTGAAACAGCCCAGTTAATTAAGGTCGTAGAGATATAAATGTTTAGTTGGTCAACAGGTTTCTCAAAGGGTGATTAGTCATTAGTTGAATCAGTGTAAAAACACTTCTTCAACTTTTGAAACAGTTTTAATGAAATAAACATATACACACACTAACCAGAACTAACTATCATAGTCAATGTAAAATAGTTTTCTGTTTTTGAAATTATAAGCAGCGGAAAATAGACAAAACAGAGTATTATAAAAATATAGTACACAATAGAGTTAGACAAGAGGTTCAGTCTCAAGCCGAGTCTTAATCCTCTCTACTTGGTGATCACCTATCACCAATCAGTTTATATAAATAATAAACTTGATACATAGCCTGTATCAGGCTTTACAACAATTTTCACAAACTGTCCAGGGGTCACACCCTCTACCACAGTTATTAGTGGGATAAACACACAACCAAGCCACACACAGTCTCTTCCACAGTTCTTCATGGGAAAAAAGGAATAATGATTATTGGTTTGAGTATTTTCATTATCCTCCAGTTCAATAACAGTAGACAATGTGTGTAATAGACAAACACACAATTCTTAGAAATGTAAAATTTAAAGAACACAATAGAGTTAATATTATAAGATTGAGTTTAGAAATCTCTATGTTTTTGTAGTTCAGCTCTTGACTCCTTAGAGTGAAGAATTTGCAGTTTGAGTCTTTCTTTGGAGTTTATCATCAAAACAGAGTGTCGCAACTCTAGGGTCTAGCTTTCAGGAACTGAGTGTTCTACTTCTTGAGTTGACAGAGATTTGATGAAGCATAGAATACAGTCTTGAATTTTTTCTCCTGAAATGATCTTCTTGAGGCTCTTGGGTTCATAGTGTAAGTGATGGATGGTTCTTCCTTGTTCACTTGATCTAGCGAGTGAGCTCTATTTCATGTGTTCCTCTCTATTTATTTTCTTCCTTGGTCTTATCTTTTATATTTGAGGTTTGAAAATAGAAATAAGTAAACCACGTTCAATCCTCCTCGTACCTCGTACTGTCCCTAGATATGGTCTCTTAATATGTCTAAAATCAGCATTAATTAATGTCATAAGCATTAAATTTACCAAATATGACTATTAGAATAATCTTAAGAATTTGACAAAGTATGGAGTTGAAGAGTGAGCATCGGTAGGCTGGTGGTGGTAGCCTTCATCGGTAGCCTTCAGCGGTAACCTTCTCAACTATAGCCTTCAGTAGTAACCTTCTCAAACATAGTCTTTCATCGGTAACCTTTTATCAGTGACCTTTTATCGATGACCTTCATCGGTGACCATGCATCGGTGACCTTGCATTGGTGACCTTTCATTGGTGACCTTGCATCGGTGACCTTTCATCGGTGACCTTCATCGGTGACCTTACATCGGTGACCTTTCATTGGTGACCTTGCATCGGTGACCTTTCTACTTAGATAAATTTTGCACTGTAAGCTTAAGAAAGAGAGTATTGAGGTTAAAGATATATAGTTATCACTTGATAGAAAATAAGAATATTAATGACACATGATTATCCTATAATAAAAACATGATTATCACATAAATGAAACATGATTTGGGATTATAAAAACAGGTGATTCCAACAGCACCCGTGTTAGTGTCATACATGTGATGACCTCCTCACTTCTCTTTTATGTTACTATCATGGGATCCTAGGCACCATAGTGAGAGTTTAAAGACGGATATTATTTATCTCCTATTAGATGGAATCAATCCCCGTGATAGGGAAAGTCCATGTGGGTTGTGCCACTGGTGAGGCTAGTTGAGAGAAGTCGG
The DNA here is from genome assembly GCA_963277665.1 of Viscum album. Classification (NCBI taxonomy): domain Eukaryota; kingdom Viridiplantae; phylum Streptophyta; class Magnoliopsida; order Santalales; family Viscaceae; genus Viscum; species Viscum album. Next base: position 732,392,213 of record OY728155.1, read on the forward strand.
GTTGGTTATTGACTATGGATCGCATCAATAGGCTGGAATATGGATTCTGAACCAAGTATGTCTAAGGTCTCTTCACTTGATGTCTTGTTATAAACCATGATATATGATTCACATGTATTCTACTTTCCCTCATTTTGTGATGTTTTTAATAAAATCATTTCAACTATTATATTTCCACTGGTAGTTCTTATAACGACACTTATTTACTTGTACTCCTCTTTCCACTGCTTGTTTTTCACTGAGTTATTTCCTTCACCTCATGTTCTTTGTAAAATTATTTATTGGAAAACTTTCATTATATGGAAACCATTTTGGAAAATGAATAGGAAAATGGTTCTTTTGAAATTATTAGCTTGTTACTTGTTTTAAAAAGGAAGTGAAAACCTTATTTTAAATATATGTATTTTAAACTAGCATGATATGATTTTCATTTTAAAGGTAAGGCTTAGGTTTTGGTTCTTCTTGTGGCATCCCTACTGATCATCTCGGTGCTCACACATATTCTATCTTTTCAGTTTCAGGTTCTTTCAGTTTTGGGTCACTCTCAAAGTGAGTATGGTTCTGTGATTAGTGTTGAACTACATGGTCAATTGTAAGTATATTTAACCATTTAATTTTATTTATTTTTCCACTACCAATTTGTTCTTTTACTTTATTCTTGCTTATTTATCTGTATTTTATAGGATAAATTATTCCCAATTGAGTTTTATATGATTCCTGGCACTATTTTCTAGCTTGGGAGGATCGAGAACGCATCTCGGGCCTTGTTGGGGGTCGGTTTGGGTGATCGGTTCAGGGTTGACCTAGGTTGGTTTGTAATAAAATGATCATATTAGCCCTTGTTATTTGGGAATTTCTGGTAGTTCAGAGATAGTATTGTCATAATTCATGTGGTTAGTCATGGGTAGGTGCTTGATCGCCACCTATTTGGATGGAGACTTGAAATTCCATGGTGGTCCAGGATGGTTATGCCTTAAAATATAAGCATGGATCTCGGATGTTTTCAGGGTTTTGGTTTTTAATGGAGTTTTTGTTTGGATTTGAGAATTGGTAGATTATTTTGAGAAAATACAAGTCTTGGAGCAGTTTTTTAGAGGAATTCAAAGGGGGGCATGGTTGTTGTGCATAGTCTGACAAACCATGCGCAGACCATGCAACTGCCTCTGATGACATTTGATGTACTCACCCGATTAGCACGCGGCCTACCGAACTATGTGACCAATCTGTGTGTAGCGATTGTTATTTTGATATTTTTGGGATTTTTGATTCGTTGAGTGGTGGGTTGCTTTCATTTTTTTTTAAGGTTGGATTGGGATGGTTTTGGGGTGTTTTTATTTTGCTTTTAAAATTATGTTTGGTTTGAAAAAATGGTGATTGGTTTATCAAAAATGGAATTTTCAAAACAAAATCTTTGAATCTTTCTTAAAATGAAATGGGTTGTTTGGGGAATGAAAATTGTTTTGTAAATGTAATCATTTTGAAAAATGTTTCGAGGGTTTTGGAAAAAAATTTGAAGCGTGGGTTTGAAGTTTCTTGGGAATTTGGGAATATTTTGTTTTGAAATTATAAGGGGTGGTTTTAAAAATTGATTGGGCATGTTTTAAAGAGTGGTTTGGAAAGATATTTTTTCATTTAACCCTTGGTATTCCTATGGATTCTCACATGTATGGACATACGCATGTGGTAAATGGATGGTTATTGGTATGTGTGTATGGGTTCTTGAGCTAGCACAAGGATGTGTGTGTGTGTGAGAGAGAGAGAGGGGGGCTTCATGGAATACCAATGGTGGGTGTTTGGTTTGTAAGGAATTATTTATTTTCTGAAAACGGTTTTCATGAAGGGGGATTTCAATGTTCTAAAAGGTGAGAATGTTGTGATTCTACCTTTTTGTGTTTGGATTTTTCCTTGTTTTGATGTATTAGAGGTGTGATTAATATGATGTTTTGATTTTGAGTTATTGATTTATGATTGATATGTGGATATTTGATTTATGATGCGCTTTGGGTTGGTTTCGTGTTTCTTGTTTTTAGAGTATGCTCAAGAAGAGTCCCAGTAAAGAGTGATGGTTGATCTTTGTGGTACCTTCCTTGGTTACCTAAGTAAAGGTCAGTTTTGGGAATCAGTGTTGGTTGTTGTTTAGTGGTTGAGCTTGTCAAATTGAGGTTGTTGGAGTCTTTGAAGAAATTCTGAATAAGTGTTTCTCTAGGTAATCCCATTGATGACTCTACGTAGAATCTGGATTGAGTGGTGGAGTCAAAGCCTTTCCATACATTAGACCACACTCAGGTCCTCTTGGGTGGTTTTCCACCTTTTTCAACTAAGAAAAAGGATAATACCTTGTTTGTAGTTGGATTACAATAAGATGTTTCGTTCCGTGTGGTCACTTGGGTCACTAGAAGGGGGTTCAGTAAGTCGAACTACTGAAAGAGTAAGTTTTAGTTGAAGATTTTCATCTCTTGACTACAGGGCAACGGATGCTTTAAGACATCAGGGCTCCAGTCTTAGGCCTCATAGTGAATCTTTTCACACAGTAAAGAAGCTACTGGGTGTGGTGAATGTTGACCCAACCTGTTGTCTTCGATGTCGGAGTGAAAACTGTTTAAGTTTCTCCTTGTTGTGGATTTTCGTTTTTGAAACTTCTTATTAGGAGATATTTGTGGCCCCATTTTCTTGGGATTTATGTGGTACTTAGTACCTTGGAGACGTGAACTCTTGAATAGTTAACCTTCTTTTGGGATGGTTTTGGTTTCAGGTGATGCCTGTTTGGAGATGCTTTACTTTGGATAATTATGAATCGTGGTCGGGTTCGGTTCCTGGTTTGAGTTTCCTTGGTTGTGCCCTTTTTTATGGACTATAGTACATTAAGTGTTCCTTTTAGTTCAATCATTTGACTAGTCGGTTCCATAATGGTGGGGAGACCCACTACGGGTCTCATTAGCATCTTCTCTTAAGGTGGTTTGGGTGTGACATGGGAAGTTAAGCGGTCACACTGGTATTAGAGGTTTTTTCTGGTTTTGTAAGTTTTTTTTGGCTTGGGAAATTAATATTTGGAAAGAAACCTAAAATGGTGGGGAGAACACCATGGAAAAAGCTCATGGTGAACCTAGTATGTTAGTTCTTGTGTTTTCTTTTTAGGAATTTAGAAATTTTTCACCAGTGTGTTTCTTTGTTTTCGCCTCTCCCAACCTTGATCATGGTAGTTGGTTAGCCTGGGTAGTGGGTCATGTGATGGATGCTCGTAGAGATCCAAAACTGGACATGATGGGTTTCTTTGGTGATTTCTATGTTAGGGGTTAGGGTGTTCCATGTTTTGGGATTGTGTTTGGAGGTTTGAGTCTCTTCAATTGGGTCCTTTGTTGGATGGTTCGAGTTCTTTAGTCTTGTTTGTTTTCTCTTTTGGTGTAGGTTCATTTCTTTGAAGATGACCTTTTTGGTATCTTTTGGGATTCAGAGCTTTATAAGAAGGGTGAGTATTAGCTCTTGGTCTTCAGGTTTCGGGAACCTCATCTTGTGTAGTGGTATGATTTTGTCTAATGTTGTGACCAACTGAATATTTGGGACTTTCTAGGGGTAGAAAGTGTCATGGTGGGGAGAATTATCACACCCCGACCCTGACTTATTAATTATATTTAATTTTTTAAATATATTTATCCTCATTTTTGAGTTTCGGGTTGGACTGAGTTTTAAAATTTTGATTTTTTGATTTTTCAACATAGGTGCATGGTTAGCGAATGGTTAGTAGAAAATTTGCACAAACCGTACGAAGGTGTCTGCAGTTTTTATCAGGGCCGGCCGCACAGCCGGTGCACAGTTTTCCTAACCATGTGGCTACGGGTGCCCAAGGTCACTAGTAGAGGTGCATGATTGGTACACGGTTTGTCCAACTGTGCAGCCAAACGGTATGTGATTTCAAGCTTAAAAATGTTTTTTAATTATATTATTATTATTGTTGTTGTTGTTGTTATTATTATTATTATTATTATTATTCTTATTATTATTATTAGGTTTTATGTTTTATGTTTTATTAAAACCCTAAAATGGGTTCCCCTCCCCCCTTACCCACGCTACCCCCACCTCTACCCCTCTCCTACTCGCACAACCCGACACTTTCCCCTCTCCCAGTCGCACGCCACCCCCCATCTCGTGACCTCCTTTTTTGTTTGATCCCCCTCCCGAATCATGGTGTAATCATCCCAGGTAAGGGTTCCTCCTCCGTTTCATTCTTATTCCCTTTTCTTTGCGCCTTTTCTCCCCCCCCCCCACCCTATGGCGTGCATGACTCATACGAATGTGCATATGTGTGTAAGCGAAAAAGGGAATATTCGAGTGGTCGTCGACGAGGGCGTCGAGTGTCGAGGTGTTTCGGCTTGATTCTCTCCCTTTTGAGGTAGGTTCCCTGTGTATAACCCTTTAATTTGGATTTCATGATTGCTTGATTATTTTAAAAATATGTTTTCATTGTTATATAGAAATTATATGTTACGCAAATTAGTTGTGGCACTTAGAAATGGAAATTTCATTCATTTCGCATAATTTACCTAAACTTACAACATGAGTTTTTCATGTTAATATATGCTTTCAACCTTGTAATAGGAAATGTAAATTATTTTCAATGTTCGATTGGTATTCTAAATGATGTTTCATTAAAAGTAGTAAGGTGCTCCTTATTTCTTGGAAAATGGTTTTGAACTCTCATGATGTGTAGGCCCAATTGGAAACTTCAAAACAGTTACTTAATGATGGACATCCCCATGGTTGTCCTCCAGTTAGAGAGGGTCTCTGCATGGACGGTGTCGGGAAGTGGGCAAGGCTTGCATGTTGGCACTTGTGTTAGTGTCAAGCGTGTGATGACCTCCTCGCTTCTCTTTTATGCTACTGTCATGGGATCCTATGCGTCGTAGTGGGAGTCGAGAGACAATTGTTATTTAGTCTCAATTAGACAGATTAGATCCCCATGATAGAGAAAGGTCATGTAGGTTGTGTCATTGGTGAGGCTAGTTGAGAGTAGTCATGTTGGTTATTGACTATGGATCACATCGATGGGCTGGTAGATGGATTCCGAACCAAGTGCGTCTAGGGTCTCTTCACTTGGTGTCTCAGTATATCCCATGATATCTGATTCACATGTATTCTACTTTCCCTCATTTTGTGAAGTTTTTAATAAAATGATTTCAACTATTATGTTTCCACTAGTAGTTCTTATAACAACACTTATTTACTTGTATCCCGCTTTCCACTGCTTGTTTTTCACTGAGGTATTTCATTCATTGCAAGTTATTCTTCGTAAAATATTTATTGGAAAACATTCATTATTTGGTAACCATTTGGGAATAAGGATATGAAAATGGTTGTTTTTTTTTTTTGAAATTATTAGTTTGTTACTTGTTTTAAAAAGGAAATGAAAACCTTATTTTAAATATATGTATTTCAAACTAGCATGACATGGTTTTCATTTTAAAGGTAAGGCTTAGGGCATGATTCTTCTTTTGACGTCCCTACTGAGCATCTCGATGCTCATGCGTACACTATTTTTCAGTTTTAGGTTCTTCTAGTTTTGAATTCCTCTCAAAGTGAGTGTGGTTATGTGATTGATGGTGACCCATGAGGTTACTTGGAGGTATGTTTAACCATTTAGTTTTATTTCTTTTTTCGTTGCCAGTTTGTTCTTTTGTTTTATTCTTGTTTATTTATCTATCTTTTATGGCCTAAATTGTTTCCAACTGAATTTTATCTGATGCCGGACACTAGTTGTCAGCTTAGGAGGGTTGATAACGCTTCTCGGGCCTTGTTGCGAGCCGGCTTGGGAGACCGGTTTGTGGTTGACTCGGGTTGGTTCGTGACATGTATTTGCTCCCTAATTTTGTTGTTGTAGTGTGCTGTAATTTTAATAGCACACTACATCAGTATACCCTTTATCAGTGCTAAAAAAAGTGATGATAAAAGACTCTCTTTATCAACATAATTTTTATTGCTGATAAAGTATCCATTTATCAGGACTAAATAAAAGCGCTGATAAAAGGGCTTTTTTGTCATCACTGTTTTAGTGGTGACGATGCATAGGGCTTTTAAGGGTGCTCTAATTGTTAGGGTTTTTTTTTTGCGCTGACAAATGCCTATTACAGTGTTGCGAAGGCCTTATGTGGAGTAATGTCAGTTATGACACAGATACATACACATGCAACACATACGTGTATAAACATACACATACACATGCAACACACACAGTCACATGCATACATATATACATACACATAATCATACACACACATACACATGCACGAACACACAACCCACACATAATCTCTCATACACATTCACACACACACACAGAGATGTAATAACCCCTTATTATATAAACACAAACACAAATATAAACATAGATGTGTATAGTGTGTCAATATATATACATATACACAAACCCACATAAATATAAATATATATGCAGATATATATTAATTATAAATTGAATAATATGAATATAAATATATAAATTTAAATATGAATACAAATATACATGTATATTGTAAAATTATATAATTTGAATTTAATTATATTATAAACAAAGTATAAATCATTATATATATATATATTGAATTTATATAAATATACATATTTATTGTTATATAAATCATATTTAATATTATATAAACACGTATTCGGGGTTAAAAAAATCGTTGATAAAATACAAACTTTATGAGCATTAAATAAAGCGTTGATAAAATGTATCATTTATCAGTACTAAAAAAAAGTGGTGACAAATAAGGTTTTTTTATCAATGTTTTTGAAAACGATGATAAAAGATTATTGTTATTTTTTTAGCGTTGATAAAAGATATCCTGTAATATTGTTAATCCATGATCATGTTTTTAAGTGCGTAATGTCTTATGTCGGTTCCATAAAAGATAGTTTGACAACAGATAAACTTGATGAGCTGCTGTTACTACTATCGATTGGTTATAGGTTGGTATTAAGTTTCTTGTTTCGTTTCAAAAAAAAAATAAAAAAAATAAACTATCCTGGAAACCTAGTAAATTAATTTTCCACGACTCCCTATCCTGCCAAACCCGCCGTAAAATAAGAAAATTCAAACCGGATAAATTAATTTATATAAGACGGGGCAGGTCGCCCTAAATTTGGATCATGTTTTAAATAATTCCACACGCTACGGCATTGATAAATTTATCAAATAACAATTTATTTTCCACCGCTTCCTGCCCATCCGAAACAAATAATATAAAGTGTCGGTGGAGGTGTACGGACTGATTGAGACCGATTGCTAATCAAAATATATAATCATTCTCAAAACTCATGATTTTAAAGACAAAACAAATAAATCATGCATTGGCCGTCGTCGCGCACCCGCACCCCCACCTTTCCGCCATGTCTGAATTTATGCGGTTTTCAGACCTAAAAAGGAACAGCAATTTCTAAGCCCCACCGAAAAAGGCAAAGAAGATTTATATGACATTTATTTGAATAAAAATTTAAATTTAACAACTTAAGTTTATCACATGAAACAACTTTTTTAATTTTTTATAGTTAAATTTATTCTATTATTTACATTTGATATATTTATTTTTTTATGATAAAATTGGCCATGAATGTAACATAGATATAACATTTTCTGAAAAAAAAACATAAAATTTATAATTTTGGTTTAACCTTAATTATATTTCTCGTTTTTTTACCTCACACAAAATCATCATCAGAAAATCAATTGTGCGCATATAAGATAAATTTCATTCATAATAATCTATCACTAAAAACTTTTTCTTGCACAACATTTAACATATGCAATTGGAGATATAAAAGTTGGATTCTATTATAAGCACGTTACAAGAAAATAAGTTCCGGGGACTCGACCATGTGACCCACACCCCATACTCCAACCCCGCTCGCCACCCCAGCAGCCCGCGCGGGGCATATGCAATTGGAGATATCAATTTCATATATAATGAAACATTTTTTAAAAATGAGATTCATCTCACATAAGACGTGAGATGAATTTACATATGCCAATATAACTTTTAAAAAATGAAATCTGTCTTATGTATATCATTAGATAATTTTCATTAACAATGGTGCAACTTTCACAAAATGAAAAATTTCACATATACTAGATGAGAATTTTTTTTAAGTAACATGATATTTTTTTTGTAAAATGAAATCTATAACATGTATAAGACGAGACAAAATTAATGTATCATGATTGAGCATTTACAAAATTTCAACTTATGTGTTATTATTTCTTGCGGAGGAGTGACATGTTTCCATGAGATTTCTTTCCCCCTAAAAATGTTGTTTTCTTTCCATAATGAGTAGATCCTACTCAATTCTATATAATATCATCAATCTAATCGGTGTGGAATGAAGTGTATTGAGGTAGGGTTTTTTTTGTAGCAGTTTATAAACAGAAATAAAACATTTGTATCAGTGTGTATTTGTTGCATATGTTCATTCTCAATGTGTTTTTTTTGTAGCAGTGTGCATTTGTAGCATATGTATTAGTATGCATTCTCAGTGTGCATTTGTTTTATTTGCATCAAGAGTTCAACTTTGAGATTAAGAGGTATGTTTTTTTGTTATCACAATGTACAATTTATAAAAGATGTAACTGTAGTTTTTTCTTAGTGTTTATTTGTAGGGGTGAGTCATTTATGAGGGGATGAATGTTTTTTAGGGATTCAATCACCATAACAAATCAATGATTAATGTTGTTTTTTTTGGTTTGGCGACAGTTTAAATCGCCGCTAAATGTTTCCGTGACGGTTTTCGTAAATCGCCGCTAAAGTTGATGAAGAACCTTTGTGATGTTTTGTTTTTAACAATATTTTGTATTTGTTGACAACTAATCTTTTCTGAAAAATTGTTTTTGAAAAACAAGTGAAAGTTGGTGAAATGTTTGAACCCAAACACAAAGGGGGAGAAAAGTTTTGCTTTTGAGAAAGTTGTTTTTCGGAAGCAAAGGATCATACTGAGGAGCTCCGGATGTAGAAGTATCAAACGTAGAAGTTGTCAGGAAGATGAAAGATAACAGTTTTGCAATACTGATCATCATACTTAGGATCATCGTTGTGAAGAAATGTGAGAAGTCGAAGATGCTGATTTTCAGTCAAATCGATAAATCAAATATACAAATCATCAGATCCAAAAGAATCAGAGACAAAAATTGTTGATTGATGGAAGTTTGCCTTTACCGTAATTAGAGAAAAAAAAGAAGTTGTTGAATTAAAAAGTCAGAATGTTGCTGAAAAGGTTGAATGAAGACAGTGATGTCAAAAGTTAGAAAGTACATAAACTTTCTAACGTCAAGTTATACAATGCTTTGTTGGTCATGGAGTTCCCATTAATCGTGAAACATTCTCATGATAAAAGATTTTGGAGAAATGAAAGAATCATAAAGATTGTATCGGTTCCAGAGATCAAGACAAAGTTTGCATCAGATCCAATAGCACCAGGCGCAAAAGTTTTTAGAAGTCTGAATGAGTTATAGCTGATAAGGTTTGAAGTTTTCCAAACTTACAGAGTGAAATTTCCATCGTAAGGAGAATTCCATCGTAATGAGAATTTCATCGTTATGAAGATTCCATCATATTGACCTTGAGAAGGAAAGTCAACCAGACTGACTCTGAGGAAGAAAGTCAGATCGTAATGAGCAGAAGAAGAAAGTCAGATCCCAATGAGTAAATGAAGAAAGTCAGATCATAATGAGCAGTGGAAGATAGTTAGATCACAATGAGTAGAAGAAGAAAGTCAGATCATAATGAGTAGAGGAAGTACGTCACTTCAAATTGAAGCTGAGGAAGTTAATCGGATTGAAGCTTAGGAAGTTAATCAAACGGAAGAAAAGTTAGTATGTTCGAGAAGACTGATTTCAGAGAAATCGTGATAAGGTTTGAAGTAGTCAAAGTTGAAGTTTAAATGTAAGTATTTTTCGGATATTTGAAATTTGAGTAAGCAGAAAAAGTTTTTTAGTTCTCCATCTTTGCTATTTTGAGTCACCTATAAATAGAAGCACATTACATTCGTACTTTGTAACTTTTTCACCAGAGCGAAAAAGGCAGAGCACTGCAAAATTCATGCCAAAGTTATCTTTCTGGACATAGATCTCGTTTAGAAGATCAAACAGATAATAGTTTTCTTACCATTCTGAGGAAGATCGGACTGAGGAATATCGGAATGAGGAAGATTAGATTGAGCATTTGAGCATAGTTTGAGAAGTGCAATTGAGAAAGGGAGCATCATATTGAGTCGATCAGACTTAGTCAATCAGATTGTATACATCGGACTGAAGGCCATCAGACTCAGGGTCATTAGACTTAGGAACTTTTGTGGAGCAGATTGAAAAAAGTTTTTATACTTATGGATCCATTATTTATAAGAAAACTTTGTAAACTAACGGGAGTCAGTATAATCATTCCTATCAGGAGATAGAAGGTTTCTAACAGGAGTTGATACAAGTTGTATTCACTTCTTCTTAATAGTGAATTTCCATAGACCCACAAGAGTGGCTATGGTAATGATGTAGGTTCTCACACTGAGGCAGAACCTTGTAAATCTTGTGTGCTTTACTTGATTTTCTACTTTTTCATGCATGAGTATTTATTAAAAGATGATAAGGAAATGGACTTTAACTGGTTGCAGGGGTTAAGTTTCTAAAAGTTTTGAAACTTATAAAAAATTAACAACTGATTCAACCCCCCCTTCTTAGTTATTATTCAATCATTTGAAAATTCAATTGGTATCAGAGGGAAGGTTCCCTAATTGAATTCTTATCATAGATAATGTCAATTTTGACAATAGTAGAGGAATTCTTATATTTGATGGTAAAAATTATTATGGATGAAAAATAGGATGATTCCTTATCTTCTGTATCTTGGTCTAGAAGTTATTGAGGCCGCTACAATTGATTTTCCACCTATTAATAAGGATGCCCCAATGACTTTTCTTGATAAGAGAAATATCGAAGTTGATGGAAAATATAGAAATGATATCCTTATGTCCTTATCAGAAAATGTTTATATAAAGGTGATAGGTCTGAAAACTTCAAAAAGTATGTGGGACAAGTTGGAAAGTACTTTCAAAGGGAATACTAAAGTGAAAGAAGCAAAGCTACAAATCTGGCACAGTAAGTATACAAAGATCAAAATAAGAGATGAATAAACTATGGATGAATACTTTACCAGAGTAAATGAAATTGTTAACAACATCAAAGGATTTAGAGAAGTCCTAGAAGATTCTACATTTACGAAGAAACTTATGAGAAACTTTCTAGATAGGTTTGATTCTAAAATTTATGCTTTAGAAGATAAATATGATTTATCTCTTGATGAGTTGCATAACTTTCTTGTTTCTTATAAAATGAGAAAAAAATCCAATGTTCAAAAATAAGATCAAATATGAAATGGATTTTAAATTCATGAGAAAAATGAAAATACAATATGCTGAAGATGTTGATCCTTGTGACTTCGATGATAAAGAGAATGATGAGTTTAATGACAAATTCTTGTCTCTTATATCCACGAACTATAAAAGAGGAGGATGAAAGTATGGAGGTAAACTTCCTATCAAATGTTTTGAGTATGGTGTAATCAGACACTTTGCTATGAATTTCCCCAAGAAGAAAGCTGGTGAATATCAAGATGATTTTGATGAAAAACCTTGATGGAAGAAGTGGAACAAAAATGATAAAGATGAAAAGTCGTCCAAAAAATATAAGAAGTATTTTACTAGGAACAAGAGATGTATGTTGAGTAAGAAAGATGAATGAGACTCAACCAAAAATAGTTCATCAGAAGATGAAAGTTTAGAAAAGGTTAAAACATTCATTTTAAAATTTGAGAAAACTGAATACTCCTCAAATAGTGAAGAAGAAGAAGGTGAAGAATCTTACAAAGAGTATCAGCTTAGAATAAAACTGCATGTATTGAGAAAAAAAAACATATTAATAAATAAGTTAGAATGAAAAAGAAAGACAGTGGAAAGATTTCTGAAGGTGGAAAATATGTTTCTAAGAAAGAAGAAGAATACATCCAAGAGATCTTAAGTTACAAACTAAGAATTATTGAACATGGAAAGATAGTTGAAGATATCAATAAGAAAATAGAATCTAAGGAAGAAGAAGTTAACAATTTTCAATAAAAACTTCTTGAGTCCTAAGTACCTTGAGGAGTATGAATGAAAACTTCAAAAAATCATTGGAAGTCAAAGATGAGACTGTTAAAGTTGCTGAGAAAACTCAAATCAAGAATCAGGTGAAATTATCACCCTTCAAAAATAATGATTCATCTGATCTTTATAACATTTCATGTGATAAGAATAGTGCTGGGAAAGTTTGGATTAAGCAGGTATGTGAGAAATATATCACATCTAAAAAAGTTGAAAACTTCCTCAGTAGGAAAGATAGTCCACATCCTGAGTATGATAGAGAAAAAATAAGTTATCAGCCTCAATAAAGTTTTTACAGAGAAAGATATTACTTCAGTAGAAAATCAAGATTCGATGACTATGTTGGTGTTGTGGAATCTATGGTCACAAAGATTATAAATTTTATCATAACTTTTCACTTCCCAGAATAAATTTTGAACAGAGAGAAAGCAATGGTGGAAGAATAATGGGTAACTTTCCTAACCCACAAAAAGCTAGAAAAGAAAAAACTCAAGATGTTAGAAAATTTACAAAAAAAATCAATTTGAATGTCTAGAAGAAGTTTGTGGAAGATGTGAACATCCTGGTCATCATGCCAAAATATGTATAACACTCCTTTTGGAACAAGTTTTTTATGGTAGAAAAGAAAAGGAAGCTAGAAAAAAGAAAGTTGAGGAAAGAGCTTTTGTTGTTGAGACAGCTTTGAAAGTAGGTAAAATAGACAAACCATGGATACTTGATAGTGTTTTTTCTTCACATATGATAGGTGATATACAAATATTTTTTTTAAATTCATGATATAGGAGAAGTTTCCTTTGGTAATGATAGTTCCTTAAAAATTAGTGGAATCAGAACGGCTGAGATTAAAGCAGAAAAGTTGAAATCTAAGGAATTTTTATTTGTTGATGGGAACAAACATAACTTACTTAGTGTAAGTCAAATTTGTGACAATGTAAAAGAAGCTATTTTTAGAAAATATTCTTGTATCATCAGAATTATTACAGATATAAAAGTAATCACAAAAGGATAAAGAACTAGTGGTAATCCGTTTCAACTTGGAGAGTTTAATAAATCCTGTTACTTGAGTGCTGAAGATGAAAAAAAATTGTGGCACCAAATATTTGGACACCTTGGACAAAAAAACATGAGCAAATATTCTAAAGTTTAAGATGTCCATTATTTTCCCGAATTGAAAAGAAGAGATGAAGATGTTTGTGTTACTTGTTAAAAAGGGAAGATGACCAACAAAATTCATAAGAGATTTGAAGATTCAGTCTACCATATCTCTTAAACCTATTCATTCTAATTTACATGGGCCAATGATAAATCAATCAACAAAAGGAGATTTATACTTCATCACTTTTATTGATTATTTCACTTGGGTGAAAAAAATAATGTTTGTAAAACATAAGTTAGAGGTTGTGGAAATGTTTAGGTTTTTTAGAAAAGAAGTTGAGAAAGAAATGTGGGTTTATATAAATAAGTTGAGAACAGATAATGGTACCGAATTCAATAACAATACTTTTGAAACTTACATGAGAAATAATGGTATCTAACATCAGTATAGTTATCCCTATATTCCACAATAAAATGGATTAGAAGAATGAAAGAATAGAAGTTTTGTGGAAGTGTGAAGAAGTATGTTAGCATAATGAAAACATTCAAAGCTCTATTAAAGAGAAGATGTTAGTACTGCTGTACATGTTCGAAACAGATGCTTTTTGAGACCGGAAACCAACATTACTTATTATGAAATGTGGTATAAAAAAACCATCATGGAAGTACTTCAAAGTTTTTAGAATTCCATGTTTACTTAAAATAAAAAATTTGGATATGGGAAAGTTTGATGAAAAAGTTGAGGGAGGAACTTTTATGGGTTATTCCTTCAATGGAAGAAGTTACGAAAGTTAGAACAAATTCTTACAAAGGTTGGTAGAATCATATAATGTGAAATTAATTGAAAATAAAAATTCCTTAAAAAAGTTGTTGAGAATGCTGAGGAGGATAAACTGGAAATTTCCAACGATAGTAAGAGTGAGTCAAAACATCCTTATCAAGATACAAGAGAATCATGTGATCGGGAAAGTTCAACTGGAAGAGAAACTTTGAAGTATACTACATTAAAAAAACATTTTGAGTCTAAAAACATTATTAGAAACCAGAAGGCTCCAGTTCATACCAGAAGAAAGTTGATATTAGAAAATCAGACTTCTCATATATCCAAAGCTGAAGTGGAATGAGTTTCAGAAGCTATTCAACACAAAGAATGGGTGAATGCTATGAATGAAAAGTTGGACCTGATTTAGAAAAATGAAACATGGGAACTTATTCCATGGACAAAAAATAAAAATGTTATCAGAATATAGTGGGTTTAAATAAACAAATTGAATGAGCATAGAGAAGTTTCAAGAAACAAATAAAGACTTGTTTGTAAAGGCTATGAACAGGTGGAAGATGTGGATTTTAAAGAAACGTTTTCCCCAGTTGCAAGATTAGTGAAAACCCCCACCTTTTCAGGAGATGTCTTGGGATCATTTACAGGTACTATTTTTTCCTTGTGTTGACTAATTTTTGTTTGAGTTTTACCTTAGGGTGCGTTTGGGTGAAATTTGTAAATTTTGGAAGAAAAGGGGAAAGTGCACAGTTGGCGCACAGTTTTCTCAAACTGTGCGCCCTAGCCCAGAAAACCGTACAACCCTAGAAAGTGGGGATTTTCATGGTTGGTGTATGGTTTGTCAAACCAGGTGCCCTAATTGGAGAAACCATGCACCCCTAGAAGAGGCACATGGTTAGATGCACGATTAGGAGAAACCATGCACCTCGAGCAGCAAACCATGTGTATGAGATTTTACTCCCCCAAAATTTATTAAAACATATTCCAAACCCCCATCTAATACCCCTGAATGTCCTATCTCGACCCATAATTGACTTCTCTCAATTCCAAATCCTCTCGTAGGGATTCCAAGGCCGTCTGACCTCCATTTATGGCGATTTGAAGCCCAGTTAGAAGATCTTCACCTCTTTGGGTATGTGATTTCTTCTCGATTAATTTCCCATCTCTCTCATGTTCTTCTCCCACCCATTATAGGGTTGTTATTCCCTATTTTGGTTGGATATAGATCTGGTATTGCGGATCTAGATCTAGATTTAAGTTATCTTTATTTTTTCAATCTTTATTTAGGGATTAAGATCCAGATCTCATTCTATGTCGTTACTCCGTCAAAATTGGGGACTCTTCTATTGGTGAACATTGTCAAAAAATTGAGGTAGGTGGTTTATAATTCAAATCCCATAGTCTTGATTAAAAGTATATGTATGTAATTGTAAAACTTCTATTTGATTTTTAACAATTGAGTTCTTGATAAAATTAATTAGTTAGGTGAATTAATTAATTGAGGAGATATGAAATTGGGGATTTTGAGATTATAGATTGAGATAATTAATTGATGAATTAGTTATTAAATATTGAGTTTTCTGAATTGAGACAATTAATTGATGAATTAATTATGATATATTGAGTTTGTTGAACTGATATGATTAATTGATGAATTAATTATGAGATATTGAGCTTGTTGAACTGAGATAATTAATTGATGAATTAATTATGAGATATTGAGTTTTTTGAATTGAGATAATTAATTGATGAATTAATTAGGAGATATTGAGATTGTGGATCAGATAATTAATTGATGAATTAATTATGAGATATTGAGATTGTGAATTAGATATTTAATTGTGGAATTAATTATGGGATATTGAATTGGGGGATGGTGATTAATTAATGGGTGATTTAATTAAGGGGGATTGAAGTGATTAATTAATTGGGGAATTATTTAAGGGGAATTATGTGATGAATAATTATTTAATTGTTAATAAAATTTATGTGGATAGTTAATTGTGGAATTAATTATGTGTTAATGAATGGTAACACGATCATTCAATTGTGAAGTATAAATTGTAACATCGTCATTCAGTTGTGAAATTATGAATGGGAACATGGTCATTCAATTGTGTGAGGTATGAATGATAACATGGGAATTAAAGTATGAATTATGAATGAGAACATGGTCATTGAATTATGTGAAGTATTAATGGTAACATAAACATTCAAGTGTGAATTAAAGAATGGTAACAATGACATTATGAGATATGACATCCTTTGGGAATACTTTGGGCTATAGAATGAGCCGAAGCAAGTATTGAGGTTTGAGTGTCTATAGGAACCCAAGGGTTTTGTGGTTAAATAAAGAATAGTTGATAATGTGATAAAGATGTAACTGTAGTTATCACAATGTACAATTTATAAAAGATGTAACTGCAGTTCTTTCTTAGTGTGCATTTGTAGGGGTGAGTCATTTATGAGGGGATGAATGTTTTTTAGGGATTCAATCACCATAAAAAATCAATGATTAGTGCCGTTTTTTTTGGGTTTGGCGGCAGTTTAAATCGCCGCTAAATGTTTCCGTGATGGTTTTTATAAATCACCGCTAAAGTTGATGAATAACCTTTGTGATGTTTTGTTTTTAACAATGTTTTGTATTTGTTGACAACTAATCTTTTCTGAAAAAAATGTTTTTGTAAAACAAGTGAAAGTGTGGGAAATGTTTGAACCCAAACACAAAGGGGGAGAAAAGTTTTTCTTTTGATAAAGTTGTTTTTTCAGACGCAAAGGATTATATTGAGGAGATATGGATGTAGAAGTTCGGATTAAGAAGTATCAAACTTAGAAGTTTTCAGGAAGATAAAAGATAAAAGTTTTGCAATACTGATCATCAGACTTAGGACCATCATTGTGAAGAAACATGAGAAGTCGAAGATGCTGATTTTCAGTCAAATCGATAAATCAAATATACAAATCATCATATCCAAAATAATGGGAGACAAAAATTGTTTATTGCTGGAAGTTTTCCTTTACCGTAATTAGAGAAAAAATAAGTTGCTGAATTAAAAAGTCAGAATGTTGCTGAAAAGGTTGAATGAAGATAGTGATGTCAGAAGTTAGAAAGTAAATAAACTTTCTAACGTAAAGTTATACAATGATTTGTTGGTCATGGAGTTCTCATTAATTGTGAAACATTCTCATGATAAAATATTTTGGAGAAATGAAAGAATCATAAAGATTGTATTGGTTCTAGAGATCAAGACAAAGTTTGCATCAGATCCAATAACACCATATGCAAAAGTTTTCAGAAGTCTGAATGAGTTATAGTTGATAAGGTTTGAAGTTTTCCAAAGTTATAGAGTGAAGTTTCCATCATAATGATAATTCTATCGTAATAAGAATTTCATCGTTATGAGAATTCCATCAGATTGACAAGGAAAGTCAACCAGACTGACTCTGAGGAAGAAAGTCATATCGTAATGAGCAGAGGAAGAAAGTCAGATCCCAATGAGTAAAGGAAGAAAGTTAGATCATAACGAGCAATGGAAGATAGAGTAGAAGAAGAAAGTCAGATCATAATGAGCAGAGGAAGTACATCACATAAAATTGAAGCTGAGGAAGTTAATCAGACTGAAGCTGAGGAAGTTAATCAGACTGAAGAAAAGTTGGTATGTTCGAGAAGATTGATTTCAGAGAAATTGTGATAAGGTTTGAAGTAGTCAAAGTTGAAGTTTAAATGTAAGTATTTTTCAGATATTTGAAATTTGAGTAAGCGGAAAATGTTTTTCAGTTCTCCACCTTTGCTATTTTGATTAACCTGTAAATAGAAGCACATTACATTCGTACTTTGTAACTTTTTCACCAGAGTGAAAAAGGCGGAGCACTGAGAAATTCGTGCCAAAGTTATCTTTCTGGAGATAGATATCATTAGAAGATCAAACAAATAAAAGTTTTCTTACCATTATGAGGAAGATCAGACTGAGGAATATCGGACCAAGGAAGATTAGATTGAGAATTTGAGTATAGTTTGAGAAGTGAAATTGAGAAAAGGGAGCATCATATTGAGTCGATCAGACTTAGTCAATCAGATTGTATTCTTCAGACTGAAGGCCATCAGACTCAGGGTCATCAGACTCAGGAACTTTCATGGAGCAGATTGAAAAAAGTTTTTATATTTTTGTTATGGATCTATT
This sequence comes from Viscum album, assembly GCA_963277665.1. Classification (NCBI taxonomy): domain Eukaryota; kingdom Viridiplantae; phylum Streptophyta; class Magnoliopsida; order Santalales; family Viscaceae; genus Viscum; species Viscum album. Next base: position 732,410,435 of record OY728155.1, read on the forward strand.
GTTTATAAGGAAAATTTGTAAACTGGCGGGAGTCAGTATAATAATTCTTATCGGGAGATAGAAGGTGTCTAACAAGAGTTGATACAAGTTGTGTTCACTTCTTCTTAATAGTTAATTTCCATAGACCCACGAGAGTGGCTATGGTAAAGATGTAGATTCTTACACTGAGGCCGAACCTTATAAATCTTGCGTGCTTTACTTGATTTTCTACTTTTTCATGCATGAGTATTTACTAAAAGATGATAAAGAAAATGAACTTTAATAGGTTGCAGGGGTTAAGTTTCTAATTTTTTTGAAACTAATAAAAAATTAACAACTGATTCAACCCCCCTACTTAGTTGTTATTTGATCATTTGAAACTTCAATTGGTATAAGGGGGAAGGTTACCTGATTGAATCCTTGTCATGGATAATGTCAATTTTGTCAAAAATAGAGGAATTCTTATATTTGATGGTAAAAATTATAATGGATGAAAAAATAGGATGATTCCTTATCTTTAATATCCTGGTCTGGAAGTTATTTATGCCACTAAAATTGATTTTCCACCTATTAATAAGGATGCCCCAATGGCTTTTGTTGATAAGAGAAATATCGAAGTTGATGGAAAATATAGAAATGATATCCTTATGTCCTTATCATAAATTTTTTATATGAAGGTGATAGGTCTGAAAACTTCAAAAAGTATGTGGGACAAGATGGAAAGTACTTTCGAAGGGAATACTAAAGTAAAAGAAGCAAAGATACAAATATAGCATAGTAAGTATGAAGAGATCAAAATGAGAGATGAAGAAACTATTGATGAATACTTTACCAGAGTAAATGAAATTGTTTACAACATCAAAGGATTTAGAGAATTCCTGAAAGATTCTATAATTGCGAAGAAACTTATGAGAAACTTTCTAGATAGGTTTGATTCTAAAATTTATGCTTTAGAAGATAAATACGATTTATCTCTTGATGACTTGCATAACTTTGTTATTTCTTATAAAATGAAAAAAAAATCCAATGTTCAAAAATAAAATCAAATATGAAATGGATTTTGAAGTCACGAGAAAAATGAAAACACAAGATGCTGAAGATGTTGATCCTTGTGACTTAGAAGATAAAGATAATGATGAGTTTAATGAAAAATTCATGTATCTTATATCCACAAACTATCAAAGGGGAGGATGGAAGTTTGGAGGTAAACTTCCTATCAAATGTTTTGAGTGTGGTGGAATCAGCCACTTCGCTATGAATTTACCCAAGAAGAAATTTGGTGAATATCAAGATGATTCTGATGAAAAACCTTGATGGAAGAAGTGGAACAAAAATGATAAAGATGAAAAGTCATCCAAAAAACATAAGAAGAATTTTACTAGGAACAAGAGAAGTATGTTGAGTAAGAAAGATGAATGAGACTCAACCAAAAATAGTTCTTCAGAAGATGAAAGTTTAGAAAAGTTTAGAACATTCATTTTAAAATTTGAGAAAACTGAATACTCCCCAAATAGTGAAGAAGAAGAAGGTGAAGAATCTTACAAAGAGTATCAACTTAGAACAAAACTTCTTGTATGTATTGAGAAAAAATATTAATAAATAAGTTAGAATGATAAATAAAGACAGTGGAAAGATTTCTAAAGGTGAAAAATACGTTTCCAATAAAGAAGAATAATACATCCAAGAGATCTTAAGTTATAAACTAAGAATTGTTGAATGGGGAAAGATGTTTGAAGATCTCAATAAGAAACTGGAATCTAAGGAAGAAGAAGTTAACAATTTTCAATAAAAACTTCTTGTGTCCTAAGTACCTTGAAGAGTATGAATGGAAACTTCAAAAAATAATTGGAAGTCAAAGATTAGACTGTTAAAGTTGCTGAGAAAACTCAAATCAAGAATCAGGTGAAATTCTCACCCTTCAAAAATAATGATCCATATGATCTTTATAACATTTCAGGTGATAAGAATAGTGCTAGGAAAGTTTAGATTGAGTAGGTATGTGAGAAACCGATCACATCTAAAAAATTTGAAAACTTCCTCAGTAGGAAAGATAGTCCACATCCTGAGTATGATAGAGTAGAAATAAGTTATGAACCTCAATAAAGTTTCTATAGAGAAAGATCTTACTTCAGTAGAAAATCAAGATTCGATGGATATTGTTAGTGTTGTGTAATCTATGGTCACAAAGCTTATAAATTTTATCATAACTTTTCACTTCCCAGAATAAATTTTGAAAAGAGAGAAAGCAATGGTGTAAGAATGATGAGTAACTTTCCTAACCCACAGGAAGCTAGAAAAGAAAAAACTCAATATATCAGAAAAATTTCCAACAAAAAAACAATTTGAATGTATAGAAGAAGTTTGTGGAAGATGTGATCACACTAGTCATCATGCCAAAGGATGTACAACACTCCTTTTGGAACAAGTTTCTTATGGTAGAAAAGAAAAGGAAGCTAGAAAAAAGAAAGTTAAGGAAAGAGCTTTTGTTGTTGAGACAACTTTGAAAGCAGGTAAAATGAACAAACCATAGATACTTGATAGTGTTTGTTCTTCACATATGATCAGTGATATAAAAATATTAAAATTTGTTTAAAGTCATGATAGAGGATACTTTACCTTTGGTAATGATAGTTCCTTAAAAATTAGTGGAATCAGAACGGCTGAGATTAAAGCAGAAAAGTTGAAATCCAAGGAAGTTTTATTTGTTGACGGGTTCAAACATAACTTAATTAGTGTAAGTCAACTTTGTGAAAATATAAAAGAAGCTATTTTTAGAAAATATTCTTGTATCATCAGAATTATGAAAGATATAAAAGTAATCACAAAAGGAGAAAGAACTAGTGGTAATCTGTTTCAACTTGGAGAGTTTAATAAATCCTGTTACTTGAGTGCTGAAGATGAAAAAAAATTGTGGCACCAAAGACTTGGATACCTTGGACAGAAAAACATGAGAAAATATTCTAAATTTGATGATGTACATTATATTATATAATTTAAAAGAAGAGATGAATATGTTTGTGTTACTTGTTAAAAAAGGGAAGATGACTAACAAAATTCATAAGAGAGTTGAAGATTCAATATACCATATCTATTGAACCAATTCATTTTAATTTATGTGGGATGATGATAAATAAATCAATAAAAAGATATTTATACTTTATCACTTTTATTGATGATTTCACTCGAGTGAAAAAAATAATGTTTATAAATCATAAGTCAAAGTCTGTGGAAATGTTCAGGTTTTTTAGAAAAGAATCTGAGAAAGAAATGTGGGTTTATATAAAGAAGTTGAGAACAAATAATGGTACCGAATTAAATAACAATACTTTTGAAACATATATGAGAAAGAATGGTATCTAACATCAGTATAGTGATCCCTATATTCCACAAAAAAATGGAGTAGCAGAATGAAAGAATAGAAGTTTGGTGGAAATGGGAAGAAGTATGTTACATGCTCAAAACAGATGCTTGTTGAGACTGGAAACCAGCATGACTTCTTATGAAATGTGCTATAAAAAAACCATCATGGAAGTACTTCAAAGTTTTTAGAAGTCAATGTTTACTTAAAATAAAAAATTTGGATCTGGGAAAGTTTGATGAAAATGCTGAGGGATGAAATTTTATGGGTTATTCCTTCAATGGAAGAAGTTACAAAAGTTGGAACTAATGCTTACAAAGGTTGGTAGAATCATTTGATGTGAAATTAATTGAAAATAAAAATTCCTTAAAAAAATTGTTGAGAATGATGTGGAGGATAAACTAGAAATTTCCAATGATAGTAAGAGTGAGTCAAAACATCCTTACCAAGATACAAGAGAATCATGTGATCAAGAAAGTTCAACTGGAAGAGAAACTTTAAAATATAATACATTACAAAAATATGTTGAGTCCAAAAACATTATTGGAAATCATAAGGCTCCAGTTAATACCAAAAGAAAGTTGATATTAGAAAAACCGACTTCTCTTATCTCCAAAGCTGAACTGGAATCAGTTTCAGAATCTATTTAACACAAAGAATGGGTGAATACTATGAATGAAGAGTTGGACCAGATTTAGAAAAATGAAACATGGGAACTTATTCCATGGCCAAAGAATAAAAATTTTATCGGAATAAATTGGGTTTAAATAAACAAATTTAATGAGCATGGAGAAGTTTCAAGAAATAAAGAAAGACTTGTTTGTAAAGGCTATGCACAGGTGGAAGGTGTGGATTTTGAAAAAACTTTTTCCCCTATTGCAAGATTAGTGAAAAACCCCAACCTTTTCTGGAGATGTCTTGGGATCATTTACAGGTACTATTTTTTCCTTGTGTTGATTAATTTTTGTTTGAGTTTTACTTTGGGGTGTGTTTGGGTGAAATTTGTAAATTTTGGAAGAAAAGGGGAAAGTGCACAGTTGGCGCACAGTTTTCCCAAACCGTGCGCCTAACCCAGAAAACTGTACAACCCTAGAAAGTAAGGGTTTTTATGGTTGGTGTATGATTTGCAAAACCATGTGCCCTAATTGGAGAAACTATGCACCCCCTAGAAGAGGCACATGGTTAGATGCACGGTTAGGAGAAACCATGCACCTCGAGCAGTAAACCGTGTGTATGAGATTTTACTCCCCCAAAATTTATTAAAACATATTCCGAACCCCCATATAATACCCATAAATGCCCTATCTCGACCCATAATTGATTTTTATCAATTCCAGATCCTCCCGTAGGGATTCTAAGGCCATCAGACCTCCATTCTTAGCTATTTGAATCCCGGTTAGAAGATCTGCACCTCTTTGGGTATGTGATTTCTTCCCGATTAATTTCCCATCTATCTCATGTTCTTCTCCCACCCATTATAGGATTGTTCTTCCCTATTTTGGTTGGATATAGATCTAGTATTGTGGATCTAGATATAGATTTAAGTTATCTTTATTTTTTCAATCTTTATTTTGGGTTTAAGATCCGGATCTCATTCTATGTCGTTACTCTGTCGAAATTGGGGACTCTTCTATTGGCGAACATTGTCAACAAATTGAGGTAGGTGGTTTATAATTCAAATCCCATAGTATTGATTAAAATTATATAAATAAAGACTCAGAATTTTCATGTAATTTTTTTTAATTATATGGGAATTTTACTAGTCCGTGAAAATTGACGGCGCGTGATTCCGAGGCCCGGTGTGCATGGAATGAATTTCTGAACTTTTCTTCACGTACGTTCAGTAAACATATGAGTAAGTTTTTGTAACTTTTAAACCAGTGCTCGGAATTGAAATACGACGGCACCGTTGAACTCACATCATCGGCATTCACTTAAGGATACCTTTACCTCGACCGCAGTGGGTTGAGGGTGAAAGATAGTTTTTCACTTTTTTGTGGAAAAATAAAAAATAAAATTGTTTAACATTTTTATTTTTTATTTGAAACTCCTATGTAGATGTTAAGAGGTGGGGACCACCAGAACTAAACCTCCCATGTGAATGTAAAGAGGTGAGGACCACCCGAACCCCTTTAATGGGAGAAAACCTCTCAACTCCCCTTAATCAATTATGCCAACTCCCCATTTAATTTTTGGATCCAAAAAACAATTAATAAGATGTGTCAGCATTTTTAATTATGCCAACATAATTGATCTAATTAATTAAAATTATGTTGGATTTTCATTTTTGGTAGAATTGGGGAAAGGGTTGGAAAATAAAAATTGGGAGAGAACCTTGGAGGGATTCTTCATCCTCCAACGAAGAACGCACTCCGGAATTGAAGAACTAGGACGACGTTCGAGCCAACTTCGGAAGCATCTTGCGGAAGTGACGAATGTTGATGCCACTATTCCCAATGAATTCATCTCCTTCCACACAACCTCCGTCAATAAACCTTCAAGGTAGGGGTTTAATTATGTGTGATTATGGAATCCCAAGTTCTTCCCTTCTAAACAAAGAACGCAGATCAACCCTCTAACTCGTTGATCTGTGGATGATTTCTTTTTGAGGGTTTGGGAATAATAATTATTGGAGGTTGTAGGGTTTGACATTCTTCTTACAAGTTTTATTAAGCCACTTGCTACCACCCTAATGCGGAGGGTGTGGGCCAAACAAACATGGCCTGACCTCTCCGCATTTTTTTCTCAAGTTTTTGTTGTGTTCCTCGCTTTGGAAGAAGGTGGCGACCAGTGTCAGCAAATGGCACTGGTGGAACTCAGATATGGAAGCCGACACACCACTGGTTGCGATGAAGGTGACGATGCAACCGCGACCGCCCCGCTGCCCCATGGTCCTTGCGCCGCCCCACGGCCCCCGCACCACCCCACGGCCCTCACGCGACCTCGCGGTCCCCGTGGCACACCGCAGCTACCCCGCCGCTAGGCTGGGCCACCCAGCACGGGCCAGGCCGCCCTATGTGGGCTGGGCTACCCAGTGGGCCGGGTCGACCCGAAACGGGTCGGACCGGACCCAGACCAACTTCGACCCATTTCCGCTCTTTTGGCCATAACTTTGGCACCGAGTGTCTGTTTGATGAACTGTCTGTAGTGTAGGAAACCTTGGAGAGAGATGTTCCTTTTGGTATAACCCTAACCAAAACCTCAAATAACCAAAAGAGGGACTTACCCGAGGATAACCACCTTCAATCCACCAAGAAACCCCATCTATTTTCCTCCAAAACGAGCTAAGGAGCTTCCCAACCTCTGAAAACCGGAACTCCCATGTGATCCATGAGTGGGAGGAAGAATGAGGGAAAAATGGTAAATCTAGAGTGGCTCGGGACTTAAAAACCCAAACTTTAAGTGGCTGCAAGGTTACCCTGTAAGGTTTGGAAAACGATGTGCCAACCGTGTGGATGCCACCGTCTCACCCAGGGACTTCGCACGACTTTCTCGCATGGTCTGACAAACCGTGTGCCGCCCATGCACTAGGATCCTGTGTGGGTCTGACGATGTACTATGATCCTTTGTGGGTCTGTAATTTGGGATCCTTCGTGGGTCTGCCGCTTAACAGAGTAAGATGATTCAGTAGTTACATCTAATCATCTCTACTACTGTACCTAAGATATACCTGGTGCGAGCTGAGTTCGTACCTGTGTGGTACTTTTCTTTGTGGTAATAACTTGGTGGTATTCTTCTGTGTGGCGTACCTGTGTGGTACTTACCTTCGTGGTATTCCTTCCTTTGTGGAAAAGTTAAGCTTTGGGCTTTTGGGTTAGACCCTGTGTTTCCTCATGATTGAGATGGGTATACTTGATAACTTAGGTATATGTATGAGAATATACCTAAGTAGGGTTGTCAGTTGAACTCATGCCTTGTGGTTTATCATTTGTGGATTTGGTGATACCTTGAGGGTCTCAGGGTCCCTATTGAGTATCATTATACTCACCCCTGCACGGGCTATGCCTGCACCTTGTTGTGTTTGGTGTAGACGACGGACAATGTTGATCGAGGATGAGGGTACCAGGACTGGATGGTGCCTGAAGGTGGACTTTACAGCGTGAAGGTACGCAGAGGATATGGGTGGACATGGAGTGCTGAGAAGACGATCTGTACCTACCCTTCAGGTGGGAACCTCGGAGGAAGACCCAGTAGACGTATTTCTCTTTCTTTAGTTGTATTGTATTTCAGTTGTACTTGTACCTTTACTATCACTACTGGAAATTTAGGCTATAGCCATGGTTTGAAACCATGGCTATAAGCCCAAAAACCGTGGATATAAGTTATAGCCATGGTTCAATGGACTGTGGCTTGTATTGGTGTGGCTATAGGGCAAGACCTATAGCCATAATTTCAAACCGTGGATAAAGGCCTATAGCCACGGTTCAAACCATGGCTAAAGGGCTATATCCACAATTCAAAACTGTGGCTAATGGACTATAGCCAAGGTTTGAAACCATGGCAGAACTATAATCCATACAGGTCCTATTGCCATAGTTCAAAATTGTGGCTATATGGTTTTAGCCACGGTTTAAAACCGTGGAAATAGACCTACAACCACGGTTTAAAACCATGGATGTAAGCCTTCCCATTTCAAAAAAAACCCACAGCCCCCCTTGAACACCCCATGCACCCCCATGCCCTGCCTGGACAGCCCCCCTGCACCCCCTTGAACATTCCCCCCACACCCCCATGCCCCCCTGGATAGCTCCTTGCACCCACACTGTACCCCCATGCACCCCCTAGACAGCCCCTTGCACCCCCTTGGACAACCCCCTTGAACACCCCCCTGTAAAGCCCCTTGAAAACGCTCTTGCACCCCATTGCACCCCCCTGTACAGCCCCCTTAAACATCCCCCACACCCCATGCCCCCCGAACAACCCCCTTTCACCCCCACTGGACCCCCATGCCCCCCTGCACCCCACTGGACAACCCCCATGCCCCCATGCCCCCCTGGACAGCCCCCTTTCACCCCACTGGACACCCCCTCCCCCTAGACACCCCCTGGATACCCTCCCCCCCATAGACACCCCCATGGACCCCCCTGGACAGACCCTGGACAGCCCCTGGACAAGCAGACCCCCCTGCACCCCCCAGGTGCATCAAAGATTTCTGGAAATATAGAAACATATGGCTTGGTTGATGTAGCAGGGGGATTTCTCCAGACTGTTCAACAACTGTTTACAGCTTGGGTGTGGAAGAACTACCCAGTTACCCATCTCTTTTGGACCAGGAAAGGAGCTGTTGAATTGGTATTGGACAACCAAGGGGTGTATTGAAGAGTCTCTACAAAGGGTCAGAGAACTGAGAGCAATCCTTGCTGTTGAAAAAGAACTCAGCAGAATCCTAGGGTATTTCCAAAGGGCTAGATAATGGTTTCACTCATACACATGTTCTGATCATGTATGATAACACTAGTGTCATTAGTGTATATCTAAGAATTTGACACATCACTCGACAAATGGAAATTGATGTAAGACATCATTCCCCCCCCCATGGAGACCCCCTCCCCTGCACCCCCCAGACACCCCCTCCTAGACACCCCACTTGCACCCTCCCCATGCCCTGCAGACCCACATGCAACCCCCCCTGCCAGGTCTCCCCCCTCTTGGACACCCCCCTTGCACCACACTTGCACCCTCCCCACTGCCCTCCAGACCCCCATGCACCCCCACTAGTATCACACCTGCCAGGTCCCCCCTCCTGGACACCCCTTGCACCGCACTTGCACCCTCCCCCCTACACCCCACCCACCTGCATACCCCCCCAGACAACCCTCCTAGACACCCCACCTACACCCTCCCCCCTTCCCTGAAGACCCCCTGCCAGGTCTCCCCCTCCTGGACACCCCCCCTTGCACCGCACCTGCACCCTCCCCCTGCCCTGTAGACCCCCCCTGGACCCCACCCCCCACCTGGACACCCCCTTGCACTGCACCTGCACCCTCCCCCTACCCTGCAACCCTCCCCCGGACAACCCTCCTAGACACCCCACCTGCACCCCCCACCAGTATCCCTCTTCCCAGATAATTGTTTTCCATCCTCCTCGTTCAAGGAAGGATCTAGATTATATGGTCATATATATTCTTTGGTTTTTCACCATGAATTAAAGTAATAAAATGATCTCTAACTCAGGTGGTAACTCTCCTGGTTCATAAAATATGTAATGAAATCCAAAAATAAAGTATTCCATTTTCTACTGGTTTTCTTCCCAAGGGTGGTTTTTCTTGGTAACAAAACATTTAAATTAAGTTTTCCAAAACCAAAACTCTAAAAGAAGAATCCATGGGCAGAATGTTTGTTTTAGTTCTAGTGGTATTCATATCTTCTTGTCTCCCCATGTAATCTCACCACTAAGCCATCCCACATAAACTCCATTGATTTATATTTCTAATTTTTGAAAAATATAAACAAAATTATTTCCCAAGTCATTCAAAGAATCAAATATGGTTCACCTGTGTCAAACACGTGATCCTTATTAGTGAAAATCATTCTTCATAGTCACCAAAACACCCTTACAAACCCCTAAGAGTACTGTCAATTACCATCTCCCAGCCCAATTCTGAACTGCTTGGTTGGCCTGGCGACTACATTGGAAACCTTGGAAAGATTTTTAGAAATAAATTTGTCACTTGATCCACTATCTAAATGAACCACCACCGAAATATCTAACACATTACATGAAAATTTCATAGAATCAACACCTGATTCCCACATACTCTTGAATTCTAAAGCTTCTCTGGCCTATACTATTTCATCATAGCTGAGAGATATTGAAATATCATAAAAGGGAAAATATGAGATTATATGTTGTGTCTCAGAAGAAGAAAAAGATTAACCCATATCTATACCAAATAAACTCGAATGTTGCATGAAATTAATTTGAATAATATGAAGAAATTTGTAATATTATATAGGTTCAAGGTGGAGGTGTCCAAGAAAAGTATGGTATGAATTCTTGTGAGATAAATTTTATATATCTAAGGTTCATGTAAGGTTGAAACACATAATTAAAGTTTATGTAAGTAAAGTTGAATGGAACTAAAGATTGAGTGTGACTATCTTAGAGTTATGTAAGAATGGAAATTTCATTCCTTATTCACTACACCATGAAGGAGATATCTTTTCAGAATAATGTGGCACTAATTGAGCTCATATAATATATTATCATGATATGTGATATCATCATAGAAGAAGATAACTTGAGATAAATGTGGCACTAATTGAGCTCATATAATATATTCTCACCCTACACACCCCCTTACACATCCCTTGTACATATCCTAAGGGATCCTTAGTTAAGAAGATTGACTAAGCAGGTGAGCTTCAGGCTTTTCCCTTAGATGTACCTACCAAATCATAACCTGTAGAGGCTTCTTTACCTAGTGTTGAGAGAGTTGTTTCTCCAGTGCCTTTAGATTTTGTATCCATAGTATATTTATAATATTTCAGAGAAATACTTCTTTTATATTTTAGTGGAATTTTGAGTTATCAGGAACCTCCTATTGTTTCATCTACATCTAGTGCTCCACCTCCCTCGGATTTATTTGATACTGATTAGATCTAGTCTATATTCAAATAGTATCTCCATGTTGTTATAGGTGATGTGCATTCATCTCATTAGGATTAATTGAGGCACATTCTGTAGAATGGGTTTTCAAGGAATAGGTTGACCAGTTGAAAGTGATGACAACTCTACTCAAGCTATTCATGGAGGAGAAGATTTATTTATTAGTATGGAGAGATGAGTAAATATTATTATAGAATTTTTCAATCTTATGAATCCTTTTCTATATGTATCCAATACTCTAGTGGCTACCAGCTGGAAGTCAAAAGTGAAACAGTAAAGTGGACTCCAAAGTCCACACCGCTACAATGGTCAAAGTTGCTACAGTTCCCGAAAATTTGGACTGGGGGGCTTCGGCCCCCAGACCCCCAGAGTAGTGGCGTGTTGCCCCTGAAACCCCCAACAATATCACCGCAGATCTCGACCCGCGATAGTTGTGGGCCACAAGCATTCGGCCCAACCGGATTGGGCTACACCAATCCAACGATCTCCCTTGTTGCATCCCTTGATGAGAAGGAGGTTAAGAGTGACCTTTTTTCTCTAAATTTTGAGAGTGTGGGTGGTCCTGATGGGTTCAAAAATTAATTCTTTATGTTCTACTGGGACATAGTTCGTGATGAACTCCTTAAAGCAATGAGGGAGTTCTTTAACCATGCCTTAATGCCCTATGGAATCAACTCCAATTTTATTTCCCTGATCCCAAATAAGGAAAATGTTATGGATGTAAAGGATTTCAGAACTATTTATATTGGGAATACCTTTCAAAAAATCATTAGAAAAATTATTTCTATGAGGTTAGGTCCCATTGCTCATGGGTTTATCTCTTCAAATCAGCCCCTCGGACAGCCCTTGGACACCCCCCCTGAACAACCCCCCTAGACACCCCACCTGCACCCTGCCCCTACCCTAAAGACCCCCTGACCCCCCCGGACAGCCCTTGGACACCCCCCTAGACATCCCCTCCTAGAAACCCCACCTTCACCCTCCCCCTGCCCTGCAGACCCCCCCGACACCCCCACCCCGGACAGTCCTTGGACACCCCACCTGCACCCTGCCCTATAGACCCCCCCAGACAGCCCTTGGACACCCCACCTGGACTTCCCCTCCTAGAAAATTCTATAGCCATCAGTACCTTCACTTCATTATGAAAGAATTCTAAATGAACAATGCCTTGAAACTTTTCTAAGAATATTCTTTGTCTGGCTTAGTCTGAATAATAGACTTCCACCACTTATAACTCGGACCCTATAGTAGGATGGTTACAAAAATAAAATTAAGAGACTCATAAATCTAAAACTGGATAAAAATATCCTCAACCTTCAGTACCAAAACCAATTCATCCTAATAATATTATTAACCATGAATTATTGTGGGGATACCATCTTGATTCTGGGGTACCTAGGTGTCACACCCCGACCGCGGACGTCCATAATTTTTCTCTTTTCTTGGACCCGGTTTAAATTTTTCGAAGATTAATTGTGATTGATGGTTTCGCACCGGTGCGCGGTCATCGCATCGCTAGCGGTGATCGTGCGTTCGGCCCGGGTGACCACATGTTCGCCCGACGGTTAAATTTTAACTTCTACTTTATGTTCATAGTTAATATAATTAGGATTGTTAAATTATTTTATTATCATTATTATTTTATTTATTAAGTTTGTTATTATTATTATTATTGTAAATTTTATAATTATTATTATCTTTATAAAGTTTTATTATTATTATTAATATAAGTTATATTATTATTTTATGATAAATTTTATTATTATTAAATGGTTTGATTATAATTATACTTTTTATTATTGTTATTATAATGTTATATTATAATTATTAATATTATTATTTTTATCATATATATATATATATATAAACCTACCCCACCCTAACCCTAACCTAATCCCCTACCCAGCCGCCACTCCCTCCCTCTCTCTCCCGTCCCCGTTTCTCTCCCGCTCAGCCCAAGACTGGCCGCCTGCTCCCGTTCCGCCCCAGCCTCCTCCTTCAGCCCGCGCCCGACCGACCCCTGCTCGCCGTCGCCGGCCCGCACCGACCCCGTCCCGGCCTCGCCGCGCCAACCCCCCCCCTCCCGTGCCAGCGTTCTCCCGCTCACCCCCACGCACCGCCGCGCGTCCCGGCGCCCGCCTCCGCCTCGCTGGCGCCTGCTCACCCCAGCCCCCTCCGCGTTTTTCTCCCCGTTTCTCCCCTGCTCGCCGACCGCCCTCCTGCCTGTTTCGGCCACCCGACCGCCGCGCGCCCTCCTTGCCAAGCCGACCGCCGCGCGCCCTCCTCGCCCAAGCCGGAGCCCCGTCGCGACCCCTCCTGCTCCCTGTCGTCCCACCTCGCCCAAGCCGGAACCCCCGCTTCACCCGCGAACCCCCTGCTCCCCGTCCTGCGCACCTCCCAGCTCACCCCGCTCCGCGCCGCCCTCTCCCGCTTCCCCGTCGCTGACCCGCTCTCCGCCTCGCCCCTGTTCCAGCGCACCCCTCCAGCCCCCCTCCAGCCCTCCTCCTGCCTCGTTCCGCCGTGGCGACACCCCCACGCCTGTCCCGGCCTCATCTCCTTCGTCCGGCGCCGCCCTGCATCACCACCCCGCGCCGACGCCCCCAGCCCGGTCTTCTCCTCCGCAAACCCCTCCCCTGTAAGTGTTTTCATTTTTTATTTATTACGTTTTGTTTTTTTTTTCTCATATTAACAATAATATTATTATTAATGTTATATGATTAATACTTTATTATTATTATTATTATTATATTATTATTATATTATTATTGTTACTATTATTATTAAATTATTACTTTATTAATATTATCATATTATTAACATCTTATTATTATTATATTATTATTATTATTATTATTATTATTATAATTATTGGCATTATTAGTATTATCATTATTATTAATATTATTATTATTATAATTATTAATATCTTTATTGTTAGAATTTATAATTATTATTATTTTAATTATCATATTATTATTGTTATTATTATTATTATTATTATTATATCTGTTATTATTTTAATTATTAACTTCTTATTATTATTATTATTATTATTTATTAATTGATTGATTAATTAATTGTCTATTTATTTACTCAATTAAGTATTTGTTAATTAATCAATTATTTAGTTATCTACTTATTTGTTTATTAATTAATTGATTAATAAATTATTTATTCATTTATTTATCTATTTATTTATTTATTTAGTTATTGATTCATTCATTTTCTTTGTGTATTTGTTAATTAGTTATTTATTTATTTATTCATTTAATTATTTGTCAATTAATTAATTCTTTATTTGTTTACTTATTCTTTCATTCATTTGGTTATGTTTTATTTTGTTTGATTACCGATTTGTTTATTCTTTTGATTATTTATTTATTCATGTATTTATTATTTATTTACCTATATATATTTATCTTAGTGTTTTTATTTAATTTTAAATAATCCTTTTTCTGTCGCGGGTTGAGTGACGTGCACTTTTTCCACTGTTCAGCGTACACAGTTTGTCCGCAAAGGATTGTCCTACTTTCCGTTGAGGTTCCGCCGTCTCCGCGCCTCAGTTTCGAGAGTGTTGGACTTTGTCACGTGGCTTCGGACACACGTCGTGTCATCGCGCCTTGGTTCCAGGGTCGTTTTACCGTCGCGTTTGGATCTTGAGGTAGGTCTCCCTTTGCACTCGCCTTTAAATTTAGAATTTATTTATTCCTTGACTTTTTATTAAGTTTCAGCAAATTCAAAAGTATTAATAAGTAGTTATCTGTAGTTTGGTGATCTGCTGATGATAAAAGTTGTTTTAATTCTAGCGTTTCATTAAAAGCGTTTTCTTGGATTTAATTGTGTGCTTCCATGGTAGTTTTGCTGGATGGTTCTTCCTGATTAACGAAAGATCATGTTGAATTGGGTTCTGAAGCGGTTTTGGTGTGTGTAAAATGGTAGGTGTATTGTTTAGGGAAAGTTGTGTTTTTCATGGAACCTTGATTAGAGTTAATGTCTTATAACCTTTAAACTCGTTTTTGGAAACTTTATATGTGGTTCTTGGTTGTTGAAAAATGTTTCTTTTTGACGTATGATTAAAGGTTTGGATTTTGTTTGAGAAATAGTATTCTTCAGAGAGGTGGTTAAAGGCCCGTTTGGCTCTTGATAAAAGTGGGGTGTGTTTTGATATTGGAAAATAATTCTACTTGTGAAACAAATGTGTTCCAGGTTAAGATGCTGATTTGAGTTTCTTAAATAAATTTCTAAGTGCGTTTCTGGTTTTCAATGAAATGGCGTGTGTCATCCCTCTTTAAAAATGCTTTAGTCTTAAATGATCAAAATGTAAGTGACATGACGGCCCGGTTGGCACTTTATTGAATGTGAAGTGATTATATATATATATACGTACTTGTGAGGGCATTTCTACAGGGGGACTTCCCTTCGAGGGTTGTCGTGTAGCGATGTCCGTGTAAGGGGCTGGCAAGTGCGGTGAGATGAGTCATGCGTGCGCGGGTCTCCCACTTACACAGTGTTACAAAAACTACTATGGGTTCCTGGGCGTCTTATAGATTATCGAGTGACGGTTGCTTGCTAACCCTGATTAGACGGGTTAGTACCCCCTGGAGTTACAGACAGGCCAGGAGGGATGTGCCACTGGTTGGCTGTTAGGGCGGCCAGTTGGTTATTGACTATGGAGTACCATGCCGGCAGGTAGTCTGAACCCGAGTACGTCCAGGGGTTTTCTAGGGATGTTCAGGATCGCCCATGGTTATTGCTGATAACTTTTGGTTTACTTTTTCTTGCACTTGGTTTTCCTTGCCTGCTTACCTTTACTTGCACTTGTTTTCCCTGCTTGTTTGCCTTCAGTCATATTTCACAACCTATACTGTTAGACTTTGAGAAAAATGGTTTTCAAATGAAAATGCTTTATTCGCTTTGGGTTAGATTTGAAAATGTAACACTTTGCTTTTCAGAATGAGTTTAAAACTAATGAAATGGAACTAACTTTCGAAAAAGAATAAGGGAAATGTCTCGTGTTTGATTTTCAAGTAAAACATTATGAAAAATTACTTTTATACATTATAGTTCAAACCTAGATTATGTAGATTCTATATTTATTGGCAGTGCTTTGGGACTTGTTGTTGGGCTCACCTACGGAGTACTTTTGTGCTCACGCCTACCTTTTACCATTTCAGTCGCAGGTCTTCTGTTTTGAGTCGCTCAGTGTTGGAGCGAGGTTGCTCTCTAGTTGGGTGGTGACCTGAGAGGTCACATGGAGGTACGTGGTTGTGTGGATTTTATTTCTTTTCCGCTGTTAGTGTTTATTTATTCTGTTCTATTTACTTTTTTTGTGTGCTGAAATCGTTCCCAACGATCAAGTCTTAATGCCCGGCACTGGTTGCCATCCCGGGGGGATCGGGAACGCCCCTCGGGACTTGCCGCGGACCGGCTCGGGTGACCGGTTCAGGGTCGACCCGGGTTGGTTCGTGACAAAATGGTATCAGAGGTGGTTCTTGTTATTTGGGTTGTTCGGTAGAAGGAGATTAGGACTGTCGGAACTCGAGGGGTAGGTACGGGAAGAGCGTCGCGAACTCTTGCTCGCACTGATCTTCGAGTTACCAGGGGTAGTTCGGGAATTGTTTCCTTGTCTTTTCTGGTTTGTCTTGGATTGAGAGATGACAATGGAGGCAAGCCGATGTTACGTCGTGATTTCACATGGAGTAGTGACCCATGTGGAGTCTGAGTACGTGGTTTGAATTCCTCCTAGTGTTCGACGCTGACTTGGGACATGGCCCACTACCATGTCGCCAGGTTGAGTGTGACTACTAGTCCCTCATTTCAGTGGTTGATGCAAATTTGGTTGCTGCTTATGTTTTGGTCTGTGTAAGTACGTTGTTGGAAATGAAAAAGGTTTTTGAAAGATTGGACTGGTTCCTTTTAAAGGACTTTAAATATATGAAATGGGTTTTAAAAACTGAAATCTCTTGTTTTGGGAATCTGTTGCTTTCTTGGAATTGGATAAGAATGATTTGGATTGAAACCTCGGTTCCTCTTTATGAACGTCTGCAAATGTGTGAGAATGCATGGAAAGTGTGTGTTGATGCACGTATGAATAGAATGTGGATAAAGACATGTGCAACGGTTCATGAGATTACCTGGGTATGTATTTGAAATTAAGGGCTTGACCTTGTTTTCTAAACTGGTTTTAAAGGGAAAATGGTTTTGGAAAGTTTTTGGTTTGAAAGTGGATTGGTTTTTGGAAAGTGATTTTGAGAAAGGGTGGTTTTGAAATCAAAAATGAAAAGGAAATTTTAAGGAGGAGATTTTATTTTGGATTGTGTTCGTATTTGTTTGGTCTTTGTGCTGACTGTTTTTGATGAAGCGCTTTTATTGAGGTTGCTTCGGGTTGATATTGGTTTTGGCCTTGTGTTTTATATGTCGCTCAGAAAATGCCGCCCAGAAAGGTCTCTAAGGATTCAGATAAGTCAGGCCCAGTTTTTGGTCCTTCTCAGACTTTGCCTATTCTCCATGGTGATCAAGATCCGTTAGAGGCAGTGGAATGGCTCGAGGAAGTGGAGCGTGTCTTTAGAATGTTGGGAACTCCCGATAATGTTAAGGTTCGTGCAATTATGAAGTTGTTCGAGGGCCCAGCTCTGGACCAGTGGAAGGTGGTTGCCCCACCATCGACGCAGGTTGAAATGACGTGGGATGTCTTTCGAATTGTTTTCATCCAATGGTTTGTACCTGAGGAAGTGAAGCTGGAGGAAAAGAGAGAGCTTGCGCATATTCAACAAGACCAACGGACGGTGAAGGCATATGTTGACCATTTCAAGGAACTGATCTCCTTTTCTCCAGATGTAGCATCGCATGACCTCATGAAGGCCTCTCTTTTCACTGGAGGTCTTCGTCCAGAGATCAAGGAGCGTGTCCTCCCTTCTAAAGACCTTTGTTTCGAGAAGCTGGTGGAGAAAGCTTTCTTGGCTGAGTTGGTTTCCGGTGTGCGGGTGGCTAATACTTCAGCATCCCCTGTTGTCCGTAAGAGTTCCCCCTCTGGTGAGGAAAAGGCGCGAGAGATACCCGTCCCCAATGAGTTATCCCCTTTGGTCCCAACTTCCAGTTCATCAGATCGTTCGATGGTATGCTTTCAGTGTGGTCGTTTCGGGCATTTAAAGCCGTCTTGTCGCAACCCTCCAAGGACGTGTCATCGCTGTGGTTGTCTGGGTCATCTGGAGAAGTTTTGCAAGAAGCATCACTTGAAGAGGAAGCTGTGATGGGAGAATGTCAGTACCTGACTGTGAGGCAGAAGATGCTTCAACCATCAGAGCCCCAGCCACAAGTCTCGGGGTGAAGCTCGCGCACAGTCAGGAGTCCCCAGGGTTGTGAAGCCTTGGTCCAGGTTTTGTGTTCCGTGTTAGCAGTGGAACAATCAAGATCTTTTAGTACTTGTTTTTCTGCTGATAAGTTTTGACGTTGTTGTATGTTCATCGTTTTACCATGGGGTTATCATGGACTTGTTCTATCATAATCCAAGTAGTCTGGTTTATGTAAATGTGTTGTTTTTCTAAAAAGTGGCAATGGACTTGTTCTATGATAAATCTAAGCGGACTTGTCGTGAGAATGTAATATTCCGAATCGTGTGTCCTTCTTAAAAGTGTGTTTTACTCTCGTGTGGGTTGACCTCGTTTTAGTTATGTTGTCGATGTGGTTATGTTTTGTGGACTTCGGTGGATCATGTCTCCAATTTGATGTCGGTCAAATGTTTTCTATAGGTTTTCCCTGGTGTTGAAGGTTGTTGACTCCGGTCGAGGATTTAATGTCTTGACGGAAGTGTTGTTTTAATCGTGCTATAGGAGTTGGTTTGAATTGGTTGGGAGTTCCCGCGTCGACCCCCTTTTCTAGGGTCTTCCTTTTAGATGGTCAACTTTTCTGCACAAGTTGAGCTCTTGTGGTGGGGAGAACCCCTTCGTGTTCTCCCCTCGATCTCGGACCCCAGTTTTCTCTTGAATCGGTCGGGTGTGACCTGTGTGGAGTAAGGTCTTCCCCGAGATTCTCAATCCTCTCTGGTTTCTTTAGTTATGTTTGGGCATAGACTTGGTCTTTGGTTGACTTGCGGCCTGGTGACTTTCTGGGGGCAGAAAGTGTCTGTGGTGGGGAGAATTGTCACACCCCGACCGCGGACGTCCATAATTTTTCTCTTTTCTTGGACCCGGTTTAAATTTTTCGAAGATTAATTGTGATTGATGGTTTCGCACCGGTGCGCGGTCATCGCATCGCTAGCGGTGATCGTGCGTTCGGCCCGGGTGACCACATGTTCGCCCGGCGGTTAAATTTTAACTTCTACTTTATGTTCATAGTTAATATAATTAGGATTGTTAAATTATTTTATTATCATTATTATTTTATTTATTAAGTTTGTTATTATTATTATTATTGTAAATTTTATAATTATTATTATCTTTATAAAGTTTTATTATTATTATTAATATAAGTTCTATTATTATTTTTATGATAAATTTTATTATTATTAAATGGTTTGATTATAATTATACTTTTTATTATTGTTATTATAATGTTATATTATAATTATTAATATTATTATTTTTATCATATATATATATATATATATAAACCTACCCCACCCTAACCCTAACCTAATCCCCTACCCAGCCGCCACTCCCTCCCTCTCTCTCCCGTCCCCGTTTCTCTCCCGCTCAGCCCAAGACTGGCCGCCTGCTCCCGTTCCGCCCCAGCCTCCTCCTTCAGCCCGCGCCCGACCGACCCCTGCTCGCCGTCGCCGGCCCGCACCGACCCCGTCCCGGCCTCGCCGCGCCAACCCCCCCCTCCCGTGCCAGCGTTCTCCCGCTCACCCCCACGCACCGCCGCGCGTCCCGGCGCCCGCCTCCGCCTCGCTGGCGCCTGCTCACCCCAGCCCCCTCCGCGTTTTTCTCCCCGTTTCTCCCCTGCTCGCCGACCGCCCTCCTGCCTGTTTCGGCCACCCGACCGCCGCGCGCCCTCCTTGCCAAGCCGACCGCCGCGCGCCCTCCTCGCCCAAGCCGGAGCCCCGTCGCGACCCCTCCTGCTCCCTGTCGTCCCGCCTCGCCCAAGCCGGAACCCCCGCTTCACCCGCGAACCCCCTGCTCCCCGTCCTGCGCACCTCCCGGCTCACCCCGCTCCGCGCCGCCCTCTCCCGCTTCCCCGTCGCTGACCCGCTCTCCGCCTCGCCCCTGTTCCAGCGCACCCCTCCAGCCCCCCTCCAGCCCTCCTCCTGCCTCGTTCCGCCGTGGCGACACCCCCACGCCTGTCCCGGCCTCATCTCCTTCGTCCGGCGCCGCCCTGCATCACCACCCCGCGCCGACGCCCCCAGCCCGGTCTTCTCCTCCGCAAACCCCTCCCCTGTAAGTGTTTTCATTTTTTATTTATTACGTTTTGTTTTGTTTTTTTTCTCATATTAACAATAATATTATTATTAATGTTATAAGATTAATACTTTATTATTATTATTATTATATTATTATTATATTATTATTGTTACTATTATTATTAAATTATTACTTTATTAATATTATCATATTATTAACATCTTATTATTATATTATTATGATTATTATTATTATTATTATTATTATAATTATTGGCATTATTAGTATTATCATTATTATTAATATTATTATTATTATAATTATTAATATCTTTATTGTTAGAATTTATAATTATTATTATTTTAATTATCATATTATTATTGTTATTATTATTATTATTATTATTATATCTGTTATTATTTTAATTATTAACTTCTTATTATTATTATTATTATTATTTATTAATTGATTGATTAATTAATTGTCTATTTATTTACTCAATTAAGTATTTGTTAATTAATCAATTATTTAGTTATCTACTTATTTGTTTATTAATTAATTGATTAATAAATTATTTATTCATTTATTTATCTATTTATTTATTTATTTAGTTATTGATTCATTCATTTTCTTTGTGTATTTGTTAATTAGTTATTTATTTATTTATTCATTTAATTATTTGTCAATTAATTAATTCTTTATTTGTTTACTTATTCTTTCATTCATTTGGTTATGTTTTATTTTGTTTGATTACCGATTTGTTTATTCTTTTGATTATTTATTTATTCATGTATTTATTATTTATTTACCTATATATATTTATCTTAGTGTTTTTATTTAATTTTAAATAATCCTTTTTCTGTCGCGGGTTGAGTGATGTGCACTTTTTCCACTGTTCAGCGTACACAGTTTGTCCGCAAAGGATTGTCCTACTTTCCGTTGAGGTTCCGCCGTCTCCGCGCCTCAGTTTCGAGAGTGTTGGACTTTGTCACGTGGCTTCGGACACACGTCGTGTCATCGCGCCTTGGTTCCAGGGTCGTTTTACCGTCGCGTTTGGATCTTGAGGTAGGTCTCCCTTTGCACTCGCCTTTAAATTTAGAATTTATTTATTCCTTGACTTTTTATTACGTTTCAGCAAATTCAAAAGTATTAATAAGTAGTTATCTGTAGTTTGGTGATCTGCTGATGATAAAAGTTGTTTTAATTCTAGCGTTTCATTAAAAGCGTTTTCTTGGATTTAATTGTGTGCTTCCATGGTAGTTTTGCTGGATGGTTCTTCCTGATTAACGAAAGATCATGTTGAATTGGGTTTTGAAGCGGTTTTGGTGTGTGTAAAATGGTAGGTGTATTGTTTAGGGAAAGTTGTGTTTTTCATGGAACCTTGATTAGAGTTAATGTCTTATAACCTTTAAACTCGTTTTTGGAAACTTTATATGTGGTTCTTGGTTGTTGAAAAATGTTTCTTTTTGACGTATGATTAAAGGTTTGGATTTTGTTTGAGAAATAGTATTCTTCAGAGAGGTGGTTAAAGGCCCGTTTGGCTCTTGATAAAAGTGGGGTGTGTTTTGATATTGGAAAATAATTCTACTTGTGAAACAAATGTGTTCCAGGTTAAGATGCTGATTTGAGTTTCTTAAATAAATTTCTAAGTGCGTTTCTGGTTTTCAATGAAATGGCGTGTGTCATCCCTCTTTAAAAATGCTTTAGTCTTAAATGATCAAAATGTAAGTGACATGACGGCCCGGTTGGCACTTTATTGAATGTGAAGTGATTATATATATATATACGTACTTGTGAGGGCATTTCTACAGGGGGACTTCCCTTCGAGGGTTGTCGTGTAGCGATGTCCGTGTAAGGGGCTGGCAAGTGCGGTGAGATGAGTCACGCGTGCGCGGGTCTCCCACTTACACAGTGTTACAAAAACTACTATGGGTTCCTGGGCGTCTTATAGATTATCGAGTGACGGTTGCTTGCTAACCCTGATTAGACGGGTTAGTACCCCCTGGAGTTACAGACAGGCCAGGAGGGATGTGCCACTGGTTGGCTGTTAGGGAGGCCAGTTGGTTATTGACTATGGAGTACCATGCCGGCAGGTAGTCTGAACCCGAGTACGTCCAGGGGTTTTCTAGGGATGTTCAGGATCGCCCATGGTTATTGCTGATAACTTCTGGTTTACTTTTGCTTGCACTTGGTTTTCCTTGCCTGCTTACCTTTACTTGCACTTGTTTTCCCTGCTTGTTTGCCTTCAGTCATATTTCACAGCCTATACTGTTAGACTTTGAGAAAAATGGTTTTCAAATGAAAATGCTTTATTCGCTTTGGGTTAGATTTGAAAATGTAACACTTTGCTTTTCAGAATGAGTTTAAAACTAATGAAATGGAACTAACTTTCGAAAAAGAATAAGGGAAATGTCTCGTGTTTGATTTTCAAGTAAAACATTATGAAAAATTACTTTTATACATTATAGTTCAAACCTGGATTATGTAGATTCTATATTTATTGGCAGTGCTTTGGGACTTGTTGTTGGGCTCACCTACTGAGTACTTTTGTGCTCACGCCTACCTTTTACCATTTCAGTCGCAGGTCTTCTGTTTTGAGTCACTCAGTGTTGGAGCGAGGTTGCTCTCTAGTTGGGTGGTGACCTGAGAGGTCACATGGAGGTACGTGGTTGTGTGGCTTTTATTTCTTTTCCGCTGTTAGTGTTTATTTATTCTGTTCTATTTACTTTTGTTTTGGGCTGAAATCGTTCCCAACGATCAAGTCTTAATGCCCGGCACTGGTTGCCATCCCGGGGGGATCGGGAACGCCCCTCGGGACTTGCCGCGGACCGGCTCGGGTGACCGGTTCAGGGTCTACCCGGGTTGGTTCGTGACACTAGGCGTGCCTTCAAGATCGATTTATTCAAGGCTTTTGATTTTGTCAAGTGATACTTCTTATGGGATGCTTTGGATCTGCTCAGCTTTCCGACTAGGTTCTCGTCTTGGGTTAAAAGATGCGTCTCTACCTGACGCACGTCTGTCATGGGGCATGGCAAAACAATATTTTATTTACCTAAGTATAGTATAGCAGTTGATCCTAGGTAGTCTCCCGAAGAGGAGTGCACACAAAACAAGGTTGTCACTTTTTGTTGGTTTTCGTAAAAAGATTGGTTTTAATTAATTTGAATGACTATGAGAGAAAAAAACAACAGAAATTGATTGATTTTAACAAATTATAATGACGGTGATTGGATTGGGTTCGGCTAGACTTAGTGTTGTGCCATCATGGTTTCCAAATTTTATCTCTTCTTCTTCCTTAAACTGGTAAGTGAGATGTGATGAGAATTTTCCTTTTTAAAACCTTAGATTGGTCTATCCTCCTTCCAATGTGTTTAGGGTTGTAGAAGGTATCTTGATTAATTAGAGCAGTCCCAGACCTGGAATTATTGTTCTCTAATAAACCAAGATTTCGACATACAATCCTACACACGTGCTTGACAACCGTCGAGCAATCACCACCCAACCCTAATCATGTTCCACCGTATACAGATTAGAATTCGGTGGAGGGAGATGTGATCATCGACCAAAGCAATTTATAATTTCAGAATAAAAACCTTAACACAACCGCATTCGGAATTTAATACTGAATTAAGAATTGGAACCAGAAGAAGAAAGAAGAACAAATTTTATTCATTTCAAGCACAAAAACTCAAGCACAACACATAGGTCCAGCCTCCCCTCTTTCCGATCACTCAAATGAAACTACCCCTCCATAGATGGGGTAAGCGAGATAATGCGGGAGAGGAGAGAAATTTTAAAATAAAATAAATAAATGAAAAAGCTGAGAAGTTCTTCTCCTTTGTGTCCCAGAAGGAATGGGATGGAGAATGGGATGTGTTGAGGAGGAGGAGCTCTCCTCCTTTTATTGGCAGAATTCGACCCCCGAAAGTGTGAGCGTTTTATACCCCATTAATGACCTCTTCACATGTTCCACCCTTCATTAATGTTGTTCAAAATTATCTTGGACGTCTCTCCTAAAAATTTCAGCTAATTTTAAAACCGGATGAAGGAGTTATGAATTTTTCATTCTCGATTTCTGTTTCTGGACGAAACTTCCAGGATGGTTCGTCCAAATGTATGTCGTTTAATGGACTCCTTAATGACTTCCAAACTTCCCCAAATTTCTTTTAGAGTCGGAAATATATGTACTCGTCATATCCCAGTTATAAACACATCATTTATATATTTGTAGGCCGAGTTTGATGTCCATTATGTTGGGTGGGTCCACGCTGTCCGCCCGGACAAATTCCCAACTTCAATGAATTTTTAGACCCTTTAGATGGCCGAATCAGCTCCTAGTCCAGAAGACAAAAATGAAGGAAATAAAATAAGTATTATAAAAAAATTTGAATCAGAAAATTTGGAATTTTATTTTTCCAGCAATGACCGAAATACCCCTGACTTAAAAATCTGTCAAAAATCCAGAAATAGTCGTTTTTCACATTTGGGTTCAAAATAACACTAAAACCTAAAAATATGACAATTACCCATCCAATAACACTTTTGTGGGATTATAAACAATGATATTAAATATAAATTAATTGAAAATATTTTCTCTATCACTACCCCAATGTTCTCGGTGAACATTAATGGCAGTTTACACAGCTACTTTTCAGGGAAAAGAAGGCTCAGGCAAGGGGATAATCTTTCGCCTTTCCTTTTTGTGATTTTCATGGAGTTTTTCTCACGCATCTTGGAATGCAGAAGGATGGGGTCTGGTGCGGTGGCTGGCACGGGCTGGAGTGGCTGGTGCGGGCGGGAAGGTAGGCGGAAGGGGGATGGTAGGGGGCTGGTGCGAGCTGGAATAGGTGGCAGGGGGCTGGTGTGGGCTGGATTGTAGGTGGTTGGGGGATATTGGGCATGTGTCAGGGGCTGGTGCGGGTTGGGATGTAGGAGGCCGGGGGCTGGTGAGGGCAGGAACTGGTGGCTGGGGCTGTTTTGCAGGTGGAAGAGGGCTGACATGAGTGTTTTGCAGGAGGCTGGGGGTGGTGGCTGGTGTGGTGGCTGGTGCGGGATGGATTGCAGGTGGCTGGGGGCTAGTGCGGACTTGAATGCAGGTGGAAGGGGGATGGAATGCTGGTCGAAGGAGGCTGGTTTCAGAAGTTGGGAGGATGGTGCGAGCTGATTCGAAGGTGGCAGGGGGGGCTATTGCGGGCTGGAATGTTGGTGGCAGCAGTCTAAAATGAAGGTGGAAGGGGGCTGGTGTGGGATTGATGTGGCTAGAGCAGAGAAAAATCACGGCATTACCGCGGCGTGACTACGGCGTAACCGCGGCGTGACCGCGGCTTAACCGCGACATGACCGCGGTGTGTTGGCCCAGTCCATCAACATTCGCGGGGCAACATCTTCCGGCCAGGAGCGAAGGGAGCGGGAGGAGGAAGGGAAACATTCCGGCCATCACCCCGCCGGCAGAAATTGTGATTAGTCAGTCTCAACATTGATCACAGGACTCATGGAATACTATCACTACGAACCACCGCGGGGTGTCATCCTGGAGCAGGGCCAAATCATGAAAATTCCGCGGCGTGACTGCGTCATGTTGGCCTGGTCCAACAACATCCACGGGGCAACATCTTCCGTCCAGGAGCGAAGGAAGTGTGAGGAGGCGGGGCAACATTCCGGTCGTCACCCTGCTAGAAGAAATTGTGATTAGTCAGTATCAACATTGATCAAAAGACTCATGGAATACTATCACTGCGAACTGTCACGAGGTGTCATCCTAGAGCAGGGCCAAATCACGGCGTGACCACGGCGTGACCATGGTGTGACCGTGGAGCGACCGTGGCATGACCGCGGTGTGTTGGCCCGGTCTAGCGACAACCGTGGGGTAGCATCTTCTGGCCAGGAGCGAAGGGAGCGGGAGGAGGCGGGGAAACATTCCGGTCATCGCCTCGCCGACAGAAATTGTGATTAGTCAGTCTCAACATTGATCACAAGACTCATGGAATACTATCACTACGAACTTCCACAGGGTGTTGTCCTGGAGCAGGGCCAAATCACGGCGTGACTACGGCTTGACCGCAACGTGACTGCGGCGTGACTGTGGCGTGACCACGGCCTAAATGCGGCATGACCACAACATGTTGGCCTGGTCCAGCGACATCTACGGGGTAGCATCTTCCGGCCAGGACCGAAGGGATCGGGAGGAGGTGGGGCAACATTCTGACCGTCACCCCGCCGACAGATGATAGAACTGATCAACTATTTAATATTCTATAACAAGGGATTTCCAGAGAAGGTTGTAGCGAGTGGCACAATAACACAACGTCTAAAGGGCAATGAAACGATGGAAAAGAATCATACACCCTACACAAACCATTTACAAATTCATTCACTTGGCCTAAACATGGAAATTTCATTTATAATATTCAAAGCTTGAAAAGGAAAGTGTCATGGTCAAGGCATATGCCTACTCAGGCAATGTCCTTTGAGTTAAACAAGTATGATAAGCCAATTTATATTATTCAAAGAAAACCAAAACTAACTAGCCACAAAACAAACACCAACAAGAGGCATATGAAAGAATCAAACCAAATCTAAACATGATACAAATAACTATCACTACTCTTTGGTTTAGAAGACAATGCACCTCCGTTGGAGGGGTTTTATTATAAAATAATGGAATTGCTTTATCACACAATTCATTTAATTATATTTAACATTTATTCTAAAACTCATTCAGCACAAATCAAATGCAATAATTTAAGCAACTAGATCAACATAACTATCACTGTGAGTTTTCGCAGACAACGCACCTCCATTGGATGGGTTTTATTATAAAAACATGACTTTATTTATCAAATGAAACAATTATATTAAAGAAAACTTATTCAAGATATGCAATTCAATATAATTAAGCAGAATTAAGAAAGAAGCTAAATTCAATTTAAAGCATTCTTGATTTAAAGAGGCTAGAAGATGGATCCTACCTCAAGGTGGAACCAAACCATCCACTTCAGCTCTTGGATCTTTCTAACTAAAATTTTTTTCTCCCCCATTGGGTATACGCACCTTCACACACATGCAAGGACACCTAGACCCTATGCACACACCCGCATGGCCATGAGCATGTGCAACGGGATCCTTGCACATATGCTTATATGCATATAACAGTCTCTACTCACCTATGTATGCATTTATATATATATACATGGGCAAACATAGCCCCATATGTGCATAATCACTTCCATGGTTGACTATACACGTAACGGGGGAACCCACATACATATACTTTCTTACCTATGCACATGCAGGCGAGTCGCCCTTAACTTGGCTACTCGAAACCAATGAGCAGGGATCAACACACTACACAAAGGATATTAGGAACATTAAAACACATAGAGGATGCTACATAACCAGTGAGAAACCAACCAACGACATTAAAGCCTTATCTCGATTGGGAGAACCAAATCCACCCTAACTAACACGAAATGATCCAACGCCCTACTGAAAATATAATATGGAGTCCAAAACACTGAAATCCCCAAATACATGAGGTACGAGACAGGTAGTAACCATATAATCTTACCTCAGATCAAAGCCAACAGACTCAATCAATTTAAACCCCATTTCCCCCCCTTCATAGAATATAATTACCCTTTGTCCACAGAAAGAAGTAAAATACCTAAGTGGCCAATGCGATAAAGAAAATAAAATAAAAACTAAGCTAAAACATACCTGTCTCCTATGACTATACACATCACCGCCCAACATATAAGAACCACAGTGACCCATGGGTCAAATCATGTTCCTGCAAGAAAGGGGGAAATAGATACATGTTTCAAAATGATACTATCAAATAGTATATTTCTATTAATTAACAATTATTCTTCCTATTAATGGTATATAATTAGTTTGACTCGAGTTTTATCTTAATTTGGTTTTGTTCGATACAATTTTTTATCCCACCCAATAATAAAAGTTTACTAGAGGACACAATTTCTAATCAAATAAAATATATCATAACAAAAAATGGATCCACACCTATGAAGAAGGTTGAACATGATAAGAAAGAATGTTTGATCATATAGTCTGATGAGTTATAAAAGGATAAACCAAAAAAACGAAAAACATTGAGAGTTCTTTAATTGCTCAAGTGAATATGTAATTTTCAAACAATAATAAACATGTGAAAGAAGAGAAAACCATGTTTCCTAAACATAAATGTTTAGAATGTGAGAAATAAGAAATATCAAAGAAAATCAAACACTTTTGAGCTACAAAGAAAAGTGCTCCAATATTGAGAAAAAACATAATAACTTAGAAGTTGATCAATCATGGAAGAAATTTTAGATGAAGAAATATTGACCAAGAAAAAGAAGTACAAGTAGTAATTGGTGAATCAAAACATGAGATATATTGTATTGATGTTTGAAAAATCCATATGTACCTAGAAAAACTAAATCTTGGAGAGAATTGAATTTTTTTCCAGAAACTTATGAGAACCCACCATTTGTGAAGCACTATATTGTATTACACCTTGCAAAATTAGTATAAACATAGTGAAATGTGAAACTATAGAGAAGAGAAAAATGATACCGAGATGCTACAGAAGAGAAAATACCATATGAATGATTCATTGGGAGCTGGATGAATCTGCGCTTAGGGAACATTTCTACCCTCTAGTATATTTCTATTAAGCAACAGTAAGATATATTTTTGAAGAAAGTAGCAAGTTTCAGTGATGGTGAATGGAAACGCGAAGTGAGTACAGGGCGTGCTTCACTGAGGTAGATCTCATAGGAGACAGATAATACCGGGAACACCTCGAGGAGTGGAGGGGAACTGGGTGATGGAGGGAGATGTCGACTGGGGTAGGCGGGAACTCTAGCTCGACAGGAGGTGATAATTGAGAGGGAGGAGAAACCGAGGGAAATCGATATTTGGCGTTGATGTGAACAAATTCTGGAGCCAGAATAGGAAGGCATCATCATAGTCAATGGAGGTAATTAGGGTGGATTGATGTGAAGGATGGTATTGGAGTATGATGGCGGAAATAGTGTGCGGGAATCTGAGGAGTGGACGGGAACCAGGATTAGGAGGAAGACGACGACTGGGGTCTGCGGGGACCATAGGTAACAAAATAAAAAGTGCAAGCATGGGGAGAAACCGAGGGAAACCACGTGCGGAAGAGGGAGTGAGGCAAAAGAAACTATATGATGCAAAGGAAGACAACAAACCCTAGGTTGATAAGAGATGAACCCCGAGCTAGAGGAGAATTCGAGGTAAACCGCGTGTTGAAGAGGGAGGGAGGGAGAGGAAGGGATTGACACGAAGAAGGTGCGTGGAAGTCAAGCAGAGAAAAAACGTGGGTTTCTGAATGTTGGACACGTGGAATGGAGAGGGACCAAGGATTAGTATAGTTAGTAGATACCATGTCTCCACTATGTTTTCTTTCAATAATATTTATGAAAGTAGTAAATTGAACATGCTGAAGAACCTCAATTCACTCCGAAATGTTTAGAGGTTTAGTTTCAGAATTATGAAATTACTTATTGTTTTTAGAAAAAAAATATATTATTCTTGATAACTATAGGTAAAGAGGAAGATGTAACATTTAAAATTTTCCTAGTGGGAAGAATATCATTGGGTCCATGTCATCACATAATAGCTTCAATGATGGTAACTTCATTATCACTGTTGATAATTTTAAATCTAATAATGATGAACCACCAAAGTATAATAAGTGGTTAAATATTCTATTTTATCACTCTAGGATAGATCCGTAAATTCCATGAGCTCACCTTTAGCTTGGGGATGATTCTAGAACATCTATATTTTTAAATATAACACCAAAATCTGATCATGATACACCTTGTTCATGTTTTCTCATACCCGAATCCAAGAAATATTAGAATAGTATTAACATATAATCTATAAGAAACACTGTTGTGGGAATATTTATATAGGGAATCAACCATGATAAATAATAATAATGCTAGTAAACATATACTATATCAATTGGTATGTTCTTTTGGGTAAAGATATCAAAATATAAGAAAGAATAAGATCACATGAAATCTTGGTTAAAGATGAGAATGTGGAAGTTTAATGTCATTGCACCACATTCTATGAGGGAATGGTGACAACGTAATGATTTCAATAAGGATAACTTTAATAAATAAGAAATAATTGGAGTATCTAACATAATGAGAAAAAGAAAACAATGTTTCCATGTGCCACAATATTTCTAACACGTCAATGGATAAATAAATCTTGGAAACATCACATTCTCATGTGCCACAATAAGTCTTGGTGAAATATGACACAAACCATACCCTAAAAAAACTAAATATTAAAAGATATAAATAAGAAATAATAATGGAGGTAGAAGAGGAATATTTACCTCTATCCATTTAAAGTAGAAGAACCTCATAAGGCATTTTTAGAGGTGGAATCCAGAATAACTATTTTTTTATCCTTAAAAAACAACACCCATCCCTACTGGGTAACCAATCCACCTCCACTGTGTACCTGATGGCCCTTATAAAAGGTCCACTACACTTTCCAGCCCACCTAGTACCTGGTACCCCTCCATTGGGTACCTTATAAAGGCTGTAGTTTTTTACAAACCCATTAAGAGGCACCTAGTGCATCCCAATTGAATACCCAATAACTACTGCAGTTTTTTGCGGTTAGCTACCACCCTAATATTTGGAAACCAACCCTCTAAATAACTATTAGCCTCAAATGAAAACACATCTCAAAGATGTATTAACTCTTGAAATTCCAATTCATATCCCAATTCTCAAAAATCTCCCTTCTTCAGGAAAAAAAAAAAATTTCCTCTAAAATTACCAACCCTCTAATTGTGTGGGTCATTAAAAACTCCCATCCATAAGAATTGAAATCCTTGAGAAGCATCCAAGATGATCCCCTGATTCCCAATTTAACCATCAAAATTTGATACCATCACTTTTTATCGATTCCAATTGTCCACAACTCCACCATGCAGATTCCCAATCTAGACTAACTGGTTATTCACCGAAAACCACTTGTCCCTCACTCAATGAATATCAATTATAATTAGAATAATGTATCTAATTCAAAAACCTATTTACCATACTCAAACATGTGAAACTATTCCAATTTACTTCTACACACTAATAACAAAATAGTGAACACATAATTGTTTATAAAAAGGAGGAGGAGGATCACTTGGAGGGGGTTGGCCATATCAGAGGAACACCGGAGGAGGTGGAGATGCCACCTAGGAGCAGCGTCGGTGGGGGAGGTGAGGTGTCCCACATTCTGTGGCAGCGGCTCATGGTGAGACTTCCTTGTTCGGTGTCAGCGAGGGGCACCGTCGCGAGGGGCACCATCAGTGGAGGAGGATCGGGGATAGGAGAGGCCGCGATGGGTCAGGGAAGGATGGTCGCATGTAGTGGGTATTGGGGATGAGGGCACCACTGTGAGAGACGTCGAGGGTTCGAAGGGTCGCGAGGGGCACCGTCAGTGGAGGATGATCAGGGAGAGGAGAGGTTGCGATGGGTTTGGGAAAGGAGGGTCACACATAGTGAGAGAAATATAGGGTTCGGAGGGTTACCGCTGTGAGAGACAAAGTTCTGAGGGTCGCGATCACGGGAGGATGGAGGAGGAGCCTGATGCGATTTGAAAAAAAAAGCGATTGGGGGAGAATAAAGGAGGAGCCCGATGGGATTTGAAAAAAGAAAGACAAACCAAATTTTTAGCCACAATAGTATATTCTAAATCGTGGTTATAAATAAGCTATATACATGGATCTATAAAACCGTGGCTCTAGATCTGTGGCTATAGCTTAAATTTCTAGTAGTGTATTGGGCTTGTATTCCGGCCCTTCTTACTTTCAGTACTCTTTTTCTATATAGTTTACTTTTTTTTTGTATCTTGCTATGTGCTTGGTTTAGTGTGTTTATAGGATATAAAGGCAATGCCTTCCTGGTTTTAGGGAATACGCCTTTTGGTGCTAGTCTCTAGCCCCTGACCTATGGAAGGCGGTCTTGGGGTAGTCATGGCACGGGCCCCGGGGGATGGGTCGTGACAAATTGGTATTAGAGGAGTCAGTTCTACCATAGAACATTGGACTCTGATATTATTTTTAATGATAATAGTGTTAAGTGTAGTGAGTGTGGTTATCAGTTTAGGGAATCCAGTGTCGGTGCGGTGGCCGACGTATCCATACACTAGGACCCTGACTTCTGATTTCTGACTTAATGCACAAAAAACTGATTGTGTGTGTGTTTTCAAGAGTTTTCTTTGTGATATCTTTGAGTCAGCTCACTAGTTATAAATTTTTGACCATGGTGCACCTATTTATTTTCAGGATGCCTCCATGCAGACAACGAGCTAGGGTTCCTGGTATAGTATACACTGATAGCCTACCGAGTGATGAGGCCTCGGTGCAGGGCCCTCTTCCAGTAGAGGCACCAACGATACCATTACCCGTTGGGCCACCGATGCCACCAGCTACAATAGTAGAGGGTGCATGAAACTTGAGCGTGTTTCCTGAGTTCCAGTGCTAGAGGCCATCCAAGTTCAGGGGAGAGATGGACCCACAGGCGGTTGAGGATCGGATGGAAGTCATAGTGAGAGTCTTCCGACTGGTAGGGATACCATCTGATCTCATGATGATCCTTACCGCCAGCCTTCTACAGGCAGCAGCAGGCAGATGGTGGAGCTTGATGCTCTAGGTTCACGATGAGGTGACGCTTCTCTGGGAAGACTTCGAGAGCCTGTTTCAGGCAGTGTTTGTTCCAGCGACTCTTCGTGTAGTGCGCATGCATGAGATTCTTCACCTGTAGCAGGGCAGTATGACTGCGACTCAATACTCAGCAAGGTTCACTGACCTCTCATGCTACTCCACTGATATGGTCCGAGACCCATTCTTCATGGCCCGGACCTTAGAGAAGGGGCTTAGGCGAGAGATCAGGGCATCAATGATTTATCTCAGCATCCCGACACAGGCATGGATATTAGAGCGAGCCTTCTTAGTGGAGAGTTTTCTTACTGAGCAGTCACCAACAGCGAGACCAACCACCGGACATCACGTAGTAGAGTCTTCTGCAGCTAGAAGCAGACAGATGTCACAAAGGTCCAAGAGGACACGACCTACAGGTGGACGACTGCATGATTCAGGGTTGGTTGTGCGGGGCACCCGAGGCAGATCCAGTCATGCGAGGAGCAGACAATGTTACGCATTTGGTAGGTAGGGTCACATGGCTCATGACAGTACAACCCATCGTATGGATGATCAAGAGATGGTAGAGGGACCACCCAGGCAGAGACAGAGGTTCGACCGAGGTGGTCCATAGGGAGCAGGCAGACGTGGCATATGAGCTGTCCGTGTAGCTGGTGGTGGGCGATGATTCGAGATGTTACCGCCACCAACACCAGGTGGTCCACCCCGACCATAGGGAGAAAGTGGACAGGGGTGAGCTCAGATCCAAGAAATTGAGACCTACGACCATGACGCTCTGGAGATGATACGAGGTACGATCTGTGTCTACTCCACCTTAGCTGCAGTACTTATAGACACATGTTCCATTCATTCTTTTATTTCCACTGCCCTTGTTCAGATCTTGGAGATTCCGATGGATCCATTGGCTTGATCCTTACGGCTAGATATTCCTACGGGACCAGATTCGATGATTATGCACTAGTTCCGGCAGTGTGAGATTACTCTAAGAGGCGAGAGCTTCGGTTGGGATCTCCTAGTAGCAACGTTGAGGCCTTGAGATGTCATCTTGGGTATGGACTGTTTAACTACAGTCCATTCTCAGATTGACTGTATTAGGTGCAAAGTGTGGTTTGTCCGCACAGATGGGGTCATGTTTACCTTCACTGGAAAGAAGGGAGCCTTTTCAGCATAGGATGGACTTACCCGAAGGAGAGTGCAGCTGATCACTCATCAGTTGGCTAGCCTTACCCTTAGAGCAGTTGATGTGGAGAGTTTGATCTATCTTGTAGTGGTGGACTGGTACGCAAATGTCTTCCCTGATGATGTCCCGGGTCTACCTCCTCACAGATAGGTGGACTTTTACATTGACTTGTACCCCGGGATGACGCCGATATCTACACCAGCGTATCAGATGGCTCCCACGGAGCTTCGTGAGCTGCGGGTATAGCTAGAGGACTTGTAGGTGAAGGTATTCATCCGGACCAGTGTTTCTCCTTGGGCAGCCCTGATTTTGTTCACCAAGAAGGCGGATGGGATCTTGAGACTTTGTGTTGACTATCAGTTCCTGAACCAGGTGACCGTGAAGAACAAGTGCCCACTCCCAAGGATTGACGACCTCTTTGATCTGCTGAAGGGAGAACGATGGTTCTCAAAGATAGACTTCAGATCAAGCTATCACCAGCTCAGATTATGAGACGAGGATGTGCAGAAGACGTATTTCAGATGTCGGTACGACCACTACGAGTTCTTGGTTATTCCATTCAGCATGACCAACGTTCCAACAGTGTTCATGGGACTCATGAATAGGATCTTTCAGCCATACCTTGATCACTTTGTAGTAGTCTTCATTGATGACATTCAGATCTACTTGGCTACAGAGGAGGAGCATGCCTTTCACTTATAGGTAGTTCTGGACACACTCCGAGATCACCAGCTTTATGGTAATCTCTCAAAGTTCCAGTTTTGGATCCAAGAGGTTCACTTTCCGGGACATGTCATCTCGGAGGCTGGAGTTGCGGTGGATCCAACAAAGATTGATACGATACTTTCTTGGGAGCCACCCAGGAGTGTGACGGAGGTATGAAGTTTCCTGGGTTTGGTTGGATACTATCGGAGGTTTGTGCCAAATTTCTCCAGAGTTGCAACACCTTTATCAGAATTTATGAAGAAGGGGAACCCTTCGTGTGGTTAGAGAGATGCCAAAAAAGTTTTTAGGAGCTCAGGTAGAGGCTGACTAGTGCCCCCCATCTTGAGGATTTCAGAAGAGGGCGTTGGGTACGTAGTCTACTACGATGCATCAGGGACTGGACTCAGATGTGTCCTGATGCAGGAGCGAGCAATGATCGCATGTGGTTCTCGACAGCTAAGACAACATGAGCAGAACTACGCAACCCATGACCTAGAGTTAGCAGCAGTGGTCTTTTCCTTGAAGATGTGGCAACATTACTTGATGGAAGAACATTTTATAGTATACTCAGATCATAAGAGTCTCAGGTATATCTTCTCGCAGAAGGACCTGAACCCGAGACAACGACGTTGGATTGAGTTCATCCAAGACTATGACTTCGAGATAGTCTATACTCCCTGGAAGGGGAACGTTGTAGCAGACACACTCAGTAGGAGATCTGGTATATAGCTGCTAGGTGAGGCAACGGAGTAGCTGGACGCTTTGCAGATATCCTTTGTGGATCGTGATGGAGCAGCTTTTATTCAGTCTCTTATAGTCACTCCCCCACTTCTTCAGTGATTTAGGGAGGTGCAATGGGGGGACATTGACTGTGAGGCTCGACATGATCAGATATCCACATGACAGACACCTAATGGATTTTCTGAAGGTGGGGAGCACGTCATCCTTTTCAGAGGACCTACCATGGTACCAGTGTCACTTTGGGATGAAGTGTTGAGGTAGTTCCATACACCCACTCTAGTGGTAAATCTAGGAGTGTAGAATATGTACTAGGATCTCCGACAACAACATTGGTGGCTGGGAATGAAGAGAACAGTAGCAGAGTTTGTCTCTCGGTGCCTCACTTGTCAGTAAGTGAAGGTGGGGCATCAGGTACCAGCAGGCTTGGTTCAATCTTTAGAGGTCCCAGAGTGGAAGTGGAATGGGATATCTATAGACTCCGTGACATGAATTCCACATATATCTAGGGGTTATGATTCTATTTGGGTGATCGTCGACCGACTCACCAAGTCGGCTCACTTCTTATCGATCAGAGAGCAAGGTTCAGTAGAGATCTTGGGATTCCTCTATGTGCAGGAGTTTATGCGGATAAATGGAGTACCCTTGACGATTTTCTCTGATCGTGATACACAATTCACTTCCCGGCTATGGAAGGGGTTGCAGGAGGCTTTCGGGACACAACTTCGTATGAGCACCGCCTTCCATCCTCAGACGGATGGTCAGACTGAGTGGACCATTCAGACCCTCGAGGACATGCTACGTGCTTGTGTCCTCGACATTGGTCGTAGTTGGGAGAATCACTTGCCTTTGGTGGAGTTTTAATACAACAACAACTATCACTCCACCATTGGGATGGTACCTTTCGAGGCTTTGTACGGGAAACCTTGCAGATCACTTCTATGCTGGACTGACCCAGGGGAGTCAGCACTCATGGGACCAGATATGGTACGGGCTACCACGGAGAAGGTGCAGGTCATCTAGGAGAAGATGAAGACTACACAGAGCAGGAATAAGTCTTATGCCGATAGGATACAAAGACCTCTGGAGTTCGAGGATGGTGACCATGTCTTCCTACAGGGCTCACCTCGACGAGGTTTGCAGAGATTTGGCCAGGGTGACAAGTTATCTCTGAGGTTCATCGGACCCTTCCAGGTCCCCAACAGAGTTGGCGAGGTGGCTTACCACCTAGCTCTTCCTCCTCAGTTGCACCAGGTGCACGACGTATTCCACGTATCCTAGCTGAGGAGATAAGTGCATGACCCATCACACGTCATCGACCACGACGAGCTGAACATTGACTATGGGGTGACATTTACGGAGGTTCCAGTGGGGATTGAGGATCGACAGGAGCGAGTCCTTCGTGGGCAGTCGATACCTCTGGTGTGCGTTCACTGGAATCATGAGAACCTCCAGGAGAGCACATTGGAGTGGGAGGATGAGATTCGTGCTCAGTACCCCCACTTGTTTTCCTACTTTTGTGTTGTGGATTTTGGGGACACAAAGCCCTGAGGTGGGGAGAATGTAAAGACCCAGAATTTTCATGTAATTTTTTTAATTATATGGGAATTTTTCGAGTCTTCAAAAATTGACGGCGCGTGATTACGAGGCCCGATGTTCCCGGAATGAATTTCTGGACTTTTCTTCAGGTACGTTTAGTAAACGTATGAGCAAGTTTTTGTAACTTTTAAACTGGTGCTCAAAATTGAAATCCGAGGGCATCGTTGAACTCACAGCGCCGATATTTGCTTAAGGAGACCTTTACCTCAACCGCAGTGGGTCGAGGGTGAAAGATAGTTTTTTACTTTTTCATGGAAAAATAAAAAATAAAATTGTTTAACATTTTTATTTTTTATTTGAAACTCCCATGTGGATGTTAAGAGGTGGGTCCCACCAGAACTAAACATCCTATGTGAATGTAAAGAGGTGGGGACCACCCTAACCCCTTCAATGGGAGAAAACCTCTCAACTCCCCTAAATCAATTATGCCAACTCCCCATTTAATTGTTGGATCCAAATAACAATTATTGAGACGTGTCCACATTTTTAATTGTGCCAACATAATTGATCTACTTAATTAAAATCATGTTTGCTTTTTCATTTTTGGTGGAATTGGGGAAAGGATTGGAAAAGGAAAATTGGGAGAGAACCTTGGAGGGATTCTTTATCCTCCAACGAAGAACGCACTCCGGAATTGAAGAACGAGGAAAACATTTGAGCTAACTTCGGAAGCTTCTTGCAGAAGCGACGAACGTTGAAGCCACTATTCCCAACGACTTCGTCTTCTTCCACACGACCTCCGTCAACAAACCTCTGAGGTAGGGGTTTAATTATGTGTGATTATGGAATCCCAAGTTCTTCCCTTCTAAACAAAGAACGCAGATCAACTCTCTAACTAGTTAATCCACAGATGATTTCTTTTTGTGGGTTTGGGAATAATCATTTCTGAAGGTTGTAGGGTTTGACGTTCTTATTACAAGTTTTATTAAGCCACTTGTTACCACCCTAATGCGGAGGGTGTGGTCCAAACGAACATGGCTCGACCTCTCCATATTTCGTTTCTTGAGTTTTTGTTGTTTTCCTCGCTTTGGAAGAAGGCGACGGCCGGTGTCGGCGAATGGAACCGGTGGAACTCAGATACAACAGTCGACACACCGCTGACTGTGATGAAGGCTGCGGTGCAATCGTAGCTGCCCGGTGGCCCCCGCGCCGCACCGCGGTCACCCCCCTGCCAGGTCGGGCCGCCCAATGTGGGTCGGGCTGCCCAGAATGGGCCGGGTCGCCCAGCGCAGGCCAAGTCGGTCCGACCGGGTCGGATCGGACCCAGACTAGATTCGACCCATTTCCGCTCTTTTGGCCATAACTTTGGCACCGAGTGTCCTTTTGAAAAACTATTTACAGTGCTGGAAACCTTGGAGCAAGAAGGTCCCTTTGGTATAACCCTAAAAAAACCTAAAAGAACCATAAGAGGGACTTACCCAAGGAGAACTGCCTTCGATCTACCAAGAAACCCCTCTGATTTGCCTCCAAAACGAGCTAAGGATCTCCCCCTACCTCTAAAAACCAGAACTCCCATGTGAGCCACGAGTGGGAGGAATAATGAGGAGAAAATGGTAAATCCAAAGTGTCCCGTGACTTAAAAACCCAAACTTTAAGTGGCCACACGGTTACAACGCACGATTTGGAAAACCATGCGCCAGCCGTGCGGTTTCCACTGTCTCACCCACGGACTTCATATTGTTTTCCCACATGGTCTAACAAACCGTGTGCCACCTGTGTGGATCCTGTGTGGGTCTGATGACGTACTGAAGGTGTACTAGGATTCTGTGTGGGTCTGATGACGTACTGACGGTGTACTAGGATCCTGTGTGGGTCTGAAGACGTACTGACAGCGTACTAGGATCCTACGTGGGTCTGACGACGTACTGAAGGTGTACTAGGATTCTGTGTGGATCTGACGACATACTGAATGTGTACTAGGATCCTGTGTGGGTATGACGACGTACTAACGGTGTACTAGGATCCTGTGTGGGTCTGATGACGTACTGATGGTGTACTAGGATCCTATGTGGGTCTGACGATGTACTGATGCTGTACTAGGATCCTGTGTGGGTCTGTCGACGTACTAACGGTGTACTAGGATCCTGTGTAGGTCTGACGATGTACTGATGATATACTAGGATCCTGTGTGGGTTTGACGACGTACTGACGGTGTACTAGGATCATGCGTGGGTCTAACAATGTACTGACGGTGTACTGGGATCCTGTGTGGGTCTGAC
Organism: Viscum album; assembly: GCA_963277665.1. Taxonomy (NCBI): domain Eukaryota; kingdom Viridiplantae; phylum Streptophyta; class Magnoliopsida; order Santalales; family Viscaceae; genus Viscum; species Viscum album. Next base: position 732,449,875 of record OY728155.1, read on the forward strand.
GACGTACTGACGGTGTACTAGGATCTTGTGTGGGTCTAACGACGTACTGACGGTGTATTAGGATCTTGTGTGGGTCTGAAGACGTACCGACGGAGTACTAGGATCCCGTGTGGGTCTGACAATGGTGTACTAGGATCCTATGTGGGTCTAACAACGTACTAACGATGTACTAGGATCCTGTGTGGGTCTGACGATGTACTGACGATGTGCTAGGATCCTGTGTGGGTCTATAATTTGGGATCCTTTGTGGGTCTGCAACTTAACAGAGTAAGATGATTCAATGGTTACATCTAATCATCTCTACTACTATACCTAAGATATACTTGGTGTGAGCTGAGTCCGTACCTGTGTGGTACTTTCCTTTGTGGTAATACCTTGGTGGTATTCTTCTGTGTGGTGTACCTATGTGATACTTACCTTCGTGGTATTCCTTCCTTTTTGGAACAGTTGATCTTTGGGATTTTGGGTTGGACCTTGTGTTTCCTCATGATTTAGATGGGTATACCTGATAACTTAGGTATAAGTATGGGCATATACCTAAGTAGGGTTTTCAGTTTATCTCATGCCTTGTGGTTTATCCTTTGTAGATTTTGTGAGACCTTGAGGGTCTCAGGGTCCCTACTGAGTATCGTTATACTCAACCCTGCACGGGCTATGCCCGCACCCTATTTTTTTGGTGTAGATGACCGACAATGTTGATCGAGGCTGAGGGTACCAGGACTGGACGGTGCCCGGAGGTGGACTTTATGACATGACGGTACACAAAGGAGATGAGTGGAAGTGGAGTGCTGAGGAGGCGATCTGTACTTACCCTTTAGGTAGGAAACTCGGAGGATGACCCAGTAGTTGTCTTTATCTTTCTTCAGTTGTATTGTATTTAAGTTGTACTTGTACCTTTACTGTTGGGCTTGTATTCTGGCCCCTCTTACTTTCAGTACTCTTTTGCTATATAGTTTACTTGTGTTCGTATCTTGCTGTGTGCCTAGTTGAGTGTGTTTATAGGATATAAAGGCAAAGACTTCCTGATTTTAGGGAATACACCATTCGGTTCTAGTCACAATCCCCTGGACTATGGAAGGCGGGCTTGGGGTAGTCACGGCATGGGCCCCGGGGGACGGGTCGTGACAATATGTATGTAATTTTATAACTTCTATTTGATTTTTAGAAATTGAGTTCTTAATTTAATTAATTATTTTGGTGAATTAATTAATTGAGGAGATGTGAAATTGGGGATTTTGAGATTATAGATTGAGATAATTAATTGATGAATTAGTTATTAAATATTTAGTTTACTTAATTGAGATAATTAATTGATGAATTGATTTTGAGATATTGAGTTTGTTGAACTGATATGATTAATTTATGAATTAATTATGAGATATTGATCTTGTTGAACTGAGATAATTAATTGATGAATTAATTATGAGATATTGAGTTTGTTGAATTGAGATAATTAATTGATGAATTAATTATGAGATATTGAGATTGTGGATCAGATAATCAATTGATGAATTGATTATGAGATATTGAGATTGTGAATTATATATCTAATTGTGGAATTAATTATGGGATATTGAATTGGGGGATGCTGATTAATTAATGGGTGATTTAATTAAGGGAATTGAAGTGCTTAATTAATTAGGGAATTAATTAAGGGGAATTATGTGATGACTAATTATTTAATTAGTAATAAAAGTTATGTGGATAGTTAATTGGGGAATTAATTATGTGTTGATGAATGGTAACACAGTCATTCAATTGTGAAGTATAAATTGTAACATCGTCATTCAGTTGTGAAATTATGAATGGGAACATGGTCATTCAATTGTGTGAGGTATGAATGATAACATGGGAATTAAAGTATGAATTATGAATGAGAACATGGTCATTGAATTCTGTGAAGTATGAATGGTAACATGGACATTCAAGTGTGAATTAAATAATGGTAACAATGAAATTCTGAGATATGACATCCTTTGGGAATACTTTGGGATCTGGCTTGAGACAGAGATAATATTGAGGTACGAGTGTCTATAGGAACCTGAGGCTTTTGTGGTTAAATAAAGAATAATTGATAACGTGATAAATATTTATTTATGTATTTTGCTTTATTATTTATACAACTTCATACACTATTATTTGACTGGATATTGTTTCAGACGCCGTTGGTAGTGGAATACTGAGTTGTACTCACACCCTACTCAGGATACCTGATCAGTACCCAAATAGATTTCATGGTTGCATGATAGGATAAGGGCAAAGGCCCTGTGTTAGATGACTGAGTTGGGATGGATCATGGATGAGGGAACCAGATGTGGTTCAAGACTCTCTTGGGAGTTTTTAGTGTCTTTACTTTTGATTTGGATTTTGACACTTGATAAGTACTTTAGCATGGAATATCTACAATTAGTTTTGTATTTATATTTCTAGTTTTGGTCATTTTGTGATATTGACATCTTTCTGGTTATGATTATATATTTGGTTATGTTTTATCTATTTTCTGCTAATTTTTTTTCTTTTACAAAGAGGGTATAGTCTCCCCAAGACTGATATTAGACCCTTGTTACTAGTCGGAAGCCTCTGGCATATAGGGAGGCATGCTTGAGGTCATGAGACTGAATGGATTAGGGAACCAATGTGTGGAACCCGAGTCGAGACCTTGAAAAGTGGTATCAATGGTAGTTTTATTTTCTTTTTCTTTTGTCTTACTATTTGGGAAATGTAGATAGGAGACTAATAAGAGTCGGGTCTTGGTTATGAGATTTTTTATGAGTAGTTAACCCATGTATGTGGGAGAACCCAAGTGCCCAGGGTGGGATTGTTGATATTGTTGTTTGCTGTTATAGTTGAATATTATTTCACCTTGGGTGACACACTTGTGGTGTGATGTGATTTTTGTTTCTGATATTTTCTGAGAATTGAATAATGTCCTGGAATGGCAGGAGAGTTGAGTATGCATGAATCATTCTAGGCACTCAGGATTATTTTTGTAATATGCATCATTTTAAGAACACATGGGAAAATAAGTTATGGGTAACTTGTTGAAGTTTAACTTTTTTTCCTTTCTTGTGAAATCGAACTGAAAATGATTCCTAAAATGAAATTGAGAAAGATTTTAAAATGATGTAAGATGAGAATAAATGAGTTTTTAATGAGAAAATTTAATACGAGAATGTGTTTACCCTTATTAACTAGGGCCTATGTGTAGGGTGGTTAAGGGTAGTAATAACACCTCAGTTTTGACTGTGTGGTAGAGTTTTGGGAAAAAAGGCTTGTTGTAATTTTATTTTATGTAAACATGTTAATGTTTTGAAATTTGTACTAAGGTGCATGTTTGGAATTATAGAGGTATGCCTCCATGATGACACTTGTTGAGAGGATGATAAGATGATATGGATGGAGATGATCTACTAGTAGTGGGACCTAAGGCACCAATTGTGCCGGGGTGAGGAAGTAGGGGAATGGTTTCGAGAGAACTTTTCTCGCTTCATAAAATTCATAGAAAGATACTTAGGGTGGGTTGTGAAGAGTATGTCTAATCTGAAGAGGGAGTTTCAGTTATATTAACCTTCAACTTTTACGGGATAGGGTGGACCTATGGTATATGATTTCTAGGTTGAGTCCCTCAAGATGATACTTGACTATTTAGAGACTCTTGCTGAGAGGAGGGTCCAATTAGATGAATATATGCTATGAGGATCAGTGAAGCGCAAGTGGGGAATTCAGGTGCATAATGGATAGGCTGATAGTATGCTATGGAAGGACTTATTGGAGAGGTTCTTGGAGTACTTCTATTCAGAGATGTTGAGGAAGGAGAGAGTAGATGAGTTTATGAGGTTGAATAAGGGGAGTATGTCCATGATGGAATAAGTAAAATTCTTTATATACTTGTATCACTTTTCTCTAGTGTTGGCAGGGGATGAGATGACTACGGTGAGTTATTTCTGGTATGGACTTAAATGTGAGATTAATTCCCAAGTTAACATATTTCGGTTAAGGAAGTTTTCCAAGATAGTGGATCGGGATCTTAGAGGCGAGGGGAACCTAAAAGAGGATTCTAGTGAAAAATAGATATTTTTAGTTGGATTATTAGTAGGTATGACTTCTAAGAGCATGAAGCATTGTTATGAGGGTTTTAGTCATGGGAATGGTAGGAAGAGTGGCTAGGGGGAAGGGTCAATCACTTAGGACCTTACTCGGATTGTATGCCACTAGTATGGTAGGTAGGGACACTATCATAGAATTATCCCTGACCACTAGAAGAGTGCTAGTCTTATAGTAAGATGAGACATCTACAAAAGTTATGAAGGACCCAATGACAGACGGTCAGTGAGGCTGCAACTAGGCAGAATCATAGTGTAGGAAAGGGATCTTCTACACCATACCAAGCTAGCAACTAAATTTATACTAGTCATAGTGTTAGAGGTAGTGGATGTGGAGTTTCTAGGAAAGAGCACCCGTACTAGCAGGGTGGTGCAACTTAGGACAGTCAGACTGTATCATAGGGAAGAGGGGCAAGACAGTTGCATGCGATGAAGACTACACTTGTGGATAGTGAGGCTGAACCATCGATAGTGAGAGGTAATATTGTTGTAGCTTCTATATTATCTAGTGACTTATTTGATATTGGTGTATCTCATTCTTTTATTTTTACACAACTTGTTAATGGTTTGAGACTGATAGTGGATTTTGTGATTGGGGTGTTGACTATAGACACACCTCTAGGAACATGGTTGAGGGACATCTTTTTGTGAAAGGGATGTTCTCTAAAGGCTGGAGAGTATCTATTTCTATTGGATCTTTATATCCTTGAAATTTTGGGTTTTGAACTAATTCTAGGTATGGACTAGTTAGTATCATACCAAGCCCACATTGATTGTTACCATAGGAGAGTGACTTTTACATCTCCTAAGGGAGAAAACTATATTCACCGTAGAGAGTGGGATATCTAGGAAGGCCAAGAAGGGATAATTTTTCAATAACTAGGAGATCTCATAGCCCAGGTTTCTAGTATATTGTTGACTGACAAAGTTATAAAATGGTATGTCTTTCCATCCATAGTGGAAAGGTTCCAAAATGTCTTTCCTGAATACTTCTCAAGGCTTACACTTGAGAGAGATGTGGAATTCACCACTGAACTCATGCTTGGGGCTGATTCAGTTTCTATTCCAACATAAAAAATGACACTAAAAGAGCTTCAAGAGATCAAGAATTAGCTGTAGGAGTTTGAGGATAAAGGATTTATCCATCTAAGTACATCATCTTGGGGTTCACCAGTGTTGTTTGCTAAGAAGGCCGATGAGGGTTTGTGCTTATTTGTTGACTAATGGAAGTTAAGCCAGATGATAGTGAACAATTATTAAACTCTTCTATGTATTAATGATCTGTTGGACCATTTGAGAGGAGCTTGTGTCTTTTACAAGATATAATTGAGATTAGGGTATCATTAATTAATAGTTTGGACTTCTGATATACCTAGCACTGATTTCAGAAGTAGGTATGGCCTTTTTGAGTTTGTCGTAATGCCCCGTAATGCCATTTGGGTTGAGGAATGGACCAGTAGTGTTTATGGACTTGATGAAAAAGATATTTCATCCGTACCTGGATTATTTTGTGGTAGTGTTTGTGGATAAAATCTTTGTGTACTCCAAGACTCATGAAAATCATTCCCAACATATTGACATCATCTTGAGTACATTGAGAGAGCATTGGCTATATTCCAAGCTTTCTAAGTGTTAGTTTTTTATTGATCAGGTACACTTATTGGGTCACATCATCTAAGAGTAAGGTGTGTCAACAGACCCAAAGAAGGTCCAGGTAGTGGTTTCTTAGTAGTATCCCAAGAATGTGTTTGATATTTATAGCTTTATGGGTTTAACTAGATATTATCGGAGGTTCATACAAGACTTTTCCCATTTGGAAGTACCAAATTTAGGCTTGAATATAAAGGGTATAAAGTTTTAATGGTTTGAATCATGCGAGGATAGTTTCCAAGAGCTGAAGAAGCATTTGACACCAACACAAATATTGTTCCTACTCGAGCCAGGTGAGGAGTATATGGTGTATTTTAATGATTATATGATCAAACTTGGAGCAGTGTTGATGTAAGGATATCAATTTGTAGTGTATGTGTCTCAGAAATTGAGGAAACATGAAAAAAACTACCCTATGCATGATCTCGAGTTGGAAATAGTTGTTTATGCCTTGAAGTGTTGGTGACACTATCTGTTTGGTGAGAAATTTATAGTGTTTACGAATCACGAGAGTTTAAATTATATCTTCTCCTAATGTGATTTGAATCTCCAATAGTAGAGATGGGTTGAGTATATGTAGTCATTTGATTTTGAGTTAGCATATACACATTAGAAGGGAAATAATGTGGTGGATGCTTTGAGTAGAAAAACTCAGACTCAGGCTATTCAGAAGTCTAGTGATGAATGGAAGATGATGACTTTACTAGCTGAGATGCACGTTGTGTTTCAGGAGAGTCAGGAGAAAATGACTCTGGTATCTATTTCAGTGGAGTCTACACTTTTGAGATGTATTAGGGATAGATAGTATGAGGACCCAAAGTTCTTGAACTTGAGGGAAATCATTGAAGGTGGGGAGTCACATTTTGATTGGACCATAGATGATAATAAGATCATCTATATTAGGAATTGGGTTGTTGTGCCGATGAACATGTGGGAGGAGCTAATGCATGAGTTTCATGTCTCAAAGTGGGTGGTACATCCAGGTGTGACCAAAATTTACCATGACCTACGATGAAAGTTTTGGTGTCCGGGCATGAAAAAAGAGACAGTAGGTTTCGTGACATGATGCTACACATATCAGAAGGTGAAGACCAAGCATCAATGACTTTGTGGTTTACTACAACTATTTCCCATTTCAGAATGGAAATGTGACAATGTTACTATGGACCTTATGGTGGATCTCCCGAGGATGCCTAAGAAGAATGAAGCTATTTAGGTTATTTTGGATAGACTGACAAAGTTAGCACATTTTATGGATATATGTAAGACTTTCTCAGTGGAGCAGTTGAGAGAACTGTATATTCAGAAGATAGTATATCTACATGGGGTGCCATAAACTATTATTTCAGACCCAAATTCATGTTTTACTTCACTCTTCTAGTAGATATTACAAAAGTAATTTGATATTCATGTTTTTTTGAGTATGGCTTTCCACCCACAGATAGATGGGTAGTCAGAGTGTACTATATAGGTGCTTGAGGATATGATGCGAACATGTGTCTTTGACTTTAGTGGGTCTTGGGAGAAGCACCTAGCACTAGTGGATTTTTACTATAACAATAATTATCAGGAATCTATTCAGATGGTACCATATGAGGCTCTTTATTGTAGGCCATGCAGATCAAATCTATGCTAGATGAAGGCAGGTGAGTCCGAGCTGTTGGGACTGAGTCTTGTGCAGAATACATCAGAGTGGGTATAACTGATTTAGAAACATATATCTATGACTAAAAGTATACAAAATTCACATGCTAATAGAAATTTAAGAACCCTAAAGTTTATATAGGGTGATCATGTATTCCTTCAACTGTCTCCTAGGTTGGGTCACTGCATGATACAAAGACAAGGTAAGCTGGCACCCTGGTTCATTGGACCATTTGAGGTTGTGAAGATAATCAGGACAATGGTGTACCAATTGTCTCTTTCATAATGATACAGTGCAATGTATGATGTTTTCCATGTGTCACAACTATGACAGTATCACCCCAACCCTTCTCATGCGATCAATGTGGATGATGTTGAGCTTCAGATAGATGCGTCCTTTGAGGAGCATCCAATACGTGTGTCATATCATAGTGAGAAAGTATTTTAGGGAAATACCATGCCGATAGTTCATGTATTTTAGAAACATGGATGTGTTCAAGAATAAACTTGGGAGAGAGAAATAGATATGCGGGCTCAATGACATGATCTTTTTTGACTTGGAATATTAGATATACTTGGGAGTAAAACTCAAGGGCGATCTGTTATAAGGTGGGGATATTGTAAAACTCCAACATTTTATAGAGATTTATTAGGCTCATTTACAAGTAATTGTTTTTCTTTTTGTTGATTAGTTTTCATTTTGGTTTTACCTTAGGGTATGTTTGGGTGAAATTTAGAAATTTTGGAAGAAAAGAGGCAAGTGATGGTTGGTGCATGGTTTTCCCAAACCGTGTTCCCCAAACCAGAAAACTATACAACCATGGAAAGTAGGGATTTGCATGGTTGGTGAATAGTTTTTCAAACCATGTTCCATAATAGGAGAAACAATTCACCCCCTAGATGAGTCACATAGTTAGGTTCATGGTTAGGATAAACCATGCACCCCGAGCAGCAAACTGTGCGTACGAGATTTTACTCACCCAAAATTTATTAAAATATTTCCCAAACCCCCATATAATAACCCCAAATTCCGTAGGCCGACCCATAATTGATTTAGCTCAATTCTAGAGCCTCCTAGAGGTATTCTAAGGCCACATGACCTCCGTTTATGGTGATTCAAAGCCTAGTTGGCAAATCTGCACGTCTTCGAGTATGTGGTTTCCTATCTCTCTCCCATTCTTCTCCCATCCATTGTAGGGTTGTTTTATTCCCTATTTTGGTTGGATATAGACATAGGATTTTGGATCTAGATCTAGATTTAAGGGATCTTTATTTTTTCAATCTTGATTTAGGGTTTAAGGTCCGAATCACATTCTACGTCATTAATCCATCAAAACTGGGGATTCTTCCATTTTCGAAAATTGTAGAAAAAAAGTGGTCTATAATTCAAATCCCACAGTCTTGATTGAAATTATGTATATTTAATTTTATAATTTCTATTTTATGTTTATAAATTGAGTTCTTGATTGAATGAATTAGTTTGGTGAATTAATTAACTAGGGAGATTGGGGATTCTGAGATTATAGATTGAGATAATTAATTGAGGAATTAATTATGAGATATTGAGTTTGTTGAAGTGAGATAATTAGTTGATCAATTAATTATGAGATATTGAGTTTTTTGAATTGAGATGATTAATTGATGAATTAATTATGAGATATTGAGTTTGTTGAATTGAGATAATTAATTAATGAATTAATTATGAGATATTGAGTTTTTTGAATTGAGATAATTAATTAATGAATTAATTATGATATTTTGAGATTGAGAATCATATAATTAATTGATTAATTAATTATGAGATATTGAAATTGTGAATCATATAATTAATTGTGGAATTAATTATGGGATATTGAATCGGGGGATGCTGATTAATTAATAGGTGATTTAATTAAGGGGATTGAAGTGCTTAATTAATAGATGAATCAATTAAGTGGAATTATGTGATGAATAATTTTTGAATTAGTAATGAAAGTGATGTGGATAATTAATTGTGGAATTAATTATGTGTTGATAAATGGTAAAGCGGTCGTTCGATTGTGAAGTATGAATGGTAACATGGTCATTCAATTGTGAAATTGTGAATAGTAACATGGTCATTCAATTATGTGAGGTATGAATGGTAACATGGAAATTTAAGTATGAATTATAAATGGGAACATGTTCATTGGATTATATGAAGTATTAATGGTAAAATGGATATTCATGTGTGAATTAATGAATGGTAACATGATCCTTCAAGTGTGAAATAAAGAATGGTAATAATGGTATTCTGTGATATAACATCCTTTGGGAATACTTCAGGCACTGGCACGAGTTGAAGTAGATATTGAGGTATGGGTGTCTACATGAACCCAGTGGTTATGCGGTTAAATAAATAATAGTTGATAATGTGATAACTATTTATTTATGAATTGGGATTTATTCTTTATAGAACTGCATACTCTGTTATTTGATTGGATATTGTTTTATACACCGTTGGTGTTGGCCAACTGAGTTGTACTATCACATTACTTGGGATTCCTGATTGGCACCTGAATAGATTTCATGGTTACAAGACATGATAAGAGAAATACCCAATGTTAGATGGCTGAGTTGGGATGGATCATGGATGAGGGAATTAGACGGGGTTTGGGACCCACTTAGGAGTTTTCAGTGTATTCATTTTTGAGTTGCATTTTGACACTTAGCCTATACTTTAGCATGGAATATCTACTATTAGTTTTGGTATTGTATTTCCAGTTTTGGTCATCATGTGATATTGGAATATTTCTGGTTATGATTATATATTTGGTTATTTTTTATCTATTTTTTGCTGATGTTTTACTCTGAAAAAGAGGGTATAGTCTCCTTAAGACTGATATTAGAACATCATTGCTAGTTGGAAAGATATAGCATATGAGGAGGCACACATAAGGTCATGTGACTGACCATATCAAGGCATCAATGTGTGGCACCTGGGTTGGGAAATTATAATTATAAACTATTAGAATGTTTCTATCAGTGACCGCACATTAAAATTAAAAATTTTCTCATATAGTCATAAATTCATCTTTCTTCAATGGTAAGATTGAGTAAGAATTTTACACTGAATAAAATTATGGTTTTCAACTTGATAATGATGGAAATAAGGTTTATATATTGAAGAAAGACTTTTATGGGTTGAAACAAGCCTCACATTCTTGGTATTCAAAACTTGATAGTTGTTTGATAATGCTGAATTTTTATAATGTAAAAGTTGATAGAAACTTATATGTGAAAGATGTTGACTCTGAAACTATAATTGTAATTGTTTATGTGGATTATATATTTTTTGTTAGGTAGGAAGAAATTGTTTGTAAAGAGTTTTCTGAGGAAAGGAAGAAGAATTTAGAAATGTCAACGTTGGAAGAATTAACTTTCTTCCTTGGGTTACAAGTTCAATAAAAAAAGTATATTTCTTATCTCAAGAAAAGAATGGTAGGGAATTGTTAAATAAGTTTGGGATTTAATAATCCAAATAATTTTCTACTCCTATATCTGTGAGAATTTTTTTAGTAAAGATGAATTCAAAAAAATTGTTTGATAGGAAGTCTACTTTGCCTTATAGCCTCAAGGTTTGATATTGTTTATGCTATGAACTTGTGTTGTAGGTATAAAAAGTAATCCAAAGGAATCACATATGTTGGTAGAAAATATAATTATGATACATTTCAAAGGAATAAATTTACATGGGTTGTTATATAAAATAAACTGTGAGATGAAGTTTCATGGTTATACTGATGCCAATTGGGACGGAGATTATAGTGATAGAAAATCAACCACAGGAGGAACATTTTTCTTAGGTGAATATTGTGTGAGTTGGAATACTAAAAAACAAAGTTTAATAACTTTAGGAACAATAGAATAAGAATACGTTGTAGATACTTATGGTTGTAATCAAATGTTTTGGATGAAAGTTTAGCTGGAATAATTGAAAGTGAAAGTTTCTAAACCATTGAAGATACATTGTGATAATCAGAGTGAAATTGATCTTTCTAAAAATCATGTCCAAAATTCAAGATCGAAACACATTGATATAAAATTTTACTTTATAAAAGAGAAATTTTCATCTGGAGATGTTTTGTTGGATTATATCTCAAAAAAGTAACATATTACTGATATCCTCACAAAGTCAATACCAAAGGAATGTTTTGTTGAGTTGAGGCAAAACCTTGATGTTCTGCCACATCCAATGAATTTTTAAATCTCATAAGGAAGTCCCCCACCATGATTTGGATTATGTTTACAAAGGGGGAAAGAAAGTAACAACTTTTTAATTTGTAATAAGTTTTTACTTATCATTATTTTTTTGAATATGAAGCTGTGGTTATCATAAAATGGGGGTGAGAGAAAGAAAATAAAGAAAAAGATAAAATTAAGTGGGATTTCATCTTAACATGGTTGAAAAATTTTCTTATAACCAGTGGATGCAATTCCTTCAAAAACATTAATTTATCTAGTAGTTTGGTGTCAAGATACTCTCTTTCGAAAAAGGATTTGTTTTGATAAAAGTTGAAAACCTTGAGTTGTGGAAAAATTCAGAGAGTTGAAAAAATTGTTAATGAGTGTTTTCAACAAATCTAAATGGGAAGATTTAAGAACCTTTGTGATGTTTTATTTTTAGAAAAGTTTTATATTTGTTAAAAATAATATTATGTGAAACATATTTTTTTTTGAAAAATAGGTGAAAGTTGCTGAAATGTTCTAATCCAAACAGAAAGGGGGAGAAAAGTTTTGTTTTTGAGAAAGTTATTTTCTAGATGTAGAGGATCAGACTGAGGAGATTTGGATGCAGATGTTTAGATTGAGTAGTACCAAATGCAGAAGTTTTCAGGAAGATGAAAGATAAAAGTTCTACAATACTGATCATCAGACTCAGGACCATCATTTTGAAGAAATGTGAGAAGTCAAAGATGATGGTTTTTAGTTAGACCAATATATAAAATATATAGATCATCGAATCCAAAAGAATAAGAGGTAGAAATTTTTGATTGTTGGAAGTTTTAATTTACCGTAATTAGAGAAATAATGAAGTTACTGAGTTAGAAAGTCAGAATATTGTTGAAGAGGTTGAATGAAGACAATGATGTTAAGAGTTATAAAGTTCTAAAACTTTATAAACTCAAGTAATACGATGCTTTTCTAGTCATGTAGTTCTCATAAATCATGAAACATTTTCATGATAACATATTTTAAAGAAATAGAGGAATCCTAAAGATTGTATCAGTTCAAGAGATCAAGATTTTTTTTATATAATCTAAAAGTATCAGACACAAAAGTTTTTAGAAGTTTGAATGAGTTATAACTTATGATATTTGAAGTTTTCCACAGTTGTAGAGTAAAGTGTAAGAACCCGGGTCTTCGTTTCAGGTATGTTTTTCCTTTTTCTGGAGTTTTTGAGAAAAGTGGGGTTTCTGAAAATATTTTAAGTACACGCCATGTACTTTGTAACTCCCCGACCCCAATTACCCAAAGTCAATGAATTATTTTAATACATTGGCATGATTACAAGGAATCAAGTCCCGAAGGACCGATCGGTTTAGCAATATTGAAAAATAGATTACATAAATGAATGTTACATTACACTTCATAACATACAAAACAACATAAATAATCCTTCACGAATGTCATTATTCCCTTGGCTTAACCCTACATATCAATCACAATACACTTCTTAGAATCCTGGGAAAAATAAAACATAGAAAGTGGTGAGCTTAGATGCTCAGTAAAGATAACAATACAACGGAAACCTTCATAAATAAGCATAAACATTTAAGGCAATGTATAACTAAAACAAAAGCCTTTTAAACTTGAACTTCAACATAATATGGAAAAAATAAAATGAAGTAATACCATTTACTTGTTCACATGGATATTCTACTAGTCGAATAATCACATGCAAAATCACTAACCACTTTCATAATGATGGAATCCATAATACCAAACCTTAATTTCTGTGTCAAGGCCTCGTGACAAGACCTAAGGGCTAACTATAACCGGAACCCAACCTGGAGAGCCTCTGTAACCAGACTCCAACCCCGAGCGCCTCTAATAACCGGAAACCAACCCGGAGTGCCTCTAACAACCGGACACTAACCCGGAGTGCCTTTAATAACTGGACACCAACCCAGAGTGCCTCTAATAACTGGACACCAACCCGGAGGGTCTGCTGTAACCAGAACCCTACCCGGAACATACTTGTCCAACACATTCATCTTAAGAAAAGGTTGAAATATAACATAAACATTCGTATTAAAAATAACTTACGAAATGTCAATACTTTAACCATAAACCATGAATGATATAAAAATAACTCATCCACATTCAAATATATCACAAAACCTTCAATAAAATATGGAAGTTTTGTATCATAATAAATCAACTTCAAATAAGCTTAAAATCCATCAAAGGATGTTGACAAAGATGAAATCAAAACTATTTGAGAGAAATATCTCTTTTTTTGAAATCATTTAAAAGTAATATAATTATATAGAAAACATTTATTTTGAAAATATCCTTATAATATTGTAAGGGAAGCTTCAAAGGTGTAATAACGACAGAGAATAACCGCACCCACCATATAAGTTAAAAAAACATTCTTACCTTAATTTTGCCGAAAAGGTTATAAAGTACCTTGTTTGGAAAACAACAGAAAGATTCCTTTCAAAACATTTTATAAAAAGTCAAACAAGGGTATAAATTATGTTAACCCATTGTCTATTAAATAGTAAAAATGTTTTGAAATACGTTTTTAAGAAACATGTATGTGGATGATAAAGAGGTCCCAGTAGATAATTAGGTATAACAACCTCGAATAATGAAGTGATTGTGAAATAAACCCTTACCAATTTGGTAACTTATGAAACAGACACCCCTTGAAAGAGGTATCATAAAATGAATATGTAAATACACATAAACTAAAGTGTATTACACAAATAATACAATTATGTGTAGTACATACACCACACAAAAGGTAATAGTGGCAATATGGTATGAATCTCACGGGAATAAGGAGTGAGATGAAAACCCCTTACCTTGCACTTTCCTTTAGTCGAGGGTACGTTTAACCTCCTGTATGAAGACTATAGTATGTTATTAAATTATACCAGAACCATATTAATATTTATGATATCATACATTATTCATTTATGACTTTATACTACCCATTTAAAAATAATTTCCATGTTATATTAATATTAACGGGTAATAATCGCTTTCTTTATCGTACGTGTTTTAACTTGTTACTCTGATTGTATCACTTAGATAATGATTTAAATACTTCCAGAATATAAAACATGATTTATATATCATATATATTTAGAATATAAATAAGTATAATAGACGTATATATGAAATGGAAAACACTATTTATGGAGACGGTAGTCCGTACGTACGCATAAACGCTGTTTTCGTTTTCATATAGTATTGAACAGAAGTAAGTGAATAAGATATATGTAAGTACAAAAATACTTATATATATAAATATATATATCTCTAGTGGCATTATTATGTTATATATTACATACTTATTAGTAATATATATTTTTATAATCGTCGATGAATGGTGAACTTGGAAATGAATCTCATCGCGTCGTGGAGACGGTAACCCGTACGTACGCACGAGAAAAAATTTCATTATTTTGTTATTAAAATAATATATAATTGGATGTTATATCATATATAAATAATCCTTATCATGTTATATTTATTATTTACATGAAATAAATATCATTATTATACCCATCCAAATAATAATGTATTGAATAACAATTACACCATGACGTGGAGACGGTAAGCCGTACGTACGCACGTATGATGAAATGTCATTAAAAGGGTGGATAGAATAATAAATATGGTTGTACCATATTTATAATGACATAAAAGTATATAGAATATACTTGAGTTATTATTTTAGAAAGGAAATAACAAATAAAGAAGAAGTTGAAGAAGAAAGGAACTTGAAAAAGGGTAGTGAAAACATTACCTCTTCTTCGGGTTCTTCCTTTTGATTTGATCAAAAGGGTTCCTTAGGTTGGATTTATGATCAAAATAAATCATCTAGGTTTAAGTGAGGGAAGTTGAGAGAGTATTTGGGCAGGGGTTGGCCGAGCCAAAATGCTTTTAAGGTGTGAAGAATTGGTTAGAAGTGGCGTCCTTTTATAAGGGGGAGGAGGGGCTCTTTAGGAAAAAATTAAAGTATTATTTTATAATAAGTTCATATTCTGTTTCTAATGGATAAAAAGTGGATGATTAAAATATAAGGTTGGGATGGGTTAAAATCCTTTCAACCAATTGATTTTAGACAGGTTTGGGTCATTATATTAACCTTATCTTTTAGTTTTAACTCTTAGTTAATTAGTTTGACATTTACCATGTCACTTTGTTGTTTTATATTATATAGTTAATAAAATTACTTTAAACTTCCAATAGACCCCCCAAGTGGTACATTAATGATACAAATATCATGATATAAGTCCTTTGGACGAACCTTAGATTTTTAAGAATATTATATAAACCAATAATATAATATTTGTTTTAAATATTTATTTATGTCAATTTTGACACTATTTGGTATTTTGTTCTTGTGAAAATCATCACAACTTTATTACTTCGAACAAGATACATTGAATCATAACTAACATGTCATAGTCACCTATAAAATTCGTGTATGTCATAAAAACGTTGAAATTATATTTATTTTAATATTTATAATACCATTTATTTGATTCTTTCATTAATAAGGTAATTACTCCATCATCATTGTGTCATAAATAACTTTTATTTAATGTCAAAAAATTATAAATAAAATACCATTATGTAGGAAATATTTTTATATTTATAATGAATATTTATAATTGAATTTATCTTATGTATAACCCAATATTAAAAATGTTTTAGTTATTAAACTTTGATTTTAACTCTTTCAACTCTTATTTGAATTAAATAATAATAAATGTCCTAATCTAATAAAAGTGGACCTAAATGATAATATTTTATTCCTAAGGTTGTTTTTGGTCGATATAAATTTGTCCAATAGAATTAGGACATGTGTTGGGGTAATATTAATATCATTTTACCCTTAATTATCCTATTTATTTTTAACCGTGGTAAATAAAAGTAAAAAGCTACTATTAACCAAAAATTATTTTTATCTTATTGAACCAAATTTTACTCCTTGATATTAACCATGTCTCTCGGATTTTCAAAATTCCACTCATAGAAGCGGTAAAATTAAGTTTTATGTGAATTTGCAAATTCTCCTAGGAGGTTGGTAAAAGACGGTGAAAAGTTCTATAAGGGATTTTATATATCTAAAATTATTATAAACTGACTCCAATGAATTACATTAAATTTATATAGGTATTATGTATCTATTTTTACATAAAAAAAATTTAAATAAAATAAATAATTATTTAAATAAAAATTTGGTTTTAAATGATAACTCAGTATTTTTTCACTATTCATCAAAAATTGAACGTTTTCAGAAAAATACCAAAAATTCACCCTAGGATAATTTCCATATTCCAAATCCAAAAATGAAGTCTATTTTACCAAATTAAAAACATATAAGTTGAATTTATTAATTTAAAATTAATTTTTGTTGTCAATACCAAAAGACGTATTTTTAAGAAACAATATCTATCAAAAGATTGACACTTTATTTATGTCTAATCTTAAAGTGAAATTACTTACAATGACCATAATTGGATTAAATGGAAAAAATATAATCTAATTATACTTCCAAACCATTAAAATGTATAATTCAACACTATAAATTTTTTTGAATAAAAAATTTGTTTTCTGTTAAAATATAGTATTTTCACTATTCACCCAAATATGAAAGTTACCAAAAAAATCCAAAAATTTATTGAAACTAAATTATTATGTCCCAATTTTAAATAGGAATTTTATTTTGTCAAATTGAATATATTAATTTTTCAAATATTGGATTTTAAAAGGGTTCTCCATTAAATGGCGGTAAAATTGCATTTTTTGAAAAATACCTCTTTTATCTGAAAAATGTATTTGTTCTTACATTATGTATAAGAAACTAATAATATTTATTCTAAAATTATAAGGATAATATATAGTTCAAAATTTAGTTAATACTATTCATAACCGCTTTTGAACGGCTAGTTTGGTAAGTCGTGATGCACTTGAACTCAGTGTTGCGTGTAGTGCAAGTTATTGCATTACCTTGAAGAAATAACGTAGTAAGAAATATTGGGATGTTACATTCTACCCTCCTTCAATAAATTGCGTCCTTGCAATTTGAAATTTTTCTTCAAAAAAAAAGGTTGCAAATAGAAAATAACTTTGTGGGAAAACCCACATCGGAAATTGGGTTAATAAAATTTAGTCTTAATAAGAGGAAAAGGGGAATGAAAAAGTCACCACCAAATTATGATCTTGATTAGGAGAACATTGGTGGAAATTAGAGACACATAATTGGAGGAAAAACGTAAATATTTATAGGGAGTGATTGAGGTCATCAGTCACAAACAATTGTAGAATTGTGGGCCTCAAAGCCACCGATCTATGACGATTTAAAATACCATCGGTTCAAAAAAATGAAAGGTATTAGGATAACACATTTTTGTTTTTAAGATACCTTCCCTAAAGTTTAATAATTAATTTATCCATAAAATAAGAGGGAATATATATATATATATATATATATATATATATATATATATATACTTGACAAGTAGAGTTTCATCCTTCAACTAATTCCTACCACAAAGTCATCTTTCACTCTAAAAGATTTCAAAAAAAAAATCTATTTATCCTAATCGTATAGGATTCCAAAAATAATGAATTTATAATTCACATATCAGACCATTTAAAAAAACTACATTATTCAATCCAAGACATCACCTGGGTTGGTGATAGGTGATACACCCTTGCCTCCCTTCGATTGCGGGTTCAAGTCTCGCGGCCTTGCTAGACATGACTGGTTGCCTCCCGACCTCTGAGTTGTCCTTTTTATGGAAATCCAAAAATAACCTTAACAATAGTATCCAATTTCAAAATTAATCCATTCCAACCTTTAGAATTATCCAAAATACTTATATCCAAACTCTCAGTCCAAAGTTTATAAGGAAATTAAACATAATGAGGATCCTTTTTTCCAGGTAATAACTTGTGAACGCCTTCACCGTGTATTCTTTTACAACACCACAACATCAGGAATTACCAAAATAAACCATCCCTTATTCCAAAATTACTACCTTAGTATCAGGAACATATAATCTAAAATTCCCAATGAAATAGTACTGCAGTACAATCTTTATTTATCTCCATAATTCATGTAACCAGTATACTGTTGATACAACACTCAAATGAAATAATTCTATAATAACAAAATAAGAACACTAGTCACTCTTCTTCATCTGTGGTAGTATCATAACTTGATTATTATTTAATAGCATCATTTGCGGCATAGTATGATGACTGGGACATTGGTTCGCATAGTGTCCAAAATCCTTGCAGATGAAGCATTGTACATTTGAAACCATTTTCTTACACTTGTAGTCACGTACTTGGAATCCTTTTTCTCCACACTTATAAATACTCCCATTCCCTTTAAGTATTTTCCAAGGTGATTATTTCCATAGTTATCACATATGGGAAAATCCTTCTTTACCTTCTTCCCTTTATCTGTCATTCTCTCTACCATCCTTTCCTTCTCTAGCTTCCCTTCAAAGCCATAGGACTCCAAGAATTATTTACTTATCTTATCAACACATGGTAATATTTATTCATATGATGATAATACATGTGAGACTATTTCCCTTATAAATTCTAGTTTAAGGCCATGAAAGATATGATATTTCTTACTCTTTGGATCATGCGTATTGCTGGAGTTCTCATTCTTTCTACTGGGCACCATTTCTAAACATTGGCATATATTAGATTAGTTTATGAATAACAATACCTAATCCCAAACTTGTAAAACACTTAACATAAATTAAGCAGTTTATGGATATAATCGATAATCATAAAAATTTCTTCTTTGAGGAAGTATATACTCGTAAACCCTTCACAATGGTTTATAAAGAAAATGAGAATTATCCTAAGCATATCCCCCCGGAGTGTCGTAACCAAGAGTGTAGCAAGGACAGTTTTCATTCACTAGTTCTTGTTTGAGTCTATATCAAATCGGTGTTTTCAGGTTTTACCCCTAGGTACATCTGTGCCAGAGTCGCCTCTACCTGCTGGTATCCAGACATGGATTTATTGCTCGGAAAACTCACAAAATCTCTACAATAACAAAATTCTAGGATGTTCTTCTATACTAATCCTCAAAGTCTATCATAGGGATATGTGCTCTAATCAGAGTTTATCTAAATCTAACTTCCAAGGTTATTTCTAAACTTCCTCTGATACCAACTGTAACGCCCCGACCCCAGTTACCCAGAGTCAGTGCATTATTTTAATACATTGGCATGATTACAAGGAATCAAGTCCTGAAGGACTGATAAGTTTAGCAGTCTTGGAAAAGAGATTACATAAATGAATGTTACATTACACTTCATAGCATACAAAAAAACATAAATAATCCTTCACGAAGGTCATTATTCCCTTGGCTTAACCCGGTATATCAATCACAATAAACTTCTTGGAATCCTAGAAAAAATAAAACATAGAAAGGGGTGAGATTAGATGCTCAGTAAGGATAACAATACAATGAAAATCTTCATAAATAAGCATAAACATTTAAGGCAATGTATAACTAAAACAAAAGCCTTTTAAACTTGAACTTCAGCATAATATGGAAAAAATAAAATGAAGTAATTCCATTTACTTGTTCACATGGATATTATACTAGTCGAATAATCACATGCAATATCACTAACCACTTTCATAATGATGGAATGCATAATACTGAACCTTAATTTTTGTGTCAAGGCCTCGTGCCAAGACCTAAGGGCTAACTGTAACCGGAACCCAACCCGGAGAGCCTCTGTAACCGGACTCCAACCCGGAGTGCCTCTAATAACCGGACACCAACCCGGAGTGCCTCTAATAACTGGACACCAACCCAGAGTGCCTCTAATAACCAAACACCAACCAGGAGTGCCTCTAATAACCGGACACCAACCCGGAGGGTCTGCTGTAACCGAACCCCAACCCGAAACATACTAGTCCAACATATTCATCTTAAGAAAAGGTTGAAATAAAACATAAACATTCGTATTAAAACTAACTTATGAAATGTCAATACTTTAACCATAAACCATGAATGAAATAAAAATAAATCATCCAGAGTCAAACATATCAAAAAATCTTCAATACAATATGGAAGTTTTGTATCATAATAAATCAAATTCAAATAAGCTTAAAATCTATCAAAGGATGTTGATATAGATGAAATCAAAATTATTTGAGTGAAATATCTATTTTTTTGAAATCATTTAAAAGTAATATAATTATATAGAAAACCCTTATTTTGAAAATATCATTATAAGCTTGTAAGGGAATATTCAAAGGTGTAATAGTGGCAGAGAATAACCACACCTACCGTGTATGTTAAAAAACATTCTTACCTCAATTTTGTCGAAAAGTTTATAAAGTACCTTGTTTGGAAAACGACAGAAAGATACCTTTCAAAACATTTTATAAAAATTCAAACAAGGGTATAAATGACTTTAACCCATTGTCTAGTAAATAGTAATTTTTTTGAAATACATTTTTAAGAAACATGGATGTGGATGATAATGGGGTCCCGATAGATAATTAGGTATAACAACCTCTAATAATTAAGATATTGTGAAATAAACCCTTACCAATTTGGTAACTTACGAAACAGACACCCCTTGAAAGAGCTATCATAAAATGAATATGTAAATACACATAAATTAAAGTGTATTACACAAAGAATACAACTATGGTCAGTACATACACCACACTAAAGGTAATAGTGACAACATGGCATGAATCTCACGGGAATAAGGAGTGAGATGAAAACCCCTTACCTTGCACTTTCCTTTAGTCGAGGGTACATTTAACCTCATTTATGAAGACTATAGTATGTTATTAAATTATAACAGAACCATATTAATATTTATGATATCATAAATTAATAATTTATGACTTTATACTACCCATTTAATAATAATTTTCATGTTATATTAATATTTCAGGTAATAATCGATTTCTTTATCGTACGTGTTTTAACTTGTTACTCTTGATTGTATCACTTAGATCATGATTTAAATACTTCAAGAATATAAAACATGATTTATATATCATATATATTTAGAATATAAATATGTATAATAGACATATATATGAAATGGAAAACACTGTTTATGGAGACGGTAGTCCGTACGTACGCATAAACGCTGTTTCTGTTTTCATATAGTATTGAACGGAAGTAAGTGAATAAGATATATGTAAGTACATAAATACTTATATATATAAATATATATATCTCCAATGGAATTATTATGTCATATATTACATACTTATTAGTAATATATATTTTTATAATCGTCGATGAATGGTGAACTTGGAAATGAATCTCATCACGTCGTGGAGACGGTAATCCGTACGTACGCACGAGCGAAAATATCATTCTTTTGTTATTAAAATAACATATAATTGGATGGTATATAATATATAAAGAATCCTTATCATTTTATATTTATTATTTACATGAATTACACATCATTATTATAGCCATCCAAATAATAATGTATTGAATAACAATTACACCACGACGTGGAGACAGTAAGCCGTACGTACGCACGTATGATGACATGTCATTAAAAGAGCGGATAGAATAATGAATATGGTTGTACCATATTTATAATAACGTTACAGTATATATAATATACTTGAGTTATTATTTTAGAAATTAAATAACAATGAAAGAAGAAGTTGAAGAAGAAAGGAACTTGAAAAAGGGTGGTGAAAACATTACCTCTTTTTCGGGTTCTTCCTTTTGATTTGATCAAAAGGGATCCTTAGGTTGGCTTTATGATCAAACTAAATCCTCTAGGTTGAATTGAGTGAAGTTTTGAGAGTATTTGGGAAGGGGTTGGCCGAGCCAAAAGGCTTTGAAGGTGTGAATAATTGGTTAGAAGTGGTGTCCTTTTATAAGGGGGAGGAGGGGATCTTTAGGAAAAACTTAAAGTATTATTTTATAATAAATTCATATTCGGTTTATAATTGCTCAAAAGTGGATTATTAAAGTCTAAGGTGGGGATGGGTCTAAATCCTTTCAACCAATAGATTTTATACAGGTTTGGGTCATTATATTAACCTTATCTTTTAGTTTTATCTCTTAGTTAATTAGTTTGACATTTACCATGTCACTTTGTATTTTTATATTATATAGTTAATAAAATTACTTTAAACTTCCAATGAACACCCAAGTGTTCCATTAATGATACAAATATCATGATATAAGTCCTTTGGATGAACCTTAGATTTTTAGAAATATTATATCAACCAATAATATAGTATTTTTTTAAATATTTATTTATGTCAATTTTGACACTATTTGGTATTTTGTTTTTCTGAAAATCATCACAACTTGATTACTTCGAACAAGATACATTGAATCAGACCTAACATGTCATAGTCACGTAGAAAATTTGTGGATGTCATTAAAACTTTAAAATTATATTTATTTTAATATTTATAATACCATTTATTTGATTCTTTCATTAATAAGGTAATTACTCCATCATCATTGTGTCATAAATAACTTTAATTATTTAATGTCTAAAAATTATAAATAAAATACCATTATGTAGGAAATATTTTTATATTTCTAATTAATATTTATAATTGAATTTATCTAATGTATAACCCTATATTAAAAATGTTTTAGTTATTAAAATTTGATTTTAACTCTTTTAACTCTTCTTTGAATTAAATAATAATAAATATCCTAATCTAATCCAAGTGGACCTAAATGATAATATTTTATTCCTAAGGTAGTTTTGGGTCTAGATAAACTTTTTCAATAGAATTAGGACATGTTTTAGGGTAATATTAATATCATTTTACCCTTAATTACCCTATTTACTTTTAACCGTGGTAAATAAAAGTAAAAAGTTACTATTCACCAAAAATTATTTTTATCTTATTGAACCACATTTTACTTCTTGATATTAACTGAATATCTAGGATTTTCAAAATTATACTCACAGAAGCGGTAAAATTAATTTTTATGTGAATTTGCAAATTCTCCTAGGAGGTGGGTAAAAGACGGTGAAAAGTTCTATAAATAATTTTATATATCTAAAATTATTATAAACTAACTCCAATGAATTACATTGAATTTATATAGGTTTTATGTATCTATTTTGAAATAAAATAAATTTAAATAAAATAAATAATTTTTTAAATAAAAATTCGGTTTTAAATGATAACTTAGTGTTTTTTCACTATTCATAAAAAATTGAACGTTTTCAAGAAAAATACCAAAAATTCACCCTAGTATAATTTCGATATTACTAATCCAAAAATGAAGTCTATTTTACCAAATTAAAAACATAGAAGTTTCATTTATTAATTTAAAATTAATTCTCGTTGTCAATACCAAAACACGTATTTTTAAGAAACAATATCTATCAAAAGATTGACACTTGTTTATGTTTAATCTCAAAGTCAAATTACTTACAATGACCATCATTGGATTAAATGGTAAAAATATAATCTAATTATACTTAAAAAACATTAAGATATATAATTCAACACTATAAATTATTTTGAATAAAAAAGTTGTTTTCAATTAAAATATAGTATTTTTTACTATTCACCCAAATATAAAAGTTATCAGAAAAACACCAAAAATTTATTGAAACTAAATTATTATGTCCCAATTTTAAATAAGAAGTTTATTTTGTCAAATTTAACATATTAATGTTTCAAATATTGGATTTAAACAGGGTTCTCCATTAAAGGGCGGTAAAATTGCATTTTTTGAAAAATACTTATTTTATCTGAAAAAATGTATTTGTTCTTAAATTATGTTTAAAAAACTCATAATATTGATTCTAAAATTATAAGGATAATATATAGTTCAAAATTCAGTTAATACTATTCATAACCGCTTTTGAACGGCTAGTTTGGTAAGTCGTGATGCACTTGAACTCAGTGTTGCGTGTAGCGCAAGTTATTTCATTACTTAAAGAAATAACGTACTATGAAATCTTGGGGTGTTACATTCTACCCTCCTTCAAAAAATTGCATCCCTGCAATTTGAAATTGTTCTTTGAAAAAAAAGGTTGCAAATAGAAAATACCTTTGTGGGAAAACCCACATTGGAAATTGGGTTAATAAAATTTAGTCTTAATAAGAGGAAAAGGGGAATGAAAAACTCACCACAAACTGATGATCTCGATTAGGAGAACATTGGTGGCAATTAGAGACACATAATTGGAGGAAAAACATAAATATTTATAGGGAGTGATTGAGTTCATCAATCACAAATAATTTTAGAATTGTGGGCCTCAAAGCCACCAATCTATGATGATTTAAAATACCATCAGTTCAACAAAATGTAAGGTATTAGAATAACACATTTTTGTTTTTAATATCCCTTCCCTAAAGTTTAATAATTAATTTATCCATAAAATAAGAGGGAATATATATATATATATATATACTTGACAAGTAGAGTTTCATCCTTTAACTAATTCATACCACAAACTCATCTTTCACTCTAAAATATTTAAATATATATATATATATATATTCTATTTATCCTAATCGTATAGGGTTCCAAAAATAATGAATTTATAATTCACATATCAAACCCTTAAAAAAAACTACATTATTCAATCCAGGACATCACGTGGGTCGGTGATAGGTGATACACCCTTGCCTCCCTTCGATTGCGGGTTCAAGTCTCGCGGCCTTGCCGGACATGACGTGTTGCCGCCCGACCTCTGGGTTGTCCTTTTTATGGAAATCCAAAAATAACCTTAACAATAGTATCCAATTTCAAACTTAATCCATTCCAACCTTTAGAATTATCCAAAATACTTATATCTAAACTCTCAGTCCAAAGTTTATAAGGAAGTTAAACATAATAAGGATCCTTTTTTGTAGGTAATAACTTGTGAAAGCCTTCATCGTGTATTCTTTTACAACACCGCAACATCTTGAATTACCAAAATCAACCATCCCTTATTCCAAAATTACTACCTTAGTATCAGGACCATATAATCTCAAATTCCAAATGAAATATTATTGCTGTACAATCCTTATTTATCTCTATAATTCATGTAACCAGTATACTGTTGATACAACACTCAAATGAAATAATTATATAATAACAACATAAGAACACTAGTCATTATTCTTCATCTGTGGTAGTATCATAACTTGATTATTATCCAATATCATCATTTGTGGCATAGTATAATGACTGGGACATTGGTTCGCATAGTATCCAAACTGCTTGCAGATGAAGCATTCTACATTTGAAACCATTTTCTTACACTTTCAATCACATAATTGGAATCCTTTTTCTCCACACTTATAAATACTCCCATTCCCTTCAAGTATTTTCCATGGTGATTCTTTCCAAAGTTATCACATATGGGAAAATCCTTCTTTACCTTCTTCCCTTTATTTGTCATTCTCTCTACCATCCTTTCCTTCTCTGGCTTCTCTTCAAAGCCACAGGACTCCGAGAATTCTTTACTTATCTTATCGACCCATGATACTATTTATTCATATGATGATAATACATGGGAGACTATTTCCCTTTTAAATTCTAGTTTAAGACCATGAAAGATATGATCTTTCTTACTCTTTGGATCATGCGTATTGCTAGATTTCTCATTCCTTCTACTGGGTGCCATTTCTAAACATTGGCATTCATTAGATTAGTTTATGAATAACAATACCTAATCCCAAACTTGTAAAACACTTAACATAAATTAAGTAGATTATGGATATAATCCATAATCATAAAAATGTCTTCTTTTCAGAATTATATACTCATAAACCCTTCATAATGGTTTGAAAAGAACATGAGAATTATCCTAAGCATATCCCCCAGGAGTGTCGTAACCAAGAGTGCAGCAACGCCCATTGTCGTGCACCAGTTCCTATTAGAGTCTAGCTCAAATTGGTGTTTTCGGGTTTTACCCCTAGGTACATCTATGCCAGAGCCGCCTCTACCTGCTCGTATCCAGACAGGGATGTATTGCTTGGAAAACTCATAAAATCTATACAATAACAAAATTCTAGGAAGTTCTTCTATACTAATCATCAAAGTCTATCTTAGGGCTATGTGCTCTAATCAAAGTTTATCTAAATATAGCTTCCAAGGTTATTGCTAAACTTCCTCTGATACCAACTGTAATGCCCCGACCCCAGTTACCCAGAGTCGGTGCATCATTTTAATACATTGGCATGATTACAAGGAATCAAGTCCCGAAGGACCGATCTGTTTAGAAGTCTTGGAAAATAGATTACATAAATTAATTTTACATTACACTTCATAACATACAAAACAAGATAAATAATCTTTCACGAATGTCACTATTCCCCTGGCTTAACCCTGCGTATCAATCACAATACACTTCTTGGAATCCTGGGAAAAATAAAACATAGAAAGGGTGAGCTCAGATTCTCAATAAGGATAACAATATAGTGGAAACCTTCATAAATAAGCATAAACATTTAAGGCAATGTATAACTAAAACAAAATCCTTTTAAACTTGAACTTCAACATAATATGGTAAAAATAAAATGAAGTAATGCCATTTACTTGTTCACATGGATATTCTACTAGTCTAATAATCAAATGAAATATCACTAACCACTTTCATAATGATAGAATGCATAATACCGAACCTTAATTTCTATGTTAAGGCCTCATTCCAAGACCTAAGGGATAACTGTAACCGGAACCCAACCTGGAGAACCTCTGTAACCAAACTCCAACCCGGAGTGCCTCTAATAACCGAACACCAACCCGGAGTGCCTCTTATAACCGGACACCATCCCGGAGAGGCTCTAATAACCGGACACCAACCTGGAGTGCCTCTAATAACTGGACACCAACCCAGAGGGTCTGCTGTAACCGGACCCCAACCCCGAACATACTAGTCCAACACATTCATCTTAAGAAAAGGTTGAAATATAACATAAACATTTGTATTAAAATTAACTTATGAAATGTCAATACTTTAACCATAAACCATGAATGACATAAAAATAACTCATCCACAATAAAACATATCACAAAACCTTCAATACAATATGGAAGTTTTGTATCATAATAAATCAACTTCAAATAATCTTAAAATCCATCAAAGGATGTTGACATAGATGAAATCAAAACTATTTGAGAGAAATATCTCTTTTTTGAAATCATTTAAAAGTAATATAATTATATAGAAAACCTTTATTTTGAAAACATCCTTATAATCTTGTAAGGGAATCTTCAAAGGTGTAATAACGTCGTAGAATAACCGCACCCGCCGTATAAGTTAAAAAAACATTCTTACCTTAATTTCGTTGAAAAGGTTATAAAGTGCCTTGTTTGGAAAACGACAGAAAGATTCCTTTCAAAACATTTTATAAAAAGACAAAAAGGGTATAAATGACTTTAAACCATTGTCTAGTAAATAGTAAATTTTTTTGAAATACATTTTTAGGAAACATGGATGTGGATGATAAAGAGGTCCCAGTAGATAATTAGGTATAACAACCTCGAATAATGAAGAGATTGTGAAATAAACCCTTACCAATTTGGTAACTTACGAAACACACACCCCTTGAAAGAGGTATCATACAATGAATATGTAAATTCACATAAATTAAAGTATATTACACAAAGAATACAATTATGGTCAATACATACACCACATAAAAGTTAATAGTGGCAATATGGCGTGAATCTTACGGGAATAAGGAGTGAGATGGAAACCCCTTACCTTGCACTTTCCTTTAGTCGAGGGTACGTTTAACCTCATGTATGAAGACTATAGTATGTTATTAAATTATACCTGAACCATATTAATATTTATGATATCATAAATTATTCATTTATGACTTTATACTACCCATTTAATAATAATTTCCATGTTATATTAATATTTCGGGTAATAATCGCTTTCTTTATTGTACGTGTTTTAATTTGTTACTCTTGATTGTATCACTTAGATCATGATTTAAATACTTTAATAATATAAAACATGATTTATATATCATATATATTTATAATATAAATATGTATAATAGACGTATATATGAAATGGAAAACACTGTTTATGGAGACGGTAGTCCGTACGTACGCATAAACGCTGTTTTTGTTTTCATATAGTATTGAACGGAAGTAAGTGAATAAGATATATGTAAGTACATAAATACTTATATATATAAATATATATATCTCCAGTGGAATTATTATGTCATATATTACATACTTATTACTAATATATATTTTTATAATCGTCGATGAATGGTGAACTTGGAAATGAATCTCATCACGTCGTGGAGACGGTAATCCGTACGTACGCACAAGAAAAAATATCATTCTTTTTTTATTAAAATAACATATAATTGGATGGTATATCATATATAAATAATAATTATCATGTTATATTTATTATTTACATGAAATACACAACATTATTATACCCATCCAAATAATAATGTATTGAATAACAATTACACCACGACGTGGAGACGGTAAGCCGTACGTACGCACGTATGATGACATGTCATTCAAAGGGTGGATAGAATAATGAATATGGTTGTACCATATTTATAATAACATCAAAGTATATATAAGATACTTGAGTTATTATTTTAGAAATTAAATAACAATTAAAGAAGAAGTTGAAGAAGAAAGGAACTTGAAAAAGGGTGGTGAAAACATTACCTCTTCTTAGGGTTCTTCCTTTTTATTTGATCAAAAGGGATCCTTAGGTTGGATTTCTGATAAAACTAAAGCCTCTTGGTTGAAGTGAGTGAAGTTGAGAGAGTATTTGGGTAGGGTTTGGCCGAGCCAAAAGGCTTTGAAGGTGTGAAGAATTGGTTAGAAGTGGTGTCCTTTTATAAGGGGGAGGAGGAGTTCTTTAGAAAAAACTTAAAGTATTATTTTATAATAAATTCATATTCGGTTTATAATGCCTCCAAAGTGTATTATTAAAAGTATAAGGTGGTTATGGGTTGAAATACTTTCAACCAATATATTTTAGACAGGTTTGGGTCATTATATTAACCTTATCTTTTAGTTTTAACTCTTAGTTAATTAGTTTGACATTTACCATGTCACTTTGTATTTTTATATTATATAGTTAATAAACTTAATTTAAACTTCAAATCTACCCCAAAGTGGTCCATTAATGATACAAATATCATTATATAAATCCTTTGGCCGAACCTTAGATTTTTAGGAATATTACACCAACCAATAATATAGTATTTGTTTTAAATATTTATTTATGTCAATTTTGACACTATTTGGTATTTTGTTTTTGTAAAAATCATCACAACTTGATTACTTTGAACAAGATACATTTAATAAGATATAAAATGTAATAGT
Organism: Viscum album; assembly: GCA_963277665.1. Lineage (NCBI taxonomy): Eukaryota > Viridiplantae > Streptophyta > Magnoliopsida > Santalales > Viscaceae > Viscum > Viscum album. The sequence goes on from OY728155.1 coordinate 732,479,824, forward strand.
CACCTAGAAAATTTGTGGATGTCATTAAAACTTTGAAATTATATTTATTTTAATATTTATTATCCCATTTATTTGATTTTTTCATTAATAATGTATTTACTCCATCATCATTGTGTCATAAATAACTTTACTTATTTAATGTCTAAAAATTATAAATAAAATACCATTATGTAGGAAATATTTTTATATTTCTAATTAATATTTATAATCTAATTTATCTTATGTATAACCCTAAATTAAAATTGTTTTAGTTATTAAAATTTGATTTTAACTCTTTGAACTCTTCTTTGAATTAAATGATAATAAATGTCCTAATCTAATCCAAGTGTACCTAAATGATAATATTTTATTCCTAAGGTTGTTTTGTGTCGAGATAAACTTTTCCAATAGAATTAGGACATGTGTTAGGGTAATATAAATATCATTTTTACACTTAATTACCCTATTTACTTTTAACCGTGGTAAATAAAAGTAAAAAGTTACTATTCACCAAAAATTATTTTCATCTTATTGAACCAAATTTTACTCCTTGATATTAACCGTGTTTCTCTTATTTTCAAAATTCCACTCACATAAGTGGTAAAATTAAGTTTTATGTGAATTTGCAAATTTTCATAGGAGGTGGGTAAAAGGTGGTGAAAAGTTTTATAAAGAATTTTATATATCTAAAATTATTATAAACCGACTCCAATGAATTACATTTAATTTATATAGGTATTATGTATCTATTTTGACCTAAAATAAATTTAAATAAAATAAATAATTATTTAAATAAAAATTTGGTTTTAAATGATAACTCAGTGTTTTTTCACTATTCATCAAAAATTGAACGTTTTCAGAAAAATACCAAAAATTCACCCTAGGCTATTTTTGATATTCTGAATCCAAAAATCAAGTCTATTTTACCAAATTAAAAACATAAAAGTTGCATTTATTAATTTAAAATTAATTCCCGTTGTCAATATCAAAAGACGTATTTTTAAGAAACAATATCTATCAAAAGATTGACACTTGTTTATGTCTAATCTCAAAGTGAAATTACTTAAAATGACCATCATTGGATTAAATGGAAAAAATATAATCTAATTATACTTCCAAACCATTAAAATTTATAATTCAACCCTATTAATTATTTTTAATAAAAATTTTTTTGAGTTAAAATATAGTATTTTTCACTATTCACCCAAATATGAAAGTTATCAGAAAAACACCAAAAATTTATTGAAACTAAATTATTATGTCCCAATTTTAAATAATAAGTTTATTTTATCAAATTGAATATATTAATGTTTCAAATATTGGATTTAAAAAGGGTTCGCCATTAAAAGGCGGTAAAATTGCATTTTTTGAAAAATACTTCTTTTATCTGAAAAAATGTATTTGTTCTTACATTATGTCTAAGAAACTCATAATATGGATTATAAAATTATAAGGATAATATATAGTTTAAAATTCAGTTAATACTATTCATAAACGCTTTTGAACGGCTAGTTTGGTAAGTCGTGATGCGCTTGAACTCAGTGTTGTGTGTAGTGCAAGTTATTGCATTACTTTGAAGAAATAACGTACTATGAAATCTTGGGGTGTTACATACTTTCTAAGTACACACCGTGTACTCCCTTTCCGCGCCAGGCCGTGTGCTGGTGGTGTCCGGGCCACACACACGGTGTATAGGGGTGAAGTGGAGGCCCCTTAAAGCGGAGTACAGAAAAATGGAGTACATGCCATGTACTCAAGAAGTACACATCGTGTACTTTCTTTCTTTTCATTAAACGCATTGGGGTCGTGCATGACGGACAGAACACACTTCTTCTTCAGGTTCTTCATCTGAGAGCGACCCGTACGACCGTGATTCTTCTCCGAGCCCCCATACCTCCGTCTGATCTCCGTTTCAGCCGCTGTCAATTTCATTGGAACCGAAGCGGTGAGTTCTTCCTTCTCCTAGAGCTTTGTTTTCCAATTTCTTCTCCTTTTCAAGATATCATTGGTTGAGAGTTTTTGACGTTTTCTTAGATCCTTGACGTTCTAAGGAGAATCAATCATCGTGGTTCACGTATATCATTCTCCTAGCATCAAGGTAGGTGGTTTGTGCCTTTCTATAGAAAGTCGTTGAATATTATGTGCAATATCTACCAATACCCTTGAACGGGGTATTGCGTGTTTCGTGTTTTTCCCTGTTGTTTGCCTGCTTTGCTTGATTGCTTGAGTAGGGGTAATTTCTTGTGAATAGGGTAAATTATATTGTTCTCTGGATGTTTTTCCATGCTGTTTTTCTTGTTTGGTGTTTTTACAGTTTCCATGCCTAGTTTTAGGATAGTGGAACTGATGTACTATTATGCTGTGGTGCCTTAGAATGATAGCCAAGTAGTTCTTGAGGTTTAATTGGGCCGATACGCGCACAATGCTTGTTTATTTTACATAGGGCTTTGAGAACCTAGTGTAGTGGACCACAGGGAGAATGGACGTAAGGGCTTCTCCAGAGTGTCTTTAATTTATGATGCGAGACCACAAGGGGAATTGATGTTGAGTGCTTCCTCATAGAGTCTATAGTTCCTCGAAGTGGGCCATAGGGGGAATTAGACGTTGAGTGCTTCCCCAGAGAGCCTTTATTACGATACGAGACTATAGGGGGAATTGACGGTGAGTCCTTCCTCAGAGAGTCTATCCTTTAGCTGAACTAGTGGGGTGAGACTGTGTGTGACTCCCAGAGGGTTGCTAGTACTTGTAGGTTGAACCTTAGGGGTTAGACTATGAGAACTACCCAGAGGTTTCCTTTTTTCTACTTGCTTGAGTGGCTATTTCTTGTTTGTAGATTATATGCTAGAAACTGTGGATTGTTACTATTGTGTATTATCCTGTTTACTGTTTACTGTTACTGCTTACTGTACTTTACCTGCCATATATTCACTGACTGTTAGGCAGAGATCTTTGGGTGGTTTCCTATTGGGACTTTGTGTCACACCCTATTTGGGACATGCTTTTGGTCCCAAACAGATTATATTGTTGCAGGTATAGATAAGGGCAATCACCCTTCTACTTCAGGTACCTGACTTGCTGTGGAGACAGAGAGCATGGGACCAAGCTATGGCTTGCGATGCTGAGATTTTACCTGTTTTCTTTTTCACTTTGGTTTAGTTTGTATTCAACATTGTGACTTTTTTGGCTGCTTTCCTAGACATATATATCATGCATCATTTATATATATGTATGCGTGCTTCAGTTGTTTACTGTTAGTCTTCTGCTATTTTTTGTTTACTCTTGTATGGATGTCTACTGCTTCCACTATTGCTGTTATTTGTTTTCTCTTCTGCTGTGTACTCTTCCAATGAGGGCATAGTTTTCCCACTATCACACCCAAGGCCCTCACTGCTAGTCGGCAGCCTCTGGAATTTGGGGAAATGCGCTTGAGGCCATGTGACCAAAAGGGTATAGGGCGCCTTTGGGTGTCTTCCAGAACCGGGACGTTACAAAGTGGTATCAGAGGAATTCTTTTATCTTGATTTACTCTTTGGAGCCTTTATCTAGGGATAGGACGGATTCAGTACTTGGTAATAATCTGTGCCTGGGAGTAGCTAACCCGTGTACAAGGAAAATCCATACTACCTCGTTTATTGCAGTTTCTGGTTTTGAGATTTACAGTTGTTATGATTTCACCTGGAGTGATTCACATGACTTGTGTTGTGACTGTTGTTTATATTGTGGTTCTATTTCTGTCGCAACCTGATGAGATGAGGGTATGCCATCTTATGCATCATATATGGACTTGTTAGAAATCACATGCCATGAATTCTTGCCATGCCATCTAGGGTGTATTAGCAATTGCATGTTGGTGTGATAAACTTTGTGTAAATTATGCATGCTATTGTGATAGATGCTTTGATAGAATCTCTACTGTTTGATAGAGGACTGTTTGTATTTTACATTGCTTAAATGAAAGCCAAATTTTGGTTCATGAGGTCTTATGGGCCCTCTTGAATCGAAAATTGGTGAATTGTTGACCTGTTTTTCATTATATATGATTATATTGGATGCCAAGATTTGATTCGTGGGGAGTATGGGCCCTCAAAAATCAGAATTTGGCACCTTTATACTCGTTTTTCAGTGTTTTATGGGCTTCGGTGCAGTTTCAGGGCTACTGCCTTGAAAAACCCAGAATACACAGCATATACTTTATATATAAACGCTGTGTAGTTTTAAACCATGTCACTGACTATGTGAGAAGAAACACGGGTTGTGAAGAATCACCAGGAACATGCCGTGTATGGTAGGTATATGCCGTGTAGTAGTAATCTGTGTACCCAACCGTGTCACTAACAACACGGACCGAGGAAGTTTGAGTAGAACATGCCATGTTGGTAAAGAAAACGCAGTGTAGTCTTGTTCCAGGTACCCGGCCGTGTCTCGAACGACACATGTCAGTGTTATCTTCTCCTATACATGCCGTGTTTGTTCGGAACACGCCGTGTAAGGGTTAGCCGTGTACTTGGCCTTGTTTCCAACAACACGGGTCAGAAAAGTCTTCAAGTACACGCCATGTTTGTTCGGAACACACCGTGTATTCTCAGCCGTGTAGACGACTGTGTAACTAAAAATATGGGTCGTTGAAACCTTTTCCACTACACGCCGTTTCATTCAGGAACACTCCATGTAGTCTCAGTTTAAGAAAACCGTGTGGGTTAGCCGTGCAAGGAGACACGGGTAGGGAAAAAGAGTTAAGTACACGTCGTGTAGAGTTTATAAACACCGTGTAGTAGTGTTTTGTAAATCTTGAGTGTTTCTTTCTCCTATTTCCGCTTTGTACTCCTTTGTTCTCTGTCCTTGTTTTCTTGATCTAAGGTATACTTTTGATCTTTCGGAGCTATGCCTCTGAGATGTCCTCCAGTTGTATGTCAGTTGTTAGGCAGTGATCAGAAACCAGATATGGCTGATCAGGGACTTCCTATCGATCATCCAGTCGGGCCAGCCTTGGCACGAGCTGTCATACGAGTTGCAGGCGCGAATGCACAGTTCAGGGAAGGATTTATGAGGATGATACAGACCTTTCAGGGAGCACCGCCTCCTGCCATGTCCATGGAAAACTTGACGTGGGTTTTCCAGTAGCATCACCCTCTAACTTTCTCGGGGGAAGGAGGACCATAGGCTATAGAGTCATGGCTGAAAGCCATGCTGACTATCTTTGAGCATCCAGAAACACCTCTAGAGAGGTGGTTCAAGCTCGCTACCTATATGCTACGAGAATCCGTGAAGAGGTAGTGGGACGTGATCTCATAGGCGGGTCATCAGCAGGTTATGGCTTGGGAGGAGTTCCAGCGCGTGTTTTACGACTTCTTCTACCTGGAGACCTTGAGGGCCGATCGAGCCTGGGAGTTTATCAGTCTAGAGCAGGGTACTCTATCTGTTATGGAGTATTCCTCTCGTTTCACCGAGTTGCAGCATTTCACACCCCTCTGATATGGAAGTGGGGTGTTCTTGGCAAGGAAGTTTGAGGATGGTCGCATGTGGGAGATCTGCTTGTAGGTGAATCTCTTTCAGTTGACTTCCATCACTTCCATCTTCAACCAAACAATGATAGTAGAGCACAATATAAGAGACTCCGGAGCTGCGAGCCAGGGTGGTTCTGCTTCCTGAGCTAGTGCTCCTCCAGTTGACAGCAGGAAGCGCCGTAGTGAGTCTACGTGCGGTGATCCGAGGAGGAGAGATACATCTTCAAGTATCCAGGTAGTATGCTACCAGTGTGGAAGGGCAGGGCACACGAGGCCGCAGTGATAGAGAGACCCAGTGGAGTGACGATATTGCGGCAAGATGGGTCATCTTTAGTGTTTCTGCTAGGTTTTCTCACCAGTAGCTGGTGACGGGGGTTATTCCATGACTCCTCGTTCAAGAGAAGCTCCACCAGTTTCTCACCAATCGGGGAACTGGAGTTCTTCCGGCCGTTTGGGCTGAGGTGGAGGTCGAGGCCATGACAGTCAGTCACCAGTCCTTCAGCGCCAGCAGGGAGGATCAGCTCAGAGTGGTCAGGCAGGGTCACAGGGCCACGGGGCATGCCGGACTTTTGTGGTGGAGCAGACCTATCAGAAGTAGGATCCCAGACCTTCTACAGTTTGAGGTATGATTTTATTAGCCTCAGTTTTATCTTTATCTCTTTTCGATACTGGTGCTACAAAAAGCTTTATCTCTATTGCTGTTGTGGAGAGCCTTGGGCTCTGTATCCTTTCTTCTACTAACTTTTTGACACTAGACACACCTTTGGGGATGAGGAAATCTGGTGTACATCAGTGCAGAGAGTTCCCTCTTGAGGTTGCAGGGTATCGTTTCTTATGGTATATCTATGTCCAAGAGATGATAGGCTATGATTTCATTATCGGTATGGACTGGTTGGTTCCCTTCCATGTAGTCGTCGACTGTTATCACCATAGGGTGAGTTTCATTTCACTAGATATAGAATCTTTTCTTCATAGAGGTGAATGGGATGTTCAGGAGGGTCGAGCAGGACTCGAGCATCATGGGCTAGGAAGGGTGACGACCTAGATTGATAGTCTTTATCTGGATGACTAGGGGACTTCACAGTTAGACTTTCCTATAATTGTGGATCTTTTCAAATATGTCTTTCCAAAGGACTTATCAGGTTTTCCTCTGGAGTGTGAGGTGGACTTCTCTATTGAGCTCATGCCAGGAGCGGAACCGGTGTCCATTCCTCCCTATAAGATGACTACACCTGAGTTGCAGGAGCTCAAGAAGCAGTTGGAGGAGTTTCAGGCAAAGGGTTTCATCTGAACCAGTACTGTGATGCTTCAGGTGTCAGACTGGGAGCTGTGCTTATGCAAGGAGAGGGAGTCATTGCGTACGGGTCTCAGCAGTTGAGGCCACATGAGAGGAACTACCCGACGCACGATCTGGAGTTGGCAGTTGTTGTTCATGACTTACGCTGTTGGAGAAATTACCTTCTGGGATATCACTTTGTGGTTTTCACCGACCACAAGAGTCTCAAGTACATCTTTACTCAGCATGATCTGAATCTGAGACATCGCCGGTGGGTCGAGTATCATCAGTCCTTATACTTTGATCTTGCCTATACGCCGGGAAAGGGAAACACAGTGGCTGATGCGTTGATTAGGATAACTCATGATTCAGGTAGTTCAGGAGGCCAGTAGTGAGTGGAAGCTTATGGCTCTATTCTCTGAGATGCATCTGGAGGTGCACGACAGATAGGGACAGACTTACCTATCTTCTGTAGCTATTACCTCTACACTTCTTGATTGGGTACAAATGATGTAGCTATCAGAATCAGAAGGCTTATTCCTGCAGGAGAGTTTGTCAGGAGAGGACCCTCTTCCTGGATTGAAAGTGGGCGAGGATGAGATCTTGCATTTCCAAGGACGCGTATGGGTGCCAACAAACATACGCGAGGAGATGATGCAGGATTTTCATTCCTCAGTTTGGGCAGTTCATCCTGGCATCACCAAGATGTATCGGGATATTCATCGCCAGTACTGGTGGCCAGGTATGAAAAGGGATGTTGCTAGTTTAGTCTTGAGGTGTTCTACATGTCAGCAAGTGAAGGTGGAACATCAATGACCAGCAGGACTTTTACAGAAGTTACCCATTCCAGAGTGGAAGTGGAAAGATGTCACGATGGACTTTGTGACTGGATTGCCGAGGTCACCTCGAGGGAATGATGCTGTTTGGGTTGTCGTCGACAGACTTACGAAGGTTGATCACTTCTTTCCGATCAAGGAGACCTTCAATGTTGATGATCTGGGATGACTTTACATCCGAGAGATTGTACGTCTGCATGGAGTTCCACACTCCATTGTTTCAGACAAGGATGCACACTTTATTTCTCGATTCTGACAGGGGATTCAGAAGGCTTTGGGTACACAGGTGCTTTTGAGTACATCATACCATCCCCAGACAGATGTCCAGTCCGAGCGTACGATCTAGGTGCTTGAGGATATGCTCTGATCTTTCATTCTAGACTTTGGCGGTTCTTGGGAGAAGCACATCCCTCTGGTGGAGTTCGCCTACAACAACAGTTTTCAGGCGACTATTCAGATGGAACCTTACTAGGATTTGTACGGTAGGCCATACCGATCACCTTTATGGTGGATGGAGGCAGGAGAGACATTTTTACTAGGACCTCATATTGTTCAGGAGACCTCAGAGTAGATAGAGTTGATTCGGAAGAGGATGGCTACAACACAATCTTGACAGAAGTCTTATGCTGATCAGCAGAGACGACCTCTGGAGTTCGAGGTCGGGGATCAGGTTTTCCTGCATGTCGCACCGAGGTTGGGACATAAGAGGATTCGAAGACAGGGTAAACTTTCACCATAGTATGTTGGGCTATTTGAGGTATTGGAGAGAGTTGGGACGGTTGCCTATCAGTTGTAGTTATCTCAGAGGTACCGGGCCATGCACTACATCTTCCACGTCTCTCAGTTGCGACATTACTTTTCAGACCCGTCTCATGTCTTTCGGCCCGAGGAAGTTGAGCTCAAAGCGGATGCATCATTTGAGGAGAATCCTATCCGGATTGTCGATCGCAGAACGAAGTTTCTCCGTGGGCGGTCTGTTCCTCTGGTATGGGTTCTATGGAAGCACGGGCGAGTACAGGACGAGATCTGGGAGAGGGAGGTCGATGTACGATCGCAGTGGCCAGAGCTGTTTGGGGTTTCTTCTTCTATGCCTCGCTAGGGAAATTCAGGGAGGAATTTCTTTAAGGGGGGAAGTTTGTAAGTACCCAGGTCTTCATTTCAGGTATGTTTTTCATTTTTCTGGAGTTTTTGAGAAAAGTGGGGTTTCTGGAAATTTTTGAAGTACACGCCGTGTACTTTCTGAGTACACGCCGTGTACTCCCTTGCCGCGCCAGGCTGTGTGCTAGCCATGTCCGGGCCACACACATGGTGTGTAGGGGTGAAGTGGAGGCCGCTTAAAGTGGAGTACATAAAAATGGAGTACACACCGTTTACTCAAGAAGTACACACCGTGTACTTTTTTTTTCATTAAACACACCGTGGTCGCGCCTGACGGACAGAACACACTTCTTCTTCAGGTTTTTCATCTGAGAACAACCCGTACGACCGTAATTCTTCTCCGAGCCCCCGTGCCTCCGTCTGATATCCGTTTCAGCTGCCGTCAATTGCGTTGGAACCGCAGTAGTGATTTCTTCCTTCTTCTAGAGATTTGTTTTCCAATTTCTCATCCTTTTCAAGATATCGTTGGTTGAGTATTTTTGAAGATTTCTCAGATCCTCGATGTTCTAAGGAGAATCAATCATCATGGTTCACGTATGTCATTCTCCTAGAATCGAGGTAGGTGGTTTGTGACTTTCTGTAGGAAGTCGTTGAATATTATGTGCAATATCCACCAATACCCTTGAATGGGGTATTGCGTGTTTCCTGTTGTTTGCCTTCTTTGCTTGATTTGTTGAGTAGAGGTAATTGATTATGAATAGGGTAAATTGTATTGTGATCTGGATGTTTTTCCATGCTGTTTTGCTTGTTTAGCGTTTTTCCACTTTCCATGCCTAGTTGTAGGATAGTGGAACTGATGTACTGTTATGCTGTGGTGCCTTAGAATGATACCCAAGTAGTTCTTGAGGTTTACTTGGGCCGATACGCGTGCTATGCATGTTTGTTTTACACAGGGCTGTGAGAACCTAGTGTAGTGGACCATAGGGAGAATAGACGTAAGAGCTTCTCTAGAGTGTCTTTAATTTACGATGCGAGACCACATGGGGAATTGACGTTGAGTGCTTTCTCAGAGAGTCTGTAGTTCCTTGACGTGGGCCACAGGGGGGAATTATACGTTGAGTGCTTCCCTAGAGAGCCTTTAGTACGATACAAGACTATAGGGGGAATTGACGATGAGTTCTTTCTAAGAGAGTCTATTCTTTAGCTAAACTAGAGGGGTGAGACAGTGTGCGCCTCCCAGAGGGTTGCTAGTACTTGTAGGTTGAACCTTAGGGGTTATACTGTGATAACTACCTAGAGGTTACCTTTTTTATACTTGCTTGAGTGGCTGTTTCTTGTTTGTAGATTATATGCTAGAAACTATGGATTGTTACTACTATGTATTATCCTATTTACTGCTTACTGTTACTGCTTACTATACTTTACCTTCCATATATTCATTGACTGTTAGGCACAGATCTTTGGGTGGTTTCCTATTGGGACTTTGTCTCACACCCTGTTTGGGCCATGCTTTTGGGCCCAAATAGATTATATTGTTGCACGTATAGATAAGGGAAAGCACCCTTCTACTTTAGGTACCTGACTTGCTATGGAGCTAGAGAGCATGGGACCAAGCTATGGCTTGCGATACTGAGGAGTTTACCTATTTTCTTTTGCACTTTGGTTTATTTTGTATTCATTATTGTGACTTTTTTGGATGCTTTCCTACACATATGTATCATGCATCATTTATATATATGTATGTGTGCTTCAGTTGTTTACTGTTAGTATTCCACTATTTTTTGTTTACTCTTGTATGGATTTATACTACTTCCACTATTGTTGTTATTTGTTTTCTCTTCCGCTGTGTACTCTTCCAATGAGGGCATAGTTTCCCCACTATCACACCCAAGGCCCTCACTACTAGTCGGCAGCCATTGGAATTTGGAGAAATGTGCTTGAGGCCATGTGACCAACCGGGTATGGGGCGCCTCTGGGTGGATTCCGGAACCGGGACGTTACATGGAGTTTCCATAATAATTATAATTCCATCATAATGGGAATTCAATCATAATGAGAATTCCATTATTATGAGGATTCCATCTGATTGAACCTGAGAAGGAAAGTCAATTAGAATAACTCTGAGGAAGAAAGTTAGATTATAATGAGAAAAGTAATATAGTTATATCGTAATGAGTAGAGGAATAAATTCATATAGTAATGAGTAGAGGAAGAAAGTCAGATCATAATGAGCATTAGAATATAGTCAGATTGTAATGATTAGAGGAAGAAAGTTAGATCATAATGAGAAGAGTAAGTAAGTCACATCAGATTGAAGTTGAGGAAGTTAATTAGACTTAAGCTGAGGAAGTTAATTAGACTGAAGCCGAGGAAGTTATTCAGAATGAAGAAAAGTTATCATGTTCGAGATGACTAATTTCAGAGAAATTTTAAGAGGGTTTGAGGTAGTTAAAGTTGATGGTTAAATGTGAGTGTTTTTTTGGAGATTTAAATTTGAGTAAGTAGGAAATGGTTTTCAGTTTCCTATCTTTTTTATTCTGAGTTTCCTAAAAATAGAAGAACAATACATTCATACTTTGTAACTTTTTCACCAGAGCAGAAAATCCAGAGCACTATAGAATTCAAGTCAAAGTTATCTTTATGGAAATAGATCTTGTTAGAAGATTAGATAGCTAGATGTTTTTATGAGGACTCATCCTTACACATTACATAGCAGATGACCTTTCACCGGTCTAGGTTCTGGAGAGTTAGATGCAAACTTTAAAATTTATCAGAGTTGCAACAAAATAAAATAAAATGAACAAAACATGGCGTGTGCTAACTCCATAAGCGAAGCGAACGCCTTAAGAAAACTCCACTGGATCTATGAAAAATAATTAAAACAAGGGGTGAGCATTAAATATGCCCAGTATGGTGTTTAAAAAAACCTTCATTAAATCCTTATAAAATATTCTTTTGAAACTAACAATGAACATACGTTTTTAGATACCGTTTTCAAGATATTATTTGAAATTAATTACGGATTAAAAAAACTAGATCATTTTAGAAACTACTTACGTTCAACATTACTTAAACATAATACAGTGTTTTTATGAAAATAATACACAATATTTTGAAAATAAAACATTGTTCTGAGGTTACTTGAAATGTCAAAGGCTGTTTGGGCCTACCCACTTAGTGAAGGATGAGTTCACTCCCCAATTCCCTTCCATATTTACAACGATCAAGAACTGGGTTTTCTGAAAATGTTTTAAGCTCGCTTTACTTATGTACATATTTTCACTAGAGTTGTTAACATTGAAAACATGTCATTGATTTAAAATGAACATTCATAATTATATATAAATATACATAAAATACATGAACTTCCATTGCATCATTTACAAGTTTGGTCACAACCAAAACTTCCACCACAAAGGCTTTGCATGGACTATCCAGGTATTTAATCTTTTTTCTGTGAAATAAATTTTCCACAATTGATTATAATAATTTATTATAAAATTGTAAAAGAAACATTTAAAATAAAATACTTTCAATGATATACATGTATTTTTTATTTTTGGAATTAAATCCTAAAATTGAAATCATGAGTTTATTATAATGAGATGAGTGTCAATGATGTGCATAATTGCATGGCCATGTATATGTGTAAATGGGATGCCCATAATGTTGGTTAAATGTGATGACCTATTATGTGCATTTTTTTAGAAACATGATAATAAATTGACAATATAATTATAAACATGATAATTCAATTTCGTATGTCGATATATATATATGTATGTATATATATATATACATATATATACATATAACCAGAAAGAATTCTCAACATCACAGATTAATTCATGTTTATTCAAGATTTAGATAAAAATATAAGTTTCTAAAACAAAACATGGTTTTGATTATTACAAAATACCATTTTCAAAGAATATAATTTAACGCCATGTATTAAATCATGAATTGATAGAATTAATTCATTATATTTTTTTTGAACATATAATTAAATAATAAAACTAATTTAAATCAAATATACGTTGAATCGTAAATTATGTACCTAAATACATAACTTGGCAGATTCATGTATTTGAAAACAAAGAATAAATCCTTTATGCAAACTTAAGTTAAAACCTGAAAATAATTCTTTTTTTAATATTATTATTGAATTAAAATAATTAATCTCCCTTAAAAAATAAAATAAATTATGAATAACTTAAGCACCATAAAATTACCTTGATAAATTTTATTAAAGTTTCAATTCTTCAAACCAAGTTGATTTTTATTTGAAGTAACTAAAGAAAATGAACTTGGTTGGAATAAATTCTTCCTTCCATGATTACAATTTAGACAGAAAAATAAATAAATAAATGAGTTGACAAATTTATTTAAGGAAAATCCCTTACATCAAACCAGATCAAAACAAAAATTTTATAAAATAAATATAAACTTGAAAGGTTTAATTGAAGAAGTCTCTTACAAAAATCATGGAAGATGACCCCTTAAAATGTCTTCTTATTCCTATTTCAATTACAAAATCCCTCATAAAAACCCTCATAAGTGGAAAATAGAAGATATTAAAACTAATCTCAAATAGAAAAGAGTGAAACTACTCTCGATGACTTCCCTTTCCAACCCTCTGCAACAAGCACTACTTATATAGCAGTTTCAAAATTCTGCTGTTAAACTAAAAAATATTTATCACACTTATCAAACCTCAAATACGGCCATAGAAGAAAGTGTTTAGAAATTGAAAAACTGGAATAAGTTCAATGAATGTGCACAAGAAATAAAAATACCAAAATTCCAACAATGGATAACATATTTTATTACAGTAGAAAGAAAATTTAACACAGACTGATAATTGAACCACTGATTCGATTCAAAATATCAAAGCCTCTTAAAGACACCTCAAACCACATCCACTTGATAAACAATAAGAAATATTGGAAATCAAAATATGTGGCATTATATACTGTTTTAAATATCAACATTTGAAGAAAAACCAAATTGAACCGATTAAAGTGGACGAATAAGATACCTAAACCAAATCTAAAAAGTAGATTTGATTATACACAAAGAAAATAAACAAAAACTACTTAAAAAACTAGACTTCATGGGCTAGATCTTCAAATCGTGGTTCATTTTCACTAAATCTTGTTCGGATACTTCAACAGGAAATAGTTCGGGTGCGCAAAGGCCTGCATTAAATCTTTCATCCGAAACCAACCATCTCAGATCCAGCTCGCGACTTGACTTGACAAAACTAGATCCCTTAACACAGCTCAGAACTATGTTGTCCTCCACTCTCGAAGATGAAGACTGGGTTTTCAGCCTCATTCTCCATGCTGGACCTCGCCTGGACCGAGGAGGAACCCTGCTCCCCCTTTAGATCGGCACCTCCCCAGATTAAAAACTCGTGAAACCCCTATATGCGATTTAATCCTCCTTTCAGGATTTCTTTGTTTTTTTATTCATTTTATTATTTTTATTATATCATTTTTATTTTATTAAAGGTTATAATATTTTTATATTATATAATAAGTTTAAATTTAATATTAACATAGTTATTATAAATTTATTAATCATAAACCACACTTTTATAAATGTTAATTCAATCATAATTTGTAATTTAAATATAATAATTATTACTTTATATATATATATATATCATATTTTAGAAAATATATAAAACCTATATAACTATTCATATTAAATATTTGTTTGCATAAATTAAACTAGTGCATTTTTTTATGAAAAATAATGTCATTAAAATATTTGATATTATTATTACAACATATGATATTTTAAAATGATAATTTTAAATGACATGTGTAATCTCATTATCTAATTAAAATAAAATTATAACTTTATAATAGTATTATTTTTATATTATATTCATAATTTTATATAATTCAAAATTAATATACATATACATATTATATTTTGAAAATCAAAAACAAATTAACTATATTCTTATATAATTATCATTTAGAATATTAAATTAAACAATTTTTTTGATAAAAGTAAATTTATTCAATAAAAGTAGTTATTCTAAAATATTATTTAAATAAAACAAAATAATATTTACTTTTAGAATAAATTTGAAAACTATACTTGTAATAAAACAATTAATTTCAATTATTATTTTAAAGAAAACCATCTTAAAAATGTTTAAAATAAAAATAAATCAATTTGATAAAATATTTTTATAATAAAACTAGGTTTAGATTTTCTAGGCTGTTACAGTTTTCTTACCAAAATGATGAAGATCAGATTGAGGAATATTGGACTATGGAGTATCAGACTAAGGAAGATCATACTGTGCATTTGAGCAGGGTTTGAGAAGTGCAGATTGAGAAAGGGAGAATCGTATTGAGTCGATCAGACTGAGTCAATCAGATTATGTTCATCAAAATGAAGGCCAACAGACTTAGGGTCATCGAAATCAAGAAATTTTGTTTTTAATATTGAACCAAACCTTTATACTTTTTTGCCTCAATTTTTTGTAAGAAAACTTTGTAAACTGACAAGATTCATTATAATCATTCCTTTTGGGAGATACAAAGTGTCTAATGGGAGTTGACATAAGTTTTATTCACTTCTTCTTAATAGTGAATTTTTGTAGACCCATGAGAGTTTCTATAGAAATTATGTAGGTTATCACATTGAGGTTAAACCTTATAAATCTTACGTGCTTTACTTTCTTTCCTACTTTTTCATGAATGAGTATTTACTAAAAGATGATAAGGAAATTAACTTTAACAGGCAGTGGGGGTTATGTTTCTAAAATTCTTGAAACTTATAAAAAGTTAAAAAACTGATTCAACCCCCATTATTAGTTGTTATTTGATCCTTTCTAACTCTAGTTGACATCGATAATCAACTATCATCGGTTTCACTAACTTAGTGATGTTTTTTGGGAAGTGTCATGAAATATTTTTTAATGATGGTTATTTTTTTAGCGGTGTCTTTTATATATCAAAATTACTATAGGTTTAGCGGTGATTTTAACCACCGCTATAATTCATAATATACAGTGGTGGTTTAAACTATCGCTAATTTTTTTACCATATACAGAGTTAGTTTAAACTACCGCTATATGTCGCTGTTAAAAAAGTATGAAAAAGTTGTAGCCCCCCCAAAAATACCAAATGGATAAATAACCAAAAAAGGCAAACCCTTAACCACAACACCATTAATAAAACTCATGCCAATTTCTTAACCACGACAACTATAACCAAAATATTATAAAATAAAACATAATTCTAAAAACAAAAATAACACTAAATCAATCAATATTAATCCTTAATAAAATCTAAAACCAATGGATTAAAAATATCATAAATAAAGATCAAATAATAATAAATGAAATCCCTTATTAAAACACACTATTGGAAAAGAATACTATACCCATGGTTTTGGAAAAAACCATGGGTATAGGTCACCACTATACCTGCAGTTTTACAAAAAACATGGGTATAGGGTTTAGTTCAGAGCTATACCCATGTTTTTGGAAAAACCAGGGGTATAACATTTGGTTCACGACCCATACACAAAGGTTTTCCAAAAACCATGGGTATAGGTCACCCCTATACCCAAAATTTTGCTAAAACCATGGGTATAGGGTTTGGTTAAAGACCTATACCCACGATTCTTCAAAAAACTATGGGTATGAGTTTTGGTTCAAAACCTATTCCCATAGTTCTCTAAGAACCATGGGTATAGGGCACCCCTATAGCCATGGTTTTTATAAACTGTGGCTATAGCTTTTCCCGCGTAAGCGTGGGAAAAACATTCCCTCAGGAACACCTATTGCAATATTTTAAACCTATATCCATGATTTAAAATAATATATATAAGTAAATATGTATTTTTATAATGATAATCATATGTGGTGCAGTGGTTAGGTTCTTGGATACTATAGTGGTGGTCCATGGTTTGAATTCGACGACATGATTTTTTTTTTAAATCCTATAGCCATGGTTTCAGAACTGTGAGTATAGGGTTATTGAAACGGTGGGGTCACCTATTGCCTTGGTTCATGACCATGGAAATAACTTTTTCAAACCATGTGTATAAATCATAGATATATCAACAACTTAAGCTCCCATAGTTCTCTGAAACGTGGGTATAACCTATACCTATGATTTTATGGGCTATACCCATGGTTACAAACCATGGGCATAGATTAATTTTTCAGTAGTGACACCAAAATACACCATAAAAATAAATAAAAAAGTGTCTGTGAAATCAACACTACTCTTACCTATCAGTTCAGAAGTAGTTATAACTCAACATTGGGTGGCGATTCATGGTAGGACATCCCATTGATAACTAACTCAGAAAAAAATAACAAAACAACAACAAAACCACACCACCACATCTTCTACCCCAATATAGCCATCATATCACACACAAAAAACTCATCATGTTTCCACTTCATTCATGCTTATATATAACCACATTCCACAATATTACCACATTGATACATACCACCACATAACCTTATAATCACATAACCACACCATAGATATTAAACCCCGCACTTGTACATTTCACAATATTACCATATCACTGTATACCACCACCACACATCCTCATAAATCGCTACAACATCATAACCAAACAAATTAGAACACACCAAATGTAATGACCCAATGTTTTATCAATGGAAATTAACTTCTTATAATTATGTAATATAATCACATAAAATCACAACTCAATGAACTACTAAGTACTATGTGACCTTTAAACATAATATTATCACTTACGTGATTTGAATTTTGAAAATATGACATACACGGTTGCGTTTATGGTGATTTTTGAGATATGATAAAACCAAATTAATTTTTAGTGAATAGTAATATACCCTTATGAATAGTAACCTATCATTATGAATATTAATATGACCCTTATGAATAGTAAATCATCCAAAATAATAGAAACCACACCCTTAAATGTATAAATAAAATTTTGGCATTTTATAAGTGATAATATGACTATAGTAAAAGTATTGGTATTTTCATAAGTCATAAATAAATAATTATAATTAATTAATTAATTTAAAATAAAATGTATTTTCCAAAAATGTTTTCATTAATTAAATTTTTTATGTCTTTTGGTTTTAAGATAATTTTATAAGACCTTATGTAATCTTTGAAAGCATTATGAAATCAGTTATAGTTTTAAAATCTATATTTTTCAAGTAAATTATGGTTTTAATTAAAAATTAAATTAATCATATTTAGAAAATTGTTTTTGAAAAATGGATTTCATTTTTGGATTTTACACATCAAAAAATGGTTAGGGTGAATTTTTGGGATTTTTCTGATATACTTGATTTTTTGATGAATAGTAAAATACAATTATTTACTGTATAATACATTATATGTTAAATACACTATTTATTGAGTCAAAGATGATGCTAGAA
The DNA here is from genome assembly GCA_963277665.1 of Viscum album. NCBI lineage: Eukaryota > Viridiplantae > Streptophyta > Magnoliopsida > Santalales > Viscaceae > Viscum > Viscum album. Next base: position 732,497,947 of record OY728155.1, read on the forward strand.
CATTTTTTTTGAACTCACATGAACTTATTATCGTTTTTGTTCATGAAATCATTACTATTTTTTTTATTATGGAAAAATAATAAATTAATGATTAAAATATTAAGAAAACCCTCCTCCCCTCCACTATAAAAACCACCCACAATCCCCTCTTCACTTCACTCCTCTCAAGCCTTGTTACTTGCCTAAATTCCACTCAAAAATCTCCCAAGATACTCCCCCATTTCCATAAACCCTTTTTCTCCAAAAAAGACCAAATCCTCTCCCCTTAAGAGGCTCTCAAGGAAGATTAACTCAAGAGGAAAATTCCTCTTTTCAATTATTTTACTTTCCTTTAAAGTTGCTTTGTTTTCTTTTCTATCCTTAGATCTCCTCATAGAAATGTTATGAAAAATATAGTACCATATATTTACTGGAATTTTTTTTATGATAATGGAATAATTTATTATCATCTCTCCTTTACCCTTCTTTTATACTAGTAGTAAAAACACCACCCGAGATGTGTTAATTTACCACATTCAAGGACGATGAGTTTTCAATTTCCATTACCATCTTAAATTATGGTCATGAAACCATTTTCATGGTTTAACCAGACTATAATATATTTATTATTTCTCATATATGGTTCTGGAATATTTTTTTACACATGGTTTTTATTTATAAAACAAAGTGTGTTCGTTGTGATAAAAAACCGTCAATTAACCCAAAAAGTTATCACTAAAGTTTTACATAATGATTCATCTTTACTACAAGTAAAAAAAAGAAATTTAAAACCATGTAACCTTATGGATGTTAGATAATTAAATATAAATCCAATTCTATACAACCATCCTCATTTTACATGATTATCCATTCATGTATATAAGTAAACTAATCATGAAACAAATGGGTCCAAACAATGAAATTGAACCTCATAACCAATAAAAAAGGTTACAAATTAACTCAAAAAGGTTATAATAAATAAATTAAATGTAAAATAGTTTTTTTAATTATTAATTATTGAACCTAATTTTATTATTCATGCCATTAATATCAAGAGGGGAACACCTTTGGACTTAAGGTAAGGGATTCTACCCAAACCTCCATTATTCCTTCGGGTTATTTTTACTCTCTTTTTACCCAAATGAAGTACTATATTCTATTTATTTACATATTATAATTGATGTTTATATGTAAAAAATCATGTATCAGGATCTTTTATCCATTATATTTTAGGGATATACATGCTTTTAAGTGATTCCCTCTTCAATACTTCCCAATAAGCAAACTTGTTTTAAGGGAACTTCTAGAATTCATACCCAATTTCAAGTGCACTAAACCATATGTTTTAAGACACAATTGTTTTTATAAAACCAGTGTTTTTATTTTTAAAACCTTCTTTGATCACTTATGTTTTTATATAAAATATTATTTCCTTTTTTATTTTAAATGCTTGTTAGTATTTTTCTTAAAACCGCACTAAAATATTTTAATGCTAAAATTTATTAAATACTGTTCTTACCTATTTTCAATTATATTTTACATCACTTACCATAAAATATTATTATTTTAACTTATTAATTTCCATGTATTTTTTAATTACTTTCATTCATGGACACTTGTATGATACGTCCATTCATTATACTTTATGACATGATTATGATACCCATTTCTTTCCATGGGTACCCTTATGTTTATGTATGATTGATTATGTATGATTCTTAATGTGGAAAGAATATCCATGAATGTGTTAAGATGGGTGCGCTCAGATATCACTCCAATACATTGGATAAATTTTATTCTCTTGAGACGTTATGTGCAACAGTCTTGGCAGTTAGTCTTGAATTGTGTTACCATGTGCAACGGTTTTGGTGGTTAACCTTAACTTGTGATCCTATATGTGAAAAGAGCCTTGAATCATGATAAAGTCATGTTTTATATTGCTTCTACATTATTATTACTCCGTATTTATATGACCCCATGTTTATATGTTATGATTTCACATTATCCATTCATTTTTATATCATTATGTGATGCTTTCTAATCCACATGCTAAAGCTTTATTACTATGATTTTCCCTTACTGGTATTTTAGATAATCCCTTTGTTCATGTTATTCCTAGGTTACCCTATGATGATATATGAGAATAATGTTAGTTAGGAGCTCTTTATGATTATTAAATAAAGAAATTTTTTATTTAGTCCCATCTTTTCAGTTTTATGTACCTAGTCTTTTAATGCGCTAGACTTCACGATCCTTGGCTTGTAATATGATGTTTTATTAAGCTTAAAATCATGTAATAATATGTGTAAAATTATAGGGTTTCTATAATTGGTATCAAATGATAGTCTAGTTATTTTTAGATAATAGTAATATAGCACTTTAGTAAGAACATTAAGGATGAGTCTAAGTATAAGAAAACATCCCTAAATTTTGGTAAGTATAGAGCAAGTGGTTTATTAAGAAAATACATCCCTGTCTGGATACAAATAGGTATAGGTGGATCTAGCACATATGTATCTAGGGGTAAAACCTGAAAACACCACATTGAGCTAGACTCAAACTAGAACTAGTGCATGAAAATGGGCTTTGCTTCACTCTTGGTTTGACACTCCCTGGGGATATGATTCGGTAAATTCATGAGCTTGATATTAACCATTATTAAGGGAATTAAAAAAATATCCCATAAGAATATAAGTTAATAAATAGATCAAGTATAACCTAGATTTAAACCTAGGGAATCACAAGTTAGGATATAATTCTTATTTACAATTTTATCCTTTTATGATAAAATTTTCCTTTTTATGTTTAATAGCTAAGTATTAAATCCCTCTAATTGTACTTTATTTTTCTTAGTTAATGGAGGGAAATAAAAGAACATGTGCCACAATCAATGTGATAGAGAATGTGAATATTTTCCTAATGATATTCCAAATATGATGGGAATGGGTGATCAAAACTTCATGATAGTACTTTCTCAACTGGTTCATGTTATGAACAATAACTTGAATCATGTGGAATGCCTCCTCATCCAAGGAAAGATAAAGTTTCTATTTAATCCTTCATGTGGAAAAGCCCTCCCATGTTTAGTGGATCTTCTGATCCCCTCCTCATGTAACAATGGATTAACTACATTGAAAAGATATTCTCTGTCCTCTAGTGCTCAGAAAAAGAGAAAGTCATAATGGTGGTCTATCATTTTGATGGGGAAGATGGTAGTTGGTGGAAAATGATCAAGTATACAAAGTCCCAAGGGGAAATTGATTCTATGGATTAGGAGGAATTCAAATTTTTTTTTCAATAATTATTTTCTCTAAACCCTCTGCCTCAAGATGGAAAGAGAGTTCCTCAAACTCAAGCAGAAGGAAGATGATTCCATTGAGGAATATGAAGAAAACTTCACAAGGCTTGCAAGATATGCCTCTAGCTTTGTCATGAACACCGAAAGTAAGATGGATTGATTATTTAGTGGACTAATGATGAGTTTATGAAAAGCGTTGGTGATTCAAGGCTTTGAAAGTTATGAGGAGATTATCCATTGTTACCTTAAGTTTGAAATGAAGATTGGAGACTCCCAGTGGTCTCATGGGAACAGTGGAAAAAATCATTATATGGAGTCTAATATGGATGTTTAAAAAAATACATCCCATGATGGAATGAAGTTTAAACATCCCACGTGTAAAAATTATTGGATGAAGCATCCTGGAAACCATCTAAAGGGAACCCATAATTGCTTCAAATGTGGAAAATGGGATATCTAGAAAATAACTTCTAAAGGGATATAAAGAATCCCACTAATGTGGACGAATAAAGGAAGGTTTAGATAAACACATATCCAGTGGTGCAGTGTAAGGAGGAATATTACTACCTTATGAGCAAGCATGTCTAGCTCAAATGATTGAGATAAAGGAGGAATATGAATCTCATTTATAATCATTGTCTCAAGTGTGGATATTACTACCTTATGAGCAAGAATGTCTAGCTCAACTGATTGAGATAAAGGAGATGATACTTCTCGAAGATATGCTCATCATGAGGGATTATATTGATGTATTACCTGAAGATTTTCTTGGTTTTCCTCCTGATTGAGAGGTTGAGTTCTCAATTGAACTTATTCCTAAATCCCTACCTATATCAAAGAAACCTTATAGAATGGAAATCATAGAGTTGGAAGAGCTGAAGAAGTAGTTACAGGAGAACCTAGAAAAGGGTTTTATACACCCAAGTGCTTCACCATGGGGTGCACCAGTCCTTTTAGTCAAGAAGAAGTATGGTTAAATTCACCTATGCATTGATTATCGTGAGCTCAATAAAATCATGATAAAGAATAAGTATCCCCTACCTCAGATAGAAGACTTGTTCGATCAGCTTCGTGGGGCTAGTTATTTCTCTAAGGTGGAGCTTCAGTTGGGATAACATCAATTAATGGTGTGAAAGGAAGATATTCCCAAGACTGCCTTTCGAACGAGGTATGGAAACTATGAGTTCATATTGATGCTCTTTAGACTCACTAATGCTCCAGAAAATTTATTGGATTTAATGAATATAGTCTTTAGAGATTACCTCGAAATTTTTTTGGTAGTCTTTATCAATGATATTTTGATATACTCCAAGAGCAAGGAGGAACATGAGGAGTATTTTGATACTGTGATTATGAATTTGCGAAGGGAAAAACTATATGCAAAGTACAGTAAATGTGAGTTATGTATGGAGGAAGTATCATTCTCAGGGAATTTTATCACCAGTAAAGGGATATCTAGGACCCTTCCAAGATAAAGGAAATTGAAGAGTGGCCCAGGCCAACATCTGTAACAGAGATCCGCAGCTTTCTGGGTCTAGCCGGGTATTATCGTTGATTTTTGAAGAACTTATCACGATTGTAAAACCCAATGACCAACATGACATGGAACAGAGTAAAGTTCGTATGGACTCAAGAATGTGAAGACTGCTTTAAGGAGTTAAAAAATAGGCTTATCACTATGCCAATACTCACACTCCCACTGAGTGGATAACTCTTTGTGGTATATAGTGATGCTTCAAAGAAGGTATTAGGATGTGTGATGATGCAAAATGATAAAGTGATAGCCTATGCCTCAAGGAAGATGAAAATCCATGAGTAAAACTATCCTATACATCATATGGAGTTGGAAACTGTGATCTTTATATTAAAAATCTGGAGGCATTATCTCTATGGAGAGAAGTGTGAGATATATACCGATCAAACAAATCTAAAATATATATTCACACAAAAATAGATTAATATGTTCCAACAAATATGGTTAGATATCATCAATGATTATGAATGCTCAATCCACTACCATCCCAGTAAGACAAATAAGGTGGCATATGCTCTAATTAGAAAGCATCCTGCATCTTTATCAATGATGATAATTAAAAAGGATCCAATATTATTATATTTTCATAGGATGGACATGAGAATAATTAAGAGAGGAACATCATCAATCCTTTCTCAAATGATTGCACAACCATCCCTCATGGATAAAATAAAGGATGCTCAAAGAAAAGATGTGGAAATTTAGAAAAGGGTGGAACCTATTAGAAATGGGAAATCCTCTAAGTTCAATATTGATAAGGAATGATTTGTAATATTTGGGTCATGATTATGTGTACCATCATATCCACAAATAAAGAAGGAGATTTTTAATTGTGCACATAGCTCAACCTTCTCTATTCACCCAGGGAGAACATAGATGTATCAAGATCTTTGAGAGAACTTTTGGTGGGACAATATGAAGAAGAAGATTGTTGAGTATACATCAAAGTGCCTAGTATATCAACATGTTAAGGCTGAAAGATATAAGTATAAGGGGATTATGCATCCACTACCCATACCAACATGGAAGTGGGAGAACATTACCATGAAATTTTTCACTGAACTTCCAAGCAAATCCAGAGGAAACAATTCTATATGGGTCATTGTGGATCGTCTTACAAAGATATCTCACTTTATCACAATTCTACAGGACTTATCATCATATCAAATTTAACAGATATATATCAAAGAGGTGGTAAGGCTGCATAGAGTAACCATATCTATTGTATCCTATATAGATCCGAGATTCACCCCGAAGTTCTGGAAAAGTCTTCAACATGCTCTAAGCACTGAACTGAACTTTAGTACGACTTATCATCCTCAAAATGATGGCCAATATGAGTCAACTATTTAGACACTGGAAGACATGGTGAGATCATGTTCTATGGACTTTAAAAGAGGATGGTACCAACATCTTCCACTGGTTGAATTATCTTATAACAACATTTTCCTCTTGAGCATCCGAATGGAACCATATGAAGCCCTTTATGGGAAAAGGTTGAGAACATCATCATGTTGGGATGTAGTTGGTGATAGTAAGCTGTTAGGATCTAAAATGGAAAAATAAATGATGAAGAAGGTGAAAAATATTTAGCAACACATCAAGGTAGCCCAATGTCAATAGAAGTGTTATGCGGACAATCGTCGACGGGACCTAGAGTTCAAAGTTGGGGACATGGTATTCCTCCGCATATCTACATGGAAGAAGGTCATGAGATTTGGGGAAAAAGGAAAGCTAAATCCCAGGTATATTGGCCCCTTTGAGATTCTTGATCATGTCGGGGCTATGGACTATCAACCAAAACTTCCACCTACCATGTCTAGAGTACACAATGTCTTCCATGTACCCCTCTTAAGGAAGTACATACTAGATCCTTCACATGTACTCTCTTCATAGGTGGTACAGTTGGAGAATGATATTTCTTATGAGGAGCAGCTAGTGAAGATCTTATATCATAAAGATAAAGTTCAATGTAAAAAGACTACTCACTTGTTCAAAGTAATATGGAGGAACCATAAGTATGAAGAGGCAACATGGGAACTGTAGGTGGTAATGAAGGAAAAGTACCTGCACCTGTTTATGGATTAGAATGTAAAACGAAATTTCTAGGGAGAAATTTCATAAGGGGAGAAGAATGTAACAACCTAATGTTTTATCAATGGAAATAACTTTCTTATAATTATGTCATATAATCACATGAAATCAAAACTCAATGAAAAAACCTTCCCATGCTGAGAAGGAAAAAGCAGGAGGGAGTTTCAAGAATTCTCAAAACCAGTTTGCGGTGTTGGGAGAAGATGGGTGTTATGCACCTGGTGAAGATTTTGCGATGGAGGACAGTCCCGGTGAGGAGTATTCTAAGGGAGGGGTGGTCTTACAAGTTGAGGATTCAGCTTCGGAATCCCCTGGTGAGTCCAGAGAAGTGGGGATTGTAGAGGATTATTTTATATCCTCTTCAAGGAAGGGTAGAAACACCATTATAGATTCAGACAGCTTTATCAAACATACCCGGAGGTCACGCACATGGAAAGATTATTCCAACCAGCCCAGTCCTCCAGTTACTAGGTCCACTAGTAAAGTTAAACCTCCTTTGAAAACATGTAAAGGTGATGGCTTGCCCATGAGGGCATCTGTCTCTCAAGCAGTGGTCGGTCAGGTGCCCTTTAGGGCTGAACCTCCCTTGGTGAGGGTTGCACACCCTCCTGGGCTGCAGAGTGAGGATGTGCGACCTGCTCCGAATCCTGGGCATCAACGAGAGATGGATAATCTTTTTGATCTTCAGAAATAGTTTTCTTCAGTGTTGAATCACATGGACCTTCTTCTTCACTCAGATGAAGAAATGGCAGATCAATTTTTAGATATTAAGGACCCGCAGAAAGTCATCAACCAAATATTGGGGAAAATGATTAGAGTGGAAACAAAAAAGGGGCAAGGTAAATGGATAGATAAGTAGAACTGCATCTTGATTAGAGGTTTCAACATGGGGAAGATTAACTTGGAGGAATATATGCAGTCTTGGGAAATCTTGGCGGAACATTATGAAGACATCTTGAGGGTCGATCATGACACTCAGGTAAGCTCTATACCCTGGATAATGGTTAGGGAGTTTGATTCTAATAAGATCAAATTGTTCTTCAACAAAAATTTCATATCTTTTGGGGCTTAATTTCTACTGCTGCAAGGGTTCTCACATCCATTTAAAATTGTTTCAAAATAAAAAATGATATTGAGGAGTGTTGAAGTACTCTGTGACCTTTAAACATAATATTGTCACTTATGTGATTTTAATTTCAAAAATCTGACATACACGATTGCGTTCAGGGTGATTTTCAAGATCTAATGGAACAAACTCAATTTTTGGTGAATAATAACCTACCCCTATGAATAGTAACATACCCTTATGAATAGTAATATGACCCTTATGAATAGTAAATCATCCAAAAGAATAGTAAACTCAACCTTGAAAGCATAAATAAAATTTAGGCATCTTATAAGTGATAATAGTACCATAGAAAAAGTATTGGTATTTTTGTAAGTCATAAATAATTAATTACAATTAATTAATTAATTTAAATGAAAATTTATTTTCCTAAAATGTGTTTATAAATTAAAATTTTTATGTCTTATGGTTTTAAGATAATTTTATAAGACCATATGTAATTTTTGAAAGCATTATAAAATCCGTTATATTTTTAAAATCTAGATTTTTCAAGTAAATTATGATTTTAATTAAAAATTAAATTAATCATATTTAGAAAATTATTTTTGAAAAATGGATTTCATTTTTGGATTTTACACATAAAAAAAGGTAAGGGTGAATTTTTGGGATTTTTCTGAAATACTTGAATTTTTGATGAATAGTAAAATACGGTAATTTACCGTATATATACATTATATGTTAAATACACTATTTATTGAGTCATGTTTAATGTAAGAACCTTTGGTTAGAACTTACATGCACTCATTACTATTTTTGGTTATGGAATCATTATTATTTCTTATTTTGTGGAAAATAATAAACTAATGATTAAAATATTAAGAAAACCCTCATCCCCTCCACTATAAAAACCACCCACAATATCCTCTTCTCTTCACTCCGCTAAAGCCTTGTGCCTTGCTTAAATTACGATAAAATATCTCAATAAACTCCTCCCCCATTTCCATCAATCCTTGGTATCCTCAAAAGACCAAATCCTCTCCCCTTAAGAGGCACTCAAGGAAGATTAACTCAAGAGGTAAATTCCTCTTTTCAATTCTTTTACTTTCCTTTTATGTTTCTTTGTTTTCTTTTCTATCCTTAACTATACTCATCCAAATTTTATGAAATATACAGTAACTTATATGTACTATAATTTTTTTATGATAATGGAATAAGTTATTATCATCTCTTCTTTACCCTTATTTTATACTAATAGTAAAAACACCATATGAGATGTGCTAATTTACCACATTCAAGGATGATGGGTTTTCAATTTTTGTTATCATCTTCAATTCTGGTCTTGAAACCATTTTCATGGTTAAAACTGACTATAATATATGTATTTTCTCTCATCTATGGTTTTGGAATCTTTTTTAACACATGGTTTTTATTTATAAAACAAAATGTGTTTGTTGTGATAATAATCCTCCAATTAACCCAAATGGTTATCACTAAAGTTTTACATAATGATTCATATTAACTCTAAGTAACCAAATGAAATTTACGATGATGTTACCTTATGGATTTTCAATAATAAAATATAACTCCAATTCTATACAACAATCCACATTTCACATGATTATATGTTCATGTATATAAGTAAACCGATCATGAAACAAACAGACCCAAACAATGAAATTAAACCTCATAACCAATTAAAAAGGTTATGAATGAATTCAAATGGTTATAATAAATAAATTACATGTAAAAAATGTTCTGTAATTATTAATTAATGAACATATTTTGATTATTCATTTCATCAATATCAAGAGGGGAACACCTTTGGACATAAGGTAAGGGATTCTACCCGAACCTCCATTATTATTATTACTCTCTTTTTACCCAAATGAAAACTTATATTATGTTTATGTAAATATTCTAATTGATGTTTATATTTACAAAATAATGTATAAAGATCCTTCATCCATTCTATTTCAGGGATATACAATCTTTTAAGTGATTCCCTCCTCAGTACTTCCTAATAAGCAAACCCGTTTTAAGGGAACTTCCCGAATTCGTACCCAATTTCAAGTGCAGTCAACCATATGTTTTAAGCCAGCGTTGTATTTATAAAACCAGTTTTTTTATTATGAAAAACTTATTTTATCACTTATGATTTTATATAAAATATTATTTCCTTTTATATTTTAAATTCTCGTTAGTATTTTCCTTAAAACCGCACTAAAATGTTTTAATGCTTTAATTTATTAAATAATATTCTTACATGTTATCAATTCTGTTTGAAATCACTTACCATGATATATGATTAATTTAAATTATGAATTTCCATGAATTTTTTAATTATTTTCTTTCCTGGAAACTTGTATGATACGCCCATTCATTATTCTTTATGACATGATTATGATACCCATTTCTTTCCATGGGTAATCTTATGTTTAGGTATGATTGATTATGTATGATTATTAATGAGGAAAGAATATTCATGAACATGTTAAGATCAGTGTGCTCAGATATAGCTCTAATGCATTGGTTAAGGTTGAGTCTCATGAGATGTTATGTTCAACAGTCTTGGTGGTTAGCCTTGACTTGTGCTACCATGTGCAACGCTCTTGGTGGTTAACCTTGACTTGAGATCCTCTATATGAAAGGAGACTTTGATCATAATAAAGTCATGTTTTATGTTTCTTACACATTATTATGGCTCCATGTTTATATTACCCCATGTTTATATGTTATCATTTTACACGATCCATTCATTTTTATATCATTATGTCATGCCTTCTAACAAATGTGCTAAATCTTTATTACTATGTCTTTTCGCTTACTAGTCTTTTAGATAATCTCTTTGTTCATATTATCCCTAGGTTACCCTATGATGATGTATGAGCACAATGGAAGTTAGGATCTATTTATGAAGATTAAATAAATAAATTTTTTATTTAGTCTCATGTTTTCAGTTTGATGTACTTAGTCTTCCAAGACACTAGACTTCATGATCCTTGGCTTGTAATATGATGTTTTATTAAGCTTAAAATCATGTAATGTTATGTGTTAAATGCTTGGGTTGCTATACTAAAAATCAAAAAATATCATGCAATCAATTACTATAATAAATTTTCCATAACAAAGCTTCCACATAACAAGTCAATAATGAACTATTCCCCCATAATCTCATAAAAATTTCCTCCATCGATCCCTAAAAGCTTCCATACCACACTATAAGATAATAAAATTTACACCATTACACCAATTTCATTATGAAAACCACACAACACCCTTAAGATAACAAGAATAAAAAATATATCATTTGAAACAATGAATAAAACCCAACACTTATACACCCATGACTTACTTAATGACCTCCTCATTATATAACCCAACCTAACACTTCCTCCTAAAACGAGCCTACAAAAATGCCTTCTTTCATCACTGTAATCATATGCTACCCACCCCAAATCTAATATAACATTTACAAAAAGGATATAAGGATTAAACCTTCTCACACATCACCCATAACCAAACACAACCCCTATACCATAACAACATCAATTTACTAGGATACCAACCACACCATATTTTTTTATTTTACCACACTCTTACCCAATATTAAGATATAACAACATCACTTACTCATATTAGTATCAACATAATAAAATAAAGAAAAAAATTCCCAACACAAACCTCCAAGAAGAGTTACCCACCATCCCTCAATAATTTCACACTAACTTTTGACTTCCCAAGACTATTCCCATCCATTAATACCAATAAAAGAAAATGAAGAAAATAATAAAACTTTAATGGAAGAATTTAAATGGAATCATTTTTAAAATTACTCAAAAAGCCCTAATAATGATGATAATGAGGGAAAATTTAGAGGAAAATATAAAAAATCAACCAAGTATAAAAAAATTCATTTAATGGAAGAGAAATACAAATATCCCCTACCTCAAACAAATAGAAAAATTCATTCAAACCATTGTATGGTTCACCAATCACCATATCATTGTGTTATTCTTCCATGAGTTTACTTACAAAACACCAAAATCAAATCCAAATTTTTGGTTGATGTGGAAAACTCAAGCGGGGGGGGGGGGGGGGGTGAGTTTCTAATGAAAATATATGTTAATTTTTTTTAAAATTAAAACCCACAAATTTAGAAAAATAACCTGTTAACTAAAACTATAGAATTATATAATTTGATATTTGGAAAAGTTTCTTAAAATCTTGATCACAGCTCAATTAAAACAACTTTGAAAATATTTTTACTTTTGAAACTAATTTATTAGAATCAAACACAGTATATAAAACATAGGTTAAATTAAACTATCAAATTAGAGTTTTGTAAATTATTTTTGAAAATAGAAAATAGAAAAACAAATAAACACACAAAAAAGGGGATCAGTCTCAAGCCGAGACTTAATCCATTCCACTTAGCAATCACCCACTACCATGAAGTTTATTGTTAAATAAAATGATCCACAAACTAGATCAGATTTTTACACAATAGCTCATAGTGATTTCTAGACACAAAGTCTCTTCCACATTTATAAGTGGGAGTAATGAAATTAAACAATTTCACATAGATAGTCCAGATAGAGAAGCCTATTCCATAGTTTTTCATGGGATTATAGATAAGTAAGAGAGAAAGAGAGAGAGAGAGAGTGTGTATTTCACTCTTTAGTTCATATTAGGATATAGTTATTAATATTTAAAAATCAAATGCACACATAAATATTGAATGTAAATAAAATAGAGTAGGTGAAAGATAAAAAATTGATACAATAGAGTATGTTTCTATATTATTCTACAGGTAATTATTCTCTTCTCAATGTCATCTCTTGATTTGAAAAATATTATCGAAGATGTTTGGATGTTATTTGATGTGTCGATTGAGTTTATGAACAACATTTCATACACTTATCAAAACAGAGTACTATTTCATCTTATTTATTTTATGTTTAGAAAAGTACGTGTGATATTGTATGTATTTTCCCCCTTTTTCCCCACCCATATTTTTTTTATATCTTTGATTTAATTTAAATATATATTCTCTAAAAAACATCCTTTTTATAAATCATTACTAAGATCCTCATATTTTAGCAGAAAATCCAAGGTCATTTAATGATTCTGACAAGCATTAAATTCTACATAGAAAAGTGGTTGGATTCGTATAAAAATAATAAAAATATAATACCGACCTTTAGTTATGGTCAATTTAAAATTTTCACATCATTATTGATGGTCACTTCATTTTTACACATCAGTATCCATGTCATCATTTGTCAATCAATTTGAATTATTGCATAGTAGAGTCAATCATTTGTTCTTACGTTCTATCTCTTTATAGCGATTGATTTTTTATTATTATTATGATTGATTCCGTACTTGGTAAGATCTTGATAGGGTTTCTCTAAATTTTCTTTTTAGTTGATAGGTTTCTCATGTGGTTGATCCAACTAGATTTTCAATCACTTGGGTCCTTTGTTATATATTCTTCCATAGTCAATCACTTATAAGGTGTAGTTTTTTCCAGACATATAAAACATTAGCGAGAATGTATTTTATTTCACAAAACACAAAATGGATTATAATGAACATAAAAATGATAAGTGATTATTAAAATAACTAATTTCAGGACTAAGCTAATAATCTACCCCTTTTTGATGATAAAAAATCATGGCATAAGTATACATATAAAAAACTTAAGAAAAAATTGTGTTATGAATTTTACCCCCATTAGGGATTATAAAAAATAATTTAGAAAGGGTCATAGAGTAAAATTAAATTTAATAAATAGTAAAAATAAATTAAAAGGAAAGAAAAAGAAATTAATATTCCATTAAAGATACAAATTTTTTTACAAAATATCTATCATAGTCTAGTCAACATATCAATCCTCAAGAATGGTAGGGTCCTTTCATTTGCTAATATTAATAGAATGAGCAGAAGGAGGAATAATTGGTGGTCCTAGAATGAAGATACCTTTGGAAACTATGATCATGTGACCAAGAGATTTGGAAATAGAGAGTCTAAAAGGTCCCATTGGAGGTATAATATATGGGACTAGGATTTTTATACATGGATACTACATATTTTTAGATTAATATTCATTACATTACACAAACACATGCATGAGGACCATAATAGTTTAGTGCCTTTAGAAACATGGAACAAAAACTTATAGTCTGGTAAAATATCTTTAATTTTTCCCACAAAGATATTACCCTTTATTACTTCTATATAAAACATTTATTTATAATATATGGAAAGGAAACATATGAATGGGTGAGCTCAGATGCACAGTAAGGGTAAACATAAGAGATACATAAGCATAACAAGAAAATATGGGTAAGGGAACATGAGCATAACATTTGAAAACCATACCTTGTATAGAAAAGATCATAATAATGATTCATGTAATAAATATTGACAGTTCATAAGACATAAATCATAAGATAATAAAAGAACATGAGCCATAAGATCATAACATTGGCATAAGACATGGAATTGTGGCAAAAAAATAAGAATAGAAAATCATTTCACTAGTATTCAAGGAAATTTTCCAAGATTATCATAGAGGAATGGGTTCACTACCCAAACCATCACAATAGTCAAGGTTCACTCCCATTACTATCCTGGAGGACAATGTCTCCCACTAATCCGAGTTCACTCCCCATTCCAGTCCTGTCTATCTCATGAGATTTAGATGAGTACCCAAAAAATTGAAGGTATATATAGGTCCCACTTGTCACATAATGAAAACCATACATTTGTGTGACACAAGAATATAAATCATTCATAATATCATATCATATAAAAATAAATGGGGTTCATAAAAAATTCATCATAACATAACTAATAGAAAATAAATAGAATTCATAAACATCATGCCATCATAAAAGCAAACCATTCAGAGAAAGAATAAGAATGTTATACTTAGATCACACCCTATTAAAACATTAGTAAAATCAAATAATGTTGTCTTAGATGGAAAATGGTTTTAAAATATCACTTGAGATAATTCTTGAAAAAAATATCCTGTCAATTTTGAAAACATTTTTTTTAAAATCCGCACAATTAAAAAGGAATTTTTTTAAAAAAAAACATTGTAAGCTTATAAAATAAGATTCAAGTCATTAGGTAATCATTTATGATGAAAAATATTCTCATACAATACAAGTTAAAAAAACATTTCTTTATTACTTTTTTTGGAAAAGTCACAAAGTACCTTATTTGAAAAATGATAAAAATATTCTTTTGAAACTGTTTTGTAAAAAAATAAAACATGGTTAAAAAAAAATCTAAAAATTCATATAATATTATTAATTTTTTTGAAAACATTTTTATAAAATAATTATATGGAATATAAATATTCCCCAGGGGAGACTTAAATAGAAACAATCTCAAAAAATGATGAGATTGTTAAATAAAACCTTAAAAATATAAAAGCATTGAAATGAGAATTAATCAAATGAATAGATTATATATATTCACTATAAATAAAAATAAAACAAGTGGAAATAAAACATTATATAATCAAAATTAATTTCACACATAATCATAGAATTACATAATCAATGAAATTGTGGTTTAACCCAATGAATCAAAAATTGATTTAAGAATTCCCTTACCACTTTGTAATAAGTCAAATTATTTTCCCAATGAAAGAAAGAAAATTATATGGATATATAAATACTATTATATTAAATAAAAAATTATTAAAATACATTTATGGGAAATATATAAACCACAAAAAGAAACAATTATTGTATAAGGAATTTGTCCCACCAAAATAAAAGTGAGATAAAAATCCAATACCTAAAGTATTGATTTTATTTGTCCATGTTAAAACCTCCTATATAATAAATACAAAATTTTCATATATTTATTACATAAACATATATCTACCATATTATTTATTATTTTTTTATATCATCTTATTACCTGTTTATTGATAATTGTTTATTAAAATCACCGTTCTGGGTGATAACTGCTTCATTTTCCAAGCATGTTTTGATTTGGTAGTCCCGATACTTATACTTTGATCAGGGTCCCATAATTTACATAATTTTAATAATTATTTAAAAATCATATATATTAATTATACCCATATTTATAATCATTCATAAAAATTAGAGATAGAAAAATGAATTACACCGTTCATGGAGATGGTAGGCCGTGCACACGAATGAACACCGTTTCCATTTTTCATTTGATAGAATGAAATAAAGGTAAATAATAATACATATTACAAGAATAATTATTATGTTATATATAAAATATATGTTCATAAAAATTATCCTTGTGATTATACATGTGAAATATATGTGAAAACAAATTACATCGCAACGTGGAGATGATAGTCTATACGTATGCATGGGTGAAATTATCGTTTCTCAAAACATTGTATGATGACAAGGTAGACATAATATTATAATTAAAAATGTATAATTATATTTTAAATATCATATATAATCAATAATCCCATTATAATACCTATCCATAAATGATGGTGATAGAAAATGAATTGTATCACTACATGGAGATGGTAAGTCATATGCACGCACGAGCGATACTTTTACTTTTTATTTGATAGGAAAGAGGGTGTATAATGGGTTTTTAATAATCATAATAAAATTTAATAATATTTATGATACTGAATTTATTATTTTATTATAAACACCATAGATTTATATGAGGTAAGGAAGAGTAGAAAAATAAAGTGATTGGTTAGAGCGATTACCTCTTCTTTGAAATGTCTCATTTGGATCTCCTATAAAGGGCTATAGGGTTGGTGTTTTGAGAAGACCAAAACCTATATAATGTAGATAGTTAAGATTATAATATAAATTTATTGGGTATTACCGATCTAGAAGGATCAAAGTGGTGTAAAGAAGTGAGGCAGTATGCATCCTTTTATAGCTAAGGTGAGGGGCACTTTAGGAATTTCGCAAAAGATTAAGTTATAATAAATTCATTTTCTATCTAAATTCCAAAAAATGGCTATGTATTCGAATATAAGATAACATAAGGTTGTAATATCATCAACCAATAGATTTTAGAGAAGTTTCAATATTATTTTAAACCTTTTCACTTTGATTAACCCTTAGTTATCCTATTTTAATTTTAACTATGTTAACAAAATTTTCAACATTAAAAGGTTATAAATTTTACTTATGTGATGTAAATTGGAGTATAAATGAAAAATTTATGACATTAGATACCATATAATAATAAATTTTTAATTTTAAATATATTATTATTATTTTAAAATAATTTAATAAAATATTATTTTTGATAAAATTACATTAGTTTTAATTTTGACAATATTCATTACATTGACTTTAAAAAAATAAATAAAATAATATAACTTCAAAAAATAATTTAATAAACCCCTAATATTTCATAATCATCTATAAAATTTACAGATAACCTTAATTAATTCAAAATATATTTATTTTAATATTTTTATTATTATTTATTTGATTGTTTCATTAATTGAATAATTATTGCATCATCGTTGTATAATTATTTAGGATACATATTTATTTAATAAAAATTAAAAATAAAATACCATGATGTAGATAAATCTTTTATATTTCAAAATAATATTTTTAGATAAATATATCTTCTAGATTACATCATATTAAAAATGATATAGTTATTAATAACATGAATGTGACATCATTGTCTTTTTATTAAATAAAATATTATGAACAACATAATCTCATCTAAGTAGCCCCAAAAAGAAAACTTAAATTTATATCATAAAAATTAGTTTATTAAGTTAAAAGTTTTCACTTATATTCATTCAAAACCTCCCCTTTTCCCCATTTTGAAATATAAGAGATATTTAGGATAAAGAAAGTGACATTTTGTGACTTTCTTTGATTTAAAATATATATAAGTCATTTTCATAGAAAAGTGTCCATTAAATAACTCAATTTAGATACTTAAGTGTTAAGGTTTGAATTAAATTCATACAATAAAATTTTGGAAAGTGTTATGGTCAGTTTTTAGTCCTTATCATTTTATTTTTATCCGAAATTTCCCAATTTAACCTTTACTGTGGTAATAAAAATTACCATGGTTATTTTTCGTACTTGTCCAAAATAAAAGGGAACTATTTACTAAATTTGAATCCAATGATTCAAAATATATAATACATTTTCAAATATTTAATATACAGAAGATACATAAATTAATTTAAAATAAAAATGTGAAAATGCAATGAAAAACTATTTTTCGGAAAAAATCCCTTTTTAAACATAAAATGTTTTTATAATAAATTAAATTATAAAATCCACTTAATAAAATAATTATATTATTTTAGATTAAAATTAATGAATTAAAATTTAAAACTAATCCAAAACATAATTTTACCTTGTAATTTTTTTAAAAGAAAAAATAATTTTCAATAAAAATCATTATTTTCACTATTCCTTGAAAAATAAATGTTTTTTAAAAAATTATCAATAAAATAATTTGAAGATAGTTTTGAAATGATGAATTCAAAATTTAAATTAAAATTTTCAAATACATTTTCTTGAAATTCTATACATTAATATTCAATCATAAGAATAAAAACTATTTTTTGAAGAAAACACATTTTTGAAGAATAAAGTGACCTTACTAAAAATTATGTGATCATTTTTATAAGAACTTACCAATACATTCATACTGAGTTGAAACTATATATTTATTTCATAAATTATCTGTTCATATATATTCCCTCTAATTTAAAGGTTAGGTTATAATATACGTATAATATTTTAATAATATTTCGCGGTTCATCAAAACTTTCTATTGAATGTAATATAAGATATCAAAGAAATAAATTTATTTAAGAGCCCATTTCATAAAAATATTAGGGTTTTACATTATACCCCCGTTAAAATGATTTTCACCCTTGAAATTCATCTTAGTCATCAAAGGTTTTAACATTTTATAATTTATTCATAGAAACTCACATAATACAATTGAATTATAAAACTTCCCTTAAAAAGGGAAAGTTAGAAACATAAAGGTAACTTCAAGTAATGCATAACTAGGTTTCCAAATAGGAAAAACATTAAAATATGGATTTTTAAGGGAAAAATAATCCTCAATAACTAATAGAGAGTGATAAATAACATGCTAAAGATAAGGTTAATGACCACATAACCATATACCAAATTGGTATAAACAAGGTCATTTATATCATAAAAAATGATGATAATAGGATAAAATTTTATTTCACAATAATTTAAAAATATATAATTAGTTATTTACATTTCATAAGTAGAATATCACTCTTTGGTTTCACATTGATCAATTTTATCTTCATCTCTTACCCCAAGAAATGAAGTTGAAATTGTAATTTCTAAAGAAATAGTGGATTATAAGATCCACAATGAGATGATAATCCATTCCTTCTATCTCTAGTTATCATTATAGAAAAATGGCTAGCACAGTTTATCCAATACACATAAATATTCTTATGGTTAAGTAATACATCTATCTCAAAAACCTCATAAAAAATTCAACTAAAACAATTTCATAAATGGTTGCCCTTATGGACCTTCCAAAAGATTAAAATCCAAAACTTTTGAAAGAAGGTCTCTAAATTTCCAAAATACATTTATAATTTATCCCTAAAATTTTTAACACGTCTCTTAATTATTACATAGCAAACATGTGAATATTATTATTATGTATTCTCTTGAAACATGGTAATGATCTGAATTTCCATAAATCCTTAGTGAAAACATGTATGTTTTAAAAACTTAAATCTTTCCTCATACCATAAATCCAAAAAATCTATAAAATCAATCCATGATATCATAAACCACCTTGTTATCATATTAATAATCAGTTCCAAGGTCATCAATATAATCCCATTTACTTTATTCTTATCCAATACCTGTTTATCTAAAATAAACACCAATTTCTCAACATCAAGAACATATTAAGGGTCACATTACCTTAATCACGTTTTTTAGATAAAATATATCCTTTCCATTAAATCAATTTTCTAGTTCATCAGTATCATTCAAAATATTCTTTCAAATATTTAACAAAAATAATATATTGAACAATACTTATAAATTTCACAATTCATAAATCTTGAATCCAAATACATAAATACTTCAATCCTTCCACTTCAATGATTGTCCTGGAATAGGTCTTTCCTTAGTCTAAAAGTAAATTCTTAGGTTAAATAATTGAGTTTGGTAATTACCATATTCTCCATAGATAATACATTGAACTCCTTGGAAAATGTTCACTCTATGACCCCTTTTTATACGTAGATAACATCTTCCCCTCCATTTGAAATAGTCATCTAGGTTTTTCTTCCCACCTTCTTGATATGTAGAAATCCAAGTATTCTTTATCTATGTTCATTACCACATGAACTTTCATAAATATATATCTTTATCTTATTTGATGTGTTTGGAGTCTCACTAAAGTTCACATTGTTAACCATATACTAGGATAACTAATTAGGAATAATCACAACATCCTTCACTGCAGTCATTATCCCATTTGAATGATCATCTAAAAATCATCTTTCACACTCAGCATTAATATGGTCCCCTTAGATTATAACTATTGACTAAAACCAAAATCACATTGTAAGCACCATTAATCATAGTGGGTAACCACATAATCATGAAAAATAACTTATAGGAATTCTGAATCAAGACACCTTCCGTGATCTATGAAACCTTAGGTTTATCCTAATTCATTCATAGTAATCTTCTATTTAAATACTTCCTGATGGTTTTTAAAGAGTTTGTGAATTTTCAAATCATATCCATTGGGAGTGTCAAACTAGGTGTGCATTAAGTCCCTTTTTCATGAAACAGTTCTTGATCGAGTCTAGTTTAATACAGTGTTTTTGGGGTTATTACCCCCATGTACATTTATTCTAAATCCACATCCAATTATAATATCTATATATGAATGTAATAACTTGGAAACTAGTTTCTCAATCCTTTTCCAAAATTCTAGGACATTTTCCTAAATTTTTACTCATCCTTAAAAGTATCCTTTGAGACATCCCTAGACATATACTTAGAAATATCCCAAGGTATGTCACTAATTTTTTATCCTCCTAGTTTCAAAAGGTTGAATAAACCTTTTTTCTGATACCAAATTTAACAACCTTAGATTTTCATACATGGATATTAAATTTTTTTAGATGAATATTCATTACATTACACAAAAACATGCTCTAGGACCGTACATTTTTAATTACTTTGGAAAATTGTAACACAAAATTTCAGTCTGGTGAAATATCTTCAATGTTTTCCACAATGATCTTCCCCTTTAGTAATCATATTTAAAACCTTTCCTCATAACCTGGGTAAAGGAAACATAAGAAAGGGTGAAATCATATGCTCAGTAAGAGTAAACATAAGAGATACATTAACATAACATGAACATAGGGGTATATGAACATGAACATAAAATTTTAAAACCATACCATGCATAGAAAATATCATAATTTGGATTCATTGAATAAATATTGGCAGTTCACAAGACATGAATGATAAGATAATCAAAGAACATGAGCTATAAGAGGATAATATTGGCATAATACATGAAATCTTGGAAAACACATCAGCATAGAAAATAATTTCATTAGTAGTAAAAAATATTTTCTAAGACTATCATAGTGGAATGTGTTCACCCCCAAACCATTTTTTTAGTTAAGGTTCACTCACAAGACTAACATGGTGGACAAAGTCCCTCAATGAACCGAGTTCATTCCCTATTCCGGTCCTGTGTATCTCATGAGATATAAATCATCACCCAATGCATCAGAGGGAGATATAGGTGCCACAAACCACAAAATTAAAACCATACATATGTTTTCCAAAAGAATATAAACCATTCATTTTATCAGAACCCATAAAAAGAAATGGGTTTCATAAACATTTCATCATAACATAACTCATAGAAAAGAAAAAAAATTCATAAACATCATGCCATCATAAACATAAACCATTAAGAGAAAGAATAATAATGTTATACTTGGATCATACCCCAGTAAAAAATAAGTGACATAAAATAATTTTGTCTTAGATGGAAAATTATTTTGAAAGATCACTTGAAATAATTATTGAGGAAAATATCCTTTCCATTCTGAAAATATTTTTTTTAAAATCCATGCGATTAAAAAGGAAAACATTTTATTTGAAAATAAAATTTTAATATTTTAAAGGAATCTTAAATTAAGTAAAGTTTCATGAAAACAGGAAAATATGATCATGTCATATTAGTTAAGAAAGCATTCCTTTTGTATTTTTGTCAGAAAAGTCACAAAGTACCTTGTTGGGAAAATGAAAAAAATATTCCTTTTAAACTATTTTGTAAATAAATAAAACATGGTTAAAAATGACTTTTAAAATTCATAGGATATCAGTAAAAAAACCTTTTTGAATCCATTTTTAGAAAATATAGACTTGTAAGAGAAATATTTCCCAGTGGATACTTAAATAGAAACAATTCTAAACAATGATGAGATTATGAAATAAACCCTTACAAATATCAAATCATTGAAGTGAGAATTAGTCAAATGAATATATTATGTATATTCACAGTAAATCAAAATAAAATAAGTAAAAATAAAACATAATATAATAAAAATTCATTTCCCACATAATTATATAATGACATAATTAATGAAATGATATTTTTCCCCAATGAACCAAAAATTAAGTTAAGAGTTCCATTACCACTTTGTAATCAGTATAACCATATGCCCCATGAAAGAAAAAAAATTATATGGATATGTAAATACTATAATATTAAGGATTAGACTCTTAAAATAAAATCATGGATAGTATATACACTGCATAAAAAAAAAGTAGTATATAATTCATGTGTCCCACTGAAATAAAAGTGAGGCAAAAATCCCTTACCTCAATCCTTGAATTTCTTTATTCACATTGAAACCTCATGTATAATAAATATGAATTTATTATAAATTTATTCCATAACCATAAATCTATAATATCATGTATTATTTTTTATATCATATTATCACCCATTTATTAATAATTTGTTATTAAAATCACTATTCTAGGTGAAAACTGCTTCGTTTTCTAGGCATGTTTTGGTTTGATAGTCCCAGTGCTTATAATTTGATCATGGTAAAATAATTTACAGAATATTAATAATGGTTTAAAAATCATATATATTCATTATATACATATTTATAATCAATCATAAAAAGTATATATAGAAAAATGAATTACACCATTAATGGAGACAATAGGCCGTACGCACACACGAACATTGTTTCCCTTTTTAATCTAATGGAATGAAAGAAAGGTAAATAATAATACATATTTAAAAAGTAATAATAATTATATATATCATATATGTTCATAAATGTTTGCCTTATTACCATCCATGTGAAATATAAATGTAGACGAATCATACTACATTGTGGAGATGGAAGTCCATAAGTATGCATGAGCGATGTCATCGTTTCTCAAAAATATTAGATGATGATAAGGTAGACATAATATTATCATTAAAGAGGGATAATTATATAATAAATATCATATATAATCCCTAATACCACCATAATACCCATCCATATAATATGTTGATGAAAAATGAATCGTATCACTATATGGAGATAGTAAGCCGTATATATGCACGATAGATACTTTCACTTCTTATTTAATGGGAAAGAGGGTGTATAATGATGTTTTTATTATAATAATAAAATTTTATCATATTTATTACAATTAAGTTATTATTTTATGATAATCATCATATATTTATAGGAGGTAAGGAAGAGTTGGAAAAGAAAGTGATCGGTTAGAGTGATTACACTTCTTTGAAACTTCTCATTTGGATCTCCTATAATGGGCTCTAGGGTTGGTATTTTGAGAAGGCAAAAAATTGTATAATGTATTTATGTAAGTTTAGAATAGAAATGTTTAGGTTATGGTCTAGATATAAGTCTCAAAGTGGCGTAAATAAATGAGGGAGGAGGTGTCCTTTTATAATTGAGGTGAGGGGAACTTTTGGAATTTCTCAAAAGATTAAATTATAATAAAATATTTTTCTATATAAATGAAACCAAATGAATATGGATTCAAATATAAAATAATATAAGGTTTTAAAATAATCAACCAATATATTTTAGAAAAGTTTTGGTATTATTTTAAACCTTATCATTTTGGTTAACCCTCAGTTAATCTATTTTAATTTTAACTATAAAAACAACTTTTTTAATATTAAAAGGGTGTAAATTTTAAATATGTGATGTAAATTGAAAAATAAATGAAACATTTATGAAAATTTTGAAAATATTATAATCAATTTTTATTTTTAAATATTTTTTTATTATTTGGAAATAATTTAATAAAATATCAATAGTGTCAATTTTGACACTATTCATTATATTGACTTTAAGAAAATCATAAAAACAAGATAACTTTGAAAAAAATCATTTAATACACTATTAATATGTCATAATAATCTTTAAAATTCATGTATCATCTTAATTAATTCAAATTATATTTATTTTAATATTTTTAATATCATTTATTTGATTATTTCATTAATTGAATAATTACTACATCATCGTTATGTAATTATTTAAGACACTTAATTATTCAATAAAAATTAAAAATAAAATACCATAATTTAGATAATTAATTAATATTTAAAAATAATATTTATATTCTAATATATCTTCTAAATAATATCATTTAAAATAAGATATAGTTATTAATTACATGAATGTGACATAATTGACTTTTAATTAAATAAAATATTATAAACATCATAATATCATTTTCATGGAAATGTATCCATTAAAGAGGTAAATTTCTATCCTCATGTTTTAAGGGCCAAGTTAACTTCATAAAATAAAATTTAGTCAAGTTTTAAGGTCATTTTATAGTCCTTATCATTTTATTTTTAACCTAAAATACGCAGTTTTACCTTTACCATGGTAACAAAATTTTCCAAGGTTACTATTCATATTGGCTAAAAATAAAAGGGACCTATTTAATAAATTTGGAATCACTGATTCCAAATATGGAATCCATTTTTCAAAACTTAAAACACATAATTTAAAAAAATTAATTTAAAATAAAACTAGTAAAACGCAATGAAAAATAGTTTTTCAAAAAGATTCCCTTTTTAAACATAAAATGTTTTTACAATATTCAAATATAAAATACACTTAAAAAACATAATTATATTATTTTAAATAAAAATTAATTAAGGAAAATTTAAAACTAATCCAAAATATAATTTTACCTTTTAATTTTTTTAAAATATAATTTTTAATAAAAATCAATATTTTCACTATTCCTTGGAAAATATATTTTTTTAGAAAATTATCAATAAAATATTTTTAGGATAATTTTGAAATTATGAATTTGAAAATAAAATTCATTTTTTCAAATAAATTTTCTAGAAATTATAGAAATTAATATTCACTCATAAGAATAAAAACCAATTTTTGAAGAAAACGTATTTTTGAAGAATAAAGCGACTTTACTAAAAATTGTGTGATTATTTTTCTATGAACTTTCCAATACATTCATACTGATTTGAACCTTTATTTTTATCTCATAAGTTATTTATTCATATTTATTCATTTCAATTTAAGGAAAAGGTTATAACAGACATATAATATTTCAATAATATTTCATGGTTCATTTAAACTTGCTAGTGCATACAACCCAAGCTATCAAATAAATAATTTTTTTTGAAAATATATTCCATAAAAATATCAGGGTGTTACATATAGGAGAGGTTTTAGAAATTTATAATGAAGTATTATCTGAAACTGAAGAAAAGTGAGGCATTGAAAATACAGGAGGGGCCAACATAGGGGAATTTAAAACAAACATATATAGTGTTCCAATATCTTTATGATATCAGATACCACTCTTATACCATGCTCCATTACTTAAAGAAACTTGGATTTCTCTAACATGATCTAATTTAGTAGAGGAGTCATTACCAATAACTTCTCTATGATAGTTTTGAAATCCTGAGTTAGAGGTCAAATTTTTAAATCTCTGGCCAAAGAGAAGAACCGAGTTTTAAGATTTTCCTTTGTATAAATTTTGTTTAGATAATAATTGATATAAAAGTTGATTATACATTTATATTTGGTAGTATTGGTGGGATAATGTTTAATTCAACCATATTTCTTTTCACCATGAGAAAAAATGTGCATCTAGGCTTGATTATGATATCCTTCACACTGTCATGCACATGTAGAATTTCTTCATGAATCAAACTTTGAATAAAGTTATCATCAACTTAAGTTGAAATATGAGGAGGTTATGAAGTAGAGGTTGAAGGTTGAGTAATATTGTTAATAAATTTAATGTAACTTCTATCTATAGTAGCCATTATATAAGAAAAATCTACTTGCAGGGCTCTGATTTGAATTTGAAAACTTTCTATTTCCCTTAAAAAAGAATGAACTTATTGATGCATATGATCTATTTTTAGAAACAAATATGTCTAAATATGGTCAATAAATTTTTGAACAGTGAAAGTAACATCTTTCTCATGGTCCATATTATTTTAAAAATTGATAACCAAGAAAATATGATCTAACATCTTGGAAAGGACATTCTTAAACTTAATAAGATATTCAAAGGTTATTACAAGAAAAGACTAAGATGATGATTCAAATTCTTGATATGGAGTATTTATGGATTGAGCAGAAGAAACATTAGGAAAATAATCATCTCTCAGATAAGATGAATGGCCAATGGTAAAAAAATCCAAATGGTTTTTCCATGGATATCATTTAGGTGAAATCATTATAGGTGTTTTTTCAATCTATTTTAATGAGACCTCAAATTCATTCACAGAATATTCCATAACCATAAATTCTATCCTTATAGAAGAGTCATAGATAAGATCTTCTTGAAAGGGAAATTTAGGAACATATTTTGGATATGTTGGAGTAATCAAGATCTTTAAAAAATCCTCACCATACTCAGGTCTATTTAGACTAACCAAAGTTGGAGTTGAGGGTTCCTCAGGTATAATAGGTTCTTCTCTAGACACACTAAGGGAAACACCTTTTGAATTTAGTGAATCACCACTATATTTATCATAAAAATCATTATTATATTCATTTTATTAACTTTATTATATTTATCATTCTCACTACTGTTTTTACCTACCTTTTTCTAAATTGGATCAACACCAACAGTATCAACAAAAAACATTGGGACAAACAAATCCATATCAAATAATCAATTTTCCAGATGGTTTTATTCACTATAAGTATACTTTTAAAAAATTGGAGCTGCCCTATCTCAAACATATGTAGAATATCCACTGGTGAAAAATCCATATTCTTATCACTTTCAGAGTCTATGAGAACTGGTCTAACCACCATAGATCTAGGAATTCTCTCTCCCTCAACAACTACACATCTTTCTACAACAGTTTTAACTGACACCAAAATTTCAGTCTCTTTTTATACTTAAATTGTAATATCATAAGGGTAAGAAACATCAATAATAGGAGGTTATTATTCCATTATTAGTTCTTTTATAATAGGAACTTGAACTTGAGTCCTTTTTGATCTTTACTCAAAAATATATTCTAACTTATTCATCTAAATTGACTAGAGTTTTAGATTTTTTATTTATCAGATGAGAAATTGAATTTAACTATTTCATATGGTTCCAATTTAGGATAAAATATATCTCTTGTGTATGTGGGATGATAAATAGGATTTAATATTTCATAAAGTTTCTCTTCATTAGCCACCTGAATCTTTTTTCCATGGATTCCAATTAATCTTCATTCACTTACAGGTAGTATAATTCAATTAGAAACTATTCAGGATCAAAATAATTTCAATTCATATAGGAAATAATCACTTTTGTTCCTAAAATACAAGGATGTAATCAGGTCAAGGAATTTTGTTGAATCTAGATGATAGGTTGGTCAACTCTTATATATGTCTCATTAAGAAATGAGGCAAGATGATCTGGATACCATGAACCATCAGACATGGAAGTAAAAAATCTTGATATATAATAGAATTGGAATCTCCATTCCTTGGGTAGATACACTGATGAATAAACATTAATAGGAGTCTTCACTCTTCACTTAGATCATTTTTAATAGGTATTCTGAAGGTTCTACCATTCATTAGTTCTTCCGAAGAATTACCATTCTCAAAATGGGGATGGTTTACTAGATACGAGCTCTAATAGTCCTTATATTCTATAATATTTGAGACTCTTAGTTATAAAAACTAGAAGGTCAAGGTAAACTCAAATTATTGACCATCAATGACTGTTTGAATAACATCTTCAAATTTACCGGTTTCAAAAACCATGTTTAGATAAAGCTCTATGACCAAGCATGAATAAAAAGACCATTCTTTATTTAAAAACCAACTTTTCCAGTTTTTATGAAAAACTGCTCTCTATAGAAGCAAATGATTGGTTTTGAAACATTCAATATCTACTTCCATTTTAGCCACAACATCATGAGAAAGAAGGTGAAACTTAAAAAGCCTCTTAAACTTACCTGAGCTTGATTTTGATCTCTTGGATGATTTAGGAACATCATATATAAACAATCAATTCATCTCGATTGATCAAGTTGTGAATTGCAACTTAGGTGCTAGGGATTCAATGAAAGGGTTTGATAAAGTTGGTTTGGTTTGGGTTTAGAAAGGGTGTGATGATTTGATTCTGATTTCAAACATCAATTTTTTAGGGATTTATTAATATATTAAGTTGTGGGAAATATCAATAATATTTAATGTATTTTTATATGATATAATAAAATTAATTTCAAATAAAATATTCAATAAATGAAAAACGTAAACTATTAAAAATAATAATAAAAATGATATTAAAAGAATTATTTTTGTAACTAAAGTTAATCATACCAAATTCATGTTTGATATAATTAATTATCTCACTATTCAAAGGATTTGTAAAAATGTTTTCAATCTGTTCTTATATACCAAATAATTGTAGAGTGACGTATACTTTTTGAAAATGATCTCTTAAAAAGTTATGTTATATACCAATATGCTTTGTTCTAGATTGTGATATAGGATTCTTAGAGATTTTTATCACACTTTTATGGTAACAATTTATAGGTACGTGTTGAAAATAAGATACATAGTTCAATAATGTGAGTTTCATCCACAAAATATATGCATAGTAGCTCCCAACAACTATAACTTAGCTTTAGTAATAGATAATGCTACAAAGTTTTTTTTCTTACGACACCTTGAAACTAAATATTTTCCCAAAAGTTGACATATTCCATAGGTTATTTTATACTTAACTTAAAATGACAAAAATAAATATCTAAATAACTAACTAATTCAAATGCATGTTCTTTAGGGTAAAACAATCCTAAGTTGGTTTTTATTTTTGAAGTATTTTAAAATTATTTTCAAAACATGTAAATGTTATTCCTTTGGGTTTGATTGAAAATGTTCACACATGCACACACTAAACATAATATCAGGTCAACTGGTAGTTAAGTATAGTAAGCTTCCAATCATACCTCTATAAGTGGTTTGATCAACTAATTTTCTAGTTTCATTAAGATCTAGTTCTTAGCTTTTACTCATAGGAGTATCACTATTTTTAGTACTATCCAATCCAAAATGTTTTAAAAGATCTCTGGTGTAATTGTTTTGATTTAAAATGATTCCTTCTTTATTTTTAAAAATTTGAAATCCAAAAAATAATTTAAGTTCACCCATTAATCTAATTTAATATTCATTTTGCATCATTTTTATAAATTCAGTACACAAATAATTTCCTCAAGATTAAAAAAATAATATCATCAAAATATATTTGTACTATTATTTTTTTTGAAATTCTTTTAATAAATAAAATACAATCAGCTATTCCTTTTTTAAAACCTTTTGAAATTAGAAAGGAGATGATCCTAACAAACTATGCTATAGGATCATATTTTAAACCATATAAAGATTTAGTTAATTTGAAAAAATGATTTGGAAAATGAGGGTTTTGAAATCCCAAGGGTGTTTCAATAGAAACATCCTCAATTATATTACAATATATGAAAGTACTATTGAAATCTATTTTATATAATTTTAAATCCAAATGTGCAATATAGGCTAAAAACCTTATGATGGATTCATCTCTAGTTATTGGTGAAATAGATTCTTTATAGTTAATAATATCTTCTTGAATATATCCTTGTATAACTAATCTAGATTTATTTCTAATTATATCACCCAAATCATCTACCTTGTTTCTAAACACCCATTTAGTGCCAATAGTTAGGTATTACTTAGGTCTTTATACTAGTTCCTAGACTCTATTTCTTTCAAACTGATAAAGCACTTATTACATTACTATTACCCAAAATTCATCATCAATTGCATCTATGATGTTCGTAGGTTCATGATGTTACAAGAAATCTTGATGTTGAACTTTATTTCGTAGAGAATCTCTATTTGGAGTTCCTTTATTTCGTTATCTTACAACAATTTCTAAGGGATGATCTCTATGAGTTTGTATAGCTCTAGAAATTGAAGTATTTGAAACTTAATTCTCATCTACAGGTTTGGGTTCAAACAATTCATCAAAGATGGATAATTTTTCTGTAGGTTTTAAAAAATTATTATTATATTTTGCATTTATGTCCAAATTTTAAAGGTCATCCTCAAGGTTTTCTAAAGGAGTCTTTAGTTCATGTGGACCTGTCTCATAAAAATTTTCAAGTATAGATTATTCCAAAATATTGTTCCTTTTATTGAATTCTCTATATGATTTACTAAATTTAGAATATCCAAGGAAAATTACTTCATCACTTTTTGATGAAATTTTTTCAAAATTATATTTTTTATTGAGTACAAAGACTTTATAACAAAAAGATATAAATTAATTAACTTTTGTTTTTATACCATTCCATAAATCATAGGGGGTTTTCTTTAAAGAAGGTCTAATTAGAACTATATTAATGATATAACAAGTTGTACTCATAGATTTTTCCAAAAAATAAATGGGTAAATCATAATCATTAAGCATGGTATGAGTAATTTCTTGAGGGTTATATTTTTATTTTTATTAAAACATTTTACTATGGGGTCCTAGGAGTAGAAAATTTATTACTATAGCCATGTTTTGAGAATAATGATTCAAAATACTAATTTTCAAACTCATTAACATGATCACTTATTAATGTATTAATTCTCATTCTACTTATATTTTCTATATATTTAGTATATTTATAAAAATAGGAAAGAGATTTAATTTTAAGGGAAAGGGAAAACATCTATGCATACCTTGAATAATCATCTACTATAACATATGCATAATGTTTTACTACAAAAATAGAAACTCTGAATGGCCAAAAAAAATCCATGCGAACCAAATATAAAGTTTGATAAGCTAAAACTTATTTATTTGGTCTTAAAGATATTTTTGATACTTCCCTTTTTGATTGGGATTACAGATTTTTTCTATTGGTAATTCTAGTTTAGAAATATCCTTGACTAATCCTTCCCTAGTTGGCTTCATAAGTGAGTAAATATTGCAATGGCCTAGTATCCTATTCCAAATAGAATATTATTTTTTAAAGGAACTAAAATAAGAAATGTTTTGAGAAAATAATCAATTCAAATCATCAACATTAACCTTATCATTACAAGAGGTAGTAAAAAATAAAACATGCTTAGAATAAAAAAAATTCAATCATTATTCTCAAATTTAATATGATAACCATCATAACATAACTATGAGATGCTAAGTATTTTATTTTTTAATCCATATACAAACAATACTTTATAAATTAAAATAGCACTAGAGTTACTAATTTGACATAGTCCTATTATATTTTCTTTGGAATTTTCACCAAAAGTGACTTATCCACCATAAAATTTGATTAGGTTCTTGAAACATGATTACTACCTAGTCATGTGTCCGGGAAATTCACTGTCTAGATACCATAAGTTCTTAATAGTGATTTTAAAGGAGGTTTCCTATAGAAAAAGTTTAAATAATAAATTATTTTAGTACCCATACTTTCTTGGGTCCAGAAATATTAGTAATAAGTTCTTTAAGAATCCAAAATTTCTTAATTGGTTTTCCATAAGAAAATATTAAAATTTTAGAAATATATAATTTGTTCAGTCTAATATAATAAGAACTATTTATATAATTTAAATAAGTAGAACTAGGTAAAAATTTATTCTTATAAATGTTTCTCTATCCATGTTGGTAACCAATTTCTATAGTATAATTTGGATTAGTTTTCTTACCTATAATTCTAATAAGAGTTTATTTTCCATTAGTAAAATTTCTTGATGGTTATTCATGTTCTAATTTGAAATTTTTATATAATTTTTATCTTTTAATAGTTTATCATTTTTATGTTTTTCTATAGTAAAATCAGTTTTAAAGTGAACAGACAAATCATATTTCTTTTTTAAACTCTTTTATTTATCTTTATGTTCATTAAATGTTTCTTACAACATATTAAAATAATCAAATAGGTCCTCACTAAGAATATTATCTTCCTTATTTTTATTATTATAAAGTTTAGTAGTATATTTAGGAGATAAAAAAAAAATATTTACCTCATATGTGTTTTTCATGAAACACATATTAAATTTATTATCTTTTTCAAAGTCAATTTCACTTAAGTTATCCTCAGAGGCACTTCAGGTGGATTTCATAGAATTTTTATATCTTTTTACTTTATCCTCATACTTTTCATTATATTTTATCTTGGTATAGTCTCCTTTAATGCGTCCTTTCCATTTACGCTCATTAAATATTATTCCATTTGTGGAGTTATCCTTTTTTCACTATTTCTTTTACTGTCATAATTTCCTCTATAATTTGATTCTTTGAAGAAAATTTTCTTATTTTATAACTTCTTAAACTATTTTCCCAGGTAATAAATTTTCTTAACAATATCTGATAGTGATTCCTCATCACTTGAACTCTTAACTTTGATATAATTTTTAATTTTTGAGTCTGATGATTTAAAGGATACTGACTTCCTCTTTGGTTCATCATCTTCTTCCTTATTTAATTTTAGTTCCTCCTCATACATCATTATTTTTCCAATGTTTTCCTTCAATGTTAGTGTACTAATTTATATGATTCCCTTATAGAAACATAGGTTTCTCTCTATCTTTCTGGAAATCATCTCAGAAGTCTCATCACTTCATCCTTATTATTAATTTTCTTTACTAGTGCATGCATAATGTTAACTATTTCATTAAACCTGAGATACAAATCAGAAACGGTTTCATCAAAACTCATCTTAAAAGTATCATATTTAATAGTATAAGTATTTAAAAAAATTACCTTGAAATTTGAAGTTCCTTAAGGTGATATAGAAAGAGTTTCCAAAATTTCAAAAGTAGTTGAAAATGAAGATATTATATCGAATCCACTTTCTCCAAAATCATAGTATAAAGGATTCATAGATTTATAATTACAATCCCATGTATCCTTAGTAGTATAAATCCAATATTTTCTTAGATCTTTAGGTTTATCATATTTATCCTCAATAACATTCCAAAAATCAAATCCCATGCTTTCTATATGTATTTTAAATTTAATCTCCCATTAACCATAGTCATTTCCATTAAAATAAGTAAGTATATTAGTGGTATTTACTTAAAATTTAGTATTATCCATAATGATATAAATTTATATAAAGCATAAATTTAATTTCTTTAGGTAAAACTAGATTATAGTAAAAAGTATTTTAAAACTCCTCTAATACCAAATATTGGTTGGAGTGGACAACTCAAGAGGGGGGATTAAGTTTCTAAAAAAAGTTTCTATATAAAAAATTTAAAAATTAAATACCCCAAATTAATAAAATCAGTATGTTAACTAATAGTGTAGAATTATATAATTTTATCTTTAGAAAAGTTTCTCAAAATCTCAATCATAGTTCAGTTAAAATAAATTGAAAAATATTTTAAAATTTAAAACTAATCTACTAGAATAAAAAATAGTATATAAAACACATCTTAAAGCCTAATATAAATGTATATTTTTTAAATAAGTTTTGAAAATAGAGTATAGAAAAAAAACACAAGGGAAATAAACATGGGGTTCAATCTCAAACCGATACTTAATCCCCTCAACTTAGAAATCACCCACTACCAAGCAGTTGATTATTAAATAAAATGATCCAAAACCTAGATTAGGTTTTTTTTTTCAGAATAACTTGCAAGACTATATAGACACAAAGACTCTTACAAAGTTATACGTGGGAGAAATAAAATAATAAAACTGCATGAAGGTAGTCTATATAGATAATCCTCTTTTATAGTTCTTCATGGGATAAAAAATAAGTAGGTGAAAAAGTGTGAGAGAGAGTGTATTGAACTCTCTGGTTAATCTTAGGATATGGTGCTTAATATTTTGAAATAAAATTCACATAGAGAGCTCTAAAATAAATAAAATAGAGTAGGATAAAGATAAGAAATCGTTGCAGTAGATTATGTTGCTCTGCTATTTTCTAGTAGTTCTTCTCTTCTCATTGCCTTCCCTTTATTTTCAAAATATGATCAGAGACATTTTAATGTTATTTGATGTGCTGATTGAGTTTAGGAACAATGTTTTAAACAATTATCAAAATATAGTAATGGTTTTTCTTATCTATTATATGTTCATAAAATTATGTGTGTTCTTGTATATATTTTTTCCATTTTCCTCTCCCATATTATTATATCTTTGGTTGAATTTAACAAAAAATTCTCTAAAAAAATTGTTTTTGAGAAATCATCCTAAAGATCATCATATTTTCATAGAAAATATAATGTTATTTAATGATTCTAATAGGCATTAAATTCTTTATAGAAAAGTGGTTGGATTAGTATAAATAATAATAATAAAAATATAATACCGACCATTATTTATGATTGATTTAAAGTTTCCATATCATCATTGACGGTTGATTCATGTTTACACATCATCATCCAGGTAATAATTTGACAACATCTTTGAATTTTTGTACCTTATAGTTGATTATTTGTTCTTATAGTCGATCTATTTATACAAGTTTCTTTTTTTTCTTCTTACAGTCGATTTCATACTTTGTGAGATCTCAACACGGTTGCTCTAAATTTACTTTGTAGTTGATAGGATTATCATGTGGTCAATCCAACTATATTTCATATCACTTGGGTCCCTTTTCATATATTATTCCACAGTTAACCACTTATATGGTTTGGTCATTTCCAAACTTATAAAAAATCTCTGGGAATCCTTTTTTATTTCACAAAAAATAGAATGGATTAGAATGAACATAATCATGATTTTTAGTCATTAAAATAAGAAATTATGAGATTATGCTAACAAAAATTCAATCCCTATTGCTACCCGATGAACTAAGATTGTCTTTGTCTCCATCTCCACTTCTTTCTCCCAACACATGTATCGCAATTTTCTTGAAAATTAAATATTGATATATATATATATATAAATAAAATTTTCAACTTAAAACCAATATTTTTTTCATAATAAATGATTATTTAGTTCTGTGATTTACCTACGGACTAAAAACATCCATCAAATAAATGTTAATGGGGACACATCCATCCATATTACGATATAAATAAACTAATTCTTTATGCATAGTAACTTCCTTCACACCCTGCATCAATATATGAGTCCCTTGTTACTGGATTGTGCTATCCTATTTCTAAATTATGTTTTTCCTTTCATGAAACTAGTTTTGAGTATATAGAGGTAGGTAGTAACTACAACATAGAGTATATGATGCTGTTATCCCTAACGACCCTCCAAATACTGCAAGTAGTAATGGTCCCAAACCCATCCGACACACACAATCAATGTTCTCTTGCCCAAAGACCTGAAAAACTAGATCATCCTAGGATAATTAGAGGGACTGTGTGGTACTGGCATCCAACAGTTTTTTTATTTTTACCTATAAATAAAATATTATTCAAATATAAATCAATACATATTAACAAATTGAAAAATTAAAATAATTTTTTAAAATGAAAAAGGAATTCATACCCAAACTTCTTTTATTGGATTATTCATATAACTCCAATCAGATTTCATATGAACATCCGACCAAAGTTATATCTAGGGGACTTGGTACCGTAAATTCTTTTTCTAAACTAAAAATTGATAAATCAAAAATTTAATATATGCAATAGATAATATAATTATATAATTATTTAAACTAATAAAAAATATTATCATAGTCAATCTGTTTCTTGAAAAACTATTTGAACTGATAGTGTGGGGAGTGATTTGTTTGGATCGAATTGATAAATTTTTTTATAGAAACTTCTTGAATCGAATAAAATATAATTTAATATTAATGTATGAATTTTCATATTCATTTCATATGCATCTTTAAATGTAAAATTATATTTATATAATAATAAATTCTTCAATACCGTGTGCTTATCATGGAGATAGATATCAATAAATACTTTCCACTTCTCTCTAGGTACCCCTTTCAGGTACCTTATCATACTACTACTTAGAGGTCAATGATGTATCATTGAATTCATTCCACATAGTCCATTTAAAATCATTCCATTTCTTAACCAAAATTTTCGATGTCCACTTTCATTTGATAAGATCACTAATAGTAAAGTGGAATAACATCTATACAAAGATATTCATTTTTAAAATATAATAATTTGATAAAATAATAACATTCAATTGATCCATAATGTATTAAAATTATCTTTATCTAGGAATAAAATACTTTATTCTTCCAAGATTGAGTCATATTACAACAATCAAAATATGTAATCAGAAGGGTAATCGGATTAGACCCTAGCTAGCCTATAATCTAGAAAAATAACACCACAACATCATATATGGGGACCCCAAAACAATAAAAGGGAACAAATATCTTTAATCTATTCAGATTCCTTACATTTAAACTTTTAATATTTTCCTCAGTAGTAACATTGTTTCTATATTTTATGAAAAATGAGTTATTTGTAAAAAAAGTGAAATAAATTTATTCACATTAAATTTATACCTATAACCATCACCCTCCAATATCCTCATGAAAAAATAGGAGTGACCACATATTCCCTCACTATAGAGTCACCGCATGCTGAACCTGTTGAATTAGGAAGCAATGTGAAAAATGTTGATGGGACGGAGATAATGGGTTTTCCTAACACTGATGGGGGGGGGGGTGACAAAGGACGTAGAAGACACTAACAATTGGGAGATAGAGATCATCCCATATTATATAGGGAGAGAGACCGAGGGATCATATAATAATATTGATGATGTTTGTATGGTCGAGGGAACATCAACTGGGAGTCGACTCTGATCAGTGAATCACTTATTCCTTGTAACGTTTATCATTTAAACTAGTAAAAATAAATTCTAAACATATATTTTGAAAGATTCATTCAAAAAAAGAAATTTCAAAATGATTACAGAAGTACAATATTGACAAACATAATATACATAGGTATGATAAGAATGACTGTGCATACAAACTAATATGACATTTACCTTTTCAAAATTAAACAAATCATGCATAAAAATATATTTAAATATGATAATATACCTATAGTATTTAAATTTAATAACATATAACATAAGGGGTCATTTTTTTAATGTTCCAAGCCTCTATTTTTGTTTGGTTTTTGTAATACCTAGTGAGATCAATAAGGGTTCATGTGATTTTGAAGGTTCTAAGACACTATTTTCTAGTATGAAAGGAAAATTTTTTCATATAAAATCACAACAATGAATGGATTTTTCAATCATGATATCTTTTCAAGTAGTGTGGCATCTTGGACCCAGATTCCACATAACAAGTGCCCTAAGCCCAGGGGTCCACATGGACTGAAGCGCATCTCCCCAAATGCTAGAGGCTGCCGACTAGTTGTGAGGGCCTAGAGTGTGTCCTTGGGGAGACTATTCCCTTATTACCAAAGTGTAGCACAACAGATGAAAGTAAACATAGGTAAATAGGGGAAGCAATATAAGTAAATAGAATACACAATGGAAAATAGAGATAATAGTAACAATAAATGAAATAACTGGAATAACATACAAGTATACAACAACTGATGATGATATGTCATGTCACTAGAAAAATAGAAAACATGGATAAAATAAAGTAGGTATAACATGTTTCACAAAAGTATAAAGGAAATAAAAAGACTATCCCAAGCATCTTGGCCTCTGGATCAGTCTTCTGCTATCAAGCTCCATCCTAAACAACAAGTAATCAAGAGTTCAAAGCCGTATTCTTCCTTTTATCAACACCTTCATTCTTGTAATCTACTTTGGCTACTAAATAATACCCGAATAAGGTGTGAGATAAATCTCAGTGGGCCACCACCAATAGAGTATATAATATATAACCCGTGTAATGTAATTTTAATAGTGTTCTAGTATGCATATATAAATTAAGGAAGTTTAATATAACTAAATACCCAAGTACTTGCTTCATCCCTCAGCTGGTGTCTGAACATGTAAACAATTCATTATTTGATTATTACTAGTCTATAAAAAAGTCACATGTTAGAAATTTCAAAGGTTCCAAGTTGTAAAAATGAAACCTATAATGATATCTAATAGTGAAGTCCCAAGGTAATAAACAAATAGGAATAAACCTATGCAATCCCTATCCTTGAATCAGAATGGAACCATAAGATCCCTTACATCTCATGAACATAAATACTTCTCGATTCATCAAATGAGAAAGTTTCCCAAATAGGAATGAAGTGGGATTATTTTTTTATCTGGTTAATTAAAACCCATACAACATTTCTACCACTAGGTGACTTGAGTAAACTCACCAAGATATCCATGTAAACATCCTTCCATTTCTATCTTGGGACTGGATGTGGATTTAGCAAGCCCACAAGCCTCTTATGCTCCCGCCTTCACCTGCTGACAGGTGGAACGCCTAGTGACAAAGCCTTCTATCTGACATTTCATCCAAGGCCACCAATATTTCCATCACATATATTGATAAATCTTTGAGATTCCTGGATGAACTACACATAGAGAAGTGTGAGACTCTTTCATCAACTCCTCTCTCATATCTATAAGAACCCAGATACGACCACGTTGACGTAGGGCGTTGTATCTATCCATAGACCAATCCAGAGGTGGGGTATCTCATAACATACTCTCATAGAGTACCCTGACTTTGTGATATGAGAAATGTATACTATCTACCTTATTAAGGAGGGAAGAGGTAATTGTCAAAGGTGATAGGTAATACTGCTCATTACTATCATGAAACTCTATATACATCTTAGAAAAGGAGGCCATTGAAAGCGATGTCATGACATGTAAAGTTGATAGTGATTTAAAGAAGATTTTATAGTATAGGGAAGACCCTATGTCTTATCTCATAGAGGTTTTGTGGTTTTATAGTGTTAATTTTTAATAATAAGAACAAAAGAGGGATGGTTTGAAAACAGTTTTACGAAAATGACTTGATTTAAAGAGTTTAATAGTTGATAAATAAAAGTGGTGTTTTAGAATTATGAGATAAGGAGACCACTTCAAGTTCACTACACATATTGGATAGTTCATTATTCTTAAAATTTCACATGGTTTGGTTTAATTATTTGGTTGAGGGTTGTCAAGATCTTGATTCCCCTCTTGCCCCTCAAAACGTTGCACAAAGCACCTACCCTTGACACAACAATTGTGTTGTCAAGGTTTGGACTTCAAGAACAGATTAATGACTACCAAATCATACTAATATCTTTTGTATGTGTGATAGAAAGAGTATCCCTATGTTTCCCAATCGGAACAACCCAAGTTTCCCACTTGAAATTTCATCCCAATCAGTGTTGAAATGAAAAGCGGTTCACTTAATTAAACCAAAGAAATGAATTCAGAGGAGAAAAATGTTTAGATAAAACATAAGTGAAATAATCCACACACAAATTATACAAAACCAATAGAGTATCAAGTTATGTAACTCCCCATCAAGTATGTGTAGATCCCTCAAAATGATCTTTAACGGTTTAGCTCGCCATCGAGAGGAGGAAAAGGCTCGGGTGGAACTCCTTCTTCATTGTTGACCCCCCTATGATGATAGGGGCCTATAGAAATTCTTGTATGAAGAGTGAAAAATTATGGGTCTCCAAAATACTAGAGCTTTTCCTCCTGGTCTAACTTACAAATGGGGAGCCCAAGGTTCCATTTTATAGGAAAATGGGAAGGTGGTTTTGAGCACGAAGATTTCTTAAAACCACTTTTCACATGGGTTTAGACCTCCAGACATCCTTATCTCACTTTTTAGAAAATAAAAAAGTTGTAACCCCAATTCTTTAATATCTCCACCAAAATTTTGGTAATATTTGGACAACCAGATCCTGAGATATGGATAGATCACATCACACCACTTTTGACTTCGTGTAGATTTGGTGTACTGGATAGATCAGGTTGTTTGGGCCACCAGATTGCCGAATGAGTCTTGGTTTCCTTCAAATGAAATTTATAAAAATTAATTTTAGACTAGTACAAAATATTTCATCCCATTTGGAGTCATGATTCAGGAGAAGTGCGCAGATGAGTCCACTGGTGTGCATGGATCTTGCGCACTTTGGCCCATTTTTCTTGGACATCATCATGGCTCCTCCAAATCACCTCCTCCTGCAATGGAATCATCAAAACAAGTAACATTTACCTTTTTAGCAGTGATAAAAACAAAATAATTGATTCAAACATGGAATGAAATTTGTTATTATTTTTATAATTTTCAATATAAAACAAGTTTAGCACAGTGGAGTAAGGGTGAAAATGAAACAGTGAATCGCGGTGCGATCACACCCCCACACCTAAATTTTTTCACTCATGGGAAAAGTCATAATTCTAAAAATTATTCATGTAGATATTTCCAACTTCATAAATATTTAACATTCAATGAAAATTTTATTCCTGGTAGAAATGTGATCAAAGAAAAAATCACACCGAGGAGTTATTCTCAATGATCATTGAAAAATATGTCTCAAAAATTGTATCCAAATGAAATTCCAAGAGATTCATGATGCCAATCAAAGAAAATAATTCAAAAGTTAATCATGTCACTAATTCTCCATGTGTGTGTGTGACAACCATTTCATGATATTCTTTCCACTTTTTATTGAGTAAATATAAGTTATTTTAATAATTGTTTACTTACAAGATCCTTTCAACCAAACTTACCCCACATACTTTGAAATCAAATTTCAAGACCCACTCACTTAAGCATTCCCAGAAGTCAAAACATAAGTTCCTGACCTAGATATCCTCACATGTTGTACATTTCTTCACTCCCCTCATTTATTAATTTTTCAAAAGTTTCCCTTGGAAAAAATATCACACTCTTCTCCCAACCCATGTCTGATCTCCTCACAAAACTAATTATAATCTTTATAATAAGATCAAAGGTTGAGGAAGGGTGGTTTTTGACCTGTCCAATATATAACCCCCCCTTTTTTTTGAGGGCATACAACAGTAGGATAACAGGTACACACACATAGGTTAATCTGGTACAGTAATGAAATAGATTGGACAACAAATAAAAAAATGGAAAAATGATTTTGTAAATTAGAGAAAAATAAACCTAACTTATATTTACCTTCCATTAAGTAAGAAATTTTCACACATCATGGTTGGGTGCAAAAAATGTGTGGAGAGATTATGTGACACAATTTTATTTTAAACTATTCAAAAAAAGGGCACCATTCTTCTCAAAGTTTTCAAAATTATACAACCATTTATATCATTGAAAAAGAACTAAATTTCAAAAGAAAGTCACACCATAGTATTGAATTCTTTCTGAAATGCACATTTCATCAGAATTTTTTTTGAATGTTAAAACAACATGAAATACAGACATTTCACATGCATTTTATATAACTTCCATGATTAAACAAGCATCATTTTCCTTGATAAAGTGGGAATATTCATTTGCAATAACTTCTATGATTAAACAAACATCATTTTACATGATAAAGTGGGAATAAAAAAATTAATATTCCGGCACAACGGTGAGTGGGAGCGAAAGGGGGGAAAGTAACAATAGTATTCAGCAATCTAAAAATAGAAAAAGAAGAAAGATGATGAAAATTCCTAACTAACCCAGGAATATACC
Source organism: Viscum album (assembly GCA_963277665.1). NCBI lineage: Eukaryota > Viridiplantae > Streptophyta > Magnoliopsida > Santalales > Viscaceae > Viscum > Viscum album. The sequence continues at coordinate 732,540,019 of OY728155.1, forward strand.
CATCCACCCAAACTTAGAGTTTGCAGTGTCCTCACTGTAAAAATAGAATGCAGTAAGGAAGGATAAAACCTGGTGGGTTTTATTCATAGAGTGCTTCTTGAACTTGGAGTTCCTCTAATGGGGACTCTAGAAGGGTTCCATAGAAGTGTTTTAGTCGCTTCCCATTAACTATGAAGGTTTTATTGGTTTCTTCATTTTGAATTTGGCCAAAACCAAATGGAGAGAAGTTAGTAATAATGTATGGTCCCAACCAGCGGGAACGAAGCTTACCTAGATGCAACTTCAGCCTTGAATTATAGAGGAGGAGCATCTTCCCAATTTGGAACTGACGATGAAGGATGAGACAGTTGTGGACAGCCCTGGTATTCTTCTTATAAACCCTTGAGTTCTCATATGTATCTCTTCTCATTTATTATAGTTTCTAAATCTAAAACTTCATTTGAGCACCTGTACCAGAAAGCTTAGAATTGCATTGTTTAATGGACCAATAGGCCCGGTGCTCAATCTCAATAGGGAGGTGAGAACTCTTTCCAAACACTAGCCGATATGGTGACATGCCAATGTGATTCTTAAAATCAGCATGGTAAGCCCATAATGAATCATCAAGTCTAAGATTCTAATATTTTCTATTGGGTTGAACCATTTTTTCAAGAATTTGTTTTACCTCTCTATTTGACACCTCATCTTGAACATTGGTCTATGGGTGATATGCAGTAGACACTCGATGATCGACCCCATACCAATGAAAAATTGATTACATTGTTCGATTGAAGAAATGAGAACCCTAGTCACTAATGATAAACCTAGGTAAGACAAACCTATAGAAGATTTGGGTTCTCAAAAATTCTACAACTACCTTATAATCATCAGTCCTTGTAGCTCGTGCCTCTATCCATTTTGACATGCAATCAACTGCCCGAAGAATGTACAAGTTACCAAACTAATTAGGGAATGGTCCTATAAAGTCAATTCACTAAACATCGAAAATGTCGTGGAAGAGCAAGGGTTTTTATGGAAACTCGTTTCTTTTAGATAGATTCACCATTATCTGACAGTGGGGAAAAGATTTAAAGAAGTCATGGGAATCCTAAAACAATGTGGGACAAAAGAGACCATAATCAAGGATTTTACAAGTAGTCCATTGGGGACCAAAGTGGCCCCCACAAGCAAGAGTGTGGAAGAATCTATGGTTGGACTGAAACTCTCTATCGAGGACACAACGCCAAAGGTCTTGGTCACTACTTGTGCACCAGAGGTAGGAGTCATCCCAAATGTACCAATGAGACTCATGTTTTAGACGGTCGGCCTAATTTTTGTTGAAATCAGTAGGAATACAAGATGCTACCAAATAATTTACAATTTCAGCATACTAAGGAATAACATCTTGCACTCGGTACAATTTCTCATCAGGAAAATTTTCATTTATAGGAATACAGGGAGATGAGTCAATGTCTGAGGATGGGTGGATCCTACTGATATGGTCTACCACGATATTCTATGCTCCCTTTTTATCTCAAATTTCTTGATTGAATTCTTGAAGGAGGAGTATCCAACAAACGAGGCATGGTTTGGCTTCCAGTTTCTTAAGAAGATACTAGAGGGCTGCATGGTTAGAGAATACAATGACTTTGGACCCTAAAAGACATGACCTAAATTTATCCAAGGAAAAAACTATGGCAAGGAATTATTTTTCAGTTGTGGTGTAGTTTTCTTGGGCAGGGTCCATAGTACGTGAGGCATAGACAATGACATGTGGAGCTCGATCAACCCTTTATGACAAGACTACCCCAACTGCATAGTTAGAGGCATCAAACATGTTCTAAAATGGTAAATCCCATCGAGGTGCTTGGATTACCGGGGGTGACATGAGACTCCTTTTTAACTTATTAAAAGCTTCCTCACATTCTTTATCAAAAAAAAAAAAAAATTCTTTTTCATTTTAGAGTAACCAAGGGAGTGGGAGTGAAATCTTACTAAAGTCATGAATGAAATGACGGTAAAATATAGCATGACCTAGGAAAGACCGCACATACCATACATTTTTTGGGAATTGTAAGGAAGAAATGACATCCAATTTTGATTTATCTACTTGGATACCATCCCCATAAATGACATGCCCCAAAACTATACCTTGTCACACCATGAAATGGCATTTCTCATAATTTAATACAAGATTCTTTTCAATACAGTGACATAGGACTAAACCAAGATTACTCAAACATTCATCAAAAGGGGAGCCATAAATAGTGAAATCATCCTTGAAAACATCCATGCTATTCTCCAGGTAATCCAAATAAATACTAACCATACATCGCTAGTAAGTACCCGGAGCATTGCATAGACCAAATGACATCGTCTTATATAAAAATTTTCCAAAGGGGCAAGTGAAGGTTGTCTTTTCATGATCCTCATGGGCAATATAGATCTGAAAGTATCCAGAATACCCATCAAGGAAATAGTAGTGGGACTTACCCGCCAGCCTCTCTAGAATTTGTCTTTTAATAGAAAAGGGAAATGGTCCTTCCTAGCGTGTTGGTTTAGTCGGCAATAGTTTATATAGACACACAAACTATTCTGCACATGAGTTAGAACCAATTCATTGTTTTCATTTTTGATTACTATAAGGCCAGTGTTTTTAGGAACTACTTGAACATGACTAACACATTGGCTATCATAGATAGGGTAAATGATTCTAGAATCCAATAATTTTGTTACCTCATTTTTCACAACTTCTAGGAGGTTTGGGTTCAGTCGACATTATGCCTTCCTTACTGGTTTATCCTCATCATTTAATAAAATATGATGTGTACAAATTGACGAGCTAATACTAGGAATTTCAACAAGTGTCCATCCCAAATCTTGTTTATGCTCCCTCAAAAGTTCAAGCAGTCTCAATTCATGATCAGGAGGGAGTGAACTAGAAATGATGATAGGAAGATTGTTTCCATTCTCAAGATATGAATATTTTAAATCTTGAGGTAGTTTTTTTTAATTCTAATTCAGGGGGATTTTGGATTGATGGGAGTGTGTGCGAAAGTGAGAGGTCACTAATATCATCTAACTACTCAATGGTATCATCCTCAATAGAGGTATGATCTTTTACAAGCTTATAAGTATCATTGATGGTCAAGCGATCCTCAGTGTTCAAGAAATAATCAATCAATAAACATGCATGACACATTTCTAGACCACTACAACAATCAATGCATGAATCATTTCCTAGAATTTCTATCAATTAAGAAAACTCAAAAAGGGGATCAGAGGAATGAAATGATGTTTTTTCAAGGTAAGGGAGTATATCTATAGAATTAATAGAGAAAGAGAAATTTTTTTATGAAGGGTGATTCATGCCATCCAGGATATTTAAGTGGAAAATGTCACCACTGAACTCCATAGATAATGTACCATTGTGAACATTAATTATGGTTTTGGAGGTTTCCAAGATGGGTATCCCCAATATAATCAGGGAATGTCCATTCATCATATCATCCTATATTTTAAGGACATAACAGTCAACAAGAAAAATTAAAATTTGAACCATCACAAGAACATCCTCTAAAACACCAAAGGGGTGCGCAGTACTCTGGTAATTCAGTTGAACAATAATTACAATGGGATTCAGTTCCCCAACATACAATGTAGAGTAAATGGATTGAGGCATCACATTTATAGAAGCACCTAAATCAAGCATATAATTAGAAAAATAATAACCCCCTATAGTGCATAGAATTGAGAATTTTCCAAGATCATTGCACTTTGTGGGAAGTGATGGATCTATCAATGCTGAAACATTACTCCCCAATCTCACCTTCTCATCACCTCAAAGTCACTTTTGGTGTGTACACATCTCCTTTAGAAACTTTGCATATCTTAGAATTTGTTTCATATCATCAATCAAGGGAATTATTACCTATATTTTTTGAAAGTCTCCAAAATTTCATTATCGAGTTTAGTTTCCTTTTGTTTTCTTGGTTGGGTGGACCTTTGTGGAAGTAAAACAGGGATTGTTGGACTAGGTGAATCATCAGTAGAAAAAATATTTCCTTTGGAGGGGATTCTCTTAGGACAAGGTTATATCTCATTTTGAGAATTACTAGTAGTTGGTATGGTGGTTTCTTTAGGATAGGATGACTCTAGTGGAGGGGTTATTTTAATTTTTAGGTTTTTTCCACTCTGAAGGGTGATGGAACTGACATTTACTTTATCTATAGGGTTAAATACTGGTTGAGAAGTTAGTTTACCTGACCCATGGCTCTTTATTTCCCCCATCTAGTTGGAAAGTTATCCTAATTAGGTTTTTAGGTCTTGTATGGTAGCTTGGGTGGTTTTTTTGAATTGGATACTGTTGGTATCCATTTGTTTCTTTGTTTCGTCTAAGCTAGGATCGGGTTTTGGAGGGGTTTGATGGAAATACCTTTGTTGTGGTTGAGGATTTCTAGGTAGTGGTGGTTGACTACTCTGCCCCGATTGGTTCCATGGTTGTTGAGTTTGGTTTTAATACCCACTTTCCTATAGGATTGGTTGTATTTACACACATGATTGGATGGATAGTATGGTTCTTTCCTAAAGGGTTGGTTATAGGGGAGGCCTGGAAAAATTTCCTCACAACTCTCAAAAGTTTCTCTTAGTTGGGGGAATTGATCAGAGAAGTGGATGTCAGAAGAACATATACCATAATGGATGGGAGGAGAAGATTGAGACTTTACTTGGGAAAGAGAAAGTTGTCTAAGAAGGGTACTTACCTATTCAAACTTCATGTCCACCTTCCTCTCAAATTTGGTACTTTGCACCTCTTTGACACCTCAAATGGGTACATTGAACCATGAACCTAATTGTTGAGTTTTCTGTACCATGTTCTCAATTAAGGTCCTTCCAATGATTGGGGTTTTATCCACTAGTGCACCACCTGCAGTAGCATCAATCATATTTAGGTCAATAAGAATTAAATGTTCAAAAAAATACTGAATTAAAAGTTGATCACTTATTTAGTGGTGTGGACAGCTTGAACATAAACTTTTAAAGTATTCCCAATATTCATGTAATGTTTCCCCTTGATATTGCCTTATACCACATATTTATTTCCTTATAGTTGTAGTTTGAGAGGCCAGGAAATATTTTTCCAGGAAAAGGCGTTTCATGTCCACCCAGCCTCTAATGGTGAATTAACATAGTAAAGCCAATCTTTTGCAGTGTCTTCCAATGAAAATGGGAATGATCTAAGCTTTAATTGTTCTTCATCCACATTTACAGGTTTTAAAGTAGAAAAAATAGTATGAAAATCTTCAATATGATTTTGTGGATCTTCTCTATCAAGTCCATGGAATCTTGGTAATAAATGAATTAAACAAGATTTAAGTTCAAAATTGGGTGCCTCGCCTTGCATTTGAAAGTAAGTGGGTTGGATATCAAAATCGGATGAGGTTAATTATTTTATTGTTCTATTGGTTTCCTCCATTTTAAACACCTTAATTTCATGTTCTAATTTGGTTCCAGAATAATATGGGTTTAGAAAAGTCTTGAGTTGTGGTGTGTCCTCCTTTAAAGGGTTGTCTTGTGCATCTCAGGGTCGCTGATGTAAGATCCTCTCCGGTTTGAGTTTGAAAGGTGGTAATTCTCCTAGAGTAGAACACATCCTGCAGAGAACCAATAGAATAAATAAATCATAACACAAATGCATATGAAAATGTATAAGATTAAACAAATACATATTCACAAAAATTACAAAAAATCTTATAAAAACACGCACTAAAACCAAAGAGGTCTTCGGAAACGACACTAAAATTTGAATGCACTGTCATGACATGTCAAGTTGATAGCAATTTGAAGAATATTTTATATTCTAGAGAAGACCCTAGGTCATCTCTCATGGAGCATTGGCAGTTTTATAGTGTGAATTTTTAATAATAAGAACAAAAGAGGGGGTGGTTTGAAAACAGTTTTAAGAAAATGACTTGATTTAAAGAGTTTAATAGTTGATAAATAAAAGTAGTGTTTTAGAATTATGAGATAAGTAGATCACTTCAAGTTCAATACACATATTGTATAGTTCATTGTTCTAAAAATTTCACATGGTTTTGTTTAATTCTTTGGTTGAGGGTTGTCAAGATCTTTGTTCCCCTCTTGCCCCTCAAAACGCTGCACAAAGTACCTACCCTTGACACAACAATCGTCTTGTCAAGGTTTGGACTTCAATAATATATTAATGGATACCAAATCATACTAATATCTATTTTATGTGTGATAGAAAGAGGATCCCTATGTTTCCCAATCGGAACAACCCAAGTTTTCCACTTGAAATTTCATCCCAATCGGTGTTGAAATGAAAAGCAGTTCACTTAATTAAACCCAAGAAATGAATTCAGAGGAGAAAAATGATTAGATAAAACATAAGTGAAATAATCCAAACAAAAATTATACAAAACCAGTAGAGTATAAAGTGCTGAAACTCCCTCCCAAGTATGTGTAGCTCCCTCTAAATGATCGTCCACCGTTTCGCTCGCCATCGAGAGGAGGAGAAGGCTCGGGTAGAATTCCTTCTTCATTGTTGATCCCCCTATGATGATAGGGGCCAACACAAATTCTTGTATGAGTAGAGAACTCCTTTGGGTCTCCAAAATACCAGATATTTTCCTCCTGGTCGAACTTACAAATGGGGAGCCCAAGGTGCCATTTTATAAGAAAATGGGAAGGTGGTTTTGAGCACACATATTTCTTAAAGCCACTTTTAACCTGGGATTAGAACTCCAAAAAACCTTATCTCACTTTAGAGAAAATATAAAAGTTTTATACCCACCTCTTGAATATCTCCAACCAATGATGGACACAATTTGGACAACTAGAGCCTGAGATATAGATATATCACATCACACCACTTTTGACTTCGTGTAGATTCGGTGTGCTGGATAGATCAGGTTGGTTGGGCCACCAGATAGCCGAATTAGTCTTGGGTTCCTTCAGATGAAATGTATCCCAATTAATTTCAGACCATTTGAAAAAATTTCATCCCATTTGGAATCACAATTCAGGAGAAGTGCGTGGATAAGTCCACTGGTGTGCATGAATCTTGCGCAGTTTGGACCATTTTTCTTAGACATCATAATGGGTCCTCCAAATCACCTCCTCCTACAATGGAATCATCAAAACAAGTAAAATTTCCCTTTTTAATAGTGATAAAATAAATAAATTATTCAAACATGGAATGAAATTTGTTATTATTTTTATAATTTTCAATATAAAACAAGTTTAGCGCAGTTGTGTAAGGATGAAAATGAAACAGTGAATCGCGGTGCGATTAGCCATTAACTTCTATTTATCACTAGATTCCCATATGGCTTGTGCCTAAGTTTTTCAACTAAATGTATGTGGAACCACATTTACCTTCCCAGGCATATAGGCAAGCTCAAAATCAAAGTATTGTAGATATTCGACCCATCTCCTCTGTCTGTGGTTCAAGTCACACTAAGAGAAGATATATTTGATTCTCTTATAGTCTATGTACACCATAAAGCACTCACCCAAAAGATAATTTCTCCAGTAACATAAGGTGTGGAAAAATACTACTAGCTCAAGGTTTTACTTTAGGTAATTTCTCTCTTGAGGTCTCAAATACCAATATCTATACACAATTACTTTTTCCTCCTACATCAGCACAACCCCTAGGCCAATTCCTGATACATCAAATAAGATGGTAGAACATACGACTAGCTCCGGAAGAGTCAGAATAGGTGATGATACAAGCCTCCCTTTCATCTCCTAAAAGGATTTCTCCTGAGCTTTTGAACATATGAACTTGACACCTTTCTTTGTAAGACCAATTATAGGTGAATAAAGATGTGAGAAGTCTTGTATGAAATGCCTGTAAGTTCCAACAAATGTTGAGAAACTCCATATATCAAACACGTTCTTGGGATGCTCTCAGGAAACTACATAAATAACCTTTTTAGGGTCAATAGATACTCTTGATTATGATATTATATGACCTAATAAGTGAATGATTTGATCCAGAAGTGTCACTTAGAAATATTGTCATAAAGTAGATGTTATCTCGGTATACTCAAAACAATCTCAAGATATTTGGCATGGTCTCTACGTGTGTGATAATACACCAAGATTTATTCCACAATGACTTTGAAAAAAGAATCCAAATAGGGGTGGTAAACCCTATTAATCAGAGCTGTTAAAATGGAGGGCACATTCATAAGACCGAATGACATAACAAGGTACTCATACCAAACATACATTCTTCAGAAAGCTATGCACAATATGTCTGATGGTATGACTCTCCATGATAGATACAGAGATAAAAGAGTTTTAACCACATGTATCAAATAAAGAATATACTATAGTAGATGCCACAAGAATGGTACCTCATACTGTAGATGGTCTTGCATCATGATCCTTAGGTATCGATTTTAGTGCATGCAACAGACCTGATCCATGACCCTATGCAATAGATGAACTACCATGAGCATGAAGTCCTACTCATCCAGACCTATTGGTGTTATTCCAACTCCCCACCTGAAGTGGTGTAAAAGAACTCTCTCCTGAAGGTGGAGCTGTTGCAGATCCTTTTCCACTTGAAGCAGGTGGAAAGGTCCTGAAAAAATGATGGATATTAACCTTATAAACACAAGACCAACACTCCAGTGGGTCTCTATCACACTGAGTCTTCAAATTCCCGCATCATCTACACCGATGACACACTTTATAGCTATCAAAATGGGCACTCTAGTTGTCACTACCCTGATGAGAAGCCTCGAGAGAACACTTCCTGCCACTGAAGGAGATACTTTACTAGCACAACACTGTTCCTCTATGCCTAGTAATATTGTTTTCCCTTAGGTTACACTTAGTTATAAGATCCTAATTAACTATATCAGAAAAAATAGTTAGGAGAAAGACATTCATCTACGCACAAATGGTATACTCGAGCCCATCCTCAAAGCGTCTAGCACACGAAAGCTCATCACCGGCTAGAAGTGGTGAAAAGTATTGAAAATTCGTGAAATGTGATTCATATTCAATAACTAACATAGAACCATGCTCTAGATTCATAAAATCTCTAGTTCTATTAGCTCTCAACATATGAGGAGAGAACTGATCATATAAGGCATTTTGGAAATCAACCCATAACATTCCCTGATGATGACTGACCTAGGTAATCACATCCCACCAACTCTTGGCCAAGTCCCAAAGCATGCATGTAGCAAGTTTTACCCTCCTCTATAGAGGTGTCTCCAGATTATCAAGTATTGACAAGGTGGACACTATCCAAGACTCAGCAACCTATGGACCTCCATCCCCTAAGAAAGTAGGAGAATGCTGCTACTAGAAGTCACGAGTCAGATCATTCATCATAGGTTCAAGGCATAGAAAACCATGCATGGACTGCATCAGATGTAGGAAACTATCACAAACTTGGGAATCAGTTCCTATATTAGGTACAATAGGTGGTGCCTTGTGTGGCACTCCTGGTGGTAAGAGTGTCGACTTAGGGCCCACCACGTCTAGAGCATAATCGTCACCACCCTCCTAGCGTATGACTTGAAGACGTTGTGGCAGTATTAATCTACAATTTCCAAGAACATGCCTCAAAACAATCTTAGAATCATAAAGATAGCATCACTAGTGGAAGTTGAATGTAAGAAAACTCACTACCCAAAGCATACTACCCAAACTACCCAGTTAGACAACCATGTGTTGGTACGTGATTAAGTACAAGTTTCATTTAATTTTACATTTAATTACCAGGTTTACTAATTTACCTTTCATAAACATGACAAGTCGGGATAAGTATGTGCAACCAGTTTATTTTAGATTTCATGATTCACTTTATAATGGACAACTATTTCTGATGAATCAATGCCCATACACCTATCACTAGAGACAAAACCCATTTATTTGTATCATAATGGATCGACTTGGTAAATTACTCATCCCAACCCATGAGGGCCCATACACCTCATGAATTGGGATATGAAATCACTCAATCTCAACCAAGAGTAGTGCAAGCACAAGCTAACTGTCAGAACATCACTCAACAATCAAAAGCATATCAAGAAATTCAAAGTAGTGAAATACACCTATATGGCATTGAAATATGCATGACATGCAAATTCTAGGTGCCTATAATGATGCATGTAACAATGCTCCTTTCCCTCATATCATTGGGCTAAGGATGAAAGAAAATCCCCAAGTAGAGTAAAAAGTAACAACACCACACAACATGTGTATCACTCAATAGTGAAATAATATCAACTATAATATGAAAAATCATAACAAAAATCATATTTTAGGTAACTTGAAATTTACCCCAAACATGGGTTTGTGACACCCAATCTCAGATTATAACCACGTCCCAATCATTCCCAATCTCCAATATATTGTCTCAAAATAGTAAAGAAAGAAATGAACCCCTCCGATATCACTTTGTGATGTATTGGACCTGGATTCCACTTAATAGGTGCCCCGAGATCAGTGGGACACATGGCCTAAAGAGCATCTCCCCAAATAACAGAGGCTGCCGACTAGTAGAGAGGGATTAGGGTGTGTCCTTGGGGAGACTATTCCCTCATTAGCAAAGTGTAGTGCACTAGATGAAAGTAAAAATAGGTAAATAGAAGAAGCAATATAAGTAAATAGAAGACACAACAGAAAATAGAGACAATAATAACAATAACTAAAATAACTAGAATATTATAAAAGCATACAACAACTGATGATGATATGTAATGTCAATAGAAAACTAGAAAACATGGATAAAATACAATAGACATAACATGTTCCACAAAAGTATAAAGGAAATCAAAAGACTATCTAAAGAATCCAGAGTTATGGATCAGTTATCTACTATCTAGATCCATACTAAATAGCAAGAAATCAAGTGTTTGAATCCATATGGTTCGCTTTATCAACACTTTCATTCATGTAATCTACTCTGGGTACCAAAAGGCACTCGGGGAGTGTGTGAGATAAATCTCAGTGTGCCACCACCAACGATGCCTATAATATCCGAACTGTTTAATGGAAATTTAACAGCATGCAAGCATACATATATAAAATAAATTAGTACAATGTAACTAAATACCCAGGTACCTTCTTATACCCTCATATAGTTTCTGAACATTTAAACAATTAATTATTTGATTATTACTAGTCAATAAACAAGTCACACGTTAGAAATTCAAGGGTTCCAAATTGTAACAAGGAAATCAGTAATGATATCTAATAGTGAAGCCCCAAGGTAATAACCAAGGTGAAATAGACCTTAAGGGTCGCTAACTCAGTAGTGATTGCAGATTGACATAGGTAAGAGTATAATCTAAGGAGTAGAGTCCAAGGCATTCGAGAATGAGTTTCCTACTGAATCCAAGGTGATTGTCCACAGTAAAATGGGGATAAGCTGAGACAGGGCCCTATGGGATGTAACCATGTCACCTACATGTCAATGTTGGATCCAAGGATTGTATCCGAGGAATCCTATGATGACATGTAAGGGATCCTATAGTGTCATACTGAGTATCCATAGAATAAACATGGATTGGGATCTAGGTGGGTATCAACCCATGCAATCCGTATCCTTGAATCAGAAAGGGGGTCCCGATTGCTCATGGGATTATTTGAATAGAATCCAAGTCATTATAGAGTCAGAACATTGCTATTTTATTATGAATTCATGTAATATTTCATTTGGTTCAAGACTTTCCTTTCATTAGTTTGATAAGCTCATGTAGCATGCAACCTTTTAATCAAGTCATGCATCTAGTTCAAGGCTTTCCTTTCATTAGTGTGACAAGGCCAAGTAACATTCAACCATTCATTTAATTCATTTAAATCATATTCCATATTCAAGGTTCATTCTTATAGCTTCCATTAATGTAGTAAGGGTACTATGAATATGCAAAATACTATTCATTAACATTTAAGGCCAAGTCATATACTTTGTATACTTACCAATTCACATTTCACATTTTATTGTCAAATTGAAGAAATTACCTTAGGTGGGTCAAGTGGTGATCATAAATGGTACTTTACACTATGAAATTATCATTACAAACAATCTATTTAATATAGAAATGCTTACCCTTAGGAAGGTATGCCAAGGCACACCCCAACGGTGGATCAAACATGTCAAAACACTAAAATGACAACTATGGCATAAAATCCTACTTGGGATGAATGTATTTGTGGGAATAAACACTAACAACTAATCACATATTTTGAAATACAATAACCATACTATTCTAAAAATTATAATCATGGAATGTAAATTTAATAAATGGCACCCGATGAAATCATTGGGACCCACTGGAGAATTCCAAATTCAATAAACTTGGGGGATGAGTTATAGAACACCCACCTTAGGGTTGTACGATTATCCTCCTCTGATATTAGCCCTTTATTTTTCTTGTATCAGAGTATATCTAAGAAAAAGAGAAAAATGCACATACCCTAATAACTAGGTCAAGAGCAAGAGAGGAGGAGAAAGGCTTAAACAAACTCGAGTAATTACCGTTGCACATCCAAGGTGATGAACTGAAGTCGATCAGATCCTAGATGAAGGAAATATCTTGATCCCTAGATTTGGCCTTCAAAAATATCCAATTTGAGAGATAAAGGGTTTAATCCCACTAGTTCTCATATTAGGAGGAGGGAGGGTTAATAGATCATTAAGGGTAAATTTTTAAAATTACCTATAAAAATGGCCTATGCATGGTTTGTCTACATGGTTTGACAAACCATATGAAAACCATTCATGGTTACCTGGGAAGAAGGGGCACTTGTAAAGTTAGGTCACACGACCTTGAACAGACCATGTGAGGGGCTTTATCATAAAAAACACCACCTGCACAGTTAGTCAAACTTTGTGGGAACCATGTTCAAACCATGTGACTGGGATAGTTTCCTAAAAAATATGTGTTACGAGCTTTAAAAAATCCCTAGAAACTCTTGGGACATTTAATAACTAAAAAGGCATTCACAAAAGGTCCAAGATAAGGAATTATACCAAAATTTGAAAGATCCATACCTAAGTAGAAACCAGGTTCTTATAAGAAGGAATTGAAATTGGAGAATAAAGAAAAACAAAACACGTTTAAAGTAAAAAATATTACAATAAAATAGAGATATTATGAAAAACACCCTTGATCAGAGCGATCATAGGGGGAAAGGGGGATGATGGAGCAGAGTGATGGTAGGGGATGAGGGTTATAGAGGGGGAAAGGGGAGTGAGGGAAACCATGAGTTTGAGGGCTAGTGTGAGAGTGGCGGCGGTAAGGGATCAACGCCGAGGGATTAATGATAGAAAGGGATCAGGAGATGTATTTATGGTGTGGGAAAGGGGAGAAAATATGACTATGAGGTTAAGGGAGAGGGAAAGATCAGTAGCATTAAGGGATTAGTGGTGAGGGTTCAACGACGAGGTATAAACGATGAAGGATCTATGATAGTGAGGGCTTGAGAGACGACTTTAGTGCGGGGGGAAAGGGGGGAGAGAGGATGGATCTGGGGAATAGAGAGGAGTGTTTGTTTATCTTTATAAAATATTTAGCAGTGGTTTTTAAATACCTCCACTAAATTATTTGAATTTTATTTAGCAGTGGTTTCCTAGAACATTTCCAAAAATCAATTGTGAAATAATGATTATGATGTAGTGAATAATACTATTTTTATAAAAAAATAAGGTTGATGAGGAAAGCTTTATGGGTTTTGATATCCTACATAGGGTGTCCAAACCTGACTCAAGCAGATCGGTTTGGGATAGCTTACACACGGGGTATGGTCATGTTGAGGTTGGGTTTGGTTGGGTCATATATTAGCATAGTTATAACCCTACATGAACCAACCAACACAACTATACATGTATAAAAAATAATAAGTAAAAATTAATATTGATTGATAAATAATTAATAGAAATGACTATTAATTAATAATTAATTAGTAATAATTAATAATTATTTATAGTAAATAATAATAATTTATACTAAATAACAAATATCAACTACCAAAAATTAATAATAATTAATAATAATTAATTAAGTTATATAACACAATTATAACGTAAATATGACATTGAATTTACATTATATAACATTATAACATTATATAATATTATATTCACATTATATAATGTTATATTGACATTATATAACATTTGATTTATGGAAATATAATGTTATGTAACATAAATATAACATTATGTTTAAGTTACAAAACATTTTATTTATGTTAAAAAAATTTATACATTTTTATACAACATTATATTTTACTTATATTTATCAATCGATATTAATTTTTTGTTTTAATTGAATCAATTTTTTACAATTTTTTTTGTTATTATTTACTATATTTATCTTACTTGACCCAACCTGACCCACCGTGGATCAAGTCGGGTCAATTCATTGTAGAAAAATGACTACAACCCGACCCAACCCGACCCACGAACACCCCTAATACAACATGTATAATAAAAAGGTTGAAGGGAAATATATATGGGTTCAGTCATTGTACATTTCATTCTTGTGCATATAAAGTATTTTTTTCAATATAAATTTGAATTTGAATTTTTCTACATATTACTTTCATACAACTAATAACCTTTTTTTGTTTTATAAAGTTCTTTAATTATTTTGGAGACACTTTTTCAATTTTTTTGTATATTGGAACCCATGACAATGAGTGGTTTTAAATGTTTGTTTTCATTTCTTCCTTAGAAGTGTTGAGGTACAAAAGACAATATCGTTTTGATTTTCCTTTGATTACTCTAAAATAAAATCTCATTGATTTTTTTATGCAGCTTCCAACAAGATATTACATGGTTGGATGGTTTCCATAGTTTGGTGGAGCTATTTCTCTTTACAAAAATATTTCATGGATGGATGAAACCTACTGGTAGGTAAAGGTGTTTTACTTTTCAACAATATTTCATAGATTGATGGTGACTATAGGTAGCCAAAACAATTTCTCTTTGTATTAATATTTTAGGGATGGATGCTTCCAGTAGGTATCTGAAGCCATTATTATTTGTTTTTGCTTGCGATTCAATCAGGTTCAAAGGTAGAGAAATATTATTCTGGAATCAGATTATCTCTCTCTAATATCCTTGTTCGATGATTGTTTGGTTATATATACATCAGTGGCGATAATTTTGGATGATATTTTTTTTGAAACTTTGATATTCTCTCATCAATGCTTCTCTTTTGTGAAAATAAAGGGAAATATGTTTACTCATCATATTTCAAGATGTATGAATTTTTATGATGTATTAGTTTGGGGTAGGTTTATGCCCCTTGAGACTATTATATTTAAGGATATGGTTTTCTAATGATTAATTTTTTTAAAAAAATGATATTACATGGTTGTGGAAAAACTTATTACTGTCATCAAGATCCTTTGATATTGTAAATTATTTCTTATCATGTATCCAAAAGTTACATTTTAAAACTTTTTATCCTATTGTAAATTTTATAAATATTTTGATTCTTTTATGTTTAATATTTTGTAGTAATAACCAATAATATCCTTGGTTATTTTTTCCCATACAATATATTAAGGTCACATTTATCGTTATCCACAAATTAGAGAATGCAAGTATTTTCCATTATTTAATTTTTCTTTCTCCTCCCATCTTAAAGGGAATGTTACTAGTATGATACCATTATTTTCTTATTTTGATTGAATAATTTTTATTTCACGAAGTCAAACTAGAAATGAGGAATTATGGATTGAATCTTTCTTTTTTTTGGGTGAAGTGAATAAAACTAATTCCTGAAATTTTAATTTTTTAAAATGATTGATAGTTTTCATAACCACCACTAATTTATTTTTTTTATGTATTTCTTTTACATTACTACATAATTTTTTTATTGATTCTTGTAATTGTAATTATCACTCACTTTTAACTAGGTTGTATCAAGTGTTATATGCAATGAAGTAGATAATGATTCTAGACATAAAGTAATCAATCATGCAAATGGTTATCCATTGAAGTACATCATAGTTCTTCTATATCCATACTATGTGCAAGAGAATTGTAATGCAAGTAATTATCTATAGCTTATCATGTAGTCTTATTTTTCCAAAAAAATTACAAAGTTGTTTAATTTTATTGCATCAACCTCGATAAATTATCCTTTCTCTCATAAATACCACAATTTATCCTTCATTTAGATCTCTTGAAATTTTGAAGTTATTTACTACTGCATATCAGATATTACAGAGATGAAATTCTTTGTAAAAGAGATGACTTATTCTATTCTTTCATAGTAATATTTTTTTTAATTTTTTTTACTCTTTATGTTCATTGTATGCATTATATTTATCTACAATTTCTATTTTTTTACACATTGACTCTCTAAATGTTCACTATCTGAAATTTTGAACCGCACTTTCTTTTTTCTTTTTTAATTTGAAATCATTATGAATCTATTTTTTAATAGCCTTTTCTTGTACCTATCATATTTTCCTAATATACTTTCCCACTTACTGAAAAACCCATTTACATATTACACAAACTCAATGATATATGCTTCATTTTAGTTTTTAATATGTATTATACCATTTTTTTCTCTTTCTATATTGTAAATATCTATAATTTTCTAAAAAATAGTTATTTTTTGTGCTACAAAGTCCCATGAAAATGAAAAGACAGGGGGATACTAGTAAATATCATATATAACGAATCATTTAAAAAAAAATTAATTTCATCTCATATATGATGTGAGATAAATTTACATATTCTGATATAACTTCAAAAAAAGAAATTTATCTTATGTGTATCATGAGATAATTTTCATTAAAAATGGTACAACTTTTACGAAATGAAGTTTTCCACAAATATTAGATGAGGTAAATTTCAAGTAACATGATATATTTTTTATAAAATGAAATTTTTATCATGTATAAGATGATAAAAAATTAGTGTTCTCTAATTGATCATTTACAAAATGAAATTTATCTCATAAATAAGATGAGACAAATTTTATAGTGACCAGATTTTTTCTTTAGTCCTTTATATTTTTTTATTAATATTCTAATAAAGAGACCACATAACAAAAGTATCTTTTATGTCATGGGGACCAAAATTATATTATTTTAAAATTCATTATTTTAAAATGTTAACCTATTCACGTGAATGATATAAATCCCTAATATCTATTAAAAATATCCCCAATTGGAAAATTATTCACCGTAGTTTTTCTCAAAATATGTTTTTTATCTAGGAGTGATATAAATTAGAAATGGGTTTCGGGACCTGACTTGAGTCCGTTCTTCTTAGCCTATAAATATCTACCTTGTCTCCCTAATTAGGGGATTAGAAATTTTGACATCCCAATCAGGGAAGATTATGGTTTCACATTTCTTGAGAAGGAGAATAGTGAATTTATTAGAGTGAAGGAAGATTCAAGTTTTTTTATGGGTTTTTGGATTTTTTTAAATGTACCTAGGTCAATTTTTTTTATAAAATATGTGTCTGAAAGGAGGTAGTGGACCATCCACCTTTCGGTTAAGTGGAAAGGCAGGAGAGGCTCTGCCGCCTTTTAGTAAAAAAGAAAAGGTTTAATTATATATTTTTATATTTATAATTATATAGGTTTATATATTATTATTATTATATTTATATTGTTTTTTATTTTGTTTAGAATTATTTCATTATTATTTAAAAGTGAAAATTTTATGTTTTTAATCAATATCTTTTGTAACATGTAAATAATATTTTACTTATTTTATTTATGATTTTTTTATTTTCAATTATATTTTATTTTTAAGTATGTTCCCAGATGCATCTTTACTTTCTAATCTAACTAATATAAACATTTTTTATATATCTTGTTATAAATAAGTTATACATGGTTTAATTCTATATTTTGTTTAGTTAAATACAACTTTTTTAATGTCATTATTATATAACTATAATATTATTATTCATTATAACTATATACATAAAAAATATATACATTAAAAATATATATATATATATATATATATTTGTTAAATAATTATAGTATTGTTTTCTTACAATCTTTTAATTCATTTGTTTCAATGAAACTCATAAGAAAGAAATGTAACAACCCAAACTTTTTTAATAGTATATTAACTTACTCTTAACGATTTAATAGAGATGTTAATGGTTAATGAAGAAAGAGGAGTCGATGGATTCATCCAGTAGACTCGAACCTTATGAAGCCCACTTATTAGAGCTTGGGAAGGAGGTGGAATCTTTGGGCTTCGCTTTGGACCAAGCCCAAGCCGAACTCCAGCGTGTCAAGCTTGAATGGAAACGCCTGCGGGAGAAGTTCAAGTTAGTAGAGATTACTACTAGGGAAATGTTATCTGAGCCTCCCTCAGATTCTCTCACCATAGCACACCTTACACTTAGGTCATATGCTGGTGTTATAAGGGGATATGTGACGAGACCGTAGCTTCTTTGTGTAATACTTTGGGATGAATAAATTGAGATTTCTTACTTTAGTTATGTTTGTGAAATTTCAAATGTCCGGATAATTTTAGGATGTATTTTATTTATGAATTTTGAAAAAAAATGATATTTTATAATATTTATGTAAACCTTAAGTAATTAATGATGTGTAATGATTTTCAAAAAATGGTCTTCTGCATAAGTGTTCAGTAAGGAATTTGGAGTCTAATAAGATCAAATTAATTTTTGATGAATAGTAAATTATGAATAGTGATTTTACGCTTATGATTAGTAATGTGACCAAATGGATTAGTAATCTCACTTAAAGAAAGTTTTAATATAATTTAGACACCTTGATTAAGTAATATGATTCAATAAAATGGGTAAATAACGGTTTCATAAATTATTAGTCAAGTATTAGTTTTTTTAGGTGAATAGTGCTTTTTAATTAAAAATTAAATTAAAAATAATTAGAAAATTATTTTTATAAAATGGACTTTATTTTTGAACTCAGAGCATCGATATTATGTTATGGTAATTTTTTGGGTTTTTTCTGAAAAAAATGATTTCTCGGTGAATAGTATTTCTATTGAAAAATTAAATTAAAAATATTTAGGAAATTATTTTTATAAAATAGAGTTCATATTTGTAATCAGAGCATCGATATATGGTTAAGTTGAAATTTTGGTATTTTTCTGAGAAAGATGAATTTTTAGTGAATAGTAAAAATGCAGTTTTAGGGTTTCGGTATGTTTAATGACATCATAACTGTGTCATGATTATGTCATGAGATATTTTAAGGGTTGTCCAAAGAAAGGTGATGAATTATTGTATTGGGGGTCCCATGTGGCCTAACTCCATGGAAAATACCATGGGAGGGCCCATGGTTTTGAGAAAACCACTTGTGAGGTGTCCCTTGAAATTATTAAAGTATCACCTCACCTTCCCTATAAATACCCACCCTTTACTCCTTTAGTTTTCAATCCCAACTATCCCCCAAAAAATATCTAGTCTCATTACCTCCCATGGAGTCATCCCAAGGTGCCCCAATCCCTAAAGGTCCAAACCTTTGAGTTTTAAGAGTTACGTTTTAAGGTAAGGGATCCGACCTCTCTCTTTCTTTTCAAGTAATCTATTTTATGTAATTTATTTTATGCTCCATGTTCTTATGTTGGAGTATGTTCTTCTAGATTAATCTTACTTCCCTTTTCATGTTCATATGATGAGATACCCCCTCTTTCTCTCATCAATTCATTTTAAGAATGTTTAAGTGGCGCCGTTAGGCTGCCAAATTTTTAAGGGATTCTTTCACCTTTCTCATTTTTCAAAGTTCTACTTTCATGTCAAGTCTTTAAAGTTCCTTTTTATTATGTTTGGGTATTATCTCTACATCTATCATACTTAAATTTTATGTTCATATGATGAGAGATCCTATTTTATCTCATCAATTCATTTTTGTTGAAGTTTAAGTGACGCCGTTAGGCTACCGAATTTTCATTAGAGAAATCAAAATTTTGTCTTCCTTCCATGTTTTTCATCTCAAATGGTATGTCCTTCAAATTTCATTAACATGCTCTTAAATCCTTTACATTATGTTTACCTACTGTTTTATGGATCATTTATGAGTGGGTGACCCATGTACCTTCTCTTTTCAATGTTTTATAAAACCTCGTAACATAACCATTATGCTACAGAATTTCCGTCTCAAAATGTCTCTCTCTTATTCTAAAGTTCTTTTATTTTATTAAGTGAATACTCAAAGATCTCTATTATATAGGGGTATTCACATATATACCAAGTTGTTCTATTTTAAATTCTGGGATTTACATACATGAGACCCACCTTTATTTTCTGTGGGTTTTAAAGTGACACAAAGATCATGTCTTTAAATCAGTTTTTAAAACGTTATGATTATGAAATGAAACCCATTTATTTTATGCTATATGAGTTGTTTATGAAATTATTGATGATGATATATGTGTCTCACATGATGATAAATACAAATTTAAGGATGCTCCCTGATAGCGCTCCAATGCATTGGTTAAAGACTTAATCTCTAGAGATGACCATTTAGACTGATACCTTGGTGAATAACCTTGGTAAATTTTATTGACACCTTGGGGATGGACCTTGGTGAAACAGAAATGATTGTATTTGTAAAATGTTGTAGCCACATCTTAAAGTTATGAAAAACATTATTTTTATTATGATATACCTCATAATTTCTTTCTCATGCCTTAAAGTTCTTTTCATGACCTTATTGAAGTATCTCAAGTTCACATGTAAAATGTTTTTCTTGTTTCCCTTACTGAGCCTTCTGCTCACCCTTTCTTTTGATGTATGTCCCCAGGTTATGAGATGTAGTAATTAACCTAGGATGAACTTAAGGAGAAGCCTTTCAAGTGTTTAAGAAGAATGTTTTATATTGTTTTTATGTATTATGTTCCTTGTTTCCAAGACACTAAACCTTAAATATCCTAAGTTTTGTGCAATGTAATTAAAGTTATGTTATAAAAAGGTGGGATGATACAATTGGTATCAAAGGATGGTTTAGTTATTTGTGGAAATTAGGATATAAAAACTTTAGGAAGGACCCTATAGAAAAGTTTAAATATAGGAAAACTTCCTGGTATTTTCGTAAGTATTGAGTAAGTGGTTTATCAAACAAATACATCCCTGTCTAGATACGAGTAGGTAGAGGCAGCTCTGGAAAAGATGTACATAGGGGTAAAACCCGAAAACACCACTTTGAGCTAGACTCGAACGGGAACTGGTGCACGATAACGGGCCTTGCTGCACTCTTGGTTACGACACTCCCGGGGGATATGTTTGGTTAATCACAAGCTTTTTATGAATCATTATGAAGGAATTATAGAGAAATGTAATTTTCTAAGCATGAAGTCTTAGTTAAAATATTCCTAAATGAAATAAGTTTCTCACTAAGGTTTTATTCTTTTAGAAAATGGTGGGAAATGGAAGGAACCGTGCAGATGGTGACCGAAATGAACCATGTTCTGACGACCCTATGATGGAAGCCGGAATGGAAACATTCATGTGAATGATGAATCAAATGATGCAAGTTATGAGTAATATCTTGAATCAAGCTGAGAGGCCGATCTCACCATGAAGGGAACAACATTCTGTTGAGTCCTTCATGCGTCAACGACTACCAACATTCAGTGGATCTACCGACCCATTGGTTGTGTAACAATGGACAATCTCTATTGAAAAGATCTTTTCTGTACTTCATTGTTCGGAATAAGAAAAAGTCACCCTTGCTGTTTACTGCCTACAGGGAGAAGCTGATCAGTGGTGGTCACTGATCAAAAACACGAAGCCATGAGGAGAGATAGAAGCTATGGAGCGGGAAGAGTTCCAGGGAATATTCTTTAATAAGTATTTCCCTCATTCCATGAGAACAAGAATAGAGAAAGAGTTTCTCGAGCTGAAGCAGAAGGAGAACAAATCTGTCGGAAGCTATGAGATGAACTTCACCCAACATTCATAATGTACCTCTAGCTTTTTCATGGATCCAAGTGGGAAGGTTGACAGATTTTTCGGTGGACTGAGACCTCATCTGCAGAAGAATCTAGCCAACCGGGACTACGATAGCTATGAGGAGATCGTGCGGAGTGCAATGAAAGTCGAGCTAGCGTTTGGTGAGACACAGTGGTCTTATAAATCAAATGACAAGAAGAGATCGTTAAAGCCCAGTCTAGGGAAGACTTTTGATCAGGGAAGATGTGGAAATCAAATTCAACTTACCACATGCAATAAATGTGGGAAGAAGCATTCGGGGCACTGCTTGATCGGAAGTGGCAAGTGCTACAAGTGTGGAAGAGAAGGCCATATTTCTCATAATTTTCATAGTGAGGTGAAGCCTCAACTTTCCAACACTAACGACAAAGGAAAGATGGTTCCAGACCTACCCGAAGTAAAATGCTTCAAGTGTGGACAGCTTGGGAATTTTTCTATTCACTGTCCAAATATGAGGGTAGTGGAGGGGAATCATCATCAACCTTAGCAAAGGCCAAGGGAGAAAGGTCGTGCTTTTTCTATCACAAAAACTGAAGTTGAAGTTCCGAATGACATGGTAGTAGGTACTCTTGTTGTCCTCTAAAAACTAGCGAGTACTTTTTTTGATTCTGGTTCTACGCATTCCTTTATTTCCTCTAAGTTTGCAAAGAATATAGAATCAATCCCTGAACTGCTTGAGGTAGAATTTTCAGTCAAGAGTCCAAGTGGGATTATCCATGCATCAACAGTGTTTAGAGACTCTACTATTTACTTCAGTGAGCACAATCTTATCGCAAATCTAGTAGTCATTCCCATGTTGGAATTCGAAGTTATACTAGGGATGGACTGGATCTCAAAGTATAATGCTAAGATCAAATGCAGAAGTAAGGAAATCTCAGTAGTCTTGAATGAACGAACTACAATTATCTTCCAAGGAGAGATATCCCGAACTAATACCTATCTAGAAGCACCTCCTATAGCTTTCTTTATGGAGTTAATCGATGATGATGAAGAAGGAAAAGGGAGTATACAAATAGAAGATGTTCTGATTGTTCAGGAATACATGGATGTATTTCCTGAGGAATTACCTGGACCTCCCCCAGAAAGAGAGGTAGAGTTATCCATTGAACTCGTACCTGGATCTCAACCGATATCAAAGACCCTGTATAGAATGGAAAATGTGGAGCTAGAAGAGTTAAAGAAACAACTCCAAGACTTATTGGAGAAGGGGTTTATCCGACCGAGTGTGTCTCCTTGGGGAGCACAAGTTCTCTTTGTGAAGAAGAAGGATGGATCAATGTGGCTATGCATTGATTATAGATAACTGAATGGGATTACAGTGAAGAATAGATACCCACTTCCAAGAATTGATGATTTATTTGACCAACTTAGTGGGGCTCAGTTATTCTCCAAGATTGACCTTCGATCTGGTTATCATCAAAAGAGAGTGAAGAAGGAAGATATTCCAAAGACTGCCTTCCGATCAAGATATGGGCATTATTAGTTTACTATTATGCCCTTTGGCTTGACTAATGCTCCTGATATTTTCATGAATTTGATGAATAGAGTCTTTAAAGACTACCTTGATAACTTTGTGGTAGTTTTTATTGATGATATTTTTATATATTCAAAAAGTAGTGAGGAGCATGAAGATCATCTGAGGGTTATTTTGAAAACTCTACGGAAGGAGAGACTCTTTGGAAAGTTCAAAAAGTGTGAGTTTTGGTTACAACAAGTGGATTTCTTAGGGCACATCGTAACCAATGAGGGAATATCGGTTGACCCTGTAAAGACAATGGTTGTGTATGAGTGGCCTCAACCCACAATAGTAATTGAGATTCGTAGTTTCCTTGGTTTAGCGGGATATTATTAGAGGTTTGTGAAAAACTTTTCACAGATTTCTAATCCTCTAACCAAGTTGACTCGAAAAGGGGTTAAGTTCATCTGGACAAAGGAATGCGAGGAAAGTTTCCAAGAGCTGAAGAAGAGATTGGTTACTGCACCTGTGTTAACACTACCCTCTATCGGAGAAGGATTCATTATTTTTAGCGATGCATCTCTGAAAGGGCTTGGGTGAGTCCTCATGAAAAATGACAAGGTAATTGCTTATGCATCTCGACAGTTGAAGATTCCTGAGCAGAATTATCCTACACATGATCTAGAGCTAGCGGTAGTTGTTTTTGCTCTAAATATATGGAGGCACTATATTTATGGGGAGAAATGTGATATATACACCGACCACCAAATTTTAAAGTATATTTTCACGCAGAAATAATTGAACATGAGAAAAAGGAGATGGTTGGAGCTTATTAAAGACTATGATTGTTCAATTCATTATCACCCTGGAAGAGCAAACAAAGTCGCAGATGCGTTAAGCAGGAAAGATCCTGTTGTTCTAGCAACAATGAGGAGCCTAGGAGATCCCTTGATTAAATATCTAGTAAAACTGGACATGGGAATTGTAAGGGAAGGGACATCATCAACCTTATCCCAAATGATTTCTCAACCTTCATTACTAGAGAAGATCAAGAAGGCTAAAAAAGAAGATCCTTTGCTGCAGGAGAAGTTTGAGGCTGTAAAGAATGGGAAGTTACCTGATTTCAATATTGATCAAGAAGGTGTATTGAAATTTCGTACAAGACTATGTGTTCCATCTATTCTGGAGATAAATAAATAACTGATGGATGAAGCTCATAGCTCTACTTTCTCTATACATCCGGGAAACACTAAAATGTATAGAGACCTTCGAGATCATTATTGGTGGGATAACATGAAGAGGGATATTGCTGATTACACTACATGGTGCCTGGTGAGTTAACAAGTAAAGGCAGAATGAAAACTTCCTAATGGGGTATTACAACCGCTACCTATACCAGTATGGAAGTGGAATAATATCACTATGGAATTTGTAACTAGTCTCCCAAAAATATCCAAATAAAATAATGTGATATGGGTTATTGTGGACCGTCTCACCAAGACTGACCATTTTATCTCTATTCAGGAAGATTTATCTCTGGATCAACTTTCCAAGATATATGTAAAGTAAGTGGTAAGGATGTATGGGGTACCACTATCCATCGTGTCTGATCGTGATCCAATATTCACATCAAAATTCTGGAGAAGTCTTCAACATGCTCTGAATACTGAATTGAATTTTAGTACGGCCTATCATCCTCAAACTAATGGCCAATTTGAAAGGAATATTCAGACACTCGAAGACATGCTAAGATTATGCTCAATGGAATTTAAAGGTGGATGGGATCAACACCTCCCATTAGTTGAGTTCTCCTATAACAACAGCTTCCATTCGAGTATTCAGATGACACCCTATGAAGCTCTGTATGTAAAGCGATGTAGAACTCCTACATGTTGGGATGAAACTGGTGAGAGAAAGATTCTTGGGCCTGATCTTGTGCAAGAGATGACAGAATAGGTTCATGCCATCCAACAACACATAAAGGCTGCTTAGAGTCGGCAGAAGAGCAATGCTGACAACCGTCGAAGGGACTTGGAGTTTGGTGTTGGCGAAAACGTCTTCCTTCGAATTTCTCCATGGAAGAGAGTCATGTGGTTTGGGAAGAAAGGGAAGCTCAGCCCTAGGTACATTGGCCCCTATGAAATCCTTGATCGCATAGGAGCAGTGGCCTATTGTCTATCGCTTACCCCAAACCTAGCTCAAGTTCATGATGTCTTCCATGTATCTCTCTTGAGGAAGTACATACCCGACCCTTCGCATGTACTAAAACCAGAGGTGGTACAACTGGAACATGACCTCTCTTATGAGGAGTAGCCAGTGGAGATCTTAGACCGTAGAGACAAGGTTCTACGAAACAAGACTACCCACCTTGTGAAAGTGTTGTGGAGGAATCATAAGTATGAAGAAGAGACTTGGGAGCCTGAGGAAACAATGAAGCAAAAGTACCCTCACCTTTTCGACTAGGCCTCAAGTATAAAATTTTGGGGACGAAATTTATTAAGGGGGGAAGAATGTAACGACCCAAACTTTATGAATAGTATATTAACTTACACTTAACGATTTAATAGAGATGTTAATGGTTAATGCAGAAAGAGGAGTCAATGGCTTCATCCAGTAGAATCGAACCTTATGAAGCCCACTTATCAGAGCTTGGGAAGGAGGTGGAATCTTTGGGATTTACTTTGGACCAAGCCCAAGCCAAACTCCAGCATGTCAAGCTTGAACAGAAACTCCTGTGGGAGAAGTTCAAGTTAGTAAAGATTACTACAAGGGCAATGTTATTTGAGCCTCCCTCAGATTATCTCACCATAGCACACCTTACACTTAGGTCATATGCTGGTGTTATAAGGGTCTATGTGACGAGACCGTAGCTTCTTTGTGTAATCCTTTGGGATGAATAAATTGAGATTTCTTCCTTTAGTGATGTTTGTGAAATTTCAAATGTCCAGATAATTTTAGGATGCATTTTATTGATGAATTTTGAAAAAAAGGATATTTTAAAATATTTATGTAAACCTTAAATAATTAATGATGTGTAATGATTTTAAAAAAATGGTCTTCTGTAAAAGTGTTCAGTAAGGAATTTGGAGTCTAATAAGATCAACTTAATTTTTGATGAATAGTAAATCATGAATAGTGATTTTACGCTTAGGATTAGTAATGTGACCAAATGGATTAGTAATCTCACTTAAAGAAAGTTTTAATATAATTTAGACACCTTGATTAAGTAATGTGATTCAATAAAATGGGTAAATAACAGTTTCATAAATTATTAGTCAAGTATTAGTTTTTTTCGGGTGAATAGTGTTTTTTAATTAAAAATTAAATTCAAAATAATTAGAAAATTATTTTTATAAAATGGACTTTATTTTTGAACTCAGAGCATCGATATTATGTTATAGTAATTTTTGGGGTTTTTTCTGAAAAAATGATTTCTCAGTGAATAGTGTTTATATTTAAAAATTAAATTAAAAATATTTAGAAAAATATTTTTATAAAATGGAGTTCATATTTGTAATCAGAGCATCAATATTTGGTTAAGGTGAAATTTTGGGATTTTTCTGAGAAAGATGAATTTTCAGTGAATAATAAAAATGCGGTTTTAGGGTTTCGGTATGTTTAATGACATCATAACTGTGTCATGATGATTTCATGAGATATTTTAAAAGTTGTCCGACCAAAGGTGATGTATTATTGTATTGGGGGCCCCATGTGGCCTAACTCTATGGAAAATACCATGGGAGAGCCCATGGTTTTGAGAAAACCACTTGTGAGGTGTCCCTTGAAATTATTAAAGTATCACCTCATCTTCCCTATAAATACCCACCCTTTCCTCCTTTAGTTTTCACTCCCAACTATCCCCCAACGAAGATCTGGTCTCATTACCTCCCAAGGAGTCATCCCAAGGTGCCCCCAAGCCCTCAAGGTCCAAACCTTTGAGTTTTAAGAGTTACGTTTTAAGGTAAGGGATCTGACCTCTCTCTTTCTTTTCAAGTAATCTCTTTTATGTCATTTCTTTTATGATCCATGTTCTTATGTTGGAGGATGTTCTTCTAGATTCATCTTAATTCCCTTTTAATGTTCATATGATTAGAGACCCCCTATTTCTCTCATCAATTCTTTTTAATAATGTTTAAGTGGCGCCGTTAGGCTCCCGAATGTTTAAGGGATTCTTTCACCCTTCTCAATTTTCAAAGTTCTACTTTCATGTCAAGTCTTTCAAGTTCCTTTTTATTATGTTGGGGTATGATCTCTAAATCTATCATATTGAACTTTTATGTTCATATGATGAGATACCCTATTTTATCTCGTCAATTCATTTTTGTTGAAGTTTAAGTGACGCCGTTAGGCTGCCAAATTTTCATAAGAGAAATCAAAATTTTGTCTTCCTTCCATGTTTTTCATCTCAAATGGTATGTCCATAAAATTTCATTACCATGTTATTATATCCTTTATATTATGTTACCCTAATTTTTTATGGATCATTTATGAGTGGGTGACCCATTTTCCCTCTCTTTTCAATGTTTTCTAAAACCTCGTACCATAGCCGTTATGCTGCAGAATTTCAGTCTCAAAATGTCTCTCTCTTTTTCTAAAGTTCTTTTATTTTATTAAGTGAATACTCAAATCTCTCTCTTCTATAGGGGTATTCACATATATACCAACTTTTTCTATTTTAAATTCTGGGATTTACATACATGAGACACACCTTCCTTTTCTGTGGGTTTTAAAGTGACACAAAGATCATGTCTTTAAAGCAGTTTTTAAAACATTATGATTATGAAATGAAACCCATTTATTTTATGCTATATGGTTTGTTTATGAAATGATTGATGATGATATATGTGGATCACATGATGATAAAGACAAATTTAAGGGTTCTCCCTGATAGCGCTCCAATGCATTGGGTAAAGACTTAATCTCTAGAGATGACCATTTAGACTGATACCTTGGTGAATAACCTTGGTAAATTTTATTGACACCTTGGTGATGGACCTTGGTGAAACAGAAATTATTGTCTTTGTAAAATGTTGTATCCAAATCTTAAAGTTATGAAAAACGTTATTTTTATTATGATATGCCTCATGATTTCTTTCTCATGCCTTAAAGTTCTTTTCATGACCTTATTGAAGTATCTCAAGTTCACATGTAAAATGTTTCTCTTGTTTCCCATACTGAGCCTTCTACTCACCCTTTCTTTTGATGTATGTCCCCAAGTTATGAGATTCAGTAATGAACCTAGGATGAACTTAAGGATAATCCTTTCAATTGTTTAATAATAATGTTTTATGTTGTTTTCATGTATTATGTTCCTTATTTCCAAGACACCAAACCTTGAAGATCCTCAGTTTTGTGTAATGTAATGAAAGTTATATTATAAAAGGCAGGATTCTACAAGAAATGTGTGACTTGAATGAAGGACATGTGAACTATTGATTTTTTATACATCCACCACTTCTATAGGACTGGAAGTTCTCTTATATTGATATATTTTTTATTTTGTTCATGACTATTATTATGTTATATTACTCCCTTTTTGGATTTTGTAAGTCAGTCTATTCTATAGAATTAGAATATACCAGTAAAAGGTGGATCTTGAGTAGAAAGTATTCATTTTACTAGGGTTCAATATCTGTGGTTAGTTTTAATAATGTTCCGAATTCATCAATTTTTTATTGAAAATTACTTTTAGTGGAACAATATATTATTTTTTAAACCATTACGATGGTATTTATAATATTTTTTTACATTCCTTTCATTTTCAATTATTTATTATATTTATGAAATTATTTTTATTTTCAACAACTTTTTAGATACTTAGGATACATTTTATATTTTATTTAGATTGTTTTTATAGTTTATATTTAATAAGATCTTAAAGTTTCCTACTTGAAATTTAATAAGTTTTCCTATGTTTGAAGTAGTTTTCTTTTAAAGATTATAAAATGTAAACTGTGACTAAAATGTAAATTAAAATTAAAACAGTGGATAAACATGTAAAAATAGTTGATAGTAAAAATAATTCATTCATTTTAATATATAGAAAACATATATATGAATGAGTATAATCAATGTCTATGGTGTGGTTCTATCCCACATGGTGGTGTATAAATGAGACACCCGTAGCGAGATCACCAAGGTCCATGCTGGGGTGGAGTATAATGAACTAGAGAGGGATGATCCTTGGGCATTGGAACCTCGAGAATCGAATGCTCTGCCTATGTCTTAGTGGGAGGAGGTGTCCACTGGATGTCCTCTTGTTCCCCTGAGGCTTCTCCCACTAGGGTATTAGAAGGATAAACCATTATCATAGGGGGGAACCATATACCCTGTGAAGGATATTCACCTGGAGAAAACTATGGATATGATATCAATAAATATGGATACCATACTACCTAATGCGATCCCCCAATCATCTGAGGCTAGACTGCTAGAGGGATGATCTTTTCTTGTGGATCCGACAGGGCCTCACGTACAACATGACACAGTCTACATCATTGTCATTGTGTCTCCTCAGTATCATCTGCTACTGGAGGAGGTTCCTTAGTAGGAAACTTCACTCCCTAGGTAGAAAAGTCATCTCCTTGGGGTGAGAGATTGAAGATACTATCGTGAACCACATAATAAGTTGGAATCATCCCTTGCGCTACAACGTGGATCACTGCCAGGCTAGCTACCCTCCTCCTCTAGATCACATATGTGAATAATCTGATGTGATCAAGTATACTATAAAGTGATTCAAAGTGAATTAGAAAATAGTAAAATAAAAAACTAATGGAAATTTATTAACTTACTATATCCTAAATCCCTCTATAGTGTCGAGTAGGAAAAAATACAGACTTCAATCTATACAATTTCTCATACTCAACCTACTATGAAAGATGGAATTACATCATAGGTACATCCGAGATATGAAGCGATTCTTGTCTAACCCAAAGTTAGAGATACTTGGATTTTTTTCATTACCAATCAACATCCTGCCTCCCCATCAGCTTCAATGAATGAAGATCCTATGACTATCGCGATGGTAATAGAATGCACTGAACACATCCAAACTGGCACATGAATCTATAAGGATGGTTCTACTTAATAATATGAAAGTGAATGAGTGAAATTATAGCCATAGAATCATGAAGTCTAGATGTTTAGTATACAAGAAACTAGTACAATAAATCTCAATACGACATCTATGAAATCTGAAATGACAGGCAAGATTTTTCAAAAAAATTTATTAATAAAAAAAACAATGATACTATTAAATTTTTTAGTCAATAAAAGATTTCATATACTTATTTTGGTGGGTAGTATACTATCCAACATGAACTAGTATGCATCCAAATGGTGTTTTAAAGAAATTTTGAAGCTATATACTTAACTTTACATATAAAATACAACATCAAAAGTGATAAATAATAAGAAATAAAATTCAAAAACTTCTAGTAGAATCAGAAACCAATAGAGATGAGTGATCATACTAGAGCCCACACAGAGCATCATGTAACACCTCTATGGTAGCTGTTGACCAACTAGATCAGGGTATAGAGAGGGAATGTAATCCCATTCCCACATCTAAAAAAGGATGATGAATCCCCCGTGATCTGTGCGATCATAGTGGAATGCTTTTCATAATACCCTATAAGTGTAAGACAAGCACATAGATCCCCAACTGTATTTAATGTCCTAATCAAAGTCCTCCAGTAGCCCCAAATACATCATGTTCACATACTTACCTGAGTGATCAGTGAAAAATATCCCTCCAATAATCTGTAGTATATAGTAATGAGCATAACACATGACAGTATGCTTGTTAGTGTCATTAGGTAAATATGAAAAGTGCATCTCAATACAGCTCATAGATATCAATCCACCATTTTTAGTAGAATCATCAACCAAAATGTTGATGCATAGAAATATTTGTACAAGCTTAGTCCAATATGAATGATTAGGTCCAATAATTGTTCCCCTAGATAGAAAGATTGAGAAGGAATACCACATCCTCGAGGGTGATGGTCATCTCTCCCTCAGTCAGGTGGAATGTGCGTGTATCTAGTATCCACCTCTCTAGGATGGAAACAAGTAGGTGATAATAAATTAATGTGAAATCAGATACCATAATACTGTAGAATCCATCATGATTCAGGTATGATATAATGGCAGCTAGAGGCATCATGTGATAATGATGTTGTGCTCAACGTACTCTGATCCATCGAACCAGATAAACCTCTATCACGATGTGAGAAATATGCATAGCCTACTCAGTGATTAGTATAGTATCCTTCATATATATATATAAAAATAAAATATGTATTAAGTGTAAAATTTAAATCAAAAGTCATGGTAAGTAGAATTTTATGACTAGTATAATGTAATACATGGCATGTTTATTCCCATTTTTTATGAAGGTTTTATTACCAAAAGAAAATGGCATGACTTCATGTTTCTAAAATAATATTTCTAAAGTTTTTTCATATATTTATTTACATAGGAAAGGGTGTTTTGTGCAATCTAGTTTTATATATTTATATATATATATATAATTTTATTTGTTATCTAAAAGTTTATTAGAAAATGGAATTCTTTTTAATTTATGTATGATTTATCACATGATTGTATGTTTCATGATTATTTTCTCAAATGATTGATTTATGATTTATCCATAGACAGTCTAATTATGCTATCATGTCACCTCACATATACATTTCATATTGATTTTATGTGAATATGAAGGTATTATTATCATTTTATTGTAAAAGTATTCAGAATTGTTAGAAAATTATACAAAATGAAGGATCTTATATTAACACCATATAAGTAACAATTTGAGAAGATCACATTGGAGACAATACATCATTGTGCCAGAGATTGTGAACTCAATCCAGCAATGTTAGGGAATCATTTCTGGTTATGACCTTCTTGATGACGTATGATGCATCTCAAACTTTTCCCTTACTCTTGAGGCCAACCTATCTCATTCGAAATCCTACTAGACTTTGGTCTTCCTCATTAAAGTAACCTGTTAATGTCAGGTGTCACTATCTACTAGTCTTTAGGCATTGGGAAACATCGAAACTCCCTAATAGGTGTCCATGGTGCAACATAACATTTAACATTAGTGCCCATACTATACACTAGATTTATATATTCTTCCCATGATATGTTCATAGAGGAAAATTCTATGATGGAATGTGCACATGGAAACCATAATGTCTAGATGTTTCTATATTGAAATTTCCTCTCTTCTTGTAATACCACTATTTTTTCACCACTGCGACTTGTGATTGGGTCCGAACACTCTTAAACTTCAAATTGAGAGTCTTCTTGGTGGAAAATATAGACTCGATAACTAGTAGTTTCTTTAATTTTCTTTTAAATCTCTCGTTAAAAGTGCCTTCCATACCTTAGACCCTGTTGAATTTCATCAGAGGATATTTTTTTCCTATTAATGAATTACTTCACACAATGATAACATGTATCCTAAACTAGGGAAAATATAGTTAACTTACGAATCCCCTTGAAGACACCATTTATGCCCTCCATAACGTTTTTGGTCATGTGTCCATACCTCTTACCCCCATCATATGACAATGCCCACTTTTTTCTTTTAGAATTCATATCATATAATCATACAATTATTGATTAGCCTTGCTTATTTCATCAAAACATTGTTCAAAACTTCATTGATCCAGATCATATGATACACATAAGTGATCATATTTTACATAAATTGATTTTTTCTTTATGTTAAAATAGTAAACACTTACAAAGACATTTCATACCAATACTCAAGATTCTCTTCTTCATAGGTTCATTGTGGAATGTTTTTCACATGTTGTTAGCAATGTGTCTGATGTAGTATTGATGATTTTAATTTTGGGGACTCCATATATCAGGATCTGTATTGATTGACTCCTTGATTTCATGATGTCGATCATATATCAAACAGAAACCCCAAATGTGGGTGAAATGGTTATTAATACATTCAGAAAACCAACTCCATGATTCGTAGTTATCCTTCTCCACAATGGAAAATACAAGTGAAAGAGGTGAAAAGTTTCCATCTTGGGTTTCCACCGTCAACAATACACCCTTGTATTTTCTATATAGAAATGTTCCATCAATCTGAATGAAATATTTACTAAAAAAATGGGGAAATACAGGGATAGAATGCCCAAAACATCTGATAAAATTGAAAATAGGATGGATCAAGTCAGTTATCATGAGACACATGTTTATTCATATAATAATGGATGAAAACATGTTCATTTTGTCTCAGTATAGCTAGAAATTGTAGCAACACCTGATATGAGTCATCCCAATAACCATAGACCTTCACAATTTCCTTCTGTTTCTCCATCCATGCCTATTATAGGAAATATTATAACTAAATGTTTATTATATCCTCTCATGTATAAGGTCTACATGAATATCTTGGAAAGTCCTAATCATCTCAATGATAATGGATGTCACAAATAGTTAATCATTAGTTAATCATCATCTAAACATTAGTTAAACATTACTTAATCAACATTTAATCATTAGTTAAACATTTGTTAACCATTATTTAATCATTACTTAATCATTGGTTAATCATTAGTTAACTATTATTTAATAATTAGTTAACCATTATTTAATATTTATTTAATCATTCCTTAATAATTCTTTAATCATTACTTAATCATTCTTTAATCGCCCATTAATCATTCTTTAATCATTACTTAATTATTCTTTAATCATTACTTAATATTTAGTTAATCATTAGTTAATGATTATTTATTCATTACTTAATCACTAGTTAATAATTCTTTAATCACTATTTAATCAATCATTCCTTAATGAATAATTAATCAACACTTAATAAATATTAATAATTAGTTAACCATTACATAACTATTATTTAATCATTAGTTAATCATTCGTTATTCATTATTTAATCATCCCTTAATCATTAGTTAATCATTCTTTAATAATTTCTTAATCATTAGCTAATCATTACTTATTCATTAGTTAATAATTACTTACTTATTTATTTATTATTAAATCTTTAATCCTTACTAAATCATAATTTAATAAATACTTAATAATTAGTCAATCATCACTAAAACATTATTTGAATATTCTCTAATAATTAGTTAAAAATTACTGAATCCTTAATTAATTACACCTTAATAATTATTTAATCATATTATATTTATTTGTTAGTAATAATTAGCTAATCATTATATGTAATCATTCTTTAATCATAATTTATTCATTAGTTAATATATACTTAATCATTACTGATAATAACTGTTATTTATAAACTATATATAACAAACTAAAAGACTTGATAAATAACATATTTTTAACTAACTAAAAACAATTCAATTAAATAAATAAATAAATTTAAATTAAATAAAAAAATTAGCTCTAAATGATGGTTCAAAACAAATTGGGACTTATTTTAGGCCATTGGAACCACCACGCACAAAGAAAGATCCTTTTAGAGAGAGAGAGAGTATGGAATGTAGATATATGAGGGAAACTTAAAGTGATGGGGTGGGGGAGTTCCCTTTTATACAGACTTAAAGGAAAGATGTTGGGGGGGGGGGGGTTACATGATGCCTAAGGTTTTTGATCTAGGGAAGCAAAGAAGCTAGAAGAACCCTGGGTGTTGGGTTGTCTATGGGTGACTATGGATCCACCCTACAAGCGGTGGGTAGATAATGGGGAGCCTGTGTTCCGAGCCCACATACGGGCCAGACGATGCAGGCTTTCCAACCGGACTGATCCCACAGGAGAAGATCAACCAAGATAAGGATGGGGTGAGTTTATTCAGACGGGTATGGTCCCCTGACCAGACCCAACCTTAGGGAATGGAATAATGCATAATACTTTTATAGGGTGAGATAGGTCTAGCCACCCCTAAACACCTAACCAATTTCTCTCATGGGAAATGAGCAGTGGGTAAGCTCTCCTCTAACCCACCTCACTTGGGTGAAGGCTCTAGGGTACAATAGAAGTGGTTAGGCCCGTTCCAAATAATGTATTTTCATAAAATTCTTTGGATAATTCTTAGAACTAGACAAATACAAACCATGGAACCCATGAAGATAGGTTCATCTTATATAATTTATAATTAATTTATATCAATAAATAATTGAAATGTTTATAATTCTTTCTTCATTATAGTATCGATTGAAATCTTCATGTCGCATCATCATTGCGATGGAGGAATCAAGGGTATAATCCCTCTAGTTCCAATCCATATGTTCTCAAAGAACTTTGAAATATATTCGTATAAATATTTAGATGTCATAACCCAACCCATCAGGGCCATCTTGGCTGATGGTATCCCAAGTGTGAGACCCCAATCCCGCCTTCGATAGGCCAGGGGTTGGAGACAAGTGCCAAGTATGCATGACACTAAAATGGGAGTCCTTTTCCTAAAGTACCTATATGTATGCACATAACCAGTTACATGAAATAATTTTGAGACATAATGAATGACTAAACCATCAAGAGTGTAAAAAATTCAAGTAGCAACTGTTAAGAAATACATCAAATTGAAATAGAATTTTACAAATGATATAAAGGTGAAAAATACATGCCCAACTAGAAATGGGGTAACAACCTAATAACAACTAGAAAAAGGAAAAATACTACATAGATCATGGATTGCATTCTCTAAGGATGACCACTGAACATAGTCATCACCATGAATCACTATACTTCAACAAGGTCACCATCGATCTATCTATCATCTGCATAAGACACAACATATATGGGTGAATCTCATAAAGGGGAGAGTATATACATACCCAATAGAAAACCCAAAAAACCAAGAAGGGTAAGTAATATAAATAAATAACAGTAATCTTAACTCATCTATAAAAGCATAACAGAAACTCAATATTAGATATGCTCTGAAGAAACCCAAGTAAAAAGAGAAAGGGGATCACCATCTCCACAACTAGCTAAGAATGAAGAGTCAGTCTACAACTTCAAAGGCCCCACATCATAGTCAATTATCATGCATAACCTCTCTAGAATATGGAGGCCCCACACCTCACCACTACATAGCATAGCCGAGGGATCACCACTCCAATAGAGGACTCACACATCACCCAAGCTTAATAAGGGCATTCCACTCTGATGATAGAGGACCTACACCCTTTGTAATGTGGGAGGAGTTCCGAATCTACCTATATGAGGATATGGGGGACCCACCACCTAGATAGAGATAGGGAAGTACCGACCCCAGGTAACACTCCGTTGGTCACCCTGATCACTACCACCAGCTAAGCATCACTAAGAGAATAATCCTTCTATAATCAGCTCATTTCATATCTATAGTACTAAAATTAAGGACACCATTTCATTATACATAGAAAAATACTTAGGATAGGCTACCAATGAGCCCAAATATGAGTCTTGAAGAAGGAGACATGAAATGTAGATGTTTCTGAAAGAAAGTATACAACATGTACATAGGGTTACACAACATGTGGAATCACTTGGAAACTTTACTGTGTCCTCCACTAGAAATATCTTAGAAAATAGTGTAGCTCTAAATGGTTTGTATATAGAGTATATGGTGTATCTTGGTAGCTTGAGGTATGCCTGTGTCCTTTGGCTAGTGTCTGTGTACTCTGGCCCATGCCCGTGTACTAGGCTACAATCGAGTACCTAGCCATGCCCATGTACAAAGTTGTACCCATATCCCTAGCCATTACCATGCCCCTGTAACCCAAGGTTACATCCTGATCTTCCAACATTGGATCAGATTGTGTGATGTGGTCCCACTTGGTGTATGATATTTAAATTTTCCATGAAAACATAGCTTCTGCAGTAATGGACTATACAATGTGTGTTCTTCTGAAGTACAAACCATGTGTGTTGAAATTTTTTAGAAACTGATGTTCCTTCACGAGGATGCTAGATCCACCTCTTCCATCACTTGCAATGTTTATTGACCCCCCTAAAATACCCAAAATTTAAGGGGAAACCTTTGGTCATCAATTCCCAGCCTCTGGTGGACATAAATCGAAACCCCATTCACCCGTTGGGGAGTCACTATGCCTCACATCATTATATGGGGGTATTGATCCGCACATACATCATTTAAATCCTACAAAATACCTTTCTTCATTCATAAAACACTAGTCTCCATCCCATTCAAGCATACTCCATGAATATGGGGTTTCGATTGCACTTGAATCTGACCCGAAAATGTTGAATCGCTGACTATGTGGGCCAATGATGAAGAACGTGAAGAATGGTATGGAAAAGTCATAATAATAAAGGTAATATGATCATTGGATGATGAAATACCAACCAATTACTATATATTTATGCAATCCAAGTGTGTAAAATAGGTTTAAAAAATAAAAAACAAATTGGTTTCAAGAATACCAAATAAAATAGAGCTCATGCAAAGAATGTAAATTACAAAAAATAAGAAGATATATAATCCATGTTCATCAATTTAATCAAATAGGATAGAAATATATGAAATAACATGACCTATCTGAAGAATGGATCTTTTGTTGGTGAAGAACACATCCGCTTGTGATGAAGGCTATGATCCTACCATGTCCATCATTTGCCTCCCGATTCTCCTTGATCATTGTCGTCAATCCGCATTCACGAGTTTCTAAAGATGAAAAAAGATATCACTTACTCCTATAATATCTTAGGATTATGTGGATAAACCTTGTGAATATTTATAAAAATGTATAAATATAGAAGAATTAGTTTTTGTGACATTTAATTAAATTAATTAAATTTAATCATTTAATTACTAAATTCACCCTCCAATTGTCGCCTTTAAACGAATGACTGATGTCGACCGACATTATACCACACCTAGGGTAAACCCCATGTTATGGAAGAAACCTCAATCTTGAATTTTCCATATGAGGTCCCGATCAACAAGAAATCCATTTATTCTATAAATATGCATGCACATGATTTAATATATATCAATATTTTTAATATATTAATTTTGGGATCCTGCAACACCCAAACACAACCCTGACACAGAGGGAAAATGCATATATATATAGAAATATCTAAAGGATCAAACTAAAGAAACAAAATTCATTATATTCTCCCATATTTTAATTATTTTCACCCCCAAAAGAACAAGATACAAAAAAGGTGGGGGTATTGAAATCACATCTGGTTTTCATGTTCCCAAGAGATCTTCTATATTCTCCCATTCTTCCAAAGCACTCTAAACAAAGGTATGGTTTGTCTATATAGGATCCTCTCTTTCCAATACTCAATATATATTAAGTTCTTTGAAAAGATGGCTCCTTACTCGATGTCCAGATCACCCCATTCAATAATTTATGTCAAGTCATGCACATATCTCCTTAGCTATGGCACATGGAAGATGTTATGCACTCAGTCTAATTGCGGGGTAGGGGAAAGTGGTAATAAATCTCTCTAACCCTCCTTAGAATCTTAAATGACTCAATTAACCTTGGGTATAACATGTTTCCTCAGAAAAATCTTCATAGTAATTTTTGTGGGGAGTCACTCAGGAAAATATGGTCTCCCCACTCAAAATCCAATGGCCTATATGGTTGATCCACATAGGATTTATATCAGCTACGAGTTGTCCTCATATGTTCACAGATCACGTAAACCTTCTCCATCGTCTCCTACAACAGCTCTGGCTTAACAAGATATGTCTCACTCAACTTAGTCCAACACAAGTGTGACCTTCAGGTTCTCTCTGATATGAACTTGAAAGGTTCCATGAAAATATCAGAGTTATAACCATTATTATAAGAAAAATCTACCAATGGAAAGTGATCCTTCCAGATTTTTCTGAAGTCTAACACACGAGCTCTCAACATATCCTCCAAAACCTCGATAATCCACTCCATTTCTCCTTTCGTCTGGGGGTAAAATGCTTTACTTATTCATAACAGGGTATCAAAAGCCTCTCAAAAACCACTTAAAACTCTGACATAAATTGAGAATCATGGTCGGAGATGACACTACTGAAAAAATACCCTATACCAATGGTTTATAACCATTGTTATAGGCCTCCAAACCATTGGTATAGTCTATAAAAATTATTTGGAGGACCTTTGGCTTTTCTTCCATTGGTATAGACCTATACTAATGGTATTCTAATATTTTTGGGAAACCATTGGTATAAGTGGGCTATACCAATGGATCCCAAACCATTGGTATAGGTAATGTAAAAAAAAGATTGTCTGGTTTTGATCCTAGCACCTCCGACTTATATTTTGACAACATAACCACTATGACACAATGACTTTTGTGAACATAATATGATATATATATATATATTTATATTTAAAATTAATTTAAATTTTGATTTATTCAATGTTATTTTATAAAGTATGTAACTCCCCGACCCAAGTTACCTAGAGTCAGTGCATTATTACATAACATTGGCATAATCACAAGGGATCAAATCCAGAAATACCCATCAGTTTAGTAGCCTTGGAAGTACTAGATACAAACATAAGGTTTACATCACATTATGAAATGAAAAACAACAATATTGTGTCTCATTTGAACACATTAATCTCCCTTATACTATACCTGTAGGTCAGTCATAATATACTTCTTCACATCCTAGGAAAAATAAAATATAGAAATGGGTGAGTTCAAGTGCTTAGTAAAGATAACAATATAGAAGAAACTTTCCTAAATAAGCATAAACACTTATGGAAATGTATAAGATTGAAACACAAGCCTTTTAAACATAAAATTCAGAATAATATGGAAAAGGTAAATCAAATAATGCCATTTAATTATTCACATGGATATTCTACTAGTCGAATAATCACATGTAATATCAATAGCCAATTTCATAATGATAGAATGCATAATTCTGGACATCATAAACACATAGTCAATGTATGACGCCAAGAATATAAATAAGATTTTGTCAAGGCCTTGTTTCAAGACACTAGATTGTCTCATGAGACCTACCATTGCATCGAGGAGCTATTGTGGGCTCCACCCGTCACTTACTAAGTCTAATGCACTCCTCATATGAAAAGGTTGA
This sequence comes from Viscum album, assembly GCA_963277665.1. Classification (NCBI taxonomy): domain Eukaryota; kingdom Viridiplantae; phylum Streptophyta; class Magnoliopsida; order Santalales; family Viscaceae; genus Viscum; species Viscum album. The sequence continues at coordinate 732,580,462 of OY728155.1, forward strand.
AAAATAACATAAACATTCGTATTAAAACTAGCATACAAAATGTTAATACTTTAACCATAAACCATGAATGGTATAAAAATAATACATCCACAATCAAAAATATCACAAAACATTCAATACAATATGGAATATTGTATCATAATAAATCAACTTCAAATAAGTGTAAAATCCATTGAAGGATGTTGACATAGATTAAATCAAATCTATTTGAGAGAACTGTCACTTTATTTTGAAATCATTTAAAATTTAAATAATTATAAAAGAAAAAATTTACTTTGAAAATATTCTTATAATATTTTAATGGAAGCTTTTATGATGTTATAATGGCAGAAAATAGCTGCACCTTCCATATATGTTAAAAAAACTTTCTTTCCTTAATTTTTTCAAAAAGGTCCTAAAAGACCTTGTTTGGAAAACGATGGAAAGATTAATTTATAATTTTTTTTATAAAAAGTAAAAAACGGTATAAATTAATTTAAACCATAGTCTAGCAAATATTAAATTTTTTTTGAAATATATTTTTAAGAAACATAAATGTGGACGATAAAGAGGTCCCAGTAGATACTCACGTATAAGCAACCTCAGATAATGAAAAGATTGTAGAATTAACCCTTACATTGTACTTTTCCTTAGTCGAGGGTAGGTTAAACTCCTATATAATGGTAAAATAATTGTTATTAAATTATACAATAACCATACACATAAATATGATATTATTTATGGTCTTCTAATATTTCTTTGTTAATAATATTTCAGTAGTATCATTGTTTCAGGTGTTAACTGATTCGTTTTCCTTTATATGTTTTGTTATGTAAGTCGAGTTTGATATGGATAGGATGTATTTTATTCATATAAAAAATGATATTAAGTTCTTAAACATTATTTTTATTCATAAAATGAAAATTATTCTTGAATGGTTACGATGTGGAATGAATCTCATCGTGTTAGTGGAGACGGTAATCCGTACGTACGGACGAGCGACAATAACATTCTATTGAGGGTGAAATAGTATGTAATTGGATGGTATATCATATATAAATAATAATTAACATGTTTTATTTATTATTTACATCAATTATACTCATTATTATACCCATCCAAATAATTAAGTGTTGAATAAGAAACTACACCACGACGTAGAGACGGTAAGTTGTACTTACGCATGTATGGTGACTTTGTCATTCATAGGATGGATAGAATAATGAATACAGTTGTACAATATTTATAATGACATCATAGTAAGTATAAGGTACTAGATTTATTTTTTTGGTATGGAAACAACAAATAAATAGGAAATGGAAGAAGAAAAGAACTTTGGAAGAGGTAATGAAATTATTACCTCTTCATCAGGTGCTTCCTTTTGATTTAATCAAAAGGGCTCCTTAGGTTGGATTCTGATCAAAGTAAGGATTATAGGTTCAAGTGAGGGTAGTTGGGAGGATATTTGAGCAGGTTTTGGACGATCCAAATGGCTTTGTAGGTGTGAAATTAAGAGAATAGGAATTACCCTTTTATAAGAGAGGTGAGGGTCACTTTAGGAAAAGCTTGAAATATTTTTTTATTATACAATCATATTCTGTTTATAATGGATAAAAAAGAATTTATTTCAAGGATAAGTTGGGGTTGGGTCTAAAAACTCTCAACCAATAGGTTTTATATTGGTTTAGGTCACCATATTAACCTTATATTTTAGATTTAACTCTTAGTTTAATAGTTTAACTTTTACCATGTATTCTGGTATTATTATAATAAATAGTTAATAAACTTACTATAAAATGACAATAGAACCCCAAGTGGTTCATTATTGATATATATAACCTTATATAAGTCGTTGTTCCAAAACTTAGATTCTTAGGAATATTATATCAATTAATAATATTGTATTTGTTTTAAAAACTCATTTATGTCAATTTTGAAACTATTTAGTATTTGGTTTTTGTGAGAGTTATAACAACATTATCACTTAGAAAAAAATTTATTTAATCAACCGTAACATGTCATATTAACCTATAAAATTTTTGGAATACAAAAAAGTCACAATTTACAATTATTATAATATTTATAATATCAATTATTTTAATCATTCAATAATAAGGTAATTATTACATCATCATTGTGTCATAAATAAATTTAATTATTTAATGTCTAAAAATTATAAATAAAATACCAATATGTATGAAATATTTTTATCTTTATAATTAAAATTTATAGTCAGATTTATCTTATGTATAACCCTATATTAAAAATGTTTTTGTTATTAAAATTTTAATTTAACACTTTTAACTCTTCTTTAAATAAAATAATAATAAATGTACTAATCCAATCCAAGTAGAACAAAGGGATAATATTTTATTCACAAGGTTGACTTTGGTAGAAAAAAACTTATCCAATAGAACTAGGACATGTTTTAGGGTAATTATAATATTATTTTTACCTTTAATTACCCTATTTACTTTTAACCGTGGTAAATAAAATTCAAAATTTACTATTCAAAAAAATTATTTTCATCCTATTGAACCACATTTTACTTACTGATGTCAACCGTGTCTCTAGAAGTTTTGAAATTCAATTCACATAAGCTGTAAAATCACGTTTTATGAAAAATTTTAAATGTGCCTAGAGGGTGGGTAAAAGACGTTAAAATATTTAATAAAATTTTATACATCTAATCTTGTTATAAAATGACTCCAATGAATTACATTGAACTAATATAGGTATTATGTAACTATTTTGACTCTAAAATAAATTTAAATAAATATGATAATTATTCAAATAAAATTTAGTTTTAAATAATAATACAGTGTTTTTACTATTCATGAAGAATTTAAAGTTTTCAGAAAAATACCAAAAAATCACCCAAAGCTAATTTTGATATTCCAAATCCAAAAATGAAGTCCATTTTTCAAAAATAAAATTTATAAAATTTTAAAAATGGGTATTAATATTCATAACGGCTAGTTCGATTGGTCGTGGTGTGCTAGAACTCGAAGTTGTGTACAACGCAAGCTATTGCATTATTCAAAAAGAAACGTATTGTGGAAGCTTAGGGTGTTACAAAATAATTCATAAAAAATCAGAATACCTATAAAAATGGTTTCTAAAACCATTGGTGTAATGAACCAGATCTCTATTAGTGAAATATCCCTTCTTATGTTTATTTCATATAGTATATATCATAAAAAATCACTTATAGAACACAATAAAAACATCATAAATGAATAATGAATGAAATAATATGTGTTTCTAGAAGTTAAGAAACCTATACTGATGAAATAGTTACATGCCCTTAGGAATATTAATGTGACTCTTATGAATAGTAAACCAAAAAATAGAATAGTAACCTCACCAATAAAAGTATAAATAAAATTTGGCCATCTTATAAATGAAATTATGATGTAATAATATCATAATGTAAGTAAATGAATATTTTAAAAATTAATATTTAAGTGTTGGTATTTTTGTAAGTAATAAATATTTATTTACAATTTTATAATTAATAAAATTATTTAAAATAAAATTCATTCTCATAAAAATTGTTCATAATTAAATATTTTATTGTCTTATGATTTTAGGATAAGTTTACGAGAACTAATTTTTGAAAGTGTTATAAAATCAGTTATAAATTTAAAACTGTATTTTTTTGAGTAAATAATAATTTTAATTAAAAATTAAATTTATTATATCTAGAAAATTATTTTCATAAAATAGATTTCATTTTTAAATTTTTCATGCCAAAAAATGATGAGGGTGAATTTTTGTGATTTTTCTGAAATACTTGAATTTTTAGTGAATAGTAAAATACCATAATTTACAATATATATACATTTTTGGTTGTCTTGAGTCATGGATGTTGTAATAACCTTTGTTTCAAACTCACATGAAATTATTAATATATTTTTTCACAATAATAAACACTATTGGTTTTCTTGAGAAAAATAATAAAATAATGACTAGAATAATGAGAAATCGCCCCTCTCCTCCACTATAAATACCACCCTCACCACCACCTCTCCTCACATATCTAAGCCTGTAATATTGTCAAAATTATACCTAAAGACTCTTCCCTAGTATCTCCCTATGTCTAGGAGATCTTTTTCTTTCAAAAATACCAAAATCAATTCCTTTAAGGAGATTCTCAAGGAGGAGTATTCTAGAGGTAAAAACCTCTTCCCTTTCCTTTTATTTTCTATTCAAGTTACTTATATTATTTTTCTATCCTCTAATATTATATAAAAATGAGCATTAAAACTCTATTATAATTTATATATTATTATTATATCATTTTAATGTAATAAAAATCATCAATCTTCTTACTCTCTCTCTCTCATTTTAAAAATGAAATTATTGTCCCGGAGGTGCCGATTTACAACCTTCATGGATGAAAACCTTTCGTTATCCAATATCTTATTAAAGGATGGTCATGATACCATTTTTATGGTTAAAAAATACTATAAAATATTTATTATAACCTATTCAATGTTCTATAATCAATATATATATATATATATATAATACTAATTCATACGACAAAATAGTTCGTGGTGATCGAAATACCGCCATAATAATCTAAGAAATTATAACTAAATATCTTATCTAATGATTCATTCTCATAACATATAAAACTATTATAGATATAATAATTTACACCTTTTTATTATCATTAATAACATTTAATTCTAATTATGTATAATTATACCCATTCTACATGAACTCCATTACTTATAAACAAGTTAACCGATCATGAAAACCAAGAAAATGAACGCTCCCAAATGATGACATTAAACTCTTTAACTCATCGATAAGGGAATAAATAAACCAAATAAAGCTACCAAAAATCAAATAATAATATAAAATGTTCTTAATTAATTAATTAATTAATTTAATTTTTTTATCGAGGATGTTAACGTCAAGTGCATGACTCATTTGGGCATAAAGTAAGGATTTTCTACCAGAACCTCCATTTTCTTTCAAATTACTCTTTTTCTCTATTTACCCCAATTAAATTATAAATTATTATTATTTAATCATCATAAGTTTTTTTAATGTTCTATATGTATTTACCAATGAGAATCCTTCTTTATTTTATGGGGAGTTACAATTTTTAAAAGGCCTTTTCTCAAGTTCTTCTTGATAAACAAGCCCGATTCAAGGGAACGTCTCGATTTATTACCCATTTTAAAGTATCGTCCATAATATATTTTAAGAATCCATTATTTTTCTAAAATTACTCATTTTTCATGAAAAAATATATTTATTCATTACTAGTTTTACACAAACAATTATGATAAATAAAAATGATTTTTCTAAAAGAACTCTTCTTTGCAAAGTAAAATGAGTATTTCTCTCAAAATTTTCTCGATGGTTTTATTAGAGTATTTTAATATATTTAAACACCTATGTTGTATTTTATGCTTGATATATTATTATTATCGTCTAACATATGTTATTAAATGGTTTATGATCAGTTTGACTATGGATGTGCTATCTTGATACCATTCACCATACAACTTAGAATGGTTAGTGATTATGTATATAGATTGGGGAAAGTTATTTCATATTTTCATGTTTTTTATATTTAGAACCATTCATATGAGTAATGAATTAGAATTATAAAGTGACAAGTGGGTCCCACTATAGCCACTTGATTAATCGGTAGGTCTCATGGGACAAAACAAAATTGGGTTTTGGATGAGGCCTTACCCTAGTATTTTTAGAAGTCTTGGTCGAGTCCATGATGATTTGTTTCAAATGTCCTAAATTATGAATTCCCAAATTATGAAAATAGTAATTGATAAACCATGTGATTATTCAACTAGTAGAATATCCATGGTCAAGTTTCATTATCTTATGATCATTTTTATCTCTTTATGTAATCAACTTTCATTCCTACCATTTTTTGCTGATGTTTATTTTTAATGGAATGTGTTATTTTAGTTATTCACCATGCTTAATTATTTGAGATTCCTCTATATTACTTAACCTTAATGAGCATCTATTCTCACCCCTTTATTTTGTTTTTTCTCCAGGATGTGAAGATGAATATTATTATGCATGAATTAAAGGAATAATCTAAGAATTTATTATGAATGACTTGCAGGAATAATCTATGAGTTTATGGATGTTTACAATTGTGTTTCTATGTTGTATTTACTTTCAACTTGTAATGTAAATATTATTAATGTATATGGGTTTCCAATTATTATAAACTATTTGGTACTTCGAGATTCGATTCATTATAATCATACCAATTTAATGAAGTAAGGCACCGACTCTGGGAAATAGGGGGTATGGTCCTTATAGTTGGTATCTAAGGAAGTTTACGAGAAAACATGGAAAATGAATTTAGAAAATGTAAATTAGGAAACTAAATCATAAGATAAAATTTTAGGATAATCATAAAAGAACATATTAAAATTTTGGTAGGGTATATATTATGTGGATCTTTCTAGAAAATACATCCCTTTCTAGATACTACAAGTGGGTGTGGTTCTGGAAAAGATGTACCCAGGAGTAACAACTCTAAAAAGGTGTTCTGGTCCTGAATTAGGGTAACCTGGTACATGACAACAAGCCTTACTACACACCTAGTTTTACACTCCTGGGGTATATTCTTAGGATAGTTCACATTATCTTTAAAAACCATCATGAATGATTTAATTGTAAATATGTCTGCAAAGAAAACATTCTTATGGTTATGATATTAAACATGGATAAAATTACAATTTATGTTATGTATTTTTCTAGTTCAACATTATACAATATGATTCATAGCCTAATTTAGTGTATTCCATTATTTAGAAATGGTTCCTAGTGGAAGGAATGAAAACCACATGAGCAGATGCATCCCGTGTAGGGATTTCCCTCTCATGCAAGATAATGAGTTTGGTTCTAGATCTGTGATTGGTGTTGAGAAACTTATAACTATATTGGGACAAATAACTCAAGTTATGAACAATAACCTTACCCATATAGAGAATCCTGATCCACAATGTGGAGGGGAAATGTTAGACCACTTTATGTGACTACTGCCTCCATCATTTAATGTGACTATAAACTCATTCACAAAAGAGAAATGGATAAGTTCCTTAGAGAAGATATTTCTTGCTTATGCATATAATGAAGGGGATAAGGTTATCATATATTTTTATTGTCTCTTGAGAGATTCTGATCAATGATGGTCATTGATTCAAAACACAAAGGAGGAGGAAGAGATTGAAAATATGGAATGTAGGGATTTTAAGAAAATTTTACTAGAAAAATATTTCCCACAAGAACAATGAGCGGATATGGAAAGGAAAATTTTCAATCTGGGGTAGAAGGAGGATGATAATGTTTCCAAGTATGAATCCAACTTAACAAAGATAACAAGGCATACTTCAGACCACATACATAATCCAAGGGGAAAGATTGATTAATTCTTTGATAGTTTAAAACCATTCCTCCGAAGGGCACTAGTTTCCCAAACTTTCTCATCATATGAAGATATAGTCTCATGTGAAATCAAGAAAAATGATGAATTCTCTATGACTTATTACTTTAAAGGAAAGAAAGAGAAGAAGAGGGTGGAAGAGGAAAGAATGGATAAAGGGAGGAATAAAAAAGGGATTTTTCAACATGTGATACCTATGGAAGGAAAGAACCCAAATACTTCTTAAAAGGAAAATGAATTTATTAAAAGTGTGGAGAAAAAGGACACCAAGCCTGTGACTTCAAGCGAAATAAAGAAGATACAACTGTTCAATGATAAAATTGTAGGGATATAGGAAACTATACAAATGATTGTCTGAAGCGTTAATAAAACTTTCTTCAAAAAAGGCTATGGGATCATGGAAAGCTTATGCGATCACAACAATATAGGTTGAAGTTCTGAATGATGTGGTTTCAGGTACATTAATCATCTCCTCAATTTTAGATAAATATTTATTTGATTCTAGATCGTCATATTCCTTTATATCTTCAATGTTTTTATTAAAAATTAGATATTTCGAATTCTACTTAACAAGAGAGTTTTCAGTAAAATCCCTTATGGGAAGTCTAATTACAACAAAGATGTATCATTTAGTTCCCATTATGACATATAAATGTACTTTATTTTCTGATTTTATCATCATAGCTATGGTAAACTTTGAAAAAATCCTCAGTATGGATTGGATTTCAAAATATGATGCAGAAATTTATTACAAGAAGAAGTAAATTATGATTTGTGAGGAAGGTGTAGAATCTCTTATCTTTAGAGATAAAATCACCATTTGATTCTTATCTATATCCACCCCTAGTATCTCTATTGAATTCAAATCTCGGGGGATGAATAGAATTTAATATATATTGGTGGGGAAAGAAATCTTAAAATTGATTATGTACCTATTGTGAAAGAATACAATGTTTTATTTCCATAGGATTTACCTAGACATCATCTGGAGTGGAAAATTGAGTTTTCTATTGATTTAATTCCTTTTGCGTGGCCTATATCAAAGACTCCTTATAGAGTGGACACAATGTAATTAGTAGAACTGAAGTAAAACCTGGAGGAAATGAGTGATAAAGGATTTATCCTCCCTAGTTTTTTCCATGGGGAGCCCATGTTCTTCTTTTCAAGGATAAATATGGATCCATGAGGATGTGCATTGACTATAGAGAAATTAATGCTATTAAAATAAATAAAAAGTATCCCCTACCTCAATTGATGATTTATTTGATAAAATTCATGGAGATCAATATTTTTCAAAGATTGAAATTCAATCTAGATATCATTAGTTGCATGTGAGGAAAGAAGATATTCCAAAGACAGAATTTCGAATGAGGTATTGGCATTACGATTTTACAATAATGCCTCTTGAACTGACTAATGCACCCTCTATTTTCATGGATCTAAAAAAAGATTTTTCAAGGAATATCTTGATGAATTTTTTGGGGTATTTATTGATGATATCTTGGAATACTAAAAAATATAAAAATATCATGAGAATCATGTGCGCATTATTCTGAAGTTTTTTAGAAGAAATGAGTTATATGGGAAGCTTAGAAAGTCTGAATTCTGGATTCAAAAAATTTCTTTTGTTGGACATATTGTATCTATGTATAGAATTCTAGTTGATCTTGCAAAGAAAAATACAGTTCATGAATGGAATACTACAATGAACATAACCGAGGTACATAATTTTATTGGTTTAGCAGGGTGTTATTGGTGTTTCATTCATAACTTCACCTGATTAGCTAACCTATAAACAAATATTACTCGTAAAGGGGTTAAGTTTATATGAACTAAATAATTTAAATAATGTTTTGAAGAATTAAAGAGGGTATTAGTGAAATATTTGATCCTGAATCTATAATTGAGAAATGGTGGATTTGTGATTTATAATAATGCATCAAAGATAAGACTTGGGTGTGACCTTATAAAGAATGATAGAGTTATTACCTATGAATTGAGGCAATTAAAAAATAACGAACAAAACTTTCCAACACATGATATTGAGTTAGAAACTATAATTTTTTTCTTAAAGATATGGATACATTATCTTTATGGTGAAATATGTGATATATATATACATATAAAAAAAGTTTCATATATATATTCTCACAGAAAGAACTCAACATAAGGAAAAGGATATCGCTTAAGATACTCATGGATTTTGATTTTTACATACACTACCACCTAGGGAAGGAAAATAAGGTGGAAGATGCATTGAGTTGGAAGGATCATGGAGTTTTAAATAAAATGATGATTGAAAGGGATCTTGTGTTCATAGATCTAGTAAAGATGGATATGGGAATTATCAAATAAGGTGAATAATTATTAATTTTTTAATTAGTTTCCTATCCATATTTATTAGAAAGGATTAAAGGTTCTCAGCCTGATGAAGAGAACTTCAAAAGAAAATTAATTATGTGAATGATGAGAAGTTGGAAAACTTTGTGCATGATGATGGAATTGTAAATTTTGGGAGGAATATATGTGTTACCTCTATACCTGAGCTAAAAAAAGAGTTATTGGACAATTCCCATAGCTCATATTTCTACATAAACCCTTATAACACTAATATGTATAGATATTTGAAGGAACATTTCTGGTGGGAAAATATGAAGCGTGAAATTGCAGATTATGTATCAAGATATTTAGTTTGTAAACATGTGAAGGCTGAAAGACAACATTTTAGTGGATTCATTCAACCTATTCTTATTCCTACATGGAAATGGGATGACAATACTATGTATTTTTTCATTGGATTACCCAAAACACTAATAAATAATGGTTTAATATGGGTAATTATTGATCGACTTACCAAATATTCACATTTCCTCGCTATAAAGGGGGATTTTCCAATAGAGTGCCTTAGAAGACTCTATATTAATGAAGTTTTAAGACTTCATTGGGAACCTATTTCTATTTTAACAGATCATGATCCAAAATTTACATCAAAATTATAGAAAATTATTCAGAAATATTTTGATACCGTGCTTTATTTGGGTTCTGCTTATCACCCTCAAAATGAAAAGAAATATGAAAGGACCATTAAAACATTAGGAGACATGTTGAGATTATACTCCATCAAATTTCAAAGTATGTGGGATCAATATTTTCCTTTGGTAGAGTTTTACTTAAATAATAGTTTCCATTCAAATATTGAAATGGCACTATATGAAGTGTTGTATGAAAAGAGATGTTTTACTTCAACATGTTGGGATGAAGTTGGTGAAAATAAGCTTGTAGGCCTAGAGCTTATATAGGAAACAACATCGAAGGTAAGACTACTTAAACCCATATAAAATAATTTAAAATCAAGAAAAAAGTGCTCTGACAATAATTGAAGAAAGGATTTGGAATTTCAAGTGGTAGATCACATTTTCTTGAAAGTATCTCCGTGGATGGGTGTTATAATATTTGGGAAAAAAGGGAAACCGAGCCCCAAGTACATTGGTACTTTTGAAATACTGGACTAAATAAGAGATGTGGATTATCTTTTGAAAATACCTCCTATCCTTTCTAATGTACACAATGTGTTACACATCTCCTTGTTAAGGAAGTATGTGACATACCCAACACATGTACTAACTTCCAAAGGAATAGGATTGAAACTCGACTTATCTTATTGTGAATTGCCTATCCAGATTCTAGACCCCAAAGAACAGGTGTTGAGGAATCATAAGACTTGGTTGGTAAAGGTTATTTGAAAAAATTGTAAAATTGAAGAGGTTATGTGGGAGCCTTAGGAGCTTATGATGAAGAACTACCCAAATCTTTTTATAGGGTGACAATCTAGAAATTTCGAGGATGAAATTTTTATAAGATGGGAGAATGTAATGAACCATAACTCTATCAATGAAATTTCCATTCTTATCTTTATTTCATATAGTATAGATCATATAAAATCACTTATATAACACAATAGAAACATTATAAATGAAGAATGAATGAAATAAGAGGCATTTCTAGAAGTTAAGGAATCTATACCAATGAAATAATAGCATTCCCTTAATATGAACCTTACGAATAGTAAACCGGATAATAGAATAGTAAAATCACCAATAAAATTATAAATAATTCTTTCCCATCTTATAAATGAAATTATGACATAATAATATCAAAATGTATGTAAATTAATATTTTATAAATTAATATTTAAATGTTGATATTTTTATAAGTCAGAAATATTTAATTAAAATATTATAATTATCAAAATTATTTAAAATAAAATTAATTTTCATAAAAAAATATTCATAATTAATTATTTTGTCACCTTTTTATTTTTGGATAAGTTTATGATACCTTAGTTAATTTTTGAAAGTGTTATAAAATCAGTTATAAATTTAAAACTGTATTTTTTGAGTAAATAATGATTTTAATTAAAAATTAAATTTCTCATATTTAGAAATTTATTTTCATAAAATTGAGTTTATTTTTTAATTCTAAACATTGAAAAATATTTATGGTGAATTTTTGTGATTTTTTTTGGAATACTTGAATTTTTAGTGAATAGTAAAATATGATAATTTAGAGCATAAATACATTATAAATTAAATACAATATTAATTGAGTAATGGATGATGTATTAACACTTGGTTCTAAATCACTTGAAATTATTACTATATTTAGTTAGAATAATCAACACTATTAGTTTTCTTGAGAAAAATAATAAAATAATGAATAGAATAATGAGAAATCACCCCTCCTCAACTATAAATACCACCGCTCACCACTACTTCTCACCACATATCTAAGCCTATAATCTTGTAAAAATTATACCAAAATACTATTCCCTAGTATCTCCACATGTATATGAGATCTTGGTATTTATAGAATACTAAAATTAGTTCCCTTTAGTAGATTCTAAAGGAGGAGTACTCAAGAAGAAAAAACCTCTTCCTTTTCCTTTTATTTTATTTTCAAGTTCTTTCATTTATTTTTATCTCCTCACCTACTCTTTAAAAATCATCCTGAAAACTAAAGTGTAATTTATACACTATAATTATATAATTTTAATGTAATAACCATCATCAATATCCCTACTCTCTCTGTCTCTCTCTTTTATTTTAAAAATGAAATCATTGTCCGGGAGGTGCCAATTTACAACTTTCGTGGACGAAGAACTTTAATTCTTAAATGTCTTATTAAAGGATGGTAATGATACCATTTTTATGGTAAAAAATACTATAATATATGTATTATAACCTATTTAATTTTCTAGAACTAGTATATATACATAATACTAATTTATAAGGAAAAACTTGTACGTGGTGATCAAAATATTGCCTTAATAATCTAAACAATTATCACTAAATGTATTATCTAATGATTAATACTCATACCATATAAAATTATTATAGATATAACCATTTACAATTATGTATTATCATTAATAACATGTAATTCCAATTCTTTATAATTATACCCATTTTACATGAACTCCATTACTTATAAACAAGTGAACTGATCATGAAAACTATGAAAATGAATGCTCCCAAACAATGAAATTAAACTATATAACTACTAAATAAGGACATAAATGAACATAATAAAAATATAATGAATAAAATAATTATATAAAAGGTTCTTAATTAATTAATTAATGTATTTAATTTAATTATCTAGGATGTTAAGGGCAAGTGAAGAACTCATTTGGATATAAGGTATTAGGTTTCTACCAAAACATCCATTTTCTTTCAAGATAGTCTTTTTCTCTATTTAACCCCATGAAATTATTAATTATTCTTAGGTAACCATCATAATTTTTTTTTGAATATTCTATATGTATGTACCAATTAGAATCCTTCTTTATTTTTTGGGGTGTCACGTGTTTTAAAAATATCTTTCTCAAGTTCTTCCTGATAAACAAGCCCGATTCAAGAGAACATCTCAATTTCATACCCATTTTAAAGTACCATCCACAATATGTTTTAAGACACCATTATTTTTATATAATAAATACCTTTGTCTTAAAAAACTATATTTTTTCATTACTGGCTTTATAAAAACAATTATGACCAATAAAAATTATTTTTCTAGAATAACTCTTATTTGCAAAGTAAAATGGGTATTTCTCTCAAGAATTCCTCGATGATTTTATTAGAGTATTTTCATATATTTCAATATATATTATTATTTTCATCTACTATATGTTATTAAATAATTTATGATTAATTTGACTATGGATGTTCTATCTTGATACCATTCACCAAACTACTCAGAATGGTTAGTTATTATGTCTAAAGATTAGAGAGAGTGATTTAATATGTTAATGTTATTTATATTTAGACCCATTCATATGAGTAATTAATTGGACTTAGAAAGTGATGAGTGAGTCCCTCTATATACCCTTGATGCATTAGTAGGTCTCATGAGACAAAATAGAATTGGGGTTTGGCTGAGGCCTTACCGAAGTATTTTCAGACATCTTTGATGAGGCCTTGATGATATGTTTCAGATGTATGACATTGAGAATTCCCTAATTATGATAATATAAATTGATAAAACATGATATTATTTGACTAGTAGAATATCCCTAGTTAAGTTTCATTCTCTTAGGATCATTTTTATGGATTTATGTAATCATCTTTCATTCATTCCATTTTATGCTCAAGTTTATTTTTAATGGAATAAGTTATTTTAGTTATTCACCATGCTTAATTATTTATGGATAAATTTTATTTATTACCCTTAATAAGTATCTGATCTCATCCCTTTCCTATGTTTTATTTTCCCCTAGTATGTGAAGATGAATATTATTATGAATTACTTGTAGGAATAATCTAAGATATTATTATGAATGACTTACAAGAATAATCTAAGAGTTTTTGGATGTTTCCAATTTAGTTTATATGTTGTATTTCCTTTCAAGTTGTAATGTAACAATTATGTATGTATCTGGTTTTAAAATTATATTAAACTATTAGATTCTTTAGGATGTAATTCCTTGTTATCATACCAATTTAATGAAGACACTAACTCTGAGCAACGGGGGGTGGTCTCCTTATAGTCGGTATCAGTCTATACTAATGGTTTTGGAAACCGTTGGTATATATATTACTATTTTTCAAACCTATACCAATGATTTTGGAGAAAAATTGTTATAAGGTCTTTTTATGGTTTCTATACCTACAGTTTTTTCCAAACCAATGGTATAGGGTTATTTTATGCTACCTATGATATTGGTTTTACCTAAACTGTTGGTATATATACCACATATACCAACAGTTTGGCCAAGACATTGGTATAGGGTATCTATATAGTAAATATACCAATGGTTTTAGCAAACCTTTTGTATAGATACCCTTTTCCAGTGGTTTTTCAAAATGTTGGTATAAGTTCATTATTATATCTCTAATTTCTTGAAGTGAAATATTCATGGGTACCCCATGAACCAGATGATCTCCCTCATGTAAAACTACCCCAAACTCTCAATTTAACTCTGCCTCATGATGGTAAAAATGTGTATCAGTTTGGTATGTTGGTTAAAAATAACATGGATAGTGTTGAAACCACTCACTTCCCATGGAATCCACATTATAAAATCCATCGATATGCCATCCCACTTTTATTTTGGAATCTCATGGTTAATTCAAACCTGATGGAACTTGATGTTCATCCTTTATATGATAACATGTTAGAAAGAAAGAAACAAGATTGACCATGATCAACCTCATTCCAAACCACCAAAACTTCCATTGAAGGCCCGTATACATCGTTTCCACATGCGAATGTACAACCAAGGGATAATTATGAAACTCCATAAATACCTCCTAATGTAATGTGACTGTAACCATTGTCCATCCATGGAAAAGAATAACATGTACCCACCATTTATAAAATTCATCTGGTGTATCTCTTTCGGATATCTAGTCACATAGAATCTCACAATCGACATATCCTAAATGAGTATATATCACACACATAAGAAGCGGTGAAGTCACTACCATCGATTTTAGATAAGCTATACCCCTATAATCCACTGGGGTTAGCTATAATGAAATACAACTATTTAGACACCTCCTCCACCAAGCAAGAATGGGTTTTCCTACTAAGGTCATCTTCCACCATGTTTCCCTTTCCTAGAGTATAAACTATATCAAATTCATAGTCCTGCAAGAACTCTAAAAAACATCTTTGTGATAGGATATGATATCTATGAGTGAAGATATACCTAATACTCTGGTGGTATGAGTAAAAACAATGCTCACTCTGAAGATTATTCCTCCACATATTTAGGGAAAATACTATTGCTACCAACTCGATGTGATGATTCATATGATTCTTCTGATGGGGTATCAACTACCTCAACCTATAAGAGATCATTTCTAACCTATTCATTAACACACAATTTATCTTGTCTCTATAGGCATAAAAAAACACCCCATACTCAACACCCCATACTCAACACCCCCTTTGGTAGCCTCAACATAGGAGCATTGGTTAACCATAACTTCAATTTCTTAAAGGATCTCTAATACTACTCATTCCAGGTAAACAAATCCCCTTTTCACATCAAGGAAGTAATAGGGGATTCTATCCTGGAAAAGTATACCATGTAAATTTAATAATACCCCACCAAAATAAGACAACTCCACACCTATGACACACTCTTGGGTGGTCCCCAAGTAGGAACTTCATTAATATTCATCATATTCACATCCACACTATGATACGAGATGAAATTTACTAGAAAGTGAACCTCTTAGATCTAAATATAACACTTTGAGAATTTACCATAAAGCTAGTCCCCCTAGAGTAATTCTAATATCATCCTCAAATTCCATGTATGATCCCCCTTTAACATAGAGTATATGGGAATTTCCATAATAAAAACAACTACTAATCAGTCCAAGTATGGATGAAATATTTGGTTTATAAGAGCCAAGAACAAAGTGTGGACATTTTTCAAACTAAAAGACATTATTAAGAACTCATAATGTCTATAGAGATATCAGAATAACTTCTTTATAATATCATCGTTGTGAACCCTGAACTGATGGTAGACATACCTGAGATCTATTTTTGAAAACCAAATCACACCTTTAAACTAGACAAAAAGTTCATAAATCCTAAATAAGGGGTTCTTATTCTTTATCGTTAACTAAATCAGGTGAAAATAGTCCACTCAAAGCCTCAAACTCTTATATTTATTTTTTAAAAATATAACTGGAGCCACCTAAGGGGGAACACTGAGTCTAATGAAGCCTTTATCTCAAATG
Source organism: Viscum album (assembly GCA_963277665.1). Lineage (NCBI taxonomy): Eukaryota > Viridiplantae > Streptophyta > Magnoliopsida > Santalales > Viscaceae > Viscum > Viscum album. The sequence goes on from OY728155.1 coordinate 732,597,148, forward strand.
TATTCTAACACAACCTTTAGCTCATGGAGCTCAGTAGGGGCCATTTGATATGACATACAAGATATCAACATGGTTTTGGGGTGAAAGTCGATGAAAAATTAAATAACCTAACTTGGATATAGTCTCAAAACATGTTTATGGAATATGTCTATATAGTTATTCACTACCACTAGAAGAAATATTCTTGAAGATTCCACTAAAGTAAGGGCTAAATACACCAGCTGATGGGCTATAGGATCCAACTTCTTACTAGAAAGCCCCACTCACTTATCTATAATATCTCTCTCATCCATAATGGAGAATATGATCCCATATATAAAAAGGCATATAACTCTCCTATGATGACAATTAATATGGGAATACACCTCAGAAAATGAGTCCATAATCAAGATTTTAACAATTGGGCCCCATTGGCAGCACAAACACCCCGTCTTAACATGGCTGTCGGGTCTTGGCCCGCCAGGTACCACTAGTTTTCCCACAGACACATGGTCTCCACCCTAGGGCCCAACCACTTTCTTTAAAGGGTCATATGACTAATGGCTATCCCCACTGGCCAACACATGTTCTTCTAGTGTATTTTTTCCTCACTCTCACACATCCTGATAAAATCCCCACTAATCTAGTCCAAGAACACTTAACTATGAAGTTCTAATTAGGTAGGCTTAAAAAAAGGTTCAACTTATTGAAATTAATCATATCATTTATTATTTTAACCCTTTTATCATTATGGGGTGTTATATTCACCCCCTATTTAGAGCACAACATCTTCATTGTGGACCCTACATCACAACCCAGGCAGGGCACTAGACTTAAGGATATGTTCCTACTTTAATACCAATGTAAAAACTGGGCCCCACTGATAGCACAAACACCCCGCCATAACATGGGTGTCGAGTCTTATCACGCTAGGTACCACCAATTCCCCCACATACATGTGGTCCCCATCATGGGACCCAACCATGTCCCTAAAAGTTTCATCTAATTAATGACTATCCCCACATGCCAACCAATGTTCTTTCTAGTGTGCTTTTTCCTCAATCTAACACACCATGAGAAACTTCCCAAAAGGTCACCCATCATAATAACTACTCTAAGACAAAAAAACTTAACTATGGACTTCTTATAAGGTAGGATCCAGAAAATAAAGGTGAACCATGTTGACATGAGTCATATCATTTAGTCTTTTAACCCTCTTATCATTCAGGGGTTTTACAAAGATAATTTCATAAGGTTTGATCACAATAACCAAGAGGTCCCATGAGAAACTCACTCCACTAAAATCTAATTCCCACCACCAATAGATGTGTGATATAGAAGAACCGCTCCATGAGGAACATTTCTTGGCTAAATTGAAATATACATATATCACAAACAAGGGATATAAATATAATGGAATGACTTGTGCCTACGTTTACAAGTATCGAATCTATAGTAGAAAAGACACTGATCATACGTCAAATTTTCTGATGAGTAGCTAGATAATAACCCTCTATAGGCTGTAAATACCCTCACTCATGACCGCCAACCCTCTAAAACTAGAATGGGCCACCAGATAGTGGTGGTAAAAGTATCTCATAATGTATTCCACCAACACTACCTCATCCCTCAAGAGCTCCAACAACTATTATATTAGATCCACCTCCCTGGGGGATGACCTAACCATTCCTAAGATATCCCTAATCTTGTTTTTGCCTCTGTTGTGGAGGTCCATCCACTGACTATCCACCATTTCCAGCACGCGGGGTGGGACAATCATGAGCCAAGTGACTTAACATGTAAAAAGAATAGAATCATCCCTCATTAGGCTGTCTGGATCCTCTGCATGAAACTTATGCCACATATTTTCATATATGAGTTTAGGTATGACTATTCCTCATGTGCTAAGACAATAATGTCTAACTCCTGCCAGCTGTTACAGATAAATAAGCCTCATAATGACCAATTACATCTCCCACTCCCCAAAATCCCTTTTACATTAAGTTATCTCTGACCAAATCCCACTCCATTCCTCTAATGTAAGTGGGGATCCATAAAAAGACCACACTTTCACATATGTACTTGTGAAGGCCCAAATCAAACTTTTATGCCCATTAATATCCATACCACATCATGTTGAGTGAGTAGTGAATGAGGTCACTAAATCTTGAGGTGTACTCAGCAACTAACATATCACCATACCATAGATTAGGAATCTCTTGGGCCTTCAAAAATCATAAGTGAAAAGGGTAATAATTTTCATAGAACATCTTCAGGAAGTCTAACAATTAGAACATTATCTCATCATGGGTTTGAGTGATCATACCTCACTAGTGCCATACTTCTCCATGAATAATACTGGTATCTAGAACAACAATATGATTGGATAGGGTCCAAACAAGATGAAAAAATTAGACCACCACCTTGATCCAATCCTCTACTACTTGAGGGTTTGGTTTTCCATGAAACCTGGTAGGTCTTTATCACTGGAACTCATATAATGTGTTAAGCCTGCAAGCATTGTAATGACCTAAACTATTATATATAATATTTAACTTGTAATTTAATTAAATGTATTCTTAGGTAATATGGTTATATAAAATACATTCACTTCTATTGTCGTTACCACCAAATGCAATGTTGACCAATTTTTTGGTGGGCTAAAACCTAACCTACAAAAAGCCCTGGAGATCCAAGACATTGATTGCAATGAGTAAATTTTTTGATGTGACCTTGAAGTCAAATTGGTGATCAATGAATCTCAAGGTTATTTAGGGATAAGAAGTTGAAAGTGGAGTTTACTTATGGAAGTACGATGTATAAATATAATTTTATCAAGAAATTTCAACGTCCCACTTGTCAAAGGTGTGAAAAAAAGTACCTCACAAATTTTATAATGGTAACGAGGAAATTATTTATTTTTGGAAAGTAAGGACACTAAGATAACGACTACAAAAAGGAGAAACCTGATAATGAAATAGAGGAAAGGAATTGTATTGTAAACCCTCAACACACTTTTCATTAGTTCAACTGCAAGGAACAAGGTCTCTTTAAAATCAATGCACTAATAAAAGGGTTTTTAGAGACAACCAACAACCTCCAAGGTAGTAATGGAGATCTTTGTCCACCACAACTGCTGAGGTGGATCCCTAAAATGAAGTGGTGATAGGTGCGTTAGTTATTCATTTAAATATAGAGAATGTACCTTTTGATTTTGGTTCTACGCATTCCTTTATATCATTAGAGTATAGTATAACTATTAAATTACCACCACAAAGAATGGTAGTGGAGTTATTAGTGAAAATGGAAAATGTGGAAATTATTGCATCCTGAGTTTATAACACCTCCCCTATCACAATTGGAAATTTGAACTTCCCATAAAACATTCTCATACCCCCTTTGATTTAATTTGATGCAATTATGGGCATGGATAGTCTTTATTTATATAGATCCAACATAAATTTCCAAGTGAAGGAAATTACTCTTCATATTGAAAATCAACCCCCAATTCTGTACAAGTGCAAGGAGTATGAAGAATCTTCTTTAGCACCAACATATTTAGCATGGATATTATTACCTATAAGAAATCATATCTAGATTAAATGATTTATTCTCAAGAAACTCTCATCCTTGAAGACATTCCCATTCTTAGGGAACACACTGATGTGTTTCCCAAAGAATTTCTTCGTCTTCCTCCCAGCCAAGAGGTTGAATTTTCAATCAAGATTGTACCTGGGGTGTTACCATTATCTAAGACTCCATATAGAATGGATGTTTTGGAACTTGATGACTTGAAGAAACAACAAAAGGAGAATCTAGATAAGTGGTTCATATGCCCAAGTGCTTTACTATGGGTTGCACTAGTCCTCTTCATCAATAATAAGGATGGTTCAATGTAACTTTTCATTTATTAAAGTGAGATTAATAAGACCATGATAAAGAACAAGTATCCTCTGACACAGATTTGTGACTTGTTCAATCAGCTACATGAAGTACAATACTTCTCCAAGGTGTATCTATGGTTAGGATATTACCATGTTAGGGTGAAGAAGCAGGATATCCCCAAGACTTATTTTTAAAGATGGTATGGGAACTATGAGTTCAGAGTAATGTATTTTGGACTCACTAAAGCTCCAAAAATCATCATGGATTTTATAAATACAGTCTTTAGAGATTACCTAAAAAAATTTGTGGTAGTATTTATAGATGATATTATAATATAATCTAAAACCAATGAGAATCATGAGAGCATCTAAGAACTATGTTGAAGACCTTGGGAAAGTACAATCTTTATGAAAAGTGAAAAAATGTGAGTTTTGGTTGAAGGAAGTCTCAGACTTGGGGAATATCATCACAAGAAATGGGATATCTATAGACCCTTCAAAGACATAAACAATTAAAGGATTGAAGAGGAAAACATATATGATATATATCCATAGTTTCCTTGAATTATCTGGGTACTATAGTCTATTTTTTATAAATTTCTAATGATTTTAAAACCTTCAAACCAAGCTAACTCGGAAGGGAGTCAAGTTTTCTTGGATTGATGAATATGAAGATAGCTTCAAAGAGGAAAAAAGAGGATTATCACTACCCCTATTCTCTCACTAACTACAAGTGGATAAATTTTTGTGGTATTAAACAATGATTTGATTAAGGTTTTGGGTCACATGTTAATGAATAATGAAGAATTCATAGACTATGCTTCAACGTAGTTGAATGTTCATGAATAGAACTACCCAACACATGATTTGGAGTTGGCTTTAGTAATCATGTATTTGAAAATATATAGAAATTATCTATTTCTAGAGACGTCTAAAATATATATGGGTATAAAAATCCTCAAGTATATATTCAGATATAAATAGATGAATATTCACTAACAAATTTGGTTAGAGCTGATCAAGGACTATGAATTCTCAATTCACTACCATCCTAGGAAAGAAAATAAAGTGGCAGATTCTCTAGGAAGAAAATATCTATCAATTATATAATTGATGACAATTGAGAATTATTTGATATTCTTATAATTGAAAAGGATATACATGGGAATCATAAAGGAAGGAACAACATAAATCCTTTCACAAATGATTTCTCAATCATCCCTTCTGGAAAAGATAAAGGATGCTCAGAGAAATGATGTGGGAATTCAGAAGAAAGTTATAACAACCATTCTCTTTATTGAACATCAATACATGATGTATTTACATAAATTTACACTTAATACAACCCGAAATATCAATAATTCATGTGTCTCTGAGAATTAGGTACATTGCATTACATATTTGAACATAAATTACAACATCTTTATTGAAAATTTCGTTAACATGCTAGTGCTTAAAACTACTTTGGATAACTTGGGGAAATATATAAGAAATGGGTGAGACATAAATCCTAGTAAGGGAATAAAAATGGAATAACATGAATATAATAATTCATGTTAGACTAGGAATATCAATGAGTCATAAAGGAACATGAATAATAAGACATGATATAGCATGATAATCATAACATGGGAAATGTGAAACCAAGTTAAAACACTATATCATAACCATAGGTCAAGTATAAACCACCAATAATTCATGATGAAAAAAGTACCATAAATTAATTAGGTACACCCTTGTCACAACATGATGTATCATGATACTAAACATTACCCAATTCATTGGAGCTCTATATAATTCTGGGCACACCCGTTACTTTTGTTTCATTCTCATGCTTAAGTGTGTCACATAGATTATAAAACATGGATTCATTCTACATCATAATTTGTTACACTATCAATGATAGTGGAATAAATACATGTAATTACCCAATAAGAAGGTATATATTCATAAAAGTGAACACCCTTGATAGTAAATGGGTACTAAATTCACTATATAAATGGTTTGGCATGAAAATCACGATGAAATTTGGTAGCATAACAACGTCACTTAAAATTCATAAAATGGGTTGATGAGAGAGAAATTGGTCTATAATAATTTGAAAATTAATCAGAAAGTATTAGGGACATGGGAGGTCATGTACACATATTTAGAATTAGAAAAATAAGTCATTTGATAATAAATAAGCTTGAATAAAAATAGAAAATAAAGGATGCTTACGAAATTTACGCATAGTAATAGGTGTGCGTGAGAGGGATTAAAGATACAGAAATGGGAATATCATCATTTATAAATAATAAGGGAATTATTAGGGAGTTTCAAAAACATACCCCAACATTATGAATTAAAAAAATTTATAGGCATAACATAGAAGATATTCTTAAATAAAAGAGAGAAAGAGAGAATACCTTTTCTTAAGAGCATGACACCAAAAGCTGAAAGGGGATTATTGAGTGCATGGGGGAACCTTGGGAGGATTATAGAGAGTGGAGGGAAGAGTGTGGTCATTATATAGGGTTTTTTAGTAAATATAAGTTGTATCTTGGGTGGTTTTATATAGAAAAAGAGATGGATTTCTTTAATATCTAGGTTTTGGACTCTACAAAATAAAATATTTCAAAACAAAAAAACATACCATGGGTTTTTCCCATGTTTTTTAAAAAATTGGATAGGTTTATATTATTTTATTAGTAAAAGGGTCTAAATTTTTAATATATTACCCTTTATTATGTGGAGGCGAGTCACATTTTTAAATAAATGAATTTAAAATCATAAAATATATTATATATTTTGAAGTATTCATAAAGGCCTAATAAAATTAATCAAGTAAACTTAAAATCACATTATTTTAAGGTGAAAAAATATTTTTTCCAATAATTACCATTATAGTATTTATTACATCATTTTTGGTTCATTATGATGTCATAAAACACACTGTATATTTATATGGTATTTAATTTTTCCCGAAAATTTGATTGTTTCAAAAAATTATGAAAAATTCACCATTATATAATTTAGATGTTATGATTTAAAAAATTATATTCATTTTATGTAAATATTTTTTTAAATATGTTCATTTTCACTTTTAAAATAAGATAATATGTTTATTGAAAAATGATTGGTTTTTTTGATAATAATAGTTTTTGAACCCTTATAAAAAGTATATTTTACTTCATAAAAATTATATGACCATTTATAATTAATAAAATTTATTAAATAATAAAATTTTATTAAAATAAAATTTATTTCAAAAATCTATTAATTCATCAAAATAAATCCCTTAATTGAATTTTAATATTACCCAAAAATACAATTTGTGCTTAATTGAACCGAAATAAAAATAATTTGTAAAGTAACAATAAAAAATGAAAATAAATTCATTATTATATAAAATATTCATATTCATATTATTAAGTTCTTGATACATATCCCTTTATTACACCGATATATTCCCTAAGAGTAAAGTGTGTGAAAATGATACTTTCATGGGATAGTTCGATGAACTCGGTCTGGGTATTGATCTCGGTGAGCATGAAATTCTCCTGTAAATGGGTTTTCACATGATTAAGTTGATGGATATCAGATTGGGATTGGTCAAAGGAAAATCCTAGTGATGTTATACACCTCATAATCTATGATAAATGGGCTTTATAAGGTACAATCCTATTAGATTAGGCCATCACTTCCTTTGTATGTGTCAATTGGATTTGTTAAAGCCCTATATTTATTTTAATCATGTGATCACTACTTAATGGATATATTTGTAATGGTAATATTATTAACTATATTTTAAATCCAAATATATAACCAATGAAGTTCATGTGTTTTCTATAACCATATTACATAAAAATAAATCTAATTAAATCACAAAGGGTTGCATCATTTATAATAGTTCAGGTCGTCACAAAATTCCCCCCTTGAGAAAGTTCTCCCTTGAAATTTTCATTTCACCCCTTGAAACAAATGAGGGTAATTTTGTCTCATCACTTGCTATGGATCCCATTTTGATTCTTTAAACTTGCGGTTTCTCTACAATACTTTCACAAGGTGAATTTTATAATTTCATATAAGTTTTCCTCTATGATCTAAGATCTTCACTGGATTCTCCTCATAGGAAAGATAATTCTCCAATGGTACAACCAATAGATTTATCACATTTGAGGGGTTAGTTATTTAATTACTTAAGAGTGATACATGGAATACATAATGAACTTGAGATAGGTTAGGTGGGAGTGAACGTCTATTGGCCACCTTTCTGATGTGATCAAGGATATCAAAGGGGATGATGTATCTTTGAACAAGATTTCCCTTCTTCCCAAATCTCATCACTTTCTTTCATGGAGATATTCATAGGAATACCATGTATCCAATATCAACCTCTAGGTTTTTTCAAAGATTGTTAGTATAGCTCTTTTGTCGACTCTAAGTAGCCTTGATATGCTACTAAACAGTCTTAACATTTTCCACCATTTCCTCAACCATTTTAGGACCTATAATTTTTCCCCAAATTCAGCCCAACATGCAGGTGTCCTGCACCTCTTCCCATAAGGGTCTTCAAAGATATCCATTTGGATTCTCTTGTGGAAATGTTTTTTGTAAGATAACTCAACTAGAGGAATATGTTGATCCCATCATCCTTTAAAGTCTATTGAGCATGCTCTCAACATGTCTTCAAGTGTTTAGATAGTTCACTCATATTAGACATCATTTAGAAGGTGATAGGCCATGATGAAGTTCAGATTAGTATTTAGAGTGTGCTGGAGACTCTTCCAGAACATAGAGGTGAATCTTGGATCTTGATTAGATATAATTGATAGTGTTACTCCATGCAGCCTGACCACTTCCCTGATGTATATTCGTGTAAGTAGATCCAGTGAGAATTACTCTCATATCACAATAAAATGTGTAGTCTTTGTAAGATGATCCATCAAAACCCATATAGCATTATTATATCTTGATGTGTTTGGAAGATCAATGACAAATTCCATGGTGATGTTTTCACTTTTCCATGTAAGTATGGGTAATGGTTGAATCATCCACTTGGTTTTTTTCCTTTTCAATTTCACTTGCTGACATATAATATATCTTGATGTATATTCAGAAATATACTTTTTCATATTATCCCACCAATAGTGTTCTCAGAGATCTCGATATATCTTTATGCTTCCCAGGTGGATGGATAAGGTTGAGCTATGGAAACATCCAACTACTCCTATAACTTTAGATTTGGTTACACACATAGTCTGGCCCCAAATCTCATAAAACCTTCATCGTTATCATTAAAATATGAGGATTTAACTTTCCTTATAGCTTACACTTTCTTTTTAATTTTCACATAAACTCTTTTAGAATCCTTTAAACTCTCCAGAAGAGATTATTGAGAAATCCTTTATGAAGGTATTGATGATGTTCCTTCCTTTATGATTACCATATCCATCCTTTCCAAATCTAATAAGTTCATATCCTTCTCAATTCTCATCAGTGATATAATTTCTAGACCCTTTCTACTTAGATCATCTTCTAGTTTATTCCCTTTCTCAAGATGGTATTGAATAGAGTAGTCATAGCCTTTGATCAGCTCTAACCATCTATTTCAGTGTATGTTCAGCTTTTTCTGATTGAATATTTACTTGAAACTTTTGTGATCTGTATATATTTCACACTTCTCCCCAAAGAGATTATTCTACCAAATTTTTAAATAAAAAATAACTACAAAAAACTCCAAAACATGTGTTGGGTCATTTTGTTTCATGAACTTTCAACTACCTTGAAGCATAGGCAATGCCTTTGTCATTTTACATCAACACACAGCTGAGGCCCTTCTTCGAAGAATCATTTAATACCACAAAATGATCTCAACTTGTGGGTTGTGTGAGAACATGTGTAGTGATAAGCCTCCTTTTTAAATTATTTAATGTTTACTTGCATTCATAATTCCAAACAAACTTTACTCCCTTCCGAGTTAGTTTGGTGAGAGGGTTTGACAATTGCGAAAAATTTCTCATGAATCAGCTATAATACCTAGATAACACAAGAAAATTATGGATATCTGTCATATATTTTGGCCTCGAACAACCTCTAATTGATTTTTTCTTTCTAAGGGTCTTTAAATATACCATTTATTTTGATGATATTCCCCAAGAAAGATACTTAATTCAACCAGAACTCACATTTTCTATACTTGGCATAAACATTTTCCTTTCACAAGGTCTTTATCACTATACTCAAATGCTCCTCCTAATCCTATTTAATTTTGGAGTATATTTGAATATTATCTATAAATACTACCATAAAATTTTCAATGTAGTCCCTAAAGACTCTATTATTCAAGTCCATGAATATTACTAGATCATTGATGAGTCTTAATGACATTACTATGAATTCATTTTTCCTGTACCTTGTACGAAAAATAGTATGGGGGATATCCTCCTTTAACCTAACATGGTAATATCCATACTATAGATTCATCTTGGAAAAGTATTTTTGTCTACATAACTGATCCAATAAGTCATCAATCCAAGGACGATAATATATTTTCTCTATCATGATCTTGTTGAGCTCATGGTAATCGATGCAAATGTGCATTGAAACATAATTCTTCTTAAGGAATAGGACTCATGAACCCCACGAATAAGAACTTGGGTGTATGAAACATTCATCTATATTTTCGTATAGGTGTTTCTTTATATCCACAAGTTCCACAATAGACATTCTATATAGATTCTTGTATGATGGTAACTCCCTAAGTATAAAATCGATTGAAAATTCAATATCTCATCTAGGAGGAAGACCAAGGAATTCATCAGGAAATACATATGCATATTCCCTCACAATGGGAATGTCTTAAAGGATGATTATTTATATATACTCAATAATTTGATCTAGATACACTTTCTTATAGGCAAATAATATCCATGCTTTTGATGATGGTTCTAAATAAGATTCATCATTCTCCTTGCATTAGTACAACATCTAAGGGTGATTCATAATATAGAGAGTGATTTCCTTCTCATGGTAATTTATGTTTGCTCTATATAGGGAATGCCAATACATGCCTAGAATTGCATTAAATTATACCAAAGTGAGTATGATAATGTTTTCTGGTAAATTCATCCCACAAAATTTCACAGGGGAGGGGTTATATACTTGAGATGCAATAATTTCCCTTTTTTCCATTTTCAATGACATCTCTAATTTCATATTTTTTGGTGGTTTTTGAAAAGTTATAATAAAATTTTGTGATATAAAAGAATGCGTTGAACTAGAATAAAAAAGTATATTCACTATTCTTGAATGAATAACTAGCGTACCTATCACCACTTTGTTTTTAGGATTCACTTCAGTGGTAGTGATGGAAAAATCTCACCCTTGCTGCCTTGTAGGTTGTTGGTTGTCTCCAAAAACACTTGGATTAGTGAATTGGTTTAAAAAATTACCTAGTTTTTTATAGTTGTATAAATGAACAATACGCTGAGGGTTGACTGGAGCATTTCTTTCCTCTGTAGTAGTAGTAGGTTTATCCTGTTGGAAATCACTGGTTAGGTTCCCTTCCTTCCCACACCTAAATAATTTCCTCCTCTGCCTCAAGAAATTTCCAGGCTACTTCTTTCCATATCTTTGACAAGTGGGGTTTTGGAATTTCATGGAACTATTAGATCTCTCTATCGGACTACTAGATTTGATCTCCACTTTCTTCTTCTTATCCCCATGATACCTCTAAGATTCACCAATCTCCATTTCAACTTTAAGGGAACATCATAATATTTCATCATATCTCTCAAAGTCACATATCACCATGGATTTCCATAGGCTAGGTTTTAGCCTACCAAAGAAGTGGTCAACCTTGCACTCGGGGTAATGAAAAATATGGAGGCATATCATGTAATAATTGTGAAGTTTTACTCGCACACCCTAATAGATTAGTCATATATTTTTCTTGAGGGAAAGGAAATTAAATTCCATTTTAAGCCAGAGGGTGTAGGGGAAATATTTATCAAAGAACATTTTCCAGAAATCCTTCAATCCCATCCCAACAATCTCTTCCTCAAGCTTCGTATTTTTGATCAATGTCCACCATTGATCAACTTCATCCTCCATATGATAAACATATAAAAGAACATTATCTTGTTTGGAGAATTGAAATATTGATAAGGTATTCTTAATGGAGTTGATCCATTGTTCTGTGATTAAGGGATCAGATGACCCATTGAAAGTAAGAGGCCTTTGACGAATGAAAATATTGATTACAGCTTGTTCTATCTTAGGGGATTGGATGCTCATCTTGATCCTGGTTTCTTTTTATAGCCTTATTCAGTTGAGAGAGTATCATTATGAAGTGTACGATTCCTTCTCTCACTGGGTTGGACATATCATTGGGGAAGTCATCACATTTCTCTTCACATTAATTGTTTACCAGATTATTTCTATTTCTAGATATTGTCTAGATTAAAATGAAAAATTAGGGATGAGTATTTTAAAACTACAAAACACATAATGGGTAATTCGATGAAATGAAAGGGATAACATATAAATTACATGTATTTCCTTAACTTATGAACTTATAGGCTTTAATTTTTGTTATCCATGATCTATTTCATAACATATATTCTTAGGGGATTTTTAATTCCTTAATAATGGTTCATAATGACCTTATGAATTACTAAATAATATACCCCAGAAGTGTCAAACTAGGTGAACATTAAGGCGCATTATCATGTACCAGGTTACCCTGAGTCAGGCCTAGAACACCGATAGAGATAATATTTTCATTATTTTTCATATGTGTTTAATTTATTTAACCCATTCCAATTATTCAATTTGAGTTGATTTGTATCATTTTAGTGTTTTGGTGAATTATGGGCTTAATTATGGAAATTGGTTATTTCTGGAAATTTAGAAGTTTTGTGGAGCTTCTGTATTTTGGGAATATCTTTTATATCTGTGATCAAAATTGTATGATTCCTTTTTTAGACTTTATATGATCGTGGGATTAATTTTATCCTTATGGACCCAAATCTCAATCCATCATTTGGAAGCTAAAATCTAGCTCACAAACCAGGCCTCGAAAACTCTGTACAGAACTGTAGAATTTTATTGATGGGACCATATATAATAAATGGACAAACCATTGGAGATGAAATTTTACATGGAGCAGAAAGACATCCGGAGTATCATGTTTCATTAATATGGACACTCCTTATTCTTTCATTCTTAGGGCCATAAATTTGTTGGAACTCGACATATTGGAATACGAAAAGTCTATCTGGCAGAATTAAATATTTTGAGTGAGGCGGCCATAACTCCTTCATTTCCTGGACAAAGAATATGAAATTTTGTGTGTCTATAGAGGATATATGGAGGAACAATTTTCAAGGACCAATTTCCAATTTCTATCATTTAATATTCCAACCGGACTCAATATTTCGGGGGAGTAATTTTGGAGGGAAATTTTCTACTCCTCAAGCCTATAAATAAGAGTATTCACTTCCATTCAAGGGGGTTGAAAAATGTGGAAGAAAGGATGTGTTGGAGGATTGAGTTCTTGAAGTTATTTTTATTTTATATTTTCTTTTTAATTAGTTTCATAATGCTATCTTCTTCTCCTTTCAACTCTAATACCCTTCACATGGAGGGGTAAAACCTTTAAGTGATCGGGGAGGGGGAGTTTCTATTTTGAAATGTAGGAGTTTTTTTGCTTAAATGTAAAACCTTATCTTTATTTTGAATGAAATATATTATAAATGTTTCCAAATTCCCTTAATGTGATTGTGTTTTAAGTTTGGTGTATTCATTTTTAGTATCTTTGGTTAAAGACTTTTAATCTCCCTCCGCCTAGTGAAATTTGTCTCGATCGAGTAGATTGTGTTTGGTGGTGAGTGTCTAACGATCATTGGAACGTGTGTGGAACTATTAAAATTTTTATAGAGTTCTAAGGAGCAACAATTCCCGATCGTGACTTGCCTTAGTTGTTTAGGAATTGTTTATGAACTTCCATTCACATAGGAGTGAGTTCTATTTTCTTCTTTAACCAAGGGTGATAGATAACTCGATCGAGGAGTCTTTCATTTGTCATTCAAAAGGAAGATAGGTAAGATGATCTTAGTGACTATTATGAAATTAAAAATGGTGATCCTACCCTAACCCCATCACTCTCTTCATCCATTAGTGTTCAACCTTTATTTTCAATTGCTTGCTTTATTTTTTCAACTCTAACAATTTCAAAAAGAACCCCTTCTTCTTTCTTTAATTTAAGTGACAAACGTAATTGTTGTGCACTCCTCTCTGGAGACAACTTAGGTTACCCACTTTGATACATTTTAACTTAGGTTTTATTTGTTTTTGTCACACCCCATGACAGACACGTTCCAAAACTTGGTGCCATTTCTGTGTAGGCTATGCCAACATTCCATTTGTAAATATTTGACTCTTAAAAAAAAATAAAAAAATATTTTTACATGATGTTATCAAATGATTTTTTCTTTAATTCATGGAACAATTATCCACGAGTGAAAGAACCAATTATTGAGTCACCTTGGTCTACAGAGGATAGTGTTTCTCTCTTTGCTAAACAGATCAGAGGAGCTCGAATCCAAATCAACAATGATGATTAATTCAAGGATCTCATTCAAGACCTTAAAGCAAACCTTGAATATCGTGTATTGAAGGGATTGGCCAAAGAATTAGTTGAACTCTATGAGTATTTTCCAGAATTTTTTCTTGAAATGGTCGAGGTGCAACAAGAAGAGGAAACTCAAACAAAAGATCAGTTGTAAGGAATTCAGGAAGAAATACAGGACCTTGAGAGAAAAATGGAATTTCTAATTGAATATGTTCACTCATCCCAAGAGAAACCCGAACCTAAAATTGATCCATTAATGGAAGTGGATTCCCTACTCATCTTTGATGTTGAAGAACCTGGGGAGACCATGATGAAATTAGAAGAAGATTCATTTGTCCCTTCTCAACCATTACTGAAGAATATTAATGAATAAGATTTTTCTTATGAAGTAAATATGGGAGATCAACAATATCTGGATGGTTTCTGGAAGGTGTATGAGGAACTACTTGATCCACATGTTCCCCATAATGTAGAAGATCCAAAATCATTGAAGGAAGAAACCACCGACAAGGTGGAATTTAAAGATAATATTGAGGTGTTTTACTACCTACCTCAAGCTGGTGAAATTCAAATCCAAGAGGCAATTCCCACTGAAGAAGAAATTGAAGCCGAGAAAACTTAGGGAGATGATATTTTCATGAACTCATTTTATTCTAATTTTATTGAAACTGAATTGATTATAACCTCCCATTACTTTAAATTCTTAGATTCAGACAACTCTTCTATTGCCTTGGTGGATGAGGAAGAAAAAGATGATGCACCTGAAGAGGAACAATTGGATATCCTCAAACATGTTGATTGTCTATTAGAGGGAGTTCCAGAGGATATCCACATGAATATTCCTGAGGAAAAAGAGGCACAATATGGTTACTTTGAAAGGGAGGAATTTGATATTTATCCTTTAGGCTTTTATTTTTTTCAAATTTAATTACACTCTGAATTTCCATTTAATTTTTACAATGATGAAGCATACCTTCAGAAAACATTGGAGAATGAAGAGGAGGCTATGAAATTGGAAACCAAGAAAGATGAGGACTCATTATTTATCCTACCCCCACCAAGAAAGTTGTATTTTATTTTATTAGGGGTGGATTTGGTTTACTATACACATGCTTCCCTCAACAAAAAGGATGAAAAACATGACTTAGATAAGAATTTTTTTTGGTTCATCACATAGAAACTCAACCCACCTTCAGATTGGGGATAACCGATTAGAACTTCCCATCTGGAGGCAGTCAAAACCCAGAGCCCTCTTGTGGGATTAAACTAAGATCTATCCTTCTTTTCTCATCCTATTTATATTTTTCATTTCTTTTAATAAATTTATTATGTTTTCTTTTGCTCTTTTTCTTGTAGGTTTTTAGTGTGAAACACTTAGGAGTTGAACTCAACGTTTCACTACCAATAAGTCAGGTTGTACCTCTCCTTTACAATTTCTTGTTGTTATGGTTCATTTTAAATTCTACTTACATGTTAAATCCACTTGAATGCATTTATGCCACTGCATAATTTAAGTGTGGTGGAGGGAACCTTGGTAGTTTAGTATTTTCATTTGTTGTTTGTTTTTCAAAAAAAAATTGTTTGTTTTCAAAATTTTTGTGTGTTTATTTTTCAGTTTTTAGTGTGTTTTTGATACTTTTGATGTGAAATGATTATCATTACCATTATTTAAACCCATTTCATTGAGTGAACCAATTTATTCTCTAAAATTGAGCTTAATTTAATGTTGAAAATGATTTTTTTTCATGTTCAATTCTTTGGGAATTTCATGAAAAGTACTCCGATTTTTGAATCCCATGCCACATTTTACTGTCTTTATATTTGAAATCACTTTCCCATGAGGCTCTTGAACCATTGTTGTTATATTCTTTTCATTCACCTCTCTTATTTATAGAACCATTCTATGCTTGTCTTAACAAGAATTTGATTCATTCCTCTCAAAACTTTAGGGTTTGGGGTACATGTGTTTTAAATGATTGAGACATTTCTTTAGTTTGAAAGCCCTATTTTCAAGATAATCCATTTCATTCTAGCCTGCCTTGAAAATTTTATCATTGTATCCCTTATAATCCATGAACATCCTGTTAGTTTAGCCACATTACAAGCCGATTTTCCCTATCCAATCATCTCTTGAAGTAAAATTGCACGATCTAGTTGAACTTAAGTGTGGGGGAAGTTGTCTTGTGTTGTGCTAACTCATTTGGTGAATCTTTGGGTAGAAAATCAAATTTTTAAGAGATGTGTGTGATGATGAAAAATCATTCTGTTGAAATATGTTCCTTTTCTGGAGCTTTCATGATAAAAGAAGCTGTGCCTTTCTGGAGCTTCTATTGGAGGAAGAAAGTTGTGCCTTTTCTGGAGCTTTCGAGAAAAATCATGTTTGAGAAGATTGATTTTTTTCTGTTGTAATAATGATATGTTTGAACATTTCTTGATATTTTATTATGATGTAGATGAATATATACTAAGGGGAGTGGGGAGGAAACCATACTTGAGTGAAAATTAGAATTGTGCAATTTTGCTTCAAAAAGAGCCAAGCCCTCCACATTCTGCCTCATATTTTTTCACATAAAATCCTACCAACCTAAAGCCATATGACAACCTTGAAAAGTAATCATGATAAACCCATGTAATTGACTCACATCGGGTGGAGAAGTAGGAGTTTTTCAAACCTATGGTGACCCTTGCATTGGTTTGGTTGAGAATAACTTTGTTGAAAATTGATATTTGTGAGATGGGAGAAGATTTATGTGAGGTAGGTGTCTTGTGTGCATGGGAGGAGAAATGAAGAGGAAAAATATTGAATGATCTGATTTTAGAACTTGAAATAATGGTTATGGATGAGGCATGATATCTTTTATTTCTTGGTGTGTAATTGGTGGATCTCAATGGCATGTATTTTGAATTTTCTTTGCTTTGATTTTGATTTTGACTTGTCCGGGATTCCAAGTGCTAAGTGTGGGGGAATTGATAGAGATAATATTTTCATTATTTTTAATATGTGTTTGAATGATTTAACCCCTTCCAATTAATCAATTTTAGTTGATTTGTATAATTTTAGTGTTTTTGTGAATTATGGGCTTAATTGTGGAAATTGGTTAATTCTAGAAATTTAGAAGTTTTGTGGAGCTTCTGTATTTTGGTCATATATTTTATATTTTTGATCCAAATTGTATGATTCCTTTTTTTAGCCTTTATATTATTTTGGGATTTATTTTATCTTTTTGGACCCAAAGATCAATCCATCATGTGGAATCTCAAATCCAGCTCACAAACCAGGCCTCGAAAACTGTGTACAGAACTGGAGAATTTTATTTTTGGGACCATATCTGATAAATGGAATAACCATTTGAGATGATATTTTACATGGAGCTGAAACAAATCCTGATTAAAAAGTTTAATTAATATAGATGCGCCTTATTCTTTCATTCTCAAGGCCATAAATTTGTTGGAACTCAACATATTGGAATACGAAAAGCCTGTCTAGAAGAATTAACTATTTTGGGTGAGGAGGCCATAACTCTATCCTTTCCTGGACAATGAATCTGAAATATCGTGTGTCAATAGATGAGAGATGGAGGAACAACTTTCAAGAAGGACCAAGTTTCAAATTTAGTCATTTAATATGCCAAACGGGCTCAATCTTTCTGGGGAGTAATTTTGGAAGGAACTTTTCTACTCCTCAAGCCTATAAATAAGAGTTTTCACTTCCATTGAAGGGGGTTGAAAAAGGTGGAAGAAGGTCTATGATGGAGGATTGAGTTCTTGAAGTTATTTGTATTTTCTATTTTCTTTTTACTTAGTTTCATCATGCTCTCTTGTTCCCCTTTCAACTCTAATACCCTTCACATGGAGGGGTAAAACATTTGAGTGATCAGGGAAAGGGGAGTTTCTCTTTTGTAATGTCGGAGTTTTGTGATTAGATGTAAAAACTTATCTT
Source organism: Viscum album (assembly GCA_963277665.1). Taxonomy (NCBI): domain Eukaryota; kingdom Viridiplantae; phylum Streptophyta; class Magnoliopsida; order Santalales; family Viscaceae; genus Viscum; species Viscum album. The sequence continues at coordinate 732,615,569 of OY728155.1, forward strand.
TCTTTTGAATGAAATATATTCTCAGTGTTTCCCAATTCTCTTAATGTTATCATGTTTTGAGTTTGGTGTATTCATTTTTAATAGCTTTGGTTAAAGACTTTTAATCTCCCTTCACCTAGTGCAATTTATCTCAATCAAGCAGATTGTGTTTGGTGGTGAGTGTCTAACGATCGTTGGCACGTGTGTGGAACTAGTAAACTTTTTATAGAGTTATAAAGAGAAATAATTCCTGATCGGGACTTGCCTTAGTTGTTTAGGAATTGTTTATGAACTTCCATGTACATAGGAGTGAGTTCTATTTTCTTCTTTAACCAAGGGTGATAAATAACTCGATCGAGGAGTCTTTCATTTGTCATTCAAAATGAAGAGAGGTAAGATGATCTTTGTGACTATGATGACATTACAAAGGTGATCCTACCCTGACTCCATCACTATCTTCATCCATTTGTGTTCAACCTTTCTTTTCAATTTCTTTCTTTATTTTTTCAACTCTAACAATTTCAAAAAAACATCTTCTTCTTTCTTTAATTTAAGTGACAAACGTAATTGTTGTGCACTCCTCTCTGGACACAAATTAGGTTACCCAATTTTCTACATTTTAACTTAGGTTTTATTTGTTTTTGTCACACCCCACGATAGGCATGTGTCAAACACCTTGTCATAGTTTTTACTCCTAGGTACATCTATGCCAGAGCCACATTCACTTATAGTATCCAGACAGGGATGTATTTTCTTGATAAACCACTTAATCTATTCTAACCAAAATTTTGGGATGCTTTCTTATACTTAGTCTCATACATAAGGATTTATCTAGAGTTTTATAAACCCAATCTCAAAAGTGACTAAACATTTCCTCTGATACCAACTATAACAACCCTTCTCTTTGTCACACATTAATACATCATGTAATTACATAATGTTACACTTAATAAAACCCTAAATATCAATAAGTCTAGTGTATTTTGGAATTAGGGACACTGTATTACAACTTTAAACATGAATTACAACATCTTTATTGAAAACATCTTTAACATTCTAGAGCTTAAAACTGAATTGGATATGCTAGGGAGATACACAAGAAAGGGCTGAGTCACAAATCCCAGTAAGGGAATAAAAATGGAATAACATAAAGATAATAATACTTGTTTGAAAAATAATATCAATGAGTCATATAGGATCCTGAATAATAAGGCATGATATAACATGATAATAATAACATGGGAAATGGAGAAATAACTTAAAACACCGCATCATAACCATAGGTCAAGGGAAAACCATCAATACTTCATGGGGGAAAAAGTCCCATAATGGAATCACATACACCACTATCCTAACATGACGTATAATGATACTAAGCATTACCAAACACATTGGAGTGATATATAATTCCCGGCACACCCTTCACTTTCATTTCATTCTCTTGCTTAAGTGTGCCACAAAGATCATAAAACATGGATTCATTCACAATAATAATTTATTCCATGATCAAGGAGAGTGGAATACATACATGTGAGTCCGAAATCAAAAAGGTATATATGCATAAAAGTGAACACCCTTTATAGTAAATGTTTATGATATTCACTACATAAATGGTTTGGCATGAAAATTGTGGTGAAAATTCGACAGCATAACTGTTGGAGTTGGTTCCCTAGAACCAAATTATTTGTAATTTATGATAAAAATATATTCATTGGATGGATATCAATAAACTCATTATCACATCATAATTGTTCTTCTGTATAGCATTTCATGTGATAATGTCCCAAGAGTAGCTATGACACTAAAATTTCATAGTAGTTCCTCACTATGATGAGAACCAAGAAGTGCTATGACACTATTCTTAGATATATGTTCTATAGATGGATGATATAATTTGAGGGATAGAAATGATACATGATATCAGGGGTGGATACTCATAGGACATTTAGACACCTTCTCATGGTTTACGACCTTGGTGATATTCAGTAGGATATTATTAGAAAAAAACCCAATAGTAAGAAATCCACATTTATAAGTGTCATTGGATGTTACTATATGAGGATGTGTGTATTGGTCCTTATAATTTAAGATTATAATTAATGGGTATTATGAATCACACACTTATATGTATTGGTGAAAACCATGATGACATATTGTAAGAACCTGGAACTTCATTTCAGGTATGTTTTTCCTTTTCTGGTCATTTTTTAGAAGAAGAGGAAAATCTAGAAATTTTCAAAGTACACGTTGTGTACTTTATAAGTACACGCCGTGTACTTCGATACCACGTAAGGCCGTGTGCTGGCTGTGTCCGGACCACACACATGGTGTGTAGGGGAAATGTGGAGGCTGCTTAAAGCGGAGTATGGAAAAGCCTAGTACACGCCGTGTACCCCATAAGTACACTCTATGTACTTTTTTTTTCATTAAACAGACCGAGGTTGCGTCTAATCGACATAATCGTCTTCTTCTCCAGGTTCTTCGACTGAGAGCATCCCATAAGGCCGCGAATATCCTCCGAGCCCCTAAGCCTCCGTCTGTTTTCCGAATCGACCGCCGTCGATTGCGTTGGAACTGGAGCGGTGAACTATTCCTTCTTCTTGAGTTTCATTCCATGATTTTTCCTCTTCCTCAATATATTGTGGGTTGAAAATTTTGTGCATTTTGGTAGATCTATGAAATTCTAAGGAGAATAAAGCCTCATGGTTCAAGTATATTGATCTCCTAGAATCAAGGTAGGTGGTTTGTGCCTTACCATTCAAAGTCTTTGAGTTTTATGTGAAAATTCAACAAATACCCATGAACGGGGTATTGCGTGTTTACCTTTTTGCCCTTATGGTTTTTCCTGCCTTGCTTGTATGCTTGTGTAGAGGTAATTTTATCATGCATGAGGGTAATTACTGGGCTTGTATGTTTTTCCATGCCTTGTTTTGTTTACAACCTTTGGGTCATGTTTAGCCTTTGGACGTTGTACCTATTTTCCATGCCTTATGACTATAGGATGGAATGATATTCTTGACATGCTTCTTATGCTGTAGACTGGTTAGCCAAGTATCCCTATAGGTGTTCTTTGGCCTTATAGCATTATTATGCACTGACTGGAACGAGACCGTGAGAACCTGGTGCTATAGACTATACGGGGATAGACCGAGTGAGCTTCCTCAGAGATTCTTGGACATTATAGACTACAGGGGGTAGACCAAGTGAGCTTCCCAGAGAGTCTTGGATATTATAAACTATAGGAGGGTAGACCGAGTGAGCTTCCTCAGAGAGTCTTTACTTGTTTTAATTTTTTTAAACCATTCCAGGCTAGAGGAGGAATTGACCGAGTGAGCTTCCTCAGAGAGTCTGTGATAGACCTGAGACTATATGAGGATTGAACGAGTGAGTTTCCTCAGAGAGTTTCTAGACCATGGGGCTATAAGAGGGTTAGACTGCGTGATCTTCCTCAGAGAGTCCCTAACTACCCTATACTATAAGGGTAATTGACCGATTGAGCTTCCCCAGAGAGTCTTATAATTTCATATGACCAAACCAGAGGGGTTAGGCTGAGTGCACTGCCCCGAGGGTTGTTGGTACTTCTTGGATAGGACCATAGGGGTTGGTTGCGAGTACTTCCCAGAGGGGTTCCTGTTGTGGTTAGCTATTTTCTTCACTACAGCTTGTTGTTCTGTGGATTGATTACTGTCATATATCATCCTGTTACTGCTTACTAATCACTGCCTGCTATTTACTATTACTGTTTACTACTTACTGTACTATTACCTGCCATATGCTCACTGACTATTAGGCACAAATCTTCGGGTTGTTGCCTACTGAGATTTATCCGCACACCCTATTTGGGCCCAAACAGACTACTTTTTTGTAGGTATAGACAATGGAAAGCGCCCTTCAACTTCTGGTACTCGATTTCTTTAGATTAGGAGAGCATGGGACCAAGCTTGGGCTTGCGATGATGAGGAGCTGTTTATCTTCTATTTTGTACTTATTTTGGTATTGTTGTATTTCCAGCATTGTGACATGTTTGGCTGCTTTCTTAGAATCATGTATCATGCATCATTTCATTTATACATGTGTGTTCTAGTCATTTATTGTTTTAGTCTTATACTGTGCATTGTTGTTGGATATTTACTGCTTCCGCTATTGTCTTCTTTGTTTACTTCCGATGTTTACTCTAACAATGAGGGCATAGTTTCCCCACTATCACACCCAAGGCCCTCGTTTCTTGCCAGAAGCCTCTGGAATTTGGGGAAATGTGCTTGAGGCCATGTGACCAACTGGGTATGGGGCTCCTATGGGTGGATTCCGGATCTGGGACGTTACAAAGTGGTATCAGAGTAATTCTTTTATCTTTATTTACTATTTGGATCCTTTATCTAGGGATAGGACATATTTGGTATTTGGTAATAAACTGTGCTTAGGAGTAGCTAAACCGTTTACAGGGAAAGGCCAATGTACCTCGTTTATTGATGTTTTCTGGTTTTGAGATTTTACGGTTGATATGATTTCACTTAGAGTGATTCACATGCCTTGTGTTGTTATTGTTGTTTCTATTACGGTTCTATTTCTGTTGCAACCCGATGAGATGAGGGTATTCCATCTCATGCATCATATAAGAACTTGTTAGAAATCATATGCCATGCATTATTTCCATGCCATCTAGGGTGAATTAGCGATTGCATGTTGTTGTGATAGACATTGTGTAGATTATGCATGCTGTTGTGATATATGCTTTGATAGAATCCCTAAAGTTTGACAGAGAAATTGTTTGTATTGTACCTTGCTTAAATGAACACCAAATTTTGGTTCTTGAGGTATTATGGGACCTCATGAATTGGAACTTGGTGGATTGTTGACTTTTTTACTTGTATATGACTGTATAAGGTGCCAAGCTTTGATTCGCAGGGAGTATGGGCCCTCATGGATCAGAATTTGGCACCACCATGCTTGTTTTTCAGTGTTTTCTGGGCTTCAGTGCAGTTTCTGAGCTACTGCCCAGAAAAACCCAAAATACACAGCATGTACTTTATGACAACACACCATGTTGTTTTAAACTGTGTCACTGACTGTGTGAGCAGAAACACGGGGTTGCGAAAAGTCTTCAGGAACACGCTGTGTATGGTAGGTACACGTCGTGTAGTAGTGAGTCGTGTACCCAGCCGTGTCACTAACAACACAGGTCAGGAAAGCTCGTGTAGTACACACCGTGTTTGGTACGAACACGCCATGTATCCTTGTTCTAAGTACCCTGCCACGTCACGAACAACATGGGTCAGTGTTATGTTCTCCTATACACACCATGTTTGTTCGGAACACGCCATGTAAGGGTCAACCATGTAGCGGACCATGTAACTAACAACACAAGTCATCAAAACCTTGTCTAGTACACTCCGTGTGCTTCTCTAACATGCTGTGTAGTCTAGGATTAAGAGGACCATGTGGGATAGCTGTGTAAGGATACTCAGGTAGGGTAATGGAGTTCAAGTTTACGCCGTGTGTGGGGAAAACACGCCGTGTAGTCTGGGGTGTTACATGACCAGTGGTGGCAGAAGTACATGCCCATGTGTCTGGCTTAAGAGGACACACCGTGTAGTTTTTATACACACCGTGTAGTCATGTTTTGTAGAACTTGAATGTTTCTTTCTCCTATTCCCATCTTGTACTCTTGTGTTCTCAGTCCTTGATAATCCTGATATATGGTGTGCTTTTGATCTTTCAGAGCTATGCCATTGAGACGTCCTCCGGTTGTACGTTATCCGCCAGATGGTGATCAGACACTAGATATGGTCGATCAGGGACCTCCTTCAGATCCTCCTGCTGTGCCAGCCTTGGCACCATCAGTTATATTTGTTGCAGGCGCCGATGCATAGTTCAGGGAGGACTTCCTGAGGATGATGCAAAACTTTTAGGGAGCGCCGCCTCCTGCCCCATCGATGGCTGAGTTGATGCGGGTTTTCCAGCAGCATCATCCTCTGACTTTCTCAGGGTATGGAGGACCCTGAGCTGTAGAGTTGTGACTAGATTCCACGATGAAGATCTTCAAGCATTTGGAGATACCTCTAGAGAAAATGGTGAATCTTTATACTTATATGCTCCGAGAGACCACCAAGAGGTGGTGGGAGGTGATCTCGCAGTCAAGGCGCCAGCAGAGTATGACTTGGGATGAGTTTTGGTGCATCTTCTACGATTACTTATACCCGTAGACCTTGAGGGCCAATTGAGCCAGAGAGTTTATGAGTCTAGAGCAGGGTACTCTTTCTGTTATGGAGTACTCGTCTTGATTTACCAAGCTATAGCGCTTCACGCCGATTCCAGCAGGTGATGAGTTGTTCCTTGCTAAGAAGTTTGAGGATGGTCTCAGGCAGGAGATCCATTCCCAGGTGAATATCTTCAGGTTGACTTTGATATCATCTATCGTCAACCAGATGTTGATCACTGAGCAAAATATGAGAGATTCTGGAGCAGTGGGCTAGGGCGATTCGACATCTAGAGTTGGTGTTCCTCATACTAATAGCAGGAAGTGCAGCAGAGAGTCTGCTCGAGGAGATCAGAGTTTGTGGGATGTATCTTTGGGAAAATAGGTTGTATGATACCAGTGTGGTAGGAGTGGGAATACTAGGCCTCAGTTCTAGAGAGACCCGATGGAGTTCCGATATTGTGTCAAGATGGACCATCTTCAGCCTTTGTGTCAGATCTTCTCACCTACAGGTGGTGGTAGGGGTTCTTTTATGACCCCATGTATAGGAGATGTATCGACTATTTCTCACCAGTATGGGAACTGGAGTTCTTCCGGCCGTTCGGGACGAGGTGGAGGTCCCGACCGTGGTGTTCAGTCACCAGGTTACCCGCGACAACAGAGTGGATCAGCTCAGAGTGGTCAGCCAGGGGCGCAGAGCCGCGGTACAAGCCAGACTTTCGCTGTGGATCAGACCTTTCCGGAGCAGGATACCAGCCCTTCCACAGTTTGAGGTACGATCTTAGTAGCCTCAGTTTTATCTTGATCTCTTTTCAATACTGGTTCCTAACATAGATTTATCTCTGTTGCTGTTGTAGAGAGCCTTGGGATCTGTATCTTTTCGTCTGCCGACATATTGACTCTTGATATACCATTGGGAATGAGGACATATAGCCTACGCCAGTTCATAGAGTTCCCTCTTGAGGTTACAGGGTGTCACTTCTTATGGGACCTCTATGTCTAAGAGATAACAGGCAATGATGTCATCTTAGGGATGGACTGGTTAGTTCTCTTCCAGGAAGTCATCGATTGCTATCGGCATAGGGTGAGTTTTGTATCACCAGAGGGAAGATATTTTCTTCATAGAGGCGAGTGGGATGTCCAGGCGGGTAGAGCTGGACCCGATCATCATGGGCTAGGAAGAGTTACAACCCAAATTTCCAGTCTTTATCTGGATGACTAGGGGACTTCGCAGTTAGAATTTCCTCCAGTGGTGGATCATTTCAGGGATGTCTTTCCATGATTGATCTCATTCCAGGAGTGGAACGGGTGTCCATTCCTCCATATAGGATGGATACACCTGAGTTGAAGGAGCTCAAGAAATAGTTGGAGGAGTTGCAGGCAAAGGGTTTCATCTGACCCAGTACTTCTCTTTGGGGTTTTCCTGTCCTATTTGCAAAGAAGGAAGACAATACTTTTAGTCTTTGTGTGGATTATCGGAAGCTGAACCAGTTGACAGTCAAGAAACGATATCCCTTGATGAGGATCAATGACCTCTTTGATCAGCTTCGAGGAGCCCGAGTGTTCTCGAAGATTGATTTGAGGTTCAGTTATCATCATTTGTGAGTTAGACCATCAGATATACCTCTTACAGCCTTCAAGAATAGGTATGATCTATACGAGTATACGGTCATGCCATTCAGTCTCACGAATGTTCCAGAAGATTTTATGGCACTGATGAACCTAGTGTTCCATCCATACTTGGATTCCTTAGTGGTGGTTTTCTTGGACGACATCTTGTTGTACTCTCACACTCGACACGAACATGCTACCCATATTGAGATCATTCTGAGTACATTGAGAGAGCATCAGTTATATGATAAGCTCTCAAAATGCCACTTTTGGATGGATCAGATTCACTTCTTGGGTCACGTTATCTTAGAGACAGGAGTATCATTAGACATAGAGAAAGCGAGAGCTGTAGTTTCCCAGGAGAAGCCGAAGAATGTCTTTGAGGTGCGGAGTTTTCTAGGGATGGATGGATACTACAATAGTTTCATAAAGAACTTTTCATGCCTAGAAGCACCATTGATAGGTCTGACCAAGAAAGTGGCGAAGTTCCTATGGACAGATTCCTACGAGTCAACCTTTTAGGTGACGAAAGGGAGGTTTACGTCAGCACCGATACTAGTCTTTCTAGAGTCGGGAAAGATCTATAAAGTCTACAATGATGCTTCAAGTGTCGGACTGGGAGCTGTGCTTATTCATGGAGAGGGATTCGTTGCGCACGAGTCTCGGTAGTTGAGGCCACACGAGAGGAACTACCCGATGCCCAATCTGGAGTTGGTAGTTGATGTTCATGCCTTACGCTGCTGGAGACATTACCTTATGGGATATTACTTTGTGGTTTTCACTAACCCCAAGAGTCTCAAGTACATATTCACACAGCGTGATCTGAATCTGAGACAGCATCGGTGGGTCGATTATCTTCAGTCCTTAGACTTTGAGCTTTCCTATACACCCGGAAAGGGCAACACAGTGGATGATGCGTTGATTAGGAGAACTCAGATTCAGGTAGTTCAGGAGGCCAGTAGTGAGTGGCCGCTTATGGATCTGTTCTCTGAGATGCATTTGGAGGTGCACGACAAACATGGGCATACTTTTCTTTCTTCTGTAGCTGTTACCTCTACCCTTCTTGATCGGGTACGGATGAGGCAGCTATCAGACTTAGAAGGCCTAGTCCTGTGGGAGAGTGTGTCAGGAGAGGACCCTCTTCCTGGATGGACAGTGGGTGAGGATGAGATCTTGTGTTTCTAGGGATGCATGTGGGTTCCAGTAGACATACGTGAGGAAATGATGCAGGATTTTCATCCTTCAGTTTGGGCAGTTCATCCTGGTTTCACCAAGATGTATCGTGATCTACACCACCAGTACTGGTGGCTAGGTATGAAGAGGGATGTTGCTGGTTTTGTCTTGAGGTGTTCCACTTGTCAGTAGGTGAAAGCGGAGCATCAGCGACCAGTAGGGCTTTTACAGCAGTTACCCATTCTCGAGTGGAAGTGGAACAATGTCGCGATGGACTTCGTGACTGGGTTACCAAGGTCACCTCGAGGGAGTGATGCTGTTTGGGTTGTCGTTGACCGACTTACGAAGGTTGATCACTTCTTTCCGATCAAGGAGACCTTCAGTGTTGATGAGATGGGGCAGTTGTACATATGAGAGATTGTGCGCATGTATGGAGTTCCAAAATCCATTGTTTCAGACAGGGATGCAAGTTTTACTTCTCGGTTCTAGCAGGGGCTTCAGAAGGCTTTGGGTACACAGGTACTTTTGAGTACAACATACCATCCCCAGATAGATGGACATTCCAAGCGTACGATCCAGGTGCTTGAGGATATTCTCTAAGCTTGCATTATAGACTTTGGAGGTTCTTGGGAGAAGCATATTCCTCTTGTAAAGTTTTCCTATAATAACAGTTTTTAGGCGACTATTCAGATGGCACCTTACGAGCCTTTGTATGGTAGGCCATGCTGATCACCTTTGTGCTGGATGGAGGTAGGAGAGGCATCTTTTCTGGGATGTCATATATTTCAAGAGACCTCATATCAGATAGAGTTGATTCGGAAGAGGATGGATACAACACAGTCTCAATAGAAGTCTTATACTGATCAGCGGAGACGACCTCTGGAGTTCGAGGTCGTGGATCAGGTTTTCTTGCATGTCGCACTGAGGTTGGGACACAAGAGGATTCAGAGACAGGGTAAGCTTTCACCACGGTACGTCAGGCCATTTTAGGTGTTGGATAGAGTTGGATCGGTTTCCTATCGGTTGTAATTACCACAGAGGTACCGGGCTATGCACGACGTCTTCCACGTTTCTCGGCTGCAACGTTACTTTTCAAAACTGTCTCATGTCTTTCAACCTGAGGAGGTTGAGCTTGAAGTGGATACATCATTTGAGGATCATCCTATCTGGATTGTCGATTGCAGTACGAAGGTTCTCCGTGACCGGTCTGTTTCTATGGTACGGTAGCTATGGAAGCACAGGCGAGTACATGACGAGACCTGGGAGAGGGAGGCCGATGTACGATCTTAGTGGCCAGCGCTGTTCGGGGTTTCTTCTTCTACGCCTCACTAGGGAAATTTGGGGATGAATTTCTTTAAGAGGGGAAGTTTGTAAGAACCCGGATCTTTGTTTCAGGTATGTTTTCGTTTTATGGTTGTTTTTGAGAAGAAGAGGAAAATATGGAAATTTTCAAAGTACACGCCATGTACTTTGTAAGTACACACTGTGTACTTCGATGCCACGCAAGGACATGTGCTGGCCGTGTCTCGGCCACACACACGGTGTGTAGGGGCGATGTGGAGGCCTCTTAAAGCAGAGTACGGAAAAGACTAGTACACGCCGTGTACCCCAGAAGTACACGTAGTGTACTTTCCTTTTTTTTCATTAAACAGACCGGGGTCGCGTCTAATCGACAGAATCATATTTTTCTCCAGGTTCTTTGACCGAGAGAATCCTGTATGGCCGCGAACATCTTCCAAGCCCCCGAGCCTCTGTCTGTTTGCCGAATTGACCGCTGTCGATTGCAATGGAACTACAATGGTGAGCTCTTCCTTCTTCTTGAGTTTTATTCCATGATTTTCCCTCTTTCTCAAGATATCACGGGTTGAATGTTTTGTGCGTTTTCATAGATCTATGACGTTATAAGGAGAATAAAGCCTCATGGTTCAAGTATATTGATCTCCAAGCATCAAGGTAGGTGGTTTGTGCCTTACCGTTTGAAGTCTTTGAGTTTTATGTGAAAATTACACCAATACCCATGAACAGGGTCTTGCGTGTTTAACTTTTTTCCCCTGTGGTTTTCCCACCTTGCTTGTTTGCTTGTGTAGAGGTAATTTGATCATGTATGAGGATAATTTCTGGTCTTGGATGTTTTTCAATGCCTTGTTTTGTTTAAAACTTTTGGGTCATGTTTAACCTTTGGTCTTTGTACCTGTTTTCCATGCCTTATGACTATAGGATGGAATGATATTCTTGACATGCTTGTTATGTTGTAGACTGGTTAGACAAGTAGCTCTATAGGTGTGCTTTGTCCATATAACATTATTATGCACTGACTATCACAGGACCATGAGAACCTGGTGATATAGACTATACGAGGATATACCGAGTGAGATTCCTCAGAGAGTCTTGGACATTATAGACTATAGGGGGCAGACCGAGTGAGCTTCCTAGAGAGTCTTGGATATTGTAGACTAAAGGAGGGTTGACTGAGTGAGCTTCCTCAAAGATTATTTACTTGTTTGAATTTCCTTAAACCATTCCGGGCTAGAGGAGGAATTGACTGAGTGAGCTTCCTCAAAGAGTCTGTGATAGACCTGAGACTTTATGAGGATTGACCGAGTGAGATTTCTTAGAGAGTTTCTACACCTTGAGGTTATAAGAGGGTTAGACCATGTGATCTTCCTCAGAGAGTCCATGAATACCCTGGACTATAAGGGGAATTGACCAAGCAAGCTTCCCCATAGAGTTTTATAATTTCGTATAACCAAACCAGAGGGGTTAGGCTGAGTGCATTTCCCAGAGGGTTGTTGGTACTTCTTGGATAGGACCAGAGGGGTTGGATGCAAGTACTTACCAGAGGGGTTTCTATTGTGGTTAGCTGTTTGCTTCATTGCTTCTTATTGTTCTGTGGATTGATTACTGTCGTATATCATCATGTTACTGCTTACTGATCACTGCCTGCTGTTTACTGTTACTGGTTACTGTACAATTACCTGCCATATTCTCACTGACTGTTAGGCACAAATCTTTGGGTGGTTGCTGACTAAGATTTAGTCTCACATCCTGTTTGGGCCATTATTTTGGGCCCAAAAAGACTATGTTGTTGCAGTTATAGACAAGGGAAAGTTCCCTTCGACTTCTGGTACTTAATTGCTTTAGATCAGGAGAGCATGGGACCATGCTTGGGCTTGCAATGATGAGGATATGTTTATCCTTTCTTTTGTACTTATTTTGGTATTGTTGTATTTCCAGAATTGTGACCTATTTGGATGATTTATTAGGTACATGTATCATGAATCATTTCATATATACATGTGTGCTCCAGTCAATTATTTCTTTAGTCTTCTGTTGTGCATTGTTGTTGGATATTTACTGCTTCCGCTATTGTCGGCTTTATTTACTTCCACTGTGTACTCTTCTAATGAGGGCATAGTTTCCCCACTATCACACCGAAATCCCTCGATGCTAGCCAGTAGCCTCTGGCATTTGGAGAAATGTGCATGAGGCCATGTGACCAGCTAGGTACGGGGCGCCTCTGGGTGGCTTCCAGATCCAGGACTTTACACATATGTTGGTGGTGAGGTAGGATATGTTGTGTGCGTCATGAGTAATATTGCATTAAAGAATAATCTGAGAAAGGATTTATCCCTTCTATTATGTAACAAAAGTTGATATCTCAGGCCCTTGATGGAAATGATATAGCCTAAATAAATCCATGGCCATGGTGTTCTATAGGCAAGTTCAATTTTCAAAAAATCAATGAATGAGAAATCGAGCACATGGGTTGATGGAAATTGAATGCAAACCTCTTGATTGGAGATATCGAGAAAAAGGGATTATATTACATGGTAAGAATTATTATAAGGTGACGTGTCATTGTGGAATTATCTTATTTCTCTATGGGTTCCTTGGTTTGTTTCTAGATGATAACCTTGAACTTTAGGCAAGTTCATCTAATGCCACTGAGAAAGAGTACTAGAGGGTCACATACTAAGTGTATTCAATATCTCATTTAAATAATATATTATTTAACAAGTTGAATAAATATTATTCCTATTTTTGGTTTTATAATTATTCATGGACGCCTGATCATATTTATTTCGACACTAGTTATTCAAGAGAATATAATGCTTACGTAATAATTAATAAATATTTATTTTCTATTTAGTGAATGGAGTATTTATATATTTTTTGGTGAATAATGTAGTGATATGTTTTTAATAAATAAATAGTCATTATTCAGGGTTCAATAAATATGGCGTAGGATTAGTGGACCAAGTTAAGGGTCCACTCGGAAGTAATAATATTGAATATTATTTTATTAAATTATATGTAATTATAACTCCCATGTTATGTGCATATCAGGAAATAATAATGTTGTTGTTATTATTTGACATCGGGGGTTTTTCTAGGATTAATAAAATAATTAATGCACCTGTGTAAATTATTTATTATTACCTTAGTGAATTAAATACTCAGTTATATTATTCTCTTATTAGCCAAGTGATAGCCTAGAGATGTCAAAGGGGTTGTGCACAACGAATTGGAGAAAATATCTCAAGACTAGAGAGTTATTTCTTCTCTAAGAATGCTCTCAAGAACGAGAGTGATCCTCCTCCACCAGATCAAGGAGAAAATTTTGAAAGTGGTTCTCAAGGTGATCAAAGGTGGACATCACAAGTTCAAGGATCTTCCATGCTAGCACCCATAGACTCATTCAACAATGTGTGGAGATACATGGAATATATCTGGATCACCGCTAGAGGAATCCTAGACTTGGATTATACAACACAATGACGATACACCTACAGATCTATGTCCATACGTATCAACGAAGAAAGAATCACCTTAGAGGTGATTCTTTAATTTAATTAGACTAATTATAAAAAATAGATATAGATACTCTCTCTTGGTTCCGAGTTTCTATTCCTCCATCTAAATCCTTGATTCCATTCCAGGGATACTAGCATTAATCATCGTATTGATCCTAGATTGTTCATTGAATATGGAAAAAATTAAAGTTGGACATTGTCCCTCCCATGATTCTACTGTTCCTGGAACCTATAAGTGGTATCAGAGAGAACATATTATTGTTTATAACTATTTAGTTTCATTGATGATTTACACATTCATAATTTATTTTTTTCAACTCAAGTTTAATCGTTCTTTGAATATGGATTATGAGATTTATTTCCCATTTCATCATTTCTCATAGATATAATAGAATCAATCAATTTTATGAATTAAATTAAATCTTGGAACTCATCTAGAGGTTCCAAGGATCCTGGCTGTACAATACCAGACTATACACCATTTAATCAGAATTATACGCTGTGTAGTATTTTTCAAATAATCAAGATTTGGTTAGGTAATCAATTAGAGATATTGTGTTAATTAGGCATTAATGATACCATTAATGACCTTTAATCCACGTGGTGTTGACCAAGATTAACTGGTTCATGGAAACTTGACTACACACAGTGTGGCCCACTAGACATGGCATGTAGTCCCTTTGGGTCAGGGTCGAGTCGTGTATCCCACACACAGATTTCCCGGATGGTGACCATGTAGCATGGAGTCTACACAACATGTGGTCCACTATACATGCTGTGCACTCCAAATATTTCAGAATTACACCTCACATGCTATTTCCAAAGGCGTGTAATTTATATGTACTGTGAGGAGGGTATATGCCATGTAGTCAGATCGACATGTCATGTATGTTTTCTAGATTTTGAAAATTTAAAATTTATTATTATATTATGTAACTCTTGAGACATGAACCTTCTTGTGGGCATAAATATGGGACACAACATGTGATATGCATTTGATATATATATATATATATATATATATATTTGTTTAATCAATATCTGTGTAATGTTCAACGATCTTCACATCATGTATGAGTTTTATTACAATTATAATTCAACGTGCATGATACATGTCACAAAGAATAATGTGTATACAAGTATAATACATGTTGGGTAGTTTTGGATGGGTATTCACTGGGTTACATCCAAGGTACAAGTTATGTAAATAGTTAATTTTAAATAAATTTAATAATTTTTTTAAAATTATAATAGATGAGAATCTCAAGGAAATTTAGAAAAAGGTTTAAGATAAAAGGATTGATTAATTAAAGATGATAATTAATCAATTCAATCATAATTTATGTTTAATAAGAAAAATTAAATAATTTATTTATAGTTTTATTAAATGTGTAAATTCATTGTATGCATGTGGATGATCATGAGCTAGACCAGAACTTTTGTTTGTGTTTGGTTTCCTTTTAATTTATTAAATTAAATTATTGGCCTGTGTGACTTTTCTACTCAAAAATATGTAGGGAATGCGTCTCCATGGTTACTTTTATATAAACCCCTTTTTACCCCACACCTGTGTGTGAGTGAATGCATATTTAATGGATTGAGATCCCAAGAAATTAGAGGCAGTTCAAGTTAGGAGCTGAGGCGAAACCAATCCAAGGAGATACAAAGGTGGACAGGTGGAAAGCTATAAACATGAACCTAATTGGTTCAAGGTGTTTCTAAACTAGGTAAGTGGTTAGTTTATCTACCATTAGATAAACTAACCATTAGATTAGTCTCATGATCAAACCCTTTATTTTATTTCTATTAGTTTCATGTTTAATTCGTTATATATGTGTTGTCGCGATCACATAATTAATGAATTCACCAATCATGCAAGATGTAACTAAAATAAACTATATTAGGTTTAAATATTATCTATTACGTGGTTAAGCACTTAATCTAATCCCACTTAATATTAACAGGAATGTGAAAGGATAATAAATGGCAATTTACGCATAAAGGATAAAATACCTCCATAAAATATTAAGTTGGTATAGCCTTACATTACTTCAATTAGAATCGAACCATTGTTCAAAGTGCATGACCAAGAAAAGTTGGGGTGCTTTCAATTATCTTGGAATTATAATTTTTTTTTGGGTTGAGTTCACTTAGTTTGTATAAAGGGTTGACTGCCAAAGCAGGACTTGGTGTAACTAAGAGGAAAAGGTTGAGGAAATCTAAAAGTAAGGATTCTAGGATTGGGGAGTTCACTAAATGGATCAAGGAGGTACAAGTTAAGGCAGTTGGAATTTTAAATGCCTACCTGAAACCTTTAAAATTTCTTGAACAACCAAAGTTGTGGCAATGAGATGGGAAAGATGGGTCCTTGTCACTAGAATATCCAAGAAATGAGGTATTCTGAAGCAATGGTGAGGGATATTGGGTTTCGATAAAATGGTGGGAGGCTAAGGAATATTTATTTATTTATTTTTCTTAATTTTATCAGATAAAGTACTAAAACTATGTTCATATTATTTTTATAAATGAAATTAAAAATGACATCAAAAATATCATTGTAATACATACTTGAGAAGGAAACCTTCTCACCAGCACTAATTTCTAGGAGTGGTAAATGTGCCTTATGGTCATCCTTTTCCATGAAAAGAAACTATATGTGCTGGAAGAACCTTTACCAGAAGTGTCTGGAAATGAGGAAAGTGATGAGGAGATATATTTGTATGAGAAATATCTGAATGATTTAATAGATGTTATATGCCTCATGTTATCATCCATGACCAATGATATCATAAAGAAACATGAAGAAATGGATGATAATAACATGATGTCTCACCTTCAGTATCTCAATCAATAGAAGGTGAGACAAGAGAAGTATGATATCTCTAGTTCCTTGTTTTCCAGTAATCTTGGAGTGTCTGTGCTAGCTGAACCATATGAGGTCAAGATTATTGGCTATATTGAGTGTCTAGACCTCTTAGGGATTAAATTTCTTGATGAGTTGCATATAGATATCATACTATCATCACTGCCCAAGACATTCTCTAGTTTTATTATGAATTATAATATGAGCAATAATGAGAAGAGTCTATCAGAACTTCTTACTTTAATTTTACAAGTGGTTAGCACTAGTGCAGAAAACTTTTTCTACGGTAGTTAATTTTTATTTTTTACGTTGGTTTTTGGTTGAATTTATTACATAAGATGTAATAAATATTTTTTTTACATCATTTATTTTAAAACTGACTTAAAAATCAAAAAAATGAAGTGTTTTTCATGTCGGTTACTCAAAAACCGATATGGAAAATGTTTCAGAGTCGTGATGTATTACGCCGGATATTAAAAAACCGACATTGTATATACTTTATCACATCGGTTATTATATAACTGATGTCCTAAATCATGCCTCCGAAGCATTTATCATGTCGATTATTTGCATAACCGATGTGATAAAGCAGTCTGCCAAGTAGTTTTCCACATCGGTTAAATAATAACCGACATGAGAACATATCTACTACATCAGTTATAAATTAACCAACATAAAAAACTATTCCTTTCCATTTATTATTTCGGTTATGAAATAACTGATGTTAAAATTAATCCTGGTGAATTTTTTATATCGGTTATAAAATAAATGACGTAAAAACCATTTTTTTTAATTTAACCATTCAACCACAATTATGCCCAGCCATAAGAATACCTGAAACTGAAGAAAAACAGTCCAAAACCCCCCCACCAACCTGGACAGACCCCCACACCCCTGGAATCCCCCCAACACACCAGACACCCCCACACCCCTACACTGCCCCCACCCTCCTAGACAGCCCCCACACCCCTGGACACCACCCCACAACTATGCCCATCCAGAAGAATACATGAAACATAAGCAAAATAGAACAACCCCCACCCCACCCCACCTGGACAGCCCCCCCACACCCCTAGACTGCCCCACCCTCTTAGACATCCCCCCACACCCCTGGACACCCACACCCCACTAAACAGCCTGCCCACAACCCTAGACACCCCCACCCTCCTAGACAACCCCCACCCCCCTGGACAGCCCTCCCACCCTCCTGGACCCCCCAACCCCATGGAAACCCTGGATTCCCCCCCCACACCCCTGGACAGCCCTCCCACACCCCTAGAAACCCCCCACACCCCTGGACACCCCCTGGACTGACCCCACCCTCATGGACACCCTAGACACCCCCACCCCACTAGAAAACCCTCCCACACCCCTAGAAAGTCCCCACCTTACTGGAAAACCCTCCCCACACCCCAGGATAACCCACCCACACCCCTAGTCACCCCCTGGACGACCCTCCCACCCTCCAGGACACCCTCTGGACACCCACTGGATAGATCTCCCCCATCCCCAAGACTACCCTCCCACACCCCTAGAAACCCCCACCCTACTAAACAGCCTGCCCACAACCCTAGACACCCCCACCCTCCTTGACATCCCCCACCCCCTGGATAGCACTCCCACCCTCCTAGACACCCCCACCCTATGAACACCCTAGACACCCCCACACCCCTAGACAGCCCTCCCACACCCCTAGAAACCCCCACACCCCTGGACACCCCATGGAATACCCCCACCCTCCTGGAAACCCCCCTGGACACCCCCCTGGACAACCCTCCTCCACCCCCTAGACAGCCCTCCCACACCCCTAGAAACCCCCACCCCACTAAACAGCCTACCCACAACCCTGGACACCCCACCCTCCTGGACAGCCCCCACCCCTGGATATCCCTCCCACCCTCCTAAACACCCCCACCCCCATGGACACCTTGGACACCCCCACACCCCTAGACACCCTCCCTCACCCCTAGAAACCCCCCATACCCCTGGACACCCCCTGGACTGCCCCCACCCTCATGGATACCCTGGACATCTCCCACCCCACTGGACAACCCTCCCACACCCCTAGAAAGCCCCCACCCCACTGGAAAGCCCTCCACACACCCCTGTATGGCCCTCCCACACCCCTAGAAACCCCCACAACCCTGGACACCCCCGGAACAACCCTCCCCCCATCCTCAACACCCCCCTGGACACCCACTGGATAGCCCTCCCCACCCCCTGGACAACCATCCCACACCCCTGGAAACCCCCACCCCACTAAATAGATCGCCGACAACCCTGGACACCCTCTTGGATATCCCCCACCCCCCTCGATAGCCCTAACACCTTCTTGGACACCCCACCCCCATGGAAACCTTGGACACCCCCACACCGCTAGACATCCCTCCCACACCCCTAGACACCCCCACACTCCTGGACACTCCCTGGACTACCCCTAACCTCCTGGACTCCCCCTAGATACCCACTAGACATCCCTCCCCCACCCCCTAGACATCCCTGCCATACCCTTGGAACCCCCCACACCCCTAGACACCCCCTTGATTTCCCCCACCCTCCTAGACACCCCCCTGGACAGCCCTCTCCCACCCCCTGGATAGCCCTCCCATAGCCCTGGAAACCCCCCACCCCACTAAACAGCCTGCCCACAACCCTGGACACCCCCACCCTCCTGGACAACCCCCACCCCCTGAACATCCCTCCCACCCTCCTGAACACCCTCCACCCCCATGGACACCCTGTACACCCCCACACCCCTGGACACCCCATGGACTGCCCCCACCCTCATGGACACCCTGTACACCCCCGTCCCACTAGAAATCCCTCCCATACCCCTGGACACCCACCCCACACCACTGGACACCCCTCCCACACCCCTAGAAACCCCCACACCCATGGACTCCCCCTGGAATGATCCCCACCCTCATGGACACCCTGGACACCCCCACCCCACTGGAAAACCCTCCCACACCCCTGGAAAACCGTCCCACACCCCTAACCCCCCCCCCCCCCCCACCCCCACACCCCTGGACACCCCCTGGACAGCCCTCCCACCGTTCTGGACACCCCCACCCCACTGGACAACCCTCCCCCACCCCCTGGACAACCCTCCCACACCCCTGGATACTCCCTGGACAACCCCCACCCTCATGGACACCCTGGACACACCCCACCCCACTGGAATTCTCTCCCACACCCATGGAAAGCCCACACCCCGGGAAGCCCACACCCCACTGGGAAGCCCTCCCCACACCCATGGACAACCCTCCCACACCCCTAGAAACCCCCCACACCCCTGGACACCCCCTGGACTGACCCACCCTCCTAGACACCCCCCTGGACACCCACTGGACAGCCCTCCCCCACCCCCTGCACATCCCTCCCCCACCCCTGGATACCCCCACCCCACTAAACAGCCTTCAAACAACCTTGGACACCGCAACCCTCCTGAACAGCCCCCATCCCTTGGACAACCCTCCCACCCTCTTGGACACCCCCACCCCCATGGACACCCTGGACACCCCACACCCCTGGACAACCCTACCACACCCCTAGATACCCCCCATACCTCTGGACACCCCCTCGACTACTCCCACCCTCATGGACATCCCGCTGGACACCCACTGGACAAACCTTCCCCACCCCCTAGACAACCCTCCCACACCCCTGGAAAGCCCCCTGACCCCACTAGGCACCCCCACACTCATGGACACCCCCTGGACAACCCTCCCACCCTCCTGGACACCCCCCCATTAAACTGGAAAACCCTCCCACACCCCTAGAAACCCCCCGTCCCACTGGACACCTCCCCACACCCTGAAACCCCCCCGAAGACCAGAATCCATACCAGAAAAACCATCAGAACTAGATCAAAATAAGAAGTAGCGAAAAATTAAATAGTCACATATATAACATTCATAACTTAAAATGTCCACAAAAAACCATAAATCTAACCTAAACGACTACCAAATACACTATTATAATGACAATATTCAAAATTACATTTTACACTACAAACAAACTAAAATCCAATAAAACCTGTAAAATAATTTGACCATTCCACTTGTAAGTGTTTGACATATTGAAAACTAGAGGGTTGAGGGGAATCAAATAGCTACAAATTAAAAGAATAGTAGTTAACATGTATAATGAATAAATCAAATGAAATATTATGGCAAAGTATAAAAGGAAATCTTACAATGTAAATGTTTAAAATGAAATCTTACCATGTAAAAGTTCACAAGTGTTCCAGTTGTAATTATTTAATACATAAATCTTAACATATAATATCCATATTCGAAGACACCTTGTTTTTCATGAAAATTATGTTTGAATGAGTTTAAATTCAAAATATTATTTTTATGTAATACATCAAAAAGTAAAAATTATAAATGGATATTTACCTTTACTTCTACATATTTTATCATGAAACTCATTTTCTTTGTGTTTTTTCTAAAGTAGACCCATCCCCTATTAAAAAATAATATGAATAAAAAAATTTATAATTCATTATAATATATAAAACTATTAACACTAGTAGAAAAATCATTTTTAACGTCGTCAATTTGACGTCAAATTCTTATAAACCGACGTAAAATATTTTTGCAGATACGTTTTGGCGTCGGTTTTTTAAAAACCGATGCCAAAAACCAAAAAAAATTAGCTTTGGCGTCGGTTTTTAAAAAAACCGACGTGAAAAAATAATGAAAAAAAATGATTTGGCATCGGTTTTTTAAAAAACCGACGCGAAAAAATAAAAAACAAGTTATGACGTCGGTTTTTATGAAAACCGACGCCAAAAATGTAAAAAATTTTACAGTCCTATAGATAATCCCCTAAGCTTTGATTTGACTGGTCATGGAGCAAAAACGGAGTTACGGATTAAAAGTTATGGATGTTGGAAGTTGATCTTCTCTAAAAGAAGTGTTAATTAAGTCCAACTTTCAAAGGCCATAACTTTCAATCCGTAACTCCGTTTTAGCTCCACGACCAGTCAAATAGAAGCTTAAGAAATTTTCTAAAACATGGTAATTTTTTTTATGTTTTGACGTCGGTTTTAATAAAAACCGATGCAAAAAATTCTTTTTTTTACTTTTCACGTCGGTTTTCATAAAAACCGACGCCAAAACTGTTTTTTGTTTTTAATGTTGGTTTTTCTAAAAACCGACACGAAAAACAATTTCTTTTTACTTTTCGCGTCGGTTTTTAAAAAAAATCGACGCAAAACTTATTTTTTTTATCTTTTTAGCACCAGTTTATTTAAAAACTGACGCCCAAAAATGATATCGATTAAAATTTTTGGCGTCAGTTTTCTTAAAAAACTGACTCCAGAAGACCAACATATATCCTCTTTTTCATCGGTTTCAAACAAAACCGATGCCAAATAGTATTCACTAATACGCGAGATCAAAATTTCAATTTTTTTCACAACGCGTATTTAACTTTTTAAATTCCCGCCTATATTTTCATACAACTCAATCGAAAATATTTTCATTTACTATATATAAATCTGTTTCTCCTTCATTCATCATTTTCATCCTTTTCGATTCAATCAAGTTTTCAATGCGGCATCAATCGTTAATTTGAATACGGTACGTATTCTATTCATTCATTTTCTTTATTATTAATGTCCTTCATTTATAAGCAACTCGATTAGATTTCATATAATGATGATTTACTTTTATTATCGTGTTAAAAATATAAAACATTCGGATTACATTTT
This sequence comes from Viscum album, assembly GCA_963277665.1. Lineage (NCBI taxonomy): Eukaryota > Viridiplantae > Streptophyta > Magnoliopsida > Santalales > Viscaceae > Viscum > Viscum album. Next base: position 732,637,927 of record OY728155.1, read on the forward strand.
CCAAGCTTGGTGTAAGTTTAATTATCGATCGTCGTTTTTATTATTACATGAGATCTACGCTAAATATAAGAGATATGCTGATAAACAACATATCATTTCAATGGAAGATTGAAAAATAATCGAAATGTGTTTGAAGTATTATGTATATTTTATATCATTTGGAGTATGTGATTTTAACTTGTGTTTATCTTGTTTTCTTTAAAACATATTGTATCAATCGATACTTTGACATGTTCAACTTTTGACGGCCATAACTTTTGATCCGTAACTCTGTAAAATCTCCACGACCAGTCAAATCAAAGATTAGGAAATGATTTAAAACATAGAACAATAAAAATTGCTTTTTGGCGTCGGTTTTTGTAAAAACCGACGCCAAAAATAAGTTTTTTCCATTTACGGCGTCGATTGTTTTCAAGAACCGACGCCGAAACTATTTTTTAAACTTTTTGGCGTCGGTTTTTAAGGAAACCGATGCCAAAAATGACTCGGATGAGTTTATTTGGCATCGGTTTTTTACAAAACCGACGCAAAAAAGCAATTGAAATTTGTTTTTGGCGTCGGTTTACAAAAACCGACGTAAAAAGTCATATTTTTTACGTCGGCGACGTCAACATCGGTTAAAAACCGACGTAAAAAATAAAAAAAAACCGACGTTAAAGACCTTTTTTATACTAGTGTAAGAAATTGAAACTTACTTTTCTAAAATATTCTTAAAACTTTTCCACACATCTCCATGGACAGAGCATATATAATAATGTGTTTTCTCCCTTGGGAAAAAAACACCTAACATCCAATGATCACTGATAAAAGATAATTTAACGTTAGTGGTTTTTTATGTTAAAAGAGAATGAACTCTTTGGCAAAGATATGTTTCATACCTCTCACAAAAAGGCATCATCCAGTAGTGTGTGATTATATGCTGTTCAAATATTTCAGCAATATAAAGCATTATTTGTTCGCCATCCAATGCATGTGGTTCAGGAGAAATCAAATGTGGGTCCATGAATCCATATACATCTATCAGATCATTCTTATCACACATGTTATAAAGATACCTAATAAAAAACAGACATAAGTATACAATTTTAATAAATATAACACAGGTAAAATGTGTTAAGACTTACATGGAAAAAATTTGAACCACGTTGATTCCCAACTTATCTCCAGTAACAAGCTCCATGATATTAGTTTTCATAATCCACACAGTTATTTCACATCCAAAAACATGAGCTTCCATTGGAAACTCATAGTGATCCCCCAACAAATTCGAATATCTTGAAAATATGTCAAGACTACTAGAATCTGTATCTGATGTCCTAGAAATTTGTCTTTGTTGTTGTCTATACAATATTTCTTTACCTTAGAAGTATTCCTATACACATTAATAGAAAAATATATTAGTTTTAAAATGTTAAAACAACTTTAATAGTAAAATAAAATAGAAGATATAACATACATACCTCTATAGTAATGAGTCGCAGAAGTCTGGATGGCAAAATTAAAAAATGGATGATAGTATGTCCAACTGTCGTCACCTCATCTATAGGTAATGGTACTTGAGCTAATCTATCTATAATATCTTGTACAGTTACCCTATGATGCTCTACCTCTAACTATTGATGATGAAATGTATCTCCTATACAATATACCAGCCCATATGCAACTATATGATGTTGAGGATCATCAACATACAACTCAAAATAAGTAGGAAGCTGCGGATGAGGAGTATGATAAGAAATGAGGTCCGCAGGCTGAGGTGGGAGAGTGGGAGCTACTGCCGGAGGTGGAGGATAGATAATGGGGTGTGTAGGGGGAGGTGGAGGAGTGGGAGATGCTGTCTGAAATTTTCTTTGCATGTCTGCAAACATAGACAGTACTGACACTCTAATAATTTCCTCCATCATCGCATTAATATTATGAACTTCAGCCTCCAAGGATTCTATTTTTTATAAACACCCTCAATGGAAGAAGTAAAAGAATGTGGCAACACTTTTCATACCGATACACCTGTCAGATATCCTCGTACATGACCAGGATGTTCGGGCTTTCCCAATGCTGCAGATAAAATATATTTCCTCCTTGCAACTGTAAATACCCCATGTGAGCTCTTATCCTCAAAATAATCCTGTATTAATTAATTGAACATTTCTGTAATGATTCAAATTATATGAAGAATATAGTTAACTTAAATAAATAAAATAAATATCTTGCAATCCTCTCAGCTACGATTCTCGAATTGTTCAAATGATATTTCCCCCCTTTTCCCATCCGAGCTCTCTTCCATTTTTCATGTCTAGATAGAGGGGATGGAGGGGTAACCTCTCTAGATCTTGAAGAATCAACTCTCAGTTTTTGTAATTTTTCCTCCATCATTTGTTCTTCCAATAATGTATACCTTCCCTGAGATAAACTATGAGGGTATACATTTTTAGATTGGATCTCCTGATGAGATTTCCTTGTTTTTTGTAAATTCAGAATAAGAAATCATTAACAAAACATTAATAAGATCATTTATATAAGAAAGCTTATAAAAGATTACATTTCCCTTACCAAAAATGAATCTTTTCTTCTACTTTCAAAAACTGTATCCATGTGTCTTCATCTATGAAAGGATACATATGACATGGATTTTCATGACTCCTATGACCAAAAATGAAATCAGATGTGAGGGTTGATTTGAAATCCCTCTATCTCCTAGAAGCCATCGATAAGCATTTCTTCCTGACTTCTCCATTGTTGGGAATATCAAATTTCATCTGATAAAAAAGAAGTAAAACATATTATACTAGAAACATTTAAATAATAGGCACAAAATAGCAAAAGAACTTACCAAAATCGTCTCACACAACTAAGATATTATCGCTTTGTCCACACTTCTCCAATCATCATACAAAATGCTTACTTTTCTCTTACCCTGAGTTGATAAGAAAATCTTATTTTTTTTTTGCATTTGGACCTCTAGGAATATAATTCTCATCAAACTAAATGAGTATCCTCTAGTCCTACATATGGTAAAGTGATAATTTTGGTATACTTGTGCACCCACGTTTACCAACTCTTGAACTATTTTTCATTATGGGAGCACATGAGGAAGATTGGGGAACATCAAGAGGAGCATGTGAATGTTCCTCCCCAGAGGTATGATTATTATTCTCATCTCCAGAATCATTTGGTTGATCAACTATTTGATCTGTCATTATCCTTAAAATAAAAAAACATTAGTTCAAAAATATAAAAATTCAAATATTAAAATACAAATGTAAACAGAAAATGGAAAATTGAACCAAGTTACGTAATAGTAAACATGGTTAATAAGGTAAGAATATTAAAAAATGGTAAATATGGTAAATGTGGTAAACATGGTAGTGTAATTTTCATTCAACAAAATCGATAAATATATAAATTACTTAAAGGTAAACTATGGTAAGAAATGGTAAACTATGGTAAACATGGTAAACTACACTAAACAAAATTAAAATAAACAAAAACTTCTACTTAATTGTTTTAATACGCATTTTAATAATGGAAAAAATTACAATATATAACATTTTATGAAAATAATAAATGTAAACAAGAAATAAACATATGTTACCTATAATATTAGGAATTTACAAATGGATTGTTTTCCCAAATTCCTTCGTCATTATCATTCCTTATGGAACAAACCATATCTTCAACATTCTCATCATTATGTTCTGATAATATTTTCATGGAAGTAGGGATCTCACATAAATCAGCATCTTCATCAAGTTGATCCTCACTAACATATTGTTTTTTACCTTGTAAAACAACAGACCACTGCATATCTAATTGATTAACTACATAGAAAATCTGTTTTTCATGTGTTTCCATTATAAAAGAATCAGCTGTGTCTTCCAATCTATTCAGATTAACAACTATCATTCCAAATTCATTGTGTCTCACACTCATGTTACCGATAAACCATTTACAGTTAAAAAAATGAACCTTAATTTTAAATTAATCAACCTACCATATTTCTTCAATAACTCCATAATATAAACTTGATGCAGAAACTGGGTTTTTGTCTTTAGAACTCGAAAAATGCATTGCTTCTGCAAACACTGATACACCAATATTCTGAATTGAAATTATGTTTTCCTAAGCTTTATTATATAATTTATAGCCATTAATGTCATAACCAGACCATGTTATCACATTTAAACATAGACCACCCACTATCCATCCTAATTTCTCTGATACATATGATCTACCAAGTAAGGTCTTTTTAATCCATGACAAAAATGTTCTGTTGTGATCATTCAAAATCCACATTTATTTCTACTTTGGATGACATTGTTTCAACTCATTAATATGAACTGTGATATACGGTTGAGTATCATCTATGTTATTCAAGATTTATAATTCTAACTTCTTTATCTGTTCAGCTAACAATGATTTGACTTTCAAGCCATGAATCCCCTTTCCCTCTTTATTAACTCATTCATGGAAAGATGGAGGCAAACCTATGTGCTCCTCCGCAACCAAGTAGATCGTACAAAACTCTACAAACTCCTCAGAAATATACTTTTTAACAATGGAGTCTTCAGGTTGATATGGATTCTTAACATACCCCTTCAATATTTTCATATACCTTTCAAAAGGATACATCCAACGAAGATATATAGGTCCAAAAAGCTTTATTTCTGAAACCAGATGAATCATTAAATGCACCATTATATCAAAAAATGATAGAGGAAAATACATTTCCAATTGAAAAAGTATAGAAATTGCATTCTTTTCCAAAATATTCAGAGAATTCACATCAATCACCATATTAAATATTGAATTGAAAAAATAACACAACTTCATTATAGTCTTTCTGACATGGATGGGCAATATTCCATGCAATGCAACTGGTAGAAGTTGTTTCATCATGATGTGACAATCATGAGATTTCATACCTATCAACTTCAAATCCTTCAATGAGACAAAATATTTAACATTTTTAGAATAACCTTGTGGAACTTTGATATCATGTAGACACTCATAAAGGATAATTTTCTCTCTCTTGAATAATATATGGCAAGCCGGGGGAAGAAATGTTCGTCTTCCATTAGAAGTGTGAGCTAACTCCAAACGTATTCCCATTGATAATAAGTCTAATCTTGCATTTAACCCATCTTTTGTCTTTCCTTTAATATCTAACAATGTTCCAATCAAACTATCACAAATATTCTTCTCCACATGCATGAAATCAATATTATTTTTAACTTCATGATATCTCCAATATGGTAGCTCAAAAAATATTGACCTTTTCTTCCAAATACGTCTATCATTACCAGATTTGTATGTCTTTCACAATATCACATCAAGGTTTTCCACCCTATCAAAATACACATTAGGGGATAAACGTTTTGGAGCAATATCAAATTCTTGTGAGCTATTGAATGCCTTTTTTTGTCTTCTATAAGAGTGATCTATAGGAAAAAACTTTCGATGACCCATGTACACTATTTTCCTCCCATGATGCAATTGACAATATGAAGTCTTTTGTTCACAAATTGGACTTGCTCTATGCCCCTTAACACTATATCTAGACAAATTTCCATATGCTGGGAAGTCATTTATAGTGAACATAAGCACTGCATGCAGCTGAAAATATTCCATTTTATAAGGATCATACACCCTAATACCATCCTCCCATAAAAGTTTCAAATCATCAATCATTGGTGATAAGAAAACATCAATATCATTTCCAGGTTACTTTGGACCAGAGATCATTATACTCAACATGAAATATTTTCACTTCATACAAACTTTAGGAGAGAGTTTGTAAATTACCAATAAAACAGTCCATGAACTATGTGTGCTACAGAGGGTTCAGTATGGATTCATTCCATCTGTGCACAACCCTAGTCTGAGATTTCTAATTTCATTTCCAAATGTAGGATACTGCTCATCGATTTTCATCCATTGTGAACAATCTTTTGGATGACGTATTTTTCTATCACATATCTGCTCATCAACATGCCATATTAACCTTTTTGCATCATGTGAATTAGCAAATAAACATTTCAAACAATGAATTATTTGAAGATACCAAAATACCTTGGAAGGGATCTTTGTAATCTCTACATCATCTTGTGATTTTTCTTTCAACTTATACCGTGATGTCCCACATTTTGGACACTCTCATAGATATTAATATTCTTTTATATATATCATACAGTCATTCAGACATGCATGTATTTTCTTGTATCCCAATCCCATCGGGCATAATATTTTCTTGGCCTTATAATGTGAATCTGGAAGATCATTATCTTTTGTAATAATGACTTTCATCAATTGTAGCAGCTCTTTAAATTTTCTATCACTCCATCCATGTTTCACCTTCAGGTTAATCAATCTTAACACCACCAACAAAACCGTAAAATCTGTACAACCAGGATACAATGGTTTTTAAGCATCACTATATTGACATGCAACTGTCAATTCAATCTCAATTTATTCTTTTAAAATATCACGAATCATTTCTTCAATTCCATTGGAGTTACCATCTTGCGAGTCATCATCATCAGTAGATCTGAAATTTTATCTAGTTTCACCATGCCAAATCCAAGGTTTGTAACTCGTATTAAAACCATGACAAATCATATGATATTTGACCTCTATAATTTTCAACTTCTTCATATTCAAACATTTCAGGCATGGGAAGAAAAAAATGTCACTTCTTGGAACATTTCGTTTAGAAAATTCCAAAAAGGAATCAACACCGTCCTCATATTCATTACTCATTTGATGTGCTGTAATCCAACTTCGACTCATTATAAACCTATAACAAATATCAAAATTGTACATTTTTCTAATATAAGACACATATATATTTTTATGAAAAATATTATAATTTGAATGTAAAAACAATTTTAAAATATAAACAATTCTATGCGTATTTGAAAAACAGTACATGAAAATCATTTTAAAAAGAAAATATAATTAGATATAATAGTTTAAAATTCATCTTGGATATTTTCTTCCTAAGGTTCACAAAGAATACATCCTGGTGAAACTGGATACCAAATTCACCCTTCCGTAAAAAAGAAATATCAAGTATAAATATTAAAATATGTATACATTCACTACTAAAAATTACACAGATCCCAACGGTTTGAAACCATTGTGATAACCACTAAAACCATTGGGGTACCCAATAGTTTCACACACTCTTAGCATGATGGTCGTTTCAATATCCCTATACCAACGATTTACAGGAACTGCTGGTATAGACTACCTGAAGTTAAAATATTCCAACAGTTTCAATGAAACCAATGGGATATATATATATATATATATATATACACACACACACACACACACACATATATATATATATACCAAGAGGGTGTCCAAGGGGGTTGGGGGCTGTCTAGGGGGGGTGTCCAGGGTGTCCAGGGGGTGGTGTCCCGGGGGGGTGGGGGCCTGTCCAGGGGGTGGGGGGATGTCCATGGGGATGGGCGATGTCCAAGGGGGTGGGGGAGTGGTGTCTTGGGGGTGAGGGGACTGTCCAACCCCCTACCCCATTGGAATCCTCCCCCACCCCTTGGAGACCCCCTGGACACCCCCTAGACAACCCCCACCCCGTACAACCCCCACCCCCTAAATAGCACCCCCACCCCTCTAGACAGCCCCCACCCTCTGGATAACCCCCCTACGCCCTTGGAAAGCCCACTCACCCCCCTGGACACCACCCTCACCTCGCTGGACACCCTTACCCACATTGACAACACCCTCACCCCTGGACACCCCCACCCCCCTGGACACCCCAACCCCCTTGGACATCCCCCACACCCCCTGGACACCACCCATACCCCCTTTGACACCCCCTAGACACCCCCACCACTCTGGACAGCCCCCACCCCTGGTCATCCCCCACCCCTCTAGACATCCCCACCCCCTGGACACCCCCATACCCCTGGACACCCCTGCACCCCCCTTGGACAACCCCCACACCCCCTGTACACCACCCCACCCCCTTTGACACCCCTGGACACCCCCACCCCTCTGGACAGCCCCCCACCCCCTAGACAGCCCCCACCCCTCTAGACTGACCCCACCCCTGGAAACCCCCACCCCCTGGACACCACCCCACCCCCTGGACATCCCTACCCCCTTGGACAACCCCTCACCCCCTTGGACACCCCAACCCCCTTGGATAGCCCCCACACCCCCCTAGACACCACTCCCACCCCCTTTGACACCCCCTGGACACCCCACCCCTCTGGACAGCCCCCACCCCCTGGACAGCCCCCACCCCTCTAGACAGCCCCCACCCCTGGACACCCCCACCCCCTAGACACCCCTACCCCCTTGTACAACCCACTCACCCCTGGACACCACCCCCACCCCTTGGACACCCCAACCCCCTTGGAGATCCCCCACACCCCCTGGACACTACCCCACCACCTTTGACACCCCCTAGACACCCCCACCCCCTGGACAGCCCCCACCCCTCTAGATAGCCCCCACCCCCTTCGACACCCCTTGTATGCGCACACACACATGATGGAACACACAAAAATAATAACGTTTCATGATATCACTTCCATGGTTTCTTTTAACAGAAAATAATTTAGCATGGTATAAATGAACACTATGAAACTTACCATGATAGCAAGAACAAAGATAGAAAAATAACATCTCAAAAAAAAATTTAGGTCATCGCGACAAATAAAAACTGAAATCGAGCTGTGTGAAGCTTAACTGAGTGTTGCAAGTCGACCTAATAGATCTGGTGACAATAAAGACAATGAATGATGTTGAAAAAACGAGGCTGGAGGTCACGAATTTGAAGAATCCTTTCTAGGTTTTCCACGCGGGAGAGATGAGTCGCCAGTTGCCAGATTGAAGAAAACAGAATGACTGAATACAGGGCATGATAAATAATTTAAAAGGTTTATCACGTCGGTTATTTTATAACTGATGTGATAAAGTATTTTTTTATGTTTATAACATCAGTTATTTAATAACCGACGTAGAAAAGAATTTATCACATCGGTTATTTTATAACCGACGAGATAAATGGCGCTTTATCACATCGGTTCTTTTGATAACCGACATGATAAATTGCCGATATTTCCTTTATCACGTCAGTTATAAAAGAACCGACGTGATAAAGTGCCCGGATTGGATTTCCATGACAATTATAAAATAACCAATGCGATAAATCTAATCTCAGTATTTTTTACGTTGGTTATTTTATAACCACTGTAAAAAATGAATTCCTATTGATTTATCACGTCGGTTATAAAATAACCGACATGATAAATTGATTTTTACAGCTTTGCACGTCGGTTATATAGAATTGACGTGAAAAATGATGACGTGTTAAATGTTTTTTCCACTACTGTAAGGACATGACGTATGAAAAACCTTCAGTCCTTATGGTGAATAGGAAGTGTATGGACAAGGAAAAGGGGCCTAAGTATTATAAACATTATGATTCCCCCGAGATTTGTCCGAAAATGAATAATAAGATCTAGAGGTAGGGAAAGGAAATGAAGGTAGTATGCTTTTCATGTGGAAAATCAGTCTGCTATAAGAGGAACTGCACCCAGAAGCAAGGGGAAGCCAATGGTGCATTTGTTATCGAGTGAAATATTTCCATTTATACACATTGGGTATTATATACAGCTTGTGGGGATCACATCTATATTCAAATGCAAGAACCAAGTAGATTCCAGAAAATTTCTAGAGGATATGTGGATCTACGAGCTACCAATGGTGCAAGGCTGGACGCTCTTTCCATTGGTGACCACCACCTCACATTTCCTACATAAATGATTTTGGTTTTACATGGTTGCTATTCTATACCTAGTGTTAAAAAAAATAATTGTTGTATGATGTTTGGATACAGATGGGTTTATTTTCATGTTAGTAAGTAAAAGTTGTTTCTTTTATAAGGACAACATATCTTATGGTATGTCACATTTAAATAACAGTATATATGTATTAAATTATGAAAACCATGTATTAGAAATTGATAATGAATCAAGTTCACATGACTCATATAACACCAAGTTGTGGAATCACTATCTTGGTCATGTAAATGAGAAGCATTTGACAAAGATCTATTAAGATGGTTATTTAGACTCTTTTAATCTAAAACCACTTGATAAATGTCACACTTGTTTATAAGGGAAAATGAACAAACCACCATTTAGTGGATAGGATGAAAGGGCCACAGATCTTCTAGGATTGATATACACTAATGTGTATGGACCATTTCTAGTAGAATTTAGAGGTGGATATTCTTACTTCATAACTTTTAATGATGACTTGAGTAGATATAGATATATTTACTTTATGAGGTATAAGTTTGAGTCTTTTGAGAAATTCAAGGAATTCAATAATGAAGTAAAGAATCATCTTGGTAAGAAGATAAAGAAGCTTAGATCAGATCAAGGTAGATAATATCTTAACCAAGGGTTCATCAATTTTCTGTGGGAGTTTGGGATTCTATATCAACTCACTCCACCTTATACACCATGAGGTAATGGTGTTAGTGAAATGAGGAACCGTACCTTTTTGAACACGGTAAGTTTAATGACAAGTCATGTAAATATTCCATTATCCTTTTGGGGGTATGCATTAAAAAATGCATCATACACATCATTCTGAGTACTAAATAAGGTGCAAAATGGAATTTCCTTTCAAGTTATGGAGTGGAAAGAAACCCATTTATCGCATACACGTGTATAGGGATGCAAGGCATTTGTTGAGGCTTTTTCAGGCAACAAACTATCACCCCAGGGCATGAGGTTTGTATTTATAGGGTATCCCAAGGAAACAAAGAGATACTATTTATACAAACCCTCATAAATGAAAGTAAATAACACTAGACAAGCCATATTTCTTAAGAGGGAGCACATCCTCAAAAAGGATAGTGGGAGAAATATTGACTTCGATGAAGCTGATTCTCAAGATACACATGAGTTGGTATAGGAACAAGTTCCATAGGTATCTATGAAAGAAGTAGTTCTTGAGACACAAGTACTACGTAAGAGTGTAAGAGAGGTAAGTTAACCATAAAGATATGGTTTTATTGTCACAGAGGATGGTGACTAATTATTATTGGAAAATAATGAACCTCTCTCATATAACAATGAAGTAGAGAGCTCTAAAGTTATAAGATAGCTAGAAGATATGAATTATGATTTGGATTCCATGTATCAGAACAAAGTTTAGGTTCTAGATGATGTTCCATTTGATGTAAATCATATTCGATATAAATGGGTATTCAATAGGAAAATATACATGGATGGTAAAGTAAGTAACAATAAAGAAAGGATAGAGGCTAGAGGGTTTAAACAGTGCCAAAGAATTGATTATGATGAAACCTTTTTGGAAGTTTCCATGTTTAAATCCATCAGAATCATATTTTCCATAGCATATTACCATGACTATGAGATTTGAAAGATTGATGTCCAAACTACATTCCTTATTGGGAACCTTCAGGAATATATCTAAATGAAATGACCATAAGGGTTTGTGACAAATGGTGATGCCAAAAGGATTTTCAAGTTTCAAAGATCCACTTATGGATTGAATCAAGCATTTAGTACATGAAACATTTAATTTGATGAATCCATAGAAGAATTTGGTTTTATTAAAAATGAATTTGATTCGTGTATTTAAAAAAGGTTTAATGGGAATTCAGTCTTTATCTTAGTAGTATATAACACTGACATATTAATTATTGGAAATGACATACCAGTCTTACAATCAGTTAAAGACTGGTTGAACAAGTGCTTATCCAGGAAGGACCTTGTTAAAAAAGCCTACATTCTAAGGATCAAGATCATTCCTGATAGATCAAAGAGGCTTCTTGGACTAAGTCAAAGTACATATATTGACCAGATATTTAAGAGATTTAGTATTGAACAATCTAATAGGGGATTGGTTACAATGTCACATGGTTTAAATCATTCAAAGAAAATGTGTCCTCAGACACAACAGGATAAATATAGAATGAGTAAGATCCCATATGCTTTAGCAATAAGATCTATCATGTATGCTATATTATGTAATAGAATTGTTTTTTCCTATGCAATGATAATGGTAGGAAGATGTCAAGAAGATCTAGAAGAACAAGATTGGACTACTGTTAATACTATCCTTAATTATTAGAGAATAACTAAGGATATGTTCCTTGTATATGGAGGAAACAAGGATCATGTCATTAGAGGGTATGATGATTCTGTTTTTAAAACATATCAGAATGTTCTGAAGACTCAATTGGGATATTTTTTTTGTCTCAATGAAGGAGCTGTGAGCTTGAAAAGTTCAAAAATAGCTAGTTGTTGCTGATTCTACAGCAAATTCCGAGTATATAGAAGATTATAATATAGGAAATGAATCCATCTGGATTTGAAAATTTTTCTAGAAGATTGATGTGGTACCTAGACATAAATACCCTATCACATTGTATTGTGATAATATTGCAGTGGTGGATCTTGAAAAAGATCCAAGGTCACATTAGCGGACAAATAACATAATATAGAAGTATCACCTCTTTAGAGATTTACATCAAACTGGTGAAGTTGTAGTGATTAGAGTATCCTCGAAAGAGAACATGGTGGACTCCTTGAATAATGTCCTATCTCAGTAGAAGCATTAATATCATGTGGGAGCTAGTGGAATAAATATTTTTATTAGTTGGCTCTAGTGATAGTGGGAGTCTATTGGAGTTGGTGCCCTAGAACCAACTTATTTGTACTTTATGATAAACATATATTCATCAGATGGATATCAATAAACTAATTATCAAATTATGATTGTTCTTCTGTGTAACATATCATGGGATAATGTTCCAAGAGTATTTGTCACACTAAAAGGTCATAGCAGTCCTCCGCTATGATGGGAACCCAAAAGTTTCTTGACACTATTATTAGATATATGTTCTATAACTGGATGATATCCTTTGAGGGACACAAATGATACAAGCTATCAGTGGTGGAAACTAATAATACTTTGATACACCTTCTCATGGTGTATTCCCTTGGTGATATCCAGTAGGATATTATGAGAATGAGATCGGACGGTAGGAAATCCACATTTATAAGTGTCATTGGATGTTCCTATATGTAGACATGTGTATTAGTCCATAGACTTTAAAATTATTATTAATGGGAATTATGACTCACTCACTCAGATGTATTGGAAAAAAACGTGATGATATATGTTCACAGTGACTTATGATATTTTGGGTGCGTCACAAGTAATACTGCATTAATGAAAAATGTGAGAAAGGATTTGTCCCTTATGTTCCATAACGGAAGTTGATATCTCAGGCCCTTTGATAGAAATGATATAACCTTAATAAATTCATAGCCATGGTGTTCTATAGGCATGTTTAATTATAGAGAAGTCAAAATAATGGGAAATCAAGCACATGGGTTAATGGCACTTGCATCCAACCCTATTGATTGGAGATATCGAGAAAATGGGATTCTATTACATGGTAAGTGTTCGTATGATGTGAATTGTCATTGCGACATTAAATTTTTTCTCTATGTATTCCTTGGCATGTTTGTAGATTCTATCCTTGGTCTTTAGGTAGGTTCGCCTAATGCCACTGAGAAAGTGGCCTAGAGGGTCACACTCTAAGTGTATCTAGTATCTTAGTTAAATAATATATTATTCAACAAGTTGAATAAATATTATTCCTGGTTGTGGTTGAATAATTATTCATGGATGCTTATTTTCATTTATTTTGACACTAGTTATTAGAGAGAATATAATGTGGGACGAATAACTAATGAACATTTATTTTCTATTTATTGAATATAATATTTATATATTTATTGGAGAATAATGCAGTGATATTTATTGAATAAAAAAATTTTCATTGTTCAAGGTTCAATAAATATGGTGGAGGATTAGTGGACTGAGTTAAGGGTCCTGTGAGAACTAATAATATTTAATAATATTTTATTAAATAATATTTAATTATAACTCACAAGTTAATTGCATGTTTGGAAATAATAATGCTGCTATTTTTATTTGACATGGGGGTTTCTCTAGGATTAATAAAATAATTATGGAACCTATGAAAATTATTTATTATTACCCTAGTGAAGTAAATAACCAGTTATATTATTCTCTTATTAGCCAAGCACTAATCTAGCGACACCTAAGGAGTTGCACACAACAAATTGGAGAAAATATCTCAATCCTAGAGAGTTATTTATTCTCTAAGAATGATGTCAATAATGAGAGTGATACTCCTTCACCGGATCAAGGAGAATGCTTTGGAAGCATTTCTCAAGGTAATCAAAGAAGGACTTTACAAGCGCAAGGATCTTCCGTGCTCGCACCCGAAGACTCCTTTGACGATGTACAGAGATACGTGGAACACATATGAATAACTACTAGAGGAATAATACACTTGGATTCTATAATTCTATGATGGTACACCTACATATCTACAGCCAAACGAATCAATGAAGAAGGAATCACCATGGATGTAATTCTTTAAATTAATTAAATTAATTATAAAAAAATGTTGATCCTATATCTTGGTTTAGGGTTTCTATTCCTTTGTATAAATCCTTGATTAAATTCCATTTATTTTGGAATTCATCATCATACCGATCCATGAATTTTCATTGAATATGGAAAAAATTAAAGTTGGGCATCATCCCTCCCACGTTTTCACTGAGCCTGGAACCTACGATAATGACATCACTTAAAAATTCATAAAATGGGTTGAAGAGATAGAAATGGGTCTCTAATCATTTAGACATGAATTGTATAGTAGTAGGGACATGGTAGGTCTTGTAAAAAAATTTATAATTATTAAAATAAGGCATATAATAATAAATAATCATGAATAAAAAGAGAAAAGAATGGATGCTCACAAAATTTTTGTATAGAAATGGGTGTACATGGGGGGATTAAGGTGAGAGAAATGGGTCTATACTTATTTATACACAATAAGGGTATTATTGGGGAGTTAAAAACACATACCCTATCCTTATTAATTTAAAATAAAATCACATAATAAGATAAAGAAAATCGGATAAAGAGGAGAAACGAAACAACCGTTATAAAATTACGGCATGGTAACAGGTGTTCTTAGGAGGAATTAATGAGAGATAAAGGTGTATATAATCATTTATACATCATAAAGGAAGTATTTAGGAGGTAAAAAAACATATCCCATCATTAGGAATTAAAAAAATAAATGGGCATAACATAACATATATTCCTGAATAAAAGAGAGAAAAAGAGAATCATGTACCTTAATAGTATGGAACCAAAAGCTTGAAAGGGGATTCTTGAGAGATTAGGGGAACCTTGGGATGGTTATAGAGATAGGAGGGATTTTTAAAGTCATGATAAAAGTATTTTTAGTGAATATAAGTGGGATCATGGGTGGGTTTATATAGGAAAAGAGAGGGATTTCTTTAATATTTTGGTTTTGGACTCTACAAAATAAAACATTTCAAACCAAAAACCTTCCCATGGTTTTTCCCATAGGTTTTTCCAAATAGAAGAGGTTCCCATTATTTTATTAGGAAAATTCTTGGACTTATTAAAATATTACCCTTGCTTATGTGGAGGTGAGTCACATTTTTAAAGAAATGAATTTAAAATCATAAAATATATTATATGTTCTAGAGGATTCATAAAGGATTAATAAAATTAATCAAGTAATATTAAAATAAAAATTTTAAGGGGAAAAATTATATTTAGATGAATATACCCATTATAGTATTTATTATAATATTTTGGGTCATTATGATGTCATAAAACACACTGTATATTTATACAGTATTTAATTTTTACCCGAAAATTCGACAATCTCAGAAAATTGTGAAAAATTCACCATTGGATAATTTTGATGTTATGATTCCAAAACTATTATTAATTTTATATAAATAATTTAATAAATATTTTCATTTTCACTTTTAAAATAAGATTCGACGTTTTTTGAAAAAAGATGTGTTTTTTGACAATAATTTTTTTTTGAACCCTTATAAAAAGTCTATTTCACTTCATAAAAATTATAAGACCATTTATAATTAATAAATATTATTTAATATTAAATTTTATTAAAATACCATTTATTTCAAAAATCCATTAATTCATCATAATTAATCCCTTAATTTAATTTGAATATTACTTGAAAATACGATTTGTATTCAATTGAACCAAACTCAAAATCATTTATAAAGTAATAATAAAAAAATGAAAATAAATTAATTATTATATATAATATTAATATTAATATTACTAGGGACTTTATACATATCCCTTTATTAAACTGGTGTACACTATAAGAGTAAGGTGTACGACGTTGAGACTTTTATGGGGTCGTTCGACGAACATGGTTTGGGCTGTGATCTCGATGAGATTGAGCTTCTCCCATAAAGGGTTTCTCTTATAGTTAATTTGTTGGATCTCAGCTTGGAATTTGTCAAGGTCAAAGCCTACTGATTCTATCTCCCTTGTAAGCTTTGATAAATGGGCTTCATAGGGTACAATCCTACTAGATAATGCCACCACTTCCTTTTTCTCTGTCAATTGAATTTGTTAAATCCCTATATTTATATTAATCATGTGATCATTAATTAACTTCTATATTAAAAATGGTAATATTATTAAATTATTTTAATTCTAAAGATATAACCATGGAAGTTCACACATTTTTCATAATCATATTACATAATAAGACATTTAATTAAATCAAAAAGGGAAACTTCATTTATAAGAGTTTGGGTTGTTACAAAAGTGGTAATATAAGAAAATGGAAATCCTCAGAGTTGAATGTTAATGGAGAAGGATTTCTTATATTTGGTTCAAGAGTATATGTACCACCAAATCCTAAGTTAAAGATGGATCTATTGGATGATTCACAAATATCAACCTTCTTCATCCACTCAAGAAGCACAAAGATGTATCAAGATCTTTGAGAACACTATTGGTGGGACAACATGAAGAAAGAGATCACAAAATATACATCCATATGCCTTGAATGCGAAAAAGTGAAAGTGGAAAGGGAAAATCCAATGGGATGATGGAACCATTACCCATACCTATATGGAAATGGGAAAACATCACTATGGAATTTGTTAGTGGTATTCCAAATACACCATTAATGAATAATTATATATGGGTTGTGTTGGATAATCTTAAAAAGACTACATAAGTCATTGTGACTTGAGATTATTTCTCACTCGATAATCTTTAAAGTATATACAATAGATAAGTGGAGAGGTTTCATAGAACACCACTATTGATTGTATCCGATCAAGATCCCAGATTCACTTCCACGTTTTGGAAAAGTATCCAACATGATCTAAACACTAAAATGAACTTTATTAAAACCTATAATCCACAAATTAATGGTAAATATAAGGAGATTATTCAAACACTAGAAGACATGTTGAGAGCATGTTCTATGGACTTCAAAGGAGGATGAGATCAACATATTCCTCTGGTTAGGTTCTCATAGAATAACAGTTTCTAATAAAGAATCAAAATGGATCACTATAAATATAT
The DNA here is from genome assembly GCA_963277665.1 of Viscum album. Lineage (NCBI taxonomy): Eukaryota > Viridiplantae > Streptophyta > Magnoliopsida > Santalales > Viscaceae > Viscum > Viscum album. The sequence goes on from OY728155.1 coordinate 732,655,450, forward strand.
TTATAGGAAGAGGTTAAAAACACTTACATGTTGGGATGATGTTGGAAAAAAAACTTCTAGGACCTGAAATAGTTGAGTAAATGGTGGAAAAGGTTATGTCCATTCAACAACACATCAATGCTACTCAGAGTTTAAAGAATATCTATACAGATAATTATCAATGAGACCTAGAGTTTGATGTTGGAGACATGGTTTTACTCTATATTACTCAATGGAAGAAAGTTTTAAGATTTGGTAAGAAGGGAAATCTTATTTCAAAATAATCAACCCCTTTGAGATCCTTGATCGCATGATAGCAGTTTCCTATCAACTATCACTCCCACCGAACCCATCTCAATTACATGATGTGTACCAAATATCCCTATTGAGTAAGTACATAACTAACCCCTCACATGTAATATATCTATAGGTGGTACTGTTGGAGAATGATCTATCATATGAAGATCAGACGGTGAAGATCTTAGGTTGTAGAGATAAAATTCTACAAAATAAGATAATGCACCTTGTCAAAGTATTATGGAGAGACCAGAAGCTTGAAGAAGCAACATGGGAACTGTAGTAAGTGATGAAACCAAGTTATCCTCATCTATTTTAGTATGGGAAATGAAAATTTCAAGGGTGAAATTTCATAAGGGGGTAAGATCGTAAGGACCCAAACTATTATAAATAAAATTTACCTTGTGATTTAATTAAATGTATTATCATATAATATGGTTATAAAAAACACATGTACTTATTTTGTTTTATTATATCCAATTGGATTTAACATACCATTAAGTACTATTACTATTGATAATATAGCCATTGAATAGTGACCATATTATTAGTATAAATATGTGATTTTAAGAAATCCAATTGAAACAGACAAAGGATGCGATGACCTTAACTAATAGGATCATACCCGATGAAGCCCATTTATTGAATCTTCTAAGGGAGTTAGAATCTCGAGGATTTTCCCTTGACCAATCCCAATATAAGATCTAATAACTTAATCATGAGAGAAACTATTTACTAGAGAAGTTCAAGATCATTGAGATCATGACCCAAACCATGCACACTGAACTATTCCATGAAAGTCTGGCCATCATGCACCTTACCCTTTAGGGCATTTGCTGGTGTATTAAAGGGACATATATCAAGACCCTAATAATATGGATATTTATATTTTATATAATAATGAATATATTCTCATATTATTATTTTTACTTTATAAATGACGTCGATTTTGATATATTAAAACAAAAATAGTATTTTTGGGTAATATTCAAATTTAATTAAGGAATTTATTATGATAAATTAATGATTTTTTGAAATAAATAATATCTTAATAAAATATTATTATCAAATATTATTTTAATTTTATAAAATGATTGATACTTTTCATAACCACCATTAATTTATTTTTTTATGTATTTCTTTTACAATAATACATAAGGCATTGTATTGATACTTGTAATTGTAATTCTCACTCACTTTTAACTAGGTTATCTCAAGTGTTATATATAATGAAGTAGTTAATGATTATAGATAGAAAGTAATAAATCATGTAAATGATTTTCCATTGGAGTACCTCATAGTTATTTTATATCCGTACTACATGCAGGAGAATCCTACTATAAGTATTTATTTCTAGCTTACCATGTAGTCTTATTTTTTTAAAATTATATAGTAATTTAATTTTATTTCCTAAAATTAAACCAATTAAAATTAATTTCATAAATACCAAAATTTAACAAAACATTTGATCTCTTGAAATTTTGAACTTATTTACTACTTTATCTCAGATATTTTAGGGATGGATTTATTTGGATAAGAATTGACTTCTTCTCTTCTTGCATAATAACATTTTTTAATTTTTTTTACCTCCAATGGCCCGAAGGCCTTCATTTCTTATTGATTTTTTATAATCCACCATTCAAGGGGATATGTGGAACCCTACAAGGCCCATAGGTGTAAGTATTACATGGACCACAGGCCTTTGAGAAATTCATTACACGTAGGCTTAAAACATTACATACAACCCAAACTAACAACTTAGAACTGCTCCTCCCCAACATCTTCATCGTGAAATCAGCTCCCCACCATCACATGGTTATTTGGCTAGGCTTTCTTGTGCATTCACAAGCTTTTCCCAATGGTAGGTGCCATACCCTCTCGTTATTGCAATCTGTTTAGCTTCTGCTATGATGAAGTCTCCATACTCATCCTTCTTCTGGAACTTGTTCATTATAGTTTTTCTGGTTTGCATCTATACTTAAGGTGGCCTGAAGGCCTTGAGGTGACCTGAAGGCCTTACTGACCCAAAGGTCTAGGTGGCCCGAAGGCCTTAAAGGACTCGGGGACCAAATCGGTGGCCCGAATTCCCAAACGGGGGAATAATCCCAGATGCTACAATGCCAAATAGTACCTGCTATAGTTCCAACTACAGTACTACTACAGTTCCTACTACAGTACCGCTAAAGTACTACTATAGTACCCTAGAAATATGCCTTCGCCTAGATTTGATCCCGGGTCGCCTGGATGCACTTAAGGAGTCCTCACCAACTGGGTTGAGGGTCATGTGCTTGTTTTACCCAATATGTTCATTTTATGCATTCTATATAACTAAAATTTCAATTTGTTTTACTTATTGACTCTATAAATGTTCACTATCTAAAACTTTTAACTGCCCCTTTTTTTATTCAAAATTTTCACTGACCATGTTTTCCAATAGTCTTTTCCTTTACCTCTCATTTTTTCCATTAGCCTTTCCCACTTACTAGAACACCCATTTAAATATAACAGAAACTCAATGATATATGTTACATTTTAGTTTTTTAATATTTATTCAAGAATTTGTTTCTATTTATACATTGCATATATATTTATTTGTTTTTTGAGTTAATATGTCTCATTCAAGTGCACGAATGGGGGGATAATAGTAAGTATCATATATAATGAAACATTTTTTCAAAACGAATTTAATCTCATATAATATGTGAGATAAATTTACATATACTAATATAAATTTTAAAAAATTAAATTTATCTTTTGTGCATCATGAGATATTTTTCATTAATAATGGTACATCAATTACAAAATGAAAATATTTACATATATTAGATAAGGTAAATTTCAAGAAACATGATAAATATTTTATAAAATGAAATTTATATCATGTATAAGATCATACCAATTTGATTTACCATTATAGATCACTTAAAAAATGAAATTTATCTCATAAATAAGATGATATAAATACTATAAATGGTGCAAGATTCAGTGATATACTTTATCAGAGCTAGCTAAAAGCACTGATAAAAGGGTTTCCTTAATCAGTGCTAGCGAAAAGTATAGGTAAAGGGATATTTTATCAAAAAAATAACTGTTAAAAGATCCCCTATACCACCAATTTTTTCACACTGATAAAGAGTGTCCTTTATCAGCACTAAAAAAAGGTGGTGATAAAAGCTACCCTCATGAGAGATTTTTTTTTGCATGGATAATGGGAACTTTTTTCTATGCATTTATTCTAGAACTGATAAAAGATGTATTAAAAAAATCATATATCATTAAAATTCATATATTAATATATATTTATATATATTTATATCAATATAAATATAATATATTTTGTTAAATATGATTTATATAAGACTAAATTTTCATTTACACTTAATATATAAGAAATTTAGTAAAACATTGGTTTCAATATAAGTAAAAAATAATATTAATTAATAATTATGTAATTATTATTAAATAATATTCATTTAATAAGAATTGGACAACATAAAAATTCAATAAATTAAGGAACAATCTAAGGCATGTTGAAAAAATGACTTAAACTTCAAATAACCATAAATTTTGATTTGGGTGTCTGTTTGGGCTGTACCACATATGAAATCAATGAATTTGAAGATATCTAGACTAATTTGATCAGAAGAAAACACAATCAGTATTTTTTCAAGGACAAAAATCCCTAAGATGCCTCCAAAATAGATGTTTTTTGTCGGGAAGCCCTGATTTTTTAATATTTCATGAGATTTCAACTTCATTTAAGAGGGTATTATTATCCCCTTTCAATGGATAATGAATTTATTCCCATGGATTACATTCATATATAAACTATGGTTTTTAAATTTTATATATTTTTTCATACTGTGTATTTATTTAATATATATATATATATATATATATGTTTTTACTTATATTTACATATAATAAATAAATTTTACAAATCAATATTTAAACATATATGTAGAAAAATATATTTTTAAATATATAAACCATATAAAAATAAATATTTTTTATTCATTTTATTTAATATAAAAAATTATCCATGTTATTAACCATATAAAAATTCATTCATATATATATATATATATAGACACACACACACACACACCTATACAAATAAAGTTTATATATAAATATGTGTGTATAAATAAACATATTTATTTTTATGTGTATATTCTAATATATTTAAATGAATATATATATGTAAATATTTGTGCATATATGTGTGAAATATAAATGTGTACATGTGTGTAAATATGTACATATATGTGTGTGTGTGTCAATATTGTGTAAATACACCATATATATTTTTATAAATATATCCTTATTATTAAATATAGTATATAAATGTATTTATAATAAATATTTATGAATACATTTTAAAAAAGTTCTATCAAAATATAAAATTTTATTTAAATAAGTATAAAAATATATAAAAATATATAGACATATAAATATATAAAAAGTTGGTCCCAACCGTAAAAGTGGCAGACACATAAAGAAGAAAATACAGGTAAACACACTAGCCCGAGGGCTTAACCCCACAACCACATCCCAGATCCCTCCACACCCTTACCACCCCAACCGAGAACATGTGGCATAAACATATAAATACATATTTAATGCACGAAATTTATATCTAAATATAAAATATATAGACATATTTTTAAAATTTATTTAAAAATAATTATATAAATCATATAAAAATGATTATTATCCATTTTATTTAAAAAAATATCTAGGAATTTTTTTATATTATAAAAATATATGAATATTGATATACTTATAAAAATTTATATATAATGTTTCTATATAAATATGCATGTGTGTACTAATAAAAAGATATATATTTATATTTATATTCTAATATATGTAAATGAATATTAATATATAATATATTTAAATATATATATATATATATATATATCATACACACATGAAAAATGAGCATATATTTTATATATGTATTTTAAAATATAGTTGACAAGGGTGGGTGGGGGAGCAGTTTCAAAAAAAATATTTTCAGATTTTATCAGTACTAAAAAAAGCATTGATAATGGACACCCTTATCAATGCTAAAAAAACACTGATAATGGTCATGAATTTTATGGGTGCCTTTCATTTCAGTGCTTTTTTAGTGCTAACAAAACCCATTTATAGTACTTTTAAAAAAATGATCTGTAGCATAACAACCTTAATTTTTATTTATAACTTTCGATATTTTTATTAATATTTTAATTAAGAGGTCACATAACAAAAGTTTATTTAAATTCATTGGGAAATAATAATATTATTTTTAAGATTTATTAGTTTTAAATACTAACCTATTTAAGTGAATGATATAAATCATGGATATGTCTTAAATAGATCCCCTATTGGAAAATTATTCACCATAGTTTTTCTCGATATATGGATTTTAACTAGGAGAAATATATAATTTTTGAGATCAGAAATTTTGACATGCCAAGAAAGGGAGATTAGGGTTAAATTTTTTTGAGGAGGTGACTAACAGATTATTTAGAGTGAAGGTAGATTCAGTTTGAGGTAAGACCTTTTTTATGATTTCTGTTTCACTTGTTTATTCATTTCTCATCCATTATTTATGTTTTGGTAATTCAGACCTTGCAAAAAAATTATTTTCAAAAATTATTTTGTGGATTTGTGATTTGTGTGATGTTTATTAGAATGATAATTTTGTTGATATTGTTCATAAAAAAAAAACTTATAAGGGGACTTCGGTAGCCGAACCACCCCCGACCACTGTAGGCCTCCTCGACCCATGCCATGCTACAACATGTACATAGAAGTTTCGACTACTGGGATTACATGAGTTCACACAAGGGTGGTTAGGCCTCCTTGGCCACTACATAATCTCCCACACCCTCATCTCACTCTCTCATTTCTCCCCCCCTTGTAGTGTAGCTCTGGTATAAATAAGAGCACCATATAACTTCGCGGTGGTTGGTGGATTGATGATGGATACTTGGGAGGTGATACAACATCAAGTCAAAAAGATGATGGATGTGGCATGAAACCCAAGTGATGATAGTGTGATAAGGTGGTGTTATCCTAGTTTTAAATGCATTAGGTAGATATAGGTCAATTAAGGTGGAGGCAGCGTGATAGGATGGTTCACATTAGCTCTGGATTACAAAATATCTAGGGGTTCAGCATTGGGGAGGCGAATAAGATAGAAGAAACTGGGTGTTGGGTTGTCCGGGGGTGACTGTGGATCCATCCTCTAAGTGGTGCATTGATAATGGGGTTCCTATGGGATGAGCCCCTTATAGGCCACATGATACAGCCTGTCCAACCAGGCAGGTCCCATACGAGAAGCTCAACTCAGAGTGGTCCTAGGTGAGTTTTTTTAGATGGATTAGGTCCCCAAACTAGAACCAGCATTAGGAAATAACATAGAGAATAACAATTATCTAGGGTGGGATGTGGTACAACTACCCCAAAAAACCCAATTATCAATTTTTTTGGGCAATAAGAATCCCAAAATACTTGGGTGAAGGTTTTGGGAGGCATTGTAAGTGGTTTGGTCAATTCCCAACACTGACTTTTCATCAAATTCTCCAGATTAATCCTCAGAACCATAAAAATAAAATTTTTGGAACCCATGAAGATAATATCATCACATATAATTTATTTTTAATTTATATTAATAATTAATTACCTTGTTAGCAATTATTTCTTCATTTTTCGGATGGTAGACCTCTTATTTCCATTTCATCACTACGATGAAAGATTAAAGGGTAGAATCTCTCTAGTTGTGATGTATATGCACTCGACTAATCTTGGAGCATCACTGTATAAATCTATAGGTATTAGCGTGAATGATTATAATGATTACATAATTTTCAATTGATTTCAACTAGAATACCTTCCAAGATTAAAAGATTCTATCATGCTCTCTTAGAGACTTGATAGGGAGTAGGGGAATTAGAGATCTCATCTCTTGAGTGTGTTCAATAGAACTTTATCTCTATGTTTAAGATAATTCTATATAGAGGATTCATTGTGGATAATGATGTATCTTATGATTAATGCTATGAAATTATAAAACCAGGTATTTATATAGCTAGGTTATGAACTTGTAATTGAATATAGTCCCTTAGTGAAAAATTGTAGGCTTGGATTTTATAAATCAAAATGTTGGTTCATTATTTATTGATTCCATTATTTAATATTGATGGTTTCATGTTTCTTCCACTTAACATGATTTTTTAAATATTAAATATATATTTTTTATTTTATAATTATTTATATATTCTATCTTTTGTTTCTTATGCAGGCCTATTAATTTGGGTTCCTACTTTTGGTCTTATGCACTGGGTAGGTTTGCTGGCCCACTACTGTTGTGGCCTACCTCTATGTGTTCCATTCTATTATTCCTCAAGGTTTTTATCCCATCCATTGATCAACCAGATCCAATGGTTTTTCTTTAAGGATTTTGTGTTTCTTTAATATGTTTCTTCACATTTTGTTTTTTATGTTAATTCATATGCTTTGTTTTCCACCTCTCTACTACTTCTGTATGGAACAAGTTTCATTGGGATTATATTTTTTTGACTGTACTTCATTATCCTTCTACACACCCATATATATTCTCATTTTCAGTAGTTTCTTCAAGGATTAAACCTTTTCTTCTCCTCCATTACAACCTCACCTATCATATTAAAGGATAGAGTCTTCATTTTTTTGAGAGAGAGTGGTTATTTATTTTTAGCTTATGACTCTTCAATTTAGAGAGATATTTCAATAGGAATAAGAGGATTCTAGAGATTTGTTCAATGGAATCATTTTCATAACCTATATTACCTTATGGTGGTTAGCTAGTTTCTTGAAAACTCAGAGGCACACTATATCTGGATCTAGTCCCTCTAACCTAGAACTTCTAAGCCCAATATATAATCCCTTTCGGGGTTCCATCACAAATCTAATTTATGATAGGATGATTAGTTCATACAAGATTATATGTTATCTAACAATCCTTAAAAAAGTGATTTTCACTGAACAATACTCCCCTCAAACTAATGAAAATACAACCATCCCTCCCATTCAATGATAATCCATATGATCTAAATCATTTTACAATTACACCAATATTTATCTCTTTATCAAGGAATGCTTCCTGACCACTATAATGAGTAATACTCTTGGCACAAGGCACCAACATGGATATGCATATTCTATATTGAGCCATTATTATCATTCTCAATCTTTATTTTTGGATCTTCCACTCACATTGCACCCGTGCTTTACAATGTCTCTGATACCACTTATTGGGATCCAATTATTCCATTGAAAACATTCCGGTACTGATATATAAGCCCATATAGTGTTCCTAAAACTAATTTGTGATAGGAGGAGTATACCATCCAATATTATATGTTAACCAAATCTCTTTTTAGAAACTAATATGGGATTGGGGTTTTACCCAACCGACTATGAAAATGATTCAAATATTTTATGCCTTAATATAGGTGACTATACGACTTGAAATTATTTGTTATTTGATTATGTGTTTCTTAGTATATTTTTATTTATTTATCCTAGGGCTATGTGAGTGATTCTATTTAGTTTTTAGGTGTATGATACAATCCTAAAACTTTTCTTGACTGCATCTTCTTAAAGTGAAAAGGACTTCATTCTCAGGTAGCTTTCATGGTCATGTTATTTTCTTATCTCTTTCTCATATCTATTGTATCCATAGTTTTTCTTATTCTTCCAAAATAAAATAATTTTTTTGTTTTCTTGATGTGGACATAGGACCAACACAGTCTGAAGCACATAAATAATTTTTGTTCTTTATTTTTACAGAATTTTTTCTTATTTTTTATTTATATATTTATATAATTTCTTTTAGTTTTCAATTTACTTTTCATTAAAATTGTGTCCCTAAACCTAATATAGTGTAAAAATATATTGGGTGAGGTTTTTATCATCCAGACCTACCTCTATCCCAAGAATTGGCATTAGTGGAAGCACATCAATTTTAGTGATGTATTCAATTAAGTTTTAGGTTGAGAAGTTTGATGGAGAGAATGATTTTAATTTATGTGAAGTTAATATAAGATATTTTAATGTCCATAATGAGATTGTAGATACTCCATTAGTCCCTAATACACCCATAGTTACTATGTCCAGTGATGGACATATGACTACCACATATGTTGATGATGAACCTAACATTCTTGAGAAAGTGAATTATGTGTTACTGTTATCTTTATGAGATGAGGTCCTACATGACATTTATTATGAGTCTATTACTAATAAATTTGGTTGACGCTTGATCACTAATATGTGACTAAGTTCCTTCTTGGTCATTTGAAAAATAAAATTAGCCTTTATACTTTTAATATGATTACTGAAACTTCTCTTAGTGTCCACCTCGAAGGGTGCAACAATATTTTTCTTGAATTAGATAATATATAAGTTTTTATAAGTGATTATGACAAGAAAATTACTCTATTTACCTTTATTAATGAGTCTTTTTATTCATTTAAGTATTCCATGATGCATAGTAGGTAGTACATTACCTTAGAATAAGTTAAGGAAGCTGTATTATCTAAGGGTCTTCAGACCTTGTACTAGATAAAGAGGCTAGTGGGGTCAATACTAACCCCTATTCGATGAACATTAGGGGACCTTTTAAGAATAATATCAATGATAAAAGGATATGATTTAGTCCAGTAATTTTTAGTGTTATGTGAGTGGTAAGATAGATCAAATTATGAGATACACCTCTTAGAATAACCCTAGGAATAGTATGATCCATAACAATATGGTATGCCACATTTTGGGAACTTCCACTATCTTGTAATTGTGTTTAGAATCCCTTGGAGTAGGTTTAGGCAAAAATATAGGTTTTATTTCTTCTACATTACTAGTACTAGATCTATATGTGATTTGTAGGGGCCCTTTTTTGGAGGAAAGGATGTGGTTTAGTCTAGTTGTCCAAGCTTCTTGGGCTTTGATCGAGACTTCTATCCACTTGAATTCCTAAGTTTTATTGTTGGGTGTTTCTGCTGCCATACCGTTAGCATTTTTTATCTTTATTTTTGATTTTCAAGATCACTGATTTTAATCACTGAGGAAGTTTTCTTTCTATTTTTATTGCATTTTTTGTGTTCCATTTGATGTTACAACTTCTTTGGCTAAGGTAGAGGCTCAGGTAATGGTTGATAGGCTCTAATTTTTTTTAATTTTTTTTAAATTTATAATCATTTTATTATTAAATAATAATATATGAGAGGGTATAAGAAGACATGTGCCACCATGACACATGATAAGGAACTTTAATTCTATAATGACAATGTTAATTGCTTAGGTATTGTTTTTTTAGTGAAAACTATGCGAAACAACTTATAGGTTACAACGGGTTTGGTTTCCAAGAAAATCACTATTTTTTGTCAACATTTTATTTATAACGGTGGATATTTGTAGACATTTACATGTTTGGGTTTCACAAATCAAAATTTCATTTATTTATTTGTTGATACCCCATAGTAATTTTTACGATTTCACATTTCCTATGTTTCCCATGTAATTTTGTTTAAATTTTCTATCTAATTCTTATATATATATATATATATATATATATATATGGGATTTTTTTATTATGTGGGTCTGTTGGTTTAAGATCCAATTATTAGGATTGTTTGTTATGTGGGTTGGTTATCTCGATAATCTTATGGACTTATTCTATATAGAATGTTCTTCTATTTCTTAGGGTTTTATCCTTTCCATTGATAAGATGAATATAATGGGTATTCTTTAGGGGGTTTGTGCTTCTTTTTTTGTGCTTTGTGGTATGTTTTAGGGTGATTTATGTTCATTTTCAACCTACTCTCTACTCATGCCACATGGACCTGGTTTCATTATGATTTTGTTTTCCAAGATGTGATTTATGATACTTCCATGAACCCTCCTCTATAAACATTCCCCTGGGTTTGTTTGAGGATGACACTATGACTAATTTTCCATTATGGCCTCATGTATCTTCTTGAGATGCCAATTCTTAATTTTTTATTGAGAGAGAGACTCTTTTTTTTTTCTGGCTTATGGATATATAGTTTATAGAGAGAGAGTTGTAGAAGAAGAATGGTTTCTTCGATCTTTGTTTTTATGAAATAATTCCCATAATATATTTTGCCTTCCGGTGGAGAGTTCGGTTATTACAATATTAGAGGTGGAGTGTGTTGGTTACTCAACGATTTTCAACCTTGACAGATCCAATCATCCCTTCTACTGAGTGATTTCAGGTTTTTAGTGTAGGATTGTGTTAGTAATCCTTAAACTTATTTTTTATTTAGTTTTTTGTTTCTTTTTCTATTTTTCTTCAGTTCTCCTAGTATTGAGTGAGTGAGTCCCTCTATTTTTAGGGGTATTTTACTATCCTTAGGATCAGTTTTAATGTAGATTATTGGAGTAAAAATAACCTCATTCTTAGATATCTTTTATTGTCATATTCTATTTTTTTCCTTCTTTATTTCTTATAACTGGTGTATGAAGAATGTTTTTTTTCTACTGCATAATAAAATAATATGTGGTGGTGTTCTTACCATGTACATAGGACAAAAATGGTATAAAGCACTCAAATACTTTATATTCTTTACTTTTACTCATTTTATTATCATTGTTTGTTTTTATATTTTATCAATTTTCATCTAGTTTTCATTTTCCACTATTCTAAATCATGTCCCTAAGCTCAATCCCACATAATCATTTATTGGGTGAGGCTTGTGTCATTCAGACCAAACTCAACCCCAACATCCTTAACCAATCACTAAATCCTCTGATAATCCCATGTATAATAATTATTATAATAATTTTATTATTATCATTATTTCCATAACATTCAAATCACTCGTGGATAAAATAAATATCATATACTAATCAAATAAATTAATATTTTTAAATGATATTTTATATATCATTTTCACTAAACAATCAGCTCTGTTTGTCTTTCCTCCTTGATATTTATCAAACCTAAAATTATAAATATTCATTTAAATAAATAAATATCATGACATTATTAATTCAATAAATAAATAAATAAGTAATATATTCTCTAAAATGGAGAAAAAATATCTATTAATATGCAAGTCATATATTTATTTTCTCGAATAACTAGTGATAAAATATATATTATCAACATAGCCTAAATAAATATTAATTCTCAGAACCAAAGAATAATAATATTTTCTAATATTAAATTTATATATAATTTAATTAAGGTTCTAGATACACTTAATGTGTAACCCTATAGGCCATATTCTTAGTGGAATTAGAACGAATATGCCTAAAGTCCACGATTAACATCTAGAAACACATTAAAGAACCCATAGATAAATGAGTTAAATGTTACATTTTTAATAACCTCCTATGAAATATCACTTTATAATAGAATCCCTTTATCTCTATTTATTATCAATTTGGTTGCATTACATGTGTCATGAACCTATATTCTTGAATCTCTTTCTTTAAATTTCTAAAAATGAAAATGCTGATTATAAATTTCCATGGCCATGAAATTAATAGATCTATTATATTCCCATCAAAGGAAATGAGATATATACTTCCATTAAACCAGGAAGGGGAAAATCCTTTATTGACTTATTAATTAATGCCACATCCCTCACGACACACCTAAAACATGCTACTTCATCAGGAACATATATCATCATAGTTTTCACTAATAAATTTATTAACCCAACACATGATATAAATTTATAATAATCTCAAGCCTAAGGAAAAATACACACATTGGAACATCCAATGACACATATAACACATGGATTTATTATTGGAAGGTATGTTCTAAAAAAATCCTCTCTTAGATATTTCCATTGGAAAACTTAATGCATAGAATTACTAATGACTTATGATCCCTTAACATTGATAGATTGTGCCATTTTTGTCCCATCATATGATATTATCCCACTATAGAAATTGTATTTAAGAATAATTTCATAACACTCCATAGTTACCATCATAGTGAGGAACTACTATGACCTTTCAGTGTGTCAATTACCCTAAGTACATTATCACATTGAATGTTACACAAAATAACAATAATTATGTGACACAAACTTTATTAATATTAAAAACCATGAATATAAAGGTAGTCATAAAGTATAAAGTGTTGGTTCTAGGGCACAAACTCCAAAATACTCTAAATTGAATTAGATTCAACAACTAACAACACTCATTCTATTATATCTCAACTAATGTTCATCCTTTTGTTGAGATAATGATTTATTCTAGGGATCAACCATGTTCACCTCTATATAAAATATGCTTACTGTGACCACACCTTTTTATGAAAAATCCTTAAAGAGGTAATACTTATTAAGTATGTCATTCATCCTTTGATGTGATCCTTGGTTCCATGGAAAGGTGCACCACTGTATTATTATCATAATACAATGTGATAATGTCATTAATTCATGAAAAAACATCAATATATTTGACAAATTTGTCAATAAAAACCGCTTCTTTAGATATATCATAACAAAAGTATTCTCATAATTCATTGTATAATAGATAATTATTGGATGAATTGGGATCCTCCTGTTCACAACTATTCTGTTGAGGCCAAATACATATCCTGACATTAATTTTTGATCATTATGACCAATATAGAATATAGAATCTATATATCCCATTATAACTAGCTTATCATCCCTTCCATACATGAGGAGTATATCTTTAATACCCCTTAGATACTTAATAAAATCCTAAATAACTATCTAGTATTGTTCTCCTAGATCTACATGATATGTGTCTACCATGCTCAAGGAATAGAAAACATCAATCCTAGTTTATAACATGACATACGTGATATAAACTATCACTAAATCATTAGTCATCATACTAATAATTTATGTCTCCTATTTTGGTTGAGAACACACTTTCTTGTAGAGATGTGTTCCATGTAACACTAGAACGATTACCCTATTAGATTGTTCCATACTAAATCAATTCAATATCTGGTTAAACTATGTACCCTAACATATTCTAATAATACTCTAAGATATATGAAAAATGATCTTGATCCTTAGGATGTAGGCTACTTTGTCTAATTTTTTCTAGGTGAATCACTTTTTCAACCAATCCTTAACTGATAATAAGACTATTATCTATTTTACAATGAGTAATATGTAATCAACATATACTACTTAGAAAAAAACCTTACTCCCACTAAACATATTGCATAAAAAAGGAACATATTAATTCTTTATTAAATAAAATTCTCTAATGGATTCATCAAAATGAATATTCCATGAAATAGATACTTGTTTTAACCCATTAATAGATCTATTTAACTTGTATATTATATTGACATCCAATTGAGTCAGAAACCCTTAGAACCATCTCATATAGGCCTATTTTATAAGGTTCCCATTAAGTAAAATCAACTTGATATTCATTTGAGAAATATCATAGTCATGGTAAAATGAAATGGAAAAAAATCAGATGGATTTAAGCATATAAATTAGAAAAGGGTTTCTTCATAGTTTATGCTCTGATGTTCTTTAAAACCTTTATCCACTATTCATTATTTATAGTTTCAAACTTTACCTTTCATGTCTAGTTTCTTTTGAAATACCCATTTTCACCCAAATGGATTTAAATCTTCCAATATATAAACCCAAACATAGACAAGGTTTAGATACCTGGAATCTATCTTAGTATTTCAAGCTTCATTCCATCAGGTGGATTCTAATCTACCCACTAATTTATTATAGAAAATAGGATCATTATTATCAACCAATAATGAGTCACCATAATCATTGACTATAAAATCAAATCTCTCTATTTCTTGAACTTATCTTCTGATCCAATGTAGTTCTTTGGTATTTGGAATGACCACTTCCATAGACACTTGTGGAAATTGTTTTCGTGCCAACTCTTAAATATCTTGAGCATTAACTTCATCAAATTCAATCTTTCATCAACCATCCCTTTTATATATATGCCCCCACTAAAGGATTATGAAATATATTTTCACTATTACCTTCTCATACAAGGGGTAATTTAGATAATATCCCATTGTATACTTATAACATCCAATAAAGATATTATTTATTCCCTAATGTGTTAGTTTGTTTCCAAAAGCATCCACAACAAAATCTTCATAGACGCATACATGCGTATTCAACAATAGGAGTTTCTTTGCACTACAAAACTCAAATGCAATCCCATTTTATGCCTTATTTGACACACTATTTAGTCTATACACCATAATCCACAATGTATACACCTAAAAGGATAATATAGCATCTGAATGACTCATCATATACCTCTCCATGTATATAAAGGTGTGGTTCCTACTTTCACTATCAACATTCCACTATGGCGTAAAAGGATGAGTGAGTTGAGATAGACTCCCAAAATCCTATAGATAATTAATTAAATATTGGTTAAGATACTGTCCAACTCAACCATATCAAAGATTCATTATATTTATTCCAATTTTATTCTATACTTCATTATTGAATTACTTAAATTTCTCAAATGATTTGGACTTGTACTTTATTAATTAGGGTAACCATATATACTTAAGTCATAATTAAAAGTAACAAAGTAACAATACCCACCTATGTCTTTTACTGTAAAATTATACCTACATCAGTGTGTAAAATTTTTAGAATATATATTTCCCTCTCACCCTTACCACCAAAATGAGGTTTGGTTATCTTACCTTGTAAATAAGAGATACATCCTTCAAGTGTTTTTTATTTAAAATAATCTAAACAGTTCTCTTGATAGACCTTTATCAAGAACCTATCATTTACATGAACAAGTCAGAGATTCCACAACTAGGTGTCATATGTGTATTAAAAAATTGATTTTTTACTAATTATTAATACTTTATTATCATATTTTACAACATCAAGACTGTTATTGAGATGTTTCATACTATAAAATATGAAATATTTGGAAAAGTATTGACTTTTATTCTCAATTTTAAAAATAAAACCATCCTTATCTTGGAAGGATAAAGAAATAATGTTTTTGTAAATGCTTGAAATATAATGAAATATCCTTAAAACCAAGATCATTTTTGTTGGAAACATTAGGTGGTAGTCTCTTATAGCTAAGACAATTATTTATGCTCTATTTCTAGCTCAAATATACACATCTCCTCTAGAAAACATTTTAAATATACATGGTTCATGTATTTGAATTAAAATGTGATCACCAAATTCTATATCTAATACCCAATTGGTAGATATGAAATTATCTCACTTGATAACCAGCACACCTGAATCATCCTTTTTCTTCTTCAACTAGGCGTATTTCTTTTTCCAATGACCCTACTTGCAACATGAAAAACATACTATATCCCATTATTTCACCTACCTTTTTATTATCCTCTTCTTAGAAGGATAGTTACTAGGAACCTTATACCTAGAGTGATACTTGGGACCTTTTCCTTATACTTCCTCTTATTCACTACGAGGACTCTATATTATTCATACCTCATGTCCTTATCCACTAGGTTTATCAAGGTGAGGATTTTTGGGAGATACTTATCAGTATTTCAAATTCACAGTAAATCCAAATATTTTTTTTGGTAGTGAGGATAATTTGATATTTTCAAACAACTCATTAGGTATTTTAATACCCAATATGTCTGAACAATCAATATAGTCAATCCTTTTGACTAAATGAGGCCCATATAGCACCCATTATCCAAGATTTCATGTGAGAAGTTCCTTGGAGATCTCCTATATATCTTTTTATTTCCTAATCCTAATAAAGAACATAGATGTAATACAACATGAAATATGCATTTATTCCTTCATGTATCTTTAGGAATAGATGATAACATGAGATACCAGATATCTTGTGCATCATCAAAGTGTTTTAGGTAAAGAGAGAGTTCCTTTTCACTGTCCTCCTTAGAAGGAGGTTTAGGAATAAGGAACTATAACATGTATACTTTATGATCTTGGTATAGTACTATTCACAAGCACCTATACCACTCCTAGAAATTCTCATTGGTTATTATATTATCTTTCTATAATATAGATCATAGTGGTAATGTCAAAGTTAAATTACTTACCATTTTCTATAGGAAATAAGAACATATTTTCAGTAATTTATACAGATTACCAAAATAAGTGTCATAATAAATTTTATTTATTAATCTCCCACTATTTTATAAATTCAAAATACCCATCACCATTGGATTTGGAATTTCCTATTACATGGATATTTTAGTAGAAAACATCCACATTTCTCTTATAATAACCCATACTTTGTCCTAACATAATATTCAAAGGTATTTATATATGTGGGACTTTATAGCTTCTATAATTCATAGATCCTTAATATATTGAGTGGACTCCACAATCTTGAAATCCTAGAATCATATTATCTTAACACCTACCTATAAGTTACACTAATTCCTACTTGGGCTATCAAACCTTGATGTAAACTTAGTTAATTAAACCCAAAACTCAAGTTTAAAACTCCCAAATAACTGAAATTATTTTGAATTGGTCCAAACATGTACTTTGAACCACATTTTTATTTTAACCTGAGTAATTGAAGTCTATACCAACATAATATTTTTAATGGTTTTTATCTTTATTTATAAATATTTTCCATTTTATTCTTTTTTATGATTGTTTATTTAATGTGGATTTTACATAAGTGACTAACCATGTCTTGATAAAATAGTTTACACTACATCCAATTTATTTTAATGTCATATTTAATGATTATTAATTCATTTATTTATGTGATCATGATAATTTATCCATAAAATTTGACCATACAATGGACATAAATGTCATAAATTAACATGGAATGATTATGAGGTTTCTAATAGTCAATTTATCAAGAATAAAAAAATATAGCCTCTGAATATTGGGGAATAACTCCTGGAACCACAAGACTATTTCAGTTACAACATTCCACATGTACTCCAATGTATATCCCATGTTTGTCTCACCTTGGATCTGAACATGAGCTGCCTCCACTCTCCTATGAGCTCTATCTTTTACATAGAATTGACTAAATCATAGGTGAGGGGAACAAGGGGTATGGTTTTACATAAAATAAACAACATTCATTCATGATATTAAATAATAAAGAGGAAGGGATTACGTGCAGGCAATGATATTAATTTACAAATAATTACTATAAAACCCCATGGAATATTAATTAAATCAAAATAAATCAAATAGATACATAGTTCAGTCAAGATCATGATAATTAAAACATGAAATGAAGAAAAATTTAATAAAAAATATCTAGATTTCATTTATATACATTATTAATTAATATAAACCACTCGAATTAATAAATTAATTATCTTATTAATTTATTAATTCTTAATCTTCCATTTTAACAGCCCTGGGAATACCCATCCAATATAATTTCAAACAAATTAAAATAACATAATTTTATTTAAAATTTAATATATATATGGAATGTACTAAAAATGGACATGAATAATACCCTTTTATATTTTTACATAATATGTAATGGAGGTAACATGGTTAGTGAAACTATGGTTCACATACATGATGTCACACCCAATTTTTTTCTTCTTCTCATGTCTTAGTTTTGATCAAGTTAATTGGAAATATAGAAACTTTTCTTGGGTTTTGGGTGAGGTTTATTTTTAATTTTTAACTTATATATATTTATAATCATCCTACCATGAGTTCCCCATAGCTTGTTTGGGATTTTTGGAGAAAAGGGTGGTTACTTCATGATTTGGGCCAAATGTGAACCCATTTCCAGAGTTAAAAACCAAATTTGTTTCTTTTATAACTACTTAATTTTTCAATATTTTTCACTCATTCTAATTCCCACTTGTACTAAAATGACATAATCAAACAACCATATCCTTTTTGACCCCTTATAAATTAATAATCATGGTGAATGTGGGTTATTTATTTAAGTATTGGGCCAGCCCGTGGGCCCATTTCCAGTTTTAAAAAATAATTTGTTTCTTTTATATCTTATTCATTGTTTTATAATTTGGGATGATTACACCTCCAAATCAAGTCCAAGAACCCTAGGCGCACCCTCATGTTCCATTTTCCATCTTTTGATCTTATCTTAGTCTTAGATTTGGTCAAAACGTCTCAATGCGTCTGAAATCGTCAAAATTTACCAAAGTTAATTTGTCTCAATCATAAATCAATAAATTTGTACTCTTTTTTGCCAAAAATCTTATTTCCCTGGTTATTCTTGAGATTAATATCCTCTAAAAGGAGTTTCAATCCATTATATTTTCTATAAGGGTTCATATCTAAGAGAATATGAAGAGTTTTCTAGTTTCCTTGGTGAGATTACTTCTCATTTCTCCTCCCTCTACCTCATCCATTCATTATTTCTGGATTTATATTCTCTTATAGTCATGATAGACCAGGGGTTATGGTACAAAATAATTTTTTAGGGGGGTTTTTTTTGTTTGGGGCTGGTTTTCATAGGTTTAGGTTTTATAAACCCTCAGATGGTGATATCGGGTGTGCGTTTCCATTACGCCCAGGATTTGAGGTAGGATATCCCTTGCACATGCATTTATCATTTAAGTTTCTAAAATTTTATTATTTTTCACACCTAATATATACGATTTTTATTCATCCTTTAGATAATTTTCTTGGTGTAAAAAACGGTTGTTTTAAGCCTTGTATTGTGAATGGTTGTGTAGTTTTTTCATAAAAGTGCTCACCAAGTGTTTGTTTTTATATTTCGTTATCTTTCGCACATGGTTTGTGAGGTTTAGAACCTAGTTTATGGTATTTTGAAAATTTTATAGTATCTTGAATAATATATGGTATGCAATTGGGTTTTTTATTCCTTTTCACGTGCTTCAATTAAATTCTTTTGTTTAAAAGTGCATGTCATCTGTTCGGTAAATTGCCCAGTTTTCTTTTATGTGTTAAGTGTGATTTAAAAATTATTTGTTTGGATTTATAAATGAATTTTAAGAATATAAAATTTTATTCTTGGATCCTTATATGTATTTATATTGGGATTTTGGTTTTACAAACAAATGGGTTTAGGTTTACAACAAGTTTTGTCCCGAGTTGCCGGAAAATGGCCCGTTTCACATCCTTGTGAAAATGTTTGGGTTTTGAATATGTAACCTGAATGCTTTAAGGGATTTATGAAAGTGGTTTTTTGTTTTAAATAGTGTTTATACACATCCTTAATAATTTTTAAATTCATACATTTTTTAAATGTTAGTTTTGAGAAAGTCTTAAAGGTCCGTTTGGCAATTTTTTATTGTAAAAATGGTTTCCATGTGTATTTCATGTTCTATCTTTTGGGGCCATTTTATGGTCCATGAAATTGATTTATTAATTGGTTTTGTGGTTGAAAAATCTTGTTTTATATGTTATTTATGGTTTTTTCCTTAAAATATATTTTTTGAATGGATTTTATGTGCAAGGCCTCGTTATACTTTTTGAAATTGTTTTATGAAAAATTAATGTTGTTTATTTATCCGTGAAGGAAATGTGAGACATATGTGTGTCCTATTCATTGTGTTTATGCTTTTTAAATGTAATCTTAATGATAAAATTGTATTTTATATATGTGTAACTTGTTTGATCACAAAAAGGGAAAACCTGGGTATCTAGGTGGGCAAACATTTACTAGTTTGCTAGTGATCCAGAAGGGTTTTGTCCCTGTTTCATGTAGCAAGTTTGACGATGAAAACAATAACTAAACTATGATAATGATGATGTTTAGGACCAATAGGTTATGTATTATTCTCCCACTATTGTCTCATGTAAATGATAATGGATATTCATTATGGTTACTTTTATATAGAGACGCGAGGTACATGGGCCCCACAACGAACTAGTTCCTAGGGGTGTTCTTGAAACTTGTGCTCATTGGATATTTTGTATTCTCCATTGGAATATAGTGTGATTAGTTGGTAAATTCATCAATATGTGTGTTTTATTTATAATTTTACCTTATTTAAATCAACCCTCTTGAAAAATATTTTCATTTTAAAGTTGCACCTCTTTGAAAAATTGTTACTAGCATTCTTGTTTATAAAACATCCAAGTTTTTGTCTGATAATTATTATAGCATGAAACCTAATTTAAAAAAAAAAATACTTTTATATATTGTATTTAAAAATTGAAATTAATGTTTATTTTATTTTAAAGGAAGTGAATTTGGAATAGAATGTCAGGACAACCTACTGAGTTTTAATAGTAATGCCTATAGTCTTCTTCTATTTATAGCCCTTGTGTAGGTCACATCTTGAGTTAGATCACCTTGGGAAATGTGTGATCATTGTGTTGGAGAGTGACCAGTGAGTTTACCTGAACTTAGTTGGTTATTAGGTTTGTGTGGTTGAGTTGTTGGTTTAGATTTACTTTCAGTTTTTTGTACAAATAATGTTCATCTCAATTTTTTATGTAAATGTATATTGGGCTGTCTGTTTCTTTCTGTTGTTTGTTTGATTGTTTATATTTGGGGGAAATTGTTACCTTATGTACTCTATTTATGACCTCATTTCTTATCTCCATCCTAGGAGGATCAGAAATGCCTCTTGGGATTTGTCGCAGGCTAGCCAGGGTGACCAGTTCAGGGTCGACTCGGGCTGGTTCGTGACAAAATGGTATCAAAGGTGGTCATCTCTTAGAAGAAATTTCTTTTTAGAATTCCCTTGTTATTTGCGGGATTTCAAAGTAGATGGAATAATATTGTTGGGTCTTGCTGGTTTTGTGCGGGAAGAGCGTCTCGAACTCTTGCTCTTTTTGATCCTCGAGTTTCCATGAGAAGTCCGGTTTTATTAGTGTCCTTTGTTCTTGTTGATTGTTTGGTGTTAGGAAATGATAAGGGGAGTCTGACTAATTGCCTTTGTGAGCTAGTAGGGAATGGAAATCCATGTGGATCCAGGGCATGGTCCTAATAATTTCATCTGTGTTGGTGTTTTGTTTAACATTTGGCTGCCAACCATATGGTGAAGTCACCCACTAACACTAGTTCCCTTTTGTGGGTCTCTTGGAACTTTCTTAAATTATGAATTTTTGTTTTGAAAATCCTTGCGTGAGAATTGTGGAAATGGGTTTTAAAGGAAATATTGGATTTTAAAAAGTGGAAAAACGGGTTTTGAAAAACTAAATATAAGAATGGTTTTGGAATGTTGTGTTTTTTTGAAATAATTTTTTTAGGAGGAAGTGGAAATGATTTAGTGGGATTAGATTATCCATAATATAAACATGTTGTTTTTTGGAATAAATTTTTTTGAAAGTGTGATTAATTTTAAGGTAATTCTGAATATTTTCTTTAAATGGGGTGTTTTGGGATGCTGAAAAGTGTTTGAATATGATGAATTGATTTTTTAAATTGGTTTTGAGCGGTTGGTGTTTTCCTAGAAATTTTATTGGTCTCAATGGCCATTAGATTGTAAAAATAAAACTTACTGAAAATGGTATGGGGTTTTTTGGAGTAGCTTGGTTGTTTTGAAAGTTGTAAAAAAGAAAAGGGGTAGGTTTTTAAGAAAACGGTTCTTGATGAAGTGTGGTTTGTTTTCTGAAATCTAAAAAGGGTTTTGACTTGGTGGTTAGTCTTCCTTTGTAGGGTATATGATTTTTGGAATTATGTTATTTTGTTTTAGCCTTTGGTGTTTTCATGGGTGCTCACATGCATGGTTTTATTGATATCTATAAGGATGGACTATATGGAATGATGGTTGGGTGCCTGAGGTGGCATGGAAATGTTCATGTAAGTGAGACTTGATGAAACACCATTGGTGAATGTGGAAATCCACCCAGTTAGATTGTTTTTTCAAAAGTTTTTTAGCTAAAAAATTATGGAATTTGCTTATAAACTGATGGTGTTATGGCTAAGTTTTTTCTATGTCTTAGTAGAGTTTTTTATTCAGTATGATTCCTTGTGATCTGGAAGTCCTACTCTTGTTGTGTTATGAGATGGGATCTTGTTGGAGTCTCGATTTTGGAGTAATGTTCAGTGGGTTTCTAAAGATGTGTTGGATGTTGTGATGTGGCCATGGATAGTTCTTCGTTGTAAAACCTTCCTATTTATCAACCTAAGGATTCATTTTAAATGTTAAATCCACATCTTCAAATGATGCCTCAGCTCATTTATTGGAATAGATTGCTTTTTGAGATTGATTTAAAGTGATTTTAGGTCGGGGTAATTCTTTTGGACATAGCAGTTGTGTTCGGTGTTGTTGTTGTGTTTCACCATATTCCTTGTACATTATGATCCTTGTTCGGAGTGAGATAGAATTGTTTTATGTATATATGAGTTCCTATTTAGATTAAGGTGTGGTTTTGAGAAAGTGTTTTTTTTAGTTGTGTGATCTTTAGTACCTGACTGCGTTGTAGCAGATGCGTCAAGAATCAGGGCTCCAGCCATAGGCCTCAGAGTGATGCTTTTCACATAGTCAAGAAATCAATAGAGGTGTCAAGGGATAGACTAGGCTCTTGACTCGATCGTTTTGGTAAGGTAGTTTATATTCTCTTGTGGTTCCCCATCACTATGGATTTCATCTTGTCTCAATGAGTGTGGTGAACTTAACCCCCACATAGTGTTTATGGTTATGCCTTCATGGATGTGGGATTCTGATCAATGTCCCTGTGTAGACTGCTTTGGTAAATCGAGTGCGGTTTTGGTTTACCTATTCATAGGTGGAGAGTTTTGGGTAGTTATTTTTTTTCTTTTTTGGTTTCAGTGGCCTAATTATTGATTCCCCTTCCCTCCCCTCCCTGAGTTGTGGAGGTCTGTATCCGTGTAGAAAGTATTGGCCCAGTTCTTGTCCCCTCCGCTCAGAAGTGGTTGGTTTAGATGTTCATGTTGTAACCCTATTAACTTGGGTTTGTAGGTTATTTTGGGTGAGTTTTGATAGGCATGTGTGAGTTATCCCCAATTCTAGTTCATGTTTAATTCCTTTTCTTTTCATTTCTAGTTAGTCTTTAATAGGGGTAGACCCACTGCGGGTCTCAAAGATCTTTCCTTTATGGATTTTTCGGATGGTAGTTGTGATTTAATAGTGGGGATCCCGTTCTATCCCTCTAAAATAATTGGATTTATTGAGTTAAGTTTGGTTTGGGTGATCATTGGGTTCATTTGGAGAAGGCCCAATAATCTGGTTCGTGGCTTGGTTGTGGAGGTGGTGGCTTGATCTTTCCCTTGATTATCATGAAGTGGTTGTGAGTTGGTGTTTTCTTATAGAAGAGGATTATGTTTCATTTATGGTAAATTATATTTAATTATCTATAGAGGTTGGATAATTTTGATAAGGAATCCTTATGTTTTTTTTCATCTATAAAGTGTCATGGCTTTCCAGGGGAGGAAAGCTTTAATGGTGGGGAGAATTGTTACACCTATTTTTTTTTCTTTTCATGAATTGGTTTTGATCTGGTTCATTGGAAATAATGATTCTTTTCTTGGGTTTTAGGTGAGTTTAATTTTGAGTTTTGAACTTCTATATATGTCTTATAATCCTACCGTGGGTGACCCATAAATTTTTTGGGAGTTTTGGAGAAAAGGGTGGTTACTTCATGATTTGGGCCAACTGTGAGCCCATTTTCCAATTTAAAAACCAAATTTGTTTCTTTTATAACTACTTCATTTTCAATATTTTTCACTCATTAAACTTACCAATTTCCTCCAATGACATATTCAAACCACCATATCCTTTCAGACCTCTTAGAATTTCATAAGAATGGTGAATGTGGGTAATTTATTTAGGTGTTGGGCCAGCCCATGGGCCCATTTATAGTTTTAAAAAAATAATTTGTTTCTTTTATAAATTATTCATTTTTTATAGATTTTGGTGATTCCACATCCCATAGTGTCAAAGAACTCTAGGAGAACTCCCATATTAAATTTTCCGTTTTTGGAGCTCATATTTGTCACAGATAATGGAAAAATATATCAATGTTTCTCAAATCATCCAAAATTTGACAGAGGTAATTTTTCTTATTCATAGATATTTCAATTCGTACTCTTTTTTCCACTAATATTATTCCCATGGTTCGTCCAAACCTTAGTATCCTCTCCAAGGAGTTTCAGGCCATTCCTTTTCCTTTAAGGGTGCAAATATAAGAGAAGACGAAGAGTTTTCTAGTTTCTTTGGTGAGATTCCTTCTCATTTCTCCTCCCTCTTCCTCATCCATTCACTATTTATTAGTTTTTCATTATCCTATAGTAATTATAGACCTATTATTATTTTATCCTCTAATTTTTATGAGGTTTTTGTTCATTTGGGGCTGGTCCTCATAGTTTTAGGGTTTATAAACCCTCGGTTGGTGATATCAGGTTTGCATATCCATTACGCCAAGGATTTGAGGTAGGATATCCCTTGGACATAAATTTATCATTTAAGCTTCATCATTTTATTATTTTTAGAACATTATATAAATTTTTATTAATTTTTTCCACCTTTGAATAATTTTCTTGGTGTGAAAAACGGTTGTTTAAGCCTTGTTTTGTGAAAGGTAGTGCTGTTTTGTCATAAAAACTCACACCAAGTGTTTGTTTAAATGTTATGTTATCTTTTGCACCTGGTTTTTGAGGTTAAGAACCTGGTTTATGGTATTTTGAACATATTTAAGTATATTTAATAAAATATTGCATGCAATTGGTGTTTTATTCCTTTTCAAGTGCTTCAAATAAATTGTTTTGATTAAAAGTACATGCCATATGTTCGGTAAACTTCCCGGTTCGATTTTATGTGTCAAGAGCGATTTTTTTTGGATTTATAAATGAATTTTCATCATAAAAAATTTCATTTTTTTTCTTTCTATGTATTTCCAATGTGGTTTTGGTTTTACAAACAAATGGGTTTTGGTTTCAACATGTTTTGGCCTGAGTTGTCAGAAAATATCCCATTTCACATCCTTATGAAAATGGTTGTGTTTTGAATATGTAAACTGAGTTCTCTAAGGTATTTGAAAGTGTTTTGATTACATAAATTGTGTTTATACACCTCATTAATAAAATTGAAATGAATAACCTTGTCAAATGTTAGTTTTGATAAAGGCTTAAAGGTCTGTTTTGCATTTTTTTTATAAAAATGGTTTCCATGTGTATTTCATGTTCTATCTTTTGGGGCCATTTTATGGTCCATAAAATTGATTTATTAATTGGTTTTGGGGTTTCCAAATCTGGGTTGATATGGTATTGATGAATTTTTTCCTTAAAATATCAGTTCTGAATGGAATTAATGTGTAAGGCCTCGTTATACTTTTTGAAATTGTTTTATGAAAATTAAGGTGGTTTATTGAACCGTGAAAGAAATGTCAGACATGTGTGTGTCTAGTTTGATGTGTGTATTATTTTGAAATGGAATATTCATGACAAAATGGTATTTTATATATGTGTAAATTTTTTGAGCACAAAAAGTGAAAACCTGAGTATCTAGGTGCGCAGACATGTATTAGTATGCTAGTGATGTGGAGAGGTTTTGTCCCTATTTTACATAGTGAGTTTGATGATAAAAACACTAAAAAAAATATGATGATGATATTGGGGACCACTAGGTTATGGATTATTCTCCTACTAGTATCTTTTGTACAAGATAATGGATATTTGTTATGGTTACTTTTACGCCGAGATACGAGGTACCTGGGTCCCGCAATGAACTAGTGCCTAGGGGTGTTCCCGAGACTTGTTCTCATTGGCTATTTTTTACTCACTGTCATCATACAGCATGCTTAGTTGGTAAATTTAGTAGAATGAGTGTTTTATTTAAAATTTTACCTTCTTTAAATCATCCCTCTTTAAAACTATTTTCATTTTTAAGTTGCACCTCTTTTAAAAATTGTTAGTGTCATTCTTGTTTATAAAACATTCAAGTTTTTGTCTGATAATTATTCTAGCATGAAACATCATTTGAAAAACATACTTTTATATATTTTATTTAAAACATGAAATTTATGCTTCTTTTATTTTAAAGGAAGTTAACTGGGAATAGAATATCAGGCTAACCTACTGAGTTTTAATAGTCACACCTATAGTCTTCTTCAGTTTTTAGCACTTGTGCAGGTTTCAGTTTGAGTTCGATCACCTTGGGAAATGTGTGATCATTCTGTTGGAGAGTGACCAACGAGGTCACCTAGAGTTAGTTGGTTTTTAGTTTTGTTCGGTTGAGTTGTTGGTTTAGTTGTACTTTCGATTTCTTGTACAAATAATGTTTAGTTCAATTTTTTGTGTAAATGTATTTGGGGCTGTCCATTTCTTTCTGCTGTTTGTTTGATTATTTATATTTGGGCAAAATAATTACATTATGTACTCTATTTATGCCATTTGTTCTTGTCTCCATCCTGGTAGTACGAGGAATGCATCTCGGGAGTTGTCTTGGGCTGGACAAGGTGACCGGTGTAGGGTCGAATCGGGCGAGTTCGTGACACATGACATGTCAAACTCATATACATAATGTTAATTTGGAGATGAAATAGGAATATAATTAATTTTTACATTTTTATTACACATGTGTCACACAGAATTCACACTAGATACATGACTTGTAGTATATATTAATACTATAATTTATATTCTCATTGTTTTTTTCCAATCAAATGAGATAACTATAATTTCATGTTCCTGGAATGAGCTAACACAGATTATATGGTGTGTACGCTGACTACACAGCATGCAATCCAATATTTCCAATCCTTTACCACATTCTAAGGGACTCTATGTGTATTCCACATGAGATAAAATGTGTTAAACGGTGTGTATACTAGCTACAGAATGTGTAATTATGTTTGGAACATGTTACATATTTTGATAGACCCTACCCATCATGTTACAAATATAAAACACATATATAGACACTCTATTTCTATGAATTTTACTCACAAACCATATGGGGAAACATGTAATGTATACCGATACATGTTTTATACCCCATAAAACCTCGTGCCTTTGACATTTTCCATGTGGTATGTAATTAATATAACTTATGTAAATATACCCACATGAAATTCCATTTTTCTTGCAATATATCATAGTGTCATTGAGTGAAATACATTATGTGTAATTTTTAGTTGCAATTCATGTAATTATGTCCTTTAGACATAATCCATGACACCACTAGATGGTATCTTCAATCATTCTTCATCTATTCGTCATATTTTCTTGATCATATAAGGTGAACAAAAAAATAATTTCCACTTTCAGAACAAAGTATAAATTATCTTAAAATGGAAAAAACATAAAATGAACAAATCGACCAATGATTAATAAACAATTATAAATTATTATGTGATCACTCTGATATCAATTAAAGTTTCTAAGTCATAATGGAAGTGATCGATGCGACACCCAAAAACGGGTTTTCATCAACTTATATGGATGAATCCAAAAAACAATAGGAATAATAACTCCAAAGTACCTGAATATAAGATCATCATATATAATTTATAATTAGTTTATATTAATAATGAATTACTTCATTTGTAATTATTTCTTCATTATCGAATCAATATACCTATTCTTATAATGATACAATGAAGTATTTAAGGGTATAATACTTTTAGTAGTGTTCTATATGTGCTCTATGATCCTCAAAGTTTTTTCATATAAATTTGTGGGTGCTAGCATGGATGATTATAACACTTGCATTATTCACCATTTATCACAAAAATAATGATTTTGAGGCTTGAAGGATTCTATCTTGTTCTCTAGGATACTTGATTGGGAGGTGGGGGATTATAGTTCTCTATTCTCAAGAGAATTCTAGAGAAATATATCTTTAGGTTTGAGAGAATTGTTTAGAGAGGACCCATTGTGAACAACTACATATCTTGTGAGTAACCCTAGAAAATGATATATATAAATATTTATAGAGCTTGCCTAAGAATTGGTAATTTCACATAGTTCATTAACCAATTACTTTAAACTCAACAAACCCCATGTCTAGTAGTAGTAATAATAATATTAATATTTCTTTAACATTCATAGCACTCATAGATAATATAAATATCATTTCTTATATAAATAAAAAATATTTACTCTAAATGATATTTAGTATATCATTTCCACTAAACTGTCAAATCATATCATCGTTTTTCTTTAGTATTTATCAAGCTAGGAATAATTAAAGATCCCAATTTGTGTATGAGTTGTTTTTGTTGTTAGTGATGGATATTGGTTTTCAATGGTGGTCAATGAAATAGAAAGATTTCATATATGTGAATATGATGAATACGTTCCGATGTTAATGAAGCTTGGATGAAGTTCATGAGTCTTATAATATAAGGAAACATATAAATGGGTTGAAGACTTTTATTTTCAAAGGCGATGCTTAGATAATTTTTATGGATTCATTAAATGGAATTAGATGTCATGGTTGAATAATTATCCTAGAAACTATGATGACTGGTGAATAAATATTCATTTAAAATACATGTTTCAATGGTGAAACATCGTTTCCAACAATGTATAAGATGATATGAAAGTGGTTTGGATGATGAATAGTTCTTTGGAATGTGTATTCCAAAAATAGAATAAGAGGAAGAATTCAATATGATCATTCAAATGAATATTCTCATGTAGTTAATTTGAAGAAGTGGTGGCCACACATTTGAGATTGGACATTGTTTTTATATGATGGAAATTTTTACTTAGATTATTCTAAGTGTTAATAAAAAATTGGGGCAATCAATAAAAGCCCAATAGTCTAGCCCATCAACCACATATGGGACTCTAGGTCAACTACATGGGAGGTCTATCCCATACAGGCCTGCATGGTGTTAGAGGTTCAAAATGGACACATGATGCTGGAGGGACCGTGTATAAGGCCCAAAAAGTTCACACCCAAAGGAATGCATATTTTAGGCCATATTGTATCTACAAGGAAGCCCATAGAAAATGTTGTGGGGTACGACCCATGTGGATAGTGTAAAACTGGATTGTGGGAAGGGATTTTCCAGAAGAGGAATACATATTTTCCTATGTAAATATAAAATCATTTAAAAATAACATAAATTAATAAGAGAAAAATATTATATGTTCTAGGGTTTATAACTTAGAGAAGACCCATGAATTGTATTATACATGCATTAATATTCGAAATTCACATGTGATATGCTTTGGATGAGTAGTGTTCAATGAACTTGAGACCGAAGCCAGTAAGAATATAAGAATACTTAATATCATATTTAGTAGTGTATTATGTTTGTGAAAGGTTATTCTTGTATGAACTAATATTGAATGTGTGATGAAATTTAGTTGTTTAAATATTTTTTTCACCAATAAGAACAATTTGGAACCAACGTGGCATTCACTATTGACATTTCATTAAAGAGAAATAATTGTGGTGATGTTAAGATAAACTGAGATTTTAGAATTTTTATAATAAAAAAGGATTTTTGTGATTCTATAAATATTGGAAGAAGGTGATTTAGTGCATTATATTTTTTACTAAAGAATAAATTGATCAAGAGACTAATATATACTATTGCATATTTTTATGTGTCAAATATTAGAGGTATAAGAATAAGTAAATGACTAATATCTATTCCTTTGATTATCATTTAGGTCAATAATAATTTTGTGTTTATTATTCCACAAAAAATTAATATTATTGGGACTGATAGATGAAGAAGAAAGTGTAGCTTTCTGTTTTCTCATAGGAAGAAATAACAAGATTTTCTTTCCCACTTCTATTCAAGTAAAAAGTGAAGAAGAATTTTGGTTAAGAACATAGAATCAATATGAAATACATTACAAGTATAGAAAGGTGTAATAATTTCTTACAGTTACAAAGAACCTATAATAAGAAGAATACAATCTTTATAGGTAGTATAAAGTATTAGCAATAAGTTGAAAGTTTGACTAGGTCATCATTGGTCTATGGAAGAAGGATTTTCCATATTCCCCCACTTAAAGTGTTATGACTCACACTAGATATATGATATTCTCCTATACAAACCAAGGAAATTTGATATCTTATTATAGTATAGAATCCATGCATCGATTATCACTATACAAGGTAAGGACTAGATACTCTCATTGAGTAACAAACCTTCCAAAAATATCATGTGTTATATTTTTCTTTCTTCTGATACTTGCCTGAGATAGGGAAAATATAATAAGAGAATCAAGATCGTAACAGCTCAAATACGTAAAGGGATGAAAAATTGTAAAATCTGAAAAATTCCCCAACATTGATTCACCCACCTCTCAGTGTTAGGAATATCCCAAAATGTTCCTTTCAAGTGGTATCATAGCACTGGTTCACCTTTATTGGATTATCTATGCTAAATCCATTGTCTTTTGAAGATTTTATTTTCATTGTTATATGAACAATGAAGTATTGTTTGGGTGATGTTTCAGTTATCTCTGAGTATAAGACTATTTCTACCAAGACCATGATGAACAATAGAAAAATAGAAAATAAAGATGATGAAGATATCCCACTTATGTAATGAATAAGAAGTATCCATATCTCCATAATGTGGAAACAATGAATACATATCAGTTTGGGAAAGTAAAGAGTAGGTGGATTACGTTTCTACCAAAGAAATGGATAATATCTCTACCAAAATTATTCAAGAGGTTTTTTCAAGTTCATTTCAAAATTATCCTATAGAGTATTGTAGTATAAGTAATGATAAAAATCAATCTATAAATTCTCAAGAAATATTAGTTGATATATTAAGAAATATTTTACATGGTATTCCCAAATAAATAGTGTTCATTATTTTTGGATTCTTTCAATCTGTGTAGGAAGATATCACCCAACTGGATCGAGAAGGTGATTTTTAGAAGAAGGGCTTGTAAGGAAAAATTATTAAATGTTTTAACATCTCTAGATATGTTATATAATCTAAAAAATTAAAGAGGTAACTATAAGTAAACACCTAAAAAAGGCTCAATGAAGTTTCTGAGAAAGAGGTAATAGAAGAAAATATCCTTAAACCAGAAGAGAAATTGAAAAAAAATTAATCTTAGGGATTTACAATTGGATTCTAAATACAAGAACATAAAATAGCTTGAATATTTTTTACAAAATAAAGGTAAGATGCATGAAGATGAGATTTAAATAATGAAGAGAGTTCATGAAGAGGAGGTTTCTAGGATTGAAGATCATAAAAAAGCCCTCACATTGAGATTTATAGAATTGAAATTTCAACTAGATGATCCTAATAAGAAACATATTAGGACTTAAAACAATAAGTAGAAAATTTTTACAGGTACACAATGATCACTAGAGTATCCTAATGTTAAAATATCTCTAACATGTGATATGAAGATCATGATATCTTTTTATGATCTATCTCAAGAAACTATGAAGAAATAAGTACCATCCAGATGAACTTTTATTAATGTTTCTAAATCCACGATCATGAATATTAACAGTTGAAAAAAACCTAAATGATTAAGGATCAATGAAGGTGATGATAATCCTACCACCATGACTATAGTGGATAAGAAAATGAGTGTGGAATCTGGTTCCCCATGAAGAGGCCAACATCATATAAAGAAAACCCAAAAACATTATATAGAAGAAATCACAAGATCAATATTTTTGGGTAAATGTCGGTCCTTTAATGTATTTGGGAATTGTGCACAAGTTTTTTTTATATAATCATCCAAATTCTAAAGAACAAATAAATCCAATGTTAATGTGGAGAAAGCTATAAATAGAGAAGAAAAATTCCCAGGTTTATAAAAATCATTATATCTCAAATAGATTTGTAAATATTGAAAACATCTATAATGTATGAAATGGTGGTGATCATAAGGATGATACATTATCATCTCAAAAATCATCCAAATATGATAAGAAAAGAAGACAATATAAACTAGATAAGAATGAAGAAGATTTCTTATGAAGGAATTGTAAGAATTTTTTGAACATAATTTCTCTCAAGAAGATTTTAAGTAAGGATGATGAGAAGTACTTGAATTCCAAATACATGGTTTTTAAGGAAATTTATTCATCCAAAAGAATAGATAAAAAGGATAGCCCTCAGAAGAACCCATTTGGAAGATCTAAACTTGCTACCATAATACATAATGACATGTTAGTTTTATTTCCAGAATATTTGGAAAGAAAATGGAAAATGGAAGATACACAAGGTAAGGCTAGTGAAAAAGGAAAAGAAAATATCCCACCTAATGAAGAAAATGTGCATGAGAGTTTTCTTACATAAGGAAACCGTTATCTTAAATAATTTTTGTGTTAGTGATGTAATAAATATGGTAATATTACAAAAGTTTATTTAACTATTCTAGAAGAGAAATATGTGGTCCTTAAGAGGATTAAGAATATATAATCCACAACGGCTATTAAGACGAAAAAATATCCACACGAAGAAGAAGAGAATGTTATGGGATCCATTCTAACCCAACATAAATTAGAAAAAAGTTTATATATTCACACATGAAGATTGGAGGAAATAGAGATACTTAGTTGAGAAAACTCTCGCAACCATACTGTTCAAATTGAGAAGCAAGGACAGATCCACCTTATTTCCTTAAATCATTGTGTATTTTATTTTCACTTATAATTTATATAATTAATGGTGATGCAAGTTCT
Organism: Viscum album; assembly: GCA_963277665.1. Lineage (NCBI taxonomy): Eukaryota > Viridiplantae > Streptophyta > Magnoliopsida > Santalales > Viscaceae > Viscum > Viscum album. Next base: position 732,689,252 of record OY728155.1, read on the forward strand.
TAGGAGGAGTATATAATTAGTAGTGAGTTACTTAAATTCTTGATTACAAAGATTAAGAATTTACCATCCTTGAATGATTAATCAATTGGTATTCAAATAGAAAAGTGATAATGGACAATCAATGATGAAGATGAAGACCGAGCTGTCATATCCTAGAAATCAAGGATAAATAAGATATCATCTTGATTAGATTTATATTTTATATTATAAAGATCAAATATCTAATAAGATCATCCTTGGTGAAGTTTTCAAGTCTGGGCAACGAAAAGTTGAATATCCATTCTAGGGAATTCTTCATATTCAAACATCTTGAAATCCATTCTTTAATAAACACACCATTATGAATATGTTTAGGAGTGTTTTTATTGATGGGGAGACAAATTAATAAACATGAAGTTTCTTCCAGAATAATTATTTCAATTGGTACCAAATCTAATCATTCTGGAATGTTCCTAAATTCATGTAATTAATAAAGGTTTGTTTTTCTTAATATATCATCATTGGTTATAAAAAATTAATAAACATAACAAAAAAGGGGGAGTGACTAAATCAATCAATGAAATAAGAACATTTGAAAGTATGGAAGTGATCTAGGGCCACTTATCCTTCTTATTACACTTGAATTTTTTTTATATGCTTGTTGAAGTGAGTTTAAGAGTTTCAGGTTGACATTTCTTACAAAAGTTTCATTTCTTATTTAATTATCTTTATCCTAGAAGTAAAGTGGAAAACCCTTGATGAAAATTATATGAATTCTAATTTATTGATGTTTCAATATTAGTTTGTAATGGGAAAATTGGTTTTCTAAATCAAATCCACTTTTTTTCTACACTCAGTATGGCTCAATTAGACTTAGAGACAAATGATGTATGAAAACTTTCTTAACTATGGACTGATACCCTTTTTCCATGAACTTTTTATTTCTTATAAATAAGTGGGAGAGAAATTGAAATGAAAGTTTGGAAAATTAAAGGGAAGATAAATCATATAATCACATGTTGAAATATTAATTTGGAATGAAATTTGAAGGTATTTACCATAAATATAAAGGGATAGATTGAAGATCCCACTTGGATTGAATTATTTGAGTTTTAAAGGCGATTCTTGGATAATTGTTATGGATTCATTAAATGAAATTGGATTTCATGGTTAAATAATTCTCCTAGAAACTCTGATGATTGGTGAACAGTTCTTCATATCAAATACATGTTTCTATGGGGACACATTGTTTACAACAATGTAGAAGATAATATAAAAGTGGTTTGGATGATGAATAGTTATTTGGAATGTGTATTCCAAAAATAGAAGAATAATATAAATTAAATATGATCATGTAAATGATTATTTTCATGTAGATACTTTGTTGAAGAGGTGTACATGAATTTTATTTTTATATAATTAACATTTTCACTTAGATTATTCTAAGTGTTATTAAAAAATCAGGGCAACCAATACAAGCTCAATGATCCAGCCCTTCTACCACATATGAGACTTTAGGTAAACCATGTGGGAGGTACGGCCCGTACAAGCCTCCATGGTGGTATAAGATCATAGTGGCCTCATGATGTGGGAGTAATGATGTATAAGGCCCATGAACCACACACCTGATGGCATGCATAGGTTTGGGAAAATTGGTCCTGTAAGGAATCCCATTGAACATGTAGTGGGGCACAACCTATGCGGGTGTGATGTGCTGTGTATCCAGGTGTTGAACCTGGTGTCAGCTCAAACAAGAAATGAGAAAAAGATCTTCGATATATCACTACCCAACCATTCTAGAGATTGATTTAGTATCTTTAAATTGGAACACTATTCTTCCATACTAAAATTTTACTCATATTACACATATGTTCGATCTGGTGTGATCTAATATTAATCGTGCTTCCATGTTGTCATTATCTTTCTCACGACATGAGAGCTCCTCAACTCTGGACTTTCGATGATCAACCAACACATGAAATCATATGATGCACATATTATCAAGTCCTGTGATCGAATCAAGCAAGAACAATCCTAGGGTCGATACACATGCATGCTATGCCTTGCATGAATAGAAGATTTCAAAGAATTTTCCTTATCCAAATGAAAAATACAGTTTTAGAGGCCGTGTGGTGTTTCCGATCTTCATGGATGAGTAGAAGGCATTAAAGGGCATGATTTTTTTATTTCATGCACAAGATACTCACTAATAGGAGAATCCAATATCATGAAGAAAATGTTCCATGATGTTCAACATATATGTTTTAATAATTCGAAGAATATATGTTCGTCTCTTTGAATGACTCATTGGAATAAATTATTTTTCAGATCAGATGTGACTTTTATAATTGAACATAGGAAATGTAGAGGCTAGGTTACTTGCCTATAAAAGGAGATCACCCTTGACTGAGGGGTTATGTTTCCACTCACATATTTTGAGAGTTGTTATTTTTTCTTTAAAATAAATAATATTTGTTATATCTTGTATGAAAAGAGGAAGAGAAGCTCCATGAGACTCCTTGTTATTACAAAGTGGGTTGTTACTCACATCTATTTCATGAAAGAAGAATACCCTAGAACTACATGAAGAAGATTCTTGGACACATGACTGGTGTTAAAACACCCTCATCATGGTTCATGAATATAAATAGAGCCATGAAATAGTGTTTGATTTTTTCACTCACATCATGTTATGTGAAGATAAAATAGTGCATGTATTCTGTTGATACATGATGGCCAGTAAAAAGTTAACACATGGTTATGTTGTTTGAGGAAATATGCATCCACATATATAACCTTAAAAAATGTATTTATGTGAAAAAACATAGATATTATGATCATATTTTCATGATAAAGAACCACAATATCTGTGGTTTGTGTGAAGAATACAAGAACATTAAGGAATGGGGTAGTTCACATGTGCATGAAGAACATGCAATCATATGAATGACATAAAAATACCAGAATATGTTTTGTGAAAAGGAATCATGTTTGTGTGAATTTATTACAAGTATAAGTGGAAAATATAAAATTGGGTTGTGCAAAGGCGGTTACTAGAAGAGGAATACCTGCATGAATATGTAAATATACATTAATTTAAAAGGATTATAAATTAATAAGAACAATAATATTATATATCTTAGGTATTATAACTAGGAGAAGACCCATGAATTTTATTACACATGAATGAATATTATGAAATTCAAATGTGATATGATTTTCATGAGAAGTGTGCATGGAACATGACACTGAAGTTAGTTAGAATATAAGAGTACTTTATATCAGAGTTATTAGTGTATTTACTTTTTACATGATCATTCTTGCATGAATTATTACTGAAAGTGTAGTTCAATTCAATTGAGTAAATATTTTATTCACCAAGAAGAAAAATTGGTAACCAATACGACATTCACTATTGAAATTGTGTCAAAGAAAAATAATTATGATGATGATAAGTTGAGTTGAGATTTCAACATTTTGATATTCACAAAGTGAGTTTTTGATTCTATAAATATTGGAAGAAGGAGATTCAATGCAATTTATTTTTCACTAAAGAATAATGTGATCGAGACATTGATATACACTATTTCATATTAGTGTGTGTAAAAGATTAGAGGAAGAATAATAAGTGATTGAACAATATATATTTAGTTTATTATCATCTGGGTCAAGAAGAGTTCTATATTTCTTAGTCCACAACATATTCATATTATTGTGACCCACAAAAGAAAAAGAAAACAAATCTTTCAATTTTCTACTAGGAAGAATGAATAAGAGTCTCTTTCCTACTATTATATAACTAACAAGTGAATAAGAAGTCTTTTGAAGAACAAATAAGCAATGTGACATCAATCATAATTCTTCACAGGTGGAAGAATTTATTGGTGTTACAAAGAACCTTTAAGAAGAATAAGAATGTATTCAAAGGCAGTATAAAGAACCAATAAGAAACTACAATTTGGTCGAGTCCATCACTAGTTTGGGGAAGAAGGATCTCCCCCATTCCCCTTACTAACGAATAGGGAACCATACTGGATAAAGTACTATCTCCTAGAAAAACCACTATAAGTAGATATCTCATTATAATGGAGAATCTACATACTGTCCATCACTATAAATGGAAAGGTATAACTACCCTCATTTTTTAGTGAACCTTGTAAAAATATCATGTGATATGTTTTACTAATTTCAAATCATTACATGTGATAGGGAAAAGAGAGTAAGAGAATCGAGATCCTGACAGGTCAAAGAGGTAAAAGGGATAAAATTTTGTAAATTCTCAAAAAGTCTCTAACACAGACTCTCCTCTCCTCTCAATGTTTGGCATATCCCATACTGTTCCTTTCAATAATGACTATTTATTTAAATATATAAATATCACTTCACTATTCATTCATTTAATAAATATATATTATATTTACTAAATTAGTGAATAAATATTTATTAAATATTAAACTATCATAATTATTATCTAAAATAACTTATGAATAAATATAAGAAATAAACATAAACAAAATAAACATTAATTCTCATAAATATATAATAATAATTCACTCTAATATTAAATTTATATAAAATATAACTATGGTTCTCAATACACTTAGTGTGTGATCCTCTAGGCCCCTTTCTTAGTGGACTTAGGTAAAACATTCCTAAAGTACAAGATTCGCATATAGGAAAATGTCAAGAAATCCAAAAATAAAGGATTTAAATGTTACAATGAAAATAATCTTCTATTGACTCTCACTATGTAATATAAACCATTTATTTCAATATCATATAAAGAAAGTTTCATCACAGGTATCATCTACCTATATGATTGAGTCTCCTTCTTTGACATTTCATAAATGGACACACCAATTATAAATTTCCATAGACATGGAATTAATCAAGCTATTTTGTTCCCATAAAAGTTCCTAATATATCTACTTCCATTTAACATATAAGGGTAAATTCCCTTCTTAATTTATTCATTAATTTCATATCACTCATGACACGCCAAACATATGCTACTTTGCGGCAAATATATCTGATCATAGTCTTCACAAATATATCAAAATATAAAACTCATGATATACATTAATAATAATATCAAGTATAAGGAACAACACACACATTAATATATAGAAATACCCAATGACATGTATAACATGTGGATTTCTTATCAGTGGATATGTTCTCACAAGCTCATCTCTTAGAGATTTCCATGGGATAACTTTATGAAAAGAAGTCTGAATGTATTATAAGCTCCTACACCCAATATACTATATCATATGTGTCCTATTAGATGATTTCATTTGCCAATATAACATGTATTGAAGATCAATTTCATAGAACTCCTAGTATCTCACCATAGTGGGGAACTACCTTGATCATTTAATACATAAATTATCCTAAGGACTTTATCATATTCAATATCATATAGAATAATATGCATGATGTGATAAGAAATTTTTTAATATTAAAAACTATGAAAATATAGGTAATCATAAAGTTTATTTTATTTGGTTATAAGGAACAAAATCCAAAACATGTGGTGTCTCACACAAGGTTCCACTTTCATGCACACCTGCCCCCGTATGGTAGACATTCATAGTATAGTGGATTCCCCCTCTTCACATCACCTTTTGTAATGCCCCAGTGCCACCACGTGATCAAATAAACCCATTTTGAGAATTTTCACATATTTTTCGTCATTTTATAGAGTTAGATAAAAATAGTAAATTTTGATACATTTTCCATGGTTATTACAATAATAGGACTCACTTCACCAGTAAAGACCATTTGTGAGGCATTTAGAAAGTTTTATAATTCTAGCACTTTGAGTGATAATGATTGAGTTCTTGTGAGATTTTTAGAGTAGGTACAAGTTCACGTACTCCCTTATAATTACACAAATGAAAGGGTGTAAGTCCCTGAAATACATTATGGAGTATGGTACTCCCTCATGGATTGAGGCACGATTACTCTTTTTGGATATGTGGTTAGGTATTATCCTAATTGCTTCTCTCACATCAAGGTGTGTGTCCACCATAAGATAGATGGGGTTAGGAACTCCACCATGAGATGGGGTGCAGGTCTTAGATCTATAGATCCTATATTCCTTTGATTGACATGATCACCTTAGCGAGGTGAAGGTTGCCTTTTATGGATTTATAAAGGTGATGAGAAATTATTAACATTGGTTATTTTATGTGTTACAGGTCATGTGAATTACTATGTTTCCCAATTTTTCTATGAAATATAAACTTGGTGGGGTTTTTCTGTTGGGACATTACTATATCTATGATTTTCTTGATCCCTATAGCATATATAGGTATAGTTTTCTATCCCCAAGAGCGATTTGAGTTATCCTTTATTACTTTATTTTATTTTAGGTTCATTATAATATGTATTAATAAACCAATCTATAATGAATCAGATCTTATTGAAATGTTACTTTTTATGTTTTTGGTTTTGGAGATACTGAGAGGTGGTTTGAGGAAGGAAAGGTGAAAACAATTAGAAAATTGATTTACACCCATGGTTTTACAGCCACCGTTTTCAAAACTGTGGATATAAGGTGGTTGAATTACAAAATTTTTATTAAAACATGCCTGTTTGACTCTCTAAGATAGCCTATAGACATAGTTTGATTAAACCATGGCTTTAAATATTACTATAGGGATAGTTATTTGAAACTGTGGTAGTAGAGGGCTACGGGAAAATGGTGAGAACCACCAATTTTATACATGAAATTGGTGAGAAGACCTATTACCACCATTATGTGGAAATAATTGTTATAAACCTAGATACAACCAAAATTATAGAATATTGTGTTAATATGGCTATGTGAAACCACATATAACCCCAATTTATGAAATTGTGTCTATAAGGTATGTTACGTTCACAATTTTCAATAACTGTGGAAATAGGCCTATGTGAAACTTCTTATAGGAATGGTTTCATAAAACAATATATCTAAGGTTTTCAATGACCATAGTTATAGAAAACAGTTACAATAGGGTCAACGTGGAATTACCTACAACCACATTTTAGCAAAATCATGGCAATAGGCTTCCTTCTAAATATTAGGTTTTATTTTTTTCAAAGATTAAAAATTATAACTATATATATTTATATATAAAAATATATATTTATATATTTAAATATACACCTCAATATATATAATATGGATTAGCATAGTGCTAATGTTTGGGTGGTATTCTATAAGGGGTCGCGAGATCAAAACCCAGGGCATTCATTTAATTTTACAAAAGATATAACTAAGGTTTAATAAAATGTAGCAATAGATAATGGTGTACAACGTATAGCCACAGTCTATGTAGAATATGGGTAAAGAACACCTATTTCAACAGTTTAATAAACCATGGAAATAGGTTTCATTGGAATAGCCTATGGCCATGGTCCATGAAGACCTTGGAAATATCCATCATAAGGCCAGAGTTTGAAACCATGGCCCTTGCCTGGACCCCACTACAACAATAATAGGGTATATGGTTCTGGTAAACTATGTAATTAAGATATGAACACAATTTCTGGACTTATTTCCAAAGTTTTAAACAATATTAATAGACATATTTTTTAGTTGTGGTAGTTAAACTTAAATTTCATCTTGGGATTGGATTTGCAGCATGGTGAAATGTATTACACCATGAGAGGATGGTTGGGAGGTCTGCCTATAGTGTGGTATTAATGGTTGTAGTTTCGTACCCAAGAGTTTTTCATGGTCCTTCCCTTTTATTATAATTTTGGTTTGGAATTTTAGATTATTTATGTTATTTTCTTGTATATTTGTTTTATTTTTCTTGGATGACCCAATAATATAGGTGTAGATGATGCAGTGTAGAAGATATGTAGGTCTATATAAGGGGGTTCTTCCATTTATGGTGACCCTACACCATAGACACATTTTTATGTACTATAGTTTAGGTTGGGAGTTGATCAAGTTAAATAGTAGATTAGGGTTTGTAGCATGGTTCTCATCACTATGGAGTGGAGTATAAGTTGAGTGATTTTGGTAGTTTTACCATTTTGAAATCCTGGCGCTATGGTTCTTGTGATGTTCCACGTTCAAATATTAGTGATTTGTAATATTTTTTGAATTTAGGATTTTTTTGTGAGAAAATCAACATTTAACCATGGTACTTCCTTAGTTTTATCAGATCTATGGTTTATAAAGCTTTAAATAGGGGGAATTCTAGAAGTTTTTTTAGAGGGGGTTCAGTTTGACCCCATTTTAGATTGTGCTATTCCCTTTCACTATGGTATTATGTATTTCTAATATGGGTATAAATTCAATGTCTCCCCTAAATTCTAATCTTCCAACTTGATTCCTTCAACCCTTTGGAGACTGAAGTGATTTTTTTGGAGATCTTTCAACACACTTTTCCTTAGATTTGATCCTCACCTATGAGAGATAGAGTGCTGGTGATTTGAGGTGAATTCCTACTCTTACTTTCTAGGTTCACTCTCTATTGATTTTATGAAGATGGATGTGGAAGTATTATTAGCCAATTTGGGTAATATTTAGGTAAGTGATTATGACATTGACTATTGTGTTCTAGGTTTCCTTGCATGATTTTGGTTTGATGATCATATCTTCCTCACCTTTTCCTTATTCAGTGAAATGCGAATCATTGATAAATGAAGGTGATTCATGAAATATCTTTATTTAAATTTATAATTTGTAAATAACATGATCATTCTTTCACTAGGTGGATAATATGTATTATTTAATAAAGATAAGGAATCTGTCTGATGAAATTAATGGGAAGGTGTGGCCCACATGGGTTTACATGTTTCCAAGATATTTATTATAAGAATTATTATTTTTTACAACTTGTATTTCTTAAAATTGATATTGATTCTATGTTTTATATGTTATTTATATTATTTTAATAATGGGACCATATTTTATAAAATGTTATTAAATTTATTATGGTAAAGAATCAATTGTGTGGAATCTGGAATTTTTGTGTAAAAACTTCCACGACAGATGTTTAATAAATATGTAAGTATGTCTAAAAATGGTAATTGTGATAGTGGTTAATATATTATTATAGTGTTATTTATTTTATTATTATGAATTCTGTATCCATTAAAGTAGGATCAAATTTATCACGGGATATTGACACGGTTTGGATAGTGGGTGCTATGACATATGACTTTATTGACATGAAGTGATATGTTTTTTGGTGTGGAAATGCTAATGAGGATAGGTACATGTAAAAGAGATGGAATATCAATAGGTGTGATGGTTATTGTCTTGTGTTGTGTTGTGATATTTTGTTCTAGATTCTAAATGATTTGGAATATATTGTTTACAATGATAAATATGGTAAAATAATTTGTGATTTAATTGAATAAGTAAAGGGATGTCAATGAAATGTTGAATAGTTAGAATGATGGGTAATGGTAGGAATTAATGTGGGTTATATAAAAGAAGGGTATGTTGTTAAATATTAAATTCCATGGCTTAATAACTATAACATTGTTGGCCAATGGTAAATCTAGTTAATATTAAATGATGCGATTTAAAGGGTAATCCTAGAAGTTTAATTTGGTAGATTTGTGTGAGATGTGGGATTGGTTTGATGGTCTAGTGTTTCGAAATGACGGTAATGTGAGACAGTGATGGTGTGGTAGCTGTGATGGCGTGTTAGTGATGTTTTAAAATGAACCCTTAAGTATGGGATTTTGTGTGGCTATATATATGATATAGTTTCCTTGTAAAATCTACACACACCCCACATAAGTCAAAAAGCCTTATTGATGCCCAATAGTTTTGGTTTTCAGGTGTTTTGTTTCACATCCAAGTGGGTGAGGGAACAAATGCATGATTACCCCAACTTACCTTCTTTAACTTCTAGATATATAATATGTTGTGATGGATTATGTTTTAGATATATATACAAATAGGTTATAATGGCTTGATATATAGTATGTGGTGTGTTTGTAGACCCTACATGGTATTGACGTGATGACGTGACATATATTGGGGGTTGTGTTTAGTAATAGGATGGAATGAGGTTAATGTCCTTTATATTCATGATACCATACTGTACCTATTATATGATGTGAATTTGAAATGTGATATTTGGGGTGGAAATGTGTAAGTGATTATGGTAATGTTTTAAAAGTGGTATACATGTTGATACTATGATATGATAAATATATTACACTATAAACCAAAGTACTTGTACTTAAGGATACTTTACTCAAGAGATACCTAAGATCCATCATAATTCTAACACCTAATATGTATAAAAAATAATCAACATTTAAATTCAACCTCATAACCTAGTAAAATATAAATTCAAGGTAGAATAAAACTAAATCAATTATCATACCAAGATGGTAACTCCATAGATTCTTGTTTAGTAATTTACAGAATTAGTTTGACCATTTAAATAAAACATACATCTATTCATAATATAAATAATTTATGTTAATGAAAAATAAAGAAGAGAATAGAATAAACAAATGAAAAATTAGAATATTTAAACATGAAATAAACTATTTATGAATAATTCATAAATAAATCAAATAATAAACACTTTATAATTTAGATTTTTATTATAAACACTCAATAAACAAGTAAACATAAGCAATTTATATTTAATTTTAATATGAATTCATTCATATAATCCTTTATAAAACATTTTATTTTAAATATATATGATATTATATAAAATATAAACATTTTATATTAAAATTTAATTACCTAAACAATTTACATAATCTAAATATCAAATATTTAATATTATTCAAACCTTGATCATAGAAATAATCAAAATAACTTTTAGTAATGTTTAAATACTTTCATCAAATATGTCATTTAATTTGAACAATTTGAAATAAATAATTATGAACGATTCATAATATTAAATGTGAACTCTTATATTTTACCTTATTTTGTAATTTATATACACTTTATAAATTATACATAGTTTTCATGTAGAAATTTTTTACCTATATTATATGTCATTCTATATATTTTGAAAAATTTATTTAAGATTAACCTTAAATATTATGAATTATTTATTTATTAAATGATTAATAAAAATTTAATTAATTAATTATATATAATTTATAACTAATTAATTTATATATATATTTTAAATTAAATAAATACCCCAAGTTACATTTTCCATGATTTATAAATATTTCATAAACCATACAATCAAATTCATAATTATCATATTGAAAAATCAGAATTTCCCTATTTTTTTCATGTGTAATGATATCCCATATATCATAAGAGGTGAATTAATTAAAAATAATAATTTTTCACTCTATGACAAGTACACCAGAACTTTTGATTTATAATCTTTCATTATGACTCATTTTATAAAAAAGTCCTCATCTATCATAAGTTACGATATCATTTTTATCTATCTAATAGTAATATTTTATGATATGGAATGGTATTTCCTAATTGATACAATAATCTATTTTATGTACACATATTGACACTATCATTGACTATGAATTGCTATATATTTTTCTATGATATATGAAAAAACTGATGGATGTAATTCTACCATTAGATATGATATCGTATATCATATGCTAGAATAATAACATATTGTAGAATATAATATACTATAAAGAAAAAAATATTTCTAAATTAGTTTCATATTTAATAACTAGAAATATAACATCCAATTATCGTACGAAAAACAATACCATATTCAACAATTGAAATATAATATACATTGTTTCTTCATTTTAAACACGATTTCATGAATCAAATAGCATAGTGATGCTATGATACCATTTATGGGTTTTAAAGGGTTAATTAAAACTTAATAAATATTGGATAAGTAATAATAAATCAAGATCTACCCTGTGTGAAACCAAAACTATACTTAACATGAATTGAAGAATGATGTGTACCTTTCACCCATCAATGGATTTTTCTCATTTTTCAATCCCAATTCCTGATTAAAATTATTTAAAGGATTCCATGAAACACCATTATACATGATTAATCAATTGGTTTATGTGGATAAACCATAAAATGGGAATGAATCTCCTTCACTCAGTTACATGATAGTGGATTTCAAGGGAAGAAAGAATAAGAAAGGGTCATTGAGGTGGGTGAGAATCAACAGAGGCTTATGTAGGAATGGACACACACCATACCATGGTGATTTACCCTTATAAATACGTTGAGTATGGTCCTCTATTGTTAATTTATTATCTTAAATGTTACAAAACATATTATTTAATTCTATGGTTATTAAATTATTACTCATAGTAATGCAACATTGATTCTACACATGTCACATCATATGTAATGTCTGATTGATGATAAAAAATAGTGAAAGATTTCTAAACATTAACAATTACTTTTTTGGATTCCTATAATAAATTTATATTCACTATATGCATAATATAATATGTAAAATAAATCATAACAATTATATTGTCCTTATGATATATCCAAATTATACTATAAAATTTGGCTAAGGCAGTAGAGCACTATATCATACTAAATGATATAAGTATATCATAACCTATGGTATAATACATATTACATAAAATTTATAAAGTATTTATGGTATATATAAATCATGTATAACTATCAATTATGATACTCATTAGATGTGGAAGTGATTATGGAATCAAAGAGGATTAAAATATCCTCAAGATTAGTGTGAAACACTGGTGGTGGGGGGGGGGGGGTGAACAAAGGTTTCAATTATTTTTTACATTTCCCCATTTTAAAAAACCTTTATAAACTATTAAAGTGATAATTTTTGTTTACTATCAACACATCAAATCACATATAAAAAACTTGAAAACATATATACAAGGTTCACCTTTCAAAATGAAACTCCAATCCATGGTATGATTTGGATTTCACCGAGACCATATGATCCAATAGTATCAACATTTAGGTATAATGAGTATGGAATATACTTATAATTGTGTTATAATAAGTCTCCTAAATGTGTTTGAGTGCTTACTACACTATTAAAATGGTAAATTATTTGTCTTTTTATTAAAAACAATGTCTCCAACTGAACTCAAATTCCTTTTAATTTGTGGTAGTGTTGCTTCTTCATCCTCTCATTCTTTGAACTATACCATTGTAGGTTTATTCTTCTCTTTGTGTGATATGCACACATAATTATTTTTCTTCACTCTCTTAAATATTATCATCTCTAATTCTATATGGTTCAAAATATAGAGGGTTAATTCACTCACCTTATTCTTATTCTTATTGCATACATGATACAATATTCATTTTATTTTTATATTTATTTAATTTCCAAAAAAAACTATAAATTATGGTTGAATTTGAATTTATAATACAATTTTAAAATTTTAACTTCCTTAAAATATTTATAAACAGTTCTCCATTCCCTTTATACCTTTTTTTTTAAATTTGGTTCCTTATCACTGTAGAATCACAACCCTAGTTTCAACATGACCAAGAAGTTACAGTAATAATCGCTTCTTCTTCCTTCACAATAACTCTTTCTTTATAGTGAAAACCTTTTTATTTATTTTCTTGAATCATAAATAACATTTTTTATATTTATAAATTTATCAAAAATAATGAGAATCCTATAAAATAATTATTTTTTTAAGAATAAATAATCTATAAATTTTATATTTTTCATCCAGAATGTAAGCATTTGTTTATCCTTACATATAGAGGACTATTATGTCGATATGCATATATCACTAACCCAGTTAGTAATCCCATTATGTTTATCTACATACATATGTGGATACTTATATGTCATAAATCATTCTTATATCTATCCAAATACATGGTTTACATACCCTTATGTCGAGATCCATCCATACAGGAATCCTCGTACACAGTGTGGATCCCATTACACCCACCCCCATACATGATGTTAAAATCTTATTTGGTCACCAATACTTAAATTTGGACTTATAAATTTTTCTATAGATCCTAAAAATAATTTTAGAGTTATTTTATATCAACTTATAACCTTTTAAAACATTTATAATCACTATTAATCTTCCACAAAGCTTCTACCACACATTTTATACTGTAAATTATATGATTTTGTATAATTTATGTGTTAAAAACAAAATACAACAAAATAATCATATTGATTTAAAATTTCACCAAAACTTATTATATATATAATTTTCATGTTATAGAAGTAAATTATTGTCACAAAAATCTCCCTGTGTACTAAAATACTTCCATCCTTCTCTTGGGATAAATAATCTCCTTTTTGGATTTTTTTAAAACCAAGGAACATGAATCACATGAAAACACAAACCAATTTTCCATGAATTATAATTTAATAATTAAAATTATAATTAATAAAAATGCTGTATGAAACAATAATATTGAATAATAATTTCTTTTTCCCCATAAAATAGTAATTTATATTCATATCTTTAAAGTCTCTGATCCTGTTGATATCACATTGTAAAGTAGTTAAAATTTCTTATATTTTCATACCACTAAAAATATAATTTGAGATAACACTTGAGAATAAAAACTTATTTCACTTATAATAACAATTTATAGAAAATATAAATGAAAAATTCCTAAAACCATGCTCACAATACCATTATAACAATTCATAGGTTAAAGAAGTTATTCATACGTCCCTGATTTTCTAAATAGATTTCATAATTTTAGTTTTATATATAAAACTCCATATTTTCACACACTAACACATTCATGAATTCACAGATTTCCACTTTTAATGACTATATATAAAAACTTTATCCCCCTAAATCAGAGATCTCACCCCATTAGGTAAACACATATCAATTAATTCATTTTATAAACAACTCACACCCTTTTGTAAATACAATTTGTAAATAAATAAAGTAAAAATAGATTTATGTTGTATTTTGTTTTTATACCATATAAAAACAAGAATCCAAATAAACTGATGATATATATAACTAAATCACCATACCTTACCCTTTAGGGAAATGATGTTAAACTCCCATAATCAACCTCAAACTTTAAAAAGAATATTCTGGCAGTGGTTTAGTGAAAATATCATCTAATTTCCCCTTTATAGGAAATAATTATAGCTTTAACTCAATTTATTCAATAATATATTTAATTAAGTGATAATTAACATCCATTTTATTTGAAATTGAATATAGAACTAGATTTATTAAAAGATTAATAACACTTTTATTATCACATCGCATGAGCAGAGGTATTTTAACCTCCACTTTAAGATCATTCAACTATGTTCTCTTCCATATAAATTGATTTATATCTTGAGTGATATCCACATATTTTATTTATAATTAATAAAAGTTAAAAAAATTATCTAAGTGTTCTCACATACACATATTTCTCAAAGAAAGAGATATCTACAGGATGCTGACCTCCTTTCATTAATATTTTTTTTCCAAATATGCATATGAAAAAAAATCTATACTTTATGTCTATATTTCAACATAAATTAAATGGTAACTTTTATTTACCTAATAATAATATTTCCAAACATAATTTGGGACTCTTTTGGTGCACCATAATACGTAGAACAAATTGTAACAACATAGAAAATATTCATAATTTATGTTATTAAGTATAAAAAACTCCCAACAAGATTTTAGAATTATCTTAGAGAAACTTCCTTTCCTTATATATCTTTATAAAACTTTGTTCCCACTAAAATTAGTGTTAAGAATAGGTTTTAATCCAATAGTCTAAAATTCTTTTTAATCCCCCAAGTACACTTCTCTTGATAAATAAAAATGTGATCTTCCTCTTTAGATATTTATAAACCTAGAAAATATCTCATCTCCCCAAGCATGGATATTTAAAATAAATTCTTCATTTATAATGAAAATTATTAACAAAATATTTCTTCATTTACTGAAAATATAATATCAAATACATAAATAATAATAATAATAAATACCTCTTTATTATATTTGATGTACCTGTTTTCATCCGTATTCCCCTTTAAAATTTAGCTTATCTAAGTGGGAATATATCATGTAATATCAAGCTATTGGATGTTGTTTTAACCCATATAAATCATTATTTAACATAAAAATATAATTAAGTTCTTCACAAAGTAATTGTCTATATGATTTTTCAATATAAACCTCTTCTTCTAAGTCACCATTGAGGAAAGTAGACATAACATCCATTTGTAATATCTCGTATCTCCTTTATGGTACAATAACAAGAAAAATTATGATGGTATCTAGTATTGAGATCAATTAAAATGTATTATAAAAATAAATTCCTTTTAGTTGATAATACCCATGACACATAAGCCTTCTTTTTTCTTTTCTCATAACTTGACCCTTTTTATTCAACTTATTTAAGAATAACTATTTTTTTTCCAATAATATTTTTATTTTATAGTATGGGTACCGACTCCAAATTTTTATTGTTATATATCCGATCTGACTCATAATTTATAGAATCAACCCAATCATGGTACTATAAATCTTCTTTTACATATATTTATTCAACTTGAGAAAAATAGTGAGGCATGCTATACTTTCTTAGAAGTTCTTCTTGTTTGAACTTTTTGTCCCTATTCTTTTATTATATTATACTCTTGAAATTTGTTTCTCGTCCTTGAATATAATGAATGAAGTTGTTATTCATCACTAGAAAAACTAAATCATATTCTTCACGTTGAATTTTTTTTAAACATTCACCATTTTTAAAAACATCTCCCCACTATTTAACAAAAATATATTTATCTATATCAATTATAGAAATTTCTAATTCAAGTGTGATTTTTTTATTTGTATATTTAAACACCTTTAAATTAGTAAAATCAAAAAAATTCCATGTTTATTTACTATAATAATGTAAGCCTCTAATATTTGGAGGATAACCTAGGTAGATACCTTTAACACCATTTGGTTCAATATTTCCTTGACTTTCACCATTAACTTTGATATTGAAAGGGATCACAAATACTCTAAGGTGCTTCAAACATAGTGATTGTTTTTAATACATATCTTATAGAAACATATATGAGTTGGTAAAATATAAGAGTTAATTTTGAATATGAACCCCTGATAAAATGGATTTTTTTCAAAAAGAAACTAAGAGTTATCATGCCCTTTTAACATAGACTATCCCATCTCCATTAAACTAAATTTATTTTATTTAGTAACACCATTTTTCTTTTGGTGTATATGTTGTATTGATTTCATTGGAAATACCATGATTATCCAATTAAGGATAATATATTCCACTTGTATATTCAATAACATTATATGTTTAGATATTATTTAAGGAGAAACTACACCCCTTTTCGACACTTCTTTGAAAACTCATTAAAATTATTAGAGACTCTAATTTGTAACATTTATCCACCAAACAATTTGATTGGGTAGAACTGAAATTCAACTAACCTTATGCATATACCCCAAATAACAAAGGATAAAAATAAATTCCATGTACACACATTATTATTGGGGGACTATTTACCCTTAGATGTAATATTGTCTGCAAAGATGAGAGACATAGATAGGTATAAAAATTATGTATGAACAAATAAGACCAATATTTCATAAAACATAATGTAATATAATCATAATTGTATTATAATAAAATAAAACCAAGTGTGTATATAAAACCCAAAATAATCCAATGACAACTCTAGTGCCAAATGTGGCACTTCCCTACACTCTATTTCATGACCAACTCCCTGTTTTTGCCTCCAGCATCTATGAATTCCACATCAAGGTGCTATAATAACAATATAAGATACCTTTCCCTTATGAAAATCATGGTAATAATTGTTTCATCTACACCAAATTTCCTATACATGGTATGAGTATACAACCTAATAATCAATCCACTAGAGACTTACCATATACAACACTAAGACAATACATGTGATCTCACAATAAATATATATAAAACCAGTAGAAACAATTATTTCTAGTGTACAAGAAACATATAAGGAAAATGAAGTAGGAAAATTAACCCATATAATGATCTAATTAAACCACTAAAATTATATGATACAAACCAAATGAAACCTCTAATATACACTACTCCTTGAATAGACCATACTCATGATCTAAACCTAGTTCACCTAGACCCGAGATGCCATTTGGAAGAGTAACCCAATATTCCCAAGTTTTGGTATGGTATCTAAGTCCAAATGAATAAGACCCCTTCCCAATGTGACCTAATTTCAATATGAAATCTAAGTATGAATCAACAACGCCCCATTTAATGTAATATTAATGCACACTAATCCATTCCCATGCCTTGTCACACATACAAAAATCCTTTATTTTCAAACCAAAAACCATGAGTCATTACTTCCAAGATAATTAGTTTTGAAAAATCATCCATCCAATCCATTTTTAAAAAAATAACCAATAAATAAAATCAACAACCTTAAGTACCATAAAACTTCAAGTTTTAGATAGAAGAAAAGTGATATATATGACACCTAACTTTTGGAGGATCTTCAAGATAGAAGATCAAACCACAATTTTAAAATCCAACATTTTACAGTTCTTATGAGATATCTAAGACAAAACCATCAAATATATAGAAAAGAGGAGAACTTATATGAATAAAATCACATAAATTCCTGAGTGAGTTTCCTTGGTTAATATACCTAGAAAATATAGGGAGAATGATGGTTTCAATGAAGTAATCAGGTCAAACCTAAAACTTATAAAACCCCTAAAATGCCACAAATGATTTCCCATTCATGGAACACATCTCTCCCCCAATTATAGTGGATGTTTTAGTAATTTTATAGTTGAGTCATCCAACACCATGAAATGGTGGTTACCACTATGGATTTGGATTTGTTGACCATGAAACTCTTGAATGGAGACCCACCATGACATAAGATGATTCCCTTAGTTTTTTCCAAATAACATGGATTGGACCACAGTGTGGTGTATCATCCCTCTCTATTTATTCCAAAACAGCGTAAGGCCAAACACTACACCCAAAACTATGTCATATTGTCCCTCCTTTTTACCAAAGTTTACTCCCCAAGTATCAACCCACATAATAGGCCATTTCACATGGGATATTTCACTTTGTATTTTTCTATACAATACCACAATGACACCATGCTCT
This sequence comes from Viscum album, assembly GCA_963277665.1. Lineage (NCBI taxonomy): Eukaryota > Viridiplantae > Streptophyta > Magnoliopsida > Santalales > Viscaceae > Viscum > Viscum album. The sequence goes on from OY728155.1 coordinate 732,708,297, forward strand.
CTGAAACACCTTTCTTCATTGCGTGGAGATCATCCAAAACAAGAGTTCTACCAAAAATACTTGTTTAAAACCCAACATATCCATATGTGGATCACCAAACCCAAAATAACAAAACCCCTAGGTCCACTAACTACAACACAATAACTAACGTGGTGTGGAGAATCCCATAGAGCCCAAAGCCTCTTTTTTTCCAACTGAGAACACCTTCAGATGTTCCAAAACAAAATAAAACTATCACATAACTTATAAAAAACTAGTAAAACATAAGAATAAAAAAACGATAGGCTTAAAATTATTATGGTTCATAAAAATAATTCATGTAATCCATGTAAATTAATCAATAAAATAGATAACATACTTATCTCTATTTGTTGATTGCTTCCTCATTATCCTACAAATGTCTAAATGGATAATATCTAAAGGATGGGTTGATTGAATATAAAAATTCTTATGTAGATAATTAAAAATATTTATCTTTTGACATGTTGAGAACATATGTAATACCCGAGACTTTACTGTTGGAGGTAAACAGCATATCCTAAAGGATTGTGCACTCTAAAGTGCCTTTATTCATAAGTATATTTAAAAGTTTAATTTTTTAATTTTATAAATTTCATTTCAAAAAGTAAAATTAATTTTATATTCATAAATATATTATTTGGAGGCAAAATTTTGAGTTTTTTTAAAAAAGTTGATTTTTAGGTTAAAAGTGCAATATACTAATTTTAATAATACTATGACTTTTATGGATTATAAATTTATGAAACCATTTTATTGAAAAATATGTATTTTAAAATTTAAATTCTACATTTTAATAGATTAATTATTGTTTATACTCCAATGATTAGTATTTTAGAACTAAAAAATAATTTTTCTAAAAAAATGTTTTAATATGTTATACATTTTTCATTTTAAAATTAATCTCAAACACTTATAGAAATTTTAGTAGAAAAAATTTATGTAAAATCTAGAATCTATAGTTATAAATTATATAATAACTCAGACATTATTTTAAGTCATAAATATTAAGTTTCCTTTGGTAAAAACTATTTACTACTGTAAAATGTAAAATGGTAAAAGTAATTATTCAAGAGGTAAAGGTTTATAAAAACGATTAAAAAATGTATTTAATTGAGTGGATTAGGTTTGGATCTAAATTATGTATTACCCTATTCATTATTTCCAATTTTTTGATCCACTTAATAGGTTAAACACAAGATCTCTTTATATTAAGTTGAAATATTTTTTAAAATTTTATTCCCCCCACTTATAAAATGGGCCTCACGCCACCCACTAAAGGTAGTAATAAAAATTCATTTTCCTTCTTAATCCATTACTTTTTTATTTAAACTGGAATAATATTTCACTATTTATAGTTTATGGTCATAATAGATTACCCTAGGTACTTCCTTTACGAAGAATATTCCAAGAGAAACCCAATGTTCTCAATGTAAATTCAGTATTTTTACTAATATATTTTCCTCTTATATTTCCATTTAAAATTAATTTTTTCCAATATATTTTATGAATTTATTATTTATAGATATTTTTTATATTTCATAAATAAAAACTAACCAAATTTTACATTTCACTTAAGAAAATTTAATATGTCATTCGTGTGTTGTGTGGACTACCGCCTCTATGATGCAACGTGATTCATTCTGCTTCCCTACCTTAAAAGGTTCGATATACAGTTGGTATTAAAGTAAAAATATTGTTTTTATGATATAATTAAGTTTATATTATAAAATTGTTTAGAACTTATTAATTATTTCATCAACAAATGACCATTGATAATTTAATAATTTACAATAAGCGTACTAAGATGATAATATTTTATTAAAATTGTGTAATGTTTTAATATCTATTTATTTTTCATATAATTCATTATTATTTTTATATATAATTATAATAAACATGAAATTTTATAATTATACTTATTTTATAATGATATTATAACAAAAACACCTCATAACCATTCATTAAATCATGGTAAGTTCATGTGTGGGTCGGTTTAACCACATAATTGAACAATACTATGAATTTATATAATCAATTAATATGATAAAATAATTAATAGTATACTATGATATAAAATTTTAAATATTTATTTGGGTCTTTTGGAGATGTTATATCAATATTTAATTTATTAAATAAGAAAGAAATACCTCGATCTTTAAGAATCACTAAAACCTGCTTATTATCGATCTCATCTTCAAGGAAAAATTTTAAATCACTCATGAAAGGAATTTAAAAAATCACAAATAATTATATATTACACCTAATTAAAATTTTAATTATCTAATGATTGTGAAATCCAAAATAATAATGATTATAATCATTACTATTATGAAATTAGTGCAATCAATCAAACTATAAACACCAAATATAGAAAATCGGTAGAATTAAAATAGAGAATGACTGTTTATGAAGAGTATAAATGAAAATGTATATGATTAATGTTATGAATTAAGTGATTAAGATATATATATCTTATATATAGGAAGTTAATGTACATTTTTGGAAGTCAGTACAAGAGGTAAGGGTTTTCTGATGCAAATTCCTCTCTTTGAGTCATGTTTTTTATTATGATCCTTATCTCCAATTTATGATATATATTGAATATTTGAGAAGTTATATCATGAAATTATTTTTTTCATGGTATTTTAAAATCAATATTAATCCTACTATTTCAATATATTTTTATTAATTTTCAACCCAATCTATAAGTTGGGTTTTTTCATCTCAATTTTGATTCTTTGGGACTCATGTTATTTTCACCACCTATTTACTATTGTGTGGTGAATAAATTTAAATATATTAAATTTAACATATTAATCATTAAATTTAATGTATTTAAGGATCTACATTGTTATCCATATCTCAAACTCTTTCTTCTATATTGTTACCCATCTCTCAAATTCTTTTGATTCAAGAGTTACAAACACTATTGTAAACTCAATATTTTCCATGGTAGAAAACCCATCCCACATTTTAGTAAATTAAAAGTATGTGTAGTTTCATAGAAAATATGTCCCTATATGGATACTAAAAATTAGATCACACTTTGTAATAGATTCACCATGGGAAAATCACCCCTAAAGGGTAGGTTGAGTCTTGACATAATCATCACTCTATTTCACGATGAATGGTCTGAAGATTTCAGACATGGATATAAACTTTCAAGGGATATGCTTTGGAATATTCCAAATCTCTTTATAAACTTTGATTTTAGATATTTCCTACCATTTCATTAGTCCCCTACCAATTCAAGTTATTGAATCCAATTACTACCTTCCATGGATAACCCGACACATTGTAAGAACCATCACCACTATATTTTGTCTCATAAGTGAACTGCATGTTACTTTCACGATACCCCAAGGATTCTAAGTTGGTTAAGGTATGTTCTATAGGACATAAACATCATTATATTGAATGGAAAAGTATTTTATTTATATATTTTCAATTATATGGATAGACAAGTTTTATTCAGTAAGAGGTTCCTTGAGTAATGGTATGAAAGTTATTGATGATTTTTATAGTGAATGAATTGAACTAAATCTGGTGAAATGCGAGGCCTAAAATTATACAGAACCATGATGTATTGGAAGGTCTCATGAGAGAAAAAAGTTATGTTTTGTTGTATACCTCTTCCCATAACAGGATAGTGTCTTGGAATAAGGTATTTACACAATTTTTGGATATCCAAAATTATATATTCCATTAGTATAAGATCAATGATTATTGGTATCCATGTTTTCATTTACTGTCTTGGATATAGAATGTCCTTAGTTTCAATTGATTATGGATTCATTTTGTTCATTTATTCCCACCATATCACTTATTTCATATTTATGATAGGAAATATTTCACTATATAATACTCCTTAATGAGGATCTAAGATCACCATTATCTATTTTACTTTCCCTAGTAAACCAAGAGTAAGACAATATATAATTTTTTTTGGGATATTATTTATGGAATACTAAGTTTATATCAATATTTTCTAGTTGTATCTTATGTTTTTAAATGCCGTTTATACATATATATGGTTTTCCAAGACTACTAAACTATTTGATCTTTTGGTAACTCTTCTATTCGATACCAATAATGTAATATAACCATCAACTCAAGGTTTTTTTTGAAATTGGGATGTTACAGTTAGTATCAAAGGAAGGTTAATTAAGAACCATTAGGACCAGATTTAGGGGAACCAAGTGAGATAACACAAGTAGTATGAAAAACCCTTAATAGTTCTAGGAAAAAATAAATACAATGTAACATGAACTATATTATACAGTTAAATATCATGATTTAATTATATGTATGATATTATATAAAGATAGGGAATAATTACTGGAATGAGAACTATATCAACACCCATAGTCAATATATGGATATTCCCCTCAAACAGGATAATGATTCCAGAGTTGAGGAAAATTAGTTTATAATAACATTAGGGAATTTGGCACATGTTGTGACAAATAACTTCACTTGCATAGAGAGACCTTCTGATCCAAAACACAGTGTAACTATATTTGATATCTTCATGTCAAAATAGATTCTAGCCTTTGGTAGAACTATAAATCTATTCGTAGAAAAATAACAAATAAATTCCCTAGAGAAGATCTTTATCACCTTGGGATGTAGTGAAAAGGAAAAGTTCATCATGGTCGTCTATCACCGGAAGGGAGATATAGACCATTGGTGTTCAATAATTTGAAAATATAAGGACGAATATGAGACGAAGTTAATGGAATAATGATCTTCTAAGGATATTTTTTATGGAAAATACTTTCTTCATGAGAAAAGAGTATATATGGAAAAGTAGTTACTCAATCATAGAAAAAATGTGGAGGAAACTTTTACTGAGTAAAAAAGATAACATTATATGGTTATTAGGATATGTCGCGTGTCCAGATGCTTAGTATGACGGTAGGTGAAGGATAAAATCCAATATACTAAGTGAGTCATGAAACATATTCCTATATCTATATTGAAGTTGAACAATCTTACTATGGACTACATGACTGGATTACCAAAGACACCATGGATGAATGATTTTATATGGGTCATCATTTATCATCTTAATAATTATTCTCATTTCTTAGTGATGACAAGAGATCTAAACTTTGAGCTCCTTGATTGAATTTATATAAATGAAATTACAAGGCTTTATGGGGAACCACTATCAATTATATCTAACCATGAACCTCTATTCATATCAAAATTCTAGAATATTATTCCAGGGGATCTTGACAGTGGGATACATTTAATCTTTTCCTGTCTCTCTACATTTATGGGTAGTCTAAAAGGACTATTTAGGCTTTGGAAGAAATATTGAGATCAGGTTATCTTGACTTAAAAGGTATGTGGGATCATTAACTACCATTGGTGGAATTTAAAAAAATAATAGTTTCCATTCAAGAATCCAGATGGAACCATATAAAGAATTTATGGGAAGAGGGGTCATACTCCAACCTATTGGGAAGAATTTAGAGAAATAATGTTAGTAGGATGATAGTTTTTAGAGCATACAACTATTAAATTATAGACTATTTAGTATTAAATAAAAAGCATCACAATTTATAAAAACGTTCAATGATTATAATTGATGGAAATAATTAGAATTTCAAGTGGGTTATTATGTATATTTTATTATTTGAAAAAAGATTATATTTTTAAGAGTTGGTAAAAATTAGAAGTTAATACCTAATCATATTGGTCCTTTTGAAGTACTAGAAATAATTTGACTTGTAGCATACTGATTGGATATGTTTCCCAACCTTTCTAAAGTACATATTTCCTTCCATGTTTCATTACTAGGGAAATACATACAAGATCTAATACATTTTCTCACATATGAGGGAATAGATTTGGAGCCTAAATTTTCTAATAATTAAGTGACTGTCTAGAATATTGACACCAAAGACAATGTGTTGGAGTATAAAACAACTTGATTAGTGAAAGTCCGTTGGAGAAATAACAAATAAAAAGAGGATACTAGGGATTATGAAGAAGCTATGGGGAAGGAATATCTACAACTTTTCAAAATAATATATATACCACAATTTTAAAGATAAAATTATTTAATAATGGAGAATGTTATACATGTGACTCTACTATAGCACGTAAATACCATATCATGAATGATCACAAAATGAATACTCAAAAGAGAATATATTCATAAGTATATCAAAAATTTTAATTTAGGAACATTAGAATTTGAATTCAACAAAATTAAATTCATTTTTTTATTCCTCATAAATATAATACCTTTTGATTAATTTTTGGATTTTTTATAAATTTTTTTAGGTGAATCGTGCAATATACCAATTTACTAATACTATGAATTTGATGCCATTATTAGTATATAAGTATGAATTAGAAAATTATGAAAAAAATATTATTGGAAAAAATGTATTTTATTATTTTAACTATACATTTTAATATAATAATTATAGTTTACTAGCTGATGATTCGAGTTTTAGAATTCAAGTAATATTTTTCTCATATATAATTTCAATATATTTTATATTTGTCAAATTAAAAATAATTCTTAACAGTTATAGAAATTTAATCATAAATAATAGATTTAAAGTGTATAATCTGTGGGTATAAATTATCTAATAAGGATTACTTTATTTTTCATCATAATGGTCAAGCCACCTTAGGTAAAAACTACTTACCGCGTAAAATCCAAAAAGGATGAAAGTAATAATTCGAGGGGTAAAGGGATTGAAAAATGATAAAAACATGACTAAAATTTAGTGTATGAGGTTTAGATTGACCTCGTATATTCTCCACTCCATTATTTAATATTTTTATATCCACTTTACATGTTTAACTTGAGTTCTCTTTATATCAAATTGAAATATTTACAAAAATTGCATTCTCACAAATTATAAAAGGGTGCTCTCAGAACACCTTAATGGAATTCCTAATAATTTTATTTCCTCCTTATTTTTTTTCTTTTTTTTTTTAACTTTTCATAGAATATTATTTTACCCTCTTGATATTCTAGTCACAATATATTATCCTAAGTCTTTCATTTCCAAGTAATCCTCCAAGAGAAATCCAAAGTTTTCATTTAAAGTTCAATCTTTTTGATAATGTCTTTTCATTTTATCACCATATTTAAAATTTATTTTTCAAAATATTATATGATGAATTCAGTATATACAGAATATATAATTTTTTTTATATTTTTGAAATAAACACTAACCACCTTTTCCCTTTACCTTAAGAAAAACGAAACCACCATTCATATGTTGTACAGATTACCCACACCACGATGCAACATTCGTTATTTCCCTTCAATTCCTTACAAGGATGGATATAAGGATGGTATAAAATGATAAATATTTTTTTATGATATAATTATGGTTCTATTATTAAAATGTTGATTACATATTAATTATATGATCAAAAATCAACCATAATTAATTTGATCATTTAAAATAAGAGGATAATCTTTTATTTAAATTGTGTAATGTTTTCATATCCATTAATTATTCTTATAATTAATTTAATTTTTCCTATAAAAAAATAATAAGAACTAAATATTATGACCATAATTATGGTATAATTATGTTATGACAAAAAAATCATAGGATCATACATTAAACCAGAGTATGTCATGTTTGTATCGGTTTAGCCACCTACTTGAAAAATGCTATGAATTTATATCCTGAATGACTATGGGAACATAAAAAATGGTATAATATGATAATTTTTTTTAAATTATTATTATTATTTGTTTGTGGGGATTTTATATTAATATTTATCTCATTAATTAATAAAACACACTTCGATCACCATGAATGACCAAAACATGATCGTTATAGATTTCATATTCAAGGATAAAGACTACAGATTTCATGAAAGGAATTTGAAAGATAATAAATAATTATAAATCATCCATAAAATTAACTATAATGATATATTAATGATTAAATTTTGAAGGAAAATAAATATGATCGCCGTTATTATGAAACTAGTACATATGATCAAATTATAAACATCTCATGTTGAAAATTGCGTGAATTCATATTGATAATTACTATATTCAAAGAATTTAATTAAAATGGATATTATTAAGGTTATATATTAAATTAATATGTTTTATATGTTTTTGATATATGAGGTTAAATTACATTCATGGAATTCAGGATAGGAGGCAAGGGTTCTTCATCTCAATTTCCCTTCTTTGAGACATGTTTTGTAATATGCACCAAACTTCCATTATGTGGTGTATATATTTTCCATTTTAGAATTTATATCATGAAATAAGTTTATCAATGGTATTTTAAGATCAATTTCAATACCTGTATATCAGTTGGGTATGATTGAATTGCTACCCTATCCATAAGTGGGGGTTTTCCATATTAATTTCCATTCTTTAGGACTCATGTTATACTCACCACCTATTTCATTTTGTACGCTGAATAAATTTACATGGAAGAATTTTACCATATTACTCATAAAATTTAAGGGATTTACAAGTCTACATTGTTCTACCCCTCTCATATTCTTTTGATTCAAGAGTTACCCAAACCATTGTATAACTCAATCTTTTTCATGGTAGAAAATCCATCTTATGTTTCGGTTAAGTAATGTTTTGTGTATTTTCCTTGAAAATCCATCTGTATCTAGATACTAGAAAGTGGATGAAACTATGATATATATTCACCTAGGGGTAATCACCCCAAAAATTATGGGTTTATCATTTAATTAATAACCACTCCCATGCATGAAAAATGGGCCTAATAGTACACACCTGGCTAGAGACACCTGTGAGATATCTTTTAGAATACTCACATGCTCTTTTTGAACCATGATGAAAGATATTTCTTATAATTTCCTTGGTCTGAAACCATTTTTATCTATTTAATCCAATTACAATCTTCCATGTATAACCTAACACAATGTAAGTACCCTCACCACTATATTTCATTCCTAAGGGAACTTAATGTTACTTTAACAATACCCCACATCTTTTAAGTTTATTAAGGGATATTTTAATATAAATAAAAATTATTATATTTAATTGGGAAGTATTTTATTTTTGTATTTATAATTATACAAATAGCTATGTTTTTTTTCAGTAAGAGGTTACTTAGGGAATGATATGGAAGGTGTTGATGCATCTTATAATGAAGGCATTAGAATTAATTAGGTGATGGGTGGGACCATAATTATATATCCCATATATACCTTTAAAAGTCTCATGAGAGAAAATATTTCGGGTTTTTATGTATAAATCTTTCCATTACAAAATAGTGTCTTTTCACAATTCCTTGACAACATGTTTTGATGTTTAATATTATGTATTCCATTAGTATGAGATCAATGATTATTGATATCCATGATTTCATTTATTATGATGTACATATAATTACCTCAATTTCATTTGATTATGGATTCATGTTTTATATTTATTTCTATTATATTAGTTATTCCATTTTTTTTGATGAAAATAAGGGTATGCCGATTGATTGTGGGGGGTTGAATGTTTCACAATTATTTATTTCAAGTTCACTATTTTTTTGTTTTAAAATTCTATGAGGGTTTTTAATGGAGTTTTGTGGTGGGGGTGGCACAACCATAATGTCAAAAACATATTTCCACATCCTTTACAGGCCATTTCCAATGAGTTATATTTGTCAAACTAGAATCACCCAATGGTTCCCTTATTAGAGATGTTTTATGAACCTTCTTTCCAATGGTAGGTGGTTATTGGGAAATGGTTCCAATGATGCTTATGAAATAACATTGGTTGAGAGGATGGAAGGTAGAGCTCATCACACTCTTTTGGGGGGAACTATTACCTACTATATAACTCTATTATTTATTTAAGATATATTCTTGAATCCTTAATTAAATCTGAAATATAACATGGTTCTCCCAAAAGTTACAATTATTATTATCATGTATTTTATTTAGAATAACATGTCTATATCCAAGGACCGTCATCAAAAAAGATATCTTTATATGTATGGGGTTCTCAATCAATGGAACCCTTTTGTAAATGGATTATATATTCTTATTCCATTTATTATTATGATTCTCATTTTAAGCAACATAGTTGGGAGATCTAGAATTTATCTTCATCTAGGATGGAAATATTTTTTTTAATGTCAGGATTATGCCCATGAATAAAGGATTCCTACATATCGTTGTGAAATGAATTATAAACCACATAGTTCAATACCACTTAATGGGACACATTTGACGAAGACCAAAACATGTATTTTAACATTATGCAAAAAGGATGTCTAGGATAAAGGTGCCTTTCCAAGGGCTAGTGTAGGACTAAAATTGAAGTGGTCCAAGGGTCTTGGAAGGGATGTGGCCTTCCAAGGTTGAGATTACCCTACTAAGGGTGTGTCCCAAAGAGTATTAGGTTGATTATGGGGCATTGAGTTTTAATATCAAGGAGGATTCTTATGTATCCCATTTGGATAGTAATAAAAACCCACATAGTTCCTAAATTTGGAAATTACACCAATATTAGAGGCCCATTTAAGGTTTTTATAATAGGGAATGTGGACCTTTGAGATGGATACATGGATTTTATGACTTATATTGAATAGGATTCCCTTGTTATGGTGAGAGGATTTCCTTTTATAAGGATTCTCCATGAAGATAGATATTTGATCATGAAAATTTCATGATCATCACAAATCTATAACCCCACGCGGGTCATGATAATTTTGAGAAACAATAGGAAGTGGAATATATGGAAACCAAGCAATAAGATTTTTCTCTTTGTGGAAGAGAATATGGATATGAGAGATATAAAGGACTTTTATGTGCCTATCTCCTATCTTGTGTTCAAAACCAGAGATCGGGAATTATCCACCCATGCAGATACAACCTACAAGAAAGTCTATGAGATTACTCTAATAGAGATTCCCTATTCTTAGTTTTAGAGTGGATAAGAGGAGGATAAGGAAATAAACCTTATAAAAGGAAAAGTTAATAGGTTTACCTCATTGTCTAAAATGGGGAGGTCCCTAGCACTACCTTCAATGTTGGGACCCTCATTACCACAAGAATATATAATCAATAACACTCTGAGTATCCCACCTTTTAGATAGGGTAATTTTTGAACCTCCATTACCAAGATAATGTATAATCAATAGGACACACTAATGTGCCCTATGATATAATTATACATATCAAGAGGCTTTGGGGAAGGCTCCAGCTTGGCCCCCCTCAGATAACCGATCTAAGGGAAGAGGTGTCCTACTATTAGTGGCATGAAAAGGGTCCCAAAGGATGGAATGTGAAGGCAAGAATGGGAAGAAAGAGGGTAGATTTTGTAGGTAAGGCCTAGGATATTATAAGGTCCTCCGTAAAAGTTAAACTTAGGAAAGTTAATAAGGTATCATGTAGGGTAGAGCTAGGTGAGCTAAAGATATATTTAGGAGATGGAAAACCTAAGAGACAACACTTGGGAGAGGCCGTTATATAGGATCCATGTTTTTCCTAAGGTGTCTTTGGATAACTAGCTCTCAATTGTTAGGCTTGAGAAGGGGGGTTTTTACCCAGTGCTATTGGACCGGGGAATATGGATCGCATATGTGTTTTCTTTTTGAAGCACGAGGAAAAATATAATCCCACTATACTCTATAATTGTTTATTCTTTCAATGCTTAAGGTACTACATTAAGGTTCAAAGTACTTGGACAAAACGACTAGGATGAGGAGAGATTTGAGGATTCTTTGAGTCTTCTAGTTTTTTTAAATAAGGATCCCAAGGGTCATATTTATTGTAATTTCTGAGACCATGGGATAAGGTGTTAACACGTGAAGTTGTGTCGTGCTAGGTATCACATAGGTGTAACCTTCACAAGTCTCCCAGTTTCAACTTTTTGAGGATTTTTTGGTGGAGCTAGTGCATATGCCAGACCTTTGCAATGATGTTGGGTAAAATGGTTGGACTTGCAGTGTGATGTTGGGCATGCTGGCTGGAGCTACACTATGATGCCGGTTAGGCCTTGAATAGTATTAACTTAGTGTCCATGTGATCTCCAATATCTTTCAATTATCTTTTTATTGGGGTATTTCACTTTAAAACTTCTAATTCTCATGTGATAAAAAGGAGTGTCAACACAATACTTCCATCATGATTGGATCTGATTGGATAAAGATGGCCTGATCCAAAGGTATAGAAAAAGGTACATTAATGGATCCTTTATCCCCCCCCTTCACTTGTTCGTGTATATTTATTATTAGGCTTGACGATAATAATATCATCAGTGTCGTTCAAGGGAGAATTTAATGGGAAATCCACATAGGTATGTCATGTTGGTATTTTATACAGATATGTTGGTCTGGTTGATCATGTGGGTTGATCACATTGGTCATCCACGCCGGCTTCCCTACATCTATAAATAGCATAAAATTTTCAATCAGTTCTTCCTATTACCTTTTCCCTGATACTCTCATCATACTAGATCTCTAGTAGTGCTAGTATATTTGGTAAAGATCCATTCGTGTAGAGTTGGTATGCTATCATTTGTGCAACTCATGTACCTGGGTGAGTGACCTACATGAGGTCATGTTGGAGAGCGATCTATGAGAGGTAACTTGGGCGAGTGACATGTGTGATGTCACTTGGGCAAGTGACTTGTGTGAGGCTACTCCTTTTCCAAGTTTTTGCATTTCTTAATTTTTCTAAACTAATACCTTATCTCTAAAAAAATCTTGGAATTACTTATAGATTCATATGGGTATTTAGAAGGTTAAAGTCTTTAGTGAACTGGTTGATAGTCATATTAAAGAGATGTTGGATGTTATTTGGCCGGATTATTATGAAGAATGTGACACAACTCTAACAGATTAGGAGAATAATTTCATGAAGTATCACTATGAATACACTAAGAGTAATTATCTACCACTTTACATCCATGGAATTTTGAATAACATCTTCATCCCAAAGTAGAGAAATTACTTAATTCTTTCCTAGTTTCATGAGTACACAAATTTTACCCCATCCAACATCTCAACCAAGGGAATTTATATCAATGGCGGGAACATCTCCCATACCCTACATCATGCATCACAACATCTATGCCCTAGGTTTAAATCTCATTACTCTAGTGTTGAAGTTATAATGATACTCATCCATATTTCACAGTTCCAAGGTAGACTAATTGAAAGGATAAAAATAAGACTCAGACCTTCCAAACAGAAGGAGTTTCAGACCAAAGTAGATGTGGGTGTATTGGGTGAATCTAGATTATATGGATTTTGAGACAGATCTGAAGGAAATTATAATTTATGAGGATTTATCAGTGGGTCAGAAATACGTATATAAGAATCTAAGTATTATCCTCGAGCTGATAATATAATTGAACCCATAGAAAAACATCTTCCACTTAATACATAATGATGTTGAAATCAGTTTATAGGTTTTCTAAAATATATCTATAGTTCCTATCCTCAAAGAGATGTATGATGAGTTTATCTCTTAAAAATTCACATTGGGTGATGTTTAAGGACACATGTTTTGGCTCATGAGTTATTGATGATATCCCAAGACCTCAGGAATGATGACCCTAGCCTATGTGGGTGTCCATTTTAAGGCATGTATGATTGATTTCATGGAGGCCAAGGGGGTGGAACCACATGAAAACATCCCATGGGATGTCCCACAATGGGAAATAAGTGAATTTTGAGTAAATTCTAGCCCATGTTGTAGAAAAGACAGTAAAAATAATGAGTGTATGCAATGAAGTTTGACTTACCCACCAAGACATGTCTTGTAAGATTCTTAGTGATGTGTTTCAGAATCAAATTTCGACAGGTACACAAATATAATGGCGGTCTAAGGGTCGAGACATTTTTTTGTAGTGGCTAAGTTTGCTAATGGGAGGTGCATAGAATAGGAAGCTTCAATATTAGCAATGGTCCATCCGTGATTATTTCATGTGCACATGAGAAAATCCCATTTCAGAAATATTGGGCCATTTCAAGTATTTTGGGGATTTATTGTAGAACATTTTTCTTATTATACTGGGTTGAAATGAATCAGAGTTCATGGAGGATAGTTTTGACTATTCTTTCTGGCTTTTTTGGAATATAGCCCCTGTATCTGAAGTATGGTGAAGCTTAGAAGAAATTGATTCTATTGAATGAATTCAAGTTCTATCCATATAGGGATCCAACCAATAAGATGTTCACTGATGATGGAAAAGATGGTAATGATAAGAGATCGAATATGATTTCCTTCTAAGATGGTGTGTTTGTGGCCCGAATTGATGGTGACGTTATTTGTGAATCCTATGGCAGATATATATTTTCACACCAATTCAAGTTCCTCTTACAAAGAACTATATCCCCTCCAGTGAAGTTTTGACCAGAGATTCTCCCAATGGTGGCCTGACAACTTTGGGTTCTCATGGTTTTCAATGTAACTCATGGGGATATTAAACTTCCTCCGATGAGTGAATCTAATTTGTCAACCTCCTCATATAATAAAACCTATATTTCCTCAAATCCTTAGGAGGAGTTGGCAATGATCATTCCCTAAGTCAAGGCCGTAATGACTACTGGGAAGGGGAAGTGAGGTATAAAGGCTCCACCCTCTCTAAATGGTGATAATAGTGAGGCCCTAAGATTTTCCCAGAGACCCCAGGCATTTTTATTACACCATCCATGATCAAAAGGACTACAACAACTGATGTTGATCCTAGACGGTCCATCCATAATTTCCAAGTGGAAACCTGGGCTCTGGTTTCCTATACTTTATCCATGAAGGATAGATCCATGTAGCCAGTGAAATTGAAGAGTTTTAGGTCTGCTTTATAGCAGACTAAAGTGAACTCATATTATGTGTGGATAGAGGTAGTTAAATTTTGGTATAACAAGCCTTTTAATTCCAATTATCTGTGGTCACTACTCCATAACGACATGAATATTATTCATATTGGGTATGTTTGATCCCCACCCAAACTTCAATTTGGTGCTAACCCCATTGAGGTAATAATACACATTTAGGAGTTTTAGATGTTCCTTTATGACACTAAAGATTATATCCCTTATATGAAGTGAGTGGAGGATATAATATATTAGGGGGCCACTCAAGGGGTTGATAAATAGTCCATAGATGAATGGGATGACTTCATTGATCCTTAGTATGTAAGAATTTCCTTATCCTATTCCTATTTTTTATGATTTTATTTTTTTTGAACAAAATTTCATTATTGATGAAATAGTGACCCTAATTTGTAGTAGGTAGAGGGAGAATTGGATGGGATCCTGTCACCAAAATATTCCTCGATAGGCACTCCTATCAAAGATGAGGGATCAACTCTTGAATCGTGGGATTTATACTCAGGCCAAAGGAAAATGGAAAAAGAGACTGTGGGACATTATTCTTGACTGCTGCCTGAGATACCTGTGTTTGAGGTGGAGAGTTCTATCCTTCATATGTCAAAATTAAAGGGATGACTGGGTATAAAATCATAGTCTAAGTACATCATGGAAATATTTCATGACATAATTTTTTTCTTCATCCAGAATAAATTTCTGATCATTATTGTGGGTTGTGTGATCCACTCCCCTCTCCTCTCTTAAGGGGCTTAGATACAACCCTTTGAGAATTGAGTATGACATTTCTGAAAAGATGTAGATTCCTATTGGTGAGTCCATCCCTTAGACATGATAAGCATCATGGTATAGGAAGACATTTTTTCATATCACTTTAGAGAGGTATGAGAATATTGGTAATGTCAAATGTGCACCATATGGTTTCATGTACAAATCAACAACTTCCCTTCCTTATGATACTATGATCCATCACATACAATGGATATCCCTACAACCACTACCATCCGTCCTATCAAACCTCCAGTAGGGGATGAAATGGATCCCATACTATTCAATGAATGTTCCAATGTTAATCCTAATTTGGTGGGGTCCTAAAAGAGTTATTTCCTACTGAAAGTACAATAGATGCTACTATGGGAGGATCCAATTTGGGTCCTAAGACCAATATATTGGATACCCTTAATGGTGATGATTCTATGAGATTTTACATAATATATAATGAAATAATGGAAGACATTTATATATATATTGATATCCATTGCTCCCTAGAGGTGTTTGGGGACTTTAATAAGGGTTTGGATGGATTCCAACTTCTCTATTTAGTGTCTTCCCCATTGTCCAACCTACTTACATCTAATGCATTAAATCAATGAACTTGACTGGTTTAGTATTTTCTCTAAAAAATAGTTGCATGAAAATCTATGCCCAAGGAATTGAGGTATATCTTACTTATGTTGTTGAGAGAACAATATTTAAGGTCCCCAAAGTTGGATATTCTAGAGATCCTTCCACCCCAGGCCCTGAGAGAAGAAATCGTAGTTCAAATAGTTGAGACTGGGTATGCTAGGGAGAAATCCAACCAATCAACTGATCCCTCCTCATGTGAGTTCCATAAATAGATTTGATCCTACTTTTATTTTCTTGTATCTATATTCTAATGTCGATGACTATTTCATTCATCTTTTAGCACCATATGTTGAAATGGATGAACCCAAAGTGGAGGCCTTTTCCCCAACTCAAATTACTACACAAGGTGAGGGAGATTTTACTCCAAGAAGGAAAATGAAAGTCTCTTCCACAAGTGAACTAATTTAAAATTACACCTATCCTCTTGATATTGGCTCTACAATAGTCCAGGAGGCTCAGGATACCTTAGGGGCATTCCTCCAATTCATATAATAGAACATATAGGAGTTAGCCTCAAGGAAACCCATGAAAGATCTATCATCAAAACTCCATCTACTGTAAATAATGTTTGTAAGGTTAGGGTATATTTGATTCAACTACCCTATGGTCTAATTTACCTTCAATGAGATATTTCTCTAATGAGATCAAGGGAACGAAAAGCAACAATGAATTATAAAATTAAGGATCCTCACTAAATCTTATAATCTACAATATTCATTATACCTGGAAAATCTCAGAAAAACCCAGAAATTAGTGGAGTTCAAGAAATACGTTGATTATAAATCCATTAAAATATTAAAACTTCAATAAGAGATGGATATATCAAGATGGGATTTCATGCAACTTCATCATTTTCTAGAAGTGGTTTAAGTTGAGGGGAAGATTTACCTTATGATTATGGGGTAAGAACTTTACCTGGATGAGGAGGATGAGGTTAGTCATCTACCTGAGCTTCAAAATTCCTTTGATGGGGATTGAAAGAAACTTCAACAACTCCAGAGTTATGCTGATGGTATTTTGTAAAAAATGACAGAGAGACTCCATTTTACAGATAATCCTATGATTTTTATCTATAAATGAAAATAATTTTGTTTCAAATCATCTATGTCTTTTTCTTTATTTTCCCCTATAATTATTACATAAAATTTAAGCTAAATTATTTTCTTAAACATCATTGTTTCAATGTTTCACAATTACAATGATATGAATATGAGGGTTCTATAATTATTTCCTAGGTATTTGGACCTAGAGAGAATAATTAGACTATTTTTAGATTCTTATGAAAGATCCTATGAATTTTTTGTCTTATGTGTCATTTCCCTATTTTTTCTAAGTCATATATGAAGAAGAGTTAGTGGGTGAGACTTGTATTTTTCTTAGGCCTTTCTTTGGGGGTTCTTAAACTAGAAAGTTTGATGAATTTATCTCATGGACATGTTAGAGTCTTTCAAACTGTATTAATGAAACTGCTGTTTTAGTTCAAAGAACCTTGAAAATAAGTTATGGGAAGAGACCCAACTAGGGATTACTGGCCAAGAATTTTTTAAAATTCATCAGATACACAAAGAGGAATTTTATGTCATGTTTCTTTTCATTTCAAGACTTAAAACATGATATGGGACAAGTATGCAAGGAATGACCATGGAACTTGATTGAAAAGTAGTTTCCAAAATGATATTTTTAGGGCTTATAGAGATAGAAGAGTTTTCTTCTGAGGAAAGAGTTTCCTCTTGCTTATTAGACTTTTGGGGTGAATTATACAATGTCAAAATCAGAAGTATCAATGCATAATCCAAGTAATGGTGTCCCTTGGAATTAGTCATTCTATCACTGCTATCCAAGGGGTTTTTGTGAGGATTCATATTTTTCAAGACCATAGTTCATGGTTTGTGAAAGGAATGTGTCTGAGAATAAATACATCATTTGGGTTGGCACTGTCTATTAATAAGGAATCAATGTTATAAAATTTTAATTTGTATATAAAGATGGTTAATTCCATTTTGAGCACAATATTGTAAAGGAGGGGTCTTGGGAGAAATCCAAAACTTCCCACCATGATGGGGGTTGTGTCTATGAATAGAGGAATAAAAATATTTTGGCTTCTATAGTAGTTGGGACTATATTGGAGGATCTATGTGTCACTACAAGTTTTTAGGAAATGATCATAAGTTCTTTCATAATTCTTCGGGGTGATGTGGTGGATTACCAACATCAGAAGAAAATAATCCTCCATAAATAAGATTAAAGCATAATGAATATTAATATCTCGTGATAAGGATGTGGACTATTCAGTTTAATATATTATAGAAAATATTTTGGGTGATATAATTTAATTTTGTTTAGTTTTGACCAAAATATTAGAGATTTTCCCATTCATGTTGATATTCCCAAGAATGTTCCATCATATTCAGGCTTGTTGTGTGAGATATTTAAGCTATAATATGGAGTCTTCTAGATCCAAGAAGTGATATGGGACAAGTATTCAAGGAGTTATTATGAACCATGTTCAAAAAGAGGGTTCTAGCATGATGTTATCAGGGGCTTACGAAGATGGAATAAGTTTATTCTAAAGAAGAATTTTTATTTGGTTGGTAAGACTTTTAGGGGTGACTTATGAAAATAAAAATTGGATTGTATCAATGTGTAGTCAAAAAACAACATCCTATGGTTTATAGGACTTTTGGGGTTGACTTATACAAATACAAACTAATGAATATAAATACAAAGTAAAAAAAGGTGTCCCCAGAAATCAAATATTTTATCACTGATGGACAAAGAAAGCTTATCAAGATTCATATTTACCTGTACATAGAGTTTGTTTTGTGCAATGAATGTTCTTGAGTATGGAAGTATAATTTCATGTAAAAATCCCCAAAGAATAGGGATAAATGTTTCCTTTGTGGGTTATACCCATACATAAGAAAGGGATATTTTTTTTATATTGAGAATAAGCCTAAGACATACGATCTAGGTGTATTTAAATATATCATCAAAAAGAGAATCAATCCATACATAGTTTTAGAGTATATTCCTCACAATGATTGAATTATTGTGTAGAGAGGATGCTTTTTTTCTGAATATGTGCTGACAAATATTGCGAGATCCTATATTGGACCCTCTTATGTAGACCAGACTCATAAATATGAGAGTGGGTAATTTTTTATATTGTGGCTGGACTAGGATGTAGGATTCTGGAATCACTATGTATATTGTAAAAGTGAGAATCAAGACACACATAGTTCTTGGATATAAATCATGCAAGATACATCAAGCATTCAATTTAATTTCATATAGTAAGGATATTTGGTTTGCATTTTAAGGGCTTGAATCCAGGGCCATGATAACCCTAACAGGAATAGATACATATCGATCATATGGGGAATACATTACAAAAACTCTAAAGCTTACATGATCCATTCTTTGTGTGAGAAACAAGGAGTCATCAAGGTTTTTTCCGAACACACATGAGATTAAAATGAAGGACATGAGAGTTTTTATTAGGAGGTGGCTAGACCTGGATGTGGGATCTTGGAATCACTACATATCTCATTAGAATGAGAATAAATCCATACACATTTCTATGAAAGCATGCAGTTTAACATCATTAGACAATCAATAAGGTTACTTGAAATTAAAAAGAAAGCATAATGTCCCGTCAATTGTATCCAGGAATTTGGGGAGTTATCTTATGAGAGGGATACACTTTTTTTGACATGAGGCTTCTTGAGAAGGTTTCCCAAGGAATACTATACTTGTTACATAGGGTAAGATTGAATTCTAACATCATGTGCTAAAGATAGCATCATACATTTTAATGTCATGTGACTAGGATGTTATAGGTGTCTTCCAATTTTATGTCATATGGTTTGGACCATAAATGTAATGTATTGACCTGAATTACCCTCAAACTGGTAGTTGGACCAGTCACCACATGACCTCAAGAGCATCTCCCTGTGTGCCAAAGGATCCCAACTAGTAGTGAGGGTCTATGGATATTCAGTGGGGAGACTATACCCTCGTATTTAGAGTGCACATTGGTAACAAATAATCAACTCAAACAATAAAAAAATCTGATATAATCCTAGAGTCAACTGAATAAAGAAATAGAAAAATTCTAGTTTATACAATTCATTTATTTCATAGTAATACATATATAAAAGTGGTAAACAAAACAACATGATTTACATTTCAATAAATAAATGAATAAAAGAATCAAATCCACAAGGGCGATCTCTACGAGCTTCCCAAGCTCTTTATTGTTCCTTTTCTCCAAACTCCCAAGTATGAGTAAACAACCACAAATAAGAGTCAACAGTCCTGAAAACAAGAAAGTTTACTTGGGTACCCTAGTTAAATAGAGGTCCGAATAGGGTTTGAGATATACATCTCGGTAGGCCAGGACCACTGGTTTTCTAGATCAATCTAGACAATTCAATTTATATTTAAACATGGTGTAGTTATATAAAAGTGATAACAAAACATAATAAACAACCAAAAACCCGTATAGGTTCCAAAGGGAATCTTGATAGTGATAACTTCTTCGACTCATAGCCGAAATAAGAACCTGTACAAGAACCATACAAGTATATTCATCAAGCATAAATAACTTTCCATACATTACCAATTATTCTCTATTTAATTATTCTTTATCTCCAAGGTTCCCATGGTTGCCTGTTCCTCAAAAATAACATCAGATCGTGCAAGAATTATAATAATTATCAACCTTTCTTTATTTACCCACATTAAACTCATGAATGATTCATATCTCTCATTCATTTGATAATTTATTCAAATAATATATTATTGGTGTAGAACGCCATGCCTAGAAACTAATCTCATCGGTGAAGAATGCCATGTCTAATTCCCAAAAACCTTGTTAATATATTTATACTATTGGTGTAGAATGCTATGTCTAACACCTAATCTCATTGGCGATGAACACCATGTCTAATAGCCCAATTCTCAATTGGTGTAGATCACAATGTCTAACACCTCACATATATGTACTTGGATAACTGTTGGGGAGGAACACTATGTCCAAGTCCTAACTTCTCCATTGGTCTAGAATTCCAGGTCTAACACCCACATTCTCAATCATTTACACCATTTCATAACTATTGGGGAGGAATGTGAGGTCCAAGTCCCAAATTCTCCATTTTTATAGAATTCCATATATAACACCCAATTCTCATTAATTAATTAATTCCGAAATTAATTAATCCAATCCCAATAATTAATTACTAAAGATTTATCCACATTCATACCCTTTCTAATCCAATGGTTAGTTAAACACATCAAGTCATTTAGTTAACCTAAAATTAACTAAGTACACATACCCATTAATTAATTTATCAATTAATTAATCAATCCACCAAAATCTCATTCCATAATTAATTCTACACAATTAATTAACCGGCCATATCACAACTTTTCATAATTAATCTCACAATTAAATATCTTAATCAAACATCAAGGAACATAATTAATCCCCCATTAATTATCTCAACATAGCCAATTCTACATCTCATAATAAATAGCCTGATTAATTATCTATTTTACAAACTCAAGAACATAATTAATTCACAATTAATTATCTCATTCATAATTTCATTTTACCATAATTAATTTCCATAATTAATTATCCAAATAATTACTAAAAAATCACATAATTAATCCACCATTAATTTTCTTAGTCTATCCAAAGAAACATATCAAAATTAATCTCTCGATTAATCATCTAAATTATCTAGCTTAATATCTCATAATTAATTCCCCTAACTAATTATCTAAATTACAATATCCAAGAATAAAATTAATTCACAACTAATTATCTCAATATATAATCAATCCCATAGATTAATTATCTTAATTATAATTTCAAAGCATATAATTAATTCACAATTAATTATCACAACTTATCCCATCTAACACTCATAATAACCACTTAACCCAAGTGCGTCAACATGTAAAGTGGAAATTAGAAAAACAAATATTACAAAGATAAAGGAATATATCAATCTAAATATTATATTTTTAGCTTGAAGGCAGCTCACCAAAATTAGAGGGGTTTATATTTCAAAAATGTGATTTTGTAATCTAACAAATCATTTTATAACAATAAGTAATTTTCTCCAATATTGTAGTCAACTTTATCAAAAGTAGTAGATCAACAAAAACTGCATTTTCCCAAATAAAATCAAAGTTGCAGATCCTACCTCAAGGAATTGGGAAGGTCAATGCTTTCTCACTCAAACCAAAATTCACTCAGGAACACACACTTCCTCAGTATTGAACGCGTGTACTTGGAATTGGTTGCATCAACCTACAATGATAACTGACATGCATTATTAGTATGGCAAGGACCAACGCACCTCTAATTAATTCAATGCTACTCTAATACACCACAAACATCTATTTTAAAGGGTGTGAAACTAATTATTAGGTTTACAGACTTACCCAAAAATTATGGCGGTAAACCAATTCAAGAAAAAAAACCACACATTCGACAACATTTTTCAAAATACAACCCAACAGATCCCGAGAAATCTTCTGCACCACCTAGTATTAGAAGAAACAAAAATCCAGGTTAATCCTGAACCTAGGGTTTCGTCCTAATAGAAACTAGATGAAGGAGAGATGAGATGACTAATGTAAAGAACAAAACATGCAGAGAATGACGTACCTTGATGAAATAGACAACTTCCATAAGGACTCCGGGAGGAGATAGCCTCACGAAGTTGGTGCCAGAGAGGATGGAGGTGCACCACCCTTGGGTGCCACACCATGGGTGCATCACACCCCCTGTAAGAGGAGGGATAGGTGAGCCTACCTCTTATTTTCTCCCTTAAATAAATTAAAATTCTAATTTAAATTATAAGAATTAATATAATCTTAATAATAGTAATAAAAACTATCATCTTATTATTATCACCCATTAATATCACACATCTTTGATGAAACCAAACTCCCCAATTACACATCATTTAATTAAAATTTTCTCCAACAAATTTAATTAAATAAAATATCCAAATCATCATTATTTAATTAAATTAATCCAACCTCAATTTAATTAAATCAATTACCCTATTCAACGCCATTTAATTAAATTTTCTTCAACACAATTTTATTAAATGAGTTCTCGATCCTCCATCTCATCCTCATTTAATTAAATTCACTCAATTAATTTAATTAATTGAATCACCCATTTTACACTAATTAATTTAATTCCTTTCAACCATGAATTTAATTAACTAAAACCCCCATTTCATAATAATTGATTAAATCCCTTTTCCTCTGGGATTTAATTAAAATAAAACCCCCATTTAATAGATTTTAATTAAGCCCCTCTCTTCCAGGAATTTAATTAAATAAAATAAACCATAACCCAAAACTGAGTAAGTTGCATGGTTTGTCTCGTACAGTCTGGAAAACTGTGCACCAACCATGACTAACCTTCTATCTTAGGAACCCAACTCACATGGTCTATCCCGTTCGATTTTCCTAACTGTGCGCAGACTGTGCATGTGCCTCTGTCTAAGATAATCACAACACAAAATTTGTCTCTCATGGTTTTCCTAACCATGAACAGACTTTGAAAGTGCCTCTGTCTCCTAGAATTACGTTTCATAGTTTCTTGTAGCATGCGTCATGGTTTAAAAGGTCTTGCGCTAACCATGCACTCTCCGTTGTTCCTTAAAAAATTGACTTTTCCTAGTTCGATGTTCCTGATTTCCAATCAACCATTCGGGAAACTCCTTGATCCTATACACAAGCCCAATATAAAATCATTTAAACAATCCCAACTCATGAATCATCCACCCAAATATTGGTTTTAAGATCGAACCATCCAACAAAAAAAAGTTCAATTTTTTTTGTATTTTAACCCGGTTCGAAAACACAGGACTTTAAAATCTACCCGCATTAAAAACTTCTCATCCCCAAGAAGGCTTCAGGAAGTACTACAACATTAAACAACCCACTAAGGTTATAAAGTCTAATTTGAACTATCACGTTTCATTTCTAAAGACCAAACACACCTTTAACCAAATACCAAACCCGATAGTTTAAACCTTTAAAAGCTAAGCCATAGCTCTGAATCCAACCCAAAACATAAAAACGAGACACAACTGAGCCCACACAACTACATATGTGATTCTGTCATTGTCTCCAAAAATGATATTTCCAACCTAAAAAACCCACACTCACCTTTAAACTGATGACATGCCTTTAAAACGATTCCATCACAATCCGCTTGTAACCATAGTCCTCTCTCAACTTCTAGTGACCTCTCAAAGTCAAGACATCACAAGGATACTATAAAACTATCATTCCCAGCATGAATAAAAGCGTAACCCAAAGAAACATTCATCCCACATACAACCCAATTAACAAACACTTATTGAGTTCAAAAACTTTTGAAACTTTAGCATGGTTTATGATCGACCCTATCTCTGTGCCTCCAGGATGAGGTCAAGATTGGGGACATGCTCGTCTCATTTAGAAGCACATGCTAATAATAAACCTAGGTCACCAAAAGATTTATTGAACTATCACCAATAGACTCTTTACAAAAAGTCTTGGCTTCTCCTACCGACACATCATCAACAAAACCTCGATGACTGTATCACCAAAATGCATCTTTGTTCCTTCAGAGTTTTCCACTAAAAATCTTCAAATAGTTACTGATGTGACACTACCCACCTTAGGAGTTTCCATTTTATCAAAGAAAAGATTAGTACCTCACACACACACTAGTTTAGAAACACCTTAAACACATGTGTGACCTTCCACAAACCACGATCACCATGTCAATATCTCACACGAAACCCACAACTTAAACTTATTGGCATGTAAAAAAACTCAGGGCCCAAAAGTTATAATAAGGACAAAAACACTTTAATAGTACCAAAATTAAAAATCCCATAGCAGAAAACAATCATCTCAAGCTCTGTGTATGATACCTACCACGAGTTAGTCCCTTATGAAGCATACACATCAACCCTATATCTTGGTTATATAAAGCATAAACCACTAGGCTCAAAATCCCCATTTTCATTTTATCCAATTCATTTAATTCATTTAAACCTCTAAAAATTTGAATGAATTTTAACAAACCCACATGTATTATTCCATAACAAGGAACTTTTTTTACCAATACCCAATAGGTAACACATGAAAGCTATAAAAAACTTCCCCTTTAACATTTAACATTCAACATCATTTCATTTTAAACAGGCAATTTAGAATCTAAATTCCTTTTAACCAAAAAGTCAACCTCCGAGGGTCCCATTTATTCAAATCAAGGTTCTTCAAAAAGAAACCCTATACTAGTTTATTTCAATCAAAACTCAACAATTGTACATTTAAAACCATTTTCAAACACACTATAGACATACTAGGCTCAGTCACATGGGGTGATCAGTCCCAAGCATGGATATTAACCAAGCACCAACATTTTTCTAGTCTCTTATCTACCTACCCAAAATAGGAAGACAAAGGAAAAATAATGAAAACCTAATCCTTTGATACCACCTTTTAAAATCCCGACCTGAATAGGGTGTGAGATATACATCTCAGTAGGCCGAGACTACTAGTTATCTAGCTCAATCTAGATAATGAAATTTATCTTTAAATAGTGTGCATGTATTTCAATGTGATAATAAAACAGAATAAACAACCAAAAAATGAATCTAGGTTCTAAAGGGACTCCTAACGGTGATACCTGCTTCGGCCTATAGCCAGAATAAGAACCTACACAAGAACCATACATGTATATTTATCAAATAAATACCTTTACACACTTTACCAATTATTCTCTATTTAATCATTCATTATCTCCAAGGGTCCCTTAGTTTCCCATACCTCAATACTATGTTCATCTCATGCCATAATTCTAATTATTCTCAACCTTTCTTTATTTACCCACATTCAACTCAGGATTGATTCATATCTCTCATTAATTTCATTATTCATTCATATAATATACTATTGGTGAATAACGCTATGTCTAGCCACTAATCTCATCCGTGAAGTATGTCATGTCTAATGCCCAAAAAACAATGTTCATATATTTATACTATTAGGGTAGAATTCCATGTCTAACACCTAATCACATTGGTGAAGAACACCATGTCTAACTTCCTAAATATCAATCGGTGTAGATCTCCATGTCTATCACCTCACATATAAGCGCTTAGATAACCGTTGGGGAGGAACACCATGTACAAGTTTGAACTTCTCCATTGGTATAGAACACCATGTCTAGAACCCACATTCTCAATCATTTAAATCATTTGATAACTATTGGGGAGGAACACTATGTCCATGTCCCAACTTCTCAATTGGTCTAGAACGCCATGTCTAGCACCCAATTCTCATTTATTAATTAATTCAAAAATTAATTAATCCAAGACCAATAATTAATTTCTCAAGATCTATCCACATTAGTTTATTTAATAATCCAATGATTAGTGAAACACATCAAATCATTTAGTCAACCCCCATTTTACTAAGTACACATACCCATTAATTAATTAATCAATGCACACAAATCGCATTCCATAATTAATTCTCCAAAATTAATTATCCAAACCAAATAAAAACTTGTCATAATTAAAATCACAAATCATTATCTTAATCAAACTTCAATTAACATAATTAATCTACCATTACTTATCTCAACATAGCCAATTCCACATCTCATAATTAATCCCCCGATTAATTATCTATATTAAAAACTAAAGCACATAATTAAATAAAAATAAATTATCCCATTCTAAATTTCATTTTTACCACAATTAATTTCCACAATTAATTATCCAAATTAATTATACAAAAGTACATAATTAATCTACCATTAATTATCTTATTTTATCCAAAACAACATATCACAATTATTCCCTCGATTAATAATCTCAATCATGAAATTCAATATATCATAATTAATTCCCCCAATTAATAATCTAAATTAAAATATCCATGAACAAAATTAATTCACAATTAATTATCTCAATATACAATCAATCCCCCAGATTAATTATCTTAATTATAATTTCAAAATACATAATTAATTCATAATTAATTATCACAACTTATCCTCCATAATACTCATAATTATTGTAACGACCCAACGTTTTATCAATGGAAATTTCATTCTTATAATTGTCTCGTATGATCACTTTAAATCCCAAAATAATGAACTAATAAGTACTATGTGACCTTTAAATATAATATTGACACTTCTGTGTCTTGAATTTTGAAAATCTGACATACATAGTTGCGATCAGTAAGACGTTTGGAGTTTGATAAGACAAAATTAATTTTTGATGAATAACAATAAATTTTTTTGAATAGTAACTTAACCTTATGAATATTAAACCATAAAAAATAATAGTAACATCACCCATTTTTGTATAAATAACATTTTGGTATCCTATAGGTGATAATATACACATAGTAAAAATATTATTATTTTTGTAAGTCATAAATAATTAATTTAAATTAATTATTTAATTTAAAAGAAAACATACTTTCTTAAAATGTGTTCCTAAATTACCAATTTTATGTCTTATTGTTTTTATAAAATTTTATAAGAACTTATTTAATTTTTGAAAACATTATAAAATCAGTTATAGTTTTAAAATATGCATTTCCAAGTAAATTATGATTTTAATTAAAAATTAAATTAATTATATTTAGAAAATTATTTTTAAAAAGTGGAGTTAATTTTTGGATTCTAGACATTGAAAAATGGTTACAGTGATTTTTTGGTTTTTTTTCTAAAATACTTGATTTTTTATGAATAATAAAATACAATAATTTACAAATTATGCTAAATACATGATTTATTGGGTCATGGATGATGTTTTTATGATGTAATCCCTATTGGTTAAAACTCACATGCACTTATTACTATTTTTAGTCATGGAATCATCACTATTTTTGGTCTTTAGGGAAATTCATAAACTAAGGAATTAAATATTATGAAAACCCTCCTCTCCTCCACTATAAATACCATCCCTCCTTACCTCTTATTTTCACTCATATAAAGCCTTGTGACTTGCCTATATTCTTACCAAATATCTTCCCAATATCCTCCCCCATGTCTAAAATCAATTATTCTCTTAAAAATAAAAAATAATCTCTTCTTAAGAGGCTCTCAAAGAAGATTGATTCAAGAGGTAAATTCCTCTTTTCAATTCTTTTACTTTCTTTTCAAGTTCATTTGTTTTATTTTCTATCCTTACCTATCATCATATAAATGTTATGAAAACTAAAATACCTTAACTGTACTGAAATTTTGTTATGATAATAGAATAATTTTTTATTATCTCTCCTTTACTCTTCTTTTATACTAGTAGTAAAGACACCATCCGAGATGTGTTAATTTACCACATTCAAGGACGATGGGTATTCAATTTCTTTTACCATATTCAATTTTGGTCATGAAACCATTTTTATGGTTTAAATGGACTATTAAATAGTTATTTTATCTTATTTTATGTTTATAATCATTTTTCACATATAATATAAAATAATAATACAAAACAAATTAATTATGAAAAAATCACCAAATTAATCCAAGCGTTTATCATTAATGTTTTATATAATGATTCAACATCACTCCAAATAACCAAATGAATTTTATAACCATTTAATATTATGTATTTTAAATAATGGAATATAACTTCAATTATGGACAACCAATTTCACCATACATGTGTATACGAGCATGAATATAAGTGAACCGATCATTAAAACCAAGAAAACAGACGGACCCAAAAAATAAAATTGAACAACTTAACCCATCAAAAAGGTCATGCATGTAGAGACCCGAAGCTTGACGTACATATACATTACATTAATTTTGCGGAATACTTAATACATAACAAAAACCGACACCAAAGGACCGTAATAGTTTAGTGTCTTTGGAAACTCGGAAAATAATATTCTAATCGTGGTGAAATATCTTCAACATCTCCCATAAGATCTTCCCCTTTCATTTTCTTACCTAAAACCTTTCTCTATATCTTGGGGAAAATAAAACATATAAATGGTGTGATAAAATGATTAGTAAGGGTAAGCATGTATAAAATAAAACAAACCATATACATTTGAACATAAAAACATGAACATAATGTTTAACAATCAAAATCTTGGGAAATGACATAAAACATTGCAGTACATAAGGCATAGATCATAATGGAACATCAATCATGATAAAATAGCTTGGAAATAAAACTTTTAATTGTGGAAAAAAATTAAGCACATGATATGATTTCCATGGTAGCCAAGGCATTGTTGCCAAGACCATCTTAGTGGACAAAGTCCCTTTCTGAATCGAGTTCACTCCTCATTTCAGTCCTGTAACATTGAACCGGATTAACTTACCGTTCGAGCCATGACTATATCATGAGATATAAATCTTTAACCAATGCATTGGAGGGAGATATAGGTCCCACCCATCTCATAATGAAATCATTATTACTTGTGCCACAAAATAAACATACATCATTCATAATAAACCAACGAATAAAATGGGTTTCATAAACATCATCCCATCATCACATAATCCATATAAAAGAAATGGATAGCATTTCATAATAAGAAAATTGAAACCATATAAATAATAGAGACATTATACTTGAAACATACACATATGAAATAATTTCATCTTAGATGGAAAATGGTTTTGATAAAACACTTGAAATGAATTCTTGAGGAAAATATCCTTTCTTCTTAAAAATCAATTTCTATTCACAAAACGTCATGCAATTTTAAAAGAAAGAGATTTTGTTGAAAATAGTCATGAAGTATTTTGGATGAAACTTCATGAAATTAAGGCTTTATAAGACTGTAAAAATCATTTCATGCTGTATAAGTTAAAAAAACATTCTTCTCGTATTTTTGCCGAAAAAGTCAAAAAAGTACCTCGTAAAAGAAATATTCCTTCCATACGATGTGGTAAAAGTAGAAAAGGGTAAAAATAACTGTAAAAATACATGGAAGAAAAGTAAAATTTTTATGAAAACATTTTTGAGAACATATGGACATGGATAATATTCATAACCCTAGTAAATACTTACGAATAAACAATCTCGGATAAGAATGAGATTGGAACAATATCCCTTACCTTAGGTCCGATATGCATCGTATGGATCCGAACCTCCTGTATAATGATTTAGATAATGTCATTGAATTATTAAATAATCATATTCATTGTTACAATATCATATATGTTTCAATTATGACTTTATATTACCCGTTCTTTTGTAAATTCCATGTTAAAGCAGCATTTTGGGTAAAATCATTTCATTTATCGTATGTGTTTCGACTTATCATTATTGATATTATTACTTATATCCTGATTTACATAATTCCAGAATGTAAAAAATGATTGATATATAATATATATTCATCATATGCATATATATTTTACATTGATAAAAGGAATGAAATACACTGTTCATGGAGACGGTAGGCCGTACGTACGCATGAACGCTGTTTTCGTTTCCTTATTGAATTGAATGAAACTAAATAGATGACATACATATATATATATATATAAATCCAGTAGAATTATTATTTCATATATTTCATTATTATTCATTATATAAAATTTATGATCATTCATGTATGGTTAACATGGAGAATGAATCTCATCGCGTCGTGGAGACGGTAGTCCGTACGTACGCACAAGCGATGATATCGTTACCATACATATTGAATACAATTGGAGTGGATGGAATAATATATCAGAATCAGTATGAAGTTATAATAACCATATATAGTTATTATTTACACCATTATACCCATCCACTGTAACGCCCCGACCCTAATTACCTAGAGTCGGTGCATTATTACATAACATTGGCATGATCATGAGAAAGATCAAGTCTCGAAAGACTGATTAGTTTAGTAGCCATGGAATAACTAGATACATCCATAAATTTTTACATTACATCATAAAAAAAACATCTTGTCTTCATATCCCCTCATACTATCCCTGCAGGTCATTCATAAATTACTTCTTCATAATCCTGGGAAAAATAAAACATTGAAAGGGGTGAGCTCGGATGCTCAGTAAGGATAACATTATAGCAGAAGCTTTCATAAATAAGAATAAACACTTAAGGCAATTTATAAATAAAACAAAAGCCTTTTAAAATTGAACTTCAACATAGTATGGCAAAAGTAAAATGAAATAATGCCATTTACTTACTCACATGGATATTCTACTAGTCGAATGATCACATGCAATATCAATAACCACTTTCATAATGATGGAATGCATAATGCCAGACTATCATAACCACATAGCCAAGGCCTCGTGCCAAGACTACAAATAAGATTTTGCCAAGGCCTTGTGCCAAGACACTAGTTTGTCTCATGAGACCCACCGATGCATCGAGGAGCTATAGCGGGCTCCACCCGTCACTTATTAAGTCCAATGCATTCCCATATGAAAAGGTTTAAACATAACGTAAACATTCGTATTAAACTAGCATACGAAATGTCAATACTTTCACCACAAACCATGAATGGTATAAAAATAGCACATCCACAGTCAAACATAATTCATTCGATACAATATGGAAGATTGTATTGTATCACATTAACCTCAATCAATAATAATGAAGGATGTTGACATAGATGAAAATAATCATCAAAACTATTTGAGAGAAATATCCCCCTTTTCTTGAAAACATTTAAAAGTCACACTATTTGTCAAGAAGCCGTTTAAAAGTATATTTTTGAATCAAAGTGTCCCATACCACTTGGAAACTTTTAAAAGGAGTTTTAATTTTAAAACTTTAATGTCCATATAAATAAATCCTTAAAACCATTTTTAAAATATGGACATTAATGAGCATGATTTAGAAGAATAATTCTTTAAAACATTTTAAAATGGTATTTTGGTTAGAGTTTCTAACCAAAAGAGAGACACTTGAATACAAATAATTGCGGTAATCAAAACATTGTAATATCGTGAGAATAAAGGAATTCATGATATACTATGTCAAAGTACATTATATACACCACATAGAAGTGATTTGGTGTATATCATCAAAGAAGTCTCAATGGAATGTAAATTGAGATGAAATTTCTCAAAAAGGTTGTATCCTTAGGTTAAGGATAAATCAATGACATAATTATGTGTGACAAATATAAATACACTAAATATGATTGGATATCCAGTGTAAAACAGTCAAAGGACATTCACACATATTCTTGTAAAAACAATACCAACGAATTGGATGTTTAACTCAACAAATGGAGAATGAGTTAAAATTACTCTTATCAAATTCATATCAATGACTTGAGAATTACCAATGGAGTGATTATGTGTATCAAACTTCTATCCACAGGAAGGGGAGTGGAAATTATGACATAATCAAATGAATAGTGATTCCACACATAATCTTGGGGTAATATAATCAATGAAATATTTGTAAAGCCAAATGAGTGGAAATTGAAATCTCAAATTCCCTTATCGATTAGGTAACTTACGAAACATACACCCATGAAAGAAGTATCATACCATGATGATGTAAATACCCATAAATTAAAGTATATTACACAATGAATACGATCATGGGCAGTACACATACACCACATGCAATAATTAAGTGGTGATCAATGGAATTCTCACGGAATTAAAAGTGAGATAAGAAAACCCTTACTTTGTACTTTTTCCTTGGTCGATGGTAGGTTTAACTCATGTATAATGGTGAAATAATTGTTATTGAATAATACAAGAATCATTTACTTTAATATGATATCATATATGATCTTTTAACATTGATTTGTTAATAATATCTTAGTATTAACGCCGTTTCGGGTGTTAACTTACTCATTTTCTTTTATATGTTTTGTTACATAAGTCATGTTTGTTGTATCTTATTCATATCCAGAATGATATAAAGTCCCTAAACATCATTTTTAAATCATTAAATGATAATTATACTTGAATGGATACGATGGATAATGAATCTCATCGCGTTCGTGGAGACGGTAGTCCGTACGTACGCACGAACGCTACTTCCATTTAATTTTTTTTATTTTAAAAGAATCGAATCCAAATGATACATAGGTATATTACTATTCCAGTATAATATAATATTTTATATATGTTACTTAAGTTCATTAACACCATCCTTTATACGTTCCATGTGTGGTATGAACGAGTCATATCATTTTAAGGGGGCGGTAGTCCGCACTTCCTCAAATGAAATTATCGTATGTATATACGACATGAAACGAATAATGGTATGAAATAAAATGGAATTACAGAAGCTTATATATAAAATATATATCATTAATATCATATTTAATTACAGTTCCATCATAATGGCCACCATGAGAGGCGGTAAGATGTTTTTGAACAATCATCGTTTCGTGAGGCGTTAGTTTGCCATCCACAGAAACATTATGTTCATCATCCATTAGATGGAGTTGTGTGTATGTGTAGTTTGAATACTTCTTATAACAACATCCTAGTATATTTAGGATACTGGTGCTGTTACAAAAGAAGGGAAATAAAAAGAGTTTGGGGGTTGAAGAAGCAAAATAAATGAAAATAATTTAAGAGAAATCGTTACCTTTAATTTAGGTAACTCACTTTGGTTGGAACCAAAGGACTTGTTGAAATGCATTCTTCCTAAGGGGAAGCTTCAAGGAGGAGGAGAGGTATGTGGGGAGCTTAGTTGGGCAGAGTTTGGACGAGCCAAGTGGCTTGAGAGGTGTGAGGAAAAGAGAAGGAGGAGTGCCCTTTTATAAGAGGGGTGAGGGGCACCTTTGGAAAAGCTAGAAATATTAATTTATAATAAATTCATATTCGGTTTCCAAAGGCTCCAAAGTTGACTATTTACAGTATGAGGTGGGGATAGGTCGAAAACAACTCATCCAATAGAATTTAGACAGGTTTGGGTACTTATATTAACCTTATCTTTAAGTATTAACTCTAAGTTAATTAGTTTCACTTTTACAATGTCTCTTTGTATTTTTATATAATATGGTTACTAAACTTACTATATACATCCAAAAGACCCCCAAGTGGTCCATTAATACTTAACCTATCATTATATAAGTCTCTTGGCCGAACCTTAGATTTTTAGGAATTTAATATCAATTAATAATATAATATTTGTTTTAAGAATTCTTTTATGTCAATTTTGACACTATTCATTAGTTGATTTTTTTGAAACTCATAACAGATTGATTATTTCGAAAAAAGTCAATTAAATCAATCCTAATATATTATATTATCCTACAAAATTAGTTTAATTCATTAAAAGTGTCATATTATATTTATTTTGGTATTTATAAAATTAGTTATTTTAATTTTTCACTATTATAGTAATTACTGCATCATCATTGTGTCATTAATATTTTACATTATTTGATGTCTAAAAAGTATAAATAAAATATCATTATGTAGGAAATCTTTTTAGCTTTCTAATGAATATTTATAATCTAAAATCCAACATATATAACCCTATGTAACAATTATTTTGCTAAAAGATATATGCTTGTGTCATTTTTGTATTCATTTTAACTTAATTAATATAAAGTGTCATTATCACTTACAAGTGGATCCATGGGGTCCCAAAATTGACCCAAAGATGCCCATGGTCGACCATGTATCAACCAATAGGGTTAAGACACATTTTAGGGTAATTTAGTATTATTATAATATTATTTTTTTAACCCTTATTTACCGGATTTACCCTTAACCATGGTAAATAAAATATTTACCGCAGTAATTATTCAAAATGTCTAAAAATAAAAGTTACCTATTTACACAATTTGGACGTCCTGATTCCAAATATGGAATCCATTTTTCTAAATTCAAAACACAGAAGTGGCAGAAATTAATTTAAAATTAATTCCCGTTGTCTAAACAAAAAGCGTGTTTTTAAGAGATAATAACTATCAAAAGATTGACACTTGTTTATGTTCGGTTTAATTGTAAAATTATGTCCAATGACCAACATTATATTAAATGGTAAAAATATATTCTAAATATACTTTAAAACCACTCAAATTCACAATTTATCACTATTAATTATTTTGATTAAAAAAGTTGTTTTTAATTAAAATTTAGTAATTTTCACTATTCATCAAAATACAAAAGTTATCCGAAAAGTACCAAAATTTAACCCTAGGCTAAATTCGATATTCCGAATCCAAAAATGAAGTCCATTTTGAAATATAAAATATATATAATTTCAAAAAGTAGGTATTACTATTCATAACGGCTAGTTTGATTGGTTGTGGTGTGTTAAAATCTCGAAGTTGCGTACAATGCACGTCATTGCATTATTCGAAAGGAAACATACCGAGGAAGCTTGGGGTGTTACATTCTCCCCTCCTTCAATAAATTGCGTCCTCGCAATTTTTAAAATTTTACTTGGGAATATAATGGAAAGTCCCACATCGGAAAAAGAGTCAATAAAACTATCACTTTAAAAGAAAGAAAGAGAGGTATAAGGGTCATCCAAGATAACCCATACTAGGATTCCATGTAAGAAAACATGGATATGGATGATAAAATAAGTGTCAAGTTCTGATGGAGAGGGATAGAAATCATGATCAGGAGAAAGTTAACAATGAGAAAACCACAAACTTGTGTTGGGACAAATGACCATTAGTCTCCTAGTAGGAAAGTAAACGGACAACATTTTTTTTTAAGTTACATTACATAAGGAAGAGTAATTCATTTATGATATTGACTAAGAACATTATGAGATATACTTACATTTTAAGTAGATTTTCATTCTTTAATAAATTTCCACCACTAACTAATTTTTTTTAAACGATGAGTATTCAAGAAGACTTGGTCACACTGGAAGAGATAGAATAAACTTGTATAGAATCACATGATCCATGAAGGATAAACCATATATTTACATTGTCTTTGAAGATTAATCAAAACCATAATGGTCAGTGAATGATCTAATGATCCCCCAAAAGCATATTCACTGAGATAAATATGCACTAATCTTAATTTCTAAAATTAAACCAACAATACCCCAAAGTTAAATAGATATCATTCAATAACCAATTGTCCTTAAAATCCTTTAATATAATCCAAACTAATATTGAAACCCAAAACATAGAAGAATTTGATTATGTAGTCTCCCATGTTAAATTGTATCTCCAAATGACATCAGATACTCTTAAAGTCACATACTCAAAAGTAATTAACCTAATCACATATTCTCTATTATAGGTTAATCATTTCCATAAATAACCCAAATCACTATAATCCACAATAAAAACGTAGATAAAAATCTATCATTACTCCACAAATGAAACCCCATAGTATTCTATTTTCCTTGGGCATATAGTGTTCCCAACAAAGCGAACATCTTCCAAAATAACATTTATCACTTAATCACCAAATCATTTTCCTATACCAAGGATATTCTTTTGATATGAAATAAGAACCCAAATCAACTTATTATTGATCAATAAAATCATTTAACTAAAAAAAAAAGTCACACTAACCAGGGACTTCACGTAGTCCAGTGGTAGGCGATAAATCCCAATCGCACTTTGGTTGTGGGTTCGATTCCCATAGCTTTGTCCGAAGCGACGGGTTGTCACACGGTCTACGTGTTGTCCTTTTTCAAAAACTATATTTTATAATATTTCCAAAATGAGATAAATTCCTCAAAATACTATATCATAAATTTAACCACAAATGTTATATCATACCTTGAATCTTCATCCCAAATTAGAATAACTTATAATTCTCTCAAACCCCAATGATCATATAAATCCAAATGGTTATTTATACCCATATCCACAAGAGAAGAGACAATTCTTCCTCAAATATCATTCTCACATGGCAAACTGCGGGGTTACAAATACAAGAGAAAATTATTCCATAGTAAACCCATCAACAAGGAGTGCTAATACTTTTTAAACATTTCTCCAACCATTTATTCCCACATAGCTTCTTCTTTGACCAAGAAAATATCCTATAGAATAGGACATTCACTCGGGTAATGGCCAGGTCCCCTACATTTACGGCAAATGACTGTAAATGGACTCTTGGGACCATTTTTATCTTCTTCCATAGTACTCTTCATTTTTCTTCGGCAATTCTTTACTTTATGTCCTTCCTTCCCGCACGTAAAACATTTCGTTGTCCCATTGAGACACTTTCCTGGGTGTCTCTTTCCACATTTCCTGCATGATGAAAATTGAGGGTTCTTTTCTCCATGGTCTCCATTGCTGGAGCTCTTATCATTTATCACCTTTCTCTTCCTTGTTGAGTCTGGGAGTTGGTTAATATATATGTTGTTGATCATATTTTTGGAAAACTGATTTGGCATAAAGACGATATCTTTTACGCCTATCAACATTCCATTTTGTTGCTCATTGCCACCACCATTCCCATCTTGTACATCATTCTCAAAGTCACTATGACTTCCTTGGAATCCAGCCATTGACTAAAACCATAAAGCATTGTGTGAGTAATAGTAGTCGTAAAATCATTTAGAGATTAAAATGTCACCATATTCTCAATTTGAAACATATTAGGATTAACCAAGGTCATTTACTCTCATCTTATGTATATATTACTTAAATTGGTTTGTAAAGAAAATGTAAATTATCCTAAGCATATCCCCTGGGAGTGTCGTAACCAAGAGTGCAGCAAGGCCCGTTGTCGTGCACCAGTTCCCGTTCGAGTCTAGCTCAAAGCGGTGTTTTCGGGTTTTACCCATAGGTACATCTGTGCCAGAGCCGCCTCTACCTGCTCGTATCCAGACAGGGATGTATTGCTCGGAAAACTCACAAAATCTCTACAATACCAAAATTCTAGGAAGTTCTTTTATACTAATCCTCAAAGTTCATCTTAGGTCTACGTGCTTTAATCAGAGTTTATCTAAATCTAGCTTCCAAGGTTTGTACTAAACTTCCTCTGATACCAACTGTAACGCCCCGACCCTAATTACCTAGAGTCGGTGCATTATTACATAACATTGGCATGATCATGAGAAAGATCAAGTCTTGAAAGACCGATTAGTTTAGTAGCCTTGGAATAACTAGATACATCCATAAATTTTTACATTACATCATAAAAAAAACATCTTGTCTTCATATCCCCTCATACTATCCCTGCAGGTCATTCATAAATTACTTCTTCATAATCTTGGGAAAAATAAAACATTGAAAGGGGTGAGCTCGGATGCTCAGTAAGGATAACATTATAGCAGAAGCTTTCATAAATAAGCATAAACACTTAAGGCAATTTATAACTAAAACAAAAGCCTTTTAAAATTGAACTTCAACATAGTATGGCAAAAGTAAAATGAAATAATGCCATTTACTTACTCACATGGATATTCTACTAGTCTAATGATCACATGCAATATCAATAACCACTTTCATAACGATGGAATGCATAATGCCAGACTATCATAACCACATAGCCAAGGCCTCGTGCCAAGACTACAAATAAGATTTTGCCAAGGCCTTGTGCCAAGACACTAGTTTGTCTCATGAGACCTACCGATGCATCGAGGAGCTATAGCGGGCTCCACCCGTCACTTATTAAGTCCAATGCATTCCCATATGAAAAGGTTTAAACATAACGTAAACATTCGTATTAAACTAGCATACGAAATGTCAATACTTTCACCACAAACCATGAATGGTATAAAAATAGCACATCCACAGTCAAACATAATTCATTCGATACAATATGGAAGATTGTATTGTATCACATTAACCTCAATCAATAATAATGAAGGATGTTGACATAGATGAAAATAATCATCAAAACTATTTGAGAGAAATATCCCCCTTTTCTTGAAAACATTTAAAAGTCACACTATTTGTCAAGAAGCCGTTTAAAAGTATATTTTTGAATCAAAGTGTCCCATACCACTTTGAAACTTTTAAAAGGAGTTTTAATTTTAAAACTTTAATGTCCATATAAATAAATCCTTAAAACCATTTTTAAAATATGGACATTAATGAGCATGATTTAGAAGAATAATTCTTTAAAACATTTTAAAATGGTATTTTGGTTAGAGTTTCTAACCAAAAGAGAGACACTTGAATACAAATAATTGAGGTAATCAAAACATTGTAATATCATGAGAATAAAGGAATTCATGATATACTATGTCAAAGTACATTATATACACCACATAGAAGTGATTTGGTGTATATCATCAAAGAAGTCTCAATGGAATGTAAATTGAGATGAAATTTCTCAAAAAGGTTGTATCCTTAGGTTAAGGATAAATCAATGACATAATTATGTGTGACAAATATAAATACACTAAATATGATTGGATATCCAGTGTAAAACAATCAAAGGACATTCACACATATTCTTGTAAAAACAATACCAACGAATTGGATGTTTAACTCAACAAATGGAGAATGAGTTAAAATTACTCTTATCAAATTCATATCAATGACTTGAGAATTACCAATGGAGTGATTATGTGTATAAAACTTCTATCCACAGGAAGGGGAGTGGAAATTATGACATAATCAAATGAATAGTGATTCCACACATAATCTTGGGGTAATATAATCAATGAAATATGTGTAAAGCCAAATGAGTGGAAATTGAAATCTCAAATTCCCTTATCGATTAGGTAACTTACGAAACATACACCCATGAAAGAAGTATCATACCATGATGATGTAAATACCCATAAATTAAAGTATATTACACAATGAATACGATCATGGGCAGTACACATACACCACATGCAATAATTAAGTGGTGATCAATGGAATTCTCACGGAATTAAAAGTGAGATAAGAAAACCCTTACTTTGTACTTTTTCCTTGGTCGATGGTAGGTTTACCTCCTGTATAATGGTGAAATAATTGTTATTGAATAATACAAGAATCATTTACTTTAATATGATATCATATATGATCTTTTAACATTGATTTGTTAATAATATCTTAGTATTAACGCCGTTTTGGGTGTTAACTTACTCATTTTCTTTTATATGTTTTGTTACATAAGTCATGTTTGTTTTATCTTATTCATATCCAGAATTATATCAAGTCCCTAAACATCATTTTTAAATCATTAAATGATAATTATACTTGAATGGATACGATGGATAATGAATCTCATCGCGTTCGTGGAGACGGTAGTCCGTACGTACGCACGAACGCTACTTCCATTTAATTTTTTTTATTTTAAAAGAATCGAATCCAAATGATACATAGGTATATTACTATTCCAGTATAATATAATATTTTATATATGTTACTTAAGTTCATTAACACCATCCTTTATACGTTCCATGTGTGGTATGAACGAGTCATATCATTTTAAGGGGGCGGTAGTCCGCACTTCCTCAAATGAAATTATCGTATGTATATACGACATGAAACGAATAATGGTATGAAATAAAATGGAATTACAGAAGCTTATATATAAAATATATATCATTAATATCATATTTAATTACAGTGCCATCATAATGGCCACCATGAGAGGCGGTAAGATGTTTTTGAACAATCATCGTTTCGTGAGGCGTTAGTTTGCCATCCACAGAAACATTATGTTCATCATCCATTAGATGGAGTTGTGTGTATGTGTAGTTTGAATACTTCTTATAACAACATCCTAGTATATTGAGGATACTGGTTCTGTTACAAAAGAAGGGAAATAAAAAGAGTTTGGGGGTTGAAGAAGCAAAATAAATGAAAATAATTTAAGAGAAATCGTTACCTTTAATTTAGGTAACTCACTTTGGTTGGAACCAAAGGACTTGTTGAAATGCATTCTGCCTATGGGGAAGCTTCAAGGAGGAGGAGAGGGATGTGGGGAGCTTAGTTGGGCAGATTTTGGACGAGCCAAGTGGCTTGAGAGGTGTGAGGAAAAGAGAAGGAGGGGTTCCCTTTTATAAGAGGGGTGAGGGGCACCTTTGGAAAAGCTAGAAATATTAATTTATAATAAATTCATATTCGGTTTCCAAAGGCTCCAAAGTTGACTATTCAAAGTATGAGGTGGGGATAGGTCTAAAACAACTCATCCAATAGAATTTAGACAGGTTTGGGTACTTATATTAACCTTATCTTTAAGTATTAACTCTAAGTTAATTAGTTTCACTTTTACAATGTCTCTTTGTATTTTTATATAATATGGTTACTAAACTTACTATATACATCCAAAAGACCCCCAAGTGGTCCATTAATGCTTAACCTATCATTATATAAGTCTCTTGGCCGAACCTTAGATTTTTAGGAATTTAATATCAATTAATAATATAATATTTGTTTTAAGAATTCTTTTATGTCAATTTGACACTATTCATTAGTTGATTTTTGTGAAACTCATAACAGATTGATTATTTCGAAAAAAGTCAATTAAATCAATCCTAATATATTATATTATCCTACAAAATTAGTTTAATTCATTAAAAGTGTCATATTATATTTATTTGGGTATTTATAAAATCAGTTATTTTAATTTTTCACTATTATAGTAATTACTGCATCATCATTGTGTCATTAATATTTTACATTATTTGATGTCTAAAAAGTATAAATAAAATATCATTATGTAGGAAATCTTTTTAGCTTTCTAATGAATATTTATAATCTAAAATCCAACATATATAACCCTATTTAACAATTCTTTTACTAAAAGATATATGCTTGTGTCATTTTTGTATTCATTTTAACTTAATTAATATAAAGTGTCATTATCACTTACAAGTGGATCCATGGGGTCCCAAAATTGACCCAAAGATGCCCATGGTCGACCATGTATCAACCAATAGGGTTAAGACACATTTTAGGGTAATTTATTATTATTATAATATTATTTTTTTAACCCTTATTTACAGGATTTACCCTTAACCATGATAAATAAAATATTTACCGCAGTAATTATTCAAAATGTCTAAAAATAAAAGTTACCTATTTACACAATTTGGACATCCTGATTCCAAATATGGAATCCATTTTTCTAAATTCAAAACACAGAAGTGGCAGAAATTAATTTAAAATTAATTCCCGCTGTCAAAACAAAAAGCGTGCTTTTAAGAGATAATAACTATCAAAAGATTGACACTTGTTTATGTTCGGTTTAATTGTAAAATTATGTCCAATGACCAACATTATATTAAATGGTAAAAATATATTCTAAATATACTTTAAAACCACTCAAATTCACAATTTATCACTATTAATTATTTTGATTAAAAAAGTTGTTTTTAATTAAAATTTAGTAATTTTCACTATTCATCAAAATACAAAAGTTATCCGAAAAGTACCAAAATTTAACCCTAGGCTAAATTCGATATTCCAAATCCAAAAATGAAGTCCATTTTGAAATATAAAATATATATAATTTCAAAAAGTAGGTATTACTATTCATAACGGCTAGTTTGATTGGTTGTGGTGTGTTAAAATCTCGAAGTTGCGTACAATGCACGTCATTGCATTATTCGAAAGGAAACATACCGAGGAAGCTTGGGGTGTTACATCCACGTAAGGTGTTGGTGAAAAAACAGATTAAACCACAGCGTGGAGACGATATTCCGTACGTACGCACGTGCGGTGATTTTGTTTTTCGTAGGATGGATAGAAGGTGAAATAGCGTTGTTTCATATTTATAATAACATACCGGTATATGAGTGATACTGATGTTGTTACTTCATAATGAAACAACTAAATAATAGGAAGTAGAATAAGAAATAAATTTGAAATAATCGGTAACGGATATTACCTCTTCTTCGACACGCCTCTTTGAAACCTCATCTTAGG
Organism: Viscum album; assembly: GCA_963277665.1. NCBI lineage: Eukaryota > Viridiplantae > Streptophyta > Magnoliopsida > Santalales > Viscaceae > Viscum > Viscum album. The sequence goes on from OY728155.1 coordinate 732,751,316, forward strand.
GTACAAAAATTAGTCTATGAAGAAGACAAGGACCTCAATAATATTTCTAGGGAAGTTGAGAAGGGAAATGGGCAGGGGTTGGCCGAGATTTTAGGCTCAAATTTGTGTAAAGATGAGAGGGGGAGAGGTGCCCTTTTATAAGGGAGGAGAGGGGCACCTTTGGAGATCTTAAAAATATTAAATTATAATAAATCTAACCCCACTTAAAAACCTCCAAAAATGACTCATATTCGAATAATAGATGAGATAGGGTTGTAATAGCATCAACCAATATAATTTAGACATGTTAGGAAATTATTTTAAACATTATCAACTTGATTTATCCTTAATCAATTTTATTTTATTTGTGGTAATAAAATTCTAAATTTTAAATTATAACAAATAATTACTTATTTGTTGTGAATTGAAAATAATTGGATACTTTATAACATGATAGACCATATAAATATAAATTTATAATTTTTTAATTTTTTTGTGATTTTAAAACAATTTTATAATATGTTATTTTTATAAAATAACAATAGTGTCAATTTGGACACTATTCATTTATATGAATTTAAATAAAATATATACAGAAGATATGTTCGAACTAAAACCTTTAATAAATTCATAAAATTTCATATGTATCTGGAAAATTAGTGGAGAACATTAAATAGTTCATATATTATTTATTTTTTTATTTTTTAAAACCATTTATATGGTTTATCTCTTAATAAAATAATTACTACAAAATTTTTGTATAATTATTTAATATACTTATTTGTTGCATAAAAATTAAAAATAAACTCTTACGATGAAGATAAATCTATTAATTTTCACAATAATACTTTTAATCGAATTTATCATCATAAAATCACAATATTTAAATTGTTATATTTATTGAATTATGAAGGTGACAACTTTGGCATCATTTAAAATAAAATAATATAAGTGTCATAATCACTTTTATGAGACTCCAAACAGTTATATATTAGGTAATTGGATGATTATGGTATATATATACACTACCAATAAGTTTTGGTCAGGTTTGTGGGTCTTTTAATGGGTATTATTATTTTAATAAAAACTATATTATATATTTTTCACTTAATAAATAATTTCTGCATCATTAATGTATCACCATTAATGGCAATTATTTAATCTGTAAAAATTCTAAATAAATTACCATGATGTATATAATTTTATTAGATTTCTGGAGACTATTCATGTTTGAAGTTTTATGATGTTTATAACTAAATTAAAATTATTATACTTATAAGATTTAAGAGAGTGACATGTTGTCACTTTCTTTGGTTTTAATAATAATTAAATTATTTTCATGGTCAAAAGTCCATAAAATGAATCTAATCCGACCCTTAGGTGATATGGGTCTACTGTTAGCCATCAAATAGAATTTTGGCATGTGTTAGGGTAATTTTATAATATTATATTTACCCTTAATTACCCGATTTACCTTTAACTATGGTAAATAAAATTTACCATATTTACTATTCATAATTTACAAAAATAAAAAGTAGCCTATTAACCATTTTTTCAAATTAAATACACATAAGTTGCAGAAATTAAATTAAAATTAATCCCGTTGTCAAATGAAAACAGGTTTTTGTTTAAAACATTGCAAAAGATTGAATTGATTTAACCTACGAATTCAATGTAAAATCAATGCTAATGACATAAATTATATTAAATAGTAAAAATATATTCTATTTACACTTTAAAACCATTCAATATTATAATTTAACCACATAAGTTATTACGATGAAAAAAGTTTTTTTTAATTAAAATATAGTGTGTTTTTACTATTAATTAAAATATGAAAGTTATCAGAATAATATGAAAAATTTATCCAAGGTAAAATTTTATATCCTGATTCTGAAGAATAATTTTATTTTGTAAAATTGAACTTATAAACATGTAAAAAACTAGATTTAAAGTTGGTGCACCATCAAAAGGTGGCAAAACTACATTTTTTGAAAAATACTTATTTTACCTGAAAAATTTATTTTGTTCTTATACAATGTTCTAGAAAATTTATAAGATGAATAATAATGTTATAAAATTCAAAATTTAGTTAATAATATTCATAATAGATAGTTCATAATAATATTATAATAATATATCGTTGTTTAGTAAAACTCGGTATTGCGTACAACACACGCTATCAAGGAATGTCGTGATTGCGTGTAATGCAAGCCAAGTTAGGGTTGCGTGTAGTGCACGACTCCATTGTTGTTGCGTATAAAAAAATACATTGAATATATATATATATATATATACTCAATGTTTTGTAGAATAACTACTATAAAAAAAACATGAAATTGTGTGTAACATGATCCAAGAATAGTGTTGTGTATACTGCAAGATAATACGGTGTAGCGTATAGCGCAAGATAATCTTGGTGTAGTGTAAAATAGAAGATATGAAAGAAATTAAAACGAATATATTTTATAAAATCTCGGGTTGTTACATTCTACCCCCCTTAAAATGAATTTCGCCCCCGAAATTCGTCGGGGTTATAAATCATTTACTATTCATAGAAACCCACATCATAAAAAGGAATACTAAAACTTAATTTTAAAATCTAAAGTATGAAACGTAACGATTACCCAAAGTAACTCATCATTGGGTTTCCATATAGGAGAACATAGGTGAAAATATGGATATGTAATAGAAATCTAAACATCAAGTTCTGATGGAGAGTGGTAGAGAACATGGGTATGAAAAAAGCCAGGAATCACACAGCCATAAATTTGTGATGATCTAAGGTACCATCTGATTCATCGGATATAAGGGCACTAGGACAAAATTTTTGGTTTTCAAGATCATTTCCCTAAAGTTGATGAATTAAAAGAAATACTTACATGATTTTGGTACAATCTCCCTATTGTTCGTGAATTGAACAATTTCCACTTCATCTCTTAAAGAAATGAAGTTGAATTTGTTTTTAGTGAAGCGTTAGCAGATCATGTGATAGAATGATGGGTCATTCCATCTGTTTTAAAAGGTTATCAAAAGTTATAAGTCCATATTATGGTGAGATTAATTATATATGGTTCAAAAAATGGACTTATACTTTATTTATCATACCGCTTAATAAAATAAAACTACTTTACACTAACCAGGGACTTCCTGTAGGCTAGTGGTAGGTGATAAAGGCCTGTCACACTTTAGTTATGGGTTTGATTCTCACACCCTTGTCCGATGCGATGGGTTGTCGCCCGTCCTTCATGTTGTCCTTTTTCTAAAACAATATTATTATAACCAAAAGTTCTAGCCTTAAACAATACAAACTTATGTTCAACATAATCCATTCAAATATTTAGGCTTATCCAAAATACTTCATTCCAAACTCATTGTATAAGGAGAATGATTACTAAAAAGGTCATACAACAAGCATGTGAATAATATCATTTATCCCTCATATATCTTGTTGGTCACATTCCAATCATGTGAATAACTTAATCATGTATTCTTTTGAAAAATGAATACCCATTGAACCTTATTGAAAACATGAATGCTATCAAAAGTTAACTCTTTCCACATACCAAAATCCAAAAAATCTATATACTCAAACCATGATATAACTTTGTCCTTATATTAGTCCTGAGCTCATGAATACTATCAAACAACTTATTATCTTCTTAATCTTTCATTATGCACATGTCATCTACCTTCCAAAAATATTTGAATAACCTTTCATGGTTACCGGTACCATTCATCATATACATTCAAAACTCAAGCAAAGGCAATAGAGTAACAATCCTTAGATTTTTTTTCTTTATTCTATAGTACCATACATTATTCTTGATAAACATACAATCATTACACTACCTTCTTAAACCATGGACCGAGCTTCAACAATTCTTTTATCTCACATATCATTTGTAGTCTCTTCATCATCATCAATATAAATACTACCCATACGACCATGATGATTCTTTTCATGAGACTTTTTCTTAGGGAATTGTTTTGCATAATGCCCATACATTCCACATTTAAAACATTTAAGTATTGTTGATGTCTTAGAAATACCATTATCCTTGTCCATGGTGTTAACTAAACCTTTTCCTTTGAAATTACTGGCCTTGTGTCATTATTTTCCACACCCAAATCATCTTCTAGTTCCTTTGAAACATTCTCCCTGATGCCTCTTCCCACATGATTTACATGAGGGAAATTGAACTTTCTTTCCTCTATGATAATAATGAAACTCCATATTTCTCTTATTAGCTGAGTCAGGAAAATTACCAAAGTTGAGATTATTGATCATATTATGAGATTGCTGATTAGGAATAATAACGATATTTGGACTTTCAAATCCAATTTGATTTGGTTGCTCGTGAAGAATATCATTCCATTGTCCATCATATCCTCCATTATCGTGATTCTTCCGGTTTCTAGCCATTTTCTAAAACCCAAAAAGAATTGTGTGAGAGGCTAAAATCATAATCAAGGAGGAATTACCTTAAATATATATCATCTTTGTTTAAATCCTAAGATCGTTACCATAGTTCCAGGACTATATACTATACGTATACTTATCCTTAGGGACATCCCTAAACATACCATAGAAATATCTTTAGGGATCTCACTAACGTTTTTGCATCCTAGTTTCCAAAGGTTGACTAAACCTTTCCTATGATACCAACTGTAGAGACCCAAAGCTTGATGTACATATACATTACATTAATTTTGCGGTATACTTAATACATAACAAAAAACAGACACCAAAGGACCATAATAGTTTAGTGTCTTTTGAAACTCGGAATATAATCTTCTAATCATGGTGAAATATCTTCAACATCTCCCATAAGATCTTCCCCTTTTGTTTTCTTACCTAAAACCTTTCTCTATATCCTGGGGAAAATTAAACATATAAAGGGTGATCTCAAATGCTCATTAAGGGTAAGCATGGATAAAATAAAACAAACCATATACATTTGAACATAAAAACATGAACATAATGTTTAAACATCAAAATCATGGGCAATGACATAAAACATGGCAGTACGTAAGGCATAGATCATAATGGAACATTAATCATGATAAAATATCTTGGAAATAAAACTTGTAATTGTGGAAAAACATTAATCACATGATATGATTTCCATGGTAGCCAAGACATTGCTGCCAAGACCATATTAGTGGACGAAGTCCTTTTCTGAATCGAGTTCACTCCTCGTTTCAGTCCTGTAACACTGAACCAGATTAACTTACTGTTCCAGCCATGACTATCTCATGAGGTATAAATCTTTACCCAATGCATTGGAGGGAGATATAGGTCCCACCCATCTCATAATTAAATCATTCTTACTTGTGCCACAAAATAAACATACATTATTCATAATAACCTAACAAATAAAATGGGTTTCATAAACATCATCCCATCATCACATAATCCATATAAAAGAAATGGATATCATTTCATAATAAGAAAAGTGAAACTATATAAATCATAGAGACATTATACATGAAACATACACATATGAAATAATGTCATCTTAGATGGAAAATGGTATTGATAAAACACTTGAAATTAATTCTTGAGGAAAATATCCTTTCTTCTTAAAAATAAATTTCTTTTCACAAAATGTCAGGAAATTTTAAAAGAAAGAGATTTTTTTGAAAATAGTCATGAAAATTTTTGGAGGAAGCTTCATAAAAATAATGCTTTATAAAACCGTAAAAATCCTTTCATGCCATATAAGTTAAAAAAACATTCTTCTCGTACTTTTGCTAGAAAAGTCAAAAAAGTACCTCGAAAAAGAAAGATTCCTTCCATACGATGTGGTAAAATTAGAAAAGGGTAAAAATAACTTTAAACATACATGGAAGAAAAGTAAACATTTTATGAAACATTTTTGATAACATATGGACATGGATAATAATCATAACCCCAGTAAATACTTACGAATAAACAATCTCGGATAAGAATGAGATTGGAACAATTATCCCTTACCTTAGGTCCGATATGCTTCGTATGGATCCGAACCTCCTGTATAATGATTTAAATAATGTCATTTACTTGTTACATAATCATAGTCATTGTTACGATATCATATATGTTTCAATTATGACTTTATATTACCTGTTCTTTTGTAAATTCCATGTTAAAGCAGCGTTTTGGGTAAAATCATTTCATTTATCGTATGTGTTTCGACTTGTCGTTCTTGATATTATTACTTATATCCTGATTTACATAATTCAAAAATGTAAAAAATGATTTATATATAATATATATTCATCATATACATATATATTATAGATCGATAAAGGGAATGAAATACACCGTTCATGGAGACGGTAGGCCGTACATACGCATGAATGCTGTTTTCGTTTTCTTATTGAATTGAATGAAACTAAATAGATGACATACATATATATATATATATACATAAATCCAGTAGAATTATTATTTCATATATTTCATTATCATTCATTATATAAACTTTATGATCATTCATGTATGGTTAACATGGAGAATGAATCTCATCGCGTCGTAGAGACGGTAGTCCGTACGTACGCACGAGCGATGATATCATTCCCATAATTATTGAATAGAATTGGAGTGGATGGAATAATATATCAGAATCAGTATGATGTTATAATAACCATATATAGTTATTCTTTACACCATTATACCCATCCATGTAAGGTGTTGGTGGAAAAACAGATTACACCACGGCGTGGAGACGGTATTCCGTACGTACGCAAGTGCGGTGATTTTGTTTTCCATAGGATGGATAGAAGGTGAAATAGTGTTGTTTCATATTTATAATAATATAACAGTATATGAGTGATACTGATTTTATTACTTTATAATGAAACAACTAAATAAGAGGAAGTAGAATAAGAAATAAATTTAAAATAATCGGTAACGGATATTACCTCTTCTTCGACACGCCTCTTTGAAACCTCCTCTTAGGGAACTAAAATTGGCCTTTGAAGAAGACCAGGACCTCAAGAATATTTCTAGGGAAGTTGAGAAGGGAAATGGGAAGGGGTTGGACGAGATTTAAGGCTCAAATTTGTGTAAAGATGAGAGGGGGGGAGGTGCCCTTTTATAAGGGAGGAGAGGGGCACCTTTGGAAATCTTAAAAAGATTAATTTATAATAAATATAACCCCAATTAAAAACCTCAAAAAATGACTCATATTATAATAATAGATGAGATAGGGTTGTAATATCATCAACCAATAAAATTTAGACATGTTAGGAAATTATTTTAAACATTATCAACTTGATTTATCCTTACTTAATCAATTTAATTTTATTTGTGGTAATAACATTAGAAATTTTAAATTATAACAAATAATTATTTATTTGTTGTGAATTGTCCATAATTGGATACGTTATAAAATTTTAGACCATATAAATGTAAATTTATATTTTTTATATATTTTTGTGATTTTTAAACAATTTTATAATATGTTATTTTTATAAAATAACAATAGTGTCAATTTTGACACTATTCATTTATATGAATTTAAATAAAATATATAGAGAAGATATGTTCAAAATAAAAGATTTAATAGATTCATAAAAGGTAATATGTATCTAGAAAATTAGTTGAGAACATTAAATAGTTCATATATTATTTATTTTATTATTTCTTAAAACCATTTTTTTGGTTTATCTCTTAATAATATAATTACTACAATATTTTTGTATAATTATTTAATATACATATTTGTTTCATAAAAATTAAAAATAAAATCCTATGATGAAGATAAATCTATTAACTTTCACAATAATACTTTGACTAGAATTTATCATCCTAAAATCACAATATTTAAATTGTTATATTTATTAAATTATGAAGGTGACAACTTTGGCATCATTTAAAATAAAATCATATAAGTGTCACAATCACTTTTATGAGACTAAAAATGGTTATATATTAGGTAATTGGATGATTATGCTATATATATACACTACGAATAAGTTTTGGTCAGGTTTGTGGGCCTTTTAATGGGTATTATTGTTTCAATAAAAACTATATTACATATTTTTCACTTAATAAATAATTTCTTCATCATTAATGTATCAGCATTAATGGAAATTATTTAATCCGTAAAAATTCTAAATAAATTATCATGATGTAGATAATTTTATTATATTTCTGGAGACTATTCATGTTCGAAGTTTTATGATTTTTATCACTAAATTAAAATTATTAGACTTATAAGATTTAAGAGAGTGACATGTTGTCACTTTCTTGGGTTTTAATAATAATTAAATTTTTCTCAAGGTCAAAAGTCCATAAAATGAATCTAATCCATCCCTTAGGTAATATGGGTATACTTTTAGCCATCAAATAGAATTTTGGAATGTGTTAGGGTAATTTTATAATAATATATTTACCCTTAATTACCTGATTTTTCTTTAACTATGGTAAATAAAATTTACCGTAGTTACTATTCATAATTTACAAAAATAAAAAGTAGCCTATTAACATAATTTGGACCCACTAATTCCAAATATGGGATCCATTTTGTCAAATTAAATACACATAAGTTGCAGAAATTAAATTAAAATTAATCCCGTTGTCGAATGAAAACAGGTTTTTGTTTAAAACATTGCAAAAGATTGAATTGATTGGACCTACGAATTCAATGTAAAATCATTGATCATGACATAAATTTTATTAAATGGTAAAAATATATTCTATTTATACTTTAAATCCATTCAATATTATAATTTAACCACATAAGTTATTATGATGAAAAAAGTTGTTTTTAATTAAAATATAGCGTGTTTTTACTATTCATTAAAATATGAAATTTATTAGAATAATATGAAAAATTTATCCAAGGTAAAATTTTATATCCTGATTCCAGAGAATAATTTTATTTTGTAACATTGAACTTATAAACATGTCAAAAACTAGATTTAAAGTGGGTGCGCCATCAAAAGGCGGCAAAACTGCATTTTTTGAAAAATACTTATTTTACCTGAAAAATTTATTTTTTTCTTATACCATGTTCTAGAAAATGTGTAAGATGAATAATAATGTAAAAAAATTCAAAATTTAGTTAATAATATTCATAATGGGTAGTTCATAATAATATTATAATAATATATCGTTGTTTTGTAAAACCCGGTATTGCGTACAACACACGCTATCGAGGAAGTTCACGATTGCGTGTAATGCAAGCCAAGTTAGGGTTGCGTGTAGTGCACGACTCCTTTGTTGTTGTGTATAACAAAATACATTGAATATATATATATATACAATCAATGTTTCTTAGAATAACTACTATCAAACAAACATGAAATTGTGTGTAACACGATCAAAGAATAGTGTTGCCTATACTTCAAGATAATATAGTGTTGCGTATAGCGCAAGATAATCTTGGTGTAGCATACAACAGAAGATATGAAAGAAATTAAAACGAATTTATCTCATAAAATCTCAGGTTGTTATAATGAATGAACCTAAAAAGGTTATAATAAATATTTTACATATAGAATAGGTTTTTAAATTTTTAATTAATAAACCAAATTTTACTATTCATGTCATTAATATCTTGTGGCGATCACCATCATACTTAAGGTAAGAGATCCCCTCTGTTTCACTTTTATTCAAGAATGTCCTCTATGTTATGACATTTTATGTGTTATCCATAATGATGGGGTATAATATAGAACCTCCACCATACATCCCTCATGATTTATAAGTGATGATAAACCCATTTCTCTCTCATTAATCCCTCTTAAGTACACCTGATACCATGCCGATAATCCGTATGGGATTCTACCCGAACCTCCTTTTTTCATTCCGATTACCTTATCATCCTTTTACCAAAATTAAGTTATCCCAAATTTTTATGGGAATATTCTAAATGATTTTTTCATATGAAAAATTAATTTATCAAGACTCTTTCATCATTATCTTTCAGTTATATACACGTTTTTAACCGATTCTCTCCTCAATACGTCCCGAAAAGAAAAACTGTTTTAAAGAAACTTTCCAAATTCTTAACTGATTTCAAGTGCACCCAATATTATGGTTTAAGAAACCATTGTATTTATAAAATCAGTATTTTTTTATTATGAAAACATTCTTGGTTCACTTCAGATTTTATATAAAGTATTGTTCCATTTTATATTTTAAAGGATCTATAGTGTTTTCCTTGAAACCACAAAAATGTATTAATGATAAAATTTATTAAATAAATTTATTAAATGTGTTTACTTATACTTGACATAAATTACCTTGATACATGAATATTTTCCCTTATGAATTTTCATTTATATTTCAGTTCCTTTCTTTCAAGGACACTTTTATGATGGACTAATTTTTTATGCTTTATGAGCTGATTGTGGTACCCAATTCTTTCCATGGTTAACCCTTATGTTTATGTAAGATTGATTATATATGATTCTTTATGTGGAAAACATATTCATGAAAATTTAATATGGGTGTTCCCATATAGTGCTCAAATTAAATTGGTAAAGTTGAGTCTCATGAGACGTTATGTGCGACGGTCTTGGCGGTTAGCCTTGGATTGTGATACCATGTGCGAAGGTCTTGGCGGTTAGCCTTTCCATGTGCTACCATGTGAAATGGTCTTGGAAGTTAGACTTGACTTATTCTAAAGTCATGTTTTATGTTTCCAATAGATTATTATATATCTATGTTTGTATTATTCGATGTTTTTATGTCATGATTCCATAGATACATGACTTTTTATATCTTCATGTCATGCCTTCTATCCTTGTGATAATGATTTGTTCTTAAGGTTATTCCATTTCTAGTCTATTTATCCCATCCCATTTTTCATGTGTTTCCTAGGGTACCCTCTGCAGATTTTTGAGCATAATGGAATTTAGGATCTCAATTTTAATATTAAATAAAGAAATGTTTTATTTAGTTTCATGTTATTATTTTTATGTAGATAGTCATCCAAGACACAAGAATTTATGATCCTTGAATTTTAATATAATGTATAATTATGGCTAAAATCATGTAATGTTATATATAAAAGGCTAGGGTCTCTATAGTTGATATCATAATATGGTCTAGTTATTTTTGGAGATTAGGAATAGAGAACTTTTGTAAGAACCTCAAGGATGAGACTAGGTATAAGAAAACATCCCGAAATTTTGGTAAGTATGGAGTAAGTGGTTATCAAGAAAATATATCCTTTTCTAGATAAAAACATGTAGTCTTGGCTCTGGCACATATATATCTTGGGGTAAAACCCAAAAACACCGCTTTGAGCTAGACTCAAATTGGAATTGGTGCATGACAATAGGCCTTAATGCACACTTGGTTTGACACTCCTGAGGGATATAATTTGATAAATTCATGAGTTTAATACAAACCATTATTAATGGAATAAAAAAATAAATTACTAATATAAGTTAAGTAATAGATCAGGGATAACCTAGATTTAAACCTAGGTAATCACAAGTTTGGATATACTTCACCTTTACAAGTTTATCCTCTTATATTCAAAGTTTACTTTTTATGCTCAGTAGCTAAGTATTCAATACCACTAATTATGTGTTATTTTTCTTAGTTAATGGTGGGAAATAGAAGAACATGTTCCTAAAATCAATTTTATAGGGAATTTGGAGATTTGCCTAATGATATTCCTGATATGATGGGAACGAGTGCTCAAATTTCATGATAGTAATTTCTTAGATGGATCAAATTATGAATAATCACTTGAATCATGTGAAACAACCTCCTCCTCTTAAAAAAGAGAAAGTTTCCATTGAATCTTTGATGCAGCAATGGTATCCCATGTTTAGGGGATCTTCCGATCCCCTCCTCAAAAAATAGTATATGAACCCCATTGAAAAGATATTCTCTGTCCTCCAGTGATTAGAAAAATAGAAATTCATACTGGAGGTCTATCATTTTGATGGGGAAGCTAATCAGTGGTGGACACTGATAAAGAATACGAAACCCCAGGAGGAAATTGATTCCATGGAATGGGATTAATTCATTATTTTTTTCAATAAATATTTTCCTTGAACCCTCCATCTCAAGATAGAAAGAGAGTTCCTAGGACTCAAGAAGAAGGTAGATGATTCAATTGGGGTGTATGAAGAAAAATTTACAAGGCTGTAAAGGTATGCCTCTGGATTTTTCATGAACACTGAAAGCAAGGTGGATCACTTCTTTATTGGATTGAAGTTGAGTCTAAGAAAAGCATTGTCAATTAAAGACATTGAATGTTATGAAGAGATTGTGTATTGTGCCCTCATAGTTGAAATAAAGATCAGAGACTCTCAGTGGTATCATGGGTCCAATGATGATAAGAGGAAAATGGAATATAATGTGGGAGGTCCCACAAATAAATTCCATCATGGTAAAAAGCCCAATCATCCCATTTGTAAAAGTTTTGGGGAAGAAACATCATGAGAACTATTTGAAGGGAACAAGGAATTGCTTCAAATGTGGAAAGTTGGGACATATGGCTATAAAATACCATTGGTATAGGAATAATCTCACTAATGTAGAAGAAGAAAGGAAGGTTTAGATCAACACTCATCCTGTAGTGCAGTGTTAAAACTGTAAGGATCAATGGCATTATGCGGAAAATTTCCTTAAGCTAAGGGTTGTTGGAGAAAATCGACCACAACCTCTAAGGAAACAAGAAAGGTATTATGTTATCACTAATGCTGAGGTGATACAAAAAGTGATGTGGTGATAGGTAAACTAGTTATTCATTAAACAATAGAGGATATACTATTGGATTCTGGTTTTATACACTATTTCTTATCTTTCATGTTTAGGAGAACTTTTCAAACACCCACTAAAAATTTGGAGGATAAGTTATCTATGAGAATAGTGAATTAGGAGATTATTGCATCCATAGTTTATAACTCCTCCCCAGTTAGCATTTGTGGACCGAACCTCCCAGAAAATACCTTCTTCCTTCAGTGGAGTTCAATGCTATATTTGGCATGGATTTGGCTATCTTTACACAAAGACAACATCAACTGTCGGGAAAGGAAGATCACTCATCACATCACGAAGCATCCTCCAATTATTTAAATGTTAAAAGAAGGATATGAATCTAATCTAGAATAATTTTCTCATGTGTGGATATTAATTCCTTATGATCAAGCATGTCTAGATCAAATGGTTGAGACAAAGGAGAGAATCATGCTTGAAGAAATGCCAATTGTGAGGGATTACACTGATGTTTTCCTTTAGGAGTTTTTTGGTCTTCCTCCCGATCTAGAGGTTGAGTTATCAAGTGATCTTATTCTTGAATATCTACCTATATGAATGAAACCTTATAGAATGGACACTATATAGCTATAAGAGCTAAATAATTAGTTACAGAATAATATGGAGAAGGGTTTTATATACCCAAGTGCTTCACCGTGGGGTGCGCTAGTCCTCTTCATAAATAATAAGGATGGATAAATGCACCTCTATATTTATTATCATGAGCTCAATAAAATAATGATAAAGAACAAGTATCTCATACCATGGATATATGACTTGTTAGATTAGCTTTGTGTGGAGAGTTATTTCTTTAAGGTGGAACTTCGGTTGGGATATCACCAATTAAAGGTGAAGAAAGAAGATATTCCCAAGGCTACCTTTCGAATGAGGTATGAAAAATTTGAGTTCATAGTGATTCCATTCAAATGAACTAATGATCTAGAAATTTTCATGGATTCAATGAATATAGTCTTTAAATATTACCTCAAAAAATTTGTGGTAGTCTTTATTGACCATATTCTAATATACTCCAAAAGCAAGGATGGACATGAGGAGAATTTGAATACTCTGTTAAAGAATTTTCGAAGGTAGAAGAGGTATGAAAAGTATAGTAAATGTGAGTTATATATGGAGAGAGTATCATTCTTGGGACACGTTATCACTAGAAAAGGGATATCTATAGACCCTTCCAAGAAAAAGGCAATTGAAGAGTGGCCCAGGTCAACATCTGTAATAGAGATATACCACTTTCTAGGGCTATCTGGGTATTATTGATGATTTTTGAAGAAATTTTCATGATTTTACAACCCAATGACCAAGGTGACACAAAAGGGAGTAAAGTTTTTTTGGACTTAGTAATGTGAATACTGTTTTAAGGAGTTGAAAAATATACTAATCACTACATCAATGCTCACACTCCCAACAAGTGGAGAAATCTTTGTGGTGTACAATGATTTTTCAAAGAAGGGATTAGGATGTGTGCTGATGAAAAATGATAAATTGATAGCCTATTCCTCAAGGCAACTAAAAATACATGAGAAAAAATATCCTATGCATGATCTAGACTTGCTGGCTGTGATATTTGTGTTAAAAATATGGTGGAATTATCTCTATGGGGAGAAGCGTGAGATATATACTGATCATATGAGTCTCAAATATATATTAACACCAAAGAGATTATTTTTCAATAGAAAAGATGGATAGATATCATCAAGAATTATGACTTGTGAATTGAATACCATCCCGGTAAGGCAAACAAGCTGGCAGATACTCTAAGTAGAAAGGATCCTGAATCTTTATCAATGATGATAATTGAAAAGGATCCATTATTCTTAGTTTTTCAGAGGATGAAAATTGGAATAATTAAGGGATAAAAATCATCAATAATTTCCCAAATTATTTCTTATCCATCCCTCATGGAGAAAATAAAGGATTCTCAAAGAAAATATGTGGAAATTCAGAAAAGGGTGAAAGCCATTATAAATGGGAAATCCTCTATATTTTTGATTGATGTGGAATGAGTTGTACGATTTGGGTCACGATTATGTGTACCATTTGATCTAGAGATAAAGAATTAGGTCTTCAATGATGCACAGAGCTCAACCTTCTCTATCCACCTAGGGACCATAAAGATGTATCAAGATCTCTCAGAGAAATTTTTGTGGGACAATATGAATAATTAGATTGTTGTATATACATCAAGGTGCCTGGAATGTCAATAAGTGAAGGCTGAAAGACATAAATATCAGGGGATGATGAAAACACTACCCATACCAACATGGAAGTGGGAGAAAATCACTATGGCCTTTATCACTGTAATTCCAAGGACATCTAGAGGAAACAATGTTATATGGGTCATTTTGGATTGTCTTATAATGACAGCTCACTTTATTGCAATTTAAGAGGACTTATCATTGGATAAACTTTAAAAAATATATATATCATAGAGGTGGTAATGCTGTATGAAGTACAACTATCTATTGTATCTGATAGAGATCCAAGATTCACCTCAATGCTTTGAAAAATTATCCACCATGCTCTAAGCACTGAATTGAAATTCAGTACGGTCTATCATCCTCAAACTGATGGATAATCTAAGAGACCTATTTAGATACTAGAAGATATGTTGATAGAATGTTCTATATGCTTCAAAGGAGGACGTCACCAACATTTTCCACTCATAAAACTATCCTAAAATAGTAGTTTACACTCAAACATCTGAATGGAACCATACAAATCCCTTTATGAGAAAAGGTGTAGAACACTAGTGTGTTGGGATGATGTGGGTGAGTGTAAGCTTCTAGGACCTGAAATGGTTGATGAAATTGTGTAGAAGGTTAAAACCATTCAGTATCACATCAAGGCAGCCTAATGTCCACAAAAGAGTTATGCAGACAATCATCGATGATACCTTTACTTCAAAGTTGGAAACATGGTATTTCTATTCATATCTCCTGGGAATAAGGTCTTGAGATTTGGGAAGCAAGGAAAGCTAAGTCCCAGGTACATCATGCCCTTTGAGAACATTTATAATGTCTGAGGTATGACCTATCGACTAGCACTTACACCTACCATGTCCAATGTACATGATGTCTTCCATGTATCCCTCTCAAGATATTACATACAAAATCCTTCACATGTACTCTCTTTCGAGGTTGTATATTTAGCGGATGATACTTCTTACGAGGAGCAGTCAATGAAGATCTTGGATCATAGATATAAAGTTCTACATAACAAGACTACTCACCTGGTCAAAGTAAAATGGTGGAACTATAAGTACAAAGATGCAACATGGGAACTAGAGGAGCAAATGACTTAAAAGTAACCACACCTATTTATGGATTAGATTGTAAAAAAAAAATTTGAGGGAAAAATTTCATAAAGGGGGAATAATGTAATGACCCATTATTTTATCAACGAAAATTACCTTCTTATAATTATTTCATATTATCATATGAAATCACAACAAAATGAACTACTAAGTACTATGTGACCTTTAAACAGAATATTAAAACTTTTGTGTCTTGAATTTGGAAAATCTGACATACATGGCTGCGATTAGTAAGATGTTTGGTGTCCAATAAGGAAAAATTAATTTTTGGTGAATATTAACTTACCCTTATAAATAGTGACCCCCTATGAATAGTTAATCTCCTAAAAGAATATTAAACTTTCCCATGTTTGTATAAATAAAATTTAGGTATCTTTTAGGTGATAATATAACCATAGTATAAGTATTGGTATTTTTGTAAGTCAAAAATAACTAATTTTAATTAATTAATTAATTTAAAAGAAAATATATTTTCATAAAAGGTGTTCATAAATTATTAATTTTATGTCTTTTTGTTTTAAGATAATTTTATAACACCTTATGTAATTTTTTAAAACATTATAAAATCTGTTATAGTTTTTAAATCTGTATTTTTCAAGTAAATTATGATTTTAATTAAAAAATAAATTAAATATATTTATAAAATTATTTTTGAAAAATGGTGTTAATTTTTTTATTCTACAGGTCCAAAATAGTTCTGGGTGAATTTTTGTATTTTTTTCTAAAATACATGAATTTTAGATGAATAAAAAAATACAATAATTTAAAAATTAAGCTTAATAAATGATTTATAGGGTCATGGATGGTGTTTTGCTGATGTAAGACCAATTGGTTCGAACTCACATTCAATTATTACTATTTTTGGTCATGGAATCATAACTATTTCTAGACTTGAGGTAAATTAATAAACTAAGGAATGAAATATTATGAAAACCCTCCGCTCCTATACTATAAATCCCACCCCTAATTACCCCTTCTCTTCACTCCTATAAACCCTTTTTCCTTAACTAAATTCTATCCAAATATTTCCCCAAGTCTTATGCCACGTCCAACATACCTTATTTTCTTCAAAAGACCAAATCCTCTCCCCTTAAGAGACTCTTAAAGAAGATTGATTCAATAGGTAAATTGCTCTTTTCAATTCTTTTATGTTATTTTCAAGTTCATTTCTTTTATTTTCAATCCTTACCTCTCCTAATAAAATTTTATGAAAAATGAAGTACCTTACCAGTACTATAATTTTTTTATGATAATGGAATAAGTTATTTTCATATCTCCTTTACTCTTCTTTTACACTAGTAGTAAAGACACCAACAGAGATGTGTTAATTTTACCACATTCCAGGATGATGGGTATTCAATTTCATTTACATGCTTCAATTCTAGTCATGAAACCATTTTAATATGTGATGTTCTGTAATATTTTTTTGCACATGATTTAAAATAATAATAAAAAACAAGTTAATTATGCGAAACATCGCCAAATTAATCCAAGCGTTTATCATTAATGTTTTATATAATGATTCACCTTCACTCTAAATAATAAAATGAATTTTATAAACATTTATACTTCTTGATGTAAACTAATTTCGTATAACTTCAATTCTAGACAACCACTTTCATCGTACATGTGTATCCGTGCATGAATATAAGTGAACCGATCATTAAAACAAAGAAAACAAATGGACCCGAACAGTGAAATTGAACTAGTTAACCCATAAAAAATGTCATGAATGAACTTAAAAATGTTATAATAAATATTTTTCATATAGAATATGTTATATAATTATTAATTAATGAACCTAATTGGACTATTCAGGTCATTAATATCAAGTGGAGAACACCATCAGACTTAAGAT
Source organism: Viscum album (assembly GCA_963277665.1). Lineage (NCBI taxonomy): Eukaryota > Viridiplantae > Streptophyta > Magnoliopsida > Santalales > Viscaceae > Viscum > Viscum album. The sequence goes on from OY728155.1 coordinate 732,769,199, forward strand.
AAGGGATCCTCTGTATTTCACTTTTATTCAAGAATGACTTCTATGATATGCCCTTTTATGTGTAATCCCTAATGATGGGGTATGATTAATCAACTCTCCTATACTTATCTAATGATTTAAAAGTGATGAAAAACCCCTTTCTCTCTCATTAATCCCTCTTAAGTACACCTAATACCATGCCGATAATCTGTAATGGAATCTACCCGAACCACCTTTGTTCTTTTCCTTATCATCCTTTTACCAAAATAGAGTTATATTATCTTTTTATTCAGATCTTATAAATGATGTGTAAATGTAACAAATTCATTTATCAAGATCCTTTCATCATTCGTTTCAAGGATATATGTGTTTTTAATTGATTTTCTCCTCAATACTTCTTGATAAGCAAATCTGTTTTGAGGGAACTTTCTGAACTCTTATTCAATTTAAAGTGCAATCTATATTCTATTTTAAGCCACCATTGTCTTCATAAAATCAACCTTTTTTATTATAAAAACCATATTGGTTCACTTCTGGTTTTATATGAAAAATTGATCCATTTTCTATTTTAAAGTCTCTGTAGTGTTTTCCATAAAACCGATCAAAAATATTTTAATTCTAAAATTTCATAAAAACTTTTCTTACATGTTTTCACTTTTACATGATATAACTTACCATGATACATTTATATTTTAACTTATGAATCTCCATGTATATTTTGGTTGATTTCTTTCATGGACACTTTTATGATACACCAATTTGTTATTCTTTATGACATGATTGTGGAACCCAATTATTTGTATGGGTAACCCTTATGTTTATGTAAGATTGATTATGTATGATTATTTTTGTGGAAATTTTTTTTAGGAAATTCAAAGATTTGTTCACCCATATAGTGTTTCAATGCATTGGGTAAATCTGAGTCCCATGAGATGTTATGTGTGACGGTCGTGGTCATCCTTGGCTTTTGCTACCATATGCGACAGTCTTGTTAGTTAGCCTTGGATTGTGCTACCATGTGAAACGGTCTTGGTGGTTAGCCTTGACTCATGATAAAGTTATGTTTTATGTTTCTTCTACATTATTATTACTCCATGTTTGTATTATTATATGTTTATATGTTATGATTCTGTATGTACATGCATTTTTATATCATAATGTCATGCCTTCTATCCCTTGTACTAATGCTTTGTTCTTAAGGTAATTCCCTTATTGGGATATTTAGCTCATCCCTTTGATCATGTGTTCCACAAGGTACCCTATGAATATGTTTGAGCAAAGTGGAAGTTAGGAGATCAATTTGAAGATTAAATAATGATTTTTTTAGTTCCATGTTTTTAGTTTTATGTACCTAGTCTTCCAAGAAACTAGAATTTATGATCCTCGGCTTGTAATCTGATTTATAAATATGATTAAAATCATGTAATGATATATATAAAAGTATAGGGTCACTATAATTACCACTTAACCCATGTGAGTTATCATGTAAGTGTGGAAATAAAAAACACATATCAGCAAGCTAAATAAATATATCAATCTAAATATTTTTTTTAGGTTGAACGCAGAGCACCTTTTTTGGAGGGGTTTTATTAAAAAAATGTGATTATGTAATATAAGAAATCATTTTATACCAATAAACAATTTGATAAAAAATTTCATTCAACTTTAGCAAAAACATTAGATCAACAGAAACTACAATTTTCCATATAAAATCAATGTTGAGGACCCTACCTCAAGGAATTGGCCAGGACAATGGTTTTTGACTCAAACTACAATGAGCTTGTGCACACACACTTTCGGAATATTGCGTGCGTGTACTAGTAATTGGATGTATCACCCTAAAATGACAACTGGCATCCAAAATTATTGCAGCGAGAACCAAATCACCTCCAATTAATTCACCTCTACACAAATACACCATAAGAATCTATTTTAATGGGTGTGAAACCAATTATTGGGTTTATATCCTTACCCTAAAATGATTGTGGGGAACAAAATCAAGATGAACTACCCTGATTTTAGTGAAAATTTTCGAAATACAACCCTACAGATCCTGATACATCTTCCACACCACCTAGGATTTGAAGAATCAAGAAATCTGGGTTAATCCTGAACCTAGGGTTTTGGGAAAATGGATCCCATGTGAAGGAGTGCCGAGACTGCCAATGCAAAGAACAAAACATGTAGATAATGACTTACCTTGAAGAGACATGCAACTTCCATAAAGGCTCTAGGAGGAGATAACTACATGAAGAGGGAGACAGAGAGGTGGGTGGTGCACCACCCATGGGTGCTGTAGCATGGGTGCCTCGCACCCCCTGTTGGAGGAGGAAGAGGTGCACCACCATCTTCTTTCCCCCCTAAATTAATTAAAAATCTAATTTAAAATATAATAATTAATATAATAATAATAATAATAATAATAATAACCTTCATCATATTATTATTAACTATTAATATCACACATCTTTGATAAACCCCAACTCCCTAATTACACATCATTTAATTAAATTCTTCTTCAACGAATTTATTTAAATAAAATATCCAACTCATAATTATTTAGTGAAATTCATCCAACCTAAATTTAATTAAATCAATTCCCCCATTCAATTCCATTTAATTAAATTTTATTCAACACAATTTAATTGAATTAATTCTCCATCCTCTATCTCATCCTCATTTAATTAAATTCTATCACTTCATTTAATTAAATAAATCCCCCATTTCAGAACAATTGATTAAATCCCTTTTCCCCTTGGATTTAATTAAAATAAAAACCCCAATTAACAACATTTAATTAAACCCCTATCTAACTGAAATTTGATTAAATAAAATAACATGTAACCCAAAACTGGGTAAGTCGCATGATTTTTCTTGTACTATTTGAAAAACCATGCAAGAACAGTGTGGAACCATATGTCTAAGGAACCAACCTTGAATGGTATATCCCACATGGTTTTCCTAACCGTGCACAAACCGTGTTTGCACCTCTATCTAAGATACTCACCTCGCACGATTTGTCTCAGATTGTTTTCCTAACTGTTCACAGACCGTGGGAGCACCTATCTATCCCAGAATTAATCTACATGATTTTTTGTAGAAGGATGCATGGGTTAAAAGGTTGTCCACCAACTGTTCACTCTCTGTAATTCCTTAAAAACTTGACTTTTCCTGGTTCAACACTCCCAATTACCAATCAACCATCCAAGAAACTCCTCGATCCTTTACCCAAGCATGATATAAACACATTTAAATGATCCCATCTCTCAAAACATCAACTGAAAGCTTGGTTTTAAGACTAAACCATCCAAAAAAATAAAAATTTCAAAAACTTTCATGTTTTAACACAGTTAAAAAACATGGGACTTTATAATAAATCCTAGAAACGATGAGTGATATAAGGATTACCGGTCTGAGGATGTTCCGACATACTTTGGTCAGGAAGAAAGAAATTATAAACCATCATCTTGGGGGTTCTCATATCTGGATAGGTGATATAGAATAAGTACATAAGGACTTACCACATACCATGTTCTAAAATTAGTTTCCAAACTGATGTTGTTGAGGATTTCAGAGATAGAAGAGGTTTTTCCTAAGGACAAATGTGCCTCAGGTTGATAGTACTTTTGGGTGTTAATTATGCAAATGAAAAATGGGGTGTATTGATGTATATTAAAATAACAATATCTATTGGTTGATAGGTCTTTGGGGGTAAGTTATGAAAAGAAAAAATTAGGTGTATTAATGTATAGTCAAAATAAATGTGATCTTAAGAATCATACATTCTATCAATGATGGAGAAGGGGAGTTTGTGAGTATTTAAATTCCAAAGGATAAGGAAAATGATTTGTGGAAGGAATGTGTCCAAGCATAAAGAAAGAATTTAGACCATAATTGGACATAGGGTGAGATGTATCCTTCATAGATATTTTTTTAGTTAAAGAAGAGGGTTAATTTTATTTGATTCATAGATAGGACCAAGATATAAGGTATATGAATCATTATGTATTCCCTTGATATGGGAATCAATCCACATTTTGTTTTGGATGAAGGTGTTGTGGAAGACTAGAACCAAGGATTGTGACCCACTCAAGCAAGGGCCAAAATTTCAAGCAGTTTTACATCGTTCAACTAGAAAGTAGGTCATAAGGTAAGAATTGTTTTTATAAAATTTAATTTATTGTGACTAAGACATTGACATATGTGGTTTAATGTATTAAAAATTATATTATGGTGTCTTGTAGTTTTAGGTTTTTTGACTAGGACCATATGTCCTATCTTTTAAGGTCATATGATGAAAACCATATGGTGTGCCATTTATGTTCTTGCATCCGAGACCATATTTCATGCATTTTATCATTGTGTAAAAAGGGTGATAGTTTGGATTTATTATTTGAAGTTTTTTAGATAAACCATACATTGTTAGGGGCCTTAACGAGCTCCCCATCTCTTGAGATGAAGGAATAAGCTTCATTATAGTGGACCTTGTGTATGGTATAAGGTCACTTCCACTTTGGATGAATATTTTCTAGTTTCTACCCTGATATTATTGGGATACTGAGGATAGTACCATCTATTCAATGAAGAATGAGTGGTAACATAATTTCTTATTTAATGTTCATTCTATTCAATTTTAGTGGGACTCTAAGTGATGAAAAAGTATGTAGTCTTTTCTCATCGAGTATCTCTAATTAATCTATACATTTTTAGGATTTATCGTCTATGGATAGTTAATCAAAAAAGGAAATTTGAAGAGAGTGAAACTAGAACTCAATGTGCCGGACTTATTCTATCTCATATACTAATGAATACGGGTTTACCTTTGTGGGGGGTTTGGGTTATAGTCTTATAAGGCCACAATTCATGAAATGGATTTTCAAGGTAAGAATGTTTATCTCTATCCCCCAACTTTTTGAGTATGTTACATATGGTCTTATTAAAGGGCTATATCTATCCATTAGTCACTACATGATAGTAAGACAAATGGTTGGATTTGATATTATACAACTGATGTCGCTTCCACCACTCATCAGAACAGATATTGGTGACATTGTCCATTAGTACTGGATAAGGGACACAAAATCTAGTAATTATGTTATCTTTCATGAAGATTAATTTTTTTTGATATTGAATTATTTTAGGGGTATTTCATCACCCAATTTGGAGAATAAGTTGGAATAAATGAGGATGTATTGAAATTTATTGACTGTAAATAGAGGATACAACCCTTCAATATCCATTACCTTTACATAAAATGGAAAGGATAATTTGGTTTTGTAGAAAATTTGGAGGTTTTTGGATGAATTTGGAATGCACTTTGTAGGAATTATACTTTTTTGGTGAATTTTATGAAATCTTGCATCATTGAGGACTAAAAGTATCCAAGCCTCTTGATTTGATGTGAAATCATAAACCACGACTGGTGGGAATCATAGGCTCTTATATATACTTATTTTACTTAAAAAATAGTATCTTCTTCATCAATTCACCTGAAAAAAATCCTTTAATTCCCTGTTTATAGTGTAATTTCTACTGATTGAGGAAATAAAAAAGATTAATGTTGGTTTCTCATCATCTAGATTTCACTTTTCTTGATTTTTTTGACAAGGGCATTCCATTTTGAAGGTATTCCAAAATGGGTATCATCTAAAAGGTTGTAGTACCATCAGGTTAATGAATGGATTTGACCATTTTATTTTTTACATGTTGTATTGAATAAAATGTGAGATCATTCAGCGATGTACAATTCTTTTGATTATTTCATCATGATATAGATATGCGAAGTCCATAACCAAATTTCCCAAGGCATCTAATTGAGTGTTCCATGATCATGGGATACTATTAAATGTAGGATATGATGGGAATTATACTATTAGTCCTTGTAAATTGTAAATAAGTGGTATTAAGTATCCTTTTCTAATGGAATAATCACTATGAATCTTCTTGGTCACCAACTTTGAGTCACCTTTTACCTTTAATTTGTCCATTGGAATTTGAAGTACCAGTTCTATCCATATGACGAGGGACTGATATTCTTCCTCATTGTTTATGCAACCTTATGATAGTAAGAAAGATTAAACCAAGACTTACTTTTTTAGGAAGAGAAGCAAAAATCCCAACCCCACCTTATTGAGCTTGAGTTCATACATTATATTGCTTATTGAGCTTTTGGATGCATGGTTAAAATACATTTCTGATGTATGGTGTATTTCTTGAATAACGAAGTTCTATTTATTAGGGAATTAAATATTTACAATGTTTTTACTAAAAATGGATGTTCTGTAATGAAGTTTTCTTGTGGTTGGGATTTTACCGCTTTTTGGGGCACAAACTCAGTATCAAACTACTATATGATAACTTCCCACTATTCCAAACCTCCATTCAACTTAAGATTTTTGAGGATTAATTTAAAATGGTTTCTATAAGAAACCAAATGGACCACATGGTGCCGTAGGTAGTGCCTCAATGCCTTAACCATAGATATTAACACTGGATATCTCTTCTCCATATTTTAATAATGAATCTTAGTTTTGAGCATGTTTAAACTGAGATAATAAATGCTCTTTTCATTTTAATTGTTCTTATTTTATGTGAGGAATTTTCCCAATGAACATTCCATATCTTCCATATAAAAATGACATGTTTTCCCTCAACATATAACATTAAAACTAGTGGAATCAAGTGATATTTCTTGATATTGTCATATTATTCCTAATATTCTCCCATAATTTTATATATGGACCCATTTTTTATAAACCTGGTGAATGGAAAACACTTGGCTATGATGTTTTATATACTTTTAGGAATATAAGAAATTCATCCTTATAATCACTTAAACTATTTAAGGTTTTTAGGAGTTGAAAAACCAGGATAGTCTTTGTCTTCTTAAGATTTAATTTGATGCAATGATGGCATACCATGAATCCAAAAAAACGTTCCAAAGGTAAATTCAAAATTTCATTTCAAGGAGTTTATCATCGGGCTATACTATCATAGATTTTTGAAGAAGGTCTCAAGATTAACTAGGTGGTTAGAACATTTCAATTATATTATCACCAATCATCAACATAACACTAAGATGATTTTCCCATAAATGGTTTGAATATGCGATACAAGCGATGTTGATATGTACAATTATAATTCTTAAAAACAAGGGGAATTACCCGATAATAGAATAATATTTACAGGGCCCTAAAGGTGGTGGATTCTTTATATTTTTTGGACTTTCAAATTTTATTTTACCCTGAGTAACCATCCATTAAGTAAAGTACCTGATGTACATCCATAACATCAATCATTAGTTCTATGATTGGGATTAGAAAATCGTATTTTGGGAAATGCCGGTTGAGATAACAAAATTGACACATACCTTAAATTTCCCATTCTTCTATTTTATTAGGACTATGTTTGAAATCTATTTCATATAATGGAAATCCTGAATTAAATTTCACCTAATAATCTTGTCAACATTAGGATTAATTTTTGCGGAGTGAGTTGTGTGTGTCTTTTTGAATGCTAGTTCGTATCCTTGATGGTTTTTTTGGCAAGCCTAGATTGTAACGACCCAAACTTTTTAAATAGTATATTAACTTACTCTTAATGATTTAATAGAGATGTTAGTGGTTAATGCAGAAAGAGGATTCTATGGATTCATCCAGTAGACTCAAACCTTATGAAGCCCACTTATCAGAGCTTGGGATGGAGGTATCATCTGTGGGCTTCGCTTTGGACCAATCCCAAGCCGAACTCCAGCATGTCAATCTTGAACGGAAATTCCTACGGGAGAAGTTCAAGTTAGTAGAGATTACTACTAGGGCAATGTTATCTGAGCCTCCCTCAGATTCTCTCACCATATCACACCTTACACTTAGGTCATATTCCGGTGTTATAAGGGGCTATGTGATGAGACCCTAGCTTCTTTGTGTAATCCTTTGGGATGAATGAATTAAGATTTCTTTATTTAGTGATGTTTGTGAAACTTCAAATGTCCAGATAATTTTAGGATGTATTTTATTGATGAATTGTGGAAAAAAGGATATTTTAAAATATTTATGTAAACCCTAAATAATTAATGATGTGTAATGATTTTCAAAAAATGGTCTTCTATAAAAGTTTTCAGTAAAGAATTTGGAGTCTAATAAGATCAACTTAATTTTTGATGAATAATAAATTATGAATAGTGATTTCATGCTTAGGATTAGTAATGTGACCAAATGGATTAGTAATTTCACTCAAAGAAAGTTTTAATATAATTTAGACACCTAGATTAAGTAATGTGATTCAATAAAATGGGTAAATAACAGTTTCATAAATTATTAGTCAAGTATTAGTTATTTCGAGTGAATAGTGTTTTTTAATTAAAATTTTAATTAAAAATAATTAAAAAATTATTTTTATAAAAAGGACTTTATTTTTGAACTCAGAGAATCGATATAATGTTATGGTAATTTTTGGGGATTTTTCTGAAAAAAATGAATTCTCAATGAATAGTGTTTTTTATTTATTAAATTAAAAATATTTAGAAAATTATATTTATAAAATGGAGTTCATAAATTTAATTAGAGCATCGATATTTGGTTAAGGTGAAATTTTGGGATTTTTCTGAGAAAGATGAATTTTTCAGTGAATTGTAAAAATGCAGTTTTAGGGTTTCAGTATGTTTAATGACATCATAACTGTGTCATGATGATGTCATGAGATATTTTAAGGGTTGACCGGCCAAAGGTGATGCATTATAGTTTTGGGGGCCCCATGTGGCCTAACTCCATGGTAAATGCCATGGGAGAGCACATGGTTTTGAGAAAAGCACTTGTGAGGTGTCCCTTGGCCATTAATGCCTTGTCCCCTCACTTTCCCTATAAATACCCACCCTTTCCTCCTTTAGTTTTCACTCCCAACTCTCCCCCAACGAATTTCTGGTCTCCTTACCTCTCAAGGAGTCCTCCCAAGGTGCCCCCAAGCCCTCAAGGTCCAATCCTTTGAGTTTTAAGAGTTACGTTTTAAGGTAAGGGATCCGACCTCTCTCTTTCTTTTCATGTAATCTCTTTTATGTCATTCCTTTTATGCTCCATGTTCTTATGTGAGAGGATGTTCTTTTATATTACTCTTACCTCCCTTTTCATGTTTATATGATGAGAGATCCCCTCTTACTCTCATCATTTCGTTTTATGAATGTTTAAGTGACGCCGTTAGGCTGCCGAATTTTTAAGGGATTCTTTCACCCTTCTCATTTTTCAAGTTCGATTTTCATGTCAAGTCTTTCAAGTTACTTTTTATTATGTTGGGGTATGATCTCTATATCTATAATACTGATCTATTATGATAATATTATGAGATAACCTATTTGATCTTGTCAAATCATTTTTATTGAAGTTTAAGTGACGCCGTTAGGCTGCCGAATTTTCATAAGAGAAATCTTATTTTTGTCTCACTTCCATGTTTTTCATTTTATATGGTATATCTTTCAAATTTCATTACCATTTTCTTAAATCCCTTATATTCTGTTCCCCTACTGTTTTATGAATCAGTTATTAGTGGGTGACCCATGTCCCCTCTCTTTTCAATGTTTTCTAAAACCTTGTAACATAGCCGTTATGCTGCAGAATTTTCGTCTCAAAATGCCTCTCTCTTTTCTCAAAATTATTTAATGTTATAAAGTGAATACTCAAAGATCTTATTTCTACAAGGGTATTCACATATATATCAAAATGTTATATTTTAAATTCTGGGATTTACATACATGAGACCCGCTTTCCCTTTCCGTGGGTTTTAAAGTGACGTAAAGATCATATCTTTAAAGCAGTTTTAAAACGTTATGATTATTAAATGAAACCCGTTTATTTTATTCTATATGGGTTATTTATGAAATGTTTGATGATGATATATGTGGCTCACATTATAATAAAGGAAAATTTAAGGGTGCGCCCTGATAGCGCTCCAATGCATTGGGTAATGATGTAACCACTAGAGATTACAATTTTCACGATACCTTGGTGAATAACCTTGGTAATTTTTAAATGACACCTTGGGGATGGACCTTGGTGATATGTTCATGATTGTCTATGTTAAATTATGTAGCCACATCTTCAATTTATGAAAAATTTTATTTTTATTATGAAATTCCTCATGATTCTTTTCTCATGCCTTAAAGTTCTTTTCTTGACCTTATTATAGTATCTCAAGTTCACATGTAAAATGTTTCTCTTGTTTCCCTTACTGGGCCTTCTGGTCACCCCTTATTTTGATGTATGTCCCCAGGTTATGAGATGCAGTAATGAACCTAGTATGAACTTATGGAGAAGCCTTTCAAGTGTTTAAGAATAATTTTTTATGTTGTTTTCATGTATTATGTTTCTGGTTTCCAAGACACTAAACCTTAAATATCCTCAGTGTTGTGTAATGTAATGGAAGTTTATGTTATAAAAAGGCGGGATGCTATATAGATGGTGAGTGGCCACCTCAGGATGAATTCCTAGAATCTCTATGTAATTCTAGACAAACTTATCTTGATTCTAATTTATAAAAAAGGTATATACCTTATATTATTTTTAATACATGGATGCACTAATCAATTTGAGATGTGGGTCCTCTTCTATACCTAGTTTTATTTATGAGTTCATCAATAGTGGTAAATACCCCTTCCTCAAATTCTATAGGGGAGTCCATGAGGTACTCATCCTCTTCCTATTCCTCTTCCCCTTTATCTTACTGTTTCTCTTCCTATTCCTCTTCATATTCTTCCTAAATCATAAGGGAAGTAGGTGACGAAGGGAATTTATTAGATTTAAAAGAGGTTTCAACATTTTGATATATGGAAGCTGAAGTATCTTCCTCGGAAACAATTAATGATGTTGTGTTTCGTTGAATCTCTACAGGGGAGACGAGGGACATAAGAGTATCTTCACTCTTTCTTAGAGACATGACAGCCTTTTTCAAATCAGTTGTTGAGGTAGGGATCCATTGAATCCCTATGGATGGAATGAGGGAATTTTCACCAGGTATTTTACCACTATCTATAGAGTTAATTACATTTTCAGTGCTACTGAGATTAGTTTTTATGAGTGATATATTGAAGGTTTTATATTACATGCCTAAGTCTGGGACCATATATTCGATATGATTAATAGGAATCATGTATTCTTCGATGATATATCTAAAGGGATTGGTCAAGGTGATTTCTAGACCACTCAGGGCAGTGAATCAAGCAAACCATCTGTCCTTGGGTTTTTACCTTTCCTCTGGTAGAATTTTTCATCAATATATTGTGATTAGTTGGATTTGAATAGGAATTTATCACCATGGAAATCCCAATTTTACCATAAATGAAATATTTGAGGCATTTGTGTTATGAAGAGGGGACTCCATCTTGCTAATGAAACCAAGGAATTCCTAGGAGAATTTTGAATGTCATGGATTTCTAGAAAACTCAAATTTTTTATTAAATTATGAGGTCGTGAAATTAATCCCTAAGTTTGATCCTATCGAGAGGCCGTTTATTGCTCTTATCCTAACACTGTAATGTGATAACGTAAGGGGAAATGTGGGCCTCACAATAATCTAGATGAAATTTTTTATGAACTAGAATGTGTTTGTATCTTGATCCATTATTAATGAAATCCCCAAGGATATCAATGTCATTTATCCCGCTAGAGACATACGCGAGTCTGATATGTCCTTATATAAACCATATTTAACTTGTTCTATCAAAGATATGATCATGTAGAATTATGTAGGATTGATCTATTCATGATATAATTAAGTAGTAAAAACCTCACATTCAAACATTTTAAGGCTTAGAAAATTCTCTATGGGTGCTTCACAAAGGTCTTTTGATTGACTTAGAGCATCCGGGATCAACAACATGGCCAGCATGAGGGAAAATTAATCTAGAATGTTGTACTTCTGGGCTAATTTACTTCACTTAATAACAGGAGGATGCTCTATTATGGGTTCTTTAGAAACTAAATAACTTTACTTAGGTTGATTGGATCTTGGAATAGTAGTTGAAGTCACTCCGATCCTTAGTGGGTTAGGCCGAATATGTTTGCCTACATGCTGATGTCCATCAGATAATTAAAACCCTTTTAGTCGATCTTCAATGATGATTAATTTAGGGTAAAACATGGAAGATATGGGGAAAATTTCCTTATCTTGATGGGACCACTAGAGGGATCACCCATGAGTATTGTAAGTTTATATAGTTCTAGTAGGGACATGGATGGAGTATTGAGTTCTTCCATGACTACATCTTCGGATATACCATCATATCTTATGGATTCTTCCCCTGGTTCCCTAATGTGGTGATGGAATTCAGGTTCATAGAAATATTAAAAATCAGATAAGGGATATATTAAGTGAATGACATTAACAGAACAAAATATTAATTCCTCATTTGATGAGGATTCCATATGGCGGGTCAACTATTATAGTACCATTTGGTGGGATGGTGCCTGTGATGTGTGTATTGAAGGCATGAAGTCCAAAAGAGTCAAAAATAACTTTTTTACTTGGTAAAGGTTCATCTTCTTATGTTTTCTTAACTCCCTTATAGACATGTCATTTTTTAGAGGAATTGACTTTAGAGTATTGTGGTGTTGACTGAGTCGGCTGTGCCGCAATAGAAGCATCTAGGGGTGTAGTTGATTTTTTCAACTATGCTGAATGGATAACATGAGTCTGGTTGATTGTTTGTATAGTTATACAATAATTTAAATTATATTCATTCCTAGTGGTAACTTCCTTCCATCTAAAATCTTCCAATATATTGGAGAATGAAACACATGCTACCTGTGTTAGTGGAATAACTAGTTTCACTTTCCTAGATTCCACTATTTTTTGGATATATTTGAAAAGAATATATTCATGGACGGTGCACCCCACTGTCTAGTGAAAGGGGAAATAATTTCAAATATCTTCTTGTCTAGCCTAATTGGGTTACTTGGTATTTGAAAACTTGATAAAGTTATTCTCCAAATCTGTGATTTAGATGTCATGGGATTTATCGTCTTGAAACAACTAATTTTTTTTCATTATTCCCTCAAAATGTTTTCACATATACTCATTTATCTGATCTTGACAAGGTGGGAATTGTTTCTGATGCATAGAAGAGTGTGCTGCATTATATGGTGAATGATTTGGAGCTGGATTTGGTGTAGGGGCTGGATTAATAATGATAGGGACAACCTATGATTTACCAATTCTCCACCTTTGAGCAGATGGAATTAATCGGGGCTTGGCCTTGGAGGACAAGATAGTGATTTATAGTCTTTGAGAAACTAAAAAAAATCCCAACATGCTCCTATATATTTCACATGGATGAACGGTGTATGAATTTTACCATGAAAATTCTCTATATGGATAGAAAAAAAATCTTATTAGAAATGAGGTCGGTATAGGGAGAAGGTGCACCCCTTCCACCGAGCAATGTATTCTGAGAATCTATAAGTCTCTGATTGTTTTTGGTTTTAGAGGTCAAGGAATATTGTCTTCTGCAATGTAGAGATTATTTGAAATATAAACTACTAATGAAGATCTTCTCATCCCGTGATTGAATAAGATGACAAATTAGTGTACCATATGAAGTCTATCCATTGCAACATTTTCATGAAGAAACTAATTTTCATGGCTTTTTATTGTGCAAGGTTTCCTATCATGGGATTAATATGAGATATGAAATACATCATATACTACTCTGAGTCCCTTGACCATTTGAATATTATAAATGTAGGGTTCCCAAAGTTTAGTGGGTTAGGGTTTGGATCAACCCATTCGGGGTAAGACTTCCTTTCTAGCTATAATAGCGCACACAGTTCTTCTATAGCTTCTAATAAAGTTTAAAATGACTCAATAGTATTGATAATCCCTTGAGGGATGTCTCTATGGATAAGAGTTTGAACAAGGGTAGAAACTGGTAGGAAAAACTATGGTGTCTCTACTTATTCCTGTAGTGGGTAACCTATAGGGGATAACCTTTGAGGATGAGTCTTACCCAACATTGGTTATAGACCTAATGGAGGGAACTCTTGATATTCTATTGCCAGGGGTTTTATTTATATTGGTTGTAAGTACCCCATGTTAATTTGATGTTATGGATCCATTTAAGTTTTTGGGAATAATCCTTTTTATTGATGTGTATCAACTAGGAGAACCAGGTGAGTCTTTACTTATATATTATATCTAGTAGGTATGTTGCCTTAGAGTAGTTTCATATTGAGTTTTATCAACCCATTAACTTCTTCCTCCTAGCGAGAAAATATTTCCTTAAGTGTGAGGAGTTAAACCTATTCTAGTTGTGGGTGAGGTACAATCATACCATTAAATTTTTCTTTGGAAGATTCTCTCCAAATAGATAGTAGTGAACTATTTTAGGGAATCCCCCAATTTATTACAACCCTATAGTTTTGGGTAGGTAAACCTTCTTCAATCATTTTGTTGTGAAACTTATTTTGAACAAAAAACTTCATCATCCTATTCCTATCTCCAACCTCATGTTCTGTAACATCTGTAGGGGTTGTGCTAAGGATGTTCATCGATACATAAGGCATTACAAGAATTTTTTCATCCTTCTTGGGAGATTTATTTTGTTTGTTCCCACCACGATTCATTGTACTCTATTTTATTGGTCCTCTTGGAACCATTTGACGAATGATTATACGATGGGAATCTATAGAATTTTTTTAATGCATGTTCCAATTGAGGACTTTTTTTCACGAGACAACATAGAATAGAAGGATTCGTTCCACGATGCTCCCACTAAATGAAAAAAGACTGAATTATATTGAGGTGAAGGTATAAGTACAAAAAACCATCCTTGTGGGATGGGGAAACTCTTATTCTATTTTCTCAATATTTTGAGTTTGGTTTGATAACCTCAAAGGTTTTGTTAAATAATCCGCCCAACCCTATGGGACAAGGTTTCTCCTAGATTACCATGGCTAATGCCTCTATGACTTCTACCACCATGACTGCTCTCATGATTCTATGGTGCTTTATTTTAACAAGGGATGAGTACATTATATGATTTTCACCTGATCTACATGCTTTCAAAAATATCGGTGATGTTCAATGATTATATTCTCTTAAGAAAGAGTCTAGCACAATATTTTGGGATACTTGATGCAGTGGTATTTCGATGTATCTCCCTCTTCCATATTTACATTTGCGAGAGTTATTCAGGGAAATTTTTTTATATTCATGCCATCTATTATGAATATGAAACTTTTTTTCAAAGTTTTCTCAAGGCTATTACATTACATGATGTCAAATTTGGTGGTTTTTTTTGAATAGAGATGGAGGTAAAGTGAAATTATCCATTTTTTACCATCCTCTAGTACGTGTATCTGGTGGGGCATTGATGATCAAAAAACATAACTCTTTTCATGAATCGAGACATGCAAATTGAAGGGATCCTTGGTGTTTTTTAATTCTTGGTGTCGCGTAGCTAGGAGGGATTCCAAGTCGATTTTAGGTTGAATCATTTATATTATCATGATTTGGCTTGGATATTAGTCATATGGAAATAATTTTTTTCTATGTGATGAAGAGTGGTCCATATATTTAGGAAGATTTTATTCACACAATCTTCCAAAAATTCCTCTAGAATCCTATATGTGGGAGTGGAAAACAACCCAAAAATGACTAATATAATTTATTTATCCAACTATATACTCATGAAAAATATATCTTCCTTTTTTTGAGAAATATTTTCATAAAACTAATCCTACCAAAGCGGATGTTTCTGTATGGGTTTATTATAAACAGAATGATTGTTAGGGAATTCCTCTATCATATTGGAAGGCATGTGATCTTAGGGTGGTTCCAAAAATGACCATTTCCTTGGGCTATATTCTGGTTGATAAAGGGTTTCAATTTTCAATGAAGAGGCATCATGCATGACTAGACTCATTTTTTCATGTTTTTTAAAATAGTAAGGACTCCTCATAGTTGATTTTTTTGGGGAGGAGCTCCTTGAAAAAATGAAATTCCACTGTAGGGAAGACCTTCATAGAGAGTTCCATCATGGGGTGGAATACCATCATGGGGAGGAATACTATCATGGATTTATGTACAACATAAAGGATAATTATTACTATGTGTATCCTATGGAGGAACATTAGGGTGGATGATAATAAGGGGAATACCTCCTTGCTATTTTATCTTCTAGCCATGATGAGGGTTTCCAAATTTCTCATCAGGAGATGGGACATTCTGATCCACTAGATTCTGTACATGAAGTATTCCTTCTTGGTAATATTAATGGGGTGGACCTCTAGAAATACTTGCATCAAAGTTTCTTGGAGTTCCAATGAAAATGAAACTACTATATCCATAATTTGATAATAGGGGATTATGATCATGAACCGCCATAGATAAACATATGAGGGCTTGAATAAATCCAACATTGAGAAGAGAGGGATCATAGGATAGCTCTTGAATATCCAATTTTCTTCGGTGATGCTTCTTATTGGGTTCTATCTTACATTTAATTAGGGATTCTTGTTGTGGATAATGGATTTCATATAAGGACCCGCACTTATTTCATACATAATCTTGAATTTATTTAAGAAAACACTTCATTATACATTGAGGATCTTTTCAAGTTTAGAGCTTTAGAGAATTAAGACAAAACATTCATAACATTACACATTGTTACATAGTGGATACCATAAAATCAGTTTCCATTTTCCTCAGAATATAAAACATTAAAACATAAAAAAAGACTCCTTGACAAATCTTCAACATTTAACATGTCTTCCTTCCTTGTATTATTCATCCATTAACCTGTGAAAAATCATTTAAAAACTTGGGATGAGCACAAAAGCTCAGTAAGGTATGAAAAAGAAGAAAAAATCACATTAGTCCATGAATACACATGACGTATGAAAACATTTTCAAAAGACATGCTTTCCACCCATAAAATCTTACTTAGCGTAACATGATATTTACACAAGATCCACAAAAACATAATTATAATCATAGAGGTATATTGGGGCATTACTTACATAATCTTGTAACCATCTTGGCTACCTTAAAATTTGTAACCCTCACGGCTACCTTATTTTGTGTAACCATCATAGTTACACTTGGAGTAACCATACGGCCAACCTCCAACTTACTCATACCCAATGCATTGGAGGGAAATATAGGTCCCACCCTTCATCATAAACAATGCCCAATAACCAAAACATAATCATACAACATAAACAATAGCATAAAAACATTTCCTTTGAATCTTATAAAACAGAATTTTAAAAAAAGATTTTAGAAGAAAAGTCCCTTATAAACATCATATACTTGAAGTGAGACTTAATTGAGTGGATGGAATATGTATATACTCTGTAAATACACATAATTAAACAGAATATAAACAGAACCCATCACACAATCAATTTAATTAGCACATAAATTATAAAGTAGAAGGTTAACCCAAAGAATAGAAATCGGGTTAAGAATTCCCTTACCTTGGGCTTGTCTTACTTCAAAATTGTTTAAACCTTCTGTATAATGGTTAAAAGAGTGTTATTAGTATTTTACATAAAACATTTTCATGTTTATAACATCTTATATGGTCATTTCATAACCTCATTTCACCCCTTATTTGTTAGTATTTTGTTCCTTGAATTATTTTGGGTGAGTTCTTTTGTGATTTTCACGATCGGTTCATGATGAATCGTTCTTGTTGATTGGAAGTGAAACTCCAGAATTGGAATGGAGTAGTATTTAAATAATTCCAGTACCATAAATTATACCATTTATCACTTTGGTTCTTTATATGATGATGATTTATAAGTTAAAACATTAATTATGTTCGTTTAGATAATTTAAGTGGTTCTTTGATAATTACAATTTCATTTAGTCTTATAAGTTTGAATCACGAGTACAAAAGAATTATAGAACCTTATATGATTCATAAAACATATATTATAACCTGGTTCAACTATATAAATGGTTTCATGACCAGACTTGAAAGAATTAATGGAGATTGAAAATACATCGTCCACGATATCGGTAATTCGACACAAATGGACAATGTTTTTTGATTCTTTAAATAAGTGAGAGAGGAGAGGAATAATGATTTGTAATTTTCCATAAACATGAAAACATCCAGAATATACATGATTCTGGAGATTTCATGCCTCTTGGATAAGAGGGGGTGAAGAAAGAAGTGGAAGGAATCATGAAATAAAGAAAACATGAGAAATTTCTTACAAATAATTCGGCAGCCTAACGACGCCTCTTAAAATTTCATAAAAACAAGATTGATGAGAGAAATGGAATATCTCATCAATCATACAAAATTTGGACAGTAAGGGGAAATATTTAATGAAATATCCCAACAAAAGACAAAGGGAAAGGAAGAGAATATCATAAAATGGAAGGAAAGAATGAAAATGAAAGAGGATGTTTACCTCTTGATCTCTTCTCCTTGAGATCCTTCTTAAGGGCTTTGATTTTGGTCTTTTGGTGAGACCAGAAGCTCTAGGACGTGGGGAAGAAGATTGAAGAGGGAATTTGGCAGAAATTAGACAATGCTCAAGGCTTGAGAGGTGTGAGAGGAACAGGGGAGTGAGGGTGATATTTATAGTGGAGGAGGGGAGGTTTTTTAGATTATTTTAATCATTATTATAATATTTTTATCAAGACTATGAATAATCTCAAAAAAAGTGTCCCTAAATAGTGATAATATCATGTGATTTCGAAGAAAGTGGCCTTGCATCACTTATGATGTCATAAATAGTGCATATTTACTGATAAATTGATTATACGGTATTTTATCGTATTTCACTATTCACTGAAATTCTAGAGTTTCAGAAAAATACCAAAAATTTACCCCTACCATTTTTCGACGTGTAGAATTCAAAAGTGAAATCCATTTTTCAAAAATAATTTTCTAAATATTATTAATTTAATTTCTAAATAAGGTCACAGTTAATTCGAAAAATAACAATATTTAAGTGCAACTAGTTTTATGTGACATTGGAAAATTATTTAAGATCCCATTACCCTATTGCCATGGGAAAATAAAATAATAATATTATTTACTATTCATGAGGTCATATTACTATTCATATTACTATTCATATTACTATTCATATTACTATTCATTAGGGCATGTTACTATTCACCAAAAAAACAAGTTTGTTTCATCAGACTCTAAATAACATACTGAACACAATTGTAGATGATAGTTTCTTGAAATTCAAAACATAGAAGAAATAAAATTATGTTTAAAGGATACTTATAAATATATACCTTAAACAAAATTTCAATCATTTTCAATTTATTTTTAGAAAACCTTGGGATGTTACATTATCCCCACCTTCTTGAAATTGCGTCCTCGCAATTTTATTTACTTATTAAACAACTGAGGGTATTTTTCCCTCATAGCATTTTCAGACTCCCATGTTGCTTCTTCAACCATGTGGTTTCTCCAAAAAACCTTTACCTGGTGGATTACCTTATTCCGCAATACCTGTTCTCTTCGATCAAGAATCTGAACCGGTTTTTCTTCATAAGAAAGGTTCTCTGCTAGCTGAACTTCTTCCGGCCTCAAGACATGTGATGAATCTGGAACATACTTTCTCAACATCGAAACATGAAAAACATTGTGTACATGAAACAAGCTCGGAGGCAAAGCTACACGGTACGCAACTGTTCCAACTTTATCCAAGATTTCAAAAGGACTGATGAACCGTGGACTTAGTTTCCCTTTCTTACCGAAACGCATCACACTTTTCCAAGGAGATATTTTAAGGAAAACATGGTCACCTACCTTGAAAGAGAAGTCTTTCCTTCTGTTATCTGCATAACTTTTCTGCCTGCTCTGAGCTGTCCTCATGTGTTGCTGGATCATCCTCACTTTGTCAGCTACTTCTTCTACTAATTCTGGCCCCATCAACTTTCTTTCACCGACTTCATCCCAAAACGCAGGAGTCCGACACCGCTTTCCATACAAGGCCTCAAAAGGTGCCATCTGAATACTGGAATGGAAACTATTATTATAAGAAAACTCAACTAATGAAAGATGTTGATCCCAACTTCCCTGATAGTCCATTGAACAAGCTCGAAGCATATCCTCCAAAGTTTGAATCGTTCGCTCTGACTACCCATCTGATTGAGGATGAAAAGCTATACTGAAATTCAACTCTGTGCCCAAAGACTTCTGAAGTCCCTTACAAAATTTAGAAGTGAACCTGGGATCTCGGTCAGACACAATTGAGAGACGAACTCCATGTAACCTGAAAATCTCTTTGAGGTACAATCGAGAAAGCTGATCTAATGTCATTGTATCTCGAATAGAAAGAAAATGAGCAGACTTTGTTAGCCGATCAACAATAACCCATATCGCATTGTTACCTCGAGAAGTCTTTGGTAGTCCCACCACAAAATCCATGGATATATTCGCCCATTTCCATTCTGGCACTGGAAAAGGTTGAAGCATCCCCTTCGGTAATTGTCGCTCTGATTTAACCTGCTGACATGTCAAACATTTCATTGTAAAATCAGCAATATCTCTTTTCATCCCATTCCACCAGTAATACTCCCGAAGGTCTCTGTACATCTTAGTACTTCCAGGATGAACAGAAAATGGAGAACTATGAGCTTCACACAACAATTCTTTCTTCAGCTGGGAATCACAAGGCACACATAACCTTTTTCCAAACCTTAAAACACAATCTTTATCAAGATTAAATTCTGGAAACTTACCCATTTTAACCAATTCTACCTTTTTCTGTAGCTAACGGTCTTCCCTCTGCGCTTTTATAATTCTGTCTGACAACGAAGAATGCACTGAAACCTGAAACAAAACAGATATATTCCCTGTACCAACAACTTATAAGCCAAAATTTATCAAATCATTAATCAAGGGATCACGTTCCAAACGTAGCATGGTTAATGATGCATGATTTTTCCGACTTAAGGCATCCGCTACTTTGTTTGCTTTTCCAGGATGGTAATTAATCGTGCAGTCATAATCCTTTATCAGTTCTAGCCATCTTCTCTACCTCATGTTTAATTCCTTCTGAGTGAATATATACTTAAGACTTTTATGGTCAGTATATATTTGGCATTTGGTTCCGTATAGATGATGCCTCCATATTTTCAAAGCAAAAACCACACCTGCCAATTCCAAATAATGTGTCGGATAATTCAGCTCATGAGGTTTAAGTTGTCTCGAAGCATAGGCAATTACCTGATCATTCTGCATCAAAACACAACCAAGTCCCTTCAAAGAAGCAACACTGTAGATGACAAACTCCCCATTCCGGGAAGGTGAGGCCAAAACTGGAGCATTCACCAATCTCATCTTTAGTTCCTGAAAACAAACATCACATTCCTCTATCCAAACAAATTTAACCCCTTTCCGTGTTAACTTAGTTATTGGGATAGATAACTGTGAAAAGTTCTTAACAAAGCGTCGGTAATAACTTGCTAAGCCCAGAAAACTACGAATCTCTGTAACAGTTGTGGGTCTTGGACATTCATCAACTACTTTTGTTTTGGCAGGATCAACTGTTATTCCATCCTTATTTACAATGTGCCCAAGAAAAGAAATCTGTTGCAACCAAAAATCACACTTTCTGAATTTTCCATATAGTTTCTTTTCTTTTAAAGTTTGTAAAACAACCCTTAGATGTTTTTCATTCTCCTCTTTATTTTTAGAAAAAACCAGAATGTCATCAATAAATACAACCACAAACTTATCCAAGAACTCATGAAATACTCTATTCATAAGATTCATGAATACAGCAGGTGCATTAGTTAACCCAAATGGCATAACAACAAATTCATAATGCCCATATCTAGTACGAAAGGCTGTTTTCAGGATGTCATCCTCCTTCACCTTCAGCTGATGGTATCCGAATCTCAAGTCAATCTTGGAAAAGTACTGAGCTCCCTGGAGCTGATCAAACAAGTCATCAATATGAGGCAAAGGATACTTGTTTTTAACAGTGATGTTATTCAAAGCTCTATAATCAATGCAAAGTCTCATGGAACCATCTTTCTTTTTAACAAACAAAACAGGGGCTCCCCATGGTGAAGTACTGGGACGAATGAAGCCTTTGACAAGAAAATCCTGCAACTGATTTTTCAATTCAAGAAGTTCTATTGGAGCCATACGATATGGGGGTTTTGAAATTGGCTTAGCATCAGGAACTAAGTAAATTGTGAATTCGACTTCTCGTTTAGGTATGACACTGGGTAACTCCTCAAGAAAAACATCAAGGTATTCATTTACCACTGGCACATCATTAATTTGAATAGTTCCCTTGTTTTCAACAATATAAGCTAGATAACTTTCATTTCCATCTTTTAGTAGTTTCTCAGCTTCTTGATATGTTATCAATTGTATGGGTTCATTCTTGTATACAAACTGAAACTCTTTCTGAAAAACAACTTCTTTAGCTCTACAGTCAATCTTAGCATGATAATCAGAAAGCCAGTCCATCCCCAGAATAACTTCAAACTCGACTAAGGGTAAAACAACAAGGTTTGCAGGTAAAGTCTTTCCACATACCACAATAGAAATATTCTTATAATTCCTCTTTGCTATAACATTTCCCCCCTGGTGTTTTAACAACAAGTTCGAGTATCATTTGTTGAGGTGATATTTCCAATTTGCTAGAAAATTCCTCAGAGATGAAGGAATGTGTAGACCCCGTATCAAACAAAACATTAGCAAAATCTGAGTGAACAAACAAAGTACCTGATACAACTTCATTGGATAGACCAACATCTGCTGACGTAGTCAGAAAGGATCTCACTACACCTTTCTACTTGTAGTCTGGCTTCTTTGCATCATTTGGATCCCTCTTTGGACAGGCATTTTCATAGTGATCCATCTCACCACATTCAAAACACTTTACAGTTTTCTTATCAGGATTAGTCTTTGGATCATTTTCATTGCAATCTCGGGCCATATGTCCAAACTTACCACATTTAAAACACTTCCCAGTTTGGATAAGACATTCCCCAGGGTGCTTCTTGCCACACTTTTTACAAACTGGAAACTGTATTTTCTTACCATCAGATTTCATTGGTTGATTCTTACCCATTGATTTCCAATCGGACCTCTTCTTCTCTTTGTTTCCAAATTGCATGTGATCGTCAGCAAACTCCATCTCTACCCTCTCAGCACATCGGACAAGTTTCTCATAACTTTCGAATTCACGGGAGGCCAACGCCCTTCGATACCTTGGCTTCAATCCTGAGTAAAAGCGGTTGATTTTGCTATCGAGATCCAGAATAAGATTTGGAGCATACCTCGCCAGTCGGGTGAAGTTCGCCTCATACATAGCCACTGAATCTTACTCCTTTTGTTTCAGTTCAAGGAATTGTTTCTCCATTCTAAGTCGCACCACCTTAGGAAAATATTTTTCAAGAAAAAGACTTTTAAATTCATCCCCCACTAAGGCATCAAAATCCTCTCTACCCCTGATATTCCTTACCATTGACCACCACTGATCAGCTTCCCCTTCAAAACGATAAATAGCAAGACTTACCTTTTGATTGTCCAAACATCCCATAACATCAAATATCTTTTCAAGGGCTTTAATCCATCCTTCTGCTGCCACTGGGTCAGAAGATCCATTGAATGCAGGAGGATGTTGTCTCATAAAATGTTCCACCACTGTCATGTTCCGTTGGGGTACCTCTATTTTTCCTCTTTCATGGATGCTACCACCATTTATTGCCTGTGTTAGCTGAGCCATTACTGTCACAAACTGCTCGGTTCCAATCCCTACCATTCCGGGCTGTTGATCAGGAAGGATGTCATTCTGTCGGTGCCTATCCTCTTCAGCATCCATGTTCCTTCTGTGGACAACCATTCTAAACAAACATTTCTTAGATTAAGCAACATGGTAATCTTTAAATGCTATAACAAATTAAACATAGATTGAAAATTATTTATGGTATTCTATTAGCATCACCTTAACCCCTAAAGTTATCTAAACCATCCTTTGATACCAACTATAAGGACCCGCACTTATTTCATACATAATATTGAATTTATTTAAGAAAACACTTCATTATACATTGAGGATCTTTTCAAGTTTAGATCTTTAGAGAATTAAGACAAAACATTCATAACATTACACATTGTTACATAGTGGATACCATAAAATCAGTTTCCATTTTCCTCAGAATATAAAACATTAAAACATTAAAACATAAAACAAGACTCCTTGAAAATTCTTCAAATTTTAACATGTCTTCTTTCCTTGTTTTATTCATCCATTAACCTGTGAAAAATCATTTAAAAACTTGGGATGAGCACAAAATCTCAGTAAGGTATGAAAAAGAAGGAAAAATCACATTAGTCCATGAATACGCATGACGTATGAAAACATTTTCAAAAGACATGCTTTCCACCCATAAAATCTTACTTAGCATAACATGATATTTACACAAGATCCACAAAAACATAATTATAATCATAGAGGTATATTGGGGCATTACTTACATAATCTTGTAACCATCTTGGCTACCTTAAAATTTGTAACCCTCACGGCTACCTTATTTTGTGTAACCATCACAGTTACACTTGGAGTAACCATACAGCTGACCTCCAACTTACTCATACCCAATGCATTGGAGGGAAATATAGGTCCCACTCTTAATCATAAACAATACCCAATAACCAAAACATAATCATACAACATAAACAATAGCATAAAAACATTGCCTTTGAATCTTATAAAACAGAATTTTAAAAAAGGATTTTAGAAGAAAAGTCCCTTATAAACATCATATACTTGAAGTGAGACTTAATTGAGTGGATGGAATATGTATATACTCTGTAAATACACATAATTAAACATAATATAAACAGAACCCATCACACGAACAATTTAATTAGCACATAAATTATAAAGTAGAAGGTTAACCCAAAGAATAGAAATCGGGTTAAGAATTCCCTTACCTTGGGCTTGTCTTACTTCAAAATTGTTTAAACCTCATGTATAATGGTTAAAAGTGTGTTATTAGTATTTTACAGAAACATTTTCATGTTTATAACATCTTATATGGTCATTTCATAACCTCATTTCACCCCTTATTTGTTAGTATTTCGTTCCTTGCATTATTTTGGGTGAGTTCTTTTGTGATTTTCACGATCGGTTCATGATGAATCGTTCTTGTTGATTGGAAGTGAAACTCCAGAATTGGAATGGAGTAGTATTTACATAATTCTAGTACCATAAATTATACCATTTATCACTTTGGTGCTTTATATGATGATGATTTATAAGTTAAAACATTTATTATGTTCGTTTAGATAATTTAGTGGTTCTTTGATAATTACAATTTCATTTAGTATTATAAGTTTGAATCATGAGTAAAAAAGAATTCCAGAACCTTATATGATTCATAAAACATATATTATAACCTGGTTCAACCATATAAATGGTTTCATGACCAGACTTGAAATAATTAATGGAGATTGAAAATACATCGTCCACGATATCGGTAATTCAACACAAATGGACAATGTTTTTTGATTCTTTAAATAAGTGAGAGAGGAGAGGAATAATGATTTGTAATTTTCCATAAACATGAAAACATCCAGAATATACATGATTCTTGAGATTTCATTCCTCTTGGATAAGAGGGGGTGAAGAAAGAAGTGGAAGGAATCATGAAATAAAGAAAGCATGAGAAATTTCTTACAAAAAATTCAGCAGCCTAACGACGCCTCTTAAAATTTCATAAAAACAAGATTGATGAGAGGAATGGAATATCTCATCAATCATACAAAATTTGGACAGTAAGGGGAAATATTTAATGAAATATCCCAACAAAAGACAAAGGGAAAGGAAGAGAATAATATAAAATGGAAGGAAAGAATGAAAATGAAAGAGGATGTTTACCTCTTGATCTCTTCTCCTTGAGATCCTTCTTAAGGGCTTTGATTTTGTTCTTTTGATGAGAACAACAGCTCTAGGACGTGGGGAAGAAGATTGAGGAGGGAATTTGGCAGAAATTAGACAATGCTCAAGGCTTGAGAGGTGTGAGAGGAAGAGGGGAGTGAGGGTGATATTTATAGTGGAGGAGGGGAGGTTTTTTAGATTATTTTAATCATTATTATAATATTTTTATCAAGACTATGAATAATCTCAAAACAAGTGGCCCTAAATAGTGATAATATCATGTGATTTCGAATCAAGTGGCCTTTCATCACTTATGATGTCATAAATAGTGCATATTTACTGATAAATTGATTATACGGTATTTTATCGTATTTCACTATTCACTGAAAATTCAAGAGTTTCAGAAAAATACCAAAAATTTATCCCTACCATTTTTCGACGTGTATAATTCAAAAGTGAAATCCATTTTTCAAAAATAATTTTCTAAATATTATTAATTTAATTTCTAAATAAGGTCACAGTTAATTCGAAAAATAACAATATTTAAGTGCAACTAGTTTTATGTGACATTGGAAAATTATTTAAGATCCCATTACCCTATTGCCATGGGAAAATAAAATAATATTATTATTTACTATTCATGAGGTCATATTAATATTCATATTAATATTCATTAGGGCATGTTACTATTCACCAAAAAAACAAGTTTGTTTCATCAGACTCTAAATAACATACTGAACACAATTGTAGATGACAGTTTCTTGAAATTCAAAACATAGAAGAAATAAAATTATGTTTAAAGGATACTTATAAATATATACCATAAACAAAATTTCATGCATTTTCAATTTATTTTTAGAAAATCTTGGGATGTTACATTTCATATATAGAATCTTGTTTGATTAGATCTCTTATCACTACTAGAATTTTCTGAAAGGTATCTAGAATTTTGGTAGGGATATGTTATAACCCTAGAGTGGACACTAGGATAGATCAATGGACTCTATTTGGAATGTGGGTATGGAATAAATGTGATTTTACTTTTATTATGGGATTTAACCCATGATCCTCTTAGATGAGAGAAGGGATATGTGTATGCTCTGGAGTAACCCTCATGTTGTGTTAATGAATCAAACCAATTGTGGGGATGAATTTGTGTGTATTAACCTTAACCACTATGAATATTTTTATCATATATTATTAGGTTTGAAGGATGTGGTTTGAATGTTCCATTTTTCCATTTTTTGGATATGTTGGGTGACTTCAGTGGATGGAATTGGGATATATTCCCATTCGGTGGCTAGAGAAGGGGTCTGGGCGTAATCCTATCCACAATTTACTATTGATATAAACTGATAGTAATTAGGTTAGGAAGAAGAGATATGGTCATACCCTCAGTTCGTTGTTGGGATCTACGGGATGGTTTCACCAAATTCTTCTAGACTAGGCCGATAAGATCAATAGATGTGGGTAGGTGTGTGTGTCTACTCTTAGTTTTCCACAATATTTGGTTGGTTGTATTCTTTAGAGGGAGTAGAGTTTCGGTCCTATTCCTTATTTACTGTTCATTCCCATTTATGGAATTTCCTGAGTGCTTAGGTCTGGATGTCCTGGGCCAGACTCCTATGGGAAACACTCTCATGATACCGAGGGTTCATTGCTGCACAATATTATCGATGGTGGCTGCTGAAAGAGTCCTCTTTGAGGGACCCTTTTGTTTTCTGGATGAGGCTATTAGTGACCTCTTTATATACTTCTCTAAGATAAGGGAGGCACTTGTAAACACATTCTGGGTATAAGCTCTCGAAATAGTTTGTGATGGAAATTGGCACTGTAGACTTCTGGGCCACTACCCATCACTGAGTGGATGGTTGGTGGGGATTCATGAGTTAGAGGAATTTCCAAAGAGCCTCCATTATTGGAATATTACCATTTCTATGGTACTTAAATATAAAATCATTTAAGACCTGGCACTAAAGATGATAGATCAATGATAGTGTCATATAATTTGATGAGGAGCTTGGTTTTGTGTCTAAAGATACATAAGTTCGAGATGGTAGGTAGGATTCCATTGGATTGAAGGGAGTTCTTATCAAAACTGACTAAATATATCTGAAAAATATAAACAATAAAACTATATCAAAGAAGAATCTAAATAAACATACCTATTAATAATAGATTTTTTTGGATCCATGTTCAGAACTCTTTCATCTTATAAGATTGTGAAAGGGTCCTGACAAGTGGGTGATAGAGTCATTTTGGTTAATGACTCACATTAGGTTGACTATTTTTGTTTTTAATGAATGTCAAAGCATGGAAATTGGTTTTGGGGTGTTGAATGTTGTATAATTATTCATTCCAGGCTTAGTATTTTTGTATCACTCTTGAAGAACACATGGGGTATGAATGGGATTTTGTGGTGATGGTGGAACAACCTTCAGGTCAGGAACATATTTTCATAAACTTTCCATGCTGTTTTCATTGATCCATATTCATGTAACCAAAAATACCCAATGGTTCCCTTATTTTATATGTTTTATGAACCTACTTTCTTATGGTAAGTGGTTATTCAAAAATTTGTCCAGCGATGCTTAGGGACTCATAGTGGTAAAGTGGTTATGAGTTTGGGCTCATCACACCCTTTTTGGTTGAATTATTTCTTACTATGGGATTATCTTATAGATTTAATACATCTTCTCTAATATTTTATTAAATCCAAAATATAACTTGGGAGGTCCTAAATTTAACAATAATTTTTAGCATGTATTTGTTTTAGAATCATTTATTTCTATCTGAGGTTGTTCATCAATGGATATATCTATATGAATCTAAGGATCTCCATCAATGGGACCCTTTTTTAAATAGATTAGACATTCATATGTCATTTATTATTAGAATAATAGTTTTAATCCATATAGTTGGGAACTCTAGAATTTATCATCATCCAAGAAGATGAGATTTCTTTTGATGTTAGTATCAGGTTCATGGATAAGGGATTACTATGTATTATCATAAAAGAAATAAAAACCCATGTAGTTTCTTGTCACTTAATAGGAAACATCATACCTTTTAATTTCAGGTGATGAAGACCATACCATGTAGTTTAACATCTTGCAGTAAGGAAGTCAATTCAAAGGGTTCCTAGTAAAGTGATGGTGTGGGACTTACACCAAAGTGTACCAAGGGTCCTGAAAGGGATGTGTCCTTCTAGGGTAGACGTGACCCTACTGGGGGTGTGTCCTAGATATAATTAAGACAATTATAGGCTGAAAAGTTTGAACCTTAGGGGGGCTTACTAAGCGTCTCATTTGGAAAAGAATAAAATCTTATGAAGTTCATATTTGTATGGCTTACTCCTTTGGATGAGTCCCATTTAAGGTTTTTATCATAGGGAATATGGCCCTTTGATATAGATACACGACTTTGAGGACATGCACCAAATTGGAGGCCCTTATCAAGACTATAAGAATATCCTTCATAAGGACTCTCCATTGATATAGTTAATTGATTGTGAATATTTAATGATCCTCAAAAAACTCTAATTCCACATGAGTTATGTTTGGTGGGAGAAACAAGAGGAATGAGAAGTTCTAAAAAATAATAAAATATCCTTTTTACTCTTGTGTATGAGGTTGGGGATACATGAGAGAGAAAGAGTTTTGATGTTACCATCTTCTCACTTGTTTTCAATCCACATTATCGAGACTTATGCAACCTTGAAGATACAGTACACAATAATGACTATGATATTACTCGAATAGGGATTCCCTATTCCCCGTTTCAGAGAGGATGAGAGTAGGATAAGGCACTATCCCTCATCAAAGGAAAAGGTCGATAGATCCCCTCACTATATAAACTAGGGAGGTCATTGGAACTACCTATAAGGTTTGGTTACTCATTACCATGAGAATTTATAATCAATTAAAATTCTAGGATCCCACCTATTAGGTTGGGTAAATGCGGTACCTCCATTACGATAAAAATGTATAATCTATAGAACACACTAATGCGCCCTATTCTCTGATTATAAATATCTAGAGACTTTGGGGTAGGCCTCATTTTTTGTCCCACAAATATTATGGATCTATGTTAAGAGGTTCCCTAACCATGGTCTCTTGAAAAAGGGTCCCAAATAATGGCTTGTGTTGGTGAGGCATTGGAAGGATGATAGTGTCTCATGCAGGTAAGACCTAGGTGTGTAGAAGGTTATTCATGCAGGGTAGACTAGGGTGAGTTAAGGTGGTATCACGTAGGGTAGACCTGGGTGAGATGGATAGTTATTTGAGTGATGGAAAAATAGGGAAATAATAGTTGGGGGATGCCTTTCTCTAGGATACAAGGGTCTCCTGAGGTTTCTTTAGATGGTTGGTGCTCAAGTTTTAGGCTCGAAAATAGGACTTCTCTATAGTACTCTTGGAATACGGGAGATGGATCACACAAGTGTTTTGTGTTTGAAACACAAGGGAAAATATAATCCCATTATACTCTTTAATTTTCTCTTCTTTAAATGATTAAGGTACTATCTAAATCTTGAGAGGATGTGGGTGAAGGACTAGGGTGAGGAGAGATTCTAGGATTGTTCAAGTCTTCTAATAATTTCAAATGAGGATCCTAAGGTTCTATTTATAGTAATTTTTGGGACCCTGAGAAAATTAGTTAACTCACACTGATATTTCATGCTTGGAATCATGTAGGTTTAACCTACACGAGTCTCCCCATCATGCCTTTCGTGGCCCCTCATGATGGTGCTTGTGTGTAGGATAGAATTTCACGGTGACATTGGGTAAACAGGTTGGGCCAACATGTTGATTCTGGGCATGCTGGCTAGGAATACATGGTGACACTAGTCGGTTCCTATGAGGCATTACCTAAGAGAGCATGCGATCCTCGATATCTGCCACTTCTCTTTTTTCTTGAGATATTTTCCTTTGTAGCTTCTCATTATCATGTGAAAAAAAAGAGTGTTAACAAAATTGATTATATTTTGAAATATTCCACTATATGCTACTATTTACTAATCATATGAGCTCAACCTTATTTTTTCATTTCCCTAGGAAACCTAGATGAGGACCATGCATAAATATTCAGGTATATAATGGAAGGGATAATAATGTTTTCACAATATGTTCATTTTATATCTTATGTTTAAAATTAATTTTATGTATGAATATGGTCTTCCAGACCTAATAAACTATTGGATCCTTTGAGAAATCTTGTATTTAATAATAATAATTTGATATAACTATCAGATCTGGTTTTATGGTGGTCGAGATGTTACAACATATAATTCTTCTCTTTTTTTAACATAGACATATCATGAACATTGTATCTTCAAGTAATATTAATAAAATTATTTTTTCACATATGAATAATTATTCTATGCCATACTTTATTTTTTAGTGACTCATCATTTTATAAGTTCACTAGGCCTTCTTTTCACTTTTCAACATCTTTTAGAATCTTCAAATCCTTAATAATCTGATGGGAATTTCCACTATCTTGTGTCCATGGATTATCCCCTTTTGATTCTTTATATTTCTTTTCAATAATGAAATATTTATCATTACATTTAATATTCACCTTATAATGCTTTTTATTATTGTCACTCATATTTTTTCTATCTAGAAGAAGGATAAGTCAGTAATTTTTATGGTGACTAGGCTGGTCACATCATTCAAAGACTTGTTCTTGTATTTCAACCCGATTTTTTGATTTCCTTATAGAATTTACACTATATATATTAAATTTATTTCTTTGTTAATGTTTAGTCACACCCAAATATTTCCTAAAAAACATCCCAATAATATTATGACATTGGTAATTAAACCGACATTTATTTTATGTATTCCTAAATCCTCCTTAATTCAAATAGAATCCATATAAACAATACTTACCTTTGTAACTAGTACGTTGTCCAGGATTTGATAATAATCTTCCTTTATTCTTTAAGTCACCAGTATTGGATCGTTTTTGAAAAAAATTATTTTTAACTCCAATCATATTACTCCTTATATTAGGTTTCTTCTCATCCCTTTTGGAATTACAAATTGTAACCATTTTTGTCTTCAAGTTGGAGTTCCTAGAATTTCTATATTTCTGAGATTCACTTGATTATTCCACAAACATAGACTTCTTAACATGTTTCTCTCATCAAGAAATCTACCATAATTTATAAGACCTTTTAAAACCTATGTATAACATCTTTACTGATCAATATGTTTTCATCACTATTTGAAACATTATTAACCCCCTTTTATTTAAATATTTCTCCAATATTACATATATATATATATATATTAATTTTTAATTTAAAATTATTCACTACCTTTTTATCCTCCATCAATTTTTCTAAAAACATTTAAGATATTTATGCATCTCTTAAACTCTTCCTTCTATATTTAATCTTAAGGTATTTTCATCACCAAGTTATGCCTATAAATCATTAATTTATTTTAGGAACATTAATTTTTCATCTTCATGGACTGATTCCTTACTATAAGAAGACTGATTGTACATATTATAAATTATGATCTCCATCTCCAACTTTTAGATTTTTGACAACCATTTTTTTAACTCTCTATTCAATATAAACTTTGCATGAGTTTTTTCTTTTTCACTTATGGAATTTATGCTTTCATTACTAGTTAAATTTTCAACATTCACCTTATAAATGTGAATCTTATAATCAACGAAAATGGAATTTTCAATTTCATCTTCTTCATCATAGATTTAAATACCATCACAAATGGATACACAATTTTATTTTCTTCTATTTATAGAAATTCAGTTCCTTCCCTTTAGTAGAAAAATTTGAAGTTACTAACTTTGTTTCTTTATTCTTAAAA
This sequence comes from Viscum album, assembly GCA_963277665.1. Taxonomy (NCBI): domain Eukaryota; kingdom Viridiplantae; phylum Streptophyta; class Magnoliopsida; order Santalales; family Viscaceae; genus Viscum; species Viscum album. The sequence goes on from OY728155.1 coordinate 732,801,894, forward strand.
TTTCTTCTTGGTATTTATTCTTCATCTTCACCAGTTTCTTATTCGTTCAATCCGATTTTTTTAGAATATAGAGTAATGAATCCACACTTGAAATTGTTTAGTGAAATATTTCCCTTAAACTTCACATTGTATGTTATTTCATTTATTTATATAAGAGATATCATTTTATCAATCTTGAAATCCACATCTAAATTTAAATATGAATAAAAAATTACAATTCAACCACCTTATTGTTATATTACTGATGTTTTGAGGATTTAAAAGAAATATCTATCTCAATATTAACTTTATTCTTGAAAAAATTATATTTTCTCATTTCATAGGCAATTAAAACGATGAGGAAGTCTTCAAGAGGGAGTGTTCTTGGATATTTGTCATCTATAGTTGATACGTTTTCATTAAACCTATTAGTTAAGATACAAAAAGTATTTTCTAAAATTATAGATCATGTAACTTATTTTTAATTCCTCTCATTGTTCCCACAATATCATTTACCCTTGTGAGGAAACTATATACACTTTATTCATCCTATATTTTCATATATTCATATTTTAGTCTCTAAATTTGTAGATTTACCCACTTCAATTTTGAATCACCTAAATAGATATTCTAAATCTATTACCATATTAATTTTATTATTTTGTTTCGATTGAATTTTAGAAGTTAACTCTATATAATGGAAGAAAATATAACATTTAGAGCATGCACATAATTTTCAATGTTCATTTTTTCTTCAATTGACACGGTAGAACCTTCATCATGAGGAATAAATCCATTTTTTCAACTTCCAAGATATTATTAATGATAAATAAAATGAAGATAAACATTTTATCCTTCCAAATATGATAACCCTTCTTATCAAACATGGTAATCCACTTATCAATCATTAAATTCAGATTTACTATTTTTTGATAAAACAAATATGCAACTAATCTTCAACTAGTGAGAAAAATCCAATAATCTAAACTCTAAATAGAAGAATAAAAATGAAGGTAACTTGGATGTAATAGAAATTTAAAAGAACCACTAGATTAGTTTGAAACATGATGGGTGGGGGTGATTGAATGTTTTAATTACATTTTAAGTTTATTCTTTTAAAAAACCTTTTCCACCTATAAAAGTGATATGTTTTTTATGGTCAGCATGTCCAATAAGAAATATATAAATTCACAAAATATTTAAAAGGTGAACCTTTCAAAATTAGAGGATAATTCTTGGAATGTTTTTTATTTCGTCAAGACTATATATCTCACTAGTATCAACATATAGGAACAATGAGAAAGTAATATACTTGTAGTCATGTTTCAAAAAGTATCTTGATTGTGTTTGAGTTCTTCTCACAATTTTATAATAAAGAATGATTTGGTTTTTCAATAAGAAGAAATTATTTCACTGAGTTAGAAATTAATTCATTTTTTGTAGTAATGCTTCTTCCACTTCTTTTTCTTCAACTTGTACTATTGAAAATTTCTTATTCTCTCTATAAAATCTACACAGTGACTTATTCTTCTTATCTGTCTTGAATATTATCATCAATAATGATATCTATCCACCACCACAGAGAGTTCATGTACTCATCATTATCTTCTTATTATTTCAATAATTACACAATATTAATTTTTTTTTATTTATTCAATCATATAGTAGTAGCTAAAATTATGTTTAAATTTGAGTTTAAAAATCAAAATCAAATTCAAAATGATAACTCTATTCAAAAAATTTAGCCACATATTTTTTATCTTCCCATTTCTTCTTCATCTTTTTAAACTTGGTTCCAGGTTACTAAAACATCATGAACCCGGTTTTAGGAGGACCAAGATGTTATAATAGTTACTACTCCTTCTACCTTCATAGAAACTATTTATTTATTGTGAGGACCATTTTCTCTATTTTATTGAATAAAATGTCCAATTTTTCTATGTTTAAACCATTATTAAATAGATTTATAACCCTCTCAAATATTTATTATATTTAGAATAAATAATCTATTTTTTTATATTTTTCAACTAGATTATAATGATATTATTATCCTTATGGGGATATGACTCTTACAAAAATTTCTATACATCGGTGACCAAGATGGGAATTCCATTACATCAAGATCCTTTCATATTGGGACCCTCATATGTTTTCCTTCACTCTTACATCAATCCATATACATGGTTTGGATCCCTATATGATATGATCCATCCTTATGTGAATCCTAATATTTTTTGTGGATCCATTTACATAAACACCTATACATGATTCTATAATGATACATGGAAACCTTTATGTGAATATAGACTTATCCATTTTTAACTATTTCTTTAAAATTATTTCAGAATCAATTCAGATCAATTTAGAACCTCTTCAAACATATCAGATCAATTTCAAACTTCCACAAAGAATTAAATATTCATATTTGTAGGGACCCTATTTTTTCCTTATAATACTTTGAAATATATCCACCAGGTGAAGAGAAGGAACATGATTCCATGGTCTGTTGGTCCTAGAAATAATTTTATAAAAATATTAAATATATTTTATATCAATCATGTTCAGTTTTTCAGAAATAATGGAATATCTCCAAAATATAGTCTTGAATTGGATTTAACCTAGGCCTAACCTAAATTTCGTAGTCATGTGACACCTACTTAAGGTATCCCTAAAATGATTAATGGTTTTTGGGGTACTTGGGTGCAGTAGAGTGGCTGACCAAGGTCATCTATCAAAGAGGAAGTAATTGAAAAAACTTCTTAAAGGTATTATAAAAATAAAATAAAATAGAATAAAAACACTACTTTAAAGTAAGGTGTTTTTATCATTTATAAATCTCAAAGAAGTTTTCTTTAAGAAGATTTCATTTTTTTTAATTTTGAAATGAAAGTTGATTAACAAAGCACAACGAGGAGTTGCACTTTTAGAAAACTATTTTCAGAATGTGTAATCTATATAAATATACCTCTTTAATAATTTATTAATAATTACAATTTAAATTAATATCCACTTAATTATGATACTTTAAAATTTTAAATCCCAAACCCTATGAGATTTAACTTTTCCACAAAGATGAAGTGAATTTAACCCTAAGCTATCATAGGAACATGCAATCTCAACACCCTACTTTGATTTATGTTCTAAGGTTAGATTATGGTCAGTAGTAAATTAAGTAACATTTAATCTCTATAAATTATAATTAATTGAGTATAGGGATTATATTTGAACACTAAAAATTGATCCTGTGTGGTTTGGAATTACCAATTAAGTTCACGCTCCCACAATTCACACAATTCTCGACCTCGCGTGATTTGTGTTTATTGTTCAATCGATTCCTTAGTTTCATTTAAATTAAAAACTCAATTAATATATAATATTATGTGAATTAAAGTATATCATTTATTAAAAATAAATTAATTAATGAGGTTAGAGTTAGATCTATTACTAAAAATTACTACTCTTCCATTGGCAGTGTGGTTATCTTAGAAACGTTTTGCATTTTCAAAGGTTTAAAGAGGGTAGAACCCAATCTCATTTCTACAATTGATTAAACCACTATTAGAAATATTAATATAAGAATAAATTTGGAAAAAACAGAAGAAAATAGAATAAATAAAAGAAGAACAATGAATTTTATTACGCAAATGAAAACATTACAACATGAAGAAGAGAAGAAGGATTTGATGAGGGGATCCTTACTTCAGGAGCTACCCCTATTACAATGGTTGTAGAATTTGAGTGAAACCAATTCTCATATGCCTTATATTTTCTAAATCATTTCCCTAACCCTTAAAATGAGAGAAAAACCAATTTATAGAGTGGAGGATAGGATGGGTTTTTAGAGGTTTCAAGTGTGAATGGGGAAATTTGGACAAATAATTTAATCCAAATTTCACTTCCTATTTGACCACCAAAACACATGAACAAGATCTCCATATAGAATGCTGATTTGTGAGAAATTTTGTTCCTAATATCCTCTCCAAATTGAAACCTAATCCAAGCACGTATGTAGGATTTATGAGAAAAATATAGCAATATTGTCCAATCTGTCAAGTCCATCCCAACTTTGACTTCATGGCCCATTTGAACCCATAAAATGAACGATTTTGCTTCAATATCCTGAATAAAACTTTTATCCCATTTATTCAGGAACACATTTTAAAAATTATAAGGGACAATAATTTACATAAAAATATTTATGCTCGAAATACTACAGTGAAGTTTAAAATGGTAAAAATGGAATTTCAATCAAATTATCAAATGAATGATCTAATCTCAAATATTTTATAAATAAACATATTTATAACAACGTGAGGAAAGTATTTCATTTATTATCAATAAAATATTCAATAAAACGGTGTTTTATTTACTCCCCCACACTTAACCTTTTTCACTCATGGAAAAACCGTCATATCCTGTATTCGAAAAAATTGTGACAAGATATGCATGTTTATATTACTCAATCAAAAGTCAAAATATAAGCAAAGTATTCAAGATTGAATATCAATAAATTTTAAATTCAGTGTCTCATGAATTGTGTCAAAACAAAATCCAATAAGATTCATAACACTAATCATAGCGAAACAATTCATGGGTCTACCATGCCAAAAATTATCCACATGTGTGTGAGAATCCATTCGAAGATCATAAATCCACCCATTATTCCATATATTTAGGTCATGGAAAACAATTATTCTTACTTGGTTTAATTCACGGATCTTGTTCTGCATTCCTTTGAAAATTAATTTCAAGACACACACACTTAAGAATTCCCGAAAGTAAAACCTTATGCTCCCGACCAAGATACCCCCATATGGTGTACAATTCATCACTCACCTCATTTATTATTATTATTTTTTGTTTTTTTAAGTTTTACTTGGAACAATCTCACACTCAACTCTCAACCCATGTTTAATATCCTCAAAACACTAGTTGTAATAGTTATAATAGGATTAAAGGTTGAGAAATAGTGGTTTTTGACATGTCCAAGACACAACCCCAATTTGTTTGAGGGCATACAATAGTCAGATAATAGGTACACACACATAGGTCAATTTGGTGAAGTAATGAAACCGATCATAAGAGAAATGAACGTATAGATCAAGCAATGATTTTTTTTACCTAACTTGACTATACCTTAAATTGAGTAGGAAAAATTTCATAGGTCATGGTGGAGTGGAAATGTGTGTGGGGAAATCAATGATTCTATTTACCATAAACAAATATCACAAATAATGATGTAAAAATCTAAAAGGTTTTATAATTACATAATCATTCATATCATTGACAAGTTCATTTTTTTATAAAAATCAACCCTTAATGATGAAATATTTCACATTATTATCATTATACCAATGAATTTTGAAAACATGAATTTTCTATATGTTTCACATGAAAATGTTACATGATATACTTTTTTCCCTTTTTATTTATTTTTTTGTTTTTTTTGAAAATTTTTACCCAAAAATTAATAGAAAATATACACAAAACACACAAATAAAGATACTAAATATATACCTCAAATTGTTGTACCCTCCCCCACACTTAAAATATTTCATTTTCCTCAATGTGAACCCATTAGATGATATGTGCACATTAAATAAAGAATTTTAAATAGAAAAAATACTATAAAAGTGAATGGGTTAGGAATAACTTTATATGATCAACTGATGATGGAGTCATTTAGTGTGATGAAATCCACTACATCAATTGGAAGTCCCTCAATGTATTTCTTAAAATGTTTCCTGTTGACTATAAACATCCTTCCAGTGTCCTATTGTGAGATCTCCACTGCACCATAAGGAAAAACATTAGATATAATATAAGGACATAACCATATGGAACACAACTTACCAGGAATAAACTTTAGTCGTGAACTGTAGATAAGGGATTTCTATCCAACATGTAATTCATTTTTCTGGATCATTTTTTCATGAGATGCTTTGGATCTTTCCTTGTATAGCCTTGAGTTCTCATATAAAGATAATCAAATATCCCGAAGCTCTTGAATTTTCATCTTCTGTTGAATTCTTGCTTGAGCCAAATCCTTGTTGCATTTATTTATATCCCAATAATCCCGATGCTCAACCTCCACGAGGAGATGATATGCTTTCCCAAAAACAATCTGAAATGGGGACATACTGATGGGTGTCTTCTATGCTATCCTATAATCCCATAGCGCATCATCTAAGAACTTGCTCCAATCCTTCATATTCAGCTGCAATGTTTTATCCAAAATTTGTTTCAACACACAATTTGAAACCTCAACCTAGCCATTTTTTGGGAGTGGTATGGTGTTGATGTTTTGTGTGTCACCCCATACTCTTGATGGAGGAAGCAAAATTCCGATTGCAGAAGTGTGTCCCTTGATCACTGATGATGGCCTCTAGCACTCCAAACCTACAAAAAATCAGTTCCTTGAAAAAGTCCACTACAACATGAGAATCATTAATCCTCGTGGCCTTAGCCTCTACCCATTTACTCACATAATCAATAGAAACCAAAATATAAAAAAGAACAAAATTAACTTGGAAAAGGGCCCATAAAATCGATTCCCCATACATCCAAAATCTCATAGAATAGTATGGGTTGTTGGGGAATCTCATATCTCCAAGAAATGTTCCCAGTGTGTTAGAAACAAGAGAATGAGTTACAAAACACATGGGAATCATGGAATAAGCTAGTACAATATAATCCAGAGTCTAAAACATTATTAGATATTCGTTGGGGTCCAAAGTGTCCACCGTAAGCAAGTTCATGAAAAAGTTGCAGAACATACTCAAAATCATGATCAGGGACGCACCTCCTAATAACTTGATCACTACACATGCACCATTGGTAAGAGTGATCCACCACATAAAACCTAGACTAACTCTTTAATTTTTAGACATGATGTTTCCTTAAATTGTAAGGTATTTCTAATGAAACAAGGTAGTTAAGTAGATCATCATATAAAGTAAGTGTACCAAATATGGAATAAATATGCTAATTGGGAAAGTATCCCTAAGTGGTACCTGGTCCATAGTGTCATCCTCTAGTGTGTGAGTAAGACTACTCAAGTGGTCCGACACTAGGTTTTCCGAACCCTTCTTGTCCTTTATATCAATACAAATTTTTTGAAGAAGGAGCATCCATCGGATAAGCCTGGTCTTTGCATCTGGCTTCTTCAAGAGGTTCCTCAGAGCTACATGTTCATAAAAAAAAAACTAGTTTAGAGCCCAATAAATATGAATGGAATTTATCTAAAGTAAATATGATAGCAATAAAATCCTTTTCCATGGTTTTGTAATTTTATTGGGCTGAATCCAGTGTCCTCAATTCATTGACAATCACATGTGAAAGTTCCTCCACCCTCTGAGATAAGACAGCTCCAACTGTGATGTTGGAGGCGTCACACATAATCCCAAAAGGAATCTCCCACTGTGAGGGCTGTATGATTGATGGAGTATTCAGAAACTTATTTATCTCATCAAAGGAAGTTTTTCAAGAATCATCAGACACAAATTCAGAATCCTTTGAAAGTAATTGTGACATAAAAAGAGCAATCTTACTAAAATAATTGATGAAGCACCGATAAATCCTGCATACCCAAGGAAAGATCTAACATCACGCACAGATGAAGGATACAGTAAGGATTAAATAATATCTATCTTAGATCTATCAACCTATATCTCATGTTTCTACCCTACATTCCTTAAAACAATTCCATTCTCTAAAATAAAATGACACTTTTCAAAGTTCAATACCAAATTCTTCTCAATACAATGATTCAACACCTTTCCCAAACTAGATATAGAATCATCAAATGGAGACCTATACACTGTAAAATCGTCAATAAATACCTCCCTAAATGTATCAATAAAATCATAAAAATACTCACCATGCATCTCTAGAAGGTACATGGGGAATTGCAATGTTCAAATGGCATCCTCCGGTAGGGAAATGTGTCGAAGGGACAAATTAATTTAGTTTTCTCTTGATCCTCTAGAGCAATAGGAAACTAAAAATTTTCCATAAAATCCATCCAAGAAACAATTAATTGTCTTCCAAACTAGTCTCTCAATCATTTGATCAATAAATGGGAGAGGGAAATGGTTATTGTGAGTGGAATGATTTAGTTTCCTATAATCAATACACACACACCAACTATTTTGCACCATCATTGGAACTAACGCCTCTTTATCATTTTTAACAATAGTAACACCACTTTTTTTAGGTATAACCTGAATAGGAATCACCCATTGGGAATCTAAAATGGGATAGATTATACCGACCACAATGAATTTTTGAACATATTTTTTAACAACATAAAAAAGGGTTGGAATGAGTCTCCTTTGTGGCAGCCTAACCGGTTTAGCCCCATCATCCAAAAGAATCCTATGCATGCAAATGGAGGGGATAATACATGATATATCAGCCACGGTCCACCTGATTGACTTAATGTTCTCCCTCAAAAGATTCAATAGATTTTTTTAATGTTCAAAAAGAATATTATTAGGAATTATAATAGGAAATCTCTCACCACTTAACAAGTATGAGTATTTGAGATTAGGTGGAAATGGATTGTGTTCCAATGTAGGGGGTGATTTAGGGATGGAGAAATTGAAGGAACTGAAACATGTGCACAATGAACATTAGTACCAGAATCATCATCATCAAAATCAGATAATAATGCATCAAAACTATCCAAATATTCAATATCCATGCCATAATCAAAGTTCACATGATCAGAATCAAAGTATGAATCCATTTCAAAATAAAATCTAAGAGAGTTTTTTTCATTAGAAATAGGTGTGTAAGTGCTATTAGACATCAAATTAGAACCAATAATAATAAACTCCCTAATCATAGGACAATCAAATTCCATGGGGTTTTTATTTGGTGGTGCAAAATGGGAGATAAAAAACATATAATGGACCTCTGAGGGGTACTTCATGGAGTCCATAACATTAAATATCACAACTTCATATCCAAGATCCATGGAAGGTGTATCCTCATGGACATTTTGGATTGTTTTTTCTGTTTAGAGTAAGGCTTACCTAAGATAATTGGAGCACATGAACTTACCTGATCGTCCTCTATTTTAATCATGTAGAAATCTGCTGAAAATATCATGTCTCAAACCATGACAAGTACATCCTCATAGAATCCCGCTGGATATACTATAACTACATTTTCCAACGACACCAATACTCTTGTTGGCTTCAACTCACCAACCTGCAAAGAGAAGAATATAGAGGGAGGCATCACATTTATGGATGATCCAAAATCACAAAGTGCGTCAGAAAAGGTTAACTCCTTTATGGTGCATGGGATGGTGAATATCCTTGGATCCTTGCACTTTTTTCGAATTTCTAGAGTTGGTGTAATGAGTGATGAAACATTCCTTCCAAGATTCATCCTCTCATTTCCATTGACCCCTATTCGATTGGTACAAAGTTCTTTTAGGAATTTGGTATACCTTGGGATTTTCTTGATGGCTTCAAGTAGAGGGATATTGATCTACACATGCTTGAATGTGTCTAAAACCTCTTTTTTTCATTTCTTATTCAGCCATATTTTTGGTTTGTACATATTTTTTTGGAAATTTAAGGGTTTTAGGAGGAACATCATCAATATTTTTCTCAACTTTATTTTCTCCTTGGATAGATCATCAGTTGGTATGGAATGGGGCTTCTCCGGAGTTGAGGTGAATCCTGGTGGAACAATAGGTGTAGATGTATCAATTGTTTTCTTCCCACTTCTCAATGTGATGGAACTAACATTCCCCTTGGGATTTAGAGAAGGTTGGGAAGGTAGATTTCCATAATTCTTACTTACCAGTTCCTAGAGGGTGGTGGAAATGTATCTCATTTGTGTCTTCAACTCTCTCAACTCTAAACCTTGACTCTTTAGCTCATTCTGTTGATTAAGAACAATTTGTTTCCAAAGATCTTTAGTGTTAGAATCTACCTTGGTTTGGGGATTTCATTGTTGTTGACTTGTTGATGCTTGAGCTTTAAATTTCCTTTGGGGTTGTTGGAAACCCTATTGGTAAGATGGAGGCTGCTGGAAGTTATGTTGAAAGAGGGGCCTTTGTTGTTGTCCAGAGCCATACCTCATGTTTGATCGATACTTCCACCCTTGGTTGTATATTATAGAAATGAAATCGATCTTATTTTGAGGATATGGTTATTATTGCTGCTGATATGGTCTCCCAGGAAACACTGCTACACAATATTCTGTTCCTTGTAGTTGGGGGAAACAATCAGTTGGGTGGATTATCTTAGTGAAAATTCCACATGTCCTTGAGGGAGGGGGTTTGGATGTCTTTTGAGCTAGAGAAATCTGCCTCACCATATAGGTAAATTCTTCAAAATTAGTATCAACTAAATGAATCTAAATAGAAGGACTTACCAGATGTACTCCCTTGACATGCAGTGTACCTCGATCACCAAATTATTGGGAGTTTTAGGCCATTTTGTCAATTAATTCCCATGCAGATACTGGTTTCTTGTCTACCAATTCTAATCCAGCTGCGACATCCACCATACTCCTCTCCATAGGTGTGACTCCTTCATAGATGTATTGGATGAGGAGTTGATCACTGATTTGGTGATGTGAGAAACTTTCGCACAACTTCTTGAATCACTCCCAGTACTCATACATTGATTTCCCTTGGGATTTATTGATCACAAAGTTCTATTTTTGAATGGATTTGGTCCTTGATGCTGGAAAATATATTTTCAAGAAAATATGTTTCAAATCGTTCCAACATGTGACATCTTCAGGTTGTAAATAATACATCTAGTCTTTTGCAGCTCCATCAAGAGAAAACTAGAATGATCTTTGTTTAATTTGATCTTTAGAGACATTTCTTAGTTTTAAGGTTGAGAAAACCACATTAAATTTTTTTAAATGTTTTTTTGGATCCTCACCAGATAATCCATAAAACTTTGGAAGAAGATTAATTGAACTAGATTTCATTTCAAAGTCCGATTCAAGATTTGGGTATGGAATATAGTTTGGTTGATAGTTAATATCAGGTGCAACCAATTCTTGAATGGTTCTATTAACTTCATTTACATTATTTTTATCCATTGTTTCTTGTTTTAAGTTGGATTTAGAAGTGTTTTTAATTTCAATGTTCTTGGAATGAAGGAATTATCCAACTGGTTGAATGATTAAACTTCTCGTAGATAGAGAATGTCTGATTCGAGCTCGAAGACTACGTTAAATCTCAGGGTCAAGATCTAAGAGGTATTAGAGATTAGTTCATGTCATAAATTGAATAAAAATGAAAATAATTAATGTGAAAAATAGAAAAATAAAAATGAGAATTTTGATTTGATGGTCCAAAAAGAAGAAGAAGAAAATAAAATAAGAAGAATAAATAAAAAAATCAGACTGGGTAAAGAATGAAGAAAGAAAAGAAGAAGAGAATAAAATGTAAAATACAATAAATACATCTAATTAGTTGATATAATTAATTTAATCCACAGAAATGATGCCAATTTGAAAGAAACTATCATGGTATCCCTCAAATGATTAATGGTTTGGGGGTACATAGGTGGAGTAGAGTGGCTGACCAAGGCCGTCTCCCAAAGAGGCAGTAATTGAAACTACTTCCTAAAGGTATTCTAAAAAGAAAATAAAAGAGAATAAAGACACTTCTTGAAAGGATGGGTGGTTTGTTTATCATTTATAAAATGAAAATAAGTTTTTTGGAAGAAGATTTCATTTTTTTAATTTTGAAATGAAAGTTGATTAACTAAGCACAATGAGAAGATGTATTTAGAAAACTATTTTCAGAAAGTGTAATCGATCTATCTCTACCTCTTAAATCATTTATTAATAATTATCATTTAAATTAATATTCACTTAATTACGATCCCTCAATTTATTATATCCCAAACCCTACAAGAATTAACTTTACCACAATGATGAAGTGAATTTAACCCTAGTCTAACTTTGGAACATGAAATCGTAGCACCCTGCTTTGATTGATGTTCTAAGGTTAGCTTATGGTTAGTGGTAAATTAAGGAACATATAATATCACTAAATTTTAATTAACTGAGTTTAGAGATTATATTTGAACACTAGAAATTGATCCCGTGTGGTTTTTAATTACCAATTAAGTTCACGCTCTCACAATTCACACAATTCTCAACCTTGTGTGATTTGTGTTTATTATTCAATTGATTTCTTAGTTTCATTTTAAATTAAAAACTCAATTAATATATCATATTATGTGAATTACTGTATATCATTGATTAAAAATAAATTAATTATTGAGGTTATAGGTAGGTCAATTACTAAAAAGAAATATTCTTCTATGGGCGGTGTAGTCATCGTAGAAACGTTTGTCATTTGCAAAGGTTTAGAGAGGGTAGAACCCAATATAGTTTCTTTTATTGATTCTAGACCAATCAGGAAGATTAAGAGAATAAGAAATTTTAAAAAATAGAAGAATATAGAATAAATAAAAGAATAACCAAGAAGTTTATTACACAAATGCAAACATTACAACTGGAAGAAGAGAAGAAGGCTTTGATGAGGGGATCCTTGCTTCAAGAGATACCCCATTTCAATGGTTTGATAATTTAAGTGAAACCAATTATCCTCTGTCTTCAATATCCTATTTCACATCCCAACCCCTCAAATTGAAAAAACACCAATTTATAGAGTGGAGGGGAGGCTAGGTTTTAAGAGGTTTCAAGTGTGAATGGGGAAATTCAGCCAAATAATTTAATCCAACTTGAACCACCTTTTGACCACCAAAATTCGTGAAATAGATCTCTATATAAAAGTATTATTTGTGAGAAATGTTTTTCCCAATATTCCCTCCAAATTTAATCAAAATCCAAGCACGGATGTAGGAGTTATGGGCCAAATACCAAACCGTTGTCCAATCGGGAGAGTCCCGACCAACTTTGAATTCATGGCGCATTTTCACCCAACAAATGCATGCTTTAGCTCCAATGTCCTGAATAAAAGTTTTATCCCATTAAGTCAATAACATATTAACAAAATTTTAATGAAAAATAATTTACATATAAATATTTATTCCCTAAATACTACAGTGAGTTTTAAATGGGTAAAACTGGAATTTCCATCAAATTTTCAAATAAATGATCTAATCCCAAATATTTTATAAATAAACATATTTATCACAATGTGAGGAAATTATTTAATTTATCATAAATAAAATATTCAAAAAACTATGTTTTATCACCGTGTGTTGTAGGAGACATGCTGTACACTTCGAAGAGTACATGATCTTGGGAAGGAAACACACACCGACTTTTGGCCAAGCCCTAACATGCCACGAGTTATGAGGGGCACACCATGTACATATACATGGTTAGTGTACACGAGAATGGATAGATTCAAACAAGAATTCCCAGGTGGAAATGATACACCATTTAGTACCATTACAGACCATCTAGTACTACATAGCCATCGATTTGTGTGTTAGAGAGGACACAACCAGACAACCGAGCACAACCACATGCCATGTGGGTCTATTAAACATTATGTAAATCTTTACAAATATTATAACTCTCATATATACATAATTTTGACATTGATTATGATCCAAAATTAGCTGATCTAGAATGTTTTTTTCATATATAATCTGATGGTTTCCTTCATAGTGGATTTGGAGACATGATGTTAGATATTTCAAGCATGATGCTTCTTTAGGCAATGCTAGATGATGACAACGATCAGGGATGATAATCAGAGTAGATCCATCACTCTAGGAGGGGGCATGAGTCCCCTATCAATAGAGTGTAACCCTATTCATAGGACAGGTCATGATTCCTCTATCAATAGATTGTAACCCTCTTATTGGGAGAGTGAATGGGTCCTCTATCCATAGAGTGGAACCCTCATGCTGGGACAAGGAATAAGACCTTTATGCATAGAGTGGAACCCTCCTACTGAGATAGGGCATGGTTCCACTATCTGTAGAGTGGAACCCTCCTATTATATTATGGCATGGGTCCTCTACCTATAGAGTGGTACCCCCATGACGGAATAGGGAAAAGTTTTTCTATCTATCTACTGAGTGGAACCCTAATATTATATTAAGGCATGGGTCCTCTAACTATAGGGTGGAAACCTATTATTTTATCTGGGCATGGGTCCTATAATTACAATGGGGTACCCCCATAATGAACTTGGGTTAGGGTTCCCTATCTATCTACTGATTAAAACCACCCTGTCATACATTAGTATGAGTCCTCTAACTTGAGATTGTTCCACCTCGACTGTGCAACAAAGTGGTGAGGCGTGGATCCACAAAAATACTCATTGGATGGAAATACATGACACTGGGAATCATTTATGGAATTATAACTATTGAAAGACACTTTTCTTGGGATGGTTTTCGAGTTGGAGATCCCCTATCTCTCTCGTTTGGAATTATTTTTTGAGAATATATCTATGTTGATTATATTCTGTTTCTCTATTTCTATGGGTTGAGATGTATACTTTATCAGGTATCATATTTCACCCCTTAATTTTTTGGTATCCTATAGGGTATGTATATACTCACCCCTTCATGGAATATCCCCAAATATGTTATGTCTTATGAAAATGATAGATAGGTTGGTGAGGATTGCAGAGGAGCAAGGGGATACCCAAGTTCATTTGACCACATATAGTTGTTGAGTCTTAGAGATATGGCGAAGATCTATCTTAAAATTTTGTTTTCCAATTATTTTTAGGTTGGGACATATTTTTTTGTTGGGTGTTCATTTTTCCCTTTCATTTTAGATTATTCTGTCACACTCTTTTTCATTACCTAGAGATTGTCACATACATGGATTCTACTCGAGACGTTTCTATCATTTATTATTATTTCTCTCATCTTCTACATGGTTATGGTTGGGTGTGTTTATACAAGTACCAAGGAAAATGCCTCCAATTTTATTTATTCCCTTTATCATAGGTTTCCAACTCCTAACCTATGGTGATGAGCTTGGGGTTGTTGTGGCTCGGCCTTCCTGTGACCTGGTGGGCCCTAGGGGGAAAATTCATGATAACATTATAAATTAAATTATGTGTGTTTGAACATGATTTATTTATTAAAAAAAAGGTAAAACATCAATAATATACACTACAAACATTAAAAAATATTCATATTTAGATAATTTTAGTGTTCTAGAGAGAACTTATTGTCTCAAAACCCCCCCAAGTACCCAACAGCTTTGAACTAAATTGTGGGTTCAAAATAAGTGACCCTCGAGAACCCATGGTCATGTGTTTGAAAGGAGGTATATTTCACTTTTGAAGGAGTTTTATCTTATTTGAGTATCTTTAGTCCATTTTTGTTTCTTATTAAATTTTAATTTTAATAAAATAGTGTTCTTTTTTATTTTTATTCAATATATCTACAATTATACTAGTTCATGACTGTGATCTTGAATAAATATCCATGAACATGATCCATTGGGTTGTTTTGGTGTTCCCAAGTCCATATATTTTGTTTTTTTTGACGTATTATCCCTATTGAAGATGTGGTAGTAACTTATGGGGGACTTGGTAGGTAGTTGTCACATATCACTTCTCAAAGGATCATCATCATTTACTACATATAATATATACTCTCCCTCCCTTATTTCAGACTAACTTTTATACATTGGAGTTGTTTTGGTCAAAAAATGAATAGTATATAGTGTATTCAGGTATTGATAAGGTGAAATTACATTAGTTGATGAGTGTTCACTACCTCATCACTATTTAAAATTTGGTTCTTAATATGCATGGAAGGACTCCCCGGCATGTTAAGTCCCATAACATATATAGGGGGAGTGATAAATGAATGATATTGAATTTATTATTGAAATGAATTAAGATAACTAAATATTATAATGAAGGAATCTATAACCATACCTTATATCATTCCCTCTTTTTCTCTGACACTTATCTTCCTTTTTTTTATTTGTTTTATTTTATGTTTCAACACCGAAATTCATTTTCTATTTTATTTTTGTAAAATAAAAATATATAAAAATATTAATAAAAAATGAATAATGATTTTTAGGGCTTGGTTCCTTGGAGATGAACCCGGTCAAACACTAGGACACATTCAAGGTGTTATTTAAAATTATTATTTGATTCATAAACCCTTTAGTAAGGTTCTCATATCAAATCTAGAACCATTTATACGGAGTCAGTTTGATCATATCACTATCTCTTTTTAAATTAGTAAATAATTTTCTTATAATTCTCTTTTCAATTTTAGTTCAGTTTATTTATTTAAATCCCATTATTATCAAATAAATTTTGAAAATTTGTGACTATAAAAATGAATTTCTTTGGATAATATTAAAAGTTTTGTTGATGGAAACTTTCAAAAATACATTGATCACCTAAAAATCCCATTATTTTCGGGACAGAAGATTGCTAGAGCATACAAACCATACTAATAAATATAGGATATATAGTAACAATTTTATAAAATCTTTTCCTTGATTCAAGTGTGTATTATATTAAAATTAGAGGAAAAACATGAGCCTTTGGAAGAGGATCACAAACTAAAGAGTCTGCTCTATTATATTCTGATGTGGGAGAAATCTATCAAAAAGTATAATCCATTTCCTACTCTAATATATTTCTCATAGTTACTCTATTAAGAATAATAAATCCCAGCTAAAACTTTATAGGGGGATCATAGAATCATTGATTCACATGTTTTTAATTTCTATAAAATTTATTTGAAAATAAAACTCCCTATAATGAAAATAAAAATGAAAACCTAATGGATTATTCCTTTTTTGAAATTTAATAAAGGGAGACTAAACTATAGTTAGTGATATTTGAAGAAAATATGGAGTGGCTATTGTACACTCCATCAGATAGGTTCCCAATGGCATTGAATGGAGAAGAAGAGCTAAATTTTTATACCGTGGAGGGAGATTATAATACTTTGAATCAATTTTTATATTTTTCACTATATAAGTTTTATAAATTTTTGGGGATCATCTAATGATCTTTCGTAATTTAAGAACCACTAAAATAATCCCAATATATATTCAAGGAAAGAAAATTTGCAATAATTTGAAGAAAAGAGCATACCTGGAATGCATAAGTAGTGCTGTCCATCTCAACTGAGTAAGGTTGATATTGATCAATGAAGTATAAAATGAAATCCTCCTACCTCTATGGGTGTTACACCTAGAAGAGGATCCTTTATCACCTCAAGATTATCCCAATCCTATGAAGGTGTGACAATGCATTATATATAGAAATTAATGTAGGAAATGGTAGGAAGAGTGCTTAATATATTTCTCATACAACTAATTTACACAAATAGAGTGAATTGGTTCCCTTAAAATAGGCCATGGTAATTTATCTTCATGAAGTGTGTCAACCCATAACATATAACATATTTTATTACCTTTTGGGAAATAATTTTTAAACTCCATCAATGAACACACAATCTATAAAAGGACCCACCTTTTAGTCCATAACTGATCAAAACATGTGTGTAATATGCATGCAACCAAAGAATATCAAATTTTGATACCATCACCATCAAGGGAATATTTTATTGAATACAATTATCTTATCTATAATTATTTATAGACATAAAATACCATATATGATATGGAAACAATAGTTCTTTTGAATAATCCCATTAAGAGTAAATTAGTTTTATTTCTTTAACATAAATGGGTTTTGTATATTTGTATGATATTCTAAAGAGAATATAGTATATAAGAGTCTAGTTAGGGTTTGTTTTTACTTAAGAAGTAAAATTTTTTAAAAATAAAATATTATTCCAATCAAAATACTATGTGAATGTCAGGTAACATATTAAAGGAATCTAGGATCTGTAGTTGATTTAATAATGTAAATAGTTACACTAGTTCTTAGAAGATTTAATGTAAAGGGTTACAATATTGTTAATTATATACTTAGAAATTGTTATTATTTGATAAAAAAAGTTATTAATATCATGAAATCTAATGTTGTGAAGTTAAAGAGATTGAATATGTTCAAGGAGTTGAACATTAGAAATATTATCATCAATTATCTCCCTTATTCAAACTAGATTACATTATTGTCATTAATATTTAAATAATATAGTGGTAGGGTTTTATTAGGTGTTCATATACATTTTTAAAGGAATTAAATTGATATGTAACCATTTTAACAAAACCCTTGAAGGTGTAGAAAACATATGGATGATCAAGAAATCATTGATAATAAATAAATTTTTGTATAGTTTTGTAAAGTTTTATTAAAGGAGGTTAAGAATATAAAACATATAATATTATACCATAGGAAATACCCACTTTATAATTCTTTCATGTTGGTTGCATATATGTATATGTTGATATACATTTCATGAAGTAAAATGATAATTAACATCTCCAAGCATGGATTTGAGTTATCCCTAAACAATTTTCTTCATGGAGTATTATAGGTTATAAAATGTTTTTATGATTAACATGAGTATGATTCTAACACTAGGATACAAAATATACTCATGAGAAAAAAAATGAGTTTTTGTGCACTGCATGACCCAAGAAGTATACTGAATGGATTGTTATACACTATGTATTTTTTATAATAGGGTGCATATAACATATTTGGATTCTGCGCTATTTCAGTTTGGGGAAATAAATAGCTTGAAAAACATCATATTTTGATACATTTCCCATATAGTACTTGAGTATTATCTAATAAAAGGGTGGTTGGGAAATTTTCTATTCATGTCGTTAGATAGAGTTTAACCAAGATGAGATTTTTCCTCTTATATAATAAATGTGAGATCTAGACCCTCTATTGAGATAAACTGTGGGAGTTTTCCACTATATGATTGAAATATAGATGTAAATGTATGTGATATGGTACACCATAAGATGGGGGGGGGGGTTAATTGTAGGTTTAAAAGTTTTATATTTAAACTCTTAATAAGAAAACTAAGTTTAATAGATCTTTAACTAATATAATTCACAAACAATACAAATGATCGAACTGGTCCTAGATCTTATGGATATGATATGATTCCATAGGTTATTAAAAACAATATTTTAATTGAATACAATGATCAGAGTATAACACATGTAAATGATTCTACCCTACATCGTATAGAATCTTTTAATACAATATGTAATGAATTTATCGTAATTAAAATAATTAAAATAGAAAAGATTATGAATATAAAGAGGAAATAAATTGATTCCCTTTTTATTTGAAATAGAATAGGAAATGTAAAGGGGTATTAGAATTATTTTATCCCAACAAGTACAATATCCTTCCACTTAAGATAAAAGGTCTTTCTTACCACCACCTAGCTAAGCCCTCAATATGATGATGAGTACGTATGTCTTCCTATCAATGTAAGCCCTTGATTAATAATGTAATCATCACCTCTATTTTTCAAATACATGAAATCCCTTGATACAATGATTGGAAGTACCGTATTCCTATCCCCATAAGCCCTCGATCGTTATCACAATGATCGGTCACACAAAGAAATACAAATCATTTATTGAAATACAAGAACAAGGAACAATCCATTCATGTCTTGTATCTTTAAGGATTTTCACATGAAGTAAGGGAGAGGTTACACCATATCTCTCTAGAGTCACAGTAGTGTCTTATATATTTAATCATCCCAGTATTTTATTCTCTAGTTCAAATGACCTCCTATTTACAGGCCTCCAGTCCAATGGTCATATTTGATTTCAAAGATCGTATTTCTCTAGGAAACTTAGAGGGAATTGCATACCTAGAATTATAACGTTAAAAAAATAGAATATAGGACATTGTTTTGATTAATATATAACTAACTCCAAGACATCATTTTGGTTAGAAAATAATATGTACAAAAGTATGAAAATATGAGTATGATGAATATATAAAGTATGAGAAAAAGGATAATGTGAAACATGTATACAGTATTGGAGTAAGAGATAAGTACGATGCAATTCATGAGTACGATAAATAACATGGTTACGATGCATATCCTAAATACAATACATAGTATGGTTACGATGCATAACATGATTTTGATGCATAATATAATTATGATGTATATCATGGATATGATACATTAAATGGTTACAATGCATAACGTGATTATGATTCATAATGTAATTATGATGTATAACATGGTTACAAAGTATAACATGATTATGATACCTAACATGGATACGATTCATATCATGATTACGATGAGAAACAATATATGCGATTATGATGAGAAACAAAATATGTGATTATGATGAGAAACAACATATGTTATTACAATGAGAAACAACATATGTGATTATGAAGAGAAACAACATATGTGATTTCAATGAGAAACAACATATGTGATTACGATGAGAAACAACATATGTGATTACAATTAGAAACAACATATGTGATTATGATGAGAAACAACGAATGTGATTATGATGAGAAACAACATATGTGATTACGATGAGAGAAAAACATATGTGATTATGATGAGAAACAACATATGTGATTACAATTAGAAATAACATATCTGATTAAGATGATAAAAAAAGTAATTTTAGATTTCCAAACAAAAAGATGAATGGGAAAGTCAAAACACATTTTGAATCAACAATCTCCCCCTTTTTAGAAAGCACAAAACAAATCATACAATAAAGGCCTATCTCCCACCGAGTTTAGTAACTCTTTTAAAAGTAATATTGAATATCACTTATTCCACCTTTGGATTAATATATTGCTGAAGGATCGTATTTTCATTAATTTTACTTGTAATTTCTTCCCCTTAAGAAGGTATTCACCATTTTTTTATGGAAAAAATATTCTGTATAAATCAATTTATTATTTTCTAAATTATTATCCCTCTTAGTGATTTTCAAAAAGAATAAGATAAAACATTATTTTCCTACAAGGATTTATAGAAACAAATTATACAAAACAATAAAAATTACTTGGAAAGAAATAAATTTTTATTACAACAAGAGTTCAAAAATTCCTTCTTTCTCCTTTTTTCCAAGAGGTTGAACATAGAGAGCTTAATATTCTAGAACTCATTTCTATCCTCCATTAATTTTTCAAAAGCTTCTTACTGAGCCTTCCACTTCAGATCAAGTTCTGCAATAATCCTTTCTTATTTCTGGAGCCTTTCTTCATAAATTTAATTTATTTCTTCCTGTGCATTGATCCTTACTTTATGGGAATTTTAATCCTCCAATATGACTTTATAGGCCTTTTCTAATATTACAAATCTATTTGAGAGAAAAAAATCTCATTACATTTATTTTCCAATTTTGGATTTAGATGTTATAGATCTTCAGAGTATATCCCTTTTGAGGTACTTAGTCATTGAAAGGATTCTATTTTTTTCATTCAAATCCACAACACGTTCTTTTAATACTTTAAAAGTGACTTCAAGATCCAAAAAACTATCCATCAGAGTCTTTAAAGAATCAGTTGTTTTTCTATGACTATCAACAATGATATCAAGATTGGCATCAATTTTTTGAAATAAAGGGACAATGTTTTCCAATCTATTCAAGGCTTGTTCAATATATTGAATTCCCTTCACTGTAACTTTTATTTATGAATTCGTATATTTAATGTAATTAGGAAGATATCTAAAGTGAGTTTTATTGCTGATAAATTCAGATGGTTGATTTTGATTCTTATAGGATTATTCATATTATTTTTTTATATATTAGAATAACTTTCTTGGAAGTATTATTTTGAGAAAATCCTTTTGATGATTGTGGATTAATAGATGGGAACTTAAAGGATGGAAGTTCTGATGATTTTGTTGAATGATTTTTCATGTTTGTAGATTCATTCATTTCCACTTCTTCTTCTTATTTTCCTTCTTCTTCTCCACCTTGTTCTTCTTCTTCTTCTTCAGTTTCTTGATTGAGACTTTGTGTAGTCAATTGTTCAGATTCTTGTTTCTCTTTCCCATTCTCTGCTGGATCCGATTGAGTTTGAATGGCTAATTCCGTTATGACTATTCCAGTTATGGATTCCTCAGATATCTTTAGAAGACTATCAATATCAATATCTTGGCCCTCTCTCTTCTTAATTCTCTTTTTTCTTTTCTTATTCTTTTAAGGTTTTATCAATTCTTATTTTTTCCGCCAAGTCTTCTGCAGGGTCCAAACCAAATTGAGGATCACCTTGTTTTCTTTATTCCTTCTTCTTCCTCCACTCTACCGCAACCACATCCGATACTGATTTTTTTCTTTGATTTCTTGGGGGTTATAGCATTAGCTATCTTTCTTTTGTTTGAGGTTGATTTGGGTGGCTTTGAGATATTTTCACTCCCATAATATACTTATTTTTCTTTCTCAGCTGCCAAATCCTTCTCAAACTTATTGGATAAGAGATTGAATCGTAACTTGAGTCTCCTGGTTTTATCCTTACCGATTAGAGGCACCTTGCAATTTTTTGGATCTGATTTAATTGAGATATTTCAAAAACTCATGGATTCTTTAAAAAACTTTATTAGGATAGTAGGAAACATGATTAGGTAAGACTTTATTTCACCAGATTTACGTTTATTAATGGTGAAGAAAATAAAACCCATAAGATTGAAATTCCTCATATTCACTACGTAGTCAAGAATATAGACATCAGAGACTTTCAGAGTTTCCTTATCACCCATTCTCTGTATTAGGAAACCTTGCATACAGAGGGAAATGAAACGATTGTCAGATGATAGATAATTTACCTTCCTCTTGTCATCATGAATCTAAAAAAGTCATTCCTTTACTTTCCTTTTATCAAAAGTCTCATCTAGTTCTGATAATTTGTGGGATGGACAAAGGGAATATCCCTCAGATGAAACTCCTAGGATAGAAGTTAATTATTTTATTAAGGTTTTGTATTTCTTATTATACATCATACATGAGATCTTGAGTCCATTATTTATCTCCATTGTTTTGTATAATTGTAACACTTCCTCATAAAACCTCAAATATTAATCTGAATCAAATCTTTCAATACATAGAGATTCCCATCCTTAGAAATTTATTATCCTTTTCAAAGAAGAATCATAATAATCATAAAAATCTCAAGAAACTAACCTTTCACCTCAAATGGTCATAGAAGATAAATCATTTGAGGAATTTTTTTTTGGAGATTAAACAATTGACTCAGACATGAAATACTTTAAAAAAAATCACAAACACTGAGGTTTTTCATTGTTATGAAAGCTAAGGACATCTATGATAATGAAAAGTGAGGTAATATTCGATTATGAACAGTGATGTCTATTTATAAAGCAACATAAATTAGAATATATTTAGAAGGATTTTGATGTGAGATGGGTTGGGGGGGGGGGTTTCTATTAAAAAGTAATTTGAAGATCGAGATTAAATCTATAAGATCCAACGGTTGGTTTGAACTCTTGAGGTTTTAATAAAAATTTGTATTCAGAATGAATCTGATTATGGGTTAAAATAATTAACTAAAAACTAAAAATTTGAAATATAATGGAAAATATATGATTTTTAAAGGTCATATCTATCGGAGTATCCATATAGATATATTATTTTCATTATATTGTTCTTATGATAACAATACTTAAGTACTATAAGAAAGTAATTGTAATACTGAAAAACATATGAAATTGATAAAACAATTCTGATTTTGATACAATTGTAATACTGATAAAGTTTAAATACCAATAAAAACATGAAACCAATAATCATGAAACTGATAAACATGAAACCGATAGAATGTAAACATGATAAAACATAAATCAGATAAAAAGTAAAACTGATAAAACATGAAACCGATAAAATTTAAAATCGATAAAACATGATACTGATAAAATGTAACACCAATAAAACATAAAACCAATAGAATTTAAAACCGATAAAACATGAAACTAATAAAATGAAAAACTGATAAAACATGTATACTCCCCCTTTAAAAAGGAGTCTCTTAATTAAAGAAGATAGTTTAAATAATTAGTAGATGTGAATGATTACTTTACATTGATCATTCATAGCTTCAGTTTAATGTATTCAAATATATCAAAAGATAATGGTTTTGTGAAAATGTTAGTAAGTTGTTCTTTCATTCCGATGAATTGTAAAATAACATCACTTTTAGTGTGTGGTATCTAAGAAACTGATGCCTAATATCTATGTGTTTTTAATGTGACTGATGTATTGATTTTTTACTTAGATAAACGATACTTGTATTATCACATACTATTTGAGTATTGAAAAAACTTATGCCATAGTCAATGAGTGTGTGTTTCATCCTCAACACTTGAGCACGAAAACTTCCAACTTCTACATATTCAGCTTCGTTGGTGGAAAGTGCTTATGAATGTTGGTTTTTTCATGACCACAATACTAATGAATATCCAAAGAAAAGATATGTTCCAGATATTCTTTTTCTATCCTTTCTACAATCACCAAAGTCAGTATCTGAAAAACCTTTTAAAACCAAATCATTTCCAAAAGAATAAAATAGTCATAAATCCATGGTTCTCTTTAAGTAGTAAAAAATTCTTTTCATTGATTTTAAATGATATTCCTTTGGATTAGATTGATATCTTGCACAAAATCATACAAAAACATTATGTCTAGAAGAATAGTGGTTAAGTATAACAAACTTCCTATCATACATATAAAAGAAGTTTGATATAGTAGTTTCCCATCTTCATCAAGATCAATAGAATTTAAGGTAACGATTGTAGTACTTATATTTTTAGTGTTGTCATATCCATAAATTTTATGTAAATATTTGATATAATTATATTGGGATATATTGGTTCCTTCTGGTTTTTGAAGAATTTAAAAACCTAAATATAATGTTAACTCACCCATTAAAGTCATTTCAAACTCATATTTCATGAGATTCATAAAAGAATCAGATAAGGATTGATGAGTTTATCTGAATATAATGTCATCAACATAGATTTGAATAATCTAAATATTTTTGTTTTTAATTTTTATAAAAGGAGTTGGATATGAAGTTCTTTTGGCATAATATCTTTGTAAAATAAATCCTATATGTTTATTATACCAATATATAGGGGCTTGTTTAAGGCCATATAAAGCTTTGGTAAGTTTAAAAACATGATCAGGATGTTTTGAGTCTACAAAAATAGGAAGTTGTTCAACAAAAACTTCTTCTTGTACATATCCATTAAGAAAAAAACATTTTACATCAATTTGAAAAATTTTAAAGTTAAACAATACTACAAAGGCAAAAAGATTAAAAATAGATTCTAGTATAGCTACCGGATCATAGGTTTCTTCACAGTCTATTCCCTCTTGTTGATTATAGCCTTTTGAAATAATTCTTTCTTTATATCTTATAATGACTCCATTTTCATTAAATTTGTTTATGAAAAACCATTTTTCTCTAATTAAAATTGTTTCTTTAGGTCTTTCAAAAATGGTGGAGACATTATTCCTTTCAAATTCATTTAGTTAATCTCACATTACTTTAATCCAATCCTCATCACCTAAGGCCTCATTAGATGTTTTAGATTGAAATTGGGATAGAAAATCAAGATGTTCTATTTCATTTGTTAAGTAATTTGTAGTTCTTATAGGTTGAATTTCATCACCAATGATATTATCACTAGGATGATTACTAATAAACAATTGATTTGGTTTTTCTAAAACCTATTCATCAACATAAGGTAGAATGTATTCTCAGGTCAATATTACAAAATCATTTTCTAGAGTATTTCCCTTTTTAGAAGAGTTTTCTATAAAATGATGATAATCAGTTTGTGAAAACAAATCAATTGATGTGGGTGGGGGTTGTTTAAAAACCAAAGGACCAGTTTCATCAAATTTAACATGCACTATTTCCTCAATAGTGCAAGCCTTTTTTTAAAAAACTCTATAAGTATTAGAAGTAGTTGAATAACATAGAAAGATTACTTTATTGGAATTGCGTGAACATTTTTGTAAGTTATTTTTAGTATTAAATATGAAAAAATTACATCCAAATACTATAAAGTAAGAAACTTTAGGGTTTTGGCCAGTCCATAATTCATAAGGAATTTTATTAAGAAAAGGTCTAGTTAAAAATCAGTTGATAGTATAAAATGAAGTACTTATAGCTTCATCCTAGAAATGATTAACAATATTCTATTCACTCAACATGATTCTTGTCATTTCCTGAGGAATAAAATTTCTTCTTTCAACAATACCATTTTTCTAAGGAGTTCTTGGAGTAAAATATTTGTGAGTAATACATTTCTTACTACAAAAAGTCTCAAAATCCAAATTTTGAAATTCTCCATCATGATCAATTTGAATAGTTATTAGTGATATGTTTTTCTCATTTTTAACATGGGATCTAAATTTATTGAAATAGAAAAAGGATTCATATGTCTTGGTATAAAATAGACCCATGTAAGTCTGGTGTAGTCATCAACTAAAACAAATACATAGTATTTGCCTCCAATACTTCAATTTTATATTGGACGAAAAATATCTATGTGCACTAACTATAATTAATTAGTTGTTGAAATTTCATTAATTTATTTAAATCTAGTTTTATGTTGATTTCCATATTAACAAGGGTCACACACTTTTGAAGAATCAATTATAAGATCTGGTAGATCCCTAACGGGTCTTTTCTTTAAGAGTTTGCAAATGTTTCTAAGTTTACAATGTTCTAACCTTCTATTCCATAACCAAGACTGGCCTTCTAATTCACATAAGAAAGGTAAGACTTGGATTTATAGGTCTTATAAGTTAAGTGTGTATACAATATCAAGCCTATGGGAAGACAGAATGAATTCATCCTTGGAATTGTTAACTAACAATTTATCATTCCTAAAATGCACAAGGTAACCTTAATCACATAATTGAATTATTCTTATAAGTTTGTTCTTAATACCTTTAACAAACAAAACATTTGAAATTAAAACTTTTCTTAAAAGAACAATATTACCTAAACCAATGGTCATTCCTTGAAAATTGTCTCCGAAGGTCACTGTTCCACCTTTCATTTCAATGATATTTTCAAAGAAATATTCTTTTCTAGTCATATGTCAAGAAAATCCATTATCCATGTACTAAATATTCTTGTTGTTGGTAAACTTTTTATTTTCCTAAAAAATGAAACAATTATATTTTTCAGAACCCATACATGTTTGGATCTAGACATGTTAGATAAAAGAACTTTAGGAATCCACATTTGTTTTGTAAAGTAAGATTTATGAAATCCAAAAGATTGGGTTTTATTTAGGGAACAATTTATTTCACAATGTCCACTACTTAGAAAATTATTAAAAAATGGGTCACTTCTAGGAATGAAATAGTTATGTCTAAAAATAGGTTTTGGGCAAGAATAACCTATTCCATAATTATTTCTTAGAGAAAAAATTTGATAATACATCTAGTCAAAGTTTTCTTTACCAAAATAAAATTTGATTAATGTTTCTTAAGAGAAAATATTTTAGATTTTAACCTAATGACTAAATTTTTATTCTCACAAGAAATTAATTTTGGAATTGGTTTTTGTTTCAATTTTTTTTTATCTCAAACAATTTTTTTAAAATCCTTACACAGTTGATCCTTCTCATTATTTACTTCCATAAGTTTTTTTTGAAATATTTCCTAAATCCTGAGTTTTATGATCAAGATCTTTTGAGAGATATGATACTTCTTTTTTATGGATAACTATTCTAGAATTTTTCTTATCAAGAGTTTTGTTGAGTTTGAAATTCTCATTCTCATGTAGTTTGTTAAATCATGAAACTTTTTTAAAAGAAGGTGAATTATCCTCTAATGAGGAAGATGCTTCATCCGAAGAGTAAGAATATTTATTATCAGGATAATTGGAATTTGAAGATACATTTTCAAGAGATTCCACATTATGTACCTTAGCTATGAGATAATGATTTTCAATAGGTAGTCTGACTATAATTCTAATATTCTTCTGACTAGAAGATTTGTATTTAGAAGACTCGTCTGAAGAATCACCACCACTTACACTCTAAGTATCATTTGATTCTGAAATTTTTATTATTATTATAATTGTAGTAGTTTTTCTTGTTTCTTTCAAAATGTTTATCCATTTCGTCTTTTCTTTTAATTAATGGACAATATGGTCTAATATGAATTACTATTTTATATTAAAAACAAGTTACTTCCGAGTCTTTCTTGTCCTTTATATATTTTTTTGAATCGGTATTGAAAATATTATTTTCCCAAAACCTTGTTCACTCTTCAATCAATATTGGATAATTGATTCTATGAATGATCACTTTCACTGGATTCTAACATAACAATAGCTTTCTTAGCTTTGGATCTTGTTAAAATTTCTGGTGTCTTGCCTATAGATATAGTATTAAAAGGTAAACTTTCATTAACATTGTTATTCTTATTAAAATATGAATATCTTTTCATTATTGTCTCATGTTGTAAGTGAGTAAGAAATAATTTATCATGAGTGATTTGAGTAACTTTACTATTATAATCAATAGATTTCCTTTTTTGATTCCCACTCATTGGGAATTATATAAATTATCATGTCCACATAAACTTCATCATCAATAATTTTTACTCCCATAGATTGAATATTGTTGACTATTGTCATAAATATTTGTTGAATCTTGCAAACCAGTTCTCCATAGGGAAAAACAAAACCATGATATTCATTTAGGAGCATGGATATTCTTGTTACTATAACTTTAGATGTACCAAATTTATGACTTCCAGTTTCTTCTTGATATAGTTAGGTGCTTCACTTAATGATATCTGAATATATATATCCCGAGTCATAGAACATAACTGAGTATTGTGTACCTTGTAATTTAGTTTATATTATAGTTTCTCTTGGTTGGTGAAGGTTCTGTCTTCCTTGTCTGCAATTTTTTATTCTCATGTGAGCATCACAAAATTATCTACTCGAGTATTAATAAAAAAGTCTTCATTCGATATCTCCAGAACTCATAATCATTCCCATAAAAAATATGTGGTCTAGTTGGGTTTAGATTGTCAATTGATCAAATATTCATTCCTTCCATCTTATAAAACAACACTTTTAAACTCCACCCATTAGTATAGTAAGTAAATATAGAAAAAATACTTATCAAAAATATATAACTATCTTAGAAAAATAAATAAATCCAGAAAAAAATCATTGGAAACCTCCTCTGATACCAATTTTAGGATCAAAATATAGTTTTAAATGTATATGAGATGGAACAATACAAGAGGTGTGTGTGTGTGGGGGGGGGGGTGAATTATTGGTTTAAAATTTTTTTTATTTAAACTCTTAAGAATAAAACATAGTTTAAGAGATCGTATAATAATACAATTCACAAACAATAAAAATGATTGAACTGGTCTTGGATCCAATGGATATAATATGATACCATAGGTTTTTAAAAATAGTTGTATTTGAATTGAATACAATGATTAGATTATAAAACATGTAAATAATTCGACAATACAACTTATAGAATCTTTTGATAAAATATGTAATGAATTTATCCTAATTAAAACAATTAAAATAGAAAATATTATGAATAAAAAGGGGAAATAAAATAGTTTACTTTCTATTACAAATAGTTGTGGAGAATTAAAGGGGTATTAAAATTATTTTATCCCAAATAGTAAGGTATCTTTTTACCTAGGATAAAAGGCCTGCCTTACCACCACCCAGGTAATACCTCAATACGATGATCAGCACATTCGTATTCCAATCCATAGAATCCCTCGATTATGAAGGTAATCAAAACATATGTCTTTCAAATACTTGAAATCCCTTGATACAATGATCGTTAACACAAATTCTTATCCCCCAAAGCCCTCAATTTTTATCACAATAATCAGTCAAAAAAAATACAAATCACTTATTGAAATACAAGAAATAGGAAAAAGCTGTTCACATCTTATATCTTCAAGGATTTTCACATGAAGCAAGAGAGAGGTTACACTGTCTTTCTCTAGAATCGCAACAGTGTCTTATATATTCAATCATCCAAGTCTTGACTTCTCTGGTTCAAATGACCTTTTATTTATAGGCCTCCTATCCAACTGTCATGTTTGATTTCAACAATCATATTTCTCTATAAAGCTCATGGTGACTCGGATACCTAGAATTATAAAGGTCAAAACAAAACAGAATACACGACATAATTTGAATTAATATATAACTAACTTCACAACATCATTTTGGTTAGAAAATAATAAGTACATAAGTATGAAAGAATGAGAATGATGAATATATAATGTATGAGAGAAATGATATTGTGATACATGTATGAGGCATTGGAGTAAAACATAAGTACAATGAAATTAATGAGTATGATACATAACATGGTTGTGATGCATATCATGTATATGATACCTAGCATGGTTATGATGCATAACATGATTATGATGCATAAAATAATTATGATGTATGTCATTTGTACAATAAATTTCATGATTACGATGCATAATGTGATTATGATGGATAGCGTAATTACAATGTATAATATGGCTATGATGTATAACATGATTATGATACATTACATGGATATGATGCTTATATTGATTACAATGAGAAACAACACATGTGATTATGATGAGAAACAATATATGTGATTACTATGAGAAACAAAATATGTGATTATGATGAGAAACAAAATATATGATGATGACAAGAAACAACATATTTGATAATGATGAGAAACAACATATGTGATTATGATGAGAAACAACAAATGTGATTATGATTAGAAACAACATATGTGATTAATCTTGGTGCCAAAATGCTGGAAGAAAAAGAAGAGAAGAGGCCCCGTGAACTGCCTCATAAAGCCACTTCATGGAGACCCCCAAGCACCGCCACCTGAAGCAGAGGAGGCAGAACCCTCCATGAACACATTTGACGTTCGAGACCCCTCCACGAAGCACAGGAGGTGAGATGCTCCACGAACACATTTGACATTTGCGACGCCTCTGTGAAGCAAGGATGTGGGCTTCTCCACGAACCCCTTTGACGTTCGTGACCCACTGTGAAGAAACCAAGCCCCTCTTCGCGTCGCGTAAGCTTTGATACACGGTGACTCCTGCCTATAAATACCTGGGTCCCCCTGAGCCTAACATACGGAAAATATGACCTTTCAACTTCCTAGCTCCCAAATCGAGAAGCACCCTTTGCTCTGCAAATCATGAGCTATGCAAGGTACTTTTTCTCTGAGAAGTGTCTCCCCCTTGCCTCATTTTAATCCCCTCTTCCGAGAGGGATGCCTTTCACAAAGCCCAAGGGCATTCACAGAAGAAGGGGATCCACAAGGGGACTCGGGTCATCGCGAAGTTTTTATGATTCGTGAAACACCCCTTATGTACACGTGATCCACATGCCAAGGCAGGGTCACTGTACTTCACAAAGCACATCACTTCACGACACTTTTCTTCATGAGGTGCTTGTGCTCTGTGAGGCAGTGCTCAGTGAATCCCTTTCCACTTTGCAAAGAACCTCCCATATACACCACTTCCCTATGCTAAGGCTGAGGTACCCCACTTCGCGAAGCACACCCCTTCGTAAATTATTTCTACCATGCGGAGTGGCAGAGCTTCACAAGGCCCCTTCATGTGAACCCCTTTTCTTTGCAATTCCTCTTTCTGTGTGACCCTCCAGGTCTGCACGATTTGATTTCAAAGTCCTCTAGACGACACCACCCATTGTGTTGTTTCTCCTCACGCACCTTCGCATAGGCACACTAACGACTATTCCTTCTTCGCATAGCAACACTAACGTGAACCCCTCAACAGATCTCTCCATAACACCCTCTAACCACGACTTTGCTTGTCCCCTCTATGCACCAAGGAGTAGAGGGTACCGGTTTTGTAATCCCTAGGGGTGTGAAGGGTACCCACCTCGTCTGAGCTGTAGGACGTTAAACTGCCAAGCGCCACCGTCCTTAGCACATGATGTTAAACTGTGACCTAGCCCCGTGCCTCGCATGTAGGGTCCCCCAACTTGGACATTCTCCACGCTCACTCATCTACATGGGGATGGGATCACCTCTCACAGGGGATGATATCCTTTTTATCAGAGTGGAATTTGTCCATGGGATAGAGAAGCCACCTTGGTGTAATCCCCTAATCTTTCTTGCAGGAGGTAGCATCCATGCTCCTCCTCACTTCCTCGGTGCCAACACCAGTGATTGTCCTTTGTCGCACCCGGGACTCCACCCTGGAGTAAGTCCCAATCTTCCTCTCCCTGGGCTGCTCTACGCGTAATCCCCACTCCACTTTTCATGGACGCACCTTTCACGATGTGACCGTCAGGTCTCTGCTGCCTCTTGTTTCTCACACTGAGCATGACTCACGTGGGCTTAGAGTTAGCATCGACCGTGGCATCCTACCCAGGAAGCCTAGAGAGTAAGCCCCAAACATCATCCTGAACTATGGGGACTTTGATCCTTTCCAAGGCAAGGTATGTAGGAATCCTCCTTGAGTTTCAAGCCCAACAACCATTGGCCCCGACCACCTCCGTTTCGGTGTGCCAAACCCCTCTCCCAAACTACGGGGACTTTGATCCATGTCAAGGCATGGTACGCAGGAAGCCTCCACGAGGTTCAAGCCCATCATCCATCGGACCCCCAGTCCATCTTCGTGTTGGTTCTCCAAAACACCCCATCCCAAACTACGGGGACTTTAATCCATATTAAGGCATGGTACGTAGGAAGCCTCACGAGGTTCAAGCCCAACACCCATTGGACCCCAAGTCCGTCTTCACGTCGGTTCAACGTCACCCATCCCGAACTATGGGGACTTTGATCCATATCAAGGCATGGTATGTAGGAAGCCACACTAGGTTCAATCCCGACACCCATTGTACCCTTGGTCCATCTTCACGTCGGTTCACCCCCATCCCGCATGACGTTAAATTATATTCCCTGTCCACCCGAACTATGGGGAAATTGATCCGTGTAATGGCATGGTACGTAGGAAACCTCACGAGGTTCATGACCAAAACCCATTGGACCCCTGGTCCATCCTTACGTCAGTTCTCCGACACGTCCCATCCTGAACTACGAGGACTTTGATCCATGTCAAGGAATGGTACGTAGGAAGTCTCTTCGAGGATGAAGCCCGAAACCATCATCCATCCTGATTCATACCCAGGCCACCACATCCCGGGTGAGATCATGCCATCTCATTCCCACCCACAACATTTAGGAATCCGCCCACGTGCTGGCCCCAATATCGGTGTTCCCTCTGAGGGATTCCCCCATCTGATCCACTCTAATCAGTGTTCTGATCAGTCCGATCCATCTCCGTTGGACGTTAAACTTGTAGCATACCCCGTGTTAAACAAAGGAAGATGAGGAAAACCTCAAATACATGCCTATGGAATATGATTCCCCACGTTCAATGTGGAATGCCATGGGCTTCTGAACCCTCGAGAAGCCCTATAATAAGGGAAAGAAAATCCGACGCACCAATGCTCCAATGCCCAGACACGCTAATAATGCCTCAACATGAATACTCCCCCAACTGAAGGTTTCTGCCCTTACTGGACCCCTCAGAATGTCCTAACAGAAGTAGTGTAATTAACCAGCGTCCATGAAAATATGGCACTGGGATGAGTTTCACAAACTACATCTTAATCTATAAGGGAGACCCGAACTAGGTGACAAATTTCGAGGATGAATCCACAGAAGGAAGAACCGACATCCCATAATCCCGTTTTGATCAAGGAGAAAAAATATTTGAATAGAGATTAGATGTTTCCCACCTTTGGAAAGTGGGAATGCAGGGCAACAGAACAGCGCCGACGTCCCCCGAACGTGACGGACGCGCGCGCCCTGACGAAAGCATCAGAAACAGAAATGGTGAACCCTATGTGAAGTTATTCTCATTAATGTAGAGATTAGTAGCGCTCGAGACATCGGTGTATTGACATGTCACCGAATCCAGATATCTGGTGCTAGGCCCCACCGAGAAAATAGTGGGCCTGGCATGAAACTCAGCAGAAGTAGGGGTTGTCAAAATGTTGGGCATCTCGGTCTGCAACATTGTCAGCGTGGATCCCTCTTACTGGTCATAGAAGAAGGAATGGCGCTGGGGAACTGGGTGTCGATTTCTTTTTCTGTTAGTACTAATAAGCTGATCTCCCTGCTTTCAGGAACCTAGTTGCTGCATTAGAAACCCGATCACCTCCTGCCCACCGACGCAGGGGCAGGGGCAATATCAACATGGATACCCCGTACAGTTCTTCCTCTTCTACGATGGCCGTGACTTACAGAACTACTGGGAGGATGTGACCCATCTCACCATCGGAAATTATCCAACGAAGGGTAATCAATGACCTTGTACATAGGTTCGAGGAGGAGGGGGTCATCCCTATGAGGGAAATGGCCTGCCTGGATTTAGAGGTGTCTATGCCTCATTGTCAACGCCACCCCCGAGGGCCGCGCCTGGATCCACAGCTCCCCACTCCAACATTCAATCATTTCGGGAGCCTCTACCCGTAATTCCTCGACGAATCCATGCCCTACGCCGATGAGGTAGGGGATGTTCAGGCCAGCCCGGCCAGAGTTCTGTCCCAGGGGTTCCCAGTGAGGGCCCCCACCAGGCAGTGACTATGTCGCCACCCAGTTCCTCGAGCTGAAGATCTGGTAGACTACCTACCTGCACCACGGATACCGGCCCGGCTGACCCAACGCCAGCATCAGGCACATGCCAAGGAGGGTGCATGTCAAGGGGCATCAACGTCAGCGGCTACTATGGCCCAAGCCACCGCCGAAATGCATCATCCCCCTGCATATGCCGAGTAGGGGCAGCTATACGCCCAACCTTGATCGAGGCCCCATCCACCCCACAGGCAGGCTGGGTCGAGTCTCCTGGTCGCAGGCACAGGCAGTGGCCACTGCTGACTAACCCGCAACAATGTCACCCGGTATGGAGACCCTCCCAGTGAAATTTCCATGGAGGACGCGTGCCCTTCCCGCTTCCATGACAGGCTTGGAGGTACGCCCCGTGCCAGCTTCATCTCGAATGAGGGTCTTCCCCGTGGTAGCAGTACCCCATATGGGGGCCTCTCCCATGCTCATTACACTGGGTATGGAGCGATCCCTCCTGCCACGAACCGCCGGGGTGGGGAAATTGCACATCCAGTCACTCTCTAATGTGAGGACCTTACTCACATCCTCGTAGAATCCAACAAAGGCCCTACTCATCCTATAAACTAGAGGGGTGGAGACCAAATTCACTTCACCAGCACCCAGCACGGAGGTCCTACCTGTGTTCGGTCCAATCAGTATGGGGACCTGCCTCACCCTGATGTCACCAAGGGAACTGGGCATGGAGGTCCTACCCGTGCTCCCATCAGTTCCAGTGGGGGTCCTACCCGCACACGCACTCAGCACGGAGGTCCTCCCCATGTCCTCTTTGACATCTGCCTCAGTGCTCCTCGCACCCTGGCCCACTCAGGAAAAAGTACTCCCCGCCCCAACACTAGTAAGGCCGAAAGACCTCCTCATGCCGTGAATTTTCCCTTCCCCTAAGAGCCATTCTGGGGCAGGAAGGTGGGTTGTCGCTGTCGTAAGAAGAAAACTGAAAAGCTTCAGACTAAGATCAAACCGGTTTGTTTCTTAGATTCTGAAGCAGAGTATGACTCTGTGGTGGAACCCTCCCCTCGATCCTCCATGTCGAGGACCGAGGCAGGAACACGACATATCAGCCTCATCCTTCCGGTGTGTGAAGTCCACCGGATTCCCATCTCTATTCATAGGTACATCCAGGAGGAGTAAATTTTGGGAATCCCACATGTTCTAACCATGCAGTCGCCTCTGTCATCACCAGAAGCGCCCTCTACCTTGACCAGAGAACATGGAGAGCTATTCTGGGGACCGATGGCAGTTGAGCAATAGTGTGACCTATCGCCGGCAACCTTAGTCCCGACACCAAAAATTGTGGATATTAGCCATTCATATCGTTAAACTGTGGCCAAGTCACCACACTCCTCGGAGGATATCCCGGAATTCGGTGGCCAGTCGGCTCGTTCTCTGTATTCTCTGCCACCCAGTCTACTATCTTGGCGGTCCGCCTCAGTACTGCCACTGGTTCCTCATCCGCCTTCGGTTGACGAGTGGGGTAACACGGGGCCAAACCCTGAGTCTGAGCCTAGGAGCTTATGGGACATTCTTGTAGCAGATCCCTTCCCAGAGAAGTTCTGGCCGGCGACAGCGTCATATTTTTGTGCACCGGAATCCCTCACCCTAGAGAAAGTCGGGTGCTTCCGTCAAACCCTATGGTCAAAAAACTTCCGTCATCGTTATCATCGGGTGGTGTACCCCAGAAGCCAAGTGCACTTTGAGGAAATTGGCGAGCAATGTCATTTGGTTGATTTGGCTGCACTCCCCGTGGCCCAGCGCCCAAAGTCACCAGGTCTCCAGAGGACCCTCCAACAAAGATGAGTTTAGTGTTTCAAGGTACTCCGCAAAATTATCAGGGAGGCTACCCCCCACGTGCAAGTCCATGGCTGGGGGAATTATGCTACCCACCTCTTCAGCCCTATTCGACAGTAGCCTGACTCGCTATGCGATATTGAGGACATTCCCCCAGGAAGGGTCACGGTCCACATGGTCGATGTCGTAGACAAGGAGGATGACCTGGAATTTCTCGATGGAGACATACACCCTGAGGGTGTTCCACCACTGTTGGACCCACCGGGACAGATTACTCGTCAGTAGAGGAACCTCCTAGGTCTCCCTGCGCCCACCGAGACTTTGATACTCATCCAGAATTTTGGTAAGGGTAAAGAGCATGTTGGAGCTGTCAAGCACTCCGATCTGTCTGCCTCAGTGCAGAAGACGGAGAAAGTCCCCGAGAAGGCCGTGTTGCACCAGAAACATGCTGATCAGAAGAGGTTGGTTGAAGAACTCCTGGATGAACGCGCTGTAGAGCGACGAACCGACTATGGTGATCCAAGGACGGGGTAGGAACCACTTCCCCCCGGCGAGATGCCTCCGGGAAACCCTGATCATACCGTTCCTGCAGACAGGGTTGAAGTCGGAACTCACTACAAGAGGGCGCGATACGTCCCACCAAACCCTCCCGAATGGCGTGACTATCCGAGGAATCTGGATCGGGTTCCCCCAGCTGCCCCACAGGCCACACCACCAGTCGATCCACGAGCCGTTGAACCCATATACCATGTCGATGAGCCCGACAACACACTCGTGGTTAGGGATCCCCGTCAAGATAGAGACTCCTTCCCAGACGATCCAATGACGGTACTCATCGGCCATCTTGAGGCATTGGAAAAGTGGCAAGTGGCTATCCCACTAGATGGCAAGCCATATCCAGCATGGGTGGATGATATTCCTGCACCCCCAGGTTTTAGAAATCCCACTTTCTTGCCCTTTAACGGGACAGGGGACCTGCCGCAGCACCTGTCCCACTTTTCCTCGTGGTGTGGCCCCATGTTGGAAACTCCAGCACAGTAGGAAGCTGCCAAGATCCAATGTTTTGTGCAGACATTGGAAGGCCATGCGTTTGTCTAGTACAACCAACTCCCCATTGGATCGGTGACCGGTTGGGTGGATATTCACTGGCAATTCCTATACCAGTTCATCTCCACCACACGGAAGACCAGCATCGCAGACCTCTTCAGGTGCTAGCAAAGGCCCAATGAGCGAGTCGCAAACTTCATCGCCCGGTGGAAGGGGCTCACATAATCCCTCAACATTCCACTGACTCAAGATAAATTATTGACGATGTGCATAGGAAATGTCAAAACAGAACTAGTTCCTTCCCTGATCTCTCAGAACTACACCAGAGGGTTTCGAGACTTCTCAGATAAGGCCCAGTGTCTCGAGGAAGCTCTGCAACCGGCTAGTCAGGTATGTTCGCTGCCCCCTATGATCCCAGCAAGGAGGGATTCCAAAGCCGAGCCCGCCATGGTGGCCCAAATAGAAGCCCCCAGGCAGCTATAATGGCTACCAGTAGCACCAAATCCACAACCTCACAGAGGCCCGCCACCACAGGTGCAACCTCCTGCCCAGTAGTGACCACCTCAGAATCGGTAGGTTCCCCCACACAACGCACCACCGCTGCCTAGGTGGGATAATCAGGCTCCACCTCTTCAGTATGCTCCTTCTGCCCCTCGTCAGGGCCAGCCTCCCAGAGCCCCCTTACCAGACAGAAGGAATCAGACCTACTCGTTCAATGAGGATCAGGTTCCAGGTTATTTCTGTAATACCTTGGAGCAAGGGATCGTGCGACTGCCTGAGTGCAGAA
Source organism: Viscum album (assembly GCA_963277665.1). NCBI lineage: Eukaryota > Viridiplantae > Streptophyta > Magnoliopsida > Santalales > Viscaceae > Viscum > Viscum album. The sequence continues at coordinate 732,840,054 of OY728155.1, forward strand.
GGCCAGAAGAGGAAAATCTCACTAATCACCCCAACTAATGCCCCTACCATCAGATTCTAGGTCACACCCTTAAGAAGTGCTATGTATTTAAAGACTCGCTCCAAGAACAGGTCGATAAAAACATAGTCAGGCTGGGCCCGTCCCCGAGAAAAGTGGCAGGTGTCTTTATGAGGTCAGAAAGCGGTAGCGACGACGAAGGTGAGTGGTAGAAGGTTCCTAGCTACGGATCCTAGTAGTATGATGACTGGATGGCTTGTAAAATGGTCTCTCAAACCCATGGCATTATCCGTGCATGCTTGAACCATCCGTAGCCTTTAGAAGCGACAGCCACCACTTCTGCATCATCATCTCAACCGACCTCTTCTAATAAGAGCAAGCATCGATGGCGCAAGAAAAAGAAACGTGCCCCACCAATGCCACCATCATCTCACACTCTCAGTGACTTCATTCCCCCTGAGATGGGGGTCCCTCTAAGAATCTGCCCTGTGGTGGATGACACTTCGAGTGATAGTCAGGGGTATGCTTTAGTTAATACCATGGAGTTGTTAAATCCCAATACGACTCCCGACGAGGGGGAACGCCAGAAAACCCCCCCCAACGTCCCCAGCTGACACCAACGTCGACGAAGCCGTGGCGATGTGGTTCGTCAAGGCACGTTAGCTGGCACTTTCAGCCAGTCTGTGCATGCCACTGAGACCAGATAGCAGGCCCAGCGCAAATCTCAGCATGCACAACCTCCTCATATGGTGTCCTCAGATCTACCCCCACCGCCGTTTGTGCTACTAGATCAGGCAGAGCTACCTCGTCCGTACCGCGACCAGTCTCGCCGTGGTACATGCCAATCTCAGTTTTCCGGTCCTTATCTGGCATCTACTCTTCAGGCCTCGACTAGTGAGCAACGAGACATACCCAACACTAGCCAGCCATTGGTCTAGCCGATAGGGCCTGCCGTGCCTCCAATCGCAGAGCGGCCTCTTGTAAGTAGAGGTTCGCGCCTGGCATGAAAGTACAATGTCCTCAAACATCTCACTAGAATTCTACCGAGGATCTCTATCATTTCTCCTATCATCTAACATGTGTGAGGCACTCGCCGAGGCTTTATGGAGCCCCCTCCAGTATGAGACGGAAGTAGCAGCTGCAGAATCCTTCCATGTTGAGGAAATTGAGAACGCCGAATGCTAGCCAGTTATCTCGTTCTATAGTGAAGACGAAGACCCTCCTATATAAGGGAACATTCTTCCATTGTACACCACTGGCTAGTTCAATGGGATGGAAGTCCGCATCGTTCTTGTGGACATGAGCTCTGGGATTAACCTTATCCTGACTCAGACACTATGGAAGCTAGGGTTGTCTGAGGATGATTTAACTCCCTCCGACCTAAGAATCCAGGGATACGACAGGACTGAGCAGACCCTGGTCAACATGATCTATTTTAAGACCTAGTTCGGGGGACTAGTTTCCTGTATCGAATTCATGGTTGTCTCCGAGGGCACCACATACAATGCATTGATGGGCAGGCCGTGTCTCCACCTTCATGCAGCGGTCCCTTCATCATATCACCAATACCTCAAATACTCCCTCAATGGTCGAGTAGGCGTGATCCAAGGAGATGCGTCTCCTTTTGCCTCTTGTGAAGCCCTCTATTTGGACGTTGACTATTACAAGAGTAAGGATAAGAAGGTTTTGGCAAGTGAGATTGAGCTCTCCACAGTCACAACTGACCCTTGGGCAGGTCTGGATGACGCCTACGTCTTCCCGATCCATCGATTGGAGGCCATGACCCCCCGAAATGGGGAAATTATTTGTTGTACATGGTAAAAGAGGAAGGCATACCCCCCAAGTCCAAGCGACGATGGAAAATCACCTCATACTCCTACACAAACCAGGCTCAAGTGATCCCGGAACCTCTTACCCCAGTACGGTACCAGGATGTCTACCCCATAGCGATGGCGGTACATCATATGTGTCTATTCTACTGGGTTGGAATTAACCGGCTCAAACCAACATGCCACTATTGTTTTGATATCATCAAGCGTGGACCCTTAGGTCGATGACCAGATTGGATCGGATCAACTACCTTCATCGCTATGGTCTCAGCAGCACGTGAATCTCAGGATATACTGTCCACTGCCGCCCAAGCTAGCACCAGCCTCCTGTAGGGATTTTCTGACCCAGGGGAAGCTTCCCTTGCTGGGGATCCATCTATAGTTGATGAAGAGGATTTGGAGGATGCTCCCCTGCCTTTGAAGAAGGAGTCGATGCTACAGTCGACGAGTTGGTACAGGTGAACCTTGATAGCGAGGTGGACCTCAGACCCACATTGATCAGTGCAGCCATGCTCCTCGAGGAGTAGCAGTAGTACATAGACTTCCTGAAAAAGCACCATGACATGTTCTTTTGGAGTTACGATGAGATTCCAGGACTAGATCCTTAGGTGGCCGTCCACCGCCTCGATCTCCCGGTAAATCAACGCGGGTTCAAGAAGCCTCCCTGAAAGATGCACCCTTCTCATGGTGCCATGGTTGAGGCCGAAGTTGACAAGCTCATCTGGGAAAAATTCATTAAGGAATTCAAGTACCCCAAATGGCTGGCCAACATTGTGCCAGTCAGTAAGAAGAACATGCAAATCAGAGTCTGTATTGACTTCCGCGATCTCAACCACTACTTTCCGAAGTACGAATTTCCACTTACAGTGATAGAATTGTTGATTGATGCTACGACCGGGTTCCAAGACCTCACCTTCATCGATTGGTATTTTGGGTACAACCAGATCCGGATGGCCCCCGAAGATGAGGGGTCCACCGCTTTCAGGGCCCCCACGGTACTTTCTGTTTCTAGGTTATGCCCTTCGGCCGGAAGAAAGTTGGTGCCACCTATCAGTGGGTCATGCACCATATATTCAATCAGATTCTCGGAACATTGGTGGCATTCTATGTGGACGATCTGGTGGTGAAATCTTTCCAGCGCCAGGACCATCTCAAGGACCTTGAGAAGGTGTTTGGTTTCCTTGGTTCCCACCACATGAAGATGAACCCGCTTAAATGTGCCTTTGGGGTCACCTATGGAAAGTTTCTTAGCTTCATTGTCAGATACCAGGGCATCAAGATCAACCCAGAGAAGATCAAATCCATCATCCAGATTCCCTCGTGAGTAATATTCGAGAGCTTCGAGGATTTCAAGGCTACTTAACCTACATACTCCGATTCATTGCGAACTTGGCCGGAAAGTGTAAGCCCTTTTCTCGAATCATGAAGAAGGGAAACACCTATGAATGGGATGGAGAGTGCCAGACCGTGTTCGAGGAAGTCAATCCGTATCTGCTATAGCCTCTAGTCTTGATTCCACCCATCACTGGAAAGTCGTTGGTCCTTTATGTGACCGCCTTGGAATGGTCTCTCGGTGCCCTGCTCGCCTAGAAGAATAATGAGGGGATAGAGAATAGTCTCTACTACCTCAGCCGCATGCTCCTTGATATGGAGACTAGATACATTCCCACCAAAAAGAGCTTCCTCGCACTGATATTCACAGTAATGAAGCTATGACATTACCTGCAGCTCCCCGAGGTACAACTGGTATCACGGGTAGATCCGCTGATGTACATACTGAACTGCCCCACATTGACAGGTAGTCTAGCTATGTGGGAAGTGATTCTCCAGCAGTTTGACATAATGTTTCTCCCCCAGAAGGCTATTTAGGGACAAGCATTGGAAGAATTCCTCACTGCCCATCTAGCTCCTACCGACCAGTCCCTGGACCTCGATTTCCCCGATGAGGCAATCCTCTCGGTGGATCAAGTCACACCGTGTTGGTAGATGCATTTCGATGGTGCTGCCTAAAGCCCCACCGGCTGAAGGCTAAATGATCCCAAGCTCAATAGGGTAGGCCTGGGTATTGTCTTCATTACCTTGACACATGCCATTATTCCATACTCATTCCTGCTGTTGGAAGGCTTCACCAATAATGAGGCAGAGTATCAGGCCCTCATTACTGGCCTCGAGCTAGCCCTTGAGATCGAAGTGCCTCATTTTCATGTGAAAGGGGACTCCGAGCTAGTCATTAAGCAGGTCGATGATGAATATTTTGTCAGGAATCTAGAACTCATACCATTTTTGGAGCGCACACTCCAGCTAATGGCCCAGATCTCTTCTCAGCCCGAAGTGGCTCACGTCCCCCGATCTTAGAATGGTCAAGCTGACGCCCTGGCTGGCCTAGCTACGTCACTTGCAGAGCCCGATAAGGATGACCTTATTATCCATGTGGCACATCAGAGGGAGGTTGCTCCTATCTCTCCGGATAATGGCGATGGCCAACATGTAGGTCACCTGACTGCAGGCGCCTCCACGTCAGGACCCCCAGGTCCCCAAGACGCAATGGTCGAAGCGATTCCCAACTGGAGAGCCTCTTTTGTTGAGTACCTCAAAAATGGTTATCTCCTAGTCGATCAGTCCGAGCGTGAGTGAATCCGATGCATCGTGTTACAGTTTATCCTCCAGGACAGTCCCAGTCTTGAGAGGATCCTCTACATGTGTGGGTTTGATTGAATTAGCCTCCATTGAATTGAAGGAGTTGAGATTCCACAGGTCATGCATGAGGTTCAGGGCGGTTCTTGTAGTGCCCACCAGGCTGGGCTGAAACTGTCTCACCAGATCTGGAGATTGGGGTATTTTTGGCCCTCCATGATCCATGACTGCATCGAGTTTTCTAAAAAGTGCCATGCATGTCATGTTCATGCCAACTTCGTACATCGGCCACTAGAGCCCCTGCACAATACCATGTACTCTTGGACCTTTGCGGTGTGGGTACTTGATGTCGTGGGACTGTATCCACTGGAGACAGCTCGCCAGTACCTGTACATCCTGACCACTACGGATTTCTTCTCCAAGTGGGCAGAGGCAGTTCCACTCAAGGAAGTCAAGGATCGATCCATTTTCGATTTTGTGATCTCCAAAATTATCTACTAATTTGGAGTCCCTCACGCCATGATCACCAATCATGGCACAAACTTCCGAGTATCTGAGTTGAAGAAATTGTATACCAAGTACAATATCTATTCTAACCACACCTCCCGCTATCATGCACAAGAAAATGGAAAGATCGAGGTATTCAATAAGACCCTATCTAACATTTTGAAGAAAATGGTTGGTCATAACAAGAAGAGCTAGCCGAACAAGCTCCCCAACGCCCTCTGGGATTATCAAACAATGACTCGTAATTCTACCCAGGTTACCCCATATTCCCTGGTGTACAAAACTGAGGCCGTCCTGCCCATTGAGATTCAGTTTCCCTCATTGTGCACAACAGTATATGATCAGTAGATTCCAGATAAGGTAGCTGAAATCTGTCTAGCTGAATTGGAAGCACTTGACGAGAGTAGACTCCGTGCCCTACAAAATCCGGAACGGCACGAGAACAAGATGTCTAGAGCCTTGAAAAAGAAGGTTTGCCTCTGCTCTTTTCTACAAGGTGACCTGGTATTGGCCCTCCGAGCACCAATGATCCCTGACAGTAAACCACCCAAGTTGGAGCCCAAATGGGAAGGACCTTACATCATTCACAAGGTTTACTCCAATGGCGCGTACTCCATGGTTACTATGGATGGTGAGCGTATAACTCCTCCCACCAATTCCAAGTTCCTAAAGAAATATTTTTCCTGAGCCTCATGGTCCTACACGACCTTAAACTGGACAGTTCCGCATGACCCTAAACTGCACGATGGTCCTGCATGACCTTAAACTGTCCAGTCCTGCAAGACTTTAAACTGTTCATCGTCCTGCATGATGTTAAAATGCATCTTAAGAACTACATATGGCTTGAATATCAACCTTATGGGATACGTAGGAATGCTCAGATGCTTCGTTTTGAGACCAGCCCCAAACTCTTCTCTTCGACTATCCCTCCTGGGTATAGTTCTCTCGAAGGATACTTACATGATATGGGATTCCTCATCCCCACTCATACAAGGGTTCTAATGGTCACACCATGTGACCAGTCCCGTTATTCTATCCTCCCACGTCCTCATCGCAAGACGTTAAACTGCATGGACTTCAAGAACTACGCATGAATTGATTCCCATCCTTATGAGATACGTAGGAATGCCCAGACATTTTGTCCGTTGACCCAGCCAAAACTTCAGAATCTTTCTCCGGGACAAGATGTATGAAAGGGTGCAATTTTTTCCCAATTCACCTAGAGCTAATCTCAATCCAGCCATACGTCCCACTCCCTGGAGACTTTCGCCTATTTTAGAGATGGGTACAGCTATGCTTCACATACTCCTTGACTGGGATTCCATCACCTTCCCCATACAGAAGGGCCCCTGAATGGTATGGATGCTAGGCCTAAGGGCTCTCTTACCACTTCGGGCCGGTGCCCTCGAGGATGTCGAGATACAAGCCGATACAAGTCCCGCATTTCGAATGTGGTCAGCAGTCGATGCTCATTGGTTGCTCCTATTTCAGGCCACTATAGGGATGTTGTTTTTCAAACGTGGTCAACAGCTATCCTGGATCATTAGGGTCGCACCAAGATATCCCAAACATCGAGTGTAGTGGTTAATTCTACCCCATTGTATCCCCAAGTGATGAACTCCCTCTGGGCGGTGCCAATTGTCAATCCCCATGGCCTTTTCGGGCCCCCGACCCAGGTTCTCTCTTATGGGATTGTGTGGTGTGGTATGGGATTATGTTCTCATTCATGTTGGGTTGTTCACCACACCGTACACATCCTCGGATGAGATACCTTATCCCCTTATATTTTTCACTACAAGATGTTAAACCGCAAGTTGGTAAGGCCTTCCTGACCGAGGCCTAGCCTCAGGCCTCTTGGATTTTTCGGGCCCCCGACCCAAGTTCTCTTATGGGAGCATACAACGTGGTGTGGGATTATGTCCTCATTCACGTCTGGTTACTCACCATGCTGTACAATGCCCTTGTCTAGGGAATTATACTCCCCATATCATCTTCACTGCAAGACGTTAAACTACAAGTTGGTCAGGCCTTCCTGACTGAGGCCCATCCTCAGGCCCCTTGGCCTTTCTGGCCCCCAGCCCAGGTTCTCTTATGGGGGTGTACGATGTGGTGCGATATTATGTTCTCATTCATGTCAGGTTAGTCGCCGTGCCATACACCCCCCTCGTTGGGGTATCTTACCCCTAGTGACTTCAAGAACTATGTGTGGATTTATTTTCATCCTTATGGGATACGTAGGACCACCCAAATGTCTAGACTTCAGGTCTAGCCTCATCTCTCGGAAATCTCCATTTCACCTCGGCCCCTTGGACTACCCTTCCCCAGAGAGGGGAGTATATGGCGTGGCATGGGATTATTTCCTCGTTCACGTCTGGATTTTAATGATCACACCATGTAACTCCCACTACTAAGCATCCTCATCGAACCTCTTTGGCAGTTCATCAATGTGCCTAAGGGTACTCTTGTTTAGTACCTAGAATTTTGGGTCCTATTCGAACATGCTTCCACCCATTTCCCAGGCTTCTTGTTCCCCTTCATTATGGCTTCCATCACCTTTCACATCCAAAGGGACCCCCCCGAATGACATGTATGCTCGGCCCAAGGGACCTCCTACCATCACTGGCCAACATTCTTGAGGGTTTCAAACAACCAACTAATACAAGTCCCGCATTGCGAATACGATCAGCGGTTGATGCACATTTATTGTTCCCATTTCAGGTAACACGATAGGGATAATGCGTTTGCACCACAATCAACAGTAATCCTCAATCATCATGCCAACCTCATTAATCCCAAGATATCAGTTACATGATTCACATCCTTATCCACCTCAGCATGTCCGAGTAAACCTCCAACACTCTTGACACTATTCCTTAGTGCACATCTGCATGTTAGGGGAAAAAATACCCATTAAGGGCATCATTTGGGACTCCACACTGATTTCCTTTTGATGGGAATTCCAGGTATTGCAATAAAGATCTTCCTCTTTTGTTTCCCACACTGAGTTTGACTCACGTGGGCTTAGGGATCAGGTCGAGGTCTGCGCTTAATTGGGGAGTTTCCACACCTCTATGGTCCGACCTCTAAGAACATAAACTAAGATCTCCTCAGAACTAAGTACGACTTGATTCCTAACCTCATGGGATATGTAGGAACTCCCAGTCCTCTTGTCTTTGGGTCCAGCTTGAGTTAGGATAATTTGTATTTTTTGTCCCACCTTCGAGAATTTGACTACGGGACCGTGTGGTGTGGTATGGGATTATCTCCTCATTCACGTCGGGTTTGCAATAGCCGCACCACACACACCCCATTCTAAGAATCATACCTATTATTTCCCGTCCCACACGACATTAAAATGCACCATCTAGAACTATGAATAGCATGATTCCCATCCTTATGGGACATGTAGGACCACCCAGACGTCTCGTTTTTGGGTCCAGCTCAGCTGGGAGCTAGTTTCTCAGGCCCCTTTCACTCTCACCCCTATTTGGGCCCCTTGGACCGAGGTTCCCCTCTCAAAATTACGTACAGTGTGATATTGGATCATTTCCCCATTCACGTCGGGTATGGTTTATTGCATCGTACACATTCCCCACCTAGCGTCATCTCTACCACGGCTGCGCTGCATGAAGTTAAAATGCATTCTTGGTCCTATCACATGAACCTAAACTGTGACATTATCATCCTGGCCGCATGAAAAAAATGGCACTACATTGTGATGACCTCATCGTAGAGGACATCACGTTGGGTATTGGACATACGCCATTCCATTTTTCAATGCCTACTACGGATTCATTCTTGTGGTGATGCCAGGGCCTGCTACCCTTGGCCTATCACTTCACAAAAAAACCACTCAACTTAAAGGAATAACAAGATTTATCAAATACCGCTTCTTTTTGTGTGAGGGCCACATTCACACTCCCCTTTTCCCTAGAACTGGTACCCTACCATGCCCCATAAGAACTATATGAATATTGATCCCCATCCTCATGGGGTATATTAGAATGCCTGTGAACTTTTCCTCAGGCCCATCTCAACTCTCGTTTTCAGTCCCTCGACATAAAAAACTCTCTGAGGAACACGTGGTGGTCGGAACCCCAAGTTCCCATTCATGTCGGGTATTTGTAGTTTCCCCACCGCGTGTCTCCTGTGTTTCCTACCATCCATGGTATGAGTTCTACGACCCTAAACTAAGATATCCCCATGGGAAGGGAATCAATTCCCTATATTTAATACATCTCGTTGTCGTATTAAGGTGTGTTTTGACGAAGAGACCGAAGTGTGAGATTTTCATGGAGACATTACCCTCCTTCCATGTCCAAGATTCATGAGATCGCTATTTGGATCCTCATCCTCTTCCATATCCGAAGGGACCCCCTAACGGCCTGGTCCCATACTGCCTCGGCTCACCTACCGTCCCGGCCCAACGCCCCTAAGGATCTCAGAAGACATTTGAGACAGGTCCCGTGTTTCGAACATGGTCAACGGTCAACCCTCATTTGTATGCCCCCATTCCAGGATAATGCGATATGGATACTTTGTTTCTACCATGGTCAATAGTTTTCCTCCATCATCACACCACCATTACTGTGGTCCAGATTTCGAGCTTCATGGTTCACACATTTCCACCTCCCCACGGTCAAGTGGAATTCCAACACACTCGGCTTTACCTCTTCGCGCATCTAGGTGCGCTACACGGATGAGTTAGCATCATTAGGCCAACATTCACCGAGCATCCCTTAGTTCTAACATATTTTTTCCTGTGTCAGGAAGTTCCCCCATTACTTATTGTTTCTCACATCGAGCATAACTCACGTGGGCTTAGTAGTTTTGGTAGGATGTGTACCGGTGCAACCAGGCTTCTCATCGTCCCGCATGATGTTAAACTGTTCTTCTAGAACTACGTATAGCTTGATTCTCATCCTCATGGGATATGTAGAGACACCATGATATTTTTCCTAGCGTCTAGCCCAGGAATCATAAATCATGTTCTTCCCCCTTTACAGCCCCCTGTCCGGACCCCCCGTAGGGAACCAAGTAACTGCAATTTTGACCCGAACAAGTTCGGGATGCCCCACAATGGCATTAGGAAGTGAAAACCCCCCTCATCAGAGAGGCCCTGTCTGAAAGAAGGAATGATCCATGATCAAACCGATGCATCCATCCAGTGTGCTTCCACCACAGTGGCATAATTTCAAGAGTGTTGGATTCTGTTCGAACAAACCCTCACTCCACAGTCCAATCTTTGTGTGCTTCTTACTCAAACCCTCATCCTCTTTCACATTTAGAGGATCCCCCTAAACTGAACAGATGCTCAGCCTATTGCCCACCTATTGTCATGGGCCAACGTTCCTGAAGACTAATGAGTAGCATTTTGAGTCAGGCCCCGTGTTTCGAACATGGTCAATGGTCGGCCTTCATTTGTTATCCCCATTTCAGGCAAACGAAATAAGGATACTGTGTTTCGAACATGTTCAATAGTTATCCTTCATTATCATTCTACCCCCATAGTGTTCCGGATTTTGGGTATCATGATTCACACCTTCCACTTCCCTATGTTCGGACTAATCTCAACGCCCCTGGCATTACCCCGCCCGTGCACTAGAGCACACCGGAAGAACGACTCGTCAATTGTTCTGAGGTCCTGACCCTCCGATTAGGCCTCTCCCATATCTTTCTAAAAGATATGAATTGGTTTCCTAAACCCCGAATGCCCGAAGCTTGGTCGACGCATTATGTTAAGATGGAATAACATGGTGATCACCCCTTGTTTCTCACATTGGGCTCGACCCGCGTGAGATTAGGGACTGACCACTGAACATTTCACGAATATAACAGATGTGTAAAAAGACAAACTCGATAACAAGACTCATGTATTCTATGGAATTAAATAAGTCAAAAAATGAAAGAACAGTTGCGATTTTTCCATTCTTACAGCACTCGGGGGTCTATTTCTCCCATGGACGGGTTGACCCCATCAAAAGAGAGTTGTAGTTTCACCACCCTATGAATTGTGGCATCCAGGAGTTGATGTCGCTAGCTCAACTCCCACTTCTCCTTAGCAGCGATGGGGTGCAATTCATCGGCCTCAGTTTGGGCTAGCTCTACGTTAGCCTGAATAATCACCATTTCTTCGGAAGATTTCCTCATACGCTCTTCTACCTCTGCGAGCTAGGCCCTAAATTGCAAGATCATCTCTGATTTTGTGTTAAGAGAGGATGAGTGCTGATCTGCCAAGATCTGTAGTTGTTGGATCTCATTTTAATCCTCTTGAAGATTCTTGATGTTCGTCGCCTTCCTCCACTTCCAGCCCATGCTCAGGCCGCAATCATACTCCTAGATCTTCTCCTCTATAAGATCTCGGATGAGCAGGTGAGGGCGCTGGGCATCAACTCCCCTAGCACACAGTCCGCACAACCACGAGCGAAGTCTGTCCATCTCATCTTGCCATAATTCCTGGGGGGTCTTTTCAAAAAAGTGCACAATCAGCTTCTATGATTGGTGACAGGCTATATCATAGTCCTCTTCGGAGGCCGTATCATCCCAGTCCGTGTGGTTGGTAGGCTCGTATGGGGGCACACCCTCAGGAAATAATCAATGAGATCTGCATCTGGCCTCAGATCAGGCGTGAAATCTGGAGTCGGATCAGGCATGGAGGGACTTGGGTTGACCAGTCGATCCACATCGTCGGACCCCACCTCAATAACCTCAGGCACAACCCCGCTGGTAGTCCCACCAATGATAGGGAGCACTGTAGCTCGAGTGGGATGGGTATCTATCTCCACAATTACTAGCATGCCCCTGGGAGGGGCGCTGCCAGAAATCCCGACCAACCTCACTGTAGCAGCCCATGCCAGTCAAAGAACTATACATAACAGAGAAGGGAATGCACATCAATTGAAACGACCAACTTATGGCAGTGATGTGCTCAGTAGAGAGGACTTATAGATATCAAACTCCTGCTTCCGCTCCGGAGTTGATGTTGATGGGACCCCGAAGCGTGGCCCTCCATATATTGTCGTAAGGTCAGGAGATTCTGGAGAAGCCACCTCGGGTGTCCTAGCCCCGCCATACATAGAACTGGACGAGACCACAAGTGTGTGTTCCGAGGGTCCTGCATTAGCACCCGCCAAGGGGTGAGCATGAGGTCTATGAACAAGGTCCTATTGCATGGTTCAAATGTTGGTGAGAAGTCCATAATGACCTGAGAGTAGACCCTGAGGAAAAAAACTTGGAATGTTACCTCGAGAGCCTCCGTGAAATCGTCAAGACCCGAGTCTTGATCGCCGACTTCGTCTTCCTCCAACAGGCTCCCTCCACCAGCCTCATCCCCCCAAGAGGATTATTCTAATTCTTCCGGTAGGGGGAAGAACTCTCTCAGCTAAGTAGCCAATAGCTGTGGGGGAACCATTCGATCTAACAATACCCTTACCTAGTCTGTCATTGGACATGAGCACCCTTGGAATGAATCAAGTCCTCCAGCTCAGCGAGATATTGCTCCACCTCCACCAGGGATACTGCGAATTTGGCCTAGATAGGGCCTATACCTGGTTAATCCATCCCAAGGCGGTTAAGGTGTTGCCACATCTCAGGTGGGCCGAGGAATTGCTGGTTGACATCCCAAATTTCCTAGGCATCTGAGAAAGTAGCATCCTCTGGCATGTCGATATGGCACAACCGTTTTCCTTGGGCCTGCATAGATATCATGCAAAATCTCCTCAGTGGATGCCCCTCTCGATGGGTCTGCTCTCTTGGGACCACCGGATCCGCTGCCGCTATTGGATCCGCTGCCACTGCCTCACCCTCAGCTGGTGCAGGTCTTGCCACCACAACAACCCCACCACCGCGAGAGGCCCTTTCCGCTTTCCAGCCTCAACCTCGAGATGGGGAAGGCCCGCCATCACCAGCTTAAACAGTTGGCTACTTGAGCATCTCTCCCAGATAATCTTCCTCCCAACTTATGGCATACTCCTTCACCAGTCTGAAGGAGACAGTAGGCGGAGGAAATGCATTCTGTATTTTCCCGTCTTCCCATGTGAACATGAGCCACAATTGCCTCATCACAAATTGGTGTTCCTCGTGGCGCACCTCCCAGTAGACCTGCGGAGTCAGTCACTGCATGCACCAGAATTGCCTTGAAAACTGGTATGGGGTGTACGGATCACAGAGAGGCTCGCGGTCCATCCTTGCCACCAGGACTCCACCTCAAAAGGCTAGGATATATCCCCATTGCTCTTCCATCCCCCGACCATTGTCTATGAATACCCCCGTCGGTAATGGAAACAGGTTAAAATTAAACTCGTCTGCCTTCTATACCCGGTTTAGTACCAATGATACAATCAATTTGTCTGGAAATCACCTGATAGATTTTAGGATATATGGGAGGAAGTTTGATCCCAGAGGCAAGATGGGGTTCTGGTTTTCGTAAACCTCCCTGATGTGCGCCACAATCCACCCATACAGAAGATGGAAGGGCCCACATATCCTCTGCGTCCTCTTTCCCTCGCTAACATGCCATAGCATCTTGTACAGTCTGGCAAGCATCAGAATCCCCAGATTGACCCGCCCTCCTGTGGCCAGCATGTATGACATGATAAATGTGCTAGGCCGCACCCCCCATGTTGGTATCCCTCATTGGTAGGATCCAACCATAGATAAGGGCCACAATAAATGATGCTAGTCTGACTATCAGCTGTTGTTTGGTATTGACACTGAAAACCCAGGTCTTCCACTATCTTTCCTCCAAGAGCCTCCAATACAAATGCTCCTTGCCTCGTTGAGCCCCCTTCGGGCAAGTCCGAGGCCTCGCGGGAAACTCTCGATCCTCAAGGAAGTTCAGAAACTGCTTGAACCGCCACCTAAAGTGGACGTCTTTCACCACTTGTTTGTCTTCCCTGGGGACCGGCCCCATCACTGCCATCGCTAGCCGTGGAATCTGCTCTGGATCCTCCCACTCACTCATTACAGGGAGGAACTCATAGTACATAGCCCCCAAGATTGGGACCCCTAAAATCTGATGGAAATCCCACAGACTGATGCCGACATCCCCATGGTGCAGGTGAAACGTGTTGGTCCTAGATGACCATCTACCGAACAGCTTCGGTAGATATATGTGGAATTGGGAGGCCCATGCCACCTCATACAAACCCACTCTCCTCAGCTCAGCTCCAAACTCATCACACGAGGCGCCTACCCAGTAGGCCCATGCCCAATCGTCTGTGAAGTTTCTGCCCTGGCGTAGGTCCCACTCCCCGGACCACCCCCTCTTCGGATCCCTCAATACTGCCTTTAGTATTTTTTGGTACAGAGGAGGAGACATCTCTAGCTGAAATGCCTACCTATCGATGTTGTTCAGGTGGTTGTATAGGCAGTCAGCAATGATGGGTGTGAATTCATCCGGTGCATGATTACCAGTCACCCTGAACCATTGGCGATGGCATACCATGCTCTTAAACCAGTAAGCTAGTTCGTCCCTACTCTCCTCAGGAATGAAGACATCGTCCCTCAGCCCGAAGCCAAACAAGGGCAGCCTCTTTCATAATGGATAGTTCTTCTGGCTCTCTGATAGTAGCTCCATCAATGAATTACGGTCCGAGTGGCTACGGACCAACTCTCATAAACCCAGAAAATTTTCCATCTCATCCCTCCGGGAGGTGTCGGAAAGCACACCCTGGGAAGCTTCTTGATGGGCCATTTGGCTTTCAGACTCGGACAATTTTCAGGCCGGGTCATGAAGCCTATTTGCGGAATTCGTTAACAAAGCTGATTCGCGGAGCCTAGCCTCGGCCTGCAAGTGCACGGTCATGTAGCGCTGTCACGGAGTAAAAAAATTGTGATTTTCCGTGAATACCGATTCGCGGAGAGCAGTCACGGAGTACGCAGAGCTTCATAAACTGAGAGTGAAAGAGGACAATTTCATGGAGAAGGGAAAGGAAAAAAGAGAGGTCAGCCCCCAAATTTATAGGTGGTGGCCTTCGGAGCTTCGCGGCACGTCCGGATCGTACCGAGCTTCGCGTCGTGCTCAGCCTGCACGTCGGCTGTCCACCTCGTGATCTTTCTTCGCGATCCATATGTGAGAACGACTGATGATTTTGGCTATTGACCCTCATACTTCGACCCTTGATTTCTCCGCGGCTCCAAGTCTGAGGTGGGGCATTTGTTGGTGCCAAAATTTTGGAAGAAAAAGAAGAGAAGAGGCCCCGCGAACTGCCGCGCAAAGCCACTATGTGGAGTCCCCCAAGCACCACGGACGCCGCGAAACAGATGAGGTAGACCCCTCCGCGAACCCCTTTGACGTTCGTGACCCACCATGAAGCAACCAAGCCACTCTTCGTGCCATGTAAGCTCTGCCTCACGACACCTCTTTCCTATAAATACTAGGCTCCCCCTGAGCCCGATGGACGAACAATCCGACCTTTCAACTTCCTAGCTCCCAAATTGCGAAACACAATTTCCTCTGCGAATCATGAGCAACGCGAGTTACTTTTTCTCTGCAAATTTCCTCCCCCTTGCCTCATTTTAATCCTCTCTTCCTAGAGAGATGCATTTCGCGAAGCCCACGAGAATTCATAGTGGAAGGGGATCCCCAAGGGGAACTGGGTCATTGTGAGGAATTTATGATTCGCGAAACACCCCTCATGTACATGCGATCTACATGCCAAGGCAGGGTCACTGTACTTCGCGAAGCACACCGATTCATGAAACTTTGCTTCATGAGACGCTTGTGCTCCATGAGGTAGTGCTCTGTGAATCCATTCCCACTTAGTGAAGCACCTACTATATACACCACTACCCTATGCTAAGGCTGAGGCACCCCACTTCACGAAGCACACCCCTTCGCAAATGCTTTCCGCCATGTGGAGTGGCAGAGCTTCACAAGGCCCCTACATGTGAACACCTTTGCTTTGCTATTCCTCTTTTCTTGCGACCCTCTAGGTCTGCACGATGTGATTTCAAAGTCCCCTAGATGACACCGCCCGTTGCGTTGCTTCGCCCCAAGCTCCTTCATATGGGCATGCTAATGACTATTGCTTCTTCGCATAGCCACGCTAACGGGGACCCCTCAACGGATCGCTCCATAACACCCCCAACCATGGTATTTCTTGTCCCCTCTCTGCACCATGGAGCAGAGGGTACCAGTTATGCAAGCCCTAGGGGTGTGAAGCAAAACCACCTCGTCCGAGCCGCATGACATTAAACTACCAAGCACCATCATCCTCAGCACATGACATTAAACTGTGACCTGGACCTGTGCCTCACATGCATGGTCCCCTGCCTTGGACATTCTCCACGTCCACCCGTCTCCACGGAGATGGGATCACCCCTCACAGGGGATGATATCCTCCTTATCGTAGTGGTGTTTGTCCACGGGATAGGGCATCCACCTTGGTGTAAGACCCTAATATTTCTTTCCGGAGGTAGCATCCATGATCCTCCTCACTTCCCCAGTGCCAAGGCCAGCGATTGTGCTTTGTCGCACCCAAGCCTCCACCCTGGAGTAAGTCCCAATCATCCTCTCCCTAGGCTGCTCTACGCATAAGCCCCACTCCACTTTTCATGGACGCACCTTTCGCGATGTGACCGTCAGGTCTCTACTGCCTCTTGTTTCTCACACCGAGCATGACTCACGTGTTCTTAGAGTAAGCGTCGACCATGGCATCCCACCAGAGCATCCTAGAGTGTAATCCCCACACATCATCCCAAACTATGGGGACTTTGATCCCTTCCAAGGAAAGATACGTAGGAAGCCTCCATGAGGTTCAAGCCCCACAACCATTGGCCCTGACCGCGTCCGTGTCAGTGTGCCTAGCCCCTCTCTCGTACTATGGGGACTTTGATCCATGTCAAGGCATGGTATGTATGAAGCCTCCATGAGGTTCAAGCCCATAAACCATCGGACCCCCGGTTCATCTTCACATCGATTTTCTGACACACCCCATCCTGAACTATGGGGACATTGATCCATGTTAAGGCATGGTATGTAGGAAGCCTCACGAGGTTCAAGCCCAACACCTATTTGACACCCGGTCCATCTTCACGTCTGTTCACCGAGACCCATCCCGAACTACGGGGACTTTGATCCATGTCAAGGCATGGTATGTAGGAAGCCACACAAGGTTCAATCCCAACACCCATTGGACCCCCGATCCTTCTTCATGTCGGTTCAACCTTGTCCCGCATAACGTTAAACTGTATTCCCTTTCCACCCGAACTATGGGTACTTTGATCTGGGTCATGGCATGGTACGTAGGAAACCTCCCGAGGTTCCAGACCAACACCCATCAGACCCCTGAAACATCCTCACATCAGTTCACTGACACATCCCATCCCAAACTATGGGTACTTTGATCCATGTCAAGACATGGTACGTAGGAAGTCTCTTCGAGGCTCAAGTCTAAAACCATCATCCATCCTGATTCCTACTCGGGCCACCACATCCCGGGTGAGATATTCCACCTCATTACCACCCACAACATTAAAGAAGACACCCACATGCTGGCCCCAATATTGGTGTTCTTTCCGGGGGATTCCCCCGTCCTATCCACTCTAATCAATATTCTGATTAGTCTGATCCATCTCCGCTGGACGTTAAACTTGTGGCATACCCCATGTTAAACACAAAAATCCGAGGAAAACCTTAGATACATGCCTATGGAATATGATTCCCCACATTCGATGTGGGATACCTCGGGCTTCTGCGCCCTCGAGAATCCCTATAATAAGGAAAGAAAATCAGACACGCCCGTGATCTAACACCCAGACACGCTAGTGATGCCTCGACGTGACTACTCCCCCAACTTAAGGTTTCTTCCCTGAACGGACCCCTTAGAATGTCCTGATAGAAGTAGTATAATTAACCAGCGTCCATGAAAATATGGCACTAGGAAGAGTTTCAAGAACTACAAATTAATCTATAAGAGAGACCTAGGCTAGGTGATGAATTTCGAGGAGGAATACACAGAAGGAAGAACCGACATCCCATCATCCCATTTCAATCAAGGAGAAAATGTCCCCAAACAGGGAGTGGATGCTTCCCACCTTTGGAAAGCGGGAATACGGGACAACAGAATAGTGTCGATGTCCTTCGAACGTGACAGATATGCGCGCCCTGATGAAAGCGTCAGAAACAATTATGATGAGAAACAAAATATGTGATTACGATGAGAAAAAACATATTTGATTATGTTGATAAAGAATATATGTGATTAATATGAGTAACTCAATATGTGATTATAATAAGAAACAAGATATGTGATTTTTATGAGAAACAAAATATGTGATTATGATGAGAGACTACATATGTGATTATAATGAGAAACAAAAATTAATTTGTGACTTCAAAAACAAAAAGATAAATGGGAAAGTCAAAATACATTTTACCACAACAACCACCATACCTAGAAAGTACATATAATGAAATTTTCACTTCGAGTTAGGGGAATGTGATTGGATCATCCACAAAGACGAATGGAATGTGATGAATTCATTAACATGGTCAATCTTTACAAAGATAATTGAGATTGTCTGAGTCACTATATTGTATGGACATAATTCATGTCTCATATTTTCCCAATGTCTTAGAAAAATAGATCATATTAAAATTCACACTTTCATATGTTGTAGGTATAGAGTTACATGTTTCTGAAGAAGATCTTGAAATATAACTTTGTATCTAGAGTAGTTATGAGGATTTTATATAGGATACACCTTTTTTTTCATTTCTTAATTATTGAATTCATATTTTTCATCAATTTTACAAAGAACAATGTGGTCAAACTTTATGGATAACAAAATAAGGATTGATTTTGACTCTATGATCCAGTCTAAAAGTATTTTATAGTTTATAAAAAAAGAGTTTTTAATGGGTATTCATAAGGTATTTCATATGATATGAAAAATGATGAATTTAATTATAGACTTCCAAAAGGTTTTTCAGAGATATACAAAACGAGTTTGGAATATGGTTTCACAATTTATTCAATATGATACAATATAAGATGAAACAGAATAATGTTTTTGAGGAATTAATGAAAGTGGGATATTTAAAGATATATTCATTAAATACCATGCCTATATTATATTCATTGGCCCCTATCTTGTTGTAACATTTTTTCAATTCATATAGTATAACTTGTTTAAAACCATAACATTTTATATTCCTTGGTTCTTAGAATAACATAAAGGCTTGTTATGCAATAAAATTCCAATACCTTTTCATGGAAATCAAGTGCCTATATGATAATAGTTTAATAAATTTTGATAATAAGCTATAATTATTAAATATGTTTTATAACATGAAATGTTAAAGAGAAGAGATGTATTCATGAGATAAGTGAATGGTTGGATATAACACTAGCCCATATATTATTGATATATGAGTTAATGCATGTAGGGATATAATATATCTCAAAGTATATATAAGGAGGTGATCACTATAAGTTGGTAATAATCAGAGACACGCTAAATGATCAATCATTTCCCCCTCTCCCTAAATTTATTCTCTTCTACCTCCTTTACACTATTTGGAACCTGTATTTTGTGGATGGTGGAAATATCCCACACAAGTTTTAAGTGATTTAGCTAGCCCATGAGTATACCATGTAGGAAAAAATCTGTTTATTTCTATTATGTGGTCCTCATTAACAAAAAACAGTGAAATTTGTTTATCTACTCAGCATGTGAAAGGTACATACATATGTTCTTCATTTTATAATATTACATTGTTTCAAGTTTCATGTAAGGAGTTACTATTTTTTAGTTTTTTAAATTTTTATGCTTCTTATCTTATATAATAAAGTATCCTAAGAAATGTAGAATACCTAGAATGAAAACCTGTAAAAACCCAAAGTATCATTAATGAAAATCCCTCTTGATCTAATTTATGTAAAATGTTTATATAAAATGTCAACTTATTTGGTTTTATGTTTTTGGATTTTAAAATCCTTTTAAGAATTGTAACCATTTCTAATATAGTCGTTGAACATTGATCACATGATTAGTATAAATATAGGGCTTTAACAAATCCAATTTACTCAGAAAATGGAAGCGATGGCCTCATCCAGTAGACACACCCCATATGAAGCCCATTTGTCAGAGCTCAGAAAGGAGGTGGCATCATTGGGCTTCACTCTTGACCAAGACCAAGCCAAGCATGTATATATTAAGCTTGAGTGGGACCACCTACGAGAGAAGTGGATGTTGATAGAGATTACCACCCGAGCAATGTTATCCGAGCCACCCCAAGAGTCTGTCCCCATCACACACCTTACTCTTCTGTCTTATGCGGGTGTTATAATGGGGTATGTAAAAATACCTTAGAACTATGTTTATGTACATAATTTTTTTATATAATAATTAATATACATTAATTTTATTATTTTTACCTTGTTAGTGTTTTTTAAAGCACAAATAGTATTTTTAGTTAATGTTCGACTATGAAATATATTTTGATGAATTAATGGATTATTTAATTAAATAATATTTTAATAAAATATTATTATTGTTTCTTATTTAATTTTTATTAAATATAAAGGATCATATAATTTTATGAATGCAATTGTAATTTTTATTAATGTTTGAAATCCATTTTTGTCAAAACCCATGAATTTTCGATAAATGTAGGTTTTTATTTTAAAAGTGAAAATTAATATATTTAGAAAATTATTTAGATAGATTGAATATTATTTCTGGAATCAAGATGTCTAAATTATCCAACGGTGAATTTTTCATAATTTTCTGAGACAGTTAAATTTTTGGGTAAAAAATAAATACCATTTAAATATATAATATGTTTATGACATCATAATAACCCAATAGTGATGTTATAAAATACTGTAGGATTTATGTTCGGCCAATATATGTTTTACCATTAAAATAACATGGTTTTGGGTTTGTTTAAATTATTTTACAAAGCATTAATGGACCCTTCAAAGCTTATTAAACATCTTGTCTTTTTAAATTTTTTTCCTTGGGAGTGTGACTCACCTCCACATAAGAAACCCCATTATTTTATGAAGTTATGACTTTGGACTTATAAAATATTGATTTCCACTTCCCTTTTCCAACATCCATGGGGAAAACCCATTGGCTTGTTTATGGTTTGTATTAGTATAATGTGACATGTCCCAAACCTAAATAATAAAGAATTCCCTCACCTTTCCTATATAAACCAACACAATATCCCACATCCTCCTAACTCAAAGCCTTTAGAGTTCGTCCGAACTCTTCTATACACTCTCTAGAATCCTCCCAAGGTGGAATAAGTTCCTAAGAATCCTTTCTCAAGCCTCTCTCAAGACTTTGGAAGCCACTTCCAAGTAAGGGTTTTTTCTTCCTTTCTCTTTTTGTCCAATATTCTTTAAATTGTTATGCCCTTTTTATTTCAGTTATAAATGTTGGGGTATGATTTCAAAAATCCCCCATACTTCCCTCTTTATGGTTTAATTATGGGAGAACCCTGTCTTTCTCATTAATTGACTCCCATGTACACCTGTTACTATGATTAAATTCCGAAAGGAATTTCTCTCTCGTCATTTACAATCAAGAAATTATTTTTTATCATGAATCTAAATTTTATTAAATTTTTTGGGACATGTATCTATATGAACCCCTTACTATCCATGTCATGTAAATATGATTATACACCCCTTTCTCTCTCATCAACCATTTTTATGAGTTCTTATGTCACGCCGTTATGCTCTAGAAATTGCACTGCACTTTTCCTAGACAAAGTTATTGTGTAGTGAATACCATGCCCATTTCTCTATCTGGGGTATTCACCTTTATGCACATTTACATATTGTTTAAAGAGTTTAATTAATTTATTCCACATTTTTTTATCATCGAATAAAATATTATGTTGAATGATTCAATGTTTTATGATCAATGTGGCACACTTATGCATGAAATGAAATGTTTAAGAAGGGTGCGCCCTTATAGTGCTCCAATGCATTGGGTAAAGTACAGTATCATGATACGTCATGTGCAATGGGTGTTTAATCATGATAATTCAAGCAAAATGAGGTTTTACACGTGCTTCATGTGAAATGTGTATTTACTCATGCTCCATGTGCAATGAGCCTTGGCTCATGCTAATTCTATGTTAAGTGTTGTTGCCACATTTTCATGTTATGATTATCACGATTTATCATGCCTTTATTTTTATGCTTCTTTTGTGCTATATTGATATGCCTATTGTATAACATGTATTGTATTCCTCATGTTATTCCACGATTATTCCCTTATTGGGCTTTATAGCACACCCTTTTCTTATGCATGTCCTCAGGTTATCCCATGCAATGCTAAGCATGAGGGAATATAGTGGTCATGTAAAAGAAGATTTCAAAAAAGATGTTATATTTAATGTTTTAAGTTGTTATGTAATGATCCTAATCCCCAAAGACACTAGACCTCTCGATCTTCTATGTTGTATCAAGTGATTTTTATCTAATAAATCAGGTTTAAGTGTGTAATAAAAAGTAGGGTTGTCATAAAACCTATATACTTGGATAAATTTCTTATATATATATTGATTAATGGATAATCAGAGGATGGTTGGGTATGTTATCTATCATATCATTAATTAAGGATTAACCAAGATGAGATCTTCCTCTTTTATAATGAGTTTGACATGTGGTCCCTTGATTAAGATTTATTTATAATGCGCGTATCCATACCTTGATAAGGTATATGTGATGTGATTATCTATATGGTTGAAGGTAATGCGATGTGATCTAAAACTTATATGAGTGATATGTGATATAATGATTGACCTAGTCGATGAATACCCAGAGAATCAAGAATATATGAGCAGGCCATACAAGATTAATATTATCCATGTACGATGACCATTATTTTTTTTAGAAAAATGGATTATATGATTAATCATAATTGTATTTGATACAACTTATGGACGCGATTATAAATATTCATGTGTTTGAAAAAGAACACACATAATCCCTTTGTATATTGAAAATCAATGACACATTACTAGGTGATATTTTTTCTTAAATTTATGTATTTAGGAATTTGTGTTTATTTTGAATTTATAAAAAGGCCCATGGGGTGAAACATTATAGTTATTCAAATTAGTATCAATTTTATAAAACATTATGAGACACCAACATGTTTTAAAAATTCATGATATCTTTTCCAAAATGATTTTTTGATATGTTTTCCTGATTTTTATATATTATTTTAAATAATATCAATGTTTTTAAGTCTATGAGGATTTATTATAACTGAGTGTCTAGGAAATCATGATAAAAATAAATTAAACAATACATTATATTTTATGATTTAGATTATACATCTCGCAAATAATTACAAAACCCAAGGACTAAAACGATTTGTGCCTTGAGTATTTAATACATAAATACCTTAATCTGCAATCATTTCACTATAATAAACTCTTTTAGACTCCCTTCTAGACATTCCACACGTTTTAATACTCTTCCCAACCCAGGGACAAAAAAACATAAGAAATGGGAAAGATCAAACGATCAATAATGTAAAACTTATCAACATTTT
This sequence comes from Viscum album, assembly GCA_963277665.1. Taxonomy (NCBI): domain Eukaryota; kingdom Viridiplantae; phylum Streptophyta; class Magnoliopsida; order Santalales; family Viscaceae; genus Viscum; species Viscum album. The sequence continues at coordinate 732,863,549 of OY728155.1, forward strand.
ATCAAGGGTTGTATCATAAGAGTATGGGAAAACCTGGGTAATTAAGAAATATCTTATTAAAAATAACATTAAACTAAAATAGTTATCTATGAGATAAAAGGGAATGTACTATCAAATGAACAAATATATACCATGGAAAAAGTTTGCAGAATCCTTAAATATTAAACATGAGTCAAGGAGAATAATTACTAGCACAAGATTATGACATAAGAGTGTGGTTTAAACTTATTCATAGAAACTATATGTCAAAGGTACCTGCAAAAATATTCATCATGTAGTAGGATTGGGAAAACCATATGTGTACCTTCTTAGGCTTGGGATAATCCCCCAGTGTACCCTTAGGATCATGATAATTCTCTTGTATACCCTTGTTATTAGAATAAAAAATCATATTTACCCCTTTAGTTTTGGATAAATCCTCCCATGTAACCTTCAGTTTGGGATAAATCTTCCCATGTTCCATTTTCTTTGGATAAATTCTCCCATGTACCCTTTATCTTATGATAAATCCTCCCTTTCACCCTTTAGATTGGGATAAATCATCCCATTTACCCTTTAAAGATCAACATACAAAAACATAAAACAATGACTTTTCATTTATATGTGACACTATTTATCATCATCTATACATTTGAGTTACACTTAAAATAAATTATAAACACATCATAATGAACCCATGGAAAAAGAAAATGTTTCTTAAACTTTACAGAAAAAAATCACAAAATATAAAATTAAAATATCATAGTATATAAAAAAATATATTTTTAAAAAATAAATTATATCATAATAAAATATATAGTTTAATAAAAAAATAATTGAGGTACAAAAATTAGAGGAAAAATATAAGTGAAAATAATTTTTTTAGAAAACCTTTTGAACATTGTTAAAAAAGATGAAGTAAAAATTACTTTCAATTTTTCTTGAGATAGGAAAGAGAATTCTTTTTTAAAACCTTATTTTAAATAGTTAAAGATAAAATATACTAGAAAATACATAAAATTTACCTATAAATGTTGAGTGGAAATAAAATATTTAATTTTGAAATGATGAAAAATCTATTTTTTAAATATTTTGAAATAAATTTGTTTGAAAACCCACAGTATACAAAATGTATTTAACAATCATTTAAAAAATGGGAAGAAAGTGTTTTGATAATAATATAAAATAATCCATATTATTTTTCCAAAAAAAGATGAAAGAATTGGAAATAATAAAAAACATGGATATAGAGGAAAAATGTATTAAAAGAAATGGGAATTATTCTTAATAAAAATGTATTTTTATGAAATAAAGGAATCATAAAAGAGGAATAATTTGGTGTGAAGAATTATTTTCATATAAAACAAGGTGTAAATAAAATATAAAATCATTCTTCATTACAATATTTAAATATTGAAATATAATTTTCGACGAGGAGTGATTAAATCTGAAGGAAAATATTTGAGTCAGGAAAACCCCTTAAAATTCGAGGAGCATTTAACTCAAAATTATTGAAAGAGAGAGAGATACTTTTAAATTGAACATAAATTATAATTAATTAATGGTATTTCAGGATATAAAATCTTAATTAGGATTAATATAAAACACTTAAAATAAATTAGGTGCATAATATAAACTTTATCTCAAAGGGGGAAACTTTAGATAAAAAACTCTTTTGACCTTAGTAATTTTTGAATGAAAGGTAATTGGAATATTGAAATAAATATGGTTATGTAAATAAAATGAATGAATTCATAGAGTACTATAAAATAAATTATTGGGTATTATATTGTCTATGTAAGTAAGAAATTGGTTCATAATATCAAAACATGTCTTCATGAAGAGAAATTGAGATATGAAACCCTTACAATTTTATTATCTTACAAATTGACGACCCATTAAAGTTATAATTTTTTTAAATATATTACTTGAAATTTAAATTATGATAAAAATAGATTCATTTCTGGTGTATATATCAATAATAGGAAATAAGTGGTTAATAAAATTCATATATCAATGAAGAAAAACAAAGATGAAAAACCCTTACCTTGTATTTCCACTTTATCATGCCCTAAAATCCTATATAATGAACATAAAAATATTAATAAATTATATAAAAATATTAATACAAAAAAATAACCTTTTTATTTTTATTTTATAATTATTTTTTAAAAATATATTAACCAATTATAGTTTGTTTTCATTATTGGGTGTCATAACTTTTAGTTATTTGTCTAATACAAACTTCATGAGGATATGATCAATTATCACTAAGTGGTTTCATGTTCATTATTACTAGATAATTAAATATATAGTAATATTTTTTATAATGATTACATAATCATCACATTCATTAGGTTAATGATATGAATATTGATTGTGATAATTGAAATCACGATGAATTGGTTTTCGACAAGTTTAACGTTAAAAATTTGATAAATTAATAAAAAATTAAAATATAAGAATTAAAATTAAATAATAATTAAAAAATATCAAAAATATCATTATTTTATGAAATTATCATTATATGACATCCCATAATCATTTTTCAAATTATCATTATAACATCGTTTACATAGGTGGTAAAACGATCCCAAACAGTGACTAATTATAATGTTTTTATGAGATAGAGATTATATTTTGATAATGATAACATGAAATATTCATAATATATAAAATTTTATAATTATATTATAAAATCAGTAAATCCCTTATTAGAATCATCCAGAATGGGTGGTGATGATAAACAAAATTCATTATTTGTATAGGTAACAATGCCCACATACGCACGATTAACGATCCCATTCTTCAATGAATGGACAGAATGATGGTATAGGAAAATTATCATTAACAATGTATAAATGTAAAATATATATCATCAAATTTTACAAAATATATCCAAGTTACCATCCACTATTGTTGGTGATGAAAAGAAACATCATCGCCTCGTGGAGATTTTTGTCTGCTCTTACACTCAGTCAATAATATTTTATTCTTAGTGGATATAAAATATTGAATAGTTTATTTCCAATTAATATAATTATATTACATTATAATAAGTAAACTTACTTCATATGTTAATAATTTTATCTAATATTAGAAATTATTAGAGTGAATGAAAAAACTAAGAGAAATTAATACTTAAGTTTGATGATTGAGTTTTTATCTTGGAAAACTCATTGAAAATGAAGGTCTTAAGAAAAAAAAATGTGACTAGAAAGTTATAGTCATAGGATAAGGTTATATAAGGATAAAATTTTCATATTTTCAATGAGAAATTATAAATTTAGGTGAGTCTTCATGTGGTGGGGATGTTACTCTTTTATAAGGGAAGATAACGGTAGTTTTGGGAATACTCATGAATGTTATTTTTCTATTAAATGGTAAATGATTTAGAAAAGGGGAAAATGGGTATAGGGGTTTGTTTTATCCAAGTAAAATCTCAAAATTCTATTTCAAAACATTTTTTAATATTTGTTTTGTATTCCCCTTATTAAAAGACTTTTACAATTTTTACTTTTTTGCCTGGGTAACTAATTTTTAACCTTAATAAATAATTTTCATGAAAAAAAATAAATTCGAACTCATAAAAAATTTGAAAATAATGATTTAAAATTTGAAAATAATTTTATAATATAAAATTTCTAAATGTGTTAAAAGTTTTATTTTTAAAATTAACGAATGTAATCACATAAAATAGTTTTTCGACAAAATGAGTTTTTAAGATTAACAATTATAAATAACATAAAATTATCTTTATTATGAATTTACCTAGAAAAAATTGGTTTATTATAAAAATAATAAAATATTTTATACTTTAGTAAAAATATAAAATTTAATTCACCATTAATGTTTTTTTATTCAAAGAAAGAGCGAAAAGAGCTTTTTATTAAAATAAAATTTTCTTTTGTTCTAAAAACACATTCCATAAGTTTTACAAGTTTAAATAATATTTTAAAATGAATAATTTTTTTTATTAAATACATATTTTATTAATGATTTTTTTTATAATTTTAGGTCATTATTTAATAATGATAAAATGATAGAAATTATAATTCTCATAAAAAATCTTATTTTCTGACTAAAAATTAACCTTTTCAGATAAAGATAAAAATTTCATTCTAAGTAAATTTTGACTTGTGTAATTAAAAATTAAATTTTATTTAATAAAATTTAAATATATAATTTTTGAACATAGATTTTGGAATAAAAATATATAACTTGAAGAAAATGACTTCTATTACAAAAATTCAATATTAGCTCAAATAATTTATTTATATTATAAAATTAATAAATTTTAATGAATTAATATATTATTTATTATTATTAATTTATTAATAATGTTATATTAATATGTTTTCGTTTGTTTATATTGGGTGTATCATGGTATATAATTTTTTGAGAATAATATTAATTTAGAGAAAAAATATATTCCAAAATAATATGGTGTTGTATTCTCCCCCATTAAATAAATTGCTTCCTAAAAATTTTATTTTGTACCTACTAATGAAAATATATAAGGGTGTTGAAATTATAGATGGGAATCAAGATATAATCTCGAGAGAAATTCAAAAATTTCACACTTAGGAAATAAATATCATTTTTCCTCGTAATAGGTCAATCAAAATTTTGACTTTTCTCTAATAATTTGAACTAAACATCACTCAAGGTTAGGTATCCTAAATCATATATTAGAATTTTTTCCCATGGAGTTCTTAGGAAAGTACAAATAGATAGGTGATCACAGGTTGGTTTCAAATATTCATTTTGTGTTCCTTATACTCAGAATTGATGTGGGATCAATTTAGGGAGATATATTCCATATCAAAAATGAAATTAAATTCACCTTAATGAAGAAATAATGCGATTAAAATGATTAATATTACTATAAACTTCATACTAGGATAAAATAAAAATATATCTAGATGTTTTTGATAATAATAATATCTCAAATGTATTGATTTAATTATCCTACAAACATCTTGGATATATTCGGGTTCTAAAAATCTAATTCCAAAAATAAAACCATAAATATGGATTAGATGATAAGTGTTACTTAATTACAAAAAACCACCTCAGTGGTAGTAATTGAAAATTTCTTTCCTTGATTCGTTTGTTTTATAGGAAATTAAGGCATATTTTCTTTGATATCCCTTAGATCAAGTAATCATTTTTCAAAATGATCACACATTTAATTTGAAACATTAGATGTTCTTTCCCTCTATAGTGTTTCTTATATACTTATTAAAATTCAAAAGCTCTATGAACCCTCTTTTTAGACTTAAAACATTGAACTCTTCATATTTGATATGTTCTTATATGTTTCTTCCCACATTTTTGACACAAAGGAAAATTAACCTTCATTCCTTCATCATCTTCATCACCTGATCTTCTATAAAACCACATCCGTTTTTTCGTTAGTAGGTTTAGATGTTTGAAAATAATCATTTTGCTAATCATAACATGAGATAGTTTGGTTAGAATAACCATAATATTTTCTAGAGCATATTCTATCCCATTTGGTTTTATATTAGTAAAATTATTTTATTTCCCATTACATCTGTTATTAAGTTGGTTTATTCTAGATCCAACTATTATTAAACCCAAATGCATTGACATGAGTGACTAAAAGTTAATAATACATGACAATTATCATACCCCTAAGAAAAATTATACCTTAAAATGTCTTATTATTTTATGTTCTCTTATTGGCCTATAATACCTTTATTTGAAACTATATCAATATTAGTTTGAACTAAGTTACTTTAGGTTGGGTTATATTATAGGTATCAACCCAATTCTTCATTGTAACCAGGAAATTGATCATTTATAGTTGTTTATAAAGAGCATGATATCAACCAAAGAATATACCCTATAAGTGTCTATCCATATGTGTAGTTAGACCACTATTTTGTGTATTGGTTCGTGGTTGAGTTACTACCTAACACACCATCTTTGGGGTTATTACCCATTGGTAAAACTATGCTAGATTATGTATCCACTTTCCAGTATCTAGGGAGGGATGTATTTTCTTGGAAAACTATACAATTTCTACTTTACGAGAACAAATAGATGTTATCCTATAATTATAATTATTTCTAAGTTTCTCAATAAATTTAACTACTCTAAGCCTCAAAATAACTAAAACCTACTATAATACCAACTATATTTAACAAATCTAAATATAACATAATTAAAATATTAATTTCCCAATTTAGATCATACATATAAAAAATAGTCACACAACCCAAGGACCAAAATGTTTAGTTTGTTAGAGATTATCCCAATAAAAATCTTAATCTATCTTAATTTCTAAATAATATAATTCCTCTATAATTCCTTCTATAATTTCCATAGGTTATAATTATCTTAATTACCCAGGGAAATAAAAACATAAGAAAGGTGTGAGATGGAATTCCTAGTATGAAAACAATAATCTATATTTCATCAAGGGTAAGATCCTAAGAATATGAGAAAAAATGGGTAGAGGTGAAATTTATTATTAAAAAGAACATGAAAAAAAAATTTATCCATGAGATGCAAGGGTATGTGACCTAAAATAAACAAACATATACTATGAAAAAAGGGTGAAAAATCATTGATACATTAAACATATGTCAAGGAGAGTAACTATAATCATGAGATTATAACATATGATCATGGTATAAATATAAGAATATATACCATATCTTAAGGCTTCCCAAAAATACATTCATTATGTAGTTGGATTGGGATAACTGCTGGTGTATCATATTATGCTTGGGATAATCCAATCGTGTACCCTTTGGCATGAGATAAAACCTCTCATGCACCCCATTGGACATGGATAGATCCTCCTGTGCACCCTTTGGGTTAGAATAAATCATCCCATGTACCCTCTAGCTTGATATAAATCCTTCTATAGTCCCATTGGCTTCAGATAAATCATCTTTTGTAACCTTTGTCTTGGGATAAGTCCACCCTATTACCCTTTGGATTGGGATAAATCTTCCCATATACCCTTTGACTTGGGATAAATCCTCCTATGTACCCTTTGGATCTCATGAGACATAAAATTAAACCAATAAATTAGAGGGAGATATAATACCCTTCCTATCATCATCAATACATATAAGTTCCACTTAAAATCAATCATAAACACATCTTAATGAACCCATAGAAAAAGAACATATTAATTAAACTTTCAAAAAATATAAAATAAAATAAACATGAAAGACCATAGTATATAAAAAATATAATTTTGAAAAATTAATCATATCATAAACAATTATATAGGATGATAATAAAATCACATCCTGAGAGATAATCCTTATAAGAAAATAAATGTGAAAATACAAAATATTTCACAAAACCTTTTAAACATGGTTAAAAAAGATGAAGTGTAAATTACTTTTAGGAAAACAATTATAGGGAAAATAGAATCGTTTTGAAAACCGTATTATAAATTGTTATAAAAAATATCCTTGAAAATAAATATAGGTTATCAAAAAATGATAATTTGAAGATAAAATATTTTATTTTTAATGGATGGAAAACTCTTTTTTAAAACTATTTTCAAATACCATTGTTTTGAAAAAATATCATATAAAGTGTATAAAAAATTAATTTTGACAAGGGGAAAATTATTAAAATCGTATAAAATAATCCATATTTCCTTTATTAAAAAGAGAGTAGAAAATTTGGAAGAATAAAAAACATGGATATGGAGGGAAAATCCATTAAAATAAATTAGAATTATTTTTTTCAAAAATTGAATTTTCATGAAACAATAAAATCATCACAGAAGAATAATTCTAGGGGAAACATGAATTTCCTTGAAAACTAGTTGTAAATAATAAATAACATCAGAATAAGTTATAATATATCAATCTGGAAATATAATTTTCAAAGAGAATTGATTATAACTGATTGAAAATATCTGATTTATGAAAACCCCTTACAATTTGTGGTAAATTTAACTCAATCCTTTGGAAATTGTGTGATTTTTACATTGAACTTAAATTACCATGAATAAAGGTTATTTAATAATTTAAAATCTAAATTATTTATAATATAGGGCCCTTAGAATAAATTAAGTTCTTAGTACAAAACATGTATTAAGGAGAGGAATTTTAGACAAAAAACCATTATGACTTTTGTTATTTTCGAATAAAAATTCATTGGATTAATTAAATTTACGTGATTCTATAAATCCCATGAATTAAATCATGAACTATTTCAAAATATACTCTCAATCATTATATACACCACATACTTAGTAAATTTGTTCCTAACATTAAAACATGTCTCAATAAAGGGAAATTGAGATATAAAACCCATATAATTTTGTTATCATCCGAATCAAAGAACCCTGAAAGATAGAACATGTGACAGATTAGTAAATTCATTATATTGCATAAAATTATTTTTAAAATAATTTAACGTTCGATATATACACTTGAAATAAAAAATAATTTTTTAATATAATTCCTATCTCAATGAAGAAAAGTTGAGATTCAAAAACCCTTAACTTGTATTTATAATTACTCGACCATTCTTTAGCCTCTTATATTATGAAAATACCTATATTAAAAAATTATATCCAAAATAAATATAATTATAAAACCATTTATATAATTATTTTGTAACTATGTTTTTCAAATATATTAACTAATTATAGTTTGTTTTTATCATGAGATGTTATAACATTTAATTAATTATTTCATACAAACATCAAGAAGATTAGTTTGATAGTCACTAAGTGGTTTCAATTTCATAATTAAAAGAATATTAATTATAGAATAATAATTGTTATTCAATGATTAATTCAGTCCTACATTAATTATGTGAAATATATGAATACAACTTGTGAAAATGGAAATCATGATGTACTAGTTATCGATGTGTTTAACGATCAAAATGCGATATATTATTAAATATTTTAAATAATAAAAAAGCATTCACAAAATCATCAATATAAAATAATTACATAATATTATTATTATATGATATCCCATAATCATTTATTATATAATCTTTACAACATAGTTTATACAGGTGGTAAAAATGACCAACATGGTAACATATTATAATGTCTTCATGAGTTAGGGAATACATTTAGATATTGATAACATAAAATATTAATAAAATAAACATTAAATAATTATAATAAATCATAATTAAACCATTTCTTATAACTATCCATGATGGCTGGTGATGACATATGGAATTCGTTGTTCGTGGAGGCGATAGTCCAAACATATGCATGATTAGCAATCCCATTTATCAAGGAATAGATGAAAATATGGAATATGATAAATTGGAATTTTAGAGTTATTAATATGAAATAAAAAAATTATAATTCACAAAATACATCCTTGTTTCTTGTCATGAGAGGAAGTGATGACAAATGAACTACATCACCTCATGGATGTGATAGTTCGCTCATACACATGATAGATTCTATTTTGTTTATCTTAGTGGATGGAAAGTATTGAATAATAATTATTTTTTTAATATGACTAAAATTAAGTATAATAGTGATAATGATATAATTATATTAAAAAGGATTGAAGGATTAATTAGAGTAAAATAAAATACTTTCAGAAATTAATACTCATGTGGAATAAGGGAGTTTTTCTCTCAGAAAACTCCATAAAAATGTTGATATTAAGAAAACTAAAGACGACCAGAGGATTTTGGAAGTTGGATAAGGTAATATTTTTATAAATTTTTTATATTTTAAATGAGAAATTATAATGTAATTATAGACTTTACGTGGTTGGGATGTTATTATTTTATAAGTGAAGAGAAGTGTAGTATTGGGAATACCCATTGAATTTCAATACCGTTATTTCACTATTAAATGGTTAAGGGTGTAAAAAATGAAAAACTATGGAAAGGGGATACTTTTTAGTCGATCCAAACAACATATATTCACATTTTAACATTTTTTAACATTTTATTTACTTTTCCCCTAATAAGAAGACTTTTACCATTTTTAAATTTTTATAGGGGTAACTAATTTTTAAACATATTAATTAATTTTAATGAACAAAATTAAAATTAAAAAATTTAAATAATTTGAACCTTTTGATTTGAAATCTGAAAATAATTTAATCATATAAAATTTATAATGGTTTAAAAAGTTAATTTTAAAAGTAATGCACATAATCATGTAAAAGTGTTTTTAGAAAAAAACAGGTTTTTGGGCTTAAAAAACATGTACAACAAAAAATTATAATGGATACTAATTTACATTTTATAAATTGTTTTATTATAAATTAACAAAACAAATGAAGATTTTAAAGTGTTCGAGAACGAAATTTCACCCTTAAAAATTCTCGATTCTAAGAAAAGACCGGAAACAATATTTTTATGAAAGTAACATTTTTATTTAGTTATAAAAATATTGGGTTTGGGTTTTCCATGTTCAAACAATATTTCAAAATTCAAATTTTTATTCCATAAATTTACATTTTATTTATTAGAAATATTTTTTAGTCTTATAGGTAATGCTTAAATAATGAAAAAATCACAAAAATCCGAATTTTCATAAAAAAAGTACTATTCGATAACAACTAATTCTTTTCAGGAAAATATAAAAATTTAATAATAATTAAAATTTTATTGTAAATACCCTAAAAATAGGAGTCTAGAGTTTGTGCCTTACTTAATTAAATTTTAACTATGAACAAGAGATCACATCCAAAAGGACCAAATGGTTTATTAGATTGGAAAAAATAGATAACAATATAAGTTTTACATTGCAACATGGAATGAAATACAACATAGTAACTTCAGTGGAAACATCTAAAAAATATTATATTATCCCTACAAGTCATCCATAATATACATCTTCAAATCCTGGGAAAAAATAAAACATAAAAAAGGGGTGAGACCTAATTTTTATTTGGGGAAAACAATATAATGAAAGCAATCATAAAAAAAACAATAAGGAAATAAGATAAACTAAAAACAAATGCTATTAAAACATATTCTTGAGAATTAAATTGAAGGAATAAAATCTAGTTGATTAATTCTATATAAATAATCATACGGTAATGAAACATTACTTTGGATATCATTCTGGTTGAATAATTACATGGATTATCAATTACTAATATCATAATAATGGAATGGATAATTATGGACATCTAAATCATACCATTTGAGACTCAATTAGGGAAGTTGAAAATAAATGGGTAAGGCCTCATCCAAATCCATATATGAAAATAAATGGGTAAGGTCTCAACCAAATCCATATCTCCTTTATCTCAGGAGTCCTACCGATGCATCGAGGGGATAAAGCATGCCCTGTCCATCACGTACTAATTTCAATGAATTCCTCATATGAATGGGGTAAATCATAAAAAATATATAAAAATTAAATTTAAATAACTTCCCCCAATTAGTAAACATAATTACTTATCATTCTTAGTTATATAGTGTATGGTATCAAGATAGCACATCCACAATCAAACTAATCAAAAACCATTTTAAAAAATATGGTAGTTGATATCATAAAATATCATTCCCAATTAAGCATAATAATCAATATTGTGTGTTTAAACAGATGAAAATACTTTAAAAATAATTGAAAATTTCTTGAGAGAAATACCATTTTTTTCTTTACAAAGAAGAGTTATTTTAAAAAAATCATTTGTATTTGTCATAAAATTAGATTATGAACATTTATATCCAATAAATAAATGTCAAGGACAATGAAATTATATTTTAATCATAAATTATATCCAAATTAAATTAAAACATGTAGGAATAGTTTTTAATAAACATTATAAATGTGCCACTTTAGTGCAGTTTAAGAGAAAATATAAGAGTCTTTAAAATAGAAAAAGGTGTAATTGTTTGCATAAAACCTGAAATAAAAAAATAAAGGTTTTCATCAAAAAATAGTGATTTTATAAATCTAATTATATATTATAATATATTATGGATGTTATGTGAAAATGAATAAGAAATAGGGAAGTTCCCTTTAATCTGGCTTACTTATCGGGAGGAATTACAAATGAAACATTTTAAAGCATGTATTTACCTGCCAATGAAATACGAATTGATATAAGTGCATATGTTTTTAATATAATAAAAAATGTATGTGGAGTACATAATAAGAATTAATAGTTTTATAAGGTTTACAAGAGAGAGGGAAAGTATAACCTGAAGGAAAAATAGAGGTTCTCGAAAAAACCCTTACCTTATGTCTGAATGTGTTCTTCACTTGATCTTAATGGCCTATATAAAAAAATTTAATACAATAATTAATAAATTCATAACAATTTATACATTTATTTCATTGATTATAATTTTATTAAGTTCATTTATTGTCTTTTTGATGATTTATAGGATACAATTTCATCGTTCAAGGGTTCTCGTTTGTTTGGTTTTCATGATTAGTTCACTTGTACCCAAGAATGGAAGATAATGAAAAATGGAAATAGTAATCTAGAATTGTAATTATATGTTATTAATGACCTCATTGAAGTTTTAATGGAATTATATATATTTATTTTTTTATATATGAGGATGATTCATTAGAATAAGTGTTAATGATCAACATTTTGATTATTTTGTCGTTTGTCCCATCATCATGAATAGTTATTATCTTAGGAATTAATATTATGTATATATACTAGTTATAGAATAATTAATAAGCCTTATTATTTTTATTAAGTCATTTTTAACCATAAATATGGTTTTATGACCAACTTTTATAGTTAAACTGAAAAATGAAAACTTGTTGTCCACAAAGGTGGTAAATCGACACCTCATGGACGATGTTTTCATTCTTGGAATAAAAAGGGGAAGAGAAGAGAATTTATGGTTTATATAACATTATAATAATAAAATTATATTATATTAAATATAATTTAGTTATTATGTCACCTTATATAGGGGAGATGAGGGAAGTATAAGAAAAGAAAAGAAATTGAGAGAGAGAGAAGCTTTTTCCACTAGAGTGTCACCTCATTGAGAACCTCCAAAAGGGACTACGAACTGGTCTTTTTGGGAGTCTAGAAATACCAGAACAAGGGTGAGATATTTGGGTGTGAAAGTTGGTATATTATAATCAAGATTCAAGTATTTTTAGGTGTGAGGAGAAGGGGTGGTATTTATAGTGGAGGAGTGGGGTGTTTTTTGATTATTTTATTCATTAGTTTATTATTTTGTCTCAAGACTATCAATAGTATTGATTCTTGTAACAAAACATACCTTAGTAGACCAAATTTCGTGGCCATTTTATTATAATTTAATAGATACAAGATATCACATCACCGTGTATCGATCATTTTTGTAGTCTTGAGGAAACTAGATATATATATGGTACCCTCATTACATTGGTATATAAATGTAGAACATAACAAAAGAAAATATATTAATTCCTTGAAACTTATTCAATGATTTCATATTCACAACCTATGGAAGGAAACAAATAATAGGGTGAGCTAAAACAATCAGTAAGGGTTATATGAAATATCAATAAGTTATGTAAACTCAATAAAGAATAGACATTATAGAAAGGTAAATAAATTTAAAAGACATGACATTAATAAAATGAGAATGAAAATTAATCCATAGATTTTTTCAGAGTGAAAATATCATGCAAATTAATAACTGAATACTAAATGAATAGAATTTATAATCATTGAATTTAATTTATCAGACACATGAACCATTATACCCTCAAGATGGTTTATGTCTGTGGGTAGAAACCCATATGATTTTTTTGTAAACAAACACGAATGGTTTGTATCCAACTATTTTGTCTCATGAGACCTGCCATTGCATAAAGTGTATATAAATTCAGGCCCCAAAAATATATTCAATTCCAAATCATTATTCATAAATATATTTAGTTCAATAAAAATATGCATTAATATAATATCCGTATTGAGTTAGAAATCCTAATGTATCAATATTTCAATAATTAAATTAAAAATGGTATATGGTAAGAAAATAATCATATCCATGATACAAGAAAATATAGATATTTAAGAGGAATATAATGTAACATAAAAAATGTCCTCAAAGTGGTAGTAGATAAACCACATAAAAATGATTATGTGCATAATACCACCTAAGTCTCAATGAAATTGAAATTGGGGCGAAGTCCCTTACCTTATGTCTGAATATGTTCTACACTTGATCTTAATGTCCTAGATAATTAGATAAAATAATTTAATTAATTAATTGATAAATTTTTCAAAATTTAATTTATTCAATATAATTTTATTAAGTTAATTTATGTATTGTTTTATGAGTTATACGATACAATTCTATCTTTCAAAGCATCCATTTCTTTGGTTATCATGATCGATTTACTTTTATACATGTTAGAAAAAATCATGTAAAATGATTATTGTTTTATAGAATTGAAATTATATGTTATTAATTAACCTCCATAATATTAAATGGTAATATATTTAAATAGTCATATGGTATGATTTTTATTCATTACATAAAACGTTTTTGATTATCGTTTAGATTATTTTGGCGTTTTTTCAATTATCATGAACTTTTTTGGTTTTATTAATTATTATTATACATATATACCAATTACATAACATTAAATATCATTTAATAAATATATTATAATTTTTTAACCATAATAAGTGGTTTTATCACCTTCCTTGAAGGCGTAATTTAAAAATGATAACACATCATTCATGAAGGTTGTAAATCGACACCTCACGAACGATGCTTTCATTTTTACAATAAAAGTAATAGATGAAGAGACTTGATGGTAAATTTTACATTGAAATTATAACATTTAAGTATATATTGGATAATGGAGTTGTCATGGATATTTTGATATAGGATTTGATAGGAGTATAAAAGAAGAAAAAAAGTTAAAAAATAACGGAAGCGGAAGAGGATTTTACCTCTTGAATTCATTTACTTGAGAACCTCCTTAGGGAAATTGGTCTTGGAATTTTTTTGAGATGAGAACCTCATATATTTGGAGATGAGTATTGGGAAGAGTATTTGATAGAATTTGGACAAGATACAAGGATAAAGATGTGTGAAGACAAGGGATGGTGAGGGGTGGAATTTATAGTGGTGTAAATGAGTGTTTTTTGATTATTTTATTCATTATTTTATTATTTTAGATCCAGACATGAAATAGTGAAGATTATTGTGAATACATATAGTAAAAAATGGTGCTTACCTCATCCATACGTAATCTATGTATCAATAATTAATGTATCTAGCTTATATTGTTAATTACATTATTTCATTATTCCCCAAAAATTATACTGTTGTAGAAAAATATCAAAAATTCACATTGAAATTTTTTTAATGTTTAGTATACAAAAATTAACTCCATTTTATGAAAATAATTTTCTAAATATGATAAATTTAATTTTTAATTAAAATCATTATTTAATCAAAAAATAAAAAATTTAATATTATAATCCATTTTATAAGACATTTAAAAATTAATTAAGGTCTCATAAAATTATTTAATAATCATAAAAAAATAAAATATGACTTAATTAATCTATTTTAGGAAAGCAAAGTTTCTTATAAATCATTATATAGATTATAAATATTTAAATAAATATTTATGTTTCACAAAAATACCAACAATTAATTTATCATTTTTAAAACATTTATTTACACAACAAATGATATAATTATATCATATTTCTATTTATAATATTCCTAAATTATATTTACAAATTCATAGGAGAGGTTACTATTCTATTGGATGAATTTTTATTCATAAGGGCACATTACTATTCCAATGGTCAAGTTACTATTTCATTAGTATATGTTCATTAATTTCTAGAAAAATCCTATTAGTTAATTAATTATTAATTCATAGAGTTTTATTTTTGTTCTATATGTGATATTATATAATTTATAATATATGAAATAATTTTGGGTGCAATATATGCTATCTAATGAATTTAATTTATTTAAGTGGGTATATACTGTAAAAGCTTGGGGTGTTATACTCTAATTTCCTTCAATAAATTGCATCCTCTCAATTTGAAATTGTAAATATAATATAAAAGGTTGATAATTCAATATTACTTTGTGGGAAACACACACTGGAAATAAGATTAAGAGAATATCCTCTTAATAATTGGAAAAGGAAAATGAGAAGGTCCCCACAAAACTAGGATTTCGAGTATGAAATCATTAGTGAATGTGTTAAAATGGACATAGAAGAGTAATTTACCTATTATGTTCTGATGAATAGTGATAGAGAGCATAATCATTATAAATTTAACCATAAAAAACATGAATATTTTTATCGGTTAAAAGACCATTGATATCTTAGATATAAAAATAAACTAATAACCTTTTTGTTCCTAACTATTTTTCCTATAGTTGAGGGATTCTTTTAATATTAAAATAATAACTTGAGAAAATAAACATACTTGATTAATTTATATGTCATAAGTATAATTTCATTCCTTTTTTGTTCTTTGATCTATTTTCTCTTTATCCCTTACACATATAAATTAATTTTTAAGATGATTTTTTCATGAATGAAGATCTTTTAATCATTCATATGGTTCTTTTGTTATTCCTTCCAACATTAAATGTTTAATAAAACCAATAAGTTTATAAAATGTTATCAAAAAAATAATTTTAAAAGATTATGTTGATCCATTTTATAAGTACTTAATCTTATGACTCATCTAAAACATGTCTATCCACATTCTGTGACAATTTTTTTTAAATAAGTTCACTAAGTTTCCTAATTAATCATAACATAATATTCTATAAATAATGTAGCTCTTAATCCCAAATAACAAATATATGATTACCCTAATCGACTTTAAAACTATATAAAACATGCTGAATACTAAGATTAAAAACTAAGGTTTTCCTTAAATACAAACATCTAATAATTCTAACATAACCGAAACCAATTGTTCACTAACCACTATTATGGCCACAAATACTATCCTATAAGCATCTATTTTTTATCATCCTAATCATAAAGAACAAATTTAGGGTTATATTTTCCAAGACATGTGTTTTCAAAAATATCAACCTGTAATAGAATCCCTTATCTAGATTACTGGTCATATTCATCACATTCTTTTAATTCCTTGAAGAAGAAGTAATATAGTACAATCCTTATTATCTCATGAATCTTATAAAAAGATAATTTTTTATAAAATACTCAAATAACATAATCCTTGAATCCCAACACAAGAATATTAATAATTATTTTTCACATGATACAGTAGAATAATCTTGACCATGATCATTTTGATTCTTCTGAGTTATATTCCCTTGAAACATGGGAAATTGATTTTTATAGTTCCCCATAACCTTTTAGTTAAATAATTTAATATTGGAAAATTATTTCCTTCTGTTTCAATTATGATCATGGTGGCCTTTTTCTCCAAATTTGAAGACAAATCCTTTTCCTATTAAGAATATACCAAGGTGTGTCCTTCCAATGGTACCACATGTTGGAAAATATATCTTTCCCTTCCTCCCTTTATCTATTTTTTCTTATCTTCACTATTCTTCTCTTGTTTCCTTTTGAAACAATAATATTGGGATAATTGTTTATCTATCTTGTTAGAACATGATATTATTTACTCATATGATTAGAATATTTGGGAGGCTACATCCCTTCAAAATATTGGATTAATCTCATAAAATAAATTATAATATTTCTCTTTAGACCACGTGCATTGGTGAGGTTCATATTATTTTTTCTAGGTTTTTTTCTAAACAAAATAATACACTAGATTAGATTATGACATTATGAAAAATAATTTATAATCCCAAAACTAGTGAAATACTAAACATAAATTGAAATATTTATGTGTATCTAATATCATAATAATAAACATGGATTATTTGGGGACATATTTACTTTTAATTCCTTCATAATGGTTTATAAAGAGAAAGTAAATTATCCTAAGTATATCACCCGAGAGTGTCAAACAAGGTGCGCAGTAAGACCCATAATCGTGTACTAGGTTATGCCGAGTTACGCCTAACACACCTTGTCAGAGTTGTTACCCCTAGGTACATCTGTTATAGAACTACATCTAATTTTAGTATCCAGATATAGATTTATTTCTAGGACGACCAACATAATTTATACCTTTCCAAAATTATAAGTTGTTATTTTATGATTATCCCCAATGTTTATATTAGTGTTATGTTCCCTAATATAGTTCACAAGATTTATACTAAACCTTCTCTTATACCAACTGTAAAAAACCTACCCTATAATCGAAAGTTAGTTTTCATTTTATTATAATGGTACATATACAAGAGATCATGTCACCACAATACTATGTAAGTCTCAATGAAATTGAAATTTAGACGGAGTCCCTTACCTTATGTATGAATGTGTTCTCCACTTGATCATAATGTCCTTGACAATTATAATAAAAACATTAATTAGTTAATAAAGAACCATTTATTCTGTAATTTTTTAATAATAATTTTATTAAGTTCATTTATATCCTTTTGATGAGTTATAAGATACAATTTTATCATTTGAGAGTGTCCAGTTCCTTGGTTTCCATGATTGGTTTACTTGTATACATGTTTGGAAAAATCATGTAAAATTATAATAGTTTTTTAGTATTTAAATTATATTTTATTAACAAACCTATATAATATTTAATGGTTATATATTTAATTCAGTTACATGGTACATGGATGAACGATTATATAAAACATTAGTGATAATCAT
Organism: Viscum album; assembly: GCA_963277665.1. Classification (NCBI taxonomy): domain Eukaryota; kingdom Viridiplantae; phylum Streptophyta; class Magnoliopsida; order Santalales; family Viscaceae; genus Viscum; species Viscum album. The sequence continues at coordinate 732,882,213 of OY728155.1, forward strand.
TGAGATTATTTTGGTGTTTTTTCGATCATCATGAAGAATTTTTTTATTAATTAATATTAAGAATATATACTAGTTATATAAATTTAAATAGTATATAACACATTTATTATAATATCTTTTAACAATAATAAATATTTTTATGACCATCCTTTAAAGCAGAATTTTAAAATAAAAACATGTCGTTCATGAAGGCTATAAATCAGCACCTCACAGATGATGCTTTCATTATTAGAATAAAATAAATAGGAGAAGACTCTTTATGGTGGATTTTAAATTGAAATAATAACATTCCAGTACATATAGGATTCTAGATTTATCATTCATATTTAGATAGAGGAGGTGCAGAAAGTATAAAAAAATGAGAAGAGTGAAAAGAAAATATTAGAAGCGTAAGAAGATATTACCTCTTCAATTACTATTGTTGAGAACCACCTTAAGGAAATTCGTATTTGTATTTTTATTATAAAATAACTCCTAGACATATGGAAGAGGCTATATAAGATTATTGAGTAGAAATTGGACAATATTTAAGGCTTAAATGGTGTGAGGGGAAGAGTTGGTGAGGGGTGGTATTTATATTGGAGGAGAGAATTGTTTTTGATTATTCAATTAATTATTTTAATATTTTGGCTCAAGAAAAGAAATATTTATGATTATTGTAAATAAATATAGTAAATAGTTCATTTTAGTTCTAATAAATAGTTGTTACATAATACATACATCATCTTCAACTCAATAATTCATGTATTTTTCTTATATTGTGAATTACCACATTTCACAATTCACAAAAAATTCAATTATTTTAGAAAAATCCCAATTATACCCCCTGACCATTTTTCTATTTGTATAATTCAAAAATGAATTATATTTTAAAGAAATAATTTTCTAAATTTTATATTTTAAATTTTAAATTAAAATCACCATTTACTTGAAAAATACCAATTTTTAAATTATATATCTTCTTATAACACATTCGAAAATTAGTTATGGTGTCATAAAATTGTATTATAATCATAATATAATAAAATATTATTTTATCAATACATTTTATGAAAATAAATTTTATTTTAAAACATTATGTTAATTATAAAATTGTAAATAAATATTTATGTTTCACTAAAATACCAAAAATTAATTTATCATTTTTAAAACATTTATTTACTTAAACTATGATATAATTATATCATATTTCAATTTATAAGATTCTTAAATTATATTTATACTTTCATGGGTGATGTTACTATTATATTGTCCAAATTACGATTCCTAAGGGTCACATTACAATTTCACAGTTCAAGTTACTATTTTATTGGTATATGTTCATTAATTTCAAGATAAATCATTTTATTTAATTCATTATTAATTTATAAAGCTTAATTTATGTTATATATGTGATTTTATGTGATTTATATTATATGATATAATTTTGGGTGCAATACAATAGTTGAATGAATTGAATTTGTTTAAGAGGACACATACTGTAAAATCTTGGGGTGTTATAACTCTTTTGACAAAATAAAGTTACTAGTTCATGTTAGTTTGAAAAAAAATGCCTAAAAAATCCATAAATAATATATGAATCAATAATTCAATTATTTACTTATAAATTTAAATACCATAAATTACCATATTTCACTATTCACCAAAAATTAAACTATTTTAGGAAAACCTCAAAAAATAACCCTAACTATTTTTCAATGTGTAGAATTAAAAAATGGAATCCATTTTATGAAAATAATTTTATAAATATAAAAAATTTATGTTTTAGTTAAATTCATTATTTAGTAAAAATGCACCAATTTTATAACACTTTTAAAAATTATTTATGGTTTCATAAATTTTCTTATAATCCTAAGACAAAAAAATATTAATTTAAATATCATTTTTATGAAAATAGAAATTATTTGAAAAAATTATTTTAATTATTTAATTGCGAATAAAAATTTATGTTTCCCAAAAATTTCAAAATTTATTCATTGTCTTCAGAAACCATTATTTAGTTATTTCATGATATAAATATAACATATTTTTATTTATGAGTTTTGAAATTTTAATTTATACTTTAATATGTGATGTTACTATTCTATTGGCCTGATTAATACTCCCAATGGTCACATTACAAAATGTTCATATTTAATAGTATATTACTGTCTTAAACTCGGTGTTGTGTAAAACATGAACTATCAAAGATGTAAAATTTTAAAAGAGACATACCATAAAATCTTAGGGTTTTTCATTCTCCACTAATTCAAAAAATTTCATCCTCAAAATATCTTTAATTTTAACTCATAAAAAGTTTCGGGTAGTTCTTCATTATAATTTCATGTGGTTCACACATCACTTCTTAAATATTATGATTTTTTAAAAGTACCTATATTTGATGAGTCATCTAAATCATCAACACATGTTCTTTAGTGTCCAAAATTTGGATAGTATCTTCATGATAAGATAAATCTATTTCCAATTCTATTCCTACAAAAGTGAGCAAATACATTGGGTATCAAATGTACTTCCTTAAAAAAGAGATGTGTAACACATTGTATACATTTGAAAGGATAGGTGGCATATTTAAATGAAAATCCATAGATCCAATTTTTTATAGAATTTAAAATGGTTCCATGTACCTAGCGATCAATTTTCCATTCTTACCAAACCTTGTAACACACTTCTATGGAGATACATTTATAAAAACATGATATCCTACTTGAAACTCCAAATCCTTTCTTCTATAATCAGCATAAGTTTGTTTTTTTGCATTGGTATTTTTGACATGGGTTTGAATAGACATTATCTTTAATGTTGTTTCCTCCACAAGTTATAGGTATAAGATATTCCTCTCACCCACTTCATCAAAACATATTTTAGTACGACATCTCTTGTCATATAATGCTTCATATACATCCATTTGAATACTTGAATAAAAAAATATTATTATTTTCAAGTTCTACCAAAGGTATATACTAATCCCACATACCTTGAAAGTCATGTGAGAATGATCTCAACATGGATTCTAATATTTTAATGGCCCTTTCAGACTGCCCGTTTGTTTGAGGGTGATAAGTAATGCTCAAATGAATCTTAGTATCCAAAGATTCATGATGTATTTTATAGAATTTATATGTAAATCATGGATCCAAATATGAAAAAAATTAAAAAGGTGCTCCATAAAGTCTTAAAAATTCATTAATATAGAGTCTTGTAAGGAACTCTGGTGGAAAATTCTCCCTTATAGTGAGGAAATGTACAGATTTGGTATGTCGATAAACAATTACCCATATTGCATCATTTTTTATTAGATTCTTTGATAATATAGTAAAAAATTACATATTAATGTCATCCCATTTCTATGTCAGAATAAGAATAGGTTGCATCAAACCTCAATGATGTTGTTTTTAGCCTTCACCAATTGAAAAAATAAACACCATGATACATAATCAACAATGTACTTCTTTATATTATCCCACCAAAACTTTTCCTTCAAATATCTTTACATATTAGTGCTACCTGGGTGTATATAGATATTCAAGCCCTGATAATCATCAAATAATTTCGTTTTTATCTTGGGTATAGAGGGAACATAAAGCCTCCTCCCAAATTTCAAAATTCCATCTTCATATATGAAGTCTTCCAATTTCCCATCATTCAAAACTCTGATTTTCTTTTTAAATTTCTAATCATTAGACTAAGAAATTTTAATCTAGATGAATAAGAATGATTTTGATGAAATTTAAAAAGTATTGATGTTTTTCCTCCCTTGATAAATTGCATATCCATATTTACTATATCCATGTAGAAAAGACCCTTGTCATTCCTCATTTTACTCAAAACTCCATAATCCTCCTTGCTCAAAGAAGCTTCTTCCTTATTTTTCTTCCCTGGGTGGAAGTGTTTTGAAAAATCATAATCCTAAAGTATCTTGATCCATTTAATTTTCCTCATTTTGATTTATTTCAATGGGAATATATATTTCAAGATCTTGTTATCTGTATATATATTATATCATTAACCATAGAGATAGTGCCTCCATAATTTTAGAGTGAAGATTACAACTTCCAACCCAAGATCATGAGTTGGATAGTTTTATTCATGTGTTTTTACTACCTTGATTCATAGGTGTTAAATCTATCATTTTTCATAAGGAAACAGACAAGTCATTTCTTTGATGCATCATAGTAAATCACAAATCCACCATTTTTCATTGGTAGAGTCAATATTAGAGAATTCACTAATATAATCTTCATTTATTCAAATAATTATTTATATTTATTTGTTAAATTAAACCTAACCACTTTACGAGTAATATTGGTCAATGATTTAGCTAACTGGGAAAAATTCTGAATGAAATACCAATAGTAACCTGCTAAACCAATGAATTTACATACTATGTTTTTGTTCATTGGTGTAGGAAATTACTAATCTTCCTTCATCTTCATTGGATCAATTGAGATTCCATCCTTAGAGATAATATAGTCAGGAAAAGAATATATTTGATGCCAAAATTAATAATTTCTAAACCCCCCATATAACTCATTTTTTCTAAGAATTTTCAGAACGATCCATAAGTGGTTCTCATGGCCTTAATAGCTTTTAGAATATATTAAAAACTCATATGTAAATACTAGAATAAAATCATTAATATATTCCTTTAAACACTATATTCATTAGATCCATAAAAACTGAGGGTTCATTAGTCAGTATAATTGGCATTACTATATACTCATAATGTGCATAATTCGGTCAAAATGATATCTTTAGAATATCTTACTTCTTTACAAGTAATTGATGATATCCAGAATGAAGTTAAATATTTGAAAAATATCGAGCTCCACGAGGTTGATCAAATAAATCATAAATGTGAATCATAGGATACATGTTCTTTATTATAATAGCATCTATTTCTCTATATTCAATGGAAATCCTCATGTATCAATCTTTATTCTTAATAAATAGAATAAGGGCTCCCAATGGAAAAAACAATGGAAAATAAATCCCTTATTACTCAACTCCTATATTTGTTTCTTCATCTCCACTAATTACAAAATGGATATTCTATAGCGTTTCTTTGATATTGAACTTTGTTTAGGGATTAAATCAATAGAAAACACAACTTCCCACTCTAGAGGATTTCCATGTAAATACTATGGAAATAAATTAATGTACTCTATTAAAATATGTATATCCTAAATTTGAATATTTATTTCCTCACCCATAAATAATGTTTTCTCTTCCTCCCAAAGAGTTTCCTATAGAAGAAATACTCTGGGTGAATCCATATATGAAGCATAGGATGAAGTCTCCCCTCTAAATATAAGAAATTCAATGTCCTCATCACAAATCATAATATCCTTATATTTGATAAAAATGTTTTACATTATATTTCAAAATCCAGTCTATACCATGGATTATATCAAAATCAACCATTGGTATGATAATAAAATCTATAATTTGAGAATGTTTATGTGTCATAATAGGAACTGCTCGACACACCATTATTGCAATAAGGTTTCCACTAGGAGTCTTTATTGACAAATCCCTTATTATGTGGAATTTGAAATATATATTTTTAAAGAAAATTGGGAAGATATAAATGAAAAAAATGATCCAGAATAAAATAAACCATTATCTAAATTTGAGTAGATGATTAAAGTACCTACCATAGAATCATTAGAAACTTCAACCTTAGCTGTTGTGATCACATAAGCTTGTCCCTGCTCCTGTGTCCTTTCCTAGTGTTTGTTTCCTTCAGGCTTCAAAAAATCACTTTCACAGTGTAGCATATCCCAAGAATTTGAGTACTGAACATTGGTAGATTCTTGCTTACCATTGAAATCAAGAGCATGATGGCCTTTATCACCAAACAAGAAGAAAACTATTTTTACTTTTAAGCAGGCACCGGGGTGTTTCCTTCTACAAGTACAGACATTGGAAAATTTCCTTTTTTATTCACCCCTATATGCATTCTTTCTTCGCTACCCTCTTCTTATCTTATTTTCCCATAAATTCATAAATCTTAGAGTTTTATTTATCTTTATTGATATCACTTGAGACTATATCTTCATATGATGAGAATGTTTGGGTGATGAATCCCTTTCATAGGAATGGTTTTAACCCATCAAAGAATCGATCCGTATTTCTATTTGTATTACATACTTAATTCATTGTATAACTAACTAAAATTCTAATGTTGGATTTATACTGGGGAATTTTTTAATCCATTTGTTTTCTTATACTCAACAATTATCTCTCTATATCTTCTTGCTGTTCTCGATGAAAATAGTTTTTCACGAAAATTACCACAAAACCCTTCCATTCCATATTTGAAACTTCTTCCTCATCTTTTGTGTTTTGAATCAATGACAACCATTGATCAACATATTATGAGAGATTATAAACTAACATGATAAACTTATTCCTTTAATTTCTTCCCAAACCAAAAATATATTTTCTAAAGAACTTGTCCATTTATCCGCTGTAAATGGATTTGTAGTCCCGTTAAATAATAGAGGTTGTTTCCAAATGAAGCAGTCCAACATTGTTACGCCAAATTTGGATTAGGCTGGTCCATGTGAGTAATATTGTTACTCATAACCTGAGTTAGTTTTCCCAATATAGTTATAAGTTTCTCAAACCAAGTAATAGATCTGACTCCAACATCACTATATTGTATAGTAGGGAAATCCCTATATAGAATATACGTATTGATATGTTTCCATTCCTTCCACTAAGATTCATTTATAAATAAATTAATACAATAAATTAAGTTATGAATCATAACGAAGAATTTCGAACTTAAAAGAAACTTAACATAAATTGGAAATTTATGCATAGCTAATCTGAAAATCATAAACATTTTTTCTTTGAGGACATAATTACTTTTAAATCCTTCATAATGGTCTATAAAGAAAATTTTAATTATCCTAATCATATTCCCTAGGAGTGTCAAACTGGGTGCATAGTAAGACCCACTTTCAGGTAATGGGTTATGTTGACTCAGGCCTGACACACCTTGTCAGGTGTGTTACCCCTAGGTATATCTATGATAGAACTATATCCCCTTATAGTATCCCGACAAGGATATATTACTAAGAAGTCCCACTCAATCTCTAACTTAATTTTTTAGGATGTTTTTCTATGATTATCATTAAAGTATATCTTAGGATTATGTTCCCTCATCTATGATTTTTAAAATCTAGTTTCCATGATTTCTACTAAAATTACTTTGATAACAAGTTTAAACACCCCAACCCCAATATCCTAGAGCTGATGCCTTACATAATTACTTAAATTTTATGAACAATAGATCACATCCCAAAGGACTGATTAGTTTAGTAGATTTGGACAACTATGTACAATCATATGTTTTACATTACAGTTTGAAATTAAATAAAATATAGTAACTTTATTGGAAATATCCGTAATCTTATATATTATCCGGGTAAGTAATTCATAATATAAATCTTCTCCTTCTAGGGAAAATTAAAATATAAGGAGGGGTTGAGATCAGATGCTCAGTAAGGGTAAATAATATAGTGAAAGATATCATAAACATAAAAAATAAATAAATATGGTAAACTAAAAACACATTCCATTAAAACACAATCTTGATCATAATATGGAAGGAATAAAATCTAATTGAATAATTTCACACAAATAGTCATATGAGAATGAAACTTAAACATTGATATTCTACTTGTCTAATAATCACATGGATTGTAAATTACTAATATCATAATGAAGGAATTCAAATTTCTATACATATGAAATATAAAATAGAGGCTTCGACTAAGAAATCTAAAAATAAATGGGTAAATCATCAACCAAATCCATATTTGAAAATAAATGGGCATGTCCTTAGCAAAATCTATATCTGATTTATCTCATGAGACCTACTGATGTATCATGGGGATATAATGGGACCCAACTGTCACTTACTAATTCCAATAAATTCCTCATTAGAATGTGGTGAATCAAAAACTACATATACATATGAAATATAAATTACTTTCCCTAATCATTTAATATAATCACTAATCGTTCAGAGTCATATGGTGAATGGTATCAAGAAAGCACATCCACAGCCAAAATGGTCATAAAAAATTTAATAAAATATGCTAAATGATATCATATAAAATCAATCCCAATTAAGCATAAGATTCAACATATGGTGTTGAAATTGATGAAAATTATCTAATAAAATTATTGAGTAATTCTTGGGGGAAATTCCCATATTACTTGCAAAGAAGTGTTCTTTTGAAAAAATGTTGTGTATGTGTCATGAAATTAACTTATAAATTTTTATATAATAGAAATAAAATAAAAGGCAATGAAACTATATTTAAGGAATTAATGACGTCCCAATTAAATGAAAACATGTATAATGAGTTTTTAAATAACTTTAGAAATGTGCTACTTTAGTGCCGTTTAAGAGATAATATAAAAAAGTCCTTAAAACGAAGAATGGAGTAATTGTTTTCATAGAACTAGAAATAAAAAAAAAGATAGTTTTTCATGATTAAAAGAGTTATTTTAGAAAAATATTGTTTCCTTGTAAAATATTATGGATCCTATGTTAAAATTGGTTAGAAATTGGGAATTTCCCTTTAATCGGGCGTGCTTACCGGGAGGAATTAAAAAAGATAACCTTATAAAGAATGTATTTCCCCACCAATGAATGAATAATTAAGATAGGTACATATTTTAGGAATAGAAAAACATAATTTAGGATAATTAAATAATAATAATTAAGAAATACATCAGGTAAAAGGGAGAGAAATAGTAAGCTGAATGAAAAAATAGCGGTTCGAGAAGAAATCCTTACCTTATGTCTGAGACTTTTCTGCAATTGATCTAAATATCCTAGAAAATCCAATTAAATGTTGGAACCAGGCATGCAGCAGAAGCCCCAAACAGGTGAGTTTTTAAATTTTTCCACCGAAGTTTGACATAAACTTGTCGACGTCGGAGAAGAGCATCCCGGTCTTAGCCGAAGACCACACATGGAGGATTTTAAGCACAAACAGAAACCGTAAAATACCTGGTTTAGATCCGAATCTGCGCACGACATCTGATCATTGTTGTAGATCATTGCTCAAAGAATCTAAAGCTGAATTCCTCTAGATCTTCCACACATGCTTCAAGGAATCCGCAGGAGTTCCATTCGTCGTAATCCGGGTGCTAGCGCGGATTTGCGAAGGTGCCTTCGATGCTCTAACGACGACTACATCGCATCGCCAGCGATGCCTGAGAGAGAGCTCCATCTGAGCTCCTTGGGTCCAGAGCATCTCTCTCTAGAATTTGGGATATTAGAGAGGAGAGATAAGCTCCATGAATAGTGTTTGGAAAATCCCCTCCTCTTCTATTTATAGCACTCAATTAAAATACCCGGTATCGCCTCACCGACCCCAAATACTTAACGCACTATCGAAGACATTTATGACTACTAAACTGAGTCATAAATATTATTATCATTTAATTATAATATATTAAAATATATTACATGATAATAATTGATTCATTAACTCGACTCGTTGCTCACATAAATATTAATTGAACCTTGAATAATTTAATATTAGTCTATTAATATTATTTCATGTATTTAGTTAAAACATGTAAATACATTTAATAAATTCAATACTTATTATTCTAAACTTGAATAATATGAATTTATTTATTTCATTTGTGATCGATTAACTTTGGACAAATCCTGGACCCCTATGGTGGGGGCCACCATATCTAAAACTCCTATTCAAATGAATATGGTAGATTCTTGAATACGCAATTGTGTGTGACCATCTAGTCCCTTATTTCAACAGTCGTGAATAGTATTCACAGACGAATAGTGGGATCTAGCAACCCATCATGGCCCCTGAATAAATAAGAATTGTCACAGTAGTGACAACCAACCTACAAAGACGCACTGTGTAATATAATCTCTTTGTACGCAATATCTTATAAAGCAGGACGCACTCACGTGTCATCACCCTTTTATGGATTTATAGTTTATTGATTTAACTAGAAAGATTTACCCTCTACTGCCATGGCCATGGTCTTATAAAGGTATTTCCATCCATATCAACATGGCCTGAGATATATTACATCCATAACCCAGAAGTGACAAATCCTTTCTTGACCATTCAACCAATGTCATGCCACCAATGACACACTCGATAAAAACTAACTCACCATGACTTCATTTCTATGGTTTTCGTCTTGCATCAAAGTACGAAATCAAATGAAATATTTTGGTAATGATATCATGTCAGTATAGAATTACACATGATCGTATATTCGAACATCCAATGACACCTGAAACAAGCAGTGTTCCTATTGGTGGGCCAGTCCCCATGATCTCACTTCTAGAGATCACCAAGTGCGAACTTCATGAGAAGAAGTCTCAAATCTTATGAGCCCCTAGAACCTGATAGTCACATATCTACTGTGTCCAATTATTAAGATGTATCTACAATATAGAACATATATTTAAGATTAATGTCATAGTATCTTGAGGTTCTCATTATAGCTTGGGAACTGCTATAACCTTTCGATATGACAATTAACCTTTGGACATTACCATCTCAATAGTGGACGAAGAAAATTCTACACTATAATGGTAAGAAGGCATCATGTATAGCTTACTGTACACACGATATAGTAATCTAAAGCACTGAGTAGTTGGGTCTAGTGAACCCACTATTTCAACACTCCCACTTGCACTAGAGAAAACTTGCTAACCAAACTTGTAAGCCACTCACATGATGAACATCATGTTCCTGCTGAGTAACATCTTTAGATACTATGTCCGCCACAGTTCCGCCGCATGGCTATTCTGCTATAACAACCTCATCTCTTTGAGTAAAACTACTCAAGAGATGGTATCCCGAGTATATCTCACTTTTTTTCCACTTTCATAACATGAAATCTTGGCTAGTAAGAATATCATAATCTACATTATGATAATACTTTTCTCACCAGGTTTGATTCCATGAACTGGAATAAATCATTGCATTTAACTGCTTCTTAGATATCGTAGAAGCTGCAATGTACTCAGTCTTGTAGGTATGGCCACCACTGGCTGATATGAGCTTGACTCGCTCATCAACATTAGCCTAACTGCAATGATAGATCACATTGATCTATGGAAGTCTAGATCATATCCCTGAAAACAAGTATCATTTATTCTCCATTTACCTTGTACATATCTTTTGTACTTTCGAAGTACAATTAGATAGTTTTGACTCCATCCCTTGTAGTGCTCCTGGATATAACTGATATTTGACTATTGTAAAATATACCTTGGAATTATCGGTTATTGTACATATCATGGCATACATGATTGATCCATCGTTCTGACTTATGGATTTAAACTCACCACATTCATTTCTTCCATGTCATGGAAAGGTCAACATAGAGAGATTATGCCCTATGACATAAGCAACAATTCATCTCTTGAATTGTTCCAACATGTATTTTTCAATACTATGTCACTATATGTATGATTTAATTGGACCAAGAAACCTATAGATTTACCTTATTAGATCCTGTTCCCTAGAACTTAGGTTGCTACTTTAAGTCAATCAATGGAGAGTAAATTTCATTTTGATCTTAAATAACTGTCAGAACAATGTGTGTTTTCCATATGTTACCGAACATATTTATTATTGGAAAACCTTAGTTATTAAACTAGCATTTGGTAAACACATGGAATTTTTTTTATAAATGTATATACTATGATCATATTTCTTACTTTAATCCTAAACTAGATTTCAGTAACTTGCAACCTTTATTAGCATTCTGTGATGTGACCAACCCTTTCTGGTTGCGTCGTATAGGCACCATCCACAATTGGTAGTCATGACATCCAATGATAAATAAATTGATCATAGATATTAGCTATGGTAAGTAAAATTCTAATAGATTTAGGTATAATGACTTGGTGAAACCAATCGAGCCTTATTGTTACCAAGATCATACCATCCATGTATCAACTTACTTGAATACCCACCACATTATTCAAAATAATAGCCCCTTTTTTCACTTTGATACATGGAATCTATTAATTTAATTTTTGTTGGTCTTATCAATTTTTGCTAATTTACATATACTGCTTACTTGTAGGAAATATTATTCCCTCTGAATAATAGATCACTGGCCGCAGTGAATATAAAAACTATCACCATGGTATTATCCTTCCTACGCAGTATGTGTCTCCGAAACATAATTTGTTCCTCATGCACTTGTGGAACTAGATCCTATTACAGCTATTTTGTGCATCTTGAGCATGGACTAAACACAAGTCAATATATCCCCACTATCTCTAATAGAGATGTAGTCCCTTACTTGACTACAACTTTTCTATCTTAGGGATTTATGTAATATCCTAAGAAATCATTAGGATAAGTACCTTAGATTCATAATGTTTTTATCTTGATGAAAGTTTATTTGTATCTAAACAAACTATTTGTATCCAAACACATGTCCTTATGGTATAATGCATTTCTATCAAACTATGAATCTTATGATATCCATTTTTCATTATATTAGGCATATGTTAGTGGGATATCGTTGTTATTTGGAAAGCATTTCATGAAATACAATTGATGTTTCTTCGAGTTGCAACAATGATATTACTTACATCAATATTTTGATGTATAACATATGCGTTTAGGAATTGCTCCACGCTACATGTTTGTTGATCAGTGTTGACATGTAAGACATTATCATCAATCCTCTTTATTAACATCAATGTCCTGATGTTGATGAGGTAATGTGCGTTTAGGAATTTCTCTATGATATATTTCTATGATTGATGAATGCTTGGTCAAGATATTCTTCGGTATCCCAACCCGAAGCAACTCATATCTCTTGACCATGCATATACTTTACTTTTTTATTCCTTATTTGCTTAAAGGAATCTTATGAAGTATACATACCTCTAGCTTATACTTGGAATAGTTCACATTTACTTGTGGAACTATTTCCAGATGCTTTGTAACATACCTTTATTTATATTCATCACTAATTGCCAATGATTCATGTATTACTGAACTAGTGATTGAGTTTACCAAAAACAACATTCATTCCAGAAACTGAAATAATGTCTCCTTGCGTCCAAGGATACATGAGATTAATGTTTGTGGTTATACTCAACAATAGTTCCACATGAATCTTGCACTTGGAAATTAAAGAAGTCATGTACTTATCACCATTGGCTTAGGCATCACCCTTTCACAGCCACTTAGAGAATACACCTGACTTCCAGTAAGGTTTCAATACTAACTTGGTCATTGTATTATAATACACATATGTTACCAACATAATGTATTTAATACCCAAGTAGTAAAAGGAAACATCACATTGATGAATATGCCTGATATAGAAGCGGAAACATGATTCTTTAAATTAGTTTATTGCTTTTAAACTTCCGTAGTATTATTTTATAATATGTAATGCAAATAACCTTTGTTAATACCTTATTAATTGAAGGATGTCGTGAATATGTCATTGGCATTAAATTCCTTTGACCTTTTCACATTATCTTTCAATTTATCCCCATAAGAATTATAGCTTAATTGTCTTTTATTCTTATTCACTTGGAAAACCTTACCTAGATAGGTAATGAAGCCTTTACTCAATACTTGTTCGTTTTGTAAGGAGACTTGAGTAATGTGGTGAAAATGATATTTAAAGGTAATGATCAATCTTTAAATTTACACATGCCGGTGTACATCTCCTTATTTATATCATTTCTTTGCTTTCTCCATGAAAACTTCTCAGAGATGAGACTTTATGTTATATCATCTATGTCTTGGTGTATAGACTACAAATGACACCAGAAATTGATGAAATCATAATGATATAACTATCATATGCTTTGTAAATTAGTCTCTTGTAAGAAATTTTCACTCTCACTTCATGAGGTAGTTTAACAGTGTTGGGGATACTAACACCTTGAGTTTCCTATATCATAGTACTATGCGCATGCACCTGTGTTATTCATGGACACTCGTGTTAGTGTGGACATTTAATTTGTCCATTTTAATATCAAAGTTTTAATATTGTGGTATAACTTGCCATTTTTCTACAAAAATAAATTTTAGTAGATGAATTCCTTTTATATGGATTACTGGTTTAGACATTTTTGATTAATTACTTAAATCATTTTATGTCTCCCACTATTTTATCAGATTCTAGGAACCCTCTATGATAGAATCGGAATACTCTGTCACTTGATTATTCTAGTGGAAAGGATCCCGAAACCACCCCTCATAGTCTACAAGCTAAGGCTACGCCACTACTTAGAGGGTTCTAGGTAGGCTTTTGGATGGCCAATCACTTTAACTTGCGGTTCTTTGATCTGTTGAGTGAAGTCCCAGCTTCTTAAAATCAAAACTTGATTTACTCAACACTTGCCTCTAAAATGATAGCATGTTTTCTATGGATAATCCTTACTAGAATTTTAGTTAAGTCCACCCATCATTCTTATAAGGACTCCCCAGTAGTAAGAGGCACCCTCAGCTAAGGCATGACCGACACCTCAAACAACTGGTTTTATCCAAATCTGAATGATGGAAGGCTGTTTAGACTTAATATATCTTTGAGGGTTTTGTTATTTTTAGTGTGAAAAAATAAATCCTTTTCTATTTTTATATGCACGTACTATGTGATCACACTCACAACTGGCCGTGCAAGAAATAAAAATTTCATCGCGTCACATGCTCATTTTATCTTTCATGCTTGTTTATTATTATACTATGTGATCGCACAATAAATTACACATGAACAAAAATAATAAACCATGCAGAAATAAAACGATCACCTAATCATGAGCCGGTACTATTGGTTGATCTGTTGAGGGAATAACGGACCAACTGAAACCCTGAGGGTAAATACTTTTAGTCGTGTGGCTTGCAACTTGAATAGAAATTTCTGCTCATCCAATGCATCCAACTCATGTCTGGTGTTTCACCATCACTTGGTGCGAAATGCATCACTGGTCATCTCATCATTATACAATTGTACTCGCACGCAGGCGAGGGGATCCCGGGGAGTAAATTTACATCTCTGAGAATGGGTGTGCAGGATCTTATACATATAACGACTCTATGATGACATGCATATCGCCTTTTTTATTTAAAGAAATTATTAAAAAACCACATGCAATAATTAAATAAATAATTAAATAAATAATTAAATAAATAAACACCAGACATGCATTGGTAGGTCGAGGGATCATGACCAGAATATATGCACTAAACTCACCTATATTAAATAAATGCAGAATTTAAAATTAAACTTGCATTAAAAATAAACTTGAGGGAATTTTAATTGAATTAAAAATTTCACTCTAATTTTTAATCCAATATTTACGTCGTTCGGTCCCAATTTAATTAATTTAATTTATTATAAAATAAATTATTTATTCCGCTTTAACTTAAACCAATGTTAATATTTAATTAATTTAATTTTGAACCGAAATTAAATTAATTAATTTAATTAACTTGTAATTCAAATAAAATTACATGAACCCCATTTACCCCGAGCAGGGACTGTGCGGGTCGTGACGAACTTGTGCAGTCCCATCCCGGGTAGTGCCGACCCCGTGCGAGGTTATTCTAGACCGAGCAGGCCCTCCCACACTCGTTTCTCGCTGGGCAGACCTACTCGATCACCTGGCAAGGCAAATTAAACAAAAACTCACACCCGCAGCATGGGTTACCTCACTGTTCTAGTAACGTGTGGCCTAGGCTCCACAGGGTGCTGGCGAGCACAAAAGAAGGAGCAGGACGACTAGCGGTGCGGTACGCCGCTTAGGTTTCTGACCGCAACAACTGTTGTCCAACCGGAGAGGGTCGGAGGCAGCCGGGTCACATCAACTGATAGGAGGCGGCAGGCCGCCAGCTGGGGTCCCAGACCGCGACCGCACTTGGCGGAAGCAAAAGAAGGTGGCCTCCTTGGTCCGCGACGGGGAATGGGACTACTGAGGGAGCATCAGCCATGCATGGTGTCGCCGCTACAGTGGGTTGATGAGGCCCGGGGCAAGGCTTTGGCTGCGCGGGGAGTTCGGCGACACTGCTGCCTGCCGATTCCATAGGAGGGAGACAACTTGGTTGGGGGGGGGGTTGGGAGTGCTAGGTGAGCGGGCAAGGAAAGAGGCGGGAGCGATGCTAGTGAGCCTCCGAGGTTCCGCGAGCTGAAACTGCAGCTAAGCAGGGTGTTGCGGGGGGGGGGGGGGGGGGACAATCGGTCGGTGGGGCGGCTGGGATCGACACAGGGCATCTGGGTCTTTGAGGGTGAGGTCGCGGGTGGCTGGCCATGGCCCCTGTGTCGAATCGGCTACTGCAGCAGGAGGTGGCCCTCATGGCCGTTGTGCATGGGAGACGGGTGGCCTACTTTGGCCCCAGTTGTTTTTTTTAAAATGGAGACCTGCAAAGCAGGTCCCCCTTCCCATTAATTTTTTCTTTTAATGTCTATATTTATACAAGAAAAATTAAAACATTATTATAATAAAATATTATTGTAATATAATATTATAATAATAAAATAATTATTATAATCAAACTATTATTATTATAATAAAATTATTATAACAATAATATTTATTATGGTTCACCGGAAAACACTATTTCAATAATCGGATGTCTACTCAGTGATAAAAAAATCATTTTAATTTGGATTTTAAACTTCAGATGACCGCAAATGGGTCATCTGATATCATATTCAAACACGGTCTATGGCATTGAGACCGTATCGATTACCTTCTCCATAATTAATGAAAATTTAATTTTTCTTGGCTTAAAAATGACATGCTCTCCCTTTGTTACCACTTGTTGGAACCGGGCGTGCAGTGGAAGCCCCAAACATGTGGGTTTTTAAATTTTTTCCACCAACGATCGATGTAAACTTGTCGATGTCAGAGAAGAGCAGCCCGGTCTTAGCCGAGGACCACGTTTGGAGGATTTTAAGCAGAAACATAAACCGTAATATACCTGGTTCAGATCCGAATCCATGCACGATGTCTTCTCATCATTGGCTAATCTATGTATTTTAAAATCTAGTTTCTATGATTTCTACTAAAATTACTTTGATACCAAGTTTAAAGACCCCAACCCCAATAGCCTAGATGCGATGCCTTACATAATTACTTCAGTTTTATAAACAATAGATCACATCCCAAAAGACTGATTAGTTTAGTAGATTTGGAAAACTATATACAATCATATGTTTTACATTACAGTTTGAAATTAAATAAAATATTGTTAATTTATTCTAAATATCCATAATCTTATATATTATCTGTGTAAGTTATTTATAATATATGTCTTCTCCTTCTAGGGAGAATTAAAATATAAAGATGGGTTGAGATCAGATTCTCAGTAAGGGTAAATAATATAGTGAAATATATCATAAATATAAAAAATAAAGAAATATCGTAAACTAAGAAAACATTCCATTAAAACATAATCTTGATCATAATATGGAAGGAATAAAAGCTAATTGAATAATTACACAAAAATAGTCATATGAGAATTAAACTTAAACATTGATATTATACTTGTCTAATAATCACATGGATTATAAATTATTAATATCATAATGATGGAATTCATATTTCTATACATATGAAATATAACATAGAGGCTTCGACTAAGAAATCTAAAAATAAATGGGTAAATCCTCAACCAAATCTATATTTGAAAATAAATGGGCAAGTCCTTAGCAAAATATATATCTGATTTATCTCATGAGCCCTACCGATCCATCATGGGGATATAATGGGACCCTACCATCACTTACTTATTACAATGAATTCCTCATTAGAATGGGGTGAATCAAAAACTATATATACATATGAAATATAAATTACTTTCCCTAATCAGTTAACATAATCACTAATCGTTCTGAGTAATATGGTGAATGGTATCAAGATAGCACATCCATAGTCAAACTGATCATAAAAAAATTAATAAAATATGCTAAATGATTTTATATAAAATCAATCCCAATTAAGCATAATATTCAACCTATGGTGTTTAAATTGATGAAAATTATCTAATAAAATTATTGAGTAATTCTTGGGAGAAATTCCCTTCTTACTTGCAAAGAATTGTTCTTTTGAAAAAATATTTTGTATGTGTCATGATATCAAATTATAACTTATTATATCATAGAATTAAAATAAAACACAATGAAACTATATTTAAGGAATTTATGATGTCCCAGTTAAATGAAAACATATATAAAGAGTTTTAAAGAAAATTTAGAAATGTGCTTCTTTAGTGCTGTTTAAGAGATAATATAAAAAAGTCTTTAAAACGAAGAGTGGAGTAATTGTTTTCATAGAACTTGAAATAAAAAAAAGATAGTTTTTCATGATTAAAAGAGTTATTTTATAAAAATATTGTTTCCTTATAATGATTATGGATCGTATGTGAAAATTTGTCAGAAATTGGTAATTTCCCTTTAATCGAGCGTTCTTACCGGGAGGAATTAAAAAGAAAACCCTATAAAGAATGTATTTCCCCACCAATGAATTAATAATTAAGATAGGTACATATTTTAGGAATATAAAAACTTAATTTAGGGTGATTAAATTATAATAATTAAGAAATACATCAGGTAAAAGGGAGAGAAATAGTAAGCTGAATGAAAAAATAGCGGTTCGATAAGAAATCCTTACCTTATGTCTGAAACTGTTCTGCAATTAGTCTAAATATCCTCAAAAATCCAATTAAATGTTGGAACCGGGCATGCAGCAGAAGCCCCAAAAAGGTGGGTTTTTAAATTTTTCCACCGAAGGATGACGTAAACTTGTTGACGTGGAGAATAGAAGCCCGGTCTTAGCCGAGGACCACACATGGAAGATTTTAAGCACAAACATAAACCGTAAAATACATAGTTCAGATCCGAATCCACGCACAATGTCTGATCATCGTTGGCGATCGCTGCTCGAAGAATCTGAAGCTGAATTCCTCTAGATCTTCCACACGCTTTTCAAGGAATCTGCAGGAGCACCATTCGTCGTAATCCTGGTGCTAGCGTGGATTTGCGACGATGCCTTCGACGCTCCAACGACCACTACATCGCATTGCCAGCGATGCCTGAGAGAGAGCACCATCATAGCTCCTTGGTTCCAAAGCATCTCTTTCTGGAATGTGGGATAGAAGAGAGGAGAGATAAGCTCCATGAATAGTGTTTGGAAAATGACCCTCCTCTTCTATTTATAGTGCTCAATTAAAATACCTGGTATCGCCTGACCGACCGCGTATACTTAACACTCTATCAAACAACATTTATGACTACTAATCTGAGTCATTAATATTATTATCATTTACTTGTAATATATTAAAATATATTACAGGATAATAATTGAGTCATTAAGTCGACACGTCGCTCCCATAAATATTAATTGAACCTTGAATAATTTAATATTCGTCAATTAATATATTTTCAGGTAATTACTTAAAACTCATAAATACATTTAATAAACTCAACAATTATTATTCTAAACTCGAATAATATGCATTTATTTATTGCATTGGTGATTGCTTAACTTTGGAAAAATCCCGGACCCCTATGGCGGGGCCCACCATGTCTAAAACTCCTATTCAACTGAATATGGAAAATTCTTGACTACGCTATTGTGTGTGACCAACTATGCCCTTATTTCAGCAGCTGTGAGTAGTATTCATAGACGAAGAGTGGGATCTAGAAACCCATCATGGCCCCTGAAGAAATAAGGATTGTCACAACAGTGACAACCAACCTACTAACACACACTGTGTAATATAATATCTTTGTCCGTAATATCTCATAAAGCAGGACGCACTCACATGTTATCATCCTTTTCTGGCTTTATAGTTTGTTGATTTGGCTGGACGGATTTACCCTTGACTTCCATGGCCTTGATCTTATAAAGGTATTTCCATCCATATCAACATGGCCTGAGATATATTACTTCCATAACCAAGAAGCGATAAATCCTTTCTTGACCATTCAACCAATGCCATGCCACCAATGACGCACCCGATACAAACTACCTCGCCATGACTTCATTGCTATGGTTTTCGTCTTGAATCAAAGTACTCAATCAAATGAAATATTTTGGTAATGATATCATGTTAGGATACCATTACACATTATCGTAGATTGGAACCTCCAATGACACCCGAAACATGCAATGTTCCTATTGGTGGGCCAGCCCTCATGATCTCACTTCTAGAGACCACCAAGTGCGAACTTCATGAGAAGAAGTCTCAATGCTTATGAGCCCCAGATCCTGATAGTCATATATCTACTATGTCCAATTAGTAAGATGTATCTATACTATAGAACATATATTTAAGATTAATGTCATAGTATCTTGAGGTTCTTATTATAGCCTGGGAACTACTATAACCTTTCGATATGACCATTATCCTTTGGAAATTACCATCTCAATAGTGGATGTAGAAAATTCTACACTATAATGGTAAGAAGACATCATGTATAGCTTACTGTTCACACGATATGGTAATCTAAAGTACCGAATAGTTGGGTCTATGGAACCCACTATTTCAACACTCCCACTTGCACTAGAGCCAACTTGCTACCCAAACTTGTTAGCCACTCACATGATGAACATCATCTTCCTGCTGAGTAACATCTTCAGATACTGGGTCCGCCACGGTTCGGCCGCATGGCTATTCTGCTATAGCGACCTCATCTCGTTGAGAAAAACTACTCAAGAGATGGTATCCTGAGTATATCTCACTTTTTTTCCACTTTCATAACATGAAATCTTGGGTATTAAGAATATCATAATCTACATTATGATAATACTTTTCTCACCAGGTGTGATTCCATGAACTGGAACAAATCATTGCATTTAACTTCTTCTTAGATATCTTAGAAGCTGCAATGTACTCAGTCTTGTAGGTATGGCCACCACTGGCTGATATGAGCTTGACTCGCTCATCGCCTTTAGCCTAACTACAATACTAGATCACATTGATCTATGGAAGACTAGTTCGTATCCCCGAAAACAAGTATCCTTTCTTCTCCATTTACCAGGTACATATCTTTTGTACATTTGAAGTACAATTAGATAGTTTTGACTGTATCCCTTACAGTGCTCCTGGATATAACTGATATTTTTGTATTGTAAAATATACCATGGAAATATTGGTTTTTGTACATATCACGGCATACGTGATTCATCCATCGTTACAACGTATGGATTTAAACTCACCACATTTATTTCTTCCATGTCATGGAAAGGTCAACATAGAGAGATTATGCCCTATGACATAAGCACAATTCATCACTTGAATTGTTCCAACATGAAATTTTCAATACTAGGTCACTATATGTATGATTGACTTGGACCAAGCAACCTATAGATCTACCTTAGTAGATCCTGTTCTCTAAAACTTAGGTTTCTACTTTAAGTCAATCAACAGAGAGTAAATTTCATTTTGATCTTAAATAACTGTCAGAACAATGTCTATTTTTCATATGTTACCGAACATATTTCTTATTGGGAAACCTTAGCGCTCCCACTAACCTTTGGTAAACACATGGAAAACATTTTTTATAAATGTATATACTATGATCATGTTGCTTATTTTAATCCTAAACCAGATTTCATTAACTTACAACCTTTATTAGCATTCTGTGATGTGACCAACCCTTTCTGGTTGCATCGTATAGACACCATCCACAATTGGTGGTCATGAAATCTAATGCTAAATAAATTGATCATAGTTATTAGCTATGATAAGTAAAATTCTAACAGATTTATGCATAACGACTTGGTGAAACTAATTGAGCCTTATTGGTACCATGATCGTACCATCCATGTATCAACTTACTTGAATACCCACCACAGTATTCAAAATAATAGACCCTTTTTCACTTTGATACATGGAATCTATTAATTGAATTTTAGTTGGTCTTATCATTTTTTGCTAATTTCCATATACTGCTTACTTGTAGGAAATATTATTCCCTTTGAATAATAGATCACTGACCACAGTGAATATAAAAACCATCACCATGGTATTATCCTTCCTACGCAGTATGTGTCTCCAAAATATACTTTGTTCCACATGCATTTGTGGAACTAGATCCTATGCCAGCTATTTTGTGCATCTTGAGCATTGACTAAACACAAGTCAATATAGCCCCACTATCTCTAATAGAGATGTGCACCCTTATATAGATATGTAGTCCCTTTCTTTACTACATGTTTTCTATATTAGGGATTTATGTAATATCCTAAGAAATCATTAGGATATGTACCTTAGATTCACAATGTGTTTATCTTGATGCAAGTTTATTTGTATTCGGACAAACTATTTGTATCCAAACACATGTCCTTATGGTATAATGCATTTCTATCATACTATGAATCGTATGATATCCATTTGTCATTATATTTGGCATATGTTAGTGGGATATCATTGTTATTTGAAAAGAATTTCATGAAATACAATGGAAGTTTCTTCTAGTAGCAACAATGATATTACTTACATCAATATTTTGATGTATAACATATGCATTTTGGAATTGCTCCACGCTACATGTTTGTTGATCAATGTTTACATGTAAGAATTTATCATGAATCCTCCTTATTAAAATCAATGTCCTGATGTTGATGAGGCAATGTGCGTTTAGGAATTTCTCCACACTACGTTACCATGATTGATGAATGCTTGGTCAAGATATTCTTCGGTATCCCAACCTCAAGCAACTCATATCTCTTGACTATGCATATACTTCACTTTGTTATTCCTTAATTGCTTAAGGAAATATTTTGAATTATACATACCTCTATCTTATACTTAGAATAGTTCACGTTTACTTGTGGAACTATTTCCAGATGCTTTGTAACATACCTTTATTTCTAAAGGCTTCTTTTTACAAACTAAAGACGTCGATAATACCAAAATTATTTAGCTATACCGAGACTAAATACCAATTTTGGAATATTGATGATGTTAACTTTTAGTATTACTTAACAAAGAATTATCTTTTCAGTACTGGGTATAAGTCTTACATTTATATTCATCACTAATTTCCTATTATTCATATATTACTGAACTATTGATTGAGTTTACCAAAAAAACACATTCATTCCAGAAAGTGAAAGAATATCTCCTTACGTCCAAGGATACATGAGATTAATGTCTGTGGTTATACTCAACATTAGTTCCACATGAATCTTTCACTTGGAAATTAAAGAAGTCGTGTACTTCTCACCATTGGCCTAGGCATCACCCTTTCGCAGCCACTTGGAGAATACACTTGACTTCCAGCAAGGTTTCAATACTAACTTGGTTGTTGTATTAGAATACACATATGTTACCAACATAATGTATTTAATACCCAAGAAGGAAAAGGAAACATCACATTGATGAATATGCCTGATATCGAAGTAGAAACTTGACTCTTTAAATTAGTTTATTGCTTTTATACTTCTGTAGTATTATTTTATAATATGTAATGAAAATAACCTCTGTTAATACCTCATTAATCGAAGGATGTCGCGAATATGTCATTGGAATTAAATGCCTTTGAACTTTTCACATTGTCTTTCAATTTATCCACCATAAGAATTATAGCTTAATTTTCTTTTATTCTTATTCACTTGGAAAACCTTACCTAGATAGGTAATGAAGCGTTTACTCAATACTTGTTCGTTTTGTAACTAGACTTGTGTAATGTGGTGAAAATGATATTTAAGGATCATGATCAATCTTTAAATTTACACATGCCGGTGTACGTCACCTTATTCATATCATTGCTTCGCTTTCTCCTTGAAAACTTCTCAAAGATGAGACTTTATGTTATATCATCTATATCCTGGTGTAGCGACCGCAACTGACACCAGACATTGATGAAAGCATAATGATATAACTATCATATGCTTTGTACATTACTCTCCTGTAAGCAATTTTCACTCTCGCTTCATGAGGTAGTTTAACAATGTTGGGGATACTGACACCTTGAGTTTCTTATATCATAGTTCTATGCACACACGCCTGTACTATTCATGGACACTTGTGTTAGTGTGGAAATTTACTTTGTCCATTTTAATATCACAGTTTTAATATTTTGGTAAAACTTACCATTTTTCTACAAAAATAAATTTTAGTAAACGAGTGACTTTTATATGGATTACTGGTTTAGACATTTTTGATTAATTACTTAAATCATTTTATATCTCCCACTATTTTATCGGATTCTAGGAACCCTATGTGCGAGAATCAGAATACTCTTTCGCTTGAGTATTCTAGTGACAAGGATCCTGGAACCACCCCTCATAGTCTACAAGCTAATGCTACGCGACTACTTAGAGGGTTCTAGGTAGGCTTTTGGCTGGTCGACCGCTTTAACTTGCGGTTCTTTGATCTGTTGAGTGAAGTCCCAGCTCCTTAAAATCAAAATTTGATTTACTCAACACTTGCCTCTAAAATGACAACAAGTTAGGTATGGATAACCCTTAGTAGAATTTTAGTTAAGTCCACCAATCATTCTTATAAGGAATCCCCAGTAGTAAGAGGCACCCTCAGCTAAGGCACGACCGGCACCTCAAACAGCTGGTTTTGTCCAAATTTGAATGATGGAAGGCTGTTTAAACTTAATATATCTTTGAGGGTTTTATTATTTTTATTATGATGAAAGAAATCCTTTTCTATTTTTATAAACACGAACTATGTGATCATACTCACAACTGGCCATGCAAGAAATAGAAATTTCATCGCGTCACATGTTCATTTTATCTTGCATGCTTGTTTATTTTTATACTGTGTGATCGTGCAATAAATTACACATGCACAAAAATAATAAACCATACAGAAATAAAATGAACTCCTGATCATGAGCCGGTACTATTGGTTGATCCGTTGAGGGAATAACAGACCAACCGAAACCATAAGGGTAAATACTTTTAGTCGCATGGCTTGCAACGTGAATAGAAATGTCTGCTCATCCAATGCATCCAACTCCTGTCTAGTGTGTCGCCATCACTTGGCACGAAATGCGTCACCGGTTGTCTCGTCATTATACAATTGTACTCGCGTGTAGGCGAGGGGATCCTGGGGAGTAAAATTATAACTCCGAGAATGGGCGCGCATGATCTTATACATATACGACTCTAGGATGACACATAGATTGCCTTTATATTTAAAATAATTATTACAAAACCACATGCAATAATTAAATTATTAATTAATTAAATAATTAAATAAATAAACACCAGACATGCATTGGTAGGTCGACAGCTCATGAACAACACATATGCACTAAACATGCGTATATTAAATAAATGCAGAATTTAAAATTATACTTGCATTAAAAATAAACTTGAGGGAATTTAAATTGAAATAAAAATTACGCTCTGATTTTTAATCCAATATTTACGTTGTTTGGTCCCAATTTAATTAATTTAATTTTAAAACTGAAATTAAATTAATTAACTAATTTAATTTATTAGCAAATAAATTAATTACGCCGATTTAATTTAAACCAATGTTAATATTTAATTAATTTAATTCTGAACTAAACTGAAATTAATTAATTTAACTAACTTCTAATTCAAAAAAAATTACCTGAGCCCCATTTACCCCGAGAAGGGACTATTCGGGTCGTGGCGAACCTGTGAAGGATCATATCGGGCAGCGCCGACCCCGTGCGGGGTTATTCTAGACCGATCTGGCTAGCCCACAGTCATTTCTGGCTGGGAAGACCTGCCTGATCATCTGGAAAGGCAAATCAAACCAAAAATCACACCCACATCATGGGTTACCTCATGGTTCAAGCAACGTGTGGCCTAGGCTCCGCAGGGTGCTGGCGAGCACAAATGAAGGAGCAGGCTGGCTAGCAGCGCGGTACGCCGCTCGAGTTTCTGACCACTACACCTGTTGTCCGCCTGGAGAGGGGCGGAAGCAGCCGTGTCACAGTAACTGATAGAAGGCGGGAGGCCGCTGACCGGGGTCCCGGACTGCGACCGCACTAGGCAGAAGCGAAAGAAGGCGGCCTCCTTGGTCCACTGTGGGGAAGGGGACTGTCGAGGGAGCATCAGCCATGCATGGTGTCACCACTGCAGTGGGTTGAGGAGGACCGGGGCAAGGCTTTGGCGGCGCGGGGAGTTCCGCGACACTGCTGCCAGCCTGTTCCGTAGGAGGGAGACGACCTGGCTGGGGGGGGGGGGTGCGCAAGGTCCGCGGACAAGGAAAGAGGCGGGAGCGATGCTGGTGAGCCTCCAAGGTGCCGTGAGCTGCGACTGCAGCTGAGCAGGGTGCTGCGGGGGGGGGGGGGGGGGGCGAACACTCAACCGATGGGGAGGATGGGAGCAGGACAGGGCATCTGGGTCTCTAAGGGAGAGGTCGTGGGTGGCTGATCATGGACCCAATGTCGAATCGGCTACTGCAGTAGGAGGCGGCCCTCATGGCCGCCGCGCATGGGAGACTGGTGGCCTGCCTTGGCCCCAGTTTTTTTTAAAATGGAGACCTGCAAAGCAGGTCCTCTTTCCCTTTAATGTTTTCTTTTATTGTCTATATTTAGACAAGAAAAATTAAAACATTATAATAATAAAATATTATTATAATATAATATTATAATAATAAAATTATTATTATAATCAAACTATTATTTTTTAAATAATTTTTTATAACAATAATAATTATTAAGGTTCACCGGAAAACACTATTTCAATAGTCGGATGTCTAATCGGTGATCAAAAAACAACCAGTTTAATTTGGATTTTAAACTTCAGATGACCGAATATGGGTCATCCAATATCAGATTCGAACACGGTCTATGGCATTGAGACCGTATCGATTCCCTTCTCAATAATTAATGAAAGTTTAATTTTTCTTGGCTTAAAAAGACACACACTCCCTTTGTTACCACTTGTTGGAACCGGGCATGCAGCGGAATCCCCAAATAGGTGGGTTTTTAATTTTTTCCACCGACGGTCGAAGAAAACTTGTCGATGTCTGAGAAGAGAAGCCCGATCTTAGCCGATGCCCACGCATGGAGGATTTTAAGCACAAACATAAACCATAAAATACCTGGTTAAGATCTGAATCCATGCATGATGTATGCTCATCGTTGGCTAATCTAGGTTTTTTAAAATCTTGTTTCCATGATTTCTAATAAAATTTCTTTGATACCAAGTTTATAGACCCCAACCCCAATAGCCTAGAGCCAATGCCTTACATAATTACTTTAGTTTTATGAACAATAGATCACATCCCAAAGGATTGATTAGTTTAGTAGATTTGGAAAACTATATACAATCATATGTTTTACATTACATTTTGAAATTAAATAAAATATAGTAACTTTATTGGAAATATCCAAAATCTTATATATTATCCGTGTAATTCATTCATAATATACATCTTCTCCTTCTAGGGAAAATTAAAATATAAGGATGGGTTGAGATCAGATGCTCAGTAAGGGTAAATAATATAGTGAATGACATCATAAACATAAAAAATAAATAAATATGGTAAACTAAAAACACATTCCATTAAAACATAATCTTGATCATAATATGGAAGGCATTAAATCTAATTGAATAATTTCACACAAATAGTCATATGAGAATGAAACTTAAACATTGATATTCTACTTGTTTAATAATCACATGGATTGTAAATTACTAATATCATAATGATGGAATTAAAATTTCTATACATATGAAATATAAAATAGAGGCTTCGACTAATAAATCTAAAAATAAATGGGTAAATCATCAACCAAATCTATATTTGAAAATAAATGGGCTTGTCCTTATCAAGATCTATATATGATTTATCTCATGAGACCTACTGATGCATCATGGAGAAAGATAATTTGACCCTACCGTCACTTACTAATTCCAATAAATTCCTCATTAGAATGTGGTGAATCACAAACTACATATACATATGAACTATAAATTACTTTCCCAAATCAGTTAACATAATCACTAATCGTTCAAAGTAATATGGTGAATGGTATTAAGAAAGCACATCCACAGTCAAACTGGTCATAAATAATTTAATAAAATTTGCTAAATGATATCATATAAAATCAATCCCAATTAAGCATAAGATTCAACATATGGTGTTGAAATTGATGAAAATTATCTAATAAAATTATTGAGTAATTCTTGGGAGAAATTCCCATATTACTTGCAAAGAAGTGTTCTTTTGAAAAAATCTTGTGTATGTGTCATGAAATCAACTTATAAATTTTTATATCATAGAAATAAAATAAAAGGCAATGAAACTATATTTAAGGAATTAATGATGTCCCAATAAAATGAAAACATGTATAAAGAGTTTTTAAATAACTTTAGAAATGTGCTACTTTAGTGCCGTTAAAGAGATAATATAAAAAAGTCCTTAAAACGAAGAATGGAGTAATTGTTTTCATAGAACTAGAAATAAAAAAAGATAGTTTTTCAGGATTAAAAGAGTTATTTTAGAACAATATTGTTTCATTATAACATATTATGGATCGTATGTGAAAATTGGTCAGAAATTTGGAATTTCCCTTTAATCGGGCGTGCTTACCGGGAGGAATTAAAAAGATAACCTTATAAAGAATGTATTTACCCACCAATGAATGAATAATTAATATAGGTACATATTTTAGGAATAGAAAAACTTAATTTAGGATGATTAAATAATAATATTTAAGAAATACATTAGGTAAGAGGGAGAGAAATAATAAGTCGAATGAAAAAATAGCGGTTTGAGAAGAAATCCTTAACTTATGTCTGAAACTGTTATGCAATTGATCCAAATATCATAGAAAATCCAATTAAATGTTGGAACTGAGCATGCAGTGGAAGCCCCAAACAAGAGGGTTTTTAAATTTTTCCACCAAAGGCTGGCTTAAACTTTTCGACGTCGGAGAAGAGCAACCCGGTCTTAGCCGAGGACCACACACGGAGGATTTTAAGCGCAAACATAAATCGTAAAATAGTTGGTTTAGATCCGAATCCACACATCACGTCTGATCATCATTGGTGATTGCTGCTTGAAGAATCTGAAGCCGAATTCCTCTAGATCTTCCACAGGTGATTCAAGGAATTCGCAAGAGCACCATTCGTCGTAATCCGAGTGCTAGCGCGGATTTGCAACGATGCCTTCGATGCTCCAACGACCACTGCATCACATCGCTAGAGATGCCTGAGAGAGAGCTCCATATGAGCTCCTTGGGTCCAGATCATCTCTCTCTAGAATGTGGGGTAGAATAGAGGAGAGAGAATCTCCATGAATAGTGTTTGGAAAATGCCCCTCCTCTTCTATTTATAGTGCTCAATTAAAATACCCGGTATCGCCTCACCGACCCCGAATACTTAATGCACTATCAACAACATTTCTGACGACTAAACAGAGTCATAAATATTATTATCATTTAATTTTAATATATTAAAATATATTACATGATAATAATTGAGTCATTAAATTTACTTGTCGCTGCCATAAATATTAATTGAACCATGAATAATTTAATATTCGTCAATTAATATTTTTTCATGTATTTACTTAAAACTCGTAAATACATTTAATAAATTCAATAATTATTATTCTAAACTTGAATAATATGAATTTATTTATTGCATTAGTGACCGCTTAACTTTGGACAAATCCCAGACCCCTATGGCGGGGCCCACCATGTCTAAAACTCCTATTCAACTGAATATGAAAGATTCTTGAATACGCTATTGTGTGTGACCATCACGACCATTATTTCAACAGTCGTGAATAGTATCCATAGATGAATAGTGGGATCTAGCAACCCATCATGGCCCCTGAAGAAATAAGGATTGTCACAGTAGTGACAAACAACCTACAAACACGCACTGTGTAATATAATCTCTTTGTACGTAATATCTCATAAAGCAGGACGCACTCACGTGTCATCACCCTTTTTTGGATTTATAGTTTGCTGATTTAACTATACGGATTTACCCGTAACTTCCATGTCCATGGTCTTATAAAGGTATTTCCATCCATATCAACATGGCCTGAGATATATTACTTCCATAACACGAAAGCGACGAATCCTTTCTTGACCATTCAACCAATGTCATGCCACCAATGATGCACCCGATACAAACTACCTCTCCATGAATTCATTGCTATGGTTTTCATCTTTCATCAAAGTACGCAATAAAATGACATATTTTGGTAATGATATCAAGTCAGGATACCATTACACATGATCATAGATTGGAACATCCAATGACACATGAAACATGCGGTGTTCCTATTGGTGGGCCAGTCCTCATGATCTCACTTCTAGAGATCACCAAGTGCGAACTTCATGAGAATAAGTCTCAATGATAATGAGCACCCAGCACCTGATAGTCATATATCTAATGTGTCCAATTAGTAAGATGTATCTAGACTATAGAACATATATTTATGATTAATGTCATAGTATCTAGAGGTTCTCATTATAGCCTGGGAACTGTTATAACCTTTCGAAATGACAATTAACCTTTGGACATTACCATCTCAATAGTGGACGAAGAAAATTCTACACTATAATGGTAAGAAGAAATCATGTATAGCTTACTGTAAAAACGATATGTTAATCTAAAGCACTGAGTAGTTAGGTCTAGGCACCCACTATTTCAACACTCCCACTTACTCTAGAGAAAACTTGCTAACCAAACTTGTTAGCCACTCACATGATGAACATCATGTTCCTGCTGAGTAACATCTTTAGGTACTGGGTCCTCCCCGGTTCCGCCGCATGGCTATTCTACTATAGCAACCTTATCTCTTTGAGAAAAACTACTCAAGAGATGGTATCCCGAGTATATCTCACTTTTTTTACACTTTCATAACATGACATATTGGCTAGTAAGAATATCATAATATACATTATGATAATACTTTTCTCACCAGGTGTGATTCCATGAACTGGAACAAATAATTTCATTTAACTGCTTCTTAGATATTTTAGAAGCTGCAATGTACTCGGCCTTGAATGAATTTTTCCTTAAAACTTGTTATTATTTTAACAATATCATATTGGGGTACAATCCCCTTAGTTTAACCTTTATCATTCTTAGTTAGACCTAGGTTACTTTATGTTTGGATTTCTTACACTTCTAAACATAATTCCTCAAATTAACTAGGAAATGAATCCTTCATAGTATTTCATAAAGAGTATTAGTTTTACCAAATAATATCCCCTGAAAGTGTTTAGATAGGTGTTCATTTAGACCTTTATGTCTTACACTAGGTCTTAGAAAATTTACTACTTAATATACCCTTTTTGGGGTTATTACCCCTATGTAATACTATACCAGAGTCTACATCAACTTTTTAGTATTTATATTAGAATGTATTTCCTAGGGAAACCATAAAATCTATACTTTACCAAAACGTCAATAAGTTATTATATACTTAGACTTATTAAAAGGTTTATAATTAATTTTATTGAATCTAATACCCAAAATAACTAATCCCTTCTCTGATACAATCTATAGTCTTCCGAGCTATACATAACTTAAATTATATAATAATTTAATTATTTTGATCATACATCTCAAAAATATTAAAATAACCCAAGGACCGAAATGTCTAGTGTCTTTGAGATTAGCTACATATAATTATTAATCTAAAATCATTCCTCTATAATTTAACTCCTCTAGACTACCATCTATACATTCTAGAATTTATATATATCTTTTTAACATGGGGGAAGTAAAACAAAAGAAATGGGTGATCTTATACCCCCAATAAAGGAAAACCTATCAATATTTCCTCATGGGTTAGATGATAACATTGTGAGGAAACATGGACAGGGAAGAAGTTTATTATTAAAAATAACATCGAACAATAAGAGTTATCACTAAGTTTAAAAAAGGCATGTGATCTTAAATAAACAAACATATACCAGGGAATAATTCTACAGAACCATGAGACAGTAAACATGAGTTAAGGAGTATAATGATAGGCACAGGAAGATGAAATAAGTATGTGGTGTAAAAAAATCATATAAACCACATGTCAAGGCTACCATATAAGAAATTAATAATGTATCAGGCTTGGGATATCCACCCGTATTCCTTATTGGGCTTGGAATGATCCTACTTTGTACCCTTGGGCATGGGGTAATTCCTCCCATGTACCCCTTGAGATTGGGATAAATCTTCCCAAGTGCACTTTGGCTAAGAATAAATCCTATCACGCACCCTTTAGAATTGGATAATTCCTATCATATAACCTTTGGCTTGGGATAATTTCTCTCACATACCCTTTTGATTTGGATAAATCCATTAGTTTACCCTTTTTCTTGGGATAAATCATTTTATCCAATCCTTAGATCGGGTTAAATCTTACGATGTACACTTTATATATCATGATACATACACGCAAACCAATTCATTGAATAGTGAAATAGGACTATACCCATCACCATCTGAATATATGATTTCCAATTAAAATCAACTATAAAACCATTTAAACTAACCCATGGAAAAAGAACAGGTCTCTTAATATTTCTAATATTATCACATAATATAAACATAAATGATCATAGAAAATATAAAATATCATTTTTCAAAAGGTATAATATCATAATAAAATATATAGTATGATGAAAACATCACTTCTTAGGTGATAAATTACAAATTATACATAGAAGGGAGAATGGAAAATTTTCACAAAACCTTATAAACATTTTTCAATAAGATAAAGTGCAACCTACCATTGAAAATTTTTTTGAGAAGGAAAAGGGAATAATTTTTAAAACGATTTTATAAACAGATCACAATATAATATCATTAATAGGGAATAATAGTTTTCCAAAAAAATATGAGTATAAGATAAAACATTTGATTCTAAAAGGATGGAAAATGCTTTTAAAAATTTATTTTGAAACACCTTTGTTTGAAAACCCATATCGTATCAAGAGTATTAGACATTAATTTTGAAATGGGTTCAAAATATTTATTAGAATCATGGAAAATAATACATATTATATTTTATAAATATAACTGATAAAATTTTAAGGAAGTAAAATCATTTATATAGAGGAAAAATACATTAAAATAAATTGTAATTATCCTTAAAAAATGTATTTTCATGAAACAATAGAATAATCAAGGGGGAAGACATAGGTATTTGATATAATTTACCTAGAAAATAATGTATAAATAAAATATAACATCATCATAAGTTATAATAGATCAATATAGAAAGATAATTTTCAAATTGGATTGATTCAGACCCATGAAAATATTTGAGTCATGAAAACCCCTTACAATTTAAGGAGCATTTAACTCAAACATGTTGATAAAGAGAGATTTTTAAATTGTTATTAAATTAACATGAATAATGGTGATTTAATTATTTAACATTTCAATTAGAAAGGGTATACACCACTTAAAATTAATTATATTCCTAATATAGAACATGTATGAATAAGAGTAATTTGAGATGAAAAACCCTTAATAATTCAGCAATTTTTGAATTAAAAGTCATTGGAAGCTTGAAAATTATATGGTTTTATAAACCCCATTCATTAAATACTAAATATTTATAAAATAAATTTTTGGTAATATATAATCCAGACAAGTAATATGTTTATTCATAATACTAAAACATGTCTCAATGAATAACAATTGAGACGTAAAACCCTTACAATTTTGTTATCTTTCAAATCAAAGACCCATTAATGGTGGAACGTGATATGGATTTTATATCCATTTTTTAAATAAAAATTATTATAAAAATAATTTCATTTTCAATATATTCATGAAAAATATTAAATAATTGGTGAATATAATTCATATCTCTATAACAAAAAATTGAGATGAAAAAACCCTTACCTTGTATTCCTGTTTAATCAAACATAATCTAACATCTTATATAATTAAGATAACTATATTAATCAATTATATCATAAACATAATATAAAAATAATAACATTCATATATTTATTTAATGACCAAATTTTACAAATATAATAACCGATTATAGTTTTTTTCATTATCGGGCGTTCGAACTTTAGATTGTTTATTTTGTTCAAACTTAAAAAAGAAAAGATTGGTTATCACTAATTGGTTTCAATATCATCATTCCCAGATAATTTAAGATACAATAATTATCATTTTAAAATGTTAATTAATTCCCATTATCATTAGGTGAAATACGTGAATGTGACTTTTGAAAAATGAAATAACAGTGTACTAGTTTCCCCACGTTTAACAATTGAAATTTGATATATTTATAAATATTTTAACTATTTATAAAAAAATTCCAGTATAACTAAAAAATAAAAAATATATCATCATAACTTCAAATTAAAATTATATTAAATCCCATAATTAATTACTACATTAATCGTTATAACATCGTTTACATTAGAGGTAAAACCGATCCAAATAGTAATGTGTTGAAATGTTTTCATGTGAAAGGGAATGTATTTAAAAAATGATAACATAAAATATAAATAATATAAAATAATTAATTATTATAATATATTCTAATTAAATATTTTCTTATAACCATCCTCGATGGGTGGTGATAAAAAACGAAATTAATAGTATGTGGAGGCGGTAGTTCGTATGTATGCACGATTAACGATCTCATTTCTCAACGATTGAATAGAAAATGGTACATGATAAATTATCATTTAAAAGTTATAAATATAAAATATAAAATAATTATAATTCTATAAATACTTCCTTTTTCCACCATTGAGAGGCGGTGATGAGAAAAGATCAACATCACCCTATGGAGGCGATAGTTTTCTCGTACACACGATCAATGTTATTTTGTTTTTGTTAGTGGATAGAAAGTATTGAATGTTTTTTAAATAATATAATTAAATTTAAATATAATAATGAAAATAATTCCATTACATTAAAACGGTTTGATAATCTTTTAAATTAATAGAGTAAATGAAAAGACTAAGATAAAGTATTACTCACATTGGATGATTTATTTTTTCTCTTGGAAAACTCCTCAGAAGTAAAGGCCTCAAGAAAGATAATGGTGACCAGAATAATTAGGAATCGAGAGAGGGAGATATGAGGATAAATTTGGAAGATTTTAATTGAGAAATTATAAGTTAAGGTGAATCTTGATGTTGTGGGGATGAAACTCATTTATAAGTGAAAAAAGGGTAGTTTTGGGAATACCCATTGAATTTAAATAATGTAGTTTCACTATTAAAGAATAAAGGGAATCAAAAAAAGGAAAAAATGAGTAAAGGGGTGATATTTAGTCAATAAAAATCTAATATATTCATTTGTAATTTTTTAAACTTATTTTTTCCATTTCCCCCATTGTAACATGCTATTAAAATTTTGATTTTTTATCAAGGTAACTAATCTATAACCTTAGTAATCAATTTTAATGAAAAATATTGATATTAAAATTATTGACTAACTAGAAAATTTTGATTTAAAATTTGAGAATAATTTTATAATATATTATTTATAAAAGTGTATAAATTTAATTTTAAAATAAATTCACATAATCACGTAACATAGTTTTTAGAGAAATCAAGTTCTTAAGTTTAAAAATTATGAATAACGTAAAATTTTAGTGGTTACTGATTTATGAGGAATAAATTTATTTATTATGAAATAATTAAATTCTATTAGTTTTTATAGCAAATCAAAAATAAAATTTGACATCTAAAAATTCTTGATTCAAAGAAAATACCAAAACATTTTTTTACTAAAGTGACATTTTTTATTTAGTTCAAAAAATATTTGCCAAGGGTTTTCCAAGTTCAAAGTATGTTTTAAAATAAATAAATTTATTCCTAAAATAAAAATTTTATTAATTAAAAATGTTTTAAAATATTTTAGTTCTTGCTAAAATAATGAAAAAATCATTGAAATCATAATTTTTGTAGAAAAACATTTTTTTAACAGAAAATAAATCTTTTTAGAAAAATATGAAAATCTATTACTAAGTAATTTTTGATCCGAGGAATAAAAAAATATATTTTATTTTATAAATTTCAATTCTATAATTTATTAATTTATTTTCAAAATAGAATACATAGCATAAAGAAAATTAATTTAATTGAAAATAACCATTATCCATATTTACTTATATTAATTATTTATCTTTAGTAGTTAATAAATATTCATGGTTTACCATATTATTATATACTATAGGATTATTAATAATTTTATTTTAATATGTTTTGTTTTTTTGATGTCCGGTGTGGTGTGTAACACAATTCCTAAAGCAAGGTATTAATTTAGAGAAAAACTATATTCTAAAATCTCGATGTGTTACATTTTCCCCCATTATATTAATTTCATCCTCAAAAATTTAATTATTACCAACTAATGAAAATTTATAAGTGTTTATAGATGATATATGTGACTCAATATATAATTTCACGAGAAATATAAGACTTTCAAACTTAAGAAATATATCACCTTTTTTCATTACAATAGGTCAATCCTAATATTGAGTTTTCTATAATCATTTTTACTGAACATCACTCATGATTGGGTATCATGACACATTTAATATTATTTTTTTCTTATAGAGTTCCTAGATAGCCTTTTATTTATAGATTATAATGGTTTGGCATAAAAAATATATTGTAAGTTCTTTATTGTCAAAATTGATAGGAGATCCATGTGGAGATAGATATTCAATGTCTAAAATAACATTAAATTAAGATGAAGGAAAAATTAATAAGACTTACATGATGAATATTCTCACCAAATTAAATTTGGGATAAAATAACAATACATCTTGAAGTTTTTAATTGATAATAAAATCCTCGAGGTGGTGATTTAGTTATATTTTAAACATTCGGGATAATCTATGGTTCTAAAAAACAAACTGGAATAATACAGTAATAAAAATTGATTATAGGTTAAGTGTTCTTTAATTACCAAAATCAACCTCAGTTATAATCATTATAAAGGACATTATTTGTTCGCTTTGTTTTATATGATATTAAAAAAATATTTTCTTTGACAACCCTTGGATTGGGACATCAGTTTTTATATCTCCCATACTCATTTCATTTGAAACATTACACATTATTTCACCCATAATGTTTCCCACATAATCTTTACAATAATGACCTCTATGACCCTTCTTAGCACACTTAAAATATCACAATTTTCTATTTATTATGTTTATAGATGCTCTAACCATATATTTTATGTGATAGAAATTGAATCTCATTTACCTCATTATCTTCTTCACTTGATCTACTATGAATCCCCATAATCATTGTGTTTGGATGGTTTAGATGTTTAATATGACTCAAGTTGTTAATCATAACTCAAGATTGTTTTGTAGAAATGAAATTAAGATTTTTAACAATGGTTTCTATCACATTTGGTTTCCTATTAGTAAAATTACAATATTTTCCATCTTGTCTATTATTGAATTGGTTTCTCCTAGATCCCACCATTACTAAAATGATAAGGTATGATATGAGTGATGAAACATTAACAGTATAGAAGAATTATAATAATAATAAATGGAATTTAACCTCAAAATATCCTATTTTTTCATTATTATATTAGACTATATATCCTTTAGTATAAGCTATTAAAATCTTCATTGGACCTAGTTTACATTAAGTTGGGTTATCTTACACTTATCATAATAATACATCAAAGAAACTCAGAAATAAATCCATAAATAGGTTTGTAAAGATTATGTGATCAACTAAATCATATCACGTGGGAGTTTCTAGCAGGGTGTGTAGTTAGGCCTCTTTGTCATGGATATGGAAATTTTACTCTTAAATTTTTCTTTATTTCGAAAGTTTTACCTTGTCATGTTATTATGAACGGTTCTTTTTTCCAATAAAAATTATACTATAGGTTGGATGTTCCATTTGATATTACATTTTACTAGTTTCAACTATTTAGGATATGATGATGTGTTCCATTTGAAAGTTCCTTAGGTTGAATTCTACCATTTTAGTTTTGTGTTCTTGATTCTAGTCACAAGACCTTGGCCTGTTAGAGGTTGGATTAATGTGACATACTCATATTAAATTATAGATCATGTGTATCCCTGGTGGGTAAGTCAATTTCCATTTTCCTAAATTAAATTATATCTTTTTGGGAAGTAAAATTTATTTCATGTGTAAGATGAGATAAATTCCATTTACCATGATAAAAAAATGAGGAAAATTACATTGAAACATTAAAAGTAAAAAAACTATAATGTTATAAAAAATGATACATTATCAATGTATCCTCACTTTTTCTTATAAATATTTCAATTTCATCATCAATTTTTAATTGGTTAATTTTTCATTAGCAATTACCTTGTGCATAAAAAATCAAATTTATCTCATGAATGGGATGAGACAAATTTATTATGTATTGATTTTTATTTTATGAAATGAAATTTATCTCATATATGAGATGTGATAAACATCAATTATGAGGATATAAAGTTTATGAAATTAAATTTAACATGCGCATGGGAATTTTATATACCATGTAAAATTTAAAAAAAGTGAAATTATAGTCTCGTATGAAAATTTCATTTTAAATGATACATTTGTTATAAAATAAAATTTTTCTTATATAGGAGATGATATTAATTTCACATATAATGATACATCTATTAGAAATTAAATTTTTCTCATGTATGAGATGAGATAATTTTTACATATTTTTTTATATAATTCAAAAGAAGTTATCTCAAGTATAATGTGGGATAAATTTCAAGTACAATGATTCATATTTTATAAAATGAATTTTACCCCACATATAAGATGAGATAAATCTCAAATGAAATAATAAGTTTTTTAAATAAAATTTATCAAACATGACATTTGTGATAATTTTGACCTAAAATTATATATTCTTTTAATTATAGTTTATTTCATGTAGGGTATGAAAGAAATGTCATATATATTAATAACTATGTTAAAAAATTAAATTTACCTCCCATAGAGATGATATGATAAGTACGGGTCCCTCAACAAACAATATTTTTAAATTGAATTAATATATTAGTAATGTGACTCGGGTTGTCTCTTGTGGGGAGAGTGTTTTGGGTGTGTTCTTATCTTGTTTAATACGTTTGATGCATGAAAAATTGTTATGTGATTTGTTCAGATTGAATTTCTATTGTACAAAATAGTTGCCTAACCTCAGATATCCCATCACTATTCTTAATAAATCAATATTAAAATTTGACTCTCATGTTCTATCTTAGATAAGATGAAATCAAACTAATCACCATATCCTAAAAGTTTTGACTTAATCATGGGGATGAAAAATCACTAAAATATCTTATTTCACTTATCTTAGTGAACATAAATCTTTAATCACTGTTTGATTAATCTATTTCACATAATCATGAGTAATGTGGAGAATCTAAGTTGATTGTGTGTGAAAAATGGAAAATATAGGAAGATGAGTTGAAGAGGCATTGAAATAAGGTTATATGTTAATTCCTAAACATTTCAAATCACTCTAGAGAGATGAACAAAAAGTAGTTATCAAATAAGAACCAAATTTATTAAAATGGGGTAAGGGGAATATCTCTGTCTCATCTAAAAATGGATTAATTTTATATCACTGAATCATTATTGAATAATTTAAGAATGAAAGAAGATAAAAATAACCCAACTTAGTTGAAATATTGTAGAAGAAGGCTCTCTTTTTTCAATTAATAGTTTTCTATTTATTGCATATTGTTCACATATTCTTCATTATCATAAAAGTTTCTCTGATTTGAGTATTATAAACTTATTATTATTCCACCATGATTATAGTGTCATAAAAGAATTCCATAAAATCAGATCCCAAATTTCTATCATTTGATTCCCTCCACTAGTAAAACAAGAGGGTCTAGATCATCCCTGGTGGGATCATCTCAGAAATATTTCATTCCCATATTTAGGACTTTCTTTTATTCATGAAGAATCCAAGTATATTTTCTTCACTTCATTGAAGTGTAGTGGAAATCAAGTGTTTCTCAATGTGATCACACAAAGTAGTGTTTTAATATTATGACTCCAGACTAAATATCAATTATTATTAAATGGATTAAAAAATTGTTAAATTTAATATTTTTACTCATTATAAATATAGTTGTGCATGGAATGGTGATCACGGGTCTGAAACTAATGTTGGAATGTGGCTTTAAAATTTTGATGTAACTAATTCTTACTGGAGTACTCATATGTACTATCTAAGTAAATTCATCTAATGCCTTTCAAGTAACTTCAATTTCTGTGTTTATGGATCCATGGTTCATGAACATGTAGAGAATTTTGAACGATATATTATGATAATAATTTAGGTATATTTGAGTAGTAATTAGGTGTAAAAACTAGATTATAGATATTTTTGTCCTCTATGTTAGGTTTCTATATTCCTGCTGATGAATAAGAAAATAATGAGATTGAAGTGGAATTTGCTAGTTTAGGATAATATTGAAAAAATGAAAGGTATTGGGGAAATAATAGATTGTATCTTGGTAGGTATTAAACTAGAGGGTTTATATTTCTATGAGGCATGGGAAAGGATGAGTTCGCACGACTTGTAGACATGATCTAGTTCGAGTTTAGGTGCTTTGGTTAATATAGAAAGCTTGGAGATGTTGTTTGGTTTTCTGATGAAGAATCTTGTGTTCATAAACCTTCAAATTTATAGCTAGTGGACGGGGAATGAAGAAAGTCCCATCACCTTGTATTTTTCTTAGGGAGCAAACATAGAAATGTTTTTCAACCATGGGTAAGTCTCTATCAACAAACTTGCATACAGATTATTTCTTCAAATCATACATATTATTCCATTTGGACTCAAGATGAAAATTAGAATTGAATTTAGTGCATTAATAATGATTTTTTACTGATTCATCAATCTTCACTAATTTGGGGCTCATGTTTTTCAATCTGTTTGTCATGGTAGAGGACGGAATTGTTTGGCTAATGAAGTTGGTCATGGTAAGTCACCCCTAATTAATCATTAATTTTTATGATTAGTTGGATCTTTATCAACCATAACCATGTACAATGTCATATTCTATTGTATCTTACGTAGATGAATGTTTATTCAATAGTGGGAAGCCAAATTTACTTACGGTAGGTTATTTAGGGTTTGTTTGATCCTCAACATGCAGTAGTTTGACGCCCCTTTGGAAACTCAACGTTGTGTGATATTTCCCTTACATCGGCTAAAAAAGGACCTTTACATATCATGAACATTTCCAAGAGGTCATTGACATAATACAAATTCTTTTGGGGTGATACATTTATAAAAAAATGGAGTGAATCATTTACCCTCACATGAGCAAGTATTCTCTTTGGGGTAACCATTATCTGGAATTCAAAACTCTTGAACTACCCTTATAAAGATGGATGAAATTACTGTTACCTATACACAACATATATAATTCACCATTTACCTTCACACATTTTATGGAAATCATGAATGGGTAATATAAAAATGAAAAATATCAAAACTTCAAAAGCAAGATTTACCAAATTATGTACAAATTGAATTAAACAACTAAAAATGCATACCAAAAGGCTTTAAATTATTAAATACAAGTTACATAAATTAATTTATATATTTTAATTAATTCTAAACACTAATAAAAAATTTACGGAATCATATTAAATCCATTAAATTATTATATAAACACCGAAATCATTTTAATCGCTAAAATAAATAAATTATTCTTAATTGAAATTATTCAACCATAACTCAAAATAATACTAAAATTTTATTAATACCTAAATTTTTGAATGGTTTGATAGGATTTAATAGTGAATTAAGAATAAAAATTAGTGAATTTTTATGTTCCCTCACTACTCCACACTTAGAAAATTACACTCTTAGTAACTATAAATAAATATTTTTATTTGAATTGATATGTTCTAGATGGACTTAAATACACAAACCAGTGATGAATATAACCACTGATTCCTCCCTTAGTACAATAATCATGTCTACTTTTTGAATAAATATTTTTTCCAATATTCAATTAAATTCAAGTTCCAAGAATTAGGTAGATGGATATAAGCGGAATTATAATTTTAATTTGGGTTACTCAATTTATCTATTTCTCATAAGTTCCTAAAATCAATGATAAAATTTACACATATTTGGTATAACTACAATGAAATTGTTAGATTTCAATTTCTCCCTTATTTATATTTGTTCAATATTTTTTACACCTGAATGAATTATTTTTAAAAAATTAGGAACTTGTTAAATTTTTTCCCAACCATGTGATTGTGTAATAAATTATTAAATTATCAATTTTTATATATTACTGACAGACTTGATGCGTAATGTCTTAGATATTCATTGTTGGATCTAAATTTCCTATTTAAATATATTTTAAAAGTAATTTCATCAACTTATATTGAGTTTGATCCCTGAGGTTTTCTTTTTCATGAAGGAAAATATGACTCGAATTAAGTTTAAAATTTAAATATCTACATGTTATAATTCCAATTACATAAATATATTTTTCAATCATACTCCATTTATTAGTTTTAAGTTCAAATATCCTTGAATTTATTAACCAAATTCACTCAAAAATCATTTAACTCTCAAAAATAATGAACCAATAAAATCCCTATACTATAGTAAGATATTTTTCCTAGGCTGGACAACATTCATCTTAAGTTTTCTTATATAGATTCTTTTTACAAATCTAGAAACAAAGTCATGAGGAAACCATTTACAGATCCCTAAAAAAATTTACACTCTCTTTGATTTATTTTATTACAATACAAAGATACATATAAATGACCAAATAAAAATTTAAAATTATTGACATCCAAAGTCAATTTTAAATCTCCCCCAAAATTATCTTAGAACAATTATAGTTAATAACAGTATGCATTTATAAAGAGATATTAGTTTTAAATATTGAGTATCCAGACCAATATGAGGGAAATATATAATGTAAAAATTAGTTATTCAATTGATGCATAGGGGAGTTTTGACTCCCCTATTTGTTCTTTACAAAATAATTTTTAATAATTCTTTACTTGTTTAACATTCACCTTGATGGGGTGTTTTTATTTGGATCTATTTATCTCAACTGCACCAAATCTAATTGATTTAGTTTCTACAAAAGGTACAATCCATATAGAATTATGCTTACTAGGAAGGTGCATCATTCTTGATGAGAAAAGAAACACATTATCACTAAATTAAAATTCGATTCTCTTGATGAGTTTGTCAAGGATAGATCTAGACTTATCCTTTTATAATAGTTTTAACCATTATTCCCATCGTTTCAACTCCTCAAGTTCCATCATCTGTATATTTCATTTCTCTCATACTTTTCCAAACTCAAAGTTTACTCTCTTGATAATCTAGTAGTATTTTTTTATACAGATTAATATAAATGTGAAAATGTTTTACATAAATAATTATATAAGGAGATATACCTAAAGAAATAATAGGAAGTTTTTTATGCCTATAATTTATCTATTTGTTTCTTACTCTAGTATTTTGTAGTAGGTTTCAATGTTTTATCCAAAATTATATAAATATGTCTATTGGAGTCCTTGGCCTCACCATTTATCTATGGGTGGTATAAAGTTGAGATCGTATGGTTTAGTCCATACATCTTTATCATGGATTCTATGTTCTTTTTATATAAGTCATTGCTCTAGTCACTGATTATTAATTAGAGCACTCCAAATCTACAATTTTTTATTTTCTTTTATAAAATTAATCAAAACTTTGGAATCCCCAACTTTGGGGATTTTCTCTTAAATAAACATAGAAATATATATATATATTTCAAACAGAGTCTCATAAAACCAAATTAGATAGGGAATCAACCAATGAAGTATAATTTCAATACATCAAATACTTTACAAAAAAAGACTATTTTTCTATTTCATCGATTTTGGAATTTTCAATAGTAACTTGAAAATTTGAGCAAACTTTAAAAAATTTACATGGGAATTTACAAATTGAAGTCCAAAATAAACTAGCTTTTAACACCTTTCTAATAGTTCTTTGAAGTCCAAAATGGCCTCCACATTTGTGTGTATAAAAAAATATAAGTAGAAATTTGATTTCTTATTCAATGATACACCACCTAATTACTTTTTGATTAAAAATGATCCATAATATATATCTTCCCATAGATATAAAGTTTAGTCATATTTTAATATAAAAGTATTATGATTATTAAAGAAGGTTAATGCCTTTTATGTGACTAATAAAATCACTAGATCATCACTCTAGGGTACATGTGGTGACTTTGTGTACTTTCTCACCAAGAAAGTAGTCATCCATATTTTTTTAGTTGGTGATATTTCTATAGTATTATGAGAGGATTTACTCATATGATCTGTAAGAATATTTTTAAACCCCTTATTTTTCCTTTATCTATGCTAAAACTCTTGTAGTGTAAATATCCACCTCCTAAACCTTGGTTTGACTTCATCTTTCATGACCAAATATCTATGTGTGGCATGATCAGAATAAATAGTAACTTTATTTCTTCATAGGTAATAATATAATTTGTTTAAAATATAAAACACTGAAAAAACCTTCTCTATTTTTG
Organism: Viscum album; assembly: GCA_963277665.1. Taxonomy (NCBI): domain Eukaryota; kingdom Viridiplantae; phylum Streptophyta; class Magnoliopsida; order Santalales; family Viscaceae; genus Viscum; species Viscum album. The sequence goes on from OY728155.1 coordinate 732,926,729, forward strand.
TTCCTACGGCCTGTTTAGTGTACGATATCACTATTAGATTCCTATTAACTCTATATGACATCAAAACATTAATTATCTTATTTGAGGCATCATACACTACTTTAAAGGTCTCATATTAGTTTTGTGGGAGTATTATAGGGGCTATGACTAACTACTCTTTGAGATTATAAAAATAAATCCTACATGAATAATTATATAAAATTTTAACCTCCTTATTGGCTTGGTTAGTTTGGTGAAAATAAATATTACTAAAGTCCCTAACAAACATTTAGTAAACTTCTTCATGGCCTAAAATAGATCTAATGAAAATCGTAGGAGTGAGGTAAGGTAGTATAGAAATAATTTCAATTCGGAATTATCCACTTAAATCCCATATGCAGAAATTATATGGGCCAACAAATTTCCATTGTACTTAATAAAATGACATTTGTCAAAATTAATAACCATGTTTTTCTCAATTTATTTTATCTAAATATGTTATACACTCTCAATTTGGGTTTCAAAACATTTTATATACACATTGAAATCATTAAGGAATATATCCAACCAACATTCAATTCGGTTGGAAAATATTCTTTCCACGAAACACTGAAAGGTACCAGAGGAATAACAATACCTAAATGAAATCCTATGGTAGGAAAATGTATTGAATGTGGATGTGAGTAGAGTTTATTACAAGCCTTGTAAAACTATTGGAACATAAAAATTCCCATAAAATATATCAAGGGAATATTGGTGACCCTTCCTAGCTATACTCTATAAGATTTGGTGAACAAGTAGAATGTAGAAGTGGTATTTTCTTAACACTTGGTTTAATTTTTAGTTTTCAATAAAAACCCTCTAGGTATTATGAATCCTTGGGGGGACAAAATTGTTATTCTCATTTTTCATAATTGCATTTTATGTTTACTTTGAAAACTTTTTAAGGTTCTCACCCATTGGGAGTATGAGATGGGATAAATTATTCAATATCTTAATATTATTTCAACTTCCCTTTTAAATATATCCAAGATGATCGGGTTTAGTCTCCTTTAGGGATGTCTCTTTGGTTTAGTTTGAGATTATTATAGAATCTAGTTCATAAAAGTGGATGGTTTAATCTCTAGGATGTATCCCAAGGACCATGTTATTTCTATAATGTTTTTTTTCGATACATATAAGAGTATAAACTATTGATTAAGTTATCAATTATTTTATTTTTTGTTAGTTTCTCATTTTCATAAAGAAAATCATATTTTATATTTTATGGAAGAATATTTAGTTCCAATTTTGATTAGATATATAATTATGGTTTAAATTTGGTATTATTTATACATGTAGCCTATAAATGTAAAGCATAAGTATTAGTGAATGTTTTGAGTAAATCATAAAATTATATTTCATGAAATTATTCCAAATGTTCAATTCATAAAAAAAATTCTAGACTATTATTTTCAAATGTATATAAATTAGAGAAATCCAGTGTTTTGAAAGATTATCTTAATCAAATTATGTCATAAAGTATTTTAATATCTTCCTTATAAAAATTGGGAAACTCAAAATGGTTCAATGTAAACATATATTTATCATCATATGATTATTTGATTGAATCTAGATTTTTAAAGTTTACTATATATTCTATTATATAAATTGAAAATGGAAGACGAGAGAGGTAAATATCACACTTCAAGTATCTTAGGTAGGATATTTATTTAGAATTCCTAAATAATAATAAATTTTAAAAAATAATTTCATGATTAGTAGCGCATCCTCTAGAACTCCAACAGGGTTGGAAATGACTTGTTTAGAAAGTTGCAAAACTACTTGGGATTCTTTGAGTTCTTAAATATATAAGGAATAATTAATTAATATATTATTAAGATAATTGATTCTCTAAAATAACACAGTGTATTTGAAAAAATGATTTCCCCAATAGTTAATGGGATAATAAATATACATGGGTCTTAGAATTTCCTAGGTAATTATGTGGTAACATGGACAAATACATTTCGTCTAAAATTTTACTTTCCACATCCTTACAATTTCCTCTTCCTATTGCATATTTCAAAGATAAGACTGGAATACCTTGGGATTTGGTGAGTTGATTCCTGTAAAGGAATGTTGATCTCCACTATTCTGAATATATCTAAGATCCAGTTTTCTAATGTTTCTTAATGTTTTTTATGGGGGGGTTTAACGTTTTAGGGATTTACATTTGGGATGATTAAGTCTTCCATCTGGAATTTTATCTTTTACTTCTTCACTTGGTGAATCTCCACAGATGCTTCATCTAGAGGTTCTATTTTAGGGATAAATTCATCCAATTCATTTGGATATATACTTCAAACTCTAATTATAGATGGTAATTTTTATTTGATTTCAATATCCTTAAAACTCCTTAGTAAAATAAAACTAACATTCCATTTGGTTATTGGAATTAACTGACTATGAAGTACATCTAAACCACTTTTATATCATTAATGGTAGATAGAATATGGAAGATGTTTCCTTTAAACTCATTAAATTCAAATTCATGAGTATTGTTGGACTTCATAAAATGTTTCACCAAGTCATCCATTGAGGGTTATTGATCTTTCTTTGGTTTGTGGCTTTTATAAGGTTGAGAACTACTTCTTTGAAAGGGTAGTGTTAAGAAACATGGTTGAAAACCTTACTTGAAGGGAGACCTTTACTAATGTTTATTCCCACCCCCATATTTAGTTTTATAATACTCTCTAAATCCTTGATTTTCTATTGATGGATCTTGGTACAATCTTTGGTATATGGGATCACAACTTTCTTTTACTTGTGGATCACCACATGTGTAGCTCTCTAAGGAGTGATAGATTTGACTGACCTGGGGGGGGGGGTGTAGAGGGGTGGATGGTGTGGATTCAATCACTTAGTTCACAACTGTATATATCACAATATAGGTTAGGTATTACACATATTTTAAATATAAAAGAGGTTGAGAATTTTTTAACCTCATGTACTCCAATTGTAGTAGTTATTGTACAATATTCGTGAGAATATGAGGAAATGATCTCTATTAATTATATAACTTTTATAGGGGATATTTCAATCAACACTCCTCTAGAGGAAACAACCGGGAGTTTCTTGTCATTTTTCCCCAATCCTTGAAAAAAATAAAAGGAAATGACATTATTATAAGGGTTTGTGTGGGAATGATGTTGCTAATATTTTTAATATATCCCAAAACTCATGAATATTTTCTCCACATTATATTTTGATTCCATATATATATTTCCCTAGTTAGAAAATATTTTAAATATGGATGAAATTTTAGTGGAAATCCTTGTAAAATTCATAATATTTGGTTATCTATTTAGGTTGGAGGTTATAGATCCACTTCTTGATAGACCCTTGAAGGGAGAATTAGAACAACTTCCACATTAACAACACTTTTGAAACTCCTATAGGTTTGAACTTATAGACAATATACCTAAATTATCTTAAGTTTCAGTTTGGATCCAATTATTCAAATCCATGAAACTTTGGAAGGAATTTGATCATTACTACTTTATACTTGAAGTCTTGTTTGTTATTATATTGTTGAATTTGATTATTTATGTTGAAGTTTGGGGCATATAATCCTCTCAAGGTAATATTTAATTAAATATGATTGTATTCAATATTTTCACTACCTATAGTGACTTTTGTGGATAAAGTGGATAATGATGGACAATCGGTTTATAGAGTTGTGAAAATATATATCACCATTTCAAATATGTTTTTTAATTTTTTTATTCTTTTATAAAGATTCCTTTCAACCTCTGGATCAAAATATCTAAGGTGAGATGAACTAGGTTTAGTCATTTGTAAAATAAATTTTTAAAAAATTGACATTAAACACAACATTGGACTCCTTGTAATTGATGTAAGGTTGATAATATGTTTGTCATGGGACCCTTTAAAATAATATTTGGATCCCAAATTAATGTATTAGTATTGGGAATTAGGATGTCTTGATGGAGTTGCGTCTTTGTGGTTATGTTATGGTCTTTTTTATTAGGTTCATTGTTTGAAAACAATGATCACATTGGATTAGTTTAAAATTTAATTTTTATGAATTGTGTCCTAACCTCGGATATCCCATGACCATATATAATAAATAATTATTCTATTTTGACTCTCTTATTCTCTATAAAATTAGATCAAATCTCACTGATCATACTCTCTTAGATATTTTTACTTAATTAGATGGATGAAAAGATCACCAAAATCTTTAATCGTACCTATCAAGTTGATAAAAAGTATCCAATTTCTCTCAAACTAATCCACTACTCATAATCATGAGTAGTGGGGAGAATCTAAATGGCTTGTGTGTAATCTAGTTGAGAATGGAATAAAAATTAAAGAGGTATATAAATACAAATATATTATATTTTTAAAGAACAAAATTCCTTATTGATAGATGGATATAAAATATTTTTCAAATAATAACTGATTTCATTAATAAGAGGCATGTGGAATCTCTTAATATTAATTATAATTGTTTTAGTGTTCCATAAGTAGAGCATTACAAAAAAATAGAAGAAAGAAAGAAGTAAACAGCAATTTTACTTAATGAAGAAGTCATAGAAGTAGTCTTTCACTTTTCAATGAAAAATTACTTATTTATAGAAGAATGATGATACAATTTTCATGTGATTTAAAATTTTACCTACATGAGTTTCATGGATTTCTTATTCTTCCACTACGACTCAAATGTCTTTGAAAAATTCCCCATATTTTACCCAACATACTCTTATTTTATTATTTCCACATGTATAACTGTATGGTCTAAATCTTTCTAGGTGTGATCATATCAATAATATTTCCTTCCTATGAATAAGTTCTGTATATATTTATGAAGAATTAGAGGTATCACTCTTCAGTTCATTGGGGTATATTTGAAATAAAGTGTCGATCAACATGATAACATGAAGTAGAGATTTCTTGTGCTAACTCAGGCTTGGGCATCAATTCTAGTAGTATTGGCATAAAAATTATGGGCTATAATACTTTGTTGTCCTTCACTACACTAGTGTATATAATGATGTGTTCAGGCCTAAAACTACTGGTTGAATGTAATTTTCGAACAAGGTTATAATTGAGTATTTCTAGAATCATCTAATTCACTATTTGTGTAAACTTATTAATCACCTTACAAGAATATTCAATTGATTAAATAATGGATAAATAATCCATGAAGCTGTTTATATTTATCCAATATATCATATTAAAATCATGTAGGGCTATTTTTAGTTGTATTTGGGTATGAAAAATTAAATTTAGGAACCAAAATACACTGCACTAGGTAAGACTAGTCCTGTTGATGAATTGGGTTGAAAGGAGCCTTGAGTGGACTTAGTTGTTTAGGAATTAAATTAGAGATTGGTCAGAGTAGAAATTAACAACCAGCTGGAGAGGATCTTTTTATGGATTTGATCACGGTGTTGTAGTTTCTGTATGTAATGGGAGAGGAATTAGTCAGAAAGTTTGTTGAACATGATCTAGTTTGATTCCAGTTTCATTTGTTCATGTCGGCAGTTTCGTGATATGGTTTGGGAATTTAATTGGGAACCTTAAGTAAAATTTCCATATAAATTATAGTTGGTGAATTTTGAATGAGATAAGTGTCATTATCTTTGATTCTGTATAGGGAAAAAACAAAAGAATTCATCACAACATTGGGTGTGTATCTATATGTGAACTTAGGATAGGCTTCTTATTATAAATCAGTTAGATTCATCCATTTGGTCTAGAACTTAGTATTATTCCTTGATATAGTGATTTAATGAGACTGTACTACATATTTGTCGATCTAAGATAATTCAAGGATTATGTATTGTAATTTAATGGTTGTGGTAGATAAAGTCTTAGTGTAATCAATTGAGACAGTCCTAGTTGATCATACATAGTCGAATGTGAATGGTATGGTCACTTAGAGTGTGACGACCCAAACTTTTTGAATAATATATCAACTTACTCTTAACGATTTAATAGAGATGTTTTTCGTTAATGTAGAAAGAGGAGTCGATGGCATCATCCAGTAGACTCGAACCTTATAAAGCCCACTTATCAGAGCTTGGGAAGGAGGTGGCATCTTTGGGCTTCGCTTTGGACCAAGCCCAAGCTGAACTCCAGCGTGTCAAGCTTGAACGAAAACACCTGTGGGAGAAGTTCAAGTTAGTAGAGATTACTACTAGGGCAATGTTATCTGAGCCTCCCTCAGATTCTCTCACCATAGCACACCTTACACTTAGGTCATATGCTGGTGTTATAAGGGGCTATGTGACAAGACCAAAGCTTCTTTGTGTAATCCTTTGGGATGAATAAATTGATATTTCCTCTAGTGATGTTTGTGAAATTTCAAATATCCGGATAATTTTAGGATGTATTTTATTGATGAATTTCAAAAAAAGGATATTTTAAAATATTTATGTAAATGATAAATAATTAATGACGTGTAATGATTTTCAAAAAATGGTCTTCTGGAAAAGTGTTAAGTAAGGAATTTGGAGTCTAATAAGATCAACTTAATTTTTGATGAATAGTAAATTATGAATGGTGATTTTATGCTTAGGATTATTAATGTGACCAAATGGATTAGTAATCTCACTTAAAGAAAGTTTTAATATAATTTAGACACCCTGATTAAGTAATGTGATTCAATAAAATGGGTAAATAATAGTTTCATAAATTATTAGTCAAGTATCAGTTTTTTCAGGTGAATAGTGTTTTTTTAATTAAGAATTAAATTAAAAATATTTAGAAAATTATTTTTATATAATGGACTTTATTTTTGAACTCATAGCATCGATATTATGTTATGGTAATTTTTGGGGATTTTTCTGAGAAAGATGAATTTTTAGTGAATAGTAAAAATACAGTTTCAGGGTTTCAGTATGTTAGATGACATCATAACGGTGTCATGATGATTTCATAAGATATTTTAAGGGATGGTTAACTAAAGGGGATTAATTATTGTATGAGGTGGCCCAAGTGGCCAATACCATGGGCAAATACCCTGGGCGAGCCCATGGTTTTTCCATTACCACCAATGAGGTGTCCCTTGGCCATTAATGCCTTGTCCCCTCACTTTACCTATAAATACCAAGCCATACTCTAATCCATTCGACTCCAAAATCATCCTCAACTATGTTCCGGTCTCCTTAACTCCCAAGGATTCCTCCCTAGGTTCCCCCAAGCCCTCAAGGTCCCAACCTTTGAGTTTTAAGAGTTACGTTTAAGGTAAGGGATCCGACCTCTCTCTTTCTTTTCAAGTGATCTCTTTTATGTCATTTCTTTTATGCTCCATGTTCTTATGTTAGAGGATGTATTTTATATTACTTTTACTGCCATTTTCATGTTCATATGATGAGATATCCCCTCTCACTCTCATCATTTCGTTTTATGAATGTTTAAGTGGTGCCGTTAGGCTGCCGAAAGTTTTGTAACAGATTCTTTCACCCTTCTCATTTTCAAGTTCTATTTTCTTGTAAAGTCTTTAAAGTTACTTTTACTACATTGGGGTATGATATATATATTTATCATACTGAACTCTTATGTTCATATTATGAGAGACCCTATTTGATCTTGTCAATTAATTTTTTTGACGTTTAAGCGACACCGTTAGGCTGCCCAATTTTCATAAGAGAAATATAATTTTTGTCTTCCTTCCATGTTTTTCATTTCAAATGGTATGTCCTTAAAATTTCATTACCATGTTCATATATCCTTCATATTCGGTCCCTGTACTGTTTTATGGGTCATTTATGATTGTTTGACCCATGTCACCTCTCTTTTCAATGTTTTCTAAAACCCCAAAACGTAGCCGTTATACTGCAGAATTTCCGTCTCAAAATTTCTCTCTCTTTTTCTAAAGTTATTTTATTTTATTAAGTGAATACTCAAAACTCTATCTTCTATAGGGGTATTAACATATATACCAATTTTTTATATTTTAAATTCTGGTATTTACATACATGAGACCCTCTCTCCCTTTCTGGGGGTTTAAAGTGACGTAAAGATCATGTCTTTAAAGCATTTTTTAGAACGTTATGATTATAAAATGAAACCCATTCCTTTTATGATATATGGGTTGTTTATGAAATGATTGATGATGATATATGTGGATCATATGATAATAAAGACATGTCAAGGGTGCGCCCTGATAGTGCTCCAATGCATTGGGTAAAGACTTAATCTCTAGAGATGACTAATTTTAATGACGCCTTGGTGAATAACCTTTGTAATTTTAATGACACCTTTGGGATGGAACTTGGTGAAACGGAAATGATTGTCAATATTAAATTTTATAGCCGCATATTCAAGTTATGAAATATGTTATTTTTATTATGATATTCTTCATGATTTCTTTCTCAGGCCTTAAAGTTCTTTTCATGACCTTATTGAAGTATCTCAAGTGCATATGTAAAATGTTTCTCTTGTTTCCCTTACTCGGCCTTCTGCTCTCCCTTTCTTTTGATGTATGTCCCCAGGTTATGAGATGCAGTAATGAACATAGGATGAACTTAAGGATAAGTATTTCAAGTGTTTAAGAAGAATGTTTTATGTTGTTTTCTTGTATTATGTCCCTAGTTTCCAAGACACTAAACCTTAAAGATCCTCATTTTTGTGTAATGTAATGAAATTATATGTTATAAAAAGGCGGGATGCCACAGTTGGTATCAAAGGATGGTTTAGTTATTTGTGGAAATTAGGATATAAAAACTTTAGGAAGAACCCTATAGAAAAGTTTAAATATAGGAAAACTTCCTGGTATTTTGGTAAGTATTGAGTAAGTGGTTTATCAAATAAATACATCCCTGTCTGGATACGAGCAGGTAGAGGCGGCTCTGGCACAGATGTACATTGGGGGTAAAACCCAAAAACACCACATTGAGCTAGACTCGAACGGGAACTGGTGCACGATAATGGGCCTTACTGTACTCTTGGTTACGACACTCCTAGGGGATACGTTTGGTTAATCACAAGCTTTTTATGAATCATTATGAAGGAATTATAGAGAAATGTTATTGTATAAGCATGAAGTCTTAGTTAAAAGATTCATAAATGAAATAAGTTTCTCACTAAGGTTTTATCCTTTTAGAAAATGGCGGTCAATAGGAGGAACCATGCAGATGGTGACCGCAATGCACCATGTGCGGATGACCCTTCGATGGAATCCGGAATGGAAACATTCATGCGAATGATGAAACAACTGACTCAAGTTATGAGTAATAACTTGAATCAAGCCGAGAGGCTGATCTCACCACGAAGGGAACAACACTATATTGATTCCTTCAATCGTTAACGACCACCAACATTCAGTGGATCTACTGACCCATTGGTTTCAGAACAATGGATAAGCTCCATTGAAAAGATCTTTTCTGTACTCCTTTGTTCGGAACAAGAAAAGGCCACCCTTGCTGTTTACCGCTTAGAGGGAGAAGCTGATCAGTTGTGGTCACTGGTCAAAAACATGAATCCTAGAGGAGAGATGGGAGCTATGGAGTGGGAAGAGTTATGTGGAATATTATTTAATAAGTATTTCCCTTGTTCCATGAGAACGATAATGGAGAAAGAGTTTCTTGAGCTTATGCAGAAGGAGAACAAATCTGTCGGAAGCTATGAGATGAACTTCACCCGACTTTCACGACATACCTCTAGCATTGTCATGGATCCAAGTGGGAAGGTTGATATATTTTTCGGTGGACTGGGACCTCATCTACGGAAGAATCTAGCCAACCGGGAATACGATAGCTATGAGGAGATCGTGCGGGGTGAAATGAAAGTCGAGCTAGAGTTTGGTGAGACACAGTGGTCTCATAAATCAAATGACAAGAAGAGGTCATTGGAGCTCAGTTCAGGTAAGACTTTTGATCATGGAAGAGGTGGAAATCAAAGGCAACTTACCACATGCAATAAATGTGGGAAGAAGCATCTGGGGCACTGCTTGATCAGAAGTGGCAAGTGCTACAGGTGTGGAAGAGGAGGCCATGTTGCTTGGAATCATCGTAGTGAGGTGATGCCTCAACTCCCCAACACTAACGAAAAAGGAAAGATGGTTCTGGCCCTACCTGAAGTCCGTTTCTTCAAGTGTGGATAGCTTGGGCACTTTGCTAATCACTGTCCAAATGCAAGGGCAGTGGAGGGGAATCAACATCAACCTCACCAAAGACCAGGTGTAATATCCCAGGTAAATAAAGAATAATACATTTTCATATTTATTAATATTTGTGAATTAAATATTAATTTATCTTTAAATGGGTTTCTATGTTCGATAGCGTACCCGATACGCAACAAAGAGTTTCTTTGAAATCTTATGTTGCACACTAGTAATAAAATAATATTATTTTAATTGTTAGTTAACACGTAGCCGTTGTATTGGAAGGAATGAATATAAATAACTAAAATATGATTATATATGTTTCTTAAATGTTTTTACATTTATCAAATAAAGTATAAAGGCTTAAAATACGAAAAGAATTCAATTTTAGGTATATATATACTCCAATTTTCACTAAAGGTCCACTTATCAACTTTTGATGGTGAACCATCATTAAATATAGTTTTGTTCACTCTTATACATTATATTGGACCAAATAAAATTCTTCTTTAGATTCGGGACATCAAAATTTACTTTGTGTAAATTTTCTGTATTTTTCCGATAAAGATCATTTTTAATGAATAGTAAAAAATATTGTATTTTAATTCAAATCCTCTTTTTAATATAATTTATTAATTTGATTAGATTATCTTTTTTAAGTGGTTTTAAAGTGAAATTAGAATATATTTTTACCATTTAATCCAATAGTGGTCATTGGAATTAATTTCACTTTGAAATCAGACTTGAACAAGTGTCAATCTTTTGATACTTTTTGTTTCATAAAAACACGCTATTTGTTTTGAGAGCAGAAATTAATTATTAAATTAATTAATGCAACTTATATGTTTTGAATTTTGTAAAATATAAATCATTTTTGAATTCAGAATATCAAATATAGATTAGGGTGAAGTTTTGGTATTTTTCTGAAAAACTTCAATTTTTGACGAATAGTGAAACCACTAAGTGGTACTTAAAAAAACTGATTTTTCGTTTAAATGAAATTTTACCACTTCTGTGTTTTGAATTTCAAAAATCAGACATACATGGTTGTCATTAATAAGTAAAATATGGTTCAATGGGATTAAAATAATATTTTGGTGAACAGTAACTTTTAAGTTTTTAATCGCGATTAGAGGTAATTAGTGTAATTTAAGGTAAAAATAATGTTGTAATAATATGAAATGAACTTGAAACATGTTCTAACCTCATTGTATGTGTCATGTCCGACGAAGAAAATCCATGGGTCAACAAGGGGACCCCATGAATGCACTTTGGTTGGAAAATTACATTAATAACTTTTTATTTAAAGTTAAAATAAAAATCTCACAAACATGAGTTGTTTTACTAAAAAAAATTTTCCATGTGGTTATACAAATCAGATTTTTTACTATAAATATTAATTGGAAATATAAAAGTATTTCCTACATCATAGTATTTTTTTTATAATTTTTAAACATTAAATAAATTAAATTTTTTATGACACCATGATGATGCAGCGATTACCTCATTATTTAACGATTTAAATAAAATGGATAGATAATGTAAAATATAAGACCTAAACATGTACAAAACCTATTGGATGGGTGGATTTCGAACCCTTATCATCTTATCCTAGAAACACATCAATGTGGGACCACTAAAATCCGAAACACATTCTAAAATAAAGTAACATTTCCATACTTTCCAAGAGTGCCCCTCCTCTCCTCTTATAAAAGGCCCCCACTTCTACCTCCTTACCCACACCTCTCAAGCCTTCTGCTCAGACGAACCCTACCCATTTTGTCTCTCCACATCCCTCTCTTACTCCTAGAAGCCTCACTTTGGGCAGAAGTCTTCCCAAGGAAGCCTTTGAGCTCAAATCAAAAAGAGTTACCAGATTTAAAGGATGTTAAAGAACGATCGAGTCAAGTCGGACCTGAGGTAAGAGACTTCATATCAATCTCATTTCATTGAGGAATATATCGTTTTATACACAACTATATTTTATACGGTGTATGAACCCCTTTGACATTTAATTTTATACAAAAGGAATCTTTTTCTACGAAGCGTTTTACTAAACGACAAAAAGGAATGTTTCTTTTAACGTACGTGGTGACAAGGACCTTTTCCGCTGCCGTGAGTATTATTTGGTCTTTGGATTTCTCAACAAGTCGTGATGTTTTTAAAATGAAATAAATACTATATACTCTTTTATGTATTTTGGTATTGAATATGGTTTTTATAATGGATTTGTTATGTCAATATATTTGAGTGATATATTGTGATCAAAGTGTGGAAATGTTTTCTTTCCATTATATTTGTTTTATGTATTATGATTTTATAATGATACTTGGACATTTGACGGGTGGTTACGTGATAAACCATATGATGGGTGGTTCCATGAATACCAGGACGGGTGGTTACGTTATAACCGCCAATGCATTGGGTATGGAAGTCGGCCGTATGGCTATTCCATTAAGTATGTATGGAAGTTGGCCGTATGGCTATTCCATTAAGTGATATGTGTAGAAGTCGACCGTATGGTTATTCCACGTAAGTATGTTTTTGTCCCAAGTTACCTTTATATGTTATGTGTTTTTTATATGGGTTTTATGATAATCTTTTGGTTATAAAAGGGTAAGAAATGATATTTTATTCAGTGAAGAGTTTTTACTACTTTATAAAGGTGAAGGTATTACTTTGATAAAGTATACATGGTTTACTTGTTGTTTTAAAAACTAACAGTTTTCATTCTTTGTGTATCCCTTACTCAGCTTTTTATGCTCACCCCAAGTTTTTTTTGAAATGTTTTTCACAGGACTTAATGTGGAATTGGGTAAAGGATGTGATCAAGGGAAAGTCATGCTATCTAAAACATGGAACTAGACATGTTTCTTTTTAAGAGTTTTTATTTTATGGAAACTTAGTAGAAGTGTCTACTTTGTAATCTTTTGAGATGTAATAGTTATGTCTTAACTTTCTAAAACTATAAACCTGAAAAGATCCTCAATGTGAATTATTCGTTTAATTCAATATTAAGTAAGGTTTAAGGTCGGGCCCTTATAGTTGGTATCAGAGGTCGGTTTAGATAACTTTAGGATTTGGAAAATTGTTAAATTATAAATTAATTTATGGTATGAATGGATTGATATAGAATTTAAAGATTACCACGTTGCTTCACCTAAGGTATTTCAGCATTAAGAATTGTTTTTTGTAGAGGAAACAGAACAGATTTTCTGGGAAGGCATACAGAGGGAAATGACCTTTCAAATCAGTATCCTGAGATGGTCAGAATCAGAACTAAACAGTTTGTTGCAGTGATGGCTCAGTTGACTCAGGTGAAAAATGTTGGTTGTTTTTATTGATGATATTTTGGTGTTTTCTAAAATTAAAGTGGAGCATGAAATACATTTAAGGGGTCTTTTGGAAACCTTAAAAGAAAAGAAATTGTATGGGAAATTCAGAAAGTGTGAGTTTTGGTTGCAACAAATTTCTTTCCTTGGTCACATTTTTTCTAAAGATGGGATAACTGTTGATCCTGTAAAAACAAAGGTTGTCAAAGAATGGCCAACAACCACAAATGTAATGGGGATTCGTAGTTTCCTTGGTTTGGCAGGATATTACCGAAGGTTTTTTGAAAAGTTTTCACAGTTATCTAGTCCAATGACTAAGCTAACTCGAAAGGGTGTTATGTTTATCTAGACTAAAGAATGTGATGATTTTTTTCAGGAGTTGAATAGAAGATTGGTGAATGCTCCAGTTTTGGCACTTCCTTCTAGAAATGGTGTGTTTGTTATCTACAAAGATGCTTCATTGAAAGGATTTGGCTGTGTCCTTATGCAGAATGATCAGGTAATTGCATATTTTTCATTTCAGTTGAAAACTCATGAGGTAAATTACCCTACACAAGATTTGGAATTAGCTGCTGCTGTTTTTTCTCTAAAAATTTGGAGGCATAATTTGTATGGAGTAAAGTGTGAAATATATATACTGATCACAAAAGTTTAAAGTATATATTCACTCATAAAGAATTAAACATGAGACAGAGGAGATGGATGGAATTAATCAAGGATTATGATTGTAAAATTCACTACCATCTTGGAAAAACAAATAAAGTGGCCGATGCTTTGAGTCGAAAAAGTAATGCTTCATTAACCATGATACTTTTGGAATGAGATCCTTTGGTTTTTGATTTGATGAAATTTGGAATGGAAATTGTTTGTGTAGGAACTTATTCTGTTTTGTTTCAAGTATCAGTGAGATCATCCCTATCAGACAGAATTAAGCATGCACAGAAACAAGACAGTGAGCTGCAGAAAAAGGTAGAGCTATTTCAGAAGGGTAAGTTGCCTGAATTCAACATTGATAATGATTGTGTTTTGAGGTTTGGGAAGAGATTACATGTGCCTTGTGATTCACATTTGAAGAATGAGTTGTTATGTGAGGCTCATAGTTCCCTGTTTTCAGTTCATCCTGGCTGTACTAAGATGTACAGAGATCTGCGGGAGTATTACTGGTGGGATGGAATGAAAAGGGATATTGCTGATTTTACTGTGAAGTGTTTGACTTGTCAACAGGTTAAAGCAGAGCGACAGTTACCCAAAGAGATGCATCAGACTTTACCAGTGCCAGAGTGGAAATGGAAAAATATATCCATGGATTGTTTTGTGGGATTACCGAAGACATCTAGAGGTAATAATGATATTTGGGTTATTGTTGATCGATTGACTAAATCTGCTCATTTCCTTCCTATTCAATATACTTTCTCTCTAGATCAACTTTCTCATTTGTATCTTAATGAAATATTCAGGTTACATGGAGTTTCTCTCTTCATTGTATCTAATCGATAGCCCAGGTTTACTTCTAACTTTTGGAAAGGCCTTCAGAAGTCGTTGGGTACTGAATTAAATTTTAGTACATCTTTTCATCCTCAATCAGATGGGTAGTTAGAACAGACAATTCAGACTTTGGAGGATATGCTACGTGCCTGCTATTTGGATTATCAGGGAAGTTGGGACCAACATCTTTCTTTGGTTGAGTTTTCATATAATAACAATTTTCATTCCAATATACAGATGGCTCCATTTGAGGCATTATATGGTAAACGGTGTTGAACTCCAGCTTTTTGGGATGAAGTGGTTGAAAGGAAGCTGATGGGACCATAATTGGTAGAAGAGATGATAGAAAAAGTTTATTTGATTCAAAAACAAATGAGAATAGCTCAGAGCAGGAAGAAGAGTTATGCGTATAACTAGAGGAAGGATCTATCTTTCTAGGTAGGTGATCATGTTTTTCTCAAAGTTTCGCTATGGAAAAGTGTGATGCGATTTAGTAAGAAAGGAAAGCTGAGTCCAAGGTTCATTGGACCATATGAAATTCTGGAGAAAGTTGGATCAGTTGCTTACTGAGTGGCTTTACCTCCTAGTTTATCTCAGGTACACAATGTTTTTCATGTTTTGATGTTGAGGAAGTATATGCCAGATCCATCTCATGTTTTGAGTCCAGAGGTAGTTCATCTGGAAGAGAACCTATCTTATTAAGAACATCCAGTCCATATTCTTGACCGAAGAGAGAAAGTGTTGCGAAATAAGGTAATTCACCATGTAAAGGTTTTGTGGTAAAACCATATGGTTGTATAGGCAACATGGGAATCTAAAATTCTATGAGGGATAAATACCCCCACTTATTTTGATAAGTGAATAAAATTGCGAGGACGCAATTCCGAAAAGGGGGAAGGATGTAACATCCCAGGTAAATAAAGAATAATACATTGGTATATTTATTAATATTTGAAAATTAAATATTAATTTTACTTTAAATGGGTTGCTATGTTCGATAGCGTACCCGATACGCAACAAAGAGTTTCTTTGAAATCTTATGTTGCACACTAGTAAGAAAATAATATTATTTTAAATGTTAGTTAACACGTAGCCGTTGTATTGGAAGGAATGAATAGAAATAACTAAAATATGATTATATATGTTTTTTAAATGTTTTTACATTTATCCAATAAAGGATAAAGGCTTAAAATACGAAAAGAATTCAATTTTAGGTATATATACTCTAATTTTCACTAAAGGTCCACTTATCAACTTTTGATGGAGAACCATCATTAAATATAGTTTTGGTAACTCTTATACATTCTATTGGACCAAATAAAATTCTTCTTTAGATTAGGGACATCAAAATTTACTTTGTGTAAATTTTCTGTATTTTTCCGACAAAGATCATTTTTAATGAATAATGAAAAATATTGTTTTTTAATTCAAAACCTATTTTTAATATAATTTTTTAATATGATTAGATTATCTTTTTAAGTGGTTTTAAAGTGAAATATAAATATATTTTTACCATTTCATCCAATAGTGGTCGTTGGAATTAATTTCACTTTGAAATTAGACTTGAACTAGTGTCAATCATTTGATACTTTTTGTTTCATAAAAACACACTATTTGTTTTGACAGCAGGAATTAATTATTAAATTAATTAATGAAACTTATATGTTTTTAATTTTTTAAAATAGGCATCATTTTTGAATTCTTAATATCAAATATTTCTTAGGGTGAAGTTTTGGTATTTTTCTGGAAAACTTCAATTTTTGATGAATAGTGAAACCACTAAGTGGTACTTAAAAAGATGATTTTTCGTTTAAATGAAATTTTACAACTTAGGTGTTTTGAATTTCAAAAATCCGACATACATGGTTGTCATTACGAAGTAAAATATAGTTCAATGGGATTAAAATAATTTTTTTGGTGAATAGTAACTTTTATGTTTTTAATCGCGATTAGAGGCAATTAGTGTAATTTAAGGTAAAAATAATGTTGTAATAATATGAAATGAACTTGACACATGTTCTAACCTCATTGAATGTGTCATGGCTTACCGAGACAATCCATGGGTCAACATGGGGACGCCATGTAACCACTTTGGTTGGAAAATGACATTAATAACTTTTTATATAAAGTAAAAATAAAAATGTCACAAACATGAGTTGTTTTACTAAAAAAAATTTTACATGGGGTTATACAAATCATATTTTTGACTATAAATATTCATTGGAAAGGTAAAATGATTTCCTACATCATAGTAGTTTTTTTATAAATTTTAGACATTAAATAAATTAAATTATTTATGACACAATGATGATGCATCGATTACCTCATTATTTAACGATTTAAATAAAATGGAAAGATAATGTAAAATCTAAGACCTACACATGTAAAAAACCTATTGGATGGGTGGAATTTTAACCCTTATCATCTTATCCTCGAAACACATCAATGTGGGACCATTAAAATCCAAAACGCATTCTAAAATAAAGTAACATTTCCATACTTTCCAAGAGTGCCCCTCCTCTCCTCTTATAAAAGGCCCCCACCTCTACCTCCTTACCCACACCTCTCAAGCCTTTTGCTCGGCCAACCCCTGCCTATTTTGTCTCTCCACATCCCTATCTTACTCATAGAAGCCTCACTTTGGGTAGAAGTCTACCCAAGGAATCCTTTGAGCTCAAATCAAAAACAGTTACCTGATTTAAAGGACGTTAAAGAACGATTGAGTCATGTCGGAGCCGAGGTAAGGGACTTCGTCTCAATCTCCTTTCATTGAGGCATATTTTGTTTTATACACAACTATCTTTTATATGGTGTATAAAACCCTTTGACTTTTACTTTTATACTAAAGGAATATTTTTCTACGAAGCGTTTTACTAAATGACAAAAAGGAATGTTTATTTTAACGTACGCGGTGACAACGACCTTTTCCGCCACCGGGAGTATTATTTGGTCTTTTTCTTCCTCAAAAAGCCGTGATGTTATTAAAATGTAATAAATACCATATACTCTTTTATGTATTTTGGTATTGAAAATGGTTTTTATAATGGATATGTTATGTCAATATATTTGAATGATATATTGTGATCAAAGTGTGGAAATGTTTTCTTTCCATTATATTTGTTTTATGTGTTATGATTTTATAATGGTACTTGGACATTTGATGGGTGGTTACGTGATAAACCATATGACGGGTGGTTCCGTGAATACCAGGACGGGTGGTTACATTATAACCTCCAATGCATTGGGTATGGAAGTCGGCCGTATGGCTATTCCATTAAGTATGTAAGGAAGTTGGCCGTACGGCTATTCCATCAAGTGATATGTGTGGAAGTCGACCGTATGATTATTCCACTTAAGTATGTTTATGTCCCAAGTTACCTTTATATGTTATGTGTTTTTTATATGGGTTATATGGTAATCTTTTGGTTGCAAAAGGGTAATTAATGATATTTTATTCAGTGAAGAGTTTTTACTACTTCATAAAGGTGAAGGTATTAGTTTGATAAAGTATACATGGTTTACTTGTTGTTTTAAAAACTAACAGTTTTCATTCTTTGTGTATCCATTACTGAGATTTTTATGCTCACCTCAAGTTTTTTTGAAATGTTTTTCACAGGACTTAATGTGGAATTTGGTCAAGGATGGGATCAAGGGAAAGTCATGCTATTTAAAACATGGAACTAGACATGTTTCTTTTTAAGAGTTTTAATTTTATGGAAACTTAGTAGAGGTGTATACTTTGTAATCATTTGAGATGTAATAGTTATGTACTAATTCTCTAAAACTCTAAACCTAAATAGATCCTCAATGTGAATTATTCATTTAATTCAATATTAATTAAGGTTTAAGGTCGGGGCCTTATACCAGGTGAGCAAGGTCGTGCTTTTTCTATCACAACAACTGAATTTGAAGCTCCAAATGACGTGGTAGCAGGTACTCTTGTTGTACTCTCAAAACTAGCAACTAATTTGTTTGATTTTGGTTCTACTTATTCCTTTATTTCCTCCATGTTTTCAAAGAATATAGAATCAATCCCCGAACTACTTAAGGTAGAGTTGTCAGTCAAGACTCCAAGTGGGATTATCCATGCATCAACAGTGTTTCGAGACTCTAGTGTTTACTTTAGTGAGCACAATATTATCTCAAATCTAGTAGTCATTCCCATGTTGGAATTCGACATTATACTAGGGATGGACTGGCTCTCAAAGTATAATGCTAAGATCAAATGCAGAAGTAAGGAAATCTTAGTAGTCTTGAATGAACAACCTACAATTATCTTCAAAGGAGAGATATACCGAACTGATCCCTATCTAAAAAAACCTCTTATATCTTTCTTTATGGAGTTAACTGGCGATGATAAAGAAGGAAAATGGAGTATACAAATAGAAGAAGTTACGATTGTTCAAGAATACATGGATGTATTTCCTGAGGAGTTACCTGGACCTCCCCCAGAAAGAGAGGTAGAGTTATCCATTGAACTCGTACCTGGATCTCAACCGATATCAAAGACCCCATATAGAATGAAAAATGGGGAGCTAGAAGAGTTAAAGAAGCAACTACAAGGCTTGTTGGAGAAGGGGTTTATCTGACCGAGTGTGTCTCCTTGGGGAGCACCAGTTCTCTTTGTGAAGAATAAGGATGGATCAATGCGGCTATGCATTGATTATAGAGAACTGAACGGGATCAGAGTGAAGAATAGATACTCTCTTCTAAGAATTGATGATTTATTTGACCAAATTCATGGGGCTCAATTATTCTCTAAGATTGATCTTCGATCTGGTTATCATCAACTGAGGGTGAAGAAAGAACATATCCCAAAGACTGCATTTCGATCCAGATATGGGCATTATGAATTTACTGTTATGCCCTTCGGCTTGACTAATGTTCCTGATATTTTCATGGATTTGATGAATAGAGTCTTTAATGACTACCTTGATAACTTGGTGGTAGTTTTTATTGATGATATTTTGATATATTCAAAAAGTCCTGAGGAGCATGAAGATTATATGAGGGTTATTTTGAAAACTCTGTGGAAGGATAGGCTCTTTGGAAAGTACAGAAAGTGTGAGTTTTGGTTACATCAAGTGGATTTCTTGGGGCACATCGTAACCAATGAAGGAATCTCAGTTGACCCTGCAAAGAAAATGGTTGTGGAGGAGTGGCCTAAACCCACAACAGTAACTGAGATCCGTAGTTTCCTTGGTTTAGCGGGATATTATAGGAGGTTTATGAAAAAATTTTCACGATTTTCTAATACACTAACCAAGTTGACTCGAAAAGGGGTTATGTTCATCTGGAAAAAAGAATGTGAGGAAAGTTTCCAAGAGCTGAAGAAGAGATTGGTTACTGCAACTATGTTAACACTACCCTCTATCAGAGAAGGATTCATTATTTTTAACGATGCATCTCTGAAATGGCTTTGGTGCGTCCTCATGCAAAATGACAAGGTAATTGCTTATGCATCTCGACAGTTGAAGATTCATGAGAAGAATTATCCTACAAATGACCTAGAGCTAGAGCCGATTGTTTTTTCTCTAAAGATATGGAGGCACTATATTTATGGGGAGAAATGTGATATATAAACTGAACACCAATGTTTAAAGTATATTTTCATGTAGAAATAATTGAATATGAGACAAAGGATATGGTTGGAGCTTATTAAATACTATGATTGTTCAATTCATTATCACCCTAGAAGAGAAAATAAAGTCGCGGATGCGTTAAGTAGGAGAGACCCTGTTGTTCTGGCAACAATGAGGATCCTAAGAGATCCCTTGATTAAAGGTTTAGTAAAACTGGACATGGGAATTGTAAGGGAAGGGAGATCATCAACCTTACCCCAAATGATTTCTCAACCTTCATTACTAGAGAAGATCAAGAAGGCTCAAAAAGAATATCCTTTGCTGCAGGAGAAGTTTGAGGCTGTAAAGGATGGGAAGATCCCTGATTTCAATATTGATCAAGAAAGTGTTTTGAAATTTCCTACAAGACTATGTGTTCCATCTATTCCGGAGATAAAGAAAGAACTGATTGATGAAGCTCATAGCTCTACTTTCTCTATACATCCGGGAAGCACTAAAATGTATAGAGACCTCCGTGATCATTATTGGTGGGATAACATGAAGAGGGAGATTTCTGATTACACTACAAGGTGCCTGGTGTGTCAAAAAGTAAAGGCAGAATGACAACTTCCTAAGGGGGTATTAAAATCGCTACCCATACCAGTATGGAAGTGGGATAATATAACTATGGACTTTGTAATTGGTCTCCTGAAAACATCCAAAGGAAACAATGCGATATGGGTTATTGTGGACCGTCTCACCAAGACCGCCCATTTTATCTCCATTCAAGAAGATTTCTCTCTGGATCAACTTGACAAGATATACGTAAAGGAAGTGGTAAGCCTATATGGGGTACCACTATCCATCGTGTCTGATCATGATCCAATATTCACATCAAAATTCTGGAGAAGTATTCAACATGCTCTGAGTACTGAATTGAATTTTAGTACGGCCTATCATCCTCAAACTGATGGACAATCTGAAAGGACTATTCAGACACTCAAAGACATGCTGAGATTATGCTCAATGGAATTTAAAGGTGAATGGGATCAACACCTCCCATTAGTTGAGTTCTCCTATAACAGCAGCTTCCATTCGAGTATTCAGATGGCACCCTATGAAGCTCTATATGGAAAGCGATGTAGAAATCCTACTTGTTGGGATGAAACTGGTGAGAGAAAGCTTCTTGGGCCTGTTCTCATGTAAGAGATGACAGAACGGGTTCATTCCATCCAACAACACATAAAGGTGGCTTAGAGTCAGCAGAAGAGCTATGCTGACAACCGTCGAAGGGACTTGGAGTTTGGTGTTGGCGACAAAGTTTTCCTTCAAATTTCTCCGTGGAAGAGAGTCATGTGGTTTGGGAAGAAAGGGAATCTCAACCCAAGGTACATTGGCCCCTATAAAATCCTTGATCACATAGGAGGAGTGGCCTATCGACTAGCACTTCCACCGAACCTAGCTCAAGTTCATGATGTCTTCCATGTATCTATCTTGAGGAAGTACATACCCGACACTTCACATGTACTTAACCCAGAGGTGGTACAACTGGAACATGACCTCCATTATAAGGAGCAGCCAGTAGAGATCTTAGACCGTAGAAACAAGGTTCTACGAAACAAGACTAACCACCTTGTGAAAGTGTTGTTGAGGAATCATCAATATGAAGAAGTAACTTGGGAGCCTGAGGAAACAATGAAGCAAAAGTACCCTCACCTTTTCGATTAGGCCTCAAGTATAAAATTTTGGGGACTATATTTCTTAAGGGGGGGAATAATGTAATGACCCAAACTTTTTGAATAGTATATAAACTTACTCTTAATGATTTAATAGAGATGTTTTTGTTTAATGCAGAAAGAGGAGTTGATGGCTTCATCCAGTAGACTCGAACCTTATGAAGCCCACTTATCAGAGCTTGGGAAGGAGGCAGCATATTTGGCCATTTCTTTGGACCAAGCCCAAGCCAAACTCCAGCGTGTCAAGCTTGAATGGAAACACCTATGGGAGAAGTTCATGTTAGTAGAGATTACTACTAGGGCAATGTTATCTGAGCCTCCCTCAGATTCTGTCACCATAGCACACCTTACACTTAGGTCATTTGATGGTGTTATAAGGGGCTATGTGATGAGACCATAGCTTCTATATGTAATCCTTTGGGATGAATAAATTGATATTTTCTCCTTTAGTGATGTTTGTAAAATTTCAAATTTCCGGATAATTTTAGGATGTATTTTATTGATGAATTTTGAAAAAAGGATATTTTAAAATATTTATCTATATCTTAAATAATTAATGATGTTTAATGATTTTCAAAAAATGGTCTTCTGCAAAAGTGTTCAGTATGGAATTTGGAGTCTAATAAGGTCAACTTAATTTTTGATGAATAGTAAATTATGAATAGTGATTTTATGCTTAGTATTAGTAATGTGACCAAATGGATTAGTAATCTCACATAAAGAAAGTTTTAATAAAATTTATACACCTTGATTATGTAATGTGATTCAATAAAATGGGTAAATAACGGTTTCATAAATTATTAGTCAAATATCAGTTTTTTCAGGTGAATAGTGTTTTTTAATTAAGAAATAAATTAAAAATATTTAAAAAATTATTTTTATAAAATGGACTTTATTTTTGAACTTAGAGCATCAATATTATGTTATGGTAATTTTTGGGGATTTTTCTGAGAAAGATAAATTTTCAGTGAATAGTAAAAATACAGTTTTAGAGTTTTGGTATGTTAAATGACATCAGAACTGTGTCATGATGATGTAATGAGATATTTTAAGGGATGGTCGACTAAAGGGGATGAATTATTTTATGAGGTGTCCCAATTGGACAATACCATTGCCAAATACCATGGGAAAGCCCATGGTTTTGCCAATACCACCAATGAGGTGTCCCATGGCCATTAGTGCCTTGTCCCCTCACTTTCCCTATAAATACCAAGCAATCCTCTCATCCATTCGACTCCAAAATAATCCTCAACAAATTTCTGATCTCCTTACCTCCCAAGGAGTCCTCCCTAGGTTCCCCCAAGCCCTCATGGTCTCAACCTTTGAATTTTAAGAGTTACATTTAAGGTAAGGGATCCGACCTCTCTCTTTCTTTTCACGAAATCTCTTTTATGTCATTTATTTTATGCTCCATGTTTTTATGTTAGTGCATGTTATTTTATATTCCTCTTACTTCCCTTTTCATGTTCATATTATGAGATATCTCCTCTTACTCTCATAATTTTGTTTTGTGAATGTTCAAGTGGTGCCGTTAGGCTGACAAAAGTTTTGTAACAGATTCTTTCACCCTTCTCATTTTCAAGTTCTATTTTCTTGTCAAGTATTTCAAGTTCCTTTTATTACATTGGGGTATGATCTCTATTTCTATCATACTGAACTCTTATGTTCATATTATGAGAGACCCTATTTGTTCTGGTCAATTCATTTTTTTGAAGTTTAAGTGACGCCATTAGGCTGCCGAATTTTCATAAGAGAAATCTATTTTTTGTCTTCCTTCCATGTTTTTCAATTCAAATGGTATGTCCTTCAAATTTCATTACCGTGTTCATATATCCTTCATATTCGGTCCCTCTACTGTTTTATGGGTCATTTATGATTGTTTTACCAATGTCCCCTCTCTTTTCAATGTTTTCTAAAACCCCGAAACATAGCTGTTATGCTGCAGAATTTCCGTCTCAAAATGCGTCTCTATTCTTCTAAAGTTCTTTTATTTTATTAAGTGAATACTCAAAGCTCTATCTTATATAGGGGTATTCACATATATACCAAGTTTTTATATTTTAAATTCTGGTATTTACATACATGAGACCCACTCTCCCTTTCCATGGGTTTAAAGTGACATAAAGATCATGTCTTTAAAGCAGTTTTTAAAACGTTATGATTATGAAATGAAACCCATTCCTTTTATACTATATGGGTTGTTTATGAAATTATTGATGATGATATATTTGGCTCACATGATAATAAAGACATGTCAAGGGTGCACCCTGATAGCGCTCCAATGCATTGGGTAAAGACATAATCTCTAGAGATGACTATTTTTAACGACGCCTTGGTGAATAACCTTGGTAATTTTTAATGACACCTTAGGGATGGACCTTGGTGAAATGGAAATGACTGTCAATATTAAATGTTGTAGCCACATCTTCAAGTTATTAAATACATTATTTTTATTATTATATGCCTCATTATTTCTTTCTCATGCCTTAAAGTTCTTTTCAAGACCTTATTGAAGTATCTCAAGTTCACATGTAAAATGTTTATCTTGTTTCCCTTACTGGGCCTTCTGCTCACCCTTTCTTTTGATGTATGTCCCTAGGTTATGAGATTTAGTAATGAACCTAGGATGAAATTAAGGAGAAGTAATTCAAGTGTTTAAGAAGAATGTTTTATGTTGTATTCTTATATTATGTTCATGGTTTCCAGGACACTAAACCTTAAAGATCCTCAGTTTTGTGTAATGTAATGAAGGTTTATATTATAAAAAGGCGGGATGCCACATAGAGCATGGTCGACTGTCAACTAGTCGTAGGTCATCTTCCACAGTCTTTTTTTTATAAGAATGTTGATGCAAGGATGGGAAGTCACTATGACTTGAGGTTTTGATTTGGTCAATTCAATTACAGAACTTATAGAGGCAGTGTGAGAATTTCAGGATATGTTTGATTCATGGTGGGAATATTGTAAGTTGTCAATGGTTGGTAAGATATTAAACTTTTGGTAGGTTGGTGACCCTTATGCAGTTAATGGCTGTATGAGATGACCCTTACATAGGCTCAATAATACCTTTATATAGAATGGAAATTTCTTCTATGTCCTTGATAGAATTTGTATTGTTTTTGGGGATACCTTTACATGAAAAAGGGAGTTACACATTTACACATACACGAGTAAGTATTTTATGTGGGTAGTACTTTGATGTATTATTCAAAACTATCAATTTCCCATTACATATATGCATAACCATGACATTTTTCTTATAAAAAACATTTAAATTGTGAAATTTACCTTCACAAAAACGATGGAACTCATGTTAGGGTAACATAAAAATGATAAAAATAACAACTTAAAATACTGACTTAATCAGATTAAGTATGGAATAAATTAAACAATGAAAAATAAATAATGAAAACCTATAAAAAATAAAATTCATATAAAAAGGATTCATGTATAGAAATCAATTAATTCCAAAAGTCCTTAAAAAATTTAAAGAACCATAGTAAATATATTAAATTCTATATTAAATTCTAAATTCATTTTTTTTCACTAATATCAAAAAATTAAGATTAATTTTAATTATTCACCAAAAACATACCAAATTATAAAAATCTGATCAGTATATAGAATTTAGAATAGTTTACGGGGATTTAAAAGTGAATTATAGTTAAAAAATCATGATATTTCATGTTTCATTAGTATGAGGTGAGATAAATTAAACATATTTTGGTATATAATTTAAAAAATGATAATTTTTATCATTTTTGATATGAAATATATTTTATGTACAATGCTATATCTATTATAATATATACTTTATCTCTTATATGAAATGAGATAAATTTAACTTTCAATTCAACACATTTCAAAAAATATAATATTTTCTTGTATAAATTTCATGCTCTATGTTGTATCATTAAAAACTAAAACATATTTCATCTTTTAGATGATTTTAATTTTGTGTGAATTTAGTTAAAAAATGAAATTAATATCATGAATAAGATAATATAATTTTTCTAATCATGATATATTTTTAATAAATTGAAATTGATCTCATGTATGTGATTAAATAAATTTTACTTTAAAAAGAAATTCTTTATAAAATATGATTTTTAGAAAATTAAAATTTTATTTATTAAGATAAATTAATTTCAATTTTCAAACAATTTTAGTGTGTAATAATACATATTTTAAAAAATAAAATTTTAATTCATTATCGATATAATATAATTATCATGAAAAATGATGATTATTTGAAATAATCAATATTTCTATGATATATGATATGAGATAAGTTTGAAATACAATAATATGTATTTTTAATAATAATATAAAATTTATAACTGAAATTTGTCACATATACATGGTGGGTTAGATTTACACTAATTATTTAATAAGTTATCATATAATTTTAAATGGTTATATGAAATTATTCTCACCCTATGAGAGTCATAAATTTAATTTATTTTAATAAAAACTTATGAAATATTACTTATCTTCTCAAATTTTAATAGGTTTTTTGTTTGTATGGGTCACTATTCATATTATAAGTTTCTTTAAAAAAAATGAAATTATGGAGAATAAAATGTTAATTTTTTATTAAATTTTTCTTTCCATGTTAATGAGATCAACCTATTTTAATTATTTTATAAATAATATAACAAATATTATAATTTTTTAAATGAAATTTATCTCAAATGACGAGTGATCCAAATTGCATCTATTTAAGAAAGAAATATTAATTATTATTTTATAAATTCATCTCAAGTTATTCCAATTTAATATTTAATTTTATATATGAGTGTTATTTTGATTTTAAAATATATAAATTATATTAATTTCTTCATTATTAATTTCCAAATTTGATAATTTTTTAAAATATTTTATATAAATTTTTTCCATTTTTCTAACTATATAAATTTAAGTTTAAATAATAAAATTTCTCTGTGAAACAATTTTCATATTTCACACTTTATTTTTTACAAATATATTTCCTAGATCATTTATTATATTTTGAAATTTTAATTATTGATAATAAAATTTTCAAATTCTAAAGAGTCCAATAAAATGTTTGAATATTCATAATTTCAAAAAATTTATATTTAAAATGATAATTTTTTATAATATGAATTCTTTCTTATTTAAAATTCGTTTTTATTATTGAGTTGTAATTTAGTTTTTAAGGATTATTAATTAAAATCATTTGACTGAAATTTTTTAAATACCGATTTCTTATTAAAATAATTTTTTGTGTTTACTTGATGTAGTTTTTAAAATATTATCATAAAAGTAAAAATTTTGTGTCGAAATTGAATGGGTGAGTAGAAAAATTATGAGTTGATTTTTTGTTTTAAAATAAATTAAAAATTTAATTGAATTTATGGGGATGGATAAAGGTGGGTGTGAAATAAAACTAGAATAAAAAATGATGTTACTTTAAATATAAATATAAAATAAATTTATATTTGAAAATAATATTTTAATTTTTTAAAATGGGATTCAGTGGGTACATAATTCCTCTGAAATTTGGGCATATATATGTATGAATTTTATTATTATTGGTAGAAATATGGGAAATATATGGAATTATGGGGAATAAGAATATGATTTTTCATTTCCCATTTTTATTAAAGTCAATACTGATGCTCTATTACATGATAGTGGCAAGGTGGACCATGGAGTTACTTATAGGGATCCTTATAGGGGTGGGGTGAACTTCATTTATATTAGTATATTATAGTTAACTATGGTCTATTTATTTCAGAGATATCTACTTTTTTTGAACCTTAACTATTTGAAAGTAATTAGTAGTGTTGAAGAGTTATCATTGAACCATATTTTCGAATATAATTTAATTTAAAAGATTCAAGTAATATAGTCCTTGCCTCGATTTTTCTTCTATTGGATTAAATTTTAGTGGTGGGGTGATATTTGATTGATGTTAATTTTATTTTATCTAGAGTGTTCATAATTATATATTTTGGCTAATAGTATCTAGGATAGTTGGTAAAAAAATATAATTTCATATCCTAGTAAACTTGTGTTTGAGCTTGAGGGAATAATGTTTCTATTGATTTAGGGAGGTTCGGTTGGATTTTTAATCCATTCCATGGGATTATAGTGTAATATACAAATTTTTGTGATCCTATACTAGTTGGGACACTTTAGGGAGTTATGAAAACTATTGGTTTTGGGGAAATATTGGGGGTATGGGTAAAATTCAAAGGCCACTTCTTGGTAGGAAGGATTTTGATCATTAATAGGTGGTGTATAATTTTTTTTAAAATGGTTCAGTAAAATAATGAGAAAATATATTTTTCTTAAAATATTCCATTATTTTAGTATATATAATTATAGTGTAAATATTTTCAAGTCCACTTACAACTGGTGAGAAAAATGCGGGATATTTTTTTATAAATTGAACCATGACACATTGGTTTATCGTACATAGCTGATGATAGTGAGTCAATGTATTCAAGTGGATTTGAACCACCATTGACATCATTAAATCTTACTCCTATAAATTGATAAATTTCCCCAGGAATTTTAGAAGTAATCCTTTTAATATTTTTCTAGAGAAGAGAAATGAATGTATAACCCACATTCACTTATGAAGTAGGTACATTGATAAAAACGTAAACCCCTTAAATTTTTCTTGTTTTTAATTCAATTTTGTTTGAAATTAATTGTTTTAACATTTTGTACTACCAAGAAAATTTGTATAAAAGCAAGGGTTATTGAAACTAAGATGAAAGTATAAATTTTTAAGTGATCCAAAAATTGAAATTGGTTAGTATAAAATTTTATTGTAACATTCATGAAGATATATTTGATATGATTCCAATGATGTGAACAATATAAAAAAGGAGATAAAATGAAGTCTGTATTTGTAGTCGAATTCTAAGTTAAACTTGGGGTTCTAAATGACCCCTTTACAAAGAAGAAGACATTGATCATACTAGTAGCAAATTTTCAGTGTCTTTTTCAGATGAGTCTATAGTGATCCATGTAAACACCATATCATTAGTTACTCCGGACCATTTATACAAGTTTGACTATATCTTAGTCAATTTAAGTCCATTGTCAACAACACAATATTCGATTCAAAATATTTTATAAATTCCAATCACATCCATGTCATTATATTTTAAAAACCCAGACTGTATAAAAAGAGTAAAATACTATTATCATGATAAATTTTATATCTTTATATTAAACTATATGGGAATAAAAATTAAAGAACTCTTCAATGATATTGATTTTTAGAGGCCCGTAGTAGATTACACTAATCCAACTATATATCCCTCAATGAAACTAGGCAATTATGGTCAATAAAGTGATAAGAAAATTCCTACTAGTTCCCTTCTAGTTTATGCGTAAGGGGTCTTGCTCAACATGAAGTGTGATGTCCAAATCAGGTAATATATCGTAAAATGTTCCCTACTAACCTGATGATTCTATTACATGATGAAAATTATAAAATATTAATGAATAGAAAACCACATTTAATAAATAAAATATAATACTCCATCTTGTTAACCTGATGTAAAAATAAGGGAAAAATGTATTAGAGTTTATGAGAGAGTTCCAAGGTATGGTTGATTAGTTGAATTCCATGAAAATTTTGTTTGATAATGAGTTACTGGAAATGTTTATGTTAAGTTTCTTATGAAATATATGGGACACAATAGTCATGTCATTATGTAATTTAAAACCTAATAGAAATAAATATTTTTAAATAGTGATGAAAAAATGATGAATGAAAAATCCAAAAGGATGGTAAAGTGATGTTCTCCAAAATAGGCGTATTTTTCCTTAAAAAGAAATAGAAATATAATTAGAAGAGAATGTGTATAACAAAAGAACCCCATGAAAAAAATATACCAATGATGAAGTTGTCAAATTCTCAATTGATATATGATATGAAGTGGCACCATTATAGCAGTCCTAGACACCTAATTTGAGGGTTTCATTAGTTAAAGGAAGAAAAAAGAAATCTGGAAGGAAAACCTAAAAATGGTGATGCTAAATTTATAAATAATGAGACTGTTTTTATTCAAGAAGATAATTTTAACCTGGAAAGCTATGATTCGACATTGGTGATTGATTTAGAAGCCTACTCCTGTGTCACATCTAGAATAGATTTCCTCTCATCTTTCACTTTAGGGAGTTTTGATCACATGAAGATGGGATATGATGGCACATAAGAATATGTTGGTATTTTTTTATTTTATAGAATAATAAAGGAAATAATTTGTTATTGAAATATATAAGGTATATTCCTAACATTTTCACCAATAATATATCCACTAGAATTCTTGATGACGTTAGATATGTTAGTTCCTTAAGTGATGGGAAATGGAAGGTTACCAAAGGTATCATGGTAATTACTAAAGCTAAGAAATATAATTCTCTATACCTAATATATGAAAGGACATGTAAAATAGAATTCAATATAGCTAAAAAGGAGGTTATTACATAATCCTATCAATAAAATAATTCATTTGGGAATAAAATTTATAAATTTATACACCTCTATTTATTATATCATGGGAAAACAACATAGTGTACCATTTTATGTGTATTTACTATATATAAATGAAATTTTTTTAGATATAATACACACTAATATCTTAATTATGAGTTCAAAATTGATGGGATGTGGTAATTATTTTTCAACTTCTACTAATGATCATTTTAGAAAAGTTTCACATTTTATTTTAAAATTAATGATCATGTGAAAGATGTTTTCTAGAAATATCATGTGATGGTGGAAAGAGAAATAGAAGGGTGACTGAATGTTTTATATTAAGACAATAGAGGTGAATACCATGGTATATTTGAATAATACTTCAGAAGTTTTAGTATCAAGATGAAAAAATCATTACCAAATATGCCTCAACATAAGGGTATTTTTGGGATGATAAAAAAACCATATATGAGAGAGTAAAGTGTATACTAAAACGAAAAACTGCCAAATACCTTTGGGGGTATGAAATTACAAACATCACCTATAAGTGGTTGATATTATTTACCTTTCTCAATTAGTTTCACCGAGCTATGATGTTCCAAAATGTGTTTGGACATGTAAATATGTTTCATACAACCACCAAAGAGTATTTTTTTGTATGGAATTTTTAATAACCCTGAAAGATTATAAGGTGAATTTGGATTGAAAGTGAAAGCAATGTATCTTTTTGGGACATAATCTTAAGGATTTTGGATACCAATTTTTTGATATTGTTAATATTTTTTTTAGAAGCATAGATGCAATGGTTTTTTAAGAAAATATGATTTTAGATTTTGAGAAGTTTGGAAATCTAAAGTATCCACAACCTAATGAAATTATAGTAATTCTGGAACAAGTGTCACCACCACCTATTATAAATATGTCAAGAGATATTCATGAAACTGATTATAAATCACTAATTGGTAATATGCTTTCATCTAATGATAAATATCTATCACGTAATATTCTAGAATAGATCATACCCAAAGCATAGTAGTAAAGATACACTAGATAATGACCACGAATACATTGATACATACCAAATGAATATGTAATGCTCACTAATCGGGGAGAGATAGAGAGTTATGATGATGATATAAAAATATTGAAGAAGATAAAATAGATAAAAGACATTCAAGAGTATAAGTTTTCATTTCGCAAGAATCACATATTTGATCTTTTAGAGTTACATCAAGAAAATTAGGATCCCAAGAATAAGTAGGTGTATATAATAAAAGGATGAGATGTAATCTTTAAACAATGCTATTAATTTGGGACCGATGTATAGGAATATAGTCAAAATAATAGTATTTACTTTGATGACAATTTTCATCTTGTTAAAAAAGTCTTTAATCAGATTTTTTCATTGATTAGCATCCAATGTTAATTTGTAGGTTTAATAATTCAATGTGAAGACCACATTATTTTATAGTAATATTGAAGATAATTTTTACATGGAACAACTTGAGGGTTTTTAAGGGAAAGGAAACAAAAAAATGGCATTTAAAATTTTGTAATGTTTATATGGTCTAAAATTGGCATCGAGGCAATGATACTATAAATTGAAATCCTTGATGGAGAAAAATGTGTATAGAAGAATGATTGTTAATCATTGGGTTTTCATAAAAATGTTTTTTGGAAATTATTTTATTATAATCTTTATTTATGTTGATGATATGTTTATCATTGGAATAGATATCACTAATATTGACTGGATGAAGAATGATTTCAATAAGTATTTTTAATTGAAAGTCCTCGGAGAGGCTACTCATATTCTTGATATAAGTATTAATTATTACATGATGAATTATAATATTTAGATATCACAAGAATAATACATTTAGAAGGTTCTAGAAAGGTATAACATGGGAAAGGAAAAAATAGTTATTACTCTACATGAGAGTCATTTCAGGATAAAAAAAAATTAGAAGTCCATCAAACAAATAAGAGAAACCTACTATGGAAAGTATTACCATTTATTTAGTAGTTATAAGTTTCATATATGATATGGTGTGCACTAGAGAAAATATTTCTCATTTTTTTGGAATTTAGAGTTGATTGTTATCAAATCTAGAAAATGTGCACAAGATAGTTGTCAAATGGATATTAAAATATCTATGAGGTATATACAAAGATTGATTATGTTTTTGGAATTGATAAAAATATTTTAGAATGATACACATATATAGATATGACTGGAGATATATAATTTTGGAATTCTATTTCCATAAATCCCATAGAATTTGTAGGGAGAGTAGTCTCATGAACATCATGACGTCATAAGTGTGTTTCCTTTTCTATAACTGATGTATTATATATCGTTCTCACTGAAGGTTGTAAAGATATATTGTAGATTATTAAGTTTATATATAATTAAAAGAATTACATCTTGATTTCTATATTTACAGTGAATTTATCTAAGTCAGAAACCATCATTTAATCTCTGTTCTAGACACATTGATAAACAATATCTTTTAATCTTCAATGCATAGGATGAAAAATTATTGAAAATTGAGAAAATCATAATCAATGATAATAAGTATATTTGATGGAAAATATTTCACCGAAAGAGATGCTGAAACCTTGTAATAAGATTGTAATTAAATATTTTACCCCAAATTGGCTGTTAGGGGGTGAATTCTAGGGATCGTACCCTATTAAGGATAAAAATATTTTATTTTTTTGAAATTAAACTAAGGAACTTTAGTTCGTTGTATGCAGTCAACAATGGTGATTGGAAGAATTCAAGGGGCAGAAAACTAACCATGACATCATTGAATTTCATTCTTATAAATTGAGGTGTTTTCCCTAGGAAATGTAATTATAATACTTCAATTATTTATCTATATAAAGGAAATTAAACTCTGGGACCTTTCTTCTATAGAGTAGGCACATATTTTAACTACACAAATCCCTTATGTTATTATAGTTTTTAATTTGTGTCCATGGGAATTTAGTTTTTTGTGACTTCTCCTACCCTAACAAACACATGGCATGAAAAACCACCCAATTTATTATATTTAGTTATAAGAAATACTAGAAGATCTGATACCATACTGGGATGGTGACTGTTGAAACATTTTAGTGTGTGTGCATCCCACGAAGAGATAAAGGGGAAGAAAATTTAGTCCAACCGAGACAATTTTGAACCACAACAAAATATATAAAAAAATGTTTTCCCTTTAAGAAAATTAATGTTTTTAGTGAAAAAAAAAATTATATATTTTTTATAATAATTTATTCGTTAAATTGAAAAGATTTATTTTTTAATATTTTAAAAAATAATAATATTTTAAAATACATAATTTTTTCTAAAGGATTAATATATTTTTTTAATTTCAAATTTTTTTATATTTTAATGGGAATAATTTTTCCCTTTTTTATTTATAATAATTTTATTATATTAAATTATTTTTTTATAAAAATCATTTTTTCCAAAATAATTTTATTATTTTAATCATTTTAAAAATTAGATTATTGTGTTTTTATTTAGAAAATAAATAATTATTTTAATGGAATAATTAGTTTATACTAAAGGTAAAAAACATTGATAAATAAATTTAAAATTATTTTTTAAAAATTAATAAATTTTTGTTGTATTTAAAATATAACTAATATATTTAAAGGAATACAATTATTAAACATATAATTAATTTTGAAAAAAAAATATTAAACTTTTTTTGGGATTATATATATACATAAATCTTTTTGTTTAGATAAAATAATTTCTTATAACTTTAGAAAACAAAAAAAATCAATTTTTTTGAAAATATATTTAAATTATTTTTAAAAAATAAATGTGGATTTTCTTTGAAAATATAAGATTATTTTAAGTGGAATAAGAAATAATTTTTTCAATTCATTAAAAATTTACCTCATTTTTAATGAAATAAATTGTGGCCTTTTTAATGTAGTGACTTTTTATAGTAGAATTTTCCATATAAGGTTTTTGTAGAATTTTTCAAAACAATTTTTAATAAAAAAATTTAATGAAATTTAAAAGTGAAATATTCTACTTTTTATTGTAATTTTTCAGTTTCATTTTTCGGTAGAAAATTTTAGTGTAGTTTTTTCTATAAATTTTTAAATTTTAATTTTCCTCTAAAATTTTACAATGTAATTTTACTATAAAAAATTCCACCAGAATTTTGATTTTTAAATTTTTAGTGAAATTTTCTAGGAAATTTCCCCATATATTTTTTAGTTTATATTTTAATGAAAATTATCAAATGGAATTTTCCAATATATTTTTAAAATGAAATTTTCTAATAGAATATTCCAGTTTAGTTTTTCTATAAAATTTCTATGAGATATATATAGGGATGTTTCTAGTGGGTTTTTCATAGAAAATTTCATGTGAGATTTTCTAGATGTTCCATGTGATTTTTTAAACATTTTCCCGGATGTGACCCTTCATATCTATATGAGACACAATTTTATACAAATTTTTTGAAGAATTAAGTGTTTGTAATGTTTCTGAATGTTTCAATTGTAGAAAATAGGTCAATTACCATTGGGAAAACAATGGTAATAAACCCTAAAAAGTTGTCCATCACCTTTGGTCATAGTGCATGTAGACTGTGGGCCCTATTTCTTTGGACATTGGTTTGAGTCTATGGAACCAATTTGTAACCTTTACCATAGGCCTCAAACTCCACTGGTGGATAGTGGCCCTAGGGTTTCTGTGACTATAGTTCATGACTGAGATTGTATAATTTGAAAAATTAAACACAACTATGATATTTGATCCCATGGCCTCTTCTATACTTCCTCTAATAAATTACCACTACGATGTGATGATATTTATATTTATATATATATATATATATATTAATACACAATTCAAACATATATGTGTGTATATAATTTTATATAAATATAATTATTATTAATTAAAAAAATGATGGTTTTTCTTGGAACCTACAACCACAGTCTTCATCAACTGTGGCCATAGGTTTTGTTGGGAATGCCTATAAACATGGTGTATAATTTCCAAGTTTATTGTCCTTTCACATGCCTTCTCTATATCATTTGGAATTTTAGGCACACACTTATCACCATGGTCAATTTTAACCATGGTTTTCGGCTAACGTGAGCGGTCCTACAGTATTAGTCCACATTGAACCATGGATAAACCTTACCCTATGATCATGGTTTTGTTGATCATAGAAATAATTTCATAAATCTAGGTCCATTTTCAGGTAGTGTTGGCAGTTTTGGTGGAGGCTTGAGTGGTCCATTTTGGGATAATTGACCTGGGCCAAGACGTATATACATTGAAAAATTCCATTGGGTTCCTGGTGTCTTAGTATCAGGTACTTGGTAGAGCTGGTAGAGGAGGCAGTTGCTCTAGGTGGGCCACTTTGTGACTGTTTACCTAAGAGAAGGTCCTTGATGTCCACCATCTACCCCATTGTTGGATGGTGGGTATCCAATGGGATGATAATTATCTTTTCTAAATAATAATGAGATTAATTAGTTTATTTTATTTTATCAATGAGGGTCTCTTTCTCAATTCTTCAATATTGTAGAAAATTTACCCTCTTTTTATTATAATCCTCTTCACTTCTAAGCCCTAGTGCTCTTTCATTCATGGTATGATTTGATTTGATTTTATCTTGGAATTTCACCTTATGAAATTCTACAAATAATCTTTGATATTTTTTTTTCAATTTATTATACTCTTTTTCTATGATTCATTTTTTATTCCATAAATAAGGGGGTTTTGTTAGATTTCTCAACTTCTACCAATTGGATCCAATTCATCATGTGATATTCTACGGATGAAAGTTCATTGGACTAAGGTATATAGTCCCTAAACATTCCCAATGGTTAATTCTTATTTCACATGATATGTGAAATACAATCTCATTGATCATTTATGATCTAACAAAAATTAAATTTAATTATTTATGTTTGACCCTATTTTTGTGGGGTCAGGATTTTTAGGGCCACGATAGACCCTTTAGTTATTATACATTGAAGTGATGACTACTAATGGAAATGTTCTTTAACCAACTTATATTATATGTCATTATTTGGATCCCTTTTAGGCTTCCTTGAATTTTACATTGACATGATAGAAAAATATTGGTTCCCTTAGACTCCTTGCACATATTAGAGGTATGTAATTGAGAAATATCAACTTGGATCATGGTCTATATGAAAATTGTATTTTTCTACAAAAATTAAGGTTTTTTGACTAGTATTTAGGGTGATTCTCCCACACAATCTATCCTTTATATAACTAAATAGGTTGCGTGTTGTTTTAAGATTTTTTAATAAGTTGGGTATGAGTGGGATTTACCTAGCTATAGCTGGATGAAATTTTGGAAAGATTCAAACACTAAAGTAAATGTTTATATTATGTTTCTTGAGTAGTTAATTATACCAAAATGTGACTTTGGTTTTGTTTATGGAATGATATGACCCTTTCCATTATTTATGTGTATGATTGGAATGTTATTCCCATTTATAATATGTCGTTCATGTTATGGGATGTTATACCCATTATATGATATGCTTATGACCATGATGATTTTTCTATTGTTGTGGATCATAATTTTACTAGGCCATGAAACATGATGTCCACATAGATTTGGTTTTGGTGGTGATAGGATTATGTAAATGTTTAATTTATATTACTTTTAGAATAGGGCATACACCCCCTGATTAGATATTTTCATGTAAATAGATGAAATAGTCATATGGGATTGGTGGTTATCGGATGAAATTCCCTTTATTATTATGTGTCTAGAGAACTGGGATTCTTTTCCTATTTTTGTGTTTCCTTGGCTAGGGACATTATTTCACTTTACTGATGATGTAACCAATATGAAATGCCTTCTTGTATGCGATGTCTCAGGGATGTTGTTTCTATCATAGACTAGTATCTCAGGAATTTTATGTGAACATGGAACATATATCTCGATAATGTTATAACATTCTTTATGACATGGTTATTTGGATATAGTTCCCATGTATGAACTTATATATTTTAAATGAAAATTATTGCCATTAATTTTGACTTGGGATGTGTTTCTTGATGGATCTAGGTGTGGTGGAAGAACCAATTTGGTAGTTTCCAACTAGGATTTTGTATCATAATAAATGAATAATCTAAGATCAAAATGATGAATTACGTCATGAACAATAAAATAATTCAAAAAATATTTAACATAAATTATACAACAAAAATGATAGATCGTAAAATATATTATTTATTATAAATTTATTTATATGAAGAAATATTGTACATTGAATTTATTTCTTTATTAATGATTATGTAGAGAACTTATTGGAATACTATCATTATGAAGAGATGACTTAGTGGTAGGACCCATTTATAAATTATTAACTAGGTCCTTTCTAACCTCTTTACATTGATGTAGAATTCTATAGATGGTAGAGTGGAAGATTCTAATGCTTGCATAATTTATCGATGACCACCATAAGAATTGTTTAGGGTGTAAGGTCTCTTCCAAACACCCTAGTCTTTAGAGTTTGGAGGAGTTATATTTCTCTCTGTTCTTAAGAGTTTTTAAGGAGAAAATATCTCAAAGGGATTGGGAGAATTACCTATAAAAATTCATTATCCACAATGACTATTCGGTTAATAAATAATATATTTTGTTCAAATATAGCTAGGGTTAGGTAAATAATAATTTCAACAAGGCCATAATAATTTTATAAATCATTGATGAACTCCATGCATTAAATAATAAAATTATTATTATTAACTTGAAATTCATAAACTCATTGCTAAAAAATAAATATTGTTTTTATTGAATAAATAAATCTACATTTATTGAACCAGTAGTTTATATTCCATTTCTCCTTAATCCCTTAACTCATCCAACATCCTTCTCATTATTTATTATACCTTATAAAACAACATTTTATTTCTAGGATTAAATATCACTATATTATTCACCGATAAATAAATAAATAAATATTATATTTTCATAAATTACAAATAAATATTTATTAAATATTCAACTTATATATATATTCTCTTTAATAACCAGTGATTGAATATTATTGATCATAAAAACAAACAAATCTATTTAACCATATATGAGAATAATATTTATTATATATTTTAAATTCATATATAATTTAATTGATTTTCTGAACACAATTAGTATGTGATCTTCTAGGTCAATTTCTCAATTAAATTATATTATTATAAATAAATTCCAAATTTATCATCTATCAATACTCTAGGGAACTCATAGAGAAAGAGGATAAATGTGGAAATGATTATAACCACATATAAATGGACACTGTTTAATATAAAATCCTTGTGTCGATATATCTAATAAACAGGTTGTAATCTACTATCATAAGCTTATGTTCTTGATGATTTTTTTTTGGATTTTACAAAAATGAAAATGATGAAAAAATCACAATGGAAATGAAATAAATAAAGAAGTTCCATTCCCATCAAAGGGTCTGAGATATATAATTTCATTATTTTTCAAAAGTTACAAACCCTTTCTTAGATTATTCATTAATAAAATATCATTTATGATGAACCTAATATATCCTACCTCACTGAGAAGATATGTTCTCAAAATTTTCATTGATACATAAATGTAAAAGACTCATGATATTAATTAATAATAATCTAAAATTTTATTGGACACTACAAAATTTGGAAGATAGTAACATCCAATGCTATATATAAATGTGAATTCTTAATTAGCGGGTCATGTTAAGAAATTCTTCTTACTTGAGATCACCATGGATGAAATTCATTAAATGAAGTCTCAATGTCTTATGATATGCTTACCACTAATTTCTTATATCATTTGTGTAATACAAAATGATTTCATCTAGGTGTATAACATATCTTTATGAATATAATCATAGTTACTTTAGGTACTAGATATTCCAAGGAACTCCCCTGACCTTTTAATATGAAAAGTACCATTAGGACATTATCACATATAATTCCATGTAGAATAACAATAAATGACATGAAAACATTATATTAATATTCAAAAAACATTATAATAATTAATCATAAAATAAATAATGTTTGGTACTAGGGAACCAAATCCAATAGACTCTAACTTACATAGAATCCAACTACTAACAACTCTCAGTCCGCTAGCTCTCACATGATATCATGATTATACTAAGATAAGGATTTGTTTAAGGGGGTTTCCATGTTCTATTCAATGGAAACTCTTATAACTATGAACTGAAATGTATATGAAAAATATCTTAATAGGTTATATTTTCAATGTATGTTAATAATCATTGATGTGGCCTTGGATCCTTTGAGAGATCCGCCACCGTTCTATTATCTTAATGAAACATGATAATGTTTTTAGGGTTAGGTGCCTTATTATGCTTAAAAATTAAGTTACATATCCTTAATGATTACTTGGATACATCATATGTCATAATATTCTCATATTCAGCTTTAAAATCCAAGAATGATTGATAATATGTGCTCTTCCAATTCATAGATCATCCATTGAGAATGAAGACATATCGTGACTGGAATTTAAAATAATTATGATCTATTTGGAAACCAGAATATGTATACCTTATGATGACTAATTCTTCATATTCTCTATATACTAAGAGTATATCTTTAGTACACCTTATATACATAAGGATTTCCCTAATAGAAGGATAATGGTGTTTTCTTGGATCGTCTTGATATCTTTCTACCATGATCTAGGAATAGGCAACATCAATCCTAGTACACAATATAGAATACCATATTGATCTTGTTATAGATTTATATGAGATCTTAACTATCCTATATCTCTATCTATTCATATCACTCTATCTTATTGTTTCCAAGGACACATTTTCTTTGAGATATTTATACCATTTGATATTGGAACCAATCCCCTTTTATATTGTTCCATACCAAATCTCTTCAGTAGCTGGTCAATGTATATACCTTGACTTGGTGGAAGAAACATATTAGATTTATCATGTATGATCTTAATGATCAGAATATATATTTCATTACCTAATACCGTAATAGAGAAACATCTTTTCAACTATTACACATATAACTTTAAGACATGTATGTTATTTATAATAAGTAATATTTCTTTCAAAAATACTACTAGAAATATTTCCACACTCAAGCTAAACTTATTGAAAATGAATATCACACATTTATTCATTATGAATCTAAATTATTTAATGAAATCATTGATTTTAATGTCCCGTGACCTGGATTCCTTCTTTAATCCATAAATGGAACTTTGTAACATTAATAATTTATTATAAATTATTGGAGTCAAAATCACTTCTGGTTGCGTTATATAGACTATTTTTACTAGGTTCCTTTTGAGGAAGGCCATTTTGATAGGCATTTTTCTGAATCTCATAGTCATAGAAAGATACCATGGAAACAAAAACTCTTATGGATTTAACCTTGGATATAAGTGAAAAGGTATCACTACAATCAATTCAGTGAATTTTTTAAAACCCTTTTTCTAATTTCCTTCTTTATAGGTACTCAATTTACCTTCTATGTCTAATTTTATCATGAATATCGATTTTCACCTAACAAGATCTATAAAAATATGAATATAGTTTATAATACACAATTAGTTATATTACATGGAATACATTTCAAAATTTATACCATATTTCCATATTGTAGCTTCAAATATATCCCATACCTCCTTATAAGAAATAAGTTCATTATTTTTCAAAAATAACAAGTCACCATGCTAAATGACTATAAACCACATCTTTATGTTTCTCTAGTTATATTTTATAGTATTTGTGTTTTCAGGAATGTCATCTCCCATTAAAACCTATATAATATGTTTCTTCGCTGACTCTTGTGTATCATGAGAATCAACTTCATCGATGTTAATATTGATCCCACTATCTATTTTATATATTCTCCCCCTATTAATAAATATGGATTCTATCACTATAATGTATTTATTTTATGAGGTTTTGTACTAGTAATATCACATTATTTCCATGGGATATACTATAGTGATGCACTTTATATCCCTAGGTAATAGTTAGTTTTTAGTGAGGGGATTATCAAATATCCTCACAAAAACATACATGAGTATATGGAAACACATATTTTGTTCCATATAATAACTTAAACAGATTTATTTTCATACATTCAGTTATATGGTATTCCATTTCTCACTTTAGTTGGCACTCAGTATAGGCTATGCGTCACATCCAACAATTTGTATCCCCAAAATGATAATGAAAGACCATCAAGACTATTCTTGGACCTTACCATTCTAAGAAAGGTATGGTTACTCAATTCAATAACACCATTACACTGTGGTATATATGTATGAGTTAGTTTAGAAAGAATCCCACACTCCCATGATCATTCGATGAACTATTGGTTAAGATACTCACCACCTATACTAAATTCAATTTTTTTTATCTTTTCACAAAGTTGATTATTTGTTTTTTCTACAATTATTATATTTTATCAATGGGATATTATGTATAGCTAACTAATTAAACATACCCATATCTTCTAAAAATGTATGTACACATTAATGTGTTCCAATGTGATAAGCTCTTATTCCCTCTCCCAATGCCAAATAAAGTCAAATTTTTCATGTAAATAAGTGAGAAAATTTTCATGTGGATTTAGTTCAAAAGCATCTACATGGCCATCTTGATTAATAATTATAAAACAATTATCATTTATATGACCAAGTTCATAAGTCCATAAATGGGTGTTATATGAGTCATTAGAATATGATTTTTTTATTAACTTACAATTGATAGTTTTCAAAATTTAATATATAAAAGTCTTTATTAAATGAACCTAACCATAAAATATATTCTATCTGTAAAAGAAAAGAAGTTTTATTTCAAAATTTGAAAATAAATCCATTCATATCTATGAGGGATAAGAAATATTGTTTTTGGTAACACTGGGTATATAATAACAATATTCTAAACCCAAGATCATTTCTATTGGAAATTAAAGTTGGTAGTATCTTATATCCAAGCTAGAAAGTCAGGATCCATTGGCTACTCAAAAATCCACTTCTATTTTGATATATATATATATATATATTTCAGTACAAAAAGTTTATTTAATAGCTAATTTGTTTATATTGAATGATTTCAATCAATAATGAATGAACATAATGCTTCCCCTTTCTTTTTTGACTCGGTTCAATTCTTCCAGTGGCCTAGCTTGCTAGATGGAAAACATACTGTATCTTTTTTGCTTCTCATGTCTTTGTATATTCATTTAATTAGAAGGATGGTTCTTAAGAGACTTATGCTTTGAAGGATTATTTGAATCATTTTCATTATTCTTATTTTTAATGAATCAGTTTAAGGAGTTCCAAGAGTGACTTTAATATTTTCCTCATATTATAATTAAAAATCACATTGGAGAAGCTCTAAGGTAGTGAGGAATGATTGAGATCTTTATGAAACTCATAAGATATCTAGAAACCCAATATGTCCAAGAAAAAATTTATAAAATCATATTGAATACATGCAGAACAATTGATTCCAACTCTCCATGAATTCACCTAAATAATGCATTATATATCACATATCTCTCTCGTTTCTCCTTCTCTTGATAGAGATCATGAAGGTGATATGTACAGACCTAAGACTTTTCTATACATTATACTTTAATAAATAATATATTAAATGTGTCCTTCATATTTTATACCAAACTAAAATAAAAAACCTGGATATATTTTGAATACTAAATATGAACACTAAAACATAACCTGTAAATTAGTAGGTATAAAGTGAAGTAACTATATAATAAAAATCAATAAATAAAGTAATAATAATAGAAATTATGAAGTGTAAGTCTTCTATATAAAGCCCATTTGATTTAAATTAGAAGGGAGGTAAATTTTCTAGTGTTTTCCCTAAACTAATCCAAAGAAGAACTCAGGAACTTATAGATTAAGAGAAACTATATATTGGAGACATTGAAGATCATGGAGATTTATAGAATATACATTCTAGGTGAACCACCAATTGAAATTTAAATCATATATCATTTGATGTTTAGGTGTTACATGGAGATCATGAGAGGTTATTAAAGTATAAATTATGATTTTATTTACCTGTAATAAAATATTTATATGTAAAAATATATCATGAAATTTTAATTGGAATAACAATTTTTTATCAATTT
This sequence comes from Viscum album, assembly GCA_963277665.1. NCBI lineage: Eukaryota > Viridiplantae > Streptophyta > Magnoliopsida > Santalales > Viscaceae > Viscum > Viscum album. The sequence goes on from OY728155.1 coordinate 732,970,595, forward strand.
AGTTTACAATTAAAATATACATTTTCTATAAATTTTTATTTTCTTTCAAGAATCAATATTTATTACAATTTAATAATAAAAATATATAATTATTTTATGAATAATTAGTTAACACCAGATTGATTAATAATTTATAGGAAAAAGAATAGTGAATATTCCACAAATTATTTTCTGATATAGACAAATTTTCTCTATATATTTTTTAAATAAAATTAATAATTTTTAATATGGTAATTTGAAGGAAATAACTATATTTTTTTTATTTATCAATGAAATATTAACATAAGATTATTTGTTTTTATTTTTCTAAAATAGTGGGGTTTTTTAATAAAATAATGAAAATAAAGTTTCTTTACTAAAAGTAAAAATTTTATTACATAATAGGGACTGATAAGTTTATAATTTTTTGGTGAAATATGTTTTTATGGAGTAATAATATACATTTTTAAATTCTATAATCCAATTTTATCATTTTAAGAACATAGGTAATATTTTTTAATAAATGAAAATGTGTTTAGTCTTTTCTTTTAAATGAATATTATTTTGATCATATTCGATTTTGATTGTATTTGAAAGAAAAATATTTTTTTCAATAATAAAAGAATTTATATAATTAAAATAAAACACAATAATGTTTTTATCCTACACATAATTTTTAAATAATTAAAATACTTGTTTTCTAAAAATGAGTTTTTAATTATTATATGTCCTAATGATAAAATTTATTTTTCTTTTATAGAGAAATTTTAATTTATAAAAAAGATTTTATATTTTGAATAAATAATTATTAATTTTTTAAAAAGTAAAATATTATCTTTATCCATTCAAAGTAAATCACATAGGTAAAATTCATTACCACAGTAAAATAATTATTTTAAAAAGAATGTTACTTTTTAAATATTACTTAATTTTTTAATTAAATTACTCTATATTAAATTAAAATAATATTATTAATTTTATAAATATATCAGAGTTAATTACCAGTCATTTAATTAATAATTAATGACAAAGTATATAAAGAACACTTAAGGATTAAAACATCATTCTGTGTAAAAAAGATTTTTTCTAAACAGTAAATGTTTTTATTTAAAAATTAATTTAATTATATTGAAAATAAAATTATGTTAAATAGATCGTAAATGCTGAGTAAAGACATAAAAATTTAGAAATAAGGTCTATTTAATATTTTTATCAATAAAATAGTTACTATAATTAATTTTTAGTCAAGATTAATAATGGTTTAAATGGTTAAATGAAGTATTTTGAATTTTTAATAATTAAAATGTAACTGATAGCTTGTTGAAATAATTTTTAGGTATGAAAATCATACACACATTTCTAACATACCATTTATTCACCTAACTCACATAACTCACCTTACCAACCTAAAAACCATATGATTCCATTCTTACCCCTCACATAGCTTTAGTTTCTATGAAAAATGCTCCCATTTTTACCTATAAAAGGAGTTCACTCTCTCCCATTCTCTCATACCGATCAATAAAAAATGAATTTATCAGGAATATAGATTCCCTATCCCTATATTAAATCCTACTAAGGAGTTACTAAGGTTACAAGGATTCCCCCCAAGCTTTGAGAAGTTACTTAGTACGGTAAGGGTTCTCATCCTCCTCTTTTTGATTCAAGTAATTATTTTATAAAAATAACTATTTAATTCCATGTTATTATGCTTATATGTGTTCATAATAAACCCCTATACCATATAAATCATTCTCTATTGATGAGATACAATATTTATCTCCCATTAAAATATTTATATAATACTTTTGTATATCCGCCATGTTACTAAAATCACTCCTTGATTTTCCATTTAATATTTTCATGTTATAAGTCTTTTAAATTCCATGTTGTTATACTTCCATAATAAAACTATTTACTATCTAATGGATTCCATATTTATGATATAATATCTCTCCCTCCAATTAAATTAATTCTACAATCATTTTATATAGCTAGCATACTGACAAGATCACTCTTTTGATTTTCTATGTAATACTTTCATATTATAATACTTTTGAATTACATTTTATTATTATTCAAAAATCAACCCATTTATAATAGAAATTATTATATATTGAATAATTAATATATTTATCTTCCATTTAACCAATTGAATAATCCCATTTTCATATTTTTCATTATTCCAAAGTCATTTCTTGATTTTCCTTACCGTGAATACCCAACTCTAATATCATGTATCATTCTTTTTTTATTAGGTTATTCTGTGTATTAAACCAAATTTACTTAATCTTGATTTATAATGATACATTTGTATGATTTTATATTATTATCACACACATAATGATAGACATATGACTGGTTTACACTGAATGCAATCCAAATAACTGGGTAAAGAATTAATCGCTAGAGATGCCATGTTCCCGATACCTTGGTAGCATGATTTGGTAATGTTTTATGATACCTTTGTGAAAAACATAACTAATATTAATGGTTACCCCTACTATTTATCTAATGCATTAAGTAAAGAATTAATCTTTAGAGATGACATGTACATGACACCTTGTTAAAATGCCTTGGTAATTTTTTACAATACCTTTTTGAATAAACTTGGTAATGTGATTTTATGCCACCTTAGTGATGAAATTTGGGGATAATATTATTAATGTATCATTTTAATTATGTAGCCTCATTTCCTTGTTATGAAAAATGTAATTAAGATCATGTTACACCTCATATACTTATGGTAATGATAATCCTCATGTTATTTTTATTATGTTATGTCTATTTTCCTTATGTTTATTTTCTTATATTATTCCTTAAGTTTTACCAATGATGATAATTTTTTATTTATTTTCTATTTTTATCCCTTAATGGTCTTTATGCTCAACCCGTTATTCTGAAAAAATGTCCCACTGGAATATTATTCACCGAGGAGATCTATAAGGGGATAATAAAGAATTATTTTAAGAGAGTCAAAATTAGATTATATTTTCTTATATAATACTTGTATGAAATGTAATTTGTTCCAAGTTTACAAGATCATAGACCTCAAAAAGTATAGAGTAAATTATCAATGTTATAATTTTATTAAGGATTTATGTCAACAACTTTGTATGAGATTTTGGGTAGTTATAGTAGAAATTCAAGTAGGGTTTGGTTATTTATGGAAACATTGACTAGAAAACCAGAGTGAAAACCCTATGGAAAATTATAAGAGATAATTTTATGTATAAGATAATATATTATAATTTTTTTAGAGTATAGATTGAGTGGATTTCCTAAAAATTACTTCCTTGTCTAGATACTTTCAGGTGGATGCAGCTATGACAAAGATGAACCTATGTCTAATCATCACTAAAAGGTTGGTTGAGAAATGAATCGATCATGATTTTGATGCATGATGAGTGGGTCTAAGACTAAACACCTATCTAGACACTCCTAGGGTATACTATTTGACTGATCATTTACTCTTTATGAATTACTCTTATGGACTGTTTTCCTAGTTACTTTAAGGAATTAGGTTTAGATGTATAAGAAAACCCAACTTAAAGTAACCTAGATGAAAATAATATTGATATAAGTTGAACTAAAGGAATTTTGGGATAATGTGATTATGTAAATGTGTAAAAGTTTTTGAGGTAGAGTCCATTTTATTTTGTTGATTATGATTATCTCAAAAATTGTGTTTAAAATTTCCCACACATGTTAACCCTTCACATTTTAGTGATGGGTTGAACTTAAAGGAATTGATTTAATCCTAGGTGTGAGAGAAAATGCAATGATTACCTCAATGATAAACCCACTAAAATAGATTATAGACCAGGAGATATGATTATTATGGAAAATCAACTATCTCAAAACATGATTAACAATGTTACTATAGTTGAAATCCTAAGTGCACCAAAGACGAGAAGGAAAAAGACTCATGGAAATTCCGGTAATAGATATAGTGAAAGAAGGAATTTTCAACCACTTATATACAAAAGTTTGGTAATAATCATTTAGGGGATTTACTCAAGGGGACCAGAATATGCTTTACCTATGTAATATGGGGATACTAAGCATCAAAATACAATGAGAAAATAAATATCATGTTTAACAAGATGAGGGTGAAAACAATATATCCAAAACAACCACTAATGGTTTAATTCCTCATGTGTGGAAAACAAGGGCATAAGCCTAGTATTTTCTAAAAAATCCAAGGATGATGAAATTGATTGGAGTGAGCTACCACCACAAAAAAAATAGAATAAGGTGGAGCCTCTTTAGTGAATACCGATGAGGTTGATTGGGATTAGTAAATTCTCTACTTCATAATTATAAATATGGGATATTTATTTAAGACAATTTAAGATTTTGGTATTGATATATAATTGAACTGGTAAAATTTTATGTTAATCAATTAAAACATCAAGTTGTATAATGGTTTCAATTCAAAATTTAAGATTATAGGAATATAAATAATAGTATAGTTCTTTTAGAAGGATTTGATGTGATTATGGTAATGGATAAACTATTTAAAAATAGACTTCCTATTAAAATATTGAGGTTATATTACCCGAAATATCATCATTATTTTAAAAAAATGGATGGGTGTAGAGACCACAACCAATGACCCCACCGAGATATTGTTACATCACTGCAAAAACATGCAACTACATCAGACAATCTTTATTATCATCCATCAATTCACCACAAAGATGTGTAGGATTTTATGTTTTTAGAGAACCTAAAATATCTATGATAATGGTATAGGTAGAATAAAACATGCTAACAACACCTCCAGTATAATAATACATGGTGTTTTGGTGAAAAATGGGAGGCCGCCTAATGACCTTGGGGCTAGGAGAAGTTCCATAATTAGGTTTGATACCGTATAGTATGTGAGCCCATCAAGTGTGTAAGGGAATAGTTCGGGTCATAGAAGAACCAATTTGGGACCATGAAGAGCCACCATAAGTGGATATGGTAGGGAATCCGTACCCTCCAACCTTTATCAATGAGGTATTCATAGAGAGGGAAACATATGGAGTGGTGAAACAAGCAAGTGTGTAGATTGGTTGTTATCCATTGATGATAGAAACATAGGTGAGTGATAAAATATAGAGGGTTAAAGACCATATGGTTGAGGTTGAAAATCCAAAAATGGTCTGGAGTGGTATGAACATAGATCACAATAATCCTTATTAAGAGGAGGACCATTCTTTATTGACTTCATCATTCCACCGCAACTTTCTTTCAGCATCACCATGTGAAATAACCATAAGGAATGAGAGATAGAAGCATGTGGTCTATCTATTAAATAAATAGGGAATCACATTTCAAACCATAGATCAATTTAGATAATTCAAAATTATAAGCCTAATTATGATATCAAGGAAAACATAAATTGGTGTTTACCCCAACCCATGAGAGGTACTTTTATCAGATGGTTTGGAAGAAACAAAGTACAGTGACTATGATTATTATAAGTTAATATATGTGAATGATAACTATTTATGAAATTAAATCTTGATTTATCTTATATATAACCTCAACTAACTCTCTTGTTATGTAATAATTTAAATTATGAGTATGTATTTATTGAATGGGAATAATTAAACGACCCGTGATTTCACTTTATACTTTCATTAATTAAATAATAAATTAAATATTATGTCTAACATGATGTAAAAAACTAAAATTAAAATCCTTTATATTTTTTTAATATTAAATATGACCCTTATAAAATAGTTTTCAAATTATCTGGTATAAATTTAAGTAACCATATCAGAAAAATAAATAAAGAAAATAGGAGAAATGGAATTAGGGAGAAAAAGTTTTTTATAGACCAAAACCATGATATGCTTGATAAACTACAGTTTGATTAAAAACACATATGTGAGAAGGCCAATCTCATGGAGACTTCCACAAGATCCATGCTAGACAAACCGCCATCAGAAACAGTAAAAAGAAATTATTTATTTATTAGGTCATTCACAAAGATCATAAGGGGTTATTTAAGAATAAATTTATATTATATCAACTCGTAATAATATATTTATATGTATTTCTCTATCATAAATTTTTATACTTTTTAAAAGGTCATTTTTAATTAATCCAATTTATGCTTAAAAAATATTTTTTATAGAAATGGGAATTTTATTATAAATAGAGAAATTTATTATTGTTGAATAATATCAAGATATTTTTATTTTATTAAAAATATGTTAATATTGTTTTGATTAGTAATTTTTATTAATAAATAAGTTAATATAAAAAAAGTAATTGTCCAATAAAATATCTTTTTCTATATTTAATATTTCTTAAATAAAATGTATAAAATTTAAATTGTAATTTGAAAAAAAAAACAACATCATTTTTGGATTTATCTTTCAAATATGACATTAATATTAGATTTTTGGATTTTTCTAAAATAGTCATTTTTTGGTAAATAGTTAAAATATTTTTTTTACCAAAACAAAAAATTTAATTATGTTATAAAGGTATAAATGTTTATAAGAACTGTTATTGATCAAATATGTATTTTTGGATTAAAACTATAGCTTCTGAAATATAACAAAAACTTTGTCATTTAATGAACTTATGTGATGTTTTACAATAAATGAAACTCTTTTTGGTCTTCTTATTTTATTAAATATTATTTATGTATAATTATGTTTTAGATATCTTTTAAAGGAATATAAATTTTATTTATTTTATAATAAACTAATTTGTATCATGAAAATAAAAAGAATGAAAATTTTATACTAAACATATTTTTTAATTTTTAAAAATATAGTTTTTCTAAAACATTGGTTTGACACTTTACATGTGATAATGATTAATTTTTTTTGTAAAATATAAATTTTAATTAATAAAATAGATTATATATTTTTAATAAATTGTTCCAAATTTTTTTATAATCTCTATGTTATTTTTATGAATTAAAATTAAATTACATAGGTAAAAACTAGTTACCCCGGTAAAAAAATAATATTTAAAAGATTCATACTTTTCTAAATGTTCTGAATTTTTTAAATTTAATAAATATCTTTTAATTTAATACTATAATATAAATTTTTAAATTAAAATAAAATTAAATTAATACTCATTTAATTGATTAAAAAATATAAAAAAATATTAAGAACACTTAGCGATTAAAATGTTATTTTATACAAAAATAGTTTCTTTTCACAATATATGCTTTCATTTAAAAGCTAATGTTCTAAAATTAAAAATTTTAATTAGGTTATATTGAGGAAACATTTAGATTATTCATGTCAAGATTTGGTAATAGATTCCATTTTACTTTTAATAAATAAAATAATTACCATAATTTAATTTTATCAAGATTAATATGGGTAAATATGGGTAACTAATGTATCTACAATTTTGAATTGTTAAAAGGTAACTTAAACCATCTAGAATTAACAATTTTTGGTATGAAATTCATACCCACATGTGTCACCGACCATTTATTCACCTAACTCACCTAACTCTCTTAAACCACCTAACACCCATGTGATTCCATTCTTACCCCTCACATGACTCTTGTTTCTATGGAAAAGCCCCTATTTTCACATAAAAAAGGATAACACTCCCACCCATTATCTCATCACTCTCCTACCCAACCTAATTTATCTTGTATTTATCTTCCATATCCCTATTTAAATACCTCCCAAGGATTTTCTAAGGTTATATGGATTCCCCCAAGATTTGATAATCAACTTAGAAAGCCATGGGTTCTCCTCCTCCTCCTTTTGATTCATGAACTTCTTATTTGAAAATCCATTTTGAAATACATGTGATATCTATGTTCCTAATAAACCCATTTAATGTCTAAACCGTGACCTATTTATGAGATACTATATTTATCTCACATTAAAAAATTTCCATAATTTGTTTATATAGCCTTCTTTCTGTTGAAATCACTCCTTGATCTCCCATGTTGTATTTTCATGTTGTGAGGCTTTTGAATTCCCCATGATTATTCTTCTCTAATTACCCCCTTTACTATACATATAATTCCCCATTGATGAGGGAATATATTTAAATCTCATTAAAAAATTTACATAAATATTTTTTATAACCATCATTCTAATGAAATCACTTATTTATTTATAATGTGATATTTTCATATTATAAGACATCTGAATTGCTTATGATTATTATTCTATAATGACCTAATTTATTTAAAAACATATTCCTAATGATGAGAGATGATCTTTATCTCTCATTTAAAAAAATTTATGAACCCTTATATATATCAATCATACTACGAAATACATTAATTGTGAATGCACAACTAAAAAAATCATTCATTGGCATCCAAATAGATGTGATATTCTCTTATTTATATATACCAAGAAAGGTAGGAGATAAGAAAACCTGCTCCTGAGGAAAAATAAATAAAAATAAAAGTATAGTACGAGGTCTCACAAAGTCACTCTACAAAGACGAGAATAAACCTCACCACAATAATTCACCTGAACGAGATGATCACAGTAATCAGGCGACAGAAAATACGAAAAAGAGGTGACCTCATTAATTGCCCTTTTCTCAAGAGCATCCGCCACTTGGTTGGATTCACAATAAACATGCATTACATCAATGGAGAGCGATCCAAGAAGCCAAAGAAAATCAATCTAGACTGGTAGAATCCTCCATGGAAGATTCCTCGAATGCTCTTTCAAAATTTGAACTGCAATAGACGAGTCTGATTCTACCCACAATTCATTCCAACCAAAATGGACAGCATACCTGATTTCCTTCATTATAGCCCAGAGCTCAGCTTCAATGGCATATCCGTTGCCAATAAAATGAAAAACGTAGCCTTTGAAAAACCCCCGAGAGGTATGAAAAACACCACCACATCAATAGGTCCCTAGAGCACCAGAGGTATCCCCATCAAGATTGACTTTAATCCACCGTGGAATAGGAGGAATTCAGCGGATGTATTTCACCATAAGTGGCTTCTTCTTCCTACTAGTAATACTAAGAGATCTCAACAAAACCAGGTCATAAACATCATTTATCATACAACCTTCTTGGATGTTGGAAGCCATGAAAATGGCATGATGCATTGTTAAGACACCATTGTGAAACTATGACTGAATGTTGTTGAACAACAGGTCGTTTCGGGACTTCCATATGCAATCAATAACAGCCGCAATTGCAGCCAAGAGAAGAGCATGAAATTGCTCACTGAAATTGGCCATGCCAATGGCCTGCATTAAGTCATCAATAGAATGAAAATTAAGTCCTCATTTAAAAATCTACTTTATGTAACACCATAAATTGCGAGAAAAATTGCAAGAGAAGAAAACATGGGAGATGGTTTCATCTGCTCCAAAACAGACTAGGCAGACCGGAGAAAGGGATAGCCCAGTTTGCTGCAGCAAGATCTGTAAGGGAAATCTATTTTTCCATATTTTCCATAAGAGTAGTGAACATGAAGGGGGGATAAAGGGCTTAATGAAATCCATAACCCATCTAGGGGGTGAATCGAGGCACCACAACGAGACTTATAGCATTCCTCTATGCTGAAAATTCTATTCAGATCCAGAATCCACACCAGAAAATCATAATCAGTAATGCAATATTGCGTGAATTCCATTCTTATGTGGCTGGGAAGAATTTCAAAAGGGTTCGGGTCTGCACCAAGATTAGCAATCGATTTGAGCTTAAGAGACACAGGAATGATGATCTCATCACAAATGGGCCATGAGAACCAAGTGGTGGTCCAACAATTCAGATCACACTGCTTACAGACCAGCCATTTTGAACAAGCCATAAGATCAGAGTAAGCCTGCTTAATAGCAGACCAGACAGAGGATCTCATATAGTTGGCATATCCATTCTGCAATTTTCCAATAAATCTAATTGCCAGAAACTCTAGGGAGGGAGGAGGATATGAAAAAATATTCCTAAAATCTTTTCAATCAGAGTGTCATTAAATATTTGAATGTCTTTAACACCCAATCCTCCCATTTGAACTGGCTTAATACAGTATTTCCAGGAAACTATGACCGATTTCTTCTCATTAATTGAGCTAGTCCAAAAAACGTTTATAATTCTGCCACTTAATTCTTTAATCAGCGATCTCGGCCACTAGTATAGAGAAAAGGAATAAACAAACATTGAGGTAATCACTGAGTTAACAAGACATATTCTCCTAGCTTGAGACATATTTTTCCCTTTCCAGCCTAATAATTGAATGATGATTTGAAACACAGTATTTTCTATGTGACATATTTTAACCCTACCCCAAAAAACAGGTACATAGAGGTATGTGAAAGGGATAGAACCCCTTTTAACTCCTAGCTTCGTCACAGTTCTGTTTTTCCTTGAAGTAGTAATTCCATCACCGAAAAACACATAAGACTTTCTCCAATTAATGACCTGTCCCGCAACCTCTTCATAGTGAGAGAAAGTTCCTTAATACAAGATATGGTAGCATTTCTTGCCTCCCCAAATAGTAGAATATCATTATCATAAAATAAATGTGAAGGGGCACTCAAGAACCTTCTAAGTCTCATTTTTTGATACCATCCAAAATTAGCAAGATCGGTGAGGCACAAGCTTAAGTAGTCTTCAGCAATAGGAAACAACATACTAGAAAGGGGGTCACCATGACTGACACCTCTTGAGCATTGAAAAACGCCTTGAGAAGATCCATTGACCAAGATAGATAGCCTTTCACTAGATAAAATTTATCCAATTAGATCAAGAAATCTCTATGAGATTCCATGCATCTTGAGAATAGTAAACAGAAAACTCCATCTTATGGTGTCAAAAGCTTTTGAAATATCAATCGTAACAGCCATATTTACATCCTTAACCTTTATTTTCATCCCATTCACACATTCAGAAGTAGTAAACATACAATCTTGGATGTTTCTCCCAGGTACAAACCCAAACTGATTCCTCGAGATGAGCCCTTTGGCAATTTGACCCAACTGCTGAGCCAAAATTTTACTGATGACCATGGGTATCGTATTCCCAATGGGAACAGGTCTGAAGTATTTTATGTCCAAGGAATTCTCCTTTTTTAGGTATTAAGGAAATACAATTTGACTTCATCCCAAACGACATATAAGAGGATCTAAAATATTCATCCACGACATTTGTAACATCTATTTGCACAATATCCTAGTAGAACATGAAGAATTTTTTAGTAAAGCCATCTGGACCTGCAACACTATCAATGTTCAGCGAGAAGAGGGCATCATTTATCTCTTTTTCACTAGGGATATCAATAAGCCTCTTATTCTGGTTATCTTCAATAGAGGGGTCAAAACACTGTATAATTTTATCAGAATTATCATTTCTAATATCTGAGTACAACTTTACAAAGTAATTTTTCATAGCCTCAACAATACCACTCTCTGAATAAAAGAGATTCCCAACAATGCTAAGATCATTAAGACTCCTCCTAGAATTTTTTCTTTGTTAATGCAATGAAAGGATTTGGAGTTTTGTCCCCTTCCTTCAGCCAATATTGGATTGATTCTGAGCCAAGTTATTCTTAAGGGCCAGCAGTTTGTACAGAATCATATTTCAATAGTTTATATAAAGGAATAATTTATTTTATACACTTTCTTATATATATATATATTTATGAAAGCCCCTGAATCGATATAATTTGTATCTATAATCATGATCAAGAATGATATTTATCTGATTCGAATAAAGAGTCCATGCCTAAAATGATAACTTGAAATGATATAAATTCAACAAAAATAATAATAAAATAATAATAATAATTATTCCTCCCATAAAGGAATACATTGATCTTATAGATTCTTACTTATATAAAAAGTTTTTAAAATTTCATAACAATTATTTTAAAAATAGTAATTTTTGAAATATATCACTCTTACAAGGAAAGAGTTTCTGAAAATAATAGCTTAAGATAATGAAATTTACCAATATAAATAGGGGTATAAAAACTCAATATTCCTTGAAATTTATTTTTGAAAATAATATAGAAATTTTTATTTCAAAGGATAGATTTTTTGAATACAATAATTTTATTTTTTTCATAAAATAATACCTATATATAATATATTTGAAAAAATAGTATTTTCCATGAAAAATAGTGGTTAATCTTATTATTTTGAAAATAGTATACTTATTCCATAAAAAAATTTCCAAAAAAATATTTCTTACATAATTATAAAATAAACAAATTTGAATATTTGAAAATAATATATATATATATATATATAATCCCTTACATAATATGAAAATAAATAGTCTATTAAATCTTAAAATACTATTACTTAAGAATAATAATTTTTAAACTGTTAATTACTATTTTAAAAAATAATAATTGAAATTCCCCTTACCTATTGGAAACCCAAAATAGGTTTTCCCCCCACTATTAGAATGGAATAATAAGGCTATAAGAAGTGTGAGGGGTGTTAGAATTAGTATGATAGGTAAATAAAGAGGTGGAACTTGGGCTTGGTATTCCAATGAGTGAATAGGGGAGGAGTTACTCTATAAATGATGTATTTAGATATATAAAGGGGTTTGAAAAGCTGCATATGAATTGATTCATACTGCAAGGGAAAATTAGATTTTTAAGGGATTACTGTCAACAAAATAACTATATCCCATATCCTAAGATACATCAATCAAGGTCTCAAAAACCTATAATTTGAGTAATTTTTACCTAATGAAAAGTGGGTTTTAAATTAAACTGGTTTGTTTAAAATTGAAAACCTGGTTTCATTTTTTGATAAACATATACATACATATGAATTTATGAATAATCTTCCAATATTATTTGAGAAGAATATATAATCGCTAGTGAATTGAGTTTTTTATAGGCCAAGAACTTATAAAAATAGGTTAAGGTGTGGTTTTGTCACCAATTATAGATTTTCATGGGTGGTACACTATTAGTAGGTCACCCTATGTGGAATTTCCTTGTGGTGAAAGGTGAATGGGAAGATCTAATGGTGATAATTACATTAGTCTAACACACGAGAGAAGCCATGTGAAAAATGAGGGAGGGTTGGAGGTAGAAGAAAACTGTAGATGGTTTGCATGGTAGTGATGAATAAAATCAGATAGCTATGATCTAAATATCATTTTTATATGTATGAACAATAATAAGTTATTAATCACACGTTGAAAACTTATAAGAATTTATGCTTGCATAATTTCTAATTTCTACATATTAATCTTCATAAGAAAAAAATAGGGTACACTCTTGGACATAAATACAAACATGAGGGTCCTGATGCACTAAAAAATGCATTTACTTTTCTATACTCATCCATGTAGGCACTTATCCCAAGCCATACACCTCAAGAGTGGTGACCAACCTTCTTCTATATGCCACTCTAGCTGGATGAGGTTGACTCCTCCATGTGGTTGACCCAATAGTATCCCATATGTGTTGAGGGGTCCCGTGGTTAGCTATTTTCTGGGATATATTTTTTTCTAAAAAAATTATGAAACAAATTACAATGAAAAATTATTTATTTATATACTCATTTCAATGTATTTTAATTATTTATTTATAAATTACAATTTATCAAAATCCTATAATTCTAAATTTGTTTTTATGTTAACTATTTTGTTAATATATCTCAAAACTAAATTTTCCAATTATAAATACTCTTAAAATTTTGTTGTGTGTAAAAATTTTAATATTTAAACATTAATTTTATTCTTAAATATTATAAAAATTAATTTCTTAAAATTACTAATCACTTATCAAAGAATCATAAATATGATAATTTGTGTATCACTTATATAATTTATAATTACATTCTAAATTATATCATATATAGATATTTTTTTATAGAAATATGTGTTATTTATACTTTATCAAAACATTACAATATCTATATTTATTTTTCATATTTACTATCTGGTTTTATGAAAAAATAAAATATTCCAACATTTAATTACCAATGGAAATTCCATTTTTCATTTAAATAGAATACTTAAAAGTAATTTTAAATAAACTTTAATTTATATTTTTATGTATTCTCTGCTCATTAGTATAATTAATATTTTTCAATCATTTTATGTTTTAACCATCATCATCTTTGGAGGGTTTCTACTAACAATGGATCCAAATGAAGAGAGATACAATGATCTTGTTGTCATGTTTGTTTTTCTTTATCATATTTTATTACCAATGGTTGTCGAATATTTAATATTTATGAATATTTAGTTCAATGAGGTGTACTTATACAATGTTTTAAAGTATTATCATTAATTTTTAACCAGATATATGTTTTATTTTTTCTCAGATTTATTATTTATTTAATTAATTATTATATATAATCCCTTAAAATCCTGATAAGTTAGACATTTCTGGGTAATGTTTTATGATACCATGTTGAAATACCTTTGTAATACGAAGGGTGTTCCCTGATAACACTCTAATTCACTAGGTAATGAATTAATCTCTAGATATAACATGTTGATGATACCTTGACAACATTCCTTGGTAAGGTTTTATGATACCTTGGTGAATAACCATGGAAATATGATTTTATGACACAATAGTGATGAAATTTGGTCATATACTTATGAATGTATCATGTTAATATTGTAGCCACATTTCAATGTTATGACTCGTGTAATTACAATCATGTTATTCCTCATGTACTTATGATAAATCTAAAAATAATGTTTTTATGATCATGTTATTCTTCTTTTCTTTAGGTTCATGTTATTATAGCATGCATTAATATTTACCCATGATATTCATTTATGATTTTTTTCAATGTTTATCCGTAAATAAGATTTATTCTCACCCCTTTATTTTTAAAAATTTCCCTAGGGAATCTTATATAGTGAGATGATCTTGGATGAGATAATAAAGAATTATTTTAATATAGTTATTTTTTTTGTTTTTCTATGAAATATTTTCATTTAACCTATTATTTTACTTATTTCGAAGACACTAAACCTCAAAAGGTCATGAATAAAAGATAAACGTAATAGTTTTTTTGGGGAATTATGTTTAAAACTTTGTATGAGTTTATGGGTCATTATATGAGACATTTTTATATGCACACCATATCCTCATGTTTTTTTAAATGATCACTAGTAATGAGTGATAGAACGAAACATTAGAAATATATGATAGCGTCCATGTTGGTCAGAGTGAGAATCTCAAGAGTGTGATGAATTGAGTTCCCAATAAACATTTTTGTTAAAAACAATTTGAAAATAAATCCCCCAAATTGATTTTAAACACCTAATTAATAAAAATAGTAAAATAATAAAAGTTTTATCTTTAAAATAATTTCTCAAAGAGTGATTAATGATTAGTTAAAACAATTTTTGAAATCACATTAATTTTGAAAACTAATTTCCTTAATAAAAAAACATATATATACCTATGTTAAGACTAACAATAAAAGTAATATTTTGTTTCAGATTTCAATTACAGATAGAGATTTACCTTTTAAATATATAAAAAATCTAAAACCCATAGTCGAATAAAATAAGGGGTTCAGTCTCAATATGATACTTAATCGCGACCACTTTGAAATCACCTATTTCCATGAAGTTTAATAAATAATAAACACGATCCAAAAATTGTATTGAGTATTATAATCCATAACACATAGTTATTTCCAGGATCAAAGCATATTCTATAGATATACATGGGAAGAAAAACAATCCAGGTCATGAATGACCTCTTGTATATTTATTTTTGGGAATACAAATAAAAGAGAGTTTGAGAGAATATCATGTATTCTACAGTCCAAGAACTTGAGAAAATGTGTATAAATAAATATAGTTGAATATCAAACTAATAAAAATTAAAGTATAAAGAGAAAAGAGAAAGATATAGAGAGATAAAATATGCGTTGTTGCTCAATCCATGATGCTTTAGTTGTTCAGTTTCCTCAAGTTTTTTGTTAAAGGATCTCGAATAATTTTCTTAGAATGTGTAGGAAAATAATGTGTGGTGGTTATCTAGATATTCCTCATATTTATAATCATTCAATTTTTAGAATTTATTAATCATGAGAAGGATATAATCTCAATGAATGTAACACTCTATTGGATATCTTATTTTCAATAGGAATTACGCTTTTTTCACATAAGGCAGATCTTCTGAATATATAGATCTCCACACCCAAATATAAGTTGAATAATAATAATTAAGAAATTTAAGATCCTTGTACTAGAAACTAAATCAAAAAACTCAGAATTTGTCTTCAATGCATCCATATATTAGTTTAAGAATAATGATTCTTAAATCCATGTTTAGTAAGAATCCTTAAATTCCATAAATTATCCAATGTTGGAATTAAATTAAAATTAAGAATTAGAACAACCACGATAGACCTGCTTGTGGTAGATCATATTTGGTGGTGGATTAGACAAACAATAGATTAGTCTAATGGCAGTATTTTACAATGGTAGATCTTTCAATTTTTTATCCTCTAAACTTAAAGTAGATCTAATAATTAGTAGAACTAGTCAAGAAGTATATATTTTCTGATAGTGGATCTGGTCTGACAGTAGATCTAGTCTAATGGTGGATTTGGATTGGTGGTAGATTAACTATAGAAGTAGATACAATCCACTAGTAGTTCTTATTGAAATAATGATAGATCTTTACAAACAGTGGTAGATCTCTTTTAATATGTGATAGATCTTCACTACTAATGATATATCTTCACAACTAAGGATATATCTATACTTATCCACTATTATCCACAAAATAATATATTATTATAAAAAATTAATCTTATTATAAATATAAAAATAATATTTTTGAGCATGAAAATAAGGAGGTTAAAAAAATGATTTCATTTTGTAATCATACATGTAAAAACAACTATAGACATAAGTAGATGAATTTTAAAAGTAAGGGTCTCCTAAACATTTCAAATTGTTAACGTGAGATATTGATTTTAAAATTTTAAATAGACTTAAAAAATTAAAATCCATCCAATTTTTTATCCCCTAACAATATAATGTAAAAATATCAAGGAAATAAAATAAATATAATGAGATAATATAAAGATTAAGAAATTAGAGGTGTTATTAGAGTCAAAATACAACAATTACATTTCAAAAATTATAAAAGGGACCATATAATCCCTTTCATACTCTAATATGAGTTAGAAGAAAAATTATCCTAATGAGATGAAAGATTAACAATGATTTTTTATTTTTTAGATATAGGAGGAAAAAATGTAGAGGATGAGGGTGTAGAGGTCATCTCAGGAATCCCAAAAATCAAAACTGGCCTGATATATTTAACAAATTTATGAGGCGACATGTTAAAAGATGAACCTAAGGAGGCATGGGTGAAAAAGATGGTGCATACGTAAGAGCTACATAATAATGGATTCTAGTTCTCCCATTACAGTCCCAAAGGAATATAAAAATGGATTCATCAAATTGAAAAACCTATTATTATATTTCCACCTCACCCCATCATGCTGAAGAAGACCCTCTTATCTTCCATAAAGAGTTTGAGTAAAGGGGAAAAATATTTAAGTCAGTTCACATTCTCTTTGAAGTCCCTAGTCACAAGAGGAATACATAAATTCTAAAATATGAATTAAGAACATTCATGGTGTAAATTCTAGAAAGGAAGTAATTTATGGATTTAGAGATAGCCCCTCCATCACTAACAAATTCATTTCTAGACTCCCTAACCAATTTCTAGATGTGTGCATGATGTTTATTGATTCACTGAATTTACTATAGATGATATATTTTGAGTTCACCCAAGATATGGTGAACCCCCTTATAATATCTCTGATCATCTTTGCATCAACTGATGATGTAGAAGGTGGACCAATAAAAATAGAATCACTAACTGTAGGTAGGGTGTCCAAAATCTCTATAAAATATTCCCGAATTGTAATAAAAATCAATATTATATCTTCCACGATTTACTTCACTGCTTCCATCCCATTATCCAATATTCTAAAATCGATATCCACTTCTAAAATCATCAATATTAATTTAGGAGGAACGTGGAATATAACTAACTCAAGGAAATTTATTGTATTTTCTTCACTCTGATATATTAATCTAGAATATTGGGATATAATAACAAAATTGAAATCAGAAATATTCCTCATTTTGAAAGCTTCCAGACCATCTTTAGTAACATAGTATGAAGGAAGTGGACTTGAAGGTATAGTAGATGAAATTCTATTAGGTATAAAAAACTCTACATAATCAAATCTATGATCATTAGGAACACTTAATTGAAACAATTCCAATTAGCCAACCTCATTAATATTTCTATACCAGATATCCCTTAGGATATATTCTATAATAAGGGATGACAATTCTACTATTCTATGGTGGACTTCTACCGTCATTATCACCATTATTGTCACCCTCACCATCGGAATCAGGGTAGTAGATTCCCAATAACTTTAAATGAGGGTAAAATCCCTCTTAGAAATTGAATCATCCTCAACAATGGATGAACCAACTAGTTCATCCCTATGAACCTATTTGTAACTAGAGGAGCATGGGGATTCCTCTTCCTTAAGAAGTGATCTAAACTCATCTCTAATAAAGGATACATCAATATCTAGATGAAAAAATCAGGTCTATCATAATTTATAGACCAAACTTAAATAGAAAAAATATATATGGATGTGAATGTTCTCCCTCCACCACATTATAACCATTTTCTTTTACAAATTTAGGTCCATCCTCAATGCTATTTTCATGTCCATCAAAACCGTTTGTAATATCAACTACTTTCCTTAAGGTTTTAGAAGATCTCTAAACTTGTTTTTCCCTAGAGAATTAAATCTCCTCCTCTTGACCTTCACATAACCAAATATATCGTTTATTAAGAGAAACAAAGGGTCTAGTAGCTCCATAGGAAATATAGGGGGCTCTTTAAAACATTTGTGTTGATCCCTTTCGCAACTAAAATAGGTAAAAACATTTCTTCATCAACATTAGATTTTTTTATTCCACTTATTCATTAGAATGAAACAAAACATCCTCTATATCTGATCTAAGATCAATAATATTTTTAGGTCTTGTAGGGTGATGCACAGTATTGAAATCCTTATATAACTTATCATTTCCCTCCACCGATTTCTTTAACCACTCATTCTAATTTACCTTCATCCAATTAATGGTAAATTGGTTAAAAAAATACCACAATATTCTTAATCCTAATTCTTATCTATTATTCCCTTATCATCCAACATGGATAAGATCAACAAATGATAGATCCAAGAATTTGATCTGGTGTAAAGATTTATCATCTCCATCATATGTACAATTAAATATCTATAAAAATTTATTTAATCCCCACTTTTAAAAAGGAATAAAAGAAATAAATTCTGAGATATCATCATTCTAAAATCTCCTTCCTTGGGAGATGGAATGTGCTTGATAAACTTATTCAATAGTCTATAGTCACCATCAAGCTCTATAGAAGTAGTTCTTTACATTGTAAGATTAATAGTTAACTTTAGAAGGGAATTATTATAAACAAAGAACTCACTATCGCTGGGTATGGAACATTGAAAATCATTATAATTACCTTTGTGAGGTACATTTATTCATTTAGACCATTTAATTTAATAAAATGTGATCTTTTTACCATCAAACATACTTCTAATCACATCTTTCTTCTCCCAAATCTATACTATGAGTACTGGTAAAATAAGTGAACCAACCTATGAAAGAATGTTCTCTCATTCCATGAAAACTAGTGCATCCATCATTGATTTTTAATCACCTTTAGAACTGAATAACTTCATTCCATCAACCATTCAATATATATCTATTTTTGGAAAGGAAAACTTAATTAGCATGTTGGTAATTATTTGTTTCTTCTGTATCATCATGACTAGATTATCATCGAGACTTATTTGATGGATGTGATCCTTCATAATACGAATGAATGGAGTGATTCACTCTTATCATCATATTTAATATAAAGGAGAGGGTTGATTATGAGGAAGGATAAAGGTTGGGAGATAAAGGAAGCAAAAAGGATTGAAATGAAGCGTAAGCGAGTGTGTTCCCAAAATCGCATTTAAAGTTCAATTTCATCATTTAGGGATTTAGAATAATAATAATAATTAATATAAATAAATTAAATAAAATTTTAAATATAGAAAATAAAACCATTAATTGATAAAATAGAGACTCGGCCGATATTTTTACAACGGTGGATATCTAATGATGGATAACCCAATGGTGGATCACCAACCGTGGATCACTAATAGTTTATCACCAATGGTGGATCTCCAATAGTGGATCACCAATGGTGTATCTGCAACAATGGATCTCCAAAGGTGGATCTCCAACGCTAGATCCCTAATGGTGGAAACTAATGGTGGATCTTCCAATTGTAGATCTTCCAATTATGGATCTCCAATGGTGGATCTCTAATGGTGGATATTCTAAAGTTGGATCTTCTAATGGTATAATTTTCAAATATAAAGGATTAACCCATGTTTTTTCATTCTTAGTTAATATTTGATACAACTTAATATCTCATAATTCGAATTATTTTTAAAAAATATTTGAAATATGATATTTAGGTCCGATGAATTCAAGCGTTATATCATCATTATGGAAATAATCTCTCAAAAGTAATTTCATATATCAATATGCCTTTTCCAAGAATGAGATAAATGATTCTTGGAAATATTTATCACATTTATATTATTCCAATTTATATGTACATGTATTAAATGATATCCATAATTTATAAAATAGTGTTTCAACTAAAAAATTTGAGCACAATGACTTCCCATAGGTATATACTCAGCCTCAACAGTATACAATGAAACTTAAATTTTCTATTTTACTACACCATGATAAAAGAGACTTTACTAAAAGGTGACATGTTCCAAAGGTGATATTTCTATCTAACATACAACTTGAAAAATATGCATATGAATAACTCAATAAATCAAAAGCATGTCCTCTATGGTACAAAAATCATAAATTGTTTATATAAATGATGTATTTAAAAATTCTTTTAACATTAATTAAATGATATTCTTTTAAGATTTTATGAAAAAAGGAAACACATACAAAACATGAACATAATATCTTCTTGTATAATAGTTAAGTATAGAAAGAATCCCACCATACATTTATAATTTGATTGATCCTCTAACCTTATAGTTTTTTCCTGATCCAGCTTACTGGTGGTACTCTTGGGAGTATCACTATTTTGAGTTCTCTTCAAACCAAAATGTTTTATAATATATTTATTGAACTTAAATTTATTTAAAATTATACTATTTTTATTTGGAATAATTTGAAAACAAAGAAATAAATTTAACTCACCCATTAAACTAATTTGAAATTCAATTTTCATCATTTTTAAAAAATCATTATACAAAGAATTTTTAAAAGATCTATAAATAATATAATAATCCTAAATTTGAACCAATAAAACAAATTTTGAAATTATTTTTATAAATAAGATTATATTAGCTATGCCTTTTGAAATACCTTCTGAAATTAAAAAAGAGATGAAACTAACATACCATGATCTAGGATTTTATTTCAAACCATACAAGGATTTAGTCGATTAGAAAACATGATTTTGAAAATAAGGACTTTTAAATACATGGGGTTTATTAACAAAATCATCCTAAACAATTTCTATTTAGAATGAACTCTTAGTATCTATTTGATATAATTTGAAATTAAAATGTAATGCATAGAAAATAAAAATATTATTGGGTTAACTTATTTCCACCAGTGAAAATGTTTCATCATATTCAATAGTTTATTTTTTAGTATATCTTTATGAAACCAATCTATCTTTTATTTCTCACTATAGTGTATGAATCATAAAATTTGTTAATAAACACTCGTTTAGTTGTAATAGTTCGATAGTCTTTAGGTTTATCCACTAGTTCCAAAAATTTATTCTTCTGAATTTTATTTTGAACTTCATTCATTTCAATAACCCATGATTCCTTATTTATTTCATCATTGAAGTTCTATTATTCAAGATGTGATAATAAAGTTTCATTTTTAACCTGATTTTTATGAGAATCTATAGGTTGTGTTCCTATTTCTATATCTCAACTACAACATCTAATGGATGGTATTTATAATCCCAAATAGTTCTAGGAAAATAAGGGCCAGTCAAATAATTGTCCTCTATAGGTTCATGTTTAGACATTTCCTCATAACTCAATGATTTTTATTATTGATTCATAGAGCTGTCAGAAGGACTGAAATTTATGTGAAGATTTGATAGAAGATATTCAAGGTTTTTAAAGGGATTATAGGCTCATGTGGGCCTATTTTATTAAATTTTAAATTTATATATTCTTCCACAATCACATTACTTTTATTAAACACCCTGTGTGATTTACTAGATGTTGAATATCCAGGTAAAATTCCTTCATCACTCTTGGAAGCAAATTTATCATGATTATCATTAATATTAAAAATAATAAATTTATAATGTAAAACTCTAAAGTAAATAACCTGTGGTTTTATTCCATTTAATAATTCATAGGAATTTTTATTTATCATTATTTTTATAATCACTATTTTAATTATTTAACAAGATATATTCATAGCTTCTTATTAGAAAATAAATAGGTAAACCATACTCATTTATCTTGGTTTGAGATATTTCTTAAAGGGTTATCCTTTCCACTACAGCATTATTCTATGGGTTAATAGGATTAGAAGTGTTATGATTATATTTTTGATAAAAATGACTTAAGATCTTGATTTTTAAACTCACAACCATGATCAATTCTTATGGTTTTGATTTTATGTCTTGTAATATTTTGTAAATATTTATCTTACTTGGTAAATTAGGAACACGATTTAATTTTTTGAGCTAGAAATAAAACACAGGTATGACTAGAAAATAAACCTACTAGAATGTTAATGTAGTGATTCCCATTTAGGAAAGAAACAATATAAGGTCCAAAAAATTATATGGAACCGACTATAGTGGTTGATAAGTGGAAATGTTTTTCTTGTATTTGAAAGAGATTTTATGTTATTTACCATTTTTACTTTCGTGATAGGCTTTATCATTTTAGAATTCTTGTTTAGGAAGATCCTTGACTGACCCTTTCCTTGTTATATTTCATAGATAATAAATATTGCAATGTTCTAGTATCTTAGGACAATGCTAAGACTCATTGAGAAAGAAACTTAGATAAGAAATATTTTGTGAAATCATGGAATCTAAATTGACAACATATACATTATCATTTCAAAGAAACATAAAAACTAAACCATTTTTAGAATAAATTTCTTATAGGCATTACTGTCAATTTTAAAAAGAAAAAAAGTATCCCATATCTACAAGATGCTAAGAATATTATTATTTAATATATATATATATATATATAATTATAAACTGAATCAATGGTAGAGTTTCTAATTGGGTACATCTAATCATTTTCCATTGGCATTGTCATCCAGAGTGACATATCCAAAATTGACCATGATGAGGTTCTTAAAAATGAATAGCCCCAATTATGTATCTAGAGTATCCACTATCCAAATACCATAAATACTTACTAGGGATTATCAAGAAGGGTTTCTACAAAATATATTTTAAATGAAAAATGACTTTGTTACCCAAATTATATTTGGTCTAGAAATGTTAGTAATAAATTTTTTAGGAATTCTTGAAAGCTTAACAGGTTTTCCATATGTATATTTGAGAATTTTATTAATAAAAACTTTTTTTGGACTAGTGGAACAAAAATAGTAATAGAATATGTAGAATTAGAACATGGAATTAAATTATTTTTAATAATCCTTATTTTTCCAGGATGATAGCATATTCCTATAGTATATTGCGGCACTATTTTACTTCTAAGAATTTAATTCAATGTATTTATTCTATTTTTAGATCCATATATATTTTTATTTTATTGATCATTAGATAGTTATAACTCCTTGTTTTCTTTTAGAAGCTGATCATTTTTGTTCTTATCTAATGTAATATCAGTTTTAAAACATGAAATGAATACATGTTTCTCCTTTATCTTTTTATATTTATCATTGTGTTAATTGAAATTATCCTCCAACATATTACACTGTTAAAAAATTTACTCATTTATAACGTTTTCTCCACCATTTTTATATTTATAGGTGATATAATTATGAAAAGGGGATGCGGGAAAAATACTGTATACCTCAGATGTTTTTCCCATAAAACACATGCTGAATATACCATTTATATCTTTTTTTCTTGAATAAGATTCAAATTATTTTCCTCTAAATAACTCCATGTTTCTTTAAAATATTTATTATTCTTATTATACTTATCATCATACATATTCTTGAATTTTATATTATGAAAGATAGATTTTACATTTCCTTTTCTTTTATATTCATAGAGGATTATCTCGTTTGTAGTATCATCCACATTCCAGTATTTTCTTCAATTTCCTCTATTTTGATAATTTCCACTATAAAAATGTTTCCTAAATAAATTCTTCTTTTTTATAAATTCTTTAATATTATATCCAAACGAGCCATTTCTTCTTCACTATACACATGTGACTCTTCGTTACTTGATCATTTATCTTTGATCTTTTCCTTTCATTTGGAAGCAATGGTTTTCAAGGATACAAATTTACTATTTGGTTAATGTTATTATTCTATGTTTTCCATAAGTTCCTTCAAAAACATCATAATATTTCTTATCATCTCTATAAAAGTAAAGTTACTAAAATCACATGACTCTAGGATTGAAACTAAATTTCCTATCTATATGTTTGGTAAACACTTCAGTGGGCAGATCACTTGATATTTATCAAAAATTGGTTTCCCTTTTGAAAACATTATATTCAAAATATTATTAAACATAAGATCCACATCAAAAATAGGTTCATCATGTTTTATCTTAAAGGTATCATATTTCGTTTTATAATTATTTGAAAATATTTCTTTGGAATTAGATGTTCCTCCAAGTTAAATAGATAAAGATTCCAAAATTTTAAATGTAGCAGTACAAGAGGAAATTATGTTAAATCATTCATATCCAAAAGAACAATATAAATAATTCTGAGATTTATAGTTATTATCTTATGTGATTTTATTAGCATTACTCTATATAGTTCTTGTAGTTTGATGTTTCTCATATGTATCCTCAATTACTTTCCAAATATCAAAACTCATACTTTCTAAATTATTTTAATTTAATCTTCCATTGAGAATTGTTAGTGCCAAGAAAACTAGGAGGTTTATTTGTACCAAAAACTGATTTTATATTATTATCCATAAAGATTTTAATTTAGAAATAATTGATATTTTTATATAATTAAAGTAAAACTAATTCAAATTTGAAAATATTTGTGAAAAAGTTCCATTGCTACCAAATGTTGTTCAAATTAAGAAACTCAAGTGGGTAGTGAATAAATTTCCCAATAAAAATTAATGCTGAAAAAACTTTTATAATAAATCCCCCAAATTGATTAAAAATGCCTAGTTAATAAAAAAAATTGAGTAATGTTTTTTTAATCTTTCAAATAATTTCTCAATAGTATATTAATCCTCAGTAAATACATTTGTGGAAACAAAATTAGCCTTTGTAACTAAATTACCTAATAAAACACTTTATATAAACATTGGTTAAGGATAACTATAAAAGAGATGTTTTTTTTGAAAATTTTAATAATAGGTAGAGTTTGAAATTTGATATATATGGACTGAAATCTAAAACACATATCAAAATAAAATAAGGGGGTTGGTCTCATGTTTAGACTTAATCCCATCCACTTTGGAATCACCTATTTTCCAAATATTTTATTAAATTATAAAATTGATCCAAATTAATGATAAGGTATTTCAATGAATAATATACATGGATTTCTACGTATAAAATCCTATTCAATAGTCATAATTTTGAAGAAACACAATATAGGTCATATAGGACATCTTCTACAATTACTCATGGGAATAAAAATAAAAGAGAGTTTGAGAGAATATCAAGTATTATCTATTTGAAGAAGAGTAGATAATGTGTACAATTAAATTGAGTACAATATCCACTTACTCAAAAGTAAATCATAAATAGTGAAGAGAAAGATATAAATAGATATAATATGTGATGAAACTCAATCCACGATGCTTTAGTTGTTCAAAGCCATTAGGTTTGTCTTTGAAGGAACTCAAACAAGTTTCTAATAATGTGTAGGAAAAGAGAGTGTAATTATTGTGTGTAATTTCCTTCTCTTTCCAATCATTTAGTGTTCATAATTGATTCATCATGAGAAGGATATAATATAAATCAATGTAACACTCAATTTGTAATCGTATTTTTAGCACACATCTCCCATTTTTTCACACAAGTATTGTATTTTGAATAAAAATAACTCCATGTAAAAATATCATTTGATGAATAATAATTAAAATATCTTTGATCCCAATACTAATAACTAACTCAGGGAAATATGAATTTGTTTTAAATGAATAAGTATAGTAGTTTAATAATAATGGTTCTTAAATCCATATGTAACAAATTATCTTAAATTTAGTAAACTACCTGTTAGACAAATTAAATTCAAAAGAAGTATCAGATTAGAAGTAGTAGTAGTGATAATGGTTCTTCATATTTAGTGGTAGATTAGACTAATGGTAGATTAAAATAATGAAAACACAATTTATCTTTAGATCTATCAATGTTAGATCTTGTAAAATATCAGTATATCTTGTCCATGTTAGATCTAGTCTTCCAGTAGATCTTGTCTGATAGTGGATCTAATTCGATGATCGACCTAGTATGATGGTGGATTTGGATTGATGGTGGGGTTTTACTTTCATTAGTTTAAATGTGTAGATAGATGAAATCCCCCCATGGATTGGATTTAACTGATGGAAGATTTTCCTAGTACATGGTAGATCTCTTTGGACTGACTGTATATCATCACCACTAATGGTGGATCATTAAAAATAATGGTAGATCTGTACTAATCACAGTTTTTCCAAAATATGATTTATTTTCCTAAAATAGTAATCTTATTATAAATTTAATAATCATTATTTTTTAGCATTTAAATTATGTGGTTCTAAAAATCTATTTGTTTCCTATAGAGATACAACTATTACTCACTTACTAATTTTCTAGTTGCTTTAGTAATGGGGTTTTATAACATATATAATCACCTATCATAGCGTAGTATAACAAGAAGGAATATGTAACACTCCTTGAAATTTGATAAGGTGAGAAAGTTTTCCTTTTCTAATATAGATGACATTGAGATATTAAAAGTCATATGGATTTATATTTCAATAAAAAAGAAGATATGATTTTAGTATTTTATCTTGATTACTATTTTATATAATAAATTTAATTAATTTAGGATTCTCCCAATGTTTTTTGAAAACTGAATAAAAACCACTAATAATTTCAAAATATCATATCACTTGGATATTGTTTTGTAAAGTATCTATATATACTATCTTATAACCCACATGGGGGGTCTAACAATCCATTAAAAGGTATTAAGCTAGGTTGGTCTTTCCAATTGCAGTAACCTGCAACTAATCGATTCACTAGGTGGACCCCCAATCCTGAAAACATGGACAAGGATTTACTCAACACTTGAATATTAGTTTCACTATGTCACACAATATAAATAAACCCTTAAAAACACTTTGTGAAGTTATCCTAAATATCATGTTTGAAATTTCTCAATAATTAAAAGCACCCCAATAGAGTTTGGTTAAATGCTTTTGAACAATGGTTTGATTTCTACCCAATTAGTGGAATTCATTAACAATATAATATCTTTATTTGATGAATTTTTTATATTAATGTGTAAATAGTGCATTTTATTCTATTACATGCTTGTTAGTATTAAGTGGATTTTATAGAAGTGACTAATCATGTCTAAATAAAGTTTATGAATAATCCATTTATTTATTTCTGTATTGCATGCTTGTTATTTTATTTGTTCAATTTTGTGATCATCCATTAAAAAAATAACTTACTTTGAGCCTAATAAAAATAAGTAAATTAAGTAGTATGATCATGAGATTATTCTAATAGTTGGTTTATCTAGTGATTGTTAAGCCAACTCTAACCCCAGGGGAATAAATTCTTAAAAAAAAGTAGTTTGATAAATAATATTACACATGTCCACCTTTATACCTCTTGGATTTGTTACACCTTAGCTCTGATCAAGAACCACTTCCACTTTTCTAGGATCTCAATCCATTAAATAAACTTTTACAAGCACACAGGTGGGGGGAACCCAAAGATTAGTGGTTGAGTTTACATAAAATAAACCATGGGAACACATTTCCATTAATAATAGTGGAGTGGATGCCACCCAATCCATCATTCTATCTCAAAAATAAATAATCCCTGACCCATGAAATTAGAATTAACTTATAAGAAACCCAATCAATATATTGGTCAGTACATGGTCAATATCATCCCTACATATAAAATAAGTACACATATTTAAACTCAATATAATTCTTGTAAATTAAATAATTATTATTATGATGAAAAAGTTTGAATTAATTCAATTAATTAATTATTTAACTTACTATAATTTATATCCCATGATATTTGGAGATAAAAATAATCAAATTCTTCATAGATGGGAAAAATATTAACTAGAATTTATAGATACTTACATGGAATTAATTGATCATCTAAATACTCAAAAGGCTTTCTAATTTGTCAATACACGAGCTACTAACTAGGTAATTTTGTTTTTGATGATAAGATTAATTATTCTATGTATTATTTAATTGTATTAATTATTCGGTGAATAAAAGATGTGTACAGATGAGGCACACAATATGTATCACTTTATAGATATCCAGGATATATTCCAAGGGACTTAGTGTGTATCTTGACCGGTGCACACAATGTTTGCTGATGACCCACACACCATATATTTCGGTTGCTGTGTCTCTATAAAACCCACCTTCCAAATCAGTGGGATATTCAGACAAAAATATTAATGAGTTAAACAAAATGTATTCAAACTACACATTTCATAATGTATTAGTGTTATAGTTGTTTTTATCGTGTGTCATGTTCTCCGTATTTACCCACATCGTTTTTATGAATTTTACCATTAATCCTTGTAAACTTCATGGTGTGTACACTAGTTATGAGCCAGTTATTTTTCCAAAATGTATACATGGTTGGATCGGTTAACATGTGGTTTATATAATTCATTTAATGAAAACTGAATTCTATTTATTACTCTATGTGTCATGTGTCTTATAAAACATTTAGGCTTGATGAACATTGGTATAAGACATATACTTCTCAGTTAGACACTGTGTAATCCTTTCTGATAGACATAACCACAAGAACCTCTCTAATATCATCTATACTCAATATTAATATGTTATTTACCTATTTTAAATCATATAAAACTTGGATAAATCATATTGTTCCAAGTGAGGCTCTATAGTAAATTATTGATATTCAAATCCATGTTTTTTGTATTTAATAAATGCCACTTTATGGTTTAGTTGTAACAAAATATTTCTAAAATAAAAATTAAAAATTAAAATACAACAATATAAAATATTAAAATTAAAAATTAAAAAATAGTCAAAAACAAAATCAATGAATCTAAAAAATAAATCACACCTCAATCCATACACTACCAAACAACCACATACTGTGAGATCATGAGCCGTGAGCCACCTCCTACATCGAGGTTTGACAAGTTTAGTCCACATCATCTAGTCATCATTATCTTCATCTCATCACCATTTTAAACTATGAAAATGACTACCCCCACAACCATAAATAAACTTAATCCAACTTGAGACACAAAATGACATCCATCATCGAAACTAGTTCACTAGTGAGAGCTGCCCTCTATAATCCATCATTGCCATCATAGATACACCATAACATAATTTTGAAGAACATAAGAAACTTGAAGTCCTACAGTTGAAGTAGATACAAAACCATAATGAACAACAATACCATTGGGGGCCTAATAACATATAAATATCCACTATGAAATATTCCCCCCAAAATAACACCGACATCAAGAACTAAACATCACAAGACACCTTGAAAACCATTGTGAAAATCTGACTAGGAGATGAGTGGTAGAATCTTCGATCAAGATCAGAGTATGGAGTAGACTAAGGCATAGATATAAAGCTAAACCGATGCCATTACCACAAACCCTTCCTTTTTATCCACCAGAATGTGAATGTAAACTGAACCACCACCACCACCAAGGATGAAAATTGTATGTAGAACCAGAATGCTAGAAAATCATCATAATTGTTAGGAAAGAAACCAAAAAAGAATGATGAACAAAAAACAATAACCAAAGAATAGAAATGAACTAAAAACCGAGAACACAACCATGGAATGGAAAGAAAAATGCATATAAGGTAAAATGAGATAACCAAGAAAATAAGGGAGGAAACACCTTCAGCCCTAACACTATCACCATCCAAGTAAACCCTGAAAGTCTATCATTTTTGGCCAAAATTGGGCCTTTCCTTATGGGTATGTAAAAAAAGCATAGGAGGAGCATTGACGAGCAAGATCAGTGCCGGGAGACTCGAGAGCCATCTAGAATGAGACCAAAAATCAATAATCTAGGATGTGATAGGAATATGATGGTAAAAAATAACTAATAGAAAGGAATGGAAGAATGAAAACAAAACCCAAAATATGACTCAAAAAATAGAAGAACACCTCACCAGATGGAACCACCAAAAAGATCCTAAATCACCATAGTTTAATTGAGTTAATCTAATATTGAGTTTATTCACGATGGTTCCAACAACTATAGAGATAGTCACAACAGTCAAGGACCATGAGGAATCATAAAATCTCAACATCTCCAATCAATATAAGAATGGATAATGAAAAAGGATATGAAAGAGATGAAAATGAACTAAGAGGAAAATAAAGGTATGATAATGAAAGATGGGGAATCATTCAGGAGAAAAATCACTCACCGTAAAGGGGAAGACGAGAGGGAGGGGGCGTTGATGCTGGGAAGGAACCCTTGAAAGAGGAGAGGAATGGGAGACCTCGAGAAAGGGTATCCATCCATGATAGAATGAAGAATATTATTATGTTGAAGGATGTTAATAGAAATTATGATTAAAGAATTAGTAGACTAAAATGAAATACTAAAAAAGTTAATATAATCAATCAACGAATAATACATTCTTGTAAATTATTATATGATCACTCTGATACCACTTGATAGTTCTAGGTAAAATGAAAGTACCTAATTGCATCTTTCTAGCTAATATTTTTATCGTAATTGATAAATAATCTGATATGTACCTGATAATGAACATCATGATTAACAAAATTAGTAATAAGATTAATTTTCAAAAATTATGAAATGAATAAGTAATGGATCATTACATATAATTTATTATTATTTTATTTGTATAAATTTATAATATTAATTTTTAAAAATTCTATTGAATTTATTTCTCTATTTATGATTAGGTATTCCACTTATTAGAATATCATTGTTTTATTTGGAGGATTATAAGGAATAATCACTTTTGTAGTGATCCACACATGATTTCAAAAACTAAAAACACTAACAGATAAATCCCTAGGTTCTTGTATAAAATATTCTGATGCGTTTTCTATTTGTTGATGATCCCAACTAGGATCAATTTAGGTGAAATGACTCTTCTTGATCTCTATATTCTTGATAATTTGTGGGATGTGGATTTATCTTCTTTTTTGAGAGCATTCTGGGAGAGATATATATGGATTGAGATAATTCTCTCTATCCTTTCGTTATGCACCATGATGATTCATTTTAAAAATCACGAAATTGGGTTTATGTAGAGATAAGGATTAATAAATATTAATTGCACCAAAAGATTATTATTATATAAATCCCAATAAAAACACATGTCAATAATAATATGAAAAATATTACTTGACATCCTCTAAAATTGTAAAAAAAGTAAGTATTGTTTTTTAATAAAAAAAATAAATATTTATTTATTCTAATAATATTTAATATTTAATTTATAATGATGCCCATAACATAGCCCGAATCCTCCTTAGTATTTATTAGAACTTGAAAAATTGATTATTTATTGGAATAAATAAATATCCCAAAATTATTAACTGTGAAATAAATAAATTCTATGTTCACTAAAATAGGGAATAAATATTTATTAAATATTAAACCCACATATATTATCTTGAGTAAATGGTGATTGAATATTTTTGGTCAACCAAATAGGAATAAATATAAAATCAGATATAAGAGGAATATTTATTCATCATGTTCTATTTATATAGAATTTAAGCGTGTTTATGAATAATCTTAGCTTGTGACACTTGAGGTCCCTTTTTTAACGGTATTAGATGGTTACACCTAAAGTTAAACTTTAGTGTCTGGAAACAAGATAAGGAACCCATATAGAAGTTGGTTAAATGCATCGATGATAATAATCACATATGAACACACACTTTGTAATATAATCCCTTTGTCTTGATTTCTCGAATCAAGTAGGTTGCATACCAACATCATCAACCTATGTGATTAATCTTTTTTTATTTTAATTTATATGAAATAAATGCATAAAACCCCCCAAGTACAAGGAATTAACTAGGTTGTTACATTTCCATCAAAGGGACTGAGATATCAACTTTTGTTAAAGTACATATGGTACATGTACTTTCTCACATTATTTATCAGTACAATGTATTTAATGATATCTCAAACACGTCATACCTCACTACGATCATATGTCGTCACAATTTTAATAAATACATCAAATTCCAAGAAACATGATGTGCATTAATAGTATCATTAATGTATAAGGATCATTACAAACTCCCATATATATGAATGTATAATGCCATATATAAATATTGACTTTATACTTGTTGTTCATGTTCTGAAAATATTTTTACTTCATACCACTAGGGATGAACTTTATGGAAAGAAGTCACAAATTATTTTTGAGCCCCCTGACGTGATATCTTATATCATTTGTTTCCCATAAGATGATATAATTCAGAAATTGAACATATATTTGAGAATTTTTTTTCAGAACATCTAGGTTACCATTATAATGAGAATATTCTATGAGTTTTCATTATGAAAATTAACATAGGAAATTATCACATACAATGTTATATAGAAGAAGAACAATGATATGATAATAGGTGTATTAATATTCATAAAACATGAAAAGTTGAATTCATAAATTATATTGAAATTTGTACTAGGATACTAAAAACAACATTTCATAGTTGGTATCATTGTGATATGTTCTGAGACACTTTGGTTCTAGTTGATCTAGGTATTGTCATAGCCATGTAGTTATGTAGTACTCATAGATATGAAAGATTTATTATTATTTATATATCTAATTGTTTCACATATGAGTATATCATAAACATATATTTAAAAGATATATTTAGGGACTCTTTTGGTGGTGGCCTAAAAAGTTTCACTCAGACCCTATAAAGGAGGTCTAGTACATGGGAAAAATTTTGGATCTTAATCTAGGTTAGGGAAACAGTCATGGTATTGATGGATGAATTGTGGATCTGGGTAAGAGTTGAGAGATGAGATCGTAAATAGACTAAGGACTATTTTTTATCATCTATATGGATTATGATATTCCCATGGAAGATCCTGTTTATTTATGCATGATTTCATGAAATTACTACTACTTTTTTTTAATTACAACTTTGAGTTTTTAAAATTTTTGGTTCTTTTGTGGTGATTGTTGATTATATTTCTTCTACTGTGATATAAGGATATTTTTTCCGAACACAATATAATCTATCTACACGATTTGTTAAGCCACATTGTTGGAATACAAAATCTAGTGTATGAGGAAGTTCACATGATGTATGTGGAACCCAATTTGGTTATTATGAAGGTGAACTGGATTAGGCACACTACATGTGGAATTTTATACTATGTATTTCTGATGTATTTTTTGATAAAGATTTTTCATTGGAATTATATTCTGGTTTATCAGAGTTTAATTTTTCAATTGAATTTTCTTTTTTATTTTTCATTAAACGTTTCCCTTAGTATTATGTCGTAGATTTTTTAGTGTAATTTTCCTTTTAAATTTTGTAATGATAATTTTTATTAATAATTTAGAGTAATTGTTTTAGTGGAATTTTCATTTACAATTTTTTCAATAGAATTTTCCACAAAATTATTAGTTGATTTTATTAGTGGGATTTTATAGTTTTTTTAATAAATTAAAAATTATTTATTTTCTTTATAATAAAATAACACTATGTAGGAATATTATAAAAAACATGTTTTAAATGAATTTTTTAATAAGTAAGGTATCAAATATTTTTTATACTATCAATGTAATTTTTTTAAAATCAACATATCATTTTTATGAACTTATTTATAATTTTTTAAAAATGTAAATAAAAATTATGTTTAAAATTTTTTAATCATATTTTATTTATATATATATAAACTTTGTTTTATATAGATAAAATGAAAATTAATTTTGTAAGAGATTTCAATTTTTATAATTTTTCGAAACTTGTTTTTCAATTTTTTTTGAATTTTCTGAAATATTAAAATATTATTATTAATTAAAATCAATATATTAAAGGATAGTTAATAATAAACATATTTTTTTAATTAGAAAAAATTTATAAATTTTTAAGTGGTTTAAAATTTAGAAATAATCAGGAAATTAATTTCCACTTTTGCAATAAAATTTGTTAAACATATTTTTTATAAATATAAATATAAAATATCAATTTTAAATCATTAATAAATTAAAAAGTAGTTATAAATATATAAAATAATTTCATTATAAGGATAATTAATTTATTTATTTTTAATGAATTTAAAAATTTTTGATTTTGAAATTTTTATTTTTTTGATTTCAATTAATTCAGTTAAATTTTTTATTATAGAAGAAAATTATTTTTTTGAGGGGTCCAAAGAAATTTAATTTTATATAATGAAAAAAATATATTTTTGTATGCAAGAAATGTTTTTTTTTCTAAAAAATCTGAAATTTAATTTTTTTGAAATTATAAAAAAAATTCACTTATATTTTAGTTAAAGAATTCAATTTCATTGAAAGAGGATAAACGTTTTTAATTTAAACAAAAAGTACGGTGAATGGATTTTCATTAAATTTACCTTATAATTTTATATATTTAATTTACTGAAAATAATTTTTTATTAAATTATGTTTTTAATATTTAATCTTTTTTATTTTTTAAAAGTTTTTATAATGCATATTATTTATTATTTTTATAATATTTATTTTATAAAATTTTGGATTCAATTTTCATATTTCTTATTTATTCATTTTTAATATTTCTTATATATTGATTTTGGTTAAAGGGAATAACATTATATATCCATAAAACTCCTTAGGTATTGATTATGTTTCTTATGAACTAGGTGTCTTTCAGCACTAGATTTTGTGATGATAAATTATACCTTTATAAACGATGAATTTAGCACTTATAAAAGGTTCTATTGTGAGTAATTAATGTTTTTGCACTAATAAACGTACCATTATCATTTCGTTTTTAATGTAGATAAATTCTTTCCCTATCAAGACTTATTGTTTTAGTTCTAATAATAATTTATTTTATATGTGGTTTTTGTTTAGTGTTGATAATACTATTTCCTTATCCTTAAAAAGAATTTTAATAGTCACACCACTCATATCTGCCTTCATGATTTTTAGGGAAACCAATCTTTCCTATAACAATACAGAATTTTTTTGAAAAATTGAGAACCTCAAAACAAATGGTATGATATCTAGTAAATATACTAAAACTTTGATTTTCCCACTAACATTCGCCTCGCATTCGAGCCTTCATGCTTCAATTCTCTCTAATTAACGCGTACTCTCTCGAAATTCACCGACTCCATCCAGCTTTGATTACTCCTCCCTACTGTATCCTTCCTCAGCCGAGAGACCCCTATCTTAGTTCATGCTCCTTCGCGGTCTCTGATCCCTCGCATTCGGAGAGCAGCGTCCCCTCCACTGGATATCAGTGATTCCATCCGCCCCTCTGTGACTCTCCCCGCACCATCCTTCATCAACCGAAAAATACACTACCTGACCTCTCCCACCCTCGCTGTTGACTCTCCTTTCCAATCAGAGATCAGTCGTGCACCATAAGATTTCCCCACAACACTACTGCACGGTTCTCCTCTGTCTCGCACTGTCAAATAACAGTATGCACTGCACGGATTTTCATATGCCATCTTATCTTCAAATTTTAGTTATTCCATCTATCTATCTTCTGTATAAAGAGGTAACCCAAGCCTATCTACTTAAATCCAAAAACAATTATGGGTTTTATGTTCATTCTATCATATCTATTTTGCTGTTCATAATTTAAACATCTGTAATTATAAAATTGAAATTATCCTTTTACGCATTTTGGTGACTGCTAGAACTACTAATATTACATACAATTCAATTTCTCTTCTGAACTGATTCTCTATTTGCAATGAACTTCCTATGTAAACACAATTCACTTACTTACTACGACACTAATTACACATACTCTATGAAAAGCAGTAATTGCATCTCTCCTTTACGCTGCATAATAACTTCTAACAGGTGACTGCTAATCTCTTTATTTGTAGTAAAAAATTTTCACAGTATTATTTTCCCATGGTACATGTAATTCCCATTACTAAAACTAAACACATGTGCAATTAAACATCTGCAATTACATAAATGAAATTACATCAAAAAATTGCAATTACCTCTTTACGCATCTTCATTTTTTCCATGTCTATGTATATTACATCAACTACAATTACTTATCTGGCCTGCTTCTCTATTTGCAGTGTAGCTGTTAAGAAAACATCATTCACTTACATAGACACATATTCTATAACCTCTATGCAAAGAAGGAAATACAGCTTTCTTTGACACCACATAATATCGTTTGAAAGGTTTCTTCTAATCTATTGAATTGCATTAATCAATTTTCACTTTATTATTTTGTCACGATTCATATATTTCTCATTACTAACACTATACTCCTATCCAATTAAACATTTAGAAAATATTCTTTTTTCCTATAGACTATGAATTACATTATCAATACATTCAACTGTCCATATTTTTCTCTGGACACCTTGACAATCATATATAAGGTACAGAATTGAAAACCTGTTTTCCCCGTCAATCTATGGAGAAAAAATGTTACAGTTGATGGGCGATAAGTACGGAAAATAAAACGTTTGTGAGTTCTCTGTTCTGTTTCACTTAAATACTCCAACCTACTACCATTTTTTTCACATTAGTAGTTTTAATCATTACTTTCAATATAATAGAGCTGAAATCTACTAGAAATTCATCAATGTCTTCTCCTATTTTGTCAGGTACTGGGTCACTATAACCACTATCAATTGTTAGAATCAGACATGTAGTCACATAAATTCCATTGTGATCTCTATCTGTCAATGGTTTCTTGTGACTTAATTTAGTACAATAAAACACTACACTAAATAACTGGTTTCCATACTAAAGTAAATTAGACATATTTAACGTCTATTTTGACCACAATGCCTATGGAATTTGTTCTTCCCCCAAATACAAACATGTCTCGCCCTACAAACTCTACAGAGTCAAGGTTACAACAAAGCCAACTTATGAAAAAAAAAACATAAATATGGTAAGTGCCCAGTTTTCTTCTCTATCTCATGTCCTAATTCATGTCATTGTTTAACTATATATATTAATTACCACCGACTCAATAACAATGTCAACATAAACTGAATTTTTTTTAATGAAATCTACATAAATGATAGGTACTACATCAACTGAACCATTGTCACTTGATGGCATCACACATGCAGAAGCACAAATTCCGTTATCATCTTTGTCTGTCAATAGTTAGTTCTTATTATACTACACAGAATAAAACATTACAATACCAACTGCTTTTCATTCTTAAACAAATGACTAATACCAACCTTAATCATTGATGATAGTGCCTGAAATATCTACTCCTCAACCATATACAAACATGTATAGCCCATCAAGCTCAAGAGATGCAAGGTTACATCGGAGGGAACTTCTAAAGGAACTACATAAAGTTTGTAAGTCATCTATTATGTTTGCATCAAATTGTCTTGTAAGAACCGGGGTTTTGATCCTGTATGACTTTGAAATTTTCCTGATCTTATTCTAGAGTAGGGAGTTCAGACGACGTGTGATTCTGAGCCCCAGTTTGGAAGGAATTAAATTGTAAGTACATTCACACTATAAATGCAAAATAAAGAGAATAAATCCTAAAAAGTAGCTCGGATGTGAAAACTGTGGTCACCGTTGAGTCCAGAACATGTCATTTACCCTAGGAGGGGTGAAACTTTCGCGGGCGCGACCCTTCTGTGGAAAACGCAACCAGGGGCATTTTCATAATTTTGTGGCCTCAGGCGTAAACTTTATAACATCTGAACGGAGGCTCAGATTAAAATTTCAAGACCACCATTGTACTCATAATGTGTATTTTACCCTAGAGGTGGCTTAACCCCGACCATTCTGTGGAAAACGCAACCAGGGGCATGGTTGGAGATGCGTTTTCATTTTTTTAAAATTCTGCATATACCTATGAACTCAAATTCTTGCGGCGAATTGCTATCCAATTCTTGATCAAAGTCAATATTTGTGTGGGGCTCGATTATACTCCCCAACGATCTGTTTAGATCGAATTTTCAAGTCCTAGGGTGTCTGAGGTGACCCCGGGAAGTTTCATAGCCGATTTTCCTTAATTGCTGGTGGTTTCAGGGGTTTTCAGCTGGCTTCAGGTGGTCCAGGACGGCGGCCGATAGAGGCGGGCTCCCCAGTAGCGGTGGTGGGCTCCCTAGCAGTGGCGACATGCTCCCCAGCGGTGGCGGCAGGGCGTGACAAGGGTCATGGCGCGCGACCCGGAGCGGGGAACCGAGACCCGCCGAAGGCGGGTCTCCACATGGAACATCGACTGACCACGAGGTACGGTCATTATGGTGGACCGAGGCTCTACGGCCGGGCCACGCGGGAGGCCCGCGGGCCGACGCCGGCCAGTCCAGGCCAGGAGGACCGGCCGGACCGGGCCGGTCAAGTCTTAAGGGGGTTAGCCCATATCTTCAGTCACCCGTATCTTTTACTACATGTGTCAGTTTTGCATTCCGTATGTGGAAGAGCGATACTCAGATCGAGCTAGAGATTTTTGAGATGGTCTCGAGGATTTTTAATTTATGAGATGGGGGCTCGGTGGCACGACACGCTCGTTAAGTACCTCGCTGGGATTCTTCTTTCGGATGACGCGGACACATATGGAGTCCGTTTAAGGCATCGTCAGCGGCGTTGTGACCCTGGCGTCGAGACAACATTTCCCAGAGTGGTTTCATGCGTTGATGCTAGAGTTATGGCGTGGGCCCCATGGGCCGTCTTTTAAGCGGTGAACAACGTTTTGCGACCTTTTCATCAGGCGTGCATTCGGGGTGAATGAGTAGTCGTTTTGGAGTGTTTTTCTGAGATCATCACAATGGGGCAGTTCGCCCGACCTCTTTAGGGACCAAGGTGTGGGCCCCATGAGACGCCCTATGGCCATAAAGCAGTGTTAAATAACATTTTTGTCGGGAGTCTGTTTTCAGTGAGTAAGTAGTCTATCTCACGTGTTTTCCACGAGAATTCCAACAGATTATTTTTTTTGGGCGTGCGGTGCCCATTTCAGGATCTTATTGAATGGGAAAACATGAAAGGGTGTTTGTCGAAGGTTCCATTGACACACTCGGAACCAATGCACGGTAGCGGTGTTAGTGACACCCAGTGATGACATGGGCATCGTAGAGTTATCAGGCCAGTTCTGGGTTTACCCTCCAGCGGGGTTGGGTAGTGGGTTACCCACTAGCGTATCTAGGTATACTGTTCAGCAAGGATGGGTAGTGGGTTACTGCTTGACTTTAGGGTTTACCCTCTAGAAGGGTCGGGTAGTGGGTTACTTGGCGAACTTTAGGGTTTACCCTCCAGCAGGGCTGGGAAGTCGGTTACCCAAAGACCTTTAGGGTTTACCCTCCAGCATGGCTAGGCAGTGGGTTTCCTAACGACCTTTAGGGCTTACCCTCCAGCAGGGCTGGGCAGTGGGTTACACAAGCACCTCTAGGGTTTACCCTCCAGCAGGGCTGGGCAGCGGGTTACCCGACGACCTTTAGGGTTTACCCTCCAGCAGGGCTGGGCAGTGGGTTACCCGATGACCTTTAGGGTTTACACTCCAACAGGGCTGGGTATTGGGTTACCCGATGAACTTTATGGATTACCTTCTAACAGGGCTGGGAAGTGGGTTACTCAAAGACATTTTGGGGTTTACCCTCCAGTTGGGCTAAGCAGTGGGTTACCCGATGACTTCTTTCTAGATTATCCCCTTTCTATGTGGCTAGTCAATAACTTCTATCATTAATTATTGTAGCAGGATTCTCAGTTGCATGATTCAGTGATGAGACATCTTGACCTGCGGGACATTTGGCCATTAGGGATGGATATCCTTAGAACCGTTGGTGACCTTTCCTGGGCTGAGCTTGGATATTAAGAACCCCTTAAACACTCGTTCAAGTTTCTTGTTGAGCATATATATAAACACCCTAATTTGTTCCCACTCCTTGGGTTCAATTACTCTCCTTCTAATAAGGGTGAAGACACGTGGGGTATGCCATGTGCTTTCCGTGTGTAGCTCCTCTTGGTTGGATGAGTCTAGTACATTTCTTTTTTTGGGTCGAGACGCACTCTATTTAATGTACTCATTCACTGTTTATTGTCCTGTCTACTACTCACCATTTTGGTACCTCCTATGTTTCTCCCTCAAGATTTTGGGGCATCCTATTGAGTATCTTTATACTCACCCTTTCTTGGGCTTTCCCCACATTTGGTGTGACCTTGCAGACGACAGATAGGTTGATCGAGACTACAGAAGAGGGTAGAGGACACAAGAGCTTGGGATGCTTTCAGTGGTCATAGTAGGACCTTCAGGTGTGATACTCACCAGATGTACTTTTTTTTACATGTCACCAGGTTGTGGCACTTTTCTAGTTGGGCGGGTTTTTTTCCCTTTTTCTGTTCAGTATCTTGTTAGTACGTTTTCAGCACTTTACCTTTTTCTATTTAGAGATTGATGCATTACTGTGGTTGGGTTATAGTTGTTGTCCTTGGGTTTTCTATTTACTCTACACTTCTGCATTGAGTGGGTTTTGTGTGTGTGTATAGGTACTTAGGCAAAGGCCTCCCAGAGATTGTTACGCCTTCGATGCTTGTCGCTAGCCCCTAGCCTATGGAGGTGGTCTTGGGGTAGTTGCGGCTCGATACCGGTAGGGTCGGGTCTTGAAAAAGTGGTATCAGATCTGGTTTGTTCCTTGGGGTGTTGTTCGGACGTCCCTAAAAAGGATTTGGTTTGGATTTAGGGAAATAGTGTCGATGTGTCTTAAGAGTGGATCTCGGGATAGGGAGTCTAGTGATTGTATGGGTGGCCAACGTATCCATTCACCAGGACCCTGATAACCTACTTGTCGACTCAGCCCGCTGAGGCATTTGTTGCGGGGAACTTTGGAACATGCATCTGGTAGGATTGAGGCTTTGAATGTCCTTGTTGAGTCAGCTCCCCATTGTGATTATTGTTATATATATGTATATGCTCATCTGATCGTGGTAATCCTTGATAAATTTCAGGATGCCCCCACGACAGCAGCCAGCCAGTTCACCATCTCCAGTTCATGACAATGACCAGCCGAGAAATGAGGCATCAATTCAGGGACCCTCATGTGATCCCCTTCTAGTCAGTGCTTCAACAGTAGCCCCTCCACCTAGAGAGGATCATTTAGTGCTGGCAGCACAGGCCGAGGTTGAGTGCAGGCTGAGTGCCCTCTGAGACTTCCTGCGTCAGCAGCCGTAGAAGTTCCATGGGGACCTCGATCCCCAAGTAGTAAAGGACTGGCTAGAGTCTGTGCAATGAATTTTCAGGCTGGTACAGACACCAGTGGACAAGATGGTGGCCCAAGCTTCCAGCCTTTTCCTTAGGATGACTGAGCGTTGGTGGGGGTTGGTTACGCAGACCCACGATGAGTCGTCTCTCTTGTGGGATAGCTTCCAGCAACTCTTCCGGGAGGAGTACTCACCCTATTTTTTATGCTCTGTTCGGATTCAGGAGCTTCTGGAGAAGAAT
Organism: Viscum album; assembly: GCA_963277665.1. Classification (NCBI taxonomy): domain Eukaryota; kingdom Viridiplantae; phylum Streptophyta; class Magnoliopsida; order Santalales; family Viscaceae; genus Viscum; species Viscum album. The sequence goes on from OY728155.1 coordinate 733,012,680, forward strand.
CATAGGGGGGTGACATTGGCATAGTATTCGGCCCGGTTTACGGATCAGACATGCTCCTCACAGTATATGATCTGCGATAGTTATTTCCGGGCACAAAAGTTTGAGCAGGGTCTTCACAGGGAGATCTGTGCTAGAGTAGTGCCCATGTGTATCCCTAATTATGAAATAGTGCTAGAGTGGGCGCTCGTGATGGAGAGATTCTTGGATGAGGGACGCCAGCTGACAGGGCCTTGTAGTGGCCGCTTCAGAGGAGATTCTTCGGTGATAGGCATGTGGGAGAGAGAAAAGCCTCGATCGGGGAGGTCCTTCCGTGAGAAGAATCCGATGTAGGGTCTTACACCGATGTGGCGCCATGGAGCACCAGGGTAGTCAGGAGAGAGTGAGTGCTATACCTGTGACGGACGGGGTCACCTATCACGAGACTGCCCGACCAGGCGTACTGAGCAGCCATGGCAGGAAGTGGGCGCACCGTAGCGGCAGAGGCAACACCGTGACCAGGGATCCCCTAAGTGAGAACAGGGTGGTCCTCAAGGAGGCCGTGCAGGAAGAGCAGCATGATCTAGTGGTTCAGGATGATGTTTCGAGGTCCTTCCACCACCACCACCGAGAGGCCCACGCCAGGATCAGGGAGCTGGTGGTAGGGGCCACAGGCAGCTTCAGGCTATGGGTGTTCGTGACCACCCCTGCACATGATATGGTCTGAGGTACGCTTTGTTTTTACTCTATGCTTACTTCAGTACTAGTAGACACTGGCACTAGCCACTCCTATATATCGCTGCTTTTGGTACGAGAGTTGGAGCTTCCATTAGAGGCACTAACACCTACACTTAGCCTCAAGGTTCCTACGGGAAGTGCCTCATTGGTGACCTTTATCTGCAGACAGTGCGAACTGTCATTTAGAGGAGGGAGTTTAACGTGGGACCTAATCATCATCATGATGGAACCATACGACATAATCCTATGCATGGATTGTATTTCTATGGTTTATGACCAGATCGACTGGTGTCACTGACGAGTTAGAGGTGTGGACACTGATGGGACGAGGTTCACCATTCTAGGTGAACGAGACCTCATGGATGAGAAGACAAGTACTCTGAGTAGGAGACCATGACCTTTTTCTCACCAGTTGGCGAGAATGGCTCTCATAGTAGCAGATTCTACATGCACCTGGATCCCTACCGTTGTAGAGGAATACATGGACGTCTTTCCCGAGGATGTCCTAAGACTACCTACGAGGCGAGATATGGAGTCCTGCATTGACTTGCAGCTGGGGATTGCCCCGATATCTTGTGTAGTAGATCAGATGGAACCCATAGAGCTTTGGGAGCTATTACATCAGTTGGGGGACCTTTGTGAGGAGGGATTCATATGTCCCAATGTGTCCCCCTGGGCAACTCTTGTTTTTTTTTTGTGAAAAAGGACGATGGGAGTCTGCATCTTTTTGTGGATTATAGTCGCCTAAATCAAGCTACGATAAAGAAAAATTACCCTAGGCGAGGATCGACGACCTCTTAAACCATTTGAGAGGTGCGAAGTGGTTCTCCAAGATTTATCTTCGATCCGACTACCACCAGTTGTGGGTTCGTGAGGCTGACATACTGAAGTTGGATTTCCATTGTCGATATAATAATTATGAGTTTCTGGTGATGCCCTTTGGCATGACGATTGCCCCCTCGATTTTCAAGGCTTTGATGAACTAGATCTTCCAGTTGTACTTGGACCGGTTTGTGATTGTCTTTATTGAAGACATACTCATCTACTCTGTGATGGAGGAGGAGCATGCAGAGTATTTCAGGATGGTACTAGACTTACTCAGGAAGCACCAGCTGTATGTGAAAATCTTGAAGTGTCAGTTCTAGATTCATGAGGTTCACTTTCTAGGGCATTTCATTATGGAACAGGGATTGGCCATATATCCTGCAAAGTTAGAGGTAATGCTTGCTTGGGAGCCACCCAAGAATGCGTCAAAGGTGCAAAGCTTCTTTAGTTTGGCAGGGTACTACAAGAGGTTTGTGGAAGATTTCTCCATGATTTCTTCCACTTTTACCACATTGATGCTGAAGGGAAGACCGTTCACCTGGACTGATCAGTGCCAGATGTCCTTCGAGGAGTTGAGACAGAGGCTGACTAGTGTTCCGGTGTTGAGGCTACCAGAGGAGAGAGTTCAGTTCGTGGTGTACTGCGACTCTTCAGGAGCTGGGCTCGGGTGGGTTTTGATGCAGCAGTGGGCAGTGATTGCATATTGGTCAAGGAAGTTGAGGCCCCATGAGAAGAATTATGCGACTCATGATTTGGAGCTGGCGGCGGTGGCCTTCTCCTTGAGGTTATGGAGACCCTACCGTTTGGGTGACCATTTTGTGGTCTACTCAGACCACCAGATCCTCAAGCACATCCTCACTAAGAGGGATCTGAATCTGAGGTAGAGGCGCAGGCTTGAGTTTATGCAGGACTATGATTTTGATATAGTATACACTCCAGGGAAGGGAAATGTAGTAGCAGATGCTCTTAGTAGGAAGTTCCAGGCTCGGTTAGTGCGGGAAGCTCCAGAGTAGTGTGCTTCCCTATGACTAACCTTGGTAGAGCAGGAAGGTACGACTTTCCTGCAGTCGATGGTGTTAACTCCTTCGCTCCTTGAGAGTGTGAGAGAGTCGTCGTTGGGGAATGTTGACAGCAAGGTACTACGTGATCAGATATCCACGGGCGATGCACCCGATGGGTATTCTAAAGGAGGGAATCACGAGATCCTATTCCATGGGTGAGCTGTTGTACCAGTGGAGATGTAGAAGGAGGTGATGAGGGAGTTCCACACATCTCCCTTGGCTGTACATCCCTATGTGGGGAAGATGTACAGAGACCTTTAGTGGCAGTTTTGGTGGTCTGGCATGAAGTAGAGCGTAGCCGAGTTTGTTTCTTAGTTTCTTACCTATCAGCAGGTGAAGGAAGAGCACTAGGTTCTGACAGGGTTGTTGCAGCCCCTTGATATCCCACAGTGGAAGTGGGATAGAATATCTATTGACTTCGTCATAGGGCTTTCACGCATAGCGAAGGGCCATGATTCCATTTGGGTGATAGTGGAACGACTCACGAAGTCGACACACTTCATTGCCATCAGGGAGTAGAGCTTGGTGGAGAGTCTGGGGCAGCTGTACATTTGGGAGATCATCCGCCTTCATGGAGTACCCTTGATGATCATCTCTGACTATGATGCGTGGTTTATGTCGCAATTCTGGCGAGGCCTGTAGGACCCATTCGGGACTTAGCTGTGGATGAGTACAACTTTTCACCCCCAGACCGACGAGCATACATAGCTTACTATCCAGGGGTTTGAGAATATGCTTAGGGAGTGCGTGTCAGACATTGTCCTAAGCTGGGAGGATCACCCACCCTTGGTGGAGTTCACGTACAACAATAGTTAACACTCTACTATTGGTATGGCACCTTTTGAGGCCCCCTACGAGAGACCCTACAGGTCACCGTTGTGCTGGACAAAGGTTAGTGAGACCTCCCTCGTGGGCCCAGAGTTGGTGTGGGAGATGATGGAGAAGGTGTAGGTCATTTGTGAGCAGATGAGGACGGCTCAGAGCAGACAGAAGTCCTATGAAAATCATCATTGCAGGCCTTTATAATTTGAGCAGGGGAACCATGTCTTTTTGAGTGTCTCTCCGCGACGTGGGACACAAAGGTTTAGCCTAGGAGGCAAGTTGTCCCTGACGTTCCTAGGACCCTTTGAGATCGTGTACAGGGTCGGTGAGATGGTCTACCATCTTTGTATACCCCCACAGCTTGAGAGGGTGAACGACGTCTTTCACGTGTTACAACTGAGGAAATATGTACACAACCCCACACATGTTATCGACTGGGGAGAGCTGGACATCGAGGATGGAGCCACCTTTGCAGAGTACCCACTGGCGATTGAGGACTGGTAGGAGTGGACACTGCATGGACGGACCATTCCTTTGGTTCGTGTGATGTGGTAGCATTGGAGAGTGAATGAGAGCACCTTGGAACGGGAGATCCATATGCGGGCTAAATATCTCAAGTTGTTTTTGTAGTTTTGTTTTTCAGGGATGAAAAAATTATAGGAGGGAATGATGTAAGAACCCCGGTTTTGAGATTGTAAGACTTTGAAATTTTCTTGAAGTTATTCCACAGTAGGGCGTTCAGACGACCTGTGATTCCGAGCCCCAGTTTGGCTAGAATAAAATTGTAAGTGCGTTCACACTGGACATGCCAAATAAATAGAATAACTTCTAAACAGTTGCATGGATGGAAAACCCAAGGGAACCATTGAGTCTGGAATGTGCCGTTTACCTTAGGAGGGGTGTAACTTTCGTGGGCGCTGCCCTTCTGTGGAAAATTCCACCAGGGGCATTTTCGTAATTTAGCGGCCTCAGGCGTAAACTTTATAACATCTGAACCGAGGCTTAGATTAAAATATTGAGACCACCGTTGCATTCAGAACGTGGATTTTACCCTAGAGGTGGCTTAACCGCGACCTCACCGAGAGTCCGGGTACGGGGCCTACTGGTGGGGGTTTAAGACATAATTAATTTTAATTAAGTTTTTCTATTTAAACACACCCACCTCCACCCTTCTCATCCTCGCTTATTTTTTCTCTGGTAGAATTCCTCCCTTCAAGATCCTCTCCTTCATCTCTCCAAGGTGAGGCGACGGTCTGGCAGATCCCCCGTGAAACTACGGGCTATGCCCAGCACGGCAGGAGTTGCATTTTCCATTTTTTAATTCTACATATACCTTTGAACTTAAATTCTTTCGTGGAATTGTTGTCCAATTCTTGAGCGAAGGAAATATTTGCGAAGAGCTCGATTCAAGCTCCCCAACGATACTTACCGATTGAATTTTAGAGTCCCGGGGTGTACGGGGTGATCCCGAGAAGTTTTCCAGCCGATTATCCCCATTTTACGGTGGTTTCAGGGGTTTCCGGCTAGCTTCAGGCGGTCTAGGATGGCGGCCGGTGGCGACATGCTCCCCAACGGCGGCGACAGGGCGTGACAAGTGTCGCCCCGCCTGACCTCGAGCGGGGAACCAAGACCCACTGAAGGCTGGTCTCTGCGTGGAATAGTGATCGACCACGAGGGCCAGTTATTGCGATGGACCGCTGCTCAGTGGCTGGGCCACGCAGGAGTGCCGCGGGCCGGCGCTGGCCGGCCCTGGCCGGGTGGACCAGTTGGACCGGGCCGGTCCCACCCTAAGGGGGTTCTCCCTCTATCTTCTAACACCAGTATCTTTTACTAAGGGTGTCAGTTTTTCCTGCCGTCTACGGTAGAGAGATCCTCAGTTCGAGACGGAGATTTTGAGATAGTATTGGGGATTTTTAATTCCCGAGACGGGGGCTCGGTGGCACGACACGCTCGTTTTTCACCTCACTGGGATTCTTCTTTCGGATGGCACGAACACATCCAGAGTCTGTTTAAGGGGTCGTCAGTGGCATTGTGACCCTAGCTTCAAGACGACGTTGTCCAGGGTGGTTTGTAGCGTTGATTCCAGAGTTGAGGTGTGGGCCCCATGAGCCTTCTATTATGTTGTGAGCAATGTTCTGCGACCTTTTCATCAGACGTCTGTTCAGGGTGAATGAGTAGTTGTTTTGGCCTATTTTTCTGAGAGCATCGCGATGGCGCAGTTCCCCCAACCTATTTTGAGACGGAGGTGTGGGCCCCATGAGATGTTGTATGGGCATAAAGCTGTGTTGAATAAGCTTTTCGTCAGGAGTCCATTTCCAGCGAGTGAGTAGTCTATCTCGCGTGTTTTTCTGCGAGGATTACAATGGTGTAATCTGTTTTGGCGTGCGGAGCCTCTTTCGAGATCTTATTAATTGGGGAATCATTAAAGGGTGTTTTTCAGTGGTTCCATTGATGCACTCCAAACCAACGCATGAGAGCGGTGTTAGTGACACCTAGTGATGGTACAAGTAGCGTATAGTTATCAGACCAGTTCTGGGTTTACCCTCCAGTGGGGCAGGGTAGTGGGTTACCCACCGGCGTATCATGGTATACCCTCCAGAGAGGTTGGGTGGTGGGTTACCCCTTGACTTTAGGTTTTACCCTCCTGTAGGGCTCAATAGTGGGTTACCTGATAACCTTTAGAGTTTACCCTCCCGCAGGGCTGGGCAGTGTGTTACCCGATAACCTTTAGGGTTTACCTTCTGGTAGGGCTGGGCAGTGGGTTACCCGATGACCATTCGGGTTTACCCTCTAGTTGGGCTGGGTAGTGGGTTACCCGAGGACCTTTAGGGTTTACCCTCCATTAGGGTAGTCCAGTGGGTTACCCGAATACCTTTAGAGTTTACCCTATAGCAGGGCTGGGCAGTGAGTTACCCGATGACCTTTAGGGTTTACCCTCCAGTAGGGCTAGGCAGTGGGTTGCCAGACGATGTTTTGGGGTTCACCCTCTTGTTGGGATGGGCAATGGGTTACCCGACGAATTTTTTCATACTTATCCCCTTTTTATGTGTCTTGTCAATAACATCTCTTAGTGATTACCGAAGCGATATTCTCGGTTGCATGCATCAGCTATGAGACAGCTTGACGTGCGGGACGTTTGGGCATCAATGATGGATATCCTTAGAACCGTTGGTGACTTTTCCTGGGCTGATCATGGAGATTGAGATCCCCTTACACACTCGTTTGGGTTTCTTATTGAGCATATATATATACAAACTACCTTTCCCACTCCTTGGGTTCGGTTACTCTCATTCCAGGAAGGGAGAAGACACGCAGGGTATGCCACGTGCTTTCCGTGTCTAGCTCCTCTTGGTTGGGAGAGTCTACTTCCTTTATTTTTTTGGGTCAATATGCACTCTATTTACTATATTCTTTCACAGTTCCTTGTCCTATCTACTGCTCACCATTTTTGTACCTCCTTTGTTGCTCCCTAGAGCTTTCGGGGAATCCTATTGAGTATATTTATACTCACCCCTGCTTGGGCTTTTCCCGCATGTGGTGTGCCCTTGTAGAAGACGAACAGGTAGATTGATTCTACAGAGGAGCGTAGAGGACATATGATCTTGGGATTCTTTCAGTGGTCGTAGTAGGACCGTCATGTGTGACACTCACCAGCTATATTTTTGTTTACCTTTTGCCGAGTTGTGGCACTTTTCTAGTTGGGTGCGTGTTTTTCCCTTTTTTGTTGAGTATCTTGTCATTACTTTTCAGCACTTTAGCTTTTTCTATTTAGTGGTTGATGCAAGACTGTGGTTGCGTTATAGTTTTTATCCTTTGGTTTTCCTTTTACTCCAAACTTTTTCATTGACTGGGCTGTGTGTGGGTACAGGTACATAGGCAAAGGCCTCCCCGAGATTGTTACTCCTTCAGCGCTTGTCGCCAGCCCCTGGCCTGTGGAGGCGGGCTTGGGGTAGTTGCGGCTCGAGACCGGTAGGTTCGGGTCGGGACATGTCTAACTAATGAACAGAAGACGATACAAAGTTTTTCATTACAGTGATATGTTTGTTCATAATTGTGATACTAAATGTCGTTGTCCCAATAGTACATATCATTACAACTGCCAACATAAATGTGCCAACATCTACTAAAGATTCTTCAGTGACATCTACCAATATGACCGCAAATGCATATACTGGACCACTATCAATTGATGGCATCACACACAGACTGACATGATTTCTATTGTCCTCTCTTTGTGTAAATGGTTAATTCGGTTATCTTTAACATAATAGTACCGAACACTTGCAACTAATTTCTAGACTAACACAACTGATGGATATGTAACTTCATATTTGACAGCATTCCTTCAACATGATGCTCCTCAATCAAATACAAACATTTCTGGCCCATCAGCCACCAAACATGAAAGTTTACTTCAGAGAGAACTAATAAATGAATGAAAAGTAGTTTTTAAGTACTACTTTTTTTTCACCATAGAATGTCGTAATTATTATGACTTTTTAAATATTTAATTTCATTATGTATTACATGTTAACAATGTCTTCAACAACTAGAAATGATTCAGTTATATCTTTCGATGAGTCTTCTACTCAAATTACTAAACCGGTATCAAACTATGACATCAAACTTCAGGTCATAGGTAAGCCTTTATCATCTTTCTCTGTCAATGACCACTTCTGTTTCAATTTCAAAATAAATAAATATACTATTAAAGATACATTACATAGATCACACAAATTATGGTGACTCTAATCTACTACTTATTTGACAATAGTAATTTAATAGTTATCTCCTCAACCCACTACAGACCTGAATTGCATGGAATAATCTATAGAAGAATGGTTACAGCGGAAACTCCTCATAATTGATCGACAAATAGATTGTAATTTCTGTATATTATTCACCTAAAATTAGTGACATTATTAACATGATGTAATAAGATTTAATTATTACAGTGGCCACAAAATCAATGCCAACTCCTACTGGAATATCTTTAGTGACGTGTACCAATCAGTCTACTACTACAATTACTACAACGCTACCAAAACTTTGCGGCAGAGATGGAGTCACACGTGTACCATCATCTCCTTTATGTATAGATGGTTAGCAGTTTTTAAATTTACCAGTATCAATTATTACTATCCATGGGGTAATAAATAATTACATAAATTAATAATATTTAAATTCTTAATTGAACACAGTGCCGGAGCCATCTGCTCATCCATAAACATTGTGTTTAAGAACAAACAAACGACAAAAAAGACCACATGACATGACATTATCTCCACTACCATTCTGTTAGTAGACTGTCAATGATTTTTTTATGAACAAAATTTTGGTTGTTTAAAATTTACATTCACCATATAATAGTTCACTCAATTTTTTTCATAGCTTTAATGATTGACAAAGATATGCCGTCAGATGATTTTCTTATATCCTCAACTGAGTAAGGCCAACAATTGTCTTTAAAAGTTCAAATACCTGTTAGTTCATTTTTTTCTAACATTTTCTTAAACGAACGGAATCTGTGTTACCAATTCTATTCCTGATGAAGAAAATATAGGTATGTAAATTAAAAATATTATCTATAATTATAAATCAAATTACGATTATTGTTTCCTACACATGTGAACCTAACATTTCCTGTTACAGAAAACTCACTAGAGAAGCATAATGCTGAGATCACAGGTTAGTGTGATTACTAGACCTACATTAATGGTTATATAATAAATCATCATCTTCTCAGATTATCACCATGCTTTTTTATTAATTTTTTTACATTATACTATTTGTCAATCAGGTTATTTGGATATTGGTGACCCTTCGAATGTCTGTCAATATTTTCACTCTTTTATGTGGTTTGATGAGAGAAATAAGAACTACAATGATAGACAAAACCCGTGTTTCTCACAATGATGCTCGATGGGAAAAATATCTTTGGACTTACAACCGTCATGTCCTGCATACCTTAGGATGTTGTATTCAATAGAACTAAAACTGAGTCCTAATCTTTCCCAGACCACATGCATGTTTACAACTCAATGTCTGCATTGACGTCTATGGGTGGAAAGGTAGATCAGTCATTCAACAACAGTCGAGGTTCATGTATATTCAGACCACATGGACAAAAATACCATCACATTGGTAGTTTATGTCCACCTAATGGACAACCGCCGCAGTTTGCACAACCATACGTGTATGATACTGCACATGACTGTCAGAATAGGGTCCATAGAATTGGGTATCAGTCTATTTCAACATTATGTACTAAATTGTCAAACCATTCATCATTTAATATTAGATAATAATGTGATTGATGTAGCTTTGATGCTAGTAATCAACATTCGATTATTGACGAAAATATTGTACTTAAACTACAACAGATGCTACATGATACAACGATTTGGATTGAGAATTCATAAGTGAAAGGGATGTTATTAATCATCACAAGGTACTAACATTAAACCTATGACTATTTAAAAGAATACATAAAAGTGAAGCCACATATAACCTACAGAACACATCTGAAATTGCTATGCTGATTGTCGGTGATGTTGAAGATCTCAACCAAGAATGTGATATCATCATTCAAAGTAAAAGTGGAGATTTAGAAAGAGTATATGAGCTCCACCCATTATATATTCCATTGAAATACCCCTTTACTTTTACAGGAGGTCAAGATGGATATGTTGACAATGTATTGCATCGAGATACTCCTTTCACAACAAGTAATTCACTCAGGAAGGTAACAATGAGAGAGTACTTATCCTTTCACTTGAAATTTCGTCAAAACAATGTCTCAACCTTATTACATTGTAGAAGATTGTTATAGAAGTTTATTATTGAGTCTATTACAATGATTGAGTCTCAAAGACTATCTTTCATTCGATTCAATAAAAAAGCTTGAGGTTTGAATTATACAATGGGTTGAAAGATGCATTTCTACGAGGTGACCGTGAAGGGTTATCCTATGGAAAACGTATCATTTTACCTTCATCATTTATCGGTGGACCCAGGTATATGATTCAGAATTACCAGGATGAAATGTATATTTGTAATTGGGAAGTGTATCCAGATCTATTTCTAACATTCACATGTAACCCTATGTGGCCTGAAATTACAAGATTTGTTAGAAATAACAATCTTCATCCAATTGACTTCCCTCAGATATTATCTCAAATTTTCAGAATTAATGTTGATCATCTAATGAAATATTTAAGAGAGGGATGTTTATTCGGAAAATCATGGGAAGGTGATTATCTATATATTAAATATTTTTTTAATTCATCTCTTATTTTATATTATCTTCTATTAACGGTCTATAACCCTATTTTTCCCATGTAGTTGTTCAAACTGTGGATTTTTAAAAACATGGCTTGCCTCATGCCCAAATCTTATTATTTCTCTTCCATGAAAATATTGTTAACACTCTTGCAGATGTTAATATAATAGTTTGCGCTGAAATTATGAATCACTGTGCATAACCCAAGTTGCATGAATCTGTTAAAAATTACATGATGCACAGACCTTACGGTGATTACAACCATTCCTACCCTTGTATGATAAATGGAAAATGTACAAAATTTAATCCAAAATTTTTTTTCACACACACTACAGTCAAAGAGGATGGTTATGCGGTATATCATAGAAGGGATGACAGACGTCTGGTTGTTATAAATGGCGTGCCTTTGGATAACTGGTTTGTGGAACCATACATCATTGTTTTTCTTTTAAAGTATCAATATAAATTGATTATTGAGGTTTTCAATCAATCATATTAAATCAAGTACCTCTTCAAATATATTATCAAAGGGAATTATCGTGTTACAACATCACTCCATGAGAGAAACAACAATGACTGCCTAGACAACAATGTGGATGATATAAAGATGTACTATGACTTCCGGTACATAACTTCTTTTGAGGCTTCATGGATAATGTTTTCTTTTGATATCGACTACAGATATCCTCCAATTGAGAGGTTAAGTTTCCATTTACGTGGACAAAATTCAGTTACTTAAAGTGATAATGATAATATTGAAGATGTCCTCACTCATGGAAATATTACTGAATCAATGTTCACTTCTTGGTTTAAAGAAAATCAAACTCACCAAGAAGGTAGATGTCTTAGTTATGTATATTTTACAACTAGATTTGTCTTCCACTACAATGAAAAAAAGGAATCCTCAAAAACAAGGATTTAGTATTGGTAGACTATACTATGTACCTCCAACAACTGGACAGTTGTTTTACTTGTAGTTACTTATAACACAAATAAATGGAGTGACTTCATATGATGATATGAGAAAAATGAATGGTATTACTCATGGAACATTTAGAGAGGCATGTTATGCTTTAGGACTACTGGCAGATGACACTAAATTTATTGAAGCTCTATGGGAGGTGTCAGCCTGGGGAATGAGACATTGTTTACGGAGGTTGTTTTCAAGAATGTTATTTTCAAATAACATATCTCTCCCAGACATTGTATGGAATCAAACCCATGACTTTCTTGCTGAATATATTCTATATTCCCAAAGACGAAGGCTACAAATTCCAGGTAGTTCTATATGTTTCTCATTATATTTTAAAAAAGAAAATTATGTTGTTTATTTACAGTTTCTGATGAACATAAATACTACCATCATTATTAATCCAGATTATCTTTTAATTAAATGACTCCTCAGCTGACAGCTGTATTATTCTATATTATACTCTTTTAAGATTATTTTTCTGTACAATCTACCTTTTTTTACTTCAAGATTTCATGTTGGTCACTATATTCTCTCTGATCAGTTCATTCTACATCGTCTTTGTTGTCTTTCAATTATTATAAATTATTATAATGATCAGATATAGTTTATTTTACACTAATCGTAAACTATATGCATCATTTTTGTAGATTTGAAATTGATAGATCATTAGAAGCATATTTATTCTATCCATGAAATTGAGCAGATTTTACAGAGCAATGGTACTTGTCTTTAGTTTTATCCTCATATTCCAGTTCCAGATTCTATAATTAATAGTCATCCAAATCGTTTAGTTGTATAAGAACTACATTACAATAGATATTTACTTCAAAATTAATATAGAACTAAACAGAATATTCTTACCAGTGAACAAAAACATGTGATCAATGTCATTTCGTCTTCATTGTCTTCAAATTACGGAAGTTTCTTATTCTTACATGGATATAGAGGCACGGGTAAAACCTTCATTTGGAAAATGCTAATAGCTTTGCTGGGGTCAGAGGGCTCTATTGTTCAAGCTGTTTCTTCGAGTGGAATAACATCATTACTACTTCCAGGGGGAGGAACTACACATTCTAAATTTAATATCCCAATCTCTATTACTGAGCATGCAGTTTACAATATTCCGCAAGGTAGTGTTCTGGCAGAACTTCTACACTTGAAAAAACTTATTATTTGGGATGAGGAATCTATGGTTCATATGTAATTCTTTGTAGCTCTAGACTATACTCAAAGAGATATAATGTTAGTAAGAAATGTTAATGCTCTGAATTTTCCTTTTGGTGGTCTAACATTTATATTGGGGGGAGATTTAAGGAAAATGCTATCGGTAATACCCAGTGGTAACAGAAGTGAAATTGTCTTTGTAAGTATTAAGTCCTCATATCTGTGGCAACATTGTCAGGTATTAACTCTAAAAAGGAACATGAGATTGCATTCATCTACATAAATAATTAATTCAGATGTTGTCCATGAGTTTTCAAGATGGACCTCGGAAATTAGAGAAGGTAGAGTTGGAGAACCCAATGATGGTGAATCAACCATCCAAATTCCTTCTAAGTATCTTCTTACTAACTCTGAAATTGCTACGGCTGCAATTATTGACCATACATATCCTAATTTCACTAACATTTATTGTGATGTCTCCTATCTGAAATACCGTGTAATTTTAGATCCAACCTGTGATGTTTTTCAATAAGTAAATGATTACATGTTTTCTCTCACTGTCTCTGATAAGAGAGATTACATATTCTCTGGTTCAGTTTCCAATGCCAGTTTCAATACTGATAGGGAAAAAAACATATACACCTATGAAATGTTGAATGGAATCAACGTCTCTAGGTTGGCTGCCAACAAAATTACACTACAAATTGGTGTTCCCATTATGTTACATAGAAATGTTGATCAATCTGTTGGTTTATGTAATCACACCCATATTATTTTTACTCATTTAGGTGATCATATGATCAGAGAAAATTTTTTGAGTGGCTGTAATTTGGGGTATTCAACTTCATTCCAAGACTAACTATGACACACTCTGATGATAAATGGCCTTTCAAATTATAGAGAAGGCAATATCCTTTAAGAATTTTGTATGAAACAACTATTAATAAAAGTCAAGGCCAATCATTGTATTCTGTTGGGTTATATCTTTGCAATCCTGTGTTCTCTCATGGTCAATTATATGTTGTCATTTCTAGGGTTACATCACCAAATGGTTTCAAAATATTAATACAGGATAACACTAAAACATATACTGGGTACACACATAATATTGTGTATAATGAAATATTTGTTAACCTTTATTAGGTATCATTTAAATTAATCTATTTATATTTTAATATGGATTGCCTATGCATTATGTGTACTTTGATGACTTCTTTACGTGCTTACTCTGTTTATATTTTCAATATTAAATGTAACTGTACAGAGAATAAAAATGTCATGATCCATAACCCTATTGAATGAGATTGCACCAGAGGATGATGAGACACTACCGATTGATGTTCGTTTGTTGAACATGTGGTGCAATTCGTCCCCCAAATCTTCCAATTATATCTTCGCGGCTGATCTAATACTATGTTACAAAGAAGTAAGTTTACATTACATGAAAAACTTTTGATTTATTTCTATATTGTTCTGGTATGTTCTGTACATATTTCAACATTTACACATGTTGTATCTCTCTATCGTCTGTCATTAGTTTTCTTTATATACTAACCTAATTTTCAATATACATAATTAAGGGAACTAAGATTAAATGTACAATAAGTAACCGTCATCTTATCTCTAAGTACAACCATTATTTCCATGAAGGAATGTTTTATATCAAACAAAACTTCCAAATAGCTTCAAACCAAGGGAATTACATGGTAAGTAGACATCCCTACAGAATCATGTTTACATCCACGACATTTATTCGACCATGTGATTAATACATACCATTTTTTAGTTTCAATTTTAATTCATATGATGTGATTACTAAAAATAGGATTCCAGGGCAACCTTTAATAGGCATATTTCATTAAAAACTATTTGTGACTATTATGTGTAGTTTACTTTAATAAAATTATGATTACAATAATATCTGTATCGTCAATAATTTTTTCAATCTAAGTTTAATTTGCTTATATTTTTTTAGAAAATATTGGACATCTACGTTACACACATCCAGTGAAATATGTGGTACATTCTAACCTATGGATGTAGATTCTTCTAGAGGATGACATGTCATTAATATTCTGCTCTTACAATATTTCAATGAAGTAAAAAAAATTAAGCCTTACTATTACTTTGTTTCCCTATAGAGGTATGCAACTTTCCTGTAGTTTATGGGGAGACTTTGTGAATGAAATGACATGTCACTTGGAAAATAATAGAGTCATCATCCATTATTATATTACAACTTGTATGTGTGAAGTGACTAAGAAGTATGGTTTCTAACTACATTGTTCATTTTGAGCTCCTAGTAAATATTTTTTCTCTTGAAGAGGTTGATTTGAAAGATTAATTACTTTAAGTCATTTCAATTGTTTCAAACTTCTTATAACGACTGTTATTGTTACAACAACTATTAATGCTACAAAACTTCTACACAACCAAGTTATTTTAGAAGTAAACTACTTCAGAAGCAGGTGACCATTCAACTAATCTAGATTCTGTAATTTTACATTTTCATCTTTTTACATCTAAAATCTAATACCAAATGGTTGTTAATATTGTTTTAAGTCTGTTATTTTATATTTTCGAGGTTTGGGTTGGTAGTTGAATCATAGTTTAATACTCCTCCATAGATAACTAGAAACCCTTGTATAGATGTACCATATTGAGACAATAAGAAAACTATTTCAGATGCCAAAGACTGTATATAAGTAACAAAAAGAGAGTTGAATTTTGAAAATTCAATAATCAGTGTTTTGAATTGTTCAATTATGTGCTCAGCTAATATGTATATATTTTCGTACTCAATCTTGTATAACCTACACGATGCATACTTGTTGTAAAAATTCAAAAATTCAGAGCACCTACAGTTGGTTTTATAAGTCATGCAATTATTTTATGAAGAAATCACACCTTTCAGATGATAGAATTTAGTCCCAAAATTTTAAATTATCTCCTCGTTGCACTACTCCCAGGTTACTTTCATTTAAATTATTATATTTATTATTATCAATTCCTTACTTTAGAACTAATAAATTAAAATACTTATTGGTACTGACAGTGTGGTCATCATTTTATATTCAACAGATTTAGAGTGAAACTAAAGGATACTGATAACACAAACTCCCTTTCAATAGTTTTGTTTGACAAACAAGTCATGCAATTCATACACAAGACAATTGCTGATTTGAGAGCTACTTTGATACAGGTAAAACCAAGTTTATCTATCATTTCAATAGATTTTAAAATTATTATTCCTAACATTGAATATTGTTTTATAATCAGGACGATGTTGAATATGGATCTCCTCCAAAACTGAACATTTTCAAATCAAAGACAATGGTCTTATCAATTGAAATACCAAATTTTAATATTCAAAATCATCATCGTTCAACAGAACAAAACACATACAAGGTAATTTTCATTAGTGAAAATGAAAATATTGAAGATTCTTATTATGTTCCATGGTACTTTCCATAGTGGGTATTCTTATTATGAAGGATAATCAAAGGCATCGTTGTCATGGTGTGAATCAACACACCCTGCTTCTAATAATCTGGATTTTTAAAATTTCCAAAATTATAGGTAAATCCTATGGGGGAGTTATTCTATTTTAAGGGAAACCATGTATGCTAATTATGGGGGATTCATTATGGTATTTTTACTTGAATACTCCATATAAAAACACTCATTATTTCTTCCACTAGGAGGTTGATCAAATCATGTGATATTAGAGATGTATTTGGAGGAATCTTCTCTATCAACTCTTATTCTTCTTGGTCACTTCTTGATAAATGCATCAAAGGTAGTTGGATTCTCTCTTTATCCAATTCTATATATAACTTTATGGTTAATTTATCTAATGTTTATTTCCTTTTTGTTAGTGGTAGATTCTAGAAAAAATCTCTTAATTGTATTTATCTAGTAAGTTCATTTTCAGAAATAATGATTTGGAAAATTTAAATTGGTTTTTGTGGTTTGGGATGAATTCATGACTTGCATGTGGAATGAATCTTTTGTTTAAACTTGGTTGTCAGTGCTAATGTTTGGGGAATGAAAATAGGCACTACCAATGTAATAACTTTATTCATGTGGAAAAGTAATTTTCTTATGAGATTTGTTTGATCAAGAAGTGTCTTTATATACAGTGGATGAACATGGTTTATTTCTATGTGTTCATTACAAAGGAGGTGGTGTATTACATGGGTTATGTCACTATATTTTTCTATTTTTGGTATTACAACTACATTTGATTATGTTACTATTTATTATATATATTTATGTTATTTTGAGATAACTTATTCTTATCCTTGTAGCATATGTGGGAAGTCCCTAGGGATTATCTAGTATGTTGTATACTCAGTTTATGTATATGAACCTTGGTACATATGAAAACATTGTTTATATTGATAAAATTATGGTAAAGATTTCAAACTTCACTAGTGGGGATCTATGAAGCGGTGGTTATAGTATGCAGAGTTTGGAGCATTTAAGGACTTATTGGATTGATTATGGAGTCGTGATATCATGAACCAAGTCATGGTTCCATCAAAATCCACACCAGACCCAGATTATGGTATGGCTTAAAGGGAATTCTCGATCCCCAGAGGCTAGAAACTAGTTTCTGGGAATCAGAAATACACTTTGGGAATGTTTTCTCCCATGAATATAACAATAAAAAATCTATAAGAATAAAAAATCACATAACTAAAAATCATAACCAAACGATATGCAATAATTTTTAGATTAAAGGTTTTAAAAATTAAACTGATACTAAGAGTACCACAATGGAAGGGGTATGGTGAAATCATCCCAAAAAACTCCACGTAACAAGAAGTGCATCACCTTTAAGCCACCGTCACCAACACATGAATGAAGTGGAACATTATAAATAGGATCCACCATCACCACCAAAAAACATCTTCCCTTTTCCTGGGTCAAACATATCAAATTCTACATACACCCAAATATGTATGTAGGGTGTGACCTAAAGACCATTAGGATTCCTCCCAAAACAATGGTTCCATGAAATAAAAATAGAAGATAAATCAATATGAACATTTCATAATAACATTTAGAAATATTTTCAACGAACATTTCAATGAAAAAATTATCAGTAATTTTTTTAAAGAGAGACCATTATTGTAACACCCTGAGATTTTATGAGAAGTATTCTTTTTAATTTATTTAATTTCTTGTGTTGTATGCTACGCCAAGATAATCTTGTGCTATATGCATCACCATATTAACTTGAAGTATACGCAACACTATTCTTCGATCATGTTATACACAATTTCAAGTTCATTTGATAATAGTTATTCTACACAACATTGAGTGTGTGTATATATATATTCAGTGTATAAATGAAATATGGTTGGATTTTGTTATACGAAACAACAAAGGAGTCTTGCAATACACGCAACCCTGACTTGGCTTGCATTACACGCAATCACAACCTTCCTCGATAGCGTGTGTTGTACGCAATACCGGGTTTCACTAAACAATGATATATTGTTATAATATTATTATAAACTAGCCATTATGAATAGTAGTAAATAAATTTTGAATTTTATGACGTTATAATTCATCTTACACATTTTATAGAACATGATATGAGAACAAAATAAAATTTTCCGGTAAAATATGTATTTTAAAAAAATGCAATTTTGCGCCCTTTTGATGGCGCACCCATTTTAAATATAATTTTTGACAAGTTTATAAGTTAAATTTTATAAAATAAAATTTTTATTTTGAATTAGGATATACAAATTTACATTGGATAAAGTTTTGATATTTTTCTGATAACTTTCATATTTTAATGAATAGTAAAAACATGCAATATTTTAATTAAAAACAACTTTTTTCATCGTAATAATTTGTATGGTTAAATTATAATATTGAATGGTTTTAAAATGTGAATAGAATATATTTTTACCATTTGATATAATGTATGTCATTAGCATTTATTTTACATTGAATTCATAGGTAAAATCATTTCAATCTTTTACAATGTTTTAACTTTGAAAACTCAATTTCTTAACAACGGGATTAATTTTAATTTAATTTCTGCAACGTTAGTGTATTTAATTTAGAAAAATTGATTCCATATTTTCAATTAGTGGGTCAAAATTATGTTAATATGCTACTTTTTATTTTTGGGCATTATGAATAGTAACTACGGTAAATTTTATTTACCATAGTAAAAGGTAAATCGGGTAATTAAGGGTAAATATAATATTATAAAATTACCCTAACACTTGTATTAAAATAATTGGATGCTTATATTTTGTCTTAAGGAATATTTGGGTCGAAATGGAATCCATTGGAATTCACTTCGTGGTGATTAAGACCTTTAGTTTATTTTATTTAAAGGAAAGCGAAATATGTCTCACTCAACATTAATAATTAAATTATTTTTAATATAAGTTTATACAGAATATAAATTCGGTTATAAATACTCATTTGAAAGATAAAATGTTTTTATATATCATGGTAATTTATTTATAATTTTTAAGAGATATTTAATTACTTTAATATATTATACATTAATGATGCAGAAATTATTTATTTAGTGAAAAATATGTAAAATAGTTTTTATTGAAATAATAATACCCATTAAAAGGCTCAAAAACCTGACCCAAACTAACTGGTAGTGTACATATACACCATAAGCATCCAATGACCGAATATATGACCGTTTGGAGACTTATAAAAGTGATTATCACACTTATATTATTTTATTTTAAATGATGTCAAAGTTGTCACCTTCATAATTTAATAAATATAACATTTTAAAAGATGGGTGTTTTAGAATATAAATCCGACTAAAAGTATTATTATAAAATATATAAAATTTATCTTCATCCTATTATTTAATTTTTAATTTTTATGCAAAAAATAAGTATATTTAATAATTATACAAAAATGTCGTAGAAATTATTTTATTAAGAGAATTATCAAATAAATAGTTTACAAATAGTAAAATAAATATTATATGAACTATTTAATGTGATAAACTATTTTTCTAGATGAATATGACATGTTAGTAACCTATTAAATATTTTAGTTCGAATATATCCTCTATGTGGATTTTATTTAATTTCAAATAAATGTATAGTTTCAAAATTGACACTATTGTTATTTTATAAACATATTATGAAATTGTTTAAAAATCACAAAATTTTTTAAAAATTATAAATTGAAATTTATATAGTCTAAAATGTTATAAAGTATCCAATTATTGAAAATTAACAACACATAAGTGATTATTTATAACCATTTAAAATTTATAATTTTATTACCCCAAATAAAATTAAATAGATTAAATAAGGATAAATCAAAATGATAAGGTTTAAAATAAAATCAAAACATGTCTAAATTTGATTAGTTGATGATATTACAATACTGTCTCATCTAATATTCAAATTGAATCATTTTTTGAGGTTTTTATGTGGGGTTTGAATTTATATTAAACTAATATTTTTGAGGATTCCAAAGGTGCCTCTCTCCTCCCTTATAATAGGGAACCTCTTCCCTCTCCTCATTACACAACCTTGAGCCTTGAATCTCAGCCAAACCATACCCATTTACCTTCTCAAATCCCTTAGAAACATTCTAGAGGTCCTAGTCTTCTTCAAAGACCAATTTTAGTGCCCTAAGAGGAGGTTTCAAAGAGGCGTGTCGAAGAAGAGGTAATATCCATTACCGATTCTTTAAAATTTATTTCTTCTTCTACTTACTATTCTCTAGTTGTATCATTATAAAGTAATAACATCAGTATTAAATATATATTTATATGTTATTATAAATATTAAACAACCCTATTTCACCTTCTATCCATCCTATGGAAAACGAAATCACCGCATGTGCGTACGTACGAAATACCGTCTCCACGCCGTGGTGTAATCTGTTTTTCCACCACCAACTTACTTGGATGTGTATAATGGTGTAAATAATAACTATATATGGTTATTATAACATCATATGGATTCTAAGATATTATATCGTGCGTATGTACGGATTACCATCTCCACGACGCGATGAGATCATTTTCCAGGTTAACAATTCAAGAATGATTATAAAGTATATATAATAAGTAATCATTAAATATATGACATAATAATGATACTGGATTTATGTATATATATATATGTATTTCATCTACTTAATTCCACTCAATTCAATAAGGAAACGAAAACAGCGTTCATGCGTACGTATGGCCTACCATCTCCATGAACGGTGTATTTTTTTCCCTTTATCGATCTTTTATATATATGTATATTCTGAATATATATTATATATAAATCATGTTTTATATTCTATAATTATTTAATCATGATCTAATTAATCATATTAACAATTACAAGTCGAAACATGGATGATAAATGAAACGATTTTACCCAAAACGCTACTTGAACATGAATTTACAAAAGAACGGGTAATATATAGTCATAAGTGAATCATATATGATATCATAACAATGAATATCATTATGTAATAATTCAATGACATTATTTAAATCATTATACATGAGGTTCAGATACGTACGAAGCATATCTGACCTAAGGTAAGGGAAAACTATTCCAGCCTCGTTCTTATCCGAGATTATTTATTTGTAAGTATTTACTAGGGTTATTGTTATCATCCATGTCCATGTTTTATAAAAATGTCTTCATATATTTTTAAATTCCTTTTTACCCATTTTTTACTTTTACTACATGGTATGTAAGGAATCTTTCTTTTTTTATGTTACGAGGTACTTTTTTGACTTTTCCGAAAAAAGTACGAGGAGAATGTTATTTTTAACTTATGCGGGTGAACGGATTTTCATGGTTTCATAACGCCTCATTTTCATGAAGATTCCTCTACAAGATTGCATGATTATTTTCCAAAAAATCCTTTTTTTTAAATTTCATGGCATTTTGTGAAAAGAAAATTATTTTGAAGAAGAAAGGATACTTTACTCATGAATTCATTTCAAGTGTTTTATCAAAACTATTTTCCATCTAAAATGACATTATTTAGTATGTTTATGTTTCAAGTATAATTTCTACATTATTTACATGGTCTGATTCTTATTATGATGAAATGATATCCATTTTTTATATGGATTATGTTGTGATGGCATGATGTTTAAGAATCCCATTCTATTACATGGGTTATTCTATGAAGTATGATTTATGATTTTGTGGCACACGAAATAATGATTTCATTATGAGATGTGTGGGACCTATATCTCCCTCCAATTCAGTGGGTAAAGATTTATATCTCATGAGATAGACATGGATGGAATGTTAAGTTAATCCGGTTCAGTATTACAGGACTGGAACGAGGAGTGAACTCGATTCAGAAAGGGACTTTTTCCACTAAGACGGTCTTGGTAGCAATGCCTTGGCTACTATGGAAATCATATCATGTTCTTGATGGTTTTCTACAAATACATGTTTTATTCCCATGCTATTTTATCATGATTTATGTTTCATTATGATCTATGCCTTATATACTTTAATGTTTTATGTTGTTGCTCAAGATTTTGATGTTTAAACATTATGTTCATGTTTTTAAGTTCAAATGTATACGGTATGTTTTATTTTATCCATGCTTACCCTTACCGAGCATTTGAGCTCACCCTTTTTATGTTTTCTTTTCCCCCAGGATTAAAAGAAAGGTTTTAGGTAAGGAAAATAATGTGGAAGATCATTATGGGAGATGTTGAAGATCTTTCAACATGATTAGAAGTTTATATTCCAAGTCTCCAAAGACACTAAACTATTACAGTCCTTGAGTGTTTGTTTTTGTTATGTATTAAGTATTCCACAAAAGTAATGTAATGTCCATGTATGTCAGGCTTTGGGTCTCTACAGTTGGTATTAGAGGAAAGGTTTAGTCAACCTTTGGAAACTAGGATGTGAAAACTTTAGTGAGATCCCTAGAGATATTTCTATATTATGTATTGGGATGTCCATAAGGTTTAGTATAACTATAGGTTACGGTACTATAATTATGTTGATGATCATGAATATCCTTGGGTGAACCTAAGGTGTCATGAATTAAAGAATTTGTGATAAGTTAGACATCCCATAAGTGACTTTTAATGATTATGTGGTTCATCATTATTTTAACTATTTCTTACACTATGGGTTCTGGTTTTAGTCAATGGAGGGAACGGGAAGGAATTCAGGTAACGTTGATTCTGATGAAAAAATTGGTGACTGTGATCAACAAAATTGTGTAATAACTATAGAGAAAGATATTTTGATTATTATGAATCACTCATCACAATATATTATTAATAAGGTGAACATTGGTGGTATTCCTAAGTCATTAAATAAGAGGAAGATGGAATTTTATGCATGTTCGCATGGTGAGGAGCATAGAGATTGGATGATTTAGATTTCTAAAGAAGGGAAGAATTACCTTCAGGAATACCTCAAATAGAGGGGAAGATGTTATCTGTGTTGAGAAAAGGGTCATAGAGTGCCAGACTGTTATGGAGTTCAATGTCTTATTTGTGGAGAACATGGGAATTACCCTACTCAATGCCCTGACCTAAGAGGTTACTTCTAAATCAAGGAAGGACTTATTCCATGAAAATCATTGAAGAGGATGGATTGAAGTGTTTATGTATTGGTATTCAAGAATAATGTTGTTGAGGTACTTTTATGGTTTATTGGAATATTTTTGTATTAGTCTATTTTGGTTTTCAATCATTTTATGGTAACGGTAACCATGAAAATTGATTCAAATATTTTGGAAAGAAGATGATATGCACATAATGAAGGGATAAAGAGAAAATGAAATGAGCTCATGATTGATATAAGGAAAAATTTATATCATGGTTTGAGTATATAGAATTTTGGTATTTTTGTACGTGGAAAGAGTTAACTTTTGATAGCATTCATGTTTTCCCTATGTTTCAATGAGTAATAATTTTTCAAGAGAATACATGATTACAGTGTTGACATGATTGGAATGTGACCAACAAGATATATGAGGGATAAATGATGGTAATAACATGCTTGGTTGATGAAATTTTTTGTAATCATTTTCTTTATACTATAAGATTGGACAAAAGTATTTTCGATAATCCTAAGGGTTGGAATGGACATCATATAGTATTGGTTAAGGATATAACTTTTTATTTCTGAAATGTTATGATAGTATAGTTTAGAAAAAGGACTACCTGCAAAACGGGCGACAACCCATCGCGTTGGACAAGGCTGTGGGAATCGAACCCACAACCGAAGTGTGACATGCCTTTATCACCTACCACTGGCCTACAAGAAGTCCCTGGTTAGTAGAAACTAGTTTTATTATATTAAGCGGTATGATAGATGAATTATAAGTCCATTTTTGGAACCATATACGATTAATCTCACCATATATGGACTTATATATATATATATATCTTTTTCTATCATTATGTTTGAGACATATGGAATGACCTATCATTCTACCACTTGATTTGCTAACACTTCACTGAAGACAAATTCAACTTAATTTCTTTAAGATATGAAATGGAAATTGTTTAAGGAACAAACAACTGTGAGATTGTACCGAAATAAAGTCAATATTCTTCTAATTCAAATTATTCAACTTTAGGGAAAGGATCTTGAAAACCAAAAATGTTGTCCCAGTGCTCTCATATCTGATGAATCAGATGGTACCTTAGATCATCACAAATTTATGTCTTTGTGATTGTTGGCTTTATCATAGCCATGTCCTCTACCACTCTTCATCAGAATTTGATGGTTTTATTTCTCTTCCGTATCCATATTTTCACCTATGTGGAAACCCAGCGATTAGTTAATTTGGGTAACCGTTATGTTTCTTACTTTATTTTTTATAGATAAGTATTTGGTATTCCTTTTTACAATGTGGGTTTCCATAAAAGAAACTTTCAAGTAGTAAACCATATATAGCCCCGATGAATTTCGAGGGAGAAATTCATTTTACGGGGGATTAGAATGTAACACCGCAAGATATTATGAGAATTATTCTTCTAAATTTATTTAATGTCTTGTGTTTCATCCTACACCAAGATTATATTGTGCTATACACAACACCGTATTATCTTTCAGTATACACAACACTATTCTTGGATCGTGTTATACACAATTTCAAGTTCATTTGATAATAGTTATTCTACGCAACATTGAGTGTGTATATATATATATATTTAGTGTATAAATGAAATATGGTTGGATTTTATTATACGAAACAACAAAGGAGTCTTGCACTGCACGCAACCCTGACTTGTCTTGCATTACATGCAATCACAACCTTCCTCGATAACGCGTGTTGTACGCAATACCGGGTTTCACTAAACAACGATATATGGTTATAATATTATTATAAACTACCCATTATGAATAGTAGTAAATAAATTTTTAATTTTATAACATTATAATTTTTCTTACACATTTTTATAGAACATGGTATGAGAACAAAATAATTTTTTCGGGTAAAATAAGTATTTTTAAAAAAATGCATTTTTGCCGCCTTTTGATGGCGCAACCATTTTAAATATAATTTTTGACAAGTTTATAAGTTAAATTTTATAAAATAAACTTCTTCTTTTGAATCACGATATAAAAATTTACATTGGATAAAGTTTTGATATTTTTCTGACAACTTTTATATTTTAATAAATAGTAAAAACACTCTATATTTTAATTAAAAACAACTTTTTTCATTGTAATAATTTATATGGTTAAATTATAATATTTAATGGTTTTAAAGTATGAGTAGAATATACTTTTACCATTTAATATAATATATTTCATTAGAATTTATTTTACATTCAATTCATAGGTAAAATCATTTCAAACTTTTGCAATGTTTTAATATTTAAAACTTGTTTTCTTAATAACGAGATTAATTTTAAATTAATTTCTGAAACTTTTGTGTATTGAATTTAGAAAAATGGATTCCATATTTTGAATCAGTTGGTCCAAATTATGTTATTAGGAAACTTTTTATTTTGGGGCATTATGAATAGTAACTACGGTAAATTTTATTTACCATAGTGAAATGTAAATCAGGTAATTAAGGGTAAATATAATATTATAAAATTACCCTAACACTTGTAGTAATATAATTATATTCTTATATTTTTTCCTAAGTTGTATTTGGGTCGAAATGGAATCCATTGGAACCCACTTGGAGGTGATTAAGACCTTTAGTTTATTTTATTTAAAGGAAAGTGAAATATGTCTCACTCAACTTTAATAATTGTAGTATTTTTAATATAAGTTTATCTAGAATATAAATTCGGTTAAAAATATTCATTTGAAATATAAAATGTTTTTATTCATCATGGTAATTTATTTATAATTTTTAAGAGATATTTAAATACCTTAATAGCTTATACGTTAAATGCATAAATTATTTATATAGTAAAAAATAAGTAAAATAGTTTTTATTTAAATAATAATACACATTAAAAGGATCAAAAAACTGAAAAAAACTTATTGGTAGTGTATATATACACCATAATCATCCAATTACCGAATATATGACCATTTAAAGTCTTATAAAAGTGATTATGACACCTATATTGTTTTATTTTAAATGATCTCAAAGTTGTCACCTTCATAATTTAATAAATATAACATTTTAAAAGAAGGGTGTTTTAGAATATACGTCCAAATAAAAGTATTATTATGAAATCTATAAGGTTTATCTTCATCTTAGTATTTTATTTTTAATTTTTATGCAACAAATAAGTATATTTAATAATTATAAAAAAATGTTGTAGAAATTATTTTATTAAGAGAAGTATCAAATAAATGGTTTTAAAAATAGTAAAATAAATAATATATGAACTATTTAATGTTATGAAATAATTTTATATATGAATATGAAATGTTAGGAACCTATTAAATATTTTAGTTCGAATATATCCTCTGTATGGAGTTTATTTAATTTCAAATAAATGAATAGTGTCAGAATTGACACTATTGTTATTTTATAAAAATAATATATTATTAAATTGTTTAAAAATAACAAACATATTTAAAAATTATAAATTGAAATTTATATAGTCTAAAATTTTATAAATTATCCAATTATGGAAAATTAACACCACATAACGGATTATTTATAACCATTTAGAATTTAGAATTTTATGACCACAAATAAAATTAAATAGATTAAATAAGGATAAATCAAAATGATAAGGATTAAAATGAAATCAAAACATGTCTAAAGTTGAGTTGTTGATGAAATTACAACACTATATCATCTAATATTCGAATTGAGTCAGTTTTTGAGGTTTTTATGTGGGGTTTGAATTTATATTAATCTAATATTTTTGAGGATTCCAAAGGTGCCCCTCTCCTCCCTTTTAAAAGGGAACCTCCTCCCTCTCCTCATTACACAACCTTGAGCCTTTAAGCTCGGAAAAAACCTGCCCATTTACCTTCTCAACTTCCTTAGAAACATACTAGATCTCCTGGTCTTCTTCAAAGACCAATTTTAGTTCCCTAAGATGAGGTTTCAAGGAGGCATGTCGAAGAGTAGGTAATATCCATTACCGATTCTTTCAAATTTATAACTTCTTCTACTTGCTCTTATTTAGTTGTTTCATTATAAAGTAATAACATCAGTATTAATTATATACTGATATGTCATTATAAATATTAAACAAACCTATTTCAACTTCTATCCATCCCACGGAAAACGAAATCACTGTGCGTGCGCACGTACGGAATACCGTCTCCACGCCGTAGTGTAATCTGTTTTTCCACCGCCACCTTACTTGGATGGGTATAATGGTGTAAAGAATAACTATATATGGTTATTATAAAATCATACTGATTCTAAGATATTATATCATCCACTCCAATTACATTCGATAAATATGGGAACGATATCATCGCTCGTGCGTACGTACGGATTACCGTCTCCACGACGCGATGAGATTCATTTTCCATGTTAACAATTCAAGAATGATTATAAAGTATATATAATAAGTAATCATGAAATATATGACATAATAATGCAACTGGATTTATGTATATATATATATATGTATTTCATCTACTTAATTCCGTTCAATTCAAAAAGAAACGAAAACACCGTTCATGCGTATATACGGCCTACCGTCTCCATGAACGATGCATTTCTTTCCCTTTGACAATCTATTACATATATTTATATTCAGAATATATATTATATATAAATCATGTTTTATATTCTATAATTAAGTAATCATGATATAAGTAATCATATTAATAATAACCAATCAAAACCCGGATGATAAATGAAACGATTTTACCAAAAACGCTACTTAAACATGAATTTACAAAAGAACGGGTAATATAAAGTCATAAGTGAACCATATATGATATAATAACAATGAATATGATTATGTAATAATTCAATTACATTATTTAAATCATTATACAGGAGGTTCGCATACGTACAAAGCATATCGAACCTAAGGTATGGGATAACTATTCCAATCTCAT
Source organism: Viscum album (assembly GCA_963277665.1). NCBI lineage: Eukaryota > Viridiplantae > Streptophyta > Magnoliopsida > Santalales > Viscaceae > Viscum > Viscum album. The sequence continues at coordinate 733,040,988 of OY728155.1, forward strand.
TCTTATCCAAGATTGTTTATTCGTAAGTATTTACTGGGGCTATTGTTATCATCCATGTCCATGTTTTCTAAAAAATTTTTATGTTTAAATTCCTTTTTACCCATTTTTTACTTTTACTACATGTTATGTAAGGAATATTTCTTTTTTTACGTTATTAGGTAATTTGTTTTGACTTTTCTGACAAAAGTACATGGATAATGCTATTTTTAACTTATGCGGGTGAATGGATTTTTACGGTTTCGTAATGAATAATTTTCATGAATATTCCTATACAATATTTCATGATTATTTTCAACAAAACCATTTTTTTAAAATTTCATTGCATTTTGTGAAAACAAAATTATTTTGAAGAAGAAAAGATATTTTCCTCAAGAATTCATTGCAAGTGTTTTATCAATACTATTTTCCATCTAAAATGACATTATTTAATATGTTTATGTTTCAAGTATAATGTCTCCATTATTTACATGGTTTGATTCTTCTTATGATGAAATGATATCCTTTTTTATAGGGATTATGTTATGATGGAATGATGTTTAAGAATCCCATTCTATTACATGGGTTATGCTATGAAGTATGATTTATGATTTTGTGGCACACGAAATAATGATTTCATTATGAGATGGGTGGGACCTATATCTCCTTCCAATACATTAGGTAAAGATTTATATCTCATGATATAGACATGGTTGGAAAAGTAAGTTAATCCAGTTCAGTATTTCAGGACTTGAAAGAGGAGTGAACTCAATTTAGAAAGGGACTTTGTCCCCTAATATTGTCTTGGCAGCAATGACTTGGCTACTATGGAAATCGTATCATGTGCTTAATGATTTTCAGCAAATAAATGTTTTATTCCAATGCTATTTTATCATGATTTATGTTCCATTATGATCTTTTCCATATATACTTCCATTTTTTTTGTCGTTGCCCAATATTTTTATGTTTAAACATTATGTTCATGTTTTTAGGTTCAAATGTATACGATATGTTTTATTTTATCCATTCTTACCCTTACTGGGCATTTGAAATCACCATTTTCATGTTTTATTTTCTCCCCGGATTAAAAGAAAAGTTTTAGGTAAGGAAACAAAAAGTGGATGATCGTTATGGGAGATTTTGAAGATCTTTCAACATGATTAGAAGTTTATATTTTATGTTTCCAAAGACACTAAACTATTACGGTCCTTGAGTGTTTGTTTTTTTATGTATTAAGTATTCCGCAAAAGTAATTTAATGTCCATATATGTCAGGTTTTAGGTCTCTAAAATTCTCAATATAAACATTATTTGAAACCACAATGCACACATGGTTTACCGTATACTGATGGTTGGCTCAATATCACAAAAATATCATATCTTAATAGATAACCATTGCACATCCCTATAGGTAACTAACACAAGTGGGACCCTATGAATCTTGTACCTCAGTAATAAAAATCCTCCAATCAAATACAACAACATTCTAATGCACACGACACTATATGGGATCACATTCCAAGGTCAAGTTTTCTCCATATCATAAGAAATAACCCATAGAATTATTTTGCATGAGCCTCTAGATGGTAGCCCATCCCAAGGTCTATGGGTATCTGGTCATATCACATGTTTAGTTAGTGTTGTATTGTCAATCATGCTAGAAGAATCTGGGCATCATCCTCTTCTGAATCAATTAATGTGCTAGTTATAGTCCATCCACCTAGATACCCTAGATTTCTTTTGTGATAAAACTCCCTCCCACATATCACATAAATAATCACTTCTAAAATCCAAAATTACCCAATCATAAAAGATCACATTGAAACCACCTTTTTCATAAAAAAACCACATTCATATTCACACACACATCAAAACCATTTTAAAATACATTTTCACCACTTAAAATATTCATCAAATCCATTTAGATGCCCAAGAAGAAGGTAAAATATAAATTCCAACCATTTCCATGGGGAATACTCATTTTAAATCCACAAACACACCAAATTCGTTTTCAAACATTCTTTTCACCATTTTTACAATTTACAACCCATTTAAGGAACACACAAAAAAATATCACATTCATGAAAACACATTTCTCTTGGTAAACCAACTTTACACACATTGATAGATTTTAATCTCTTTGAAAAAACATTTGAAACCTTTCACACAAGACATAGAATAAATTCAAGAATAACCACAACTAAGCAGACATGACACATAACCAATTTCTTGTAAGAAATTTTTTCATCACATATGAATTTCAAGAACTTTTTAAGAAATATTTTTCACAAAAACAAAATCAATACCACAGACTTATAACACCAAGAAAGAAAGAAAAAACCATTTAAGGTTGTAAAATTATTGAACCACCTACCTCACACTTGGAATCTTCTAGAAACCGGTGGAAAACCACAACCGCACCACCAAGAGACTTTAATAATTCCATGATGATGTAAGGCCACAATCACCGAATGAATGATGCTCAAGAGTTGACAGAAGGTATGGAAGGAGATATAAGGGATTCGAATCCCATTAATATTATATTAGGGCTTATTTATGGTTAAATACCAAGGGGGTAAAGGAGTAATTTTCTTTTTTTTAATGTCCAAGATATGTTGAATGGTTAACTAACAAAATTTTCAAAACTGTTCAAAAATCGTGCATCCCTCAATATTGAAGGTTAACATGTTGTATGGTTATCTCACATGGTATTCCAAACCATGCAGCAACTGTCCATCCCTCACTATCCAAGACGAACGAGGATGCATGGTTTTCTAGAGAATGTAACATCGTTTACCCTAACCATGCACTAACCATGTCCCACCTACTTTTGAGCCCAGAAACACAATATTTCTCTAAAAAAATCCTAGAAAACCCCAAGGATAAATACTAGACTAAAAATAAATAAGGGAATAACTGGAAATAAAATCGAAGGTGTGACAATTATTCCCACCAGAAAATATTTCTATCCCAAGAAAGTCACTATAATGTTTAATCAGATAAAAAAATGGATTCTCGTCATCAACCCTTGAGTTCTTATACAAATTTTCATGCTCATCACTACCATGCTTCTAAAGAAACTAGAATAATGGTATGGAATTCCCATGAATTAGTTTCTCTTGAAAATCCAAAATCCACACGGGTTACTCGAACACTGAAAAATATGGTTCCAATTCCAACTCTTCTGAATTCAACACATGGGAAAGATCCAGATTGAACCTTTTAAACTCAAAGACATGGAAAAACTCATGAATTTACACCAAAAGGGATGTATATGATTTCATTTATATCACCTTACTAACCTTTTTAGTGATCTCAAAAGTTCCTACATAAATCGGTGTTAGCTTCCATTGATTACCCAAGAGATGATGAACCAAAAAAGGTGAAACTTTCTAAAACAACCGCCTCTTACCAACATAAGACTTATAAATAATGTTCACCATAAAAAAATGATGCCTAATTAACATGAAATCATCATACATTTCTTTCACGAGGATCGATCCCAACAATGAGGTCATAACCCCCTCATCCCAACACAAAGTGGACTGACGTGACCAACCATAAAACACCTAAAAAGGATCCATTCAAATTGAGGAATGGTAGAAATTGTTATAAATAAACTTGAAAAACACCAAATGGATATCCCACGAGAGAAAGAAATCCCACACACATTTCAGAAGTGTGTCATCCATGATCTTATTCACCCGCTCTGTCTGACCACCCATTTCAGGGTGGTATGTTGTGCTCAACTTGATCTACGATACGATCACCATTTGAAGGACCTACCAAAACCGTGATGTATAATGGGGGTCCCTCTTTGAAATTGTTTCCTAAAATACACCACGAAGCCTCAATATCGCCCGAACATACAACCAACCCAACACATCCACTTTTTCTGAATCCCTAATCAAAAGTAAGTGGGATGATTTGGTCAAATGGTCAATCACTACCCAAATGAAATACCATCCTTGAGGTGTATGAAGTAGGCCAATAATAAAGTTCATGAGGATATCTTCAGACGTCCAAGTAGAAATGGGTAGTGGGTGAATCAAACTTGAGAGCCTTTGGTTCTTTTCTTTAACCTACTAACATGTATAACAATACGATACAAAGTTAGAAACATCACTCCTTATACCTTTCCATCAGAACTACTGCCACATAACATAAGACATATTGGTGGTACAAGGATGAGAAACCCATTGATATTTGTGGCTATTCTACATCACTGCCTTCCACAATGAAAACAATACCACCAATAGTTCTCTAAATCAAAAATCTCCCATAGAAGATAAAGACCATTCACAAAGCCCCTCCCCACCATATAGAAATAACATAAAACACTGGAAAAAATCATTACACAACTTCTCTTTCCAAATAAACACCAAAGGGAAGGTGTAGGATGAACATTTTCTACCAACACACCTAGATTTTGATCCTTGGTATCTATATGTTACAGTGAAAAAATACTCATAAAATTTCACTCATCACCAGACTACTTCACTACTTACACTGACACTTCCATACTCAAATCACCTTCCATGACATTTCCCTTTCCTATGGTGTGGATGATATCAAAATTGAGCCCCTAATTGTGCCCAACCCAACAACACTGCCTTAAATTTAGATCTTTTTTGGAGAAAATGTAATCAAAATTCTTAAGATCCAAATAAACCACAAATTTATTCCAAAAAACATAATGATTCCACATCTTCATGGAATGAATTACCACTGCTAAATCTAGGTCATTCATTGGGTAATTATTTTCATGTGGTTGGATTTGGAAAGAACCATACACCACCACATGGTAATCCTACATCAACAAACACCCAAGACCCGTACCAAAATAATCATAATATACAACGTATACCTTTCCAGATTCCGACAAGATCAAAATAGGGGCGGTGGTCAATTGATTATTTAGCTCCACAAATGATGCTTAACATTCTTGGATTCACTAAAAAATTACCTATTTTTAGTTAATAAGTTTTATTGACGAAGAATACTAATAAAAATACAGAACAACCCCCTTTTAATACCCATCCATGCCCATAATCCTCCTGATCTCAAAAACAATATTGGGATATTCCCAGAATATCGTTGCACTAACATTCTCAGGGTCCACCAAAACCCCTCACTCTTATATCACATATCTAAAAACTTCTACCTCCTTGATCTATAATGTGAATTTAGAAAACTTCACATAGATACAATGATCATGAAGGGAGCATAACACAATTATCAAATGCGGTTCATGCTCCTCATTGATCCAAGAAAATATCAGAATGTGATAAAAAAATACCATGAAAAATGAGTTGAGATACTGATGAAATACCCTATTCATAAGTTCCTTGAAGTCCAAATGAGAATTATATAACTATAAATGCATTAAAAAATACTCAAAATGGTCGTACATACATCATAATATTGTTTGGTTAAGAGCCACCTCTCAAACATTGACTTGTTGACACCTGAACCACAGATCAACTGTAGAGTAACACCTTGGCCCCTTATTTTAATAAAAAAGATTTTAAATATTGGGTAAATGGTACTTTTTTTATCGTCATGTTATTCAGAATACTGATATTAATACATAACTAGAGAGATCCATCGACCTTTTTTTCCATCTGAACTGGGGTATCCCAAGGTGAGATGCTCGGGCGAATGAATCCTTTGGATTCTAAATTGTCCAAATGTAACTTTAATTCCCACAACTCGGTGGGGGCCAAACTATAAGAAGTAAGAGATATAAGTTTTTTCTCAATTCCAAATTAATATTGAAGACAAAATCACGCCCTGAGGGAAAACCCAAAATGTCCAATAGAAATACATCTCGAAACTTGTACACCATGGGAGGTAATACAACTTCTGTATTGGTATCCCCACCCTCTCACATGAGTGATGAGATATTACAAGAGATATTTCCCAATTCTAGAAACGGAGGTCCAACACATCCCAAATGAGGACCCCATTCACCATGAAAAACCTAGGTACTTCCATTAGGTTCCAAAAAACAAACTCTTCTCCGATAGGAATTGTTGGGAACCTAAAAAAACACCATTCAATCCATACCAAGAATTATGTCAAAGTGTTCCATTTCCAAATCTAGGAAATCCAATTTTATCTCAACCCTAATACGATGAGTTCCACGATGGACACGTAAAAAAAATACTCCCTATTCTTACCAAGAGACATCACTAAATTCATTTTATAAGGCATAATCTTTGTTAAAAAATTTAACAAATCCTCAAAATAGGAAGAAATAAAATAAATAGAGGCACCCATATCAAATAAGATAAAAACTAATAATGATGCAATAAGAACAATACCTAAAACTATTGCAGTCCCTACATACGATTCCAATGGAGATCGATATATATCATGAAGCTTCCTCATCACTTATAGAACTTGAGAACAACCACTGACCTATGGATCTACCCTAAAATGAATCTTCCTAGAGGAATATTCAGACCTATCACCATGGTCTCCCAACTGAGAACCTATAATCCTAGATGGTCCTAAAGGGGTTAAAATCTCTATTAATGTTAAAGATCCTATATAACTCGGATATGAGAATTTTGTCTTACAAAACCATTAGAAGTTCCCCATATTTCCATTCTAATTGAAGTGCCTTGGTGGAGCTAATCAAATTAATCACATGTGCCCTACCTTCCAACACTAGTGGTACATGACTGACCCAGAACATAAATCCATAGACAAAGATAACCAGGAAGGATGGATTGAACAACCAAATCCCCACTTTTACAGCTTGTCATGATTCCTATTCTACTCAGATGGACTTCCACTACCCATTACTAAAACCACTATAGAGAAACCATACTTTCCTCTAAGATCAATTTCTACCATCATGGAGTGATCAACCACCTCAACATATGTATTCATATTGACCAAAAATACCTAAGATAAAACTTATATTCATAGAACCATATCAACATTTTGAGCCCTAAACTACTCATTGGAAATGACCTCAACTGTGAATCGAGATAACTTAATGAAATGGTTGGAATTATGAATCATAGTCTGATCTCAACGACGAAGTTCCAAAAACTCCTTGGTCTTGGTGAAGGCCATGGTCTCTAGGAAATAATTCTCATTGAATATGAAATTCAAATGCTTCCAACCCTCCTATTTTTTCTTCTTAGCTTGAACCACTGAGTCCCACCGCTTTCGATAGGGTCTTTCCAATATGAAAGAACCACACATCACCCAGACTGCCTCCGAAATGTCATGAAATTCATACATCCATTCAATATTCTCAATAAAATCTTCAATATCCTGGGAATCTATGCTACCCCAGAATGAAAGAGGATTATTCTTGAGGATGTCTGGGGGTTTTTCTTTTACAGGATTTGGTTCAGTTTTACCAACACAAGGACCATATCCCACTCTATGACCCAAATCTTGGAAACCTAGAAACACTACATACACTAATATTTGATTAATTGGAGAGGGAGAAATTTCATTGGCCTCTTCTCATTGTAAAATATGAATTACCTAGGGAGGAATCTTGTTACAAAAAATAAAAATAATAATGGATGACTATAAATGCACAATTCTGAAAATTTTTAGCAACCACAACAATTCTGAAACACTTCCATAAATCTAAAAAACCATAACCAACACAATAATGATCTAAACCAAACCAATCCACCTCTACCTAGTGTCCATAAATAGTATTCTACCTCTACATCTCCACTAGAGTAGAAGTCAAACCAAATCCCAAAATCCCATGGTAATCCAACTACTATCACGTGGCGTGTTGGACATACACCCCACTCACAACCAAAACCTGAATCCCCAATAATCATTGCTTCGATAATACAAGAATATTCCAAAATAATTGACCCAAAAGAGGGAAACCTGCTATGATACCATGATTTCATGAACCATGTTTTGTTGTCATCCAAACTGACACCTGACATGACCTATGGCATGTCTTGAAGGGTGTTACCAATCCCCACGGGATGAAAGTTAGTGTCTGTGTGTCCAAAATACACTGTGAGAATGATTTATCCCATGAATATAAAAATAATCAAACCATAAGAAAAAAAACATAAAATAACAGATAATCTCTGCGAAATGAGATACACAAATTTTTAAGGACAATGTTTTATAACTTTAACCAATACTAAGATTACCACAATGGAAGGGGAACCATGAAAACATCTAAAAAACTGGAAAGTAACAAGAATGCCATCACCCTCAAGACCGCACCACCAACACCTATATGAAGTGGATCAATAGAAACCAAATACACCATTATCACCATAGAACATATTTCCTTAACATTAGTTATACATAAAAATGTCTACATACACCAAAAGATGTATGTAGGGTGTGAGACAATGCTCAGTAGGGTGCCACCAAGAAGAAAGATTCCATTCTATAAAATTAAAAGAAAAATAAACTTGCACACTATCATAAGAAAATTTGAAATCATTTTCAAGGAATAATTTATGGATTTTTTTGTTTCATAAAACACTTTTAAGGAAGACCTGATTTTAAAATAAACTTTCTTTGAATGAAAAATGTACACAAGGTTTGTTATATACTGAAAGTTAGCACCACATGAGAAAAGAATCATGTTATATGAGATCACCATGGGATATCCATATAGGTAACTATAATAATTGGAACCCTATGAATCTCATACTTTGGTGATAAAAATACTCCAACCAACACCAATGGTGTTCTTGTGCACAAGCCACTATAGGGGATCACATCCCAAGGTCTAGTGGTCTCCGTATCATAAGTGAAAACCCAGAAAATTCTCTTGTATGATCCTCTAGAGGGGATTCCATCCCATATTATAGTGGTATTTAATAATATAATATGTTTAGTTAGTGTTTTATCATCAATACAGCTAGAAGAATCAACACCTCATCCTCTGCTGAATCAACATGCATTCTAGTTCTATTCTTCTTACTTAGGGACACGATATTTCGTTTATACTCAAATTCCATTTCACACATTACATAAATCATAAATATTACATACACATTCCAATAACCATAAAAACATAAAAAAGTAATCACATTTTATAATACAAAATTATTTAACAATCAAAGATAACATTGAAACAACCCTTTTTCTATAAAAACCACTTTTTTATTCACACACACACACACACACAAAGATAAACAATTTTAAAATAAATTTCTCAATTTTTTTTTACAATTCATGAAATAAGTTTGGAATCACAACAATAAGGTCACTTATAAAATCCAACCATTTCTATGGGAAATTCCCCTTTCGAATCCACACATAAACCAAATTCATTTTAAAAATGCTTTGCACCATTTTTATAATTTACGACACATTTAATGTGAAAAAAAATCAAATGCCCCAAAACATTTTTAAATTGGTAAAAAAAAAATTCAACAAATTATCACCCTTAAATAGATTTGAAAAAAACATTTTAGACTTTTCAAACAAGGAATATAACACATTCATGAAGCACCACATGGAGGAACACATGAATCTTAAACAAATTCATTTATAAAAACTAACTTTCATTACATATGAATTGAAAAAACATTTGAAAATATATTTTACACCACAAAAACAATACATAGAACACACTTTTAAGACAAATAATGAAATCCAAAATCATTTAATATTGTAAAAGCATATAATCACCTACCTTATACTTGGAATCTTTCGGAAACCGGTGTAAAAACACAACAATAGAACCAATAAAAATTGGTGAATCCTTGAGGATCCAAGTATAAAAACACCCAATGATTAATCCTTAAGAGGGCCATGGATTTGTTTAGGGAGCTCATAGGGATAAAAATACTACCTAGATCAAATTAGGAATGATTTTGGGTTAATTTTGATGGGGGAAAAGAGTAATTTTATATCTTTTATTAACATAGTCAGGTTTCACAGTTACCCACATAGTAACCGTGCATCACTTGCTATCCAAGAAGAACATGATTCTTTTTTTGCCTGCATAGTTTTACAAACTGTGTGGTAACCGTGTGTCCCTCACCATCCAAGAGCAACAAGGCTTCACAGTTTCCCAGAGAATGGTACATGGTTTCCGCTAACCAAGCAAAAACTATGTACCACCAACATCAGATCCCTAAAAATATATTTTTCTCCAAAAACTAATAGGGAACCCGAGGGATAAATACCATACTAAAAAAACAAAGGGACACCTAAGAAAAATCATGGATGTTTAAAGGTCTTCATAAGCAAATTTAGTGTCTTTGGTCAGTTTAGATCGTGTTTACTTATGTCTTGTATTTACTTTTATCCACTATAACTATGACTAGTCAATTTTTTTTTTACTATTTTCATTATATTGTTTTTTTCATTTAGTATATTTACTCCATCTTTGTTCTTGTATTTGTGAAAGGAAGAATTTTTCATAAGGTAAAACCATCGACCAATGTTTTCACAATAACCTAGAATTTATTTCCAGTATTTGGTGTTTGGGAGATACAACTAATGTTAGTGGAATTCACATCCCGCCTAGTCCAATGGGTTGGTGTCATGATATTTTAGTGAAAACAAAATTATATTGTCCTCATACTTTAGAACAAAAATAAATTATTTATTAATGACTTTTTGTATATAAACACATATTATTATAATTGAAATTTTTCATGGATTCTTAAAAATTTAATTATTAATATTTTTGTATCATTTATATACTATTATTAAAAAGGAATAAATTTTATTACATACAAACACATATTTTGTAGGAGGTTGGGTTGATTTTTTGAAAGGGCCTACTAGGAGAGTTTCAACTTTATATTTTTAGTATTTTTAGTATTTTTTAAATTAATATTATATCAATTAAATTATGTTGTACTAAATATCAATACTCGAAATTTGTATTTAAATTATGGTATTCTATAAATTTAAATTGTTATTATGTTAATGTAATATTTATAAAAAAATTAAAATTAATTTTATGTTTTCTTTTAGTTATTACAAAGTGATATAAATATAGATGCAAATAATTTTAAATATATGGTAATGGATTTTATCAATTCTAGATGTATCACAATTAAAGGGTAATTTTATCAATACTGAAGTTAGCACTGATAATGATGATCTTTTTTAGTGTCAAAGATACCACTCATAAAGGGATCCTTTATCAGTGCTATCAAATGTTCTGATAAATTTCACATTTCTCAGAGAAAAAAAGCACTGAGAGATCAATTATTAAATAATTAATTATTTCAAACTGTCAATATATGAATTTATCTATGTTTTTTATTGTTAACAAAAGTGTCCAAATTTTAGAAGTTCTCAAAACATCAACACTCTTTTTCACTAATAAAATATATATCTAGAATATTTCAAGGCCTTATCTACAGTAGTAAACCAATAAATTCACTTTTTTAGGATCATATATTATGATTTATTATAAAGGATAAATTTAATTAAAGAGGAATACATGAATAAATTTTTTATAGTGTTTTTATGGATTCATTTAAAGATATTAATTACACAGTTCATATGAGATAAATAAATATTTTCATTATTTCTAACCTAGAATATATTAATTCTATGAATATTTTTTTGTTATAATTCTATCATATATATTTAATAATAAAATAATTTCTTTCAATTTTTTATATTAACTATATTAGGGCTTTATACCATCATTTTAAGTGGAATATAATCTTTTTTATGATTATCTCACTCGTTTTATAAAATTTTTGGATATATATTTTTATAATAATAATGTTGGAAAAATGGTGTTCCTATTAAAAGGATGGTTTTCATGAATGAATTATTTAAAGAGATATGATATTTTTAAATATTTATTTTTAAAGATACCCATGAATTAAGGAGACTTAAAATAGATTGATATAACAAGAGTTTAATTGAGTAGTAGTGACATGCATATGGTAATATGGATCTAACCGAATAGTTATTCTTATAAAAATGGAAAACAAAACATCATATGTTGTTTTATTTTTTTAAATGGTGAAAATGAAATAACGAGTTTTTATATTTAATCATTGAGAGGATATGTTCTCAAAAAAGTTTATTTTTAGAGAAAAAATGGAATGAGGTTTGTGTGTGGTTTTCACATAGAGCTTATTTAAATATAATATTTTCAATTTAAGTTATAGTGTTTGCTCATTTTTTTTATTCGATTTTTTTTTGATTTTATATTTTTCGAATGGTTTTTCAATCCTATATGTTGGAGGGTTTTTACATTTTAAATATATCCATGTTAATTTAATTTTTTATGACAATGTTATAAATTTTTATCCAGTATTGTCCCAAAATTTTGACACATGAAATTATTAACATATAGTTGATTAATTATATTCAAATATATATAATAATAGTAATATTAGTAAGGTTCTTATATATTAAAAATGAGGGATTCATGTAAAAATATGTCTACCCATATTTATATGTTTAAAAAGAAAAGTTATTTTAATTTCGGGATGCTAAATTTTAATTCATTATATGACCCATATGTTAATTGATTTTCATTAAAGTTTACCATCAATTTAACTCAATTATGTGATAAATATAGGTAATTGTAAATTAGTTTTAATGCAATTACTGAAAATTTATGAGTTTATATATAGAGACAACTATATTATTTCCATGTTTTTGATGGGAAAATTTGAAATTTGTCAATGTTGAAATTTGGAATAACTTATAAAGGTTTATAGTCCAGTAATCATATTCATGGTTTTATTTTTTAAACCCAAATTATAAAAATGTAATGAGGATATTATATAAACTTGATCAAATTAAAATTTATTCATAAGAACAACCAAAAAAATTCAGGAATCAATTAGACATAGATGATCTATGTATTCTCCTAATTGTTAGATTATTTTTTTATTAAACATGAGTGTTCCTAGGTTAAGTGACTATATCAAAAGTAAATTTTATGTTTAAAAAATTAGTATCAGAGTGCCTCATGTTTAATAATTGGGAATTCATGTCGGTTTTCATTTTTGGATGAAATTACGTGGTACGTAAATTTAATTATACTTGATTCAATCGTATTAGAATTATAAACATGTTATAGTTTATATGGATTTTGTTACTCATGTTTTTTTTCAAATTTATGTGAGTGAGTTGATGTAAAATATTAATCCATTATTTTGTTATTATGGTACAAGTTAATGATATTATTTATATTAACATAAATTTTGGAATTTTATATTAGTTTATTTTCATGTATTCCTAATTAATGACTAAAAGACTTCATTATGGTAGAATTATATATGTTTAATTAGTTAATTTTTTTTATTGATAATGATTTTGGATAGATGAATGTTTTTAACATTTTTCATCCACTTCCTTTAAAATATGTGTATTTTTCATAAACTATTAGGAAATAAGAATAATAACAATTTAACTTATTAATTTGGACTTATGAATTATATTTTATAATATTATCATTTAAATTAATCTTATTTTATAGATTTTTCACAATATTTCATGAATTCTTAGAAACCAAACATTGGATTAAGATATAATATTTGGAATTGAGAAATTGAAACAAGTTGTTTCCATAGTAAACAATTTTATGGAAATTAGTTGCATTTTAATTAATCAAAAATAATTTTTATCAGGTTTATATTGGTATTTGATAAACATAGAGAATGTTCATTACATGAATTCATCACTTGAACACATATAGTGATAAATATGAGTTAATTGTTTATGTTTTACATGTGAATAATGAATGATCCCAAATGAATATTTATTATTTTGAATGTCCTTTTATCAATAATATTTGGTCACTATGCTATGTATATGAGTTACTATTTTACATTTCTATATAAAAAAATACTAAGGACATTCATAGTGTCCTTTGGTAGGGTTTTTAATCATTTGATATTTTTATAAGGGTTCATTTGTGATATGTATTTTGTATATTTATTTTCTTCACTATTATGTTTCATGTTTCACTTTTCATATCATTTATATCCTCAACCCCATACAAATTTTTAATGACATAAAATTTAAGGAATGAATTTTTTTTATTAATCAATTTCAATTTCAAGGGCCTAAACCTTGGGTCATGGTTTCCAAAAACTACTTATCTCTCTATTGAGAGTGATTATAATGATTTGAAAGAGATGGAATTTAGGGAGAAGTAAAATTATAGAAGTCTAATGGTCATAAATAATTCCATACCTAAATCATTTAAAAGAATTATATTTAAATTATTTGAAACAAATGAAGCATTCTCGTAGGACCTCAAAATATGGTTTTATAAGGATTAATAAGGATAAAACTAGCACAATCTTAGAAAATCTCATCTCTATAAAGTATAATTATAAATTTATTATATTTGAGTACATAATTGAAATGTATCTTCATGATTCCAAGACAAAATCAATCATGTTTGATTTTTATGAACACAAAAGTGTTTAATACTTTTTCAATTGTCTCCCAACATAGTTTTACAATCATAATATGAATTATTTCAAAAGGGCTCACTGTCCCTAATTTAGTTCATATAAAATTTAGTTTAGGGAAAATAAAAAATGAGGTCAGAAAACTCTGAATATTACCATTTGGATGGAAACTATAAGATTATAAGTAATATTAATAAATGGAAGAAGGATTTGGGTACTACAGATTAGGAACCATATAATAAATGAAAAATAAATGGAATAAAAGGAGAAAAGTTATTACTTCTATACTTCTCCATGTCATAGAAAAAATCTACATAGTAACTATTACAATAGTTATGGAGTTGTTTCATGAGAAAAAAATATAATATACATTTAATAAAAAAAATTCATGGTTTTAGAATATTTTTAAAGTTGTTATCATAACTTTATGATTCTTCAATGTGACATTGTAGGTAATAATTTTTAATGGAAATTTTCTCACTAAATGGTGAAAATAATTCATCTCTATGATGAGAACCTTGATGGGATATAAAAATATTATTAAATAATTTTTCAATGGTAGGATGATATCATCTTACTTGACATAGATGATGTTGGAAATTTGAGTTAGGTATCTTATAGGACATTGGGACATTATCACATGAAATTCACCCCAGGTAATCTACAAGAAATGATGTTATGAGAACAACCCCTGCTCAAATGAATTCCAAATGTTTTATGTATCATTGAATATTACTATATTACAATATGTGTAATAAAACTTTGAATTTAGGATTATTATTAATAAATATCATGAGTTATGAAGTTTTATATATTGAAAAAAATGATGATGACACATGCTCACGAGGAGGTATGATGTATTGGGTTTTTAATGATTTATATTGAATTAATAAATAAGTTGAGAATGTATTTTCCCCTTATATTATTTAATGAATGTTGATATCTCTAGTACATTTATAAGAATGGAATAACCTTATTAATTGAATGTTTATTATGGTTTTATCAACATGTTCATTCCATGAAATTGAAAGAAAGATATTCAATCATATAACTTGGTGACACATGCAATGGCACCTTATTGAAAAGTGATATCTAGAAAAAGGGATTACATTAAAAATTTATAATACTATTGTGGTTGTCATAATTGATAATTATAATCGTTCTCCATGGTTTTATAGACATATATTTAGATGTGAATACATGAATTTAGGAATTTTTGGCCTTATACTACTATGAAATAGGCCAAGAGGGTCACACACCAAGTGTATCAAAAAAATTGGTTAAATTATATATGAATTTAATATTAGAATAAGCATTATTCTCGAGTTTTAAAGAAGAATAATTATTTATGTATGTTTTATCACTTAAATTTGGTCATCAGTTTGTTGAGAGAATAAATATGTGAGTTGGATATTTAATAAATAATTATTTTCTATTTAAGTGAATGTAATATTTATTTAGTTATTGGAGAATAATGTAGTGATATTTATTTAAATATATATTCATTATAAATGTTTTAATAAATACCAAGGAGGGAATAAATACCCAGTTAAGTGTCAAGTAAAAAATATATATTAAAAATCATTTAAAGTAATAATAATTTATTTAATTAGAAAATGAAATTTATTTTATTGACGAGTTTAACTCATTTTAATTAAATAATTATAATAATATTTTTTTATATTTTTTCTCTAGAGAATAAGAAATTAACGAAGGTTCTATGTGTAATTATTTATTTTCTGACACAGTTTTATAAATACTTCATTATATCATTTCCAAATACATACCCCTCTATAGATTTTTCTCATCCCATGAGTGAAAATTATCTACAATGATCTATGAAATATAGAGAATAAATCCACCCCCACTCTCTTGTCCCTAAGAGAATCAAAATGACTCTTCTACCCATGAAGGAATTATTGTTTCTATCATTGGTGAATAATGAAAGTATTAGGATTATCGGTTCTTTTACCCGTAGATTTCTATGAAAAAATTCAAGGTTTTTTAAACCTCTGTGTATCATCACTAGATGGATTTTATGTTGAATACTTACATATAAATACATTACAAAAAAAACTGGACATCTGAATCTTAAATTAATAAATAATTTATCGATAATGTAATAAATTACCTCATAAATTAATTATAAATTTTATGTGATAATCGTATATTTTTCATATTGTGAGTGTTATATTCCTCTAGTTCTTTCGTTAATTTTAAAGAAGCTGATGAATATCCATTATTGGGAATGGGACCAACCAATTCCACTGCACTCTAGAACCAATAAGTCGTATCAGAGTGTTCTCATATTAATTTATAAGTATTTACTAATTGTTTGTTGATTTGTGATTTTTTTAGTTTTAATTTTTTATGTTCATAATTTAATCCCAAAATTTGATATAGCTTATTATTTTTACTTCTTATAACCGAGAACAAATGGATAATGAATACCATCTAGAGGATTAAAATGATTTTCGTAGTTATAAGTTGTGTAACTCAACTACACACTGTGTAATCTCACATGACATATTGTTCGTGTTGTATATAGATGTGATGTGTAATTAATTAATACAAACACAATGAGTAACTAATATACACAAGGTGTGTAATTAATTAATATAAATGTAGTGTATAATTAGTACATCAGTAGTGTATAATTGATATAAAAATGGTGTATAATTAAGACACACATTGTGGGAAATTAAGTATTAAATACATGGTGTAGAATTAATACACTTCCAGTGTATAATTAATTAATATACATGTGGTGTATAATTAATACAAATGAATTGTATAATTATTTAATACATATGTGTTTTTCAATTGATACACATGTGATGTCATACCAATTTACACAGAGTACACACCACACAGTGTTGTACATTGCGTGAATTAATTTGTATGAAAATTAGTTTCACCATTAAACCAAATTAACAAATGTTCTATTTGGCATAAGATGATAGTACATGAATTGTGAGAAAGTTTATAGAATAAGAAAAGGTTAATTAATTTCCACATTAAATTTGAAACTAAATGCCATATATAATTATAATTATACACTATGTACTCTATGGGAATCAAAACTGGCACATGCCACATACATTAACACATATCTTTGTGTTATCAGTTTTATAGTAAACAATGTTTAATTTATGTGATAATCCATGTATTATACATAATGTGAGATTGAATAATACATGATTATGACCAAGTGTTACATATTTTAAATGGGCACATGCTGTGTTTTCTCCATGTACACATCGTGTACCTAATTAACTCTAAATGAAATGATTTTTTTTGAAATTATAGTGGATGAGAATCTACTAGACTTTTCTTATGGAAATTAAGTTAAATGAACTTACTAAATTATTAAGATAACTGATTTATTAATTCAACATCATTATTATCTTAATTGAGAATGAATTGAAATTAATTATATATAGTCCAAAAACATGTATTCATTGCATGCATGAATGATCCCAAGATTAGACTAACCTATGTATTTGTTTTATTTCATTTAATTTAACTATTATTACATAGGTTTTAATAATAATAAATATTAAATTAAATTGGTGACCAATGTGTAAAATAACACAATTTTTCTTATTAGGTATGGATCCTTTTAATTTCTGACTAAACCCATATTAATTTGTCCATTTGGAATAGACCATAAGCTATGACTGTGAGCTAGTTGGGTTGTGTTTAGAAAGAAAGAGATAAAATAAATATAGGATGAATGAAGTCTAATTACACATTATGTAATTGCAATACACAATTTATATTCAATACATGACATGTAATTAACTAGGCATCCCATTTTATGTTTTTTAAAGGGGGTTTCCCTGGGAGGCAGACCCCGATATTTACATGATGTTTAATGAATTTACATTTTATGTAAATGCCTGAGGTTTTTTAAAAAAAAGAGTGCATGTCCCTTATTTTTATTAGTAGAATCCACCTTCTATCATTATTTACCTTCCATGCATAGTAGGTCTTCTATAGGAGAACCATTGGAACCCTAATCTTGGTTCTACTACTGTTTCTCTATATATACTCTGATTCGAGAACCCTCTATCACATTGGAGGTGTATCGATAAGTTCGTCAATCATTTATATCATTCCATCCTTTTTCTTTCTATCAAAGATTCTATTTTTATGTTGGCTCATATGACCTATTTTTATGAAATTGACATATTCTTCATATTTCTTCCAATTGAGGCAAACTAAGGATCGACACTAGACAAATAGAGTGATATAGGCTCTAGGCAGGTGGTTTATTATCTATCACTCAAGTATCACATTTTTATAATGTGTCATATGTTCTACATTCCAGTTTCCCCATGAGTTTCTCCAATAATTAATTTGTCCAAAAATAGTTGTAATGTTTTGGAACTCTATGACCTTGTTAGATCCAATCATCCATTTCCACCCTTCTAGGTGTGTATATGGATTGAATTGATAGTGTAAAATGCTTAAAAAAATAAACCGTCATCTAAATGGTATTTAAATGAATATGAAGTTAGAGATTTATTATGTAATGAATTGAATGTGAGTGGTGAAACCGCACCACCTAATTAAATGGAACTGTGGTTATGACCATGAACTAATTGAATATTAATGATTTTTGAATTACAAATTGTATCATCTAAAATAAATTGATTACTTATCATAATTAATTTATGGAAATGAAGAAACCTGTTAAATATGGTAAACAGATATGGAGAAACTTATTCAAGTTATATTTATATGGGCAAGGAGACCCTTATGATTTATTTATATAAGGGCTTGGAGGACCTTTATAATTATGATTTGGGGAAGGCATCCCTATACCGTGACACATGCATATTGTACCGATTATGTGATTCTTGGCATGAAATCCCCTATTCTACTGTGATATTGGATAAGGAATCCCTTACTATTGTGATATTGGGAAATTAATCCCTTGATACTCATTGAGAGATATTTCAGCATGTTTTAAGGAAGCTAGTGTCAACCTGGTTTCTTACAAAAACTAGAACTGCCCCTTTTTAAGTTCTTATTAATGATATTAATTATATATCCACAATATTAAATTTTATAATCACATAATAGATATTTATAGATTCCATTGGTGGTATCATACTCTGTTTATCTCACACCCTATCAGAGATGCCAATGGTACCAGGGCAGTTTATATGATTGTAGGTTAAGATAAGGGGAAATATCCTCTTATTGTTTTATGGATTCTTTCATGGATTAGGATGTGAGTTTGGTAGCATATTATTGGGATAGAGCTTGGGATTCTTGGATTTTTTTTTACTTTTGGTACCTTTTTTACATCATGAGATTTATTGACTGCCTGCTGCCATGAATACATGTTTTCCCTATTTTGTAGACACATGAAATAATTATCTACTGTATATGATTCATCTTCCTGATTTTGATTATCATTTAGTACATGGATGATTATTTTTTATTCTACTATTTGTTTATTTATCTATCTATTACCATAGTTTTCTACCATGAACATATGAAATAGTATCCTTAGAGTCATACTCTAGGTCCTCACTAATAGTAATAAATCTCTAGCATATGGGTAGGTGCAATTGAGGCCATGTGTCCCACCAGTTTGGGGAACATCTATGGGGAAGTAAATCATGGACATTACGAAGTGGTATTAGTGCCTTTTACTTTTCCATACTTACTATTTTGAGACAATAGATAGGAGATTACTAATGCTTTAAAACTTGTTTATAATCCATTCTTGGGAGTATATAACCCATATTTGGGTAAATATCGAGTTTCTTGGAATACGAATTTTTTCCTGCAATTCTACCTAGTATCATTGATTTGATTCCACTGTTGGGTGATGTATATGATATGGGTTATTATTAATGTTATGATTGAGTATTAAGTTTTATCCTTGGCCAGATGAGGTGAGATAACAGAAGAAGTTTTTATTCATCATTTTAAGAACCTATTAATATTCACATGAAATGCGTATTCCATTCCATATATGATGCATTACCTGACTGAATGAAATTGTTATATGTTACATATATGATATAAATACTAAATTTAATAATTCATTATGTAGGGTATTGAGAAAGATATTTGGTACATAGAGTGATTATCCTAACATAAATAGTGTTTTTCTACATATGCTATTGAAGAAAGACTAAAAATCCAACTATGGAACATTGATTCATGGACCATTGGTCACGTGAGATGGAATGTGTTAGAGTCTGGATTAGGTAGACTACACATTTCAATTCATAAGGCGTATGAGCGATTATGGGTTAGAAGTTGTGACCCACATGGTTCAACAATTCAATGAACGTTGTCATAAAAATATCAAATTATGTGAAATTGAAACATTAACACCCAGAGCATAACCTAGAATCTACATTAGTAGTGGGAAGTTGGTAGCATATCTTTTGTTCTATTCAAATATTTCAATCACCTAGACCCAACGCTTTGAGATGAAAGAGGGGTGAAACTATTGTATAGGAAGGATTATACCTATTCTATTCTTGTATTCGTTATGTTATCACTATTGAATCATATTTGAGGTTTGAATTTAGAATTTTAGGAGATATTCCACCATGAATTCCTTATCATACTCTTGGAGGGTGGTGAAGACCATACTTTGGTGGTGGTGGTTCATGATCCATCAGTGATACCACAAGTAGTTCCACATGTGGCACTCTTCCTATTCTGATGTGGCAATGATTCCTAGTTTTAATGATACTTTATGTTGATTATGAAGAATATACAATTATATTTGTGATATACCCCAAATATGGGAGAGTTAAATCATGAGTTCCACTAGAATCATCAACCCACATTTTAGGGGGATGGAGGACCACATGCAACATAGCTATGGCTCGAGACAGTTATGCCTATTTTAGAAAACCTAGAGAAACCTCCTGACAGGAGAATGAAACTTGCTACTTATATTCTATGAGGATCCACCAAACACTGATGGTATATTCTAAATCGGGCATCACAATATCAACAAGTGACTTGGAGGTATTTCTATTCGAGCTTCTTTGTTTATTTATTCCACAAGACCTCGAGGGATGATTATTATAGGAATTTTATGAACTTTAAACCTATTTATATGATAGGTATGGACTATTTAGCGAATTTCAAATATATTTAGTGCTTCATGGATATCTATACTTCTCATGAGCCAATAGAAGAGAGAAGATTCTAGGATGGCCTTTGGTATACTATTCATTATCAGGTAAACATTTTCGGATTGACTACCATTTCTAACAAAGTGATCCAAGACCTTATCACTAAGAGAAACCTGAGGGAAGAAGACTGTGTCATCCTCGGTGGTTTAAAACCTAGATATGGTATTGGTTTGACTAGCAGTCAGAATCAATGCATTGAGACTTCATGCACGAGAAGATACAAACTTGTGACACCGCATAACAATTATGTGGTTTTCCCCAATGTGGGAATATAAGGAATAATAATCCCTATTATCCTATATACCATATAAAGTAACAAGTCAATGGTAGATTGGGGAATATTCCAAATATTTGCAAGAGATTCCCATCTATTTTTTGTGGGATATGACCTATTCTAGTTCCATGTACAGTGGACTGATCTGTAGCACCACACTAGATAGGTAGCTAGATTATTACTGGCTATACAGATAGAGGAGGACATCATGAACATTATTTCAAGGCTTCTGATTTATAGCACTAGTATTACGGACCCAATCTAGGTAGTTAGGTTGCAGTACCAGACCAATGATCAGTCTAGATTTACGTAGTGTATCCTATACCATAAGAGCAATACACTGGTCTCTATTCCATTTTAGGTACTATTATATTTTCCTAAACTATTTATTCTTCTTTAATCGATACATTCACATCACATTCCTTCATATATTTTAATAATTAAGAGATCCTTGGTCTTGATGTTCATTATTAATCTGGATTTTTGAGACTTGACACTCCTTTGGGTATACATTACGAGAGTATATGATAGTGTAAAGAATTAATTCTTTAGGCAGGAAGCCGTAGTTTCTTTATAGACCTCTTTATCTATGAGATAATGGGTTTTGATATCATTATTGGGAAATACTGGTTGGTTCCCTATAATGCTGATGTAGATTTATATCATCAGAGGTTGTTGTTTATGTCACCATATAGTAGTAATTATTTTCATAAGGGTGAGAGGGATGTCTAGGGATATAGAGATGGGCGAAAGAATCATGGACTATGTGTACTGACTCCCCAACTTTCTAGCCTCTATATAGATGATCAAGGACTACATTAGATTCAATTACCTCCTGTAGTCAAGCGATTTTGGTATGTTTTCCCAGACAAATTTTCTAGACTACTTCTCAATAGAAAAGCTACGTTTAATATTGATATAATTCCTGGAGATGCACTAGTATCCATTACTCCTAATATGATATCTACTACTGAGTTATAGGTGCTCAAGCAATACCTAGAGGGTTTATAGGTCAAGTGTTTTATATATACCAGTACTAATCCTAGGGGTTTATCATTCCTCTTCACCAAGGAGAGAAAAACCCTTAGGCTCTGTGTGGATTATAGAAAATTGAACCAGATTATAGTGAACAATCAGTATCTCTTACCTTGTATATATGTTCTTATTGACCAGATCCGAGGAGTGATGATATTCTAAAAGATTGACTTGAGATCAGGTTATCATCAGTTACGAGTAAGGCATTAAGGTGTTCCACACAAGACATTCCATAGTCTTATGGATTATATGAGTAACTCTTTTTTTATTCAGTCTTATGAATGCACCTTCAATCCTCATGGATTTGATGAGTATGGTTTTCCATCCCTATCTAGATTCCTTTGTCATATTTTTGGTAGATGATATTTGGGTGTATTATCATTCTCGAAGTGACCATTCCACTCATCTAGAGATCATTTTGAATACACTAAGAGGGAACCAACTATATTCTAATCTATGTGAATATAATTTATGGATAATTGAGGTTCACTTACTAGGTCATGTTATCTTAGTGTCATTAGTTCAGTTAACCTAGAGAAGGTGAGAGATGTTGTTACCTGTGAGCATCCTATGAATGTGTTTTACATATAATATTTCTTGGGAATATCTGGTTACTACATGTGTTTTATATAGGACTTATCATGATTATCGGAACCTCTTCCAAGATTGAATGAGAACGGTGTGAATTTTATATGGGGTGAATCCTATGATACAACCTCTCCGATGCTTAAATAGATATTGAATTCCGTGATGATGTTGATTCTTCTAGAGGCAGGAAAAATATATATAATATATTTCCATTAACCTGATATTTGTCTAAGAGTCCTTCTAATGTAGGAATATTAAGTCATTGTATACGTTTCATGGAAACATAGGCCCCATGATTGTAATTACAAGATACATGGTCTCGAGTTGGAAGGTTTTGTTTATGCCTTCTGTTCTTAGAGGCATTAGATGCTGGGAGGGTGTTTTATGGTGTTAAAAATCCATAAAACCCACATGTATATTTTCATTCAGCATGACTTTAATATGAGGAAGAAAATATGGGTTTAATATTTTCAATACTTTGACGTTGATATTGCCTATATGTCTGGTAAGGTTAATGAAGTTTCCAATGTGCTAAGTAGGATAACTCATAATAAAATGGTTTAGGAGGCGACTAACAAATGGTAAATTATATCTCTCTTTTATGATATTCACATTGAGATTTAGGACCATCATGGATAGTCTATACTTGCATCTCGATCAATTATTTGTTTAATTATGGAGAGATTAAAGATGATGATGTTTTCAGATCCTGAAGGTTTGGTTCTATGAGATAGTATTCATGGTGAGGACTGGCCTCCTGATTTTTCTGTCATTGTTGAAGACATCCTATATATACATGGGTTTATCTAGGTCAATATAAACATGATATATGATCTGATTCATGAGTCACATGCTTCTCAGTGGGTAGTTAGACTAGGTTTCTCCAAGATGTATCGCGATATGTGATAACAATACTGGTGGACAAGGATGATGTAAAGCACCGAACCCACAGTTCTGGACATAGTAATATAAAAATAATGTGTATTTATTATATAAAATAGAAATGAAAATTTACATAGTTTTTTATACATTCTTGTACCATTTTTATTTTAAGTTTTTTAGAATTAGACAAAACCTACTATTTATTAAAGTTTTCAAAATTGATAACTAGTTGTTTTTTCATGAACTACCTTCTTATACAGTATAAACACCATTTGAAATTCAAATAATCCTATGAATAATATTTTAAAACATAGAGTGAGAATGAAAATTCATAGTAATGGGTATTAAATCCATTTGGGAGTAATTTTATTTGAAATATATAAATCTCACCTGAAAACATTTTATCAAATAAAATAATTAATAAAATAAATACATAAAATAGAAATTTCTATGTCAAAATCCCTTTAATTTAATTTATTCTTTGCAAAACCATTTAATTTTCAAAATAAATAAACTTTGGATATAATCCTTGTATTTTCCCTTTAATTTTTTTTTAAAATAATAAAATTTTATGGATTAGTCTAGATAATTGGAAGACCTTAAGAAAAAAAATGAGGCAACGATCAATATCACAGATAGGATAATGTCCCCATGAAGTCATGGGTTATAGATTTTGTCCTTTGGTTTTCTTTTTACTCTTCAATTTTTCATCAAGTGGGTTGTGTGTGGGTACAGGTACATAGGCAAAGGCCTCCCCAAGATTGTTACACCTTCAATGCTTGTCGCCATCCCCTGTCCCATGGAGGCGGGCTTGGGGTAGTTGTGGCTCGAGACCGGTAGGTTCGGGTCGTCACATCTCTAACTAATGATTAGAACACAATGCAAAGTTTTTCATTATAGTGCTATGTTTGTTTATAATTTTGATAGTAAACGTCATTGTCTCAATAGTACATCACATTACAACTGCCAACATAACTGTGGAAACATCTACTACAGATTCTTTAGTGACATCTACCAATATGAATGAAAATGCATATACTGGACCACTATCAACTAATGGCGTCACACACAGACTCACATGATTTCTATTGTCCTCTCTCTATGTAAATGGTTAATTCTGTTATCTTTAACATAATAGTACACAACACTTGTAACTGATTTCCAGACTAACACAACTGATGGATATGTAACTTCATATTTGACAACAGTACCTCAACATGATGCTCCTCAATCAAATACAAACATGTCTGGCTCATCATCCACCAAACATGAAAGGTTACTGCGGAGACAACTAATAAAGGAATGAAAAGTAGTTTGTATGTACTAATTTTTTGTTCACTATAGAATGTCCTAACTATTATGAATTTTTCAATATTTAATTTCATTATGTATTACATGTTAACATTGTCTAAAACAACTAGAAATGCTTCAGTTATATCTTTCGATGAGTCTTCTACTCAAATAACTAAAACGGTACCAAACTATGACATCACACGTCAGGTTACAGGTAAGCCTTTATCATTATTCTCTGTCAATTATCACTTCTATTTCAATTTCAAAAAAATAATTACAATACCATTAAAGCTACAGTACATAGATCACACAAATTATGGTGACTCTAATCTACTACTTATATGAAAATAGTAATTGAACAGTCATCTCCTCGACCCAATACAGACCTGAATTGCACGGAATAATCTATAGAAGAATGGTTACAGCGGAAACTCCTCATAATTGATCTAAAAATAGATTGTAATTTCTATATATTATTCAATTAAAATTAGTGAAATTATTAACATGATGTAAGAATATTGAATTATTACAATGTCCATAAAATCAATGACAACTCCTACTAGAATATCTTCAGTGACGTGTACCAATTAGTCTACTATTATAATTACTGCATCGCTACCAAAAATTTGCGGCCGAGATGGAGTCACACGTGTAACATAATCTCCTTTATGAATAGATGGTTAGCAGTTTTTAAATTTACCAGTATCAATTATTACTATTCATGGAGAAATAAATAATTACATAAATTACTAATATTTAACTTCTTAATTGAACACATTGTCGGAACCATCTGCTCGTCCAAAAAAAATGTGTTCAAGAACAAACAAACGAAAACAAAGACCACATGACACGACACTATCTCCACTACAATTCTATAAGTAAACTTTCAATGATTTTTTGATGAACAAAATGTTTGTTGTTTAAACTCTGCATTCACCATATAATAGTTCACTTAATTTTTTTCATAGCTTTAATGATTGATAAAGATATTTTGTCAGATGATTTTCCTACCTCCTCAACTGAGTAAGGCCAACAATTGTCTCTAAAAGTTGATATCCCTCTTAGTTCAATTTTTTTCTAATGTTTTCCTAAACAAACAGAATCAGTGATACCAATTATTTTCATGATGACGAAAATATAGGTATGTAAATTAACAATATTCTCTATACTTATAAATCAAATTACGGTTATTTTTTCCAACACATGTGAACCTAACATTTCTTGTTACAGAAAACTCACTAGAGAAGGAAAATGATGAGATCACAGGTTAGTGTGATTACTAAACCTACATTACTGGTTCTATAATCAACCATCATCCTCTCAGATTATCACTATGATTTTTATTAATATATTTTCTATTATACTGTTTGTCAATCAGGTTATTTGGATATTTGTGACCCTTCTAAAGTCTGTCAATATTTTCACTCTTTTATGTGGTTTGATTAGAGAAATAAGAACTACAACGATAGAAAAAACCTGTGTTTCTCACAACGCTTCTTGATGGGAAAAATATATTTGGACTTACTACCGTCATGTCCTGTGTACCTTAGGTTGTTGTATTCAATCTAACTACCGTTGAGTCCTAATATTTTCCAGACCACATGCATGTTTACAAATCAATGTTTGCATTGACGTCCATGGGTGGAAAGGTAGATAGGACATTCAACAATGGTTGAGTTCCAAGTATATTCAGACCACATGGACAAAACTACCATCACATTGGTAGTTTATGTCCACCTAATGGACATCTGTTGTGGTTTTCACAACAATACGTGTACGATACTGCACATGAATGTCAGAATAGGGTCCATGGAATTGGGTATCAGTATATTTCAACATTATGTACTAAATTTTCAAACCATTCATCATTTAATATTAGATAATAATGTGATTGATGTAGCTTTGATGCTAGTAATCAATATTCGGTTAATGACGACAATATTGTACTTAAACTACAATAGATGCTACATGAGCACAATGATTTTCCTCGAGAATTCATAAGTGCAATGTATATTATTAATCATAATGAGGAACCAACATTAAACCTATGACTATTTAAAAGAAGACATAAAAGTGAAGCCACATATAACCTACCGAACACATCTGAAATTTCTATGCTGACTGTCAGTGATGTTGAAGATCTCAACCAAGAACGTGATATCATCATTCAAAGGAAAAGTGGAGATTTAGAAAGAGTAGATGAGATCCACCCATTATATATTCCATTTCAATACCCCTTTATTTTTACAGGAGGTCAGGATTGATATGTTCACAATGTATTGCATCAAGCTACTCCTTTCACAACAAGTACTGCACTCAATAAGGTAACAGTGAGTGAGTACTTCTCCTTTCACTTGAAATTTCGTCAAAATAGTGTCTCAACCTTATTTCTTTGTAGAAGACTGTTACATCAGTTTATTGTTGAGTCGTATACATTGATTGAGTCTCAAAGACTATCTTTCATTCCATTCAATAATAAAAGCTTGAGGGTTGAATTATTCAATGGGTTGAAAGATGCATTTCTACGAGGTGACTGTGAAGGGTTATCCTGTGGCAAGAATATCTTTTTACCTTCATCATTTATTGGTGGACCCAGGTATATGATTCAGAATTACCAAGAGGAAATGTCTATTTTTAATTGGGAAGGGTATCCAGATCTATTTCAAACATTCACATGTAACCCTATGTGGTCTGAAATTACTCGATTTGTTAGAAATAACAATCTTCATCCAGTTCAATGCCCTCTGATATTATCTCGATTTTTCAGAATTAAGGTTGATCATCTAATGAAAGATTTAAGAGAGGGATATTTATTTTCAAAATCATGGGCATGTAATGATCTATATATTAAATATTTATATTTTTTTTAATTTATCTCTTACATTATATTATCTTATATTAACGGTCTATAACCCTATTTTTCCCATGTAGTTGTTCGAACTGTGGATTTTCAAAAACATGGCTTGCCTCATGCCCACATCCTATTATTTCTCTTCCATGAAAACAATGTTAACACTCCCGCAGATGTTAACATAATAGTTTGTGCTGAAATTACGAAACACTGTGCATACCCCAAGTTGCATGAAGCTGTTAAAAATTTCATGATGCACAGCCCTTGCGGTGATGCCAACCATTCCTACCCTTGTATGAAAAATGGAAAATGTACAAAATTTAATCCAAAAAAATTTGGCACAAACACTACAGTCAAAGAGAATGGTTATGTGGTATATCGTAGAAGAGATGATGGACGTATGGTTGTTATAACTGGCATGCCTTTAGATAACTAGTTTGTGGTACCATACATCATTATTTTTCTTTTACAGTATCAAGATCATCTGAATATTGAGGTTCACAATATATCATATTCAATCAAGTACCTATTCAAATATATTATCAAAGGGAATGATCATGTTCCAACATCACTCCATGTGAGAAACAACAGTGATTTCCTAGACAACAATGTGGTTGAGATAAATATTTACTATGACTTCCAGTACATAACTCCTTTTGTGGCTTCATGGAGAATGTTTTCTTTTGATATACACTTCAGATATCCACCAATTGAGAGGTTAAGTTTCTATTTACTAGGACAAAATATATTTAATTTTAGTGATAATGTTAATATTGAAGATGTCCTCACTCATGGAAATATTAATGAATCAATGTTCACTGCTTGGTTTATTGAAAATCAAACTCACCTAGAAGGTAGATGTCTCAGTTATGCAGAGTTTCCAACTAGATTTGTCTCCCACTAAAATGAAAAAAAGTCCTCGAAAACAAGGATTCAGTATTGGTTGACTATACTATGTCCCTCCAATAACTACATAGTTTTTTTACTTGTGGTTACTTCTAAAAAAATAAATGGAGCGACTTCATATGATGATATGAGAATAGTGAAAGATATTGCTCATGACACATTTAGAGGGTTCTGTTATTATTTAGGACTAATAGAAGATGATGCTGAATTTATTGAAGCTCCATGGGAGGTGACATCCAGGGGAATGGGACATTGTTTACAGAGGCTGTTCACAAGCATGTTATTTTCAAATAACATATCTCGCCCAGACATTTTATGGAATCAAACCCGTGAATTTCTTGATGAATATATTCTATATTCCCAAACACGATGGCTACAAATTTAAGGTAATTATATATGTTTCTCATTATATTTTAAAAAACAAAATTATGTTGTTTATTTACAGTTTTTGATGAACATAAATACCATCAAGATAATTAATCCAGATTATCACTTAATTAAATGACTCCTCAGCTGACTGCTGTATTATTCTATATTATACTCTTTTAAGAGTATTTTTCTCTATAATCTACCCATTTTTAACTTCAAGATTGCATGCTACTTACTATATACTCTCTGATCAGTTCATTCTACATCATCTATGTTGTCTTTCAATTATTATAAATTATTTTAATGATCAGATATAGTTTATTTTACACTGATCTGAAACTATATGCATCATTTTTGTAGATTTGACATTGATAGGTTATCAGAAGCATATTTATTCTCTCCTT
Source organism: Viscum album (assembly GCA_963277665.1). Taxonomy (NCBI): domain Eukaryota; kingdom Viridiplantae; phylum Streptophyta; class Magnoliopsida; order Santalales; family Viscaceae; genus Viscum; species Viscum album. Next base: position 733,071,127 of record OY728155.1, read on the forward strand.
GAAATTTAGAAGATTTTATAGAGCAATGGTACTTGTCTCTAGTTTTATCCTCCTATGTCAGTTCCAGATTCTGTAATTGACAGTCGTCTAAATAATTTAGTTGTAGAAGAACTACATTACAATAGAGAGTTACTTCAAAATGAATATAGAACTAAACAGAATATTCTTACCAATGAACAGAATCATGTGATCAATGTCATTTTGTCTTCACTATCTTCAAATTATAGAGGTTTCTTATTCTTACATGGATATGGAGGCACGACTGAAACCTTCATTTGGAAAATGCTAACATCTTTGCTGGGGTCATAGGGATCTACTGTTCAAGCTATTGCTTCAAGTAGAATGAGATCATTATTGCTTACGGGGGGATGAACTACACATTCTAAATTTCATATTCCAATCTCTATTACTGAGCAGGCAGTTTACAATATTCCGCAAGGTAGTGATCTGGAGGAACTTCTACACATGAAAAAACTTATTATTTGGGAGGAGGTGTCTATGGTTCGTAAGTAATGATTTGTTGCTCTAGACCATACTCTAAGAGATATAATGTCAGTAAGAAATGTTAATGATCTGAATTAGCCTTTTGGTGGTCTAACATTTTTATTGGGGGGGGGGGGGTATTTCAAGAAAATACTATCGGTAATACCTGGTGGTAACAGAAGTGAAATTGCCTTTGCAGGTATTAATTCTTCATATCTGTGGCAACACTGTTCGGTCTAAACTCTAAAAAGGAACATGAGATTGCATTCGGATACATCCAAAATTAATTTTGATGTTGTCCATGAGTTTGTAAGATGGACCTCAACAATCATAGGAGGTAGATTTGGAGAACCCAATGATGGTGAATCATCCATCCAAATTTCTTCTAAGTATCTTTTTACTAACTCTGAAATTGCTACGGCTGCAATTATTTACCATACATATCCTAATTTCACTGACAATTATTGTGATGTCTCCTATATGAAAGACCATGTATTTTTATATCCAACCCGTGATGTTTTTCAACAAGTAAACGATTACATGTTTTCTCTCACTGACTCTGAGAAGAGAGATTACATCAGCTCTCATTCAGTTTGCAATTCCAGTTTCAATACTGATAGGGAAAAAACATATACAGCTATGAAATTTTGAATGGAATCAACATCTCTAGGTTGGATGGCCACAAAATCACACTACTGATTGGTGTTCCCATTATTTTACATAGAAATGTTGATCAATCTGTTGGTTTATGTAATGACACCCATATTATTGTTACTCATTTATGTGATAAGAGAAATTTTTTTGAGTGTCTGTATTTTGGGGTATTCGACTTTATTCCAAGACTAACTATGAAACACTCTGATGATAGATGGCCTTTCAAAATACTGAGAAGGCAATATCCTTTAACAATTTCTTATGCAATGACTATTAATAAAAGTCAAGTCCAATCATTTTCTTCAGTTGGGTTATATCTTCACAATCCTGTGTTCTCTCATGGTCAATTATATGTTGTGGTTTCTAGGGTTACATCCCCAAATGGTTTGAAAATATGAATATAGGATAACACTGACACATCTACTGGGTACACACATAATATTGTGTATAAAGAAATATTTGATAACCTTTCTTAGGTATCATTTAAATTAATCTATTTATATTTTAATATGGATTGCCTATGCATTATGTCTACTTCGATGAATTCTTTACGTGATTACTATATTTATATTTTAAATATTAAATGTAACTGTCTAGAGAATAAAAATGTCATGATCAATAACCCTATTGAATGAGATTGCACCAGAGGACGATGAGAAACTACAGATTGATGTTCGTTTGTTGAACATGTGGTGCAATTATTCACCCAAATCATCCAATGATTTCTTCACGGTTGATCTAATACTATGTGACAAAAAAGTAAGTTTACGTTACATGAACAACTTTTGATTTATTTCCATATTGTTCTGTTATGTTCTGTACATCTTTCAACATTTACACATGTTGTACCTCTCTGTCGTCTGTCATCACTTTTCATTACATACTAACCTACTTTTTAATATAAATTATTTAGGGAACTAAGATTTAATGTAAAATAATTAATCGTCAGCTTATCTTTAAGTACAAACATTATTTCCCTGAAGGAATGTGCTATATCAAACAAAACTTCCAAATAGATTCAAACTAATGGAATTACTTGGTAAGTAGAAATCCCTGTAGAATCATGTTTAAGTCCATGAAATTTATTCGACCATGTGATGCAGACATACCATTTTTTAGTTTCGACTTTACTTCATATGATGTGATTATTCAAAGGAGGATTCCAGAGAAACATTTAATAGGTATATTTCATTAACAACTATTTGTGAATATTATGTGTAGTTGAATTCAATAAAATTATGATTACAATAATATCTGTATCATCCATAACTTTTACAAACTAAGTTTATTTCAGTTATCTTTTTTTTTAAAAAATATTGGACATCTACGTTACACACATCCAGTGCAATCTACAGGACATTCCAACCAGTGGATACAGATTCTTCTAGTGGATGACATTTCATTAATTTTCTACTCTTACTATATTTCAATGAAGTAAAAAAAATTAAGCCTTACTATTGCTTTATTTCCCTACAGAGGTATGAAACTTACCATTAGTTTATGGGGAGACTTTGTGAATGAAATGAAAATTTATTTGGAAAATAATAGAGTCATCATCCATTATTATATTACAACTTTTACATGTGAAGTGACTAAGAAGTATGGTTTCTAACTACATTGTTCATTTTGAGCTCCTCGTAAATCTTTTTTCTTTTGAATAGGTTGATTTGAAAGTCTATTTACTTTAAATCATTTCAATTGTTTCAAACTTCTTATAGCGACTGTTATTGTGACAACAACTATTAATGCTACAAAACTTCTATACAACCAAGTTATTTTAGAAGTAAACTACTTCAAAAGAAGGCGACCTTTCAACTAATCTAGATTATGTAATTTTAAATTTTTATCTTTTTAAATCTAAAATCTAATACACAATGGTTGTTAATATTTTTTTTAAGTCTGTTATTGTATATTTTTCAGGTTTGGGTTGGTAGTTTAATCACAGTTCAATACTCCTCCATAGATAACTGGAAACCATCCTACAGATGTACTATATTGAGACAAAAAGAAAACTATTTCAGATGTCAAAAACTGTATAGAGGTAACAAAAAGAGATCTGAATTTTGAAAATTCAATAATCACTGTTTCGAATTATTCAATTATGTCCTCAGCTAATACGTATATTTTTTGTACTCAATATTTTATAGCCTACACGATGCATACTTGTTGAAAAAAATTCAAAGCACCTACAGTTGGGTTTTTAATTCATGCAATTCTTTTATGAAGAAATCACACCTTTACGATGATAGAATTTATCGCCAAACTTTTAAAGTATCTCCTCATAGCACTACTCCTAGGTTACGTTCATTTAAATTATTAAATTTCTTATTATCAATTCCGTACATTAGAACTAATAAATTAAAATACTTATTGGTACTGATAGTGCGGTCATCATTTTATATTCAATAGATTTATAGTGAAACTAAAGGATACTAATAACACAGACTCACTTTAAATAGTTTTGTTTGACAAACAAGTCATGCAATTCATACACAAGATAGTTGCTGAGTTGAGAGCTACTTTGATATAGGTAAAACCAAGTTTATCCATCATGTCAACATATTTTAAAATTATTATTCCCAAAATTGAATATTGTTTGATAACCAGGACGACGTTGAATATGGATCTCCTCCAAAACTGAAAATTTTAAAATCAAAGACAATGGTATTATCAATTGAAATATCAAATTTCATTATTCAAAATCATCATCGTTCAACAGAACAAAACACATACAAGGAAATTTTCATTAGTGAAAATGAAAATATTAAAGATTCTTCTTATGTTCCATGGTCCTTTCCATAGTGGGTATTAATATGATGAAGGAAAATCAAAGGCATCATGGTCATGGTGTGAATCAACACACTCTGCTTATGATAATCTAGATTTTTAAAATTGCAAAAATTATAGGTAAATCATATGGGGTAGTTATTCTATTTTATGGGAAACCTTGTGTGATAATTATGGGGGATTCAGTAAAGTATTTTTAGTTGAATACTCCAAATAAAACCACTCATTATTCCTTCCACTAGGAGGGTGATCAAATCATGTGATATTAGAGTTGAATTTGGAGGAATCTTCTCTATCAACTCTTATTCTTCTTTGTCACTTATTGATAAATGCATCAAAGGTAGTTGGATTCTCTCTTTATCCAATTCTATCTATAACTTTATGGTTAATATATTTAATGTTTATTTCCTTTTTGTTAATGGTAGATTCTATAAAAATTCTCTTAAAAGTATTTCTCTTGTATGTTCATTTTTAGAAATAATGATTTGGAATATTTAAATTTGTTTTCGTGGTTTGGGATGAATTCATGACTTGTATGTGGAATGAATTTTTTGTTGAAATTTGGTTCTTAGTGATAAATTTTGGGGAATGAAAATAAGAACTACCAAATAATAACTTTCATCAGGTGGAAAAGTAATTTTCTTATGAGTTTTGTTTGATCAAGAAGTGTCTTTATATACCAGGGATGAACTTATTTTATTTCTATGTTTTCATTAAAAAGGAGGTGGTGAATTACAGGGGTTATTTCACTATATTTTTCTATTTTTGGTATTACAAGTACATTTGATGATGTTACTATTTATTATATATATTTATGTTTTTTTGAGATAACTTATTCTTCTCCTTGTGGAATATGTGGGAAGTCCCTAGGGATTATCTAGTATGTTTTATACTCAGTTTATGTATATGAATCTTGGTATATATGAAAACAATATTTATCTTGATATAATTAGGGTAAATATTTCAAACATCACTAGTGGGGAACAATGAAGTGGTGGTTATTGTATGAAGAGTTTGAAACATTTAAGGACTTATGGGATTGATTATGAAGTCGTGATTTCGTTAACCAAGTTAGGGTTCCATCAAAACCCACACCAGACCCAGATTGTGGTATGGCCTAAAGGGAATTCTCTATCCCTAGAGGCTAGAAACTAGTTCCTGGGAATCAGCAATACACTTAGGGAATGTTTTCTCCCATGAATATAACATTAAAAAATCTATAAGAATAAAAAATCACATAACTAATAATCATTACAAAACAATATGCAATAGTTTTTAGATTAATGGTTTTACAAATTTAACCAATACTATGAGTGCCACAATGGAAGGGGTACCGTGAAATCATCCCAAAACAATCCACGTAACAAGAAGTGCGTAACCTTTAAAGCACTAGAACCAACACATGTATGAAGTGGAACATTATAAATAGGATCCACCATCACCACAAAAAACATCTTCCCTTTACTCGGGTCGAACATATCAAATTCTACAAACACCCAAATATGTATGTTGGCTGTGACCCAAAGACCATTATGGTTCCTCCCAAAAGAATGATTCCATGAAATACAAATAGATGATAAATCAATATGAACATTTCATAATAACCTTTAGAATCATTTTCAAGGAAAATTTAAATGAAAACATTATCAGTAATTTTTTTAAAGAGAGACCATTCACAATATAAACATTATTTGAAACCACAATGCACACATGGTTCACCGTATACTGATGGTTGGCTCCATATCACAAAAATATCCTATCATAAGAGATAACCATGGAAAATCCCTATAGGTAAATAGCATGATTGGGACCCTATTAATCTCTCACCTCAGTAATAAAAATCCTCCAATCAAATAAAACAACATTCTCAGGCACAAGACACTAGATTGGATCACATCCGAAGGTCTAGTTTTCTCCATATCAAAAGAAAAAACCCATAGAATTATTTTTCATGAGCCTCTAGATGGAATCCAATCCCAGGGTCTAGGGATCTATGGTCATATCAGATGTTTAGTTAGTGTTGTATTGTCAATCATGCTAGAAGAATCTGGGCCTCATCCTCTTCCGAATTAATTAATGTGAGAGTTATAGTCCATCCACCTAGATAACCTAGATTTATTTTTTGATAAAACTCCCTCCCACATATGACATAAATAATCACTTTTAAAATCCAAAATTACCTAATCATAAAAGATCACATTGAAACCACATTTTTCATAAATAAAACCACATTCATATTCACACACACATCAAAACCATTTTAGAATACATTTTCACCACTTCAAATATTCATAAAATCTATTTAGATGCCCAAGAAGAAGGGAAATTATAAATTCCAACCATTTCCATGGGAAACACTCATTTTAAATACACACACACACCAAATTCGTTTTCAAACATTCTTTTCACCATTTTTACAATTTACAACCCATTTAAGGTACACAAAAAAGAATATCACATGCCTGAAAACTCATTTCTCTTGGTAACCCAACTTTACACACATTGAAAGATTTAAATCTATTTGAAAAAAAATTTCAAACCTTTCACACAAGACATATAATAAATTCAATAATAACCACAACTAAGTAGACATGAAACATAACCAATTTCTTGTAAGAATTTTTTTTCATCACATATGAATTTCAAAAAAAATTTAAGAAATATTTTTCACAGAAACAATATCAATACTACACACTTATAAAACCAAGAGAGAAAGAAAAAATCATTTAAGGTTATAAAATTATTGAACCACCTACCTCACACTTGGAAACTTCTAGAAACTAGTGGAAAACCACAACTGCACCACCAAGAGACTTTAATAATTCCATGATGATGTAAGGCCAACATCACTGAATGAATGATGCTCAAGAGTTGACAGAAGGTATGGAGGGAGATATAAGGTACTCAAATACCATAAAGATTATATTAGGGCTGATTTATGGTTAAATACCATGGGGGTAAAGGAGTAATTTTCTTGTTTTTAATGTCCATGATAGGTTGAATGGTTAGATAACACAATTTTCCAAAGTGTTCAGTAATCGTGCATCCCTCACTATCAAAGAGGAACATGATGTATGGTTATCTCACATGGTATTCCAAACCATGCGGCAACTGTTCGTACCTCACTATCCAAGAGGAATGAGGATGCATCGATTCCTAGAGAATGTAACATGGTTTACCCTAACCATTCACTAACCATGTTCCGCCTACTTTTGAGCCCATAAACACAATATTTCTCCAAAAAATCATGGATACACCCAAGGATAAATACTAGACTAAAAATAAACAATCTAATAACTGAAAATAAAATCGAAGGTGTGATAATTATTCCCACCATAAAATATTTCTATCCAAGAAAGTCACTCTAATGTTTAATCAGATAAAAAAATGGATTCTCCTAATCAACCCATGAGTTTTTATAAAAAGTCTCATTCTTATCACTACCGTGCTTCTAAAGAAACTAGAATAATGGTATGGAATTCCCATGAATTAGTTTCTCTTGATAATCTAAAATCTGCACAGGCTGCTCGAACACCGAAAAATTAGGTTCCAATTCCAACTATTCTGAATTCAACACATGGGAAAGATCCAGATTGAACCTTTTCAACTCAAAGACATGGAACAACTCATGAATTTACACCAAAAGGGAAGTATATGATAACATTTATTCCACATTACCAACCTTTTTAGTGATCTCAAAAGTTCCTGTATACCTTGGTGTTAGCATCCATTGATTTCCCAAGAGATGGTGAACCAAACAAGGTGACACTTTTTGAAACAACCACCTCTTAACAACATAAGACTTATAAATAATTTTCACTATCAAAAAACGATGCCTAATTAACATGTCATCATTATACATTTATTTCATGAGGATATATCCCAACAATGAGGTCATAACCCCCTCATCCCAAAATAAATGGGAATGACATGACCAACCATAAAACACATCAAAAGGATCCATTCAAATTGAGGAATGGTAGCTATTTTTATAAAAAAACTCAAAAAACACCAAATGGATATCACACGAGATAAAGAAATCCCACACACATTTCAGAAGAGTGTCTTCCATGATCTCATTCGCCCACTCTGTCTGACCACCCATTTCAGGGTGGTATGTTGTTCTCAACTTGATCTGTGATCCGATCACCTTTTGAAGGACCTCTCAAACCTGTGATTTATAATGGGGGTACCTCTTTGAAATTTTTGACTAAAACACACCATGAAGCCTCAATATCACCCGAAAATACAGCCAACCCAACACATCCACTTTTTCTGAATCCCTAATCAAAATGAAGTGGGATGATTTGGTCAAATGGTCAATCACTACCCAAATAAAATACCATCCTTGAGGAGTATGACGTAGGCCAATAATAAAGTCCATAGGGATATCTTCTGACTTCCAAGTAGGAATGTGTAGTGGGTGAAGAAAACTAGAGAGCCTTTGGTTCTTTTCTTTAACATACTAACATGTATAACAATACGATACAAAGTTAGCAACATCACTCCTTATAACATTCCATCAGAACTACTGCCACACAACATAAGACATATTGGTGGTACAAGGATGAGAAAACCATTGATATTGGTGGCTATCCTACATCACCACCTTCCATAGTGAAAACAATACCACCAATAGATCTCTAAATCAAAAATATATCATAGGAGATAAAGACCATTCACAAGGATCTTCCCCACCATGTAGAAATATCACAAAACACTGAAAAAAAATCATCACACAACTTCTCTTTCTAAATCAACACCAAAGGGAAGGTGTCGGATGAAAAGTTTCTACCAAAACCCCTAGATTGTGATCCTTGGTATCTATATGTAATAGTGAAAAAATACTCATAAAATTTCACTCATCACCAGACTACTTCACTACTTGAACTGACACTTCCATACTCAAATCACCTTCCACCACATTTCCCTTTCCTGTTGTGTGGATGATATCAAAACTGAGCCCCTAATTGTGCCCAACCCAACAATACTTCATTATATTTAGATCTTTTTGGGAGAAAATGTAATCAAAATTCATTGGATCCAAATAAACCTCAAATTTATCACCAAAAAGATAATGATTCCACATCTTCATGGAATGAATTACCACTGCTAACTCTAGGTCATTGGTTGGGTAATTATTTTCATGTCGTTGGAGTTTGAAAGAACCATACACCACCACATGGTAATACTGCATCAACAAACACCCAATACCCGTACCAAAATCATCATAATATACAATGTATACCTTTCCAGATTCCGACAAGATCAAAATAGGGGCTGTGGTCAATTGATTATTTATCTCCACAAATGGTTCTTATCATTCTTGCATTCACTAAAACATTACCTTTTTTAGTTAATAAATTTTATTGATGAAGAAAACTGAGAAAAATCCAGTACAAGCCCCTTTTAATACCCATCCATGCCCATAATTCTCCTGATCTCAAAAACAATATTGGGATATTCCCAGGAAATCGTTGCACTAACATTCTTAGGGTCCACCAAAACCCCTCATTTGGATATCACATATCTCAAAACTTTTACCTCCTTGACCTATAATGTGAATTCATAAAACTTCACATAGATACAATGATCATGAAGGGAGCTTAACACAATTACCAAATGCGGTTCATAATCCTCATTGATCCTGGAATATACCAGAATTTCATAAAAAATACCTCGAAAAATGAGTTGAGATACTGATGAAATACCCTATCATAAGTTCCATGAAGTCCAAATGATAATTATTTAACTACAAATGCATTTCCAAATACTCAATGTGGTCGTATCTGCATCATAATATTGTTTTGTTAACATACACCTCTCAAACACTGACTTGTTGAAACCCGAAACACAGATCAACAGTAGAGTAACACCTTGGCCCCTTATTTTAATAAAAAATTTCATAAATATAGGGTAAATGGTACTTTTTTTTATCATCATGTTATTCAGCTTACATATATTAATACATAACTAGAGAGATCCATCATCCTTTTTTCCCATCTGAACTGGGGTATCCCAAGGTGAGATGCTCTGGAAAATGAATCCTTTGGATTCTAAATTGTCCAAATGTAACATTAATTCCCACAACTCGGTGGGGGACAAACTGTGTGAAGTAAGAGATATAACTTTTTTTCTCAATTCCAAATCAATAATGAACACAACATCACGCCCTGAGGGAAAACCCCAAATGTCCTATAGAAATAAATCTCGAAACTTGTACACCATGGGAGGTAATACAACTTCTATATCGGTATCCCCATCCTCTCACATGAGTGATGAGATATGACAAGAGATATTTCCCAATTCTATAAATGGAGGACCAGCACCTCCAAAAATAGGATCCAATTCACCATGAAAAACCTAGGTACTTCCATCACGTTCCAAAAAACAAACTCGTCACCGATAGAAATTGGTGGGAACCTAAAAAACACCATTCAATCCATACCAAGAATTAAGTCAAAGTGTTCCATTTCCAAATCTAGGAAATCCAATTTTATCTAAACCCTAATACGATGAGTTCCACGATGGACACCTAAAAAACATACTCTCTCTTATTACCAAGAGACATCACTAAATTCATTTTATAAGGCATAATATTGGTTCAGAAAATTAACAAATTATAAAAACATGAATAAATAAAAGAAATAGATGCACCCATATCAAATAGGATAATAACTAATAATGATGCAATAAGAAAAATACCTCAAACTATTGTAGGCCCTAAATCCAATTCCATTGGAGCTCAATCTATAGAATGAATATTCCTCATCACTTCCAGAGCTTGAGAACACCCACTGACCTATGGCTCTACCCTAAAATGAATCTTCCTAGACAAATATTCGGACCTATCACCAGGGTCTCTGAACTGAGAACCTATAATCCTAAATGGTCCTGAAGGGGTTAAAATACCTTTTAATGTCACAGATCCTACAGAACTATGATATGGTAATTTCAACTTACAAAACCATTATAAGTTCCCCATATTTCCACACTAAATGAAATTCCTTGGTGGAGCTAATCAAAATAATCACATGTGCCCTACCTTCGAACACTAGTGGTACATGACAGACCTAGAACATAAATCCATAGACGAAGATAACCATGAAGGATGGATTGAACTACCAAATCCCATCTTTTACGGCTTTTCATGATTCCTATTCTACTCATATGGACTTCCACAACCCATTACTAAGACCACTATAGAGAAACAATACTTTCCTCTAAGATCAATTTCTACCATGATGGAGTGATCAACCACTTCCACATATGTATTCATATTGAACAAAAATACCTAAGATAAAACTTATATTCATAGACCCATATCAACATTTTGAGCCTTCAACTACTCATTGGAAATGACCTAGGCTATGAATCGAGCTAACTTAATGAAATGGTTGGAATTATGCATCATAGTATGATCTCAATGATGAAGTTCGAAAAACTCCTCGGTCTTGGTGAAGGCCATGGTCTCTAGGAAATAATTATCATTGAATATGACCTTGAAATGCTTCCAACCCTCCTATTTTTTATTCGTAGCTTGATCCAATGAGTCCCACCACTTTCTATAGGGTATTTCCAATATGAATGAACCACACATCACCCAGAATTCCTCCAGAATGTCATGAAATTCATACATCTATTCAATATTATCAAGAAAATCCTTAGTATCCTAGGAATCTATGCTACCCCAGAGTGAAAGAGGATTATTCTTGAGGATTTCTGGGGTTTTTCTTTTATAGGATCTAGTTCAGCTTCACCAACACAAGGACCAGAGCCTACTCTATGACCCAAATCTTGGATAACCAGAAACACTACATCCACTAATATTTGATTAATTGGAGAGGGAGTCCTCTCTTTGGCCTCTTCTCATGGTAGAATATGAATTACATAGGGAGGAATCTTGTTACAAAAAATAACAATAATAATGGAAGTCTATAAATGCACAATTCTGAATTTTTTTAGCAACTACAACAATTTTGAAACACTTCCATAAATCCAAAAAACCATAACCAACACAATAATGATCTCAACCAAACCAATCCACCTTTACCTAGTGTCCATATATAGTATTCTACCTCTACATCTCCACTGGAGTAGAAGTCAAACCAAATCCCAAAATCCCATGGTAACCCAACTATCGTCACGAGGTGTGTTGGACATACACCCCACTCACAACCAAAACCTAAATCCCAAACAATCATTGCTCCGATAATCCTAGAATATTCCAAAATAATTGACATAAAAGGGGTAAACCTGCTATGATACCATAATTTCATGAACCAAGTTGTGGTGTTATCCAAACTGACACCTGACACGACCTATGGAACGGCCTGAAGGGTGTTCCCAATCCCAACAGGCTGAAAATTAGTGTCTGGGTATCCAAAATACACTGTGAGAATTATTTATCCCATGAATATAAAAATAAGAAAACCATAAGAAAAAAACCTAAAATAATAGATAACCACCTCAAAATGAGATAAAAAAATTTTAGGGACAAATTTTTATAACTTTAACTAATACTAAGATTACTACAATGGAAGGGGAACCATGAAAACATCCAAAAAACTGGCAAGTAACAAGAAGGCCATCACCTTCAAGCCCGCACCACCAAAACCTATATGAAGTGGATCACTAGAAAACAAATCCACCATCATCACCATAGAACATATTTCCTTAACATGAGTTATACATAAAAATGTCTACATACATGAAAACATGTATGTAGGTTGTGAGACAAAGATCAGTAGGATGCCACTAAGAAGAAATATTCCATTCTATAAAATTAAAAGAAAAATAAACATGCACACTATCATATAAAAATTTGAAAACATTTTCAAGGAACATTTTATGGTTTTTTTTTGTTTCGGAAAAAACTTTTAAGGAAGACCTGATTTCAAAAGAAACTTTCTTTGAAAGAAAAATGTACACAAGGTTCGTTGTATACCGAAAGTTAGCACCACATGAGAAAAAAATAATGTTATAAGAGATCACCATTGGATATCCCTATAGGTAACTAGAACAATTAGGACCCTATGAATCTCATAAGTTGGTGATATAAATCCTCCAACCAAAACCAATAGTGTTCTTGTACACAAACCACTATAGGGGATCACATACCAAGGTCTAGTGGTCTCCGTATCATAAGTGAAAACCCAAAAAATTCTCTTGTATAATCCTTTAAAGGGGACCCCATCCCATATTCTAGAGGTCTTTAATAATATAATTTGTTTAGTAAATGTTTTATCATTAATCTAGCTAGAAGAATTAGCACCTCATCCTCTGCTGAATCAACTTGAATAGTAGTTCTATTCTACTAACGTAGGGACCCGAGATTTCCTTTATACTCAAATTCCATTTCACACATCACATAAATCATAAATTTTACATACACATTCAAATAATCAGAAAAACATAATAAAATAATCACTTTTATAATCCAAAATTATTTAACAATCAAAGATAACATTGAAACCACCATTTTTCTATAAAATCCACTTCTTTATTCACACACACACACACACACACACACAGTTAAACCATTTTAAAATAAATTTCTCAAAAAATTTCACAATTTAAGAAATAAGTTTGGAATCACAACAATAAGGTCACATATAAAATCCAACCATTTCTATGGGAAATTCCCCTTTTGAATCCACACATAAACCAAATTCATTTTAAAAAATGATATGCACAATTTTTAAAATTTATGACACATTTAATGTGAAAAAAATATTATCACATGACCCAAAACTTTTTTCAATTGGTAAAACAAATTTCAACACATTATCACCTTTAAATCCATTTGAAAAAAACATTTTACACTTTTCAAATAGGGAAGATAACACATTCATGAAGAACCACATGGAGGAACACATGAATCTTAAAAAAATTCATTTATAAAAACTAAATTTCATCACATATGCATTGCAAAAACATTTTATAACATATTTGAAACCACAAAAACAATACATAGAACACACTTGTAACATAATGAAGGAAATCCAAAATCATATAATATTGTAAAAACATGGAATCACCTGCCTTATACTTGGAATCTTTCGGAAATCGGTGTAAAAATACAACCATAGAACCAATAGAAATCGATGACTCCTTGGGGATACAAGGATAGAAACACCAAAGGATTGATCATTAAGAGGGCCATGGAGTTGTGTAGGGTTCTCATATGGATGAAACTTCTACCTAGATCATATTAGGAATTATTTTGGGTTAATTTTGATGGGGGGAAAGAGTAATTTTCTATTTTTTATAAACATAGTCAGGTTTCTGAGTTACCCCACATAGTAACTGTGCATCACTCACTATCCAAGAAGAACATGATTCTTGTGTATCATTCATAGTTTTACAAACTGTGTGGTTACCATGTGTCTCTCACTTTGTAAGAGCAACAAGGCTTCACAGTTTCCTAGAAAATGGTACATGGTTTCTGTTAACCATGCAACAACTATGTACCACCGGCTTCAGAGCCCTAAAACTCTATTTTTCTCCAAAAAAAATAGAGATCCCGAGGGATAAATACCATACTAAAAAAACAAAGGGACACCTGAGAAAAATCATGGATGTTGAAAGTTCATTATAAGAAAATTTAGTGTCTTTTGTTAGTTTAGATCGTGTTTACTTATGTATTGTATTTACTTTTATCCACTGTAACTATGATTAGTCAATTTTTTTTACTATTTTCATTATATTGTTTTTTTCATTTAATATATTTACTCAATCTATGTTCTTGTATTTGTGAAAGAAAGAATTTTATATAAGGGAAAACCATCCACCAATTCTTTCACAAAGACCTAGAATTTATTTCCAGTATTTTTTGTCTGGGAGATGCAACTAATGTCAGTGGAATTCACATCCTGCCTAGTCCAATGGGTTCGTGTCATGATATTTTAGATAAAGCAAAATAATATTGTCCTCATACTTTACAACAAAAATAAATTATTTATTAATAACTTTTTTAATATAAACACATATTATTCTATTTGAAATTTATCATGGATTGTAAAAAATTTAATTATTAATATTTTTTTATCATTTATATAATATTATTAAAAAGGAATTAATTTTATTACATACAAACACATCTTTTGTATGAGGTTGGGTTGATTATTTGAGATGGCCTACTAGGAGAGTTTCACCTTTATAATTTTTTTATTTTTTTATTTTTATATTAATATTATATCTATTAAATTATTTTGTACTAAATATAAATACTCTAAATTGGTATTTAAATTATGGTATTCTATAAATTTAAATTGTTATTATGTTAATATAATATTTATAAAAAAAATTAAAATTATTTTTAAGTTTTCTATTAGCTGTTACAAAGTGATATAAATATAGATGCACAGAATTTCTAATATATGGTAATAGATTTTATTAGTTCTAGATGTATCACTATTAAAGGGTAATTTTATCAGTTCTGAAGTTAGCACTGATAATGATGACCTTTTTAGTGTTAAAGATAACACTCATAAAGAGATACTTTATCAGTGCTATCAAATGTTCTAATAAATTTCACATTTCTCAGTGCAAAAAAACACTGTGAGATCAATTTTCCAATAATTCATTGTTTTAAATTGTTAATATATGAATTTATCTATGTTTTTTAGTGTTAATAAAAGTGTCCAAATTTTAGATGTTCTCAAAAAATCAACACTCTTTTTCACTAATAGAATTTATCTCTAGAACATTTTAAGGCCTTATCTACAATAGTAAACCAATAAATTTACTTTTTTAAGATCATATATTATGATTTATTATAAAGGATAAATTTAATTAAAGAGTAATACATGAATAAATTTTTTATAGAGTTTTTTATTGATTCATTTAAAGAAATTAATTACACAGTTCGTATGAGATAAATAAATATTTTCATTATTTCTAACTTAGAATATATTAACTCTAAGAATATTTTTTGTTATAATTCTATCATATATATTTAATGATAAAAATTATTTCTTTCTATTTTTTATATTAAATATATTAGGGCTTTATACCATCATTTTAAGTGGAATATAATGTTTTTTATGATTATCTCACTCGTTTTTTTAAATTTTTTGAATATATATATTTATAATATTAATTTTGGAGAAAGGGTGTTCCTATTAAAAGGATTGGTCCCAAGAATGAATTAATTAAGTAGAAATGATATTTTTTAATATTTATTTTTAAAGATACCCATGAATTTAAAAGATTTAAAATAGATTGATATAACTAGAGTTTAATTGAGTAGTAGTGACATGAATATGGTAATATGGATCTAACAGAATAGCTATTCTTATAAAAAAGAAAAACACAACATCATATGTTGTTGTATTTTTTTAAATGGTGAAAATGAAATAACGAGTGTTTAGATTTAATCATTGAGAGGATATGTTCTCGAAAAAATGGAAGGAGGTTGGTGTGTGGTTTTCACATGGTGCTTATTAGATATAATATTTTCAATTTAAGTTATAGGTTTTGCTCATTTTTTTATTATTTTAATTTTTTTTTATTTTAGAGGTTTATAAAGGTTTTTAAATCCTCTATGTTATATGGTTTTTAAATTTTAAATATCTCCATGTTAATTTTATTTTTTATGTTAATGTTATATTTTTTTATCCAATATTGTCCCAAAATTTGGTCACATGAAATTATTACCACATAGTTTATTAATTACATTCAAATATCTATACTAATAGTAATATTAGTAAGGATTTTATATATTAAAAATGAGGGATTCATGTAAAAATATGTCTAACCATATTTATATGTTTAATAAGAAAAGTGATTTTAATTCTGGGATGCTAAATTTTAATTCATTCTATGATCCATATGTTAATTGATTTTTATTAAATTTAATCATAAATTTAACTCAATTATGTGATCAATATAGATAATTGTAAATTCGGTTTAATGCAATTAAGGAAAATTTATGACTTTATATATAGAGACAACTATATTATTTCCATGTTTTTGATGTGAAAATTTGAAAATTTTCAATGTTTAAATTTGGAATAACTTACAAAGTTTTATAGTCCCATAATCATATGCATGGTTTTATTTTTTAAACCCAAATTTTAAAAATGTAATGAGGATCTTATTTAAACTTGATCAAATACAAATTGTTTCATAAGACCAACCAAAAAAATTCAAGAATCAATTAGACCTAGATGATCTTTGTATTATTCTAATTAATAGATTATTTTTTTATTAAACATGAGTGTTCCTACGTTTAGTGACTATATCAAAATTAAATTTTATATTTTCAAAATTAGTATCAGAGTGCCTCATGTTTAATCATTGGGAATTCATGTCGGTTTTCAATTTTGGAGGACATTATGTGGTACCTAAATTTAATTATACTTGATCCAATGGTATTAGAATTATAAACATGTTATAGTTTATATGTATTCTATTACTCATGTTTTTTTTCAAATTTATGTGATCGAGTTGATGTAAAATATTAATCCATTATTTTGTTCTTATGGTAAAAGTTAATGATATTATTTATATTAACATAAATTTTGGAATTTTATATTAGTTTAATTTTAAGTTTTCCTAATGAATGACTAACAGAATTCATTATGGTAGAATTATATATGTTTAATTAATTATCTATTTAATTAATTTTTGTTATTTCCAATGATTTTGGATAGATGAATGTTTATGACTTTTTTCATCAAAGTCCTTTAGAATATGTGTATTTTTCATAAACTATTAGGAATTAATAATAATTATTATTATTATTATAATTTACATAATAATTTGGACTTATAGATTATATTTTATTATATAATCATTTAAATTAATCATAATTTATAGATTTTTCACAATATTTCATGATTGTGTAGAAACCAAACATTGGATTAATATATAATATTTGGAATAGAAAAATTGAAACAAGTTGTTTCCATAGTAACCAATTTTAAGGAAATTAGTTGGAATTTAATTAATCAAAAGTGTTTTTTATCTGGTTTATATTTGTATTTTATTAACATAGAGAATGTTCATTACATGAATTGGTCACTTGAAAACATATAGTGATAAATATGAGTTAATTTTTTTGGTTTACATGTGAATAATAAATCATCCCAAATTAATATTTATTATTTTAAATGTTATTTTATCAATAATATTTGGTCACTACGATATGTATATGAGTTACTATTTTACATTTCTATATAAAAACAAAATACTAAGGACATTCATAGTGTCCTTTGGTAGGGTTTTTAATCATTTGATATTTTTATAAGGGTTATATTGTGATATGTATTTGGTATATTTATTTTGTTCACTATTATGTTTCATGTTTCACTTTTAATATCATTTATATCCTCAACCCCATACAGATTTTTAATGACATATAATTTTTGGAATAAATATTTTTATTAATCAATGTCTATTTCAGGGGCCTAAACCTTGGGTCATGGTTTCCAAAAACTACTTATCTCCCTATTAAGAGAGATTATAATGATTTTAAAGAGATGGAAATGAGGGAGAAGTAAAATTATAGAAGTGTAATGGTCATAAATAATTTCATACCTAAATCATTTATAAGAATTATATTTAAATTATTTGAAACAAATGAAGCATTCCCGTAAGACCTCAAAAAATGGTTTTATAAGGATTAATCAGGATAAAACTAGTACACTCTTAGAAAATATCTTCTCTATAAAGTATAATTATAATTTTTTTATATTTGAGTACATAATTAAAATGTATTTGCATGATTCCAAGAAAAAATCAACCATTTTTGATTTTTATGAAAACCAAATTGTTTAATCCTTTTTCAATTGTCTCCCAACATAGTTTTACAATCATAATATTAATTATTTCAAAAGGGATCACTATCCTTAAATTGGTTCATATAAAATTTAGTGTAGGAAAAATAAAAAATGAGGTAAGAAAAGTTTGATTATTCCCATTTGGATGGAAACAACAAGATTATAAGTAAATGTAATAAATGGAAGAAGGATTTGGATACTACAGATTAGGAACCATATAATAAATGAAAAATAAATGTAATAAAAGAAGCAAAGTTATTACTTATATACTTTATTATGTCATAGAAAATATTTACATAATAACTATCACAATAGTTATGGAGTTGTTTCCCAAGTACAAAATATAATTATACATTTAATAAATAAATCATGGTTTTAGAATATTTTTAAAATTTTTATCATAACTTGATGATTCTTAAATGTGACTTTGTAGGTAATAATTTTTAATGGAAATTTTCTCACTAAAAGGTCAAAATAATTCATCTCTATGATGAGAACCTTGATGGGATATGAAAATATTATTGAATAATCTTTCAATGGTTGGATGATATCATCTTAAACGACTTAGATGATGTTGGAAATTTGAGGTAGGTGGATCATAGGACATTGGGACATTATCAAATGAAATTCACCCCAGGTAATCTACAAGAAATGATGTTATGAGAACAAACCTCACTCAAATGAATTCCATATGTTTTATGTATCATTGAATATTACTATATTAAAATATGTGTAATAAAACATTTAATTTAGGATTATTATTAATAAATAACAGGAGTTATGACGTTTTATATATTGAAAAAAATGATGATGACACATTCCCACGAGGAGGTATGATGTATTGTGTTTTTAATGATTGATATTGAATTAATTAATAAGTTGAGAATTGATTTTCACCTTATATTATATAATATATTTTGATATCTCTAGTACATTCAAAAGAACGGAATAACCTTATTAATCCAATGTTCATGACGGTTTTATCAACAAGTTCATTCCATGAAATTGAAATGAAGAGATTCAATCATGTAACTTGGTGACACATGCAATGAAACCTTATTGAAAAGAGATATCTAGAAAAAGGGATTACATTAATAATTTATAATACTAATGTGGTTATCATAATTGATCATTATAATTTTTCTCTATGGTTTTATAGACATATATTTATATGTGAATATATGAGTTTAGGAATGTTTGGCCTTTTACTACTAAGAAATAGGCCAAGAGGGTCACACACCAAGTGTATCCAAAACATTTTTTAAATTATATATGAATTTAATATCAGAATAAGTATTATTCTCGAGAATTAAGGATGAATAATTATTTATGTATGTTTTATCACAAAATATTTGTCATCAGTTAGTTGAGAGAATAATTATGTGAGTTAGATATTTAATAAATAATTATTTTCTATTTAAGTGAATGTAATATTTATTTAGTTATTGGAGAATAATGCAGTGATATTTATTTAAATATATATTCATTATTCAAGTTTCAATAAATACCAAGGAGGGAATAAATACCCAGTTATGTGTCAAGTAAAATATATATATTAAATATCATTTAATGTAATATTAATTTAATTAATTATAAAATGAAAATTATTTTATTGACGAGTTTAGCACATTTTAATTAAATAATTATAATAATATTTTTATATATTTTTTCTCTAGAGAATAAGATATTAAAGAAGGCTCTATGTGTAATTATTTATTTTCTAACATAGTTTTATAAATACCTCATTATATCATTTCCAAATAAATATCCCTCTAAAGATTTCTCTCATCCCAAGAGAAAAAATTATCTAAAATGATCTATGAAATATAGAGCGAAAATCCACCCCCACTCTCTTGTCCCTAAGAGAATCAAAATGACTCTTCTACCCATGAAGGAATTATTGTTTCTATCATTGGTGAATAATGAAAGTATTAGGATTATCTTTTCCTTCACATGTATATTTCTATGAAAAAATTCAAGGTTTTTTGAACATGTGTGTATCATCGCTAGAGGGATTTTATGTTGAATACTTCAAAGTAAAGACATTACAAAAAAATGGGACAACTGAATCTTAAATTAATAAATAATTCATCGATAATGTAGTGCATTACCTCATAAATTAATTATAAATTATACGTTATAATCTTATACTTTTCATATTGCGAGTATTATATTCCTCTAGTTCTTTAGTTATTTTTAAAGAAGCTGATGAATATCCATTATTGGGAATGGGACCAACCACTTTCACTGCACCCTAGAACCAATAAGTGGTATCAGAGTGTTCTCATGTTAATTTATAAGTATTTAATAATTGTTTATTTATTTATGATATTTTTAGTTTTTATTTTTTATGTTCATAATTTAATCCCGAAATTTGATATATCTTATTATTTACACCTCTTATAATCTAGAACAAATGGATAATGAATACTATCTAGAGGATTAAAATGATTTTCATTTTTATAAGTTGTGTAACTCAACTACACACCATGTAATCCCACATGACACATTGTTTGTGTTGTATATAGATGCGATGTGTAATTAATTAATACAAACACAATGAGTAACTAATATACACGAGGTGTGTAATTAATTAATGGAAATGTATTGTATAATTAATACAGCAGTGGTGTATAATTGATATAAACATGGTGTATAATTAAGACACACAAATTGGGAAATAAATTATTAAATACATGGTGTAGAATTAATACACATCGAGTGTATAATTAATTAATATACATGTGGTGTATAATTAATACACATGAATTGTATAATTATTTAATACATATATGTTGTTCAATTGATACACATGTGATTTCATACCCATTTATACAGAGTACACACCAAGAAGTGTTGTACATTGCGTGAATTAATTTGTATGAAAATTAGTTTCATGATTAAACCAAATTAACACATGTTCTATTTGTCATAAGATGATAGTACATGAATTTTGACAAAGTTTAGAGAATAATAAATGGTTAATTAATTTCCACATTAAATTTGAAACTACATGCCATATATAAAAATAATTATACACTATGTACTCTATGGGAATCAAAATTGGTACATGCCACATACATTACCACATGTCTGTGTGTTACAAATTTTATAGTAAACAAATGTGTAATTTATGTGATAATCCATGTATTATACATTATGTGTGATTGAATAATACATGATGATGAACAATTGTTACATATTTTAAATGGGAACATGTTGTGTTTTATCCATGTACACATCGTGTACTCAATTAACACTAAATGAAATGATTTTTTTTTTGAAATTAGAGTGGATGAGAATCTAGTAGACTTTTCTTATGGAAATTAAGTTAAATAAACTTACTAAATTATTAAGATAACTGATTTATTAATTCAACTTCATATTTATATTAATTTATAATGAATTGAAATTAATTATATATAGTCTAAAAATGTGTATTCATTGCATGCCTAAATGATCCTAGGATTAGACTGACCTATGTATTTGTTTTATTTCATTTAATTTAACTATTATTACTTAGGTTTTAATAATAATAAATATTAAATTAAATTGGTGACCAATGTGTACAATAATGAAAATTTTCTTATTAGGTATGGATCCTTTTAATTTCTGACTAAACCCATATTAATTTGTCCATTTGGATTAGACACTAAGCTTGGAATATGGGCTAGTTGGGTTGTGTTTGGAAAGGAAAAGATAAGATAAATATAGGATTAATGAAGTCTAATTACACATCATGTAATTTTAATACACAATGAGTATTCAATACACGACATGTAATTAACTAGGAATCCCATTTTATGTTTTGTAAAGGGGTTTTCCCTGGGAGGAAGACCCCGAGATTTACATGATGTTTAATGAATTTACATTTTATGTAAATTTCTGAGGATTTTTTTTAAAAAAGAGTGCGTGTCCATTATTTTTATCAGTAGAATCCGCCTACCATCATTCTTTACCTTCCATACATAGTAGGTATTCTATAAAATCTCCATTGGAACCCTAATCTTGGTTCTAATACCATTTCTCTGTATATACTCCGATTCCAGAACCCTCTATCACATTGGAGGTGCATCGATAAGTGCGTCAGTCATTTATCTCCCTCCATCCATTTACTTCCTATCAAAGATTCTGTTTTGACGCAGGCACTTATGGCCTATTTTTAGTAAATTGACATTTTCTTCATATTTCTCCCAATTAAGGAAAACTAAGGATCAAAACTAGAAAAAGAGAGTGATATAGGCTCTAGGAAGGTGATTTATTATCTATCACTCAGGTATCACAATTTTATAATGTGTTATATGTTCTACATTCCAGTTTCCCTGTGAGTTTCCCCAATAATCAATTTTTCTAAAATGGTTTTAATGTTTTGGAACTTTATGACCCTATTAGATCCAATCATCCATTTTCACCCTTATAGGTGTGCATATGGATTGAATTTATAGTGTAAAATTCATAAAAGAAAAAACTGTCATTTAATGGTATTGGAATGAATATGAAGTTAGAGATTTATTATGTAATGAATTGAATGTGGGTGGTGCAACCACATCACCTAATTAAATTGAACTGTTTTTATGACCATGTACTAATTGAATATTAATGATTTGTGAATTACAAATTGTATCATCTAAAATCCATCGATTACTTATCATAATTCATTTATGGTAATGACGAACCTTGTTAAATATGGTAAAAAGATATGGATAAACTTATGCAAGTTATATTTATATGGGCAAGGAGACCCTAATGATTTCTTTATATAAGGGCTTGGAGGAACTTTATAATTATGATTTGGGGAAGGCATCACTACACCGTGACACATGCATATTGTCCCTATTATTTGATTCTGGGCATGAAATCCTCTATACTATAGTGATATTGGACATGGAATCACTTACTATTGTTATATTGGGAAATGAATCCCTTAATACTCATTGAGAGATATTTGGGCAAGTTCTAAGGAATCTAGTGTCATGCTGGTTTCTTTAAAAAACTAGAGCTGCCCCTTTTTAAGTTCTTATTAATTATTTTAATTATATATCTGCAATATTCAATTTTATAATCACATAAGGGATATTTATATATTCCATTGGTGGTATCATACTCTGTTTATCTCTCTCCCTGTCAGGGATGCCAATGGTACCCGGGCAGTTTATATGATTTTAAGTTAAGATAAGGGGAAACATCCTCTTATTGATTTATGGATTCTTTCATGGATTAGGATATGAGTTTGGTTGCATATTATTAGGATACAGCTCTGGATTCTTGGATATTCCTTTTTTTACTTTTGGTACCTTTTTTACATCATGATAATTATTGACTGCCTGCTACCATGAATACATGTTTTCCCAATTTTGTAGACACATGAAAAAATTATCCATTGAATATGATTCATTATTTTTATTTTTATTATCATTTAGTACATGAATGGTTATTTTTTCTTCCCCTATTTTTTTATTTATCTATCGATTACCCTAGTTTTCTACCATGAACATATGAAATAGTCTCCTTAGAGTCATACCCTAGGTCCTTACTAATAGTAATCAATCTCTAGTATATGGGTAGGTGTAATTTAGGCCATGTGTCCCACCAGTTTGGGGAACATCTATGGGGAAGTAAATCTTGGACATCACGACGTGGTATTAGTGCCTTTTACTTTTCCATCCTCACTATTTTGAAAAAATAGATAGGATATTATGAATGCTTTAGAACTTGTTTATTAACCATTTTTGGGAGTAGTTAACCCACATTTGGGTAAATATTGAGTTTCTTGGAATAATATTTTTTTTCCTAAAATTCTACCTAGTATCATTGATTTGATTCCACTGTTGGGTGATGTACATGCCATGGGTGATTATTAATGTTATGATTGAGTATTAATTTTTATCCTTGGCTTGATGGGGTGAGGGAATAGAAGAAGTTTTTATTCATCATTTTTTGAACCTATTATAATTCACATAAAATACGTATTCCATTCCATATATGATGCATTACCCGACTGAATGAAATTGTTATATGTTCCATATATGATATAAATAATAAAATTACTAAGGAATTTTGTAGGGTATTGATAAATATTGTTGATACTTATAGAGCTTATCCTAACATAAATAATGTTTTGCTACAAATGCTATAGAAGAAACTCTAAAAATCCAACTATGGAACCATGATTCATGGACCATTGGTCATGTGGGATGGAATGTGTTAGGGTCTGGATTAGGTAGACAACACATTTTGATTCATAATGTGTATGGGCCATTATGGGTTAGAAGTGGTGACCCACATAGTCCAACAATTCAAAGAAAATTGTCATAAAAATATATAATTAAGTGAAATTGAAACATTAAAACCCACAACATAACCTGGAATCTACATTAGTAGTGGGAAGTTGGTAGCATATCTTATGTTCTATTCAACTATTTCCATCACCTAGACCCGACACTTTATGATGACAAAGGGGTGAAACTATTGTATAGGAAGGATTATACATATCATATTCTTGTTTTCGTTATGTTATCACTATTGAATCATATTTGAGGTGTGAATTTCGAATTTTAAGAGATATGCCACCATGAATTCCTTATCATACTCCAGGAGGGTGGTGAAGACCTTACTCAGGAGGTGGTGGTTCATGATCCATCAGGGATACCACAAGTAGTTCCACATGTGGCACTCTTCCTATTCCTAATGTGGCGATGATTCCTAGTTTTGATGATACTTTATGTGGATTATAAAGAAGATACCATGAGCTCTATGATATACACCAAATATGGGAGAGTTAAATCAGGAGTTCCACTGACATCATCAACCCACATTTTAGGGGGATGGAGGACCACATGCAACATAGCTATGGATCAAGACAGTTATGACTATATTAGAGAACCTAGAGAAACCTCCTGACAGGAGAATGAAACTTGCTACTTATATTCTATGAGGATCCACCAAACACTGATGGTATATTCTAAATCAAGAAGCAGAATATCAACAAGTGACTTGAAGGTATTTCTATTCGATCTTCTTTGTTCATTTATTCCTCAAGACCACGAGGGATTATTATTATAGGAATTTGATGAACTTTAAACCTATTTATATGATAGGTATGGACTATTTAGATAATTTCAAATATATTTAGTGCTTCATGGATATCTATACTTCTCATGAGACAATACAAGAGAGAGGATTCTAGGATGGCCATTGGAATACTATTCATTATTAGGTAAACATATTCGGATTGACTACCATTTCTAAAGAAATAAACCAAGACCCCATCACCAAGAGAAACCCGAGGAAAGAAGACCATGTCATCCTGGGTGGTTCGAAACCCAGATATGGTATTGGTTTGACTAGCAGTCAGAATCAATGCATTGAGACTTCATGCATGAGAAGATACAAACTCGTGACACCCCATGGCAATTATGTGGTTTTCCCCAATGTGGGAATCTAAGGAATAATAATCCCCATTATCCTATATTCCATATAATGTATCGAGTCAATGGTATATTGGGAAATATTCCAAATATTTATAAGATATTCCCATCTATTTTTTGTGGGACATGACCTATTTCAGTTCCAAGTTCAGTGGAATGATTTGTAGCACCACACTAGATAGGTAGCTAGATTATTACTGGCCATACAGTCAGAGGAGGACATCATGACCATTTTTTCTAGGCTTCTGATTTATAGCACTAGTATTACGGACCCACTCTAGGTAGTTAGGTTGAAGTACAAGACCAATTATAAATCTAGATTTACGCAGAGTATCCTATACCATAAGAGTAATACACTGGTCTATATTCCATTTTAGGTACTATTATATTTTCCTAAACTTTTTATTCTTCTTTATTTGATACAGGTGCATCACATTCCATCATATATTTTACTATTTTAGAGATCCTTGTGCTTGATGTTCATTTTTAAAGTCGATTTTTGAGACTTGATACTTTTTTGGGTATACATTATGAGAGTATATGAAAGTGTAAATAATTCCTTCTTGAGGTAGGAATCCATCATTTCTTTATAGGCCTCTTTATCTATAAGATAATGGATTTCGATGTCTTTATTGGGAAAGACTTGTTGGTTTTCTATAATGCTGATGTAGATTTATATCATCAGAGGTTGTTGTTTATGTCACCTTATAGTAATAATTATTTTCATAAGGGTGGGAGGGATGTATATGGGTATAGATATGGATGAAATCATCTTGGACTATGTGTAATGACTCCCCAACTTTCTAGCCTCTATATAGATGATCAAGGACTACATTAGATTGAATTCCCCCCTGTAGTCAAGCGATTTAGGTATGTTTTCCCTGAAAAGTTTTCTAGACTACTTCTCAATAGAAAAGCTACGTTTAATATTGATATAGTTCCTGGAGATGCACTAGTATACATTACTCATAATATGGTATCTACTACTGAGTTATAGTAGCTCAAGCAATACCTAGAGGGCTTATATATCAAGTGTTTTATATATACCAGTACTAATCCTTGGGGTTTATCATTCCACTTCACCAAGGAGAGAAAAACCCTTAAGCTCTGTGTGGATTATAGAAAATTGGTCCATATTACAGTGAATAATCAGTACCTCTTACCTTGTATATATGTTTTTATTGAACAGATCTGAGGGGTGATGATATTCTCAATGATTGACTTGAGATCAGGTTATCATCAGTTACGAGTAATGCATTTAAGTGTTCCACACAAAACATTCCATAGTCTTATGGCTTATATGAGAAAATCTTTATTTTATTCTGTCTTATCAATACACCTTCCATCCTCATGGAGATGATGAATATGGTTTTCCATCCATATCTAGATTCCTTTGTGTTATTTTTGGTAGATGATATCTGGGTGTATTATCATTCTCGAATCGACCATTCCACTCATCTAGATATCATTTTTAATACACTAATAGGGAACCAACTATATTCTAATATATGTGAATATAACTTATAGATAATTAAGGTTCACTTCCTAGGTCATGTTATCTTAGTGTCATTAGTTCATTTAACCTAGAGAAGGTGAGAGATGTTGTTACCTATGAGAATCCTAAGAATGTGTTTTACATATAATGTTTCTTGGGAATATCTGGTTACTACATATGTTTTATATTGGACTTATCATGATTATCAACACCTCTTATGAGATTGAATGAGAAGGGTGTGAATTTTATATGGGGTGAATCTTATGACACAACCTCTGAGAAGCTTAAATAGAAATTGAATTCAGTACTGATGTTGATTCTTCTAGAGGCAGGAAAAATATATACAATATATTTACATTAATCAGGTATTTGTCTAGGAGTCTTTCTAATGTAGAAAGACTAAGTCAATTTATACATGTCCTTGAAACTTAGGCCTCATGATTTGAATTACAAGATACATGGTCTCAAGTTGGAAGGTTTTTTTATGCCTTGTGTTCTTAGAGGCATTAGAAGATGGGAGGGTGTTTTATGGTGTTACAAATCCATAAAACCCACATGTATATTTTAAATCACAATGACCATAATATGAGGAAGAAAATATGGGTTGAATATTTTCAATACTTTGACTTTGATATTGCCTACATGTATGGTAAGTTTAATAGACTTTCCAATGTGCTAAGTAGGATAACTCATAATAAAATTGTTTAGGAGGTGAGTAACAAATGGTAGCTTATGTCTCTCTTTTATTATATTAACATTGAGATTTAGGAACATCAAGGATAGTCTATACTTGCTTCTCGATCATTTATCTGTTCACTTATGGAGAGATTAAATATGATGATGTTTTCAGATCTTGAAGGTTTGGTTCTATGAGATAGTATTTATGGTGAGGACCGGACTCTTGATTTTTCTATCATTATTAAAGACATCCTATATATAAATGGGTTAATATAGGTCCATAAAAACATGATATATGAGCTGATTCATGAGTCACATGCTTCTCAGTGGGTAGTTAGACTAGGTTTCTCCAAGATGTATCATGATATGTGCTAACAGTACTGGTGGACAAGGATGATGTAAAGCACCGAACCCACACTTCTGGACCTAGTAATATAAAAATACTCTGTATTTATTTTATAAAATAAAAATGAAAATGTACATAGTTTTTTATACATTCTTGGACCATTTTTTATTTTAGGTTTTGTAGAATTATATAATACCTACTATTTATAAAAGTGGTAAAAAAAGATAACTAGTTGTTTTTTCATGAACTACCTTCTTATACAGTACAAACACCATTTGAAATTCAACTAATCCTATGAATAATATATTAAAACATAGAGTGATAATTAAAATTCATAGTAATGTATATTAGATCCATTTGGGAGTAATTTTATTTGAAATATATAAATCTCACCTGAAAACATTTTATCAAATAAAATAATTAATAAAATAAATACATAACATAGAAATTTCAATGTCAAAATCCCATAATAGAATTTATTATTTTGAAAACCATTTAATTTTCCGAATAAATAAACATTGGATATAATCCTCGGATTTTCTTTTTAAAAACATTTTAAAATAATAAAATTTTATGGATTAGTCTAGATACATGGAAGACCTTAAGAAAAAAACGAGGCCACGATCAATATCACAGATAGGATAATGTCCCCATGAAGTCATGGGTTTATAACCCATACCTTATCATATAATTTGATACACGAGTTCAAAATTTTATGAAATTTTTTAGGGTTTTTTACTTTCTCATTCATAATAAAAAAACATATTTAAATAATACATAACTTATTTTCATATAAAGAAATATTCACATAACATCATTACATGGATGAATATTAATTTTCATAAAACTCAAGATTCAAGAGAAATCAACCTATCCATATGAAAATTATTATAATTAAAATGAATAAATAAGAATAATATAAAAATTAAAATAACGGCATTTATAAAAGTGAATGATATGTCCAGAACCTTCAAAGAGAAAGACCATGTACACATGATTGGCATACATTGATAAAAAACAATTCTCAACATAAAACGATAACTACCATTCTTTTTTTAGATAAAATAATGACTATTACAATCAAAATATTTTCAATGTGATTTTAATAAAATCAGGAACCCTATAAAATCCGATTTAACCAATGAAAAAAATATGGTTTTGTTATTGTTTTACAACATATAATTATTTGAAATCATAAAAAATATTTCAATAAATTAATTCCATGAACAAGGGTTTAAAATAAAATAATATATGTATAGTAGAGATTTTGGAAGAAAATAAATGTTTAAAATTAAAAAACATATCCCATAAAATAATAACTAAATAATTAAAAATTATTCAAACAATAAAAACAATGTTGATCGATTACAATAAAATTTAAAATAAAATTTCAAACATATAATCAACTTTAAACATTTAAGTTGTGTAAATAAATCAATAATTATATTCATTGATGTAGAACTAAAATAATTTTAGAATTAAAAGTATATTCATAAAACAATTATTTATATATAGAAATAGACTATTTTGAAACATTTATATATATACTTAATTATAATAATTCCCTTACATAAAAATTAATGAAGGTATCATACTTCTAGAAGGTTGTACTCACTCGGAATATTGAGAATAATTAAAGATGGATTTTTGGTCATGTTATTAAATTAATTTTTGAATTAAATAAAATGAGGTCTTATAGAGAAGTTATGATGTATATGTTTGAAAAATATTTATAGTGATACTAAAAATCATGGCTTTTGAAAAAAAATGGTATTTAAAAATTTGTATTAGAATTTCCTAATATGTGATTAATATATTCAACCATTTATGAAAAATTATTAGACCAAGATTCTTTGAAAGGCTTTAGTCTACAACCAATCACCATATGATCCAATGTCGACCAAAACAATATTCCTTGAAAATCAATCACCTTGTCAAAGAAGGATATCATAAGGAAGAAAGAATTGGGTAAACAAATTAGGAGTTGAAATCGACTGAAGAAAAAATGAAGGAAAAAAATAAGAATATAGTTATTAAGCCAAAGAAGGATTATTGTAAAAAAGTTTTAGTCACCTAAAAATAAAAAAATACACCTTCCTGGCTTCATCAATTGTTGATGAAAACCTGTGATTTAAACAATCATCTATGATCAGATCTAGTCTTCGATGCTCACAATAATTTGATCTTGACATGATTTATACTCGACATACATATTGCTCGGCCTCCCAAAATGAATTTAGGACCTCACTAGAAGTTGATCCCTTTTATGAGCTTGAGCCTCCCAAAGACGAATTCCACCTTTGTTCTCAAGATTCCAACTCCCTCAGGGGGTCAAACAAAATCATCATACATTTTCAACCCAACATCCCTCTATATCTGTCAACCCCCCTACCCTCATTTTCTAGAAGGCCTAATGAAAATAGAAATCCCTTTTATCTTCTTTTATTTTTTTATTTGTCCCTTTTTTTCAAATTATGTTTATATACCATTTTTTATAAATAATATTTTATTTATATTATAATTCAAGTATATTTATAATTTCATACATTATAAAATATATTACATTTAATTAATAGTTAATATATATGAATTTATGTATTATAAACTATTTCTCAATTATTTTTAATTTTTTTAATATTTATTATTTAAAATAATATCTTTATAATTTCATATATTTTTTAGTAAAACTTATTCACTTCAATATTCACAATTATGAATATTTAAATTTTATTAATAATAAAATAGTTTATTTATTTTCTTAATGTTTCAAATCAACTACATTTAATAAAATTATTTTTATGATTTACTTATTTATATACATATTTTTAACCAGAAATTATCATTTTTCTTAAATATTATAAGTCAAAAAATAATAATTATAAAATTTTAGTTATCATTTTTTTTATATTACATGTTAATATAAATTATATAGATTTTTAAATAATCATTTCATTTTAAAATAATAGTTTTTAAATCAAATTTCTCATAACAAAATATTATTTTATTCAACAAAGAAATATTTTTAAAATTTTATTTTTAAACTTAAAACCAACATTGATTAATGAAAATTGATTTTTTAATAAATTTTTTTTACTAAAACATGTTTTCATTATTTTTAATTTAACAAGTAATTTTATATACTTATTTATAATAATTTCATAATTTATTTATTTACTTAAATTATAGTCTGACTGAATAAAATTGAAAAATAATATGTGTCCACGAGCATTATAACATGTAGAAAAATGTTGCATGGAAGTCATGAGTCTAACCTCGTACCTTCTCATATGATTTGATACTGAAGTGCTAAATTTTATGAAATTTGTTTTATAGGTTCTTCCATTCTCATTCATAATACAAAAGCATTTCAAAATAGTTTATAAATTATTTTTCAAGAATAAAATATTCTCATAACTTATTTACATGGTTGAAAATCAGTTTTTTAATGCTCTTGAATTCGGATAAATGCACATTTCTTAATAAAATTGATTATATTTTAAAGACATAAGATAAAAATATTTAAAAATTAATATAATTACATTTATAAAAGTGAACAAGGTGTCAAAAAAATTCATAGAGTATGACAATATATACTTTAATGACATATAATGATAAATTAAATCATTCTTGACATAAATTAATAATTACTAATTATTTCTTCACATAAAATAAAAACTATACCCATCAAAATATTAGCATATTGATTTTAATAAAATCCATAACTATTTAAAATTAGAATTAAATAATAAGAAAATATGGTTTTGTTTTTGTTTTACATCATAGAAATCTTTGAAATAATAAAAACAAATTCTACACTTTAATTCCCTTACCAATGGTTTAAAATAAATCAATGTATATAGTAGATGTTTTGGAAGATAAAAAATGGTTAAAATTAAAAACATATCCGTTAATATCAAAAATACATAATTAAAAATTATTTAAATAATAAACATAATACTTATTAATTATAATAATTCTTTAGAAACTTTTTTAACATAAAATCCTCGTATAACATTTATTCAGTGTAAAAAAAGTAAAAAAAGTAATATATACAAAGAAGAAGAACTAAAATTCATTACACATTAAAAATATTTTCATAAAATAACAATTTGTATCTAAAAATATAATATTTTTAAACTTTGTTATAGTGACCTAAAAATAATAATTCTCTTATTGCAAAATTAATCAAGGAATCCTACTAATGGAATATTTAAATCCTTGGATTCTTTGAATAAAATGAAATATGGAGTTTTTGGCATGCAATTTGGGTCATTTTTGAATATAAGAAAATTAGGACTTTTATGAAAATTATGATATATTGGTTCTGAAAAGGTATAAAATGGCAGTACATATCTGGCAATTTGAAAAATGGTATTTGAAAATTTAGATTATTATTTCCTAAGGTAAGACATATTATTTATACTATAGAAATTTCAAATGTGGGAAGGAATATATTTTAAAAAATCTATAAACAAACACATATACACCAAAATTCAATTTTGACTGTTTATATGATCAAATATTTTAGTACTGATAAGGAAATATTAAAATTATAATTATTTCTGTGTTGAATCTAAAAAAATCAGTAGACAAAAAAATGAAAAATGAGGGATCTATATAGAAAATTATGTAACATGTGATTAATTCATTCGATCATTTATTTAGCATCGTTGGATCAAGCTTAATCATGAAGCTTTTGTCTATAACCAATCCTAAAATGAGCCAGAGTTAATAAAAATAGAATGCGTTGGATATTAATCATCATGCCAAACAAGGATTTCATAAGGAAGATAACTTTAGATCATTAAATAGGGATTTGACATCATCCAAGGGAAAAATGAATAAGATTATGAACATATCACTTCTAAACGGATTACGATTCTTGAAAAAATATATAGACAGCTAAAAATAAAACCAATACACCTAAAAAACCTTGTTAAATGTTAAAGATGACCAATGATTGACACCCTCACCAGTGATCGAATCAGTTCTTCAGTACTTACTGGATTTTGACCTCAAATTTATCCACAATCATCCTCCAAATCACTCAGCCTCTCAAAGTAAATTAAGGAACTCACAAATTATTATTACCCTTTCTGAGCTCGTGATTTTCAAAGACGAATCCATCTGATTTGGCCATGATTCTAGAGCTCTATTATGGTCAAATCACATCTTCGTATAGTTTTAACCAAAGATCCCTTTACGCCTCTCGACCCCCTTACTTCACTTGCTTGAAGTCCCACTGAAAATCAAAATCCCTCTTATCCTGTTTTAATTTTTATTTACTATTTGTTTCTAATTTTATTCATATTCAGTTTATTTATAAATATAATTTTAAATATATTTAAATTCTATTATATTTATAATTTCATATATTACAAAATATATCACCTTTAATTCATAAATAATTTAAATAAATTTAAGTATTATAAATCATTTCTCTCTTATTATTTTAAAAAATTAGTTTATTAATATTTATTTTTTATAATAATATTAGTATAATTTCATACACATTATAATAAAACATATTTAATTAAATATTCAAAATTATGAATATTCAAATATTTTTAATAATCAAATAGTTTTTATATTATCATAAATTTTCAAATTAACGACATATCACAATATATAAGTATATTATATTTATATTTATATTTATATATTTAGTATAAAATTATCATTTTTTCTTAATTTTTATAAAAAGTAATCTTAAATAAAAAAATTTAGTTATATATTCTTTTCTAATATTACCTTTTAAAATAAATTTATATGAATTTAATAAATCATCATCTTATTTTGAAAAAAAATATTTAAATCAAAATTCTTATAACAAAAATATTATTTCATTCAATAAAAACATTGTTTTTATAAATTTATATGTAAACATATAACCACTATTTATTAATGAAAACTGATTTGGTTTCAAGAAAAAACTCTTATATTAAAAAATGTTTTTGCTATTTTTAATATTCTTAGTAATTCAGTATAATTATTTGTAATAATTTCATAATTTATCTATTTATTTATTTGATAATTAAATATTTATTACAATTTTTATTTACTAAATTTTTTAGTTTTTAATCATGAATTAATGTTTAATTCAAGTTAATAGAGAAAATAATTCTTGATTAAATCTTGAGATGTTATAGATGAAGGGTCACATAACAAGTTTTATCACTAGGAGTTCCACCTTTTAGTAGGTGTATATAGAGCACCATTGTCTTAATGGATTGCTACAGTCATTAATGGTCAATAATGAAAACGGGAGGATGTTACGTTGGATTTTTTTATCATCTTACCGAGGTCACCTCGAGGCTGTGATGCGTTTTGGGTAGTCATGTATCAAATGAAGAAAGTATCCCACTTCCTTCATATCCGAGAGACCTTCTCAGTTAATGTGATGGGAAAATTGTATGTTTGTGAGGTCATATAGCTACATAGGGTCCCTCAAACATTCATTTATTATAGGGACACTCATTTCACACCATGACTCTCGGAGCGATTACAGAGAGATATGGGTACATAGGTGATTCATTAAAAATATTTTCAACATCAGACTGATGGCTAGTTGGAATAGACTATACTAGTTTTTGAGGGAATGCTTCGAGCATGCATCCTTGATTTTAGGAATTTGTGGGAGAAGAATATCCCCCTTTTTGAGTTCTCTAATAATAACAACATTCAAGAAATAATTTTGATGACTACCTATGAGGCCTAATATGTTTGACTATTCTATTTACCCCTGTTATAGTTATAGGTTGGAGAGGTAGTGCTATTGGATCCTTATCTCATTCATGAGGCTTTAGAGAAAGTTCATCTTATCAATTACTTGATGTCTAATACTCTGTCTGGAAATAAATATTATAGTGATCATTATTAATGACCTCTGACTTATGATCACATCCAATATACACACGCTGGTGTGTTTGGAGCATTGTATTTTTCTTGAAATGTTATGTCAGATTATTCATTTATTTCATTATTAGAAGTATAAAATTGGTAAGATATGTGGATATAAATGTTGTAACATGTTAATGGTTCATGTGTCACATTGGAATTTCATATCTGTTTCTTTTCATAAAAGAATTCCCCTAGTACCTTCTAATTATTTCACATGTATATTCCATGATTATATGATTTGATGGATATTCTGATGAATGTTTAATTTGTTCATAAAATTTTATTATAGTTAGGTATTCTTTATTTATTGTAATGGGTAAACAAATCCCAATATCTATATGATACTATTGTCACTAGTTTCCTGGTCATAGTTTTCAAAAACACACTTTGGGGCTTTTAGCATGCTAGTTCACCTATAATGGCCATTTACTCAGTCCTGTATTTCTCTTAGAACCTGCACCATATACAAAAGGCTAAAAAACAATAATTATAACTATAAAACACATAATTAAAATCTCATCACATTTTCTATAAAATTAATTTTTCATTATTGTGTTCTTAGAGTATATGATTTTACATTGGGGAAATATTAATTAAACCTATAATAAGACGATGTTTTGATAATGGGTTGTCCATAGTCAAAGTATCTGATGAATTATAATATGTTTTATGCTTATATAAATTAATTTTCTCTATCTCAATAAGCACCCAACAAAATGTGACCTTGTATCTATATATATAGAGTTAATTGGGAAAACATGTTTTTTTGATTAGTGAATGGAAGAATAACTATCACAAAGAACATAGATACTTCCATTAGACAAGGAAAATATATTTATTAGTCACTTTAACTAAATTGAATATTCAATATATTCAGTTAATGATTTTTTTCCACCTCGGTGTTTGAAAATTTAAAAATTTATTTCATGTTTAAATTCCATAAGATAAGACCACCACTATTTAAGAACAGACATCTGGTTAGTGGTTTTTGTGTTTCTACTTTTTTCTCCTAATTATAATTAACAAGCAAAAAAATATCCTTATCAGAATTAGAATTCATTAAAAAAACATCCAAACACCAGGATATATAGATACATATTTTAATTTATATTTAAATGAATTCCAAATTAGTTTCCTATGGTAACTTAGAAGTCCATTTAGAGTATAAATAACCAAGAAAATATCTATATTTTATTAGACCAAAACATTCATAAGGATACTTACATATTTAACGGAAGGAAAACTATTAATATTATATATTTCATTTCATTTATTATAGGAATAAGTTATGGATAATTTATATATTTCCTAAGTGGTGTGTTTTCTTATATAAAGTGCCTAGATAAATACCAATTCATAGTTTTCTTTCAATAGGATTACTATATGAAAAAAAATATTTTACTTTCTGTATTTTTAATGATTTTTATGTGTAATATTTGACATTAACTATCTAAATATTTATTTTCAATGGGAATATTAATTTTTGTAACATCATTGAACTTTTGTAGACCGTTTTTTTGATTTCTGTCACCACATGAAGTCCAAAATTCATCCTTGTATGCTAGAGGCTACCATATAGTAGTGGGGGTAAAATAAATCCATGTGGGGAAACTTTAACTACATGGAAAATTAAAAACAAAAATAAGAAATATTATAAAATAGATAAGATAAATCATGATCTTTGGTAAAATATAGAATTATTGTGAGAAGAAAATCATATTAATTACATATCAATGATATAAGAAAATGTACATATATGTAACATAGTCATGTATTTTTACAAGATAACATAATTTCTCGATTATACATAGTATAAGAATAATTTAAATAATAAAAATGAGATATGAAAAAATTCTTGTTATTACCTAAAACCTGTCTTCACATAAAATTTGAGGTATTCCAACTTATCCACCTATACCAGATGAATTTAATGTTCTTATATGTAAACAATAATATCTTCACATGTATCATGATTCCCATATAGAGTGTGGGAATAACACATTACAAGACACCATATTTAGTTCCCATAATAAATATATAATATATAAGAATGGATATACTAAAAAAAGAAATATTTAACATCACATGTATAAACCGATCTATGTTGAGGTTACTCAAGAAGTCACCAGATACTTCTCTTATGCCTCTTTTGGAAAATGGAATTTATGTTCTATCTATGATACTACGTTTGTAGAGTATTGTTACCAATATATGTAACTCTTCACATCGTGGGGGTGGAAGTACATCCAACCCATGAAACAATATCCAGACATAGGGGGAAAACATCCCACCAGGCATACATAATCATCTCAAGAGGAATCCAATCCAACTCGGGTAAAGAACATTGTAAGATTCATCACATGACACCAATATTATCAACATCATGGTGGGAATCCTATCCAACACATAAAATAAAATATTTCAGGAGGAATCAATTCCAATCCACAATATAAGCATCTAAAAAGGTATAATTTGTAACCCATATCATAATTATTTAAAAGGCATCACATCTAACTCGCATCCAAATCATCATGGGAGGCATAACATCATGATCATATAATAACATCCTAAGGCACCATCATATCGAACCAACATCACACTCATCTTAGGATGAACCATATCCAACCTATATAAAAATTATCTTAGAAATCATAATATCTATCTTATTTTACAAAAATTATCTATGTTTTCATTACAACCAAATTTAGGATAAATAACCCACCTAGAAGGAAATGTATCGAATGAAATGATAAACAACCCCTTGAGTTGAAATTATTCCTAGAAACAAGAAAATAAATCCTATAGTATTTCATTTAAAAAAATGAATGGTAAAAATATCCCCAAGATAGTATTACACCCAACCACATGGTAAAGAATCTATCATGTTGGAGTAACACCCCACCACATGATAAAAATTATCCAATTTTTTCATTACACCCAACCATATGATAAAAAATACATTAATTTTGAATTATACCCCAAAAAGTTATATAAAACCCTAGGTTTTTATTATACAAAAATAGATGATAAAAATTACCAATGGTTGGGATTATACGCAACCACATGATAAAATACCCCATGTTTTTTACACTAACTAATTACTTTTTACTTATTTGAAAAAAATTACAAAACCAAAGTAGCCTAATATCTAACATCAAAGAGAAAAAGAAGAATCAAGGAGGTCTTAAAAAGTACCCCATTATATCATTACACCCATCCACATGTAAAATAATCCCCCATATCAGAATTAAACCTAACCTGTATCAACCATTACAATCACCTCTTCAATGAACTATTTTTATATCATAGAAAAAACATATAATAATTTATTTTCATGAAAACTAGTCATATATCATTTATGAAGGGAAACAAAAATGACTGAAATTCTATCCACCCACACAATATAATTTCATTTGGTTGTTTATCCACACACCCAACCCATAATTTTTCCACACATAACTATACCCATGGTTGTAATGACACAAAATTTTGAATAAATATTTTGTTTCCTAAAACTTTAAGCCTTATTATGTAATAATCTGTAAAAATATATAATAATAAATGAAATGTGACAATCTAGTTTCGACCATTATATGACCATTGGATAACATGACTGTTGGAAATAATAATAATTTTTAGAGTTATAATTATTGTTCATAAATAGACATTATAATGGATAATTAATGTAAACGGAATAGTCGATGGCCACATCCAGTAGAATCAGGTCATAAAAATCACTTTTTTCAATGCTTGGGAAGGAGGTAGAATCACTGGTATTTTCACTGGACCAAGATCAATTCGAGAATCAATATGTTAAGCTTGATCGAAATCACCAATAAGATAAGTTCAAGTTAGTAGAAATCACCACTCAGGAAATGTTTTTTGAGAAACCCTAAGATTCTATACCCACTAAAAACCTTTCTATTAGTTCTATGTGGGTGTTATAAGAGGTTATGTAATGAGGCCTTAGTTACATTGTGTGATCCATTTATATAAATACAATTGTTATTATGCTAAAATAAACATTATTTTTGAATTAAAAATTGAAAAATTAATTTAGGATGACTTTCTAATATTTTTCTAAGAATTTTTTTATTATTGATGACTTGAATAAAATATTATTTTAAAATATTATTTAGACATTAAATAATTGATACTGTGAAATGATTTTCGAAAAACAAACAAATATGGTTGTGATCTGTTAGAAATTTGGAGTATGATAGGATCAACTTATTTTTTGGTGAATAGAAACTTATGAATAATAATTTTACTGTTATGAATAGTAATATGAACAATGGAATAGTAACCTTACTTTAAAAAGTGTAAATATAATTTAGGCATCTTGAATGGTAATGTGATATAATAGAATAAGAAAATTACTATTTTAGAAATTATTTATTAAATATTAGTATTTTTAAAGTAAATTGTGATTTTGCATAAAAAATAAATTTATAATATTTAGAAAACTATTTTTTTAAAATGGAGTTCATGTTTTAATTAATAACATTGATATTAGGTTTGGGTGAATTTATGTGATTTTTAAATAATGTTTTTTTTTCAGTGAATAGTAAATGTCATGTTTTTCAGTTTTCGATGTGTTTTCTGACATCATAATGATGTAATATTTAATTTCAAATTATGGTATACCCATGTGGATAAATATATGATATGAGGTGTCCCAATTGGCCAATACCATGGGAAAATTCCATGGGAATGACTGTGTGTTGGCAAATACGCTCGATGAGGTGTCCCCAGAAATTATTAATAAAACTCCCTCGCTTTTACAATAAATAACAAGCTTTAACTTAATTTAAATTAATTTAAAAATCATCCCCTAGAATATCTAATATTATTACCTCATAAAGAAGTCCTCCCGAAATTTTCTTAAGCCCTCAATGTCCCAATCATAGAGTTTTATAAGTTACTCTTCAAGGTAAAGGAATTCCCAACTTCTCTTTTCCTTTCATGTTCTCTTTTCTGTGGTATGTCTTTCATATTTCCATAACATGTTCTTATTTAAATTTTATTTTGTACCTATACATTAATATTATTATTTTATTAGTTGGTGACCTATATCCCCTATCTTTTTAATATCTTATAAAACCATGTTTTTTTACCTGTTATGCTGTAGAATTTGCATCTCAAAATCTCTCTCTTTTTCTAAAGATTTCATTTATTTTCATCATGTTATTACCAAAACCACATTAATTTGCATTGGTATTATTAAAAAAACATAAATTATTTATTATATTCTATAATTTACTTACATAAAACCCTAATTCAATTTGTGTGGGTTATAAATGACATAATGATCATGTTTTTAAGCACTTTCTAAAAACACCATGATTTTGATATAAAACCCATTTATTTTATTCTATTTGGGTTATTTATGATTTTTTTATTATAATCTATTTGTATCACATGAAAATTAAATATATATTATGGGTGTTCACTGAAAGTGCTTCAATTCATTGGGTAATGAAATTAGTCCCTAGATATGATAGGTTTTATGATACCGTGGTGATTAACCTTGGTAATTTTTATGACACCATAGGGATGGAACGTGGTGATATGATTATAAATTTCTAAATTAAATTTGGTATTGATATTTTCAGGATATTATTATTATTATTATTATTTTCATGATATAAATCTTTCTCATGCCTTTATGATATTTCCTTAGTTTCTTATTGTATAGCTCAAGTTCACATGTAAACTGTTTCACTTGTTTTCCCTTACTGGGACTTATTCTCACCCTTTACTTTAATGTATGTCCCCAGGTTATGACATGAATTATTTTTTCTTAGGATGAAAATTTAAATAATTATTTCATGTGGATTAAAATAAAATTATATGATTTCATGTATAATGTACCGTATTTCCAAGACACTAGACTTTAAAGATCATTTGTTTGTAAAATGTAATGAAAAGTTATGTAATATAAATGTAGGATGCCATAGTTGGTTTAAAAGGATAGTTTATCTATTTTTAGAAATTAGGATACTAAAACTTTAGGAATATACCTATATAGAATTTTAAA
The DNA here is from genome assembly GCA_963277665.1 of Viscum album. Taxonomy (NCBI): domain Eukaryota; kingdom Viridiplantae; phylum Streptophyta; class Magnoliopsida; order Santalales; family Viscaceae; genus Viscum; species Viscum album. The sequence continues at coordinate 733,112,723 of OY728155.1, forward strand.
TATAGTAAAACTTCCTTGAATTTTGGTGAAATATTTAGTAAGTGGTTTCTGAAAAAAGAAATTCATATCTGGAAGCAAAAAAGTAGATGTGGCTCCGGAATGGATTTATCTAGGGGTAAAACCCAACACAATGATTTGAGATAGACTCTAATAGGAACTAATACATGAAAATATACCTTTCTACACATCTGGTTTCACACACATGGGGGATATTTTTGGTTAATCAAAAGTTTTTTATAAATATGTATGAAGGATTTATAGAAAAATTTCATTTTTTCTTAAAAATTAACATATTTAAGAATGATATTTTAAGACATAAAATTCATTTAGAATAATAAGATTATTAAATGGAATCATTTTCTCAAAAAGGTTTTATTATTTTAGAAATTTTTGGGAAATAGGAGGAACCCTAAAAATAATGACCAAAACGGACCATGCACTGACGGCCCTCCGATGGAATCCAGAATTTAAAATTTCTTGATAATGATGAATCAACTGACTCACGTTATGATAAATAAATTTAATCAAGATGAGGGATTGATTTCACCCAAAAGAGAAAACATTTATGTTGAGTCCATTATGAATTAATTACCACCAACGTTCATTTGATTCTCCAACCCATATATTGTGGAACTGTGGATAAGCTCCATAGGAAATATCTTTTATATACTTTATTGTTCGAGAAAAAGAGAATTTCACCACATGTGTTTACCATTTAGAGGGATAAGCTAATCAATTGTGGGAACTGATTAATAACTTTAGGGAAAGAGGTGATATTTCAGCTTTAGTGTGGGAATATTTCAGGGGAATCTTCTTTAATATGCATTTCCCTCATTCGATGAGAAAATAAGGGCGAATGAATTTCTTGAAATGAAGAAGAAATAGAATGAATATATGTGATTCTATGAGATGAAATTCACAAGGATTTATTATTACAAATCATTATTTTTCATGGATACTAATGGGAAGGTTGATAGGTTCATTGGTGTAAAAGGCCTCTTCTGCAAAATAATCTATCCAACTAAGACTATGATAGCTAAGAGGAGATTGTGAGAAGTGATATGAATTTCAAACTGGAGTTCAGTGAGATACAATAGTCCCATAAATAAAATGAAAAAGATGTAAATGGAGTGAATCTTGGGGAGGAGTTTTGTTCAGAGAATAGGTGGAAAGAAAGTGAAACTTCCCACGTGTAATAAATCTGAGAAGAATCATTTGAGGAACTTCCTGCTTTGTAGCAGGAAGTGCTACAAGTAAGGAAGCGTGTTCAGATCACTTATAATTATCATAGTGAGGTGAATTCTCAACTTCCAAACACTAACGATAAGGGGAAGATGGTTTATTCCCTACTTGAAGTCCAATGCTTCATGTGTGGACATTTTGGGTACTTTTCCAATAATATTCCAAATCTGAGGGTGGTGGAGGGGAATTAACCATCAGAATAAGTATAGAAAAATGGAGTAAGTTCATGATTTTTCAATCACGATTGATGAAGTTTAATCTCCGAAAGACAAGGTGGAAGGTATTATAGTTGTTCTCTCAAAGATATAAAATAATTTTTTTATTCTAGTTCTATGTTTTCCTTTATTTCTTCCAATTTTTCAAAGAAATTATATTCAACCCCTGAATTGATAAAAGTAGAGTTATTAGTCAAGAATCACGGTAGTATTACCCAAGAATCAGTAGTGTTTAGGAGCTGCGGTATTTAATTTAGTGAGTACAATAATAGATAAAATATAGTAGTAGTTCCTATGTTGGAATTTGACATCATACTAGGGATGGACTGGGCCTCAAAGTATAACGCTAAGATAAAATGAAAAAGTAAGGAAATATCCATAATCCTAAATGGGAAACCTATATTTATCTTCTTAGGAGAGATTTTTTCGACCTGATGTTTGTCTAGAAGCACCTATTATAACCTTGTTTGTGGAGTTTATTGGTGAAGATGAGGAATTAAATTATAGCATACAAATAGATAATATCACCACAATTTAGGAATACATTGACATATTTCATGAAGTGTTTACTAGACCTCTCCCAGAATGAAAGGTAGAGTTATCCATTGAACTCATACCTGGATCTCATTCGATATTATAAACCCCATATAGAATGACGAAAATAGAGGTGGATGAATTAGAGAAAAAACTCCAATATCTTTTTGGGATGGTTTTTTTTATAAAGTGTGTCTCCTTGGGGAGCACCTATTCTCTTGGAGAAGAATAAATATTAATCAATGCGACTATGTGTTGATTATAAAGAACTGAATAGGATCATACTAAAGAACAAATACAATCTTCTAAGAATTGATTACTTATTGGACCATATTAATGGGGATAAATTCTTATCCTTGATTTATTTTCAATTTTTGTCATCAATTGAGGGTGAAGAAAGAAGATATTCTAAAAACCACCTTCTGATCAAGATTTGGTCATTTTGAGTTTGTTGTTATGAGCTTAGACTTGACTAATTCACCTCTTATTTTTATGGATTTTATGATTAGAGACTTTAAAGACTACCTTGATATATTTGTAGTAGTTTTTATTGATCATATTCTGATATATTCTAGAATTTTGGAGGATCATTAAGATCATATAAGGGTTATATTGAAAACTCTAAGGAAGGAGTGGTTATTTGGGATGTTTATGAAGTGTGAATTTTGGTTACAATAAGTTATTTTCTTGTGGAACATTATAACTAATGATGAAATCATAGTTGACCCTAAAAAGTCAAAGGTTGTAGAGGAGTGGTCTCATCCTTCAATAGTAACTGAGATTTATAGTTCCCTTATTTTAGTAGGATATTATAGGAGGTTTGTAAAGAAATTTTTATGAATTTTTAATACACTATCCATGTTAACATGAAAATGGGTCAATTTCATCAAGAAAAAGGAGCGTGAAGAAAGTTTACAAGAGATGCAAATGAGATTGCATACTATACTCATGTTAACTCTATAGTCAATGGGAGAAGGATTCATTATTTTTAGCAATGAATTTCTAAAAGGGATTGGGTGAGTCCTCATGAAAAATGATAAAGTCATTTCTTAAGCATCTTGATAGTTGACACCTTATGAGCAGAACTATCCTACACATGATCAGGAGCTGGCTGCTGTTGTTTTTTCTGAGGAGATATGTAGGCACTATCTTTATGGGGAGAAGTGTGATATAAACATAGACCATTAATGTGTGATTTATATTTTCATGAAAATGGAATTTAACATGAGACAAATGAGACTTTTTGAACTTATTAATGTCTATGATTATTCAATTCATCATCAACCTGGTAGAGAAAACAAATTCGCTAATGCATTAAGCAGAAAAGATTCTATTTTTCTAGCAATGATGAGGATTCAATGGGATCCCTTGATCAAGTATCTATTAAATCTGCAGATGGGAATGGTAAGGGCAGGGACGCCATCATCCCTATCCTAAATGATCTCTCACCATCATTACTATAGAAGGAAAATAAATCTTATAAAGAAGATATTTTGTTATATAAGAAGTCTGACGTTGTGAAGGCTGGGATGTTTTCTGAATTCAATATTGATCAAGAATGTGTATTGAAATTTTTTACAAGGCTATGTGTTCCAACTTTTCCAAAAATAAATAAGGATCTGATGGATGAGGCTCATATCTCTATATTATCTATACCTCATTGAGGAATGAAAATTTATTGGGACCTTCGTGATTATTATTGGTGGGATAACATGAAAAGGAAGATTTTAAACTACACTACATGGTTCCTAGTGTTTCAGGAAGTGAAATCAGAGAGAAAACTTCCTAAAGGGGTATTAAAACCACTTCCCATACCATCATAGAGGTTGGACAATATCACTATGAACTTTTTCACTAGTCTCACAAAAAAATCAGAAGGAAATAATGTGATATGGGCTATAGTGGACCATGTATCTATGATGGCCCATTTTATCTCTACTCAGGAATATTTTTCCCTTGATCAACTTGCCCAAATTCACGTGGGGGATGTGTTAAGGATACATGGGGTACCACTATCCATAATATATAATCATGACACAATGTTCACATCAAAATTCTAGAGAGGTATTCAACATACTTTGGGTACTGAATTGAATTTTAGTACGACCTATCATCCCCAAACTGATGGCCAATTTGAAAGGACCATTCAAAAACTAGAGGAAATAATGAGAATATGATCAATGGAAGTTGAAGGTGGATAAGATCAACGTATCCCGTTAGATGAGTTATCTTAAAATAATAGCTTCCATTTAAAAATTCAAATTGCACCCTTAGAAGAACAATATGGAAAGCGATGTAGAAATCTTATTTACTGGGATGAAGTTGGTGATATAAAGCTTCTTGGTCTAGTTCTTATGATTAAGTTAATAGATAAGGATTATTACATCCAAAAACACATAAATTGTGTATAGAGTTGTTATAAGAGTTTTACTAACTACCATCTAATGGACTTGTAGTTTGAGGTTGGTGACAAAGTCATCCTTCAGATTTCACCTTGGAAGAGAGTCATGAGGTTTGGTAAGAATGGGAAGCTCTTCCCAAGGTAAATTGGCCCCTGTGAAATTCTTGATCATGTGGGATTAATGGACAATCATCTTTTACTTCCTCCAAATCTAGAACAAGTTCATGATGTTTTCCATGTATCTTTCTTGGTGAAGTACATACCTGACCCTTCATATGTATTGAATCTGAAGGTGTTGTATATGGAACTCGACCACTCTTATGAGGACCATCTGGTGAAGATCTTGGATTATATAGACATGGTTCAACACAACCAGACTACACACCGTGTTAATGGTTGGTGGAGGAACCACAAATATAAAAAATCCATGTGGGAACTAGAGGATATTACGAGGCATAAGTATCAGTATCATTTTTTTGAGTGTACGAGTTGAAATTTCATAGTCGAAATTTCTTAAAGGGGGAAGAATGTAACGACCCAAACGTTTGAATAATATTTTCTTTTCTTAAAATTTTTTCCTTATTATGTCATAATCAAAAAAAAAGTTTAAATGAAATATGACCATCATGTTTTGAATGTTATACAATTTTTTTTAATATGACCATTTGAAACAATTATAATTTTAAAAATTATTAGTATTGATTATAAATAGGAATTATAATTGATAATTAATACAAATAGAAAAGTTGATTGTATTATCCAAAAGAATCAGGACCAATGAAGTCCATTTTTTCAAAGCATGGGAAGAAGGTAGTGTCACTGTGCCTTTCACTAGAGCAGTCCCAAGTTGAGATTTAACATGTTAAGCATGAAAAAAATCTCATATGGGTGAAGTTTAAGTTGATATAAGTAATAACATGGGAAATTTCATCTAAGACACCCCAAGATTCTATCACCATTGCACACATTACTGTTAGGTCATATGTGGGTGTTATAAGGAGTTATGTAATGAGGCCTTAGTTATTTTTTATATTTTATTTGTATAAATAAAATTTTTGTACAAGAAAAATAAACATCATTCTGAGTTTCAAATGTCTAAGTTAATATAGGATAAATTTTTAGTATTTTTATCAAAAGATTCAAATTATTAATGAATATTGAAAACACTTGTCTTTTAAAATATTTTTTATACTTTAAATAATTCATACTATGAGATGATTTTTGAAAAAGGGACATAAACAGTTGTGATCAGAAAGAGATTTAGAGTCTGATAAGATCAGCTTAATTTTTAGTGAATAGTAAACTATGAATAGTAATTTTACCCTTATGAATAGTAATATGAACAATGGAATAGTAACCTCACTTAAGTAATTATGAATATAATTTAGGCATCTTGAATGGTAATGTGATATAATAGTAAAATTAAAAAACTATTTTAGATATTATTAGTTAAGTTTTAGTATTTTTTTGGGTAAGTTGTGATTTTACATAAAAATTAAATTTATCATATTTAATTAATTATTTTCATAAAATTTCGTTCATTTTTGAATTCCAAACGTATATATTATGTTATGGTGAATTTTTGATATTTCAATAAATTGTTTTTATTTCGATGAATAAAAAAATACAGTTTTGGAATTTTTGGTGTGTTTTATAACATAATAATTATTTAATTTGTAATTTAAAATTATTTTTGACTCACATGGATTAAAAAATGATATGACCTGTCCCAAGTGTAAAACAAAAATTGTAAAATACCATGGGAAAACCCATGTATTTGCAAATTCCACCAATGAGGTGTCCAAGGAAATTAATAAAAACCTCCCTCTCGTTTACTATAAACACCAAGCCATTAATTCATTTCCATTCATTAAAAAATCATCCCCTCCAATATCTAATAGTAATACCTCACAATAAGTAATCTCAATGTTTCATAAATCCCTCATGGTCCAGATCATAGAGTTTTAGAAGTTACTCTTCCTGGTAAGATAATTCCCAACTTCTCTTTTCCTTTCAAGTTCTTTTTAGGTGACATGTCTTTCAAATTTCCATAAAATTCTCTTATTTACATTTTATTAAGTACCAATACATTATAACAAGTCTTTTATGAATGTGTGACCCATTTTCCCACTCTTTTTAGGTTTTATGAAACCATGTTTTATACCTGTTATGCTGTAAAATTTTCGTCTCAAAATATCTCTCATTTTTCTCAAGAAAATCATTTATTTTATTTACGCGAATACCCAAAAACCATTAAAATCAATGGGTATTCATCAAGACATAAAAATTATTTATTTCATTCTCCAATTTACATACATAAAACCACTATTCCCTTTCCATGTCTTATAAATGACAAAATGATCATTTTTAAGTACTTTTTAAAAAAGCCTTGATTTTGATATGAAACCCATTTATTTTATTCTTGTTGGGTTATTTATGAAATTTATTATTATTATATATGTGGATCACATGAAAATAAAAAAAATATTATGGTTATTCCCTGATGTCCTACTAATGTATTGGGTAAATAAATTAATCTATAGAGACCACAAGTTTTATGATACCTTGGTGATTAACCATGGTAATTTTTATGACACCCTAGGGATGGACCTTGGTGATATGATTATTAATGTCTAAATTAAATGTTGTAGAAAAATTTTCAAGATATTATTCATGTTATTATTTTCATGATATGCCTCTTTATAATCCCTTTGTGATATTTCCTCAAGTTCTTATTGTATTTACTCAAGTTCACATGTAAATAGTTTCACTTATTTTTCATTACTGGGCCATCTACTAACCCTTTCCATTGATATATGTCCCTAGGTTATGAGATGAAATATTTTTACTTAGTATGAACATTTAAAAATGAACTTTAAGTATATTAAACTAATGATATATGTTTTCTCATATTATGTACCTTATTTCCAAGATGCTAGACCATAAAGATCCCCTATTTGTAAAATGTAATGAAATGTTTTTTAATATAAATGCGGGATTCCATAATGATAAATGGTTTATAAAACCATACATTGGTTCATCAAAATGTATCCCGCATACTAGGATACCCACATCTATATTGTTACACACCCATAACACACATGTCAATCCAATCCTTCCTCAACATGAATTAGGACCCCATTCACTCACCCCTCTCATAAAATCCAATAAATTGAGCACTATTTATATGAATGTTGAATCATGAGTGCTGGATCACCACCTTTTCAAACACACAAAAGTGTTTGCATAATCTAGGAATACTCAAATATTTTATACAAGGATCCTAATTTTAAGTTTAGTGATAAGGATACCCCTTATAGTTTTGTCACATATGTATCAAGTCATTTCTAAAGGAGTCATGTACATTGATTTCCATGTGCTCGGAGAAAACTGTTTAAGGACCTATCATGACATAGAGAGTCTATTCTCATAGATTAATAGTTAAAAAAATCCACATTTATATTAATTTTGGATTTCTTTCACCCAATAAAACTTATTTACATTCCATATAATATATGTATTAACTCCCAAGAATAATGTTATCTTCTCATGAGATTCCAAAACACTATTTATAATGTGATTTAAAGACCACATCATTCATCTACCACATACATAATTCCCTAACACCGTCAAATAACTAGTTTTATTAGTTATAAAACAATTATTATTAATTATCACAATTAAATTTTATTAGTAAAATTAGTGATAATGAATGGTTAACTCACCGGAAAAGGAATCATTTCCATAACCTTTACCAATGGGTTGTAGTCTACTCCCAACACACCCTTGAAATCAATAAAATTTCCCAAAAAACTAATTCAAAATAAAATCATTAGAATTATAATTTTGTGAAATATGAAATAATAGTTTTTTGACTTTCCTCAAATAAAATGATATCCAATATGTGCTTTCATTATCCCATAGCCTCATATAGAATCCACAAAAAACCCCTAATTCCACAAAACAATCTTTTGTTAATCATAAAATTGATAAACTGAAGACACTGATATTATAGTAGAAGAAAAGAATAATAAAAAATAAAAATTTATTTTAAGAACCAATTCAATTTAATCAATAATACTACCATAGAATTCCATGGATTGATGGTCGATAAAGGATAGGGAAATAAGGAGAAAATGAGATATCTCCCTTTTTATCATATAACTAAAATATGGAAACCCAAAAAGGGGATTAAAATATAAAACCAAAATGAACATTTCCCATTTAATTTTAATTTTTTTGGGTTGAATCAAGCACTTAGTCCACCATCATTATCCACCTGTTGGCTCCAATGAGTATCGATGCACCTACAATAACCCTTGGTCACTCGATTCACCCTGAGCGAGTACCAGATTTCCATTTTTAGCCACCAATAATCTATTTTAAATCCCATGATATCATCAAAAGTAATTTAAGGACTCCTACAACCAATTTACCATCTTGAAAATGGTTTTTAAATATTTAAAAAAACTTCTTAATTCAAATTCTTGATGCCGATAAATAAATTCAAGACAAGGTTGATTTTTATCTCATTAGAACATAGAATTCCTTTGATCCCACACTCACATATCAGTGCAGGTCATTAAAAAGTACATACCTTAATAATTCACATCCCTAATAACTTTTTCCATGAATCACATGTGGAACATCAAAGTCACCAAAATATGATTCATAGTCTGATCTCTAATCATTCACTTATTATGGTCATTCTGAAGATACACCTAAATTTCCTAATATATCAATTCACTATACACCCTGTACATTGGTCTACCAGAAATGACTTAATATATTATTAACTCAAATTTATATCTTTGAATTCATATTCTATCACTCATGAAACATAGTAGTATATACCCCACTACACTGAATATCTCTGAAAATCACAATAGCTCATCCAATATAGTGCTGACTAATTCCTCCAATTCCAGGACGATGGACCAAAATTAGTAGAATTCATGCATTCCCAATTCACCTATTTCACAAATCAGCAACTGATATGACAGGTAAAATCCACAGTATTTCCAGAACAGTTCTACAATAAAGTGTCTCTTAATTATTCTCAATAGAATTACAATCATACACTAAGGATATAATCATGACATGAATCCTTTATCTATCATACATATATATGGAATTTATAGAACCCCTATCATAACACAGACATAAATAATCTACCAAATGTTTTATTAAAATTAATACCCAATATTCCAACTAAACTATAAGTGTAACTCAGACCCATTTGTGACTAAACATACTGAACTTACACAGTTATCACTGATCGATAACCATATCTAGGTATTCCCCATGTAGAAAAAAATATTCCCCCTGACATCATAGTTCCAATGTGTTACCTCAAAAAACACTAGCCTAGCTTCACAAGATGCACCACCATAGATACTCACCGTAATTGGCCCGACCCAAGGTTCCTATCCTAAAAAAAACATATTTGTATATTTTCCACTATAGGATTTTACTTACTCTTGATCAAATAGAACCAACCCACATGTATAGAAATATCATCAGAATACTGATACTCCTTCCACCCACTCATTAAAACCCAATATGTCCACCCAAGAGAATTTATTTGAGGTCTTAAATTAACATATTGTTGTAAACCACTTTTTCCCACATTATGTCATCAATTCATAAACATGAAACCCAGTATCAATAGGTATAACCAATGATTCATGATATTTCATTTCATGATGTGACACATCCATTACAAAAAATTATAGACTTAATTTGTTTTTTTAATTTCTCAATCTCACAGGTGACCAACTACATATAGATAAGTCACTCTCAAAATTCACCAGTTATCATATCAAGCCAATTTTCCCTTCAATGTCTCACTAGACCCAACAATCATTATGTCACTTTTCACATTATATAAATGTTCAAAACACCACTCTTATATAATCTGACCATTCTATTCCTAATATAATATTGATGTCATTATTTTATTTTAAAATCTCACAAAAAACCCCTTTTTCAAATATTGGTCATATATTAATGCACCAATTTCTATTTGTCAACTATTCTTCAACATCCTTGGTGTAGAACTATCTCTCCTCTACCTCATAAATAAAAACCATTATACTAGCTAACTCCCTCATCAATTTTGATGAAAATTATAGTTTCTCAATCCTTTAAAAATTGTTACATACTTGAACACCACCCAAGTGTGATCATTAACTGATTTCTATTGGTATTCCATTACTGATCCCCAAGTAGTAAAACAACAATTAGTACTAGACACCATCACAATGAGCATTAATCTCTCGAGTTCCTACCATAATAAAAGTATTATGGAACCAGATACATGACCCAGTCATCAAAATTATATGCTAAGAAGGTGTCTCATATTATTTCGATGCATTCATAATGTCCCCATGACATACCACAAGATGTTTCATGACCTATATAAACACCTTTCATAATTTAAAGGGATTTTAAAATCAATACCTAAACACATTCCATATCCTATACAAGTCTAATCACACCTATCTATCTACTAATTTCACCACACAAGATCAAACATAAAGAAACTTATTCCTCCTTATATATAGAAAATAGTGAACTATCTATCTTATTTCCATGTAAAGAAATACATCATATAGCACCATACAAATTATAATAAACTACCACCATTTTCTACCATACCTCATACCAGAGCATGCATACACCGTAGCACAACCATTCCAAATAACCCAATATTTAGCATCAAGAGTCACATAATAGAATTCATAGGTTCATCAACCCCAAAATAACTAACCACAACCCACATAATGTTCATTCACATCCATTTCTTAAATTACAATATATAGTTTCATTTCCAATAGGTAACCATGGAAATAACCACATGTTTATACCCCAATCTAAATCACTCCTCCTATGTATCAATATCATAATAAAAGGATCCCATGTTTCTAATCTAAAAGTATTTCAATTTTTGTATTCCAATCCATCCAGAAAATGTTACCCTTATATATCAAAACTCGTCTAGATAAATAATAGGAAAGGAAAACTATTATTTTTCCTAATGCACCATGAATCACTGAAATCCAGAGTCAGATATCATTGCCACTAGTTTTTTACAAAAATTACATAGAATGAACATTTCCTTAATTCATATGTCATGGAAATATTGAAGACTTTTATCTAAGATTCTATAAGGTCACTCATGATGTAAAATACCCATCATTAGGTTTACATACACATCCATTATCCCCCATACATAGCTCAAATACTCACTCTAAGGTACTCATCCTCACTGGGTATAAAAATAATAAACTAATTTTATGAACATCAATTTCACATCCATATCCATCCCAACAACTTCATTATACAATAATTCATTCTAAAAAACAAAATTTTAATGTTCATTAATTAATAACACCAGTAATATGTTATTTTGGGAAAATTTCAAAGAAACTATTAATGATAATTTAAGTAAGGAAATTATATTTATATCCATATCTATTAAGGAAATCAATTAAAATAAAACCCATGTCACGTGAACTTACATTCCAAATATGATTTGGGAAATCACACCTATTTTCACCACAATCTACGAGTAAAATAATAAATCAATGATTCAATTTCAATTTTTTGGAAGAAAATAAATTACTTAGTGGTTTCCTCAAAACTACGAAAAACAATCATAATTCTATATAAATATAAACTTTAGATCATACATGTGTTGAATAGGAATAAACATGTATTATATCCCAATATTATTCTAGTACAAGATACCTCTACCACATCGAAAATTGTAAAAAAATCAAAACAATGCCCTGATACAACTTTATAACATCCCCCACCTAATTACCAATTGTTGGTCAGATCCATACCACCACATGACCTCATGTCAGCCTCCAAATATTATTGTGGCTACTAATTAGAATTGAGATTCATATAAAATAATTTTGAGATGCTATACACTGATGTATCATTATAAACAGTAACAAAAAAGAAAATAATATCTATAAATGGAATCATTTCAAAGTATATAACATGGAATTATAAATGGAACAAAACCATAACCACTTCATAGTACTGATCTTGAAATATTTCATACTATTTACAAATTCATAAAATAGAGAAAGAACTCACAACAGAAAGATCATACATAGTAAATGAATAAATGATATAAAAATTAGAGACCTAACATTATCCCCATCATCATAACAGCCCCGTATCCACATCCCAACATCCCTTATATGATCTTTTATCTCATTAATATTATCTAGGGTCATATATTAGAACTATTTAAATAATATAAACATAACAAAAATTGAGATTCCCAGGAATGGTTTCAGAATAACACACAATAATACACTACTAACGGTACCCATTTTCAAAAACAGAATATATGTGAATTGATATACTAAAATAATGAAAATTTAAGAAACTAACATGCATAAAACTTTCCCTCCATTATTAAATGAAGTCCTATAAAAACCAAATCATCCATTTCTTGGTATGAATGAATTTTCTTAAAGGGAATCCTTGATCCTCACTTTCTAGAAATTGGTTCTCGAGAATCAAGGATGAATCTTTTGGAACATATTTACCCAAAATGAATACTAAATTCAATGGTCACTTTTGGATAAACCAATCTAATTTCACAATTAATTGGATATGAATGTGACCCATTAAATAATAATTAAAATAGAATAAGAAAAATACAAGGCCCTATGAAAATACAAGATCGCACCGAGACCATAATATAAAATAATAATAAACCTTTCTTTAATTATAACCATATTAGAAACCAAGGTATTTATGTTTATAATAAACCAAAATAATTAAAAAGTAATGATGATTAACCAATATTTTGAGAAACATTTGGTGAGTATATTATAGAACAAAAAAAGGAACATGATTTTACCCATATCCACATGACACTAGGCTCAACCCCTTCTTGTCACATCCTTCAAAAACAGTCCAGGATAGCATTAGTGATAACCACTTTTTATGGAAGACTTTTTTTTACTTGTGTTATTTAATATATGGTTTACATACACCCATATGGTTCATATTTAGAGTTATCATAAAAAGATCATTTATATTTCACCAATAACCCTACATAATGCCTTTTTTAAAGTAATCCAAGTCATATTAATTTTAAAATACACAGATAATAGTAAAATATTTAATTTCATTAGAAAATGAATAATATGGATTACATTTAAAAAGTTTAATAATACTTTATGAAACAAAAAAATAAGATTCAATTTGAGTAAATCAAAAATATAACTGAAACATGTGTAATAATTTAAATTATCATTGTGGTGGTACTAAGGGATCAAGGTTGGGGTTTCTAGGGTCTATGTACCATCATAATAATCATATACTAGAAGTAAGTATCCATAAGAGCTCCATGATAACCTGGTATACTAATATGAACTTAGTGTTTTTTCATAAGCATTGATATCTGAGGTAATTTTTCCTAATAATATTCATTTCATTACATAACATCATCACACCAAGGATACCTCTGGAGAACCCAAATGACACACACATAATCGTTAAAATTATTTTCATAGAAAATTACACATATTTTAAATAATTAAATTAATTTATAGTGAAATATTAAATAAATCATAAGAAACAATTTCCATATTACCAATAAATAAATTCCATTTAGAATCATAAAAATGTTATTTAATAATTTCAAAAAAACCTTGTGAGAAAAAAAATTAAACTAATATTTTTACAATGATATGAACATATATGGTCCATAAATTATAAATAAACCATGATTGAAATGTTAATGTTGAATATAGAACATAAATATAAACTTAATAATACACAAAATTACTTTAAAACTACTCAATCTCTTATAATAAAAAATTTAAATGAATTTAAAAAGGAACACCTATGTGAAATCAATTCAATTTTCTACCAATTTTTGTTTTCTAGAAATGGAATTATGACTATATATTTATAATCCAATATAAATCCCTATTATAATGATCCAAAAATAAATCCCATGTGTTATAGAAACCCTATTTCACCACAGCCATGAGAGAATTTCAATTTGGGGGAAATCAGAAGGGATAAAAAGACCGGACGAGAGAGGAGATAATTACTCCAAGAGATCATTGAGTTTGATAGTATAATCCATTTTTGAATTCAATTAAATATGGAAAATATAAGTATTTAACATGTGTAAGTATTGATGCTTAACAATGGGTGATGGGGTTAAGAAATGGTAGATTATTTTGACACAATTCACCATTAAAACATAAATATTTATAGAATTTCATATTTTATCCTTAATAATGTGCATGGGAAAGGAGTATATTAGTTTTTACCAGGAATACTACTAAATATACAAGTATTCCAAAAAAATAATTTATTTTACCCATACACACATAAAAATATAAGGAGAATAAAAAAATATTTATACCAGAAAATAAAATTGTGGGTGTGATAAGAGGTCACCCATGTATTCAACTTCGACGCAATTTTTCCAGTGTTAGTTATGGTTTGTTTATATTAACATATAAATTTTTGTAAAGTTATAACTCTATGTAACTCATCCACTCTACTATGTGTATTTACATATAAACTTGGAAAAACTATTAACAACCAAGGTTGATATATACCATATGGAATACTCAATTATCTAGAGAGGTATCTTGTATAACCAATATCACAAATATCTTGGCAGTCCTCACATCCAAAACACATAGTCAATATATTTGGATCAATCATATCCAACCCACAAAAAAATCATATTTGGAGGAATCACATCCAAAATACATCACATCCATATTAGGACGTGTTGTGTCTAACCCACATTACAATCATATTAGTAGGTATCATGTCCAACCTATATAATAATCGTATTGAGAGGAATCACATCCAATCCATGCCACCTTAACCTTGAGAGGCATGATAACCATCCCTCCTCAAAGTCATCATAGGGGTAATTACTTCAAACTTTCATCACAATCATGATTGAAGGAATCACATCCAGGTAGTTTCTCACAACTTCTCTGGGATGGAATTACACTCTATGAAACAATAGGATATTCAATCCCCTAGTTTATAATTACCTTGAACTAAATGATTAAAAATATCCCATGTTGTAATTATGTAAAATCAACTTGATAATAATCCCATTGGTAAATATTAATTATAACCACATGATAAAAAATTCCTTAGGATTTCATTACACCTAATTGTATGATAAAAGTATCCCAATTTATAATTATACACAACTAAATGATAAGTAATCCATTGGAGTTTTATTATATAAAAAACATGAAAAGTAATCTTTAATGATTAAAATACATCATATCTCATGATAAAAAACCCCCTATGTTGGAATTACACCAACAAACATGATTAAAAAACCCCTGGTTGGAATTAAACACAACCACATAAAAAAAATCACCCATGATGATAGTACACATTAATCTTTGACAAACCATCCCATTGGATGGTGTTACTTCAAACCACAAGGTAAACAATCCCCATGGGTTGTGTTACTACCATCCCATTTCAACCCCTATGTCCACATAATCCCAAGAACAGCTTTATAATCATTTAAAACACTTTACCTATTTCATTTTCATAGATACATGTAATATATATTCATTCGAGGATATTTACAGTATTTTTAGTCTATCCAACCCCATAATATACTTACACAGGGTTGGTTATCCACACACCCAAAGTACAAAATTTCCACACATAATTATAACCATAGAAATTTTTTTTATCACCCTAGATATTGGTTCATCTGAACCCATCCAAAATAGTAGGATACCCATGCCAATGAAATTGTATATTTATCACACACAAGTGAAACTTGAACTTCATTTTCACAATTTTGGAACACATTAAATAACCTCTTCCATAATGTCCTTGAAATACAGGCCCCCATCTTATAGAGTGACCACAAATAGGTTTATCTTACACCTTATCCTAACAAATATATTCCCCTTATATAGGAACACTTATGAATTCTATAAAAGGTCCCTCAACAATGTTTATGGATAAAGAAATCCTATATGTTTCTATCCCTTATGTCTTAAGTCACTTCACAATGAGAGATGACCATTGATAACCATGAGTTTATCAAAGGGGTTTTAATTGCCAATCATGATATAAATAATTAATTATCATAACCCATAAATCAATAAAAGACCTTTTTTATAATGGTTCACTTTTACCTACTCATACACTCTTATAATCTATATAATATATAAATTATCATTTAAAACGGTAATATTAGAGACAACCAATGTCACAAAAATTTTTATCCCCTTAATAATTGTTTTTATATTATCTCCCAAGATCATCCAATATAATACCAACTATCTACCATATCCACAAGGTCTTAATTACATCAAATTTACACTTTGATTAACAAGAAAACAACGTTAATTAACTATTAATGTTGAAATATATGAATTAAATTAGTTATAATTGAGGGAAAAATTACAAAAAATGGATCTCCACAATAACCTCGAGTAACAAGGTGGAATATACATCTGAAACACACTCATGTACATTTACAAAGAATGAACCATTAACCTAAATTAATTCAATTCTATAAAAAATTTAGAAACCCCAATTATAATTAGGGTAATTACATTCCTCTAGTGGAAGGATACAATACTATACAAGTTCATCCTCTGGGAGACTCCTATGCCATCCGGAAAAATGTCAATCCCAGATCATGATGAGTATATAATGAACTAGTGGAATCATCATCAAACCCGTAATCCTAACCCACTGAAGTCAGAGTATAAGGATAGAGAAAGTAAAAATAATAAACATTGAGAAGAACCCACATTATCTAATGAAGAAAATCACCATTGAATATCATTGATATTTGTGGGATAAATGAGAGGGAGATGAGGCAAAGGGGATGTCTCTCTATTTTCATTATCCATATGAGAAAATGAAACAATATATTAGAGATTTCAAAACTAAACTATGAAAAAAAATTCACTATAATTAAAGAGAATAATTTTTTGGATCAATGAGTGTTTGATCCACCATGGCCAACTACTCTACGCACCATTTGGAACTCCGTGGAAAGAAAAAGACATACGGTGGCCCCATCCATTGGCCCTTGATCCATAATACTCCCCCCTGAGAACCCTGGAGACCATGTCAAGAAAGCATATGGCCCTCTACAACCATGGGACCTCCAATTTTCACCTTCCTATTTCTATATAAATCATTTCAAGGCGCCTATACCTAGGCTAAAACATCAAGAAACTTATTTTGAACATTTACAATTAATTAAAATTGTTGATAATCAATTTAAATCCTCAAATTCAAATCAAACCCTTATTTGCTCCCATTTTAACATGGTATTTCATTGATTCCACTGACACATACGAGTGTGGGTCATTACAAGTTGGATATTCACATTGTGAATCAGCATTATGATTTTAAAAAATGAGAAGCATATCACTAACATATAAATGAAAAAAAATCATTCTTAATAGGTTTTTAATAAATAAAAGCATCAAATTTTCTTCAACAAAATACATTTTTAAACATAAAATAATGAAAACATTTTTACAACTATCTAAGGGATTTTGTGACCATATAATAATTAAAAAGAAAATAAATGAATTATTTGTTTTGAAATATTTAATTTTTAGGGGGTTTCATGTAAATAATTACATTTGATTTTCCATTCATAAAATCTATTTTTTACATCTTATTACTTAATTTTAAAATCATAGTGGGTGGTAAAATCTTGCAATAGTAAAATAGGTGAATGTTTTTAAAAAATGTAAAATATGGAACTATAGTAAAAAAATCAGGTTGGAGGATTCATTTAGAAACCAAAAAACATTATATTTGATTCTTAATGGAATGATTCACACTCTATCTAGGATATTCTCATTCATTTTTCATCAAAACCATTTTTTGAAGGGTTTTAGAGGTTTTATTGTCTGATAACCCTTTCATATATACAATAATTTGTTAAATCATTCGATAAATAATATTACCCATTTTATATCCATAAAACTTATAGTTTAATTCTTGTTTGATTCTGAACACCATTTTACATGTTTTAAACATTTCAAATGCATCAGATTTATTTTTTTGAATATAAATCAACATTTATGTTAAATATTATAAGTAAATTTCACAAACTAATATAATCAACAATGGGATGTAGTTGGAGATGGTACACATAAATTATAATATACATATTCAAGGGGATTGTTAGCTTTTATTCATTCTTTTAAAAACACCCTTTTTTAGATTTAACATTGTCAGATTCCCCATCGAATAGTTTATCTTTCAAGGTTATATAGTGTAATGGCCCTCATTTATCAAACTCTTTTAAAAACACTATAATTTTCTATGTTTTGGTGTATATACTAGATCACATTGTTATCCCTCACTAGGAAACACGTCGAATTTATACATAGAAAATATGATTCATCATTAATCACATATATTCTATAAGAAATAATCTCATCATGATTATGTGGGAAATCCTAATGATAATAAAAATTATAGAGTTATACTGAAATGTAAAATCATTATGATCAATAATCCTAAGAGCTATATGGTTATATTTTAATTCAAGTATCCATTAAATTATATTCGAAGTTTCAAGTGTCTTATAATGAAGAAATAATGACTAAAACTTATACCCATGACACATTAAATCTTAGAATTTCCAAAAACCGCATCACTAGTTTAAATTTCATCTAATTCAATAAATTATTCCATTTTCTGAAGCTTGTTTAAAAATCACTCCGAGTTAAGGATAAACTCTTCCTAAATAAAATGAATATAGAAATTTAAAACATTAATAGAATTGAATGAGTATTCATGAAAGAATATATGGTCATTAATATCATTAAAATTGTTTTTATTGGGAATTTTTTTCACAATGTGACTAAATTTTGCTACATTGGAAACACTTAAGAACATTCGTAGTAAATTTTTACTAGATTATTCTATAATAGATCTTAGCCCTTTATTTTTCCCAATTATAGCCACCACCCCTATTATTTGTTACCTTACCCACTATCGTAATAGATCAAAATTATATAAATTTTTAAAAAAACAAAGTTTATTTAATGGAATATTTATTATACATCATGGATTCATTAACATGGTTATAAGATTTATTTCATGATATTGAAAATAATTTACCTCGTGGTATTTATTTTTTTATCTTAATATTAATTTTGAAAAAATCTAATAACATTTTGGTAAAACATTCTTTATAAATGAATTTATTGTAGTTCTAAGATAAATATTACAATTTTATATTATATTTTATTATAAATACAACTAACAAAAGATATATTCATAAATATATCATCCATATTTAACCAATTAAATGATGTCGTGGACACTTAGGAAACACCTCAAGGAACTTTATCACCTAATAATAGTAGTATATGGTTATAAGAATTATAATTGACATTAAGGGAGGTATATATAATATTTATCCATATTTCATTCATTGTTCTTAGTAGTAACCTTTTTCATATCACAAAATTTGTAATCAAGAAGTATATTTTGTTCATGAAGATAACTTGTTTTAATCCTTGATAGGTTAATGTTATTTTAATCTTTAAACTTATATTTTGATAATTTCATAGAACCAATTATTATATTTAGAGGGTATTGGTACCGATTTCAATGAGAGGTTTTAACATATCATGATATTACATCCCGAAATAATAATTAAAGATATACTAAATTATAATGATGTTTTATAATTCATTTAGATTAAGGAATTATATTTGTTAAAAAATTGAATTATATAGATAAAAATGACTGTGCTTCAAAAGATTATACAGTATATAAATGTCTAAGGTATTTACATAAATTGGTTAGTGATTTCCCTCCTTATTTATAGGAATACAAAAACACAATCTTTTTAATATATAGAAAAAATACTGTAGAATTCATGTAAGACAAAAAATATATATAAATGGCCGTAGAAGCCACCTATTAAACTATACTCATTTATCCAGGTTACACCAATGAATTTCCATGATGATCAAATGTAAAATACCTTTTTAGATGGACACACTAAAGATTGTCAACCAATATAAAAACTTTATATTATATTTACATAAACCATAATGATATTATTTAATGCTTATAGAGCCAATTAATTTTACTATTTACCATGTTATGGGGTCAATGATGAGGGGTTATTTTATATTGAATTGTCATTATGTATAAATTTTCATCTTCCTCAATGTATTTCCCAATGAGGATCTTCCAATATCCACTACAAGACTATTTCAGAGGCTAGTTACAATATATTAGGATGAAAATGAGTTCATTAAATTGATAATTTCCTCCTCATAACTTTCTATTTCTATTATATTCTATATTTAAAGTGAAATAAATCACATGTAAAGAATAAATAACCAAAAAATTCCTTATAAGGAAAATTATAGTAAATGATACTGTATAAACCAAATAGGCGGTGAGGTGACCTTCTATTAGGAAATGCAATATGATTAGTCAGAGATGGTATGTGTGGATGATGAAGATCATGTTGAATATCCATGACTTCCAATGTTATAATATCTATTTTTCACATTTGGATTTAGCTAATTAGAAGGAAAGAAAAACAATAGATACATAAACGTTATTTGTCATATATAATACGTAAATAAAAATGTATTTCTAATATATGTGGCATTAAATTGAGATGATTTATGGATGAGGATGAAACCCACAATACATAAAAAGTGTATAGGAATGAAGGAAACATAAAAGTGACTCAAGGTAAAAATAGTAAAAAATATTTTAGTTAGAGAAAATAAACTAAAAAAAGAAGTTACTAATATGTAATATATATTTTATTTAACTTAAAAATAGTTTAGTGGTTTTATCACTAACCAAATCATCATTTATAGAACATTATTTTGCGATGCCTTTGGAATAACAAGACGGTGATTTGGATTTTTATGTTACACTACATATATTATCACACATGAGACATGATAATATTAGGTATATAAGAAACATCATGGATCATGTGCTGAAGTTGAAAGAGGCCACCGTATATGAGTGGGAATATCACCGAAATATTTCCCACTACCTAGGATCAGTGAATGATGGTGAATATAGGTGTTACACTTCATTATAAATTTATTAATAAATATTGAACATGATGATGTCCAAAATTATCAATTATTCCTTTGAATTATAGATATGAAAATATCAAAGCCTAAGAATATGCATGAGTTAGATCATGGAATGAATTGTAATAGTCATCAAATTTTTCGATAAATCATAGTTCGCTTCTAAATTTAAAAAACATCACCAACAATTTATGTGTTACTTTTCCAATTTAAAAATATATTACCAACATTGTTAATTGATTTGTTTTATTTTTGAACTCTGCATTCATACATTAGGGGACACAGAAGGTGTGATAATCAAATTATAGGAGGTGACATACAGAGTCATATATAGACCTTCATACTAATCTTGATTCCCTATATTGAACTATTTTGTCATCTATTATGACAATTTGAATGTCGATATTCTCCATTATAAAATAATAGTAATAAAAAACATAATGAATATTATAATAAGGTTACCTAAATATCCATTCTATAGAATTTAAAATTTATATAATTACTTCTTCATATATAATGGGTTTTAACATTTTTCCATTTATACCGACTATCATGGTTTTTCAACATCTACTTTGGATCTATCATATTTAACATGTACTGTAATGTATTATCATTAAAATACATTTGAATTATGATATTGAAAAAATTAATCAGATTTAATCAATCGTCATTGGAAATATTCTATAATTTATTATCTTCAATTCCGTCACTAATTTCTCATGAGTCCAAATACTGTTTAATCATTAATAGGATATAGGAAAATCATTTCCCTTATTAATTTATCTGGTATAGACATAAATTATTTGTAACGAATCCCATATTTTTAATTAAAATAAAAAAATATATCACTATAATTTTATGATTTATTTCTCAGGAGAACTTATTGATCTCAAGAAAAAAATTATTATTCTAATAATTTCAACTTCCTTGTAAGTGGGATAATGTAACTACCTTGAAAATATTATTGAAGTTATTCCATTGGGTTCTACGGTATTATTTTAATGTGTGGTTGGGTGTTGGTAGGTTTGTTTTGGTTTTAGTAGAGGAATTATTTCAAACATAACTCTTTACCCATTTTCCATATTTGGAGATCATGAGAGCTATCTAGAAAAATATTCATTCTAGATAAAACCTTGATTCCGAGAAATAATTTTGGGAGCTCCAACTATTAAAAAGTTTATTTTTGAGATATTATTTTTAAATTATCTATTATTAATAGATAAAGATACATTTTTCTTCATATTTTATTTCTTAATATTTGGAAAATTATAACAACTTGTATCAGTGTTTTCCTAATGTTTTGTGTAGTGGGAATATAGTGACAATATGGATTAATTTATATCACAAAATAATTTTATAATATTGAAAATTTTAATTTCAACCATCGCTATTGAAATATATCAAAATTATCAGTGTAATTAGAAATCCCTGAATTCCTAGTTCAATGGGATAATAAAATTTGTTTTATGTTTTTTGATCCAATGTTAAAGATTTTATGCTGAGAGGTTGAATATGAGATGATATTAGTACCACATCAACAAGAAATTGGAAATATCTCCACTTCATCGCCACATTATTAGGGTGAAACATACACCCTATGTCACTAAAAAAATAAATCTTTATTTTTTTGGAAACATATCATTTATTTAAAAATATGAAATTTCCCTCTTCATTTTTTTATAAATTAAAAAGTAATCCTTGAACTTCAAATAAATATTTAAAAGCCCCTCAATATCATGTATTTTTACTTTGTTCCAAATATTTAAAATTATTTAAATTTATTACATAGACCATATAATGATAAAAAAACATTAATTTCAATAAATGAATAGTCATTTATATCATATATAGAAATTTCATGCAATATTGTAGGCTACATTGTTTTTTATTCGTCCCAAAATTTTTACTAAATTAAATTTTAATGGATTGAATATAAATGGGAGGGATGATCATGTTTAATTCATTAAGTTATTTCACATGGAAATATTTAGTGGAAAATATTATCAATGCTAAGGATATTTTTTAATACATTATGATAAAGGGATTCACCCTTGATGCTACTAAGTAATGACAAATAATTGATATAAGAAGTTTATTGTGGAAATTTGATAGTGGATTGATCACAGTGTCTAATATCATGTTTTTCAAGATAATGGGGTATATGTAATATACATGGAGTTTTTTAATATTTATATACAAAAGACTACTCTAAATAGGATCCAATTGTTAGAGTAGTTAAACTAAATAGTGAAATAACTATAGTCAAATACATCATAAAGTTTAAATGCCTAGTGGATCAATTGATAGGTTTAGGAAAGTCTCAAATAGATAAATATTTGGAGGAAAACATATTATACACAATTATATGATATTTATTATAGACCAGTGGCATCCCTCAATAATTTAGATACTAGAGGGAACTTATCAAGATAATAAAAAATGAATCAATTTTTTATGAGGAGGCATGTAGAATATACATGCGGTATAAATGATTTAAGACCAAATATTTGAAAAGAGAGGGAAGAAATTATTAGTAGTGGAGAATAATGTGAAGTTTGATGTTTGAGTAGAGTAAGTACCATAATTAGCTATATTTTTATATAAAAATGATAAATTTATGTCTCAAAGGTTCATCTAAAGATTGTTTTTCCAGATCTACTACAAGAGAAGGACAAAGCTAATGACCAAAAATAAAAACATGGAGTTCCCCACATGAAACTCATTATAGAAGATGTTATTATTTAATAACATGAAGGGAATAAATATCTTTAGAAATTATTTTAAGACACTAAATATGTAGTAAATAATATAAGATTATACAATGTCATTCCATATCATGAGTATTTCTTACCTTATTAAGTTGGTGAATTTAGTTTAGTAAATATTTTGAATAACAGTTTAGTAGAGACTTTTGGAATGGTTTATATCCAAACCAGGTGAATATTTTATAAAAAAATCACATTTAAGGATACTCATAACATTTCAATTCATCGTCTAAACCTATTTTTAGTGATATAATTTTATTATAAATATTATAAAAATATATTCAATAATGATTTCTGGAATTTATTGAAAGAATACTTAGTAATAACTCGAGGAAATACATGTGGAATATTGTAAAGTCCTATTGTAGGGATATGTACAAATTTCATCAATATACTAGAGGAAGAGGATTCATCAAATCTAAGATATAAGGGTATTGAAAAATTGAGATAAAGAGGGTTATACACCCAAACATTGATGACATTAAATTGATAAGGATTCGTCAATTTATCCTTGAAAATAGTATATGTAAATGTGAAAAATAGTCTCCTTTAACACCACTTAATTATTGTGATTAGAGTTTCTATGTCTATAATACTAGGTTTTATATGGACCCATACAGGTTAAATAACTTGAAGGAAATATATACTTTTTTACCATTATTCAAGAGTCTCTAGTGCATAAGGTTATTTTAACAAACCCTCACCTTTCCTTATCATTAGATCAATTGATACCCATTCCCCATTCCATGTCCTTTGTCAATTGTTTTATCCATTCCACCATGTTATATCTCAGGGAATGATTTAACCTCTTTAATGGGATCCCTATATATATTTTTTCAATATAAATGTTTCAATAATTTATTTCCTTCCACACTTAGAGGATCATGGCCAAATTCAATTTTGATCAACCTTTGGTGGAATTATTTGATGGTTTTTCAAATTTGAATTGTGAATTATTTTTTCCAGTGGTTTTGGGGGTTTATGATCTCAAACATACGAGTGTGAAACACATTTTAGATGATGATTTTTTATATTATTAGTCATCAAAGTCACTCCCATGTAATTATAAGTCTCTATTTTCTTCAACTAGTTGGTCGATTTTGATAGAGGTCATGATTGATAGTGTGTAATGTTTTGGATTCATCATCCCAAAATATCACTTACCATGTAGATCCCATGTATCATCAAAGGTATCAAGGACATGATTCGTTGTTTTCTCAAGATTAATGAACAAATTATTTTCCTCAAGTAGATCAGATTCACTCATAATTTTGTTAATGTTGAACTCCTGAAGCCCCTTTCAAACTACTCTAATATTTTTTTGGAAGGTGAGAAATGTTTTTTGTAACACATTGGTTATAAAAAATCATTTGGGTTTTGTTCGTTATTCTATCATAAATGTCACTATCCTTAACAGAGACCACATAATTGGTAGAGAGACAAACCACATCAGGGTTCTTCAGTCCAACCCAATGCCACTCTTTCTCATATAGTTCCAAAGGATCCTTTTAAGAATTTTTATGGTGTTGGTATGAATTTGGGAAGTTCCATATCTCTATGAGGATTATCTTCATCATAAATAATTGAACAAAATACATTTTTATATAATAAAGGTAATTACACATCCCTATTAGTGTAATGTTTATCATTCATACTCTAAAAAGGTCTAGGTTAATCTTCCTCACCCCATCTGTTAAACCCCTATCTGCTACTCTTCAGTTCCCCTTTGTCTCCAATGAATAAAAACCTGGTGTTTAAATAAAGGGTAGGGGATCATTTTTGTTGGGGATTCTAGGGTTTCTGGGAATTCCTATCCAGTGGTATCATTCTCCCATTACTACACTGAAATTATACATGGTCTGGTGACAAAAACTAATTATTGATGTTATTACCAACATTGTAGGGTACCCTAATGTAGATGGTTTCAAAAATATTTAACATTATACTGTTTTTATATAGAGTATAATGAGAGTTAAAGTGAATAAATTGCATCTATTTTCACTGATATTCAATTCATGACTGATGTTGGGAAGATAAGTGGCATGGGTGCCCAAGAGAAACAAACTGATCCAACACTCTCTCATAAAAAATATGGAATCCCTAGGGTTGATTAAGCTAAAATTGAATGTTATGGTAATCCCAAATGGAATCCAAAGATTATAGGGTAAAAAAGAGAGTTATGATAACTAAGTGTTTGCTCAAAGATCACAGGAAAATAAGATATGGTTGATATTTTGGGACATACGCATACTCACCCAGTCAAACACAATTTTCATTTCATGAATGGTGATTTGAATTTTGATTGTGGATGGAAATTTTATGTTTCCATGGTTAGGAATTATGTTGATATTTGGTCATATATTAACATATAAATCTTGTCACCACAACAATATTGGATTTATAAAACAATTTTAAGGTAATTTTGAGAGTTTTGGGTGATTATTTTATGAAAAAATACCAATTACAAGATAGCATGAATATGTTCAATGACATGGAGGAGAATGAAAAATGGAGGAAGTAGACGTGTCTCCCTTGATAAAACATAGAGAGCACAAATATATAGAGTTTTAACACCATCATAATATTTATTTAATTTTACATGAGAAGGGGGTACCATGCACTTTATAATATAAGAAATTTTTAATAAGGGAAAGATAAACAATATGGATAAGGCCATGAACATGATGAGTTTTTCTAAGAAATGTAAACTTATTTTTATATAATCTATTTGATTTTTTTGTAACCTCATAATTAAATAATCATCTTTCCTTTATTTTTTTGAAGATTCCATAGAAAATATATTTGGATAAATACCCTTATTACTCTCATTGATGTGTATATAAAAGTCTAGAATCACATATATTAAATGGTAATTGGAAGAATTTATATGTGATAATTAATCTATATATCTGCATTGAATATTGAGATAATTATTTAGAATACATGATTTATGACCTAATGGGGGAAAATGTGGTTAGAACTATCCTTTTAGAGTTCCAAGAGAACCATACAAATGATTATATTTCAAAATTATATAAGTTCTAGATTAAAATGTATAGATGAATAAATTCAAGATCCTACACTAGTTTTAGCACATCCAAAAACTGAAGAGGAATATGTTTAGGAAAGATAATCGGTAGTAAGTAACTAAAAGGATATTGTAATGGGGGAGACAAAACCCACATCCACCAGAGTTTTATAACCATTAAATGGGAAAGGTGAGGGTGTATCTCATAAGCCTAACAATTCACAGGTTTTAAGATCTACATGTGAAATGTTTCCACACACAAATATATTGAATTGAATGAACTATTTCTAAATGATGAATGGAATCCAAAAGGAATCTATGATGAATTATCTCCCCAAGATTAACTCTCTTTATTTCATTGCATTTAGTGTTTTATAGAGTCATTAATATAGAAAAATATTTATAATTTTATAGGAAAATCAAAAGTTATATATACTACAATAAAAAAATAGGTACTTAGGATCAAGAAGAATGGAAATGGAGAGTTAAAACACAAAAAATGTTTAGTTGTTAAAGAATTTCCTAATGCTAAAGGAATTAACCATGAAATTTTTTTTACAATTAATGGAGATGGTTTCAATATGAGTCATTTTTAGATTTTTGGCTGGATTGAACATGGATCTTGGGAAGATAGAGATGGATAAATTTTTTATGACATGTTGATCATTAGGAATGATGCAATGGATATTAGACAGATAATTTTGGCGTCACCAAATTATTATAATTTAAATTGTTTGTAAAATATAAATATATTTTTCTGATTAAAATCTTTAATGACTATAAGAGGATTTATTATTGATATTTTTGAAGATGTTTGTTTGTTTTTTCTTATATATTTCTATAAGAATTGCACTAAATTGGTGAGAATTCCTATTCACATTAATTTTATGTTGAGAAGAAAATCAAGTCTATTATCCATAGAATAAATTGAGGTAATGGTGGTGATACCACACTCTTTTTCTAGTATAAGCTTAATGTATTCTTTGGTGTTAATGGACCTAGAAACTACCCATGTTGTTATTACATCGATTTGATTTCACTCTAATATTGGGAAGAAATATTGGGATTTTGGAATATGGATTCTGAGGTATCTTAAATGCACATTAAAGTGATTTTATACAATTTGTTTAAAGTCCCAGATCCAAGAAGTCTGATTTCTTGTGATTTTCCAATGCTCATGTTCCTCAAAGGAGTCTTAGAATAAGCTGGGATGTATTGGCTGATGGAAATGATGGAACATGGATATTAAACACCGTGTAATATTTACACACCATGTAAATGATGATCATGTCTTCTTATGTATGTTCCATGAGGTTCTACAAGAATTGTAAATAATCAGGGTAAATAATAAAAGGAAACATGTTTTCTAGTGAAAATTTATTACCAATGTTTAGACGATGTTTAAATGGTTTATTTTCCTTTTAAATTTTTATTGAATCATTTTAATTAAAGGTTCAGCTGATCCTGGGTTTTTCAATCCCACCAATCCCACTTGTTTTCTAGTGGCCAGTGGCTACTCCACTTGGTTTTTTGAGATCCCTTAGATGGGAATTAATCCATGGACTTTTCTCTTTGATATGTGGTGTTTTAAGCACCCTTCCTTATTTTATTTCTATAAATTTCTCTCGTTTCGATATAATTTCTTCCCGTTTATTCTTTACATGTGATAAAGGACCGTGCCTCATGTTTCTAATGGACTTTTATTGGTTTTTGTTGGCGTGTTTGTGCCATGTCATCCTCATATGGATGCAATTCATTGAGGGGGGCATGATCAGATATACGTGAAATAATCCCTTCTTGTGAGAAGAATGTTGATGAATTTTGAGGCAGGGGATTAATTGATTATCCACTAATTTATGTGTAATTGTAAGGATGAAATTATTTATCCCATTGGATGGAAATTAAATTGACGCAATAATTATTTAACATGATTAAATAATGATCTCATGTTCATGACGTTGTTCCTTTATACCACGATAATTATATGCATCTTTTTTTCAATATTGTGTGATATTTATGCCCCAGTTTTTTATCTTTAAAATTTATTCTATGGATTGTAATGTTTTTGTTACTGTAATTTGTAAAATAACAAAAAGAAATAAATAAATTCATAATTAATTGGCCAATGAGAAAAGAGACATGTTTAATGAATCCGGTTGTTGTGATAATTTGAATATGGTAAAATTGATTCAATGCATATGTTTAATTGAACTTTACCTTCTATATGACTAATGGAATTGATAAATAATTTGAACAATGTTTGTTTTTCATGATAGTAATTTTAAAGGCATGATAATTGGGAATCGTACTTTTCTAGGTTGCTAAACGAAAAATAAATGATAAGAGCATGTTTTTCATTTGATACTTGGTTATAGATATATATATTATATTTATTGTACTTGAAACCTATTAATAAATGAACTCGATAATTCAATATTGAATAATAGCTGGCTATATGATAAATTAATTTTTCTAGGGCTTGATTATCCCATTTTCTTGAGATAGAAGAGTGATTTGTTTTGGAGCTGCAGGAGGTTATTTTCATGAGAAGATGAATACATTGTTTTAATTACGAAATTCCATGTTGATTTCTTGATTAGTTCCTACTACTTTTCTTTGTTATCAAGATATGATCCATGTGATATGGTGTCAGTATGGCTGCACTTTGAGGGACAATTTGTGATACGGGTTGGGATTTTCATGATGTGATATGAGCCTGAAATGACTGATACTAGGATGGATGTTTAGATATGGGGCATAGAGTCATGAATGATGTGGTGTTTGTTTATTCCTAAGATGGTGAGATGAATTTCTATATGCATGTGTGTGTTAGGGATAGAACCATAGGTGATGCGACTTGATAATGTTGGGCATACCCACTGATGTGTTATTTTGTGTTAGTATACTTGCTCATGAATCTGTTTAATGGATAATGGTTGGATTTATTTTCTACCTTTGTTCATTTCCCACCAATTGAGGTAGCATGAGGAGCTTGGTTTCATATTTCATATTGGTGGTAGATTAAGATTGTTTTCCTAGAGTTCCAGGTTTATGGATTGATTCTAATAAAAAAATAATTCTTATTCCATGGGACTGGATGATGATGGAATAAAAATGCTAAAAATATTTTATTCTTGATAAACCTTGTACATGGTTTTGGTTATACCTGGAGGGAATGCGATTTACTCTAAAAATTAATGAAATTTAATTTAAAATAATTATAATTATTAATTTATGGATAATGAATTAATTTATAGAAGGAATTGAAATAAAGTAAATAATTAATTTAATTTTTCCCTCTAAAATTCTTGTATTCTTATATGATATCTTATCATAGCAGTGGAAGCTGGGAGTTTGATTGATAGTACCTGAATTTGTGTCTAATAAAAGGTTATTACCATTGTGTGTTTTATGATATATATTATATAATTTATATTATATGATTTCTTATACTAACCCACCTATGTTTGTTAAGGAAACTATGATTTAGTGGACTTTTGAGGGTGTTTCCCTAATATCACAATGAGAGGACAGATGGATTACTACCCCCTCTATCCCCACTATCTTCTCTTGGTATTTACTTATGCTGGTATAAATGACAGTTTTTCTTCCCATATATGTGTGTTGAGGAATGTGATGTCTTGTGGTTATTTCATACCCATGTATTTTCAGATATAGAATCTGATAGATTATTATAGGTACACCATGTATAAGCTATGATGGGTTGAGGTACCTACTCACCATGTGGGATGTAATGGCTTGGGGAATAATACATGATGTTTTATATATATCATACGACCTATGGTGGATCCCATTAACTACTTGGTTACTATATTTGGTCATGTGATATGGGATAATGTGGTTATGTGATTTATAAGATTCATATTGTGATTCGTTACCCATGTGTTTTTGGGATGGATTACTTTTGGAGAGAGATGACCATGACAATCGATGTTGTAATACAATGAAAAATAAATGTGAAAACGGGAGTGGGGTACCCTTGATATTTTTATTATGTTATAGGCTCTATTTTAAGTGATAATTGGTTATATTTATCTAGGGTGAGGCTGAGAGCATTGTATAAATGTTTGGGAAATGATTTAGTTTCATTGTTGTTCCCTCTGCTTTAGCATGCTTTATTTATCTTTGGAACATGAAGCCTCAAGGAGGATCCCACTGAGTATACCGTTATTATCACCCTATGTATATATAAACTATTTTTCAATACTATCCATTATAGAAAGTAGAAATGGTTTTATTTGGCTGTGACAATGTTGCATAGAGTAGAGAGGTAGTGGTGGTTCTTGTTCCTTGGATATCGTGAGGATTTTGTCATTACATGAGAGACATTTCATGACCAGTTTGGAGAAGAATTGTTTTTCTTAGACTATGAGGGTGACCATTCTCCAAGAGTTGTTTACTCTTCAATAGGGGATCTATATAGTGTGATACATTGGGATCCATTTCAGGACCATTTTACAATATGCTTCAAACCCATTTACCTGCGGGGAGAAATGAGCGAGGCAATTTGAGGAGGCTTTTAATCTTGAGATCTAGTTCCATATCACCCTATTTATACTGAAGACATATCTTGAGGTGTTGGAAATAGAATTTATTATTTGGAGGATGTTGTGCAGAACATGTTCATCAAGAGAGGGCAGTCATTATTATTCTTCACGAAGCCTAACTACTATTTGGGGTTCCCAATTTCCAAGATTTAAGATCTTTCAATCTGACAAGGGTAGGTCCCATCCCTCATTATCACATTTATTCTAGTTGATAGCTCTAAAAATCATTCCAAGGGTCCAGATACATTTTTTTGTAAAGTAAAAGGTCATCAATGATAAGGGCCCTTGAACTTTTTGTGAATTTAGTTTATGCCCGGTGATTTTCTTCAGGTTCCGCAATTGTGGTAGTTTTAGCAGAGGGATAAGTAGCAGGGTGGTTCAATTTGGGATCAAAAAAGAGGGGATGTGGAAGGTGTATTACAACCTTGATATGATCTTCCCTCTCATAGAGTAGATTCAACATTGGGGGTGGTCGTTAGCAAGGCAGAAAGGCCGTGTAACAGGTTATTGTCAGCTTCATGCTTTTGCGTAACCCACCCCCAGCATGACATATGCCATTTGAGGTACCCATTAATTTTTTTCTATGTGGGTGCATGATTTTTTTGATTCAAGAGTGATACACTCTATTATATCATCAAAACACTTCCATGAATTGGGACTTGAGGCAGATAGGCTTCTAGTTTCCTTAGTGTTAACTATGCTAGTTGGAGGTCAATATGACTTATATGAAGTATGTGAACACTATGAGATAGTTTTGGGGAAGCACCACTATTGGTGAGACTTACTATGTTTGCAGATATATCCATATGACATAATCCTCATCAAGGATTGGTTTTATTCAGTGTAGGCTATCATGAATTTCTTTAGGAAGTAGGTTGTGTTTTATGATTCCGGTGAGATCTAGTGGTGTTTTTGGTGATAACGACCCTAAAATGGGTTATAGGTGTGTTCCTTGATATCTTTTATGGACATGTTGATGTTGTGTTCATCATAGGTTCTATAGTAGGTGATTCCCATGATTATGGAAGAGTATCTTGTTGTCTTTCCAGAGGAGGTTCTCACATTACCCCCTTGATGGGAGATCATGTTTTCGATTAGGCTAAAACATGGTGTGCTTCCTATCTCAATGTATCAATATAT
Source organism: Viscum album (assembly GCA_963277665.1). Classification (NCBI taxonomy): domain Eukaryota; kingdom Viridiplantae; phylum Streptophyta; class Magnoliopsida; order Santalales; family Viscaceae; genus Viscum; species Viscum album. The sequence continues at coordinate 733,145,733 of OY728155.1, forward strand.
AATGGAACCTTATAAATTGATAGATCTATGAGTATAACTCGATGATCTGTTTTATTGAGGTTTTGTTTGACTAAGTGTGTCACCGTGGGGTGCACCAGTTTAGTTCAAAAAGATTGATGATAGTAGAATTTGGATTTGTATCGGTTATATTCACTTGAACCTGGTGTTATTAAAGAAACACAATCATATTCCACATAATGAAGATTTATTTTATCATCTAAAGGTTGTATATTTATTCTTGAATATCAATTTGTGGTCTGGATAATATCAAATATGGGTAATGTGTGAGAATATTCTATAGACTGCTTTCCAATATCATCATAGGAGCTATGAGTTCATTGTAACACCATTCAGAATAACTGCAAATCTAGATATATTCATGGGAATGATGAAAATAGTGTTCATAGAGTTCCTCGACAAGTTCATGGTGATTTTTGTCGATTAAATCCTTGTGTACTCTACATCTGAGGATGAGCATGAAGAGCATCCACATTCTGTTTTGGAAGATCTTCACAATGAGAAACTACTTGGGAAGTTGTTAAAGCATGATTTTTTGGACCCTAAATTCCATTTCATGGGTAATGTGGTATCCCATATGGGATTATCAATGGAAAATTTGTTGATAGAGGTAATTAAATGTTGGGAATCCCCCGAGACAGTGGAAGAGGTGTAGATTTTCTTTTTTATTGAAGGATATTACAAGAGGTTCGTAGCTTATTTCACTAGGTTTTAAAAACCCATAAAATCCTTGAATTTTAAGGATCAGACAATATTGTGGACAAACCAGTGTCATACAGATTTTGATAACCTGAAATAGAAGTTGGAATACAATCTAGTCTTGTTTTTTATGATAGAGGGAGTTTAGATTGAGGTTTTTTGTGATGATTTGTGTCTGGTATTGGGTTGCATTATATTGAATCATAGATTATGTGTTTCTTATGGGCCTTTAAATTTAATTCCCATTAACATAAATATTCCACCCATGATTGTGAGTTGGTGTAAGTGGTGATATCTTTGATATTTTCATAACCTTACCTCATCAGAGAGCATTTGGTGGGTTTTACTCACCATAAGATATGAAGGTATGTATTCTCCCTGTTTGATTTGATCTTGTATCAGTGCTTTTCAATGAAATTATTATAGGATTATGACTTCAATATTTCATATAGTACGGTAAAGGGAAATGTTAAAGCCAATGCTCTGAGGAGGAAGTCACGTAGTGATTCCATGCATGAATATGGGATTCTTAGATGGTGACAAAGGAACTCTCAATTATTCATCTTAAAATGGGATAAGTTGAAGGTCGAGGTTGTGTTTTACATATGAATGTGTATAAATCTTTTGTGTAACAGGTGTAGGGTCTTATATGTGGTATTATGATGTGGTGGTCTAGAGGGACCAAGTTTTTTTTGCGATGACACTAATGGTTGGTCCGAGGATGGAAAACACCAGGTGGTTTTCATGGGAAGGATTTTTATTCCATTTTAGATGTGTGAGATTGTTATTCTAGAGTCACATAGTTAATATTTATCTATAAATACATTAACTAAAAATATTTATCAAGATATTAGAGTTCATTTGTGGTGGCCTCGGTTGAAGCTGGCAATTAAGAGGTTTGTTTCTCGTTGTTTGGTCAAGCAGAAGGTGAAGGCTGAGTACCATGTTCCTTGATGTGTTCTACAGTGATTAGATGTTACCAAATAGAATTTTTTGGAAATATGAATGGACAATATTATTGAGGATATGATTCTATATGGTTGAAAATATATTTTTTGAAAAAAATCCACCACTTTATAGAGATCAGGGAGTCAATATTAGTGGATGTTTTACCAAGTGGGTATCTATAGGATGTGGCATGACTCCACCAATTCCATAGGATGATAATATCTATTTTGGCCCCTCAATTTACATCTAGGGTGTGGCTTTTTATCCAACATGACTTTGGATCTCAATTATTTCATAAAAAATCATTTCATCCACACATGGATGGTCATACAGAGTGGATCATCTAGAATCTTGATGTCATGTTGCATTATTATGTACTAGATTTTGGAGGTTCATGGATAAGAGACCTTCCCGTGGTTTAGTTTTTCTATGACAATAGATTCTACTCCCCCATCTGTATGACACCATTTGATGCTTTTTACAACCTACCTTTCCGTTCTCTATTGTACTGGAATAGGGTTAGAGAGGTTGTATTTATTTAGATAGAACTGGTATAGATAACCAAATAGATTTTCAGGTAATTCATGAGAGGATGAAGGTATCAAACGATCATCAAAAAAAATATTCCAATCATTGGAAGAGATCTATTGTTTTCAATGATGGAGATCACATGTTCTGGAGGGTGACCCTCCTCCTAGAAAGTGAAGGGTTGGTCATGGGAGTATGATTTCTGCCCAATTTTTGGGACTTTCCATGTATTGGATAAGGTTAGAGCTATGTTGTATCAGATATAACTTCCCCTATATATGATCTAGAAACATGATGTTTTTCATTTGTCGTAGCTACTTCGTTATCATCAAGATGACACTCAAGTCCTCGATAAGGGTGAAACTGTTGTTTATGATGATGTGAACTTCAAGGAGTGGCCTGTAGAAATTCAATAATTCTAGGAAAATATGTTTAATAAGAATTCTATTCTCTTGGTTTGTTTCATTGTGGAAAAGTGGCATGGAGGAGAGTACCGAGGAACATGAGTTGTAGATTCGCATCTAGTACCCTAAAATATTTAAGGCTTATCAATTCTCCTACAATGTTTTTATCTTATGGAAATTGATGATTCTAGTTTATTATATGGTTTTATATTTTTACTTGTTATGTATTTACTCTTTTAGAGATGTATCTCTCTTGATAGAGTGTTTTAGAAATGGTTATTTCGGTTGGGTGGTTTTGCATTTGGTTCCTCTGTGTGAGGTCCTTCATCTCATAAGATGGTGAGATCATTGAGAGGTATCTCACATGAGGGATATTAAGATGGACAATTTTCATTTCTCTTTGGGGTTGGTTTTTATTCTCTAGGAAGAGAATTTTTTAAGACGAATCTAATTTAAAGGATTGGATACAAGAAGTCTGATCTATTGTGAGTTCCCAATGATCGTGGGGCTTGGAGGAGGCTGAAAATATTCTTGGAGGTGTTGGTTGCTGAAAATTACAGAACAAGAAGATTATATTCCATTTAACCATTACATGTCATGTAAATTTGGTTCATTGTTTGTTAAGGGTATTCACAAGGTTCTACATGACATGTAAATAATTAGTGTTAAATAATAAAATCTGATGCATTTTTGGTGAAAAATAATTCCTGAAATTTACACGAAGTAAAAATGGTTTACATGTTGTGTACATATCCTATGAAGAACGTTAATAAAAGGTATAATGGGGTGGGGGTTTCTCAAACCCTATAGTAGCTCTTATTTTTCTGTTTCTAGTGCCTCCTCCCATAGGTATTCCAAGATCCCATCGAAATGAATCAATCATTGGACTTCCATCTTCGATCTGTAGTGGTCCATGGTGATATAAGGTGAATTCCTTCTTAATTTTATAGAGGTTTCTCTTAGTTTGATCTCATTTCTTATCTTTTACTATTTCCATGAGATGGTAGATCACCTAACTTGTTTATAATGGGGTTTTATTTGTTTTTGTTGGTGTGGTTGTGCCTTTGCGTCCTTGGGTGAATACAGTTCCTTACGAGAGGGATGATTAGAGATCCACAATGTGATCTATTATAATAAAAATAACAAGGATGAAATTTGAGGTGGGTAATTCTTTTTTATACCCATATATACATGAAACCATTGAGATATAATTATTTATACATTTTGATAGAAATTAAATTGAACTAATAATAATTTAACCCCATTTATGAAATTGGATAGCGATCGTATGTTGATGATACTATTGCTTTATATTGTGATAATGGATTGCGTTTTGTTTTGAAAGATAGTGTGATATCTATGACTTTTTTTGTTATCATGTTCATTTATGAAATTCACAATCTTGTTGATCTTTATTAAAATTGTTAAAGAACATAAATCTAGAATTAATTGATAATTAATTAGATAGCAAATCAAGATTTATGTTTAATGAATCTAGTAATTAGTGTAATTTTAGGATTATGAAATTAATGAAATTTTAATGTATAATTAATATTAATATTTTATATGACAAATGGAATTTATAAATAATTTGAATCATGTTTATTCTGGATGATAATAATTAAAAAAAAACAGGATAATTGAAAATTTTACTTATCTAGGTTGTTGAACCAAAAATAAATGCAAAGAGAATGTTCTTACAATGATAGCATATTATATCTTCATGTTTGAGTTTACCTATACTTGTATCCTTTTAATAAATAAACCGGTTAATTAAAGGTGTAATAAGAACTAGTAGTGTGATAAATATATTTTTATTGGGATTGATTTCTCCATTTTCTTAAGAAGGATGAGTGCCTTGTTTTGGAGTTGTGAGTGATTATTTTCATGGGAGTGCCTTTAAATGCCTGGTTTAAGGGCCTAGTTTCCATGTTTATTACCTATATGGTTTATACTTTTCTTTGATGTTCTATTGATACATGACTTATTATATGAACCTGTAATGGATTACCATAGAGGGATAATGTTTTATATGGGGCTTGGAGGCCCAGATGTGATTTGAGACTTGGGAAGCTAAGCCCAGAATGGATGTCGAGATATGGGTTATAGAGGCCATAAGGATATGGAAAAATTAGATACCTACAATGGAAAGGTACCTCAGTATATGCATGTGGGTTTTTTTGGATGAAATTATAGGATATATAGTGGGTTAAATATGGGATTAACCATTGATGAGTTATTGAGATATGTAATGCTCACTTATCAATCCATTTAATGGATGATGGATGGGTTTCTTGATTATTTTAATTCCATTCCCCCACTGTATGAAGAAACTGGAGGTGCTCGATTTAATGCTTCCTCTTAGTGTTATCTTAGGATTGTTTTCATATAGTACTTTTTTATGTAATTATGATAATGATGAATAAATAATTCTCACCCCATGAGGTTTGTTGATGATGTACTGCAAATTCCAAAAAGTTGTTAATCATGATAAACCATGTACTTCGTTTGGGTTATGCCTGGACGGAATGGAGATTACTCTAATGATTAATGAAATTTAATTTTATTTAAAGTGGAATAATGTTAAGAGTTTATTAATTGATAATGTATTAATTATTGTAAGGAATTGATATAATGTAAAAAATTAATTTAATGTATCTCTTTCAAATGATTGCATGCTTATATGATATCTAGTCTTAGAAGTGGCATCCGAGATTCTGAGCAATGTTAGCTACATTTGTGTCTAAGACTGTGTTACTCCCAAAGTGTAGTTTTGAGCTACATTATGTCATTTATATTCTATGATTTCATACACTTCCCCACTCATGTTGGTTTGGGAAACTGATAGCCAGTGGACTCTTGGAGGGTGTTTTCCCAACATCCTATTGAGAGGTTGGTTGACTAACTCCACCTATGCCCCCTCTATTTTCACTTGGTAGTTGCTTATGATGGTATTCATGATATTTAGTTTCACAATATATGTTTTAAGAGTTCTGTGAGGGATCGTAGTTATTTCACACACATGTATTACTAGATATAGTGTCCAATGGATTATAATAGGGTTTACATGTATTGGATGTGATGGTTTGAGGTTCTTACTTTGGTGTATGGGCTATAATGACATGGGGTATAATATCTGATGTTTGATATACTTCATAAAATATATGGTGGATTCCAGAAACTAATTGGTTAATGTATGTGCACATGTGATATGGGAGGAAGTGGTTATGTAATTCTTGAGGTGAATGTTTTTATGCCTTTCCCAGGTGTTTTAGGGAAGGATTTTTTTGGAGAGGGATGCTCAGGACATGCGATGTTGGAAAAGAGAGGGAAAAAAGTGGTGAAGCGAGAGATGTAAACACTATTTGTTTTTTTAATATATTATAGCCTCTCTTATATGTGACACTTTGTGATAGTTAACCCTAGTAAGGTTGAGATCTTAGTATACCTATTTAGGAGATGATTTAGTTTCACTATTGTTCATAGTGATTAATCATTCTGTATTTGTCTTTTTCATGAGAGGATATGTGGGGGATTCTATTGAGTATATTATTATGCTCACTGTATGTACAAATACAATTTCATTTTAGGTCATCTATACCAAGTTGGATATTACTAACACATGGTTTTTCTAGAGATGTTTTGGTTTCGAAGTTGCTTTTGTCATTATCTTTTTTTGTAGTTGTAGTTTCCCTTTTAGGTGTTATAGTACTCTATGGAATTGCATGTATTCACTTGATATTTCATTTATACATGTGTATAAGTAGGTTTTAGTTTTGGAATCCTTCCATTATCTCTCTTCCACGTGTTTCTATTAGTGGTTATTGCATCTCATTTTCATGTTTATTATACCCTCGGTGCTAGTCACTAACTCGTGGCCTACTGGAGTTTGGAATTAGGCGTTCACCATCTCTATCTCATTGAGGTATCTTTGTGAGGATGGGTTCATGAAAATTTGAGTGTAGATAAAATCTTGTAGGGTTACACATATACATATATAGTTTATGATCCTAATAATAGGAAGTCTATATTATGATTCATCTAGAATATTGTATGAGGATTTGAATTATGAAATTTGGTGTTAAAAATTTACATCCCCTCATTATTAGATGAATATTAGTACATTTATAGTGACCCATACTTTTTATAGATAAATATTACATTTTATTTGATGAATATTGAATACATAATGAAACAACCCAGGATAGAATCATATATATCTTTTGAATTTGTAAACATACACACATAAAAAACTTTTTCATAAGATATATACATCATCTCACTATATGTTATTAATAAATATAAACATTATTAGAAATATAATACTCAAAACTAGTCTTCAAAACCAGGGAAAAATAAATATAAGAAAAGGTGAGATCTGATGCTTAGTAAGGATAAATATGTAAGATATCAATGGTAACTTAAATATAAAATCAGAAAAAGGGGAGGAGAACACACAAATAACAGTTTTTATCCATACACTTTATATCATAGATAATAATATTGAGTCATGGTTTATGTATTTATAGTTAATGAGTTATAAATCATAAAAGAATTAAAGACCACGAGGAATAAGAGTATAAAATTGGCATAATCCATATGTTTTTGGCATACACATAAGCATGGAAAATAATTTTTTATTCATGGATCAAATATAGGACTATAATAATGGATTGGTTTCACTCCCAATTCTATGATATCCTTCATCAATGTCCATTTCCAAGTCTATCATAGTGGTAGGATTCACTTATTGAACTAGGTTCACTCCCCATTCCAGTCATTTTTATCTCACGAGATATCCATATTTTCCCAATGCATTGGAGGGTTATATAATTATAGTACAAAATAATACATACTTAATATCATATATATATGCTCCATGAGTTCATAATGAAATAATCATAGAAATATTCAGGGAAAAGAAACATGTTTAGTAAATATTTCATCATATCATCAAAGCATAACTGATTGAAAAGAAATGAGTCCTATAAAGGTTTCATTATAACATGATTTACCCCTAAGAAAGAAATGGCGTTTTTTGAATCATCCTTAAATCATCATCATTTTAAGACATTATAAATGTTAAATTATATAGAATCATTGGATCATATCCCCAGTAATGCATTAGTACCATCAATGGAGATTCCATCAAAGGAATTTATTAACAATTAAAATACAAAATAAGATTCTTTATAAAAATTGGATAATAATAAAAAAATGGGATAAAATGAATTTGATATATAATTTGATATTAGAAAAACAATTCTTGATTTTTTAGAAGTCATAGTTATGGAAAATAAAATATTTTTCACCGAAGTTATTCATAAAGTTGTTTTTACTTAAAAACATTCATTCAGTATCTTTATGACTTAGTATGAGAAAAATGAAAGGAAAAAATTATTATCTTGAGAGAACTAGAGGATAATAAAATTCATGATATTTTCTATAGTTATATCCTGAAATATCACAATCTATGTCTAAATCATAGTTAATCCTAATAAATAATTAGATTGTAACATAAAACCCTAAACTAGAGTTGTAGTAGCATCAAAAACAATTTATCATCGTTTATTATTTTTGTAAATATATAATAATTATATAAATAATTTATTTTAATACTTATAATAACTTTTTTGATCCACTTGTAATATTTAAACATATTTTTATTAATAATTATTTAATAAAATCACTATTTTAGGGTGTTAAATGTTTAATTTTTCATTCAAATTTTAGGTCGGTAGTTCTAGTACATGTATATTATTCGTGGTTACATATTATTTTGAATTATTATAATGATATAAATTTCATATATATATATATATATATATTAATTATATATATTTTTCTTAGTCATCTATAAAAGATGGAGATAGAAATATAAATAACATTGTCCATTGAGATTGTAAGCCATACATATCCATGAACGTAGTTTCACTTTTCAATAAATTGAAAGAACGAATGGAAAATAATAAGTACACTTTAAAAAGCTATTTTTATATAATATATGTTATTAATAATCATTTAAATTATCAATATTACCATCCATGTAACTTGTAAAGGAAAAATGAATTGATTCGTTATGTGGAGGATGTTGTCCGCATGTACTCATGAGTGATAGGTTCACTTCCCATTTGATGGAATAAATGGTGGATATTACCAGTTCCATAATAATAATAACAATTCAGTATAATTAGGAAAGTTAATATGTAATTTTATTTTTAATATAATATATTTAAAGGAGGGAGAAGATGAATGAAATTGAAAGTGGTCGGTTAAGACAATGACCTCTTCTTCAGCAGGAATCATTTAGATCTTTTTTTAATGACCCTTAGAATGGTATTTCAAGAATAAAAATCATATATTTTATGAATAAGTAATTTTAGAATAGATTTTTTTGGTCACGGTCTATATATAAGGCTCAAACTTGTGTAACAAAGTGAAATGGGATGTGTCCATTTATATGTGGTGGGGAGAAAAAATCGGATTTCAATAAAGATTAAAATTTAATAAAGCCATTCTCAAAAAAATGAATCAAAATGGATAGATATTCTAATATGGTATTGTATGAGGCCAAAATACATATATCCAATATAATTTATACAATTTTAAATGGAAATTGGACCATTACCTCAGGGTTTAATCCCTGGTAAAAACATTTTAACATTTAGCACAATGATAAATTCTTACTGTTTTATAATATTCATAATAATATAAAAGAAAATTAGCATCATTAAAAAAATATGTACATGATAATTAAAAATATGGATTCCATTTTATAAAACTAAATATTTCAAATTTGAAGAAATAAATTTTAAAATAAACTTGAAAAACATAGGGGAAAATAGTTTTTTTAAAAAGTTTCCATAAGTATACAATGTTTTTATACCAAAATAAAAAAAAGTAATTCCAATGAAAAAATTTAGATTATCATAATATAAATGAACTAATTTTACTTTTAGTTTTTTTAATTAATGTTTATTGTTTAAAATATATAAATGAAAAATTAGATTTCAATAAAAATTAGTATTAATCACCATTCATTGAAAAATGAAAATTTTCAAAACAATTCTCTAATTTTTAATCTAATATAATTTTTATATTTAAATTTCAAAATTTAAGTCAAAATTTTCAAATATATTTACTAATCATGGAACAAAAAATTATATTATTTGTCCAAAGAATTAATTTAAAATAATTTTTGAGGAAAATTTTATTTTTAAATCATATAATGACATTACTAAAAACTGAGTACTTATATATATATATATATATTTAAATGAGATTATTTATATTAATATGAGTAATTTAATAGCTTGTTTATAATTTTATATAATTTTATTGTTTATTTAATCTCAGGGTTGTTTGTATCGCAGGCTATCAAAATAATAATATATATATAATAAAATATTGGTGTTACATTCTACCTGCTTAAAATTAATTTCTCTATAAAAATTATAGCACTACTATATAATAAAATGTGGATATCTGTATTTCATCACATCCTCAGGTTACCATGTAGCTTATTTTAATTTTTGATTCCATTATAGAACTTTAACTACATGAGTTGTCTCATTTTGTAGCACTTTATCTTCATGATAAAATGTTTATAATGGGTTTTAATTATACGAAAGATCGTAATCCAGTGGTATAACCCATGAGTTCAACCCTTATTATGGATCCGTTATGTACTTACTCAAGATAGATACATTTAATACAACATGAACTTGGAATAGGTTTGGTGGAAGCACTGGGGAATAAGGAATTGTCCCTACTCAATCAAGAATATTAGAGGAAAAAATATAACTAGGGATTACATTTAATTTATCTATAAATATTATAACCTTTTCATATGGAGAAATTCAAATTATTACCTTCTCAATAACATCAAATTCCATATTTTTGTGGTCATTGTCAAAATAAATTTTCTATCCACTCCGAGCTTCCTTAATGTGTTGATGAATGGCTCTGACATTCTATTCCTTTTTCATCAGATAGATTAGGTCCCAATAGGTTTACATCCCTATATTTATAAAAACATTTTAGTTTCCTAAACTTCCTTCCATATAGTTATTCATAAGTATCCATATGAAATCTCCAGTGAAAGATATTGTTTTATGAAAAGTCTATTAGTGGAAGGTGTTGATCCAAAACAACTTTAAAATCCATTGAACATGAACTGAGCATATCCTCCAAGGTTTTAATGGATCTATCTAACTATCATTACCCCTCTCTCCAGAGATGCCCATCTTGAGATGTTAATGTAGGAAGAGAGTTAATTCCCCCCGAGTCCTGCCTTTAGTTGGACCTGTGGTGGCCACCAACACTAAGGGTATATAATCTCATTAAAATTGGAGGCATTACACTTTTTAAAAGAAAACATGATCAATATATAAGATGGCTCATCCCAAAAAAACCATAATATATATATATATATATATATGTGTTTAAATAAATCTAAAACTATCTCACAAGCATGTTTAAAATATAACTACTACAAAACAAGAGTCTCTAATGTAAGAACCAATAACAAGGCTATGCAGCGACACGAAAACTGTCCCAAAGTATGAGCTAGTAATGCCCTGCATAGTCCACATGTTCATCTTAGAAACATGAATGAAGTTTTATATATATAGGGTGAGAATACAATAATTCTCATTAGGGAAAAAAAAATTATCTTGTACACAATTGGGAGAGGCGCAATAAATTCCCCATGAGAAAATAGGAGAAACTAACTGCACCTTACAAGGAATACCTACCATCACAACCTCACCAAGGCACACCGACCAAATAATCTAAGTAATGTTAAGTAATATAATAAGTACATAGATGTTTGGTTACCCCACACAAATTAACCCAGGTTAGCTGATCATACCCAAATGGAAAACGTCCCGGAACTTCCACACTCTTCCACAATCCCCACATCACAACCGGCCCACATGCACCTGGTCCTCAAAGCTAGTCCTACAACCTGGGTATTTGAACCTCACCACATCCCACCTGCAGACACCTTGGACACAACCGTACCACATCCTAACCATAGAACTGGTCCACAAACTTACTAAAACCATCCCACTGACACCTGCGCCATAATTTTACCATAGACTGAATACACCTAGGAAGAACAACACATGTCATCCCATAGACACCTGGGAAATCATGCCCCACCGAAAGAAACCTGGGAATGAATACAGCACCAAAACCTATCTATGGTTTTTGGGCTACCACTTCATAGAACAGGGAGTTGGTAATAGAAAATAACCATCCATCCATCATTCCACTAGGATGTTGAGAAAAGTCCCCCTCCCCCATTATAATGGGGGTATTCATTATATAGTGCTCAAGTAGGGTGGGGGTGCATATAGAAAACACTAGGAAAATAGAGGTATATATATTTAGTATAAAAAACTCTAGACAAACCTATGGGTTCTTACCAAAAAAACAAATAACCCACAAAACCCAATTTGCTTCTACCTTTAAATGCACAACTACACAACAAGACATAATTCATTTCATAACCCCATCAAACTCATTTGATGAGTTATAATTCATTATTAAGAAAACCCATTTATTAATTCCACCATAAATTAGAAAACTACCAACCCCAACATGAAACAAGCCACACAGTATAAACCATGTAGTTTAAAAAGAACCATGGTAAAGAAAATCACTTCATATTTCCAATCCACTTAACACCCTTACCAACCGCTACAATCATCATTCTTCAAATACATTCCACCCAATACTTCCCCTCAACTTGAAAACCCCCAAATTCATAGTAAAACTCTGCAAAACATCTCATAAAAAAACCCTAACAACCCTAATTTATGACTACACCACACCCATCATACATAGTCACATAAACAAATAACTATATAAACTTGTAGACCCAATGCTCAAACACTACCCATCTATTACATAATCAGTCAATATCACAACTATAGATTCCATTAAACCACCCATACCACTCCACCTTAAAATTATACCCTCAACCCCAACACCACACAACCATACAAGGAACAAGATATAATAAAACCCAAAAAAACACACTACCACACCAAACATGGTAGGGTGTATTTTGATTAAAATACACATATTCTGTAATTAATATTTGATAATTCATCGGTTATCACAGAGCATGTTCGATCTTGAAGAATAAATATATTTAACTAGGTACAGGTAGTTAATCAACTGAATATAAACAACTATTCAACCAATGATCAACAACAAGACATCAAAATTTATCCTGAGTGCACAAACAAAGACCACCAACAACCATGATTTTCATTAGGAATTCAACCCATGCAACTCATAATATCAATAAACAACCAAGAAGAATCATGCATCACAATTTATAATCCCTAGTTTATTTGTTAAAATACATTTCAATTATCATTAATAAATTCTGATTGAACGTCCTTCACATGGGAAACATTCGTACAACCACCCAGCATGAGACAAAAAATAGAAGAGAGGCAAAGGAATCCCAACATCAAGAAAAAGATGATCAACACCTCATCATTGTGCCAAAAAGGGGGTGCTTATGGCTCCATAAAAATGGGATCCAAGGGTGCAACATAGAACGACAGATCCTCAGGGAAGAAAGGTTCTGGGGATGCTTGGTAGTAAGAGTAATATATCAATGGATTAAATTGTTTTAAAATACATTAAAGCTGGATCATGATCAAGACCATGGGTTTTGGATATCTAAGGGCCTCCTAAGCATTAGTAATTTAAATATTTATTTTATATCATTTTAATTTGATTAAAACCACTTAAATATGATTTTAAACCCATTTTACATCAAATAAAACGTCAAAGGGGTGAATCTGGAAAACATGGGGAAAAACTGGAAATTTGAAAAACTGTCGAAATGACTCACCATTTGGTGGTCACAGTTCGGTGATTCACCATTCATCCAGCTACTATTTAATGAGATACTATCATATGACTCACCATTATATGAATCACTAGTGCAACCTACCATTACAAGACATGAGTCCTAGCTCACCGTCAGTGACATACCGTTGCAAGTCACTGACAAACTCAACATTGGGATGACATATAATCTCCACCTATCAGTTGACGACTCATCATCAGATGAGATACTTTTTGAAAATTGTATTGTTTACAAATCATGAAATGAGCCACCATGACCTCCCAGATCACATTAATTAGTGGGTTTTCACAAAATCATAGACCAGTGTAGTCCATGCCATTACATCTGATACCTCTCAAACAAATCTTGACCTCAAGAAATCAAAACCAACCCAGAAGAAAGAGGGGTCTGAGAAACCACCCCATAAGATACAACACAAGGATCTTCTTATACTTAAAACATTATTATTACATCATGGTTCAATGATATACCACCCTGTTTTGTTTGAAATCTATAGAGAAACCTCAACATCCAAGAACAATTCTTATAACATCTACTACCCCAACCGACCACAAGAGACACTACGTAAGCACAAAAATACACACTGTCTAGATATATCAATTAGGGAATTCTATTCTCCATATCCACATACTATCTGCTCTAGGAGGCACTGACTCTTCCACATGGGTTTATTAACATATCTATTAACACATCTCCATTAGTAATGATGGCCTCCCCATTCCACATGTCAATACTTAACTATACATTCCAAAATACACATCATATGGTAAGGATAACATCTCATTAAATAAAACAAGGTTCAAAAATTGTAGTATAAGGAAAAACATAACAAGGTATAACTCCAAAAAACTATGTTTATTGGTCTTGCATTTATTTTTCTCACTACTAAGTACTCTCCTTTTGGAAAGAATGACTCCACAACACATGAACCAAAGGAATGGTCCATCTATGAAACACCTTATTTTGATGATTCTGGTTTTCTAATGGCAGCTCCACGAATTTCGCATCGTCATTGACATCCAAATATCCCAATTCAATAACATGGGGGTCATTGTGAAGATACCAACAAATTTGAGAGATGTTAAAGACTTAGTGGGCCTTATCTAACTATAGTGGAAGTGATAACTGGTATGGAACCCAACCAACTTGCCTCAAGACCTCAATGTTTCTAATGAACCAGGGAGAAATCTTGTTACCTCTTCTAAACCTCCACTTCCCACATTGAAGGAACTTTCATGAAAAAATATTCCCAAATCTAAAACTATAAGGGCCTCCTCCTGGGATTGAAATATGACTTCTTGAAGTCCTATTATGCATTAATCCTATCAGGAACAAACTGAACCTTCTCTACCATGCTTCGAATTTCCTTGAAAAAAAACAAATGTATCCCCAACCTCTATCCAACACAAAGGATAATGAAATGATCTTTTGTACAATGATTTAAACAAATCCATTACAATTGAACTGTGATAACGATTATTTTAAAAAATATGTACTAATGGAAAGTGTCACACCCAAGATCCTCCAAAGTCCAAGACACATTCCTACAACATTTCCTCCAACATCTGGATGGTCCACTATGTCTACCCCTTCATATATGGGTCGAATGATATACCGAGGTGAAACTCAGTGCCAAAATAATTCTGAAATACCCTCTAGAATCATGAGGTAAAACTTGTATTCGGATCCAAAAAATGGATCTCATAACTCCATGCAACAACACCACATCATATACGTACCTCCATGATAAAGAATCCACTGTAACCAACTCTGTGAATGCTAATAAGTGAGATAATTTCCTTAGTTGATCCACTTCTACCTAGATTTCATGATACCCTCCTTGATCATAGAGTAATCTAGTGATGAAATCCATCGATATTTCATTCCAATCCCACTTGGGGACATATAAGGGCAAAATAAAACCACTAGGTATATGATTCTAACCCTTTACCTACTGTTAAACTAATCAATTCTACACAAACTCCACCACTTCCCCTTCATCTAGGGATTCCAAAAATACTCTCTCAAGGAAAGGTGCATTTTAGAAATTCCATGGTGTACCGCCAAAGGTGAGATATAATACTCATAGATGGATCCCTCATGAATCTCCACTAGAACAAACAACCTTACATGAAACAACATCTAATTTTGAATATCCTAAAACCGTCCTTCCAGAGCAACACCATGGTCGACAAAATCATGTATCCCCTCTTCCTCCAAGTCTCCCCACTATGACTCCTCCACCTATTTCTTTAGAGAATATTTCATCGTCATCTTGAAAAATCATCCTCTGAAGGTGTTGTACGATAAGGAGCAATCAAAGTTAGATAAGAACCAGGATGTAAGTCTATCCAATACTCAACATCATATTGAGGGGGTATAAGAACAACCTCCAAAGGTGAAGTATCCAAAAACATCCCAAAAACTATAGGGCCTTCTCCATATAATTATCCACCGATTCAAAAAATATCTCATCCAACATAGAAGGAAGAGGATCCACATGCCGACTACCTATCTAAAAACTTCGTAATCCAACTAAAGCCACACAACATCCATCTTTGTCTCAAAACATGACTATTCTCCGAAAGAAGTTGATAACAACATGCATAGAGTATAACCAGTTGATGCCAAGTATTACATGTTACACTTGCATCTATAATCATAAAAGATCACCATGGGACTAATGTGGTCCCATCATTAGCCCACATCCCATCACACATCAAACAAGTTGTTCTAACCTCTAACTAGCGTACTCAACACCAAGGGAATGAGAAACCTATCTATATATAGTCCCAAATAATGGTATATATTTGGTGAAAAAATGAATGTGAAGCTCCTGAATCCAATAATTCATAAGAAAGTGTACCGAACAAGCTGACTATAACTCGAAATCTCTCTGGCCTTGTAGGGACTGCTTCCTTTTCAGTGAGAAACTAACTATGTCTAGATCCTCTTCCCCTCTGATGATGACCACCTCTTCAACCGCACTTGGGTCAAGGTCCCTGAGGAAAACCCTATGGTTGGCCTCCACCTACTCTGCCTCCCCTATCATGGTAGACATCCTCAAGACTGCGTCTTATTAACTACCTGCACCTTCTTTTGGACCTCCAAGTACGTCATTAATGTAAAGGGAGTAACCGTGTTCTGGAGAGAAGGATGAAGTTCCTCCTCTAAGAGTCTCTCTTGAGAATCCTCATCCAAAAAGAGAGAAAGAGTAAACTGAAGGAGATCCGTGAACATTATCCCCAGATCTAGTACTGATATAATCCCTTTATAAAGGGAGAGTTACTCATTCCTTTTCCCAGACGTGATGGTATATGAATAGAATTCTTCTCGGAACTCCTTAAAATCTACCCAGAGAACATCAACCTCTTTCCTGTCCCTCGGGTATAACATCCACCACTGATGCATAGCTCCCCTAGAATCCAATGTCATAGCTGGTCTTCCTTGGCCTATGCCACATAAAAAGTTCACCTAACACTATTTCCCTGACAAACCATGTAATCCTCACTGTTCTTAAGTTCAGACTACATTATATCCTGAAACCATCACCTATGATACCATTCTATCATGACCCCATCCCTCAAAAGATTTTCCTCATGAGATTGAAATGAAGGAAGAGATATAATGACCCCTATTTCCCACCACTAGTAGGGCCTGTGGTGGTGTGAAACACCAAGGGTATATATTCGCATGGAATGCGTGGCATTAGCCTTATTATAAGAGGAAAAGATTAGAAGATAAGATGTTTTATCCCAAAACAACTCCAAGACACACACACAGACATATATATATATATATATATATATATATTAAAAGAATGAAAAAACAATCCCACTTGCTTGTTTAAAATTTAAATTCTTCAAAACCAGATTCCTTAAAGTAATTACCAAAAACAGGGCTATTCAACGACCCATAAACTTTCACAAAGTCCAACGTTGTGATGCCCAACATGGTCCATGTGCTCCTCTTGGAAACATGAAAGTAGTTTTATATACATAGGGTTAGCATATAAGTATACTTAGTATGGAAAAACTAAAGTCTCTCATGCCCAAGTGGGAGAATAATACTAAACCCCCTAGGATAAAACAAAAGAAACCTACAACACCTAACAAGGAATACATTCCATCCCAACCTCAATAAGGCATGATCACCAAATAAATCAAGTCAAGTCAAGTAATATAATAAGAAAATTTATGTTTTGGTACCCCACACCACTTCAAATTTGTTAAATGATCATAACCAAGTGAGAAAAGACTTGGCACTTCCACACACATCCATAATCCCTATGTCACAACCCCCTGCACACACTTAGGTCTCAAATCTAGTCCCAAAACATGGGAATACAAAAATCGCCACATTCCACCAACACACACCTTGGCCACTACCATACCACACCCCACTCGTAGACACATGGGCCACAACCCTACCTCATCCCACCAACACACACCTCATACCACATTTGAAGACACCTAGGAAGCATACTACATCTCCTACCATAGATACATGGGAAATTATACCTAACAAACAAACACATGGGCCTCAAAACCAACCTAAAACCACCCCAAAGAATCATGTGATACCAATGCCTAAAAAAGGTAGAATGGAAGATCCAATAACCATCCATATATCCTCGAACCAGGATGTTGGAAAAAGTTACCCTCCCCGATAATAATAGGGGTGTTTGGCATATAATGCTCAATAAGGGTGGGGTGAATAAAGAAAACACAAGAAAAATATTGGTATATATATTCAGTATCAAACTCTCAATCCCAAACTATGGGTTCTTCCCAAACAAACTACCATCCCTCAAAAATGACTTTGATTCTACCTTTAAATGCAAAATAACTGAACTATCCACAATTCAATTCATAACCCCAAAAAATTTATTTAACCAAATAGAGTTATTTATCAAGAAAACCCATTTTTTCATTAAATCCCAACCCGAGCAACTACCAACTATAGAAGGTAATGAGCCACACAAAATAAGCCACCAAGAGGAAAAATAACCATAATTTAACAACTCACGTCATATTTCCAGTCCGTTTAATACTCATATCAACCACTGATATCATCATTCTTCAATGTAGTTCTTCCAAATCGATCATCTCAATAAAACAACCCCCAAATCACAGTCCAACTCAACATCACATCTCATCACAACCCAAACCGAAAACCCCACTGTATAACAACACCACACCCATCACACCCAGTAAAATAAACACCAAACAACCCAAACCTGCAACCCCGTTGCTCAAATACTGCCCATCCAGTCCACAATCAGTCAATATCTAAAAATAGGACTCTATTACACCAATCGTACAACCCCACCTTACAGTCGTACTATCAACCCCAACACCCCAATTCCACAAAAGGAATAAGAAAGAACAAAACCACACACAACACACATACACACCAAATAAGGCAGGGTGTATTCCGATTTAGGAAACACTCATTCTTTAATTACTCTTTGATAATTAATGGGTTATCATAGAGAAAGTTTCATCCTGAGGATTCCATTTATTTAATAGGTTATACGTGGTTAATAATTTGTATATATACAGCAATTCCACACATGATCAATGAAAAATCATCATAATACATCCTAATTTCCCAAGAAAAGACCACCAATGTCCATGATTTTCAGTAGGAATACATCCCATACATCTCACAATATAAATAAACCCAAAATTAGATGCTTGAATCACTTTTTACTGGCCCCTACTTATTATTCTAAAGATGATTCAATTATATTTATTAAATTTGGAGCCCACTTCATTTACATGGGGAACATTTTTATACCCACCCCGCATGAGACATAAATAAAACAGAGATGAAGGAATCCCTACCTTCAGAAATAGACGATCATCACCTACTCCTTGATCCAAAAAGGGGGTGTGAAAGGATCCACAAAAAATGATCCAAGGGTGAATTATAGACACATTGATCCTTGGGGAAGAAAGGTTCTAGGGATTCTCGGTAGTAGGATTAAAAGGAAACGTATAAGGAAGAAAGGGTCTCATCTTTAGAAAGGCCAGATCCTATATCATTGGAATAAGTTGTTTTAGAATCCATTAATGTTAAATCATGATCAAGACCCCACATTTTGACTATATAAGGGCCTCCATAGAAATAGGAATTTAAATATTTATTTTATATGCTTTGAAATAGCATCAAAAACACATATATATGGTTTAAACTCATTTTACATCAAATAAAACGTGGAAGGGGAGAAACATTAAAAACTAGTAATAAAATTAGAAATTTGAAAAAATTTCAAAATGACTCACCATTCAGTGAGTCACTAGTGTGTGATACTGGTGGCGAGTCACCATTGTGTAATTCAACATTTGGTGACATACCATTCAGTGATCTACCATTAAATGACTTATCGTTATATGAATCATTAGTGCATCCAACCATTGTGATCCACATGTCCTGACTCTCTGTCAGTCACCTACCATTTTTATTTACCAATGCGACTCACCATTGGGATGACCTAGCATAACAACCAACCAATGGACAACTCACTATGAGATGAGATACCATTGGAAAATTTTCATTTTTGACAAACTCTACAAATGAGCCACCTTGTCCCCCTAAAACACTTCAAACAATGGAAGTTCACAAAGGAATGGACCTAGGAGGTAATGGACATTACATAAACTCACAATATATCTGGGGATGACAAGTATTATGAAAAAAAATATTAATCAATATATATATATATACTTTTAGAGAACATCAAGGTAAATATCATATCCTAATCTAAAATAATAGAATGTGGTAATCCATAAAACCCTACCAATTCTTTAATGTGTAATACAAAAATATGATCAAGGGATAAATCATACCTTATATAAATGAAGTGTATATAATTATTAAGGAGATTTACTACAACCTAAATAAAATTATGGCCCTTTGACATTTTCAGAAGTCTGATGAAGAAAACTGCTGGTGATGTTTTCCCATTTCCATTCAGGCATGGGTAATAGTGGAAACACCAACTTAGAATTATATATATCAACCTTAACTTGATGAAATATTAATAACTAATATGCATACTATAAAATATCTCCCTTTTTTTGTCCCACCAAAAATACTATTTCAGATCTCTATACAACTTCATATATCATGGATGAATAGAGAATCAAGAACAATGATCTTGATCCAACATCTCTTTCTTCTAATATGGTGTGGAAGAAACACATACATGGTTCCTGAATCCTATCATTCCATTATAATAAATTTTGACCTTATGAACATTTCATTTATTATTTTAAAATTTTACATATTCATTTTTTCCCTTTTTAATCATTACCTTAATTGATGTTTTAACACTCATTTTAAAAAGATAATATTCTTCACCATTATACAAGATTTACATATCTATAACTAGAAATTCCTAAAATATTGTATCTTTTATGATCCTCATCATATATAATCTTGCATGTCCATTTAGACTCAATGTATTAGAATCCATGATCAATTTGCAAGGGTAAAAATTTATTAAGCAGTCATAGTATTTAATCAACTCAAACAATATTTTCTAGTTCATATTTAGATATTTTTTACTGATTATATACTTTAATCTTTTATTATTAGGATATATGTCACACTTTTCGTCATAAATGTAGTACCTCAATATATTAAACGAAATATTGTAGCAAATAAATCAAAAATCATGAGTTCGGTAATTTTTCTCACAAATATTCAATTGTTGAGAGTCGTATGTTATCAAAATATCATTCTACAATAGGGAGATTCTTAGTAAATTATTTGATGAATTTTTATTGGTCAGAAGACCTACTCTAGTAAATGGTAGTGTAAGTATTATTGAGCTAACTAACATTCTCTTTAGTTCCTTGAAATTTTCCTCACATTAATCTATCCAAAGGAACACTGATTCCTTCTGATTTATCATGGTGAGTGGATTAGTCTATAATGAGAAATTTACTAAAAGTTGTCAATAATCTCAACCGTAACCAAGAAACACATGTATCTCAGTCAGCATGGTTTGTTTGGTCCAATTTTTTAAAATTTATCTCATTGATGGATCCACATATATACCCTCAGTTGAGATTATCTGTCCCATATATAGAATTTTTTGTATCCGAAATTAACACTTTATATTTTTTTCAAAATAGATAATCATTTTTTAAGGACATCAATAAAATCCTCAAGTGATCTCCATGTTCTTAATTTATCATTGAATATATAATAATATCCTAAAGGACCTGACCCGAGTTTCCCATAGTTGGTTCTTTATTTAATGAAATTTTTATATAAACAAGGAATATGCATCCAAAAGGACCGAGTAATTTAGTATCATTGGAAACAAGATACATACATAAGTTAAACATTACAACTTGAAATGAAAAAACAACATATATGTTTTATTGGAAACATCCAAAACTATAAGTTTATCCCTGCAGGACTTTCATAAAAAAGTTCTTCATGTCCTAAGGAGATAAAACATAAGAAAGGGGTGAGATCAAATGATCAATATGAGTAAGAAATACAGTAAAAGATAATATAAGCATAAACATTAGGAATGGTGAATAATTTAAAACACATACCTTTATAAATAATAAACTTTAACACATTACAAAAGGTATAAGAGCTGAATAAACAATGCCATAATAAAACATAATAATGTGTATTCCAATAGCCGAATAACCACATGAACCATAAATACTATTTTAATAATGAGGTAATTAATAATGCAGGACATCAAAAGTATACCGTCAAGGGCTCATCCCAAGACCATAAAAAATCATTTTATCAAGGCCTTGTGCCATGACTGTAGTTTGTCTCATGAAACCTACTGATTCACAGAGAGGGTTTAGCGGGCCACATTCGACACTTACTATGTCCATTCAATTCTTAATATGAATGGGGATAAAAAAAATCTAAAATTATATTTAAACTAACATATGAAATGTTAATAACTTTTTATGACCATTATGCATAAACACTAACCATTCAGTGTAAATTGGTGAATGGTTTCAAGATAGCACATCCACTGTAAAACCAATCATAAACCATTAAATAAAACATGGTGAATGATATCATAAGAGATAAACCTCAATGAAGTATAATATTCAACAATGTATGTTAACATCGATGAATATAATTTTAAATTTCCAACTTTAAATATTCAAATCATAATCCCTTTAAATATCATGAGAATAATTTTACTATTAATATTATATACCAAAGGGTAGTACACACACCACAAAAAATAAATATGTGGGGAACATGAAATATATCTTATAAAAGATAATGTGAGATGGGAAAATCATTTTTACTTTTGAAAGAAGAGTTCTTGTGGAAAATCCTTTTTATTTTCCATTAAATTTGATTGTGAACATGAATTTTCTAGAAACAAAAGACTGGGAAATTTAAATTATATTCTACAGATAAATTTTGTCCCATATAGGTGAAATCATTTTATGAGAGTTCTTAAGATACTTTAGAAATAAAACATTTTCAGGAATTTTAAGGAAAATATTAAAAAAAATTAATGTGGAAAGGAAAATTTATTATATTAAATCCATAAATGATCCAATAAAATTTTTATGATCAAATTTCTATTTTTATAAAAATAATGGTGGATTAAAAAAAAATTGGTTGTACACTTGAAAATGGGTAAGAATCCAAAATGATCCCTTGAATCGAGTTTGTTTATCGGGATAAAATTTACAATTATCCTTTTAAAACATGGGAATTGCTTCAAGATAAAAGAGTATTATGTTTTTTAAACATATATAGAACATTAAAAATAAATATGTGTAGTACATAAAAATAAATAATAATTTCATTTAGGAGAGTAGATAATAAAAGTAACCCGAATGAAAATGGAGGTTCGGGAGGAAAACTCTTATCACTTTTTAATCAATCAATTCATATGCCCCAAAGTTAATAACATTCAACTTATACATTGAATACCCTAAAAATAAATATATTCATGTCATGTTACATCAATGGGAAGTATACACACACCATACACAAGTAATAGTAGTGAATACAAAAAATCTCACAAAAAATGGACATTAGATGAAGAAACCCTTACCTTAAGTCTGTTTGTGTTCTTCACATGATCATAGTGTCCTGGATAACCAATTTAAATTCAATAATTAATATTTAAAGAACCTCTTATTTATGTAATTGATCTATTATAGACTTATTAGGTTCATTCATGGACTTCTTGATGTGTTTAATAGGTTCAATTTTATTATTTTGGAGCGTTTTCTTCATATTCTGTATACTTATAGTTATGAATAGAGAATCTTGTAAAATGAGGATGATTATTCGGAATTTAATTTACATTTTATTATTGAATATCTAGAAGATT
This sequence comes from Viscum album, assembly GCA_963277665.1. NCBI lineage: Eukaryota > Viridiplantae > Streptophyta > Magnoliopsida > Santalales > Viscaceae > Viscum > Viscum album. Next base: position 733,169,584 of record OY728155.1, read on the forward strand.
ATATTCTTGTAAATTTCATTTGATTAAATGGTGTGAATATGAATCATTTTATAAATTATTTAATGAAAATCGTTTGGTTTAATTAGCTATTTTTGAACATAACGAACTCATTTTTCTTTATAAATCAAAGGCATATGTACAAAAAGATTATAGAACCATATATGATACAATGATACATATTGAATTGCCTGTTTCAAAAATAAGAATTTTTTCATTACCAGAATTGAATATTGTAATAGAAATTGAAAACCCATCATCCTTGAATGTGGTAAATTAGCACATTTCATATGGTGTTTTCATTTTTAGTATAAAAGAATGGGAAAGGAGAGATGATTAATAATTATTTATTTATCATGAATAAATTACATTAAATATATGTTAATTGATTGTTAACAACATTTGGAAGAAAGGAGGAGTGTAAATAAAAAGAAGGAAACTCAAAATAAAAGAAAAGCTGAGGAATTCCTTACGAAAATCCGACAGCCTAACGACATCAACAAAAAAATAATATAAAATATTAATTAGAGAAAAATATTATCTTATAATTATTAAATAATATATCAAGTAAGTGGGATATTAAATTACCTATCCCAACAAATGAAAATTTAAATTAAATGTTAAAAACATAATTAGAGTGCTTGAAAAAGAAAGAGATTTTGATATTAAAATTCTGCAGCATAACGGCTATGCAACAAGGTTTTAGAGATCATTAAAAAGTGTCGGGACAGGGGTAAACCATTCATAAAATAGTCATGAAATCATATAATAATATAATAATATGGAAATAAGGACATGGTATGAAGACTTGAATTACATACCAAGTAAAAGAGAACTTGGATGGGAAAATAGAAATTTATAATTCTCTTACTTTGTGGAGTAACTCCTAAGACATGATGGTTGAGACCATGGGGCCGTTAGAACACATTGGTAGGACTAATAGGGAGGTAAAAAATCCAAAGATTCTAGTATGATGAGTTTGGGACGAAATAAAATGAAGGAATGAGTGGGTATTTATAGTAAATGGGAGGGAGTTTATTATTAAGATAAAGGTACACCTCATTAGTGGTTTTTAGAAAACCATGGGCCTGCCCATTGTATTTTCCCATGGTATTAGACACTTGGGACACCTAACATAATATTGTACTATAAAAAATTCTATCAGAATTTTATATAATGTATGAAATCATTATGATGTCATTAAACATACCGAAAACTCAAAACCATACTTTTACTATTCCTGAAAAATTCGTGTATTTTTGAAAAATACGAAAAATTCAACCTTACCATTTTTCGACTTGTATAATTCAAAAATGAACTATATTTTTTAACAATATTTTTAAAAATATTTTTAATTTAATTTTTAAATAAAATCATAATTTATAATAAAAAACAACTTTAAAATTATAACTCATTTTATAACACCTTGAAAATTTAATCAAGATCCCATTAAATTATCCTATAACCATAAGACAATAAATTAAAATTTTATGATTACATTTTATGAAAATAAATTTACTTTTAAAATATTTAAATTAATCATAAATTTTAATTAAAATATATATTATATACAAAAATTCCAATACTTATACTATGACTATTTTTTCACATATAAGATTTCTGAATTGTATTTATAATTTAATGGGTGATGTTTCTATTTTTATCCAATTTACTATTCATTAATATTCATAAGGGTATGTTACTAATCTTTAATGTATGTACCGATTCACCAAAAATTATGTTTGTCTTACCAGACACAACATATTTTATTGAACAAAACCATGTATGTCAGTTTTTTTAAATTCAAATAAAAAAGGTGGAAAAATTATGTTTAAATGGATAGGTTATCACAAAGTGGTGTTTTTAGATACTCAATGTCTCATGAATTCTATATTAAATAATTTTATAAATATTTGGGGTGTTACATTATCCCCTCCTTACCAAAAGTTTATCTTCAAAATTTAAAATTAAACTTCGAAAGTTAGTGGTTGGTAATTGAAAATTCACTTATGGAAAACCCCGATTAAGAATATGTTTAAAATATATTATTAATAAGAGGAAAGGGTAACACATCAGTTACTAAAAAACAATGAATTCTAATTAGAAAACATAGTCATGGAAGAATAACCAAACCATTAGGTAGAGTCATTAAACTCTGAAACCCCATACAATGTTCCACTTAAACCATTTCGTAAATGGTTAAAAATTTATAATTATAATGATTCAAAACATTATAACAATGTTATCTAAATTTCCTTGATAAACTTATCATTATACCTTAATCAACAAGAAGATTATCTAAAATTAACATCACAAATATGTGAATTACTTCATCATGTATCCTATTGAAATTTGGTAATAACTTAAATTATTGTAAAAACCATATTTGAAACATGCATTCTTATGTATTCCTTAAGTATTATACATGTGATTCAATATATTAATTAAATCCAAAAGAGTTGTGAACTACACTTATGAAAGGATAGACCACTTATCGACATGTTATTAATCACTTCTAATGTAGTAATTACCTATCTAATCAATCATTTCCTCATCATTATATCAACATAAAATATATATTAAGTGTTTCCTTTACCTCAATCATGTTGTTTTTATAAATTTTAACCTTCTACTGAATCACCTTTCATTTGTATCATTCATCATACGACCTCAAATCTTTAATAAAAAAGTACTAAAGTACAATCCTTATATGTGACATAATTATAACAACAAGTACATTAATATCAAAATATTCAAATAACACGATTCTTGACTAGCCATATTAATCATTCTACTTCATCTGTGGTAGCATCATAACTTTATCATTATCCAAAATCATCATTTGGGGTATATTACTTTGAATTTTAGGACATTGATTCACATAGTGTCCACTATCCTTGTAGTTGAAGCATTTCATACTGGAAAATTCTTTCATTGACTTGAACATATGAGAATGGTGGCCTTTTTCTCCACAGTTGAGGTAAACTCATTTTCCTATTAAGCCTATACCAAGGTGTTTCCTTCCACAATTATCACATGTGGGAAAATAAATCATTACATTCTTCCTATTTTGTTTTTTTCATTACCATCATCTTATTCTTTATCTTCCTTTCAATGATATTAGAATCAGAGAAGTATTTACATATATTTTCAACACATGATATGATTTCCTCTTATGATTAGGATACTTGGGAGACAATATTCCTTTAAAATTATTGCTTAATACCATTAGAGATATGATCCTTCTTAGTCATCGCATATTTTTCATTTGTGAAGATCAATTTCTTTTTTATTAGAGTCATTTCTAATCAATTACATATTACATATTAGCTCATAAAATTACGAACACTTAATATCTCTAAATATGGTATTACACATAGCATAAATTTATGCATCATAAATCCTAGAACTATATACTTTGTTTACATTGGGGACATAAAACCTTCAAAATTGATTGTAATAATCTTATAAATTTACCAAGGAATATCCATCGGGAGTTTCTAACCAAGAGTACAACAAGGCCCATTGTCGTGCACTAGTTCCCATTCGAGTCTAGCTCAAAGTAGTGTTTTTCAGTTTTACCCCTAGTTACATCTATGCTAGATCCACCTTTACATGTCTGTTTCCCGATAGTGATGTATTTTATTTATAAATCACATAATCTACTTATTATCAAAATTATAGTATGTCCATTAATTCTTATCCCCAATTTATATCATAGGGTTTTGTTCAGTAACCTACATTTTCTATATCTAGCTTCCACATTTTCTATTAAACATTCTATGATACCAACTGTAAGGACCCAACCCCATTTTCCTCGAGCTGGTAACTTATTTAATTACATTGTCTTATAAAAAAGGAATATACATCCCAAAGGACTGAGTAGTTTAGTATCATTGGAAACAAGATACATACTTTTGTTCTAAGTTACAACATGAAATTGTAGTACAATATATACGTTCTATTGGAAACATCCACAAATATAATTATATACCTATAGGTCATTCATAATAAAATTATTCAAGTCCTGAGGAGTTAAAAAAAGAAAGGGGTTAGCTCAAATTCTCATTAAGAGTAAGAAATACAATGGAAGATAACATAAACATTAACATTAGGCATGATGAATAATTGAAAACAGATGCCTTTACAAATAATAAACATGAACACTTTATGGCAGGTATAAGAGATGAATAAAAAATGTCATAATAAAATATAATTTTGGTTATTCCACTAGCCGAATTACCACATGAACCATAAATTCTGATTTCATAATGAGGGAATGCCTAATGCAAGAAATCATAACTATATAGTCAAGGCCTCATGCCCTGACCATAAATAATCATTATGTCAAGGCCTTGTGCCAAGATTTTAATTTGTCTCTCAAGACATAGCGATTCACCGAGAGGCTATAGTGGGCCCCACATGATAGATACTATGTCAAATTCGTTCCTCAAATGAAAGTGGATAATAAAAAACAGCATATACAATCATATTGAATCTAAAATATGAAATGTAAATAATTTTCCCTGAACATTAAGCATAAATACTAACCATTCAGAGTAAATTGGTGAATGGTTATAAGATAGAACATCCATTGACAAACTAATCATAAAAATAATCAATAAATCATGGTGAATGATATCATAGGATATGAACCTCAATTATGTAAATGATTTAGAAAAGTATGTTGACATAGATGAAGATTCTTTAAAATTAAACCACTAAAAAAACCATGACGGAAATGATCCTTAAACATTACAAAGTGTCACATACCAGCTTGAAACGTTCAAATCACAATCCCTTATAATATAATGAGAACACGTTTATTCTTGATATGATATACAAATGGGTAGTTTATACACCCTAAGAATGAAATAAGTGGATAACAAGTCAAATATGTCATAAAAGTTAATGTGAGATGAGAAAAATCCTTTTTTACATTTGAAAGAAGGGTTCTTTTGGAAAATAATTTTTATTTTCCATAAAATAATATTTTAAAAATTAATTTCCTAGAAAATAAAATACTAGAACATTTAAATTATATTCTACCCATAAATGATATCCCACTGAAGTGAAATCATGTAAAGAGAGTTTTTATGATTTTTTTTATATAAAACATTTTAGAGCATTTTATGGAAAGTATTAAAGGGAAAATTAAAGTGGAAATACATGTTTGTTATCTTAAATCCATAAATGGTCCTAGATCATTTTTTCATGATCAAATTAGTGTTTTTATAAAATTAATTTTTTCATAAAATAGATTATGGTGTACACTTGAAAATTAGTAAGAATTTGAAAAGCTCCATTGAATTGGGATCGTTTGTTAGTATAAAATTTTGAATGATCCTTTTAAAACTTGTTAATACCCATAAAATAAATGAGGATTATGGTTTTTAAACATATATATAATATTAACACGAAATATATGTGGATGAAATAAGAATAAATAATAATTTCGTTTTGGTGAGTAGATAATAAAATTAACTTGAATGAAAATGGAGGTTCGAGTGGAAAACCCTTATCACTTTATAATTAATCAATTCATATGATAAAAAATTAATATTATTCAAAAGATAAATCAAATATCATATAAATAAATATATTCTTGTTATTTTACATCACTGGGAAATATACATACACAATACACAAGTATTAGTAGTGAATATGAAACATCTCAAAAAATGGATGTGAGATGAAGAAACCCTTACCTTAAGCCCATTGGTATTCCTCTCTTGATCGTAGTCCTAGAGAGCCAAATTAAATAAATTAATTAATATTTAAATGACATAATATTTATTTAATTGATTTATTATAAACTTATTAAGTTCATTCGTGGACTTCTTGATGGGTTTAGATGTTCAATTTTATTATTTGGGAGCGTTTTCTTCATGCTCGGTATACTCATAATCATGAATGGAGAATCATGTAAAATGAGGATGGTTAACCATAATTGAAGTTATATATTATTTGGGAACATAAATAAGGTTACATGATTTTAAATTTCATTTTCTTACTCAGAGTGAATATGAATCATTATATAAATTATTTAATGACAACTATTTGGGTTAATTGGCCGTTTTTGAACATAACGAACTAATTTTGTATTATAAATCAAAACCTTGTGTACAAAAATATTACAGAAGGATAGATACTAAAATAAAAAAATATTATATCTTGGTTCAACCATAATAATGGTTTTTTGACAAGAATTGAATATTATAATAGAAATTGAAATCCCATTGTCCATGAATGTGGTAAATTAGCACATCTTGGATGGTGTTTTCATTTTTTTTATAAAAGAATTGGAATGGAGAGATGATGAAGAATTATTCTTTTATCAAGAAAGAATTATAGTAAATATAATATACTATAGTAATCAAAACATTTGGAATAAAGTAGGAGAATATAGAAAAATAATGGAATTCAATATAAAAAACATTGAGAAGTCACTTATGAAAATCCAGCAGCCTAACGACATCACCAAAAAATTCATAAAATATACTTTTGGGAGAAAAGGGTAATATTATTTTTATTAAATAATATATAAATTAATGGGGATATGTAATTAAATGTCCCAAAATAAGAAAATTTAAATTAAAAGATAAAAACATAATAGGTGTGCCTAAAAAAGAGAGAGATTTTGAGATGAAAATTATGCAGCATAAGAGAAATACGACATGGTATTAGAAAACATTATAAAAGTGGGTACATGGGTCAAAAATTGATAAAAGAATCAAAAAATAGTACAGGGACATAATAATTTGGAAATAATAACATGGTATGAAATCTTCAAATAAATACCACATAAAAGAGAACTTGGATGTGAAAAGAGATATTGAAAATTATCTTACCTTGTGGTGTAACTCCAAAGACTTGACGATTGGGACCTTTGGGAATTGAGGAAACCTTGGTAGGAAAAATTGGGTGGAAAAACATCAAGATATTCTAGGATGATGAGTTTGGGATGAAATAAATTGAATGAATGAGTGGGTATTTATAGTAAATGAGAGAGAGTTTTTTTATTAATTTAAAGGGACACCTCATTAGTGGTTTTTACAAAACCATTGGCCTGACTGTGCTATTTTGCCATGGTATTAGCCACTTGGGGTAACTCACATTATATTTTACTGTAACGAATTTGAAAATCAGTTTTTATTAATTATTTCACCATTATTATTTCTTTAAACATACTGAAAACTCCAAACTATATTTTTACTATTAATGAAGCATTCATGTATTTTTTCAAAATTCCAAAAAATCACCAGAACCATTTTATAGTTTTATAAATAAGAAATGAACAAAAAAATTTGGAAGTAATTTTCTAAATATTTTTAATTTAATTTTTAATTAAAATGTTAATTTATTAAAAAAAAAACTTTAAAATTATAACTCATTTTATAACACCTCAAGAAATTAATCAAGATCCCATAAAATTATCCTATAACCATAATACAATAAAGTAAAAATTTATGATTTTATGTTATGAAAATACATTTCCATTTTAAATTATTAAATTAATCATAAAATTGTTAATAAAATAAATATAACATACAAAAATACCAATACTTATACTGTGATTGTTTTTTTCACATATAAGGTTCCTGAATGGTATTTATACATTAATGGGTTATGTTTCTAATTTATTCCAATTTACAATTCATTATTATTAATAACGGTATGTTACTATTAATAAGGGTATATTACTATTCACAAAAAATTCAGTTTGTCTTATTAGACTTAAAATATCTTTCTGAACGCTACGGTGTATGTTAGTTTTTTGAAATTTAAATCAGAGAGGTGGAAAAATTATGTTTACCTAGCTAGGTTATAAAAAAGTGGTGTTTTTTAGAAACTTAGTGTTTCATGCATTCTATATTAAATCTATTTATAAATTCTAGGGGTGTTACAATATCAACTCTGAATACTTCAAAAAACTGATGAAGGGATTCTAAAAAGTCCCAATTCATTAAATCTATTAAAATAACATGGGAATTTTTATTATCAAATGGCACAAAAATAATTCATAATGTCTATAGATTATACTAAAGTACCTTTTGGTACATCAACCTTATTAACCCTCAATCTATGATATCCAAAATCAAATTAAAACATTTAAAGGCATTGACCTTGACATAGTTGTCCAAAAAAGTCATCTATATGGGGTAGAAGAAACCTTCTCTTGATAGTGATCTTATTAAACACTAGAAAATCAACGTATATTTGCAATAATTATTCATTATTCTTTACAGATAGAACATCTGAACCCCAAGGTGATGATATTTTCCATTTGAAACCCTTTTCAAGATTCTCTTTTAGTTGGTTCTTCATATCCTGTAACCGAATTAGGTAAATTCTATAAGTAGACTCTGAATTAGGTTTAACACCATGTATGAGTTCTATAAAAAAATAAACATCATGATTCCATTGAGGGATAGTAAACGATTCTATAAATATGTGAACTTAATATTTAAAAATAGTCATATATTTATTATTTATTTTATCCTCAGACATATGAGATAAAAAACCCTTCTAAATATAAACAAAGACTCATATAATAAATCTAAATTCCATAGGAATTTCAAAATTATCATCACAACGATAGACAATCATAGTTCAGTTCATAATTTCAAATGTGACTTCCCTTACACATAAATTGATTTGTGATTTCTTTTAAAAAATTAAATCCATGCCTTAGATAATATTAAATTCAACTATAGGGAGAATAATGTGATTTATTAGATGAAAATTCTCAAAAATTTCAATTAGATAAGAATCATAGACTAGATATGTGATCACAATACCATTAGTTTTTTTTAAATACAAATTCAACATCTAATCATTGGGTGGAATTTTTGATACTTTTAGAATTTTTTCTTGATATAAAAGAGTGGGTAAATCTTAAATCAAATAATACATTGAAGTTATAGAGTGAATAGTAAGTTTACCTTTAACCTCTTTTTTATTATACCCCATATCAGAAATAGAATTCACATGAGGCTTACCTTTAACTATGGGATTAATAGGTTACCGATTCTAATCACCATCATTAAGCTTTATATTTTAACAATGATCATAGTAATACCCATACTCTGTGAATTGGAAACACGGGAGTGTGGGTGGTGAATTATGTGGAGCCTTCTCTCTATTAAAATTATTAGACTACTTCTCCACATAAAATCAGCATTACATTTCCCAATGAACTTCTTTTCCAAAACAAAAAATATTTAGTAGTTCCCTTAAGACAACCTCCTCTAATTTTTTTTCCACACTTCGAGGGAAATTGAAAGCTCATCATCTATCTCCAAGGTTTTTAGTTTTTCCATTGAATTCCTTCTTTATTTTCATATAAATATATTAATATTGAAGGGTAACTAAAATATCCAAATCCACCTTGATAGTACATTGAACGATCTATTCAAAGATACTTATATCCCTTATGTCTAACATCATTTTGATACTTTGTTTTAAGTCAGAGAAGAATCGATCAGCCAAACAATTATGTAAGACGATAACTACAGAATCATACCTCACTTACCTTGTATAATTTTCTTCATAGGTACTAACATATTAATCATCCTTCATTTCTAGATCATTTAATTCCTTATCCCTTTTCACATTAATAATACGAGTAAAGTAATTATCTGAAAATAATATCCTAAAATATTCAAACTTTGTGGAGTAAATTTAATTCCAATGCCTTGTCTTTTTTATTATAGTCCACCATTTATTTGACACTCTTTAAAGAGGATAAAAATCTAAATATTTTTTACATGTTATGAACATTAGTGAATTAAAAAATTATTTTCACTTGAACTGATCCATTTTCCAGCAACTAGCTTTTTATACACTTGAATGGAATCTAAAGGTTGCATATTGAGTGCCATAATAGAACTTTTTTCCCTCCTGTATTCATTTGGATGCTCAATATGATTCACTTCCTGAGAAAGTTTCATAAGCAAAAAAACAATATTTTTTATTCTAGCTCCCACAACATTTTGTTGCTTAGGATGAAATTTCATTGTCCATGAAATTTATTGTTAACATGGTTCTTTTGGGTTCCATTCATTAACTAAACCCAAAAATCATACCATGAGAAACAATAATCACAGATGAATGAAACAAAATCATGAAAAATCCTTTATATGGTGTCCAAATCATTACATATTGTTTTCAATCTATGACACCTTAGGTTTAACCTTAGTTATTCATGGTCAATATCAATTTATGTCATTATTAATCATTTATAATGAAAATATGATTTATCCAAGAATATAGCCTAGGTGTTTTAAACCATGTGAACAATAAAGGAACACTCACCATGAACCAGAACGATGAACAAGATATAATCATCCAACCATTTTTGTGGTTTTACCCCTTGATTCATATGTTCCATTACCAAATCAACTTATAGTATCCAAAATAAGATATTTTCAAGAATTACCTCACTCCTTTATTTATCATCACAATTCTTTTCCTATTATATGTAGTATTAACCTAATGGTTAACTTTAAATATTTCTCATCCAAGTTTCTCAAGAAAAAACATTGATCTAATACTAACTATTATGACCCATCCATTGCATATATAAATACTACATCTTATTTGATGAATACTAAAAAAATAACATTATTATCGAAGTTATATTTTTATTATTTCAGAATTTTCTAAAACATGGATACATAATGAACATGTTACAGAGGGATCTACATCATCACAAAGAAAGTGTTTCATAACTAGAACCTTTATTAGATGTATCACTATTAAAACCTTTATTCACAACTTTTGTGAAAGTGACATAAGAATAGGTGAGCTATGATTCTCAGTAAGGGTAAACAAAGATGATATTAATTATCACATAAACATAACATGATAATTAGAGTATAAGAACACGATCACATGAGTGTATAACATCAACATAATAAACAATTTTATATCATACAAAAAAGCTTGAAAGATAATTTACGTAGATAAGGATCACTGCCAAGACTATCATACTGGATTGGGTTACTTCCCCATTCCACCATATAACAAGTCTTGATTCATTCCCAATAAAATTAGTGGACATATTTCCTCACTTAACTATGATCAATTACCATCCCAATATTTATTATCTCATGTGATATCCATATTTACCTAACGAATTGGAGGACTATATAATTTTGGGTGGCACCAGTCACACAATGAAAATAGAAACATATGTTTTTCCAAATATCATAAATCATTCATCATTTCATTATCCATAGAATGGAAATAGGTTAAATAAACATTTTTTCATAACAAAAAAAGTAAAAAATGGAAAATAAAGAGGTTTCATAATGGTTTCGTCATAACTTAATTAATTTGAGGAAAAAATAGGTTTGTTTGAATCATATTTAAATCATCATCATCATAGTCTATATAAAAAAATTAATTTGGATGGTATCATTGTATCATATATCCATAAACACATAATTATAATAAAAGTATGTTATCATAGATTTAAATTCATTTAAGATATCACTTGGATTATGTTATGAGGAAAATACACATTTCAATTTGAAATAAAATATTTATAATATAAATTTTTTAAAAAAAATTTTAATTTTTTTTAATAATAAAAATATTAGAAAATTATAAAGTAATATTCAAATAATTGAGTGGATATGACTTTAGGAAATTCAATTCATGTTTTGTAAGTTAAATAAATTATTCATTTCACAATTTTCATAGAATGTCAAGAGTATATCATTTAAAAAATGATAAGAAGATTCTATTTAAAAAATAATTTTAAAAGTAAATAGTTTTAAAAGATGAATTAAATAAATCATTCGATATTAGTAAAATAATCATAGAAATAATTTTAGAAAACATTAATGTGATTTAAAAATAATTTTTTACTATAGAGAGAAATAAAGTTATTTTTGCATAAAAACATTCCTTTGGTCTCTTGAGTATGCAACGTGGGGAAAATGAATAGAAAAAAATTATTATATATAAATTACCATATTATATTTAAATTAAATAAATTATTTATAAGTATATAATGATATTTCTTCAACAGAGAATTAATCTTAAAAAATTCTTGTAATCAATGTGATTGTAGCGTAAAAACCTTACCTCGAGTTTAACTTTCTTTGAAAGAGAATTAACCTATTGTATAAAAAATTAAATTTATTATAATAATAAACTCAAGTAATTTAAATAATTATAATATAATATATGATACAATTATAATATTTCAACACCCATTTATTAAAAACTCTTTAATAAAATCATCATTGTTTATTTTAACTATTTTATTTTTCATTAAAACATCAGTTCTGTGGTTGTAGTCCTTGTACTTTTGTCATAGTTCAATATTATATAGAATTTTAATCATAATATAAGTATCATATATATTCATTATATATATATATTCATTAATCAATAACAGATATAGAAAAATGCATTACATCATTAGTGAAGATGTTAAGTTGTATATATGCATGATGAATATTCTCTCTTTTTGAAGGTTGAAATGAAGGAAAGTAAAATTCTATTTGACCTCTACAGAAGAAATTTTATATATTATATATCTTATATATTCTATAATGTTTACTTATTAGTATTTGTTTAAATTAGGAACAAAAAATGAATCATATCACTCTATGGTGGAAGTTGTCTACATGTACGTAGATGCAACATTACCTTTTTATAAAGGATTTGGTGGATAGAAGGTAGATATGATATTATAATCCCATAATAATAATTATTTAATAAATAAAATGCATAAAAATTAAACACATAATATTTTATTTTATGAAATATGGTTATGGATAATGAATGTTATTACCATTCATGGGCGGTACTCCACATGTACCCCTGAGCGATACTTTCACTTCACATTGGTTGGAACATATTACTAATATTGATGGTTTAACAATAATAAAAAAAATTATTATATTTATAACAAAAAATTTATTATTTTTTTTAAAACAAAAAATTTAGAGGAGATAGAAAAAGAAATAATTTGAAATAGGTTGGGTTAGATGATTATGTCCAATTCAACATACCTCCCTTTGATCCATTATTTAGGACCCTTGAAATGGTTTCTTATAAATACAAAAACCACTAATTCAGGGATAATTAATCTCATAATATAATTTCTTCTAGTTTGTTAAATCTATAAGCCTTAACGTTTTGTAAAAAATTGAAAGGATAGGTGTCCATTTATAAGTGGGGTAGTGGACACACATAGAATTTATAAAAGGATTAAAACATTATAAAATAATTATCAAATAAATATTCATAAAAATGTGATGATATTTGGGTAGGTGATATTATAAGTTCTAAATATTACTATAAAATATTATTTAGAAAAGTTGAAATGGAAATTCCCCCAATTGTTTTTGTTTGTCCCCTGGTACAACCATTTTAACCTTAACTGTGGTAACAAATTTATATTGTTGTTATTATCTAATATGAAAAAAAATTAAAGTTGAATTCTTGTTATTATTTGAAATATTTATTAAATTTTTTAATCCATTTAATAAAGTTAAATAAAAAAACTGGCATAAACTACTTTTAAAAGAAACCCACAAAACAATGTAAAGAACAGTTTTCAAGAAAAAATTATTTCTTAAGTATAAAATGTTCTATACCAAAATAAACCTAAATTTTTTTCAAAGGAAAATAATTGGATTTTTAATAATTTAAATGGACTTATTTTACTATTAAAATATTTTTTCAAATAGAATTTAATTTTCTATATTATTTAATGAAAATGAAAATTTTCAATAAATATCAGATTTTTTCATTATTCAGAGAAAAAATATTTTTTTAAAATTGTGAAAAATCGACTCAATAATAATTTTGATAATATAATTTCAAAAACTTATATAATTACTATTCATAAATCCAATTTAATGTGAATTTCATAATATTATACTAAATTACAGTTTATTTAGACTCGGGGTCACGTGTCTTACAAGATATCAATGAAATTAATTTTTTATTAAAGATTTATTTTATAAAATCATGTGTTGTAACTTAATTTATTATAATTTTTTTGGATAATATATATCAAGGTTAAATCATTTTATATTGGAACATGGATTTAGTTTGAAACTTTATGGGGTTTTTTACAATAATCAAATTGATTTGGATATGAGAAAGAACTCTATGTAAAACTTTTAGAAGAACCACATTTACCATATCTCTCATTAAATATGTGAGCTGGTGGATAAAAAACTATGGGGTGTTTTATGTATACAAACAAACAAAAACCATGTGGATATGATGAAAAATGTGTTATATTAGAAGAATAAAAACCATCAATGATATATAAGTATATTGTTTCTTGAAGGGAGAGTTTAAGAAGTAAAAACAACTTATGGTGTGATAATGAACCTGACATTCAAATATTTTACTTCTCTAAGGATTCCATTTTTTTTACCATTATGAAATATATTATTTTTTTCTTTTATGTGAGGAGGTAATGGTGTGGTTAGGAGTTTGTTTGATTTGGTGGGTTGTGGTGGAGGTATTCTATGAAAATCGACCCCTTATCCCCAACCTATATATAGAGCCTATGTGATTTGCATATATGATTCATATAATCAAGATATCACACATTATATAGGAATGAGTGCTGAAAACCCAATTATAGAGATATGTTGGTGTTCAGCAACAGAGAGAGATTTTATAAATGATATTTTCTTATAAAAAAATACGAGTTTTCTTCCAATTTCCATTATCACTGATCTACGAATCTCATTTATAAATTTTTAGTAATATAATATGAAATAATAGAAATAAAAAATGTATTAGAATATATAAAAATAAAAATTATATATTTAACATGGAAAATACCACCAATAAAGAATATCAAAAAACTATAAGGTAAGCATAGAAGACACAATAAAATCATAGTGCACACAATTCCTATCTATATATAAATTTCAATTAAAATAAAAACCTAGTTAAAACTTTCATGAAAATAATATATTAATATTATTATATTATATCTATTAAATCAAACCTTTTTAAAAATACTACCACTCATAATTCTCTATCTAAATCTGTATAATAATTAACAATATTTCAACTACAGAAAATTATAAATGGATCCCTCACTTGAAATAAATTTATTTCCCATTGAAAATGATTCTA
Organism: Viscum album; assembly: GCA_963277665.1. NCBI lineage: Eukaryota > Viridiplantae > Streptophyta > Magnoliopsida > Santalales > Viscaceae > Viscum > Viscum album. The sequence continues at coordinate 733,184,710 of OY728155.1, forward strand.
ATTTTTAAAGACTATTATTATACCCATCATTTCATGAAACCATCACTTTTAAATATTATTTTAATAGGATTATCTTGATAGAAGGCAAAAAATATTTCAAGCCATATAATCATATTTTGATGTACATTATTTTACAAAAAAAAAATCTTTTCTATATGATGACACTATTGAGGGAATTTCCAACTCTCTTTTTAATTTTATTCAAAAACGATTTTTTTAAAAAATATAAATAAAAAATATATCCAACCATATTTATTTCTAAAAAATATTAACATGTTCTATATCACTTTTTTGACAATAAGGGTTAAATATATATTTTATAATACCTTTAAAAATATATAAAAATATATTATAAATTTTATACATGAGAATATTCTTATCAAAAAAATTTATTTTCAATATTAGGAGATTTTAAAATAATTCCTATGAGCGATAACATACAAGATATACATCGCCAAGCTTAAACAAACCAAGAAATACTGTTACTTGATTATGATAATTATAACCTAGCTATTTATTTTAAGGGTATGAACAATATTAACCACATTATGAGTTATATATATAGTTTTAAATCAATGAAAATTCCTTTATTAATTATTTGGAAATAAAGAATCAACTTGTTTAGTAAATTCATTTAATTTTCGAAAAATATATTTTCTTTTAAAATGTTGTTATATATTTTTGTGATAGGATATTATAATTAATTTCCATAAAATTTATAAATTTTATTTAATAAAAATAATATCATTTTTTAAATTATAATTTCAATTTTATCTTAAGTGATTTTTTGAGAATTTTTTTGAAAAGATTTATTTTCCAAGGAATATTGAAGAAACATATTTTTTTTTAAAAATCCATATTTTTTTGTATTTTAAAAGTTAAATTACATTATTATTAGTTTAAATATTTAATTATATAATTAAAATTAAAAATAATCCAAATATGGTCTTTTGAATGAATTTTATACCTGAATTTGTTATAAAAACATCTTTATAATTAAAAAGGAATTTTTCAGAAAAAATGATTTTCATAACATTTTGTGAGTTTAATTTTATCCCTCCAGTTATATAAATTGAATCATGAATTTTTTCCATATTTGGGATTTTCATGTAAAAAATTAGTAAATAGGTCCCCTTAATTTTTTTCATTTTGAATTGTGACCTTAGTTATTTTTTATCACCATGGTATGAAAAAGTCGTGTAAATAAGTTTTAAATAAATATGATAAGGACTACAAAAATGACCCTAAAGATTTCATTTTTTTCATTTTATTACTTTATTTTTAAAAAATCATCCAATATTCAAATATAAGACCTTTTTCTATTTGTACATGAATTGTACCTTCATATTATTTAAGTAAAAGATAAATTAAATATTTTCATTTTATCTCCTTTAATATATATAATATATTTTGATAGGGATTATAAAAACTTATATTATGTAATAAATAGATATTTTAAATAAAAATAACTTTTAACATGTTAATTTACTTGTAATATTTAGTGGTGAAATAAATATCATACATTCTAACACAATGTCAACATAGGGCTTGTGCAAGTAGTAGAAAAATCTAGTAAATGATTTTAGACACTCTAAAAGATATATGTTTTGTGTATGTTAATATGTATAAATTTTTTTATAGGTATATATTAAATATTATTTAAGTGTGAATGGTTTTTTAATTCCACTTTTTTCATGATGTTTTCAATGTCAAATTAAATGATTAGTTCCAAAATTGAAATTAAGATCATTTTATAATAAACAATATTTTCATAAATGATTGAAACTTAGTCAGAATACTTTCTTCATATATTATATTATGATATGATTGAAATTATCAACCATGGTCTATTTTCATTCTAATTTTTATTTTTATAGCATTTATATTTTCTTCTAAATAATTAAAAATATTTTTATCACGGTAATCAACAAAAGGGTTAGCGGGGGTTAAAAAAGATATTGTTGAATACATCGCCTAAAAGTGCTCAAATATTATTATTTAAGGGGAATTATAATCATCCAAAATATACTCTTGGTTCCTTTTCTACATCAAAATTTATATATATTAATTTAATATTTTTTGTATTTTATAGAGTGCCCCTCCCCACACTTATAAAAGGGAACATGATCTCGTAAATTTTTAACACTTGAAAAGATTTTTGGTTCTGACAATACATACAAAAATACATTACATAAATAGATCTCAATTTTACTATATACTTTAGTTTGACTATTAAACCATATTGGTAAAAGTTTTGGTTTAAACCATAAGAGGTTATTCGAGGATGAGTGTTGTTTCTAACCATGCATTTTCATTTTATTTAATCTTATACATCTTTCAAAACATATTCAAATATGATGAAATAATAAAAAATATCAAATATATGTATGGTTTTTATGTTTATTTCTTTATATATATCTATCTCCAATTCAAAAAATTGTAAATGAAACCATTGTTCATGTGTATGGTAGACTATCACCTCACGGGCTAATGTAAATCATTTTCTATCACCATATATAAAGTATATTTATAATAACTAATTTAATGTAAATATATGATATTAATGATATATTTATCATTATTGAAAATTAATATATCATATATTTTTCCTAACTTTCATTCAATGAAAAATGGCAATGTTGTTTGCGCATATGTGTAGATTACTACATGCATGAGGTGATATGATTCATTTTTCATTATCGTATCATGTGGATGTCATATAAAAGTATATTTAAACAACTAATATGTTATTTCTGAAATATTTATGATTATTAATGATAAAATTATACTTGCCTTTTACCCAAAATTATCATCGAAGAATAGAAATGTTACTCAAGCATATGTATGACCCATCATCTCCCTGATTAAATTGTAGTTCAATTTTCATAACCATCATTCATGATTGAATTTAAAAGAATAATTTATGTATAAAAAATATAAATATTTCATGATTATTATTCTTAAAAATATTATCTGAACTCTTTGAAAATATTCTACCTTTCGAAGTCATTTTAGACATATAAGCTGAATATGATCAAAACATCCGACGTAATGTTAATTGATTAAGAAATTAATTATAAAATAGAAATGAATATAATACTAGAAATGAAACATTTTATTAACAATTTAAATATTTAACATAATTTTATTATTTTTGGAAATAGGGAATATTTTTTATGAGCTAGAATCATGGAAATATATACTTTAATTTTAAAACCTCCTTTTGAATGTTTAATGATTAATTTTGTAAAACAAATTCATCTATATACATGTTTTTAAAATTATTTTAATTTTGTAGTTATATGTAAATAAAATAATGATAATGGAAATTTTATCTATCTCTTTAATTTCCTTCAAATATTTTCAAAAGGAATATTTTTATGTATTTTATATAGAATGTTATGAATTTCTTTAATAAAGGAAAAAATAATTTTTTATTTGAATGTATATGACATCAAAAGTATTTTCCGCTACCATAAACATTATTTTACATTTAGTTTACATTAAAAGGATTCAGTTTTTAAAATAAAGACACACTTTCCCTTTGATTTTCATATTTTGGTTCTAAAAATGTGTTTTTAATAGAAAAATGTATTTCAATTTCTTAAAGTGATTTACATAATAGTTCAAAAGAGTTTTTCAAGTGTATAATAATGAAAAGTTCAAGATTTTTTTTACTTTTATATGGTACTTGAGAATTATATATGAAGATGCATGGAGCCTAATATATCTTATATAAGAAAGTGAGGTCGATATAGCCTATACAAATGGGTGGTCCATGTATAGCTTATATGAATCAGTGAGCATGATGCATCTCATAAGACAGATAACCCCCATTAAATCTCCCAAATGCATTATAAAATGTTAATTTTTCTTTAAAAGAAATAAGGATGTTTTAAATAGTGTGTTTTATCCTATGTATTGAACTGATCTATGGTTATTTATTTAATGAGTTATAAGTGTAATGCTCTAAGTCTCCATAATGGGGTTTCAATTTTGCTTGAAATGGGTTTTAAATGTTTTGTTTGGAAATAATAGTGTGTTTTTATGTGGATTTTATTTATTTCATATTAATAAATAATGTTGTTCAAAAGGTAAAAATTTCATTGTTTTTTATAATTTCTACTATACTAACAGATTTTATGTTTCTTAATTTCCATTAATAAGTTTTTTTTTCACATCCAACATTTTAAAAATGTTTTTAATTGGTTTTAAATACGTGTAAGATAAAAAAGGGTAAAATGTTTAATATTAAGATTATTTATCAAGAAAATAAAACATGTTTCATTTTAAAAGTTTTATTTCTGGTAAAAATAAAAATTTAATTGAAGTTTACACTTTGTAATTTAAGAATTTCATATATAATAATTGAGGAATAATGATTTAAAAGGATAAAACATAAATATAATCAAATTTATTTGAACAAATTCTTTAATTAAAACACAATATTATATATGGTTTAAGGTTACTTCATTACAGTTGGTTATGGAGGAGAAAATTTTGTAATATTAGAGGTTAGGAAATTTTTTGAAGTGTATAGTGAAAAAATATATAACACTTCGTGGGTTATTATGTTTTTCTTCAATCTAAAGAAAGTAGTCTCATAAAAAACTATGGGTTATTACATTAAAGTGAAATATTTTTATTCGTGGATATTTTATTTAAAATCATTCATCAACTTAGTTATAAAGTATTCAGAGTTTCAATTATCATTGAATTTTCATTGGCAATGCCTATACAAGTAACATTTTCATTTTAACATGAAATAATTCATTTCTGGTTTTAATGATGTTATTTTCTATATATTAAATATAATTTATATATATGAAAGAAGAATGACCTCAAAAAAATTCTTATCCATTCTAGATGATATAAACATCACTCTCATAGAAAAATCTTTTTCAAATGATTTCGAAACCTATATGAAAATCCAAATCACCTTCAAGAAACTATTCAACTAATCTAATAAATTTTCCTTTATCCATAATTTATACTGATCATAATGTCTCTTTTATTTGATTTCAAAATCTAAAACCACCCATCTCATTAGGAATAGTAAATACAACCACGGACTTGACTACTTCTTTTCTAGAGATATGAACCTCATGCTAAAATATAAAGAAGAAATTAACAACATAAAAGATCACCCTGAGTTTTATATTTTAGGTAATAATTATTTTCTTATCTTCTATGTACGAAGCATGATTGGGTTGATATTGATTAATCATAATGACATATTTGTTATTTTCTATTTTTAGGAATAAATTATTAATGAATAAGATGGAAAATCATGGTTATAGATTTAAGAAAATTGTTGAACGAAGGATGTGTTTTTCTATAGAGTTTTTAGAGTTATGATGTAGTGGTATTTTATCAATGATAGTTTGATATAGTCTAAATAATATGATCATCATGTTACCCCTATGTATTATTCTATAGTAGTAATTTTATTTCCAAAATATGGAAATGTATGTTAGATGAATAAAAATAAGTTATATAGAAAAACATTGAGGTTAAAAAGTTATTTGAGTATTTATGATATTTTTAGGATGATTATCATATTTTTGGTAATGTTATAGGTATTATATTAATATAGATTTAGTAAAAGGACAACCCATAATGGAGGGTGAAAACCTATCACATATTGGAAGGTCGTGGGGATTGAATGAAAAATCTTATGGAAAAAAGTGTCGATGCACAATACTAGCCTACATTATGTCATACTTTTTTTGAAATTAAATAAATGAGTTAAAAATAAATATTAATTATATGTTTTTATTTTTTCTTAATCATACTGATAACCATGGTAAGGAAAATTTATTTTTTGACTGAGTAATAAATTTTATTTTGAGGAAGATCACTATAATTTTGGGTAACATTATAGGATTAAGAAAAATAGAAACTTATGGGATTTTATTATTATATTAAATGAGGAATTATCTAATAGAAGAATATATGATATTATTTTTCATTTCTAGTAATTCAAGTCATTAATGGAAATGGTTAAAATATCTTGGATATTAGATAATACCGGAAAATACATTTTTAGAGTGATTAATGTTATTTTGGAGATAAATTGTAAATTCATCTTCAATGAATATGCGATAAAATCTTTTTAATATTTTTGTTTCAATCGCAGCCTTGAATATTTTGAATAATTAAATAGGTTGTTATTATTGAATGATTTAGTTTGAACCTTGGGTATTATTGCCAAATTTTATAGAATAATGTATTTATTTCTTATGAATGTTTGGAAATTATATTATCTAATGAAAACCGTTTTCTTTCTATTAATTTATAAATATGGTAAGAATATATTGTTATATTTTTATTGAATTATTTAATATATTGAATGTTTATTTTAGTGATTTATATAAAACTATTTTTCATCAATACTCATTGTTTGTAGAATTTTTTTATTATGGTGGAAAGTGATTAAATGATGACAACCTACTTGTAAAGTGTATATTTTTTATGTTATCGGTCTATATATTTAAATAATTTCTAAAATTTAGGAAGGATATTTTTTAAAAAAATTATCCTATAACCATTATTTCTTATGAATCGATGATCATTTCACATCTAGTTGGTTAACGGTTTTTTTGTCGTTAACATTCTCATGATCACTAAATTTGTTATTCTCAATGATCTCTATTACTCACCTTCATTATTTGAATAGTGATTTTTCATCCAAGTCTATGTTCTCACTTCCCACAAATGTTCCCCTATTTTGAAGCATAATATTTGTAATTCAAGATGACCTTCATACTTCTCTTTTACATCTTTCGATAACGTTATTTTATAAACCCTTTTTATGTTGTGAGATTTCGACAATGATATTTTAAAATGTCCAAACATTGATTACCGATTTCAAGATAAAATTGTGAGGATGAAATTTATTAAAGGAGATGGGGAGAGTAAAATATACCAATATTTATGAATAAAGATGATGTAGTATAGTGTAAAATAAACGAAACATAAATGTTTAACACACCAAAAATTATTATTAATTAAATAAGAACATTATAACTCATCCATTGAATTTATGGGCATAGATAGTTTAAAAAATCTATGATATATATGAAATATAGTTCCTAATCTATTTAAATTAATTGATTAATTCTTAATACTTATGAAGTCAATTTTATAGTATAATAATTTTCTTTCTCAAAAAAATGTTTCTTCCAAAAATTGTTTTTATATATATTTTTTACATAATACAGTAATTAATTTCTTAAAATTTTAGAAAATTTATTTAATAAAAATGTTATTTTTTTGAAATATTCAAGAAAACTACTTTCAAATGAGGTAGAAAACAATATATTTTCAATTTAATTATTGAGTTTTGTACTTTTGGAAATCCATGTTGACGAAACGATTATTATGAGGGTGTTTGAGGCTTATTCTGAACTCAGAGCCATGAGGTTATGATGAGATAGGATTTTCTCACAGTTTGTATAAACTATTTATTCTATTATACATAGATTTTAAACCTATGCGGGGTTCCCCGATACATAGTAGGGGGCCACACAGTTTTTACTAACTGTTAAACCCAGGACGAACAATCATGGAGAATGTTTTAGGTCCTATTGTAAATGTGTTTTTCATGGGAATCACATAGTTATTCAAACAGTGTTCCCAACCCATTCGAGGGGTGTCTTGGGGATGTTCCTGTCACATGGTTGGAAGACATTTTTGATGAAGATGTGGTCAAAATTTTCGACCCATTTTTAAGGGGTGGATTTATGATTTTCAATCCTTCCCTATTCGAAAAAAATATGACCACTATAAGAGATTATCCATTGATTCTGTAAAGGATTTTAGATTTCAATTCTTCTCAAAATCAGAATCAACAACCGTTCATCTTGTTATTTTTCTCTCTGTAAGAGATTTGATATCATACATTCACTTTTAATTTATCATACCATCTTAAATGATATTTTATAATGAGATAATATTCCTTATTTTCAAGGATTTTTTCTATTTCTACATTTTCCATCATTATAGTTTGTATAAGAAAATGATACTAGATTAGTACTCCTCTTATTCTGTGTGGTAGGTTCTTTATATCTTTTCAAATATTCAGTGTCATTTATTACATTACCTCCATTTTTTCACACACAAGTTGTTTCCAAAATTTTCACCTAAAATTAATCAATTTCTTAAATTATAATTTTTGATCCATATTTTGATTCATACACAGCACCTTGACATGGTCTGAGGATGTCAATCTCAACCCGAACCACCTCTAAGGTGGGTTCTTTCATTTTCCTAAGCTAAAAAGAACCACTTTTGGTGTGTAAACTTGCCACCCCATTATGGGAACCTCGAATAAATTTAATGAGTAATGTAATGAATGTATGTACTTAGGTAGGGACACTAACATTGCCCCATATTTTATACATCGTTGATGCAATTTATTTTGATATGGAACCACTTATTATTTCAGTATGGAACTGCTCAATACTACTGTCTGACATCGATGAGGTGGTCTAGGTATGACACCTACAACCTCTGTATACACATATATATTCATATATTAGGATACCTAAACCTATTTTCCAAGGTTCTTAATTCTTGTAGGTCTGATACTATTTTGAGTTCATTGGACTCGAGGAGGCCACGTTGGTCTAAAGCCTTAGGAACTAGGATGTAGGGTATGATAAATTTTTACAGATGTGGAATATACTAGAGATAGTGCATACTTATATTCATTTATTTTATTTACTATTATTCATCATTTATAAGATTCTAATCGATACGGTTTTTTATGGATTAGATTATATTTTCCCTTCATTATACCTCTTTACCTATTATACCTGCACATAGTTTTAGTTTTTATACATAGTAAAAACTTGTTATAGACACCATGGGTGGTGGTATACTGATTATATGTTAGACCCTATATAGGACATTTATTAGTACCCTAACAAGATACTTATATGTATGGAAGGATAAGGGAAGTTTCTTGGTAATGGATAGCTATATGGCTTTTAACTGGGATCTTGGTAGGGAGGGACCGAGCCATGGATTGTGATGTTATTGGATTTATTTTTTATATTTTGTTCTATTTAAAATTCATGTATATACATATGCCTTCATTTTGTATATCTCTAAGAAATAATCATCATTTTTATATGGTTCTACTTTTTTCATGACGTATTATTACTATCTGGATGATATACATTCATTTCCTTACTGATATTATTATGATTCCTCGATTATTTCATTTGCTATAACATTGTGAAACCATAATAATTTGGTTATAGTATCCCCACTGTAACATCATTGACCCATACAACCATTCTGGATCCTCTAGAATATTGGGAGGCTCAGTTAGGGCCATGTAACCAATCAGGTTTGGTTACATATGGGTGAACTGGGCATGAGATGCTAAAAATTAGTATCACATGATTTTTTTCATTTTATTAATTTCATTATGTTATTACATAGTATAATATAATGTGTTAGTATTTGGTAATGTGCCTATTCCTAGGAGTATTTAACCCACACAACGGGTGGAATCCAAATTACCTCAGATGGGATTTGATGTTCTAGATTATGTTTATTACATTTTAACTCATATCAACATTGGGTAATGTAAATGAGGTTTAGTCTTTCTTATTAATATTATTGGTTTTACATTATCCTTGGCTCAGTATAGAATGGAAGCATCAATCATGCATCATTATAGGAAACTTAGATATTAATATTTTATTTATCAGATCATTCCATCTAGGTTTCATTGTTTAGATACATGATATCTATTTTATGTACCTTGGATGATATATATGATATGAAACTATTGTTGCTGTAGGAAAAAATGAAGTTGAAGAATTGGTTATGAAACTATCTACATCAATCTATAGGGGTTTTTCTAGTATAGTTTTTTGATGCCACCTTAACTAGCTAGTAACTACAAGTTTGTGTTATGTAACTAAGGGTACATAGAATGAAACATTACACGATCATGAATATATAAATATAATTTATAATTTAAATGGTGTAAGTACCTCTATAAATTAATAAAGATGTTTCATCTAGACATATCATCATATACTACCTGTTATATTATAATATTGAAAAAAATGGTCTAGTTACAGTAATGTGAACTACCTATTTTAACTAATAAATAAATTACTTATATAAATTGTGATGGGTACATCATATAACTAGTCTATTACAAGAATTAATGAATTAATTTAACTTTATCTCTAATATGGTCACCATTAAATGGGGATTCAAATTGAAAATTTATGGGTTTTTACTCAATAACTTGCAATTGAGACTCCAAATACCGGGACCCCTAGATAAAAAGAAGAACTGATAAAGAACAAACCTTAGTAGTGGGTAGTAGGTAGTGTATATTATATTTTAATTATGGTCTAACACGTCACCCCAGCCTTGATTTAGGAGCTGGAAGAGTGGTGTGACTTAATTATAGGAGGGATCATAGCTATACTACTTTTATATATGTGGTCCTTCATTATGAAATCCTATCTGAGGGTGGTGATGGCCATGCTCTATTATTGGTGGGCCCTGATCCATGAGTGTTATCTCCAGCAGTGCCACTTATGGAACCTTATTCTCTTCCTGATATAGGTTATGATTCCTTATTTCTAGAAGAGTTTCTACTTCTTATATAGAATGTACTAGGAGCTCCATGAATTTCCTCCTTTGTGGAAGAGTTGATGTGAATGTTTCAACAACAACATCCACCTACATTATTAGAGGAAATGTGTCCCCTAGGCTACTAAGTTATAGATTGAGATAGTTTTATCTATATTTGAGCGTCTAGAGACACCTATAGAAAGGAGGGTCAAACTCATGACATATATGATTTATGGATCCAAAAACATTAGTGGTATATCTAGAACTAAGATGATCAGCATTGAGATGTTTTATGGAGGTATTTATAATCAAGCTTATATCACTACTTTTTCTCCAATACATTGAAGTATGGTAAATATAGAGTGTTTATGAACCTAGAGTAGGGTATATGTATGTGATGGATTGTTAAACACTCTCCACAGAGCTTCAGTTCCTTGAACCTATCTATTCCAATGATGAGATATCCAGAGGAAAACACTTTTAGGATGTCCTCAGGTGTCCTTTTAGATCTTAGGTTAATAATTTTCAATTGAGTATTTTGTATGAAATAGTAAACCCAAATATACTTACTAAACATGAACTAAGGGAAGTTGTAGGCAGAGAACATAGTGTACTAGCTTCTCGGCCCTATGTATTTATACTTAATTTTACGAATCATCACTTTGAGACCTCTTGTGAGGTAATTACTAGTCATACTACACATAATGAAAATTTTTTATTATATCACCAGTTTTGAAAGAAAGGGAAGATGAAACCTTAGTGAGATAGATACCCAGTTCAGTTCCAAGCTTGTGGATGGTTGTACCATTTGTAGTGGGTTTGTAGAATCATTCATCTAGTGGCCAATGATAGTGGATCCCCATAGCCTCCAATTATTGTTGGGGAATCAACAACCCTGTGTCAAGAAGGGAGATAAGTGATACCATTTGATCAAGATGAGGAGGAAGGCATGAACATGGTATCTTGACAATAGTGGTATTTTGACAACCAAGTAGGATTTTGTGGTGTTTTTTGGTTGTATCATAGGTTTTCAGATCAGGTCAGATTTATATTATGCAACCAATATTGAGGAAGCAGATTCTCGATCCATATATTGTTCAAGATATGATTTTAATTTCATATACCATGGAATGAATTTTATTTCATATATATACTTCCCACTATTTAATTAATGTGTCTATAATTGAAAGACATGGGCATGGCATGTAGTATTTATATTGTGTGATGGGACCTGATACTCTATTGAGAAAATTATTATAGAGTGTATGACAATACGAGAAATTCTACCTTAATATAGGTGGTATAGTTTCTTATGGGACTTCTTCATTCTAAGAATAAATGGTTTGGAAATAATTTAGAATGGAATGGTTAGTTCCATACCATGCTTTTGGATAATTTAGTTCCAAATGTTAGAATTTATATCCAATGATATTTGCTTTTATATTCACAATGGTGAATGGGATGTCTAGAAAATTAGAGTTGGACCCTATCATCATGAGTTCGTAAGAGTGAAATCCTATATTTCTAGTCTTTTTTAGAGTATCATGGAATGAAATAGGAGGCTTTTCCTCTTTTTATAGTTCATTTTAGGTATGTATTTCTGGAAAACTTTTCTAGGTTACCTCCATAAAGAGAGGTTGAGTCCATTGTTATGATCATTCTAGGAGCTTCACCAGTGTTCATTCCTCCTAACATGATGTCTACCACAGAGTTGTAGGAGCTCAAGAGGTGCCCAGATATCATAGAATCTAAGGGTTTCATATGACCTGAAACATCAGCTTGATGTTCATCATTGTTTTTCTCTAAGATTTTGGATGGAACCCTTATTCTATGAGTTGATTAATGATGTTTAAAACATCCAACCATTGTGAATTGGGGTCAAATTATCCATATAGATTAACTTTTCAACCAAATCCAAGGATATAGGGTTTTATCAATGATCAATATGAGGTCAGACTATTAGAAGGTATGTGTGAGACCATCATACAAACCTTTCAAAATGATCTAATGTAGTTATGGTCATTACCTTTATTATTGCATTTGGCATGACGTACGCACCCCATATTTTAATAGATTTGATGAATCATGTTTTACACTCATATCTAGATTCATTTTTGGTAGTCTTAATGTATGATATATTACAGTATTGTCACAGTCCAAACAACCTTGTCAAACATCTGATGATTATATTGAATACACTAAGAGAGAACCATATGTATGATATGCTCATAAAATTCCACTATCTGGTTGTTATAGTTCACATATTGGGTGAAATTATCTAAGAGGAAGGAGTATATGTTGACCCATAAGAGGTTATTTCCATGGTTTCCCAGGACTACCACAAGAATGTATTTGGAATACAATGTTTCATGGTGTTATATGTGCATTAAAGACTCTTTATTATGGATTTACTATGTCTTTATTTACCTCTAATTGGCTTAACAATGAAAGGTTAATATTTTATGTGGTTTGAAGAATGAGAGACAACCTTTCCTAAGTTTAAGGGAATATCAAATTTAGCATTAATCCAGATTTAGATAGAGGCTAGAAGAGACTATACTATATTTTATAATGCATTAGGGATTAGGGTAGGTGTAAATATAATATAGAAGGATTAATTCATTTTGTACGAGTCATGATAGATAACGCCTCATGAGTGTAACAACCCGACACATGATTTTAAGCATGAAGTAGTTTTCTATTAGTTATGTCATGGGGGATATTATTTTATTGGAGATCAATTTTTGGTATATACAGATCAAAAAATCCTCTTGAATATTTTCACACAAAGGGACATGAACCTCAGACATCATAGATGGGTCAAATACCTTCATTACAAAAACATCAAACTTCCATATATGTCAGGAGATGCTAATGTAATTATAGATGATATGAGCTAAAATGATCAAAAGAAAGCTATTTAGGAAGAAATTGATGAATAAAGGTTGATAGATCTTCTTTTTTAGATACATCTGGAGGTTCAAGAGTGTAAGGAATTTCCTTTTCTTATAAAATATCTGGTAGCCTCCTCACATATGGATAGGTTATAGAGGAAGAAGTTCTCAGATCATGAAGGATTGGTTCTCAGGGAGAGTATTTCAGGTAAAAACACACCACTAGATTTTACTATCTATTAAGATGATATCCTACTTGTACATGGTATTATCAGGGTACCAATATTCACATGAGAGTAATTAATGTGAAAATTATATTCTACAGAATGGTTAGTGAACCCATGTACATAAAAGATGTACTATGACATGTTCCAATAATATTTGTGGCCATGAATGAAATTTCATATTATAAGCTTTATCACTAGGTGTTCCATCTATTGTTAGGTGGAGGAGGAGAACCAGAGGCCAACTGTCTTTTTAAATTAATTACCAGAACTAGAATTGAAATGTGAATATGTTTTTATGGATTTTATAACATGTGTACTGAGTTCAACTCATGTAAGTGAGGTATAATAGGTGTTCATGGATAGGATGAAGAAGGTTGGACACTTCCTTCCTATATAGGATAATTTCGTAGTGGATGAGCTAGGGAGACTATAAATATGTGGGATTATAAACCAACATGGGTTCCATTGTACTATTATTTATGATAGGGATACTTGTTTCACATCGAGGTTCTGGAATGGTTTGTAGATAACACATTTTACATAAGTACTTTTGAGTAACACTTTCCACCCATTGACTGAAGGTTGGCCAGAATGGAGAATACATGTTGTAGGGGACATTATTTGAGCTTGTTCTCTTTTTTCAGAGGTTATTGGAATAAGAATATTCCTCTTGTGAGGTTCTCTAACAGTAATTGTTATTTATTGTAAATACATATGGATTCTTATTAGGAATTATAGGGTTGTCCATTACGATCACTCATGTGCTTGATAGAGGTAGGGGTAGTGATACTATGACCATATCTCATCATGGAGACTTCGTGTTAGATAAAACTTAGTTGTAAGTGTAGTATTACTACTCTTTCTAGGAAGAAATATTATATCGATCGCTATCGATGACCTCTAAATATTGAGGACAGGGGTAATGTTTTCTTATGTGTTTAACCAGAATTGGTACATAAGTTAATATTGGGATAGGGAAAGATATCCCCTAGGTTCTATAGACTTTTAGATATATTGGAAAGTGTCCGGATGATTTTATATCATATAACTCTTCTTTAGGGGTACCGAGCTATGAACAACATAACCCACATATAACTGATTGACTAATATCATGCAAAATCATCTAATTATTTTCATAATGAAGATGTTAAATGGGATATTGATTCTTATTTGGAATATTTTCTTATTCATATAATTTAGCTGATAAAAAAGTCTCTTTAAGGTTGGTATGTTCCTCTAGTACGTGTTCCATGGAAGCATGAACATGTATTTGATGAGACGTAGGAGAGACATGGTGATGTATGTGATTAGTGACTAGATTTTTTCTCAAAAGAAGATTTACCACCATTGGAAAGGTAACTCAGGGAATGTTTCTTTATGTGGGGAAGACTATACGATATCATGTTTTCTAGGAGGTACAGAACCTTTTATTTTTAGTTTAATTATTTTTTTAATCTTTATGGTAATTACTAATGATTTCATAAAGGTTACAGGGGTGTCCCAAGATTGATTAGAGCCCAAATCCTAATGTTTTGGAGGAAACATCTGTGTCACACAGTTACTACAAGATATAAATCTCAGTCAGAATGGTTTTTTTAAGCTGTTTAGGGTGCTCTAGTTTAAAATAAGGGCCACATGGTTTTTCCAAACTATGTTCCCTAGTCCACATGACCATGTGAATACACTAGGTCATGTTGTAGAGTTATTATTCGGGGTATGTTAACAGTTTTTAAAACCTTGTTCCTATCCCATGAAAGGGGGTGTCATGGGAAAGTTCTTATCGCACAACTAACAAATGGTTTGTATAACCATGTGGACAAACTATGTAACCCCTTTTTAAGGGAGTAATTTATTATTTTCCCTCCTTCCTTCTTAAAACCATAACCGTCTTTCCCCTCTCAATTTTCATAAAAAACATCCATTATAAGAGGTTTTCCATGGCTTATCTCTAGCGTTTGAGGTTTCTATTCTATCGACGAACATAATATATAGACATTTGTCTCTTTTTTATTACTCCTAGTAAGATATTCAATGCATTTCAATCTATTCTTAGATTATCTCATAATATTCTATGTTAATTCAGTTCTATTTGATATGATCTATTTTAAGGGAATTTTCCCATTTCTCCATTTTCAATCATTATAGTCCAAATTGGAATCCAATACTAGATGAGTGTTCCTCTATATTTATAAGGTAGGTGGTACATTAATTTTCAAGTTGTCCTGGTTGCTTATAAAATCAACACCATTTTACAACATGATATACCTTCTGAAAGATTCTCCTATAACTAATCACTATCATAAATTAAATTTTTTTGAGTCACAATGTGATTCCTACATAACACATTGATATGGTTAGAGGTAGTCAACCTGAACCCAAACCACCATTGAGTTTGGTTTTATCCATCTACCCAATCTAAGAAAAATATAATTTTGTTGTGTAATATTCCCACCCAGTTGTGGGAGACATGAATAAATTCAACGCATAATGAAATAGATGATTTCACTTATTCATGGACATTGAATTACCCATGTTTTTTATATATTATTGATTTTGTTTATATTTGTATAACAATAATATTTTTTTGGTATGGAACCACTCATTACTATGACATGGAACTGATGATGGGTATCAAGGTTTGACACCTAAAACCTTCATATAAACATATATATATATATTTATATTAATATTTTAGGATTCCATTTACTTTGGGATAGGGTTCCTGTCCTATGTTGTTTTGATACTATTATGAGTTATTTATATTTTGGGAGGTTACCTAGGTCTATAGGCTTGGGAACTGGGCCATGTGGTCTACCTGAATGGGGTTGTAGTTCTCATAGTTACGTCCTAGATTATGGAATTGAATATATATTTCGTTAATTATAAATCATTACCTCTTATACCTAAATGGGGTTGTAGTTTTCATACACAGAATATATTTTTTATAGACACCATTAGTGGTGACCTTCTCAACATATCTCATACCCTACTCAAGACATATATTAATACTCATTTAGAGTTCTTTGTTACAAGGAGGGAAAAGGGCAAGTTCCCAGTCTTGGATGTCTGATTGGATTATAGCGTGGGAGGTTGGGATAATTGGATTGAGCCTTGTCTCCTGAATCTATTATATATCCTTTTTGGGATTTTTTTCTTTTTTATATACATGTTTGTATGCAGGCCTTCATTTTTCATAATTCCATGACATACTCATCATTTTGTATATGGTTCTTTTTTGGCTTGATGTATTGCCACTATATGGATGATGTACCTTAAATTATCTATTGAAATTATTATTCTTTCACTATTTTTTCATTTATTATACCTCTATTCAACTCTGATCTTGAGATTATATTCTCCCCACTATACCATCACAATGCCTCGATGAAAGTTAGCAATATTAGGTGTATGAGGAAGTATGCTTGAGGCCATATGACCAACATAGTTTAGTTGTTTTTTAGGGAGCTGGGTCTAAGACATTACATAATCATAATGTCGGAATTATCATAGTGGGATGTTTTTCTTTAGATATTTTTGAAATGTTGATTTTTATTGAATAACAAAATATGGATTTCTATTGTAAATTATACTTTGTTTTAAAGTATTTAAAAATTAAAATTTTATTATGGTGTCCTTTCAAAATTTAATAAGTTTATTTTTATTATAGATTTTTCAATAATTTTATTATTTTTTAATTTAGAATTTTAATTCTGTATAAAAACATTATAAGACTTTAAAATTATTTATTATTAAAAACCCATTTTGTTACATTTTATAAGATTAATTTTAAATTATATTCTTCCAATTCAGTCATAGAAATCTTGAAAAATTAATTTCACATTAGGAAATAGGAGTCCTAATTTGGTAAATAGTCCCCTTTTAATTTTTTCATTTTGGATAGTATCCTTAGTAAACACTTATCACCATGGTAAAGGTAAATTAGGCTATTAGGGTTTATAATAAAATTATAACGACTATAAAAATTGACCTTACACTTGAATTTATTTCATTATATGAGAATAATTTATCCATAAGTATCTAATATTTAAATATATGGCATTTTACAATTTTTTAATGTATTTGATCTTTATAATATTTAAAATAAGGATAATGTAAAAAATGTCAGTATTTCTCTTTTAATATATTTAATATATTATAACAGGTATAAAAAAATACGGGAAGTTATAGATTTTTATTTGGAATATAAATTTTTTATTTGTCATGGTAATTTATTTGTATTTTTTAGTTATTTTGTAACAACCATAAATTATTACGCAACGCCAACATAGTTATAATGTACAAAGTAGAAAAATAAAGTAAATTATTTTAAAAAATATTTGTTTTTGGTAAGTTAATATGAAACGAGAATTTTTAGGCAAATATAACATATTAGGTATATTTTAGAATATTATATTTTAATTCCATTATTTTCATGTAGTTTTCAAAATAAATTTAATTGAATAGTTTAGAGAATGAAATTAATGATATTGTTTAATAAATAATATTTTATTAAATGATATAAAATTCCAAAAATATACTATATTGAGAAAAATTATTTAGATAAGTTTTAAAATATAAACCATTTTCCATTTTTGGTAAAATTTTTCTTTTTTGGTAACTATATTAACCCCTAATGAGTGAAAGACAATGCAGTTATGGTAATCATCAAAAGGATTAATGGGGGTTGAAAAAACGAAAAGGTTGAAAATCACCTAAAAACATAAAAAGGTTATTTTATGGGTGTAATTACACACATACTTATATCATATTTGAATCTTATCAGTTTTTAACCTTAAAAAATTAATTTGTATTAATTTAATATTTTGGGTTATTCCAAGAGTGTCTCTCCCCTCACTTATAAAAGGGTATATCCTCTATTCTTTTCTCCTCATGTGAAAAGGATATTGGTTCAAAAAATACCAACCCAAATAGGCATATTACATACCTACCCACTTCATATATTACTTTTTTTTTCTAGAAACCAACCATGGAATTCTTTTGCTTTAAACATTAAGATGCTTTCCGAAGAAGAGGTATAGTTCTTAACCATGTTTATTAATTATATTTGTTATCCAACAAACATAAAACCTTCTTAATACATGTTTAAATAAAAACCTTGTATATTACATATAAATATATATTTTGGTTTTGATTTTATGACCTATATCAATCTACCCATCCATCAAATGGGAAACAAAACCATCGTTTGTGAGTACAGAAGACTACTACCTCACGAACCAATATAATTCACTTTACATCACCGAACTTCAGATATTTTTATATTGATAGATTTAATTTAACATATTATATTCAATAAATATTTTTTTTATTACGTAAAATTAATATATAATTCATTTTTTCACATTCCATTCATTAAAAAATAGCAATGTCTTTCATGTGTACGTAGGGATTACCACTTCCATGATGCGATGTGATCCATTTTTCTTTACCACATTACAAGATAGGTATATATAAATGTATTTAAATAAATATTAAGGTATTTTTGTTTCAATTATTATTTTATAAAAATAAAATTATACATACCTTTTTTCCAAAATTATCGTTGAAAAATGGAAACACTAGTCATATGCACGTACATCCTACCATCACAATGATTATAACATAGTTTATATTTGCTCACTATATTTCATGGATGTTTTTAAAATTATAATGTATGCATAAAGGTTATTAATAATCCATGGTTATTATTCTGGATATGATAAAATAATGACCTTTTTGACCATAGTCTACCTACCAAAGTCATTTTGGACATATAAGTCGAATAACATCAGAACATCTTGGGTAAAGTTAATTGATTAAGTAATTGGTTGAAAACTAGAACAAAATGGAATTATAAAAATCAAAATGTTATTAATAAATTAAATAATTAATGTTAGTTTATTCTTTTGGAAGTTAGTGAATTAATGTGATGAGTCAAGCTCAATATAAGGGACACATTACTTTAAAGACCTCATTTTAAATGTCTTAAAGATTTATTTTATAAATAATTCCATTACATGTACATATTAATCAAATTAATTTTTTTTATTTATATGAACATAAAAAAATTATATTTTATGTCTCATTTCACTATCTTTCAATGGTTTTTAAAAGGAAACCATTTATGAATTTCTCACAGAATGTTTTGACTTTCTTAACCAAAGGCTAAATAAATCTTCCATTTTCAGATATGTGGAATCAATGGTCTTTTTCACTACCATAATCATTAATTTATATTAATATTACATTATAATAATTCTGGTCTTATTCAACAAAAAACCCTATATACCTTTTTTAGGATTTCTCTTGAAAATTTTTTTTTCAATGAAAAGGGTATTTCATCATCCAAAAATGTTGTACATATAGGTTGGAAATATCCATTAAAGGTTTTTTGGATAAATAGTTAAAGCATAAAAATGTTTTTATATAGTAATTGAGAATTTTTGATTAAGAGTGGGTGATCATGATATATCTTATATGAGTGGGTGAGTCAAATATAACATATTTTAATGGGTGAGGCTATTAATACATATTTTAATAGGCTTTGTTTATATAGATTATACAATGAGTGATCCCAATTACAGTTTGCCAATGCATTGGGTAATGTTTCATATCATAAAATTAACGAATGAGGGAGTTAACCAGTGAGGTATCTACACTGGATTTAATAGGATCTAGTAATTTTTGACATGAGTTGTGAATATAATGTTAAAAATGTAACACCCGAGACTATTATGAGAAATATTTTGTTTTTAAATCATCAAAGGAATATTTCGCTACACACAACACTAGATTCGCTTGCTTTACATGCAATCGCGACCTTCCTCGATAGCTTGCGTCGTACGCAATACCGAGTTTCACTAAACAACGATATGCTATTAAAATATTATTAAAACTAGACGTTATGAATAGTAATAACCAATTTTTGAAATTTTATATATTTTATTTTTCAAAATGGACTTCATTTTTGGATTCGTAATATCGAAATTAGCCTAGGTTGAAATTTTGGTATTTTTCTGAAAACTTTCATTTTTTGATGAATGGTGAAACCACTAAGTGGTAGTTAAAAAACTTAATTTTTCATAAAACTTAATTTTACCGATTCTGTGAGTGGAATTTTGAAACTCCGAGAGACTCGGATAATATCACGGACTAAAATTCGGTTCAATGAGATGAAAATAATTTTTGGTGAATAGTAACTTTTTACTTTTTTACCACGGTTAAAAGTAAATAGGGTAATTAAGGGTAAAAGTGTTATTATTATTACTGTAACCAATGTCCTAATTCTATTGGATAAGTGTAATTAGACCAAAAATAACCTTAGGAATAAAATATGACCATTTAGGCCAATTTGGATTAGATTAGGACATTTATTATTAATTAATTTAAAGAAGGGTTAAAATAGTTAAAATCAAAGTTTAATAAGTAAATCATTTTTAATATGGGGTTATACATAAGATAAATTCGCCTATAAATATTCATTAGAAATATAAATAATATTTCCTACATATTGATATTTTATTTTTAATTTTTATACATTAAATAATTTAATTTATTTATGACACAACGATGATGCATTAATTATCTTATTAATGAAATATTGACATAATTGATGTTCTAAATACCCAAATAAATTTAATTTGATACTTTTTATGAATTAAACTAATTTTATAGGTTAATATAACATGTTATTATTGATTTAATTAACTTTTTTTGAACTAATAATTCTATTATGATTTTTACAAAAATCAATTACTAAATAGTGTCAAAATTGACATAAAATAGTTTTAAAACAAATATTATATTATTAGTTGTTATTTTACTCATACAAATCTATGGTTCGGCCAAATGACATAGATAAGGTTATATATATTAATAATAAGCAACTTGGGGTCCGTTTGGCTTGATATAGTAAGTTTATTAACCTTATAGTGTAAGAAAACAAGAAGACACGGTAAAAGTTAAATTATCCAACTTAAAGTTAAATCTAAATGATAAGGTTAAAATTGATACCTAAACTTGTATAAATTCGATTGGATGAGAGTATTGAGTCCCATACCCACCTTATCTTTGAAATATATCAATTTGGAGCTATTAAAACCCGAATTTGACTTTATAATAAAATAATATTTTTAGTTATTCCAAAGGTACCCCTCTCCTTCCTTATAAAAGGGCACCTCCTCCCTCTCTTATTCACACCACTTTGAGCATTCAAGCTTGGAAAAACCCTGACAATTTCTTCTCTCCACTTCCCTAGATACATCCTATAGGTCCTGGTCTTCTTCAAATTCCAATTTTAGTGCCCTAAAAGGAGGTCTCAAAGAAGCGCTTCAAAGAAGAGGTAATGTCTGTTACCGATTATTTCATATTTATTTCTTCTTCAACTTCTTCTTCTTTAGTTGTTTCATTATGAAGTAATAAAATCAGTATCACTCATATACTTATATGTTATTATAATTGTGAAACAACTCTATTTCACCATCTATCCATCCTACGGAAAACAAAATCACCGCGCGTGCGTACGTTCAGAATACCGTCTCCACGCCGTGGTGTAATCTATTTTCCACCACCACCTTACTTGGATGGGTATAATAGTGTAAATAATGACTATATATGATTATTTTAAAGTGATATTTATTCTTAAATAGTATATATACACTCCAATACAATTCCACGATCATGGGAACGATATCATCGCTCGTGCGTACGTACGGAATACCGTCTCCACGATGTGATGCGACTCGTTCTACATGATCTTCATTGCATAATGATTATATAAATGAATTGAATGAATGAATATGATATATACTACACTAATACCATTCTGTAAATGTGGTATCTATAACCTAAAAAGAAGAATAAGAATTTATTCGACAAAACACGCATAAGAACAAAAAGTAATAAACACCCGAATAACAAGTAGCAATGAAATATTACTAATAATAAGCTAAGAATATGACCATATATGATATCATAAAAATAAGGATGATTCTGGAATAAGTCAATAACATTATTTAAATCATTATACAGTAGGTTCGGACACTTACGAAGCAAATTGGATATAAGGTAAGGGAAAATCTCGCAATCTCAATTTTTATCCGAGATTGTTTATACTTCAGAATTTACTGGGGAATATTTATCATCCACGTCGATGTTTCCTCAATATGTAATATTTATATCCTTAGAAAATATTTTATATCCAATTTTACCCTTCGGTGAATTTTTAGTAAAAGATATGAAAGGAATTTTTTTCATGTTTCGTACGAGGTACTTTTTGACTTTTCCAACAAAAGTACGAGAAGAATGTTTTTTTAACTTATACGGCATTAATGTATTTTTAAAACATTATTTCCAAGAATATTCTTTACAAGTTTTCAAGTTTATTTTTAATCAACTTCTTTTATTTTAAAATTGTATGACATGTTAAGAAATTAAAATTGTTTTTGAAGTAGAAAGGATATTTTCCTCAAGAATGGAGTTGAAGTGTTTTATCAAAATTATTTTCCATCTAAGATAATATAGGGTTCTGTTTCTATCCCTATTATTACATTTATTTGATTATGTTGTGATGGAATTATTTTTATGAATTCCTTTATCTTATATGAATTGTTTTATGATGTCATGTTGTTTAAGAATCCCATTTTTATTACATGGGTTATGCAATGATGTATGATTTATGATTTCGTGGCACACATAAGAATGGTATCATTATGAGATGGGTGGGACCTATATCTCCCTCCAAAGCATTGGGTAAAGATTTTATATCTCATGAGATAGACATGGCTGGAACGGCAGGTTAAACCGGTTCAGTGAAACAGGACTGAAACGAGGAGTGAACTCAGTTCAGAAATGGACTTTGTCCACTAAGATAGTCTTGGAAATGAGTCTTGACTAATAAGAAATGATTCTCTATTATTATGTGTGTATTCCACAAAGTTTCATGTTTTATGTTATGATTATTGGGATTACATTTCACTACTATGATTTATCTCATGTTATGAAATTATGATCTCTTTTGCAGGTTAAGATTTCCAAAAGTAATGTTCTTATGAATATGATGTGATTGATATTTATTTTGTTTACCCTTACTGAGAATTTGATCTCACCCTTTTGTATGTTTTCTTTACCTAGGTCGGGAAGAAGGTTATTAAGTAAGATATTGCAAAAGGGACTATAGATATGATGAAATAAATGGGGAGACAGTGTAGATGCTTTATGAACTGGTTTTTTATGTTTCCCAGTTTCTAAAGACACTATACCTATACGGTCCTTTCCTGGTTTTGTTATATGTTGTAAAAAGTGTGCTTCAATTTTTAATTAATAACAATGTATGTAAAGTATGGGTCGTTATAGTTGGTATCAGAGGAAAGGTATAGTCAACCTTTGGAAACTAGGATGTGAAAGCCTTAGTAAGAACCCTAAGGATAAGTCTAAGAATAGAACACAATCTTAGTGTTTTAGAAATGGCCATGCATAACCTAGGATAAGACCTTAAGTGTGAAATTTGATTCTTGATTATGTGGTTTTCCTATTATAATTAGTGTTGATCACACTATTCTTCTTGGTTTTAGTCAATGGATGGAACCTGAAGGAACCATGTTAATGTGGAATGCGACGGGAAATGCAATGATTGTCCCCCTGAGAAACCATACATTATGAGAGCTAGAATGCAAAATCATGCAGCCATGATCACACAACTTTCACAAGCTATGAATCATGCAGGACTTCCAAACGAGCAAAGGAAGGAGCAACATTCTGTTGAATCCTTCATGAGGTAGCGTCCTCCTACATTCAGTGGGTCTACTGATCCATTAGTTGCTGAACAATGGATTAGTACTACTGAAAAGATATTTTCAGTTCTTCAATGTTCTGAACATGATAAAGTCATCCTAGCAGTGTATCGTTTGGAAGGAGATGCTGATCAATGGTGGAATGTTATAAAGAATATGAGGCAAAGGGATGAAATTGAGTCCAGGGAATGGGACGAGTTCAAGAACTTATTTTTCAATAAGTACTTCCCTCGTATTCACCGAACAAATATGGAGAAGGAGATTCTTGAACTAAAGCAAAGAGATGATGAATCTGTTGGTACCTATGAAGCAAATTTTACAAGACATGCAAGGTACGCTTATGGTATTATTATCCAACCTGAGAGTAAGATCGGTCTATTCTTTAGTGGCTTAAAACCAAGTCTTAGAAGGTCCTTATCCATAAGGGACTTCAATAGCTATGAGGAAATCGTTCGATGTGCTCTCAAAGTTGAGATGGATATTGGAGTAACCCATCAGTCATATGGGTTTGATAAGAAGAGGAAAATGGAATTCAAAGGAAAATCTAAAGAGCACACTGAAAAGAAGATGAGCTTTCCCTTATGCTCAAAGTGTGGAAAGAAACATGGGGGGAGTTGTCTTAAAGGGACAAGTAAATGTTTCAAATGTGGAAAGGAAGGTCATCGGGCATTTGAATGCCGCAATGATGGGAAGAATATGTCTAATGATGCAAACAAAGTAAGGGACACACAGAATGAACCTAATACACTTCAATGTTTCAGGTGAAAGCAGATGGGGCATTATGCCAATAAATTCCCTAATCCAAGGGTTGTTGATGACGATCGACATCAACAAAATCTTAAGGCTAAATACAAAGGAAAGTCACATGCAATTTCTATCAGGGATGTGGAGTACGATAACGATGTGTTGAAAGGTACACTTACCATCCACACTAAAGTAGAAAATGTTTTATTTGATTCTGGATCCACCCACTCTTTTATTTCTGAAGATTTTTCTAATGGTATCACCGTATTACCTCAACAATTAGATATTGTGTTAGCTGTGACAACACCTAATGGAACAACGGTCGCATCAAATGTTTATAATTCTTCCCCGATTGAAGTTTGTGGGAAAGTGCTTCCTGAAAATATTGTGATCCTTCCTATAGTGGAATTTGATGTGATTCTTGGCATGGATTGGCTTTCTTTATATAAAGCTCATATCAATTTCCAATGAAGGGAAGTCACATTTCATATTCAAGATCAATCTATGACCGTCTATCGATGCAAGGATGAATATAACCTTCCAGTGGAAATTTCTTCCATCTTATGGGTCTTCATTCCACTAAATGAGGGTTATTTATCTCAAATTGTTGGTGAGAAACTCATGATTAATAATATGCCCATTGTACGGGAGTTTGATGATGTCTTTCCAGAGGAATTGTTGTGTCTTCCACCAAATAGTGAAGTTGAGTTTTCAATAGAACTCTTACCAGGTGCTTTGCCTATTTCAAAGACACCTTATAGAATGGCCCCAATTGAGTTGCACGAATTAAAGAAGCAACTCCAAGAGAATCTTGATAATGGATTCATACACCCTAGTGCGTCACCTTGGGGAGCACCTGTTCTATTTGTTAATAAGAAAGATGGATCAATGAGACTGTGCATTGATTATCGAGATCTTAAGAAGATCACTATCAAGAAAAAATATCCTCTCCCGCACATTGATGACTTATTTGACCAACTACACGGAGCTCAATACTTTTCCAAGATTGATCTTCATTCAGGGTATCATCAATTAAGGGTCAAAAGGGAGGATATACCAAAGATGGATTTCCGTACAAGGTATGGACACTATGAATTTATAGTGATGTCATTGGGTCTTACTAATTCCCCTGCTATCTTCATGGATATGATGAATAGAGTCTTTAGAGACTATCTTGATCAGTTTGTGGTAGTCTTTATAGACGATATTCTGGTATATTCAAATAGCAAGGAAGAACATGAAGATCACTTGAGAATTATATTGAAGACCTTGAGAAAGGAGAATCTTTATGCCAAATTTACCAACTGTGAATTTTGGCATCAAAAAGCTTCATTTTTTGGGTCATATAATCTCAAAAGAAAGGATATCTATGGATCCAGCAAAAATAAAGGTTATCAAAAGATGGTCGAGACCAACAACAGTAACTGAGATCCGAAGTTTTCTTGGTTTGGCTGGATATTATCGACGTTTTGTGAAATATTTTTCACGATTATCTAATCCACTCACCAGGTTGACTCAAAAAGGAGTTAAGTTTGTTTGGACGGAGGAATATGAAGAGAATTTCAAGGAGTTGAAAAGAAGGTTATCCAGTGCACTTGTGCTCACACTACCTCATAGTGGAGAAAGGGTTGTGATCTATAGTGATGCATCCAAGAAGGGGTTGGGGTGTGTTCTTATGAAAAATGATATGGTGATAGCTTATGCCTCACGAAAGTTGAAAATCTATGAGCAAAATTACCCATCATGTGATTTGGAGTTAGCTGCGGTAATCATTGCATTAAAGATTTGGAGGGATTATCTTTATGGAGAAAGGTGTGACATTTATACTGATCATAAAAGTTTAAAGTATATTTTCACACAAAAGGAGATGAATATGCGCCAAAGAAGATGGTTAGAGCTGACTAAGGATTACGACTGCTCAATTCATCACCACCCTGGGAAAGAAAACAAGATGGTAGATGCATTAAGTCTACAAGACCATGCCAGTTTATCCATGATGAGGATCACAAAAGATCCAACATTTATGGATTTACAAAGGATGGATCTTGGAATTATAATGGAAGGGGGAAAATCATAACTTTCTCAAATGAATGTTCAACCATCTATACATGTTAAGATTAAATAGGTGCAGAAAGAAGATGTAGATTTACAAAAGAATGTGAGAAATATTCCGGAATTCAACCTTGATTGTGATGGGATAATAAAGTTCAGGAATCGGATTTGTGTTCCTCCCATCCCCGAATTAAAGAAAGAGATGCTGGATGAGGCTCATAGTTCTTCATTCTCTACTCATCCTGGAAGCTCGAAGATGTATAGGGACCTGAAAGATTACTTCTGGTTGGATGGAAAGAAAAGAGATGTTGCTGAATATGTCTCTCAATGCTTGGTTTGTCAGCAAGTTAAAGCTGAGAGACAGAAGTCCAAGGGGATGTTAAAACCATTACCCATACCCGAATGGAAATGGGAAAACATCACTATGGACTTTGTCACAGGACTTCCTAAAACATCCAAAGGGAATAATGCTATCTGGGTCATAGTTGATTGTCTTACAAAGTCTGCACACTTCATTGATATTAGAGAGGATTTCTCTCTGGATCAGCTTGTGAGGATATATGTAAAGGAAGTGGTAAGATTGCATGGAGTACCACTTTCTATTATATCTGATCGGGATCTGAGATTTACCTCGAAGTTCTGGAGAAGTCTTTAGCATACTCTGGATACAGAGTTGAGTTTCAGCACTGCTTATCATCCTCAGACAGATGGTCAGTCTGAGAGAAAAATTCAAACTCTAGAAGATATGTTGAGAGCTTGCTCTATGGATTTCAAAGGTGGTTGGGATCAACACCTACCTTTGGTGGAATTTTCTTATAATAATAGCTTTCACTATAGTATTCAGATGGCTCCTTATGAAGCTCTCTATGGAAAGAAATGCAAGACTCCAACTTGCTGGGATGAAGTTGGGGAAAGAAAGCTATTAGGACCTGATCTTGTTGATGAGATGTCAAAAAAGGTCCGATCTATTCAACAACACATAAGAGCATATCAGAGTCGACAGAAAAGTTATGACGACAACCGAAGAAAAGACCTAGATTTTGAAGTGGGTGATAAAGTGTTCTTAATAATATCTCCCTGAAAGAGGGTCATGAGATTTGGAAAGAAGGGGAAGTTGAGCCCTAGATATATCGGTCCTTTTAAAAAACTGGATCATGTTGGAAAGGTAGCTTATCGATTGGCGCTTCCACCGAATCTCTCTCAAGTTCACGATGTGTTCCATGTATCCCTCCTGAGAAAGTACATACCTGATCCTTCACATGTACTCAGCTCAGAAGTTGTACCGTTGGAGAAAGATCTTTCTTATGAAGAACAGCCGATAGAGATTCTGGATCGTAGCGAAAAATTCCTACGAAAAAATACCACTCGATTGTTGAATGTTTTATGGAGGAAACACCAATTAGAAGAAGCTACATGGGAGCTTGAGGATATGATAAGGGAGAGGTATCCTCGTCATTTTGTTACAAAGTGACAAATTTCAAGGGAAAAATTCATTTTAGGGGGGTCAAATGTAACACCCGAGACTTTTATGAGAAATATTTTGTTTTTAAATCATCAAATGAATCTTTCACTACACACAACACTACATCGGCTTTCTTTACACGCAATCGTGGCCTTCCTCGATAGCTTGCACCGTACGCAATATTGAGTTTCACTAAACAATGATATGCTAATAAAATATTATTAAAACTAGCCGTTTTGAAAAGTAATAACCACTTTTTTAAATTTTTTAAATTTTATTTTTCAAAATGGACTTCATTTTAGGATTCGGAATATAGAAATTAGCCTAGGGTGAAATTTTGGTATTTTTATGAAAACATTCAATTTTTAATGAATAGTGAAACCACTAAGTGGTAGTTAAAAAAACTGAATTATTCATAAAACTTAATTTTACCACTTCTGTAAGTGGAATTTCAAAAATCCGAGAGACACGGTTAATATCAAGGACTAAAATTTGGTTCAATGAGATGAAAATAATTTTTGGTGAATATTAAATTTTTATTTTTTTTACCACGGTTAAAAGTAAATAGGATAATTAAGGGTAAAAGTGTTATTATTATTACCATAAAACATGTCCTAATTCTATTGGATAAGTGTAATTCGACAAATAACAACCTTAGGAATAACATATGACCATTTAGGCCCACTTGGATTAGATTAGGACATTTATTATTAATTTATTTGAAGAAGGGTTAAAATAGTTAAAATCAAAGTTTAATAAGTAAATCATTTTTAATATGGGGTTATACATAAGATAAATTCTACTATAAATATTCATTAGAAAGATAAACAAAATTTACTACATAATGGTATTTTATTTGTAATTTTTAGACATTAAATAATTTAATTTATTTATGACACAACGATGATGGAGTAATTATCTTCTTAATGAAATATTGACATAATTGATGTTATAAATACCCAAATAAATGTAATTTGAGACTTTTTATGAATTACACTAATTTTATTGGTTAATATGACATGTTATTATTGATTTATTTGACTTTGTTTGAACTAATCATTCTGTTATGTTTTTCACAAAAAATCAATTACTATATAGTGTCAAAATTGACATAAAATAGTTTTAAAAAAAACTATTATATTATTAATTGTTATTTTACTCCTAAAAATATAAGGATCGGCAAAATGACTTAGATAAGGTTATATATATATTAATAATAAACAACTTGGTGTTCGTTTGGCTTGATATAGTAAGTTTATTAACCTTATAGTGTAAGAAAACAAGAAGACCTGGTAAAAGTTAAATTATCTAACATAAAGTTAAATCTAAATGATAAGGTTAAAATTGATACCTAAACTTGTCTAAATTCTATTGTATGAGATGATTTTGACCCATACCCACCTTATCTTTGAAATATATCAATTTGGAGATATTAAAAACCGAATTTGACTTTATAATAAAATAATATTTTTAGTTATTCCAAAGTTGCCCCTCTCCTCCCTTATAAAAGGGAACCTCCTCCCTCTCTTCCTCACACCACTTTGAGCCTTCAGGCTCAGCCAAACCTGCCAATTTATTCTCTCCACTTCCATATAGACATCCTATAGGTCCTGGTCTTCTTCAAAGACCAATTTTAGTGCCCTAAAAGGAGGTCTCAAAGAAGCGCTTCAAAGAAGAGGTAATGTCCGTTACCGATTCTTTCATCTTTATTTATTCTTCCACTTAATCTTCTTTAGTTGATTCATTATGAAGTAATAACATCTGTATCACTAATATACTGATATTTTATTATAAGTATGAAACAACCCTATTTCAACATCTATCCATCCTACGGAAAACGAAATCACCGCGCGTGCGTACGTACGAAATACCGTCTCCACACCGTGGTGAAATCTATTTTCCACCACCACCTTACTTGGATGGGTATAATGGTGTAAATAATGACTATATATGATTATTGTAAAGTTATATTGATTCTGAAATAGTATATATACAGTCCAATACAATTCCACGATCATGGGAAAGATATCATCGCTCGTGCGTACGTACGGAATACCGTCTCCACGATGTGATGCGACTCGTTCGACATGATCTTCATTGCATAATGACTATATAAATGAATTGAATAAATGAATATGATATATATTACACTAATACCATTCTGGAAATGAGGTATCTATAACCTAAGAATAAGAATAACAATTTATTCGACAAAACACGCATAAGAACAAAAAGTAATAAACACCCGAATAACAAGTAACAATGAAATATTACTAATAATAAGCTAAGAATATGACCATATATGACATCATAAAAATAATTATGATTCTAGAATAAGTCAATAACATTATTTAAATCATTATATAGGAGGTTCGGACACTTACAAAGCAAATTGGACCTAAGGTAAGGGAAAATCTCGCAATCTCAATTTTTATCTGAGATTGTTTATACTTCAGAATTTACTAGGGAATATTTATCATCCACATCCATGTTTCCTCAATATGTAATATTTATATCCTTATAAAATATTTTATATCCAATTTTACCCTTCGGTGAGTTTTTAGTAGAAGATATGAAAGTAATCTTTTGTTGTGTTTCGTACGAGGTACTTTTTGACTTTTCTGACAAAAGTACGAGAAGAATGCTTTTTTAACTTATACGGAATTAATGGATTTTTAAAAAATTATTTTCAAGAATATTCCTTTACAAGTTTTCAAGTTTATTTTTAATCAACTTCTTTTAGTTTAAAATTTTATGACATGTTAAGAAAGGAAAAGTGTTTTTGAAGTAGAAAGGATATTTTCCTCAAGAATGTAGTTCAAGTGTTTTATCAAAATTATTTTCCATCTAAGATAATATAGGGTTCTGTTTCTATCCCTATTATTACATTGATTTGATTATGTTGTGATGGAATTATTTTTATGAATTCCTTTATCTTATATGAATTGTTTTATGATGTAATGTTGTTTAAGAATCCCATTTTTGTTACATGGTTTATGCAATGATGTATGATTTATGATTTTGTGGAACACATAAGAATGGTATCATTATGAGATGGATGGGACCTATATCTCCCTCAAATGAATTGGGTAAATATTTTATATCTAATGAGATAGACATGGCTGCAACGGCAGGTTAAACCAGTTCAGTGAAACAGGACTGAAACGAGGAGTGAACTCGGTTCAGAAATGGACTTTGTCCACTAAGACAGTCTTGGAAATGAGTCTTGACTACTAAGAAATGATTCTCTATTATTATGTGTGTATGCCAAAAATTTTCATGTTTTATGTTATGATTATTTGGATTACATTTCAATACTATTATTTATCCCATGTTATGAAATTATGATCTCTTTTGCAGGTTATGATTTCCTAAAGTTATGTTCTTATGAATATGATGTGATTGATATTTCTTTTGTTTACCCTTAATGAGCATTTGAGCTCACCCTTTTGTATGTTTTCTTTCCCCAAGTCAGGAATAAGGTTATTAAATAAGATATTCCAAAAGGGATTATAGATATGATAAAATAAATGGGGATACATTGTAGACGCTTTATGAACCAGTTGTTTATGTTTCCCAGTTTCTAAAGACATTATACCTATATGGTCCTTTCCTGGTTTTGTTATATGTTGTAATAAGTGTGCTTCAATTTTGAAGTAATAACAATGTATGTAAAGTATGGGTCGTTATAAAAAATCACCTAAAAGTGGTTTCTATTTTCATTATATGGGGTTTAAGTGGTTTATTTGAGAAAAATGTTTTTTATGTGGAAATTATTTACTTCAAATTCGTAATTAATATTTTTACAAGAGTAAAAATTTCTGTGGTTGTAATTTTTTTCACTAGACTAATTTTTTTATGTTTTATGTCCTGTATTGAGACTTTTGTGATCATCCCATGTTTTTTCAATAAAGATAAAGAAGATTAAGGATGTTTAAGAGAAAATAAGCAATACATTTAAAATGAAGAAAATTTTCATCCAG
This sequence comes from Viscum album, assembly GCA_963277665.1. Taxonomy (NCBI): domain Eukaryota; kingdom Viridiplantae; phylum Streptophyta; class Magnoliopsida; order Santalales; family Viscaceae; genus Viscum; species Viscum album. Next base: position 733,217,473 of record OY728155.1, read on the forward strand.
AGAAAACATGTTTCATTTTAAAAGATTTATATTTTGGGAAATATATTTACTAAGTATATATGTTCAATTTGAAATATATGAGACCATTATGTAATATTAATAACATAATTCTATAATACTCTAAACCATAATGATCCTAAAATGTAAGGGAATGAATTCGAGATATAAAAATCAATATTATGTAATGTTTATGGATTTATCATTAAAATATTTCAAGGTGTATTTTAATTTTTGGTATAAACAAAACATAATAATAAATTTTATAATGGTAAAATATGAAAACGTTAAAAAATTGATTCCATTCTTTGTATTTGATATATAGTCTATATATAATGTGTGAAGGTGTCATGGAATGATCATGGACAGTGAAATACTAAGAAATAAAAATAGAATGTAGGTGGAGAACATATTATGCAAATTTCTATGTATATTTTCATACAAATAATAGGATGTCAACCCATTTTAGGATTTAATTATAAACAGTACTATTTTATATATAATTGATATTTAGTAATTTGGAAATTATTCTAGGAAGTAGAATATAATATGAAATATATGTTCATATTTCCATGAATTTAGAGAGTCCCATTGTACCAATGGGTAATGTAGATTAGTTGAGACAATTAGGAACCCATGAATCAGAGAAATATAGGGAGATGTTAGACATACCTAGAAACATTATAAATCATAAATAGAAAACATAAATGATTTTTTATTTAAATTTAGATGAGATAAATAATAAATAAATATACTTTGTGGAATATATCCATAAATGATGATATACCTGTGTGATGATCCCTAGATTTGTGATATTTTCTATGATGATAATGATTAAAATAAATGAGTGAATTCCAATTTTGGGAAAACAAATAATTTCAAAAAACCTCTAGCATAGATAATAAAAGTGAAGTTCAAGAGGAGATTAGAAGTTTTGTATCATCTTAATAACCATAAATTAGGATGTGAAGAGGAATTGTAAATGTTATATCCTACTAGTTAAGAGGAAAATGTCAATGAATAATATAGAAGTCACTGTATGATCTATTTCAATAACATAGTGAAATTCCTTCACTTTATAAGTGAAGTATAGTTACCAATAATATAAAATTGAGCCTATTATGTTAATGAATGTGATCTAAACCGATTGTAGAAAATAGAACAAGATAGAGTGTGTATCTTATCTATAAGGATTACTGAACTTTTATTGAAATCATTTGTCTAATAGTAGAATATTAAGATGAAGCACCATACTAATGTAAACCAGCTAAATTACAATTTCATTTGATTTATAAAATTTTAGGATATTTTATTAGGCTATGAATAAATATAGTATAATCACAATGAATAAATATTCATTTATGAGGATATTTTATCAGGGTAGCTTGCGGAAAAGATCGTGTGGGTAGTTGGGCATGGTGAGATAAGGTACTAGAAGGACAACTGGAGGATGATGAAGGGAGTGGGAGCTATGGCGCTGTCGGGTGTGGGAGATTGTGAAGCAAACCCTCGGAGAGGGTTTCGTGATGCTAAGTCCTTCTTTGATGTAGTTGTGGGTGCCGATTCATCCATTGACCTGAGGAAGGTAATGAATATTGCTCCGAAAGATTTCAAAAGTCGTGGTTTAAATGCCATATCTTTCACAAAGGAAGAGGTAATCTCACTTACCTCAAATTTATAGTAAGCCTTGATCGGTAATTTCTTTAAGCAGCAACCTTCGCTTATGTTCCTAAGAAATACTCTTGAAATGATTGGTTTTACAGATTTCAAAATTGGTTTATTAAACACTTGGAATGTTCTTTTTAGATTTTCATCAGACTTGGATTATTATAGATTCTGGATGCATGGTTTTTGGAATTTTTGGAGATCCTCCATGAATGTTCTTAAATGGTTGTCGGACTACATTTATGTTTTTCAATCCCCCATTGCACTGATTTGGCTTTCTTTTCATGATCCACTGATTCATTTGTTTAAAATAGAAGCCTTATTTGCTATTGCTAAACTATTTGGTACTCCAATCAAACTGGATTATTCCACCATTAATTTGACAAGGCCCTCGGTTGCAAGGGTATTCACTGAGATTGATCTATCTAAGGACCTTCCAAGCTGCTTTTGGATTCAAAATTGGGACAGAGGTTTTGTTCAGAATGTTTTTTTTAAAACCTTCCAGAATTTTGCAACAAATTTTCTAAATCTGGTCATGTTCACAAGAATTGTGGAAAACAAGAAGCTCCCCCTCCTACTCAGTTAAAGTCATTTTGGGTGGAAAAAGTTTCCAAGACAAATCACAACTCTCAAAATTCTATCTTTGTTGAGGGAAGTACCTCAGCCCCTTCTAAAATCCCTAACACTTCTAATGATCCAAGTACCTCTAAGGTGTCTAATGAATAGCTTAGAGACCCTAATTTGAAGGTTAGGGATGATAAAGAGGATTCTCATAACTCTGAGAACCAAACTGGAGATTTTTCCACGGCTATTTTTAATGCTACAGAATCAATTTTTGTGGATAATAGGGTTACTCAACAAAATGTGGTTTATAATAATGTTTTTGTTCAGAACAACATAGAAAATCACAATCTTGGTGATTGCTCATTTAATGAGACAGACAAAGTCTATCCTGCTTTATCTGTTAATATAGATCAAGAGGTTGATGAAAAGGTCCAAAAAGATGGATCCAGTTGTAGTGGATCATTAGCTAAGGAGGATGATAATCCTGGAAAACTAGAAGAAGAATATTTGAAATCCATGGCTAGGAATGGAAAAAACCAATGGTAGATGCTGATGGTTTCATCACCCCAAACCCAAAGAAAACTAGAAGATGTAACGATTACTCTCAAGTGGAAAGAACCATCACCACTAGGTCTACTGATGTCAATAAAAATATTTCCCCTAAAAAAGAGCCAGGAAAATCAAAATGTGAGAAGTCCAACATTGTTTTATATCACTTCTCTCAACATTTCACAAAAGAGGACATACAAGAGTGGCTTTCTCATACAAAAAATTAACAAGAAATGTTGAAATAGGAGATTCAAAAGGGGATTATTAATGAGGAACAATTTTAAGATGCTATGAAATTCATTTATTTTGAGAAATTGAAGTTGAAATCACAATATTTTTAATGTTGCTTTTGTATTCCTTATGTGATGTCATTGATTCTGGTTTACTGGTCTCAACAATTTTCTTTTCTGGATGATCTTATTTGATTTGTGGAAAATCTGTTTGGTTTGGAAGTGCTTGTCATCTTTTATATTTTGGACTCTGTTCTGGAGAGGCTTCATATCTGGTTAATTGTCTGGTTTATCTTGATTCTCTGTTTTCTCCAGTCACTGATCATCTGAGCATGTTTGACTCAATTTTCTTTTGAATTTGGAAGGATGGTTATGTGTTTTGGAATCAACAATTGACTTAATTTTCAATACTTCTTCTAATGTTTGGATTCTCACTCTGGGGAAAACGGTTCTATTGGAGATTTTGTTCTTTTCACTATTTTGTTTGACATGTTTTTGCTGTGTACCTTAGAGCTGGTTCTGCTCTACAAATGTTGAACAGCTGGGTGATGATGTTGCTGGTTCTGATGGTCTGTTCCTCTAAAGCAGCTTTCCTGTTTGTTACACGCTTGGAATCCTCTGGTCTGCTTCATAGTGTTTTGGTTTGGCACAAGTTTTTCTGCAATGCAGAATGTGCTGAATTTGTTGGAATTTGTTTGTATGGTTTCTTTTAATAGCCTTAGGTTCAACTGTGTGTTCTTGTGGGTGTTTTTTATTTGCTTTCTAGTGTAGGCTATCTACACATCGTATGTACCTTGTAATTCTTTTTGTTTTTATAAACTTTCTTTGACATGGATTGGCAAACCAATCCATGTTACCTTCAAAAAAAATTTGAGGACATTTTATCTAACATGAAAAGAAATGGATTAATATATTTAGAGTATAAAACATTTTACACATTTAAATTAGTTTGGAATTATATTTATAGGTACACCGTAATTCAACCCATCTCTCGGTGCCTCATGTTTATCCCTTTCCAAAAATAAATAAATAAATGCTAAAATAATTCTCATTCAAATAGAAAAAATATTAACATGAAATCAAATAAATTATTCTATTCCAAAGTCTTGGGATATTTTAATTAAATCTCTTATAACACTAAATATGTTCTTTATTGATGTTCTATATAGATCTTTGTTGTCCTAAAAAATATTATTATATTTTCTATTTTACATAAAATATTTTAGTTTTAGTATGTATATTATCTCTCATGAATAAAAATGACAAACGTTTTCTTAAAATATGGAAACTCTAGAAATTAACATTATAATGATCATGTATCTATTTCAATCAAGTAAATAATAAGTATAACTATAAGAGAAAAAAATTCATTAATCTAATTTTTTATCATAACATTTGACCACAAATATTGAATGGTATCATTTTTAAAATATATTTTCCATCATTAATTTACATACCTAATCATTACTAATGAAATCCCATCTCTGTGTTAATGGAATAATATTATGTCTCTTATTATTTGGTTGGTATTCTTATTAAAATTACATTTTAACTATAAAATCCATGGCGTTGTTCACCTCCACCATGACTGAACTAGTGAATACAATTCTTCAATTGTGCCTATTGTTTAACTAAAGGTTTTTGATCCACAGTGAGGGAATGGACATTATAATGGGAGACTACACTCCCTCATATAGAAATAAGATTAAAACATTATGGAGGGAAAAATAATAATGTTAATACAAATATAAAATAAGAAAATGGAAATTTAATCAGAGGTATATCCATAATTCAATAACATTTAATATATATAAGGAAACTTTAACAACTATAACGTCACACATGTCATATATAAATAAAAATTATTTCCCTTCGGCTGATTGTATACGACAAGATCTAAAAAATCAAAATAAAGGATTCATATAAATTATTTATCATAAGTCCTAACCCAACCCAATATCCTAACTCTTACCATGAATTATATCTCATTTACACACTATAAGTCCTTCTTCCGTATTTGTTTGATGAACCATTAAATCTACATGATCATTGGGATACCCATATAGTTTTTCATTACAATTTAGTTGTCTCCCACCGATAGTTTCCATTACCAAATAAAAAATATATGTGCATATTATCATAGTGATATTCAATTAGTATTAATTAATAATAATAAAAATAATTGTCAGACCTCCAAGTACAGAACATGGAACCCATGTATAATTTATTTCTACTTTTTCATCTGTTTGAATGTCTATGAACATATCATAATCATACAATGAGTAAAATTGGGTAATACATTCCAATGACTATATGGATCTCACCACATATCATTCTCAACCACCATGTATAATAATGTGAGGATAATGGGATATGCGGCCATATGGAAATTTTGGTCTCAATCTTACGGAATATTAACCACATTGTGTCATAACGTGAAGACATTTTTATATTAACCCACATGAATATATTGGTCTCGACCCAAAGGAATCTTGATAATAAATCATAACAATGAAAGGACTCTGGGATAGATGACACCAAGCCCTTATTAGTCTTATATCTCAGGTATCTCAACCACGACATAATGATATATGGACAGAGGGAAAGGTGAACCCTACGTATATGATCTCAACCATAAGTCAGGTCCACATGATAAAAGACCAATGGAAATCCATCCCAAATACATAAAAATCAAAACACATAGTAAACTCAATTACTATATATTAATATAAATTAAGGGGAAAAAGTATCCCCTATCTATAATAATATCACCTTTTATGTATCAGGGGACTTGATCAAAATAGTGATAGGAATGATTCCTCCAGGTATATGATGTTCTCAGCTATCACATGTATGAATATTCCATTTTATAAATTAATATAAAATATCCAAATATGGAAAATAATCTATATCAATCTCTACCTATAGGAATCTTGGATCCCTCTATTTTACCCATCATATTCATCAAAATAATAAGATTCAATGATTAATTAATATTTCATATAACATCCAACACAACTATAATAAAACTTGTCCAACCCTAATATATTTAAAACATTTTATTATCTAATACCAGGCATTACCATCTATAAAACACTTAATTTAAAGGAGGGAGTTTCTCAACCCTTAAATATTCAAAACCAGACAAGTTGGCTCTATAAAATACTATAATCTCACTATGAGGATAATATTAGATAAAATAAAGTGTTTGCAAACATCTCATCTATCAAAATAAAAAATATATCACATAAAAAGGTCTATAATACAATGAAATGATTTATAGGGAACCTCACTGGGGATTGTGTATAAATTAAAATGCATGATAATTCAATATTATAGCCATCATCAACTATGTAAACAATGAACAATGCATGGAGGGTTTGTCCGGAAGAAAATCACACTTACCATACTCATATTTAGTCAAGGGAAACAAAAAATAAATGTTTTATGTAAATAAAAAATGTTTAACAAGACTATATATCATATGTAGAATGTAAACATGTACAGACTGATAGGGACATTTAGGCACCAGGTACCTAGATTAACTAGAATCTCATATGTCGTGAATCATCTAATGAATCATTTTAAATTTATGTTTCTCAAAAAAAATAACATTACATCATAACTAGAAAACAACATTGAAATAATGGGAGAGACAAGGAACATCAGAGAGAGGAGTGTTATCCTTACCTTAAGTGATCTATTAGAATAAACGACTAACAATTCTGACCAAGAATGTAGGATATTTATTCTTATTGAACAAGATAGAATGAAGAGTGGAGATAAATCAAGCATTTTACTAAAGAAATTTGGATGATACTCATTTAAAAATATTAAAAAAATTATTTATTTGTTTATTTATTTTAAGATTAAAAAACCTAGGAGACCATCGATTATGCAGTCTTTATCATTGGGTATCGATTACCACAATTGGTACCTTCCCTAGGGTCACCATGGATTGCGTGACCCACATGGTGTTATATTAAATCTCTTTAAGGAACACCAGGTGACCAGTATAGTCCACCATCTACCAGTTGAAATCTTACAAAAATATATAGACTTCAAAAAACCTAGTCTATCTTCCCAAAAAGCTAATCCACAGTCTACACCAACACATCAAATAGACCAAATCCAACAAAATGTGAATGTTTATACAAAAATTTATTCCATTTCCAACCTTAATATATGCAATGTGACTCAAACACCACACCATATAGTAGGAAGCCCTCAAGACACATCAACAATTGGAATAACTAAATAGCTCTGACCACTATGATCATATATCAACTTCCCACTCCCATGTCTCATATTAGATATGTCTATGATTCTATTTCATGCATTCTAGAGGTACTTTTTGAACACATATGGTATTTTCTACCATTGCCTATGATTCATATTAGGGGGGGATATTGAAGTCGGTTCCCTAAATCTAACTACATTATACTTTTGATTGCATGTATATTGAAATACATTAATATAATAAATATATTATCACATAATGTGTTTAATATGGATTGGAGTAATTTTATAATTCATATAAAATATTTATCAAATAAAAAGGATAACATAATTTCTTTATATGATAAAATCAATTATGTTCTATTATTGTATTCTTAAATATATATTATATGGTTAGAAGACATCATCTTATGTGAAATTGATGATATGAGCTATCTCATGCAGTGGGACCATATAGAATTATGAATTCTTCTCTAGAATAATTCCCTTGGTAATATAAAGGAGTTGAGGTTATGATAACTAACATGCCATTAAGCATTCAACATGTTTAAGGTTTCATCGGATATGTATACATGCTAACATAGGTAATCATCCTTAGAGTTGATATTATTATTTGTGTATATCATGAGAAGCATATTTTTATTTACTGTAAAAAACCATAACGGCATATGATCAAATGTTGTAGGGTATTTTGGCTGAAAAACGTGTGATACAAAATTATTGAATTTTTTAAGATAGGTTTTTTCACCTCAGATTTAATAGAAGATAATATCTCACTACATTTGATTGAAATGTATCTATCTGATCAAGTCTCTAGATTTGATAATTTGTTGACAATATCATTATAGTTATTCAAATAATGATATATCTTTTATATTGGTTTGTGGCATGATTATGCTACCATATTGAAGAGATATTTAGATAAAGGGATTATATTATACAGTGATAATTTATTGAAGGTTGTTTTTATCATAACATTTAATGTTTTCCCTATGGGTGCCTTGATTTGTTTCTAGTTTTTTGTCAGGGAATTTAGTCTAGTTAGCCTAATGCCACTAATAAAGTGTCCTGAAGGGCCTCACACTATGTATATCCATGAATCTCAGTCTATCTATTTATTTATTTAATATTAGATTAAATGTTATTATGAAGTTACATTTAACAGGTTTTATTCATGTTGTGTTTATTTTACACATTTAATTATAAGTTATTCAAAAGAATGTAATTTTAGGTTTCATATTAAATAAATAATATTTGTTTTTTAAAATATTAATTTTATTTTCGTTCAATTTATAAAAATATAATATTTATTTGTTAAAATAAATATTTTTCATTCCATTTTTAATAAATTTTGAGGGCATTAGTGGCCCATATTATGGGATCTTATGAAAAATAAATATTTCATTTTCTTTAAAGATAATTTTAATATATTTATTTAAGAAATAATATTTATATTATCCATTATTTTATCACATGTCATGGAAATTATAATAGTAATATTTTTATTTTTTGAAAATGGGTTTATTTAGAAATTCAAAATATATCAATGAAATTTTTTCAATTATATGTTGTATAACCCCAATATATGAACAAAGTTATATCATTTTTAGTTGAGACAATCATCGGGAACAATGAGTCCTATTGAGAAAATTCTCTCCCACCCTTAGTGAAACATAATAATTCTATAAAGGATGGAGAGCTAGTGATCTTCCTCCTTTATATCTATATCATGCGAACAAGTGAGATTCCTTTATGTTTAAAAGGAATTGGGATTTGATAAATGAGGTTGATTCGTGGTATTTTGGTCCTCCTTTATAACACTGTTTGATCCATATGTGATGATCAAATTTTCATGTAGCACATGTGAATACTATTAGAGGTATTATTTTTTAGATGCAATATTTATAGTGATGATACCATCAAATGAGGATCTAAAAATAAAAAACCTCAAGGAATAATGAATTATGTGACAAGAGGTAATTGTTAAATATAAAATAATTTTAAATTTTATGTTAAAGACCCACTTTCTTAAGGATGGGCTGATTGGTGGCGTGGGGAATCAAGCTGAATTGGATGCCCCTGTGGCCATCCATAACAAGTTTGATATCCTTGGGGACATCAATAAACCAAAAATAACTACAAAAATATAGGTGAGGGAAATATATATCTTCAATCTGGGTGTTTCCTCAAATGTCATTGGCAGACAAGAGGTGGCAGACAGACTGGGTAGGATGTCACTACAAAAAAAACATGGTTTAGCGGCGGTTTTGGGGCGGCGGTTCACAAAACCGCCGCTAAACCTTTTTCGGTGAAGGTTTCGCGGCGGTTTTTAATAAACCGCCGTGAAACCCGATTTATTTTACGCAGCCGCCGACCCTTTCCCCCTTCCCCTCCGCGATCCCTAACCCTCGCGCTGCCGGCGACTCCCCACCCCCCGCGCTGCCCGCGGCCGGCGACTCCCCACGCCCCCCGCGCCCTCGCGCTGCCGGTGACTCCCCACGCCCTCGCGTTGCCAAAGACTCCCCACGCCCCCCGTAGCCGGCGACTCCCCACCCCCTCGCGCTACCGGTGACTCCCCACGCCCCCCCGCGGCCTTCGGCGACCCCCCGCACCTGATTTTTGAGGTAAATAACCATTGGATTTATTGATGATGTTGTCCTTAATTTCAACTAACTGTTTAAATTTTTTTTAATTACATTGAATTTCTGACATGTATTATGATGCCTTTTGAACTGATCTTAAGGATCATTTCATGAGCTTTATTAAGAGCACATTGTCAATAGAAAAGTGTTGAATATAAATGTGGGTGATGTTTTGATTAATAATTATTTTGATAATTGAAGAAGGATTATTTTGAGATTATTTTAATTGACTTATTTGAGTGTTTAGAATAATATAATAATGAATTTTACTATGTTTTTTATAGAGTTTTTCTAAAACATTTTTTCCAATGCAATGCCAACAGCCAAAGATAGCCTAATATATCATAAAGTTAGCATGCCAACTCAATGGAAATTTCATGGATAATTTCCAAATTTAGAGAAACATAACTAGTATATGGTGCACCCATGTGGCGTGTAAGGATTAGAATATATGCGGGGTTGAACAATTAGGTGATAGAGTTTGTAACTATGTTTAGGACCCAACCCCAGTGTTATGGTTGGAGGGTATAAGGAACGAACATTCTTATTATAAAAAAACCTCCAATGATAAAAAATTATTTGGGTCAAATTTTATGTGGGGAATTGTTCCTCCACTTAAAATTTTATGAAAATAGAATACTCTATATGATTTATCTAATCAACAACACTGAATATAAATTCCTATTATCTTCAACCTTCAACACAGGGTTTTCATTTTGTAGACTGTATTCAAATTCAAACCCCATGAAATATCATCAGAATAAAATTGAAGCCCTTAAAATCTGGTATGTATATAATTTCAAATATAATGAATAGGATTTTGTTAAGATACAAAGTTGGTATGTGGGGAAGATTTGGGAATGGATATTATTAATAGAACATGAACATACTTCACATCATTTGAAGGAAAGTGACATCATTTCTACACAGACATAATATTTTAATGTAAAAAACCTATGTGAGGTAATGATGAGGTCCCCCAATGAAGAAATGGTTTAGTAAAGAGGAACACATACCATTAATTATAGTTTAACATGAATCTTTGTCATGATTCAATGAGAAGTTATTATGAGAATGAGGTTACATTTTCTGAATGAAAATTCCATGTTAGTATTGGTTTCCATAATTTTATTTAAAGGTAGCATATTAAAAATCCATTTCAATTAATATTGTTTATAATATTGTTTCCAAGAAAATATTTATATACAGTTAGATTTTTCCATCATATAGTACATGAATCAATGGAAACATATTTTTTAGTGATGCCTTATATTATTGGTTAAACCAAATTTTTTGGACTAACATGTGTTAATCACAAGTAATATAGCCTATAAATACACTATGATTCATCTGTTAAGCATTATTACGAATTATCGATAAGATTTTGTTGATATCATTAAAAGAAAACCCCATCATTTCACTCAATGAGTCTAAATTTGTATGTTAAAAACTATGAAAAGAATCATGATTGAGAAACTCGATTACTCCATAAAGCATTGTTCCTATGAAAATTAATTTTTAATATGTTTTTATATGAAAAGTGTATACTACATGTAGGGGTTATGTGAATTAATTTATATGAAAAGTACATGTAAGAAAGATTATAATATGTGATTGAGGTGTTTAGAAAAGTGTAGTATATTATAATAGCATGAATTTTATAGATCAATAAAACAAATTTAATATATTATTTTTGTTGTAGTACCATGAATCAAATTTGAGAAGCTATGGTAATAATTTTCATAATGAATAATATTTAGAAGATTAAAAGTGAGAAATATTAGTAGTTTTGATTGTGATTATCAATGTTGATGTTTTCTAAGAAGATAACTTATAATATTTATCTTATCTTTAAGGCTCAAGGAGAAATATATTTATCAATATTTGAAGGGGAACCCAATATTCAAGTGTTATCATTATTATTTTATTTTAATCCATTTTGTATCGAGAAATTTTAAGTCATTGTTCCAGTGTAACTTTGGAAAGAATAGTGTGAATTTATTTTATTAATGATTCTTTGGTGGGATCACCTCTAATCATAGTGTATAATATATGTTTTGAGAATCAAAACAATAAAAACAAGTATTAGGCTGACATTAGTATTAAACATAGTAAATATATTTGGTCCATGTGCTATTCATTTTTACTATATTTGGGTAAGGAAAAGTAGTTATAATAGTTGATTAGATTATAATAGGTCAACAGTGGTTATTTTTAAAAGAAATATAAGATATAAAAAGTTACTAGTGATTAAACCCCCTTCTCTATGGTGAAACATCTCCTCAGGCTCTTCAATTGGAATCAAAGTGTTTGATCCCTCAATTAAACACCAAGAAGTACTGAATAAGGATATAGGAATTTTTTAAATACTATTGGTGTTCTTATGTCTAATGAATAGAACTATCAAATTTGTAAGAATAGGATCTCCATGTCTCTAATCACTTATCCATGAAGTTAATGATTTATAAATAGTAGGATCCCCACCTATTGTTGAATTTGATATGATGACATTTGTTACAAATGTAATATGGGATTTGACGACAAAGCTCAGAATTTAAGTTTGATGTCTCTTTTAGAAAAATTTTACACAAAAGGATATAGGGCACTATAATGACTTGTAAATTGGGGAATATTGGAATATAGTTATAAAGCTAATGTGAAATTCAACAATGTCGAATTGAAAATTTATAGAAGAAAATTTAAGGAAATAAATATGGACGGAGAAGAAAACATAGATGACTACTTTTCAGGAGTCAATGAAATTTCCACTAATATTGTAGAATGTTTAGACAATTTCAGTGATTCAATTATTGTAAAAAGGATGACGAGAAACATTACTAGAAGGTTTAATCTACTGGAATGAGAGTTCTTATTTGTATTTGCGGAATGAATGTCAAGCTTCAGACTGGTTGCAGGTTCCACGTTTCTGGTTTTAATAATGTTTCAATGTCTAAGACAACCCTTGAATAAAAAACTGGTTCTTTATATGTCGATGGTTGAAGACATGATTATAAATGTCTGACTTGTAATACTCAAACCTAGAGAGGTGACACTTTGGTGAATAAAGTGAACATAGTGGCCCTCTTTATAGTTGGTTGTATATGAAACCATTGAGAAACATCATTCCTCTTGGAGGACATCTAAGGTCAAGCCTAAACAATCACATAATGTCTCAGGTTTAAAATGCATTATGATCAGTTTCGATCACACATCAATGGGGTGATGTTTGAGGCAACATAAATGTGTGATCGATAGTGTTATGATAAGTGTGTAGCCCGATATTCTTATTGCTCCTCAATGAGGTGTTGACGCTGTCTCCTATGGACCAGACTTGTTCTGTTGGTCTGAAGTGGTAAATGTGATCAATGAATCATCTTTATTATATTATGCATACTTTATGATCAATGGTTCATCTTTATTATATTATGTTTCTGTAATCTTACACTATCGTATATTTTTGTGTAGGCACATTGTGATATACATGGATAAAAGCTGGATCACATTACCGAGGAACACACCTCAATATGTTAAGGGTTTGAATGAGTTTTTAGATTTTGCAATTTCTAATTGATCCGTTGAAGGGAGAATAAGATGTCCATGTCCTAAATGTAAATTAAGAACATGGTTGAAGAGGGATGAAGTTTATGAACATTTAATACTGAAGCAATTCCCTGATCAATATTTGTGTTGGATTTGGCATGGAGAATCAAACAATACAGAAAGATTGAGGACTGATGTTAATCCACAGAATGAGGTCCCAAGTTTGTCTCCAATGGAAAATGAAATGCAAAACCTCATAAATGATGCATTCGGCACTGCAAGACACCACTATGAGCATCAAAACATATCAGAACAACCAGAAATGATGCTACAAATTGCAACATGACAAGTGATGTTTTTGAGACTGTAACACAAGCATATCAAGATTGTAACATATCATTGGATCCTCCTCTTGATTATGTGGAGCCAAATGTAAGAGAAAACTTCAGTGAGGAAAATTCATTTCATTATTTAGTTGACGATGGAAATCAAGAGTTGTATAGTGGGTGTTTGAAATATTCAAAGCTTTCATTTCTGCTGAAGTTGTACCATATCAAATGTCTTTGTGGAATTACAAATAAGGAAATGTCTATGTTGTTGGAATTGATTCGTGATGCATTTCCTGAAGCAAAAATCCCAGAATCGTTTTATGAGATGAAAAAAGTTGTAAACAAGCTTGGTCTGAATTATACAAAAATACATGTGTGTCCCAATGATTGTATGCTTTACTGGGGAGAGGATTCAAGTAGACAGAATTGTAAGAAATGTTCTTCTTCTAGATGGCAGTCAAAGGGTAATGTTGGAAGTATGACTGAACATAATTTCATGGAGAAGAAGAAAAGGAACACACCTGCAAAAGTTTTGTGTTACATTCCTTTGAAGCCTTGATTGCAAAGATTATTCATGTCATCAAAAATCTCCGAACACATGAAGTGGCATGCTGTAGATAATAACAATGATGGGTTAATGAGACATCCATGAGATTCCCAATCGTGGAAGACATTTGATTCATTACATCCAGATTTCTCAGCTGATTCTAGGAATGTTCGATTGGGATTGGCTGCCGATGGATTCAACCCATTTGGGACTTTGAGTAAGAGTTATAGCATTTGGCCAGTTGTTTTAATCCCTTATAATCTGCCTCCGTGGATGTGTCTGCAACAAACATCTTTTATCATTTCGACGATTATTCCTAGAAAACAAATGCCTGGAAATGATATTGATGTATACCTACAGCCTTTGATTGAAGAATTGCAGGAGTATGGAGCAACGGTTTTGAGACATTTGATGTTTCTTCTAAAACAATGTTCAAAATGCATGCTGCTTTAATGTGGACCATTAGTGAATTCCCTGGGATTGGGAATTTATCTGGTTGGAACACTTATACGGGTTTGGCTTGTCCTGTTTGTAACTTTGATTTCAAGCCCAAACGGCTACCTCACAGTAGAAAATGGTGCTTCTTGTTCCATTAAAGATTTCTTGATGCATCTCATAGATTTCAGCTGAACAAATCAAAATTTAATTGTTCCATAGATCATAGACCACCTCCAAAGTTGTTAATCGGTTTTGAAATATTGACAAATCTTGAAAATGTTAAAACAGAATTTGGGAAGGTTCATCATTTAAATGATAGCGGAAAACGAGTGCGAAGTGCATCATCAAGTGAAATCAGAACGCAACAATGGAAGAAAAAAAGTATATTCTTCAAACTTCCGTATTGGGAATTTAATTCTTTGCGCCACAATCTTGATGTGATGCATATTAAGAAGAATGTATGTGATAATTTGATTTTCACATTACTTAATGATCATGGAAAGTCGAAGGATCATCTCAATGCTCGCAAATACTTACAAGTAATGAACATAAAACGTGATCTCTGGCCAGATGAGAATGAAAAGTATGCTTCGGCCATTTTTTCAATGAAAAATAGGGATAAAGATAAGTTCCATCAAATTTTAAAGAAAGTGAAGGTATCTGATGGGTATTCGCGTAACATCTCGAGATGTGTTGACTTGAAGAATCGTAAGTTATATGGATTGAAAAGTCACGATTCACATATTTTGTTACAACAGTTACTACCATTGGCATTGCGTACATTATTACCTGAAAAAGTTACTACTGTTGTACTCCAATTCTGCACATTTTTCAGGCAATTACGTGAGAAAACTCTACATCCATTTCAGCTTGACAACCTACAGGAGAGGTTTGTATTGACCCTTTGTGCAATGGAGATGATCTTTCCTCCATCGTTTTTTACTGTCATGATGCATTTAACTGTGCATTTGGTTGACGAAGCTAAATTAGGAGGCCACGTTCATTATCGATGGATGTATCCAATTGAGATGTATTTTATTTATATGTTTCTAGTTAAGTAATCAATTTTTGGCATTTAAATAAATGCATAATAGTATTTTTTTTTTCACAGATATCTTGGGAATTTGAAAGCATACGTGAGAAATAAAGCTCAACCAGAAGGCTATATTGTTGAAGGCTATTTGGCCGAGGAGTGTCTCACCTTTTGTTCCAGATATTTGGATGATATTGAGACAAGATTTAATCGAGTTGGACGTGTTGAAGACACATCAACTCATTCTCAAATGCATCAGAAATCAAAAATATTTCTTGCTATTGGCCGATCAGTTGGGAGGACCTCAGACGCGACACTAACAGAATTGGAATTATTACAGGCACATAGATATGTGCTGCTGAATAGTGAAATTGTAGATCCATTTATTGAAGAGTTGAGGATACAAATAAATAGATTAATGAGAGGCTGAACACGAAATGAAAAAGATATAATGAAAGATGTGAATAAAGAGCTGGTAGAATGGTTTGCACGACATGTAAGTTTATAAATATTGCAATAAATACGAATATTAGTTTGACACATACAATTTGAAAATCTATTAATTTTTTTTCAGATCATGAATACTGATACTCAAGAAGACTTGTTAGAAGATTTGAAGTTTCTTTCTAGAGGTCTTATAAAACATGTTAGAAAGTTCGGAACTTATAATGTGAATGGTTTTAGATTTCGTACAGTCGATCGAGAAGTGGGTTTGAAAACACAGAATAGTGGTATATTTACATTTGCTGAAGTGGAATACTATGGAAAGATGCATGATATTATTGAATTAAACTACCATGGGCATTTTTCTGTTTTTTTATTCAAATGAAAATGTGTCGATATTATCAGAGGCGTTAAAAGAGATTCCTTGCAATTTACTTCTGTAAACTTCTCTCACTTGATGGATGTTGGTGATCGTGAACTGCATGATCCATATATCTTAGCATCGCAGGAAAAAATGGTATATTATGTAAATGATGTTGTGGATGAAGGGTGGAGTGTAGTTACTCACGTAATACAAAGATATTTGTATGATATGGGTGATTAAGTGGAAGATTTGACCTCTGCAATTGAATTTCATCAATAACAGGAAGCAGAATTTTTTGTCCATCATGATATTGAAAATATTAGTCTAGCAAGGATGAATGAAGTGGATGAAGCAATGGAGCAGGAAACCGACATGATTGAACGGGAAAATGATTGTATGTACAATTATTTATTCATTCAGCAACCACTTGTTTCATTTCTGTAGTCATTCATTATCATTGTTATATATATTTTGTTCGTTAGTACTGGGCATCTATTATTATTTTTAATTTTTTTTCTGCATAATTTTTTTGAAATATATATTCTGAACTTAATTTTATTTGATTAAATGACAGGAATGCCAAGGAAGAAGTGGTACACCATTCCTTCTACTTCTGCGACAGATGACGATCCGTCTGTCCCCACGACATCTGAGGCAGCAGCTGCCTACATCCCTGCATCATCTCTCCCTGTACCATCTCTGACACCATCAGTGGATGCTTCATTAGAGGATGAGTCATCGCCTCCCCCTATAGGAGCCTCAGTAGTGGGGCAGCGACACGCCCCTTCCAGTTCATCACAGACATTCTGGAGGGTCACAGTCATAGTTACAAATTTTAATTAAATAAATTTATTGCATTTTGTTTATAGTAATTGTTTGCTCATTGCAGATGAAAACAATGAAACCGTGGAAAAACACATAAAAAGTTCTGATGTTTGGAACATGCATGGCGAGAAGTTAGTTGTGCCATTTGATTCTTATGGGGTCCCGACAGATGACGCCGCATGTTTACTTGGTCAGATTATAGGTCAGGTGGTAGCGGAGCCCATTTCCCTGCCTATTTCATATGATGATTGGAGGCATATGCCTCCAAACTGGAAAAATGAAGTTTATGATTCTCAGATAAAGGTAATTTTATTACTTTATGGTTTAATTTAATGTCATGTTACTAATATATTCAAAATGAATTTCTGTATACAGATGTTCTTCCACTTTACTGTTGCTGATGTGATAGCACGGAAGTGGACATTGAAAAATCTTGGGAAAAAATGGAAAGATTTCAAAAGGAGGTTGTGGTGTGATGTCAACGATACTTCGTTGACCTTGCAGCAGATGAATGAGAAGCTACCCAGTGGGGTACCGAAAGAACAGTGGAAGGTTTTTTTCGATAGACTTCGTGATGAGAAGCGGATGGTATTGAAATATATATTATTATATTATAATAACTTATTATCAGTTTTTACTGTGTTAATATATATTGATATTTGATTTATAGGTAAAAAGTAAAGAAATATGGGATGCCAATCCTGGGCAATCCTACTCAGTCTCCCAGGATGATCCGGTTGGTAAAGTCCTTGGGAAGGAGCATCCTAGTAGAGTGCGCGTGATGAGTTTGGGACCTGTACTATCTGAGGTCTTTTGCATGCCATTAGGGATTTCGTCTACATCTACTCCTGCTTATAGTCATTTCATACCTGAAGATGCTCAGAGGGAGATGTCTTCTCTACAAAACACAGTTCACCAGCAGGGGGATCAGATATCTGGTTTGCAGAAATAGTTGCTTGAAATACGTCAGTATATGAGCAGATATGCCCCCGGTGGTAGTGCATCGGGTAGTGGTGAGCAGGTAAATCACAAAAAATCAAAATCATTTAGTTTTCAAACTTTTATGGGTTTTAAGTTTTATTATAAATATGCAACAATATTTAATTTTCAATATAATGTTCTTACAGGTGGCAGCAGGTGGAGGAGATGAAGGTGGAGAGGGTGACGATGCAGCATCAGAAGATGAGTAGTAGTATTGTTGATGTGTTGAACAAGTATGATAACGGTTGGTCTGTATATGTAACATTTATGGCACATAGTTGCCACCAAACATTTCCATATATGTAACCTATATTAATACCATTTCTACTATATAGCAGCATCCGGGTAGCCCCATTGTGTAAGCTCAATTCATAAATGGATTGGGTGTTCTGACACGCTGGTCGGGTTGGTTTCATCTTCTATGACAAATGTTATGGAGTTTGTGAGTGTGAATCAGATAAGTGTCACATGTGCGATTAAGGTGAATCTAACCTAGTTCTCTTATGAGCAGTTGGTCTATCTCTTCTTTTCAGGACTTGGACACTCCTAATTTGGGGAACATCATGTCAGATATAGTAAAAATGTCCTTCTAGGTAGTATAAGTGATGGAAGTGTCTTAGAGGTGATAAATAGGTTTTATCAATGTTTCATGCGGGATGCATGGTTTTTATTGAGGCATGGTTAGTTCTTGTGTGATACCTGAGTTCCTATGTAGGAATGCCTTTGACAGACTTTTGGAAACCAACTGTTTCCTTTGACTTGATCACTAGATGAATGTCATTCTAGGCTCAGTCAATGATCTTATGTAGATGTTTTGGTCTTTTACCAATATCTCACTTGTAAACTTGGAGTATGGACTACCTAGGGATAGTTACTTGGACTCTAACTTGATGATCTTATTTTATCCAAAACTTATCATTGGACTCAAAGGTGATGTTTAAAGGGCAATGATTATAGTGGGATGGATCTAGGTTCCACCCTTGTTCATGCTGGGGAACAATGTATTAAATGGTTCGGTGAAGGAATGACTAAGAAATTTCATTGAAAGTCAGGTATGGGCTTATGTGAATGTGCTTGTGGTAAACACGCGATTTCATAGAGGAAGGAATTGTGGTTCAGGTTGTGATATGTGTATCATGCTACCATCTATATGTATACTATTTTTTAGTTTTTCATCTTCATCTGGACATGAATTCATGGTCATAAATTGTCATTGGCCTTTTATATTTAGTTTATATTATTCATCCAATTCTTTGTCTTTCATTTATTGTTGATTTAATTATTGTATGTTGTTTCTCTATTTATTATACCGCTATCCTACACTACCAAGAAGGGGGACGAGATCCCCATGAAACCTAGGTGATCTCTATATTCTGGTTTGATTTATTTTTCAGGGAAGTGGTGCAGTAGAACCAACATTATTTTTTTTTCCAGTTCATCATTTAGCGGCGGTTTTAACTACCGCTAATGCCATACTTGGCAGCATTTAGCGGCGGTTTTTACCGCCGCAAAATAGTCGCATCAAACAGAATAATTTTGCGGCGGTTAAAACCTCCGCGAATAAAAAAATGTGGCAGACCCATAAAACTGCCGCTAAATGGAGATAAACTGCCATGAAATGAGGCATCTACGACACATTTTTTAAACCGCCGCGAAATAGAAAAAACCGCCGCTAAAAGATTGCCAATGCCAAGTTTAGCGGAGGTTTTTGTAAACCGCCGCCAACCCATTTAGCGGCGGTTTAAACCGCCGCTAAGGGCTGTGGTTGTTGTAGTGTGTTCACCCGCTCTATTAGCCACCAATCTGGTCTCGCATTTGATAATTCATCTCTTGATTTTGAGTGGGAACATGTATAAGGCCCCAGCCTTAAACCTTACTTAATCTTGAGTTATTACAAGATTACACATTGAGGATCTTTTCAGGTTTAGAGTTTTAGAGAATTAGACCATAAAACTTGCATTACATTCCACATTTAAACAAAGTGGTTACATAAAAGATATTATTCATTTTTCCCATCAATGGAAACATATTTAAAATAAAACATGGATTCTTTCTTGACACTTCCTTGACACTATCATCATATCTTGTACCCTTCCCTTGACCTGTGAAAAACATTTCAAAAACCTGGGATGAGCATAAAAAGATCAGTAAGGGATATAAAAATGTGGAAAGGAAACATGAGTACATGTATACACAAGAATCAATGGAATCATACTCTACTCATAAAACATAATCACTTTAACATACCTCATCAAATCATGAATAAATCATAGAAATCATAAGACATAAAGGTAACTTGAGGCATTAATATCATTTCTACGTAGGGAGTAACCCTCTAGGTTATGTTTGGAATACCCATCACAATATATTCCCTAAATATCTTCGGAGAAACCTTAAAGTTGAACTCCTTCACGTTACCCAATGCATTGGAGAGCTATATCGGGCTCACCCAACCTTAGTTTATCACAGAACCACCCGTCTTCATAATAATTCCCAAGAACCATAACATAATCGTATCACATAAAACATGCATAAAGGAAACATAACATTTCCACTTTTCAATCACAAGATATCAATACAACACATTGATATAAAAACATTATGAAACCCATTTTCAATACCAAAATAAAATAAAAGTAAAACAGGGTATTTATTTTTCTTTTAAAAAAAATGGATGGCTTGTAGAGGAAGCCGAAACTCAAATAATGGTCATGATGGCGGAGAAGTCATTGTCGCCGCATACGTACGACAAAAACATTCCCTTTTGTTTTTTAGTAAAACGCATCGTATAAAAAAGATTCCTTTTGGATAAACATAAAATTCAAAGGGGTTTATACACCATATAAAATAAGGTTGTGTATAAAACAAAATATGCCTCAATGAAAGGAGATTGAGACGAAGTCCCATACCTCGGGCCAGACTTGACTCAATCATTCTTTAACCTTCTGAATAATAAACTTGAGTTAATTTCTAATTGCATAAGAACCTTTTTCAAGTTCATTATTCCTTTTATATCACTTATTACCATTTCATGAACACTATGTAATTATTTAAGTTAATAACGGTCGTTTTAACGATCATTGGTACTTGAGTCAAAAATAAACTCTTTATAATTACAAGTTGTTCATGTATCCATTATATCCAGAGTTATACTAATGATGTAGATATCATATATATAATATATATCCAGTATATACATGCATTTATAATATTACATAACGTTTAGAGGTAAGAAATGAAATTCACCATTCATGGAGACGGTAAGCCGTACGTACGCATGAACACTACTTTCATTTCTATTTCGTATTTTATGGAATGGAATCATAATGATATAAAGGTATATTATAATTCCATTATTGTATGATATATAATATCATTAATTAAATCCTTTATACATCCCACTTATGGCATTAACGAATCAAATCACTTTGAGGGGGCGGTAGTCCGCACTTCCTAAAATGAAGATATCGCGTTTACCCATAATGGAAACCATAAAGGTATTCCATAAATGAAAAATTCAGAAGCTTATGTAAGACATAAACATATTATATATCATATATAAATATAGTTTCATCTTAATATCCACCTTTGAAGGTGTTAAAAGAATATTGAACAATCATCGTTTCATGAGGCAGAAATTTTCCATCCACGGAAACAGTATGTTCTTTAACCATTAGATGTAGGTGTGTGTAAGTGTAAATCGAATCATTATTATAACAAAATCCTAGTATATGTAAGATACTGTTGTTTTTACAAAAGAAATTATTAAAAATAGTGTAGGGTTTGGAGAAGCAAAATAAAACATAAGAACACAATAAAAGACACTACCTTTAAATCGGGTAACTCTTTTTGATTTGAGCTCAAAGGCTTCGTTGGGAAGACTTCTGCCCAAAGTGAGGATTTTAGGAGTTAGATAGAGATGTGGAGAGACAAAATGTACAGGTTTTGGCAGAGCCAAAGGCTTTGGAAGTGTGGGTAAGGTGGTAGAGGTGGGGGCCTTTTATAAGAGGAGAGGAGGGGCACTCTTGGAAAGTTACAAAAGGATACTTTATTATAAAATTCGTTTCGGATATAAAAGGTCCCAAAATTATATATTTCTAGTATAAGGTGATAATAGTTTAAATACACCCATCCAATAGGTTTTTGACATGTTTAGGCCTTAGATTTTACATTATCTTTTCATTTTATTTAAATCGTTAAATAATGAGGTCATTGCTACATCAACATGGTGTCATAAATAATTTAATTTATTTATTGTCTAAAAATTATAAATTAAATACTATGATGTAGGAAATCTTTTTAGATTTATAATGAATAATTATAGTAAAAAATATTAATTTTATAACACCATTTAAAAATTGGGTTAGTAAAACAACTCTTGTTTGTGTCATTTTTACTTTTACATTAAATAAAAAGCATTAATGTCTTTATCTTTCCCAAGTGGCTCGATGGGGTCCCAAAAATCGACCCATGGGTTGTCTTGGTCGGCCATGACACATCCAATAAGGGTAAGACATGTTTCTAGGTATTTAAATTTTATTATAATATCATTTTTTCTTTAAATTTCACTAATTATCTCTAATCGCGATTAAAAACTTAAAAGTTACTATTCACCAAAAAATTATTTTAATCCCATTGAATCACATTTTATTTCTTAATGGAAACCATATATTTCGGATTTTTTAAATTCAAAACACAGAGGTGGTAAATTTTCATTTAAACGAAAAATCAGTTTTTTAAGTACTACTTAGTGGTTTCACTATTCATCAAAAATTGAAGTTTTTCAGAAAAATACCAAAACATCACCCTAAGATATATTTGATATTCAGAATTCAAAAATGATGTCTATTTTACAAAATTCAAAACATATAAGTTACATTAATTAATTTAATAATTAATTCCCGCTGTCTGAGAAAATAGCGTGTTTTTACGAAACAATAAGTATCAAAACATTGACACTAGTTTAAGTCCAATTTCAAAGTGAAATTAATTCCAACAACCACTATTAGATTAAATGGTAAAAATATATTGTAATTGGACTATAAAACCAATTGAAAAGATAATCTAACTATATAATTGAATTAGATGAAAAAGCAGTTTTGATGTAAAATGCAGTATTTTTCACTATTCATTAAAAAATGAGCATTGACAGAAAAATACCAAAAAATTATCCACTGTAAATATCAATGTCCCAATAATAAATAATAAGTTTATTTTGACAAATAGAGCTTATAAAATTGTCAAAAGTTTGATTTAAAAATAGTTTTCCATTAAAAGGCAGTAAAACAATCTTTTAAAAATATCAGTCTATTCCATGCTTAAGATTGGATTTATTCTCATTTTAAGCCTCCAAAACACTATATAATTCATAAATAGAAATATATAAAAATATCTATTATTCATTACTTACTTGGGATGTTACATCATTCCCCCTTTAGAAACTTGCATCCCCGTAATTTATTTACTTATCGAATAAGTGGGGGTATTTAGCCCTCATTGTATTTTCAGATTCCCATGTTGCCTCTTCAACCATGTGGTTTTTCCACAAAACCTTTTCCTGATGAATCACCTTATTCTGTGACACTTGATCCCTGTGGTCAAGAATTTGGACCAGTTGTTCCTTATAAGATAGGTTCTCTTCCAGCTGAACTACCTCTGGACCCAAAACATGAAATGGATCTGGCATGTACTTCCTTAACATTGAAACATGAAAAACATTGCGTACCTGAGATAAAATCGGAGGTAAATCCACTCGGTATGCAACTGATCCAACTCTCTCTAGAATTTCATATGGTCCAATGAACCTTGGACTCAACTTTCCTTTCTTACCAAATCACATCACACTTTTCTATGGTGATACTTTGAGAAAATCATGATCACATACATCAAAAGAGAGATCCTTCCTCCTGTTGTCCGCATAACACTTCTGACTGTTATGAGCTGTTCTCATGTGTTTTTTATCAGCTGAACTTTTTCTGCCATCTCTTCTACCAATTCTGGTCCCATCAACTTCCTTTCACCCACTTCATCCCAGAAAGTTGGAGTTCGACACCGCTTCCCATATAACGCCTAAAATGGTGCCATCTGTATATTGGAATGAAAACTGTTATTATATGAAAACTCAACCAAAGAAAGATGTTGGTCCCAACTTCCCTGATTATCCATCGAACAAGCACGTTTCATATCCTCCAATGTCTGAATTTTTCATTCTGACTGCCCATCTGATTGAGGATCAAAAGCTGTACTAAAATTTAATTCAGTACCCAACGACTTCTGAAGGCCTTTACAAAAGTTAGAAGTGAACCTGGAATCACGGTCAGATGCAATGGAGAGAGGAACTCCATGTAACCTAACTATCTCTTTAAGATACAAACGGGAAAGTTGATCTAGGGAAAAATTATCTCGTATAGAAAGGAAATGAGCAGATTTAGTGAAGCGATCAACAATAACCCAGATTGCATTATTACATCGAGATGTCTTCGGTAATCCCACAACAAAGTCCATGGATATATTCTCCCATTTCCACTCTGCCACTGGTAAAGGCTAAAGCATCCCTTTCGGTAACTACCGCTATACTTTAACCTGTTGACATGTCAAACACTTCATAGTAAAATCAGCAATATCTCTTTTCATTCCATCCCACCAGTAATACTCCCTCAAATCTCTGTACATCTTCGTACTGTCAGGATGAACTAAAAACGGAGAACTATGAGCTTCACATAACAACTCTCTCTTCAACTGTGAATCACAAGGCACACACAATCTCTTCCCAAATCTCAAAACACAATCATTGTCAGTGTTGAATTTAGGCAACATACCTTTCTGAACCAGCTCTACCTTTTTCTGCAACTCACTATCTTGCTTCTGTGCTTGCTTGATTCTGTCTGATATTGAAGATTTCACTGATACCTGAAACAAAATAGAAGGACATCCTACACCAACAACTTCTATGCCAAATTTCATAAAATCCTTAACCAAAGGATCACGTTCCAAACGCAACATTGTTAATGAAGCATTACTTTTTCGACTCAAAGCATCTGCCACTTTATTTTCTTTTCCCAGATGGCAATGAATTGTACAATCATAATCCTTGATTAATTCTATCCATGTCCTCCATCTCATGTTCAATTCTTTCTGAGTGAATATATACATTAAACTTTTGTGATCAGTATATATTTCACACTTTACTCCATACAAATGATGCCTCCAAATTTTTAGAGCGAAAACTACAACAGCTAATTCCAAATCATGTGTAGGGTAATTTATCTCATGAGTTTTCAAATGTCTTGAAGCATAACCAATTACCTGATCATTCTGAATTAGGACACAACTAAGTCCTTTCAATGAAGCATCACTGTAGATAACAAACTCAGCATTCCTGGAAGGTAGTGCCAAAAATGGAGCATTCACCAATCTTCTTTTCAACTCCTGAAAACAATCATCACATTATATTTTCCAGATAAACTTAACACCCTTCCAAGTTAGCTTAGTCATTTGACTAGATAACCGTGAAAAAATTCTAACAAAAATTTGGTAATAGCCTGCCAAACCAAGGAAACTACGAATCTCAGTTACATTTGTGTTTCTTGGCCATTCTCCAACAACTTTTGTTTTTGCAGGATCAACAGTTATCTCATATTTAGAAACAATATGACCAAGGAAAGAAATTTTTTGCAACCAAAACTCACACTTGCTGAATTTCCCATACAATTTATTTTCTTTTAAGGTTTTCAAAATAAACCTTAAATGTCTTTCATGCTCCTCTTTACTTTTAGAAACAATTGAAATATCATCAATGAAAACAACCACAAACTTATCCAAGAACTCATGGAAAATTCTATTCATTAAGTCCATGAATACAACAGGTGAATTGGTTAGCCCAAAAGTCATTACTACAAATTCATAATGGCCATATGTTTTTCGAAACACAGTCTTTGGATTATCTACTTCCTTTACCTTCAAATGATGGTACCTCGATCTCAGGTCAATCTTTGAAAAATACTGAGCTCCCTGTAGCTGATCAAACAAATCATCAATATGAGGAAAATGATATTTGTTCTTAACAGTGATGTTATTCAAGGCTCTATAATCAATGCAAAGTCTCATTGAACCATCTTTCGTTTTAAAAAATAAAACAGGAGCACCCCATGGTGATGTGCTAGGTCGAATGAAAGCTTTCTCTAATAAATCATGAAATTTCTCCATCAAATTTAAAAGTTCAGTTTGAGCCATTCGATAAGGGGGTTTTGAAATTGGATTAGCATCAAGAACTAAGTCAACAGTAAATTCAACTTCTCGATCTGGTGTTATTCCAGGAAACTCGTCAGGAAAAACATCAGGATACTCATTTACCACTGGCACATCCTTAATCTGAACAGTTCCTTTATTTTCAACGATGTGTTCAAGGTAACATTCATTTCCATATTTTACAAGTTTCTCGGCCTCGTGATAAGTTATAAATAGTAAGGGTTCATTATTGTACACAAACTGAAAGTATTTCTGAAAAGAAACTTCTTTAGCTGTACAGTCAATCATAGCATGGTAAATAGAGATCCAAGCCATACCTAGGATAACATAAAACTCTACTAGTGGTAAAACAATAAGGTTCGCAAGTATGTTCTTTCCACGGATAAGGATAGGAAGATTCTTATAAATTCTTTTTGCCTCAACATCTCACCTAGGTGTTTTTACCACAAGGTCAGGAGTCATTACTTGAGATGGTATTTCCATTTTACTAGAAAATTTTTTAGAGATGAAAGAATGTGTAGACCCTGAATCAAGCAACACACTGGCATAATCTGAAAAAACAAAAAATGTATCTAACACAACTTCATTTGGTGGCCCGACATCTACTGAAGTAGTTATAAAGGATTTCACCACCCCTTTCTTCTTGTAGTCTAACTACTTCCCATCACTCGAGCTCTTTGTCGGACACTCATTTCCATAGTGACCCATCTCATTGCACTTAAAAATTTCACTAACTACAAATCAAATTTGGACTTACCATCACCTTGATCTTTTTCAGTGCAATCACGAGCCTTATATCCCATCTTACCACATTGGTAGAACTTTCTAGAATTCAGAAGACATTCCCCCATATGCCTTTTCCCACATTTATCACAAACCGAAAACTTAGTTTTCTTACCGTCAAGCCTTTTTGAAGAATTCTTTCCTTTCTCCTGCCACCTCGGTCTCTTATTCTGTTGGTTTTTATAGAACATTTGATCATCAGCAAACTCCATTTCCACCTTCTCAGCACATCAAACAATCTTTTCATAACTTTTGAACTCACAAGAAGATAATTCCCTTCAATATTTTGGCTTTAATCCTATGTAAAAACGATTGATTTTACTATCAAGGTCTCAGATAAAATTTGGAGCATACCTTGCCAATCGAGTGAACCTTTCTTCATAGGCAGCCACTGAGTCCTCCTCTTACCACAATTCCAAGAATTGTTTTTCCATCCTAAGTGGGACAACTTTAGGAAAATACTTCTCAAGAAACATACCTTTGAATTCATCCCAGTCGGGAGCATCAATATCATCAGCGTCCCTGATATTTTTATCCATCGACCACCATTGATCTGCTTCACCCTCCAAATGGTAAATAGTAAGACTAACCTTTTGATTGTCTGAACACCCCATGACATCGAAAATCTTCTCCAGTGATTTAATCCACCCTTCATCTAGAACAGGGTCAGATGATCCTCCGAATGATGGGGGATGTTGCCACATGAAATGTTCCACCACTGACATGTTACTCTGTGGTTGATCTGGCTGATCTCATGCATGGATACCACCACCATTTATCGCTTGAGTCAACGGCACCATTACTGCAACAAACTGTTCAGTTCCAATTCTGACCATCTCAGGATGCTGAATCGGAAGGTTATTTCCTTTTGTATTCCTTCCTAGCACTGCTTCCCTGTTTCCTCTACAGAAAACCATTCTGAACAACTATAAGGCCCCAACCTTAAACCTTACTTAATCTTGAGTTATTACAAGATTACACATTGAGGATCTTTTCAGGTTTATAGTTTTAGAGAATTAGATCATAGCACATGCATTACATTCCTCATTTAAACAAAGTTGTTACATAAAAGATAGTATTCATTTTTCCCATCAATGGAAACATATTTAAAATAAAACGAGGATTTTTTCTTGAAACTTCCTTGACACTATCATCATATCATGTACCCTTCCCTTGACCTGTGAAAAACATTTCAAAAACTTGGGATGATAATAAAAACTCAGTAAGGGATATAAAAATGTGGAAAGGTAACATTAGTATATGTATAAACAAGAATCAATGAAATGATACTCTACTCATAAAACATAAGCACTTTAACATACCTCATAAAATCATGAATAAATCATATAAAACATAAGACATAAAGGTAACTTGAGACATTCATAACATTCTTACATAGGGAGTAACCCTCTTGGTTACGTTTGGAATACCCATCACAGTATATTCCCTAAATATCTTCGGAGAAACCTTAACATTTAACTCCTTCGCATTACCCAATGCATTGGAGAGCTATATCGGGCCCACCCGCCCTTAGTTTATCACAGAACCACCCGTCTTCATAATAATTCCCAAGAACCATAACATAATCATATCACATAAAACATGCATAAAGGAAACATAACATTTCCACTTTTCAATCACAAGATATCAATACAACACATTGATATAAAAACATTATGAAAACCATTTTCAATACCAAAATAAATTAAAAGTAAAACATGGTATTTATTTTTATTTTAAAAAAATGCATGGCTTGTAGGGGAAGCCTAAACTCAAATAATGGTCACGGCGGCGGAGAAGTCGTTGTCGCCGCATACGTACAAAGAAAACATTCCCTTTTTTCATTTAGTAAAATGATTCGTATAAAAAATAATCCTTTTGGATAAACGTAAAAGTCAAAGGGGTTTATACACCGTATAAAATAATGTGGTGTATAAAACAAAATATGCCTCAATGAAAGGAGATTGAGACGAAGTCCCATACCTCGGGTCCAACATGAATCGATCGTTCTTTAACCTCCTGAATAATAAACTTGAGTTAATTTATAATTTCTTGAGAACATTTTTCAAGTTCATTATTCCTTTTATATCACTTATTACCATGTCATGAACACTATTTAATTATTTAAGTTAATAACAGTCGTTTTAACGATCATTGGTACTTGAGTCAAAAATAAACTATTTATAATTACAAGTTTTTCATGTATACATTATATCAAGAGTTATACTCATGATTTAGATATCATATATATCATATATATCCAGTATATTCATGCATTTATAATATTACATAACGTTTAGAGGTAATAAATGAAATGCACCGTTCATGGAGACGGTAAGCCGTACGTACGCATGAACGCTACTTTCATTTCTATTTCATATTTTATGGAATGGAATCATAATGATATAAAGGTATATTACAATTCCAGTATTTTATCAAATATAATATCATTAATTACATCCTTTATACGTCCCATATATGGCATTAACAAATTAAATCACTTTGAGGGGGCGGTAGTCCACACATCCTAAAATGAAGATATCGCGTTTACCCATAATGGACACCATAAAGGTATTCCATTAATGAAAAATACAGAAGATTAAGTAAAACATAAAAATATTATATATCATATATAAATATATTTTCATATTAATGGCCACCTTTGAATTTGTTAAAAGAATATTGAACAATCATCGTTTTGTGAGGCAGAAATTCTCCATCCCCAGAAACTGTATGTTCTTTAACCATTAGATGTAGGTGTGTGTAAGTGTAGCTCGAATAATTATTATAAAAACATCCTAGTTTATGGAATATACTGGTTTTTTGACAAAATAAATGAATAAAAAGAGTTTAGGGGGTTGGAGAAGCAAAATAAAACATAAGAACACAATAGAAGACACTACCTTTAAATCGGGTAACTTTTTTTGATTTGAGCTCAAAGGCTTCCCTGGGAATATGTCTACCCAATGTGAGGCTTCTAGGAGTTATAGAGGGATGTGGAGAGACAAAATTAGCAGGTTTTGGCCGAGACAAAGGCTTTTTAAGTGTGGGTAAGGTGGTAGAGGTGGGGTCCTTTTATAAGAGGAGAGGAGGGGCACTCTTGGAAAGTTACAAAAGGATACTTTATTATAAAATGATTATCGGATTTAAAAGGTACCAATATTATATATTTCTAGGATATTGTTATAATAGTTCAAAATACACCCATCCAATAGGTTTTTGACATGTTTAGGTCTTATATGTTTCATTATATGTTCATTTTATTTAAATCGTTAAATAATGAGGTCATCGCTGCATCATCGTGGTGTCATAAATAATTTAATTTTTTTAATGTCTAAAAATTATAAAATAAATACTATGATGTAGGAAATCATTTTATCTTTCTAATGAATTTTTATAGTCAAACATATGACTTTTATAAGCACATTTAAAAATTGGTTTAGTAAAACAACTCATGTTTGTGTCATTTTTACTTTTAAATTAAATAAAAAGCATTAATGTTTTTATCTTACCCAAGTGGCTCCATGGGGTCCCAAAAATCGACCCATGGGTTTTCTTGGTCTGGAATGACACATCAAATAAGGGTAGGACATGTTTATAGGTATTATCATTTTATTATAATATCATTTTTTCCTTAAATTTCACTAATTACCTCTAATCGCGATTAAAAACTTAAAAGTTACTATTCACAAAAAAACTATTTTAATCCCATTGAACCACATTTTAATTCATAATTAAAACCATGTATTTCAGATTTTTGAAATTAAAAACATAGAGGTGGTAAAATTTCATTTAAACGAAAAATCAGTTTTTTAACTACCACTTAGTGGTTTCACTATTCATTAAAAATTGAAGTTTTTCAGAAAGATACCAAAACTTCAACCTAAGATATATTTTATATTCCAAATTAAAAAATGATGTATATTTTAAAAAATTCAAAACATATAAGTTACATTAATTAATATAATAATTAATTTCCGTTGTCTGAGCAAATAGCGTGTTTTTATGAAACAATAAGTATCAAAAGATTGACACTAGTTTAAGTCCAATTTCAAAGTGAAATTAATTATAATGACCACTATTGTATTAAATGGTAAAAATATATTCTAATTGAACTTTAAAACCAATTAAAAAGATAATCTAACCATATAATTAAATTAGATAAAAAAATAAGTTTTGATGTAAAATGCAGTATTTTTCACTATTCATTAAAAAATGAATATTATCAGAAAAATACCAAAAAATTATCCACTGTAAATTTCATTGTACAAATCATAAATAATAAGTATATTTTGACAAATATATCTTATAGAATTATCAAAAGTTTGATTTAAAAATGGTTTTTCATCAAAAGGCAGTAAAACAATCTTTTAAAAATATCAGTGTATTCCATGCTTAAGATTGGATTTATTCTGATTTTAAGCCTCTAAAACACTATCTAATTCATAAATAGAAATAGATAAAAATATCTATTATTCATTAATTACTTGGGATGTTACATCATGATGGTTCCAAATGTATGTTTGAGGATGATTTTTGGGGTTAACTTTTTATTCTCACTCAACCAAAAACCTGATCAATTGATTTGTTCTGACTCATGTCTATAATGGTGGATCCCATTGGGCAGGTTGTCTCATATGTGGTTCTTTTTTGGTTTCCCACTTTTTCCTTAAATGTTCTTTTGATATAAAAAAATTTAAATTTTAGTATGCATGTTAAAGATCCAATCTCAATGATTCTAGAGATTCTATTAAACTAATTCTGAGGAGATATCTAATAAAACCAATGAAAACCAATTATTGGAATTGGGACCAAATACTTATGTTGTTTCTTGTAATTTTTAATTTGTATAAGGGTGTTCACATATAAATTTATACTTATTTGTTAATTTGATATTTATTTATTTGTTGGATGTTAGTTTTCATTTTCATGTAATTAATTATTAAATAAAAAAGACTACATTTTTTCACATTTATATAATGTATAAATGACCAAGAATAGATGTAAGACAACCACATATTCTATTGGGAGGTGTGAGATAATATGGAAGGAGGAGATGATGAAATTATGTGAAATAAAATAGTGCATGTTGAATCATTTTTTCAATCACAATAGGATGCTTTCCTGTTAATATTGACAGGTTGTGTGCTATAATGGTAAAAAACACAATTACAAACCACAAATAGACTGACCAAATGAAATATGTGTTATTGTGTTACACACCATGTATCTAGTGTATATTCTATGAAACCCACATGGTTTTGTCTTGAATGAATCTCATAAGTTGTGTAGACTAATTATGTGAAATGTATTATTTACACACCATGAATTAACCAGTAGTCAAGAAATAAAAGATAGTTTTTATTACATGGTGTGTAGCTATAATAAACATAATTTAACAAATAAATGTCTATGTTGAATATTTTTCATGTCCCAATTAATCTAATATAGATGACCATAGATTGGAGCACTTAATGTGTGGTGAGATATACTCCCCCTATAACTCATATGATTCAATTGGAGTACATCACGATCTTGGATACAAACTAACTTAATTAATTATATGGAATTCATATTAATTAAATACAAAAACTATATGTCATGTAGTTGGTGTACATGTCGTGTGAGAAGTTTTTACTATTAACTAAATCTAGAGTAACTTTGAGAAGGTCATGTGGAGATAAAATATTATGTTCATTATTTATATTATTATTTTTCAACTACATGACATGTATGGTCATCGTACATTCCATGTACTTCATGAGAATATCCATAAGTATTGGTCACATATATTCAATGGTTGACCTGTAGTCATCAATACCACAAATAAAATTCGTAAAAATTAATTGAACTACATGCTATGAAATATTATTACACAACATTCCCGCCACATAACGTGTAAGTACATATACACAAGAAGGACCATTAGGATCATGGTAATATACCATGTGAGTGATACTTTATGGCATGTGTAGCACAATGGTACATTCCTTACTACTTCTATTATATGTCATGACAGATTTGACATAGAATTTGAGATTGAAAATTGGATTACTAGATATTGTCCCTACAAGTTCATGTCTTATATAAATTTATATTAAATAAAATAAACTATTTAGTTTATATAGAATTATTGTATATATGAATATACATCACTTTTTGGATGGAAATATTAATATGAATGGATGATTGAATTAATAGGTCAATTAATTTATTAGTTATAGGAATTTATCTTAATAATGAATTAATATAAATTAATGATATCCAATTTTTCAAAATTTATAGTCGTTGCATGGGTGCATGATTTTAAGCTTGATTAACAAAATTATTTATTCGGTTTATATTTAATTTAATATTTTATTTAGGGTTTTTATGTGATAATTTTTTTTATTAAATTAAATATGTATCCAATGGGTAATCTATCTAAAATATATTTTGTAGGAATTTTCTATCCACATAATATTTTTTAAAATCCTATAACCATGGTTCCACTCATCTGGGATTTAGTATAAATATATAATGGATTATGATCGAAGGAGAGGAGGTTGTCAAAAATCAATGATTTGGTGAAACCAACCAAGAAGATACATTGGATCATAGAGGGAATTCTACAACTTGAACCCTACATGGTTCCAGAAATTACTCCACTATTTTCATGGGATTGTTTTTCATTATCTCGTTAACTGAATGAGTAGTAAATCATATGATCATTCCACATGTTTAATTTATTTATATTGAGTGCATGATTAATTATTTTTATTTATATTCTTGTTTATTGTTGATCATATAATGTTAATAAACTTAAAAATATATTATATGTAATTAAATAAATGGATAATTCATAAATTATTTAATCATGATATGGTTAATTAATTTTTAAAAATGAAAATAATTTTAATTTTTACGAGAAAGATAAAATGAATCAAATTTATGAATTTGATAAAATTATATTGAGGAAATATTAAGTCATATATTCCTTCTATTAATCAATTTAGAAGATGACCATATATCTAGGTGTTAGTCTGGCCCTCATAAGGGTAATTTCATTTATCAAGGAGTTCTAATGAGAGTTTCGGGTTGACTTATCTGAGTTAGCATAAATAGAAGTAAACTTCTCTATGATTGATAATAATTTTAAGCTAATGTTGAGGGATTCAAATATATGGATTTTAGGATTTTGGATTCCACTTAATAGATCATGGAGTTACTAATTAAGGCAGTTGGAAAGGCTTCTTAAAAAACTATGTTAAATTAAATGAATGGACCTTTTTATAGGTTATGAGAGAATAAATATGGATCCTTTCCTGTAGAATGTGAACATGATAGGGCGTTACTAGTCCAATAAAGATGGATATTGGGACATAATACAATTTCAGTTGACTAGTAAGATAATAAAATTGTTACACATCACACATTTTAGCAATCAAGGAAAAGTACTAAAAACCTATATTTATTATTTTGTACAAAAAAGTTATGTAACATGACCCCTACATTACCATTGTGATCAATACTAGAAAAAAAAATATTGACTGGTGTTAACTTCTGGGAGTTGTATAGGAACTTGAAAATCATACTAAAATAATTGAGGAAGTCATACAAGATGGAGTCCCATGTTTCACATTTTCTTTCCAAGAAGGCGAGTTAGGAAGAGATCACAATATACATGGGACACTTGGATGGTATTATAGGTGTCTCGTGTTTTATGTTATCATCCATGTATAATTTACTCTATAATTTCCATGAAAAAATGGATGAATACTCCATATTTTCTCACATCTATGATCTTTATTAGGATAAGGCTTGAAATAAGCTGTATGAGATCTCCAAGACACTCTTTAGATGGAATATTAGAGAAGTTTAACATGATAGTCCTAATTTAGTCATGATTATTGGATAAATTTATTTTCCAGATATTCATGGGTTTATGATACCCATTGAATTGTTCATAGATATTTTACTTTCATAACTCCATTATATATTCTATTGTTGGGTTGTGAATTTTAAAAAGAATAACATTATGAAGTCAATCAAAAAAAATACTTACTCTGAGTTTCCAAGTGGATAAACAAATATTCTTGGGAAACATATAGTATATATATTGAATAAGAATAATTAAAAGGAAAATATAACCAAAACATACTCCAAGTATAATGATACTATGAAACGTCCAACCACGTAAAGGATGATTTAGAGGCAATAAGTTTTGATTTTGGAAAGAGGGGTTATTAGACTAATAATTGCATGACAATGAAGCAACAAGGGAAATATTATGATGTTTTTTAATGAATGAAACCTTTCCATTTCTACTAGTTTAGTATTATATATAGCATGTGATTCTCACAATTGTGTCCAAATAAAGGAAACAAGTAAATTTAAGAAGGTTTCTAGAGGTGAGGTGGAACTATGAGATACCAATGGTGCAAGACTAGCAACCTTCACTTTTGTAGACTACCACATTGTATTTCAAATAGTATCGATTATTTTGTGTAAGAATTTATATCATATGACTTGTGTTATGAATAACATTATATATATGTCTTGTTCAGATATGTATGGATTTTTTTTCTTGTTTTGGAAAAAATATGTTACCTTTATGAAGATTACATTTTATATGGAGTGGTACATATTGACAATGGTCTTTTCATACCAGAATATTTATAAATGTTCTGTCAATAGATAAAAAATGATGTTCACGTAAATAATATGACACTTATTTATGGAATCATGGGGTTTTGAATGTAAACCATAGGTTCTTGACATAACAATATCATGAGGGGTATTTAGATTAATTTAAAATAAACCCACTTGATATATTTCACATCTGTTTTCAAGGAAAAATGGAAAATGATCTATCTTGTGGAAAGTGTTAAAGGGAGATTGAGCTCATATAATTTGTATGTATAAAAATGTGTGGATATTTTATTGTATAATATAGAGGATTATGGTCTAACATGATAACTTTTAATTATTATATCAATAGACATGACAATGTATTCTTCATGAGGTATAAGTCTAATTCGTTTATGAAGTTTTACGAGGCCAATAATGAAGTGAAAAATAAATTAGAAAGAAGATAAATAAATTTCATTCAGATTGTGGTTTAAAATATCATAACCAAGATTAAATCAATTTTATAATTAAGTTTGATATTATAACTCAACTCACTCCTCATACACCATAGTTAATGGTTCTAGGAAATGGAGGAACCCCACCTTGTTGGTAGTAGTGATATCTATGATGATCGAAGTGATTATCCTATTATCTGTTCAAAGATATGAATTAAAAAAATGAAAAATATACACAAAACCATATTCATACTAATAAAAAAACTATAATTCTATATGATATTTAGTGTGTAATGATTTTTGTAAACATATGTGTGTGGGGTTGTGGGGAGTTTATTATGGCCACATATGGAAACAAAG
This sequence comes from Viscum album, assembly GCA_963277665.1. Classification (NCBI taxonomy): domain Eukaryota; kingdom Viridiplantae; phylum Streptophyta; class Magnoliopsida; order Santalales; family Viscaceae; genus Viscum; species Viscum album. Next base: position 733,254,315 of record OY728155.1, read on the forward strand.
ATTCACCTAGGAGAAAAAATGTATGTATTTATAAGATATCTCATTAAAGTAATGGGAAATTATATATTCAAACCATTAAAAAATCAATTAAAAATGGCTAGGCATATAAGGCCCCAGCCTTAAACCTTACTTAATCTCGAGTTATTACATGATTACACATTGAGGATCTTTTCAGGTTTAGAGTTTTAGAGAATTAGATCATGAAACTTGAATTACATTCCACATTTAAACAAAGTGGTTACATAAAAGACAGTATTCATTCTTCCCATCAACGGAAACATATTTAAAATAAAACATGGATTCTTTCTTGACACATCCTTGACACTATCATCACATCATGTACCCTTCCCTTGACCTGTGAAAAACATTTCAAAAACTTGGGACGAGCATAAAAAGCTCAGTAAGGGATATATAGATATGGAAAGGAAACATGAGTACATGTATACATAAGAATGAAATCATACTATACCCATAAAACATAGGCATATCAAATCATGAATAAATCATAGAAATCATAAGACATAAAGGTAACTTGAGGAATTCATAACATTCTTACGTAGGGAGTAACCCTCTTGGTTACGTTTGGAATACCCATCACAGTATATTCCCTAAATCTCTTCGGAGAAACCTTAACGTTTCACTCCTTCACGTTACCCAATGCATTGGAGAGCTATATCGGGCTCACCCGCCCTTAGTTTATAACGGAACCACCCGTTCTTCATAAAAATGCCCAAGAACCATAACATAATCGTATCACATAAACATGAATAAAGGAAACATAACATTTCCACATTTCAATCACAATATAACATTTTAGGATATTGAAATAATGAATCCATTCAAAAAGAAACCATTTCCAAAACCATTTAAAACATTTAATAAAGAGATTTTTGAATAAAAGTGTCCCATACCACCTTGAAGCTTTTAACATTTTAAACCATTAATATCCATATAAATAAATCCTTAAAACCATTTTGAAAACATGGATATTAATAAGAACAAATAATTAAAACATTTAAAATGATATTTTGGTTAAAGTGGTTTTACCAAAATTAGAGACACTTGAATACAACAATTGAGGAATAAAATTTAGTCATAACTTTATAATATCATGAGAATAAATGGATTCATGATATAATACTCCAAAGGACAGTATATACACCATATAAGAGTGAATTGGTGCATAACAACAATGAACCCTCAATAGAAATGTCAAATGTGTTGAAATCCCTTATAAAGAAGGTATCCTTAAATTAAGGACAAATAAATATCAAAAATATGTGTGAAAAATATATATAGACCCAATATAAGTGGATATTAAGTGTAAAACAATAAAAGGTCAATCACACATATTCAATGACTACAAGTTGAACCCAAAGAAATCGAAATTGGGTTAAAAAGTTCCCTTGACAGCCTAACGACATCACATCAAAATGAGTTGATGAGAGATAAAAAGTGTATCTCATCACTTGGACATAAAATTTACATCAATAAGGATGTATGAGAACATATCCCAACATAGAAATATGTAAATTAAAAGACCCAATAAAAGAAGTCTTTTAAAAAAGAGGAGGGTGAAAGGTTCCCTTACCGACTTGGGTATCTTTCAAAACATACACCCCATGGAAGAAAGACAATAGTTCATTGATGTAAAGACTAATAAACTAAATTATATTACACAAAGAGTAGAATAATGGGAATTAAATAAACCACTCAATGGAATTTGTGGCGAATGTAGCATAAATCTCACGGGAATAAAAGTGAGATGAAAAATCCCTTACGAAAACTCGACAGCCTAACGGCGCCACATAAAACTTCCGAATATGGATTTATGAGATCAAATAGAGTATCCCATCATATTACAATAGAATTTACAGCAAGTGGGATATAAAATAAAATCCTCCAACATTGCAAGTAGGAGTTTAAAAGAAGTGACATAAAGGAGAGTACTTAAAAAGAAAGAGAGAGGTTAGATCTCTTACGAAAGTTTGGCAGCCTAACGGCGCCACTAAAAACTTCCAAAATGGATTGATGAGAGAGAATAGGGTCTCTCATCTCATGAACATAAAAATTACAGTAAATTTAATATAAAATAACATCCCAATCATAAGAAAGATGAGCTTAAAATAAATGACATAAAAGAGTGTACTTAAAAAGTAAGAGAGTTGTAGGATCCCTTACCTCGGGTCCGACTTGACTCGATCGTTCATTAATCTCCATAATAATAAACTTGAGTTAATTTATACTTCCTTAAGAACATTTTTCGAGTTCATTATTCCTTTTATATCACTTATTACCATGTCATAAACATTATGTAATCATTTAAGTTAATAATATTTGTTTTGCCGATGTTTGGTTCCTAAGTCGAAAGTGGACTTCTTACAATTACATGTTGTTCGTGTGGACAAATGTTTATTATATCCAGAATTTTATTCATGATGTATATATCATATATTTCATATATATCCAGTACATTCATTAATTTATAATGTTACATAATCATTTAGAGGTAAGAAATGAAATGCACCATTCATGGAGACGGTAAGTCGTACGTACGCATGAACGCTACTTTCATTTCTATTTTTTATTTTATATAATGGAATAATAATGATATAAAGGTATATTATAATTCCAGTATAATATCATATATAATATCATAGTTCCATCCTTTATACGTCCCATATATGGTATTAACGAATCACATCACTTTGAGGGGGCGGTAGTCCGCACTTCCTAAAATGAAGATATCACGTATACCCATAATGGAAGCCATAAAGGTAAGAAAAAAATGAAAAATACAGAAGCATAAGTAAAACATAAACATATTATATATCATGTATAAAAAATAGTGACATCATAATGGCCACCTTTGATGGTGTTAAAAGAATTTTGAACAATCATCGTTTCGGGAGGCAGAAATTCGCCATCCACGGAAACCGTATGTTCTTTAACCATTTGATGTAGATTTGTGAGAGTGTAGCTCGAATAAATATTATAACAACATCCTAGTATATTTAATATACTGGTGTTGTTACAAAAGAAATAAATAAAAAGAGTTTAGGGGGTTGGAGAAGCAAAATAAAACAAATGAACATGAGAGAATGAATTACCTTTAAAAGTGTAACTCCTTTTGATTTGAGCCTAAAGGCTTCCTTTGAAAGGATTCTGCCCAAAGGGAATCCTCTAGTATGAGGAGAGGGATGTGGAGAGAGTAAATGGTCAGGGTTTGGCCGAGCCAAAGGCTTGAGGAGTGTGTTAAATGAAGTAGAGGTGGGGGCCTTTTATAAGAGGAGAGGAGGGGTACTTTTGGAAAGTAAAGAAACATTACTTTATTTGAAAATGTGTTTCGGTTTCAAAAGGTCCAACATTGATATAATTCGTGGATAAGGTGATAAGTCTTCGAAATCCCCTCATCCAATAAGTTTTGGACATGTGTAGTTTATAGATTTTACATTATCTTTCCATTTTATTTAAATCGTCAAATAATGATGTCATCGCTGCATCATTATTATGTCATAAATAATTTAATTTATTTAATGTCTAAAAATTATAAACAAAATACTATGATGTATGAAATCTTTTTATCTTTCCAATGACTATTTAGAATCAAAATTTGGACTTGTGTAACCACACTTAAAAATTGTTTTAGTAGAACATATCATGTTTGTGTCATTTGTACTTTTACATTAAATAAAAAGTTATTTATGTCATTTCCCAACCAAAGTGGATCCATGGGGTCCCCAAGTTGACCCATGGCTTGTCTTGGTCTGCCATGATACAACCAATGAGGGTAAGACATGTGTCAAGCTCAACTCATTTTATTAAAGCATTATTTTTACCTTAAACTACACTAATTACCACTAATCGCGATTAAAACTTAATAAGTTACTATTCACCAAAAAAAATATTTTAATCTCATTGAACCAAATTTTACTTCTTAATGACAACCATGTATGTAGGATTTTTTAAATTCAAAACAAAAAGATGGAAAAATTTCATTTAAACGGAGAAATCAGTTTTTATAAGTACCACTTAGTGGTTTCACTATTCATCAAAAATTGAAGTTTTTCAGAAAAATCCCAAAAATTCACCATAAGCTATATTTGATATTCCGAATTCAAAAATGAAGTCTATTTTAAAAAATTCAAAACATATAAGTCAGATTAATTAATTTAATAATTAATTCCCGCTGTCAAAGAAAATAGCGTGTTTTTATGAAACAATAAGTATCAAAAGATTGACACTATTTTAAGTCTGATTTCAAAGTGAAATTAATTCCAACGACCACTATTGGATTTAATGGTAAAAATATATTCTAATTTAACTTTAAAACCAATTCAAAAGGTAATCTAATCATATAAATAAATTAGATTAAAAAGAGGTTTTGAATTAAAATACAACATTTTACACTATTCATTGAAAAATGAACTTTATCGGAAAAATACCCAAAAATTACACAAAGTAAAATTTGATGTCCCGATTCTTAATAAGAGTTTTATTTGGTCCAAAAGAATGTTTAAGAGTGAACAAAACTATATTTAATGACAGTTCTCCATTAAAAGGCGATAAGTGAACCTTTAGTGAAAACTAGGGCATATACGCCTAAAATTGAATTCTATCCGTATTTTAAGCATTTAGCTTTTATTGTATAAATGTAAAAACATTTAAAAACATATATAATCATATTTTAGTTATTTATATCCATTCCCACCATTAAAACGGCTACATGTTAACTACCATTTAAAATAATATTATTTTATTATTAGAGTGCAACGTAAGATTCCCAAGAAACTCGTTGTTGCGTGTTGAGCATAGCGTCCCCTTTAAAGTCATTTAAATATTTTATTCAAAAATATGGATAAATATAAAATGTCATATTCTTTATTTACCTGGGGTGTTACATCCTTCCCCCATGTTGGGAATTGCGTCCTCGCAATTTTAAAATTGCGCTTGGAAACATCCTTGAAAGTCCCACATCGGAACAAAAGTCGGTAAAACAAACACTTTAAAATAAAGAAAGATAAGCACAGAGGTCACCCGAGTTAACCCATACTAGGATTATAAGTATGAAAATATGGACATGGAGGAAAAAACAAAGGGTCATGTTCTGATGGAGAGTGATAGAAAACATGTTTAGGAGAAAGTTAACCATGAGAAAATCACAAACTTGTGATGGGTTAAACGGTATTCGATTCCCCAGTAGGAAAAGTTAATAGAAAACATTTTTTGTTTTAAGTTACTTTTTATTGAGGAATTTATTCATAAGGAAACACAATCACTTATCATGTTGACTCTCAACTTTTACTAGATTCCTTAGTCAAACTCATATTTTTTTCCAAAAGATGAGTATTTAGGGAGACTTGTTCGCATTAAGAGTACTATAATCAAATTCTAGAGAATCACCTAATCCCCAAAAGAGAACTATATAAATCCCATGTATTTAGGCTTTAACCAAAACCAAAACCAAAAAGGTTAGTACAAGATCAGATAATCCAGAAAAGGATAACCCCTTATAAAAAGAAAATCTATTCTTAATCTCCAAAATTTGTCCAACAAAACCCAAAGTTCAACAAGGACCATCCGATAAACAATTTGTCCATAAAATTCTTCAAAGTAAACCAATATAAGATTGAAACCCAAATATTTGAAGGATTTAGTCACATAGTCTTCCAAGTTAAATCGTAACAGTTATCTCCAAACAACATCAGTTGCTCCTAAAGTCTCACATTGAAAAGTAATTATCCTAATCACCTATCCTCCAAAATAGGTTAATCATTTTCATAAATAACCCAAAATCAACTTACTCTTAATTCATAAAATCATATAACTAGAAAGAATCAGCCAAACTAACCAGGGACTTCACGTAGTCCAGTGGTAGGCGATAAATACCAGTCGCACTTTGGTTGTGGGTTCGATTCCCGCAGCTTTGTCCGACGCGACGGGTAGTCACACGGTCTGCGTGTTGTCCTTTTTCCAAAACTATATAATTCTTAAAACATTCCCCAAAATGAGAAAAAAATCTTCAAGAATAATCATAACATATTTTAAACTCAAGTTTTATCTCATTCCTTTCATTTTCCATCATATCATAGAGTAACCCATAATTATCTAAAAATTAAGTATCATATAAACCCTAATGGTTACCTTAATAATTATTACCTGAATTTCCACATCGAGTTGGCCATCTCGTATATAATGCATTAGAGAACTCACCAAGGTTGAAGTGGTTGATCATGACTCCTTGATATTTGGTTTAGAACAACCACGAGTTTCCTCATTGAATCCTCCATTTTATCTGGTATCTTAATCAGAGAACCACCACAGGTTCCTTCAAACCTGTTGTCTCTTTGGTGCCTGCTAGATCCATCCATTCACTAAAAATAGAAATTGCAGTGTGAGTATATCAACAAAACCATCATGTACTAATGAGGAAGGTAAACACTAAGATACACTTACTCATTCACTTTATCTAAAACTAGGACTCTTTCTGAAATCCTAACCATTATGGTAATGTCACTTATGCTTAAAGAATACCCTAACCTCTAAAGTTATCTAAACCGACCTTTGATACCAACTATAAGGCCCCAGCCTTTAACCTTACTTAATCTTGAGTTATTACAAGATTACACATTGAGGATCTTTTCATGTTTAGAGTTTTAGAGAATTAGATCATGAAACTTGCATTACATTCCACATTTAAACAAAGTGGTTACATAAAAGACAGTATTCATTCTTCCCATAAACGGAAACATATTTAAAATAAAACATGGATTCTTTCTTGACATATCCTTGACACTATCATCACATCATGTACCCTTCCCTTGACCTGTGAAAAACATTTCAAAAACTTGGGATGAGCATAAAAAGCTCAGTAAGGGATATATAGATATGGAAAGGAAACATGAGTACATGTATACATAAGAATGAAATCATACTTTACCCATAAAACATAGGCATATCAAATCATGAATAAATCATGGAAATCATAAGACATAAAGGTAACTTGAGGCATTCATAACATTCTTACGTAGGGAGTAACCCTCTTGGTTACGTTTGGAATACCCATCATAGTATATTCCCTAAATCTCTTCGGAGAAACCTTAACGTTTCACTCCTTCGCGTTGCCCAATGCATTGGAGAGCTATATCGGGCTCACCCGCCCTTAGTTTATAACGGAACCACCCGTTCTTCATAACAATGCCCAAGAACCATAACATAATCATATCATATAAACATGAATAAAGGAAACATAACATTTCCACATTTCAATCACAATATAACATTTTAGGATATTGAAATAATGAATCCATTCAAAAAGAAACCATTTCCAAAACCATTTAAAACATTTAATAAAGAGATTTTTGAATCAAAGTTTCCCATACCACCTTGAAGATTTTAACATTTTAAACCATTAATATCCATATAAATAAATCCTTAAAACCATTTTGAAAACATGGATATTAATAAGAACAAATAATTAAAACATTTAAAATGATATTTTGGTTAAAGTGGTTTTACCAAAATTAGAGACACTTGAATACAAAAATTGAGGAATAACATTTAGTCATAACTTTATAATATCATGATAATAAATGGATTCATGATATAATACTCCAAAGGACAGTATATACACCATATAAGAGTGAATTGGTGCATAACAACAATGAACCCTCAATAGAAATGTCAAATGTGATGAAATCCCTTATAAAGAAGGTATCCTTAAATTAAGGACAAATAAATATCAAAAATATGTGTGAAAAATATATATAGACCCAATATAAGTGGATATTAAGTGTAAAACAATAAAAGGTCAATCACACATATTCAATGGATGACATATTCAATGACTACAAGTTGAACCCAAAGAAATCGAAATTGGGTTAAAAAGTTCCCTTGACAGCCTAACGGCATCACATCAAAATGAGTTGATGAGAGATAAAAAGTGTATCTCATAACTTGGACATAAAATTTACATCAATAAGGATGTATGAGAAAATATCCCAACATAGAAATATGTAAATTAAAAGATCCAATAAAAGAAGTCTTTTAAAAAAGAGGAGGGTGAAAGGTTCCCTTACCGACTTGGGTATCTTTCAAAACATACACCCCATGGAAGAAAGACAATAGGTCATTGATGTAAAGACTCATAAAAGAAAGTATATTACACAAAGAGTAGAATAATGGGCATTACATACAACACTCAATGGAATTTGTGGCGAATGTAGCATAAATCTCACGGGAATAAAAGTGAGATGAAAAATCCCTTACGAAAACTCGGCAGCCTAACGGCGCCACATAAAACTTCCGAATATGGATTGATGAGATCAAATAGAGTATCCCATCATATTACAATATAATTTACAGAAAGTTGGATATAAAAGAAAATCCCCCAACATTTCAAGGAGGAGTTTAAAAGAAGTGACATAAAGGAGAGTACTTAAAAAGAAAGAGAGAGGTTAGATCTCTTACGAAAGTTTGGCAGCCTAACAGCACCACTCAAAACTTCCAAAATGGATTGATGAGAGAGAATAGGGTCTCTAATCTCATGAACATAAAAATTACAGTAAATTTAATATAAAATAACATCCCAATAATAAGAAAGATGAGCTTAAAATAAATGACATAAAAGAGTGTACTTAAAAAGAAAGAGAGTTGTAGGATCCCTTACCTCGGGTCCGACTTGACTCGATCGTTCTTTAATCTTCTGAATAATAAACTTGAGTTAATTTATACTTCCTTAAGAACATTTTTCAAGTTCATTATTCCTTTTATATCACTTATTACCATGTCATAAACATTATGTAATCATTTAAGTTAATAATATTTGTTTTGCCGATGTTTGGTTCCTAAGTCGAAAGTGGACTTCTTACAATTACATGTTGTTCGTGTGGCCAAATGTTTATTATATCCAGAATTGTATTCATGATGTATATATCATATATTTCATATATATCCAGTACATTCATTAATTTATAACGTTACATAATCATTTATAGGTAAGAAATGAAATGCACCGTTCATGGAGACGGTAAGCCGTACGTACGCATGAACGCTACTTTCATTTCTATTTTGTATTTTATATAATGGAATAATAATTATATAAAGGTATATTATAATTCCATTATAATATCATATATAATATCATAGTTCCATCCTTTATACGTCCCACATATGGTATTAACGAATCACATCACTTTGAGGGGGCGGTAGTCCGCACTTCCTAAAATGAAGATATCGCGTATACCCATAATGGAAGCCATAAAGGTAAGACACAAATGAAAAATACAGAAGCATAAGTAAAACATAAACATATTATATATCATATATAAAAAATAGTGACATCATAATGGCCATCTTTGAAGGTGTTAAAAGAATGTTGAACAATCATCGTTTCGGGAGGCAGAAATTCACCATCCACGGAAACCGTATGTTCTTTAACCATTTGATGTAGTTGTGTGAGAGTGTAGCTCGAATAAATATTATAAAAACATCCTAGTATATTGAATATACTGGTTTTGTTACAAAATAAATAAATAAAAAGAGTTTAGGGGGTTGGAGAAGCAAAATAAAACAAATGAACATGAGAGAATGAATTACCTTTAAAAGTGTAACTCCTTTTGATTTGAGCCTAAAGGCTTCCTTTGAAAGGATTATTCCCAAAGGGAATCCTCTAGGATGAGTAGAGGGATGTGGAGAGAGTAAATTGGAAGGGTTTGGCCGAGCCAAAGGCTTGAGTAGTGTGTTAAATGAGGTAGAGGTGGGGGCCTTTTATAAGAGGAGAGGAGGGGTACTTTTGGAAAGTAAAGAAATATTACTTTATTTGAAAATGTGTTTCGGTTTCAAAAGGTCCCACATTGAAATAATTCGTGCATAAGGTGATAAGTCTTCGAAATCCACTCATCCAATAAGTTTTGGACATGTGTAGTTCATAGATGTTACATTATCTTTCCATTTTATTTAAATCGTCAAATAATGATGTCATCGCTCCATCATTATTATGTCATAAATAATTTAATTTATTTAATGTCTAAAAATTATAAAAAAAATACTATGATGTAGTAAATCTTTTTATCTTTCCAATGGCTATTTATAATCAAAAGTTGGACTTGTGTAACCCTAGTTAAAAATTGTTTTAGTAGAACATATCATGTTTGTGTCATTTTTACTTTTACATTAAATAAAAAGTTATTTATGTCATTTCCAAACCAAAGTGGATCCATGGGGTCCCCAAGTTGACCCATGGATTTTCTTGGTCGGACATGATACAACCAATGAGGGTAAGACATGTTTCAAGCTCAACTCATTTTATTAAAGCATTATTTTTACCTTAAACTACACTAATTACCACTAATCGCGATTAAAACTTAATAAGTTACTATTCACCAAAAAAATATTTTAATCTCATTGAACCACATTTTACTTCTTAATGACAACCATGTATGTCATATTTTTGAAATTCAAAACACAAAGACGGTAAAATTTCATTTAAACGGAGAAATCGGTTTTTATAAGTACCACTTAGTGGTTTCACTATTCATCAAAAATTGAAGTTTTTCAGAAAAATACCAAAAATTCACCATAAGCTATATTTGATATTCTGAATTCAAAAATGAAGTCTATTTTACAAAATTCAAAACATATAAGTCAGATTAATTAATTTAATAATTAATTCCCGCTGTCAAAGCAAATAGCGTGTTTTTATGAAACAATAAGTATCAAAAGATTGACACTATTTTAAGTCTGATTTCAAAGTGAAATTAATTCCAACGACCACTATTGGATTTAATGGTAAAAATATATTCTAATTTAACTTTAAAACCAATTCAGAAGGTAATCTAATCATATAAATAAATTAGATTAAAAAGAGGTTTTGAATTAAAATACAACATTTTACACTATTCATTGTAAAATGAACTTTATCGGAAAAATACCAAAAAATTACACAAAGTAAAATTTGATGTCCCGATTCTTAATAAGAGTTTTATTTGGTCCAAAAGAATTTTTGAGAGTGAACAAAACTATATTTAATGATAGTTCTCCATTAAAAGGCGATAAGTGAACCTTTAGTGAAAACTAGGGCATATACGCCTAAAATTGAATTCTTTCCGTATTTTAAGCCTTTAGATTTTATTGGATAAATGTAAAAACATTTAAAAACATATATAATCATATTTTAGTTATTTATATCCATTCCCGCCATTACAACGGCTACATGTTAACTACCATTTAAAATAATATTATTTTATAATTAGAGTGCAACGTAAGATTCCCAAGAAACTCGTTGTTGCGTGTTGAGCATAGTGTCCCCTTTAAAGACATTTAAATATTTTATTCACAAATATGGATAAATATTAAAGGTCATATTCTTTATTTACCTGGGGTGTTACAAGGCATGCCTTATTCCTTTATAGGGATCCCATTTACAAAAGGGATAGTTGGAGAAATATAGACTTAGATGAAGTTGAGGTTATACATAAAAAAAATTAGAACAGGAATAGTTTCCACAAGGACTCATACAAGATGATATTATAGAGGAACCAACACCATGTAGAAGCACAAAATATTCCAGATTAAAAGTGGTTCATCTTTATCTAGTCACAATAGATAGTGAGTCATTACTAGTTGATAATAATGAACCCGTGTCATATAATAATGTAATAACTGTCTTTGTGTTTTTAATTTAGAATTATGATATGAATTATGATATTAATTCCATATACTATAACCATTTTTTGTTTTTGGTGGAATATTTAATTGATGTAAAACTTTTTCATTTCAAATGGGTATTCAAGTGGAAACATATCATTCAAGATAATGTGAGTACCAATAAATATTTACTGTTTGTTTAATATTTTAAGAAATTTTGAGGGATTGAATATAATGAAATATTTTTAGCATCTTACCATGATTTTGAGATTTGGAAGATGAATTGAAAAATCTATTTCTATAATGGAAACCAAATGGAAGTTGTCAATATTATTAAATAAGGGGTGGGTGAATATATGATATGATAATATGATATTGAAAATTTTAAAAAAATTAATTTATTGGTTTAGGTAAGAATTCTTATCATCAAACATACTCATTGATAAATCCTTAATGAAATTTTGTTTTATAAAGAATGAATACGACCCCTATTTCTACTTGAAGTTTAGAGTATGCCTAACCATTTCCATAGTTGTAAATTTTAATGAAATATTATTAATTGGATGTTAGATAATATTCATAAAATATATTAATATGTGGTTGAATCCATATTTCTCTATGAAGGACTTTGGTAAAAGAACCTACATTATTCGGATCAGGATCTATATTGATAGATCCATGACGATTCATGGACTAAGTAAAGGTACATATATAAACAAAATATTTATGATTTATATGTTGAATAGTGTAGGATTGTGTTTTTTCAAGTGTCACATGGATTAATTTTCTTAAAGATAATGTGATCTTAGATACAAAAAGAGAGATGGTGGATGACCAAGAGTATGTATGCATAAATAATAAGTTCGGTCATATATGTTATCCTATGTACTAGGTTTGATGTTTCCAACATCATTAGAATAGAATAATGATATAAAGAAGATAAAAAACTCTTCCACTATTTGTAATTAGAGAATATCCTTAAGTATATGACGTATAAAAACTAGTTTATGGTGGTGATCAGGAGGTATTCCTCATGGGATTCATATATTCTAGTTTCTATCATAGTTAGTATATGTCTTCACCATAAATGGTAGAGTTGTGGTCTAAAAGAGCTCAAAGAAGTGAGTAGTATCAAATTATATAGTGAATTAAATATATATATATAGATATATAATATGATCTGAATAAAATAAATAAGTTTCTTGGATATATAATTTTTTCTAAGAGCTTGATATCTTTCCTAGTTATAGAGATGCTATCTCAATGTATTGTGGCAATGAAACAATAGTGGATCTTTCCAGGGATCCGTAATTTCTCTAATGTAAGAAAAATATAATTTTAAAGAAGAAAATATTATAGGATGTTTCTCAAATGGGTGAGCTAGAATTTACTAGAGATTACACAGAAGAGAACATGGTAGACCCAAGGACTAAAGCCTTATCTTAGTAGAAGCATGAATATCATGTGAGAGCTAGAGGAATAAAATCCATTAGTAGTTTTATCATATGTTAGTGGGAGTCTATTGGAGATGTTTAACTTGAACTAAATATATTGTTCATTTAATTACCTATATATAAAGAGATATGAGTACAATGATAATCTTATCACATGATTTTAATTATTCCATGTTCTATTAACATTATAATGAACTTATATTATATATCGCATAAAAATTACATTGTAGTTACCCATTCAGATATTATAATAAAATATGTAATAAAATATTCTTAAATATATGTAATATATATAATGGTACAATCTGATGGGACATAGATGATGAAAAATTTCAGTTATAATTGGATCCTAAGCCATTAAAATTATTCCCTTAATGTTCTCACTTGATCATATCTAAGGGATAAGGTTATGATAAGGAACCCGCCAATATTAATTTCATATGTTTAATGTTATTTTGGTTTTTACAATCTGTGAATGTGTTTAATGATCTATATAATTGAGATTATTATTAATTCATATCACAAGTAATGAATATTTATGTATTAATGAAAACCATGAAATGATATATTTGTAGTGAATGAAGGTATATTGGTTGTGTCATTAGTGATATGAAATTAATTAAAAAACCATGAAAGTATTTTTCCTCTTTGTGTTAGTGAAAGATAATATACAATGACATTTGATTGAAATGGAATTTTCAAATTATGTCCATAACCATGGTGGTTTATATATGAGTTCATTTTATGTAGTCAAAGATACATATATATATATCAATTATACTAGTTGATAAAAAGTGTATGAAACCATATTTTAGAGATATTGAGATAAAGGGAATATATTAAACAAGGATAATTTATTGAATATTTTTATCATTGAAACACTTAATTTTTCCGCTATAGATTCCATAATGGATTACAAGATTTTGATCATTGAATTTGGGCTATATAGCCTAATGTCACTGAGAAAGAGGACTAGATAATAACAAAAAATTATTTCCATGAATATAAAATAAATTCTACTTGAATTTAACACTAAAATTAAAATTATTTTCATGTTCTGAAATATTATATTTATTCTGGTTGTGTCAATCTCATAGATTCAGTCACTAGTCATTGAGAAGAAAATATATGTTAGTTGAATAATAAATGCATATTGTTTTCTATTTTTTAAAATATAATATTCAATTATTTATCATTATATAATATTATAATATTAATTAGATAAATTAAAGATTTATTATTCAAGGTTTGATAAATAATATAGAGGATGAACATACCGAGGTAAGGGCACATTTGGGAATAATATATTTAAAATTAATTTAAGAAAATATTTATTTATTTATTTAAGAAATGATATTTTTATTATACATATGTTTAGGAAATTTAATTAGTTTAATAAAAATAAAAATAATATTATTTAAAATGGGGTATCATTAGTGATGAAACATAGTTGATGGTCCTTAATCAAAATTTTATTCTATATAATCCTATTATATAAAACCAATTATATCATTTTTTAGTAGAGATAATATTTATTAATAATGATATCTATATAGACAATTCTACCCAAATTGAGAGAATATCTTTAATGATTTCAATAATTGAGACTTTATGATCCTCTTGCTTACTCTATAGACAATTAAAACTAAATAGATTCATTACAGTATAGAAGGATTCATGTTTTTATCCATAGTACAAACACAAAGTGATCAGGCATTTAGTGATAGTACTAAAATATGCATCCATAATGATCTGAGGGTTATGGACCATGTGTTGATACTTCTAGAGTTATTCTAATTTTGACCCTATTAATGTAGAATTGGTGTAAACAAATAGGGATTTATCATTCCACAAAATCAATGAAGATAAAAATTAATGATAATATATAATATTTATCTATACATTAATTATAAATTTTATATGAAGGATCCAATCAAAACATTTAAGTGGTTTTTATTCAACCAATTTGAGGATATATATGTGGAAACTAGTGGAAAACATTAATGGGAATTTCCCCAACCGTTTCTATTGCACTCCAGAAACTATTAGAGGTGAATTAGTGTGTTTCCCAAATCATTCAATTTATTTATTACACATCATTTCCATTTTTATCATATTCTTTATTATATAACACTATTCATATGTTAAATTTATTTGTTTGTCATACACTTTCACTGAATCTCAATAATTAATTTGAAAATGTAACTCCTACACAAGGTAAGGTGTTTTTACATGGTTCATCCCAAAGGGATTATCTAAGTATAAAATAATAAGAGTGTGTACCTGGAAGAAATACTACTTATTATATTTATTAAACAAATCTAAGAAATTTACACTATCGGTCCAAGGGTTACTCACCATACTTAATTCATGGAAATAGTTATTTGATAGATGTCAAAAAATCATTAATATTTCATATACATTAAGGTATCTTCTAGATCAACATGGGTTTTTGATACAACATGAATAATTTCCTCCAAATAAATTCTTATTTAAGATATCCTCTATTTCCCCTATTATTAACAAATAGATAAATTCTTTGTTATGAGGTTTTAATATTATTGTTCCATGATATCTTAGTTGCATCACTCCTCTTATATATAAAGATTCATCCCTGCTAGAATAATTTCATTTCTCTCCCTCTTTAAAACTATTTATAGTGGTGTAACTCTTAATTCTTTTACCACATTCTCTTCAAGAACCATATTTGAAAACATGTTCAAGTGTTTATTCTGACCCTAATAATTAGATATCTTAGTGTTCTCTAAGATTAGTATAAATTTTACAATGGGGGTTTTTTCCATTAAACCAACCTATATTCTGATGCATATAGTTATATCTCATATTCTTATCCTCTGTGATTATTTTAAGTGTTAAACGTGATTTAATATTTTTTATCATGTTCTAATATATCTTAGTTAATTCTTTAAATATCATCCCAATTTTCCCCATTTTAATTTCCAACTAAAATTATAATATAATTTGGGAACCATAAATCAATGAAATTGATCTATTCTCAAAGTGTAAAAATTATTAAAAACTCTATGATCATGGTGTAATTTTCTACACCATGGAATTATTTTAGGGATCCAACTCAATCCATATTTCATAGTCAAAAACCATGCTTAAATGGTTATAAATCTATGGTGTGATCTCAAAATTTAACTCAATCCACGAACCTATTAGTATCAAATTTTGTTCTAATATCTAGGTATTCTCTAACATTAGTTTTATGGTGGAGTGATACTCTTCCACAATAAGAGAGTTAGTAAATATTATATACAAGAGAAGAAATGGAAAGATATTTTTTACTCAGTTAAATCTATATATATAGTGTATCAATTACACTTTTCCAATTTATCATAATTCACTCCTCAATAAGTACACATATTCTCTACACCAGTTACTTTATGGAATAATATTCCTTTTTCTTATATTCAAATTCCTAGAAATTCATAATTTTATGAACGTATGGTAGTTTGTTTCCATGTTATGTATTTATATCACAAGTAATTATATTACACATCAGCTAAAAAATCATATATTTTAAAATAATTCCCTAGGTAATTTTTGTCTTTACCACTTAACCCACATGGAACTGTCATTCTATTCTTTACATGAATTATCATCACATTGAAATATTTATCTATTAATTCTTAAATAAAATATTATACATCCCGAAAAAGATATTATGTACAACATGAAGGCTTATGTATTATTTTTTTCATCATGATTCCTCTGATAATGTTACCATGGCTTCTGTTATAGTGTGTCCTTCATCATCTTCCAATTTCACAAATCAACAAGACTATTCTATGTACACCATGGAATGAATATTTATTCATTTTCATAAATACCCCTTCAATAACTACATATTTTTCATGATTACATGATTCTTAGTGTTTTTATTATATAGAAACCATTAGTTTATTCCTCCATGCATTTCCAAAATCCTATAACTCATATTATAGAAAAAAAATTATATCTACTAACTGTTAAATATCTTTTTATAACTCCAATGTACTAAAAATATGGAATTCATGTTTTAGAACACTACAGAAAAATTCAATACAAGGACACATATCATCTAGAACATAAAATTTTCACAACAACTTTTATGAACATCTGAATCATCATGATGCTCCAATCCATGTTATGTAATGTCAAATTAATTATAGAAAACCCAATAACTATTTTTATCAAATTAAACACACATGAACCTCATTAATACAATTTCTATATTTTTTTTTTGAAATTAATATTATAAATTCTACTCTACCTGTAAAACACATGTTTTTAAACTAATTTATTCATATAGAGATCATTCTTCTCACTCTCCATTTATTAATAAAATGCCATGTTTTTATTGACTCCAATATATATAATTTAATTATATACTAAATTCTTTCCAAAATACATGGGGTTATACTCTCATATCTAATACCACTTTTTCATACAACACTTGATCATTATTTTTAAGGATCTACACAAAGGTCTTGTTATTGAAAGGTGATTCTCATCACCTTATGAAAACCATGTTTTGAAAGTTTTTCTCCCCATATTTCATGTAATTATTATACAGATCAATTGGGGACACTAGATAATATACACAATTCAAGGGTTTATTAACCATTTAAAAAATTTCCTTCCAATTATTGGTATATTATAAACACTTCTAGACTGTTCTTAGCTCATTTTCTAGATCTATTCTATAACATAAAACCATTAGGCACATCCCAATCCTCCTACTAATTGAACTATTGTATCTTTTATTCACTGGTGAAACTGTAGTGATTTCAATTCATCCATGGTTTTACTATTTCAATAATGTAATTATAATTTTTTTTCACTTTTGAAATATCAAATATAATTTCTCATTTCAAATAAATTTTTATAAAATATTTTATATGGGTAAATATAATACTTCCAATTGAATAATTAAAAATTATCTATGTCTACTGAGTAAGAACATTGTTTTGGAAACCATAGTTTATATAAAAACCACTATTATAGTCCATGTCTATCACGTACTTATTTATATATTTGAAGTTTTAGATTTTTATTATCATAACAAATCCATTATCTCAGTCACATATTCACAAAACCATCAGTATATAAAAACAATGTACCATGTGTATGATTCATATCAGATATTTAACCTAATGATTCAACTTTTTTTTGATGAACTTGTGATAACGCTTCATATCCATTATCCTTTATTAATTCATAATACTGAATTCCTCCACCTATTTTCACCAAGTATTATGGTATTATTTTGTTCTGGCAAACATTTTTTCTTTTTCAAACATTCATCATAAAAGATATTAGTATCTGAAATAGATATATTATGATACCATATTAGTTATTATATAAATAAATAAACAATAATTTCATAAATGTTACTTATTATTTCAATGAAATCACTTCTCGTAATTTTATTATCATTCAATGACTTGAGATAAGTCTTGATATCATCAGTTCAACACCAAATTTGTATTGACTCCATTTGATATTTAAGATCAAACTTTGAAAACACCTTAAATTTAGATCACATTCTTTATAATTAATAATTACCCATTGTATAATTAAAATTGAAAAGAATATTACTAATGAATTGTAGTTTTTTGTAACCACATGTTGAGTCAAATTTGGGCCTTGATATCATTTTCTTCATTAATGATACAAGTCAGAAAATTAAATAATTAAGACTACAATGATTAAATGTTTCTAATTTTAGCACATACATAACTTCTCGCTCACATACCTCTTCTTTCAATTATTATGAATCTTGTTATATATATATATATTCATTTAGGAGTATCACCCCATGGATCATATATCACCCTCAAAATGTATAACACAAAATAATAATATAAGATATATAATTACATAGGGATATGGGAACATCTGATATCCTCAAGTAAAAAATATTGGTTTATCATTATAAAATAAT
The DNA here is from genome assembly GCA_963277665.1 of Viscum album. Classification (NCBI taxonomy): domain Eukaryota; kingdom Viridiplantae; phylum Streptophyta; class Magnoliopsida; order Santalales; family Viscaceae; genus Viscum; species Viscum album. The sequence continues at coordinate 733,273,368 of OY728155.1, forward strand.
CCTCGAGATTTAATCTAATTCTAATGATATTTTTTTGAAAAAATTCGTGTTCATACTTCACTTCAAATGTTTCAACCATAATTCTTCTTTTTACATGCCTCGATATTCTAATCCTTTAAGAGTATCATCTCTTTATAACTAGATTCCTCATTCAATGAACTATATGTGAATTCTTTTCCATAATTAATTATCTATTTAATAAAAAATATATTGATCATTCAATCATTTCTTTATAGTTGTATGGATTAAACCTCTTAATATAGCCTTATGTTTTTATTCTTTAATGGACATAAAATAATCATTTTTTTTACAATATATTATTTTTTTGAAAATCCATCCATATTTATTATAATGGGAACATAATAATTTATCATATAATGTAGAAGTATTTCATTCACATAATCCTTGATGACCATATGAGTAAAACCTTATTTTTTTATACAACCTCTTTGATATTTTCTCCTCCTTCCAGGAAGGTTGGTTTGTATGAGAAAACCTTGGTACATGATTACTCCTCTACTTTCATCCTTAATTATTGTCTTCCAAATACAAGTCTTTTTTTGACTGTAATATATTTTATATTATTTTAATAATTTCTATATTTTGTCATAAGATCATGAAAACTCATCTAAGAACATTCATTACATTGTTTTTAGTGGTTCCTTTAAATAGGATTCCATGGATGTGATATATCATTAAGTGTAGTGTAGATATTGAGATGAGACTGTAAGGGTAACCCCTAAACTAGGGTTTCTCATATCACTGACAGCCTCTCTTCGTCTAATGTTGGTTGTGGAACATTCTCATCACTTTTTCTAGGAGATCATGAAACATGCGGTTCCTTTCTCAATGGTGACAACGCGATGCTTGGTAAGTTGAGTTCCAAGTGGTTCGGTCCTTATTTTGTGACTAACGTTTTTCCTTATGGTGCAGGGGAGATTACACAAGAGGACACTGGAAGGAGCTTTTCAGTCAATGGGAAATGTTTTAAGAAATACATTGAGGGAATTCCTATTGATTCAGTGGATTTCATCACTTGGAATGACCCCATCACCACTTGAGCATATCGGGTTGTTCCAAACCCATTCACTTTTATATTATTTTTCCTAATTAATATTATAAATTTCATGTGCATATATCATCTCATAGGTTCACATTGAGGAAAATGAAATATTTTAAGTGTGGGGGAGGGGAAAACATTTTGGGGTAGATATTTTGGATTTTCATTTGTGTGTTTAATGTGTATTTTCTATTATGTTTTTGGATAAAAATTTAAAAAAATATCAATAAAAAAGGAATAAATATATCATGTAACATTCTCATGTGGAACATATAAAAATTTAATGTTTCCCAAATTAATTTTTATAAATATAATCATAAGTAATATTTCATCATCAAGGTTGACTTATATAAAAATTGAAGTCGTCAATGATATGAATGGTTGTGTCATTATAAAAAAATTTAGATTTTGACATCATTATTTGTGATATTCGTTCATTAAAAAATGTTTCATTGAATTCACCACACAATTTTTCACACAATCATGGCTTGTGAGTTTCTCTTACCCAGATGAATGTATATTCAATGTAAGAAATCCCCTTCACATTATAACAAGGTCTTTACATAAGTTTGTTTCTCTTTAAGTCATTTCTATCACTCTACCATATTGACCTATGCATGTGCACCTAATATCTTACTGTGGTACGACCTCTAAAAAATAAAAATAAAATTAATAATTAAAAAAATAGTCAATAAAGAAGTTCGTGAATAAATATACAACATGTGGGGATATTTAGGTCGGGAGCTCATGGTTTGACTCTAGGAATGCTTAAATAAGTGGTTTTTGGAAGTTAATTGTAAAGGATGTTGAACATGTTCAGTTGAATAGAATTAAGAAAGGAGAAAAAAATTTATTGAATTGAATATGCTAGATAAAGGGTGGAGAGATAGGCTTGGAATGGTTGGCACACACACACGTGGAGAATTAGGGGCATGGTAGACCCATGATTCTTTCTCTATGATTGGTGGTATGAATATCACTGGAATTTTTTTTAAAACAATTTTTGAGACAATTAATTAAAATTTTATTGATATTGAATCTTTATTTGATTCTTACTTTGCCTATATTTTCACTCTGGATTGAGAAATTTGAATTTTCAGATCTTGTCACAATTTTTTTGAATACATGATATAAGGTTTTGCCCAAGAGTGAAAATGGCTAGGTGTGGGGGAGTTGATAAAACAAATTTTTATTGAATATTTTATTTATAATAAATAATAAAATTTCCTCACAATGGGTTAAATATGTTTATTTATAAAATATTTGGGATTAGATCATTCATTTGAAAATTTGATGGAAATTCTAGTTTTACCCTGTATAGTGCACTATAGTATTTTGAAGATAAATATTTTAATATTTATTATTCAAACAAGAAATTTTGTAACTATGTTCCTGAATAAATGGTAGAAATGTTTTGTTCATAAATGTGGTGCTAAATCGTGCATTCAGTTGGACTATATAGAACATGAAGCCAAAGGTGGGATGGGCCCATCAGATTGGACATTGGTTCTGTATTTGGCCCATTACTTATTTATACGAGCTTTGAATGGGCCCAACATTTTATATGAGATCTCCAAACTAATTTTCACAAATCATTCTTTTGAAAGAAATACAGCTGCACACGTTTTGCAGGTCAAATTGGCGGTGAAGTTTGGCTCAAAATATTTGGTCGAGATTCCCCATTCCCACTTGAAACCTCTTTAAAACTATCCTTCCCTCCACACTATAAATTAGTGTTTTCCTCATTTGGATGGGTTCTGATGTGATTTAGGAATTTGAGGCCAGAGGATAAGTGCATCCACTCTAATTATACAGCCATTTAAACAAGGGTAGCTCTTGAAGCAAGGATACCTTCGACAAAGCCTTCTTCTTCATCTTCGTGTTGTAATGTTTTTATTTGTCTAATAAAATTTTTTGTTCTTATATTATTTATTCTCATTTCTTCTATTTTGTTTAAATTTATTATTCTCTTAATCTTCCTAATTGTGAAGGAATTATGAGTAGAAACGAGACTAGGTTCTACCCTCTCTAAATCATTGCAAAAGAAAAACGTTTCTTCAATGACTACACCGCCCATGGAAGTATAGTTCTATTTAGTAATAAATCTACCTATGAACTTATTAATTCATTTATTTTGAATCAATGAGATTCTGTAATTCATATAATACGATATATTAATTGATTTTTAATTTTAAATGAAACTAAGCAAGCAATTGAACAATAAACCCAAATCACATGAGGTCGAGAATTGTGTGAATTGTTAGAGCGCGAACATAATTAGTAATTCAAAACCACATGGTATCAATTTTAAGTGTAAAAATATTATCTCTAAACTCAATTAATTCTAATTTATAGAGAGTATATGTGCCTTAATTTACCATTGAACATAAGCGATCTTTAGAACATCAATCCATGTAGGGTTCTGCGATTGCATGTTTTGAAGTTAGCCTAGGGTTAAATTCACTTCATCTTTGTGGTAATGTTAATTCTCCTATTGTTCAAGATTTAAAAATTAAGGGATTATAATTATGTTTATATTAATTTAAATGATATTGATTAAAAATGATTGAACAGGTAGATTTTGATCAATTATTCCTTTTCAAATATTTTCTAAAAAAATATATTCTAGTTGTGTCCTTTTAATCGAACATTATTCCAAAAAAAATTATATAATCTTATTCTAGAAAACACCTTCTAGATTTATTAATGGTAAATAATCCCCACATCCTTTCAAGTAGTGTTTTTATCCAATTTATGTTATTCTCAAAATACCTTTAGTAAGTTTTCAAATTTACTTCCTTCTTTGAGAGATGACTTTGGTCCGCCACTCCACTACACCTAAGTACCCAAAAGCCTCTAATCATTTGAGTGCACCCATGACAATGCCTTTCACTATTCCCAGTTTTTTTAATTATTCCTAAATATTCATATTATTCCAATTTATTATTTTTTATTACTAATTATTTCTAATTATTACTAATTATTACTAATTATAACTAATTATGACTCATTATAACTAATTAATACTAATTATTACTAATTATTAATAATTATTACAATTTATTTCTATTTATTCCTAAGCATTCCTAGTCATTCATAAATATTACTAAATATTACTTGTTATTACTAATTGTTACTAATTATTACTAATTATTACTAATTATTTCTAATTATTCCTATTTAATACTATTGATGAATATTTATGACAATGTTATTACTAATTATTAATATTTATTACTATTTATTTCTAATTATTACTAATTATTACTAATTATTCATATTTATACCCATTTATTCAAATTTAATCCTATTGATTCCCATTTATTATTATTTATTTATATTTATTTCTATTTATTACTATTTATGACTAAATATTTCTAATTATTCATAATTATTACTATTTATTTGTAACTATTACTAATTATAACTTAAAATTACTAATTATTCTTATTTATTTATATTTATTACTATTTATTAAAATTTATCCTTAATTATTCCTAATTTTTACTAATTTTTATTAATTATTACTAATTATTACAAATTATTTCTAATTATTACTAATTAATAATATTTATTCGTATTTAATTCTATTTATTACTAATTAATACTAATTATTCTTATTTATTACATTTTATTACAATTTATTACTATTTATTACTAATTATTCTTATTTTTCCAAATTATTCATATTATTCCTATTTATCACAATTTATTCCTAATTATTCTTTGTTATTTCTAGTTATTACTATTTATTCATAATTATTTCAAATTATTACTATTTATTACCAATTATTACTAATTATTATTATATATTACTATATATTACTATTTATTTCTGATTATTACTAGTTATCCCTAATTATTACTAAAGATTCCAAATTATTCTTTATAATCACAAATTATTACCAATAATTACTAATTAGTACTAATTATTAATGGTTACTATTTTTATTATTTATTATTAATAATTCTAATTATTACGATTTATTACTAATTATTACTAATTTTTACTAATTGTTACTAATTAGTAACTAATTATTATAAATAATTACAAATTATTGAAAATAATGACTAATTATTACTAATTATCACTAATTATTACAAATTTTTATAAATTATTCAAATTTATTACTAATTATTACAAATTATTAATATTTATTACCAATTATGACTAATTATTACGATTTATTACTAATTATTACTAATTATTGCAATTTATTACTAATTACCGCTAATTATTACTAATTACTAAAAATTATTATTAATTATTACAAATTTCTAATAATTATAATTAATTATTCATAATTATATCTAATTTCCTTTAATTATTTATAATTATTACTAATTATCACCAATTATTACTAATTATGTCAAATTATCAATGATTATCAATAAATTTTATAATCAATACTATTGACTATAAATTAATAATAATTAATATAAAAACTATTAATCGACACTAACTAATATTAATCATAAGAAATTATTTGTAATAATAAATAATGAAAAACAAAACATTCTAATTCTAATGTAAATGAATTTCGACTAATTAACAATAATTACATCTAATATAAAATAAAATGAATTAACTAAAAAATAAAAGAAAAAAATAAATATCATAAAACCAAATCATTCGTCGGATGTCAGACTTGAATATTGATCTGATGTAGAATATTAAACTTTTTCACCCTTTTAAGAGGGGAAGTGAGAGTAGAGATGGAGAGAGGGGTAGAGAAAGGAGTGGAATGAGAAAAAATTGGGTTGGGGGCATATATATATTTGATTATTTGTGACGGGTGTATTTGCGAGGAAAGTCCCATCAGAAATAGAGTTAATTGCGATGGATATCATCACAAATACTCTCCCTACTATTAATTATGAGTGGCATATAAAAAGGTATTTGTGAGGGGTCTCATTGAATATACTCACCCACTAACATAGTATTTGCGACGAGAGATTAACCACGTCAAAAAGACTAAAAAAATGCCACTGGGTATTCTTATCGGGTACAAACACCCATTGCAAATAACCATCTCGTGGTTTTGTGCACAACCTGTGCCAAACCGTTTATGACGAGAACCCTATTCCTGTCACAAATAGGCAGTTATTTGCTATAAGGATTGGGTCTCGTCACTAATAATATCTACTGATGGACTTTTTGCGATGTGTCCCCTCCATGTCACAAATAGCCCATCACAAATATTCATTTTTATGTAGTGTTTGGTCTTAGACTGACGGTGGGCCCCAACATTACATAATCCCTCGAACCATTGATAGGTCTCGTGAGACAAAATAGTTGGTAAAAACCCCTTCTTTGGGGTTTCCAAGAAGAATCTGACGGGATTTTACCCAGATACCTAAATCGTCTTGAAAATATAATGGTTCATGTGCCAGATACATGGCTTCCAATAAATAAGCATTTTCCTCATTTAGTTCCAGATTCTTCCTTTCCCTATGGTTTTCACTATGAAAAAACCTATGGATGAATTATCATTATCAATGTATTGATGGAATGTGTTTTTCAGATAATTTTCCAAACTATAATGACTTTTCCTTATTTAATTTTCTTCACTTATTATTGTTTCATATAACCTCTACTGAGTGTTTAAGATCACCCTTTCGTTTGTTTTCCTTCCCCATGTTGTGATGATGAAATATATGAATAAGTTATAAGAAGAAGTTCATTTTCTTTTATTATGTTCTATGTTTAATTTCCAATATAATAAGGCAACCATATGTGTGTCTAGTTATTCAAGACTACTAAATTGATTGGTCTTTGGTGATGTGATCTATTGTATTTATTCAATTGTAATTAAATTAACTCCAAATCTGGGCAACTGGGGTTGGGGTTGTTAATGTTTATTTAATTAAATAAAATATTATATCATTACCACATCCTCAAAAAGTCTCCTCTGACTGTTCGTCAAAAAATGACAAACTTTATGTTATGCATAGGGTAAACCCCATGTTCCCAACATAATTGTGTCCTTATATTTTTTATTCCATAATCCAATCAAAAGTTATTCTACAATTACTGAACAACTTCATGCTCATGATATAAAATATTCAATTATTTGAACATTACTACACTAAGGGTCTCCGGGCCATTTAATACCCCTTTGACTCAATGCCCAACTTCAAAAATATTCTTAGAAATATTCCAATGTCGGACTTAGTTAACTCAAAGTCATTACACTATCCCCATATTTATCTTTTCATCTTGAGTAGTGAAATATTATTCACAATGGGGGAAAATGATCTCAATTGAGGTTTCTCATGCTATTTGGAAATAATAACTTAGGGGAAACACTAGCCCATGAAGGGTCCTCCATGGTCAAATCCCAATCAGAATCGGGAATATAAATATTCCTCTATAAACTTACTATTCAACTCAAATCATGTCAAAATAATGAAATAAGGTGAAATGGTGTCTCCGATAATATGATTGGTCGGAGAGATCCCATAAACTAGTCTAACAATGATCCCAAGGTCTAGTGTTACAGCATCACACTAACCCGATGAATAACATGAAGCAACAAGATTGTTCTCATCTTCCACTAGATGAACTATGCCCTCAACATCCAAAGCTTGCAACTACATTAGGACCAAAAATTATCACTCCTACTGGCTCTACCCAGTACACCAGTGAAATCAGGGTCCCCTGAATATTGACTAAATTGGGTATATAACAATGTTGGAGTGTCACATTAACCATGAAAATATGAAAACCTGATGAAAGTTCTTTATAACTTCAATTATTATCTCTACTATGAAAAAATATCCCTATTTATAAAGTATTAATGATGTAATGAATCCTCCTCTACACGTTATCTCATAGGGTTAATAAATCCATCATCAAGACTCAAAAGTTCGATTCACTGCACCCCTTCATAAAATCACTAAAGAAAATATCTAGTTGATATCCCTTCACACAGGACATCAAAAACATCATATCCTTTCTTTTCTCGCTTACCATGCTGAAAATGAATAGAGGTAACCACCAATAACTAGATACATGTTTATAAATTCTCAACCACAATGTTCAGCCATGTAGAGGTCAACTGTTTTGTTACATTAGGAAAAATATTGGACTAAAACCTTCACTATGAGCATCTTCTTCTAGGGTCACACCGTTGGGTGTATTTCACACTTTTATGACCATACAGAACTTGAAATTTCAGAGCATGTTCATAATCCATACTCAAGTGCATCATGTATAACTCTATCACTAAACTCAGGAGGGAACCATCAAAAAAGCCTACAAAAAACCGATCTAAGAAGGGTTGAAGGATTCAGTCCACATGTCTCTCATCTCCCACTTAGGTGAACAACCAACTGGTTCCCATGTTATAAAACAATTTCTTAAAATTCCATTCTTTTTAATAACTCAAAATGTACCTCATCCCAAAAAAATGTATATGGAGGCCATACAATACTTCCAAAAAAATATTGAGGTATTCCCTGAGTTTTAGTCTATAGAAGCCCAACTCTTAGCAGAACGGTAAACCTGGAACATCCTCATAAATAAGTCCTCAACGCCACAATTACTATAAGAAACTAATATCTCATAACATATGATGATCCAGGGGCCATATGATCAAACTAATTATAATTTTTTATATATTACCTCATATGATATCATTATGATCCTACTAGGTTCACTCCTAAATAAGTGATGAACTCCATCGCAAGATAGATACATTTCCTTACCAACAAGTGGAAACTTTTAGTCATGGATGGTAGGAAACCAATCCACAGTAATGAAACACATCATAGGGTATATGTACCACTATAGAAAGATTCCATACAAAGATTTTCCTTTACCAGATTAATCCCAAACTACATATAGGAGTGCATGAACTCCAACCCTCTCTTATGTTGACTAAAAGAACAGGTGTCAAGGAAAAAGGATTGAATGAAATCACTAGGCCTCTAAATGGGGATACAATCAGAGAAAAGTGGATCATGAGTATTCAAATACTATTGGAACTATAAGGACACATTTCTTAACTTGAGAAACAATCTAGACTTCCAGATAGAAAGGCCTTCTTCCGAAATTTCATCATTTCCCTTGTCTACCTATTCACCCCAACTAAGGCCTTCTATAATACAACAATACAAAAAACCTCCTAGAATAAAAAATTCAAAGGAACTCATCCACCAGACCTTGAAAATATTCAAAATGGGTGTAACTAAATCTTCCACAAGATTTTTTTATCGCATCCTAAGAACATATCTCAGTGTGAAACTAATCCCTCTTCCATGTGAGCCTAAAAAAAATTCAAACATCACCATCAAAGGGTTATATTAATTCCCTAATCACCCTATATATTACAGTAGGACGATGTAGAAACGAAAGGGTTTATCATGAATATATATAACAATATAGACAAAAAATTAGAAAGGATATAGATTGTAAATAAAATAATCATCATACCCTCCATGTTATAGGTCCATATGGCCTAAAATAATCCTAACCTCTATCCTCATACTCCTTGGGCATTCCACAATCCACCTGGGCTGGTGGGGGAAATATATCAAACAGACTTCAAAATCCTGAAGCTCCCTAAATTCCTCATCTATGTTTTGCATCATGTGTAACTCCATTATTGTTCTATTGTATCTTATAGGAAGGTCCATCAACTATCATCCTATCAACCTCATGATGGGTTAAATAATCTTGTGTGAGGTATTCAAATCCATCACAAGTAGTATAAATCCTCTCCCACAGTTTACAATATCTTTCATAGGAACCCCCATATATCAAAACTACATCCTAGGATAATATCTCAAAGCATATAGAATGCATGAATCATTTATCCTTTCATCTGCTTCCTGGTACCAATGTAGTATCTCATGTTTTCCCAAAACAAAAAAGATAGATACTTCGTAGTCATAAATCTATCCACTACTATAGCCCCTTCAAGAACTCCAGAATAAGTAGGAATGAAATGAAATATCATTGGCGCTCTGATATCATGGACTAAGATCATATTAAAGATAAGTTGTCAAAATATGTATCTCTTGCCACATACAATAAGTATCATGATAGGTCTGTCAACATCACCTAAAACTCTTCCCTTGTCATGCTACCCAGCTAAATCTACAGAACCACAGTGATACACATTGGTATCATTGTGGTTGGATAAAAATATTTTACAAATATATACTCAAAATCAATCCAAGTGAGTATCATCTCATCATGGTTCTATATGACCAAAATATAGCACCACAGGACTAATCCATGCAGTAGACTCACTACTAGGATCACTATCTAATCAGGAGGTGTCCTCAGAAGGTGAAAAGTGTGTGTGAGTGCCTCAAGCCAGTCATCATCTTCTTGAGTGTCTAGATAACCCTAATACCTAGGATATTTTTTCTTCTAGAACTGATGTAGTGAACTCTGCCTACGTTTATCCTGATCTTAAACTATTGTCACAACATACCTCTCAAGGGGTGGTGGTGAAACTAGAAAACAAGACAGACGTACCACCTCATATGTAGACCCCTCTATAGAAATGTAATTATTTAGTGGTTTATCAAGAAAATAATTTTAAGGAACCCTAGATAGTTTTTTTCATTTTGTCATTTGAAAATAAAATCAATACGCCTCACGATCAAAGTGTATATTTGGGGAGATGACTCAAGGAGGACATGGAAAACATAATCCAATCATACATTATTCATGTAAAAATGTTTCCCAACTACCATTACCAACATGTTTTTAGTCAATAAGTAGGTTACCTAAGTCTTAGTGAATGGATTCGTTGTCCTTAACACAAATATTGGAGTCTTTGTCTTGTAATATAAACTCAAAACAATTTAACGCATTCTCTATTAACCCATAACAGGCTCAAAAATAGATATATCTAAACATTGGACCTATGGTAGTACCTGTTCTGATTGAACTCTATAATAACATTACCAACTAGGGCCTTCTTAGAAGGAAGAAGGCTGCTACACTACTACACTAGTCCCACCTCTTGTAGGGCAAGGGATAGAGATTGTCAAAAATTATTCCTATAACACACATTAGTGGGATTAGCTTATGGTACAAGTACACATGGACACTCATCCATCTCCTTGAAACTACACATAGAAAATAATAAAACTAAAAACCAAAATTCAAGCATAAATATGCTGCACAATTAGAGTATTGAAAGCAAAAGATGTGAAAAATAAATTCCTACCAAAAACATCAAAAGTATCCAACATGCTTAGAAGGAGGGGACTGCTGTCAAATGAAACCATAATTACTCACTATAGTCAGTCTAGCTATCCATGCTACTCCAACTCTAGGTCCACCAAAGACTCCAATGAATGTAATTCCATCTTCATAAGACAAAAAATGTATAGTACTATCACATTTATGGGTGATTATAATAATACCTAGTAGGATCCAAAAAATATTATAAAATAAAAGGGATAAACATGAAGGAAAAGTGCCCCTCGATCCAAAGACCGAGGAGAAAACCCAAGAAAGAGAGAACAAGAAACTCCATCTCAACCGTTCTTAGACTATACATGACTAGTGTTTTCATATACACATGGAATTTCAATCATGATATGTGAAATAAATGTATACTTTCCTATAATATCCTATATATACTCATCTCAGACTCCAAGTCCCATGAGGTCCCAACCTCACTTTCTTCCATAAGATTCTAATTGAGGCTCAAGGTATCATTAGTCTGTAAGTACTGACTCAAAATCCCTTCCATAATTGATGGAAGTTATCTAAGAGAACGTAATCATTAGGTAATATCTTTTATCCCCAATGGCACTCATATGATAGATCTCACTCATCAGGTATCAATAAGCTAATGGAAAGTCCTCAATATCTGAGATAGCATTTATTAGAGAGAATATACTTATTGGGTATCACCATGAATGAATTAACACTCTCATATTTCTGATCATGAAAATAAACAATGATATCCCACCCATGTATCATGGGGACTCCACAATACCTACGAGAATAATAATGATCTCATCACACTAATAGGGGATACACTAAAGTCAACTGGGGGATATCAGCAACCCAATATGGAACATAAAAGAACATAACACTTAGATAGAGGATCACAAGCAGGACTCCATGGGGATACTGTAAACCCTACAGAGACTTTTAACAATAATACATATATAAGGGATCACACCTAGGTCACATTGTGGATGCCAAAAACACAATTCTAAAACAACAACTATATAGAGGATCATATAGACGTTGTTGCTGCAAACCCCACTAAAACCACCTTCCATATAAGTTATTATATTCTCAACGATACCAAAAACCCTAATAGGAAAAAATTATAGATAGGGGATTTATTCCTTGAAAATTATGGTCATGAAGATACCATGGAACCCACCAAGGGAAGATAATATGATAGAGGATCTCTACCTGGCCTCCCATAGGGATTCACAAACTATATCCAAACCCATCACGTAGAGTGGATCATATTCCAATACTAATGATGTATTTACACTCTACACCATCTTAGGAAAAGAATAAGATAACCCACTCAACCAATACAAGTTCACATGAAATTTAAATAAGTTTCCCACTAGTGTCACCTCACGTCGTATCTTTCATTCCAAAACCATGGAATCTATCGCATTCTATGTGAATAGCTACCCAAGATATGCTAATCACAATACTATATCAGAGTTTTGAAGATGGAGATTAATGTGGAATAATTCTCTAAGGTGAGTACACTATGTTTTTCCATAGTAAACATGATAACTCTTACAACTGACACCTGGCCATGTCCCCTCCCGGTATAAAATATATATAGGAAGGATACCTGGTGTGTACCCCATTTCATGCAATGTGTGACCTCATCCAAATCATTGGGAGTCTTCTAGCCCACACACGACCTGGATGACCATTTTTCAATACATAGAATGCACCACTGGTATATGGCAAGTTCTGCATAAAGGGGATATAGAAATTTCCTTCGGCATGTGACTGTGTATCAAAACATCAACCTATTACGACTAGCAGTGTACTACCACATGATCATGTAACCTAATATGGAGAATATGGAAATGTTTCCTACTGCATTTACATGGATTATTACCTTGAGTGTACCCCATGTACATAGTGTATAGTCCTGAAACGATCATCTTCCCCAAACGATAAGAACACATGATGTTTTCTTCTATAGTACACACAATATGACCAATATTTCCCAATATGAAATTCCTATGATCCTCAAGAAACCCCAAATTTTGACCTGAAGCCCAAATATCATCCCTAGGTGATCTCAAGTTATTTTCATAGGGCTCTAATAACTTCAAAACGCACATAAAAGGGGATTGGAATGTAATGATCATATATTTTATACTTCATGGTGAAATAGTAAAGCTTCAAGTTCAAAACGATGCTCAGATAAATTTACACATTGATTAAGGATGATCAACATCAAAAAATGGGGATCAGTGGGTCCTCCTCACTATGGTTCATCCACCACATAGGGGAATCATCCCCCTTCTATAGATAATACCCTAGGGTGGGGAGGATCTATCATTTTATTTTCTTAAAAAACAAATATATTTTTTCCTCATCAACCAAAAGTAGCCTATGATTGTTAATACGAATATGAAAACCTTTTTAAATTCAAATAAAAAAATAATTTCTCCGAACTCATCTATGTTTATTGATTTTTTTAAACACTCTAATAAGAGTTATAAGAAATTACTAAACAATCAAACATACAGGATATAAAATATTTAATATTTTTAACATGAATACACCATGGATCTATGAGGCCTAGATTACCACATCAACTTAGCGCAAGGCTTTAGAAATATATTTAGTTTCTTACATGAAAAAACCGAAGTCATTTAACATGGATCTCACTAATTGGGTCATGGATCATCCTAAAGAGTTGAATTTAACCCATGTGAGTATAATAGGGGAATGTATCCTCTACCCCTGGGATTTAGATAGTGTTAGAAATTTCTCCCATATTACTAGGGTAGGGATGATCTATCTATATATTATATTTTTTTTATTTCTATAGAGCTTAAATGTGCTACATATCCTCCTCTAGAGTTAGAAGTTTCACCCACTTTTTTGGGTAGGGATAGTTCCCCATCATTATAAGGAAGGGACCTTGAATAAATTTTGGTACTACAGAAATTGAAATGTGTAATGATAGTATATGTGTTTTTTTCCATGAAAGACTATACTTAAAGGATTGAGCACCTCCAATGATCCTATCCAGGTTATCTTCATTGAGGTATTTTCTTTTGTACCCTATGTATTATGTTATGAGATTATTCATCCTATAATGATTATTTATGTTTTATGACTATGGGGAATCCTACATGTTAGGTATATACCCACCCCTACATGGGATCAAATCACACATACTCTGTCATATATATATGATATGCCCTTTGAAAGAGTCTTAGTTGGACCAGGAGCAGGTGAAGCATAATAGTGCTCTGTAATTTTTATTGCTAGTGAGGGGCCCATATATTTAGTGATAGACACCCTTATTGTAGGTCAGATCTTATATCTAGATTTTTGGTTTTTATTTTACACTTTTATACTTCAATTACATTATATCATACTCTTTTTTGGGATTCCAGTAAGTCATTCATATGTTGTATTTTTACTAGTAGTTTACTTTACAACATTACATGGTGATTTTGATATGTGTTCATGTGTATACTTACAATATGGTATGAATTCCCAATTCTGTGATATTCCTACACGGTGATAGTTACCAGCCCTTGAATATTATATATGGGATTGGATTATCATATTTTTCTTTTAAATATTTATGTATTCCATAGTGTGATGGGTTGTAATAGAGTGGTATTAAAGGAATGATGTCTTAGGACTAGTGTGTAGAGATAGTTTATTTGTGAGGTTGTTTTGGGAATTGGAGAATAGTTTTTTACTTTCTGGAGTCCATCACTCCGGATATGGAATCTAGTGATGGTGTAGCAACTAATTTATCGATACACAAGGACACTGAAAACCATGTTTCTAATTTAAAACCTAGGAATACAAGTTACATGGAAAAATAGTAGATACACCGTATAGTAATGGCTTGTTTCCCATGTCCTTGTTATGTCATCTCCCACAATTTTCTGATTTATCATGGTGTATCATTAATATTGATGGATTCTTCAGTGAAGATAACCATCATGGATACCACAATAAAATTGTGATCACGAAAACCCTATAAATACAACCATAGAGTTGGGACCAGATAATGAGATGGACCCTCTATATGGGAAGTGAGTAATGACTCAACACCTTGAGAAGCATCCTGAACCACCTATACAAGGTTAGGTGGATATTATATAAATATTTTATACTTATATGGTCCCAACGATCCCAAAAAATGAAAAATGACTGTTGAGTGTGCACCACATGTTTCAAAAAGAGAGACTGTCCACATTTTTTGGGTGAGATAGACCCCCCAAGTGGTAGAGGTCTTGCTAGATTTTATAATATGATATTTCATCATTTTTAGGACCCCTAATGATTGGATAGTGTTTCTACTAGGGAAACTTATCCAAATAGAATCTAGGTGTTGATGGAGTCTGATGACCCAGATGCATGATGATGTGACCCACTCTTGCATGGAGTTTGCTAATCTCTTCACATATGAGTAAATTCCATAGAACATGAAAGAAGTTTGTATTAAATAGGCTTTGAATCATTATTAGGGAATAATTATAGTCAAAATTTATATATAGTGGTTCATTGAACAATCAAACACTACATTGATTTGGTTCTTGACAGATACTTCTAGACATGGACCTCTGAGCTTGGTATTTACAAAGATGTCAGAGATATAATGATACCCCAATAAATTCCTTCAAATTTTGGGGCACTAGAGTGAGCAGTTAAAGAAGACTTTTTATTGGTTGACGGTCAGAAGGTTGTAGGAGGATCTAATAGTCACTTAGAGTTGGAGATGTTGGCTACATGAGAATCACAACATGATTTATGGTCTTGAAAATCATAGTTCCAACATACTATATCTTTTAATTAGGTATCAATGGCTCATGGTTCAAAAATATGATCCAATCTTTTGGGAAATGTCATGTTACTCTTGTGATAGGTGAAGCTATCTTATGTGGGATTGTCTATCTCATCAAATAGTTATAGATAGATAGGTAGTGGATGATCGAATTATGTATAGGGAGTGATGTTAGTGGTGTGATCCATATGGGGGATGATGTTTTATACTATTTGGGGTAATTATTGATGTAGGTAATCAATATGATGTACTACCACTACCCCCCCCCCCCATTATGGGTCCATTATAGGATCAGGGAGCTAACTGATGTGGAAAAGGATGGGTACAAATAGTGGAGGAATATGATCTAGTGCATCCCAAAATTAATTGAGGTCTTATATAGGTCTTATCTCATTTTGACTTAGTTTTTATAGAAATAGGTGTGAGATATTCTACTATTTAAGATATACATTATTGGAGACTTAGATATTTCAGTAGAGCCTGTAGCTTGACCCTTACGGCTAGAGACATCGACTGGATGAGATTCAGTGATTACAAACTTATGTAGATAGTGTGACCTCACCATTGTAGGATAAGGATTCTTATGGAGTTTATTTATATTTGTGATGTGACCTTGTGATGTTATTATATTAATGTATTCTATCTCAACACTCAATACATCGATTAACTATTATACGTGAAGGATGTGTTTCATTATGGTAAAAGGGATGATATTTTCAATAATTGGAGAGAAGGATTATCAAGAAGAGCATGATGTGTTCAAAGGTATGTTGTTAAAATTAGTAAACTAACAATTGGATTTCATGAACATTAGATCATAGGATGTTATGGGTTTATAATTACCTTTATTTTTGTAGGAGTACAATGTTTTCTTCCCCGACTATCCATTGAGATTATAAACATAGATAAAGATTAACTTCATCACAGAAATACACTAATGGACTTCCTTGATATCTATAAAATCCCATTATATGGCCCCTATAGAAAAGTAATATTTTTTTCTCTTGTTGCAACAGATGTTGAGAAAGGGATTAATCAGACCCAGTGTGTCATGTATGGTATACCTAGTGTTGTTCACCAAGAAGGTGGATGGAATATTGACTCCATAAATGGATTATAGCTTCCTAAACTAGTGAATATCAAGAAGAAGTATCAACTAATGAGAATAAAAAACCTATTCCACCAGCTGAAAAGAGTTTAGCGGGTCTCGAATATTTAACTCAAACCAAGTTAGCACCAGCTCCAAATTTGAGTGAAGGATGTATTAAAGAATATATTCTGACATCTCTACGCCCACTATGAGTACATATTGATGTTTATTTTCATGAATAATTATTCAAAACGTTTCATGGGACTCATGAACAATATCTTTTATAAATTTATAGACTAGTTTGGGGCATCCTTCACAGATGAAATCCATTTTTACTCCACATTAGGGGATGTTAATGTGATACATTTAAAGATGGTCCTAAAAGAACTATAGGTTCATAGAAATTATGGGAAGATCATGAAGTGTTAGTTATTGATTATATATGTAAAATTACACATAAATATCTTCATATAGGATGAAATATCCATGGTACTATAGGTGAATGAGGAAGTAATTTCTTGGGAACCACTCAATAGTGCATTGGAGTTGAAATGATTCCTTGGGTTTGTTGTATATTACCAAAGATTCATGATCGATTTATCTAGATTAATGGAACCATTCAATGCCTTTAATCAAAATAGATAGACCATAATAAATCCCCAAAAATTATAGTTTTATTTTAATGTGTTATGGAAGAAGATGATGAGAACCCCCATTCAGAGACTTTCATAGGACAAAGTTGAGTTTGTTGTGTGTTGTGACTCCACCAGAGATGGGATTCATTGTGTTATGATATAGGGGAATACAATGATTTATAATGGGTCTTAATAGTTGATACCCCATGATAATAATTAAATTATCCATTACATGGAGATAGAAGCATTGATTTCCACCTTCATGACTTGGAGACACTATCTTATGGGAGAGAGATTCATCATTTATTTTGATCACACGAGTAAGAAGTATATATTCTATTGGAAGGTTCTAAACATGAGGCTATAAAAGTTTCACGAGTTCTTAAATGGGTAAGATTTTTATATATTATACACTTTGAGGAATGGTAATATGATAGTAAACACTCTTAGTAAAAATCACATTCAAATTTGATAATGAGGTGTTAGAGTAGTTGGACTCATTGGATATTTAATTTATGTTTGGGGTTACAGAATCATAAATCCAATCGATGGTTCTTATCCCTATACATATTCAGTGCTTTAGAGAGGAACAACTTAAAGGTATCAATTACATGGTCTTTAGTGAACAAATAATTATAAAAATTCTATAAATCGATTTTTCAATGGTGTGGATAACATCATAATTTTTCAAGGATGAGAGATTGTGCCAATTTCACTATAGGAGGAGGTGTTGATGGAGTCTTGTACACCCAATTACCAGTACGTCAAAGAGTGGAAAGCAGAACTGGGATATATGATGTTAGTTTTAGTGGTATTTGACGAAGATGAGTGTCCTTATGTTCATATCTTATTGTTCGGCCTCACTATAGGTGAAGGTTGAGCACCTGGATCCTGTGGGTTTTTCCCATTCCATTGCAGTGTTGGGGTGGTTGCAGGATTGAATCCCCAAGGATTTATTTATTATGCATCCATGATCAGCAGGATGTCACAACACCATCTAGTTTATCCTTGAACTACTCCCAATTTTGGTCCACTTACTTTTAATTCAATAATAATCTTTAATAGAGGGATTGGGATGATGTTATGTGAATGAAATAATTCATCTTAACTAAGTCCCCTAGATGATTGTTTTAGATGGTGACACTCTTTTCACATGCCGATTGTGGAGAGGATTATAAGAGGAATTTGGGAATCAGTTTTGGTTGAGAAAAAAGTTCCACCCTGAGATGAATGACCATAATGACCAGAATATTCTGGTCTTGGAGGATATGTTTGGAACTTACATGTTACATTTTTTTTGTTGCTGGGAAGATAATATACCCTTGGTGGAGTTTTCATAAAAAAATGATACCACTTCAACTTTAGTATGGATCCAATTGATGCCCTATATTTAGTAAATTCTAGTCATCATTATACTAGTTAGAGATGGTAGATTTTAATGTTATGGGACTACAGATAATTAGAGAAATGAAAGAGATATTGATGCCAACCTAGAATGGATGTGTATTTCCCAGAGTCCTTAGATGTATAATGTATACTAGCGATAGAGGCCTTTGGAGTTTGACAAGGGAGACCATGTGTCCCTCAAGGTATGATGTCTCAAATGATTTCCAATATTAGGCCAAGGTGTAACTCTATCACCAAGGTTCGTCAAATATATTTATATATTTCTAATGGTTGGTGGTGTAGAATATGGCCTTGCTTTACCATCATAGTAAGATTAGATGTAATACATCTTTTACATGTCACGGCTAAGGAGATTTGTTCACTATCAATCATACGCTTTTTATTAGGTGATTTGGATATTGGGGATGGATCTGCATTCATATAGTAACAGACATTGATCAAGGATTAGTAAAACAATATAATTTATTGGAGACTGATTTCTTTGGTGTGTTTGATGGTAGAATAAGAACCTCCATGGGACTATATAGGAGATTGAGAACTACATGCAAGCTCTATTCTATCAACTGACTAAATATTTCTAATTTTTGGGATGAAAGGAGATGAATGTGGAGATAAATTAATGAATTATGTTTTTTGTTTAATACATTTTAATATATTAAATAATACATTTTGAGATAGTCCAAATTTCAGTATAGAATTATGAGCCCTTTTGGGGGTATGATATTGATATATAAAATAAATATAATATATAATATATGATGTGAATGTACGTTTTTAGAAATAATTTAATAATAATAAAATTGTGTCTCAAATAAGAAAACTGGGACCACCATTAAATATGGGATGCATGTTTTACCATTGGCACAAAAAAAGTTTGTCCATCATTAGATATTTCAGTAGAGTTCAATCTCTAACATATGTTAGAAAAAAAAATAATTAAAAAAAATATATTTATTTATATATTATATAATTTATTTCTAAACCCAATGTATCCTCCATTTAAACACTATTATATAAAATATATAGTGTTATATATGAAACATTGTGTGATTGAGGAGAAGGGATCATCACTGTTGGGGTGACTTTTGATGATTAGATGTTGGTGGATCGATGACTGATTATCATGATACCACAAGTATTGTCACCAATGAATGGGATACTCGATCTCATTAATATAAATGATTTATAATATTTATTCACTAAATAAAAATCCAAAATTAATGTATAGAAATTGGGATATAAATGATTTATCATATTTATTCACTAAATAAAAATCCAAAATTAATGTATAGAAATTGGGTTTTTGGTTAATTCCCTTTTCTATATTATATTGATTAACACTGATTAATTCATTTAGAATTAAGTCATGGACTCTTCTTCACTGATATACCATCATTTATTTTTTCCCTATAATTAGAAATTGATATTTATTTTCAAACATAAGAAATTCCTCATCGAGTCATCGATGAAGTTTTACAAGAAAAACATGTATGAAATCAGTGTTCTCATTCTTTTTGTTAATGATTTTCCCTTCGTTCTCCATTTTTTGTTGGTGTTAGATTGGACAGTTCATTGACTATATCTGAAAACCCATTTTATTATATGTTTCATTTTTAGGGTTCCTTGTATTATTAGTGAAATAAGTGTGTATCAATTTTATATCCATGGAGGATCGGTGATAATGATGGAACACCAATGTTGTATTGAAGTATTTAATATTTTTGGGTTATATCATGGGAGTGGAATGTGGTGAAACAAGAGTAATTTTAATAGAAAGTGGTGGCTAGAATTTATCCACTAGCAAAAAAACAGGCTCAATAAATGTCATTTCAAACATTTATGGGAACAATTAGTTGTAAAATAAGTGGATATGGTTTTTCGGGTAGATACACATGCATATATATAGGTTTTAGAAAACCCAATAGAGATGTCATGTAGTTAAGAAGAAGAGAAACCATGGGGTCCCCTTGATACATTGATTGGGTTTCATTTGAAGTTAAGTATCACATTATGTGTGTCATATCCACATTTCTTGTTACACCATAAGATATAATCTCATTGTGTACCATTAAATGTATATAGACATGGACATAGACATGGGAATAATATTTAAACGTGGGAAGATTACAATGATAAATGCATAGAAAAATTATAGAGTGCCTAATTAAATATCTTTATGTTGTGTTTGATGCTTACATTACATGCATATTAAGAAGAGAAATTCATGTGAGATGACACGAAATAGAAAAAATTCAACATAGTGAGACACAACATGTTTCATGTTAAACATGTCCTGTGATTCTATAGAAGTTGGAAGAGTTTGTATGGTCATATATTTTTCCCCTCTTAGGCCCCATTGAGAGTCAGGTATCTCACCCAATGGGATTTGTATCTTCATAAAGAGTAGAATATCACCCAAATAATAATGTGTGGGGAATTGATCCTCTACATATAATATTTAAATAGAGTAAGTTATTTGAACCAAATTTCTAGGGTAGGGATACTCTATATATGGTTCATAATTTCACATTTATTGAGAGTTCAAATAGGAGACAAATCCTCCATTAGAGTTTGGTATTTATCCACTTTTATTTTGGAGGGATCCTCCATCAATATCAGAGGATAGTGTCCATAAAGAAATATTGATACTACATAAAGATAGAGTTAAAATGATATTATATGAATGGATGGAAAATATAAGTTATACTCTAAGGATTGAGTCTAACATATCATCATATGTTAGTTATCAATCTTATAATCATTCCTTATGTGGCCTATGTATTGTGTTACGAGTTAACTAAACCTCTATTGATTCGTTTATATTTTCTATTTTGTAGTGTCCTACTAGGTATGTATATACTCACTCCTATATGGTATTTTCCCACATAGGCCGAATCTTTTATTGATAAGAGGCCTCTTGATGGAGACCTAGGAGGACCATGATCTAGTGGATCATAGTGATGCTGTGTTGTTTAGATATTAGGTGAGTAGTCCTAACTTTCAATGATAGAAAGCCTTGTTACCGGTTGAACCTTATATCTGGATATTGGGCCTATATTTTCCTCTTTTATACCTTACTTCCATACTATCATACCCTTTTTTGGGATACTAGTTGCCCTTGAATACATTTTATTCTTACATATATTTTTAATTTATTCCAATTCATATCGGTTGTAAGATGTGTGCATTTTTATTGGTACATTAGTGTAAGGAATACGAATTCTAATATATGCCTAATCCGTACTCGTTGTCTTCTGCTGGCTTGTTGGAGTCCAACGTGGGGTGACACACTTTTCAAATGATTGTCCATGTGAGCCTCAATGGGTCGAGTCATATATGTTGTAATTTATTTTTCTAATGGATATGGTAAATTATCTTATGTATCCACCTAATATATCATTACATATCCCCTCCCAAAAATATATCAAATGAGATAGTACATTTTTGTGTCCCTTTGAATAGATCATCATACCATGGTTGAGAAATATCGTCATTGTTTTTGAAGTAAATCTACATTACTCCTTCAATGCTTGGTACCACCCCAAGCCCAATGATGAAATTCTGGATACAAATATCTTCCATTATAGTATATAAATATAGTAATTTATTTTAGTTATAATTTCAATATTGTTATGGGAGATTATATAGAACTCTTAAAATGGGTGGAACCACTATTTTGAAAAAACATGATATAGTGGTGAGATCTAATGTAATAATTATCTAATTGAAAACCAACATTAACATTACCCTTACATTGATATCTTCCTATCCTCAATAGAAATATAACATATTCCTACTTCATCTCAAGTACTTAAATATGTTCAATACAAAAATCCAATGACTACCACCCTTATTGGAAATGTATCTACTTATAATTCTCAAAAAATAACTGACACCAGTTGAATTAAACAACAAGGAATACATGATAGATCATATGTTGTATATGTCCATAATTATTTATATCTTTTATAATTGTTTAGAATGATCTTGAATCTTACAAATTTTTATACCTTGAAATATAGGTGAAGACCCTTTATTATAGTCCCCATGATTAGTAACTATATGAATTTTACATTATAAGTGTTTTTACACAATCTAACCTGCCTCTTAGAACAATCTCTATTGATCTTTATACATAGTATGTAGTTTTTTCCCATACGCCTTTCATTGAGAATTATTTCCCCCACCCTAGAATTATAGAGTTAATTTTTGGGAAATCATGGGGATTAATAAGTATATCATGCACATAACTTATCAAAAATACCACTACACACAATAATACACTTTTTTACATATGGATGACCCATGAATTTTTTGAAATAGAACATTTTCATTAAATAAAAAAAGTGAATATTCAAACTCTGAGAGGATTTATTCAATCATAAATGGTCATTAAAAACTTGAAAACCATAGATGAATCATTGGGAGCTTTAGAAAATGTATTCTTCATCATATACATGTCCTTGACTAAATTCCATTAAAGGAAAGGGTTTTTTAAATCCATTAGAAATATTTCATAATTATAATGAGATTATATTTAAAGAAATATTCTAATAGAGTTTTTCACTGTAACAGGTGAAATGGTTACTCCGTCATAAATATCATGAATTTTCAATAACCCGTTAGCATCTGGATTTCTTTTTAGATAGCCACTATACCATCCATGTTAGTTTTCTTATAGAAACCCAATTTCACTCTACGGGTCACACCCCTTCATATGAATTAACCAATTTCCAAAATTGATTGTCGTATTTGGAGATCATTTCAAATTATAGGGATTTTATCCAGCTCGAAGAATCACAAACCATTGTGCCCTCTTGGTAATTAATCAATCCATCACCAATAAATATTACACCATTAACATTTTCTATTCAAAATCCATATCTCTAAAGATCCTATCAATAATATCATACCTTCTAGGTTCTTATGTAACGTATGGTGGTTCTTCTTCAACATCACATTATAGAACTATATAATTTCCCTACATGGGAACACTTTTCTTTGTTGATCTTAAAAATATAAAATTTTAAATTTCATCATAATGAATCCTAGATTCTTGTGATTCTTATGAAGGAGGACACCATATTGGTCCACAAACACTTTTTTTCGTTGGTGTATAGAAATGATATCCCACCTTTTAATTATTATAACTAATAAATAAGATTTTTACTTATATAATTATAATATTAACTAAATAAAATCATCACATAAGTCATTAACTATCCAAAATAATCATAATAGACATGCCTAAGTGTTTCTTGTACAATACCTCATATGATTTTTTATTACATAATTAATTGAAAATTGGTTATGTACGAATGTATTTTTTTATAGGGAATATTATCAAAATTTAAATGGAATTCACACTTACTCATCATAGATCAAACCATGTCTAAAAGTGTATGACTACCCCTCTTAGACATAGTATTAAACTATATCATTATTGATTATGTGAGTTGAGGAATAATTACACAATCTGTTAAATGATTAGAGAAATGATGGATCAGATACCCAACCCCGCGATCAGAATAGATAATCCTAAAACTCTTTCCCGATTGGTTATGTACGTCATTTTGAATAAAATTTAACTTTTATCAATTATTATACTTATATCTCATTATAAAATCATAACCATCTAGACTAATGTCATCATTAAAATTTATAATGTACCAAATCACTAAACTTTTTTGAGTACTCATTGGTCCACTTACACAACTATGTATGAGTTCAAATGCTCCATGACCACACTCAATTTTTATAGTAAATTGTTCTTCAAAAAGTTTTACTAAAAACATATTTTTATTTCTCAAAAAATTAATTATTATAGGTAATTAATAACTGTATTTCCTTTGAGACTTTGAATGTATTCCTCATTTTTTATCATAGTAAACAATGCCACATGTAGGTGGGATTAGAATCAACCTTATACATCATATTCAAAATTTAGAATCAAATATAAAAATCCTATAAGTATAAAACATTTACCATATAACTAATACTTCAAAATATTCATTCATATACATAGATCAATTCTTGTTCATAATAATGAAAAAAATATCATCTTTTATAAAAATGATTTAAAAATAAAATTTATGTTTTTGAATAGAGTATAAAGATATTTCATTAATTGTATAACTATTGCACTATGAAGTGTTTTACAATAAGTGTCTAATTTCAATGTGGAAACTCTTTCCCCAAGAACTAAACATAGATCTAGTTCTCTATTTTCAATTATCTTATATCTATGTGATTGGGTTTATGATAAAAAATATGTAATGCACACCCAGTATCTAATAACCATGAGTTAGTGTATGTGAAATTGATCCCCATAACATTCACATTCATATGAACAGAAAGCTTCTATTTGAGAAAATTTACCAACCTCAGATACCAATGTAAAATAGTTTTGTAGGTTTAGATATAACCTATATCAAAATGATAAGTACGATGGTTACTATAATCTTCAAAAAGGACAAGTCTATGGGTGAGTACTATGTTTTATATATTTTAACATTGGAAATTTAATTAAAGTACTCCCACTAAAAATGATGACCCATTATATCATGCCCATTTAGGGATCCATGATCAATAGGTCACTTAGTTATGAGTACACTATAGTGTTCCTCTAAAAAAAATATACTCTAGCATACTAAAAATATAATCATATGACCTATTAAACTTATATTGTTGACATGATAAATAATTTCTTGAATTTTTCACTTAGAAATAAATTTAACACTATATAGATAGTATACCAACTCTTTTTGAATCCTAGGGATGTGCCAAACAAATATAATTATAGGATTTAGCTACCTATATTTTTGTGTTAGCCATTTATATTATTCCTTACACAACTAAATATATGGTAACCCATCACTATCATGTACATACTCAATTGAATGATGAAGATATAAGATTATTTTTAGATAAAATATATTAATTGTTTTTTGAGTGGTTTATATTTATGGTATGACCAACTTTATATAAACCATATGAATACTAAGTTACTAAAAATTATATACCCTACAAAAATTATTATTTATTATTTATTTCATTATTTCAACATTATTTTAATTATTTAGGTTTATATTCCCTATTCCGTCCACTAAATTAGTTTTTTAGACCATATTAATGAAAATATGTTTACCGAACCCATAGTTGTGTGTTACAAAAAAAATAAAACATATTTAAAACATATTTAAACATATGAAAATATTTCCTATTCTTAAGGTACATGAAATTTTCAGGTAATGGTTTATAATTATATAAAATTGATAATATTTACATGTGTATTCCTAGAGGCACTAATAGTTATACCCACTATTATAGAAAAAGGCATAAACTTACATGATAATGGGAATTGCGACCTAATGGACCACTATCCATGGATACTTTACTCTAGGGTAAGTCTAATTCATCATATTTCAACCAACATGTATGTATAAACAATTTTTAAAATTAGAATTCATGTTAATGAGTGTAATTAAAAATTTTGGATAAGGGAGATGAAAATTACATCAATTGATGTCATTAACATCATTAAATTAATGGATAACAAATTTATATTAGGTAATTTATCACATAAATAAATGCATACATAATATTCTCTTTTTATAAAAAAAATTAAATCTTGAATATTTAAAATTAATAAATAAAGAAAATAATATTTTATTTATTTTGTAAGAATGACATAGAAATATGGACTTTTTATATTTTGAGTAGTTGTGAAGATATATTATTTTAAACTACTAAAAATTATAATTTATAAAAAGATTCAAACTATAATAATTTATACCCAAAATATTTAATTTTAGTCAATTTTAGATAAATCATATTTTATGATAGAATTATTCAAAATCTAATATAATCCTAAATATTTATAAATGGGAAACGTTATATAAAAATTCACAGTTTATTTCAAATCTAAAATTATGATATCCCAAACGACACACATATATTTTTTATAATATTTCCATAAGGTAAATAGTACATATAAAAAATAATAACACAATTCCATGAATAAATGGTTTTGTTTCTTTGCGGACTAGCTACATAATTAAGATATCATACAATAATTGGGAACATTTCTCTATAATTGAGACACATTTAAATCCCATTTATACTTTTTATAATTTATACTCATATTTATAACCTGGGGAAATCGAAACATAAAAAAGCGGTGAGATCAAACACTCATTAGGGGAATAAATTTGAGAAAAAAAATCAAAGATCATAAGTGAACATATGAAAACATGTGGTATAAAAACATAATCAGGATCTATGAGAATATACTAATTATTCCCTTAAATAAAAAAATCAATATCATATAATAAGTATATGTACATAATATAAGACCCTAGACCTCATTAAAAGAGTTCACTAAAAAAACATGTGGATGTGAAATAATAATAGGAATATGAAAAATAAAACACAGTGAATATGGTCTCACCATAACTAAGGCCACACAATGTATTGTTAATATAGCTTAATCATATTTAGGTATACACGCTATTATTAGAACATAAATTAACTATAAATAGGTCCACACATAGTCAAATAAATGTATATTAAACACAACTAGGTCCACACACAATCATGTAAAAATCACTTATCAGTAAATAGATCCATGCATGGTTTGGTTAAAATAGATCAACCACATCTAGATTTACATAGAAAGATCCTTATCTTTGGTGTTAGCAATCATTACAAAATTAATTAAAAGAAAATATATTACCCAACTTATCATCATCATTTATATGTCTCCTTTAAGAAATTAAGCATTCATCATATAGTACCCATGGATTGGAAATGGGTTTCATATTCCTTTCATGTGGAATATTATAAGAAAAACATTCGAAATTATATCAATGAACTTGATAAAATCACTAAATATAAATGGGAAACTAATGAAATTAAATATAATTCTTGGTTGATACCATTCAATGAATTTTATGGAATTTACAATATATAGAGAAAGCATATATGTTTTATATAATAATTTCACCTATTGATTAATGTATGATATCTAGGTGAACGCAATTTAATTAGATAAATGTAAAATAGGTTATTCATAGGGTGGACTCAATGAACAAAATGTAATTAAAATAAAAAATGTATGGTTAGTTAAGATAAAATGGTTGTTATATGTCATTTTTTTGATAAAAAAATAACATTTAACAAATTTTTTAGAGAAATAATGTAAATTTTATAGTTATAATAATATCCATGATCAAGCATAAAATGTGTCAGGTAATGGGGACATCCGTTTATGTTTAAGTCAGAAGTGACTTTGGGCTTAAGAGTCAATAAATTTTACCACCTAAACATGTTTAAAAAGGGAGAAAATAAATATAAATTTAATAGTCTTCATGCTTCGATGAGAGGTTTTATATAAAAATAAAACATTGTGAAAATATGTTTTCATGTGGAAAAAATTAATAGAGATGTTTTCACACTTTGATGAAAATGTCCCATGGAAAAAAGTGTTAAAAATATCTTTAAAACTTTTCAAGAAGATAAAGTATTATAAAATTACCATAATAAAGTATTGAGAATAATATTAGACTTTTTTAAAACCATCTATTACATAAAATCACAAAAGAGAAGGATTCCCGAACAAAATGAAGAGGTGTGTTTCTTATCATTTTAATTTATGTACAATTTGAGTATAAAAATATCAAATAAGTGTTCATGAAACTTTATAATTGAATCATTTTAGTACAATTTAATGAAAACAATGAATATCCTTTAAAACCGAAAAGGGAACAATTTTTAATATAAAACTAGAAGTGGACCAAGATTGTTTTCATAAAAAAATAAGTGATTTATGGAAAATAATTTGTTTCTAAAAACAAATTTTATAATTTACTTGATAATGGGTAAATATTGTGGAACTTCCCATAAATTAGGCTAACTTATTGGGAAGAATTGAGGAGGGAACCTTTTAAGAACATGTATATCCCTGAAAAGAAGGATGAATTGATCTTGATATATGAGTTATATATATATATATATATATATATATAAATTTAAAAGTGATACATTAATTATAAATAGAGTTTTATTTGGGTAAAAAGAGATAAATAATAACCTGATGGAATAATGGATGTTTGGGTAGAATCCCATACCTCAAGTACAATGGTATCCTTAAATTGATCTTTATGTCTTGAAAACAAAATAAGATTAATCAATTATTAATTTAATAACCTATTATACAATAATTTTATTTATTATTATTTTATTATGTTCTTTAATTCCCTTGTTGATGAGTTATAGTGTTCAATTTCTTCATTCGCGAGAGCTCTTTTTCTTAGTTTTCATGATCAGTTTTCTTAAATATGAATATGGAAGTTCATTTAAAATTGGAATGGTTTCCATGTATTTTAATTATATTATATTAATTAAAATACAAAATATATAATGTTTATACCATTTATTTGATTAAATGGGATGAGGATGAATCATTAGATTAATGTTTAATGATAATCACATAGATTAATTAGGCTGTTGTTCGATAACAACAAACTCATAAATTAATATAATGTATAAAAATTGAATCCAGAACATAAAATAAGTTATAATAAATATATTATATTCTTATTAAACCCTAAAAAATGGGTTCATGAACTTATTTTAATATGGAACAGAAATAGAGAACCATTCATCCTTGAATATAATAAATTAACACATCTCAGATGGTGTTTTCAATTGTAGTATAAATTGATGGGAAATGAGAGATGATGGTGAATTATTCCATTAGCATAATAGTTTTATAGTACATGTATGTTAATGAAGTTATAATACTATTTTTATTAATGGATTTTAGGATATAAAAATATAAGAAATGAACTTGAAAAGAAAATAAAAGAATCGAAAAGTGGAATTTCCCTATTGAATTTATCCCCATTGAGAGCCTCCTTAGGGAAGAGGTTTTGGACATTCAATGAGACCATGATCTCCTAGACATGGGGGAGGGTCTTGGGTAGATTATTGAGAAATATTTTGACATGGCATAAGGCTTTATGGTTGTGAGGAGAAGAGGTGGTGAGGGGTGATATTTATAGTGGAGGAGACGAGTTTTTTCTCAATATTTATTTCATTAGTATATTATTTTACTCAAGGTAAGCAATATTTATGATTCTTGAGACGAAATAAAGTAATTATATCATGTTATTTATTACTAATGATTATAATAGGAGAAATTAATCAATTAATAGTGTTATTAACTTATAATGTATTTATACTGTAAATTACTATTTTTTACTATTCACAAAATTCATGTATTTTAGAAAAATCATAAAAATCACCCTATCCATTTTTTTATGAGAATAATTCAAAAATGAACTACATTTTTTAAAAATAATTCTCTAAATATAATGAATATTATTTTTTATTAAAATCATAATTTACTTGAAAAATACAAATTTATAATTAAATCTGCTTTTCTAATACTTTGAAAAATTAATTAAGGTCTCATAAAATTATCTTACTATCATAAGAAATCAAAATAATATTTTAGTAATACCTTTTATTAAAATAAAGTTTATTATAATTTCATAAAATAATCATAAAAGTTTTGTTAAATATACATGGACAACCAAAATACTAACTTATAATTGATAATTTATAAAATTTATATTTACTTATACTATGATATATTTTTTCATAATGAAATTTATATGATGAAAAAATTTTATTTATACCTTTATTGGTGAGATTACTATTACATTATCCAGTTTACTATTTATAAGGTTCAAATTACTATTCCAAAGGTCATGTTACGATTTCATAAGTATGTGTTCATTAACTTATATGGATGACTTTTATTTCACTCGTTATAAATTTATTGAGTGTGTATTGTGTTCAATATTCAATCTTCTATGATTAAGAAAATATGAAATTATTATAAGAAATTAATTTCCATTTACAAAACATTGGTCCTTAAAATATTTTATGACTATATTAGTTATATATAACTTATGTTTTTACCATCACGTGTTAGTATCTTTATTTGTTTCAGATATGATTTATGATTTCAATTTCATTACCCATTTTATGATACAATGTTTATCAGTCCAAAAAATTAAGGTACTAGAGTATATAAAATTTTTCCATTTAGGAATGTTAGAACTTTTCATATTAGTATTTTAGTTATATTTTTTTAAAATGGAATCAGAGATAATTTACCTCAGTAACTTTGATGATCGAAGATGATATTTTAATAATAAGTTAAATACATATTATAATATTTAAAAAATGATAAACTAGTTATTATTTTCTTATTAAATTTTAATAATAAAATTATTTATGTTATAATATACATCCACTACAGAGTTTTATTGCATTATCCAGAAACCTGATTAAAACGACCCAAACACGAACATAGCATAATTAAAGAATGATTATGGTTATGAAAGTGGATTATTTTAGAAGAATTTATTTGATAAAGAATAATAATAATATTGTTTATAAATTTTTAATTTTTTTAATTAAATGTAATTATACTTTTAAAAATAATTTAGAAACTTGATAAAAAATGAGATACATTGCTTTGTGTGGGTGGTAGTCATAATAATGAATGCTCGACATTTTCATTTACTGATGAATGAGAAAAAATGTAGGTTGATTATAAATTTACTTTTCATACTCATATTTCAATTATATATTAATTTTTTTTGTCAAATTAAATCCTTATAACTAGCAATGGGAGGTAGTAGGGAAAATGGAATATGTCACATCATGGAGGTGGTAGTCCTCCCAAACATGCGATCAATGTTATTTTTTTCTTCAAATTTTATGGGAAGGGATAAATAATTATTTTTAAATTAATATAATAAAAATTTATTTCAATAACGATACATATTTTGTTATATAATAATTTATTTAGGGGGTAGTATTAGAAGAAAATATGAATGAAAAACTAAAGATACAGAAGACACTTTCATAGATGAAATTAATATTATTGTTGAAAACTCTTAAATTTCGATGGGGTTTGAGAAAATTTAATATTCCAAATGATCATGAAAGAGGGAGAGTGTTGTATGGTAGGTAATGTTTTAGGAATTCAAGAATATATTCTAATGAATAAGGGGCACATGAAGGGGTGTA
This sequence comes from Viscum album, assembly GCA_963277665.1. Classification (NCBI taxonomy): domain Eukaryota; kingdom Viridiplantae; phylum Streptophyta; class Magnoliopsida; order Santalales; family Viscaceae; genus Viscum; species Viscum album. The sequence continues at coordinate 733,305,675 of OY728155.1, forward strand.
TGTGTAACAACTTTACAAGATATGAAAAGGAAATACTTGTGAATAACCATTATTTTACAATAATGGAATGACAATATTCAAGGGTAAAAGGTTTTAAAACTAGAAATATTGAAGTGGGGATATTTTTTGTCCTGATAATTCTCCCTGAAAATAAATTCGGAGACGACATGGAGTGATTTAAGGGATTATTATTTTATCTTTTTAGACATTACCTCAATTAACCTTTTACAAAGGTAATGAATTTTAATAACCTAATTTTAAATTAACATCATTGAGTACTTGGATATGATAATTTGAAATGCATAAAATATTTTATGAAATAAAATTTGTAAGCTTTAAATAAAATCATTATTATTTAGACACATAATTTATGGAAAAACTGTTTAAGTAAAGTAAATGAAAGATGTAATAACCCAAAATATTAAAAATGAAATAAAATTTTGATTGAATAAATTACTTAATGAGTAATGTAGTTATAGGAAACAAATGTAATATATTTCATCATTTTTTATTTTATATTATTCTAAAATATATCCCTAATTATTCAAATAGACATACAATTCCATTAATAATCATAATAATTTATTATTTATTTTGTCAATAATGAAATCTAAGATTAATATATTTAATGGTTATGATAAAATCTAATGAAAATAGATAGAATAAGAGAAAACCTTAACCAGTAAGATCGTACACTATGAAGTCTATTTGTTAGATCATTTAAGGGAGATTAAATCATTTCGATTTTCCCATTATAAATCTCAATCCAATATTCAATAATTGAAACTAATGAGAAATCATTTATGAGATATGTTTTAGATTATCGAGATCATGAAAAAAACCATGTTTGTGATACCACTTTAAGAATGTACTACTATCACACACCTAGCCCTTAGTAAGTATGCCTGGATAATAAGGGATTATATATATAAACCATAGTTAAATGAGTTTTTATATATTTTTTAATAAAATAATTATTAATATAACTCCATAATTATTTTGACAAAATTTATGTTTCTGTACGAAGAAAAAAAAATTATTTTTGGACAATACCTAATTTTAATTGAAACATTGTTTTTAAAAAATTCAATAGCTTTGAAATAAATTTTAATATTCTTGAAATATTACTTATTAAATAATATTTTCTGAAATATAGATGTTAATATAATTTAAGTAAGTCCAATTTAATTTTTAGAAGGGTTAAAAAGTTATTAGCATTGTAAAAAATAGTATTTTACTCTATATGATAATTTTTATGTGAAAGTGTTAATTATTATATTTAGAAAATTATTATGGTAAAATAAATATTGTTTTTAAAATAATCACTTAAAAATTAACTCCTATTTAATTTTTCATAATTTCTGTAGATCATATTTGTTTGGGTAAAACTTTAGTACGATATAAATATATTGAATGTATTATGAAATCAAAATAGGCCAAAATTGATTTATAACTTCTATAGAGGGAATAAATTCCCAAAAATAGATTTGACCTTTAAAATAATATAAATATTTTTAAATTATATAATTAATTTTAAAAACCATTAACAACTCCTCTAACTTATATATTATATTTTAAGGTTAAAAAATTCTTTATGAACATGACTCACTTCAATATAACTAATTGTGTAATTTTAATCATTTAGCATCTTAACCTAATAAAATATTGAAATCAAATCTTCTAGGTTGAAAACATGTGTAAAAACCAAGGTATGGTTTGTCGTTTTGATTATTTTATCACAGAGTCGAAATCCTATATTTAGAAATTAATAAATAATTCTACCAAATTTTACAATAAATACCTACCCCAAACCCCACTTCGATTCACAAGAATTCGTTTAACCTGAGGTTCCACTCACCAATCGATTATTATTTTCTCCCAAGGTATTCTCATTCTCTTAATAAGATCATCCCAATCATTAAAAATAAATCCCTAAATTGATAGATTATGTTTTTTTTTCTATTTATTAGAGTACTTGCTTTGTATATTGTGTTCTCAGTATCAATAAATTATGTTTTCATGTAATTATAAATATAAATATATGATAAATTTTATTTTCTATGAATGAGATGTTATTTATCCCCTTTAATTATAACATTTACTCATGTTGTTACAATGTCAATGTTATGGATTCACTACCTCTTATTTTTTATTCTATTACATTCTTTATACTACGAATTTTTTATTTCCAATTTTTCATGTTATATTTTTTTTAATTATCCATTTACCATACAAATGATGACCAAGTATTGAGGCACCAAATTCCAATCTCATTAAACTCTTACATGAACCATTATATAGTACTGTTATGCTACTTAAATTATCCCATGATCTTTAATGATATTTTTTTGTCCTTAATACCCATACACATTTCTAATCAAGAGTATTTACCACAATGTACCTATAATTCATTTATTGGAGAATTATATATATTTTACACACACTCCATAATCATGTGATTATAATTTATTAAATATAATATTTTGTTTTATGATCAATATGGTATAAAAATGTATATACATTATATAAAGGTTATAGGTGGGCCCAAAATTACATATCCCTCTAATACATTAGTTGATGTATTTATATCCTAAGATATCATATATAGTTTTTAGGTGGTTAGCCTATGGATAACATGTAATTATTGCTTTTAAATTATCCTTTACTTATGCTTATGGTGTAATATTTTATGTTGTTTCAACTTTACCTAATGACTTGATGTAATCATACTCTAATATTAATGATTTGGATTCTCACCCTTATATTTCATCATGTTACAACTATTGAATAACATGCACCACTTTACATAATTATATTATTTTATTATTCCCTTTCTAATATTTATATCTAAACACTTTCTTATTTACATTCCCAGGTTATATTATATAATTTTAGGAGATCAGTGGAATTTAAGGGCTTATTATGGAGTTTTTAAATAATGTTTTTGTATCCCTATTTCACATTATTGTGATATCCATCTAATTAACCAATTCAACCAGTCCCCTCTATGTCTTGATATTTTATTATTTATATAGTTATGAAATAAATCATGAAATTATGTGAATAAATGATATGGGTAGTCACAACCAAACATTGTTGTTAACTTGGAATAAAATGTTAACTAAGTTCAAATGATAAAATATAGGCTTTATATGCTGAATATAATATTTTCAATTATATCTTTTTTATTTTTTAAATAAACATTTTATCATTTAAGTGTTTTTATAAACTTCTCGGTTTTTTATATAATGATAATGTAATAAAAATTTCAATTTTGGTAAAAACTATATTTTCACTGTTCATTAAAAAACAACTATTTAAGAAAAATCCAAAAAAAATTATCTAAAGCAAATATTTACATGAATAATCAAAAAATGAAGTTCACTATTCAAAATTTAAATTAAAAAATCAATATATTTAAATTTTAAATGAATCAAATATAAAGGATAAGTGGTTTTATTGAAAAAATGAACTTCTTAAACATCAAGTGTCATTAATATTATTTAATAATTAAATTTTGACATACTAATAAATAAATATAAATATTATCTGTTATAATAACCTTTTTATTGTGATCAATTTAATATACATAGGTAAAATATTGTACATTTTTTTGTAAAAATGATTTTTTGAAAGGATTCCCTTTTTAAAATATTAAAAGAAAATACGTTAATTATTTGAATCTATTTTTAATTTTTATTTACAAATGATTATATTAATTATGTAATTTAAATATGTTGTGGTTCATTTTATTCAGGTGTTCTGTTAGTGATTATTTGAAATTGACAGAATCTACTAAAGTTAATACAAATTTATAGAATCCCAAATCATGATTGGTTTCATTCAAATCTATATAAATAAGTTGAATCCTTGAACATTTTATATATTATTAACTGATGAATGTAGAAAATAAAATTCTTAACATGTTTATCATTTAAGATATAATTTCTAATATGACATCTTATTTACTCTATTATGAAATATCATGCTACTTATCTTTCCTGGAACAACATTAATCTTTCATAAAATCATATAATCAAGTTTGTATCGACCCTAATCATGTATTCCCCAAAATATACATTAAAAAACCATACAAATATTTAAGAAATTAAGGAACATATAAATAATATATTTTTCAAGAAAAAAACACTATATTTGACCTCAATTAGTATTAATTTCAAGGTCATAAAACTATACACAATCCAATATATACCACAATCCAAAAAATTGGAATGAACTTCCCAAAAATATCACGAATCAACTATCAATACAAATGTTACCAATAATTTTTTTCAATATTTTTTTAAAAAGTGAATCAACCACATTTTATCTTAATGTAAAACATATATTAAAACTAAATATTGTGTTCTCAAGAAGTTATCCCAAAAATTTAAACATTGTCATTAAATCAGTTCTGGATGTTTTTATACTATTTAATATATATTGTAAAACCAATAATAAAAATTATTGAAGAAAAATCATTAAAGGTATCACATAATTCTTATAAATCATAGAATATAATTGAATGTTATTGATATATATCGCTCACTAGTGGAAATAATTAAGATTATCAAGATTTAATTTTTATTATTATATCATCCTCAATACCCTATTTATGACTATGGAACTCACATTTTTCTTCATAATAGGAATATTTTAATATTCAATGCTATTTTTTGTATGATACCTTATTCTGTTATAAGACATAGTAGTTTCTAGCTAGTAATATTTCTCAGATTTGTTTTTCTGTGATTTCATTTTAATAAAATTCTAAAAAACAAAATTGTTATAAAAAAATAAGAATAAATGATCATATAGAAATTAAAAAACAATCCAAAGATTCCTTCTCTAATTAACCATTAATATCAACCATTCAAAATTTCAGATAAATCAAGATTAATTTATGTTTGGTTCTCTTATACTTCATAGCCTAATCCAAAAAAATTGTTATGAAAAAATTGTCATTAACTTTATTATACTATTATAAACATTAAAATAAATAAAATCCTTGTACTGAACCCAAACTCACAAGCCCATAGATGGCATTGTGGTGTCCCATAAATTCCATATAAATCTTATTTAAAATTATTGTTATATTTCGAGGCCAGGAGTTGAGACGAAATATAATTACTAGGCTCGGTGAGCCCAGAATAATTGTTTGATCTTTTTTTAATCTAATTAAAATGGAGAGCATGGATGTTTCTGGAAACATATAAATGGGTACCCTGATTAAAAATATGAGGGCACCGTTACGTCAGGAATGAGGACTTTACCTAAGAATGATCCTAAACTCTACTAGCATAGGTGGAGAGAAAACGTCAGTTTTTTGGACGTTTTAAGAAAAACATATAATAAACATAAAAAGTTTAGTATATTAGAAATTGTTTCACTAAAATACAACAACTAGATGACTATTTAATTCTTCAAATGGTACTGTGTAACGACGATGCAACACAACGTATCAAAAAAGATATTTCATAAATGAAAGAGCATAATAATGGAGACTCAGCGTAATAGGAACACTACAACACGTTTCCCCATTTTATGGGATTACAAGAACTATATATTAGATCTAGATCTGGAAAATCACTCTGAATATTTGGAGGATCACTGTTGATGAACGATAAGTTATGAACGATGAACGTAAAAAACATTGAGCACTCCCCTTCCACTTTGAGATATCTCTCCCTCGATGATGGATCAAGGAATTTCGCAGACAGATGACCTTCAACTATGAATCCTTCATACGATTGAACGTGTTCTCTATGTAAGGGTTTATTATTTTTGAATTTATTTCTTGTTACTTTTAAATTAAGCAATGGTCATGGATCTACCCGCCAATAGTTTGATTCGCACATCATTTTTTCTCGAGGGATGGGTTTTATTTTGGGATAAACCTTGGGAAGGTAGATCCATGTTGAATCTGTGTTTGGAATTAAATCATCATTTAGCCACCCTTAAATTTATTTTGTGCATGGATCAAGGATGACATGAACAGTGCCTGATCTATCCACCTTGGGTGTTCATGTGAGCCTCTTACTCCCCTATTCTTTTTTCATCCGATCTTCATCACTACAATAACACAATGATCACAACATGGTGGGAGATCAAAATTGTAGTGGACAGATACCAAGACAAGAGGCCGCAATAACATGTCATTGCACACTCGAAGGATTGAAGAAGTGGCGGCATGCGACAGCGTTCTCCAACATCCCACCACATAAGGGGAGGACGTCACTGCCATCTGGCCACTACGGGGCGGAGGGTGGCACATCACCACGGTGGAGAACCCCACAGCCACTACCGTAGGGAGGCAACAAGGGATACTCAAAACTACTGATGGTGGGGCATATAAGAGTGCCAAAAATTGCCGTGTCTCTCTCCCAGAGGGCTTCTTTCCAATGGGACTACTGCAGGAGGGCCCTGTAGTGAACTGCGGGGTTTTCACATGGTGAAACTGTTGTGCTGACAAGAGCCGGATGTTGTGATCTCCACCAGGTCCTGGAGAGACAAGCCACCCTAGTGGGCCAGAACTACGGCCTAGCCAGTCTAGGTGAGACCAGAACTTGGTTAGGTTGGCGGGCCCCATAGTTGGGTTGGGTCAGGTCTGTCCAACTGGGTCGGACCGGACCCGACCAACCCCTTTTTAGTAAAACAAGCATAATATCCAAACTGTAGGTTTGATTTACGATCTGTTTGTGCTGCTGGGACCCTCATGATAAGGTATTCATTTTTTTATACACTATGTGGAACTTCATGGATGTTTAAAGGCAACCGATGGCTTGAGGAATTGATTCTCCCGAAATCATGCATGCTACGAGTGGGAATCCTGTGGATGGTTGTATAGATAATATTTTAATGAGTGGGTCTTAGTGAGCCAAATGGACAAAGAGAAAATAGGTCTAAGGGATCCAGTTAGACCAAGTGAAGATCGGGTCTAAGTGATCAAGCTTTCCTAAGAGACCAGTGGGTCTAATTGATCCATCTGGCCCAAGAGGCAAAAAATTCAAAGTGATTCATCTAGCTCAAGAGCTTAGCGGGTCTAAGTTATCAAAATTTCCTATGTGAATAGTAGTTCTACGTGATCTAGAATCTCCAACCACTCATTAGGGACGAGTTCATTAGCAGTACAAGGAGTTAAGTGTTGTGACTATTAGTCTTGACTTCTTTTTTTCAGCTTATATATGTGATATGTCCTTTGCATCATGTGTATTTTTCCTTTGTGGTATTTCATGGTGGTTTGGGGTCCCTACTGATTATTTTGTTTCTAACATCAGAAATAGATTTTCCCTACACATTTTTTGTCTTGTATAGATGACTGAAGCTTTGACAGAGACCTTGGTGGTCCATGACTAGGTAGTTCACAGTGAGATTAGATATGCGAGGTGTAATTCTACGACTTCAAGAAGCTACTTTACGCCTACCCTTCATGTGGGGATATCAATTGATGGATGACTTAGAGACCTTGGTATTATACCATTTTAAACATTTTTTCCAGGCATGTATTCTAGCCCAATTTACTTTTAGTGTGAACTGTTACACTATAAATTGTTGTCTTAGTAGAATACTTGTTCTCCTTTTTAGTTTTGTGGGATAGGGTTGTGAGTGTGTGGGTTTACAGGTACATAGAAAATGCCTCCCACTTATAGGTTGATGCCTTTGGAACTAGTTTCCAGCCCCTGGCCTTTGGGAGGTGAGCTATGGGTAGTCATGGTAGAGGCCCTAGGGGATGGGATGTGACAAATTAGAATTAGAGGGGTTGTCGGTTCTACCTTAACGACTTAGAGTCTATTGTTTTGTTTTGGGGAACATTTTGAATGTTTTAAGATCAAATTTTAGACTCAGGGAGTCTATTGTTGGTGCAATGGCCGATGTATCCATACACACAGAACCTGAACTCTACGTTTTGAAATGTATATGAAAACACTAGTTTCATGCATCATATAGGAAGTGAATGTGTTATCAAGTCCTTTTTATTTATAGTCATCTCACTAGGTATAATATTTTTTACTATGGTTTATCTTGATCTATTCTAGGATGCATTCACGTAAACACCAAATAGGATTTTTGTACGTGATCATGAGGATGGTACACCCATCATTGAGGCATCAATTAGGGGACCAGTTATAGAAATAGCCCCACCGTGTGGTGCACTAGTGTTCCCACCACCCATCGATCATCAGTTCCAGCCAGCATTACTGCTAGAGGATTCACACTAGCTCGGTTCCTTACCCATGTTTCTGAGGTAGGGACCCTCTGGGTTTTAGGGTGAGACTGGCCTCCATGTGTCCAAGGATTGACTTGAGTTAGTTATGCGATTCTTCCATTTGATTAGGATTCCCCTCGACCATATGGTGGTCTTATCCACAATTCTTCTTTAGGGCTCTACAGGGAGATGATTGAGTTTTATGATCTAGAAACATGATGAGGCAAACCTCACCTGGACAGAAATTTAGTGCCCCTTCAGGTAGTATTTCTTTCTAGTGATGTTGAACTAAGTGTCCACATATGAGATGTTGCATCTACAGTAGGCTGGCACGATATCAGTAGAGTACTCAAGGATATTCACGGAGCATTCGCGCTACTCTACCGATATGGTACAATACCCATTTTTTGGGATAGGGATTTTGAGTAGGGAATACACTGAGATATTAGGGCATCGATGGTATCTCTGAGCTTCCCTACTTAGATTAGGGTGCTAGAGATAACACTTCATGTTAAGAGATTCCTTGATGAGCATGCGCTAGAAGAAGGAGCTACTCATAGACACCAGGTGGTGGATTCTTCAGTAGTGGGTTGTAGGAAGCTAGCATAGAGACCCAAAAGGTACAAGCTTTTCAGGGGATGTCCCCAAGAGGCATGTTCGATGGTGCCAAGAAAACATGGAAGACATATTCAGTAGAGAAGAAAGGGGATCTACACATGTGGTGGGTAGGGACACATGGTTCGTGACTGCCCGACTCACTATGGAGACGGTCAATAGACGGTCAAGGGACCACCGAGGCAAAGGTTTACGGTTGAGTAGGGAGTTCCATATGGAGTCTGGTGTGTTAGGGGAGCGGGAAGAGCAGCAAGATGTGGGTGGTGGTTAGAGGTGCTTCCTATAACACCCCCAGGTAGCCCACCATAGCCTCTCAGAGCTGGAGGACTTGGGTGAGGTTAACTTCAGGTGATAGAGACCTATGACCACAACACCCCAGAGATTATTAGAGGTATGATTTATGTCATCTAAACCTTATCTTCAGTTCTTATAGACATAGGTTCTAGTCACTCTTTCTTTTTCAAAAACCTTGTTTGGAGCATGGAGATTCCAGGGGATCTATGGGGTCGATCCTTATGATTAGAGACATTTACGGTAGAGGATTCAACAATTTCACAATGGTGTCGTTAGTGTGAGCTTACTCTTAGAGGCAAGAGCTTTAGCTGGGCACTCATAGTAGCGATGTCAAGGCCCTATATTTTAATCATGATTATGGGCTGGTTATTCATAGTTTCTGCTCAGAATGAATGTCATAGGAAAAATATTCGGTGTGTCCATGAGGATGTGACCGTGTTTTCCTTCACTGGAGTGAAGGGAGCTCTTTTAGCGCAGGAAGAACTTTCTTGAAGGTGGGTGTATCCTATCGCTCACCAATTGGATAGCCTCACCCTAGGTGTAGAGGATGATAGGAGTCCTCACTTTCCTGTAGTGGTGGATGAGTAAGAAGATGTCTTTATTTAAGATGTTATTGGTCTACTTCCTCATAGAGAGGTAGACTTCTACATTGATATGTACCCAAGGATGACACCATTATCCACACTAGCATATTGGATGGCTCCCTAAAATATTTTTGAGTTGTGGGTATAGCTGGAGGTTTTGCAGAGTAAGGGATTTGTTAGACCCAATGATTCAAAGTGGGAAGCCCTAGTATTGATTTCCAAGAAGGTATATAGGAGTTTGAGGTTGTGCGTGGAGTTACGGCACCTGAACCAGGAAACCATAAAAACAAGTATTTACTGCTGAGTATTGATGACCTCTTCGATCAAATGAAGGGGGAAAGATGGTTCTCAAATATAGGCCTCATATGAGGCTATCATAAACATTGGGTGCAAGATGAGGATATACCAAAGACAAACTTTAGATGTTGGTATGGAAACTATGAGTTATTGGTGATTCTATTCAGCGTGAAAAAATGGCCCAGCAGTATTAATGGGACTTAGGAATAGGATATTCAAGCCTTACCTCAACTGGTTTGTTGTGGACTTCATTGATGACATCCTGGTGTACTCGTCATCAGTGGAGTGGTACACAACACACTTGTGGAAAGTCATGGATACACTCTGAGAGAACCAGCTTTCTAGGAAGCACTCAAAGTTCTAGTTATGCATGTGAGAGGTCCACCTTGTGGGACATGTTATATAAGAGGCTGGTGTTTTAGTCGATTAAGTTATGGTAGAGGCGGTGCCTACTTGGGAACCTCCCAGGAGATTTCTTGAGGTGTAGAGTTTCATGGGATGGGATGGATATTACCGATGGTTCGTGCCTGAATTTTCTAGGGTATAATGAAAAACATGATCTTTGACAGGGAAGGGACTAAACATCTTGTGGATGGAGAGGTTCTAGTAGATTTTCTAGGTGCTAAGTCAGAGACTAACGAGTTCCCCCATCTTGAAACTACTAGATGAGGGTGTTGGGTATGTCATTTTCTACGATGCATCTGGAACCGGATGGGGTTTTGTACTAATGTAGGAGAAAGTAGTGATAACCTATGGTTCGCTGTAGTGGAGAAAAAATGAGAAGAACTACGTGGCCCATGACCTGGATCTAGCAGTAGTTGTATTATCTTAGAAGATGTGTCTTCAATACATGATTGGTAAGTGGTTTTCTATCTACTCTTATCAAAAAAGTCTCAGGTATATTTTCTTATAGAGAAACCTAAAATTAAGGCAATGATGATGGATGGAGTTCCTTTTGTACTATGAATTTGAGATAGTCTATACTCTTGGGAAAGGTAATGTGGTATCAGACACACATAGTAGTAGATCTGGGTTGTAGTTGTTGAATGGGGAATAAGATCAATTCTTAATGATATATATATTCTTCATGGATGGTGATGATGAATATTAACTTTAGTCAATGACTATCACTCCCACACTCTTACATCATGTTAGGGAATTAAAACTTATGGATGATGACTATGTGGCTATTCATACTCAGTTATCCAAAGGATAGTCTCCAGATGGATTTTCGATTAGTGGGTAGCACACCATCCTTTTTGGAGGACGGACCATTGTGCCAGTGGTATCGTGTGAGGAAGTTCTGATGGAGTTCCACACCACCCCTTTGGCGGTGCATCCAAGAGTGGAAAAGATGTTGTAGGATCTTCGATGTCAGTATTGGTGGCCATTAATGATGAAAGTGGGGAAAAAGTTCATTTCAAATTTCCTCACTTGTCAGTAAGTGAAGGCAGAGCACCATGTTCCAGTATGCTTGAACCTAACCTCATGAGGTACCAGAGTAGAAGTTAAATGGTATCTCAAGGGAATTCATGATAATATTTCCATGCACATCCAGGGGAGATGATACGATCTAGGTTATCATTTAACAACTCACCATGATGGTCCACATCCTACCCATATGGTGTATGGATCGGTAGAGGGATTGGGACTCCTCTACGTGCAGAAGATAAATTTACTCCATGGGGTCCCATCGACGATAGTGTCGTATCAAAAAATATGCTTTACGTACCAGTTTTTGAAGGGATTGTACGAGGCATTCGGGACTCGGATTCAGTTGAACATGACATACAACTAGCAGATAGATGGTCAGATAGAGAGGAAAATATAGGTTATGAAGGACATGATTCATTCTTGTATATTACCATGTAGATCGTCGTTATGCTTGATGGACCCAAGGGAGTCAACACTCATGGGTCAAGAGTTATTATGAGATAAAACCAAGATGGTGAATATCATCCAAGAGAAAATGAGAACTATAAAGTGTAGGAAAGAATACATTGCTGATAAGAGATGACGACCCTTGGAATTCAGGGGGGGATACCTTGTGTTCGTTCGGGTATCACATTGATGGGGACTACAGATAATTGGTGGGGGTGGCAAGATGTATCTAAGATTCATCGTCCCATTCTATATTTTGAGTAGAGTTGGTGAGGTGGAATACCACATAGATCTTCCCCCACTAATGCACCAAGTGCATAATGTCTTCCATTTATCACATCTGAGGAGGTACATGCATGACCATCACACATTATTGAATATGACGAGTTAGAGATCAACGATGGGGTGATATTCATAGAGCTCCCAAGAGAGATTGAGGATCAATAGGATTAGATCCTTTACGGATGGATAATTCCTCTATTGTGTGTTTAGTGGCCTCATGAGAATCTCTAGGAGAGAACTTGGGAGCCGGACGCCCATATTCATGTTCAGAACCCCGATTTGTGTGTTTGGACCTTACTTTGTCTTTCAAGGATGTAAAGCACTAAGGTGGTGAGAATTTAATGTCCCTTAAATTACATGTATTTTTTAAAAATTAGGGTATTTTTCGAGGCCAAGTGCTCAGATGTAACTTCAATTTGAGGCCTGGTGATCTTGGAATAAAGGTTTGAACATTTTTTAAGCTAACGAAAATGGTGTGTGTGCACTGTTTTGGAAACTTCTAAATGGGTGCTTGGATTAAAAATCTATGGTCACCCTTTCATTCGGAATGAAGACATTACCTAAGAATTATCATAACCTCAACCGACAGCGATTGAGGGAGAAGTTAATTTTCAGTTGTTTTATAAAAAAAAATATCACAATAAGTATATTTTATTCAAAATTGTTTCGCTACAATGTAGCGGAGAGCCAACTATTTCATTCCATATATAAAGTCGCGTAATGAAACTTCAATGAATTGTAAATGAATATTTGTTTCTTAAATGAAACAGTATAATGAAAATGAATCATCGTAATCGGAACAATGAAACATGTTTCCCTAATTAATCCGATATCCAGAATTGGAGATCAAATATGGATCTGGAAGATCACTCTGAATATCTCCCAAATCACCATTGGAGAACTACGAATGAAGATCTCCAAAATTTATAAACAATACCCCTCCCCTTTGAAGGATATCACCCGTGATGAAAGATCAAGTTCTTTCACAGATGGATTACCTTCAGCGATGAATCCTTCATCCGATCAAACCTGTTCTCAAAGTACGAGTTTATTCATTGTGAATTTATTTCCTATTCCTTCTTTCTAAAACAATATGAACAAATCAACCAAAAAATGATGATTTGTGGGTCATTTCTTCTTATTGGATGGGTTTGATTTTGGGATGAACATAGAGGAAATAGATACATTGTTGAATATGGGTCTTTATTTAAACATTCATTTAGCCACCCTTAAATTTCTTACATGGATGGATCAAGGTTTACTTGAGTGAGTCCTAATCTGTCCACATGGGGTGTTTATGTGAGCATCTTCCTCCCCCATTCATTGTACCCATGATATATGTCGTTGTAACAACAAAATGATCACAACAAGGGAACAGATCGTAATGGAAGCAGACAGATATTGCGGCTGGGGGCCACTGCAACATGGGCCCTCCATCTAGAAGGACACTAGTGGAGTCGACCTGCATCAGTAACAACATGTGGGAGGCAATGCATGTCGATGGTATTACGTGTTGGGCGGAGGAGGTTGTGACCAAGGAGGGGAGAAGGTCCTGGCCATCGGGTTGTGGTAGTGTGGAGGGAGGCATGTCACATCTGTGGAGAACCCCACAATAACCTCCCTGGTGAGGTAATATGGGCAACCGGAAAATCTGGTGTTGGGGCTTCACTAAATTCGGTACCAAGCCATGACTTACGGGTGGAGGGCCACGGGCCATCAGGGTTGTGGAAGGAGGTCCCCACGGTAAACCATGTGGCAGTCATGTGGAGAAACCACTGGGGTGACTAGGGGCCTATGCGGCGACCACCGCTATGTCTGGGCGAGCCAATCCAGGATGCTCAGAGCTGGTCGGACACACAGCCCAGTCGGTCTGGGCCAGACCCAGACCCAACTATCCCCTTTTTAGTAAAATGAGAATAAAATCCCAATCATACGCCCTATTGGCGAGATGTTTCTAGTATTGGGAACCTCTTGACGAGGCGGTAATTTTGGTATATACCAAGTGGAATTTCATGGAATTTTTGATGTGACCAATGTCTTGAGGATTAGAAACTCCCATAATCAAGGACGCTATGAGTTGGAATCTTGTGGATTGTTATATCGAGAAGAATATGATGAGCAGGTCTAAGTGATCTAGTTCACCCTAGAGATAGGTTGGTCTTAGTGATATAGCTAGCTTAAGAGATGATTGGGTCTATGTTATCCAGCTAGATCACGAGACGAGCAAGTCTTAGTGATCCAGTTGGCCCAAGAGATGAGTGAGTCTATGTGATGCAGCTGGTGCAAAATATAAGCAGGTTTAATTAATCAAGGTGGCTCATTTGATGAGGGGGTCTAGGTGATCTTGCAAAACCAAGAACTCATTTAGGATGAGTGCTTTAGTAGTACAATTTGTTAAGCAATACAATTGTTAGTCTGGATTTCCTTCTTTTAGATTATACATATGTGAACTGTCCTTTACTTCATTTTCACTTTTTTCCCTTGTGGTATTTTTTTGTGGTTGGGGTCCTTACCGAGTATTGTGTTACTCACCCCTGTACGGGCTTCGCTCGCACGTGTTGTGTCTTATGTTGATGACTGACGCTTTGACAGAGACCTTGGTGGTCTAGGACTAGGTAGTTCCTAGTGATATTAGAATAGAAAGGAATACATCTATGGATTCCAATAGCTACTTTACACCCACCCTTAAGATGGGGATTTTTGCGGAAAGATGAATCAGAGACCATTATACTTTCTTATTTTATGCTTGTTTTTTTCAGGCTTGTATTCTAGCACTCTTTACTTTCAACATGTACAATTACACTCTCAGTGGTTATCTTAGTGCCATACTTTTTCTTCTTTTTAGTTTTGTGGGATGGGGTTGTGATTGTGCGTGTGTACTAGTACTCGGAAAATGCCTCCCACTAGTAGGTTGATGCCTTCAGTGCTAGTCTCCATCCCATGGCCTTTGGGGGTGGGCTTGGGGTAGTCACGACCCGAACCCCGAGGGACATTTTATGACATGTGTCCAAATTATTACATTGGAATAATATTTAAGGAATCACCTCCCAAAGGACCAAATTGTTTATTAGTACTAGTAAACTAGATATATACTCAAATTTTAAATTACCTTTTCAAAACTAAAATACAAAAAAAATCACTGATGATTTCATTATTCTTATTATGATAACCCTGAATATCAATCACAAATCACATTCCTTTATCCTAGGGAAAATAAAACCTATTAATTAGGTGAACTTAAGTGTATGCATACAACAAAATATTTGAATAATTAAGGTTTAATCCCTATGGAAAGGTAAATAACTAAAAAATAAGCCAATTAATCGATAAATTTATCAGAATATTGAAGTAATAAATTATTATTAAATAATTCCATATACATAATAACTCGATCTTGAATCATAACCATATATATTATAAATAATTGAAAAATTCAAATGGAATATCAATAATAGAATTATAATAACGGAACACATAGTGGTTGAAATAAAAAACATACTGTCATGTCCTTATGATAATACATCTAATACTGCGATGTCCTTATGGCGACAAATCTATATAAATGGGTAATTTGTTGGACCAGACACAATCTATTTTGTCTCATAGGACCTACTGATTCACCAAGCGGATATAGCAGGACCTACCATTCACTTACTAAGCACAATTCATTCTTTATTTTTAAGGGTAGAATCAAAATGAACACAAAAATATATATTTAAAATTCCTTATGAAATGTAAATACTTTCCCCATTCAATACACATAATCATAAACCATCCATAGTAGAATTAATGGCATCAACATAGTATATTACTATTTGAAAAAATTATAAACCATCTGGAGAAATAATAAGTATGGTATCATTGGAGTATATACCCATTAAGGAATAATTAACATAAAAGTTGTCTTATTAGATGTAAAAAGATTTTTTTAAGTCAACTAGGAACATTCATAGAGTAAAATATCCTTTCATTGAAAATCATTTTTTATTTAAAAACTGGAAAATTCATAAAATATTTTGAAAAACATTTTATTTGAAAACCAATTTAAAAAAATAAGAATATAAAATATATTTTTTTATTATAAATAACCTTTTAAACATTAAAAGTAATATTATATTAAAATATGTTCATGATTTTGGATAATTATGTACATTCTTTATATGTTAAAATGACCATTCCTTTTACTATGTATAAAAGTTACAAAAGTCCCTTTGTGGGAAAACAAAAAAAATGTTTAAATTTTTTTTTAAAATGTAAAAGATGGGTTAAAATGTTTTCATATTTAATTTTTAGAATATGAAAAAATGAAAATATTCTTACAAAACATGATTTTAGATGAAAAATTATCTTCAATGGAAGAGTGAAACAAAGTTGATTTTTTAAGAAAAAATCATTAAATATTTTAATTACCAAAGAGAGGGAAAATGGTAATATAGCTTGAATAATTTCATTAGTAACCATATAAGAAGAAAATATAATGATTTAATAATATAAATATCAAATAATTCCCCTCAGGTAGACTAAAAGAAAACAATCTCAAATAATGATGAGATTTTGAAAAACCATTACCACTTTAGTAAATTTTTCATTGTATTCCCTTGAATGAAATAACATGAAATGAAACATTAAATAGAATGAATATAAATTAATTCATGATATATCATAAAAATATATCATTATATACATAGAAAAATATATATAAATGATGAATATGGTAAATGTATCATGGAAGAAATAGTGTGATGAGAAATACTCACATTTACTCGGACCCGACACATAGTTTCCTTATATTCCAAAATAATAAACCCATATTTCATATTTACATTCTAAAGAACCATTATCATGTTTATTATGTATTTTTAATTTATTACCTCTTTATATTCAATTACATGATCAATTATGTTTAAATCAGGTGTTTTAATGAAATTTAACTTATGTGTCAAAAATGGCTTCAGTAGGTTGAATATTGTTCTCAGAGTAATTTATTTCAAAATCTACCAAAAAATCATAACTAAATAATTATAATATTTATAAATAAATTAAATTTTGAATACCTATCATGAATGATTTTTTTATAAATTAAGTATGATATAATCTAGGAGATGATAGATAGTATGTTCGCCTGATTAACATCTACATTTTTCAACAATAATTATCGGATGGTGTTAATTTATATTTTGTCTTTAAATAATGATCATAATATCATAAATAGTTTTTTTCATTAGGTAATCACACACAAATATATATATATATATATATATATATATATATCATCCATGTGGGGTAGTGATGACAACTGTGTTACATCATTTCCTGAAGGTAGTAGTCCACATGTGCACAAACGACGTTATCATATTTCAATGAGTTTAAAGGTAAAAATAAAATTATATATCATATTTTTAGAATGATTAAAATGTAATAAATATAATAATTATTTCATTATTATCACATATATTAATTAAATTTATCTTTATTACCTTCCTTGTAAAGCATTGGTGAAAAACATATCCCATCGTTTTTCAAGGCGGAAGTCCTCCGTACGCATGACCAATGATATTGTATCCCCTACGAAAATTAAATTAAATATAAATATTATATATAATGACTCTAGAGGTATAATTATTTTATAAATAAAATTTATATAGTTTACATCCACCATAATATCCAAACATTATTGGTGGTAATAGAAAAAAATGACATTGCTTCGTGACCCGGTGGTCCTCTTTACACACAAATGATATTTCATAACCCATTTCATGGCAGTGGGTCTAGTTTTAGGTAATTAACTTAAAATTAAAAAATATAATTATATGGATGATATTCGGGTTTTATATCATCACGGTTTAATTTACATTTAAGGATTTGGAGGAAGAAATAATATTAAAATGCTTATTAAATAATTTTGTATCATCTTTTAGTAACATCCTTAGTTTTCACCAAAAACCATATTAGGATTGTTCTATTCCAAAAATAAGGCTACTAGGATGATATTATTTAATATTTTAAGTGAAAATGATAGTGATTTTCAAAATAAAAATGGTTTTAAGGTGTGAATAAGAGAGGATAGGGGTTGACCTTTTATAAGTGAGGTGGGAGGAACACTTGTAATTTTTGAAAAGAAAAGGTGTACCCACGTTTTTGACATAAACAAGTACTCCCAAATGGAGTTTTATCTATACATAGAGATTTTATGGTCTAATTTTATCAATATTATAGATTTTATACATTTTATGTAATTTTTACCCTTATCTTTCTAGTTTATACACTGCAAATTTGATTTTACCTTTACCATGGAAATTAATTTCTACTATTTTGACAATTAGTTATAGTCAATGATTATGTTTACCTTATTAGAAATATTAAATTTTTATTATTTAAAATAATTTATCCATTTTTCTAAATTCCATTCATATAAGTATAAATTTTTTTTAAAATTAATTTCATATTCGTGAAGATAATGTAGGTTTTCAAAGAGAAAATATTCAAAACATTACAATGTTAATATATAAACATTCAAAAAATAAATGATTAAAATGAACCAAATTATATTAATTTATATCTTATTAAACTAAATTTACTTTAAAAACAATTAAAAATATAATTTATATAATATAATAAATTTAAGTTAAAATGCAGTTTTAATTAAAAATTTGTTTTTAACTATTTATCGAAAAAAGATAAATTTATTGAAAAAACACCCTAATATAATTTTTATATTATAATTTTCCAAAATGATGTTAATTTTTTCAAATATATTATCTAAAGGATGTATTTATTAATTTTATATTATGTGAGAAAATAATGACTAAACCATTTTTAGAAAAAAAAAATAGTCTTTGAGAAAAAATATCTTTTTATTTCTAATGATTATTTTTCATCAAAAAAAAAAGACAACCAATTAATTTTTTTTACATTCATAATCCAGAAACATTTAATAACTTATTTATTACTATTCATACTCACTTCTCCTCGTCCTATAATGGCACGAAGGCCTTCATTTTTTGTTGATTTTTGATCATCCATATTTTAAGGGGTGAGGTGGAACCCTTTTATTCATACTCAATAATTCAACAAAAATGTTATAATGGTATACCATTTTAAGGTTCATTTTGAATTATGGTAGCGTGTTATAAAATATATCGAAGAGATTAAAGTTAAGATATATTTTTCATGGGGTTTTTATGATCAGTGTTCCATGTCACATACACTATCAAACACAATGTTCTTATTTTATAATTGTGGGGTGTTATATTATCCCCACATAAATAAATTTCATACTTGTAATATAATCTAGTGCTCAGAGGATAAGGGTTTGACATTAAACACATCCTTTTTTTAACTAATATTTTAAAATGGTTTATAAATATCCACATAAATATATAGAATGGTTTTAAAAAGATCATATAGATTAAAAAATAACATATATTCTATGTAGGATAACATTGGGGTAATGTGAACATATGGACAAGGAAGAAACATGTAAAAAAATTTAGGGAACAATATATGTCATTGATCAGAAGATAGTGAATGATGAATGGAATGTTAAGGATCTGAAAACCATATATTAGTGATGATTTAAAAACCCATCTAATTCATCAGATACATAGGTAATAGTAAATAATTTTTTTCTAGATCCTTATAAAAATATGAGGAATTATTTTTCAATATAAGAATATTAATAAATTTACATACTTGAAATGTTTTTATTTTATAAGAAAAATTTCATCCTTTGGTTATTATTAGATCCTTTTCCAATTTTTCAATCACTCCATTAAATTAATATCCAAAAATGAATTTTTTATGCTTAAATTACTAAAATTTACATTCAATTGATCACAATATCCCTAATATATTGATAATTCATTCCTTCAATCTATAGTTGTTGTTATGAATAATAGATATTATGGGTTATCCAATATGCCTAAATGTTATAGGGGGAATTAATTCATTATTCTCTAAAACCTCTTCCAATGTAAAACATAAACCATGTCATAAATTTTTAACCTTATGATACTTCCAATATTTCATGATCCATAACATTTAAAATAAGTTCACTAAATTTCCACAATGAACATATAATTAATCCCTTAAAAAACCATAAGTATCTTTTAATCATCAATTATTAATATGTGAATACCTCCATCATGAATTCTATTAAAACAAGATAATGATCTAATTACCATAGGAACTTATTGAAAAAATGCATGATGTTTTATTGTTTATGTAAAATTTAGATTATTTGATTTATTCATTAAATTCAATAAAGTCTTAAACACCATAAATGACAGTAAAAAACACTTTGTAAACAAATCATTATTTAGTTCCAAGGTAGTTATTACTATCCAATTTAATCTGTCTATATCAATTATATATTTATCTTAACGTCATTATATAAACATTATGAATACATTATGGTTTATCATTAACATAATCATTAGTTTTAAAAGAAGTTCAAATTTCCACTAAATATTTTTTTTGGAAATCATAATCATTCAACATATGATGTAAAATCCTTTAGGAAAAAAGGATAATAGAAAAATTCATATACATTCAAAAATTATTAAAACTGGGATATCATTGAATAAATAATAAAATGACATAATTCTTGAATCAAAAAAAAAATGCATTAATCATTCCACTTCTTCTGTGGAAATAGAATAAGACTGACCATGATGCATTAGATTCTTTTGAGGTATATTTATTTTGATGCTTGGTGAATTCATTTGTGTGTTGAACATCTCCATACAATTGATGAATTGAACATTGTAAAAAACTATTTCCCTTGAAATAAAAACATTTTTTTCCTTTCTATTCACACTTGTAGAAAACTATCATTCCCTTTAAGCATGTACCTGGTTGTTTCTTTTCAGAATTATCACATGTGGAATAATCCATGATTCCATTCTTCCCTTTATCCATATTTTTACTTGCCGTCATCTTCATATATTTATTCTCTTCAAAGAAATAATTCTTATAAAATAAATTTTTATAATGTCATAATATGATACTCTGTCCTCATAAAATGAGAATATATGGAAGACTAGTTCCCTTTGAAATAATAGACTAAGCTCATCAGAGAAATGATATTTCATATTCTTTAGATTACATGAATTGATACAATTCCAATTTATTCTGAAAAGAATCATTGGTAAATGATTTCATCTAGTATATTTGGTTATATAATTATGAAATATAATTTATAATCCCATAATTATTGAAATACATAACATAGTTTAAAAAATTTAAGCATAACATGTCTCATAATAATAAACACGATTTATTTGGGGTGAAAAATATTTTTAAATAATTTATAATTATTTTTAATGAGAATGTTGATAATCCTAAGAATATTCTCGAGGAGTGTCAAAATAGGTTCACAATACTTCTCGTTTTCACATACAAGGCGACAATTGGGACAATCCAAATCCCATATTTTAGATTTGTAAACACAATGTATATATTGTTAAGAACCATATCCACCTGTAGTATCCAATAATGTCTCTATTTCTAGGAAAAACACATAATATATACCATACCATAAAATTAGGATGTTATTCTATACTTATCTTCAAAGTCTATCATAGTGTTAAAATCCCAAATATTTTTTTCCCAAAATATATATCCCAACATTCCTATTAAACTTTCTCTATCACTGACTATAGAATACCTAACCCCAATAGCCCAGAGAAAATTATTACATTATTATATTAGCATAAAATAAAAGTAATCACAACCTAAAGGACCAAATAATTTAGTTTTATTGGTAAACTAGATACATACAAGAAAGTTTAATTATATTCTAAAACATAAAATGTAATGACAATTTTCAATGGGAATTACACTATTCCTATTAGTGTATCACTAAATAATAATCACAATACAATTCCTTGTATTATTGGTAAAATATAACATAAGAATGGTTTGAGATAAGATGTTCAGTAAGGATAATCATAAAAATGGAGGGAACATATTTGCACATCTCTCCATGTGGTTTTGGTTTTGAAAATATTTCCACATCACTCTGTGATGGAGGAAGTCCCCACATAAATGAACGACATTGTCATCTTTTTGTGAGGGAAATTGTAAGAAATAAAATGATATATTACATTTTCAAAATAATAAATATGCAAAAAAATATTATAATTATGTTTGGTATATCCCATATATTCAATTAAATTATCCTTATTTATTTCCAAGTAATAAATTAGTGAAAAATAAATTACATCACTTCTTGAGGCAGTAGTTCGACGTACTCATGAAGGACATTATCATATCCCCCACAGAATGAAAAGTAAAATACGAAAATATATGTTTTAATTAATCAATATATCAAATTATGTTATAAATTTCATATATATATATATATACATATATATATATATACGTTTTATCCATCATTATACCCAACTGTGAGAGGTGGTAATGGAAAAAATGGCATTTGTTAGTAAAGCTGTTGTCCACCCTACACACAAATGATGATTTTTTAACACATTCGATTGAAGTGGGTATTATTATTGGGAATTAAATTAACTTAAAAAATATATGTTTATGTAAAATATTATTTCTATTATATTACAGTGGTTTAATAATAATTTAAGGAAGTTGTGGAAGAATTAAAAAACTCTTATTGGAGAATGTTACCTATTTTTTGAGTAACCTTCATACTTTTTCACCAAACGCTTTCCTAGATTGGATTTCAACCCAATGAATGGATTTTAGGGTGAGAAAATCGGACTTGAGAAGTTATTTTGTTAGGAATTCGCAGAAATAAAAGGTTTTAGATTTTTAAGAAGAGATTAGAGGTGGTGGCCTTTTATAAGTGAGTTGAGGTTTACACTTGAAATTTTTTAAAATGAATATTCATACCTATGTTTTTCGCAAAAAAAAGGTTACATAATAGATTATTATTGAGGAATATAAATTATAAGGTATAAATATGATTGAAAAATACCATTTTAAATTTTTTTATGTCACTACGATTATTATCTTTTAATTTAACCCCATGGTAAATTATTTTTTACCTTAAAAGTGGTAATTAATTTTTTCTGTTTTAATTATTCATTGTGTTCCAAAATTAAATTGAAAATATTATATGATATAAATTATTTTTATTCCAAATATGGTTAAATTTTTTTTAATTTCATTCATATAAGTTGAAAATTTTATTTTAAATTTAATACTGTATACGTGATGCCAAAGTGGCTTCTCATCGGGAAAATTTTCAAATGTTTTAAAAAAATTATTTAAAAAATTAACATGAAAATGATTCCAATGACATAAATTGGATTAATATATATACAATTTAACTAATACTATCTTAAAAAATATTTTAATATAATTTAAATTTTTAAATAATTTAAATAAAAAGGAACATTCTCATTAAAATTATGCATTATTTTCCCTATTAATTGAAAAATAAAACATTCCAGGGAAATCTGAAAATTTCTCCAAAATCTAACTTTAATATTCTTATTTAAAAATTCTTATTCATTTCAGTAAATACATTTTCTAATATTTTTAAAAATTATTTGTGGGGGTCTCGTCAAAAATACCCACCCGCGGACATACTACCTGCGACGAGAAATTAACAACGTCACGAATACTAAACAAATGCCACCGAAAATTTGCAAGAGGTACAAAAAACCATCACAAATAACTATACTATGGTTTGGCATGAAAACCGTGCCAAACAATTTTTGACAAGAACCTAATTTCTGTCGCAAATAAGCAGTTCTTTGCGATGAGGATTGGGTCACGTTGCTAATAACCCCAACTGATGGACTTTTTGAGATGTGGCCCCTCCCTGTCACAAATGGCCCATAAAAAATAATCACTTTTTATTTGGAGTGACGATGACCCCCAATATTATATAGTCCATCAAACCATTGATAGGTCTCATGAGACAAAAAAGTTTGTGAAAACCCCTTCTTGTTGGCTTCCTAGAAGAATCTAATGGGATTTTACCTAGAGACCTAAACCGTCTTAACAATATAATGTTTCATGTTCCAAATACATGGATTCCAATAAATAATCACTTTCCTCATTCAGTACAATGTTATTTCTTTCCCTATGGTTTTCACTATGAAAAAATTTATGGTTTAATTTTCATTTTCAGTGTATTGATGGAATGTGTTTTTCAGATTATTTAACTTACCATAATGACTTTTCCTTATTTGATTTTCTTTACTTATTATTGTTTCATATAACCCCTACTGAGTGTTTAAGATCACCCCTTTATTTGTTTTCCTTCCCCATATTGTTATGATGAAATATTTGAATAAGTGATAAGAATAAGTTTGTTTTCTTTTGTTATGTTCTATGTCTAATTTCCAATATAACAAGGGAACCATATATGTGTCTAGTTATTCAAGACTACTAAACTGATTGATCTATGGTGATGTGATCTCTTGTATATATTCCATTTCAATTAAATGAACACCAAATCTGGGTTACTGGTGTTGGGGTAGTTAATTTTTATTTAATTAAATATACTATTATATCATTACCACATCCAGAAACAATCTCCTCTAACTGGTCGTCTAAAAATGATAAACTTTATGTTATGCCTAGTGTAAACCCCATTTTCCCAACTAAATCGTGTCCTCAGATTTCTGATTCGAGACACTAATTAGAATTTATTCTACAATTACTGATCAACTTCATGCTCCTGATATAAAATATTCAAGTCTTTTATCATTACAACACTAAGGATCCTTGGGCCATTTAATACCCCTCAGACTCAATGTCCGACTACAAAAATATTCTTATAAAAATTCCTATGTCTGACTTAGTTAACCCAAAGTCATTACACTCTCCCCATATTTATCTATTCATCTTGAAAAGTGAAATAATATTCAAAAAGGGGGAAAATGATCTCTATAGAGGTTTCTCATGCTTTATGAAAACAATTACATAGGGGAAACATAAGCCCATGAAGGGTCCTCTTTGGTCAGATCCCAATTAGAACCAAGTACCTCAATATTCATCTCTGCACTTACTATTCAACTCAAATCATGTCTAAATGATGCAATAATGTGAAAAGGTGTCTCCGATACTATGATTGGTTAGAGAAAACCAATGAAATGATCTTACAATGATCACAAGGTCTAGAGTTACACTAACAGACTAACACGATGAATAACATGATAGAACGAGATTGTTATCGTCTTCCACTGGATGAACTGTGCCCTCAACATCCATAGCTTGCAACAAATTTAGGCACAAAAATTATCTCTCCTATTGGATCTTCTCAGTACACCAGTGAAATCAGGTTCATTTGAATATGGACTAAAATGGTTCTATGACAATGGTGGAGTGTCAAATTAACCATGAAAATATGAAAACCTGAATAAAGTTCTTTATAACATCAAGGATTATCTCTAGTGTTAAAGAATATCCCTCTTCATAGATTATTAATGATGGAATGAATCCTCCTCTACACTTTATCTCATAGGGTTAATGGATCCATCATGAAGCAACAAAAGTTTGATGCACTCCACACCTTCATAAAATCACTAAAGAAAATATCTAGTGGATATCCCTTCGCCTAAGACTTCAAGAATAGAATATATTTTATTTTCCTCTTTACCTTGCTAAAAATTAATAGGGGTAACCACCAATAACTAGACACTCGTTGATTCATTATCAACCACACTTTTCAACCATGTAGATGTAAACGGTTCTGTTACCACACTAAACAAAGTGGAAAACAACATTCACTGTGAGCATCTTCTTCTATGGCCACACCCTTGGGTGTATTTCAAGATATCATGACCCTACGAAACTTGTACTTTCAGAGCATGTTCAGAATACATCCTCAAGTTTCTCAACTATAACTCTAGCACTAATCTCGGGAGGGAACCATAAATAAACACACAAAAACCGATCTAAGAAGGGTTGAAGGATTCAGTCCACATGTCTCTCATCTCACTCCATGGAGAACAACCAAGGGCTTCCCAAGTTATAACACTGTTTCATAAAATTCCCTTCTTTTTAATATATCAAAATGTACCTCATCTTGAAAAATTTCTAAGGTATCCATACAATATTACCAAAAAAAATTCAGTATAGTCAGAGATTTTTAGTCTATAGAAGCCCAAATCTTAGTCATAAGGTCAACCTGGAACATCCTCATAAATAAGTCCTAAACACCACAATTACTATAGGGTACTGATATCTCATAAACTTTGTTGCTTCTGGGGCCATACTATCAATCTAATTATAATTTTTTATATATTTTCCCACATGATATCATTATGATCCTACCAGTATCACTCCAAAATATGTGAGGAACTCCATCCAAAGCAAGATACATTTCCATACAAACTAGTGGAAACTTCTAATCATGGATTCTAGGAAACCAATCCACACTAATGAAACACATCATAGGGTATCTGTACCACTATATAAAGATTCCATACAAGGATTTCCCTTCACAGGATACTTCCCAAACTACATATAAGAGTGCATGAACTCCAACCCTCTCTTATGGTTACTAAAATAACAGGGGTCAAGGAAAAAGGATTGAATGACACCACTATTCCTCAACTTGGAGATATAATCATGGAAATGTGATTCTTGACTATACAACTACTATTGAAACTATAAGGGCACATGTCTTAACTTGAAACCTAGTCAAGCCTTTAGGATAGAAGGTCGTTCTTCCGGAATTTCATCATTTCCCATGTCCACCTATTCAACCTAACTAAGGCCTTCTCTAACACCTCAACACAAAAATCCTCCTTGAACACAATTTTCGAAGGAACTCATCCACCAAACCATGAAAACATTCACCTTAGGTGTAACTAAATATTCCCCTTGATTTCTTATCACGTACCAAGAACAGATATCAGTGGGGGAAGAATCCCTCTTCCTTGTGAGCCTAAAGAAAATTCAAACATCACCATCAATGGGTTACATTAATTCCCCCATCTCCATATATATTACATTAGGAAGAATTATAAATGAAAGGGTTTCTCATGCATGTTTTTAACAATACAGATGAAAAATTAGGAAGGGTATAGATCATAAATCAAAAAACCATCATTCCATCCAAGTTATAGGTCTATATGGCCTAAGATAATCCTAACCTCTATCCTCATATTCATTGATCCTACCGCATACCATTTGGGGTGGTAGGGAAAATAGATCAAAAAAACTTCAACATCAAGATTCTTTCTAAATTCCTCATCTATGTTTTCCATCACGTGTAACTCTTTGCTCATTTTACTGCATCTCACAGGGAGTTCCATCAACTATCATCCTATCAACCTCGTGATGGGTTAAATAATCTTGTGTGAGGTATTCAAATCCATCACAAGTAGTATATATTCTCTCCCATGGATGACTATATCTATCATAGGAACCCTCATCTATAAAAACAATATCCTAGGATCATATCTCAAAGAATATGGAATGCATGAATCATTTATCCTTTCATCTGCTTCTAGGTACCAATGTATTATCTAATGTTTTCCTAGCACCCAAAGTTAGATACTTCTCGGTCATAAATCTATCCACTATGATGGATCACTCAAGAACTCTAGAATAAGTAGTAATGAAATGAAATATCATTGACGCCCTGATATAATAGAGTAAGACCTGATTTAAGATAAGTGGTCAAAAAATGGATCTCTAACCATATACATGAAGTATCATGATAGTTCTGTGAGCTTCACCAAATACTCTTCCCTTTTCATGCTACCATGCTGAAGCTACAGTACGTCAGTGATACACATTGGTCTCATTGAGGATGGATAATACTATTCTACAAAGATATACTCAAACTCTATCCATGTTAGTATCATCTTTTCAAGGGTCTATATGACCAAAACATAGAACCACTAGACTAATCCATGTAGTAGGGTCACTACTAGGATCACAATCTAATTAGGAGGTGTCCTTAGAAGGTGAAAAGTGTGGTGAGTGCCTCAAGCCAGTCATTATCTTCTTGGGTGTCTAGATAACATTGATACCTAGGAGCTTTTTTCTTCTATAACTCATGTACTGAACTCTGCCTACGTGTATCCTAATCTTTAACTATAGTTACAACCTACTTTTCAAGTGGTGGTGGTGCAACTAGAAAACCAGACAGTGGTACCACCTCATTTGTAGACCCCTGCATTGCAATGTAATTATTGAGGGGATCATCATGAAAATAATTATAAGTAACCCTAGACCGTTTATTTCATTGTGTTATACTAAAATAAAATTAATACACATCACGATCAAAGTGTTTATCTGGGGTGATGACTCAAGGAGGACATGGAAAACATAGGCAAGTCATATATTATTCATGTACCAATGTTTCCCTACAAACATTACCAATGTGTTTTGATTCAATAATTCAGTTACCTATGTCGTAGTGAATTGATTCATTTTCCTTCACACCAAAATTGGAGTCTCTATATTGAAATCCAAACCAAAAAGGATTTAACGCTCTCTTAATTAACCCAAAACTACTCAAAAATAGATATCTCCAAACTTTGGAACTATATAAGTAACTCTTCTGTTATAACTCTATAATAACATTACCAACTTGGGCCTTCCTGGAAGGAAGAAGGTCGAGAAACTACTACACTGGTCCAACCTCTAATAGGAAAAGGGATAGAGACTGTAATGAATTATGCCTATAACACACATAAGTGGGCATAGCCTATGGTACAAGTACACATGGACACTCATCCTTCTCCTTGAAACTAAACATAGATAATAATAAAACATAAAACCCAAATTCATGCCTAAATATACTAAAACATTAGAGTATTGAAAGAAGAAAATGTGAAAAATAAATTCCTACCAAAAACATATAAAGTATCCAATATGCTAAGAAGGAGGGTACTACTGTCAAATGAAACCATCATTACTCACCATTGTCAGTCTAGCTATCCATGCTACTCCTGCTCTTGGTCCACCAAAGACTCCATTGAATGTAATTACATCCTAATAAGAAACAAAATGTGTTTGAATATCCCATTTTGGTGTGATTATAATAATAACTATTATGACCCTAAAAAATTATAAATTTTAAGGGAGAAAATAGAAGGAAAAATTCCGCTCGATCCAATGCCCGAGGAGGAAACCCAAGCAAGAGAGAACAAGAAACTCCATCTCGACCACTATTAAACTATACATGACTAGTGTATTCATATAAAAATTGTATATCAATCATTATATGTAAAAATAATGTAATTTATCCTACAATATCCTATATATACTCATTTCAGACTCTTAGTCCCATGAGGTACCATCTCACTTCCTTCCATAATATTCTAATTGAGGATCAAGGTATCATTTGTCTGTAAGTACTAACTCAAAAATCCCTTCCATCATTGATGGATGTTATATGAGAGAACATAATCACTAGGTTAGAGATTTTATCCCCGATGGCACTCATCTAATAAATATCACTCATTAGGTATCATTAATCTAATGGAAAATCATTTCCATCCCAGATGGCATTCAATGGAGAGAATATGCTTATTGGGTAACACCATGAATGAATTAACACTATCATATTTCTGATCATGCTAATAAACTATGCTATCCCACCCATGTATCATGGGGGAATGCACAATTCCAACTAGAATAATGATGATCTCATCACACTCATAGAGGATCACACTAATGTCCACTGGGGGACACCACCGACCAATTATGGATCATCAAAGATCATAAAACATAGATTGGGGATCACAACCAGTACTCCATCCGGATACTGTTAACCCAACAGAAACTTTGAACCATAAGACACATATAGGGGATCACATCTAGGTCACATTGTGGATGCCAGAAACACAATTCGAAAACAGCCACTGCATAGGGAATCATATAGACTTTGTTGCCGCAAACCCCACAAAAACCACCATCCATGTAGGTTATTATATTCTCAATGATACCAAAAAACCTACTAGGATAACATTTTAGATATGAGATTTATTCCTTTAAAATTATGGTCATGATGATACCATGGACCCCACCTAGAGAAGATTATATGATAGAGGTTCCCTACCTTGCCACCCATAGGGATTCACAAACTATATCAAAACCCATCATGTAGAGTGGATAAAATTATAATACCAATGATGTATTTACACACTACGCCTTTATAGCAATGGTCCATGATAACCCACTCAACTAGTACAAGGCCACATGAAATTTAAATAAGTGTCCCACAACTGTAACCTCACATCGTACCTTTCTTTCCAAAACCATGGAATCTATCGCGTTCTATGTGAAACGCTACCCAGGATATGCTAATCACATTACTATATCTGAGTCCTGAAGATAGAGATGCATGTGGAATAAGTATCTAAGGAGAGTACATGATGTTTTCCCATATTAAAATCATAACTCTTACAACTGACACCTAGCCATGTCCCCTCCTCGTATAAAATATATATAAGAAGGATACATGGTGTGTACCCCATGTCAAGCACCATGTGACCTCATCCAAATAATTGGGAGTGTTCTAGACCACACACAACCTTGATGGCCATTTTTTGAATACATAGAATTCACCCCTGGTATATGGCATGTTCTACATAAAGGAGATATAACAATTTCCATCGGCATGTGACTGTGTATCAAAACATCATCCTGATCCAACTAGAAGTGTACTACCACATGATTTTTTGCCCTAATATGATGCATTTGGACATTCCCTCTACTATAGGTATATGGATTATTACATTGAGTGTACCCTGCGTATATAGTGTATAGTCCTCAAAAGATCATCTTCCCCAAACAAGAACAACACATGATGTTTTCTTCTACTGTACACACAATATGACCAAGATTTCCAAATATTATATTCCTACGAACCTCATGAAGCCCCAAATTTTGACATGAAACATAAAGATATTACCTAAGTTATCTATAGTTATTTTTATAGGGCTCTAATAACTTTAAAAATCACATAAAATGAAATTCTGATGTGATGATCATAAATTTTCTACTTAGTGGTGAAATAGTAAAGCTTCAAGTTCAAAATTATGCTTGGATTAAAATACACATTTATTGGAGATGATCGACATCAAAAATGGGGATCAGTGGGTCCTCTTTAGTTTGTTTCATCCTCTTATCATCCACCACCTAAGGGAGAATCATCCCCCTTCTACACGTGATACCCTGAGGGTGGGGAGAATATATCATTTTATTTTGTTAAAAAGTAATATATTTTTTCCACCTCAACCAACAGTAGCCAATTATTGTTAATTTGAATATGAAAAACTCTTTTACATTCTTAGAAAAAATTATTTCTCCGAACTCAACCATGGTAAGAAAACCGATCGGAGTTATAACAAATTACTAAACAATTGAACATACATGATATAAAATATTTTCTTTTAATTTCAATACACCAAGGCTCTATGTGGCATGGATTACCAGACCGACTTAACACATGGATTCAGAAATATATTCAGTGTCTTACATGAAAAAACTAATGTCATTAAACATGCATCTCACTTATTGGGTCGTGGATCTTCCTAAAGAGTTGAATCTAACCCATTTGAGTATGATAGGGGAATGTATCCACTGCATGTGGGATTTAGATAGAGTTAGTCATTTCTCCCACATTACTGGTGTTGGGATTATTTATCAACATAGTATATTTTTTATTTCTTTGGAGCTTAAACGTGATAGATATCCTCCTATAGAGTCAAAAGTTTCACCCACTTTTTTGGTAGGGATGGTTCCTTATCATTATAAGGAAGGGACCTCGAATAAATTTTGGTACTATAGAAATTGAAATATGGAATGATAGTATATGTGTTTTTTCCATGAAATACTATACTTAATGTATTGATTACCTCTAATGAGCCTATCCGGGTTATCTTCTTTGTGGTATTTTCTCTTGTACACTCTGTATTATATTATGAGATTATTCACCCTCTAATGATTATTTAGGATTTATGATTATAGGGAATCATACATGTTGTGTATATACTCACCTATACATGGGATCAACTCACATATATTGTGTCATATATATATATTATATGCCCTTTGACAGAGTCCTAGTTGGACCAGGAGCCGGTGAAGCATAACTGTGCACTCTAATGTTGATAGTTAGCGAGGGGCCCTTATATTTAGTGATAGAAACCATTATTATAGGTCAGAACTTATATCTAGATTTTGGATTTTTTTATTTTCCACTTTTATGCATTAATTACATTCTATCATACTCTTTTTTGGGATTCTTGTTGGTCATTCATATGATGTATTTTTACCAACAGTTTACGTTACAACATTACTTGGTGGTTTTGAGATGTGTTCATGTATATACATAAAATATGATAAGAATTCCCATTTGTGTGATATTCTTACACGATGATAGTTTCCCACCCCTATAATATTATATATGGGTTTGAGTTATCATATTCTTCTTGAAACTAGTTATGTTTTCCCTAGTGGGATGGGTTGTAATAAAGTGGTATTGAAGTCATGTTGTCTTAGGACAAGTGTGTAGAGATAGTTTATTCATGATGATTTTTATGGGATTTGGAGAATAGTTTTTTACTGTCTTGAGTCCATCACTCAAGATAGGGAATAAATTGAAGGTGCGAAAACTAATTTATCGACACACAAGGACTCTGTTAACTTGGTTTCTAATTTAAAACATTGGAATACTAATTACATAGAAAAAATGGTACATGAACCATATAGGAATGGATTGATTCCCATGTTTTTATTATGTCAACTCCCATGATTTTCTCATTTATCATGGTTTATCATTATTATTGATGGATTATTTATTGAAGATATCAAACATGGATACCACAATAAAATTATGATTATGAACAACCTATAAATACAACCATAGTGTTGGGACCAGATCATGAGATGTACTCCATATATGGGAAGGGAGTAATGAATCTACCCCTTGAGAAGTAGCATGAACCACCAATACAAGGTTATGTGGATAGTACATAAATTTTTTAGACTTATATAATCCCAACAGTACCAAAAAATGATAAATGATTGTTGAGTGTGCATCACAAGATTCAAAAAAAAAAGATCATCCTTGTTTTTTGGTGAGCTGGACCCCCGGGTGGTTGAGGTATTTATAGATATAGTAATATGTGTTTTCATCCTAGTTTTGACCCCTAATGATTAGAAGGTGTTTCTAGTGGTGAGCCTTCTCCAAATATCATCTAGGTGTTGATGGAGTATGATGACCCAGACGCATGATGATGCGACCCACTCTTTTATAAAGTTGGATAATCTCTTCATAGAGGAGTAAATTCCATAGAACATTTAATAAGTGTGTACTAAATAGGTTTTGAGTCATTAAAAGGTAATAATTATAGTCACAAATTTTATAGACAGATTCATTGAACAATCCAAACACTACATGGATATTGTTCTTGATAGATACTTCTAAACATGGACCTTTGAGCTTGGTATTTACAGAGATGATAGAGCCATAGTGGTACCCAAATGAATTCCTTCAAATTTTGGGGCACTAGATTGAGTAGATAAAGAAGATAATTTATGATTTGATGGTCAGTAGGTGGTAGGATGATCTTAAAGTCACTAAGATGTGGAGTTGTTAGCTACATGAGAATCACAACATGCCTTATGGTACTGAAAATCGTGGATCCAACATAATATAACTCCTAACTAGGTGTCAATGGATCATGGTTAAAAAATAGGATCCAAGTATTATGGGAAATGTGATGTTACTCATGTGATAGGTGATGGTATCTATGTGGGATTTTCTATCTCATCGAATAGTTATTGAGAGACAGGTAGTGGATGATCCAATTAGGTATTGGGAGTGGTGTTAGTGGTGTGATTCAATTGGGGGATGATGTTTTAATGTATTTAGGGTAATTATTTATGGATGTAATCAATATGATGTACTACCCCTATCTCCACCATTAGGTGTTCCATTACAGGATTAGGGAGCTAACTGATGTGGAAGAGGATGGATATAATCGGTGGAGGAATATGATCAAGTGCACCATAAAATTTCTTGAGGTTTTATATAGTTCTTATATCATTTAGCATTAATTATTATATAAATATGTGTGAGATATTCTACTCATTGAGATATACTTTATTCGAGACTTAGAGATTTTAGTAGAGTCTGTAGCTTGACCCTTACGGCTAGAAACATCAACTAGATGACAATCAGTGATTATAGACTTATGTCGATAGTGTGACCTCACAATTGTATTATTGATATTTTTATGAGGTTTATTTATAATCGTGATGAGACTTTCTGATTTTATTATAGTCATGTATCCACTCTCTACACTCCATACATCGATTAACTATTATTGGTGAAGGATGTGTTTCATCAAGGTAGAAGGGTTGAAATTTTCAATAATTGGAGAGAAGGATTCTGAGGAAGAGAATGATGTGTTCAAAGGTAGGTTGATACAATTACTTACCTGAAAATTGGATTTAATTAACATTAAATCATTGGATGTTATGAGCTTATAATTCCCTTTATTTTTGTAGGAGTACAAATTTGTTTCCCCGACCATCCAGCGAGCTTACCTACCAAGATAAATATTAACTTCTTCGTAGAAATACACCAATGTAATGACTTTATATCTATGAAATCATATCATAGGGACCCTATAGATATGTAATATTTGTTTCTCATGTTGTAACATATGTTGTGAAAGGGATTAATCAGACCCAGTGTGTCCCCTATGGTAGACCTAGTGTTTTTCACCAAGAAGGTGTATGAAATATTGACACTATAAATGGATTATAATTTCATTATCCAATGATTATAAAGAAGATGTATCCACTAATGATAATAAAAAACCTATTCCACTAATATAAAAGCGTTTAGTGGGCGTCGTAGATTGGACTCAAGTCTAGTTAGCACCAGCTCCAAATTTGAGTGGAGGATGTATCAAAGACTATATTCTACCATCTCAATGCCCACTATGAGTACTTAGTGGAGTTTTTTTCATGAATTAATACTCAAAACGTTTCATGGGACTCATGATCCATATCTTATATAAATTTATAGACTAATTTGGGCCATACTTCATATATAAAATCTATTTTTACTCCACAATAGGGGATGAGAATTTGATACATTAATGGATGGTCCAAAAAGTTCTATAGGTTCATTGACTTTATGGGAAGATCATGAAGTGTTAGTTGTAGATTATATAGGTAAAATAACAAATAAATATCATCCTAGAGGAGGAAATATCTGTGTTACTTGAGGAGAATGAGGAAATACTTTATTGGGAACCACTCAATTGTTTGTTGGAGGTGAAATGATTCCTTTGGTTGGTTGTATATTATCAAAGATTCATGCTCGATTTTCCTAGATTAATGAAACCATTGACTACCTTTACTCAAAACATATAGACATAAATAAATTACCAAAAATTATAGTTTTATTTTAATTTGTTATGGAAGAGTTTGATGAGAACCCCCATCCCAAGACTTCCATAGGATGGAGTTGAGTATGTTGTGTTTTGTGACTTTACCAAAGACTGGATTCGTTGTGTTATAATGTAGGAGAATATATTTATTTCTAATGGGTCTTAATACTTGAGACCCCATGATAATAATTACATGATTCCTTACATGGATCTATAATCATTTATTTCCACCTTGATGACTTGGAGACACTATCCTATAGGAGAGAGATTCATCAACTATTTTGATCACAAGAGTAAAAAGTATATATTATCTTGGATGGTTCTAAACTTGAGGCAATGAAAATAAAACGAGTTATTAAAAGGGTACAATTTTTAAATATTATACACTCCTAGGAATGGTAATATGATAGTACACACTCTTTGTAGGGAAAACATTCAAATTTGATGAATGAGGTGTTTGAGTAGTTGGACTCATTGCAGTTTTCCTTTATGATTGAGGTTATGGAATAAAACATCCAATCAATGGTTCTTACCACTCCACATATTTACTGTTTTAGGGAGTAACAACTTGGAGATATCAATTTCATGGTCTTGTGTAACTAAATTATTATAAAAATTATGAAAATGTATTTTTTAATGGGTGGGGAGAACATCATAATTTCTCAAGTATGAGTGATGGTGCAAATTGCAATATAGGAGGAGGTGTTGAGGGAGTTTCATACACCTAATTTTCTATACATCAATGAGTGGAGAAGTTTAACTAGGATATATGATGTAAGTTTGTGTGGGTTGAGATGAAGATGAGTGTCTCTATGTTCATATCTTATTGTATGACCTCACTATAGGTGAAGGTTGATCACCTGGATCTCGTGGGTTTGTTCAATTCTATTGCAGTGTTGGGGTGGATATAGGATTGAATCCCCAAGGATTTATTTATTAGGCGTCCATGATCAGGGATATGTAACAACACCATCTGTTTGTTCCTATAACTACTCCCAATTCCGATCCACTTCCTTTTAATTCAATACTAATGTTTAGTGGATGGATTGGGATGATGTTATGTGAATGAAATAATTCATCTTAGCTAGGACCCCTAAGTACTTTTATAGACTGTGACACTCTTTTCACATTTCAATTGTGGAGAGGATTATATTAGGAATTTGAGAATCCTTTGTGGTTTAGAACAATATTCCACCCTGAGATGGATGAACATAATTACTAGAATATTCAGGTCTTGGAGGATATGTTTGGATTATAAATGCTAATTTTTTTGAAGCTGGGAAGATAATCTACCCTTGGTTGAGTTTTCATAAAAAAAAATTAATACCACTACACCATCAGTATGGAACCAATTAATTCCCTATTTTTTATTACATTCAAGTCACTATTATACTAGTTAGAGATGTGAGGTTTGAAACTTATGGGACTATAGAGAATTATAGAAATGAAAGAGATGTTGATGCACAACCAAGAATGGATGAGTATTTCCCAGAGTCATCAGAAGTATAATGTATACTGATGATAGAGGTTGTTGGAGTTTGATAGGGGTGACCATGTGTCCCTCAATGTATGGTGTCTCCAATGATTTCCAATACTAGGTCGAGGTGTAACTCTATCTGCAAGGTTCGTCTAATATTATTTAACATTTCTAATGGTTGGTGAGGTAGAATATGGCATGGATTTACCATCACAATTAGATTAGGTGTAAGACATCATTTACATGTCAAAGCTGAAGAGATATGTGCACCATCAGTCATTCACTATTTATTAGTTGATTTGGATATTGGGGATGGATCTTCATTTATATAGTACTGGAAATTGATCAAGGATTAGTAAAATAATATAATATATGGGAGAGTGATTTGTTTGGTGTGTTTTATGGTAGCACAAGAACCTCCATGGGACCATATGAGAGATTGAGAACTAGATGCAAGCTCGATTCAGTCAACTTATTGAATATTGTTTTATTTTTTGGATGAAAGTAGATGAAAGTGGAGCTAAATTAATGACTTGTGTTTTTATTTTTAATAGGTTTTACTATATTAAAAAAATTCTTTTTGAGATATTCCCAATTTCACTATGGAATTATTAATGCTTTTGGGGGAAATATATTGATTTATAAAATAAATATAATATATAATATTTGATGTGATTGTACTTTTTTAGAAATAATTGAATATGATTAAAATTGTTTCTCATATAAGAAAACTGGGATAACCATTAATTCTAGGATGCATGTTTTACCATTGGCACAAAATAAGTTTGGTCTTCATTAGATATTTTAGTAGAGTTCAGTCTCCAACATATGTTAGAAAAAAATAATTAAATTAAATTTATTTATTTATATATTACATAATTTATGTCAAAACCCAATGAATCCTCCATTTAAACACTATAATATATAATATATAGTGTTATATATGAAACATTGTGTGATTGAGGAGATGGTATCATCACTATTGGGGTGACTTTTGATGATTAGAAGATGGTGGATCGATGAATGATTATCAAGATACCACAATTCATGTCACCAATGAATGTGTTATGGGATCTCACTAATCTAATTGACTTATAATATTTATTCACTAAATATGAATCCAAAATTAATGTATGGATTTTGGGTTTTGGCTAATTACTTGTTGTATTTTATAATTATCAATAACGATTAATTCATTTAGAATTAATTCATGGAATCTTCTTCACTAATAAACCATCAATTATGTTTTTTCTTATAATTTGAAATTTATAGTTCTTTTTAAACCTAAAAGATTTCTCATCGAGTCATTGATGAGGTTTTACAAGCCTAACATGTCTGACATCGGTGTTCTCAATCTTTTTCTTAATGATTTTCCCTTAATTCTCCATTTTTTGTTGGTGTTCGATTGGCCAGTGCTTCAACTATATCTAAAAACCCATTTTATTATGTGTTTCATTTTTAGTGTTCCACGTATTATTAGTGAAATAAGTACATAACAATTATATATGCATGGAGGATCAATGATAATGATGGAATACCGATGGAGGATTGATGTATTTCATATTTTTGGGTTATATCGTGGGAGTGGAATGCGGTGAAAAAAGTCATTTTCCATGTAAGGGGTGACTAGAATTTAACCACTAGTAAAAAACAAGCTCAATAAATGTCATTTCAATCATTTATGGGAACAACTAGTTGTAACATATGTGGATATGGTTTTGTGGGTAGAGACACAAGAATATCTATACTTTATGAGAAAACCCAATCGAGATGGCGTGAAGTTAAGAAGAACCGGCACCATGGGGTCCCATTGATACATCGATTGGGTTTCAGTTGAAGTTAAGTATCATGTGTTGTGTGTCAAAACCACATATCATGTTAAACCATAAGCTATAATCTCAGAGTGTACCATTCAATCTACATAGACATAGACATAGATGTGGTAATAATATAGAAACATGGGCAGATTACACAGATACAAGCTTAGAAACAAGATAGAGTAAGTAATGAAATATATTTGTGTTGTGTATGCCACATACATTACAAGCATATTAAGAAGAACATTTCGTGTGAGATGACACGAAATAGAAAAAATTAGTCATAGTGAGACACAACATGTTTCATGTTAACCATGTCATGTGATTATATAGAAGTTGGAAGAGTTTGTATGGTCATATATTTTTCCCCTCTTAGCCCTAATTGAGAGTCATTTATCTCATCTAATGGGATAGGGATCTTCATAAAGAGTAGAGTATCACCCAATTAATTATGTGTGTGGAATACATCCTCTACATATAATATTTACATAGAGTAAGTTATTTGAACCAAATTAATAGTGCAGGGATACTCTGTATATGGTTCATAATTTCACAATTCACGAGAGTTTATATAGGAGACAAATCATCCATTAGAGTTCAGTATTTATCCACTTTTATTGGGGAGGGATTCTCCATCAACATCAGAGGAGAGTGACCACAAAGAAATCTTGAGACTACATAAAGTGAGAGTTAGAATGATATTATATGAATGTATGGAAAATATATGTTATACTCTAAAGATTGTGTCTGACAGATCATCATATCTTAGTTATCGACCTTGTAATCATTCTTTTTGTGAGCTATATATTGTGTTACGAGTTAAGTCACCCTCTGTTGATTCTTTTTTATTTTCTATTTTGTGGTGTCCTACTAGGTTTGTATATACTAACTTCTACATGTGATTTTCCCACATAGGTCGAATCATTTATTGATGAGAGGCCTCTTGATGGAGACCTAGGAGGACCATGATAAAGTGGATCACAGTGATGTTGTGTTGTTTAGATATTACGTAATTAGTCCTTACTTTTATAGATTGAAACCCTTATTACAAGTTGAAACTTATATCTAGATGTTGGGCCTATATGCTCCCCTTCTCTACCTTATTTCTACTCTATCATACTCTCTTTTGGGATACCAGAAGTCTATGAATACATTTTATTCTTACATGTGTTTTTAATTTATTCCATTTCATTGTGGTTGTAAGATGTGTGCATTTTTATAGATAAATTAGTGTAAGGAATACCATGTCTATTACATTCCTTATCTGGAATAGTTGTCTTCTTCTGGCATGTTGTAGGCCTGCATGGGGTGACACACTTTTCAAATGATTGTCCAAGTGAGCCTCAATGGGTCGAGTCATATAAGTGGCAATTTATTTTTCTAATGGATATACTAAATTATCCTATGTATCCACCCAATATATCATTACATATCCCCTCCTAAAAATATATCAAATGAGATAGTACATTTTTGTGTCCCTTTGAATATGTCATCATACCATGGCTTGGGAAACTTCGCCATTGTTTTCACAGTAAATCTTGATTACT
Source organism: Viscum album (assembly GCA_963277665.1). NCBI lineage: Eukaryota > Viridiplantae > Streptophyta > Magnoliopsida > Santalales > Viscaceae > Viscum > Viscum album. The sequence continues at coordinate 733,346,038 of OY728155.1, forward strand.
CCTTCAATGCATGGTACCAACCCGAGTTCAATGATGAAATTCTAGATACAAATATCTTCCATTATAGTATATAATTACAGTAATGTACATCAGTTATAATTTCAAGAATATTATGGGAGATTATTTAGAACTCCTAAAATGGGTGGAACAACTATTTTGGAAAAATATGATATAGTATTTAGATATCATGTAATCATTATCTAACTGAAAACCTACATTAATGTTACCCTTACATAGATATATTCATATCCTCTATAGACATATAACATATCCCTAGTTCATCTCAAGTACTTAAATATTTTCAATACAAAAATCCAATGACTACCACCATTATTGGATATGTATCTACTTATAATTCTCAATTCATAACTAACACTATTTAAATTAAACAACAATTAATAAATGATAGATCTAAGGGTTTATACATCCGTAATTATGTATATCCCTTAAAATTAATTAGAAGGATCTTTAATCGTACTAATATTTATACCTAGCAATGTAGGTGAAGACCCTTTATTGGGGTTCCCAATGATTAATCGCTATATGAATTTTCCATTATATGTATTTTTACTCAATCTATCCTACCTCTTAGAACAATCTCTATTGATCCTTATACATAGTATGTTGTTTTTTCCAATATGCCATTCATCGAGAAGTATTTCCCCAACCATAGCATTATAGGGTGCATTGTTGGGACATCATGTGCTTTAATAAGTATGTCATGCACATAACATATCAAAAATACCACCACACACAAAATAATACACTTTTTTACACAGGGATAACCCATACATTTTTTGAAATAGAACATTTTCATTAAATAAAAAAACTGAATATTCCAACTCTGAGATGAATTTTTTCAATCATATGCTGTCATTAAAACATGAAAACATTAGATGAATCATTTGGAGATTTAAAACTGTTGGCTTTAGGATATACATATCCTTGAAAAATTCCATTAATTTAATGGGTTTTTTACCTCCATTTGAAATATATCATAATTATAATGAGATTATATTAAAAGAAATATTCTAATAGTGTATTTTTTGAAACAGGTGAAATGGTTACTCCATCATAAATATCATGAATTTTCAATAACCCATTACCATCTAGATTTCTTTCTAGATATACACTATACCATCATTGTTAGTTTTCTTATAGAAACCAACTTTCACTCTACGGGTCTCACCCATTCATATGAATTAACCAATTTCCAAAATTGATTGTTTTATTTAGAGTTCATTTCAAATTACATGGATTTCAGCATGCTCAATGAATCATAAAACATTGTTCCCTCTTGGTAATAAATCAATTCATCACTAATAAATATTACTCTAGCACCATTTTCTATAGAAAATCCATATGTCTCATGATCCTATAAATAATATCATACATTTGAGGTTCTTATGTAACTTATGTTGGTTCTTATTAGACACCTCATTATAGAACAAAATAATTTTCGAACATGGGAACATTTTTCTTTGTTGATCTTAAACATATTTAATTTGATATTTCCTGATAATGACTCCTAGATTCCTATGATCCTTATGAAAGACGCCATATTACTCCAAAAACACTTTTTTAGTAGGATTATAGAAATGATATCCCATTTTTTTTATTATAACTAAAAAATTTGATGTTTACTTACATAAATATAATATTAGGTAAATAAAATCATCACATAAGTGATTAAGAATCCAAAATCATCATAATAGACATGTCTAACTGTTTCATATACAGTACCACGTATAATATTTTTAGTAAATAATTAGTTGAAATGTGGTTATGTAAGAATGAATTTGTTTATTGGGAATATCATAAAAATTTCAAAGGAATTTCTCACTTACTCATCATTGATCAAACCATGTCAAAAAATTCATGACCACCCCTCGTAGACATAGTATTAAACAATATTATTCTTGATGAAGTGAGATAAGGAACAATTACAAAATCTCTTAAATGATTAGTTAAATCATGGATCAGATACCCACCAACTTGGTCAAAATGGATAATCTTAACAGTTTTTCCAAATTGGTTATGTGCATCATTTTGAATAACATTTAACTTTTAATAATTATCATACTTATATCTCATTGTAAAATCATAACCATACAAACTAATTAATTCGGTAAAATTTATAATATACCAAAACCCACAAATTTTTTAGTACTCATTGGCCCGCATACACAACTATGTATGAGTTCCAATGCTCCATGATCACTCATAATTTTTATACTAAATGGTTCTTTGATAATTTTTACTAAAAAAAATTTAGATCTCAAAAAATTAATTATGGAGGTAATAAATAAATGTATTTCCTTTGAGACATTGAATGTATTCCTCTTTTTTTTTTATCATAGTAAAAAATTCCACATATAGTTAGGATTAGAATCAACTATGTAGAATATATTTAAAATTTCCAATCAAATATAAAAAATACTAAAAGTATAAAACATTTACCACATACTTGTTACTTCCATATTTTCATTCATATATATAGAATAATTCTTATTGATAATAAAGAAAAAAATAACATCTTTTCTAAAAATGATATAAAAATAAAATTTATGTTTTTGAATAGAGTATAAAGATAGTTTATTTATTTTATAACTATTACACTATGTATATTTAAATAATAAGTTATAGTTTCTAATTTCAATGTTGACACTCCTTCACCGTGAACTACACATAGATCTACTTATCCGTTTTCAATTTTCATATATCTATGTGATTGGGTTTATGATAAAAATCTATATTACAAAAAGGACATATCTATGGGTGAGTACTATGTTTTATATCTTTAAACATTGGAAATTTAATTAATGTACTCCCACTAAAAATAATGACCCCATATATCATGCACATTTAGGGACCCCTGATCAATATGTCACTTAGTTATGAGTACACTATAGTGTTCCTCTAAGAAAATCTATTTTAGAATACAAAACTTCTAATCATTCCACACATAACTCTTATATAGTTGACATGATAAAATATTTATTGAATTTGTCACATAGAAATAAATTTAACTCTATTCAGATAGAATCCCAACTCTTTTAGAATCCTAGCTATGTGCCACCCAAATATAATCGTAGTGTTTTCCTCTATTCGTCAAAAATTGAAAGTATTCAGAAAAATACCAAAAATTCACCCTAAGTTAATTCTGATATTCCGAAATCAAAAATGAAGTCAATTTTGAAAAATAAAATTTATAAAATTTTGAAACATGGATATTACTATTCATAACAGCTAGTTTGATTTGTTGCGGTGAGTTATAATCTCGAAGTTGCATATAATGCAAGCTATTACATTATTCAAAGGGAAACAAACCGTGGAATCTTGGGGTGTTACATAAAAACTCTTCTGAAGTAAAACATAAACCATTTCATAAATTTTTAACCGTATTAACCTTCCAATATATTATGATCCCTAACTTTAGAAATAAGGTCACTAAATTTCCAAAATGAACTTATGATTAATCCCTTAAAAATAAGAAGTATCTTATAATAATCAATTACCAATATGTGATTTCCTTTGTCATGTATTCTGTTAAAACACGATACTGATCTAATTACCATAAGTCCTTATTGTAAAAATGCATGATGTTTTATTCCTTATGTAAATTTTAGATTATTTTACATATTCATTATATCCAATAATGTTTTAATGTCCAAAAAACATAGCATAAACCACTTTATAAAAAATCATTATTAAGTTCCAAGGTAGTTTTTTCTATACTATTTAATTTATCCATATCAAATATATATTAATCTTAGCATCATTATCTCAACATTAAGAACACATTATGGGTTATCATTACCATAATCACTTGTTTTAAAAGAAGTTCAAATTTCCACTGAATCATTTTTTTGGTCATCAATACCATTCTACATATTCAGTAAATTCCTTTAAGAAAAAATAATAATAGTACAATTCATAAACATTTAAAAATTATTAATACTATGATGTCTTTTATTATAGACAAAAATTACATAATTATTGAATCCAAACAAAACAGCATTAATCATTCAACTTCTTCTATGGCTATAGTATAAGATTGACCATGATGCATTAGATTCTTTTGAGGTATATTTATTTTGATGATTGGGGAATTAATTGGAATATTTCCACATCTCCTTACAATTGATGTGATGAACATTGTAAAAAAATTATTTCCCTTGAAATAAAAACAATTTTTTTCCTTTCAATTCACACTTGTAGAAAACTCTCATTTCCTTTAAGCATGTACCATGTTGTTTCTTTGCAAAATTATCACACATGGAATAATCAAGGATTCTATTCTTCCCTTTATCCATATTTTTACTTGTCTCCATCTTTATCTAATTCTTACCTTTAAAGATATAATACATATAAAAATAATTTTTATAATGTTAGAATATGATACTTTGTCCTCATAAAATGAGAATGTATGAGAGACTAGTTCCCTTGGATATTAGGGATTAAGTTCATCAGAGAAATGATAATTCATATTCATTGGATTATATGCATTGATATGGTTCCTATTTCTTCTCGAAAAGAATCATTTATAAATGATTTCATATAATATATTAGGTCATATAATTAGGAAACAAAATTTATAATACCAAAACTATAAAATCCATAACATAATTTGAAACATTTAGGCACAACACATCTCATAATAATAAACACGGTTTATTTGGAGTTCAAAATATTTTCAAATAATTTATAATTATTTTTAATGAGAATGTTTATAATTCTTAGAATATTCTCGAGGAGTGTCAAAACAGGTTCACAATACTTCTCATTTTCATGTACAAGGTGATGATTCGAACAATCCAAGTCCCCCATTTTAGAGTTATTACCCAAATGTATGTATTTTTAAGAACCATAACCACTTGTAGTATCTAACAATTTCTATATTTATAAGAAAAACACATAATATATAACATACCATAAAAATAGGATGTTATTCTATACTTATCCTCAAAGCCTATCGTAGTGTTATAATCCCAAATATTTGTTTTCCAAAATCTATATCCCAACATTCCTATTAAACTTCCTATGTTACTGACTATAGAATCTCTGAACCCAATATACTAGAAAATATTATTAATTTATTATATTGGCATGAAATTAAATGAATTATATCCTAAAGGACTTAATAATTTAGTAGTCTTGGTAAACTAGATACATACTAGATATTTTCATTATATTCTAAAACATAAAATGTAAAGATAATTTTTAATAATAATTCCATTATTCCTCTAACAGTATCCCTATATATTAATCACAATACAATTCCTTGTATTATTGGTAAAATATAACATAATAAGGGTTTGAGATAAGATGCTTAGTATGTGTAAGCAGAAAAATGGAGAAATGATTGAAAAGTAATAATCATTATGGAAAGGCAAATAATTAAAACACATTCCATTTATTCAATTACATAAAAATAATAAGTTAGGATTATATGATGATCAAGTAATTCCATATAAGTAATTTTATGAGCGTGAAACATAACCATGGATATTCTAAATAATATTACATTCACATGGAATATCAATAACTGAATTCATAATGTTGGAATACATAATTAAGGGCATCTAAAACATATAATTGGTTTCCTTTTAAAGACATCTAACACTATAGAGTCATTTTTCTAGGATATCAATATAAATGGGTAATACATTGGACAACACCTAATCTAGTTTTTCTCATGAGATCAAATAATGCATCGAAAGACTATTGCGAGCCCCAATCATCACAAACTAAGTCCAATTCATTCATCATATAAAATTTCTGAATCAAAATTCTTATTATCAATCATATTTAAAATTTCATATGAAATATAAATATTTCACCCAATCAATAAAAATATTTATAAACTATCTAGAGTAAAATTAATTATATCAACATAGTATATCCCTTGTCAAAATTATTATAAACCATCAGGATAAATAATAAGAATGGTATCATTGGATAATATCCCCATTATATCATATATAATGTTAAGGGTTGTATTCTTAGATGGAAAATTATTTTTTGGAGATCACATGGAAATTTTTTTAAGGAAAATAACATTTTATTTTAAAATAAAACATTTTATTTTAAAACTATATAATTAATAAGATATTTTAAAAATTATTTAATTTGTAAATAAGTTTTAAAAATTGATAATATTTGGAAAAAAGATTATTTAAAAATAAGCATGTAAACATGCAATGGGAACATCAAAGAAATGATTGTCATAATATGAGTTAATTCCATAGATGGAATATAAGTTAAAAATAAAATTACTCTTCCCTATTATATGAATATATTTATTTTATTATAGAAATATAAAATCATCCCCAAGGTATAATTAAAGAAAATAAATCCTGAATAATTATTAGATTTTGAAACAAACCCTTACCACTCTAGTAACTTTTAAATCATAAGAACCATGCATACATAGATTTAGATGACAATTTGAATATCATGAAGGTATATATTCATGATATAATATAAAAATGATATGAATATACACCATACAAAATAAATATGTGGTTAATATTCTATATGTACCATGGTAGTATAAGTGAGGTGAGAGACCCTTACCTTGCGTATGAAATCTCACATACATTCTTCATCCTTGGGAATAATAAAATTATTTTAATTAGGTTGTTTATTAACAATATTTTTCAATATTATTATTAATTTTATTTAACTTAAAACAATTTTAGATAAAATTTGTTAATCAATTATGATTATATAGTGTTTTTCATTGATATTTAACTTATGTGTAAAAAAAGACATCAGTATGATGACTATTGGTTTTAGTGGTCATTACATAAAAATAAAAAAAAATCATGATGTAATTTTCATAATCATACTTGAATTATAATTTTAATACCAATCAATAAATATGGTTTGGATAATTGAAGTATGTTTTGATCATGGAGATGGTATGCCATATGTACATATGAGTAACATTGAAATTTTTCAAAAATTATTAGGGAAATGAGGTGAGTAATATTTTATATTTGTAGAATTATAATAATATAATAAATACTATATTATTTCATTAAATATACTTATATATATAATCCATGTGGTTTGGTGATGAAAATATTTCCACATCGCTCTGGGATGGTGGTATTCCCCACACAAATGAACGACATTATCATCTTTCTGTGAGGGAAAAATTGAGAAATTAAATGATATATTACATTTTCAAAAAAAATAAATATGCGATGAATATCTTAATTGTGTCATGTATATCTCATATATTCAATTACATTATCTTCATTTTATTTTTATGTAATAAATTTGTGAAACATAAATCACAATGCTTCTTGAGGTCGTAGTTTGACGTACACCTGAGAGACATTACCATATCCCCCACATAAAGGAATGTAAAATACTAAAATATATGTTTTAATGACTCAATATTTCTAATTATGCTATAAACATCATATATATATATATATACATTATATCCATCATCATACCCTACTGTGAGAGGTGGTAATGGAAACAATAACATTTGTTAGCAAAGCGGTAGTCCCCCATACACACAAATGATGATTTTGTAACACATATGATTGAAGATGGGATTAATATTGGGAATTAAATTAACATAAAAAATCCATTTTTATTTAAAATACTATTTCTGTTACATTATAGTGGTTTAATAATAATTTCAGGAAGTTGTGGAATAATTTAAAAAAACTCTTATTGGATAATGTTTCCTCTTTTTTGGGTAACATCCATAGGTTTGCACCAAAAGCCTTTCTAGGTTGGCTTTGAACCCCAAAAATGGACTTTAGGATGATAAAATGGTAGTTTGAAATTATTTTGGTAGTAATTGGTAGAAATAAAAGGTTTTAAATTTTTTTAAGAAGAGAGGAGAGGTGGTGGCCTTTTATAAGTGAGTTGTGGGTCATACTTGTAATTTATGAAAATGAAAATTCAAACCTAAGTTTTTCACATTAAAAGGTTCAATAATAGAGTATTATTGAGGAATATATATTATAAGGTATATATATGTATGAAAAAACTATTTTAAAATGTTTTTATGGAAATACGACTATTATCTTTTTAATTTAACCCTATGGTATATTAGTTTTTACCTTAATAGTGCTAATTAAATTTTTTTGTTTTAATTATTCATTGTGGTCCAAAATTAAGTTGAAAATAATATAAAATATCAATTTTTCTTATTCTAAATACAGTTTCAATTTTTACAAATTTCATTCATATAAGTTGAAAATTATAATTTGAAATTAATACCGTATACGTGATGCAAAAGTGGTTTTTTAAAGAGAAAATGTTCAAATGATTAAAAAAATTATATAAATATTCAACATGAAAATTATTCCAATGAAATAAACTGGATTAATATATATACAATTTTACTAATATTACTTAAATATTTTTAAATATAATTTGAATTTCAAAATAATTTAAATGAAACAAGAACATTTTAATTAAAATTCTGTATTAGTTTCATTGTTAATTGAAAAATAAAACATTCTAGGGAAATAAAAAAATATCTCTATAATATAACATTTATATTCATATTTAAAAAGTTAGGTTCATTTCAATAAATAAAATTTCTAATATTTTTAAAAATTAATTTTTAATTATTTCACAAATCATGACTAAACTATGTTTAAAATAATTTATTCTTCATAAATCGTATGTTTTTCTCCCAAATGATTATTATTTTATTCCTATATATTTTCCATCTAATTAATTTTTTTACATGAATTAGTCATATAATCTTTATAATTATGTTTTTACAATGTATACCCTCCAATTAAACAATATACCATCTTAGAATTTGTTTAGACTCAAGGTTTTTGGTTCCACATGAAATTGAAGAGATTATATTTAATAAGTTTATTTTATTGGATGTTTATGATTATTTTTTCAAGTCACATATTCTATATAAAACAATTTTATTCTTTTATAATGTTGAAGTCTTACAATCCATGCTCTCAAAGTTCTACTAACCCTATAGTACCCCCATTTTTGGGTACGTAACAATTTACTCGTGTTTTTTAAATGGCGTGTCTTTGATTGGGTTTCAATAAAATAGGGAGTTTCCATAAAATAGTTTTTTTCCATAAAATACTGAGTTTCCATAAAATAGGCATTTTCCATAAAATAGAGAGTTTCCATAATATAGAGAGTTTCCAAAATGTGTGTTGTTTTCATAAAGTGGGGTGTTTCCATAAAGTGGGTTGTTTCCATAGAGGAGTATGTTTCCCTATGGAATGTGTTTCCTTGAAAAGGGTAAAGTGAAGTATGGAAGATTTTGGTAGTTTTATAAGGGGCTTTGGGACCAAAAGGAAGGTCACATGATCTATACATGGTTGGCCTAAACCGTGTGGTCAAACCATGCATAGAGGTCGAATCTAGATCGTATTCTCTATGAGCGTACTCTTTTTTTCTTTATATATAACTTGTTGGATTAAAAAAACCCATATATAGAAATTTCGTTTCCTAGAAGGTTGTATAACCCTCCCCATACCAGTTGGAGCCAACATAGAGCCTTCCCTTGGTTATTTGAAGCCCGATTCTTGGGGTAAGGCCCGATGTACATGGCTGTTTTCTGTTTTCTACAAAATCTTCTTTATATCCTTATCATTTTCTTATATCTACACCTCATGTGGGTAGATCTGAGTTTTTGACGTCAACATAGGGTAAATATATAATATTTCATGATAGCAGAAGATATCTAAGATTCTTTCTTTGAATCTAGATGTGATTTTTGAGGTATGTGATCATTCTTTACGGATTTCTCACGTTTCCTTTGATCTTATTAGTTCTAATTATCCGATATACATTCTTTCTTAGATCTTCACCTATAGTGGTTATATCTACATTTTTAGATTCCCAATAGTTCAATTTTGAATCATGATCTTTGTTGGAAAATAGAACTAACGCCATTCTTGGATAATCGACCTACCTTCATGTGCATTCTTTGCCTATTGTTGAGTTTCATCAAAACCTTTGTGGTAGGAGGATTCTCAATAAACTACTCTTGCTTGAATTGATTGTATTAGTTTAATTTTTTTTATTTGAATGTGATTTATTGTGAAAATCATGGAATAAATCTTCTTCCCTGATGATTTATGGTTTTAGTGAAATTGTGAAATATTGGTAAATTGTTGTGAAAAGTGATTTAGCATCTTAAATTTTAAATGAAGATTTTAAATTATTTATTTACTGGAATTGTTAAATGGTTTGATAGAAATTTGGTTTTCAATAAAAATTTTGTTTTATTAAAATGGGTTGGTATTGAAATGACCTTGATGGAATTGGGTTTCAATAAAAATGGTTTTTTTTAAAAGGTGTTTTGGAATGATGCTTGGGAATATTGGTGAGTGATTTCATATTTCATTTATGGGGCTTGGTTGAAATATGACATTGTTCTCAGTGCCAAATGTTAAATGTTACATGAGATATTAAGATTAAATTGCATATAAGGGGCTTTGTTGAAATATGACCATATGCTCGGTGCCAATGGGTTAATGGAACATGGGAATCAATTACCTTGTGAAGACTTGGTAGATCGATGAGAAACTGCTCATGAGTATGGAACTGTCATAACGTAGCCTTCATGGATGGTTGCATGGGTTCGTGGAAGGGTTGGGGATTCCAAGAAGTGATATGGTGAAATGGTTTCAAATCTTCTTTAGTAATTTTTCTAGAAAAATATCTTGCTGGAAAAATTAGTTTCAATTGTACTCGTATACATTTGGTAATTAATTGTTTTGGAAACCTATTTATATTTAGTTATAAACTATTTTTATGAAATTTTTCTATATAAAATATCTTGTATAATTGTTTCTAACTCTTCTATCCTAGTGGAATTAATAGTGATGTCACTGGGGAAAACCTACTAAGTTTTATACTCACTCCTACTTTGGAACTTTTTTGCTCATGCAGATTCCATTCATTTGTTCATGAATCATATAGTGAATGTTTTGTTATGGTTGGTTGGTATATTGGTTTATTTCTTAAAGAGTAAATCATTACCCACTAGTATTTTAAACCCTTAGACATTTATTTCTGTCCAATTGGTTCTTGGGGGATGTCACTTAAGCCCTAGTGATGAATCGTTGTACTCTCAAGCCAATGAGAATTGGTGTGTCATTACAAATGGTATCATCTTGTTTAGCCCTTGTCTAACAAGTAGTCATTGATGATCCTAGTTTTGGAGATGAAATCCATTCTTGTCTATTCCATGGGTTGGAATCCTAGAAAGGATTAGTATTTTAGGAACTTGAAATGTATAGAATAAAAGTACATAGCTAACACTTTTATGTTGATCTTCAAGTCACCATGGAGTTGGAAAAGTAATTGTTTGGAGACACTTCTAGGAATTTGAAAACTCACTGTCATGGGTTTTTCCAATGAGATGAGCATGACATGCATTGTAGAGTAATGACTTCCCACTAGGATTGCATACACCATTTTGATTAATTATTCATGTTGTGAAAAAAATGTTATTTTTTTGAAAAATTATGGAATTGGTATTCAAATGAAATATTTTGAAAGAGCGAATGCTTATCATATTTTGAAAATTGCTTAATTTTCAAAATCATGTGAAGTGTTTTCGAATATGGTTGAACTTGGGAAAAAGGATTTTTGGGAAAACAATTTTGTCATAGCTGATGTGATAAAATTTTAAATGCTCAGACAACAGTTGATAGAGAGTGAGATTGACAGAGTTTGTTGTTAGTTTAGAAAATGGAACCGAGTAGGCATCGTTGAAACCGACCCGATGAAGCTGTAGAGAATATGGTTGCACCAGAACCATGTTTTAACCAAGAGCTGGTTTAGATTATTGGCCAATATTTTCAAGGTGTGGACACAGGGAATCGGGGGAATGAGCCACGACATGTGGATCATACCAGTCAATTCAGGAAGTAGAATCCACCTAACTTCTAGGCAGATTCTGAACCCAAGAAGGCAGAGGCATGGATATGTAGGATTAATTGTATCTTCTACTTCATCGGCACACCAATAGAGATAAATGAAAAAAACTCAACGTATATTTTCAAATATCATTCATGTTAGTGGTGGGATTTATCAGTGCATGAAAAATTGGATGAAGGCCTTACATGGGAGAATTTTGAGGAATTTTTTCAACAATCAATTCTATCCTCACATTTTAAAGATCTAGAAATTGACGGAATTATTCATCTTGAAACAAGATAGAATATCTATCACATTGTATGCTACTAAATTCATTAACATAGTGGGCTTCACACTAGAAGTTGTGACAAGTTCCTCTTTGAAGTCACACTTCTTCAAATTAGGGCTACAATAGGAGATTCGATCGACGATTTCAGTACACAATATTATAGATTATTCCAAGATGGTGAAATGGGAGACTGTGGCTGAACGTGATATCTCAGGATCTAGGGAAGGAGGCATTATGGTACCTATTGGAAATGGTGGAAACTCCTCCACTGGGAACAAGCATAAAAAGAACACCTATTACCAATGTGCAAGTGGAAATCAGAACCAGACAGACGGATTAGTAAACATTCCTCCACGACCCTAGAGAAAAGAAGATTGTTTTCAATGTGGTTCTCTTGACCATATAAGGAAATATTTTATCACACAACCTAGAGCATTTCATAATTGCAACAAAATGGGACATCTTCAGCGCTATTTTCACAGTGCTCCATTGTAAGTTGCTCGAGACACTTCTCAAGTGTCACAAGCATCATATTCTTCGATAGGTCAAGGAAAGCAGAATCTTTCTCATAAGTAGATCAGAGCTATCCATTGTGATTCTAGAAAACCATGAATCCTCAACAAGGGAAACCTTATAAAGGAAACATGAGAACAGAGCAGCGAAAAAGCAATTGTATGGAGCTGAGTAGATGTTTGTCGATTCTCAGGCTAGACCATCTCCAATGAAAGGTATGATTCTTTTTAATTCTACCTTTGTGACAGTTTTGTTTGATACTAGTTCATTATATTCCTTCATTCTCCAAGTCTATTGACTTTCCAAATTTAAAATTGGAAATTATGACTTCGGTTTTTAAATTGTAAACTCTTCTCAATGAAAAAGAATGTAAAGCCTTTTCCTGTAGAGCGTGTGATATAACTATTGATAGAGCTGAGCTGAAATGGGACTTCTCGATGTCAGAGATGGATATCTATGACGTAATCCTAGGTAGGGATTGGTTGACAACATTGAAGGCTCAAATCGAGTGTTATAGGAGAATAGTTAGTTTCATGACTGGGGACAGAATCAAGATTCTCTTTTAAGGATAAAGGATTCTATAGAAAGGTGAAAAGATCTGTTGGAACCAATGGTGGGAATAATATCTTATTAGTTGGAATCATTGACTATTGAATCAATGTAAGAGATCAAGGGAAACTGTTTTCTAGATTTTGTGGATCAATTTCTAGATGTTTTTCCCAAGAAAGTATCAAGGTTACCACCTCTATATGAAGAGGAGATTATGATTGATCTACTTCCGGGAACTAATCCTATTTCCCTTTCCATATTATAGTATGGAACCAATAGAGTTATGAGAATTGAAAGTGCAGTTAGAGGATCTAGAAACCAAGGGTTTCATTCGACCAAGTACATCTTCGTGGGCAGCACGAGTTTTGTTCACGAAGAAGGAATATGGAACTCTTTGGTTGTGTGTTGATTATCACAAGCTTAACCAAGTTACAATAAAACATATATATCCAATTCCATGAATTTTTGATATGTTCGATCAATTAAGGTAAGCTCAGTGGTTCTCTATGATTGACCTACGATCAGGATATCACTAATTGTGAGTTCGGAAAGAGGATATTCCAAATACATCTTTCAGAAGTAGATATGGACACTATGAATATGTAGTCATGCCTTTTGGTCTAACGAATACACCAGTGGACTTTAGGGAATTGATGTATCAGATATTACAAAAATAGATAGATTCTTTTTTTATTGTGTTTGTGGATGACATTTTAGTCGATTCAAAGACAAGGGATGGACATGAGGAGCACTTGGAAACATTGTTACAAATCTTGAGAGATCACTGTTTCTATTCCATATTATCAAAATGTGATTTTTGGATATAGGAAGTACATTTTCTTGGTCATGTCATTACAGAGAAAGGTATTTTTGTGGATCCTAAAAAGAAAGAAGATGTTATCTTGTGCAAACCACCAAATAATGTCTTTGAGTTTCGTAGTTTTCATGGTCTATCGGGTTACTACTAATGATTTTTGTGGGATTTATCATGACTAGCTTCACCAATGACCGCTCTGACAAAGTATCACGATCCATTCCAATGGATAGAGGAATTTCAGAAGCCTTCCAGGAACTAAAATTTCAGCTTACATCAGCACCTATCATGATCTTTCTAGAATTAGGACAGGGGAATATGGTGTACTTTGATGCTTTGGGATCAGGGTTAGTCAATGTTCTCATGAAAAGAGATCATGTGGTTGCTTCTGTTTCAAGGATGTTTAGGGTGCATGAGAAGAATTACCCAATACATGATTTAAAGTCAGCTGCAATCATCCATGATTTGAAAACATGAAGACATTATCTCTTTGGTGAGAAATTTACTATGTTTATAGATCAAAAAAATCATTAAACACATTTTATCACAGTGATACTTGAATCTGGGTAAATGGATAAGGATGGAGTATCTCAAAATTATTAGCTTTGACTTGATGTACAAACCCAAGAAATGAAATTTGGTGGTGGATGCATTGAGTAGAAATCCATATGCTATGTAAAGCTTTAGATGAATGGCAGTTTATATAGGTATTAGCTGACATGATTGAGGAATTTCAAGACCGAGTTGATGTTTCAGTTTTATTTTCAGCTACTCTTGTTCCTGATTTAGTAAAAATGATCAAATAAGCACAAACATCTGATGAAGAATGTCTGGTTGTGAGTTTAAAACTCGATGGTGGGGAGACCATTGTGGGCTGGAAACATAATGGGGGTTTAGTTTTGTGTTTCAGAGAACGGATGATTGAACCTATATATATTTTAGGATCAACTCCTTCATGCATACCACTATTTGGGACAGGTTTTACATCCAGGTATATAAAAGATGTATAAGGCGTTGAAGGTGCAGTTTTATTGGAGAGGAAT
The DNA here is from genome assembly GCA_963277665.1 of Viscum album. Classification (NCBI taxonomy): domain Eukaryota; kingdom Viridiplantae; phylum Streptophyta; class Magnoliopsida; order Santalales; family Viscaceae; genus Viscum; species Viscum album. Next base: position 733,361,138 of record OY728155.1, read on the forward strand.
TCAAAGGAAGTTGGTCGAGTTCAACTCGTGATGCATAACATGTCTGTAGGTTAAAAAATAGATTCAGAGACCAGCGTGTATGTCACAATATTTTCCCATACCAGTGTGGTAATTTGATCAGATAACAATGTATTTTATTTCAGGTCTTCGAATAACAGTCTGGAAACATGATGCAATTTGGGTGATAGTGGATCGTCTAACCATGTCAGCCCATTTCATCCCTATTTATGAAACTCATATGGTGGTGGATCTTTAAAAAATCTATATCCAAGAAGTAGTAAATATGCATGTTGTACTGGTGTCAATAATCTCAGATGGAGATCTGAGGTTCATGTCATGTTTTTGGAAATCCTTACAACATGACCTTGGGACTCAGTTGACTATGAGCACGGCTTATCATCCTCAGATGGATGGGAAATCTGAGCAAATGATAGAAACATTGGCAGACATGTTGCAGTTTTGTGTAATGGATTTGGGTGGCTCATGGGAGGATCATATACCCTTAGTGGAGTTCTCATACAATAATTTCTATCATTCCTCGATACACATGGCTCAGTTTGAAGCATTGTATCGGAATCCTTGTCCTTCTCCACTACGTTGGGTGGAAAGAGGTAAAATTTCACTAGTCAGTCCAAGCCTTGTCCAAGAAATAATGGGGAAGATCCAGATGATTAGAAAGTGGATGTAGACAACTCAGAGTCTTCAAAACTCTATTACAAATCACTGTCTAAGACCATTGTAATTCGCTGTGGTAGATCAAGTCTTCTTGAGGATCTCTCACAGGCTTGGACATCGTTGGTTTGTAAATCAGGGAAAGTTATCTCCTATATACATTGGCCCATACGAGATACTAGAATGGGATGGATAGGTGGTATATCGGTTGTCATTAACACCACAGATTAGATCAGTGCACAATGTGTTCCATGTATCCCAGTTGAAAAAGTATCACCCTAATACTAACCATGTGATCAGATGGGATCATGTTGCCCTAGAACCGGATGTATCATTGTTATATATCCCAGTTTGGATCATTGATAGGCAAGCATAAGTCTTTCAAGGGAAAATAATTGTCTTAGTGCGAGTTTTATGGAAACATGGTCATATACAGGAAGAGATTTGGGAACGTGAGAAAGAAATGAAATAGCAGTGGCCAGAAATATTTTGGGCCAGCAAGGGTTTTCTACATTCTAAGGATGGAAATACCAATGGTGGGGAGAATTTAGTACCACCAGTTTCGGGTACATAACATTTTCGTTATGTTTTTTTAAATGGTGTGTCCTGGATTGGGTTTCCTTAAAATAAAGAGTTTCCATAAAATAGGGAGTTTCCCTAAGATAGATAATTTCCTTAAAATATTGAGTTTCCATAAAATAGAGAGTTTCCATAATATAGAGAGTTTCCATAAAGTGGTTTGTTTCTATAAAGTTGGTTGTTTTCATTAAGTGGGGTGTTTCTATAAACTGGGGTGTTTCCATAAAGTGGGGTGTTTCCATTGAAGAGGATGTTTCCAAATAAAAATGTGTTCTGTAAAAAGGGTAAAGATGGAGGATGAGATATTTGGGGGGGGGGGTTATAAGGAGTTTTGGTACCATAAGTAAGGTCACACTATCCATACACAGTTGGCCCAACCCATGTTGTCAAACCTTGCATATAGGTCAAATATTGATCCTATTCTCTAGGAGCTTACTCGTTTTTCCACAATATATTTTGTGTTGCCCTAGAAATGCTTTTATTTCGATATTTCTCTCCCAAAAAGGATGGAGAATCCTCCCCCCATGTGTTTTAGGAAACCTGGAGGCTTCCCTTGGTGATTTGAAGCCCGATTCTTGGGGTAAGTGTCAGTCTTCTTGGATCTTTTCCGTTTTCTACAAAATCCTCCTTATCTCCTTATTTTCATAAATCGACATCTTTCGAGGGTATATATATATGTGTGTGTGTTTTTTAATGTCAATATAGGATATATATGGTGTTTTTTATGATAGAGGTTGAGATCTAAGATTCATTCTTGGAAACTTGATCGGATTCTTGAGGTATGTCACTATTCTGTCCTGATTTGTCACATTTTCTTTGATTTTCATAGATCAACATCTCAGATCTCCATTATTTCTCATATCAACACCAATAGTGAGTAGATGACCGTTTCTAGATTCCTAATATTTCAATTCTATGTTGTTATCTTTCTAGTATAAAAGATGTAAGGCCATTGTTGGAGAATCGACCCGCCTTCTTGTGCATTCTATATCTACTGTTGAGTTTCATCAAAACCTTCAAGGTAGGAGGATTTTATATCAAATAATCTTGCTATAATTGATTTGGTTAGTTTAATATTGGATTATTTTAATGTTATTTATTGTGAAAATCATGTAATAAATATTAATTAGTGATGATTTATGGTTTTAGTGAAATTTTGAAATCATGGTAAATTATTGTGAAAATTGATTTAGCCCCCTAAATTGAAAATTCTAATTTTCAATTATTTGTTTTCTGTAATTGTTAAATGGTTTTATTAAAAAAAATTAGTAAAAAGGGCATTTTTTTGAAATGGTTGGGTATTGAAATGACCTTTATGGAATTGGGTTTCAATAAAAAGTGTTTTTTAGAAAATGTTTTTTGCCATGATCCTTGGGAATATTGGTGTGTGAGTTCAAATTGAATTTATGGGGCATGGTTGAAATATGACATTGTTCATAGTTCCAAAGGTTAAATGGAACAAAAGATATAAATTTCATATTGAATATATGGTATTGGTTGAAATATGACCTTGTGCTCGGTGCCAAAGGGATAATGGAACATGGGAAACAATTACCTTGAGAAGACATGGTAAATGGATGAGAAACCACTCATTAGTATGGAATTGTCATAATGTAGCATGAATGGTTGGTTTCATGGATTAGTGGAGGGTTTGGTTATGGAAAAAAGGGATATTGTGAATTTTTTTTAAATATTTTTTAGTTATTTTTCTAGAAATATATCTTGCTGGGAAAATTGGTTTCAATTTCACTCATTGCGTTTGGTAATTAATGGTTTTGGAATCTTGTTTATATTTAGTTATAAATTGTTTTTGAGAAATTGTTTTATATAAATTACTTTATATAATTGTTTCGAACACTTTTATCCTAGTGTCGCGAGTAGGTAATTCATTTTGGAAAACCTACAATGTTTTATACTCACCCCTAATTTGAACTTTGGTGCACTTGCAGATTCCATCTTCTGGGATAGGCGGAAGGTAAAGTCTCCCGTGTTTTTAGCACTACCTCATGTGGTTTTGGATGTTCGGAGATTTTGGAGCTTGGATCCTGTTGATCATGGAGTCTTGTATTCTTTTGAGAGTCTTATTTTGGTTTATCGACTATATACTTTGATACTTGGTTAATCTCCCGCTGTTAAATACATTGATGTGTTTTTATGATACATGAAGTTGTTGAGTTATATTCCATTTGTTCTTGTATCATATATTGATTGTTTGGATAATTTTGGTTGGTTTATTGGTTGATTTAAAGGGTAAATTATCCCCTAATTGCATTTTAAACCTTTTGGAATTTATTTCCATCCTTTGGTATCCTGGGGATGTCGCTTAATTCATAGTAATAAATCATTGTATTATCAAGCCAAGGAGAATTGGTGGATCATTACACAACCTCTATCAATAAAATAAAATATCTATTAATATGCACAATAACATGGGAATTTCTATATTTTATCCTAATTTATACATAATAATTACCGATTATGTTTTCAACCCTAAGTATTTTTAAATCCTTCAAAATGATTTTTTAAGAGAATAAGAATTAAATAAACCTTATCCCCTAAGAGTTTCTAGATAGGTGTGTAGTTTTTTTTTTCTTGTCATCATGCACTAGAGTGAAGATTGATTTGATAATAAAGAATCCTATTTTAGGATGATTACCCCTAGGTGATCTATGATACTTCCACATCTACAATCGTGTATGATGATATGGATGTGATTTCTCGGAAAACTACAGACTCTTTACTTTAATAAAATTTTGTATTTGGACATATACTAAGCCTTGTCACTAAGTTTCCCATAAATTTTCTCAAATCCTAATCCCTTAAATTAAAAAACTAATTCCCATAAATAAACTACCCACCCTCTAATATCAGTTATAGTATGCCAAGATAAAAATAACTTTATTTTTCAACATTTCAATAAATTAATTATTATATCTCTAAAATAATAACATAGTTCCATGTACGTAAGGTTTATTAACATTAAGTTCTAGCTATATAATCAATTTATTTTACAGACTATGTTAATATTTTTTCACTGTTGAGACACAATAAACACATTTATATTCAAATTATATGATACACTTACTTTCATAACCTCATAAAATAATGACATAACAAATGGGTGAGATAAAAGGTTTTTAAGGGAAAACATTAGATAAAATAATCAAATATCATACATGAGAATAAGAAAATTTTATGTGTAAGAATACATCAAATATAAATGAAAATCCCATTAAGAGTTCACACTAAAAAAATGGTCACATTATAATTGTATTATCTTAACATAATACATGAGAAAACATTACAATATTGTGCTTGTTTCACCTCTAAGGTGACTAGTTTCGATTGATGATGATGTGGTCTGAGAAGAATCATCCCCTATCTCTTTTTCTAGTAATGACCACTCGTCAAATTCTCCATTTATTTTCTTTCAACCCATCCTTCCTCGTTATCTATTAATGGAGGGTAGTATTAACCATGCGTGGACTGGGAAATTTATAACTTCGGTATGGTGAGAGAGACGCCATAGTCTAATGGTCCCAAAGGGTGATTGCATGGGGTCAATCACGTGTGCAATCGGTCCTCCTTAGATATAATTTCATCAGATGGTATCCAACGGTTTTATTCATGGAGCCAAAAAAAACCCAATGACCCTCATATCCATGATTCAAGGACCTTGTTTCCAATTGAAGGTTCTTGTTGGACAAAGATTTGTCCAATGACACGTAAGGACACCATTGATCGAGAGGATGGAATGTTGGGCTCACCGAACCCTTTTGGGGGAGGATTATTTCCTGTTCTGGGATTATCTTATAGATTTATGTCATGTTCATACGTTCATGAATCTATGGTTATTTCCCAAAGAGTGTGTTCATAGGCTACGCCACGTTTGTAGGATCATCATAAGAATATATGGATTTGATTATATGGAGGTGATGATGACGTTAGCCATACAGTAAGGCGCTCTGGTGTTTATCATCATCCATGGTGGAAAAATGTGAATTGATTTTGGGATCAGACCCCTAATATGGTTTTTCTATGTATCCTTGACTCGGGAATCTGAACTCACATAGTTCAGAATGGTTGGGGCTTACGTGTAGAGACATCCCATTTGATGTGAACATGATTAGGTGAACCATTTGGGAAGGGAACTATTTTGAGCTCGGGCCTTCGAGTAGGAATAATACATATTTTGGATTGATCAGTAATTAGTGTTCTCATAGTTTATAATTTCATGGATTTTGTACTCATCACAAATCTCTATTCCCATATGATTCATTCTTGGTGTGAGAAACTAGAGGTTGTGAGATATCCAACCAACAACATGCTTCATCTCTTACTGGTTGGAGAGTGCGAGCCTAAAACTGAAGAGGCTGTGGAGATGGTGGCCAAGTGAGCGGATCGATGAACCTTTATATATAAAAATTACATTAATGGTCATGTGGCTCGAATTTCATATGATTGGGGACATACCTCAATGGGAGTGCCCTAGAACATGCTCAGGTAAGTGGAGTAGTTCCATCCTTCTATAAAAAGGGGTAGCAAACATAAACCCATTGATTTATCACCATTCCTCATTGAATAGAAAAGTAGTTGATCACCCTTAACCCCTCAAATTAGGAGGTTCACATCGACATTCCAAGGTTAGAATCAGAGGTACTATATGAATGAAGACCCGTAGGCATCCCAAGAGCCCAAACCATTGTGGGGAGACCCTTCGTGACCCCACTTACCACGGGTATGTAGACTCAACAGGGCACACTAATTCACCCAATGGTCTGATCACATGATTCTAGTTGCTTTGAAGGAGGCTTTTTCCTGGTTCCAAGGGACTGGTTCACGGAGTGACCACTGATGATTGGATGGTAATGGAGGGGAATGGTTGGAATTAGTGTAAATAATACTCGAAAACACCCCATTCTGTGTATTAGTTTCTTATGTGGAATGGGGGAAGCACTGCATACTGTAGTGGTATACGGGAAAAGGGGTCGTCCACATACTGATGCAGTACATGATAATGAGTATGGATCACCATGTGGCACAGGGGTATGTGGTTCATCAGGCCACTTTGAGTTCAATCTGCGTACTGATACAACATGCAGTTCCGGGTTAAATCCACGTAGCAATACACTACGTAGAACACCATTTTTTTAAGAGGGTTTGAGGGTTTATCATTCATGGTTTATTCATATGTGAGAATTGTGTGGTGCACAATTTCCCCATTTAGGTCCACTATTCTCTTATTATTATTAATTTCTCTCATTTTATGGTTCTTGACTGGTGGTACCTACAGAGAGTGCAGTTTACAATTCAGGCTCCTATGGTGATTCAAGACTGAAGCTGAAATATTCTCTAATATCATTCTTCCAACCTCTAGGTTCCCATCCAGCTTTCGTCATTCGTCATTTCTCAATTCCTTTTATGCTCCTTTTATAAATCATTGTGGCAGTCATATGTAGGGGTATGCCGAACCATTTTCCAAGGCCCATGAAAAGATATCATGAATCAGTGAAGACTCAGTCAACCGGGGTTTGCAGAGGCTGTGGTTCGCGGTCATGAAACTCCGAACTGTTCCAATCTTGCTTCATTCGTGAACCATTCAGTTTGTGAGATGGTATGAAAATGGACTAATCTCATGTAACCTTTGAAGAAAAATTTTTCAGTTCACCGTGTTTGCTGGTCATCACTCCACGGGCCAGTGCCTTGAGGATCGTCCCGCATATCAGTAGTTCATGAACTAGGAGGTCCATCAACCCTTCTCGGTGATGGTACACCATCCGCTTAAAATCCAATGAAAACATGAAAACCTTTAGGTTTCTTCTAAAATTTGAAACTCCATTTGATTCAAATCACCTTGGTAGACATGTATGAGTACTTGATTCCTTCTAAAAAGTGATTGTGGGGGTACTTTCTTCCCATGGAGAAATTATTAGGACCCTACAAATTCCCTCATAATAATGATGTCCGTTCAGAATGAAAATGGGACTATATCGATGTAAGAGCAGTCCTGAACTAAAATGGTACACAGTAGAATAGATAGGCCTAGTAATAGGGCACCACACCAATATATAGGGTAACATGTCATTTTCCATTTTCCATTCCTCATGTTGAAAAGAGCTCTCAACTTCCTTGGATTCCATTTCATTTTCATACCACACTTCTTGCGAAAATTCTATCCGTGAACTGCTTCTTACATGTTGTGAACCAATATTTTTTCCTTTTACCTGTCTCTGAACCGCATTTGGGTTTTGCAAATGACATTGTGGAATTTTAAAACCAAAAATACGGATTCCACATAGGATATTTATATGCTTCTCATCTATCTGCATATCAGGCTTTAACCAGTGAACCGAACATTAAAAATTAATAATCCGAACATAAAATTTCATCTATTATCTTTGAAAATGATCATAACAAGGCCTAGGTTTGTGGGATCCACCTTCCATGAACCCTTATATTCTATGGAAATCTATCTGCGTTCCATCACCTCAAAATCAGTTCGCATACCATGGTTGTACATCGTGAAAAGCTCTGTGTACCGCTGCCTAATATTGTGGTTGCTTCCACACATTATGCAGTATGAAGGATATAGCTACCACACTCTGTTTCTAGGAATATTATTCAGACCCTTATGTAGACAAATATTTATGTCATTTTACCCTGACATTCCTAGCTTTATCCAATAACTTTAATTGGACTAATTCTTATCAGATTTTGGACCCTCTCATGCTAGCTACAGTGGCTTCTTCATAGGCTATGATGAAATTTAGGAAGGCAATGGTGACCATAATGGGAAATAATGAGGATAATATTTGAGACTAATTTATTCCTCGTGATAGCTTCTTAATGGATTTCTTGATGATAGAGCTCATAGCCTACCCATTGTCTGTACTGTTTCCACTTTACAGCTTGGGTCTCCCTAACAATGTTCCTCTACCATTGGATAACCCCAATACGCAATTGATTCACTTATAAGAACCACAAGGAAATGAATGAGCCCACAATTCCCCAGCAAGAGAAGTAATATATACTATGATTCATGAGAACATTTTCATACTAGGAGTCTCTTAATGGACTTAGGGAAGCCGTGAGTGTCGTGATGGTGTCATAAGACTAGGCACTCAAGAGTAACCATCCATTATCAACATCCCCCATGAAAATTCTAATGATGGGTGGATCAAAAAGTGGTAACTGTGGGCCGGTGGATGTTTCTCTAACGAATGGGCCAGGGAATTCTGGGTATATTAGACCTGTTTAGAGTCCCCTGACTAGTTGGAGGTGGTGGGCTTCTATCAGGCATCCTGGGTTTCTCAGTTTGGAACCATCTTTCTAGGAGAAACCCTTCATAAGCTAATGAGTAATTGGTTTTCAATCACTAAAACCATCCATATATTTCATGGAAAGGTGGTAATAACCTTATGAGATATCAACCGGCTTGGAGTACTCCCTATCTTCGGATCAATGTATGAAGAGTTTCTCCTAACATCTGCTACCTGGAATGAAACTGACCACATGTCCCCTTTTACAAGGAGTTCACTGCTTAGGGAAGATGTATTACTTGATCATCCCCTGTAGGATCACTCTCTTATCCAATTGAAGGTATGGATAGGTTTATTCCTATAGATGAACGATCCCTAGCTGAAGGCTCACCTCAGTCGAACTCATCGACCCCGCCAGTTCTGACAGACTCTGAGGTCATATTGGACTACCCTCTATGTGGGATGTAATCCAACATGGAGTTATGAGATTCAACCATTCATACCACCTAATTATATATTTCTAGGTTTTTTTCCATGTTTTTGAGTGGATGTATTTTCACATCCCGTGAAGTATAAACTAGGGTACATGCTTGTACTTTGATGATGGAGGCAATTCTGGAAGAGGTTCGACCCATAAATTTGTCCCTTCCCACTCTCTCCCGACATTATGAGTTTTTGGAAAAAATATTGTAAGTTAAACCCCCTGAATTGGATCAATAGACAGTTTCAATTTTTGTTTGGGTGGATGGAAGAACACTTCCCCTATAATGGAAATTGGAATACTACAAAGGATCCTAATTCTGACTTTCAACCCACCATTCTAAATATTTATGCAATTTGATCAAAGAATCTAATCATTATTGATGTAGTTGTACTGTTGAATAAGGATTTTCATTTCTCATTTGCACAACATTATAGCCCTCATGGTTCATTAAAATGTGTTAGGGGTGGTTCAATAGAGTAATTCTCATACCTTCCCACACATCGGGATAGGATGCTCACTGCTCATATAGATCATGTATTCATCTATGAGCCATACCTCCCTTACTGGTTTTCCAGGAAATTTTTTTTCCTTCAACATGATATAATTCTTCATACTGCATAGTTAAGGGGAGAGTCTCATACTGTAATGCTTTTATATTTATGGATTATGATGATGAATGGAGGTGCCTCTATGGAAGTCAACATCCCCAACACAACAGAATCCACTTTTTAGTTGTTGGAATACTCCCAACTATGGGTGGATTATTACCCCAATAGGTTGATGGACGAACTAGTTCATGGGGTGCAAAAACCTTTTACCATTATTCACCCCATACTTACCCCGACCACAATTCCACACATTACTTCTATTGTGAAGAGCGCGACAAAAATGCATTTTACCCCTTCCCCTGTAGCAGCCATGATAGATTCTCCAACCATTCATATCCTTATGGTAAGATGATGCTAGGTTCATCACCAAAAGCATATATAAGGGGATTCATTGGTAAATCCTATATCAATGTGGAGTGATTCAGACTGCTCGCCTCTTGTGAATAATTCTCATAACCCTATTGAGGTTGGCCTTAGAATATGATCACTGGAGACCCCAGAAGGTGTGGCTAGTCCTCCACATATGGCTCCACTGGTCAAACCATCTGAGGGAAAGAAGATCCCCCCCCATCTTGGGTGACATTTATTAGGTCCCTTCCCACTCATGTGAAAAAAATTACTACCTATAGACATATTGAGGCGGGGGGAGGATCAAGGTAATGGTGCCGCGGGGAGGCACCAAGTAGTGCAAAAATAGGTTTGGTCCCAATTATGTGCTCCTTCTGTGGAGACACCTATGACCAATTTTGCAGATGAGAGCAAAAAATTCCGATGATTATTCATCGAGTTGGGTTTCAGCGGTATCGACTATCAGCAATTACACCTCCTCATCTAACAAATCATTATAGCTTAATAAGACCTCACATCCGGAGAAGACAAGCATTCCATGTTCAATTATTCCCATTAGTAGGTGACACCATTTTGAGATGATTCAGATGAAACCGATCACTAAAAGGCCAGGGAGGTGAAAGCTCACGATTTCGTTGATGACTACATGGAGGAGCTATGGGAGAGTTAGGTTCATGAAAAAAAAATGGGGATCAACTGTCCTCTTCACGTGTCAACCATGAAGCTATTTAGAAGAAAGGGTGGGACCATAAAGTCTTTATAAAACAGGTGCATACAACGGTCCAAGATGAAGCAGAGGAGAGTTATTATTTGGAGTAGACTCTTGAAAACCCATGGAAATCATTTTCCATCATTCTAAAAAGGGTGATCCAACACTTATTGTAACTCCTCCCTAAATCATGACACATTCACTCTTTTTTTGATACTCTGGAGAGACTCTGAACTGGGGATATTACTCAATTTTTTGAACTCAATGGAACTGATTGGCCTTCAAATGATTCTTCTTTGCCTTTTCCTTTCATATAAATTTACCACACTAAATCATATAAACATAATTTCATTCAGGTATTAATTTTAAACCATGAATAGTACACTAAAATAATCTACACAGGATCCATTGTTTTCAAGAGTCGTAGAACTTAAAGAGCCTAATTAGATTATTTCTGAGTTTTTACGAAACAACCTGATGAAATATCATGCCTTTTTTCATTATTACCATAATTTTTTCCTAATACTACTTGACTCTGGTTAGTGAGAAAAACATGAATTTTCCTTAGGTCACCCATTGCGGGTTTTCGACCAAATTATTTTTACTTCTCTTTGAATCGATACTCGACTTTTACCCAGAGGTGTCTTTGGTATATTTTCCCTCTAACAATTATGGAATATCATTTTTTTTTATAGTTCAATGTCCTGGAAAATAAACTTATTACTGATTTTTCTGGTCAAAAAACTTTGACCAAAACAAATGGGGTATGGGAACCAATTCAGAATTTGTCAGCCGAGAATGCTCTAATGTCTTTCAGTCATGGAGTGAAGATTTTTCTAGAACCTTAATTTGAGAATTATTAAATTTTATAAAAGGTTGGAAGCCATTTTAGGTGCACAGAGGTAGGAAAGGGCTCTTCTAGGAATGAACTTGTCCCTAATTGAAGTTTTTTCTATTGGAAACATATGCAGATCCACTGGGGCATGAAGTGAATATTCAATCAAAGGTGTTTGTATGACACCAGCCTTCCATATCCAATGGCCTTGGTAGGATTTTAAACACTTTGAATTTATTTTGATGTTGGGAGCCATAGGAGGTGGATGGCCTGAGTAATGGTGTCTAAAAATATTAGGGACATTTATATCGTCTTTGAGTAGACAACTGTTCCCATACGGTTTTTTCTCCCATAAGAGAAATCTGGTGACTCGTCAGTTTAGTTAAAAAATATGATAGGGATTTTTTGATATAGGAAGGTATGTGGGCCATTATCTAGAGGTTTTCCAAATCTGGAGGTGTGATAGGAGATAAATTTCATCCGGGCATATAGAAGATGCAAAGGAGTGTCCTAACAATGAATTTACCTTTGATTGACAGTGGTTTTGTATTTTATATATGAAAAGATATAGGGGCATGATGTGCATATCCAAAATAAGGGGTCTGCATGAAACTGGCCTTCCATCTCCGATGGCTAGTAATATTTAAAGATATGGAATTTTTTGAATATGGTATGTGTTTTTCGAAAAAGGGTGCACTTGAACAAAAAAGGGGGGAATTGTAGCTGAACCATTTTAGGAAAACCTAGCAATGAGTGATGGAATTTTTTTTAGTATGAGGATCAACTTCACACATATAGAAGGGATATCTTCAGAATCCTCAAAAGAGAATAAAGATGAATCAGTCCCACATGTTCTGATATATTTTAGTTTTCTGTAGGAGAGAAAATGTAAACAATGACATTGAGGGCCCTTGAATCAGTAGGGATGTTATGAAGCTTGGAATCCATTGGGAGTACTAAGATAGGATAGTAACCTCATGGGGACCAATTTTCTATTGATTGGAGGCCATTTTTGTAGGCAACATATGCAGATCCACTCAGCCATAATGTTAATAGTCAATCAATGGTGTCTGCAGGACTCTTGCCTTCCATCTCAGATGGCCTTGGAGGGTTATGGGGATTCAAGATTTCTCAGACCACGAAGTTTGATGTATGGAAGGTGTGTATCTGGGTATATTGGGGACATTCAGGCTACAATTTTACTCAAGTTATTAAGTATTCCTTATGTTGATCTGACTCACACATAGGGTGAGGCCTTCATCGCATATTTAGGGAACCTAGTCATTTAGAATCATATTTCCATGACTTGGGGTTCTTCTTAGGGTAGGGAACTGTGTCATGTCTTTTTAGGTCATCCTCATACGACCAAAATCCGGGACTGTTTTTCCATAATGCCATGGTGGATCTCTCTCTAAGATCACTAAGCTCATGTGAATTGTGAATGGTGTGAGAAAAAATGGATTGCGAGGATTCTAGGTCATTTCCTAGGAATAGAAAAATCAACCTCAGAGGGAACATTAGGCTTAAACCATTTCTATGCAGTTAAACGATGTGAAAATGGATCATTTTGTCCTTGAATTTTAATGTGGTGCGGTAAAGAATTTTTTTGGCCCTCATAAAGATCATTGATATCTTTGAGTTAGTCACATTCAGGATGTTCTGTAGTTCCTTATACGTGAGTGATGATTAAAGGTGTAAACCATAGTCTTGGGGGGAAACATATATTAGGAGGGATGTCATGGGGCTTGGAAGACATTAGGCATACTGAGATAAGAGAGTACTCTCCTATGGTTGATCTTTCCTTTGATTAGCGGCCATTTTTTGGGGCAATATATACAGATTAAATCGGGGATGATGTACATATACAAAAAATGGTGGCCATAGGACACTAGCCTTCTGTCTCAGATGGCCTTGAATGATTAGGGGGATCCCAATTTTCTTGGGGTATAGAGTTTGAAAAACGGGAAATATGTGTCTTGGAATGGTGGAAATACCCAGATCATGATTAACCACAAGCTACTATAACTTCCAGCTATATCTGAGTCGTGTTCATAGGGAGAGGCAGGATCTTTTGACTTCTCATGAGTGAGGGTATTTTATGGGATCTAGTGAAACTGAGTACTGGGACACACATTTCGCTTGAATAATTTCACAGTTTATTGAATTTCTATTAGGACCTTTCATGGATTCCACAAACATGTACGACCTACACACGAGGAAAGAGACATTTTTTTATGATGGCGGGCCAGGATTCCAAATTTGGGCGTCACTTCATATCCCGCCAGAGGAGGAATCCGGCCTTCGTAGTTCCGAGCGTTCCCTGTACCGATCAGACTCGGTCCATGTGTGAATATTTATGAGTTCATTTTTTAAATGATGATGATGATGGCTAGGCTGGGATTCCAAATTCGAGTGCTACTACGTATCCTTCAAGAAACGTAATCAACCCATTTATCGTTTTGAACATTCCTTGTACTGATCTGGCTCAAACATGGTGGTAGAAACATTCATGTTTCATTTTCTATGTGTGTCGGGTCTACCACACTCATCTATAACATGTTTTCATAAGATAATATTTACCACTGATGCTAATCCCACGTGATTTATACTCACTCTGAGAAATGAGGAGTTGATTTTGGGTTTCCTTTGTAAGTATTGGGAGGCATAGTATATTATGGTAGCATTTGTTTGTGGGGTATGGGCCAAGATTGAGGATCTAGGCATCACTACATATCTAACAAAAGCAGGAATCAATCTATATGTAGTTAGGTGGGAGATCATTTATTTTATTGTCTTGTGATTAGGACGCTCTGTGCTATTTAGTTTCATGTCTTACAATGAGGACATGAGTCATAGTTTAATTTCACATTTCAGGGGTGAGTTCCTTACAGTTTAACATCATGTGGGGAGGACTATGACTCATAGATTAAGGTCTTAGTGTTTAGAACATTACTTCAGTTTATTGCTACTCATAATATAAGGTCATAGAGACTGGACCATGGCTAAAACCATACATTTTAATGTCATGTAGTTCAGGACAATAACTCATAGTTTTGGGATATAGAGTTTGGACGATGACATCACTTTTCTATTACGAGAAATAATTAATGAAAAACCTTTCATTTACAGAACACGTGATGATCTATCCGTCCATTGATATCAAATCATGTTCTCCATTGGAATAGACCCTATGTATGAAATATGGCCCTTCCCACTTTGGTTCATGCTTTGGGGGATTCTTCCCGAGTATCATCGGGGCTCTAAGGACTAACATTGTTTCTCTCTCAAGGAATGATCGAAGGTGATCCTTTTTGTTAAAGGCTCCCGCAATCCTATTTTAGTAGATTTCCAAATTGTGTAAAGGGTGAAACCCCTTTCTATCTAGATGTTCCAACTCATCAAATCATCCCTAGGATTTCCCTTCCATTGACAGTTGATCGCAAATGGATACATGAAGTGATGGAACATGGATTTCAATAGGTAAACCCATGTTTTCCTCGTATACTAGTGAGCATGAGGTCGCCTAGGTGGAAATGCGGTTCATGGTATGATAATCCCACAATCCATGAGAATATTGTATGGTCACGATTTATTATCCTTATCTACCATATTTTAGAGTATGTTGTACGTGGTTTTTTTGAAAGCCTCTATCATCCCATTGGTTGCCTCATGGTAATGGGATGAATGATTGGCTTTGATTCTAATCTCATTTTATAACTTTTACAACTCAATAGAGTTTAAGTTGGTGTCATTGTCCATAAATATTTTATGAGTGACACCAAATATGGTAATGGTGTTGGCCTTAACCAAGCTAACAGTGTTTTTCCCCACAACTTCTTTAAGGGGTATGGCTTCAGCCCATTTGGAAATGAAGTTGGTCATTGTGATATTGAACTTGAATTGACTGGCTGTGGCGAGAGGATATGGTCCCATAACATCCATCCCCCATGCGGAAAATGGCCAAGGGTACTTAGCTATATGAAGTTACTTCGGGGGTTGGTGTATAAAATTGGTTAGAACTTGGCAGGAATGGAACTTCTTGGTGAATATGGCACAATCTTGTATCATAGTGTCCCATCAATAACCAAGCCTTCATATTTGGTGAGAGAGCATTGTTGCGGATTTGTGTGCTCTAAAAGCTCCGACATGCACTTCCTTTATAACAGTAGCAGTCTTTTCACCATCAATGCACCTGAGATGGACTCTGTCAATGCCTCATTTATAGAGATCCTTTTATTGGTTTCACCTATTGTTCATGACATAGTTTACTTCCCATCTTCAGACCCATTCCCTTCCAGCCCTATCTGGTGGGAGTTCCCCCTTAAAAAGTTAATTTGAAATGGGCCTTATCTAGCTAGTGGTGTGACCATAAGGCTTAAAAACGTTTCCAATTTCCTCAATCATTTTAGTACTTCTATGGATAAATTGAATGACCATCCGACAGTGGGCAATTCTAATGGCTCTTTCATCCCAGTTTGGATCGGAAAAGGGTGTGGCCACATTTTCAAAGCATCGACTTGAGCATTTTAAGATTGAGGGACATAGGTCAATGTTAGTTATGATAGAAATTCTACAATCAATTCTTGAACATGGTTTATCAAGGGAACCGAAAAAAAATCTTAATTGCATAGTCACCATATACCTCTTTTATGAATAGCTCTGAATCACCCTTTATCTTTAGGTTTTTGACTCTCATATGATGTACCAGTTCTAGGCCGGTAATGAGGGCCTCATGTTCTGCTTCATTATTTGTACACCCTATCGAGTGTTGGAAATAGTAAGGTTGGAAGGAATTTTTAGGGGATACAAATATAATTCCAAGCCCCACTTTGTTGATCTTGGGATACTCCATCCTTTTCCCTATCAAGCTTTGGGAAGAACCATTTAAATACATTTCCAATATTTTGGTGATCTCAGGGATAGAGAACAAATCTTCATCCTGAAGTTCAACTTCCAATGGTGTTGTTTCTTCTGAGGGGTTCTCGGTCAGGAAGTTTGAAAATGTCTGGCCATTGATGGCCTTCTGGGGTATATATCATATTTCAAACTGTTGTAGGATGACCTCCCATCGTAATACGAATCCATTAGAATGGGACGAATGAGGATATATTTGAGTGGGTTACAATGGGAGACCTGGTGGACCTCATGGTGCTGTAGGCAATGCCAGAATTTTTGAACCGCAAAGATTTAGTCTAGGCAATTCTTTTCACTTTTTGAATTACGAGTTTCAGCATCAATCATTGTTTGACTATGGTAATGCATATGGTTCTCGCTGCAGACATCGTTCATTTACACAAGGAAGGTGCTTAGTGTCCATTCTAGGGTGGTTACGTATAAGATGAGTGGTCTCCCCTCAACTGGTAGAATCATCACCGATGGGATCAAGATATATCTTTTGAGATTGTTGAATGATTCATGGAAATTGTTGTACCACTCATATGTTACCCCTTTCTTCATTAACCTAGTGAATGGAAAACATTTTATTTCTAGGTTGGCTATAATGCACTGAATGTAGGCCAGGTGACACTAGATACCTCTCAACATGGAGAGGTTACGAGGTTGGGACATGACAAGGATGGATTTTTTCTTCTCAAGTTCGACTTTGATGCCTCGACGGTGTATGAAGAAGCAAAGTAATTTCTTAGAGGTAACGCAAAAGGAGCATTTTAGGGGATTCATCTTTAAACTATGCTGCCAAAATGTTTGAAAGACAGTTTCTGGATCGACCATGTGGTTTGAGCACTATCTTGATTTAACCCCAATATCTTGAACATAACACTTGATTAAATTTCCCAAGAAGGGCTTATAGATGAGATGCATGGTGCACAGATATGTGGCACCATCATTCTTTAGACAAAATTTCATCACCTCATAACAAAACACTCCCTAAGGGGCCCCAAAAGTAGTAGCTTCTTCATCTCCTTAGGCCATCCAGATCTTGTTGTATCTATAATATCCATCCATGAAAAACATGGCTTCGTATCCAGCGGTCACATAGATTGATAATTTTTTTATCAGGACTAGGAAATTGTCTTTTGGGAAATATCGATTGAGGTCCCTAAAGCCAATGCAGATTCTAATATGTATGTTCTTCTTTTTAATAGGGACTATCTTCTCCATACTAATTAGATACTAAACTTCTTGTATAATGTTGGCTTTGGTCATCTTTTCGACTTCAACCTCATTTTTGGAAGCATGCCTCGAGTGGGTCCTTTTGGATATTTTATTTTATCCCCCATGAACTTCTGGTAAGCCAAGATGAAGAGCAGTGACCTCATGATCGAGGTCTAGAATTTATGTGTAATTCTAGATAAACACATCTTGCCTCTTTTTTAGGAAGGAGGTGTATGCCTCCTTCTCTTGAACAGTCAAATCCCAACTAATTATAGTGGGATGTGGGTCATCTTCGGTGCCCATGTTTATCTCTTTATGTTCATTAATATTGGTGGAGAAAACTTCTTCGAATGTAGGAAGGGAATTTTGAGGTCTTTTTATTCTTCTTTTTCTTATTCTTCTTCTTCATCTTCTTCATATTCTTTGTCTTCTTCGTCTTCTTCCTCTTCTGATGAAGAGGGGATTCTTGAGAAGAGCTCTCCAATGTTGGGAGATAAATCACCATTTTCCATAGTAAGTAAAGAGATTGTAGTTTGGTGTCCTGAGAACTGGCTTGGATTAACACTGATAGCTCTTTTCCTAACATCATGGGACTCAGCCCTCTCTACCATGTCTTTGGACTCAGTGGCCATAAGAGAGTTCATGTAGACAATTGAGTCTGTATCTGAACATGAACTAATGGGTTCAACTTGGTTGAAGAGTAATACGTACTCTTCCCCAAGTTACTAGAAGGGGTCGGTGGGAGCCGTTTCCATTCCCTTCCAGGTAGTAATCCAATCTATGTAGTTAGACGAAGGATGTTTTTCATCAAATTCGTAGAACCCTACGTCGATATAATGTGACTCACATGACTCGAACAGTGATTTATCGGCATGCAATGTCCCATTTTTCCATTAGTGCCATATTTGATGCACTAATGGTTTGATGATGGAATTGCATTGTGCTGATGTAGCCATGGCCGCCCTATCATGACATTGAAGGCCGTAATTCATCGTACTAATAGGAACAAGGAATCTGATATGAGGTATCCAAGCAAATTTTTAATCTTGATTCATCTCAATGGTTTCTTCTCTATTTGTTTCACATCCTAGTAGAGTTATAGTGCAGGGTTTCAGGCTATCTTCATCATAGCCCATCTTGAAAAGGCATTCGCATTGTCAGGAGATTGACTATAGAGCTGTTATCAATAAATATCCTTTGAACATCAATTCTGTTTATCTTGTCTGATACATATGAGGTTTTGATGTGCCCTTGAACGATTGTGTATTCATCTCTATCTGTAAAGGAGAGGACGGTGTCACAATTTCGGGATTGGCCTCCGTCCAATAGACTTCATCTTATGCTACTTCAGCCTCAAACTATTAGGGACTTAGTAAGGCTTTGATGGGGGCCTCCCTAATATTTACAGACAGACATAACACATCCAAGATTGATACTTTTGATGGTACTAAATCTAGCTGCTATAGAATAACAAATATATGCTATAACTTCAGAACTTCCAAGATCAGGGTTTCTCTTTCATAAACACATTAGGGGCTATGTATTTGGATGTAGACGTCTCCACCCCTGTGATAGGAGTTTGTGACACTACTATCATTTCCAGGTTTGGCTAAACTCGTCTTCCTATGGGCCTTTAGTGATTTTACATTTGTTCTTTCTCTAACGAATACTCCATTATCCCTGGGCATCAATTTCATCCAGTGGAGGCGGAGGATAATTATTTTTCTTTTTGTGTCTATCGAAGGGTCCTACGAGTTTCCATGATGTTAACAGTTTGACTTATAGAATTTCTAGGAATTTTACAACTTCAATGATAATTACATCCAAGAAACCATTGTCCTCTATAGACTCTTCCTCTAGATCTCTAGTTAGGTGTGGGGAATTTGGGTTCACATTCACAATCTCCATTCGAGAAGGGTTCCTTCAAGTAAATGACATTAATGGAGCCAAAGATTAGTTCCTAATCTGATAATGCTTCTGTCTGACTGTCTCCTTATAATGGTGATTTTTGGTGGGGCAGTGAATCTTGTACCATTTGGCAGGGTGATTCCCATTGTACCATCCCTTTTGGAATGATGTCGGAAATTGTAAACAATGACTTCAGCTTTGGTGTCATCCCAACTCCTTTCTCCTTCTTTCGGGCCTTGTGGCCTTTATAGGGATGCATGGTCGAGGGGGATGGATGTGTTGTATTGGGATCTTTGGGGGGAATGGTTGGTTCTTTCAAATGTTCCTAGAGGATTCCATGAACTGAGATGAATGTTTCCCAGGACATCAAATTGTCGTATTTTTACCCATTCTTACTGGAGACTGTTTTCCATTCCACTTCCTCTATTGAGTCTAAGGTGGAAACATACGCCACTTGTGCTGGAAGCGGTCCCGACATGACCTACCCTGAATTCACCACATTTATTAGGGAATCCTTCAAAAATATGCATTCTTTGATTTTGTGTACCAGTATTCGATGATAGGGAAAATAATTTGGTCGGTAATTGAGACCCACATCATCGTCTCACTTTGGAACTTGTATATAGAGTGAGTTGCAAATCATGGAAGCAATGAAATATCGACAAACCTGGTCATCTCGGACTGAGAAGAAATTATTATTTTCATTCTATTAAATAATATATTTTACCACCCCATAACTCTACTTACTGAGGTGGGGTATCTTCTGGTGTCTAGGGGGCCCTGCACGGTTCCGTGGGGGCCTCACAACTAGAGCTGGAGCTGGGGGTGTCTTAAGCGTGACAGAAGTCACTTCAGTTTTTCTTGTCCATTTCCGTGAGGTTGATGTTGCCACTTGGAACTTTATATTGGTCTTTTTAAATGAGTACTCTATTCTTTGGGTAGTGGAAGAGAAATCTTGGAACCCAATTTTGTACTTCATGGGGATTATTGGTGTTCATAATTCATTATGAAGGTTATCGATGCACGTAGAAAGCATCTCATCTTGGGAAAGATTGCCAATTTAGGAAACAAGTCACATCTCTCCATCTGGAAATGAAGTCTGAGACTCATTAATTCTCTCAATACATGCAGTTCATGTGGTCATTGACCATTTTTTGAGGAAGTGTCTAATTTAACTGGAAGAGAAACTGTCAGTGGTGGTCCACCCATCCAATGATTGAATTGACTAGAAAGATGGTATACTATATGAAAGTCTAGCCCTACCGGGTTTGTATGAATCCCACGAGTTTTACTTCTTCTTGCTAGTTTGGAGTTCACATCATGGGGTCATAATTAGAGGTGTAGTTCATTAGATGCTTTTCGAGGTCCCTTGATCCATTGAATACTAGGAATATGGGATTTTCAATGTTTGGAGGTGGAAGAACGTTTCTTACCCAATGAGGGTAGGGTTTGCACTCTGGTTTTATCAGAGCACTCCACCCCTCCATGGCATGTAATCGAGTCGTTAGTTGTTCGAAGGTGTTCAAGAACCCTTGATGCATATCCTTCTAGTATTGAGCTTGGATTGGTTGGGTGTTGGACAATACTGGATGTGTCAGTGCTGTGGGAATTTGGGGTAGATACCTAGCCAGGGGTATCATTTGTGGGATTACCTGAATATATTCTGGCTACCATCTCGATGGGTGAGGTCTTGATATCCTTCTGGGTCTAGGTTTGAGTATGTTATCGGTCCCGGTGCTGGATTGGACATGCCTATGATCTTAGATTCATTCACCGGGGTGCTTTCATGTGGAATGTTTGGAACCCCTAATGACGTTCCATAGGGGGAGCACATCCGGAGAGGTAGCTTCCTCGACGTAGCTCAACATTAATTTCTCTGAGCTCTTTCATTTCTTACTTCTTCTTGACGAACCATTCCTCGAAGAAGAGGGACTCATTCTCAAAGGGACTAGGTGGTGGTTCATAGATGACCTTGGATTTATTCTTCTCCTTATTGGGGTTTCTCACGGGATGTAATGACATATAAACTGAAGGGGAGCCCATATTTAGGATTGCTCTATGGTTCTGAGTATGCACACCATACAAATTGGCGTGGGATGCATTTGAGATGGTACCTTCTTCCCTTGCTTCCTCTCCCTCTGTCCCATTTCCTATGAGATCTGTGGATTTGACGTTTACCATGTTCACGGATACATACCGCATTGGGGGAGTTGTACCAGGTGCCGAATGGTAAGAAGGATTCCAATGGCCTTTCTACTTCCATTCCACGGTATTCTTCAGATTTCATGGCTAATATTGACCCGAAGGGAGCCCTAGTATGACCTCGTAATGTGCCATTGTCTTGGTGGGTGGGGGGAACAATTAGGGGTGGAACAAGTGACTTCACTACCCATCGTTCTTCATAGGTGGGAGAAGAAAAATATATTTGGTACAGGTACTGGAGATAAAAATCCCCCCATACCTGAAGGATGGGGTTGTTCTCCTTCTTCCACTGATGTGCTACAACCTAGAATTTTTTGTCTTATAGGGGAATTTTGATTTAAAAGTTCCCTCAACTCTGATGGGTGGGGTTTTTCCGAATTACAGCGGCGACTACCACTATTTCCTCCTGTTCAATTTCACTTACTCTCACGTGGCTGTGAGATGAGTATGAAATTGGTCCTGTATGGAGTATTTGGTCTTTTGAGACATGAGAAATTATTTCTAGTTGGATTCAATTATGTGGGAATCCTGTAATAGGTTCTTGGTTTCATGACTCGCAATCTTTTCCATGGCTTGATCTCTTCGGTCCTGACACTTTTGAGACATATTGACGACCAGTTTTTGTTGATTATACCATCTTTCATGAGAAAGGGTTTCATTTGATTATTTCCAATGGATAATGATGTTACATGATGTCATTTCCAATGGATATTTATAGATGTGTCATGGTGTGAGTTGTATTTATGCATGTTTTCCCCATCTTAGAATGTGAACTCCAATCGGGGCAACACTAATGAGGCGACCGAACTTGTGTAGTGCATGGAGGCAAGTCAGACAAAGGGTTTTCTTTCTCCTTTTTGATTTTGGCTATCATGGAAATGGGAGGGCTTCTAGGCCTATTAGATGACAAATCTCTTATATCATGTTGACGTGGTATGCATACCCTTCATAGGGAAAGAATTATTTGTTTCAGCTGATGAAGAATCATTCATATATTGAGGCAAATGTCATTTATACATTCCCCAGACAACTCTCATAGTATGTCAAAGTGATATGTGGTCGTAGGCCAATACATTTCTGGTATATTATCCTTAAATAGTTGTCGTATCACAAGAAACATATTTTGTTGTTGTTATTCTGGGGCTCCTCTACAAGATATTCCCAACTTTACTACTTCTTAATGATTTCGTTCCATGTAGTTGGGCTAGTGGGAACCTCATTGATATGTAGGCAGCAAAAGTGTGGATGAGAAGATGAGTGTGGCCCTGATCCATCCTCTAGTTGAGAAACAATATCACTCATTATAGGTGGAGTTCTCTATGTATTTTACTCCATCATTCTGAGAGCCTCAACATAGTAGGTCTTCCTCCCATTTGTATTGGTTAGGGGAGGACCATCTTGGCAGTATCATTTTTGGTTGTTGCGAGGATCTTCACAATTTGTCCTTAAATGGAGGGGGCTACTATGGAAACTTGATGCTCGAGTATGGGATATATCTTTACGACCTATACCATGGGGAAAACCTTCAAGGTGGGCTAAATTAAGGGGAGGACCTTCTTGATACTTGATGTTACCAATGTGTGGACCATCTCAATGACTGTTGTGATGGTGGGGACTTCTGTCATAGCATGAAACCTTGCTGCCGGGGGAATTTCAGTATATCACATCATAGTGAGGGATATCATGATCTACCATAATGAGGGAGGACCTTCTCGTTTCTTAACATTTCTATGGGGAGGGTATTCATAGAAATTTCTATTGTAGGGAGGGCCATTACAAGGGTTGTCATCATGGAGAGTAATAGCATTATGACTTGATGTATGACTACATGGATAATAATATCTTTAATATATACCCTAGGGAGGACCATTAGGGTGTACAATAGCAAGGGGCGGACCTTCTTGCTTTCTGATCTCAGATCGAGGTGGTGGAAACCCCGATGCACATCAAGAGATATGATCTCATGATTGATCATTCATATCCCATGGAGTAATCCCCTATGGGTGATATGGGGAGGTCCATAAGAGTTTTTTTGTAGTGAAATTATGGGGAGGGGCTTTGCAACTACTATTTCCACTTCCATAATTTGGTAATGGACTGACATTGTCTGGAGTCTTTATTGATATATATTTGAGGTCATCAAGAACCCCAACATCCAGCAGAGCAAGATCATATATGTGATATTCATTTTCTATTTTCCTTTGGAACTTTTCATTTTTGAGTGCTCTCTTATGGGTAACTGGGACCATATACTATTGTTAATGACTATCATATATAGATTCCTTTCTTTATCAGCACTATGAAGTCATCGGGACATGCTGATAGACCTCTACAATTTTGGAAGGGATATATGTCTGCCCTGGAGTGGCCCCCACATTGGACCAACACCCCCTAGTTGGAACATGTATTTTTTCCCGATCTGATTGTCTGTATATCATGAGATATTTCTGTCGACCCTCCAGGACTGGAGTAGAGATGCATAACTGCTCCGTAGTGACTAACTCATTTTTCAAGTGAGTCATTCCGTTCACAGAAACTGGGTTGTGGGCCCAATTTATAGTATTTTCCCTTGAATCAATGATATCTTGGCATGTTTTGAGAATATGGTCTAAAATCGACATTTATTCTTCCATTATTTCCAAGATTCGATGAGATACATCTTTGGATGTAACGGGCATGGAGGCCCATTCCGATATCAGGGAAAGAGTTTATGCCTGCTCCGTTCCTCCATGATTTTCTAGTAGATACTGGCAGTTCTCCTATGTCGGGAAAGAGGAATGAGTTTTCCACCAATTTTCTTCTCTGGTTTCCACTGTATTTGACTGGTGGACATTATATTCATGAGAGGGTATTTTTGTCTACTCTCTTTCCACTATATTTTTCTCTCAAGCTTTTTAGGGATCCATATGAATTTTACTCTGCTCATATTTTTTGCCACCATATTTGGATGACAGGCTTCATGTGAATTTGCAGGTATTTGTGCCTATATGTAGCTACTTTCTTCCCTATTTTGATGGCAGGATTAAAATGTGTCAGTAGCTATTTGTGTCTGCATGTATTCAGTTGTTGTTCTATTTGGTTGATGGGTTTGTCATGCATCAGAAGATATCTGCATCTGCTTATAGTTTTACACTCAGCCTTCATGGCGGGACCAGTCAGCACTAGCAGGAATGTGAATGTGCTTGCATTGTGCCACCCTATTTCTTTGGTTGGCTTGATCGGAGGATAAAGATTCATATATATGCCCATTCAATGCCTCCACATTAGTACGATGAAGTTTTTCCTCAAGATCGAGGATGATCATGAGATCCTGAATATATATTCGCTTCCCTTTGTAGGTATCCTGAGGGGCCTGAGTTTCTTGGACTATAGCAGGTTCCCTCGGCATAAAGTCCTCTTCAGTGGGAGGAATTCTGGTCAACCGATGTTTGAAACAACGCTCTCTAGAAGGGGGCCATGAGTAAGACCCATGTGTAGTTGAGATGAAGTTTTTATCATCGACATAATCTGCCTCCCTAATATAAGGGAGTTACTCATTGTCAACTTTTAGGGATAGGCTACCGAAATGGTTTGAGACGACCACCAGGGCTTCCTTGTGCTGGTGTGTCGGCCGTGAATGTGGAGGTAGTAGGCGAACCTTTGTAAACTAGAGGGCTTGTCTCACAACCTCCATCATTGAGAGAGTGCCATTTTTGTGGTACTCCATGATCAGTAAGTTGGATAACTAGCATTAAAGATGTTGGGTTGGTGAGGGGGTCTTGCTCTTCTTTGGGGCCCCGACCACCCATAGGATTGCTGATGCACTTGTCTTAATTTGTGTTCAGGTTTTCATTTGGATCAAAGGTTTCTCTGCAGCAACATGAAATGCACATACAAGACGTAAAGACCACAAAACCTCATCATAGAAGAATTAATTTAAACACAAGAAAATATGATGATTTATCTTGCCCCCTTCACCTATTCTTGTTGTTCTAGGGTGAAGGATCTCGAGTGGGGTTAGACAGCCACCCTGGTTAAGGATTCACAACTGGTTCACCATTTTTGTTCTACCTCTTGGCGCATACCAGGATGAACAAAATGGTCTGACATGAAACATTCATTTGTTTTTTATCATTGGGGTATAATTACCACCTTGGATAAGGATTCATGTCTGGTTTACCATTTTTTTCTGCCTCCGAGGAGGAATTTTTTAGGTGATGGTGAAATGGTCCGATGAGAATCATCAACCAGATCATTTTCTAGAGATGGTCTATCGTCAAATTTTCTATTTATTTTGTTTCGACCCTTCCTGCATCATTATATTTTAAAGGAGGATTGGATTAACCTCTTAGGGACTGGTAAATTTATCCCTAATGTATGGTGAGGGAGACACCAAAATCAAATGGTCTCATCATATGATTTTATGGGAATAAGAACATGTGAAATTAGTCTTCCTTATATAGAATTTCTTCATATGGTCTCCAACCTATTTATTCGTGGAGCAATAAACACCCAATGGTCCATGTATCCATGATTCTTGGATTTTATTTCCAAAGGAATGCACACATTGTATGATGGTTTAGACAACGACAATTATGGACTCCATTAGTCAAGAGGATGGGAAGTCAGGGTCACCACACCCTTTTGGTGGAGGATTATTGCCTACTATAAGACCCTATTATAGATTTATGTTGTGTTCATATGTTCATGAATCCTTGGATTTTACCAAAAGAGTGTTCCTACAAGTTACGCCTTGTTTGTAGGGTCGTCATAAGTATATATGGATTTGATGTTATAGAGGTGATGCTGACTTCATACTTACAGTAAGGCACTATGAAGTTTATCCTCCTCTAGGGCTTATGAAAGGTGACTTGATGTTAGGATCAGACCCATAAGACGGGTCTCCTACATATCCTTAAGAGTTGAATCAGAACCCATGTAGTTTATAATGGTTGGGTCTTACTCATAGATACTTCACATTTGAGGGGAACATGATTGGGTGGACCCTTTTGGAAGGGCACCCTTTTGAGCTTGGGCCTTCGAGTAGGTGTCCTATGTATCCTAGTTTGATCAGGACATAGAGTTATCATAATTTAGAATTATGTGGATGTTTTAATCATCGCAAATATATTGTCCCACATGAGTCATGCTCAGAGTGATAAACAAGATATTGTGAGTGATCCAACCAACTACATGCTTCCTCTTCGACTGGTGGGAGTGGGCGAGCCTACGATGGAAGAGGCCAGGGAAACAGTGGGAGAGGGCATGGAGTGATGATCCTTTTAATGTGAAATGAAATTTAATGGAATGAGGATTAGCTTTCGGATTATTGGGGACTTACCTCAGTTGGAGTTCCCCAAAACATGTTTTGGGAAGGGTAGGAGTGTCATCCACATCAAAAGGGTTAGCGAACATAACCCCTTCGATTGATCACCATTCCTCATTGAATGGAAAAGTAGGTGGTGACCCTTATACCCATGTAGAGGGTGTTCACGTATGAATCCTAAGGTTGGACATTGGGTTACCAAGGGAATATAGACCCACAGACATCCCCAGACCCCGAACTGTTGTGGGAATAGACATCGTTATTCCTCTTACCATGTGTATGTAGAATCCAATGGGTGAGCTGATGCACCCAATGGTCTGATCATACAGCTTTGGTGGCTTTAGAGGAGACTTTGTCCTAGTGCTGGGGGACATGTTTGTAGAGGGACCATGGATGAATAGATGTTAATGGAGTGGCAATGTTGGAACTAGAAGAAATAATACCAAAAAACACCCCATTCCATGTACTTGTTTGTTATGCAGAATGGGGGAAGCTCGACAAAACGTAGTGGTATGGGGCAAAGGGGTCGTCAGCTTACTGATGCGATACGTGGGCAAGGGTATGGATCACCACACACCATATTGGTACACGATCAGTGAAGAAACTTTGGGTTACATCATGTATTGACACAACATGCAGTGACGGGTAAAATCCTTATAGCGATACACTATGTGGGATTCATTTTTTAGGAGGTTCTGGGTGTTTGTTATTCACGTTAAGTTCATCCGTGAGAATTATTTTGTTCGTGGTTTCAGAATTTAGGATTTTAGTTCTCTTCTTATCATTATGTTCTACTTTTTTATGGTTTTTGGATGGTGGTACCTACGAAGAGTGTGGTTTGCGTTTCGGGCACTGCTGGTGATTCAAGACTAATGATGGAATCTTCTCCAAGTTCATTCTCCCAACCTCTGGGTTCCATTCAAGCTTCTGTCATCCATACTTTCTCAATTCCTTCTATGATCCTTTTATCGAGCATCGAGGCCTTCATATCTACATGTATGCGGCACCTTTTTCGGTGGACCATGATGAGATATCCTGACCCATATAAGACTCGGTCAACAAGGGTTTGTATAGGCTGTGGTTCAAGATCATGATTCATGGAACCCTTCCGATCATTCTTCATCTGCAAATCTTTGATTTTGGAAGATGGTATGTGGATGGCCATGAATCATGAATCTTTCTGAAACATAGTTCAAAGATCATTGTGTTCTCTAGCCATCAATCTGTGGGACTGCGCCTCACGGAATGTCCTGCATAATGGTCATTTGTGATCAAGTCGGTCTGCAAACCCTTCCTAGTGTGGGTACGCACGCCACTTAAATTCCTTAAAAAACATAAATTCATTTATGTTTCATCCAAATTTAGAATCTCTATTTGAGTCCATTTACCTTTCTAGACCTATAGAAATACTTTCTTCCTCTTTCAAAGTGACTGTGGGAGTATTTTCTTCCCTTGGAGTAATTTTTAGGACCCTATAGTTCCAAAAAACTTTTGGATGTGGCATAAGAATATGCCTAGGAAAAAAACAACATGGTGAACATATTTCAACTGTAACTAAGCCCATATATAGTATTGTGAACATATCCAAAACATAAATAGTTCAACGCATATTCTTGTGAACATATCTTAAAAAAAATAGGTTCACACACAGTTATATAGACATAGCTTACCCGCAATTGTGTCCACACACAGTCATGTTATCATAGCTTTTAAATTACTAGGTCCATGCATTATCATGTTATCATAGATCGACTATACCATGGTCTAGTCATAGAGATAATTTTCTCATGTGATATCATGGTTCACCCAATGAAAAGCAGGGAAATATAGGACCCCACCTGTCATCATCCTTGCATCTGTTTTCCAATATAAATTTATCATTCATCACAAAGAACCCATTAAAAGAAAAAGGGTTTCATATCATTTTAAAATTGAATCATATATGGATAAACATTCCTAATTAATTCAAAAAACTTCCAAACTCTATTTAATATAAATAGGTATCCAATGATACAAAATAACTTTATAGGCAGATTAAATTCAATTAGTTTCTGAAATTTACACCATATATGTAAAGGTGTTACAGTTTAGTAAACAATTTCTCCAATTAAAACCATTTATTAAATCTCGGTGAACACCATTCAATTAAGGAAATTGAAAATATTGTATTCATAAAGGGAATTAAAGGGAATAAAAATAATTCCTAATAATTTTGAATGGTTATGAATTAATAATGGTAGTTATTAATATTTTTAATGATTGAAAATAAAATTTCAAAATAAATAAATAAAATAAGGTTGATTGTATCTTTTGAAAAATATATTTTATCAAGCATAAAAATTTTTAATGGATATTGAGTTAGATGGAAATCATTTTTAGGGGCATTAAGAAAAACAAATTGGAAATAAGAAAAAATCTAATCGTTTTAGAAACATTTATTTAAGTATAAATATTTTATTAAACCGAAAGAATAAGTATTTATTTTATAAAAAAAATAGAGATATAAAGTTTCAATTAAAAAGGAAAAAATTTGTAGAAATATGTGTTCACATGGAAAATATTAAAAAGAGATGTTTCTCACATAATGATAAAAATGACATATAGAGAAATTGTTAAAAAAATTAGGTAAAGATTTTATATAAGTTCGTGTTGTATAAAATTACCACATTTAATTATTTTGGAATATATAAGGAAATTTGAAAAGGCTTCTAATGAATATAGTCATAGAAGTGAATTTTTCCTTTAAAAATATATAGGTAGGATCAGTTTCCTTAAAATGGATAAAAGTGAATGATGGGGGAAAATGAAATAGGACAATAATAAATAACACACAATAATGATTAGAGATTAATAAAAGAGAAGTGGTTTTATAGGGAAAATTATAAAAAACCCTAGAATAATTATCTGTCAAAATAAATCCTTATTTTAAAATGTGATTGTCGATGAAACCCCCAATGTGTTGGTCATATAGTAATCAATGGGTATTGAGAGGAAGATCTTTAGATGGAAATTAAAATATCAGGAAATAGAAGATATATTCATACATGGATAAAATAGGGAAGTGAATATATCATATAAAATAAATGGTGGAGTGTAATATAAACATGTATCATGGAGTGGAAATGATATAAGGAAACACTTACCTTGTATCTATGATTAGTAAAATGCATGATAAGATCATGTATTATCATGACCCCGTACATTGGTACCCCTCCTTAGACATTATTGATGAGTAGTACTGACCACTAAGACCTAACTCCTTTAGGGACTTGGTTAGCAATAAGCACAGTGGATGTAAAACAATAAAATAAGAGTAATTACCCCTCAATAAATAGAAATCATATTGAGAGAAAATATACCCAACACCAAACAAATCCATACAAACATAAAAGAAACTGAAAAAACATGTGCATGTTATGAAAAGCATATAAAAGTATCTAATGGAAAACCAAATATAATACTACAATAGATAATCAACAAAATCTTTGACCACCAATATAGTAATGTCTATCATGGTCTCTAAAACCCCCTGGGAAACCTAAGAAAAAATTATATATTTGTAAGGTGTGCATAACATTTACACTCAGTTGGATCATATCCAAGGTATCCCATGAAAATTATTGTTGGAATAATATTTCACTAAGAATTAAACACAATAAAATTAAATACCAAGATAGGCCATTAATCCATCCCATCCCCACTATGACTCACTCACAAAATAACACAAGAAAGTAGTAAGATAATATCAAGAGACATCGAAAAAGGATACCAATATCCACCTACACTTCTAAGTATCCACTATCAATCATCATTGTAAAAAATATCGTACTAAAATACATTGAATTACTTCCCATAACCATGTATTCAGCCTCCCATAATGTGGTTAGGGTCACAACCTTTCATACCCTCACGTCCTATAGGGCCCGATATGCCTTGTCGACATCAATGTCATCATTGACATCTCTCATTACACTACTGTAGCATCAAATATCAATATATATCATAATATCTAGAGAATTGTTTCCTCAGGAATGTGTAATATGTCATCATCATCCCATTTTCTTACCAGACATGCCCCCTACCGCATATCACATCATCTCATTATCAGTCATCGCCTCTAACTATGTTTTCATCAATGTCTAGGATCCACCTCCAACTGTGGCATAAGTGGATAATACGATCATTGGATGACTATGTAAGAGGGTTTAATCCTAAATCTATGACTCACCACAAAGATATTGTTCAATATCATAATATTTTTAATGAAAGACAATATCTGATAGGATAGAAGATATGAAATCTTGATATTAAATGAACCTTGAAATATTAATATTTAAATATAACACTTATAACCTAATAATTTTTTTGGTGGCTATGAATAAGAACAACCAAATTTAAGGATATATATAAATTTCTAAATAAATAAACATTTATTTATTTACACTTTTAAATAATCACTTAATTTTTTAGTAATGTGGTTTTATGCTTCAAAATTTTGTTTTCTTCAAAAATGTGATTTAATGTTTTTTGTGAGAAAATTTTATTATAATTTCTCAAAAAATTAAATGTTTTAATTTATAAAAAGAGTATATCTTTTAAAATAATAAATTAAAAATTACATTAGAGTAAATGTTTTGGATATTTTAAAAAATAATGATTTTCACGTGAATAGTAAAAAATACTGAATTACATTGAAAACCGTTTTTTTTTATTTCAAGAGATTATAAAGACACATTTCATTATAAAATTGTTTAAAAGATAAATTATGACCATTATATTATTAATAATTCAATTAAGTAAATTTGAATCAGTTTTATAGTTGAATTTTATATAAAATCATTTTCTATACGAAGGCATTTTTTTGAAAAACTGTATTTATCATATTTTGCAACTTTAATTTTAAGTAAAATTATTCCATTTATCTGTTTTGAATATCAAAACATGTATATATTATTTTGAATTAGTTGGTACAAATTTGGTAAATAGTTCCCTTTTATTTGGGACATTATGAGTATTAGTCATAGTAATTTTGTTACCACAATAAAGGGTAAATCAGGAAAATAATGTTAAAAATAATTTTTTATAGACTAAAAAACGACACTAACCCTTTAATTAATTTATTAATATTATTATATTTTGTCTATAATCATGATAAAGTTGAATAAATGGACTTTTTTCTATTTGGACTATTTTGACGTTTAAATTATTTTATATAATGAAAAGAAAAAAAAAGACATTCTCTTTGTTTTATTATATTTAACTTTTTTAAGTTTGCATAAAAAGATGATATATTCAGTTATAAATAATAGATTTTTTTTCATCATGGAAATTTATTTCTAATTTTTACTAATTAAATATTTACCTTAATTTTTTATGAAATCCTATCATAGGTCTTGAGCAAGCAGTAGACAAATAAATAAAATTATATTTAAAACTACAGAAAAATATTATCTGAGTATGTTATACTGTCACAAATTTTTTATAATAATAAAATTATTTATGTTTGTGAATATTTTATATTCGAATTCCATATCTATCTTGATGTATTTAATGTCAAATTAATTGTTTTGTGTCAAAATTGAAAATAGTGATATTTTATAATAAATAATGTTTTACCAAATGATACAAAATTAATTAAAATATTATATTTCGTCAAGTAAATGGGATATTATTTATGTTTAGACCATAATTATTTAATGATTCTTATTTACTTTTATACTAACTACATTGACCCCAAATAGTAAATAAACTATGTTTCATGGTTATCATCAAAAGGGTTAATGGGGGTTAAAACTGAAATATAATGTAAAAAAATCCCCTATACAAATAAAAATTTAATTTTATGTGGTTATATATACCCATACTCATATTATATTAAAAATAAATTAATTTTGAGACAATTGGACATGAAAATTAATTAATAATAACTTAATGTTTTGAGAAATATTAAGATAACCCCTCCACTCTCTTATAAAAGTGAACCACTTATTATCATTTCATCACACATTATGAACAACTTAATTTTGAAAATACATTAAAATTTTGTTAATTAAATCATTACCCACTTCCTAGATTCCCTTTTTGATCAGAAACCAAATATGTAAAATATTTCTTTTTTAAACCTTAAGAGGTTGCTTAAAGAAGGGGCATCCTTCTTAAGAGAGCATTTTTTTTATTTGTTATTCCAACTAATTAAAATAATATTTGAACATGATGATACAATGAAATAAATATCTACAATATAAATATATTTTATAATTTTTATGGCCATACCTACATCGACCTCTTCTTGAATCAAATTGGAAACAAAATCATCATTTATGAGTACGACGGTCTATCGTCATACCAACTGATAAAATTCCTTTTCCATCACAATCTCTCACGACTGGTTATAATGAATGATTTAATTTATATATATATATATATATGATATTAATGAAATATTTATAATTCTTAAAATATAATATACCCTACAATTTCCTAACATTCAATATATATAAAAATGACAATATCGTTAATCCACGCCTGTTGAATTGAAACTCCATAAAGCGATGTGATTCATTTTACTCACCACATTACATGGATGAAATATATAAGTATAATTAAATAAATAATAAACAATTTATGAAATAATTTTTATTCATCAAATTTTTAGTAACAGTAACCTTATTTACATAGTAATATTTGAAAAATGTGAATGTTACTCAAGCATATATACTACCTTCTTTATCCATGATTGTAACATAGTTCATTCATCATAACCATTTTTCATTGTTTGTTTTAAAATTATAATTTATTTAAAAAATTTATAATTTCTCATGATTATAATTCTATATATATTTAATTTACAGACAGTTTAACCATGTTTAACCTAGAGAATCCATTTTGGACATATGAGATGAATATCATGACAAAATCTGTTGTGAACATAATTGAGTAAGTAATTGAATATAACATGGTAATGAATAAAATAAAATAAATATTAAACTGAATTAAGGTTCTTACAAAAATAAATAATTAACATATATTTATTATTTATTATGATAATGAGTATACATGATGATTGAGACTTGAGGTATGGAATCTCATCTCAAATTTTCTTTCACTGATGAATATTTTAATGTAGTTAACATAATTCTTTTTATATGAAATAAATAATTACCTATTAAATTTCATATCATTAATTCTACACAATTTATGATATTAAAAAATTTTAATTAGAATTATTTTATTCAAGGGTATTTGAATTGAATGTTACAAATCGATGAATGGTTTCTTAACTCAAATTACTTTTTTCTTGTGTTATAAATATCATTCAATGACATTTTTATACAATGATAATGTGTGAATGGATATATAAATTGATTAATTCTATAGTTTCTATCATTTTTAGATTGACATTTTTACACCCAATACCTAAATTTTTTAACTCTCAATTTAATGATAAAATCTTTATAAGGTTAATTATTCTCAAATTCACTTTACTTGGGAATATGATTTTAAAATAAACCTATCATATTTTAGGAGGTGAATAATCTTCCCATTCAAATGATATATTATGAATGTAATTATATACATGATATTTAACATTTAATCTGATGTTATTCTTTCATGGGTCTCGTGATGGTAATGTTACCACAGTGGAAAAATAATTATGTTATTATCACCTCTCCTTTCAGGATTGTAAATGTGAAGGTTCCTTGGGGGGAAATCATATTATCTTATATTATTGAAAATATATTTTTTTATTATCCATTGGTTGTGAATTTTGTTTACATTTTCAATTTCTATTTCCCCAATATTTTTTAGAAAAACATCAAGTTTTTTTGTTAGGGATACCAATATTGTTTCCATTTTTAGATTGGGAAAGATACACTTCCATAAGAATATTTTCTACAATGTTTTTAAAAAGATATTTGATAAATATAAATTTCCTCATAAAGATAATTTATATTATCATTGAACTTTCTTTAAGATTTTTAAATAAAAATTCCTAATTGTTTTACCAATGGTCACTTTTGAAACCGTTTTCAAAATGTTTGCAAATAATGATTATTTTTAATTTCTACAACAAGACTGGATTTTTCCACCATAATTAACATTATTTTAATTAATGAATAATTCATATATTCTATATATTATTTTAAATGAAAACTTTTTTCACAATATTTTGTCTATTTTAATTTCCAAAATTAATTTTTAAAGTAAAAAAGTTATATTCCTCAAAAATGTTTTAAATTATATTTGAATAGTATTTTCATTCGTCAACCTCAATAACCCTTGATGTTACTTATGATCCACTTGGGATATTTTATAATGAATTAATTCTCATTCTTTTTGTGTATGGATTATTATTGTGTAAAATAGATCGTCATAAAACACTTCTATTTTCCATGCATTAATTAGGTTAGAAAATGAATAAATATTTTTCAATGTGTTTTATAATTTAATGAATGATATATCTACTTTAATAAAGTTATAGTTTATGTAAACTATTTTGGATGATTATTGGATCGATTATAAACCAAGTAATAGGGGTTATATTATAAACCAAGGATGTGGGTTCACAGACAGCACTCCAATGAATTGGGTAATTAAATTTTAATTTAACTATATAATCATTCTAATTTCTAAGGGTTCTATAAAGATAATATCCAAGTCAACAAAAAAAATTATGATTATTATAGGATTTATATGATTCCATTAATCAAGATTGACTTCACATGGATCATTATTAGTGATTTCAATTACTAATAACATTAAAAATCATTATTCCATTTTTCATGATTTATGATTTATGATTTGGGTAATGATGTGCTTAAATTCTCTTCTGTTATGCACATGAAACTTTATTATTCCATCATAGCATAGGATGACTTTATTATAACCGATGACATTCAATTATTATTGCTTATTTGTTCCCTTAGTGAGTATTTGATCTCATCCTTATTTTGTTACATTTTCCCCATGATATAAATAATGATATTAAATGGTCTGTGTCAAGAATGGTTTCATATGTGAAAATATTATGAGAGATATTTTAGAATTATTATGAAATATTAAAACTTGTGTATAGTGATAAATATAATCTCTTAAATCCATATTTATTTTTTATGTTTGGGGTTTTCCAAATTCATTAAAATTATAAACCAAAAAGGCACTTTGGTATGTAAGTAATTCAATATTTAATTTTGATGTTTTAATTATTATAGGTCCTAATTGGTTCACATTCCTTATTATCAATGACCTAAAGTAAAAGTTTATATTTTTAGAACCCGATCTTGGAGTATGGGTTTGGGGACTTTACTATTGGTATCACATAAGGGTTTAGATAACTTCAGATATTATAATGTTTTTGGGTGAGGTCATACTAAGAGTTATGGTTTCCAACATGGGTCTGTAAGTTCATGGTTTATAACAAGAATAATGTTTTAGACACCCCTTATGAGGTTTTTAGTGATGGAATTTTGAGGAGATTAATGATATTTTGGGAGGCATTTTATGTGGGTGAGGAATATGTAACCCTTATGTTTAACATCTGCTATTATTTAATGAATAATGCATTTAAATTGTGTGTACATATTTTTTAATGTTATTTTTAAACTGTAGGGTCTATATGACACTTTTTATTGAAGTAATTATTGGTTATTAAAATTTGGGAACATTTCATTTATCATATTGAAAATAAAGGGAATGGTGATTTATTACATGATTAAGTGATTAATGTTTTTTTGAATTAGACTTTTTTTTGGGAAAATTTATGTCATATTATGTGATTTCATATGACTAATCAAGGTTGATTTATCTTTTCAAATTTTATTTGACCATAATGTGGAATTATGATCATTCAAGTTATTTATAGAAATGAATAAAATATATAGGAGATTATTAAATTAAGGCTTACACATTATTTGTATTCAAAACTAAGAGTGATAGATGTCAATTAGAGATAAATGTTAAATTTTTCTTGTAAGAAAACATGATCAAATCATTCTAATATTTGGGTACTTCTGTTAAATATCAAAGATTCTGGTATTATTTCTTCTTATGGAGATTTTTTTATTTTGGGAATAATCATTCCATTTTCTAACCATTTTTATAATTTTAAAAAAAATTAAGGGGTAATATATTTTTATACATTTATGGAATATTTTATCAATTATAAGATTATTCAAGAACATTAGGTATGGAAAAAACTTCCTGAATACTCATCATTTTAAAAAAAATGAAGTTGTAGTGGAAATTGAATAAAGGAATAAATTTCTCTTGTAAGGTAAGAATATAAACATATGATATTATTATAGATAGTAAAATAATTTTTCAAATCAAGGAAATGTTTCTTGACACAAAAATATTATCGTATTACATTTTTTTAAGTAATCAATGGTCTTTTTATATCTCTTTGATTTGTAGTTTTTTTTGATTTTTAACATAATATTGACCACTCCCTTTCTTATGATAAATGTTATCTATCACTCTCCATAACTATTTGCAGAATATTATTTCATCCATGTCTATATATGATCTTTATAGTATTGTTATCCTCTTTACAATTATAGTTATTTGTTATTCTAGATGACCTTTGTACTTCCTTTTCCCTATTTTTAAGAGGTTGTTTTATTGACCATTTTACTATGCGGGATATCAACAAAGAAATTTTCCAAATGTAAACCTTCTATTGTGATGCATATGTTCAAATACCAATTAAACAATTTGATAAATTAGGGAAAATGTCATATCATTATATTTAAAAAGAAACAAAATGTTTGATAGTATACAAGAAACACAACAATAATCTAAAATGAACACTATAATATTACTATTTTGTATAACCAATATAACCTTTCTATAAAACTATATAGTTTGAATAAGAATTAAAAAATTATGAAATGTATATAAATTTTCTAATTAATAAAATTATATTTATTAATTCTTAGAAATAATTACTCAATTTTTTCAATAAATTAGTTATATGCTTATAAAATCTTTTTTTAGAAATAATTTTAATGCTTGAAGTGAGAAAATGTTATAATTAATTTCTAGATGTTCTATACTGTTTATTGTATTAAAAAATTAAAATTTTTAAATCAAAAATAAAAAATTATCTTAAAGTGAATTGTTGGTATTATTCTTAAAATTTGATTTTCTAGGTAATTGCAACACCCACACCTTAGTTAACCAGAGTCGGTCCATTTTAACATAACATTGGAATGATCACAAAAGATCAATTCTCGAAAGACCGATTAGTTTAGTATCCATGGATGCACTAGATACATCCATATGTTTTACATAACATTATGAAATGCAAAAATAAAAAAATTGTGTCTCCTTTGAACAAAATCATATCTCCTAGTCTATTCCAGAAATTCAATCATAATATAATTCATCACATCATTGAAAAAATAAATCATAAGAAAGGGGTGAGCTCAGATGCTCAGTAAGGATAAAAATATAGCAAAAACTATCATAAGAAAACATAAACATTTAAGGAAATGTATAAGACTAAAACACAATCCTTTTAAACATAAACTTTATCATAATATGTCAATGATAAATCAAATAATTCAATTTACTTATTCACATGGATATTCTAATAGTCTAATAATCAGACGTAATATCAATAACTAATTTCATAATGATGGAATGCATAATGTCGGACATCATAACCACATAGTCAAGGCCTAATGCCAATACTACAAATAAGAATTTGTCAAGGACATGTTCCAAGACACTAATTTATCTCATGAGACCTACTAATGCATCTAGGATTTGTAGTAGTCTCAATTGGACACGTACTAAGTCCAATTCATTTCTCATATGAAAGGATTGGAACATAATCTAAACATTTGTATTAAAACTAACATAAAAAATATCAATATTTTAACCACAAACCTTGAATGATATAAAAATAGCACATCCATAGTCAAACATAACACATTCAATAAAATATGGAATATTTTATTATAATAAATCAACCTCTATTAATAATAAAGAAGGATATTGATAGAGATGAAAATAATCACTAAAACTATTTTATAGAAATATCGTTTTTTCTTGAAAACATTTAAATGTCTCACTTTTTATCAAGTGGCCATTTAAAATATATTTTTCAATCAATGTGTCCCGAACCACTTTGAATCTATTAAAAGGAATTTTAATTTTAAAATATTAATGTCCATATAAATATATCCCTAACACCATTTTTAAAACATTGACATTCATGAGAATGATTTAGAATAATAAATCATTAAAACTTTTAAAATGATATTTTAGTTTTTGTTTCTAACCAAATGAGAGACACTTGAATAAAAATAATTGAGGTAATAAAAACATTATAATATAATGAGAATAAATGGATTCATGATATACTATGTCAATGTTCATTATATACACCATATAAAAGTTAATCGGTTCGTATAAACAAAGAAGTCTCAATAGCATGTAAATTGTGATGAAATCCCTTATAATGACCATATCCTTAAGATAAGGAAAAATCAACGTCATATTTATGTGTGAAAAATATAAATACACTCAATATGAGATGATATTAAGTGTAAACCAATCAGAGTACATTCAAACATATTTTTTTAAAAAACAACACCAATGAATTGGATGTTTAACTCAATGAATGGAAATTGAGTTAAGAATACTCTTATCAAGTTCATATCGATGACATGTGAATTTATCAATGAAGTGATTATGTTTGTCAAAAGTATATCCACACAAAGGGGAGTGAAAATTACTATATAAATAAATAAATAGTGATTTCACACATAATCTTTGTGTGAAATAATCAATGAAGTTTTCTGTAAAACCGAATGAATGAAAATTGTAAAATTGAAATTCCTTTACCGATTTGGTATCTTAAGAAACATACACCCAATGAAATAAGGATCATAATATGATGTTTTAAATACCAATAAATTAATGTATATTCCACAATTAATACAATCATGGGTAGTACATACACAACACAAAAAGAAATAGTGGAAAATATAGCATGAATCTCACAAGAATAAAAACTGAGATGAAAACCCCTAAACTTGTACTTTTCTTTAGATGAGGGTAGGTTAACCTCTTGTATAATAGTGAAATAATTATTATTAAATTATAATATAACCACATACCTATATATGATATCATATATGATCTTCTAATATTTCTTTTTTAATGATATTTCAGTAGTATCATTGTTTTGGGTGTTAACTGATTGGTCTTCCTTTATATGTTTTGTTATGTAAGTCATGTTTTTTAAGAATAGAATATATATGATTAACTTCAAGAATGAGAAAAATTTCTTAAACATTATTTTTAATCTTAAAATTAAAATAATTCTTTAATGGTTACGATGAGGAATGAATCTCATCGTGTTCGGGGAGACGGTAATCCGTACGTACGCACGAGCGACAATACCATTCTATTGATGGAGAAATTTTATGTAATTGGATGGTTATAACATAAATAAATAATAATTAACATGTTATATTTATTATTTAAATCATATATACTCATTATTATACCCATCCAAATAATGAAGTGTTGAATAACAAATTGCACCACGACGTGGAGACGGTAAGCCATACGTACGCACGTATGGTGACTTTGTCATTCATTGAATGGATAAAATAATGAATATGGTTGTACCATATTTATAATAACATCATAGTATTTATATGGTACTAGAGTTATTATTTTGGAATGGAAACAAAAAACAAATAGGAAGTGGAAGAAGAGAAGAACTTTGAAAGAGGTGATGAAATTATTACCTCTTCTTAAGATGCTTCTTTTTGATTTGGTGAAATGGGATCCATAGGATGGATTTCTGATCAATGTAACGACTATATGTTTAGGTGGGGGTAGTTGGGAGGATATTCAAGCAGGGTTTGGGTGAGCCAAATGAATTCAAATGTGTGATTTTGAGAGAAGGGGATGTACCCTTTTATAAAAGAGGTGTGAGTCACTTTAGGAAAATCTTGAAATATTAGTTTATTATACAATCATATTTAGTTTATAATGACTTCAAAAGAATTTTTTTCTAGGATATTTAGGGGATGGGTCAAAAAACCTCTAAATAAATAGGTTTTAGATAGTTTTAGGTCACCATATTAACTTTATCTTTTAGATTTAAATCCTAGTTAAATAGTTTAACTTTTACCATGTATTCTAGTATAACTATAATAAATGGAAAATAAACATTCTATAAAAAGAAAATACAACCCCAAGTGGTTCATTATTTATATATATAACCATATCTAATTCCTTTTACAAAACCTTATATTTTTAGTATTATTGTATCAATTAAAAATATAGTATTTTAAAAAAAACACTTTTATTTCAATTTTGGTACTATTTAATATTTGGTTTTTTTGAAAGTCATTAAAACGTCATTACATTTAAAAAAATAAATTAATTCAATCATAAAATATCATATTAACCAATAAAATTATTTTAATGCATCAAAATTCACAATATTCATTGATTTGGATATTTATAATATCCATTATTTTATTCTTTCAATAATAAGGTAATTACTGCACCCCCATTGTGTCATAAATAATTTTAATTATTTTATGTCTAAAAATTATAAATAAATTACCATTATATAGGAAATATATTTATATTTCTAATGAAAATTTATATTCTAATTTATCTTATGTATAACCCTATATTAAACTGTTTTAGTTATCAAAATTTGAATTTTTCACTTTTAACTCATCTTCAAAAAAATGTCATAATCTAATACATGTGGGTCAAAGAGGATCATATTTTATTCCTAAGGTTGATTCAGGTCATAAAACACTTATCCAATAGAATTATTTCATGTGGTAGGTGAATATAATATCATTTTTATCTTCAATTACCATATTTACTTTTAACTAGGGTAAATAAAATTCATAAGTCACTATTTACAAAAAAAAATATTTTCTCCCTTTTGAACGACATTTTTCTTAAAGATTTAAACTGTGTGTTTCAATTTTTTGAAATTAAATTCAAATAAGTAGTAAAATTGCGTTTTATGCAAATATGCAAATATGCCTAGAAGGTGGGTAGAAGTCTTTAAAATGTTCAATAAAATTTTAAACATCTAATTTATTGTAAAATGAATCCAATGAATTAAATTGATATTATATAGGTATTATGTATCTATTTTGACTTAAAATAAATTTAAATAAAATAAATAAGTATTTAATTAAAAAAAGTAGGTTTTAAACAATAACACAATGTTTTTCACTATTAATCAAAATTTTAAATTTTTCATAACATTACAAACAAATCACCCTAAGATAATTTTAATATTTAAAATTAAAAAATTATTTCTATTTTACCAAATTCAAGTCATATAAGTTTTATTAATTAATTTTAATAAATAAACCTATTTTCAAAGCCAAAAAGGGGGTATTTTAAAAGTAAAAACTACCAAGAGATTGATATGTGTTTTGTCCAATTTAAATATAAAATTACTTCCAATAACCAACATTGGAATAAATGATAAAAATAGAATATAATTTTACTTAAAAACCATTCAAATTTATAATTTAACACTATAAATTATTATGATTAAAAAAGTTGTTTTCATTTAAAATTCAGAATTTTTCACTATTCAATAAAATATGAAAGTTATCCGAAAAGCACCAAAAATTTATTCAAACTAAATTTTTATGTCCCACTTCTAAAGAATAAGTTTAATTTGTCATATTGGATGTATAAAAGTTACAAATATTGGATTTAAAAAGGGTTCACCATTAAAAGACCATAAAATAGCATTTTTTGGAAAATAGTTCTTTTATCTGAAAAAATTAATTTCTTCTTATATTATGTATATGAAACCAATAATATGGATGTTAAAATTATATCGAGTATATAAAATTCAAAATTCATTTAATTCTATTCATAACAATTTTTTCAACGGCTATTTTGGTAAGTCGTGGTGCGCTCGAACTCGGTCCTA
This sequence comes from Viscum album, assembly GCA_963277665.1. Classification (NCBI taxonomy): domain Eukaryota; kingdom Viridiplantae; phylum Streptophyta; class Magnoliopsida; order Santalales; family Viscaceae; genus Viscum; species Viscum album. The sequence goes on from OY728155.1 coordinate 733,404,110, forward strand.
CATGTAGCGCAAGATATGGAATTAATTTACTGAAAATAACTTACTATGAAATCTTTAGGTGATACATTAATAGTGAAAATAACAATATCCATTGAAATCTATGTTTTTTTCAAGAATATATATTGTTCATTTTTTTAAAAAAATGATTTCAATGTAAAATTAGATATATTATATTATTAATTATCTAATTTTGTTCATTTTGATAATTTTATTTTTTAATTTCGCATAAAATAAATTTTTTATACAAAAAATGACATTTTTATTAAAAATATTTTTCATCACCTTTTTCGGGATTAATTAAAAAATAATTTCTATTACTTATAAGTTTTGACACTAGAAAAATTGACTAAAAATTTAGCATTACTATGTTTGAATTTGGTAAATATTTTTCTTTTATTTTTTGGCATTTTGAAGAGTAATCATAGTAATTTTGTAACAATGATAAATGATAAATCATTTAATTAATTTTAAAAATAAATACCTATGGACTAAAAAATGACCCTAAAATATTCTTAAATTTAATTGTATTGGTAAATAACGTAAATAATAATCTAAAATTATAATATATTTCCATTTTTTCCATTTTTCTATGAATTTGAAATTTATATTTTGTTTAAATAAAAGTAAAAAAAATATCATTATCATTTTTTTATCTTTAAATTTTTTACATAGGGGTAAATAGAAGATATTTTATGTTATAAATATTAATTTTAAAGATAATATACTTTTTATCATGAATTTTTATTTATAATTGTTTTTAATAAAATAGTTTACATAAATGTTGATGCAACCGTGAAAAATAATATTATTTTAGTGATTTATAGGGTCTAAAAAATATACTAGATAATAAAAACATAATTTACATGTGTGAAAGTATATATTTTAATCCCATATTTCTCTTGATGTTTTTAATGTCAAATTAATGGAGTAGTTTCAAAATTGACATTTATCATATTTTATAATAACCAATTATTTATTAAATTATTTGAATTTACTAAAGATATTATCACTGGAAAAAGTAATGGTATATAGTTTTGATGTCAATTTTTTCTATTAATGGGACTTTTTCCGTTTATAGTAATTATATAGACCCATAAAGAGTAAACAACTTTGATTCACAGTAATAATCAAAAGTGTTACGAGGGGTGGTGTTAAAAAAAATGGGATAAAAAATAAACTAAACCAGTTAGAATTTTTTATGGGAGTATTATGACCTATACTCATAATATATTCTAAAAAATCAACATGGATCCATTTTCAAATAGAAATTAATTTACATTAATATAATATTTTATGAAATTCAAAGAGCGCACCTCCTATTTCTTATAAAAGGGAAACTATTCTTCCATTTTGTCCCTAATTCCAAAATAACTTTTTCAGTTAATACCTATCAAAATAATTTCCTTATATCCCTAACCATGTACTAGAGTCCTAATTATTATCATAAACCAAACTATAGAATCTTTTTGAGTGAACCATAATAGGATATTCAAAGAAGAGTTATTATTCCTTATCGAGAGTTTTTGTTTTATATATTCTTCCACATTTATAAAATATTTTTCAACCATAACTACAAAATAAAATTACTCTCACATATTTATTTATATTTTATAATTTTAATATCCTCTTCCATAAAATGGGAAACGAAACTAATGTTCGTGTTTAAGACGAACTACAACCTCATAATCCAATGAAATTCATTTACTGTCACCATCTCTCACAGACAATTATAGTGATCTATTTAATCTATATATATATATATATATAATATTATTGGGATATTTATCATTTTGAAAATATAATATATCATAAACTTTGTTACCTTTTTCATTAAAGGATAAATTATAACATTGTCTTTGTGTATGTGTGGACTAACACCCACATGAAGCGACCTAATTTGTTTTTCCCCACCACATAAAATTGATGATATATTAAATTATATTTAAATAAATAATATGATATTTATAATTCAATTATTATTCTATAAATATATATTAATACCAAAATTATTTCCAAAATTATTATTGAATGGAAATGTTACTTAAGCGTACGTACGCCCAACCATCTCCATGGTAGTAACGTTGTTCATTTTCATACCCATTATTGAATGTTAGTATCATCATTATAATTTAATTTAAAAAAATTATATTTATTTCACCCTTCTTATTTTATAGAAGATGAATTTCTTACTACATTGGTGATAATTAACAGACCGAAGCAATTTCAGGAACATGAGCTGAATATCATCAAAACATATGGCATGAATTTATTTGATTATGTAATTGAATATAAACTGGAAATGAATAAAATAGAAGGAATAATAAAACTGAAAACATTTCATAAGAAATTTCATAATTAATATTGATTTAATATTCAACACGATAAAGAACTCACGTGATGTGTCAGGCTTGAGGTAAGAAATTTCATTTCAGTTATCCTTCATTATGTAATATTTTAATGGTATGCACATAATTTAATTTATATAGTGTATATATTGATCATTTACATGATATATCATGATACCTTAATTATTTATGATATTTTATGTTTCTTTTTGAAAAAAATTATGCATTGTTATTTGATTTGGAAGATACCATGGGCTAACATGTTTCTCAATATAATTTTCTTTTATTGTATTATAACTCTTATTTATTGATTTTTTTCCAAATAATGTGTTAATTTACATCTAAATTGATTGCATATGTCTTCCCAATTTTTTAGGATTTACATTTTTTTCAAATAATTTCTTCATTTTTGGGCTCTCAATTCAAAGGTATGATCTTTGTAAGGGTTATTTGACTAAAATTCCCTTAAATTTGGACTTGTCATTATGATTTTCACCATTATTCATTCATGAGGTGTATATACTTCCCATTTTACATGATATATCATAAATATAATTATTTTAATTTTATTTAATGATCAATTTAATGTTATTATTTCATGGGTCTTTTGATTTAATAGTTATCAAAGTGGTAGGGGATTTATGTTACAACCTTCTATCATTTTGGGTGTTTTTATAATCAAGAACCATTAAGAGGGGGGTGGAATAATATAGTCATATTTTTATAAACCAAATTTCCTCTATTATTCTATAGTAATGATAATGGTTCATATGTTTATGTTTTATTTCCTCCCTTAATGATTAATTAAAAATCAATAAATTCATTTATAAGTGATACCGATCTTGTATCTTCATTTCGACCATGAAACTTTTTCCTCCATATCCATGTTTTATAAAATGTTATCAAAAATGTTCTTTTATAAATATAGATTATTTCCTAAATCAAATTTAGGAAATCATATACCATTTAAAAAATAATAATCTTAACATTTTAGAAATGGGTCACTTTTGGATCCCTTTTCAAAATGCTTGAAAATAATGTTTATTTTTAATGTTTACAACAAGTGGAGATTTTCCCTCATTTATGAAAATTATTTAATGTAAATATCACTTTATAGGTTTCCAATGTTATTTTAAAAGAATAAATTTTCCAAAATATTTTTTCAATGTTTAGTTTTTGAAATTAAATTTTGAATTAAATAAATATAATTTTCAGCAGGAATGTTTTAAATGATATTTTAATTGTATTTACATTCATCTACATCAACAACCCTTGGAATTATATATGATTTTCTAGGGATATTTTATAATTATTCCATTCTATTTTTAATCAACATTGATTATGATTTTTTTCAAATAGATTATATTGAAACTCATTTATTTTCAATGGGTAAATATTGTTTTGTAAGGAAGAATATTTATTCCAATGAGTATTAGTATGAAATGAAATCTCTTTGTAATTTACTCATGTTATGGTTCTTGTAAATTGTTTACGATGACATGTGGTTCAATTATAAACCATGGATGGGTGGTTAAATTATAAACAATGGATGGTTGCACCCACATATCACATTAACGCATTGGGAAATTATATTGTATGTCGACCATGCATACATTTCGTCACGACCCTGCATTCCCTAGGCTCTGAACTTATTCAACTGACCTCATGAATCTCTTATAAGACCTAGGCTGCCTTCCTAGCACAGCACATGCAATTACACATTACGGTCAGTTATGAGTCTAATGAATGTCCCCATAGGAAAACAGAAGTTGTTTCAGTGTGTTTCTTCCTTACTCACATACACAATGGGAAACTAACCAAAAGTTCATCAATCAAGATCACTACTACGTGCCAAGTATGCTTAACTAAGGAGTTCTAATTAGGTAGGATCCAGGAAAAAAGTTATACCTTGTGGAAAAGGGTAGGAACATTTATCCTTTTAACTATTACTTTTCTAATGGTTTTACACTCTCCACCCATTTAAACCACAACACCCTAGTTTTGTATGCCAAACATCAATCCCATGTCATTTCTAGGAACATGTTGCTGGGTATTAGATCTGAAACCATTTTTCAAGATCCAGCCTTACCCAGGCCATTAACCTAGTAATATAACATCATGGTTATCCTATAATACCCTGGTTACCTTCCCATTATGCCACAAAATATTACACACTAGGGTCTTTTAAAATATTAACGACTGTCCTCAGATGCCAACACATGTTCATTAATTGTGTTTTATCTTCACTCATAAAGTTCTAATCATCTAGGCCCCTAAACATAAAGGATCACCATATTGAAAAAGTTAGTTACATTTAAACATTTATATCTCTCTTTTTGTGGGGGTGTTACACTATTTTAACAGCCCATTCATTATTTTAGGTACTCATCGAACTTATTTTTTCAGGATTTGGTTGGATCTCATGTAGGGGAGAGTCAGGTAATAATTTGGAAATATTTTGGGCCATTTTGTGGTGTGCACTGTTATCACATGATTTTCCCAAACCTTGCACACACCTAGTGGAAACCGCACAAACCCCAATAGTAGGGGTTTTCATAGCTTTCACATAGTTTGTAAAAATATTCTCCCACATAGTTGAAATTGTGAACCCGACCATTGGTGTTTATCGTTAGGGCACATTGTTTGAAAAACTGTGTGTCCTTTTACAGCTACCTATACCCATAAATGTTTTTTATATTGATAAATAATTTAAAATTTATAATCCCCCATATGAACCCTCCTTCGACCATAAATTTGTATTGAATGAAATCCTATATCCTTGGAGATCTCCGTAATCCATTTTGTAACCTCCATAGCTATTTAATTGTAGACCCAGGATTGGATAGTTCCCTTCAATTCCTCTATGGTAAGAAATATTATTACAATCCTTATCATTATCTATCTTTCCTCCCCTGGGTTTGTTGGATCATATTGTTTTTAAAGGATAAAAATTCATTAGTTTTTTATATTTAATATAGTTTTGATTTCTTGTTCTCCATTTCCATCATTCTTTATTGGAAATTCCCAATGTGGGAGATGTGTTTCGTGATCTTTAGGAAAAAATGTTGTTTTTTCCATTGAGATATTACATTTAATAAACCATGGATTTAGATAATTGATTTATTATGATTTTAACTAAGTTATAAAATCCAATCAATTATGAATTATAATTGAAATTGGATTTGGCATTAATTTTGTTCATAACCCATTTTGAATAGAATTAGAAATTAGGGTACCATTTGAATTTCATGTAAATTGTGAAAATTGATTGTGAACCTAATTTCTAGAATTGAATTTTGAGAAAATGGATTTAAATAATTTAACAATAACCTATGATTTGTTTTTTCTTGAAAAGTACATGAATTGATTAATAACCCATGTTTTATTTTTTAATTGAAATTGAAAAATTGAAACTAGAAATGGGGATATTTTATTTCAAAATATTTCAAACTTTTTTACCCATTATTAATTTATTTATTGTCCACATGAGAGCCTTGTTTGTTAGTGAGTTATTCAGAATAATCATGCTAGGATTGGAATTCCCTAAAAAAGTATTGACAATTTACAACTCTAACAAAAAATGATTTTTTAATATCGTTTCCCCAGTGGGATGTTGATGAGTCCTCCTTGGACAGCTCATGAGGTAGGTGTATGCACAATTGTATGATCATAGATGGAGTGTGTTAGGATCTCCTAATGTGGAACTATCAATCCTTTGTGCATATGACCATGTTCCTTTTTTTAATGGTTATGATATATATATATATATATACAAATGAAAATGTTTGTTGTAATATTTAAGTCATTAATAGTGATTTTAAATAAATTATTTTATGTGAAATATTTAATAATTCATTTTGGATATATTTACATCATTTGAAAAGATAATTAGTTTTTTAAAAATATTTAATTGAACCTATATGATGGTTTATATAAAATTATAATCACAGTTGGTTCATTTATTATGGAATCTTATTATGGAACAAAAGAGAAGATCATATTGGTATTTTATCTAATATTATACCTTCCCCCTTGGGTGTTTGTAGATTTAATTGTACAGGGTTTGATCAAGGGGCATGCGCTACGTGTACCTGGTGGTTGTTGTTAACTCTTTGGTCTTGGAGTTCTGCATCCGTTGGGACACGGGTTTTATCTTTTTATTTTCTATTACATTGATGATGTACTTTTAGGTTTTGATATACCTTTTTATTCTTCAGGTATATTATCCTTTGGGATTTTTCATTAAGAACAATGATATGCAACTTTTTCTCCCGCAATTTTTTTGAAAACTTCATTTGCACTTTCATGTTGTATGATGACAGGTGCTAGTCGAAATCCCTTTGGGATTGGGAATGCTATTTGGGCCATGTCAGTGCAAGTTCGAGTGTCACGGTTCTAGGGGATCTAGGCCATTATATGAAAAAGTGATATTAAAAGTTCATGTTATTCATCTTTAATTGATATCTGCATGTAGTTTGAGATATTAGTTGGAATTAAGAGTTTGTTTCAAGTGACTTCCAGAACAACTCTAATAATTATGATCCATACGTCACCATGGGTGGATTGGGAAATAAATCTTGAGTATTAGTTCAAGTATTTTCACCACTTTTGATTTCAATATATTAAAATCCTGATCTTATTTATCTATCTGATGGGATTTTTTCTCTTATTTCTCCTGATTAAGTGAGATATGAGTGATTTTTATTGTCTTAAATATTTTTTTTTGATGTAGTGTAGCATAATGATTCCAAGAAAGTATGTGAATATGATATATAAAGAATCTTCTAATTATCTAAAATTTAAAATTCCACCCATGGACTATAATATGGTTGAGATTATTGTGAGTGTTATTAAAGCTCTAAGACAAGAACCTACACACATCCCTGTTTAGGCTCTAGCTATGGAACCTTAGAGGGATAAACTAGGAATCATTCACAAGATTTCCTTTATTAGAATCCACTATCTTTCAATGTCTTTAATGATCCTCAAGAGACTGAGAACTAGCTGCAAAATATTGACCTTATCTTTGAATTCTGGGAAACTCTTAATGTTATTATGCTAACGTGTAAAATCATTATGCTTGAGGGACCTGGTATGAGATCATGGGACATGATGGTTATGTAGAAAAATAAATATGGATTATAGTAGAGGTAAATTTAAGTTTATTTCACTAAATATTTCTATCCAGAGTCTTTGGAGATTTCTGAGGCAATATAGTTTTTCAAAATTGAGCAGACAGATATGACAGTGATTGAGTACGCCAATTGTATCCCTAAGATTTCACTATTTTTACCTGATATAGAATTGAATCAGAAATTAATGCTTGATGGTTTGATATGGGACATCGATAGGTTTTATGTTCTTTGATTTTCTAGCTAAACATCTTTTCTTGTACTGATGTACTGAATAGATCATTGATGGTCGAACGCGACCAGGAAGGTATGCCAAAGATGGTAGGTGATCATTTTTCTCATAGTGTAAGTTTTTTGAGTTCCTTCCGGGGAAATAGAAATTGTGATGAGTCTCTTGGTGGTTCTCAATATTATATTTCTTATAGACCTTCGGCATTTATTTTAAGATTCCATTTGATCTTCTACATGTGTGGAAAACCTGGGAACTTTAAATGGGTGTTCCCTGAGCCACCTAAGATGTCTAGTTCCTGAGGACAGTCATGTCACTTGTAAAAGATTGATCATGTTTATTCTTCTCCTTGTGATGGCATGAGATCATCAGTGCCCAAATGTACTATATATTACTTAGATGCTTCATGAAACAAGGGGTTCTAGTAATAGGAATCAAGAATGAATCTTCTTTATATAATAGAGGTGACCCCAAAGGAAGTAGTTATAGGTTTAGTGACTTTGAAAGGCTTCATAACTATTTCTCCATCCTTAGTGACTACTTTATTTGATAATGGTGCATTTAATTCATTAATTTTGGCTCATATTGTGAATATGATAATTTGTCCTATGGATATTTTATCTTTGGTGATGTATATTACTACACCACTCATAATGAAGATAGTTTAGGGTCTCTATTTTATTATTACATTTTTATTGTTACCTGTTATCAATCTTACTTAGGATTTTTTGGTTCATGATAAGAAACAACTTGATGTTATTTTTATCATGTATTGGAGCATATATAATTAATCATAAATTTATTATTGTCTTAGGTTCGTCTCATTTGCTATGCCCATCGTGTAGTGTCGTATCTTTCAATGAGAATGAGAATTGAGGTTGATTTGAGCCGAACATTCTTATCCAGATTTGGTGAATTAATATTATTGTTCTCTTCTGATTTGGAGCGGTAATCCTTGAACAATGATATACCCCTAGTGGTAATAAATTTATCTGCTATTTTTTCTTCTCTCTTATTTTTTCCGTTAGTTAGATTGGTAGATATGTCTATTGATTTTGTATTTGGTACTCAACCAATATCTTTCTCATCTTACCTTATGGAACCTATTGAAATGAAAGAGTTTAATATTTATCATGATGATATTTTAGAGAATGTATTTATACATATGGTTGTGTTACCTAGGGTGAAACCACATTAATTTCATGTAAATATGATGGAACAGTTATGTTTTGTGTTGAAAACTACAAAATCAATCGAGTTATGGTAAAAACAAATATTTCTATAGATTGAGGGTTTTTTTGGCCAACTGAAAGGGGTGAAGTGGTTTTTTAATATTTATCTTCAATCTGGTTATCATCAGATAATAATAAAATAATATGAAAATTAGAAAACATCCTTCCAAATTAGGTATAGACACTATGGGTACCTTTTCATTGCATTTGGTATGACTAATTCTCATGCAATATTTTTGGATTTAATGGATAAGATCTTATACAATTATCTTGATTTTTTCATATTTTTATTATTAGATGGCATCCTAGTTTACTCTAACTCCTAAGAGGATCATTTCCATCATCATAGAGTATTTCTATATTTTGTGATAAATCACTAACTCTATGCCAAAATATTTAAATTTTATTTTTGGATTCTTCATATAATGTTTTTGGGACATGTGGTTTTAGAACATGGTATCTCATTTTATTATGAGAAGATTAAAACAATTATGAAATGGTAAAAACCATTTTTTTTAGATTTATATCCTCTTATGTTTATCTAGATATTGTTTCCATCAATTAAAGTACTTCCTAAAGTTGGATTCTCATATGAACAATATTTCTCATAAAGGAGTTCTGTTTTTTTTTAGATTAGAAATTATGGAGTTATTTTGAAAAGAAGAAATTTATTTTAACATTTTTTCTGGTGTTGACAATTTGAATGATTTGGAAAGACAATGTGGTATTATTTGAAACAATAGGTTTGGTTTTGGATCTGTTCTTATGCCCGGCGATCACATAGTTTCCTATGAATCTCAGAGTCTTATGCTACCTGTGAATAATTACCTACCCATGAAAAAGAACATAAAGTTATGATGCATGTGATTAAGAGTTAGAAACATTATCTTTTTTGAGAAAGGTTTACAATGTATTCTAGGCGTAAGATATTGAGTTATGTATCCCCTAAACAAAATTTGAATCTCCACAAGAGGTGTTGGATGGTGTACCTAAAGACTTTTTTATTTCCACATCAGTTATAAAATATTGAAATTGAATGTTGTGAGAGATGGTTTATGTATGAAACATATGACCCATTCCATGAAAGAATCAGCTAAATAGTGGAAATCGTTTTCTCTTTTTTCATAGTGGCATATGTGAGTTTGTAAAATAGGGTAAGACATGGTGTAGGCCAGAGCCCAATTAACCTCTACTCTTCATCAGATGATTCTTCATGAAAAGTAGAGTGATGATTATTTCCATGGAATTATAAACTCTCTTCATGGTGGGGAGACTGTTGATGAGTGTTCTTTCTCCACATAAGGTATTATTTGTTTTTGGATTTTATTTTGAAATTAAGACCGAGGAAATCAATGATTGGAGATTTCCATAATTCACATTGGGTTGTGCACCAAGTAACCACAAATATGTTCTGTGAAATTCAATGATTATTTGGGTTGTCTCGTATGATATGGGGATATAATGATTTTGTAACTCATTGTTATAATTTATAACAGGTCAAATAAGTGAACCAAATACCATTAGTTTTTCTTTATCCTCTACCAGTTCCAAATTGGTAATGGGATGAGTTCTATATGGACATTCTGGTTGTGCTTCTATGTAACCAGAGAAAGAAAAATGTGATATGGGATGTGATCGATAGGTTGACTAAATAGAATCATTATATACCTACTACGAATTATCACAATTTGATAAAATTGGAAATATCTACATTAAAGTGATTGGCAATTTACATAGAGTTCCATCTTCTATAGTCTTTGATAGAGATCCCCATTTTCTTCCCATTTTTGTAGAGGCCTCCAATAAGCATTGTGATTTTAGGTTTTTTAACATTGACATATAATCTACCAATAAATGGCCAGAAGAATAAAACTATGCATATTATTCATAATATTCTTTGTGCTAGTGTAATTGACTCTGGTAGATTGGGATTTCTATTTTGGACTTTTTATGTTTAATTGTAACAATAGTTACTATTCTACAATCATAATGGCTCCTTTTGAGGTCATGTATGTCTGGTATTTTAAATATCAATTATGTTGGTCATAGATTGGTGAATTTTTTTTTATGGACAAGATGGGTTCAAGATATGACAAGGAAGATTCATTTGGTTCATTATAAGACATTAAAAACAAAAAGATGATACAAATACTATTCTGATCATCTCCATAGACTGTTGAAATTTTCAATTGGTGATCAAGTGTTCTTGAATGCTGGACTTCGATTGGGTCATTGATGGATTGGTATTCAAGGGAAAAAATTTCATTATTTTGTAGGACCCTTTGAGGTAGTAGAATATGTTAGGGAAGTTTCGTACAATTTAGGACTTCTTCCATATATGGTAATAATACATAATGTGTTCTATATATCGTAGTTATAGAAATATATTTCTGATCCATCTAATGTTTTAAGTAAGGGTGATCTTGATATTGAGCCTAATTTATCTATGATAGAGAATCTATATAGTATAGTTGGTTTTAAAACCATGTCAATTCATGTAAGGTTGATACATTTTTTCAAGTGCTATGGTATCCTGGTTCTGATAATCACAAGATGTGGGAGAGAGATTCCCTAATGGGAGAGAAGTGGACTCATCATTTGGATATAGGTAATTCTAAATAGGATCTCTAGGAATAGAATGATTCTATGGTGGAAAGTTTTTAACGTCTATTTTATGTTTACATTTATACCAGACCCTCTTCTTTTCATTTTATTCCTGGGTCATGTTTAGGGGTGCTTTGGGTAAATGTTTGGAAAATTTTGGAAAAATCTATGTCCTTCACGGTTGGTGTGTAGTTTTCCTAAAGCATGAAACCTCTCAATGGACCCATAAAAACCTAAATAGTTGGTGTTACATGGTCGAAACATGGATTGAAAAACAATGTACCTACTTAATTGAAACCATACAACCCACAAGAGGGGTGTATAATTATATTTCACTATTTGATAAATTGTTCATCCCTACCCATCAAACCATACACACACATATTTTTTTATTAATATAAATTCTTTTAAAATTACTCAAACCCCATATGAACACCTCCTCGACCCTATCTCATGATTTGATGAAATCCTAGGCCGTTGGATATCTAATGAACCACTTTTGGATCCTCCAAACCTATACGATAGTGGATCAAAGCATGGTAAATGTCATTTGATTCCTCTCCGATAAGACATCTCTTCTTGTTCCTCTCTCTAGCTTTCTCTATTATTATTCATTAGGGTTTAATTGATCATATTGTTATTATTGAATCAAAACTTATTTTTTATCTTTAATATACATTTTATTTCATTATCTTCTGGGCCATCATTCTTCATTAGAAATTTTTGTTGTAGGTGTTATCTTTTTTGAGCTTCGAGATTAAAAGATGGTTGTTCTGTTGAGATTTTAAATTTAATAAACAATTTATTTGGTTAATTGATTTAGAATGATATAAATTAAACTATTAAAACCCACAATAGTTTATATTGGACTTAACATCACATAATTTAGGAACTTTGGGGGAATACCCTCAATTCCAATGTAATTGGATGCTGGGGGTGATTTTAATTTGATGGAAATTGTGAAAATTTATTTTGAAATTTTATTGGGAAATTGATTTGTGAAATATAATTTGAATAAAGTGGATAAAAAATATTTTATAAGAATATAATTTTTTTATCATTAAAAGGAATGAGTTGATAAGAATCTTCTGTTTCTATTTTTAAGTTTTAATTGGAATATCGAAACTATATATACGAAATTTGTATTTTAAACATTTTTGAAATTATTTTCCAATTATACATTGATTTATTGAGAACATGTGAGCTTGGGTAGTTAGTGAGTTATTCGGGACAAACATGATAGTATGGGAATTTACAAGTAATGGATTGACACATTACAACTCTAACAAAAACATATTTTGGAAGATCTCATACCTAGTGGAGCATTGATGTGTTCTGTCTAGATAGTTCTTGAGGGATATATGTACCCATTGTTGTGATCATGTATTGAGTTTATGAGGATCTCATAACCCATAATTATCAAACCTTAGTGAGTATGACCCTGTTTCTTGTTTTAATTTTTATTTTATATATATTCCAATGATTATGGGATATTTTTACTCATTCCTATTTATTTTATATAAATAGTTTTATATAAAATGTTTATTTATCCATTGTTTGAAACATTTACATCATTTGAAAAGAAAAAATGTTTTGTTTTAAATATGAAATTGAATTTCCATGCCTATTTATTTAAAATTGAAATCCTTATTTGGTTTAATTATTATGGAATCTTATTATGGAACCCTTGGTGAGACCCTATTGGAATTTTAGATTACACCCTACCTTTAGCTTCATGTGTTTTCATATTTCCTTCTACCAGGTTCGAGTAAGGGGAATGTTTCAAATTGAGTTGGTTGTTTCTTTTTATCCTTTGGTCTTGGAGTTCTTTGTCCTTTGGGACATGGGTATTTTTATCTGGTCAATTTTTGGTACATCAATAATTAACGTCTAGGTTTCGATGTACCTTAATGTTCTTCTAGTAAAATATCTTTGGGGAGTTTTCTTTGAGAATAATGATATGTATATGTTTCCTCCAATGTGTATGTGGAATTTTTTTCCCAAATTCATGTTTTATAATTCCAAGAGAAATTCATCAAACCATGGAGATCAAGAATGCCCTTCCAACCATGTTAGTACCAGCTATAGTGTTTGTGTTGTAGTGTATTTGGGCCAATTCATGATAGATTCCAATTTGTAAGGGTTTTCAATGGATCAATGAAGATAATATTCCAAGATACATACATGTATTAGTTATTCCTTATATTATATTTTATTGATTCCTTTTATCAATATTGACATTAGAAGGATCATGATTATTTCTTCCAATTACTCTTTCCATTTTTAAAAGTATTATTCAATGTTCTAGGGTTGATGATCCAAATATTGATCTGTATGAATTCTATTATTTTTTTATCTAGAACATTTAGTATTTCATCCAAACATTATTATTTTATAATTATAATTAGATAAATTTATCTTTTAATGCTCATGTTTATCCTTACTAAGAATTTTAGATCAACCTCATTATGTTTTTCCCCAATTAATGAATCATGATTTTAAAGGGTTTGTGTATAGAAATATATGATATATTTAGAATATTAATGGATATATTGAATACTTAATATAGAATATGAAAATCATTGTATAGTGATAGTGATTCACTCTTAAATTTATATGTATTCTTCATGTATGTTTTTCCCTATACCTATAAAATTATATACCATAATGGTCCTTAGGTATGTAATTAATAAAATATTTCCTTTAGATGTTGTAATTTTTTGATAGAAAATATTGGGTCACATTAATCTTTATAATATCGAAAAATTTAATGTTTATACATTTACCACTGGTTCCAGGAACATGAGTTTGGGGCCTTTTAAATGATGGGGATAAAACAACCCAAAAATTTTGGGTTTTGAAATATAGTACTCAATGATGGTGGGGTCTTTATAAAATACCATGGAATTTAATACCTATATAGATTTGTATATAGATTGAAAAAAACCAGTCTAAAGGTTTCAATTAAATACAATTTTAGATTTTGTTTATCATCAATACCATTCTGTCACTACCACGTGATGATTCCAACTAGATGCCACATACCAGAAAAAACAACCACACACAACCCACAGTTTTTTATCATTCAATTATAGGTCCATTAAACTTTACAAATAATTTTATTTTTATCCACCATTCATTATTTAATCCATTTAAGTCAATATTTTATTGCAAAAAACTATAACTATAATCCACATTTATCTTCCATTTAATTTTATAATGTTTATAATTACTCAATTTTTTAAAACAGTTTACCACATATAAGTTTCTGTTCACGTTCATTTAATTTATCAGACACAATTTCCCTATAATTGTGACAAGGATCATATTCCATCACTACTAGTATATTAAAAAATTGAAGCACACAACATCACATTATGTCTTATACCATATCAAACACCACAACTAATGTATATAATGAAAATAACCCCATTTTAAACACCATACACTCATAGAGATCACTACACATCCCTCATCTAAATTGGTCACTACCATCATCATAAAAACCCCACAGAAGCCACACAACCACAATTCCAACAACAACCATACTAGAAGAAAAAATAAGGTGATTTTTAAACCTTGAAAGTATGCAATTAATTTAATGGTTGTTTTATCATTAAAGCATTATCTTGTGCGTGGGTATTTCCATACATATTCCACATTCTCACTCAACCAGTTTGTTAGTCACATTTATGTTGAAATCCTTTAATGAGAAGTGGGTTTATAAAAAATGATCTCAAAATAAAGAAATGAGTTACAATTAATAGAATCCAAAACATTAGAGTCATAGTAGATTAAATGATTTAAGAGTAAACAATCCACAATTGCTATGAAATAGATAAACATGGGAGATTACACCAATTCCCTTCTAATTAAGTTTCTCTAGTTCATATTTTTATTAGATATTTTAGACCACCCAACAATTATAAAACCAAATAATTATAATTACAATGTTTTTAAAATGTGGTAGCAAATAATGATCCCATAAATTGAAAGAAGATACAAAACAAACTACAATGTAAATAGGGTAAATGGAAAATGAGGTCATCACTAGGATATCAAAAATTTAAGCGATAGATAAATAATATAAAACATGAAGATAATAGATGAATATGAAAGAAAAAAAAACTTTCCCTCAAATATTATACAATGTTGTGGGAAAAAATTAGGAACCGATCTAGGAATCATTTTTTGGATGACAATTGGAATGAATTTGTGTCCATGATTGATGGATACAAGGCTCAAGATAAAGTATTTAGGTCATCTAAAGAAAAAGGAATCAAGAAAATATTTGATAAGAGGAAGTACCATACGTTTGGATTCCATATATAGATCTTATAATTACATTGAATATTTACATGTTAAACATTAATTTTCAATTTCCTTTTAAATTAATTTAATTTAAAACACATTAAATGACCCATTTAAAACCATGATTTTTATTGAATTCAAATACAATAATTAATCCTTGAAATAAATATTTTGAAAAATCTTATTTGAGTATTTAACTCTAAATTTTATATTAAACTTCTTTTATACATAGTTCAAAAAAAATTAAGTATTTTGAAAACTAAGAAATTTTGAAAACTGTTGAATGGACCATGAGAAGTGATCGACCACATAGAGCCAAGCTACTGACCATAAGAAGAAACTGATTGATCACATGAAGAAACTAATTGATTACATGAAGATACTATCCAACCACAAAAGGTAATGATCAACCAAAATAATAAACCAAATACTATATAAATAAACTTATAATGAGTAGAATCCAATGAACTATATTAAAAACCAATAAAATGAATGAAGCAACCAATTTACTGCAAGAATAAATCAATTGATCTTATTGAGAAACCAATATACCATAGGAAGTAGCCGACTGATTATAAGGGTCAATGAACATACTACAAGGATAAGTTAGTTGACCTTAATAATGGACTAACTAACAACAAGAAATAACCAACCAAATAAACAAATGAACATGTGATGGCATAGTTAGTCATGTTATTGGGGAAAAAAGTCTAAATTTCAGAAAAGTAAAGGCCCTAAACTCCCTCATAATACCTCAAGGCCTTGATAAATAAAAAATTAACATCTTTAGGAACCCAAGACATTACATCATATACCTCTTCTCATCCAAATATGAAATAAAAGTGAAAGAAGGTTTGAAAAATCACCCATGAAAAAGATATTAAAAATATAACAATAAAAAGTACAAAAAAACACATATTATGAAAAAAGAAAAAGTCAAAAGGCATCATCAAAAAAGGGAGTGAGTTAGTCTCATATAATGATTATGTTTAAACCCAATAATATTAATAAAAAAAGATATGTAACACAAACTGAAAATTCAATAGTCAAATAATATAGGGTATTTGGTGCACATATTAGATTCCCACAAAAATATTTTCTACTCAACTCCAATGAGAATCCAAAACGCATGAACGGGGGGATTACCCTCCCACATAGAACTTTCTCTTGATGATCCAAGATCTTAAATTTCCACTACACAAATTCCATATCATTCTCAATGACCAAATATCCTCAATCAATGATATGAGATTCATCATGAAGATGAAGAAATGGGTGGGACATGTGGAAAATATTTTGTACTCCAAAAAGCCATAGTGGGGGAATATAATGACAACACTACTATCCAATATGATACAATACCTCAAAAGGAAATAAAATATCATGAGAAATATTACACTCTTAGAAAAATCACCATTAACCCTGATGAGGGGTTACCTTTTAGAACACATGGTCTCTTACCTCAAACTCCCAGGGCCTCCTTTTAGGATCTAAATATGATTTATTTTGGTCCTACGATACCTTCATCCACAGTCTATCCTCCAAAATATTCTCTATTGTGATCTACACAATATTATTATCTAGGATTTTTAACTCCGTAACATCAGTCCAACACAACTTATAATGACATGAACACTCATAAAGCACCTAAAATAGATCCATAACGATGGATAAGTGACAAATATTATTATAAGAATACTCAACCTAAGGTAATTGGGTCACCCACGATCCGTCAACATCCAAGAAAAAAGATCACAATAAACCCTATGGAATTTGGATGGTTTAATCTATATACACATATGTCCATGGATAGAATGTAGTGATAAGGTGTAAGTGAGTGAAAAAATCATGTTACAA
Source organism: Viscum album (assembly GCA_963277665.1). NCBI lineage: Eukaryota > Viridiplantae > Streptophyta > Magnoliopsida > Santalales > Viscaceae > Viscum > Viscum album. Next base: position 733,421,820 of record OY728155.1, read on the forward strand.
TCCTTTCTAGACACATGAAGTAAAATGATAATCTTAGTTAGATATAATGGAATTCGGTACCATGTGGAGTATCATAACCTCATCTACACACCTCCTTTCCATGTCATCCACAAAACATGATACCCTAATCACTCTATAATTAGTTGACTTAATTAGTCAATCCATGATCAACCAAATTACATCACAATATCCTTGGTCATAAGGTAACCCAGAGAAGAAATCAATTGAAATTCCCCCCCACATCAACTTAGGGACATCCAAAGGCTAGAATAAAACTTTTGGTACACGTTTCTTGAAATACAGCTTTGGAAAACCAAGAAACTTCACCATGATATCTACCACTTTACAATTAATACCTAGCCACCAAAGCTAAATATTCAAACACAAGTATATCTTGGTAACTCCCAGATCACTATATGTGATCTGTGAAACTCATGAAAAATTTCTTCATACATAACCAATGAAACAATAAACCTTGACTAAAATAACATATAATTAGAACCACCCTATGAACACCCCTTTAGTGTATCTCAATAATTGTAATTTTATTTAATCAACTCCACATCTAGGTATCCCTACTAGGAATCCCCCACCTACCAAATTTTTGAAGATTCAATTTTTATTTGATAGAGACAAAAAACTCCATTGAATCCATCTTAATTGATATGGATAATTTCAATCTCTTACATCCATTTCCAAACGTCCTCGGACTCTCGAACAAAATTTCACAATTAATTTTATCTTAGAAAATCGTAAATAAAATTCCACTTTCTTACATTGAGAGATCTCAAAATCATAATATACTAGAAACTCCAACCATATATACTAACATAGGGTCATATCCAACAGAAATAAGATATAACATAGGATCTAATGCACAGTTATGACCATAATATGATCACTGATGACGAAATTTGTTCAGTGTTTTAGGAAAAACACCACTTCTAAAAACAAAAGGTTTGAAGTGGCATATTATTATTCATGGGGAAACCACTTCATATATGCGTAATATTTCACATCTATTTTTTGTATCATGATTCATCTCAAAACAAGATAGGAAGTTCTAAAAAAGACATTGAACATCAATCAATCCTCTAAAAACTAATGCATAGGGGTACTGATCAACCTCACATTTAGGTTATTGAATGTTATCTGATACTAATCTATCCAAATGAATGTTGTGTACTTCTTAGTCAAATCTAGTAATGGGGTTTCAATTCAATAAAATTATAACATAAACTACCTAGAATAGTGTACAATTCCATGGATGCCATGAATTTCTATTACATTCTTGGGTGAATCCCAATAGGCAACTGACCGGATCAATGACATTTACAGGATCACACCCAATTGAAATGCCAAATATCTATGGAAATGTGTCTCCCATGTCTATAAAATTAACATGGATAGATTTCCATAGTGTTGATACTTTTTAACAACCTAAAATACTGTTCTTATATGCTCAAATTTATCCTACTCCCTCGAGTAAATAATGATGTCATCAAAGAACATGATAAATATATTTTCCCGAAAATCATGGAATATAGAGGTCATGAGCTGCATGTACATAGAAGATATATTAGTGACATTGACTTGCATAAAAAACTAAATGTGCCCATACCTGCACTAGAAAAAATTATTCGGGATATCATCCTCCTCTAACATCATCTGTTGATATCCAGACCATTGATCAATCTTCTAAAACCTATTTTTCCTCTAGAAGATCAAATATATCCTCAATTCCTGGTAAGGGTTAATAGTTCTTGAAAACCAACTCATTATGTTGAATGTGCACTAAAATATACATGTATGTGATTCATGTACACAGGAATATACTGAAGGATTTAAATTTATTTATAATATATATTATATTATATATATATATATATATTAATTGTTTATATATTATAATAAATACATGTGATGCATGAAATATAAATAAATATATTATATTTATTTTATTATGAATAAGATGAAAAAGAATGATAAATATATATTTGATATTCATATTTATTAGTATTTCTGATGAATGTTTTCATTAGTTACAATTGATTTATTAGTAGAAATAAGCCATTATATTAACACATTTAAAACATTCAATGAATTATCCTCAAAATATTGAAATTTATATGATTCAATGAGCCTAGGGATGTGACTAAAAAATGGATTATATTGTCATTTTTTGCGGTGGTGGATATTGAAACCCTATATCCCTTTCATATTTTTCTTTTGTTTGATAAATGAAGGTGTTCTAACTATTTATATAATTACGTATACTCATATTAAAATTGAGTGTCCACATTGGGGGTTTATTCCCTCCAAGGCAGGATTCGAATGTTCACTACTCCTTGTGATCGTTTTCAAACATTCACCACTGAAGAAGATGGAAAATTCTTTTATAAATTAATTCAAAGTACATTGTTTTTATTTTATAATTTTTTTAACATTGAAGATGGACCACCTTTGGTTTCGGGTTTTTTGTCACAATTTATGATAATGTATTGTTCATATGAAACACATGACTTATATCATTGTGAGTTTTATAAAATTTACTATGTATTTGAAACCATTTTTTTCATAGAAAAATTGAAAAGTGAAACATCATAAAACTAGAATAGAATTGTAGACCCATATGTGAATTTTTTAATGATTAATTTAATTTAACTCTATAATGGTTGGAAATGTAATGGTATAAATGCATGTACCCTTAAACAATTGTGCGACAACACATAAAAGTATTCATATAAAAGTAGGATACCAAATGGTTATACCCTAACACAATCTATTCTGTAAAGGTTATTGCATGACACAATATATTTCATAAACGTTATAAATATATGTGAGTCCATTATGTAATGGTAAATAGGATTTTACTTTATAGGATACCCTTAAATTATCCACTTCATAAAGGTTTATCCCTTACAAGATACCCTTATTCAGAAGGTCTGGATAAATGTGACCTCATAGTTACCTTTATGAAAAGGTGTTGTATTAAGTTAAAAACCATATACAAGGGAGTTTGGTCTGTATTATACCCTAACATAAAGGGTGTTTTAAGGGCATGGATGCTACGTAAATATTTACATAAGGGTGATGAATATTTGTATTCTTTTTTGTTGTTTACCTTTACATATTGAAAGAGATTTTCAGAGTACCCTTATGAAAAGGAATTTCATAAAGGTAGTATCATTAAATAGGAGAGTAGAATAATGATAAAAAATAAATTAAATTTATTAAGGATTTTAAAAAAAAATTACCCTTATAGAACGTGGCTATAAAAGGATACAATGGAGGCATTCTTACACATGAAATTGGAAGGGTAAACCGAAATGTTTTAAAAAATATTTTTAACATATTGAATATCATTAATGGTTTATAGAATATTTATAAATAACGTTAAATATTATTTTGTGAAAATTTATAGGGATTTTATAAATTAATTTACCTAATTGTAAATAATATATAATAATTAAATATATTTTTATGAATCTTTTTTCCCAAATATTAATGGTTAATGTTTTAAAATAAATTTTTGAAATATTAAATGGAATACCTTTTGATATAGAAATAATGGTTTATTTATAAATAATAAGATGTGAGTTTTAATATTTTTTAAAAATTATAATATATATAACAAACAATGTTTTTAAAGATAATACATTATTGTATATTATATATGACATGTAACACCAAGCATAAATGAACCATGAAAATTTAATTTACAAATTTGACTATTACAACCATGTCATTGAATAAGAGTGTATGAATATGATTAACCATATTATGAAATATATGTATAATGGTCCTTATTAATACATATTTAATGATTAATTATCAGAAAATAATATTTCAATAATTTTTAACGTCATTATTTTTTTCAAAAATTCATTTCCTTTGAAAATTATTTTTATTGATTTTTGTCTGGGGAAAATAAAATACAATTAGGAATCAATTGGAAATATTTTTTTAAAAAGTATATCATTTTCTAAATTATAATTCAAAAGTATATTCTAGTGATATTTTTATATTATTCAGAAAAAAAATATATATTTTAGTGAATAGTGAAAAATATTGATTTTTATTGAAAAATATATATTCTTTTAAAGTTTTTGAAAAGTAATATTATATTTTGGAATAGTTTTAAAATTTAATAAGTTAATATTTAATAAATGTTATACAATTATAGTTATTTTAATTATTATTTTACTCGAATTTGGTATAAAAACATTTTTATATGCAAAAAGAATTAATATGAAAATTGCATTTTATCGCGTTTTATGAGATTAATTTCAAATTAAATCCTCCAAATTTTGGTAACTGAATTTTAAAAAATTTAATATGTATTTTGAATCACGATGAAATTTTTTTTAATTTTTTTAATTTTTTTTGGGTTATTGTGAATAGTTATCATAGTAAATAATTAATACCGTGGTAAAGGTAAATCCAATAATTACTGATAATAATAATATGGTGGGGATTTAAAATTGTATGTATCACTTGAATTTATCATACACTATGAGTGTTATTTTTCCATATCAATCAAATTCTAAAATATATATAGAAACATGGTTCTATATTTCTTTTATTGTTACCATTATTATATTTAAGTAAATAATAAAGAAAAAATTCCACTTTGTTAGTGATGGGTATAAAAACAACCAATGTTTTGTTAGAAATACTTATTTGAAATATAGATCATTTTTTAAAATGGTAATTAATTCCAAATTTTATTAATGATATTTTTACCTTAAATCTTTAGATAGTCTTGGAATAATTTTAATTTAATTAAAAAAATTGTTCTTAAAATATTTTAAGTAATATAATTTGATTGAATTATCATTTAACAATAATTTTATAGATAAATTTAAAATATTATATATATATATATATAAGTATTAAATTCGAATTCCAGTTTTTTCAGGTTGTTTTGAAAGTGAAATTAAATGAATAGATCCAAAATTGACCTTAATGATATTTTATATTAAATAATATTTTATTATATAATTAAAAATTACTAAAAACATGATGCATGGTCTAATTATTGGGATATAGTTTAACATATGAACAATGGTCCATTTATTATCCAATTTTCCTTTTATAGTAACTATCTTGAGCCCTAAAGAATATAGAACATTGTTACAATGGTAATCATCAAAAAGAGTTTACACAGGTTAAAACCAAAATATAAGAGTGAAAACATCACCTAAACATTTAATTATTTTATTGGTTGAGTATTTGTAACCATTATATTATTATCTTCTAAAAATATTGTTTTAGAGATTTTTTAACATGAGGAATAATTTATAAACATTTAATACTCCATGAAAATTCAATAGTGCCCCTCCATTCTCATATAAAAGGGTTCCTCCTCTCCTATTTTCATTGCACATAAAAATATTTCTAGTTTGGTCTACATGTAACGCCCCGACCCTAGTTACCCAGAGTCGGTTCATTATTACATAACATTGGCATGATCATAAGAAAGATCAAATATCGAAATACCGATTGGTTTAGTAGCCTTGGAAACACTAGATATATTCATAAGTTATACATTACATCATAAATTGAAAAACTACTACAACAACATAATGTCTCCACAGTCCACACTATTATCCCCTCATAATATCCCTACAGGTCATTCATAACTTACTTCTTCACATCCTGGGAAAAATAAAACATAGAAAAGGGGTGAGCTCAAATGCCCAGTAAGGATAACAATATACCGGAAACTTTCATAAATAAGAATAAACATTTAAGGCTATGTATAACTAAAACAAAAGCCTTTTAAACTTGAACTTCAACATAGTATGGCAAAAGTAAAATGACATAATGCCATTTACTTGTTCACATGGATATTCTACTAATCGAATAATCATATGCAATATCAATAACCACTTTCATAATGTTGGAATGCATAATGCCAGACTATCATAACCACATAGCCAAGGCCTCATGCCAAGACTACAAATAAGATTTTGCCAAGGCCTTGTGCCAAGACACTAGTTTGTCTCATGAGACCTACCGATGCATCGAGGAGCTATAGCGGGCTCCATCTGTCACATATTAAGTCCAATGCATTCCCATATGAAAAGGTTTAAACATAACATAAACATTCGTATTAAAACTAGCATACGAAATGTCAATAATTTCACCATAAACTATGAATGGTATAAAAATAGCACATCCACAGTCAAACATATCACAAAACCTTCAATAAAATACAGAAGTTTTGTATCATAATAAATCAACTTCAAATAAGCGTAAAATCCATCAAAGTATGTTGACATAGATGAAATCAAAACACTTTTTGGAGAAATATCTCTTTCTATTTTTGAAATCATTTAAGAGCCATATAAAATAAAACATTTTCTTGAAAATATTCATATAAGATTGTCAGGAAAACTTTGAAGATTTTATAACGGCAGAAAATAACCGCACTCGCCGTATAAGTTAAAAAAAACATTCTTACCTTAATTCTGTCGAAAAGGTTAAAAAGGACCTGGTTTTGAAAACGACAGAAAGATTCCTCTTATAAAAAGTCAAACAAGGGTATAAATGACTTTATCCCATATTCTTGTAAATAATAAAAATGTTTTGAAATACATTTTGAAGAAACATGGATGTGGATGATAAAGAGATCTCAGTAGATTATTACGTATAAACAACCTCGGATAATGAAGAGATTGTGAAATAACCCTTACCAATTTGGTAACTTATGAATCATACAACCCATTAATGAGGTATCATACAATGAATATGTAAATACACATAAATTAGAGTGTATTACACAAGGAATATAATTATGGGCAGTACATACACCACACAAAAGGTGATGGTGGCAATATGGCATGAATCTCACGGAAATAAGGAGTGAGATGAAAACCCCTTACCTTGTACTTTTCCTTGGTTGGGGTAGGTTAACCTCCTGTATAATGGTGAAATAATTGTTATTAAATTATACAATAATCATATACAATAATATGATATCATATATGATCTTTTAATATTGATTTCATAATAATATCTTAGTATTATCGTTGTTTCGGGTGTTAACTTACTTGTTTTATTTTATATGTTTTGTTACGTAAGACATGTTTTCAAAGGATAGGTTGTATATTATTCATATCCAGAATGATATCAAGTCCTTAAAAATCATTTTTTAAATCATCAAATGATAATTATACTTGAATGGATACGATGGAGAATGAATCTCATCGCGTTCGTGGAGACGGTAGTCCGTACGTACGCACGAGCAACAATATCATTCTTTTGATATTAAAATAATATATAAATAGATGGTATATCAAATATAAAGAATCATTAACATGTAATATTTATTATTTACATGAGTTACATATCATTATTATACCCATCCAAATAATAATATATTGAATAACAATTACACCACGACGTGGAGACGGCAAGCCGTACGTACGCACGTATGGTGACATGTTATTCAAAGGGTGGATAGAATACTGAATATGGTTGTACCATATTTATAATAACATCACAGTATATATATGATACTGGAGTTATTATTTTAGAATGGTAACAACAAAGTAAGAAGAAGTGGAAGAAGAAATGAACATGGAAAAGGGTGGTGAAATCATTACCTCTTCTTCGGGTTCTTCCTTTTGATTTGATCAAAAGGGCTCCTTAGGTTGGCATTCTGATCAAAATAAGTCCTCTAGGTTTTAGTGAGGGAAGTTGGGAGAGTATATGGGCAGAGTTTAGCCGAACCAAAAGGCTTTTAAGGTGTGAAGAAATGAGAAGTAGGAGTTCCCTTTTATAAGAGGGGTGAGGGGCACCTTAGGAAAAGCTAGAGATATTAGTTTATAATAAATTCATATTCGGTTTACAATGTCTCCAAAGTTGACTATTCAAAGGTTAAGGTGGGGATGGATCGAAAACAACTCAACCAATAGAATTCAGAAAGGTTTGGGTACTTATATTAACCTTGTCTTTAAGTATTAACTCTAAGTTAATTAGTTTCACTTTTACAATGTCTCTTTGTATTTTTATATAATATGGTTAATAAACTTACTATATACATCCAAGAGACCCCCAAGTGGTCCATTAATGATGAACCTATCATGATATAATTCTCTTGGACGAACCATAGATTTTAAGTAATTTAATATCAATTAATAATATAATATTTGTTTTAAGAACTCTTTTATGTCAATTTTGTCACTATTCAATAGTTGATTTTTTTGAAACTCATAACAGATTGATTACTTCTAAAAAAGTAAATTAAATCAATAATAATATATCATATTATCCTATAAAATTAGTTTAATTCATTAAAAGTATCATATTATATTTATTTGGGTATTTATAATATCAATTAATTTAATTTTTCAATATTTTAGTAATTACTGCATCATCATTGTGTCATAAATAAAATAAATTATTTAATGTATAAAAATTATAAATAAAATATAATTATGTAGGAAATATTTTTATCTTTCTAATGAATATTTATAATATAAAATACAACATATATAACTTTATTTAATAATTGTTTTTCTAAAAGTATATGCTTGTGTCATTTTTGTATTCATTTTAACTTAATTGAAATAAAGTGTCCCTATCACCTACAAGTGGCACCATGGGGTCCCCAAATCGACCCAAAGATGCCTATGGTCGAACATGTATCAACCAATAAGGCTAGGACACGTTTTAGGGTAATTTAGTATTATTATAATATTATTTATTTAACCCTTATTTACCAGATTTACCCTTAACCATGGTAAATAAAATATTTAGTACAGTAATTATTCAAAATGTCTAAAAATAAAAGTTACCTATTTACACAACTTGGACATCATGATTCCAAATATGGAATCCATTTTTCTAAATTCAAAACACAGAAGTGGCAGAAATTAATTTAAAATTAATTCCCGCTGTCAAAACAAAAAGCGTGTTTTTAAGAGATAATAACTATCAACAGATTGACACTTGTTTATGTTCGGTTTAACTGTAAAATTATGTCCAATGACCAACATTATATTAAATGGTAAAAATATATTCTAAATATACTTTAAAACCACTCAAATTCATAATTTATCACTATTAATTATTTTGATTAAAAAAATTATTTTTAATTAAAATTTAGTAATTTTCACTATTCATCAAAATATGAAAGTTATCCGAAAAGTACCAAAATTTCACCTTAGGCTAAATTCAATATTCCGAATCCAGAAATGAAGTCCATTTTAAAATATAAAATATATATAATTTCGAATTGTATGTATTACTATTCATAACGGCTAGTTTGATTGGTTGTGGTGTGTGTTAAAACTCAAGGTTGCGTACAACACACGCTACTGTATTATTCAAAGAAAGCTTACCGTGGAAGCTTGGGATGTTTCATTTTAAATTTTTGATGTCCCCATTTCGTCAAAAAGTTTAAAATATTGTATTTAAAAAGGGTTCACTATTAAAAGTTGATAAAAGTGCAATACTGAAAATGAATTTGTTCTTGCATTATATCTAAGAAACTCATAATATGGATTCTAAAATTATAAGGATTATATAAAGTTTAAAATTTAGATAATATTATTCATAACCTCTTTTGAATGGATTTTTTTTTGTAAGTCATGGTGTGATTGAACTCGGTGTTGCGTGTAGTGCAAGTTATTGAGTTATTTTGAAGAAATAACACACTATGAAATCTTGGGGTGTTACATTCTCCCCTCCTTCAATAAATTACGTCCTCGCAATTTGAAATTGTTCTTCGAAAATAAAAGGTTGAAAATAGAAAATATATTTGTGGGAAAACCCACATCAGAAATTGGGTTACTAAAATTTATTCTTAATATGAGGAAAAGAGAAATGAAAGGGTCACCACCAAATTATGATCTAGATTAGGAGAACATTGGTGGCAATTAGAGACATATAATTGGAGGAAAAACGTAAATATTTATAGGTAGTGATTGAGGTCATCAATCACAAACAAGTATAAAATTGAGGTCCTTAAATTCATCAATCTATGATGATTTGAAATACCATCGGTTCAACAAAACATAGGGTATTAGGATAACACATTTTTGACGTTTCAAAATATCTTAGTTGAAATCCCACATCGAAAAATGAATTAATGAGGCCTCTATTTAAAATAAAGAGTCGAAAGTATGAAGATTACCTAAAATAACACATATTAGGGTTCCATGTAGGAAAATATGGATATGGAAGAAAAATCTAACCATCAATTATCTGATGGAGAGTGGTAGAGAACATGGCTATGAAAAGGCCAACAATCCCAAAGCCATAAATTAGTGATGATTTAAGGTACCATCTAGGAAAACATTTTTGTTCTAAGTTTCATTTCTTAATATTGAGGAATTTATTTTTGAGATTGGCTAAGATCATAAGGAGATATACTTACTTTATAATTAGAGTTTTATCCATTAATAAATTTCTACCACAAACTCATCTTTGACTCTAAAAGATAATAGAATGTAAAAAAATTCTATTTACACTATTCGTATAGGGTTCCAAAATAAACAAATTTATAATTCATCTACAAGATCTTTTAATAAAAACTACATTATTTAATCCAGGACATCTTGTGGGTCAGTGGTAGGTGATACACCCTTGTCGCCCTTCGGTTGCGGGTTCAAGTCTCACAGCCTTGCCGGACGCGACGGGTTGCCGCCCGCCTCCGGGTTGTCCTTTTATGGCAATCCAAAATAATCCAAACTAGAACTATCCAAAATACTTCTGTCCAAACTCACAGTCCAACATTTATAAGGAAGGTAAACATAATATAGATCCTTTTTACCCCGTAATAGCATATGAATACCTTCATCATGTATTATCATATTCCTTATTGATTACATTCATGCTCCCTTATTCCATATAGAATGCTGGATACACTTCATTAATCCAAAAATGTTTTAAACCCCGACAATGATGGAATATACAAATCATTAATCAGTTCCAAGGTAGTCAAGAATATCCAATATAATTTATCCAAAACAATAACATATTATTCCAAAATCACTACCTCAGCATCAGAACTATATTATGATTTATCATTCTCTCAACCATATATTTTCCAAAAATTTATCCTTCTATTGAGTCACTTTTCTTTGTTCCACATAATCTCAAGTCCTTAATGAAATAGTACTACAGTACAATCCTTATATATTCCATAATTATTATAACAAGTACATTGTTGATACAACGCTCAATTGACGTAATCAATATAAGAACTCTAATCATTCCTCTTCATCTGTGGTAGTATCATAACTTGATTATTATCCAATAACATCATTTTCGGCATAGTCTGATGACTGGGACATAGGTTCGCGTAGTGTCCAAACTCTTTGAAAATGAAGCATTGTAAATTTAAAACCATTTTCTTACCCTTGCAGTCATGTACTTTGTTCCCTTTTCCTCCACACTTATAACAAACTCCCATTCCTTTCAGGCAAGTTCCAGGGTGTTTCTTTCCACAGTTACCACATATGGGAAAATTCTTCTTTTCCCTCTTCTCTTTATCCATCTTTCTCTCTTCCATCCTTTTCTTCTCTTGCTTCCCTTCAAAGCCATAGGACTCAGTAAACTCTTTACTTATCTTATCAAAACATGATATTATTTCTTCATATGATGATAATACATGGGAGACTATTTCTCTTATAAATTCAAGCTTAAGACCATGAAAGATATGATCCTTCCTTCTCTTTGGATCATGTGCATTTTTGGAGTTCTCATTCCTTCTACTGGATGCCATTTCTAAACAATGGCATACACTAGATCAGTTTATGAATCAAAATACATAATCCCATACTTATAAAACACTTAACATAAATTGAACTATTTATGGATATAATCCATAATCATAAAAATGTCTCCTTTGAGGATGTATATACTCATAAACCCTTCATAATGGTTTGTAAAGAAAATGAGAATTATCCTAAGCATATCCCCCGAGAGTGTCGTAACCAAGAGTGCAGCAAGGCCCATTGTCGTGCACCAGTTCCCGTTCGAGTCTAGCTCAAAGCGGTGTTTTTGGGTTTTACCCCTAGGAACATCTGTGCCAGAGCCGCCTCTACCTGCTCGTATCCAGACAGAAATGTATTTCTCGGAAAACTCACAAAGTCTCTACAATACCAAAATTCTAGGAAGTTCTTCTACACTAATCCTCAAAGTTCATCTTAGGTCTACGTGCTCTAATCAGAGTTTATCTAAATCTAGCTTCCAAGGTTTGTACTAAACTTCCTCTGATACCAACTGTAACGCCCCAACCCTAGTTACCCAGAGTCGGTACATTATTACATAACATTGGCATGATCACAAGAAAGATCAAATCTCGAAAGACCGATTGGTTTAGTAGCCTTGGAAACACTAGATATATTCATAAGTTTTACATTACATCATAAATTGAAAAACTACTACAACAGCATAATGTCTCCACAGTCCACACTATTATCCCCTCATAATATCCCTGCAGGTCATTCATAACTTACTTCTTCACATCCTGGGAAAAATAAAACATAGAAAAGGGGTGAGCTCAAATGCCCAGTAAGGATAACAATATACCGGAAACTTTCATAAATAAGAATAAACATTTAAGGCTATGTATAACTAAAACAAAAGCCTTTTAAACTTGAACTTCAACATAGTATGGCAAAAGTAAAATGAAATAATGCCATTTACTTGTTCACATGGATATTCTACTAATCGAATAATCATATGCAATATCAATAACCACTTTCATAATGTTGGAATGCATAATGACAGACTATCATAACCACATAGCCAAGGCCTCGTGACAAGACGACAAATAAGATTTTTCCAAGGCCTTGTGCCAAGACACTAGTTTATCTCATGAGACCTACCGATGCATCGAGGAGCTATAGCGAGCTCCACCCGTCATATATTAAGTCCAATGCATTCCCATATAAAAAGGTTTAAACATAACATAAACATTCGTATTAAAACTAGCATACGAAATGTCAATAATTTCACCATAAACTATGAATGGTATAAAAATAGCACATCCACAGTCAAAAATATCACAAAACCTTCAATAAAATATAGAAGTTTTGTATCATAATAAATCAACTTCAAATAAGCGTAAAATCCATCAAAGGATGTTGACATAGATGAAATCAAAACACTTTTTGGAGAAATATCTTTTTCTATTTTTGAAATCATTTAAGAGCCATATAAAATAAAACATTTTCTTGAAAATATTCTTATAAGCTTGTAAGGAAAGCTTTGAAGATTTTATAACGGCAGAAAATAACCGCACTCGCCGTATAAGTTAAAAAAACATTCTTACCTTAATTCTGTCGAAAAGGTTAAAAAGGACCTTGTTTTGAAAACGACGGAAAGATTCCTCTTATAAAAAGTCAAACAAGTGTATAAATTACTTTAACCCATATTCTTGTAAATAATAAAAATGTTTTGAAATACATTTTGAAGAAACATGGATGTGGATGATAAAGAGATCCCAGTAGATTATTACGTATAAACAACCTCGGATAATGAAGAGATTGTGAAATAACCCTTACCAATTTGGTAACTTATAAAACATACAACCCATGAATGAGGTATCATACAATGAATATGTAAATACACATAAATTAGAGTGTATTACACAAGGAATATAATTATGGGCAGTACATACACCACACAAAAGGTGATGGTGGCAATATGGCATGAATCTCACGGAAATAAGGAGTGAGATGAAAACCTCTTACCTTGTACTTTTCCTTGGTTGGGGTAGTTTAACCTCCTGTATAATGGTGAAATAATTGTTATTAAATTATACAAGATTCATATACATTAATATGATATCATATATGATCTTTTAATATTGATTTGATAATAATATCTTAGTATTATCATTGTTTCGGGTGTTAAATTACTTGTTTTCTTTTATATGTTTTGTTATGTAAGATTTGTTTGTAAAGGATAGGTTGTATATTATTCATATCCAGAATGATATCATGTCCTTAAAATCATTTTTTAAATCATCAAATGATAATTATACTTGAATGGATATGATGGAGAATGAATCTCATCGCGTTCGTGGAGACGGTAGTCCGTACGTACGCACGAGTGACAATATCATTCTTTTGATATTAAAATAATATATAAATGGATGGTATATCAAATATAAAGAATCATTAACATGTTATATTTATTATTTACATGAGTTACATATCATTATTATACCCATCCAAATATTAATATATTGAATAACAATTACACCACGACGTGGAGACGGTAAGCCGTACGTACGCACGTATGGTGACATGTTATTCAAAGGGTGGATAGAATACTGAATATGGTTGTACCATATTTATAATAACATCACAGTATATATATGATACTGGAGTTATTATTTTAGAATGGTAACAACAAAGGAAGAAGAAGTGGAAGAAGAAATGAACTTGGAAAAGGGGGGTGAAATCATTACCTCTTCTTCGGGTTCTTCCTTTTGATTTGATCAAAAGGGCTCCTTAAGTTGGCTTTCTGATCAAACTAATGCCTCTACGTTGTAGTGAGGGATGTTGGGAGAGTATTTGGGCAGAGTTTGGCCGAACCAAAAGGCTTTTAAGGTGTGAAGAAATGAGAAGTAGGAGTTCCCTTTTATAAGAGGGGTGAGGGGCACCTTTGGAAAAGCTAGAGATATTAGTTTATAATAAATTCATATTAGGTTTACAATGGCTCCAAAGTTGACTATTCAAAGGTTAAAGTTGGGATGGGTCGAAAACAACTCAACCAATAGAATTCAGACAGGTTTGGGTACTTATATTAACCTTATCTTTAAGTATTAACTCTAAGTTAATTAGTTTCGCTTTTACAATGTCTCTTTGTATTTTTATATAATATGGTTAATAAACTTACTATATACATCCAAGAGACCCCCAAGTGGTCCATTAATGATGAACCTATCATCATATAAGTCTCTTGGCCGAACCATAGATTTTTATGAATTTAATATCAATTAATAATATAATATTTGTTTTAAGAACTCTTTTATGTCAATTTTGACACTATTCAATAGTTTATTTTTTTGAAACTCATAACAGATTGATTACTTCAAACAAAGTACATTAAATCAATCATAATATATCATATTATCCTAGAAAATTATTTTAATTCATTAAAAGTTTCATATTATATTTATTTGGGTATTTATAATATCAATTAATTTAATTTTTCACTATTTTAGTAATTATTGCATCATCATTGTGTCATAAATAGAATAAATTATTTAATGTCTAAAAATTATAAATAAAATATAATTATGTAGGAATTATTTTTATATTTCTAATTAATATTTATAATCTAAAATCCAACATATATAACCCTATGTAATAATTCTTTTTCTAAAAGATATATGCTTGTGTCATTTTTGTATTCATTTTAACTTAATTAAAATAAAGTGTCCCTATCACCTACAAGTGGCACCATGGGGTCCCCAAATCGACCCAAAGATGCCTATGGTCGAACATGTATCAACCAATGAGGCTAGGACACGTTTTAGGGTAATTTAGTATTATTATAATATTATTTTTTTAACCCTTATTTACCAGATTTACCCTTAACCATGGTAAATAAACTATTTACCACAGTAATTATTCAAAATGTCTAAAAATAAAAGTGACCTATTTACACAATTTGGACATCCTGATTCCAAATATGGAATCCATTTTTCTAAATTCAAAACACAGAAGTGGCAGAAATTAATTTAAAATTAATTCCCGCTGTCAAAACAAAAAGCGTGTTTTTAAGAGATAATAACTATCAAAAGATTGACACTTGTTTATGTTCGGTTTAATTGTAAAATTATGTCCAATGACCAAAATTATATTAAATGGTAAAAATATATTCTAAATATACTTTAAAACCACTCAAATTCATAATTTATCACTATTAATTATTTTGATTAAAAAAGTTGTTTTTAATTAAAATTTAGTAATTTTCACTATTCATCAAAATATGAAAGTTATCCGAAAAGTACCAAAATTTCACCTTAGTCTAAATTTGAAATTCTGAATCCAGAAATGAAGTCCATTTTAAAATATAAAATATATATAATTTCGAAAAGTAGGTATTACTATTCATAACGGCTAGTTTGATTGGTTGTGGTGTGTGTTAAAACTCAAGGTTGCGTACAACACACGCTACGGTATTATTCAAAGAAAGCGTACCGTGGAAGCTTGGGATGTTTCATTTTAAATTTTTGATGTCCCCATTTGGTCAAAAAGTTTAAAATATTGTATTTAAAAAGGGTTCACTATTAAAAGTTGATAAAAGTGCAATACTGAAAATGAATTTGTTCTTGCATTATATCTAAGAAACTCATAATATGGATTCTAAAATTATAAGGATTATATAAAGTTTAAAATTTAGATAATACTATTCATAACCTCTTTTGAATGGCTTTTTTTTGTAAGTCATGGTGTGATTGAACTCGGTGTTGCGTGTAGTGCAAGTTATTGAATTATTTTGAAGAAATAACACACTATGAAATCTTGGGGTGTTACACTACACCTACTCAAACACCTTACCAACATCCCTGCCATTATTTAATATGACTTTTGTTAGGTATAACACCAACCTTATAGGGCCTAAGTCATAAATATTTTCTGAGTAAAAGTTATAGTATTTAACCGAATGTTATAGTTTTATTTCTTCTTCCAAATCCTGTGAATATTGTTCAAAAATGATTATATAATAACATATGTATATAAAATATAATGATATTTTATTATTTTAATGTAATTACCAACATCCATATCCTCTTCCATCAAATGGGAAACCAAACTATCATTCTTATCTATAGAGGACAACCACCACGCAAATCGAAGTAATTACATTTTCATCAATGTGTCTAATAAATTATTATAATGAAATATTTAATTTTTATATATAATATTAATGAAATAATTATTATTTTAAAAATATAATATATAATATATTTTTATTACCTATCCATTTATTGATAAATGATAATGTCATTCGGGCGTACGTGTGGGCTGCCACCCCCGTAAAGTTACGTGATTCGTATTCCATCACTACATCACATGGATATTATATAAAAGTATGTTTAAATGAATAATAAGATATTTATGATATTATTTATTTTTGGAAATTTAAAATAATACTTTCTTTTTCCCTCATGATCATTTCAAAATATGGAAACGTTACACATTTGTATGTACGCCATATCATATCCATGATCATAACATAGTTAATTTTTCAGAAACATAATCCATGGTTGGTTTAAAAGTATAATTTATGTAAAAAATTATAATTATTTTAATATAATAATTCTTTATATGATGGATGTAAAAACTCTTTTAGTATAGTCGACCTACCAAATTCATTTTTTACATATGAACTGAATATCATAAAAACATCTGATTTGAAATTAATTGATTAATTTGTTAAACATAACATGGGAATAAATAAAATAAATGTATTAATAAAAAAAATTTAATTCAATTAAATAACTAATATATTTTTATTATTAAGAAAGATAAAGAACATATGTGATGAGTCTGACATGAGGTAAGAGGTTTCATTACTCAATTTCAATTTATTTGGTTATACTTATACTTCATCGATTATCTTATTGTAGGATTATTGTTAAAATTGAATTTGATTTATTTATTCTATACATACACATTAATATATGTGTATTTGAATTTGTCACACAAAATCTCTTCATTGATTAATTGTCACCCCAATTATACAATCTATGTAACGGATTTTGTCTCAATTTACACTTCATTGATATTTTTTTCATTATGAACTTATTCAATTTAATATTATTTATATATAGACCATGTGATATATATAACTTGAATAACAATTATTTCATGAATATGATTTTTTTAGTATATGTTTATGATTTTATGGGATTACAATTCAAAATTTACCAAAGAGTTAATGACGTATTTTACAATTTAATTTTTCTAAGATAGCCTCAATTTTAATTGAAGGAATATTATAATACATCTATTATAAAATCCATGTATTTTCTAATACTATATATATTTAAGGATCTTCCATAATTAATTCCAATATAACCTCTCTTTTTCTATTAAATATAATAAAAATTCTTTAAAGGAAAACTGGTTCTATTACTATTTTAATCGAATATATTTTTCTTCCAAATCCTTATTAATAAAATAAACATTACAAAAATAATTTTTATTTATTAAAGTCTTTATTAATGAAATTTTATGTTATCCTTTAAATTATCAATGGTTTTAAAGGAATATTAATAATTTTTTTTGAATGTTTTGTGTTAAAATTTCATTATATAATGTAAGAAGAAATATTTTTAATGTATATAGTGTTAATATACTTCCTTTCCATTGTAACCATTTTATGATATATATATTCTTCTACACATTTTCAAATAAATAACTTCAAGTAAATGTTGTTTTAAAATTTCAATTTCGGTTAATTTATTTTTCTAAATGACATGATTGTATTACAATAACTATATTTCTAATGAATCTATTTTCATTTTTTATCTCCTATTAAATTTATGGGAACTAAATTTCTATTGAAAAACCCACTTTCTTCTGATCAATAGACATTAAAGTTCTATTAAATATCCATATGGTTTTTATCATAGATATGATTATTTCCTAAACCGAATACTATTGTTATACATATGTTTTTTTATTATGAAGGTTATTTTATTGAATGGGGAAAATCATGATAAATCATTCCAATTTTCTCAATAAAAACAATTATTGTTAAGGAATATTGTCAAATAATTGAATTTATCATTCAATATAAAAGGAATTAATTTCAAATATAGTGATGTTTGGTACTAGTTTATAGATAACCCCTCTCTAAATCTATCAGTACCTTGAGAAAAATTAGACAGTTAGAATTATTAAATTGGTTTTGGTGTATGCCTAACCTTAGTTAAACTGTATTGGGACAATTCTGTGATTTTCATGACTTATATTTTACCTGTAATTTTTTAGAAATTAATTGTAAAAATTATGAGACCAAGGGATGAGAGGGGGTGTGATTCTTAGGCCTGATGTTCTTGAAAATTTTCAATGAAAAAAGAAAAGTTTTTAAATATCATGCATGATTGGTTTTCCAAAAAAAATGAACAACTCTTAAATGGGTGCTCATATCATAAATATGAGGGTACCGTTTTATTTAAAGCAATGATTTTACACTAATAATGACTTAACTTCTGTCGATTTGTGACTTTTGTGGATCAACCTGAAAGAGACGTAACCGTAAATAAAATTATTAAATTAAATTATTTTATTTTTTAAATCATTATAACTCGTGAACAATAACTCAGATCCAAAATCTGAGAGCAGTATTGATCTCATGAGGGTGTGCTTTACATAGGTGGGTCCTAACATCAAATAGTGCAGGTTGACTACAAAAGTTCATTTTTGAATGTTTTTAAATGAAAATAAAATAATATTTAAGAAGTATATTTTATTTCCTTCTATGGATTTTTAGCATCACGACGTTGCGACACAGTGAAAGAGAAACCCCTTATCCTTTCATAAATGAAACTATGTGGCAGTGATAATTCCAATCAAAAGAGGAATGATGAAACATGTTAACACATTAACATTTTTCTCCCATTAATTTTGGGAAGGGTCATGTGTTAGAATTGATAACACGGGAGAATTTCTCTAGAACATTGGGGAGCTCTCTCACTAGAGATGAATGTTTAGAGATCATAGCTCAGAACGAATGCTGATTTATGATGGATTGAGAACGTTTTTAATATGATCATCAACAATGATAAATTCATGGCAGTGAATGATCCAATACTAGGTAGGGGTTTATTTCCTTTGTTAATTCCTTCTCCATACTTACGTTAAAATTCGAATGTGGACTAACCCATGAAATGTTTGATTTGTGGTTCTATCGTGCATGTTAGATGCATATTTTTTAATGTGGTATTGAAGGGAGATTAATCTTTGTGATTATATATCCAATCTATTTTCCAAAAAGTATGAATGAAGGTTGAAACTAATAATTCATATGTTCGTCCTTCATGTGTTCATTGTAATTTTCCTACCCTCGTTCATTTATTTATTTTTCGACAAACCCCTGTGGTCAAGACACAATTTTCCAGGATGTTCGGAGCACAGTCATACCCTTGGAGGGATGATGAAAAGAATAAAATACCAAGCCAGTGAATAATGTGATCTGAGGATTTTTTAGATGTACTTGTTTCAAAAAACAGAGTTTCAAAGTTAGACCGTGATCCATGGAAGGAGGGCTTCCAGTAGTGGCATCAACTGGGGTGCATGATAGTTTGGCCACCCAATAGTAGTGAACGTTGGCCACCAGCAAGAAACCCCAGGGAAACTGTTGCGGGGTGGCTAGAAAAAATTCACCAGCATGAGGACAGTGGAAGGCTTCAGTGGATTCAATGTGAAGCCACATCATGCATCCAAGAGTTTGTGGTCTATCTAGACTATGGCGGTAGGACGCTGCAGTGAACCATCAAATCCAACACGGTGGCCACCGTGAATTTCTGGTGAGAAGACGTGGCATAGACAACGTCTGGGTAGACAAATCATCCCATTCTTTCAGGACACATCATGATAATGGGTTGGGCCCCACGAGTTGGGTCGGTGTTACTCAATCGTCCCATACCCAAAGCTGATTGACCCATTTTTACCAAAATTGGAATACCTCTCAAACATTGTGTCTGTTGGATAAGCCGTTTGTGGCATTGGTATCCTTACAATGAGGTGCCCCTTTTGAGAAGCACTAAGTTATTTTCTATAGAAGATGGAATAAGACCCATTTTCTAGAAGATTATGGTCTCCCAAAATGAGCATTTAATGGAAATAATTATGCGGTTGGCAGTGACCTAGAATCAATGTGATTACCTAGACTGTTTGTCTTACCTAGACTATGTGTCTTACCTAGATTGTGTGTCTTACCTAGATTGTGTGTCTTACCTAGATTTTGTGTCTTACCTAGACTGTGTGTCTTACCATGACTAAATTGGTAGTCCCCAATCCCACAAAGGTTCAGTTCCTCTAGTGTTTGACAACACTTTTTGTGTTATCTACACTTCATGTGTTACCAACACTCAAGGTGTTACTGAAATTATGTGTGTTAATACTTGTGGGAACTGTGGATTCTTACAACAATACTATTTTCTTAATATTGACCTTTACTTGTTGTGAGATGACTTTAGTGACTATATTGATTATAATTCATATAGGATACACTTTGCGTACCTATTTGGTAGTATGTTGGATGTATTTCATTTTGATTCCATTGTGGAATAATTAGTGTGATTAATTTGTGAAATTCATCATCTGAATACTTTGAGGTATATTTCATTGTAAAAACATTGTGGTTTGGGGTCCCTTCTGAGTACTTTTTTAGTCAACCCTGCATGGGCTTCTCCCACATGTGTTGGGTTTTTTCAGATGATCGAAATCTTTGACGGATTCCTTGGTGGACTAGAGAAAGGGGTCCTTCAAGGTGATCTGATAGACGTGGCATGATTCAGTGACATTCATACATCTTACTGTACCTAACCTTCATGTTGGGTTTTCTAAATATGAAATCCAGGAGCTTTTACCTTTCCTTTTTAGTTGGGCATGTATTCTGGCCCATTTTCTTTCTGTTTTGTACCTTACTTTGAGTGGGATTCCATAGTGGTAAACAACCATGTTAACAAAGTGTTTTATGTTTCATCTTTTTCCTGGAGATGGGTATGTGCATTCATGTACTAGGGAAAATGACTCCCACCTGTGGGATAGGCCTACTCAGTGATATTCATCGGCCTCTGGACAATATGAGGTGGGATTGGGGTAGTAATGACATGGGTCTCGTGGGACAGGTCATGATAGAGTGGTATTAGAGGTAGGATAGTTTTACTATGGTTTTGTGTCAATAGTGTAATGTTTTTAGAGTTTGGATTTCAGGCTTGGGAACCCAGTGTCGGTCAGATGGCCAACGTATCCATATTCCAAGAACATAAATTCTGCCTTTTGACTTGGTACATGAAAACACAAGTTATAGGGGAAATCAATGGTTCATACATAATATAGGAATTGAGTGTGTTATCATGTCTCTCCAGAGTCATATTTATCTCACCATGTATACTCTATTGCTGATGGTACATCTTGTTTGGTTTCAGGATGCATCCGGACAGATAGCATTCTGGGATTCCATTGTGTGACCATGAGGATGTTCCACCTAGTGATAAGTCATCGGTGCAGGGAATGTTACCAAAGATAGCACCTCCTAGTGGTGTACCAGCAATACCGGCACCCAGAGAGTAGTAGTTTCTACCAGCTCTACCACTCTAGGATACACCCAGGCTTAGTTCATTTGAAAATTTCCGTAGGTAGAGACCTTCTATGTTCCTAGGTGATATGGATCCTTAGGTAGTAGATGACTATTTGGAAGTGATGATGAAAGTCTTCCACTTAGTGAGGATTCCTCCCAACAAGATGGTTGTCCTAGCTGCGAGCCTTCTTCAGGGATCAACATAGAGATGGTAAATCTTGTTGACCTAGACACATTAGGAGGCAATGATATCATGTTCAGACATTGAGTTCCTCTTCAAGGATGAGTTCTTTCAAGCGATGTTATGCTCTATGTGTATATAGGATATACTGCACCTGGAGTAGGTATTCCAGTCAGTAGCATAGTACTTGGAGATATTCACAGATCTTTCTCTCTACTATACATGTATGGTGTGAGACTCAATATTTTGGTCCCTTACCTTCAAACTGGGACTAATTAGTGAGAACAAGGCATTGATGATACCCCTTTGCATCCCTACGCATGCTGGGGTTCTAGAGAAAGTTCTACAGTTACTGAGCTTTCTTACACGGAAGGCACCAGTAGGGAGAGCTACCACCGTGTGATATATATATATATATGTGTGTCCTTGGTAATGGGTATCCGATAGCTAACACAGGGTTCCTAAATGACCAAGAAGTCACAGGAACAACACTAAGACATGGGTCTAGTGGTGAAAGTCTCTCAGGATAGAGAGAGTCAGCTGAATATCGGGTTGTTTTGCTCGTATGACGGTCAAGGGAATTTGTCTAGAGATTGTCTGACTAGCCATACGACCGACCAGGAGATGGTTGAGGAAACATCGAGGTTGTGGTAGTGGAAGGAACATGGGGGTCCTCTATGCATCGAATGTGGTAGACGATCATAACAACTAGAAGGTGGTGGATAGAGGTTCATAGAACGACCACCACCACCCCCAGGTGGTGAAACTTGATCTTAGGGAGCTAGTGGATAGGGGAGAGTCCATCTCAAGGTTATGGAAGTATACAATCTCAATATTCTCCAGATGATTTGATGTATGATATATTTCTTTAACACCATAGTTCTAGTTTTCATAGACACGAGTTCCATTCACTCTTTTCTCACCATGACCTTTGTTCGAGACATGAAGATTCCAGTGGAGCCATTGACTCAATCCCTACACTAAGAGAATCCTATGGGAGGAGAATAAATGTTCGCAAACTAATGCTGATATTGTGACATTACACTTGTGGGAGAGTGTTGTGGTTGTGATATCATTATTGCAGTGTCGAGGCATTATGACGTCATACTAGGTATGGACTGGTTTTCCACAACTCATGCTCAGATCGATTGTTTTAGGTGCATAGTGTGTTGTGTCTATGGAGATGGGATGAGCTATTACATTATCGGTGAAAAGGAAACTAAATCAGTGTAGTATAGACTCACATATAGGAGGGTTCCTAAGACCACACATCAGTTGGCTAGCAGGACCCTCAGTGAAAAAGATGATACGAGTCCTCAGTTTCATAAAATGGTGGATGAGTATGAGGAAATAATTTCAAATAATCTCCCAAGAATAACTCCTTTTATAGAGTTAGAATTCAACATTGACATGTACCTTGGGATGTCACCAATCTCTACACTGGCATATCAGATGTCTCCCAGATAGATTTTTTAATTGAGGTTATAACTAGGGGACTTGCTGAGGATGGGCTTCGTAAGACCTACTATTTCACCATAGGTAGCCACAATTTTGTTTTCTTAGAAGGCTGAATGGAGCTTGAGGATTTGTGTGGACTTATGGTGCCTGAACCATGTGTCCCTGATGAATAAGTATCAACTACCGAGGATTGATAACCTCTTCAATTAGCTGAAGGGTGTGAGACGGTTCTCGAATATAGAACTCAGATCAGGCTATCATCTGCTACGGGTGTGGGATGAGGAAATCCCAAATATGTATTTTAGATGTTTCTATGGCCACTATGAGTAATTATTTATGCTGTTTGGTATTACGAACACCCCAACGGTGTTCATGGGACTTATGAACAAGATCTTCCTATCTTACTTGTACTGGTTTATAGTGGTATTCATTAATGACGTCCTTATGTACTCAGCATATGAGGAGGAGCATGAGATACACAGAAGTATGGTCATGGACTTACTCCGAGAGCACCAACATTAGGAGAACCTATAAAAGTGTTAGTTCGGGATACAGGAGGTCCAATTTCTAGGAAACGACATTTCAGAGGATGGAGTTGCAGTAAATCCAGATAAATATCGACGATATTTAATTAAGACCCTTCCAATAATGTTAATGACGTGTGAAGTATCCTTGGGTTGGATGGGTACTATCAGAGTTTCGTGACCAACGTTTTTAGAGTAGAAGCATCCATGAAATACATTTTAAGAAAGGGGAAGTGTTTCCTCTTGATGGATATGTTCTAGGGGAGCTTTCATCAGCTGATTTAGAGTTTGATGAACTCTCCCATCTTGAGATTTCCAAAGGAGGGTGTTGAGTATGTGGTGTTCTTAAATGCATTAGAAATTGGGCTCATTTATGACCTAATATAGGGGATAGAGGTGATTTCTTATGGTTTAGAGTAGTTGATACCACCTGATCATAACTACGTTACCCACAATCTAGATTTTGCGATAACTGTCTTTGCACTGAACATGTGGAGATAATACCTTATGGGTGAGTAGTTTATCATATACTGAGACCACAAAAGTCTGAGGTTTATCTCTTCTCAGAAGGATATGAACTTAAGACAACCAAATTGGATTCATTTCCTCTAGGACTATGATTTTAGGATAGTCAATACTCCAGAGAAGGGGAACGTTGTGGTAGATACTGTCAGCCAGAGATCAAGTTCCCAATTACTGAATGGGGCCTCAGAGCAGTTGGGATCTCTTCTGTTAACCTTATTTGATATAGATGAAGTAGCTTACCTCTTGTCTGTGGTTGGAACCACCCAACTCCAATAATGATTTAGGGAGGTGCAACTCTGTGATTCCAATAGTGAGACTTTATGTGCTCAGTTTTCACTAGGGAATTCCCCTAAAGGATATTCTAAAGGTGGGGAGCACATTGTTCCTTTTAGAGGATGCTCAATTGTATCAGTGGACACCTAGAGTTGAGCGATTCATTGGAATCTGCAAGTGGGAGTCCTGACATACACTGAGGATTATGGAATAGGTTGAAGTAGGCCTTAAATATTGACTTGAATAATGTCTGCTTGATTGAATCAGTTTATTGGTTTGTCAAATCATCTTTTTGGGCTCCTATACTTGGAAGGGGTTACCCCCTTCTCCCTTCAGTGGCTAGAGTGGAAATATGAAGGAATATCAATGGAAATTATGAAAAGTTTATCCCATACGTCTCAGGGACACAATACCATCTAGGTGATTGTTGACCAACTCATCATGTCGGCCACTTCATAGCTTTTCAGGAGAAGAGTTCACTAGAGAGATTGGGATTCATCTATGTATATGAGATATCTCGACTCCATGAAACAATGTAGGCGATAGTTATAGTTGGGGTTCTCACTTCACATCTTGATCATAGAGATTGAGGTTCAGTAGAATATGACCCTCTATGGGTAGTCAATTCTCTTAGTGCATGCCTAGTGGTAGCATGAGAATATATGCAAGGGAACATGGGAGTGGGGGGCTCACGTTCCCGCTCATACCCTAATTATTTTGGGATTCCATTTATTTAAATTTTTGAGATATAAAGACTAAAGGTTGGAATAATTTAAGGACTTTTATTTTTCGTGGATTAATTTTTAGAAATTAATTGAAAAAATTCTTAGACCAGGCGTTGAGACGGTGTGTTATTCTGAGGCCCGGTGTGCATGGAATGGTTCATATAAAAATACTATGTTTTAAAATAGTGCACAAGATAAATTTTCCTAAATATGTGGAATTACTATTAAACGTGTTCCTATATTAGAAATGTGCGTGTTCCATTCTGTTCGGAGCAGCAGGTTTACCATAGGCATGACTTAATTTTAGTCGGTGTGGGGCTGCTGTGGAAAAACACGAAAAGGACATAACCCTAAATAAAACGATTATATTAAGTTATTTGATTTTTTAAATCCTTATAACTCGTGAATGGTTTCTAGGATTACAAATATAAGTTGATCATTGAGCTCATGAGGGTGTTCTTTTCTTAGCTCGGGCCTAACATTGACCGATGCAG
This sequence comes from Viscum album, assembly GCA_963277665.1. Lineage (NCBI taxonomy): Eukaryota > Viridiplantae > Streptophyta > Magnoliopsida > Santalales > Viscaceae > Viscum > Viscum album. The sequence continues at coordinate 733,448,296 of OY728155.1, forward strand.
GTCAACTATGAAAGTTAACTTTTGTATTTATTTAAAGGAGAATAAAATAAACATCAAGAAGTTAATCTTATTTCATTTTAACATTTCACAGTGGGGCTATGCAGTGATCCTACAACTAAGCATCCCATTCACCATTCATAAATGAAATTACATGGAGACGCTGTTTCAAAGCGAAATAGTAATGCTGAAATGTGTTAATGGATTAACGCAATTCCTCCATTTATCAAGGACATGGTCTAGCGTTAGAATTGATGACACTAGATAATTTCTATGGAACCCTGTGGAGTTCTCTCACCAAGTATGACAATTTAGAGATCAGAGCTTGGATCGACTGCCGACGAACGATGGATAATGATCATTCTTCATCAGATTGTAAACAACAATGGACCCACAACAGTGAAAGTTCCAATCCCATGTAGGGGGTTTATTGTCTGTGTGAATTAATTTTCCATTCTTATGTTCAATGATGAATTTAGAACAACCCCTGAATAGGTTGATCCATGTTTTGATTGTGCATATGCGATTGGTAATTTTTTTTATATGATTGAAGGGAGATTAATTTGTATGATTATTGTTTCACTCTTTATTCCTAACGGGACAAACGAAGGTTGAAACTAACATGGGTGATGTTCATTCGTCCAGAATTATTTTTGATTATCCTACCCCCATTCATGACCTTCTTTAACGATAGACCCTTGTGGTCGATGAAAAAGTTTTCAGGAGGTTCGAAGAATGGTCGGACCCCTAGAGGGATAATGAGAAGAATCGAATGCCAAGGTAGTAAATAATGTGATTCGGGGATCGAGTAGATTTCCCCATTGCAAAAAAGAGTACCAGAGTGAGACCAGTGATCTGCGGAATGAGGGATGATTGTAGAGGCACCAGTGCCGGTACATAGTGGCACTGGTGGGGGCGTACGGTAGTGTGGACACCCGATAATAGCGGATGTCAACTCGACGAATGATGGAAGAGATCCCCATTGAAACTGATGTGAGGAGGTTGACAGGTACCATCACTAGGATGCCGGAAGAAGGCTTTGGTAGATGTAGTATGAAGTCACATAACTAGGATGAGAGGTTGGGGTCTAGATGGGCTGTGGTGGCAAGACCCCGCGGTGAACCACTACATCAAAGGTGGTGGTCACCTCACGTTGATGGTAAGAAGATGCGACACATGCCATGTTTTAGAGGTCCAAACAGCCCGCTCGAGTGAGATGGGCTATAAAAGGTGGACAAGGCTAGAAGATTGGGCCGGGTCGGTCTGAACGGGTGGGACTAGACCAAAATACGGCTGGACCCTTTTTACTAAAATGATCATAACTCTCAAACCGTGTGTCTGTCTTATGAGTTGTTTATGAGGTTGGGACCCTTGTGATGAGGCAGTCATTTTGAGATAAACTATGTAGGTTTATGTTTTACTTGGAGTAAAACCTATTTGGTTGAGGATTAAGTGTTCCTATAATTATTGTGCTAAGGATTGAATCATGCGGTTGGATACGACCTAGAAGTTATGGGGTTAACTACACTGTGTGTCCTACCTAGAGTGTGTCTTATCTAGACTGTGTGGATTAACTAGACTTCATGTCTTACTAATACTAAATTTTTACTCCCCTATCCCACTAGGGTTCGGGTTTTCTAGTCTTTGATGAAACTTCGTGTGTTATCTATATTCCATGTATTACCAACACTCTTTGTGTTTCCGACACACCATGTTTTACTACTTGATGGTACTATGGATTGTTATGAAATTTCTATTTAGGTACCATATACCTGTACTTGGCGTGTTCTAGCTCTAGTGACTCTTTTAATTATTCTTCATAGAGGAAACACATTTTGTATCTCTGTAGTAGTGTGCTTGGTGTATTTCATAGTGATTTAATTGTGGTATACTTAGTGTGAATACTTTTTGGTTTTATTTTTTTGATTATTTATTGTATATTTCTTAGTGATACCTTTGTTGTTTGGGGTCCCTATAGAGAATTGTTTACTCAAAAATACACGGGATTCAATCACATGTGTTGTGTGTTGTGCAGACGATCTAAAACATTGACAGAGACCTTGGTATAATAGAAATAGGGGTGATTCAGGGTGACCTGATGGATGTGGTACACTTCATTAACATTCAGACAACTTATTGTTCCTACCCTTCAAGTAGGGTATCTGTAGATGAGATCTAGGAGCCTTTACCTTTTTCAGTTTGGATTATATTATGGATCCTTTAATTTCATATTTGTACCTTACTCTTAGTGGGTTTCCTTACTGGTTTACATCCATGTTTACTTTGTGTTTTAATTTTCATCTTTTTCATGGAGTTGGATATGTGCGTACAGGTGCAAGGGAAAATTCCTCCCACATATGGGATATGCCTACTTGTTGAGTGTATTCAGCCCCTGGCCTATGGGAGGAGGGAATGGGGTAGTCACAACATGGGTCCTGAGGGATGGGTCATGAAATAGTGGTATCTAAGGGTAGTTAGTTTTACTCTTATTTTGGAGGAAAATGTTAACTGTTTCGATTTCATCATTCAAGCCAGGGATCATAGTGTGGGTGCGGTATCCGACATATCCCTTTACCATGACCTAAAATTATGTTTTTTGACTTGGTACATGAGAACACTAGTTTAATGGGAAATAAAAGGTTCATGCAACATATAGAAACTGAGTATGTTGTCAATTACTTATTGAGTCAGAGTCATCTCACCAAGTATACTCTATTGACTGTGGTATATCTTGTTTTGTTTCAGGATACATCCACATTGTTTTCCATCCAGGATTCTATTTTGCATTCATGAGGATGGTCCCCCAAGAAATTAGGCATCGGTGTAGGGACAATTTCAATAGATAACATCTCCCAGTGGTTTACCAATGATACCACAACCCGGGGAGAAATAGTTCATACCAGCACTGCAGGTAGAGGATAAACACATGTTTAGTGCATTGCACGATTTCAAGATGTAGGAACCTCTTAGGTTCTGATGTGAGATGAATCCTCATGTAGTTGAGGACTGGTTGGAGGCAGTGACATGAGTCTTCCACTTAGTGAAGACACATCCTGACCAGATGACAGTCCTATCCATGAGCCTTCTTCATGGATCAGTAGGGAGATGGTGGACCCTGATGACTTAGACACATGAGGAGGAGACACTATCCTTGTCAGAATCTAAAATCCTCTTCAAAGAAAAGTTATATACAATGAATTTTCGCTCTGTACATATACATGACCAATTTGACCTATAGTAGGGAAGCCTGTCAGTAGTAGAGTACTCGATCTGATTCACAGATCTTTCTCACTATTCTACTGATATGGTGCATGACACGTAATTCATGGAATGTACCTTCGAACATGGTATACATCAGTATATCTGTGAAATGAGGATATGTTTTATAATCCCTACACATACTTGGGTTCTAGAGAAAGCTCTACTGATAGAGATCTTTCTTTTGGAGTAGGCACCTTTATGGGGGATATACCACTGGGAGATAGGTAGTGGAGTCTTCTATAGTGGGTTTCCAAGAGATTACGTAGGGGTCCTAGAGGACTAGGCTATATAGGGGATGACCCTAGAACATCATGTCAATGGTACGGGGCTCCCAGGGTAGATAGAGTCAGCTAAAGATCATATAGTTCTACTAGTACGATAGTGGGGGGGGGGGTATCTAGCTAGAGATTGTTAGACCAGCCATAATACAATCCTGGAGATGGTTGATGGACCAACATGGTTGTAGAAGAGGAAAAAACCTAGTGGTGTACATTTTAGAAGACGTGGTGAGGAGTGGGATGAGTTGGAGGAGGTTTACGGAGGTTCGAGGCATACCACCACCACCCCCAAGTGGTCCTCCCGAAGCCTAGGGAGATGATGGATATGGTAGAGGCAAGCTCCATGCGATGGAGTCTTATGATCCAAAGACTCCTAGGATGATTAAAGGTACCATATGTGTCTTTTCACCCTATTTTTTGTTTTGATATACACTGGTGCCAATAACTCTTTTCTCTCCATGACCCATGTTCAAGATTCATATATTCTAGAAAAATCATTGACTTGATCACTAAACGTAGAGACTCTTATAGGAAGAGTGTTTATGGTCACACATTGATTCCAATAATGTACCCACACTCTTGGGGGTGAGATTTTTTGTTGGTATTTCTTCGTGGAAGCATAGAGTCCTTATGACAACATATTGGGTATGGACTGGTTATCCAATGTTCATGCTTAGATCAACAGGTTTGGGAGCATAGTGAGGTGTGTACGTGAACATGGGACATTGTTTTCCATTATTAGGAAAAATGAAACCAAAACCTCTTGGGATGTACATGCACATAATAGAGTGTAGTCGATCACACATCAGTTGGCTTGAATGACCCTTGGTGCAGTGGATGAGTCATTCCCCAGTATCCTGCAGTAGTGGATGTGTACGAGGAAATCATTCTAGAAGTTATTTTAAGACTACCTTATCTTAGAGAGGTATACTTATGAATTGACCTATTCCATGTGACAACACCAATATCAACACTGGAATATCGGATGGAACCTGCAATGTATTTTCAATTGAGGGTACAGTTGGAGGACTTATAGAGGAAGGGCTTCATGGGACCCAGTGTTTCACCATGGGTAGTCCTACTTTTGATTATACAGAGGGCATATGGGAGCTTGATTTTATGTATGTAATTACAATACCTAAACAAGGTGACCATGAAAAATAAGTATCCAGTACCGTGGATTGATGACCTCTTAGACCAGAAAAAGGATGGTAGATGGTTATCGAAGATAGACCACATATAAGGCTATCATCAGCTTCAATTGCGGGATGAAGACATCCTGAAGATGACTTTAAGATATATCTATGACCACTAAAAGTACATAGATATGAAGTTTTTCCTAAAAAACACCCTAGTGGTGTTTATGGTACTCATGAAAATGATCTTCACCCTTACATGAACTGGTTTGTAGGGGTCTTTATTAAGGACATCTTTTTGTACTCAACATCTGAGGAGGATCACACGACACACATAAGGATGGTCCCAGACTTACTCATAGATCACCATCATTAAGAGAATATATCAAATTTTAAATTCTAGATATGAGAGGTACACTTTATGGGAAACATAATTTGATAGGTTGGAGTTGGATTAGATACAAAAAAGATAGAGGAACTACTTTATTAGTGGCCACCCATGAATATTATCGAGGTGTGGAGTTTCATTGGGTTGGTTGGGTACTATTAGAGGTTATTGGGAAAAATTTCCTAAGTAGCAGCATCCATGAAATCATTGAAAAAAAAGGTTAATCCTTTCATCTGGATGAATAAGTTTCAGGAGATCATTCATCATATTAGACATAGTTTGATGAGTGCTACCATCCTGAGATTTCTAGAGGAGGGTGTTGAGTTTGTGGTGTTTTGCGACAAATTCGGGAAAGGGCTCGGTTGTGTTTTGATGTAGGGGATAACTGTGATTCCATAACATTCATAGTAGTGGTGAACACATGATAATAACTATGTGACAATTGATTTTGAGTCGGTGGTGGTAGTCTTCACACTGAAGATGTGGAGACACTATGTTGTGGGTGAATGGTTTATCATCTACTCAGAGAAAAAGAAGTCTCATCTATTTATTTTCACTGAAGGATCTGAACCTGAGACAATGATGTTGGCTAGAGTTCCTCCATGAATATTAATTGGAGATAGTCTATATTCCTTGGAAGAAAAACGTTATAACAAATTCTCTCAACAAGATATTGAGTTCAATGTTATTGAACGAGGCCTTTGAGTTGTTGGCCTCACATCAGATATCCTTTGTGAATAGATATGATGGTGTATGCTTCCAATCGGTGGTAGTTACCCATTCACTCTAATAGCGAGTCTGGGAGGCACAACACGGTGATACCAATGGTGATACTTTAGGCGCTTAGTTTTCCTTAGGAGATTCCATTGATGGATATTCGAAAGGTGGAGAGAAAATTGTTCCTCTAAGAGGATGCACATCAGTAGAGGTGGATGCCTTGAGAGGCGAGATGCATAGGGATATGTATGTGGTGTCATGGAAGAAACTATAGATGATATAATAGGTATAACTCGGCTACCTGTTGACTTAATAGTTGAAATCATGTTTTAATCAGGTTTGTGATTTGTCAACTCGCCGTGTTGATCCCCTATGCTTATAAAGGGATTCCCTCTCCCCTCTCGAAGTTCCAGAGTGTAAGTAGATGGAATATTGGATTACTTTACGATAGTTTTATGATTTACTTCTAGAGGACATGATACCATTTAGGTGATCTTTGACTAACTCACCAAGTTATCCACTTCTTCACTTTTCAAAATAAGAGTTAAGTGGAGGTCTTGGAATGCCTCTACGTGCAGGTGATAGATCCACTCCATGGAATTTGTTAGATGATAGTTATGATCAGGATGTTCTATTTTCATCTTGGTTGTAGATATCAAGGATCTGTAGGAGAGGAACCTCTATGGGTAGTTGATTACCTTTGTTCATTCCTAATTGTAGCACTAGAATCTCAGGAAGAGATCATGGGAATGGTGGGGTTATGTTCGTGCTCGTACCCTCATCTGTTTATGTATCCATTGGTTTGGATTTCCTGGATGTAAATACATATGTTAAGGGTAATAAAATGACTTGGGTTTTCTCAGTATTATTTCTAGAAATTTATTGGGAAAATTATGAGACCAAATAATGAGATGACATGCGATTCTGAGGTGTGGTGAGCTCGAAATTGTTCGACAATGAATGAAATGTTTTTAAATATCACACCTCAGCAGTTTTCATGGAAAAGTGGAATAACTCATAAAAGGGTTCCTAGATCAAAAACATGAGGGCACCATTGCATCTATAGCTGTGGGTTTTCCCCATGTGCAACATAAGTTTTGTATGTATAGGGATGATATAGAAAAAACCCAATATTACATAACCATAAATAAAAAAATTAAGTAAAATTATTTTATTTTTCTAATCAATATAACACATAAATGATAGCTTAGATTAAAAATCAGATACCATTTTTGATCTCATGAGGGTTTTCTTTCCATAGGCGGGGCTTATCATTGACCGGCACAGGTCAACTGTGAAAGGTAATTATGGGACTTTTTTAAATGAGAATAAAAAAAACTTAAAGAAGAATATTTTTTTTCACTTTTTGTAGTGTGGAGATGCAATAATGCAACGACAGAGCAACCCATTCTCCTTTCATAAATGAAAAAGTGTGGCGATGCAGTTTTAAAGAAAAACAATAATGAAAAAATGCATCAACATGTTAATGCTTTTCCTCCATTAAAAAGGGGTAGGGTACAATAATAGAATTGATAAAGGTTAATAATTTCTCTTGAACCATGGGGTGATCTCACCCTAGAGATGATAGTTTAGAGATTGTAGTTTAGATAGAATGCTGATGAATAATGGATTCAGATCATTCTTTATGATATCATCAAGGAAAATGAATTATTGATAGAGAGATATCTTTTTTTTAGGTTGGGGGTTTATTTTGGGTGTGATTTCATTCATGGTTCTTATGTTCAATGGTGAACACAGACCAACCCACAAACATGTTGATCTACAGTTCGAACGTGCATTTGGGATGCATAATTATTACTATAGGATTAAATGGAGATTAACTTGTGGGATTATTATTTCCCCTATCTATTCTTAACATAAATAATGAAGGATGAAAGTAACATGCATGAAATTCTTCCTTCAGTCATTATTTGTGATTCTCCTACACCAATTCGTGGCATTCTTCACCAATAGACCCTCATGGTAATGAAATAATTTTTCAGGATGTTTGGTGCATGGTCGGGCCCTCAGAGTGATGATGAAAAGAATTGAATAACAATTTAATGAATAATTTGATTGAAGAATCGTGTAGATGGACCCGTTTCTAAAAATAGTATGCCAGAGTGAGATAGGTGATCAACCAAAAGAGGGCCTCCAGCAGTGGCGTCAGCGGTGCGCACAGTAGTGTGACCACCCAGAAGAAGTGGATGATGGTGGTAGAGATAACCATGTCAACTGCCATAGGGTAGTGGACATGGTTCCTTGGAAGGAGGCCAGTGGCGGGCTTTAGAAGATGTGGCATGAAGCCACGTTACGTTTCTGAGTGGCTGCATTTCTGCTAGACAGTGGCGGTATGGCCCCGTAGTACACCACCGTATTGATGGAGAGCTGACGCAATAGACGTCGAATCTGGGATAATGAACCATCCAACTTGAATGGGTCTGGACCGACCCACCAGGTGGGTTAGGTCGGGTCAGACTAATCCCCACCGGACCCTTTTTATTAAATTGGGAATAACTCTCAAACTGTGTGTATGTTTGACGATCCATTTACATTGTTGGGAAACCTACGACAAGTTGGTCCTTCTAAGATACTCTAAGTGAGTTTCCATGGATGTTTGTGAATGACCTATTGGCTCAAGGAGTATGTTCTCCCAGAACGAGCATGCTACTGACGGAATCCTGTGGTTGGCTGTGACCTAGAAGAAATCTGATTACCTTGATTGTGTTTCATACCTTGATTGTCTGTCTTACCTAGATTGTGTGTCATACCTAGGATACATGTCTTACCAAGACTATGTTTCTTACCAATATGGTTTCATTACTCCCCCGTCCCACCCATATGAATGTTCTCTAGTCTGTAATGAAACTCCGTGTATTATGTACACTCTATGTGTTATCGACACTCTGTGTGTTACTAAAACTCATTCTATTACTACTTGTGGATACTTTGGATTCTTATGGAAATCATGTTTATGTACCCTTGACATATACTTGGTGTGATATGACTATAGTGACTCTATTGATTATAATTCTTTGAGGATACACTTCGTGTACTTCTTTGGTAGTCTGCTGGGTGCATTTCCTAAGGATTTCTTTGTGGTATACTTAATGTGATTTCTTTTTTTATTCTTTATGAGATTATTTTGTGGTATATTTCTTATTTTATACATTTTTTTAGGGTCCCTGCTGATTATAGTATTTCTAACCCATGTGTGGACTTTTCTCGTATGTGTCGTGACATGTGAAGATGATCAGTAGCATTGATGGAGTCCTTGGTGGACCAGAGATAGCATGTGCTTTAGGGTGACCCAACCGACCTGGTAGACTTCTGTGACATTCATACAACTTACTATAACTACCATTCTAGTAGTGTTTTCTACAGATGATATCTACATTCTTGTACCATTACTTTTTTGTTGGGAATGTATTATGGCCCCTTCTCTTTCAGTTTTGTACCTTACTCTAAGTGGGTTTCATTTGTCATTTTCATCCACGTTTACTCAGTTTTTTCTGTTTCATCTTTTTATTAAAGACGACTTCATGCATACAGGTAGTTGGGAAAATTCCTCCCACTCCTGGGATATGCCTACTTGACACTTGTCACCAGCCCCTGGCGTATGGTAAGTGGGTTTGGGGTGGTCACGACACAGGTCTCGGGGGATAGGTCATGACATTGATAGTAAAGATATCATGATGTCTAAGAACATTATGTTTAATAGAGTGAATATTTTTCATTTAGAATTCAGTTATTATTATCCATGATATTAATGCATTTTATATTCTCCATGGATGCATTTCATGCCCATGTTATTGATTAAATGAAATTTGTTTTTAGTTATTTATCTTTTCATATTGGCTATGTGTTATTTATCCATGATTTATTATATTGTAAGAAACTCTTACTGAGTATATGAGAGAATTTTTTTTTTCATTACCAAGTATATAATGTATTATATGCTAAATAATAACAACATTGAAATATTGTTTATATGATATTAATTTTATATTACCAAAGTAAAAAAGGAAATCATGAATTTATCTAGTTCACAAATACTACAAAACTGAGAAAACTAACTATCAGTTACTAGAGTTTGTGTTTTTATAGTTTTAATTTGATGAAATTTATAAATAACCATGTAAACTAGATTTAGAGAAAAAAAATATGGATTAGGGAATTCAACCCTTTGACAGATATTGAAGGAATTCCCAAAAGACACTATATTTATTATTTGGATACGGGTAGTTTAAGATTTTAGGTACCATCATGGGTTAATAATTTTAAGGTTTAATATAATTTTAATGGTACATATAATCCTTCTATTAATTTAATTATTTAAGTAGAATAGGGGCATATATTGAGTTTTACTATATGTTTGAGGTATATATAATTCTTATGTATAAATTTTGTTTTAGGGAGAAGGTTATTTAAAGAATAATTATTTTATATTTGGGGGAAATAAGTACAATGATATTAATTACCTTTAGTGTTAATATTATTATTGATTTTAAGGTAATAATATTCAATTAAAATTATTTGATTTTGTGAAAAAAATAAGTTCTATAAAAAGACATAGTGGTCTAAAAGTAATTTAACGAATAATGTTATTTTTTAGTATTTTCATCATATTTTTGGAAATATTATATTAATTATAGTAATATGGATTTAGAAAAACTAAAAACCACAAGATGGGGGACAACCTATCACGTTCAGCTAGTCTAGGGGGATTAACCCTAAAAACAAAGGGTGATAAAAAAGCAATGACTACCACTATACTATGTGATGTCCTACTTAGTATTAATTTTTTATATAAAAAATTTGATCAATAATGATTAAGTTATTTTTGTGCAGCATATCAGGTGATAAAATCTTTTTGAAATGTTAAGGTGATTTGTATAATTTCTAGGTTTTTAGTAAGAATACTATTTTTAGGTTTAATTAAACATTGGGGTTAACAAATGACATGATGTTAAGTTAATTATTTTCTATTATAATGTGGTATATAGAAAATATTGGCGGCTAATAATAGAGGCATTAATAAGTTTATATTTTTTAAGATATTAATTTCAATATATTTTTACCATTTAGGTTAGTTTATACATTGAATTTATAATATTATGGAGAATTTAACTCTTTAAAAAGTTAATAGTTATACATCATAGTGACTAATGATATTTTTGGATTTATCATTGGTTATATGTATATGTATCCATTAGGATTAAGAAGTGGTTTTACATGAAACATTAGTATGGAAAAATGCAACTAAATTATGGGAATATATATTAAATGGTATGAGAAAACTATTGGGGTAAATTATTATTTAATGTTTATAATATTGAGGTCAATTAGGATTCATGACTATTTATTTGTGGAATAAAATAAGTTGATACTTGGATGTTAATGTGGAAAATTTGAATTAAAATGTATGATTTCTTCATATTAAGAATTATACATTTTAGAAGTTATGTTACCTTATGGTAACCATTTAATGTTTGGTTAAAATTTAAAGATAACAGGAGTAGTTTGTCAGACTTTATTAGGCTATGTGATCTGTTATAAGTTAATTTTTGTGCTTGGATAATGAAATATTCATCCTAAATAGTCATCAAAATGATAAAAGAAGATATTGTGATAAAAATTGATTAATTTATAAAATTATAATTGTAAATTTTTTTATTTCAATTTTTTCATAGTCTTGTTGGTAAAGGAATTCCTAAACACTATGAAAACATTCTTGAAACTAAAATTATTACCCTATTTTGATCACCGTTTATTAATTTATGGCCCTTTAACCCATCACATATTTATTGTTTTTTATTTATTTAATTTCTATTGACCTTGTTGTCTACCACTCTTTTTTAGTCCTTTGAAATTAGTTGTCTCTTATATGTATATATTTTCCCACCCCACAAGAAACATAGTTTTGTGTTATTCGAAATAACCTTTGTATTTACCTTTTAATATATTTAAGAGAAACTATTATTAAAAAAATTTACAATGCATATTTTCTAAAAAGGAATTCTCAAATTTCATAACCTAATAGAGAAAAAGACCAAATTGGAAGCGAAAATGTTATTGAATGGGAGAGAATCTGACCCTATAATATTTAAAAAATATAAATTTGTTTAATAGTGTAAATCAAATACAACACCAAGCCTAAAAGAACAACAAAACAATAATATATAAATATGATAGTTATAACCAACTATTAAATTGGGTGGTATGAGTTGGATCAACTAAATTATTAACCATATATATAATGTTCCTACTCAATTCAAATGTATTTCTTTATTCTTAGAAAATAAGCTAATTTTTTTTGGTAAAGTCATTTTAGGTTTCAATAAAATGTTACAATCAAAAAAATTATTTATATTTTGTGAGAGGATTGAAATAGTTTCTTATTATCACCTATCGACTTGTTAAGGATCGAGTGCTCTTTTAATGTGTATAGCAGCACTCGGGTCGAATCCTCAACGATGATACTTTTTAGAAGTCGATGGTTTTTAGGTGATGGTATTCTGATTGGGGGGTTTTTTTCATGGATTATGAAATAATTTATGGATTATGTTGGATTTAAAAAATTGATAAATATTGGGGTGAGTTCCTTTTTAAGGAGTTAAGCTTGTTATATCCTATATCTTTGCTTTATATTGCATTTAAATTAACATTGACTTCACAAGATAACGTTGATTGGAATTCCTAAGTGTTAATGCTTTAATACAAGCCTTAACATAACATAGGGTTATAATATCAATCAAATAATTTTTGATGGTACTGTATTTATGGTTCCAATAATTGATGGAGACCACATGTTAAAAAACAAGTCATTAATCCCTAACATGTTATGTCCAACATACACAATGTTAAATTAAATAATTCTCATCGAGAAAAAGATCTCAATCGCTTTACATATCTAAAAAATTACTCACCCAAATTGTATATTTACCATCCCTAAATATGGTTATTAATCTGGAAATATATGAATGTGGAGATTAACTATAAATAGAGAAAAAATAACGGGATAAGAAAAGAGTTGTGCGTCGAACACACACGATCATTGAAGAGAGTTAAAAAAGGATTTCAATTGAATGAGGAATAAAAATAAGGGAAATTATTTTAACAGGATTTAATATATTTATAAAAAAAATATTATACTATAGAAGTCAGATGAAAATAATAGATATTGAAGAAGAGACATTCATTGAAACAGAATTAGAAAGTCCAATACTTGTGAAATTACAAACGAAGAAAACTACAAAAGTAAATTAAAACAAAGAGAGGATGAAAGGTCTCGAAAGTAAACAACGTGAGTATAGAAGGTCCTCCCAAGACTTTGTAAAAATTTTGGACGTTCAAATTTGTAATCCTATCTTCTGAAATTCCAACCACATGCAAGGAGAAGAGGGGGGTTGTATTTAAATTCCAAAGTAGTGGAAATTTTTCATTCCAAATCTACCCCTCCACTTTCATCGCCAATTTGTAAATTCAGATAGCTGAATCTCAAGATGATATTTTCTTCCAAATTATAGATATTGATGTGTACTATCATCCATAAAAATTTGTCTTCCATTGGACTTCTGTATCCAATGTTTGGGAGGTTTTAATAAACTATGTTAAACTGTCCAAAACAATCAATGCTTTATCGATGGCTGAAATGTGAATGGATTTTTGAATAGGAATATACCTTCATACAAAAATAATTTATTATAAAAAGTTTTCCTCCCATATAATAGATTTCACATTGAAAAATCAAAGACATATTTGATGTTTCAATCAGGAGAAAATGTAGAAATAGTGTCTTGATTTTAAAACCTGAGCAGAATGGTGGTCTGGACATCAAAGCTACATATGGGACCCTTGTTTTTAGATTTGGGCCTTAAATGTTTTATTCATGACACCGTGAATTGTTATACCAATTTTAGGGGATAATGAATGAATTTTCACTTCTGGATTGAGCCCAGTAATTCAATCTTCATGGATGGTCCACTTTCTTCACAGATTTTTTGGGCCTTCATGGGTGGTCCATATTACCCTTCCAATGGTATAATTGGACAATGATTACTTCTAATGATATATTATAAATTGTATAAGCAATCCTAAAAAACATGAACAACAAAATTTGAATCATTAGGGTGATAGTTATTTTTAAACTAGTAAACTAACTTGAATTTGTATGAATTTAAGTAGTGTTAAAAATTATAAATAATATTTAAACATTAATATTTCAAAAAAATTATGAACTTTTCATATAAAATAAGTAAAGGGAGTATATAAAAAGTTATAAAAATATTAATAACATCAACTCTCCCACACTTAGTCGTGTGCATGTCCTCATGTGAAACAAATATAAAATGATGAAAAAATATCATTTTCACTTACGAGTAAATATTTAAATTTTGATTTCCCCAATCAGGGGAGGTTTAGACCATTTCACTCTTCCATGTTTAATTCCACCACAAATAGGTATAGAAAAAATATTCCAAAAACAATTCATTTTTATGCCCAAATTTAGAAATGGAAAATGTTGAAACTCAAAACTCAAAACTCTCAAGATGATAAAATTCATTAATAGAGGTTCACTCTTTCACCAACCCAAAGTGAAAATATTAGATTTTAAACGAGATATTAGATTCTATTACCTTACCTAAAGTTCCCAAGAATTAATAGGTCTTTTGAAGGGGGTTTTCTGTGGGTATGGGATGGTAGGAATTCAGATTTCAAAATAGTAGGAGGAGGGGTAAAACACCAGCATAGGAAAAGCAATGAACAGTTTTTTTTTTGAAATGAGACATGAAAGGAAATATAAAAACATATTTAAAAGGGAATGAAAATGTGAAATGAGAAACAAAAGAGTACATAAATTTGATTTGGATGAGGAGGTGAAATATTTACAGACCACGGAAAATCTCCCAATGACACATGTGTTCATTTTTTTGGCATTTTTTGAAAGTTGGACTTCAAATAGATCTCACACTCATCTCCATCCAATTATTGATATCCTCCTGAAACTAATTTTAATAGTAATATCAAGATCAAATTTTTAGGAATATTAATTTTTAACCCACCCAAGACACAACCTATTCTTTTTTTATTTTTTTTTTATTTTTTTTTTGATATTTTTTTGATCACTTGTCAATAAAATTTAAAAAATTACATAAATGAAAGCAAATTACATTCACAAAAACTCAAATAATTAAAACCTTTCCCCCACACTAAAATGGATTCTTTCCTTCAATAATATGATAACTCAATGGAAATCAATAAAAGAGCTCCCAAAAAATGAAATCTATTCCCCCTAAAATTAAATTTAAATAAATGATGAAATGTAAATCCATATAAGTATTTGGTGAGATAAGTTATTAGGCTTGTAATGTGGATTTCAAAGAAATTTTTTTCATATGATGAAAGGGGATTTCAAAATAAGGCTTAAGGCAAGTGAAATGGGAGGAAAATTTGCTATTGTGATTCCCATGTGGTTCAGAAAATGACTCTATCGTTTTAATGCACACAAAAATAGTAAATTCAACTCGAAGGTCCACAAAAACCTGACACACAAATGGGGGTGAAAGACACTCAATTTGAAAATATGTCCATAGGTGGAGTTATCATGAAATAAAATGTTGTTCCCAATGGGTGGGGAAAATCATTTTGAAAATTAAAAATTTTGCATTCAAAATTTGTTGGTTTTGAAACAATATTATTTATCCAAATTTATGAATAAGAAAAAAAATATTTGAGGTGAATCCGTGTCTTCTGACTCCCCAAAATTATTACACAAAATTTAAAAAATTTAAGGTGAGTAATCATAACTCTTGATTTTCCATAATTTTTAAGTGATTGTTATTATTATTATTATTATTTTAAGATTTTTAGGTTTTTTTAGTATTTTTATAAATACATACCCACACAAATGAGTAAATAAAACCTGTGATGATAAAAGTGGTAAAAAATGAAATATATGATAATAAAAAGAAAAAGGGATAAAGAGGAAGATATTGAGAGAGAGAGTTAAAGGGAAAGAGGTGCCCCCTGGTTTGGATTTTGTGGGTCGTTGTCTCCATCAAGTGGTGGGGCTACTGTGGATCCGATGGATGTCGAGGTGGTTCTCGGGATGTGTGTCCTCTCATGGCGATGCTTTAGAAAATTACCATTACCTAAAATATAACCAAAAAACAAAAATCATTATTCATTTAATGAAAAATTAAAAGGAAATCAAAATTTTGTAAAAGTAAATGGAAACATGGGTTGCCTCCCAAGAAGCACTGCATTTATTTTTTCTACTGCTGGATAGTTGTAATGGAATACCCATAGTCCAATGGTGGCCACCATATTTTCTCATCTCTAGTATGCTTCCCGAAACACTTCTTTTTTTGATACATGATTCTTTATTGGATATTTTGTACCCTTATTTGATTGTGTGATGGAAATTAAATGTGGTTGGAAAGGGAATATGACTATCCTCCCTTTGGTCTTCAACGTGAGGAATGATTTTATCCTAAATGTGATGATTTTCTATGCTTAGAAATTTGTGAATATGTTTCAATTTTGATAGTATGTTTATGAAAGCTCCAGATAACATGAAACTAGAGGTTGAGATCCTAATTGTTTTTAACTCAATTATTTAATAACTTACTGATGTATATTAATGAGGATCAGTGGAGTCATTATAATGAATATGTTTTTCAGTATCCTTTATATCAATGTTGTTCGCCAATGAATGGTCAATTTCAACATCACCAAAGATCACTTTATTAATTAGGGAACAAATATCACAAAAATCATTACCATCGAGAAAATATAAACACATTGATTCAGGTTTCACCTCCCATATAAAAAAAATTCAAAATTATGCATTGAAAATTATGAATGTTAGATAATCAGATTTGAATAAAAAATGAACATGCTTGTTATTTTTCCCTATTTCTGTCCAAGTTAGAGATATGTATGCCAAAGGTGTGATGGGATTCTAAAGTGTTTTCAATATCCTTTAGATCAATGGAGTTTTCATTTGTAATGTTAACATCAACTTCTCTATTTATGACTTGGTTAATGAGGATTCAAAATTCAAAAACTCCACTATTAATAGAACATGAATAACATGATGGTTTGGGATTCAAGACACTATCAGAGATAATTTCCAAAGCAAGGATAGAGAATACAAATTGATTCTCTGATGGGTATCACATGGATTGAAAAATTCTGTACTTGACCAATTGGTCACCAAATTCCATGGACAAGATTCCATCATGGAAATAAATTTTGGTTTTATATGTCATAAGGAAACGTCTTCCTAGAAGTAGAGGAGATTATCAAGATTTTTTCTCACCTAACTTTTTTAAGAAATAGAAGTTAGCTGGGAAGATAATATCATTTACTTGGACATGGACATCCTCAATTATTCCCTCAGGACTGGTTGTTCTTCGATTGGAAAATTGGACGAAAACACTCGTTGGATATTAGGGACCAAGACCAATGTTGGAGAAGATGGACTTGGGAATGACATTAATTGAGGATCCTAGTTCTATGAGTGCATCATCAAAGTTTAAACATCCAATTTGGCATGAAACCATAAAGGTCTTGGGATATTTAAACTTTTTGGGAATAGTCTACTAGGTGGAAACATTTTATATGGTCCTAAGTTTCCTCTTAGGGGTACATAAATACTTGAGAATCTTTTCGTACATAAGAATTTTGTTAATGGAATCTAAGAGGGGAATGTTGACTTCAACACGACTAAACGTGTCAAGCATTTCAAGATCAGGTTCAATGGAATTATTGGGATTAGAAATTGGTTGAGGAAAAGAAATTGAGTTTATATGTGGAATGGAATGAGGCGAGGGAATTGATTTAGATTCCTTTTCAAGTTTCTTTTTCTTTTCATCTTCTAGGTCATCTATTAAAGGGGAGTTGGAGGACTCATCGTGAGGCATAGAAAATTGATTTCCCAATCTAAGTGAAATTGGATATACATTTACCTTGGGATTAGGTAATGGTTGAGTTGGTAGTTGGGAAGAATTTGATTGTTGTAGCTGGGTTAGGTGGGAAGAATGTTGACCAATTTGGGTTTCAATGTTCTTGAGGCTATAACTGGTGAAGGAGGCAAGATCATCTACAGTGTTTTCCCATGGTTTCATGGAAGAATAGGCTTTTCCTAGATTGGGATTACCATGATTTTTGTTTTTGGGAAAGTGAATATATTGGTTTGGGAATTGAGATGGCTCACTAGTATAGTAGAATCTAGGCAGAGGAGTGTTCCTTTGAAGTTGACGAATAAAAGTATAAGGTTATTGGAAGTTAGCAAAAAATTGACCATATTGAAATCAGTTTGGGTTTTTATGATTGTATTGAGGGGGATGATAAATTGGATTCCCATATCACATGTTAGTGTTGAATTTAGAAGATACAGGCTTAGAAGGGGATTGGTAAGAGTTTCTAAAAAAATGACCTGATTTTTGAGAGTCGGGGTTCTGCTGATCATAGGATGCATTGAGCTCCATTGGTCCAGATGAATCAAATAGATCATCGTGAAGTTTTGGACATGTTTCAGTTGGGTGAGATGGTGAGTTACATATTCCCCAATTCTAGATAGGTCCAGGGAACATATATTTTGGAGAATATGGGGTTGGTGCTTCGGATTCCATAGTTTGTGGTCGCACAAGACCTGTAAGTTTACTCATCCACTCAGTCATCTTGTTCGGATCTATATATTGATTTTCTTGGAATTATTTTACATGACCATGTCCTAGATTATGGAATTGTTTTGGGTTTTGAACCATGTTACTTATGAGATCTCTTGCAGTTGTAGGAGTTTTATCAGCAATAGCACTGCCACTTGCAGCATCAATGAGGGTTCTCTCCTTAGCCCATAACCCCTCACTAAAGTATTGGATCAAGAGTTGGTAATAGATTCGGCGATGCAGTTAGGTTTCCAAAAGCATTATGAACCTCTCCTAGTATTCTTGGAGTGATTCATTAGGGAATTGACGGATACCACATTTTTCATTTCGGATTGAAGCAGTTCGAGAAGCAGGAAATAATTTCTCTAAGAAAGGTTGCTTCTTGTCATTCTATGTGGATAAAGAACAAGGAGGGAGGTAGTAAATCCATGAAATGGAAAATTCATCTAAGGAGAAAGGTAATGCTCATAGTTCGATTTGTTTCTCAGAAACACCATAAGGCTCCATGGTAATGCACACCACTTGGAACTCATTATGGTGGAGATGTGGATCCTCACTAGTTAGCCCATGGAAATAAGGGAGAAGATGAATCAAACACGATTTGAGTTCTACGTTAGCCTCTATGTTTAGAAATTGAATACCAAGGGGTAGGTAATTCCTATCAGGGGAAACAAGTTCTTTATGTGTTGGTTCACTAGGATTGGCCATATCAAATCCAATTGGTAGGACAAGGATTGGATCTTGAATTATTTGATTATACCTAATGTTCCCCCTATGTTGGTGAAGTGTTTTCTCAATTTCTGAGAAAAACAAATAAGAAGTATTTTTTGGTAGGATATGGGGTATTCAAAGATATTATGGAATAAAAAGGAAGATGAGGTTTTCATTGTGTTTTTTTTCAATTTTTTCAATTTTTTTTGTTTTTTGAAAAATAACAAGAAACTAACACCTACTTAATTGAACCATCCCTGAAAACGGTGCCATTTAAAAGTGCGGATAACTATCACCTATCAATTGATCAAGGATTTGGTGCTATAATAATATGTATAGCATAACTCGGGTCGAATCCTATGTGATGATACTTTTTAATAGCTGATTTTTTTTAGGTGATTGTATTCTGATTGGAAAGTTTTTTTACAAAGCTTATGAAATAATTTATGGATGATGTTTGATTTTAAAAATTGGAAAATACTAGGGTGAGTTAATTTTTTGGGATTTAAGCTTCTTACATCCTTGATCTTTTCCTTATATTTCATTTTAATTAACACCCACAACACAAGATAACATTGATTGGAATTCCTAAGTGTTAAGGATTTAATCCAAGACTTAACTTTGCATTGGGTTATAATCTCAATCATATATTATTTATGGTAGTGTATTTATGGTTCCAATAATTCATGGAATACACATGTTAAAAAAACAAGTCATTAATCCATGACATGTTATGTCCAACATACACAATGTTAAATTACAGAATACTCATCGCGCAAAAGCTCTTAATCACTTAACATCTCTAAATAATGACTCACCCTAATGGTAGATTTAATCAGCCATTAATATTATTATTAATCTGGTAATATATGATGATGGTTATTAATATAAATAGAACAAAAAGAACAAGATAATAAAAGATTAGTGTGACGAACAGACATGATCGTTGAAGATAGTTAAAAAAGGCTTTTGATTGAATGAGGAAGAAAAAGAAGGGAAAGGATTATAATTTTATTTAAACTATTCTATGAACACTAATATTAAAATACAGAAGGAGGATGAGAATAAGAGATATTGAAGAAGAAACTTTCATTAAAACAGAATTACAAATGCAATCACTTGTGAAATTACAATGGAAGAAAACTGCAAAAGTAAATTAAAACCAAGAGAGGAGGAATGGTCTCTCAAGTAAAAAACATGAGTATGGAAGGACCTATTAAGACTTAATAAATTATTTGGTCATTCCAATGTGTTCTCCCCTCTTATGAAATTCCATCCACATGCAAGGAGAAGAGGGGTTGTATTTATTGCGCAAGGAGATGGACAGTTTGCATTCCAAATCTTCCCCTCCAATTTCATCGCCAATTTGTCCATCAAGATAGCTGAATCAAGGGATAATATTTTCTTCCAATATGTATATATCTATGTGTATTATCATCCCTCAACATTTGGTGGCCATTAGAATTCTGTATCCAATGTTATAGAGGTTTTAATAAAAAATGTTAAACTTCCCAAGACTATCCACTGTTTTACATTGGATGAAATGTGAATGGATTTTTGAATAGGAAGATGGATTCATAAAAAATTTATTATAAAAAGGTGAAATCCCATATATAAGATTTCACAATGAAAAACCCCAGCCTTATTTGATGATTAAATCCGGAGAAAATGCAGCAATAGTGTCCTGATTTTAATTCCTGACGGGAATGGTAGAGTGGACTTCAATGTTTTATTTCGGACCATTTTTTTGGATTGGGGCCTTGAAATTTTTATTCATTACTCATAAAATTGATATCCGAATTTTTGAGGAGAATTAATGAATTTTGACTTCTATATTGAGCCCAGTAATTCAATATTCATGGATAGTCTAAATTTTTAACAGATTATATGGGCCTTCTTATGTTGTCCATAAGCCCTTTCAAATGGATGAATTGGCCAATTATTCTTTCTAATGATATGTTTTAAATTGAATAATAATTCATACTAAACATGAACCACACAATTTGGATCAGTTGGGTGATAGTTATTATTAAAATCGTAAAATGAATTGAATATGGTTGAATTCAAATAGAGCTCAAAAATTATAATTAATATTTAAACATTAATATTTCCCATAAATTATGCACATTTCAAATAAAATCACTAATGAGAGTTTTTAAAAAGTTATGAAAATATTAATAACATCATGGATAATTAAATAATGTTCTACCATATTTGGAACTGGTATTTTATAAAAAATATATCAATTATGAGTAATCAAATCAAAATTATCTTATGGATATTTTTTTCTAAAAAGGTAGATTTTTAATTGAATAGTGAGAAATACTAATGTTTACTGAAAACTATATTTTATATTAATTTTATTTACAAGTAATACTATATTTTAATTTGTTTTAAAATTTTAATTTTTTATTTTTTATTAAATGTAATCCAATTATATCCCTTACAATGAATTTTATACTTTAATGTGGTATGAAAATATTTTTATACTTAAAAATATATTTTTCTAAAAAACAACTATTTATTTATTTCTATGAGTTTAATTATAAACAAAATTACTTCACATTGAATGATGACCATGGTGAATAAGTAAAAAATCCTAAATATGAATAACGTCTTGCATTTTGGAAGAAGATCACCAGTAAAATCGTGGATGTAGAGGATCGATTGAAAGCATAATATGATAATATTGTGCACAAAGTGGTATTTTGTATCTATATAATAAAATGGTTAGTGTGTATAGAACTCATTCGAATGATGTTTCTGGTCCAAATATGAATTT
Organism: Viscum album; assembly: GCA_963277665.1. NCBI lineage: Eukaryota > Viridiplantae > Streptophyta > Magnoliopsida > Santalales > Viscaceae > Viscum > Viscum album. The sequence continues at coordinate 733,470,243 of OY728155.1, forward strand.
CATGGAGGTAATAAAGGCTTCCTCAAGACTATCCTCCATTGATTTTGCCACACCTCCACCTAGACATGTGATTAAGAAAGGAAAGATTTATCATGTCTTGGAAAATCATGAGGCGATATAAAAATAGGAAAACCTATGTAGGTAATCTATTATTGTGTGTTTTTTTTATAAAAGGAAAAACACTCTAAATTCAATGATTTTATAAGAAGAATTGCAGAGGTGTGGGGATTTTATGAATGTAAAATAATAGTAATGAGGGGGGGACACTACCATGTGGTATTCCCCATAATTTTTCACAAGAGAATATCTTGGGGAATGGGATCTATCTCCGTGATACATGGTTCACTAAAAATCCAGGAATTGGATATGATGTTCAATCATACCAATTTTCAGAATACACTTACTATATTATGGACAAAAATATGTAGGTTAAATTGTCTTTATTGGCACCCAAAAATTATAGGGGGTATTTTTTCTTTTTTGGGAAATTCCATTTGCATGGATATGCTGACTAAAAACCCATCCTCTGGGCATTATCCTTGATACTGGTGGAAGTTGACATGTAAAAAACATGTTTTGAAAAAATAGTTATTTCTATAAGATATGATTGAATGAAGATATTGATATGGCAGGATAAAAAAAATTATACATTGGTAATTTGTTTTTTTCATTTAATTACAGAATGAAACATAGATGAGGAGTGTAGTCTTTTCATATTGAAAGAAATGTTGACTCCACATGTCAAAGAAGGAAAGGGAAAGAAAATTTCATACCTAGAATGGATTATTTATAATATGAAGCACACAAAAATGGATGATTTTTAGGAACAATATGGATACCACTCAAATGAGATGGTTGTCGAAGCAATAGAGAGGAATACTCCACTTATAGTGCTCAATATCATGAAGAAACGCACCTCTCCATATAATGTGTCTCCCTGATAAAATGACGGAATAACTTCTACTGGTGTTGCTAATTCACCCATGGAGGAAACCCCACAAGGGACAGAATCTTCTCCAAATAGAATTATTGATTCAAGACATCATTATGATGGGACAACAACAATGGAAGGGCTATAATACTAGGAAAATCATGTTAAAATTAGGACTGATGGATCCACATAGGGTAGTTCATCATCCAATACTATATATAAAAGTGAAATAAATTATAAATCCCTTGATGGTGCGGATCCGAATAGTCCATTCCTACAAATTCGTCTAGCTAAGGATACTAGAAAAAAAACTCATGTGATTGGTGGTCCTGATCACACGCTATCAAGCAATAAATTCATAACTTTTAATAGAACTTTTTGGTCTAATGTCGTTGAAGACTCACAACCATTTTATAAGGTTGTTTCCCCTTAAAATATTCTGGTGGGGAAAGCTAGTAATTTTCTAACTTTGAGTGAAAATTATGGTTCCAATAGTGAACTCAGAGTGGCATCAACATCTACTTAAAAACAATAAAAATGAAGGGTAAAGAAAAAAAATGTGAAGAAGATGTTAAAAAATAGTAATGTCTCTTGACAGGGATTCAATCCCTTTTTAATGAATCTATTATATTAGAATTATCAAGGGATTAAGAACACCCCAATGACAAAAGACCTTATAAATAATACCTTTTCCTATAATCCCATGGTTATTGGTATTGAGGAGACTAAAATGATCATAGAAAATTTTAATCTTTTTATGTGGGCCTCCCCTGGTTACAACTATGTTTCTCAAAATATTCACAAAATAAATAGGCACTATATTTGGGTTATTATGCATGAGAGTATCTATATGGCCTCTTATGTGAAGAAATAACATTGGATCTCAACATCATGTTTCATTTAAGGTTGTAAATATTTAGTTTCATTTGTCTACAATTATGTGTCGTAAATATGAAGAAGGGTTCATTGGAGTGAACTAATTTTCATGGAATTCTATTAATAAATGGGTGATGATGGCTGAATTCAATACTATCCTGAAACCTGAAGAAAAAATTAAATTGAACATCAATGGAGAAGATTCAATGGAATTACCCTCTTTCATTGATCACTATCATGTTGCTAAAGTGCCAATTTCATGTGATGATTTCAAATTTATCATGTATACCTTGAATAGAAGGCAATCAATTAAACTTGATTGATGTTTTGATTAGATAGATGATGTGTGTAATGATTCAAGATTATCGTGGCACACTGTACTAAATAATCACTCAAATAAAAACCCTATTATGAAAAAAATATCCATCTATATTTTTAGGTCTGTTCCTATCCATCTTCATTTAAACTATGGGTGTCATTTGACCCCAGAAATCAGGGAATTAATTATGGAGGCTTGGAGGATAAATCCACATGGAATCCCACTACATATTCTTACTAAAAATATTGATAATGTTAATACTTACTTAATATATTGTAGAAATACCTCTTTTTCTAATCCTGATCTTGAGTTTAAAGATACTAAAGAAAATCTAGCGAGCTTTTAACATAGAAATCGACACCTAAAAAGAATCTCATGTTAGGAAATTAATTCTATTTCTAGGACGGATGAAATTATAACTATTAAAGAATATATGGAATATAATCGCTTACATGTCAAATTGATGAAGTATAGTGATAGTAACACTATGTTATTGGAAATTAATCACATGGAAACAAGTTTTAGAGTAGGTTTGAAGGTCATTAATATTTATGGATGTATTTACATATATGAAAGTGAAATTTCAAATGATGTAGTTAATTACATCCCTAAAAATTACTCTGATTATGGAATTTACCACACCTAGGATATGATTTATAATATTTACCCTTGAATTTAGGACTTTCAAAATCATTCTCTCACAATCGTCCCTTCCATGGAAGAAATTAAGGAATCCCTCTTCTTTCTAAACATGGGAAGTGCATCTTGTCTAGATAGATTTACCAACCTTTTTTTATTTTTTTACTAGGATATAATTCAAGATAAAATGGTTATTCCATTAATATATTTCTTTACCCAAGATCATATTCCATTAGATATAAATTCACACATCATTTCCATGATTACTATGAAGGAGAGTACAATTGACATTAAAGGAATCATGCAAGTGGATCTTTGAAAAAATATCTCTAAATTAATTTTTAAAATCAAGATCACCAAATTTGGGGGCATTAGAAAAAAGTTCATTTCCCCTAAATATTTTGTATTTATACAGTGTAGGATCCTTTAGAATTGTCTCTCTAATGCCTCTTAGAGTATTAACCTGATGAAAAGGATGTCTAAGAATGAGTAATTTACCCTAGAAATTGACATATCCATGGATTTTTACACTCTAAAATAGAGTTTGCTTCTTGATGTCCTCATGTGGTTTTGTTTTGCAAATATATTTTTTAGGATTATTAATAATATTTTTTGATCTACAAGGATATCCATTTAAAATATTCAATCACTTAGAGTATATTTTCATTGCACTAGAGGAGTTAAATAAGAAGATCTTCTATCATGGATTCTATTTTCCATTATAAAATATTACATTAGTAGAATTTTTATTGAACATTATGATATTATTATTTTTATGCATATCAATTCATGAAGGGATAATATATTCCCATCTCTCTTATTATATGTTGATGAAATACATATTTTTGGCCAATCCTCAAGGAACATTATCTCTATGATTGAACCCTTCTTATCATGGTACGAAAAAATGGTTGGACTACACATAAGTTGTAATAAATCTTTTAAATTGTTTTGGATAGAGACCCAATTTTGGAAAAAAAATAAGATCACCAAAAATCACGGAGTAATGAAAGATTATCTTCCCTTTACAATTTCTATGTGTTCGAATATTTTGTGGAAAGGTGAAGATGAAATATCTTGAGGAAATATATTCTAGCATCCTTAATCAACTAGTTAGATGGAAGGGTAAATCTATCTCTCAATTTGGTAGGTTATTCCTCATTACCTTAGTGATCACATCCAAATTTTAATATTTCGTCTCACTATATAGATGGCTAAGAAATCTTCTCAGTTAACTCCAAAGAATGATGAGGAATTTCATTAAAATAGAATCGGTCAATTAATAAAGGTTGATCATGGTGTCTTGGAAGGAGTGTACTAAACCCAATGAGCTAAGAGGCCTTGGAATCAATGATCTTATGATTTTTTTATGATTGACTCATTCAGAGGATCACAGGGAATCTACTATCTTATAATGATTCTTATATGAATTTTTTATAATGTTGTTTCAATATAATGCTTCTTATTGGGTATCCCCACTATCTATCTTCATATACATGGACTTCTCTCAGAAATTACATAAATGATCTAATATATAATTCAAATTGGTTGGTTAGCAGGCATTCTGGACTCAACTATTAGGAATCCCCCTGGTCGGTTATTTCTCATTGTACTAGGAATATGCCTTCTATCCATATTTAAATGACAATGGAAGATTTATGGATTTAAAAATGTAGACTTGATGTCAAGGTTATACATCATGCCAGTATTGAAATTCAGAATTACACATTTACAGACAATGACATCCTAATCTGTAAGCCACAGAGAAATTGTAATTTTAATAAAATAGAGATTTATAACATGAAATATGATGGATCCATTCACACACCTATATAGTTTCTCAAATTCAAGTCACCTTCTGACCAATGTTAATAGTTTTTAATTCTGTAGAGATTTAGAAGAATCAGATTCCCACCCATGATCAGTTGAGAAAATAAAGACAGCACATTGTCTATTCTTTTCATTTATGCTTATAGGCTACTGAAACTGTTAAACCCTTCTTTTTTTCTCATTTTCCCAAATGTTATAGAGATATATTGATAAAATCGTTAATATTGAATTGTGTATTCAAAGGAACCTTGATGATTTGTTTACTTTCATCAGAAAATATTAATGAAGTGAGAAGATTCTGAATTTGCTACTTATTGTTTCTACTACCTCTTGTAATGTAGTTTGGACAGGACAAAATGATCCATTATTGGATTTCATATCTCCCTCCATTCATTTTGGGGGAACACAGGTCCACTATGACATGCATGCTAATTCTTAAATTCATCACAGATCTATGTCAATCACTTTCATGGGTCTTAATACACTACATCTGCAAGGCATATCAGGTAGAATGAAGAGACCTTTGATGATAAATAGTAAAGACTAGATTCATCATATATCACCATGTGTTAAAGCTATTGTTTATCGAGCTTCATCTAGAATATGGAGATGAGTGCGTTGTGTAATATTTTTTCACATACATCATGGCTTCATCAAGGATTATTTCCATCATTTAATTGTGTAGGGGATATCTTATGAAACAAAATTCATTTCCACTGTCAATGATATAAATAATGTTATGTATCATAATTTTAATGTATTATGGATTTAATAAAATTATAAAATTTCCTTTCTTTATCTTAAATTGAATAACAGGAATTCACCATGGGGAAGTATACCTCATTGGATTGGATGTATCAACCAGGCCATGCATCTCAACTTAATAGTCAAATATGTTTATAGGGATGCTAATCAAGTGTCTGATACACTACAAAAGAGATAAATCAAGTAAATGACTACAATATGGTCTTTTAGGGATCATATGTTCTATTTAAATTTGGTCAATGAAGACAATATGGGATTGTTTCATTTCTTCTTATGTAACCTCCCTTGTTCTGCTCAACATTGTACTTTTATTTTTATATTTAATATTTTATAGGGATGGTCTGACCAGACACTATATTTTCATGGTAAGTTACTTCACTTATGTAAATTGAATATTGAAAAATTTATTACATATTTGTAATTAGGAGGTCCATATTTGGAAAACAATTCACTTTTATTTTTGGTCATTTAGAATAGTAACCATTGTAAATAATTATCTCCATTATAAGGGTAAATAATATCATTATAGATAAAAATAATATCATAAGGATGTAAAATTGACAATAAAATGAGTCATTCTAAAATTTTATGATTTTAAACCATAAATTTACATCCAAGTGAGTAAAATATGGACTCTTTTTTCCATATTTCTTTGATTTTGACAATTATAATATTTAAGGTAAATACAAAGAAAAAATGTCACTTTTATTAATTTTAAAACAATAATATTGTGTTGTTGGAAAAAAAATAATGTCATGTTGTAAAAATTAATTTGAAATAAAAATGATTTCCTTATGTTATGGAAATTTATTTATTATTTTTATTAAATAAAAGATTACATTAAATTATTTTTCAATGATGATACAATAATTAGATAATTAATATAAAAACAAAAAAAACATAATTCAAAATACAATACAAAGAACATAATTTGAATTAAATATTATTTTATATGAATTTTAAAAATAAATATTAGATATTATGGACGTTTTAAAGGATTATATACCAAACTTCATTGTTTTTGTGTAGTTTTCAATGTCAAATTAATTGAATGGTCCAAAATTGAATTTAATGATATTTTAAAATTAAATTTTTTTAATAAATGATTTAAAATTATTAAAAATATTATATTTGACCAATTTATGAGAATATAATTTACCATATTTACCATGAACCATTCATTATACCATTTTACTTTATTAGTATATTTCTATACCCCTAAAGTGTTGAAAATATTGTTACAACTCTAATAACTAAAAATGGTTGACGCGGTTTCAGTCCCAAAGATAAGGTGAAAACATCCCTTAAACATTCCCAAATTTTATTTCGTGAGATTATTTTGACGCATAATAATCTTAAATTAGAAATAAATATATTTTGATATTTTTTCCTAATAAATTAATTAATCTATTTTAGTACATTTAAATATTTCAAAAGTGCCCCTCTTCTCACTCAAAAAACAAGATCATTCTTTAATATTTAATCAGACTTCAAAAGGCTTTTATTTTAATTCGTCCTAAAATAAATAACTTATTAAAATTTATCCTATAATTAGAGATTTTTTTTTATTTATTATTACAACCTTATAGGGTTTACAATGTAACGTAAAGGATATTGTTTGAAGAAGATGAATTTTCATGGACCGAATGTATTAGTTTTATATCTTCTTCCACCTATTTAAAATATAAATTAACCATGATGATATAATGAAATATTTTTCTCCCATTTAATAAAATAAAATTATGTTAATGTAATAAGCTACATTTATCCCCTCTTCCCTCAAATTTGAAATGATGCCTTCATTCATGTGTGAAATGAACTAGAGTGTAACGAACCGATGTAATTCATTTTCCATAAAACATCTTACATATGGTTATAATGATAGAATTAATGTTTATATATGATATAAATTATATAAATATATTTATTAATAGTTAAAATATCATATTTTTTCTTACCTTTCCATCGACTGAAAAAAGATAATGTTGTTCATGCTTATTTGTGAATTACAACTTCCACGAAGCGATTTGATTTGTTTTTCAACACCGCATCACATAGAGGGTATTTATAAGTGTATTTAAAGTAATAATTTTATATTTAATATATAAATATCATTATTTAAACTTAAAATAATATTTACCATCTTTTCATCATGATCATTAAAAAATAGAAATGTTGCTCATGCATACGTATATTTTTCCATCTCCATGACTGCAACATATATCATATTTCATAAAGAATTTTCATTGTTAGTTTTAAAATTATAATTGATAAATAAAAACTATAATTATTTAATGATAATTATTCATGATATTTTGTAATAAATATAAATTTTATAATATTCAATATACCAAATTCAGTAAAGACATATGAATCAAATATCATCTAATGATATGACATGAACTTAATTGATTTTGTAATTAAATATAATGTGTAAAAAATATAATAACAAAAATAAAAAAACCAGAAAATGTTATTAATCTAGTAAATAATGAAAATAATTTTTTATTTTGGACTATAAATAATGTACATAATGATTTGTGAATGAGGTTTGCAGTTTTTAAAATTAATTTCAATTCATTGTGTTATACTTCTTCTTCATTGATTATTTTATTCGAAGCCTATCTATGAAATTTCAGTTGATTTTTTAAATTTTATTTCAAGTTGATTTTTTATATTTAAATTTTTTATACATAGTCAATTCACTTATTAATTCTCACTCAAATGATGCGTACTATGTATGGTATTTAGTCTCAATTCACACTCCATTGAGATGTATTTGTTATTATGTGCCTATTCACTTATATGTGGTGTATACACTACCTATTTGATAAATTTAATAGAAATAACTATTTTTAATGAATAATAATGTTTAAATTCATATTAATTATTTTATGGGGTAAAATTTTAAACGTTACAAAAGATGTATAGATTTTTTTTACAATATCATTTTTTTGGATTTCCTTAATTCTCATTAAAGGAATCTTATTATACATCATTCATTCAATCCATCTATTTTCATATCAAATATATATTTAATGGTTTTGGAAATATTTAAATTTTCTAGTATTTATTAATTTAATCAAGAAAACAAATGTTTAAAATCAAAACCAATTTTATTTCACATTTAATTGGACACATTTTTTTCTAGATCAATATTTTTCAAAAAAAAAATTGAAACATTAATTTTTTTTAGTAAAATAATTTATGAATAAAATTTAAGGTTATATTTTACTTTTTAAATGATTTAAACTGTATTTTTATATTTATTTTTCAATTGTTCATTTTTAAATATCACTTTAGAAATTTTAAGGTAATGTTGTTAACGTATATGATCTTGACACACATCCCCATTGCTATATCCTTTTTACGATTTTCAATTTATTCTGCATGTTTTCAAATACATCACTTATAAAAACATCAATGAAATATAATTTTAATATTTCAAATCTAATTTATTTTTCAATGGAAATGATCATATTACAATATATGTAATTCATATTAAATGATGGTCATCTCTTATCTCTTATTAATTTTCAGGTTATTAACTTTCTCTTAAAACATTCACTTTCTTGTGATCACTAAAAATTAAAATTTTCTTAAATATTTATATTATTGGTTCCATGTTTGGCATAATTTCCTAAATTTTGCTCCATTTTTACATATGGTGTTTTAATATGGATGTTATTTCATTAACTGGGGAAAATAATGATAAATATTTATTCCTTACTCAATATGATATTTATTGATAAGAAATATTGTTTATGAATTTAAATTATCATCCAATATATATAGAATAAATTGGACATGTAGTGATGGGTGGGTATTAATTATAGATATCCCCTTGATGCATCGATAAGTCTCATGAGACAAATTAGTTGTCCAAAATTATTAAATGGGTTTTTGGTGTATGCCTTCCGAATGTTTAAACTATCTTAGCACAAAAAGGACCTCCAAGTTGAGATCATTTGAATCTTATAAAAATTTAATAATATTTAAAGCAACTATGGGTTACTGGAGTTCAGGTTTTACAATATATATTATATTTTTATTATATAAAAATGTTTATGTAAATTTTATCAAAAAAATGTTTATGTAAGATACATTTAATTGTAAAAGGTTTATAATTCATAAAATATCATATAAATTCTATTTAATATAAATTATTTATGGGTTCATATTGAATTCAATATAATGTTTTTATACTCATACTAAAGTGTATAATGTTTTTATATAACATTATTCTATTAATAGTTCATAAATGTCTCATGTTTTGGGAAAAAATAAATTATTTAGTTATTTTATTGTTTTCTTGACATTCATGTTAGGTAATTTCTTATTAAATTAAAATATTTTATATTCCAATTTATATAATAAATTGACTATTTGTTAGATGATTTAATATAATGATAGTTATGATATCAATGAATTTATTTTTCATTTACCATGATATCTGTTATTAAATTTAGTTTTTAGTATGAGAATTGTTTTTGTCCATTGTTTTTTAATAACATGTGTTAGAGTGTACATTAATTGAATTGTAACTTGTGTATTGTCTCCCTAGGTAGAGGTACATGGGGTTAGACAAATGACTTTACATTGGCCTTTCCTAGTCTATTAAAGTGAATAATTTTGGACTTATATCGCTTTAGGATTACTCATGTGGATATCATTATTCTCAAAAAACTATGTACCTTGATGAGAAGAGTTAGTGTTCATTTTCCATGTGATGCATAAAGATATTTATTATTATACATTAATTTTTTGTTAGGGATATTAACATTGATTTTTGGATTATGTAAAGAGTTAAAAAATAATGTTGTGTGAACACATTAATTTGGTGGTTGGAATGTGGACTCCAAAACTAAATCATAACAAGCAGGAATAAAAAAAGTTAATATAAAACAAAAAGATAAATATTATGTATGAAATAAAATTTATTAATTAAATATGAATATTTTTTTATATTAAATTGTTGAGACGAAAAGTACCTTCAAATACGAAGTGAGTGATTCTTCCAAAATGGTACTTGTCATTGTCTCATTCATTCAACCGTGCAGTTTCTTCCCAAGAAGGGTTCCATTCAATTGTCATGTGTTGGGTATGAAGGTGATAGATAATGATGGATCATCTATGGGTGGTTTTTCCTATGAATGTTTCCCTTTGATATTATTTTGTTAAGTATGTTCTTGAAATTTTATTTGGGTAACATATATCTAGGAGACACTTGGAAAGGATATTAGTGAAATAGAGTTGAGAGAATCCATCTAACTTATCTTCATATGTTTTTATCTACCTAACTATCCAAGAGACGAAATTTTTTTTATTGGGAAAATTCACAACATAAATAACTATGTAATGATCTTCACTCTGATGCAAACTAATTTCATAGTGAAATATGGATCTTAGCGCACTAAATAGTTATGAAATCTGTGGTAATAAATTTTAGTAGTATGACATTCATTTAAATACCTTAATGAAAATATATAATACATGATAATCACCAATTGATTTGTATTTTTGTATATTATATCATAATTCAATATAATCACATCGATACCACTACTATGTATGATATATTAAATTGTCAAAGATGGGTATCTTGGAATGATAAGTGATATCGAGGATAAATATTTAGAGTATCCAAATGTGAATGACATGGAAAGAAATTTCTCAAACTTTGACTCAGGGGTATTAGATAGTAGGTGTGAATCACATGTTGGTTCTAAAAAACAAATACAAATATATTAATGATAATTGATAAAAGTTGAATTAGATATTCTTGTCGGTAATGGAGAAGTAATTGTTGCCTTATCAAACTGCACTTCTAAGCTAATTTTAAAAAGGTGATTGATCATGGAACTGATAAACAATTATTATTTTCCTACCATAAGATGGAATTTTATTTCGCTATATTTTTTTGGAGAATATGGGTTTTTCATTCATGATTAGTAATAATTGTAGTTAAAAATATAACAATGAATATTTTTATACCATTGGGAAGGAAATAAAACATTAAATATTCTTGATATTTATAGTCGTATTTATAATATTCAAAATGAGAAATTCAGATTTATTATAATCCCACATACCCTTGGAATTGTCTTCATATACATATAGATGAGAAAATAATTAAAATATACCCTATAGATGGATTTTTTGAATCATTAAATTCAGAATCATGTGATACAAGAGAATATTGTTTATTTTGGGAAAATGACAGTCACATTTTGGGATAAAAGGAGAGACAGATAGTGTATGATTGGATCATATACAATTTGAATTTTGCAGACCAATTATTACTCAATAAAATAGTTGTTCTTGGTACTTCATTACTTTTCATAATGATTTATGTCGACATGGGTTAGTGATTTTGAGGAAACATAATTATGAATCTTTTTAAAAGTTCAAAGTCTTTGAGAATTAATTATATAATAAACATGGAATAGTATTAAATTGGACTAATCAGAGTTGGGGGGGATGGAAACTTTATCCATTAATTAATAACTCTTTAAAATATTATGAAATTTTTCAATAACTCACCCCTCATGGGATAAAAAAATAGAATGGGGTTTCTAAAAGGATAAATTGTACTCGATTAGACATAGTCTGATCTATGATGGGTTTATGTGAACTTTATATCTAATTTTAGGATCTTAAAATAGATACTGACACATTATTTCTTAACATAGTTCCATCTAAATTAGTTATAAAGTTACTATAAGTGATATGGATAGGGAAACATCCTGATATATCTTATATATTGGATTGGAGATTCCCATCATTTTCTCAGAAATATTATTCAAACAAATCTGATTCAAAATTATAAAAATGCTGATTGTTTAGTTTTACCATGGAAACTAAGGGACCCTATTTCTATAATCTTACTGAGAAAACAGTGTTGGCGGTTTTGTTTTATATATATTTTTTAATTAGAAAAAAACCTCATGGAGTTAGTAAAAGTAATGTCAAATTTGGATAATTTCAAGACCAAAAAACATGATGTATTTTTAATATGGGGGTTGAGCTGACTGCACAAGGGGTTGTGGAATAAGAATCAACTAAAGTTAAATTAAAACATGTTATTTCTAGTAGGAATCTTTAGTGTCCCATGATGTATTGATTTAATGTGTATAATGATAATGAAGTAATGTTTACAAAAGATAAACCTACTTCTAAATGAGAGTACATTAATAAATATAATTCCACAAAAAATTCCAATCCCAATAATCAGAGATGGAATCCATGTACACTTACTAGGTTTGTGACTTGGTGGATATACCAGATGTTGTGATACCCATTTGGTGAAAGAGATTTTTTAATATGAAAACTATGATGCATGGTTTTGTGACTACCAATAAATCATTCATAATAGAGAAGGGTAACAAAAAAATTAATGGTATTGAATATGAACACATATTTTTACCAATTGTAATGAAAATGTTCTTTAAAATTTTGGTAGACAGAGAAGATCATTATAATTATGAGACATAGGAAATGGATCTAAAATCTACATTCCTTACCAAAAATTTTGTTAAGGAAATGTATATGATACAGACTGAGTGTTTTTAAGTTCCAAATAAGAATGTTATGGTTTCCAATTTGCAACTATCCATTTATAGACTAAAGTGTGCTTTTTAATGATGGAATATCCATTTATATTATGCAATATAATTGTTTCATTTCTCAAAATGTTCAAATGATTATTTTTTATACAAGAGGCACAGTGGGATATTATTGTTATTTATAATACTATTTTTTGATTACATTATTCTATTTGGAAATGATATCCTGACACTTCTCTCTATGAATATGTGGCCAGGTAAATGTTTCCCAATTAAATAAATGTAATAACAATATTATATAGATGGTTTGAGGATCTATAGAGATATATCGAAGAAGTTTATTAGAATGATTCAGAACACATATATTATTAACTTGATAAAGTATTTTAGCATGAATAATAATAAGAGTAGGTATTTACCATTGTATCATTGAAAAAATCTTAGGAAGATTCATAATCCTTATAGAGAGTTAGATATGATGGATATGATTCATAATTGATCTTCCATAGGATATATCATGTATTCCTTGTTGAGAAATCAACCTCATATATCATATAATTTCATATTAACAAGTTTATACCAATAAAATCTAGGTGAGAGTCAGTGGATTTCTATAGAGAACATCCTTAAGTACTTTGTAAGTAATAATGGGATGTTCTTGCTCTTTAGAGGAGAGGATGAGCTCTATGTAAAGCATTACACAGATGAATGTTTCCAATATGAAAAAGATGGTATGAAATCTAAATATGGAAACATTTTTTTCATAACATTTGAGTAGTTAGAGGTAATTCTTCAAAAAAAATACCCCATAGACGACTCAATAATAGAGTAAGAATACATCACCTCATCATATGTTTTCAAGGAATATGTTTTCATGATGAAGTTAATTTTTGAACATGGATTTGTTCTTAGGATTGAGGGATAAATATAGCTATATTGTGTTATAAATGGTGTTGTTTCAGAGGATATAGAACCCCACTCCCATCATATGATAAAAAAATACGTAAAAAACATGAACATTCATTTTTACAGTTAAGGATATTTTAAATATTTTTTTGGAGTAATGTAGAGAGCTAGTGTAACACCCCAAAGTTTTATGAAATATTATTTTTCAAATAAATTTAATATTTTTGATATTTTTTTAGAATAAAAACTGAGTTTTTTTGTGTTACATTAAACACAAATTTTCTATTTTTTAACATGAAACACTGAGTTTAGCATGCATTACACACAACAACGAGTTTAAACGCAACTTGGCATATAGTTAAAATATTATTATTTAATTCGATAATTATCTCCTAACCATTAGTCTAATAGTTATGAATAGTACTAACTAAATTATTAAATTATATACATTACATAAATATATATATATATAATTATTTGGGGTCCAAATAATTATAAATTAATATAAAGACCATTTGAAATTAAAGGAAATATTTTTCTAAAAAAAATTCTTATTTACAAAAACATGTTTGACACTAATAAATTAATAAATACACTTTTAGTAATTGATTGAATTGAAATTTATATAATTTACATTCAATCAAATTATTACCATTCATCTAATGTGTTTTCTATACAATAGATAAGAATAAATTCCATTTATGCTTTAAAATGTCCTTATTTCTAAAGAGAGTTTATTTCACATTTTATGAACATATATTAACAATAATATTGTAAAATTTCAAAAAAAAAAATTCGAAAAATAAAAATATTTTTTGAAATATACATATCAAAATTTTCATAGGGTGAATTTAAGAGAATTTTAGGAGAAGATAAATATTTTGATGATTAGGGAAAAATATAGTTTTTTATAAAAAATTATCATCAATTTTAATGAATTTAAAAACATAAAATATTTTTTAAGAAGTTTTTATATGTAAAAATATTTCAATTATAAATATATTAATAAAATTTAATCCAATTTAATCAATTTAAAATTTAATTTGGATATAAGATCTATTTAATCTTTCGAACATTTTTATTCGGAAAACCTATTTCTCATCATGAATGTTGGAATAATTTCATATCACATTTTCCATTTTTTATTGGAATTTGGAATAATAATAATTCATATCATATAATAATTTAAAAATATTTTTTTCCCTTATAAATAGTAAAAATAGTAAGATTTATGTACCACTGTTAAAGAAAAAATTGTATTTACTGGGGGATAAACTAGAAAGAAAGAGGTTAAAATGACCTAAAATCATCTAAATAATATATTTTATGGAGACGGTTATCCAATATCATGTCTAATTATTGATACTAATATTTTTTGATCCTTTTTGTATTTCAAAAATGTTGGCTCACCCTTTTATTTAAAAAAATCACAGGGGCCCTTCCACCCACTTATAATGGGCCATCCCCTCTCCTTTTCTCTTCAAAAATATAAAACCCTTAAGTTCCTAAAATACCCACCACATAAATTCCCCAATGAAATTATCTCATAGTATAATAATTTTTCATCATAAATTAATTCTAGAATAACTATAGCTATAATCCAGAAGAGGAGTTTTAAGAATAGGTAAAATTTATGACTATGAGGTTTTGTTTTATTTATTCTTCCACATCCTTAAAATATTCTCAATATATGATTATATAATAAAAAAATTGTATCTGATACAATTATATGTTTATATGTTCAGTTCATGACCCATATATATCTTATATTCCCTCCAATGGGAAACTATAACGCCACTCATGTGTAAGACGAACTACTGCCTCAAGAACTAATGTGAGACATCTTCCATCAATAGCTCTCACAGTTGGGTATGGTGATGGATCTAAAGTTTATCTATGATATTCATAACATAATTATAAATATTTATTCAAAATATCTTATAAACATTTTAAATTTCTATTCTTTGGGGGATAATATAACATCGCACATGTGTACAATGAACAATATGTTCACGAAGCGATGTGATTTGTTTTTCCGAAATTCATTAAATGGATGGTAACAATGAAATATTAAATTAATATATTTGATATAAATAAAATAATTATGATATTAATGATATATTTATCACAATTAAGATATAATATATCCTTTAATTTCATTGCTTTTCCCTCAATAAGAAATGGTAACGTCGTTCGTGTACGTGTGGAATACCTCGTTCATGAAGTGATATGAATCCATTTTCATCACAAATACACATATATGACATATATAATTATATTTAAATAAATTTTATTATATATATATATATTATATTATATTGTGATAATTATATAAATATAAGATATTACTTACCTTATTTTATTAATGATCATTGAAAAATGGATGTGTTCCCATAGATAGCTATGCCCAACTGTCTCCATGATCGTAACATACTTCATTTATCAAAACAATATTTCAAGATTAGAATTAAAGGTATAATTAATTTATAAATATTATTAATTATTTGATGATAATTATTTTATATATGTTAACAGAATGAAATATCTTAGCATATTCAATCTACCTAATACATTTTTGACACATAAGTCGGATATGGTCAAAACATTCATTTCAAACCTAATTGATTATTTAACAATATATGTCATATAAATATTTTAAATAAAATTACTAATAAAAAATTAAATGGTTATTAATATTTTTATATATTAATATATGTTTTTAATTACAAAATATAAAGAACAAATGTGACGAGTTAGACTCAAGGTAAAATATTTCTGTCTAAATTTTTACTTCCATGAGACCCATTCCATATTCACCACCTATTTATTTTTTTTATTTATATACTAAAAATTATTATATTTTATGTTGAATCACTTAAAAGTTATAATTATTAATTTATTCAATTATGGATATCTCTTTTATGGGGTTTACAGTTCAAAAGTAACAAAAGCGGTATGAGTTTTTGGCATCAATTATCATTCCTTGAGAGATATACTGTGTTATATACCTATCTTCTGTTATGAGTTGTATATTCAAACCATTTGATATGTAATTTCATGAATTTATTTATTCTACTTAGATTTTATGTTTCAATTAAAGTTATTCTTTCATGGGGATTATAATACAATGTTACCATAGTGGTAATGATTTCATGATACAATCTCATCATTCATGGGGACTCTTTATGATAATGTTTGTGTTTATAAAATATTAGGATCAATATTTTAATAAAATCATTAATTTTATTCTCCTACAGTTATTTTATTATAATATGTTTTCCTTATTTATTATCTCTTTATATACTGAAGAGCTCCAAATAATGTTTTTTTAAAATCATCTTTTATTTTTATCTTTAGTGAAAACACATTTTTCTTCATAATTTATTTTTCAAAATAAAATGAGAATTATTTTATTATTATCCATAGGATTTATTAGATATATTTTTACCCATTAATGAATTTTTAAAAAAAATTGAATTAAATATTAATGTAATTTTCCTAACAATGGTTGTTGGGATTTTAATAAAAAATTAAAAGGAATCATCATTTGAATATGTATGATTTGAATGGAATTTTCTAATATCATGGAAAATGATTTCATTAAAGATTCGTGTACAATATTATATGTTTCTTTTAAAATATAAGTATTTTTAATATGTGAAATTGTTTAAAATTGTTATTAATGGGTAGAGGATAATGTTGTCAAGAAATGTTTTAAAATATCTTTGAAAACAATTATCAATATATGATGACATCCATTGATGATAATTATGTCTTATTCGTTTTATTATCCTAAGAAAAAATAACTATTCTATCTATAAATTGTATTTTATGAAGGAATGATTTTTGTTAAGTACATCTTCCATTAATGGATTATATCAAGATAAAATCTATATGAAACCCATTATTTTCCCATGTTATATTATGATCAAATTATGAAAAGATTATGAGACCTTTTTTTAGATGGGTTATGATATGATGAAATTTTTGGGAAACCCATTTAATTTTATTGGTAATGATATTATGAAGGTTTAATTATTTTATGGTACAAATACATATGATTTTAATTATATATTTGGTGGGTCCTATATCTCCCTCTTTCTAAATGGGTAAATAATTATATCTCATGAGATATATTGGATTGGAATGGGTAGTCAACTATGTTCAATATGATATTTTGTCCATTATAATGGTCTTGGGATTAATCTATGACTCTTATGATGGTTTTGGGGGTGAACCCATTCCACTATGATAGCCTTGTAAGGGAAAATTTTCCACTATGAAAATGATTTTCTATGATTATATGTATGACATAATTCTATGTCTTATAAAAATTTTATGCACCCAGGACTTATGTTCATCGACTTAATTATGATTAATGTCTCATGAACTATCAATATTTATGCCATGAATCTTGATTTTTTTTATATGAAAGACATTCTTTTATTATTTTATGATCATGTAATTCAACCCTTTTCCTCATTTTATAATTCTACCTCTCTATTGTTAAACCATATAGAGCATCTGAGCTCACCCTTTCTTATGTTTCCTTTCCCCATGTTATAAATAATTTTTTTAAGCATGGAATGTCTATGAATAGTACTAAATGGTAAGATATTTATTGGAATCATTTAATATTCTTTACTAAATAAGATGATTGTGTATGTAGTCTCCAAAGGCACTAAATTATTATGATCCTATTGAATGTGTTTGTGTAATGTAATGAATATTCATGTAAAAATATGTAATATCAATTTATAAAAATCCAAGGGTTCTATAGTCGACATGAGATTCTGGGTAAAGTGGTTCCTTGATATTTATATATTAAAATTTTAAATATAATATATTATTAATATATAGTTATATCGAAATAATGGAGTAAATCTTTAATGGTTCTATGGATGTAAAAAATGGGACCTCCATTAAATCTAGATATTGGGTTTTAACCAATGTGTGACATAAGTATTATTGTCGTTAGAAGCACTGATAATGTACAGTTATGGGAAGATTAAATGAATAAAATAAATTTATTTACTTAATTGAATGTTTTTTTTCTAACAATAAAAACATCCTCAATTTAATCCCCTTAATGGAAAATCCTCTAGTGTAAGCCATATAACCATAGAGGATGTTGAGGATGAGAGGGGGAACTTTGGTTATGATCATATTGGCATATGTTGATGGGATAGTGGATTAATGAACAGCATATCAAAAAGTTTTTCACCATCAATGGTGTTCTTGAATCTCGCTAATGAAAACAACACAAAAAAGTTCCCTATCAATAATCATTCGAAATTTTGATAGCGAAATTTATTTTTTGGTTTAATCCTTCTTTATAGTATGTCATGTACACGAAATAATTCATTTGAAATTAATTTGGGGATCATTATTCATTGGTTTGTACACTGGATGTTTTCACCAACTATATCTTGGAATATGATATTTATTATACATTTAATTTTCTGATTTGATAACTCTACTTATTTATTTTGATTCTAAAAATTATTTCCTAGTTAAAAAAATTCATTGAGCAATGCCTACATTGTGTTATGTGTCTTTTTTCATCCATTATACGATGTTTGTCAGTGGTATTTCGATTAGTCAATGATTCAATAATACCTATGTGGATTGATCATTATTTTTTGTTCATAAGCAGAATATATCATTGTCATTGGGAATTCATAGGGTTTTAGGGACCTAATGTATGTGTGGTGGCATTCACAAGAATCCAATAATAGTTTTTTATCGTGGATATGTGAGATATATTGAAAAGATCTCTCTAGTTGTGTGAAAACATGTGTTATTGATCTATGGGTGGCATAAATCCATCCACCAATAACAATAGATAGAATGTTATTGGTATTTTTTATCATGATCTATGTTGGTACGTCAGAATGGAAATGACGTGTGTTTGGTGCTCAATGGGAATCTGGTGATATTTTCATTGTGGAAAACCTAGATCCAACAGTATTAGCATGATATCAATGGGTGTTAGAGGTGATAGATGTGTGGGAAAAGATTCATGAATAGTGGATTTTTTTTCAAAATTCCAATGTATACAGAATGTAGTGCAGAACACAATCCATGGGGTCCCCACTATATGTTGTATTGAATTTATAAATTTAGATATATATCACACTTGATTTGAGATTCTCTTACATCATATGACTAGATTCTATGAGACATTCCATGTACCTAATAAAAAACATTGTGTACCTCTTATATAAAGGGTTAGATCCCTTATTCTCACATCATAGCATAGTAATTAGGCATCAGTCCATAGGACTATATAAAAGGATATTTTTACCAGAGAAAGGATAGTTGTGTCTCCACTTGTTGAGTTTCATACTATCCAACATATGATGAACCAAGCTGATGCTCCTCATTAGTTAGAGACATGGGTGGTCCCTTCAATAATAGAAGATGAATCCCCAATGATGGGTTCTCCCCATAAGTTTTAAATATAGATGTCACCTAGGTTTCTTTGTGATTCTAAACCCTTCATCACACGGTAGAGACAAGCTCAAGTCTGTGGTGCACATGTTCCTCTAAGTTAGAAGACTACTTTATGGTGTTATTGAATTTGATTATTATCTAAATAAATTTAAGGAATTTCTAGAGTCATGTGTGGGTGTTGTTGTATGTGGATTCAAACATGAAAATAAGAGCGACACTTCCCCCATCGAGATGTGTTCCCTTATGATGTGATTTAATGCCACACATGCGAGTCAGTGTCTCCCATAATAGATAATGTCTAGGTGTTTCATTTTAGTTCCATTAATTTATTTATTTTATATTTTCATTGATGTTATAATATTTTAGAGTGATTCTTTGTTTTGGAGGACATTAGAAAACGAAAGGATGGATTCATACTATTGGTGAATGAAAACCAAAGGTTCTAGATGTGTTTTGAGATATGTTCAATGTATTATATGGTCCAACAATAGTTTTACTACACATTCATAATACACTTTTCCTAATATAATACCTTATTCAAAAACATGTAAATACATTGGAGATTTTTTAGGTCATCCATTATATTCGAAGGATCAGAAATAGAATATTAATTGATCACATACTTATATCAATACTATGAATTGACTTTGAGAGGAGAGATCCTCACATGGAATATTTCTATTATAGTGATGATGCACTATGATGTTTTCCCATACATGGTCTGGAAATCATCAGACAATGTCTAGTTTTTCTATTACAAATGGGGGTTTCAATGTATCTGAGTTGGGGGATGATATTTTCATTCTTCATTGAGATGAAATCCCTAGAAAAGTAGGATAAGTTCATATACAGGAGGGTAAAAATAATTATTCCAAAGTTAGCTAGTATGACCCTTGGATTGTCAAAATTTATGATATTTCAGATCCATTGATGTTGTAGGGTTATGATGACATCTTCCAAGACGATTTTTAAGGATCAAGTTGCCATAAAATGTTTTATGTTTTCATAGACCCTCTCCTAAAACCAACCAAATATTTTTCTCAGCACATCATATGACACCATATATATATTCTAATGAAGGTTTGGTTAGAGACTTTACAAACAAGGGGATTTTTTAGTCATAATTTTCGGGTTATTATAAGGTATCTTAACTTTTATTTTTTCCAATATTTATTGGATATATTTTCCTAGTGTTTTAAGTAAAATTTTGGATTTGTTATTTTAAAGAATGAGGATCACGGTTGTAACATGGTTTGGGGAAACCGTGGGCACTTAATAGTGGAACTGTCAATGCCATAGGTCCTAGTGCACTAGTGTACAACCATCCTAGGCTAACCATGTAACATGTATATTGGAACTGTCCAGGCCACACAACTAGGTTCATAAAAATTTTTCCCCTTTAATAAAACCAAAAAACCTACTTTCCTCTTGTACATAGGTTCAACACAATTCGAGCATTGTCAAGCAGACCATTTGACGAATCCAAGTGTACTGACATAACATTAAAGATTGTTGAAATTACAATATTTCTCCTCTATGATTTTAATACCCAAACCCCCCCATTCCTCCCACATTCAACCCTCTATCCCTAAGTACACCCCATCTCATCTTCCACTCCCTTAGGCTTCAAATCTTGGGTTATTTAAGCTTGGATCATCAATAAATAAACAAAAAGATATATTATTGATTCACCTTTTCCCTTATCTTGGTAACTTTTATGTTCTTACTTGAGTTACCTTTTCAATAGCATGAGTATTAAACCATGTTGGGTCAATTCTCATTTATTATGGTTATATATTTTTTCTTTTGGTGTATTCATTATTCCTTTGGGTTCCACCTTATTTTAGTTTATGGTTTTCAAAAATTTGTAGATGTTTTCAAGAAACATGTATGTAGTTCCCTCTATTAACATTTATTTATGGTTTAAATATGTTTTATATAGTTTTAAAATGGGGTTTACCAAATGTATGGCTAGTAAGAAATTTTTTTTTCCTGGTTTTCCGTGTGACATATTTTTGTAATTGAGAATTGACCTATGTAGATGGTTTCTATAAAGGTTGGATTAAATTATTGATATTGTGATTAAATGAAGATGAATTATTGATGTAGAATTTAGAGAGATTACTTGGGAACCCATGGTATTCTAGGTGGGTTTTTATGGACTAGTATTCCTTCAGGGTGATCTTGACAATGACATGGGCCCTATAGGAGGTTCACGCTATGAAACTATCTAAATAACGGTTATAAAAATGGTACCGATATAAATTTGGATATGACCTCGCTAAATCTTGTACATGATGACATTTAATATAGTTTGATCACATAGGTATGAGGATCCTAGGGCACTAACAACCTAGATACAATGGGAGTATTAAAATTGTATTTCTTTTTTGAAAGATGTTTTAAATTACATTTTCATTATTTTCACTTTTATGTAAATAAAATATTATTTTATTTAAAAGTTGTTCAAATCAATTATTTTAAAATATATCATGTTAATTTTAATATTATTTTCATTTCATGGAATCCTTTTGTGGTATCCTAATGGGAATATTAGTTTACACCTAATATACACCCTTTGGTGTATATAGATCTTATTTCTTCTATCTCAGATAAAGGGAAGGATTTTTGTGGTAGATATTGAGGTACTTTTTCTATGAAGTTACTATGGTAATATTTTAATGTTAGTGGAATGGGGTGTTGAACCATATGATACATGAATTTTTTATGTCTATTTGAACCCCTTCCCTATGGGTTGTTGGTTTTTCGTTTGTAAATGCTAAATTTTTCAAACTTTTATTATTATCATGCTTTATTGGGTTATGGTTATTGAACATTATGTAATTAATATTTATTATTGGGAAATTATTTTCATGGTCCAAACTATTCCCATAGTTGTTACTCAATTTCCCTGCTCTATTTTCCAACCCTTGGGGATCAGGAACACCTTTCGAGCCATGCCACTGGTTGGGTTGAGTGTTAGGATATATGGAAACCTATGATGATTCATGATTAAATGGAATAAAATCCAAGTTTTACCTATATTTGGGTCATTTTATTTGGTGAGGGTTGGATAGACAGAGTTTTTCAAGATGATTACTATCCGAGTAACTTAAGAGGGTGGGGGTTGAATTTAATTCCTAAAATTTTCTTTGATATTAGACCACCCTCTTCATGGAATGTGATTTCAAATCATTTTTTATGAATAAATGTAGTGGAAATATGATACAACATAGAAAATAAATTGAACATAGAGGATTATAGTGGTCTAGGTAATATAAATACCCTTGTCCACTCCACCAACACTCTACATTATGAGCTTGTATATTTTCACTAAAAGAGGCCTTTTACTTAGGGATCCCTCTTGGGAACAATCAATAATAACTTATTAAAAAGGTACAAGAGAATTTAACTAGGATCTCCGATCACAGGGCTTATAAAAAATCCTTAATAAACACTCTTTCACTGACTATCAATGAATAAAGGGATAAAAGGGTATTTAGAGATATGTTAATATACATAGTTGAAAGAATAATCTTACAATAGATGAAGATGCATATTGAAAGGATAATAGTGTTCAAGATATAACTCTATATGATCTTCAAATGAC
The DNA here is from genome assembly GCA_963277665.1 of Viscum album. Classification (NCBI taxonomy): domain Eukaryota; kingdom Viridiplantae; phylum Streptophyta; class Magnoliopsida; order Santalales; family Viscaceae; genus Viscum; species Viscum album. The sequence goes on from OY728155.1 coordinate 733,494,140, forward strand.
AACGATAAACATGTAGTAAATATTATCAAGAAATAGTTATATGTTTTATATATATATAGAGTAGATGGTGTGTTGTTTATTTTGAGTAACCACACATTTCTACATTTTCATCATTATGTTGTCTTTTTTATATAGTCTCTAACTTCACTATTTATATATCATAATATTTTAAACATGATAATCCCTAGGTTCAAATTGATAATCATTTGAGGAAAAGAGATAGAGATTTTATAAGATATAAATATAATGATATGCATCCATTACTTCAAAATATGGAATATGTATCTATAACATTAATGTTAGAGACCTTATTCTTATTTGGATATTTTCATTTATAATAACACGACTGGACATTTCCATAAAGGGAACAAAATTTCACTATTGAAAGAAGGGTAGGGAATAACTTTTAAAAAAAATATGATATGTAATAATGATTATTTTTATGGTACATGTTGTAATGTATTCATAATATGAATTTATAAGTATATGTATTATGAAAAAATATATCTCTAGTAATCAGTGCATAAGATAAATTGAGTATCATGTGGCGTAGAAAACTTTTCTGTGTAATAGAAAATTTGTTTATTTGTAAGACATGACTAAAAACATATTCAAATACTTGGTAAAAAAAACTTTTACTATTTTCCATAAGATAATTCTATATTTTAATTCATGATAAGAAAAAATGTTCTCAATACTATATAAGAAAAACCATGAGTGTAAGATATTGGTAGGTAATTATAAAATTGTCTCCAATTCTCATACGATAACATTTTTCACAATAATATAAACTTTCTCCATAGATGAATCAGATTTTGAGAATATAGAAGATAATATTTTCTTTATATAAACTATGATATGCTAGAAAAAACATAATAGAATAATATTAGGGAATTTTTGAATCATCAAAACACATAAACTATGATATGCTAGAACAAAAAAATTACATCCAAGAATCTACCCCTCTGTTGATCACAAAACCAATGAAATAGATAAAACATCACAAAAGGATATTCAATATTGACCTAATTTAAATTTCTATATGATTTCTACCCCTTTTGTGTAGCATAGTAAAAATTGTAAACAGATAATTCTGTTGAATACTGAATTTAATTTACTATAATGTTGCAATAATAAATGATAGGAAGGAAAGATAAATTAAAAATAAGGATTAATCCAGTATTCAAAAAAAATTCAAAGAATAAAAATGTATGTTAAAAAGAAAGGTAAATGAAATTGAAGCTTGAAATGATTCAAAAAACAATTGAAAAGAGAACTATATTTTCTCCTAAGTTTATAATAATATATTAATATTGAAATGTGAACCGATTTATCTATGGGGGTTTCTTGAAAGAATAATGTATTATAGAGGGTAATGAGGATTATAGTAGTGGATCATCAGCAAGCTTCCAAATAACATTGCCCAGTGTTTGTATGGATTCTCTAAGTCCCACATGTTAATTTTGAGTAACCCTTCTAGAAGAAGAATTAATGTTTAGAGAATCTTTCTATGCGCTCTCTAGATCAAACTTATTTGAATGGGTAAAATATATAGTATAGATTTGTTCTAGTAAAGGTAAGGATGATTCTTCAGAAAATATGAGGTTTTCCCTATGAAAATGTTTAGTGGGTTCAAATATTTGATTCAGATACTAACTAGTGGATGGATGAAGAACAATAATTTTATATCTTATAAAACAAGTTACACGAATATAAAATAATGTATCTTAACAAACATTATTCCTTTTTACGAAGTAATTTTTGAAGTACATGTTGATAGAAATTGTGATCAAAATGTCTCTATTATTAGTGAAAATAGATATCATACATTTCGTCACTTTGAACTATTTTTTAGTAATAACAACAATAGATAAAAATTCTTTTCCTTTAATAGTCCCTTGTCTTTCTGAAGATTCTACAAACACATAAGTTTCTAATTATTTTTTATTTATGGAGGAATAGGGCTTCAAACAATTGGACACTAATTCATGTAGATAATAAAAATTATATTATATAACATCGAATTCATTTAATAACAATCCACATATATTTTGTAAACATGTGACAATAAATAATACATCATTCTTCAATTAGACTAAATTTACTTGAATTTATTTCATATATTGACTTAACAAAGAACTAATTTCTTTTGTTGATTGATCAACAAACTCAATAGATTCCTTAGGAATAGATGGTATACTTAAAACATCATCTTCCATGTTTTTATAAAATTATAGAAACATCCCACTTGATATTATTTCAGAGTACAAATAATCAAGAGATGCATTTATCATATCCACAGCTTGAGATAATTCCATCAGTTTCAACAATTCATCATAACTATCTACTATTCCTATAGTGGATTCCATTGAAAAAATTACATTTATAGATTGAAACAATGACTTTACTTCTTTAAATTCATATTCTCTCGAAATTTGATCCTGAAGAGTACTTATTTCATTACTGGACCCAGTCACATAAGATTTTATTAATTCCATTTTTGAAAATATTCCATAGTATCTCCCTTGAGTTATTTCATCATTAATATCATTAGTGGAATGAGATTCGGAACATCTAGGCTCTGCATGACTAGGAGATGGTTTATCTTATTAAGATTTTTTGCTTTGAGCATCATCCTCTTCTAGATTTTCTTCAATATATACTTCTACATTATTATATCTAAATTCATCTAATTTAAATATATTTCTTTTCAGGATAAGTAACTGATCTGGTTGTTTAGTTAAAAATACTGGAATGATAGGTGAAACACTTGGGGATTTTGAAATTAATTTTCATTGATCTATAGTTACTAATCGAGGAACTGCATATGTTTATTATTCATCGTATAATGATATAAGAGGATGGGTTGCTACAGGATTACCCTTTTCATCAGATTTAAAAAAATTCTGAAACTTCTCTATCTTTTAGTAAGAGTATAGTTGTCTGAATCATTCAATTGAACAATGGGACTTTATGCAAGAATTCCAACATCAGTAGATAATCCCATTAGGGATATCTACCATTGAATCAATGAAATATCTAGTTCAATGACTTATTAATTACTTACTAAAACAAATTTATTTTGATATAAACTGACATAAAACCCACTTTTCATTAAAATAGTTTCACTCAATTTTGTCAAAATTGTGAAAATGAGTTTTTGTTTCTTTATTGAGGAAAACAATATCATTAAAAAAACCCAAAGATAATATCCATCTAAAAGGATCAAAACTAGATAACCTTTTTTGAACATCATCCATACATCTCATGATATATCTCATTGGATTTATAAAATTTTCTATCATGAATGTGTATAATAAAGTAATGTCTTAAAACTACACTTTCCCAAACTTGTTGTTACTTTGATTCATTATTGACTGAATGAAATTCAAAAGAACCATTCTTTTAGGTTCTAGTTCCATGGTGGGATTCTTCTCAACTACCACACATCCAAAAAGTGACTTTACAATATTATGTGGAATGAATTTTCATATCGTAACAAATATTGTACTGAAGTTTGTATGACCATCATGAGAAAATTTGAGCACCACATCTATTTCCAATGAAGTTACCGAAAGGTGTTTGGGGTTAAAAATTACAACTACCTTATCTTCCCTACCACCAAAATGAAAAAAATACTAATTCATAAAAATCATAGACATACTTCTCAAAAAACATGGTTTTTCTTTCATCAAATACATTCTCTAATCCTTCTTGATTTATAATATTTTCGAGTAGTGTGTCTATTCTATCTTTTTTGGAATATCTTATTTCTCAACCACTCAGATAATTCCCCATTTTCCTTAAATTATTTTCCCAGATCATGGATGTTATATCAGTTTTCATGGTATCCACCATTCTTAGTATAGTTTTTATGATTTAAAGGTTAAGGCTCAAAGGATTCTGAATACAGAAAGGATGAGGGATCAAGGGTTTTCTAAAAAGTTTTCACATGGAGAGTTATTTTGTTCTCTCTCTATTTTTCCTTTTTCATTAAATGAGGGGTCACATGATGATGTGATGAGTGATCATTAAAAAATATAGGTGATGTTTCTAATTGATATTATTTGTCATATAATATGGTACTGATTTATATTGAATAAAATATGATTATTAAAAATATTTTGGTAATTAGATAAACATACAATTTTAAAAAATAGAAGAAATATATGAAAAATTTATGTAAAATGTGATAAATCTTATTTAGATCTAATAAAATTAAATCCTTCAACAGATAATGATTTAGAAAAAATATCTAATAATTTATTTCATATTAAAACATCACTAAATATATATCATTATTTTGGTGGTGTTCTCTTGTGAAATGATTTGTTAAAAAAATGTGCAAGTTCTTGAATGGTGTATCAAATTATTTTAAATATTGATAGCACTTTTGTTATCAAGTTTTGTTGTAACAAAATTAAAATTAAATAAAAATTTCATTATAATGTGTTTCATCCCAATCACTAATTCACAACAACTTCTTTATAAAATATATTCATCTTAAGAAGTTAATAACCCTACAGAGTGTTATTTCTTAATTGACCAATATGATAGGGATATACAATTGAAGTGACAGGTTATTATGTTCTTTTTGTATCAAATCTAAAACCATAAGAATGATCATAAAAATATAAAACTAAATTAAAATCATATGTTTTTGTTAATGTAATTGAATGATACATCTTCCATTTTAAATACCATAAAGTCTGTTTGGATGCATTTAAATGAGATTCATTTTGAATGGTTTGAAATAATGAACAAAGTAATATTGAAAACATAATGAATGGACTAATTTTAGTGTGATATAAAAAACACACAATGATCCCTATATAAAAATTATTGTTTATTGGTTTCCTAGTTTCATCCATGTCATGTTTAATATTTGATCAAATAGGAGTTGAGTGTGTCTTATGGTTTTCAATTCCAAACATCTTAACTAAATAAAGTATGTATTTTCATTTATTTAAATCATTTCAAAAATATTTTTGGTTAATTTAAAATATTATAAAGTGGTGTAACTCACCCATAATACCCATTTCTAATTATATTTTCATAATTTTCGAAAATTCATTGATCAATTTTTGATTTTTTGATCTGCAAATAACTTCATCAACATATATTTGTACTTTCAAAATATAGGAAGATGACTTTTTCTTTAATAACATTGGATCCTCAATTCCTATTATAAAACCATTGGAAAAAATAAAAGAGTGTATCTTATTATACCATGACCTTGGATATTTTTTAATTCTCGATAGAGCATAGGTAAGTCTAGATGTAAAATTGTGAAAATGAGGATCTTCAAAAGCATGAGGTTGTTCTAAAAAAAGCATCATCCCTTAAAAATACATATTCCAAAACATATTTTACATCTATATGATATAGTTTAAAATTATTATATATTGTGTATTATAGAAGGATTCTGATAGCTTGTAACACAGTTATTGGAGAAAAGGTTTCTTCATAATCTATTCCTTCTTCGTGATTTTATACTTTAGACACTAATCAATATTTATTTCTAGTTATTACACCATGATCATCTTGTTAGTTTTTTAAATCCATTTTTGTTCCAATTAAAGGATAATTTGAGGATTTTTAACTAATATCCACACATTATTTATTTTATACTAATTAAACTATTATTGCATATATAAGAACCAATTTTCACCTAATTAGTCTTATTCTAGAATGCTAAGTTATAGTTTGGACAAAAAAGTAGATAATTAACCTAGATTTCACATTTTTATTCCACTTATTAATCCATATAATTTTCCAATATCCTTTTTTAGAGGATGGTCTTTAATATTTCTAGGTATTCTAGGAAACAAACTTTAAATTTTACTAGTTTTAACCCCTAATAGAATTTTTTAATGTATTAAAGTTCTAATTAATAACATTATTATTTTTAAAGAGGGGTTCATGTCTCATATATTTGAGGTAATCACTTTTATCATTAGTTTTAATAATTTTGTGATAAAAAGGATCACTTCCATAAAACCTCACATGAGTTGATTCTTCCATAATAGTTATCCTTTTATTAAAAAATATATAAAATTTTGATGTAGTAGAGTAACCTATGATGATAACATCATTAGAATTTGGATTAGACTTCCCAAGATTATCCTTGGTGTTTAAGATGCAAACCTTTAATCCATGTACATTGAAGTATAGTACCATTGGTCTTCTGTGATTCCCTAACTCAAAGTTGATGTTGTTAGAATTATGTTTATAAAAAATGATTTTTTAATAGCCTTGACCCAAAAATTAGTGGGAATGTTACATTCACATAACATAGTATTAACAATTAATTAAAAATTCCTATTCATCCTTTCAACAACACCATTCTAATGAGATGTCATGGGGAAAGAGAATGTATGTTTAATTATTCTATTAGATAAATAAGAGTTAAATCCATGATTCTCACGTTCACCTCTATGATCAATTCCAATATATGTGATTTTATTAACATTTTTATTTTGTATAAGTTTATAGAAATCAATAAAAATAGAATATTTTTAAATTTTGAGTCTTAAAATGTAATCCTGGATAGATCTCAATAAATTCATTAACATGAAAATTCAAAAAATATTTTCTATCAATAATTACATTTTTAGTATGTCCAAATAAATCAATATGGATACATTTAATAGGTCTATCTTTAGTAAACCCTTCAATTACATTAAATGATGACTTGTGTTATATTCCGATTTGGCATGAACCAAATATATTATTTTTATAAAAATTCGGGTTAGGAAAGTAATAAACATAATGTTCTTGTATAGATTTTTAAAGGAATAAACATTGAGTGCTCTGTTATTAAGTCTTCTATGAAAAATCCATGATTCATAAATTTTATCTTTTAATCAACTTACTATATTTCTACAAAATGATTTATGATCTAGGGTTTAAACAGTATTTGTACTAGGTTATTTAGACATGAGAAGTTGTTCATTGAGAACTAAATTTGAATTTTTAGAAAAACAAATAGAACAGCCATCATAATAAAGTTTTTAAATACTCATCAGGTTGTGGTTTAATCCTTTATCCTAGAGAATATTTTCAATACAACTATTCTAATGATTTTCAACCAATACAATTCAAATTATCTTTACATTTTGATTTTCACCAAAAGTGGCATATCCTTCATAAATTTTTGATAGTGAGTAAATATTTTAGAAATCACCACTCACATGTCCTGAACCACCATTTCCCAAAAACTATTTTGAAGGGTTGTTCATGTGGTTTATTCCTTACAACGAAAAATAAAAAAAGAATTTTGTGGTACCTATCATATGTTTTGTCTAGAAATTTTAGTTATAAGTGAACTATATATCTAGTAGTATTATATAAATAAAACATTGATATTTTTTAAAATCTTTTGAAAGAAATGATTTTTTTAACAAAAAAATTATGTATTTTTTAAATCGAAAATATTGGAAAAACTCTCTACTTAAACATAATTAAAAGTGGTAACTTCTGAAAGATCATTGTTCTTATAAATAGTAAAATAATATTTTTTATTCAATTTTTAATTTTCACCATTACATCTTATTGAAAACTTTTCTTTTATGATTTTATTTCACTAAGGATTTTTTTTATGTAATACTCTCACATTTTAAAAACATATGCAACATCATTGATGTTTTGAAACTCCTTTTGTAGGTTTTTTATTGATATAACTTGTTCTATATACAAAGTACTATATTTTTTATATCTTATTTATTGAATCTAAAATCTGTTTGTTCAGGTTTTCCTCTTCATGAAAATTTTTATTATAACATTTCATAAGGGGATTATTTTTATTCTTCATGATTTCATACTAGGTTTACAACATAGTGAAATACTGATTTCATTATTTGTATTAGAGGTTTTCATTTTTTGATTCATCCTCTTAGTCAGAAGAGTAATAAGAATATACCTCATATGACTATGCCAAAATGAATATGTTGTCCTTTTGATTAAGAACATCAACTATGACCCTAAACATGATAATTCAATAGTATATACAAAATCACTCCACGTGGGATTCATTTCATTCATATATTGATTCTTTATTCCAGACTTCTTGATGTAATTATTTTTTTTATTTCAACATCATTAATATCTGGACAATCAATCTTGATTTGTTCAGAATTTTTTTCATTCATACAACCTTAACTTGTTCATATTTTCACCATTTTTATTGTACTTATTGAAAGGTCATTGAGAACCTCTTCTCTTATTGTAGAATCTTTTGAATTTTCATGGAATCTAGTAAACTCGTCATTTGATCGAGAATTTATTAAGGAATATTCTTTATATTATTTAGAGATTCGAGAGATTTTACTTTTCTTGTCATCTTTAGAAATAGAAAATTTCATGTTACTATTTTCTATTTTGATTATCTTCTGTTCTCTAACACCAAATTCCATTTTATCTTCATACATCATGAGAGATCAAATGATATCATTTTTTATTAAATTTTTGACGTCGATAGATTTTCTAATAGTAGCTAATATTCCTCTCCACATAGATGGTAATACTATGAGAACATTCAACAGTTGTTATGCATCAGTGATTGGTGTTCCTAGAGTAGCAATTCTTTTCAAAATCTTAGATAGCATTCTTTTACGTTGATTAATGCTCTCTCTTTCATCCATTTTGAATGTGTTGAAATTTAGATTAGTTGTATCATATCTATGAGATTTCTCATTTTTAGTAACCTAATATGAAATTATTATAGTGGTCCACATTTCATGTGATGTTTGACATTAAGATATTTTGTTAAGAAAATATGGTCCTGACCCACAAGTGATTATATTCATAGATTTGGAGTACAGAACATAATTTTCTTCAACTGAAGTATCCCATGTTTCATGTTCTATTTTATGAATTGTATAGGGATTATCTACTTGGAGGTAAAATTTTGAACATGTATTTTCATATTGATTATCATGTGAGCATTCCAAAAACAATTTTTTCCCATTAATGTACAAATCTCCAACCATGGGTATACCTTCTCAGTTATCTTCCATAACATCCATTTGAATATATATTTTGAATTTAACCATTCGAATCCAAGAATTAAAGATTCATATGACATAATACCAATTTTCACTTAGATTATAATTATCCAAATGAACTATGAGGGTTGGTGAGTTGAGTTCCAAAAATAATATTTGATAATAGACTGTCATCATTAAGGTATCTGAGTTCAAATATGTTTTTATGAATGTATGTAGTGTAAATATGATATGAAATAGAAAAAATGAACATATATATTTATATTGGTTACGGTAATATAAATACACTAGTCTACTCCACCAATACTCCACTCTTTGAGTTTCCAGATTTTCCCTAAAGCAACCCTTTTACCGAGGGATCCTAGCTGAGTATAAGATTTTTTCACTAATTAAAATTGTACATGAGATTTCAATTTTTCCATCCCTTCATAAGGATTATCCATGACCTTAATACACTAACTTACACTGAGTATCAATGAAAAAAGTCGTAAAAGGGTATTTGGAGATACTATGAAATAAACAGTTGTAAGAAGAAACAGACAATAAATGAATATTCGTCTAGGGAGGATGATTGTTTTCAAGATTTATATTGGGGACATCTTTATATAAAAAAGATAAAATTTTAACCATTTTTCTCAAGAAATATTTTGATTTGATTTAGAGTAAGCACACACTTCTCAGTTTTCCACTTCGTGTAATCTCTTTTAATATAGCCGCTAACTCCTCTATTTATATCTCTTATTTTAAATTTTACCCATATAATTACATCGGTTAACTGGATAATATATATAGGAAGTGATAGATATTTGATAAGATATTATTTTAATGATATTCATCCATTTATTCCAAATATTGAATTTACATATGTAATAGTCATTTCAGAGAGGTGATTATTTTTTGGATATTTGTATTTATAGTAACACAATATGTACATTAATTAAATAAAAAACATTTTATGATAGAACGAAATCTTGGAACTCAATTATCAAAATAAATATGACAGGTAATATTGAATATATTTATGTAACATATAGTTCATTTTTCATAAGATTAATTTATAAAGATAATTTGTAAGATAAAATATTTCTCAAGTATTTAATGTGTAAAAGAAACTGATTTTCATCTGGCATAGAAGTATTTTTTATAAAATATAAAAGGGGATGAAGTGTAGTGTATGACTAAAAAAATTATTATGACACTTCATAAGATTTTATTTTACTAATTTCCTTAAGATAATTCAATCTATTCATTGTTAGTATGATAATGTTTTCTCAATAATATATATTATAAACCATTAGTGTATGATATGGACAAGTAATGGTGGTATTTTCCCTGATTCTCATAAGATAATATTTTATGATGTAATATAAAATTTCATCATAAAACCTTCAGATTCATAGAATAATGAAGTTAATCATTTCATTCAATAAGATAATGTGACTTTATCATATAACAAATACTTTTTACTTCATAATATAAATACATAGAGAATGAATCATTGGATAAGTTCTTTTGATATTATTTGAGACACATAAGAAAAAATTGTTAGAATAATAGTATGGATTTTGTGGAGCATTAAAAAAACTAAAATGAGATATGTTGAAACAAAATAATCCCATCCAAAAAATATGATCTAGGATTATTAGTGCTTGATGTTATAGCTCAAATGTGGGTATCAAGCTAGCACACATCATGATAGGACTCCAGCCAACATGGGATGTCTGGGATTAGGTTGGAATCCTCCTCATGGTGGGATGTACACAATATAAACTGTGCATGGACACTTAGAGGAGGTGGATGGGTTTAATTTATTTGATTCGGTATTTTATGGTTTTATTCAATTTATGTGTTTTTTAGAATTTTGTTGTTTTAGAAATAATTTTAGGGTCATGAATTCTGGGTTTCTCTTGTGTTTCTTAAATTTTGAATCATTATTCCAACTTGGTGACTACTTGTGAAACTGTAGGAAGTGGCCATAGAAAATTCCCACACACCTATTGATCATGTATTAGTGAGAGTTATGTTTCAATCTATCTAAGATTTAGATGAGGAAGTGGTATCTAGTCCTTCTCATATCAAGAAAACTAAACAAGATTCAGAGAAGTTCTATGATTAGATTTCCTAATAAATAATCTTCCTTCATTATGGGGTAGATCAGACCCCAAGGAAGCTATATAGTGGATTGAAAAGATTTCAAGAATCATCATGTTTCTTGAGGCACATGATTTTTTTGAGTAGAAATGAACTTCATTCATATTGGAAGGCCTCTTTCATTGGTTTTGGGACTCAGTGATAATGTATAGGAATCAAGGAAATATCATATGGAATGATTTTGAAGAAATTTTCTATGAGAATTATTTCCATAAATCCTTAGCCATCACTAGTATTCATGAGTTTCTAGATCAGAAGTAAGGAGATAAAACCATGTTGAAATATCCCAACCATTTTGTAGAATTGGTCATTTTTACACCTAAGGTGGTTTTTAATGAGAAAATAAAGGATCAAATGATAGAAATGAGGTTTTTTTTAGATATTCAATCCAAGGTATTTCAGTATAATGTAAATACAAATGCTGAGAGGGTTGATCAAGCCTTTATGGTAGTGATTGATCGCACTATTAATTATTGTTTTTTGGGATCATCTTTAGAAGTGGTCCATGGGGTTCATGGAACATATAGGATGGAAATGAAGCATGAATAACATGAGATTAAGGGAGGTGGTTGGTCTCATTATCTGTTGAAACTAACTTCACCTGTAACTTCTAGTGTTAGGTTTGTCGTGTGCCATATGTGTGGGACATCCTGACACATATAGATTGTCCGTTCAGCTTCACCATGTTTATGTCACTAGTATGGACCTATGGATAACCTACAATGGTTTTGTAGAAATGAACTCCCATTTCAAGGTGGTGTAGGTTCCTTGTCCATTAGGTTTTCAAAAACAAATCAGGACCATCTTGAATTGTGGGTTCTAGATTTCATGGTCATGGTGAATGGGATGGATCTACTACTAGAAAGAGTCAGGTTAAGGTAGATCCACAAGTTATTAATCATTCTTAGGACCAAAAAGAGATAAGACACATTCATGCTATAGATCAGGTTATTCTAGAATTGGATTCATAACCTATTATTATTCATGTTACAGTTATTATTGTAGCATCTATAGATATCATTTTATTTGATATGAGTGATTGTAATTATTTTATTCCTCTTCATCTTTTGGAATGGATGGAATTACCAACCTATAATATTTACCATCAATGGAGTTGGTTTTGACACATTAAAATGATAGGGAATAGAGATTAAAATTTCCTTCATGTTCTCTTATTCTATCAGGATTTTAATTTAAATGAGATTTCTTAGTGTTGGAGATGGATAATTTCGACATGATCCTAGGCATGGAATGGATGGTGGATTTAAAGGATCACGTCGATTTTTATCCCTAGTGAGTAGATTTTATGGAAACTAATTTGAGTACATTGTTCTTCCAAGGTGAATGATATCTACATACAGGGAGAGTTTTACCTCAACCTCTAGAGTTGGGAAGATTTATTTTCTAGGTATCCTCTCTTATGCTAGAGAATGGTGGTAGAGGTTTTGATATTGGGATGTCTCTTGGGGTAGATGAATTTTCAGTGGTGTTTCCAATCAATTTCTTAGGGTTACCCTTGAAGAGGGATACTGATTTCACTATCAACATTATTCCAAGAATATAAAAAATATCTTCCCAATCACACCGTTTGGGCCCCACCGAGTTGATAGAATTAAATATAATCCATTTTGATTTTGAATACAAAGGATTAATTCACTTAATATCCTCTCCTTGAGATGCCCCGGTTCTTTTGTTCTAAAATATTTGATGGACCCATCCAATTATGCATTGATTACAGGATGTCTAACAATGTCACTTTCAATAACAAATAATATATTCCCCACATTGATGACATTTATGATCATATCAATAGGTCAAGGAGGTATTCAAATATGACTTATGATCTGGGTACTATCATGTTCGAGTTAGAGAGTAAGACGTTACCAAGAAATCCTTATGAAGAGGATGTGACCCCCTTGGGTATTTTTCATGCATAATTTTTTGACCAATTATCCAATGATTTTCATAGATCTTATGAATTAGGTGTTCCACTAGTATGTCAAATCCATTTTAATGGTGTTTTTGAATAACATCATGGTCTTCTCTAGGTCAGAGGAAGAGCATGTGACGTACTTGAGGATTTTATTATGCACTCTTTAGGATCACTTACTTTATGAAAATTTATCCATGTAAACTTTTTGGATTCCTGAATTCATGTTTCTAAGAAATGTGATCTCATAATGCAGTGTTTCAGTAGAACTAAAGAAAACTAAAAAAGTGATGTCATGGGAGAAATCGAGGAATTTCTAAAGATCTGGAGCTTCTTCTTCCTGACAAGATATTTTAGGTCTCTTTAGGAACATCTATCATATAACATCTCCCATGATCATTCTTAACCAAAAACGATTATGGTTTGAATGGATCCCAAAAATGTTAGTCATTTTTTTAGGATCTCAAGAATTTGATGACCACTGCACCTAATTTACACATGAAAATATTTTGGAAGGGATAAATGGTCTACGATAATTCTTCAAGTATAAGTCTTGGGTGAGTGTAGATGTAGGATGATAATGTGGCACTGTATGTCTTTAAAACAATCTGACCACATGAGGGAAATTATGTATCACATGACATTGAACTGGCAGTGGTGATGCATTCATTGAAGAAGTGGAATCATTATCTCTCTAGATAGAAATTTGTATTCTATAGTATTTTAATAACTTTTCATCAGGGAATATACCAAATATTGGTATGTATATCCGTTTCACAAAAAAAACTACTTTCTAATGTCATGACTTCTTTAGAGATTTCTACTCCTACATCGATATAGAATGAAGGGATGTTAGTGTCTCCTTATATGGATTTCTCCTCATAATGTTTCACTTTGTCCTGGTGTCCCTCATAGATTTGATTCATTGTTTTGGAATTTCATTCCTAGTTCCATCTCTTTATGGAGGAGAGTTAATTATGCTTCTTCTGAAAGAACATTCCAAAGTGTAAAGTCAGGGAAGAAAACATCGGTTGGAGTATATGGTAACATCAAGCATGTCGAGGAAACTTTGGAAGCTCAAAAATTAGTCACTAGTATTATTCCTCGTAATAAACCTTCTTGAGGGTGTAGAATCTATTTTTATCTCACATATATTGTGGGTGTCTTATGTTGGATGCTTGTATTGGATGTATTACTCCTCTTCCCATGTTCAATACACGATATATCGCATGTTTAACACCGTTGAGAGACAGATTAGATGGATCAGAACACCAATGAGAGTGGATCGGATTGGTACATCCCTAGGAGGTGGCACCTGATATTTTTTCCTACTGGATGGATCAAAATTACCAATTGTTATGGACCTAGAATACTTTTTCCCAAAAATGGAATATTTCACACCATGATGGATGATCTTCTCATCAAAAAGGATGAATCATGGAAGGGCACCCCAAAAAAGGGGGACACCTAGCTTTACCATTTACTTGGAAAGGGATCAAAACCCCCATAGTCATAAAGGGAATGGTTTCAGGATTTCACATGGTTCACAACCCCTTAAAATAGGGGAACTCATTGTTAGATATATATGATGTGTGTGGATTATAAATTTTTAGCTTCTAAATTGATTCAAAGAGAAATGGTGTGAATGGGGATGGCATGGTTAGTTTCCCGCATGAATTGAATGAACTCACAGGGATGTAGATTCCCAGGTAGGAATAAAAATGGATGATGGATGATTGTCTTATGTGGGTGGAATTAAGAAGGTGGGACCGACATAAAGGTTATGGTGTTGGTATTGAACCTCTAGGAGGCTTCCTATGTACAATATTTTAATGGAAGTGATGAAATTACATGCATTTTAGGATGGTGTGATGAGACACCTAGAGAGTAGGCTCATCAGAATGGAGGACATGGATAAAGACCCAAAAAATGTAGAACCTTTGGGTTGGGGCCTGATTGTTTACAAACACAATGGCTATAGGGGGTGACTAAGATGGGAACAGATGAGGGGAATGCACCCTAAGGAGGCTTCCTATATACCGTCTTTGAAAGGTAGGGATCAATGTTCTCATAGTTCAGGAGTGGTGGAATAGAATCGGAGTATACAAAAATAACTATTACCTCGAGACATTCCTGAGGATTACACATGGTCAACGACCCTTCATAAGAGGGAAACTCTTGGATGGAGGAGTAGGATGAAGCATAGTGCTTCTGGATGGTTATTTTCCTGGGTGAATGGATCATAACACCTCAGGAGGTGGATCTAGGATATGTGCCCCCAAAATGGAATATGTCACATTCAGAGGGTATTTACCTTGGAGGGAGAACCATAGTTTATTATTTTCTGGGATTTAAACTCATAGTTTCATTGTATTCACCCAAAAAGGATCAAAACCCATGTATTTCAAATCCTGTAGTTAAATGTCTTACATGAAAAATGAACTCGTGTGAAGAGTCCAAACATGTATATTGTGAGGAATGATTGGGCTGGAAATCTAATTGGATTCCTACTTACCCTATTTTAAAGGTAGGGATCATAGAAAACATAGTTCTATGGAGATGTGAAAGGGTATTACACATGGATAGTGGCCCAAATTTGATGTCATGTTTGTTGCTTACTCTAAGACCACTTTAGTCATTTATTGTGAGAAACAAGAGGCAGTTGTAGACGAGATTATAGTGTCACAAAAGTGTAATGAAAATGGATTGTGTAGGGCTTACATATTGTTGTTTCCCATGTGAGATAATTATTGGGGATTAATCTAGAAGGGAGGTCTGATAAGGTGATTCATGGGGTATGTTGAGATTGAACAGGGTGCACATGGTGAAAAAATGGAAAGGGGGTGATAGAGGGTAGACTAAAAAAAGGAAAGAAAAAGGTTTCTGATCCCATTCTCCCTATGGTCAACTAAAGTATTCCACGCATGTGGAAACTGACAGTTTAACATCATTTATTGGGGATATGGATTCTTGGTTGTTTTTCATCTTGTATATCGTATGATGAGGACTCATTCCTCATACATTGGACTTATATATCAAGTACCAACCCACACATTGGTAACAGAAGGAATAAGAAATTCTTGGTGGGAGTGATATTGAGGAGTGGTCAATTGAGGGTCCCATGTTAGTGTATCTATTCGAAGAGGCCAAAGTTGTGAGCATACGTATCCGTGGAAGCATAATGTAGGAAAATTCAACATAAAGAACCACTTGAGGAACCATGGAATCACTTCATGTGAGCCGGGAGGGCTGTACAATAGATGGTTTTATTAGGAAGATGTATTCTCTATGATGATATTCATAATGTACTGGTGCTTTGAGAAGAGGGAGAGCTTTACCAAGGATGTTGGTTCAAGAAGTAAGGAAAAAAGGGTCTCCAAAAAGTGAAAATCTTCACAAAACATGGCATCCCAGCTAATTAATGGAGTCTACATGTTCTTGCAGGGATATTTGCGAAGGATGAATGATCCATCAAGTCCCAATTACTAAAAAGGGACTCCTAACTTTGCGATAGTTATGGGTTTCATGATGGGAATCCAAAAATAAAGTGGAGGTAAATATGAATAAAGGGAAATATAGTTAGCGGTGCTCAAATACCATCGATGATGCATCTCTTCACTGGTTTGGGGAGATGAGGGTGGTTCACTAAATGAGAGATAAGAAGTTTATTTTTGGGGTATAGATCTGTTGGGGTGGGGCTGAGCCCCCAATTTATTCTCATCTGGTATTATAATTCTCAGAGGCGCTTTATCAAGTCCTAAGGAGTTTGAAACTGATGTTGATGCTACTGAGGATTACTGTATAGAGAATGATCCTGAAGAATGTCATGCAGTCATTTCTTTTATAGATGAAGTTGAATACCATGTGGTACATAGGAATATCAGGCCATTATATCTGTCTAGAAAGGTCAATGACATAGATATCTGGCGAGCCATCATTGATAATGGAAAAAGGGTCAACCTCATTCCCATTCTTACACTTCATTGATTGGGCCTGACTGAATCTGACATATCTCCTTCTACTTTAATGCTGCAAGGATATGATAAGAATGAACAAGAAACTCTGGGAGAAATTACACTTAGAACTCAGTTTGGAGATCTTGTGTCTAATTCAGATTTCATGGTTGTTCGTTAGGACACATCCTTCAATATTCTGCTTGAAAGGCCTTAGTTTCACCAATATGCATCCATACCTTCGTCATAACCTCAGTGTCTGAAATACTATTTCAATGGTAAAATTGGGACATTGTATGGTGAAAAGGATCTATTAAAAACATGTGGATCTCAAAACATTGAGGCAAAATTTTGTCAGAAAAAAGGAACAAAGTCCATGATGAAGGAGATAACTAGAGTTAATGCACCAAATGGACTGGAAAATATTCCATCAAATACCTTCATGCATATGAGTACAAATTATGTTCAACCCATTAATCATATTGAAAGGGTAAAACCAAATCCAAAGACTTATCAAGTAATTTCAATAGTGTCAATTGTGGAAATTGGGCCTGAAAACATGAGATAAATTATTGATACACAAAGCAGTGATGGAAGCCTGAATGGAGATGTTTTCATTTCATCATCTGAACCACAACAGGCCTCTACTTCATCGATCAGAGTATAATAAATTGTTGCAATGCTATGGAAAGGCAAAGATGTTGATTCTCAATCCATTAATCCTTCTTTATTACCATATGAAGACCTTTCGTCATCAGTAGGATTAGATATAGTGGAATTTTCTTCAGGATGTTCAAATATAGATTTTTCCCCTAACACTGGATGTTTTTCCTCATCATCTACAATGAAAGTGTATAAAGAAGAGGTAATAAAAAATGAATAAGAAGAGGAAGATCTTGGGGATGCTCCTCCATCATTTGAAGAAGGTGTCTCTAACAACGAGGATGAACTCACAGAAATAAATTCGGGAACATAAGATGATCCACGCCCCACTCTAATTAGTGAGGCCATGACCTCTAAAGGGAAAGAGGTGTATACATCCTTTCTAAAAAAACATCGAGATATTTTTTGGGGGAATTATACAAGAATTCCAGGTCTTAATCTTGATGTATCCACCCATCATTTGGGTTTTCCAGAAGAGCATAATAGATTTAAGAAACTAGAAAGGAGAACACATCCACCTCATGCCTCTAAAATTGATGCTGATGTTGATAAGATTATAAAGGCTATCTTTGTAAGGGGAGTTCATTATCCCAAATGGATGGACAATATTTTCTGAGTGAAAAAGATGGATGCAAAAATTAGAGTCTACATTGATTTCAGAGATCCTAACAGGAATTGTCCTAATGATGATTTTCCAGTCCTGATTACAGAAAATCTAATTGATGCAACGACTGGATATGAATCTCTTTCATTTATGAATGGTTACTCTGGGTATAATCAAATCTGAATGTCCCTAGAGGACGAATAATCCTCAACCTTCAGAACCCCTCAAGGTGTGTTTTGCTAGCAAGTAATTCCCTTTGGCTTAAAAAATGTTGGTGCAACATACCAACATGCCATGCACCATATCATTAGACCCTTCTTAGAGATATTTGTTGAATGTTATGTGGATGATTTGGTAGTCAAATATAGATACTTTTCTAATCATTTGAAAGATTTGGAAACCATATTCAATAAACTTCGACAACACAGTTTGAAGATGAACCCCTTGAAATGTGATTTCGGGGTAACCTCGGGAAAATTACTTACCATTGTTGTATTCCATTTTGGTATTGAAGTTTATCCTAAGAAAAACAAATAAATCTATGATATTTCACCTCCTCAAAATTTAAAATTATTTAGAGGACTCCAAGGAAACTTGGCCTATATTCGGCGTTGTATCGCCATTTTGGTAGACAAGTGTTTATGCTTCACCATATTAATGAACAAGGGTGTCACTTACCAATGGAAGGAAAATTTCCAATAATCATTTAATACCCTCATTAAATATCTCTTGAGTCCACTAGTATTGATTCCACCTATTGAAGGAAGACCACTTATTCTCTACATGAAAGATTTAGAGCAATCACTAGGTTCCTTACTCTCTCAAAAGAATGATGTTGGGAATGAAAATAGCCTTCATTATATCAGTCGAACTATGCATGGTGAGGAAACTAGGTATTAAAGTATTGAGAAGTTCTTCCGGGAATTAATCATTTCAGTTCATAAATTGAGACACTACTTGCAACATCATGGGGCCCAATTGGTATCTCGTAATAACCCGCTCAAATTTATACTCAGTTTTCCTATGCTTACAGGACGTCTGGCATGGTGGGTGGTTATTTTACAACAATTGGATATTTAGTTTGTACCTCAAAATGCAATACAAGGCCAAGATCTAGCGGATTTCCTTACTGAGCACCTATCTGTGGAAGATACATCATTTAATACAGAACATCCTCAGGAAGAAGAATTCTCTATTCAAGATAATTCCAAAACATGGGAAATGTATTTTGATGGTGCATCTAGAAGTTCAATAGAAAATATAATGGAAAATCCTAAACTCAACAAGATTGGATTATGAATTGTCCTTATTTCACCAGAAAAGGAAGTATTTCCTTATTCTTTTATATTATCGGAAGGTGGTACCAACAATGAAGCAGGATACCAAGCACTTATCGTAGGTTTGGAATTGTCCCATCAGGTGAAAATGGATCATTTGAAGGTAAAAGGTGATTCAAAATTAATAATCAAACAAATCAATGGGGAATATTATATCAAAAAAGAAGAGTTAACCCCTTTGTGTTATTACATCAGAGGGTTAATGGATAATTTTCCCTCAGATCCAACATTTTCTTATATCCCACGATCATAAAATACTCATGAATATGCACTAGTTAATGTAGCTTCAGCCATTGCAGATCCAAATCGGGATGAGACATTTATCAGCATATCCCATCACTGTGTGGTCTCATCTTTTGTTAAAACCAGAAGAGTGGAAATTAATGAAATTAGCCCTATTTCTAAACTGTATGGTCATACCATGAGATGGAAAACATTCATCATGGAATATAATAATAATTGGATACTTCCAACAGACAAGGCTGAGAAAGAATAGATCTGGTGATGAGCGGCCAATTTTACTCTTTATGATAGTCCAAACCACAAAATTATTCTTTACAAGAAAGGATTTGATGGAATTGTCTTCATATGTATTGATGGGGAAGAGACCACAACTTTCATGAAAGAAGTACATTCAGGAGCTTGTGGTGCCCATCAATCTGGGCATAGACTCTCCAATCTGATATGAAGGTTTGGATACTTTTGGCCATCAATGACACAAGATGGTACATAATTCACTAAAAAAGGTCATCCCTATCCAGTGCATGCCAAATGCATTCATCAACCCCCATATTTGTTACAAACAACTAAATATTCCTGGCCATTTTCCACATGGGGAATGGATATAGTAGGGCCTTATCCTCCAGCCACGGCAAAGAAGTTCCAGTATATTCTCATAGCTACTCACTTCTTCTCTAAATGGCCCGAGGTAATACCTCTCAAGGAAGTCGAAGCCAGAAGCATTGTTAGTTTTGTAAAAACTAATATCCTCACCAAATTTGGCGTCCCTCATACTATTTTTACGGACAATGGAACTAATTTTTGTTCTTCTAAAGTAACAAAAATTGTATCAGGAATATAATATCAAGTCCAACCATTCATCTCACTATCATGCAATGGACAATGGACAGATAGAGGCCTTCAACGAGACTCTATAAAATATAATCCAGAAAATGGTGGATAAAGATAATAAATGATGGCCTGATAAACTTTTGAATGGTTTATGGGATTATCGGACAACTACCCATTCTGCTACCCAAGTTACTACTTATCCATTGGTATATGGAACTAAATAAGTTTTTCCAATTTAAATACAATTTCCTTCACTTAGAGTTGCAATCTGTGATCAATTTCCTATAGATGAGAGGTCCCAGAAAGGGTTCAATGAGTGGGAGAGATTATATGAGAAAAGACTGCATACTTTGCATTATTTAGAAGTCTATCAGAACATAATAGTGCGAGATTTTAATAAGAAAGTTTTCCTTCATTCATTCCTTCAAGAATAATGGGTATTGGTCCTTATGAATCCGATGATACCAGGAAATAAACCTCCAAAACATTAACCAAAATGGGAAGTACCTTATTCCATACATAAGTTCTATTCAAATGGAGCCTATTCCTTAATGCCAATAGATGGAGAGTTCATTACAACTCTAACCAATGCGAGATTTTTGAAGAAATAAATTGGGTAATTATATAAACTCGTACTCCTTGCAAGACATTAAATTGCACAGGACCATGCCCTTGTTTCAAGACATTAAACTACATAACAACCATAAGTGTCCATGCTATATGACATTAAAGTGTGTAGCATCTTCGTCCTTGTCACATGACGTTAAACTGCATGACATCATTTGTACAACTAACGTTTTCACTATAAGAAGTTAGATGTTTCCACACGCAAATGTCATTGACATCATCACTACTCCTTAGCAGTACATGAGTCTCTCACTTTCCTATGTCGAAATCAGATCTGCATGGAGACCATGTTTCAAGAACTATGTATGTCTTGATTCTCATTTTCAATGAGATACATAGAGATGCCTAAATCTCCAATTTTGGGCCTATCCACAATCAAAAAATCTTCTTATTTTCTTTTCTCCTCCAGTATATGAATCGGATCTATACAAAGTGTTTCCCTAAGATATAAGATTTTGTCCATATACCATTTTATGTCTTAATGATTTACCATTCTTTCATAACATGGTAAAAGCCCCCATTCTTCATGTCAATCTTAGCGTGCGTAATGATTATTTAAAGAATAACTTATGGATTGATTCTAATTTATTTTGAGATACATTGAGATGCTTAGACCTCCAATCTTGGGCCCAACCACGATAAAAACCCCATTTTTTCTTGTATAAGAAAAAAATCTTCATTGGAAATGTTTTAAGAAATGTGAAGGAATTGATCCTTTCCCCAGTAAGATATATAGTGGAACATGATTTTTATCCCTTAACCTAGTTACAATATGTCTTTTCCTTTTAAATCAATTCATTTTCGTCCTTACTGCATGATGTTAAACTTCATGTAAATATAAAACCCCATTCTTCATCTATTTCACCATTGTATTATAAAAGAGACCGTTACTACTCTTTGTTTCTCACATCGATCATAGCTTAAGTAAGATTATCAATTGATTAAAATGTTTCTTTATATAAGTAAGGCGTTTTAATTCCTTATAGAGGTGAAAATTTCCACACTGCATGACTTAAAATTGCACAGTATAATGTCTTCACTACATGAATTTAAACCGCATAGTATAATGTCCACGTTGCATGTCATTAAACTGCATATCATATGATTCATTCAGAGGAAACGAATTATGGCTATATTTTACATATGAGTCAGATCTATGTAAAGGATGTCAAACTCATGGCCAATAATGGTTCAAATATTTCTCGTGTATATTGAACATAAATTCTTTCCATATTTCATACACTTAATTGTGAATATTTTCAGATCTTCATAATATTTCTTACATTTTATGTTAACAGGGTTTCTAATATCTATGATCTCTTTTGCATGACTATGAAACATGTTCCCTTAGGTGGCCTTACATAAGTTACCCACATAACAAGCATGTCAGTCAAAAGATGTCACTATTTGGATATGCATCATATGCCCTAGTTGTCCCTTCATAATACATCCCCCATAACAGGGTTTTTATGTAATGGTAACTTCATACTTGGTTATAGTATCTTTGTACCCTTTAATCTTTGATGACAGTATACAGGAATTTGTTTTTTAAAACAGTCATTCAAGTATACTTGTCCCATTATCTTTTTCATAATATGAAAGTTTTCAAGACCATGGGTTATACATTTCCCTCACCATGTGTTCCATTCAATATGAAATAACCTTGAAAACACCCGGCCACATATTATATATTGTTTCTATTATTGGTCCTAAATGTATAACCTAAAACTACAGAAACCATATCTCTTACATTTGGGTCAGACCTTCGTAAAAGTATTATTCATCATATTATTTAGAAATCTAGGTTGGAAATACCCCATCTATATTCAGTTACCTTTCTCCATAAACTAAACTCTATTCTTCGGAAAATCTGAATCTCTTTAAACATACTTCGTCTTTTGGAAATAGAAAGTTTAATTTATAAGAGATATTTTGCCTGACTATGCAACACATGACCTTAGGCGGCCTTGCGAAAATTGACTACATAATAGGCATGTCTACCAAAAGATTCCATTATTTAGCTATACAACATATGTCCTAGTTGGCTCTTCATAATACAACCCTCATAACAGTATTTTTCAAATAATGGTAACTTCGTTCTTGGTAAAGACATCATCTAATTCTTTTATCCCTTTTCCCATATCATTCCTCAGTTTCATAAATTCCCAAATCACAGTATATATTTGTTCCTTACTTACCCGTATATGATAGTATGTTTCGAAACAAATATTTCAAGAAATTGGGAAAATTGTTTTCTTAAATGTGACATAAAACTTTCTAGTACAATGTCCTCACTACATGAATTAAAACTGCATAGTACAATGTCCTCACTGCATGACTTAAAACTATTCAATACAATGTCCTCACTGTATGACATAAAACTGCATAGTACAATGTCCTCACAGCATAACTTAAAACTGTAGAGAACAATGTCCTCACTACATGACATAAATCTGCACAGTACAATGACCTCATTGAATGACATAAAACTGCACGGTATAATATAAAAAATTTCCCTTTCTAATAAATTTTAACTATTACTCGTACATGAAATTTTCATAGAAATGGTTTTCCTATTCATTACTTATGTCGGTCTAAAATAGCCCTTTTTCATTCTTAAAATTCCTTTCCTTGGAAAAACCACCTTCTGTGGTCTTGAGTCATCCAAATCTTATTTTTATTTTATCTATCAACAGTAAAATGCTAAAATTCAAAGAACACTTTTGTTTGACTATGAAACACTTTCCCTTAGGTTGCCTTGCATAATTTTCCCACATAATAGGCCTGCTAGTCAAAAGATGCCACTATTTGGCTATGCAGTATATGCCCCAGCTGGCCCTGCATAATATAGCCCCCATAATGGGTTTTTCATTTAATGGTATATTCGTTCATGGAAGGGAATCCCCTTATGCTGATACAAGTTTTAGATTTGGTGACCATAAGAATCATGCTTCAAGATTCCCCTTGGAAATATTTATAGAATATGAAAGCAATTCTTAGCATAGAGATTTTTTGGGATCTAATTTCAATTTTTATGGTCAAAGCTATTTCGACCCCAAATTTTAGCCCATTATATTATTGGTCCCAATAGCCTACGTAAAACAAAATCAATTAATGAATGTGAAAACATAAATGATTTAAGGAAAAAACTTTTCATTTATGAATGTTTTTTAAGAAGAAGCATCCACTAATTGGAATCTCTCTATTAAAGAGATTTTTTTACAAAAGTCTTTCTACGTAATTCCTCATTTTTTTAATAGCTTCTCGAGCCCCATAAAGTGATTGTTTGAATTTGTTTATCTAACTAGCCTCGCTCTCTTTAGCATGATGAAGTACTTCTTTAGAATCTACAATGGCTTTTACACATTATTTCTGGACTTCTACTAATAATATATGAAGCTAGTCAAGTTCCCCTATAATGATATATAACTCCTATTGAAGGCAAAATTGCTGAAAAATATTTTCATAAATTGTTTGCATCAGTCCCTTCATCTTTTCATTATGATTAGCCTCATCTTGGGGAAGTGCTACCTAGTACTCTTCAATTTTGATAGATAGTTTGGCTTTTATCAAGTCTTGTTGAAGCTTTTGCTCTTGCTCCCTCTTCCAGATAATATATTTCACCACAGTATGAATTTCATGGTATCCAAAACTGCCAAATATGAGTGTGATAAATTTGAGATGGAATTCATGGAATTCTTGAAGGTATTTCCTCAAGGGGAATCTCAGATATTATCTTTCTAATGTTTCTATATGCTCTGCGATGAGAAAAACAAAGAGCCTTATGAAGTTCTTGGTTTTATTCAATCATTGTCATTAGGAGGTGTATATTCTTGGACTAATTCACTTAAAGAAGTTCCTTGTACTATTTCTTCTTGAACAATGGATTCTACACCTTCAAATGTTGTTTGGGTAGATGCAGAGGCTTCACCTCTACACCTATCCATTGAAGTTGATAGCCCTATATGGGTAATAAAGAGTCATTGTTATTTTTAAGAGATAATAAAAGTGAATGGAATCAAAATATAAACATCTCTTACCTAGAAGTAGTTCAGCAGCTTGAGAAGAATCCTCCTCAATGTTCTCAGTTTCAGTAATTTTATTTGATATCTCTGGTTGAGGATTATTATCTTTAATATGCTCAGGATTTTCAGAGTGAATCTTAGGACGACCTGCTACCTCAAGATTCACTTGATCCAATGTCTCCACAATGGTAGGGATGACATTAATATCAACACTTCCTTCCACAGATGTTGCAAAAATGGCAACAGTTTCATTATATTGAACTGCATATTTCAATTCAACCATGTTTAACAAGTTAATCATAAGATGATTAACATGATTCATAATGAGAACTCACGTCCAGTTGATTATATATATGTAACTTCAACATCTTATAAAGCATCTGATATTTTAACTTGATCAAATAGTACGGAAAATGACATTCCACGGTTCATCATTTAATCCAATGATATCTTAAATCCTAGGTTAGCCTCACCTGTGGGAAATCTTTGAATGTTTTCTTCACAACCTTCCTCTGGAATCCTATGACACCGAGTAGCTTCTTCAGCAACAATTGTGATGTCAAAATCTGTTGTTTCCAAATGTTCTAGTGCATGTGATGAACCTAAATGTGTCACGTAATGGAAGTCAGATATTGTTGCATTGGATACTCTATGAAATATTATTGATTTACCAGAAGATTCCTCTCCTCTAATAACAGGAATTAGAGTAGTGCTGGGGAAAAATGTTAGTTCCTTTGAATTCAATGCATTTTTAGGAACCAGTAGATCTACAAGAATTTGTGTTTGCTCAGTAGCACCTTCTACATCTCCTTGAGTCTTATCATTGGTTTATTTCAAAGAAGAAATAGAAGAATACCCAGTAATCTTAAAGAGATTAAACACTTTTTCATGAATACAACTAAAATTCATGATTATCAGGGAGACGTACCACTGATAAGAAAGCGCTTTAACATGGTTTTCTTTCATCGATGTTTTTGTTTCATCATCTTTTTAGGAGGGATTGTATCATCGCCTAAAAATGAATATCGGTGATCCCAGTACCCTCTCTATTTCCTCCTCCATGGCCTATCTTCCAAGTGATATTTCTCCCAATTCACATGGTGATCAGATAGCTCCAAGAGTAGTGCCTCTAAGACTATATTATGTTGAAGGAATTTCTATGTTCTTTCCTTTACCCAACTGCATGTTAAGACAAAATTTCTCCTAAGAAACAATATTTTAATTAAAATTCATGTTGAAAAATAGAGGAAGATAAAAAATAAAGTAAACATACATCCTCATGATCTACAAAGTAATGCCATTCTTCGTCTAATGAAGGATTAATACCTTCGGTGGTACCACAATCTATCATTTCCTTTACCCGCTTTGTGGTAGAAATTGATTCATCAGTGGAATATATGAACATTTCCAACTCCCGAATATAGGTCCTTACCTCATTGGGATTATCCTTAAAAAAATTATTATAGAAGCATGCAAATCCCCTAATCATGGAATACACAGTCCTTCTCAAAGATCCATCCACATGGTCTCAGCATCATAGTATAGACTCTTCCATGTTAAAATAGCCTCCAGTCTTATATATTCATAATATATGTATGAGGTTTGTGATGTGGATATTACAACCTTGGACATGAGTTTTTTTCCAGTACCAGTTGTCAGAGATGAAGGATTGGAAAATGGAACTCGCTGCTCTTCAAAATGATGGTGACTAGAACTCCATGATAGAACTTCAGTAGGGATTGATGGAGTAGCTCTTTCTATACTAGTAGGAGGATTATACCTGGTGCAAGGTCTCTTTGTTGGATTTGGAGTATCATCACCTCCACTCTCTGATTCTTTCAAATCGACCACTGATGATGAATAATTATCTTCCAAGAGAAAGGGTTTCTTCTTTATGTTACTCTTTAACCCCACATGGGGATGACATGATTTAATACCCCTTCAGTGTATGATGCAAACTAGTTTTCGCCATACCAGATGGTTAATCTGTATACTGCATCAGTAATAGGTAAATTAAAACTGCCCCAGACTTCTCATCAGATGTCAACAACAATAGTTGTCGGGCAACCATTGGGTGCTGCTCTAGTCTAACATGCACTGTAGGGGATAAAATATTCTACTGTAGACATTTGAATTCATGTGAAAATCTATAAGGAACATATGCCTCACATATGATTTCGTTGTCGATTCTGGTGGCCAACACACCATCTCTATAAGATTGCGTATATGCTCTCAATTCCAAACAGGCAATACCATCATCAACAAATTGCCCGGTAGGCGGATATGTATTGGGAAAGAAATGAAATTCATTATGCATTCCCAACCTAACCTTGTTTTCATACACATTCAAATACAAGGGTGAAATACCAGAAAAGGATTGAACAAATGGTCAGAATGAACATCCAAAAACATGGACTCTACTTTGTACAGGATAAGTTCTAAAGTGAGTAACAATACATCCCCAACATAAGTCCTATTAATCATGGATAAAACAAGAGTAGCTAAGCCTACAATCATTTTCTCTGCTAGATTCACTGTAATAAAAAAGGTTCCCGGCATCACACCCACTTTGGAGTCTTGGACTAGTAATAAATATATGTTGATCCCCATGGATATGAAACCGGCCAGACATGTCTTTGCAGGAATTTTTGGGTTGATATCATATCCCCATTTTTCAAATTATCCCTTCTCCAATGTTGTCAAAAAGGTGTTAGGATTTCCCCTCTTATTTTCCCTTGGACAACTAGTTGGATGTGTAAAAGTGGGCCCCTTTTTCTTCTTCTTTCTTAAATATATTTCCAACCATTCCTCCAGATAAATGTCCCTCCTAGTGAGAGTTTTCGCAGTGATTGAATTATTGAGATTGTTAAATATGTTCGTCAACTCTCGTGCCAAATATGGAGTCTTTTCCGAGTCATTCCATGTCACCATGGGAGGAATAAACTCATTATACATATCTCCAAGGATTGGATCTCCAAAAAAAATTTAAATGTACCACAAACTGATACCTACCTCTCCATGTGTTAAATGGAAGGAATTAGTCTCTAGGATCCACTGACTTAATAACTCTATCACGAAATCATCATTTCAATATAGATAGGTTTTCACAACCCATACATCTTCATAAATCCTGAAGATTCTCAAATAATATAAAAATTCTATACATGTCTTTCTCACCCAGTATGCCCACATCCATGTGGATTTTACACCTCATCCTGGGCAGAAATACCAACTTTTCTTCCAACTATTGGACTGGTCTATCTAAGAATCTCGAAAGATGGATGAATAATAGGGTGGCTGCAGATCAGGTGTTTGTGGATTCAAATCTGGATCATACGGGCTATGATGAAAAATATAAGCTTTCTCTACTATCCCAGCACTAGCAAATGTGCCCCCAACAGAAACATTGGCCGATGAGAAGTTGGTATAATCCTAAAACCAAGAATGTGGAACATAGTTCATTGGATCTGGAATGTTAGTATCCTCTAAATGGTCAGAACTATACAAAGGTAGATATGTTCTTCGAGGAAAGTTGAAATGATACATCTTCAAATATTTTTCTATGCTTGTAAGAGTGGTTTTGCAAACATTGAAGTAATCATGACAAACAACATTCATCATATCATCAATCCTCTTACTGGAAATCTCATCAGCAATTCCAATTATTTTGGGAACCATTGAACCTGAAAATAAGATAGAGAAAATATTTTTAAATTTTAAACTTGGAATGCTAGTATATGTCAGTGCGCACATATGGTGCCCCACTAATGGCGCATAGCTAAAAAATATACAGAGGAATCTTGGGAAAACAGAAGCATCTGAATAAAATATTTACGCGTTGTGAGCTGAGAATCCGGAAGTTGCAAAGATTTCCGCTGAAGTGAATCCCTTATGTATAAGGGATTAACATCACCCTGCACTCCAGAAATCTTACATGTTGCGCACTTACGCACCCAATTCTACTTGAGCACCGAAACTTTCTCACCCCATTTACCTTTTCATTCTTCTTCATTACCTTACCTCAGTATAGGATCCTCTTATCATTTCAAGTCCAATTCTAAGGTGGGGATTTTGTTGACACTCTAATCCATCAAAGAGTCTAAAAAATGACAAAGAAAATCCCCATAGAATGAAAATGGGAAAGTATATGAAGAAAAAAAATCAAGATTTGCAAAGGCGTGAATTGTGAATCGCCTTAGTGAAACCAAAGCACTGGTGACGTACAACCTACTTGTGCACCCAAAAATGTTGTGCATCTTACTTGTGCGCTCTTATTTGTCACACAAATCATTGGTGTACCCAAATCACTTCAACCAAGGTCATTTATTTTCCTATAAATAGATCATTGGGGCCCCCATTTGTACAAACTAATTTCCATGAAGCCCAATTGCTGCTCTGGTCTCCCTAGTACTTCGCCTCAGTCGTCCGAAACATTCAAGGTAGTTTTTCAAACACCTTGAGTATAGGATTTAAGGGGGGATCATTGGTCTTAATTCCTTTTAGTTTTTGAAAACCATAACACTTGCACGCCTAAAGTTCCGAACCTCCCTAAGTCAAAAATACTTGTGCACCTCCCATTCCTCTCATAGGAACTTGAGTGCCTCAATTTTTGGATCACCTGTGAATACTCGTGGAGGTTTGAGTGAGGTATCACCCAAGTATTACCATACAGGTTTTTCATTGCTTAAGGTTACATCAGGTCACCCAAGTGTAATTGCGTGACCATACATACTTTCACTTCTCAACTTGGGCGCCCCTCTTTGACTCATTTATTCTCTTCACTCTCTTCAGTTTACTATCCATCAATCCTTCCCCAGGAATTCATGGCAAGGATTCTTATTCACGGGCTCCCTTTTCTGAAAAGGATTCTATTGATACCTCCAAAAAAACCTCCGGAATTATCAATAATTTGGGAAAGGCACATTAGTGTGTCTCCAATTTGGTTTTGTATTTCCACTATTAGAGATTTCATATATTTGATTCATAATAGGGTTAAGATTCATAGAGTTTTTGTGAGTTTGTATATCCATAGTCACAAGAACCTTTCTCCCAAAAACATTGTTGAGAAGTTCTCAGTTCTAAGAATAAAGGTTTGGGCCTCGACCTAACCCTTATTAAAGAGATGGAAACCGCAAATTCTGGTAGGGAAGTTACAATTCACACATAACTTTCCACTTTCCTAGCAGGATAAATTTTAGGGAAGCCATCCTGGTATAAGCATCTCACCTTTATCCCTTCTTCCTTCAATTTGGACCCAGGTCCAATGGGACGAGAACAGAGGGAAAGCATGTCACCTCTCCTTCTTACATGGTCGATGCACCCTCTTCTATCAGAAGAGGAGGAAAAGTGTGAATTTTCATTGTCGAATCTTTCACATCCGCTTGTTTCTCACACAGAGCAAGAATGACATGGGATTAGAGATGTGTGATAGTTACAACATGTGCACAAACACTCACCCATGGAACTATGAGAACTCTAATACCTGTTCAAATCAGGATACGTAGGAAGCTGTCTCAAGGCCCGAGCTCACTAAGCATCCTCCTTAAGTAATAATCCCCAAATAGAATTTTCAAATCATCAAGGCATCCTTTTCAGGAAGTGAGACCAAACCTATCTTTATTAGAAGGCCAAACTCTTCTATGAGATTTATCTCACTATGTGGGCTTTGATTACCATTAATATGGGATACGTATGAATCCTCTTTGTGGTTCAAACCCAATTTGTCAAATCAACCCTATTCTTCATGGTCCATATTCCCAATAGGTTCTGATCCTACTTGGAAACTCATATCCTTTCCATGTTCCTCGGGCTGCTTCAGCGTAAGTCCTACACTATGTTTGGATTACACACTTTTCTCTTAGTGGTCCTTATCACATTACCATAAAAGGTATGATGTGTCCTATTATGTGACACTAAACTATGAGTGTTCTAATTCATTTCACCATGATACATAGGTATCCCATTTATGGGAATAATCCCAAGATGAAAAAAAACCTTCATCTCCCTGGATGACAATAAATTCCAGAGTTCCCAACTAAGTGGCTTAAAAATCAGTATCATCACAACAATGATTAAAATAATATTTAATCGATATATTAGAGGATCCCATCGATCGAAAACCTCGAATACATGAATGTTTCCATTATTGGAGAACCTTGAATGCATACTGATGATTCTAAATTTTACACATGTTAATAAGTGATTTTAAGTTCCAAGTGATACTTATGATATAATTGGTGAATTAATAAGAATTCATGAAAATATCTTAAATTTGCAAAGAGAGTCATGGAGTAGACAATAATTCCCCCCAAAAGGGTGAGATGGGTCCAACCTCCCATCCCCTTGACTAATTCACATTCTTAAGTATCGTAAAGTTAAAAATTAATGAACGACTGCCTTTGGAAAGCAGGTCCCCTTTGGATAAAGAACTGTTGGGAGTTTCCAGTTCCATACATAAATCCAATGGAAACCTATTGGAAATAGTGATTAAGGAACTAAAAAACAATCATACCTCCTAAAACCATTCGTCATCATTATTAGTCTTTTCTTAGTTTCATAGATTCACATTAAAAAAAATTACATAAGTTTGATCTTTCTTTTGTATTATATATTTTCAACACAATTTCATTACCCTATATATATTGGAATATGAAATGTATTTTATGGTTTTGTCAGTGCCTCTTTAAAATATATAAAACATGAATATGAAGACACCAATAATTTTGGATATAGAATATTTTTATTACTTAAATGATCATATTATATCCTATATCATTAATAATGGAGTTATAAACATTATCATGTAGATGAAAAAATATAAATTTTAAGTGGAAGATATTGACCAATAATATAATAAAGAAAAGAATGAATACTCAGTATAAAAATTATTATAATAATTTATTATGTTCAATGAAAATGAACATGTATATCATGATATCAACCTGTGAAATTAAAAAAGTTGGAAACTACACATTTTTTAAGTTCCAAATTCAGTGATACGCACTTAGTAATTCATGAAGCTCATTATAAGCCTATAATTTTATTCATAGTGAAATAATAATTGAATTTCATCAATTTTTTATGAATATAGTAATTTTTTTACCATTTTTGTGTGAAATATAATTATTATAGAATCTCATTGAAAGGATTATATATATGATGCGTAAATAATGGTTTTGTAAGAGGTCAATAATTGATGATACTAAACAATTTAAAATGTAATGTTTGGATGAATTAATTAGAATATTAATGAAATGGGATAGAACATAATGAAGAGAAGATAAGAAATAGATAAAGAAGAATATAAGAGCATTGACTACTACATCAAGTAACGTTAATTTTAACAACACCAATACTTATAAAAAAATCTAAATATATTTTTAGAAATAAATGAAATCATTCATATTAATGTTATTCATATGAGAGTATTGATAAAATTTAGAAATGTTAAATAAATGAACATGTTTAGAAGTAATAAAAATTTGAAAATTTTTATAGAAATTGTAAGAAATTAAAAAAAATATAAGAAGGAATCATTAGAATTTATTTTCTAGGAATTCAACAATAATGTTTTTTATGACATGAATTTACAAACATCATGATGAAAATTAGAAACCCAAAAACAATTATTATCAAATAAAATGAAATAATATATTAAATGCTTTGGACACCAGGATTTAAGTTAACATTAAAACATCTTAAGATATTTTATATAAAGATATCAGGCTAGAAAGATAAAAAATAGTTGGAATATATTCAAATATTCCAAGGAATGAAAATAGAATCATGGAATTGGAAACTGAATGATCATATAAAAAAATATATCTTAAATTTAAATTAGCTTATAATGTTGATGATGGATATTCACCTTCATAAGTATATGAAAAAGATAATACATATTATTTAAAAATGGTAAATTCATTAGAAGATAAGTAAGTATTAATTACTATAACAGAAATGGTTTGATATGTAACTCTTATGAATCTAAAAAAATACTATTTCAGAAGTATCGTTGAGTTTACTACAAATATTTTTTAAAATATAATAAAAGAATTTGAAAATTGAATTTATAAACTTATAAACATGATATATATCTACATTTAAAGACAAAATTTGATTATTTTAATTTGGTTGATCAAAAACACATTGATCCAAATTTATATACTCATAATTAAATTTTTCAACTTCTGTCTGATGTTTTTTTGAAGAAAATTTTATCTAATATCACCTGTGAAAAAAAAAATTATAAAAATGTAAAAAAAAGATCCTATAGTGATCAAAATTTTATTGTTTTTAATAATAAATATCCTTTTTTCATTCAATTTATTTTATATCTAATGGTGAACATTTTTATACTAAATTCCAAGAGATGGCCACTTGAGTAACTAATTTCTTCTTAAAAAATTCATTTTCCTTGGTTTCTACAAATTTTATATTTTATAAAAACTATTAGTTATACAAAATTAATTATATAATTGGATATGGGTTTCTGAAGTTTTATTTACTAACAAAACTGGAACCAAACATATGTGGGTACCAAGAAATAAATTTTATATTTTTCCAAAAAAATATTATTTTCACCAAAAATAGAAACAAATGGTACATGTGAAATGGTTATTCTTGAGTTATTATAAGATAAATTATTATTTCTAAAATAAAAATAATGTTAATGGAGGAAGAGTAACATTGATTTAAAATGTATTATATTATTAGGACATATGAAACGCATTATAAATAGAATTTATATATGTGATTATGGATATCTTGTGACCAATAAGAGCATACAATTTACTGTTCAATTTTGAAAAGGTTGTTTTATTTTATCTACCGATGGGAATGAAAATGTTTAGACACTCAAATTGATATAATTAATACATTTGAATCTTCTTTATTTAAGTGAAACTAGAGACTTATCTTGGTTATGACATTGGTTATTTGGACACAATAACCCTTTTTACATTAACCTAGCATTATAGGAAAGGATATGCTAGGGATCTACTTGAAAGTATGTTTAAACAGTGTTTATATTTTATGTTTGATGATTACCTAAAATTTACATTATTATATTTTCTATATTAAAAATGAAAATATCTTACCAATTTAATTGTAGTTCAGGATTCAATTATAAAATATAAATACCTAACTTTGGTTACTATCTAAAGTGATTGGGGTTGTGAGTTTTTTATCTTTTAATTCAAAACATTTTGTTTCAAAAATGTATTATGAATATATTCTCTTTAATAAGGAAACCAGAAAAAAAAATTGTGTAGTTTAATGAAGAAATAAAATTATTCAATAAATTAATCAATGTTTACTGAGTGAGTATTCTATGGATAGATATTTTTTGGACGAGGCTATGAGTAATTTTTGTTATACTATAATTTTTTTACATAGATTGTAAAATCCTTAAATTTTCTAGAGATGTATCAAGATCATTTTATAGATACACTTTTTCATAAATTATGAAAATATTGTTGTTGGGTTTTACAATGGGGTGTTTTAGGTGAAATGGGATAATTTTGTAAGGAATATAGGAAGTGAACAATTGGTACATGATTCGACCAAAAAAATTTCCCATACCAGCAAAACAT
The DNA here is from genome assembly GCA_963277665.1 of Viscum album. NCBI lineage: Eukaryota > Viridiplantae > Streptophyta > Magnoliopsida > Santalales > Viscaceae > Viscum > Viscum album. The sequence goes on from OY728155.1 coordinate 733,529,096, forward strand.
AAAAACCCAAAAAGAGTTTATTCAAAAATCTAAAAAATTATTTTTCAAATGGTGTGCCATCATAGTTATAACTATGCAACCCCGGGGAGGAGGTGAACAATTAGGCACACCGTTTGGGGATTCTATGTTCCCCCGTACATAAAATCTAGTATTGGGAATATTAAACCCCTAAAAATTCATCAATATTTTATCAAACCCCCATATTATATCCCTAAACCCCCTAGATCAACCCTAAACCAATTTACCTCATTTTAGAGGCTCCGGAATGGATTCTAAATTCATATAACCTCATTTATTGATAAATTTAAGATCTATTGATGGATATTCTCCTCTATTTGTATGATATTTTAATCCCATGTGGAATAGTCACTTTATCTTACCAATAATCTTGATCAATGTAGAGCTTTTTTTTACAACTGGAAGGGGATGAGATTTAGGCTACGATAGATCTAAGTCTATTTGATCATTGTTCTATATTTTGGATCAAGATCATATTCTTCATCGTGACCATGGTTGTTCTGCTTCAGGTGGGAATTTTTGTAAGTTATCATTCGCCATGTGTCTTTAGGAATGTGTTCAAAGTTAATATTCACATAGTCTTGATTAAATTACATGTATGTAATTGTGGAATTTAAGTTTCCACAATTTGTAAATTTCATCAAAGATTCAATTTAAATTATTTAAATTCCATGTGATAATGAATTGGGTTAAATTTGGGGGAATTGGAAGTAGGGGAGTTGGATTAATTAATTGTTTAATTATTTAATGGATTATTGAAATTTTAGGATAGATTAGAAATTAGGAATTTATAATTATTTAATTAATTGGATTATGAATTAATTAAAATTTTGACTTTTTAGATTGTTGGATTAACCATAATAGTTTAATGGGTTATATGATTTAAAATTTTCAAATTTTGTAAATGGGGAATTTTTCATCTTATTTCATATGATTAATGAAAACAATTATGATCATTATGATAAAGTAAAAAAGGTTCAAAATAATGATCATTCTTGATAAATAGTTTAATGATTCATAAAATTGATGTATATGAAATTTTTATTTCTGTGAAATTGTAATTTTTGTGATATTGTGATATTTGTGAAATATGTGATAAGTGAGTTTGGGACAAGGAATGAGGCTCCAAATACCCATATGTGTCATGTCAGTGTGAGATACGTATTGAGGCTCTAAATATAAAAATGTGAAAAGAAACTGTGGGATAAATACTGGGGCTCCAAACACCAACATGAGATTAATAAATGTATCACATGTACAGAGGCTCTAAATACCCATAGTGTGTTAGAGACAACATTCTACAACCATTAAATTAGCATTTTACTATAGTTTTAATTGTATGAGATATGAAGTCAAATGAAAAGATAAATGATATTCTTGGTATTATGATATTTTTCAAACTACCTCACAAGTTGAAGTAGGTATGGACGGTTTAGGAGTCCTTGGGAACCTATGGTTCATTTTATTAATTGAAGAATAATAAAATTTGAAAAAATTTACATTATTAATTTTAATTTATTCTTTATACAACTACATACACTTTTATTGGATATATATTGTTTTAGATGTCATTTGCGGTGGTTGAATGAGTTGTAATTGGACCCTACTCGGGCTACCTGATTGGTACCCGATTAGAATTCATTTTTATGGGAAAGGATATAGATAAGAGTCCTATGTTAGGTTTCTGATATGGGATGGAGCATGATTGAGGTAACCAAACATGGTATAGATAACCACTTGGGATTTGTCAGTGTCTTTATTTTGGGTTTTTCATTTGACACTTGAAACTTATTATAGAATGAATTATCTACTACATTATATTTGAATATTTTATTCTCATTTTCATTTTTATGTTATAGTAGTATTATTTTGGTCATATTTATATCACTTGGATATTTTTTGTTTATTTCCACTATAGTGTTGAATTGTTAAAGTGGGTATAGTCTCCCCATGCTCAAAATTGAACCCTTATTTCTAGTCAGCAACATCTGGTGTATGGGGATGTGTTCATGGGGTCACATAACAAGCTGGGTTGGTGAACCATTATGTGGCACTAGGGTTGGGATTTTACAATGTGGTATCAAAGGAATTTTCTTTTATTTTTATTTTTTCTTACTTTTTGGAAATGTTAGATAAGGGAATTGGATGAGTCAGGCCTCAGTTAAGAACTCATGCATACCAGTATCTAACCCATGCATGAGGGTAAAATCCAAGTACCTAAAGTGGAATGGTTGAATCTTGGTTTGTGTTGTTATTTTTGGATTTTATTTCACCTCTAGTGATGCAAATATTGTCAAATTTTATCATTGTATCTAATATTCTATTAGATTTACCTCCTGGATAAGTTTTGAATGAGACTTTAGGATCCATTCATCATTCTTGGAACTCATGATTTTTTGTTACATGCATCATTTTAGAAATTCATGGGAATTTTATTGGATATGTTGTTGTATTTGAATTTTTTTCCTTGTGTAAACTTTAATGAAATATTATCCAAATGTGAAATCATAATTTGTAAAATTATGCTAGATGTGAATAAAAGGGTGTCCAATTAGACTTGAATATTGAGAATGAATATACCCTTTGTTATCCATGACCTATATTTTGGATGATTAAGGGTAGCTCTAGTTCCTTGGATTTGACAATGTGGTCGAAAATGGGGGGATGAGTTCTTTGTATTTTTGTGAATCCATCTTATGTTGTTGTGATAATGTTGTGTTATGTGTCCTATGATCTGTGTTAATAATTGTAGGGATATTCTTACATGACGATAGATAATGAATGGATGAAATGGATAGAGATGATCCTCACGAAGTGGAACTTGAGGCATCGATAGTGCCAGGTGAAGGAGCGGGTGAGCAGTTCAGTGAGAACATTTCTCGCTTCATGCAGTTTATAGAGAGAGACCCAGAGTAGGTTGTGAAGAGTATATCCAACCTAAAATGAGAGTTCCATTTTAAACACCATTAAAAAAATTAAGAGAGGGTGGACATAATGCCATTGAGTTAGGAATTCAGTCCATCTAGACTATATGACCATTAAGATACTCATTCTATGAAGATCATCATGTTGGATGATTTTATGTTATCTGGATCATTGAAGCATTGGGGGATGTTCAGGATCGAATTGGGAAGGAAGATTTCATGGTACAAAATGAATTTTTAGAGATATTCCAGGAGATAGTTTATCCATATACATTGATATAGAAGACAACATCAGAGTTTATGTGGTTCACCTAGGGGAGTACGTAGGCGATGGACTGTATTGGACACTTTACTGACATGAAGAACATTTCTAAAGCATTGGGAGGGGATGAGACAAATACACCAATGGATATCTAGGAGGGACTTAAATGTGACATTAATTCCCAAGTTAACATATTTCGGTTGAATAAGTTTTCAAAAGTGGGGGATCAGTATATCGTAGATAAGGGTATCCTAAAAGAGGATTCCAGTGGGGGGAATGTTAATTCTTCTTTGGATATAATGATATATTAAATCTTAGACTATGATGTGTATATAAGATAAAGTTGACCAAAATAGTTGTAGGAATAGTTTTCAGGAGAAGGATCGGTTACTTAGGATCTTACATGATTTCTTTTCCACTAGTGTGGTAGGTGGGCCACTTTTGTAGAAATTATCCCCAAGCACTGGTAAAGTGTTGAGATTATTGTAGGATTTTGAATCTATAATGGTTCTAAAAGAACCCATGATATATGGGCACTAAAGGAGTAGCTACTGCAACTAGAGTGCTAGAAGGGTGTCTTCAACCCCACATCAGTCTAGAATTTAGAGTTCTACTTGACATAGTGGTTGAGGTGGGGGATGAACAGATTTTTGGATATGATTACCCATAACTATAGAATTTTTTAGCTCAAATGACTCAAACTACCTCACAGGGAAGAGGAGAAATATATTTGTATTCACTTAATCCCTCACATGTAGATTGTGGGGTTGGACCACTAACAGTTAGAGGTAATATGATAGTATCTTCTATGTTAGAAAGATCCTTATTTGACACATGTGCCTATAGTGATTTTATTACTTCATAACATTATAATGTTTTGATCTTAGTGTTGGATTTTTTTCATTGGGGTTATGATTATATGTACTCATTTGGGAGTAAGGTTGAGAGACATTTGTCAGTTCAAGGGGTGTTCTGTTGAGGTATGTGTGTATCATTTCATTTGGGATATGTACATCCTTGATAAGCCACACCCTGACATAATTATATCTATGTTCTTGTTTTTATCATTCCGATACAAAATATATTGTTATGGTAGGAGATTGAATTTTAAATATCCTAAGTATTACTATTATATTAATTAAGGAGAGATGGATATCCAGGTGGTCCGTGTAGTTCTAGTTCATCAACAACATGGGGAGCTCATTGCTCGGGTTTGTATATTGTCACGCGATGACAGCGGTTTAATATAAATATCTTTCAACCCATAGAGGATTGGTTTTAGTATGCGTTTCATGAGAAAATATCATGTATTCCCCCTAAGATATATATGGTATTTATGATTGAGATCATGCTGGGGGTTGAGCCAATATATATTTCACTATACAAAATGACACCAACAATGATTCTAGAGCATAATAATCAATTGGAATAGTTGATGGATAAGGTGTTTATCTGTATGAGTACATTTCCTTGGAGTTCTCCATTTTTTCAAATGAGGCTGATGATACTTTATTCTTATGTGTTGATTTCTGAATGTTGTACTAGATTACTAGGAAGAATCGATATCCCCTTCTCTATATCAATGATCTATTTGACCCTTTGAAGGGATATTGTGTCTTCTCAAAGACTGAATTGAGATCAGAGTATCATTAGTTGGGAGTTTTACCTTATGATATACCTCAAACTAAATTTACAATTATTAATGTCTCACATGTGATTGACATGATTCTATTTGGGTTGACTAATGCACCATTAGTGTTAGTGACCTTGATGAACCAAATATTCCACTCAAACCTAGATTAGTTTGTTGTTGTGCTTATGATGACATATTGATGTAACGCATGTATCATAATGATCATGAACAACATATTGAAATCATAATATGTACACTAATAGATAATCAAATATACATGATGATTTCTAAATGTGAATTTGGAATTGATCAGGTAAATTTCATTGGCCAAATCATCTTGAAGGTATATCTCGTTGTAGACCTAGAGAAGGTGTAGGTAGTTTTTTCTTTGGAGTAATAAAACAATTGTTTTGACATTTTATGTTTTCTAGGATTAGTGGGTTAATATAACATGTTTATCCATGACCTTTTCCATTTATTATCACAACTTCTAGTCCTGAACATAAAGGTGATAATTTTTGAATGGTTTGGAAATTTTGAAAATGCAATCCAGGAGTTGAATAAGTGCATTAAAATGACAAAAATCATGATCCTACATGATCCAGGGTAAGGATTATAATATATTTTTTTAGGTTTTGGGATAGGTATGGGAGAAATGTTGATACAAGTAGATCTTTTTATATCATATGGGTGATGATAGTTGAGGCCCCATGAGTAGAATTGCCCTATTCATGATCCCTAGATGGTTCTAGTGTATTATGCCATGATGTGTTGGTGGAATTATATTTTTGGAGAAACGTTTTCTTGGTATATGGATCATAAGAGATTAATTTATATCTATTCAAATGATATTTTAATCTTGGAAAATGGGTATCAGTTGAGTCTTTGTAGTGAATCAATTTTTTGCTAGCATACATACTCGGGAAGGGAAACATTGTTGGTAAAACATTATGTATAAAATCTCAGAATTAGGCAGTACAAGAATATATTTTTGAGTGAAGAATGATGGCCTTACTGGTTGAGATGCATGTTTTGGTTTAAGATATATATGAGAATTTAAAATCATATTAGTTTCATTGTAGTCGACAATTTTGATATAGATTAGGGATAAGCAATATGAGGATTCATAGTGTTTTCCCTTAAAGAATACCCTTGAAGGTGGGGAGTCACCATCCGATTAGACAATGTATGATGATGGGATCCTCTATTTCAGGATTATGGTTGTTATACCTTCATGTATACTTGAAGAAAAGATGCGTGAATCTTACACCTCGAAGTGGGAACTACATTCGGTTTGGATCTAAATATACCATGACCTACGTTGATAATACTAGTGGTCGGACTTGAAAAATGAAATAATAGGGTTCATGAAATGATGCTACACCTATAAATAGGTGAAGACCAATAATCAATGACATGGTGGATTACTAAAGCTATTTCCCATTCCAAAATGAATGTTGGATGACATTTATTTGGTATTTTTGGGTTGTCTATCGAGGAAGCCTAAAAATAATGATTCTATTTGGGTAATTTAAGACCATTTGACTAAGGAAAAACAATTATTTATTATATAGGAGACATTATCATCTAATCAGTTGGGATATTTTTATGTTCATGAAATAATACATTTTTATGGGTGATATAGAGTATTGGTTTATACCCAGACTCATTCATTACTTCGCGCTTCTTGTCGAGTTCACTAAATGAGATTGGTACATAGGTTTTACTCATTATGTATTTCCACCCACATACATATGGTATGTCAGAGAGTAAAATAAATGTTCTTGAGGATATACTTCGGGTGTGTGCCCTTGAATTTGGTGGATTTGGGGAGAAGCGTATAGAATTGGTGGAGTTCACATATAAAAACTATTATTAGGAAAATTTAAAGAAGGAACCATATGAGGATCTTTAGGGTAGTCCATATAGATCAACTCTATGGTGTATGGAGGCATGTGAGTAATATTTTATGGGTTCGAGTATCATACATGAGACTTCGAAGCATGTTCAACTAAATAAAAAGTGAATGGATACATCTTATAGTAGGAATAAGTTGCATACTGATTGACATCAATGACCCCTAGTGTTTTCAAATGCTGAATGTGTATTCCATTGGGTGTCTCCTATATTACATCATTATTGGATTCGGAGATAAGGCAAGTCGGCACCCCAGGTTTTTGGACTACTTGAGGTTGTGGAGGGAATCAGGCCAGTGGCATACCGATTGGCTCTTCCACCGAGGTATTGTTCTATACATGACAAGATTAATGTGTCATGAATTTATTAGTATCACCCCAACACTTAGCATGTGATATATGTGGATGATTTTGATCTTGAGAACAATGTGTCCTATGTGGATCATGGGATACATGTATTGGATTTCAGGGAGAAAGTGTAGTAGGGAAAGAATGTTCCAATAGTTTGAGTGTGGTGGAAAATGACAACTTTCAAGAGGAAACATGGAAGACATAATAAGAAATGTTTTCTCAATGGAATTATCATTTAAACTAAAATGTTAGAGGTTCTTGGGAGTAAATATCGATGATGATTTGTTATATGATGGGTAGATTATAATATCATGACCACTTCTAGAGATGTCTTGAGATCATATTTAGGTTTTTTTTTTCTTTATTTTCAGTATGTTGTGGTTGGGTTTTCCCATGGAGTGTTTTGGTGTGAAATTGGATAATTGTTTGTGGAATGTGGTTTTTGAATGTTTAGTGCACAGTTCACCAAATCCTTGTTTCTAGACTAGTAAATTGTGTGAACCTAAATAGATGGGATGCACAGGATTGGCACACATTTTATCAAACCATTCATCATCTTATTAGTGAACTTGTGACCCTTGGGAGGAGGCACATGGTTAGGCAGATGGTTAGAGAAAACCATTCCCCTATATAGAAAAACACAAGCGAAGAAAATTAAACCATATAAAATTAAATAATTTTTCAGAAAACCTCATAATATACCTTTAAACCCCGTAGATCAACCCTCAATAAAATTATCTCATTTTTTGAGTCTCTCAGAGGGATTCCAAGGCCTTATAACCTCTGTTCTTGACAAATAAAAGATCCATTTATGGATCTTCACCTCTCCTAAAAAGTGATTCTCATCCTAATTGGTTTCTTATATCTCATAGATCACCTTTTAAGCATAGTATAGTGTTTTGGTTTCCACTTGAAATGTATTAGATCTAGGATATGATATATCTGACACTTTTTTAATGGAGATATGTTTTGGATATAGATATCAATCTTCACCATGATCTTGGTTGTTCCTCTTCATGTGGGGATTTACTTTTGGTATTGTTCATCATCTATATATAGGTTGGTGATCTATGTTATAAATCACAATGTTTTGATTTTATTACATGTATTTAATTTTCAAATTTCAAATTCCATGATTAGGAAATTTCATCATAAATTTAATTGAGTTATTTTATTTTCTATGTGATAATGAATTTGGATAAATTTGGGGTAATTGGAATTGGTGGAATTGGATTAATTAATTTGTTAATTAATTAATGGAATATTGGAAATGTGGAATTGATGGGAAATTGGGATTGTGAAATTGGTTAATTAATTTGATTATGAATTAATGAAAAATAAAAATTATGAGATGATTCAATTAACCTTCATAAAAACCTGGGCAGACATACCACTAAAATATTTTCTAGACCAGCTGACAAATAACCTCAAGCACATCTCCCCATATTCCAGAGGCTTCAAACTAGTAAGGAGGGTGTAAAGGTAGTTCAGTGAGGAAAATGTACCCTTATAGTCTGATTTCATAGTAATAACATTTATTAAAGCTCGAACATCAGTGGAAACAATATAGATAAATGATAAAAGTAATGTAAAACTATGTATTAAAAATGAATATTGAAAATTCTCAATTCTAGTTTTTATAATGAATTAATTCTATATGACGGTACATATCAGAATGTAGTAAATAGTTCCCCTTTATTTTCATTAAAATACAAATTAATGAAATGAAAGTAAAGCCCAAAGGTAATCACCAAGAGCATCCTGATCTCTAACTCTATCTTTTTCTCAAAACCCCTAGATGCCTGGAATATAGAAGAAGTAAGGTCCAAATACCTACAAACAATTAGGTATACTGGGGAACCAATGGTACCCAATATGGGTGTGAGATATAAATATCATAGGCTGGAACCCATAGTGTCGAGCACAATCTAACCTACGCTATAAAAATATAACTCTTCAGGAATATATATAATAAGAAAGGAAGTACTCAAAATTAAAAATCCTTCGTATGCAGGTGCTCATTTAATATCTGTTTTGTTTAAAAATTGTTTAACATTTCAATTCATTGAATTTTATTGTATCGAGATCCATCTCAATCCCAACACCCCACACATAACTGATAGCACTCAAATGCCTCTGATGGCTATTTGTACCCTACAAATATAGAACAAATCCAAGCGTGTACTTTTTCTTGGAGACGCGCCATAAGTAACTTCATTTCAAAATTAAATTTATAACCCAAGCCTATCTCTAACATTCGTATGTTGGAATTCATGTATCACTATAGGTGTAATTTCCCCCAACTCCCAACAAACTCATCCCTATTGATACTATCAGGAACTCAGTATCACTCAAGGCGTTGTATAAGTCCATGTAAAATAATCCCATTCTTGGAGGTCCTATAATGAAATCCCCAAGTATTTGTCAAGACATATAATGAATTCATCCTAATCTCATCCATAGAATCCCTAAATGGATCCATGATTCACTCAGCATATTAGCATATTTGACCACTAATCACATATATGGAATCCCTTAATTGGATCTACAATTCACTCAAGAATTAATCACATTTAACCATTGAGAACATCCATGAAATAGTCCAATTGGATCCATGATTCACCCATGGAACAAGAACAACATTTATGAGCCCATACATGGAATCCTGCAATGGATCCATGATTCACCAATGGCTTATTCATATTTAACCCCTTAAGCCCATACATGGCATTCTATGCGGATTCAATGATTCACCCAATGTATAAAAGTAAAATATTCACATGATCTCATCCACAAAATTCTAAACTAAATCCTTGATTCACCAATGGATATTTACAATTAATGAAAAAACATCATTTAAACAATTAATAACACCTGGTAAGGTCAAAACAAAGAGCATCTAATATAACTCAACTCACAGAGGAAACTCAAGAAATAACCTACCTCATAAGACTTTTAATTTCATTTACTCAAATGGGTTTATTTCTCATAACAATCAACACATGTAAATTACACTATTAAATGACTTAAAAATCATTTAACTCAAATGTTAATATCAATTCAACAACCATTTAAATACTCACATGGATGATTTCAATTTAACAAACTTCTCAAGCTTAATAACCTAATACATAGCGTGGTAGTGTTAAACTCATGTGGGATTATTCATACATGGAAATTCATTCTTAATCGAGTAATGGAATATTAATGTCCAATGGTCATAGTGACTCATCCATTCCCAATAAACCAATTTAATTAACCATTTTATATACAAATCAATTACATATTTAACATCCCATGACCTGGGGTAAAATGGAAAACCTATGGGTGTCCAAGGAAAAAGTCATTCTAGTTCCATTTACTAAGAAAACCCAAGGGGTGCTTCAAGGATAACAATATAATGCACTAAGCATAGAATTAATATAATCACAAGGGAAAAACGCAATATAATAATAAATACATGATTAATAAAAAACATGGCTTTGTACCCGATTAACTCTTGTGAGAAGCATCATCATATAATAAAAAATGGGCCATACATTAACATACAACAAATCAACACCAATAGGAAGACAATATGTAAAGATAAAATTACAGAAACCCTAATTTTATTATATTACAATTACATAATTTTAGTGATAAACAGCATAAAAATAGTACACAAAGAGGATCTAGAGGATTACTATCTTGGAAAAACTTGGACTATACATAACATTTAGAACATAAACCATAAAACTTTATTTAATTACTTCTTTTCTAGCTTCTTATCAGCCCTCATATACTCCTTAGTGCATGAATTTACATGAGGATATACATCAAAAAGGGGTGACAAAAAAATCCCCATATGGGAAAGGATAAGAACACGAATCAATGTAACATGGTGTGATCATAACCATAACACTGTTTATATAGTATCATGGAATGTGGTAATCCATAAAAACAAAACGTCATGTCTTAGTTGTTAACTACCACACATTGTTGTGAACAAAGCTAGAATCATGTTCAAATATCATTTCACATTAACTCGTGAAATTCATCACTTTACCCAATGCATTGGATCATTGTATAATTCTAGGAAAAATGCCACATTCAAACATTCACATTGCACAATATAATTCTTGTCGTACTCGTCACATCATACCATTTACATTTTCATGCATGCCACATAGAAAATATATCAAAATCGAACATAAAATAACTGATGGAGAGAAACGGGTATCACATCATAAATCATACATTCATTAAAATCTGGTTTCCAAAATAAAGAGGGACTATCGTTCTTAATATAAAACCATTAACCTTGTGTGAAGAGTGATACAATCACCAAGAAGTAAAAAAGTTGTGTTTATTTGAAGAAGGGTTCTTTTGGAAAACATGGTGTATTTTATAAATTCAATTAGAGAAAATTTATATTCTATAAAAGTTCATATAATTATGATTAAATGATTTTTAAAGCATTTGTATACTGAAAATGGGTTAAAGAGGGATAACCAATGAAATAGAGTTGGGTTTGAGAATTCCTCTTACTCTGTGTCCTAACACATTATTCACTTTAATGTCTTTTATAATGACATTAGATTCATTAATTAACAATTCCAGAACTTTTATAAATGAACATTATTTTTTATGGTTTTATTAAGTTCTTTTTTTTGGTCCTTTGGATGAGTTATAGAGTATAAAATCATTGTTTGAGAGTGTTCTTTTTCTTTGTTTTCTAGAACAATTCACTTGTACACATCAATGGATGTCAATTTAAAATGTGGTTAAACATGCAAAATTGTTAATATATATTATTAGTGACACTATAATGATATAAATGATCTTTTAATGATTTTTTTATATACCATGTGGACAAATAATTAGATAAAAGTTTAATGATAAACGCTTTGAATAATAAGGTAGTTCTACTCAAAATGAACTTGTTTTGTATTATTATTTTATATTATGAGTGTTTAAGGATTCTAGAACATCGAATATGATAACATTAACATATTATTATCTGGTTCAACCATTAAAATGGTTTCATGACCAGTCTCTAAGATGGTATTTCAAATTCAAAACTCATCATCCTTGAATGTGATAAATTAACACATCTCCAATGGTGTTTTCATATATAGTATAATAGAATATGGAAGGTGAACATATGAAGAAAAATCCAATTATCATAAAAAATTTCAATTACATGTATGTTAATAGAGTTATCATACTATCTGGGTGAATGTAGGTGAAGAAATAAAAAAGAAAAGTAAGGAACTTGAAAAAAAAAAATTAGAAAGAGGAATTTACCTCTTGAGTTCATCTCCTTTGAGAGCCTGTTTAGGGGAGAGGATTTGGTCTTTTGAGGAGACAAAGGGATATTGGATGTTGTAAAGCCACATGTCAGGATATTTGAGAATAATTTAGTATAGGATTGAAGCATGATATTTTTAATGAAATCAGGGTGTGAGGGGTCTATTTATAGTGTAGGGGAGGAGGGTCTTCTTAATATTATATTCATTAATTTATTATATCACCACAAGATAATAAAATAGTAAATATTATTGAGACTAAAAATAGTAATGGCTGCATTTTAGTTCTAACGAATTGGAATTTACATAATCCAAGACTCATTCTTGATGAATAAATACATTTATTTAGAATATTATGTAAATTATTTTATTTCAAGATTCACAAAAAAAGTAACGTATTTTAGAAAAACATTAAAAATTTACCATAAGCATTTTTCAATGTATAGAATCCAAAAATGAACTCACTTCTGCAAAAATAAATATCTATATATGAAATATTTAATTTTTAATTAAAATCCTAAATCACCTGAAACATATATATATTAAAATTAAAATTGATTCTACAATGCATTCCAAAATTCCATAAGGTCTTATCAAATTATCTGAAAACCAGATGACATAAAATATTAAATTTATGACACATTTTATGAAAATATATTTTCATTCAAATTAAATGTTTAATAATAATTAATTATTTATGACATAAAAATATACTAATACTTTTATTATGTTCATATTGTTACTTATAAGTTACCTAAATTTTATTTATACATTCATAGGTGGGGTTACTATTATTGTTGAAAATTTACTATTCATATTACTATTCATAATGGTAGGTTACTATTCACCAAAAAGTATGTTTGTCCTATTAGACTCAAAACATATTACTGATCCCAACAATGCATATCATATTTTATAAATTCAGAACAGAAGTTGAAAATTTTTATTTAAAGGTCACATTATAGTTCATTTAAGCATGATTTGGCATTGAGTTTATTAATTTGATTTTATATGTTTATCAAATTGATACAAAAGGTGAGAAATCACATTGATAAAATTTTTGGTTATTAAATTCTTCCACCCTTTGGAAATTTCTCCCTTGAAATTTTGTTTTCCATAAACATGTTAGGGTGCTAATCCTTCAATACATATTCTAGTTCTAATGTTTGTTCTGCATACCTATGGTTTCTCCATAAAACATGGACAATGTGGGTTGTACTGTTTGGTAGAACCTTGTCTCTCTAGTCCCAAATCTTTACTGGATGCTCCCCATAAGAGATATCATCTTCCTATTGTACAACCTTTGAGATTAGTACATTTGAGGGATCTGGTATTTACTTACTTAGGATTTATACATGAAACACATCATAAAGATGATCCATATTTGGTAGACAGACAAGCCGATAGGACATTGCTCTTATGTGGTCAAGGATCTCAAAGGCACCAATGTACCTTGGTTTTACCTTCCCTTTCATTCTAAACCGTATGACTCTCTTCCATGGTGATATTCTAAAAAAGACATTATATCCAACATCAAACTCCAAGACCCTTATATGGTTGTTAGCATATTTCGTTTTTCAAATCCTAGTAGCTTTAATATGTTGTTGGATGACTTGAACCTTCTCTGTCATCTCTTGTACAAGTGCCGGTCCAAGTAGCTTTCTTTCTCCAACTTCATCCCAATATGTTGGAGTTCTACATCACTTTCTATATATAGATTCATATGGAGCCATCAGAATACTCGAGTGGAAGATATTTTTGTATGAGAAGTCAACCAATGGGAGATACTAATCCCATCCACCATTGAATTACAAAGACCAGGATCTTAGAATATCTTCAAGAATCTGAATAGTCCTTTTAGATTGGCCATTATTTTGGAGATGACAAATCATGATGAAATTTAATTCAGTACTCAAAGTACATTGGAGACTCCTCTAGAATATATATGTGAACCATGGATCATGATTAGAGGAAATAAAGAGTTGATCCCCTAGTAGTTTTAATACTTCCTTCATAGATAAATTTTTATGATTTTCAATAGATATGTCTTTCCGAATATCATTAATGTGGACAGTCTTGGAGAGTCAGTCTACCATAACCAATATTTCATTATTTCCCTTGGACATCTTCAGGAGACCCATGACAATGTACATAGTGAAATTATTCTATTTCCACATGGGTATAGGAAATGGTTGCATCATCCCTTTGGACATTTGTTTCACTGCTTTAACTTGTTGATATGTCAACCACTTTGAGATATATTCAGCAATCTCCTTCTTCATTTTGTCCCACTAGATGTGCTCTCAAACATCATGGAACATCATGGTGCTATAAGGATGGATGGAGAATGTTGAGAAATGTGAATTTTCCTATTTCTTCTTCTTTATCCCAGGTGATGATGGTACACAAAACTGTGTTCCAACCCGATTCACACCATCATCATCGATATGTAACTCTTGTAGCTTCCCTTCCTTTGCATCATTCACCTCATTTTCTAACTCCAAATCATCCCTTTGTACATCTATAATATTCTATGGGAAATATGGTTGGGAAATAATTTGGGAATGGTTGGATGTATTCCCTACCATTTTTATTTATATATCCATCCTTTTCATATCCATGAAGCTAGGGTCTTTCTCAATTGGTATCACATATAAAGTAGTAGGTTCTTTTCTGATTAGATTATCAGCTATATTGTTCTCTTTTCTCAGATTATATTGAATAAAGAAATCATAATCTTGGATTATATCAAACCATATCATTTGACGCATGTTGGTATCCTTTTGTATGAATATATACTTTAAACTCTTATGGTCGGTGTATATGTCACAAATCTCACCCTAGTGGTAGCGCAATAAGAATTTAAAGGAAAAATCACATCTTTTATCTCTAGTTCATGTGTCAGGTAGTTTTTATCATTGATATTCAACATCCTTATGGAATAGGATACCACATTATACATTTTCATGAGTACAAAACCCAAGGATTTCTTTGAATCACCACTATATATCACATATCAATCTCCACTTTTTGATAATTTGAGTACAGGTGTAGTGATTTTCCTTCTCTTTATCTCATTGATGCTTTCCTTACATTCTTCAGTCAAGACATACAATACCCCTAACCTTGTTAACAAAGTTAACGGGCTTGAAAATCATGAAAATTTTCTCAAAAAACATCGGCAGTACCCAGCTAATCCAATAAGACTATAGTTTTCTATGACTCTATAGGGTCTTGGACATTCCCCAATCACCTTCGTTTTTTAAAGGTCCAAATAAATTACCTCACATGTGATTACATGTCCCATGAACATGACTTTCATCATCCCAAAGTCACGCTTTCTTAACATGGAAAACAAAATCACCTTTCTCAGTGTCTCCAACACAAGTCTTAGATGCTTTCAGGTTTTTATTTACTCTTGGAGTATATGATAATATCATTGATAAACACTGCCAAAAAATTTCGAGGTAATTTATAAAGAGTCAATTCATCAAATCCTTGTAGATTGCAGGGGAATTAGTATGTCTGAATAGAATCACTAGAAAATCATTGTACCCATACCTTGTACCGAAGGTATTCTTCTCAATATCATCCATCTTCACCATTATCTGATGATATCAAGAATTAAGATCCACCATTTAGAAGTAATGAGCTCTTCATAGTTGATCAAAAAAGTCATCAATCCTTGGAAGAGGATACTTTTTCTTTATGGTGATCTTGGTGAGTTCTAGATAAATCGATTCACAGCTGCATTGTTTCATCCATTTTCTCTACAAATAGGACTAGAACACCCGAAGGTGATGCACTAGGTCATATTATCCCTTTTCCAAATTCTATTTCAGCTACTTCATTAAATATTCTACTTCAATAGGAGCCATCCCATTAGGAACCATTGAGATAGTATTAGGTCGGGGTATGAGTTCATGGGAGAACTCTACATAACGTTTTTGGGTAATTTTGGGTAACTCTTTCAAAAATATATCACTGTATCCCCTCATTAGGGGAATTTATTCTAGTTTCTCACTTTTCTTTGACTAAACTATTTGATCAAGGTATGCCTCTTCACAGGGAATAAATGCCCACACCATTGAAGTATTTTTCAAAGGATATTAATGATCTTACATGAATTTGTATAGGATCAGGGGATGGTTTAGAATATGAAAAATATTTCCTTTTCCTGATAGTTGATATGTGTTCTATATAATGATAACCAATCCATTCCCATTATTTTACCAAACTCTACTAAGTGATTTAGCATGATATTCACTAGAAGAATCATCCCACATACAACAATAAGAGAATATTCCATCAGATAGGTTGCAATGATTACACCACTATGTGTCTTTATAGATATATCTACTTCACAGTTTTGAGGCTTCAATTCCATAGTTCTAGTAAACTTTCATGATATAAAGGAATGTTTTGAAACAGAAGAAAATATGACATTTTCCATTATTAAGTTAATTAGATGTGTACCTCGTATGACTTCATTCTCATGCTCAACATCCAATGTAGTGATAGAATAAGACTTCCCTTTTTCCTTATGTATTTGTTGTTTCTGACTCTGATTAGGATTGAGGGATCTAGGTTTAGTGCACTAGCTTGCATAGATCCCTTTCTCCTTAAAATTGTAGCATTGGACCATGGGTGGTGCTATCCTTTCTTCCACCACATTATCCTACCTTGTCATGTATATTTGACATTCAATAGGTATGTGGCATTATATACCACACTTGAAACATTTAACTATCCATTTGATACAATTCCCATGATGATTTTCTCACCTTTTTGGCATGTGGGTGGTTCATTTTTCATCTATACTTTAACATTAGATCATTTGGCTTGAAAATACATCATTAGTTTCTTATTACCGTATCTATGAGAACATTCTACAAACTTCATCTCTAATTTGAGAGAACATAAATTCAAATCTTCATAACTCTCATTGTTTTTAGTTGAAATATCCTTTCGAAGGTATGGTTTTAACCCACTAAATAATCTATCAATTTTTTTTCATTATTGATAACAAAACCATATGTGTACCATGCGAGCATTGTGAAATTCTCTTCGTAGGTCATGACAGATTCTACTTCCTTTTTCATGGTATCTATAAATTAACTCTTCATAATTGTATGAAGAGTTCTTCAATAATACATATTATGAAACATGATCTTAATGTCTTCACATTCCATCTCTTCAATTTTTTTAGTCGTCTTTTTATTCTTAATCAAATGCACCATTTGTAGGCCCCTCAATCTAGACAATAAATCGACAGAATCACCTTACCATTCTAAAAATATTGAATCATATAAAATATATTCTCGATGGATTTTACCTAATGTTCTGAAACTAGTGGATCATATGATCCACTGAACATCGGTGGTCATTGACACATAAAACACTCGACAACCAATTGCTCCATCTTTGGTGAAGGGAGGATGTTCCACATTATTCAGGTTATTGTTATTAACATGAGAAAGCTGGGTAATCATTTCCATGTTCTTTTTTACTCCACCTACCATCAAATTGGGAATATTTTTCGGTTAACAACTGCATTGTCCCTCACATATATTTTTGTCTTGGTTTCTCCTAGATCCTACCATTTTCTAAAATAGAAAATGTTAGAAGAAAACATAAGTATTCAATTAATTAATAAATAATATATTCATTTGTTCAATTAACACTAAAATTATATCTTATTTGATCCATATTTTTAGAAAGAAATCTTTCTTACTTACATAAATATAGTCTCAGGTTATGGTTTTCACTAAGGTTCTCTAATCCTAATTCCAAAATTAACTAAATTGTTCCTCTGATACAAACAATAGTGACCCTGATTTTATAACATTACATTCAAAAAATATTAATTATAAAAAACATAAAAATATTACACAATGTGGACCCAAAGGTTTAGTTTCATGGGGAAACTAGGACCATACATAACATTAACCACATAAATTATAAACATTTCTTTAATTCCTTCTCCTCTAGCTTCTTATCGGCCCTTGTGTACTCTTTATTACATGTAGTCAACTGTGGATATACATCAAGAAGGGGTGAGATAAAATCCCTATAAGGGGAAAGATAATAACATGAAAAAATGCAACATGGGGTGATCATAATCATGGCATCATTTATATAAAATCATGGAATATGGAAATGCATTAAAATGAAACATCATGTCATAGTGGTTAACTGATACAAATATTTGTGAACAAAGACAACATCATGTTCACTAATCATTTCACTTTAACTCATTATATTAATCACTTTACCAAATGATTTGGAGTGATGTCTACTTCTGGATGCACCTGTCACATTGAATCATTCATTTTGTACTATATAATTCTAGGTGTACATGTCACATCATAACATTTACATTATGATGCATGCCATATAGAAAATATTTCAAAAATGAACATAAAATAACCCATGTAATAAAATGGGTTTCACATCATAAGTCATACATTCATAAACACTTGGTTCTCAAAATAATGAATGAATGTCATTCATTAGTTAGATCTATTAACATTGAGTGAAGAGTGAAACAATCCTTGAGAAGTAACAAGGGTGTGTTTATTTGAAAGAAAATTTCTTTTGGAAGAAATTAGTTGTTCCATATAATCAATTTGATAACATTTATATACTTGAAAATATAGGATAACAATAAATAAATTATTTTTAAGGCATGTTCATATTGAATATGGGTTGCAGAGGGAAAATCCAAAGAAAGAGAGTTGGGTTCTAGAATTTCCCCTTACATTGTGTCTGAATGATTTCTTCACATTAAAGTCATGTTGAATTAAAATATATTAATTAGTTAAAAATTATAGATACTTTTATACATTTACATTATTAATTATGGTTTTATTGTGTTCTTTTATAGTAATTTAGATGATTTATAGTGTTTAAATTTTTTTTGGGGGTGTTATTTTTCTTAGTTGTCATGAACGGCTCACTTGTACACATGAATGGATGTTCATTTGAAATGTATTTAATCATACAAAATAGATAATATATATTTTTACTGAAATTAAAAAGATATAAATGATCTTATAGTTAATTTTTTTAAATACCATTAGGATGAATCATTAGATAACATTTTAATCATAAACTCTTGGATTATTTTTTTTCTCACAATGAATTTGTTTTGTATTGTTATTTTATTTCATCAGTGTATACAGATTACAGATCATAAAATAAGATAAAATAAAAATATTAGGATATGTTTCAACCATTAAAATGGTTTCATGAGAAGTCACTAAGATGGTAATGCAAATTGGTAACCTGACATCCTTGAATGTGACAAATTTTCACATCTCGGACGGTGTTTTCTTTTATAGTAAAAAAGAGAGGGAAGGTGAGATTATTGTGAAATATACCATTAAAAATGTATCATTACATTACATTTATGTTACTAGAGTAATCATACCATTTTGGTTTTATTAGGTGAGGAAATAAAAAATTAATGGTACTTGAAAGAAAACAAATGAATTGAAAAGTGAAATTTACCTTTTGAGATTATCTCCTTCAAGAGCCTCTTTAGGGAAGAGGATTTTGTATTTTTAGGATAACAAGGGAGTATTTATGTGAGTATGGAGCTTGGAAATATTTGGGAAGAATTTTAGTAAGGCCTGAAGCTTCAGAGGTGCGAATAAATGAGAGTGTTAGAGGTGGTATTTGTAGTGGAGGGGAGAAGGGTGTTTTAAAAAGTATATACTTTAATTTAATATTTCCAAACAAGAAATGAAATAGTGAGGATTATTGTGACAAAAATTTGTAAAAAGTGCATGTGATTTTTGAAAATTCCCATTTAAATCATCCATGACTAAATCAGGATGCAAAAATTCATTTATCTAGATTATTTATTAAATTATCAAATTTCACTATTAAACAAAAAATTAATGTAATTTAGAAAAGTCCCCAAAAATCACCCCGATCATTTTTCCACATGAAGAATCCAAAAATAAACTCTATTTTTTTAAAAAAATCCCTAAATATGATTAATTTATTTTTTAATTAAAATACCACTTTACTTAAAAAATCAGAGTTTATAATTAAAAATCATTTTATAATTCTACCAAAAATTACAAAAGGTATTATAAAATTATTTTAAAAATAGAAGATATAAAATTATTATTTTTGAAAACATTTTAGGAAAATAAATTTTCTTTTAAATTAAATAACTAGTTATAATTAATTATTTATAACATTCAAATATACCAATACTTTTACTATGGTCATATTTCAACTTGTAAGATGCCTAGATTAAATTCATACATTCATGGGTGAGGTTAATATTATTTGGATGATTTAATTTTGACATTACTATTCATAGGGGTTGGTTACTATTCATAATGGTAGTTTACAATTCACTAAAAATTAGTTTGTCTTATTGGACTACAAACATCTATCTAATCATAATCTTGTTTGTCAGATTTTGAAAATTCAAAACACAGAAGTGGAAAATATATGTTTAATGGTCACATAGTAGTTCATTTAGGCATCATGTGGCATTGTGTTTTTTATGTTATTTTATAAGATTATGAAATTACAACATGAAAGGAGAAATTTGATTTATAATTTTTTGGGTCGTTACATCTGTTTCCGACGCTTTCGTCGGGGCACGCGCATCCGTTTGTAGAGGACGTGCAGCTGTTACCCCGCATTCCCGCTTTCCAAAGGCGGGCAGCATTCGCCCATTGTTCAGGGACATTTTCTCCTTGATCGAAACGGGATGATGGGATGTCGGTTCTTCCTTCCGTGGATTCCTCCTCGGAACTCGTCACCTAGTCCGGGTCTCTCTCATAGATTTAATACGTTGTTCGTGAATCTCATTCCCAGTGCCATATCTTCATGGATGCGGGTTAATTACACCACTTCCGTCAGGACATTTCCTGGGGTCTTGACATGGTAGCAACCTTCGGTCGGAGTATATGACAATATCAGGAATGTCAGGTCATCTCTAAGTGCGTGGACATTGAGGAACCTGTATTCTTCCTCATAAGAGGGCATCTCAAGGGTGCAGAACCCGAGGCATCCCACATTGAATGTGGGGAATCATATACCATAGGCATGTATCTAAGGTTTTCATCAGCTCCCCATGTTTAACATAGGGTATGTTGCAAATTAATGTCTAGAAGAGACGGTTACACCAAAGGCGTGTCATCCGAGGTTTTCCTCAGACATCTCATGTTTATCACGAGGTAGGTCGTGAGTTTAATGTCCTGTGGAGATAGAGTGATAGTGATCAGAACGTCCCATAGAGACGGATCAGATTGGTATATCCCAAGGAGGGAATACATGGAAGATTGATGGATCAGGATGCCCAATGAGGACGGATCTGAGGTGGTGCGCTCCAAGGAGGGGAGATGTCACACTGTAATGGCTGATCTGAACACCGTTGAGGGCGGATCAGGGTAAGTGTGCCCTAGGATGGGGGACACCATGGATTTCCATTGGCTGGGATTGAACCTCTTGGAGGTTTCCTACATACCCTGTGTAGAGGACAGGGATCAAACACCAAGTAGTTTGAAGGGATGATGAATCGGGGTGTACATAGAGGAAAATGACCCGGAGACATGCTAGGGTTTATGCATGGAAAGAGACCTAGGTACTGCTTGGAGCAGTGAGGAGGTGGATGATGTGATCCCACCGGGATGTGGTGGCCCGGGCGAGAATCAGGATGGATGATTGATGGATGAATGAAGTGGAGGGGGAATAAAATGGGACCATCGTAAGGGCGACAGTGAAGTTGGGCTTGATCCTCGAAGAGACATCCTATGTATCCCCATGGCAGGGAATCAAATTCGGCGTAGTTCGGGATGGTGCCGGTGAACCGACGTGAAGGTGGACCTTGGCCTGATGGGTGTTGTCAGCGAACCGACATGAATGTGGACCTTGGTCTGATGGGTGTCATCAGCGAACTGACGTGAATGTGGACCTTGGTCCTATGGGTGTCTTCAGCAAACCGACGTGAATGTGGACCTTGGTCCGATGGGTTTTGTCAGCGAACCGATGTGAAGGAGGTTGGAACAACCGGGTGATGGGCTTGAACCTCATGGAGGCTTCCTATGTACCATGCCTTAACATGGATCAATGTCCTCGTAGTTCGGGTGAAAATGTTTGGTTTCGGTGAACCGACGAGAAATAAAAGATACCTTGGTCCAGATGGTGTGGGGCGTACACACTAGGCTACCCCGGGTGTTGGTGAACCGACGTGAAGCAGGTCGGAGTGACCAAAAGGTGATGGTATTGAACCTCATGGAGGCTTCCTACGTACCATGCCTTAGCACAGACCAAAGGCCACGTAGTTCAGGATGGGTTTTGTCAGTGAACCGATGTGAAAGCGAACCCGGGGGGTCCACTGGTGGTGGGCTTGAACCTCATGGAGGCTTCCTACGTACCACGCCTTAGCATGGATCAAAGTCCTCATAGTTTTGGATGGTCAAAACGGCTTACCAATGGGCCGAAATGTATTTTAACGTCATGCGAGATGAGAGTGAACCCTGACGTGAATAAACGACGGGCGGTGGTCTTGAACCTCATGGAGGCTTCCAACGTACCATTCCTTGACATGGATCAAATACCTCGTAGTTCGGGTAGGGTTTCGTTTGCGAACCGACGTGAAGGTGAACCCAGGGGGTCCACTGGTGGTGGGATTGAACCTCATGGAGGCTTCCTACGTACCATGCCTTAGCAAGGATCAATGTCCTCATAGTTCGGGAGTGTAGTTTAACGTCATCTTGGATGGGGGCATAGAGTTTAATGTCATGCTGTACGAGGGTGGAAATCGACGTGAATAAATGACTGCGTGGTGGTATTGAACCTCGTGGAGGCTTTCTACATACCATGCCTTAACACGGATCAAAGTCCTCGTAGTTCGCTTAAGGTGGGGTCAGGGTCGGCACTCGCTCTAAGCTCACGTGAGTCATGCTCAGTGTGAGAAACAAGAGGTTGCAGGGACCTAATTATCACATCGCGAAGGATGAGTCCGTGGGAAATGAAATGTGGCTTATGCTCTAGGCATCACATGGTGTTGGGACATACTCCAGGATGGAGGCCCAAGGAAAAGGATGACGATAGTTTTGGGCTTGAGCCTTGAAGAGGCTTCCTACGTATCCTCGTGGTAGGGAATCAAAGTCCACATAGTTCTTCTGATGATGGATTACCGCCAATTGGGGGTTTCAACGGCTTACCAAAAGATTGGGTCATAACGGCTTACCGCTGGATAAGGATGTGAACGGCTTACCATTAAATGGGGTCGCAACGGCTTACCGCTTGATGAGGATGTCAACGGCTTGCCGCTGAATGGGGTTACAATGGCTTACTGTTGGATTGGGTCACAATGACTTACCGCTGGATAGGATCACAATGGCTTACCACCGGATAAAGATATCAACGGCTTACCACTGCATAGGATCACAACAGTGGATGGGGATTACGCGAAGAAGCTGCCCGGGTGCTGCTAAGGAGTGGCAATGGTGAATGGGGCTTATGCAAGGATGCTGCCCAGGTGCCACTATGGAGCAGAAATAGAGAATGGGGCTTACGCAAGGATGTTTCCCAGGTGCCGCTATGGAGCGACAATGGTGAATGGGGATTATGCAAGGATGCTTCCTGTAATGTCTTCCTCATGTCTATCCATGAGGGCATCCCAACCCATGGGTGAATTGAGGCCTTCACTTATGCACTAGTGCACAAGAGGGAGAATCCCAAGGGGGCTTTGAAATTTTCCATTGTAATCATGGAATTAGACATCTTATGCTTGGAGCATAGGGAATATCTTGTTTAGAGAAAGAGGCATCCTATTCTTGGAACATTGGGATTACTACAGTTTAAAGTCATGTAGATAGGACTATTGTCATCTTATTCTTGGTGCATAAGGCATCTCTCGTTTGGAGAAAGAGGCATCCTATACTTGTTATATAGGGAATACTATAGTTTATAGTCATGTTGATAGGACTGTTGGCATCTTATGCTTGGAGAATTAGGCATCTCTTGTTTAGTGAAAGAGGCTTTCTATCTTTGGAACATAGGGAGAACACTATAGTTTATAGCCTTGTAGGTAGGATTGTTAGGAATCTCAAGATTGGAGCATGAGGCATCTCTCGTATAGGGAAAGAGGCATCCTATGTTTGGAACATAGGGAGAATACTACAGTTTATAGTCATGTTAGTAGGACTGTTAGGCATCTCATGCTTGGAGCATGAGGCATCTCTTTATTGGAGCAAGAGGCATCCTATGTTCGGAACATAGGGAGAATACTAAAGTTTATAGTCATGTAGATAGGACTGTTAGCATCTCATGCGAGAAGCATAAGGCATCTCTTTATTGGAGCAAGAGGCATCCAATGATTGGAAAATAGGGTGAATACTACAGTTTATAGTCTTGTAGATAGGACTGTTGGCATCTCATGCTTGGAGCATGAGGCATCTCTTGATTGGAGCAAGAGGCATCCTATCATTTGTTAGATGGGGAGTAATACAGTTTATAGTCATGTAGAGAGGACTATGAGGCATCTCATTCTTGTATCATGAGGGATCTATTGATTAGAGAAAGAGGCATCCTATGTTTGGAACATAGGGAGAATACAATAGTTTAGAGTCAGGTAGGTAGGATTGTTGGCATCTTATGTTTGGAGCATGAGGCATCTCTTGATTGGAGAAAGAGGCATCCTATGATTGTCACATAAGGTGAATAATATAGTTTATAGTCTTGTAGATAAGACTGTTGGCATCTCATGCTTGGAGCATGAGGCATCTCTTGATTGGAGGAAGAGGCATCCTATAACTTGTTAGATATGGATTACTACAGTTTATAGTCATGTAGAGAGGACTATCAGGCATTTCATGCTTGGAGCATGAGGAATATCTTGATTAGAGCAAGAGGCATCCTATGTTTGGATCATAGGGAGAATACTATAGTTTAGAGTCATATAGGTAGAACTGTGAGGCATCTCATGCATGGAGCATGAGGCATCTCTTGATTAGAGCAAGAGGCATCCTATGTTTGGAACATAGGGAGAATAATACAGTTTAGAGTCCTGTAGGTAGGACTATTGGAATGTCATGCTTGGAGCATGAGGCATCTCTTGATTGGAGCAAGAGGCATCCTATGTTCAGACCATAAGGCATTACTATAGTTTATAGTCATGTAGGTAGGACTGTTAGCATCTCATGCTAGGAGCATATGGCATCTCTTTTTTGGAGCAAGAGGCATCCTATGTTAGGAAAATAGGGAGATCACTACAGTTTATGGTCATGTAGAGAGGACTATTAGGAAGAAGGTCCCTATAAATTGTTGGTGTTGGGACTTACGCAAGGGCGGCCCTTTCTGGTTCAACCTGGCATAGGATCCAAGTGATAGGGTTTTGAGGAGTTACTTGAGGAATGGTTCGACTCAAGGTACTCGGGGAATTGATGATGGGAATCTCAACTCAAGACATGTGAAAGGGACTGAGAGGAATATGTCGGCTCAAGGTGCTTCATGGTGTGTGGAGTATCTCAAATCATGGTTTTCTATAGATTGAAGGTGGGTGCGCATAGGGGCGCAATGGAAAATCCCGACATCTCGGCCCGAAAAGTTCACGGTGTAACTCTCCATTTTTCATGGGGGTCTGTGGCGGTAGTGAAGGGACTGGCCCGAAGGGCCGGGAATGCAGCCCGGAACTGACCCCGAGTGAGGGTGTGGGGGCGCAGCCCCCGCGGTATGGACTGGCAGGCACGAAGGTAGGGTCCTCACAAAAGATAGTTCTTCACGAAGCTTCTTCGCAGAGCAAAGGTCTTGCGGAGCAAAGGGATCTCGCAGAGCATGGGCCTCTTGCGGAGCAAGGGTATCTTGCAGAGTACTTGAGAAGTAGCATCGCAGAGCATTGCCTCACGGATCATGGACTCGCAGAACATCGGCTCGCGGAGCAGCAACATGAAGGAAGCAGCTCGCGGAGCATGGCCTCGCGGAGCCACAAAGCGGAGCTCCGTGTACCAGCAGATCGTCCGCCCAAGGAATGGAAAAATGGTCATCCAAGGAAGGGGGCGAGTTGGGTATTTATAGTCAGGGGCTCCGTGAAGCAGAGCTCACGCGATGCGAAGGGGACTTTGGTGCTTTGCGGTGGGTTGCCAACGTCAACCGGGTTCGTGGAGAGTTACTGCCTCCTCTACTTCACGGTGGGTCTTCGTGGTGTACCGAAAACATCAGAGGGGTTCGTGGAGCATCTCGCCTCATTAATTCACAACAGTGCTCTGTGCTCACGGAGGGGGGCTTTGCGAATGGGCTTCTTGAACCAGTTTTCCATCCCAACTTCAAATGTCCATATCTTCTTATCCGTAACTTCATTCGGGCCCTGCAACCTACCAAATCGAATCTTGCGAAAAGATCAAAGATCTTAGATCGTGTATAGAAGCATCTGAAAAATTTTGAGGACACATTTTCCAGGGTCTAAAACATTCTTCCCCCATTTTGAAATTTCTCCCACAAAATTTCGTTTATCATAAACTGATGAGGGTATTTCTCCTTCCTCACATCCTCTGGTTCCAATGTTTCTTATTCATACTTATGTTTCCTTCACAAAAATATGACAAGGTGTGTTGTCATGTGGTTTGGATGCTTATTTCTTTGGTCCATAATCTTTATTTGCTGATCCTCATAAGAGAGATCATCTTTCAGCTGTACCACATATGAGTTTAGTACATGAGAGGAATCGTGTATGAACTTTCTCCGAACTGATATGTATAACACATAATGAAATTAAGCCATGTTTGATGTAATTAAAATATGATATTCCACATATCTTATGTGTTTAGGATCACAAGGGGGACAATGTTCATTGGGCTTATCTTCCCTTTCATTCCAACCTGCATGACTTTCTTATATGGTTATATTTGAAGGAAGACATTATCCCTAATGTCGAACTAAAATTCCCTTCAACGGTTTTCATCATTTCTCATTTTCCAACTCTGAGAAGTGTTGATATGTTTTTGAATTACTTGAACTATCTATGTCATCTCTCGTATAATATTATGTCTAATTAGTTCTCCTTCTCTAAATTCATCCCAATAGGTTAGAGTTCAACATAGCTTTCTATACAGAGCTTCACATGGAGACATTTTAATACTCTAGTGGAAGTTAAAGATGAATGAGAACTAAACATATGAGACATGTTGATCCCATCAACATTTTAATTCTAATGAGTAGGATCTTAGCATATCATTGAGCATCTGAATAGACCTTTCAGATTGGCCCACAATTTTTGGGTGACAAGACTTACATAAATTTAATTCAGTACTCAAAGCATGTTGGAGACTCATCCAGAATTTAGATGAGATCGTTTGATCATGGTAAAATACAATTGAGAGTGGAACCACATGTAGTCTCACCACATCATTCAAATATATCTATATAGGTTTTTTAAGCTACTGATCATCCCAAATAGCTATAAAGTGGGTTTTCTTGGTGAGTCGGTCAACCACATCCCATATCACACTATTTCCCATGGAAGCCGTTGGGAGACTCAAAAAAATCACATTGTGAAATTCTCCCATTTACAAATGGGTATAATAAATGGTTGCATCATCCCTTTTGACATTTCCTGCTCTTCTTTAACATGCTGACATATCAATAACCTTGAGATATATTCAGCAATCTCCTTATTAATGTTGTCCCACCAATAGTACCATCGTTTTCCCCACATATCAAGCTAAAATCCTTATCTAATTTATAAAAAAATCTCCCCCAATATCCTTCCCCACATCTAGCCCCCCATGGTATCTTCCAAATACCAAATCTACTCCCCTAATGATGCTTTCAAAGGTGATAAACTCAGAAGGTAAAATCTTCTTTCTGATTCTTTTATACACTTTCATGATCCTTTCTTTTCTTTTTCTTTCCTCACCTAATTTTCCCAAATCATATGATTACTTCAGTAACATACGTGGAATGTAATTATATTATTATAATGGGATAGTTCATCATAATCTCACATTCCCTCTCATTTCATACTATCAATGAAAACACCATCCAAGATGTGTTAATTTATCACATTCAAGGATGAAGAGTTTTCAATTTTCATTACCGTATTAGAGACTTCTCATGAAACCATTTTAATGGATGAAATTGATCCTAATATAATTATTTTATCTTATGTGGTGTTCTATAATATTTTTACAATCATGATATAAAATAATAATACAAAACAAGTTCATTGTGAGAAAAACCTCCAAATTAATCCAAGAGTTTATCATTAAAATTTTATCTAATAGTTCATCTTCATCATATATAAAAAATCATTATAAGATCATTTTTATTTTTGGAAGGTCACTAATAATATATATTAATAATTCTGAATGTTTATCCAAATTACAAATGAACATCCATTCATTTGTACAAGTGAACCATTCATGAAAACTAATAAATAGAACACTCCCAAATAATGAATTTAAACACTATAACTCATCCACAGGCCCATAAAAGAACATAATAGAACTATAATGAGTCATGTTCATTTAGAAAATTGTATAGAACCACTAATTAATGTATATAATATCATTATATAGGACATTAATGTGAAGAAATCATTCACACATAAGGTAATGGGAAATTCTGGAACCCAACTCTCTTTCTTTGGGTTTTCCCTCTTCAACCCATTTTTAGTATGGATATTCCTTAAAAAACATTTCTTCCAAAATATCTTACATTTTATATGATTTAAATTTTCTGAAGTATATTTTATAAAAAACCCAATTTTTTCCAAAAGAACTCTTATTTCAAATAAGCACACCTTTTTTTAGTTCTCGATGATTGTTTCACTCTTCACTCATGGTTAATGGTTTTATGTCATAAATGATATTCCGTCATTATTTTGGGAACCAAATGTTTATCAATGAATTATTTACGATGTTATACCCATTTCATTCCATGGGTTATTTTATGTTCAATTTTGACATATTTTCTTTGTGGCATACATGATAATGTTAATTTTATGAGGTGAAGGGTGTTCCTAGAATTATATAGCACAATATGAATGCTTGAATTTGGTGGTTGTGCCTGTAATTATACAGTACTCCAATGAATTGTGTAATGTGATTGATCTCAAGAGTTACAATAAAATTATTTGTGTATATAATTCTAGCTTTGTTCACAACTATGTATGGTAGTTGACTACTAAGACATGGTGTTCCATTTTTATGCAATTCCACATTCCAGGATATTATATAAATGATGTTATGATTATGCTCACCCCATGTCACATTGTTTCATGTTCTTATATTTCCTCTTTCTTGGATTTTAGCTCACCCCATCTGGATGTTTATCCTCTAGTGACTACATGTAATAAGGCATACACACGGACCGATAAGAATCTAGAGAAGATGGAATTAAATAAATGGTTATGATTTATGAGTTAAATGTTATTTTTTACTAGTTTTCCCTAGACACTAAACCTTTGGATCTTCATTGAGTAATTTTTTTATTTTATTTATCATTAAAATTATTTAAAATTAATGTATGAAAAGTGGGGAAGAATGTAATGACCCAAACATTTATAGATGTAATTTCTCCCTTATTATAGTTATGTCATAATCATATAAAATCACATTAGGAAACACAATTCCACAGTATTATTAAATAAAAATATATGTGACCTTTAAACATAAATTTTTCACTTCAATGTTTTGAATTTTGAAAATATGACATACATGGTTGTGATCAATAAGATGCTCAGAGTACGACAGGGAAAACGTATTTTTTTCAATAGAAACCTACCCTTATGAATAGTAATATGAATATTAAATCATACAAAATAATAGTAAACTCACACATGAATGTATATATAAAATTTAGGCATCTTTTAAGTGACAATATGATCATAGTAAAAGTATAGGTATTGGTGTAAGTCATAAATAAATAATTATAATTAAATAATTAAATTAAAAGAAAATTATTTTCATAAAATGTGTTCATAAATAAGCAATTTTACCTCTTCTATTTTAAAGATAATGTTATAGTAAATTATTTAATTTTTGAAAGCATTATAAAATTAGTGATAATTATAAAGTTTTTATTTTTAAAGTAAGTTAGGATTCTAATTAAAAATTAAATTGTTCATAATAAGAGAATTATTTTTGGAAAATGGAGTTCATTTTTAGATTATATAGGTCAAAAAATTATTTGGTTGATTTTTTGTGATTTTTCTGAAATGCTTTAATTTTTGATGAATAGTGGAATTCGAAAAATTACAAAACATAAAAAATAAATGAATTTAGGAATCTTTCTTGTGTCATGTATGATTTAAATGGCCATTGGTTTGAACTCACATGAAATTATTACTATTTTTAGTAACAGTAATCTTCTATATTTCTTTCTTGTGGATAAATAATAAATCAATGAATAAAATATTAAGATAACCCTCCTCCCATCCACTTAAATACCACCCCTCACACACTCATTTCATCACAACTCTCAAGATTCAGCCCTTAAATAAATTATTCAAAATTATCCCCCCAATATCCTTACCCACATATTTAATACCTTGGAATCCTCAAAAGACCAAATCATCTCATGTAAAGAGGCTCTCAAAGGATATTAACTCAGTAGGTAAATTCATCTTTTTTATTATTTTATTTGCTTCCAAGTACCATTCTTTTATTTTTTTTCTTTCTTCATCTATAATCACCCAAATGGTATGATAACTATAGTAAGATAAATTTACTAGAATTAAATTATTATAATTTTATATTTCATCATAATATCATATTTCCTCTCCTTTTATCATATAAATGAAAACGCTATCTTAGATGTGTTAATTTATCACATTCTAGGAAAACAAGTTCTGAATTTTCCTTACCATCTAAGATAATTGTCATGAAACCATTTTAATGGTTTAACCAGATAATAATATATTTATTTTATCCTATGTGATGTAATATAATTCTTATACACTCATGATATAATGTAATAATACAAAACTAGTTCATTGTGATAAAAACCGTCAAATTAACCCTAGCGTTTATCATCAAAATATTAACTAACGATTTATCCTAATTGTATATAAAAAAAATTCATTAAAAGAGTATTTATAACCCTTTAATTTTACTAATAATATATATTATTAATTCTATATGTTTAATTACATTTCAAACGAACATCCACTAATGTGTACAAGTTAATTGTTCACAAAAACTAAGAAAAACAACACTCCCAAAAAATGATTTTAAACTCTATAACTCATTTGAAGGCCTATAAAAGAACTTAGTGATACCATATTGAATAATTTCTATGCATAAAAGTTTTTTTAATTGTAAATTAATTAATCTAATTTAATTATACAAGATTTCTATGTGATGAAAGCAATTCTTACACAAGGTAAGGTGAAATTCTCGAAACCAACTCTTTTTTTTGGGTTTTCCTTCTTCAACCCTTTTTCCTCATGGATATGCCTTTATAATAATTTATTTTTCATTACCTTAAATTTTATAGGATAAAAATTTTCTCTAATTTATTATATTAGAGAACCCAATGTTTTCAAAAGGAAATCCTTTTTTCAATAAAAACACCCTTTTACTTTTCAAAGATTGTTTCACTCTTTACTCAAGGTTAATTATTCTATTTAAAGAATGATATTCCCTCATTATTTTGGGAACCAAATGTTTATTAATTCATGATTTATGATGTGAATCCCATTTATTTCCATGGGTTAGTTTTTTCATGTTTGATATATTTTCTATGTCGCATGAATGATAATGTAAATGTTATGATGTGATGGGTGCGCCCAGAATTATATAGCACAATATGAATGTTTTAATGTTGAAAGTGTGCCCATAACTATAAAATTCTCCAATAAATTGGATAAAGTTATTAATATGATGATTTAATGTGAAATTATGCCTGAATATGATAATATATTTTTTCACAACTATGTGTGGTTGTTAACCACAAATACATGATGTGTCATTTTATGTATTTCCACATTCGATGATATTATATAAATGGTATAATAACTTTTATCACCCCATGTTACATTGTTTCATGTTCTTATCTATCCTCTTACAACTATTTTAGATGAATCCTTTTTCATGTATATCCTCAGGTGACTACATTTACTAAGGAGTTCAATATGGCTGATAAGATGCTTGATAAGAAGTAATTAAATAAATGTTTAGGCTAATTATTGTAAATGTTATGTATGGTCCTAGTTTTTCCAAGACATTAAACCTTTGGATTCTTTTTGTGTAATTTTATTATGTTTTTTATCATTAAAATTATGTAATTGTAATGTAAGAAAAGAAGGGTCTCTATAGTTGGTATGAGAGGCACGATTTAACTAATTTTGGAATTATGATTAAAAAGACTTTATGAAAACCCTAGAAATCGACTAAGAATATATAAGAACACAAGATGTTTTTTTAAACACAATGATCTCATAATATATTATTTTAGTTTTAATTGTAGAAAGGAATAAATTATTTTTTCATGACTAGTTCACTTATGATTTCTTCTTACCTTTTCAATTTTAGAAATTGTTGGGAACTATGAGAAACTAGGCTAAAAAACCCATGTGAAGGACAATGCAGTGATTTCCCAAATGACATACCCAATGATTAGTTAGGTGAAGTTAAAAGAATCATAGTGATTCTCACCCTACTGACAGGTTGTGAAAAATAACCTAAATAATTTTGAACATCCAATTTCACCTAAGAGGGAGAAACTGGCTATTGAGGGTTTTATATAGAAACGACAAACAAAGGTAAATGAATCTCAGGTCCCACTAGTTGAGGAATAGTGGGTCAACTCCATGGAGAAGATCTTTTCTGTGCTTCACTATTATGAGATGGAGAAGGTGATTCTGGCTATTTATCGTCTAGATGGAGATGTCGATCAATGGTGGGATTTTATTAAGAACACCGTGTCAGTTGACAAAATTGGAGAGATATAATTCGAAGACATTAATATCATGTTTCTTAACAAAAATTTCCAAATAACACTTCATAAAAAGATTGAGAGATAACTCATATATCTCAAAGAAAATGGAAGGAGAAATTATCAGGGAATACAAAGAGAATTTCACATGTCTTTCATTGAACAATTCAGGTTTGGTTATCAATAATTATATCAAAATTTATAGATTATTTATTGGGTTAAAACCACACCATATAAAGGCTCTTGAAATTAAAGACATTGAGGGTTATAAAGAATTTTTTTGATGTTCTCTCAATGTAAATATGGTGTTTGTATAATGGTCCCATGGATATGGTGATAATAAATGAAAGGTGGAGTTTCTTGCTATAGGATCTAATGAAAAAGGAGAGAAGAAAACTCAAAAGGATGCATTCCAAAAATGAGAGAAGAAGAATCATGGGAATTGCATCAAAATGGATAGGGAAATGATTGAATTATGGTAGATAAGGAAACCATGCTCTTGAGTGTCAAAACTATATGAGAAGTAAGGAGAATGTGGTGGGAGAAAGTAATGCACCGCCCATGTTCCCATGGTGTAACTATAGGGAGAAAGGGAACCAATCAAGATAGTGCACTAAACCGTGATCCCTTGAGGGTAATCACTGTCAGTATCTAGAAATTACCAAGGAAAAAGATAAGGATTATTCCATCACTACTTCATAGGTTGAGTAAGAAAATGAAGTCGTATAGGGAAAACTTATGATTCATTGATTATTGGAAGTAGTCTTATTTGATTCTTTTTTTACGCATTCCTTTTTCATCCATGTTTTATAGAACTATGGATTTGAATCCCCAAACACTTCATGTGAAGATATCTGTAAAAACACTTAGTAGTGTTATCATTCCAACCAAAGCGTTGGAATCTACTCCTATTTGCATATGTTGGAAGATTCTTTTGTTGAATATCACTCCAATGGTGGAATTCGATGCCATAATGGGAGTGGATTATCTCTCATTATACAGAGAACATATCAACTGTAGAGAATTGTACATATCTTTTCATATTCTAAACCATCCCATGATCCTATGAAAATACACATAAGATCATGGATCTCCTTTAAAAAATCCTTCAATGGTGTGGGTTTTGATTCCCAGTGAAAAGGCATATCTCACTCAAATGTTTGAGTAAAAGATAGTGTCAACGTAGAAGAAATTACCATTATGAGGGGATACATATATTTATTTCCTGAAGAGTTACCCATAATACCCCTAGATCATGATGTAGAGTTCTCTATAGAACTCATACCCAGAGTACTACTATCTCAAAGTGTCCCTATAGGATGAATCCTATCTAACTAGTGAATTAAAAGAAAAAATTACAAGAGCCTTATGACAAAGGGATCATACACCCTAGTGCATCACCTTGGGGTGTGCTAGTTCTCTTTTTGATAAATAAGGATGGAACAATGATTCCATGTATCAATTATTGGGAACTCAAAAAGATCACCATAATAAACAAGTGTCATCTACCAAGGATTGATGACTTGTTCGATCATCTACAAGGAGATCAATACTTCTCAATGGTGGATCTTCTTTCTGGATATCAGCAGCTAAAGGTGAAAGAGGAAGATATTCAGAAGACTTACTTTCATACAAGGTATGGGAACTATGAGTATCTAGTGATTCCATTCAGACTTGTTAATTCCCCTTTAATGTTTGATGATTTTATTAATAGCATTTTTTGACATTACCTCAAATAATTTTTGGTAGTTTTTATCGATGATATTTTCATCTACTCAAAGATAAAGGATTAACAAGAAGAACATCTGAAATTCATGTTGGTGAAATTGAAAAAGAAGAAATTGTTTTCCATGTTCAGAAATTGTGACTTTTGGCTGAAGAAAGTCACGTTCTTGGGACATGTGACCACAACTGAGGAAATTTCTATGAAACCATCAAAAACAAAGGTGATTGAGTAGTGGCCCAGACCTTCTAGTGTAACATCAATCTGTAGTTTTTTGGATTATTTGGGTACTACCGATGTTTTGAGAGAAATTTCCCTAGATTGTAAGGCCTGCTAACAAAGTTATCAAAAGAAGGGGTAAAGTATGTCTAGATGGAAGAATGTGAGGAAATCTTAAAGGATCTAAAGAGATGGATGAACACAACACCAGTACTCACATTTTTGAAAAGTGGACAAAATATTGTGATATACTATTATTATTTGATGAATTCCATTGGTTTTGTACTCAAGAAAAATTATAATGTGGTATCCAACGCCTCACGTCAGTTGAAGATCACTGAGCAGAACTACCCGACGCATGATCTAGAGATAGCAGCTGTGATTTTTTCTTGAAAATATAGATGCACTTCCTTTATTGTGAGAAGTGTGACATATACTCCGATCCAAATATCCAAAATTATATATTCACACAATATAATCTCAACATGCATCAAAGATATGGTTAGAGATAATAAAAGACTATGATTTATCTATTCACTATCATCCTTGAAAGGTGAAGAAGGTATTTGATGCTCTAAGGATAAAAGAACCTACTACTCTGTCCATGATGCAAATTGAGAATGACCATATCTTTATGGATATGTGAAGGATGGATTTAGAAATCATAATGGTAGGGAATATATCCTACCTTTCCAAAATTATTTCCCAACCATCTATCCAAGGGAATATTAAGGAGGCACAAAGTGATGATTTGGAGTTACCAAAGAAGGTGAATACAGTAAAGTAAGGGAAGATGAAAGAGTTACATATCATTGATGATGGTATGATTTGGTTTGAAACACTACATTGTGTTCTTTCATCACCCGGGATAAAGAATGATCTATTGGAAAATTCACATAGCTCAACTTGTTCTATTCATAATGGTATCTCCAAGATGTGTCGTGATCTCAGAGAACACTTCTGGTCGGACAAAATGAAGAAAGATATTCATGAATATTTATCAAGGTTCTTGAAATGTCAGGAATCTAATGAAGAGTGGAAAAAATCCAAAGGGATGATGCAACAATTTCCTATACCCATGTGGAAATGGGATAATGTCACTATTGACTTTGTCACAGGTCTCCCGAAGATGTCTAAGGGAAATAATATGATATGGGTTGTGGTTGACCGACTCACCATGAATTCAAAAATTATCTATATTTAGGAAGATATCTTGCTTGAAAAACATACAATGATATATGTCAAGGAAGTGGTGAGACCACACGTAGTTCCACTATCGATTGTCTCTGATCATGATCCATGGTTCATATCTAAATTATAGAGGAGTCTCTAACATCCATTGAGTACTGAATTAAACTTCAACATGACCTATCACCCCCAAACTGATGGCTAATATGAATGTACTATTTAGTGCCTTTAAGATATACTAAGATACTACTCTTTAGAATTAAAATTTGGATGGGATCAGAATCACTGATTGGTTGAGTTCTCATACATTAATATCATCCAATCGAGTATTCAAAGTGCTCCGTATGAAGCTCTATATGGAAAGAGATGTAGAACTCTGACCTGTTGGGATGAAGTTGGATAATGAAATCTAATGGGACCTGATCTTGTACAATAGATGATAGATATTGTTCATGTAATCTAGTAAAATATCAAATATTATTAGAGTCGACAAAAGAGTTATACTAACAACCATAGAAGGATGTTGGAGTTCTACATTAGAGATAATGTCTTCAGTCGAATTTCACCATTGAAGAAAGTCATGCAGTTAGGAATGAAAGGAATGATAACCCCAATGTACATTGGCCCCTATGCGATCCTTGACTACATCGGATTTGTGGCCTATCAACATTCATTTCCATAAAATATGGCTCAGGTTCATGATGTGTTTCACGTATCACTCATGATGAATTACATACTAGTTCCCTCACTTGTACTGAACTCAAAGGTGGTATAAATGGAAGATGATCGCTCTTATGAGGAGAAACCAGTAAGGATTTTGGACCAGAGAGATAATGTTCTATGAAAAAATAAATCTTTCCTTGTCAAATTCTTAGGGAGGAACCATATGTATGAAGAAGAAACATGGGTACCAGAGGGTGAAATAAAGGATAAGTACCCTCACCTGTTTATGTAAAACTAAATTTAGAGGGTGAAATTTTGAAGGGATAAGAATGTAATGACCCAGACATTAATAAATATGATTTCTCCCATATTTTAGTAATGTAATAAAAAAATAAAATCACTTTAGAAAACAATATTCAACATCATTATTTAATTTAATACTATGTGACCTTTAATCATAAAATTTTCACTTCGTTGTTTTGAATTTGTAAAATATGACATGCACGGTTGTGATCATTAAGATGTTTAGAGTCTGATAGGAAAAAGATGATTTTTGATGAATAGTAACATACCATTATGAATATTAACTTACACTTATGAATAGTAATATTAATAGTAAATTTTTTAAAATAATATTAATCTCACCCATGAATGCATAGATAAAATATTGGCATCTTATAAGTGCCAATATGTCCATAGTAAATGTTTTGGAATTTTTGTAATTCATAAAAAAAATTATAATTAATTAATTAATTTAAAAGATACTTTATATTCCTATAATGTGTTCATAAATTTAAATTTTTATATCTTATGGTTTTATGATAATTTTATAAGGCCTTATATAAATTTTGAAAACCTTATAGAATTAGTTTTATTATTAAAATCTGTATTTTTCTTGTAAATAATGACAATAATTAAAAATTAAATTATAATTATTTAGAGAATTCTATTTGGAAAATGATTTTTATTTTTTGATTCTACACATCCACAAATGGTTAGGATGAATTTTTGGCATTTTCCTGAAATACATTGTTTATTTTGTGAATAGTGAAATTTGATAATTTTCAAAATATGGAAAATAAATGAATTCCTACCTCATGCTTGTGTCAGGGATGATATAAATGGAAATTATTTATAAATCACATGCACTTATTACTATTTAGATTCACAATCATCCTTACTATTACTATCTTATGGAGAGATAATAATCAAATGAATATAATAGTAAGAAAACCATCCTCCACTCCTTTATAAAAACCACCCCTTATAGCCTCATTTCTTCACACCTCCCAAGCTTCATGCCTCAACAAAAATTTTCCCAAATCACTCCCCAAGATCCTTCCACATTTCCAAAAACCCTTGGTACCCTAAAAATTCCAAATCCTCTCGCATAAAGAGGCTCTCAATAGAGATAAACTGAAGAGGTAAATTCGACTTTCTGATTCTTTTATTTTCTTTCACATTCCATTATTTTCTGTTTATTTCATCACATACATTCACCCAAATTGTATGATAACTCCAGAAACAAATAATTACCAGAATTATATTATTATAATGGTATATACAATTATAATCTCAAATTCCCTCTACTTTTATACTATAAATGAAAACACCATATGAAATGTGTTAATTTATCACATTCAAGGACAATTGGTTTTCAATTTGCATTACCATCATAGAGACTAGTCATGAAACCATTTTTATGGTTGAAAAAGATGCTAATATATTTATTTTATCTTATTTGATGTTCAGTAATCCTTATACATTCTTGATATAAAATAATAATACAGAACAAGTTCATTGTGAGCAAAACCGCCGAATTAATCCAAGCATTTATTATTACAGATTTATCTATTGATTCATCTTCAGGATATATAAAAAAATTCTTTGTAAGATAATTTATATATATTTAATATACATAACAATATATATTAAAAATTCTGGCTGTTTATCAAAATTTTAAACTAACATCCACTCATGTGAACAAGTGAATCGTTCTTGAAAACTAAGAAAAAGAACACTCACAAACAATGAATTTAAACTCTATAACTAATATAAGGGTCCATAATTGAAGATTATAAATTTATAATGAATCATTTTAATGTATTAAATATTCTTAAACTGTTAATCAATTATTATAATGTCATTAGAATGGAATTTTCGATAACTAAAGCGTTCGGAGAAAAGGTAAGGGGAAATTCTCAAAACCAACTCTTATTCTTTGGGTTTTTTTCCCTTAAACCCATTTTCTATTTTGATAAGGCTAAAATAATATATCAAAATTTATATTAACATTTCTAGGATATACACGTTATAAAATTGATTTTGTGAAAAAAAAATCCAATGTTTTCCAAAAGAACTCTTCTTTCAAATAATCACACACTTTCTACTTCTTGTAGATTGTTTCACTCTTCACTCAAGCTTGATGGTTCTATGTCAAGAAGGAAATTTCCTCTTTATTTTGGAATAAAAATGAAAATTAATGTATGATTTATTATGTAAAAATCGTTTCATTACATGTTTTATTTTCTGTTCAAGTTTGATATATTTTCAATGTGGCATGCGTGAAAATTTAAATGTTATGATGTGACAGGTGAGCCCAGAATTATTCAATTCAATATGAATGATTGAATGTGACGTGTGAATATTGAATTATAGAACACTCCAATAAACTAGTTAATGTGATTAATCAAATGATTTATTGAGAAATTATGTGTGAACATTACACTAGCTTTGTTCACAACTATGTCTAGTAGCTATCTGCAAAGACATGATGTTTCATTTTTTGTGCATTTACACATTCAATGATATTATATAAATCAAGTTATGATTATACCCACCCCTTGTTACATTGTTTCAGGTTATTATATTTTATCATACTTTGATTTTATATCACCTCTTTTTGATGTATATCCTCATGTGACTACATGTACTAAAAAGTACACGAGGGTCGATAAGAAGCTAGAGAAGAAAGAATTAAAGAAATGTTTATGATTTATGTTGTTAATTTTAAGTATTGTCCTAGATTGTGCAAGACAATAAACCATTGGATCCTTGTTATGTATTGTATTTATGTTTTTATCATTAAAATGATGTAAAAGTAATGTAAGAAAACACGGCTCTCTATTGTTGGTATCAGGGGAACAGTTTAGTAAATTTGGGAATTAGGATTAGAGAACCTTAGTGAAAACCATTGCATGAGAATAAGTATATATAAGAAAACAAGAAGTTTTGATAAACATCAGGATCCCCTAAGATATATTTTTTGGGTCTATTGGTCCAAGTTATTAATTATTTATTCATGTCTGGTTGACAAATGTTTTCTTTTACCCTTTTCAATTTTATAAAATGTTGGGAACTAGGAGAGCACACCAACAACCCGTACGAGGGACAATACAGCGATTTACCGAACGACATCACCAATGCTTTGGGATGTGGAGTTGAAAACATCATGGTGATGGTAAACCAGCTATCTCAAGTCATTAACAATAACCTGAATAATGGGTAGTGTTGTTTTGTCCTGAGGTGATGCATTTGGGGGAATGAAAAATGGTTTGATGGGTGATAAGAATTTGTATATTTTTAAAGAGTCTTTCAAATTTCCATATTTGTTCCTAACCAATTCACATCAATATCTAGTAAGGGGAATTTTATTGACCATAGATGGATGGTCTAGTTTTCCCATTTATTTGTATGACGAAGGAGGCATTATAATCTAACGGTCCTGACGGGTGACTGTAGGAGGTGGTAAAGTATTTGTGCAATCAGTCCATGTAGGATATGATTTACTCAGATGGCCTCCAACTAGTTTATTCTTGGAGCAAGAAACACCCAAGGACCATTTTATCAACTATTTTTGGACCTTCGTTCTAAATTAAATCATGTTGGATGGTTTGGCCAAAAACACTTGATGAATCCCTTGGCCGAGAGGATGGGAGGTCAGGCTCATCACACCCTTTAGGGAGGAATTATTGCCTACTATAGGACTCTCTTATATATTTCTATCAATCTCATATGTTCATGAATCCCTAGTTCATTCCCTATGAGTGTATCTATGGGTAACCCCTAGGTTGAAAAATCAATCATGGATATTCATGGGTCAAGAATTGTGGAGACAACGCTGGTGTGTGCCTTGTGATGAGGCCCTCTATAGTTAATTGTCATCCAGGAGAGATGGAAAACAATTTGATGA
This sequence comes from Viscum album, assembly GCA_963277665.1. Classification (NCBI taxonomy): domain Eukaryota; kingdom Viridiplantae; phylum Streptophyta; class Magnoliopsida; order Santalales; family Viscaceae; genus Viscum; species Viscum album. The sequence continues at coordinate 733,570,383 of OY728155.1, forward strand.
TGGGATCAAACCCCTGATATGTGATTCTTATGTATCTTCTTGATAGGAAGTAGAATCCATGTAGTGTAGTGCCACTCAAATAGAAACATCTCCTTTTAGGGTCATGTAAGAAGGACCCATCCATACAGTTTAACATCATGCGGTGATGATTCCAAGAAAAAAGGTTAGTAACAAAGATTTAGCATGGGACTCATGATGAGGTAGTCCAAAAGTGCCTAAGAGATATGTGGCCTCTTGGGTGGACAAGAAACTCCCAAGAATATGACCCTAAGAACTATTGGGTTGATTTGAGGTTCATATTTTGACCACAGGGAGGCTTCCCACATATTCCAATCAAATGGGGAATCAAATTCCCTAGAGTTCTAGAAGAAGGGGACTTATACTCTAAGGAATCCTAGAATGAGGGAATTATTTCTTGGGGATTATGCAGAGGAGCTTCTCGTTTGAGAGAATTGAATTGGGAATTATTCCATAAAGAGGATGTCCTTTGTTGGGGACATTGTTGGGGTTAAACTTTTGAAAATGGGATCCTCTTTTAGCTCAGGCCTTAAGTGGGTGTCCTACATATCACAATTATGGTTTTAATCAGAGTCCTTGTAGTTAGTTTGGGGTGGGAATTATGCATGGAAGCTACCCAATAAAAGGGGGAATGATCTCTCATTTCATAGTTGAGATGATATAGAGCACGAGACACGTTAAATGCTTCCCCCATATCCTAGTTGCATTGTGAAACAATGTTCTTGGAGTTCAGGAGGTGGGGCTTCACGTGTATTCTACCCACATTTCTAGAACCATTAGGAGGATATCAACTCATGTAGATTTGAGTGTTGTGTTGGCAATTACACGTAGGAGGATTCTTACGTTTTGGGACTATGAATATGTCATGATCACCTACCAACATCTAACCCAACTTGAGTCATTCTAGGTATGAGAAACAAGAGGAGGCATTCGATATAAATATCACAAGTCCTACATCATTTATTGGTAGATTGTACTAGATCCAATAGAGAGGGGGGAGGCTTTGAACATGCAACACTCACCCTTGTAGATATCCAGGATAGTCAAATCGTGGTGATCTATCAAGACACATCCAGACTAGAGGTGAAGAGGGTGAAGAGTGAAACACCTTTCAAAAATCTAGGGTCTTACCTCAGGAGAAGTTCCCTTACATGGGTTCTATGAAAAGGGAGGAGCATCATTTGTTTTAAAGGTAATGCTTTGGTCAAAGACCAAAGAACAATTTATTGATAAACAAAAATGGATTACAAGAGACGAAAGGATTTAATTTTTTTACAATCTCTATAAAAAATATATAGTAAATCAGAATGAATAGATTCCAGCCAAATCATGCTCTGATGAACTCCTTTGTTGGAAAGAGCATCAGCAACGACATTCTCTTTATGGTAGGCATGAGTAGCTATATAATCGATCCCATGGAGCAAGTTCAGAAAATTCATCCAATGAGTGGTAAGTGTCCAGGCCAGGTGGATGTTTCCATTCCAGATGGCATGAATGATAGTGGATGAATAACTTTCAATCCACAACTTTATCCAACCTCTTTGAAGCACAAATTCAACAGCATGAATAACCCCCAGCATTTTCGCCTCCAGAGATGAACAGTGACCACATCCAACATAGAAGCAGCCCTGACACTGGCCAGCTGAGTCTCTGAAGATATCACCACAACTGGAAGGGCATGGGTTGCCTTTGGAAGCGCCATCAACTTTCACTTTGATCCATCCTAGCATTGGTGATTTCCAAAACACTTCAACGGAGTGATTGGGCTTTGGGTAGATGCCAGGAACACAGAGATGGCGAAGGATCTCGATGTCACCAACCGAATTGTTGCAATAGTCTTTTTGAATTGAGGCAGCTTCATGAATCGCAAAAAGAATCTGATATTTCCCTACATTAAGATTGAGAGATTGATTATTGTGAATGAGATCATTTCTAACGTACCAGATCTCATGCAGTAGTTCCGCCACTGCTGCAAGAAAAAGATTCTTAACCTGGAGAGAAGCTTCATGTCTAGTGCAATTTTTTAATAACAAGGAAATTGAGTCAGTAAAGAACTGTCTGCAATTAAATAATTCAAAAATATAATTCCAAAGGGCAGAGGCTGTCGCACAAGATAGAAAAAGATGATTGGCATACTCTCTATGTTGATTACACAGGAGACATTTTGAACAGAGTTGAATGCCAAAAGTTTGCAGACCAGTTTCCGTTGGTAATCTAATATGGGAAATGCGCCAAATAAGGGTGAGTATAAGGCCCCAGCCTTAAACCTTACTTAATCTTGAGTTATTACAAGATTACACATTGAGGATCTTTTCAGGTTTAGAGTTTTAGAGAATTAGATCATAAAACTTGCATTACATTCCACATATAAACAAAGTGGTTACATAAAGATAGTATTCTTCATTCCCATCAATGGAAACACATTTAAAATAAAACATGGATTATTTCTTGACACATCCTTGACTCTATCATCTTATCATGTACCTTTCCCTTGACCTGTGAAAAACATTTCAAAAACTTGGGATGAGCATAAAAACTCAGTATGGGTTATAAAAAAAACATGGAAAGGAAACATGAGTTCATATATACATAAGAATGAAATCATACTTTACCCATAAAACATAGGAACTTTAACATACCCCATAAAATCATGAATAAATCATAGAAATCATAAGACATAAAGGTAACTTGAGGCATTCATAACATTCTTACGTAGGGAGTAACCCTCTTGGTTACGTTTGGAATACCCATCACAGTATATTCCCTAAAATCTCTTCGTAGAAACCTTAATGTTTCACTCCTTCGCGTTACGCAATGCATTGGAGAGCTATATCGGGCTCACCCGCCCTTAGTTTATCACGGAACCACTCGTCTTCATAATAATGCCCAAGAACCATAACATAAACGTATCACATAAAACATGCATAAAGGAAACATAAAATTTCCACATTTCAATCACGAGATATCAATACAACACATTGATATAAAAACATTATGAAAACCATTTTCAATACCAAAATAAAAGAAAAGTAAAACATGGTATTTATTTTTCTTTTAAAAAGAAGGTATGGCTTGTAGAGGAAGCCGAAACTCAAATAACGGTCACGACGGCGGAGAAGTCGTTGTCGCCGCATACGTACGACAAAAACATTCCCTTTTGTCATTTAGTAAACTCTTCGTATAAAAAAGATTCCTTTTGAATAAACGTAAAAGTCAAAGGGTTTTATACACCGTATAAAAGAAAGTTGTGTATAAAATAAAATATGCCTCAATGAAAGGAGATTGAGACGAAGTCCCATACCTCGTATCCGACTTGACCCGACCGTTCTTTAATATCCTGAATAATAAACTTGAGTTAATATCTACTTGCTTATGAATCTTTTTTCAAGTTCATTATTCCTTTTATACCATGTTATGAACATCATGTAATCAGTTAAGTTAATAATGTTCATTTTGTCGGTATTTGGTTCTTAAGTCAAAAATAGACTTCTTACACTTACATGTTGTTAATTTGTTCAAAGGTTCATTATATCCATAATGGAATTCATGATGTAGATATCATATATGTCATATATATCCAGTACATACATGCATTTATAATATTACATAACATTTAGAGGTCAGAAATGAAATGCACCGTTCATGGAGACGGTAAGTCGTACGTACGCATGAACGCTACTTACATTTCTATTTCATATTTTCTGGAATGGAATCATAATTATATAAGAGTATATTATAATTCCAGTATAATAACATATATAATATCATTAACTTTATCCTTTACACATCCCACATATGGTATTAACGAATCAAATCACTTTTAGGGGGCGGTAGTCCGCACTTCCTAAAATGAAGATATCGTGTTTTACCCATAATGGAAACCATAAAGGTATGCCCAAAATAAAAAAAACAGAAGCTTAAGGAAAACATAAACATATTATATATCATATATAAAAATAGTGACATCATAATGGCCACCTTTGAAGGTGTTAAATGAGTGTTGAACAATCATCGTTTCGGGAGGCAGAATTTCGCCATCCATGGAAACCGTATGTTCTTTAACCATTTGATGTAGTTGTGTGAGAGTGTAGCTCAAATAAATCTTATAAAAACATCCTAGTATATTTATTATACTGGTGTTGTTACAAAAGAAGTAAATAAAAAGAGTTTAGGGGGTTGGAGAAGCAAAATAAAACAAATGAACATGAGAGAATGAATTACCTTTAAAAGTGTAACTCCTTTTGAGTTGAGCCTAAAGGCTTCCTTTGAAAAGATTCTGCCCAAAGGGAATCCTATAAGATTAGGAGAGGGATGTGTAGAGAGAAAATGGGCAGGGGTTGGCTGAGCCAAAGGCTTGAAGAGTGTGTGAAATGAGGTAGAGGTGGGGGCCTTTTATAAGAGGAGAGGAGGGGCACTTTTGGAAAGTAAAGAAATATTACTTTATTTGAAAATGTGTTTCGGTTTCAAAAGGTCTCACATTGATATAATTCGTGGATAAGGTGATAATGGTTCGAAATCCACTCATCCAATTGGTTTTGGCCATGTGTAGTTCATAGATTCTACATTATCTTTCTATTTTATTTAAATCGTCAAATAATGATGTCATCGCTGCATCATTATTATGTCATAAATAATTAAATTTATATAATGTATAAAAATTATAAAAAAAATACTATGATATAGGAAATCTTTTTATATTTCCAATGACTATTTATAATCAAATTTTGGACTTGTATAACCCCACTTAAAAATTGTTTTTGTAAAACATATTATGTTTGTGTCATTTTCACTTTAACATTAAATAAAAAGTAATTTATGTCATTTCCCAACAAAAGTGGATCCATGGGGTCCCCAAGTTGACCCATGGCATGTCATGGTCGGCCATGACACAACCAATGAGGTTGGGACATGTTTCTAGGTCATTTCAAATTATTAAAGCATTATTTATACCTTAAACTACCCTAATTACCACTAATCGTGATTAAGAACTTAATAAGTTACTATTCACCAAAAAATATTATAATCTCATTGAACCACATTTTACTTCTTAATGAAAACCATGTATGTCGGATTTTCAAAATTCAATACACATTAGTGGTAAACTTTCATTTAACTGAAAAATCAGTTTGCTTGATTACCACTTAGTGGTTTCACTATTCATCAAAAATTGAAGTTTTTCAGAAAATTACCAAAAATTCACCCTAAGCTATATTTGATATTACGAATTCAAAAATGAAGTCTATTTTACAAAATTCAAATCATATAAGTCACATTAATTAATTTAATAATTAATTCCCGCTGCCAGAGCAAATAGCGTGTTTTTACAAAACAATAAGTATCAAAAGATTGACACCAGTTTAAGTCTAATTTCAAAGTGAAATTGATTCCAATGACCACCATTGGATAAAATGGTAAAAATATATTCTAATTTCACTTCAAAACCAATTCAAAACATAATCTAATCATATAAATAAATTAGATTAAAAATCAGTTTTGATGTAAAATGCAGTATTTTTCACTATTCATTAAAAAATGAACATTGTCGGAAAAATACCAAAAATTCACACAAGGTAAATTTTGATGTCCCAATCATAAAGTATAAGTTTATTTTGACAAACATAGTTTATAAAATTGTCAAAATATAGATTCAAAAATGGTTTGCCATCAAAAGGCAGTAAAACAATCTTTTAAGAATATTAGTGTATTCCATGCATAAGATTGTATTTATTTTCATTTTAAGCCGCTATAACACTATCTTAATCATTAATAGACATAGATAAAAATATATATTATTCATTACTTACTTGGGATGTTACATCCTTCCCCCCTTTAGAAAATTGTGTCCCCGCAATTTATTTACTTATCGAATAAATGGGGGTACTTATCCCTCATTGCATTTTCAGATTCCCATGTTGCCTCTTCAATCATGTGGTTTTTCCACAAAACCTTTACCTGGTGAATCACCTTATTTCGTAACACTTGCTCCCTGTGGTCAAGAATCTGGACCGGTTGTTCCTCATAAGATAGGTTCTCTTCCAGCTGAACTACCTCTGGACTCAAAACATGAGATGGATCTGGCATATACTTTCTCAACATCGAAACGTGAAAAACATTGTGTACCTGAGATAAACTCGGAGGTAAAGCCACTCGGTATGCAACTGATCCAACTCTCTCCATAATTTCGTATGGTCCAACAAACCTTGGACTCAACTTTCCTTTCTTACCAAATCTCATCACGCTTTTCCAAGGAGAAACCTTGAGAAAAACATGATCACCTACCTCGAAAGATAGATCCTTCCTCCGGTTATCTGCATAACTCTTCTGCCTGCTCTGAGCTATTCTCATGTGTTTCGGAATCAGCTGAACTTTTTCTGCCATCTCTTCTACAAATTCTGGTCCCATCAACTTCCTTTCACCCACTTCATCCCAGAAAGTTGTAGTTCGACACCGCATCCCATATAATGCCTGAAATGGTGCCATCTGTATACTGGAATGAAAACTGTTATTATATGAAAACTCAACCAAAGAAAGATGTTGGTCCCAACTTCCCTGATAATCCATAGAACAAGCTCGTAGCATATCCTCCAATGTCTGAATTGTTCGTTCTGACTGCCCATCTGATTGAGGATGAAAAGCTGTACTAAAATTTAATTCAGTACCCAACGACTTCTGAAGTCCTTTCCAAAAGTTAGAAGTAAACCTGGGATCACGATCCGATACAATGGAGAGAGGAACTCCATGTAACCTGACTATCTCTTTAAGATACAAACGGGAAAGTTGATCAAGAGAGAAAGTATCTCGTATAGCAAGGAAATGTGCAGATTTGGTAAAGCGATCAACAATAACCCAGATTGCATTATTACCTCGAGATATCTTCGGTAATACAACAACAAAGTCCATGGATATATTCTCCCATTTCCACTCTGGCACTGGTAAAGGCTGAAGCATCCCTTTCGGTAGCTTCTGCTCTGCTTTAACCTGCTGACAAGTCAAACACTTCACAGTAAAATCAGCAATGTCTCTTTTCATTCCATCCCACCAGTAATACTCCCGCAGATCTCTATACATCTTAGTACTGCCCGGATGAACTGAAAACGGAGAACTATGAGCTTCACATAACAGCTCTCTCTTCAACTGTGAATCACAAGGCACACACAATCTCTTCCCAAATCTCAAAACACAATCACTATCAATGTTGAATTCAGGCAACTTACCTTTCTAAACCAGCTCTACCTTTTTCTGCAACTCACTGTCTTGCTTCTGTGCTTGCTTGATTCTATCTGATAGAGAAGATCTCACTGATACCTGAAACAAAATAGAAGGACTTCCTGCACCAACAACTTCTATGCCAAAGTTCATCAAATCCTTAACCAAAGGATCACGTTCCAAACGCAACATTATTAATGAAGCATTACTTTTTCGACTCAAAGCATCAGCCACTTTATTTGCTTTTCCCGGATGGTAATGAATTGTACAATCATAATCCTTGATTAATTCCATCCATCCCCTTTGTCTCATGTTTAACTCTTTCTGAGTGAATATATACTTTAAACTTTTGTGATCGGTATATATTTCACACTTTACTCCATACAAATGATGCCTCCAAATTTTTAAAGCAAAAACAACAGCAGCTAATTCCAAATCATGTGTAGGGTAATTTACCTCATGAGTTTTCAACTGTCGTGAAGCATAAGCAATTACCTGATCATTCTGCATTAGGACGCAACCAAGTCCTTTCAATGAAGCATCACTGTATATAACAAACTCACCATTCCTGGAAGGTAGTGCCAAAACTGGAGCATTCACCAATCTTCTTTTCAATTCCTGAAAACAATCATCACATTCTTTTGTCCAGATAAACTTAACACCCTTACGAGTTAGCTTAGTCATTGGACTAGATAACCCTGAAAAATTTCTAACAAACCTTCGATAATAGCCCGCCAAACCAAGGAAGCTACGAATCTCGGTTACATTTGTGGGTCTTGGCCATTCTTCCACAACTTTTGTTTTTGCAGGATCAACAGTTATTCCATCTTTAGAAACAATGTGACCAAGGAAAGAAATTTGTTGCAACCAAAACTCACACTTGCTGAATTTCCCATACAGTTTCTTTTCTTTTAAGGTTTGCAAGATAACCCTTAAATGTTTTTCATGCTCCTCTTTACTTTTAGAAAACACCAAAATATCATCAATGAAAACCACCACAAACTTATCCAAGAACTCATGGAAAATTCTATTCATTAAGTCCATGAATACAGCAGGTGCATTGGTTAGCCCAAAAGGCATTACTACAAATTCATAATGGCCATATCTCGTACGGAACGCGGTCTTCGGAATATTTTCCTCCTTAACCTTCAGCTGATGGTACCCCGATCTCAATTCAATCTTTGAAAAAAACTGAGCTCCCTGGAGCTGATCAAACAAATCATCGATATGAGGCAAAGGATATTTGTTCTTAACAGTGATATTATTCAAGGCTCTATAATCAATGCAAAGTCTCATAGAACCATCTTTCTTTTTAACAAATAAAACAGGATCACCCCATGGTGATGTGCTAGGTCTAATGAAACCTTTCTCTAATAAATCTTGCAATTTCTCCTTCAACTCTAAAAGTTCAATTTGTGCCATTCGATAAGGGGGTTTTGAAATTGGCTTAGCATCAGGAACTAAGTCAACAGTAAACTCAACTTCCCGATCTGGTATTATTCCAGGCAACTCATCAGGAAAAACATCAGGATACTCTTTTACCACTGGCACATCATTAATCTGAACAGTTCCTTTATTTTCAACGATGTGTGCAAGGTAACATTCATTTCCATCTTTTACAAGTTTCTCGGCCTCTTGATATGTTATCAAAAGTAAGGGTTCATTCCTGTAAACAAACTGAAAGTCTTTCTGAAAAGAAACTTCTTTAGCTCTACAGTCAATCTTAGCATGGTAAATAGAGATCCAATCCATACCCAGGATAACATCAAACTCTACTAGAGGTAGAAAAATAAGGTTTGCAAGTAGGTTATTTCCACAGATAAGGATAGGAAGATTCTTATAAATTCTTTTTGACTCGACACTTCCCCCAGGTGTTTTTACCAAAAGTTCAGGAGTCATTTATTGAGATGGTATTCCCATTTTACTAGAAAAGGTTTCAGAGATGAAAGAATGTGTAGACCCCGAATCAAACAACACACTGGCATAATCTGAAAAAACAAACAAAGTACCTGATACAACTTCATTTGATGGCCCGACATCTGCTGAAGTAGTTGCAAAGGATTTCACCACCCCTTTCTGCTTGTAGTCTAACTGCTTCCCATCACTCAAGCTCTTTGTCGGACACTCATTTGCATAGTGACCCATCTCATTGCACTTAAAACATTTCACTAACTGTAAATCAAATTTGTTCTTACCTTCACCTTGATCCTTTTCAGTGCAATCACGAGACTTATGTCCCATCTTACCACATCGGTAGCACTTCCCAGAATTCAGAAGACATTCCCCAGCATGCCTTTTTCCACATCTATCACAAACTGGAAACTTAGTTCTCTTACCATCAGACTCTTTTGAAAAATTCTTACCTTTCTCCTGCCACCTCGGTCTCTTCTTCTGCTGGTTGTTATAGAAAACTTGTTCATCGGCAAACTCCATTTCCACCTTCTCAGCACACCGAACAAGCTTTTCATAACTTTTAAACTCACGAGAAGCTAATGCCCTTAGATATTTTGGCTTTAATCCTGAGTAAAAACGATTGATTTTACTATCAAGCTCCCGGATAAAATTTGGAGCATACCTTGCCAATCGAGTGAACCTTTCTTCATAGGCAGCCACTGAGTCTTCCTCTTGCCTCAATTCCAAGAATTGCTTTTCCATCCTAAGTCAAACAGCATTAGGAAAATACTTCTCAAGAAACATACCTTTGAATTCATCCCAGTCAAGAGCATCAATCTCATCGGTGTCCCTGATATTTTTAACCATAGACCACCACTGATCTGCTTCACCCTCCAAACGGTAAATAGAAAGACTAACATTTTGATTGTCTGAACACCCCATGACATCAAAAATCTTCTCCAGTGCTTTAATCCACCCTTCATCTAGCACAGGGTCAGATGATCCTCTGAATGATGGTGGATGTTGCCTCATGAAATGTTCCACCACTGACATGTTCCTCTGCGGTTGGTCTGGCTGATCTCGTGTATGGACACCACCGCCATTTATCGCTTGAGTCAACTGCGCCATTTCTGAAACAAACTATTCAGTTCCAATTCCGACCATTTCTGGATGCTGATTCGGAAGGTTATTTCCTTCTGTATGACTCCCTAGCACTGCTTCCCTGTTTCCTCTGCGGAAAACCATTCTGAACAAACATGTCTTAGATGAAGAAACATGGTAATCTTTAAATGCTATATCATTTCGAAAAAAAAATATTTTTGGATAATCATTTAATAGAATTCTAACTCCTAAAGTTATCTAAACCGACCTTTGATACCAACTATAAGGCCCCAGCCTTAAACCTTACTTAATCTTGAGTTATTACAAGATTACTCATTGAGGATCTTTTCAGGTTTAGAGTTTTAGAGAATTAGATCATAAAACTTGCATTACATTCCACATATAAACAAAGTGGTTACATAAAGATAGTATTCTTCATTCCCATCAATGGAAACACATTTAAAATAAAACATGGATTATTTCTTGACACATCCTTGACTCTATCATCTTATCATGTACCTTTCCCTTGACCTGTGAAAAACATTTCAAAAACTTGGGATGAGCATAAAAACTCAGTATGGGTTATAAAAAAACATGGAAAGGAAACATGAGTTCATATATACATAAGAATGAAATCATACTTTACCCATAAAACATAGGCACTTTAACATACCTCATAAAATCATGAATAAATCATAGAAATCATAAGACATAAAGGTAACTTGAGGCATTCATAACATTCTTACGTAGGAAGTAACCCTCTTGGTTACGTTTGGAATACCCATCACAGTATATTCCCTAAAATATCTTCGGAGAAACCTTAACGTTTCACTCCTTCGCATTACCCAATGCATTGGAGATCTATATCGGGCTCACCCGCCCTTAGTTTATCACGGAACCACCCGTCTTCATAATAATGCCCAAGAACCATAACATAAACGTATCACATAAAACATGCATAAAGGAAACATAAAATTTCCACATTTCAATCACGAGATATCAATACAACACATTGATATAAAAACATTATGAAAACCATTTTCAATACCAAAATAAAAGAAAAGTAAAACATGGTATTTATTTTTCTTTTAAAAAGAAGGTATGGCTTGTAGAGGAAGCCGAAACTCAAATAACGGTCACGACGGCGGAGAAGTCGTTGTCGCCGCATATGTACGACAAAAACATTCCCTTTTGTCGTTTAGTAAACGCTTCGTATAAAAAATATTCCTTTTGAATAAACGTAAAAGTCAAAGGGGTTTATACACCGTATAAAAGAAAGTTGTGTATAAAATAAAATTTGCCTCAATGAAAGGAGATTGAGACGAAATCCCATACCTCGTATCCGACTTGACCCGACCGTTCTTTAATATCCTAAATAATAAACTTGAGTTAATCTCTACTTGCTTATGAATCTTTTTTCAAGTTCATTATTCCTTTTATACCATGTTATGAACATCATGTAATCAGTTAAGTTAATAATGTTCATTTTGTCGGTATTTGGTTCTTAAGTCAAAAATAGACTTCTTACACTTACATGTTGTTAATTTGGTCAAAGGTTCATTATATCCAGAATGGTATTCATGATGTAGATATCATATATGTCATATATATCCAGTACATACATGCATTTATAATATTACATAACATTTAGAGGTAAGAAATGAAATGCACCGTTCATGGAGACGGTAAGCCGTACGTACGCATGAACGCTACTTCCATTTCTATTTCATATTTTCTGGAATGGAATCATAATGATATAAGAGTATTGTTTCGGTACGAATGTGCGTCGGGTTTCTGTTCCGATGCTGTTCCGCCAGGACGCGTTCGCGCGTGCGCCCGTCGACCCGAGGGGATGGGCGCGCGGCTTGTGGCCCCGCGGTCCCGCTTTCCAAAGGCGGGCGGCATCCGTCCCTTGTTCAGGGGCGTCTGCTCCTTGATCGAAACCGGGATGATGGGATGTCGGCTCCTCCTTCCGTGGACGTCTCCTCGGAACTCGTTGCTTAATCCGGGTCTCCCTCATAGATTTAAGACGTGCTCGTGAATCTCGTTCCTGGTGCCATGTTTCCATGGACACCAGTTAATTACGCTGCTTCCGCCCGGACGCTCCAAGGGGTCTGGTCGGGGCAGCAACCTGCGGTGAGGAGACCGGGTAGCTCTGGGTGTTGGGGGCGTGTCTTAACATTGCGGCTCTGCATGTCTGCCTTCCGTCCCTAATAGGGCTTCTCGAAGGCGTGATGGCCTGAGGCATCCCGCGCTAGGTGCGGGGAACTGTGTTGCCTGAGGTTTTCCTCAGCTTCCCATGTTTAACACGGGGTATGCCGCGAGTTTAACGTCCAGCGGGGACGGCATCGGACTGATCAACACGAGAAGTGGATCAGATGACGGAACCCTTTGCGGGGAACCTCCGATGCTGGGGCCAGCACATGGGCGGCTTCCCGAGTGGAGGGGAGTGGAATGAAGTGGCGTGACCCCACCGGGATGTGGCGGACCGGGTAAGGATCAGGATGGATGATGGAGTGAAGTGCTTGGACCCCGTAGGGGCTTCCTATGTACCGAGCGTTGGCGCGGATCAAAGTCAGCGTAGTTCGAATATACAGTTTAACGTCGTGCTGGACGTCGGCAAGCCGACTCACGAAGAGGTCGAGGCCGCCGGGCGGAGGATTGAACCGAACCACCTCGCACGGAGGGGGATGGAACGGCCGGGTGGATCACAGTTTCACCTCATGCTGGACGCTGAAAGGAAAAAAGAGAAAAAAGGCAGTGGGGAAGCACAATGGAGATACACACGTGCAGTCTCCCATAGGGGCGGATTCATATGTGAATCGACGCGAGTGTGAACCCAGGAGGGGTCCACTGATGGACGAACCGACGTGAATACGACCGGGATGACCAGGTGGTGGGCTTGAACCTCAGGGAGGCTTCCTACGTACCCTGTTTAGGAGACAGGGATCAAAGTCCACGTAGTTCGTTCGGTTCGTGACACTACCCCCGTGGGCGAAGGCCACTCCAATCCCGACATCCCTGCAGAGACGGGCGGGTGGGGGCCACATCCAAACCGGGAGGACCCTGCGTGCGGGGCACGGGATCGGGTGATGTGGACGGTTTAACGTCCTGCCGGACGAAGTACAGTTTAACGTCGTGTGTTGAGGACGAAGCGGACGGTTTAACGTCTTGCCGGACGAAGTACAGTTTAACGTCGTGTGTTGAGGACGATGTACAGTTTAACGTCATGTTGGACGAAGCACTCGGCAGTTTAACGTCTTGCAGCGCGGACGTAGATGCTTGGCAGTTTAACGTCTTGTCGCGCGGACGATGGAGGCTAGGCAGTTTAGCTTCGTACAGCTTGGACGTTGGAGTGCCGCCAAAGGGTCCGTGTCACTTCGCGCGAGCCTGGAGGGCCGCACGGGAAGACAACGCACGGTGCGGGGCACCCGGGATGAGGATCATCGGGCGCCACGCAGGCGGGTACCCTCAGGGGGTCAAAGGGGGCGACCCTGGCGGTTTGCGCGCAAAAGAGGAGTTGGCGCGCAATACCGCGGGTCGGCGCGCAAATGGGCGGGCTGGCGCGCAATTGGGCAAGCGCTTTGCGCGCAGAAGATGAAGATTGCGCGCACCGGGCTTCGGACAGCGCGCGGGGGCAACGGCTCATTCTTTAACGAATGGCCACTTTGAAAAGGGGGGGTGCGCGCAATCGGGCTGGATTGCGCGCACCCGGGGGCAATTGCGCGCAAGAGGCTTCTTTTGCGCGCGAAGGCCTTTGGGTGAAGAGTTAATTCAAAAAGAAAGGAGCCAAAGGGATTGCGCGCGAAGGCGAACCCCGAGGCTTTCTTGCGCGAAAGAAAGGAGGTTACCTGAAGATCGGCATTGCGCGCGGAGGGGGTTGGATTGCGCGAACGAGCGACTCTTCGAATTCCAGCAACCATCAAAACATCGGGGGTCGCCTTATATTTATAGGCAACCCCGGGCGCGGAATCTGGTCCGCGGGCGCGGAATTTCCTTCGCGGGCGCGGAATCGAGCCTGGCGCGTAAGGGAGTCGCGCGGGCCACGGGCGCGCAAAATTGCGCGCCGGCCCAGCGCTTTGCGCGCATCCCGGGAGGTTTGCACGCCTTGCTGCAACTTTGCGCGCGGGCCTCCAAAATACCGCGCAAGGCCTCCGGGCCCTCCGAAACGTGCTTCTGACTCCAAATACGACCCCGCTTTCCGCATCCGGAGCTTTGTTTGGGAACAACGGACTTTTCCGGCGTCTACAAAAGCCCCCCCTCGGAATCTGATCGGCGATAGGTCGCAACGATCGGGTTCCGAGGGAGACGCCGGAATGCCGAAGTCCTGGGTGGCGCGGGACTGTGGCGCGCAAAAAAGGGAGTCGGGCGCGAAATTCACTGGTGCGGTCGCGCAAAGCGCTTTCCGCGCAGCGCGGACTCCCGGCCTTGCCTATAAATAGGGGCCTGGGTCCCTCGCACCGTACACCGGCTTTCCGCGCGACTAGCTTCCAAGCTCTCGTTCGCGAAATTGCCTTTACCGGCGCGAAATTCACCCGTTCGTCGCGCAAAACTTTCCGGATTTTGGCCTGTCTTTGCGCGAATACCCGGGGTTTTACGCGACGGACTTCCCAATTGCGCACCGTCCACTAGGAATGCGCGCCAACTCCCAAATTTCTCTACCAGCCTCGTCCGATTCCGCACGCTTCATCCCTTAACCCGCACGACTCCCGAAGCTTCTGAGATGGTCGCGAATCAAGGAAATGAAGGGGATGCCGCCACTTGTAGAGCTGAGATGGCGACGAACGAGGAGGTCTACGGAGCCAAGGAGATTGTTTCCAACAATCAATCCTTGTTCGACTTGCTGACGCCGGCCCAGAAGACATATCCGATGTCGGACAACCTGCCGCTCTGGAACTTTGGCATCCTAGATGAGGTTCCGGTGCCAGGGTTCGAGGTTGATGCGCCACGGACCTAGGTGACTCGGGAGGACGAGCTTCCCCGCTATAACATCACCAACAATGGGCATCCTGCCAGGGAGACCAGGCACTTAGATTTCTATGTACTGAACCCGAGGACGCGAACCATTGCCGGGGGTGAGCCTACTGCGGAGAACTCTCCAGCCCTCTACTCGAGCACATATCGCCAGAGTGTTACTGACGACACCAAGGGCTGGCTGAAGGACTGGGACTTGCGGTCTGGGGGCAATTTCACCAGTGAGTGGGCCTGGGCGTTCTGGGTACACCACACTTGCGATCACTTCGCGGAGGAGCTGCGGTACATCGGCCTGTTTGAGGCGATGTGGACGTCGCAGTTCCACTTCTACCAGCAGTCCGAGCTCAGGCCGGAACTGTTCACCCGCTGGTCCCCGGATACCAACACCTTCCATCTTCACCATGGGGAGGTCGGCATCGGCCTCTGGGACATCCACTACATCGGAGGTATCCCGCTGGAGGGTTACCAATACGATGAGTTCCTGCCTCCGCGGAACACCTGGGGCGACAGGTCACGGACTCCCATCCTGACATGGCATCTGCTGCACCTGGCTACAGAGCGGCTCGGGGTCAA
This sequence comes from Viscum album, assembly GCA_963277665.1. NCBI lineage: Eukaryota > Viridiplantae > Streptophyta > Magnoliopsida > Santalales > Viscaceae > Viscum > Viscum album. Next base: position 733,586,148 of record OY728155.1, read on the forward strand.
GGACTTCCACAAGGACATAGCCTACAAGGAGTGGTTCGGCCAGTTCTTGGAGCATGACCGAGCGGTCAAGATGCCAGGCAGGGGGAAGCGGTGTCGGACCGCGGCTCATAGGAGCCGGAATGGGTCGTACTGGCGGGTCCTGGAGACGGGCGACTACCGCTCATGGGGGTACCGCGTCATCGAGGCTCGGGACCCGAATGTCCGGTACGCAGCGTTCCTGGCCTCCTTTCTGAGTGGGTGGCTTCTGCCAGTGCGGGACGCGAGAATGGGCGTCCGCCCAGCGACACTGGCGATGGCGGGCGCCATGGCCGCCAACAAAAGATACAACCTCGGGGTCCCAGTGCTGGCGAAGCTGTATGCCATCCTAGGACGCATCTCGCGAGGGGGGGTGCCACGAAGGATCTGTGGGCCCTTTCAATTCTTCCATGGCTGGGTGGCTGCTCACCTCGGTGGGTACACGTTTCCAAACGCCGTCATTCCTCCGGGCAACGGCCTGCGACCCTCCCTGCTGAACATCGCGGGGGTCGCTCCGATGACCCTAAATGAGGAGGGCGTGAGGATTCGGATTGGCAATCACGCCAATTTCAACTTCAGCCCGTTCTCCACTCCCGTTGGCCAAATGATCGACAATGGGCAGGGTCCGCTGGAGCAGCACGAATACTTCCTGAACATGCGGGGTGGGGTGCTCGTGGCTCGGATCGACGGGAAGGTGATCTGCGAGCCTTACGTGCCAACCCGGTTCGCCAGGAAGTTCGGGTGCCTTCAACGGATGCCGAAGAGGGTATTCACTGCTGTTCGGGAGGAGACAAACCCTTGCGTCCTTCGCCAGATGTGGCTGATGTTCGCCGCTTTCGGCTCTGGCGATGTCATTACTCTCCCTCCTACCGGGGTCGACGCAGGTTTGGCAACCGAGTACGCCGAACACTGGGCCATCGCGTACCCCGAGGGGCTTCTACGGAAGCCAGTTCGGCGGCTCGAGGTCACCCGTGCGGAGACCAGGCGTCAAGGGAGGAGGCGAGGCGCCGTCACGCGGGGGAGAACGGAGGCGCGCCAAGCAGCGGAGCCGGCGCAAGCAGGGACTTCGGTGGCGGGCACATCGCAGGCTGCCGCTACGACCTCGGCGCCCAGAGAGGGGGCACGTGCGGTGGTCGAAGAGCGGCCCGGGAAGCAGGTAAGGCGTCTGCTCGAACCCTCCAACGATGCAGTCTTCCCGGCGCTGTGGTCGGCCTGGATGACCCTGCGGCAGTCGCTGGGGACCGAAATCATCTGGAAGAATATAACCAGCGAAGGAATCCATCTGCCAGAGGTCGGGCGCCTCCAGGTCTCCGACAGGGTGAACTTCCACCGGTGGTATGCGTATCTGACGGCCATGGACGAGTACGTGCGCCAACGTGGTCAGCGTGTGGAGCCGTCCCTTCTGGTGAAGGTGATGCTCGGTCTAGAGCCTGCTCCAGAACAGATGTCGCCGGAGGAAGATGACAGTAGCAACGACTCCGAGGAAGAGGAGGAGACGGGGGAGGATGAAGGCTCCGAGGGAAGATCCCATCAGGGGAGCCCGCGGGAGAGCGGCGAGGTGGCCGGCTCTGGCAATATTGACATCACTGAGCTCCTCGAGGTCCGCTTCTATCCCTACTCAGCCTGCTTCATCCATTCTCTTATGCAGCTTCTAACCCATTTCTCCACCTTTCTCAGGAGTGCACGGATGCTGGTCAGGCATCCTCGGCAGGAGTAGGAGAGGCGCCAGCAGGACACGGCGGGGGCCAGACGCCCATCATTGAATTGACAAGCGCTGAGGGGTCCCCTGCTGCAATTTCTCCTGCGGCGGCCGGGACAGCGGAAGATGATGCCTTGGATTCCCGTAAGTCTCCTTACCTTACTGTCGGTGCTTGCCGTTGACGATCCGTGACTAACCACGGCATGCCCTGCGCAGTGATCTCAACACTGGAGGCTCGTCGGGCTGCCGAACCCGGGCCATCCACGAGTGGACCGGTGGCAGACATGCCGCCTGCTCCGGAACAGACTTCCCACACCGAGCCGGCCCCACCAACTGCTGATCAAGGGGCTGCGGACGCCGGCGGTGCTGCCATTGGAGAGAGGTCGGGGGCTGACGAGGGTGTCAACGCCGCTGGGGCGGGAGAAGAAGGTCGCCCAGATGTTGGGGAACCTATCCCCCGTGAGGACACCCCAGGGGTGGACCCTGCAGCAGACCTGCTGGCTACCTTCCCTGCCTACCGGCCTGCCGACCCCGAGGAGATGGACGACTCGGACGCGGAGGCGGTCGAGGAGAGCCGGATAATGTGCCGCAGGGGGTGGAAGTGCATCCAGCGCTTCCTCAAGCGAGACCCATCGGAGTGGCTAGGGCGCATGGGATCCCTTCAAACCTGGCTGCGCTTCCTGTGTGCCGGGGAGCTGATGCTCAACGCCTCCATTTGACGGTCCGTGATTTCATGGCCGAAAAGATGCGCGAGAGCCGCCGGCGTGCCGACGTCGCACAATGTCGGGACATGTCGGAGAGCACGCGGGCGCTCTTCATGGCGGAGCAGGAAGTCTGGCGTCTCGAAGTGCAGGCGGCAGAGAAGGAGGCCTTCGTTGCAACGTGCACTGAGCTTGTGGAGCAACTAGCGGCCCAGCTGGTTGATGCCCAGGTACAGCTGACGGAGGCGGGCCAACAGATGGTCACACTTCAAGTCGAGCGGGAGCGTGCACAGGCTAGGATCGACGAACTGCGTGCTGCGACCGCCGACGAGGAGAGGGCACGCAGAGAGCGAGAAGCAGCTCTGGAGGCCGCCAGCCAAAGGGTAGCGGCATTAGAAAGACTAATTCAGCACGCTAATCCCTAGGGGCTTTGTTTTTTCCACTCCCAGAACATTTGCTTCCGCTACTCAATATTTCGATCCATTTGTATGAACCAATATATTTATCTGCATCTTTTGGCCTAACATGCTCAACCACAATTCATTGTCTCGCGGGAGCGTTAACCAAGCTTCAGGCATCCGTAATTGGGCCTGGATTTCTAAAGAAAAGAGGGAGATCATTCCTAGGAAAGGAGACCTCAGACCTAATCAATGTATCATCCCCCCAACTTGTTCCGACACACGAGCGGGACAACGCTAGGGGTGTTAAGATTTTATCCGAACATAGGGAAATGAGAAAGGGTGAATCGCAGGTCCCGAATTCAGAAATCCACGACGGTCGGCCTTCCAGGAAATGCCCAAGACGGCAAGCGGAGAATGGATCAATCGACCATACTACTGCAATAGACGGACCGAAGGTCATCATTCATATTGCAGGAGGCAGATCACATGTCATCATCAACGCCTCTTTGGGGGTTCCTTCAGGCACAAGGGTGGAAATCCAGATCAATAGGGCATGCGAAGCGTGGGGCGAAGTGACGATTTGTTCGGAAAGAATCCAACGCTCTCAAAATTGCGCCACCGTGGGGAAAGTGTATTAGGAGGATGCACTAATCTGGCCGTGAATCACCTCAATTCTCAGACAGAACCTCTTTGACGAGGAAACTGTCGCTTCCCATCATTGCAATGGGGCATCCCGAGCTGAATCGGGGAAAATATCACAATCGCACCACTCTACCAGAAGCCAGGCCAGACGGTCGGCGACGAGGAGGGGCGGGACTTAGCGATCCCTGAGGCTGGACCCGAGTCGAGATGTCCGGGCGTTCCTACGTACTCCATCAGGCTGGAGATCAAGGACTGGGGGCACCGGCGTGACGATATAAGAGTACTGCCGACCGTGGCGGAAAAGCAGCATCAATATCGCACTGACCGCTGATGGAATGAGGCAGCAAACGAGCATCAACCGCTCAAGCACAGGATTCATATCGATTTGATGCCCGAGGCCCTTGGGGGCACCAGCCCGAGTCGGTGGGAGAGCACTGAGGCATTGTGTCCAAACCGCTCACGGGGGCTCCATCCAGGGCGTAGGCGATGGGTCCGAATGAAAGGGAGCACGAATCCTGAAAAGTGGAAGGAACCTGACCAAGCTGAACCTGACCCTCCTGGCAATAAACCAGAGTACTCTTGACACCAGTGGACCACTGCAAGGGGTCGAGGGCCACGCCTTGAGGGTGACCCGAAGGCGGCGGATTCCCCAGAGAAGGGGGAATTTTTAAGAGGTGGGGGGCTGGACCCGAAGTTTCAAACATCCGGGCGTTCCTACGTATCCCATAAGGATGGGAATCAAGCCACACGTAGTTCTGGAAGCGCGGCGCAACACAATCGGGCACCAGTGCGGGGAAGGGTGCGGGTCTGACCCTCGCACACAGAAGAAGCGGTATTTGATATTTCTTGTTTGTCCTTAAAGGTGGATGGTTTTTCTTTGTGCAGTGACATGCATGTGATTAGGGAATCCCTGGCGTCGCCACAATAATCAAGCCATAAAAGGCATTGATAAATGGTGTGGTTATTAACCAGCGCCCAACGTGAGTGTCCCCTGAGGAGAACATCACGATGCAGTGTCGTTTCTCGTCGGGCGGCCAAGACGATCACAGTTTACGGTCATGTGGTAGGACCGGACAACACAGTTTAAGGTCGTGTGGTTCGGACCATGGAGGAATCCGCTTATTGCGATATGGCGGACCCAACGGAGGTGGGAACATACCCAGCCCTGCGGTCACGCACGATTCCAGGAGAAGGATCATGGGATAGGGGCCTGCGTATGTCCATCACCCGAGGGGCAGAGATGCTAGCCTCCAGTTATACTGGGCCCAGAACGCGATTGTTCGGGCGACTCCTTCCTCCTTATGGGGACGAGGGTCCAGCTACAGATGGCCCTTAGGGAGGACATCAGCATATATCCTTGGTGCTCAGATCGTGGGAGCCTCGACAGACACCATTACCCTGGTTGGCCTGCCTAACGTGTAAAGGTGTACTGAAGGTCAGTATGAAGAGAGTGTCGAGATTCCACTACAACGCACAAAGGAGGAGTGTGATGTGGACCGCGCAACCAATGTTCGGAGCCTGAAAAAGCCGACATGGCGATCAAGGATGTCGCTGACCATATTCGCAACACAACATCCGATCGCGTCAGCCTAGGACGGGGCAAGCAAACGAGCATCAACTGCTCAAGCATAAGATTCATATCGATTTGCGGCCCAGGACCCGCCGGTAAATCGACCAGGAGCGGTAGGAGAGCACTGAGGCATCGTACCCAAACCGCTAACGAGGATCCCTTTGAGTGAAGGCTCGAACAAGAGGAAGCGCGCGGCCCGACAAGCAACACAGGACTTGTCGGGATTGAATCCGACACCACGGGTCATAGACCGAAGTACCCAAAACATGTTAACAGATCACCGGAAAGGGTCGAAGGACTCATCCTGAGAGAAACCAAAAGACAGCAGATCCCCGTGATCAACCAAGAGACGGGGCTGGACCTAAGACACAAGCGTCCAGGCGGTCCTACGTATCCCATAAGGATGGGAATGAAGCCGTACGTAGTTCTTGAGAGGTAGTTTAACGTCATGCAGGACGATGAGGGGTGTGAGGTAGTCTCACACACGGGGGAGGCGTACGGTGCGGCCAGTAGACCAACATGAATGAGGACATAATCCCCGTTCACGCCACACGCCTCGCACAAAAAGGAGGGGAACTGGGGCCAGAGGCCCAACGCGGGATAGAGATTCCCGAGAAATGGGGTTGGGCCTGAAACATGAATGTCCAGGCGGTCCTACGTATCCCATTAGGATGGGAATCAAGCCTCACGTAGTTCTTGAAGTGCAGTTTAACGTCATGCAGGACGAAAAGAGAAAAAAGGGGGGGAGCAGAAGGCATCCCCAAACGTGGGGGGCATACAGCGTGGCAAGCAAACCGACGTGAATGAGGGCATAGCCCCGCGTTCACACCATACGCCGCACACCTGGAGGCAACTGGGCCAAGGGCCCGAGATGGGATGGAAATTCTCGAAGGATGGGGCTGGGCCTGAAACATGAATGTTCAGGCGGTCCTACGTATCCCATAAGGATGGGAATCAAGCCGCACGTAGTTCTTGAGGGGCAGTTTAACGTCATGCAGGATGAAGATGCTTGGCAGTTTAACGTCTTGCAGCGCGGACGTGGTACAGTTTAACGTCATGTTGGACGAATGCTGAACAGTTTAACGTCTTTGTAGCTTGGACGAAGTACAGTTTAACGTCGTGTTGGACGAAGATTCTTGGCAGTTTAACGTCTTGCAGCGCGGACGTAGATGCTTGGCAGTTTAACGTCTTGTCGCGCGGACGTGGTACAGTTTAACGTCATGTTGGACGAAACACTGGGCAGTTTAACGTCTTGCAGCACGGACGATGTGGACTCAGGCAAAGTACTGCTTGAGGAACCTAGCGTTGGTGGGAGGAGTGACACGCTCACCATCCATAGTTGCTAGGGATTACGCGCCATTGGGATAGACCTTGTGGACAACAAAAGGTCCCTCCCATTTGGGCTCCAACTTGGGTGGCTTCCTGCCGGGGATCATTGGCGCTCTTAGGGCCAGCACTAGGTCACCCTGCAGGAAGGAGCGGAGGCGAACCTTCTTATTGAAAGCTCGAGCCATTCTGCTTTGATGCCTCTCCAAGTTGTGCAAAGCGCGAAGCCTATTCTCATCCAGTGCTTCCAGCTTGACTAGACGGGCTTCAGCAGCTCTGTCCGGCGCTTGCTGGTCGTAGACCGCAGTGCGCAAGGACGGTAACTGGATCTCGATGGGCAGGACGGCCTCAGCTCCATACACTAGGGAATAAGGGGTCATCTGGGTGGAATTGCGAGTCGTCGTCCGATAAGCCCAGAGGGCGTTGGGGAGCTTGTCCAGCCAACTCTTCTTGTTCTGACCAACCATCTTTTGCAGAATGTTAGAGAGGGTTTTTTTAAACGCCTCAATCTGTCCATTCGCCTGCGCATGATAGCGAGATGTATGGTTCGAGCGAATGTTGTACTTGGCGTACAACTTCTTCAACTCGGCTGCTCGGAAATTGGCTCTGTTATCCGTGAGGATAGCGTGAGGCACTCCAAATCGATAAATGATGTTGGAGGTCACGAAGTCAGCGATCGAATAGGATTTGACCTCTCTGAGCGGAATCGCCTCTGCCCATTTGGAGAAGAAGTCCGTAGCGGTCAAAATGAACCGGCACTGGCGAGCCGTCGCCGGCGGGTAAGGTCCCACAACGTCCAGACCCCAGACTGCAAAGGGCCAGGAATACCTAGTGGTATGGAGAGGCTCCGGCGGCCGATGCACAAAGTTCGCATGAACCTGGCACGCATGGCACCTCCTGGCATACTCGATGCAGTCATGGATCATGGAGGGCCAGAAGTATCCCAACCTCCGAATCTGGTGGGACAGCTTCGGCCCAGTCTGGTGGGCACCACATGAACCAGCATGAACCTCTTGCATGACTCGTGGGATCTCAACTCCCTGAAGGCAACGGAGGAGAACACCATCAAATCCGCACCTATAGAGGATCTGCTCCAGGCCGGGACTGCTCTGGAGGACAAACTGTGATGCGCGGTGTCGAACTCTCTCGCGCTCGGCCCGATCTGACGGGAGAATGCCATGTTGGAGGTACTCAACCAAAGGCTCCCTCCAATCAGGGGCTGATTCGACTGCCATATCTGGGGTACTCGGGGCTCAGGGAACAGGGGCAACCGCGGTGAGATTACTTACCGATGAGCCGCGATCTCCCTCTGGGATAACGGGAGCGATGAGCCTGCGGTGTGTCAAGCGGATGATCAGGTTGTCCTGTTCAGGCTCCGCGAGTGACGCAGCAAGGCTGGCCAAAGCATCTGCTCAACCGTTCTGTGACCGGGGAATATGGACAATTTCTGGCCGAGAAGGAAACTGGGCCATCAGAAGGAGGGTGCACTCCAGCAATGGCACAAGTTCCGGCTTCCTGACAACATAGTCGCCATTGATCTGCCTAACGACCAGCTCGGAGTCCCCTTTCACACACAGATGGGGCACGTCGATCTCGAGAGCTAACTCGAGGCCGGTGATGAGGGCATGGTATTCCGCCTCATTGTTGGTACAGCCCTCTGACAACAGGAAAGAGTATGGCAGCACGGCTTGCTCCGGGGTAATGAAGACGATACCCAAGCCCACTCTGTTGAGCTTAGGATTATCGAGCCTTCTACCGGTGGGGCTCTGGGAGGCACCGTCAAAGTGCATCTTCCAGCACGGATCGGCATGATCGACCGAGAGAATGGCCTCATCAGGAAAGCCTAGATCCAGCGGCTGATCCGCGGAGGTCGGGTGAGTAGCCAGAAAGTCTGCCAATGCTTGCCCTTTGATGGCCTTCTGAGACACATACCTGATGTCGAACTGCTGGAGAATCACATCCCACCGCTCTAGACGGCCAGTCAACATAGGCCGGCTCAGGATATATTTCAATGGGTCTACCCGAGAAACCAACTGTACCTCATGGTGCTGCAAGTAGTGCCGTAATTTCTGTACGGAAAATACGAGCGCCAGGAAGCTCTTCTCGATGGGGGAATACCTGACTTCCGCATCGAGGAGCATGCGACTAAGGTAATAGAGGCTATTCTCTGTTCCCTCGTTGTTCTTCTGGGTGAGAAGGGCACCCAGGGACCATTCTAGGGCGGTCACATAAAGGACCAGCGGCTTCCCGGATACAGGCGGCATCAGAACCAGAGGTTGAAGCAGGTACTGCTTGATTTCCTCGAAAGCGGTCTGACACTCTTTATCCCATACATAGGTGGCACCTTTCTTCATGAGCCGAGAAAAGGTCTTACACTTGCCGGCCAGATTCGCGATGAATCGGCGTATATAGGCTAAGTGGCCTTGGAACCTTGCAGTTCCCGGATGTTACCTGGGGGTGGCATCTGGCTAATCGCCTTGATCTTCTTCGGGTCGATCTCAATACCCCGGTATCTTACCAAAAATCCAAGGAACTTTCCGGAGGTGACCCCGAAGGCACACTTCAACGGGTTCATCTTCAGGCATCGAGACCGGAGGAAGCCGAACACTTTCTCAAGATCTTTGAGATGGTCCTGACGCTGGCGCGATTTGACCACTAAGTCGTCGACGTAGCATTCCACCAGTGTGCCGAGGATTGGCTTGAATATGCGGTGCATCGCCCGTTGATAGGTGGCACCTGCATTCTTCAGGCCGAAGGGCATGACCTGGTAACAAAAGATACCTTGGGGGGCCCTGAAGGCAGTGAACTCCTCATCCTCAGGGGCCATCCGGATTTGGTTGTATCTGGAGTATCCATCCATGAAGAAGAGGGCTTGGAACCCTGTCGTGGCGTCAATCAACAGCTCTGTCACCGGAAGGGGAAAATCATCCTTCGGACAGTGGCGGTTGAGATCGCGGAAGTCGATACAGACTCTGATCTGCCCGTTCTTCTTCCTGACCGGCACAATGTTGGCCAGCCATTTGGGGTACTGAACTTCCCTCACGAAGTTGGCTTTGATAAGCTTGTCAACTTCGGCCTCAACCATGGCACCGTGGAATGGGTGCATCTTCCTGGGAGGCTTCTTGAACCCGCGATGGTTCGCCGGGAGACCAAGGCGGTGGACGGCTACCTGAGGATCTAGCCCCGGAATCTCGTCATAGCCCCAAGCGAACACATCATGGTGCTATCTGAGGAAGTCCACGTACTACTGCCGCTCTTCAGAGGGCATGGCGGCACTGACCAATGTGGGTCTTGGATCTTCTTCGGTTCCAAGGTTCACCTGTACTAACTCATCGACTGTGGCGGAGACGCCCTCCTCAAAGGCTGGGGGTGCATCTTCCACGTCCTCTCCACTCGGGGAGGGATCGTCCACGGGAGAGACTGCGTTGGAAACTGCATCGGGGCTACCAGATCCTGCTGGGCCGCTGGTGCTGGCATGGGCGGTCGCGGTCATCTCATCAGGAGACTCATAGGCCGTCGAGACCATGGCCACGTCCAACCGATGAATCGGGAGGACGTAAGCGTCATCCAAACTTGCCCAGGGATCACTTGCAACAGTGACAGGCTCAACCTCACCTGCCAAGATCTGCTTATCCTTGCTCTTGTAATAGTTCGCGTCCAGATAGTGGGATTCACATGAGTCAAAAGGAGAGGCATCTCCCTGAAGCACGCCTACTCGACCGTTAAGGGAGTATTTGAGGCATTGGTGGTATGATGAGGGAACCGCCGCGTGAAGGTGGAGCCATGGCCTGCCCATCAATGCGTTGTACGCAGTGTCTTGAGAGACTACCATGAATTCGGTGTTGGCAACCAAGTCACCGAACTGGGTCTTCAAGCGTATCTTGCCGACCGGGGTTTGCTCGGTGCGGTCGTACCCCTGGATCCTGAGGTCGGAGGGGATCAAGTCATCCTCAGACAACCCCAATCTCCGGAGCGTCCGAGTTGGAATCAGGTTAATCCCGGACCCCGTGTCGACAAGACAGCGCCGGACTTCAAGGCCATTGAACTGGCCAGTAACATACAGCGGACGAATGTGCCCCTGTATAGGAGGGTCTTCATCCTTACCAGAGAACGAGATAACTGCCTGACATTCGGCATCCTCAATCGTTTCGGCGTGAAAGGCCTCTGCAGCCTCAACCTCTGTCTCAAACTGGAGGGGGCTTTTCAGGGCTTCAGCGAGTGCCTCACGCATCTTAGATGACATGCGCAGAGCCTCAAGGATGGAGAGCCTTGCTGGGATGTCGGCCAAGTGCTTCAGGACATCATACTTTTTGGCCAAGCGCGAGCCCCTGGTTGCAGGAGGTTGCTCTGCGGTTGGAGGTATGACGGGCCTTGCTGATTGGACCGGCGGCCGACTGGTGCTTGGCGCATCCCGCTGTTCATCGGTTGAAACCCGGGAAGTGGTCACCGTACTGGGGTCAGGAGGCCGGGACGGACTCGTGGTAGGGCGGAGCTGATCGCGACGCGACTGAGGCGGTTCTGCCTGGTCCCACACCACAAATAGTGGCGGAGGCGAATCCGTCATCCCCGGATGGGGGGGCTGCGCGCGCTGAGCTCGGTTTTGAGCCTGCTGCCTAGTCTCAGCGGCGTGCACGTCCTGGCTGGAGGTACCAACTGCTGTGCCCCAGCGACTATTGTTGTTGCTGTTCCTCCGGCGGTGGCGACGACCAGGGACACTAGGGAGGTCCACCTGGTGTTCTTCAACGTCGGGAACCGAAAAGGGATTTACCAGCTCGACGGTATTAACCGAAGCGTACCCAACACTGTCATCGGACGAATCATTCACCACTGGGCGGATCCGGGGAGGGATCCCCATCTCCGGGGGCATGAAATCGCCGAGAGTGCGGGATAGTGGCGGAACTGGCGGGGCGCGCTCTTCCTTCTTGCGCCGCCGCCGTTTGCTCTTCTCGGAAGAGGCAGGCTGGGATGACGATGTCAAAGCAGCACCCGCAGATTCTGGGGTCTCAGGCTGATTCAAGCGCGCACGGATGATTCCATGGGCGTGAATGATCGTCTTGCGGGCCATCCAGTTTTTATACTTCTGGGATCCGCGGTCGGAGACCAGCTGCCATTCGTCCTCATTGCCACTATCATCATTTGATCCCAAGAACACGCCCGCCACTTGTGCTGGAGCTGGGCCCAACCTGATTACATTGTGGTTAATCTGGTCTTGGAGCCAGTCCTTAAACATGTAGCACCGCCGGATGGTGTGCCCCAGGGCCCGATGGTAAGGGCAGTAGCGGGGGTTATCCGTGAGATGTGCTTCCTCTGGCTTCCAACACTCAGGTAGTCACACAATCCTCTGCTCCAGGGCGCTCCGGAAATAACCGGGGACCTGATCCTCGTGAAATTAGTAAGTCAGGTATCGCGGGCCCCTGGGAGCGTGGTCTTGACGAGGGGATGGAGGGGCCTGCCGAGGAGGTGGACCCTGATTATCTCTCCTGGGTTGTGGCGGTACATTACGCGGAGGGGCCGGCCTGTTCTGGGGCTGCCGCTGCTGGGCCGGGAACTGAGCCCGTGGAGGCGGATTCCTGTGAGGCTGTGGAGCTGGCCTCACCGGCAGCAGCTCCAACGGCCTGGGGGCCTCTATCTGGGCAACAGCAGCGGGCTCAGCCCTGCTGACTCTCCTTGCAGGAATCATAGGAGGCAGCGGGTGTGCCTGACTGGCCTGTTGCAGGGCTTCCTCAAGACGTTGAGCTTTGTCTGAGAAGTCCCTGAACCCTCCGGGGTAATTCTGAGTGATCAGGGAAGGGACCAGCTCGGTCTTGACGTTCCCGACGCACATTGTCAGCAACTGCTCCTGAGTCAATGGCATGTCAAGGGAATACGTGAGACCCTTCCATCGGGCGACGAAATCCGCGACTCGCTAATAAGGCCTCTGCTTGCACTTGAAGAGGTCTGCGATACTCGTCTTCTGGGTCGTGGAACTGAATTGGTAGAGGAACTGTCTACGAAGGTCCTCCCAGCTAGTTATCGACCCGACGGGGAGCTGGCTGTACCAGACAAATGCTGGCCCTTCCAGTGTCTGGACAAAGCAGCGAAGCTTAGCGGCCTCCTGCTGCGCCGGAGTTCCCAACATAGGCCCGCACCTCGAGTTGAAATGGGCCAAATGCTGTGGCGGATCTCCAGTTCCGTTGAAGGGGGCGAAAGTGGGATTCCCGAATCCTGGAGGCGCCGGCATGTCATCCACCCATGCTGGGTATGGCTTGCCGTCCGGTGGGATCGCCACTTGCCGAGTCTCCAAGGCTTACAAGCGGGCGATGAGTGCCGCCATCGGATCGTCCAGACATGGGTTCCAGTCCTGGCGAGGATCTCTCACCACGAGCGCATTGCATGGTCCTTCAATCGGGTCGTCGACCGGGTCGTCGAACTCGGCAGCTCGTGGGATGGCGGGCGGAGCGGCCCTTGGGGCAACGGGAGGAATCCGAGCGGGGTCTCTCAGGTAGTCACATCGCTCGGGAGGGTGCGGTGAAACATACCACGCCCTCTTGCCATAGGCAATGGCCTCTCCCCTGTCGGCAAACATGGCATAATCACGGTTGCCCGGGAGAGCCTCATCGAGGGGTGGTTGTTCCTGTCCCTGCTGTCCTGGCCTAGGATCACCGTAGTCAGGCCGCTGCTCTACAGCGCGCTCGGCGAGGAGCTGGTCAACTAGCTTCTTCTGCTTGGCGAGCTGTTGACGTAGCATAGCCTTCTCGGGATCCTCATCCGCCCTCTGCGTGGAGGCAGATGGGTCGGCGGGCTTCATAGCCCCGCCGTGCTCTTTACCTTTGCTGACGTTCCGGCTCAACGTCAGTGCTTCAGTGGGTGTGGGGAGACCCAGGAGGTTCCTCTGGTGATGAGTAACTCTCACCGATGGATCCAAAAACGGCTTGTCTTCGGGGGGAGAGCCCCCGTCGAGAAGTTCCAAACCGTTCCCCTCCCCCGACAGGTCAGCCATATTGACTGTTTCCATCCCTGGGGATGTACCCTCAGGGCCACCCAGTGAATCGGGATGTCGGCGAATCGCACTGAAGCGTAGGTCAGCGTACTGCCCCCATCCACGGATATACACGTGGGGAGTGGCTCCCTCGATAACCTTGCGGAGTACTTGAAAACACTCAACGCATCGTTGTTGGAGGGCCTCGTGGTGCCCAAATGACCCGGGGTGCCGAACCGCGGGGAGCGTGGCCAGGTCAATTTGACGGCACTGCTCACCAATATCCTCCAGGTGTGCTTGACTCCCGGGATATGGCATTTGTAGGCGGTGAAGACGGGAGTGAGTCTCCCGGAGAGTTCGGCGGAAGCATTCGAACTCATCCGGGGTGAGTGATTCGGGTGCATCAAAGTCCGGTCCTGCGACTGGCCAAAACTTCTTAGGGAAGTGGCCCTCTGAAAGGACGGTCCAGAAGCTCCACAACTCAAACTCGGGACCCAGGTCTCCTTGGTCCTCTTCAACGACTGGGAATGGACGGGGAACCGGTAGTGGTGCCGAGGCAGGTCGCCGAGCCGGCGGGCAGGCCGGCGGTGAATACGGCGAGCAGGCCGATTGGCCTCCATATCCCGGGCCACCCTCTGAGGGTGGCGGTGCCCCAGCTACCACATCACGATAGGACGGGCCGGCGAGCGAACATCCTGCCGTAGCGTCGGTGCTCTCCGAGGGTGCACTAGATCGTGGTTCGACCGTCGGTCCCCAGAAAAGGTCTCCGGCTTCTTCGATCGAGGCAGAAGGCGCTTCTAGAGGGGCCAGTACCAACCGCAAGCTTGATCCTTGGGGGTCTACCAGGCCCTCACTACTCCGGATATACCTTCGGAGAGAAGCGGGGATCGTATCGATCTCGCTCTCGGGAAGTACGAGGCTGACGTGCCGCATTCCTACCCCTGCCCCTAGCTGGCGGGATCGGGGGGAGGGCTCCGTCGCCGAATCATACTCCGCCTCTGTATCAGAGAAACGAACCGGTCGGATCTCTGTCCGGAATTCCGTAACATTCTTCCCTCGACGTCGACGCCTCGCCTTCCTGCCCCTGGGTGGTTCTTCAGGGCATGGCTGATTTCTATCCTGGCGTCCTCCGGCCGCACCGGTGTTGGGGCCAAGAGGACTGGAAACCAAGGTGCGAGGAGCACCGGGACAGATATCAAAGGGGACGCGGGGAGAGATGATTCCGGGCAGGCCTCCGGGCCGGGATCGAAAGGTGGGGTGACCCATGCCTCTTGGATCGGCCACACGGAGTAGACCCTGTTGGTGAATAGTGCTACCGCGAGGTGGTCCGCGGTGGCTATTGCCTGTACCAGCAACCGGGAGAGTCAACCCAACCTGCCTTTGGGACGGTCGGGGCCTCGATCCAGGTCAGGCATAGAAGTGCCCCTGCTCAGGATGCGCAGGGGTCTGGTGACTGGAGCCAGTAGTGGCTTGAGCCAACGCGGCCGCTGTTGCTAGGGCCCCAAGGTGGGCATCCTCTTCCGCTCGTGCCCGACGTTGGCGTCGGGACAGACGAGTCGGGATGAGCGGCGCGGGCAGGTGGAGAGCCTGTTCTTCGACTTGAGAGGTCTGGCGGCGATGTCGACGTGGCCTGACAGGAGCCCTTATTGCGGATCCCTAGAGAGAATCCCGGATAGGGTGGTCCTGGACATCTTCCACCTCATCCGCATAGGGGAAGGAGTTGTCGGAGCGCTCCCGAAGTGGTTGAACGTCGAGGTAGGCAGCGGTGCCTCCCTGCGCGGCCCTCGGGGGCGGCGTTGGTGGCGAGGAGCAGCTTCCTCGAGGTCTAGGAGAGCCATGTCCTTGGTGGGGATGACTCCCTCTTCCTCATATCTCCGCACCAAGTTGTTGATCACCCTTCTCTGGATGACCTCCAAGGGGGAGAGAGGGCGTGGTTTCCCCACAGCTGCTGCTGCTGGGACGGCTGTGGAATGGGCGGGACCGCGCGGAGTAGCTGCGTCGGTGTTTCCCCTACCCCTGCGCCAGTGGGCGGGTGGCGATCGGGCACTGGATTGGGAGACTTGATTCCTGCAAGCAGGGAGAAAAACCCATTAACACTGACAGGAAAAGGAATCGACAACCAACCATTAGTGCCACGACGCCTTCCATGGGGGGAACCCAGGCCCTCGACGTCGTGAGACGGAGTGCCCGATTTCCCTTCCCCAGCCCCTGGCGGGTTCTGTGCCCCAGTGTTGAATGCTTGGTCGAGCAGCATGCTGGTCTTCCAACACCTCTGAAAGCAATCGGTCTTCGTATTGAGGAGAAGAGATTCACGTCGGGTTCACCATTTTTCTGTTTCGGTGCGGATGTGCGTCGGGTTTCTGTTCCGATGCTGTTCCGCCAGGACGCGTTCGCGCGTGCGCCCGTCGACCCGAGGGGATGGGCGTGCGGCTTGTGGCCCTGCGGTCCCGCTTTCCAAAGGCGGGCGGCATCCGTCCCTTGTTCAGGGGCGTCTTCTCCTTGATCGAAACCGGGATGATGGGATGTCGGCTCCTCCTTCCGTGGACGTCTCCTCGGAAATCGTTGCCTAATCCGGGTCTCCCTCATAGATTTAAGACGTGCTCGTGAATCTCGTTCCCGGCGCCATGTTTCCATGGACACCGGTTAATTACGCTGCTTCCGCCCGGACGCTCCAAGGGGTCTGGTCGGGGCAGCAACCTGCGGTGAGGAGACCGGGTAGCTCTGGGTGTTGGGGGCGTGTCTTAACATTGCGGCTCTGCATGTCTGCCTTCCGTCCCTAATAGGGCTTCTCGAAGGCGTGATGGCCTGAGGCATCCCGCGCTAGGTGTGGGGAACTGTGTTGCCTGAGGTTTTCCTCAGCTTCCAATGTTTAACACGGGGTATGCCGCGAGTTTAACGTCCAGCGGGGACGGCATCGGACTGATCAACACGAGAAGTGGATCAGATGACGGAACCCTTTGCGGGGAACCTCCGATGCTGGGGCCAGCACATGGGCGGCTTTCCGAGTGGAGGGGAGTGGATTGAAGTGGCGTGACCCCACCGGGATGTGGCGGACCAGGTAAGGATCAGGATGGATGATGGAGTGAAGAGCTTGGACCCCGTAGGGGCTTCCTACGTACCGCGCGTTGGCGCAGATCAAAGTCAGCGTAGTTCGAATATACAGTTTAACGTCGTGCTGGACGTCGGCAAGCCGACTCACGAAGAGGTCGAGGCCGTCGGGCGGAGGATTGAACCGAACCACCTTGCACGGAGGGGGATGGAACGGCCGGGTGGATCACAGTTTCACGTCATGATGGACGCTGAAAGGAAAAAAGAGAAAAAAGGCAGTGGGGAAGCACAATGGAGATACACACGTGCAGTCTCCCACAGGGGCAGATTCATAGGTGAATCGACGCGAGTGTGAACCCAGGAGGGGTCCATTGATGGACGAACCGACGTGAATACGACCGGGACGACCAGGTGGTGGGCTTGAACCTCAGGGAGGCTTCCTACGTACCCTGTTTAGGAGACAGGGATCAAAGTCCACGTAGTTCGTTCGGTTCGTGACACTACCCCCGTGGGCGAAGGCCACTCCAATCCCGACATCCCTGCAGAGATGGGCGGGTGGGGGCCACATCCAAACCGGGAGGACCCTGCGTGCGGGGCACGGGATCGGGTGATGTGGATGGTTTAACGTCCTGCCGGACGAAGTACAGTTTAACGTCGTGTGTTGAGGACGAAGCGGACGGTTTAACGTCTTGTCGGACGAAGTACAGTTTAACGTCGTGTGTTGAGGATGATGTACAGTTTAACGTCATGTTGGATGAAGCACTCGGCAGTTTAACGTCTTGCAGCGCGGACGTAGATGCTTGGCAGTTTAACGTCTTGTCGCGCGGACGATGGAGGCTAGGCAGTTTAGCGTCGTACAGCTTGGACGTTGGAGCGCCGCCAAAGGGTCCGTGTCACTTCGCGCGAGCCTGGAGGGCTGCACGGGAAGACAACGCATGGTGCGGGGCACCCGGGATGAGGATCATCGGGCGCCACGCAGGCGGGTACCCTCAGGGGGTCAAAGGGGGCGACCCTGGCGGTTTGCGCGCAAAAGAGGAGTTGGCGCGCAATACCGCGGGTCGGCGCGCAAATGGGCGGGCTGGCGCGCAATTGGCCCAGCGCTTTGCGCGCGGAAGATGAAGATTGCGCGCACCGGGCTTCGGACAGCGTGCGGGGGCAACAGCTCATTCTTTAACGAATGGCCACTTTGAAAAGGGGGGAGCGCGCAATCGGGCTGGATTGCGCGCACCCGGGGGCAATTGCGCGCAAGAGGCTTCTTTTGTGCGCGAAGGCCTTTGGGTGAAGAGTTAATTCAAAAAGAAAGGAGCCAAAGGGATTGCGCGCGAAGGCGAACCCCGAGGATTTCTTGCGCGAAAGAAAGGAGGTTACCTGAAGATCGGCATTGCGCGCGGAGGGGGTTGGATTGCGCGAACGAGCGACTCTTCGAATTCCGGAAACCTTCAAAATGTCGGGGGTCGCCTTATATTTATAGGCAACCCCGGGCGCGGAATCTAGTCCGCGGGCACGAAATTTCCTTCGCGGGCGCGGAATCGGGCCCGGCGCGCAAGGGAGTCGCGCGGGCCACGGGCGCGTAAAATTGCGTGCCGGCCCAGCACTTTGCGCGCATCCCGGGAGGTTTGCGCGCCTTGCTGAAACTTTGCGCGTGGGCCTCCAAAATACCGCGCAAGGCCTCCGGGCCCTCCGAAACGTGCTTCTGACTCCAAATACGACCTCGCTTTCCGCATCCGGAGCTTTGTTTGGGAACAACGGACTTTTCCGGCGTCTACAAGTATATTATAATTCCAGTATAATAAAATATATAATATCATTAACTTTATCCTTTACACATCCCACATATGGTATTAACGAATCAAATCACTTTTAGGGGGCGGTAGTCCGCACTTCCTAAAATGAAGATATCGTGTTTTACCTATAATGGAAACCATAAAGGTATGCCCAAAATAAAAAAAACATAAGCTTAAGGAAAACATAAACATATTATATATCATATATAAAAATAGTGACATCATAATGGCCACGTTTGAAGGTGTTAAATGAGTGTTGAACAATCATCATTTCGGGAGGCAGAATTTCACCATCCACGGAAACCGTATGTTCTTTAACCATTTCATGTAGTTGTGTGAGAGTGTAGCTCAAATAAATCTTATAACAACATCCTAGTATATTTATGATACTGGTGTTGTTACAAAAGAAGTAAATAAAAAGATTTTAGGGGGTTGGAGAAGCAAAATAAAACAAATGAACATGAGAGAATGAATTACCTTTAAAAGTGTAACTCCTTTTGAGTTGAGCCTAAAGGATTCCTTTGAAAGGATTCTGCCCAAAGGGAATCCTCTAGGATGAGGAGAGGGATGTGGAGAGAGCAAATGGGCAGGGGTTGGCCGAGCCAAAGGCTTGAAGAGTGTGTGAAATGAGGTAGAGGTGGGGGCCTTTTATAAGAGGAGAGGAGGGGCACTTTTGGAAAGTAAAGAAATATTACTTTATTTGAAAATGTGTTTCGGTTTCAAAAGGTCCCACATTGATATAATTCGTGCATAATGTGATAAGGGTTCTAAATCCACTCATACAATTGGTTTTGGCCATGTGTAGTTCATAGATTTTACATTATCTTTCTATTTTATTTAAATCGTCAAATAATGATGTCATCGCTTCATCATTATTATGTCATAAATAATTAAATTTATTTAATGTCTAAAAATTATAAAAAACATACTATGATATAGGAAATCTTTTTATCTTTCCAATGACTATTTATAATCAAATTTTGGACTTGTATAACCCCACTTAAAAATTGTTTTCGTAAAACATATTATGTTTGTGTCATTTTCACTTTAACATTAAATAAAAAGTAATTTATGTCATTTCCCAACAAAAGTGGATACATGGGGTCCCCAAGTTGACCCATGGAATTTCATGGTCGTCCATGACACAACCAATGAGGTTGAGACATGTGTCTAGGTCATTTCATATTATTAAAGCATTATTTATACCTTAAACTACCCTAATTACCACTAATCGTGATTAAGAACTTAATAAGTTACTATTCACCAAAAATTATTATAATCTCATTGAACCACATTTTACTTCTTAATGACAACCATGTATGTCGGATTTTCAAAATTCAATACACATTAGTGGTAAACTTTCATTTAACTGAAAAATCAGTTTGCTTGATTACCACTTAGTGGTTTCACTATTCATCAAAAATTGAAGTTTTTCAGAAAATTATCAAAAATTCACCCTAAGCTATATTTGATATTCCAAATTCAAAAATGAAGTCTATTTTACAAAATTCAAATCATATAAGTCACATTAATTAATTTAATAATTAATTCCCGCTGCCAGAGCAAATAGCGTGTTTTTACAAAACAATAAGTATCAAAAGATTGACACCAGTTTAAGTCTAATTTCAAAGTGAAATTGATTCCAATGACCACCATTAGATAAAATGGTAAAAATATATTCTAATTTCACTTCAAAACCAATTCAAAACATAATCTAATCATATAAATAAATTAGATTAAAAAGCAGTTTTGATGTAAAATGCAGTATTTTTCACTATTCATTAAAAAATGAACATTGTCAGAAAAATACCAAAAATTCACACAAGGTAAATTTTGATGTCCCAA
This sequence comes from Viscum album, assembly GCA_963277665.1. Classification (NCBI taxonomy): domain Eukaryota; kingdom Viridiplantae; phylum Streptophyta; class Magnoliopsida; order Santalales; family Viscaceae; genus Viscum; species Viscum album. The sequence continues at coordinate 733,606,137 of OY728155.1, forward strand.
TCATAAAGGATAAGTTTATTTTGACAAACATAGTTTATAAAATTGAAAAAATATAGATTCAAAAATGGTTTTCCATCAAAAGGCAGTAAAACAATCTTTTAAGAATATTAGTGTATTCCATGCATAAGATTGTATTTATTTTCATTTTAAGCCGCTATAACACTATCTTAATCATTAATAGACATAGATAAAAATATCTATTATTCATTACTTACTTGGTATGTTACAGTGAGCCTAGAAGGTTTAATCCAGGGTTTGTTAAAATGATCCACCCCTATAAAACTAGATTCATTTTCAGAGAAATTACTCTTATAATAGTTTTTAGAATCTAGAATTCCATTTGTAGAAGGTTCCCAAATAAGGAAATCACCATCAGAAGAAAATAAATGATTATCAATAATTTGTGCAATATTATCAGGTAGATCATGTTGATGAGATTGTAATACCTCCTTTATAGTCTGATTAGTATCTTTAGGAAGATTATTAGAGGGTAACAATGTAATCAGAGGGTTACCACACAATTTGTCACACCAAAAATTTATGGAAGAATCAGCACTGACTATCCATCTAGAATTTAACATGATCTTGTGATATGAGTCCCGGATAGATGGACATATGGATGAGTTTATGAAATTAAAATTCCATTTTAAAATCTTAAAGAGGAATCTATGGTTCAGAAATTCAGTAGCTTTAGAAGTGGAATTAATAATGCACCAAGTAAGGTGGGCCTGAAGAGCATCATTGAACAAATTTAAAATTTTTAATGCCAATTCCACCATTAGCAATAGGTTTACAGCATGATTTCCAAGGTATTGTAACAAGATTATTTTCAAAAATTCTTCTAGACCAAATGAAGTTTTTAATATATGTATTAATTTTTCTAAAAATACCGACGGGCCATTTATATACAATAAGGGAAAAGACCATTTTAGAAACAATGGTCGATTTAACCAAACAAATTCTCCCAGCTATGGAGAGGGATTTCCCTTTCCAGCTAAAGAGTTGACTTGAAATTTGATCAATGATGTTAGCAAAATAGGTTGCTTTGGGCCGACTCCAAAATATTGGTACACCCAAATAAGTGAAAGGTAAAAGACCCTCTTTAATACCCAGATAAGTGGTGATACTAGATTTCCTTCTTACAGGAAAATTCTTTCCAAAAATGATATATGATTTGTTCCAAGAAATTGCTTGACCTGATATTTCCTCATAGTGAGAAATAGATTTCTTGAGAACATGAAGATTTTTTTGATCCCCTTTTATGAATAAAATAATATCATCAGCATATAAAAGGTGGGTATGGGCATTTAAATTCTTGGCAACTTGAATAGGTTTATGCATATTTTGATCAACCAGATTGTTAAGAAGTCTTCTTAGGTAATCCTCAGCAATAACGAAAAGGATGGCAGAAAGAGAGTCGTCGTTCCTGAAACCTTTAGAGCAATTAAAGAAGCCTCTTGGGGTAACATTAATCAGGATGGAGATATATGCGGAGTGAAATAGAGTCTTAATTCTACCAATTAAGGAATCATTAAAGCCAATGTTTTTTAGGACTTTGAAAATAAAATTCTAGTCTATGGTGTCAAGAGCCTTTCTAATATCCAATTTGATGGCCACACAACCCCCTCTTGTGTTTTTATTTAAACTATTGGTACATTCAGAAGAAATACAAATACAGTCTTGGATGGACCTTCCTTTAATAAAACCAAATTGGTTCCAAGAGAGGATTCTATTGCAGATAGGAGCAAGTCTATTTGCAATAATTTTGGTGATGATTTTATAGATTGTGTTAATCAAACAAATTGGTCTGAATTGATGTATCTCAGAAGCATTCTCAATAATTTTTATTAAGGTTATAAACTGAGCATTGATTCCATGAGTGAAGAAGATCTTAACAAGGTTACAGACATCATTGTGTATTATATCCCAATGTTTTTGGAAAAACCCATTATTCAATCCATCCGGACCAGGAGCACTGTCAGGATTTAGACCAAAGACAGTGTCTTTAATTTCATGATCAAGTGGAGTGCTTAAAAGAGACTCATTGTCTCTTTAATCCACCATTAAAGGAATAATGTCAGGTTTAAGCTCAATATTTATATCAGGACCATTAAAAATGTTATAAAAGTACGAGGTAACATGATCTGTAATGGATTCTTCAAAATCAATGATCAAGTCATTATGAATGAGCATAGTAAGAGGACGGTTGGCCTTTCTAATTCTTTGAAGAAAATTATAGAATTCGGTATTGCGATCACCATCTGTAATCCATTTAGTCCTGAACATTTGTTTACGAATATTGTCCTTAAATGTGAGTAAGGAATTAAGTTTAGAAGAGATATTAGCTTCCAATTGAGGATCCATATTAAAATCTGAATTAGTGTTCTGAGTTTGGATACAAATGAGTTCATCTTCAAGATAGGAGATATCAAGATCTATTTGAGAATTTTTTTTACACCATCCTTTAAGAGCCTGCTTGAGAATTTTCAATTTGTGTAAACAAGCAAATGAATCATTGTGGTGTTTCATAGAGTTTTAGGTGTTATAGATAAAAGTAACACAATCAGGATTCGTAGACCAAGCCTTATTAAATTTGAAAGGAAGGACATGCTTTTGATCATTCATAAGAATTCTAACAAAGATAGGATTATGATCAGAGTTGAGTCTAGGAAGAGTTACACTGGATATTTTGTCCTAGTTATCAAGAGCCTTCATGGTTACAAAAGCCCTGTCAAGTTTACTAGCAACGTTTTTTTGTAATGTTTCTTGTACCAAGTGTATGTTTCACCAATAAGAGTGATTTCAAAAAGGGTAGAATCTTCAATAGTAGATTTAAATTCCTTTGAGAAAATAGAAAGGTGTGGGGGTCCAATTTTTTCAGAAGGGGTAATAATGGCATTGAAGTCTCCCAAAACAACCCAATATTCTTGAATGTGTTTAGCCATATCAATGAGTTCATGCCATAAAACTCTCCTATCCTCATATCTATTCATTTAATAAACCATAGTGAAAAAGATATGCCAACCATTCTACAAGAATTCACAGGTAAGTTGTTGTTCAGAAATTCTAAAAATGTTGATATTTTTTAAAGTATTAAGAAAAAAGATCCACATAGAGTCATTTTGAGGACCGTTTTTACAAGAACCTATAAAACTATAATTAAGAGATCCAAATATCATGAAGTTCATTTTAAAATTTACTTTAGGTTTAGCAATGGCAATGAGTTGGGGTTTATGAGAGTTTAAAAACCTCTTAAGTGTTGTGGATGTGTCATCGTTAACCACACCTTGACATTTCCAATAAAGGATATTCATTTCTATTTGCATTTTGGGTTAGAACCCTTCTTTTTTCAGATTTACCAGATCCTTTATTCTTTTGGGATCTTGTAACCATTGAGGAAGAAGTTGATTTTTGTTGACTCTCATAAGTATCAGAACATTGAGAGGTATCAGATTTCAGATCTTCATTTGGATTAGGAGTAGAAACTAGAGTACTCATAGAATCAGTACTGTCTAGTGTGTGATTTTTTTCAGCTCCATGAACAGGGGCAAGTTCAAAAGGGAGCTGTCTCTCATCTCTAACCAGAGTAAGTTTATTATCTGGTGAGAAATGAGGTGGGTTAGGCAGATCAGAAGGGGAAATTTTTGAGGAGACAGGAGGCATAATAGGACTGGTCTGGATGATCTCTAATACAACATCAAGAGCAGAAGGTTTCTCAGGACGAGAATGAGTCCTAGTCTCAGTCTGGATAGTTTCAGATTCTACAGGTTTCAAGCGATCCGATACAGAACAAGAATTAAAAACAGAATCATGTTTGTCAACGGGAGGGTTGGGCAACATCATGTTAACCGAACAGGAAGCAGGTGTTTGGATAGTTTCAGTATATAAAACAGTAACATGCATTGGGGTGTGTGACATGATGTGTGCCAAATGAATATAAGCAGGATAAACATTAGCAGCATGTGTGACAAATTCATTAATAGGACTAATAGTATTTTCAACAGATACAAGAGTAGAATTATCAGACTGATTCTGCAACAGAGCAGAAATCTGCATGTCAACCGGAGTATTAATCACCTCCTTGTTGAAAGAAACTGATTCTACATGCAATATGGAGGCAGAATCAAGTGTGTGTGATGAATTTTGAGCAGTAGTAATTTCAGGAGAGGCAAGATTATCATATTGAGTCTCTATTATAGGAACTTCAGAAATGGTAGTAACAGATTTAACATCATATTTTAAATGCACAGGGTTACCTGGATCTGCAGTTTTTCATTCTCACCTTGTGACTTGTTAGAAGTAGTAGTATTCTCCTTGAGAACTGAAGGTATTGAGGCCTCTAAGTCCCTACAATGATTCTCATTTAAACTTGAAGTACCAAAAGATGAGGCATTATTAGCAGGATTGGAAATAGTAATAGGGTTTCTCTTGTCTGAACTACCCCTGTTACCTTCAACTACTGTTTTTTCTAATCCATTTGGATTATCATTGTTTTGTAAGGCCACTTCTTCCACAACCAAGTCACCCCAAGATTTTCCTTCCTGGGATGGAAGGTCACCGGATTTTGTAACCCAGATGTCTTGCTTTTTGGGGGGGGTCAGATTTATCTGTGACATTCTTCCCTTTTTATCATGCTTTACCTCTTACCAATAATTATTAATTTGAGGGTCCATTTGATTCCTAACTACCCTACAATTATAAGACTTGTGCCCAATCAATTTTCACACTTCAAAAAATGGTGGCTTCTTTTCATACTCAATACTGAGCTCCAATCTATGATCAGGGGCATTAAATCCTATGTTAGATGGTAATTCGCTAGCTAGGTTGACCTCAACCATAACTCTAGCATATATTCCTAGATCCCCATTCAAAGTTCTATGATCATTTTTAAAGGGAGGATAATCATCACTGGTCAAAGGATAATGAAAGTGTAACCTTATCACTTATCATTGGCACTCATTGATGGGAAATTCCATTGGTTACCCCTAAACCCAAGAACGAGGAGGTTCATGTCAGCTTACCAAAGTCGGCACTCGGGATTCCGTGTAGATGTCTACTTGAAGACATTTTAGGGGTCCAAATCATTTTGGATACAACCTTTGAGAATATTCTTACCTTGGGAATGTAAATTCAAAAAGGTTCATTAGTTCACCCGATGATCTGATCATACGGGTCTGGTGGATTTCGAGGAATATTTGGTCTAGTTCCAATGGATTGATTCGCAGATGAGCTGTGGAGGACTATATGATAATGGAAGGGAATGATTGGATCTGGGGGTAAGGACACCTGAAGACACCCCATTCCACGTACACTTTTATCATGCTAGATGGGGGTAGCCCCACACAGCAAACTACTCTGGGGGTAGAGGGGTCATTCATTTACCGAAGTGATACATGAAAATGGGTATGGAACACTACATATCAAAGTTGAACATATTCCTAGATATGGTCCGCAGTTTGTAATGTTATGTGGAGCAGGATATGGTTCTTCACATCATGTTGGGTTCTATCTGTGTACCATTTAAGTACATGACACGAGGTTCAATCTACATAGTGATGCACTATGCAGAGCCCCAAATTCAAAAATGGCCCTGGAACATGTGGTCCATGGGAAATTCATCTATGAGGGATTTATGGTTTTCAATTTCACCAATAATTTTTGGGATCACAAATTATTATTATGTTCCCTTTTTTAACAGAGGGCTATACCTATGGGAAATGTGGTTCATGGTTCACACTTCATCGATGATTCAAAACCAAGGTTGAAATATTCTATATATCCAAATTCTTTTTTCCAGGATATTGGGTCTCCATCATGCTCTCTTCCACTGGTTCATTTCAGGTTTTTCCAAAACTCCTTTTATATAAAAATAGATGAATCATATCTTAGGAAATGAGGCACCATTTAAAAAATAACATGAAGATATATCTCAACCACTGGAAGACCCAATCATATTAGGTTTACAAAGGTTTTGTTTTGCGACACGTGGTTCATGAAACCCACAATATTTCTTTACCAGCGAATTACTTAGTTATATGGTGTGGTATGCAGTGGCATTGTTTGTTTGTTTCTTCCTATCTACATGGTTCACGACATCTTAGGTTTGTTGTCCATCATCCCATGAGACAACGCCTCATGCTTTCTTTTGTGTATTGATGGTTTTCCATTTATGTTCTTCACAAACCTTTCCCAATGATGGCATGTGGTCAACCCAAAACCCTTCAAAAAATTTTATTTCATTATGTTTCTTCTCAAATTTACAATCCAATTTGAATATATTTTCCTTTCTAGAGTTGTAGTTATGTATTGTCTATTATATAAAGTGATTATGGGAGTATTTAATTCACATTTAGATGTTTTTAGGGCCCTACAAATTATCCCATCGGAATGGGATCCAATCAGAATGAAGGGGAGGCCATTCTGACGTAGAAGCAGTCATGAACTGAATTAGTTCATGGTAGAACAGGTAGTCCCTGTAGTGGGGGGGGGGGTTTCACTCCTAGTTATAGGGTCACATGTCATTTTTTTCACTTTATTTTATCTTGGAGAAAAGGTATCTCATCCTCTACTCAGCTTCCTTCACTTTCATGTATCAGTGTTTTTCTGAAATCAGCCATCCTCAAACTATTCTATGCATCTCATGAACAATATTCATTGTAGTTTTCTTTACCTGCAAACCAAATTCGAGTCCACAAACTGTGATGTAGAATGTAAAACATATTTTTGACCTTCTAAATATTGAGATTCTTATGTGGTTTGACCATTCTGCACAATGAACATTAAACTAGAGAAATAAACATTAAATTCATTTAAATCGAACATAAAATTTTAATTGGAAATCATTGAACAACTTCATAATGAGGCCTCGGTTAATTTTTTCTAAATTCCAAAAACCACTTAGTTCATTGTCAAATGATTCATAAGCTGGTTCCTCACAATCCTTATACATACCGAGGCCATTCAAGGGACATTTCTTCCGCATACCATTACTGTACGTGGGAAATGGATTCTACATAATGTTCTTGATATCAATGCATGGATCCCCATAAAAAACTAATTTTTATGTCCCTTGGCCATTTTTTTGGATATAGTCCAAGAATGTTCTCATTGGGATGAATTTTCTTCTACCTTTTGGATTTGTTTCTGCAAATTACAATGGATATTCTTCAAGCTAATGCTGATTTTGTTGTTCCTACTAAGGATGTCACTGCTTCCCCTCTTTCTGATGATAATGAAAGATTAATGAACATAGATGACATAATTGATTACAAGTCAATAGTTTCCCCACTGCAATGAACTCTAGAAAATTTGTTTACTATGAGTTAATGGGAGTATCCAGCTTCAGATAGGCTTCCATCTTATGGATTCGGCCTACTATCTGACAGGTTGATTACAAAACCAAATCAGGCTAAATAGCTGACTTTATTGAAAACTAGAACCTCCCTTTGAAAGGCCATGATCTCTTCCATAGGAAGATACTTTCAAAGTGATATATCCCTTACGTCGCTATTGAGATACACATATTAGACCTTAGTGGAGGATCAATAGAGACCAGATAAGAGAAACCAATATTATCAAAGCATTATATAGAAGTCCACAATGAGAAAACAACATAGTTGGTCATCCAAGAGGGACCATCATTATGGAGGTTCATTTATCTAAGAATGGGGGTGGAATTTTGGGTCTTCTAGAGCTATGAATAATTTTAGGCTGATCTACATGTAATGGGACTATATAAGGCCACCTTGTGTATCTCAGACATACACTCAGTGACACAACACCTTTATTACACATCTCTTGAGCAGCTGAAGCCCAGACACCAATACCTTCCATTTGACCCACAGAGAGGTCGAAGTTAGACTTTGGGACCACTAGCTAATTTCATGAGTCCCTATTGTCGGGGACATGTATCAGGAGTTCCTACCTACTTCTTCTGCTTGGTACAATGAGGGGAGGACTCCTCCTTTGTCCCAGAAACTCATTGTTTAGGAAAATGATCTTTTAGGGAAGTAGATCACTATTTGAAGCAGTACATTCTTTTCATTGAGTGTTTTGGTGTCACTTTTTATGAAACATGGTCTAGATCCCCATCCATGCAGACCCATGACCTACCCTAGCAAGAAATATGGGAGATATTCTATTATCTATTGGCCCACCTTGGAAGAGGGAAACATTCAAGAATGGAGACAATGGGTAATTCCTAATGTTTAACAATTATTTCGATTGGTGGACAACATGGCCATGTTTTTAAGTAGATGGATCATACCAATATGGGAATATGGTGGTGTTAGATTCTCACCATTAATCATGGCTACTCAACTTGCCACTGCTAGATGCATCAATCCAGATATTCCAATGCATTCCATGATTTATAGATTGTTGGGCCGGATCAACGATAGGGGGGACCTTACCGGATGATTGGGCCCTTCCAAATACATTCTGGATATATAGGAGCTAACATAAGAGAATATACCTTTATCAATTAGTTTATGATTCCATATTCCATCCTCTGACCGTATCTTCAGAGTACCATCTGGATTATGTTCATGGATTGAGCCTCATCGGATAAGCACGAGGAGCATACTAAAAAATGATCAAGACATAATGGTTAATATCAATGACCAAGAAATTTTTTCCTATCATAATTATGATTCCCCTACCAGTACTGTTCTGAGAAATGAATTTGTATTAATTTTTAACTGATGCTCCTTTGTTTATTTGAGAGATAGCATCTTGGTTGCCTACATTGGAGGGGAGAATATATACGAGTGGTATGAACCTTGAATATCTAGTCAAAAATTGAATTTTTTCAAAAATATTTGTCCTCCCACTCTTAATGGTGAACTACAAGAGAAACATATTATGATAGTGCATCAACTGTGGTTTATGTTTAACTAGGAGGAAAAGCGGTGCCATGTTAGACATCCGAATTCTAGGTATTCCATACCCTTCCTTAGTAGAAGTTATGTTGAGACCTGGGTTAAATCATATCTAGAAGTCCAATTAGATTATCGATTTCCTACTGTAACAACCCTAAGACGTTTGAGTCTATGGGGAAGGGAAATCAAAAGTAATTTGGAGGGCCTTCTCAATGAGGATAATTTCATTGAGAGAAACTTGTTTATCCCCCAATAAAGGTCATAAAAGATGGTGTTGTGACTCCAAAAGCGGCCGAATGAGCAACCAAAGCTATTGGTGGGATTCAACCATCCACCCCACTTGATACTGATTTTATAGAAGCCTGGAGGCAATGGGGAATTTTGAGAAGTCGCCATTCCTTTCATGATCAGACCCCTCAAGAATTATGGATGTCCTTCCATACTAGGGAGGTTTCCATCCACTACTACAACTTGGCCTTTTATCAATGCTAAAAACCGACATTAACAGCACTAGAGAAGCGTTGTTAATGCCTGTGAAGATAAAGGGGGGTCCCCTTTATCAGTGCTTTTCATAGGGCTGCTAAGCCCCCCCCTATCTACGCCGTCATTGACGGTGCTTGTGTAGTGCTGATAAAGGTGTCCTTTATTAGCGCTCAAAATAGCGCTGATAAAGGCACATTCCACTGCACCTGCAGAACCAACACTTGCACAAACCATCCCATGCACACCTGCACAAAATAGCACCTGCACACCTGTACAAAATAGCACCCGCACACAATACTTTGACAAACAAAGCTATATACATTTACTTAACATCATGAATACAAAAAAACACTGCTATATACATTTCAAACAATGTTTTAAAAGGTTACAATTACAATTATCGAACAACAGTTATAAACATTAATGTTTTATCCTTTGATATCTGTGATCCTCTCTCAAAAATTTTCATCCACAGTATTTGTTGCCGAACAAAGCATCTAAACTCAAGGAAAAAATTTCACCTATATTAGAAAACAAATATTATGTTAGTAATACAATAATGAAATAAATTAAAACATTAATATAAAATATTACATTAATATGGAAATGTTAAACATAAATATGGAAATAATAAACTCAAATGTTTTCATTCTGATAACAATTTATGGGAATAATGTAAAATCAATATGTTTTTGGATGATTTATCTCATTTAATAAATATTGATTCATTATCTAATGAAAATCTTTACCGGTCACACTGTGCGTCGTATTGATGTGCAGTTGATTCGTACACGTCACAAATGACTCATGGATCATTTTCCTAATGTATCAAAATAATCTGAATGCATTTGATCAGTTTTCCATATGTCACTTGTGTTGTTTTCTAATGTTTATGTCAATTTGAAACTGATATCAGAAACTTTTAGCCACACCAATCACACCGTGCATCGGGTTGAGGTGAAGTTGATCCGTACACGTCACAAATCACTCATGGATCGTTGCCCTAAAGTATCAAAACAATCCGAACGAATTTTCTTAGTATTCTGTATGTTAGTAGTTTTGTTTTCTAAAGTTAATGTCAATTTTAAACTGATATCAGACACTATTAGCCATACCAGTCACACCATGCATTGGATTGAGGTGCAGTCAATTTTTACACATCACAAATGACTCATGTATCGTTGTCCTAAAGTATCAAAACAATACGAAGTCGTTTTCTCAGTTTTCCATATGTCACTTGTGTTGTCATCTAATGTTAATGTCAGTTTCAAACTGATATGAGACACGTTTAGCCATACCAGTCACACCATGCATTGGATTGAGGTGTGGTTGATTCGTACACCTCACAAATGACTCATGGATCATTTTCCAATTGTATCAAAACAATCCAAATGCGTTTGATCGGTTTTCCGTATGTCACTTGTGTTGATTTCTAAAGTTAATGTCAATTTCAAACTGATATCAGACACTTTTATCCTACCGGTCACATTGTGCGTCAGATTGAAGTGAGGTCGATTCTTACACCTCAAAAATGACTCATGGATTTTTTTTCCTAAAGTATCAAAACAATCCGAATTCATTTTCTTTGTTTTCCGTATGTCACTTGTGATGTTTTCTAAAGTTAATGTTAATTTCAAACTGATTTCAGAAACTTTTAGCCATACCGGTCACACCGTCCATCGGATTGTGGTGATGTTGATTTGAAAATGTCACAAATGACTAATGGGTCATTTTCATAAAATATCAAAACAATCTGAATGTGTATTCTTGGTATTCCGTATGTAAGTAGTTTTGTTTTCTAAAGTTAATGTCAATTTCAAACTGATATTAAACACTTCTAGCCATACCACTCACACCATGCTTCGGATTGAGGTGCGGTTGATTCTTACATGTCAAAAATGACTCATGGATAATTTTCCTAAAGTATCAAAAAAATCTGAAGGAATTTTCTCAGTATTCCATATATCAGTAGTGTTGCTTTCTAATGTTTATCTTAATTTGAAACTGATATCAGACACTTTTAGCCATATCGGTCACACCGTGCATCGGAATGAGGTACGGTCAATTCTTACACCTAAACAATGACTCATGGATTGTTTTACTAAAGTATAAAAACAATAAGAACACATTTGCTCAGTTTTCCATATGTTATTAGGGTTGTTTTCTAATGTTTATGTCAATTTGAAACTGATATCAGACACTTTTATCCATACTGGTCACACAGTGTGTCGGATTGAGGGGAGGTTGATTTGTACAGGTAAAAAATGACTAATGGATCATTTTATTAAAGTATCAAAACAATCCGAATGTGTTTTCTCAGTTTTACGTATGTCACTTGTGTTGTTTTCTAAAGTTAATGTCAATTTCAAACTGATATCAGACACTTTTAGCCATACCGGTCACACCATGCGTCGGATTGCAGTTTGGTCAATTCGTACACCTCAAAAATAACTAATGGATCGTTTTCATAAAGTATCAAAACAATCCGAACATGTTTTCTCATTTTTCTGTATGTCACTTCTATTGTTTTCTAAAGTTAATGTCAATTTCAAATTGATATCAGACACTTTTAGCCATACCGGTCACACCGTGTGTCGGATTGAGGTGAGGTCAATTCTTACAGCTCACAAATGAATCATGGATTGTTTTCCTCAATTATAAAAACAATCTGAATGCATTTTCTCAGTTTTCCATATTCCACTTGTGTTGTTTTCTAAATTTAATGTCAATTTCAAACTAATATCAGACACTTTTAGCCATATCAGTTACACAGTGCGTCGGATTGAGGTGTGGTCGATTCATGCACGTCAAAAACGACTCATGGATCTTTTTCCTAAAGTATTAAAATAATCTGAATGCATTTTATTAGTTTTCCGTATGTCACTTGTGTTGTTTTCTAAAGATTATGTCAATTTGAAACTGATATCAGACACTTTTCGCCATACCGGTCACACCATGCGTCGGATTGAGGTGAGGTCAATTCATACACATCAAAAATGACTCATGGATCATATTCCTAATGTATCAAAACAATAAAAATGCATTTTCTCAGTTTTCCATATGTCACTTGTGTAGTTCTCTAAAGTTTATGTCAATTTGAAACTGATATAAGACATTTTTAGCCATACCGGTCACATCATGCGTCAGATTGAGTTGCGGTCAATTTGTACACGTCAAAAATGACTCATGGATCATTTTACTAAAGTATCAAAACAATCCGAACACATTTTCTCAGTTTTCTGTATGTCACTTGTGTTGTTTTCTAATGTTTTGTCAATTTGAAACTGATATCAAACACTTTTTTCCATACTGGTCACACTGTGCGTCAGATTGAGGTGTGGTTGATTCTTACACATCACAAATGACTCATGGATCATTTTCCTAAAGTATCAAAACAATATGAATGCGTTTTCTCAGTTTTCCGTATGTCACTTCTGTAGTTTTCTAAAGTTAATGTCAATTAGAAACTGGTATTAGACACTTTTAGTCATACCGGTCACACCATGCGTCAGATTGAGGTACGGTCAATTCTTACATGTCAGAAATGATTCATGGGTCATTTTTCTAAAGTATCATTACAATCTGAACATGTTTGATCTGTATTCAGTATGTTAGAAGTGTTGTTTTCTAAATTTAATGTCAATTTCAAACAGATATCAAACACCTTTATCCATACTGGTCACACAGTGCGTCATATTGAGATGCAGTCAATTTGTAAACATCAAAAATGACTCTTGAATCATTTTCCTAATGTATCAAAAATTTCCAAACATTTTTTTTCAGTTTTCCCTATGTCACTTGTGTTGTTTTCTAAAGTTAATGTCAATTTCAAACTGATATCAGAAACTTTTAGCCATACCAGTCACACCGTGCTTCAGATTGAGGTGCGGTCAATTCTTACACATCACAAATGACTCATGGATAGTTTTCTTAATGTATAAAAACAATCTGAATGCGTTTTCTTGATTTTCCCTATGTCACTTGTGTTGTTCTCTAAAGTTAATATCAATTTCAAACAGATATCAGACACTTTTATCCATACCAAAAACAACGTGCGTCAGATTGAGGATAGATCGATTCATACATCTCAAAAATAAATCATAGATTGTTTTCCTAAAGTTTAAAAACAATCCAAATGCATTTTCATAGACTTCCATATGTCACTTGTTTTGTTTTATAAATTTAATGTCAATTTCAAACTGAAATCAGACACTTTTAGCCATAATATTCACACCGTGTGTTGGATTGAGGTACGGTCGATTCGTACACATCAAAAATGACTCATGATTTGTTGTCCTAAAGTATCAAAACAATCCAAACGCATTTTATCAGTTTTCTGTATGTCACTTGTGTTGTTTTCTAAAGTTTATGTCAATTTGAAGCTGATATCAGACACTTTTAGCCATACCAGTCACACTGTGCGTCGGATTGAGGTGCGGTTGATTCTTACACGTTAAAAATGACTCATGGATCATTGTACTAAGGTATGAAAACAATCAGAACGGTTTTACTCAGTTTTCTGTATGCCACTTGTGTTGTTTTCTACAATAAATGTCAATTTGAAACTCGTATCAGTCACTTTTAGCAATACCGGTCACACCGTGCATTAGATTGAGGTCCAGTCGATTTGTACACATCAAAAATGACCAAGGGATTATTTTCCTAAAGTATCAAAACAATCCTAAAACATTTTCTCAGTATTCTATATGTTAGTAGTGTTGTTTTCTAAAGTTAATGTCAATTTCAAACTGTTATCTGACACTTTTAGCCATATTAGTCACACCATACGTCGGATTGAGGTACGGTCAATTCGTACACATCACAAATGACTCATGTTTCATTGTTCTAAAGTATCAAAACAATCCGAATGCATTTTATCAGTTTTCTGTATGTCATTTTTGTTGTTTTCTAAAGTTAATGTCAATTTCAAACTGATATCAGACACTTTTAGCCATACCGGTCACACTATGCATTGGATTGAGGTGTGGTCAATTCGTACATGTCACAAATGACTCATGGATCGTTTTCCAAAAGTATCAATACAATAAAAACGCATTTTCTTAATTTTTTGTATGTCACTTGTGTTTTTTTCTAAAGTTAATGTCAAATTCAAACTGATATCAAACACTTTTAGCCATACCTGTCACACCGTGTGTCAGATTGAGGTGTGGTCGATTCGTACACCTCAAAAATGACTCTTGGATTTTTTTTCCTAAAGTATAAAAATAATCTGAACGTGCTTGATTGGTTTTTTTATGTCACTTGTCTTGTTTTCTAAAGTTAATGTCATTTTCAAACTGATATAAGACACTTTTAGCCATACCGGTCACACCGTGTGTCGGATTGAGGTGCGGTCGATTCGTACACGTCACAAATGACCCATGGATCGTTTTCCTAATGTATCAAAACAATACGAACGCATTTTCTCAGTTTTTTATATGCCATTTGTGTTGTTTTCTATAGTTTATGTCAATTTGAAATTGATATCAGACACTTTTAGGCATACCGGTCACACCGAACATCGAATTGAGGTGCGGTCGATTCGTACACCTCAAAAATGACTCATGGATCGTTGTTTCATGTATGAGTGTATGTGTTCTAGTTAAAGGGATAGAAATCAAGGGAATCCTAGGTAAATAAATAGGGTGTTTTTGATCCACCAGGAGATAGAGTGACGGTTCTATTGAATGATTGTGATTTTGTGATCATCTAGAGATTATGTCTCCATGGAGGTGAGGTTTATAGTTGTGTTTATGAGAGGATCAGGATTGGTATGAGATTTTTATATCCCATATAGGTTTTCTAAGGCTATTTGAGTAGGTATTAGAGTCTTAGGCCTAAAAAATATGGATAATAAAGTTTTATATATCACATATGATAGGGAACACCCTCTTAAGGATATATAAGATTCATGGTGTGTGTGATGAGTAGAATATTCCATATAGGGATTAGTGATGTGTGACATGGAGGGTGTCCTCCTTATAATTGGATTAAGGGATCTCCCTCCCCTCCTGGACACCCTCACACTTGGAAACCCCCTCCCTCTTGGACACACCCCCTCCCTCCCCTCCTAGATACCCCACTCATGAGTGGACAGAATGACTATGCATCGGTCGACTTCCACACTATGGACCAGTGTAGTCCAATGAGCTATGCTTTACTATAAAGACAAATCATATCTAAAACCATTCTTCATAACTTAAGGATATAAAACATAATAATGGGTGATCATATATGCTCAATAAGTGTAATCAAGGGAGATATCAATGATCATATATGGATAAAATTAGTTGGAATTTACCTTCATCTTATTTGTGTACAATCTTCCATTAGGTATGTTGTCCATTCGTTTCTAAACACATCTATATCATCTTTTGAATATGAGTTTTTGCGACAATCATGGTAGTACTGAAAAAATATAAATTCACAAAGGATTAATAAATATTATAAATGAAATCGTAATTATTTTCGAAAATACCTCATTAGGGATGCTAGTTTGTTGGTGAAATACAGTCTCTTTCATAAATTTATGAACATAATAACCACAGTCCTTTCCATTTGTTTGTTTTGGACACTGCGGAAACATCGACAACAATAAGTAATTTTTTTTATATGTTTTTGGATAGTGGAATGTTATTATATAAACCTGGATACTTTTCCAGTTGTAGATCTTGTAGGCTTACTCATCCTTATTCCCTGGATTCATTCCATGCATTAGACGATATTGATGCACCTCCCTATCATAACAGAATCCTCATTAAATATAACATAAATTATATAATTAGATGTTTAGTTTTAAAATGTTGGATCTAGTGTTTTACAAATTAACAAACGCCATCATGTGTGGTCAGTTTGTGGGATATCCATGCGTTGAATCCAAAAAATAAATCTTTTGAGTGTCCTAATTGGCTACAATCAGCATTCAAATATCCCTAAAAATACAAAAAGGAATAAGTAAATAATTAAATGAAAATATAGTTGATATGATTAAATTTTAGAGTTTTACCCCCGCATCATTGCTATTAAAAATAGTCTGACACCAGTAATTTTGTTTTCAAATAATTTGAGCAGGGATGAAATTATTGCAGCCTCTTTATCAGAACCTGTTTCTTCTTTTAAAGAGGTGGTGTGAGGACTAACGAGTCCAAATTTTTGTTCATGGGGGAAATCCCATCAATTTTTTTTCATATATACGCCTGTGAAAAATATAAAATGTATTTAGTCATAATTATCAGAGTATATCATCTTTTGTAAAATCATATCATTAAAACATACCTCATGTATAAATTTACAACTAAGGCACCTAGCCATTCATACTTGAGGATTTCATTCACATTTTCAGCACTAATGAAATCTGATGTTTCCTCTCCATACATATTTTTTTCAAAATAAATTATGTGAGCATTGCTGTCTATCAACATTGTATCCACAAGAGCTTGCAATGATATTAACTGTGGATATAGAACAGGCAGGGTGAATTTGCTCTTAGTAGACCATTTCAATTGGTTGTTTGATCCTTGAGATAGTTTTGAGCTGATATTTTGTTTCACCCCCTTCTCTTTGTCGTTCTGTAATAACATTCATCGGTTCAGACCTTTTTTCATCAAATGTTAAAGGTCCAGCTTGAAAAATAACTTTGGAAATGGATACCTCCTTATCGACAAGTTTTTTTACAAGAACTGACGGTCATGCGATGAATGTTCCAACAGGTTGTTCAACCGTATGAATGTCATCATCATCATTTAAAACAGGTAACTCGGCACTCGACTCATTAGTTATGTTAATTGAAACTCTGAAATGATCTGTTGGAAGCTGTCTGTTGTGTAGCATGTCATTCTGCGTATTGAACACTGTAGCCCTTGCTACAAGGTGATAGGTGGGAGTTGATAGATACAAATCACCGTAATTTTCACCCTATAGAATATTAGTACATGAAAGGTATCAATTTTCCTGCAGTATACTCACTTCCATATAGGCGTCTAAACCTTGGAATGATTGGAAAGTTCCATACAATATTTGTAGGAATAGAATAATCTTTCTTGTATCAAGAAGAACCACACTTTGGGCATTATTTAAGTGATTTTTGATCCTTGTGAAACAATATACAGTCATTCAGGCAGGCGTGTATTCTTTCAGAGATCATACCCATCGATCATATCATTCGTTTGGCATCGTATGTTCGGATTGGGAGTTTATTATCTTCTGGGAGCATGTCATTCAGGAGAGCAAGTAGTTCTATAAAACTTTCATCACTCCAACCATTGCCTAATTTCAAATTATACAGCTTCAGTACGGCTGACAATGCTGTATATTTAGTGAAACCAGCATACACTATCATTTTTGAACAACTCTTTAACTTCTCAAACAATTTTGGGCAATCAAAAATTTCATCTTCAAGTATCCTTTTCATTTCCTCAATAAGATCTTCACCATCATTCACATCTGTAATCACACCCTCCATACGATCATCTTTATTATTCACTCTTGTAATCATATCAGATCTTCTATAAAATGTCGTGTTATCCGAGCCACTACCTACATTCATTTTTTCCCCATGTTTATTCCAACATGTATAACTTCGATCTATTTTGTGACAGATCAGGTGTTCTTGCAAATCCTCTGGACTAATTTTTCTTGAATAAAAATAGCGTAAACACAGAAAAAGTATTTGAGAAGAGTCACATGAATGATCTCCTGTAAACTTGATAAACTCTTTCACGCCATCTTCATACACTTTTGTCAACTGATTGGCATTCATCCATTCTTTATTCATATTCATCGTCTTTATGGGTTCGATCTCGAACTTCCCTAATATTATGATTTAATTAACCAAGTATCATTGTTTGGGTTTTATAAAAAATCATGGTACAAATGCCTCTACAATGAAATAGAGGAACCTAGCCCAAAACATGTGAAAGTACATGAACTCTATCGATATACAGGGGACTGTGCCCTATCTTTTTTATATCTCTATAGAGTACCTAAAACCTATACATGGAGGACTCTTCACCAAAACATGGGGGAGTACCATACTCCATATTTTCTCCAAACATTTCACTTTTCACTTTTCAACTCTCAAGAAGAGTGAAGATAATTAAAATATCCAAACCACATCGTGTGCAATTTCCAATGAATGAGGGAATCATAATATTGTGATATACATGAGAAGATATTTATAATGGGATACTTATACATGAAATATTATCATTGAAGTGAAAAATAAATAATAATAATGAAATTAACATAGTACACAATTTGTTCAATGGATACACAATGTGTAGGGTTCTAAGTCAAGGTTGGTTATATAATACCATTTTTAAACTCATGTGAAATCCATATACATGGTGTGTCTAGTAGGGTGAACATAATCTATGTATAAGATACCTATTTTAATTTGAAATATATCAAATTAATTCCAAGTTAGTCTTACAAAGACTGCATGATGCCTTTGAAAATACAAGACATATTGAACAACGTGAGCTAAAGGCATGTACTTTAGATACAAAATGAGTCACTTCACCAGCTATGCATCAAATTTTTGTGGAACACATGGTGTGTAGTCCTTACATTACCACTAAGGGTGTATAGTCTATACAAATCAAGTTTATATGGTATCTATACATGGTGTGAGTGAAGTAAAACACATATCATATGGTTCTACCATTATTTCATGGCATGTACATGGTTTCAGGCTGAAGTATATGCCTTGGAGATACATTGTGTGTGACCTATGTTCACATGAAATGTAACATTTAAAATAAAACTTATTCCATGTTTGAGTTAGGAGATGAGTCATGTGGTGTAAATTTTGGAGATAACTATTGTCTGGCATTAAAATCTATATGAAATCCATGTATAGTGAAGAATGTTCCTTTTAACTAGACTACTTACCATGTATTTTAAAAATATATAGAATCTGAAAAACATCATCTTCACACCATAAAATGTCTCATAGATTCCACTAGAAATGGTTTTTTAGGATTCAGTGAAATTGCACTAGTAACAAAGTGGTGGTGCCATTGAAATGGGTAAAGTTTGGATTGATATTCAATGGTGGAAGAACAACAACATGGAAAACAAATGGCATATCAATCATGCCAATAACCACAACACCGTACAAAAACACAATCGTGCTCACAATCGCAACCCCAAATATACCAAACAATCACAATTTAAGAATTTACAAAGCATCCCTTATGCAATTTTGTTTGTTAATTAAGGGGTTGTCACAGAAGTTTTATCATGCTGGGGTGTTCATTCATAAGTCAAATATACGTAAATTACCAATTTTTATATTCCAATGTTCAACAAGAACCAACCAACATGCAATTCATTTAGTGCACAAACAAGGACCACCAATGGCCACGATTTTCAGCGGGGAGTTTAGCCCGTACATTTAACATTATAACAATCAATATCAAACTGTAATAACATGAGAACAAGAGGAAACCAATGAGTAATAGGATAAAACTCACCGCGAAGGTGTCGTTAAGCACACAGTAGAGGTGAGTTCGTGGCAGAGGAGAGGTGCACAATAGAGGAGATTTCTAACTGAAAAGAAAACATAAAATAGGGGGAAATCATGAGAATAATACAATATAAAACCGAGTACACAATTTAGCACATCCCAAAAACCCCAAGAACCCACTAAAACCGAAATAAACCCACACCATGGTTAAAAACACCTTAAGATAACAAGAAATTATAGAACCCCCCTTCGATAGAATGAGTTCAACATGAGTTTTATAATATAAAATATGAACATACAATGGGTAAGACCTGAAAAATAGGTCCTCCTTACTAGTTATAATCCCCAAGTTTATTCTAGACAGCATATACCAAATGAGTAAGCCCGGATCAATCCTCTGTTATCACACCTTTCACGACACATAAATCCTAATGGCATGAATTTAAACTTCATGGTATAATATTTTCAACACAACACGTGGTATCTAGTGAGTATGATCATATACCTATTCAAACTCAATGAGCCTACCTGTACATCTTGACAAAAATTAGGGGGAACACACATATTTCCAATGGGACACCCCTTGTACTCTTTTCCAATCTTAACATCACACCATGCCAATACTCACCACACGATCACCAGTTACCCAACATTATTCCAAATCCAATGGAATATACCCATGCTTCAATACCCTAAACTCATCCATCTAGGTTCAATAGTGATGGTCACATTAAAACCATTCTATAAATCAATAGGGTTTTGAATCCAAATGATCATTTCCCTCAACCCATTCATAACACCAAAACTCAAGAATAGAGAGTGTTTCCCTTATACAAATCCAAGGCATGACCATTCCTTCGCTATCAACTTGATAACACCTAATATGCATCAATGACTCATGTCAAAGAATCTACCCTGGATTTATGTATCTAAGGTATTCATAATACCAAGATAATCCCACTCATTAGTCTCCCCCAACCACCAAAACTCACTAACTCACTACCATCCAGAGTCACATGCTAATGACCACTTGAATCTCACACAAACCCCTTACATCAATTCTTACACAATCCTTAGCCCATGGGTGCCACTCTTATACCCACCTCAAAACGCACATCTTCTAATGAACCAAACCAACCACTTACTATAGGTTCTCACACACCTGCTATCTAAAACAACCTAAAATATAAGGGTCTCACCACCTGGGCTCTCACTCTTGCCCCAACTACCCATACATAGGTTCAACTCACTTATAAAAATAATATAAGTCATCATTATCATTCATGGATCATCATTGCTCGTTTATGTTAACCCAAGAGAAGGAAAAATACTCCTATACTGACCATCAACGGTGGAGACAGTGCCGGCGGAGGTGGTGGTAGTGGAGGCAGTGGCGGAAGATGCAGCGGCAGTTGTGGCGGCGGAGGCAGTAGTGGTCGTGGCGGTCACGGCGGCAGAGGCAATGACGGTCGCGGTGCAGGAGAAAAACCCAACGACGCGGAGGCAGTGGCAGAGGAGAAAAACCCAATGGTAGTGGAAGAGGAGGATGATGAAGGGGAGGAGGAGGACAAGGAGGAGAAGGAAGACGAGGACGCTGAAGAGGAGGTGAATGAGGAGGAGAAGTCCCGGCGGAAGAGGGTCTTGGTTCAGCTCCCGCGATAGCTTTACCGCATACAAGAGAGGAGGGCCAGTTAGGGTTATTAAATAGAAACCACTGGAACCTTTATCAGCGCACGTTGAAAGTGCTGATAAGGGTATGTTTTATCAATTCTAAAATAAAAGCGGTGATATAACGCTGATAAATAGGTATTTTATCAGCGCTTTTTGAGCGCTGATAAAGGTATCTCTTTATGAGCGCTGAAAAAGCACTGATAAATTTATTTTTTATCATCACTTTAAATTAACATTGATAAATATTATAATTTTATATAAATTAAGATTAAAAACTTTTATCATCACTAAAATAAGCGCTGATAAATGTACCCTTTTATCAGCGATCAAAAAAGGCACTGATAAAGGGCATACCTTTATCAGCGCTTATTTTAGCGCTGATAAAGGTTAGAATTATTAGCACTTTTAACTAGAAATGATAAAGGCATACCCCTTTATCAGCGCTTTCTATTTAGCACTGATAAAGGGCAGCGCTTCCCTTGCCCCGTTTTGTGGAAGTGGCTCACAGACATTGGTTATCTGTCAGAAGAAGGTGACACCTATTTCGATGAGGATCCTGATAAGGTAGGTTATTACCTTGAGGTCGTCGATCCTATAATCCATTCTCGGAGTGGTCATTGAAAATACTCACATTGGGTAATTTCTATACTGTGACTAGAAAATGATGAAGAGGACGACAATGTCACTAGCTCACTTATTAAGGCTACAACAGAAGAAGCATTTCACCTACACATAAGGTCTCGTAATCATTCCCCTCATGGAGGTCCCAAGATAGAATTAAAACCTAGGAATAATTTCTAGCTACTGAGACCCACTTCTGTTCCAGGTTTCAGTCCTCCATCAATGGGCATCCTAGTTATAGCTTCATTTCCAATGATTGGCATGTATGAGATGAACTGGGGGAAAATTTATATGATGAGGATATTTGGGGACTAATTAAAGGAGAATGAATTTAATGTATAGTTTTTGGATGATCCATTTCCCCCCTGTATTTCTACTAAAGAGGAGCTAGGTGAGGTGGCTTCTTATCTAAACAAAATTAACATATTTCTTCACACCTCCAAATATAGGCTTTAATGGTCTAAATAAGTAGAATTGAAGGTAGTACTCCTATGGTCGATGACCATCAAATTATAGGGTTTTATATACATGAATTCCGATATTACTTTCTTTCATTTTGGATGTTCTAAAGGCCCCTCTTTTAAATTTTTAGGATCCTTTAGGGTCTTAATAAGAAAATTGTTCCCTAGTTTATTCCCCTAGGGGCACTGTAGCTGGCGAGTGTAACCCTCCAATTATAGGGGGTGCTACAGAAGGATCTCCAGGATCCCAAGAGCTCATGGATTCAGTCATTTCAAACTATTCCAGTGAATTTATCCCTCTATATCCCCTAGGGTCTTATTTAGGATCCATCTCCATAGCAAACTAAGAAAGGAAAAATGGTGTCCCAACTATCCAGATGCATCGGGAGGGGAATCAAAAATAATAGTATGTTCACCCGGTTGTTGAAATGAGTTCCATATTCTTGTTAACTCAATATTATGTGCATTATTTGATATTGATCCAATTAGTAACTAGGAGAATGTTTCTCAAGCATTTGCAACTCCTTTTCACTTTATGGAAAAACAAAGAGGAGGAACTGGTCTAACCAAGGAGACTGGGAGTGTTGTTGACCCTTTAGGTGTGCGTGATCTGGCTCAAACAAACTATACCTCAAATATAGAATAACATATAGAATTTTAGGGGTTGATTGAACATGTAGAGCCTATTCCTATGAAGAATTATATGAATATATTGTGGGAGGGGTTGAACCTAGTGAAGAGGCTCGAGCATGACATGATTATAGAGGGACTTTAAGTTTTTAGGAAGCCATCATTATCAATAAAATGGTTTATACCCATATAGAGGGAGTACCCCTAGAGATTGATGTTCCACTTTAAAATGTTGATTATGCCTTTGTTGAATTCAAAACTATAAGGGGGATTATTTTACCTAGTCTAAAAAAACATGGAGCAAGATATTTTTCCTTTTTCTCCAATTCAAAGAGAAGTTGGGGACTATGCCTTCAGAATCATAAGAACAATACCCTTTTTAGACAGATCATCCTTGCATGCTTGATATCATTGAACGACCATCTGGGGGATGTCTTGGAGTTTTTTGTTCTATTTGGGCATGGTACTAGGACATTGGTCCCATTAAGAGACCGTGGGGCATAACTCCTAATTGAAGACGTGGTTCCACCTTTGTTGGGCAGTGATTTTTCTAGAGAGGTGGGAGTTATTTAAGGTTTGGTAGAAGGAGGTTAGTTCTCCAGTCTCATGATCACTCTTTTCTTTAGAAGTGGAATATATTTACCCATATTTCCTATAAATTTAATACTACAACAACAAGCATTATCAATTGTGGAAGATGCTTCCCCTATGACCCCATTACTATATTCATAGGAATGTCTATTGAGGGGTTGAGTCATGTGGGAACCATTGAATTATGTACCTCTCCAGTGATGTCCATCCCTGGATATATTTCATCATCAGGGAGAAACTCTCAGACTGTCTGAGAAGGCATGGTCAACCTTCCTCTCATTTTTCAAAAGTCATGGAAGAATGTTTGGAGATTAATATTTTAGACACCATTGGTTGAGATGCCGACGCGGAATCCAAAAATACATTCCCATTTTGATGTCCTAGGATTCAATGGATTCTACTATCATAGAAGTTATGATATAGTGAGATTAGATTGAATATTTGATGACTCCTCTTGCTTCTGCAAGGAAAATTCTTATTGAAGAAGCCAGAAATCAAGTTAGAGTATATTCGAGGCTGCCGAAAAATCTCACAAGGCAGGAGTCCTTGGCGACACAACATGACCAGGATGTGGACCAACGAATTCAGAAGATGGAGATACTTTATTAAGAGTGGGCTCATGCCAAAATATCTATTGAGGTTGGGTGATGGCATGTGGAAGAAAGATATAGGGATGGCCTTGAAACCATGATGGGTGCATAGGCACTGTAGGCATGTACTAAGGCTGAGACCATGATATTGCTAAAACTTCTTCAGGCCATTGTGCAGTCAAATAAATTATTGATCAACTTTGAAAGTCTGATAAAAAATTATTGTAATGATCATGTCCAACCTACAAGGATATGATCAAGATTTTGGATTCCCTCCATATCTCTATGGAACAGAATGGAAATATTTGTTTTTTCCAACACTCCTCTTTCCTTTACATCCTTCAATGTTAATTACTCACAATTGACCATATGAATAAATTTTTGATTACATATAACCTGATTCATGATATATAATAAATAATAATGAGATAAATAAATCATGCTCTGAATTTTAACTGTGTTGAGGGACTTAGTGAGTGTAGTTTGACTATTTTTTGGTTTATATGAAAAACCCCATGAACATTGTACATTTTTCATTATTACATTAATTTTTGCATAATCCAGATTTGGTATGGGTTTATTGGGTATAACATGAATTTTTCTTAGACCACCCTTTGTGTGGGTTTTCTAGGAAACAATATTTAAGCCTCTTTTGAATATTTGATTGCTCAATATTTTCACCTAAACCATGCATAGTATAGGTTTAATGATATGGTTCTCGAAATTTATCCAGTGGTTACCTTTAAGGGTTTTCACTATGTAGTTTATTGCATCTTTTACATTGATAGATTATAGTCTTTCCAATAAGACTTGTTACTAATGTTTTAGGTCGAACATCCTTGACCAAAATTGATGGGGTAGGGGTCCCAATTTGGGAATCATCAGTCGTGAATATATTAATAACATTTTGATATAAATGATGGATTTTTCATGACCTTGACATTTAAATTTTTGGATGTAAATTGGTCATGGGAGCCATTTTCGATGTACAGAGGTGGGGATGGACTCCCCAGAAGACATTATTTTTCCTTGGTTGATGACTGTTTTATAGGGAACATATGTTGAGCCACCGAGGCATGATGTGCATAGTCATACAAAGGTGTCCGCAGAACACTGGCTATCCATTTCTGATGTCCTGGGAGATTTATAAGAATTCAAGATTTTTTTTGTGCCTTGAAGTCCAGAGTGGTGTCCTTTTAAGTGAGTGATATCTAAAAGTGACAAATCATTTATATGAGATTTTCATGAGGAACTACTAATAGATGAATTTGTCTTGTGTAAAGGAGGGTAGGAGAATGGTATTGTTTAACTTCATATAATAAGGACACTTAAATCTTATTATGGGAGATCATTTTTCTTTAACCAAGAGAGTGTAATTGGTTTACCAGTTCAACTAGAAATGATTTCCCTCTTTCTGAATTTGAAAGGGGATATACATAAACTTTAATCCATGGAGTTTCTAAATAAGGGATGTGATATGGGAAATAAATGTCATACTTTCATACAAAAACAGGAAAGGATTCTCCAGGGGATGAATTTTCCTTTGGTTAATGTCTTTTTTTTACGAAACATATGCATAGCCACCGGGGAATGATGTGAATAGTTAGAAAATGGTGTCTATAACACATTTTCCTTTAATCTTTGATGGCCATGAATTATTATGGGTAATGGGACCTTTCAGGTCACAAATTTTGACTTGCGAATGGGGGTGTGCCTTAATTTGAAAGGGGTCATTTCATTGGTAGAACATTACCCAAAAAACCGAAAATATATTTGTAAATTTTCTTTGTACGAACATAGATCAAATTCAAACATATAGATGGGGCCCCATTATTTTTCAGAATCCTGGAGTAACCAGAGGTAAATCAGGCCAGGATGTTCTAACATATCTAGGATGTTGGGGGAAAGAGAATATAAACCATGACATTGAGAGTTCATGAATCAAGAGGGTTTTTATGGAGCTTGGGAGCCATTTAGTATAAAGAGGTAGGAAAAGAAACTCATGAGGATGAATTTGCATTTAGTTGATGACTGTTTTTTAGGAAACATATATAGAGCCATCAGAGTATGATGTGCATAGTCAAAAAAAGGTTTCCACATGATTTTGGCCTTCCATATCTGATGGATATGAAGGATTTTCGGGATCTAAAATCACTCAAAGAACATATCTTACTATATAGAAGAAGTGTATCCAGATACATTAGAAGTGTTTGGGTTGTTATTCACCCAGAGTATCAAACAATCCTTCACATAGATCTAGGCCATATGTAGGTTGAGGATTCTGTTTCATCATTGGAGTACCCTATAGTTTAACGTCTTACGGTCCGGACCTGAGGATACTTATTATGGGGGGGACCATAACATCCCTTTAGGGTCATGATTCTAGGACTAAATTCATGGACTAATTTACCATTAAACCATGCTGGATTTCCTGCTGAGGTCCGTAAGCTCATGTGATCTATGATTGGTGTGAGAAAAAAGGGTTGAAAATAATTTCAGGTCACAACATAAGAATGACATAATAAATGACAGGGAGAATGTTATGCTTAGACTAACATTGTTCAATTTAAATTAATGTAATAAGGATGAAATTCACACAATTTATCACCATGTGGGGTGGAAGAAGAGTAATTCCAACGTGAATGAATATAAATATTATTACACTTGAGAAGTCTTGTAAATATGAAATGTTTGGGGATTCTATTCTTGAGTCAAGTTGTGCGCATATAAGGGGAAATTTTAATATTTTCTACAGCTGAGTTCTGATTGTAGGATTTGAGTATCATTATGCATCGCATCAGTGTAAACCATGTCTTACAATATACCAAATGAACATTCCATGTGGAGGTTTATCCTAAACATAGGAAGGAAAGTCATTTTTTTGTGAGACCAAGCCAAGATAATAATATAATCATTTCCATTGTGTGTTTCAGTTTAATTTCTTGTAGTTGGTACACTTATGTCCTTCTAGTTTAAAGTCGTGTGGTAAGGATATTGGTATCATAATTTTCCACCGTATTGCAAGGAAAACTTTTCAAAAAAACCATAAATAACTATGGGTTGATCATGTTTGGGGATTTTGATATTCCATATAAATGAGTGATGATAGAAAGTGTAAACCATTGTCCTGGGGGCCTTGGATAAAGAGGAATGGCATGTGACTTTGAATCCATTAGGTATACGGATGTTGGAAAAGCCTCTCCTATGGATGAATTTTCCTTTGAATGATGGTTGTTTTATAGGAAACAAATGCAGAGACATCAGGGCATGATGTTCATAGTCAAACAAAGGTGTTCTCAGGATGTTGTCCTTCCATTTCTAATGGTCGTGAATGTTAATGAAGACCCGATGTTTCCCTGATAATGGAGTTTGATGAATTGGACTGATGTGTTATGGAATTTGTGAAATATCCAAACCATGATTATCCATGAACTATGGAATATTTTACATTGATCTTACTCATATTTATGGTGAAGCATTATCTTTTGAATCCTTATTGGTTTCAAAATTCAGACTTGTAATTTAAGCCGTCTCATTGAATTTTATTATGCAAGAAATTTGGGGCATGTTTGGGAACCCGTAACACTGATGATTTGGCAACATGTTATTCTTTATACTCCTTACAATTTAATGTCGTGTGGTTAGGACCTTTCATTGATTCCTCGGTGCAACTATGACCTATATCTAGAGGAAAGGGAATTTATTTTTTTGAATAGTGGTTGGACCAAGATGGAGGATGATCAAGGCATCACTTCATATCCTACTTAGATAGGAATTAATCCATACATAGTTTTAGTTGGAATTCCATATACAGGTCTATCCCATACATAGGAAAAAGGGAATTTTTTCCTTGTGGTTGGCCCCTGATTTGAGGTCAAGGGGTCACTACATATCCTATAAGGGTAGGAATCAATCCACTTGCAGTTCTAGACATATCCTCCCTGTAAAGGTCTAGTCCATGCATAGGGAGGGGTAAGGAATTTTAAATGACAGATGATCTAGTATATGAGATTTGGGCATCATTATGTGTCCCACAATGATAAGAATCAATCCATATGTTGTTCTAGCATATTCCATGCAGTTTAATGTCATGAGTTATGGACAAAGGTAAATCGATGTGAATTGTAACCATATTTTGTTTTGGCTCGAAACATGGGATTAGAGCATCATGACATATCCCACTGATATTGGGATCAAGTCAAATATAGTTTTGTAATTTCCCTCCCTATATAAGTCCAGACTATTAATAGAACGGGGCCATTTTCACCTGGTGTTGATGGATAAGCCTGTATAGATGATCCTATTATCTCTTCATATCCTTGAAAAGATGGGATAAAGTCATATGTAGTTCTGTAAGTTCCCTACAGGGTTCTGGTCAATGTGTAGGAAAATGAGAGTTAATTTTTCCTTGATTGGTGGTTAGTCCATGATGTTAAATCCCAGCGTAACTACATATCCTCCAAGGGAAGGAATCAATCCATACATAGTAATGTTCAAAATATGATCCCTTTATGGATCTTACTCGGGCATAGGAGTATGAGTATTTTGGTTTCATCCTCTATGTGTGTCAGGTCTATCATATTCCTCTATGATTTATATACATAATGGGAACCTTACCACCCTTCCTAAACTCATGTGAGTTATACTCGATGTGATAAACAAGGAGCGACAAGGATGTCCCTCATATTTTATGGTAATAGAGGATATAATAGAGGAATTTCATTTCATTTGATTGATGGGACATGATCGAGGGTCGAGGAATCCCTTCATATCCCACTAGTGAGTGAGAGTCAATCCTCATTTTGTTCATGAATTCTCTTCCTATGTTTGTATGAACTCTACACAAGAAGGGGGAGGGTGTTTCTATCATTTCCTCGCATGCACATGACTTATATGTGACAAATTGCTAGCTGGAACACGAAACCAACCATGTTGTCTAACGTCTTGCAGTAAGGAATTTTTTTCCATGTAATTTAACATCATGTGGTGAGGACGATTGATCATTCCTTTTCATGTCATTCGATGAGGACGATTTATGTTACTATGCAGTTTTATGTCCTACACCTAGGATGGTTTCATCATTCTTTATGAAATATTTCTTCAAGAAAATTCCATTTTTAGAGGATTTGGTGATCCTTTCATCCATTGAAATCATGGATTATTCTCTATTGGGGTATAACATGTGTAAAACATTTGGTCCCCTTCATTTTTACACCAATTTTTTGGGCTTCTCCTTGAGTATCATTGGGGTTCTGAGGACCAACAGCATTGGTCCTTCAAGGAAGGGATTAAGTCAATCCTTCTTGTTAAAGGATTGTGTGATCCGGTTTTGATATATTTTCAAATGGATCAAGGTATGAAACCATTCCTCATCTAGTTTCTTCAACTCATCAAACCATTTATAAGATTTCTCATCTATGTAAAATTGATCCCAAACGACAAGATAGATTGAGGACACTTAATCCTCAATTGGAAAAACATTTTTTTTCTCTATAAAAATGAATATGGGGTCACAGGGGTGGAAGTGCGGGTCTTGGTCTGGTAATACCATAAAGCATATTGGAGATTTTCCAGACACAGTTTCTTGTCTTTTTCTACCATCTTCTAGAGTATTTTGGATAGATTCTTGTTGAAAGCCTCTTAATTTATTTTTTATAGTGCATAGTTTTGGGATGAACATTTGGATTTGATAACATATTTTTGGTATATCAAGTCAAACTCAGTCGAGAATAATTTGGATCCATTATCCATCAGTATAGTTTGAGGGACACTAAATATCGTAATGATGTTATATTTCACAAAGCTAATAGTGCTTCTTGGCCTGGCCAGTTTTAGGGGTACAACTTCTACCCATTTGGAGATGAATTCAATTACTGTGATAATGAACTTGAATTGTTTGGTTGTGGTGGGAGGATATGGTCCCATGAAATCATCCCCCCATACAGTGAATGGACCAGAGTACATGGCTCTGTGAAGTAACTACGAGGGTTGGAGGATGAAATCAGCATGAACTTGGTAGGAATGACACTTCTTAGAGAATGAGACACAATCGTGAATCATAGTGGGAAAATAGTATCAATGTTTTTAAATTTGATATGAGATTTTGGATGCTGATCAGTGTGCTCTATAAGTTTCAATGTACACTTCTTTCATTATGGTCATGGTCTCTTCTCATTCAATGAACCTAACAAGGACTCCATCAATGCCTTTCCTATAATGAAATTTTTATTGGTTCGCACCATCATATAGATCAATATTGAATTCCCACCTTTTAATTTGTTCTCTTCCATCCCTAATTGAATGGAGTTCCCCCCTCTAGAGGTAATTTTTAATGGGAGTCATCAAGTTAGTGGTGTGATGATAGGGCTCTAGAATGAGGTTAATGTCATCGATACCTTCCATGTTTCATTGAATGAATGGAAAGACCATCTAATGGTGGGCAATGATGATGACTGTATCATCCCGATTTGTATTAGCAAGGGTTCATGATGCATTTGTTAATTCATCATCTTGAGCATTTTTTGGCCGACGGACATAAGTCAGTGTTGGTTCTGATTACATTTTTACAATCATTTCATGAACATGGTTCAACAATGGAACACATACCTACTTTTTTATTTCATAGTCACCATTGACCTGCTTGATGAGAAGATTCGAATCACCTTTTTTCATTAGGAACTCATCTTGTGCTTGAAGTGCCACATCCAGGCCTACAATGATGGCATGGTATTCTAACTCATTATTTGTTCACCCCTCTTAATGGATAATGTATTATGGTATGGCATCCTTTTCTGGATATATGAGTATAACTCCCATCCTTTCTTATTCTTGATCATGGGGTCCTCCATCCTTTTCCCAATCAGGTTTATGGAGGCACCGTCAAAGGGAATTTTCCATGCCTTGGAGCCTTCATGGACATAGAATATTTCATCATTAGGACGTTTAGTATCCAATGGGGTCACTTCTCTCAAGGCATTCTCTTCCTGGAAATATGCTAACTCCCATTCTTTGATGTAATTCTGGGGAACGTTCCATATGTAAAATGGCTATAGGATTACTTCCCATCATGATAGTTTCCCATTTAGAATTGGATGACTGAGGATACACTTGACCGAGCTTTAGTGGGAGAACAGAAGGACCTTGTGGTGCGACATGCAATGACTGAACTTCTGAAGTGAAAATATTATTTCAAGAGAGATATTTTTTATATTTGAATATCGAGTCTCAGCATCAATCATTTTTAGGCTGAGGTAATAGAGACTACTATCGCTGTTGACATCATTTATATATGTGAGTAAATCACCCATTGACCATTCCAAAGTAGTCATATACATAATGAGTGGTATTACCTCATTTTGTGGCATTAGAACTGGTGGGATTAGGTGATACCTTTTAATATTGTCGAATGCTTCATGATAATCATTATCCCAATATAATGAAACCCCTTTCTTCACTAACCTGGTGAACGGAAAACACTTATTAGAAAAGTTGGGTATGAAAAACTGAATATAAGCCAAGTGAACCTAGAGACCCATCAACTTAGTGAGGTTATGTGGAGTAGTAATGCAAATGATGGATTTTATCTTCTCAGGTTCTACTTCGATGCCTTGATGGAGTACGATGAAGACAATTAATTTCCTACAGGTAATGCTGAAAGCACACTTCAAGAGATTCAACCTTAGATTGTGTTGTCGTTGTTTATTAGAGATAATTTTGATATCTATCCAGTGGTTCAAGAAATGTTTGGATTTATCCACCCAGTCATCATCCTAGAACATGATGAAGTTTCTCAAGAAGGGCATGGAAACATGATGCATGGAACTCTAATATGTGGAACCATAATTTTTCATACCGAAGGGAATCACATTATAGAAAAGCACTCCCTATGGGCCTTGAATATAGTGGATTATTAATCTTCCATGTATAGTTAGATCTAGTTTTATCCATAGTATTCATCCAGGAAAGATATGGCCTCGTATCTGGAGGTCACTCCAATAAACAATTTCGTGATCGGGATTGGGAATTCATCTTTTGGGTAGTGCCAATTAAGATCCCTTAAGTTAATTTTGACACTAATTTTTCCATTATTATTTTTTGTAGGTACTCTATTTTCCAGAAAGATAATATATTGGGCTTCTTGAATGATGTTAGAGTTGATTATCTTGTCCACTTCAACCTCTATTTTGGTAGCATGTCTTGGGTGGGTCCTTCTAGAAGCCTACATATAACCATAATGGTCATTCGATAGACCCAGGTGATGAGTGGTGGCTTTAGGAATGAGGTATGAAATTTCTGTGTAGTTCTAGGAAAATACATATATATTCCACTTTAAGAAGGAGGTGTGTTCCTCTTTCTCCTTGAAATTCATTGCCACACTAATCCGGGTGGGTTGTGGGTCATATTTGACGCTAAGGTTTATCTCCCTATGTTCATCGATTGTGGTGGAGTTGCCTTCTTAAAATGTGGGAGGGGAATCTTTGAGATACTCTTATTCTTTTTCTTCTTCATCATCTTATTCTTCACCCTTTTCTTTATTTCCTCCTCTTTTTATGGAGTGATGATTATCTGGATGAACTCTCCATCACTAGGGGAGGAATCACAATTTTGATTTCTGGAAAAAAATAGCTCCTTTTTCCCCAACTAACATTAGGGAATCTTATGAAGAGGGTGGAATGGAAGCTGGAGGAGTTTCCTAGAATTATTTAAATGGAAAGACATCATCTTCTACCTTAGTGAGTAAGGCATGAATAGTAGGTCGCCCCACGGATGGGCTTGGGGAATTGTTTTTGAGCACTCATCGTCATCATGGGGGCTAATGAACTTTTTAGCATCTATGGACCCAAAAGAAATAACAGAGATCATACAGATGGTTGAGTCTGTGTTTGAGCATAATTTTACGCATCAAACATGATTGATGGATCATACATACTCTTACATAATATATTTGAGAGCATTGATGAGATCCATTTACAATCCATTTGGGGCAGTGATCCAATCAATGTCGTTCCCCAAGGACTTCTCCTCTTTCAGTTCATATAACCCTACAGCAATGTAATGTGACTCACATGACTCGAAATGGGAGTTATCACCATGAAATTTTATATTTATCCATTATCACAATATTAGATGAACTAATGGTACGATGAGGGGATTGCAGCATGCTAATACAGCCTGGGCCTCCCCAATAGGACATTAAAGGCCATATTGTTATGCACTACTAGAAAGTTAGAGTCATAGATGAGGTCACCAAGCCATGTTTTAAGCTTGATTCATCCCAAAAGCTTCTAATCACTTTTTTCATATATTAGTAGAGTATTGGTTCATGGTGTAAGACAATCATAATCATATCCCAACCAATGAAGTGTTCATAGCGGGATGAGGTTGACTCTAGAGCCACTGTCGATGAAAATTTTAAATACATCAAACCCTTTATTTTTCTAGACACATATAACGGTTTGATGTGTCCTTGCATGATGGTGTCTTCATCTTTATTTGTGAAGAGTATTATGTCATGGAATTATATGGGGATATTCTCTTTCAGATAGACTTAGACATCTGCTACTTCGGCCTTAAATTCCAGGGGACTTAGTAAAGCTTCGATGAGGACCTCTGTAAGGTCTACTAATAGACTCAATGAATCCAAGGTAGATAGTTTTTCTAGTATTTGGTATATCTACTTTAGAATATAATATTTCTTCTTTAATGTTCAGTGCATCCCGACATGGGTATTCTCTTTAATATTCACTTTAGGTACATGAATCCAAGAGGTGGATGGGCCGACCTCTGGGAAGGGAAATGATGGTGATCTCGTGATCATTGGATTTTGCCAATCTGGTCGTCCTACATGCTTTGTGTTACTAGACATATGCACATCCTTCAACTAATATTCCAAGATGATTAAGCTAGGATTTATTCTAGAAATGGCATAAAAACACTCTAGTTCCTATTGTGTCTATTGAAGTGTCCTTCTACGAGTTTCTGCAACATTAACTGTTTGAGTTATGTTTTTTCCAAAAATTTGACTCTTATCATGACAACGACATCCTAGAAGCCCCAAGCCATCGAATCTTCTTCCTTCGGCTCTTTGGATTGACTTGGAAATTTAGAGTTTGTATCCATAAACTTTATCAGGGAAGGGGTCCTATAAGTTAATGAAATTAATTGAGCCGAAGATTAGTTCATGATCCGTCAATGATTCTTTATGTCTTTATTCTTCTAAAGGTTCTGTTTGGTGGGGTGGTTCATGATATCTTATTTGTTGGGGTGATTATTGTACTTTCAATGTTACTGGTATGACATTCAAAGGTGTCAAGGTTGACTTTGGTCTTAGTGAAGATTCATCTACTTACTCCTGCTTTATTCTTTTCCGATCATACTATCTCCTGGTTGGATGATCCTTGTAGGGTTGTGAGGATGATGATGATTCTTGTGTTTCATTAGGATCTATTGGGTGAATTTTTGGTTTATTAAACTATTTTTGGAAGATTCCATGAGATTGGTTGACTATTTTTTGTATCATCCAATTGTCAAAAAATTTCTTCTTTTTGTTGGTGACTATTTCACACTCCCCTTCCTCACAAAGGTCTAAGGTAGAAACATACACCACTGCAGTTTCCTGTGGTCCTAAAATGATTTTTATTAAATACACCATCATTTACCAGAGATCCTTGAATACAAATCACTCTTATATATGGCATATCCCAGTATTCGGTGGTATGGACAATAATTTGGATGATCATCGAAACACACTAAATCTGCATGCTTTGGCTCTGGTAGTTGGAGCAAGTTGTAGTTCATGGAGGCTACAAAGTATCAATGGACTTGGTTATCTTAGAAAAAGTTGATTTTATTTCTTCGTTCCATGAACTGATTTCTTTTTGCTCCCCTTTGCTCATATTTCTGAGGTGGTGTTAGTTGTTGGTGTCTACGGGGTCCTACATGTTTTGGTGGAGGCCTCACGACTTGAGCAGGTGTCGAGGGTGGATTTAGCGTGACATAAGATGCTTCAGATTTTCTCATTAACTATCCTCGGGCCGATGGGGCCACTCAAGACTTAAGATTGGTCCCATGTTAGGTTTTTTAAATCCATTGGGAAATGGAGAAGAAATCAAGGAACCCACTTGTGTAATTTATTGGGATAAGTTGCTATAAAAATTAATCATTAATATTATCTATTCACATGGTGAGAAATTCATCATGGGGGGGTTTCCAGTTTATGGAGTAAGTCAGGTCATTACTTCTGGAAATGAAGTCTGAAACTCTATCATTCTCTCACTACTTATAGTTCAATAGATCACTTATTGTTGTTTTAGGAAATTTTGAACTGAAATGAAAGAGAAAATATTGTCGAAGAACCTCCCAGACTGTGATTTAGGTATCCGGAAAACTAATGTACCACATGAAGGATGAACCATGTTGAGTTTGCACAAGGAATCTAAGATTCACAACCTCTTCTTTCATAGAAGTTCCCATCATGGGATCATAGTAGGAAGAGTTGTTTATTAGATGTTGTTTTGGGTATCCTGAACTATTGAACACTAAAAATATGGTGATATCAAATTTTTTTTGCATGAAGGATGTTGCTCAGCAAGTCGGGGTATGGACTCTGTTCTAGTTGTACTAGAGCGCGGCGACCATCCATGGATTTCGGTCAATTTTTCAATTTCTCGATGGTATACAAGAGCCCTTGATTCATATCTTGTTGGACTTGTACATTATTTGGTGTATAAGGGTGATTTATTGGATGTATCATTGCTATTGGGCCTTGATATGGATACCCTTCTCGGTGCATCTTTTTTGGATTAGCCTAAATGTATTCTGGTTACTTCCCTAATAGAGGAAAATATTAATATCCTGTCAGGATTGGGTTCCGGTAGACTGATTGTCCAGGTGCTTCTATAAAGTATCCTTAAAGACTTCCTTCATTTGTGGGGATGACCCCATGTGGAAGAGGGATGACTGAAAAAGTGTGCTTTGACATGCCACCTGGGGAACATTCATAGTAGAACAACTTTATCTTAACAACTCAATGTTGAGTTGCCTTAACTCATTCATTTATTCCTCCTTATTAGGGAATCATTCCTCAAGCGTAGGGGAATCATCTTCCCGGGGCAGAGGAGGTGAGTTATAAAACTTTCTCATATTCTTCACCTTACTGAGGATTTGTGTGGGAGGTAATGATAGATTGACTGAGAGGGATCCTAAATTTAGGAAAACTCTCTAGTTTCGGGAAATCACACCCTCTAGCTTTGTGTAAACCACATCTAGAAGGGAACCATATTCTCTTTCATTCTATTCCTTTGGATCATTTCTTGGGAGCTTTGCGAGACTGACATCCACCAATTTTATTGATTCATACCTCATTGGGGTAGTGTACCCACTTCCAAATGGTCGGAGAGCTTTTTGAATCTTTTTTTGGACTTTCTCCATCTATTTTGAGGTATTATTTTGATTTGTTGGGGAAGAGAGGTTCGAAGGGAGACCTGATATTATCTTGAAATATTGCACCATCCTGGGCGTTATAAACCACAGGAAGGGACTGAACGGGTGACATATACCCTCATCATTTTTCCAAGATGGGTGAAGACTGACATTAATTGTATAGGAATTTGAGGTGAAAATTCCCCCATCCCTATGGGGTGGGGTTACTCCCATAATTATGTTGATGATATCGTGCAGATGCATTGGTATTATGGAAGAATTTTGAGTTAAAAATTTCCCCAACCCTTCTGGTTGGGGTTGTTTCCCTACTACGGTGGTAGTTTCCACCTTCTTGATTACATGTACTCCAGTGTAGGTTCGATTTGGGAATCCATTTGTATTTTCAAGGGATTTATTTTCTTCTGAGTTCATGAGAATTTCTCATTGGTTGGCTTACCTTAGGTGGGAGGCATACTAAATGTTTTCAGTTTCATAGCGTAGAAGATTCTCTATGGATTTCTCTTGATGGTCCTGACTCATTTGAGACTTACTCAAGGCTGGTGCTTATTGAGCATTCCACCTTTCCGGAGAAGGGATTCCATTTGACAGCTTCTTTTTCCGAATTACATTGCAAGATGAAACTTACACAAGTTATTGTGGACATGATGTGAGGTGAATTGTATAGATCCATGTTCTCCCCATCCCTGATTGTGAACATTGGATAGGGCATCACTGATAAGGCATCACAACTTGTGCAATGCGTGGAGGAAGGAAAATTAGAGATCATCCCTTTGCCTCTCTGATGGTGGCTGCCATGCA
This sequence comes from Viscum album, assembly GCA_963277665.1. Taxonomy (NCBI): domain Eukaryota; kingdom Viridiplantae; phylum Streptophyta; class Magnoliopsida; order Santalales; family Viscaceae; genus Viscum; species Viscum album. The sequence goes on from OY728155.1 coordinate 733,643,770, forward strand.
GATGGGAGAGAATCCAAGTTGATTAGACATCAGATCTCTCCTAGTATGTTAAACAAAGCACGCATATCCCTCATAGGTAAAGAATTTATTCTTTATCCGACAGAGAGATTTCCATATATTTATGTGATTTCTATGTGTACATTCTTCTGAAAATTCTTTTGGTATGTCAAAGTGAGAAGTTGTTGTGGGATAATACATCATTGGTATGTTGTCCCTATATAGTTTTATTCTTAGGAGAAACATATTCACCTATTTATCTTCTAGATACTCCTCCACATTGTATCCCCAACATCAATTCTCTGTAATTTCATTCATAGCATTGGGTCTAGCAGGAGCCTCATTGATATGTGAGTAGTAGGGGTGGATCGGAAGATGAGGGTGTCCTTGTATCATCTTCAGGCTGAGAAATTGTATCTATCTTAATAGAAAGAGTGTCTGGATTGTCTGAATCCATCTTTCAGAGAACCTTAGTGTAAAATGGATTTCTCACATTTTCCGCGGAAAGGGGAGGACCTTCTTACGAGTGAGAATTTCTACTATGGGGAAGAATTTGGAAATAGGTGCTACAATTGTGTGGGCTACCATTTAAACTTTATTCCTGACTACAGGGAATGTCTCTATGGCATATACCCTAGGGAGTACCTTCATTGAATGATATAGTAGAAGAAGTACCTTCAATTTGCTTGATGTCACTAAGGGGAGGAACTTCCTGATGACTGCTATGATGGTAAGGACCACTTTCACATCATTATATCTTGTTGAATGAAGATTTTTTTCAATGTATATTCCAGGGAGTGACCATAGGATTTACTAAAATGAGGGGAGGACCTTATCATGGGTTGATGTTGTTGTGGGGATGGCCTGCCTTTAATCTTCCATTGCGGGGTGGGCCTTCACAGTGGCTTCCATCACAGTGTTGAAAACCATCAGGGATTTACGCTTGACTGCAAAGTGAAGAATATTTGCAGCGTATACCCTAAATATGACCATCAATGAGGATGAAAGCAATGGGAGGGCCTTTTTTCTCTTTTATCTTCTTTTTAAGGGTAGGGCTACCCTGAAATGCGGTAGGAACTATGCTATCATGATTGATCGTTCCTAGACAATGGAGTAAGCCCCATTGGGTGATCTAGGAGGGAATTTAGAGCTACTGGAAGAAATATTATGTAGATCTCCGGTCATGAACCATCCCAGGTCAACCCTGAACTAGTCACCCAAACCGGTTCGTGACATGGCCAGAAGGGCATTCCCGATCACCACAGGATGACAACAAGTGTTGGGTATCAAAATTTGATCGTTGGGAACGATTTGTCCCAGGAACAAAAGATAGAAAGATAGATTAAAATTGATGACAAAAATAAAAAAAGTAGCGAAACAAAAGTAAAATCAAACATACCTTCACGTGACCTTCCAGGTCACCTCCCAACCAAAGGCTGACCATACTCTAATAACGAGCAACTCATCCAAGGAAACCTAAGAAAAGGAATATTGAAACTGAAATTATAAAATATGAGTGAGAATTAGTAATGCTCAGTAGGGAATCAATAAGAAACCACAGAATCCAATGTCTCCTTTCCTGAAACAATCCATTAACACAAGTTTGAAATACAATTATACAAGTTGTGTTTTCACATTTAAAAATAAGCAACATGATTTTTTTCATTCAGAAATCCAGCAGACACTACATGATTTTTCCATAAAACTTTCTTTTCATTTTATAAACAAAACCCGAAACAGAAGATACCAAAGTGGGCTAAAATAATACAGGTCAATAAGGCAGACTGGAAACAAACTAGTATGATAGAAAGTAGACAAGAAATATAAGTAAAAGAGTAACCATGGGTGACCCTAAATATCCCTAGAAGACCCCTGGACGTACTCGGTTTCGGAACCACCTGCCGGTATATGGTGAAGTTCCTAAGTCTATAACTAACTAGCTTCTCTAACTAACCAATCCAGTGGAAAAGCCCACCTGGCCTAACAAAAAATCCATGGGGTACCAACCCATCTAATCAGGGTTGATCAAAAACTGTCACTCGATCTCTAAAAGACACCCAAGAACCCATGGTGGTTATAATAATCTTTAGTAAGTTGAAGGCCCTCGCACGCGTGACTCATCTCACCGTACATATCTACCCCAAACAAGGACAGTCCATATGATAACCCATAAGGGACATCCCTCCTATAGAGGTACCCCAAATATATATAAATATATATATATATATAATATCTTTAAAGGTGCCAGCCAGGCCGTCATTCCATGAAATGATTAAAACCATTTGATATAATTTTTTTCAAAATACTAAAGTTGTAAAATGTGCATACAATAAATCTAAACATCGTCATTTCCAAGAACCATAAAAAACACTACATTAAAGCTAAAAGTGCCATGTCACATCATGTCAAAATCATCATTTTCTAGAAAAAACATTTTTAAATCTCCGACCAAACACATACAACTTTACAAGCCCCATCCCTTAATAATATCTTAGTGAATAATCACCCTTTTAACATTCAAAGCGCCAAACGTGCCCCTATCCTTTCAAGACAAACACTAAAGCATTTTCCAAGGCCCGATATGCCAAATCCTAAAAAAATATTTACCGTCATTTAAGGGAAACAACCCAAGGAGAAAACCTCATTTAGGAAAACTATATTTTTTTGGAAAACCAAGGATTTAATGAAACATCATTTCAAAGGTGCCACTATCATTTGTGAGAATATCTATGTGTGTACCTCATGCACCCATGGATGTGCCAACATCCAGTGGCACGATAAAATACAATGAGAATATTTGAAAACCAAACCCAAATGCACATTGAAACACCATAGACCCATGATTCGTATTTCAAACATAATTTACTAAATCATTTAATAATTCATGAATATCCTTTTCAAAAGAAGAAAACAAAGTCTTACATCATAATTCTATCAACTTCACACATGAATTCCATTAAAACATCTGAAGCATTTACAGACGTTTCAAAAGCTCCCTTATCACTTTTCAAAACCTGACTCATACGACTTCCACCACCAAAAGAACTACTTGAACACTTTATAAAACTAACACATACTTCATAATAGGGTTTCTCCAAAACACACTCATTCCATTAAAATATACTATTAAAAATGAAACGAACACAAGTTTTATCTTCTAAAAAACTATGTTTTAACCATCTAGTATAATTAGACAAGAGAAATAATTTACCATGTCATGATTTTCACAAAACTACTCAGAACGAATCAGATAAATTATCAAGAAACTATTTTCAACCATTTTAACCAACCCAGAAACACTTTGATTAATTAAAGATAATATCAATGATGGTTTGAACGACATATAAATATTATTTCAAACCATGCAAGTGCTTATGGGTTATGCGGGAAAGGAAATAGTCTGAAACGCCTACCTCAATGGTGAGAGACCGCGATGAAACTCTGGCAGGAGGTAGAAGACTCCCTTATGGAAAAACTGTACATGCTAAACAGTTATAAAAGCACATGACACCAAAAATGTGATAGTATTAGGATAAATTAAAATTAAATAAAAACACCAAGATGAAATTAAGGAAAAATAAATAAACAAATAAGTAATTAATTAAATAAAAGAATAAATAAATAAATAAATAAATAAATAAATAAATAAATAAATAAAATATTAATTAATGAATTCATTAAAACAATAAACAAATGATTAAACACACAAATAAATAAATAAATAAAATAATAAATAAATGAATGAATAAATAATTAAATAAATGAATAAATTAAATATACTGGAGTAGGCCGATTCCAAATGAAGTGGGAGAGGAAGTGTGAAGGAGGCGCGACAATGTTGACAGGGTACGAAGCTAGAATGGCAGGTGGGTTTTCAGGCCGTCGGTGAAGGGAAACAGCGAGCAGGTCGCGAGCAGGGGTAAGAGGTGGAGCGAGGGTAAGGAGGTTGTGGCTGCAGTCGGAGTGGGGTGGATGGCTGGTTGTGCACAAGAGGTGTTCGAGGGGGCCTGCAGGGGGCCTGCAGGGGGGTGTGCTGCGGACGGGGTTGAAGCTGATGGGGCTACAAAGGGTGGCAGCCTGGAGGTCCTGGAAGGTGGATGGGCGAGGTTAGAAGCCTGGGGCAGTGCGGCGTGCATGAGGTGAAGAGAACCGAGGGGCGCACACTGAAGGGGACAAGGTCGACAGGCCGGTGGTGGTGCGTATGGTTGGAATAAAGGGAGGGTTAGGTTCTTGGAGGCTGGGATGAAGGAAGTGCAGGGGCGGGATGCGGTGATACTTGGATGGTAGGTCGGAGGCGCGATGGATGAAGCTGGGGCTGGAGCACGACGATATGGTTGAAGGGGGCTGGGTCTGCGAAGGGGGGTTAGAGGCGTGGAGGCTGGCGCTTGGAAGTAGTATGGAGGGGAGAGGTCTGGATGGCAGCGTTGGGGTGCGAGCTGGGGAAGTATGGGTGCCGGAGGGTTGGGGTGCTTAATGAGGAAGATGGCAAGAGGAAGGTGACAGTGGTGGAAAGGGCGAGAGTGGTTGGGCACAACGTAGGAGAAAGAGGAGAGGGAAAAAAGGGGTGCCGCAGGTCTAGGGTAGCTAGGGTTGGGTTTAGATAATTTTTTATCTTATAATAATAATACTATTACAATAATAATAATAATAATATAGAAATTTATAATAAAAATTGTAATGATAATAAAGTTATGAATGATAATAAAAATAATAATAATAATAATGGTAATGACAATAATTTAAAGACTTACCATTATGATTACAATAATATAAACAATAATACTACTAATAATAATAATAATAGAATAATAATAGAAATAATAATATATTAAAAAATGATAATAAAAATAACAATAATGACAAAAATTGTAATAAAATAATAATAATAATAATATTGAGCAATTGCAAGACACTAGGGCCAGTTGCGCGGCTACCGCCAACCGTGCGGTGACTCCGCACAAGACCAAAACCAAGTATGAATTATCAAATAATGAAATATTTAAGTCAGGACCCTGGTCGGAACTTGTCGCGAGGTCTGAGAGCCAATAATTATTACAATAATAATTAATTTAAAAATAGATATGACAATTCTCCCCACCACAGACACTTTCTACCCCCAGAAAGTCACCCAGCTGAAAAATAAACAAAAAAAGAATTTATGCTTGATCGAAACCAAAAGAAACCACAACACAAGTTAATGGGAGAACATGAGAGGGTTCTCCCTGCCACAAGAACTAATCTAGTGCATAAATCTAACACCCAAACATACCACCCCGGGAAGGTAGGGGGGAACTCCGAACCAATCCAAACTAAGTTCTATAGCATGAGCGAACAACACCTGCACTTTAACCTATATCTCTCGACCAAGAACAAAACCCCAAACAGTGAATCTGAGCATAACCACATGTCTTGAATCCTCCGCAAGAACTTATATCTCCAAATGAACTAACCCATACCACGGTCAAATACACTTTTATGAAAAATGCACGATTTTGAAAACCATAATATAGCAACCGATACTGTTGGATTACAAAAGGACATGTCTATTATAACTCCATGATGAAGTAATGAACATACAACGACGTCAAAACATTAACAGTAGAAAAGCAAAGAACGAGAAGACTTTAAATGTTCAACTGCCATCACGGATCACAAAACCCAGACAAAGGCTTCACACCCATGGCATCTTCCAATTGCGCGTGAGCTTCACCCCAAGGCCTATGGATGAGGCTCTGATGGATAAACAATCTCCTACCTCCCAGTCAGGAACTGAAATCCCTCGGTCACAACATCTTCTTCACGTGACACTTCCAGCAAAACTTTCCATGTGACCCAGACAACCGCAATGATGGCACGTCTTCGGAGGGATGCGACATGCCGACTTCACATTCCTAAACCGGCAACACTGGTGGCACACCACTGAACAGTCCAACGAACTAGAAGGCAAAACCACTACAAAAGACTTTTTAGAAACTTGTCCCTCTGGCACACCTTGCTCGCCAAATGGGGAACCTTCACGAGAAACTGGATTTGCTGGATTTCCATGTAGTTGTGCTCCGGAGACCAGTTCAGCTAATAATGCCTCACCCAACAACTTGTCGAAACGGTGGTCTTTAGAAAGGAGGACATGCTCCTTGATCTCTGGGAAAAGACCCCCAATAAAGAGAGAAGTCTTCATCAAATCCTATGGCACTACCTCCTGTGAGAAGAACAAAAACTCCTTTAAATGGTCAACATATTCTTTCACCGTCCATTGGCCTTGTTGAATATGCATGAGCTCCTCCCTTTTCATCATCTTAACCTATTCTGGTATAAAACATCAGATGAAGACAGATATAAAGAAATCTCAGTTCATCCCAACTCGCATTGAAGGTGGGGAAACCAACTACCATTCGTCCAGAGCTGATCCTTAAAAAAAAACCCAAAACCGCACGCACTCTGACATCTTCGGGAGTTCCCAAAACCTTGAAGACACGCTTGACCCCTTCAAGAAATTCTACTACTTCTAACAGACCCTGATCCCCGTGAAATATAGGCAATGTCCGAGAAGGACCAAAAATTGGGCCCGACTTATCTAAAAACATGGGGACCTTTCTGGGCGGCATTTTCTGAACAACATATAAAACATAGAGCCAAACCCAATATCAAGCCAAAGAAACATCAACACAGACTCCATCTAAAAGCAACCAGCTAAAAGAAACCATGAAAATATAAACACAACCAAAATTCCCCTTTTCATTTTAGGTTCTAATACCTCCTTCTTTCAAGGCCACTTTCCAAATATGAAACCCACATTCCAAACCAAATTCAATTTTTCCAGAAATCATTTTTTCTTTTTAAAATAACTTTAGAAAAACAGGCTAAAACCTTTAATTCCAACTGTATACTGCTGTAATCCCATGAACCATTGAACATGTCTTCATCCTCTTTCATCTATACGCACCAACACACACTTCCCAAGACTTCCCTCACAAGTGAAAATGTTCATAAAGAGTACCAGAGGTTGGACCCAACAATATCTCCACCAGTTCCAAGCAACCGCCAGATTTTTAGACAAACAAATTTCAGTTTTAAAAATATATTTCACCAATTTAAATCCATTTGAAGGAAATCATTCTCATTTCAAACACCCATTTTCATTTCCAAAAGTGCACTTACACACACAAGAACCAAGACAACACAAAACATGCATCAAATTTATGACAGGAGAGACTAGTATTCATGCTTAACCTAGCGACATGGTAGTGGGCCACGCCCCAAGTAAGCGTCAATGACTTGGAGGGACATAAAATGTATACACAGACTCCACACAGGTCACTAATCATTGTGAAATCACGATGAAACATCGATTTACCTCCGTTATGATCCCTCAATCCAAAACAAACCAGAACAAAACAATGACTCAATTCTCAAAGTACCCCTGGCGACTCGAGGTTTGGAACTGGAAAGGGTTCATGATGTCCTTCCCGTACATACCTCTATAGTCCTGACTGTCCTAATCTCCATCTATCGGATACCCCATATAACAAGAACCTCCCTCTGATACCATTTTGTCACGAACCAACCCAGGTCAACCCTGAACCGGTCACCCAAACCGATATGCGACATGGCTTGAAGGGCGTTCCAGATCCCCACGGGCTGGAAACCAGTGTTGGGCATCAAAATTTCATCATTGGGAATGATTTGGAACCTGAAAAAAAGACAGACAGATAGATAAAAATTGTCAAAAAAAACTAGGAGTGAAACGTAAGTAAAACCGAACATACCTCCACGCGACCTTCCAGGTCACCTCCCAACGAAAGTCCAACCATAATCTAATAATGAGAAACTCATCCAAGGAAACCTTAGAAAAGGAAAACTACAACTGAAATGATAAAATAGGTGTCAGAATTAATAATACTCAGTAGGGATTCCATAAGAAACCACAGAATCCAACGTCTCCTTTCCCGAAACAATCCATTAACACAAGTTTGAAATACAATTATAAATGTAGGGTTTTCACATTTTAAAATAAGAAACATGATTTTTATCATTCAGAAATCTAGCAGACACTACATTCAATTTCCATGAAACATTGTTTTCATTTTATAAACAATACCAGAAAGAGTCGATTCCAAAACTAGGCTAAAATAATATAGGTAAATAAGGATAACTGGAAACAAACTAGAACGACAGAAAGTAGACAAGAAATATAAGTAAAAGAGTAATCATGGGTGACCCTATACATCCCTAGAAGACCCCTGGACGTACTCGGTTTTAGAGCCACCTACCGGCATATGGTGAATCTCCTAATTCTATAACCAACTGGCCGCCCTAACTCACCAATCTAGTGGCAAAGCCTGCCTGTCCTAACAAAAAATCCTGGGGGTACCAACCCATCCAATTGGTTTTGACCAGTAAATGTCACCTGATTTCTAAAAGATGCCTTGGAACCCACGGTGGTTATAATAATCATGGGTAAGTAGGAGGCCCTCACACGCGTGGCTCATTTCACCATACTGTCCTACCCCAAACACGGACACTCCATACGATAACCCATAAGGGATATCTCCTCTATAATGGTGCCCCAATATATATATATATATATATATATCATCAAAGGTTCCAACCAGGCCATCGTTCCATGAAATGATTAAAACCATTTGATATTTTTTTCTTCAAAATACTAAAATTGTAAAATGCGCATACAGTAAATCTAATCGTCGTCATTTCAATGAACCAACACAAACACTACACTAAAGCTTAAAGTGCCAAATGGGATGTCATGTCGCATCATGTCAAAACCATTATTTTCTAAAAAAACATTTTTAATTCTCTGACCAGACACATACAACTTTCCTAGCCACATACCTTAATACGATCTTAGTCAAAAATCACCATTTTTATGTTCAAAGCACCAAACTGGACCTTATTCATTCTAGACACACTCTAAATCATTTTCTAAGGCCTGATGGGCCAAATCCTAAAAAAACTATTTACAGTCATTTAAGGGAAACACGCCAAGGAGTAAACCTCATTTAGGAAAACAAGATTTTTTTTGGAAACCAATGATTTAAAGAAACATAATTTCAAATGTTCCATTATCATTTTTGATCACATCCATGTGTGCACCTCATGCACCCATGGATGTGCCAACATCTAATGGAATGATAAAATCCAAAGAGAACATTTGAAAACCAATCCCAAATGCACAATGAAACACCTTAAACCCGTGATTCATATTTCAAACATAATTCACTAAATCATTTACTAATTCAAGAAAACCCATTTCAAAATAACACAACAAAGTCTTACAATATGATTCTATCAACATCACACACGAATTATATTTAAACATACGATGCATTTCCAAACATTTCAAAAAATCCCTTCGCACCTTTCAAAACCCGACTCATACCACTTCCACAACCAAAAGAACTACTTGCACACTTTATATAAACTAACACATAGAAAAAAATTGGTTTTCTCCCAAACACACTCATTCCATACAAATATACTATAAAAATGAAATGAACACAAGTCTTATCTTCTTAAAAACTATGTTTTCCCCAACCAATTTAATAATAAAGAAAGAAAAATATTCTATGTTAATTAGACATGATAAATAATTTACCAAGTCATGATTTTCACAAAACTACTAAAAATGAAACAAATAAATTTTCAAAAAAACTATTTTAAACAATTTAAACTAACTGAGAAACACATTTACAAATTAAGGATAATATTAATGATGGTGCGAACATCATATAAATATTAATTCAAACCACGAAAGTACTTATGAGTTATTTGGGAAAGGAAATAGTCAGAAACACCAACCTCAATGGTGAGCGACCATGACGAAACTATGACAATAGGTAGAATAATCCCCTGCAGACAAACTACGCATGCTGAATAGTGATAAAAGAACACGACTCCCAACCCGCAACAGTATTCTGTTTAATCCAAATTAAATAAAAACACCAAGATGTAATTAAAGAAAAATAAACAAAAAAATAATTAATTAATTAATTAAATGAATAAATTAAAAAAATAAAAAAATAATTAATTAAGTAAAATACTAAATAAATAAATGATTAATTAATCAATTAATTAAAATAATAAATAAATAAATAAATAAATAAACACACAAATAAATAAATAATTAAAATAATAAATAAAATAATGAATAAATAACTAAATAAATGAATAAATTAAATATATCGGAGGAGGCTGATGCTGGACAGAGCGAGAGAGGAAACACGAAGGAGGTGCGGTGAGGCTGACAGGGTCCGAAGCACGGATGGGAGGGGGTTTATCAGCGGTCGGTGAAGGGAACCAGTAAGGGGGTCGCGTGGAGGGGCGAGAGGCGGAGTGAGGGTGAGGAGGGTGGGGCTACTGCTGGAGCAGGGTGGCTGGATGGTTCTGCACAAGAGGTGGTCGAGTTGACCTGCATGGGGGTGTGCCGCGGACAGGGTGGTCACTAAAGGGGCAATGAAGGGTGGTGGCCTGGAGGTCCTGGAGGGTGGCTGGGTGAGTCTGGAAGCCTAGGGCAGTTCGGCGTGCGCGGGGTGAGGGGAAGAAAGGGTCGTACTCTAAGGGGGACAATGTCGGCATGCCAGTGGTGGTTTGATGGTTGGAATGAAGGGGTGGTCAGGTGCTAGGAGGACGGGACGACAGAAGTGCGGGGGAGGGGGGATGCAGCGATGCTTGGTTGGAAGGTCGGAGGCGTGATGGATAAAGGTGGGGCTAGAACAAGGCGCTAGGGTCGAAGGGGGCCAGGTGTGTGAAAGGGGGCCATAGGTGCGGAGGCTAGTGCTGGGAAGCAGGATGGAGCGGCAAGGTCGTGATGAGAACATCGAGGCGTGCGCAAAAGAAGGCATGGCGCCGGAGGGTTGGGGTCCTGGACAAGGAAGAGGGAAGGATGGAGGTGACGTCGGTGGAGTGGGTGAGAGGGGTTGGGCAGGACACAGGAGAATGGTAGCAGAGGGAAAAAAGGGGTGTCGTAGGTCTTGGGTAGCTAGGGTTAGGTTTAGATAAAATTTTAATCCTATAATATTAATACTATTTCAATCCTAATAATAATAATAATATAAAGAATTATAATAAAAATTGCAATGACAATAAAATTAATAATGATGATGATAATAATAATAATAATAATTTAAAGAATAACCATTATGATTAAAATAATAGATACAATAATAATACTAATAAAAATAGTAATATTAATACAATAATAATAGAAATAATAATATATTGAAAAATGATAATAAAAATAATAACAATGACAATAATAATAATAATAATAATAATATTGAACAATTCCACGACTCGCGGGCCGGTTGCGCGGCTACCACCAACTGCACGGTGACTGCGCACGGGTCCAAAACCAAGTAAGAATTATCAAACGACAAAAATATTAAGTCAAGAACTGGCCCGGACCTTGGCGCGAGGTCCGAAAGCCAAGAATTTTTAGAGTAAAAATTAATTTAAAAAAAGTATGTGACAATTCTCCCCACCACAGGCACTTTCTGCCCCCAGAATGTCACCCAGCTGAAGAATAAACAAAGTAAGAATTTATGCCTGATTGATACCAAAAGAAACCACAACACGAGAGAACAAGAGAAAACGAGAGGGTTCTCTCCACCATAAGAACTCAACTAGTGCTGAAATATAACACCCAAACATACCACCCCAGGAAGGGAGGGGGGACTCCCCACCAATCCAAACTAAGTTCTATAACATGAGCGAACAACACCTCCACTTAAACCTATAACTCTCGACCTATAACAAAACCCCAAATAGTGAATCCGAGCATAGCCACAAGATTTGACTCCTCCACAGGCACTTATATCTCCAAACGAACCAACCCATACTAGGGTCAAATACAATTTTATGAAAAATACATGATTCAGAAAACCACAATCCGAAAATAAAAATGGTTGGATTACAATAGCATATGTCTATTCTAAATCCACGATGAATTAATGAACATAAAACGACGTCAAAAAATTAACAGTATAAAAGAAAAGAATAGAATGATTTTAAATTTTAAACAGCCAACATGGATCAAAAAACCCAGACCATGGCTTCACATCGCTGGAAACTCTCGACTCCGCGCAAGCATCACCCCAAGGCCTGTGGATGGGGCTCTGATAGTTAAAGCATCTCCTGCCTTAGAGTTGGGCACTGAAATCCCTTGGTCACAACGTCTTCTTCAGGTGATGCTTCCTACAAAACTTATCCAACTGACCCAGACAGACGCAATGATGACACGTCTTCAGATGGATAAGACATGACGTCTTCACATGCCTGAACCGGCAACACCAGTTTCTCACCACTAAATGGTCTGATGAACTAGAAGCCAGAACCACTGCAGATGACTCTTTAGAAAAAGGTCCCTCTGGAACACCCTAATCACCAAATGGGGAACCATCACGAGAAACTAGATTTGCTGGATTGCCAAGCAGCTGCGCTCTGGAGACCAGTTCTGCTAATAACGCCTCACCCACCAACTTCTCGAAATGATGGTATTTAGAAAGAAGGACCAGCTCTTTGATCTCTGGGAAAATACCCCCAATGAAGAGATAAGTCCTCATCCAATCATGTGACACTACCTCTGAAGAATAGGAAACAAACTCCTTGAAATGGTCGACATATGCCTTCAATGTCCGTTGGCCTTGTGGAATACGCATGAGCTCCTCCCTTTTCTTTGTATTTAACTCTTCAGATATAAACCATCGGATGAAGACATATTTAAAAACATCCCATGTCATCCCATATCACATTGACGTTGGGGAAACTAACTCCCATTCATCCAGAGTCGGACCTTCAAACAGACCCAAAACAGCATGCACTCTAACAACTTCAGGAGTTCCCAAAACCCTGAAGACACACTCGACCCCTTCAAGACATTCTTCTACATCTAACAGACCCCGATCACCATTAAGGAAAGGAAAAGTCCGAGAAGGACCAAAAACCGGGCATGGCTTATCAGAAAACCATGGGAACCTTTCTGGGAGGAATTTTCTGAACAACATATAAAAAATATAGACAAAACCAATATCAAGGAGAAGAAACATCAATGAAGACTCCATCCAAAAACAACCAACTAAAAGAAACCAAGAAAATATAAACACAGCCAAAATTCAATTTTTCATTTCAGGTTTCAAAACCGACTTCTTTCAAGGCCACTTTCCAAAAGTGAAACCCACTTTCCAAACCAAATTCAATTTTTCCTAAAATCATTTTCCCTTTTTAAAATCACTTTAGGAAAACAGGGTCAAGCCTTTAATTCCAGGTTCCCACCCTAGTAATCCCATGAACTTTTGAACATGTCTTCATCCTCTTTCATCTATACGCACCAACATGCACTTCCCATTCCCTCCCTCACTTGTGAAAATGTTCTTAAAGAGTACCTGAGGTTGCACCCAAACCATATCTCCACTAGTTCCAAGCAACCACCATATTTTTAGACAAAGAATTTTTAGTTTTAAAAATCTATTTCACCAATTTAAATCCATTTTAATATAATCATTCTCATTTCAAAAACCATTTTTCATTTTCAAAAGTTCACTTACACTAACAAGAACCAAGACAACACAAAACATGCATCAAATTACTGAAGGGGGGAATAGTAGTCATGCTTAACCTAGAGGCATGGTAGTGGGCCACACCGAAAGTAAGCGTCAACAACTAGGAGGGATTTAAACTGTGTACACAGACTCCACATGGGTCACTACTCCACATGATATCAAGATGCAACATCAATTTTCCTCCGTTGTCATCAATCAATCCAAAACAAACCAGAAAGATTCAAGGACTTATTTCCTGGACTACCCCTGGAAACTCGAGGTTCGGATTGGGAGAGGGTTCATGACGTCCTTCTCGTACCTACCTCTCATCTCCCGAAAGTCATGTTCTCTATCTACCGGATACCCAAAATAACAAGAACATGCCTATAATACCATTTTTTCACGAACCAACCTAGTTTGACTCTGAACCAATCACCTGAACTGGTCCGTGACATTGCTTGAAGGGCGTTCTCGATCCCCACGGGCTGGAAACCAGTGTCGGGCATCAAATTTTGATCATTGGGAACGATTTGTCCCATGAACAATGGACAGAAAGATAGATAAAAATTGATGTCAAAAATAAAACTAGTAGTGAAACGAAAGTAAAACCGAACATACCTCCATGTGACCTTCCATGTCACCTTCCAACCAAAGGCCAACCTTACTCTAATAACTAGCTACTCAGCCAAGGAAAACCGATCAAAGGAAACCTGTAATTGAAATGATTAAATATGTGTGGGCATTAATAATGCTTAGTAGGGATGCCAATAGAAACCACAGAATCCAACACCTCCTTTCTCGAAACAATCCATTAACACAAGTTTGAAATACAATTATAAAAGTAGGGTTTTCACATTTTAAAATAAGAAACATGATTTTTCTCATTCAAAAATCCTGCAGACACTACATGAAATTTCCATAAAACATTCTGTTCATTTTATAAACAAAACCTGTAACAGAAGATACCAAAACTGTTGTAAAATAATACAGGTAAATAAGGCAGACTGGAAAAAAATGTGCACCACATAAAGAAGACAAGAAATATAAGTAAAAGAGTAACCATGGGTGACCCTAAACATCCCTAGAAGACCCCTGGATGTACCCAGTTTCAGAACCACCTATCGGCATTTGGTGAAGCTCCTAAGTCTATAACCAACTGGCCTCCCTAACTGACCAATCCAGTGGAAAAGCCTGCCAGGCCTAACAACAAATACATGGGGTATCAACCTGTCTAATCGGGGTTGATCAGGAACCGTCACTTGATCTCTAAAAGACACCAAGGAACCCATGGTGGTTATCATAATCTTGTGTAATAGGAGGCCCTTGCACGCTTGACTCATCTCACCGTACGTGCCTACCCCAAAAAACACACACTCCATATGATAACCCACAAGGGATATCCCCCCTAAAGAGTTGCCCCAAATATATATATATCATCAAAGGTGCCAACCTGGCCGTCGTTCCATTAAATGACTAAAACCATTTGATATTTTTTTCTTCAAAATACTAACGTTGTAAAATAGGCATACAATAAATCTAAACGTCATCATTTTAAAGAACCAACAAAAACACTACACTAAAACTGAAAGTTCCAAATGGGCTGTCATGTCACATCATGTTAAAACCATCCGTTTCTAAAAAAACATTTTTAAAGCTTCGACCAGACACATACATCATTCCAAGATGCATCCCTTAATATGATCTTAGTCAAAAATCACCCTTTTTATGATCAATGTTCCAAACAAGCCCTTATCCTTTCCAGACACACACTAAATCACTTTCGAAGGCCCGATGGGCCAAATACTAAAAATATATTTACAGTTATTTAAGGGGAACACACCAAGGGGTAATCCTCATTTTCGAAAACAATAATTATTTTGTAAAACCAAGGATTGAAAGAAACATCATTTCAAATCTTCCATTATCATTTGTGTGCACATCCACATGTGCACCTCATGAACCCATGGATGTGCCAATATCCAATGGCATGATTAAATTCAAAGAGAACATTTGAAAACCAAACCCAAATGCACATTGAAACACCTTAAACACATGATTCATATTTCAAACATAATTCACTAAATCATTTACTAATTTAAGAAAAACCCTTTTCAAGATAACAAAACAAAGGATTACATCAGGATTCTACCAACTCCACACACGAATTCTATTTAAATATTAAATTTATTTCCAAGCATTTCAAAAAATCAATTAGTACCTTTCAAAACCTGACTCATACCACTTCCACAACCAAAATAACTACTTGCACACTTTATAAAAACTAACGCATAACTTAAAATAGGTTTTCTCCCAAACTCACTCATTCCATACAAATATACTATCAAAAATGAAATGAACACAAGTCTTATCTTCTTAAAAACTAAGTATTCGCAAACCAATTTAATAATAATAAAAGAAAAAATTTCTAAGTTAATTAGACATGAGAAATAATTTACCAAGTCATGATTTTCACAAAACTACTCAAAATGAGTCAGATAATTTTTCCAGAAACTATATTCAACTATTTTAACTAACCTAGAAACACTTTGATAAATTAAGGATAATATAAATGATGGTGAGAATGATAAATAAATATTAATTCAAACCATGAATGTGCTTATAGGTTATACGAGAAAGGAAATAGTCTGAAATGCATACCTCAATGGCGATCGACTGTGATGAAACTGTGAAAGGAGGTAGAACAATCTCTTGCGGACTCACTGCACACACTGAACAATGATAAAAGCACACAACACCCAACCCGTGAAAGTATTAGGATTAATCCAAATTAAATAAAAACACCAATATGGAATTAATGAAAAATAAATAAAATAATAAAATAATAAAATAATAAAAAAATAAAAAAATAATTAAATAAATAAAAGAATAAATAAATAAATTATTAATACATCAATTAATTAAAAGAATAAATAAATACATAAATGAATAAAAAAACAAAAAAACAAATAAATAAATAATTAAATAAATAAAATAATAAAGGAATGAAGGGATAAATAACTAAATAAATGAATAAATTAAATATACCGGAGGAGGCTGATGCTGGACGGAGTGTGTGAGGAAGCGTGAAGGAGGCGCGGTGAGGCAGACAGGGATTGAAGTAAGGATGGCAGGGGGGGTTTCGAGCTGTCGGTGAAGGGAAACAACAAGGGGGTCATGAGCAGTTGTGAGAGGTGCAGAGAGGTTGAGGAGGGAGCGGCTGCTTCCGGAGTTGGGTGGTGGGCTGGTTGTGCACAATAGGTGGTCGAGGGTCCTGTAGGGTGGTGTGCTGTAGACGGGGTGGTCACTGAATGGGCTACGAAGCGTGGCGGGCTGGAGGTCCAGGAGGGCGGCTGGGCGAGGCCGGAAGCCCGGGGCAGTGCAGTGTGAGTGAGGTGAGGGGAAGAGAGGGGCGTACGCTGATGGGGACAAGGTCGGTAGGTCGGTGGTGGTGTAGATGGATGGAATGAAGGGGGGTCGGGTGCTTGGAGGTCGGGACGGTGGAAGCGTGGGGGCGGGATGCGGCAATGATTTGCTGGAAGATCGGAGGCGCGATGGACGATGGCGGGGTTGGAGCATGGTGCTAGGGTTGAAGGGGGTCGGTTGTGTGAAGGGGGCCAGAGGCGCGGAGGCCGACGCTGGGAATCAGGATGGAGCGGCAAGGTCCAGACGACAACGTCGGGGATTGGGAGGGAGAAGGCAAGGCACCGGAGGGTTGGGGTGCTGGACGAGGAAGAGGGAAGGAGGGTGGTTACGGCGGTGGAGCGGGTGAGAGGGGTTGGGCAGAGCATAGGAGAAAGGCAGGGGAGGGAAAAAAGGGGAGCCATAGGTCTAGGGTAGCTAGGGTTAGGTTTATATTAAATAAAATTATCTTATAATAATAATACTATTACAATAATAATAATAATAATATAAATAATTATAATGAAAATTGTAATGACAATAAAATTAAGGATAAAAATAAAAATAAAAATAATAATAATAACAATAATTTAAAGAATAGCCATTATGATTACAATAATATAAACAACAATCATACTAATAATAAAAATAATACAATAATAATAGAAATAATAATATATTGAAAATGATAATAAAAATAAAAATAATGACAAAAATAATAATAATAATAATAATGAGAAATTGCACGACACTAGGGCCGGTTGTGCAGCTATCGCCAACCATGCGGTGACTGCGCACAGGGCCGAAACCAAGTATGAATTATCAAACGAAAAAATTTTTAAGTCAGGACCCAGCCTGGACCTTGGCACGAGGTCTAAGAGCCAAGAATTATTAGAATAAAAATTAATTTTAAAAAAATGGATTTGACATCGCTTTCAAAATTGCATCTACTACTTTCATTATTTGGAAATAGACTGATAAGGTCTTGAGATTCTGTTGATATATATTTATTGCGTCAAATACTCCAACTTTTAGCATAGTAGTATTATGAATATGCTCTTAATTTATCCATGGCCTTTGGTGCATTACTTCTTTGGGCACTTTCTAACCAGCAAATGGGGACATCTGCTGATTATAATGGCCTTTGTATATGGGTTCTTATTTTGATGTTTCTCATGATGTACCTGGTTTACTCTGATGGAAATCTTGAGTTTTGGTAAGGATATATGACAACCCAGGAGGGGCCACCATGTTGGATCAGTGACTCTAAATTAGAATAGTTATTTATTCTCGATCCGGATGTCGTTTTCTATAGGATATTTTCATCGACCCTCTTTGACTTGAGAGGGGATGTATAACTACTCCAGGGTGACTAACCCCTTTTTATATGAGTAATTCTATTGGAGGAAACTAGGACATGAGCCTGGTTTCATGCTTTTTTTGCCAATGTAATGATGTCTTCGCATGTCTAGAGGTTTTGGTCTAGAATCAACGTCTGTTCTTCCATCATTTCCGGGATGTGTTGAGATACTTATTTTGAAAGAACATTTTTGAATGCCCATACCATTGTCGGAGTAGGAGTATGTGCCAATTATAGCCCTCCATAGGTTTCTAGTTGATACTAGCAGTCCTTTTCCAGGAAAGAGGAACAAGTCTGATGTTGGTTGTCTTCTCCTATTTCCACTATATTTGACTGGTGAGATTCATATTTAAGAGAATTAATTTCCATCTTATTGATTTATGCTATATTTATCTCACGATATTGGAATTCATCCATATGAATTTTAATCTAATCATATTTGTTTTCCTATCTACTTGTATGGAGGAAACAATAATCATTAGCAGGTGTTTGTACCTACCAGTAGTTGGTTTCCATCCTATTTGGATGATAGTATTCTAGTGTGTCGGTAGATATTTACATCTTCCTATAATTCACCTTTTTGTCTCCACATCAAGACCAAAAAGCGTTGGCAAGAATGTGAACATGATAATATTGTTCCACCCAATTTCTGTGGTGGGCTTGAGTGGTGGGGGCTTATTTGTATGTCTACCCCTGGAATGCTACCAGGATTTTATGGCGGGTTTCCTCCTCCGAAATCTGGGTGATAACCATCTCATAGTTTTATTTCTTCAACCCCTCAGTGGGAACCCCAAGGGGCCCATATCCTTTGGACCATTTTAGGTTCCCTTAGAATAATATTATCCTCAAAGCGAAGATACTTGGTCCCCCGATATTTGCGACAAGGCTCTCCAGCAAGGGCCCATGAGTAATACCCCTGTGCAGTTGGGATGAATTCATCAACATCTAATTCATCTTCCTCCATAAGGTAAGGGCGTTACATGTTATCACGCTCCATGGAAAGGCTCTCGATGCGGTTGGAGATAGCCAATCGGGCCGCCCTGTAATGGTGTACCGGTTGATCTTGGGAAGAGGCTAGTGAGATTTTTCATATTGGAGGGCCTTCCATATGGCATCCACTGTGGGGATATTACCATTATGGTGGTAATCTCTAATCAGTACGTTGGATACCTAGTGTTGAAGATGTCGGGTCAGTGAGGGGGTTCTTATCTTTATCTGGCCCCCGCCTCCTATGGGATTGTTGAGGTGCATCTCAACATTGGTTTTTGAGATTCCATTTGAATCAAAGGATTCTTTGGAATCCTGAAATATATATTTATATGAAAAATAGAACCAAAAAACCATGTTAAAGTATCATCACTTGATTAGATGCATAATTGAATATTCAGATTATCTCCCTTTCTTTTTTATGAGGCGAACGAGCTTGAGTGGTGTAAAACTACCACCTTAGTTGAGGATTCATGATAGTTTCACCATTCATTTTTTAACACGGGTAACACGTTTGGGGGAATTCAAAATGGTTCAATGGAAGACAAGTATTTTTCTATTTTTATAGTGACTTTTAGGTCACCATTTTTGTTCTAACATAATTCACATTATTATCATTTAGGGGGGAATTGGATTGAATCTGTGGGGATTTTTCAGTTTATCCATTCTTTTAAATGATGAAGGTGGTTCCAAAACTGGATTGTTCCGATGGGTGATTATGAGGGGGGGGGGTTAAGTATTTCTAAAATCAGTCAATGTAGAATTTTCTTTCCTTGGATGACATCCAACATGTTTATTTTTGGAGCCAGAAATAACCAACGACCCTTTTTTCAATGATTGGAGGATTTGATTTCCAAAGGATGGTTATTGTTAGATGGTTTGGCCAAAAAAACTTGACGACTCCATTAGATGAGAGGATGAGAGGTTGGGCTCATCACACCCTTTTGGGGGGAATTATTCCCTACCCTAGGACTCTCTTATAGATTTATGTTGTGTTCATATGTTTTGGAATCCTCAGTTCATTCACAAATAGTATATCCATGGGTTACCCCTAGGTTGCAAAATCAATCATCGATATTCTTGGGTCAAGAATTTCTGAGGCAACCTGGTGTGAGCCTTGTGATGAGGCTCTCTATTGTTTATTATATTTCAGAAGATATGGAAGGTGTTTTGATGTTATGATTGAATCAATGAGATTGGATTCCTACATATCCTTGTGAGAGGAATCAAAATCCACAATGTTCGGTCCCACTCCACTAGACATATATCCTTTTAGGGTCTTGTGACAAGGAGCCATCCATTC
Organism: Viscum album; assembly: GCA_963277665.1. NCBI lineage: Eukaryota > Viridiplantae > Streptophyta > Magnoliopsida > Santalales > Viscaceae > Viscum > Viscum album. The sequence continues at coordinate 733,664,369 of OY728155.1, forward strand.
ATTTTAATGTCCAGCGGTGAGGATTCCTAGGTTAATGTTTCCTAGCCAATATTCATGGTGGGACTCATGCTGAGGCAGCCCAAAGATCCTAGAAGATATTTGGTCTCTTGGTTAGACATGACTCTACCAAGTATATGGTCTGGAGAGAATTAAGGTTAACTTGAGCATCAGATATGGACCATATGGAGACCTCCCACATAACCTAGTCAAATGCAGAATCAATGTCCATGGATATCTATAGGAACAATGGCTTATACTCTTAAGAATTCCAGCATTAGGGCTTGGTTATAAGGAGCTTACACAGAGATGATGCTCATATGGGAGAATAGAATCAATAAATATACCAAAATAGGTCTCCCTTTGTTGGGGACATCATTGGGGTGACCGTTTTGAATAAGGGTACTTCATTGAGCTCAATCCATATGAAGGTGTCCAACATATCTCCAATATGGTGGGAATTAGAGTTCTTTAAATGGGTTTGGTGTGGGGATTATGCATGGATGGTGCCCACTTGAAGGCGGAATCATCTCTCATTTCATGGATGTGATGATATGGAGAACAAGCCTAAATTAAGGGCTCCCACGTATCCTATTTGGGTTTACAATTTTATTTCTTGTTGATCATGACGTGGGGCTTGCACGTGGAAGCTTCCCATTTTTCTAGAACCTTGAGGAGGATCAAAAATCATGATGATTTGATGGTTTGGATAGGGATTACACCTAAGAGGATTCCAACATTCTGGGTTTAAGAAAATGTCATGATCACCACCAAACTCTAAGCCTGCATCAGTCGAGCTCAGTGTTTGAAACAAGAGGAGGTAGTGGATCTGAAGATCACATGTCCTAATTATCTACAAGTATATGGTACTAGAGTCGGGAGATAGATATATAGAGTCTTTGAACATGTAAACCTCACCCATGTTGATATCAAGGATAGTAAAATTTTGGGGATCTATCCAGACACATCCTGAGCTGAGGCAAAGAGGATGAAGAGTGAAACCCCTTAAAAAAGTCCAGGGACGTACCTCGGGAGAAGTGCCAGTACACAAGTTATGGGAAATGGGAGGAGAATCATCCCTGGTCAAAGGGTATGGGACGAGTGACCTTATTTCTTGTCAGGGTAACTCATAAAAGGGAAAGGCCAGTGATTACCCTATACCCTCGAATGGGGAGGTTCACATTGACATTCCAGAGTTGGTCCCCAAGTGTTCTTGGGGATGTTGAATTGAAGACATCATAGGGGTCCAAACCATTTTGGTGACATCCTTTAAGACACTTCTTACCATGAGTATGTAAACATCGAATGGCATGCTGCTATTCCTAATGGTATAACCACATGGGTCATGTGGATTTCGATGTGGCTTTGGCCTGATACAAGTGGATTGTTTCACTGAGGATCTATGGAGGACTGGACTTTAATGGAGGTTCATGATTGGGGTTGGGGGGAGGACACCCAATGTCAACACATTCCACATACTACTTTCTTATGTGGGATGGGGGCAGTGTTACTTAGTGTACTGCTATGCGGTAGAGGGGTCATCTGTGTACCAAAGCGGTATGCCATCAATATTGTAGAAGTTGAGCAATAAAATGATGTCATACAAGGTACACTTACTATTCAATCTAGATTGTAATAAGACATATTTGATTCTGGTTCTATACATTCCTTTATATCATAAATCATTCTATAATTATGTTATCAAAGCTCTAAAACCTTGAATTATAGATATTTATAAAAAACCTAGTGGTGCGGTTATTAAAACCCAAGTGTTGGAATCTTCTCCTGTAGGCTTATATGAGATAGTTATTCTAGCGAATCTTGTGCTACTTCCATTGGTGGAATTCAATGCTATAAGGGGAATGGATTGGAACATGTTATATAGAGCACATATCAAATGATGGGAAAAGAAAATATCTTTTCATATTCCAAACCATCCCATGCCCCTATGAAAATTCAAGGAAGATCATGAATCTCCTTTGAACAAATACTTCAACTATGTGGGTGTCGATTCTCTGTGAAGAGGTATACCTCGCTCAAATGGCTGAGACAATGTAAGGAGTCAACTTAGAGGAAGTTACAATTGTGAGGGAATACATTTACATATTTCCTAAAGAGTTACCCATACTTCCCCAAGACCGTGAGGTAGAGTTCTCCGTACAAACTCATAACTGAAGCTACTCCTATCCTAAAGTGTCCCTATAGGATGTCTCCTATCAAAAAAAAGAAGTTAAAGAATTTTTTGACAGAGAATTTTGAGAGAGGGGTCATACTCCCATGTGAACAACCTTGGGGTGGGCCACTGCTTTTTTTGAAGAAGATGTATGGAACAGTTCGGCTATGTATCGGTTATCGAGAACTCAACAGGATCACTATGTAGAACAAGTTTCCTCTTCCAAGGATTGATTACTTGTTTGATCAGCTACGTAGAGATCAATACTTATCATAAGTGGATATTCATTCTGGATATCATTAGCTAAAGGTGAAGAAGGAAGATATTCAAAATACTTATTTCCGTACAAGGTATGGGAACTATGTGTTTCTGGTGATTCACTTCAAACATATTAATTCACCTGGAATCTTTGTGGATTTGATGAATTGAGTCTTTAGACAATACCACAACAAAATTGTGGTAGTTTTTATTGATGATATAATAATATAATCCAAGATAAAGGAGGAATATGAGGGACATCTAAGACTTGTGTTGGTGACATTTAGAAAGTATAATTTGTATGAAAAATTTATCAAGTGTGACTTTCAGATGAATAAAGTCACGTTCTTGTGACATGTGATCACAAGTGATGGAATTTATATTGACCCTTCCAAAAAAAGGTGTTTGATGAATGGACCAAACTATCTAGTGTCATATAAATAAATAGTTTTCTTGTATTATCTAGGTACTACCGATGTTTTGGGAGAAATTTCCCATGATTGTAAATCCCGCTAACTAAGATAACCAGGAAAGTGGTAAAATATGTATAGATAGAAGAATGTGAGTAAATCCTCATTGAGATAATGAGAAGCTAGATCACTACACCTGTACTCACATTATCAAAAAGTGGGGAATGTTTTTTGATATACAGTGTTTTTTTGTTGAAATGATTGGGTTGCGTACTCATGATAAATGATAATGTGGTAGCATATTCCTCACGGTAGTTGAAGATCCATGAGAAGAACTACACAAAACATGATATAGAGCTTAAAGCTATGATTTGTTCCATGAAAATATGCTGGAACTACCTCTATAGTGAGAAGTGTGACATATACACCAATCATAAGAGTCCAAAGTATGTATTCACACAAAAGAAGCTCAACATGAATTAAAGGAGATGGTTAGAGCTAATAAAATATTATGATTTCTCAATTCACTATCATCCTTACAAGGAGAACAAGGTAGCTGATTCACTTTGTGGAAACCAACCTACAACTCTATCTATGATGCCGATTGAGAAAGACACTATATTCATGTATATACAAAGGATAGATTTGTAAATCATAACGGCAGGGAATACATCTTACCTTGACCAAATTATTTCCGAACTATATATCCAAGTGGATATTAAGGGGTCACAAAGGTATGATCTCAAATTAAAAATATAGGTGAACACATTAAGGGAAGGGAAACTACAAGTGTTCCATATCAACGTTGATGGTGTGATTCAGTTTGGAATGCGGATTTATGAGACTTCGTCATCGGAGATAAGAATAATATATTAGACAATGCACATAGCTCAAAATTCTCTATCCATCCTACTTGCACGAAGATGTATCATGATCTCCAAGAACACTTTTGGTGGGAAAACATGAACCAAGATATTGATGATTATATTTCAGGTTTCACAATATGTCAGCAAGTAAAATAAGAGAGGAAAAATACCAAAGGGATTATTCAACCATTGCCTATACCCATGTGGAAATGGGAGAATGTCACTATGGATATTGTCTCAGGTGTATAGAAGACATCAGAGGGAAATAATGTGATATGGGTTATAGTTTATCGACTCACCATGACATCACACTTTATTTCTATTCCATAAGATCTCTCACATGAACAACATGCAAATTTATACATGAAGGATGTGGAGAGACTATATTGGGTTCCACTCGCAATTGTCTATAACTGTAAACCAAGGAATACATGTAAATTCTGGATGAGTCCCTAACATACATTGAGTACTAAATTAAAATTCAACATGACCTATCACCCCTAAATCTATAGCCAATATGAAAGGACTATTAGGAAACTTGAAGATATACTAAGAGATTGCTCTTTTGGATTCAAAGGTGGATGGGATCACCATATACCCTTGGTTTAGTTCCCATAACATAATATGTTCCACTAGAGTATTCAGATGGGTCCATGTGAAGCACTGTACGGAAATCGATTTAGAACTCCAACCGATTGGAATAAAGAAGGAAAAAGAATGTTATTTGAACAGATCATGTACAAGAGATGACAGTGAAGGTTCAAGTCATCTAGCAACAAATCCATTCTTCTCGGTGTAAGAAAAAAGAGATATGCTGGTATCCTTTTAAGGGACATGGAGTTCGAGATTGGAGATAATGTCTTCCTCCGAATATCACTATGGTGGAGATTAATGCGGATTGGAAAGAAAGGGAAGATATACCAAAGGTCCATTGGTCCCTTTGAGATCCTTGACCACATAGGAGATATAAAATATCAATTTTAACATCAACAAAATATGGATCAAGTTCATGATTTGTATCATGTATCACTCTTGAGAAGTACATACTAGATCACTCAAATTTTCAGAACTCAGAAGTGGTACATCAAGAGATGATATCTCTTATGAGAAGCATCCAGTGAAGATTATGGACTGGAGAGAAACAGTTCTACTAAACAAGACAATCCACTTTGTCAATTTGTTATGATGGAATCACAAGATTGAAGATGAAACTTGGGAACCATAGGAAGTTATGAATGAGAATAACCATCACCTTTTTATGTAAAATTAATTTTGGAGGAATAAATTTCAAAAGGGGGAATGTGAAGAACCAAATGTTTAACAATTAAATTTCTCCCTTATTATAGTAATATCATAGTAATATAAAATTAAAATTAAAATCACAATGCCATATAATGATTAAATGAACTACTATGTGACCTTTAAACATAATTTTTCCACTTCTGGGTTTTGAATTTTGAAAATCTAACTTACATGGTTGTGATCCGTAAGACGTTTGTGACCAATAAGAACAATTAATTTTTGATGAATAGAAACGTACCATTAGTAATAGTAACCTACCCTTATAAAAAGTAATATATATATTAAATCATCAATAATAATAGTAAAATCACCAATGAATGTATAAAAAAAATCTGCATCTTATAAGTGACAGTATTACCATAGAAAAAGTATTGGTATTTTTATATGTCATAAATAAATAATTATAATTAATTAATTAATTTAAAAGAAAATATATTTTACACAAAATTTTTCATAAATTAAAAATTATATTTCATCTATTTTTAGGATAATTTTATAAAACCTCATGTGATTTTTGAAATCAGTATAAAATCATTTTTGATTTTAAAATATGTATTTTCATGTGAATTATGATTTTAATTAATATTATTTTTCATATTTAGAGAATTTTTTTGGAATAATGGAGTTCATTTTTGGATTCTAAACATCAATAAATAGTTAAGGAGAATTTTTGCGATTTTTCTGATATACTTTAATTTTTGATGAAATGTGAAATTCGATAATTTACAAAATATTCTAAATAAATGAATTTCTACATCATGATTTAGTCATGGATTATGTAAATGATCATTTACTAGAACTCACATGAAAATAATACAATTTTATTTCATTATAATTATCATTATTTCTTATCTTGTGGAGAAATAATAAATTAATTAATATACTTTTAAAAAAACCCTCCTCCCCTCCAATGTAAATACCACCCCTCACGCCCTCATTTTTCACCCCTCTAAATCTTCAATCCTTAACTAAATTCTTACCTAATATCCCTCAATATAATTCCCCACTTTCATAAGCCCTAGGACTCCTTGAAATACCAAATTTTATCCCCTAAAGAGGCTCTCATAGGAGATATACTCAAGAGGTAAATTCCTCTTTCAGAGTCATTTATTTTCATTAATGTTCCATTATTTTATTTTTCCTTCCTCACCTACTTACAACCAAATGGTATGATAACTCTAGTAAAATACATGTACTGTAATGTCATTATGATAATGGTATAGTTCATCATAATATCCCCTTCCCTCACCTTTTATAGTATAAATTAAAACACCGTCCAAGATGTGTTAATTTATCACATTCTAGGATGATGGGTTTTCAATTTTTATTATCATCTTAGAGACTTTTCATGAAACAATTTTAATGGTTGAACCATGTAATGATATATTTATTTTATCTTATGAGGTACTTTTAATCCATATACAGTCAATATGTAAAATAATAATTCAAAACATTTTCATTATGAGAAAAACAACCAAATCAATCCAAATTTTTATCATTAAAATTTTATCTAATGATTCATCCTCGTGGTATATTAAAATAAATAAAAATGATATAATTTATATCTCTATAATCTCACTAATAATTTATATTATCAATTTTTTATATTTAACCACATTTCCAATGAACATCCATTATTGTGTACAAGTGAAGCGTTCATGGAAACTAAGAATTAGAACACTCCCAATCAATGAATTTAAACTATATAACTCATCCAAAGTCCCATAAAAGAACTTAATAAAACCATAATGAATAATTTTAATGTAATAAAGGTTCTATAATTTTTAATTTAATAATATAATTTCCTTATATAGTATGTTAATGTGAATGAAGCGTTTAAAAACAAGGTTAGTGGATATTCTCAAACCCAACTCTCTTTCTTGAGGTTTTCCCTATCCATCCCATTTTCAGAATGGAAATTACAAAGAAATAATTTAATCATAATTATCTTAACTTTTCTATTTTATACATGTTCTTTAATTGATTTTATAAAAAACCAAATGTTTTCAGAAATAACACTTATTTCAAATAAACACTCCCTTTTTACTTCTCGAAGATTATTTCACTCTTCAATAAAGGTTAATGGTTCTATGTCAAGAATGATATCCCCTCATTATTTTGGGGAAAAAAGTTTATGAATGTATGATTTATGATGTGAAACACATTTAATTCCAGGTGTTATTTTATTACCAAGTTAAACATATTTTCTATGTGGAATGGATGATAATGTAAATTTCATGACGTGACAGGTGCACCTGGAATATTATTGTGCAATATGAATGTTTGAATGTGAAGGGTACACCCAGAATTATTCAGTGCTCCAATGCATAGTGTAATTTGATAAAAATCCCGAGTTAATGTGAAATGATGTCTGAACATGATGCTATCTATTTTCACATGTATTGTGGTAGTTAACCATAAAGACATGATGTTTAATTTTTATGCATCTCTGTATTCAATGCTATTATATAAATGAATTTATGATTTTCATCATCCCGTGATACTTTATTTCCTGTTCTTATCTTTTCTCTTATTGGGATTTTATCTCACCCCTTTTTTAATTATATCCTTGGGGGACTACATGTACTAAGGAGTACACAAGATATGATAAGAATCTAGATAAAAAAGAAATTAAATAAATGTTTATGATTTATGTTCTAAATGTTATGTATGGTCCTAGTTTTCCCAAGACACTAAACCTTTTGATCCTCATTGTGTAATGTTTTTATGTTTTTATCACTTCAATGATGTAAATGTAATGTAATAAAAGTAGGGTATTGATAATTGGTATTAGAGGCACAGTTTACTTAATTACTAAATTAAGCTTATAGAACCTTAGTGAAAACCCTATCATGAGACTAAGTATGTGTAAGAACAAAAGAAGTTTTTCTAAATATAGGGATCCCATAAAATATGATTTTAATGTTAATTTCACAAGTCAATAAATTACTTATTCATGAATTGTTGACTAATGTTTTCTTATAACAGTTTATATTTTTTTAAATGGTGGGAACCAAAAAAAAGCTATCCAACAACTCATGTGAGGGACAATGAAGTGATTTCTATAAAAACATCCACAAAGCATTATGAGGTGCATTTCAAACATTAATTATGATTAATATCTTCATATCCTAGTTTAAGAACAAAAACATGAATAATGTGAAACGTACTCCTTCATATAAGAGGGAGAAACTGACTCTCCAGTTTTTTATGAGGAAATGACCACTGACGTTTACTAGATCTTATAATCCACTTGTTGTAGAACAGTGGGTAAACTCCACTGAGAATATATTTTTTATGCTTCACTATTCTGAGACAGAGAAGGTGATTCTGACCATTTATCATCAAGATGGATTGGTTGATCTGTGGTGTTATTTGATTAAGAACACCATGTAATGTAAATAAATTTAATATTTGTAAGGGGAAGACATTAAGATAATATTTATTAACAAGTATTTCCCATGAAATCTTCATACAGAGATGGGGAGAGAATTCATATATTTCGTGAAAAAGGAAGAAGAATATTTCTCAACCAACGAAGTGAATTTTAAAAGGATTTAAGGGTGTGGATTGGGTTTTGGTGTCAAAAATGATAGAAAAATTGATAGATTATTTAGTGGGTTAAAACCAAACCATGGGAAGAATCTTGAAATTCGATACTTTGATAGTTATGAAGAAGTAGTCTGGTGTGATCTCAATGTGGAGGTGTAGTTTGGAGATTGGTATCATGGATATGGTGATAAGAAACACATGGTGGTGTTTCAAGATGAAAAAACTAACGATAAAGGATGTAAAAAAACAGAACTACCCACATGCCAAAAATTTTGGAAGAAGAAACATGGGAATTGAATCAAAAGGAAAAGAAAATGTTTTATGTGTGGTTGAGAAGGCCACTAAACTCTTGAATGTAAAATATATATGAGTAGGTAGAATAATTTGGTGGTAGAATGGAAAGAACCACCCATGGTCCAATGCTACAACTGTAGGGAGCAAGGGAACTATGCAATCCAATGCACTAAACCTCAAGCCCTCAAGGGTAATCAATGTTAGCAGCCTCCAAAGCCAAAGGAACAAGTGGAGGCTTATTCCATCACTACTGCTGATGTTTAGAAATAAAATTATGTCATACAAGGTAAACTTATTATTCACTTAGGACGGGGAAAAGTATTATTTGATTCGGGTTCTACACATTCCTTTATATCTCTCATGTTTTCCAGAACAATGGAATCAAAACCCCAAGACCATGAAGTAGAGATATCTATAGAAACACCTATTGGAGAAATCATTTCAACCTAGGTGTTGGTATCTTCTCATATTGGCATATATGGGATGATTATTCTAATGAATCTTGTGCTACTTTCCTTGGTGGAATTCGATAAGAAAATGGTAATGGATTGGATATCATTATATAGGGAACATATCAACTATCAGGAAAAGGAAATATATTTTCATATTATTAACCATCCCATGATACTATACAAATTAATGTAAGATCATGATTCTCCTTTGAAAAATTCTTCAATGGTGTGGGTGTTGATTCCATTTGAAGAGGCATAACTTACACAAACGGCTGAGTTAAAGGGAAGTGTCAACCTAGAATTAATGTCCATTATGACGGAATATGTGGATGTATTTCCCGAAGTATTACACAAATACCCCATAGATCGTGTGGTAGAGTTATCCATAAAACTCATTCCCAGAGCTAGTCCTATATCAAAGTCTCCCTCTATGATGGATCCTATCAAAATTTTGGAATTAAATAATTATCTACAAGATTATTTTGACAAAGGTTTCATATTCCCTAGTGGATCACCTTAGAGAGTACCAGTGATCTATGTGAAGAATAAGGATAGAATAATGTGGCTATGTATCATTTTTCAAGAACTCAACAATATCAAAATAAATAACAATTTTTGTCTTCCAAGAATTGAAGAATTGTTCGATTAGTTACGAGGAGCTAAGTATTTCTCAAAGGTGTATCTTTTTTCTAGATATCACCAGCTAATGTTGAAGAAGGAATATATTCAAAATATTTCCTTCCATACAAGGTATTGGCAGTATGAGTATCTTATGATTACCATCAAACTTATGAATTCCACTGTAACCATCATTGATTCGATGAATATAGTCTTTTGACATTACCTTAAAAAATTTGTGGTAGTGTTTATCAATGATATTATCATCTTCTCCTAGATAACGGAGGAACATGAAGAAAATATAAGACTTCCATTAGAGATATTGATAAAGTATAAGTAATAATCTATGTTTAGTAAGTGTGACTTTTGGATGAAGCAAGTCATTTTCATGGGACATGTGATCATAAGTGAGGAAATTTCAATGGACCGTTCAAATACAAAGCCAATTGAAGAGTGTCCCATACCCTCTAGTGTCAAAGAAATGAGTATTTTTCTAGGATTATCTATGTACTGTCGATGTTTTGTGAGAAATATATCATGTTTGTTACACCTTATAACTATGTTAACAAGTGATGGGGTACAGTATGTATGAACAGAAGAATGTGAGGGAAGACTCAAGGAGCTAAAAATAAAGCTAATCACTACACTTGTACTCACATTACCGAAAAGTAGAGAATATTTTGTGATATAGAGTGAGGATTTAGAGAAAGGATTGGGTTATTTAATCCTGAAAAATGTAAATGTGGTAGCCTAAGACTCATGTCAGTTGATGATCCTTGTGAATAACTACATAAAACATAATTCTGAGCTTGTAGTTGTGATTTTTACTTGAAAATATAGTGGCAGTACCTCTATAGTGATAAGTGTGACATGTACACTAATCACAAGATTTTAATGTATATATTAACTGAAAAAGAGCTCAAAATGTGTCAAAAGTTATGGATAGAGATAATAAAATATTACGATTGCTCTATTCACTATCATCTTGGAAAGGTGAACTAGTTGATGATTTATGTAGAAAATAACCTTCTATTCTATCCGTGATGTAGATTGAGAAAGACCCTACCTTCATCAATATGAGAAGGATGGATTTGGAAATCAAAATGGAAGGGAATACATCCTACCTTGAATAATTATTTCCAAACCATATATCCAATAGAATATTAAGGAGGAAAAAAGGATGATCAGGAGTTACCAAAGAAGGTGGATGCAGTAAAAAATGGTAAGCTGCCAGAGTTCTATATCGAATATGATGGTCTCATTCGGTTTGGAACACAGCTATGTGTGCCTTCATCACCTGAGAAGAAGAAGGATATATTGGAAAATGAACATTTCTCAACATTACCTATCCATCATAGATGCACCATGATGTACCATGATCTCTGAGAACACATCTAGGGGGACAAAAAAAAGAAAAAGATTTTTGAATATATCTCAAGGTTCTTGTTATTTCTGTAAGTTAAAATAATGAAAAAAAGTCCAATGGTATGACACTAACATTTCCTATACACATGTGGAAATGGAATAATATCACCGTGGACTTCTTCATGGGTCTCCCAAAGATGTCAAAGGGAAACATTGTGATATGGGTTGGGGTTGACCGACTCACCAAGACATCTCATTTTATCACTATTCATAAACATATGTCACTTGAACAACTTGAAAAGATATATGTGAAGTAAGTTGTGAGACTAATAGGGGTTCCACTCTTGACTATCTCTGATCTTTATTCAAGGTTCACATATTTATTCTAGAAGATTCTTCATCATTCTTTGAGTACGGAATTAAATTTTAGCATAAAATATCACCCCCAAACTGATGGACATTATGAAAGGACTAGTCAAGATCATGAAGATATGATAAGATCCTTCTATTTATAATTTAAAGGTGTATGGGATTATAGTTTCCAATTGGTTGAGTTAAAATACAACAATAGTTTCCTTTCGAGTATTCAGATGGCTCCATATAATGCTCTCTAGGGAAAGCGATGTAAAACTCCAACTAATAGGGATGAAGTTGGAAAAAGAGATCTCCTAGGACTTGATCTGGTACAAGAGATGATATTGAAGGTTTAAATAATCCAACAACATTTAAAAGGAGTGCAAAGTCTACAAATGATCTACACTAAAAAACATGAAAGGGAATTAGAGTTTGATGTTGGATATAGAACCTTCCTTCGAATATCACCATGGAAGAGAGTCAAGCCGTTTGGATAGAAAGGGATTGTAAACCCAAGGAACATTTTCCCCTATGATATACTTGACCGCATATGAGTCGTGGACTATGCGGTTGAACTTCCACATAATATGGCTCATGTTCACGATGTGTTTCACGTATCACTCATGAGGAAGTACATACCAGATCCCACACATGTACTGAACTCAGAGGTGGTACAACTAGAAGATGATCTATCTTTTGAGGAGAAACCAATAAATATTCTATACTAGAGATATAAGGTTATATAAAACAATATAACACAAATTTTCATAGTGTTGTAGAGTAACTATATGAATAAATAGAAACTTTGCACTATAGGTTGCATTTAAGGAGAATTAACCTCACCATTTTATTTAAAACGAGACTTTGAAGGTGAAATATCAAAAAGGGGGAAGAATGAAACAACTGAAACTTTTATCAAATCAACTTATCCCATATTGTAGTAATTTCATAATCATATAAAATCACATTAGGAAACAAAATTCCACATCATTTTAAATGTATGTCTATGTTACATTTAATCATAAATTTTCTACATCAGTGTTTGGTATTTTGAAAATATTACATACACGGTTGCAATCAATAAGATATTTTGAGTCTGATATGACAAACATAATTTTTGATGAATTGTAACACACCCTCATGAATAGTAAACTACCATTATGAATAGTAATTTGAATATTAAATTCTCTAAAAGAACAGTAACCTCATCCATTAATTTATAAATAAAATCTAGGCATTTTATATGTGACTATATGACAATAGTAAAAGTAATTGTATTTTTCTAACTCATGAATAATTAATTAATTAATTTAAAAGAAAATTTATTTTCATAAAATGAGTTTACAAAATATTAATTTTATTTCTTCTGTCATTAATATAATTTTATAATACCTTATTTAATTTTTGAAGGCATTATAAAATCTGTTTAAATTTTATAATCTGTATATTTCAGGTAAATTATGATTTTAATGAAAAAATAAATAGTTCATATTTATTAAATTATTTTTGAAAAATTGAGTTAATTTTTGGATTCATCGTGTTAAAAAATTATTATGGTGAATTTTTGGTATTTTTCTTAAATACATGAATTTTTGGTGAATAGTGAAATTTTCTAATCTACACAATATGCTAAATAAATGAATTTCTGCATCATTCTTTAGTCATGGATAATGTAAACATCCATTGGCTTGAAATCACATTCACATATTACTATTTTTAGTCACATGAATCCTCACTATTGATTTTCATGGGGATAAATTATAAATTAATGAAATAATATTAAGAAAACCCTCCTCCACTCCACTATAAATACCAAACCTGACACCCCCATTTATTCACACCTCTCAAGATTCAATGCATAAATAAATTATGCACAAATAAACCACCCCGAAGAACCTTTCCCACTTCTATAAGCCTTTCGTGTCCTCAAAAGACCAAATCCTCTCCCCTAAAGAGGATCTCAAAGGTGATAAACTCAAGAGGTAAATTCCTCTTTCCTATTCTTTTATTTTCTTTCAAGTTCTTCTCTTTCATTTTTTTATTCCTTATCTAATTTCACCCAAACGGTATGATAACTCTTGTAAAATAAATGTATGGGAATTAAATTATTTTAATGGTTTATTTCATCACAGTGTCCCCTTGCCTATTATTTTATACCCTAAATGAAAACATTATCCAATATCTGTTAATTTGTCACATTCAAGGACGACAGGTTTTAAAATTTCATTACCCCAATAGAGACTAGTCATGAAAATATTTTAGTAGATAAACCTGATCATAATAAATTTATTTAATATTATTTTATGTAATGGAATCCTTATACTCTAATGAAATACATTAATAATTCAAAACTAGTTCATTGCATGCAAAACAAGAAAATTAATCCAAGCGTTTATCATTAAAATTTAATCTAATGATTCAGCATCATGGTATAAACAATAATATTAATTATAAGATAATTTATGTCTTTTTAATTTCACTAATAATATATATTATCAATTTTGGATGTTTAGCCACATTTTAGACAAACATCTATTCATGTGTACAAGGGAACCGTTCATGAAAACTAAGAAAAAGAAGACTTCAAAACAATGAATTTAAACTCTATAACTTATAAAAAGGTGCAGAAAATAACTTAATAAAACCATAGTGATTAATTTTCAGGTAAAAAAGTTTCTCTAATTATTAATTAATGAATCTAATTTCATTATATAGGACTATAAATTATTGATAGCGTTCAGAAACAAGGTAAGGAGAAATTCCCGAACACAACTCTATTTCTTTAGGTTCTCCATATTAAACCCCTTTTCAGTATGGATGTACCTTAAAATAATTTATTCATCATTAAATTACCTTTTGTATCATATTAATTTTCTCTAATTTATTTTACTAAAATTCCTATTTTTTCCAAAAGCACACTTCTTTCAAATAAACACACCCTTTTTTACTTCTAGAAGATTGTTTCACTCTTCACTCGTGGTTAATGGTTCAATGTCAAGAATGAAATTCCCTCTGTATTTTGGGAAACAAATGTTAATGAATTAATTATTTATGATAGGAAACCCATTTATTTTTATGGTTTTTGTTATGTTTAAGTTTTACATATTTTATATGTGGTCTTCATGATAATGTAAATCTTATGATATGACAGGTGCACCCGAAATTATATAGCAAAATATGATTATTTGAATGTGATGGGTGCACCCAGAAGTATAATGCACTCCAATGCATTGGGTAAAGTGAAGAATCCCATTAGTTAAATTGAATTGATTCATGAACATGATTCTATATTTGTTTATAACTATATGTGGTAGTTATCCACTAAGACATGATGCTTCATTTTAATTCATTTCCACATTCCATGATATTGTATAAAAGATGTTATGATTATTCTCAACCCATGTCACATTGTTTCATGTTATTATATTTCCTATTACAGGGATATTAGTTTATGGTTTATTGATGTATATCCCTTGGTGACTACATGTACTAAAGAGTACACAAGGGCTGATAAGAATCTTGATTTGAAGGAATTAAATAAATTTTTATGATTTATATTATAAATGTTAGGTATGGTCCGAGTTTTCCCAAGACACTAATCCTTTTAATCCTAATTGTGTAATTTATTTATGTTTTTTAACATTAAAATTTTGTATATTTAATTTAAGAAAAATAGGTTTTCTTTAGTTTGTATCAGAGGAACGATTTAATTAATTTGGGAATTAGGATTGGAGGACATTAGTGAAAAAATGTGAATGAGACTAAGTTTATATAGGAACAAAAAAAGTTTTTCTAAAGATAGGGATACCATAATATAAGATTTTAGTGTTATTTATACAAAGTAAAAAATTATTTATTCCTGAATTGTTGACTAATGTTTTCTTCTAACCTTTTCTATTTTAAAAAATAGAGGTAACTAGGAGAAACCGGGAAAAACAGTGTGAGGGACAATGCAATGATTTCCCTAATGACATCCCCAATTTCATTGGGAGGTGGAGTTAAAAACATCTTGGTGACTCTTAACCAATAGTCTCAGGTTATGAAAAATTACATGAATAATGTGGAACTTCCTCCTTCACCTAATAGGGAGAAACTGGCTTTGGAGTGTTTTATGTGTTAATAATCACTAATGTTTTGTGGATCTTCTGATCAACTAGTTCTGGAAAAGTGGGCCAACTCCATGGAGAATATCTTTTCTGTGTTTCAAAATTCTAGAATGTAGAAAGTGATTCTAGGTATTTTTCATTAAGATGGAGAGGCCGATCAATGGTGGGATTTGATTATGAACACCAAGAAGACAAAAGAAATTGAACAGATAGAATCAGAAGACTTTTATATCATGTTACTTAACAAGTATTTCCCATGAACTCTTCATAAAAATATAGAGATATAATTCATATAGCTCAATAAATAGGATGGATAATCTTTCATAGCGCACGACGTGAATTTCATAAGGTTGTTATTTACTGTTTATTAACAATAATGATTGAAAAATCGATAAATACTTTATTGGGTTAAAACCACACCTTAGAAAGGCTCGTTCAATTTAAGAAATTGAGGGTTATGCAGAAGTTGTTTAGTGTGATCTCAAATTAGATATGGAGTTTGGAGAATTGTCCCATTGATATGTTGATAAGAAACAAAAGGTGGCGTTTCAAGCTAGAGGATCTAATGATAATGGTCGGAAGAAAACTGAACCGACCACATGCCAAAAATGTGGGAAGAAGCATGACAGGAATTGCCTCAAAGGGACTGGGAAATGTTTCAAACATGGTAGAGAATTCCACCAGGATGTTTAATGTCAAAAATACATGGGAATACAGGAGAATGTTGTGGAAGAAAGGAAATCACCCCCCATGGTCTAATGCTACAACTATAGGGAGAAGGTGTACTATGTAATCCAGTGCACTAAACATCGATCCCTCGATGAAAATTAGTATCAATAGCCACCAAATCCAAAGGAACTAGAAAAGGATTATACCGTCACTATAGAAGAATTTGAGCAAGAAAATGATGTTATGAAATATACACGTCCAATTCACTCAATAATTGAAAAAGTTTTACTTGATTCTGGTTTTACGCATTCCATTATATCTAGCATTTTTTCTAGAAATATGGAATTTTATCACCGAAACATTGACATAAAGATATCAATAAATAACCTAGAGGTGAAATCATTTCAACCCTTGTATAGGAATATTCTACTATTTGTATATGTGGGGTGATTATTTCAGCAAATTTCATGCTACTTCCCTTGGTGGAAGTTGATGCTATAATGGGAATGGATTGTCTCTTTTTATATAGAGAACATACCAGCATTTGGGAAATGGAAATATCTTTTCATATTCTAAACCATCCCATGATCCTATACAAATTCATGGAAGACTATGAATCTCCTTTGGAAAATCCTTCAATGGTGTGGGTGTTGATTCCCTGTGAAGATGGATACCTCACTCAAATGTTTAAGTCAATGGAAAGTTTCAACCGAGCATAAATGTCCATCATGAGGGAATACAATGATTTATTTCCTCAATATTTACCTGAAATTCCCCCACATAGTGATGAATATTTCTCTATAAAACACATACCTTGAGACACTCCTATCTCAAAGTGTCCATATAGGATGGATTGTGTCAAACTGGATGAGTTAATGAAGAAAATGTAAAGGAATTTGGACAAAGGGTTCACACTTCCTAGTGCATCACCTTGGGGTTCACTAGTTCTCTTTGGGATGCATAATAATTGAACAATGTATCTATGCATAGATTAATGGGAACAAAACAAGATCACCATAAATAAAAAGTATCATCTTCCATGGGTTGATGACTTTTTTGACCAGCTAGGTGGATCTCAACATTTCTTAAAGGTGGATCTTCATTCTGAGTATCATCAAATAATGTTGAAGAATGAAGATATTCAGAAGATTTTCCTCCTTACAAGGTATAAGCACTGTGATTTTCTGTTGATTCCCTTCGGACTTACTAATGAACCTTCAACCATTAGGGATTTGATGAATAGTATTTATACATTACCTTGAAAAATTTGTGGTAGTGCATATCGATGATTTTCTTATCTAATCGAAGAGAAAGTTGGAACAGAAAGATCATCTAAGACTTGTGTTAGAAAAATTGAGAAAGGATAAGTATTATGCCAAGTTCAGAAAGTCTGAATTTTAGATGAAGAAAGTCACGTTTTTGGGGCATGTGATCACAAGTGAGGGAATTTCTATGGACCCTTAAAAACCAAGGCAATTGAGGAATGCACTAGACCATATAGTGACATAGAAATCCATAGTTTTCAATGATTAGCTATGTAATACCTGTGTTTTGTGAAAAATTTCACATGATTTTCAAGCCCACTAACTAAGTTAACAAATAAATGGGTAAACTATGTCTAGATGGAAGAATGTGATGAAAGATTCATGGTGTTATATCGAAAGATGATCATTTCACATGTACTTACATTAATGAAAAGTGGATAAAGTTCTGTGATATGCAATGATTCATAGTAGAAAGTATTGGGTTTTGTACTCATGAAAAATGATATTGTGGTATCATACACCTAAAGGTAGTTGAATATCCATGAGAATAAAAATCTGACACATGATCTAGAGCTAGCAACTATGATTTTTTCCTTGAAAATATTGAGGCACTATCTCTACGATGAAGATATTGACATATAAAAGAATCACAAGATTCCAAAGTTTATATTCACACAAAAGGATATCAAAATTCATCAAAGGTGTTGGTTAGATCTAATCAAATATTATGATTTCAGTATTCACTATCATCTTGCACGGTGAACATGGTAGTTGATCCTCTATGCAGAAAAGAACTTGCTACTCTATCCCTGATGCAAAATGAGAAAGACCCTATATTTATTGATATTAATGTATGTATTTGGAAATCATAATGGTATGTAATAAATACTAAATGTCCCAAATTATTTCCCAACCATTTGTTTAAGAGATGATTAAAGAGGCACAATGTAATGATTCTATAGTTAAAAAATATAGAGAATCCAGTAAAGAAATGGAAGATTTACAAGTTCCATATAAAGGATGATGGTATGATTTGGTTTGTAAGGTGGATTTTTGTGACTTCATATCCTGAGATAAAGAAGGAGCAATTGGAAAATTCATAGAGGTCAACATTCTCTATCCATCTTGGTAGCACCAAGATGTACTGTGATATTCGAGAACAATTTTGGTTGGACAACAAGAAGAATGAAATTGGTGAATATACCTAAAGGTGTTGGATATGTCAGCATTTTAAAGAAGAGTGAAAAAAGACCAAAGGGATAATGAAAACATTTCCTACACCCAGGTGTAAATGTTAGAATGTCACTATAGACTTTACCCTGGGTCTCTTGAAGACGTCCAAGGGAAATAATGCGATATGTGTTGTGGTTGACCGACTCACCAAGACTACCCACTTTATCAATATTCAGGAAGATCCCTCACTTGAACCAATTCAAAAGATATATGTGAAGGATTTGGTGAGACTGCATGGGTTTCCTATCTCTATTTTCTTGGGTCATGATCCAAAGTTCACATCTAAATTCTAGAGAAGTCTCCAACATACTTTGAGTACTAAATTAAATTTCATCATGACCTTTAACCCCTAAAATGGTGGCCAATCTAAATGGAAAATTTAGATTCTTTAAGATATGCTATGAGTGTTCCATTTAGAACTCAAAGACGGATGGGTTCAGCATCTACTATTTTTTGAGTTCTCATACAACAATAACTTCCACTGGAGTAATCTGATGGCTCTATATGATGCTCAATATGGAAAGTGATGTAGAAATCCATCCCGTTGGATGATGTTGTAGAGAGAAACCTACATGGACCAAGTCTTTTATATGAGATGACATAGAAGGTTCAATTCATCCATCAACATATCAATGATGGTGAGAGTTGAAAAAATAGAAATACTAACAATTGTCCAAGGTACTTGTATTTGGACATTCCAGATAATGTCTTCCTTAATATATTTCTATAGAAGAGAGGCATGTGGTTTGGAATGGAAGGGATGCTACACCCAAGGTACATTGGACCCTTTGAGATACATGACCTCATAGATGCAGTGTCCTATCATTTTGATCTTCCATTGAATAGGCCTCAAGTTGATGAGGTGTTTCACATATCAGTCCTGACAAAGTACATAGCAGATCCCTCACATGTACTGAACTTAGAGGTGGTACATATGGAAGATGATCTCAATTATAAGGAGCAGCCAGTAATGCTTTTGGACCGAAGAGATAAGGTTATTCACAATAAGACAACCCACCTGTTCAAATTGTTTTAGGGGAACCATAAGCATGAAGAAGCCACATGGGAACCAGAGGATGTGATGGAGGAGAAGTTTTATCACCTGTTGATGTAAAATAAAATTTCGAGGGTGAAATTTCAAAAGGGGGAAAGAATGTAACGACCCAAAAACTTATCAATGTAATTTATCCCTTATTTTAGTAATGTAATAATATTATAAAATAACATTTGGAAACACAATTCCACATCTTTCTTAAATGAACTACTTTGTGGCCTTCAAATATAAATTTTCCACTTATGTGTTTTGAATTTTGAAAATACGACCTACACAGTTGTGATCACTAAGATGTTAAGAGTTCGATAGAACAAACATATTTTTTGGTGAATAGTAACCTACCCTTATGAATAGTCATATGAATAGAAAATCATCTGATAGAATATAAACCTCAACCATTAATATATAAACAAAATTTAGTCATCTTATAAGTAATAATATGCCTATAGTCAAACTATTGGTATTTTTCTATGTCCTAAATAAATAATTATAAATAATTAATTAATTTAAAATAAAATGTATTTTCCTAAAATGTGTGCATAAATTAAGAATTTTCTGTTTTCTGTTTTTAATATAATTTTATAAGAACTTATGTAATTTCTAAAAGCATTATAAAATACATTTTAATTTTAATAGCTATACTTTTCAAGAAAATTACGATTTTCATTAAAAATTAAATTGTTCAGATTTTTGGAATGTTTTTTATAAAATGGAGTTCATTTTTATATTCTACACATAAAAATGGTTTGGGTGAATTTTTGGGATTTTTCTGAAATACTTTTATTTTTGGTGAATAGTGAAATTCTATAATTTACGAAATATGGTAAATAAATGAATTTATACATCATTCTTGAGTCATGGATGATGTAAATGGACATCAGTTAGAAATCACATGCATTTATTACTATTTTTTGTCACAATATTCCTCATTATTTCTTTTATTGTGGGGAAATAATAAATTAATGTATATATTGTTAAGAAAACCCTCCTCCCCTCTATAAATACAACACCTCACACCCACATTTCGTCACACCTATCAGGCCTCAAGATGTAACTAAATTATTCCCTAATCTCCTCATGGGTCCCTCCCCCACATTTAGAATCCCTTGGTCTCCAAAAAATACCAACTCATATCCCCTAAAGAGGTTCTCAATGCAGATAACCTCAAGAAGTAAATTCCTCTTTCCAATTCATTTATTTTCTGTGAAGTACCTTTCTTTTCTTTTACTTTTTTAACCTACTTTCACACAAATGGTATGATAACTCCAATGACATACATGTAATAGAATTCAATAATTATAATGAGATATTTCATCATAATCTCATATTACCTATCCTTTTATACTATAAATGAATACACCGTCCGAGATGTGTTAATTTATCACATTCAAGGATAACAAGTTTTCAATATGCATAACCATCTTAGAGACTAGTCACGAAACCATCTTAAAGGTTGAAATAGATCAAATAATATCTATTTTATCTTATTTGATTATCACACCCCGACCACAGACACCATTTTATTTTATTCCATTCTTTGTTTCGTATCTTCTTGTCGATGTTTGGGTTTGGGTCCCCGTTTGAAATTTCAAAACGGGGTATTCTCAATGGGTTTCGGGCCGCAGGTGACCCTGTGCGGACCGTACATTTACACAGTTTTTAACCTAAAATATTATATAAACTGGGGAATAAATATAGTAAAATGATTTGAAAATAAATAAATGGTAAATTTCACAATAATAATAATGCTTATATTTTTTTATGAATAATAATAATATTATTATTATTAATATTAATAATGTTAATCTTATTATTGTGACTGTAATTTTTTAAGATTATTGTTTTTATTATTTATATACTATTAGAATTATTATGATTTTTGGTTTTTTTAATTATTATTATTATTATTATTTTATTATGTTTTTAACCCTAATTATATCATACCCCTTCACCACGCACCCCCTCTCCTCTTCATGCATCGCGCCCCAACCTTCCTCCCTTTTCTGTACAACTCGACTCCCACACCAGTGAATCTCCTTTCGGCTGAAACTCCTCTATGGTGCGGCCTCATCCGGAAAAAACCCTCTCGAATGTGAAACACCCCCATCTGAACACATCTTCGGTGCAAAACACCCCCGACAGCCGAACCCTACCTCACCGGCGCCACCTACTCTCTAGCCGACGCTTATCTCATTGACGTCCTCCTCGCTCCTATTGCACCTCCCTCGCTAGTGCCTCAGGTGTGTTAGTTTTATCAATTTTTCTGATTTTCATTAACTTGGAAGTACTCAAATGGTTAGGGTTAATTTTCGTCTGATTTTATTTGTGTATTAGGGTGTCACTATAAGAAAACGACCGTTTCACGGCGGTTTTAAAAACCGCCGCTAAAGGCATTTCGGGCCGCCGTTTCGCGGCGGTTTAAAAACCCCCGCGAAAAAACCGCCGCGAAATGCCAAATTTTTTTTTTTTTTTTTATTCAAGGATTAGCGGTGGTTTTTTAAAAAACCACCGTGAAATAGCGGCGGTTTCGGTAAAACCGCCGCGAAATGAAATGAAAAAATACAAAAACACGAGAAACCATGAAATCAATAAAATGACCATAACTTTTGATCCGGGCGTCCGTTGAAGCGCCACGACCAGTCAAATCGAAGCTCGTGAAGAGATCTAGAGGCAAATAGAATCAAAACCGTGAGACGATCTAAGGTGCGGAAGATATTAGAGTTATAAGAAAGTTGAAAAAAGATCTCCAACTTCAAACGTCTATAACTTTCGCTCCGGGTGTCCGTTTGGGCTCTACCATATATCAAATCGAATCCAGCAAAGAGAGATACGCACTATGTGAACACAAGAAAGCTTCTGTCATGTTTTTTGACCCCAAAATCCCTCCGAAGGCCTCCAAAACCTAGTTTCCGTCACCAGTGTCCCGTCGAACATGTTTTCAAACGGACCTAACTTTTGATCCGCGTGTCAGTTCAGCCTCCTCCACCTGCCAGATCATAGCTTGTTCCATGAGCTTCAGTTTGACTAGTCGCGGCGCCCACATGCACTCCTAGATCATATGTTATGGCCTTTTTAGTGGGTATCGGGATTGTTATGTTTTTCAAGGCCTCGTTTCTAGCACCTGTTCCCCGCCAGTTTTTTTATAAATGGTCGTAACTTTTGATCCGCTTGTCCATTCAGAGACTTTCACCTTTTAGGTCGAAGATCGTTTCAGGATCTTTGATTTGACAGGTCGCAGATCTAAAACGGACCCTCGGATCATAAGTTCTCTCCGTTAATGTGAGTCCAATGTTTTTGTCTCTTCATAACCGTTTTGACGGGTTTTAACGGTTGCTCCATTTATTACTATTTATTTGGGTTTACATGACTTGTTATCTTTATCAATGGTTTTTTGTGGGTTATTATGATGATTTTGTTGAATTATTAAAGAGTTTTCCAGAGTTGTCACGAGTTTTCATGCGTTCTCATTCTTTCTAATGCCCCATTCTTCATATGCTTCTCCATCCTTTTTCATGCGTTTTCATGATTTTTCATCCCTTATCACGTATTTTCATACTTTAACAGGTGTTTCCTTTATTATTTATTATTTATTATTTATTATTTATAATATACTTTAATTTATTTATTATCTATTATTTGTAACTGGTTTTTATTATTTATTATTTATTATTTATATTTATTTATTATTTATTATTTATTATTTATATTTACTTATTATTTATTATTTATTATTTATTATTTATTATTTATTATTCATTATTTATTATTTATTATTTATTATTTATTATTTATATTTATTTATTATTTATGTTTATTTATTATTTATATTTATTTATTATTTATTATTTATATTTATTTATTATTTATTATTTATTATTTATTTATATTTAATTATTAATTATTAATTATTAATTATTAATTATTAATTATTATTTATTATTTATTATTTATTATTAATATTTATTATTTATATTTTTTATTTATATTTTTTATTTATTATTTATTTATTATTTATTATTTATATTTATTTATTATTTATTATTTATATTTATTATTTATATTTATTATTTATATTTTTTATTTTTTATATTTTATTTTATATTCATTATTTATTTAGTATTTTGTATTTATATTTACTTATTATTTATTATTTATATTTATTTATTATTTAATATTTAAATTTATTTATTATTTATTATTTATATTTATTTATTATTTATTATTTATTATTTATATTTATTTATTATTTATTATTTATATTTATTTATTTATTATGTATTATGTATTATTTATTATTTATTATTTATTATTTATTATTTATTATTTATTATTTATTATATATTATATATTATATATTATTTATATCTATTATTTATTTATTATTTATTATTTATTATTTATATCTATTATTTATTATTTATTATTTATTATTTATTATTTATTATTTATTATTTATTATTTATTATTTATTATTTTTTATTTATTAATTATTTATGTTTATTTATTATTTATTATTTATTATTTATATTTATTTATTAGTTTTTAGTTATTATTTATTATTTATTATTTATTATTTATTATTTATATTTATTTATTATTTAAATTTATTTATTATTTATTATTTATTATTTATTATTTATTATTTATATTTATTTATTACTTATTATTTATATTTATTTATTATATATTATATATTATTTATATTTATTTATTATTTATTATTTATTATTTATATCTATTATTTATTTATTATTTATTATTTATTATTTATATCTATTATTTATTATTTATTATTTATTATTTATTATTTATTATTTATATCTATTATCTATTATTTATTATTTATTATTTATTATTTATTATTTAGTATTTAGTATTTATTATTTATTAGTTATTATTTATTATTTATTATTTATATTTATTAATTATTTATGTTTATTTATTATTTAATATTTAATATTTATATTTGTTATTTATTATCTATATTTATTAATTATTTATGTTTATTTATTATTTATTATTTATTATTTATTATTTATATTTATTTATTATTTATTATTTATTATTTATTATTTATTATTTATTATTTATTATTTATTATTTATTATTTATTATTTATATTTATTATTTATTATTTATATTTATTAATTATTTATGTTTATTTATTATTTATTATTTATTTGTTATTATTTATTATTTATTTATTATTTATTATTTATTATTTATTATTTATTATTTATTATTTATATTTAATTATTATTTGTTATTAATATTTATTTATTATTTATATTTAATTATTATTTGTTATTTATATTTATTTATTATTTATTATTTATTATTTATTATTCCTTATTCCTTATTTATTATTTATTATTTATTGTTTATTATTTATTATTATTGAGTTTATATCTCTTATTTATGCATTATTTGTTTTTTCAATTAATATATATAAGTATATTAAATTCTGTTTATTAACCACATGACGAGGTTACTGGAGTGGTAAAGTCTTTAGAAAATATGCAAGAGGTTGGGGGTTCAAATCTCACCAAATGCAGAATTTCTTTATATTGCATGGGCATGCATGTGCATGTGTATGTGCATGTGAATGAGATGTGCATGCATGGATAAATAAAGTAAATAAAATAATACGAAATAAATAAATAAATAAAATAAATAAAAAATAAATACGAAATAAAATAAATAAATAAAATAAATAAATAAATAAAAGAAAATAGATAAATAAAATAAAATAGATAAATAAAATAAAATAGATAAATAAAATAAAATAGATAAATAAAATAAAATAAAATAAATAAATAAAATGAATAAAATAAATAAATAAATAAATAAATACCAAAAATAAATAAATAAATAAATACGAAAAATAAATAAATAAATAAATATGAAAAATAAATAAATAAATAAATAAAATAATTAATTAATTAATTAATAAATATATAAATAAATATATAAAATTAAAATTAAAAAAAATTAAAAAAAATAACAAAAAATAACAAAAAAAAATAAAATAACCGCCGCTAAAACATTTAGAGGCGGTTTAAACCGCCGCGAAACATTCTGCGACGGTTTTGAAAACTGCCGCGAATAGTTTCTCGACGCACGATTTCGCGGCGGTTTTGAAAAACCGCTGCCAATCGATTTAGCGGCGGTTTAAACCGACGCGAAACGGAAAAAAACTGCCGCTAAATGCCTTTTTTGTCGTAGTGTGTGTAGTTGGTCCATGAGATGTCTCCCTCTTTACCCTTTATGTTTCATGGTGTTCTCACAACATCAACATAGGTGTTTCCATACCTTTCAATTACAGAGTAATCTATTAGTGCTTCTGTTTCTACAAATATTATTTTTACTTGATTCTCTACTTAATGATATAGCTAATTAGTCCATTGGGATGTCTATGGATTATTATAACAAGTTAAAAATAGTTTTTTATGTTTTCTTGTTTGTGTTTATGCATATTAATGCCCAATTATGTTTTAATCATTTAATGAATTTAATGTGGTGTTTTCCTGAGATTATAATTTAGTTGAAAATAAATTTCGAAGTGAATGATCAATTATTCCATTGTACGTAGGTACGAAATGTGTTTGGTTAAATTTTATTTGGATTTTAATAGTGAAATTAGGGGTTTTATATGGTGTGAAATATATTTTAGAAGTGTTTTTGACATGAGTATATGATGAAAGTGGATTTTATAAAGCATATGGTTATGTTTTAATGTTTTCCTAATAAGGGTACTTCTTAGAAGTGTTTTTATGATTATTCAAAATGTGTGAAATGAGTTTTCAAAGGAAATTGAGATGAGAATGCATTGATAGTGGGTTTTTAAAAAGGGGTTTCCTGAAATGATTAATTAATGGTAAATTCATTAGAGAAATGGTTTTTGTGTGTGTCTTGGAATGTTTTTTGTGTCAATAGATGATGAAACACCCATGGGTGTAGTAGGTGCACACATGGGAGTGTCATCAAAGGAAGGTGATGCTTTAAATTGGTGTTTCCTTGTAAACATGTTTTCCTAAGTGGCTCTTATTTTTCAAATGATTATAGTTCTTCTAGGATAATTAATTAGAGCTTGGGTGCATCCTTGGTGGTGCACACACACACACACACATAGGTACATATATATATATATGTATATATATATATATCTTCTTTTAACATATTCCCTCATGGCACGAGGAATATGTTCAATCATTTATGGGTATATATATGTATTGGAATGTATGTGTGTGATAGTGTTGGAATGTTTCATCGGAATCTTCAAGAGATGAAGTGTCTTGGCTCGGTCTGCTTCCTTCTTTGAGGTAGGTTCCCATATGTAGTTTACATTAAATTAAATAATTAATGGTTTCTTTCATTTCACACCTTTATTTAAGGTTAGTTAAAAATTGGGGTTTTTGAACAATTTCATATTCTGAAATAAAGTAATACCCTATGTGTATTTGAACTACATGATACTGTTTTATTACATTTTCTTATTAGTGTTTTTTAGGTTCCCCTTTGGGTTTTTGAAATGTGTTTTAGATTTAAAATGGTGATTTGAGTTTCTTAAACGGGTTTCCAAGTGTTTTTTGGGTTTTAAAAGTGGTATGTTGGTTCTTGTAGAAATGGGTGGGTGATGGGTGATTGGTTAAGGACTGTTTGGATATTAAATAAATGAAGTGATTTTGAAAACTCTCTTTGAGGTGACCTAGGGGTGACCTTGCTATGTACGATGTTTGTGTGATTTGTTGTGTGTGATGTTCGTGCATGGGGATTGATTTCTTGTTTGACATTACTGACTTGCCCCTCTATTCATTTAGTATTCAGCATGGGAACCTGGAAAAGTAAGTGAATCTTTTAAGAATGATTTCTACACTTGTTTAGATTACGCACTAGCATGCAGCCCTAAGTATGTATTTTTCTTTTCTAGGGTATTGGGCCCCTAGATTACACTAGGTAGGGAAAAGCCTAGCATTTGGGTGTTATGATGTCATTGAATAGGGAATGCCTTCAGGATGTGTCACATTTATAGTATGTTCTAGACTATTCATGAGCTCTTAGGTTCTCCCTTGTATTTTATAACTTAGTTGTCTTTGGTGGATGTTTGTAGAGCCTTGTTTGGGTAGTTATTAATGTGCTCTATTTTCCATTGCCCTTGTTGTGTGGTTACCGACCCGAGTGATCGGCACAGGGTTGTCCCCACTTGGTTCATGACAAAATGGTATCAAAGGAGGTCCTTGTTATTTTTTTCCTTGTAGATGGAGAGTAAGACTATCGGGGCTTAGGGGGTAGGTTACAGTCCGGTGCCTGATCACCACCACTCGGGACGAGACCTGAGTTACCAAGGGTTGTACGGGTATTGAGGCTTTTGTATTTGTTTTGGATTGAAGGCTAATAATATAGGTGAATCGATGTCATGCTGTTACCCCACATGGATTAGTAACCTGTGTGGAGATCAGGTAATCGGTTCAAGGTCCTTTGCTGTTATGTCAAACATAGGGCATCTCCCACTACCATGACACAAAGATGGGCATAATCACAATTTCATCATATTGGTTATTCATTGTTAGTCGTGATTTGTCTCGATTTTGGTTGCTGTTAGAGTGTTTTTGGAAATTAATGTGGTTTTGAGTTGAGTGATTCTTTGTATCTAATGGTTTTAAAACTGGTGAAAAGGGGATTTCGTTAAAATTATTTTGAAGCGTGTGAAGTTTGTTTTATTAAGAGGAAATGTTTCGATTGGAAATCTTGGCTTATGATTGGATTTGGTAATGGAACGGAAAGTGAAACCTTCGGTATTCTTTAGTATTTTCCAAATATGTATGGGTGATTTGAGTGGAAAGGGATGACAGTTTATGCGGCCGTTCATAGGATTCCATGGGTGGGGTTTTGGAATTTAAGACTAGGCGTGATTTTTCTATAGTGGAATTGAATGAAAAGGGTTTTAAGGAGTTGGGTTTTCTTTGAATGTGGGTTTTGTTCTTTTCAAAAGTGTATTTCGCCTATGTTTGTTTGTGTTTGACTTATGAGTCTCTCACCCTTGTCTTTGGGTGTTTCTTTTGGTTATGTTTATGCTTGTTCAGTATTTTGTGTCGGTTCTCTCAACTAAGGGTGTTTCTTTGGATTGAGTTTTTCCTTAATGACAATTTTTATTTTGTTTTTCATGTTATGAATATGCCACTGAGAAATGTCCCCATAATTTTTCAATGTGTCATACCCAATACTGGTTTCTATCGAGTTTATCTTGACTTTTGAATCATTTGGGGTTCATTAGTTGAATTGATTATATTTGAGGGGAGTAGAGCGTGTCTTCTGGTGGTTGGGGACTCCTGAGTTTGTTAGAGATCTTATTGTATTATGTTTAGTGGGGGGTATAGCCTTGGACCAGGGGAGGTGGATGTCTCATCACATATGGATTTGGGATGATGTGGGTGGTGTTGAAGTTTGTCTTCATTCAATGGATCATACCTGAGGAGGTGAAGGGGAAAATAGGTAAGAGCCTGTCTGTTGGTAACAAGGCCAATGGTTGGGGAAGGCCTTTGTCGGCCTCTTTATGGATTTTGCATCTGGAGTGCTAGTGCTTGGAAAATGTGGTGCCTCTCATCATTCGTAAGCATTCCCAATTTTGTGAGCGGGGTGTATAATAGGAACCTGTCTATGAAGAATCCCTTCTATTGGTGTCGAATTTTAGTTCATCGGACCACTTTCTTATGATCCATCCATATGGATGGTTTGGGCATTCCATGCTGCCTTGTCGCATCCCTCTGACGCCTTGTCACCGTTGTGTCCATTTAGGTCACTGGTGAATGTTCTGTAAGAAGCGTCATTAAAGGAAGGACTTTTGGTTAGAGGATTCTAGTGTATGACTGTGAGGCATATGATTCTTCATCCATCAGATGTAATTCCCCCAAACCCATTTACCTAGATTCAATGCATTCTTACATAACATTGGCATGATACAAGGAATCATGTCTCAAGATACCTATAAGTTTAGTTGCTTTGAAAGTACTGGATATATAAAAAAGTTTTACATTACATTATGAATTGAAAAAATCAACATTGTGTCATCATAGAACACACTCTTATCCCTAAGCCTATTCCTGTAGGATTATCATAATATACTTCCTCACATCCTAGGAAAAATAAAACCAAAGACAGGGGAGAGTTTAGATGCTCAGTAAGGATACAAATATAGCAAAAACAATCAAAAGTATGAATAAACATTTAAGGAAATGTATAAAACTAAAAAACAAGCCTTTTAAACATAAAATACAGCATAATATGGAAAATATAAATCATATAATTTCATTTAATTATTTACATGGATATTCGAGCAGAATAATCACATGTAATATAAATTGCTAATTTCATAATCACAGAATGCATAATGTTGGACATTATAATCACATAGTCAAGGCCTCATTCCAAGACTACAAATAAAATTTTGTCAATGCCTTGTTCCAAGATACTAGTTTGTCTCATGAGACCTACCAATACATCGAGGATCTATAGCAGGCTCCACCTATCACTTATTTGAATGAATTCCTCATATGAAAATATTGAAACATAACATAGACATTCATATTAAAAATAGAATATTAAATGTTAATATATTATCCATAAACCATGAATGGTATAAAAATAACACATCCACAGTCAAACATATAAAAATAATAATAAAATATGGAAGACTGTATCGTAATAAATTAACTTCAAATAAGAATAAAATCTGTCAAAGGATATTGATATAGATGAAATCATATCTATGTGATATAAATACCTCTTTATAATTTGAAATCATTTAAATGTCACGTAATTATAAAAAAAAATTTATTTTGAAAAAATTATTAAAATATTGTAAGGGAAGCTTCGAAGGTGTTATAACAGTAGAAAATAGCCTCTCCCACCGTATAAGTTAAAAAAACATTTTTTCCTTCATTTTTTGAAAAGTTCATAAAGAACCTTGTTTAGAAAACGATGAAAATATTCCTTTCAAACCATTTTATAAAAAGTAAAAAAAATTTATAGATGACATTAACCCATAGAATAGTAAATAGTAAAAATGTTTTGAAATACATTTTTGAGAAACACATATGTGGATGAAAAAGAGGTCCCAGTAGATACTCACATATAAAAAACCTCATATAATAAATAGATTGTAAAATTAACCCATAACTTGAACGTTTACTCGGTTTTAACCTCTTATATAATAGTTAAATCATTGTTATTAAATTATACAAGAACCACATACATAAATATAATATCATATATGATCTTCTAATATTGCTTTGTTAATAATATTTTAGTAGTATCATTGTTTTAGGTGTTAACTGATTCATTTTCCATTATATGTTTTATTATGTAAGTCATGTTTGTTATGAATTGGAAGTATTTGATTCATATCCAGAATAATATTAAATTCTAAAAAATATTTTTAATCATAAAATAAAAATTACTCTTGAATGGTTATGATGGGGAACGAATCTCATTGCGTTTGTGGAGATGGTAATCCGTACATACAAACGAGCGATAATATCATTATATTGATGGTGAAATCTTATAAAATTGGATGATATATCATATATAAAGAATAATTTCCATGTTAAATTTAGTATTTACATCAATTATACTCATTATTATACCCATCCAAATAATGGGGTTTGGAATAACAAACTACACCATGACGTGGAGACATAGGTCGTACATATGCACATATGGTGACATTATCATTCATAGGATGGATAGAATATTGAATATGATTGTAACATATGTATAATAATATCACATTATGTAGAGTTTTCTGGATTTATTATTATGGTATGTAAGCAACAAAGAAAGAGGAAGTGGAAGGAAAAAAGAACTTTGAAAGAGGTGATTAAATAATTAACTCTTCTTTGGGTGCTTCCTTTTGATATGATCAAAAGGGATCCCTAGGTTGGATTTATAATCAATGTAAGGCCTCTATAATGAAGTGAGGGTAGCAGGTAGGATATTTTTGCAGGGTTTGGCCTTGTCAAATGGCATTGGAGGTGTGATTTTGAGATAAGGGGAAGTACCCTTTTATAATAGAGGTGAGGGTCACTTTAAGAAAAGCATGAAATATTAATTTATTATACAATCATATTCTATTTATAATTGCTCCAAAATGATTTATTTCGATGAAAAGCAGGGTATGGGTTGAAAACCTCTCAGCCAATAGGTTTTAGATAGGTTTAGGTCTCCATATTAACCTTATATTTTAGATTTTCTTCTTAGTTAAATAGTTTAACTTTTACCATGTATTCGCGTATTATTAGAATAAATGGTTCATAAACATACTATAAAAAGAAAAGAGAACCCCAAGTGGTTCATTATTGACATATCTAACCTTGTATTTTTCCTTTCTGTAATGACTCGACCCAGATGCCTGGAGCTGGTGAATTATTTTATTACATTGGAAAGATTACAAGGAATCACGTCCCAAAGGACCGATCAGTTTAGAAGCCTAAGAAAATAGATTACATATATGAATGTTACATTACAATTTCTAAAATAAAACACAACATAAATAATCCATTTAGAACTCCATTACTCCCCTAGCTTAACCCTTCTAGTCAATCATTATATACTTCTTCACATACTAGGAAAAAGAAAACATAATAAAGGGGTGAGCTCTGTTGCTCAGTAAAGGGAAAAATATACCGGAAAATATCATAAATAAGCATAAACATTTAAGGTTGTGTATAAAACTAAAAAACGAATTTTTAAAATTAAACATCAACATAATATGGAAGTTATAAATCAGATAATACCATTTACTTATTCACATGGATATTATAATAGTCGAATAATCACATGTAATATGAATAACTAATTTCAGAATGATAGAATGCATAATTCCAGACATCATAACCACATTATCAAGGCCTCGTTCCAAGACATAAAATAAGATTTTTTCAAGGAATTTTGCTAAGGCACTAGTTTATCTCGTGAGACTTACTGATGAATCAAAGAGCGATCATAGGCTCCACCCATCACATACTATGTTAATACATTCCTAATATAAAAAGGTTGAAACATAACATAAACATTCGTATTAAAAATAACATATAAAATTTTAACTGTTTAACCACAAAACATGAATGGTATAAAAATAACACATCCATAGTCAAACATGACACAAAAACATCAATATAATATGGAAGATTTTATCATAATAAATCAACTTCAAACAAGTGTAAAATCTTTAAAAAGATGTTGACATAGATGAAATCAAAACCATTTGGGAGAAATTTCTCTTTCAATTTTGAAATAATTTAAAAGTTACATAATTATAAAAAAATAAATTTATTTGGAATATATTCTTATAAGATTTTAAGTGAAACATTTAAGGTGTTATAATAGTAGAAAATAGCCACACCCACAGAACACGTTAAAATTTATTACCTTAATTCGTCAAAAAGGTTATAAAGTACCTTGTTTGGAAAGCGATGGAAAAATTCCTTTCAAACTATTTTAAAAAAATTAAAACCAGGGAATAAATGAATTTAAACCATATTCTAGTAAATAGTAAAAAATTGAAATAAATTTGTAAGAAACACTGATGTGGATGTTAACAAAGTCCCAATAGATACTTAAGTATAAACAACCTCGGATAATTAATGAAATTGTAAAATTATCCCTTATGTTGTACTTTCCTTTGGTCGAAGGTACGTTTAACCTCCAATATAATGACCATAGTATGTTATTAAATTATACCAAAACCATATTAATATTTATTATATCGTACTTGATTTATTTGTAACTTCATAATACCCATTTAATAATAATTTCTATGTTAAAATAACATTTTGTGTAATAATAGCTTTCTTTATCGTATGTGTTTTTACATGTTATTCTTGATCGTATCACTTATATCATCATTTAATTGCTTCAGGAATGTAAAAAATTATTTTATGTATCATATATATTCATAATATAAATATTTATAATAGATAGATATATTTAATGGAATCATCGTTTATGGATATGGTAGGCCGAATGTACACATAAATGGTGTTTCCATTTTCATATCATATTGTACAGACGTAAGTGAATGAGATATATATAAACACACACACACAAACACATATATATATATTTCCAGTATCATTATTATGTCATATATTACATACTTATTAATAATATATATTTTTATAATCATCATTGAATAGGGAACATAGAAATTAATCTCATCGCGTCGTGGTGACGGTAATCCGTAAATACGAAAGAGCAACGATATCATTATATTGTTGGTGAAATATTATATAATTGGATGGTATATTATATATACAGAATTTGTAACATGTTATTTTTTATTATTTACATAAATTATACTCATTATTATACCCATCCATATAATGAAATTTTGAATAACAAAATACACCACGACATGGAGACGGTCAGCCATACATACCCATGTATGGTGAATTTGTCATCCATATGATAGATTGAATAATGAATATTGTTGTACGATATTTATAATAACATCTTAGTATGTATATGTTAATGGAGTTATTAATTTAGTATAGAAAATGTCAAAGAAAGAGGAAGTGGTAGAAAAAAAGAACATTGAAAGAGGTGATGAAGTGATTACCTCATCTTCGGGTTATTCAATTTGATTTGATCGAAAAGGATCCATAGGTCAGCTTATTATAAAATTAAATCCACTAGGTTGAAGTGGTGGTAGTTTTTTGGTTATTTGAGAAGGTTTTGGCCGAGCCAAATGAATTTGGAGGTGTGATTTAGAGAGAAGGGGAAGCACCCTTTTATAAGAGAGGTGAGGGGCACTTGGAAAAGATTGAAATATTAATTTATTATACAATTATTTTCGGTTTCTACCAGCTCCAAATTGATTTATTTAGAGGATATGTTGGGGATGCGTCGAAATTCCCTCAACCAGTAGGTATTAGAAAATTTTATCCCACCATATTAACCTTATCTTTTAGATTTAACCCTTAGTTAAATAGTTTAACTTTTACAATGTCTTCTTGTATTATTATAATACATGATTAATAAACATAGTATAAAATTCCTAGAGAACCAAAAGTGGTTCACTGGTGATATATATATCATTATATATGTCCTTTGTCTGAACCTTAGATTTTAAGGAATTTTATATCATTTAATAATATATTATTTTTTAGAACTCATTTATGTCTGATTTGACAATATTTAGTATTTGGTTTTTGTGAAAGTCATAAAAAGTTGATTACTTAGAAAAAAAATACATTAAATCAACATTAATATGTCATATTCACCTATTAAATTATTGGATGGAACCAAAATCTCAATTTGAATTTATTTTGATTTTTATAATATCAATTATTTTAATCTTTAATTATTAATGTAACTACTGCATCATCATTGTGTAATAAATAAATTTAATAATTTGACGACTAAAAATTATAAATAAAATACCATGATGTAGGAAGTATTTTTA
The DNA here is from genome assembly GCA_963277665.1 of Viscum album. Classification (NCBI taxonomy): domain Eukaryota; kingdom Viridiplantae; phylum Streptophyta; class Magnoliopsida; order Santalales; family Viscaceae; genus Viscum; species Viscum album. The sequence goes on from OY728155.1 coordinate 733,699,797, forward strand.
TCTTCTTAATTAATATTTATAGATTAATGTATCTTATGTATAACCCTATATTAAAAATAGTTTAGTTATTAAACATTGAATTTAACAGTTTTAACTCTTCTTTAAATAAAATAATAATAAATGTCTTAATCTAATCCAAGTGGACCAAAAGGATCATATTTTATTCCTTATATTTATTTTGGTCAAAATAAATTTATCTAATTGAATTAGGATATGTGTTAGGGTAATTATAATATCATGTTTACCATTACCAACACTATTTACTTTTAACCGTGGAAAATAAAATTCAAAAGTTACTCTTCACTAAGAAAATATTTTAATGTTATTGGAAAAAATATTAATTACTGATGTCAGTCGTGTCTCTCGGATTTTTGAAATTCAATTCACATAAGTAGTAAAATAATGTTTTATGAAAATTTGCAAATGTGCCTAGAAGGTGGGTAAAAGACATTAAAAGGATCAATTAAATTTAGTATATCTAATCTTATTATAAAATTACTGAAATAAATTAAATTGGACTAATATAGGTACTATGTATCTAATTTTACATTAAAATAAAATTATGTAGAAAAAAATTTATTTAAATAAATGACGTTTTTAAACAACAACGCAATGTTTTTCACTATTCATCAAAATTTTAACGTTTTTAGAAAAATACCAAAAATTCACTCAAAAATAATTTTGATATTCCAAATTTAAAAATGATTATATTTTAAAAAATTCATAATATATGATTTTCATTAATAGATTTAAAATTAATTCATATAGTCAAATATAGAAATCATGTTTTTTAAGAAGTAAAAACTATCAAACGATTGACATATGTTTTTGTACAATATAAATGCAAAATTACATCAAATGACCTAATTTATATTAAATAATAAAAATATAATCTGATTATACTTTAAAACCACTTAAATGCATAATCTGACTCTATAAATAATTTTGATTAAAGAAAGTTGTTTTCAATTAAAATTTTGAATATTTCACTATTCACCAAAACATGAATGTTATCAGAAAAGTACCAAAAAATTATCCAAAATAAATTTTATGTACCACATCTAAATAAGAATTTAATTTCATTAAATTGAATATATAAAAGTGTCAAATATTATATTTGAAAAGGGTTCTCTATTAAAAGGCGGTAAAATTTCATTTTTTGGAAACTACTTCTTTTATGTGAAAAAATGAATTTGTTATTATATTATTCTTAAGAAAGAAATAATATGGATTATGAAATTATATGGATTATATAAAATTCAAAATGTAGTTAATAATATTCCTAACTGCTTTTTGAATGTCTAGTTTTGTAAGTCATGGTGTGCTCGAACTCGGTGTTGTGTATAGTGCAAGTTGTTGAATTACTTTAAAGAAATAATGTACAATGAAATCTTGGGGTGTTACATTCTCCCCTCCTTAAATAAATTGTGTCCTCTCATTTGAAATTTTTCTTTGAATATAAAAGGTTTAAAATAGAAAATACCTTTACGGAAAACCCACATTGAAAATAGGGTTAATAACATTTAGTCTTAATTAGGGGGAAAGGGAAATGAAAAAGTCACCACCTAATAAGGAGTTCGAATAGGAGAATATTGGTGGCAATTATAGACACATAATTGGAGGAAAAAATTTAAATATATATAGAGAGTGATTTATTTCATTAATCACAATCAAGTGAACCATAAAGGGAAAAATTGAGGGCCTCAAAGCCATAAATCTAGGATGATTAAAAATATCATCGGTTTAACAAAACCTAATGTATTAGGATAAAAAAATTTAGATACTTTATTTTTTTGAAGAGGAGGGATTAATTTAATATCAAGATAAGAACTTAAGAAATAATACATGATTACACTACCTATCTTAATCATAATCTCTTCATTTGGTTGTGCTTCGATCTATTTTCACATCATCTTTTATACTAGGAAATTCTTGTTCAAAAATTATTTTTTAAAGCCTAATGCGCATTTGATAAATAAAAAGGTCTAAATGTACTTCCTTAATCCCTTATATGTTTACTGAAATCCAAATGGTTAGGTCAGAGTATCCAAAAAATTATACTTTTACATCATATAAAATATCACATGTTGAACTTACTCCATTTCAACATTTAAATTATCCAAAAATACTTATGTCCAAACTCAATTTCTAAAAATTTATATTGGAGGTAAACATAATGAAGATCTGTTTTTTCCACATAATAACATGTGAATAACTTCATCATGTATTTTCTTAAAACACAGTAACACCTTGAATTACCATAAAATCTTATTGAATATGTTCATTCTGTCTTATTTTTTATAGAATACTAGATATACTCCTTAAATCCAAAATTGTTGTAAAATCAATCAATGATTTAATATATTAACAATTAATTAGTTCTACAGTAGTCAATAATATCTAATTTATATTATCTAACTCAATTATATATTATTCCAAAATCATTATCTATGTTTCAGAAACATGATACTGGTTATATTTCCCCCAACCATATATTTTGCAAAATGGTTAATCGGAAACTATGTCACATTACTTGGTACCACAAAATCTAAAATTCTTAATGAAAATGTACTGTAGTACAATCCTTATATACATTATAATTCTTATAACTTGTACTCAAAAGAAACAATTCTTTAATGACATCATAATACCACCAATCATTCCTCTTCATCTGCAGTAGTATCATAACTTGATTATTATCCAATAACATCACTTGGGGTATACTCTAATGATTAGGACATTGATTCTCGTAGTGTCCCAACTCCTTGCAGATGAATCATTGTACATTTTAAACCTTTTTATTACCCTCTCAATCACAAACATTGTTTCCTTTTTCTCCACACTTATAAAAAACTCCCATCTTTTCAAGCACTTCCCAAGGAAATTATTTCCACAGTTATCACATATGGGAAAAATCCTTCTTTACCTTATTCCCATTATACATAATTTTCTATACCATCCTTTTCTTATCTGGATTCCCTTCAAATCCATACGAATGAAAGAATTCATTACATAACATATTAACATAGGATAATATTTCTTTATATGATGAGAATATGTGGGATTCTATTTCAATTATAAATGTTAGATTAATACCTTAATAAGTATGATCCTTCTTACTCTTTGGATCATGTGTAATTTGGGAGTTCTCATTCCTTCTATTGGGAGCCCATTCTAAATGATTAAATACACTTGTATAGATCATATAATAATTTATAATAAAAAAACATGAAAAATTCAAAACATTAATTGAATATTTTCGCACTTCTAGTATCATAATCATAAAAATGGTTTCTTTTTTGACAAATTTACTCCAAAATCCTTAATAATGGTTTGTAAAGAAAATTTGAATTATCCTAATCATATCTCCATGTATTTTCATAACCAAGAGTGCAGTAATTCCCATTTTCATGCACCAGTTCCCATTTAAGTCCAACTCAAAGCGGTGTTTTCGTGTTTTACCCATAGATACATCTATTCCAGTGACACCTCTACCTTCTCTTATCCATAAAGGGATGTATTTATTGGAAAAATCACATAAAATCTACATTACCAAAACTCTTGGATGTTCTTCTATAATAATCCTAAAAGTCTATATTAGGGTAGTGTTCTCTAATCAAGGTTTTTATAAATCTAGTTTCCATGGATTTTTCTAAACATATTTTTCTATAAACTAAAATAGCCCAACCCTAGAAGCCCATATCTAGTGAATTATTTTAATAAATTGACATGATTACAAGGAATGAAGTCCATAAGGACCGATCAATTTAACAGTCTTGGAAAATATATTACATATATGAACGTTACATTACATTTTCTAAAATAAAACTCTACATAAGTAATAATTTGAGAACTCCATTATTACCCTAGATTAACCCTAATGGTCTATCATAATATACTTATTCACATCTTGGTAAAGAGAAAACATAAGAAAAGGGTGAGCTCAGATGCTCAGAAAGGAAACAATATATTGAAAACTATCATAAATAAGTATAAACATTTAGGGAAATGTATAAGACTAAAATAAAATCCTTTTTAAACTTAAACTTAAGAATAATATGGAAATGATAAATCAAATAGTTCCATTTACTCATTCAAATAGATATTCTACAAGTCGAATAATCACATGTATTATCAACAACTAATTTCATAATGATGGAATGTATAATGCTGGACTTCATAACCACATATTCAAAGCATTGTGCCAAGAGTACAAATAAGATTTTGTCAAGGCCTTGTTCTAAGACACTATTTTGCCTCATGAGACCTACCGATGCATTGAGGAGATAAGGAACGCTACACCCATTACATACTATGTCCAATTCTTTCCTCATAAGAAAATGATGAAACATAACATAAACATTCATATTAAAACTAGCATATGAAATGATAATACTTTAACTATAAACAATGAATGGTATAAAAATAAAACATCCATATTCAAACATATCAATAAATTGTCAATATAATATATAATATTGTATCATAATAAATCAACTTCACACAAGTGTAAAATCCATCAAAGGATGCTGACATAGATGAAATCAAAATGATTTGAGAGAAATTTCTCTTTCTATTTTGAAATAATTTAAAATTTACTTAATTATTAAAGAAAACATTTATTTTGAAAATATTCTTATAATATCTTAAGGGAAACTTTGAAGGTGTTATAATAGTGGAAAATATCCCCACCCTTCGTATAAGTTAAAAAAATGCTTACCTTAAATTCGTCAAAAATGTTATAAAGTACCTTGTTTGAAAGTGATGGAAAGATTCCTTTCAATCCATTTTTTATAATTTCAAATGAGGGTATAAGTGACATTAAAACATAGTCTAGTAAATATAAAATAAATTTGAAATAAATTTTTAATAAACAATGATGTGGATGATAAAAAAGTCCCACTAGATACTTACATATAAACAACCTCAGATAAATAAAGAGATTGTAAAATTATCCATTACGTAGTACTTTCCTTCCATTAAGGGATAGTTTAACCTTATATATAATGACCATAGTATTCTATTTAATTTTACCAGAAACATATTCATATTTATGACATCATACTTGATTCATTTGGGACTTTATACTACCCCTTTAATAATAATTTCTATGTCAAAATAACATTTCGGGTAATAATTGCTTTCTTTATCGTACGTGTTTTAACTAGTTATTCTTGATCGTATCACATATATCATGATTTAATTTCTTATAGAATATAAAAAATTATTCATGTATCATATATATTCAGAATATAAATATGTATAATAGATTGATATATGAAATGGAAAACACCGTTTATGGAGACGCTAGGTCGTACGTACGCATAAATGCCGTTTCCGTTTTTATATCGTATTCAATGAAAGTAATTGAATGAGATATATGTATATATATATATGTATCTAGTATAATTATTATATCATATATTACATAATTATTAATGATATATATTTTTATAATCATCGTTGAATGGTGAACGTGGAAATAAATATTATCATGTCGTGGAGACTGTAAGTCGTACGTATGCATGAGCGACGATATCATACTATTGTTGGTGAAATAGTATGTAATTGGATGTTATATTATATATACAGAGTCATTAACATGTTATATTTATTATTTACAAAAATTATACTCATTATTATACCCATTAAAATACTAAAGTGTTGAATAACAAACTATACCACGACGTGGAGACAATAAGACGTATATATGCACGTATGGTGACTTTTTCATTAATAGGACGGATAGAATAATGAATATTGTTGGAAAATATTTATAATAACATCTTATTATATATAAGGTACTAGAGTTATTATTTTAGTATGGAAAATGTCAAAGAAAGAGGAAGTGGAAGAATAGAAGAACGTTGAAAGAGGTGATGAAGTAATAACATCTTCTCCAGTTTATTTCTTTTTGATTTGATCGGAACGGCTCATTAGTTTGTAATATGATCAAAGTAATGCCTCTAGGTTGAAGGGAGGGTAGTTGGGAGGATATTTGAGAAGGTTTGGCTGAGACAAATGGCTTTGGAGGTGTTATTGTGAGGGAAGGGGAAGCACCCTTTTATAAGAGAGGGGAGGGGCATTTTAGGGAAAGCTTGAAATATTAATTTATTCTAAAATTATTTTCGGTTTATAAGAGCACAAAATGTATTAATTTCAAGGATAATGTGGGTATGGGTCGAAATCATCGCAACCAATATGTTTTAGATAAGTTTATGTTACCCTAATCTTTTAGATTTTACCCGTAGTTAAACAGTTTATGTTTTACCATGACTTCTTGAATTATTAAAATAAACGGTTAATAAACATAGTATAAAATTCAAAGCGAACCTAAAGTGGTTCCTAAATGACATATATATCATTATATAAGTCTTTTAGATGAACCTTATATTTTTAGAAAAATTATATCATTTAATAATATAGTATTTGTTTTAAAAACTCATTTATGTCAATTTTGACACTATTTAGTATGTGGTTCTTCTGAAAGACATAACAAGTTGATTACTTCACCAAAAATACATTTAATCCACCGTAACATGTCATATTCACCTAGAAAATTCCTAGATTTATAAAAAGTACCGATTTAAATTTATTTTGATATTTATAATATCAACCCATTTAATCATTCATTATTAAGGTAATTATATCATCATCAATGTGTCATACATAAATTCAATTATTTAATTTCTAAAAATTATAAATAAAATACCACGATGTAGGAATGTTTTTTAGATTTCTAATGAATATTTATTGACAGATATATCATATCTATTATCCTATATTAAAAATGGTTTAGTTATTAAACATTGAATTTAACACTTTCAACTCTTCTTTAAATAAAATAATAATAAATGTTCTAATCTAATCCAAGTAGTCCAAAAGAATCATATTTTATTCATATGATTTATTTTGATAAATATAAAAACTTCCAATAGAATTAGGACATGTGTTAGTGTAATTATAATATCCTGTTTACCTTTAATCACCATATTTACTTTTTACCGTGGAAAATAAAATTAAAAAGTTTATATTCACCAAAAATTAGTTTCATTTTATTGAACCACATTTTACATACAGATTTCAACTTTTTCTCCAATATTTTTGAAATTGAATACACAGAAGTGGTAAAATTATGTTTTATGCTAATTTTCAAATGTTCCAAGAAGATGGGTAAAAGACTTTAAAAATTTCAATAAAGTTTTATATATCTAATCTTATTATAAAATGAACCCAATGAATTAAATTGGACTAATATATTTAATATGTATATATTTTGGCATTAAAATAAATTTTTGTAAAAATAATAATTTTTTATATAAAAGATGGTTTCAAACAATAACGTTGTGTTTCTCACTATTCGTAAAAAAATTGAATATTTTCAAAATAATAAAACAAATTCAACCAAAGCTAATTTTTACCTTCCAAACTCAAAAATTTGGTTTATTTTAGTATATTAAAAACATATGATTTTCATTAATTAATTTAAAATAAATTCCACTTGTCAAACACATAAAGTAGTTTTTTAAGATGTTAAAATTATTAGAAGATTGACATGTGTCTATATACATTTTAAATCTGAAATTACATTCAGTGACCTAAATTATATTAAATAATAAAAATAAAATCTAATTATACTTAAAAACCACTCAAATGCATAATTTAACAATATAAATTATTTCTATTAGAAAATGCTCTTTGCAATTAAAATTTATTATTTCTCACAATTCATCAAAATACGAATGTTATCAGAAAAGTAACAAAAATTTATTCAAAATAACTTTTTATGTCCCCCATCTAAAGAATAATTTAATTTCATTAAATTGAATATATTAAAGTTTTAAATATTGGATTTAAAAAGGCTTCTCCATTAAAAGGTAGTAAAAGCTCATTTTTTTTAAAAATATTTCTTTTCTCTGAAAAGAAAGAATTTTTTCTTATATAATGTATAAGAAACACATAATATGGATTCTTAAATTATATGGAGTATATAAAATTCAAAATGCAGTTAATACTATTCATAACTTCTTTTTGAACGGCTAGTTAGATAAGTCATGGTGCGCTCGAACTCGGTGTTGTGTGTTACACAAACTATTGAATTACTTTAAAAAGATATTGTACTATTAAATATTATAGTTCTAGGCATTGGACTAACCTTTGAATTATTTTAATATATTATCAATTAATAATAATTTCTTTATTTTAAAAACTCATTTATGTCAATTTAGTCACTGTTTAGTTTTGGTTTTTGTGAAAATCATCCAAACATGATTACTTCGAAAAAAATAAATTAAATCAATCCAAACATATCATATTAACCTATAAAAATAGTGGAATGAATAAAAATTATCAATTTACATTTATTGGGATATCTATAAAATCAATTATTTAAATCAGTCATTAATAAGGTAATTATTACATCATCATTGTGTCATAAATAAATTTAATTATTTAATATCTAAAAATTACAAATAAAATACCACAATATAAAAATTAATTTTATATTTCGAATGAATATTTATAGACATATTTTTCTTATGTATAACTCTATATTAAAAATGGTTTAGTTTTTAAATTTTGAATTTAACAATTATAACTCTTCTTCAAATAAAATAATAATAAATTTCCTAATCTAATCCAAGTGGACCAAAATGGTCGTATTTTATTCTTAATTATGATTTTAGTCAAAATATATTTATGCAATAGAATTAGTAAATGTGTTAGGGTAATTATTATATCAATTTTACCTTTAATTACCCTATTTACTTTTAACCGTGGTAAATAAAATTCAAAAGTTAATATTCACCTAAAATTATTTTCATCCTATTGAATCTCATATTAAATACTATTGTCAATAGTTTCTATCAGATTTTTTATATTTAATTCATAGATGCAGTAAAATCATGTTTCATGCAAATTTTCAAGTGTCTAGAAGATGGGTAAAAGACTTGAAAAAACAAAATAATGTTTTATACATCTAATATTATTATATGATGACTCCAATTAATTATATTGAACTAATATAAGTATTTTTTATCTCTTTTTTACTTTAAAATAAATTTAAATAAAAATAAAAATAATTTAAATAATATTCACTTTTAAACAATAACAAATTGTATTTCACTATTCATAAAAAAATTGAATATTTTCATAAAAATACCAAATATTCTCCCTAAGATAATTTTGATATTTAGAATCCAAATGAAGTGAATTTTAAAAAATAAAATTTTAAAAATTTTAAAAAGTGGGAATTACTATTCATAATGACTAGTTGGATTGGTCGTGGTGTTCTAGAACTTGAAGTTGCGTACAACGCAAACTATTGCATTATTCAAAGAGAAGCGCACATCGGAAACTTGGGGTGTTACATTATTCAATCCATAAAATATTTTCATCCTCAAATTTCTAATATATTAGTTCGTAAAAAGATTCGGGTGGTTCTTCATCATATGTTCCTTGATTTCCCATGTTGCCTCTTCCATTTTATGGTTTCTCTATAGAAAGTTTACCAGATGAGTTGTCTAGTTTCTCAACACTTGTTCTCTAGTATCAAGAATATTTATGTGCTCTTCGCAATAAGGAAAATCGGGTTCCTATTCTATTTCATCATAGGTAAGTAAATGTGTTGGGTCGAGAATGTATTTTCTCAATAGTGATACATGGTACACATCCTGATCTTTGGAGAGACTTTGCGGCATTTACAAATGTTAAGTTAAAACTCCATTTCATTCAAGAATTTATAAAGGTCTGATGTACCTGGAACTTAATTTACCCTTATTACCGAATCATACAACACCCTTCCTTAGAGATAATTTCAAGAAAACATGATCTCCTACTTGAAATTCCAAATCCATCCTTCGGTTATCAACATAGATCTTTTGCCTACATTGATCTATTTTGATGTGGGTTTGCATAATCTTACCCTATTCCATTGTTTCATCAACAAGTTCTAGGCCTTCAAATTTTCTTTCACCAACATCATCCCAACAAGTTGGTGTGCGACATCTCTTTCCATATAATGCTTTATATGGTTCCATCTAATTACATGAATGGAAGTTATTGTTATATGAAAATTCTATCAAAATTAATACTAATCCCACATAACTTGATTGTCATTTGAGCAAGATCTCAACATGTATTCTAAGGTTTGAGTAGTCCGTTCTGATTTCCCATCAGTTTGAGGGTGGTATGCTGTGCTCAAATGATGTTCAGTATCTAGGGATTTCTGAAGACTTTAATAGAATAATGAAGTGAAATGGGGATAACGATCAGAAAGAATCAATAGGGGTACACCATAAAGTATTACAACATCATTACTATATAATATTTCTAAATGCTCAAGTGGTTAATCTTATCTTATAGCAAGAAAATGTGCTGACATGGTATGATGATCAACAATGACCCATATTGCATCATTACTTATAGGTGTCTTTGGTAGTCCCATGAAATAGTACATCATAAGATCATCCATTTTCAACTTAGGTATAGGAAATGGTTGCATGACTCCTCTAGGATGTTGTCTTCCAGCCTTCAATTGTTGACAAAACCATATATCTTGACACATAATCAGCAATCTACCTCTTCATTTTGTCCCACCAAAAATGTTCCTTCGAAAATCTATACATCTTAGGGATATTAGGGTGTATAGAGAAATTAGATCTATGAGCATCATCCCAGAATTCCCTTTTTAGAACTGGTATATCAGGAACATAATGTCTCTTCCCAAATTTCAAAGTTCCATCTTTATATACTAAGTTTATCATTCCCCCATTATTCACAGTGTTAATTTTATTTTGAAGCTCCTCATATTCAATATGAGAACTTTTTATCCTTTCTAGTAAAGTTAGAATGGAATCCATTTAGAAAAGTACCTATGATTCACATTCCATGATTATTCCCATATCCATCGTTACTATATCCATGACCCTAGGATCCCTTTCAACTCTCATATTTTTTAGAACTCCATGATCCTTTCTTCTCAAAGAATATGCAACGTTTTTTTCTTCCTCGAGTGGTAGTGTATTCTGAAATCAAAATCATTGAGTATTTCAAGTCACCACCTTTGCCTAATGTTGAGTTCTTTCTATGTGAAAATATAATTCAAAATCTTGTGATCGGTATATATCTCAAATTTTTCACCATAGAGATAGTGTCTCCATATCTTCAATGCAATGATTATCGATTATAACTCAAGATCATGAGTAGGTTATTTTTGTTCATGAATGTTTAGCTACCATGATGTGTAGGAAATGTCTCAATCATTCTGCATAAGGATACAACCAAGTCCATTCTTTGGAGAATCACTATAAATAACAGAAACATCATTCCCTGACAGTAGAGTCAATATAGGAGCATTGACTAATCTTCCCTTCAGTTATTCAAAATATTCTTCACAATCTTTTTTCCAAACAAATTTAACCCCTATACATGGGAGCTGGGATAATGGGTTATCCAATGGGGAAAAATTATGGATGAAACACTAAAAATAACCTACTAAACTAATAAAACTGCATACCTCAGTTATACTCTTCGGTGCTGGCCATTCTTATATTTCTCTTGTCTTAGATGCATCAATATAAATTCAATCTTTAGAGACAATATGGACAAGAAAATAAATCTCTTTAAGCTAGAATTCACACTTTCTAAACATCCCTTATAATACATTTCTTCTATGAGTCTTTAGAATAGTGTGCAAGTGATTTTCATGATATTCATAGATTTTTGAGTATTCCAAGATATCATCAATAAATACCACTAAAAATTAATCATGGTATTCCTTAAAAACTCTATTCATTAGATCCATGTAGACATAGGTTGAATTAGTCCGTCCAAAAGGCATTATTGTAAACTCATAATGCCCATACCTCATACAACATTCTGTCATCTGAATATCTTCCTTCTTCACACACAACTAATGATATCCAGATCAAAGGTCAATCTTTGAAAAATATTGAGCTCCATGAAGTTGATCGAATAAATCATCAATAAATGGCATGGGATACTTGTTCATTATTTATATAGCATTGATCTCCCTGTAGTCAATGCATAACATCAAAGATCCATCTTTCTTCTTAACAAAAAGAATAGGGGTTACTCGTGGAGAAACACTAGGGTGAATAAATCCTTTATTATTAAATTCCTCTAGTTGTTTCATTAGTTCCACTAATTCTATAGTGGACATTCTATATGGAATCTTCAATATGGGCCTTGAACCAATAATTAAGTCATTTGAAAACTCAATTTCTCATTTTGGAGGATGTCCATGTAAATCATCTAGAAACACATCCACATATTCTTGAATAATATGTAAATCCTTTATTTGAACATTATTTTCCTCACCCATTGTTATTTCACTCCCTTCCTCCCCAATAAATGAATTTAGAAGAGCTAATGGGGGTGGATCTAGATAAGAATATGATGGTGACATTTCTTCTATAAAGATAAGGTATTCTTTATCATCATCAGAAATTGTAACATCCTTCTTCTTACAATAAATTTTTTCATCATGGTCTGAAATCTAATCCATACTGAGGATTATTTCGTATTCAATCAAGGGTATCACTATAATATCAGCATATGAAGTACCTTTATATTCAATAATGGCAACTTATTGACAAAACATTGTTGCAATGATACTTCCCGTATGAGTTTTTACTAACAACTCCCTTGTTATGCAAAATTAGAAATATCTAATTTTCTTAACAAACTAAGAAGATATGAAACAATTTGATGATCTAGAATCAAATAAAGCATTGTCTCAATTTTAAGAAATCATTAAATTACCTACCACCACGTCATTCGGAGTTTCAACCTCATCAGTATTGATCATATATATGTCGCCATTCTCCGTAGTCTTTTTCGGAGATAATTTTACTTGGAGCATAGGAAATTTATTTTCATAATGCTCCATTTCTCTACAATTGTATAATTCAACATTGATATCCACATTTTTTCCCTTTCAATAACGAGCTTGGTGGCCTTTTTCACCACACTTGAAATAGACCCTCATTCCCTTTAGGCGAGAACTGGGGTGTTTCTTTCCAAATTTACTATAGGATGTAAATTCTACTTTTCCCTTATTACCCTTATTTATATTTCTAGATTGTTTAGTAGATCTCTTCTTCTCTTGATTTTCTTTAAAGTCATAAGATTTAGAGAATTTCTTTTCTCCCTTGATATCACATGAGACTATATCTTCGTATGATGAGAAGGATTGTGAAACTAATTCTCGATTGAGAAATGGTTTTAACCCATTAATGAATCAATCAATAATAATCCTTAAGTTACATATATAATTTTCTCCATTCCTTGATAACCATGTATTGTTAGCCTTGTACTTTGTGACATTATCATCCTCTTTTTTCCTTAGACTCAGAAATTGTCTTTCAATATCTGCTCGATGGTCATGAGAAATTATTTTCTAAAGAAAAGATCAATAAACTCCCTCTATTACATATTTTATACTTCTTTATCCTCTTTTGTGTTTTGAATTAATGAACACCATTTATCTGCATCTCCTGTGAGGTGATAAACTGCCATGAAAACTTTTTCCCTTTCGCTACTCCCCGAATCATGAAATATTTTCTCTAAAGAACTTATCCATTGCTCAGATACAAATGGTTTTTCAGTCCCATTGAATGTTGGTGGTTGTTTCCTAATGAAGTGGTCTATCATTGATCCTCCTCTTGGTGGATCAGGGTGCTCTATACAGGTAAGGTTATTTTTCATAACCTGAGTGAGTTGTCCTAGCATAGTTATAAGTTGTTCAACACTGGTTTCATCACCAGGTCCACTATAATTATCTTGAGTATGAGGTAAATACCTACATGGATTACGTGCATTGATTTAGTTTCCATTTCTTCTACTAGGAACCATTTCTAAATAATGGCATACATTATATTAGTTTATGAATCACAATACATAATTCCAAAATTGTAAAACACTTAAAAATAAATTAAACAGTTTATGGATATAATCCCAAATCAAAAAAATGTTTTCTTGGAGGAAGTATTTACTCATAAATCGTTCATAATGGGTTGTAAAGAAAATTTACATTATCCTAAGCATATCCCCCAGGAGTGTCATAACCAAGAGTGCATCAAGGACCATTTTTGCGTACCAGGATACCCCAAGTCATGACTGAAACTACTTGTTAGAGTTTTCACTCCAAAGTGCATCTGTGCCAAAGATGCCTTTACCTACTCGTTTCAGTACATGGATGCATTTCTTAGAAAATTCACAAAATATCTACATTTCCAAAATTTTAGGAATTTCTTCTATAAATATCCTCAAACTCTATCTTAGGGTAATGTTCTTTAATCAATGTTTTTCTAAATCTAGTTTCCAAGGTTTGTACTAAACTTCCTCTAATACAAACTGTAACGCCCCTAACCCTAGTTACCCAGAGTCTATGAATTATTACATAACATTGGAATTTTATAATGAATCATGTCCCAAAAGTCCAATCACTTTGGTATCAATCTAAGTAATAGATACATACATACGTTTTACATTTCATTATGAATTAAAAAACCACATTGTGTCTCCATAGAACACCCTCACATCCCTTATCATATCCCTATAGTTTAGTCATAATATACTTCTTCACATCCTAGGAAAAATAAAACATAATAAAGGGGTGAGCTCATATGCTCAGTAAGTATAACAATATAGGGGAAACATTAATAATTAAGAATAATAATTTAAGGCAATTTAGACGTCTAAATCAAAAACCTTTTAAACATAAACTTCAGCATGATATGGAAATGATAAATCCAATAATTCCATTTACTTATTTACATGGATATTCTACTAGCTGAATAATCATAGGAAATATCAATAGGTAATATCATAATGATGGAATGCATAATGTCAGAGATCATAACCGCATAGTCAAGGCCTTGTGCCAAGAATACAAGTATGATTTTTTCAAGCCCTTATTCCAAGACACTAGTTTGTCACATGAGACCTACTGATGCATCGAGGAGCTATAGAGGGCTCCACTCATAACATACTAAATCTAATTCATTTTTCATTTGAAAATGTTGAAACAAAACATAAACATTCATATTAAAACTAGCATACAAAATTTCAATTCATTATCCATTAACCTTGAGTGGTATTAAAATATCACATCCACATTCAGACATATCAAAACAACTTCAATAAAATATGGAAAATAGTATCATAATAAATTTAACTTCAAATAAGCATAAAATCCGACCAAAGATGTTGAAATAGATGAAATAAAAAATTTTTGAGGGAAAAATATCATTATATTTTGAAATTATTTAAAAGTCATGTAATTATAAAAGAAAAAAATTATTTTGAAAATATTATTATAAGAATTTAAGGTACAGTTTGAAAGAGTTGTAATGGTGGAAAATAGAGACACTCACCTTATAATTTAAAAAACACTTTCTTTAATTTATTGAAAAGGTCATAAAGTACCTTATTTGGAAAAAGACAGAAAGATTTATGTCAATACATTTTATAAAAAGTAAAAAAAAGGGTATAGATGACTTTAACCCATATTCTGGTGAATAGAAAAAATGTTTTGAAATACATTTTTAAGAAACAAATATGTGGATGATAAAGAGGTCCTAGTAGTTACTCACATATAAACAACCTCAGATAAAAAAGTGATTGGAAAATTAACACTAAAATTGTACTTTTCCTTGGTCAAGGGTATATTAACCTCTGGTATAATAGTTAAATAATTTATATAAAGTTATAAAATAACCACATACATAAATATAATATCATATATGATCTTCTAATGTTGAATTGTTAATAATATTTCGGTAGTATCATTGTTTCAGGTGTTAACTGATTCATTTTCCTTTATATGTTTTGTTACGTAAGTCCTATTTTTTATGAATAGGATGTATTTGATTCATATAAAGAGTGACATTAGGTTCTGAAACATTATTTTTAAACATAAAATAAAATATATTATTGAATATTTATGATGGGGAATGAATCTCATCGCGTTCGTCGAGATGGTAATCCGTACGTACACCCCAGCAACAATATCATTCTATTGATGGTGAAATAGTATATAATTGGATGGTATATCATACATACAGAATCATTTACAAGTTATATTTATTATTTAAATCAATTATACTCATTATTATTCCCATCCAAATAATGAGGTGTTGAATAACAAACTACACCACGACGTGGAGGCAGTAAGCCGTACATACGCACGTATGATGACTTTTTCATTCACATGATAGATAGAATAATGAATATGGTTGTTCCATAATTATAATAACATAAAAATATGTAGAAGGTCCTAGATTTATATTTCTGGTATAGAAACAACAAAGAAAGAGGAATTGGAAGAAGAAAAGATCTTTGAAAGAGGTGATGAAATAATTACATCTTTTTCAGCTGAATCATTCTGATTTGATGAAAAGGGCTCCTTAGGTAGGATTTTTGATCCAAGTAAGGCCTCTAGGTTGAATGGATTGTAGTTGGGGGGATATTTGTGTAGGGTTTGGAAGATATAAATGTTTTTGGAGGTGTGATTTTGAGAGAATGGGAAGTACCTTTTATAAAAGAGGTGAGGATCACTTTAGGGAAAGCGTGAAATAATAATTTATTATAAAATCTAATTATGTTTATAATGGCACCAAAAGGATTTATTTATAGGATAAGGTGGGGATGGGCTGAAAAACTCTCATCCTATAGGTTTTAGATTGGTTTAGGTCAGCATATTAACCTTATATTTTTTATTTAACTCTTAGATAAATAGTTTAACATTACCATGTATTCTTTTATTATTATAATAAATGCTTAATAAACTAACTATAAAAATCCATTATAACCCCAAGTGGTTCAATATTGACATATCTAACCTTATATAAGTCTTTGGTAGAAAAATATATTTTTTGGAATATTATATCAATTAATAATATAGTTTTTTTTGAAAACTCATTTATGTTAATATTGACAATATTTAGTATTTGGTTTTTGTGAAATTCAAGATATATGGATTACTTCGAAAAAAAATATTAAACCAATCAAAAAATGTCATATTATCAAATAAAATTAGTTTAATTCATTAAAAGTCTCAATTTACATTTATTTGGATATTTATAACTTCAATTATTTTAATAGTTCATTGATAAGATAATTTCAACATTATCATTGTGTCATAAATAAATTTAATTATATAATGTCTAAAAATTATAAATAAAATATAATTATGTAGAAATATTTTTAGATTTATAAGGAATATTTATAGTCGAATTTATCTAATTTATAACCCTATATTAAAAATGGTTTAGTTATTAAACCATGAATTTAACACTTTTAACTCAACTTAAAATTAAATAATAATAAATTTCTTAATCTAATACAAGTGGAAAAAAGGATCATATTTTATTCCTAAGGTTGATTTTGGTCTCAATACACCTATCCAATAGAATTAGGACATGTGTTAGTGTAATTATAATATCATTTTTTCCTTTAATTTCTCTATTTACTTTTAACCGTGGTAAATAAAAATCAAAAGTTACTATTCACAAAAAAATAATTTCATCATATTGAACCAAATTTTACTTACTGATGTCAACTGTGTATCTCAGATTTTTGAAACTCATTTGACAGAAGTTTTAAAATTTCATTTTATGCAAATTTTTTAATGTGTCTAGAAGGTGGGTAAATGGAGGTAAAAAATTCTATAAATTTTTATACATTTATTCTTATTATAAAATGACTCAAATTAATTAAATTGATCTAATATATATATTATGTATATATTTTTACATTAAAATAAATTTAAATATAAACAATAATTATTTAAATAAAATCCAGTTAAAAACAATAACGCATTGTTTTTTTACTATTCATCAAAAATTTAATGTTTTTAGAAAAATACCGAAACATCACCCTATGACAATTTAGATATTCTAAATCCAAAAATGAAATACATTTTGAAAAATAAAATTTTTAAAATTTGAAAATGTAGGTATTACTATTCGTAATGGCTAGTTTGATTGGGCGTGGTGTGCTAGAACTCGAAGTTGCATATGACACAAGATATTTCATTATTCAAAGAAAAGTGTACCTTGGAAGATTTAGGTGTTACATCAGAGCCCCAGCCTCAGGTCTCGAGTTTAAGCTCATGCACAGTCAGGGTGTTAGTGGAACGTGATACCTTTGAGTGGTTCATTATCTTTCGTCTTATAAAAGAGACATTCAAGGCTTCATTTTTCATGTCCGGTTGTTGTAAGTTCATCTACAGTTTTGATAATGTGATTAACTTTTTCTTTGGTAATCATAGTAGTTGAGTTCTTCTAAATTTGGTCTCTTGAATCATTTTTTTCTTCATAAAACAGAAATTGGCTTCTGTGAGGGTTGGTTCAGGTTTTATTAGTGGTCATTTGGAGATGTGAGTGTTGAGGTTTTTTTGCTTGGGTCGAGAGTTCCATGTTTCAGTGGATGCATTGTATCACTCGTACTATGGGAGTGGGATATGTTGGGAGTTTTAGATTGGTGTGGGGAATTCCTAGTTTTGTATGTGTTGTTATAGAGAGCTCCTTCGTCCTGGTGCCAGGGTATGCGGAGTTGCATTGTAATGGGATTTCAGTTTAAGTCATGCCGGTGTGACTTAGTTGTGTGGGGAAGTTGTGGGGGGTCAATTTGGGGGTTCCCTTCATCCTGGATGTGGTGAGGGTTTGTTTTGGTTAATGTGGAGAGGGAAAGAGGTTTTTTGGGATCCCAGGTTGTTGGGTTGCTCTGTAGAAGGTTTCTCATTTATGTCTAGGTGGAGTTGTTTTGGTTATGATATTTCCATGTTAGCAGAGTTTTTATGGTGGAGAGAACCCCTCAAGTTCCCTTGTTGTCCTCGAGTGGTGAGTTCATCTTGATCAGATATGTGTGACTTGTGGGATCAATAGTCACCACAATCATCATGGTTTCTCTTAGCTTTGATTAGACACAGACTCGAATTTTAGTTAACTTTCAGATTGGTGACTTTCTGGGGGAAGAAAGCCTTAGTGGTTGGGAGAATTGTCACACCCCGACTTCTAACACTCTTTTATTTTATTCTTTTCTCAGTGTTGTATATTTTAGTCAAATTTTGGGTTTGGGTCCCAGTTTGAAATTTTCAAATGGGAAATTTTTAATGGGTTTCAGGCCGCAGGTGACCGTGTGGGGACCACACAATTACCCAGTTTTTAAAATGAATAAATTAAATTAAAAGAGGGAAAAAATAGTAAAATGATATGAGTAAAAATAAATGGTAAATGTTATAATAATAATAATATTTTTTTATTAAGAATATTTTTTTTTTCATTAATGTTAATCTTATTAGTATGACTGCTAATTTTTTTAAGATTATTATTTTTATTATCATTATAGTATTATAATTATTATGATGTTTAGTTTGTTTTATTATTATTATTATTCTTAATTTATAATGTTTCCTTTATCATAATTCTAACCTACCCCTTCACCACGCACCCCCTCTCCCCTTTGATCATCGCGCCCATGTCGTCCACCATTCTCTATGAGACCCGCCTCCCATGCCGACAACTCACCTTCCAACTAGACTTCCTCTCTGGTGCGGCCTCATCTGACGACACCCCTCTCCGAAGTGAAACACCCCCATTCGGACTCCTCTTCGGTGCACAACACCACCAACACCTGAACCCCTACCTCTCCAGTGTCACATCCTCTCCGGTTGACACTTTTCTCACTAGTGTCCTCCCCACTTTAGTCGCACCTCCCTCACTGGTTCCCCTAGTGTGATTTTTATCAATTTTATGTGGTTTTATTTACCTTGGACGTACTCAAATTGTTAGGGTTTATTTTGGTCTAATTTTATTTTGGTACTATGTTGTGTGGTTGGTCCCTGAGGTCTCACTTTCTTTTCCGTTGAAGTTTCGTGGCATTCCCACAATGTCACAGAAGGAGTTTCCACACCATTGTTTTTTGGAGAAATATATTGGTGCTTTTGTTTCTTAAAATATCAATTTAACATGATTTTCTACTTAATGATATAATTAATTATTCCATTATTATTCTTATGGATTATTATAACATGTTAAAAATATTTTTTTATGTGTTTCTTATTTATTTTTATGCATGTTAATGCGCAATTATTTTAAATCACTTAGGGAATTTATTATTATGTTTTCTAGAGAGTATAAATTGTTAAAATTATATTTCGAAGTTAATATTCAATTAATTCTATGTAAAAAGGTGTCAAGTGTATTGGATTAAATTTCATTTGGATTTTAATAGTGAAATTATAATTTTTATGTAGTGATAAATATATTTCGGAAGTGTTTTTGACTTGAGTATATGATGACAGTTGGTTTTCTAAAGCACATGGTTATGTCTTCATGTGTTCCTCATGAGGTTACTTCTTAGAATTGTTTTTATGATTATAAAAAATTTGTGAAATGTGTTTTCAAAGGCACATGAGATGTGAGTGCATTGATAGTGTTTTTTTACATTGGGGTTTCAGGAATTAATTAATTAATGGTAAATGAATTTGAAAAATGGTTTTTTGTGTCTCTTGGAATGTTTGTTGTATAACTAGATGTTGAAACACCCATGGGGGAATTGGTGCCCACATGGAAGTGTCATCAATGGAAGGTGATGCTTTAAATTGGTTTTTCATTGAAAACTATATTTCATAAATGATTCATGTTTTCCAAATAATGATGGTCCATCTAGGTCAATTAATTTGAACTTGGGTAGCTCCTTGGTGGTGCGAAAAAACACATAAAACGGTACTCATGTGTAAATATATATAGTTATATATCATATCCTTTCACATATTCCCTCATGGAACATGTTATATGTTTAATGGAATAAGGGTGTGTATATATATATATATATATCTGTGTGTGTGTGTGTATGTGAATCTATGTGTGTGCTAGTATGGGCTTTTTTCTTTGGATGGTTCAAGAGACGAAGTGTCTCGGCTTGGTCCGATTCCTTCTTTGAGGTAGGTTTACCTATTAATTTTCCATTCAATTAAAGAATTAATGGTTTCTTACATTTTTATCCTTTATTTAATGTTAGTTATAAATTTATGTTTTTTGAAAATTTATTTTTGTGAAATAATTAAATACCCTCTGTGTATTTGAATTTCATGAAACAGTTTTAGAAAATGAGCTTATTTGTGTTTCTGGAAATTCACCTTTGGCTTTTGAAAATACTTTTTATATTTAAAATTTTGATTTGAGTTTCTTAAATGGGTTTCCATGTGTGTTTTGGTTTTCAAAAGTGGCGTGTTGGTACTTCTGGAAATGGGTGGGTGTTGAGTGATTGGATAAGGCCCATTTGGAACTTTAATAAAGCAAATTTTTTTGAAAACTATCTTTAAGGTGACTTAGGGGTAACCTTGCAATATATGTTGATTGTCTACGTTGTTGTGTGTGATGTTCGTGCATCGTGATTTGTTTCTTTTTCAACATTGTTGAATCACCCCTCTATTCCTTTAGTACTCGGCATGGGAACCTGGAATAGTAAGTGAATTTTCTGAGAATGATTAATGCACTAGTTTAGATTACACACTGGAAAGTGACCCAATGTACAAACATTTCTCTACTAGAGGACTGGGTCCCTTAGTTAGTCCAGGTAGGGAAACACCGAGCGTTTTGGCGTAATGATGTCATTCAGTAGGGAGTGCCTTCAGGATGTGTCACATGTATATTATGTTCTAGAATATTCAAAAGATCCTAGGTTCTCCTATGTATTTTGGCACTTAGTTTTCAATGGAATGTGACTATAGTTCCTTTTTTGGGAAGTTATTAATGTGCTCTATTTTCCATTTCCCCTATTGTGTGGTTGCTGACCATACTTCCTTGTGTAGTGTAACCTCTTTGATAAAGTGATGAGTTGTTTTGAAAATCTTTATAAAAACATCTTAAGAATGTTTTCCAGTTTCTTTCATTCTTTTTAAGTGAAAACAAACTTCCTTTCTCTCTAAAATGTTAATATCTTTTTGATGAACAAGAACACATTTTTAAATGAAAAAAGAAATGGATTGTGATTTATTTTAAAACAATTTCTAAAAACATAGTTCAATACACTGTATTTCAAACTTGAAATGGATGGATCGTTTATATAAGGGAAATACTTATTATAATAGATTTTTGGGGCATTTATACTGATTTTTAATAATCTTTCCTATAGTTTTATCTTTGTTTCGAGCTTTGGGTGTTGTGCCTTTCTTGGATTCGGTCCCCATGGCATGGTATTGGATTGAGTTTGATGGTTGTACATAGAGTCACAAATAGGTATGTTCAACATTTTTTCTCATTTCTCATAGTTTTAATTTTCATTTTTTAGTTTTTTATTTTTTATTTTCCTTTTATTTATGGGCCAAATCGATTCCATCTGTTTAATCACGATGTCTGACACTAGTGGCCAGCCCGTAGGGATCGGGTACGCACTTCCGGCCATGTCACAGGCTGGACCGGGTGACTGATTTAGGGTCGACTTGGGTTGGTTCAGGAAAGGGATGTTATAGAATCATAATACACTCATGATATAAAATAATAATACAAAACAAGTTCATTGTAATCAAAACTTCCAAATTAATCCAAACTTTTATCTTTAAAATTTTATGTAATGATTTTTCCTAATGGTATATAAAAAAAATCATTATAACATTATTTATTAGTCTGAGATGTCACCAATAATATATATTTACAATTATATATATTTAACCACATTTCAAATGAAGATCCATTCATGTGTACAAGTGAACCTTTCATGAAAACAAAGAAAAATTTCACTTCCAAACAATGAATTTAAACTCTATAACTCATCCAAATGCCAATAAAAGTGGTTTATAAAACCATAATAAATCATTTTTATGTATAAAAAGTTCTTTAATTATTAATTAATGATTCTAATTTCATTATAAAATACATTAATGTGGAGACACAAGGCTGGGAGAAATTCTTAAACATAACTCTCTTTCTTTGGGGTTTCCATCTTTAACCCATTTTCAGTATGAATATTACATAAAAGAAATTTAATCCTCATTATCAAAAATTTTCTTGGGTATACACTTTTTCTGATTGATTTTAAGAAAAACCCAATGTTTTTCAAAAGTAATCTTCTTTCAAATAAACACAACCTTTTTACTTCTCGAATATTGTTTCATTCTTCACTCATGATTAATTGTTTTATGTCAAGAATTATATTCCCACTTTATTTTTGGAACCAAATGTTTTTTGAATTTATGATTTATTATGTGAAACCAATTTATTTCCATGGGTTATTTTACATTCAAATTTACATATTTTTTATTTTACCTGAATGATAATGTAAATTTTATGATGTGATTGTTACACCTGGAATTATGCAGTGCTCTAATGCATTGGGTAATGTGATGAGACTCATGAGTTAAATAGAAATGACGTGTGAACATGATGTTGGAACTGTTCAGAACCATGTGTGGTAGTTAAACACTAAGACTTGATGTTTTATTTTTATGCATTCCAACATTACATGATTTTATATAATTTATGTTAGATTGTGCTCACCCCATTTAACCTTGATTCATGTACTTATCTTTCCCCTTACTGGGTTTTTAGATCATCTATTTTTGGTGAAGATCCTCAGGTGATGACATGTACCATGTAGTACATAAGGGATGATAAGAATCTAGACAATGAGGAATTAAATATATGTTCTTTAATGTTGTAAATGTTAGGTATGGTCCATGTTTTCCCAAGACACTAAACATTTAGATCCTTATTGTGTAATATTTTATACTTTTTATAATTGAAATTATTTAAAATTAGGTTATGAAAAGACGAGTCACTATAGTTGGTATTAGATGCACATTTTAGTTAATTTGGGAATTAATATTAGAGAACCTTAGTGAGAACCCTAGAATGAGACCCAGTATATGTAAGTACACATGATGTTTTTCTAAACATAGGGATCTCATATGATCTGATTTGAGTTTTAATTTCAAAAATTAATTAATTATTTTTTCATGACATGTGGACTTATGTTTTTTTCTAACATTTTCTATTTTAGAAAATATTTGAAACCAAGAGAAACCAAGCCACAACCCATATGAGAGAGAATTCAATGATTTCCCAAACGACATCCCTAATACTTTTGAAGGTGGAGTTAAAACTCTATGGACATGATTACCTAGTTGTCTTATATTATGAGTAATAAACTGAATAATGTGGAACATCGTTCTTTACCTATGAGAGAGGAACTGGCTATCGAGTATTTTATGCAGCAATAACTATTGATGTATAGTGGATCCTCTAATCCACTAGTTGCAGAACAATGGGTAAACTCCATTGAGAAGGTAGTTTCTGTGCTTCACTGTTATAATATGTAGAAGGTGATTTTGGTCATTTATCATCCAGATAGATTGGATGGTCATTGGTGGATTTTATTAAGAACACCAAGCCGACTGATGAAATTGAATAGATGGAATGGGAAGACCATAAGATCAAGATTCATTACATTTATTTCACAAGAACTATTTGTAGAAATATTTTGAGAGAATTGATAGATATCATGAGAAAAGAAGGAGAATCTAGCATGGCCAACAAAGATAATTTTACAAGGCTTTCATGGTATGCTTCAAGTATTTTTATCAAAAATGATTGAAAAATTGATAGATTCTTTAGTGGGTTAAAACCACACCATCAAAAGGATCATAAAATTTGAGACCATGAATGTTATGGAGAAGTTGTTTGATGTTCTATCAAAGTAGAGATGGAGTTTGGAGAATTGTCCCATGAATATGGTGATAAGAAAAAATGGTGGAGTTTCAAGTCGGAAGATCTAATGTTAAAGGAGGGAAGAAATCTCAACGGCCCACATGCCAAAAATGTGGGAAGATTCATCATGGGAATTTCCTCAAAGATATGGAGAAATATTTAAACTATGGTATAGAAGGAAACCAAGCTCTTGAATGTCTAAAAGACATGATAATGATGGAGAATGCGGTGGAAGAATGGAATGAACCACCCATGGTCCAATGCTACAACTATAGGGAGCAAGGGAACTATGAATTCTAGTTCACTAAACCTCGAGCCATCGAGGGTAAGCAGCGTCATAATCCACTAAATACAAATGAACAAGGGATGGATTATGAAATCACTACTAAGAAATTTGAGTAAGAAATTGAAGCCATTCATGGTACATATCTTATTAACTCAATAATGATAAATGTCTTATTTGATGCTAGTTCTGCACATTCCTTTATACCTTGAAAGTCTACTAGAACTATGGAATCATAGCCTTGAAACCATGAAGTAGAGATATTTTTAGGTAGACCTAGTGGTGATATCCTTACATCCGAATTTTTTGAATCTTCTCCTGTTGGTTTATGTGGTATGTTTCTTCTAGAAAATATCATTCTACTTCCCTTGGTGGAATTCGACACTATAATGGGAATGGATTGGCTCTCGTTATATAGAGCACATATTAACTGTTGGGAAAACAAAATATCTTTTCATATTTAGAACCATCCCATGATTCTATAGAAATTCAAGTATGATCATTAATCTCCATTGAAAAATCTTTCAATGGTGTGGGTGTTGATTGCTTGTGAAGATGGACACCTTGCTCAAATGGTTGAGTCAATGAAAGGTGTCAACCTAGTATAAATTCCCCTCATTATAGAATAAGATGATGTATATATTAAAGAGTTACCAAGAATTACACCATATTGTGAGGTATAATTCCCTATAGAACTCATAACCAGAGATACTTCTATTTCAATGTGTCCCAATAAGAGGGATACTATCGAAAGGATGAGTTAAAGATGTAGCTGCTAAAGCATTTAGACAAAGGGTTTATATTCCCTAGTAAATCAACTTGGGGTACAATATTTCTCTTTTTGAAAAACAAGTATGGAGTAATAGGGATATTTATTGATTAATGAGAACTAAACAAGATCACCATAAAGAAAAAGTATCCTCTTCTAAGGATTGACTACTTGTTTGATCTGCTACGAGGATCTCATTACCTCTCAAAGGTGGATATTTGTTCTTGATATCATAAACTAATGGTGATTATGGAATATATTCAGAAGATTTCATTATGTACAAGGTATGGGAACTATGATTTTTCGGTTATTCCCTTAATACATACTAATGACACTGCAATATTCATGGATTTGATGAATAGAGTCATTAAAAAATACCTCTACATATTTTTGGTACTGTCTATTTATTATATTCTCATCTACTCTAAGAGAAAGGAGGAACCAAAAGAACATCTAAGACTTGTGTTGGGGACATTGAGAAAAGAAAGGTTGTATGACATGTTTAGAAGGTGTTCATTTGGGATGAAGAAAGTCATATTATTGGGACATGTGATCAAAATTGAGGGAATGTTTGTGGACCCTTCAAAAACAATGGGTATTGAGTAATGTCCCAGAAGCTTTATTGTGATAGAAATCCATAGTTTTCTTAGATTAGCTGGGTACCACCGATGTTTTGGGAGAAATTTCTCATGATTTTCAATCTCACTAACTAAGTTAACAATGAAAGTGGTAAAGTATGTATGGACAAAATAATGTGAGGAAAGCATTATGGAGAAAAAGAAAAGACTTATCAGTAAACATGTACTCACATTACTAAAAAGTGGAGAATGTTTTGAGATATATAGTGACGCTTTGAAGAATGTATTGGGTTGTGTTTTCAAGAAAAATGATAATGTTGTAGCCTATGCCTCAAGCCAATTGATGATCCATGAGCAGAACTACAAGATGCCTGATCTGGAGGTAGTAGCTATGATTTTTCATTTAAAATAAGGATACACTACATATATTGTGAGAAGTGTGACATATATACTAACCACAAGAGTCTAATGTATATATTCACACAAAAGGAGCTCAATATGCATCAAAGGAGATGGTTAGAGGTAATCAAAGATTATGTTTTCTTGATTCACTATCATCCTGGATAGGTAAATAAGGTAGTTTATGCTCTGAGAAGAAAATAATCTACTACTCCATCCATGATGCGTATTGAGAAAGACCTAATCTTCATGGATATTAAATGGATGGGTTTGCAAAGAATTATAGCAGGGAATACATACATCCTTTCCCAAATGATTTCCCAACCATCTATCTAAGAGAATATTAAGAATGAAAAAAGGATTATATAGAGTTAAAAAAGAAGGTGAATGAAATAATGGAAGGGAAGTTGCATGATATCCATATCAATGATTATGGTGTGATTTAGTTTGGAGCACACATTTGTGTTCCTTCATCACCTGTGATAACGAAGGAGATGTTGGACAATGAATATATCTCAACTTTATCTATCCATCCTAGTATCTCCATGATGTACTGAGATCTCCAAGAACACTTTTGGTGGGATAACATGACAAAGGATATTGCTAAATACATCTCAAGTCTATTGATATGTCAGAAAGTATAAGAAGAGCGAGAAAAGTCCAAAGGAATTATGCAACCATGGCCTATAGCCATGTGAAAATGGGAGAATGTCTCTATGGACATTTTCACAAGTCTACTGATTATGTCCAAGGGAAATAATGTGATTTGGGTTGTGGTTGACCGACTCACTAATACTTTCCACTTTATCTCTATTTAGGAAGATATCACTCTTGAAAAAATTGTAAAGATATATCTGAAGGAAGTTGTGAGACTATATGGGGTTCCACTCTTGATTGTCTCTGATTATGATCGAAGGTTCACATCTAAATTCGGAAGGAGTCTACAACATAATTTGAGTAATAAATTAAACTTCAGCACAACCTATCACCCACAAATTGATGGAAAATATGAGTGGACTATTTAGACATGAAAAGATATGATAAGATCAAGCTCTTTAGAATTCAATGGTCAAAGAAATTAGCATCTCCTATTGGTTGAGTTCTCATGCAACAATAGATTCCACTCGAGTATTGAGATTTCTACATATGGAGATATGTATGTAAAGGGATGTAGAACTCCATACCATTGGAATGAAGTTAGAGAAATAAACCTACTGGGATCGGATCCTATACAAGAGATATCATAGAATGTTCAATTCATCCTCAATCTTAACAAAGCTACTCTGAGTCGACAAAACATCTATGCTGACAACTGTCGAAGGGACTTTGAGTTCTATGTTAGAGATAATGTCTTCCTCATAATATCACCATGGAAGAGAGTCTTGCAGATGGAAAAGAAGAGGAAGCTAGGACCAAGGCACACTGGCCCCTTTGACATCCTTGACCGCATAGGAGCCTTGGAATATCAGTTTGAAATTCCACCGAATATGGATCATGTTCAGGATGTGTATCACACATCATTCATAAGGAACTAAATACCAGAACCCTCATGTGTTCTTCACATAAAGGTTCTACAATAGGAAGATGATCTATTTTTTTAGGAGAAGCTGGAAATGATTCTGAACTAGAGATATAACATACTATGCAACAAGACAACCCATATAGTCAAAGTGTTTTCCATAATCCATATGTATGAATAAGAAACATGGGAACCATATGATGTGATGATGGATAATTACCCTCACCTATTTATTTAAAATTAAATTTTGAGGGTGAAATTTCTAAAAGGGGGAAGAATTTAACAAACCAATCTTTTATCAATGAAATTTCTCCCTTCTTGTATTAATTCCATAATGATATAAAATCACATTAGGAAACAAAATTCCACATCATGCTTAAATGAACTACTATGTTACATTTAAACATAAACTTTCCACGTCTATGTTTTTAATTTCAAAAATCTAACATACACAATTGCAATATGTAAAGTGTTTGAAGTCGAATAGGACAATCATAAATTTTGGTGAATAGTAACCTAACATATGAATAGTAATATGAATATTTAATTGTACAGAAGAATAGTAACCTCACTCATGAATGTATAAATAAAATTTAGTCATCTAATAAATGATAATATAATAATAGTAAAAGTGTTGGTATTTTTGTAATTCATAAATAAATAATTATAATTAATTAAATAATTTAAAAGAAAATTTATATTCCTAAAATGTGTTCCTAAATTAATATTTTTATGTCTTATTATTAGATTATTTTATAAGACCATATGTAATTTTTGAAAGGGTTATAAAATATGATTTTGTTTTAAAATCAGTATCTTTAAAATGAATTATGATATTAATTAAAAATTAAATTGTTTATATTTAGAGAATAATTTTAAAAAAAATGGAGTTCGTTTTTGGATTCTACACATCGGGGTATAGTTAGGGTGAATTTTTTGGAATTTTTTGAAAATACATTAATTTTTGGTGAAAAGTGAAATTCAATAATTAAGAAAATATGCTTAATAAATGAATTTCTACATCATGATTGGGTCACTAATGATGTAAATGGACATTTATTCTAAATAACATTCACTTATTACTATTTTTAGTCAAATTAATCCTCAATATTTCTATTATTGTTGATAAATAATAATGTAATCAATAAAATATTAAGAAAACCATCCTCCCTTCCACTAGAAATACCACCCCTCAATACCTCATTTCTTCACACCTCTCAAACTTCATGCCTTATATGATTTCTACGAAAATATCTCCCATGATCCTTCCGTATATCCATTGGACACCCCATAAGACCAGATCCTCACCCCTAATGAGGTTCTCAAAGGAGATAAACTCAAGAATAATTTTAAGTGAAGAAAGCATTCAGACACAAGGTAAGTGGAAATTTTCAAACCCAACTATATTTCTTTGGGATTTCACACTTCAAACCATTTTCACTATGAATATTACTTAAAAACAATTTATACATCATTATCTTACCTTTTTGGGACATGCATTCTCTCTAATCGATATTATGAAAAACCCAAAGTCTTCCAAAGAACTCCTCTTTCAAATAAACACACCATTTTTACTTATCGAAGATTGTTTCACTTTACACTCATGGTTAATTGTTCTCTGTAAAGAACTATATTAAATCTTCATTATGGGATCAAAATGTTTATAAATGTATGTTTTATGATTCTAAACCCATTTCTTTCCGTGGGTTATTTTATGTTCAAATTTGACTTATTTTATATGTGGCATGCGTGATAATGTAATGTTATGATGTGACAAGTGGGCCCAGAATTATATAGTGATAAATTAATGAATAAGTTTAATGGGTGTTCCTAGAATCAGACATTTATACAATGTATTGGTTAAATTGTTGAATCTCATGAGTTAAAGTGAAATGATGCGTGAACCTGATGCTATATTTGTTCAAAAATATGTGTGCTAGTTAACCACTAATACATGATGTTTCATTTTTATGCATTAAAAAAATCCAAGTTATTATATAAATGATGTTATTATTATCCTCACCCCATTTTTCATTGTTTCATGTTCTTATTTTTCATCTTAATGGGTTTTTATATCACCCCTATTTCATGTATATCCTCAGGTGACTACATGTTCAAAGGAGTACAGAGGGGCCAATAAGAATCTAGAGGAGAAGGAATTAAATAAATGTTTATGCTTTATGTTGTAAATGTTATGTATGGTCCTAATTTTCCAAAGAAAATAAATAAT
Organism: Viscum album; assembly: GCA_963277665.1. NCBI lineage: Eukaryota > Viridiplantae > Streptophyta > Magnoliopsida > Santalales > Viscaceae > Viscum > Viscum album. The sequence continues at coordinate 733,730,309 of OY728155.1, forward strand.
TGAATCCTTATTGTGAAATGTTTTGTCATTGTTTATCATCTAACTGATCTTAATGTAATTTAAGAAGGGTAGGGTTACTATAGTTGGTATCACAGGAAACGTTTAGTTAATTTGGGAATTAGGATTAGAGAACCTTAGTGAAAACCCATGCATGAGACTATGTATATGTAAGCACACAAGAAGTTTTTATAAACCTAGGGATCCCATAATATATTCCTTCTGAGTTAATTAAAAAAAAGAATATATTATTTTTTCATGACTTGTTGATTTATTTTTTCATGTATCCTTTTATAGATTAGAAAATGGTGGGATCTTGAAGAAACCTAGATAACAACCCATGCAAGGGAAATGTAGTGATTTCTCGAATGACATCCCCAATGCTCTGGGAGGTGGAGTTCAAAACATAATGTAGATTTTTACCCATGTGTCTCATGTTATGAAAAATAACCTGAATAATGTTGAATGTCCTCTTTCACTTAAGATAGAGTAACTTTATATCGAGTGTTTTATGCATCAATGACCAATGATGTTTAGTGGGTCAACTCCATGGAGAAGATATTTTTTGTGCTTCATTTTTTTGATTGGGAGAAGTTGATTCTATCAATTTATCATCTATATGGAGAGGCCAATCAGTGGTGAAATTGGATTAAGAACACCATGTCAGATGAATAAATTGATGAGATTGAATGAATGGACATTACGATCATGTTTCATAACATGTATTTCCCAACAACCTTTCGTACAAATATAGAGAGAGAATTCATAGAGCTCATAAAATGGGAAGGAGAATCTGTAACTACCAACGAACAAAATTTCACAAGGCTTTCAAGGTACACTTCTTTGTTTTTTTAGTAACAATGATATCTAAATTGATAGATTATTTAGTGGGTTGAAAAAACTGCTTCAAAATGTTATTACAATTTGAGACATTAATATTTATATAGAAGTTGTTTGATTTTATCTCAAAGTAGATATGGAGTTTAGGGAATGGTCCCATGGATATGGTGATAAGAAAAAGGAAGGTGGAGTTTAAAGATGTAGTATCTAAGGATAAAGGGGGGTAGACAAATAGACCACCCACATGCACAAAATGTGGGAACAAGAATCATGGGATTTTCCTAAAAGGGATGGATAAATGTTTGAAGTGTGGTAGAGAAGGACACTAAGCTCTAGAATGACAAAAATACATGATACGGAAGTAGAATATGGTGGATGATAGAAAAGCACCACCCATGGTCCAATGATTCAACTGTAGGGAAAATTTGCACAATGAAAGCTAGTACACTAAACCGCCATCCCTCGGGGGTAATCAGCGTCAATAACCATCAACGCCAAAAGAACAAGGTAAAGATTATGTCATCACTACTATCCAATTTTATCATGAAAATGGTATCATAAAAGGTACACTTCCAATGCACTCAAGAATGGAAATATTCTTATTTGATTCTTGTTCTATTAATTAAATTATATCATGAATGTTTTCTAGAAATATGGAATCGAAACCCCAAAACCATGAAGTATGGATATCTATAAAAAACATTGTTGTGTAATAATTTCAACCCAAATGTTCGAATATTATCCTATTGGTGTATGTGGGATGATTCTTCCAGCAAATATCATGCTACATACATTATTGGAGTTCGATGCAATAATGGGAATAAATTGGATATCGTTAGATAGAGAAAATATCAACTGTCTGGAAAAGAAAATATATTTTTATATTACAAACCATCCCATGATCCTATAAAAATTCAATAATGATCATGAATTTCCATTGAAACACCATTTAATGGTATGGGTGTTTATTCCCTATGAAGTGGGATACTTCGCTCTAATGGTTTAGTCAATGTAAAGTGTCAACCTTGCTAAAATGCCCATCGTGAGGGTATACAGTGATGTATTTCTCAAAGAGTTACATGTACTACCCCCAGATCATGAGGAAGATTTACCCACAGAAATCATACCCAGAGATACTCCTAACTCAATATGCCCCTATAGGATGGATCCTATCAAACTGGAGGACATAAAGAAACATCATCAAGAGTATCCAGACAAAGGGTTCATACACCCTAGTTCATCATCTTTGGGTGGGCTAATTCTCTTCGTGGAGAAGAATGATGGAACAACGAAGATATGTATCGATTATCAAGAACTCAACAAGATACCTATAAATAAAAATTATCCACCTCCAATGATTTATGACTTATTTGATCAGCTACCAAGAGCTTAGTAATTCTCCATAGTGGATCTTTGTTTTGGATATCATCAGCTAAAGGTGAAAAAGAAAGATATTTATAAAACTGCCTTCTGTACAAGGTATGGTCACTATGAGTTTATGGTGATGCCCTCTAGACATACTAATTATCATGAAATCATCATGGATTTTATGAATAGAGTCATTATACATTACCTTGGAAAATTTGTGGTAGTGTATGTTGATGATATTCTCGTATACTACAAGAGAATGGAGAATATGAAGAATATATAAGACTTGTGTTGGAGACACTGAGAAAGGAGATGTTTTAGGCCATGTTCAGCAAGTGTGACTTTTGGATGAAGCAAGTCATGTTATTGGGACATGTGATTACAAATGAGGGAATTTATGTGGTCGCATACAAAATAAAGCAGATTGGGGAATGGCGCAGACCCTCTAGTGTCATAGAAATTCGTTGTTTTCTTGGATTAGCATGGTACAACCGCAGTTTTGTGTGAAATGTCTCATTATTGTCATACCCACTAACTAAGAAAACAAGGAAAGGGGTAATATTTGATTGGATGGAAGAATGTAAGGAAAGCATAATGGAGATAAAGAGAAGGATGATCACTACACCTGTACTCTCATTACTAAAAAGTGGATAATGTATTGTGATATACATTGATGATTCAAAGAAAGTATTGGGTTGTGTACTAATGAAAAATTATAATGTGGCGGCCTATACCACACAGTAGTTGATGATCCATGAGTAGAACTGCCTGACCAATGATATACAGCTAGCAGTAGTGATTTTTTCTTTTAAAATCATTCCATACTACTTCTATAGTGAGTCCCATGACATATACAATGATCACAAGTGTCTAAAGTATATAATTCAAAAAAAGGAGATCAACATGCATCAAAGGATATGGTTAGAGGTAACCAATATTACAATTTCTTTATTCACTATCATCTGGTAAAGGCAAACAAGGTAGCTGATGGTCTAAGAAGATAATAATCAGCTACTCTATCAATAATGAGGATTGAGAAAGACCCTATCTTCATGGATATGCAAAGGAAGTATTTGGAAATCATAATGGTGGAGAATAAATCCTATATTTCCTCAATTATGACCCAACCACATATCCAAGATAAGAGGAAGGAGGCCAACAGGGATGATCTGGAGTTACCAAAGAAGTTGAATGTTGCAATGTAATGGAAGTTGAAAGAGTTCCATATCAATGATGATGTTGTGATTCAGTTTGGAATGTGTATTTTTGTGCCTTAATCACATATTATAGAGATGGATGTCTTGGAAAATTCACGTAGCTCAACTTTCTCTATCCATACTCATAGAACCAATATGTACTATGATCTCCAATAATACCTTTGGTGGGAATACATGAAGAAGGAGATTTCTGAATATATCTCACGGTTCTTGATATGACAACAAGTTAAAATTGAGTGAGAAAGTACAAGGGGATGATACAACCATTGCCTATAACCATGTAGAAATGGAATAATGTCACTATGGACATTGTCACGGGTCTCCCAAATATGTATAGGAAAAATAATTTGATATGGGTTGTGGTTGACCGACTCACCCCGACTTCCCAATTTATCTCTATTCGAGAAGATCTCTCACTTGAACAACTTTTAAAGATATATGTGAAGTATGTGGTGAGACTACATGGGGTTCCACTCTCTATTGTATCTGATCATGATCCAAGGTCCACATATAAATTATGGAGGAGTCTCCGACATGCTTTGAGAACTGAATTAAATTCATCATGGCCTATCACCCCAAAATTGATTTACATTCTCAAAGAACTATTCAGATGCTTGAAGATATGCTCAGAGCCTGCTATTTGTAATTAAAAGGGGGATGGGATCGACATATCCCATTGGTTGAGTTGTCATACAACAATAGATTCCACTTGAGTATTCAGATTGATCCATATAAAGCTCTGTCTGGAAGGCTATGTTGAACTCCAACATGTTGGGATGATGTTGGAGAACCAAAGCTACTTTGACCTGATCTTTTACAAGAGATGATAGAACATGTTCAAGTCATCCATCAACATAGAAAACCTGCTCACATTCGGAAAAATTGATATGCTAAAAATCATCGAAGGGACTTGGATATCGATGTTGGAGATAAAGTCTTCCTTCAAATATCACCATGGAAGAGAGTCATGTGGTTTGAAAATAAAGGGATGGCAAGACCAGGGTATATTTTCCCCATTAAGTTCCTTGACCACATTGGAGCTGTGTTTTATAGGCATGCAATTCCACCTAATATGTCTCAATTTCATGAGGTGTTCAACATATCACTTCCGACGATGAACATACCAAATCCCTCACACGAACTGAACTCAGAGGTGGTACAACAAAAAGATGATATCTCTAATTAGGAGGAGCTAATAAATATTATGCACTGGATAGATAAGTATATATGAAACAAGAAAACTCACCTTTCCAAAGTGTTGTGGAAGAAACAAAAGTATGAAAAAGTTACTTGGGAACTACATGAAGTGATGAAGGATAAGTACCCTCACTTGTTTATGTTAAATGAAATTTCAAGGGATAAATTTCAAAAGGGTGGAAGAATGTAATGACCAAAAATTTTATAAATGAAATTTCTCCCTTCTTAAAGTAATTTCACAAAGAAATAAAATCATATTATGAAACACAATGACTCATCATGCTTAAATGGTCTTCTATCTGACCTTTAAACATAAGCTTTCCACTTCTGTGTTTTAAATTTCAAATTTCTAACATACACGGTTACGATTAGTAAGATGTTTGGAGTATGATAGGACAAATGTAATTTTTGGTGAATATTAACCAACCCTTATGAATATTAATATGAATATTAAACCATTCAAAATAATAGTAACCTCACCCATGAATGTATATATTATATTTAGGCATCTTATAAATGTTAACATGACTATAGTAAAAGTATTGCTATTTTTATAAGTCATAAATAATTAATTATAATTCATCAATTAATTTAAAAGAAAATTTATTTTCCTAAAATTTGTTCACAAATTAAAATTTTTATGTGTTATGGTTTTATGATAATTTTATAATAACTTGAGTAATTTTGGAATGATTTATAAAATCAGTTTTAATTTTAAAATCATTATTTTTCAAGTAAATTTTGATTTTAATTAAAAATTAAATTGTTCATATATAGATAATTACTTTTGAAAAATGTATTTAATTTTTGGATACTAAACATCAACAAATGGCCATGGTGAATTTTTTTAATTTTTCTAAAATATAATAATTTTTGGTGAATAGTGAAATTCAATAAATTACAAAACAATCTAAATAAATAAATTTATGCATCATTATTGACTCATGGATGATGTAAATGGACATTGCATAAAACTCACAAGAATTTATTACTATTTATAGTCACTAGAATCCTCTCTATTTATTTTCTTGTGGAGAAATAATAAATTAATTAATATAATATTAAGAAAACCATCCTCCACTAAACTATAAATACCACCACTCACAACCTAATTTCTTCACACCACTATGGCTTCAATACAAAACAACATTATTCCAAAATGTCCCTAAAACATCCATCCCCACATCAATGAGCCCTTGGTATCCTAAAATGTACAAATCTTCTCCCCTAAAGTGGCTGTCAAAGAAGATAAACTCAAGAGGTAAATTCTTTTTTCTAATTATTTTATTCTCATTAGAGTCCTATTATTTTATTTTTATTTCCACACCTACTTTCAAACACATGGTTTGATAACTCCAGTATCATACGTGCACTGTAATTATATGAAGCTAATGGGATAGTTCATTATAATCTCACCTTCCCTGTACTTTTATACTAAAAAGGAAAACACCATCCGAGATGTGTTAATTTATCACATTCGACGAAAAAATGATTGCAATTTGCGTCACCATTTTAGAGACTAGTCATGAATCCATTTTAATGGTTTAAAAATATCATAATATATTTCTTTTATCTTATGTGATGTTTTGGAATCCTTATACACTCTTGATATAATAATAATAATATAAAAAAATTTCATTGTGAACAAAACAGCTAAATTAATCCAAGAAATTATCATTAAAATATTATCTATGATTCATCATCATGGTATATAAAAAAATTCATTATATGATCATTTTTATCACTTTAATGTAACTAACAATATATATCAATAATTCTATATGTTTAACCACATTTAAAATGAACATCCATTCATGTTTAAATGTGAATTGTTCTTGAAAACTAATATAAAGAACAATCCCATTCAATTAATTTAAACTCTATAACTCATCCAAAGGACCATAAAGTAACTTAATAAAACCATAATGAATAAATTTATTTTATAAAAGGATCTGGAATTGTGAATTAATTAATTTAATATCAATATTTAGTAATTTAATGTGATGAAATCATTCCGACACAAGCTAAGGGAAAATTCCCGAACCCAACTCTATTTCATTGATTTTTCCCTCTTCAACCCATTTTTTTAGATATTCCATAAAAATAATTTATTCTTCATTAAATTTACATTTTTGGTATATACATGTTCTCTAATTGATTTAATGAATAACCTAATGTTTTCTAAAAGAATTATTCTTTTAAATAACACACCCTTTTTTACTTCTCGAACATTGTTTCACTCTTCACTCAAGGTTAATGGTTCTATTTCAAAAATGACATTAAATCTTTATTATGTACAAAATTTTAATGTATGTTTGATATATGACCTAAAACCCATTTATTTTCATGTTATATTTTATGTTTATGTATTAAATATTTTTTCTGTAGCATGCATGATAACGTAAATTTTATAATGTGACAGGTGATCGAGGAATTATATAGTGTAGTATGAATGTATGAATGTGACAAGTGCACTAGGAATTATAAAATGCTCCAGTGAATTGGTTAAGGTGATTAATATCATGGTTTAAAGTGAAATTATGGATGATGATGATGTTATCTTTTTTGAAAACTATGTGTGGTAGTTAACCACTAAGGCATGATGTCTCATTTTTTAGAATTGCCACATTACATGATATTATATAAATGATGTTATGATTTGGTCACCCTATGTTAAATTGTTTCATGTTATTATATTTTCTCTTAATAATTTCTGCTCACCCCTTTTTGATGTGTATTCCTCGATTACTACATTTACTAAGGAGTAAACAAGGGTTGATAAGAATATAGAGAAGAAGGAATTAAATAAATGAGTGTGCTTTATATTGTGTCATGTATTGTTCTTATTTTCCCTAGGAACTCATCCTTTGGATACTCATTGTGTAATTTGTTTTATTTTTTTCATTACTAAAATGATGTAAAAGTAATGTAAGAAAAGTGGGGTAACTATAGTTGGTATCAAAGGCATGGTTTAGTTCATTTGATTATTTGGATAAGAGAACCATAGTGAAAACCCAAACATGAGGTTAAGTATATATAAGCAGACAAGAAGTTTTTCTAAACATAGGGGTCACGTGAGATATTATTTTGGTATTAATTGAACAATGGGAGAAATGGTTTTTTCATGACATGTTTAATTATGTTTTCATTTAATCTTTTCTATTTTTGAAAATGGTGGGAACTAGGAGAAACCAGGCCAATAACCCTTGTGAGGTATAATGATGTGATTTCTCGAACAACATCCCCAATTCTTTAGGATGTGGAGTTCAAAAAATCATGGTGTTTTTTAACGATCTATATCAGGTTATTAACCATAAACTAAATAATTTGGGAAACCATCTTTCACTTAAGATGGAGAAAGTGGGTATTATGGGTTTTATGTGGAAACAACCACCAATGTCCATTGAATCTTCTGATCCACTAGTTGTGGAACACTGGGTTAAGTCCATGGGGAAGAACTTTTCTGTGATTCACTATTACGATATGGAGAAGTTGATTTGTAACATTTATCATCTAGATGGAGAGGCCGATCAATGGTTTTCATTGATTAAAAACATAAATCTGGATGAAGAAATTGAAGAGATGGAATGGGAGGACTTTAAGATCATGTTTCTTAACAACTAATTCCATAGAAATCTTTGTAAAATGATGGAAAGGGAATTCAAAGAGCTCAAGAAAAAGAATGGAGAATCTAGCATGGCCTATGAATAAAATTTCACAATTCTTGTTATGTACACTTTGGGTTTTGTTATCAATAATGATAGAAAAATTGACTAATTATTTATTGGATGAAAACAACACCATCGAAAGTCTCTTACAATTCAAGACATTGAGAGTTATAAAGAAGTTGTTTGATGTGATATCAATGTAGTTATCATGTTTGGAGAAGTGATACATGGATATGGATATATTAAATGAAAGGTGTACTTTCAAGACAAAGGATCTAATGAAAATGGATGTAGGTAAACTCAACCGCCCACATGGAAATAATGTGGGAAGAAGCATCATGGGAATTGACTCAATGGGAAGGAGAAATGTTCTAGAGTGTGGTAGAGAAGACCACCAAGATCTGGAATGTTTAAAAGAAATAGGAGGGTAGTATAATGTGGTTGAATAAAGTAAAACACCACTAATGGTCTAATGCTACAATTGTTGGGAGCAAGGGAACTATGCAAGCTAGTGAACTAAACCTCTAACCCTTGAGATTAATCAACGTCTGCATCCACCAATTCCAATGGATCATGGGATGGAATATTCCACCACTAATGTTGAATTTTTGCAATAAAATGAAGTCATACATGTTATACTACCTATTCATTTGAAAATGGAAAAATTATTATTTGATTCTAATTCTACACATCCCTTTATATCTTCCCTTTTATCTAGAACTATGGAATCGAAGCCCCAAAAAATTAAAGTAGAGATTTCAATAAAAACATCTATTGGGGAAATCATTGCAACCCAATTGTTGGAATTATATCGTATTTGGGTATGTGGGAAGATTCATCCTGTGAATCTCGTGCTAATTCCCTTCAAATAAATCAATGTTATAATGGGAATAGATTGGTTCTCGTTATACAAAAAACATATCAACTATCAGTAAAAGGAAAAATATTTTCATATTCCGAACGATCCTAGGATCTTATACAAATGTGAGGAAGATCATGAATCTCCTTTGAAAAATCATCCAATGGTGTGGGTGTTGATTCCCTATGAAGAGGCATACCTCGCTCAAATGGATGAGTCAAAAGAAAGTGTCAATATTGAGGAAATGACCACAATTAGGGAATACAGTGATGTATTTCCCATGTGTTACCCAGGTTTCCCCCAGATCGTTATGTAGATTTATCTATATAACTATTATTAGGAGCACACCAAAATCATTGTGTCTCTATAGGATAGATCCTATCGAACTAGATGATTTAAATAAGAAGCTATAAGAACATTTGTAAAAAGGTTCCATACACCCTATTACATCACCTTGGTTTTCACCTGTGCTCTTTTTAAGAACCCAGAACTTCTTTTCAGGTATGATTTCCTTTTATTGTTGTTTTGGATTAACAAAGTTTTTTTTGGAAAATTTCAAAGTACACAACATGTACTTTATGAGTACACGCCGTGTAGTAGCCATGCACATGGCCATGTGGGGGTGACCTGGAGGCTGCCTAAAGTGGAGTACATAAATGGCGAGTACATACCATGTATTTCAAAAGTACATGTCGTGTACATTCATTTTTTCCAATAAACGCACTAGGGTTGTGTCTAATCATCAGAATGCTCTCCTTCTAGGTCTCTTTCGATAGAGAGCTCCTTGCGGCCACGGATCTTAGATGAACCCTTGAGCGAGCATCCATCCTCTGAATCGAACACGATCGGTTGCGTTGGAATCAAATCAGTGAGTTCTCTCTTCTCCAATAACATCATCTTCTATTTTCACCTCCTTCATGAGTTATCACGGGTTGAACATTTTATACGTTTTCATAGATCTATAGCATTCTAAGGTGATTCAAACCATGACATTAAAGTATATTGATCTCCCAATTCCACGTTAGTTGGTTTGTGCCTTTCAATAGGATGTCTTATAGTTTTATGTGAAAATGTTCCGAATACCCATGAATGGGGTTTTGCTTGTTTACCATTATAGAACTATTGTTTTACTGTTATGCATGTATTCTTGAGTAGATGATATTTTATTATGAATAGGGTCAATTGATGTGTTTTAGATGTGTTTCCCATGCATGTTTTCTTGTTTTGACCGACAGGTCTAGATTTCCTATTAGGCTCTTGTTTACTTTCCCATGCATTGTATTATAGGATGGTGTGACTGTTGTTATGTTGTTATGTTATGTTGTAGAAATCTAGGCAAGTAGTTCATGAGATTTAACTTGGCCGATATGCACTGCTACAGTTGCTTGACTTACCCATGGCCGTGAGAACTTGGTGTCTCGACCATAAGGAGAATGGACGTTGAGGGCTTTCCAAAGTTTCTGTTTTACATATAATGCGAGACCACATCGGGGATTGACGTTGAGTACTTCCTCAAAGTGTCTTTAGTTCCTCTACGTGGGCCATAGAGGTAATGGGACGTAAGTGCTTCCCTAGAGTGCCTTTAGTTACAATACGAGACTATACGGGGAATTGACGGCAAGTTCTTCCTCAGAGATTCTATGATTAACCCGAACCAGAGGGGTTAGAATGAGTGTAATGTCCAGAGGGTTTCTTGTACATGTTAGGTAGGACTAGAGGGGACGGTCTTTGAGAACTTCTCAAAGGGTCACCTATTTTGTTTATCTACCTATTTAGTTGTGGCTTGATTTTGAAACTGTGGATTGTTTACTATTGAGTACTTTCTTGTTTACTATTTCTTGTACTTTAACCTACCATATACTCATTGACTATTAGGAACATACCTCATGGTGGTTGCCTATTGGGATTTAGTCTCTCACCCTGGGCCATGATTTTGGCCCCAAAAATATTATATTGTTGCAGGTATAGACAAGGGAAAGAACCCTTCTACTTCAGGTACATGACATGTTGTAGAGCTGGAGAGCACATGACCAAGGTTAGGCTTGTGATGCTGTGGATATGATTAATGTTTTTCTTTTGTACTTGGTTTAGTACTATATTTTAGCATTGTGATTTGTTTTTCTGTTTCCTATACATATGTATCATGCATCATTTTATCTATGTGCTCCAGTTTATTCTATCAGTCTTCCGTTGTTTATTTTTGTATGATATTATTACTTCTTCTACTCTTGTATGTATCTGTTCACTTCCACTGTGTACTCTACCAATGAAGGAATAGTTTCCCCACTATCACACCCAAGGCCGTCATTGCAAGTCGGTAGCCTCTAGCATTCGAGGAAATGCGCTTTAGGCAATGTGACTAACCGAGTATGGGGCACCTCTGGGTGGCTTTCGGAACAGGGACGTTACAAAGTGGTTTCCAAGGAATTAATTTCTTCTTGAAATACTATTTGGAGAATATATCCAGGGATAGGATGGAATAGGTACCTAGTAATAAGTTGTTCCCAGAAGTAGCTAACCCATGTACTGGGAAAATTCTTTCTACTTTGTTTATTGCAATTTTTCTGGTTTTTCAATTTTACATTTGATTTGATTTCACTGTTCGCTGATTTAGATGTTTTGCACAATTACCGTTGAGGTTATTGAGGTTCTATATCTGTCGCAACTCGATGAGAATAGGGTATTCCATCTCATGCATCATATAGGCACTTGTTAGAAATCACATATCATGCATTCTTTCCATTCCACCTAGGGTGCATTAGCAATTTCATGTTGTTGTGATAGATGTTGTGTAGAATATGCAGGTTGTTGTGATTGAAGCCTTGAAAAAATCCCTGATATTTGATAGGGTATTGTTTTTGTATGGTTTTTTCTGAATGAAAACCAAACTTTGGTTCTTTAGGTGTTATGGGACCACTTGGACCAGTAATAGGTGGATCATTAACTTGTTTACCTTGTTACAACATGTATAAGATTCCAATATTTCATTCGTGGGGAGTATGGGCCCTCATAGATCGGAATTTGACACCTTCAATTTTTGTTTTAGTGTTTTTCTGGGTTCTGGAGTAGTTTCTGAGGCTTACTATCTAGAAAAACCCATAACACACACTGTGTAGTTTTGATACACGCCCTGTGTTCTTCTGTTTGGGAAGAAACTGTTTTTCTTAAGTACACACCATGTACTGTATTTACATGTCATGTAGTATCTAGTCGTGTCTTAGTCCATGTTGGAAGAGACACATGATATGGAAATTCTTGTTGGAACACGTCGTGTACCGGTTGTGAACGTCGTGTGGTGTTGACCATGTGTCCCCCCGTGTGAATAACGACACATATGGATAAATCTTCAGTTATACATGTTGTGTTAGGTTTGAACACGCCGTGTAGTGTAATCATAAGAAACCAGCCATGTATCTAACAAAACGGGTCAGTGGAGTCTCTTCTTACAAAAGTTTTTTCCACCTGGAACACACAGTGTAGTGTGAGCCGTGTACCCGGCCATGTCACTAATGACATGGGTCGGTGAATCTTGTCTAGTACACATCATGTTTTCCATGAACACACCATGCTGTCTTATCTTAGGAGAGTCGTGTGGCTTAATCGTGTGGAAGGACTCGGGTATGGGAAGATAATTCAAGTACACGCCGTGTGTGAGGACAACACGCCATATATTTGGGGTGCTACACAACCTTGGTTTTAAAAATTACAGGCCCATGTGAATGGATTAAGGGAACACGACATGTAGGGTTTATACACATTGTGTAGTCATGTTTATAAAACATGAATTCTTTCTTTCCCTGTTTCCATTATTACCCTTCTATGATTCATTACCTATTAATTTGGATCTAATGTGTGTGTTTGACCTTGTAGAGTCACGCCACCGAGACGTCCTCCAGTTTTCCGCCAGTTATAGGGAAGTGATCAGACGTCGGATATGCCTGATCACAGACTTCCTTCAAATCCCCTTATTGTGCCAGTCTTCGGCCCAGTAGTTATAACTAATATTGGTGCTGATGCACTATTCAGGGAAGGCTTCATGATGATGATGAAGACTTTTTAGGGAGCACCACCTCTTGCCCCTTCGATGACAGATTTGATGCAGGTTTTCTAGTAGCAGCATCCTCCCACTTTCTCAAGGGAGGGGGGACCCCGGGCTACAGAGTCATGGCTAGAAGCCTTGCTGATGATCATTGAGCATCTAGAGACACCTCTAGAAAGGAGGGTCAAGCTTGCTACCTATATACTTCGAGACTCCACCAAGAGGCTGTGGGATGTGATCTCATAGGCTGGATGCCAGCAGGTTGTGGGGTGGGATGAGTTTCAGCACATCTTCTACGATTACTTCTATCTGGAGACCCTGAGGGCCGACCGGACCCTAATGTTTATGAGTATGTAGTTGGTAAATCTTTCTATCATGGAGTATTCCTCTCACTTTACCGAGCTGCAGTTCCTCACGCCGATTCGAGGAGGTGATCAGTTATTCCTAGCAAGGATGTTTGAGGATGGTCTGAGGCACAACATCTGATCACAGGTGAACATCTTCTGGTTGAATTCCATCACTTCTATCATCAGCCAGGCGCTGATCACGGAGCGCAATCTGAGGGATTCCAGATTTGTGAGCTAGGGTGGCTCAACATCTAGATTTAGCATCCCTCCTACTGACAGTAGGAAGAACTATAGGGAGTCTTTGTGTGGTGATCCAAGGAGGCAAGACACATATTTTGGTATTAGGGTGGTGTGCGACCAGTGCAAATGGAATGGGTATATGTGGCCACATTTCTCGAAGGACCCAGTGGAGTGTTGATCATGCGGAAAGATGGGTCACCATCAACACTTCTGTCAGATCTTCTCACTAGAAGCTAGTGACCCGGGCTCTTCTATGACTCCTCTTTCGAGAGCTGCACCGCCAGTTTCTCACCAGTCTGGGAACTGGAGTTCTTTTGGCCATTCTAGAAGAGGTGGAGGTCATGGTGGTGGTGGTCAGTCGCCTGTCTTTCAGTGACAACAGGCTGGATCAGCTCAGAGTGGTTAGGCAGGGTCACAGGGCCGTGGAACAGGCCAGACTTTTGTTGTGGAGCAGACCCAGCAGGAGCAGGATCCCAGACCCTCAATAGTTCGAGGTACAATCCTAGTTGCCTCAGTTTTATCTTCATCTCTTTTTGATATGGGTCCTTACTATATAATTATATATGTTGTTTTTGTGGAGATCCTTGGGATCTTCATATTTTCTTCTACCTATATTTCGACACTAGACACTGTTGGGAACTAGAACAACTAGTGTACGCCAGGGCAAGGTGTGCCCTCTAGAGTTTGGTGGGTGTCACTTCTTATGGTATCTCTATGTCCTAGAGATGACATGCTATGATATCATTCTCGGAATTCACTGGCTAGTTCCCTTCAAAAAAAGTCGTCTATTATTATCGTCGCAAGGTGAGTTTCATATCTCCAAAGGGTAAATCTTTTCATCATAAGTGCTAGTGTGATGTACAGGATATCAGAGCGGGTCCATAGCATCATGGGTTATGAGGAGATACATCCCAGATTACTAGCATGTATCTGGATGACCTGGGGAATTCTTAGTTAGACTTTCCTCCATTGGTGGATTGTTTCAGGGATGTCTTTCCAGAGGACTTTTCAGGTTTGGCTCTGGAGTGAGAGGTGGACTTCTCTATTGAGCTTGTGCCAGGAGCAGAACCAGTGTCCATTACACCTTATAAGATGGCTACACCAGAATTGTAGGAGCTCAAGAAATAGTTGGAGGAGTTTCAGGAAAAGTGTTTCATCAGACCCAGTACTTCTCCTTGGGGTTCTCCTGTCCTGTTTGCGAAGAAGGCAGATGGCACCCTCAGACTTTGTCTATATTATCAGAAGTTGAAACAGTTGACGGTCAAGTATTGATATACTTTACCAAGGATTGATGATCTTTTTTTATCAGCTTCGGGGATCTCGGGTGTTCTTGAAGATTGACTTGAGGTATGGTTACCATCAGTTGAGCGTTAGACCATCAGATAGACCTCTGATAGCCTTCAGGGGCAGGTATGGTCTATACGAGTATATGGTTATGTTGTTCAGTCTCACGAACGCACCTATAGTTTTAAATGGGATTGATGAACTGAGTGTTTCATCCATACTTCGATTCCATCATGATTGTCTTCATGGAAAATATCTTGGTGTACTCTTACACTCGACACGACCATGCCACACATCATGAGATTATTTATAGAACACTGAGGGAGAATCAGTTTTATGCTAATCTCTCAAAATGAAACTTTTGGATGGATCAGATCCACTTATTGGGTTATGTTATCTCAGAGACAGATGTATCAGTCGAACCCAGAAAGTGAGTGCATTAGTGTCCTAGGGGCAGTTGATTAACGTCTTTGAGGTTCATCGTTTTCTAGGGATGGCTGGATACTAGAGACATTTCATACAGGACTTTTCATGCTTAGCATCACCGCTGACTGGTCTAACTAAGAAGGGTGCAAAGTTCTTGTGGTTTTATTATTATGAGTCATCCTCTCCGGAGTTGAAAGGGAGGTTGAATTCTACACTGATACTAGTATTGCTAGAGCCAAGAAAGAGCTATATTGTTTACTGTGATTTCTTAGGTATCTGTCTTGGAGTTGTGCTTATGTAGGGAGAATGAGTCATTGTGTAGGGGTATCAGTAGTTGGGGCCACATGAGAGGAACTACTCGACACACGATCTCATGTTGATGGTAGTGTTTCATGCCTTACACTGTTGGAGACATTATCTTTTGTGAGAGAATTTTGGGGTTTTCACCGACCACAAAATTCTTAAGTATATCTTCACTCAGCGTGATTTGAATCTGAGGTAGTAAAGGTGGGTTGAGTGCCTTCAGTCCATTGACGTTGAACTTTCCTAAACGTATGGGAAAGGAAATGCAGTGGATGATGCGTTGAGTTGGAGGACTCAGATACATGAATTTTAGGAGGCCAGTGGTGAATGGTAGCTTATGTCTCTGTTCTCTGAGATGCACTTGGAGGTGCATGACAGACAGGGGAATATGTTTCTTTCTTATATAGTGGTTACCTCTACTTTTCTTGATTGAGTGAGAATGAGGAAACTATCAGATTCGAAGTCTTAGTCCTATAGGAAAGTGTGTTAGGAGAGGACCCTATTCTTGGATGGACCATAGGCGAGGATGAGATCTTGTGTTTCCATGGGCGCATATGGGTGTCAACAGACATATGTGAGGAGCTAATGTGGGACTTTCATTTCTCAGTTTAGGCAGTTCATCCTGGTGTCACCAAGTTGTATGGTGATCTAAACCATTAGTATTGGTATCCAGGTATGAAGAGATATGTTTCTTGGTTCTTCATAAGGTGTTCCACCTATCTGAAGGTGAAGGCGGAGCATTAGTGACCCACGGGAATTTTTCAGCAGTTCCCCATTCCCGAGTGGAAGTGTCATGATGTCGAGATGGATTTTGTAACAGGGTTGCTGAGGTCGCCTTAAGGGATTGATGCTATAACACCCCAGGTAAATAAAGAATATGAAATTTTTATATTTATCCCTATTTGTGAAAAAATATTAATATTACCTTAAAGGGAACGCTATGCTCGATGGCGTACCCAATACGCGACAACGAGTTCCTTTGAAATCTTACGTTGCACTATAATAATAAAATAATATTATTTTAAATGGTAGTTAATGACTAGCCATTGTAATGGAGGGAAAGAACGGAACTGACTAAAAAATGAATATATATGTTTGTCAAATATTTTTACTTTTTACAATAAATGTTAGAAGATTAAAAATGTGAATGAATCCAATTTTAAGCGTAAACATTCTAATATTCTTTAAAAGGTCAATTAACCGCCTTTTGATGGCGAACCTCTTTTAAATCCACTTTTTGACAATTTTATGTGTTATATTTGATAAAATAAAATTCTTATTTAGAATCGGAACATGAAAATTTACTTTGTGTAATTTTTTCGTATTTTTCCGATAAAGTTCATTTGTTTAATGAATAGTGAAAAATGTTGTATTTTAATTCAAAAACTCTTTTTAATCTAATTTATTTATATGATTAGATTATCTTTTGAATTGGTTTTAAAGTGAAATTAGAATATATTTTTACCATTTAATCCAATAGTGGTCATTGGAATTAATTTCACTTTGAAATTGGACTTAAACTAGTGTCAATCTTTTAATAAATATTGTTTCTTAAAAACACGCTATGTGTTTTGACAGCGGAAATTAATTATTAAATTAATTAATGCAACTTATAAGTTTTGAATTTTTTTAAAATAGACATCATTTTTGAATTCGGAATATCAAATAGAGCTTAGGGTGAATTTTTGGTATTTTTCTAAAAAACTTCAATTTTAGATGAATAGTGAAACCACTAAGTGGTAGTTTAAAAAATGATTTTTCATTTAAATGAAACTTTACCAGTTCTATGATTTGATTTTCAAAAATCTGACATACATGGTTGTCATTAGGATTTAAAATTTGGTTCAATGGGATTAAAATAATTTTTTGTTGAATAGTAACTTTTAAGTTTTTAATCGCGATTAGAGGTAATTAGTGTAAATTAAGGAAAAAATAATGTTTTAATAAAATGAAATGACTTTGAAACATGTCCTACCATTATTGGATGAGTCATGGCCGACCAATAAAATCCATGGGTCAACATGGGGACCCCATGGAGCCACTTTGGTTGGAAAATGACATTAATAACTTTTTATTTAAATTTAAAATTAAAATGTCACAAACATGTGTTATTTTACTAAAACAATTTTTACATTGGGTTATACAAGTCATATTTTTTTCTATAAATATTCCTTAGAAAGATAAAACGATTTCCTACATCATTATATTTTTTATAATTTTTAGACATTATATATATTAACTTATTTATGACACCATGATGATGCATCGATTAATTCATTATTTAACGATTTAAATAAAATGAAAATATAATGTAAAATATAAGACCTAAAATTGTAAAAAACATATTTAATGGGTGGATTTCGAAATCTTATCACCTTATCCACGAAATATATAATTTTGGGACCTTTAAAATCCGAAAAGCATTTTATAATAAAGTAAAAGTTTATAACTTTCCAAGAGTGCCCCTCCTCTCCTCTTATAAAAGGCCCCCACCTCTACCACCTTACCCACACCTTTCAAGACTTTGTCTCGGCCAAACCATGAAACTTTCATCTCTACACATCCCTCTATTCATCATTGAAGCCTCAACTTTTGGCATAATCCTTTCCAAGTAAGACTTTGAGCTCAAATCAAAAAGAGTTACCCGATTTGAAGGTAATGTCTTCCCTTGTGTTCTTTTGTTTTATTTTGCTTCTCCAACCCTATAAACTCTATTTATTACTTTATTTTGTAACAAAATAAGTATCTTCAATATACTAGGATGTTGTTATGTGAAGTATTCTAGCTACACTTACTCACACCTTCATCTAATGGTTAAAGAACTTACTGTTTCTGTGGATGGCGAATTTCTGCCTCACGAAACGATGATTGTTCAATCTTCTCTTAACACCTTTCATAGTGGCCATTATGATGTCACTATATTTTATATATGATATATATGGTATTTATGTTATCTATTTGCTTCTGAATTTTATATTTAAACCATTCCTTTATGCTTTTCATGTTGTGCAAATGCGATAATTTCATACGAGGAAGTGTGGACTACCGCCCCCTCAAGTGATGTGACTCGTTCATGCAATACATGGAATGTATAAAGAATGAAATTAATGAACATATATGACCTATATAACATATATATTATACTGGAATTATAATATATATATATCTCAATTATTTTTATTTCCATTAATATGACAAAGAAATGAAAGTAGCATTCATGCGTACGTACGGCCTACCGTCTCCATGAACGGTGCATTTAATTTCTTTTTATCTACAAATGTTATGGAGTAGTATAAAATAAATATGTACTAGATATATATTATATATAAATCATTAATACTATTCGGGAGATGATTTACTTATAACTACATGGACAATCATTTTCAAACAAGTTCATTTTTGACTCATGTACCAAACATTGACAAAAACGTCTGATATGAACTCACATTATTAACCAATTTTTATAACATTATAATATGTGATATGAACTGAATAATAATATTTAAAATAGTTCCTTAAGCAATTATAAATTGACTAAAGTTTATTATTCAGGAATATAATGAAACAAACAAGACAAGTCGTACTTGAGGTAAGGGATCCTACCTCTCTCTTTCTTTTTAAGCACTCTCTTTTATGTAATTTCCTTTAAGCTCATCTTTATTTTGATTGGGGATGTTATTTTATTTCACTGTTACTGTAATTTTTATGTTCATTTGATTATAGAACCAATTTTATATCATCAAACCATTTTTCGAAGTTTTAAGTGGCGCTGTTAGGCTGCCGAGTATTCGTAAGGGATTTTTCATCTCACTTTTATTCCCGTGACATTTATGCTATGTTTGCCACCATCTTCTTTGAGTGGTGTATGTACTGCCCATTATTATACTCTTTGTGTAATATAATTTCATTTATGGGTATTTACATCTTCATTGTATGGCCCTTCTTCCATGGGGTGTACGTTTCGAAAGTTACCCAAGTCGGTAAGGGAACCTTTTACCCTCCTCTTTCTAAAAGACTTCTTTTGTTATGTCTTTTAATTCACATTCTAATATGTTGGGATATATTCTTATATATCCTTATTGATGTAAATTTTATGTCCAAGTGATGAGATACCATTTTTATCTCTCATCAACTCATTTTCTGAATTTTGAAGTGACGCCGTTAGGCTGTCAAATTTTTGCAAGGGAACTTCTTAACCCAATTTTGATTCTTTGGGGTAAACTTGTACTCCTTGAATATGTTGTTCTATGAATATGTGTGAATGAACTCTGATTGTTTTACACTTAATATCCACTTATATTTGGTGAATTCTTTTTTCAGACTTAATTATGTAATTGATTTATCCTTAATCTAAGGATACCGTATTTGTAAGGGATTTCATCTCAATCTCTTTTCATTGAGGCATATTTTGTTTATACAAAACTTTTTTATACAGTGTATAAACCCCTTTTACTTTTAATTTTATTCAAAAGAAATCTTTTTTATACAAATCATTTTACTAAACAATAAAAATTACATTTCTTTTGATGTATGCGGTGACAACAACCTTTCCGCCGCCGCGAGTATTATTTGATCTTTGGCTTCCTCAACAAGCCGAAATATTTTTTAAAAGTAAATAAATACCATATACTATTTTATGTATTTTGGTATTGAAAATGGTTTTGATAATGGATTTGTTTAGTCAATATATTTAAGTGATATATTGTGATTGAAATATGGAAATGTTTTCTTTCATTTATAATTGTTTTATGTTTTATGATTTTGTAATGGTACTTGGACATTTTTTGGGTGGTTACGTGATAAACCATATGATGGGTGTTGTCAAGAATAATAGGACGAGTGGTTACGTTATAACCTCCAATGCATTGGGTATGGAAGTCGGCCGTATGGATATTCCATTAAGTATGTGTGGAAGTCGACCGTATGGTTATTCCATTTAAGTATGTTTATGTCCCAAATTACCTTTATATGTTATGTGTTATTTATATGGGTTTTATGGTAATAGTTTGGTTACAAAAGGGTAAGTAATGGTCTTTTAGTCACTGAATTGTTTTTATTACTTCATAAAGGTGAAAAGTATTACATTGGTAAAGTATTCATGGTTTACTTGTTGTTTTGAAAAACTAACAGTTTTCCTTCTTTGTGTATTCTTTACTGGGATTTTTATGCTCATCCCATGTTTTTGAAATGTTTTCCATTGGACTTAAAGATGGATAGGGTCAAGGATGGGATCAAGTAAAGACATGCTATCTAAAACATGGAAATAGATATGTTTCTTTTTAAGTGTTTTTTTATTTTATGGAAACTTAGTAGAAGTGTCTACTATGTAATATTTCGAGATGTAATATTTATGACCGAATTCTCTAAAAATCTAAACATGAAAATATCCTCAATTTGAATTATTCATTTAATTCAATATTAAGTAAGGTTTAAGGTCGGGGCCTTATAGTTGGTATCAAAGGTTGGTTTAGATAACTTTAGAGGTTACGGTATTCTCTAAGCATAAGTGACATTACCATAATGGTTAGGATTTCAGAAAGAGTCCTAGTTTTAGATAAAGTGAATAAGAAAGTATATCTTAGTGTTTATATTCCTCATTAGTACATGATGGTTTTGTTGATATACTCACACTGACCTTTTTAGTTTTAGTGAATGGCTGGATCTAGCAGGCACCAAAGTAACAGTGGATGTGAAGGAAACTGTGACAGTTTTCTGAGCGAGCAACTGAATGATATGGGAGCTACAATGAGAACTCCTATGTTTATCCTCAACCAACTATCTAGAGTCATGATTTACCACTTAAACCATGGTGATTTCTATAAGGCATCATATATGAGAGAAAAAAATCCCTACCGAACTACAGTTAATAATCATAAAGGTAAGTGTGTTAAAAAACCTATGTGTCAGAGATGTGGAAAGAAACACCTAGGAAATGTTTCAAAGGGACAGAAATATGCTATAGATGTGGAAATGAAGGTCATAAAGAAAGAACCTTCCATGGAAAAAGGAATCATCTAGTTGACTTGAGGAAAGGGAAATAATTTCTTTCTGAGGGATCAATTGAATGTTTTAAATGTGGTGTGCATGGTCATTATGAAAACACATGTACTATGAAGAAGTTTTGGGAATCAGATCACCAAGATCGTACAAATATTCTTTTACCAATACCTAATGCCAATCCGATTGAGTATGAAGAAACTGACAATGACCAATCAAAGGTATGGGTTATTTCTTAACATTTGTTTTACTATTTTGGAATCCTAGGATATGATTCATGGTTGTGTTTGTTGGAAATAAGTATTTTGGAATAAGTTGGAAAGGAATGGTTAATGGATCATGAAGAATGTTGAATGAGTAAGAAGTAAACATATAAGGGCTTCATGAGTTATGGTGAAATTCTTAAGAGTATTAAGTCTCGTTTGATTATGGGGTTACATTAGAAGACTTTTTATAGTATGTGTAACCGTGATGTTTGATATATGAAAATTTTATTCAAGGAATAGTTATATTTTCTTTTGTGGACATAGTTATAAAGAACCATTTGGGTTTATATGATCCTTACTTTCGAGGTAATTATGGGTTACTATATGTTATGATGGAAAGTGAAAGGCATGAGATAAAATTGAGGTTAAATTATGTTATGGTTATTTTTGATGATTTTATCTCTTTTTGGGGAATGATTTGAGAATTATATAGTTTGAAAAAAGGAAAACACACAGATCGTGTGACAACCTGTCGCGTCGGATAAGCTGCGAGAATCGAACCCACAACCAAAGTGTGACTGGTATTTATCGCCTACCACTGGACTACGTGAAGTCCCTAGTTAGTTTGAATAATTATTTTTAGTTAGATGATTTTATGAATTAAGAGTAAGTTGATTTTTTGTTATCTATGGAAATTATTAACCTATCATGGAGGATATGTGATTAGGTTAATTACTTTTTAATACAATACTTTAAGAGAAACTCATGTTGTTTGGAGATAAATGATACGGTTTAACTTGGAATACTATGTGATTAAATCCTTCAAATATTTGGGTTTCAATCTTAGTTTGTTTTACTTATGGTCTTCGTTGAACTTTGGGTTTTGTTGGACAAATTTTGGAGATTAAGAATAGATTATCTTTTTATAAAGGGTTATCTTTTTTCTAGATTATCTGATCTTGTACTAATCTTTTTGGTTTTGGTTTTGGTTAAAGCCTAAAGACATGGGAAGTATATAGTTATCTTTTGTGGATTAGGTGATTCTCTATAAGTTGATTATAGTACTCTTAATGTGAACAAGTCTTCCTAAATACTCATCATTTGGGGAAATTATGAGTTTGTGTAAGAAATCTAGTAAAAGTTGAAAGTCAACATGACAAGTAAGTATGTTTCCTTAAGATCAAAAACAAATTGCTCAATGAAAAGTAACTTAAAAATAATTTTGTTCGTTAACTTTTCCTACTGGGGAATCGAATACCGTTTAACCCACCACAAGTTTCTGATTTTATTGTGGTTAACTTTCTCCTAAACATGTTTTCTATCACTCTCCCTCCGAACATGAACCTTTGATTTTTCTTCCATATCCATGTTTTTCTACATGGAATCCTAGTATGGGTTAGCTTGGGTGACCTCTGTACTTCTCTTTCATTCTTTTAAAGTGATTTTTTTACCGACTCTTGTTCCGATGTGGGATTTTCAATGATGTTTTCGTGCCCAATTTTAAAATTGCGAGGATGAAATTCCCAAAAGGGGGAAGGATGTAACACCCCAGGTAAATAAAGAATATGACATTTTTATATTTTCCCAAATTTGTGAAAAAAATATTAATATTACTTAAAATGGAATGCTATGCTCGATGGTGTACCCAATACGCGACAACGAGTTCCTTTGAAATCATACGCTGCACTCTAATAATAAAATAATATTATTTTAAATGGTAGTTAACGTCTAGCCATTGTAATGGCGGTATAGAACAGAACTAACTACAAAATTATTATATATGTTTTTCAAATATTTTTACTTTTTACAATAAATGTTAGAGGATTAAAAATGCGAATGAATCCAATTTTAAGTGTAAACATTCTAATATTTTTTAAAAGTTCGATTAACCGCCTTTTAATGGAGAACCTCTTTTAAATCCACTTTTTGAAAATTTTATGTGTTATATTTGACAAAATATAATTATTCTTTAGAATCGGGACATCAAAATTTACTTTGTGTAGATTTTTGGTATTTTTCCGATAAAGTTCATTTTTTAATGAATAGTGAAAATTGATGTATTTTAATTCAAAACCTCATTTTAATCTAATTTATTTATATGATTAGATTATCTTTTGAATTGGTTTTAAAGTGAAATTAGAATATATTTTTACCATTTAATCCAATAGTGGTCATTGGAATTAATTTTACTTTGAAATTGGACTTAAACTAGTGTCAATCTTTTAATAGATATTGTTTCTTAAAAACACGCTATTTGTTTTAACAGCGGGAATTAATTATTAAATTAATTAATGCAACTTATAAGTTTTGAATTTTGTAAAATAGAAATAATTTTTGAATTCAGAATATCAAATATAGCTTAGGGTTAATTTTTGGTATTTTTCTGAAAAACTTCAATTTTAGATGAATATTGAAACCACTAAGTGGTAGTTTAAAAAATGATTTTTCATTTAAATGAAACTTTACCACTTCTGTGATTTGATTTTCAAAAATCTGACATACATGGTTTTCATTAGGATTTAAAATTTGGTTCAATGGGATTAAAATAATTTTTTTGGTGAATAGTAACTTTTAAGTTTTTAATCGCGATTAGAGGTAATTAGTGTAAATTATGGAAAAAATAATGTTTTAATAAACTGAAATGACATTGACACATGTCCTACCATTATTGGATGAGTCATGGCCGACCAAGAAAATCCATGGGTCAACTTGGGGACCCCATGGATCCATTTGGTTGGAAAATGACATTAATAACTTTTTATTTAAAGTTAAAATTAAAATGTCACAAACATGTGTTATTTTAGTAAAACCATTTTTACATTGGGTTATACAAGTCATATTTTTGACTATAAATATTACTTAGAAAGCTAAAACTATTTCCTAAATCATTATATATTTTTATAATTTTTAGACATTATATATATATTAACTTATTTATGACACCATGATGATGCAGCGATTACCTCATTATTTAATGATTTAAATAAAATGAAAATATAATGTAAAATCTAAGACCTACACTTGTAAAAAACCTATTTAATTGGTGTATTTAGAACTCTTATCACCTTATCTACGAAATATATAATTTTGGGACCTTTAAAATCCGAAAATCATTTTATAATAAAGTAAAAGTTTATAACTTTCCAAGAGTGCCCGTCCTCTCCTCTTGTAAAAGGCCGCCACCTCTACCACCTTACCCACACCTATCAAGCCTTTTTCTCGGCCAAACCCTGAAAATTTCAACTCTCCACATCCCTCTCTTCATCATTGAAGCCTCACCATTTGGCATAATCCTTTCCAAGTAAGACTTTGAACTCAAATAAAAAAGAGTTACCCGATTTAAAGGTAATGTCTTCCCTTGTGTTATTTTGTTTTATTTTGCTTCTCCAACCCTCAAAACTCTCTTTATTCCTTTATTTTATAACAAAAAAGTATCTTCAATATACTAGGATGTTTTTATGTGAAGTATTCGAGTTAAACTTACTCACACCTTCATCTAATGGTTAAAGAACATACTGTTTCTGTGGATGGCGAATTTCTGCCTCACGAAATGATGATTGTTCAATCTTCTCTTAACACCTTTCATAGTGGCCATTATGATGTCACTATATTTTATATATGATATATATGGTATTTATGTTTTATATATGCTTATTAATTTCATATTTAAACCATGCCTTTATGCTTTTCATGTTGTGGAAATGCGATAATTTCATACGAGGAAGTGTGGACTACCGCCCCCTCAAGTGATGTGACTCGTTCATGCAATACATGGAATGTATAAAGAATTAAATTAATGAACATATATAACCTATATAACATATATATTATACTGAAATTATAATATATATATCTCTCAATTATTTTTATTTCCATTAATATGACAAAGGAATGAAAGTAGCGTTCATGCGTACGTACGACCTACCGTCTCCATGAACGGTGCATTTCATTTCTTTTTATCTCGAAATGTTATGGAGTAGTATAAAATAAATATGTACTAGATATATATGATATATAAATCATTAATACTATTTGGGAGATGATTTACTTATAACTACATGGACAATCATTTTCAAACAAGTTCATTTTTGACTCATGTACCAAACATCGACAAAAATGTCTGATATGAACTCACATTATTAACCAATTATTATAACATTATAATATGTGATATTAACTGAATAATGATATTTAAAATAGTTCCTTAAGAAATTATAAATTGACTAAAGTTTATTATTCAGGAATATAAAGAAACAAACAAGACAAGTCGGACTTGAGGTAAGAGATCCTACCTCTCTCTTTCTTTTTAAGCACTCTCTTTTATGTCATTTCCTTTATGATCATATTTATTTTGTTTTGGGATGTTATTTTATATCAATATTACTGTAATTTTTATGTTCATATGATGAGATAACCTATTTGATATCATCAAACCATTTTTGGAAGTTTTATGTGGCGCTGTTAGGCTGCCGAGTTTTCGTAAGGGATTTTTCATCTCACTTTTATTCCCATGACATTTATGCTATGTTTTCCACCATTTACTTTGAGTGGTTTATGTACTGCCCATTATTCTACTCTTTGTGTAACATAATTTCGTTTATGGGTATTTACATCTTCATTGTACGACCCTTCTTCCATGGGGTGTACGTTTCGAAATTTACCCAAGTCGGTAAGGGAACCTTTCACCCTCCTCTTTCAAAAAGACTTATTTTGTTATGTATTTTAATTCAAATACTGTTATGTTGGGATATGTTCTTCTATATCCTTATTGATATAAATTTTATTTCCAAGTGATGAGATACCATTTTTATCTCTCATCAACTCATTTTCTGAATTTTGAAGTGACACCGTTAGGCTGTCGAATTTTTGCAAGGGAACTTCTTAACCCAATTTTGATTCTTTGGGGTAAACTTGTACTCCTTGAATATGTTGTTCTATGAATATGTGTGAATGAACTCTGATTGTTTTACACTTAATATCCACTTGTATTTGGTGAATTCGTTTGTCAGACTTAATTATGTAATTGACTTATCCTTAAACTAAGGATACCGTCTTTGTAAGGGATTTCGTCTCAATCTCTTTTAATTGAGGCATATTTTGTTTATAAAAAACATTCTTTATATAGTGTATAAACCCATTTTACTTTTACTTTTATTAAAAATAAATCTTTTTTGTACGAATCATTTTACTAAACGATAAAAAGTATGTTTCTTTTTGTGTACGCGGTGACAACGACCTTTCCGCCGCCGCGAGTATTATTTGATCTTTGGCTTCCTCAACAAGCCGTAATATTTTTTTAAAAGTAAATAAATACCATATACTATTTTATGTATTTTGGTATTAAAAATGGTTTTGATAATGGATTTGTTAAGTCAATATATTTAAGTGATATATTGTGATTGAAATATGGAAAAGTTTTCTTTCATTTATAATTTTTTTATGTTTTATGATTTTGTAAAGGTACTTGGACATTTTTTGGGTGGTTATGTTATAAACCATAAGATGGGTGGTGTCGTGAATAACAGGACGAGTGGTTACGTTATAACTTCCAATGCATTGGGTATGGAAGTCGGCCGTATGGCTATTCCATTAAGTATGTGTGGAAGTCGACCGTATGGTTATTCCATTTAAGTATGTTTATGTCCCAATTTACCTTTATATGTTATGTGTTATTTATATGGGTTTTATGGTAATAGTTTGGTTACAAAAGGGTAAGTAATGGTCTTTTATTCAGTGAATTGTTTTTACTACTTCATAAAGGTGAAAAGTATTACTTTGGTAAAGTATTCATGGTTTACTTGTTGTTTTGAAAAACTAACAGTTTTCCTTCTTTGTGTATTGTTTACTGGGCTTTTTATGCTCATCCCAAGTTTTTGAAATGTTTTCCATAGGACTTATAGATGAATAGGGTCAAGGATGGGATCAAGGAAAGACATGCTATCTAAAACATGGAAATATACATGTTTCTTTTTAAGTGTTTTTTTATTTTATGGAAACTTAGTAGAAGTTTCTACTATGTAATCTTTTGAGATGTAATAGTTATGACCGGATTATCTAAAACTCTAAACATGAAAAGCTCCTCAATGTGAATTATTAATTTAATTCAATATTATGTAAGGTTTAAGGTCGGGGCCTTATAGTTGGTATCAAAGGTTGGTTTAGATAACTTTAGAGGTTACATTATTCTCTAAGCATAAGTGACATTACCATAATGGTTAGGATTTCAGAAAGAGTCCTAGTTTTTGATAAAGTGAATAAGTAAGTATATCTTAGTGTTTATCTTCCTCATTAGTACACGATGGTTTTGTTGATATACTCACAATGACCATTTTGGTTTTAGTAAATGGCTGGATCTAGCAGGCACCCATGTAACAGTGGATGTGAAGGAAACTGTGACAGTTTTCTGAGCGAGCAACTGAATGATATGGGAGTTACAATGAGAAATCTTGTGTTTATCCTCAACCAACTGTCTAGAGTCATGATTGACCACTTAAACCATGGTGATTTCTATATGGCATCATATATTCAAGAAACAAATCCCTATGAAACTACAGTTAATAATCATAAAGGTAAGTGTGTTCAAAAACCTATGTGTCAGAGATGTGGAAAGAAACACCTAGGAAATGTTTCAAAGGGACAGAAATATTCTATAGATGTGGAAATGAAGGTCATAAAGCAATAACCTTCCATGGAAAAAGGAAACATCCAGTTGACTTGAGGAAAGGGAAAGAATTTCTTTCTAAGGGATCAATTGAATGTTTTAAATGTGGTGTGCATGGTCATTATGAAAACACATGTATTATGAATAATTTTCGGGAATCGGATCACCAAGATCGTACAAATATTCTTTTACCAATACCTAATTCCAATACGATTGAGGATGAAGAAACTGACAATGTCCAATCAAAGGTATGGGTTATTTCTTAACATTTGTTTTCCTATTTTGGAATCCTAGGATATGATTCATGATTTTGTTTGTTGGAAAGAAGTATTTTAGAATAAGTTGGAAAGGAATGGTTAATGGATGATGAAGAATGTTGAATGAGTAAGAAGTCAACATATAAGGGCTTCAAGAGATATGGTGAAATTCTTAAGAGTATTAAGTCTCTTTTGATTATGGGGTTACATTAGAAGAATTTTTATAGTATGTGTAACCCTGATGTTTGACATATGAAAATTTTATTCAAGGAATAGTTATATGTTCTTTTGTGGACATAGTTATAAAGAACAATTTGGGTTTATATGATCCTTACTTTTGAGGTAATTATGGGTTACTATATGTTATGATGGAAAGTGAAAGGCATGAGATAACATTGAGGTTAAATTATGTTATGGTTATTTTTGATGATTTTATCTCTTTTTGGGGAATGATTTGAGAATTATATAGTTTGGAAAAAGGAAAACACCCAAACCGTGTGACAACCTATCGCATCGGACAAGCTGCGGGAATCGAACCCACAACCAAAGTGCGACTGGTATTTATCGCCTACCACTGGACTACGTGAAGTCCCTGGTTAGTTTGACTAATTATTTTTAGTTATATGATTTTATGAATTAAGAGTAAGTTGATTTTGGGTTATCTATGGAAATTATTAACCTATCATGGAGGATATGTGATTAGGTTAATTACTTTTTAATACGAGACTTTAAGAGCAACTCATGTTGTTTGGAGATAAATAATACGGTTTAACTTGGAAGAATATGTGATTAAATCCTTCAAATATTTGGGTTTCAATCTTAGTTTGGTTTACTTATGGTCTTCGTTGATCTTTGGGTTTTGTTGGAGAAATTTTGGAGATTAAGAATAGATTTTCTTTTTATAAAGGGTTATCCTTTTCTAGATTATCTGATCTTGTACTAACCTTTTTGGTTTTGGTTAATGTCTAAAGACATGGGAAGTATATAGTTCTCTTTTTTGGATTAGGTGATTCTCTATAAGTTGATTATAATACTCTTAATGTGAACAAGTCTTCCTAAATACTCATCATTTGGGGAAAGTATGAGTTTGTGTAAGAAATATAGTAAAAGTAGAAAGTCAAAATGACAAGTAAGTATGTTTCCTTAAGATCAAAAAAAAATTTCTCAATGAAAAGTAACTTAAAAAAAATGTTGTTCGTTAACTTTTCCTACTGGGGAATCGAATACAGTTTTACCCACCACAAGTTTCTGATTTTATTGTGGTTAACTTTCTCCTAAACATGTTTTCTATCACTCTCCCTCAGAATATGACCCTTTGATTTTTCTTCCATATCCATGTTTTCCTACATGGAATCCTAGTATGGGTTAGCTCAGGTGACCTCTGTACTTCTCTTTCATTCTTTTAAAGTGATTGTTTTACCGACTCTTGTTCTGATGTGGGACTTTCAATGATGTTTTCATGCCCAATTTTAAAATTGTGAGGACGCAATTCCCGAAAGGGGGGAAGGATGTAACACCCCATGTAAATAAATAATATGACATTTTTATATTTATCCAAATTTGTGAAAAAAATATTAATATTACTTTAAAGGGAATGCTATGCTCGATGGCGTACCCAATACGCGACAACGAGTTCCTTTGAAATCTTACGTTGCACTCTAATAATAAAATAATATTATTTTAAATGGTAGTTAACGCCTAGCCATTATAATGGCGGTATAGAACAAAACTAACTACAAAATGAATATATATGTTTTTCAAATATTTTTACTTTTTACAATAAATGTTAGAGGATTAAAAATGCGAATGAATCCAATTTTAAGCGTAAACATTCTAAGATTCTTTAAAAGGTCGATTAACCACCTTTTAATGGAGAACCTCTTTTAAATCCACTTTTTGACAATTTTATGTGTTATATTTGACAAAATATAATTATTTTTTAGAATTGTGACATCAAAATTTACTTTGTGTAAATTTTTGGTATTTTTCCAATAAAGTTCATTTTTTTAATGAATAGTGAAAATTGTTGTATTTTAATTCAAAACCTCTTTTTAATCTAATTTATTTATATGATTAGATTATCTTTTGAATTTGTTTTAAAGTGAAATTAGAATATATTTTTACCATTTAATCCAATAGTGGCCATTGGAATTAATTTCACTTTGAAATTAGACTTAAACTAGTGTAAATCTTTTAATAGATATTGTTTCTTAAAAACACGCTATTTGTTTTGACAGTGGGAATTAATTATTAAATTAATTAATGAAACTTATATGTTTTTATTTTTGTAAAATAGACATAATTTTTGAATTCAGAATATCAAATATAGATTAGGGTGAATTTTTGGTATTTTTATGAAAAAACTATAATTTTAGATGAATAGTGAAACCACTAAGTGGTAGTTTAAAAACTGATTTTTCGTTTAAATGAAACTTTACCACTTCTGTGATTTTATTTTCAAAAATCCAACCTACATGGTTTTCATTAGGATGTAAAATTTGGTTGAATGGGATTAAAATAATTTTTGGGTGAATAGTAACTTTTATGTTTTTAATCGCGATTAGAGGTAATTAGTGTAAATTAAGGAAAAAATATTGTTTTAATAAAATTAAATGACCTTGACACATGTCCTAACCTTATTGGATGAGTCATGGCCGAAAAATAAAATCTATGGGTCAACTTTGAGACCCCATGGAGCCACTTTGGTTGGAAAATGACATTAATAATTTTTTATTTAGAGTTAAAATTAAAATATCACAAACATGTGTTGTTTTACTAAAAAAATTTTTACATGGGGTTATAAAAGTCATATTTTTGACTATAAATATTCATTATAAAGCTAAAAATATTTCCTAAATCAGGATATTAGTTTTATAATTTTTATATATTAAATAAATTAAATTATATATGACACCATGATGATGCAACGATTACCTCATTATTTAACGATTTAAATAAAATGAAAAGATAATGTAAAATATAAGACCTAAACCTCTAAAAAACCTATTGGATGGGTTTATTTCAAACTATTATCACCTTATCCTATAAATATATAATTTTCGGACCTTTAAAATCCGAATAGCAGTTTATAATAAAGTAAAAGTTTATAACTTTCCAAGAGTGCCCCTCCTCTCCTCTTATAAAAGGCCCCCACCTCTACCTCCTTATCCACACCTCTCAAGCCTTTGGCTCTTCCAACTTCTTCCCATTTCATCTCTCCAAATCCCTCTCTTCTTCATTGAAGCCTCACCTTTGGGTAGAATCCTTTCCAAGGAAGCCTTTGAGCTCAAATCAAAAAGAGTTACCCGATTTAAAGGTAATGTCTTCCCTTGTGTTCTTTTGTTTTATTTTGATTCTCCAACCTTCTAAACTCTTTTTATTCCTTTATTTTGTAACAACACCAGTATCTTCAATATACTAGTATGTTGTTATGTGAAGGATTCTAGCTACACTTACACACACCTTTGTCTAATGGTTAAAGAACATATTATTTCTGTGGATGGTGAATTTCTACCTCACGAAACGAGGATTGTTCAATCTTCTCTTAACACCTTTCATGGTGGCCATTATGATGTAACTATATTTTATATATGATATATATGGTATTTATGTTTTCTCTATGCTTCTTAATTTTATATGTAAAACATGCCTTTATGCTTTTCATGTCGTGCAAATGCGATAATTTCATACGAGGAAGTGTGGACTACCGCCCCCTCAAGTGATGTGACTCGTTCATGCAATACATGGAATGTATAAAGAATGCAATTAATAAACATATGTGACCTATAACACATATATATTATACTGTAATTATAATATATATATCTCTAAATTATTTTTAATTCCATTAATATGACAAAGAAATGAAAGTAGTGTTCAAGCGTACGTACGGCCTACCGTCTCCAT
The DNA here is from genome assembly GCA_963277665.1 of Viscum album. Taxonomy (NCBI): domain Eukaryota; kingdom Viridiplantae; phylum Streptophyta; class Magnoliopsida; order Santalales; family Viscaceae; genus Viscum; species Viscum album. Next base: position 733,763,121 of record OY728155.1, read on the forward strand.
GAACGGTGCATTTCATTTCATTTTACCTCAAAATGTTATGGAGTAGTATAAAATTAATATGTACTGGATATATATGATATTTAAATCATTAATACTATTATGGAGATGATTTACTTATGACTACATGGACAATCATTTTCAAACAAGTTCATTTTTGAATCATGTACCATACATCAACAAAAATGTCTGATATGAACTCACATGATTAACCAATTATTATAACATTATAATATGTGATATGAACTGAATAATAATCTTTAAAAGTGGTACATAATCAATTATAAATTGACCAAAGTTTATTATTCAGGAATATAAAGAAACAAACAGGACAAGTCGGACGTGAGGTAAGAGATCCTACCTCTCTCTTTCTTTTTAAGCACTCTCTTTTATGTAATTTCATTTAAGATCATATTTATTATGTTTTGGGATGTTCTTTTATATTCCTCTTACTTTAATTTTTATGTTCATATGACGAGAGACTCTATTTGATCTCATCAAACCATTTTTGGATGTTTTAAGTGGCGCTGTTAGGCTGCCGAGTTTTCGTAAGGGATTTTTCATCTCACTTTTATTCCCGTAACATTTATGCTACGTTTTCCACCATTTCCTTTGAGTGGGGTATGTAAAGACCATTATTCTACCCTTTTTGTAATATAATTTCGTTTATGGTTATTTACATATTCATTGTATGACCCTTCTTCCATGGGGTGTACGTTTCGAAAGTTACCCAAGTGGGTAAGGGAACCTTTCACCCTCCTCCTTCTAAAAGACTTATTTTGTTATGTCTTTTGATTCACATACTGTTATGTTTGGATATGTTATTATACATCCTTATTGATGTAAATTTTATGTCCAAGTGATGAGATACCATTTTTATCTCTCATCAACTCATTTTCTGAATTTTTAAGTGACGCCGTTAGGCTGTCGAATTTTTGCAAGGGAACTACTTAACCAAATTTTGATTCTTTGAGGTAAACTTGTACTCATTTAATATGTTGTTCTAGGAATATGTGTGAATGAACTATGATTGTTTTACACTTAATATCCACTTATATTTTATGAATTCGTTTGTCACACATAATTATGTAATTGATTTATCATTAATCTAAGGATACCGTCTTTGTAAGGGACTTTGTCTCAATCTCTTTTCATTAAGGCATATTTTTGTTAATACACAAATTTATTTATACAGTGTATAAACCCCGTTGAATTTTACATTTATTCAAAATGAATCATTTTTATACGAATCATTTTACTAAATGACAAAAAGTATGTTTCTTTTAACGTACGCGGTGACAACGACCTTTCCGCCGCCGCGAGTATTATTTGATCTTTGGCTTCCTCAACCATCCGTAATATTTTTTAAAAGTAAATAAATAAAATATACTCTTTTATGTATTTTGGTATTGAAAATGGTTTTTATAATGGATTTGTTAAGTCAATATATTTAAGTGATATATTGTGATTGAAATATGGTAATGTTTTCCTTCATTTATAATTGTTTTATGTATTATGATTTTGTAATGGTACTTGGAAATTTTTCGGGTGGTTACATGATAAACCATATGATGGGTGGTGCTGTGAATACCAGGACGGGTGGTTACGTTATAACCTCCAATGCATTGGGAATGGAAGTCGGCCGTATGGCTATTCCATTAAATATGTGTGGAAGTCGACCGTATGGTTATTCCATTTAAGTATGTTTATGTCCCAAGTTACCTTTATATGTTATGTGTTTTTTTAAGAAGGTTGAGGCACAAAGGCCCCTTTTATTAAAATAGAAAGTCATACAAGGAGTAAAGACAGAGGAGTAAACAGAAAAACAGGTCCATAAAAAAGTCATCAACGCACTTGCAAGAGAGTGTTCATACTGTGAAGAGATGTTTGAGCACCCCTTCCACTTGGTTGTCTCCCCCTCTGCCCAGCGTTTGCCTGTATCCATGGACCTCCACCATAATCCGGGATCTCAGACGTTACATCCGTGTTCACACACTTAACTCCGTCCCGATCTTCCACTGGTTTCCTGTCATCATCACTACTAGCAGATTCAAGTAATTCAAACGGATTATAGGTACTCACCTGTTTTATAACATTCTGAATTTGAGATTGAGCGGTGTCATAGCTTGGTGAAGGCCGAGATGATCTTGACATTATGTCATTTTTTCCCCTCCAGACTGGGAATGACCACATGCAGTTCAGGGTAATCTTGGACAGTTTTCGGACTTGTCTGCTTATACTGCCCAGTTGGAGCTGGTTTATGGTACTTGCTATGGGTGCCCTTGGCATCCTGAGAAATAAACTTTTTTGAAGATACCAAGTCTGTAAGACAAGTTGTATCTGGACCTTCCGTAGCATGCAAAGTTGAAGAAACACTAGCAATAGACTTTTCTGAAAAACCATGGAATAAAGTTGACTTAACTTGGGCTCTAGGAGTACCTTCTGGAGGGGAGATTCACATAAGAGAGGCATGAGAAACTGTAGAAACAATGGTTGTTTCTCTATCTTCTATACACATAGACTGACCAGAGACCTCTTTCCTTTCTTTAAATTTCCTTGAGATAGGAAGGTCCAGCTTTTCCTTACCTCTTCTACTTTTGGCATTGACCAAGATCTGTTCTTGTATTAGGCAGGAGTCTGCATCTTCTTGAGCAGCATTTTCTAAGGCATCCAGGCTATCAATTGATTCATCATCTTCATCATATTTGAGACCTCTTGTCAAAATTTCTTTGAATGAGGCTCCATTCATATCATCTATACCAGAATTTCCATCAATGGGTAGCTGGATATCATCAGCAAGATCTGCCCAGGATAAGAGAACTTTCTTGTTTTTCGAGTTGGTCTTATTATGTTCTTCAGAACATCCCTTTTTGTCATGTTCATCGAGATACCTTTGAGACTTTTCAGAAGAATCGTTACCAATAACAGAAGCCGTCTTATTCTGCTCAATGCTTTGTGCCATACCTTGTTTGGGTTTCTTCATACAGTGTTTCAAGTCATGACCTTTAATTTGACAGTTGTCACAAATAACATTTCTTCTGCATGAATATTCTTCATGCCCAATAATTTGACAAGAAACACAGAAAGACGGAGTGCTTTCATATTCAATCCGAAGAAAAATATCATCCTATTGAGTAGATAAAATCACTTTATCTATTAAGGTAGAACTAAGGTCAATCTCTACTAGGACCCGAGAAAAATGACCATAGCATACTGATTCTGTAACATGATCCATTCTAATCGGAATCCCAATAGCAGATGAAATATCGAAAAAAATCTCATCATGCCATAATACCCAGTTGAGACCTTGTATTTTTATCCAAAATTGCGCAAAGGTATCGTTAAAATCAAGAAAGTTGAAATTCAATTTCCATTCATGAAGTCTAAGTGTACCTGGCCTGAGATTGATGGAGACAATACTCCAAGCACTACTTTTGAGCTCCACCGAAGGAAACAGAATGTGAAAGAGTCCGCGACTGAGGGACATGCATTTGAATTCATTGAATCCCCAAATATCAGCTAGCTGAGAGATGAGATCAGAAGTCTGACAGGGTTTCATACCTTTCATTAAGGAGATGCGAGCGATAAATGAATGCTTGCATAGATCAATCCTAGCAGCTATTGCATCCTCCAAGGCTGAAACATGTGCTGTTTACCCTTTCCAAATGATTCGATGGGGTGCGCGATTTGCAAGAGGAATGAAAGATCCCCCTGAGAAACCCTTGAAAGAGAGTAGTTTATTTAGCGCATCATGATCCTTCTTATTTTCCTCTGGATCCGGAAAACTTTTATTTGAGAGTCGAAACGCATCAAACGAGTGAAGATTGACACTGTGTGGGTGAGATAGGGCAGCCGAAGCTACGAGGTGCGGTGATGAGGGTTTCCTATCGTTTTCCTCCATCCTAATTAATCACCTTTATGTGTTATGTGTTCTTTATATGGGTTTTATGGTAATTGTTTGGTTACAAAATGGTAAGTAATGGTCTTTTAGTCAGTGAAGAGTTTTTACTACTTCATAAAGGTGAAAAGTATTACTTTGGTAATGTATTCATGGTTTACTTGTTGTTTTGAAAAACTAAGAGTTTTCCTTCTTTGTGTATCCTTTACTAGGCTTTTTATGCTCATCCCAAGTTTTTGAAATGTTTTCCACAGGACTTAAAGATGAATAGGGTCAAGGATATGATCAAGGAAAGACATGCTATCTAAAACATGGAACTAGACATGTTTCATTTTAAGTGTTTTATTTTATTTTATGGAAACTTAGTAGAAGTGTCTTCTATGTAATCTTTTGAGATGTAATAGTTATGACTTAATTCTCTAAAAATCTAAACCTGAAAAGATCCTCAATGTGAATTATTAATTTAATTTAATATTAAGTAAGGTTTATGGCCGGGGCCTAATGGATGCAGTATGGGATTTCATTAACAGACTTACGAAGGTCGCTCACTTATTTCCAATCAAGGAGACCTACAATGTTGATGAGATGGGATGGTTTTACATTAGTGAGATTTTATGTCGATATGGTGTTCCACACTCCATCATTTCAAACATGGATATGCATTTTACTTCCTGGGTCTGGCAGGGGATACAAAAAGCTTTGGGTACACAGGTGCTTTTGAGTACAACCTACCACCCTCAAATAGATGGCCAGTCCGAGCGTAAGATTTAGGTGCTCAAGGAAATGCTCTGAGCATGCATCCTGGATTTTGGAGGTTCTTGGGAGAAGCATATACCTATTGTTGAGTTTTCCTACAAAAATAGTTTTCAAGAAACTATTTAAATGGAACCTTATGAGGCTTTGTATGGTAGCGCATATCGATAACCCTTATGTTTGCTAGAGGCATGAGAGGCAACTTTATTGGGACCTCATCTTGTTCAAGAGACCATAGAGAAGATAGAGTTGATTCAGAAGAGGATGGCCACTACACAGTCTCATCAGAAGTCTTATGCTGATTAGAAGAGACGACCTCTAGAGTTCGAGGTTGAGGAAGAAGTTTTTCTACGTGCCACACCGAGGTTAGGTCATAGAAGGATTAGGAGATAGGGTAAGCTTTCTCCAAGGTATGTCAGACCGTTTGAGGTGTTGGAGAGAGTTGGGCCAGTTGCCTATTAGTTTAAGTTACCTCATAGGTACCGAGCTATGAATGACATCTTCCTTGTTTCTCAACTTTGATGTTACTTCTTATACCCATATTAGGTTTTCCAACCCGAAGAGGATGAGTTGGATGTGGATGCATCATTCAAGGAGCATCCTATCCAGATTTTTGATCACAGTACAATGGTTCTTCATGGCTGGTATGTTCCTTTGGTACGAGTGTTATGGCAGCATGGGCGGGTTCTGGAAAATACTTAGGAGAGGGAGACCGATGTACCAGAATAGTGGTTGGAGTTTTTTGGGATTTATTCTTCTACGCCACGCTAGGGAAATTCGGGGATGAATTTATTTAAGGGGGGATGTTTGTAAGAACATGGGCCTTCTTTTTAGGTATGTTTTCTTTTTATGGTCACATTATAGAAAAAAATGTTTTTCTATAAATTTTCGAAGTACACACCGTTTACTTTATGAGTACACACCATGTAAATTATGAGTACATGCCGTGTACTTGGTTACTACAGGCAGCCATGTGTTGGTTGCGTAGAGGCCATGCACATGGCCATGTGGGGGTGACCTGGAGGCTTCATAAAGAAGAGTATAGAAACAGAGAGTACACTCTATGTAATTTTATTTTCTTCATTAAACACACCGGGTTCATGTCTAATCTCCAGAATGCTCTCCTTCTAGGTCTCATTCAACTGAGAGCTCCATGCGGCCATGTATCTTTGATTAACCCCTGAGCGAGTGTCTGTCCTCTGAATTGAACATCGTCTGTTGCGTTGGAATCACATCAGTGAGTTCTCTCTTCACCTAGAAAATAATCTTTGGTTTTCTCCTCTTTCGTGAGCTATCGTGGGTTGAAATTTTTATACATTTTCGATGATCTATGACATTATAAGGTGATTAAAGCTTCTAGGTTTAAGTATATTGATCTCCCAATGCCATGGTATGTAGTTTGTGCCATTCTGTTGGAATTTGTTGAGTTTTATGTGAAAATTTTCCCAATACCCCATGAATGGGGTATTGCGCATTACCATTTTAGCCCAATTGTTTGTCTGCTATGCTTGTATCCTTAAGTAGATGATATTGGATTGTGAATAGGCTGAATTGATGTGCATTGGATGTCTTTCCCATGTATTTTTTTTCTTTTTTTGACCGATGGGTCTACTTTTTCTATTAGGCTCCTATTTTCTTTCCCATGCCTAGTATTGTAGGATGGTGTGACTGTTGTTATGTTGTTATGTTTTTATTTATAATTTTGTCCAAGTAGTTGTTGAGGTTTAACTTACCCAATAATCTCTGCTACACTTGCTTGGCTTACCCGGGGACATGAGAACCTAGAGTCTAGACCATATGGAGAATGGACGTTGAGGGATTTTCCAGAGTTTCTATTTACTTATGATGCTAGAACACAGAGGGAATTGACGTTGAGTGCTTCCTAATAGAGTCTATAGTTTCTCAATGCAGGCCATAGAGGGAATGTGACGTAAGTACTTCCCTATAGTGCCTTTATTTAGGATATGATACTGTAAGGGTAATTGACGATGAGTACTTCCTAATAGAGTCTATGCTTAAGCTGAACCAGAGGGGTTAAACTGAGTGCACTGCCTAGAGGGTACTTGTACTAGTTAGGTAGGACAAGAGGGTATTGGATGTGAGTACTTCCCAAAGGGTTACCTGTTTGAGTGTATCTGTCTTCTTAGTTGTTGTTTGATATTGAAACTATGGATTGTTTATTGTTGACTACTTTTCTGTTTACTATTTCTTATACTTTTACCTACCATAGACTCATTAACTATTAGGCACATATCTCATGGTGGTTTCCTACTAGTATTTAGTCTCACACCATGTTTGGGACATGCTTTTGGGCCCAAATAGATTATATTTTTGCAGGTATAGACATGGGAAAAGGCTCTTCTACTTTAGGTACTTCACATGTTGTGGAGCAGGATAGAATGGGACCAAGCTTAATCTTGTGATGCTGTGGAGATGATTACTGTTTTTCTTTTGTACTTGGTTTAGTACTGTATTTCAGCATTTTGAATTCGTTCACTGCATTCCTAGACATATGTATGATGCATAATTTTATATATGTGCTCCATTTTATTCTATTAGTCTTCCACTATTTATTTTTGTATGATATTATTTCTACTTCCTCTCTTGTATGTATCTATTTACATCAACTGTGTACTCTGCCAATGAGGGCATAATTTACCCACTATCACACCCAAGGCACTCACTACTAGTCGGCAGCCTCTGGAGTTTGGGGAAATGCGCTTGAGGCCATGTGACCAACTAGGTACGAGGTGCCTCTAGGTGGCTTCAGGAACTGGGACGTTACACTCATGGTGAAGAAGAACGACTGAACAATGCAACTATGTATCAATTATCCAGAACTCTACAAGATCAACATAAACAATAAATATTCCCCTCCAAGGATAGATTAATTGTTAGATCATCTATGAGGATATCAAAACTTCATAAAGGTGGATATTTATTCTAGATATCATCAGATAAAGGTGAAGAAAGAAGATATTCTTTAGAATGCCTTTAGTATGAGGTATGAGTGCTATGAGTTTCTGGTGATGCCATTCGGACTTACTAATATCCATGAAATATTCATTTATTTGATTGATAAAGTCTTTAGATATTCCCTTGACAAATTTGTAGCTCTTTTAATTGATGGTATTCTCATCTAATCTAGGATAAATGAAGTACATGAAGAACATCTATGACTTGTGCTAGCAGTAGTGAGAAATGAGATGTTGTATGCCATGTTCTGAAAGTGTGATCTTTGGAGGAAGAAAGTCATGTTCTGGGGACATGTGATCACAACTATGTGAATTTATGTGGTCCCTTAAAAAAGAGATTAAGGCATGGCCGACACCCTATAGTGTCACAGAAAACCATAGTTTTCTAGTATTAGCATGTTATTACTGACATTTTGTTAGAAATTTATCATTATTTTCAAGCCATCTAACTATGTTTACAAGGACATGAGTAAATTATGTCTTGATGGGAGAATCTGAGGAAAGCATTAAAGAGCTAATGAGTAGGCTGATCATTAGATCTATACACACATCACCGAAAAGTTTAGAATGTTTTGTGATATAGGGTGATGCTTTGAAGAATGGATTAGGTTATGTACTATTGAAAAATGATAATTCTGTATCCTAATCCTCATGGGAGTTGAAGATCCATGATCATAACTACCCAATGCATGATCTAGAGCTATCAGTTGTGATTTTGGCCTTGAAAATTTAGAGGCACAACACTTATGGTGAGAAGTGTGACATATACACCGATCACAATAGTCAAAAAAATATATCCAAAAAATGGATATCAACATATGTCAAAGGATATGGTTTGATATAATCAATGATTATGATTTCCCTATTCACTTTCATATTGGCAAGGTGAAAAAGGTAGTTGATGCTATAAGAAGAAACGAACCTACAACTCTATCCATGATGCAGATTGAGAAAGACCATATCATCATGGATATATAAAGGATAGATTTGGAAATCATAAAGGAAGAGAATACTTCCTTAATTTCCCAAATTATTTCCCAACCATAAATCTAAGATAAGATTAAAGAGGCATAAAAGGATTATCTAGAGTAACAAAATAAGGTTAATGTAGTAAAAGAAGGTAAGCTGCAAGAGTTCCATATCAATGATGATGGTATGAATCAGTTTGGAATGCAACTTTTCATGACTTCATCACCATGGATAAAAAGGATCTATTGGACAATACACAGAGCTCAATTTTATCTACCCAACTTGGAAGCACCAAGATGTACTGTGATCTATGACAATACTTTTGATGTGAAATCATGATGAAGGATATTTCTGAATATATCTCAAGGTCCTTGATATGTCATCTAGTAAAATCAGAGTGAAAATAGTCCAAAGTGATGATGATAACATTTCCTATACCCATTTGGAAATGGGAGAATCTCACTTTGGACTTTGTTATGGGTATCCCGAAAATGTACAAGGGAAAAAATGTGATATGGGTTCTGTTTGACTGACACACCATGACTACCCACACTATTTATATTTGGGAAGATCTATTTCTTGGATACTTGAAATGATATATGTGAAGGAAATGGTGATACTGAATGGGTTTCCACTCCGGGTTGTCTCTAATCATGATATAAGGATCACATCCAAATTATGGAGGAGTCTCTAACATATTTTGAGTACTGAATTAAATTTCAGCACGACCTATCACCCCCAAACAGATGTCTAATCTAAAAGGACTATTCAGAAGCTTGAAGATATGATAAGAGCCTTCTCTTTATAATTAAAATGTGTATGTAATCTTCATCTACATTGGTTGAGTTCTCATACAACAATAGATTCCACTCGAGTATTTAGATTGCTCCAAATGAAGCTCTGTATAGATAGCAATGTTGAACTCCAATTTGTTGTTCTGATGTTTGAGAAATAAATATACTTAGTCATGACCCTGTAAAAGAGATGACATAGAAGGTTGAAGTAATTCATGAACATTTGAATGCTTCTCATAGTCAGGAAAAGAGCTATGTTGACAACCATCGAAGGGACTTGGGGTTCTTTGTTGGAGGTAAAATCATAATTCAAATATTACCAAGGAAGAGAGTCATGTGATTTGGAAATAAATGGACACTAATACCAAGGTATATAGGCTCATTTTAGATCATTGATGGCATAGGAGGTGTGGCCTATCATCATTCACTTCCAATGAATATATATGATGTTCAGGATGGGTTCCACGTATCACTCCTTAGGAAGTACATGGTTTATCCCCCACATGTAATCAACTCAGAGGTGGTACAATTAGAAGACGATATCTTTTTTGGGGAGGATCCAGTTAAGATTCTAGACTAAAGAGATAAGGTTTTATTCAACAAGAAAACCCACCTTTTCATAGTGTAATGGATAATTTATATGTATAAAGAAGAAACTTGAAATCCATAGGATGCCATGAAGGAGAAGTACCCTAAACTGTTTAGGTAAAATGAAATCAATAGGAAGAAATTTCAAATGTTGAAAAGAATGAAATGAACTAAACTTTTATCAATGAAATTTCTCTAATCTTGTAGTATTTTCATAAATATATAAAATCACATTAGGAAACAAAATTCCACAACATGGTTAAATAAATGACTATGTGATATATAAACATAAATTTTCCACTTTTCTATTTTTAATTTTGAAAATCTGACATACACGGTTGAAATCAGTAAGATGTTCATAGTTCGATAAGATAAAAATAATTTTTTGTTGAATAGTAACGTACCCTTATGAATAGTAACCTACCATTATGAATAAATAAATTAATAATAAATAATCTAAAAGAAAATTAACCTCACCCATTAATATAAAAATAAAATTTAAGTATCTTACAAGTGACAATATGACCATTGTAAAGGTAATGGTATTATTATAATTCATAACTAATTAATTATAATTATCTAATTAATTTAAAAGAGAATTTAGTATTCTAAAATGTGCTCAAAAATATTTTTTTTTCATCTGGTTTTAAGAAAATTTTATAATAAATTATGTAATTATTGAAAGCATTATAAAACTTGTTTTAATTTTAAGATCATTATTTGTATTTAAATTATGATTTTAATTAAAAAATTAAATATTTATATGTAGAGAATTATTTTTGAAAAATAGAGTTAATGTTTTGGATTCCACACATTGAAAAATGGTTAGGGTGAATTTTTGTGATTTTTTTAAAATATATTAATTTTTTGTGAATTGTAAAATTCGATAATTTACAAAATATGCTAAAAAATTGAATTTCTACATCATGCTTGAGTCTTGGATGATGTAAATGGACATTAGATGGAACCATGATGCCTTTATTAGTATTTATAGTCCCAATAATCTCCAATATTGGTGTCTTGTGGAGCAATAATAAATTAATGAATATAAAATTAAGAAAACCCTCATCCCCTCCACTATAAAAACCTCCCCCACACACTTAGTTCTTCAAACCTCCCATGCCTCATGCCTTGAATAAATTCTTCCCAAATATATCCCCAAGATCATTCCCTATTTCCAAAATCCTATGGTCTCCTCAAAATTACAAATCATTTAAAATAAAGTGTCTCTCAAAGGATATAAACTCAAGATGTAAATTCCTCTTTCCGATTAATTAATTTTCTTTCATGTTCCTTTCATTTATTTTACTTTCCTCACCTTATTTCACCCAAATGGTATTATAAATCTAGTAACACACTTTTAATATACATCTATTATTTGAATGGGATATTTCATTATAATCTCACCTTCACTCTCCTTTTAAACTATAAATGAAAACACCATCCAAGATGTGTTTATTTATCCCATTCAAGGATGAGGAGTATTCAATTTGCATTACCATCATAGAGACTGGTCCTGAATCCATTTTAATGGTTGAACCGGATAATAATATTTTTATTTTATATTATGTGACTATTTGTAATCCTTATACACTCATGATTTAAAATAATAATACAATACATGTTCATTGTGATAAAACCCACTAATCTAATCCAATCGTTTATCATTACAATTTTATCTAATGATGCATACTCATGGTATATAATAAAATACATTATAATATCATTTATATCTATCTAATATCACTAATAATATATAATAAAAATTCTATATGTTTAACCACATTTCAAATGAACATCCCTTTATGTGTACAAGTGAACCATTTATGAAAAGTAAGAAAAAAGAACACTCCCAAACAAGGAATTTAAACTCTTAACTCATACAATGGGCCATTAATGTACTTAATAAATCAATATTGCATCATGTTCATGTATAAATTGTTCTGTAATTTTAATCTAATGAATCTAAGGTCATTACACAGTACATTAAAGGGAGGAAATCATTCAGACAGAAGGTAAGGGGAAATTCTCGAACCCAACTCTCATTATAAACAATATTAAAGAAGGTGATGTTCAAAATATAGTAATATAGAATCATATCATGTATTATACTAATAATCAAAATAAGATCCCTAATACTGGAGGAGAATGTGAACTTAAACATGAAATTACATTATATTAATATATTATCAGATAAAAAAGAATGATCGAACTAAAATTGATATTAAAAAATTCTATTTAAAAAAACCATAATAAAAGGATGTTAATTGGGGGTATGAAGAGAAGATGGTGTTTTTGAAGAAAAAAAAACATAAGATCAGATAATTATTGAAAATATTTAAATTTATAATTTTTTATTGTATTTATCTATATGTTTTTATTTTGAAAATCAATTAGGTGATTAAATTTAAGAATATTTTATTTCATGTTATGTACACGGTTTTTTGGAATGTTAAATTATATTTTCATATGATATACCATTTCCAATGTGGGTGTAAATATATACATATTTAAATATATTTAATGATGTTTATTTAATATTTTTTCAAAAAAAATTGGGAAAATACTTTATTATGATAATTACATGGAGAATTCAAATAAATGTAAGTTAATATTTACATATTATTTACCATGTCTTGTTTTTTCCAATAGGGGAAATTATTGAGTGAATTAATAACTACCTTTATCTATTGATAATATATTAAATATATATATGAATATTATATACCTTGTATTTTTCTTATGTTTTTTTCTTGTGAAGAATGAACATCTGTAAACTGAAATATTGGATAAATAAAACTATTATTTGAAAATATTTTTATATAATGTTTTAAAAGTATTGTATCCTTTATATTTAGAATTATTATATAGGTGATGATTTAAATCATTGGTATATGAAGAATCATGTTGATTACATCTGTAGATGAAGAACTGTTTTCTGATGTAGTTAGAAATGACTATCAGTTTTGTAGAGTTTGACTGTTGGAGTTTCCTAAAAATTATTTCTATAAATAGAGTCCCACCTTGAGGAGAATAAATAGATTAATGCAAATAATGATCTATAATTTTAAAAATATCCATCTATTGTGTAGATTTTTCAATTTTTGTTAGATATATGGCTTCTGATAAGTGAAACTTTTTTCTTTTTGAGTGTCTCTCTCCAAATAAAACATTACATGGATGGAATTTTAAATATATTAGCAATTTTTTAGGAATTTTTTCTTTTTATAATATTGTTAAATCAATTTATTATTTGGATGTGAAGTTATATAAATTCTATATCATTTTTATTGACGTATTTTATTCTATAATGACATAGGTTTAGTGCTTTCGGTGTGAGGAATTGAGCTACTAATAATAGGTTTAGTTGAGGGATTAAAAGGATAATAAGATATAACTTATGATTGGTGTGAAATTTGGGATAAATTATGATAGGTTTAATGTAATGGATAACATGGATGAGTTCAATAGATTCACCTTACACACAGGCTTAAAATTATATTTCAATAATGTCTTTTTAAAAATGTAATTGATTTTGTAACTAATACTTCATTTTTTGTTTGTAAATATTCTATGTGTAAACTCTATGATTGGTAATAGTTAAAACTCCAATCACCATACTTACATTGTGATAAGTTTATTTCACATTATTTAAAATTTCATTAAAATTTCTATTTTTAATTTGATTAGTTTTTTAAAAAACTAATCAATTTAATTCTTAAAGATAAAAAAAATTATTTTAAAAAATAAAATAAAATTTAACCCCATTTTAATTTAATTGTTTTTATACCTTATGAAAACATCATCATCATATACTTGTAAAAATTCCATCATCCATGTCTCTTAGTAAACTATCATAAGATGAAAAATATATCTATTAAATAATATCCAGAGTATAAGGGTATCATGAATGTGAAGGGAATAAATATCATGCCCTACTCCATCCAAACCATACCCCCACATATCCCATCATCTCCAATCCATGAATCACTAAAAAACATTCTGTCATTATGGGTTAGGCTCCTCCACAAACTATTATATTACCTAACAATAATTCCAAATTAATTCTAGGGAATTGTGGATTGTCACCGTATATTCCTCACCATTTTGATATTGGGGATAACTCCCTCAAAATGTTTTTGTGACATTACATTGTACTAGATACGGGTGGGGTGCATGTAAATAAAACATGAAAATACCATCATATATAAATATAAATATATAAAACATGATCCCATTATTGTGATTTTATATAAATACTTTTACATATCACCTTATCATTTATACAATAATATCTTTATAACATATTTCCACCATATGGATGTAACACCCCCCCACACACAAAACATCCACACAAAACCAACCATTCACTTTCTTTCACTTACAGATTCATTGAGAATTCCATATTATTACATTATTAAATTTCATTCATTATTTAATATATTTGACTTCACATTTCATGAAAAAAATACTATCACTAATATTGGAATTTAATTCCCATTTACATCCAACCTATTCACAATTATTTAATTCATCAAACCAGTTTACCAAATATAAAGTAGAGCCCACTTCTATAAAATTATTGACCACACTATTAATCATTAAATATTACAAACCACATATTTGTTGTGTCAAAATATGTTTCTACTCCCTATGTGATATTTTGTATTGGATATCACAAATTACTTCTTTTTTATCATATATGTTGTTTTACAACGTAACCAAATATGTTGTTTTCTAATCATGGTTGGTGTTTTATAATCTTAATCACATATATTTTTGTGAATCATAATCAAACATCATAACCAGGTTATGTAGTGTATCGTAATCATGCATCATAACCAAGTTAAGTAATATATCATAACCAGGTCATGCATCGTAACCACATATTTCATAACCAGGTCCTGCATCATAACCACATGTATTGTAACCAGGTCATGTATCATATTCATGTTATGCATCATATCCATGCATTGTAACCAGGTTATGTATTGTATCATAATGATGCATTGTAACTAGATTATATATAATGCATCGTAATCCTAATAAAAATCACAACCACGATATGAATCGTAACAACAATAAGTTTCTTATCCATGTTATTCACCATAACCAAGTTATGAATTGTACTCATGTAATACATTGAATTCATGCCTCATTTCAATATAGATTATATTCTTATGAAAATCATTGTTTCAAATAAAATTAATTGCTATTTTTTAACTAAAATGATGTTTTTTAGTTGGTTATAATAAAATCAATATGATGTCGTGTATTATATTCGTTTTGACTATTGTATTGACAGGTGCCCTAGTACCACCGATTTTTTCAGAGAAATATGACTGTTGGGATAAATATGACTATTAGAAACCGATGCCTTTAAATAGGAGTTCATTTGAACTAGAATACAGAACATTTTCTACTATCAAGTTCTATAGAGAGATAGTGTTTATTTTCGATTGCTTTGTTCAAATTCCTTGAAGATACATGAAGTAAATGTCTTGTTCCATGTTATTGTATTTCTATAATTGTTTTGTTTCTGATTTGTGCTTTCGATCATTGCGAAAACGATCGAGGGATTCTGGGGATAAGAAGATGTGGTACCAATCATCGTATCGAGGTCTTAAAATCATTTGAAAGATAGAAGTGCCTATTACCTTCTTAATTGAGGGATTTCGGGGATAGGAAGACGTGGTGTCGATCATCTTATTGAGGGATAACCATGGGGGTGGTAGGATAAACCATTTATCCTAGTTGAAAGGAGACCCTACTTGTTGGGATAAAATAATTGTAATACCTTTAAATTTCCACTGTATTTGTAATAGAAAGAGAATCAATTTGTTTCTTATTTCCCTTTAGTATTTTTTGTAATGTAATTGATTTAATTTTGATTCCTTATTTTCATATTGTATTAAGAGATTCAATATGTTGTATGGTAGAATCATTTACATTTTTATTACTCTGATTATTATACTCAATTAAAATACAATTTTTTCCATTACTTGTGGTATTACATTATATCATATCCATAAGATCCAAGACATGTATGGTCATTTGTATTTATTGTTAATGGTATTAGTTTATGACTACTTAAACTATTTTCTTTCTTCAAAGTTTGAATACAATGTTTTTAAACCTAGAATCCACCCCCTCTTGTATTTTGCAATATAATATACATATAAATCTATATTATGATCCAAAATTTTTTATTAGGGTAGGTTTTGACTGATTTGTATTAGTTGAATTATTTCATTTTAAATTGTATTCGTATTAAAATTGTTATTTTACTTAAAACACTAACATGTGGTGTGGAAAACATTTTGTTTTCTGAAATGGCTGGAATGAATATTGGATCAATTAAGAATATAAAACCAACTAGACCAACTATTTTTTATGGTAATAATTATGAGTATTGGTGAGATCAAATGAAGACTTTTCTTATCAATACTAGAGTGGACAACTTTTTCATGATTACTAGAGATTGATAAATGCCAAAAAAGGAATTGAGAAATTTCACCAATGAAAAGAAATTAGATTATTAATTGAATTTCAAGGTACACAATACATTGTTGTGTTATATGACTGGAAATATATACACACAGATATCTTCTTGTGACATATCCAATTGTATGTGGAAGAAATTTGTTGTCACACATTTTAAAACATCCAAAGTTATAAAACAGTAAGATCCATGCTTCGAGATGAATATCATGGTTTTTCTTCCTATGGAGAACCAGTTTATAAGATTAAACATTGATTCATAAAAAATGTAAGTGGTCTCTAATCCATTGGATAAAAGTGTCTTTATGATGAAGTACTTTTGGAAAAGACAATTGATATAATGCCCAAGGAGTAGGGAAAATGGACACCTATTGATGAAAAAAATAAATTTACTCAAATCATTGTTGATGAATTATTTTCTACTCTCTTACAGCACGAGACAAGAATGAAAAGAGATGCAGATTATAATAAGAAGATGAATAGTAATAGATGTGTAGCCTTTACTACTACATCTAAATACAAGACACTAAAAAGGTTTACAAGATCCAAATCCAATAAAGATATAGTTTTATAAGATTTGTGTGAAGGTGATCATTTAGAGAATGAATTAGAAAATATTGATAGAAGGATGAGGAATATTGTCATAAAGAAGGACATTCAATAAATATTTATTAATAAATATATAAATGAAAATAAATACTAAGATGTAATTTGTTATGAATATAAAATATCATGTCACATTAGACAAGATTTTCCTTTTCATAAAATAAAAGGAAGAATGGAGAAACATTCTGAGAAAAACCAGAAGAAGTATTACAAGGCTAAGAAAAAGAAAGACTAGAAAGAAAATGATACTTGGAGTGAATGTTGTGGTGATTCCTTAGATGAATCATCATAATAAGAATATTTTGGTCAGACGAAGATAGGAATCATATATAGATTACCTATTGTAAATAATTGTATAATTTCTTAGGTACATAATTCAGAATCTCTTACAAATTTTCCATTAAATTCCAACTACCCTGATGAGAGATAATATTACTCTTTCAATAAAGAATCATACTCAATAGAGGGAAATTTCACTTCCTTTGAATAAGTATCTATATCTTCCAAATTACATGATAATGAGAATTAAAAACACAAGAAAAATATTGAGAAAGAAATTTCTTGAAAAACAAATCTTACAAAAGAAGTATCATATATGTTAGAATATCTTGATGATAAAAAATTTAATTTAAAAATATTTTAAAAAACCTTCTGGAAGTAAATTATGAGAGGGATAAAAATTCTATGGTTTTGAAGAACATGTTTTAATGGAATTTGTTTTGAAACAAAATACAACTCCAAAATAATTTCTTTTGAGAATGGTAATTTAGTTATTAGAGAAAAATATGAAATCAATTCTCTTAAGAAATGTTTTTCAAATTTTACTACTAGATGGAAAGTATTTGATAAAATGTATTCCCAAATTCTTCCACTAAGGGATATATCTAAAATTGGATATACTCGTTCAAAACAGAGTTTTAGACATAATTATTTTATTCCCCAAAGTGATCCATTATGCTCTAAATCTCAATGTGGTGGGAATTGGGAAAGAAATTGTTCACTTAATAAAACCCAATATGTAGGATTCCATAAATCCCATTTATCAAAACAAACGTGGATTCCTAAAATTATTTTATCATACACTTCCATATCAAAAAATGATTGGATTGCAAAAAACTAATTGTTTCCTTTTCAGGAAAACAAAAATTGTACCAATAAAAAGAATACTTGGTACATGGATAGTGGTTATTCTCAACACATGACTAGAAACAATGATTTATTTGAAAAGATCATTGAAATGAATAGTGGAAGAGTGACCTTTGGAGACAATGCTCACGGAAAAAGTATTGGTATAGGTAATATTGTTCTTTTAGGAATGGTTTTAATTTCAAATGTTTGGTTTATCAATGTTCATAAGAACAACCATATAAGCATATTTCAATTATGTGATGAAGGATACCTTGTTAATTTTAGGAATAATAAAGGTTTCATTCAAAATTCCATGGATGAATTCATTCATTATTCTCATAGTCTTGAGAATGTTTACACACATTACATAGAATACATTAATAGCCAAGACATACCTTGATTAAGTTCAATGGAAGGACAATATAGGATATGGAATATAAGGTTATGAAATGGTATCCTTAGGAACCTTTGTAAAATATCAAAGAAATAATTTTTAAGGATCTACCTAATCTAAGATATAAATATTAAAAAGTTTGTGACCCCTGTAAATATGGAATGAAGCATAAAACTTTCTTTAAATCAATCAATGAAGTTACAATTTCTAATTCACTACATTTAGTACACATGGTTCTTTTAGGTCATAAAAAAATAGAAGCATAGGATTCATGCATATAACGACCCATACTTTACATACATTGTTAATATTTCAAAATTGAGGCACACTTATTACAACATATAACAAAACCATGAAAGGACCGTATAGGTATAGTGTCTTTAGAAACTAGGAAACATAAACAACTGGTTCATAAATCATCTACAATGTCTCCCATTTATTTCATCATATCTAGATTCCCTTTTGGCATATCCTACTTAATAACCTTCTTCCTGACCAGGGGGAAAGAAAACATACAAAAGGGTGAGCTCAAATGCTCAGTAAGGGTACACGAAAGAAAAATCAGTCACATCATAAACATAGCATTTTTGAAATCTTAACCTGCAAAAGAGATCATAATTTCATAACATGGGATAAATCATGGTAGTGAAATTTAATCACAATAATCATAACATAAAACATTAAGCTTTTTGGAATACACACATAATCATATAGAATCATTTCTTATTAGTCAATACTCATTGCCAAGACAATCTTAGTGGACAAAGTCCATTTCTGAACCGAGTTCATTCCTCATTTCAGTCCTGTTTCACTGAACCATTTTAACCTTCCGTTCCAGCCATGTCTATCTCATGATATATAAAATCTTTACCCAATGCATTGGAGGGAGATATAGGTCCCACACATCTAATAATGATACCATTCTTATGTGTGCCACAAAATCAAAAATCATACATCATTTCATAACCCATATAATAAAAATGGGAATCTTAAACATCATGCCATCATAACATAATCCATATAAGATAAAAGGACATCATAAAAATAATTCCATCATAACATAATCAAATCAATGTAAAAATAGGTATAGAAATAGAACCCCATATTATCTTAGATGGAAAATAATTTTGATAAAACACTTGAACTCCATTCTTGAGGAAAATATCATTTCTACTTCAAAAACATTTTTCCTTTCTTAAAATGTCATAAAATTTTAAACTAAAAGAAGTTGATTAAAAATAAACATGAAAACATGTAAAGGAATATTCTTGGAAATAATGTTTTAAAAATCCATTCATGCCGTATAAATTAAAAAAACATTCTTCTCGTACTTATGTCGGAAAAGTCAAAAAGTACCTCGTACGAATAACAACAAATGATTCCTTTCATATCTTTTACTAAAAACTCACTGAAAGGTAAAATTGGATATAAACTATTGTATAAGGATATAAATATTACATATTGAGGTAACATGGATGTGGATGATAAATATTCCCTAGTAAATTCTAAAGTATAAACAATCTCGGATAAAAATTGAGATTGTGAGATTTTCCCTTACCTTAGGTCCGATTTGCTTCATAAGTGTCCAAACATCCTGTATAATGACTTAAATAATGTTATTGACTTATTCCAGAATCATAATTATTTTTATGATATCATATATGTTCATATTCTTAGCTTCTTATTAGTAATATTTCATTGTTACTTGTTATTCGGGTGTTTATTTCTTTTTGTTATTATGTGTGTTTTGTCAAATAAATTCTTATTCTTCTTTTTGGGTTATAGATAACTCATTTAAAGAATTGTATTAGTGTAATATATATCATATTCATTCATTCAATTCATTTATATAATCATTATGCAATGAAGATCATGTAGAACGAGTCACATCACATCGTGGAGACGGTATTCCGTACGTACGCACGAGCGATGATATCATTCTCATGATCTTGAAATTTAAATGGAGTGTATGTATACTATTTCAGAATCAATATCACATTACAATAATAATTTATAGTTATTATTTACACCATTATACCCATCCAAGTAAGGTGGTGGTGGAAAATAGATTACACACGACGGTATTCCATACGTACGCACGCGCGGTGATTTCATTTTCCGTAGGATGGATATATGGTGAAATAGGGTTGTTTCATACTTATAATAACATATCAGTATATTAGTGATACTGATGTTATTAATTCATAATGAATCAACTAAAGAAAAATAAGTGGAAGAAGAAACAAAGTTGAAATAATCGGTAACAGACATTACCTCTTCTTTGAAGCGCCTCTTTGAGACCTCCTTTTAGGGCACTAAAATTGGTCTTTGAAGAAGACCAAGACCTCTAGGATGATTCTATGGAAGTGGATAAGAGAATTTGTCAGGGTTTGGACGAGCTTGAAGGCTCAAAGTGGTGTGAGGAAGAGAGGGAGGAGGTGCCCTTTTATAAGGGAGGAGAGGGGCACCTTTGGAAAAACAAAAAATATTATTTTATTATAAAGTCATATTCGGTTTTAAATAGCTCCAAATAAATTTATTTAGAAGATAAGGTGGGCATGGGTCGAAATCCTCTCATACAATAGAATTTATACAAGTTTAGGTTCCTATTTTAACCTACCATTTAGATTTAACTTTAAGTTAAATAATTTTACTTTTACCGTGTCTTCTTGTGTTCTTACACTATAAGGTTAATAAACTTACTATAACAAGCCAAACGAACCCCAAGTTGTTTATTATTAATATATATAACCGTATCTATGTCATTTTGACTAACCTTATATTTTTAGGAATAAAATAACAATTAATAATATAATATTTGTTTTAAAAACTATTATATGTCAATTTTCACACTATTTAGTAATTGATTTTTGTGAAAATCATAACAGAAAGATTAATTCGAAAAAAGTGGATTAAATCAATACTAACATGTCATATTAACATAGAAAATTATTGTAATTCATAAAAAGTCTCAAATTACATTTATTTGGGTATTTATAACATCAATTATGTCAATATTTCATTAATAAGATAATTACTGCATCATCATTGTGTCACACATAAATTAATTTATTTAATGTCTAAAAATTACAAATAAAATATCATTATGTATGAACTCTCTTTATCTTTCTAATTAATATTTATAGTCGAATTTATCTTATGTATAAACCTATATTAAAAATGATTTACGTATTAAACTTTGATTTTAACTATTTTAGCCCTTCTTTAAATAAATTAATAATAAATGTCCTAATCTAATACAAGTGGGCCTAAACTATCATATTGTATTCCTAAGGTTGTTTTTGGTCTAATTACACTTATCCAATAGAATTTGGACATGTGTTAGGGTAATAATAACAACATTTTTACCCTTACTTACCCTTTTTACTTTTAACCGTGGTAAAAAAAAGTAAAAAGTTACTATTCACCAAAAATTATTTTAATCTCATTGAATGAAAGTTTACTTACTGACATCAACCGTGTCTCCTGGATTTTTTAAATTCCACTCACAGAAGTGGTAAAGTTATGTTTTATGTAAATTTGCAAATTCTCCTAGGAGGTGGGTAAAAGACGGTCAAAAGTTCAATAAAATTTTTATATATCTAAAATTATTATAAAATGACTCCAATGAATTGCATTGAACTTATATAGGTATTATTTATCAATTTTTACCTAAAATAAATTTAATTAAAATAAATATTTATTTAAATAAAAAGTCGGTTTTTAAATAGTAACCCAGTGTTTTCACTATTCATCAAAAATTGAAAATTTTTAGAAAAATACCAAAATTTCACCCTAGGCTAATTTTGATATTATGAATCCAAAAATTAAGTCAATTTTGAAAAATAAAATTTAAAAATTTTCAAAAAGTGGGTATTACTATTCATAACGGCTAGTTTTAATAATATTTTAATAGCATATCGTTGTTTAGTGAAACTCAGTATTGCGTACGACACGAGCTATCGAGGAAGGTCGTGATTGCATGTAAAGCAAGCCAAGCTAGTGTTGTGTGTAGTGAAATATTCCTTTGATGATTTATATAAAAACAAAATATTTCTTATAAAAGTCTCGGGTGTTACATTCTACCCCCCTTAAAATGAATTTCGCCCTCGAAATTCGTTACTTTGTAACAAATAGATGAGGATACCTCTACCTCATAATATCCTAAAGATCCCATGTAGCTTCTTCTAATTGGTGGTTCCTCCATAAAACTTTCACCAAGAGAGTCGTCTTGTTCCGTAGGACTTTTCACTACGATCTAGAATCTCTATCGGTTGTTCTTCATAAGAAAGATCTTGTTCCAGCGGTACAACTTCTGAGTTGAGTACATGTAAAGGATCATATATGTACTTTCTCGGGAGAGATACATGGAACACATCGTGAACTTGAGAGAGATTCGGTGGAAGTGCCAATCGGTAAGCTACCTTCCCAACACGATCCAGTATTTCGAAAGGACTGATATACCTAGGGCTCAACTTTCCCTTCTTTCCAAATCTCATTACTCTCTTCCAAGGAGATATTCGTAAGAACACTTTATCACTCACTTCAAACTCTAAGTCTTTTCTTCGGTTGTCAGCATAACTTTTTTGTCGACTCTGAGCTGCTCTTATGTGTTGTTGAATAGATCGGACCTTTTATGCCATCTCATCAACAAGATCAGGTCCTAATAGCTTTCCTTCCCCAACTTCATCCTAGCAAGTTAGAGTACTGCATTTCTTTCCATAGAGAGCTTCATAAGGAGCCATCTGAATACTGGAGTGAAAGATATTATTATAAGAAAATTCCACCAAAGGTAGGTGTTGATCCCAATCACCTTTTAAATCCATAGAGCAAGCTCTCAACATATCTTCTAGAGTTTGAATCGTCCTCTCAGACTGACCGTCTGTCTGAGGATGATAAGCAGTGCTGAAACTAAACTCTGTATCCAGAGTATGCTGAAGACTTTTCCAGAACTTTGAGGTAAACCTCGGATCCCGATCAGATATAATAGAAAGTGGTACTCCATGCAATCTTACCACTTCCTTTACATATATCCTGGCAAGCTGATCCAGAGAGAAATCCTCTCTAATAGCAATGAAGTGTGCAGACTTTGTAAAACAATCAACTATGACCCAGATAACGTTATTGCCTTTGGATGTTTTAGGAAGTCTGGTGACAAAGTCCATAGTGATGTTTTCCCATTTCCATTCAGGTATGGGTAATGGTTGTAACATTCTCTTAGACTTCTGTCTCTCATCTTTAACTTGCTGAAAAACCAAGCTTCGAGAGACATATTCAGCAACATATTTTTTCATTCCATCCCACCAGAAGTACTCTTTCAGGTCCCTATACATCTTCGTGCTTCCAGGATAAATAGAGAATGAAGAACTATGATCCTCATCCATCAGCTCCTTGTTTAATTCAGGAATGGGAGGAACACAAACCCGATTCCTGAACTTTATTATCCCATCACAATCAAGGTTGAATTCAGGAACATTTCTCACCTTCTTTTGTAACTATACATCTTCTTTCTATGCCTCTTTAATCTTCACATGTATAGATGGTTGAACATTCATTTGATAAAGATAATATTTTTCCCCTTCCATTATAATTACAAGATCCATCCTTTGTAAATCCGTAAATATTGGATCTTTTGTGATCCTCATCATGGATAAACTGGCATAGTCTTGTCGACTTAATGCATTTGCCACCTTGTTTGCTTTCCCAGGGTGGTAATGGATTGAGCAGTCGTAATCCTTAATCATCTCCAACCATCTTCTTTGGATCATATTCAGCTCTTTTTGTGTGAAAATATAATTTAAACTTTTATGATCAGTATAAATATCACACCTTTCTCCATATAGATAATGCCTCCAAATCTTTAATGCAAATATTACCACAGCTAACTCTAATTCATGAGTTGGGTAATTTTTCTCATGGATTTTCAACTGTCATGAGGAATAAGCTATCACCATATCATTTTGCATGACAACACACCCCAATCCCTTCTTGGATTCATCACTGTAGATCACAAACCTTTCTCCACTACAAGGAAGTGTGAGTACAGGTGCACTGGATAACCTTCTTTCCAAATCCTTGAAATTCTCTTCAAATTCCTCCGTCCAAACAAACTTAACTCCTTTCCGAGTCAACTTGGTGAGTGGATTAGATAATCGTGGGAAATCTTTAACAAAATGTCGATAATATCCAGCCAAACCAAGAAAACTACGGATCTCAGTTACTGTTGTTGGTCTCAACCATCTTTCGATAACCTCTGTTTTTTCTGGATCCACATATATCCCCTCTTTTGAGATTATGTGACCCAAAAATGAAACTTTTTGAAGCCAAAATTCACACTTGGTAAATTTGGCATAAATCTTCTCATTTCTCAGGGACTTCAATATAATTCTCATGTGATCTTCATGTTCTTCCTCGCTCTTTGAATAGACATGAATATCATCTATAAAGACTACCACAAAATGATCATGATAGTCTCTAAAGACTCTATTCATTAGATCCATGAAGATAGTAGGGGTATTAGTAAGACCAAATGGAATCACTATAAATTCATAATTTCCATACCTTGTACGGAATGTCATATTTGGTATATACTCTCTTTTGACCATTAATTGATGATACCCTGAACGAAGTTCAATCTTGGAAAAGTATTGAGCTCCGCGTAGTTGGTCAAATAAGTCATCAATGCCTGGGAGAGGATTTTTGTTCTTGATAGTGATCTTGTTAAGTTCTAGATAATCAATGCAGAGTCTCATTGATCCATGTTTCTTCTTAACAAACAGAACAGGTGCTCCCCAAGGTAACGCACTAGGGTGTATGAATCCCTTATCAACATTCTCTTGGAGTTTCTTCTTCAATTCCCGCAACTCAGTTGGGGCCATTCTATAAGGTGTCTTTGAAATAGGTAATGCACCCGGTATGAGTTCTATTGAAAACTCAACTTCACGATTTGGTGGAAGACCTGGAAATTCCTCTGGAAAGACATCGTCAAACTCTCGTACAATGGGAATATTCTTAATCATGAGTTTCTAACCAACCATTTAAGATAAATAACCTTCATTTAGTGGAATCAAGACCCATAAGATGGAAGAAATTTCCATTGGAAGGTTATGTTCATCCTTGCATCGATAGACATTCATAGATTGATCTGGAATATGAAATGTGACTTCCCTTCTTTGGCAATTGATATGAGATCCATATAAAGAAAGCCAATCCATGCCAAGAATCACATCAAATTCCACTATATGAAGGATATCAAGATTTTCAGGAAGCACTTTCCCACAAACTTCAATCAGAGAAGAATTATAAACTTTTGATGCGACTGTTGTGCCCTTAGGGGCTGTCACTGTTATCTCAACATCTAATTGTTGAGGTAATACAGTGATACCCTTAGAAAATTATTCAGAAATAAAAGAGTGGGTGGATTCAAAATCAAATAAAACATTTGATACTTTAGAGTGGATGGTAAGTGTACCTTTCACCACTTCATTATCATACTCCACAACGCTGATAGAAATTGCATGCGACTTTCCTTTTTCTTTAGCCTTAAGAGTTTGTTGACGTTGACCATCATCATCAACCCTTGGATTTGGGCATTGATTGGCATAATGCCCCATCTCCTTGCACTTGTAACATTGAAGTGTAGGAGGTTCACTATGTGTAGCCTTTTCTTTTTTCACATCACTAGACATATTCTTCCCATCATTGCGGCATTCAAATGCCCGATGACCTTCCTTTCCACATTTGAAACATTTACTTGTCCCTTTAAGACAACTCCCTCCATGTTTCTTTCCACATTTTGAGCGTAAGGGAAAACTCATCTTCTTTTCAGTGTGCTCTTTAGATTTTCCTTTGAATTCCATTTTCCTCTTCTTATCAAACCCATATGACTGATGGGTTACTCCAATCTCCATTTCAACTTTGAGAGCACATCGAACGATTTCCTCGTAGCTGTTGAAGTCCCTTATGTATAACGCCCTTCGAAGACTTGGTTTTAATCCACTAAAGAATTGATCGATCTTACTCTCAGGTTGGATAATAATTCCAGAAGCATACCTTGCAAGTCTTGTAAAATTTGCTTCGTAGGAACCAACAGATTCATCATCCTTTTTCTTTAGTTCAAGAAACTCCTTCTCCATCTTTGTTCGAAGAATACGAGGGAAGTACTTATTGAAAAATAAGTTCTTGAACTTGTCCCATTCCATGGACTCAATTTCATCTCTTTGCCACGTATTCTTGATAAGATTCCACCATTGATCAGCATAACCTTCCAAACGATACACTGCTAAGATGAATTTATCATGTTCATAACATTGAATAACTGAAAATATCTTTTTCATAGTACTAATACATTGTTCAGAAACTAATGGATCAGTAGACCCGCTGAATGAAGGTGGACGCTGCCTCATGAAGGATTCAACATAATGTTGCTCCTTCCTTTGCTCGTTTGGAAGTCCTGCATGATTCATAGCTTGAGAAAGTTGTGTGAGAATGGCTAAAATATTTTGCATTCTAGCTCCCATAACATTTGGTTTCTCAGGGGGACAATCATTGCATTTCCCATCGCATTCCGCATTAACACGGTTCCTTCGGGTTCCATCCATTGACTAAAACCAAGAAGAATAGTGTGAGAAACACTAATTATAATAGGAAAACCACATAATCAAGAATAAAATTTCACACTTAAGGTCTTATCCTAGGTTATTCATGGCCATTTCTAAAACACTAATATTGTGTTCTATGCTTAGACTTATCCTTATGATTCTTACTAGGGCTTTCATATCCTAGTTTCCAAAGGTTGAATATACCTTTCCTCTGATACCAACTATAATGACCCATACTTTACATACATTCTTAATACTTAAAAATTGAAGCACACTTATTACAACATATAAAAAAACCATGAAAGGACCGTATAGGTATAGTGTCTTTAGAAACTGGGAAACATAAACAACTGGTTCATAAAACATCTATATTGTCTCCCATTAATTTCATCATATCTAGAGTCCCTTTTGGAATATCCTACTTAATAACCTTCTTCATGACCTGGGGTAAAGAAAACATACAAATGGGTGAGCTCAAATGCTCAGTAAGGGTAAATAAAAGAAAAATCAATCACATCATGAACATAACATTTTGGAAATCTTAACCTGCAAAAGAGATCATAATTTCATAACATGGGATAAATAATGGTAGTGAAATGTAATCACAATAATCATAACTTAAAACATGAAGCTTTGTGGAATACACACATAATCATAGAGAATCATTTCTTATTATTCAAGACTCATTGCCAAGACTATCTTAGTGGACAAACTCCATTTCTGAACCGAGTTCATTCCCCATTTCAATCCTGTTTCACTGAACCAGTTTAACCTGCCGTTCCAGCCCTGTCTATCTCATGAGATATAAAATCTTTACCCAATTCATTGGAGGGAGATATAGGTCCCACCCATCTCATAATGATACCATTCTTATGTGTTCCACAAAATCAAAAATCATACATCATTTCATAACCCATATAATAAAAATGGGAATCTTAAACATCATGCCATCATAACATAATCCATATAAGATAAAAGGACATCATAAAAATAATTCCATCATAAAATAATCAAATCAATTTGAAAATAGGGATAGAAACAGAACCCTATATTATCTTAGATGGAAAATAATTTTGATAAAACACTTGAACTCCATTCTTAAGGAAAATATCTTTTCTACTTCAAAAACATTTTTCCATTCTTAACATGTCATAAAATTTTAAACTAAAATAAGTTGATTAAAAATAAACTTGAAAACATGTAAAGGAAGCTTCTTGGAAATAATTTTTTAAAAATCCATTCATTCTGTATAAGTTTAAAAAAACATTCTTCTCGTACTTATGTCGAAAAAGTCAAAAAGTACCTCGTACAAATAACGACAAAAGATTCCTTTCATATCTATTACTAAAAACTCACCGAAGGGAAAAATTGGATATAAAATATTGTAGAAGGATATAAATATTACATATTGAGGAAACATGGATGTGGATGATAAATATTCCCCAGTAAATTCTAAATTATAAACAATCTCGGATAAAAATTGAGATTGCGAGATTTTCCCTTACCCTAGGTCTGATTTGCTTCGTAAGTGTCCGAACCTCCTGTATAATGATTTAAATAATGTCATTGATTTATTCCATAATCATACTTATTTTTATGATATCATATATGGTCATATTCTTAGCTTCTTATTAGTAATATTTCATTTTTACTTGTTATTTGGGAGTTTATTGCCTTTTGTTCTTATGCGTGTTTTGTCGAATAAATTCTTATTCTTCTTTTTGGGTTATAGATAACTCATTTCAATAATGGTATTAGTGTAATATATATCATATTCATTCATTCAATTAATTTATATAATCATTATGCTATGAAGATCATGAAGAATGAGTCACATCACATCGTGGAGACGGTATTTCGTACGTACGCACGCGCGATGATATCATTCCCATGATCATGAAAATGTAATGGAGTGTATGTATACTATTTCAGAATCAATACCACTTTACAATAATAATTTATAGTTACTATTTACACCATTATAGCCATCCAAATAAGGTGGTGGTGGAAAATAGATTACACCACGACGTGGAGACGCTATTCCGAACATACGCACGCGCAGTGATTTCGTTTTCCATAGGATGTATATATGGTGAAATAGGGTTGTTTAATATTTATAATAACATATCATTATATTAGTGATACTGATGTTATTACTTCATAATGAAACAACTAAATAAGAAGAAATGGAAGAAGAAACAAAGTTGAAAGAATCGGTAACGGACATTACCTCTTCTTTGAAGCGCCTCTTTGAGACCTCCTTTTAGGGTACTAAAATTGGTCTTTGAAGAAGTCCAGGACCTCTAGGATGTTTCTAGGGAAGTGGAGAAGATAATTGTTCAGGGGTTGGCCGAGCATGAAGGCTCAAAGTGGTGTGAGGAAGAGAGGGAGGAGGTGCCCTTTTATAAGGGAGGAGAGGGGCACCTTTGGAAAAACTAAAAATATTATTTTATTATAAAGTCATATTCGTTTTTAAATAGCTAAAAATTGATTTATTTTTAAGATAAGGTGATGATGGGTCGAAATCCTCTCATCCAATAGAATTTAGACAAGTTTAGGTTCCTATTTTAACCTTATCATTTAGATTTAACTTTAAGTTAAATAAGTTTACTTTTACCGTGTCTTCTTGTGTTCTTACACTATAAGGTTTATAAACTTACTATAACAAGCCAAACGAATCCCAAGTTGTTTATTATTAATATATATAACCCTATATAAGTCATTTGTCCTAACCATATATTTTTAGGAATAAAATAACAATTAATAATATAATATTTGTTTTGAAAACTATTTTATGTCAATTTTGACACTATTTAGTAATTGATTTTTGTGAAAATCATAACAGAAATATTAGTTCAAAAAAAGTAAATTAAATCAGTAATAACATGTAATATTAACATATAAAATTATTTTAATTCATAAAAAGTCTCAAATTACATTTATTTGGGTATTTATAACATCAATTATGTCAATATTTCAATAATAAGATAATTACTGCATCATCATTGTGTCACACATAAATTAATTTATTTAATGTCTAAAAATTACAAATAAAATATCATTATGTAGGAACTCTCTTTAGATTTCTAATTAATATTTATAGTCGAATTTATCTTATTTATAACCCTATATTAAAAATGATTTACTTATTAATCTTTGATTTTAACTATTTTAACCCTTCTTTAAATAAATTAATAATAAATGCTATAATCTAATCCAAGTGGGCCTAAATGGTCATATTTTATTCCTAAGGTTGTTTTTGGTCGAATTAAACTTATCCAATAGAATCAGGAAATGTGTTAGGGTAATAATAATAACATTTTTACCCTTAATTACCCTTTTTACTTTTAACTGTGGTAAAAAAAGTAAAAAGATACTATTCACCAAAAATTATTTTCATCTCATTGAACCACATTTTACTTACTAAAATCAACCATGTCTCTCGGATTTTTGAAATTCCACTCACAGAAGTGGTAAAATTATGTTTTATGTAAATTTGCAAATTCTCCTAGGAGGTGGGTAAAAGGCGGTCAAAAGTTCAATAAAATTTTTATATATTTAAAATTATTATAAAATGACTCCAATGAATTGCATTGAACTTATATAGGTATTATGTATCAATTTTGACATAAAATAAATTTAATTAAAATAAATAATTATTTAAATAAAAAGTCAGTTTTTAAATAGTAACCCAGCGTTTTTACTATTCATCAAAAATTGAATGTTTTCAGAAAAATACCAAAATTTCTCCCTAGTCTAATTTCGATATTCCGAATCCAAAAATGAAGTCAACTTTGAAAAATAAAATTTACAAAATTTCAAAAAGTGGGTATTACTATTCATAACGGTTAGTTTTAATAATATTTTAATAGCATATCGTTGTTTAGTGAAACTCGGTATTGCGTACGATGCAAGCTATCGAGGAAGGTTGCGATTGCGTGTAAAGCAAGCCAAGCTAGTGTTGTGTGTAGTGAAAGATTCCTTTTATGATTTATATAAAAACAAAATATTTCTTATAAAAGTATCGGGTGTTACAATGAATTATGTATTTGTTTTAGTTTATGACTACACTAGATTCACATGGGTCTTTTTAATAGAAAATAAAGCTGAAGCCTTTTTCTATTTCAAATCATTTAGATCCAAAGATAAAAATGAGAAAAAATATCACTATTAACTATTCATAGTGATCATGGTGGTGAATTTAAAAATTCATATTTTGAAACCATTTGTAGTAAGAAAGTTATTAGTCACAACTTTTCATCTCCATGAACACCTCAATAAAATGGTGTTTTTGAATGAAGAAACTATATTTATAAAGAAATGATAAGAACCATGTTGAGTGAATTCTCAATTGTTAAGAATTTTTGGATGAAGATGTTAGAACTTCATGTTATACAATAAAACTTGTTTTAACAAGACCATTCCTTAAAAAACACCTTATGAATTATGGACTAGTTGAAAATCTAAAGCTTCATACATTAAAGTATTTAGATGAAAAGTATTAATATTTAATACAAAGGATAATATACATTTATTTTCACCCAAATTTGATGAAGTAATTTTCTTGGTTATTCCCGTACTTTTATGGATTATATAGTTTTCAATAAAAAACTCTTGTAATGTCGAGAAAATAGTCTAAATTAAGTTTTATGAAATTGAACCCTTTATTTTTAATCAAACCTTACCATTATCCAAAAATGTGTTTTCACAAATTGATTACCAACCTTTGATTGAAATCTCTTCTGAAAAGGGAAATACTCAAGAAAATGTCTCTGAAACATTTCCCCAATAAAATATTCTATCTTATGTGGATGAACAGATTTTGAAAAACCCAAATCAATTGTTTATTATGATTCATCCTACTGATAATATCATTAGTGATGTAAATCAACCTATAAGGACTAGAAATTATGTGAGAAATGAAAAACAACATATTTCTTTTCTATCTCAATATGAACCTAAAACTTTGAATGAGGACTTAGTTGATGAAGATTGGATTAAACCAATGCAAGATGAACTAAATGTATTCAGATAGAATCATTTATGGACCTTGGGTGACAGACCTAAAGAAACAACTATAACTGGTGTAAAATGGGTCTTCAGAAACAAATGTGATGAAAATTGATTCATTATAAGAAATAAATCAAGACTTCTTGAGAACAACTATAATAAACTAGATGAAATAGACTATGAAAAAACCTATGTTTCAGTATCTAGAAATTAATCTATTTGTATTATATTAGCCTTTTCTACATTCATTAACTTCAGAAATTTTCAAATGGATGTAAAATGTGTTTTCTTAACTGTTTTGTACAAGATGAAGTTTTTGTAGAAAAAACTCTAGGTTTTAAAGATTCAAAACATAGTGATCATGTTTTAACCATACCAAAGATTTATATGGTCTTAAACAAGACCCTAGATCCTAATCTGAAAGACTCACATGATTTCTTTTACAAAACAATTATACCAAAGGTACTACGGACCGAACACTTTTTATAAAAATGAAAAAAAATTGATAGATCAAATCTATGTTGATGAAATGATATTTGGGTCAACCCGATAATCTCTTACTAATTATTTTGCGAATTTAATTAAATATGAGTTTGAAATGAGTATGATGGGTGAGTTAACATTCTTTTTAGCTGTTCAAATTTGTCAATAACCAGAAAGAACCTATATATCCCAACCTATTCATTTCAAATATTTTCTAAAAAAGTATGGATATGAAAATAGTAAAAGTATAAGCACTGCAGTCGGTACCTCAAACACACATGATCTTGTTGAAGCTGGGAAACCACTGGATTAAACAACATTTAACGGAATGATAATATGTTTGTTATACCTGATATAAATTCACCAAACATAATTTTTTTAGTATTCATAGGTGAAAGATATCAATATAATCCAAAATAATCCCTTTGAAAAGCATTTGAAAGGATTTTTTGGTACATAAAAAGAACTATGGATTTAGATCCATTTTATTCTTCTAGAAATGATTTTGTTCTGAAAATATTTTTAGATTCTAAATTTGGTGGTTTTATATTGGATAGAAAAGTTACATTCATAATAGGTCATTTTATATGAGATTCATTGGTTTATTGGTCATACAAGAAGCAACATTTAATAGCACTTTCCACTGCTGAAGCTGAATATATTGCATCTGGATTTTGTTGTGCTCAACTGTTGTGGATGCAACACACACTCAATAACTATAGCATGATTATTTCTAAAACTAAAATACTATGTGATAAATATTGTGACATTTCTCTTATTAAAAACCCTACACATCACTCATGTGAAAAAATATAGATATTAGTAATAACTTCCTTATGAATCACACACTAAAAGGAGATATTATTTTACAATTCATCAGAACAAAAGAACAACTTGTTTATATTTTCACAAAACCGTTATCTTCTAAGACATTTCAATACATTAAATAGAAACCTGGAATGATCAATGTAAGGTAATCATTCACATCTATTTCTTGTTTGATCTGTCTCCTTACATTGAGTTACTCATTTTTAGAGGGGGAGTATAAATTTCTATTTAGTTTTCAATTTATTGGGTTTTCTATTCAGTTTAATAGTTTTAGGTTTTTCTATTTAGTTGTATAGTTTAATGATTTTTTATTTGGTTTTATAGATTATCATCTTCACCTATTACTTTTACAGTTTATCGGCTTCACTTATTGTTTTTTGATGTATCAGTTTTGCATGTATCGTTTGTGCATGTATCAGTTCTGAACTATCAACATTATATTACTTTATCAGTATAGAAATATTGATATTGAAATACTTTATTGTTGCTGTAATATTGGTATTGGATTATTCTATTGGTACTAGGTTATTTGTACACACTTATTTAATTTTATTGGTTTTAGAATTAGTATCTATTTTACTTTTTTGTTTTTGTTATTATCATAAGAATAGTATAATGAAACCATTGCATTTATCCTATTACTCTCACTTGTACAATCTCTAAAGCCTTTTTTTTAATTTAAATAGTTGTTTAACAATTCATTTTTTTAACTCCAAATCGATTTTTATTTAAATACAATTTTATTCTAAGTAAAAACTCTATATTTTAAAATCATTCTCAACCATTGGATCTTTGATATCTAATCCAGACCATCAATTTCCTTTTAAAAGAACCAAACCCACATTGAAATCATTTGTTTTTTCTCTAACGATCAGTTTCTCTATAAATATCCAGAATTGTTCGTAATCTATTCGCACCTAAAATTTTTTAATCATAGATCTACACAGCTTTCATAAATAGGAAAACCTTTTGGGTCAAGTGAGTCTTTCATTTCTGAGTCTACTACTTCATCTCCAAAGAAAATGTATCCAAATTAATTCTCTTCCATGACCGTTTTAGGTTAATGGTTGGTATCTCGGTACATTTATGACATCATTGATTCGTCTTTAAAAAGGATAATAAGTTTCCATGACTGGGAAAATATTTTATTTGAAAGACCAAATTTTAATCAAAATTATGGGTAACATGAAGAGGTCTTAATGTTTTATAAATCCATAGAGATAGACAAGGATATTAAGATATCTTTCATGTTTTATTTTAAGAAGTGTAAAACATCCTTAAACCAAGAAGATACATTTCTAAGTGTTCCATTTTAGGGTGATGCTATTTTTCATTCTCATAAATTACTGGAATATGATTGATCTTTTGATAAGGAAAAAGCTGAAGAATAAATTTTTGTGATTCGTGAGGATAAGAGAAAGGTGAGTCATTTATCAGGAGATAATAGACTTATATCCCTCTGTATTCAATGGTTTATAGTACTGAGAATAGGTGACAAGGAAAATTTAAATGTTTATGATGTGTATGTTCATGATTATTTGGTGAACATGAAGAAGTTCAACCTTATGGAATTCATTTTCTTGATGATAAATAAGCTCAATTCCAGTGATATAAAATCATAGTTGATCGGGTTTCCTACCATAATCAGTATGTTTCTAAAAGAATGTTTTAGTTTATGTAATGTTACATATCATGTCATATTTTACATCCTTTAAGGATCCCTTAATCAGTATGGATACAGTAAAGAGGATCAGGTTACGATTCAATAACGAGTCAAATTTTTTTTGAGAAAGTTTCAGATGTAGGGAAAGAAAAGGGTGTTGTTGAAGGAAGTGAAAAACATTCTAATCCATAAAAAAAGTTCAAGTAAAAGAAAGATAGTAATGAGTACAACATCAAAGGAATAAAAGAAGAAAAAGGTTGTATATGATGAATCTGTTATAGAGTGGAGGAAGAAGAATGAGGAATGGAAGGAAGGGGATCCTTAGTTTTGATTGGATCCTGATTAAGCCTTGGCATTGAGAGTAAGTTCATAAGAAACTTTTAATGAAGAATAAAGAAAGAATATAATGAAGATGAGAAAATATGAAGCTATTGATATTGAATGTCTTCTCAGACTAGTTGAGTGTGAAAAAACTAGTATTCTAATATGTATACCACTTGTTTGGAACGAATCAGTTCTATAAGGGAAAGGAAAATAGAAACAAGCTTTTGAACAATCGCCTACACAATCCCTTATTAAATAATATGAATAATAATAAGATGACGAACAAGGGTAAGAATAACAGGGTTAAGAAGAAGAAGTTGAAGAGGAAGAGGATGTAATCATGAGAAACCTTTCAGCCAAATCCTCAAAAGTTTTATCCATAAAAACTGCATCTCCAGATCCTCGGCCTTACAAGAAATAATCGCAAGAGGTGTCTTATAAAATGTAATTCGGATTTCTGATAAAGAATAAGAAGATGAAGAATTTGATTAAAATCATAATTAGAAAGCTCATCGTTACTGAAACTCATTTCAGTGATCTCTCAAAATATACTGAAGATACACATTCTAAAATGACTATAACATTGAAGGGAATTCAGTATTTAGAACAAGCATTGAATACACTATAGAAGTTTATACCGTTCATTCAAAATGTTGAATCCAGGCTATAAATTCTTTCAAATTCTCATAATGATAAAATGAACTCTTTTATAGTTTGTATGGACAAAATTATGAGTCTTGAAGCAAATTTCAAAATATTCAAGGAATGTGCTACTGAGAAAAGAAAATCATGCAATAAGGTTGTCATGTGGTCATACAATGTTGATAATACCCTCAAGAATCATCTGGGAAAGAAGGATGAATTGGTTCATCAGGTAAATGTTCTTAATTCAATGTATCAAATTTTGGTTGCTGAATTCAATGAAAAACATAAAGTCTCTCAAATACTAAGTACCTCTCAAGGAATAGCTTCTAAAGATCTTGTTGGTCTAACTGAGAAATTTGAGAATGAGGGTAATGAGGCTATTTTAATATCATATAGAGTTGTAATCCTAAAGAAGGCCTACAAACACAAATTGGACGATATCAATTCTCAAGAAGTAAATATTAATGCTCAGGATTAAATCAATCAGCTTATAAAATAAAGGCTCTAGAAGCAAGAAATAGTTAATGATGAACAATATGTGAAGTTGAAGTCTCAGCAAGAAATCCTTGACAAACTCATAGAGGACAGAATGTAGTTCAGAAAGATTACGATTAAGATGTTCAATCTTTCTGGAAAAAATATAGAAAATAAGGATGTTGGGAATCTTGTTGTAATATAAGTCTTTTTCATTCAATGGAATGTCTATGTGTTGTTCTCTATTAGTCTAACCTTTTTCAAGAAATTAGTACTTTCCTTGTTCTTTTTGAAAATCACAAAGAGGGAGAATGGGTTTGAAATTAATAATTTTGATGAGTATCTTATAAAGGGGGAGAATTCATAAGTAAAAGAATATGATCCCTAGGGATTTTTTAATCCTATGGTGGAATTAGTCGTATTCACCATTACTTGTAGAAGAGTACCTAAACTCAGCAAGAGATAAGTCTTTATTGTTTATCTTGTTTTTTGCGTTCAAAAAAGGGGGACATTGTTGATTCAAAATATATTTGAACTATTTAATTGATATTTTGTTTTTGAAATCACAAATTACTTTTTGTCTATCATGTATGTTGTTTTACAATGTAACCAGATATGTTGTTTTCAAATCATGATAGGTGTTTTATAATCTTAAAGACATATATTGTTGTGAAATGTAACCAAGCATCATAACCAAGTTGTATAGTGTATCGTAATCATGCATCGTAACTAGGTTATGTAATATATCGTTGTATGTCATGTGTCGTAACCACATGTATCGTTACCATGTCATGCATTATTACCACATGTATTGTAAGAAGGTCATTCATCATAACCACATATATCGTAACTGGATCATGCATCGTAACCATATGTATCCTAACTAGTTCGTGTATAATATTCATGTTATGCATCATAACCATGCATCGTAACCTGGTTTTGTATTATATTGTAATCATGAACTGTAAACAAAGTATATATTGTGCATCGTAATCGTGCTAAAAATTTTAACCATGATATGAATCGTAACCATGATATGTTTCTTATCAATGTTAAAAATTTTAACCAAGCTTTGCATCGTACTCATATAATACATAGAATTACAATCTCATTCCAATATAGATTATATGCTTCTCATACTCATCGTTTCATACTTTTGTACATACTATTTTATAACTAAAATGATGTCGTTCAGTTGGTCATAAACCAACCAAATTGTTGTTGTGTATTTTATTTATTTTGACCATTCTATTTCCATGTGTCCATGTCCCACCGAAAGTTTCGGAGAAATATGACTATTGGATCATAGTTACTATAAATAAGGGTTCATTCGAACCAGAATACACATCCTTGTCTACTATCAAGTTACAGAGAGAGATAGTGTGACTCCTCTCTTGATTTGTGTTAAAGCCTTGAAGATACAAGAATTGAAAAGCTTGTACCAAGTTATTGATTTTCTATAAGTGTTTTTTTCTAATCCGTGCATCCGATCAGTGTTGTAACGATCGAGGGAATCTAGGTATAGGAATATGTGGTGCTGATAATTGTATCTAGGGATTTAAGTCATTTTAATGATAGAGGTTTCAATTACCTTCTTAATATATGGCTTCCACGGATAGGAAGACGTGGTGTTGATCATTGTATCGAGTCTTACCAAGGTGGTCGTAAGATAGACTTTTTATCCTAGGTGAAAGGATACCCTACTATTTGGGATTAAAGATTTATAATTCCTTCACATTTCAACTACATTTGTAATAGAGAGAGAATTTCCTTGTTTATTTTTTATATTTAGTTTCTTTATTATTGTAATTGTTTCAATTAAAATTTATTCTTTACATACTCTATTAAGAGATTCTATACGATGTTTGGTAGAATCATTTACATTTTTAATACTCAGATTATTATATTCAATTCAAATACAATTATTTTTCATTACTTTTGGAATTACATTATTTCATATCCATCAGATCCAAGACCTGTATGGTCATTTTTATTGATTTTGAATTGTATTAGTTTAAGACGCCTTAAACTATGTTATTTCATAAGAGTTTAAATAAAAAGTTTTTAAACCCACAATTCACCCCGTCTTGTAATGTCCCATCTGATATACCTATACATCTATATTATGATTCCAAAATATTCACTAATTAGCTAGTTGTTACAAAAAGGCATCACACATAATACCATCACATATCTTTCCAAATATATCATCATTATCCAACCTCTCACCCCAACAACCATATATCTACAACTATACATATCCACT
Organism: Viscum album; assembly: GCA_963277665.1. Taxonomy (NCBI): domain Eukaryota; kingdom Viridiplantae; phylum Streptophyta; class Magnoliopsida; order Santalales; family Viscaceae; genus Viscum; species Viscum album. Next base: position 733,802,017 of record OY728155.1, read on the forward strand.
ATCCACATAACATCTCATATGTAAACCAGTCACTACTGTCATCATAAAAACCCCAAAAGGGAACAAAACCATAAGTCCAACAAAAAATCATACTAGTAACACATAATAATATATTCCCAGACCACAAAATTCCAAAATTCATTTAATGGTAGTTTTCTTGTTAATTAAAAATATTATGAAAGGGTACTATCACATAATTTCCACACATTAACTCAACGAGTTCATTAGACACATGAATGTTCCTTCCCATTTATGTGTGGTGGATAGATCATAGAAAAGGTTCTACAACTAAAAAAGGTATACAATTAACTATATCCACTACATGAATATCAAAACAGCTTAGAAGTTTTAAGATAAATGATTTATTAGTATCATAAAATTGATAAACACATGCGATTACACCGCTTATAATAAAATTCAATTTATTGTAGTTCATTATATTCACTTGTTATTAAAAAATATCCAACCACTGAAAAAATGATTATTAATTTGATATATTCACAAAAGAGGAGGAGAACATGGCCCCCCTACATGGAAACGAAGTTCCAAGTTATGCTGCACAATAAACAAGGGAAAATAAACTATATTTGACCACCTAGATATAATAATGGAAATGTTTTGACCAATCGTGAAACACTTGTAGTGAATGGAGGAATGTAAAATAGAAACAAACCACTACCTTAAACGTGTCACACTATTTTGGAAAATAGGGAGGGATCCCAGATATTAAACACAACTAGGATCATGAAATAAAAGGCTCTAGGAAAACAGTTGATGGTCTAAGGGATCAATAGTTAGGATTTGGTTATTTTTTACAGGAAGGTATTAAACAATAACTTGAATAGAGTAAATACAAAATATTATGATTCTAGGTACATATCCTAGTATAAATCTATATATTAATGTGATCAACCAGTATGTTTATTTTCTATTTAATTTGGATTCTTTTAAAACACTTCGAATAAAACATTTAAAACAAATGGTTTTATAGAATTAGAATAATCTATTTAACCCATGAAATCCAAATTTTAGGAATATTTATTTTTGTTCTTTTATTCTAAAAAATTCATTAGAATAATTTTTATTTTCATTCTATAATATTTGTTAATTTTGAAGAACTAGGATATTTTGAAAACTGTTAAATGAATAATGAGATGTGATAAACCATACTAATACAATTAACAAATCATAATAAGGAACCAAATGAATTCAAAAAGTAACCAACTAACCATTTGATGAAACCAACCCACCATAAGAAGAAACCAACCAACCATAAGAAGAAAACAATCAACCAAATTATAAAAACAACCCAAATAAGAATCTAAAAAATCAAATGAAGGAAAAATAGATTGCCTAATGGAATCAAATTAATGAATAAAGAAACCAATTGATAGAAAAAATAAACCAACTGACCATTAGAATAAGACAAATGGTTTCATGAAGAATCCAATTGACCAAAAGAAGAAGGAAACTTACTATAAGAAGGAACTGACCAACTACATGAAGAAACCAAGAGACCCCATGAAGGAATAAGTCAAAAAACAAACATTTATGTTACCATGGGATAAATTTTTTATTTTTAAATGGAATGCTGCCCTTGATTACCTCCTGACACTTCCAGCATTGGGAAATCACAAAGAAAGGATTTTAAGATCCAAATAAATTATATGTGCAATTAATATAAATATATTAATATTACATCTTAGAACAACATTCACATATATTATAATTTATATAAGTCATATATGATCATTTATTGTGATTATATCTGTTAGTTATAGAATATATGTTTTCCATTGGGTGTTAATAATTTTTTGGGCGTCACATATGATTTGTGATGTTGAATTCTGTACCTACTATATGATAAAACGTTATTAGATCATAAAACATTTATGGTACTATAATATATTACATATATTGATTCAAAAATAAATGGCATCAATACATATGTGTTTATGTTATGTTCTATGAAAATGAAATCAATTTCGGTTTATTTCAATAATTTTAGCAAACAAATATGATAATTTAAAAATAGGTTTAATACTAAATATATATTCTACATAACCCAAAACTAATCATTATATTAATATTTAATATTAAAAATATTTGTATTTAACTTCACATCTTTATTAATGATATAGTTTTATATTATTGTTCAAGTAGGTTGTTAGGCCAACTGAAATAGGAACATACCATAATTAATTTGTGAGTATGGTTAGGAAAGTTGTTAATTTGTAATAATAACATATTAATATATAATAATGACATTATTTAATCATTTTTATGTTTTTGAATCATTTTTTGTGATTTTTGTTAAGAATAATGAAACCTGATGAAAAATTATATACATTACTTTCTGGAGGAGGAAGTCAGCCCAACACATGATAAGCATTTTCTATTCCCAAAGAATGAGATGAAATAAAAGCATGTTATAATATTACTCATTAGAATAATATTAATATATATATTTCACATTTATTAATCAATTTCAACTTTTATAACTAGTTAAGGGAGGGGTGGTATGTAAATAAATTCATCGGTTTTATAGGAAGTAATGTTCTCAAACACAAAGAAAATGTTCTTTTATTTGTCTATGTACATGGTAAAGAATAAATGCTAGTTATGACATAAATATAATAAAACATCAGTGTACAAATGGTGTTGAGTTCATTACATTATAAAGGAGTTAGGGGTGGTAATGGAAGAAAATATAGAATAAAATATTAAGATAAATGAGAAACTTAAATTGAAAAAAATAATATTGTCAAATAAACCTCCTTGATTTTGAAGGGACTGTGAAATATTAAAGACCATGTGGGTTAATAATATGTGTTGGGATTCCATTTTAGGAAAAATGGAATACTTTAAATATTTAATTCAAATTTATAAGTGTGGCATGAATGGGTTGAATTGTTCCCTTTTTATAAGTGAAAAAAGTGTCCCATTTGGGAATACCCATTATTATTCAATAATGGAATGAAACTATTAAAGGGTATTGTAACACCATGAGATTTTATGATACATATATGTTTCAATATATATTATTTTTTTGACAACATTATTTATATGAAACATATAGTTTAAATAAATAGATATACATTATATAAATAATATTATTAAATGCATCATTTATCACCTAGGCACTGGATTAAAGGGTAATGAAAAGACCATCTAAATTATTTAAAATTATTTTTACACATTTATAAATTTAATTCATTTGTTATAAATGGGTTAGTAATGAAAATAAAATCATATTAATGGAAAAGCTAAGGGTTTTAATGAAAAAAAGTATTTTTTACACCAAATGTGTTTTTAACATAATAAATTAATTTAATCATATCTGATGAAATATTTTAATTAAATATTTATATAATATATTCAATAAAATATTTTTAACTTTAAAATAATTTTAATTATTATGATGTAAATTACAATAACTCTTTTTAGCCTTTAAAATGAATTTGTCTAAATTTGCTTGTTGCGTATTATGGGATTATTTTAAGATGAATTTATACCAATTATTTGAATATAATTTGAATAATAATTTTTTAATATTTATCATATTAATGTATAATTTTTTAATTAAGACACATTCATTTTATGTTAGTTTTAATTATAGCCTCTTTAAAAATTCATTACTGCGGTAAATGTTAAAAGTATTAACAATTGTCTCAACTAAAGATATAAGGGTTATAATAACCTAAAAATATATCTAAATCCACTTTTTTGAATGTATTTCAATCATATATCATTATTTATTTTAACTTTGTCCAATTTTGATCCCCTATATCATGATAGTGACTTTTTTGTAAAGTAGTATTCTTTAAAACTACGAGTGTGTCACTCCCCTCAATTTTAGAATTGCACCCCTCTCCTCTCTTCTCCAAACCACATGAACCCTTTATCATAACCGTTATGTCACTAAATTATCTAAAAACATAATTATACACAACCTTGACATGGTTTTCATCCCAAAATACCCATTAATGAATGCTTATGATGCATTTCAATAGCAGATACCCGATGAAGGGTTAAATGTTTTTACTGATATTTTTAAATTTAATTCTTCTAAAAAATACTCAAAATGTTCTATAAAATTATTTAAATGATGTAATTAATTTATTTAATATAAAAATATGTTTTTTATATTAATGGTTCATCCATTTTATATCTCCTTTACACTCTTTAGAAAATAAAATGGTCACTCATGTGTTCGTGTGGACTGCCACCTCTATAAAGCAATATAATTAATTTTTAATTTCTCATTTATATGGACGATAATTAGTGTTAAATTAATGAATTATTATGTTATTTATGAAATAATTATGATTTTTTAAATTTTAATTATTATGTACATTTATTTGGTTACATCCATCAAAAAATTTAAACATGATTCGTGCTTACAAGAACACCACCATCTCTAAGAATTAATATAATTCATTTTTCAAAAAAAATTAATATTAATTGTTATAAAATATTACATAATAATTAAATTTTTTACTTATGATATTATTAATATTACATAAATTATTAATCCATGACCAAATTTCGAGGGATAGGACCATTAAACATAAAAATACATAGAAAATATACTATTTTTCATATCAATGTTGAGTTTAATGAAAACTTTTTAACAACAGAATTATTGTAAACTGTAATGGAATGATAAATAGTAATTTATTTATTAATATTTTTATATATTATATATATATATATTTATATTTATATATATTTATATAATAAATATACTTTAATTACATATTAGGTTTTAATGAGTATGAGGTCAGAAGGGACTTGAAGTAATTTTTGATGTGGTAATACCATTTCTTTTTAGGATTCGCTATATAAAATTTTCATTGACTGAAATTATAAGAAAATTATCTTTTAAAAAATATTCATTTGTTAAACTATGGTTATTTTTTTGTTCTTACCTTTTTAAATTTATTTTCTACTTTTTCTATTGGAGGAGATTCATGAAAAGATTTTATGAAAAGCCCACCTTATTTTCTCTTTAGATAACAAAAGTTTTCTTCCACATATATGTTCATTAAAATATTTTGAATATTTCTATTTTATATGATAAAATAATTATTTAAATTTATTTTAAAGAAAATTTTACATCCATTTCAATGTTTTAAAATAAATTGTCTAGTCATTTTTTTAATGATATACTTTTGGAATTTTTACCAAAAGTGTCAAAATAATATTTGTTTTAACATTTATATCATGAGAGGATTTTACCACTGTCATAACTAATACTTTATTTGAATCGTACATTTTAATTTTTCTTGGTTAGTTTCGATGATATAATTTTTCGAAATATTTTTTAAAAGTTTAATTTTAAAAATTTTAAAAAAAAGAAAATTTCCCATTTTTTAAAAGAAATGTTAAAATATAATTTTGTTGTATTCTTAATTTTTATCTCCATAATTTGATATTTCATTTACTAAACAATAGATATGATCTAATGATACTATCCATGTTATTCCTCTTGATGTATTATGGCCATGTGATTATAAAATATTACTGAAACCCATTTCTTTTCAATGTGTTATACTATGTTTTTATAAACTTGCATCTGGAATATATATGGTATTAATTAACTTTTGTATGGGAACATAAAAGAGATCTATTTAAATGGGTAATTAATGATATCTCATGTGAAAATATTGAATATAAAAGGGAGTTATCCTAGTTTAGTAGCAGATACATTCAACTAAGATATTCTTAGGAGTAAACCATGACTGAGGGAATGATGGAATGTGAAGTGAACCTAATACTCTATGGGACATAGAACACTTATATTGAATTAAGAGTGAGATTTTACTAATGAAATTATTTTACATTCTAATGATATTCTCTCATATATTATTATTAATTAACGATGATTCCTATATCCAATGATTCACATCTTCTAAAATGATAAATATTTATTCTCTGAATCATTATTTATGATTTAAGAATGATTTTGAATGAAATTTGTAAGTTATAATAATGATCTAAAAAAATTATTCGTGAATATTTAATAAATATGAATAGTTATTTACCTATCCCATGATTACTATTACCATGAATATGATGTCACCCTATCTTAGGTTTCCATTTTCCACAAGTTATAAAGAATGATTTTAAGGAAAAAATATTTAAGAAGGAAACTATTAGAGAAAAAATTTATTGGATATGTAAAAGAAATTTTATAAAATATGTTGATTATATACCTGGTCAAAAAAGACAATAAACCATTACAGTTCTCATGAATGTTCTATTCTGAAATGTATTGAATATTCACAAAAAATGGTGAGATATTAATATATGTTATGATTGGGTTGTCTCACTTGGTATTAGAGGATATGAAATTTATTTTTAGAGATTATGAGAGGAAAAATATAAGGATAAAACATAATAAAAACTCTAATGAAATAATCGGTATTTATATTGAACCTAAATGTTGTATAGATAGATAAGAGTGTTTTGTAATTTTGGTGCACCACATGAATTATTTTCATGATTATGTGATTCTCATACTAATCGTAATAGATCGATGTTTAAACAATGGTTTTTTCTTTTAGTTAATTTATTGAATGAGAATTAATATTTTTAACAACATATATAGTGGATAATATAACGATTTTACTTTTGAGAATCAAAAATAAATGGGATATGGGATGAAAAATGTAATCTTTATTCTCACCAATATATTACTATACCTGAATAATTCTTAGATTAAAAATAAGAAAAGGATTACTGGTGCACCACTGATTCATTAATATGGATATATAAACCATATTTTTTTTAATGAGATCAATTATTTAGAGAGAATTGCATTAATACCACTAAATTGAAATATTCAATTCTCCAGTGCTCATAGAATGAAAATGTTGTCCTAGGAGTGTGCCAATTTGAATGATAATTAGACTGATGGTGGACGCTTATTAATAGTACAATGCAAGAATAATGAATTGAAACTCTGGAATGTGATTAGTTTAATCTGATATTTTTAATTAAACACTTTACTGAAACTCTGTGAATGTAAATTGATAAGGAATTTATTAAGCCTAAGTAGATGTATGATGAATCCATTGGTACATATGAGGACAATTTTACATGACTTTTGAGGTAATCTTATTTGCTATGATCAAACCTATAAAAAAATTATTATGGTTCTTTAGTTTCCTAAACTATGCCTCTAAAAGGCACTATCCATTAGGTAAGTTATTATACATCAATAAATATTTCTATCTATTATCAATGTAGAAATTGAGATTTTATATCCCCATTATTCTCATGGTTTTTATAGGAAGATAAGGATGGAGTTTTGACAAAATAATTTGAATAAACCCCCAAAGGAATGTAAATGACTCCTTCATTATGCTATAATTATGGAAAGAAGCATGTAGTAAATTATCGCCACATGATTAGTATGTTTTTCAAGTGTAGAAAGGAAGTCCAATTAGATTTTCAATGTCAAATAGAAGTAAATATGTAATTAAATTAAAGTAATGTGGTTGAGGATCAGTTTATTACACCACCCAAACTTAATATTTGTTTCTACAAAGTGTATGGTAATTATGCCAACAAGTGACCAAATCCAAGGGATAATGTTTTTTTAAAGAACCTCTTAATTCATTGGAAAAAGGGAACTATCATTTGATCATAACCATAAAAGTGGGATATATGAATGAATCAGTGAACTGTACACTTATCATTCACTATACTGCTGTAAATTTATTATTTGAAAATTGTTATACACACTCTATTATATATGAATAATATATTAAGGGTATCATATCACCACATAAAGGATTATATATTTAATTTTCTATGAAAAATTCCTAATGTATTTAAGATATTTTTATCTCATGTCAGTTTATCCTAAATAAAATTTACCCCTTAAAACTGTAGTACGTCCATACCCAATGATTTCCCCTATGGGGATACATTATAAGAGTTAATTTTGTAAACATTTAAATAATATTATATATGATTTCATGGTAATTTATATACTTAAATAAAAATATTCTAAATATTAAAAAAAACAATCATGGAAACATCCTATAAAAAGAAGTATAAAAATAGATTCAATGGAATAAAATAAGTGGATTATTCTATAATTTATCATGGACCATCCACTCCTGATCATTTAAAAAGGTTTCATCATTACATAATCTACAGACACATTATTCATGACAAAAAATAATGTATCTCATTATGATTAAAATATTTTGGTTAGTTACTATGATTTTAGATATAGATATCCATCTAGAAAAGTACCATAAGTTGTTGATAATGATCTACAACTCTAAAGAAAAGGATTATCACTCATTAATATATGAATCGTTTCAGAATGAATTCATAAATTTACATATAAATAATGAAATTAAAACTACTACTTAGCATAAAATAGAAAAAATCATATTCACTAATCATAGGTGCGTCAATCAAAAAAAGGAAGGAAGAAGAAATATAAATGATAGAGTAAGTAAACACCAAATATAAATCTAAATTCTATGATCATTTATTGAGATAAAATTACAATGAAATTAGTCTAATAAAACTTATATTTAATTCACCATGATAATCCATTAGTTTTTCCAATGAAATAATTTAGTGATCATGATTGATGAGAGGGAAGAATCATTAGTCCTCATAATCATAATATAATAAAAGAGGAATTAAAACGACTCAAACTCATAATAAATTATCCTCATCTTCATCCCCTAAATCATCACCTCTTCTTGATATATGCTTTCCCACATTATCTATCTTATTTTATTGAAATTATATATTTGATTATATTATGGAAAAAATTATTAGCATATAGATCATAGTTAATGGATTTTAAAAACCACACCTATGATGCCAAATGACATGATTTCCTTGATCAATATAAACTTCATGTCAAATTGGTAAATCCTACAAGTTCTTGTGATAGAACAACATGTGATTTGATTTATAGAAAATGAATCTCGATAACTCCCATGATATGTTCCCTCTTTATTGGCCTAATCATCAATCTCTAGATTCTTCATTAGGAAACAATGTATGTTTTACTACCTTAACATATCCCATGAATTTTATCATCTGATCATCACCCCATATTGAAAAAACTTTGTTCCTAGATGATAATGACTCATAAAACCACACATAGAATGAAACAAAACCCAACAAATTAACACAAAAAACAAAAATTCATCACTAAAAAATGAATAAGCACCTGGTGTGCATCACTATACTCTTCAATAACCACAATATTAGTGAAATTTTATTTCCAAATTTCTTAACCAATCACCCAACAAAAACAAATATCATAGAGAAAATAAATATTCTTCCATGAAGATTATCAATCCTCTTAGACTATAAAATATTCAATCAGTGTAGATTTATCTTCCATCACAAGTGTACATATACAGGCATCAAATAAAAACTATTATTTACAAACTGAACCCTTCTATTTTGACAATAATCATCAACAAAATATAATTCTTCCACAATAAGAACATTCAATATCATATAATCCTATATCTATTTTGGATTTAACCTGATCAGAGTTCCTGAATCTAGTCCAATACACAACAAACCTAAATCAAGCTCTAGATCTATATTTAATCATGTATAATGGTTAGATGAATCTGTATGATACATCCATGGAATCCTATAACTCCCCATAAACTATTATTCATCTTCAAATCTGTCAATAAATCTTGATACTACATGTTGTAGTGGAATTTATCAATGAGAATCACCCTAATAAATAGATAAAAATCCAAAAACTACAGCAAGAATCCTCTATAAATAATCCATTTAATTGACTTGTCATCTTGAACCTATATTCTTTTTTCGCAGCATATATAATCAACCCTAATTCCAGCACAATGTGAACCTCTATGGTTATCTATAATGAACTAGTCTCAACATTGTTTTGGATTAGTGTAAAGAGACCTCATCCTCGAAACCATTATACTATTTCAAGTTGGAATTGATGAGGTTAATAAGTTTTGAATCCTCCCACTTTCAAATCAACACCAAATTGGAAGAAATTTCATTTAATGTCAAAAATATATGTTGGAGGAAAGAAATAGCTTCATAATTGATTGGATGTGTTGGATGGTTAAGGGATTTCCAAACCAGGGGCTAGGGTTTTGCTCAAAAACATTTCTCCCTCCCCTCCTTGGACACGTCTTTCATAGATGCATGCATGCATCCTTCGGATTGGCGTTGACACGACTTGGTGTGGCATCTTATGGCGTCATCTACCCAAGCGAGGCTTTAGAGACTCAGCTCAGTGTTGGTCGAGGCATCGGCTTCTTCTCAGCCTGACACCTTCCCACGAGGTGTGGCTTCTTCTGGAATCATCTGCCCAAGCGGGCTCCAACTTCGACTTGGCTCTGCGTCGGGCTTGCAAGGCATTGTCTTCCGACTTCATCTGCTCAGGTGAGGATACGACGACTCGGCTCGATGAAGGACATGGCTTCGTCTTCGGCTCGGCTAGACGCTGGTTTCACGAGGTGCGACCGTGTCATCTTCTCCGACACACCTTCATCTTCTTCTTGGATCAACGCTGGCCTCGTGAGCTTCCAGCTTCTTCTTCCCTGGTCTCCAGCTCGTTGAAGTCTGAACAGGGTCCTTCCGTGTCTCGCTGGTGGCCCTGGATTGGGTTTGGACTTATAGTGGTGTGGATGGGGGAGGAATCTTGTTTCCTTTCTAGTTTCATGTGGTTTTTCTTCAGGTTTTCTTAAGGTGTTTTCTGTGTATTTGATGTATGCGGTGAAATGGAAGTTCTCTTTGGAATGGTGGCTCGACTCTGTTGGTATATCTGCGGTGATCAGTACTGATTTATTGGTTTCACACTAGATGGTTTGCAACTATTCTTGACCACATGGAACTGCGCAGAAGAGGATTTAGAGATGGAGATTCACCTTTACAGAGTTTTTTGGACTTGGTTGTATGAGAGGGTATGGTAGCAGCCATCGGATCGGGCCTATGCTTTGACACATGACATTTTCATGCTGAATCACTTTTCAATGGTGTAGAGTTTCATCATATTCAAATACTGGGAGGAGAAATTTATATGTTGTCAATATGATCTAATATTTCTTGGCCCTTGGGTCGTGATATGTCAAAGTCATGAAATCATTGGGTTCCCCCCTTCATCCCAAAAAATGGGGACCTATCTTAAAAAAACATTTAAAGGCTTTTGGGCCGTTGGTTGGAGTTGGCATGGAATTTTCTAATCTTCCTTGCCATTCAATGGTCGATTGAGTTGGGAAACGGTCTATGTATTTGAAGAGAACATTCACTTATTTAATTTTTTTACTTTTCTCTGGAAAATCCTCTAACACACATTCCCATCTATTATTCATACAGTCAGTTAAAAAAATACATACAATCTGGTAGGACTTTTGTTTAGTCACTATTCACATGTATGGTTGATTCATCATGCGTGTGGTTGAATTTCCTAGATAAAAACACTTATACATCAATCAACCACACAAACCAAAAATTAATAATAAATTAAAAAATATTTAAATAATAAAATATCTAATTTAATATAATTTAAATTTATTTTATAATTAATTACTTAAAAAACAATTGAACATATTAATATTAAATAAATTAACAATTATCTGAAATTAAAAATTATTAAATAATTTAAAAGATGAGAAATTAAAATTTTAATTAAACATAAATATAAAAATTAATATATTAGTAGATTATAAAAGGAATAAATATTTAATTAATAGAACTAAAATCTAATCAAATATAGGAAATAATTTTAAAATGAAAACAAACATAATCTTATTAATTTACATTATCACAATGAATCTACAAAAAACTAAACAAAATAATTATTCAACTAATTTAAAGACATATCTAAAATTAAATACATAACATGAACATCTGATGTGGTGTGGAAAATGACATGTAAAAAATGCTACAACACATCCTTCCCTGTTTAGACTATTTATTATCATCAATGGTTCACTTAGAAAAACATCAAGGAATTAAATTAATCTCATAACCTATAAATTTTAGTGCTGCTAAGATCAAACATAAAAAATATATTCCCCCACAGATTTTATTTTGTAAAAAAATCATTTCCCACTAAAAACTAAAATTAATTTTTTCCATTGTGGTTATAATATTAAAATGGTAATGATCTTTGTTATTTTTTAAGTTGATTTAAACCAACATCAATATACAATAATCATGGAAAAAACAATATCATTTTACCTCTATGTGAACTAAAAGACACAAGTTAACTACTCATCAAAGTTAAACACAGTATTGGTTGATTGAGAATAAAATAACTATAAATATAATATAATTACCACATATATAATTTTAAATATTAAAATAATAATGTATATGATATTTAAGGTCAATCCAGATTCATTTTTTTATAACCCATTAAAATTCATATCAAAAATGTTAAAAAACAATGAAAATAGTTTTAAAATAAATTAAAATTGTATAAAATTATCCATAATTATATTCAAAACATGAAATTTTAAGTGGGAATAAAATATTATTTACCCAAAAAAACAACTTATGAATTAATGAAAATATATTCAATGTACCAGAAAAATCATTCAAATTTTAAGTAGAATTTTAAACCATTGAAAGTTCCTAAGAGGGACTTGAAAATAGAATTTTAAAAAAACTGAAGGGTTTTTATGGTGTTTAAATTGTAAAATATTTTATCACATAACTGAACCCTTCCTTACACATTTAAATCAATTTTATAAAAAATATTGAACATCTATGTTATGGAAGATAACAATTATTCTAGCTCAAAGAGATTTTCTAAACAGCAGTTAACAATTATTGTAAAAGGGTTATAGGAAATCTAAGTAAAATATTTCCACAAATATAAATAAAAAATATATAGAGATACTAAAAATGTTTTTTTCTAGCTACTACTATAACAAATAAAGCACAAAACATACATTTTATAACGTTTCATGATACTAATGGATTGAAAAAATATTTTTTAAAAGAAGCTAAAAAAACATACCATTGTATCATTATAAGAAAAAATAGATCAAGCTAAGATTGTGACCAACAACCATTTCATGAATCAAAAAATGCATTTTAAATCATTAAAAAAATTATAAAAAATTAATAAAATAAATATAATTTATGACAATTAAGGTTAGTAATGATACTCCCAAACATAACATATGTACCCCCCAAAGAAAAATCCAAATTGTTCCTTTTAAGAAACAAATGTGTAATGTCCCAATAAATAATTATGGAAACTCTCCTGTGAGAAGTTATAACTCATTTAAGATAAAAAGCCACATTTATTTCCCATAAATTAATGATTAAAAAAATAACAATAGGTAGAGATCTGGGAAGTTTCAACCAAATTACTTTATTTTAATCTCTGATGATGCATGGGGCATAACTGAAAACAATACTTGTTGATTCCATAAATAACAAAAGTGAATTGTACAACAACAAAATCTCCAAAATCCATATTCCTTTCCATAATTAACCACTTGATCAACTATACAACTCTTTTTTTTTCAATTAATCAAGAAGTGTGTAGAATGATAGGGGATACTGATTTAAATATGTTCAAACTAAATTCTCAATATAATAATGGTGATTATAATATTTTTTTAGTAGGCTGAAAAAGTATAAAGAATCTCCTAGTTATTTCCGGGTGTTGTATAGAAAAATTAGTTTCCTTTCAATCATTTCATATAATTATTTATTAAGAAAAAAATGAAAATAAAAGATAAATGTAACATAAAAATGTTTATTTCCTACCCTATAATTTTCAAGTATTTTAATAATTAGAAATGGATGATATAAGCTATAAAACATAGTGGTATTCATATTTATACCAAAGGATCTATACCCTTAGTCTTTTCAGGATCTCCTCTCAAAATAGTCTACGTATGTCTCCATTTATATGGAAATGATCAAATTTTCCAAGATCTATAATCGATATAGCACTAAGAGATAAATAATGAGTCACAAAAAAGGACTATCCAATTTGTAATGGAATTTACCTATAATGAACATAATCCTCAAGTTTCATAATAAAACTTTTTTTCTAGTTTGAGATTATTTTTTTAAAATGAATTTTCTATGAACAACATTTTTCTTCAATTTAAAAAAGTTCATTTTCCATGTAATTGTTCTTAATTTCTTAAATTTCTATAAAAAAACCATCTCTTTTATATCTTCATGAACATTAAAATTACAATATTGAAATCCCAAAAATATTCATGGATCAGACTCTATAGTAAAATGAATAGCTCTACCAAAGACCGTCCAATAGGGTGAAATCCCTAATTGAGTTTAATTGGTTCTCATATAAGCCAAAATAACATATTCATGTCCTCAAATACAATCCATCGTGTTTGGTTAAATATTTTATTAATAATTTTACTAATACTGCTATTTGAAATGTCTTCCATCTCATTTGTTTAAGTATGATTAGGTGTTAAAACTTTATGGATACCCAAAAATGTTTTTAATAAATCTTAAAAATGATTATTAATAAAATGAGTTCCTTATTCTTTATAAATTAACCTAGGTATCCCAAATCTACAAAACTAAATAGTCTTTATAAAATGGGGCACCATTCTAGAAATATTAGTCTTGGTCGATATAGATTTAATCAACTAAGAAAAATAGTTTACAGTAAACAAGTTATAATAATATACAAAGGAAATTGGGAAGGTTCCTATAAAATATATTCCCCAACCATTAAAAACATCAAATAAAAAAATGGTTGTTTTTGAATATCATTTCATTTAGACATTTATGTATGGAATTGAAAAGATAAAAAATTCCTAAAAAAATTAAGAAAATATTCAAAAATTAAACGCCAGAATAAAACTAAATACGACATCATACAAGGTGTTATCTGGGGAGCAAAGATTCCACTATAGTACAAAATATAGAATTATTTCATCACTAAGAAAATATTATAATTTAGGATACTTATCTTAAATATTGTATCACTTCCAAAATTACAAAAGTTAGGACCATCTTAGATATATTTTATGATCAGTAATATGTTTTTCATCATACTATATAAAAAGGATATGTTTAAATTCAGTTGCTAATAAATTCACTTTGTATAAAAACAATGGTATCTTATATAAATTAATAAAATAATACATCTTTCTTTGTAAACACTTTCTAATTGGTTCAACCTAAGAATTTTCCAAAAAATAATTCTGCTGGTATACTACTCAAATGATCAACCATTTTGTTACCAATTCCATTCCTATATTAGATCACTATGTTAAATTGATGAAGGAATAATATCATACTAACTACCCATGGTTTTGATTATTAATTTTTCATTGAATAAAAAATTTCATAATGAACCATAAAAACAACATACATATATTCCAAATGATAGAGAAATACCCTGAAGGGTGCAAGATCACTGAGAGGGGATGGGTGAATCAGAGATCCCCAGATTAAATTTGTCTTATTATGAATTATTCCCTTTCATTTTCAATTCAACCTACGTGGCGGTTTGAAGCCTATATCTACAATTCAAATGATGTTGCAACACAAAATAATTTAACATATGGATTTACAAGGTTTGGTACAAAGTCCTACTTCTTCTCGTGTTGGTTATTATCCCCAAGACTGATTATTCACTATATCAGAAGATGATTACAAATGGTAATTGGTTAAACCACCCAATTACAAGTGGGATAAACCCCCCAAATTATTTGCACCTTCTTATTCTTTTAGAAACTAGTTATGCTCCCCAGCATCAAATTCTTCTTCAAATGGCTTGTTTCACAATTCAAGTCACTTCAACAAGCTCTGATAGAATATTTCGGCCTTGCTCAACTATTCTAATCACTACTAATTATTAGTTGCCTCAGTAAAACAAATATTAAGTGTTAGAGTTATTTCTTATGATTTACATCTTGACATCACATATACATGTTCAATTGGTGCACACACTTTTCTAAAAATAAAAATTATTCAAGAATGATCTTACATAATTTTTTCACTTCTGTTTTTCTAGAATCACAAATAATTTACCACTTCTTTTTATTATTCTCTCTCTTTATCTTTATTCTTTTTTTTATTAGAACACATAAAAAAGTTTTTTCTCTTTAGTTTGGATTCAATCTATGTTTTAGGATTGATTTATCTTTCTTCATCAATGGCCTCAGTTTTCTTCTCCTTCCCACATAGAGTTCACACGGATCTTCTTCACAATACCACAAAGGAGTTCTTGGTACTTTCTTTACAATGTTACAACAAGGGTTAGATGCACCAGTTGTGTACCTATGTGAATACCCTCATGAAGACACAATAAGGGATCAAATAACCTATCATGTTCTTGTGGATAACTTCTCATTGAGTGTGAAGATCTACTCTTTTGCAGACTAAGATGGTTGACAATTCTCTTTTGTGTAATGGATACATGGAACTTCTTCACGTAGCAACGCTGCACAAAACCTTGTATACAATGCTCTGTTTCACCAGAAAAAAGTGATTTTTACAATCTCTTCAACTCTCGAGCCTCGGTTGAAATATCTATCTTTAATGGCAAGGAATATCGTGTACCTTTGTGTTCAAAATCGTTGAGATATTCCATAGAGATAAATTTTTGAATGAATGAGATATACAGTGTGTTGAAATATTTTAATGTAGGATAATTATTATACCGACTGTCTTTGTTTGTTTCAATTCATTTCAGGCCCTTCTTTCATAGTGTGTATAATCCTCATGTGCATGCGAAGAGGGGATGCATGCAAATCATATTCTCAAAAGCATAGAACTTCTTGACATCGATTCACAACTCTATTTGCTTCAACAAAATACTACCTTCTTTATTTCGATTTATTCATTAAAACCTAGTTGCCTGAATGATATCATTTCATCCAGATGATGCTCATGTTGTAGGGTTGAGATTCAGTGGTGGATGAAGTCATCATCTTGAAGGTTTCATGGCTTTCATGGAAAGCTGTAGCATCGGGATAGATGGAGGTTGAAGACCACCTCAATGGAGGAGATGAGGTGACTATGGATCAATACCAAACTGCAAGGATTAGATAGACGAACTAAATAATCAAAATTGATCTCATGATGATAAAACAGTGAAGGAAAATTCTGGAATGAGATCAACAGTTCATATTTCTCCCCATATTTTTATTCCATCCAACATCAAAACAGGATTGCGGGGGTGAACTTGTTTATAACTATGAGTGCTCGAGCCTCAGCTCAGAAATCTCATCCTCCCTCCACGGTATCACCCCTAACCATTTTCACCCTGTCGGCATTCTTATGATCCCAATTTATTCACCATGTTCATGCTCATAGTGGCCACTATGCATCTTCTACACATGATCACCACCGTACATGCACCTGTAGGCTTCTACAAATCTCTCCTGCATTATGCCTCATGAGGGATAGCTTCAATTCCTTCCCTTGTGGTGCGGTAGAACCTCAGGTCCCACATATGCCTGGGGTGAGGAATTTAGTGGTCCTGCATGGTGCCATTTTTTTTAAAAAGACACAAAAGATAACATTGTGAAAAACAATGTATAATCAAGATAATAGTAGTTTGTTCCATCTTCAACTATCGAAGCCCTTCTTCATTATATCTGATTTATTATTCTTTTTCTTAAAAACAACAACATTGATCCTTATGTTTGGACTATGAATTCCAAACATCTTTATTAATTATCATTGAATCAGTCATGTATGATTTGTGGCATCTAATTCTCCACATGAATTTAAAGAATAATGCATGGTAATCTTATTGTGATTGATTTTTTATCCTTTAAACAAATGTCTTTGAACATTGAAAATCAGATATTCAATCTTTTTATTTTGTACACAAACTTCATTCAATTAGATTCAATGTATGGATCTTCAGAACATTAATCTTTCAATCCTTATGCACACATTGACATGTTATTGACAACAAATACAATTCCCGAGCTCAATTATATCCCCCTTTGTATTTTTTCAATATCTAATAAGAACACTATAGTAACATCCTATAAGGTTTTCTCTCACTTACTAGAAAAAAATGCAATGGTAAGATATCACATGGTTTACTTAGCAAAGAGTATGTAGTTAATCAACTCCATGTCTATATGAGATATCATAGTATAGAAAATAGGAGAGATATAACCAAAGTTTTCAATGCAATCTAGAGATAAGAATACATGATAAATCATGATCAGAATAAATAAACTCATCTCCAAGGGGATGGAAATGGATTGATTCTTCATTGAAATGGAATAACCCTAGAAAAACATTAAATAAGCAATGATCCCCCTCAAGGGATGCATTCATCTCCTTAAATTCCTATCAAATTAGTGCAAAATCATGTATATGGTTTTAGGGAATACTAAGGGACCTTTTCTTGGTCTTCATATGAGAGGATAAGGTTACACATTAAGTTTCAACCTTAAATCAACAGACCTCTCTCTAGGAATTACATTGTTGAAAATATCTTCCACATTATCTTGAGGAGACTGGTATTAAATATTGATGTTTCCACATTCAAACTTTTATTTGATAAAATGATATATGATATCAATATTCTTGGATCTCAAATGTTTTATGGGTTTCTTAGATAATCCAATGGCACTTTGGTTATCACATAAAACTTTTAGAGGCTTCTCAGTTTCAATTCGCAAGTATGATTGTTCTACTTGCTTCTAAATCATCTATGTGAATGTATGTGTGGATTCCACATACTATTCCTAGGATATTCTCAATGTTAATGAATTTTGTTTTTTGTTGTACCAACTAAAACATCCTTATCGCAAAAAGAAGGTTCCACCAAAGGTGGATCTCCTATCTGTAAAATCACCAACCTAATCAGCATCACTAAACCCCAAAATCTTTATGTCTCCAATGTGTTTGTATAAAATCCTATAGTTCAATATTCCTTTCACACATCTCAAAATTATCTGAGCTGCTGATAAGTGAGATTTTTTTGGATTACTATGATATCTGGAATATAGTGTTACTGCATAAGTGATATATGGCCTTGACGTTGTGAGATAAATTTGGCTTCCAATGATTCTTCTAAAAACATTTTGATCAGCACATGTTCCATTTTCATCCTTAGATAATTTGGTTCCAATTAAAATGGGTTTTTAAACTCATTTTTCATTCTCCATTCCGAACTTTTTTACCAATTTCTTTCTATACTTCTCTTGTGATTAAAAAATGGATCTTTTTTTGTTCAACGTGAAATCCCAAGAAATATGTCATCTAACCAATCATGAACATTTCAATGATTCTATTAATATTATCATCAAATTATTCACATATATCTTCCTTTCCATAAACCAAGATAATGTAATATACATATATAATGACTATGAAAGTACCAATGCCCATTTCTCTGAAATAAAGATTACTATCAACTGTATAATTGACAAATTTCATATCCCCCAGACAACCATCTAATTGTGAGTGCTCATCTCTAGGGGCCTATTTTAAGACATACAGAGATTTCCTCAAATTGTATACCATACAACCATATTTTTCCAGAAAAAAACTATATGGTTGATCAATATATGCCACTTATTCAAGATATCCAATTAGAAATAAAGATTTCACATCCATTTGATAAACATTATAATTCATGTGTGCCGAAATTACTTTGAACATTCTAATTTTTTTTCCAGTATTTCTAATTGTGCAAAGGTTTCTTCAAAGTAAATTCCTTCCATTTGTGAATATCCTTTGCTTACAAGTTTGGCCTGGTTTCTAGAGACTTCCCCCTTTTCATTTATTTTATTTCTGAAAACACACATGGTGACAATTACATTTTTATTCTTAGGTATGGATACAATAACCCAAGTGGAATTATTCTCAATTTGTTCAAGATCCTCATGCATAGATTGTATCCATTTCTTATGTTAAACTGCTTCAACCTCTTTAGATGGTTCAGCTTGAGAAACAAGTGCTGTTTGATATTCTATTTTCAATATTCTTCTTGTTTGCATTGGAGAATATTTATTAACAATGATATCTTCTTTATAATCATGTTTCTTCAATTTTTTATCATCTTATTTTATTTTCATCACCTTACACTTCATTATGGGTATTTTTAGAATTGATATTACCATTTCGTGGTACTCTCTTAGCAGCATCATTATTCATTTGTTCCACAGTTATTCCATCTTCTAAACCTGCATTATCAGTAATTTCGGTTTTGAAATTATTTTCAATAATTCTGACATCACTATAATCAACAAAACTTTTCATTATTTTTTCCAACATTTATAACCATTACCATCAGTTAGGTATCCATGGAAAATTCCTTCTTATGTTTTTTACTCAAACATTCCTAGATTAATGTTCTTAATTTTTATGATACAAGGTCTACAGAAAAATATGCAATATTTAACAAATGGTTTTTTGTTGTACCACATTTCATAAGATTTCATTTTTGTTTCTGGTCTTAGAAGACATTTATTCTGCATATATATGACACTACATACAAATTCTCTCTAGAGAAATAGTCGAGATTTTGTGTTTAGATAACATAGTTTTCCACATTTCAAGTATTCTTCTATCCATTCTTTCAGTTACCTCATTTTTCAATGGAGTATATGGTGTGATTTATTGATTCTTAATTCCATGGATGCACAAAAATAATTCAAAATAATCACTTGTATACTCTTTACCATTATCTAATATCTCCATTTTTATGAAGAGACCTAGCTCTTTCTTTGATTTCCTTCTAAATACTTTGTACATTGTGGTTTTATCTTACTTGAGTTTAATAAACACGACACTAGTCATTCGAGTGTTACCATCAATTAATTTTATGAAGTATAGATAAACTCTTGAAGAATTTTATCTCATTTTCCCACATATGTCTGTATTAATGAGTTCAAGAGGCCTGGTAGATATAATATCTACCCCTTTTTGTGAGCTTTCTGTCAATTTTTCCTTTTGACATGTTTCAAAAATTTCATCTCTTTCTCAATTCAATTTGGGATGATCTCTCATAGTGTTATACTTCAAGATTTTACAAATACGCCTTTGAATTAGATGGCCAAGTATTCTTTCCCAAAGGTTCTTCTTATCTTTGGAACTCAAATAACGTGAACTAATGGACTCACCAATTTGAAATAGGTTTCTATTTTTCCTTCTTCATTGAGTGTTTATTTTTTGGAATTTTGATCTCTTGATGATACATGAATCCTTTTTGAACAACACCTCTAGTCCATCATCACATAACTGGCTTTCACTAATAAAAGTATGCTTTAGCCCTTCGACTAATAACACATCATTGGATATCAGATTTTTTGTTTCAATCCTTTCTTTCCTAACTCCCTTTATTTTGATAGAACAATTATTTCCAAAGATCACAGATCCTCCCCCATGACATTATATGTTGCTTAGAATTTTTTTTATCACCAGTCATGTGTGATGAATATCCACTATCAAGAATCCATGACATTGTCTTAATACTATATTTAAAAGAAAAAATCTGTAAAGCATGATTTTTTATTAAATTTTTGAATCCATTTTCCTTTAATGACATTGATTGTTTGTTCAGGAAGAATAGTCATGAACTTTTATGAACTATGATATTTATGATCATATATTCCATAAGCTTCTTCCAAGGAGTTAAATTTTTTCTAAGCTAGCTGATCAGATGATTTCTACATTGCCTGTTGGTTTTCTGAATAGCTCATCCTTGATTTTTTTCTCAATTTTGGTAGAGTCATGTTATACCAGAATAAATACGCTTTGTTCTCAAACACTCCTCAACACCAGATGTATCCTACAAACATTGATATCTCCACCTGATAGGAGTCGTGTCTGAAAGATTATTATTGTTTTATTTCCAGAACCAGAGTAAATCATCCTGGAGAATTTCTCTCTTCCTTTAGATTAGAAGATGATTTTTCAAAAGCCTTTGTTCTAAAAACTTGTCTCAGATTTTTTTTGAACCTACATTGATAGAAATAACAGATGTATTTAGATATTTTTTTGGTGTTGAATTGACATGATTCTTTTCACTAGTGTGTGAAGATTCTTCCTTGAACTCAACATCCTTGTTGAAATCTTCTTTGATCTTCTTCAAGCTATTATGGGCTTAAATCTACATAGGATGATTCATTGATTACTCCTTTTCATTGAGGTGATGTTTCTCCTCAAGTTATTTTACAATATTTTACATTTCAGATTACACCATTTTTTTCTTTAGATTTATTCAATATAAAATGTTTTTTCTTTGAAAACTCTTCCTTTTTCTATGTAATCTTTTCTATTTTTCAGTATAAACCTCTTATCTTCCTTGACCTTTATCTTTTTCTCATAAAATGATTCTAATTAATTATACAACATGTGTTCAAGAACCATCCATCCACATTCATCATCTTCACTACTTGAAGTATGAAACTGTTTTTCCTCATGAACCATAAAATTAGCTTAATCATCTAATTGGATGTCTGATATGGATTCTAAATCTTCTTCTTTGACCACAAAGATTCTTATTTCACCTGGAAAAAACTTTTTCGTTATTGTACCAAATTTGATTGAGTATTTTTAGCTTCTACCCTATTTTATATTTTGTGGGTTTTCTTCTTTAGTCACAGGTGAAAATAAACTTTTCGTATGACAATTAACAACAAAGCGTCCAATGTTATTTTTGTGATAACACCTTAGTGGAAGCTTTTCGTTGAAATTATATTTCATTTCCATAATAATTTTGATATAATATAAATGAATTTTTATATTTTTCATATTTATCTTCATCATTAGATTCACTTGATTCTAAAGCCTCATTATCTTTGATTTTTAGTTTTATCATGGCCTCAAAAGATATCTCATCTTTAATCACCTTCTTAACGACTAGGATCTTTCTCATTTCATATTCAATGAGAATATTATGTAATTCATCAAGAGAAATATCATCTATATCTTCCAAAACTACTACTTTGGGATTAAACATGTTATGAAAATTTATCACTTGTTTTTTTACAATAGGTGAATCATCTAACTTCTCTCCCTAGGCCCAAATATTATTGAAAATATCAATGAATCTTGTGAAATAATCATCAATTTTTTCCTCTTCACCCTTATTTATATCTTTAAACTTTCTCCTCCAAATTTTCAGTTTGGATACCTTGACCTTCATGTTGCCTTCATATCTAAATTCCAATTTGTCCCAAATTTTATTTTCATTTTAATTCCAATAACCCGTGTTTAAACATTTTCTAAAAGATCTATTAAGATATAATTTTAAGATTTTCCATCAACACCAACGTTTATTTTCTTAGAAAAATTCATAGTAGCTTTATCAGAAATATGAGCGAATCAATAATTATCTACATCTCTAACTTCATTTCCATGAAATAGAAGATAATGTAACATCTTATTCTTCCAACTGTGATAATTCTTTCCATATAAAGTAGGAACACACCTACTATTAACAGGATTTATATTGTACCTATTCTCAATGCAGTAGATCCTCATAGAGGGATCCTCCCTTTGAAATAAATTTAAATACTATGATGGGTTCACGATCCCTGAGATGGGAGGGATGAACCAGTGATCCCCTGATTAAATTTTTATTTTTATGAATTGTTCCATTTCGTTTTAAATTAAGACTCTATGGATAGTTAAGGCATAGATCTACATGTCAAATGATGTTGCAACACAAAAACATAGAACACTGGATTTTTAAGGTTCAGTACAAAGACATATTCCCTACCATATTTGTTATTATCCCCAATACCGATTCTTCACTATATCAGAAGATGATTAAAAATGGTAATTTTATAAAACCTCAAATGACAAGATGATAAAACCCCCCACTACTCTACACCTTCTTCTTTTTTTCAAATCTAGTTATTATCCCCATCTTCAACTTCTTCTTTAAATGGATTGTTTCACTATTCATGAAATTACAACAAACTCTGACTGAATCTATTGGCATTTCTAAACTGTTATTATCAAAAATAATGATAAGTTTCATCAGTGAAACAAATTATCCATCTTATAGTTCTTTTTTATGATTTAAGTAATATCCTCATGTAGATGTCTGCAAGTGGTTCACACACTTTCTTCAAAATAATAATTATGCAATAATTATATTACAAAAAATTTCCTCTTTTTGTTTTTCCTTAAAGAACAAACAATCTTCCTCTTCTTTATATTCTTCTCTCTCTTTCTCTTTAATATTTTTGTTTCCTAGAACACATACACTTGTTTCAATTTTTTTTGGATTCAATGTAAGAATATTATGCTTGAGTTCTCTTTATTCTTCGATGGCCTCGAGTTTCTTCTCCTTTAGGCATAGAATTCGCATAGATGTCCATCCCAAAAATACGACGGAGATATTGGTTTTATCTTCGCTATGGCACAATAAGGGTGACATGCACCGGTTGTGTACCCATGGGAATACCTCCACGAAGACACCAAGGGGTTTCAAAGAACCTATCACATTCTTGTTGGTAACTTTTCACCGCGTATTCAGATCTCCCCTATCATGATCCAAGATGGTTTTCGGTTCTCCTCCATGAATGGGATGCATAGAAATTTTTCTCATAGCAGGGATGCATGAATCCTTTTATATGGTGCTCTTTTTCTCTAGATAAAATAGATTTTTATGATCTATTCAAAACTCGAGCCTCAGTCGAGGTCACTCTCTTTATAGCCAAGTAATACCGCATATCTCTACATTCATAATTTTACAGATATTTTGTGAATATCATTGTTTGAATTCAAGATATATAAGGAATTTTGAAGTCTTCAAACATGGGATAATTTTTATATAGGGTCTCTTTGTTTGATTCCATTCAATGTGGGTCCTTCTTTCTCGATGTGTAAAATCCTCATGTGAAAGCGAAGAGGGAACACATGCAAAGTATCTTTCTAAAATCATCATGCTTCATGACGTGGCCTCGTCACTCTGTTTGCTTCGGCCACGTGTGACATCCTTTATTTTGATGCATTCATGAAAATGTTGTTTCATTAATGGTATCATTTAATTCGAATGATGATAATGGAGTAATTTCAAGCTTCAATGGTGGCCTGAGTCATTATCTTGGTGGTTGAATGTATTTCGCGGCTAGTTGTGGCATCGGTATGGCCGGATGATGAAGACATCCTCAGTGGAGGAGATTAGATAGTCATGGATCAATCTTGAACTGTAGAGATGAGATGGATGGAATGGATACACGTGATCAATATTGTGATGATCAGATAGCGAAGCACTATTCTGGAATGAGATCAAAGACATAGATTTCATCCTGGGTTTTTTTTCATTCCACATGAAGATGGGATAATAGTGCTACAGTTGTTTATAATGCTGAGTGCTCTAGCCTCACCTCAGAAATCTCCTCCTCCATACACGGTACAACTAGGTACCATGTTCACCTTGTGGGCACAATTCTGCGCCCACTCTCTCCTCCTCGGGCATGCTCTAAGATCCCACTATGCATCTACAGAACATGTTTACCACTGTGCGTGGACCTGTTGGATATTACATGGCCTTCATGCCTTATGCCTCTTGTGGGATGGATTCATGGCCTTCCCTTTGGGTGTGGTAGACCCTCAGGTCCAACATATGCCCTAGGTGGGGGCTTGAGTTGGCCTGCATGGTGCCTAAAGTTTTTGAAAAGTCACAAAAGATAACTTAGTTAAAAATAATGTATAAGGGAGATATTAATAGTTCATTACATATTTGACTATCAAATACCCTTCTTCATTATCACTTATTAGTTATTATTTTTCTTCAAAAAAATATCATTCATCCATAAGGTTTGGTTCATGAATTCCAAACCTCTTTATTAAAATTCTTTAAATCAATCAAGGATGATGGGTGGGATCTACTTATCCTCATGAATTTAAAGCATAATTCATATTAATCTTGTTGTGAGTGATGTTTTATCCTTTAAACACACGTCTTGGAACTTTAAAGATGAGCTCTTCAATTGTCTTATTTTTTTCACCAACTTCAAACAATTAGATTCAATGGATGGATCTTTAACACTTAAATAATTCAATCATTAGGTACACATTGACATGTTTTTTAAAACAGATTATTTAAATGGGATCAACAGATTGCACCTGAACATATCATTGGAAAACACAACACGTACAAATTGTTTCTCTAATATTGTGTGATTTTTTTGGGAAAGCATCAAGATTCTTATAAACATAAAATATTATTTGGTATTTCCTTCCTAATGTGTGCCCAATAATATTCCCAATGGTGAATTTTCAATAATCTATCATAAAATGAAAAGTTATTTCAAAATTTGTGCTTAAACAATTGGTGGGAACATAAGCTTGTATTTAAGTTAATTAAAAGCATTCTTAAAATTCATATAAAAGAAAAAAGGATCAAATTATTATTATTATCTTGTTAATGGAAAAGAAATTTAGATAAAATCTATTCAAAACCTCTTATAGTATCCAACATGTCCATGAAATTATTGAATATATTATACAATATATGGGAAATAAAATGAAGTTATAATATTGACCTTAGAATTATCCTCTCGAATTCCATTTATAGTCACTTCATTAACAATAAAAATTAAATTATGTGCTATAAAATGAACTTTATCATAGTTCAAAATAACGGTCTTTACTAGACACCCTCAAAGAAAAAACACTAATATTATTTTACAGATATAAAATTATAGACCATACCCTATAAATTAATCCCTAAATATCTCCATACATTAATTATTAAATTTATAAAAAATACTTATCATGCTTCCCTAGAAGGTGGATGTGGCATTACAAAGACCAAATTGATTTATCTTATAGGACAAAGTCTTGAATGGAAATATAAAATTCATTATATCCAAGGATTTGATGACGAAGGGGAATAAGATAGTGGTTATTCTTAGTTTTGATATTTTACTTCCTATAGTAAATGTATACCATCCAATTATTAGGAAAACTATCAGGAACTAATTATCTATATGTATTATTAACAATCGTAAACCCACCCTTTTTAAGGATAATTCATATTAAAAACGTGCATTGGCTATCTAAAATTGGGTAAATTATACAAAAAACGAACAAATTATTTACCTAATTTTTTTCACAAACTCCAGAATGGTTAGATTCAATATCCTCTATATTTTTGTATTAAGTTTATAATTTCACTGAAAAAGAATATTATGATCACACAATAAAAGGGAAAATCCGGGGAAGGTCATCCAAAAACCACCCATTATATTTCATGTTAATTCTAAGGACCTATAAGATTTGGTTATATTGTTCATAGGATAGTTTACAGACAATTATGATGTGGAATTTATATTCCCATCTTAAGTATAAATACTTAAATTTATTTAAAAATCCATTATTTCACGTGTGGGTAAACTATAGAATTTGGAAAAATTGGTTTTATAGGTTCTTTAAATTATTTTGTGTCCTTTATATCATTCTTTATTAAATTAGAATTACAAAACTCTAAACCCATAGTGTAATAATTCCTAGATAGAAAACATGTGTCATTCTATAACGTGATATTGAATTTTGAATAATAAACATGATTTTACCCTTTACTAACATATCTTAAAAGTTATAAGTTTAAAGTTTTGGATTCCCATGAATCCATATAAATTTTATGTGGTGACATAATCATTGTCATGATTTGGTGTTTGTGAAAACATTTCTTATGTGTAAATAATAAATGAATAAAAGAGTAATTTAACTTTATTAAAAGTTATACAGTGACATAATATTCCTCTGTTTAACCACACATCAGACAAATTTCTAGTGTTAGGAATAAAACACTGGTAATTGAGGGAGAGATAGAGAACTAGGGGAAGGATTGGTGAATGATGAAAATGGAAATTGAGGATCGTTCATTCCAATGAATGTTGAGGATCTCACCAATGACAATGATATAGATTATTTATACTTTAACAATCAATATATCTTGAGGTAGGAAGTTTTTAGGTGTATTTATCCCTATATTCTTATCCTATGATAAATGTGAATCAATCTGTTGATGCATTTATCTAGTGATCTATCATACAGTGGGTATGTGATTATTATGTGGGGAATTAATAATTTGTTTTTTTAACATTCATTTCATAATTAATTTTTCCTATGAAAATGAATTTAATCATATATTAAAATTTTATAATTTCCCATCATTATGTTTTTGTTTTTTAATTTCATCCCCCAATCTTAATTTTTTCTTAACAGATAAACATTTTATCTTGTGAGTACAAAAATACACGGTGAGAAATCACTGTGAATCTGTTTCATTGTGTAATGAATTAATACCAAAGATATGGGTTTGGATTGATGATGAGGTTGATAAATGTTGAAGAATTAGTACCAAATTAGAGTTCATAATTTTTTTTCACATGTGGAGATGTAAGACGCGATACATGTTTTCCCTGGACCATCAGTTGGCCAGATTTTGGAAACATATTACGATAAGGATTGGTCGAACCATATCCTTATATAAAATCATGATTAATGGATGGATATGATATTAGTAGCATGAAAAATGACTATGGAAGAACATCCATGGTTTTTGAGAAATCCAGATATACATGACATGTAGTTTTGAATACATTCGTTTTGAGGACCTGGTTGTGGTTCTAGGGTCTCTGCATTTATGAACAGTATCTAAAGCCATGTGAACTGTGTCACATTCTCTATGACTATTCCATAGAGTATCTGTGTGTATTCTAGGGAATATATGGACATGGACATGGATAGAGTACATGTTCTAAGATATGTACTCTTCCATGACATGCGACAATGACATGATGAGGTGTACAAGGGCATGGATAGGGTCTTGGTCTATGATGCATGTATAGACCCACTCCTCAAGTGACACACCATGTACTACGAGTAAAAATATTGTACTCCTAAAAAGATGACACGGAGACCATTTTCTCATCAGTATGGATTTGTCTCTTTAATGGTTCATTCCCTTTTTCTATCATTGTAACGGTATAGTATGAAATTATGTCCTCAAAAATGATTATGATTATCTCTAAAGGATTAGATTCAAAATGTGTTGTAGGAATCAATACCAATGGCTAGTATGAGATTATTTGTAATCCTATTCCAATGTTTGGGTTCTAAGAATCCACATTACGAATTGTACATGGTTGTTGATCCCCTAATTAGCTGGTTAATATATATTGGGATATTTGGTGTTACCACATGGCCCTAGGTGTAGTCCCCATATATTAATTGACATATTAATACTTCCATTATGTACATTCTTATTTTAAGACCTGATTAGCATGACATATCATACATATGCAATCAATAAAATATGGCTCACAGAGTGATTTATCTTAATAGATTATGGTTATGAACTCTTGAGAAGTATCCCGGGCTGGAAATGTGGTTGTCACCTTACCTTGATATATAGTGTCGATAATGAGTTTAAATACTTGTTTTTTAGTATTTACCCCATTTTGAATGAAATATATTATGATGAGATGAATAATATTTATGGTTTATGCCTAGTGATTTTGGGGTGTACTATTGGGTATTGATATACTCACCCCTACATGGTCTCTGCCTGTATGTTTCATATCTTATGCAGATGACTGGCCATTCAGTAGGGTTCGTGGTGGATTAAAAAATGGAAAGGCCTAGAATTAGACAATAAAGTATATTGTTCACTCATGACGTATCATTCGAATATATTCCCCTCTAACAATTTTATTGGACTTAATTATAATTTTTTGGGATGGTATTTAGCCCTTACATTCTTCATAATATTTTTTTATACTATGATTTTGGTATCTATACATATTCATTCATTTGGAATCAATTTCATTTTACTTTTATAATATTATGGGGTTGGATTTGTGTGTGTGTAAATTCATTAATCTTAATTTAGGTGTCCCACATGATTGTTATGACGACTCGTCACTAGATTCCAACCCCCGACCTATTGGTTCCTTTAATGGGGTAGTCAAAATCAGATTATTATCATCTAAGTGGTCCCTAGTGTATTTAGTTTTGATTTAGTGTTGTTAGAGTAATGTTCATTTTTAGGAATGGATTTCAGTATTTTTTTTCAATCTTTGAAATTGGTTTCGGTTTTGTGGAATGATGTTTATGTATGATGAGTTCTACTTTCATGAAAGGGACTCCATTATTGGTGAAACAAACAACCTATACGTACACCATCAAACTAATCACCTACCATTAAAATAATTACATATTATTATTGATTTTATCAAAAACATTGGTATATTAATAATATAAGAATGGGTTGGGTTTATATGTCCTTATTGAGTCATCTCCCTGAATATACTCATTGATCATGGTACATCTTGTCTAATTCATGTTGCCTCTATAAATATTTATAGCGTGGATTTAGTAGAAATATCATGAGGATGTTACCCTTAGTGATGAGTCTTAGATACAAGGATATTTTTAAAATTTAGTGCCTCTTGATGGGTTTCCTGTCATACCTCTACCTATCGAGCAGAATTTGGTACTAATAGTACTAGTAGATGAGGTGAGAAGGCTGACCATGCTTCATGAGTTTCAGTGTCACTAGGAACTTAAGTGCAGGGTAGCTAAAGACCTATAGGAATATGAGGATTGGATTGAGGTAGTTACATTAGTCATTCATCTCTTTAGGAGTCCTACATACTTGATGGTTGTTCTGGTGGCGATCCTTCATTATAGTTACATAGGTTATTGGTGGATTTTGTTGTTTTTTCATATAATGAGGTGAATCGTTCATGGATAGAGTTTTATATTCTACTAAGGGGGATTACTATCTATCTATGAATCAAGATGTGTACATTTAAGATATTTTACTACTATTGTAGGGTGGCCTGAGTGTGGCTGAGTATTTAATGAGGTTTACGAACCTATCATGCAGTTCAATAAATATGGTTCAGGATCCATAATTTCATAAATAGAATTTTTTGAGGTATATATAGAGTCATACAAGATAGTTTTATACTTCTACGCATTCCTTATTATGGTGTGGTTATATAGCATGCCTCAGTGATATAGAGATTTTAGGCCATGTAGACACCAAAAATGGGTTCTAATAGAGAGTATACAGGGGTTGAGACTTTAGCAATAGGGAGTCTAGGATCGATGAAGGGATTTAGATGTGTGATAAATTTTAGGAGGTGATCTCAAAAACCATGGTTTTATGGTTTATGGCTCTTATGATGGGTCTAGACATCCTATGGAGAGGTAGTGATACTACTTTTATGGTAAGGGACATCTCACATGGCATTGTATGGCATGAAATATGGATGATAGAGAGATAGGGGATATAGAGACCAGTTAGAGAAAGAAGTAGGAAAAATGTTTTCTAAATGATGGATGTTGTGTCTAATGAATAGGGGGAGTAGAAAAAATAGGCATTGGGTTTGACTTGTTTCCCCACCACCCCTAAGTGGTACCCACCAGACATAGGGAGCTGGTGGATGAGGTCAAGGATATCTCCAGGCCACATAGGCATATTATTCATGGGATATGGGGATGATCGAAGGAATTACCCAAGTAATTTTTTTACATTATATTTAGTTTTTATTGACATAGGTGTGATCCATTATTTTCTTCAGACATCCCTATTTTAAGAACATGAGGTTACATTTTATCTTTTGGAATGAACCTTAGGATTTAGACTCTTAACAGAGTGAATTATTGATCACATTTGTTTTATATTTGTGTGATAGGAGGCCTCGAGGAGAGAGTTTCTTTCAATATCTCCTTGTAGCATTGATGAGGCCTTATGCCACCATCTTAGGCTTGTACTGGCTATTCACCATCAATGAAAAGATTAATTTTTCCACTTTTAATAAACCATTTTTTTAAATTACATAAAAAGTCCATTATAATTATTCCTAATGGGGAAAAATATGGATCAAGTGAGTTTGTGGCACAATATGAGACTACATCCCTAAAATCAGATGAAAAGACTGGACTGACCAATTTGGAGAAACTGTATATCCTAGCCTCTATGGTTTCCTTAAATCATGCAGCTTCAGAAAATAGAGGACAGAGGGACATATGGTTTTTCTCCAACCGTGCACCCAAGGCACACAACCATGAAAGGATGAAGTCGATTTGGATAGTGGGATTTCACATGGTTTTCCCACATTTAGATAAACAATGTTCCTAACCATATGAGGTTCCCCCTTATAGTAGTGGCTTGGCACATGGTTGGCAAGGTTTTGAAAACCATGCATCCAAACTATGTGCAATTTTTTTGAGTTAAAATTCCTATTTTCCACCACAATAATGATTTATTTCACCCCTAGTCTTTATCCATTCATTTTATAGTGGGTTTACCTTCCCCTTCCTCACATGTACTTCCATCCTCCCTCTTCTTGGATTTTTTCTACCTCATCCATTTGGTGTCTGAACCCTTAAAAATTGAAAGAAATAGAAATCACTCAATAAGATCCTCTTTCCACTTTTGAATTTGTCAAGGTCCCTCTTATATCCATTATGATATTTATGTAAAACATATTTTTCCATAATTTCAGGGTGTTGGATGAATTATTCAATTTCTCTTGGTCTAGTCAGTTTTATTATTCGATAATGGATGAGTAGAGAACAACTAAATAAATTTATGTAATATAGGTATTTTCATCTCTTTTCATCAAATTTTTAGTTGGTGTGATATTATGACGCTCTCTAAAGCATTTTGGAGAAACTTCAAATGAGGTTAATAAATTAATTAAATTTGTTCTCAATGTGATGTGTAGCCCTACCTCTAGGAGTAATCTATCTGAAGGTTGTCCATATTATCATTGGGCATTCCATTTGGTGTGCCCATCTGAAGGGTGTCCATCTTTTTTCTTATTTTTTAGTGGTCATTGATTAGAAAATGTGTTTATGTTTGTGTTTAAGGACATATTACATATTCAATGGGATTAATTGTATTCTTTGGAATGTTTGTTAGCATGATTTATTACCATTCCATGTTGATGACATGTTATTATATGTCTATTATTCCTTTTGATATGTGGCTGGTATTATATTACACCTACTATATGTTGGGGGAAAACATGGGTCCCAATTTATTCTCCCAATGGATGTACTCTTTTTGTTTGGATGGATTCCACTTGATGTGTTGGGAGTGATACTTTGGTTGTCCTCATACAGGCTCTACAGACCGTTCTTATATACTCATGAGTTACATTGGTTCCCTATGGGAGTAACAAAGGATGAAATTGTTAGAAAGATGGTTACACCATGCCTCAGGTATTACCTGGTACCCTATTTGAGATACCTGGTATGTACTTAGAATTCAAAATTCCATGAGTGATACATGGAATGACTTTATGGGTTTCCTTGGATGGATTCATTTACATTAGTAATATTAGAGACTTTGGTAGAGACTGTTGGAATTTTTTATAGATCTCCTTGGATAGGATCAGACACCCCCTTTGGATTTGATGGATCATTTTCATGTTCAATTTAGTGTCTCTTATTTATATGATGAAAATTTTTAATTTATGACTTCACAATTGGACCTCTAATCGAAAGAACAATATTGCGGTAAGCCTTCCATTGTTTCTTTGTTTACAATGGCCCTTGTATACATGATATGGCTTGAACATGTACCTCTTTTTAGAAATTTATATTATATTGAAGCTGGTGGTACTAGACTGGTTTCTATTAGGGAAACCAGACCGATATGTTTATTAATTTTTTTATTTATTGCACTATACTTATTTTTATAGAACAAAACTCATTTCTTTAACACATGAATTGAGTATCCCAAAAACTGTGGGTGGATGACTAATGAGAATGTATCCCACAACCTTATTTGGACACTATTTATCCCCAAGTAGATATCATGATCATCAGTATGAATAATGGGAAGCATGCAGTTTCTGAAGCTTGACTGATTTATAGCAATAAGATGGACCATGAAGAAGAGGACTGAGTATATGATCAAGATGATTGTAGAAGAAATCTATTTTTTTTTATTTTCCAAATAAGTAGTATATGTATATATCTCACGACCCCCCTATAATTATCCTTTTTTATAGCATCATGAACATGGTCATCATTTTATTTATTCTAGTTATTCAACTTTATGTAGTTTCCTCGTTCTACTACATGGTTATCATAGATATTAAGATTATTCTACTGTTGATGATTTGTGGTTCCTCTATTTTTATTCTATTGTCAACTGATATGAATACTCTGATACATTAGGTCATAGTATCCCCACATTCACACCATATACCCTAGGTTCTAGTTGTACGCCTTTGGGATTCATGGAGGGTATATTGATGTCTTGTGGCCCACCAAATCGAGGCACATTCATGTGTCACTCAGGGCGGAATTCTATAAATTGGTATTAGAGGTCGTTTCATTTTTGTCTTAATATTTGGGTTTTATAGAAGACTCGTGTGTTATAATTTGGTATTGAACCTATTATTGGACATAGAAGATCCAAATTACATGGGATGGGGAATTTCAGTAATTGATTATTCCATTTATGGTTGATATGACTTCACCATTAGGTGACAAACTTATTTAAGGATTTCATTATATTTGTATAATTGATGGCATGCTTTATTTTAGTATAGCCCAATGATATGAGTGTGTGTCAAACCATGTATCATATGTTTCACCATTAGGATTAAACTTCCATGTATTATGGAAATCCATTTCTACATTTTTCTTGTGTTTTCTGTTTATATGTGATTTCAATATGTACCTTGGTTATTGTATATTATAGTTCATGATTTGTTATATTTGTAGAAATGTTCCTATTCAAATTGTAGAAATTTTTTATGGTTTAGATAATGTGGAAACAAAATTTCAATTTATATTGTGTATAAACCCTTATAAATTGAAATAGTGATCCACCTAATTCAACCTTTTAAATGCAATTTAACAACATAAATGAATAATAATTAAAACCCACATAATAATGATATCACTACTTTATATAAGAAAAGTTGTACCTTTAACGAGACCTAAAATTCAATATTGGGTAGTAGGTCGTGTTTCCTATGATATTATGGCACCTTCTCCTTCTCATTTTACCCTAGATCGTGGAGTATGATGTTGGTTCATTCGAGTTTCAAAGAGGCATTTACCCGCCCTTATTTATCATTATCATTATATTATTTCCCTATATATTATTAACCCTATCTAAGGGTTTCCCTTGGTGATTTTAGAGTTATTACACCATGAATTCCTCAGGTTGTATTCCACGAGAGTAGTTATGATCCCCCTCCAGATGTGTTGTCTGTGATCCACCCATTGTAACTTTGGATGTTCCACCAGAGGAACCACCTACCTATTTTCAGATCGACACTGATTATATATGATTGGATAGTTTTCTCAGGTTTATAAAGTTTATTCAGGGTGATCCCTATCATGCCCCCTCTGTGGAATAGATGGTATGAGAATTTAAAAAGAAGAATTATCTAGCCATCCTAGGGGATCGAAGACCTCATGCTGTCGAGTCATGGTTAGAAGTTATGTTGTCTATCTTTCAGTATCTTGATACGCCTCTAAATCAGAGGGTTGGGCTCACTACCTACATGTTACGTGACTCTACCAACAAATATAAGAACATCATATCTTAATCTAAGTGTTTTTATCTATGATTTAGTTATAATTCCTGATGGATTTCTATGATCACATTTTCCATAGACACTTCTATAGGATCATTCAAAGGATTCTATGAATCATAAATAGGGAACTATGACTGTTCTAGAGTATTCTTCTTGATTCTCCCATCTTTAATGTTTTTCTTTATCGATGACCATTGACGAGTTGATGACTATGATACATTTTGTGGATGGTATTGGGTATGTTGTTCCCATGTAGTTGAATGAATTTCAGTTTACTACCATTATAGAGATAGTGAACCATGCCATAATTAAAGAATAATGTACTATAGAAGTTGTGAATGTGAGCCAAAGTGGTTTAGTTCTGAGACTAGGAGATGGTTCTTCTAGATATAAGACGTTTCATGATATGTTATTCCTCATTAGTGTGGAATCGCAGGCCAAAAGAAGGCTCAATACCTGAGAAACCTGAATCAGTACCAAGATTGTTAAATGATGGTTCACCTCAGTGAATCTTACAGTCATTTCCTCAAGCATCCAATGAGAGGGGATCTGGAATGACACATATAATAGTTACATGATATGTTATTCCTCATTAGGCTAGGAGTTTTTTTCTACCATATAATCATTCCAAGGTAGTAGTGGTAATGGTTGAGGTAGTCAAGGATCACAGATTCAATGTCAATAGAGTGGATATTCTCTGGATGGTCAGATAATATCATTGGGATACAGTTTAGGCCATATTTATACAGTGAAACTAGCATCAGATTAGAAGGGTGCAGGTCCATCTATGGTGAGAGGTACTATCATAGAAAACTTTACTTTAGTTTCTCCTCTTTTTGATAGAGGTTTCATGCAGTATTTTATATCTACTTAGGTTTTGGATTGTCTGGGTCTTGAATGTGAGTACTTTTGTTGTATCATGTCTCTCGACATGTTGAAAGGGTTTATAATGGAGGTAATATGCCAATGATTGAAATTCCTACTTGAAATTAGTTGGTTCTGTTTCTTCAGGATTTTTTTCATTCTCAATATGATCAGCTTCGACATTATTCTCTGTATGTTATGGGACATTCCTTATCATGCCCAAGTGGATTTCTATCACCAGTATGTGTCTTTCACATCACCCTAGGGAAACACATATATCCATAAGAGAGAATGAGATATCATAGAAAGATGAAATTTACCCCATCATGCTAGGTTATGTGGAGTTAAAACTTAGTTAGCGATTCTACTTATGAGAGACAATGGAATATAGTTGGTAGAGTTATCTCCTACTATGGACTAGTTTATGAGAATCTTCTCTAAATATTCCTCTATATTACCTTCTAAGAGATCAGATGAGTTCACTATAGATCTGGTTCCATGTAGGAAAGTTGTGTTCATTCCTCCATGTCAGATGGCACCTATAGAGATCTAATAACTCATTTAGAAACAACAAGATCTATAAGGTAAGGGTTTATTATAACCCATAACATAATCATGGGGTTCAACAATCCTTTTTTCTAAGAAAAAATATGGTACCCTCAGACTGTTCATGGGTTACAGATTGTTGAACCAACTTATAATAAAGAATTGTAATACATTTCCTTATTTAGATGAACTCTTTGACCAGATCTAAGGAGAAAACTATTTTCTACTAGATCGATTTGAGGTTGGGATACCACCATGTTCATGTGATAACAACATACATACGACATACAATTCTCAAGATAAGATATGTCTTGTATGAGTGTTTGGATATTCTGTTTAGTCTGACAAACACTCTGATTTTATTTATGGATTGGATGAATTTTTTTTTCAACCTGTATCTTGATTGCATTGTAGAGGTCTTCATAGATTATATTATACTATACTCATGCACCAAAAATGACCATCCTAATCATATTGAGATCATGTTGAGCACACTATGAGAGAACCAACTATATGAAAAACTCAATAAATTCCACTATTGGATCATCATGGGTCAGTTATTTTTCTTATTATATTTGAGGTATTCATATAATTTTACATATAGAAGGAGAGAACTATGGTTTCCTAGGAGTATCCTTGGAAGGTGTTTCATATGCGCCACTTATTTGGGATAGACAGCTATTACAAGTGATTCATCCTGGACTTCTCCCACTTAACAACTCTTCTTACAACCTTGACTATGTAGGGTACGCCATTCTTATGGTCTAAATCCTATAATAAATCCATTAAAGAGTTTAAGGGCAGACTCACTTCAGTTCCAATCTTGATTATTCTTAAAATAAAATCATTTTATACAGTCTATTGTGATGGATCAAGTAGTAGATTGGGTGCAGATCTTATATAGGGTGATTATGTCATGGCATATGGGTCCAATAACAGAGGTCACATGAGCGTAATAACCCTACGCATGACCTTGATCTAGTATCCATGGTTCATGATATTCATTTTTAGAGTAACTACTTGTTTGGTGAATGATTCATTGTTTATACATATCATAAAAGTCTCAAATATAGATCCACATAGAGAGACATGAATTAGAGGGAGTGAATGTGGGTTGAATACCTATAGTCTATTGACTTTGGCATTTTTTACACACATGGAATGTTAAATATTTTAGTGTATTCCTTGAGCCATGTGTCATAGACAGTAGTCATGTAGGAGGTGTGCAAATAGTGGCTGATGATGGCTCTGTTCTATGAGCTTCATGTTGATGTTTAAGATAATCATGGGAAAATAGTCTTAACACCACTCATAGTGAAATATTTCCTTATGGAGTGGTTATGTATGTGGAATCTGTCTAATTCTGAGGGCCTCATCATGAGGGAGAACGTCATAAGAGAGAACTATCATCCTAGTTGCTGTTTTTTTGGATGTGAAACCCTAAAATTATATGGTCGGGTTTTAGTGCCTTCTAATATATGGGAAGCATTAATGAGGGAATATTGTGCCTCTATATGGTTAGTTCATCTGAGGATCACAAAGATGTACAAAGACAAGCATCATCAGTATTTTTTTTCATGTATAAAGTGGTAAATAACATGATTTATGGCTCGGTTCTCTATCTTTCAGTAGGTGGAAGCAGAGAAGTTGAAACACGATGGTCTTCTGTAGCCTCTATCCATTTCTAAGTGTAAATGGAACGATGTTACAATGGACTTTGTAAAAGGCTTCCTGAAATCCTCTCTAGGTAGAGATGTAGTTTGGGTGATCGTCAATAGGTTGACCAAGGTCATTCAATTTATACCAATTTCAGAAACCTTCTATGTGGATGAGTTAGGAAGGCTTTATATCCTACAGATTGTGAGACTTAAATGTGTTCCATATTCTATTGTTTTAGACATAGATTCTCAATTTAATTCATTGTTCTAGGAATGGTTCTAAAGTAACTGGGTTCATGGGTTATTTTGTGTACAACATATCACCATCAGACTGATAGGTAGTCTGACCAGATGATTCATGTGTTAGAAGATATTATTCAATCTTGTATCCCATATTTCAAAGATTCATGGGAAAAGAATATTCATCTAGTTTTGATTTATGATAAATAATGATTTCATGAAACAATTCAGATGGGTCTATATAGGGCCTCTTTTGGAAGAATATATTGTTCACATATGTGCTGGTTAGAGACAGGTCAGGTAGCTCTACTTGGTCCTCAACTAAATCAGGAGATTTAAAATTAGGTAATTTGATTCAAATCCATATAGATATAGCTCAGTATAAGAAAAAGTTATATACTGATCATGTTCATCAACAACTAGAGTTCTAGGTGGGACATGGAGACTTTTTTATGTATCCACTATATTGGTTCATAGGCAAGTCAAATGACATGGAATGTTATCAACTCGGAATGTTCGGTCATTCAAGTTAGTGGAGAGAGATGGGCTGGTAACCTATCGTTTTCAACTACCTCAAATTTCCCATTCCTTTAATGGAATCTTCCATGTGTCTCAGATTTTACAACATCACCCAGACCCATTTTATTTTTTTTTACCGTGATGATATTGATTTTGATGCAGATGTGCCCTTTGAGGAGCATCTGATACATATTTTTTAATAGAGAATAAAGGAACTTTGAGGAAGATTACTTACTTTAGTTTGGGTAAAAAGGGAGTAAAAAATATTTCAAAATTAGATTTGGGAGGGGCAGTCTGATGTACATGTGTAGTTACTGGAATTATTTTTAGTTGATATCATTCCACACTCATAAGCGAAACTTAGGGAGGGGTTTTCTTAATGGGGGGAGGTTGCAACATATTTTATTTTCATAAAGGTAAGAACCATTGAGTTTTTGTATAAGTTCCATAAAATAGCCCTTATAATAATTCCCAATCAAGGAACGTAGGAATAGGGAATTTCTATGGCTCATTTAAATCCCAAATCACCAATTGGGAATACATTATTCAGCCAGACATTTAGGAAAAACTGTGTTGCGATCCCACATGGCTTCCTTAAACTGTTCTTCTAAATATAGTGAAGTGAATGAGGCAGCACAATATCTCATCAACCATGCGACCCAAGGGACATGAATGTGTGAGGATTCTGCCTTTTGGGATAGTGATATTTCATATATTTTTCATACGGCAAGATAAACCATGTGTCAAACCTTGAGAGGTTCCCCTTTTAGCAGTGTCTTGTTGTAGTGTTGGAACACGATTCAATCAATGGTGTGGCCAAACCATGTGTAGTTTTTTTTACTAGAAATTCCTTTTATACCCTTCTTTAATGATTTATTTCACCCATATTACTACTCAATTTTTATCTAGTGGGTTTCCTTTCCTATTCCATGCATGGGGGTCCCACCTCCCTCTTCATAATGTTTTGTCTACCTCATCCATCCAGTTTCTCAATACTTCTACATCATAAGATATATAAATACCATTATAAGATACTCCTCCCTCATTCATTTAATTTAAGGATATTCTTCCATATATTGTGATATTTACATGAAACAATTTTTGACATATTTTCAATGAGTTGGGTGAATCCTTTAATTTATAAAATTCTATTTAGTTTAAAGATTCTATAACAGATGAGTAGAGTGATACTATATAGAGGTGGGTGATCTACATCTTTCCTGCTCTTTTCATCTATTTTTAAATGATATATTGTAGTACTAATCACTAGACCCTACCAGTGATTCAGTAAATGATTTTAATAAGTTTAATAAATTGGTTTTCATAGGGATGTGGGACACTACATTCTGGAGACACCCATCCAAAGGGTTTTATTCTCACCATTGGCCACCCCTTTGGGTATTCCCACTTTCTCTGTCCTATTTTTTCCCATTCCTTAAATGGTAAATTTCCATGTTATTATTTCATATTTGATAAATCCCATTAATCCTTAAATTTATTTGGATGAAATGGTTGTCCATGAGAAAATTCCTTGACCCACATGACTTATATCTTATTTCTTAAGCTTCATCCTCTGCTATTTTCTTTTCTGTATGGTTCATCTGTCATTAAATTGCATATATTCTATTCCAATGCATTGCGATTATTCTTTTATTCCATTTTTTTCTTGTTTCATGTTTCCTAGTGATCATGCCTTACATATTGGGATTTATTTATGGTTAAATCTTTATCCAATGCTTAATTGATTCATTTTTTGATTAGGTAGCTGATGTTATTAATATTTTCATGACTTATTATATTCCCCCTTTACTTATTTTCTATGAAATGTGCATAATTTGTGTGAAATATTAATGTTTTAATATTAAGTATAATATTTGAGCATTTTTAGAAGTAGTCAAATTGAGTCAGTTTAATGTTTTAATTATAACTATCACTATACTGATACAAATTGTGTGGTTATTGTTTTGTAGGATTGTCCTTTCAATATACAACATTTCATTAGAAGGAACCATGATCCAATTCTGCCATTTGAAGGGTCATATGGTCCTCACAAACAAGACCAAAGAATCTGTGAAGAAACTGGACTATTCATGAAGATTGACTTACTGGGCTCAATCCAGATGTTCAAAAACCTTAACTCTCCACCATAATTCGGGGTACACTACATGTCATCTTGGATAAAAATTTCATGGCCCAAATCCAAGTACAAGGGGCCCAAATGAATCTTTAAAGTCCAGCCCACCATTCTGGCCGAGAATGAAAATCAGTATAGTATGCATGACATATCTCCTGATGTAATCATCCAAGAGAGCTGCGATTTTTCAGTGTGAAAGAGGGGATGTAGGCGGCCGACTTTGTTGAAGAAACCATTCGGATTTGAAGGCATCTTAATATTCAAAAACCCTTTCACATTATGGACTTCAAAAAGACTGGATTGAAATGGACAGTTTAAGTTTGTTTATTCAACCGGACATAACCTTTTATCCTTACGTCCAAATGACTCCAAATTTTGAGAGTAGTCGGCCAACATTATTGTCTACAACTTTGAAGAATGAGATATTTGATGATTCGGCTGTCTGAATTGCCAAATTGGAGATGCAAGTGGAAGGACAGATTGGGAATGCAAACAGTCCACTCCTTGGGCTATAAATACTCTTCCCTTCTCTCCTTGAGAGGGGTTGGCATTTCAGAAGAGAGGAGATCATATTGGAACGAACAAAGCTTTGCCAAAGGCTTGGGAGGACCTGCCATACTCAAGTTTACTCTTGAGAGACCTTTCCTCCTCTCTTTCTTTTCACTTACTTTTGTGTTCTTCATTTTTGTAATCTTGTAATTCTATTTCTTTGTAATTCTGTTTTAATGAAAGTTACTTCTTCAATATATCTTATTCTCTTCCACCTTCTGTATTTTAATATTAATGTTCTTAAAATAGTTTAAATTCAGTTCAATCCACTTCCCTTATTTAGCTTCCTCATTCAATCGAAAGTTCGTTTTTAATTATCATCATTGTTCGTGTGTGTGTGTCGACGTACCACTCTTTTCTTATCCCTTT
Source organism: Viscum album (assembly GCA_963277665.1). Taxonomy (NCBI): domain Eukaryota; kingdom Viridiplantae; phylum Streptophyta; class Magnoliopsida; order Santalales; family Viscaceae; genus Viscum; species Viscum album. The sequence continues at coordinate 733,844,418 of OY728155.1, forward strand.
CTTTTTCTTCTCTTATTAATTTATAATCATAATAATTATAACCAGATTATTAATCACCCAAATGGCTGAGTAAATCTCTCATTGGGGTGAGTTATAATTTAGGTATGTTAAGTGATTGAGATCTTCTGCTCGATGAATATTCTTTGAATTAACATTGTGTATGTTGGACTTAACATGTCATGGATTAATGACTTGTTTTGTTTAACATGTGGTTTCCATGGATTATTGGAACCATAAATACACAACCATAAATAAGATCTGATTGATATTATAACCTTAAGTTAAGTTAAGTCTTGGTTTAAAGCCTTAACACTTAAGAATTCTAATCAACATCATCTTGTGACATGGGTGTTAATTTAAATGCAATATAAAGCAAAGCTCGAGGATATCACAAGCTTAACTAACCTAATGATGAACTCACCCCAATATTTATCAATTTGGTAAATCAAACATCATCCATAAATCATTTCAATTAAGCTCTGCAAACAAACCCCCCTAATCAAAATACAATCAACTAAAAACAAATGACTACTACAAAGTATCATCGCCGAGGATTCGACCCGAGTGCTGCTATACACATTACCAGAGCACCGGAACCTTGAACGGTAGATAGGCGACAATCGGCCGCACTTTCAAATGGCGCCGTTTCCGGGGATGGTGCTTTAAGTAGTCATTAGTTTCTGGTTATTGTCAAAAAAACCCAAAAAAAACAAAAATTTAAAAAAAATTGAAAAAAAAACACAAAGAAAAACCCGTCTTCCTCTTAAAAATCATAAACTGAAAAAATACAAAGAAAAACCCGTCTTCCTCTTTCTTCCAAAATCTCTCTGAATGCCCCGTAGCCTTCCAAACAATCCATCGGATTTGTTTGACCCTGAAATTGAGCGAACACTTCGCCGACTTAGGAGGACCATTAGGGATAACCAAATCATTCAAGAACCAGTCCTCATCCAACCAGTTGAAATTGAAATGGACAATCCTAGGGAACAAACCCTAAAATAACTTGCTACCCCTGATATGAATTACCAACCTCTTGGAATTCAATATCCAAACATTGATGCTGACTTCGAACTCAAATCGGGTTTGATTCATCTTCTCCCTCTTTTTCACGGGCTAGCCGGTGAGGATCCACATCTTCACCTTAAAGAGTTCCAAGTAGTATGCTCTACCATGAAGCCTCAAGGGGTTTCTGAAGAACAAATCAAGCTTAGAGCTTTCCCCTTTTCCCTAGCGGATTCTGCCAAGTCTTGGCTCTACTACCTCCCACCTGGTTCCATAAACTCATGGGTTGACATGAAGAGACTTTTCCTTGAGAAGTTCTTTCCCGCTTCCCGAACAGCTTCTATCCGAAAGGAAATAAGCGGCATCCGTCAATTCCCTAATTAATCACTCCATGAGTATTGGGAGAGGTTCAAAAAGCTTGTGGCAACTTGTCCACACCATCAAATCCCTGACCAACTCTTGATCCAATACTTCTTTGAGGGGTTATTGGCTACGGAGCGAACTCTCATTGATGCCGCAAGTGGCGGTGCTCTTGTTGACAAAACTCCTGTAGCTGTAAGAGATCTCATAAGTAACATGGCTGCAAACACGCAGCAATTCCCTACTCGAGCACATGCTCAAGTGAAACAAGACCAAGAGAATCAATCCATAGAGCCCAACAAGATGACTGAGTGGATGAGTGAACTTACAGGTCTTGTGCGTCAACTAGTGGTGGCTACCAAAGCCCCAACCTCATCTTCTCCACAGTCACTATTACCTGGACCTATCAAGAATTGTGGAATCTGCAACTCTCCATCTCATCCAACTGACACATGTCCACAACTTCAAGATGATCCATCTGATTCATCTAGTCCAATGGAGCTCAATGCGGCATATGCTCAGCGAAACTTCAACCCTCAACAATCAGGTCAGTTTGTTAGAAACTTCAACCAACCCCACTCTGAGCCCTTCTCTTCTACCTTTAACCCACCTCTGAGGTATGGTAATCCCATTTCTCATCCTCCTCAATTCCCTCCTCAAAACCCAAACCAATTCCAATATGGTCAAGGTGGTGGTAACTTCCATCAACCTTATCCTTTTGTTCCTCAACCTCAAAGGAACAATCCCCCTCCTGGATTCCACTATCCTAACGAGCCTTCCCAATTCCCCACCCAATACAATCGCTTTCCCAAGAACCAAAACCAAGGCCAACCCAATTTGGGACAAGCCTCTTCTTCTAAACAACCATGGGAAAGTGATGTAGAGGATCTTGCTTCCTTCACCCGTTCTAGCCTCAAGAACATTGAAACCCAAATAGGTCAACTTGCATCCCACCTTAGCCAGCAACAACCATCCAATTCATCCCAACTCCCAGCTCAACCATTACCCAACCCTAAGGGTAATGTAAGTGCAATTGCACTTAGATCGGGAAAGCAAATTGCTATGCCCCATGCTGATTGCTCTACCTCCCCTTTCGATGTTGATCTAGAAAATGAAAAGAACAAAAAGCTGGAAAAGGAACTTGAATCCACTCCTTCACCTCCTTCCATTCCTCTAAGGAACCCAATTCCTTTTCCTCAAGCCATCTCCAAGCCTAAGAAGTCCTTTGAACCTGATCCTGAAATGCTTGACATGTTTAGACGTGTTGAAGTGAACATCCCCCTCTTAGATGCCATCAAACAAATCCCTAAGTATGCCAAGTTTCTTAAGGAACTGTGCACCCATAAGAGGCAACTTAGGAACATTGAAAATGTTTCAACCCAACAGTCCATTCCCATGAAGTGCAAAGATCCAGGGACCTTCACGGTTCCATGTCAAATAGGGAGTTCCAACTTTGATGATGCACTCATAGACCTTGGAGCCTCAATAAATGTCATGCCCAAATCCATTTTCTCCAACCTTGGTCTAGGTCCCTTGCACCCAACGGGTGTTGTCATTCAATTAGCCAATCGAAGCACTACCAGTCCTGAGGGGATAATTGAGGATGTTCTTGTTCGGGTCAATGATCTTATCTTCCCAGCTGATTTCTATGTCCTTGACATGGAAGGTGAGACGACCTCTTCTCGATCTCCCCTAATTCTAGGAAGACCATTCCTCATGACTGCGAGAACCAAGATTGATGTCCATTCAGGCATCTTATCCATGGAAGTCGGTGACCAACTGGTCAAGTTCAACATTTTCCAAGCCATGCGATACCCATCTGAGGATCACTCTGCATTCTCAATCCATTCTTTTGAGGACAATTCTAAGATTCAATCGAACCCCAATACACCATGTTCTTCATGTTATAATGATAAAGGATCTTGTGAAATCTGCACCATGATTAACAAAGTCATAAATGGTGAAGTTGATGTGGACCTCTCATTCATAGACTCCATCAATCTAGAGGAACTTGAAAACTCTCTTGAATCCCACATCAACTCTGATCTCTACTGCTCCACCTTGGACAGTGTTGCAGAAAATGATCCAAAACCATCTGGAATCCCTTCTCCTGCTCCTAACTTGTCTAGCTCTCAAATCAAGGCTGAAACTGATCTAAAACCACTTCCTTCACACCTCAAGTATGCATTCCTTTTCCATGATCCCTCCTACCCTGTCATTATCTCTACTTCACTTTCTGAAACCGAGGAGTCCCAACTTGTTCAAGTGTTAGAGGAAAACAAAAATGCCTTAGGTTGGACCCTAGAGGATATTCCAGGAATCAACCCTGCCCTTTGCATGCATCACATCCATCTAGAGGAATCATCCAAACCAATTAGGCAACCTCAAAGAAGACTCAATCCACTCATACTTGAGGTAGTTAGGGAAGAGATTACCAAGCTTCTTCAAGATTGTATTATCTACCCAATTTCTGATAGTGAATGGTTTAGTCCAATTCAAGTTGTTCCTAATAAGGGAGGGATAACAGTTGTCACAAATGAACATGGAGAAGTGGTCACAACTCGAGTGAAAAACAAATGGCGTGTGTGCATCGATTATCGCAAATTGAATGCTGAAACACGAAAATATCACTACCCACTTCCTTTCCTTGACCAAATGCTTGAGATATTGGCCGGAAAGTCACACTATTGCTTTCTTGATGGTTACACCGGCTACTTCCAAATTCCAATCGCACCTCAAGACCAAGAAAAGACCACATTCACTTGCCCCTTTGGAACCTATGCCTATAGGCGAATGCCTTTTGGCCTTTGTAATGCTCCTGCAACATTCCAGCGGTGTATGATTAGTATATTTTCTGAATTCATTGAGAATTGCATGGAGGTCTTCATGGATGACTTTACCATTTATGGCGAGTCATTTGAATCTTGCTTACATTCACTCTCTTTGGTCCTTCAAAAGTGTGTCAAGTGCAACCTTGTGCTGAATTTTGAAAAATGTCACTTCATGGTTTCAAATGGGATTGTTCTAGGGCACATAATTTCTCAAGAGGGTATCCATGTTGATCCAGCCAAAATTGAGGTGATCCAATCACTTCCTGAACCTAAATCAGTTCGAGACATTAGGTCCTTCCTTGGTCATGCCGGTTTCTATCGGCGATTCATTCAGAACTTCAGCAAGATTTCCATCCCACTCACTCGTTTACTTCAAAATGATGTCACATTCAATTTTGACGAGGCTTGCAAGAGAGCCTTCATTGAACTCAAATCTGCTCTCACATCTGCTCCAATAATCCAACCCCCAGATTGGTCCTTACCATTTGAATTGATGTGTGATGCTTCTGATAGGGCCATTGGGGCTGTTCTTGGTCAAAGAAGAGAAAACATTCCTCATGTCATCTTTTATGCCTCAAAAACATTGGACGAAACTCAATCACACTACACTGTGACTGAAAAAGAACTTTTAGCTGTGGTTTTTGCCTTGGATAAATTCCGGCCCTATCTCTTAGGTGCCAAAATCATCATCTTCACGGACCACTCAGCATTAAAGTTCTTACTTAAGAAAAGTGATTCCAAACCAAGGCTAATAAGATGGATTTTAATTCTCCAAGAGTTTGACCTCGTGATAAAAGATAAACCTGGAAAAGAAAACCCTGTAGCTGATCACCTGAGTAGAATTTCTAATTCTTCTCATCCTGAAATAATTGATCCTGAATTTCCAACTGAACACCTCTCATCTCTCACTCCAAAGTTACCATGGTATGCCCCAATTGTCAATTACTTGGTTTCTGGTGTTTTCCCTGAATATTTTTCAAAAGAACAAAAAGAAAAGATGAAAAGTGATTCAAAGCATTATTTTTGGGAAGATAATAAACTTTGGAAAACTGGGGCTGACATGGTAATTAGGAGATGTGTTGATGAAACTGAACAATCCTCCATCTTGGAATTCTGCCACTCAATGCCTGGAGGTGGCCACTTTGGACCACACAGGACTTCTCGAAAGGTCCTAGATTCTGGATTCTATTGGCCTTCACTCTTCAAGGACTCACACGAGTTCGGTCAATCATGTCCCACTTGCCAAAAGTTTGACACAATTTCCAAAAGAAACGAAATGCCTCAAAAGCCATTAATCTTCTGTGAGCTTTTCGATGTTTGGGGCATCGATTTCATGGGACCTTTTCCCCCTTCCAATGGATTATCCTACATTCTCCTTGCCGTTGACTATGTTTATAGGTGGGTCGAGGCCAAACCCACTAGGAAAGATGATGCTCAAACTGTGAGTGAGTTCCTCAAAACTCATATCTTCCATCGATTCGGAACACCACGTGCTTTGATAAGTGACTTAGGAACTCATTTCTGTAATAGAACCATGGAGTCACTTTTGAAAAAGAATGGGGTTTTACATAAAACATCCACTGCATATCACCCTCAAACAAATGGAATGTCTGAACTTTCTAACAGAGAAGTGAAAAGAGTGCTTGAAAGAATTGTTAATCCCACAAGAAAAGACTGGCCCGATAGACTTGGTGAAGCACTTTGGGCCTATCGAACCGCCTATAAGACACCCATTAGGATGTCTCCATTTAGGCTAGTTTTTGGTAAAGCCTATCATTTACCAGTTGAAATCCAACATAAGTCATTTTGGGCTGTCAAAACTTGTAATTTTGATTGTGAAAAATCTGGTGAAGAAAGATTGTTGCAGTTGACTGAATTGGAGGAGCTTCAACTTGATTCGTATGAGAACTCCATTCTCTACAAAGAAAAGGCAAAGTCACTCCATGACAAGCACATTCTTCGAAAGGTATTTCATGAAGGTGAAAAGGTAATGCTCTTCAATTCTCGATTTCGACTTCACCCAGGTAAGCTGAATTCTCGTTGGGATGGACCTTTTATTATTACTAATGTTTACCCATTTGGTGCAGTGCAAGTCAAAGACCTTTCTTCAAAAAGAACATTCACGGTAAATGGACATCGGTTAAAGCATCACCATGAGAGGTCTCACAATCCAGGAACTACGTCGACTTCCATCGAAACCCCAACCACTTCAATAGAACCACCACTGGATGGAGACCCTCTAAATCCAAACCAGGGGGCACCTCTTTCCCTTTAACACTCTCTCTCCTCAATCTCTCTTCCCTCTCTTCTTCTCTCTATTTCTTCTTCTTCCTCTCTCCCTCTTTTTTTTACAACATTCTTCCACAATTTTTTTTTTCTATTTTCTCTTTTGTGTGGATGTGTCATTAAAAATAAAAAATTTTTTAAAAAAATTAATTAAAAAAAATGAAAATTAAAAAAACAAAAGGGGTGTCATAATTACTCATCATCCAATATTGAAATTCTTTCCAACCATTTTGGGGAGTCAAAAGGCTTTTTTTAAACTCAAATATATTGAATTTTTATCTCAAACTTGGGTAAACAATTTTGTGTCAATAACAAACATTTTGAATGAACAATTTTTGGTGGAAAATGATTCTCCCTTACCGTGAGGAATAACATTAGCCTTCATTCCAAGGTCATCTATGGCCATCTTTTTCATTTTGTGTCTTCACCACTGATTGTGAGTCTTGAGTTTGTGGACCTTCGAGCTGAATTTCCATCTTTTGTGTACATTAATATGATAGAGGCATTTTCTAAGCCACATGAGAATCAGAATAGCCAAATAGCCTCCCGTTACCCTTACATTGATCCTACTTTTGAAAGCCCCTTTGAGCCTATGAAACCCTTTCTTTTGATAGCCACATTACAAGCCTAATACCTTGTCCCACCCAACATCTTCATGGATTTTCATTGTACAATTTATTGAAATTTAAGTGTGGGGGGAATAGACTTCATTTTTGGGCGTACTTTCATTGATTTCCAATGTGTCATCATATGCTTGAGGGAAAGCTTCCATTCAAGTGTGGGGGAGAGGTTGTAATTCTGTGAGCTTTGGGGTGTATATTTGTAATTGTCATTTGTACAAAAGTCATTGAAAAGTGTTCAAAAAAAATGAAAAAAAATTATATAAAAAAAATGAAAAAAATGAAAAAAAGGAATGGGTTGTGTCTTGGGTGGGTCAAAAATCATTCATCATCAACCTTTGATCGTGTTATAACTACTAAAATTAGTTCCATGAGAAGATCAAACATGGGTTGGTAGATGACTGTGAGACTTGTTTCAAGCACAACTTTCGAAAAAAAAGAGCAAAAAGAGAAAAAAAAAAGAACACTTGAATCATCTTGTATTGTGTCATTATTGGAAGTCTTCCATGTTGTACATATTCCATCATCTCACCATATTCCATTTTCTATCTCCCTCACTTTTCATTCATCACACATTCATGCCCTTGTAAATATGTGTTTCTATTTCCTTTCAAATAAAATTTCAAAAAAAATGTGCATTGATTTTTCCATGTTGGTGTTTTTTAACCCCTCTTTTCCTTTGGACATTATATACCTACCGTCCCATAGCCACTGAAAAACCCCTTAAAATACCTCTTGATTCTTGTACACATTAGATTTGGGAATGGAAGCTGAGAGCTCTTACAAACTCTTGATTTTCACTTTTTGTTGGTGAATGAGTGAACCTCCTAAAATACATTTTTATCATCTTGAGAGGAGTAAGTTTTGAGTGCCTACATTTTCCAATTCAAACCATGAACATGAATAAATGAATTGTTTCTGATGCATTATTGTGAACCAAATTTGTGATGGAATTCAATATGGATGAGTGAAATAGTCTAAACCTCCCCTGATTGGAGAAAACAAAATTTTAATATTTGTTGGTGAGTGAAAATGATTTTGTCATGTTTTTATATTTGTTGCACATGAGGACACACGCAAATCTAAATGTGGGGGAGTTGATGTTATTAATATTTTCATGACTTATTATATTCCCCCTTTACTTATTTTCTATTAAATGTGCATAATTTGTGTGAAATATTAATGTTTTAATATTAAGTATAATATTTGAGCATTTTTAGAAGTAGTCAAATTGAGTCAGTTTAATGTTTTAATTATAACTATCAGTATACGGATCCAACTTGTGTGGTTCTTGTTTTGTAGGATTCTCCTTTCAATATACAACATTTCATTAGAAGGAACCATGATCCAATTCTACCATTTTAAGGGTCATATGGTCCTCACAAACAAGACCAAAGAATCTGTGAAGAAACTGGACTATTCATGAAGATTGACTTACTGGGCTCAATCCAGAAGTTCAAAAACCTTAACTCTCCACCATAATTCGGGGGACACTACATGTCATCTTGGATAAAAATTTCATGGCCCAAATCCAAGTACATGGGACCCAAATGAATCTTTGAAGTCCAGCCCACCATTCTGGCCGAGAATGAAAATCAGTATAGTATGCATGACATATCTCCTGATGTAATCATCCAAGCGAGCTGCGATTTTGCAGTGTGAAAGAGGGGATGTAGGTGGCCGACTTTGTTGAAGAAACCATTCGTATTTGAAGGCATCGTAATATTCAAAAACCCTTTCACATTATGGACTTCAAAAAGACTGGATTGAAATGGACAGTTTAAGTTTGTTTATTCAACCGGCCATAACGTTTTATCCTTACGTCCAAATGACTCCAAATTTTGAGAGTAGTCTGCCAACATTATTGTCTACAACTTTCAAGAATGAGATATTTGAAGATTCGGCTGTCTGAATTGCCAAATTGGCGATGCAAGTGGAAGGACAGATTGGGAATGAAAACAGTCCACTCCTTGGGCTATAAATACTCTTCCCTTCTCTCCTTGAGAGGGGTTGGCATTTCAGAAGAGAGGAGATAATATTGGCACGACCAAAGCTTTTCCAAAGGCTTGTGAGGACCTGCCATAATCAAGTTTACTCTTGAGAGACCTTTCCTCCTCTCTTTCTTTTCACTTTTGTGTTCTTCATTTTTGTAATCTTGTAATTCTATTTCTTTGTAATTCTGTTTTAATGCAAGTTACTTCTTCAATATCTCTTATTCTCTTCCACCTTATGTATTTTAATATTAATGTTCTTAAAATAGTTTAAATTCAGTTCAATCCCCTTCCCTTATTTAGCTTCCTCATTCAATCGAAAGTTCGTTTTTAATTATCATCATTGTTCGTGTGTGTGTGTCGACGTACCACTCTTTTCTTATCCCTTTCCTTTTCTTCTCTTATTAATTTATAATCATAATAATTATAACCAGATTATTAATCACCCAAATGGCTGAGTAAATCTCTCATTGGGGTGAGTTATAATTTAGGTATGTTAAGTGATTGAGAGCTTCTGCTCGATGAATATTCTTTGAATTAACATTGTATATGTTGGACTTAACATGTCATGGATTAATGACTTGTTTTGTTTAACATGTGGTTTCCATGGATTATTGGAACCATAAATACACAACCATAAATAAGATCTGATTGAGATTATAACCTTAAGTTATGTTAAGTCTTGGTTTAAAGCCTTAACACTTAAGAATTCTAATCAACATCATCTTGTGACATGGGTGTTAATTTAAATGCAATATAAAGCAAAGCTCGAGGATATCACAAGCTTAACTAACCTAATGATGAACTCACCCCAATATTTATCAATTTGGTAAATCAAACATCATCCATAAATCATTTCAATTAAGCTCTGAAAACAAACCCCCCTAATCAAAATACAATCAACTAAAAACAAACGACTACTACAAAGTATCATCGCCGAGGATTCGACCCGAGTGCTGCTATACACATTAGCAGAGCACCGGAACCTTGAACGGTCGATAGGCGACAATCGGCCGCACTTTCAGTAGCTTGTAAGCATGAGTTATTTTCGTTCCTTAGTTCTAAAATGTGATTATATGTATGTTATGTCTTTTGACATGTTGTTGTTATGTATGCTACACCGATTAAATATTAAGAGGGAACATAAGTCCCAATTTAAAGATTTCATGGATAGACTCTCCATGTTTGATTGGAATATATTTTACACATTGGGAGAAATACTTCAGATTTCTAGGAATGGGATATGCAAATGGCTCTAATATACTTGTGAGTGACTCATGTTACCTTGGGGAGAAACTAAGGTACATCTCTTTGGTAAGATGGCTACACCATGCCTCAATTTTATCCTACTCCCCTATGCGAGATATATGGTACGAACCCAGAGTTCACCATGCCATGAGGGATATGCGGAATACCTTTATGGATTTCCTTCAACACACTTGATGGAAGTTTTTATATTTCCGACTCATGTATAGAATGTTGGAACTCTTTATAGATCACCTTGGATGGGCACATGGATGAACATTTTGATTTTATGGACAGTTTTAAGTCATATTTTAGGGTTTTCTATTTATATCATGGGAATGATTGATTTATATCTTCAAATTGTAAAATCCACGACAATAAACAAGCTTGGGGTCCACTTTCCTTTGTTTATTTTTTTATAATGGCCCATGTATACATGTTATAGATTACATAGTTACCTATTTATAGGCATCAAAATTAGGCTAATTTAGGTGTTATTATTCATGTGTCCATTTGGGAAACCATAGTGAGGTTTTTATTAATTAATTATTTCTATACACTTATTATTATGACACACAAATCATTTATTTATTACACGAATGGATTGGAATAGTCAACATTGTTGGTCGCCTACTAATATTGTATCTCATTCCCTTCATGGGCTGCCCTTTCCACTTAATAAAATTTAATGATCAGAAGTATAGGTAATGGAAATCATTCATTATCCAATGCTTGACCGATTTACTGATATAAGATGGATCACGGGGTAGAGGACCAAGCCTTTCCTATAGATTCTTATAGTGTATGTTTTTTTTCTTTTTGTGTTATTTCTAGCATGTAGTATATACCTATATCCCCTAATCCCATTGTACAATAATTTTTTTATAGAATCATGATCATGATCATAGTTTTATTTATTGTAGTTATTTATCTTTTTCTAATTGCCTACTACTCTAGTAGGGTTATAATAGCGATTATACTACTTCTATTATTCCTAATTTATGCTTTCTCTACATAATTTATATTTTCAAAAACTATAGATAATATGATCAATAATGGAATATTATCCCTAAAGACACACCCTAGTCCCTCACTACAACTAGGTTGCCTCTTTCATTTGGGGAGGTGCACTTCTAGTCTTGTAGACCACTGGGTTATAGAATATTTATGGGGCACTCAGGGCCGGACACTACATATAGATTGAATGTTTTAGTTGGAGGTTATTGTGTGTCCATGATGTAGGGATGTGGTTTTCACTAATAGGTGAGATGGAGACCCATGAAGAGCTGGATAGATTCATACATAGGATTGTGCATCCAATTACTCACTAGTTTTATAGCATGACTCTTGATGAAGTGCATTCCATGGGCTATACGTTTTGTGCTATAGTGGCAGAGAATGTGGATGTATTTCTTTAGAATGTTCAAGGATTACCTCCCCATTGAGAGTTGGACATCTGTACTGACTTACACACTTGGATGGCCCTAATATATGTTCCATCATATCGTTTGTATCATACAATGCTTCTCAAGATGAGGCAGTAGTTATAGGATTTTTAGTAGAAGGGATTCGTGAGACCCAGTGTTTCCCCTTAGGAAGCCGCAATATATTTTTTCAAGAAGACATATGAGAAATTGATGTTATGCATGTAATATCAGTTCTTGAACTAGGAGGCCATAATTAATTAGCATCCACTACAAAGGATTTATTCCCTCTTAGATTAGTTAATAAAAGAACAACGATTATTTAATATTGAACTCAAATTATGTTATAAACAACCGCAAGTATAATTCGAGGATATACACAAGACAATATTAAGATTTATCTATTGTAACTATGATTAAATGGTGGTTCTATATGGTGTAATGAATTCCCCATATGAGTTCATGGGAATCATAAACCAGATCGTTCTTCCATTCTTAGACTTGTTTATTGTGGTCTTCATCAACAATATCCTAATGTACTCTACTTTCGATTATGAGAACATGAGATGCATTAGGATGGTTATAAAAAAACTTTTATCGGGAAATATTTATGGTAGGATCTATAGGGTTGAGTTAAGGATTTAGGGGGGGCACATTCTATGAAATGTAATATAAGCTAATAGTGTAGTCATGGGATTAGAAAAGGTTGAGGTAATGTTATATTTGTAGAAATCATAATGTTTTTGGGGGTACATAACATCTATGGGTTGGAATGATACTATAATATATTTTTACATAATTATCCAACACATCAACATCCTTGTATTCTTTAATCCATAAGGGGAAGCCATTCGTGTTAAAAAAAGTAATCTTTTTAGTAGTGCAGGTAAAGGTTAATGAGAAACCATTTAAATTTATAGAGGAGGGTGTCAAGTATGTAGTATTCTGTAATTCTTCGGGTTCCAAATAGTGTTGTTAGCTGATGAAAATTTTGGATTTGATGGCATATGGGTCTCATCAATTGAGACCACATGTGAAAAACTACACAAGCCATTATATTGTGTTGGCAGTGGTATTCTCTTCCTTAATGATGTGGTCAAAGTATCTTATGGGGGACATTTTGTTGTAATTACTGAACAAAAGATTATTAAGTATATATTATCTCATATGGATCTTATCATGTGACTAAGGTGATTTATAAAGTTCCTCCAGGGAAATGACATTATTATTGTTTATAATTTTGGGAAGCAGGACATAGTGAAAGACACTCCCAACATGATATATTTATCTCTATTTTCAGATGAGGCATAGGATTACTTTTCCTCATGGTATATTTTCATAGTGTAAAAGGATTTTACATCATATATCATATTGATTATTATAACCCCACTGCTTTTACAACATGTTAGGGAAGCCCTGCATGGATATAATGACTGTGGGACCTTACATACTCAGATATCCATTAGACATGCTCCAGATGGATTTTAGGAATGTGGTTAGAATGTTATTCTTTTTTGAGGAAAATGATATAACCCATTATGTTTTGGGAGGAGGTGATGAGGGAGATTTATAAATCCCCATTATAGGTACATTATGGTTTTGTTTAGATTTAACAGGAACTATAACATTAGTTTTATTTTCCAGATATGAATAAATGCGTAACAAAATTTTTCTATCAATTCGTTACTTGTTAGTAGGTGAAGGATAAGAACCAGATTCTAGTGAGTTTATATCAACCTCTTTAGGTTTTACAGGGGAAGTGAGATAGAATATATATGGAAATCATGATAGGAATACCACATATTTCTAGAGGACATGATGCCATCTCTGTGTTCGTAGACATACTCAATAATTCATACCACTACCTAGATATTTTTGGTGTATATTCTAGTAGAAATAATGGAATGCCAATACATATAATAGATATTATATATCCATAAATTTACATTGATTATAGTTTCAAAACATAAGGGTTAGTTGATATCGCACTTTTGAATTGAATTTTAAGAGGCCTTCGGAATGTTGTTCCATTTCTTCATAGTGTTTCAAACCAAAATTGATAGCCATACTGAGTTGATAACTCGGGATTTAGAGGATATTTTGTGGGATTCCAGGTCCAGATTTTTTTGATACTAGGATTTTCACATAGCATAGGTAGAGTATGCATACAATAACTGCTACCATTCCACCACTAGTGTGAAACCATTCACAAACTTGTATTGATGAACTAGTAGGTTATTACGTTGTTGGTATGATCTAGATTAGTCATAAATCATGGGAAAAAAACTCATTCCATCTTTGATTGAAATGATGCAAATCATTCATGAGAGGATGAGGATAACAGAGAGAAATTAGAATCCTTATTTGGACTAGTGATATTGTTCATTGGTGTCTGTGGAGGGAAATCATGTGATCATACATGTCACACCTCAACATGGATTGAAATTATTTTTCATGGCAGTAATATATCTCTAATATTTTTTATCCCATTTATGAAACTGCATAGATTCAATAGGGTGGAGTAAATCATGTCTCTACCACCACAGTTATAATGGTTACACAATATCTTCTACGTACCATAGATGAGTAGAGATGTAAATGACCAATAAAATGTTATTTATTAGGGTATGTTGAATAGAGAGGATGGGGATACCTTTTTAGTGTACATGTTGGAGATCAAAGACCATCTTAAAAATATCCTCCATGGGTGAGTGATTCATTTGGCATGTGTATGGTGATATAATATGAATCTTTAGGAGAGTATATAGGAGTGAGAGAAAAAGATGCATTCTCTGTACCCACATCTTTTTGAGTTGTAATTTGTTTTTATTTTTTTGAAAAAATAGTACTGTGGAGAGAATATAATGGAAATGTTTTTTACAAATAAATCATTGAAATTTATCTAGAAATATATTTTGGAGTTAGGCAATGAGATCACATGAGAATCCATGGCTTAGAGAGCCTGGTATTTATATTAGAAAAACATAAAATATATTTATATCATGTGTGAGTTGTTTTCCTAAAAGGGTATAATAAATTATAAACAATGTCACAGATTTGAAATCTATGGCATACATCAATTTCATTACATTATTTTTACCTTATATGTGAAATAATCTTTTACAGCTTAAAAATTTTGTGAAAAAGTTATCAAAAACATATATTATGAATGAATGAGTGAATGAATTAAATTTATTTAATGTGATGAAATTTACAAATATTATTATATTTATGAATTCTTATGACCAATTACTAGGTTAATATATATAGCCTGTAGAATTTATACCAGGAGAGATTGATATTTGGTGGATGGATTTGTGAATAATGAATAAGGGAACTGATGACTGTTCGCCCCAACAGAAATCTAGGATATAACTAATGAAAATGAAATGGATTTTTCTATTATTGAGTTCAATCAATACTAAAGTATGACATTTTTAAAATTTGGAATTATTGATTTATTGTTATCCTATGATGAATGTGAATCAATCAACCCGTTAGAATGATTCATCAATTGATCGTATTGAGATTATGTGATTATTATGAACTTAATTTAGTGATTTATTTTCTTTTTAATTTTCTTATATTTATTCATATTCCCAATAATGAAAAATTAAGTCCAAAGAAAACATTTTTTGAGGTTTTTTCCACATGTTTGTTTTTTAGGTGATTTCTTCCCCTGTTCGTCATTCATTCATTACTGAAATTCTTTTTGGCCAGTGGTTCGATAAATACCTGATAATACAATTTTGTGCATCTGTATGTTGTGAAAATCGATTGATAAATAATATCCATGTTTATATTTATCTTATGATTATGCTCCAATAAAGGATCAGGATCAAATCATTGTTTATAATGTGCGTTTTGATGTGCTGTGATGGGAGATGTGAAAGTTTATTTCATGTGCAAATAAGATGGCTAGATTCTGAAGAGTGATGATGAAAATAAACTGTCAGACATGATACTTGTTTATTAGCATGATTCATGAACATAATAGAGTTTATATTAGAAATAATATTACTTTATATGAATATTCATTGTTTTTAGAAAATCACGTTATATTAAGAATTTAATCCAGCAATACACACCATGTAAGGGCATGGATATGGTTTTAGGGTTTCCACAGAGAAGAAATGTTTCACATACAGTGTGATAAATGTCACAAGATGTGAAACCCTTACCTAATGGCCCAATGTTTATATTGAGGAATAACGAGAAGTAGACATATCTTGGTACACAATATGGCCAATGTACATGGGCTTTGACATCTCCTAAAAAATGTTCTAGTACATTGACATGGCTAGGTACCAGGACATGGTTAGGTATACATGGGAATAGGCACGAACATGATCCATGATAAATGGGTAGAACAAGTGTTGAAGGTACACACCATATAATACCATTACACATAATGTAGTCTTACAAACATGACTTTGATACCTTTTTACCCTCAGTGTGGACTCAATTTATTAATGTTTCTTTCCCTCAATCAATCCCGTTAATGGTATAGTATGTAATTATTTCACGAATAAATCATTGTGATACTCTACATGGTATTAGTTTAATGTAGATTATATGAATCTATTTTAGAGGCTGGGATGAGATCCTCTATCCACTTTTTCCCAAGGTGGGGTTCTCACAAGTAGGGGTGACCAACTGTACATGTGCATCGATCTCATACATAGTAGGTAAATCCATATCTGGTTAGTTGGTGTTACACCATGGCTCTTGGTGTGATCCTTATATGTGTATTGATCTCTTCAGACCTCCAAATTACATTTCCTTATGGCAAGACCCAATCATAATGGCATCTATGTTGGATTCCATCAGTACAATCCAAATTGTGGAGTGAGTTATCCTGGACATGTTTGGTCGAAAACTGTTAATTCATTATTATGATAGCAATGTGGTTACGACCTTAACATGAGTCGTAGTTTCAACAATGAGTATATATATGCCTTTTGAATAATGTATCATTTTATGATTCATATATCATGTGATGATATGACTAATCTTTATTATTTTTTCTTAGTGATTTATTTGTATCATACCCAACATTGTTGTAGTCACCCCTCCATGGGCCCTTACCACACATGTCATGTCTTCTATAGATGGACGACCATTAGATGGGATTCTAAATGGTCCATGAGAAGACAAAGCCTATATTTGGTCTAGATAGATTATGGTTCATTCCAGGAGTCACATTGAACTGTACTTCCCTCTTACTATCATGTTAGAATTTTTTAATGTTTTTGGTGGGATTCTATTTCCCCCTTATTTGATTAAAATATTTCATTATACTCTTATTGTGAGATCTTGAAATTGGAATAATTTTTTATCATATTTGTTTTATATTTCCACATTTTATGGGCTTGTATATGTGTCTGTGTATACATTTACCATAGGATAAGGCCTCTCATGTGAGTGTTATTCCAAATTGGTGCTAGAATCCATCCCATGGACTATTATAATAGGTATTATAGTGGTAAAAATCAAAAAAAATTTGACCAGGTTAGCCTTAGTGGGTTGGATCATGAAAGTATAGATATAATTAAAGTTTCATGTGTGCTAAATAATACATCTTTTAAATCTAACAATAAATTATCAGTAGGGAAAAAAGATCTTTTACCCATTCCAAAACATCATCAATGATTCTGGATAACTTAGTTAAACTTCTATTAGACAGGTGGATTACTATTCTAGACATATTAAGCTCCCCAACCTACATTGATGAAAATAAAAAATAAGGAGTAGCATTTATGGGGGATTCTAAATCTAACATAGCATACTAAAATTGGTGATCTCTAATAATATAATTGATATAAAACTAACCTATATCCCGGAATATAATATGGTGAGAGTATTAGATAATGAAAGAGACATTCCAATTTAATTTAAATTTATCACCTTCCTTGAACATTATATTATGAGTACTCATATCATTTAGAATTTTTTTAAATTTTGGGATTTATATCACAAAATATATCAATGTAATATTAACATGAAAATCACAAAAATATTCCAGAACCTCCTTGTCTCTTTATATTTCAAAACTATTGGAAATATGAGGATTTCCCTGATGTTAAGAAAGTTTCTCTTTGTGCATTTTTTATTCATAATAAAAATTACTGTTAAATTTAAAAGGTCACCAAAATTCCTAAAATCTATATATGTTATTTCCAGCATGATTTCATACTTTTTATATATCATTCAATATTTTATATACTTTTGAATAGAAATCCTCTGAATAGATTTATGAGGGTAAATTGTAACTCTTTTAGGTTCTATTTATTTTGTTCCATGAGTGGTACATTCTGTACAAGGCTCTCATTGATTAAAATAGTATTCATAGTTTTAAATTTCAGTTCCACTTCTTACTATCATAGAACAAACATTCTCTAATCTTCTTATGTTTTTTCAACTTGTGAAGGCATGTTTCCACTGAATTCATTTTTAAACAACTTTTTCTTGTTTACATTTGGTCCATTTGTGTAATAATATTCATGGACAAAACATTCTATTGTTGGAAAATTTCTCTCTATTTTATTACCTTCTATTAAATTTGAGTTTAATACTTTTTATTACTTTGAGTAGTCTAGAGATTTAAAATTGACTAGTTTGTTTGATTTTAAAATGTTAAGAAATTTCATTCATACTGTTTTTTAAATTGATCCAGATTGTACCTTAGGATTTAATTAGAATTTTTATAGTTACCTAAAATTTTATTACATGACTATTAAATCTCATTCAAGATAAACAACATAATTGTGATACAAATATAGTATTTAAAGGTTTCGTGTCATGGGAAAATTAGTCTCATACATCAATCGCACATAATGAAACATAAAAATTATTTAAATTATTATTATTTTTTATTTTAATTCTCTAATTATCTTCTTCATAAATTTATTCATCTGAAGATACATATCAATGAAATGGGTGATCCAAAAGCCCCATAAGGGGAGGAATTAAATGCATGAATCAGTAGTGTATGGGTTAGAATAATCAATAAAGTCATATCATAAGCATAATATTTCCATAAAAATTGTGAGGGAATAATTTTATAAATCAATATAATGCAGAATATATTAAATAATAAAACATCATAACATAGTGGTAAAATACCACACATTTTTTTGATCATATCTAGCATCACGTTCACACATAACTAATGTTCATAAATCAAAGCATCATCATTATGAACAAAGACAGAATATTGTAATTTGACATATTAAATATATAATATTACCTAATGAATGAGATGGATATATAATTATATTCCCTACCATAGTAAAATAAAATTCTCATAATCATGCAGTCCACATGGCAGGATAAAAAACATAGTCATGAAAAAGCGCACGTAAAATGATGGCTTCCATAAAATACCTCACAAAAAATGTTTCATGAAAAGAAATTTACTTTTAAGAATATTTAATTAAAATAATATTTTTTCATAAAACATCATCTTCATCTTTGGAAAGAGAAAAAAATCAAGAGGATTTGAGAGATGTTCTGGAAAGTTTAGATGTTTTTGGAAAAAACATACAAATTATAGAGAATTCATTTTAGAAGGGTATAAACATGTACATACATGAATAAAATTGAAAGAATATTGAAACGAAATATTTTTGGTATTGTAGAAACATTCATTTTTCAAATAAATGTGAAATAATAGGTAACCCAAATGTAAGAGTTTGTGTATGATAATCCTCTTAACTTTTATCCCACGTTATTTTTTTACTTTCCTACCTCCTTAATAATTCAAATATATTTTTTTAAACATTAAATAGAAGTTAATTTTGTTAATTTATGTCAATATGTATGAATTAAATAAATAATACTATATATCATTATTTTTTTTTATTTTTGAAGTATTTTGATATATTGTTTTCCAAAAAAATTACATTTGTTCAATTTTTCAATTTTTTTAAAGTAAATTTAAATATAAGTAGAAGAAAAAAAGATATTAAAATAAATATATTAATAAATTTATATATTATAAAAATATTATAATTACCCTCTATAGGATTGGTGATAACTAAGGTTTTAGAAACATCCTGGTTGGTGGTTAATGGATCTTTAACAAAAACTCTATCAAATGAAAAAGAAAGAGAGGAATTAAATATAAATACTTCAAAAAATATAAAACTTTATACAGAATTTTAAAATAATAAAAATAATATTAAAATGTTTTTTAATTAGTATTAGAATAATATTTTTGAAAGTTATTGATGAAAAGAGTATGGATGTAAAAATAGAGAGTAGTGTTGATAAAAACATACTGATTTATTGGCTTTGCATCTATTTTATGACACACAAAGTAATTTCGGAATGGAGCTTATTTACACCATCACATAAATAAGGTTTTTAAGGTGATATTGGGGTGTATTTGGGAATATATTGGGATTTTAAGAGAGTGAGTAGTGGGTTTACAGTTGGTGGGAGGGAGTTTATATATAATAGCAGAGAGGTGTATTTTTAGAATAAAATATTTAATGAAATACTATGTCCAGGGTAAACCTTGTAATAGTGATATTTTTGGCATAATGAATTATATATAAATTTAATAATTTTTTTAATAATTTAAAACCCATTATAATTTTAATGAATTAGTCTATGTAAATTGAAATTTGGCAAATGGGAAAATTGTATTCTTGAAGAAATACTTCTTCTTTTACAGTTGGGAATGTAATTTTTAGGATTTAAAATCATTTTTATTGTATTTTAATGACTCTTTTATCAGTGTGAAATTTTTTTCTCCCAACCACATGTTTTAAAAAATATTAAGTAATTATTACATCATGAATTATGTAATTCAATATAGACAGAAAAAAAACTATATTTTTTCTATTCACTTAAAAATTGATGTATTGAAGGGAATTACAAAAAAAATAAAACTCGTGAAATTATGACGTGATGAATTGAAAAATTAAATCCATTTTATGAAAATATTTTTCTACAATTTTTAATGTTAAAACTTTCATATAAAATTTATATCTTAGAAATACATTACATTAAATTTAATAAAAATGTGATTATATTTTATTTGAGTTTTTAAATATTGATATTTATTTTATGGAATTTTAATATAATAATTTTCTTAAATTACTCATGATAAATATTATTTACAACATATTTTAATATTTTTAGCTTTAATAACTATTCAAATGGCCAAGTTACAATTTCGGATGGTCAGGTTATTATTCACTATATTCAAATTTATTTTCCAAAGGCCATATTACCTAATATAAATAACTCCTCTTTATTTAATTTAGCATTCACTAACATTTATCTCATAGTTCTAAATTCTCATTTTCTAAAATGTTGATTGGTTTCATAATATTTTATATTATTCCATACTGGTTTTCGTGGGAGGGATGATTCTAGTCGATCATGGTGATCCAAATTTTCTCATTATTGTTTTTCTATTTCCTCTTTTGGTTCCAATTATAAAATTATAAATTTTATTGTTTTTAGTTAATGAATAGTGTAAAATTTTTTAGTATTGAAATAATGTGTTTTTGGCCTCTCTATATTCTTTATGTGTAAAATACGTATTTCATATTAGACACATTTATTTCAAAAAAAAATATCATTTATAAAACCATAGGGGTTAAATTATTCCACCTTTTATAATTTTCATTCTTTAAAAATCAACTCATATTATTAGTTGGGAATTGGTGAGAATATGTAACAACCCGAGATTTTATAAGATATATTCGTTTTAATTTCTTTCATATCTTCTGTCACCATGATTATCTTACGCTATACGCAACACCGTATTATCTTGCGGTATACGCAACACTTTTATTGGATCGTGTTACACAAAATTTCATGTTTGTTTGATAGTAGTTATTCTACGAAACATTGAGTATATATATATATTCAATTTATTTTGTTATACGCAACAAAAAAGGAGTCATGCCCTACACGTAACCCTAACTTGGCTTGCATTACACGCAATCACGACCTTCCTCGATAGCGTGTGTTGTACGCAATACCGGGTTTTACTAAACAACGATATATTATTATAATATTATTATGAACTATCCATTATGAATATTATTAACTAAATTTTTAATTTTATAACATTATTAATCATCTTACACATTTTCTAGAACATGGTATAAGAACAAAATAAATTTTTCGGGTAAAATAAGTATTTTTCAAAAAATGCAGTTTCACCGCCTTTTGATGGAGAACCCACATTAAATCTATTTTTTGACATGTTTATAAGTTAAATTTCACCAAATAAAATAATTATTTGGAATCAGGATATAAAATTTTACCTTGGATAAAATTTTCATATTATTCTGATAACTTTTGTATTTTAATGAATAGTAAAAACACGCTATATTTTAATTAAAAACAACTTTTTTCATCGTAATAACTTTTGTGGTTAAATAATAACATTTAATGGTTTTAAAGTATAAATAGAATATATGTTGACCATTTAATATAATTTATGTCATTATCAGTGATTTTACATGGAATTTGTAGGTTAAATCAATTCAATCTTTTGCAATGTTTTAAACAAAAACCCGTTTTCATTCGACAACGGGATTAATTTTAATTTAATTTACGCAACTTATGTGTATTGAATTTGAAAAAATGGATTCCATATTTGGAATCAGTGCGTCCAAATTATGTTAATATGGTACTTTTTATTTTTCGGAATTATGAATAGTAACTACGGTAAATTTTATTTACCATAGTTAAAGGTAAATCGGGTAATTAAGGGTAAATATAATATTATAAAATTATCCTAACACATGAAAAAATTCTATTGGATGGCTAAAAGTAGATACATATCACCTAAGGGTCAGATTTGATTCATTTTATGGACTTTTTACCATGAAAATAAAATAATTATTATTAAAACCAAAGAAAGTGACAACATGTCACTCTCTTACATCTTATAAGTATAATAATTTTAATTTAGTGATAAACATCATAAAACTTCGAACAATAATAGTCTCCAGAAATATAATAAAATTATCTACATCATGTTAATTTATTTAAAATTTTTAGGGATTAAATAATTCCCATTAATGGTGATACATTAATGATGCAGAAATTATTTATTAAGTGTAAAACCTGTAATATAGTTTTTATTGAAATAATAATACCCATTAAAAGGCCCAAAAACCTGACCAAAACTTATTGGTAGTGTATATATATATATACCATAATTATCCAATTACCTAATATATTACCGTTTGTAGTCTCATAAAAGTGATTATGACACTTATATTATTTTATTTTAAATGATTCCAAAGTTGTCACCTTCATAATTTAATAAAGATAACAATTTAAATATTGTGATTTTAGGATGATAAATTCGAGTAAAAGTATTATTTTTATAGGTAATAGATTTATATTCATCATAAGATTTTATTTTTAATTTTTATGCAACAAATAAGTATATTAAATAATTATACAAAAATGTTGTAGTAATAATTTTATTAAGAGATAAACCAAATAAATGGTTTTAAAAAATAATAAAATAAATAATATATGAACTATTTAATGTGCTCCACTAATTTTCTAGTTATATATGACCTTTTATGAATCTATTAAAGCTTTTATTTCGAACATATATTCTGTAAATATTTTATTTAAATTCAAATAAATGAATAGTGTCAAAATTGACACTATTGTTATTTTATAATACTATCATATTATAAAATTGTTTAAAAATTACAAAAAATATATAAAAATTATAAATATAAATTTATATGGTCTAAAATGTTATAAAGTATCCAATTATGGATAATTCACAACAAATAATTAATTATTTGTTATAATTTGAAATTTAGAATGTTATTATGACAAATAAAATTAAATTGATTAAGTAAGGATAAATCAAGTTGATAATGTTTAAAATAATGTCTTAACATGTCTAAATTTTATTGGTTGATTATATGACAACCCTATCTCATCTATTATTCGTTTATGAGTCATTTTTGGATGTTTTTAAGTGGGATTAGATTTATTATAAATTAATATTTTTTAATATTTCCAAAGGTGCCCCTCTCCTCCCTTATAAAAGGGGACCCCCCTCTCATCTTTAGACAAATTTGAGCGTTAAATATCAGGCAACCACTGCCCATTTCCCTTCTCAAATTCCCTACAAATATTCTTGAGGTGATGGTCTTCTTCAAAGACCAATTTTAGTGCCCTAAGAGGAGGTTTCAAATAGGTGTGTCGAAGAAGAGGTAATATCCGTTACCGATTCTTTCAATTTTTTTTTCTTATTCTACATCCTCTTATTTATTTGTTTCATTATGAAGTAATAAAATAAGTATCACTCTTATACTGGTATGTTATTATAAATATGAAAAATTCTATTTCACCTTCTATCCATCCTACGGTAAACAAAATCACCGCGTGTGTGTACGTACGGAATATCGTCTCCACGCCGTGATGTAGTCTGTTTTTCCACCAACACCTTACATGGATGGGTATAATGGTGTAAATAATAACTATATATGTTTATTATAACATAATACTGATTCTGATATATTATTCCATCCACTCCAATTCTATTCAATAATTATGGGAATGATATCATCGCTCGTGCGTACGTACGGACTACCGTCTCCACGACGCGATGAGATTCATTCTCAATGTTAACCATACATGAATGATCATAAAGTTTATATAATAAATAATAATGAAATATATGAAATAATAATTCTACTGGATTTATGTATATATATATGTATTTCATCTATTTAGTTTCATTCAATTCAATAGGGAAACGAAAACAGCGTTCATGCGTACGTACGGCCTACCGTCTCCATGAACACTGTAATTCATTCCTTTTATCGATTTATAATATATATGTATATGATGAATATATATTATATATAAATCATGTTTTACATTCTGGAATTATATAAATCATGATATAAGTAATAATATCAAGAACGACAAGTCGAAACACATACGATAAATGAAATGATTTTACCAAATATGCTGCTTTAACATGGAATTTACAAAAGAACGGGTAATATAAAGTCATAATTGAAACATATATGATATTGTAACAATGAATATGATTGTTTAATATGTCAATGAAATTATTTAAATCATTATATAGGAGGTTCGGATCCATACGAAGCATATCGGACCTAAGGTAAGGGATAATTGTTCCAATCTCATCCTTATCCGAGATTGTTTATTCGTAAGTATTTACTGGGGTTATGATTATTATCCATGTCCATATGATATCAAAAATGTTTTCATAAAATGTTTACTTTTCTTACATGTATGTTAAAAGTTATTTTTACCCTTTTCTACTTTTACCACATCCTATGGAAGGAATCTTTCTTTTACGGGGTACTTTTTTTTTACTTTTTCGGTAAAAGTACGAGAGGAATGTTTTTTTAACTTATACGGAATGAAAGGATTTTTACGGTTTTATGAAGCCTTATTTTCATGAATCTTCCTCCAAAATATTTCATGAATATTTTCAACAAAATCTATTTCTTTTAAAATTGCATGATGTTTTGTGAAAAGAAATTATTTTTTAAGAAGAAAGGATATTTTCCTCAAGAATTCATTTCAAGTGTTTTATAAAAACCATTTTCCATCTAAGATGACATTATTTAATATGTGTATGTTCAAGTATAATTTCTCTATGATTTATATGGTTTCACTTTTCTTATTATGAAATGATATCCATTTCTTTTATATGGATTATGTGATGATGGGATGATGTTTATGAAACCCATTTTATTCGTTCGGTTACTATGAATGGTGTATGTTTATTTTGTGGCACAAGTAAGAATGATTTCATTATGAGATGGGTGGGACCAATATCTACCTCCAATTCATTGGGTAAAGATTTATATCTCATGAGATAGTCATGGATGGAACGGTAAGTTAATCTGGTTTAGTGTTACTGGACTGAAACGAGGAGTGGACTCGATTCAGAAAGGGACTTTGTCCACTAAGATGGTCTTGGCAGCAATGCCTTTTCTACCATGGAAATAATATCACATGATTATTGTTTTTCCACAATTACAAGTTTTATTTCCAAGCTATTTTAAAATGATTGATGTTCCATTAAGATCTATGTCTTACGTACTGCCATGTTTTATGTCATTGCCCAAGATTTTGATGTTTAAAAATTATGTTCATGTTTTTATGTTCAAATGTATATGGTTTGTTTTATTTTATCCATACTTACCCTTACTGAGCATTTGAGATCACACTTTATATGTTTTATTTTCCCCAGGACATAGAGAAAGGTTTTAGGTAAGAAAACTAAAGGGGAAGATCTTATGGGAGATTTTGAAGATATTTCACCACGATTAAAAGATTATTTTATGAGTTTCCAAAGACACTAAACTATTACGGTCCTTTGGTGTCTGTTTTTGTTATGTATTAAGTATTCTGCAAAAGTAATGTAATGTATATGTACGTTAAGATTCGGGTCTCTATAGTTGGTATTAGAGAAAAGGTTTAGTCAACCTTTGGAAACTAGGATGCGAAAATGTTAGTGAGATCCCTAAAGATATTTCTATTGTATGTTTAGGGATGTACCTAAGGATAAGTATACGTATAGGATATAGTCCTAGAACTATGGTAACAATCTTAGGATTTAAACTAAGATGTTAGATATTGAAGGTAATCCCCCCTTGATTATTATTTTGGTCTGTCACACTATTCTTTTTGGGTTTTAGAAAATGGATGGAAACTGGAAGAATCACGATAATGGAGGATATGATGGACAATGGAATGATATTCTTCACGAGCAACCAAATAAAATTGGATCTAGAAGTCCAAATATCGTTATTATGCCTAATCATCAATCTCATAATATGATTAATAATCTCAACTTTGGTAAGTTTCCTGACTTAGATAATAAGAGAAAGATGGAGTTTCATGATTATCATAGAGGAAAGAAAGTTCAATTTCCCTCATGTAAATCATGTGGGAAGAGGCATCAGGGAGAATGTTTCAAAGGAACTGGAAGATGATTTGAGTGTGTAAAAGAAGGACACAAAGCCAATAATTTCAAAGGAAAAGGTTTAGTTAACACCATGGGAAAGGATAATGGTATTTCTAAGACATCAACGACAGTTAAATGTTTTATATGAGGAATGTATGGGAATTATGCAAACCAATGCCCTAAGGGAAAGTCTCACGAAGAGAATCATCACGGCCGTATGGGTAGTATTTGTATTGATGATGATGAAGAGACTACAAATGATATGTGAGATAAAAGAATTGTTGAAGCTCGACCGATGGTTTAAGAAGGTAGTGTAATGATTGTATGTTTATCAAGAATAATGTATGGTACTATGGAATAAAGAAAAAAAATCTAAGGATTGTTACACTATTGCCTTTGCTTACGTTTTGAATGTATATGATGAATTGTACCAGTAACCATGAAAAGTTATTCAAATATTTTTGGAAGGTATATGACATGTGCATAATGAAAGGATAAGGAGATAATGAGTTGTTTGATAGTATTCATGAGCTCATGGCTGATATAAGGACAAAGTTATATCATGGTTTGAGTATATAGATTTTCTGGATTTTGGTATGTGGAAAGAGTTAACTTTTGACAGCAGTCATGTTTTCAATAAGGTTCAATGAGTATTAATTTTTCAAGAGAATACATGATTAAGGTATTCACATGATTGGAATGTGACCAACAAGATATATGAGGGATAAATCATAGTATTCACATGCTTGTTATATGACTTTTTTAGTAATCTTTCTATTTATACAATGGATTTGTAAAGAAGTATTTTGGATAAACCTAAAGATTAGAATGGATTATGTTGAACATTAGTTTTTATTGTTTAAGGCTATAACATTATGTTATAATAGTATTGTTTTAGAAAAAGGACAAAATGAAGGATGGGCGACAACCCAACGCATCGGACAAGTCTGTGAGAATAGAACCCACAACTGAAGTGCGACAGGCCTTTATCTCCTACCACTGGCCGATAGGAAGTCCCTGGTTAGTGAAAAGTAGTTTTATTTTATTAAGCGGTATGATAAATAAAGTCTAAGTCCATTTTTTGAACCATATACGATTAATCTAACCATAATATAGACTTATAACTTTTTCTAACCTTTTGAAATAGATGGAATGACCCATCATTCTATCACATGATCTGCTAACGCTTCACGAATAACAAATTCAACTTCATTTCTTTAAAAGATGAAGGAGAAATTGTTCAATTCACGAACAATAGGGAGATTGTACCAAAATCATGTAATTATTTCTTTTAATTAATCAACTTTAGGGAAATGATCTTGAAAACCAAAAATGTTGTCCTAGTGCCCTTATATCCGATGAATCAGATGGTACCTTAGATCATCACAAATTTATGGATTTGTGATTGTTGGCTTTTTTCATAGCCATGTTCTCTACCACTCTCCATCAGAACTTGATGTTTAGATTTATCTTCCATATCCATATTTTCACCTATGTTATCCTATATGGAAACCCAATGATGAATTAGTTTGGGTAATCATTACGTTTCATACTTTAGTTTTCAAAATTAAGTTTTAGTATTCCTTTTTACGATGTTGGTTTCTATGAATAGTAAATGATTTATAACCCCGACGAATTCCGAAGGGAGAAATTCATTTTAAAGGGGGTAGAATGTAACAACCCGAGATTTTATAAGATATATTTGTTTTAATTTCTTTCATATCATCTGTTTTACGCTACACCAAGATTATCTTTCACTATACGCAACACCGTATTATCTTGCAGTATACACAACACTATTCTTGGATCGTGTTACACACAATTTCATGTTTGTTTGATAGTAGTTATTCTACGAAACATTGAGTATATATATATATATATTCAATTTATTTTGTTATACGCAACAAAAAAGGAGTCGTGCACTACACTCAACCCTAACTTGGCTTTCATTACACGCAATCGCAACCTTCCTCGATAGCGTGTGTTGTACGCAATACCGGGTTTTACTAAACAACGATATATTATTATAATATTATTATGAACTAGACATTATGAATAGTATTAACTAAATTTTAAATTTTATAACATTATTATTCATCTTACAAATTTTCTAGAACATGGTATAAGAACAAAATAAATTTTTCGGGTTAAATAAGTGTTTTTCAATAAATGAAGTTTTGCCGCCTTTTGATGGTGCACCCACTTTAAATCTAGTTTTTGACATGTTCATAAGTTCAAGTTTAAAAAATAAAATTATTTTTGGAATCAGGATATAAAATTTTTCCTTGGATAAATGTTTCATATTATTTTGATAACTTTCATATTTTAATGTATAGTAAAAATATGCTATATTTTAATTAAAAAAAAACATTTTTCATCGTAATAACTTATGTGGTTAAATTAAAATATTGAATGGTTTTAAAGTATAAATAGAATATATTTTTACCATTTAATATAATTTATGTCATTATCATTGATTTTACACTGAATTCGTAGGTTAAATCAATTCAATCTTTTGCAATGTTTTAAACAAAAACCCATTTTAATTCGACAACGAGATTAATTTTAATTTAATTTCTGAATCTTATGTGTATTGAATTTTAAAAAATGGATTCCATATTTGGAATCAGTGGTTCCAAATTATGTTAATAGTCTACTTTATATTTTTGGGAATTATGAATAGTAACTACGGTAAATTTTATTTACCATAGTTAAAGGTAAATCGGGTAATTAAGGGTAAATATAATATTATATAATTACCATAACACATGAAAAAATTCTATTGGATGGATAAAAGTAGACCCATATCTCCTAAGGGTCTGATTAGATTCATTTTATGGTCTTTTGACCATGAAAATAATTTAATTATTATTAAAACCGAAGAAAGTGACAACATGTCACTCTCTAAAATCTTATAAGTATAATAATTTTAATTTATTGATAAACATCATAAACCTGTGAACATGAATAGTATCCAGAAATATAATAAAATTATATACATCATGATAATTTATTTATAATTTATAGGGATTAAATAATTTCCATTAATGGTGATACATTAATGATGCATAAATTATTTGTTAAGTGAAAAATCTGTAATATTGTTTTTATTGAAATAATAATACCCATTAAAAGGCCCACAAACCAGACCAAAACTTATTGGTAGTGTATATATATACCATAATTATCCAATGACCTAATATATAAACGTTTGGAGTCTCATAAAAGTGATTATGACACTTATATTATTTTATTTTAAATGATGCCAAAGTTGTCACCTTCACAATTTAATAAATATAACAATTTAAATATTGTGATTTTATGATGATAAATTCTAGAAAAAGTGTTATTGTTAAAGGTAATAGATTTATCTTCATCATAAGATTTTATTTTTAATTTTTATGAAACAAATAAGTATATTAAATAATTATACAAAAATGTTCTAGTAATTATTTTATTAAGAGATAAACCATATAAATGGTTTTAAAAAATAATAAAATAAATAATATATGAACTATTTAATGTGATCCACTAATTTTCTAGTTACATATGACATTTTATGAATCTATTAAAGCTTTTATTTCTAACATATCTTCTGTATATATTTTTTTTAAATTCAAATAAATGAATAGTGTCAAAATTGACACTATTGTTATTTTATAAAACTAACATATTATAAAATTGTTTAAAAATTACAAAAATATATAAAAATTATAAATTTAAATTTATATGGTCTAGAATTTTATAAAGCATCTAATTATGGATAATTAAAATCAAATAAGTAATTATTTGTTATACTTTAAAATTTATAATGTTATTACGAAAAATAAAATAAAATTGATTAATTAAGGATAAATCAAGTTGATAATGTTTAAAATAATGTCTTAACATGTCTGAATTTTATTGGTTGATGGTATTAAAACCCTATCTCATCTATTATTCTAATATGAGTCATTTTTTGAGGTTTTTATGTGGGGTTAAATTTATTATAAATTAATATTGTTTAAGATTTCCAAAGGTGCCCCTCTCCTCCCTTATAAAAGGACACCTCCCCCGCTCTCATCTTTACACAGCTTTGAGCCTTAAATCTCGGCCAAACCCTGCCCATTTCCCTTATCAACTTCCCTAGAAATATTATTGAGGTCCTGGTCTTCTTCAAAGACCAATTTTAGTGCCCTAAGAGGAGGTTTCAAAGAGGCGTGTCGAAGAAGAGGTAATATCTGTTACCGATTATTTCAAATTTATTTCTTATTCTACTTACTCTTATTTAGTTGTTTCATTATGAATTAATAACATCAGTATCACTAATATACTGGTATGTTATTATAAATATGAAACAATTCTATTTCACCTTCTATCCATCCTACGGTAAACAAAATCATCGCGCTTGCGTACGTACGGAATACCGTCTCCATGCCGTGGTGTAATCTGTTTTTCCACCAACAGCTTACATGGATGGGTATAATGGTGTAAAGAATAACTATATATGGTTATTATAACATCAAACTAATTCTTATATATTATTCCATCCACTACAATTCTATTCAATAATTATGGGAACGATATCATCGCTCGTGCGTACGTACGGACTACCGTCTCCACGACGCGATGAGATTCATTCTCCATGTTAACCATACATGAATGATCACAAATTTTATATAATAAATAATAATGAAATATATGAAATAATAATTCTAATGTATTTAATTATATATATATGTATGTCATCTATTTAGTTTCATTCAATTCAACAAGGAAACAAAAACAACGTTCATGCGTACGTACGACCTACATTCTCCATGAACGTTGTATTTCATTCCTTTTATCGATCTATAATATATATGTATATGATGAATATATATTATATATAAATCATGTTTTACATTCTGGAATTATTTAAATCAATATATAAGTAATAATATCAAGAACGACAAGTCAAAACACATACGATAAATGAAATGATTTTACCAAAAACGCTGCTTTAACAAGGAATTTACAAAAGAATGGGTAATATAAAGTCATAATTGAAACATATATGATATTGTAACAATTACTATGATTATGTAATAAGTCAATGACATTATTTAAATCATTATACAGGAGGTTCAGATCCATACGAAGCATATCAGACCTAAGGTAAGGGATAATTGTTCCAATCTCATTCTTATCTAAGATTGTTTATTCGTAAGTATTTACTAGGGTTATGATTATTATCCATGTCCATATGTTCTCAAAAATGTTTTCATAAAATTTTTACTTTTCTTCCATGTATGTTTAAAGTTATTTTTACCCTTTTCTATTTTTACCACATCGTATGGAAGGAATCTTTCTTTTACGAGGTACTTTTTTGACTTTTCCGGCAAAAGTACGAGAAAAATGTTTTTTTAACTTATACATCATGAAATGAATTTTACGGTTTTATAAAGCCTTATTTTCATAAAGCTTCCTCCAAAATATTTCATGAATATTTTCAACAAAATCTATTTCTTTTAAAATTGCATGCCGTTTTGTGAAAAGAAATTGATTTTTAAGAAGAAAGGATATTTTCCTCAAGAATTCATTTGAAGTGTTTTATCAAAACCATTTTCCATCTAAGATGACATTATTTAATATGTGTATGTTCACGTATAATGTCTCTATTATTTATACAATTTAACTTTTCTTATTATGAAATGATATCCATTTCTTTTATATGGATTATGTGATGATGGGATGATGTTTATGAAACCCATTTTATTCGTTGGGTTATTATGAATGATGTATGTTTATTTTGTGGAACAAGTAAGGATGATTTAATTATGAGATGGGTGGGACTTATATCTACCTCCAATGCATTGGGTAAAGATTTATATATCATGATATAGTCATGGCTATAATGGTAAGTTAATAAGGTTCAGTGTTACGGGACTGAAACGAGTAGTGAACTCGATTCAGAAAGGGACTTTGTCCACTAAGATGGTCTTGGTAGCAATGCCTTGGCTACCATGGAAATAATATCATTTGCTTAATGTTTTTCCACAATTAAAAGTTTTATTTCCAAGCTATTTTATCATTATTGATGTTCCATTATGATCTATGTCTTACGTACTGCCATGTTTTATGTCATTGCCCAAGATTTTGATGTTTAAACATTATGTTCATGTTTTTATGTTCAAATGTTTATGGTTTGTTTTATTTATCTATGCTTAGCCTTACTGAGCATTTGAGATCACCCTTTATATATTTTATTTTCCCCATGATATAGAGAAATTTTTTAGGTAAGAAAACGAAAGGGGAAGATCTTATGGGAGATTTTGAAGATATTTCACCACGATTAGAAGATTATTTTCCAAGTTTCCAGAGACACTAAACTATTACGGTCCTTTGGTGTCTATTTTTGTTATGTATTAATTATTCGGAAAAAGTAATATAATGTATATGTATGTCAAGCTTCGGGTCTCTACAGTTGGTATTAGAGAAAAGGTTTAGTCAACCTTTGGAAACTAGGATGAAAAAACATTAGTGAGATCCCTAAAGATATTTCTATTATATGTTTAGGGATGTCCCTAAGGATAAGTATACGTATAGGATATAGTCCTGGAACTACGGTAACAATATTAGGATTTAAACTAAGATGTTATATATTGAAGGTAATCCCCCATTGATTATTATTTTGGCCCGTCACACTATTCTTTTTGGGTTTTAGAAAATGATTGGAAACCGGAAGAATCACGATAATGGAGGATATGATGGAAAATGGAATGATATTCTTCACGAGAAACCAAATAAAATTGGATCTGGAAGTCCAAATATCTTTATTATTCCTAATCAGAAATCTCATAATCTGATCAATAATCTCAACTTTGGTAAGTTTCCTGACTCAGATAATAAGAGAAATATGGAGTTTCATGATTATCATAGAGGAAAGAAAGTTCAATTTACCTCATGTAAATCATGTGGGAAGAGGCATCAGGGAGAATGTTTCAAAGGAACTGGAATATGCTTTGGGTGTGGAAAAGAAGGACACAAAGACAATAATTTCAAAGGAAAAGCTTTAGTTAACACCATGGAAAAGGATAATGGTATTTCTAAGACATCAACAATAGTTAAATGTTTTAAATGTGGAATGTATGGGCATTATGAAAACTAATGACCTAAGGGAAAGTCTCGGGAAAAGAATCATCATGGCCATATTGGTAGTATTTATATTGACGATGATGAAGAGACTACAAATGATATGTGAGATAAAGGAATTGTTGAAGCTCGGACAATGCTTTAATAAGGTAGTGTAATGATTGTATGATTATCAAGTATAATGTATGGTACTATGAAATAACGAAAAAAAATCTAAGGATTGTTACACTATTGCCTTTGCTTAAGTTTTGAATGTATATGATGAATGGTACTAGTAACCATGAAAGGTTATTCAAATATTTTTGGAAGGTAGATGACATGGGCATAATGAAAGGATAAGAAGATAATGAGTTGTTTGATAGTATTCATGAGCTCATGGCTGATATAAGGACAAAGTTATATCATGGTTTGGGTATATAGATTTTCCGGATTTTGGTATGTGGAAAGAGTTAACTTTTGACAGCATTCATGTTTTCAATAAGGTTAAATGGGTATTAAGTTTTCAAGAGAATACATGATTAAGGTATTCACATGATTGGAATGTGACCAACAAGATATATGAGGGATAAATCATAGTATTCACATGCTTTTTATATGACTTTTTTAGTAATCGTTCTCTTTATACAATGAATTTGGAAAGAAGTATTTTGGATAAACCTAAAGATTCGAATAGATTATGTTGAATATAAGTTTGTATTGTTTAAGGATAGAACTTTTTGTTATAATAGTATTGTTTTAGAAAAAGGACGACATGCATGACGAGTGACAACCCATTGCATCGGACAAGGCTGTGAGAATCGAACCCACAACTGAAGTGCGACATGCCTTTATTGCCTACCACTGGCCTACAGGAAGTCCCTGGTTAGTGGAAAGTAGTTTTATTTTATTAAGCGGCATGATAAATAAAGTCTAAGTCCATTTTTTGAACCATATACGATTAATCTCACAATAAGATGGAATTGTAACTTTTGCTAACCTTTTGAAACAGATGGAATGACCCATCATTCTATCACATGATCTGCTAACGCTTCCCAAATAACAAATTCAACTTCATTTCTTTAAGAGATGAAGGGGAAATTGTTCAATTCACGAACAACAGGGAGATTGTACCAAAATCATGCAAGTATTTCTTTTAATTAATCAATTTTAGGGAAATGATCTTGAAAACCAAAATTTTTTTCCTAGTGTCCTTATATCCAATGAATCAGATGGTACCTTAGACCATCGCAAATTTATGGCTTTGTGGTCGTTGGTTTTTTTCATAGCCATGTTCTCTACCACTCTCCATCAGAACATGATGTTTATATTTCTCTTCAATATCCATATTTTCGCATATGTTCTCCTATATGGAAACCCAATTATGAGTTACTTTGGGTAATCGTTAGGTTTCATACTTTAGTTTTTAAAATTAAGTTCTAGTATTCCTTTTTACGATGTGGGTTTCTATGAATAGTAAATGATTTATAACCCCGACGAATTTCGATGAAAAAATTCATTTTAAGGGGGGTAGAATGTAACAACCCGAGATTTTATAAGATATATTTTTTTAATTTCGTTCATATATTCTGTTGTACTCTACACCACAATTATCTTGCACTATACGCAACACCGTATTATCTTGCAGTATACGCAACACTATTCTTGGATCGTGTTACACACAATTTCATGTTTTTTTGATAGTATTTATTCTACGAAACATTGAGTATATATATATTCAATGTATTTTGTTATAAACAACAACAAAGGAGTCGTGCACTACACTCAACCCTAACTTGGCTTTCATTACAGGCAATCACGACCTTCCTCGATAGCGTGTGTTGTATGTAATACCGGGTTTTACTAAACAACGATATATTATTATAATATTATTATGAACTAGCCATTATGAATAGTATTAACTAAATTTTGAATTTTATAACATTATTATTCTTCTTACAAATTTTCTAGAACATGGTAAAATAACAAAATAATTTTTTTGGGTAAAATAAGTGTTTTTAAAAAAATGCAGTTTTTCCACCTTTTGATGGTGCACCCACTTTAAATCTGGTTTTTGAAATGTTTATAAGTTAAATTTTAAAAAATAAAATTATTCTTTGGAATTAGGATATAAAATTTTTCCTTGGATAAAAGTTTCATATTATTCTGATAACTTTCATATTTTAATGAATAGTAAAAACACGCTATATTTTAATTTAAATTTTTTTTTTCATCGTAATAACTTATGTGGTTAAATTATTCTATTGAATGGTTTTAAAGTTTAAATAGAATATATGTTTACAATTTAATATAATTTATGTCATTAGCATTGATTTTACATTGAATTCGTAGGTT
This sequence comes from Viscum album, assembly GCA_963277665.1. Lineage (NCBI taxonomy): Eukaryota > Viridiplantae > Streptophyta > Magnoliopsida > Santalales > Viscaceae > Viscum > Viscum album. The sequence continues at coordinate 733,880,583 of OY728155.1, forward strand.
AAATCAATTCAATCTTTTGTAATGTTTTAAACAAAAACCCATTTTCATTCGACAACGGGATTAATTTTAATTTAATTTCTGAAATTTATGTGTATTGAATTTGAAAAAATTGATTCTATATTTGGAATCAGTGGGTCCGAATTATGTTAATAGGCTACTTTATATTTTTGGGAATTATGAATAGTAACTACGGTAAATTGTATTTACCATAGTTAAAGGTAAATCGGGTAATTAAGGGTAAATATAATATTATATAATTACCCTAACACATGAAAAAATTCTATTTAATGGCTAAAAGTAGACCCATATCACCTAAGGGTCTGATTAGATTCATTTTATAGTCTTTTGACCATGAAAATAATTTAATTATTATTAAAACCAAAGAAAGTGACAACATGTCACTCTCTTAAATCTTATAAGTATAATAATTTTAATTTAGTGATAAACATCATAAAACTGTGAACATGAATAGTTTATAGAAATCTAATAAAATTATATACATCATGATAATTTATTTATAATTTATAGGGATTAAATAATTTCCATTAATGGTGATACATTAATGATGCAGAAATTATTTATTAAGTAAAAAATCCGTAATATAGTTTTTATTGAAATAATAATACCCATTAAAAGGCCCAAAAACCTTACCAAAACTTATTGGTAGGGTATATATATACCATAATTCTCCAATTACCTAATATATAACCGTTTGGAGTATCATAAAAGTGATTATGACACTTATATTATTTTATTTTAAAAGATTCGAAAGTTGTCACCTTCATAATTAAATAAATATAACAATTTAAATATTGTGATTTTAGGATGATAAATTAGAGAAAAGGTATTATTTTTAAAGGTAATATATTTATCTTTATCATAAGAGTTTATTTTTAATTTTTATGCAACAAATAAGTATATTAAATAATTATACAAAAATGTTGTAGTAATTATTTTATTAAGAGAGAAACCAAATAAATGGTTTTAAAAAATAATAAAATAAATAATATATGAACTATTTAATGTGCTCCAATAATTTTCTAGTTACATATGACATTTTATAAATCTATTAAATATTTTAGTTCGAACATATCTTCTGTATATATTTTATTTAAATTCAAATAAATGAATAGTGTCAAAATTGACACTATTGTTATTTTATAAAACTAACATATTATAGAATTGTTTAAAAATTACAAAAATATCTAAAAATTATAAATTTTAATTTATATGGTCTAAAATGTTATTAAGTATCCAATTATGGATAATTCACAACAAATAAGTAATTATTTTTTATAATTTAAAATTTAGAATGTTATTACGACAAATAAAATTAATTTGATTAAGTAAGGATAAATCATGTTGATAATGTTTACAATAATGTCTTAACATGTCTAAATTTTAGTGGTTGATGATATTACAGCCCTATCTCATCTAGTATTAGAATATTAGTCTTTTTGGAGGTTTTTAATTGGGGTTAGATTTATTATAAATTAATATTTTTTATGATTTCCAAAGGTGCCCCTCTCCTCCCTTATAAAAGGGCACCTCCCCCCCTCTCATATTTACACAAATTTGAGCCTTAAATATCGTCCAAACCCTGACCTTTTCCCTTTTAAAGTTCCCTAGAAATATTTTTGAGGTCCTGGTCTTCTTCGAAGAGCAATTTTAGTGCCCTAAGAGGAGGTTTCAAAGAGGCGTGTCGAAGAAGAGGTAATATCCGTTACTGATTATTTCAAATTTATTTCTTATTCTACTTCCTCTTATTTAGTTGTTTCATTATGAAGTAATAACATAAGTACCACTCATACACTTTTATGTTATTATAAATATGAAACAATTCTATTTCACCTTCTATCCATCCTACGGTAAACAAAATCACCGCGCGTGCATACGTACAGAATACCGTCTCCACGCCGTGGTGTAATCTGTTTTTCCACCAACACCTTTCATGGATGGGTATAATGGTGTCAAGAATAACTATATAAGGTTATTATAACATCATAATGATTTTTATATATTATTCCATCCACTCCAATTCTATTCAATAATTATGGGAACGATATCATCGCTCGTGCGTACATACGGACTACCGTCTCCACGACGCGATGAGATTCATTCTCCATGTTAAACATACATGAATGATCATAAACTTTATATAATAAATAATAATTAAATATATGAAATAATAATTCTACTGGATTTATGTATATATATTTATGTCATCTATTTAGTTTCATTCAATTCAATAAGGAAAAAAATAGCGTTCATGCGTACGTACGACATACCGTCTCCATGAACGCTGTATTTCATTCCTTTTATAGATCTATAATAAATATGTATATTATGAATATATATTTTATATAAATTATGTTTTACAATCTAGAATTATTTAAATCAGGATATAAGTAATAATATCAAGAACTACAAGTCAAAACACATACGATAAATGAAATGATTTTACCAAAAACACTGCTTTAACATGGAATTTACAAAAGAACAGGTAATATAAAGTCATAATTGAAACATATATGATATCATAACAATTAATATGATTATTTAATAAGTCAATGAAATTATTTAAATAATTATACAGGAGTTTCGGCTCCATACGAAGCATATCAGACCTAAGGTAAGGGATAATTGTTCCAATCTCATTCTTATCCGAGGTTGTTTATTCGTAAGTTTTTACTACGGTTATGATTATTATCAATGTCCATATGTTATCATAAATGTTTTCATAAATTTTTTAATTTTCTTCCATGTATGTTTAAAGTTATTTTTACCCTTTTCTACTTTTACCACATCGTATGGAAGGAATCTTTCTTTTAAGAGGTACTTTTTTGACTTTTCCGGCAAAAGTACGAGAAGAATGTTTTTTAACTTACACGGCATGAAAGGATTTTTACGGTTTTATATGTTGGGTCGGAAGAATCACGCGGGAATGATGGCAAGAGGGGGGTGAATTTCCTTTTAAAAAAAAAGATTAACAAATTAAAAATCAAAGTAAAGTGCAGCGGAAATAAAGAGGCAATCACACAAGAAATTGATAACGGAGTTCGGCCAAAACCCGGCCTACGTCTCCGCTCCCAACTCAACCGTTGAGAGATTCCTACCGCTTGCTTTTCAATGGTTTTAGCAAGAAACCCACTAGGCTTTGAGGTAGCACTAGAACCTATTACAGTTTGCTTTTTGTGGTTTAGCAAGAACCCACTTGCTTTTGATGGTTTAGCAAGAACCCACTAGTCTTTTTACGGGTGAAGACTAGCTCACCGAGACACAAGCCTTTTAAAGGAAAAGCTTGAGAAAACCTCTTCACACCTTAGTGGTGGTGTGAGAACCCAAAGAAGGGGAGATGAGAAAAGAGTTGGGGTTTGTAGGCACAAACCCAATTTTAAAGCTCAAAAAGAGATAAACAATAAAACCCGTAATGGAGAAGCCTTGGGCGCCTTTGATTGATTGATGATGTTTGAGGGCCGCTTCCAAGCTTCTATGGAGGTGCTCTTGGATGTGGAAGTTGTTGGAGCACTTTGGGTTCCCTTGGAACAATCCGTCGGAGCTTCGCCAAAGATGTAAAAATGTGTCTGGTGGCTTGTGTGTCGTTCCGGGGCTTCCTAGGCCTTTATTTATAGGCTAGGAACCTTCAAGTATCCGTTGGAGGGCTTTGGAGCCGTTGGAAAAGGCCTCGGAGCCGTTGGGAGGCTTTTGGAGTTGACTGGTCAAAGCCAACGGCTAGTTTGACCAGTGCTACCGGCTGGCCGGTGCAGGTCCACCGGCTGGCCGGTGCAGGTCCACCGGCTGGCCGGTGCCTTGACAGTGGCTGAGTCTTCTTTTCCAGGCACCACCGGCTGACCGGTGCTAGAGCCACCGGCTGGCCGGTGGTGAGGCAGTAGCAAACCCTGTTCAATCTGGGTTCCACCGGCTGGCCGGTGCTTGGCCACCGGTTGGCCGGTGTGGAGGCAGTGGCTCTGCCTTTTTCCCAGGGTCCACCGGTCGACCGGTGGTGAAGCCACCGGTTGGCCGGTGGACTGATTTTCAGTCCACTTGTGTTCCTTTGCCACTTAAGCTTGCTTGGCCCAATTCCTTGGCCACCTGATTTGATTCCTATCAATCCAAAAACACTTGAAAGAGGATTAGATAAATATGAGGGTGATTGTGATCATGAAAATAAAACCTTGAGGGGTTCGAGAGGTACAACAATCTCCCCCTATTTTGATGATCACAATCACCAAAACAATTAATGTAAAATGCTGAAATTGAAAGGCAATACTAAGCATGATGAAAATGATTCTCCCCCAATCAATCAAGAAATTTCTCCCCCTTTGTGATTATCAAAATAGAATGGGGCATAAAACTTGATTGAGGGATTCGATGAAAAACGAGATTTTTAAAACAATTGAAAATGATACTAATTGTTGGAAATTTTGAAATGAAAAATTGAATTGAAAAATTTTAATAACAGTTTGAATTGAAAGTTTTGAATCAAAAACCAATTGAAATTTGAAATTTGAAACCAAATGAAATTTTTGAAATTGAGAGTTTTGAAAAATCGATACCAACTGTTGGATATTTAAAAAAGAAAATTTAATAGAAAATTTGAATTTCAAAGCCAAGTGTTGAGTTTGAAATGAAAACTTTGAATACACAAAAAGGCTTAAAAAATCCTAACTCCCCCTAAATAAAAACAAAGAATCACTGGGGAGTGGTTTTTGAAACCGAAATAAATTTAGGCCCGGAGAGACTTGCCAAAAGGGATTTTTCAATCCAAATTTGTTTCATGGCGGGTCTTCTCCTATAAAATTCATCGGAATAGAAAATCGATTTGGGTTGGCCGTACCGGGCGTTTTTACAATTACATTCATAAATGAGATGCCCGGGTTTTTTGCAATAGTTACAAAATTTAAAGCTAGAGCTCCCCCTTACAAAAACAGTGGGTGCATGGGAGGAGGAGGCTTGGTTGGTATAGCCAAGTCCATTGGTGGTTCGGGAAACCCTTTGGGAACCAAGTATATTGTTCAAATTTTGTTCCCCTTGGGTGAACTTGGCTAGGGTTTCTCTTAGATCTTTGATGGTTGATTCCATGGAATCAACATTTAGAAAATTTTGGATTTTAAGGGTGAGTTCCTCCTTCTCTTTAAGAAGTTGGCCTTTTTCGGAGGAAAGTTTTTTGAAAGACTTTTTCAAAGCGACAAATTTAGAAGAGAGTTCATGAAAACCTTTTTCTAATTGGTCTCTAGCAAATGAGAGTTCTTCATAAGATAAATGATTTAAAGAATTGGAATTTGAAGAACATGAGGAAGAGGAATCGGAAGATGTTACCTCATGGAATGCCATTAGGCATTTTGTACCTTGGTCACTCGAGGAGGAGGAGGAGGATGAGGAGGTGTCACTCCATGTGGCCTTGAGGACCTTTTTCTTTCCTTTCTCCTTTTGCGTGGCCCGTTTCTTGTTGAGTGGGCAATCGGGCTTGTAATGGCCCTTTTTGCCGCACCCGTAGCATTTCACCTTGGGCTCGGATCTTGCGGTGGGTTCTTGCTTTCGATGCTTGCGGGATTTCTTCTTTTTCTTGTGCTTCTTCATGAACTTGTGCATTTGGCGGGCGAGATTCTCCATTTCCGAGTCGCCGCTTGATGATGAGGACGATGAGGAAGGAGATGAGGAAGAAGATGAGGAGGAGCTTACTTCCTTTTGTACCTTGAGGGCAATGTTCTTTGGTGTCTTGATTGGTGTGCCCTCCTTTTGTGCTTGCCTCCTCATGGTGATCTCGTACGTCATTAGAGATCCAATGAGCTCCTCTACCGGCATATTTTTGACGTCCTTAGCTTCTTGGATCGCCGTCACTTTAGGTGCCCATGAGCTCGGAAGGACCCATAGAATCTTCTTGACCATTGCTTCAGCTGAAACATCATCACCAAGGGACTTTCTCCCATTGCACACGTCAGTAAATCTAGTAAACATTTCAGAAATAGATTCATTTGGATGCATAGAAAATGACTCAAAATCTTGACGATACATGTCCAATCGAGTGTCCTTGACTTTGTTGGTCCCCTCATGGGTAACCTCCAAAAGTTTCCAGATTTCATGTGCGGAGGTGCATGTGGAAACTCGATTGAACTCGTTTCGGTCAAGGCCGCAATGGAGAGCATTCATGGCTTTGCCATCAAGCTCGAAATTTCTAATGTCGGCTTGGGTCCATTTGGATTCGTCGGGGGAAGACAAAGTGTAACCTTGCATGAAAATTTTATAAATGGGATACCCTATACTTCTAAGAAAAGTAGTCATGCGGGTTTTCCAATAATTATAGTCGGACCCATCAAAAAATGGAGCCCGACCCAAAGAGTAGCCTTCGGGGGCGAAAGAGGTTGATGCCATCTTAATGGATCTTAAAATTTGTAACCGGTTAGGGTATTACACAAATTTCCCTCTGATACCAATTGTTGGGTCGGAGAAAAAGCGAGGAAAAGATGGCAAGAGGGGGGTGAATTGCCTTTTAAAAAAAAGATTAACAAATTAAAAATCAAAGTAAAGTGCAGCGGAAATAAAGAGGCAATCACACAAGAAATTGATAACGGAGTTCGGCCAAAACCCGGCCTACGTCTCCGCTCCCAACTCAACCGTTGAGAGATTCCTACCGCTTGCTTTTCAATGGTTTTAGCAAGAAACCCACTAGGCTTTGAGGTAGCACTAGAACCTATTACAGCTTGCTTTTTGTGGTTTAGCAAGAACCCACTTGCTTTTGATGGTTTATCAAGAACCCACTAGTCTTTTTACGGGTGAAGACTAGCTCACCGAGACACAAGCCTTTTAAAGGAAAAGCTTGAGAAAACCTCTTCACACCTTAGTGGTGGTGTGAGAACCCAAAGAAGGGGAGATGAGAAAAGAGTTGGGGTTTGTAGGCACAAACCCAATTTTAAAGCTCAAAAAGAGATAAACAATAAAACCCGTAATGGAGAAGCCTTGGGCGCCTTTGATTGATTGATGATGTTTGAGGGCCGCTTCCAAGCTTCTATGGAGGTGCTCTTGGATGTGGAAGTTGTTGGAGCACTTTGGGTTCCCTTGGAACAATCCGTCGGAGCTTCGCCAAAGATGTAAAAATGTGTCCGGTGGCTTGTGTGTCGTTCCGGGGCTTCCTAGGCCTTTATTTATAGGCTAGGAACCTTCAAGTATCCGTTGGAGGGCTTTGGAGCCGTTGGAAAAGGCCTCGGAGCCGTTGGGAGGCTTTTGGAGTTGACTGGTCAAAGCCAACGGCTAGTTTGACCAGTGCTACCGGCTGGCCGGTGCAGGTCCACCGGCTGGCCGGTGCCTTGACAGTGGCTGAGTCTTCTTTTCCAGGCACCACCGGCTGACCGGTGCTAGAGCCACCGGCTGGCCGGTGGTGAGGCAGTAGCAAACCCTGTTCAATCTGGGTTCCACCGGCTGGCCGGTGCTTGGCCACCGGTTGGCCGGTGTGGAGGCAGTGGCTCTGCCTTTTTCCCAGGGTCCACCGGTCGACCGGTGGTGAAGCCACCGGTTGGCCGGTGGACTGATTTTCAGTCCACTTGTGTTCCTTTGCCACTTAAGCTTGCTTGGCCCAATTCCTTGGCCACCTGATTTGATTCCTATCAATCCAAAAACACTTGAAAGAGGATTAGATAAATATGAGGGTGATTGTGATCATGAAAATAAAACCTTGAGGGGTTCGAGAGGTACAACATTATAAAGCCTTAATTTCATGAAGCTTCCTCAAAAATATTTCATGAATATTTTCAACAAAATCTCTTTCTTTTAAAATTGTATGACGTTTTGTGAAAAGAAATTGATTTTTAAGAAGAAAGGATATTTTCCTCAAGATTCATTTCAAGTGTTTTATCAAAACCATTTTCCATCTAAGATGACATTATTTAATATGTGTATGTTCAAGTATATTGTCTCTATGATTTATATGGTTTCACTTTTCTTATTATGAAATGATATCCATTTCTTTTATATGGATTATGTGATGATGGGATGATGTTTATGAAACCCATTTTATTCGTTGGGTTATTAGGAATGATGTATGTTTATTTTGTGGCCTAACTAAAAATCATTTCATTATGAGATGGGTGGGACCTATATCTACCTCCAATGCATTGGGTAAAGATTTATATCTAATGAGATAGTCATGGCTAGAACTGTAAGTTAATCTGGTTCAGTGTTACAGGACTGAAACGAGGAGTGAACTCGATTCAGAAAGGGACTTTATCCACTAAGATGGTCTTGGTAGCAATGCCTTGGCTACCATGGAAATCATATCATGTGATTAATGTTTTTCCATAATTACATGTTTTATTTCCAAGCTATTTTATCATTAATGATGTTTCATTAAGATCTATGTCTTACATACTGCCATGTTTTATGTCATTGCCCAAGATTTTGATGTTTAAACATTATGTTCATGTTTTTATGTTCAAATGTATATGGTTTGTTTTATTTTATCCATGCATACCCTTACTGAGCATTTGATCTCACCCTTTATATGTTTCATTTTCCCCAGGATATAGACAAAGGTTTTAGGTAAGAAAATGAAAGGGGAATATCTTATGGGAGATTTTGAAGATATTTCACCACGATTAGAAGATTATTTTCCGAGTTTCCAAAGACACTAAACTACTACGGTCCTTTGGTATCTGTTTTTGTTATGTATTAAGTATTCCGAAAAAGTAATGTAATATATATGTACGTAAAGCTTTGAGTCTCTACAGTTGGTATTAGAGAAAAGGTTTAGTCAACATTTGGAAACTAGGATGCGAAAACGTTAGTGAGATCCCTAAAGATATTTCTATTTTATGTTTAGGGATGTCCCTAAGGATAAGTATACGTATAGGATATAGTCCTAGAACTACGGTAACAATATTAGGATTTAAACTAAGATGTTAGATATTGAAGGTAATCCCCCCTTGATTATTATTTTGGCCTGTCACACTATTCTTTTTGGGGTTTAGAAAATGGCTGGAAACAGGAAGAATCACGATAATGGAGGATATGATGGACAATGGAATGATATTCTTCACGAGAAACCAAATAAACTTGGATCTGGAAGTCCAAATATCGTTATTATGCCTAATCAGCAATCTCATAATATGATCAACAATCCCAACTTTGGTATGTTTTCTGAATTCGATAATAAGAGAAAGATGGAGTTTCATGATTATCATAGTGGAAATAGAGTTCAATTTCCCTCATGTAAATCATGTGGGAAGAGGCATCAGGGAGAATGTTTCAACGGAACTGGAAGATGCTTTCGGTGTGGAAAAGAAGGACACAAAGCCAATAATTTCAAAGGAAAAGGTTTAGTTAACACCATGGACAAGGATAATGGTATTTCTAAGACATCAAAAACAGTTAAATGTTTTAAATGTGGAATGTATGGGCATTATGCAAACCAATTCCCTAAGGGAAAGTCTCATGAAAAGAATCATCATGGCCGTATGGGTAGTATTTATATTGATGATGATGAAGAGACTACAAATGATATGTGATATAAAAGAATTGTTGAAGATCAGCCAATGGTTTATGAATGTAGTGTAATGATTGTATGTTTATCTAGAATAATGTATAGTACTATGGAATAAAGAAAAAAAATCTAAGGATTGTTACACTATTGCCTTTTCTTAAGTTTTGAATGTATATGATGAATGGTACCAGTAACCATGAAAGGTTATTCAAATATTTTTGGAAGCTAGATGACATGTGCATAATGAAAGGATAAGGAGATAATGAGTTGTTTGATAGTATTCATGAGCACATGGCTGATATAAGGACAAAGATATATCATGGTTTGAGTATATAGATTTTCTGGATTTTGGTATGTGGAAAGAGGTAACTTTTGACACCATTCATGTTTTCAATAAGGTTCAATGGGTATTAATTTTTCAAGAGAATACATGATTAAGGTATTCACATGATTGGAATGTGACCAACAAGATATATGAGGGATAAATCATAGTATTCACATGCTTGTTATATGAATTTTTAGTAATCATTCTCTTTATATAATGAATTTAGAAAGAATTATTTTGGAAAAACCTAAATATTCGAATTGATTATGTTGAACATAAGTTTGTATTGTTTAAGGCTAGAACTTTTTGTTATAATAGTATTGTTTTAGAAAAAGGACAACATATAGGACGGGTGACAACCCGTCGCATCGGACAAGGCTATGAGAATCAAACCCACAACTGAAGTGCGACAGTCCTTTATCGCCTACCACTGGCCTAAAGGAAGTCCCTAGTTAGTGGAAAGTAGATTTATTTTAATAAGCGGTATGATAAATAAAGTCTAAATCCATTTTTTGAACCATATACGATTAATCTCGCCATAATATGGACTTATAACTTTTTTTATCCTTTTGAAACAGATGGAATGACCCATCATTCTATCACATGATCTGCTAACGCTTCACGAATAACAAATTCAACTTCATTTCTTTAAGAGATGAAGGGGAAATTGTTCAATTCACGAACAACAGGGAGATTGTACCAAAATCATATAAGTATTTCTTTTAATTAATCAAATTTAGTGAAATGATATTGAAAACCAAAAAGGTTGTCCTAGTGCCCTTATATCCGATGAATCAGATGGTACCTTAGATCATCACAAATTTATGGATTTGTGATTGTTGGCTTTTTTCATAGCCATGTTCTCTACCACTATCCATCAGAACATGATGTTTAGATTTCTCTTCCATATCCATATTTTCACCTATGTTCTCCTATATGGAAACCCAATGATGAGTTACTTTGGGTAATCGTTACGTTTCATACTTCAGTTATTAAAATTAAGTTTTAGTATTCCTTTTTACGATGTGGGTTTCTATGAATAGTAAATGATTTATAACCCCGACGAATTTCGAGGGAAAAATTCATTTTAAGGGGGGTAGAATGTAACAACCCGATATTTTATAAGATATATTTGTTTTAATTTCTTTCATATCTTCTATTGTACGCTACACCAAGATTATCATGCACTATACGCAACACCGTATTATCTTGCAGTATATGCAACACTATTCTTGGATCGTGTTACACACAATTTCAAGTTTGTTTGATAGTAGTTATTCTACGAAACATTGAGTATATATATATATATATATATTCAATGTATTTTTTTATATGCAACAACAAAGGAGTCGTGCACTACACTCAACCCTAACTTGGCTTTCATTACACGCAATCACGACCTTCCTCGATAGCGTGTGTTGTACGGAATACCGGGTTTTACTAAACAACGATATATTATTATAATATTATTATGAACTAGCCATTATGAATAGTATTAACTAAATTTTGAATTTTATAACATTATTATTCATCTTACACATTTTCTATAACATGGTATAAGAAAAAAATAATTTTTTTGGGTAAAATAAGTGTTTTTCAAAAAATGTAGTTTTGTCGCCTTTTGATGGAGCACCCACTTTAAATCTAGATTTTTACATGTTTATAAGTTCAATTTTACAAAATAAAATTATTCTTTGGAATAAGGATATAAAATTTTCCTTGGATAAATTTTTCATATTATTCAGATAACTTTCATATTTTAATGAATAGTAAAAACACGCTATATTTTAATTAAAAAAACTTTTTTCTTCGTAATAACTTATGTGGTTAAATTATAATATTGAATGGTTTTAAAGTATAAATAGAATATATTTTTACCATTTAATATAATTTATGTCATTAGCATTGATTTTACATTGAATTCGTAGGTTAAATCAATTCAATCTTTTGCAATGTTTTAAACAAAAACCCATTTTAATTCGACAACGGGATTAATTTTAATTTAATTTCTGAAACTTATGTGTATTGAATTTTAAAAAATGGATTCCATATTTGGAATCAGTGGGTCCAAATTATGTTAATAGTCTACTTTATATTTTTGGGAATTATGAATAGTAACTACGGTAAATTGTATTTACCATAGTTAAAGGTAAATCGGGTAATTAAGGGTAAATATAATATTATATAATTACCCTAACACATGAAAAAATTCTATTTAATGGATAAAAGTAGACCCATATCACCTAAGGGTCTGATTAGATTCATTTTATAGACTTTTGACTATGAGAATAATTTAATTATTATTAAAACCAAAGAAAGTGGCAACATGTCACTCTCTTAAATCTTATAAGTATAATAATTTTAATTTAGTGATAAACATCATAAACCTGTGAACATGAATAGTATCCAGAAAGCTAATAAAATTATATACATCATGATAATTTATTTATAATTTATAGGGATTAAATAATTTCCATTAATGGTGATACATTAATGATGCAGAAATTATTTATTAAGTAAAAAATCTGTAATATAGTTTTTATTGAAATAATAATACCCATTAAAAGGCCCACAAACCTGACCAAAACTTATTTTTAGTTTATATATATACCATAATCATCTAATGACCTAATATATAACCGTTTGGAGTCTCATTAAATTGATTATGACACATATTTTATTTTATTTTAAATGTTTCCAAAGTTGTCACCTTCATAATTTAATAAATATAACAATTTAAATATTGTGATTTTTGGATGATAAATTCGAGTAAAATTATTATTGTGAAAGTTAATAGATTTATCTCAATCATAGGATTTTATTTTTAATTTTTATGCAAAAAATAAGTATATTAAATAATTATACAAAAATGTTGTAGTAATTATTTTATTAAGAGATAAACCAAATAAATGGTTTTAAAAAATAATAAAATAAATAATATTAACTATTTAATGTGATCCACTAATTTTATAGATACATATGAACTTTTATGAATCTATTAAATCTTTTAGTTCGAACATATCTTCTGTATATAGTTTATTTAAATTCATATAAATGAATAGTGTCAAAATTGACACTATTGTTATTTTATAAAAATAACATATTATAAAATTGTTTAAAAATCACAAAAACATATATAAATTATAAATTTAAATTTATATGGTCTAAAATGTTTTAAAGTATCCAAATATGGAAAATTAAAAACAAATAAGTAATTATTTGTTATAATTTAAAATTTGGAATGTTATTACCACAAATAAAATTAAATTGATTATGTAAGGATAAATCAAGTTGATAATGTTTAAAATAATTTCCTAACATGTCTAATTTTTATTGGTTGATGCTATTACAGCCCTATATCATCTATAATTTTAATATGAGTCATTTTTATAGGTTTTTAGGTGGGGTTAGATTTATTATAAATTAATATTTTTTAGATTTCCAAAGGTGCCCTTCTCCTCCCTTATAAAAGGGAACCTCCCCCCCCTCGCATCTTTACACAAATTTGAGCCTTAAATCTCAGCCAACCCCTGAATATTTCCCTTATAATCTTCCTTATAAATATTCCTGAGGTCCTGGTCTTCTTCAAAGACCAATTTTAGTGCCCTAAGAGAAGGTTTCAAAGAGGCGTGTCGAAGAAGAGGTAATATCCGTTACCGATTCTTTCAAATTTATTTGTCATTCTACTTCCTCTTATTTAGTTGTTTCATTATGAAGTAATAACATCAGTATAAATAATATACTGGTATGGTATTATAAATATGAAACAACGCTATTTCACCTTCTATCCATCCTACAGAAAACAAAATCACTGATCGTGCGTACGTACAGAATACTGTCTCCACGCCGTGGTGTAATCTGTTTTTCCACCAACACCTTACATGGATGGTTATAATGGTGTAAATAATAACTATATATGGTTATTATAAAATCATACTGATTCTGATATATTATGTCATCCACTCCAATTCTATTCAATAATTATGGGAACGATATCATCGCTCGTGCGTATGTACGGACTACCGTGTCCACGACGCAATGAGATTCAATCTCCATGTTAACCATACATGAATGATCATAAATTTTATATAATGAATAATAATGAAATATATGAAATAATAATGCTATTGGATTTATGTATATATATATATATGTAATCCATCTATTTATTTTCATTCAATTCAATAAGGAAATGAAAACAGCGTTCATGCGTACGTACGACCTACCGTCTCCATGAATGGTGTATTTCATTCCTTTTATCGATCTATAATATATATGTATATGATGAATATATATTATATATAAATCATGTTTTAAATTATGGAATTATGTAAATCAGGATATAAGTAATAATATCAAGAACGACAAGTCGAAACACATACGATAAATGAAATGATTTTACCCAAAACGCTGCTTTAACATGCAATTTAAAAAAGAACGGGTAATATAAAGTCATAATTGAAACATATATGATATCGTAAAAATGAATATGACTATTTAATAAGTCAATGACATTATTTAAATCATTATACAAGAGGTTCAGATCCATACGAAGCATATCAGAGCTAAGGTAAGGGATAATTGTTCCAATCTCATTCTTATCTGAGATTGTTTATTCGTAAGTATTTACTGGGGTTATGATTTTTATCCATGTCCATATTTTCTCAAAAATGTTTTAATAAAATGTTTACTTTTCTTACATGTATGTTTAAAGTTATTTTTACCCTTTTCTACTTTTACCACATCGTATGGAAGGAATCTTTCTTTTACGAGGTACTTTTTTGACTTTTCTTGCAAAAGTACGAGAATAATGTTTTTTTAACTTATACGGAATGAAAGGATTTTTACGGTTTTATGAAGCCTTATTTTCATGAATCTTCCTCAAAAATATTTCATGACTATTTTCAACAAAATATCTTTCTTTTAAAATTGCATTATGTTTTTTGAAAAGAAATTGATTTCTAAGAAGAAAGGATATTTTCTTCAAGAATTCATTTCAAGTGTTTTATCAAAACCATTTTCCATCTAAGATGACATTATTTCATATGTGTATGTTTCAGGTATAATGTCTCTATGATTTATATGGTTTCACTTTTCTTCTTATGAAATGATATGCATTTGTTTTATATGGATTATGTGATGATGGGATGATGTTTATGAAACCCATTTTATTCGTTGGGTTATTATGAATTATGTATGTTTATTTTGTGGAACAAGTAAGAATGATTAAATTATGAGATGGGTGGTACCTATATCTCCCGAAAATGAATTGGGTAAAGATTTATATCTCATGAGATAGTCATGGTTGGAATGGTAAGTTAATCCGGTTCAGTGTTACAGGACTGAAACGAGGAGTGAACTCGATTCAGAAAGGGACTTTGTCCACTAAGATGGTCTTGGCAGCAATCCCTTGGATACCATGGAAATCATATCATGTGCTTAATGTTTTTCCACAGTTACAAGTTTTATTTCCAAGCTATTTTATCATGATTTATGTTCCATTATGATCTATGCCTTATGTACAACCATGTTTTATGTCATTGCCCAAGATTTTGATGTTTAAACATTATGTTCATGTTTTTATGTTCAAATGTATATGGTTTGTTTTATTTTATCCATGCTTACCCTTACTAAGCATTTTATCTCACCCTTTATATGTTTTATTTTCCCCAGGATATAGAGAAAGGTTTTAGGTAAGAAAACAAAAGGGGAAGATCTTATGGGATATGTTGAAGATATTTCACCACAATTAGAAGATTATTTTCTGAGTTTCCAAAGACACTAAACTATTACGGTCCTATGGTGTCTGTCTTTTTTATTTATTAAGTATTCCGAAAAAGTACTGTAATGTATATGTAAGTCAAGATTCAGGTCTCTATAGAATACTTCTGTTGAATTATTACCCCTAGTTTCCCCTTCGCCTCTTCATACTTTTTATTTCACCAAAACACTTTGAATGTTTAATTTTGTGGTTTTGTAGAACATTGTCTCTATGGTACAACATTTTCACCCTCTACTTCTCATTAGAGTGGTCATTCTTGAGTTGTACCACATCCAAATTCAGTAAATGTGTGGGGTTAGGTGTGTTTTTCCTAATGATAGATACGCGAAACACATAATGAACATGTTGCATCTTTGGTTGAAGGGAAAGTTGATAGGCCATAACTCCTATATTATTGGGGTTCTGAAAGGGTCCTATGTTAATTATTCTAATCATACCTATCATTTCAAATCACATTATTCTCTTCAATTATGATATTTGAAGAAAAAATATCTCTCAAACCTTCAAGTCCATGTCCCTTTGATTCTTGTTGGCATATCACTTCTGGAAACTCTAAGTATCTTTTAAATGTGATTGGATGGCTTGAACAATCACTAGCATATCTTAAACAATATGATGTCCATGTAACAATCGTCCCCCGAACTTTATCCCAAAAAGTAGAATTTGAACATCTATTTTCATATAGATCATCATTTGGAGTAATTTGAATGCTCGTGTGTAATATTATGTTGTATAAGAAGTAAAATAATGTGAGATTATGATCCCATTATCCTTTAACATTAATTTAGAAGGTTATATGAATTTCATTGATTTTCTTAATATCCCATTGAGATTTTCCATAAGTTTCTATGTCATGTGCCATGATGAAACATAATTCAATATTCAGAGCATGTTAAAAACCTTACTAGAATTAATAATAAAACATTGGATCACAATTTGAGATGATGAAATGTTGGTCCCCATTAAGCCTCACCACATCCTTTATATATATCTTATCACATTTTTCATGTGATAATTTTTCCCTAATAGTGATGAAGTTGGATGTGTTTCTGAGTCGATCCACCATAACACATATCATAATTTTACCCATATATGTCATTGGGATACCAGTGACAATGTCCATGATGATTTTCTCCAATTTCCAAATGGTTAGATTCCATGGTTTTATTATCCTCTTGGAATTAGGTCATTTTATTATAAATTTCTATTATAATAATAACATTTAGGTGTACTCAATGATCTATTTATTCATGTTTTCTAACTAGAAGTTATCTCAAAGATCAGAGTACATATTGGTGTTTAGAGAATGAATTAAAAAATAGGAGATATGAGAATATTCTAATATATATTATATTATCCCATTAGATATAGGCATTGAAATTCTTGCTCCATTTCAAATGACCCCATCTTTATCGATGCATAATTCATGCTACTTCTATTTCTTTACTTATTTCACCTTATTTTGAAGCTCTATATTATCCATTTTTGGATCCCTGATCTTCTATTAGATTTATAACATGTAAATTTTATGGGAAAGGTATAACATATTCCATGATGTTACGATTTTTTTGTCTATACTTTGCATTTCCAAGAAGATAACATCTTTCTAAATCCACATTATAGATAATGTACCATGTTCTTTTCTACTAATTTTATGAGCTACCTTTTTTCATGTCCCAAATTACAGTGAATTGAGAAATCATATTCCATGATTAGATTTCACTATCTTATTTGATGTGTGTAGATATTCTTATTTTATAATATATATGTTATATTCTTGTGATATATATATATATCATAGTTATTTCCATAGAGATAGTTCTAGCTAATCATCAAGGAAAACACCACTACTTTTTACTCCAAATCATGAATCTAGTAATTGTTCTAACAGATAATCAAATATCATAAGGCATAAGAAATCAATTTATCAGGCTGCATGTGTATAAAAAAAATTCTTTCTTTGAAGTATTTCTATCTATCACATAACCTTCTCCTATTGTCTAAAGTTTGATTAAAATAACAATGATTCATCTCTTCATGATATCCTTAAAACATTTCTAAAATTATTATATCTATATCTACATTACCCTCTTCCATGTTTACATAGTTAGTTGGATAAAAAATCATGAGAGATTTATTAGAAAAATTCTATAGTACCCTACTAATCCAAGAACTATAGATTTTTATGTCACTAGTGGGTCTATGGAGATCTACAATTGTCTTTTTCATTGAAGGGTATATTGATATTTCCTCACTTGTGATCTTTTTCCAGAAGAATGTGACATTATATATATCCAAATTCACACTTTATAAACATAGAATATATATTATAATACCATAATATATTAATCAAATCCTTTTATTCTCTTCATGTTCTTCATTTCTATTAGTGTAAATGAGAATATCGTGGATATGGTCTACCGCAAATTTTTTAAGGTTTATCTACAGAAAATACTAATAAAATTCCTGAAGAATGTAGGGGAATTATTGATTATTAATGGAATAAATATGGAATCATATATCTCATGCTTTTTTTCTAAGGATTTCTTATAATTATATTATTTTATTTCATTAATCT
This sequence comes from Viscum album, assembly GCA_963277665.1. Taxonomy (NCBI): domain Eukaryota; kingdom Viridiplantae; phylum Streptophyta; class Magnoliopsida; order Santalales; family Viscaceae; genus Viscum; species Viscum album. The sequence goes on from OY728155.1 coordinate 733,898,740, forward strand.
AATGACATACACAACAAATATCAACCTATGAAATGTAATGAGTTGTTGTAGTTGATCAAAAAATTCCTCAATCATTGGATGGAACACCCCGACCCTAGTTTCCCAGAGTCGGTGCATTATTACATAACATTGGAATGATCACAAAATATCAAGTCTCAAAAGACCAATTAGTTTAGTAGCCTTGGATGTACTTGATATATACATAAGTATTAAATCACATCATAAAGTAAAAAACTACAACAAAAAAGTCTCCATAGTCCAAACTCATATCCCCTTAGACTATCCATACTGGTCAGTCATAAAATACTTTCTCACATCCTGGAAAAAATAAAACATAGAAAGGGGTTAGCTCAGATGTTCAGTAAGGAAAACAATATAGCATAAACTTTCATAAATAAGTACCAACATTTAAAGAAATGTATAACTAAAACAAAATCCTTTTAAACTTGAACTTCAGCATAATATAGAAAAAATAAAATGAAATAATTTCATTTAATTATTCAGATTGATATTCAACTAGTCGAATAATCACATGAAATATCAATAACCACTTTCATAATGATGGAATGCGTAATGCATGACAATCATAACCACATAGTCAAGGACTTATGATAAGACTACAAATAATATTTTTTCAAGGCCTTGTGCCAAGACACTAGTTTGTATCATGAGGCCTACCGATGCATCGTGGAGCTATAGCGGGCTCCACTCATCACTTACTTAGTCCAATTCATTCCTCATATGAATAGGTTTAAACATAACATAAACATTCATATTAAAAATAGCATAAGAAATGTCAAAACTTTCTCCATAAACCATGAATGGTATAAAAATAACACATCCATAGTCAAACATATCACAAAACCTTCAATACTATATGGATGTTTTTTATCATAATAAATCAACTTCAAATAAGCTTAAAATACATCAAAGGATGTTGACAAAGATGAAATCAAAACTATTTGAGAGAAAAATCTCTTTTTTAAATTCTTTTAAAAGTCACATAATTATAAAAGAAAACATTTATTTTGAATTTACTCTTATAATTTTAAAGGGATGTTTTGATGATTTTATAATGGCGGAAAATAGCCTCACCCACCATATATGTTAAAAAAAGACATTCTTACCTTAATTTAGTCGAGAAGGTTAAAAAGGACCATGTTTGGAAAACGACGGAAATAATCCATTATAAAAATATTATAAAAGTCAAAAAAGGGTATAAATGACTTTAACCCATATTCTATAAAATTGTAAGAATGTTTATAAATACATTTTTAAGAATCATGGATGTGTATGATCAAGAGGTCCCAGTAGACAATTACGTATAAACAACCTCGGATAATGAAGAGATTGTGAAATAAACCATTACCTTATACTTTACTTGGTTGAGGGTAGGTTAAACTCATATATAATAGTGAAATAATTTTTTTTAAATTATACAAGAATCATATACATTAATATGATATCATATATGATCTTTTAACATTGTTTTGTTAATAATATCTTAGTATTATCGTCTTTTCGGAGGTTAAAAAATTATTTTTCCTTTATATCCATTGTTATGTGAGTCATATTTGTTATGTATGGGATGTATCTTGTTCATATCCTGAATTATAACACTTCTTTAATCATTATTTTTAATCATCTAATGAAAATTATTCTTGAATGGATAAGATGGGGAATGAATCTCATTGCGTTTGTGGAGATGGTAATCCGTACGTACGCACGAGTGATGATATCATTCTTTTGATATTAAAATAATATATAATTGGATGGTATATCATATATACAGAATCATTATCATTTTATATTTATTATTTACATGAATTACACATCATGTTTATACTCATCCAAATAATAATGTATTGAATAACAATTACACCACGACGTGGAGACAGTAATATGTACGTTCACACTTATGGTGAAATGTCATTAAAATGATGGATAGAATAATGAATATGGTTGTTACATAATTATAATAACATAAAATTATATAGAATATATGGGAGTTATTATTTTAGAATGTAAATAACAAAGAAAGAAGAAGTGGAAGAATAAATGATCTTGAAAGAGGGTGGTAAAATTATTACCTCTTCTTCAGGTTTTTCCTTTTGATTTGATCAAAAGGGCTTCTTAAGTTGGCTTTATGACTAAAGGAAGGCATCTAGTATGATTTGAGGGATGTTGAAAGGATATTTGGGCAGGTTTTGGTTGAGCCAAAAGGCTTTGAAGGTGTGAATTAGAGAGAAGGGGGAGTGCCCTTTTATAAGAGGGGTGAGGGGCACCTTAGGAAAATCTAGAAATATTATTTTATTATAAAATCATTTTCAGATTCTAATGGATAAAAAATGGATTATTTAAAGCCTAAGTTGGGGTTGGGACGAAAACCTCTCTACCAATTGGTTTTATATTGGTTTGGGTCACTATATTAACATTATCTTTTAGATTTAACTCTTAGTTAAATAGTTTGACATTTACCATGTCTCTTTGATTTTTTATATTATATGGTTAATAAACATACTATATTTTTCCAATTGTACCACAAGTGGTTAAGTAATGATAAAAATATAATTATATAAGTCATTTGGATGAACCTTAGATTTTTAGGAATTGAATATCAATTAATAATATAATATTTATTTTAAAAACTCTTTTATGCCAATTTTGACTCTATTTGGTATTTTGTTTTTTCTAAATTCATAACTGCATTATTTCTTCAAACAAAATTCATATAACTAAACATAATATGTCATATTAACCTAGAAAATTATTTTAATTCATAAAAATACTCAAAGTATATTTATTTGGATATCAATAATATCTATTATTTTAATATATCATTAATTTGGTAATTACTGCATCACCATTATGTCATAAATAAATTAAAGTATTTAATTTCTAAAGATTATAAATAAAATACCATTATGTAGGAAATATTTTTATATTCCTAAAGAATATTTATAATATAATTTATCTTATATATAACCCTATATAAAAATTGTTTCAGTTATTAAACTTTGATTTTAACTCTTTTAACTCTTCTTTGAATTAAATAATAATAAATGTCTTAATCTAATACAAGTGGACCAAATAGGTTCATATTTTATTCCTAAGGTTGTTTTTGGTCGAATTATACTTATTCAATAGAATTAGGACATGTGTTAGGGTAATAATAATATCATTTTTTACCTTTAATTACCCTATTTACTTTTAACCGTGGTAAATAAAATTAAAAAGTTACTATTCAAAAAAATTATTTTTATCTAATTGAACTACATTTTAATCCTTGATATTAACTATGCCTCTCGGATTTTCAAAATTCCACTCACAGAAGTGGTAAAATTTTGTTTGATGTGAATTTGCAAATTCTCTTAGGCAGTGGGTAGAAGATGGATAAAAGTTCAATAAAATTTTTATATATCTAAAATTATTCTAAACTAACGCTAATGAATTACAATGAACTTATATAGCTATTAGGTATTTATTTTGACCTATAATAAATTTGAATAAAATAAATAATTATTTAAATAAAAATTCGGTTTTAAAATATAACTGTGTTTTTTTCACTATTCATCAAAAATTAAACGTTTTCAGAAAAATACAAAAAATTCACCGTAGGATAATTTTGATATTACGAATCCAAAAATGAAGTCCATTTTAAATGATAAAATTTATTAAATTTCAAAAAATGGATATTACTATTCATAACGGCTAGTTTGATTGGTTGTGCTGTGTGTTAGAACTCGAAGTTGCGTACAATACACGCTATTGTATTTTTCAAAGAGAAGCGTACTATGGAAGCATGGGGTGTTACATTATCCCCTCCATTAAATAATTTCATTCTCAAACTTTCTTGAATATTAATGAAAAAAAATATTTGGGTGTTTCTTCATCATATGTTCCTTAGGTTCCCATGTTGCCTCTTCCATCTTATGCTTTCTCCATAGAACTTTTACCAGACGAGTCGTCCGGTTTCTCAACACTTGTTCTCTGGTATCAAAAATCCTGACGGGCTCTTCGCAATAAGACAGATCGGGTTCTAGTTCTAATTACTCATAGGTGAGTACATGCGTTGGATCAGGCATGTATTTTCTAAACAGTGATACGTGGAAGACATCATGAACTTTGGAGAGATTTGGCGACATCACCAAACGATAAGATACATCCCCAATTCGTTCTAGAATTTCGAATGGTCCTATGTCCCTAGGATTTAATTTAACTTTCTTAACAAAACGTATAACTCCTTCTAATGGAGATACCTTCAAGAAAACATGATCTCCTACCTGAAATTCCAAATCATTCCTTCGGTTATCGGTATATCTCCTCTGGAAAATTTGAGCTTCTTTGATGTGGTTTTGGATTACCTTCACCTTTTCCATCGTTTCCTCCACCAGTTCTAGGCCAATGAGTTTTGTTTCACCAACATTATCCCGACAAGTTGGTGTGAGACATCTCTTTCCATATAACTCTTCATATGGTGCCATAAAAATACTTGAATGGAATCTATTGTTATATGAAAATTCAACCAAATTTAGATATTGATACCACATACCCTGAATGTCAAGTGATCATGATCTCAACATGTCTTATAAGGTTTGAATAATCCGCTCTGATTGTCCATTATTTTGGGGGTGGTAGGTAGTGCTCAAACAAAGTTCAGTATACAGGGAATTTTGAATAATTTTCCAGAATCTTGAAGTAAAAGTTGGATCACGATCAGAAACAATCGATAGGGGTTATCCATGAAGTCTTTAAACTTTATTAATATATATTCTTGCTAGAAGTTCAAGTGGTAGATATTTTCTTAGAGAATGAAATTGTGTTGACTTGGTAAGACGATCAACAATGACCCATATTGCATTATTCCTTCTAGGCATCTTTGGTAGTCACATGACAAAGTCCATCATAATATTATCCCATTTCCACTCAGGTATGGGAAGAGGTTTCATGACTCCTCCAGGTTGTTTCCTTCCATATTTCAATTGTTGACAAACCATACATCTTGACACAAAATCAATGATCTACCTCTTCATGTTATCCCACCAAAAATGTTCCTTCAAATATCTATACATCTTAGTGCTACAAGGGTGTATTGAGAAATTTTAACTATGGGAATCATCCAACAATTCCCTTTTTTGATCAGGTATATCGGGAACACAAAGTCTCTTCACAAATTTAAAAATTCTATCTTCATACAAAAAGTCACTCAATCTCCCATCATTCACAGTATTAATATTCTTTTGAAACTCTTCATCACCGGTCTGAGAACTCTTTATCCTTTCTACTAAAGATGGTTTGGAAAACATTTGAAAAATAATTGATGTTTCACTTTCCATGGTGATTCCCATATCCATCTTTACTAGATCCTTGAAAATAGGTTCCCTTTAAACTCTCATCTTGTTCAAAACTCCGTGATCCTTTCTGATCAAAGAATATTCCACCTTATTTACCTTCCCCAAGTTGCAGAGTATCATGCAATCATAATCCTTGAGTAGTTCAAGTCATCGCCTTTACCTCATGTTGAGTTTTATGTGTGAGAAAATATACTTCAAACTCTTGTGATGGGTTTATATCTCACATTTTTCACCATAGAAATAATGTCTCTATATCTTCAAAGAAAAGATTATAGCAGAAAACTAAATATCATGAGTAGGATTGTTTTTCTCATGAATTTTTAGCTGTCATGATGCATAGGAAATAACCCTATCATTCTGCATAAGGACACAACCAATTCCTTTTGTTGAAGCATCACTATAAATAACAAACCAATCATTCCCTGATGGTATAGTCAATATAAGAGAATTTACTAATATTATCTTCAGTTATTCAAAAAATTCTTCACAATATTTGTCCAAACAATTGTAACCCCTTTAGGTGTGAGCTTCATTAATGGGTTAACCAATCGGGCAAAATTCTGGATGAAACGTCAATAATAACCTGCTGAACCAATAAAACTGCAAACCTCAGTTATACTAGTTGGTGATGGCCATTATTGGATTGCTCTTGTCTTAGAAGGATCAACAGAGATTCCATCCTTAGAGACAATATGGCCATGAAAAGAAATATCTTGAAGTTAGAATTCACACTTGCTAAACTTCCCATATAATTCATGTCTTCACAGAGACTTCAGGATAATACGGAAGTGATTTTCATGATCTCAAAAGCTTTTAGAGTATACCAAGATATCATCAATAAATACCACTAAAAAGTCATTGAGATATTCCTTGAAAAATCTATTCATTAGATCCATGAAAATAGAGGGTGCAGTAGTCATCCCAAAAGGCATTACTGTAAACTCGTAATGCCTACACCTGGTTCGAAATGCTATTTTCAGAATTTCTTCCTTCTTAACACACAACTGATGATATCCATATCGGAGGTCAATCTTTGAAAAATATTGAGCGCCATGAAGTTGGATGAATAAATCATCAATGTGAGGTAGGGGATACTTGCTATTTATTGTTATAGCATTGATCTCCCTGTAGTCAATGCACAACCTCATAGACCCATCTTTCTTCTTAACAAAAAGAATAGGGGCTCCCCATAGAGAAACACTAGGGTGAATAAATCCTTTATTAATCAATCATTCTAGTTGTTTCTTTATTTCCACTAATTCCACAGTGTCCATTCAATAATGGGTCTTCGATATGGGCCTTGTACTAGGAATTAAACAATAGAAAACCAACTTCTCATTCTGGAGGATGTCCAGGTAAATCTTCTGGAAACACATCAACATATTCTATCACAATAGGTACATCCTCTATTTGAACATTCCTTTCCTCACCCATAGTAATTTCATTCTCTTCCTCCACAATAATTGAATTTAGTTGAGCTACTGGGGTTGGATCTAGATAAGAATTAGGTGGTGATGATTCTGCTATAAAGATAAGGTGTTCTTTATCATCATCATAAAAAATACTATCCTCCTCCTTCTTACAATAAATTTTTGCATCATGTTCTGAAAGCCAATCCACACCAATGATTATATCAAATTCAATCAGGGGTATGAGGATGAGATCAGCAAATAAATAACATTTATATGTTCTAATGGGAACTGATTCACATAACTTTGTAACAACGATACATCCCTTAGGATTTTTTACTGACAACTCCCTTGTCAAATCAAATTTGAAAAATCTAATTTTATTAAAAAATCTGGGATGATATGAAATATTGCGATGATCCACAATCAAATAAAGCATTGGGTAAACTTGAGGAAACCATTCAATTAAATACCACCACGTATTTCAGATCTTCAACCTCAGCAGTAGTGATCACACAATCTTGGCCTTGATCCCTTGACCCTTTTATAGTTGTGTTACTTTAAAGATTAGGAAATTCATTTGCATAATGTCCCATCTCCCTGTAATTGCATCATTGATCATCAGTAGCTTCTTTCTTCCCCTTGCAATCACGAGCTTGGTGGTCTCTTTCACCACACTTGTAACAAACTCCCATTCCCTTCAAGCAAGTACTGGGGTGTTTCTTCCCTTATTTACTACAATATGGATATTCAACTTTTCCCTTCTTCCCCTTATTTCCATTTCCAGAGTGATCAATAGATCTCTTCTTCTCTTTCTTTGCTTTAAAGTCGTAATACATATAGAATTCCTTTTCTATCTTGATAGCACATGAGACAATATCTTCATACGACGAGAAGGATTGTGAGATTACTGCTCAATGGAGAAATGGTTTTAACCCATCAAATAAATGAACAATCTTACATGTTGGGCTATGTATATAATCAGTAGAATGCCTTTCTAACCTTGTAAAGTTAGACTCATACTTTGCAACATTCTTGTCCTCCATTTTCCTCAAACTCAGAAATTGCCTTTCTATATCTACTCAACGGTCATGAGGAAAGTATTTTTCTAAGAAGATCTTTTTAAACTCCATCCATTTCATATTTTATACTTTAAAATCTTCCATTGGCTTTTGAATCAATGAACACCATTGATCAGCATCTCCAGTGAGGTGGTAAACTGCTATGATAACTTTTTCCCTTTCACTACACCCCAAGGCATGGAATATTTTTTCTATGGAATTTATCCATTTATCATATACTAATGGATTTTTAACCCTTTGAATGTTTTTGGTTGTTGACTCATGAAGCGATCTAACATTGATCCTCCATGTTGTGGATCAGGGTGCTCCATATGGGAAAGGTTATTATTCATAACCTGAGTGAGTTGTCCCAGTATGCTGATAAGCTGATCAGCACTAGTTGTTTCACTATATCAACTATAATTATCTTGAGAAGGAGGGAAATACCTACATTGAGTGCATTCATTGATATGGTTTCCATTCCTTCCACTAGGCACCATTTCTAAACAATGGCATAAACTAGATTAGTTTATGAATCAGAATACATAATTCCAAACTAGTAAAAAAACTTAACATAAATTGAATAGTTTATGGATATAATCCATAATTATAAAAAAAAATTCATTGAGAAAGTATATACTCATAAGCCCTTCATAATGGTTTTTAAATATAATGAGAATTATCCTAAGAATATCCCCTGGGAGTGTCGTAACCAAGAGTGCAACAAGTCCCATTGTCGTGCACCAGTTCCCATTTGAGTCTAGACCAAAGTAGTGTTTTTGGGATTTACCCCTAGGTACATCTGTTCCAGAGCCACCTCAACCTACTCGTATATAGAAAGGGATGTATTGCTCAAAAAACTCACAAAATCCCATCAATACCAAAATTAAAATAAGTTCTTCTATACTAATCCTAAAACTCCATCTTAGGTCTATGTGCTCTAATCATAGTTTATATAAATCTAGCTTCCAAGGTGTGTACTAAATTTCCTCTGATACCAAATATAATGCCATGACCCTAGTTACCCATAGTTGGTGCATTATTATATAACATTGTCATGATCACAAAAGATCAAGTCTCAAGAGACTGATTAGTTTAGTAGCCTTGGAAGTACTAGATACACACATAAGTCTTACATGACATCATAAAGTGAAAAAATACAACAACATAGTCTCCATAGTCCACACTCATATCCTCTCAGACTATCCCTGAAGGTTAGTCATAAAATACTTCTTCACATCTTAGGAAAAATAAAACATATAAAGCGGTCAGATCAGATGCTCAGAAAGGATAACAATATAGCAGAAAATTTCATAAACAAGCATAAACATTTAATGCAATGTATAACAAAAAGAAAAGACTTTTAAACATGAACTTCAGTATAAGATAGCAAAAATAAAATGAAATAATTTCATTTACTTATTCACATGGATATTCTTCTAGTCAAATAATAACATTCAATATCAATAACAACTTTCATAATGATGGAATGCATAATGCCAGATTATCATAACCACATAGTCAAGGCCTTGTGACAAGACTACAAAGAAGATTTTGTCAAGCCCTTGTGACAACACACTATTTTGTATAATGAGACTTACCGATGCATCGAGGAGCTATAGCAGGCTCCACCCGTCACTTACTAAGTCCAATGAAATCCTCATATGAACAGGTTTAAACATAATATAAACATTCGTATTAAAACTAGCATAGGAAATGTCAATAATTTCTCCATAAACCATGAATGGTATAAAAATAAAACATCCAGAGTCAAACATATCACAAAATCTTCAATACAATATGGATGTTTTGCATCATATTAAATCAACTTCAAATAAGCTTAAAATCCATCAAAGGATGTTGACATAGAAGAAATCAAAACTATTTGAGAGAAATATCACTTTTTTGAAATCATTTAAAAGTCAAATAATTATAAAAGAAAATATTTACATCGAAAATATTCTTATAATATTTCAAGGGAAGCTTCGATGATTTTATAATGGTGGAAAATAGCCGCACCCACCGTATATGTTAAAAAAAGACATTCTAACCTTAATTTTCTCAAAAAGGTTAAAGAGGACCTTGTTTTGAAAATGATAGAAAGATTCCTTTATAAACATATTATAAAAGGAAAACAAGGGTAAAAATCACATTATCCCATATTCTATAAAATATTAATAATGTTTTTAAATACATTTTTAAGAAACATGGATGTGGATGATAAAGAGGTCATAGTATAGAATTAAGTAAAAACAACCATGGATAATGAAGAGATTGTGAAATAAACCCTTAATATGTATTTTTACATGGTTGAGGGTAGGTTAACCTCCTGTATAATGGTTATACAATTGTTATTAAATTATAAAAGTGTCATATAAATTAATATGATATCATATATGATCTTTTAACATTATTTTGTTAATGATATCTCAGTATTATTGTTGTTTTGGGTGTTAACGAATTCATTTTCCATTATATTCATTGTTATGTGAGTCATATTTGTTATGGATGGGATGTATATTATTCATATACATAATGATATAAATACCTAAAACATTATTTTCAATCATATAATGAAAATTAGTCTTGAATGGATACGATGGGGAATGAATCTCATCGCATTCGTGGAGACGGTAATCCGTACGTACGCACGAGCGACAATATCATTATTTTGATATTAAAATAATATAAGTGGATTGTATATCACATATACAGAATCATTATCATGTTATATTTATTATTTACATGAATTACACATCATTATTATACCCATCCAAAGAATAATGTATTGAATAACAATTACACCACGATGTGGAGACGGTAATCCGTACGTTCGCACGTTTGGTGACATGTCATTAAAAGAATGGATAAAATAATGAATCTGGTTGTACCATATTTATAATAACATCACAATATATTTAATATACATCATTTATTATTTTATAATGTAAATAACAAAGAAATAAGAAGTGGAAGAAGAAAATAACTTGAAAGAGGGTGGTGAAATTATTACCTCTTCTTCGGGTTCTTCCTTTTGATTGGATCAAAAGGGATCATTAAGTTGGAATTATGAATAAAGGATGGCCTCTAGGATTAATTGAGGGATGTTTAGAGGATATTTGGGTAGGGGTTGGCCGAGCCAAAAGGATTTGACAATGTTAATTTGAGAGAAGGGGGAGTTCCCATTTATAAGAGGGGTGAGGGGCAACTTAGGAAAAGCTAGAAATATTATTTTATAGTAAAATAATTTTCGGTTTATAATGGCTCCAAAATGTATTATTTAAATTATAAGGTTGGTATGGGTATAAAAACACTCAAAAAATAGGTTTTATACAGGTTTGGGTCACTATATTAACTTTATCTTTTAGATTTAAATCTTAGTTAAATAGTTTGACATTTACTATGTCTCTTTGTATTTTTATATTATATTGTTAATAAAGTTACTATATACTTCCAAACGAACCTCAAGTGGTTAATTAACTATAAAACTATCATTATATAAGTCATTTGGCAGAACATTAGATTTTTAGGAAAATAATATCAATTAATAATATAATATTTGTTTTAAAAACACTTTAATGACAATTTTGACACTATTTGGTATTTTGTTTTTTCCAAATTCATAATAGAATTATTAATTCAAAACAAATCATATAACCCACCCTAATATGTTATATTAACCTATAAAAGTATTTTAATTCATAAAAATCTTCAAATTAAATTTATTTTGATATTTATAATATCAATTATTTTAATATTTCATTAATTAGGTAATTACTGCATCGCCATTGTGTCATAAATAAATTACATTATTTAAAGTCTAAAAATTATAAATAAAATACCATAATGTATGAAATAATTTTATCTTTCTAATGAATATTTATAATAAAATTTATCTTATGTATAATTTTATATTAAAAAAGTTTTAGTTTTAAAACTTTTATTTTAACTCTTTTAAATTTTATTTGAAATAGATAATAATAAATGTGCTAATCTAATCCATGTGGCCCAAAGTGGTTCATATTTTATACCTAATGTTGTTTTTGGACGAATTATTCTTATTAAATAGAATTAGGAAACGTGTTAGGGTAATAATAATATCATTTTTACCCTTAATTACCCTATTAACTTTCAAACGTGGTAAATAAAAGTAAACAATTAATATTCACCAAAATTTACTTTTATCTTATTGAACTAAAGTATAATCCTTGATATTAACCATGTCTCGTGGATTTTATAAATTCCACTCATAGAAGTGGTAAAATTAAGTTTTATGTGAATCTGCAAATTCTCTTAGGAGGTGGGTAGAAGAAGGTGAAATGTTCAATAAACTTTTTATATATCTAAAATTATTATAAACTAACTCCAATGAATTACATTGAACTTATATAGTATTATGTATCTATTTTTACCTAAAATAAATTAAAATAAAATAAATAATTATTTAAATAAAAATTTGGTTTTAAACTATAACTCAATGTTTTTTCACTATTCATAAAAAATTGAACGTTTTCAGAAAAATACCAAAAATTAACCCTAGGCTAATTTCGATATTCCAAATCCAAAAATAAAGTAAATTTTGAAAGATATAATTTATAAGATTTCAAAAAGTGGGTATTAATATTCATAATGGCTAGTTTGATTTGTTGTGGTGTGTATTAGAACTCGAAGTTGTGTACAACACACGCTATTGTATTATTCCAAGAGAAGCGTACTATGGAAGCTTGGGGTGTTGCATTTGAAGTGGATACTGGTAATTTATAGTGATCTTATTGATTTACTAGTAATAAATAACCAAATAAATTTATCCATGCTTTTTCATTAAAGTGATCTCTAGTGAACTTCATTTTGATGCACTAGGGAATGCAAACCCTTTTCCCAAATTATCTTGCATAAACTTATTTGAATCCCCAATTCGATATTGGATATCTTATAATTTCATTTGGAGATTAGAGTTTATTTGGATAAAAGCCACGATGAGGACTTGACAACATGATCTTTGGAAGTATGGGAAAATATTTTGAAAATCCATTAGTGTATTACCTAACAGTTATAATTTCATAAAGGTTGATTCTTTCAATGAAATAAACCATTTTGGAAGGGTATGGTTCTTCACATGGTATCAACACCCACACCATTGAGGTATTCTCAAAAGGATATTCATGATATTACTTAAATTTTCATAGGATAATTATATGGTTTGTAATATAGAAATAGATTTCTTTGTCACCGTAGTTGATGAGTGCTCTATATAGTGAGTGAAAATACATGCCTAGTATAACATCAAATTTCACCAGGGGAAGGGTTATGATAATTTTTGGATGAATATTCCCATATACTATAATACGATATGAGTCTAAAATGTGGGTTGTAATTTCCACAACACTATGTATTTTTATAGATATCTCTACTTAAATGTTTCAATGAATCTATTCAATAGTTCTAGAAAACATTTAGAATATAAAGGATGGCGTAAAAGAAGAATAAAAAATTCTAAATTATTGAGTGAATAGAAATTTTACCTTATAAAACTTCATTTCTATACTATAATTCTACACTAGGGATGGAATAAAATTTTCATTTTTTATTTAGATTTAGTGGTAAATGATTCTTATTACCCATAAGGACATGTAGTTTAGTGAACTCTCATACATAGTTTCATTACTCCCTATAGTTGAATCATTTTACAATGGGCAGTGTATTAAGATATGTCTTAATTTTCTCTATAATACTATTTGGATTATTAACATATCTTTGATATTCATGATCATGGGGGCCTTATATCCCACACTTTAAGAATTTACCTTTCCCTTTGTTGTAAGTACCATGATTCCTCTTCCCATGTTATTTTCTTGTCAGTGGTTGGATCCAATTTATTCCTTTTACATTTATCCAACAAAATCTAAACCCTAAAATAATATTCTTATATCTATGAACCTGGGTGTAGTCACTAATATTCATAGATACTTTGATAACACATCAAAAAACTTCTCCATAACTCCCAAAGTCCCAGATACCTAGAGAAGTTTGAAACTGTGGTTTTAATCCATTATTAAATATATCTAATTTTCTAGCATTATTGGTAAAAAACATGAGTCTTATCATGAAATCACTGTGAATGTTTCTAGTATTTCATGACCGATTCACCCTCCTTTTTCTTATTCTACAGGAAATACCTCTCCATTTGTTTGGAGAGTTAAAGGGAAATAATTATTAAGAAATATTTTCGTAATGTATTCCCACCCCATTTCTTCTATTTGAACCATTGGCTTGGGATAAATTATAAAAGGACACCATTGATCAACTTTTAAATATAAAAAATTGAAGATCAAAGTCATTTATTTTTATTAGAATATTGGAGAACAAAAAAGTTCTTCACTATTTATTGAAACAATTATTCATTGAAAATGAGATCAAAAGACCCACTAAATGTTAGCTTTCATTATAACATAAATGTCTCAATATATGGTTTCTCCTTCATGGGATATCGAATTAATTCCACATGGATTGAGACATTATTTTTATCCCCAAACAACGGATTAAGAATCTCCAAATGTTTTGAACTCCACATCCCATGGAATTTGGTATATTATCTCGATAATCAATCCATTATCCCTCACATGGGTTTCTGGCTTGGTTTCTCCAGGTTCACAAAATTTTCTAGAATAGAAAATGACTAAAGAAAATGAAACTCAAAAAACTGAATAAATAATTTATTATCATGTTCAAATTATTTCTCAAGGAATATCTTATGGGATCTCAAATTGTATTCTTTTTTTAATCATTCTTCTCGTAATTTTACCTATACATATAATTATACTTATGGATTTCAATAAAAATACGATTCCAAATTCACAAATTAACTAAACCAAGATATTATTCCTACTATAGTAACTTGAATTATTATTACATTAATAATAGAAAACTTTCATGATAAATTATTAATTTTGGTACAAATACATGATGAAAATAATTATTGTCTTGGGAAATTTATGATCATATATCAAATGAACGTAATAAAACATACAGAATTATTTGAATACTTCATATTTGTAATTATATATCTATTAAAATTTCCTTAGTATATTTAGTTGTTTATGGATATACATAAATGAGAGGGGTGAGATAAAATCATTATAAGGGGAGTAATAAGGGACACAAATCAATTGTAAATTGGGAAGGATAATTACTATCATCACATCATAAGAATTTTCCACCATAAAAATCCCAAGGGAATAATTTTATAATGTAACGAAATGTGGAATATTACAAATAATTAAACAGCAAAAGAGAGTATTAAAATACCACATATAGTTGTGATCAAATCTTGGATCTTGTTCCCACATAAAATACATTCATAAATCATAACTTCATCATTGTGACTAATCCTATCATCTTATTCATGAATAATTCACATTATATCAAGAGATATATCACATTACAAAGTGAATTTGATGGATATATAATTATAATATTACCCATCACATCAAAAAAATATCATAATCAATCATTCCATATAGAATGATAACAATCATAGTCATTAAATAACCCATTAAAAGGAATGGATTTTATAAAATATTTCACAAATCAAACATAAAAAAGGTACATTAACATTAAAAAATTAATAATAAAAACCATAAATCGGTATAAATGATCATTTTGTTCTTGATATAGAAAAAATCACTTAATAGGAATAAAGAGATCTTTTTGAAATTTTAGTCTTATTGAAAATTAGCATTATAAATGGCTTAAAAAATATTTTAAAAGGGTAAAATAAACATATCCCCAAATAAAAAGGTGAAAAATATTTAAATTAATAATTTTTATATTATGGAAAAATCTATATTGAAATAAATGTAAAATAGTAGAAAACCCAAAAGAAAGTGTTTGGGTTTGATAATACCCTTAACATAAATCCTACATTATTTTATACCATTTATGACTTTTATATAATATAGATTATTTGATTAAAAAATTTAAACAGAAGGGAATTATGAAAATTTATTTAATTATTTATCTATTAAAATAATTTTATTTTACTTTTTAGTTTTTATAACGATGATGATTTGTTCTAATATTATGTTTTTTGCAAACATTTCCCTTTTTCGATTTTTCTATTCTTTTTCAATGTAGTTTATAAATAAGTATAATTAATTCTATATGTATAAAAAAATATTTTTATATTTTTATATATTATAAATAATTTTGTTCTACCATCCATTAGGTTTATTATATATAAGGACTTGGAAACATACTGATTGGGGGTTAGCTGGCCGTTAATAAGAATGTTGTCTGAAGAAGAAGAAAGAGAGGTATAAAATATAAATACATAAAAATGTAATTTTATATACTAATGTAACATCATTATTAAAATGTTAAAATAATTTATACATACTTTTACTTGATTTGGTTTTTGAACGATATTGAGAAAAAGAGAAGAGTGGAGGAAAATTAGAGAAGGGTTGGTACAAACATATTATTTTCTATACGATGCTTCTCTTGTAAGAAACTATAACTCCTAAATGAATGGAGTTGCATTACTCCAGATCATGAATAAAGATTATTAGATATTTATATATATTATTTTGGTAGATATTTGGCTTTTTTAAGTGAGTGAGAATTGGTCTTCCAATGGTAGGGAGAGGAAATGTTTATCCTTTATTGGTGGTGTATTTTAAGAATAAAGTATTGAATAAAATTACATGTCCAAGGATAATATTTTAATGGTCATATTTTTGGAATAATGAATCATATATCAATATAATAAAATATTTTTAGGACATTCCAACCCTATATAATTCCAATTCACTAGTTAATTAAAAAGGAAAGTGAAAAAAATGAGGCAATGGGTTTTTATTGGAATATCCCGAATGGATCGAAGGACTTATTTTTATTTTTATTATGGATAATCCCCTTTTAAGAGTTGAAGGGGACCCCTATCATGACTCGTAGGCCTATGGAACAATGCCCAACATGACCCGAAGGAAAATACATGACCAAAATACCCAGAGTATCACAAACCAGATCTGGCCACCATCAAAACCGGAGCCAAACCCGGCCTGTGATTAGGCCTCAAGGGAATTACCTATCCCCACAGTCTGGAACAAGTGCCCATGTATCATTTATTTTGGGTTGGGAACGATTTACCCAAATATGCATACAAAAAACATCCAAAATATTTGATAAACTAAATCTGAAAAATTCATACCAAATAAGGTTTATACAAATTATAGAAAATAATAAAAAAGTTAAAAAACAAGACAAGAGGTCTAAATACACAAATAAACATCATCAAAACATCCCCAAGGATACCACATGATAAGGGGTCAACATCCACAAGCCATCTTCACTACTCTACACCATGGATGGGAACTAACACCCTGAAACGCCATCACCCAAAGCCTCTCCTTTACATATGTCCCACAAGACCAAGTCTACTTACACCCAAGGGGTGTAAGTATGGTGTGATCTTAATACCAATAGGACACCTCCATGATATTCAATATGGTAATCAATACACGATACAAAGCATTCCTTTTTTGAAAACCAAGATGCAGTGTAAATAATTTCTAAAAAATGAAACATTTAAATATAGACGGTTTTTTTGATGAAATTGTCCATGAAAGAGAACATATCAATAAAATTCGTTAGGTAATTTATTTTCTAGAAAAAACCACCACATTCCAAATATAAATACAAGAGTCAATGAGAACCAATATTGGGAACACCCATATCCACTAAGTAGTCTCGGGCCCCAAGCACCTCGTACCTCGGTGTAAGGTATCCATTGAAAAATCCATTCCCATGAACGAGACACTAGTATTAAATATAAAAATAACCATGTGGTCCCCAAACACCATCCATATAGTTCCGTTATAGTTTTTGTTATCCAAAATTCTAGTGACACATGGACAAAACCCATCCGGATCACTAGTCGTACTAGTATAAATCTGTCCCTGTCAGGTACCCAGGCTTCCCCCATTATGCTCAAACCATTATCTCATAATGCCAAAATCCATTATCACACATAACCACATAAGTTATAGTAATAATCAATTTGAAACTGTATCTACCTTTCCCTTCACCAATTAAACAACACAATTAAACCTTTAAAATTTCAATAAAACAACTTCACAAATTTTAACAATATCTTTCACAAAAAATCCCATAAAAACACCACTTTGAACACCATGTTCATTAAAATATTAATCAAAATTAATTTTTAGAACACAAATAATTTCTATAAAACCATTACATGATCTATAAAACATCCCCATCTGGAACAAGCTTTTCACCACTTTCTCCACTCAATAAAACTATTAAAATTTTAATAAAAAAACTTCACAAAATTTAACAAGGATTTACACTCAAAATCCCTTTAAAATCCCACATTTAACACCATGTGCATACCCATTTTCTCTAAAATATAATTTTTCACCACCAAATCAGTTTTTTAAATCCATATCATGATCTATAAAACAAAACAATTGGCATGAAATGAAATAGACAAGAAAAACTCCCAATTTAGCACAAAATTGGTACAAAAAAATCATTTTTATGAAAAACATCACCAAAAACAGATTTTTCATCAATGATAATGAATAATAAGTGTGGTAAAAATATAAATTCAGAAATTATAACTCATATGGAATTGATTACCCATGGAATCACTAACCATAATAATAAAAATTCTTAAATCTTTGTGCGAAAATCCAACCGTACTACTGCCACACCATGAGAGACATAGATCAAGTCTAAAACTAGAATAATAGACCAAGAAACCAAGGATCAAACCCTTGGTAAGAATCATTAGTTTCTGGACAAGAGGAATTTAAAAAATTGGATGAAAACCAAAATAATAGAGAGTAATCAAAGATAGAGGAACTTACTTGAAGAGAGATTGATGTTTCCCCATAAAACTCTCACTCTTAAATGACATACAAAAGAGGTTTGAGGAGCAATAGAGGATTGCATGGATGAAATGGTTGAATGGGGGAAGAAAGGTCCATGTTTGGATAAATTCCGGTTTGAAGAACCTGGAATTTCAAATAATTTTTAATGACCTCGAAAATGCTGCATGGTTTTCTTTCCCAGTTTAGAAAACGGTTCTCCCAAACCGTGTGCCCCCTTCAATCCACTCAAAAAGTGTCCAAAATCCTTCTAATTCAGTGGGGGGGGGGGAAGGGGGACATCTAGGGGAATGAAAATACAAGTTTAAGGGAATTAATACCAAATAAAAAACCACTTATTCACCCTAATACTCATCCATATAAAGGGTATAAACCACCACCAAATCATACCCCACCAGGGGTTCAACTAGGAGTGTCACAAATAAAACTCTAAACCACCTCAACCTAATACCATATCACTGAAAAAAGAAGAGTCCAGGTATTTTACAAGACCCCTAAGACTAAGGTCATAGATCAAGAACACAAGAGACAACAAAATCTAATCTTAGAACACCCGAAGACCAAGAGAAAACCAAAAACAAAAAGTGGTTTTGAAACAAAGGAGGGAAATTAAAAATCTGGGTGTTAGAATTCTCCCCACCATAAATATTCCCACCCCAGGAAAGCTTCAACATCCTCAGATGTAATGACAAAGCACAAATGATAGACAAAGACTGACTCCATTTCCATGTTTTCACCTACCTCAAAAGGCTAGACACATCCTGTTGATCACACAAAGATAGAGAATACTCTCACCAACCAACACTTACCCCACATACCTAAAAAGATCAAACATATTCAAACTAAATCCCAAAATATAACAGATCAAACACTACCAGAAAAAGATCAAGTAATCCACCTGAAATGATCAACAAACCTAAACAATGCTGCAACAACCTAACTTAAACAAATACATTGGTCATGTTGCAATCTCACATTTACCAAATGTAAGAAATTGGTGCTGAGATAGACTCAAAGGAGGCCACCTATAAACAAGAAAACACCAAGTAGAAGCCTAGGTAACTGATACAGGGTGAACCAAATATACATCCCATCACAAGGTTGAACATAATTTCTAAGACAGAATCTGTACACCAATTGAGGGAGGCCCAAACAATCTCCCAACATAAGGGGAATACTAACATTTGAAGTTTTACAAGTGAACATACGTGAGACACAAAATCGATCTCCCCACTATAATAAACCACCATCTTAACTGGACTACACGGGCCCACAAAAAATGACCCCAAAATTTAATGAGTTGGCATGACTGAACGGTTAGTCCACATAGTTTTGAAAACCACGCACTAACCGTGTAAATAATTCGGTATAAAGGGGGATATTCGTAGAGTTACATGGGTCGAGGTGCATGTCTGTGAGAATACTATGTGGTAGCTACTATCTTTTATCGCACGATCCCAAGGGATGGCACACCATTACTGTTAACTACATGAAAACAATCCAGTTCCACTCACCTTTCCAAAATATTAATCATTTCTCATAAAAAACAAGGTAAACAAAAGGGGGAAAGAATTAAACACAGGCTATGACTTGGGAACAAGGTACTCCAACCTCTTTCCACCAAATGTGAGAATCTGGAACAAGACAAGAACACATGAGGTTTAAACGATTAACATATTTCATAATGAGGATATGACTTTTACCAATGGTTTGAACGAATATGGGATTTCCCCTATGTACGTGCCAGCTTCTCTCTAGGACTTATTGCTGGAACTCAATGGATTAAAGAATCTTCAGGCTCATAGTTAGGTTTTGGAAACCCCAGAATGGAACTTATTCTTCATGTGCCCAAACCAATTACATTGTTATCCTAAATGGTCTTAATGGGACATGACATACATCAACCCCACTTTACCCCAACCCATCATTTTACCATAGAAATGGATTAGAGTATGCACACACTTAACCCCTTATTTCTTCGGATTAGAAACAATGGAATGAAAGGACACATAAAAAAACCTTCCTCTAGAACATATGATTTAGGAATTCCCTAAAGGGAGACATGAATCCAACCAAACAGAGACTCTCATAAGATTGAAAAACCATGACCCTTATATTCAAATGAACACATGACATCACAAGGCGTCATCGAACATGACCATTGCAGCTAAAATAAAACACAAGGAGAGGAGCCTCATGCTAAGTCCCAAAGAGCACATGATTCTAGAAAGCGGCCATAACAACCACTATTGTTCAGATCATTCCACACTGGTGGTCTAACATGAACTCTTTATTCGATGAGACTGAAAAATGACCCAAATTACCTTTAAGACCTCAGTTTACACTAACAATTCTTAACCACATTCACCTTCGACAACTCAGGAAACATAAGAAAATAAGATCTATTTCAACCTCCCACAACCAATCTCCCTATACAAGTGGATCCACATAGTCGAAAAAGAAGAGGGGTAAACTCAATCTCCACAACCCATGAATAATTTCTATATTTTGATCAATTGGAGGATCATCCAATGGTGAATCACCATTGCACACACATGAATCATGCATCAACTCTTTATGAGGGATTAACCTAGCCAACAAGAAAACTCAAAGACCCAACCAATCTAGTCATTTTGTCACAATATACCATATACCTAAACTGAAAAAATGAGGGGAGCCACCACATGGGCCTCCCAAACATTTCATCAAAAGAAACCACTGACCAAAACATCATTCCAACATATTGCCAAACACCAACCCAAATAATCGTTTAGACAAGAGGGGTTCTTGAACTCAAAACATCCCATAATAAAAATCCCAAAAACACATATGTCTCACCTCCCAAAAAAACATTATCAAAACACCACACTTTCCTTCAAAATCAATATTAAAAAATAGTGTTGGCGGTTTGCGCATTTACTGATGTTATCTCATGAGCCTAACACATGCATGTTTACCTACCACATTGGGCACCCACCTCATATCCATCCATATTACCATATAAACCATGAATGGTGTCACCCATGAGAACACCAAAGTCCAAAACCAAACCCTTCCGCTTTTCAAAATCATAACCTTTCTAACCACACTTTACATTTCTCAAAACCTCTAACCATAAAATCAAAAAGAAACTTAAATTTTCCAATACTATTTATAAAAGAACCCATAATTCCTTAAAAACTCAATTTCTTTCCTTTCAAAACTATTTCAAAACATTTCATCCCATTTCAAAACACTTCTAATTTCATGAAAAACACCATTTCATAAATCTTCATTTAATTGAGAACTCAACTCTTCTCATTTCAAAAAAAAGTTTCAAAAATTTCCTAAAACATTTCAAATTATCAATAATCACCAAATAAAAATATATCTTCAACCCCCACACATAAATTCTTGATCACTTAATTAAATTCCAAATACTTTTCCATGGTTAAGAAAATTATACAGGAAACTCATTTTCAAACCCTCTTTTAACACAATTCATAGATTCGAAAGAGGTGTAAACACATAATTTACCTATTCAAAAGAATTATAAAATTTCATTTCTAAACATTCAAAAATAAAACTGTTTTCACTTTACTAAAAAATAACTTCACAAATATTCACCATCCTTAAATTCATGTCATTTATTCTTTCAAACCCAATTTTCCAAGATTCCAAAACAAGGAGACACAAGATAGTGTGAGAGGAAACTAGTTTTGGTGGGTGACCTGGACATATGGTTAGTAGCCATATGCCAATCAATTCACCGCCATAGATAGTGTTGTAGAGAAATATACCTTGCTCCACATTTCTTGCCAGGCCCTACAAGCACACTCAGACCATTAGCCCAACTCTCTTTTAATTTCCCCTAATCATCATCAAACCATGAAAACCAAAGGAATAAGATAAATCCCAACTTACCATGGAGAATTGATTGTCGTCATGAGGTGTGATGGCCAGGGAAAATACCCATGACCAAAATGTCAATTCTCGACAATACTAGATCCAAACAATCCCGAATACTCCCCAAATAACGTGACCCAAGGGGCTAACCTCTTTTGATACCATTTTGTTACAAACTAGATCTTTATGCCCTCAAAACCAGTTCCAAACTCTGCCCGTGACAAGTCCCAATTGGAGTTTCATATCCCCATGGGCTGGCAGAAGTTCTCAGGATTCATTTATTTTAGTTTGGGAAGGATTTAGAAAAATATGGAAACATAAAATATCAAAAAAATTTGATAAACAGAATCTGAAAAAATCATACCAAACATAGTTTATAAAAAATTCAGAACTAAATACATAAGTTCAAACACAATAGAATAGGTCTTAAGACACAAAGAAACATTATAAAAACAACCCCAAGGACACCACATGACAAGGGGACATTACCCAAAGTCTTCTCCACAACTTCTCACCATGGATGAGAACTACACCCTGAACCGCCATCACACAAAGCCTTTCCATTACCTGTGTCCAACGATTCCAAGTATACTACACCCAAGGGGTGAAATTAGGGTGTGAGGCTAATGTAAATAAAATACCACCAATATATTCCAGAGGGTATGAAATACATGGTAAAATACATGCCTTTTTTAAAAACCAAGCTGTGGTGGAAATAATTTCTAAAGAAAGAAAATTTTAAATACTGACAGTTTTCAATAGAAATTTTCCATGAAAGAGAACATATAAATAAGACATGTAATATACTGTATTTTATAGAAAAAACACGACCTTCCAAATATAAATACACAAGATTCAATGATCACAAATCTTGGGAACACCCCTAGGCACTAGGTAGTCTCGGGCCCCATTTACCTCATACCTCGGTTCAAAGAAACCATAGAAAAATACATTCTTGTGCATGAGCCAGAAGTTGGGATGATACCCATAACCTAGTGGAACAGAAAAATCATCCATATAGTTTAGATAGAGTTTTAGTTATCAAAAACTCTAGTGAAACACTGAAAAAACCCATTCGGATCACTAACTGTACTAGTACACATCCTCCCTCTCAGTTACCAAGGCTTCCCCCATTGTGCTCAAACCATTATCTCACGATGAAAAAATATATTATCACATAAACACATCAGTTGTGGTCATATTCATTTCAATTTCGTAGTTACCATGATTTTCAACACATAAAACACACAATGAAACCATTAGAATTTCAATAAAAAAACTACAAAAAATTTAACAATGTCTCCCAAAAAAATTAATTAAAAACACCGCTTTGAACACCATGTCCATAACAATATTCATAAAAATAGAATTTGATGCACCTAATGAATTTCTATAAACCCATTAAATTATTTAAAAAATAACTCCATTTGGAACATGCTTTACTCCACATACACCACTGAATAAAATCATTAGAATTTCAGTAAAATAACATCGCAAAATTTTAAAGGCATTAAACAGAATATCCCATAAAAATACAAAAATGAACACCATGTGCAAACCCGTGTTCCCCAAAATATAATTTTTTATAACCAAATATTTTTTTTAAAATCTATTACATGAGATATAAAACAAAACCAACTGTAATGACATTAAATAGACATGAAAAATAGCCAATTTAGCGCAAAATTAGTACCAAAAAATCATTTTCTTGACAAATACCACCATAAACAGATTTTTTAGGAAGGATAATGAATAAGAAGTGTGATAAAAATAGAAATTAAGAAATTATAACTCATCTAGAATTGATTCCCCAAGGAATAACCTACCAAAATAATGAAAATTGGTGAATCTTTGTGTGGAAATCCAACCGCACCAAGAGATACTTAGATCAAGCCTAAATCTAGAATAATGTACCAAGAAACCATGGATAAAACACTATGTTCTAAGCCCTTGTTTATGGACAAGTAGAGCTTCAAAATAAATTGATGAAATCCTTAATAATAGAGTGTAATCAAATAAATAGGCACTTACATGGAGAGAGATTGAAGTTTCCCCATTAATATCCCACTAAAAATGAGTTCTATAGGAGGTTTGGGGAGCTTGGGAGGTTTCCATGTTTGAAATGGATGAATGGGGGAAGAAAGGGCCAAGTTTGGATAAATCCTGGGAGGTAAAACATGGAATTTCAAAACACTTTTAATTATCTGGACAAGGCCACATAGTTTTCTTGCATGGTTGTGAAAACCATGCACCCAAACCATGCACCCCCTTATGTCTACTCAAAAAGTGTCCAAAATCCTTCAAATTAAAGGGGGTATAATGGGGAAACCTTGGGAAAAGATAGGCCAAGTATATGGGGAAACAGTACCTAAAGTAAAACCACAATTCCTCCCCAAGGGTCATCCAACTCAAGGGTATAGACCACCCCAACAACATACACTACAAGGGAATACACTAAAGGTATCAGAAATCCAACTCCAAACCACCTCAACCTCATACCATCCCTTTGAAAAAAGAGGAGTATAGGTACCATAATAGACCCCCAAGTCTATGGTCATAGATCAAGAACACATGAGACACAAAAATCTAATCCTGGAACACCTGGAGACCAAGAAAAACCAAGAACCAAAGTGGTTTTGAAATAAAGGATGGAAATTGAAAATCCGGGTGTGACACAGAGGCATACTATTCACATTACATGTCCTATAGGCCCTACCCAGTAGAACATTCCCTTCACAACTTCTTCATTATGGATCGCCTAGCTCCCCACCTAGCATAGTTGATTAGATAACATTTCCTTGTACAATGCTGCATGGGGCATGGTCCTGATAGAGGTTGTCATACCCACTCCTTCTTACACTCCAACTAGCTCTACTTCTGGCGACTACTACTCTTTGCACTAATCTCCTTCTAAGGATTTCTCAATGTGAACTGTGCTACTCCGTGGTATTTTTAGCCTGAAGGCCCTAAGTCCTGAAGGCCTTTGAAAACCCAAGGGTCCTGAGACCTATATGCCCAAACTGGTGGCCTGAAATCCCAAATCAGGTGAATAGTTCTTGTTTTTATAGTACCGATCATTTCCAGCAATAGTACTTCAATAGTGCCTACAACAGTACTGATATAGTACCTAGAAATTCTCCTCCACCCGGTATCGAATCTTGGTCTATTAGATGCCATGTAGGACCCCTTCATCGATTATAGAAAAACTGTATTTTTTCCTATTCATGTAAAAATTAAAGTATTACACATAAAGTACCACAAAATAAACTTTGGAAATTTTTCAAGTCCTGATTCCAAAAATATAATTAAATTTTATCAAAATAATTTTCTATCATAAGTAATTTTAATTTTTAATTAATTTTTTGTTTTTAAAGAAATACAAAAAATACACTTTATTAAAAAATGTGCCTATATTTTCAATGATTTTTTAATCATGATATGTATTTTATAGAACATTAATATTAATATTTTCAAAAATTAATCACGATAAATATTATTTAAATTATATTATACTAATTTTAGGTCATATTACCACTCCAACGACCTTGTTTCAATTAAAAAATACTTAGGAAAATTTTCACAATAGTCACGTTACTTTTTTAACGGTTGTATTACCTCCTATAAGTAAAATTACATTATTTAATTAAACATTCACTAGAACTTATATCAAGGTTATATATTCTGATTTTTTAAAAATATTTATTTTTTACAAATATTTGTTTTCATTTCAATAGTTTTGTTTGTGAGAAGGTTGATTCTAGTAGATCGTGGTGATCAAAATTTTACAATAGTTTTTTTTATTTTGTATTTGTTGTACACATGTATAAGTTGAATTTTTAATTGCTGAAATCATTACAAAATGAAAAAATAATAATTAATTAAATAATGTTTTGTTTGGTATTCTATGTGCTTTATATGTATAATATGTAGATTATACAACACCAATTTATTTCATAAAAAATATTATTTATAAACTCTTTCTTATTACAATTTTGGGTTTGGAAATACCTAATTATTTGATTAAATAACTATTGTTCTATTGGAAATTTCACCATTTTTTAAAATTATGGTTGGATTGAAAAGGCATAGATTCACAATTTCGGTTGGGAAAATGACTATTTGGGATATTTTTGAAACGATTTCTAGGGAATTTCTAATTACAGAATCAAGAGACTCTTTAAATTGAGAGCATTGATAATTAAAATTATATTAATAAGATCATATTACATTATTCATATGGATTTGAAAATGATGTTCAGTTTGAGTTGGTAAAGAATAATTTCTAGATAACATCTCTATAATCATGTTGGTGAGATCACACAATTGATTATCCTGTAAACCATTATCTGATTTAGAGTAAGATACATTCATGTCCAATTAGAAATTAATTAATCACCTATTAGAATGCTTTTCGGGATTTTAGTCCATGTTTTACATGAATTCCCCAGTATAATTGTAGTCTTACCCACTAACGATCCTCATGTATCCATATCTATTATACTTATATCCACTAAGAGTAACCCCTCATAAAAATATTTAATGGAGACCTTATCTAAATTTTTGTGATGATGTATGATTAATAATAGTTTCTTAAATCTCTCTCGATAATCGTGAAATATCTATCATTATAGCTACCTAATGACACAAATTTCACTCCTAAGTAACACAATCCTAAAATATGGGAAATATTTGTCTTATAAAATAATTTTTTTAGATTCAAAATCACTATAGATGTATATTATGAATAGTAAATCCACACCACATATTCAAATACTTAGAAAAATGGAATTCTATTATTTTCATTTGGTCCTCTCTACCTTCATGGGATTTTATAATAATATATACCATATGAAATTATTATATGTTCTTGTGTTGGTCATCACCCAATAGCCCCAGAAATTTATGTTTATGATTAATAATTCATGACCTAAGATAAAAATGTATAATATTAGGGTATCCTACGAAATTTTGATTATTTTAATCACCATGAGTAGTTAATTCTTTCATGGTCAACATTTTAGCCTTTTTTTTAGTGTTTTTTATGGAATCTGTTCTTAGGATTATTTTTGAGGTTTAATATTTTTAGGAATTATCAATTCCAATGACTTGTTTATTTTTCCTTATTTTTTACCTAAAACAAGCTAAAATTTATATCTATAGAGTTTTTATATTTTTCTCTCCCATAAAAATAAATTGTTGAAATTTTTTATTTTAAACATTATTTTCGCAACTAGATTAATTTTTTTTGGTATTATATCATTTTTATTTTTTAAAAAATCCATATGAAATTCACAAAATATGGTACCATTATATCACAATTTAAATAAATTGTTCATGATTTTCAAGGGAATTTTTATAGTAAATTAAACCACATCTCATTTTTCCTAAATGAAAAATTATGGAAATAAAATTTAGGAAATACTTAAGAAACATAGTATATAAAATAAAAGGAGTGTTAAATTCTCTAAATCCTATTTTTTCATTATCTATTCAGTATTTAAAAAGGATTTCACAATAATGACTCTTTCACACCATTAACTATGATATCCAATAATGTATCAAATTAAAATTAAAATATTGAGGTCTGTTACTAGAATCATATATACTAATATCAAAAAGAAATATGGAGTTAGTTGAACATAATGATTGCAATGCAATAATACACATATGAGAACTCACTATAATCACTTCCCTTGATCATGAAACATTAAATTTATGAAGTGAGAATCATATTCAAAATCCTACTTAAGTTTAATTTTCAAAATAAATTCTCCGATCAGCACACTAAAATCATAGGTTGATCAGAAATTCAATGAAAGGAAGGTGAAATCTAAAACTTATTTTAAATGAACATCAAAAATCAATCGAAATTTAATGATTATATATCAAGATAAAATTGAAATTAAATTCAAATAATAAAATTGAGAGATAAGTCACCAAAATATTCTACTAGCTTCAACAATTAATAAATAAAGATGGTCATGATTGAAGAGAAGGGGGAATATGCACTCTTCGTTTTTATAGATTAAGGTTGTAGAAATTTCACCCCCTTAGACTCTCTAAAAATCATCTCATCTCTAGATAATGAATAATCTCTATTTCTTGATTTGTGTGTTGTATCCTTGTCTCATGTATTTCCATGAAATAAAATATATGATTCTTCCTTGAAAAAATTGTAATGATGCATCTCATATTTAATGGATTTAAAAAAAACTCATATGATTCCATATTGTATGATTTCTATGATAACCATCACCCCTATTAAACATGCCTAAATACCCCAACTACGCATGATAGAACTAAATTCACATGATTGTCCTGCAAAAAAATTAATATGGTCACCTCTTATGATATTTTAAATCTTTATCATCCTCATCATCAATCTCAGTAAACTTTTCTAGGGTGCATCATAAGTTTTATTACCTTAAACTATCACCAAAATTTCCACTTTCTAATAAACAGCCTAGATTGAAACTAATTTCTTCATTCTCGAAAAATACTCACATGAAAACAATAAATGCAATTTAACCCTATAAAATAAGTACTCATAATATATATTCATAATTATAAAATGAATGATCACCTAGTGGGCATCATTCAATGCTTCCACATCCATAACATTTATAAACATTAATACCCTAACATCCTCTCAATTCTTCCCTAACAATATATGACTATCATAGTGAATAAAAACATTGTAAATCATAAATATTCAAGATCCATAGAATATATAATATTCCATATATTATGACAACATATAATTATTCCATAATTAAACCTCATACTCTACTTGGATCATCCTTCATTTGAATATTCACCCTTGATGGAGTTTCAAAATCTATTATACTACTCCTTTTACCCTAAATGAAGCTATTGATATCCTTGGAATTGAGTTTTATGAATATATTTATCGATATGATAAATCCACAGAATCATCTAACTCCCATTCAATTATTTCTCGACCCCTAATATTTTTAACAAATTTGAAACATAAAGTGTCAGATGAATATTTTATAGGGTACCACCCCGATATACTTTCAAAAATACAATAACAAAAAACAATAGTTATCGATCCGTTATCCTCACCTTTATCTTGTATTTGAGATATTATTAGCTTAATCCTAAGAATATACTGTAACCCATGATTCATTAATGTGGCGATCCTTTATGGTTCACGGTAAAGATCTAGGATGGACCTCATTCTTTATCTTACTAAGAATATGTCGATGTCAACACCATTAAATAGTTACCAGTTTCAATCGATAAGGCTAATTAGGTTTTAAACCTACCAAATTAGAGATTCCATTAAAAGGGTTATATTTTTGTTGATGATCAACAATATCTATTTTTGAAATGAAATATAATCATATTTGACTAGTTTTTTTCATGGTTGATGGATTTCAAAGGGCGTGGTCAGTTTCTTTAGGATTTTCTCGTATACTCTTCTTTTCTATGGTCGATGGATTTGTTGTTCCATTAATGGGTAGGAAGGACGTTGTATCTTATTTGTTTTTTAATTTTCTATAACCAATACACCCCAGCATGACCACAATCAACATTCACATGGTCAACTATAAAAAAATTGTTGTTAGTTAGTTACCTTTATTCTGGTGAGCCTTCATTGGCACAATTGATTCAGTAGGAAAGTAGTGAAATTACATTGAAAAAAACTTGTACCCCTATAAAAAAACCAATGAGTCAAAATAACATTTAAAATAATAATAAAATTAAAAAAATATTATAATTAAAATTCACTTATATTTATTTTAAAATTATTAACATAAAAAATCAACTAAAAATATTACAAAATAAATTGAAAATATAATTAAAATTATTTAATCATTTAAATGTTGATAAATTAAAATTAAAATTAAAATTTAATAAATAGACTAATAGATTAATGGATAAAATGAATAAATATCTAATTCATAGAACTAAAAGATAATCAAATACAAAGTCTAGTTATAATAAAAAAAAAATATTATTAACTTATGTTAGCTTACTAAATCTTATAAAAACATATAGACAATATGTGAATAATTTATATAAGTATATATAATTAAACTATAATAATACAATAAATGATATAGAAAAATAACTTATATAATGGTTACATCATGGTACAACAATCACATCCCAAGTATATAAATCAACTACAATAAATGACTGAGGGAATTTGTTTCCATTAAATCCTTGGGTTCCCCCTATAGTTAAATTTAATATTAATTTGGGAAATAGTTGGATTTATTTACTCATACCCCCAAATCAATTGAAAGGTATGTGAGGTTTCATTGAAACAACCAAATCAACCTATAAATTTCTTATTTTTTGGGAATGAAAATTCTCTTCCAATGAAAATTAATTCTATTTTGAGGGTTTTACTAACTAAATAGAAGTAAAGTCTACCTAAAATGGTTTGGGAGAAACTAAACATTGAATACATTAATTTTTTGGGAATTTACAAACATATTTTCTAAATTATTCACTATTATTTGTCAAAATATTAAAGTAGGTTTTTTAATAGAACTCATACATGGTGCTTCAAATATTTTAATAAACCCATATTGAATGGACATAACTGAGTCAAAATAATTAAATAACCAACTCTAATACAGCCTTAACAATATATTTATACACCAATGGGGGTCACCATGTGGTAAAATAGTTGTTTTTGTTAGGAAGCATTATGGAAAAATATTCATTTTCATGTTTTATCGATAAGGTTGTTTAGTTCATCAATGCCCTCACAACCCAATAGTTGAGATATTTTAGTGATATATTTTCATGAATTGAATAATGGATTATGATACATCCTCATAAATAATTATATGAGGATTCCCTACTCATCATTCAAACTGAAAAATCATATTCAATATTACGAAACTAGTGATATGGAGTTGGAAGTGGTAATTTTAACAGTAAAAATATGGAGGAATTGTTTTTATTATTTAATAAGATATATATATATTGATAAAATATATATATATATTCACAAAAATTAGAGAAATATTAAAAAAAGTTTATGGTTATAGTTGATTAAAGACTATGAATTTTCCATACACTACACCTTGTGATGGTGAACATGGTATTTGATGCCCTTAATTGAAAGGAATATGTTAGTTTTTCATTGTTGATAATTGAATGAAATATATTTCTTATAGATTTTTATAATATAGATCTTTAAATCCCAATGATTTGTGATAGATTATATATTTTTGAGATGAATGTTAAATAGTGCATCAATGTGAGTTTTAAATAGGTGTAAATGAAATATATAGAATTGTAGAAGAAGGTAGAGAAAGTTCCCACGTTAAACCATTGATGATATGTAATGATAAGGTTCATTAATGCAATATGTTTTCTTTGAAAACTAAATATGAAAAAACATATTTTTATGAAAATAATTGTTCATCATTCTCTATACATCCATGAATTATGAAGATATATATAGATTTGAAAAAATATTTCTAGTGGGACATTATGAATGGGATTTTAAATAGTATATATCACGATTCACATCATAATATCTTGTTAAGGATGTGAGATACAAGTATAATGGGATATGATAAACATTACCTATAAAAAATGTAAAATAAAAAAAACATCACCACCATTTATGTGTAGGACACCATAGGAAAATTAAAGGGAATAATTCTTTTGGGGATATTATCAGCCACATTATAAAATTAGCACATTTCATTACTATTATTAATGATCTATCACTTGATAATATTTCCCAATTATACATTAGGGATGTGGTAAGGTTTCATGAAGTTCCACTCTTTATACTATTTTATTGACATACAATTATTACGTCAATGTTATGGATACATATTCAATATGTTCTGAATACACAGTTGAACTTTCACTCCACGTATTATCCTTAGAAATATTTTCATTCCGAAAGAACCATTTATACTCTATAAGATATGATGACATGGTACTATTTTTATTTCAAAGGTATTAGATATTAACACATTATTTTGGCATAGTTTTCCATGAGAAACATCTTTCACCCAATTCTTTAGACGTATCCTTATGAATCCTTTTATATATGAAAGTGAAAAACTCCAATGTTCTAGAATGATGTTGTTGAAAAAAAGATATTGATAAATGAACAAGATTATGAAATTATATAGAAGGATATATCTATTCATAAGAAAATTATGGAAGATTATATATTATATAAAATATACACTAACAAAAATAACCATGTGGTAGAAATGGAAGTATTTGAAAATGTATTCTTATAAATACCTCATTAGAAGAGGATGATGAGGTTTATAATGATGGTAAAATTGAACCCAAGAAATATCATTCCCCCAAAAAATATTGATTTTATCGGAATTTTTTCTTATCCCATAGTTCTTTCCCTGGATATCTCTAAATTAGTAGATACGTTCTCTGTATTTCAATTGAGGAAGTGTATACCATATTTTAACATGTACAAAACTAAGAGGCCTTACCAATAGGCCTTGATTTATTTTATGTGGAACAATAGATAGATATAATATATCAATGAAAGAGTATTCTATATAGGTAAACCACTCCCCTAGTTAATTTTTTATAGAGAAACCATAAATTTGAGGAATCTACATTGAATCCTAAGGATGTATTGAGTTGAATTATCCTTAGTTGTTTGTATGAGAGTGATGAAAAATTAATGGAAAATCATATATTGTTGGTATAATGTAACATCTAATGATTTTATGATATATTTATCATTAAATTAGTTTGATTCCTTTAATTTATTTTTTAAGGGCGATGTCCAGTCTAGAGAGGCCAATAAACATTTTTTACAATGTAATTGAGATATATGTGTATTAAAGAGGGGATTTTTCTACAATCCTTGTGAAAAAGTGAAATTGGAAAGATTGGGAATGATATAACTATGTGATCCCATTATTGTTTCTTCTTTTTTATGTCCCATTCAGCACCATGATAACTTCTCAATAGGCATGGGTGATAATAAATTTGAAATTATCAAGGAATGAGAGGCATTCCATAGACATTAATATTAGTTTCTAAGACAAATGGATCACAACACTATGAATATCATGGAAAATTATGTTGTGTTCGATGTCAAGACAAATGTTATTTTATTCCTTTAGTATGGAAAAATATATTTCATTTATAACATTAGACATTTCAACACCCAGATAAGTGGAGGTACCACAATAACCATAGTAACATCCCAGGACCCTTCCATTGTGGCTGTGAGATATCTAACCACAACTTATGGGACCTAGTTTTTCTTTTGAACCCCCATCAACATTAATTTTGACATATCCCTAGAAAAGTGATTTCTTGATGACCATGATGAAAACCAATGGCTATTTATTGTTTCCTATAATTCCATGTTTCCATAGGACCATGATGATATGGACATAATTATCATATTTTTGAATAAGGATGATTTTAGACTCTTGGTTTGTAGTGATTAGACACACTAGTGCAGTATGAATGTGAAAAAGGGGACTGATTTTCTATGATAGAGTTATGCCTATTCCAGATAAGGTTCATCACTTCTTCATCAGATCGTATATATAGGTTCCTCAGTTGAGGTGAAAGGTATATAGAAATGCAGTGATGTAGGAGAGAAGCGAGATTTTTAATACATGTAAAAGGGACTTCAACGTTATCATGAAGTGATCTTTATATATGCAAGGTAGTAGAATAATAAATGAAAAGGTGTAATGAATTTTATCTATGTTAACTGTAGAGTCAACACCTTAAGGAAAGGGAAATTACAAAAGATTGCAAGAAATCATTAGATGGAATTATTTTATGATAAATCCTCCACATGAAATTATATTTATGAGGTTATATAAAAGGTTTGTAATGGTATTTAATCTAGGATAATAATTGATTTAAACAATAAAATTAGAACTATAAATTTATTTGGAGTTATTAATTCATGTCTGGGATAATTCCCAGATCAATATTCCCATATTTAAAGTAAAGAAACAATCGATTATTCGTGTGTAATATTCATCAATAAACTATATATTTGGATTATTTATAAAATTATTTATGGACACATTAGGGTTCGATGGAGTTTGATTAACACCGACCATAGAAATTAGAGGGGTGCCCAACCAATTATCAAGAAAAATGTTTAGATAATACTCCCACTTAGAATATATATGGAATGAGAAAATATATTGGAAAATAAAGATTTGATTTCAAGAAAAATAGAGGAGTCCATATAATGATTTATTAATAAATTTTGTTTATCAGTAAATCTAACTCTAATAAATTTAAGGGATTTCGTGAAAACTTTAAGAATATTATCAGTGAATATGGATTGTGAAGAATCATTGAAAAACTTGACTTTTTTTTATTCTTATAGCACCAATTTCTAGTGGATTACAATAATTGATCTAATGGACAATGAACATTTTACTCTCATGAGTATTAACACTGCAGAAAAAATTCTTCTTTAATTTCACTCTTTATACATAACATCGAGTTAAAAAACCACAAAATAATATTGTATTATTATTATTAAGTTTTTTGGTTATCACGTAGTTGATGTATTGGAGTGTAGAAAAATGGACATATAAATTATAATTTCTTTTACATATGTATACAATGAATTCTTAATTTATCGATGGTTTTGAACAGAAAAAACAATTTGAATTTAAAAATGAGATGTTTTCATAATATTTTTACATAGGATATGTGTTTTATCTTGATAAATTATGGTAATATATATCTACAAATGATTTAAATATAACTATTAGATAATATTACAAATAAAAAAATTTGACATTCATTTAATAGTTATCACTGGGAAAGAAATGAGAATAATTTTTATTCATAAAATGATTTTTTTTTTCAAAAACTATTTTTATTCTATTTTGTATTGTTATACTAGAATAAATTTTATACACATATATAAATTCAATTAGAAAATACGGATTCAATATTTTAAATATATATAAAAAATTCTGTTAATGAGCATAGATTATTTGTTTCTAATTAAAAATAATAACTGAGGTAATAATTTGTTACTGTAGAAAATGAAAAAAGGGTTAAAGTGGGGGGTTGAACTATAAAGATATGTGTTAAAATGATGTAAAAAATAATCCATTTAATATTCTATATGTTTATTTAGATATTATATATTTATATCCAGAAACATGGACCAATTTGGATCTTATTTATCTGAAGTGGAACTTTATTATATTTCAATATTCATAATAATTTATGAATGCACTCCTCTCACTTATAAAATGACACATCATATCGTCTCTTATCCACACTAAAGGATCCTTTTAGTATGACCAAGATCTACTCAAGTACTCTTATAACAACCTTATATATGTCTTTGAGGTTCAATTATTCCCAAAACACCCATCAATGAATCCTTAACATTATTTTCAATGGAGGATACCCAAAGAGGAGGTTTGTGTTCTTGATGATCATTTTCTTGACAGCGTTTTATTTAACCTCCATGAAATTTAATATATACATGTTAAAATTATGTAATATATATTAAATATTATTTAACACTTTTATATTAATGTTAAATCATTTTTATATCTCCTTCCCATCTTTTCAAAAAGAATAATGTCAATCATGAGTGAATATATACTACCAAACCATGAAACAATGAGATTTGTATTCCATTTATTAGTTGAATGGATATTAATAAGGATATATTTAATTAAAATATATGTTATTTATGATAAAATTATTATTCTATAATTTTAAAAAAAATCTCTTTCATTTTTTCATCCTTC
Source organism: Viscum album (assembly GCA_963277665.1). Taxonomy (NCBI): domain Eukaryota; kingdom Viridiplantae; phylum Streptophyta; class Magnoliopsida; order Santalales; family Viscaceae; genus Viscum; species Viscum album. The sequence goes on from OY728155.1 coordinate 733,935,107, forward strand.
AAAAATTACAAACGTCATTCATGCGTAGAGCAAACTATAATCTACACAAAGTGATGTAATTCATTTTTATACAACACATTATAAACACGGTCATAAAAGTGTATATATTTATTGAATATGATACCAATGTCTATATTATGATTATATATATATGATGAAACTACGGAAAAGGTTAAAGGAAAGGAACCGTCAAACTGAAACATGCATGGAAATCGGACTATTTTCACCCAAATTTTCATGGTACTGAGGAATTTTTAACAAAATGATAATTAGAAATAATAATGGAATGATATATATATATATATATATATAATTTTTTATTAAAATAGATTTTAAAAGAAGTATAAAAAATATATATTAATTATATAATTTCTTTAGTTGTGTGATGTTATTTGAGACTTTATGTAAGGGTTTATGTTACAATTTCATTTCTTTTCAGGATTTCCTATGTTAAATATACATTTACAGAAATTATATAATACTTATATGGTAAACCCAATATATTTTATTATACAATATTTATTTCTGGTCTTTTCAAAATTTACTTTCTTTCTACTCTCTTCAGTATATAAGAAGATTGGGATACTTTTTAAAAAAAAGTCTACATCATTTCCTCTTTAGTCGATGATAATTTTTTTCCATGTTCATATTATTTAAAATGTTTTCAAGAAATTAATAATATACGATAACATAATTATTTAAAATAATTTTCAACAATTTTTAGAATTATTTTCAAGGTTTTGAAATGAATATTCTTATTTTTTTCGAATAAGGTAATTTTGAACATTTTTATGAGTGGGAATGAAATCAATGCCTTAATTTTTACCCCAAAGTTAAATTTAATTCCATTATTATCATTTATTTATTTCAAGAATACTTTTAAATAATCCATTTTTTTAAAAAATAAATGAATTTTTATCAATATTAGGGAAATTATTAGTTTCAATGATACGGAAGGAAAAACAATATTTTCCGCTATTTTTAATGAAATGTTCAACTAAAATTTTAATGGTGTTTTTATCAATTTCAACATACTTTGATATTAATTATTATAATATAAGGATATGATATCATTATAACATGATTGTTATTTATTTATATTTATTATGATTTTCTGAGGATGAAATTTGTAAGGAATTTGTTTTTTTTCACCTATATGGTTTTGATGCACTACTGAATTTTATTATGATCTTCCATGTGAATTATGTATTATATTAATTATATTATGGGTAATTATATTAAATAAATATAATGGATTATGAATTATTTATGTCTTTTGAGATAATATGGACATGAATGAGGAGTGGACTATGTTTAGTAATGGACTATATACAATTTGATACTCTTGGCAGTCAACCTTGAATATAGAAACGATGGAATGGGTGGTAAACCCAATCCAATATAGAAAATCCCTTATTAGGATATTCATTATTAAAATCCTTGAATAGTGATATTATATTATAATCTTGTGATTCTACAAAATAAATCTGATGGCATGTTCTAAGGTCATAGCCATAAACAATTTATATATTGAATCATTAAAAAATAATTATCATTTTTTTATTTTGTTGATCTTTTTAGTTAATAGTTGTGATGAATTATCTCATAACACTTTCATAAAAAACCATAAAATAAAAAGTGGGAACATCCACTTGGTACATATTTTTATAAAAAATAATAAAAATTTAATATAGAAAATGTTCATTTCATGAAAAAATTTAATTCGTTTCAACATAACTTATTCATTGTTCTTACTCATCCTTAAACCCTATAACAAAAATTTAATTATCAACAATAATAATAAATATCTCAGTAAGTGGGTTATAATATGAAATAAATAAACTTTTGGTCTATTTTAAAACAATTATATCCTAAAAGAGATTTTTCCAATTTGAGATAAAAAATTATTAGTCAAGAAATAATATTTACTGCCTTTTTTTTCAAAAAACACATACTAAGAATAAATAAAGTAATGATAATAATAATTAAGGTTTCATAAAAAAATATTTCAACTAATAAAAACATTTTTCTTAAGAACATACACTTTTCTGATAAAATGGAATAACCATTCCATTAATAAATTGCATTTACATACCTTTTGAAATTATCTGATTTCCGTGAATAATCATTAGAAAACATTGAAAAATAATATACATATATTTGGAAATTATTTCCATTTCAATTTCACAATCACTCTTAGTAATGGAATAACTGAATTAGTAAATCCCAATAATCCTTAATGAGAAGCTTAAGAGGCTTACTCTGTCCCATTACTTACGACGTTGGTGAGATATATCAGGATGACTTATCATCTTAATCTATATCAAGAAGACTCAAAATGATAATAAATTTCTTATATTTATAATATAATTCTAAATTATTAATGTTTTAATTTTAATCATCACATTCATAAAAAAATTCCTTATATTCATAAGAAATATTTTGGTTTATCTAAATATATAATGAATTTAAAACCCTTGGATGAAAATACCCATAACATTGGGAAGGAGGGTTTTTCCTTAAAAAATATTGTTATGTTTTAAGTGAAAATAAACATCAAATAATGGGTGTGGAGGTGGGAAAATCGTTGAAAACAAATAAATTAATAAATAACATTCATTTTATCCTTTTGTAAAAACAATATATAAAAAAAGATCATTTGAAATTCTATTAAATGAAAGTAAAAAGTGTAAATTATATGTCATTCATATCCAAAGAAATACATCAATAAAAAATTAAATAAATATAATTGGAATTTAAAAAGTAATAAATTAAATCGGTAAAAATTTTAAATTATTTTTTTAAAGTAATGTGTCTCTTACCTAGAGTCTGGATCATTACATACATTCTTTATCGTACTGAATAATAAAATAATATTAATCTTTTTACATAAATTAGATATTATTTCATGTTTATTTTTCCTTTTATTTTATTTATTCCCATGTTATATATAATTAAATTATCAATTTAGTTTATGTTATATTTTTATGGTATTTAGCTAATAAATCCAAAATGAGTTTGGTTAGTTGGATATTGTCAAATTGTTCATTATTCCATAATTTATAGAATAATAAAAATGTATTAATAATAATTTTTATAAAAAAATATACTTTTAAATCCTACTATAAATGATGGTTATGAAAAATAAAAAATCTTACAAAAATTGGGACAACAGTTTGTATGTACACATGAGTAAAGTTTCTGTTTTACGTAACACATGATTAAAAAATTTAATGTATATTTTTTTATTATATAATTATTATTATATCATAAATATCATTTTTCTATTTATATAAACTTTAATATAATATATATTTGATTTCTTCACGAATAACAAATCACATCGCTCCGTAGAGGTGGTAATCCATATGTACGTAAAAATGATGTTATCATATTTAAGTGGATGGAATGGTAAAAAATTAATTTATATATTATCTTTATATAATTTAAAATATCCTGATAATATGATATGTATACATTAAATCTATATTTATAATTATTCATGAGTGGTAGTAATGGAAATTGAATTTCATCATTTCTCTTGGCAGTAGTCTATCTAATTTACCAATGGTGGTTTCATTTCCCATTTGATTGAATGAGAGATAAATATAGTTTTTAAAAAAAGAATAACAATATATCAATGTATTTTAGAAACATATTTTGAAAATTCATCACATTTAATAATATATTATGGATTTATAATAAGAAAGAAAACAAACACGCACAGTTAAAAGATATACATATTCTTTTGAGAACCTCATGTTCTTGTACACATTAAGACCTCATGGATTATATTAGGCACCAAATAATCCCTCTAGAATATGTGGATGTATTATAGGAAAGTATTTGGGTATGAATATATTTGTCTATTGATCTAACAAGGTATGAGGATGTGAGGATATGGGGTACCTATTTATCAGTGAGGGGAGGGGAACTCATTGAATTACTTAATTTATTAAATTTATATAAATTTAATTTCAAAGATAACATGTAAGAGTTGAAATATTTAAAAATAATTATGACTATGATTCTAATTAATATCATAAAATAAAATTTCATCATTTTAAGGTTCTTTATACACCGCTCTTCTTTTCTTAAACCTAGTTAGCATTTTATATGATTACCCCAATATCAATTTTTTTTATAATTTAGTGGTTAAGAATGTTACTATAAAAGGGAAATACCGTATATGGAAAATGTTTTATATTTGAAACCATATAAAACTAACTTGGAAGAAAATAATTTTTTAATTTTTATATAATTTAATAGAGTATTTTCTATTTTAAAATAACATTAATGTAATTTCAAAAAATCATTTAATTTGTTATTAAATTCATAAAAATAAAATTTAATTATGTTATAGATATTTATAAAGTCCAGAGTATTTTTTATTTAACTATAAAATATTTGGTACATTAAAACCCTACAACAAAATATTATATTTATATTTTTAAATAATTTAAATGATTTTTTCTAGTGCTCGCACTAGCACGACATCAACATTGAATAAGAATTTAATCTAATTATTTCATCATGAAAAATTAAAAATAACACAATATCATAATAAATAATTATTTATGTTAAAATAAATTTTATTATTGATCAAATATTTATATTTACTCACGTCTATGTCCTAAAATGTTATTTAATTTGTTATTTTAATTTCTCTTTCATTGTACAATAATTTTCATAATTCATTTCTTATATAAAACCAAAATTCATATATATAAAATAAACAAAAAAAAAATTCATTATACAAGTAAAAAATATAAATAAAACAATTCTTACATCTAAAATATTATCATTCGTTCTCCAAATTTTACATTTCTATTGATGCCCAAGTACTACATCGGCACAAGAAAATTACATTCACATTAATTAAGAAATATATTATAATTTAAATTTTTTGAATTATTTTTAATTTTATTTATATTATATATTCATCAATGGATTATGAAATATGTTTAATAATTTTTTATATCCTATTTTTTTAGATATCATAAAAGATAATGTATTACAAAAAATTTATATATTTTTTATTATTCAAGTAACAATTAACCTCTTAAAAAATTATAAAAAATCCATCCTAAGATAAATTAGAATGGATGAGTCTAAAATATAAGTCAATTTTATAATATTAATTTAAGAAAAGTGACAAATATTAATTTTAATATAAATACCAAAAACACAATGGAAAATATTTATTTTTGAAAAATGTCATTAGAGACAAGAAGTAAAATTATACAAAAATCATGTATATTGATGATTCCAATGTAATTAACTAAATTATTATAATTAAATAATAATTATTTTCATTTTATATAAAATTTAAACCATAAATATACTTTTAATTGAAAAGTTATTAAAATCTTAAAAAAATGTCATTTTTTATATTCATTGTAAAATCATTCTTTTATTAAAAATCCTAAAAATTATCTATAAGATAATTTTGATACAATGATTTAATAATTGATATAATTTTTTATAATACCATTTATAAAATTTCATGAAATTTATTATAATATTAAATCCGAAAATGGACTACAGACCATTTTCTAAGGAAAATAATTTTTAAAACAATAATGACTTTGCTAAATATTGAGTGTTTATTTCTTAAACATTTATCGATAAATTATTATTAATTAGTAAATTTCTATATATTTCATAATTTAGTTACTTATATTCATACCTTTTAATAATATATATATTCTATTATGCTCAAATTTAAATATTTTATAGTTCGTTTATGTTCATTGTTTTAGGTGTTATAAACTATCAAACATGATTTTATCTGTAAATCATATGAAGCCACATTATCAAAAAATTTAATAAACTACATCATTGAAATTTTATGTTCATCTTAGTATTATAGGGTTTTAGGTTTGAAAATATCATTTTAGAAAAACCACATCATAGAAATGGTTAATAAAAAGTACTCTTGAGAAGAGGGAGAGGGAAATATTAAGGTCATCTTGAATAACACAAAAATATATTGTCAAATTAGTGAATATTAATGGGAAGTCAAAATTTTGACATTGATAAAAAAATAATGTCAAAATTATAATGGAGGCTGACAAGGAAAACATATCATAAGAAAGTGAATGGTAATGAAAAAATCAATGAGACAAAATCAATGACGTGTGAAAAAGTCCATCGATTAATCATAATTGAAGGTAATTGGATAACATTTTTTTGTTCATGATACTTTTCCCATTGTTTAGGAATTACATTACATCCTCTATTAAAAAATAATAAAATATCCTTACTTGAAAATAATAATTTCATCTTTTAAACATTTTCCACCGAAATCTCTTATTTTTTCTAAACAATAATTTTTATGATGATGATTTAATACCAGCAGATCTAAAAAAATTTCTAGCAGACCCCATGATCCCTAAAAAAAGCACACTATATCCCACCTATATTTAGACATAAATAAAAAACAAAAATTTTAGAACAAGATAATATAATATCCAAAATATAAAACCATTCATATGAAACATTAATCACTAACATTCAGAAATTACACCCAATTTTTTTCTTATATCATTCCACAAATAACTACCCCTAAAATCATACAAAAAATCCTCGATGAGGTATAAAAACAAAAAATTAAAGAGGATAGATTATATAATCTTAAAAAATAAGCATAATATATATATATATAAATATAAATTACATTAGTCACTCATAGTCCATATTAAAATTGAATATTCCTTAATCATATAATCTATAATAGTTACTAATATTTTCAATAAATTACTAGTATTACAATAATAATAAATTATAATCATATGTAATTCCAGATTATAATTTTTATTTTATTCCTTAATTTTAAAACCCATATTAAAAAAATGTATTTCGGTTTATCTTAATCGAATTGTTTTTCCAAAATATTGAATTTCCCCAAAAATAACATCGATCACTAAGTCTCTAAAACACATTTCAATCCCATGGTAATAAATATGATAAACCATATATTTCACAAATGTATTAACATTTTAATCCAAAATTACCTTAATAATCATAATATTAAATAATGCATTAAACCCAAAGGATATATCATACATTTTATCATATATCAAAAATAATTTAATAGCATTATTAAAAAAATACTTCATGTAAAAAAACCTGACACACCTAAGGGTTACATATACCTCAACCCAATTAAATTCCACCCAAAATATTATCAATCACATTAAAATTATATTACTTAAAACCTCAAAAGGTGTTTTCAATACATTGAATATATGTTCAAAATTTAACAAATAAACCAATAATTTTATCTATAAAACTAAATTTTACCTCACATGATGTCATCACAATCTCCAAAGTTATCTAAACTTGAATCAAAATCGACTCTAATGACCCAACCTAAAATTTTATGAAAATTTAATATTTTGAAAATAATTAAAATTTAATTTAAGGATAATTTCATATTATTATTTTAAATAAATAGTTCCTAACTTTTACTTAAGAAATCCATATAATTCAAAATGTACAGTTCTACTCATTAACAATTTCTTAATAATATAAATCGTTTATATTGAAAATCATTTTTTCATAAAAATCTTCATGGATTTCAACAAAACTTCTTATTTATTATTTCTCATCCATTAACCCTATGAAAAAAAATTTAAAATGTGGGATGATAAAAAAATGTTGAGTAAGGGATATAGAAAAATAAAAAAAAATATGTTAGTTAATTTTAAAACAATTAGATTATGTAATATAGTTTTACTTTCAAATAATAAACATTGATATAAACTAGTAATATCTCATGAAACTAGGTTAACTAAAAAAATTATTTCATAAAATAAATTATAATAAAAAAGGAATAATAGTAATCCTAAAGGATTATTAGAAAAACAGGAGAACCCATAAATAAATTTTTTTTCTGAAAAATGTACATGTTAACCCTAAAAGGTTATAATAATTCAAATAAAACAAAATATCATTAGGTTAACTTTTGAAAAAACTTGACTTACCTAAAAACTCATTAGAAATAATAGAAATTTTTTGTAGGTAATTTTTGATTTCATTTTCAAATTTCTATTATAATCACACTTACAAATGTAATAACCTACCCTACAAATTTCAATATTCTATTAGGAGAAACCTAACAAGAAAATTACATTCCATTAAAAAGTATATTGTAGTGATATATTAAGGTAACTCATAATCATTATATTATTATCACCAATGATCATTATAAAAGGATCACTCATCCTCATAATGAATTATCAAGAACCTTAACATAATAATAACGCATTAAATAATTCATTTTCATCATCAAACTCATAAATATATTATTTTCACCTACAAGGAAAAAAAATATGTATATCTGAATATTTATTCCATTTTAAAACATTTTTATGATAATTATATTAAATAAATAAATGGTTTTTATTTACAAAAAACCTGAACTATTGTAAATAATAAAAAACAATAAAAAAAATATAATAGAGAATGAAAAAATATTCACTCTGAATATAATAAACCAAATTATCCAATTATTTATTTTTTTCGAAAAAATTCTTTAAAAGGATTATTTTTAATAGATTTTGATAAAAACCAAAGGTTTCCTTTATTATTAAATATTTTTTATAGCTTATTTCAAATTCCCTATCTCAAGACCATGACCCTCTCACATGCATCATTCACCCAGAACTGATAATCTCTAGTGGTTTAAAAAACTCACTGATTCAAAACCACTTACTCTACCAACAATAACTGAGTGTGCTTCAAAAGGTCCACTATTTTCATTTCTGCTCCAACCAAATTCATGAATTCAGTGATAACTAGGTATAACACCTAATTGTACCTACCCTTTGATACCAAATATACTACAACATACTATCTCTCTATCTTCTTTCCATTTATAATACTTCATACATATTCGTGTTCCTCACCCTGTGGCATACCATGTATACCCTTCCTATAAGGATACCACCCAAGTAAACTCTTGAATCGAAACTCATGTATCCTAAATCACATCCCATACTCATAGTATGACTCATAACCACTAGAAATATCCTTTTTCACTACCATTACCCAGTCTCAACAACTAACAAATCCTTCCCATTTTAAAACTAACCACATGGTAGAAATAGTAGCATATAACTTCTGTTTCACAAAATAAAAGGCATCCAACATGCCAAAACCCCAAACCATGTTTCAATCTTCGTGCATAGATTTCAAAATACCAAAGTATCCACTCATTCATAACTTTCTTGAAGGCACATCAAACTCAGATGACCCCTCTCATGGGTAACATATTAAAATCAAAATCACTAACTCACAAAACTGGAGTAACATCTAAAAGGTCAAAAGGTTCTCACACCTAACTATATTGATCAAGTCTCACATAAAATACTAGTTCTATCCACCTTTTTCCATCCCATGTCACATAATCAATGACTCAAAGGTTGTAAAAAACGATCTTGTCTGTTCATCACATAAAATCAATATGTCAAAATACACATATTAATAGTATCAAAAATGGAATACATCACATTCCAATCCAACCTCCCAAAACTAGAGCAGCCATCCTAGCTAATCATTTCCACATCAGACTAGTACCTAGAGGACCAGGTCAAACAACTAATCCAAAAAAATATGACCAACCAGATTTTAATGGTCACATACTTACACCAAGATGACCCATCAGGGTCATTGAAACTACTTTGAATGTGTAAAACATTGACATCCACTTCTTCATGTGTCACAATATATATATACTTAAATTTCATTAAAAAATAGATCCATATAAAAGTTAGCATAACTGAGTTTAATTCCAAAAATTAATTACATAATAAAATTTAGTTTTAGTAGTTTTCTAAACATTAAACATCTGTAATCTAGTCATCAGAAAAACATAAAAAAATAGCAAGAATATAAAATGGAGATCCTATATTCCTATCATGATTGATGAGATGCTTATTCCCTCAACCATTCAAGAGTAAAAACAAATAGAATACTTCTTAACAATAAAAAAAGAGAAAAAATACATACCAAATCATCCAATTCAATCCGGATGTTCATCTCCCTTAGTTAAAGACATATACAAATGTAACATTAAGTACTGAGATAATCCATCCTAGCCCAAGGTAATATGGACATCCTACCGGAACAAGTGTTCATGACATAGTAGTTTAATATCCATCACAGGATCTGAATCATTTTTATACAAAAAATAAAAAATTCCAACATATAAAAACAATTATAAAAAAAGGATCTTTGATACCAATAACTAATATCATAGACCATATTACACTAAATCGTTTCCTCGATTAGGATCTCCACATGACCTAAAGTACATATCCTTATACACTAGATGCTACCAACTAGTAATATGGTTACGCGGTTATACTATTGGGAGGAAATACTCTTATATCATGATATATAATGGTAAATAAATAACCAATCATGAAACACATATAGTATTTAAAAAATAATAGATAGACTAAAATAGATACATGATTTAATTAAATGAAATTTTATAGAGGACAAAAAACCATACCACATATCAAACAATTATCTCTCACTGGGATGATAAAATATACCAAATTAAAAATGAACAGTAAATACATAATTCTATACATACACTAATAAGGCATTCTATTTACCCAGTCTCCTAATATATTTTGAGGTAACCGGCCCGGTCATGGAAAACTAAACTAAAACCTCAACCTAACCATTACTTTCAAAAAACATATTAGAACTTCTCAATTACCCATGTACTGTGGAGGCCCATGAATTGTTTGAGTACAAATAAGTACGCCACCAACAACTGTTTCTAATGAAAACATGATCATAAAAATAGTGTATGTATATAAGTAGTAGAATAAATAAAAAATATGGTAAATAAAATATATTTTCAAATAACCATTGGTTACCCAACCATTGGTGCTCAGGTTACAATTTGATACCTCAGTCATGTAAACCAAATTCAGTCAATGTTGTTCATATGAGTGATACTATAAGGGTGTTAAATCTCTAAATATTGGAAATTTACATTCATTTTATGACCTTACTCATGATATAATAAATCATCAACATGGTTCTCTAAACCATGGATGTGATGTGAAATATCTAAAATTTTAAAAAAAAACATTAAAATAATGCTTGGAGCCCTAATCCAATGACTACTCATGTAGATAAATAATAAATCACACCAAATAAATCCAAAACCTTCTCATAATGTTACACAATAGTGGTCATATTAGTATGACATCACGTTAATCCACATTTTTATAGTGTCATATTACAATTAAAATTCCTACATTATACCAGTATTCCTAAAACCTTGGTATTGAAATTAAAACATATAGAGTTCTATTTGTATGTAGTGCCTTAATCAAAAACATGATCCATATATTATAATATATATTCCGAGAAGACCAATCTTCCACATAATCCATACTATTTATTATTCATTCTAGCAGTATCAGTAAGACACCCAAAACATTTCATCATTTCCCAAAATAATAATGGTCAACAACTTTACCATAATAACCATTCGTAAAAACTCCAAAAAAATTCTAAACCATTATCATCAATCATGTTTTTAATTGGTATTTAACACCAAAACATTTCTTCGAATTCTAAGCACTATTAAATGAAAAAAAATATTCTAAAACTATTAGAGGGGAAAAGGTTCTTTAAAAAACTAGTTAAAACATTTTAAATTAACACTTAAAGATGGGTTTTCCTCTTTGACATTAAATTCTAATCCAAAGACATCATTTTCATCAAAAAAAATTAAAATATACATTAATTAAATTTACCAAAAATTAGAAAACACAACAATTTCAAATCAACATTTTAAAATCACCTAAGACACATTTTTTAAATAATTTGATGGTCAACAACCCCACATTAAAATTAAATCCACTATGAGAATATTTTTCACCATTTGAAATAAAAAACAAATTCAACACTCAATGCATATGGTTAAAACAATTATAGATACTTGTTGGAATATTAAAAACTAAAATGTTTCAACATTCCAATTCCATAAGTGTGTATATCCCGTGGTTGGATATAATTTTGGTCTCATAATAACCATTGGATCTATTATGTTTTTTTATTGTATAAGGCATAAATCTTTGATATAAAACTATTATCTTTAACAAGGCGAGAAAACACCCCACAAATGGATTTAAGAAATGTATCAAATTCATATGAAACTAGATAATAAGACTTCAAGTAAATATTTTATACCACTTACCTCAACTATGATGCATTGAAAAACATTTTGAATGTTTAGATGAATTTCCAAGGCTCTTCCAAGTCTTATCAAATTTCTTTAGTGACCAGATAATCTCATCTAAACAACCCTAGTTATAAATTCCTTCTTGATAAAATAAATTATTTAATTGATATTAAAATAATTTACTAATTAAACAGAATACAATATGGTATATTTATAAAAAATACCAGTTCCTAATGACTTTTTGATACTATATGAAGTCACTATGTTATGCCTATAAGGGAATCCAAAAAACCTTCAAAAAAATAACTAAGATTTGATACAATTAAAACAATTAAATTGATTAATTCATTAAAAAACCTAATAAAATTTCACCATGAATCTTCTTAAAGATTTCATCTCATGATATCATCTACAAATGCTAACAAAAATCCCTATATGAAGAGGATTATTCGACCATGCTATAGTAGAATCATAAAAAACCCAAAACAACAGAATAGAGAAATAATAAAGAATAATGAATAAGAAGATTAATTTCACTAGGGGAGAAGAAACACCCAAAATGGAAAATATTTTCCCTAAAAACACCACAAATAGATGGTTTGGAGAATAGGGGATGGTTTTGGAACACCCCTAGTTTGTGAGGACCGAATGGGTGAGGAAGTGGGAGGACTATCATAAAATCCCAAGGTTGGACATTTGTAAAATTTCATGGGTTTTATACATGTATTTCTACACTATGTTCCAATCAAGAGATTGAAACTATCCAACGCTAACCCACATGCATGGTTTATACACATGATTGGCCAAATTGTGTTCTAATATTGAAACACCTCACATGTCCAATATTAATAAAGGCATTGTTTTCTAAAACCATCCATAGGCTATGCACATTTTCCCAAACTCTCTCACATATACCATAGTTTACTCTATTTCTTAAAATGGTTTACAATAAACCATGCTATAACATTGTAATTAAACCTTTTAAAGTTCAAATTGAACTGAAAACCCCATGAGCATCAAGGTGTAACATAGATTCTACTAAACCATCAAAACCAAATTTTACACCCTATCTAAATATCTCCAAAAATCCTAGAACATGACCCAATGCCTTCAAAGATCTCTAAAACATCTACGATACAAATGGAACACCATTCCTCATATTAAAACATCACTTTGAGTCTTCCAAACTAACAGAAACTCATTCTGAGTCTTGATGAAAAATTCAACCCATACACATAATGAATTTGAAAAATACCTCTAGAATTTTAAACTCTTAAATACATGGGATATTATGGTTATATTTATGAATAGTTTTCTAAATATGATTATAATGATAATTATTTTTGTTTAGTAGGATTTTAATGAACTATTGTTTATGTCAAAAATGAATGTATGGTTTCCTTGTATGAAATATTCTCTCCTTGAGACATATTTGTTGTTATAATCCCTATTTTCATTAGAATGGTGTACCTATTTTTTGTTTAATATTTCAAATATTGATCCTCATAGTAATTGGGTTATTTAATACTTATTTTAAATCAAAACATTAAATGGGCATTGATTCATAAAATTATAATATCATTAGAGATTTGATAACTCAAACATCTTTATTTGAGTAATATGATTTATTATTGAATTTATTTCATCTATATTCAATTCTTATTTCATTTAAAATTATTATTTATCTTATATATCTATTTAAAAATTTATTTTAATTCAAATCCACTTCCATGACTTGTTTTTATTTCAATTATTTGTAAGAAAACAGAAGATTCTTTTTTAAAAAAGACTTGTAAATATGAAAATTGCATACATGATTAAATTTTTTTCAAGAAATATATTTTTTGATTTTATTTTTAGTTTCATTTATATTGAAAAATATATATCTCTAATGGAATTATGTTTCATGATTCACCATCTATTTTTTATGTGATTATTTTGGGTGATTATATTTTCAGTGTGAATCAATTTTATTATTGGTTTTATTTTATAATATTTTTAAATGTTGTGAACCCTTTTTATTCTCATAGGTTCTTTATGTATGAAAGTTAAATTATTTGAACATTAATGTTTTTTGAAACCCATTTTTATTTCTATTTGTTCTATATAATAATTGAATTATATTTCTTAAAATTGTTTTATGAATCCCATTTTATTTTTATGGGTTAATTTTTAAATGATAAGTGAGTTATTTTTAAGAGATATTCTTAAGTATGGATAATTAATGGTGGGGTCTATTACTTACCTCCATTGTAATGTTCAAATATTGATATCTCAAGAAAAAAGTATTAAAAATTTAGTTTTAGTAGAATGTAAGTATGGGAACTGATGTTGTGGCTCATGAATGTAATGTTCCACTATGATAAAGTTTGTTCCAATGAATATGGATGTTATAAACTTAGATTTTATGCTATCATGATTCATTTTTTATTCTAAATCTTTCAAATATATTCTATGGATATAAAATTTTGATATTGATATGTTGTGGCTTTGTATTATTATTCCATGTAATTTTAATTTTCCTTATGTTTTATAATTATATGTCATGTTGATATAATATTTATATTATTATCCAATGGTTTTTCATAGGATTACAAACTAATCCTTGATGAAATATTTATTCACAACCTAATAATAATTTAAGATCACCCATTTCTAATGTTTTCATTCCCCATGTTTTGAGAATGAGTTTTAGTAATGATAGACATAGAATGTGGTCTTGTATGGTATAATTATAAATAAATGTTAATGAATATTTCAAAATTGGCTATTTATGTAGTCAATACTCCAAGACACTGAACATATGGTCCTATGGTTTTTGTGACCATTTGTTACATCAAATATTTTTTCATCTACAATAATGATATAATTGTGTTTATTAAGCCCAAGTCACCAATTTTGAACATTAAATATGTGTATATAATTCCTAGTAAGGGATATAAAATTAAAGAAACCCATTATTCTATTTGAAAACATGAAATACCATATAAACATTTTGCCTTTTTACAAAATAAACTTTGGGATCAAATAATCACTTAATTAACTATGAAATCATTTTAATGGTCCACATACATTTATAAAACATCTCATAAGAGTTTATAAATGTAAAAATATAATCATGAAGGATTCCTATGAAAAAATATTTATATACCTCTCAAAATAAAATGAATAATCACCCTCCAAATGGAATATCATCACTAGTTAATTCAATCAAATTTTCTCTAGAGTATAAATCATTACCCAATACATTGGATGGATATAATGTACCCACCAATAATAATATATAATTTTTAATAACTATGACATTAATTTAAAAAAACAATGTTTTGTAATTCCATCATACAAGACATAAAAATAATCATTTGAATCTAATTCAATAATCACTTATAGTTGTCACATAAAAATAATTGGAAATATTATTTTCACTAATAAATCATTAAAATAAAAAACCAAATTTATGATTCTAGTTAAAATTATTGTACAATAACATAAAAATAATAAAATAAAGATTAATAGATTAAAAAACGTCAGTCATATATTTGAAAATTGATTATTTCAATTTTAGGGGAAATATTTTAATCGATATACTTATTTTTGGTTGGTAAATTTTAATATGTTTTTGATTAATTCATATTTCAAAATAATATCATTTAATTTATGGTATTTGAGAAAACAATATTTTTTACAATTCACCAAAAAATAAACCTTATTAAGAAAATTTTAAAAATTCATCTAAAAATAAATTTGATATTTAAAATCCAAAAACGAATTTTAATTTATAATATTCAAAATTTTATTAGTTATTAGTATAATTATTAAAAAATATATATAACAATTGGAAAAAATTAAATATAATAAGAAATACTTACTTTTACAAATAAATAATTTATAAATTATCATATAATAAAATTATTTACTTAGTTATAATAATATATATTAATATGAATCCATAAAATTGAAATGAATAAAAAACAAAATTTATTTAATAGTAAAAATTCATGTGTTTTACCATTCTCTCCCTTAATAAAATTACATCCTTGCAATTTCCTTCATTTTTAAATATGTGGGGAAATTTCTCCCTCATAGATCTTTTAGGATCCCATGTCTAATTTTTAATCATATGATTCTACCAATAAACATTAACTAGGAAAATGAGTTTATTTCTCAACACCTAGTCTCAAAGATAAATAATCTAAGATAGTTATTATTTATAATAATGATTCTCCTTCATCTACAAAACATTATGGGTCAATAAATGAGATACATCATGTGACTTATTCTTTAACAATGAAACATTAAACAAATTATATACCTAGTGAAACATATATGAAAGGTTAATTAGTAAGAAACTAATCCCTCTTTCTCTATAATTTCAATCAGGCCAACGAACCATGGGCTTAATGTCCCGATCTTATAGAAAAAAATTACACCTTTTCATAGTGATATTTTTAGAAAAATATATCCCCTACCTGAAATCAATGATATATACATTTCTTATTGATACAAATATTATATTTCAATGAGATACACTCATATGGTGAAGAATGATCTTTATCTAATGAACCATTTCGTATAACAATTCATGTCATATGAAATTTCTCTACATAACATCATACTAATATGTTAAAATCTAATAATTACGTCCATATAATTATCTAAATGGTTCCATATGAATAATGAATGAAAGATATTATTATAATAAAAATATAGTAAATAATGGTCTTGATCCCCACATCTATAATAACACAATGAGTAATCCTAGAGAATTTCCTCGTGTGCTGGAATTTCCATGATAATATTCCATCTGATTAAACTGAAAACACTATACTGAAACATAAATCAATACACAATGACCTATAATGTATCTTAAAGAATTAGATATAAATATTTTATCTTGATTAGAAAGAATATATATTATAACTCTATATAGTTTGATATATATTTTAGATAAATATGAAAAATCTATTCTATGGTTATATCATCTTGAATATATAAATAATAAAATTTACTAAAACTATCAATAATAAACAACATTACAATATGATATCATTTTTTATTTTTTAATACCACCAACAAATACATGGATATATGATACCATATCCATTATAAAATTGATAATGACTAAATCATTACCTTTAGTAGAATTTATTTAGCTTTAACCAATTTAATAGACAAATAATTCAAGGTATAAATAACAATATAATTCTATATTTATTAAAAATAATAATATTATAGTTGGTCACTTTATATTTTTTGTTATGAGGATGAAAATATATAAAGATCATTGAGAATCACCAGAGAAGTCCTTTTTTAATTTAGATTCACTTGGTACCCAGAACCCCTATCCAAATCATACAACACATTCTTTATTAATATTACACTCAGAAAAAATGGCTTCTTTAACTAACAGATACATTCTTTTTGGGAAAAAATATTTATTTCATTCATATTTAATTATTTATAGATAGGAATATTTTATTGACACAAATTCCATACGAGAAGATATTTTGGATAAACAACTTTCAGTTCAATTTTTTTAAAATAGTTAACAATTGGAGAAGGTTCCAATCATAACATGGTTAATGATGTATTTTGATTTTTACTCAATGAATTCAACACCTTGTCCATTCTACATAAATGATAGGGAATCATATAATAAAATTAATTTATCAATTATAACCATTCTCTCCACCGCTTATTCAACTCATTTTGTAGGAACCCCAAATATGCACTCCTAGATCCAAAGATGAATGCATAAACATTACATTTCTCAATTTCATAAAAATAAATGGGACATAGTGTTTTATATCCAATCCTTAAAACATAAAAATGAAATAATGTATCAGTTACATAAACTCTGACCAAACAAAATTATAGTTTAATAAAATAAGGAATGAATATTACATAATCAACACCCATGAATTCAAGATATTATGTTTCTCAAAATACCTAGATTTTCATATTCCATATTATGTCCTCAACATAACCAAAAAATTTCTTCACATATGAAATATTTATAGAATAAATTAATTTAACATCATTATTCATAACAAGGATAAATATGAATCATATGATCGGTGAAAATGTCATATATCTTCAACAATGTCAAGGGTCCTTGGAGTCAATAATCATGATCCATCTGATCCTAATAATGTTTAATGAAGTAATTAAATCCCCAGTGATTTTACCCCATAAGAATTAGAAAATACTTTTCATTGAACATAATCTCATTAGCTTAACTTGTGAAATTAACTGATTTAAAAAAATCCCATAGAAAGCATAGATAAATAATATATATACCATGAGGAATACTTTTTATATCAATATTACCAATAGATTAACCCTAACCTTCACACACAGAGTAACTATAATAGTTACACTTGAAATAAAAATAATGGCTATACCTGGAATAGTTGTCACAATATACTCCAATAATCTCTAAAGGGAATCTCAATCTATTAATTGTGTCCCTGAACCTAATGCTTTATAGATCTATAACATGCCCAATATTCCATGGATTATAATCGAACCTCCCGTAATCATAAAAAATTCCAATGAATCATAATAAATATAATGTTCTTGGATAGTCCATTCCATCATAGGACCCTCAGAAACATCCATTATTTTTTTAGAATGATTTACCCATGGAAAAGAAATGGGTCCCTTTGAAATCTCTTTGAAGAACTAATAATACATCTATAGAAAGAATGAGGATAAAAACAATAAAAAATTTATCATCAATATAGATTATGTATCATTAAGGGTTTTTTATGTTGATGAATTGAAATACCATTATATGAACATTAAAATCATTCTTTAGGAAAATAATGTTTCACATTGAAAATACATTTTAAAGGAAAAAAATTAATAAAATATTGTCAAAATATTTTTTTTAAATAACCTTAGAATAATATAATGAATTATTCAAAGACAATAATGGGCATGGTAGTGTGAATATCCATTAATATTGTAAAAATTAAAAATAAACATTCTTCTAGCCCCTTTGTAAAATTGAATCAAAACCAACCCATTTGAAAAAACTTATGAAAAATCCATTTATTTATTTTTTAAATAAGTAAATGTAACATTTACATTATATTTTGGAAATAATTTTGTTCTTGAAAATAAATATTTTGAAAACATTTTAACAAATATGGATATTGAAGGGAAATATTTCGAATCGTAAAGAAGATTTGAGATCATTATCTCTTAAAAATGAATTTCTAAATGTTTCTATAACAAAAAAGGTAGTAAATAGAAATAAATCGGTAATCCAAATTTATAAAAATTTTTGAAAAAAATTTAAGAGTTTCATGAAAATAGGATCATATGATTTCTTCCTAAGGAAAATTGAACATAAATAGTACTGAAAAGAAATGAGAGTGTTAAGTAAAGCCTTTACTTCATTGGAAACTCTTAAATAATAATCCCATGAAAGAATAACTTTAAATGAAAAATTTAGTATCTTAAAAATATATTTATTCAAGATATAAAATTTATAAGGGTAGCTATATAAACATTATAAAAAATATTGTTTCATATAATAAATGTGTTTCCTAAAGAAAGATAATTTGAGATGAATGACCCTTACAATAATCATCTCATTAAATTGAAAATTAAAATATTATGGGATTATTGTAAAACTTTTAATTACAATGAAAATTTAAAACAAAATTTAAAATAATTTGGATTTAAATTCACTTAAAATAATTGCATAAAAAATCCAATTATGTAGTTTTATAACCTAACAAATGTAAATTTAGTAATGAATATTTTTCCCAATGGTATCATTGTAGTCAAATCCCCATAGATTAAGTAAATCACGTTGAAACATAATGTTCCATTAATTATTAAGGTTTTAATAGAAAAATTTAAAATTAAAGTTTAAAAAAAATATAAAATAAATTAGGTTTCTAACAACAAAACTTTACTTAATAAAGGAATATTGATAAGAAATAACATACATTGAGTCCATAATTTATATCTATTCGCTGTAACACCTACATAATTAAATTATATTATTTATTTGTTTCTTAAGTAAATATTTACAAAATTAAACCCTTATCATTAAATAATTTATTTCATTTATTTAATTACATATTAAAATATATAATATGTTATGTCCTCAATATGTGTATTAAGAAAGATCTATCTATATTTTCAAAACAAATTCGTATAGTTTACCATGGTCAAATATATCATTAATACATCATCTATTGAATAATAATAAAGTAATAATAATAATAGTTATGAATAAATTATATATCTAAATCCAACCATGAAATATGGTTATAAATATTTACTATGTTACAATCATGGTGACATGATTCCAAACTTATGCATGAGTAACATTTCCATTTTTCAATAGATCATTAAGAAAAACGTTAAGTATTTTTTATCATTTAAAAATAATAATTATATCATAAATATCATATTTTAGTTAATTATACTTTTATATATCATTCATGTGGTTTGATGAGGAAATATTAATCACATCGCTTCATGGAGGTGGTGGTCCACATATACACATGAACAACGTTATCATTTTTCTGTGAATAGAAATGTATTAAAATAATTGATATATTGTATTTTTATAACAATAAATATGTAATTAATATCATATTTAGATATTAATTCCTTCTCAATAACCATATTTGATAGGTGTTGATGTAAAATGAATTACAATGGTCCGTGAGGTGGTAGTCTGTAGTTCACAAAATCCATAGATTATTTTCCCATTTTATGATGTATAGAGAAATAAATATGTTATTTAACTAACATAATGAAATATTATTAAATTTAGGATAATTATTCTTTTATATAATCATGGGTGGAGAATATTTAATGGAGGTGGAAGAAGATAAAAGACTAAAACGCTTAATTAAGAATGATGCCTCTTATTTAAACAACCATATTTTCTTTACACATTATGACAAATAATGTTTTTTATTTTTTTCATATATAATTACTATATAACATGAGGAATAATTTTAGTAATTTATTTGGAATTATTTTTGTGAAATAATAGGTTTTATGTGTGAATGAAGGAGAAGAAGTGATGCCCTTTTATAATTGTGGGGTGGAGAACATTTGAAATTTCCTAAAATTATAATGTAAAATAAATTAATATTGAAGAATAAATTGATCATTGATTGTAATATTATATTTGAAAATGAGTATTATTATAAATCTTATATAAAAAAATTTGTACATATTTAGATCACATGTTTACCATTTACTTATGTTTTCAACCCTATTGTTAACCATTTTTAAAATTACTGTAATATTAAAATTTTCTACCCTTTAAGGTTTAAAAAGTTAGTATGACATAAAAAACAAACCATATTTGGACAGTGGTAACTATATAACATTCATTTTTACAAATATCATCTGAATTTCAAAATTTTATTCATTTAATAAAATTTTATTTATTAAAAAATATCATTATTGTCAATATTATATTTAATGATTTACTATGACATTAATAACATCAATACAACAATAAAATTGGAGTCCATTTCATTAAAACTTCTATAATATGGCATATTATTCTATAATTTTTTTGGTGTACATTATGTTTTTCAAATTATACTACTCTTAATAATTGTAATATCATTTATTTTATTTTTCTATAAATTAAAAAATTATTGCGTCAGTGTTGTGAAGTCATTTAAGGTAATATATTTTTCACTAAAATTAAAAACAATGTCCATGATAAAGATAAATATATATATTTGTAAATAATAATTACATCCATACATATCATATGGTTATTATCATGTTAAAATTAATATATTTATTAAAAATAATAGTGTGATTTATTTTAATTTTCATTAAAATAAAATTCAATAAGTGTCATAATCACATAGAAATGGAAAGAAGGCCATAAAAACGAATTTGGGATGGGTATTAGTGAAATTTAGTTATTAACTATAATTAATACGTTTTAGGGTAATTTTATCAGTCAATATGACATACTTTTTAACATTAATTACATGATTTTCCCTTTACCATTGAAATAATAATTAATATGTTTACTATTAATATTTACAAAAAATAAAAGAAAAAAATTTATAAAATTTAAAACAATTGATTAAAAATAACCAATTAATTTATGAAAATTTAAACAAATGGATAATTTTAATTTTCAATTAAAAAAGATAATCATGAGGAAGAATGGATTTTATGAAAAATGTATATTTAAGTATAACAAGGGTATATACTAAATTCAAGGATATAGTTCATTTAAAAAATCATAATTTAATGATTCCAAATAAATATTAACAAATTAGATTTTAAAAATAATCCAAAATTGAATATTACTTCAAAAATAATGTAAAATAAAATACAATTTACTATAGAAATTAGTATTTTTCACTATTTTGTGATAAATCATACATTTTAAAAAAATATTCAAGATTTCAACTTAATATAATTTTGATATTCTTATTTAAAATAATATTTGTTTTAGCAAAAACTTTCTAAATGTTATAAAACTTTATTTTAATATTCACCCATAAAAAACAAAAAGTAACCCATTTTTGAAGAAAACATGTTTTTAATAAGAAAATGGATTTAATAAATATTGTGTGCTTATTGCCAAATAATTATTAAAAAAAATTATATTTGGTCAGAATTTTATATATATTTAAAAATTATATTATTTATATTCATACCTTCCATTCCCATTACAATGTTGTAATTGTTGTATTTAAAAAACAATATTTTACTGTTCGTTTAAGCTTAGTGTTGCATATCATGTATGTTATTGATCATATAGTTTCTTTTAAAATAATATGATATTACATTCCCACTACCCTTTACTAAATTTAATAATTAAAATAAAAACTTTTTCTCTATAATCTAAATACCATGTTTGAAATATCACATCATAAAAATGGTTAATAATAATTCCTTTTGAAATGAGTCAAAGGATAATACAATGGGAATCTGGGGTAACAAATAATGAGGTCTCTAGGGTGTAGGAAATTTATGGGAAATGAAAATATAGGCAAGGATGATAAAACTAACTCACATCAAATTACATATAGTGATAAAGAATATGGTCATGAGAAATTTAACCATCCCAAAACCATAAATCAATTATGTGTTATAAGATAATGAATCTCATGGTATGAAATGTAAAGAAATATTTTTTTTGTTTTGAGATCCCTTTCTATTTTGGTTTAAATTAATTAACAATCATGTCAGATTACATAAAGAAATATACATGCTTCACTAGAATAATTCCATCCTTTAATCAATTTCATCAATAATCTCAATTTTTACTCTGAACAATTAGTATTCAAGATGAATTTTTTTAATTAATTAAGAGTTGTAATTAACTTCAATGGATCACATAATCCATAAAAGTATAATAAAATTTTACTAATATAATTGAAAATTAATAAAAACTGAAATTGATAGAACAAGATAAGATAATTTCCAAAATTAATAAACCATCATACCAAAAAATTCAACATTAATCTAAGATATTCAATATTTATACTCAATGTTGAAAATAAATCATTCCATAAATAACCATCTATCATATCCATTAAAATATTCCTTCATAGTCGCAAAATTCATAAATCCTGATGTTTTGAAAATATATTCTTTAAATATAAATTTTACATTTACATCAAAATAAAATTAGTTTCTCATAATGTATATACTCATAATGTTTATTCCCTAATAATATAATATGAATGATATAATCATATCTTCTATAGACAAATTATAAACATATATGATATTAAAACTTAAATAATCCTTTATTACTCAATGAAATACAATAATATTTCATCTAACTTAATCATATATGGTTCCCATAAGAGTGAACTTGTTCTAAAAATATATTAGTAACTTAATCTCTAAATAAAATTTCAATTTAATTATTACCTAAAATGTAAAATTTATGTTCCCAAAATAAACCTAATATTTTTTACAAAACAATTATGTTGAAAAGAATTTTCAAACATACTATTAATTCACAGTGGCTAGTGGTATGTGTTACAAATTTTTCAGCCATTAGATGTGGGTTTAATAGAGTGGCCTTTCTAGATGTGACAGGTTGTCACTTGGCCAGTGCATTTTCCATTCTATAAAACTATATAATTATTATGACGTTATACTTAATCATTAAATATCATATAAACAATAATGTTTATAAATAACAATTAACATTATTTCCACAAGATTTAATCATTTAATTCAGTAAATAATACTACATGTAAAACCTATGGGTTACATATACCTCAACGAAAAAAACATCTCCCAAATTATAATTATCCACCTTAAAATTCCATTACATAAAACCTCAAAAGGGGTGTTTGTAACTTTGAACATATGATAAAACTCAACCCTAAAAACCCATGATGAAATATATAACTATTAAGATAACCTCACATGAAAAAAATGTTAATATCCAATGTTATCTAATCCCTACTCTGATACCATATGTTGCATCCTGAAACCCGCAATCCATGATCTGGAGATAAAAACACAATAATTACATTTCAGGATTTGATACTGTTAAATGTAACCCACATTTTCCCATAAAAACCTTTTAAAATTAAAATGATATATTAGATCACTTACATAAATAATTAAATTTTAATTTTATATTTATAGATAATTAGTAAAAATGATTACATAATCAATACCCCAGAATTCAATAGATTACCTTTCCAACTATACCCATATTTTCATATTCATTGTGAAGCCCTAAACATATACTATTATATTATTCACATATAAATCCTTTACAGGATCAATTCATTTAACTTATTTCATAATAAATGTGGTATTTATGGAACATCCAATGTGTGAACTAAAATGCTCAGTTAGGGTAAACATAAGTATTAAAAAGTGGAAGTCAACTTTGGGAATAATAAGATAAGGAGTTTATCATGAAATAATCAATGTTTATGAGAATAATGTAAGGGAATTAATACACATAATTACAATTATTATCAATCATGAAACCTGTAATAAATATTTAACAAAATCAAGGATCAATGGAACCAATAATAATATTCAATATGATATGAAGCTTAATCAAATATATCATTAAAACCCCAAATATTTTCTCCTATAAAAAGCAGATAATAATTTTCATTAAAAATAATCTCATTATCTTACATTTTTAAATCATATGGTTTTTATAAAATCAAATATAATGAAAATAAAAATTATATATATAACATTGGGGATATTATTCATAAAACTCTAATATGTAGAGTATCTTTCATGATCACACATGGAGAAACCATCATATTAACAATTAAAATAACTATCTCATTAATACATGGAATAACCATAACTATATATTCCTATAAACTTATAGGGGAAACCCTACTGGGTAACTCGGCCCCTTTACCCAAATGTACTAGAGATCTATAAGGAACTCACCCATACTTGGTTTATAATAGAACCACCCCCATCATAAACAAGTTTCGAGAATGGTAACCAAAATAAAATATTCGATCTCATATTTCACTATAAAACACTTAGAAACATCAATTGTTCTATTAATAGAATGATAAACTCATTGAAAAGAAATAGTTCCATGAAAATATCTTTTATGTAATAATAATCTATCCAGAGAAGGACCAAAGTTGGTATGAATATGAAATATACCTCATGATAGATATATACTAACATGTGTTATTATTTTTGATTAATGGAAATACCATTAAATTATCATTTAAATTATTCATGAAGAAGTTAACATTTTCTATTTTCAAATAACATTAAAAAAATAAGAATATATAAAATACTATTAAAATATGTTTATTAAATAACAATGGAATTCTATATTTAGATCAGTAAAGAAAACAATTTGCATGACAATAGGAAAATCCATTCATATTTTAAATGTTAAAAATAAATATTCCTTTCAAACATTTTTGTAAAAGGAAATAAAAGGTGACCCAAGTGGAAAATATTATGAAATTTATTTTTTAAAACCATTCAAAAGAAGTAAAAAATATCATGTCAAATATATATAAGAAGTAAATTATTTTTAGAAAATCTCATTTTTGAAAACATTTTAGAAATCATGGATACAGAAGAGAATGATTCCCAATATAAAAGATGATAATAGCTCATTATCAATTAAAAATGACTTTATTGATGTTTCTTTAATAAATAAATATGGAAATATATATTAAATATATATAAAACATTCATGACTAGAGGATAATAAAAAATAAAAGGTTATGGAAAATAATTGTATTTGAATTCCATAATGTAATTTAACAAAAGAAATCCTCAAAATAAAAAAGTGATTGTAATGAAAAGCCTTTTCAACTTTGTTAACTCTTCAATCATAAGGAAATAAAATAATAACATTAAATTAAACCCTCAATATCATATGCAAAAAAAGATTCACGATATAACATATCAAATGGGTAGTCTATAGTCCTCATAAATCAATAAAAATTTATGTCATTAATATATGTCCCAATAAAGGCGTATTTGAGATGAATTACCCTTACCAAGATGATATAATTGAATTGATAATTAATCAATTAAGATGATATTTTTAAGAAATTTAATTCATAAAAAATTTAAAATACATAATAAAACAACTTATAGATCAATTCATAGATAATTATGTATAAAAATTCAAATAAGAAGAGTCATATATCAATGAAAGGGAATTGAGTTTAGAATCCTTTTACAACTTAGTTATTTTATACTCACATTCCCTTGGATGAAGTAACTGAAATAGAAACCCCGAATACAATTATTTTTAAGGGGTTAATTGTATACCCTGTAAAAGGTTAGTGTATACAAAATATAAAATAAATTAGCTTCATAAAAATAAAATATGACTCAATAAAGTAAAATTGAGATGAAATCATAGACCCCGAGTACAGGTATACTATGAATTCCCTTTAATACATGTGTAATTAAAATATATTAATTAGTTTTTTTGTTAAAAATTTTAAATACATTAAAATTATATAATTTATTTCAATTTCCTATTTAATACTAAGTTAGTTAAGTTCATGTCGTGTGTTTTTAAAATGTTCTACCCAAATATTCAAAAAGGATACATTCTATTGATTTTGGTTAGTGGGTTCATTATTATATCTTCTAAAAAATACTAAAAATTATATAAATATAATTTTTTTACAGAAATTAATATTTTAAATCTAGATACTAAATATGTTTATGGAAAAATAATCATGATTCAATAATTGAGACGGTAAACCGTATATATGCATGAGTAATATTTCCATTTTCAATGATCATATTGAAAAAATGTAAGTATTATTATCCCATTTAAAATCATAATGATATTTTATATAAAAATTTATTTCTTGAAATACACTTATATATATCATCTATGTGACATGTTGATTAAATATTATTCACATTGCTTCATGGAGGTGTTATTCCACACATGTGTTTGAAAGATATTATCATTTACAGTGAATGGATTGATAAGGAAGAAATTGATATATTTATTTTTTGAATGATATTTTTTTCAAGAATTTAATATATAAATATTAATTAAATTATTCTTACAATCTATGAGAAGTGGTGGAAAATGATTTACATGAGTCTGCAAGATTGTATTCCATCATACACCCTAATCATGGATTACATTCACTTATGATGAGAGATAGAGATGGATATAGGTTATTTAAATAACAAAATACCATATTATTTTATGTAAAATACAGATATTATTAATATCTCTTAATGTTTGGAGAATATTTGAATGATGATTAAGAAGAAATAATTCAAAAAACGCTCAGTTAAGAACGATGCCTCATCTTCAAACAACCTCAAACTCATTAAATCATAAGCCAACTATTGATTGTATAAGTCCAAAAATAATGTCTAAAAGACATGCATAGGGATTTTAGGATTGGAATTTGGTAGTTATTTTTGGAGATAATAGTTTCCTAATGTGTGGAAAATCAGAATAATGCTTCCCTTTTAAAAGAGAGGGGAGAGACTCGTTTTGAATTTCATAAAATATTTAATTAATATAAAATAATTATAATCTCCAAATGAACCTGAATTCATAATATAATAATTAAATAGAATTATGAGATAAAATAATCTAATCCAATTAAATTTTGAAATGTTTGGATTACATTTTTACCTGTATCATTTTCTTGTAACAATTTGTTAACCCCATTCCCAATTACCATATTATTAAACTTTTATACCCATTAAGGGTTATTAATGTCACTATTAAAGGAAAAATTACTAGTAAATGGACCATTTTTTATTTAATTAACAAAATACAATTCATTTATCAGAATATAATATATTTCAAAAAAATTAAATCATTTAATATAATACTATTTATTTTAAAATATCACTATTCGAAATTTTAGAACTATTCATTTAATTTGTCAGTAATAATAAAATGAAAAAAAATAATTGGAATTAAATTCATATAAACCACTATAATATGTCAATTTAGACTTCTAATTTATTAGGTGACATTAATTATTAAAAAAATATATAATTTTTTATTTTTAAGTATCATTTATGTTTTTATATTAATTGAATAATTACATATTCAGCATTGTGTAAGAATTTAATGTAATTATTTCATAAATGAAAATTAAAATTTATTACCATTATAAAGATATATATATTAGATTTCAAAAAATATATTTATAACTAAAAGTATCATATTTTTTTCCTTAAAATGTAATTATTATGTTTATGAAAAATTTAAGTGTGACATTTTTTTACTTTTCTTTACATAAATTTTATATAGGTCGTAATCACATCTAAATGAAACAAAGTACATGTGGCCACATTTTTAATGATTATGGATGAAATAGACTCATAAAATAAAATTATGTAATGTTTTATGTTAATTATTTTGTCCCTATCATTGTATTTTTAACTTAAATTTCTAGATTTACCATTTACCATTAATTTTTTTTATCTATACTGTTAATTTCAACAAAAATAAACTGAAAATGTTTTAAATATTTTGAAATAATTATTCAAAATCTGGAATTATTTTTTCAAAATTGGAAACAAAATTGATTCATAAGATAATTTAAAATTAAACGGGTAAAATGATTTAAAAATGGGTTTTAACAAAATAACTATTTTAACTATAAAATATTAATATAGAAATTAAAGTATATAGTTTATTTAAAAACCCATAATTAGATTATTTAAAATAAAAATATCTAGTAAAATTTTAAAACTTCTCCAAAATTTACGTTTAATTTATTAATAAATTAAAATAAAATATAGTTTTCAACATACTTTAGTATATTTTAGTATTCACTAAAAAATATGTCATTTCTAAAAATAAAAAAATATCTAGTAGATTTGATGTTCGTAGTAGAGTACTCAAAGAGGGGGGGTGGTGAATTGTGTATCCAATAAAAATTTATGTTTATAAAGAATTCTTAAAAATGTTCCCCAATACATTTAAATACCTCCTAGATAATCAAAGTTATAATGTTCTAAAAGATTGACTATTTCAATAACTTCTGAGAAGATTGAATAATTCTTAGTATTCATAATATTAGTTATTAACATTACATTTGAATCTATTATAATAATGAAAAACAATTAGAACATTATTCCAATATTAACTATCAAAGTAATTTTAGTGATTTCTAAATTAAACAGTAAAATAGAGAAAACTAAAATAAATCGCACAACGGATAAAAAACAAGTGGTTCAGACTCAATATGATACCTAATCAACCCCACATGGTGACCACATACCACCAAGATGTCTATATAAATAAACGTTATCCACACCCTGGATCAAGGTTAACAACAGTACAGAAGACTGTCCAGGTCACGTGACCTCTTCCACAGTTCTTGGGGGGTATAAACTATCAGGTCCCACAGGGGCCTCTTCCACACTTATCTATGGGAATAAAAAAGTGTAAAAAGATGTAAGAGAAATGATATCTTGTATCCATCAGTTTGATGCAAGAGATTATGCATTTTTTATATAAACATACAAACTTCTTGAAAGATTAATATAATACACAATAGAGAAGAAATGATTATATAAGGTTAGAATTGCTCTGAGTGTTAGTCTATGCATCTCTGATATTCGGGGATGAAGCAGATGTGGAAAACGAGTCCTCTCATGTAAAATAGAGTATCATAAGTTTCCTAGACATGGATAGTGTTTTTTGTGGAGTTGATACTGCAGAAATGTTCTCGACTCTAGGATTCGAGTTTTCTTCGTTTTTTCTTCAGCTGTTTTGGGTTGCATAAATTCTCGTAATACATCGTTATCCAACACAATTTTATTTCTGTTATCACTACATTCACCACATTGTTCTTTTTATTCTTATAATTCTTTTGTTGGAGCCGACATAATTCATGTATTTTTCTCCTTGTACCTCGTACTATCAGGTGACATGTCTACAAAGAAACATTTATTATGTCAGCGTATTTAAAAACATCCAATATGACCATTATAAAATAAATTGAAACATGGAAAAATAGATTAAGAAATGGTGTCACAGTTTGTCTGTCAATGATGTATCCATGAAAAAGTGTCGCATTCTTTGTCAATGAGCGGTAAGAGAGCTATGATTGCACATGTGTATAGATATCAGGAACCAGTAGCACATATGTTTTGTTAAGATCAAAATGTCTTATCATGGTGTTTGGATGTTCACAATGTCTGGTAATGGTTTATGGATGGTCACGGTGTCTGGTTGTCACAATGTTTTGATGGTCATGGTGTCTAGGTCCTTTTCCAGAAAACACAATTGGTGGCAGACTCATGGTTTCCTGGACTTAGCCAAATATTATACATATACTTAAACCATTATATTTAATGAATAAATTAAATTTAATCATTTATATGAGAATTTTATTATAAACAAAATAGTTTACAATAATTATATACAGTATAAAGAAACTAATCATTTGTAAACATAATTTTAGAGAGATTAAATAGGATTAACAAGATTTATAGAATGCATAGTAATTGTGATCATTAATAATTTATAACACATGAGGAGTCCAACAATATCCTCCTTTTGATGATCAGAAATCATCTGAGTGAGATATCCATTCGTAGGGAATGTGCCTCTCCCTTATTGTGCACATAAAATATATATTTATCCCCCTTTTGGGATTATCAAAAAGGGTAAATAATATGGAAAAGTTCTCAATGCATTTGATGGATAGAATATGTCATTACAAATAGTAAGTAATAAGAATATCGAAAAAACCCATATCAAAAGATAGTAGTCAATGTTCTTCAGTACTATCTTGTCTTCCGTTTTCCATTGGTAGCAGCATCAGATGAAAAAGCCATAGTAGAAGATGTAGAAGTGGTGGAAGGGAGTGAACCAGTGGATAATGATGATAAAGGGAGTCCTTGAAAAACGTAAGGGGCCAAGGTAGGTGCAGTGGAAGACCGAGGAAACTGTTGATCAAGGATAATAGGCATGATCTAACTCATATCCTGAGAGACAGACATAGAGGTAGGGGAAAGGGCAGGGGATGATAAAGTAGCCAAGACATATATTAGGGGTGTAGCTACAAGAGTGACAATTTTAGTACTTTGGACATGAAGATAAGGCCTCAAAAGCTTCATAAAGTCGGTAATGATCTCACCACCATACTTTAAGGCTCTCTCAATGTCATACTTGTTCTCAATAAACATATCCAACATAGGAGTGTAATCTTTGAGCTATTGGAATTGTGTTTTGAAAGCATGAGTGATAGGAGGAACCCTCATATTCTCCACAAGGTACTTGAATTGGTCGGTCATGTCATTATTAGAGAATATCCGATTGAAGTATAATTCCACCTTCTTAGCTATTTCATTATGAGCATCATTGGAAATCATGGAATGAATTCTCACAAAATCAAGAACTCTATCTCTTATATTGATAACTTCATATAGATATTCTTTGTAAAAAAACAGAGCACATATTGAAGTTCTTCCTTGAAAAATGTTTTGAATAGATGAATATCTAAAGAAGGTTGAGATGCTTGTCCAGAAGTACTAGAAGAAGTGAAAATAGAGGTAAGGTATTTCAGTGGATTTATAAATTTCTAGAGACAGACCTTATTCTCATCAGTTAATTTGTTAAGACTAATAACTAGGTCATGCATCTCTTAAGAAATCTGCTGGTTTTTTTCTGGTGCCTTTTCTACTAAATAAGTTAGATTAGGTTGAATCAGGGAGGCAACATCCTATGGAGCCAAACTACCAATATCCTCAATAGGATAAGAAATAGGTTTTGGTCTTGAGGTTATCACTCCCTGTACATCTTCAACCATACCTCTGAGAGTTTTTACATCATCAATGAGCTGTTTGTTCTCCACTCCAACTTCATGAATCTCATAAAGCATAGTGTGATGAATCTTCCATATAACCTTTTCCAACAATAGGGTAGCATATATCTCACTTAAAATGGTTATAGGATCCAATTGGGTATTCATGATTTTTTCAACTCTAGCTAATAGGGTTTCTCCAAAAGCTTTCAGATCATCCTTATTCACTAGGTTTAGAGGATCTTGTGATGGTTTAGGAATTGAAGAAGAGACATTCTTACGTTCTTTAGCAAAGATATATTCAAGAATGAAACATAGTAGACAAATCAATTCCTTTAACCGAGACTTCTGGGGAATCAGTCACATCAAAATAACTGGGGAATTTATACAATGTATCCACTGAGCTTGAATCAGTCGGATTACAGACTACAATAGATCCCAGATTGGGGTGTTTCTTCCCATCAACAGGTGCATATTTATCAGGAATAAGAGATTTAGATCCTTGATAAATTTCTACAAATTCATCCCTAATTTCCTCATCCATTTCTTTTCTAGACAACTTAATGTCTTTCTTCATTCTCTCTTCAGTAGATGGAATAACTTCAGGAACAACATGTTCTTCTGGGTGTTCCTCAAGAGAAGTTTCTTACACAACATAAATATATTCTACTATATTCTCTTCTAAAACATATTTTTCACTTACCTTATCCACATATACTTCATTGGAAGCACATTGTTCTTCCAGATCAAAAACTTCTTCAGGTACATGTATTTTCTTCTAAAATAAGACTTGAGGAGAAGATTCACTGTCTTCCTCAACCATAATAGTTTCTCTCAGAGGTACAACAACCTATTCTTTTTCTTCCTCAACATAATACTCAACATGTTCATCTGGTTCCAAACTAGGATCATAAATATCCTTAGGTCATGAAGGGTTTTCCACCGTATTAAACTTTCACAAACCCTATCATTATCATCTACCCATGCTTTTCTCTATGGATTCTATCTAATTTTTATTATCTTTACTGTATCTTTTGAAAGATATAACTCATAGTCCTTAAATGATTCATCATCTTTTATAACCAATCATTTTTCATGAAGCATAGATGAGATAATCTTTAAATAGAACATGGAGGTTGACTTGGAGGTTGTTTTGGTCAACTCACACATATGGTGTATAACATACTTTCATAGGGTGATATTATGTCAATTTATCTTGAGATGTATCATAAATACATAATGATAATTGATTATAGAAAAATCACATATTCTAGGGGTAATCAAATTTTGAACAAACTTATACAGAATCCTGGTTTCACCATCTATCTTGGCAGCTATGGCTCTCCTCTTAGATTCATTTCAGGTTAAACTTCACAATGCTTCTTCAAAAACCAAGAACTCACATGGAGGTGGAGGACCTCTATGGTAGTCCACACAAATAACCTCATGAGGTATCCAATGGAATGAAACCAATAAACATGAAGAAATGGAACAAATATGGCCACTGATCCAACTTCTCACAACATATCCATCTTCTAAATGAGAAGATAATTGAACATACTGATAAAACTGTGAAACTACCATTGAGTAAATAA
This sequence comes from Viscum album, assembly GCA_963277665.1. Classification (NCBI taxonomy): domain Eukaryota; kingdom Viridiplantae; phylum Streptophyta; class Magnoliopsida; order Santalales; family Viscaceae; genus Viscum; species Viscum album. Next base: position 733,969,183 of record OY728155.1, read on the forward strand.
GAATATCCTCCTTTTTAAACCAATCCATCCATCCTTGCTCGGTTAGCACTTTTAATACCCAAGACTTACTTGAAAGAAGACACTTAGGGAATGTCTCTTTTTCAGGTACCACTATTCGGTTCACCAGATTCAGATTCAGAGGGCCTTCAAGAGCTAACTTCAGCAAAATTTTGAACTTCTTATTTAAACTGCACTTTTTACGAGTTGATGATGATGGACATTTCATCCTGGGTACTCACTGAATGTCAACATAGAGAAGGGTTGGAAGAGGGGTTATGGTTTGAGAGAAGTGATCTCGAGTGAAGAATGAGTGAAACATATTTTATTTTATCATTTAAGGTTATCAAGCGTCGTAGGATCACAAGTGTGGTAATGTAAAAAAAACAATGAATTATCGTGATATGGGTTATAATGTATAAATAAAACAATAAATCATTATTTCGGTGAGACTTTAATCAACTTTCACGGTGAGACCATAACAAGCCTTCACTGTGAGACCGTAACAATGTGATTTATAAACTATGCGACCATATTGTTTGAGGAAGTAAGTGTCAGAAAGTAACAACGATATAGTAAATGAGACCATAAACATGAAACATCAACTCTTAAGACATTAAAACTATATAACTGTTAGAGTTAAATAGTAATCTTCAGATAGTGACTTGTAAAACTGTAATCTATGAAACAATATACTTTCTCCTTATGATTTATCATTCCCAATTCATTTATGATGTAATATATTATTTCAAAAATTAATGGTTTGGTAAATATATCTTCCAGTTGATATTTAGTTCCAATGAATTCCAAATTGATGTCACCTTTTTGATAATGATCTCTCAGGAAGTGATGTCTTACGTCAATATGTTTTGTCCTAGAGTGTGAAACACGATTTTTTGAGATGTTAATAGCACTTGTATTGTCAGAATTTATTGGCACATTCCTGAATTGATATTCATAATCTTGTAATGTGTGTTTCATCCACAATATTTTTGAACAACAACTTCCAGCAGCTACGTATTCAGATTCTACACTATATAATACAATAGAGATTTGTTTCTTACTACACCATGATACTTGTGACTTGCCAAAAAAGTGACATGTTCAAGAGGTGTTTTTTTTCTATCTAACTTACAACAAATGAATTCGGAATTAGAATAACTTTCTAACTCAAATTATTTTCCTCTAGGATTGAATAGTCCTAGATTGGATGTGTGATAGAGGTATTTTAAAATTATCTTAAATTCATTTAAATGAGATTACATAGGATTTTCTTGAAAATGAGCACACAGAAACATGCTAAATAAAATTTCAGGTCTACTAGCAGTTATGTAGAGTAAGCTTCTAATCATTCCTCTATAAGTGGTTTGATCAACATATTTTCCATCTTCATTAAGATCCAAAAAATAAGTAGTACTCATTTTAGTGCCACTACATTTAGTGATATTCAATCCAAAATGTTTTAGAATATATCTAGTATATATTTTTTGTGATTTAAAATAATACCATCATTATTTTGAATGATTTGAAATCCAAAAAAAATTTGAGTTCACTGATTAAACGCATTTCAAATTCATTTTTGCATCATTTTTTAAAATTCAATACATACAGAATATTTGGAAGATCCAAATATAATGTCATCTACATAGATTTGAACTACTAAAACGTTATTTGAAATTCAGTTTATAAAAATATTAGGATCATAAATTCCTTTTGTAAAACATTTGGAAGTAATAAATGCAATTAATCTGTCATGCCAAGCTCTTAGAGATTGTTTTACACCGTATAATGATTTTGATAATTTAAAAATATGGTTTGGAAAATTAGGGGTTTTAAAACTAGTGTATTTCTCAACAATAGAATCATCATCTATATACCCACTTAGAAATTCACTTTTGAAATCCATTTGGTATTGTTTAAAATTCAGATGTGCAGCATAAGCAAGCAGAATTCGGATGGCTACAATTCTAGCTACTAGTGCAATGGTCTCTTCATATTCAATTCCTTCTTCCTACCTATAACCTTGTGCAACCAATCTAGCCTTGTTTATAACTATATTAGCAGCTTCATCTACCTTATTTATAAACACCCATTTACTTCCTATGATGAACGTGTCTTTGGGTTTGTCAACAAGTTTCCAAACATTCTTCTTTTCAAACTGATTAAGTTATTCTTTCATATCCATCACCCAAAATTCATCATTGTTGGCATCATTAATATTTTTAGGTTCAATTGGTGACAATAAGACTTGAGGTTCAACCTAATTTCTAAACGAAGCTCTAGTTTGAGTTTCTTTGTCTAAGACTCTAGCCACATCATCTAAAGTATGGATCTTAAGAGTTATAAGAGATCTAGAAAATGAACTGGTGATTTCAGGTTCTTCAAAAAATTCAGGTTCATTGTGAGATGAATCTTAAGAATTTAGAAAACTGTATGTTTTCACATATTCCATTATAGGATGGTTAGAAGATTTTGAATAAATGTTCAGATTGGATATATCATCATCCAAGTTCTCTAGAGTAGTCTTAGGCTCATGTGGATCTATTTCATCAAATTGGACATGGAAAGATTCTTCCACACATTTAGGTATTTTATTAAACACTCTATATGATTTACTAGAGATTGAATATCATAAAAATATTCCTTCATCACTCTTGGATGCATCCTTTTTAATATTTTCCTTATTATTATAGATATAGACTTTGCAACCAAATACTATGAAGTATCAAACATTGGGTTTTCTGAAGTTCCACAATTGATTTGGAGTTATTTGAAGAATAGGTATAATCAATAGTATATTGATAATATAACATGTTGTATTTATAGATTCATCCCGAAAATAAATAGGAAAGTCATATTAACTAAGCATGGTTCTACCAATCTCTTATTGGGTTCTATTTCATCTTTCTATAACTCTATACTATTGATGTGTTCTAGAGGCATAGAAATTATTAATATAGCCATTTTGTGATTAAAATGATTCAAAATCTTGATTTTCAAACTCACTACCATGATAACTTCTTAAGGATTTAATTCAATGTCCAATATTATTTTCTATAGTTTTGGAAAATTTTGTAAAAAGAGAGGAGGCTTCACTTTTGTGATCCAAAAAGAAATTCCATGTATATCTAGAAAAGTCAGCTACAAGAACATAAACATAGTTCTTCCAACTTATACTAAAAACTCTAGATTGTCCAAACAAATCCATATGAACCAGTTCGATAGGTTGATAAGTTGACACTTCATTCTATGGTTGGAATGAAATTTTTTGTTGCTTTACTTTTTGACAAGGATTACATCCTTTATCATTTGGAAACTCAAGATTGGGTAGATCTTTGACTAATATTTTTCTAGTTAACTTTCTAAGGGAGTGACTGTTATAGTGTCCTAGTCACCTATGCGAAAGCCAAGAATCTTTGGGAAACACACTTAAACATGGATCATTTTGAGAAGATAAAGTATGTATGTCAATAGAATATACATTTTCTTTTCTTAATATAGAGAAAAATAATTCATTTTTAGAATTAAAAACATTGCATGCATCATTTTTGAATTTAACATGAAATCCATCATCACATAGTTGTGAGATACTAAGCATATAAAATTTGAATCTATCAACAAAAAGTTATTTGGAAATCAAAACTGTGTTAGAGTTACTGATTTGGCCAAGGCCAATAATATTTCATTTGGCATTGTCACCAAAGGTGACATGTCCACCGTCAATTTTTATTACGTTCTTGAAGCATGAATAGTCTCATGTCATGTGACTTAAACACCGACTATCCAAGTACCATTATTTTTTACAGGAACTATTTAAGATACTTTCTTACAAAATAGTAAAATAAAAACATATTTTGGTATCCATGCCTATTTGGGTCCAGTAATATTAGTGGCTAGTGATTTAGGATCCCATATCTTCCTCAAAGGTTTCCTATAAGCATTATGTAATTTATTTGAAAAATAAACTCTACCTTTTCTATAAAATCTTGAAATAGTTGAGAGTGTATAATAACATGAACTAGATGATTATTTTTTAGAACTAGGAGTAAAGCTATATGCCCTAGATTTTGAAACAAAATTTGTTCTTCCAAAATTTCTTTTTCCAGGTAGATAGCTGATGCCAGTAGTATATTTAGGTGCAATTTGTCTACCTAGAATTTGTATAAAGGTGTCTTTACCATTAGTAAACCTTTCTAAATCATTTTTCAATTGCTCAGTAGATCATTTTAGTTCATTGTCTCCTTGAGTAATTGAAAATTTTTCATTCTTTCTACAGTGAGATTAGTTTTAACAGTTGAGGTAAGAAAATGTTGTTTCGTTAAATAATATTATTTATCTTTTAGTTCATTGAATTTTTCTTCAAGAATGTAATAGTACTCAAACATTTCATCATTATACATATTTTTAGAGTAACTCTCAGCTCCAAAATAATAGGAATTTTTTATAGGAGATTCTTGTGTTACCTCAGATGTGTTTATCATAAAACATATATTGGATTTGTTAGCCTTTTCATCATGTAAGGATTCTTAGTCACTTGAAAAGTCCTTAGAATAACTCCATGTTGATTTCATTGCCTTTTTATGATTTCTATCTTTGTCCACATTTTTTTTGTACATGAGCTTGGGACAGCCAGACTTGATATGTATTTTTCACTTACATTCATATCATACAATCTCATCATATTTTTCACTTCTTTTCTAATCATTCTTCCGACTTCCTTTTTGATCATATCATCCCTTGAAGTTAGGTTTTCTAAAAAATTTATTCTTCTTTAATAATCTACTAAACCTTCTGGATAATTAATCCATCTCCTCATCACTTTTAGGTGAATATTTTTCACTGCCTGAACATTCTGAAATAACTTCCAATTTCCCTTTATCTTTGTGTTTAGAGGTGGTGTTCTTAAACACAACATATTTTTTTTGGGTTCATCCTCCTCTTCTTTGTTGAATTTCATATTCTCTTCATACATCATCAGTTTTCCAATGAGTTATTTTATAAGTAGATTGTTGATGTTGTATAACTCTCTAATAGAGACACAGGTTCTTCTCCATCGTTCAGGTAGGCATCTGAGAATCCCCATAATCTGTTCATTGGCAGTGATTTCTCATCCAAGAGAAATCATTGTGTTGAAATTTCATTGAACCTAAGATAAATATCAAAAATAGGATCACCGGGTTTCATTTTAAAGATACCATATTTAATAGTATAAATATTAAGTCTCATTTCTTTCACACTAGAAGTTCCTTCATGTGAAACAGAAAAGGTATCCCAAATTTCATGGGAAATTTTATATGCAGTGATTTAATTAAATTCCTCATCTCTTAAAGAGCATTATAAAGCATTCAAAGATTTGTATTGTTATTGTAGGACATTTTGGTAGGTTCATCCCAAGTGATTATATTAGTATTAGGAATCTCATATTAATCTATAATTGAAGAAATGATTTCAATACTCATACATTCTAAATGAATTTTCATTTTGATTTTCCATTGAGCATAATTAGTTACATTAAAGACTGGTGGTCTGCTTGTTTGTGCACATTCCAATCAATTATCCATAATAATTAAATACATTATAAGAGCTAGAAATTTAGAATTAAAAAAAATAACATATCTTTAAAGTACAACTAAAATAACAGTTGAATATGGTCAAAAATAGAGTCTTAATAAATAACCTTTGATACCAAATGTTGGTCCAAGTAGATACTCAATAGGAGGGAGAATTGAGGATCTATTACCAATTTCTGTTTAAAAAGTATTCTTAAAAAGGTTCCCCAAAAAAATTAAATATTTCACACCTAAAAAAAGTTAAATGGTTGTGATATTTTTACTTTTTAAATAATTTATTAGAAGATTGATTAATTCTCTGTAATATTAATATCAGTTATTACCATCACTTTTGAAGCTACTCTAGTAAGTTAAAACAATTATGACTTCATTACATGATTAACTAACAAAGTAGATTTAGTGATTTCTTAATTAAACAGTAAAATAGAGAAAACTATAATAAATAGCCCAGTAGATATAAAATAAGAGGTTCAGTCTCAAGCTGAGACCTAATCCACTCTACTTGGTGATCACATACAACCAAGCATTTTATATAACTAAACATGAACCACACCATAGATCGGGGTTAACAATTGTACACAAGACTATCTAGGTCAAGTGACCTCTTCCACAGTTCTTCGTGGGTATGAACAATTAGGTCACATAAGGACCTCTTCCACACTTATCTGTGGGAATAAAAAAGTGTAAAAAATGTAAGAGAAATGATATATTCTATCCTTATCTTTGATGTAGGAGATATTTCATGTGTTTATGAAGACACACACATTGCACGAATGATAAAAATAATACACAACAGATCATAAATAACGAGATAAGGTTAGAAGTGCTCCTAGTGTAAGTCTCTGTAGCTCTGGACATCTATGATGAACCTGATATAGAAATCGAGTCCTCTCAAAGAAAACAGAGTATCGTAGGTCGGCTAGATCTGGATCGTGTTCTTCATGGCATTGATAGTGCAGAAATTTTCTCAACTCTAGGATTTGAGTATGCTTTGTGTGTTCTTCAGCAGTTTCAGGTTGCATGAATGCTCGTACTACTTCATTATCATGGACACACTTGTTTTTATGTTATCACAACTATCGCCACACTGTTCTTTTTATTCAAAGAATGCATGTGATGGAGACAATATAGTATATGTATTTTGTACCTCATACCTCAAACTATCAGGTGACATGTCTAAAAAGAAACATTTATTATTTCATTGTTTTTAAAAACATCAAAGATGGATGTTCGAAATTAAATTGAAAAATTAAAAAATAGATTATGAAATAGTGTCACAGTTTGTCTGTAAGTGGTGTCTTCTTGAAACAGTGTATCCTTTTTTTTTCTTTTAGGAATGAGAGAGCTGTGATGTCATGGTTGTATAGAGATCAGGAACCAGTAGAACAGATGTGGTGTAGAATCATGATGTCTGGTCATGGTGTCTGGATGGTCACGATGTCTAGATGGTCACATTGTATGGATAGTCATGGTGTCTGGACGGTCACGTTGTTTGGATGGTCATGGTGCATGGGTCCTTTTCCAGAAAAACACAACCAGTTGTAGACTCACGATTTCTCTAACATAGCCAAATATGTTTACATAGACTTAAATAGTGATATTTATAGATTGAATTAAACTTCACCATTCCTAAGAGAATTTCTTTATAAACAAAATAGTTTTCAATATTTATTTAAGGCATAAAAAAATAATCATCTAAAAACATGATTTTAGATAACTTAAATAGGATTAACAAGCTTTAAAGAATATATAGGATTTGTGATCATTAAAACATGATTAACACATGAGGAGTCATATAGAATTTTTTAGTATTATTATTTAATAAATGATATAATTTTTATAAAATACCATTTCAAAAAGTCATAAAAATAAATTATAATATTTGGTCCCAAAAACCATGAAAACCATTTCTAATAGAACATGTTTTCAAAGAACAACATGTATTTAATAAAAAATTAGTTCTAAATTACTATGAATTAATCAATAAATTTATATTGAGTAGAAAATAATTATTTACATCATAATTGACTATTTATATTCATACCCACCAGTCCAACAACAACGTTATACCAATCATATTTAAATAATAATATTTTGGGATTCGTTTAAACACATTTTTGGGTTCCTTATACTCAATTGATTGTTGAATTTCTTCTAAAATCATAGGGTGTTTCATATTTTGAGTGAATATGTTCTTTAAAATTTTATGATCTGATTATATATCAAATTTATACTAACATAAATTTTTCATCCAAATTTTTATTTCATAAATCACCTGGGCATGTTCATGATAATGTGCTGGATAATTTCTCCCATGTGATTTTTATTATGATGATACAAATTTAATTACCTAGTCATTATTCATCCAAACATAGATAATTCTTAATAATTAAGCATCGCTATAAATAAAAAATCCCCCATTTTTTATTTAAAGTAGAATACAATAGCTTTATAGAATCCTTTATTTTTACTTCTAAAAAATCATCATATTAGTTTTTCCATATTGAATCTAACTCCATTTTGAGTTAACTTTTTTATTAGGATAGCTAAATGAGTAATTATTTTAATAAAAATTCACTAATAATACATAAGTACTTTAAAACATTGAATCTCAGTGAAAATGGAGTTTATTTTCCATTTTTTAACCATATTGGTTTTTGGAAGATCGACTATTATTCCATATTTAGTTATAATATACTCAACAAATGAAATATATTACATCTAAAATTATCATTTACAAAAGTTTCCATATCATTTTTTGTATTTAAAGGTTAAAATAAACAAATATTATATTTATGTTGATACCGATTACTATTATGTTGTACCCGAATATCATATATAAATAGCATAAAAAATTATCTAAATATTCATAGTATACTGAATTCGTTAGTTCTATGAATTAAATTGGAAAACTTAATATCCCAATGGGAATAAAAACCAGAATATAATGGATATACCCATTCTAAAATATCATAAATTTAATACATTATTCCTTTAACTTAATCTTATGATATCCATACCATAGGCAATCATTGTAAAATACTATTATTATTGGATATGATCAAAGAAGTCTTTAATTTGAGGAAAATGATACATATTCTTAATATTAATGTTACTGAGTGCTGTATAATCAATTTAAATCCCTATAGAACCTTTTTTAATCTTAAAGAAAACAGTTCAACATAAGGTGAAGTGAATGAGAAGATGAAACAATTATCAAGTAATTTTTGTAATTTATTTTTTGTACTAATATCTCAAATGGATCCATTAAATTCGAAGGTTATCAAATTGGATTAGAAACATGAACTAAGTGAATGGTAAATTTCACCACCATATAATGAATAACCCCAACATTATCCTCATTAAAGTATTCAACATATTCATTTTCCATATTCACATAAGTAAGATAATCCTTTCCATTATTTTCATAGATGTACACAAGATAACATTCACCATTATCTTTAATAATTTTTTCCCATTCATAATATGTTATAGTAGGTTTGAAGTCATTATTAAAGGAAAAATTTAAACACATTCTGAAAATTAAATATAACTTATTTATCATAGAAATATATCTTAGCATGATAACCAAATATAAAATCCTTACACAAAATGACATCGAACTATACTATGGGTAATATAAAAATATTCATAGGAAATCCCACACCACATATAATTATAATAAGATTACTATAAATCATTTTTACATTAATACCTCAACAATTTATTTTTATAAAAATCTGTAACCCCAATTCATGATTTTTTATTTCCATTTTACTAGAATGTTTCCATTAAATAAAAGAATGTGTAGATCTGAAATCAATCCATTAATTGGAGTAATTTAAGTAAATATGAAATATACATATCATCTTTTCCTTCGATGGTCTAACATTATACAAGGTAGTAGAAATTTATCTTAACATACCTTAATTTTTATGGTCTAGATGATTTCTATCGGTTATACTTATCATCAAAACTCATTTTTACAATGAATTGTATTGTTACAATAAAAAATATTTCTCTTCCTTCTTACCATTATTTTTCTTACCATTTCACATTTCATTTGAATAAAGAGTTTAATATCTAATTTTGAATAATATTTAACACTTCCCAGATATCATATGGTACTCTCTAAAGTTATGATATCCATATTTTGGACAACAATGAAACTGATGTCTCTTATTTTCATATTTACATATATACTAATTCCCTAATATTTTACACCTTGACCATTATATATAATTTTTTTATAAGAACCATGATGTAAATAAACATTATCAATCCACATAGAAGATAAAAAAATTACAATTGACATTTAAATTCATGTTCAATTAAGGATATTCATTATGATTTTCCAATAAAATGTAAAATATATAATATTAATTTTAAGGTGAGGAATAAAATTTTGGAAATTCTTGAAGAATTTGGTAAAATATTCATTATATGTAGAAAAAGATTCCTCCTCAATCATCATAAACTCCATAAATTACCTTTCTATCAAAACTAAATGAACATTAGTTAAATGTTTTTAAATAAAAGGACCCTTAAATTTGGTCAATTATATAGAATCAATCCTTTTATTTTCATATTTGTCCAAATAAAATACCACCACATGTTGAAATATCCATTAATCTGTGAAATAATATAAGTTTCCTTTATATTATTTGAACAATCCTAATCTCAAAATAACTTTAACAATGTTTTGATCCATCCTTCCACTAAAACTATGTCTAAGGTCACAACCCTCCTTCACTAAGATGAGGGAAGGGGCAGAAGATTTTTAGACCCTTCCTTCTTTATGTTGAATGAGAGATAATGACCCGTGAGACCCGCCATTAATAGGCACCGGAGTGGCGACTAGCACCATGGGTATAGAATCAAACACAAGAGGGAATGCATTACCCTTTTTCTTTATTAGGATCAAGAGATAACATAGTCAATCCCAACAACACCAAAATGGGGGAGTAAGAGTAAAGCCAATGAAAACCTTTCTCATATGCATGTTACAAAAGTAAATACCACAAGTACAAGGAGACTACAAAGATAAAGTACGAAGGAAAAGAAACATAGCAACTGCAACGGTCCCAACGTCTGAGCTAGTACAGCCCCGCACGATCCCTAAAGTCCTCCTGGAATCCTGAAAATAGTTTTATATAAGTAGGGTGAGCATACAATTATACTTAGTAGGGAAGAACCCAGACTCTCGTTCACAAGTGGGGAGGCATTGTAATGCCCCGTGGAAAAAGAAATAACCAAATCACCTGGAAAGGAAAACTGTCCACCCAAGCCTCACCAAGGCACACTCCCCAAATAACACAAGTCATGTAAGGTATAGTAATAGCACATCGATATTTGGGTACCCTGCACCCCTTTCCCACTGGTTATTGAATACATCCTATGCATCGAACCAATCCCACCAATCTCACCACAGTCCCACTGCCACACCAAACCCGCAATCCATGGGCCACAACCACACAGCCCTCCCGCAAACACCTGGGCCACATCCACCACCCCACCCGCAAAAACCTGGGCCACAATCACTATACGTAACCACGCCCGCAAACACCTGGGTGAGAACATCTACTACCACGCCCGAAGACACCTAGGCCTCATCCTGAAGATTCTTGGGAAACAACATGCATGCACAGACCTGGACCAAACACCAAAACTACCCTGCCTGAAGAATCTTAGGCTATAATGGACCTCCGGACATCACAGCTGGCCTGAAGAGTCTTGGGCTATTATGGAACGGGAGAAGAAAAGGAGCTAATAACCAGCCACTCATAGGAGTGTTGGAAAAAACACCATCCCCTATGAAATGGGGGTGTTTGGCACTAACTGATCAACCTAGGTGGGGCGCGAATAAGAAACATAAAAACTACAGATATATATATGTAACATGAACTCATCCGAACCTAGGGTTTCCAAGGCCAACCTAAGCACAACACCCTTGTTAATATTCATTCGTAAAAGAAGGCACAACACTCAGGGCCAAGTCATAACTCATTCCCAAAACCAATTCCCCATTTAAACAATTCTTGTTTTCATGTTCAAGTGATCCCATTTAAGTAAATTCTACACTAATGGGAAATCTAACCAGCACAACCACAAGCCAGAGAAAGAGAAACACCCAAACAACAATTTAAGCATTCACGCCCGGTTCTCTTGTGAAGTCACAACAAGCAAGGTATCAGTGAGATCCCTCAAAGTACTGGAACCAAACCAAGTCTCGAGATACAGACCCACACAGCTTCAGATTCACAACCAACAATCATGCCACAATAGAGGATCCCATCATCATCCACGTCACCCCATAAGCATCGAGCAGAACAAACAGACATGCCACCAAGACAGAGAAAAGAAGTTTCCAGATTCAAGTACATCATTCACTAAGCTTTCTTCTTTCTGTTTGGTGAATTGGGGGGATCACAAAAGGACTATTGTTCACTGGACATTCATTTAATTTTCCGAGTTTACATAATTTACCAAATACCCATGTTGGATCCATTCAATCATCACAAAAGGAAAGGGTTTATTTAGTGCACAAGAAAAGACCACCAACGGACATGATTTTCAGTGAGCATAAGCCCATACAGTTCACAACATATAGAAATTATAAAAGAGTACGACAGAATTTTCAAACACACCCCATCATTGTTTAACAGTATGTTTATTATCTTTGTTATAGTTTGGTTTCATCCATTCCCATAGAAACAGTAGCGTACCAACCCATCATGATACACAGTAAGGATAGACGATGGAAAAATCTGTACCTGGTTGATCAAGGATCAAAATTATTCTCCACGTGCCAAGAACTAGGGATGCGCGACTTGCAAGGTAGGAACGTCGGGGACTCCAAGGAAGATCAGAAAGGCTCCGGCGTAGTTGCACCACTTCCTCGGGAAGGAGGTACTCCAAGAGAACCAGGGAGAAGGAATAAATCAATCCAAGAAGGGGAAGGAAGAAACTCTAGCATGATATAAAGACGAGATTCTATTGTTATGGGATATGGAATTTTGAACCTCTTTAAAGTAAGAACATGGTTTCCTATGTGGTTGGGAGGTTACAAACGATGGGGTTAATTCTTATTTAATTATTCCCATCGAGGTGGTGGCATAGCAGGTGTGTGTTAAGCCATTTCTTTTAAATGGAGGAAAATCACGCAACAGGGGTGGAACTGGAAAGTACAGGGAAGGGCATGACATTGAGGAAAAACCACACGTTTTGGTATGTTTAAGGTTTTACCGACTCTTAGGGGATTTTAAATATCATTTATCATATTTAAATGGCTTTTAAAGGGGACATTGAATCATCTTTACATCAAAAGATAAGTTTTGGGAGCAGAAAGAGTCAGAAACAGGAAAAATAATTAAGACCTCTTGGTGAGGACATGGTGCCACCGCCACGGTGCCACCCTCACAGTGCCACCAACAGCGGTTCCACCATCACAGTTCCACCGTGACTAGTGTGCGACTCTCATGGTGCTGCCATGACCGGTGCCACCGTAACGCTGCCACCGCCACTGGTGTGCGTCGGTCACGGTGCCACCGTAACTGGTGCCCCTGTGACCAGTGCCACCATTTCGGTGGAGCTGTGTTTTTGCAATGTAATGGTCCAGGTGGGTCCAGGCCATTACATCAGATACCTCTCAAACTATTCTCGTCCTTGAGAATCAAAACTAGACCCGAAGAAAAGAGAGTTTCCGAACAACCACCTCGAAAGCTACCTCTCATGAGTGAACCTTATCAACATAAAGGAAAACCATTCCCTCAAGTAACTAGGCAAAATTCAAAGGTCAAACTGTCCAGTCATATGGGTCCAGTCATATGGGTTAGGGAGTTTCTTCCTCCATGTCAAGATACTATCTTATTTGGGTGGCATTAACTCGCCCGCACGGGTTTAATCGCATCCACCTTAATGCGTCTTGATTAGGTATCAGGTCCTCCCCTCCCCATAGTCAGGACTCTTCACACACATCCACATAATAAGGAAAATCACATGTTCCATAGTTAAAAAGGTTATGTGTTCCGTCACAAACAAGTATAAACAAAACAGAACAAACTCAAAACAGCTATGGGTACTAGGCGCACATCTGCATCTCCCGTTCCCAGGTAGTTTCCTCGATCCCGCCATGCCTCCACAACACACAAACTAAAGTAATGGTCCTTCCAAAGAGCTCCTTATCCTCACAAACCTTGATTCTCATAGGCATTTCCACAAACATCACGTTGGCCTCAATGTCCATCATTCCCTAGTCGAGGACGTCTGAATCGTTGTGTAGATACCATCGGAGTTGTGACACATAGAAGATGTCATGTATCCTCAGTAGCGGTGGTGGTAGTGCTAGCTAATAATCCACATCTCTGACCTGCCACAACACTTCGAATGGCCCGACGAACCTTGGAGAAAGCTTAATCCACCTTCCAAACCTCTATTGTCCACCCCGAGTGGAGACCTTAAAGAATATGTGGCCCCCGACTTCAAACTCCAAGGGTCTCCTCCTATTATCGACATATGACTTCTTCTGGTCCTGAGCCACCTTCATCCTCTCCCGTAAAAGCTGAACCTTCTCTGTCATGCTCTGCACCACTTTCGGGCCCAGAACACTTGTTTCCCCAACCTTGGTCCAACACATGGGTGAGCAACATGGCCTTCCGTACAAGGCTTCGAATGGAGCCATGCCAATGGTAGAGTGATAGCTATTATTGTATGAAAACCCTACCAGAGGCATGTGTCGCACCCACGATCCCCCAAAATCCAGAATACATGCTCGTAGCATATCCTCCAATGTCTGGATGGTGCGCTCTGTCTGTCCATCTATCTGGGGATGGAAAGCAGTGCTAAGACGTAGCTGGGTACCAAAAGCATGCTGCAATCCTTCCCAGATTCGTGAGGTAAACCGTGCATCCCTATCCAAGATTATGGACCTCGAAAATTGATGAAACTACACCACCTCATCCACGTACCTTCATGCTAAGGAATCCACTTCTCATGAATCCTTGATCACCAGAATGTGAGCCGATTTCGTCAACCAGTGCACCACAACCCAGATAGCGTCACAACCTCCTTGAAACTGGGGTAGACCTATGACAAAATCCATAAATATTTCATCCCACTTTAACTCGGGGAAATCTAAAGGCTGCAACAAGCCTCCTGGAACATGGTGTTAAGCCTTCACCTGATAAAACACTAGGCACCTGGGCATGAACGCTACCACCGCCCGCTTTACCCCGGGCCACCAGAAATGACCCCTCAATCCCTGGTACATTTTGGAAACTCCCAGGTGCACTTCTTGGGGTGAGTTGTGGAACTCACCAAGAACCCTCTCATGCACCGCCTCTGGAACAAACAACTTCCGTTGGAAAAGTAACTGATTATGACCATCCTCTGTCCACCCTTCCAAGGAATCACCTCGGTTCGCCCGATCACGCATCACTTCATTCCTTATGTCTCCCGATTGAGACTCCTACACTTGACGCAGTAGAGAATAAAACAATCTCATATGATATAGGAAACCTCTACCACCATCCATCCTCGCATCCAGGTGCAAGACAGCCAACTCCTCCATCGCCTTCCAAGCATCTGCCGACTCTCAAACTGCATCCTTCTACGACTTCCTACTCAAGGAATCGTCCACCACATTCCCTTTTCCTGAGGTGTAAGAAATCTCAAAGTCGTAGACTTGAATGAACTCCATCCACCTTCATTGTCGTGAGTTCAGGTCCTGTTGGGAGAAGATATACTTCAAGATTTTCTGATCAGTGAAGACCACGAAGCGCTCCCCGATGAGGTAATTCTGCCCCAACTTTAGTGCGAACATGACCGCCACAAGCTCCAGATTGTGGGTGGCATAATTACACTCATGGAGAGGTAACAGTATAGACCCATAAGAGATCACCCCTTGTCGTTTAATCTACACACACCCGATGCCTTTTCCTGAAGCATCACAAAACACCTCATACGCCACCCCTTCTTCTAGCAACCTCAACACTGGGGCACTTACCAACTTCTCCTTCAGATAGCTAAAGGCTGCCTGGCACTTCCCATTCCACACGAAAGCCTGGTCCTTATTGGTCAAAGATGTCAAAGGTGCTGCAAATCGGGAGAAGATGGGTATGATCCTCTAGTAGTAACCTGCCAGTCTAAGGAAACTATGAACCCATACCATGATCTTGGGTTTTGCCCAAGAAACAATCGCCTCAACCATCGATGGGTCCACCGCTATACCCTGTTCAGACACCACGTGCCCAAGGAAGTTCACTTCTCACGTCCAGAACATGCACTTTGACAACTTCCCATAGAGTTAGTGATGTCGGAGGACCTATAAACCCATTCTCAAGTTATAAACGTGATCCTCCTATGATCTTGAGTAGACCAGGATGTTGTCAATAAACATGACTACGAACCGATCCATGTATTCCCAGAAGATGGAGTTCATGAGCCCCATGAACCCAGCTGAAGCATTCGTAATGCTGAATGGAATGACCACAAACTCAAAGTGCCCATATCTGCATCTGAAGGTAGTCTTCGATATGTCACCCTTATTCACCATCAGCTCGTGATATCCCGACCGCAGGTCAATCATGGGGAACCACCCTGCCCCTTTAAACTGGTTGAAAAGGTCGTCTATCCTCGGGAGAGGGTAATAGTTCTTGACTGTTACCTGATTCAGTCTTCAGAAGTCTATTCACAGCCTAAGACCACCATCTTCCTTTTTTGCGAATAAGACTAGAGCACCCAATGGAGACGCACTTGGTTGAACAAAACCCTTCTTCATCAGATCATCAATCTGAATCTGCAACTCCCACAACTAGGAAGGTTTCAACCAGTAGGGAGCCATCGAAATTGGACGGGTACCATGTTTCATGTCTATCCTGAACTCAACATCACGTCGAGGGGGTAGAGTCACCACCTCCTCAGGGAAGACGTCTATAAACTCACTGAAAATTCCTATGACTTCCACCATTTATGCATCCACCAACTCCACTTATAGTTCAGCTATAAGGAAAGGAGGGGCTCCCATTTCTTGCTACTTTTCTGGAAACCCCGCTCGTCGATGAAAGTTACATGTCGGCTGCCCAAATCTGAAAACATGACCCTTTGTTCGAAGTAGTCAATGACGGAACATATAGAGAACATCCAGTCAATTCCTAGGATGACATCGTAAGGTTGTATCTGCAACAGTAGAAGATCGCTAATAGACTGATGTGGCCCTATCATCAGTCTACACCCTCAGAAAACATAAAAGAAGTCATAGGACCTCCGAGTAGTGTGCTCAGCACCAGTGGTACTGGAAGTCTCTCATTGTATAAACTCAGGGAACATGTCATACTTGGTGCAATAAAGGAGAGCGAAGCTCTTATATCGAACAAGGCATAGTCAAGGGTACTAAACAAGCTGATCGTACCTCAAACAACTTCTGGCCCTGCTGGAACTGCTGCCTCTGTGGCTGGAAACTGTCCACGCCCAGCTCCCCTGCCTCTCGGCTATCAGATGACTCCCCAACCATGCCCTGATCGAGGTCCCTGAGGGGCACCCTAGGGTCGGCCTCCTCTTGCCACATCTAGTTTCGGAGGGGCGGGATCTTGCTGCACCTGCTGCTGCTGCTGAAAGGGCCTAGCTAGAAACTGCTGCTGTTGAGGTGGGTGCTGAACCTGCCCACCCCTTATTTACTATACCTTGTCCGGGAACTGATTCCGAAGGTGCCTGTGGCTTCCAAAAATGAAGCATCTTGTCCTAGGGCCTGAAAGGAAAGGGCGAGGGCCAGGAGATATGAACTGGAACTGGAGAGGCCTACTTTCTGCTGGTCGAAACCTAGAGGGCCCAGACGTTGGAGGCCTGCTTCTGACGACATTCCCCTTTGACGAGCCCAACTGGATTCCCTCTCATGATACACCTCCCATCGTGTGAATTCTATCCACAACATCATCCTTATTTTGGAACTCTATGTACGTCGGTAGGGTGAAGGGAGTAACAGCATACTGGAGAGATGGTCGAAGTGCCTCCTCCAAACGTCTCGCCCGAGACTCCACATCCAGAAAGAGGTTGGGAGCAAAGAAAAGGAGATACTTGAACTTAATCCCCAAATCTCTGACTGATATACTCCCATATTGGAGGGAGAGTAGTTCCTGCCTCTTCTCAGCCTTCATCATGGAATAGAGGAATTCCGCCCGGATATCAATCTCAAAGTCAGACCACGTCACCTCAGCCTCCCTCTTCTCCCCAAGATAGAGTATCCACCACTGACGCGCTACTCCCCGAATCTGGCTTATATCCAGAGAAACCCAGTACTCTGTCGGAGCCCGTATCAAGATAGAAGTTATCACCATCTTTCTATCTTCATGTCTGAGATGCTACCCTCATACTTCCTGAGGGACTGCCACTGAAAGGCATGAAGCATCCTCTGCCACTGATCATCCTCTTCCTCTCGGTCATTCCTCTGCTGATCGGCCAAGTCAACCACATGGGCCTCGATCGCCTGCACTACTTGTGGTCGTCTCTTAGGTGCCATAGCTGCAAGGTAAACAAGGAAAGCCTAAGCTCGAGTAGTGTAGAATATTGTTCTTAATTGTTTTTCATATACTTCTTATTCATTTTAAATCCCCACAAATACCCATGAAACTTAATAACAGAAGTCATTATGATGCATGTACCTTACCTATGGTCTCAAATCTACAATAAGTGCATCCTCACTGGGTCGTTCGGTAGGCCCATAGTCCTTGCATCAGATCACGGGGGCCCTAAAATCCCATGTCCTAGCTGGTCTTCCCTGGCCTATTTCATGCACCAAGATCACCTAACATAGTTTCCCTACCATCTCATGCAATCCTCACTAGGCCTAACTCTAGATTCCATTCTATCTCTCAACCTTTGCCTCTAATACCATTCTGTCATTACCCACCTTCACCAAGATGAGGGAAGGGACAACATATTTCCAGACCCTTCTTTCTTCATGTTTAAGGAGAGATAATGACCCCCGAGACCCGCCTGCAATCGGCTCCGGAGTGGAGACTAGCACCAAGGGTATATAATTACATAAGATGGAAGGTATTACCCTTTTTCTTTATTAGGATCGAGAGATAAGATAGTAAATCCCAACAACACCAAAACTGGGGGAGTAAGAGTAAATCCAAAAAAACCATTTCCATATGCATGTTACAAAAGTAAATACCACAAGTACAAGGAGACTACAATGGTAAAGTAACAAGGAAAAGAAAAATAGCAACTGCAACTGTCCCAACTTCTGAGCTAGTAAGACCCTGCAAGATCCCTCAAATCCACTTGGAAACCTGAAAACAATTTTATATACGTTGGGTTAGAAAACAAGTACACTCATTAGGGAAGACCAAAGACTATTGTGCACAATTGGTGAGGGATTATAATGCCCCGTTGAAAAAGATATAACCAAAGCACCTAGCAAGGAAAACTATCCACCCAAGCCTTACCAAGTCACACTCCCCAAATAACACAAGCCAAGTATGGTATAGTAATAGCACATCGATATTTGGGTACCCCGCACCACTTTCCCACTAGTTATTGAAGACATCCTACACATCGAACAAATCTCTTCATTCTCACCACGGTCCCACTGCCCCACCCCACCCGCACAAACCTAGGCCAAAACCACACAACCTACCCGCAAACACCTAGGCCACAACCACCATCCCACCTGAAAACACCTGGGCCACAATCAGTATACGTCACCACGCCTGCAAAAACCTAGGCCAAAAACAACTACGGCCATGCCCGAGGACACCTCGGCCTCATCCTAAAGATTCTTGGGAAACAACCTACCCACACACACCTGGGCCAACCACTAAAACTACCATGCCTGAAGAGTCATGTGCTATAATGGATCTCAGGCCATCACATCCTACCTGATGAGACTTGGTCTATTCGAGAAAGGGAGCATAAAGGGAGCTAATAACCAGACATTTATAGGAGTGTTGGGAAAAACACCCTCCCCCATTAAATGGGGGTGTTCAGCACTACGTGATCAACCTGGGTGGGGCACGAATAAGAAACATAAAAACTATATATATATATATATATGTAATAAGAACTCATCCAAACCTAGAGTTTCTAAGGCCAACACAAGCATAACACCCTTGTTACTATTCATTCCTAAAAGAAGGCACAACACTCATGGCCATGTCATAACTCATTACCAAAACCAATTCCCCATTTAAACCATTCTTGTTTTCATTTTCAAGTGATCCCATTAAAGTAAATTCTACACTACTGGTCAATCTAACAGGCGCAACCATAAGCCATAGAAAGAGAAACACCCAAACAACAATTTAAGCATTTACGCTCAGTGCTCTTGTGAAGTCACAACAACAAAGGGATCAGTGAGATCCCTCAAATTACTGGAACCAAACAAACCCTCTAGATACATCCCCACACAACTTTAGATTCACAACCAACAACCGTGCCAAAATAGAGGATTCCCTCCTCATCCATGTCACCCAATAAGCATCGAGTAGAATAAACAGACGTGCCACCAAGAAAGAGCAAGGAAGTTTCCAGACTCAAGTTCATCATTCACTATGTTTTATTCTTTCAATTTGGTTAACCGGGGTGATCACACAAGGATTTGTGTTCACTAGAAATTCATTTAATTGGATGAGTTTACGTGATTAACAAAATTCCTATGTTGGATCCATTCAATCATCATAGAAGGCAAGGTTTCATTAGTGCACAAGGAAATACCACCAACGGCCATTATTCTTAGTGATCATAAGCCCATACAGTTCACAACATATATAAATTATAAAAGAGTACAACAGAATTGTCAAACGCACCCCAACATTCTTTAATAGTCTGTTTATTATCTTTGTAAATGTTTGGTTTCATCCATTCCCATAGAAACAGTAGCGTACCCACCCCACATGTTACATTGTAAGGAGATACAAAGGAAAAATCCCTACCTATTTGATCATGGATCGAAGTTCTTCTCCACGCGCCAAGAACTGGGGATGCGTGACTTGTAGGGGAGGAACGTCAGGGACTCCAATGAAGAGCAGAAAGGCTCCAGCGTAGGCGCACCACTTCCTCGGGAAGTAGGGACTCCAAGCGCAACATAGATAAGGAATAAATTCAGCCAAGATGGGTAAGGAAGAAACTCTAGCATGATATAAATATGAGATTCTGTTGTTACAAGATAAGGAATTTTGAACCGCTTTAAAGTCGGATCATGGTTTCCCATGCCGTTGGGAGGTTACACACGATGGGTTAATTCTTATTTAATTATTCCCATCGGTGTGGTGGCATAGCAGTTGTGCGTTAAGCCATTTCTTTTAAAAGGAGGAAAAAGGACCACGGGGGCGGAACTGGAAAGTACGGGGAAGGGCGTGAAACTAAGGAAAAACCACACGTTTTGGTAAGTTTAAGGTTTTCCCAACTCTTGGGAGATTTTAAATATCATTTATGGGCTTTAAATGTCTTTAAAAGGGGGAATTAAATCTTCTTTACGTCAAAAGATATGTTGCGGGAGTGGAAAGAGTCGGAAACTAGAAAAAGAACGAAGGATTCCTGGTGAGGACACAGTGCTACTGTCATGGTGCCACCCTCATGAGGACACTGTCACACTGTCACCCTTATGGTTCCACCATCACGGTGTCACCCTAACTGTGCCACCATCACAGTGCCACCGTGACTGGTGTTCGTCCGTCATGGTGCGACTGTAACTGGTGCCCCCGTGACCGGTGCCACAATTTCAGTGGAGCTATGTTTTGGAAAAGAAATGGACCAGGTGGGCCTGGGCCATTACATCTAAGGTTCTAAAAGATGTTTAAGGGTGTTTTATCATAAAATACTCCACTATGTAAATATTCCCCTATAGATATTTTTTATTATTTTTTACTTAGTAAATACAATTTCTAGCATATGTTATTTGAGTTAACACATCCAAATCCTATCATCTCTTACTATAAAAATTATGAGTTATTAATTAAAATGTATATTTCCCTCTTTTTGAATTACTAATTCACTCACTATATTACCTATATGTGAATTAAATCTAAAATAGATATAAATTAGATGAAGGAGTACGAAAACCCTTATAGTAATAAAATACTATATTATGGAAGTATAACCAGAAATGGGAATCACTGTATTGTTTGTATGTATCAATATCATCACAACTAAATATATATAAACATTTCTTTGATTCTAATTGTGATAGCTCGAACATAATCATCCCACAATTACTAAACTTATAACATGTATTTCATTCTCATATACAAATATGAAATTTTCGGTTTATATTTTTAAGGAATTATGAAAACTATTATATTCCAATGGAGAACACTTTCAAAAAATGTACATTTTCCACACACATTGGACTATTAAATTTAAGGTCATGTTTCATTTAGGAAACACTTTATTTATTCAACATGAGTTTATATAACTACAATATTGACGATGCTATAGTTTTTACACCTCTTTAAATCTTATAGAATCATTTTAAAATGTGGTATGAGATTATAAATACTAGTAAGGTATATAAAAATAATGGAAACTAAATTTCTTGTTATAAAAAAATGAAAAACCATGATAATGTTTTCCTTTTACATAATAAACAACAATCTCATATAATCAATGACTTACTCATGAATTCAACTCCAATAATCAAATTTTTTCAAAAAACTCATACTAAGGAAGCATAATGGAAAAATTTTAGCCTTGAAGGTTATTTGGTATGTCATATTCATTTAACTCTTACAATCACCCTTATAATAATCCTTAAAATACAAAGGGTCTTAAAATTCCACCATGAATATCATAAAAAGATTAATTTGATTCTATAATCGTCGGTAATAATAGTTAACACCAAAATATAAAATGAAATAACATTTTATTCAATAACTCCTTAAAATAGAATTGTTTTAATTGAATTTACTTTTGAAAAAAATGATAAACTGAAAAGTTAACATTATAAAAATAATAATAAACCTGAAAATAGTGGAAAGTGATCATACAAAAACCATGAAAACATTATTTTCATACTTTAGTTAATAAATTAAATTGAATGATTTGTGAAGAGAAAAATAAATAGACTCCATTTAAATTTAGTTAAATAAATTCATATCTAGTTGAAAATAACATTAATAAATCATTGATGTATGAATATGAAAATTCTTGAAATAATATAAGGAATATAAAAATATAAGATAAAGAGTTAAATGAAAACATAAAAATATTTCAAATAACATTTAAAAGAAAAAAACAATACCTTGAGTCCCAACACATTTCAGTTTTCTTTTAACCTCCTAATTAATAAAATTATTTTTTTATTAATTTACTGAAATGTTTACCTGGTTAATTATATTATAATTATAACATTTTTCATTTATTAACTGGTTTTCATTTTTTTTACAAAATTGGCATTGGTGATTTTTTGGGATGTTTGGTCAATTCATCCCAAATTGATTCTATATATTAACCATGGTCTGAGGGGTCATAAATTAGTTCCATCATCTCTAAAATTTTTGATTTATATTTTAATTATCTTTCTATTAGCAAACAAAATTCTATATTTTGATAGGTTTTCAAAATATAGATTCAAATGAAGAAACACATCTCACAATGCTCATTTTAGGTTGTTAAATTTTATAACTGAAATTTACTATTAATATGATTAATATAATAGAAAATTAAATTTTCCAAACCCTTAATTGTATTATTAATATTATATTAATTCATTAAATTAATTTATAGAATATTTCATCTATGGAGATTATGAAAAATGATATATCTTATTCTAGGAGGTAGTAGTTAATACAAAACTCGTGAGATGTTTTAATTTTCAAATGAAAGGTAGGAATATAAATAATGGGTATTAAATAGAAATATCATTTATCAGAACTAGTGATAATTATTTCATTATATTATTTAGGATATAATAAATATAGAGGTGGTGGAAGAAGAATGAAACTTGAATAAATTCATTTTATTCGATTAGAGATTCCTTTGATATACTCATTTAGGACCCTATATAAGAATTATATATAGATATTTTTTTTTGATCAAAAGTGATAGGACATGAGAAAGAGGTTTGGGGAAGTATTGTTTTTGGAATTGGTTTAGCTAATGGGCACAAGGTGGGTTGTGATGTTTGGTATTGAAGGAGGATTTTTAAAAATGAGTGGGGTATATTTTTTTTAATATTAATATATTAATAAATAAAGGGTAAGTCATTTTTAAGGAAAATGGATCAAATATGTATAAAGATTTAAAATGTATAATGGAAAGGTCAATCAAGGTTCTATAAACCCATCTAATGGTTTGAATTTTAATATTTTTAAACCTTATCCTTTAATTTAAAAATTTTACAACATCTTACTCTTACCAAGGTGACTAAATTGTACCATGGGAACTTATTTTGAAGAAAACAAATATAATGAAACATAATACATAATTTGAAAATTATCATTCTAACATTTAATAAAATTTAACAAGATTAAATTTCAATAAGTAGTAAAAATTAATTATTTTTATAAAGTATAATTAATGCAACAAAAATATCCATCATAAAATACATTTGTTTTGAAAATTAAATATATACAAAAATAATGTATCGTATTAATTACCATTATATTTATTAGTTTGTGGTTAAAAACAATTTTTTACAAATTTAAAAATTGACAAAATTGAATGGACCATTGTAAATTCTTTATTATTGGAATGAACTAGAATATTTTTTATTACATTAAAATATAACATAGATTCATCAAATGATAAAAAAACAATTTTCTAAATTCAAAAAATATATTTTTCGATGAATCCTAAAGTGTTATTTTTTTTAAAATAAAGTTGTTTAAAATAATTATACTGTAATAAGGAATTATTACCATGATGAGAATGGAGAAGGCCAATGTGATTCTTGGAGGATTGTTTATAATGAGGTTGATTTGAAAAGGATTTAATTTGATGAAAAGGAATGTAGAAGGGTTTTATATTGGATAAATTATCCATATAAATGTGGTAATTATGTTATAAGGAAATATAGATGTGAGAACTAAGGAAGTGTTTTTCACAAGAGTGTAACATGACCAACCAAAGAATACCAATTCATAGAGGTAGATGTGGTCCAGGATGAAATTTATATTTTAAAGTAAATCATGCTATAACACTGGCCTTAGGGTAGAAGGGAATACCCAATATTGGAGACCCGAAAGGGACCAAATCATCGTGTTTCCCAGACTATGATTCCAAATCACCAATGAAAAAAGTTCTATTATAAAATTATCATTGTTTAAGATATCATTGAGCATTTAAATTGCTAACACATCCTTCAGTTCGTCATGGTCATTCGCTTAGTGACATCGATGTGTCCAAGAGAAAAGAACATAAAGAGCTTATGGGGGAGTTCAAGGATAGAATAAGTCAAAAACATGATGGACCACAATTTAATGCATTCCCTTATTGGTTCAAAAAGGTTAAAAAAAAATTCCACTCTGTAGTTGAGTGGTTATAGTTGTTTGGTTGATCTACTAGATAGAATTACCAATAGAAGGAGACAATATCATAAAGACCATAATTTTGAGTTAAAAATGAAAAAAGATTTTTTAACACACAATGCTGAAGAGTGTTTTCAAGGGGGATGCATAAACATAAAGATAATATTTTATAGTGGTGCTATAATGGATTTTTAATTCTTTTATAATCATGTTTATCAATTTTAAACCACGATTCCAACCTGATAGGAAGGAGTTTTCATCATTACACATTTGAATATCAAATATATTTATTTAATTATTTCATGAAGATAATAAAATTCTATAAGGAAATTATTTTTTACTACCAATTTTAAATGTCGTGGAGTAATGGTGGAGTTATGAGCGGTTCTCATGAAACATAATGACACTAATATGTGTCCATTTTTTTGGTGCATGGAATCGGTATTTCAATATGGGAGACCAACTAGAATAATGATGTAGAAGAGATATGATCACATTACATATAAATAATCAATGATGGGGATTATGAGTTCTTATTAAGGGGCATAAATGAAGAAAAAGGTATTAGAAACCATTTAAGATATTTCCAAATTAGAATAAGCGTGTATAATTATATAAATAATTGTGAAATATGAATTATATATTCATTTTATATGGAATTAAAAGGCTTATTGAGAGGAGATAATATTATTTCTTGGAATAAATACAACAATATATGAATAACACAAAACCATATTTTTTGTGACAATGAAAGTGTTTCTATTGAAGGGACCCTCATTTCTATAAATATAGTGAAGGTGTTCATTTTTAATATAGTGATAAATGGAAGGAATGTTTGAGGGAGTGATCTATTAGAAGTAGTTTTTTATCTATACAAATTTTATGTTAGTGATTATAAGGAAAGGGAGACTTATCACAAACCCCTTTTGAAAAACAATGTGCTTTATAGTGATTTTTTGCACAAAAAAATATCAATGTGTGATCTTTAGATATATCCTAGTGATGGTGAATCACATAAATTTTTGTTTCCCCATTTACTTTATGAATTCCAAAAAAAAGTGAAAAGTCATCATAAATAATATATGAAGATTAATGTGATTATGAATTTATTAAATTAGTTCATTATTTAACAAAAAGAGCATAATAAGTGACCATCATTGTTAATAGGTAAATACCCTTTAGAGAATGTTGTAATTTAAAGGCCAAGTGAGTTAGTTGGGTAATACATTTTATACACTAATTCACCCCCAAGGAAATATCAAATTAATCACCTAATAGTAACCATCAATTATTATCAATTGGAATATTCTTTTTTCATTAATTTTTATAACTCTGACTTGATCTGTCGTATTGAGAGGAAAAATGATATTTTATGTGATGGATAATCTATTTTATGGAATGAATATTAGATAATAAAAAAAGTATTTCATTTAACACATAGAACATTTAGTTTTAGTAAAATAATAAATTACAGTGGATGGAATTTTCTAGTTAAGAAGATAGATAGTTAACTTTGATACAATCAATGAAACATTGAGAATCATGACATAGTGAATATAGAATTAATTTTTATGCTCAGAGAAAAAGTATAAATATATATTTACCATGGAATTTTCTGTATATATATATTAAAAAAAAATTAATGTACATGTTGTAAGAGATAATGAAGATTGTATTATGTCTATAGGGAAGATGAAAAAGAACTAGAGGAAGTGATATTGAAATATGAATTATCATAACAAGTGAATAATTATTAATCTATTTTTGTATCTGCTTCTAAAACTTGTCTGGATAATTTAATTGTAATTTAATAATTTATTTCATATTTGAAAATAATATTTCATAACGAATTTTCAAAAACATTAATTTCCCAATCAAGGACATGTTCATACAATGACCATTTAGAGATGCCATTTCTAAAGGAGAAGGTGGAACAATGAGAAGTAATACATCATGTTTATTATAAAATTATTATATATTTTCTATTAAAGAATTATATGATATATAAATAAGAAGTGTAATTAATTTTTTTTCATAAATAAAATAAAATGAAAAGTTAAAGTGTAAGGAAAAACTATTGAAGAGACTTCACAAAAAATTTTATGAAAATGGTCATCGAGAATGTATTTAAGAGAAGTATCATACCACTAAAAACAACATAAGGAATGTAGAGAGACCAAAATAGATACTACATAATGTTTAATGTAAATTGATATATATATTTAGAAGAAATATAAGATGATCTTGGAACTATAAGAGATGATAAACATCACAAAGGAGAATATTGAAGTCCTTACAAAAGAAGCCTCAATTGGGAGAAATATTATAAATCATAAATATGGATGAAAAAAAGGATAAATAATGAATCATGAGGAATTTATCAATGAAATAAATATAAAATAATTTGAAAGTACTATGGAATAGTAGGTCACATCTGGAGTAGGTGTTTTGATGCAAATAGTCCTAATGATGTTAGAAGAACTCTAATAATTCTTATATCACAAACCTAGTAAGACCATATGAGGTATGATAATTATGGTAGATGTCTCATTTTTTCTAAACATGGTATCATGGAAAGGTATTACCAAAAAGATATTTCATGGAAGGTTAAATATTATATATCAATACAACCCACTATTATGACATAAGATTAAAGTGTTTATCCATGAGAAAGGTATATCAGGATATAAAAATCATATAATGTATTAGATAATGAGAAAGTGTTTCAATTTCATGTTTTCAATAACTGGTATTTGGATACATAGATAAAATCACTTGGAATAAATGTGATGAAATCTAGAAGAATAAGTAAGATGTTTTACAAATTAAGATAATGTTAAAAGACATTCCCACGACAAATAAGTAGTATTCTAAGAAAGAAATCTGGTCTATCAATGAATATTTTTTACAATGTGGTTCAATAAAAACATGTAAATTAAACAAACATGAGGATGAAATTGAAAATATTGTCATATGTGAGATCCACTACTGAATAAACTCAAAAAGATACTTTTTTAAGTTTGATCGATTCCAAAATTTTAGAAATGATCAAGGAAAGGAAGAATAGAAATTCTCACATACTAGAAGAGTAGTGTGCGAGTGGTATAAACCAAATAGGATCATTTGGTAAGAGGTTGAGATTAATAAATACAAATGACGATGAATATGTTGAAAACATGATGTGATTCCATTAATATTCATTGAAAACGTTAAGATAAATGATTGGAGAATAAGGGTCCATCCAATATGGCCATCCCCATTCCTAAACATGAGGAAAATTACAGCCAACCTATGCCCATATTCTATATTTCCTCAAAAAATTTGTTAAGTGGAATGAAATTAAGGTGATGATATGACCTATGGTATGATGTTTCTTGAATATTACATTTTAATATATCTAAATGCAAATTTTCTAAAAGTATCTATATAGTGTTAAGAATTTATAAGCACATAATATAAGTGGTGTGATTTTTTCTAAATTTTAATAATTAGTGTAAATTGTTTTATAATAAATCTATTAAGAAGTCACATCTATCTTGGAAAGAGTGATTCTTTAATTAGGTATGTTAACCATAAATAGCGTTCATTTGGTTTTATATGATTTTTTTTATGAAATATGTTTTTGATTCCAAAGGATGAAGTTTTTTGGTTAATGGATGAATAAATTTGAAAAGGAACTCATCGTTATCCACATTAGGATGGGGGGTGAAGTGCATATGGAATACCTCTTGGATGCTGAGGAATAAGGGGTGTTTGATCTTTTTTGGAGTTTATTCCTAGACATAAAGGGGGATAAAACATATAAAATAAAAAGGGATGATACCATTTAGATAGAAGATAGATCTACAAAATAAGGACATCTTGTTTTATATAATAATTAGTTCTGATTTGATTTCATGTTAACTAAGGGGGAGATAGATTGGGAATAAAGATAGCAGATTGTTGAGTTATTGAAAAAACAATTTGAATGTGGTATTATAAGAAATACCAATGGACTCTATAGAATTGTTTTGACAATAATATTTTTGGAAGTAATGAGGTTTACAATAATTATGTAGACCTTAATGTGAAATAATATGGTTAATGTGATTCTTGAATGATTATAAACAATGAACTTGATTGGTTGATGTGTGTAATTGTTTAGAAGATATCTTAAAGGATGTTTTGTTGGAAAAAATATCCATACCAATGTACAAAAATAATACTAGAGGTAGTCTTGAATTTAAAATATTGGTAAATAGTTTCACAAGAGTGATACAAAACAACCCAACCCCGTCATGGAGGTGTCCATGGTGTAGGTTATAAAGGAGATTTCTAGGTGAACCATGCTATGACACTAACAAAGCTGGGGAAGGAAACTCCCAATATGGGAAACATCAATGAGATCACATCATTATGGTTTCCATTATAGAATTCTATAGGACATCTAAAAAATTCTTGTTGATGAAATAATCATGGTTAATAATTGAATATGATAATTTAACCATTACTATTCTATAGAGATAGATGTGGAGTGGTAATTTTTTACCTATGAAAAATAGGGAGATAGTGCTCATTGTGGAGGTTGTGGTTTGATGATGGCCTACATTATATGGACCACACCATGGAACAAGAAATGACAGTGCAAAATGACTAAACATTTTCCACCACTCCGTAGAGGAGTTTCAATGGTTAAAAGGCTGAACTATAGTCCAAAACATCATATAGTTGGAGAACATGCCATAGTTCCCAACATATTGAGGTAAAAATATACAATATTGTTTCACTATTATATGGTGAAGGTTATATATATGGGAGATGAATATAATTTATTACATATTTTTTGGAAATGATTGGATGAATCATGTATTTTTATATAATCATGTTTCGTAGCTTTAGATATCAAATCACACAATATGAGAAGGATTTTCTAGAAATCCACTTATTTATTAAATGACGATTTAATTCATACTATAAAGAGAGATAATTTTATTCCATGAAGTTGTAATAGTTGACTACAATTGATGAAGATAATGGAGTCGTTTAATCAGGAAATTATGGGTGGTATTAAAAATCCATAATAAATCTAATATGAGACTAATTATAGGTCACACTAAATCTTTATTCCAGGAAATATGTTGACTAGAATTGGATATACATGAGAGATGAGATGAATGTGTATTAAAACTCTTTGAGGGAGAAGATGATTTTTATGAGATGTGTTGGATGAAAAAAAAACATTTATACCATTGATGATATTTCCAAAGTAAAATAAGAATAAATTATTTGTAATAATAATGTTAATGGTGAACTTTAGATTCATTATAATATGATTAAAATTGTTGTTTGAGAGGAGATCACAAGATGTGTATGAAGAATATCAAGTGGACTTCAATGATACCAATCCATAATCATTGTGGCCATGTAAGTGAACTGGTGAAGGGTTATCAACGTCTCTAAACTATGTGAATTTATTCCATTCCACCATAGAGAGAAAGGAATGGAATGATTGAGTAAGGGAATGTTGTGATTATATAAAATGTCCCAACACATTGTATTACTATGTGTATGGGCACATAGTCAAGAAGGTTGAACCCATTAGGAAGAGTAGTGTGATTGATACTTATTAGGACCATATTATATTGAAAATTCATTCCCATTAGATGTATCCTAATGATTTTTAACAACATAAATTATCATGTTCCTATTAATTTTATGCATGCACATTGAAAGAGAGTAAAATGAGCCATATATAAAATACAAAAAAATGTTCTGGTCAAGTATTTGAAAGATAAAATCATTTATCAAAAATATTATGTAATGTGACTCTCAAGGTTGTGAGGTATTGAACCGTAAAATAATGTGAGAACCTTAATGAAAAAATGATTTTATTGGGTAATACATTGCATATCACCATTCACTCCCACTCGGTGTAGTCTTTCCCTTTAACCCTAGTAGGTCCCAAATAATTTTAAATTAATTATTTTACATCTTAAATTAATATTTGATCAAGGAAAATGTTTCATATATTTTTATTTTATGATTATTTAATCATTTATCCCAAATGGTTATCCTGTTTTTAAAAACTATAATTTTATATATTCATCCAAAAATAATACATTTCATAAAAAACTCTAAACATCTTCAAATTTTAATTTTTATATGATTAGTGTAAAAATAATATTTATTTTATCAAATTAAAATTCTAAAATTAAAATTCTAAATTAATCCATATAATGCTTTGAAAAAAACAGAGTTAGAGTAGAAACTACATCCTTTACAAAATGTAACACCTTATTCATATTCATATAATAGTAAAATTATTTATAAGTTCATTATAATAAATATTAAAATTTATTCTTTGGAAAAAATAATACGGTCCTAAAAGAAGATCAGGTTTTATATTATTTTGATGGGGGTTGATCATTTTACCCCAAATCTATTTAAAGGAACAAATGATTCCATTTTAAATATTCTCCCCATGGTAGAAAAGACACCAAGGTGAGGACCTCCCTTATTTAACTTCTCTCATAATTTTTTAGCATAAATGAAGAGAATTTAGGATGGTTCTAAACCACCGAATCAAGGTGTACCAGTCCTTTAATTATAATTCCATATTTTGTTCTTCTACTCAGATTTATCCATTTTCATAGTTATGTGTTTCAGTTATATTTCACTTAAGTTTAGTGAAATCCTAATTTTATGATCAGTATTAAATATTATATATTAAAGGATTCCATAAATAGACCATCCCACATTGATATTTATTAATAATAATGAATTATGGGTTGAATTTGTCATGGTGTTTTATAAAATTAAGATAAAATAGGGATGGAATTTTGAATTTTTATGTTATATGATTTATGGATTTTGGTTTTCATGATATATTTAATTTTATGAGTTATTCGCCCATGATTTCATTGTATTTTTGTGTTTTATTTATTAATGGTAGTTGATTAATTGGATGGTATGTAATTGAAAATTGGTTTATTTAATATCAAGTGCAGATTTAGTGGTTGTTAAACTAGATTGAGAACACTGATCCATGGGTTTGGTAAGAGTTATTAACCCTATAGGCATTTATTTGGATAAATTTTCTTCTTTGAAAGACACTTGATTTAGATATTCATAATAATGTATTAAATATATTTTGAAACGTGAATTAGGGGATTTGAAAAAGCTCTTTTAATTCCAATGTATTTTTTAGGGGAAAGAGAGATTGATATTGTAGGCAATTCATGAATTATTTATTCATTCTAAAACATGTTTGTTATATGGAATTTTATGTTTTTATATTTTAGTGGATTAATTCATTGAAATATTACTATGGTATTTTTATTATTTTTTAGTAGAATTTTTAAGTAAGAGATTTATTATTACAATTTTGACCTAAAATTTCCCCAATTAATTTTTTTTACATTTTTCCAGATGAAAATTCAATGTAGTATTCAATGAAAATTTCTACAAAAAAATTACATTGAAATTTTTTCGATGGAAATATTCACTAAAATTTCACATTACAGTTTTCCAATGAATGGTTTAATTATAAATTTATAGAAACTTGTCATTGTATTTTTTATCAAAAAGAACATTATAATTTAATTATCAAATTAATTGTTCCTATAAGTACTTCTACTATTTTTTGATTAATTTCCTGAAATATTCTGGAAATTTATTCCATTTAAAATATCTAGTGAATTTTTTCATAAAAAAATTCACCATAAATTTCCATTGTTGGTTTTCTATTTATTTTTCATTGAATTTTCTTGTGGAATTTTTAAGGGAAATTTCCAACGAAATTTTATAGTGTAAATCTTCAATATATTTGACAAAAGAAATTATTAAACATATATTTACACTAGAATTATTTACTAGATTATTTTATTTTAATATTCCAATAGGTTTTTAATTGAAATTTACCATAGAATATATTTTTATTGGATTATTAAATTACAATTTTCTAATGACATTATTGTACGGATGTTATAAATTTTTTTTATTCTAATTGAATTATAATTGTCATTTATTTTTAGATGATTCTAGGAAATATTTTGAGTAGAAATTAATAGTGGATTTTAATTAAAATTTTAATATTTAGAAAATTAATTATTTACATTTTTATTAAAAAACACTATGTATACTGGTATAAAAAACTGGCTTTAATGAAATAATATCTTATATAAGGAGTAATATTATTATTTTTAATATAAATTTAATCTAAAAATACTTTCTATAATAAATAGACCAGTTTTATTAATTTATTTAGTATTTTTTTAAATATGAAAGAAATTGATATTTAAAAGAATTCGAAAAATATTACTTCACTATAAATGAAAAGCTGTTATTACAATGGTGAAAAAACTTATTAATATTTTACATGGTTTAAAATATAATTTCTTAATAATTATTTATCTTATTATTAATGATTTAGTTAAAAAATTAATTTTTATTATAAATATAAATTATATTTTAAAATAGTTATTAATTTTAAATAAATTTTTTTGAGTAAGAAATATTTATTAAATTTTAATTAAATTAAATTTTATTTTTTTCAGAATAAATGATAACTTATCTATTGAAATTTGGTTATTTTATTAGGAATTTAAATATAAATATAATATTTTTGAATCCCTCAATATTTACGGATTAATTATATGGTTTTTATTGAGGAAATAATTTTGTTTATTTTAAAATTATTTCAGAAAATTATTTCACTGAATTTATATAATTATTTAATTTAATTGAGTTAAAATTTAATTTTATAAAATATTTATAACATATAATTTTTTAAAATATTTTAATAAATATTGATTATATAAGAATATAAATTATAATTTTTATAATTCTATAATTTTTTTTAATTTTATTGAATTTAAATTTGTTTTGATAATGTATAAATAATTTTCCATAATATATTGGGTACGGAATAGAGTTCCACGCCACTTTTATTTCGGTAAGTATAAATATATCAATTTTTTTAAAAACATTACTAGTGAAAAATTACAATCCAAGGCCCCTTATGTTTTTCACACACATCATAATTTAAAAATATACTAGATGGGAATATTATGAGTTATTACCAGAGAGAATAATAATTTAATTAAATGTTAGAATATCATGACCCCATCTCTCTATCAATCACTCTATCCTCTAATTATATATATGGATATATGGATGAATAATAAAAGATGAAGCATCAATAATTATTCCATCATTGATGAATATTGTCTTTTACCCATCTTAAAATACTAATGATATTCATCATAACCTCTATTCTTTATATTATAAAAAATAATATTCCTTAAATAATTCAGTTGATAAACCACGTTTAGGTTTTGTAAATATTTCAACTGTAAAGGATACACTTACAACTGATTTTTTTGAGACATAACTTACAATTCAACCTTAGAAAGTAATAATAGATCTAATAGTTAATTTATTTACTCAAGATAACTTAAAAAATAAATTCAATAAAATATATAATTATAAATTGTTATAATCCATAATTTGAAGCAATTTTAGTGGCCTTATTGATTTTTCTTTGGAACCAGTTCACTATATTTATATACATTCATTCAAAAAATACTATTTACCAATATTTTTCTCTGAAGGCATATGAAATATAAAGTTAACTATAATCTATGGTGATCATAAGACTCCCTTTTTTTGACCATCCTTTATAGAATTTGTTTTAAGTAAATAGACGTGAATTTATTGATGGTTATAATATTCAAAACTAAATGTTAGATAAAAACGTCATACAAGGTTTCTTTATGAGTGCCAAACATTTTCTTTTTAGTGACAATTTATCTATTTTGTGTCTAGACTGAAAACCAAAACTTATTAGTAATTTGAAATTAATCATTAATTAATTATTAGTAATATTATTTTAATAATCTATTTTTATAAAATTTAAAATCATAAGCTATGGATTATTTTTATTATTAGAAAGGTAAAAATAGATTTAATAAATTGATCAAAGATTAGGAAATACAAGAGAATTAATCATAATAGGATCCTTATCCAACCTATGTTGGGACCCAATAGAGAGAGGATATGTTTCTGACTAGTGTACAATACTATTCACCTCCATTTTGGTGGAAGAGAATGAGAAAGTAGAAAAGCAAAGTATAAGAGGGTGAATCATCATAAAAAGTAAAAAATGTTCTTAGAGAGCCATCTCCAGTGAAGAGATATTATTAATATTAGTAAGGAAGTATGACTCCATGATGATAGAGACCTATTATCTTTTAATTGTGATCTCCATGTCAATAATAATGGCTTAGGAATCTGTGGCTGGTAACACCCATCTTTCAATAAAATAATTTATACATACTACAAGAACTTATAGAAACGAATTATGAGTGTCCACCCTAGTTTTGATAAATTCATCAATAGAAAAAGAAACATCCACATTAATCTAGAAAAATCTCACAATGATGATAATACAGAAACATAGAATAGTCGACACACCTATTTTTTCCT
Organism: Viscum album; assembly: GCA_963277665.1. Classification (NCBI taxonomy): domain Eukaryota; kingdom Viridiplantae; phylum Streptophyta; class Magnoliopsida; order Santalales; family Viscaceae; genus Viscum; species Viscum album. The sequence goes on from OY728155.1 coordinate 734,004,677, forward strand.
ATTACGTGTTTCTTCGGTTCTATTTGTCCTTCCAAAGTGTGTCTGAATAAATCTAGAATGTTCTTATCTTATAATTAAGTTGAAGAAATGAAATTTATTCTAACCCAGATCATCCATACCATCACATATAAGGAACTCATAGTCTCTTCTAATATGGTCAAACCCCATTTTCAAATAAACACCAAAAATATTAAAGCCATATCTATGTAGGCATTTTTATCTGCATTCCATTTGTGCGACTTGGACCTAGAAATGGGGAAAAAAGATTGCATGAAGAGATGATTTATCCACAAATAAGAAAATTTGACATATCATGTCAGTAGATTAATGGTGAAAATTAATAAATTACATAGAGGGGATGATATTGATGAAATATTTCCACTATAAGAACTAATCATTAGGTGGGATCATGATTTACCATAGAATTTTCCAATGATCATCCTACCCCAATGCTAGGAATTTTCCTGCCAATTTGTTACCACAATTTACGGAGCATGTTCTAAAGATATCATTGATCCAACAAATAAATTCCATTTCATGATTCCTCATACATTGGATACTCCAAATTATATTCCTATCATTCTCATTAATCCAAAACCCCGGTTTATCATCCCACCAATCTTTACCAATATCATTAAACATATTGAGAATAGTAGCATCATCTAAGCCAGTGACCATAAGAGAATTTTCCATTGAGCCACAACTATCGACCATCCATTTGTCCTTCAAATTTTTAATTATTTCCCTACTACCAATCCTCCTATATAGATCATGAAAAAGTATCTTGTGTGGACTCCAAGGACTCATATAGAAAAATATACGGTGGGGCCCAAAGAATATACCTTGAAATCTGAATGCCGAAACTATTTAACCTTAACGATATTTTCACATAGGGAATCTGGGTGTTGAATAACCCCAATTATTTCATTTTAATAATAAGATCATTGAAAATTTGAATATCTTATAATAATATTACCATCATGATTTTTATGTAAAATCATTTCACATGAAACCTAGTAGATTTTATTCTTCCAATTATTAGTCACCCACAAAAAATTATCATGATGGGAGTGAAGTTGATTAATAAAGAGATATAGATTTTTACATAGGTACATAACGTATGTAGGGAATGATTGGGGCATGAATTTAATATGAATTTTATTTCCCTTGATAAAGATATTTTTAAAGGTCTTTCCTTGGATTTTGTTTTCACCATATATAAAATTCTTGAGAACACCTATTTTTAAATATCCTAATAAAATAGGGATCCAAATATATTTTGGATTTTTATCAAAAAACAAAATACCAAAGGCCTTTTAAGGCCACCCTCTTGAATATAATAATAATCGTGCTTAATTAAGTTATTAATTTGAAGAAATTGACTAAACCTTTTATAATACATCTCATATCTAGTAATAATTTGGAAAATATAGTTGTATTTTTCTTATGGTAGCACTTAAAAAATTTATCTTATCGTCAAAAAAGATATTTTGATAAATAGGTGTCTCCAGTGTATAATATTACACACCATGAACCAGTTTTTACCTGAATTCTAGAGAAATTAGATTGGAAAAAACATCTTCCACCAAAAAAATGAATAGATAAAGAGGATCCTCATGGTAGAGTCCCCTGGAGGGGGGAATGAACTGAGAAATGTCACCATTAATCAGTATCCTGAAAAAATTCTAAGGAAACACATTTCATTACAATATTGATATTTTAGAAAAGAATATGATCTTACATAACAAAAATTATAGGAAATAGAATTCGACCATGTTATATGATTTTTTATAACATGTTTCCATACCATGGAACCTCTTTTGGATCAAGACCATCTTTTGATAGAGTGTAAATTTTCATAAACAATAATTTTTATTGGAAGTAAGTCAATTGGGTAAAAAATAACTCTGATTATTTGAAATAATTTAAGGAATCCAAATATGAAAGTGGATAACCATGATCAATGAAAAAATATTATAATTCAAACTGCAGAGACTAATGGGCCTAATATCTAAAAATGAAAAACGTTTTTTAATATTCTAAATGAGGGAAATTGGAGTTACATTAATAAAATTTAAATGTTCTTTACTCATCCAATGATCTCCCATGATACCTGAGATTTCAAATCTTATAATGTGGAAATATATTTGAAAAATTGTGCATGGAATCCATAATGGCATGATCCATTGGTAGAATAGATTTGATTCTGGGATAAGATAATCTCATCATCTTTGATGCCAAGATTAATATGCATCTTTATCAAGTATTTAACCACATGGTTAATATATGTTAAAATTTATGAATTGATAGTGTAATATAGGGAAATATAAATATTTTGGAAAAGAACTAGTATTATTGTAGGGTCCTAAAAATTATTCCATGGGAAGAAAATACCCCCACAACTGATTTACAGAAGGAAGTAAGTATTCCAACAAGTCAAGCAAGGTGAATGGACTCAAATAAAGTTCAAAATTTCCAAATAAAATTAATGGAATTCAAGTTCTCAATGAATTTCTAGTGGAATATGTATAATCACCAAGAAATATTTGTGAACAACCAAGATTGCAAACCAACAGGTATGCCAAACGATCCGCAAACCGCTGGCCCATGGAGCGATGGCTAGCAAACAAGGTGTACCGCAAAATGCATCGCCAAAAGTCTCATACACGTGAAGGACATCTGTGTACCATTCTAAAAACTCATTAGTTCATGGATGAAGCGATCCAACAGGGTTCCATGAAAAATTATCGCGAAACAAAGCCTCTTAAAACCTCAGATTGATCGAGTCATCCGCAGGTTATGATATCTCTTCATGGGCCTTCGCAAATGGTTTCCTGTATTTATGAAATGATCTATAAATGGAGAACAATAGAAGGGTGAGTTATGGAGTAAGAAATCTTGAAGGGGAGTCACAGGTTAGAAGAAAGTGTTCAGAGAAGACTCTTGCTTTATCCTCGATTCATTAACAATGCCCGAATCATGAACCACACACTCTGCATGAACAACCTATCTTGAACCATAAAATGGGGGAATTGAATAATAATAATAATAATGCAAACCTAACTAGTGAACCATGAACTATATACTTCTCACGGATGAATTCCCCATGAACGATAAGCCCCCAGACCCTCCTTCAATATGATTTTCCACATTGTGTATCGCTATACAGACTGAACCTGGTGTCGCGTACTTCTTGAGTACATGGATGGAATCCAAAGCGGCATGATAGGCCATGTACCACTTTGTTACAGGGTGATCTATACTCATTCCTACATACTGCATCGGTATGCGGACGATCCCTTGTCCCACATATCGCCATGGTATGGGTACCCCGCCCCCCATCTAGAATAAGAAACTAGTACGTAGAATGGACTATTTTTTGGTATTATTTCCTTTAGTTTCAACCTCACCCTTCCATTATTGTCCAATACTTCATAATTCCTCTGCAAACCAGTCCTTCAGGATCAGGCCAAATCCTCCTCCAAAGCCACTGGACCCGTATGATTAGACCATCGGGTGCATCAGCATGCACCTTTGAGTCTACATACTCATGGTAAGTAGAGTCACAAAGGCTCACCCCTCAACGGTTTGGTCTTCTGGAATGACTATGGGTCTATATTCCCATGGTAACCTAGAACCAAACCTCGGGATGCTGACGGGAACCTACTCATTCTTCGTATTAAGGGTGATCACTTTCTTTTCCGTTCAATGAGGAATAGTGATTAGTCTAAGGTGTTATGTTCGCTCCCCCCCCCCCTTGGTGAGGATGTAACTCCTCCCCTTCCCAAGAAGTATTTTAGGGCCCTCATACCGAGGAATGTCCCAAATCTTCTATGGTCGGGCTGCAGGGCCATTAATGTCAATTCACAAGGGAAGAAGCATCGCTCCGCACCCTCTCCCATGGTTTCACCAACCACTTCTGATGTGGGATCTCCCTCTCCCACCATCAAGAGAGGAGGAATTTTCTTTGTTGAATCTTTCACATCCTTTTTTTTGTCACACTGATCATGACTCAAATGGTCTAAGAGGTTCATGAATATTACAACATCATCACTTATGAACTACAAGACCACTGATTCCTGGCCCAACTATGATACGTAGGACGCATACGAGATAGCATTAGCTCAAAAGTGTGACCTCCCATAAAGGGTCCACCCAATCATGTCTCATCAAATGGGAACTTCCAATGCCTAAGCCCCATCACATCTGAACAGGGAGAAATCTGGTTACCGATCAATCCAGTATATGTTAGATGCCTTCTAGAAGGCCCGAGATCAAATGGGTTCCCTACCATAAAGGTTCCACCAAACCATGCCCCCTCAAATGAGCATCTTCCATGAGTAGGCCCCACACCATCTGAACTACATGGGTTCTGATTCATCTCTCAAGGATATATAGGAAACCCATCTTATGGGTTCAATCCCAACATAAAGTCACGTTCTATCCCCCCTAGATGAGGATAAAATCCATAATGCCTTATCATGTGGCTCATGTTAGATTCACCTCCTTAGAATCAAATATATGCATGCCTAGAACAATCTTTCTAACCAAGGATAGATCATGAAAACACTCTTTGAGAATGAACCAAGGATACACAAACATATGAACATGAATTAAATCTATAAGAGAGTCCTCGAACTAGCAATAATCCTCCCCCAGAAGGGTGAAGTGAGACTCACTTCCCATCTTCTCAAAAAATGGAGTCCTTAAGCATCGTTGGCTGAATCATCAATCAATGAGCTCCAGCATTTGGAAATCAGGTCAATGAATCTTGGATACTAGGGGTTGTTGGATGGTTTTGGATCCATGAATAATCCCTTTAGAGACCATATGAGGAAGTTATATCTGAGAAGGGATGATTGCACAATTACATGACCCCATAAAATCTTCCATTGGAAGTAATAGTTACTATGAGGATAATCCATCCACCATTAAGGATGAATGATACAGGATGGGTTGAAACAGAAGAAATGGGTAACTTGACTGGAAACTGTATCTAAAAAAAGGGACACGTGATTATCTTCATTTGACCATTTCCACACCACCTGAAACACGCCACCGTTGAGGTGGAACGAAAATAGTGAACCCAACGTAAATCCTTGTCGAAGGTGTGAGTCTTACCACATTCAAGCCCCTTCTTCCCTCAATAGAATAAAGAAGGGAAGGGGGAATCTGAATCTCCATATATGTATAAGTTTAAAATAATGGATCTTTTATAAGGTTTTGTGGTATATATTTATAATATATATGTCATAGGTTCCCACATAAAATCATTGAATCCAAATGAAATCCCAAAAACCAATAGACACACACACATCAGTGATCCCACAGGCGGCTCGGGCCCCAACGAAGAGAAGGACCCCTTTGCCAACCCAGCGTCATCAATGATGGGTATCCAACACACTGATCAGGGAGTACCACAAAAATGGTACTCTCTCTATGATGGAGGCTCAGAGAAAAACTCTACAGTCTACAAATTTCTGCTAGCCACCTCCTCAGCCTTGGTCGGCACCCGAGAAGAAGGTGGCCCCGGTGGTCATCACAAACCGTTTTGGGAGGCTGTCCCCAGAACACGACAATGAGTGACACCCTTATCATAGGGAGGATGGTGAGGTAAATGTGTACAAATTCATATCAATAGCACATGGGTCCAACTCACGCCCCCCCATAGAGTGTTTTCACTGACCCCGGACGAACATGCCTCCTCCCACCGAGGCGAATATTATGTCGACGAAACCTGCCAAAGTCTAGGAGACTTGTGCCCTTTGGGTGGCCCCCCAAGAGCAGCTAATATATAATCATGTACACGCTATCACAAGGGTTCCAAAAGAGGAAATCCTCTGTAATTACATTGTGTAAATCAATGGGAATACATACGAATCTACCCCCTCCACTCAATCCCACCATAGAGATAGGTTGGCACAATATGATTACATGCACATTCCTGCTAATGCCCGTCGGTCCGACCACGCAGAAAAAGGGGAAAACTAAAGGAAGATTGATATATCTTCCAACACACAACAATCCCATTAACAAAATAGGGTGAAAACCAGCTACACTCATGAAGAAATACCTAATTATGCATTTATATCCCTCCATATAAATAAGACGATAACCATATATGAGAAGAGTAAAATTCACACGGATGCATACAAAGACTTTGAGAAAAATACAGCAGAAGCCGAGTAGATGAAAATCCTTGCTTGTTAATATGAAGAACAAAAATCAAATACAGTTGCAACTAGAGAAGAAAATTAGTGGCAGACTTGTTCCCCTGCCCAGACAAAGGATAAATTTCACTATCTACTAGAAACTCTTGGAGGACCGAAGATGGCACAAAATCCAACCCCGACATCGGAATGAGACTTCATACCTGTTCCGTCCAAATATGTATCTTAGAAGATCCTAGAAATTATGGAAGATAAAATGTCAATTCGAGACCATATCCTCCAATCATGCCAAGATATCATTACATCGGCCGAAAAGTGGAGAAATCAGGCCCAAGACTTGGTTTCCTCAAATAGAAGGGCTCACTCGAAAAATGAGTTACTCACTCCGGGGAAGTTATGCATCCCTACTCCATTATAGGAGGTTCGATGAAAATATCAAACGAAACGTGGAAAACCAGATAAAGAACAAATACCAACTCCAACTGGGGGACACCAGTTCAATGTGGTGGCCTCTCCAAGGTAGGAATATATCCCTTCAAAGACTCAAGTTGTTATTCGGTGTATCCTAATGACATAACGGGACCCAAAAAGACAGGGACTCATACAATAAGGCAGTTAGAAAAAGAAATGTCCTCGAATACCCAAAAGAGAGTGCTCAAAAATGAAATGGGCCAAAGGCCACTGGAAAATGAAGAGAACATACATGATCCTGATCTGGGGTTCTTAACAGCCTCAAATATATATCAATAAAGGCTCAAGAAACTTTTAGTCCATTAACAAATTGTCGAAGTCACAGTAGCAGTTCCAAGTCACTCCCCGTAGTGTCGCTACCACAATCTCTGATGGACGTCCACAAAGCACCCATGGGGTACCACTCCATGGGCCAAGAATGGTCGATCACTAGGGGTCATCTCTTGATGCATGTTGGAGTATCCCTCTCCTCGACATCAAGATCAGAAACCATGAAGGTGATTCCATTACTATCATCCTCCCTGATGGTCCTCCCCAAGTTATACGCTACAGATATGCTTCTCCCTATAGCCGGATGCCCTCAACATTATGGTAGTCCTCGCCAGGATGGCAGTCATTACGAAGGCCATCCCCCCAATGATAGTTCTTGTGAAGGTCCTCCCCATTGTAACATCAAGCATTGAGAAGTACCTCCCCACATTACAGTACATTTTGAAGGCCCTCCCCAAGATGTGCACGACAAAAAATCTTTCTACAGCCAGGTATCAAGTCATGATGGTAGTCCTCTCTATGATGACGGTCATTGCGAAGGTCCTCCCCATAATGGAAGTTGTTGTGAGGTTCCTACCCTCAGTGAAATCAAGTAACAAGAAGGTACTCCCTACATTATAGCCCACCCTGAAGGTCCTCCCCATGGTATACACCATAAGGACATTTCCCACAGTAGGGAATAAAGTTGAAATAGTATCCCTTGCTATTGCAACACCAATTGAGAAGTTCCTACCCATAATGAAACATTGTACTGGTAGGAAGGTCCTCCCCTTGTAGGAAGAATTGTGAGAAATACCTCTTGGTCTAAGTTGCTTGGAAAGGAGTAAGATATATCTGACACTCTGTCTGTAATGATTGATATTCATTCTCAACTAGAGGAAGTCCTAGGGTCACGCTCATATTCTGAGCCACAACTATTGTATCTAGAAATCATTGAGGCCCCCACTAGCCTGGTTGCATAGAAAATAATAATTAAGAAGTAGTCAAGTTTGGTATAACAAGTAATGGATCCTCCATAAGAACAAAAGAGGTATATGTTGCTTGTGAGATGAAAACTAGCTAAGGATAATATAACGGTGATGTATTGGCCTATGACCACTTCTCACTTCGACTACCAGGAGAGTTGTCTGGAGAATGCAGGCATGAAATTCACCCAAATATATGGATGAATATTCATCCCCAGAAATAAACATTATTACCCTAAGAACGGTATGGTGACCATGTCAATATGTTTGGGGAGATTATCCATCTAATTGAGATGGAATCCCTCCAGTCCGAATGACAAAAACTAATAGAATGTTAAAAAAACCTTGAACTGGCTTTCCTCCATGCACTGCACATGTTGTGTCGCCTCTTTTGAGACATCCCGACTAGAGTTCACATTTGAGGATGGGGAGAAATGGAGCATTACTCTCCACCCCTCATATCGTCTAAAAACCCAATTGGAAATGAAATATTGAAATTTCATCACCCAAAGGCATCAATCAAGTGAAACCCCTGATTAGAGAAGATGTGATACTCAACAAAAACTGGCCTGAAGTATGTCTCGAAAACATCACAAACAAATAGATCAATCCATCCAAATGATTCTGATTAAGGAAACCAAGAACATCTAGAATGCTTCTAGCCAATGGAAAGCCAACCAGAAAGGAGTGATCATGCCTTCAAAATAACTTATACACTGTGCAGACCCAATGTAATACTAATCTCACACTAGTGTGGGAGTGCGTGAAATTGAAAAGGTGGAAATAGAAGTGGATACCACCAAAATGACGGAACAACCCCAACCCACAGGTCTGGAAGAATTTTAAAATCAAAATGCCTTGTTAATACTGAAAAATACATTATGTGATGCATCATTAGAGGAACGGGAACAACCCCAGCTTGTAGAGTTGGGGGCATTTTTACCTCGAATCCTTGTACAATAGACGTATTTCTTATACCATCTAGAAAGAACGATGAATGGAGGAGTCACTTGTTCCACACCTTCTTGTGGTTCACACCATTCGAGATGAAGGTGCGCTATCAGGTCAGAGCAGGGCTCCCTTCGGGTCAATTTTTTCCAAGAAACACAATGATTACCGAAGAGTGGAAGGAGAAAGTCCAAAAACGATGCATAAATCCATCCTAAAATTCAGCATCGGGTGCACCGCCTATAATGCAGTATGCCTCAGTAAATGTGGTAAACATAAACCCCATGGATATCATAGGAAACAACATAGAGAGAGAGGATACGAAGGAAGATGGTTCCCTCTGAGAGGCATCCCACACTGAGCTTGATGGTGTGCATACCTGAAACCAGATACCGGTCCTGAATCGTGTTCCCCCCTCAGTTAATCCATCATTAACTCCCCCGTGAAACCCCATAAATAGAAGAATAAATCCATGTTCTACTTTGGACCACCTCCTTCTCCCCCTGAGGATTTTCCCTCATCCTCGAGAAAAGATTCTCTAAGCTAGAGGAAGAAATGAAAGAACTCAAGTGAATTAATATTAGGATGCATCAAGGGAGCTCTCTTGTTGGATGTGTCCCCCCCCCGCAAAACATCTCAAGGTGATCCCAGAAGTGGTACCCTTACCATAGGGATTTTACCTAGTGAATGAAGCCATGCTTGGAGGTCTGTTAAACCCATCCCTTGAAACACATTAAGATTTCCACCCATTAAGAAGGAATCATGAATATATTCAGGAAAACCCAAAAATGAAACCCTCAAAAGGGTATCCACCAAAAATTCCTGCATTACAGACATGCCCAGTCATGGCCACTACCACACTAGCCCAAGATCAAAACCAAAGGGACATGCATTAAAGTCTTTTGATTACCATTGGGCAATTAAAAACTCGACTAGAAGCCGTGGATGGGTGAAGTGCTCCAATAAATCCAGAGTGGAAACCATACCATGATTCAGTAAGAAATGTTCTAACACCTCCAAACATCAAAAACCCCGTATTTACAGTGTTCAATTGCTCAGGGGACCCGAGGCATCATTTAATGCACTACACCTCTTATTTTGACCCCATGATGGGCACTCTGAAGCATAAAGATATAGTAAAACTTAGGTCCATCATAGAGACCATGAAAGGCTTGACCTATGTATGGTATACTAGCCAACTAGGCAATTCAATCACAGGTTCGGAAGATCTACAATGACAATTTCTCTTATAGCTCAGTTCAATGCTTCCTAAGACAACAGTCAGTGACCGTATGAACTGAAATAAAGAGATAAAGAAAGAGTCTCAGCCTTCATTTCCAGATGGAATGTCCTAAATTATCCCAGGAACTGGCAATTCCCATATGATGAAATGGTATCCATGTGCATCGATAACTGTTGGGATGAATTGCAAACACCACCAATCCTAGTGAAGTACACAGGTGGGTTTAGAATTTTTTTTTCTATTTCCCAAAGGATAGAAGACTCCATGTAATGGACCAATATTATGTCCTCAGTGGCCCTATCAGCCCCTGTTGAAAGAGTGGGAAAAGCTGAAGCATCTTATGTCACGCTTATGCCACTACAACACCAACTATAGTTGTGAGACCCCCACCGAACAGTGTGGGACCCCATGGAAGCCAACAAACACCCCCACCTCGGCAATATGAGCGACAATGTGCTAAAAAATCTGTTAAAATAATTATGAAATAAATATTACTCTTTCCGAGATGACTAAGTATACAGATATTTTATATCCTCCATGAATTTCAATTTTCTCCATCTACAAGAGCCTAAGAGAGTCGATGAAGTGGGTCTCGATAACCATTCAAATTATTGTCTAGATCACTAGATTCCTAGACAAACTGTCTATGAATTATTAATTTTCCATGATCAATTACAAAATATGGGGGATTCCGGGAATTTTATGTTGGGCCCTCCACCAGCACATGTGGCTTATGTTTCCACCTCAGACTCAAGAGAGGAAGTGGAATGTAAAATATTATTTAGTAAGAAGTAAAAAACATTTTATAATTGTATAAACCAAAAGACTATCAACCATGTTCATGGAATACTCTATACGCAGATGAAACAACCAATTTTTCCAACAAAATCTCTTAATACAACACATCAATCCTCTTCTGCCATGCGGTCCTCTAAAGTCTAGAAGGGAAGAAAAAATAGAAATAAGATGAGCTGACACAAAAGAAAAAGTCGGTATTAATGCTTTCAAACGTCATGCCAGCAAACATGGTAAAACAAGAGCCACCCCATCAAATGGTACAATGGGAACCGACCTACCAAACGACACTGTTAGAAGGAGGCATTCAGCCAAAAACATTTTCGGTTCAAGAACTGATTGTCAAATCCATTAATATCATTCATTTGATGGACTCCTTCTCAGATGGAGACTATGACCATGATCCCGAATTCCCTGTGCCCAACCGGAGAGTAAGAGGATGAGGTCACAGAGGCCAAAGGCTTTTGGGAAGGCATGATCATGGAAGGATTCAAATTCCCATCCATTCCATAAATCTCACCGTTAACATCGCGAAAACTCACTGAAGGACCCTCCGATAGACACCACAAGAATTGTAATGCTCCATCACCCCCTTCAGAAGAAATCAAAGCCCAATAATATTAGAATATACATCAGGGGTAGAAAAATATCAAATCATCCAAGGAATGTAGGCACACCTATTCATCCAAAACTGGAAAGGACCACAACACTACCGTCCCTATTCACAAAGGTCGAACCATCAACGTACAAAGACCAGACCCCTAAAGTGTATTTGAAAGATTAACCCCGAGCCTAGAAGTACCGAACATTTGAGAAGAATTATGACATTATAAAGTTGTTTTATTAAGTACTATCAATGTTTTCAATCTTGGATGAGTTAATTTTGTCCGCAGATCAAAGGGAGGAACTCATCAAAGCCTTACTAAAGCCCCCAGAGATCGAGGCCAAAGTAGTAGCAGTGGAAGTTTATTGGATGGAGACCAGTCACGAAGAATGTCATTTCATCATACCCTTCACAGAAAGGGGTGAAAACACCATCAAACTAGGCGACATCAAACCCTTATATATTTTTGAAAAAAAATAATTGGAATTGATGTCTAGAGGATCTTTATTGACAAATGCTCTAGATTTAACATCTTCCCATTGTGGACACATTGTTGACTGGGCTATGATGAAAAAGACATGACACCCTGCTCTAAAACTCTATTGGGATATTATAAAATCAAGTAAAACCCATTGGGATGAATCAATCATTAAACTCAGCTAAGAGAACCCATGTCCAATTCTGAGTTCTTATAGTATGGTATTTTACAACCTTCAATATCCTATTAGGGAGGCCTTGGATGCATTAGAAAGATGTAATTCCATAATCATCCCATCAATGTATATAATATTTAACTAATGGTAAAATGCACATTTCATGCCGATAAAACCCCGGTTGAGTCAAGTGAGTCACATTATATCGACCTACGGATCTATGAATCGAAAGAAAAAATTCTTTCGGCAAATGACACTGATTGTATTTCTACCCAGAATGGATTGGAAATAGCTCCCACTGACCCCTCTAGTATCTTGGGGGAGAGACATATTACCCATCAACCATGTTCAATGGACATGTGTAATTCCAGATGAAAACTCAATTTTATGGATGATCTCTATTGCAGCCACCATGTCCAAAGACATAGAAAATCAGACTGACACCCATGATGTCAGGATAAGCCATATAAATGATGCTTCTGGCCCATCATCAATACCTCAAACTACCCCTTCCTCACACACAAAGGCAAAAGGATATTTATCTATCGACATAGCAGAGTTTGTCTCAAAAATCCTCTCTCTATTAGTTGAGGAAGAAGACGAAGAAGATGACAAAGAAAAAGAATAAGAAGACCTCAAAGAAGCCCCTCCTACATTTGAATAAGCTGTATCCACCACAATATATGAACATAATGAGAGATATATAGGGAAAAAAGAAGACCTAAAATCCCCTCTAATTAGTGTGGCCATGCCTGTCGGGGAGAAATATGCATATAACTCCTTAAATAAGAATTGACATTCGTTTTCCTGGAATTACACTAAAATTCCAGGCCTTGATCTTGAGGTCGCCAATCATCATTTGGGCTTACCAAAAGATCATCAGGGCTAAAATCAAGAATCTATAGGTACCCACTTGATTCACATTGCAAAAATAGAGGCTGAAGTTGTCAAGCTGATCAAAGGAAACTTTATATGAGAGGTCCAATTTCTGATCTAGATGGAAAACATAGTTCTTATCAAAACGAAGTATGGAATGATTAGAATATACATTGACATAAGGTACCTTAATCCATATTTTCAAAAAGATTATTTCCCTGTCCCAATTATAGAATTGTTCATCGAAGCAACAGCTGTATATGAGGCTCTCTCTTTTATGGACCACTATTCTGGATATAATCAAATTTGGATGGCCCGAGGAGATAAAGAAGCTACAAATTTTAGGGTCCCTCAGGGAGTGTTTTATTATAATGTGTTTCCCTTTGGTATAAAAAATGGTGGCTCCACATATCAACACGCCATTCACAGCATCATAAAGCCCTTCATGGGAATGTGTGTCGAGTGTTATGTCAAAGACCAGGTGGTTAAATCATGATAGCATTCGAACTACCTGGATGATCTTGAAACTGCATTCAATAAATTGTGACAACATATTTTATAGTTGAATCCCTTAAAATTATTTTTTTGTGTTACTTTAGGATAATTCCTCAGCTTCATCATATGCCACCACCACATCGATGTTGACCCTGAAAAAAATCACCCTTGGCATATCCCCGCCACACAACCTCACTGAGTTAAGAGGTCTCTAGGGCCACCTCACCTACATTCGGTGCTTCATAGCCAACCTAGCAGGTAAATTTTTACCTTTCACCAGGATGATGAAGAAAGGAGATATGTATGCGTGGGATAATTATTAACAAGAAGCGTTCAAAAATCACAAAAGATATCTCTTATTCCCACTGGTGCTGATGCCACCAGTTGAGGGGAGACCACTCATTTTGTACGTAACACTCATGGAATGGTCATTTGGTGCCTTCCTTGCGAAGACAAATGATGCCAACAGAGAGAAAAACCTCTATTACCTCATCCGAACAATGATCGATGATGGAACTCAATATTCAGAAATTTAACTGAACTACCTAGCTCAAATCTTCACGGTTCAAAAACTCAAGAATTACCTACAACACCATAAAGGTCCTCCCGGTTTCCTAGTGCAACCTACTCAAATTTATCCTCAATTTTCCTATGTTGAATGTACACCTATCGTGATTGGTTGTCATACTACAATATTTTGACATATGGTACTTTCCCCAGAAGGCCATCAAAGGCCTAGAGTTTGAAGACTTCTGGGCCGAGAACACCTCATAAAAAACTACATCATTGGGTGTCGAACATTCAAATGAAGAAGTGTTTTTCATTTAGGAGGACCCCCAGAGAGGGGAAGTGTACTTTGATGGTGTTTCGATAAGCCTGATAAGGAAGATGATGGAGGATCCCAATATCAAAAAAGTGGGGCTAGGAATTATACTCGTATCACCCAAAAAGGATGTATTTACATAGAATTTTCTGCTTTTAGAAGGGTGTACAAATATTGAAGTAGAATATCATGACCTCATTGAGGGCCTGGAAATAGAACTTCGAGTGTAATCCAATCACCTGACGGTAAAAGGTGATTTAGAGCTAGTCATCAAATAGGTCAGTGGTGACTATGCCATTAAGAAAGAAGTTTTAGCCCTCTTGTTGAACCAAGTTTGAGAAATGATGGCATAATTTTTTTCAAAACAAGAGTTTAACTATGTCCCCGGGTCACAAAATGCCCAAGCCAATGCTTTATGAAATGGATCCACAACCTTGGCCAATCCAGATCGAGATGAAACAATCATTATGATTGTCCACTAATGGATGGTATGGACATTAATCCAGCACAATACAGAGGAAATAAATGAAATTAGTCACATTCCTGAGCCATATGGTCATACTACAGGATGGATGACGCCCATTACAAATTACCTTCATAATGGGGAACTCCCACCATATAGGGCTAGAAGGGAGTAATCCTGAAGACTGGTAGTCAACTTTTTCATGTACAATGGGGTAAACAATGAAAAGTTTATAGAAAAATTATGCCTCGATGGAGTCCTTCTCAGGTGCATTGATGGAGAAGATACTACTACCATAATTAAAGAAGTGCACGCCAGAGCTTGAGGTGCACATCAATGAGAAACTAATATCTATCCCCAAATATAAAGGATTGGGTATTAATATCCCACTATGATACAATAGTGTTCCATATTCACCAAGAAGTACCATTCCTGGAAAGGTCATGCTAATTTCATACACTGAACACTGAAGTTACTTCATATAGCTAAGTACTCCAGGCCATTCGCCACATACGAGACGGATGTTGTGGGACCATATCCTCCCACCACATCCTGACAATTCATGGTCGTACTCACAACGAACAACTTATTTCCCAAATGGACCGAATCCATTCCCATTAAAGAGATCTAGGAAAAACATCTTCAGCATTGTGAAGTCCAACATCATTACCGGATTTGGTTCCCCTCATACAATACTATCAAAAAACGGCACCAACTTCTGCTCTGCTGAGTTGGAAAAGCTATACCAAGAGTATGGAATCAAATCCAACAGGTCATCTAGAAACCACATGGCGGGAAATGGGTAGATAGAGGCTTTAAACAAGATATTGTCCAACATATCTAAAATATGGTCGATATGGGTAAAAAATTATGGCCAGAAAATATCTTTCATGATTTTTGGTCATACCGTACCACAACCCGCAATTCCACCTAGGAAACCTCAAACTCACAAGTATATGGGGAAGAGGCTGTGTTACCTATCGAAATAAAAGCACCATCACATCACATGGACATTTACAATCAACTGTCCTTGGACGAGAAATCCCAGAGACGGTTCGATGAATTGGAGAATCTGGATGAAAGAGTTGTCACACTCTGCACCATTTGGAAATCTATCAAAATCGGATTCCACGAACCTTCAACAAAAAGGTCCTCCTTCGATCATTCCTCGAATGAGAAATGGTGTAAGTCCTCAGAACCTTGATGATACTATGGAAGATTCCCCCAAAGCTTGAACCAAAGTGTGAAGGACCATATGTCAAACATAGGGTGCATTCCAATCGAGAATATGCACTGATTTTAATAGACGGATCGCTAATCACAGTTCCTACAAACGTGAAGTTCTTGAAAACTTACATCGTGTAACAGGAAACCCAGATGCTTATTTCTAAGCACTATGACCATAAACAATGAGTTATTATATAGCATGTCATGTTCCAAACTCCATGACCTTAGACTATGAGTCATTTTCCAATCCACGTGATGTTAAACTATATGGAATGTGTCCCTGAAACATGACATTAAATTGTGATTCATGTCCTCACTATTGGACGTTAAACTACATGGAACAAAGCATTATAATCGCATGAAAATAAACTGCATGATCTCTCAAAGAACTATGTACGGCTTTATTCCTTCCCTCACTGGATACGTAGTGATTCCTCGATACTAGATCTTGGCCCAACCTCTGCAAAAACATTCCTCCATCATTCCCCATATCTATTCATATTCTTAAGGTAAACCTTATCACTCCTAGTTTCTCAGAACGACTATAACTCAAGTGAGCTTAAGATCAGTGCTTGGGATTCTCTTACAAAATCAAAATATAGAGTAACATGGTAGACCTAGAAACCGTGATGGATAGAATGAAGATTCCCATACCATTATGACTGAGCCAGATCAATATAAGGAATATTTGGAACTACATATGGATTGATTCCTGCCCCTGTAGGATATGTACTGACACTCGGATTTGGCATCATATCCCAGAAAATCATCCTCATAAAAAAATCCTTCACATATCCTTACACATCAAGTGAAAATTTGTAGGGAACATTAAAAACTATTTCTAGCTTGAATCTTGCCCTCATAGGATACATAGTGATGTCTGAATTTGGAATCCTTCCCAGCCACCATAAAAAATCCCCTCTCCCTATGCATAAGTCATACAGGTATGGGGAGTCTATGAAAGGTCCAATTTCATGATAATAAACTGAAAAATTCTTCATGAGTTATGTGTTGCCCAGTACTTTATATTATGAGATCTTGCACATTCTCCCCACTCATAAGAAGTCTAGAGATCCTACTTCCCCTAATAAATATGAGTTAGGACTATGTGGAAGCTCTAGTGGATTAAATTTATTCATGGTATGGGTATTCTTTTTGTTCCAAGGCACACTATTCCCATTTATCAAACTCTATACAATGGGAAAGCTTGGATACCCATAATCTATCAAGGCAATCTGAGATGGAAGGACAGTGTCCTGCAGACACATTTGATTGACTTTTCACATCATTCCTTGGATGCTCTACATATATATCCCACAAAAAGGTCGTCAATCAAAGGAAAATTCATCCCTAGGAGAGTCCTCTCCCATCCTAGTACGCCCAATGGCTTCCATGCCCAATTTCATTCCTCCTGTTTCATGTTTCCCTCGAGACTATGGTTTACACCTTATATCATCACTCACATATAGGGAACCCAAGAGAATCCTGATTACGATTAACTGAATACTATTAAATATATTTATAGCAGTATGATCATCGTCACTTCATGACTCTAAACTTCCCATCATTAGGTCCTCACTGCACAACATTAAACTACGAGGCCAAAATAATCATTGTTGTTTGACGTTAAACTACATAGAAATGGTTTAAGCCCAATGTTTCCTATGATCATGATTTTTCAATTCCTAGGAAATAACATGGAATCCTCATAGTCCCTTTTTTCTCACAAAAATTATTTCTCAAGTGAGCTTAGGGCTCCTAGAAAGAGATCCACCGGGACATTATTGTAGAACAACCCAGGAATTTTGACCTAGTATCTTGACACTAAAAGGCATTTCAAGTTTCCCTTACCCAAGAATAACCCCATGTCCTAGCCATATGATGTTAAATGACCATGTACCGCAAAAATTGGATGAATTAATCATGCTGCATATGAGTCAGATTTACATAAGGTATAACTTTTTATGTGTATAAATCGCAGCCCAAATGTCCCCAATATGTCAAGACACACTCCTTCCATATCTTGAACTCCGTGCTTTGATAAATATTGAATCTCTATAATCATTTAATTTCATATGATATGGAAGGCCACTGTCCTATATAAACCTTTATTTGACTATGACCATCATGCTTCGATGGCACTGCATACATTGCATAAAAATGGCCACTAATCAAAGGAAACTTCCTCCCCAGGAGAGTCCACTCCTTTCTCAGTATGCCCAATGGCTTCCAATCCTCATTCCATCTCCCCTGATTCAAAGTCCCTCAATGTCATGATTTTTATTTTCCTCCCTATAAACATCCTGGATATGTCGGAATGAACAGGAGTGATTCATCTCAGGTCTATTTTGACATTTCTAAAGATACCACATCTATATGGGTGAGGTTGATCCGCATACCAAAGAAGAGTTCCCCAACTCATTTTCGAGTTTCCCTAATGAAGTTAAGTTAAAATTACACTATTTGTGTCTAGGTTCACCCCATGTCAATGGTAAAATATTCTATTCAGAAAGTTCTTGATCTCTATAATCTTTCATAGCCATCAAAGATGGAAGGACAATGTATTATAGACACCTTTTTTTGACTATACAAACCACACACTAGTGGATCTGCATATATCGCCTAAAAAAGGCTGTCAATCAAAGGAAAATCGATTCTCTAGAGATTCCTTTCAAGATTCCATACGCTCAAATTAAATTCATGTCCAGTCACACCCCAAGATTTGGAGAACTCATGGATTAGAGCCTACATACGTTTTTTTCAAATTCCCCTGACATAAAATATATTTCTTACTAACCTGACCATTCCCCGACTCTCCCTCACCCAATTAAGAAACACCATATAGGAACAGTTCTCCCCCCCCCCTTCAAAACCGACATGAATGTCCATAATGTTTTCAGACACCACTACTCAAACCTACCACCCATTATGGCTACCAACATCAAAATAAATTCAAAATATTTCATAACCCCAAAAGGCCATCGGAAATGGACAACCAGTGTCCTGCAGACAGCTTTTATTGACTATACACATCGTTCCACAGAGGATCTACATATTTCTCCCACAAAAACGACCCTCAATCGATTGAAAACTCATCCCCATGAGAGTTCTTTCCCACCTCCATAAGCCTAAAACAGCTCCAGATCCTTATGAATGTCCAAAGTCACAAATCTAGGGTCAAGAAAGATAACTAATTCATTTCTGATGGATATTAGAACATTCCCAGATGATAATCCCGAGTGAGGGCCCTTTCCCCTCTATGTCTGTTCAAAGCTATTTGACATAAAACAACAATAAAAAATTTTATTGGTAGGATTATGAACTATCAGAAAAAAGGACACCATACATTCCAGAGGGAAAATTCACAGAGGGAAACCTTGGTAAAATTTGAGTATCAGTTCGTTAGAAAACATTAATCCACTAAAAAAGGCTTAAATCTTGATTGGTAGAAAACCAATAAAGGGAGGCCAAAGAAAAAGTCAATTTATGCCCATTAAGCCCATGCCATGTAGGCTTATGAAAACATTAGGGCAATAAAAAAGACCTAAATGTTCATGAGGTTTTCCATGAAACCCCATCAATACTCGAACTACACTCGTTGTGTCCCAAACCCCATGATAAAGTTAAATCCCGATTCAATTATTTCGGTTTAATGGTTTCAAATCATTGTTTAAATTTAATGTATAATTGAAATAATGTTAACACGATAGGGAAAAGGAAAGTGAAAAGGATTTAAAGGAAAACCAGTTTCATTGAGTTTAATAAAAATGGAGGAGAATCGTCGGTTGGGAGTTTCTCAAAACCATCAAAAAAATTTGATGATTACATATCATAATTTTGGATAGAACTACAAAAATTCTCGATTCTCCCTTTCCAGAAGGATAGCGAGTCATTGCCATGATCTGCCAATAGTTTTCTCTATAGAAGCTATCTCTTCCGTTTCGGCCTTAACCATTGAACGCACCTGACCCTACCACTATTGAATTCATTTAATGTTTAAAAATTATATTACTAATAACTAATTTATATGTGGCATGTAGGGTCGAACACAACTCGAAGGTGACATTGACCACAAATTTTCTCAAAATTTTCAAAAATATCCCTCTATTGTCAGAAGTGGGGAAAACTTCAATACTTTTTATATATTTCTTTTTTTTTCTATTTTTTCTATTGTTTATGTTGAATTGAGTGAATCATCATTTTAAACTTTTGATCTAGTCTAAGATAAAGAAAGAAAAAATGAACAACAAAAATATAGAACATTGATAAATAAATAATCAAGAGAAATTAACCAAAAAAAAATATATTCTGTTGGTATCAATAGTATTCCATTTCAACAAAATGATTCCAACCATGTCCACTAAAAATCAGTGACTTATTTCCCTCACTAGGAGATACGACTCTATGGTCAAACAATATTCGAGTTTTCCACTCCATGAAAGGTTCGACTGTAGTATTTTGAATTTAAAAGTACAATAGAATAGAATCACCGTTTGTTCTGATGTTTTCATTTTGATTTATAATTTTTGTAAATTGTATCCTCAATAAACCCCACCATGTTTTTGTGGAGTTTTGAAATGGAGTGCAAGTGGAACAATGTAGCTTAATGTGTTGAGAGTTGATCTCGCCAATCAATTTTGAACACATTAACATGATAATGTAAAAAACGAAGAAAAGACAACCAGTAAAAGTAGTAATTCACTAATTTCAAATAATTACCCAAGAGTCATGTTCATTATCATTACAACAATTTTAAACATACTAAAACAGAATAAAAATACTCAAACAAGAGGGAAGAAGAACTCCCCAAATGATGATCTTCCCCTGAGCTCATTGGACTCCAGGGCTGTCTATAGGATATCTCTACTCTAAAGAGAGGGATGCAGTTTTCTAATGAATGGGTCAGATGGAATGATTTCCCCCTTGAATGTGTGTCTCTCTAAAATTCACTGCACATTCTACTTTTAATATCATTTTCATCTGCTTCTCGTCACCATAGCCTTCCATTGACTTATACCGCCTCCTCACATTCGCATGTTACATGTTCGTTTTTTCTGTCAATCTGACATCATTTAATATTTTCCCTTATATCAAACGTTAGTAATTTTGTTGTGTGAACCTGGATGAAGTTACATTTCCCATATAAAACTACAAAGGAAAGACAAAATAAAATAGTTAAAAACAATAATAAAATAAATAAATAAATAAATATTAAATGGTTAAAGTTACTATTTTTTTAAAAAGTATTTAAAAAATTTAATAATGTTATCATTTATTATGTTATTGGTTTTTTTTAATTACTATTATTAATATGAATTATAATTTTTATTATTATTTTGAAAATTAAATTATTTACTATTTAATGTAAATTAGAATAGTTTATGCTTATTTAATTTATAAATTATTGTTAGTATTTATTTTAATGATAAATATTATTATTAAATAAATAATAAGTTATTTCAATTTAATTTATTAGTTATTATTAATTTATTTATTATAATTAAAGTTATATTATTAATTCTATTTTATTAAAATTAATTATCTTATATATATTATATACATATAATTATTAATATTTAGTATTCTGATTTAGTTATTTTTATATCAGTTTTTATTGTAGTTTTATTTTAATTTATTATTATTCTTAGCTTCCTCTTTATCCCCCCAAATCATCTCCATTGGGGGGTGTTGGGATTTCTGATTGAAATTTTAAATAATTAAGATAGAGAAAATTATTAATGGAGGGATTTTCTCAACATTAATGGTGGATTTTCTCCCAACATTAATGAAGAGTTATTCCCTATATAAAATGATAAAATAATGATGACATTATGAATGTTGACCTCATTAAATGGTGATATTGACATGATGTATATATAAGAGGATGTGGTAGCATGTTTTGGAATGTGGGCTAGCAATGATGTAGCCGCTAAGAGATAATGACGAAGGGGTTTCCACGTTTTTGGTAACCTGTGCCCAGAGAAGATGGTGATTATTTCAGCGATGGCGTGTTTCCAGTGACAATTGAAGGTGTTGAAAATGGTGTGTGAAGATGAAGTTTCCATATATCGAAAGACCTCTTGGTTTTGGAGATCAATCATTGTGTCCCGCTTGTGATGATCAGTTTTACAACAAAAATGGTATGTTCATGGTGTCGGTGTTGCATTGTAAAAATTTCTTTTTGGGGTGGTATGAAAATGCCTATGAGTGTGGTGTGAAAATCCTTCAGGTGAGTATGTGTAAAATTCCTTCGGGTGATAAAAGGCCTTTGGGTGAAATCTTCTCCTCTTGTGTGTTTTCTGCATCGACTACATCTGTTGTGGCACCAGGAACCACCCCTATAGTGGTATCAAAGGGATTGGTTGAAGTTCTAGGTTACAGAACACTGTGGAATGTATCTGGTGGAGCAGCTTATCAAGGAATCAGGACTCGTATGTCATTGAAAATGATGGTGGTATCAGTAGTGTTGCTGGAATATCGAATGTCTTCATGGCCGGAGGTGTCATGCGGCATGTTCCGTTCGTTAGGTTACATTTCAATCTTGGTGGATTTGGTGATCAAATTGACCCAGATGGTGGTGATGAATGTGGAGTAATTTAATTTTAATTGAATGTGGAGATTGTTTGCACTTATGATTTAAAATTTAAAAAATTAAGAGAGAGAAAATTATTAATGGAGGTATTTTTACAAAATTAATGGAGGATTTTCTCCCAACATTAATGAAGTGTTATTTCCAATATTAATTGATGGAATATTTATGGAATTATGAATGATGAATGCATTAAATGGATATATGTACATGATGTCTATATAAGAGGTTTCGGTACCATTTATTAGAATGTGGGCTAGCAAAGATGTAGCCACCAAGAGAGAACGACGAAGGGGTTGCCGCATTTGCGGTAAATTGTACCATGAGAAGATAGTGATTAGGTCAACGATGGTATGTTTTCGGCAATGAGAGATGTTTTCAAAGATGGTGTGTGATGATGATGGTTCCATGTATCGAAAGATCTCTTGGTTGCGATGATCAAGAAGCATGTCCCGGTTGTGATGATCGATAGTACAACAAAAATGGCATGTTCATGGTGTCAGTGTTGCGTGGTAAAAGTGCCTTCATGTGTGGTGTGAAAATGCATTCAGGTGTGGTGTGAAAATATTTCGGGTGAGTATGTTTAAAATTCCTTCAGGTGACAAATGGAATTCAGGTTAAATCTTCTCCTCTTGTGTGTTTTCTGCAACGACTACTTCTGTTGCGGCGCCGGGCTACGCCCCAATAGGTGGGGCTTCAGGAAACATCTTCGGAAAGAATCAATTGTGATAGGAGGGTGATATCCTCTCCCTTCACTTATTTATATGGATAATACTTGGCATAATAGCTACATGTTCAACTTCTGCCTTCGGCCTTACAGACTCCAACGGCGCGGCGACACCTCTCCCTTCTTCACGACTCGAGTCAACTTGCTACGGTGACTTTGTGGATTCCAATCACAGCAACTTGTCCTTGAAATTCCTCAATCCTTCTTCCCCTATCACAGTGATGCAATGACTCCCTCATTAGTATCTTGGACTCCCACAGCTACGATATAGATCTAGCAGTCTTCTGCGTCGACTCATCTTGAGCTCATGTGGAAGCGAAAACATCATTCAAGGTTCTTCAATGCATATCCAAGTTCAGAACTGGAATTGAGATGATGAAAGTGTTTAGTGTTCTAAATCTTGTTCAAGTATGATTTTTTTTAAATTAACATATTTTTCAATTTTATGGTTTGATTTTGTGATGGGAGTGGTGATATGGAAATATAAATAGTTTATTTTAGTTGTGAATCACGGTTTTGAAGAGATAAAAAGATGGATTGGTGAGTCAAGGGTAGGGTTCGTAGCTAGGTCATTTGGAGGAAATGGAACTATAACAGTGTCAGTGAGAGGTATTTGAAGAATATGTGACTCGATGAGTGTGGATGAGATGAGCTACCAATGCTAATCAGTATGAAGGAAGAAAAAAAGGGGATCCAACATTTGGAATTGAGGAAAAATATCAGTATGAAGAAATGTATAAGTTTTTGGTGTGAGGCGGAAGGAAGAGACAGATGCTGGAGGAAGCATCAGTCTATGAGGGGAGAAGAAGGGCTATCAGTGGTAGTATAATAGGGATACTGTCAGAGATATGAGAAACAAATGATGAGTATGAGTCAATATGTGGAATGGGAGAGACTGACAATAGGATGGTGTGAAGTAGGTATCTGTTTCAAAATCTTGAGGAGCATCGGTAGCAATACTGGAGGGTTGTGCCACAAAAGAGAGTCGGTGAGTCGCGAGTCATTGACTGATGAAACACCTATAAGTGAGATATCTCACAGATAGTATATAATTAGTTCGACGGTGTCTTAAAAAAACATTTCTACCTAAGAAAGGTAAATTAAATCTTAAGTTAATTGAATTATTTAATTAATTAATAATAAAAACTAAAATTTTTTAAACTAAAATTAAAGGCAAAAAAATTAAAAATAAAAATAAAAATACATTAAATAATATAATTTGATTAAAATCATAAAACAAAAAAATAAGGTCTAGAATTAATTTAGATTATCATTTATTTATTCTAAAAACGAAAAATATAAAACTTAAACTACAATTAAAATATCATACAACGTTTACAATAAAAATAAAAATTGGATTTGAAATTAACTTTAAATTAAATCAAAATTTACAAATTTAAATTATAAAATGTAAATGTTTTAATTAGTTATACTTAATTAACAATAAAAATAAATTTAAAAAGTTAAAATCAAAATATTAATGTTAATTTTAATTAAATTTATTAAATAATGAGATAGCGGTGAGTGAAAAATAATTGTGTCGGTGACTCAATGAGTCACCGATAGTAGCATGAGTAGGGGGTCGTCGATAGCTTGTGTTATCGACAGTTATTGTGTCCACATCGGTGAGACCGACTGAATAAAAATGAATTAAAATTTTTATTTGATACATTAAACTAAACAAATTAAAGAAATAAAAATAAAAAAAAATTAATTTTTTAATGAAATTAGGAATTTAAATTAAAAAAACGTTATTTTATTAAATTAAAACTTTAATTGTTAAGTTATTTTATTTAACTGAATAATTAAACATATCAACTAATAATGTTAATCTATATTAATCAATCTAAATTAATGGATACGATATTAAATTAAAAAAAAATATAAATGCAAACAAAAAGAGGTCAATTAATTAATTTATAATAATTTCAAATTATTAAATACGAAAGATAAAACTACTATATTAATTAAAAATCTATTAGACTATAAAAATAAAATAAATCAAAATTAATTATTTTAAAGACTAAAAATATAATTTTAATTATAAAAATGGATTAAATAAAAAATTTAATTATAAATAAACAAAAGTGTTAAAATTATTTCAAATGTGTAAAAGGAATTAATCAAATCATTAAAAATTAATAAAAAGGATGAGGAAAAACTATGTAAAATAAGGCCACATCATATTCCCCCACACCTAAGCATTATTTATCCTCAAACAATCTCATTCATTATTATCACTGATAAACATAATTGTGTTTATGATTCAGCTCAAACTGTAACATGTCCAGTGTTTAAGAATCGAGGACTAAAGACTGCATTTAGGATTATGAAATCAAATGCTCAAATATATCCTTGCCCATAACAAATACTCTGAGGGTAATAAATAAATTAAATAATCATATATAAAGGAGAATACATGCCTTATATATGACTCTACATAGTGACTAATTCCAATCCAAGCCCAGGTTCTAAGTCCAAGAGTGAAAAAAAGTTAAAAGTTTAGGGAATCAAGAAATTAATAGTATGATATTTGTACAATGACTCAATCATTGGTTCCCAAAATAAATAAATATATATATATTTTTGAAATACCTTTCTAATGTCACCTAATTTACTCGAATATTAACCAATTTACTGCTTATTCATTTAGCATTCATCATTCCCCTTTGCTATAAGAAACGCATTTTTGACCATATACACTTTATTTAATTTTCACGAAGCCATGTATCATGTGTTAATCTATGTGAAATTCACTTATTCATGGTGGACAGAGGGCTTATAGTAATCTGTGTTGCACCCAACATCTAGGGTCTCAGAAATTCACTATGGGATCCCAGATTCCCAAACAACTCAAGTTTCAAAATATATATATATAAAATCATCTACATTGTCTAACTAAGTTAATTACTTTAATAATTAAAAGGAAACAAGTTATCTAGAATCAAGATCAATCTTCCAATTCCATAGGTTATGATTATGACACCACTAAAAGGTTACCCAAATCACTCTTTAAAGTAGTTCTAAAACAAAATTTCCTTTAAAAAACTATGTATATTCACTCAGAAATCATCCATCCACATTAATTTCATCTTCAATGTAGTTATTAACTACTAATCAAGCATCATTCTATGGCATGACCCATTTGAGACACAATGTACACCATAAAATTGTGCACGAATTTTGAAAAAAATAACCATTTTTTACAAAAATATTGAAGTTGTAGTGGGAATTTAGGGGCTTCTCATTAAACACATTTTAGCTCAATCAAAGAATTTATCCCCTCCCCCACACATAAAACCCATGTTTTTCTACAATGTTGACTTCCAAATATGGATAATATCAATTTTATAGTTTAATTTCAAAAAATATTTGGTATTTTAGTAGATTTATAATATGTTTAAGGGTCTCAATGAATTTCAAGGAATGTGTTTACCCCAAAGATTAATTTACAGTAGGTTCAAAAGAAAGTATAGGAATTAACATTTAAGTATAGTGACAAACATTTTTCATTAATGTTCAGACATGTCATGTAACTAGTGGATACATTGTGTACTAGATGTAACAATTTGAAGAATTATGATTCAAAAGAATGTTCATTATAGCATAAAAATGCATTTCAACACCCATTAGATAAGCAGTTTCAGTGAAAAGAACAACAATTAGTAATAATGAACCCCCAAACACAGTTTCAAGCAGTGGAATGATTTTAAAAACTGTGAAATTAAATTTTTCGACAATGGGGAACCTGAAAAAATATTTTATTATATATAGTGACATTAGAAGACTTTTTTGAAACCAAGACATGTAACAGATTTTCCATCAAACATGTAGAAAAATGTCTAATGTAATAGTCATTGCCTCACTGACAGTACTATTAATGATTCACCGAAAACAACACTTTTAATTCCCCAACAATAGTGTAATGGTGGATCATGTGCATCAGTGAGTAAATGAATCAACGATAGTAATAAATGTGATGTGCAGTAAATTTTATTAAAGTGAACATAGAGAATAAAAATGAATGAAAATTAAAGAATAGGGCACTTCCCTGAATCAAGGTTTTATATTAAAGCTTCCGCAGGGGAATATCACTCCTTCAATGATACAACACCAGCATCTTTATAACCCTAAAACAGAACCAGAAGATAAAAAACAAGAAAAAAAAGAACTTCCCAAAAATAGATCATATAAGTAACATGTTATTCATAGATAAAAATGAAACAAATTATAGACAAAATGAACCATGGGTTTTCTCCCATGCAGCTCTAAGTGTAAAATTCATCAACCAGATATTATTTATGATCTGTTTTCAAGAACTGTGAAGGCTGTGAAGCCCTTTGGGTTGTCCCTCAAAATAAATATTCACTCTTTTCCCATTAACCAGCATGGGTTTGTCCTCCTCACCTATACTTTTAGTACCTCAATTCTTCAAAATTCTCTATAGTAAATGGTCCGTACCACTTAGACGTCATTTTTCCTAGAAATATTTTGAGTGTAGAGTTAAATAAGAGGACATTCTATCCATGTTTAAATTCAATGGTATTTATGATAGAATCATAAAATATTTTAGTCCACTCATTATAAATTCTTTTATTATAATAAATCTCTCTCATTATTTCATCTAACTCACTCAGATCAAATAATATCCTCTCACTAGCACTCTTAAAATCATAATGCAGATCCTTAAATGCCTAATATGACATGTGTTAGAACTCCACAGGAAAATGACAAATTTTTTCCAACAGAAGACTATATGGAGACATAAATATTGGTGTATTGAAATATATTTTATATTACCATAATTATTCATCCAATTTAAGAGACCAATCCTTCCATGATTTTGACACAGTTTTTTCAAGAATCTGTTTCAGTTATCTATTTGAGATTTCCACTTGTCCACTGGACTATGGATGATATATAGTTCCAGTTTTATGAGAACAACCATATCTTTCCTTCAAATTATTAATCACTTGGTTATTAAAGTTTGTTAATTTTTAGTGATAAATTACTTGGGAACTCCAACTATTGAAATTATGTTCTTGTTGAAAAAATTTTATAACACTGTTTTCCTGATTGTTGGGTAGTGCATCTGCCTCAACCCACTTTGAAACATAATCTACATCAACATGTATATACTCATTCCTATGAGATAATGGAAAAGGACCAATGAAATCTAAAATCCAAACATCAAAATTTTTTACTTATAAAATTTCTTTTGGGATAACTCTTGATTTCTACCCACATTACCTATCCTATAGCACTTATCACAACCAACTCCAAAACTCATATAATCGTTAAAAAGTGTGGGCCGATAGAAACCAGAATTTAAGACTTTTTGAGATTTCCTTTCGCCGCCATGGTGACCTCCCCAATGTGAGGAGTGGAAAATATCATGAATAGTCAACATATCTTCCTCTGGAACACAACTCCAAAAAATACCATCAATACATCTCCTAAACATCAAAGGGACATCCCAAATGTAGTATTTAAGCTCTGAAATTAATTTATTCCTTTGTTTTTTTTTACATATTTTTGGGAAAGACAGATATAACCAGGATGTTGGAATAATCTACCTACCAATAAGATTTCATTATTGACACAGTGATCAACTTCTCATTAGAAATGGAAGATTTTATTTCCCTAGGATTATCATATTGAGTATGAGGAATCCTAGAAATATGGTCAGCTACTAAATTCTCAGCTTTCTGATAATCCCTAATCTATATATAAAACTCTTATAGCAAAAAAAAAATCAAATAATCATGGGTTTAGTTTCATTCTTATACAATATGTTCTTCAATGAAAAGTGGTCAATAAAAATGATGACTTCTTAGCCCAACAAATACTGCCTAAACTTATATAGAGAAAAAAAACAACTCTCAATTCTTTTTAAATGGTGGTATAATTTTTTTGGACCTCATATAGATGTCTAGTAGCCTAATATCGGACACATAACTTCTCATATATACACTATCTAAAGAAAAAACCTACATCCATTCCACTATCATCACACATAAGTTCAAAAGTTAGTTTCCAATCAGGTGTAGTGATGATGGGTGATGTAGTTAGTTTTTCTTTAAACAGATTAAATGATTTCAAAAGGTTTTCATCAAAAATTGAAATGTGAATCCTTGAAAAGAAGGGAACACAAGGGCTCATTGATTTTTGAAAATTCTTGTATTAATATATGGTAGAAACATCCACGCCCTAAGAAACTTCTAACACCTTTCAAATTTTTAGGAGGTTTCATTATTGGAATGACTTCATCTTTAGAAGAATCAAATTCTAGAACACTTTTTGACACATTATGACCAATTAGTATACCCTCTATGACCATGAATTAAAATTTCTCCCAATTAAGATCAAGGTTGGTTTCAATGCATCTTTATAGAACTAACATAATATTTCCAAGACAAGAATGAAATGTACTACCCACAATATAAAAGGCATCCATGAAAACTTCAATAATCCTCTCAATCATGTCTGAAAAGAGAACCATCATATAACTTTGAAATGTGGAAGGAGATCCACACAACCCATAGGGTATCCCCCTATATGAAAATGTCCCATGAAGCATGTGAAAGTGGTCTTTTTCTGATCTTCTAGAGAAATGGGAATCGAGTTGTTACCAGAATACCCATCCAAGAAACTAAAAAACTCATTTCTAGCAAGCCAATCAAGCATTTGATCAAGGATGGGCATTAGAAAATTTTCCTTCCATGTGGATGCATTAATTATTTTATAATTACTAAGGACTCTATAATTTGTTGATTTCCTAACATTGATTTCTTCATATTTTTCATTTTTCTCAATAGTGAATCCTCCCTTCTTGTGGAAAACCTGGACAGGGAAAACCCAATAACTATTAGAGGTGGGATTGTTTATTCCAGCATCCAACAACTTAATGACTTCCTCTCTCACAAATTCTTTCATGTTGGGGTTTAATCATCTTTGAAACTCTAACCTAGGATTATGATCTTTTTCCATAGGAATTTTTTGTATGAAGAACGAGGGACTAATAACATTTATATCATCTATGGTACAGCCTGTGGTAGATTAAATTTTTTTCAAAACACATATCAATTATTCCTCTTGATTCTCATTTAGCTGAGTATAAATTCGGAAAAGAAAAGTGGAATTCTCATCCAAAAATGAATATTTAAAATGACCAGCGAGTAGTTTAAGATCCAGATGGGGTTGTTCTAAAATAGATGGAAAGATCATAGGTCTAGGAGGTTTATTTTGTTTAACAATACTCTTGTAATGAGTCTTTAATGATGAAATATTTTCAATTTCTTTCATAGAATCAGACTTCACAATGTTGTTTCCCAAATTGGACAACACACTATCTAGATTTTCCAGATTATATTTCAACATATTGATCAAAGAAGAATCGTAATGTTGTCCTAAATGTTCTCCATCAACTTAATCAATGTATTTATAAGTATTACTATTAACATAAACACTGTAAAATTCACTAAAAATCTCATATGTTCTGAAATAGAGGACTCTCCAATAGAAAAAACTGGACCACTATCCAGATCTGGAAATTTTTTCAAATTTAATGTTAGAGAAGAATTTTAAATTTGTGGGATAGACACCAAATAATTCTAAACATACAAATTGATTTCTTCAACAAAGAATTGATTTTCAGATTCATTGATGTGGTCAAGATGATTTTTATTTGAACTTTCATCTTCAAGGAACTCTATCTGTTAGCAGTTTTCAGAATACGTTGGTCCCTAAATGTTCTTAAACTCTTTAAATTCTTTTTATTGTTCACTATTTTTGAAAATTAGTTGACCCTTAGATACATCAATAACAATATCACCTATAACAAAGAAGGTCCTACCCGAGATGATGGTAACCACTATATCACATGCCATATATAATACTATAATGTCAGTAGGAAGAAACTATTTCCCAAACCCAAGTAGCAAGTCATATATCCTACCCATAGGATGAGTGAAAGATCTATCAGCTAACTACAGTATGACTATGGTTGGTTGAAGGTCACCCAACCTCAACCTTCAAAACAGGGTTTGTGGGAGAAGGTTAATACTAGCACCCAAATCACACAAATAGTTGAGTTAATTAGAATTTCCTACGGTGTAGGGAATGAAAAATATACATGGGTCATTCTGTTTGGGTGGGATTTTCTTATGGAGTACAACTCTACACACTTTAGTGAGTCTATGGGTAGAAAATTCTTTAAAGGTATTTTCATAGAAATTTTTTTAGAGACTTAAGATAAGATTGGATTTGAATCAAATCATGGATGGGTGGAGAATGAAAAAGATACCTTGATGTTTTGAAAGGAGACCAAGGAACTGAAGAAGTTTTTCCTTGGTGTACCTTTTAGGTTTCAACTTCTCAGGGAAAGTGATGGGTGGGGAAATGTTTTTAAGAATAGAAGTAATATCCCTCAAATATTCCACCAATTTTTATTTCACTTTATTATTTTGATATTTAGATGTTTTTTCAGCTTGAGTTTCAAATGATAAATTCATATTTTTATCTCTTACAAGACTTTTCTATAAATTTTCTTTATTTGTGACAAGTAGATTTTGGGTTCCATAATCATGGAAATTTAAATTTTCTATATTTTTAGTGAGTTTTTCAATAAAAGTTTCAGTATTTAGCCCCCTTTCTTGTGACAACAGCCATGGAATTCACCCTATGATTGAGTTTCGTTGTGGTTGGAAGTCTTCCTTTATCCCTAGAAGAAAAATCTTTATCATGTTGGACTAGTTGTGTTTCCATGTTCTACAATCTAACATCATTTTTCATTTTATCTGACTCATAATTGTTATTTTTTTGGTTATCTGAGTCATGTATCTATCCTCTTGATAGTAAATTTTGTTCAAAAATTAAACAAGCTTATAAGACATTTGGATATCATTGTTTCCTTGGGCATTTTAAGACTAACCCATTTGTTGATTTTAAAATTTTTGTATTGGTTTGATTGAGTAATTAGTGTTAGTGGGCTATTTAATTATGACATGATCTTTCCAGGATAAATTTGAATGGTTCCTTTACCCTTGATTGTATTTTTTTTTGAGAAAGTATAATTCTTAGGAGGCATTTTAGGACCATAATTGACAATGTTAGAATTCTATTTTTGGTGGGATAACATAAAAATGTTAGGATAGTAGATTACAGTATTCCCAAACATGCCACACTAGACACACTATTCCCTTAATGATTTCTTGGTATTTTGACTGCTCAATTCATTAAACATTTTCATAGAGTTATGGTTCATTAAGGATTGCAGTTGGTTGGTTATTTCTGCAAGTTGAGCTAGAGTTTCATTCATTGAACCAATTTTTGGGTTTCTATTCACTCTTATTCTTCTTGAATGTTTATGTAGTGAATTCAGGGACAAGTTGTTAAATTTTTTTCTCAACTCTTCATCAGTGTTATCATTGTAACCACCCCCAACAACCTGATCAATAAGATTCTGTTCCAAGGACGACAACTCTTTATAGAAGGTGTCCATGATAATGTCGCATGGGAGTTGATGATGGGGACACTACCTAAGTATATCCCTAAATCATTCCAAATATTCATGAAAACAATCTCCATCATCTTGATAAAAACTAGTGAATTCTATTCTGAGTTGACCTTTCAATATTGGGGGATCAAATTTCAATATAAATGAATTGTACAGTAAATCCCGGTTTTCAAAAAATTTCTAATCTCGGCTCAGAAACCGGTTCCTGGGATTCATTTTTAAGAAAAAGGGAATGAAACTCATTCATAGATTATTTTCAGTGAGTCATATAAGAGTTAATTGTTTCACAGTATTATATAAATCTCTAATGAAGGAAACTGAGTCCTCCAAATATATTTAAAAACGTAATAATTTATTAAGTTATTGGTTTTTATTAATTAATTTTATTAATGTTAATTATAATGTTTATTATTATTTTGAAAATTAATTATTTACTAATTAAGTTAATTATAATAGTTTATACAAATTTGATTTATGAATTATTATTAGTATTTATTTTGTTGATAAATATTATTATTAAATAAATAATAAGTTGTTTAAATTTAATGTAAAAGTTATTATTAATTAATTAAGTTTAAATAAATTATAATTATTAATATCTTATTTTTAAAATTAATTATCTTATATTTATTATATAAATATTAAAATAAATGCTTACTATTTTAATTTAGTTATTTTTATTTTAGTTTTAAATTTAGTATTATATGAATTTATTATTATTGTTATTTAGGATCTTATTTCTCTCCCCAAATCAGTGCAACAAGGGGGATTTTGGATGCTTCTTTAGAAAGATTCAGCAATGACAGGAGGGTGAGATTCTCTCCCTACTATTCATTCGGCAGAGAAGACATGGAACAACGTCTTCCTGTTCCACTTCTCCATTCAGTATGACTGACTCCAACAGCGCGACGCCACTTCCCCCTTACTCACAGCTCAGACCCTCTTGCGATGGTGACTTCGTGGATTCCAGTTGTAGTGGCTTCTCTGGGCGGTTCCTCGATCTTTATTCCCCTAGGATAGTGATAGAAATGCTTCCTCTTTAGCATATTGGACTCCCACAGCTATGAACTAGATTTGGCAGTCATTGGACTCGGCTCGTCTCGAGCTCGGGTGGTGCAGAAAACATCTATCAAGGTTCTTCAAATCATATCCACATTAAGACATGGAATTGAGGTTAGGAAATTATTTAGTTGTCTAAATCTGGTTCATGTATGATTTTTATTGTATATTAATTTATTTTTAAATTTTCTAGTTTTATTTGGTGATAGGAGTGGTGATGTTGAAAGGGAAATAGTTTGATGCTGTAGTGAGTCATGGTTTCGAAGAGATGTGGGGATGGATCATTGAGTTAGGAGAATAATTTTTAGCTAGGTTGGTATGAGGAAATGGAACAGCAGTAGTGTTCGTGTGAAATATTTGAATATGTGACTTGATGAGTGGGTATGAGATGAGATAACGGTGTAGATCAGTAGGAAGGAAGAAAAAAAGAGGGTTCCAGCATGTGGAATGGAGGAAAAGAATCAGTATGAGGAAATTTAGAAGCCATCATTGTGAGGAATAAAGAAGAGACCGAGACTGGAGGAAGCCTCAGTGTGTGAGGGAAGAAGAATGACTATCAGTGGCAGCATAACAGGGAGACTGTCAGTGAGATGAGAAACTGATGATGAGTAGGAGTCAGAATGAGGAAAGAGAAAGACCAATAGAAGGATGGTGTGAAGAAGGTTTTAGTGTCACAATCTTAGGCATTGTCGGTAGTAAGACTGGAGGGTTGTGCCATCGATGCGGGACAGTGATTTACGAGACACTGACTGAAGAAACACATGTCGGTGAGACGTCTCACTAATAGTATATAACTAGTGCGACTGTGACATAAATTTTTTTTTCTATATAACAAAGATAAATTAAATCTTAGGTTAATTAAATTAATGAAATTAAATAATTATAAAAAAATTAAATTGTTTAAACTAAAATGAAGGTAAAAATGATAAAATATGATGAAAATAGATTTAACAATACAAATTGATTAAAATCATAAAACAAAAAAAAGGAATAAAATTAATTTAGATAATTATTTATTTAGTCTAAAAACTAAAAACATAAATCCTAAATTACAATTAAAAACACAAACAATGTTGACAAAAAAAATTAAAACTAGATTATTAATTAAGTTAAAAATAAACTAAAAATTACAAATTTAAATTATTAAATTTAAAATATTTAATTTGTTGCACTAAATTAATATTTAACATAAATTGGAAATGTTAAAATTAAAATATTAAATATAATTTTTATTAAATTAATTAAATAATGAGATAGCGGGGAGTGAAAAATAAGTGGGTCGGTGACTTAATGAGTCACCAACATTAGCAAGAGGCGGGGGTCATCGGTAGCCTATACTACCGACAGTTACTATGTGCACATTAGTGAGACTGATAAAATGAAAAGGAATTAAATTTTTTAGTGGATTAATAAAACATAACAAAATTAAAAAAATAAAAAAAAAAGTTAATTACATAATTAAAAAAAATATGACTTTAAATTAGAAACACATTATTTTATTAAATTAAAAAATAAATTGTGAACTTATATTTTTTAACAGAATAATTAAATGTAATAATTAATAATGTTAATCTATTTTAATCAATGAAAATTAATGGACAAGATATTAAATTTTTAAAAAATAAACAATATAAATACAAATAAAAAGAGATTAATTAATAAATTAATAATAATGTAAAATTAAAAAATATGAAAGATAAAACTACTAAATTAATTAAATATTTATTAGACTATAAAATTAAAATAAAACAACATTATTTATTTTAAAGGCTAAAAATACAATATTAATAATTTTTTTTTATTAAATTAAAAATTAAATTATAAAAATGAATAGTTGTTAACATTTAGTAAAATCAGTAAAACATATTAAAAAATCATTAAAAATTAAATAATAAGATGTTACAAAACTATGAAAAAAATGCAACATCAGTACCCACTCTAGAACCACTCTGATGTCCCACCCTTTCTTCTGGACGACTTCATAGTTGTCACGTGAAGAGACCAGTTAATCCCTCAACCTTGTAGCATGGGATTCACACTCCCTAAACTCTTATTATTAGGTGTGCACTAAATCACAAGCCCTCACCTCCTTGACCGTTCGATGATCAAATTCTTTTGAAACATCTCAGAAGGTTTCCACCAAGTGAAGGGAAGAATTAAATTGGGATAGCTTGTCCTCCCAGGAGGCACGGTATTCCTGAGAAATGATGATTGGGTAGATGAAGAGATATAAGTGTCTATAATAAAAGCATCCAGAACCCAGCCCAGGAATTAATCACTAAAAATTTTCACCCTCTTCAAAAAAATTAGCCATGGGTGTCTTCACAGAATGAGCACATAATTATCGCAATACCTATTTTTTCACTGTCTGGTTCCTCTCCGCAGCACCGATACCATGATCCTAGCCAACCACAATGTGTTTTTAAGTAAGAAGCATCATTATAGTAAGGGGTAGGGACCTAATACATGTCATCCTAGAAGGCATACACTATTTTCCCTCAGATGGCCCAACCACTAGAGTCATATGCGAAGAACTATCCATACCTTCTGAGGTGATTGGTGATACTTGACTAGTTCCAGCCTCATTAAGGTTGAAATGGGTGGCCGATTGGTGCCTATCGACCAGTCAAGGTTCCAGTGCTCTACTAATATTTATAGAAGCACTCTAGTCGAATCCTTGGTGACGATACTTTGTAATTGTCGTTAGTTTTTAGTTGATTGTATTCTAATTGGGGGGTTTGTTTGCAGAGTTTAAATGAAGTGATTAATGATTGGTGTTTGATTTAAAAATTTTATAAATATTGGGGTGAGTTCATTTTTAGGGAGTTAATCTTGTGATATCCTGGAGGTTTTCTTTATATTGCAGTTAATTTAACACCCACTTCGCAAGATAATGTTTATTGGAATTACTAAATGGTATGGAATTAATCCAAGCCTTAACTTAACATTGTGTTCTAATATCAATCAGATCTTGTTTATGGTAGTGTATTTATGGTTCCAATAATCGATGGAAACCACATGTTAAACAAAACAAGCCATTAATCCCTAACATGTTAATTCCAATATGCACAATGTTAAATTAAAATCCCTAAATTCTGTCTCACCCAAATAATATATTTACAAAGCCATTGACATTAATATTAATATGTTTTATATATTTATGATGATGAATTAACAGGAGAAGAAAAATAAAGGGATTACAAAAGAGTGGTACGTCGAACACACACACACAAACAAGGATGAGAATTAAAAAAACATACTTTTGATTGAATGAGGAAGAAAAATAAGCGAAGGGAATTAAACTGTATTTAAACTATTTTAAGAACATTAATATTAAAATACAGAAGGTGGATGATAATAAGAGATATTTAAGCCAAAACATACATTAAAATGGAATTACAAAAAACAAACTTACAAGATTATAAACGAAGAACAACACAAAAGTGAAAGGAAACAAAGAGAGGATAAAGGGTATCTCAAGTAAAAACCTGAGTATGGAAGGTCCTCCCAAGCCTTTGGAAAGGCTTTGGTCGTGCCAATATGTGCTCATATTTTCTGAAATTCCAACCCCTTTAAAATAGAGGTGGGGGATGTATTTATAGCCCAAGGAAGTGGACTGTTTTTATTCCCAATCTATCCCTCCACTTGGCTCGATGATTTGAACAACCCAACAACAGAATCTCGAGAAATATCCTGCTTCAAAGTGGAAGATAAAAATGTTTTCCATCTACTCTCAATGGTTGGAGGCATTTGGACCTATGGAGAAAAAGGTATGGCCAGTTGATTAAACAATGTTAATCTGTCCATTTCAATCTAATTTTTTGAAGTCCAACATTTGAAAGGGTTTTTGGATTGGAATATTCCTTCAAAATCGACTGATTTATTCAAAAAAGTTGACCTCCTATATATCTTATTTCACACTACAAAATATCAGCCAGATGTGATGATTACATCATGAGATATTTCATGAATAGTGTCTGTATTTTAATTCATGGCTGGAATGGTGGGATAGATTTCAAGGCATTTGTTGGGCGCCTTATTCTTTTAGTTGGTCATTCAAATATTTATCCGTTATCACTTTGGATAATATAAAACACATGTTGGAGTTTCATAAAATTTGGGCATCGGGACTTAGACCAATAACTCAATCATCATTGATGGTCCAGTTTCATCACAAATTCTTTAGGTTTTCTTGTGTTGACTATATGAGCCTACAAATGGAAGAATTGGCCCATGATCCCTTCTAATGATATTTGGGAAATTGAAAAAGGAATCCTAAAAAACAGGAACCGCACAATTTGAATTAATAGGGTGAGATTTATAAATAAAATAGTAAACTGACTCAATTGGACTACTTCTAAAAATACTCAAAAATTATACATAGTATTAGAACATTAATATTTCACACAAATTATGCACATTTCTTATAAAATAAGTAAATGGAGTTTATAATAAGTCATGAAAATATTACAAACATAGACTCCTCAACACTTAGTCTTGGGCATGTCCTCCAGTTCAACAAATATAAAAACATAACAAAATAATTTTCACTCACCAACAAATAGTAAAATTTTGTTTTCTCCAATCAGGGGAGTTTTAACCTATTTCAGTCATCCATTTTGAATTCCACCACAAGTTGTTACAGAAACAATGATCCAAAACTAATTCATTTTTTTCATGCTCAAATTTAGAAATGGAAAATGTGGACACTCAAAACTCACACCTCTCAAAAATTCATTTGTGGAGGTTCACTCTTTCACCATCCAAAAGTGAAAATCTTAGATTTTGAAAGAGATCTCAGCATCCAATCCCTATAAAAATTGAAAAGAGAATCAAGATGTCTTTTTAAGGGGTTTTTATGTGGCTAGGGTATGGTAAGAATATAATGTCTAAGAGAGAGAAGAAGATGTGTAAAACATCAACATAAAAAAAGCAATGAACATTTATTTTGAAATAAAACATGGAAGGAAATGAAAACACATATTTTCAAGGGAATGATTGTGTGTTGAAAGACACAATAAGGGATGAAACTTTGAAGGGTATGAGTAGATGAAATATTTACAAACCAAAAAACTTCTCCCAATGACATATGAATATAATGAAAGTGTTCTTTTTTTCTTTTTTTTTCGAAAGTTGAACAAGGAAAAGATCTCACACTCATATTACAACCATTGATTGATCTGCACACTATAATAATATTAATAGTTATAACAATATCAAAGGTTGAGGAAGAGTGATTTTTGACATACATGAGAAACAACCTTTTTTTTTTGATTTTTTTGATTTTTTTATTTTTTTGAACACTTGTCAATAAAATTTAAAAAATTACAAAAATGAAAGTACATTACATTCCTAAAAACACACTGAATGACAACCTCTCCCCCACACTGAAATGGATGATTTCTCTCAAGAATATGATAACATGGTGAAATCAACAAAGGGTACCCAAAATAAAATCCATCCCCCCCCACACACACTTAAATTTTAAATAAAATTATGAAATGAAAATCCATGTTGATATTTGGTGGGAAAAGGTATTGGGCTTGTAATGCAGCTATCAAAGAAAAGATTTAAATATGTTGAAAGGGGATTTCAAAAGGAGGATTAATGAAAGGGAAATGGGAGGCTATTTGGCTATTGTGATTCTCATGTGGTTCATAAAATTCCTCTATCATATTAATTCACAATAAAGTAGGAAATTCAGCTTGATGGTCCACAAACTCAATACTCAAAATGGGGGTGAAAGCACACATTTTGAAAAGATGGCCATAGGTATCCCTGGAATGAAATCCAATATTGGTTCTCATGGTTGGGGAAAAGCATTTTCCAAGTCAATAACTGAGCATTAAAAATTTATTATTCATGACACAAAATTCTTTATCCAAATATATAATGAAAACCCAAAATTTTTGAGATGAAACCATGTCTTTTGACTCCCTAAAATGGCCGGACAAAATTTGATAACTGAAGGTGAGTAAGTATGACTCTTTTGATTTTTTTTTCATTTTTTTAGTTTTTTTAGTGTTCTTTAAAATACACACCCACAAAAAAGAGAAAGAGAAAAAGAAAGGATTTGATGAAGAAAGTGGTAAAAACATAAAATAGATAGGAAAAAGAGGAAAGAGTGTGAGAGAGAAAGAGATAGAGAGAGTTAAAGGGAAAGAGGTGCCTCCTGGTTTGGATTTTGCGGGTTGCCATCTCCATCTAGTGGTGGGTCGACTGGAGAAGTTGGGGATCCAGTGGAAGTTGATGTTGATCCAGGATTGTGCATCCTCTCATGGTGATGCTTTTACCGATGTCCATTAACCGTGAATGCCCTTTTGGAAGTGGGCTCTTGGACTTGCACTTCACCAAATGGGTAAACATTAATAATAACAAAAGGACCCTTTGAATTATAATTAAGCTTACCTGGGTGAAGCAGAAATCGATAAT
Organism: Viscum album; assembly: GCA_963277665.1. NCBI lineage: Eukaryota > Viridiplantae > Streptophyta > Magnoliopsida > Santalales > Viscaceae > Viscum > Viscum album. The sequence goes on from OY728155.1 coordinate 734,045,004, forward strand.
TGAAGAGAATTAACTTTTCACCATCATGAAATACCTTTCTTAGGATGTGTTTATCATGGAGTGCTTGGATTTTTATTTGTAGAGATTATAATTCTCATAAGAATCAAGTTGAAGCACCTCCAGTTCATCCAATTGCAACAATCAATCTTCACTGGATTTTTCAATATCTAAATTACAAGTTTTCACTTCCCAAAAATACTTATGTTGGATTTCTACTGGTAGATGACATGTTTACCAAAAACAATCCTAAAAGGAGACATCCCAGTGGGTGTTTTATAGGCAGTTCGATAAGCCCAAAGTGTTTCACCAAGTCTTTCAGGAAAGTCTTTTCTGGTGGGTTTTACAATTCTCTCAAGAACTCTTTTCACTTCTCTATTAGAAACTTCATCCATTCCATTTGTTTTGAGGTGATATGAAGTTGATTTTTTATGTACAACCCCATTCTTTTTCAAAATAGATTCCATGGTTCAATTACATAAATGGGTTCCTAAGTCACTTATCAAGGAACGTAGTGTGCCAAATCAGTGGAATATGTGTGTCTTTAAGAACTCACTAACAGTATATGAATCATCCTTTCTAGAGGGTTTGGCCTTGACCCACCTAGAATCATAATCAACCACAATAAGGATGTATGAGAATCCATTAGAAGGGGGAAATGGTCCCATGAAATCGATGCCCCAAACATCAAAGATCTCACAGAAAATTAATGGTTTTTGGGGAATTTCATTTCTATTTGAAATTGTGCCAAACTTTTGGCAAGTGGGACATGATTGACAGAACTCATGTGAGTCGTTGAAGAGTGAAGGCCAGAAGAATTTATAGTCTAAGACCTTTCGAGAGGTCCTTTGTGGTCCAAAGTGGCCACCTCCGAGAAGTGAGTGACATAATTCTAAGATGGAGGAATGCTCATCTTCATCAACACATCTCCTAATTACCATGTCTGCCATAGTTTTCCAAAGTTTTTTTTCTTCCCAAAATTGATATTTTGAATAAAGTTTCAACATCATTTTTTGTGATTTTGAAAAATATTCAGGAAAAACACCAGAAACCATGTAATTTACAATTGGGTAATACCATGGTAACTTTGGAGTGAGAGATGAAAGGTTCTCAGTGGGGAATTCAGGATCGATGATTTCAGAATGAGAAGAATTAGAAATTCTACTCAAGTGATCAGCCACATGGTTTATTTTCCTTGTCTATCTTTTATTTCAATGGAAATCTCTTGGAGCATTAGGATCCATATTATTAGCCTCTGTTTGGAATCACTTTTCTTGAGTAAGAAATTTATAGGAGAATGGTCTGGGAAGATGATGATTTTGGCACCTAAGAGATAGGGCTGGAATTTATCTAAGGAAAAAACCACTACTAAAATATCCTTTTCAGTGACAGTGTAGTGAGATTGAGTTTCATCCAATGTTTTTGAGGCATAATTGATGACTTGAGGAATATTTTCTCTTATTTGACCAAGAACAGCCCCAACGGCTCTACCAGAAGCATCACACATCAACTCAAAGGGTAAGGACCAATGTTGGGGTTGGATTATTGGGGCGGATGTTAGAGCAGTTTTGAGTTCAACAAAGGATCTCTTGAAAAACTCATCGAAATGGAAATGGATATCATTTTGTAGCAACTGAGTGAGTGGGATAGAAATTTCACTAATGTTAGGGATGAATCACCGATAGAAACCAGCATTACCGAGGAATAAATGGATGTCTCGAACAGAGTTGGTTTCAGGAAGTGATTGAATCACTTCAATTTTGGTAGGATCAACTTCAATACCATCTTTTGAAACTACGTTCCTTAGAATGATCCCATTTTCAACCATGAAGTGACATTTTTAAAAAATTAACACAAGGTTACACTTGACACACTTTTGGAGGACTAGAGAGATTGAATTCAAACAAGATTCAAATGACTCACCATAAATGGTGAAGTCATCCATGAAGACTTCTATGCAGTGTTCAATGAATTCTGAAATGATACTCATCATACACCTCTATAATGTTGAAGGATCATTTCAAAGGCCAAAAGGCATTCTTCTATATGCATATGTTCCAAAGGGGCCTGTAAAAGTAGTCTTTTCTTGGTCCTAGGGTGCAATTGGGATTTAGAAGTAGCCAGTGTATCCATCCAGAAAGAAATAGTGTGACTTTCCGTCTAATCATTCTAGCATTTGATCAAGGAATGGAAGAGGGTAGTGATCTTTTCTTGTTTCAACATTCAATTTCCTATAGTCGACGCACACACACCATTTGTTCTGCACTCGAGTTGTGACTATATCTCAATGTTCATTTGTGAGAATAGTTATCCCACCCTTCTTAGGTACAAATAGAATTGGAATATCCCATTCACTATAAGAAATTGGGTAGATAATACCAGATTGAAGAAGCTTGGTGATATCTTCCCTAACTACATCATGCATGAGTTGATTGGGTCTTCTTTGTGGTTGTCAAGTTGGTTTGGATGATTCATCAAGATGGATGTGATTAATGAAAAGGGCGGGGTTGATTCCTGGTATGTCATCTAGGGTCCACCGTAAGGCCTTGTTGTTTTCCTCTTACACTTGAACAAGTTTGGATGCCTCACTTTCGGTAAGTGATGAAGAGATAATGACAGGATAAGGGTGATCATGGAAGAGGAATGCATATTTTAGGTGTTATGGAAGAGGTTTTAGAATAGTATAATCTTTCATTTGTGGGTTAGAAAACTCAGGAATGGAGGAAGAGACTTCAGTTGCTTCAGATTCATTCTTCACAATACTGTCCAAGGTGGAGCAGTAGAGATCAGAGTTGATGTGGGATTCAAGAGAGTTTTCAAGTTCCTCTAGATTGATGGAGTGTATGAATGAGAGATCCACATAAAAATCACCATTTATGACTTGGTTATTCATGGTACAGATTTCACAAGATCCTTTTTCATTAAAACATGAAGAACATGGTGGATTGGGGTTTGATTGACTCTTAAAAGTGTCATTAGAAGCATGGATTGAGAATACAGAGTGACCCTCAGATGGGTATCACATGGCTTGTAAAATGTTAAACTTGAAAATTTGGTCACCAAATTCCATGGATAAGATGCCTAAATGGACATCAATCTTGGTTCTCACAGTCATGCGGAATGGTCTTCCTATAATTAGGGGAGATCGAGATGAGGTCGTCTCAGCTTCCATGTCAAGGACATAGAAATCAGCAGAGAAGATAAGATCAATGACTCGGACAAGGACATCCTCAATTATACCCTCAGGACTGGTTGTGCTTCGATTGGCCAATTGAATGACAACACCTGTTGAATGTAAGGGAACTAGACCAAGGTTGTAGAATATGGATTTGGGCATGACATTAATTGTGGCTCCTAGGACTATGAGTGCATCATCAAAGTTGGAACTTCCAATTTGGCATGGAACTGTAAAGGTCCCTGGATCATTGCACTTTATTGGTATAGACTGCTGGGTGGAAACATTTTCAAAGTTCCTAAGTTGCCTCTTGTGGGTACACAACTCCTTGACAAACTTGGCATACTTAAGAATTTATTTTGTGGCATCTAAGAGGGGAATGCTGACTTCAACATGTCTAAACATGTCAAGCATTTCAGGATCGGTTTCAAAGGACTTCTTTGGCTTAGAAACAACTTGAGGAAAAGGAATTGGGTTTTTAAGTTGAATTGAAGGAGGTGAGGGAATGGTTTCAGGTTCCTTTTTAAGTTTCTTTTTCTTTTCATTTTATAGGTCAACATTTAAAGGTGGTTTATATGACTTATCTAGAGGTATAACAATTTTCTTTCCTGATTTAAGTGCAATTGCACTTACAGTACCCTTGGGGTTGGGTAATGGTTGAGCTAGATGTTGGGAAGAATTGGATGGTTGCTGCTGACTATGGTGGGATGCAAGTTGACCTATTTGGGTTTCAATGTTCTTGAGGCTGGAATGGGTGAAAGAGGCATGATATTCCACTTCACTTTCCCATGGTTTCTTGGAATAAGAGGCTAGTACTAGATTGGGATTACCTAGATTTTGGTTCTTTCGTAATCAATTGTATTGGTTTTGAATTTGGGAAGGCTCACTATGATAATGGAATCCTGGAGGATGATTATTCCATTTAGGTTGAGGAATAAAAGGATAAGGTTGCTAGAAATTACCAACACCTTGACCATATTGAAACTGGTTTGGGTTTTGAGGAGGGAATTGAGGGGGATGAGATATGGGATTACCATACCTCAGGCCTTGGTTATAGGAATAATAAAATGGCTCAGAGTGAGGTTGGTTGATGTTTCTAACAAAATGAGCTGATAGTTGAGGGTTGGTGTTCCACTGAGCATATGTCGCATTAATCTTTATTGTTCTAGATGAATCAGATTTATCCTCTTGAAGTTGTGGACATGTTTCAGTAGGTTTAGATGAAGATTTGAGAATTCCAGAGTTTTTGATAGGTCAAGGAAACATTTATTGCAGAGAAGATGAGGTTGGGGATTTGGTAGCCACAACTAGTTGTCACACAAGACCTATAAGTTCACTCATCCACTTGGTCATCTTGTTTTGCTCAATTGTTTGATTATATTGGGCTTGTTTAACTTGAGCATGTGCTCGAGTATGGAATAGTTGTGTGTTTGCATCCATGTTACTTATGAGATCTCTTGCAGCTGCGGGAGTTTTATCAACAAGAGAACTTCCACTTGCAGCATCAATGAGAGTTCTATCCATAGCCAATAACCCCTCATATAAGTATTGGGTCAAGAGTAGATCAGGGATTTGGTGATTTGGGTCGGTTGGACCAAGCTTTTGGAACCTCTCCAAGTATTCATGGAGTGATTCACTTGGGAACTAATGGATACCACTTATTTCCTTTCGGATAGAAGAAATATGAGAAGCAGGGAATAATTTTCTAAGAAGAGTTGCTTCATGTCATTCCATGTGGTTATGAAACTAAGAGGAAGGTAGTAGAGCCATGAATTAGCAGTGTCAGCTAGGGAGAAATGGAATGCTCGGAGTTTGACTTGTTCCTTAGAAACCCCTTGAGGCTTCATGGCGGAGCACACCACATGGAACTCTTTATGGTGAAGATGTGGATCCTCACTGGCTAGCCCGTGGAAATGTGGGGGAAGATGAATCAATCCTGATTTGAGTTCAAAGTCAGCCTCTATGTTTGGATATTGAATACCAAGTGGTTGGTAATTAATATTAGGGGTAGCAAGTTCTTTAAGTGTTTGTTCACTAGGATTGGCCATATGTAATTCAATTGGTTGGACAAGGACTGCTTCTTTAATTATTTGATTATCACTTATGTTCCTCCTAAGTTGGAGAATGTTTCACTCAATTTCTGCGTCAAACAAATCCTAGGGATTGTTTTGGAGGCTATTGGGCATTTAGAAAGATGTTGGAAGAAATTGTAATAAGTATTTTTTTTCGTTGTGTTCTCCGTTTATGATTTTTATGAGGAAGGAGGGTTTTTCTTTGTGTATTTTTTTCAATTTTTTTAAACATTGTTTTTTGGGGGTTTTTACAATAAATAGAAACTAATGACTACATAAATCACCATCTCCAGCAACGGCGCCATTTGAAACACACGGCCTATTTTCACCTATTGACTGGTCAAGGTTTTGGTGCTCTGCTAATGTGTATAGCAGCACTCGGGTCGAATCCTCGGTGATGATACTTTGTAATAGTCGAATGTTTTTTGTTGATTGTATTCTGATTGGGGGGATTGTTTGCAGAGCATAAATGAAGTGATTAATGATTGGTGTTTGATTTAAAAATTTGATAAATATTGGGGTGAGTTCATTTTTAGGGAGTTAAGCTTTTGATATCCTGGAGCATTGCTTTATATTGCAGTTAATTTAACACTCACATTGCAAGATAATGTTGATTGGAATTAATAATTGTTAAGGCTTTACTACAAGCCTTAATGTAACATAGTATTCTAATCTCATTCAGATATTGTTGATGTTAGTGTATTTATGGTTTCGATAATCCATGGAAACCAGATGTTAAACAAAACAATTCATTAATCCATGACATGTTAAGTCCAACATATACAATGTTAAATTAAAGAATATTTACCGAGTAAATACTCTCAATCACTTAACATACCTAAATTTTGACTCACCCCAGTAATATATTTACTCAGCCAATGATATTAATATTAATCTGATTTATATATTTATGATTATGAATTAACAATAGAAGAAAAATAAAGGGATTAGAAAATAGTGGTACGTTGAACACCCACACATGAACAATGATGAGAATTAAAAAAACAGACTTTCGATTGAATGAGGATGAAAAAGAAGGGAAGATAATTCAATTATAATAAAAATATTTAAAGACATTAATATTAAACTACATAAAGTGGATGAGAATAAGAGTTATTGAAGAAGAAACATGCATTAAAATTAAATTACAAAAAACAAACTTACAAGATTACAAACGAAGAACAACACAAAAGTGAAAGGAAACAAAGAGAGGAGGAAGGGTATCTCAAGTGAATACATGAGTATGGAAGGTCCTCCCAAGAAATTGTAAAGGCTTTTTTAGTGCCAATATGTGCTATTCTAGTCTGAAATTCTAACCCCTTTGAAAGAGAGGAGGGGGATGTATTTATAGCCAAAGGAAGTGGACAGTTTGCATTCCCAATCTGTCCATCCACTTGGCTCTATGATTTGAAAAAACAGATAGAAGAATATTTTAAAATATTCTTCTTCAAAGTTTTAGATAATAATGTTTTCTGACCACTCTCAATATGTGGCGGCATTTGGACCTATGGACCCAAAGTTATGTCCGGTTTATTAAACAATTTTAATATGTCCATTTCAATCTAGTCTTTTTAAATACAAACATGTGAAAGGATTTTTGAATAGGAATATGCCTTCAAAACCGAATTATTTCTTCAACAAAGTTTTCCACCTATATTTCCTCCTTCACACTGCAAAATCGAAGCTCGATTTGATTAATAGAACATGAGATATGTGATGAATACTGTATGGAATTTAATTCCCGTCCAGAATGGTGGGCTAGACTTCAAGGCATTAGTTTGGCCCCTTGTTCTTGTTGTTGGACCTTCAATTATTTTTTGATTCCTTTGGATAATCTAAAACATATGGTGGTGTTTCATAAAATTTGGTCTTCTGGAATTATACCAATAACTCAATCATCATTGATGGTCCAGTTTCATCACAAATTCTCTGGGTCTTCTTATGTTGACCATATGAGCATTAAAATGGAATAATTGGCCCATGATTCCTTCTAATGATATGTGAGAAATTGAATAAGGAATCCTACAATATAGGAATCACACAATGTAAATCAGTAGGGTGATAGTTATATATAACATAGTAAACTGACTCAATTAGAATACTTCTAAAAATGCTCCAAAATTATACTTAGTATTAAAACATTAATATTTCACACAAATTATGCACATTTAATATAAAATAAGTAAAGGGAGTATATAGTAAGTCATGAAAATATTAATAAAATCAAATTTCATGTTCATTATTTGTAGGAGGGGAGAATTCTAAATCACTCCCCGTTAAAATAGTTTGTACCGATGATGCCCCTCTCAGATGCTTCTGATGGTGAACCGTGCATCTTCTTACCACTAGGGAAAGAAGAGGGGGTGTATCTATCGTGGATGCTGTAGAGAGAGAATTTGAAGGTGTAGTTGTAACATTATTCATAGTAAAATAAATGTGTGGAATTTTCTTTTGGTAAAGGAAAAGGTTGGAAATAGTTAAAGGTATCTGCACCCACCGAATTGTTTCTTTCATTATTCTGTTGGGGTAACAATCTACCCACAGTCGGACATATTCCAATGAGAGGAACATGGATTATGTAGTATTAGGGATGATAAAATCTGTAGAATCACAATCATGCCTTATAATCAGACATAATTAGTGAAGAACTAAGGGGTGAGACTCTCCCCTTAATTGAATATCCCGAAGCATTGTAGTATGTTTAAGGCATCCTAATTTCCTAGAAAACTGGTATAGGAGGTACGACTCACAAATTACTACATGATCTATATGATAAGTGATTATCTCATCCTGAAGTGTGATAAGTTACGATCATTAATCCAAATAATTATCCCTATCACCTCTCAATGATTCACGAGGGGTAGGAAGCGGTACCAATGAGAAATGAGAAGAATCCTTCAATAGCCCAACTAAATCAATAATTCTTAGAGTTTTATGAATTACAGTGAAGATTTTGTGAAGGGAGGGTTGAAATTTGGAATGAGGAACCATTGCAGTATGCCAATATTCATAACAGGAGAAGTGTTCTACAATATACCCATATAGAAATTGAAGTGGTCCACTAATATAATGTGGGAGACTACATTTTGATATTTGTCCCGACAATTCATAAATCCAAGAGAGAGTGGGGAGAACCAAATTAATGGGTCGGATCTCTAACAATGTGGCTATCATCATCAATGTATTGACCAAAAACATGGTATATACATCATGGGATGGGAAAATCCATCCACTCAGAATATTGAAATTAAACCTGATAGTCTAATAGTTGGTGATATGTATGCTAGAAACTCATATCCCCATGTGGTATATTGTCCTACTTCAAGGATAGCACAACATGACCTGAGAGACTAGTGAGACTGACAGAATGGATGTGTTCAGCCATAGATAACCCTCAGCTTGTGTCTGTAGGTCGGTAAGAATAACCCTATCCACACTTCCAATTGGATAAGAGAGTGAGCCTGGAGGGAATGATAAATTAATTCCTCTTCCATGACCAATAAACTCATTACCAAATGGGACATGTGGTCAGTATCATTCTAGGTATTGGATGCCGGGAGAAACCCGTCATACATCACTCCATGGATAGGGAGTCCTCCAAGATGGCATATATCCCATAAGCTAGTTCCCACCTCACCATGAAACAAGTGCAATGTATTGGTGTTTGAATACAAGTGGATTTGAAATTCAAGAACGATTTCTCAGGGGGAGAAGACTGCAAACTGAGAAACCTAGGCTGCTTGATACTAGCCCACCATCTCCAACTGGTTGGGGGACTCCAAACAGGTCTGATGAACCCAGAACACCCATGCCCAATCATCGTAGAAACATCCTCTGACCAACATATCCCACATGGTGCTCCACCCATCGTTGGTATTTTCAAGGGAGATGTTGATAATGGATGTGTACTCTTAGCCACTTAGTCTTGGGATTCCATTGCGACCACCACAGTTTCCCTGAGTCCATGCTGAGCCTCCTAGTATGAAGATCTTCTCCAAAATAAGAATGTTGAATATTCTCCTATGAGGGAAATGATGGCGTGATCAAGTCCATGTGGAGCCTCTAAAAGGATGAAAGGAGTATCGGGGTCATCCAACGACTGAGTAATGTTGTTAGGAAGACCGAAGTCGTTAAATAGCCACTATAAAGATAATAGATAAACTAGGAGCTATGGAATCAAGAATTTCTTTAAGAAGGTGTCATGAGGAATGATGTGGTCTCGAAGATGATCTAAACTATGATAGCCACATCCTGTGTATGGAATAGTGTGCAGAAGGAACAATCCAAGTACTGCATGATATGTAGAAGTTACCCTACCCACATCTATGGTACAAGGTTACATTTCATTGCGTTCAACTATGTTACGCAAACCATCTGCAAGGCATTTGCCCGTCGATCGTTGGGCGATTAATTGAAGGGTTATCACTATGAACATAGGTCTTTATTGTGTTCATGATCAGAAATTGTGTACTAAAGTTTATGTTTGGATTATTAATTTCCAATGTTCGGTTCACCGATCCATGTTCGGTATGCGGACATGCCATCTGTGTAGCATCCTCCTATGTGGAATCTCAATTCTAGTCTTAATATTTTGCAATTATGTTCTTTAAAAAAAAATTGTATGTGGATAGAGGAATGATAATAAGATTGGTTAGTAGCACATACAGATCAATTCAAGAACAAGATTTTTGAATGGAGCATGGTACATGAGAGAAGAGGACGTTAGGGAAGTCGAGATAACTTTTCTCTATGGGAAACGATAAAATAAAAATTACATGGGCCCCTATATATAGGTGTGATCCCCCTCCTAATAGGTCCATCTGTTCTACTATGAACCATTTATGATTCGGGAAATTTCTACATTAGAACAATACCATTTTCATTTAGAACATACCAAATTCAAATGGGGGGAATTTATAGGCTCTTGAAAATTATACCAAGGGAATAAAATACCCGCACAATCACTTTGTAGAAGGATACTAGTATTCCTGAAAGTCTAGCAAGGTGATTGGACTCAAATCAATTTGAAAATTTCAGAAGAGACAAGGAGGAATTTATGTTTTCAATGAAATTCAAGTGGCCTGAATACCATCACTAGGAATTTTCTATGGACCGCCTTGATCATAAACCTATAGGTACACTAAATGATCCTCAAATCACTAGCCCACAGAGCTATGACTAGCGAACAAGGCGTACTGTAAACCTCTTCGCCAAAAGACTCATGCATGTGATTTCCATCCGTATACCATTAAACGAACTCATCAGTTCACAGATGAAGTGATCCAATAGGGTTATAGGAACCATTATCTCAAACAAAGGCCACCACCAAACCCACATTGAATAAGTTTTCAGTGGGTCAGGATATCCCATTATTTTCCTCTGCATATGGTGTTGTGTGACCAATAGATTCATTTTCACTAATTCTCTATAGAAGGATCATAATAGAAGGGTGAGGGGTGGAGGAAAAATGATTGAAGGGGAATTATAGGTAGGATAAAAGAGTTTGGAGAAGACTTCCTCTTCAAGCTCGATTCAACAACGAAGCCCGAATCACAAACCTCAAAATCCCTTGGTACAACCGGCGATGAACCATAAAATGGGGGAATTTAATAATAATAATAAGCGTACCATGAACCTAACCATTAAACCAAAAACCATATAATTCTCAAATATGAATTACCATCGAACTATTATCCCCTATACCCTTCATTAATATAGTGTTCCATGAAGTGTATCACTACGCGAATTGAACTCAGTGTCGTGTACTGCATCAGTATGCAGATGGAACCCCAAGGGGCAGGATAGTGAACATACCACTATGGTACATGTTGATATATACCCATGCTCACATACCTCAATAGTATGTGGATGACCCCTCTTCTCGCAAACCACCACGGTATGCAAAGCCTCCCCCATCGTGTATAAGAAACTAGTACGCAGAATGGGTTGCTTTCGGGTATTATTTTAATCGTTTCCAACATCACCCTTCCATTACCATCCATTCCTCTGTGATTCCTCCACAAACCATTCATCTAACATCAAGCAAAATCCGCTTTAAAAGACACCATACCCATATGATCAGACCATCGGGTGCATCAGTGCGCCCCTATGAGTCTACATACCCATGGTAAGAAGATCCATGAAGGGTCTCCCCAAAATGGTTTGGGCATCAGGAATGTATGTTTTTCTAAATTCAAATTATAACTGAGAGTCCAACCATGGGGCATCGACGTAAACCTCCCCGTTCTAAGGAATAAGGGTGATCACTTTATTTTTTATTGAATGAGGATTTGTGATCAGTTTAAGGGGTTATTTTTCTCCCCCCCTGGTGAGGAAGGCACTCCTCCCCTTCCCTGGACGTATTCTGGGGCCCTCCTACTAAGGTAGGTCCCCAATATTTCGAGGTCGGGCGACATATTTTTTAATGTCATTTCAAATGGAAAGGTTCATCGCTCCACACCCTCACCCATGGTCGCCCGTCCTTTTCCGCCATGGGATCTCCCTCTCCCACTAATAGGAGAGGAGGAATGATCTTTGTTGATCATTTCACGTCCTCTTGTTTCTCAAACTGAGAAGGACTCACATAGGCTTAAAGGTTCATAATGATTAAAACATCATCACTTCTCCACTATGAGAACTCTGATTTATAACCAAACTAGGATATGTAGGACACGTACTAGAAAGGCCGACCTCAAAAGGGTTCCCTCCCATAAAAGGGTCCACCCAATCATATATCATCTAATTGGATTTTCTATAGCGTAATCCCAATCACATATGAACTATGAGAACTTGGATTCATGATCAAAACTGAATAAGTAGGATTCCTTACAGAAGTCCCGATCTCAAAAGGGTTTCCTCCCATAAAGGGGACACCCAACCATGCCCCCTCAAATGGGAGTCTTCCATGCATAATCCCCCAATAATATGAACTGCGTGGGTTATGATTCCACTCTAGAGGACACATCAGAAAACCATGTTTTGGGTTTGATCCCAACATAAATCCACCTTCATTCACCCCTGGATGATGATAAAATTCAGATCACCTTATCATTTGACTCAAGTCAGCATCACCTTCGTAGCATCAAATATATGCATGCCTATAACGATCCTGTAAACCATTGGTAGCTTATGGACACACACTTCAGGAATAAACCAAGGATTTAAAAAAATATTAACACGACTTAAATATATAAGAGAGTCCATGAATAGGAAATAATTCTCTACCATAAGGTTACGGTGATCCTGAATTCCCATCCTATCAACCAATGGAGTCCAAAAGTGTCGTTGGTTGAATCATCAATCAATGAGCACATACCTTTGGAAAGCAGGTCCATGAATCATTGATGATAGGGTCGTTGGGTGTTTCTGTCTCCATGAATAAAACCGTTGGTGACTATATGAGGAATTTATAACTTAGTAGGACCAATTAAAAAAGTAATTGACCGCATGCAATCGCCTGTTGGAACCAACCGTTCATCGAGGGGGGGCTAATCGAACCTCCTTTAAGGGATAATGATGCAGGATGGGTTGAAACAAAAGAAATGGTTAACACGATAGGAAACCATATTCTAAAAAAGGGATAACTGATGATCTTTATCAGACCATTTCTTCACCAACCGAAACGCACCCCATTGAAGCTGGAAATATTATTTCATGGATGTCACATTAATTTGAAACTGATCTTCCTTCACTTGTAGTGAGGTAGGAGACAAGGTGTTTGAAACTTGTTTTGGATTACTTTTGATGAAAATATTAAGTATTTGAGTCACCTTATTTGATGTTGAATCATGATCATTCATGAACTATAGTATTTCTTTTTTTTATAAGTGAAATATCAAAATTATCTTCTAGAGTACAAATTTTAGATAAAACTATATATTATCAGGGATAGAATAATACTCATCTAACTCCATTTTAGTAGCATCACATGAACCTCAGGATGGTAGAATTTATGTTTACTCCCATGAAACAACATGTAGACCACCTGGTAAATTTTTCATTAACGTTGAATCCCCCCATCATCCACCATTTTGATTGACCATCACACCCCCCTCTCTCAAAAGATTTCAAATTTAAATATTCTCACTTGTCTCAGTCTTCTTCAATCGATGTAAATGTTTATGACTATGAGATAGTGGTATGATATGATGGTAGAATTTTGAGACACTAATAAATGTGTAAATATGATAACCCATTTATTTGATCCTAGGAGCCTATCCAAATTCTCCTCAATTCATGTGATTTTTGATTCCCTAAAAACCTGTGAAAGTATTTTACAAAAAAAATCAAATTCTAAATTCTATAACCTATAGAAAACCTACAACATGTCCTACAAAAATTTTTAGGGGATTAAATATCTTCCAATATTGTAATGATAGAACATGATTTAATTAATATTCCCTCTAATAAGACAATTCCACAAAATAATCTCTCAAAAATACCTTTTTAGTTCCAATGAAATCTATTTTTAATTCTATGCAGGACATCACTAAAAATAAAAAAATTCTTGTATAGACGCATCAGGATATTGAATAATATTGACATTGTGATTTAATGATAAATTATTCAATCCTTCATCAATGTTGTAACAGCCCAAGATTTTATAAAGAAATATTCTTTTTAATTTTATTGTGTTGTACGCTACACCAAAAGGAGCTTGCACAGCACGCATCCTTGTCTTGCCTTGCATTACACGCAATCGCGACCTTCCTCGATAGCGTGTGTAATACGCAATACCGAGTTTCACTAAACAACGATGTGCTATTAAAATATTATTAAAACTAGCCGTTATGAATAGTAATAACCACTTTTTAAAATTCTGTAAATCTTATTTTTCAAAATGAACTTCATTCTTGGATTCGGAGTATCGAATTTAGCCTAAGGTGAAATTTTGGTACTTTTCGGATAACTTTCATATTCTGATGAATAGTGAAAATTACTAAATTATAATTAAAAACAACTTTTTTAATCGAAATAATTAATAGTGATAAATCATTAATTTGAGTGGTTTTAAAGTATATTTAGAATATATTTTTACAATTTAATACAATATTGGACATTGGATTTAATTTCACATTTAAACCAGACATAATCAAGTGTCAATCTTTTGATATATATTGTTTCCTAAAAACACGCTATTTATTTTAACAGCGAGATTTAATTATAAAATTAATTAATGCAACTTCTATGTTATGAATTTGGTAAAATAGATTTCATTTTTGAATTCGGAATATGAAATATAGCTTAGGATGAAATTTTGGCATTGTTCTGAAAAACATCAATTTTTGATGAATAGTGAAACTACTAAGTGGTAGGTTAAAAACTGAAATTTTGAATAAAACTTAATTTTACCGCTTCTGTGAATGGAATTTCGAAAATCCGAGAGACACGGTTAATATCAAGGACTAAAATGTGGTTCAATGAGATGAAAATAATTTTTTGGTGAATAGTAACTTTTTACTTTTTTTACCACGGTTAATAGTAAATAGGGTAACTAAGGGTAAATATGATATTAATATTACCCTAACACATGTCCTAATTCTATTGGACAAGTTTAATTCGACCAAAAACAAACTTAGGAATAAAATATGACCATTTAGGCCCACTTGGATTAGATTAGGACATTTATTATTAATTTATTTAAAGAAAGGTTAAAATAGTTAAAATCAAAGTTTAATAAGTAAATCATTTTTAATATGGGGTTATACATAAGATAAATTCGATTGTAAATATTCATTAGAAAGCTAAAACGATTTCATACATGATGGTATTTTATTTGTAATTTTTAGACATCAAATAATTTAATTTATTTATGACACAACGATGATGCAGTAATTATTTTATTAATGAAATATTGACATAATTGATGTTATAAACACCAAAATAAATGTAATTTGAGATTTTTTATGAATTCCACTAATTTTATAGGTTACTATGATATATTAATGTTGATTTAATCAACTTGGTTTGAACATTTAATTCTGTTATGACTTTCACAAAAATCATATATCAAATAGTGTCAAAATTGACACAAAATAGTTTTTAAATCAAATATTATATTATTAATTGTTATTGTATTCCTAAAAATCTAAGGTTAGGCCAAATGACTTAGATAAGGATATATATATTAATAATAAACCATTTGGGGTTCGTTTGGCATGTTATAGTAAGTTTATTAACCATATAGTGAAAGAAAACAAAAAGACATGGTAAAAGTTAAATTATTTAACTTAGAGTTAAATTTAATTGATAAGGTTAAAATAATATCCTAAACTTGTCTAAATTCTATTGGTTGATAGTATTTCGACCCATCCCCACTTTAGCTTCGAAATAAGACCCTTTGGAACCATTATAAACCGATTTTGACTTTAATATAAAATAATATTTTGAGATATTCCTAAGTTGCCCCTCTCCTCCCCTATAAAAGGACACCTCCTCCCCCTCCTCCACACACCAATTTGAGCACTCAAGCTCGGCCAACCCCTGCCATTTTCTCCTCTCCACTTCCCTAGAATAATCCTAGAGGTCCTGGTCTTCTCCAAAGACCAATCTTAGTTCCTTAAGTGGAGGATTCAAAGAGGCGTTCCAAAGAAGAGGTAATATCCATTACCGATCTTTTCAATTTCTTTCTTCTTCAACTTCTTCTTCTTTAGTTGTTTCATGATAAAGTAATAACATCAGTATTACTTACATACTGATATGTTATTATAAATATGAAACAACCCTAATTCACCTTCTATCCATCCTACGGAAAAATGAAATCACCGCGCGTGCGTACGTACGGAATACCGTCTCCACGCCGTGGTGTAATCTATTTTCCACCACCACCTTACATGGATGGGTATAATGGTGTAAAGAATAACTATACATAGTTATTACAACATAATATTGATTCTTATATATTTTATAATCCACTCCAATTCAATTCAATATTTATAGAAATGATATCATCGCTCGTGCGTACGTACGGACTACCGTCTCCGCGACGCGATGAGATTCATTCTCCATGTTAACCATTTAAGAATGATTATAATGTATATATAAGAAATAATAATGAAATATATGACATTATAAAGCTACTGGAGTTATTTATATATATACATATGTATGTCATCTACTTACTTCCATTTCAAGAAAATAAGGAAAGAAAAACAGCGTTCATGCGTACGTACGGACTACCGTCTCCATGAACGGTGTTTTTCATTTTATTTATCTATCTTTTATATATATATATACTGAATATATATGATATATAAATCATATTTTATATTCTGGAAGTAAGAAAATCATGATATAAGTAATAATGATGTCAAGAACAACAAGTCAAAACACCTACGATAAATGAAACGATTTTACCCAAAACGCTTCTTTAACATGGAATTTACAAAAGAACGGGTAATATAATGTCATAAGTGAACCATATATGATATCATAACAATGAATATGATTCTTTAATAAGTCAATGACATTATTTAAATCATTATACAGGAGGTTCGGACACATACGAAGCAAATTGGACCTAAGGTAAGGGAAATATCACAATCTCATTTTTATCCGAGATTGTTTATTCGTAAGTAATTACTGGGGTGTATTTTATCATCCACATCCATGTTTCATCAATATGTAATATTATTTCCATCCACATAAAATTGTTTAAATCCATTTTTACCCTTCGGTGAGTTTTTAGTAAAAGAAATGAAAGGAATCTTTTGTCGTTTTTCGTACGAGGTACTTTTTGACTTTTCCGACAAAAGTACGAAGAATGTTTTTTTTAACTTATACGGCACGAACGGATTTCTACTGTTTTATAAAGCCTTATTTTCATGAAGCTTCCTCTAAAAGATTTCATGACTATTTTCAATAAAATCTCTTCCTTTTATAATTGCATGATGTTTTGTGAAAAGAAATTGATTTTAAAGAAGAAAGGATATTTTCCTCAAGAATTCAATTCAAGTGTTTTATCAAAATTATTTTCCATCTAAGATAATAAAGGGTTCTGTTTCTATCCATATTTTTTACATTGATTTGACTATGTTGTGATGGAATTATGTTTATGAATTCCTTTATCTTATATGAATTGATTTATGATGTCATGATGTTTCAAGAATCCCATTTTTATTACATGGGTTATGAAATGATGTATGATTTATGATTTGGTGGCACACATAAGAAAGGATTCATTAAGAGATGGGTGGGACCTATATCTCCCTCCAATGCATTGGGTAAAGATTTTATATCTCTTGAGATAGACATGGCTGGAATGGTAGGTTATACCGGTTCAGTGAAACAGGACTGAAACGAGGATAACTCGATTCAGAAAGGGACTTTGTCCACTAAGATAGTCTTGGCAATGAGTCTTGACTAACAAGAAATGATTCTCTATGATTATGTGTGTATGCCACAAAGTTTCATGTTTTAAGTTATGATTATTGGGATTACATTTCACTTCTATGATTTATCCCATGTTATGAAATTATGATCTCTTTTGCAGGTTAAGATTTCCAAAAGCTATGTTCTTATGTATATGATGTGATTGATATTTCTTTTGTTTACCCTTACTGAGCATTTGAGATCACCCTTTTATATTTTCTTTTCCCTAGGATATAAAGAAAGGTTTTAGGTAAAAAAAAGGAAGATCTTTATGGGAGATGTTGAAGATCTTTCACCACGATTAGAAGATTACGTTCCGAGTTTCCAAAGACACTAAACTATTACGATCCTTGTGTGTGTGTTTTTGTTATGTACTAAGTATTCCGCAAAAGTAATGTAATGTCCATGTACGTCAAGATACGGGTCTCTACAGTTGGTATCAGAGGAAAGGTTTAGTCAACCTTTGGAAACTAGGATGCGAAAACGTTAGTGTGATCCCTAGAGATATTTCTAAGGTATGTCTAGGGATGTCCCTAGGGATAAGTATACGTATAGGTTATAGTAATAGAATTACGCTAACGATCATAGAATTAAACCTAAGATGTTGGATATTGAAGGTACTCCCCCTTTATTATGTTGTTTTCCCTAGCATGATTTTTGCCTCTCACACTATTCTTTTTGGGTTTTAGACGATGGCTGGAACCCGAAGGAACCGTGTTGATCAATGCAATGGATAATGCAATGATTTCCCTCCTGAACAAACAAATGTTATGGGAGATGGAGTGCAAAATCTTATTGCTATACTTACACAAGCTATGAATCATTCTGGACTTCCAAATGAGCAGAGAAGGGAACAATATTCTATTGAGTCCTTCATGAGGCAACGTCCACCTTCTTTCAGTGGGTCTTCTGATCCACTTGTGGCTGAACAATGGATCAGTACTACTGAAAAGATATTTTCAGTTCTTCAATGTTCTGAACATGATAAAGTCATCTTAGCAGTATATCGTTTGGAAGGTGAAGCTGATCAATGGTGGAATCTTATCAAGAATACGAGGCCAAGAGATGAAATTGAGTCCATGGAATGGGACGAGTTCAAGAACTTGTTTTTCAGTAAGTACTTCCCTCGTATTCTTCGAACAAAGACGGATAAAGAGTTTCTTGAACTGAAGCAAAGGGACGATGAATCTGTTGGTACCTATGAAGCAAATTTTACAAGACTTGCAAGGTATGCTTCTGGTATTATCATCCAACCTGAAAGTAAAGTTGATCGATTTTTCAGTGGCTTAAAACCAAGTCTTCGAAAGGCATTAGCTATAAGAGAATTCAGTAGCTATGAAGAAATTGTGCGTTGTGCTATCAAGGTAGAAATGGAAGTTGGTGATACATATCCATCTCATGGTTTTGACAAGAAACGAAAGATGGAGTTCAAGGAGAAATCTCAGAATAATGGTGAAAAGAAGGTGAATGTTTCCTTATGCACAAAGTGTGGAAAGAAGCATGGTGGAGATCATCTTAAAGGGACTAGAAAATGTTTTAAGTGTAGAAAAGAAGGTCATCGAGCAGCTGAGTGTCGAAGTAATGGAAAAAGGGTTTCTAATGATGTGAATAAAGCAAACACTGCAGAGAACGCACCACCAACACTTCAATGCTTCAAGTGCAAGGAAATGGGGCATTATGCTAATAATTGCCCTAATCCAAGGGTTAGTGATGATCAACATGAGCAACCACTGAAGGCAAAGGACAAAGGGAAATCACATGCGATCACTATTGGCGATATTGAATATGAAAACGATGTGGTGGAATGATTAAGTGTTTATGTAATGGGATACCAAAATAATGTTGTATCATTGAGTATTGCAATATTTATTGATGTGGTATTCAAAGTGATTGAGATATTTTTTGGAAATAAGATGATATGCGCATAATGAAGACGAGAAAATGAAATGTTTAATAGTATTCATGAGCTCATGATTGATATAAGGACTAAGTGATATCATGGTTTGAGTATATAGAATTTTGAGGATTTTGGTATTTGGAAAGTGTTAACTTTTAACTGCACTCATGTTTTCACTAAGGTATTTAAGAGAATACACGATTAAAGACTTTGAATGTTTGGAATGTGACCAACAAGACATATCTTATGATATGTGGGGATCAACGACAGTATTAAATCTCTGGTAATTGTTGTCACTATATTATGAGAGTGGACTGCAGTATTATGTATAAGCCTAAAGATTAGACTGGATTATGTTGGAAATAAGTTAGTATTGTTTAAGGATAGAAGATTTTCGATATTATTGATGGGATGTTATAGTAACGTAGTTTTAGAAAAAGGACAACCTGCAGGACGGGCGACAGCCCATCGCTTCGGACAAGGCTGTAGGAATCGAACCCACAACCGAAGTGCGACTGGCCTTTATCGCCTACCACTGACCTACAGGAAGTCCCTGTTTAGTAGAAACTAGTGTTATTATATTAAGCAGTATGATATATGAAGTATAAGCCCATTTTAAGAACCATATATGATTAATCTCACTATAGATCGACTTATGCATATAATTTTTGCTAACCTTTTGTTTGAGACAGATGGAATGACCCGTCATTCTATCACATGATCTGCTAACACTTTATGAATAACAAATTCAACTTCATTTATTTAAGAGATGAAGTGGAAATTGTTCAAGGCACTAACAACAGTGAGATTGTACCAAAATAAAGTAAGTATTTATTCTAATTCAAATTTTCAACTTTAGGGAAATGATCTTGAAAACCAAAAATGTTGTCCTAGTTCTCTTATACCTGATGAATCAGATGGTACCTTAGATCGTCACAAATTTATGGATTTGTGATTACTGGCTTTTCCATAGCCATGTTCTCTACCACTCTCCAACAGAACATGATGGTTAGATTTCTCTTCCATATCCATATTTTCACCTATGTGGAAACCCAGTGATTAGTTTATTTGGGTAATCGTTACATTTCATACTTTAGTTTTTAAATCCAAGTTTTGGTAATTTTTTTACGATGTGGGTTTCTATTAAAGAAACTTTCGAATAGTAAACCATTTATAACCCCGACGAATTTCGAGGGCGAAATTCATTTTAAGGGGGGTAGAATGTAACAGCCCATGATTTTATAAAGAAATATTCTTTTTAATTTTATTGTGTTGTACGCTACACCAAAAGGAGCTTGCACAACACGCATCCTTGTCTTGCCTTGCATTACACGCAATCACGACCTTCCTCGATAGCGTGTGTAATACGCAATACCGAGTTTCACTAAACAACGATGTGCTATTAAAATATTATTAAAACTAGCCGTTATGAATAGTAATAACCACTTTTTAAAATTCTGTAAATCTTATTTTTCAAAATTAACTTCATTCTTGGATTCGGAGTATCGAATTTAGCCTAAGGTGAAATTTTGGTACTTTTCGGATAACTTTCATATTCTGATTAATAGTCAAAATTACTAAATTATAATTAAAAACAACTTTTTTAATTGAAATAATTAATAGTGATAAATCATTAATTTGAGTGGTTTTAAAGTATATTTAGAATATATTTTTACAATTTAATACAATGTTGGACATTGGATTTAATTTCACATTTAAACCAGACATAATCAAGTGTCAATCTTTTGATATATATTGTTTCCTAAAAACACGCTATTTATTTTAACAGCGAGATTTAATTATAAAATTAATTAATGCAACTTCTATGTTATGAATTTGGTAAAATAGATTTCATTTTTGAATTCGGAATATGAAATATAGCTTATGATGAAATTTTGGCATTGTTCTGAAAAACATCAATTTTTGATGAATAGTGAAACTACTAAGTGGTAGGTTAAAAACTGAATTTTGAATAAAACTTAATTTTACCGCTTCTGTGAATGGAATTTCGAAAATCCGAGAGACACGGTTAATATCAAGGACTAAAATGTGGTTCAATGAGATGAAAATATTTTTTTGGTGAATAGTAACTTTTTACTTTTTTTACCACGGTTAATAGTAAATAGGGTAACTAAGGGTAAATATGATATTAATATTACCCTAACACATGTCCTAATTCTATTGGAAAAGTGTAATTCGACCAAAAACAAACTTAGGAATAAAATATGACCATTTAGGCCCACTTGGATTAGATTAGGACATTTATTATTAATTTATTTAAAGAAAGGTTAAAATAGTTAAAATCAAAGTTTAATAAGTAAATAATTTTTAATATGGGGTTATACATAAGATAAATTCGATTGTAAATATTAATTAGAAACCTAAAAAGATTTCCTACATGATGGTATTTTATTTGTAATTTTTAGACATCAAATATGTTAATTTATTTATGACACAACGATGATGCAGTAATTATTTTATTAATGAAATATTGACATAATTGATGTTATAAACACCAAAATAAATGTAATTTGAGATTTTTTATGAATTCCACTAATTTTCTAGGTTACTATGATATATTAATGTTGATTTAATCAACTTGGTTCGAACATTTAATTCTGTTATGACTTTCAAAAAAATCATATATCAAATAGTGTCAAAATTGACACAAAATAGTTTTTAAATCAAATATTATATTATTAATTGTTGTTGTATTCCTAAAAATCTAAGGTTCGGCCAAATGACTTAGATAAGGATATATATATTAATAATAAACAATTTGGGGTTCGTTTGGCATGTTATAGTAAGTTTATTAACCATATAGTGAAAGAAAACAAAAAGACATGGTAAAAGTTAAATTATTTAACTTAGAGTTAAATTTAATTGATAAGGTTAAAATAATATCCTAAACTTGTCTAAATTCTATTGGTTGATAGGATTTCGACCCATACCCACTTTAACTTCGAAATAAGACCCTTTGGAACCATTATAAACCGATTTTGACTTTAATATAAAATAATATTTTGAGATATTCCTAAGTTGCCCCTCTCCTCCCCTATAAAAGGACACCTCCTCCCCCTCCTCCACACACCAATTTGAGCACTCAAGCTCGGCCAACCCCTGCCATTTTCTCCTCTACACTTCCCTAGAATAATCCTAGAGGTCCTGGTATTCTCCAAAGACCAATCTTAGTTCCTTAAGTGGAGGATTCAAAGAGGCGTTCCAAAGAAGAGGTAATATCCATTACCGATCTTTTCAATTTCTTTCTTCTTCAACTTCTTCTTCTTTAGTTGTTTCATGATAAAGTAATAAAATCAGTATTACTTACATACTGATATGTTATTATAAATATGAAACAACTCTAATTCACCTTCTATCCATCCTACGGAAAAATGAAATCACCGCGCGTGCGTACGTACGGAATACCGTCTCTACGCCGTGGTGTAATCTATTTTCCACCACCACCTTACATGGATGGGTATAATGGTGTAAAGAATAACTATACATAGTTATTACAACATCATATTGATTCTGATATATTTTATAATCCACTCCAATTCAATTCAATATTTATAGAAATGATATCATCGCTCGTGCGTACGTACGGACTACCGTCTCCGCGACGCGATGAGATTCATTCTCCATGTTAACCATTTAAGAATGATTATAATGTATATATAAGAAATAATAATGAAATATATGACATTATAAAGCTACTGGATTTTTTTATATATATACATATGTATGTCATCTACTTACTTCCATTTCAAGACAATAAGGAAAGAAAAACAGCGTTCATGCGTACGTACGGACTACCGTCTCCATGAACGGTGTTTTTCATTTTATTTATCTATCTTTTATATATATATATACTGAATATATATGATATATAAATCATATTTTATATTCTGGAAGTAAGAAAATCATGATATAAGTAATAATGATGTCAAGAACAACAAGTCAAAACACCTATGATAAATGAAACGATTTTACCCAAAACGCTTCTTTAACATGGAATTTACAAAAGAACGGGTAATATAATGTCATAAGTGAACCATATATGATATCATAACAATGAATATGATTCTTTAATAAGTCAATGACATTATTTAAATCATTATACAGGAGGTTCGGACACATACGAAGCAAATTGGACCTAAGGTAAGGGAAATATCACAATCTCATTTTTATCCGAGATTGTTTATTCGTAAGTAATTACTGGGGTGTATTTTATCATCCACATCCATGTTTCATCAATATGTAATATTATTTCCATCCACCTAAAATTGTTTAAATCCATTTTTACCCTTCGGTGAGTTTTTAGTAAAAGAAATGAAAGGAATCTTTTGTCGTTTTTCGTACGAGGTACTTTTTGACTTTTCCGACAAAAGTACGAAGAATGTTTTTTTTAACTTATACGGCACGAACGGATTTCTACTGTTTTATAAAGCCTTATTTTCATGAAGCTTCCTCTAAAAGATTTCATGACTATTTTCAATAAAATCTCTTTCTTTTAAAATTGCATGATGTTTTGTGAAAAGAAATTGATTTTAAAGAAGAAAGGATATTTTCCTCAAGAATTCAATTCAAGTGTTTTATCAAAATTATTTTCCATCTAAGATAATAAAGGGTTATGTTTCTATCCATATTTTTTACATTGATTTGACTATGTTGTGATGGAATTATGTTTATGAATTCCTTTATCTTATATGAATTGATTTATGATGTCATGATGTTTCAAGAATCCCATTTTTATTACATGGGTTATGCAATGATGTATGATTTATGATTTGGTGGCACACATAAGAAAGGATTCATTAAGAGATGGGTGGGACCTATATCTCCCTCCAATGCATTGGGTAAAGATTTTATATCTCATGAGATAGACATGGCTGGAATGGTAGGTTATACCGGTTCAGTGAAACAGGACTGAAACGAGGATTACTCGATTCAGAAAGGGACTTTGTCCACTAAGATAGTCTTGGCAATGAGTCTTGACTAACAAGAAATGATTCTCTATGATTATGTGTGTATGCCACAAAGTTTCATGTTTTAAGTTATGATTATTGGGATTACATTTCACTTCTATGATTTATCCCATGTTATAAAATTATGATCTCTTTTGCAGGTTAAGATTTCCAAAAGCTATGTTCTTATGTATATGATGTGATTGATATTTCTTTTGTTTACCCTTACTGAGCATTTGAGCTCACCCTTTTATGTTTTCTTTTCCCCAGGATATAAAGAAAGGTTTTAGGTAAAAAAAAAGGAAGATCTTTATGGGAGATGTTGAAGATCTTTCACCACGATTAGAAGATTACGTTCCGAGTTTCCAAAGACACTAAACTATTACGATCCTTGTGTGTGTGTTTTTGTTATGTACTAAGTATTCTGCAAAAGTAATATAATGTCCATGTACGTCAAGATACGGGTCTCTACAAATGTTCTCCTTCTCGAGGATGCATAGGACATCAACATGAAATTTTCAAGAAAATGGAAGACAACCAATAATTTCCACCATCATCCAAACACTAAAAAATGAACATGAATTAAAATATGGATTCAGAAAGAAAAATTATATTTGGGACACTTTTTGTGATTTGTTATGGGAGAATCTTAATTGTGCATAGGTTTCCAAGCCCGTGATAGTCCCAACATAAAATTTTCTTGTGGATAGACATATATGGTTCATTCTGGAATATCACTCTAAGTATAAAATAAAATATATCTCTAATACAACATTGATCAATTTATATTATCAATAAATTGGTTATGAGGACTCATTGGTTCTCTTGGGGATGATAGAATCCTCAACAATATGATCAATACCACTATCTCTTCATCATAACCAAATCCATGCGAATTATTTTGATCCCACCATTGTAGAGTCCGCATAAACCATGGGGTGTATAAATAGATAATCTCCATGAGAGGGAACCTAATTTGGTGTATCATAGAAGATCCAGTTAGGACTAGTGAGAAAAGGAGGATTTCCCTCAATGGTAGTGTGAGTGAATTCAAGATATGCAGACTTCACCATGATATGTGTGGCCAGCACCCTAGGAGGTACACTCATCACTATAAAATGTATACACTAGTCAATATAAAAATTATATGATCCAACAACAATTGATTTGATTTCATGTTCTTTCACATAATTTGATCAATAATGACTGTTGTGGTTGGGTAAAAAAGTGTGGTCCCATCATGTTTACTTTCTTTTGATCAGTGGAGGATCTCACATATAAGGACATTGAAAATTTATCCCTATAATTTTTATTTTTTGAATTTGATATGAAGGTAACCAGAAGGATTTTTACATACATCCTGTAATGACTCACAATGCTATCAGTAGAATTTTACATCTTATAATTATTTTATTTAGTATAAATCATAGACCTCACATGGAGAAACCTAAAAAATATTACTATTATAGAGGAATAATGGTACACTACTCATCAAATAAACCTTTAATAATTCCAAATGTTAGTGTGGTAAGATAAACAGAAAATAAGATGAAAATAATAAGATAATTTGGATATCCTTGATCCACCAGAATGACCACACTAACGAACAAAGCATTAAAAATAAAATATATTATTAATAATAAAATGTTCATACTAAAGATGAATATATATAATATATTTAGGGAATTAAGATGTTAATCAAGAATAAATAAAATGATGGTTATTTATATAAAGTAAGAAACCCATATAAACATTATAAATCTGACTGTTGAAATTCTAATTGGACTTTTGGAATAGTATCATGATAGGAGGTATAGTAATTTGACCACTAGGAATAGAAATATGACCATTTGAATTGTAACATGACATAAGAAAATGTAAACAAAAATTTTGGTATCTTATAAAACCAAAATATTATATATTTAAATCATGGTACAAGTAAATAAATTTTCAAAAAATGATAAATTAATTGTTTTTATTTTTAAAAAACATAAATGTTTTTATCATTATTTTATTAAATATATAATTATTTGAAATGAATTTAATTTTTGTAAAATGGATTTATAAATTAATATTAATTTTTATTTTTAGGATAATATAATTTTATGATTTCATAAATAATATTTAAGAGGGTCATAAAATCAATTATAATATTAAAATAAATATTTTATTCAATAAATAATGATTTTATTTATAATATAAATTTCTCATATTTAGAAAATTATTTTCCTAAGATGGATAAAATTTTTGAAATATAAAAATTAAAAAATGGTAATGCATAATTTTTTATGATTATTCTAAAATTGTTGAATTTTCTTATGAATAGTGATATATAGTAATTTATGATATTTAACATTACAAGAGAAATACATTAAATTTTGAGTCATGGAAGATGTATTCACCCATTATCTAGGACATACATACAATATTTACTTTACTAAGTCAAAATAATCAACACAATGAAAAATATTGATCTAAAATAATAAACAAATTATTATAATAGTAAAAAACACATCAATCATCCTCTTATAAATAACAACCCACACAAATCCTTCTATTCACATCTTTTAAGCCTTGAATCTTACCATGTCACTACCAAAACGTATCATTCCCACTCTCCCCACATCCAAGTGTTACTGGTGGAGCCAAATGAAAAATTCCATGTTCTTTATGGGGGACATTTTTGGAGATGATTTTCAATAGTACATTATGTTCAAGTGAAGAAAACATTCAGACATGAGGTATGATATCGCTCCAAACCTCAATTATTCATATGTGTTACTATTTCTATCTCTAAATTCATATTCATTACTTTTTTATTCCCACATACATTTCATGTATTGTATGTATATGTTCCACATATATGAATGTTTCTCAATTCATCCTTCCTTATGGGGAAATACATGTTTTAAATTGTTCCATTTATAATTCCACCTAATAAAGAAACTTGATTAAAGGAAATTTCTCAGTTCTTTATACATATTCCATTAAAGTCCATATAATTTTTAATCCTCCCATATTTTCTAAAATCACTCATTTTATCAATAAAAAACATTTTAGTTCATTTCTAGTTTTACTATAATAATTATGCATTTATCCAATTTATTCACCGTTTATTCATTTCCCCAAAACCATACTGAAGTGGCATATTTATAAAATTACCTAAACACTATTTCAAATGTATTCAATACATTTTTAAATAATTATTCATGATCTATTAATATCTTTCCTTTATTAATATCTCATAAAGATTAAATCACATCTTTCATGGATTCCATTATGATACACACTTTTCTTATTCATTATGATATGATTATAAATCCCATTTAATACCATGGGTAAACCTTATATTAATTCCTTATAGTTGATTATTTATGTCTCACTCATATTTTTTTATTTTTCAAGATGGGTATTCCAAGATAGTACACTAATGTACTGCATAATATTTGTCATCATGAGATGTTATGCTTGGGATTATGGATCAAACCTAATTCATTATGGGACTCTCTCCACCATGTGGTATTGTCTTGGAAGACATCCTTCACTCATTTTTTTGTCATGTTATGTGTTTCTTCGACATTCCTATATTTCTATGATCATATCATTCAATGTTCCATATGTTATGTCTCTATATATTTTTTCATGTCTCGTGTTTTTTATGTAATCATGTTTTGACTTCTGACTCATTCATTATATTTTTTTCCATCTATATTCCCTTAAATTTTTTTTAGTGGATCACTTTTATCTATTTACTCCCCAGGATATCCAATGTAGTTATAAGAGCTCAATGTGGGTTAGAGATCATTATAGATATGAATAAAAAGTTTTTGATCCCTATTATTATGCCTCTCACCATGAACAACCTTGATTGAAACCCATAGATTCAATTTTATGTTATAATTTTTATTTAAAAATTTATACATCTATGTTCATAGTTTCTTTCTTATATTCTAATTAGGAAAGTATTAACCTCATCCCATATTTTTTAATTTTCATTTCTAGTTAATTATGGGAGATATGATAACCCATGCCAACAAACAATATGATTCAAAATGTGATGATTAACCTATTGATATTCCAAATCTGATTGGAAAAAGGGTTTTGAACATCATGATACAACTTGATCAACCAGCTCTAGTTATGAATAATAACATAAATCTCTTGGAAATATCTCGTAATTGAATGAATGATAAATACGTGGTTTAATACTTTATAATAGAAAGGAAAATTATATTGAATTTATTTTATGATCCACTCATCACAGAATAATGGATTAACTTCATTGAAGAGATTTTATATATCCTCCAATTCATAGAAGAAGAGAATTTCATACTGAGAGTCTATCATTTGGACGGGGAAGATGATCCACATTGTAAAGTGATCAAAAACATGATGTATTATGGGGAAATTGATTTTATAGAATGGTAATGACTCAATAAAATATTTTTCAATAAATATTTTCCATGAAATCATCATCTTAAGATATATAGGGAGTTCCTTAGACTCATGAAAAAGTAAGATGAGTTTATCAGAGAATATGAGGAGAACATTAAATGTCTTCAATGATACACCAATGTATTCATCATGAACACTAAAATTAATGTTTATATCTTCTTTAATATATTAATTAAGAGTCTATGAAAATAATTGGTGATTAAAGATCTTGAAATCCCTGAGAAGAGAGTAAATTGTGACATTACGGTTGAGATAAAGGTTGTAAAATCATAATTGTCACATGGGATTGGGGAAAAAAAGAGAAAAAAGGAGTTAAATATAGGTCAATCAACAGATAAATTTCATTTAGGAAATAAAACCCACCATCCAAATTATCAAATTTATAGGAAGAATCATCCTAGGAAATATCTTTGTGAAACTAGAAGATTCTTGAAATTAGGAAAAGAGGGAATATTGCTAGTAATTTCCTACGAAATATAAGGATAAAAAAATATAAAGGTAGAAAGGATGGTTCAAATTAATAATAGGACAATTTTTAAATTATAAGGAACATGATATTTATACAATATAATTGACTATGCCATGTGTTATTAGAGATAATCCATGAAAACAAAATCTAATAAAGAAGGGAATGGAATTTTGATCACTACAGATGAGGGGGATCATGATAATGATGCGGTGATAGGTTGTTTGGTTATTCATTATAGAGTATCAAACATAATTTTTAATTATGGTTCTACACATTAAATCATATAATTCATGTTTATTCTAACACCACATACAAATACAATGGCTGTGTTATCCACAAAACCATAGAATCAAAAAATTATTGCATCTAATGTATATAAATCCTCCCTGGTCAAATTTGTCCAACTGAAACTCCCAAAATATATTATCTTACTTCCATTGGGGGAGTTTTATTATATATTAGGAATTTATAATCTATATTAATATAAGTCCAAAATCAAATTTTGGGAGAGGGTGATCATTAATGTAACGACCCGACCCAAGCTACCCAGAGTCGGTGCATTACTTCGTAACATTGGCATGATCACAAAAGATCAAGTCTTGAAAGACCGATTAGTTTAGTAGCCTTGGAAACACTAGATACATTCGTAAACGTTACATTACATCATAAAGTGAAAAACTACAATAACAAAGTCTCCATAGTCCACACTCATATCCTCTTCTGACAATCCATGCAGGTCATTCATAAAATACTTCTTCACATCCTGGAAAATATTAAAACGTTGAAAGGGGTGAGCTCAGATGCTCAGAAAGGATACCAATATTGCGGAAGCTTTCATTAATAAACATTAACATTTAAGGCAATGTATAAATAAAACAAAAGCCTTTTTAAACTTGAACTTCAGCACAATATGGCAAAAATAAAATTAAATAATGCCATTTACTTACTCACATGGATATTCTACTAGTCGAATAATCACATGCAATATCAATAACAACATTCATAATGAGGGAATGTATAATGCCAGACATTCTGAAACATTTTGTCAAGGTCTCGGCCAAGACGTCTAAAATGATTAAGGCCTCGGCCAAAACCATAAATCAAATTGGGAAAGGGCCTCGTCCAATTCCACGTCTAGTTGTCTCATGAGACCTACCGATGCATCGAGGAGCTATAGCGGGCTCCACCCGTCACTTATTAAGTCCAATACATTCCACATATGAATAGGTTTAAACATATCATAAACCATAACATAATCGTATCACATAAAACATGCATAAAGGAAACATAACATTTCCACATTTCAATCACAAGATATCAATACAACACATTGATGTAATAAAAACGCTTTCAAAACCATTTTCAATACCAAAATAAAAGAAAGTTAAAACTTGGTATTTATTTTTCATTAAAAAAAGATGGCTTGTAGAGGAAGCCGAAACTCAAATAATGGTCACGGCGGCGGAGAAGTCGTTGTCGCCGCATAAGTACGGAAAGAAAAACATTACCTTTTTTCGTTTAGAAAAACGCTTCATATGAAAAGATTCCTTTTGAATAAACGTAAAAGTCAAAGGGGTTTATACACCGTATAAAAGAAAGTTATGTATAAAACCAAATATGCCTCAATGAAAGGGGATTGAGACGAAGTCCTTAAAAAGATCATTTTTTTATAAAGTAGGTCTATTATGTGTATTCACTATAATTACACATAAATAATGTAAAAATACAAGATAGGACATAATAATATCATGACATAATTTGAAAGTAGGAGATTAACCCAAAGAATAGAAATTGGGTTAAGAAGTTCCCTTACCTCGTGTCTGACATGACTCAACCATTATTTAACCTCCTGAATAATAAACTAGAGTTAATATATACCTTATTAAGAACCATTTTCAATTTCATTATCCTTTTTATATCACTTATTACAATTATATGAACATTATGTAATTATTTATGTTAATAACGGTCGTTTTGTCGATCTTTGGTACTTAAGTCAACAATAAACTTCTTATAATTACAAGTTGTTCATGTGGTGAAATATCCATTATATCCATAATTATATTCATGATGTAGATATCATAGATATCATATATATAAATTATATACATTCATTTATAATATTACGTAACATTTAGAGGTAAGAGATGAAATGCACCGTTCATGGAGATGGTAAGCCGTACATACGCATGAACGCTACTTTCATTTCTATTTCGTATTTAATGGAATGAAATCATAATAATATAAATGTATAATATAAATACAGTATAATATAGTGTATAATACCATTTACTCCATCCTTTATACATCCCACATATGGCATTAACGATTCAAATCACTTTGAGGGGGCGGTAGTCCGCACTTCCTAAAATGAAATTATCGCGTTTACCCATAATGGAAATCATAAAGTATGACATAAATGAGAAATGAAGAAGCATAATTAAAACATAAACATATTATATATCATATATAAATATGGTGACATCTTAATGGCCACCTTTTAAGGTGTTATATGAGTGTTGAACAATCATCGTTTCGTGAGGCAGAAATTCGCCATCCACAGAAACCGTATGTTCTTTAACAATTAGATGTAGGTGTGTGTAAGTGTAGCTCTAATCCTTATTATAACAACATACTAGTATTTTTAGGATACTGGTGTTGTTACAAACTAAATGAATAAAAAGATTTTAGGGGGTTGGAGAAGCTAAATAAAACAAAACAACATTAGATAAGACATTACCTAAAAATTGGGTAACTCTTTTTGATTTGAGACAAAGGCTTCCTTGGAAAGAATTCTGCCCAAAGTGAGGATTCTAGGAGTAAGTAAGGGAAGTTGGGAGAGTATTTGGGCAGAGGTTGGCCGAGCCAAATGTCTTGAAAGTGTGAATGAGGTGGTAGAGGTGGGGGCCTTTTATAAGTGGAGAGGAGGGGCACTCTTGGAAAGTAAAGAAAAGTCACTTTATTATAAAATGAGTTTCGGATTTTAGAGGTCCCACACTTATATAATTCTAGGCTAAGGTGATAAGGGTTCGAAATTTCCTCATCCAATAGGCTTTGGACAAGTGTAAGCCTTGTATTTTTCATTATATTCTCATTTTATTTAAATCGTTAAATAATGAGGTCATCGCTGCATCATCATGATGTCATAAATAATTTAATTTATTTAATGTCTAAAAATTATAAAAAAATACTATGATTTATGAAATATTTTTATCTTTCCAATGACTATTTATAGTCAAAAATATGACTTGTATAACCCCATGTAAAAATTGTTTTAGTAAAACACTTCATGTTTGTGTTATTTTTTTACTTTAACATTAAATAAAAGGTATTTATGTCATTTTCCAACTAAAGTGGCTCCATGGGGTCCCCAAGTTGACCCAAGTATTGTATTGCTCGACCATAGAACATCCAATGAAGGTAGGACATGTGTAAAGCTCATCTTATATTATTAAAACATTATTTTTACCTTAAACTACACTAATTACCTCTAATCGCGATTAAGAACTTAAAAGTTACTATTCACCAAAAAATTATTTTAATCTCATTGAACCACATTTTACTTTATATTGACAACCATGTATGTCGGATTTTTGAAAATCAAATCACAGAAGTGGTAATATTTCATTTAAACGAAAAATCAGTTATTTAACTACCACTTAGTGGTTTAACTATTCATCAAAAATTGAAGTTTTTCAGAACAATGCAAAAATTTCACCCTAAGATATAATTGATATTCCGAATTCAAAAATGATGTCTATTTTACAAAATTCCAAACATATAAGTTGCATTAATTAATTTTATAATTAATTCCCGTTGTCACAACAAATAGCGTGTTTTTAAGAAACAGTTTATATCAAAAGATTGGCAATTGTTTATGTACAATTTCAATGTTAAATTAATTATAATGACCACCATTGGATAAAATGGTAAAAATAAATTTTAATTATACATTAAAATCACTAAATAGTGTATCTTATCACTATAAATTATTTTGATTAAAAAAGTTGTTTTTAAGTAATTTTCACTATTCATAAAAAATTAGAAGTTCTCAGAAAAATACCAAAAATTCAACATTGGCTAATTTAGATATTAAAAATACAAAAATGAAGTCCATTTTGAAATATAAAATTTCTATAATTTTAAAAAGTGGTTATTACTATTCATAACAGCTACTTTGATTAGTCGCGGTGTTTTAGAACTCGAAGTTGCATACAATGCAAGCTATTGCATTATTGAATGAGAAACATATCATGGAAGCTCGGGGTGTTACATTATCCCCTCCTTCAATAAATTGCGTCCTCGCAATTTGAAATTTTTCTATGAAAATAAAAGGTTGAAAAGAGAAAATACCTTTGAGGAAATCCCACATCGGAAATAAGATTAATAAAATTTAGCCTTCATAAGAGGGAAAGGGAAATGAAAAAGTCACCACCCAATTATGATCTCGATTAGGAGAACATTAGTGGCAATTAGAGACATATAATTAGAGGAAAAACCTAAATATTTGTAGGGAGTGATTGAGGTCATCAATCACAATCAACTGTCAAATTGAGGGCCTCAAAGCCTTCAATCTATGTTGATTTAAAATATCATCAGTTCAACAAGACATAAGGTATTAGGATAACACATTTTTTTGTTTTAATATCCCTTTACTAAAGTTTAAGAATTAATTTATTCATTTAATAAGAGATAGGTATATATATTTATGCTTGACAATTAGAGTTTCAACCTTCAACTCATCTTTCACTCAAAAAGATAATTGAACTCAAAAATATTATACTTATCCTAATTGTATAAGGTTCCAAATGATAACACATACCATTTAGATTAGTAAAATTATTTTGTAATAACCAGGGACTTCCTGTAGGCTAGTGGTAGGAAATAAAGGCATGTCGCACTATGATTGTGGGTTCTATTCCTGCAGCTTTGTCCGACGCGACGTGTTATGCCCCACCCTGCAGGTTGTCCTTTTCCTAAAACTATAGTATTCCAAAAATAATCTTCAGAAATTTTTTAACCTTAAATTTACTATCCAAGGTTCAACTTAATCCACTCTAACCTTTATAGTTATCCAAAATACCTATGTACAGACTTTCTCTAAAAGGTCTCTTAATTCCAAAATCAATTTATCAGATTCCCCAAACAAAGTAATGTTTCTCTTATTATCACATACTAAAAATATAATTACCTTCATCATATTAAAACCTTACTGAAATAAACAAGTACTGTAGTACAATCCATATATATATATCACATTATTCTAATAACCAGAATATAATCCATGAGTCCAAAATCACCAATACATTAGTTATTATGCTTCAACTGTAGTAACATCATAAGATTGTCCTTGATCCCTTGGCATTTTCTGAGGTAAGTTTCCCTGACGCTTAGGACATTCATTTTCATAATGCCCCATTTCCCTACAATCATAGCATTCAACATTGATATCCCCTTTCTTTCCCTTACAATCACGCGCCTGGTGACCTTTTTCCCCACATTTATAACAAACTCCCATTCCTTTTAGGCAAGTAACAGGGTGATTCTTCCCACAATTATCACATAATGGAAAATCATTCTTTCCCTTTTTCCCTTTATCTGTCTCTTGTTCCACCGTTCTCTTCTTCTCTTGCTTTACTTTGTTGTCATAAGACTTAGAGAATTTCTTTTCTGTCTTGATAGCACATGAGACAATTTCTTCGTACAACGAGAAAGATTGTGAGACTAAGGATCGACGGAGAAACGGTTTTAACCAATCAAAGAAACGATCAATCTTACTTCTTGGGATATGTATATAATCTGCAGAATGCCTCACTAACCTTGTAAAGTTGGCCTCATACTTCGCAACAATCTCATCCTCCTTTTGTCTCAGACTCAAAAATTGTCTTTCCATATCTGCTCGATGGTCACGAGGATAATATTTTTCTAGGAAAAGCTCTTTGAACTCCCTCCATTCCATATTCGATACGTCATCATCTTCCTTTGTGTTTTGAATCAGCGACCACCACTGATCGGCATCTCCAGTGAGGCGGTAAACTGCCATGACAACCTTCTCCCTTTCGCTACTCCCCAAGGCATGGAATATTTTCTCTAAGGAGTTTATCCATTGCTCAGCTACAAATGGATTTGTACCCCCATTAAATGTTGGCGGTTGTTGCCTCATGAAGCGGTCTAACATTGATCATCCACATTCCGGATCAGGGTGCTCCGTAGGAGTAAGGTTATTATTCATAACTTGAGTGAGTTGTCCCAGTATGATAATAAGTTGATCAGCACCAGTTGTATCTCCAGCTCCACAAAAATTATCTTGAGCAGGAGGGAAATCCCTACATGGAGTGCGTGCATTGATACTGTTTCCATTCCTTCCACTAGGCGCCATTTCTAAACAATGGCATAAACTATATTAGTTTATGAATCAAAATACATAATTCCATACTTGTAAGACACTTAACAAAAATTGAACTATTTATGGATATAATCCATAAAAATGTTTTCTTTGAGGAAGTATATACTCATAACCTTTCATAGTGGTTTGTAATGAAAATGAGAATTATCCTAAGCATATCCCCCGGGAGTGTCGTAACCAAGAGTGCAGCAAGACCCATTGTCGTGCACCAGTTCCCGTTCGAGTCTAGCTCAAAGCTGTGTTTTCGGGTTTTACCCCTAGGTACATCTGTAACAGAGCCGCCTCTACCCGCTTGTATCCAGACAGGGATGTATTGCTCGGAAAACTCACAACATCTCTACAATACCAAAATTCTAGGAAGTTCTTCTATACTAATCCTCAAAGTCTATCTTCGGGCTATGTGCTCTAATCAGAGTTTATCTAAATCTAGCTTCCAAGGTTAGTACTAAACTGCCTCTGATACCAACCGTAATGCCCCGACCCCAGCTACACAGAGTCGGTGCATTACTTCGTAACATTGGCATGATCACAAAAGATCAAGTCTCGAAAGGCCGTTTAGTTTAGTAGCCTTGGAAACACTAGATACATTCGTAAACGTTACATTACATCATAAAGTGAAAAACTAAAATAACAAAGTCTCCATAGTCCACACTCATATCCTCTTCTGACAATCCCTGCAGGTCATTCATAAAATACTTCTTCACATCTTGGAAAATATTAAAACATTGAAAGGGGTGTGCTCAGATGCTCAGTAAGGATAACAATATTGCGAAAGCTTTCATAAATAAACATTAACATTTAAGGCAATGTATAACTAAAACAAAAGACTTTTTAAACTTGAACTTCAGCATAATATGGCAAAAATAAAATTAAATAACGCCATTTACTTACTCACATGGATATTCTACTAGTCGAATAATCACATGCAATATCAATAACCACTTTCATAATGAGGGAATGTATAATGCCAGACATTCTGAAACATTTTGTCAAGGCCTCGGCCAAGACGTCTAAAATGATTAAGGCCTCGGCCAAAACCATAAATCATATTTGGAAAGGGCCTCGGCCAATTCCACGTCTAGTTGTCTCATGAGACCTACCGATGCATGGAGGAGCTATAGCGGGCTCCACCCGTCACTTATTAAGTCCAATACATTCCTCATATGAATAGGTTTAAACATATCATAAACCATAACATAATCGTATCACATAAAACATGCATAAAGGAAACATAAAATTTCCACATTTCAATCACAAGATATCAATTCAACACATTGATGTAATAAAAACGCTTTCAAAACCATTTTCAATACCAAAATAAAAGAAAGTTAAAACTTTGTATTTATTTTTCATTAAAAAAAGATGGCTTGTAGAGGAAGCCGAAACTCAAATAATGGTCAGGGCGGCAGAGAAGTCGTTGTCGCCGCATAAGTACGAAAAAAACATCCCCTTTTGTCGTTTAGAAAAACGCTTCGTATAAAAATATTCCTTTTGAATAAACGTAAAAGTCAAAGGGGTTTATACACCATATAAAAGAAAGTTATGTATAAAACCAAATATGCCTCAATGAAAGGGGATTGAGACGAAGTCCATAAAAATATCATTTTTTTATAAAGTAGGTCTATTATGTGTATTCACTATAAGTACACATAAATAATGTAAAAATACAAGATAGGACATAATAATATCAGGACATAATTTGAAAGTAGGAGATTAACCCAAAGAATAGAAATTGGGTTAAGAAGTTCCCTTACCTCGTGTCTGACTTGACTCAACCGTTCTTTAACCTCTTGAATAATAAACTAGAGTTAATATATACCTTATTAAGAACCATTTTCAATTTCATTATCCTTTTTATATCACTTATTACGATGATATGAACAGTATGTAATTATTTAAGTTAATAACGGTCGTTTTGTCGATCTTTGGTACTTGAGTCAACAATAAACTTCTTATAATTAAAAGTTGTTCATGTGGTGAAATATCCATTATATCCATAATTATATTCATGATGTAGATATCATATATATCATATATATACAGTATATACATTCATTTATAATATTACGTAACATTTAGAGGTAAGAAATGAAATGCACCGTTCATGGAGACGGTAAGCCGTACGTACGCATGAACGCTACTTTTATTTCTATTTCGTATTTAATGGAATGAAATCATAATGATATAAATGTATAATATAATTCCAGTATAATATAGTGTATAATACCATTTACTCCATCCTTTATACATCCCACATATGGAATTAACGATTCAAATCACTTTGAGGGGGCGGTAGTCCGCACTTCCTAAAATGAAATTATCGCGTTTACCCATAATGGAAATCATAAAGTATGACATAAATGAGAAATACAGAAGCATAAGTAAAACATAAACATAATATATATCATATATAAATATAGTGACATCTTAATGACCACCTTTGAAAGTGTTATATGAGTGTTGAACAATCATCGTTTCGTGAGGTAGAAATTCTCCATCCACAGAAACCGTATGTTCTTTAACCATTAGATGTAGGTGTGTTTAAGTGTAGCTCTAATCCTTATTATAACAACATCCCAGTATATTTAGGATACTGGTGTTGTTACAAAAGAAATTAATAAAAAGATTTTAGGGGGTTGGAGGAGCTAAATAAAACAAAACAACATTAGAGAAGACATTACCTAAAAATAGGGTAACTCTTTTTGATTTGAGCAAAGGATTCCTTGGAAAGAAATCTGCCCAAAGTGAGGCTTCTAGGAGTAAGGGAGGGAATTTGGGAGAGTATTTGGGCAGAGGTTGTCCGAGCCAAATGGCTTGAAAGTGTGAATGAGGTGGTAGAGGTGGGGGCCTTTTATAAGTGGAGAGGAGGGGCACTCTCGGAAAGTAAAGAAAAGTAACTTTATTATAAAATGAGTTTCGGATTTTAGAGGTCCCACACTTATATAATTCGAGGCTAAGGTGATAAGGGTTCGAAATCTACTCATCCAATAGGATTTGGACAAGTGTAAGCCTTGGATTTTTCATTATCTTCTCATTTTATTTAAATCGTTCAATAATGAGGTCATCGCTGCATCATCATGATGTCAAAAATAATTTAATTTATTTAATATCTAAAAATTATAAAAAAATTACTATGATGTATGAAATATTTTCATCTTTCCAATGACTATTTATAGTCCAAAATATTACTTATATAACCCCATGTAAAAATTGTTTTAGTAAAACATTTCATGTTTGTGTTATTTTTTTACTTTAACATTAACTAAAAGGTATTTATGTCATTTTCCAACTAAAGTGGCTCCATGGGGTCCCCAATTTGACCCATGTATTGTCATGGTCGACCATAGCACATCCACTGAGGGTAGGACATGTGTCAAGCTCATATCATATTATTAAAACATTATTTTTACCTTAAACTACACTAATTACCTCTAATCGCGATTAAGAACTTAAAAGTTACTATTCACCAAAAAATTATTTTAATCTCATTGAACCACATTTTACTTATTATTGACAACCATGTATGTCGGATTTTTGAAAATCAAATCACAGAAGTGGTAATATTTCATTTAAACGAAAAATCAGTTATTTAACTACCACTTAGTGGTTTCACTATTCATCAAAAATTGAAGTTTTTCAGAACAATGCCAAAATTTCACCCTAAGCTATAATTAATATTCCGAATTCAAAAATTATGTCTATTTTACAAAATTCCAAAGATTTAAGTTTCATTAATTAATTTTATAATTAATTCCCGCTGTCACAACAAATAGCATGTTTTTAAGAAACAATTTATATCAAAAGATTGGCAATTATTTATATCCAATTTCAATGTTAAATTAATTCTAATGACCACCATTGGATAAAATGGTAAAAATATATTTTAATTATACTTTAAAACCACTAAATAGTATAATTTATCACTATAAATTATTTTTATTAAAAAAGTTATTTTTAAGTAATTTTCACTATTCATAAAAAATTAGAATTTCTCAGAAAAATACCACAAATTCAACATAGGATAATTTCGATATTACGAATACAAAAATGAAGTCCATTTTGAAATATAAAATTTCTATAATTTTAAAAAGTGGTTATTACTATTCATAACAGCTACTTTGATTAGTCGCGGTGTTTTAGAACTCGAAGTTGCGTACAATGCAAGCTATTGCATTATTGAATGAGAAGCGTATCATGGAAGCTCGAGGTGTTACAATTAATAACATCCTAAAGAATTTTTCAATTTTATACAAGTATAAGGAGGATGATGAATCCATTTTATAATCATACACTCAAGTTTGAATTCATTGGTATTCCTATTGACCTATAGGATGAGTTCTTAATTGAACTTATAACTTGATCACTAACCACATAAAAGACACCATAGAGGATGGAAAAATTTTATTTTGAATAACTAAATAAGTAATAAGAGAATATTTAAAAGGGTTTTATATGTCCATGTGCTTAACTGTGGGGTGCACCATTCCTCTTACCCAAGAATAATCATACATCAATACATCACTACTTTGATTATCATGAGTTTATCAAAATCATTATAAAGGAAAAGTATCCCATTCCATGTATATATGAATTTTTCGATCAACTATGTGGGTAAAAGTATTTCTCAAAAGTGGAACTTTGGTGATGATATCTCCAATTAATTGTAAAGAAAGAATATAATCCCAACACTATATTTTTATTAAGTTATAGACATATTGAGTTTTTAAAAATGGACTTCAGACACACTAATTGTCTTATAATGTTCCTAGGAATAATGAATAGTGTCTTTAGAGGTTGCCTCAAAAACAACTTTCTTTTATTTTTGGATGATATTCTAATATACATTGAGGGAAAGGAGGAAAACAAAGATAATTTTTATAATGTAATAAAGGCATTGTGAATGTAGAAATTATATGAAATTTGTAGTGAATGTGAGTTATGGATGGTGGAATTATCATTCTTGGGGTATTTCATCACCAAAAAAGGGATATACATGGGCCCCTATAAGACAAATCATATTGATGAGTGGTAGAGACCAGAAACTGTAATAGATATCCATAGTTTCCATAGTCTAGCTAGGTATTAAAAATTATTTTTGAGGAACTTATGATGATTTCAACACCCATAATTATATTAACATTTAAGGGAGTAATGTTTTTCTGGACTAGTGTATTATAATATTACTTCAATGAATTAAAAAGTTGTTTATCACTACACATGTACATTCACTACCCACGAGTGGTGGACTTTTCCTAGAATGATGTATTGAGTCACCGAATAGATTAGGTTGTATATTTATTAAAAAATATGAGGTGATAACGTACAACTCAAGGTATCGATAATTTCATGAACAAAACTACCTGAAATTATATATAAAGTTGGAGTATATGATCTTTACACTAAAAATATAGAAGCATTATTCATTTGAAAAATGTGTGCCATATATATTGATAACAGTAGACTAATATATATATTAACATATAATTACCTTAAAATTCCCCATCAATTATGGCTAAAAATCAACATGGATTATGTCTTATCAATCTACTACAATCCTAGTGAAGCAAATAACGCATCTGATTCTCTAAGTACAATGTATCCTTTAACTTTATTAGGGATGATAATTTAGAATTATCCAATATTTTTATATTTTAATGGGGTAGAAATGGGAAACATAAAGTAAGTAAAATCATAATTATTTTTCAAATGATTACTCAAAATTATGTTTTACTGATGGTAAAGAATGCCAAAAGAGATGAAGTGGAAATTCAGAAGAAGGCGGAAGATATCTTAAATGAGAAATCTCCATCGATTAAAACTGAAATAGATGGATTAATATCACTTGGGTTACAATTATGTGTACAAAATAATCATTATATAAATAATATCATTTTTAATGATTCACATAGCTCAACC
The DNA here is from genome assembly GCA_963277665.1 of Viscum album. Classification (NCBI taxonomy): domain Eukaryota; kingdom Viridiplantae; phylum Streptophyta; class Magnoliopsida; order Santalales; family Viscaceae; genus Viscum; species Viscum album. The sequence goes on from OY728155.1 coordinate 734,086,727, forward strand.
ACATCAATCCACACAAAGAGAATAATTATGTATTGAGATCTTCAATAGCACTATTTGTGGGACAATATGAAGAAATAGATCATTGAAAATACAAAAATGTGACTGGTAAGTTAGCAATTGAAGGATGAAATGAAACATTTTAATGGTATGATTCATGGGTTACCCATTCCTATAAATAAAATTGGAAAAATTCCCTATGAACATTTTCACTGGACTTCTAAAGAAATCTAGAAGAAATAAGGCTATATGAGTTATTTTGGAGCGTCATAGAAAAAATGAAAACTTCATTTTAATGTAGAGGAATTTTAACATGATCAACATGTACATATATACAATAGAGAAGCAGTAATACATCATGGAGTAAAATTATAAATTGTATCCTATTTAGATTTAAGATTTTAATCCACGTTTCAGAAAGGTCTCCAATATTCTATAAACACTGAGCAGAACATTAGTAAGAATTATCACCCCTAGACTAATGGTGAGGCTGATAGAAATATTTATACTTTAGAAAATATATATATTTATTAGGTTATGGACATAAAAGTATTTCAAGACGAATATGTTCTTCTACACGAATTATCATATAAAAATATTATCCATTCATGAATCCAAATGGATCCATTTGAATCCCTTTTTGAGAAATGATTCAGAAGACCTTGATATTGGGTCAGTCTAAGTGAATTTAAGGTGATGAGACCTAAAATGGATAAATAAATCAATGAAAATATGAGATTCATTTAAAATTACATTAAGGAATCCTAATATCGATAGAAGAGAAACATAGATATTCTTCAATGATACATAGAGTTTGAGGTTAGAGATAAGGTATTCATTCTGTAATGATCCGGAATTTCTGTGGTTTTTTTTCATAAATACATGGGAATTTTACGAGTCTGCAAAAATTGACGGTGCATGATTCTGAGGCCCGGTGTGCCCGGAATCAATTTCTAATGTTTTGTTCGGGTACTTTTAGTAAACGTATGAGCGGGTTTTCATAACTTTTAACCGGTGCTCGGAATTGAAATCTGAGGACACCTTTGAACTCACAACACCATTATTCTCGTAAAGAGACTTTAACTTAGACGGTAGTGGGTTGAGTTTAAAAGATAGTTATTTCATGTATAATAATAAAATAAAGTGAGAATCACTTTATTTTTATTTGAGATTCCATGTGGGTGGTTGGTGGTTAAAACATCCTCATGGAAGTTGGAGGTGGGGCCCCCACACATTAACCTCCCATGAGAGGTTATGGTGGTGGGGCCCACCTGAACCTAACCTCCCACGAGAGGTTATGATGTGGGGACCACATGCGGCTAAACCCCCTATTGATGGAGGAGAGTAAAACCTCTCAACTCTCCCTCATTAATGAGGGAGAGCCTCTTTACCTCCCCTTTAATTAATTGGTGCCAACACCCCTAATTAATTTGTTCCAACACTCATGAATTAATTATGGGAGCCAAGTTATTAATTCACCAATTTGATTTTTGTGTCAGCAACTAAATAATAGACAAACTCAATATATTATTACTTTACTTGGAATTTCTCATTTGGTGGAGCTTGGGAAGAGAAGAGCATGGGAGAAAATTTCTTCCAACGAAGAACACTCCACCGACGAAGAACACTCCACCAATGAAGAACGCCGACCTTCTTTGACTTCCTCCTTCGGATCCTACCGACATGGGGCATATTCAACCGACCTACCCTCCGTATCGTCTTCAAGAAGCTGATGCAGCTCGGGATTGGGAGTGCATGGCAGACACGACGAATGACGAACTCTTTCATCTTCTTTCCACGAGTTCAACATCGACGACCGACAGTCAAAGGTAGGGTTTTTGTGTGTGTAACTTTCATTTTTCTTTTTCTATTCTTCATACTAGAAATGAATCATTGCTTGGTTGTAATAAAGTTGTTCTGAATTTTTCTTACTCTTTGATGAGCCATGTGTTACCACCCTAAACGCGGAGGGTGCGGGCCAAACCAACATGGCCCGAACCCTCTATCTTTCTTGTTTGTGTTGTTTCTCGGCATGGCGACGAAACGACGTTGAAGGCGACGAAGGCACAGGTAAAGGTCGTGATTCCTGTGGCCTCCATGAACCACGCCGCCCCCACGATATTCTGGTGCCCTGACCGAGATGGCCCTACGGGCCGAACCACAACCGGCCTCCCGCGCGCCCAGCCCCACCACCGCTGGTGTCCCACGCCCCTAGCCACACCACTTCCGGCCACCCGTGAGCCCAGACCGAATCCCACCGGCCCGCGCTGGCTTGAGCCACACCGTACCACACCGGCTCGAACTGTGTAGGCCTAGCCTCTCAGCCTCTTGATCACCTGCTGGATTTTCCACTCCCTACCCGGCCACCCGCCAACAAGGCCGCACCCTGCCCGGCCACCCGTCGGCCCGCCTGGTGCCCCGCCCAGCCGCCTCCTGGCCAGGACGCGCCCTGTCCGGCCACCCGATGGCCCGTCTGGCGCCCTACCTGTTCGTGTGATGGCCTGTCTGTTCCCTGCCCATCTGCCTCTCAGCTTCCTGGCCTCCCGAACCAGCCTGATCCCCCTCTCGTAGCTCCATAGATAAATTTTCCCATCCGCGCCCTCCGGGACGAGCCGAGATATGTCGCGCCCTCGCGACGCTCCGGGCCGAACCGGCCTCACGATCTGCTGGGCTGGGCCGAGCGGGCCGGGACGGACTTAACAGTATGGTGTTCCCAATGGGTTAGGGCAGACCCAAAAGGTCTGACCGGTTCGACCCAGACCAGGTTGGCCCAGACTGGGTTGGGCTGAGTCGGTCTGACCGGGTCGAACTGGACCCGGGCCCATTACTGACCCTTTACATTCTTTGGCCATATCCTTGGCACCGGACGTCCGTTTGACGAACCGTCAGTGGCGCTGGTAATCATGGAGCATGATGGTCCCTTTTAGTATAACCTACTAGAGTTTGGTGTATAGTTGAGATGTGCTCAGGTTGGATCGTACACGAATCCAACTGGGCCCCCCTGGACTAAAAGGCTAATAAATCACAAACCGATCGTCCGATTGACACGCCATATGTTGCTTTGAGACCCCTATGATGTGGTGGACCATTGAGATACTTTTTCGTGGGACTTCATGGTAGTTGGAGCATCGAACAGTAGCTTTTGAAGTGGATCTTCCAGAGACGAGCGAGCAGAGTGTGGAGACCTAGTAGCTGGCTGAGACCTGACGAGTGATGACCATTTCCACTCGGAGTGACTCAACTGGCCCAGTTGGGAGCGCCTTGGTGATGCGGAATTCCCATGTTGGGGAGTGCCTTTGTGTGACACTATAGACCCGTGGTACTCTAAAGGAGTAGTACCTCAGCAGGCTATGAGGGGAAACTCGTCTATGTGATGTGACATACCCACAGTGGGGAGCGCCTCTATGTGATGCAGCAGACCCATGGTACTCGACAAGAGGATTACCTCACTAGTCCAAGGTTAGTGGGAACTGCCTCTGTGTGACGCGGTTGGCCCACTGTACTCAGTAGAGGGGGGGGGGGGTTCTCCATCAGCTGTGGTGTTCGACATTGTTCATGGAAATGTTACTTGATACTACCCCTAGTATAAAAACTGTTGTGAGATGAGTCAGTAACTTTTGTGTTTAACTCATGACTGAGATGGATTACTTGATAACATAGCTATATGTATGAGCATATACCTAAGTGGGGTTATCTGTGGATTTCATACTTTGGGGTTTATCCTTGTTGGTTTTGTGAGACCTTGAGGGTGTCGGGGTCCCTACTGAGTTTCGTTATACTCACCCCTACACGGGCTATGCCCGAACCTCGTTGTGTTGGATGCAGACGACAGACATCTCTGACTAAGGCTGAGTGTACCAGGACTGGACGGTACCTAGAGGTGGACCACATGACGTGATGGTACATAAAAGATATGGAAGGACGTGGAGTGATGTGGAGGCTATCTGTACCTACCATTCAGGTAGGAATCCCAGAGGATGACCCAACAACTATTTTACCTTTCTTCTGTTGTACATTTTTTTTCAGTTGTACCTGTACATTCTTGTTGGGCTTGTATTATGGCCCCTCTACTTTCTGGACTCTTTTTTATACAATTTTACTTAGTGTTTTTCTTCCAGATCATACTCTATTGTGTGTGTTTTCAGGTTATAAAGGAAATGCCTTCCCAGTTTTAGGGAATTATGCCTTTGGTGCTAGTCGTCATCCCCTGGACTATGGATGGTGGGCTTGGGGTAGTCACATTAGGGGCCATGGGGGACAGGTCATGACAAATAGGTATCAAAGGTAGTCAATTATACCGCAGAACTTAGGACTCTGATCTTTTTTGTGAAGCAATAGTGTTAAGGGTACTAGGCATGGTTTTGAGTTCAGGGAGTCCAGTGTTGGTATGACGACCGACGTATCCATACACCAGGACCCTGACTACTAATTTCTGAACCAGTGCATGAAAACACTGATTGCATGAGTGTTTTCAAAAAATTTCTTTAAGTTAGATCAACCAGGTCATCTCACCAGGTGTAATCTTGACCGTTCCATACCTTTTTCTTCAGGAATCCTCCCTACGGACGACCATATAGAGCCCCGAGAGTTTTTCGCACAGTTATCCCACCCAGTGATGAGGCCTCGGTGCAGGGCCCTCTCACATAGGAGGAAAATGTGGTACCACTACATGTTGGGCCACCGATGCCACCAGCCCTAGTAGAAAACGATTCACGCCACTTGAGCGCATTACACGAGTTCCAGTGCAAGAGGCCGCCCAAGTTCAGGGGATAGACGGACCTGCGGGCAGCTGAGGATTGGTTGGAGGCTTTGGTGAGAGTCTTCATACTGGTAGGGACACCAGCAGACCTTATGGTGATCCTTGCTGCGACACTCCTTCAGGCAGTAGTAGGCAGATGGTGGAGCCTGATGCTGTAGGTTCATGACGAGTTGACGCCACTCTAGGAAGACTTCGAGAGCCTGTTTCAGGTGGAGTTTGTCCTAGCCACCATACATGATGTGCAGATATAGGAGCTAATTCACTTGCAGCATGGCAGCATGACAGTGACACAGTACCTAGAGAGGTTCACCGACCTCTCGCACTACTCCACCGATATGGTACTAGACCCATTCTTCGGGGCCCAGACCATAAAGAATGGGCTCAAGGGAGAGATCAGGGCTTCGATGATCTCACTCTGCATCCTGACACAGGTGGGGGTGCTAGAGAGAGCCCTCCTGGTGGAGAGTTTCCTTGCTGAGCAGTCTCCTGCAGCGAGACCCACCACTAGTCATCATGCAACGGAGTCTTCTACAGCTGGATGTAGATAGATGATGCAGATGTCCAAGAGGACCAAACCCATGGGCGGATGACCACATGACTCAGGATCAGTTGTGCGGGGCATCCGAGGTATATACTTATATGCCAGGAGTGGGCGATGTTACTCATGCGGCGGGCAGGGTCACATGGCTTGTGACTGTTCAACCCGCCATTCGGATGATCAGAAGATGATCAAAGGACCACCCATACAGACGCCTAGATTCGATCATGGAGGTACGCATGGAGCAGGTGTATGTGGAAAAGGAGCTGGCCATGCAGCTGGCGGTGAACGACGTTTCAAGGTGTTACCGCCACCACCACCAGGAAGTCCACACCGACCATAGGGAGCAGGTGTACAGGGGAGAGATCGTCTACAGGAAGCTGAGGCCTAAGATCACAAAACTCCGGAGAATATTAAAGGTATTATCTATGTCTACTCTACCTTAGCTACAGTTCTTATAGACACAAGTTATAGTCACTCTTTCATTGCCACTACCTTCGTTCGGAGCTCGGAGATTCCAACAGAGCTGTTGGCTCGATCCTTACAGCTAGAGACTCCTACTGGAGAAGACTTGACGATTACGCATTGGTGCTGGCAGTGTGAGCTTACTCTAGGAGGCGAGAGCTTCGGTTGTTATATCCTAGTACCGGTGTCGAGGAATTACGTCATCATCTTGGGTATGGACTGGTTATCTACAGTCCATGCTCAGATTCACTATATTAGGTGCAATGTGTGGTGTATCCACACAGATGGGACTAGGTTTACCTTCACCAGTGAGAAGGGGGCCTATGCAGCACATGACAGACTTACCCATAGGAGGGTGCAGGCGATCACTCATTAGTTAGCCTGCTTTACCCTCAGAACAGTTGATGTGGAGAGTCTAAGCTATCCTGTAGTGGTGGACTAGTATGCATATGTTTTCCCTAACGATGTTGTAGGAATACCTCCTCACAGAGAGGTGGACTTCTACATTGACTTGTACCCCGGGAAGGCACTGATATCTACACCTGCATATCGGATGGCTCCCATGGAGCATCGCGAGCAGGAGACACAATTAGAGGACCTGCAAGAGAAGGGATTCATCTGGCCTAGTGTTTCTCCTTGCGCAGCCCTGATTCTATTCACCAAGAAGGCGGATGGATGATTGAGGATTTGTGTCGACTAACATGGCCTGAACCAGGTGGCCTTGAAGAAAAAGTACCAAACCCCAAGGATTGACAACCTCTTTGATCAGCTGAAGGGAGCACGTTGGTTCTCAATGATAGACCACAGATCAGGCTATCACAAGCTTAGAGTTCGAGACGAGGATGTCCAGACGACAACCTTCTGATGTTGGTACAAACACTATGAGTTCTTGGTTATGCCTTTTTGCATAACCAATGCTCCAATACTGTTCATTGGACTCATGATATATATTTTCCAGCCATACCTCGATCTCTTTTTTCAAGTCTTCATGGACGACATTCTGATCTACTCGACTAATGAGGAGGAGCATGCCTACCAATTTCTAGTAGTTCTAGACACAGTCTGAGAGCACTAGCTTTATGGTAAACTCTCAATGTTCTAGTTTTGGATACAAGAGGTCCAGTTTTTGGGACACATCATCTAGGAGGCTAGTGTTGCAGTGGATCCAGTGAAGATTGAGGCGGTACGTGCTTTGGAGCCACCCAGGAGTGGGATGCAGGTACAAAGTATCTTGGGTTTGGCTGGGTACTACTAGAGGTTCATTCCAGACTTCTCTATATTTACAGCACCGCTACCAGCCTTGAAGAAGAAGTGGAAACCCTTCGTATGGCCGAAGAGATACTAGTAGAGCTTTCAAGAGATGAGGAAGAGGCTGACTAGTGCCCCCATATTGAGTCTTCCAGAGGAAGGCGTAGGGTACGTAGTCTACTGCGATGCTTCAGGGACCGGACTCGGGTGTGTCCTGATGCAGGAGAGAGCAGTGATCACATATTGTTCTTGTTAGCTGAGACAACATGAGAAGAACTATGCTACATATGACCTGGAGTTAGCAGTAGTGGTCCTACCCTTGAAGATGTGGCGACAATATCTGATGGGCGAACGTTTTACCATTTAATATAATCACAAGAGTCTCTGGTATATCTTCTATCAGAAGGACATGAACCTGAGACAATGGTGATGGCTTGAGTACCACCGGGACTATGACTTCGAGATAATTTATACACTTGGAAAGGGGAACGTTGTAGTAGATGCACTTAGCAGTAGATCTGGTATATAGTTGCTAGGCAAGGCGACGGAGTAGCATGCTTCTTTATAGATATCATTTGTGGATAGAGATGAAATATCTTTCCTTTAGTCCCTTATAGTCACTCCCCTACTTCTTCAGCGAGTCAGGGAGGTAGAGCATGGGGATGCTGACTACGAGACACGATGTGCTCAGATATCCATAGGGCAGGCACGTGATTGATTTTTTGAAGGTGGAGCACATCATCCTCTTCCAAGTACGTACTATGGTACCAGTGTCACTTTAGGAGGAAGTTTTGAGGTGGTTCCACACATCCCATTTAGCAGTACATCCAGGAGTGGTGAAGATGTACCTAGACCTTCGACGATAGCACTGGTGGCAAGGAATGAAGAAGGCAGTAGAAGAGTTTATCTCTAGATGCCTCACTTGTCAGCAAGTGAAGGCAGAGCACCAGGTACCAGCAGGCTTGGTTTATCCTTTAGAGGTCCCATCACTACTGGAAAACAGACATATACCCACGGTTTTGCAAAACACCATGGGTATAGGGATAATATGGGGACCTATACCCACGGTTTACCCATAACCGTGGGTATATCATATTTTTAAAGACTTATACCCACGGTTTAGGCCAAACCGTGGGTATAGAGGTTTTTCAAAATACCTATACCCACGGTTTTGAAAACCTGTGGGTATTGGGGTATTTTTTTTTGAAGACCTATACCCACGGTTTTGAAAAAACGTGGCTATAGCTAGCGTTAGGAAAAAAAATTACGCGGGACAACAACAAAAAATTGGCGGGAACCAAGTTTGGGTTAATATAATTACAAATATAAGTAAACAGATATATGAAAATGTAAACAATATATTTCCAGCTCAGTTGTTCAGGTCATAAGTCTTCTTCGCAGTGGTCGCGGGTTCGAATCCCGTGTTTTTACTTTTTTCGATTACCGATAATATTAATATATTTATATAAATATATACATATATCAAATGACTCGATAGCTTGGTTGGTCAAAGAGGTATTTCCACCGATGTGGCGTCCTGGGTTCGAATCCCGCCTACAACTACTATTTTCATGCGTTTTATTTTATGAGAAACAGGTAATATTAATATATATATATAAATATATACCTATATTCCATATAGGCCTATAGCTTAGTTGGTTAGAGGCATCATGCCGTGGTGGATTGCCGCGGGTTTGAGTCCCGTGTGCGCCACTTTTGGAAATATAAATTCCCATGGTTTTCAAACTGTGGGGGCAGTCCTATGCCACCTGTGCAGTGATTTGTATACATGGTGACCCCTATATATACCCACAGTTTGGATGACCCATGGGGATAGCCTAAGACCCCTATTGCGACGCCACTCAGCCCCACGGTTCCCAAAACCGTGGGTATATGCTATACCCACGGTTTTGGGGGCTATACCCACGGTTTTGAACTGTGGGTATAGGTAGTTTTTTCAGTAGTGCATAGAGGATGTGGTATGGGATATCCACGGACTTCGTGACATGAATTCAATGAACATCCAGGTGTCACGACTTGATTTTGGTGATTATTGATTGACTCACCATGTCGGCCCACTTCCTACCGATCAGAGAGCAGGGTTTAGTAGAGAGATTGGGATGCCTATATGTGCCAGAGATTGTGCGGCTACATGGAGTAACTTCATCTATTGACACCTATGGTGACACACAGTTTACTTCCCAACTATGGAACGGGTTGCAGGTGTATTTTGAGCCACATCCTCTTCTGACCACCACCTTTCATCCTCAGTGGGATGGCCAGACTAAGCCGACCATTTAGACTCTCGAGGACATGCTCCGTGCATGCATCCTTGACTTCAGTCGCAGCTGGGAGAACCACTTACCATTGGTGGAGTTTTTATACAACAACAACTATTAATCCACCATAGGGATGGCACCTTTTGAGTCATTATATGTGAAACCTTGAAGATAAACCTTATGCCGGATAGACCGAGGGGAGTCAGCACTGGTGGGACTAAAGATGGTACGGGCTACCACAAAGAAGGTGCAGATCATCCATGAGAGGATGAAGACTACAAAAATTAGGAAGAATTCATATGATGACAGTTTACGGAGACCTCTATAGTTCAAGGATGGCGACCACGTCTTTCTACGGGTCTCGCCTCAATGAGGAATACGAAGATTTGGTCAAGGCAGAAAAGTATCTCCGAGATTCATCGTACCTTTACCGGTCCTCAGTAGGGTTGGTGAGGTGGCATACCACTTAGATCTTCTACCTCAGTTGCACTGGGTGCACGACGTCTTCTACGTACCACAGCTGAGGAGATACATGCACGAACATTCTCACATTATTGACCATGGAGAGTTGGACGTTGATGATGGGGCGACATTAATGGAGGTTCCAGTGGAGACTGAGGAGCGACTATATCAGGTACTATTTGGATGGTCGCAACCTCTGGTGCACGTTTGTTGGCAGCACGAGAACCTCTAAGAGAGAACATGGGAGAGGGAGGCTCAGATTCATGCTCAGTACCCCCACTTATTCCCCTAGTTCGAGTTGTAGCTTATAGGGATGTAAAGCCCTGTGGTGGGGAAAATGTAATGACTAGAATTTCCCTGGAATTTTTTTTCATAAATACATTGGAATTTTATGAGTCCCCAAAAATTGATAGCGCATGATTCTGAGGACTGGTGTGCCCGAAATCAATTTCTGAAGTTTTTTTTGGGTACGTTCAGTAGATGTATGAGTGGGATTTATAACATTTAAATCAGTGCTCAGAATTGAAATCTAAGGACACCGTTGAACTTGCAGCATTGATATTCTCTTAAGGAGAATTTCTCTTCGATGATAGCGGATAGAGTTTAAAAGATAATTTTTTTCATGTAAAATAATAAAATAAATTGAGCAGCACTTTATTTTTTTTGATCCTCCATGTCGGTGATTGGTGGTTAAAACATCCTAATGGAAGTTGGAGGTGGGACCACCACACCATAACCTCGCAAAAGAGGTTATGGTGGTGGGGCCCACTGAATCCTAACCTCCCGCGAGAGGTTACGATGTGGGTACAACATGGATTAAACCCCCTATTGATGGAGGAGAGTAAAACTCTCAAATCTCCCTCATTAATGAGGGAGAGCCTCTTGACATACCCTTTAATTAATTGGTGCTGACTCTACTAATTAATTTGTGGCAACACTCATGAATTTATTAGTGTAGCCAAGTTATTAATTCAGAAATTTGATTTTTGTGTTAGCAACTAAATAATAGACAAACTCGATCTATTATTATTTTTCTTGGAAGTTTTCATTTGGTGGATTTTGGGAAGAGAAGATCATGGGAGAAAGGTTCTTCCAACCAAGAATGCTCCACCGAAGAAGAGTGTTCCACCAACGAATAATGTCGACCTTATTCTAATTCATCGCTCAGATCCTACCGACACGGGGCATCTTCAACCGACCTACCCTCCGCATCATCGTCAATGAGCTAACGCAGCTCAGGATTGGGAGTGCGTGGCGGACATGATGAACTATGAACTCCTTCATCTTCTTTTTGTGACTTCAACTTCGACAACCAACAATAAAAGGTAGGGGTTTTTTATGTATAACTTTCCTTTTCTTTTTCTCTTCTTCGGATTGGAAAGGAATAGTTGTGTGGTTGTAAAACAATTGTTGTTCATCTTTCTTACTCTTTGATGAGCCAGGTGTTACCACCCTAAATGCGGAGGGTGCACGCCAAACCAAAATTGTCTGACCCCTCCGCCCTTCTAGTTTGTGTTGTTTCTCTGCATGGCGATGAAGCAGCGTTAAATGCGATGAAGCCACAAGAAAACACCACGCTTCCCATAGCCTCCGCGAACCGCCACACCCCTAAGGAATTACGCTGCCCCCACAGAACTGGATCTATGGGCCTAAGCACCGCCAACCTCCCGTATGCTTGGACGCACTGCTGCTGGAATCCCGCGCACCCAGCCACACCACCATCGGACTCACGTGTGCCCCGCCGAACTCCGCTGGCCCGCGTCGGCCCGGGCCACACCGAACAACGCCGGCCCGACCCACGCATGACCGGACTCCCAGCCTCCCGGCTACCTGCCGACTTGGACGCGCCCTACCCGGCCTTCCGCCGGCCCTCTCGGTGCCCGGCTCGACTACCTCCTGGCTTGGCCACGCCCTGCCCCACCGCCTGATGCCCTGCCCGACCACGTGCCCATCAGGCCGCGCCCTACTTGGCCACCTCCAAACCTCATAAACTGGATCGTGGCCCCTCTCGCGGCACCCTGGCCGAATTGGACCAGTCGTGACCTCCGGTCCGCACCGTCGAGACTCTTCGGGTCGAACCAGACATGAGACCGGGCCGAACCACCCTCGTGGCCTGTTGGGATGGGCCCAGTGGGTCGTTCCGAACATAACAGGTTGGCCCGCCCAATTGGCTGGGCCAGACCCAACAGGTCTGACCAGGTCGACCCAGACTGGGTCGGACTAGACCCGAGCCTACTACTGACCCTTTACATTCTTTGGCCATATCTTTGGCACCGGACGTCCGTTTGACGAACCTTCAGCGGCGCTGGTAATATTGGTACATGGAGGTCACTTTGAGCATGCCCACTATAGTTTTGGATAATGTTGAGATATGTTCATGTTGGATCGTGCACGAATCAAACCGGGTCCCCGGGACTAAAATGATAATAACTCATAGACCGGGCGCCTGATTGACGCATTGTCGGTTGCGTTGAGACCCCTATGACGTGGCAGACATTTTAGATACTTCTTCATTGGGCTTCGTGAAAGTTGGAGAATAGAACAATATCTTGTAGAGAAGATCTTCTAGAGGCGAGTGAGTAGAGTGCATAGAACAAGTAGTTGGATGAGACCTGACTACTGCTGACCGTTTCGACTCGGAGTGACTCGACTAGCCTAGTGGGGAGCGCCTTGGTGTCGCGGCAGACCCATGCTGGGGAGTGCCTATATGTGACATGGCAGACCCATGGTACTCAACAGGAGAAGTATCCTAGCCGGCTATGAGGGGGAGCGCCTCTGTTTGACATGGCCGATCCACAGTGGGGAGTGCCTCTGTGTGACGCAGCAGACCCATGGTACTCGATAGGAGGAGTACCTCATCAGTCCATGGTTAGTGGGAAATGTCTTTGTGTGACACGGCAGACCCACTGTACTCGATAGAGGAGGAGTTCTCTAGCAGTCGAGGTGTTTGACATTGTGCATGGAAATGTTACTTGATACTTCTCCTAGTATAAATCCTAGTGTGAGGTGAGTTAGTAACTTTTGGATTTACCTCATGATTGAGATGGATTAATCGATTACTTAGGTATTTGTATGGGGATATACCTAAGTGGGGATTTCTATTGATTTGATACTTTGTGGTTTTGTGAGAGTTTGAGGGTCTCGGGGTCCCTAATGAGTATCATTATACTCACCCCTGCACGGGCAATGCTCACACCTCGTTGTGTTGGATGCAGACGACGGACAACACTGACCGAGGCTGAGTGTACCAGGACTGGATGGTACCCAGAGGTGGACCACATGACGTAACGGTACACGGAAGAGATGGACGGACGTGGTGTGTTATGGAGGCTATCTGTACTTACCCTTCAGGTTGGAATCTCGTAGGATGACCCAACAGTTGTTTTATCTTTCCTCTGTTATACTTCTTTTTCAGTTGTACTTGTACTTTCCTATTGGGCTTGTATTCTGGACCCTCTACTTTCTTCACACTTTTTTATACAGTTTTACTTAGTGTTTTTCTTCCATCTAATACTCTGTTGTGTGCATTTTCAAGTTATAAAGGCAATTCCTTCCCAGTTTTAGGGAATTATGCCTTTGGTGCTAGTCGCCAGCCCCTGGCCTATGGAAGGCTGACTTGGGGTAGTCACGGCACAGGCCCCGAGGGATGGGTCCTGACACCTTCACATTTCTCCATGGAAGTGAGTCATGATATTTTTTAATAAAGAAAATCTATGTCCTTGGTACATCAACCCCTACGAGATTCTTGATCACATTAGAGTTGTGAAGTTTCTACTAGCACGTCCACCAAACATGTCTCGTGTAAAAGATGTATTCCACTTATCCCTCTTGGGGATTTAAATAATAAATATTCTACATGTATTGAATTAAAAGGTGGTACACCTAGAAACTGATATATCTTATGTGGATCATCCACTAAATATCATAGATCATAGAGGTAAATTTATACATAAAAATACTACTCTTCTAGTAAATGTACTATGGTGAAACCATAAATATGAAAATCCAAAATGGGAGCTAGAGAGAGATTTGTAGGAGAAGTACCCTAACCTTTTCACCTTATTTTTTAAAATGAATGTTCATGGGTGACATTTCTTAATGGGGGAAGAATGTAATGACTCAGAGTCATATCCATGGAATTTCCCTTCCTATTAATATATTTTGTACTATAGTGTAATGAAATCACATGTAGTATTAAAAAAACATCGTTCTTATAAATAAATTATTATAGATTATTCATCTAATAAAAATATAATAATTCCTAATATTACAATGTCAAAAATTATTTAATAAGAATTGAATAACTCATATTTTCTCGATCCATAAGAATTACCATAATCACAAAAAAATCTGTAGAAATAAATCATAATGTTAATAATACAAGATTAATTCAAAAGATGAATGTATATATTAAATTCAGAGAAGTTAGAAGTGAATGAATAATTAATTGAATACAGGGTATTTATATGATGTATGAAACTCATATTCTTTTTATAAATATAACCATTGGAATGCTAATCAGACAATTGGAATAGTAACCAGAATATTTGTATATTAATCTGACCCTAATAAATAGAAATCTGCCTGTTAGAATAGTAACATCACTAATGGAAGTGTAAAATAATATTCAGGTATATTTTAAAATGAAAATATTATATATTTATATCTTAGGACAAGTAAATAAATGTTTTAAAAATGATAATTTTTTTTAATATAATAAAAAAAATTAATCACAATTTTTTATTAAATATAACGAATGAAAACAAATTTTATTTACATAAAATTGATTTATAAATTATAATTATGTTTTTTTATAATAATATTATTTATTTAGGCTATTAATAATTTTTTTAGAGACTTAGAATATCATTTATAATATTAAAATTATAATTTTTTGAATAAATGTTGATGTTATTTTTTAAATTAATTTTTCATATTGAGAAAATTTATTTGATTATGTGGATTCCTTATTTAAGTATACACATCAAAAAATGGTTATCATGATTTATTGTTTTTTATAAAATATTATTTTTTTGGTGAATAGTGAAATATGGTAATTTACTATATTTAACATTATATGACAATTAAAAGAATTTTTTAGTCCTAGTTGATGTAAGAACCACTTAGCTAAAACTCAATTGCACTAGTTACTATATATATTGTTGTAAGAATAAAAACTACCTATAATCATGAGCCCAAATAATAAATAAAATAATTATAATAATAAAAACCCCACTTTGTTCTTTATAAATACCACCCCTCACAAACCCTTATCCTCACACATTATAATACTTCATGAAATTCAAGTATATGCTAAAACTGTGCCTCCACACACTCCCCAAGTCCAAGTGCAACTGGTCTCTCCAAAATACTAATTCCAAGTTTCTTAAATAGGACATTCAAGGAGGTGATATTTAAAAAGACATTAACTAAAAGTGTAGAAACAATATGGAAAAGTGGTAATGGATCTCTCTAAATGTCCATTTTTCCTATTATATTGTATTTTATCTCCCATCACCCCAATTAATTTAATTATTCTTCCTAAATTATTATCATGCAATGTCTGTATTTTTTTCACACATATGTATCTAGATCAGTTAATTATTATTCACAAGGAAATAATTGTATTAAAAGGTTCCCTTAAGAATTATCTCAATAGGAATACCCGAAAAAGGGAACTTCTCTCTTTATTATCCATTTTCATGTACACTCCATATAATGTTTTAATCCACCAATACTTTATAAAATCAGTAATCCGATTTTAGTTAATTTGAGGTATTATATAATTATTGTTCCTTTATAATATTTAAAGATTGTTTAATCATTTAACTGAAATAGTGCTCAAGTGTCACTTTTATAAAATTACCTATCCAAATATTTTCATGCTTTCAATAGAGTTTGAAATCATTATTAATGAACTATTTTAATTTTAAATTTATTAATGTCCTATAATTATTAAATATCTTATTTTATAGATACCACTATTATACACCCTTTTTTATTCCTTACAAAATTATTATGAAACTCATTTTTCTCCAAAGGATACCCTTATGTTAATTACATAATCTTGATTTTTATGTGGAACACATATGTATTTACATGGTATGATGAGTGAGCTCAAATGGAGCTCCAATGAATTGGGTAATGTTTTGTCTAATGAAATATTATATATGGGAGTTCAGAGTAAACCTAATCTAGTATAGGACTCTATCCATATTGTGATATAGGATTAGAATTTATCCTTTACTCATATCTATGTCACATTTTGTGTTGATGCAAAATTCCCTTATTTTAATGATCATATGATTCCTTGTTATTTATTTTATGTCTACAAACATTTATTTATGATCCATGTCTTTTATGTTATCATTTTAGGCCTTATGAATCATGTTTTATGCTTTATTTCCATGTTTATTCCCATTCCATCATTTTCAAAAAATCCTCACTATCTATGTATTCTCAATGTTTTCAAAATAGTTATAGGAGCTCAAAGAGAGTTAGTAAATCATTACGAAGATAGATAAAAATAATTTTATTGTAGTTTTGTGTTTTCTAATTATGTACCTATTATTTAAAATATTGTGTTCTTCTATATCAATGGTTTCTATTTGATGTATAATTATTATTAAAATCATATAATAATATGTGTAAAAGGATACAGTTTCTAAAAATCCATTGGTAATATTTCATTATAATACATCAATTTCTATATACTGACTTTGAGGTGGATTCCTTCTCCGTGTACCCATGATTTGACAAAAGAAAAACAATAAAAAAATGTTTTTAATATTATTATGATATACAAATCCTTAATCAATCCATGGATACTAATGTACCCCTCATTTGTTTTACGATTTCAATCCAGGAATTGATACCTACAAAAAGTCCCCTATGGATATGATTTTAATGATCCCACTGAACAAAATGGCGTATGTGGCCTCTGATTTATTTTAGAAGTCTGTATACTCTTCCTAAAAAAGGGATTCATATAATGTAAACCACGAATATTGATTTAGAAAATATATTATTCTGAATATCCACATGACTAACCAGATCCTCCATGAGTTTATAGTGGTTATCTAAGGAACAATGTCTCCCAAGGGGAACATAATTGCTTATCCTTCACATTAATGAATCACAATATTAGGTGTCCAGATAAAATTTATATTATTTACACTTCATCGTACAAACACCATATAGATCGAAATGTATTCATCATGGAATTAAGGTTGAATGGTTGACTAGTAATAAATCTACATACTATGAGATGAGACATTCAATGTGACAGGTAATAATATTTTAACATTTCTCACTCAACATTAAATTTTCCCTTGTCGGTTAGCATGATGTTATTTGAAATTTTCTAGAAAATATCTCTCTATTGCATCTCATATAAAAAAATAATGTGTTGGAGAGAAAGAGAACTGTCAGGGTGAAAGGGAATCATCGATCAAGGGAATTGTTTAGAAGAGAACTCCCTAAGCGAAAATGGAGGTCCAATATACTTGATAATCACATTGATGATTATCCAATTAGGATAAGAACATAGAAGTACGTAAAAATAGAAGCATGTGGATGTAGATCCAATGGAACTGAGCAAACTGAGTTGTTATAGAACCCCGATCAAACAGATGCAAGAAATTTAGATCGGAATAAAACCGATGAACCCATATGATGAAAAATAATTCAAGGAACCCAAAAGAATAAGATATTAATAAAAAAATCCCGACGAAAGTAGAATTGTACATATATGAGAGGTAGATATCTAATTCAAAATGATATAGATCCCTTGAACGATTAATGGAATAGATTTGGAGGATGATGATCCTAATCTAATAAAGGAGATCACAAAAAGGATGATGTATCACGGAAAATTCTTGGATGATGTTTCTCTCGGTGGAGAGAAGAAAAAACTCTCTTGGAGGAGAGACTGAATCAGCAGATTATTATTATTAAAATAAACATGTAATTCATAAAATATACTAAATAACTAGTAAATAATTAATTAATACATATATATATATATAAGATAATATATATTAGTACATACATATATAAATTTAAACATATATGTTAAAATTCACACACTTATTTAAATAAATAAATATATATGTATAAGAATATAAAATAAGTGACAAATAGTAAATAATTAATGTCAATATTTTACATATTATTAATATTTATTAATTAGTTATTTAGTAGATTTTTATAGGTAATATTTTTTAAAAATTTAATGTTAATAATATATGAAATTATTACATTTTAATTAATACTAGGAAAAGTATTAATTAGGGATATATAAAAATTCATTAATTTGTATTCAATTATGAATTCTGACAAATACACACATGCACAGACTAAAGACAAGTTTTTATTTATAAAATGACACAAAAAATGTAGCCAGACACCACCTTGGTTGTTGAATTGGATAGGTGTGTTTCCCAAAAGCTATGTCAAATCAGTTAGGGGATGATGGATAGAACTATTATGGAAAAACACACCATATGAGGATATAACATACAAAACTACAATAAAACCATAAATATCCATATATATGGTACATCAAACCACCCTAAATGTAATATCACAATAATAGAATAAAATTCATGTGAAATACTCCAATACCAAGAAACACAATGGGTAAAACTCATGAAGTATTGGTTAATATATGAAATTAAAATCATGAAGGGAAAACACGCCCAAATAAATCACTATAATCCACCATAGACATCGAATATGGACACATGTTCCATTAATAATAAACTTCACAAACTGAACTTTCATCATGTCCAACCTAAGATATACATCTTCTGAATTGAATGGAACATGTTTAGGAAAGAAATCATGACAAGTTGATAATTAATATACCTATTTGGATGCTCTAAAATTGAAGTAAAGAAAAAATGATAAGTTAGTTTGAAACCAATGACGAAGAATAAATCCATCAACCTAGTATAATTTAAGGATAAAGATAACCAAAAGTGTAATGATGTCCACAATTTCTAACTAATATCCATAGACATATTATATCATAAACAATTTTGATCTATTTATTGAAATAAATGTCTTAAAATATTTAAACTATCTAGCTTCTTGGAAACCATGGAATTTTTTGAAGGATATAAAATCTATTTTACACATAATAATATGTTTACATAGAATAATAACAAAAATTTATTGGG
Organism: Viscum album; assembly: GCA_963277665.1. NCBI lineage: Eukaryota > Viridiplantae > Streptophyta > Magnoliopsida > Santalales > Viscaceae > Viscum > Viscum album. Next base: position 734,105,657 of record OY728155.1, read on the forward strand.
AATATAATTAACCTCCCATATCATCTATGATAATGTAAGAGTATAGACATTTCTACTAGATGAAGAAACGATAATGTTTAAAATCCACATACTTCATAGGGATAAATAGTGGCCACATATTCCAGTTAACGAATTCAAAAAATATTAAAAACATAGAAACCCCAACTCTAGTAACCTAGAACAAGTGTATAATTTATTAAATTGGCATAAGATAGTGTTGATACCATCTTAAAGGAGAAAAAATTAATATTCATGATGAAATAAGTACACACATGATTTCCATATATCATGGATAATAAAAAATACATAGTTTAAGAAACATTTCTTGATCCTTGATATTATTCATAATATCATTATTCATATCCATGGGAAATGAAAGAAAATAAATGGGGAGATCATATTCTCAGTAATAGGTACATATAATAAAATCTATAGTGTGTAAATAAGGTATAATCATAATTAGAAGGTAAATAGCTAAAATAGTGCATCATTTAATCCAAAACATTAGTAGAAATTCCTTATATCTGTAATATAAATGTATCAATATCATAGATAATTAAATATCTAACTGAACGGAATTATTAATGGAGGATTCCTGGTTATCAAACATCATGATATCATTACAATCAATACATTTTTTGAACCTATTTTTATGTAGGGTAAGTTATATACCAAAAACTGATTTTATAATTTTAGACAGGTGATTTTTCTTATGAGACCAGTCGATGAATTGAGGGGATATAAATAAAACGTTCCCCGCCCATTGCTACAATTCAAATTCATTACTCTCAAATTTAATGATCAATTCATTTTTTTAAAAAATATTTTTTGTAAGAAAATAACTATATTGAATAAATAATACATAATACTAAAATTTTCCCAGTCAACCAAATACATTTTATTGTATAACACAATAAATATAAAATGGAATATGGATTAAAAAGTAATCATATGCATTATAAAAAGAATTAGTACATTTAATAGAAATGTAATATCCATTTAAAAATGATAATAGGAAAGTGAATTACTTAAGACAAAGTTAATGACCACAAAATTTAAAACAAAGAAAATATGCCTATCAATTTAATAGAAACACTTTTTTATAATAAAATCATGTCCTATAAAGGATTAATGAAAATTTAAGGAAAATATAAAATTATCCTTCTGTAATTATTTTTCTTTGAAAAATAAAGGAAATATTTTAGAAGAATATAAAATCACTTAAAATGGTTGTGGTGGTGAGAAAGTCTATTAATGATATATACATTAGAAAACATTCCTTTTAACATTTGTTTAAATAAAATTGATCATGATATATTTTGATGACATGAAAAATATTTTTTTAAAATATTTTTGGATGTCAAGGATAATATATAATTTCCTTAATATATAATTTTAGTAAATGAAAATTGATTTTGTAAAATAATTTTGAAAAAATATAGAAATGAAAAAAACATAGATGATCAAAAAGAGAAATAAGATATATATATATTTTAAATATAATATATCGATTCAAGTGACATAGATAGTAAAATTATGATGAATATATGGAAATTCATTAAGAATATGGATGATAATAAAATATAAGGATTCCATAAATACTAAATTATAATATATATTTAATTAAATTAATAAGAATACCAATAATTGAGATTGAAAAAGGAATTCTTACATATTTTGTAAAATTGTAATTCTAAACCTTTAAATGAATAAACATTAATTGAAAATTTAAACATCCTAAATAAATATATATTTATTTTAAATATAAAATGGAGTAGTAAAGATACTAGATTTAGAAAGTTCATGAAGATCATCAACATTTTGATTTATTATATTATAAAAATGAAAAAATTTAAATAATATTAATTATAAACCACACTTATGAGTCTTATATTTTACCTTGGTAATATATATATTCAGAACTAAGAATAATTTTGAGTCTCAAATTGTAATCCCCCCTTAGAAATTAACCATAAAGCTCAGATATAATTTCTCATTATCAATACCTCTTAAAACTTTGGAATCAACATAATCTATATTTGTAAACTGATATTGTCCAAGATATACAGAAATATCAGAGGGGTCATTAATTTTTAACAAGAACCAGTTTAGTACATTCCAATTCATTAATTCAGAATTGTCTCTGTGTGAATTTATTTCTCTATTTACATGTGATATTTGATGTTAATTGAATACTACAACAAACATAAGGATACATGTATTGACCATCATATATAAACAAATAAATTAATTACATGCCTTATGTGTTTACTTTTATATGAAAAAATAAATGTTATATAAAAAATCATATATCAATGGTTTATTAGAATTGTTTATTTCTATTAAGTTATGGTTGATCCATTTTTTACTAAAAATGAATGCCAAAAAAAATTATTTCATTTATGAATGGTTCTATATGATCTAATAGTTATATTTAAAATTATTATCTTCATTTTATTGGTGATTTTTAAAACCCATGCAAAATGTTAAATTTTATAAAAAAATTATACATTAAAATGTAATAATGAATTTATATTTTATAAAATATAATTTTCAGTAAGTAATATATATTTTAATAATTGACGTTAGAAATATGTAATATAAATACTTTATTGTAGTAAATATTTTATAATTAGTAATTAATATAAATATGTGAGTTTTTATATTTAGTAATTAGTAATTAACAATAAATTAATAATAAATTATATTATTTTAATGTTTTATATTAAAAATATAAAATATTTTTACTTGTTTATTATTATTAAAAAACTAATAATTCATAAAATTAATCAAATAACAAATAAGTAATCAATTATTTCATATATATGTTATTATATATATTAATAAATATTTTAATATATAAATAAAAAAATTTAAAAAAATCTATAAACAAACACACACAATAATATTTAAATACATATATACATATATATATATAAATATATATAATTAGTGATAAATAATAAATCATTTATGTTAATTGTTTAGGTAATAATACTAATTACTAATTATTAATTTGGTAATGTTTGTAAGTATTATTAATTTAATATTCTATATCAATAATATGTAAAATTATTTCATTGTAATTATTATTACAATAAATTATTAATTAATGATTTATAAAAATTCACAAATTAGTATTGTATTATGGCATATTATTACTAAACACATAAGTTTTATTTATATTATGAAACAAATTGAGACAATGAGGCCCCACCCAAGCTAGTGAATAAGATGAGTGGGCTATCCCAAACCCTAAACTAAATTTTTAGGGGTTAGGGAATATCACTAAGTAAGAATTACACACAATAGTATGATATAACCTATAATCCTAAAATAAAAACATAAATATCCACATAGCATGTGTTGAAAACATACATAAATGCCGTATCCCAATAGTCGACTAAAATGAATGTGAAATATGGAAATTCATAATAATGAAATAGATAAAACTCTAGAAGTATTGGTAAATAAAATAAATTAACATCTCGATAGAAAAGAATGCACATATCATTGTAAGGAAACATCCTAAAATTGGAACTCAGGACTTTAATACCACTAAGTATCATATTATCCAACACCACATCCTCCTTGATCATCCTGAGATTTAAATCATCCACATTGAATAGAACAAGTGTAGGAAGAACACCCATGCTGAGTTGAGTACACATATACCTTTTTGGATGCCCAAAAATAGAAGAAAGGACCAAATGAACATTTATTTTGAATCAAATTATCTTGGGTAAATCAAAGGCCCGAATATGATATAAGGACTGAGATAACCAAAAGGGTAATAAATTCAATGTTTATTAATTTAGATGAACAAATATCTTATATAGTTGTCATTTTGAAGTATTTTTTGAAATATAATAAATAAAATTTTCAAACTACTTAGCTTTCGGGAAACCATAACAGTTTTCTAAATGAACAAAAACATCAATTTTGAAAATAATAATAAGTTACACTATAATAATAACATAAATTTATAAGGTAAATACTAAACCAACTTTATTACCATTGATAATATAATGGTATAAAAATATTAACTTCATGAATTAAAAATAACTTATAACATCTCTATTGTTATAAGGGCTAATCAATGGAGAAGGATCCACACCTTCCATGTAAACAAATATTAATAAAAATTAAAACATCCCAAGAACAACACATCACCCCTCATGTGGGTCATCGAAATAGAAGTTTAAATGCATCATTTAATAATGTCAAACATCCCATTTAATGAAAAATTAGAAAAAATCAATACATTAAGAAGCATTAATAAAATGACTAATTATAGTCAAGGACACAAGCCTATCTATATAGATTCATACCAATCGAGGGATTTCCAACATAATAGATGAGGTACTTATGTCCCATACTCTATGGGATTTCTTAAACCTACGATATGGAAAGTGAAACTGTTACTCATTAATATCTTAATTTAGAAATCAATAGTAGAAAACATGTTCATAATACAGAGAAATCATCCACTGATCATTATGGGAGTACTAACTCTATTAATATAAGTGAAACTCATAGATCATTGATTATAACTTGACTACAGGATCATTGACTTGATATCACTCCACAATCTTACTCATGGTCACAATGATTCCTCTAAAGTGGAGACATAAAGAATACAAAATGAAAGAGAGTCACTATTTATCTCCCACCACTATCACATGAGAATGATAAATGAGAGTAAATACATAACCATTAGTTTCCAATTTCGTCCTCCAAAATCAATGAATATTGTGAAAACACACATCCCCCATCCCCTCCTTTAATACCAATGGTATTATCCTTACATAGGATCGTGTGGTAAAAAATGAATCCATATAATCTTTATGTTGATATATATGATAATTCCCTCATCCATTATACCAATAATATATTACTATATACTAGACCATGTGTCTATATATAATCCACACCTTCCCCAACCATCGATGAATCAAAAAAATATTAAAACCATGAGGGATTATTATAAATGATAATTAATTTAAAACTACCACCCTATCATTAGGATGTTACCAATGGAGTTCCAAAACCCACTCATACTCTAAACTTTTCCCTTGAACTTAGTCATTAACCCTTTAGAGATAATGAAATATAAATAACCAAAATACCCTAAAAATATTATTTTATATAAAAATTGTCAAACTATTACATTCTATGTCAAAAACAAGTTTATAATCTAATACTTATATTGTTTTAATAAATATAAAACATACCCTGATAAGGGGGAGTTGTGAACTATGGAGTTAATTTTTCTCTTGTATCATATGATTTTGTTCACACAATGGTAGAATTTTTTTACAAGAAGATAAATTAATTAGATATCCACTAAACTATCAAATAGAAAATCAAAAATAAAGCAGAAAAGGTTTACTCTGTTCACCACGATGGTCAATTTCAAATGATCACACACTAATGATTTGTTAATTTGACATAATTCACTATGCTATTCTAATTTAATGGATATAATGTTTCATTAATAGTCACTTTCGTTTTAAAATATTACCACTCAGAGGATGATAATGTTGAATCCTCCTTTACTCACTAAATTAAAGAAATTTATTATTAGTTTATCATCATGATGGTCACTTTCATATAAAAAATATTTTGTGCCAGTGTTGATTCAACAATTCTAAAAAGAAATTATTTTGGTGTGTATACTGACAAGAACCCACATTTATGTTACTAATGAATTATATTTTTATTGAATTTAATTAAGATAATATACATTATAATATTTATTCCTGAATTATATTCATGTAAATTAATTCTGGGAAATATTTTTAAATATATTGTGGACATGTTTTGAATGTATTATGAAAACATATTTCATACCCAATGTTGGTAATCATAACGTATTCTCTGGAAACCCTATGTTTGGATGAAATATTATCGAATATATACACAATGTTTGGAAGAAAACCTACATTTTAGAAATGTAAATAATTGTATATCATACATAATTTTTTTAAAAAAACATACTTAATCAACCCTACATTTTTTTAAAACCCATATTTTGTGAACTACATGTTTTTATTTTTTTCATTAGGTAAAGGGACCATAAGTTTATCTGTTCAATGATGGAGTTTTAAATTAATGAAATTATCCATGATTTCTTCAACGATTAAGATGTAAGTAAATATCTATTGAAATATGTTTCATGGAGGATGAAAAGGATCACATTAAATGGAATATATCATTTATATTATTATGAGAAGTTACCACTCTCCTGAATGATTTTGAATTTATGTATTCATAATTTTTTTCCATTACTTTTGGAACATGTTGGCTAGGGAGTTGTTTGATTTATATCATAAACTTTACATTTTAATTCATAATGTTAAATTTATCTTGGTTTTAATAGTATGGACATTTTAAAAACAAAATTTTATAATGAAAAGTGAAAATACATAATTTTAATTCAAAACTAGTTTTTATTATAATCTATTTATATTGTTAAATTATATTTATTTTTGTTTAGAATTTATATTATTTCCATTTTACAATAATTAATCTTTTTTATTTCAATATAAAATATTATCACATTGAATTTGGATAAAAAAACTTTTCAAAGAATTATGCATTTTTTCAAAAAAACCAATTGTCATGACACATCTGTAAAATTAATTTTAAAATAAGTCTATGAAATATATGATTAGATTTTTAAAGAATTGAATGCATATTTATAATCTTAATAATTTCTAATTTTTAATAATTTTAACATTATTGTTTCCCTAAAATATGTTTGAATGTAATTAAAACTAATTATATCAATCAAGGTGAAAATAAGATTACTTAGTGCTTAAACATTATCTTGAGTGTAAAAAGTAACCTAGAAACATATGAAAAGTCCATTGTATGTAAAAATTTATATTATTTCATGTATTTTATTCAATTCTCACAATTATTGGAGGCACATTATGTAAGGGATTCCTCTCAATAATGTTTTCCTTTTTATATTTAAAAGAATGGAACTCATTCTCTACTATAAAAGGGTGCTAAACCCCTCACATATTAAAAAATCACCATCGATTTTTTTTCATAGATGATATTCCAAAATATTACCCTGACATCCCTCAATTCATCATGTAATCCTAACATTGGGTAGAAATCCAACCAAGTAAGCAATGTTCATGCATATATATGACCTACCATCTCTATGAATTAAGTATTGAATTTAATATTTATATCTTATATATATCTTTTATATATATTTATTTAAGTAATATATTTGAATTTTTTTTCGTGTTTATTATTATGGAAATAATTAAATCATTTTCTGTGTAATAGGATAAAGAAAAATAAGTCAAAACATATATGAAAAACAGAAAGTTATTACCCAAAATGTATCAATAGCATGAAATAATAAAATAATGCCTAATATTAATTAATAATACAATAATATATGGTATTATATATAACTTTATTCTTCTATGGTAGATTTATAATAAACATCAATTTATTATAACGGATGTTTGAATGAGTTTAATTATAGATAAGACAAAGGGTGGGAGGATTTCTTGTCTCACTTAGTTTCGGTGAGGCTTATGCCTTATTCATCACTCATTTATTTTTTTGTGGAATATTTACTACCCATGAATCTATTAAGTTATTATTATAAATATATTATATTTTAATTTATGTATCCATTTGATTATATCTATTTTATATGGTTTTACATTTTCTAATTTAATAAATTAGTAAGGTGGGTTTGTCTTAATTTTCCTCATTTAAGACACATGTTTTTCTATACACCTATATTCCATTAAGAGGAGTATATACATACATTTTAGTTGTTTTGTAATTAATATCATTATTTTCATATAATTTAATGCTTATTTTAATTTCATTTTTTAAATCTGGGGTATGATTATAGGTTACTAACTAGAAAGTGTTTATTCCAAAAATCTAATCATTATCGAGATTGTTTGTTAATAGGATTCTATTGATAAAATAGTATGATTCATCTATCAATAAATATAGTGAATCTTATTCTACTATATTTATTATTACCATTTCCACTTTTTGGTACATAATATAATTATGAAATATTTTCTTGAAAATCTGACACCATATCTACTTTTACCCAGAAATCATTTTGGTTCAGAAACAATGTTTTCAAAGCTGTTATTAAAATAATATTTTCAACTTATTTTCAATGAAAATTGATTTAAATAATATTATACGGGTTTAAATATTCCATTATATTTTTTCCCAAATTTTATTAAATACAATTGTTTTCCAAAAAAAATTTGTTTTAAAATTAGTTTCTCAAATAAAAAATGTTATTTTGATCAAATAATATTTTCAAATTATCTTTCCAAATTGTTTTCATATAAGATGATATCTGTTGGTGTTACCCATTCCATTATAGGAAATTATCCAAGGGGTATATTATTATTATTTTATTAAATGGATTATCTTTTTATGGAATGATGTTTATGAAACCTATTTTTCTTTCATGGGTTGAATGCTTATAAAACACGTATCTGTTCACTTGATTTGCTTGGAGGAAAGTATTATAAAGGCTATCTCTTTTCCATAGGTTATGATATTATGAAATTTTTGTGATACCCATTCCATTTAATGGGTTATGATATTTTTGTATGATTTATTGATACACATATTTATGATTTCATTATGATATAGGTGAGACCAATATCTCTCTCAAATGTGTTGGGTAATGATTGATATCTCATGAGATAGACATGGAAGGAATTGGGAGTGTGCATAATTTTATAATGGAATTATTCTACTAATATGGTATTAAGAGTGACCCTCATCTACTAATATGGTCATTGTAGTGAACCATGTCTATAGAGATTATATGGTGAGTGAAACCATAATACTAAGATGGCCTCAAAAATAATCCTTGAAAACTATGGAAATGTTTTAAAATGATTATGTGTTTACTAGAATTACATGTCTTTTTCATATGTTTTTTCATGTATTATTCTCTTTAATACATTGTATTTTTATCTTAAGAAATTAATATATTTATTCCATGAATCATGTTTATGATCTTTGACCTACAAGGTAAGAATTTTTAATTTTAAGATCATGTTATAATGCACTTATTCTTATGTTTATTCATACATATTTCCCTTTTTACCTTTACTGAGCATTTGATCCACCCATTTTTATGTAACTTTTCACTGGGTTTGAAGATATTTATTTTGTATGGTATCTATATGAAGTGTTTTAGTCACTAGAAACCTAGTGCAATATATTGTATCTCCCTTATGTACAAGTGATTGTGTTTTTATGTTTCTAAAGGTAAGAAACTAAAACGATTTTACTAACCTATTTTTGTAATGTATTACTTATTCTGAAAAAATTATATAATGTTAATGTTTATAATGATAGGCTTTAAATAGTTTTTATTAGAGAAAAAAATTATTTTACATTTAGAATCGATGATGGGAAAACATTTGTCAGATATCCATGGGTATCTATAATTATATGTCTAATGATGAGGAAAGTATAAGAAAATGTCCTAGAAATGTGGTAAATAATAGAGTATGTGGATCCTAATAATACAACCCAATGTAGATATTAAAAATTGATTTGGATCTAAAATATATGTACACAGCAGAGACAACCCTGGAAACACTATATTGAGAAAGAATAAATCGAGAACTAGTATATGTCAATGATGAGTGTGATAGAAAATGATATGATTATTATCGTAGAAATATAAATTATATGGGAGTTGTAATAAAAAATCTCATTGACAGGATCACCGAACTTTCTCAAGATAATAATCATATTGGACATGCAAATGAGAAGTGGAAGGAAAAAACATTCGGTTGAGTCCTTCATGAGGCAACATCCACCTTCATTTTTTGGTTCCTAAGATGCACTTATTACTGAATAATGGATCAGTACCACTAAAAATATATTGTTTTTTATCCAGTGTTTGGAACATGATAATGATATTCTGGTTGATTATCAATTGGAATGAAAAGTAGACAAGTGGTGGACTCTAATCAGAAATAATATGCACCATTAAGAAATTGAATCCATGGGTTGGGATGAGTTAGAGAACTGATTTTTCAAAACATTCATTCCTCATACTCCTCATAAAAATATAAATAATGTGTTCCTTGAGTTGAATTAAATATATCATGAATTTAGGGTTACAAATGAGGATTCATTTACATCATTTTTGAGGTATGTTTTGGGTATTATCATCCAACATGAAATTTATGATGATAAGTACTTTAGCGGGTTAAATACAAGTATCAAAATTGATTTTTCCATATGAGATATTATAATCTACGAAGTTATTTTGAATTCTAAAATCAAGGTTGAAATAAAGGTTGGGGATAGGTCTAAATCTAATGTTGTCAAAATCAAATGGAAGGTGTTCAATGGAAAATTTAAAAGACCAAGAAGAGAAAAATATGGGATTTCCTATATCTATAGTTGTGGGAAGAACCATTGAAGAAATTTTATTAAGGGGTTTAATAAATGTTTTATGTAATGATTGGAATTTCATCGTTCATTTTTTTCGAAATTGTTGGAAGAAAATAACCAACAACCTGAATAGAGAAAAAAACTATATAGAGTACATGTACCACACATCATATATAAATGAGTAAGGAGAATTGGAATTATGCTATCCAATTCCCAAACCACAAGGTTAATGGCTATGAACGATGTTATAAACCTCCTATGATTACAGACAAGGGTAAATCTCATGAGATCCCTATTTTAAATGAGAGGTGTGATAACATCATGCTAAAATGTATAGTTACAATCCAATATATAACTTCTAATGTATTATTTAATTCTATATCTACCCACTCTTTCACAGCTAAAGAATTTTTGAAGGGTATTTATATTCCACCAAAATGATTAGATGAGGAATTAGTAGTGAAAACCCCTTATTTTATGATGAATTCATATAATGTGTAAGAATCCCTAATATTTTACATTTGTGGTAATGTGCATCCTACAAATCATATAATTCTTATTCTAGTTTAATTTTATGTCATCTTATATATGAATTTTATTTATCTACACAAATCACACATATAATATAGGGGAAGGGAAGTTACACAAAAATATGATCATCTATCAATGTGATGATAATTATAAACTTCCTATACTGATAAAATCTAATATATGTCAATTAATTCTCATTCAGAATGGATTTTTATATCAAATAATTAGGGTGGAAATCAAAATCGATGTTATGTCTATTTTTCTGTAATTTTTGGATGTATTTCAAGAAGATTATCCTAGAATTCCAACAAAATGTAATGTTGAGTTCTAGATATATCTCATACTTGGTTCCACACATATTTCAAATACATCTAATATAATATCCCCAATTGAGTTGGAGGAATTGAAGAAGAAACTCCAAGAAAACCTTGATAAGGATTTCATTAAGCTAATTGTGTCACCTTTGGGTGCACATAATTTTTTATGAAAAATAATGATATTTCAATGTGACTCTACATTCATTGTAGGGAGTGTAATTAGATCAGTATCAAGAAAAGTATCTTCTCTCCCATATTGATGAATTTATCGATAAAATATATGGATCTTAATTCTTTTCCATTATTGAATATCATTTTTGATTTTATAAATTGATGTTAATGAAGGAGAATATATTGAATAAGATATTCCACACTAGGTATGGACACTATTAATATATAGTAGTGACTTTTGGTCTTACTAATTCCACTAAAATTATATAAAATCTAACTTTATAGGAAATAATTTTCGTCTTTTTTACAAATTTAATAATACATTACACTAATTGATGACCAAATACCATATTATTTTTGTGCCTCTATAACAATATAAACAGAAACACTAGTACATAAGTGTGATATATTATATACCACAATGTTCTCCATGGATAGAACCCTTCTTAGACACACCATCAATAATATATATCTTTATATCTTGGTAAATGAAAAATAAAAAATGGGTGATCTTAGATACTCATTAAGGGAAAACAAGGGATATATGTAATCATAAACAAGTGAATAATGGTATAATAATGTGATATTAACTTTAAATGATCATAACCTGTATAAAAATGATTATAATCATGAATCATGTAATAAATATAGATTGTTAAAAATACATGAATCATAACGAATTCAATAGAATAATCATGGAAGTTATTACATTGGAACAAGGCATGAAATTATGGATAACCTATAAAATTGTAATATCATTCCCTAAATGTGATGGGAAATTTCCAGAAATTATCAATACACTTCATGGGGAGTGCACCTAAAAGGTGGTATAAAATACCATCCTTAGTCACAATCCTATCTTTTTAAGGGATCAGGTTTCCCCATCTTCCCGTAATAGACTGGGTTTCCCCAACATTCCCTTGGGGATCAGGTTTCCCCATCTTCCAAAGTGGATGAAGCCCATCAACATGACTCCCATAATTATTTCATGAGATATAAAATTTTACCCAATGAATAGAAGGGAGATATAGGTACTACCCATACTATAACGAAATCATAGATACATGTTCCATAAGATCATAATCATTAATTATATCATAACCCATATAAAGAAATGGGTTGAATAAACATCACATCATTACCCATGAAATGAATTTGGTATCATAAATTTGTCATAATTTCATAACCTATGAAAAAATTTACAGGTTTCATAATCATTAAATCAAATAATAACCCGTTAAAATTAGTGTGTTTTGAAGTAATATTTCCCATGTAAGAGAATCATGTTTCACAAACATATATCTTATAAAATCGAAAAGGGTTTCATCCCCATCTTTACCTCTAAACATAAACCAATAATAGAAATAATATGAATGAAACATTTGGATCATTTCAACACAATAAAATAAGTAACACCAATGCTTGTTATATTAGATGGAAATTTACCTAGGATGATCAATTAAGCCATTTATTGAGGAAAATATCCTTTCTATTTTGAAAAATTAATTTTATAAAAATTAACATATTTGAAAACATATCTTAGAAAATAGCTTAAAACATATAATGGATGTTTTTAAAACTATAAATCATTTTCAACTTATTTTTTTCCTAAAATATTATATCAAAATATCATTTTAAAAACCTTTTCATAAACATTATTGAAAACATGGTTTTTTAATAGAACAAGTATCTGACTGAAGTGAAAAATAATGTCAGATTTTCATAATTTGTTTATTATCTTATGTAAAAAATAGTGGCAATAATTACTAATAAATGATTAAACCGTGAATAAATATAGGAGAACAAAATACATGTTTGATCTTGAAACATGGATCATATAATTTCATCACGGAATGTATAATTATAAACAATCCCAATAAACGATGAGATTGTTGCAATAAATTATTACTAATTGGTAAATTTGAATAAGACTCCACATTTAAGAAAATGAAATTACATGAATCTAAATATATAAATAAATTAATCATATTTATGTTAAAAAAATTCAATTGTTAGTTCATACACCTCGTAGAAAAATGTTGCTTCTTATCAGGGCATGTGTCTTAAGGAATGAAAATTGAGAGAAACTACATTACTGATTCAGTAACCTATGAAACATAAACACCATGAAAGTGATATCATAAAATGGATATGTATGTAACCATAAATCCATGAATAATAATAATAAAATATATTCATGGGCATTATATACACTATAAAAAATAAATGAGTGGTGAATAAGGAAAAAAACACATAGAAATAAAAGCGAGACTTGAAATCCCATAACCTTTTTTGTTGAATCTATTCATACTCATTAAAAACATAATTATGTTAAATGAATATTTATTATAATTATAAATTATAGCCATATAATTATATATATTACCATATTTGTATTTATATTTCCTTCTTATTAATAATTCCATGTTAATATTATGCTTCGAGTAATATCTATTTTTATCGATCATGTTTTGACTTATTTTCAATGATCATCTGACATAGGTCATGATTTAATTGTTTATTGAATTTATATAATTATATTAAAAAAATATATATATTCATTATATAAATATTTAAAACAATCTATAAAATTTCTAGGAAAAATGAAACACATCGTTCATAGTGATTGTATGCTTTACGTACAGAGGAACAATGTTTCCATTTTTTGTAGTTTTGAAAGAAAGAATATAAATTAAATATTTAAATATATTTATTACCATAAAGGTAAAATTATTAATTAATATATATTATATAAATTAACAAATCCATCTTTAATACATTATATGTAATGTGGGATCGAATCATATTGCTTTGAGGTGACGGTAGTCCACACGTCCACAAACGAAGTTATCTTATTTACAGAAAATGGATAGCAAGAAGGTATGATTTGTATAATAATTATAGAATAATAAATACATAATTATATCATATATATAATATTAAAACATAATTGTGTAATAATTATAGAATAATAAATACATAATTATATCATATATATAATATTAAAACATAATTGTCTTTATAATACCTTCCCATGATATGTGATAATGTAAAAAACAACATCGTTTCACGAAGCAGTAGTCTGGTGTACACCTAAATGATAAGTTTCTTACCCATTTGATGGAAGTGTATGTAAGTGTAGTTTGATCAATTATAATAAAATAACCTTAGTATATATTGGATTATAAGGTTATTATATAATAATATAATAAAAAAATATGGGATGCTAAATGAAAATAATACAAAAGATCATGCGGAAGGATGTTTACTCTTATATGGATAACTTCTCTTGGTTTGCACAGAAAGGATTCCTTAATTAGATTTTTTACTAAAGGATAGATTATCAGTCTAATAAAATGATTTTGGAATGAAATTTGGGTAGATTATGTCTGATCCAAATGTATTTATATATTTTAATAAGTGGGAGGGGTGAGTTCCATTTTATAGTGGAGAAGGAGTACCATTCTAATAAATATTTGAAAAGGGAATTCCAACAACATTTTTCCCATGACATGTGGATAAAATAAATGTAGAAATACATGATAAATAAGGACATGGTATATATATGTTTATAAACTATAATTTTTAATAGTTTATAGGTAATTTTTGGCTTTGAGTTAATGATTTAGTAATTTTTAGGCTAATTTGTCATTTAATCACTGTAATTAAATTTAATCACCTTCACCAATATTTTCAGCTGATAACTAATTTATACTTATTATAAATTTTAATTTATATGGTTAAAAATTATATATAAAAATTATAAAAATTACAATCAAATAATTGGTAGAAATTAATTTACATTTAATCCCTCATACGGGATGACATATCAGGGTTTTAATGAAAATATGTTCAAAATTTGGAAAAGTTGTTATATCTAATTTCAACTTAAAATTGATCACATTAGCATATATTGGATTAATTTATTTTTAATTTATCTAATTAATATTAAAATACTGTTGAAAATATTATTTAACCCTTTAAATTATTTAGATGAAAAATCAATTTGGAATAAAAATTATTTATTTTTGACTATTCATCTAAAAATATTGTATTTCATAAAAATAAAAAAATTGCACCTGAGGATAATTTTAAAATTATTATTTCAAAATATAATTTTAATTTATCAAATTCAATTTATGAAATGGTATAGAATTAATTTTATTATCATTCACAAAAGGATGTAAAAAGTAGTTCAATTGAGAAAATAGTATTTTCCAACATATAACGAATTTCCAAAAAATAAAAAATTTATTATACATTTGTGTTATATTAAGAAAACCATTATAAATAATATTTATAAAGTATTTATTACTATTAATATTACTATTTTTAATGGATAGGCTATAGATATCTCATTCAAAAAATAATAAAAGTTGTTTATTTTTTAGGAACTCAGTGACGCGTGTTGCATATGCTAGACATGGTGAAAAATATGAGGATTTTTTTAATTAGTTAAATTTTAAATAAAATTAATTAAGTAAAATTAATTTATTTAAAAAATGGTTCATAAATACTTTTGCTATTATGTTCTACCCATTAAAAATGATTTTTTGGCCTCACAATTCATTGTCAGGATGAAAAGAAATTTGGAAGCTTATACCTCATCATATCATATAGTTCCCACATGGATTTCAATAATTGGTTATTTGATCAAAAAAATATAATCATGTGAGTGGACTTTTTTCATATTACATTATCTATACGATCCAAAATTTCCACTGGTTTTTCCTCTTAAGAATGATCTTAATCTGGTAGTATGACCTCTGGGTTTAATACTTGTGAAGGGTCTGGTATGTACTTCATCATCAGAGATATGTGGAACACATGACGTAATTGAGAGACATTTGGATGAAGTTCCATGTGAAAGGCTATTGTCTTGATCTGATCAATAATTTCAAATGGTCATATATTACTTTGATTTTATTTTCCCACTATTTTCGAATCTCGTAACCTACTTCCAGGGAGAGAATTATAAAAATAAATTCTCAACAACATGAAATTTCATATCACATTTTCGATAATAATAATAACTATTCTACCAAATTTCTGATACCTTAATATGCCAATAAAATGTTCAAACATTCTCTATCAATTCCTTAGTGATCTTAGGTACCCTTATCTTTTTTTTATATCGAACCTCATCATAGCATGTTGAAGAAAAATATTTATTCCATAGAGGGATTCATAAGGAGCCATACAAATGTTTGAGTTAAATCTATTATTGTAAGAAATCTCACCTAAAGGATGTTCTAGATCCCAACCACCTTTGAAATCCAACAAACAAGATCTCAACATATCCTTAAGGGTTTGAATTTTTATTTCAGATTGACCATCCATCTGGGGATGGAAACTAGTGAGGGAATGAAATTATTTATTATGTTATTATAGAAGACTTCTGAAAAACCAGTATGTAAACCTCAAATACTGATAAGATACAATGGAAAGTGGTACTCTAAGAAACCCTACAATATATATAATGTGTATCATGAAATGTTGATAATGGGAGAATATTTATCTAATAGAAATGAGGTGTGCTAACTTACTAAGGTAATAAAATACCATCCATATAACATTATCCCAATAGAGGTTTTAGGGATTAAAACAAAAATATATATTTATGTTCTTTTATTTAAATGTTGGTATGGGTAATGGATGAAATATCCCCTGAGACTTTTATATTTTAGCCTTAACATACTTACGTACCAAGCACCGAGATACAAACTATGTGATATCACTTTTCTTGTTTTACCACAGAAATTATTTTTTACATCTCTATACATATTCATACTTCATTAATGAATAGAGAATTAAGAGAAATGAACTTCCACTAACAAATCCTTCTTCTAATATGTTATGGATGAAACAAACACACCATTTCAGAACCTTATGATTTTATCTTGATCAAGGATAAAATCAAGAACCTTTGTAACATTATTTTGTAGTTCACATATTTAATCATTACTTAGATAGATGGTAGAACATTCATTTGGGAAGGATAATAAATTTACCATCCCTTCAGTATTTCTAGATCCACCCTTTTCAAATCAAGAAATATTGGGTCATTTCTAATAATCATCATGGAGAAGCTAGGATGATCTTTTTGACTCAAAGCTTTAGTGAAATTATTTTCATTTCTAGGGTGGTAATTTATTGAGAAGTCATAATCTATTATCATTTATAAGAATATTTTATGGTGCATGTTCAACTCGTTCTATATGAATATATATTTCAGACACTGATGATTAGTATGTATAACACACTATTCTCTATAGTGATAATTCATCTATATATTTTATTAAACAATTAGAGCAACTAACTCCAATTCATGAGTTGGGGTAATTTTTCTCAATAATATTAAATTATCATGATGCATAGAAAATAAACATATTATTATGCACATGAACACATCCCAATATCTTTATAGATGCATCACTGTATATTACAAACCCTTCTCCACTATAGGTTATGGTTAGAAAAAGTTTGATGACCATCCTTCTCTTTGATTTCTTGAACATTTCCTTACATTCAACTGTATGTAGGAACTTGGTAGCCTTCTAAGTTAACATTGTCAGAGTATTAGATTTTGAGGAGATATTATATACAACCCATTGATAATAACTAGCTAAACCCAGAATATTATGTGTCTCAGGAAATATGGTTTTTATAGTCCAACATTCAATAGCCTCTACCTTTGATGGATCTACTACTATACTATTTATGGATTTATATTTCCCAATAATGAATCCTTTTGTACCAAAGGTCACACTTTGAAAATGTTTCAAATAGATCGTCCTTCTATATTATATTAAGTATATTTATTAAGTGGTCATCATTCCCTTCATTACTCTTTTAATATATACAGATATCATCTATAAAGGCTACCAAAAAATGATTGAGGTAATATATAATGACATTATTCATCAAATACATGAATATTGTAAGAGAATATATAAGAAAAAAAAAGGAATCATTATACATTCATAGTGTAACACCCCAGGTAAATAAAGAATATGTCATTTTTATATTTATCCATATTTAAAATATTAATATTACTTTAAAGGGTACGCTATGCTCGATGGCGTACCCAATACGCAACAACGAGTTTCTTGGGAATCTTACGTTGCACTCTAATAATAAAGTAATATTATTTTAAATGGTAGTTAACGCCTAGCCATTGTAATGGCGGGAATATACAAAACTAACTACAAAATTATTATATATGTTTGTCAAATATTTTTACTTTTTACATTAAATGTTAGAGGATTAAAAATGTGAATGAATTCAATTTTTTAAGCGTAAACATTCTAATGTTCTTTAGAAGGTCGATTAACCGCCTTTTGATGGTGAACCTCTTTTAAATCCACTTTTTGAAAATTTTATGTGTTATACTTGACAAAATAAAACTCTTCTTTAGAATCGGGACATCAAAACTTACTTTGTGTAAATTTTTGGTATTTTTCTGATGAAGTTCATTCTTTTTAATGAATTGTGAAAAATGTTGTATTTTAGTTCAAAACCACTTTTTAATATAGTTTATTTATATGATTAGATTATATTTTGAATTGGTTTTAAAGATCAATTAGAATATATTTTTACAATTAAATCCAATTGTGGTCATTGAAATTAATTTCACTTTGAAATCGGACTTAAACTAGTATCAATCTTTTGATACTTATTGTTTCATAAAAACACGCTATTTGCTCTGACAGCGGGAATTAATTATTAAAATAATTAATGAAACTTATATGTTTTGAATTTTGTAAAATATACTTCATTTTTTAATTTGGAATATCAAATATAGCTTAGGGTGAAGTTTTGGTATTTTTCTGAAGAACTTCAATTTTTGATGAATAGTGAAACGACTAACTGGTACTTATAAAAACTGATTTTCCGTTTAAATGAAATTTTACCACCTCTGTGTTTTGAATTTCAAAAATCCGACATACATGGTTTTAATTAAGAAGTAAAATGTGGTTCAATGGAATTAAAATAATTGTTTGGTGAATAGTAGCTTTTATGTTTTTAATCACGATTAGAGGTAATTAGTGTAGTTTAAGGTAAAAATAATGTTTTAATAATATTAGATGAGATTGACACATATCCTACCCTTATTGGATGTGTCATGGCCGACCAAGACAATCCATGGGTCAACTTGGGGACCCCATGGAGCCACTATGGTTGGGAAATGACATAAATAACTTTTTATTTAATGTAAAAGTAAAAATGACACAAACATGAGTTGTTTTACTAAAAAAAATTTTACATGAGGTTATACAAGTCAGATTTTTGACTATAAATAGTAATTGGAAATATGAAACGATTTCCTACATCATGATATTTGTTTTATAATTTTTAGACATTAAATAAATAAAATTATTTATGGCATCATAATGATGTAGCGATTACCTCATTAATAAAAGATTTAAATGAAATGAAAAGATAATGTAAAATATATGACCTAAACAAGTCCAAAACCTATTTGATTGGTTTATTTAGAAACCTTATCACCTTATCCTCTAATTATTTCAATGTGGGACCTTTTAAATTCGAAACACATTTTCAAATAAAGTAACATTTCTTTAGTTTCCAAGAGTGCCCCTCCTCTCCTCTTATAAAAGGACCCCACCTCTACCTCCTTACCCACACTTCCAAAGCCTATAGCTCGGCCAACCCCTGCCAATTTTGTCTCTACACATCCCTCTATTACTCCTAGAAGCCTCACTTTGGGCAGAAGTCTTCCCAAGTAAGCCTTTGATCTCAAATCAAAAAGAGTTACCCGATATTAAGGTAATGTCTTCACTTGTGTTCTTTTGTTTTATTTTGCTTCTCCAACCCCCTAAACTCTTTTTATTAATTTATTTTGTAACAACTCCAGTATATTAAATATACTAGGCTGTTTTTATAAGAAGCATTCTAACTACACTTACACACACCTACATCAAATGGTTAAAGAACATACTGTTTCTGTGGATGGCGAATTTCTGCCTCACAAAACAATTATTGTTCAACACTCATATAACACCTTAAAAGGTGGCAATTAATATGTTAATATATTTAAATATGATATATAATATGTTTATGTTTCTGTATTTTTCTTTTGTGGCATACCTTTATGGTTTCCATTGTGGTTAAACACGATAATTTCATTTTAGGAAGTGCGGACTACCGCCCCCTCAAAGTGATTTGATTCGTTAATGCCATATGTGGGATGTATAAAGGATAGATTTAAATTTATTATATATGATTTATGTTACATATAAATTATGAATATAATTCTAGAATTAAAATATACATACCTCTCATTTGGTTTTAATTCCATTAATATGACATAGAAATGAAAGTATCATTCATGTGTACGTACGGATTACCGTCTCCATGAACGGTGCATTTCATTTATTAACTCTAAATGATTATGTAATATTATAAATACATGTATATTATGGATATATATGATATATATGATATCCAAATCATTAATATCATTCTGGATATAATGAATCTTTGACCACACAAACAACATGTAATTGTAAGACGTCCACTTTCGACTTAAGAATCAAATATCGACAAAAAAACATTATTAACATAAATGATTACATAATGTTTATAACATGGAAATAAGTGATATAAAAGGAATAATGAACTTGAAAATGGTTCTTAATAATGTTTAAATTAACTCATGTTTATTATTCAGGACGTTAAAGAACGATCGAGTCATGTTGGACCCGAGGTAAGGGATCCTACTCCTCTCTTTCTTTTTAAGTACACTCTTTTATGTAATTCCTTTTAAGCTCATCTTTATTGTGATTGGTATGTTCTTTAATATTACTCTTTCTGTAATTTTTATGTTCATATTATGAGAGACCCTATTCTCCCTCATCAATCCATTTTGGAAGTTTTGAGTGGCGCCGTTAGGCTGCCGAATTTTCGTAAGAGATCTAACCTCTCTCTTTCTTTTTAAGTACTCTCCTTTATGTCACATATTTTAAACTCCTCTTTGTTATGTTGGGGGATTTTCATTTATATTCCTCTTGCTAACTTTATGTTAATATGATGAGAGACCCTATTTTATCTCATCAATCCATTTTTTGTATGTTTTAAGTGGCGCTGTTAGGCTGCTGAGTTTTCGTAAGGGATTTTTCATCTCACTTTTATTCCCGTGAGATTTATTCTACATTTGCCACAATTTCCTTTGAGTGGTGTATGTACTACCCATTTTTTTTACTCATTGTGTAATATAATTTTATTTATGAGTATTTACATCAATTTTTTATTGTCCTTCTTTCACGGGGTGTATGTTTTGAAAGATACCCATGTCAGTAAGGGAACCTTTCACCCTCCTCTTTTTAAAAGACTTCTTTTGTTATGTATTTTAATTCACATAACATTATGTTGGGATATGTCCTTCTATATCCTTAGTGATTTAAATTTTATGTCCAAGTGATGAGATACCCATTTTATCTCTCATCAACTCATTTTCTGAATTTTGTAGCGACATCGTTAGGCTGTCAAATTTTTGCAAGGGAACTTCTTAACCCAATTTTGATTCTTTGGGATAAGCTTGTACTCCTTGAATATGTCATTATATGAATATGTGTGAATAACCTCTGATTGTTTTACACTTAATATCCACTTATATTTGGTGTATTAGTTTGTCACACATAATTATGTAATTGATTTATCCTTAATCCAAGGATATCGTCGTTGTATGGGACTTCGTCTCAATCTCCTTTCATTGAGGCATATTTTGTGTTATACACAACCTTATTTTATACGGTGTATAAACCCCTTGACTTTTACGTTTATCCGAAAGTAATCCTTTTTATACAAAGTGTTTTACTAAACGAAAAAAGGGGATGTTTTTGTCGTACGTATGTGGTGACAATGACTTCTCCGCCACCATGACCATTATTTGAGTTTCGGCTTCCTCTACAAGCCATACCTTTTTCTTAAAACAAAAAGAAATACCATGTTTTACTTTTCTATTATTTTGGTATTGAAAATGGTTTTCATAATGTTTTTATATTAATGTGTTGTATTGATATCTTGTCATTGAAAAGTGGAAATGTTATGTTTACTTTATGCATGTTTTATGTGATACGATTATGTTATGGTTCTTGGGCATTATTATGAAGACGGGTGGTTTTGTGATAAACTAAGGGTGGGTGAGCCTGATATAGCTCTCTAATGTGTTGGGTAACGTGAAGGGTTTAAAAGTTAAGGTTTCTCCGAAGAGATTTAGATAATATACTTTGATGGGTATTCCAAACGTAACCAAGAGGGTTACTCCCTGCATAAGAATGTTATGAATGCCTCAAGTTACCTTTATGTCTTGTGATTTATATGATTTTTTCGTGATTTTATGAGGTATGTTAATGTGCTTAAGTTTTATGGGTAATGTATGATTTCATTCTTATGTATAAATGTACTCATGTTTCCTTTCCATATTTTTATTTCCCTTACTGAGCTTTTTATGCTCATCCCATGTTTTTGAAATGTTTTTCACAGGTCAAGGGAAGGGTACATGATATGATGATAGTGTCAAGGAAGTGTCAAGAAAGAATTCATGTTTTATTTTAAATATGTTTCCGTTGATGGGAAAAATTAATATTATCTTTTTTGTAACCACTTTGTTTAAATGTGGAATGTAATGCAAGTTTTATGATCTAATTCTCTAAAACTCTAAACCTGAAAATATCCTCATTGTGTAATCTTGTAATAACTCAAGATTAAGTAAGGTTTAAGGCTGGGGCCTTATAGTTGGTATCAGAGGTCGGTTTAGATAAATTTAGAGGTTAGGGTATTCTCTAAGCCCAAGTGCCATTACCATAATGGTTAGGATTTCAGAAAGAGTCCTAGTTTTAGAAAAAGTGAATGAGTAAGTATATCTTAGTGTTTACCTTCCTCATTAGTACATGATGGTTTTGGTGATATACTCATACTGACATTTCTGTTTTTAGTGAATGGATGGATCTAGCAGGCACCAAAGAGACAAAAGGTTTGAAGGAAACTGTGGTGGTTCTTTGATTAAGATACTAGATAAAATGGGGGATTCAATGAGGAAACTCGTGGTTGTTATAAACAAACTATCAAGGAGTCATGATCAACCACTTGAACCTTGGTATGATCTGTAATGCATCATGTACAAGATGACCAATCGATGTGGACATTCATGTAATAATTATAAAGGTAACCATTAGAGTTTATATGATCATTACTTTTGAGGTAATTATGGGTAATTATATGTTATGATGGAAAATGAAAGGCATGAGATAAACTTGAGGTTAAAATATATTATGATCATCTTTTAAGATTTTATCTCCTTTTGGGGAATGTTTTAAGAATTATATAGTTTTGGAAAAAGGACAACACACAGACCGTGTGACAACTCGTCGTGTCGGACAATGCTTCGGTTATCGAACCAACAACCAATGTGCGACTGGTATTTATCGCCTACAAATAGACTACGTGAAGTCCCTGGTTAGTTTGACTGATTCTTTTTAGTTAGAAGATTTTATGAATTAATAGTAAGTTGATTTTGGGTTATCTATGGAAATTTATTAACCTACCATGGAGGATATGTGATTAGGTTAATTACTCTTCAATACGAGACTTTAAGAGCAACCGATGTTGTTTGGAGATAAATGTTACGATTTAACTTGGAGGACTATGTGACTAAATCCTTAAAATATTTGGAGTTTCAATCTTAGTTTGGTTTAATTTGAATAATTTTATGGACAAATTGTTTATCGAATGGTCCTTGTTGAACTTTGGGTTTTGTTGGACAAATTTTGGAGATTAAGAATAGATTTTCTTTTTATAAAGGGTTATCCTTTTCTGGATTATCTGATCTTTTACTAACCTTTTTGGTTTTGGTTTTGGTTAAAGTCTAAATACATGGAAAGTATATAGTTCTCTTTTGTGGATTAGGTGATTCTCTAGAAGTTGATTATTGTACTCTTAATGGGAAAAAGTCTTCCTAAATACTCGTCTTTTGGAGAAAATATGAGTTTGTGTAAGAAATCTAATAAAATTTAGAAGTCAACAAGATAAGTGATTTTGTTTCCTTATGAATAAATTCCTCAATAAAAAGAATCATCACACAAAAATGTTGTCTATTAACTTTTCCTACTGGGGAATCGAATACCATTTAACCCATCACAAGTTTGTGATTTTCTTATGGTTAACTTTCTCCTAAACATGTTTTCTATCACTCTCCATCAGAACATGACCCTATGTTTTCTCCTCCATGTCCATGTTTTCCTACATGAAATCCAAGTATGGTTTAACTCGGGTGACCTCTGTACTTCTCATTCTTTATTTTAAAGTGATTGTCTTACTAACTCTTGTTCCGATGTGGGACTTTCAAGGATGTTTCAGAGCCCAATTTTAAAATTGCGAGGATTCAATTCCCAAAAGGGGGGAAGGATGTAACACCCCAGGTAAATAAAGAATATGACATTTTTATATTTATCCATATTTTAAATATTAATATTACTTTAAAGGTGATTCTATGCTCGATAGCATACCCAATACGCATCAACGAGTTTCTTGGGAATCTTACGTCGCACTCTAATAATAAAATAATATTATTTTAAATGGTAGTTAACGCCTAGATGTTGTAATGGCGGGAATGAAAATAACTAACTACAAAATGATTATATATGTTTTTCAAATATTTTTACTTTTTACAATAAATGTTAGAGGATTAAAAATGTTAATAAATTCAATTTTTTAAGCGTAAACATTCTAATGTTCTTTAGAAGGTCGATTATCCGCCTTTTGATCGCGAACCACTTTTAAATCTACATTTTGACAATTTTATGTGCTATATTTGACAAAATAAAATTCTTCTTTAGAATCAGGACATCAAAATTTACTTTGTGTAAATTTTTTGTATTTTTCCGATGAAGTTCGTTCTTTTTAATGAATAGTGAAAAATGTTGTATTTTAGCTCCAAACCACTTTTTATTCTAATTTATTTATATGATTAGATTATATTTTGAATTGGTTTTAAAGTTCAATTAGAATATATTTTTACCATTAAATCAAATTGTGGTCATTGAAATTAATTTCACTTTGAAATCGGACTTAAACTAATGTCAATCATTTGATACTTATTGTTTCATAAAAACACGCTATTTGCTATGACAGCGGGAATTAATTATTAAATTAATTAATGCAACTTATATGTTTTGAATTTTGTAAAATAGACTTCATTTTTGAATTTGTAATATCAAATATATCTTAGGGTGAAGTTTTGGTATTTTTCTGAAGAACTTCAATTTTTGATAAATAGTGAAACCACTAACTGGTACTTATAAAAACTGATTTTCCGTTTAAATGAAAATTTACCACCTCTGTGTTTTGAATTTCAAAAATCTGACATACATGGTTGTCATTAAGAAGTAAAATGTGGTTCAATGGAATTAAAATAATTTTTTGGTGAATAGTAACTTTTAAGTTTTTAATCGCGATTAGAGGTAATTAGTGTAGTTCAAGGTAAAAATAATGTTATAATAATATGAGATGAGCTTGAAACATGTCCTACCCTTATTGGATGTATCATGGCCGACAAAGACAATCCTTGGGTCAACTTGGGGACCCCATGGAGCCACATTGGTTGGGAAATGACATAAATAACTTTTTATTTAATGTAAAAGTAAAAATGACACAAACATGAGTTGTTTTATTAAAACATTTTTTACATGGGGTTATACAAGCCAGATTTTTACTATAAATAGTCATTGGAAATATAAAACGATTTCCTACATAATTATATTTTTTTATAATTTTTAGACATTAAATAAATAAAATTATTTATGACATCATAATGATGGAGCGATTACCTCATTAATAAAGGATTTAAATAAAATGAAAAGATATTGTAAAATATATGATCTACACATGTCCAAAACCTATTGGATTGGTGGATTTGGAAACCTTATCACCTTATCCTAAAATTATATCAATTTGGGACCTTTTAAATCTAAAACTCATTTTCAAATAAAGTAACATTTCTTTACTTTCCAAGAGTGCCCCTCCTCTCCTCTTATAAAAGGCCCCCACCTCTACCTCCTTACCCACACTTCCAAAGCCTTTGGATCGGCCAACCCCTACCCATTTGTTCTCTCCACATCCCTCTATTAGTCCTAGAAGTCTCACCTTGTGCAGAAGTCTTCCCAAGGAAGCCTTTGAGCTCAAATCAAAAAGAGTTACCCGATTTTAAGGTAATGTCTTCACTTGTGTTCTTTTGTTTTATTTTGATTCTCCAACCCCCTAACATCTTTTTATTCGTTTCTTTTGTAACAAATACTGTATCTTAAATATACTAGGATGTTTTGATAAGAAGCATTCGAGCTAAACTTACACACACCTAGATCAAATTGTTAAAGAACATACTATTTCTGTGGATGGTGAATTTCTGCCTCACGAAACGATGATTGTTCAACACTCATATAACACCTTAAAAGGTGGCCATTAAGATGTAACTATATTTATATATGATATATAATATGTTTAGGTCTCTGTATTTTTCTTTTTTGGCATACCTTTATGGTTTCCATTGTGGCTAAACATGATAATTTCATTTTAGGAAGTGCGGACTACCGCCCCCTCAAAGTGATTTGATTCGTTAATGCCATATGTGGGATGTATAAAGGATGGATTTAAAGACATTATATATGATGTATGTTACATATAAATTATCAATATAATTCTGTAATTAAAATATACATACCTATCATTTGGTTTTAATTCCATTAATATGACATAGAAATGAAAGTAGCGTTCATGCGTACGTACGACTTACCGTCTCCATGAACGGTGCATTTCATTTATTACCTCTAAATGATTATGTAATATTATAAATACATTTATATTCTGGATATATATAATATATATGATATCCAAATCATTAATATCATTCTGGATATAATGAACCTTTGACCACACGAACAACATGTAATTGTAAGAAGTCCACTTTCGACTTAAGAACTAAATATCGACAAAAAACATTATTAACTTAAATGATTAAATAATGTTTATAACATTGAAATAAGTGATATAAAAGGAATAATTAACTTGAAAAAGGTTCTTAATAAAGTGTAAATTAACTAAAGTTTATTATTTAGGACGTTAAAGAACGATCGAGTCATGTCGGACCCAAGGTAAGGGATCCTACTCCTCTCTTTCTTTTTATGTACACTCTTTTATGTCATTCCTTTTAAGCTCATATTTCTTGTGATTGGTATGTTCTTTAATATTACTATTACTATAATTTTTTTTTCATATTATGAGAGAACCTATTCTCTCTCATCAATCAATTTTGGAAGCTTTGAGTGGCACCGTTAGGCTGCCGAATTTTCGTAAGAGATCTAACCTCTCTCTTTCTTTTTAAGTACTCTCCTTTATGTCACTTCTTTTAAGCTCCTCTTTGTTATGTTGGGGGATGTTATTTTATATTACTATTGTTTTAAACTTTATGTTAATATGATGAGAGATTCTATCTGATCTCATCAATCCATTTTTTGTATGCTTTAAGTGGCGTCGTTAGGCTGCCGAGTTTTCGTAAGGGATTTTTCATCTCACTTTTATTCCCCTAAGATTTATGCTACATTTTCCACAATTTCCTTTAAGTGGTGTATGTACTGCCCATTATTTTAGTCATTGTGTAATATACTTTTATTTATGAGTATTTACATCAATTTTGTATTGTCTTTCTTTCACGGGGTGTATGTTTCGATAGATACCCATGTCGGTAAGGGATCCTTTCACCCTCCTCTTTTTAAATACTTCTTTTGTTATGTCTTTTAATTCACATAACATTATGTTGGGATATGTCCTTATATATCCTTATTTATTTAAATTTTATGTCCAAGTGATGAGATACCCTTTTTATCTCTCATCAACTCATTTTCTGAATTTTGTAGCGACGCCGTTAGGCTGTCAAATTTCTGCAAGGGAACTTCTTAACCCAATTTTGATTCTTTAGGATAAGCTTTTACTCCTTGAATATGTCGTTATATGAATATGTGTGAATAAGATCTGATTTTTTTACACTTAATATCCACTTATATTTGGTGTATCAGTTTTTCACACATAATTATGTAATTCATTTATCCTTAATCCAAGGATACCGTCTTTGTATGGGACTTCGTCTCAATCTCCTTTCATTGAAGCATATTCTGTTTTATACACAACCTTATTTTATATGGTGTATAAACCCCTTGACTTTTACTTTTATCCGAAAGTAATCCTTTTTATACAAAGCGTTTTACTAAACGATAAAAGGGAATGTTTTTGTCGTACGTATGCGACGAAAACGACTTCTCCGCCGTCGTGGCCATTATTTGAGTTTCGGATTCCTCTACAAGCAATAATTTTTTTTTAAAGAAAAATAAATACCATGTTTTACTTTTATTTTATTTTGGTATTGAAAATGGTTTTCATAATGTTTTCATATCAATGTGTTGTATTGATATCTTGTGATTGAAAAGTGGAAATGTTATGTTTCCTTTATACATGTTTTATGTGATACGATTATGTTATGGTTCTTGGGCATTATTATGAAGACGGATGGTTCCGTGATAAACTAAGGGCGGGTGATCCCGATATAGCTCTCCAATGCATTGGGTAATGCGAAGGGGTTAAACATTAAGGTTTCTTCGAATATATTTATGGAATATACTGTGATGGGTATTCCAAACGTAACCAAGAGGGTTGCTCCCTACGTAAGAATGTTATGAATGCCTCAAGTTACCTTTATGTCTTATGATTTATATGATATATTCATGATTTTATGAGGTATGTTAAAGTGCTTATGTTTTATGGGTAAGGAATGATTTCATTCTTATGTATACATGTAATCATGTTTCCTTTCCATATTTTTATATCCCTTACTGAGCTTTTTATGCTCATCCCATGTTTTTGAAATGTTTCTTACAAGTCAAGGGAAGGGTACATGATATGATGATAGTGTCAAGGAAGTGTCAAGAAAGAATACATGTTTTATTTTAAATATGTTTCCGTTGATGGGAAAAATGAATACTATCTTTTATGTAACCACTTTTTTTAAATGTGGAATGTAATGAAAGTTTTATGATCTAATTATCTAAAACTCTAAATTTGAAAAGATCCTCAATGTGTAATCTTATAATAACTCAAGATTAATTAAGGTTTAAGGTTGGGGCCTTATAAATAGTTTCCATACCATGAAAGGAATGTCATCTCGGGTATATCCACATGCTTTCCCCTAAATCAATATTATCATGAATGTAGGTCAAAGCTCCATGAAGTTGATCAAACAAGTAATAAATATGGTGAAGATAATAATTTTTCTTTATTGTGATATTGTTCCACTCTATTTTAGTAATGAAGAGTCACATTGATCCATCATTCATTTTCAAAATGAGAACATGTTCACCCCAAGGTGACACACTTTCACAAATGAATCCCTCATCAAGTATTTCCTAGAGTTGATTCTTCAGTTATTTAAAATAAATTGGGGAAATTATATGGGGATTCTTTGAAATTATGGATAAACCAGGTATGTGTTATATCCAGAACTAAACTTCATTATCTAGTGGATGTTTAGGAAAATCTTTTGGGAGCACAAACCTAAATTCTAGAACAGTTGGTATATCATTGATATCAATTTTCTTATAATATATTTTAGACTAACCCATGTTCTTAATGGAAATTATGACCTCACTGACTAAAAATTACTTTTTTTTATTTTCCAGAAACTTTTAAGGAAAAAGTGAAAAACCATACATGACTTCAAAGGAAAGAAACATTAAATGCACCACGATACAGAAGCTGAAGAACAAACAACTCGTTCAAAGCTAAATATTGAATGTAATTACCATTGTATATTTATAATTATCATCACATCAGTAGATGATAGAAGGTTTTTTTTGAAACATCAAACATCACTTCCCTTCTATGAAAATTGATGTTATCTTTATTCATTGAAATAGAATCCATGAATAATACAACATCAAATTAAAAAAAGGAAGAATGACATGATTTTTAGGAAACACATTCCTATAAATTTCAATCTTAGAGGAATCATATTCTTGAGTTTAAATCATCATACCATTATGAATTATTATTCTAATTCCACATATAATCATTTGGGTTGAATCCTAATACCCAAAAAAAATCTATAGATATGAATGTGTGGGTAGATCTAGAATCGAATAAGATATTAGCTATTTTACAGTGGATGGTAAATGTACCTTTTTCTGCATAGTTATTACACCCCTTTTCAAAAAAAATGATCGTATGAGATCTAACCATTTCTCTTAGTTTAAGAGGATTCTGAAGACAATGGCCCTCTCTAAACCTCATGTTTGGGAATAGATTAGCATAATTTCCATTCACCTTAAACTTGAAGAGCTAAATTGGGGGAAATGCATTCTATGTAAATTTCCCTTTATAATCATAATTGGCCCACTTCTTCAAATATATTCATCAGTCAATATTCCAATGGAAATATTGTCTATAATTTAAAAATTTATTAAACCCCATAAGAAAATTCCTTCCTGGTTTCTTTCCACGCATTTTGAATAACTAAAGGCTAATATTCTTCCCTCCATGGTTTTTGGATTTCCTTTTGAACTTCATTTTCATTTTCAATTTAAAACCATGGTTTTGATATGTAATTCCAACCTCCATTTGAACATTGATTGAAAAATGAACAATCTCTTATTAGTTAGAAATTTCTTTTATATTTAAATCCCTTATGATACTTACTTTTAAGACACTAAAGAACAAATCTACATTACTTTTGGGTAGGATGATAATAGAAGAAGTATACCTCACAACTCATGTGAAATTTTCCTTGATGGTATCAAAATATTCATCACCTTTTTTCATTATATCAAGTAACTAATTTTCTATATTCATTCGAAGATAACTAAGAAAGTACTGATTTAAGAATAAGTTCTTTAACCCTTACCAATCCATCGATTATGTTTAAAATTGCTTCCTCTAATTTATTATTAGATTTCACCACAGGTCATCTTCACATTCTAAATGAAAATCATATAGAATTTATTTTTCATTTTTCAAACATTGGAGGGTGAGAAATAAATTTTCATTGGTACTGATCCATTGTTCAACCACATGTGGATCAGAACACACATAGAAATAGGGTTGAATATTCCTTTTGAAGGACTTAATAGAATGTTTTCCCTCTTTTTCGCATGTTCATGTAATCTATGATTAACATATTTTGAAATTAAGGAGATCATTAAAATTATATTTTACCTTAATATCTCCCATATAATTGGGTTTCCTAGGAAGAAAATGTTAACATTTTCCTTTGAAATCACTTTTAACAAAGTTCATTCGTGTTCCAGTCATTGAATAAAGCCGAAAACCATAGAGTAAGTGTCATTTTTCATCCTGGGAATCCATATAATCATGAAAATCCGCATCTAATATTTCAAAATTATAAAAAAACTACTTATATAAGTCACATGAGCTTTATCAGAGTTCAATCATATCCAAATTATATTAAACCATTCATCATGTTTCATGAAGAGTTTTAAAATTCCCAAATAAAATCCCCTAGGATTATCAAGAAATATGTGAAATAATGACCATTTTCATGCACCAAATCTCGATTGAGTCTCACTAAATATATTGTTTTTATGTTTTTTGACCCTTTATATATCTCTTCCAGTGCCACATCTAATTGTATAATACATATTGGAATGTATTGCTGGGAAACACTTTCTTTATCCTTTACCAAGATTTTATGTAATTTTCTAGTAATTTTCCTCATCATTAGAAATATCCTTAAGAATTTTTATACGGTTCACCTAAGGATTTATCATCCTAGTTCCCAATGGTAAACTACCCTTTTTATCGAATACCAACTATTATGACCCTCACTAAACATACATTATCATTACATCATTTTCACAGAATACATAAAACTTTACACAAATAGATTCATAATAACCATATTATTTTTGTTCCTTTTGACATTGAATAAATATTTGTAGTTCATAAGAAATGAATAATAAGGGAATAAAGATCTTAATCCATGAAATCATAACATTTAATAATGACATTGAATCAATGAAGACAAATAAACATATAATATCATTCCCTATAATTCATTGAGCATTGAAAAAAATTATCAGGTAACTTTATGTATGATACACCTATTGGGAGGGACACATCACCATATCTATTCGAAATCCTCTCCTTGAATGGGATTTGGTTTCCCCATATTCTTATTTTATATTTGGTTTCCCCATCATCGTATAGTGAATTAGTATTCCCTATCTTCAATTGTGGATCAATCTCGTCGACTTGATTCCCATAATTATCTTACAATATATAAACAATTAAATGATGTAGTTGATGGAGATATTGGTTCCACCCATAACATAATAATATCATATATACATGTTCCAAAAGATTGTAATGATTCATCATATCATGACCCATAAAAAGAGATGGGTTTCACAAACATCATACCATAACCTATGAAATGAAACGGGTATTGTAAACATGCAATCTTATCATAACATATGTAAAATATAAAGGGTTGAAAATTATTTCATCAATGAAAAGGCCTTGAAGAAAGTGGTATTAAAATGAATATGACACATGTAATTGAAATATGTTTCAAAAACATATGACCCATGGATGAGAAAAGGGTTTCATAACCATCATCCCTACAAAATATTAAACATTCATAAAAATAATATGAATGAAACCATTGGATGATTTTCCTAGAAATCCATGAGTTATAGTAATGGTGGTTATCATAGATGTAAAATAATTTGGGAATTCCTTTTTAAAAAATATCTTGATGAATATATACTTTTTGTTTTTAAAAACACCTTTTTAATATATTAACATTTTTAAAACATTTATTTTAAAAAATTGATTGAATACATATAAATTAAGCTCTAAAAACCATTTTAAAATTAAATCCTTTTCCATGAAAATGAGTTTTAAACAGCCTTTTAGAAACATGTTTGAATTTTTCCTTCAATACATTGTTATTGAATGAAATAGAGAACTGATCAAAGGGATAAATATTTTTTGGTTTTATTCAGAAAATATAATTAATTATATTCTTTACCAAAAATTGGAAGAATTATTACAATTATTTCATAAATCATGAATATCCCGATTAAAATAAAATTCATCAATGATCTTGAAATATGGATTGTAATATTTCATCAATGGAATAATATTCATAAATAAACCCGATAAACAATGAGATTTTTGTAATAAAGTCATAAAATTTGGTAACTTTGAATTAAAAACCCCATGTTTGAAAATGAAATAAAATGAAGCAAAAATATCAGGAAAATAAGGATATTTTTTATAAATTTTCTAAGGGCAGTGTATACACCTCATAGAAGAATATATATTCATGTAATGACATGTGTCTCAAAGAAGGAAAATGTAGACCAAATTTCATTATTGATTTTCTAACTTATGAAACATAAACCCCCTAAAAGAAATATAATAAAATGTAAATGTAAATAAAAATAAATTTAGGTATTATAAAATAGAATATAATCATGGTAATTATATACATTAGAAAAAAGAATCATGTGGTGAATAAGGCATAAATCTCATTGAAATACAAGCAAGACTAGAAACACTTTTACCATATTTATTTAATCTCTTCATAATAGTTCAGAAATTATATATAATAAATAAAAATTTTCTATATAAAAAATATGGAAGAAAATTATTTTATATATTAAAATTTATGACGTTATATAAACCTTTATTAAAAATAAAATTTTAACATTATTCTTGGGGTTAAATTTACATTATTTTTCATACATGTTTTTCCTTATTATTCTTAATCATTTGACGTAGATAATCTCATAAATAATTAATTTATTTAAATCCTGATGTATATATCATATTTACATATTAATTATATAAATATTGGTGGTAATATATATTATTTGTAAGTATAAAATGAAATAAACCATTCATAGAGATGGTAGGTCATACATATATATGGATGGTGTTTCCATGTTATTTTGATTTTGATGAAAAGAAAGTAAATTAAATATATGTTTATATGTATATATATTATAATTCTAATATAATTTTTATTTCATATAAATCATATAAATTTACCTAACCCATCCTTAATACATTTAGTGAAATATTAGAATAAATCACATCGCCTTGAGGAGGCAGTAATCCACACAAATTAAAATGAAGTTATCTTATTTATAAGAAAATTTATCATGAACATATATTTTAAATAATAATTTAAGAAGAATAATAAATCATAAATATCATATATAAAACATAAAAATATAATTTCAATCACAATTTCCTCTTATGAGAGGTGGAATAGAAAAATGAACAACATCATTTCATGAGGAGATAGTCTATCATACAGACTAATGGAAAGTTCCATACCTATTAGATGAAAGTGTGTGTAATTTTAAGTAGAAAACATAGAGTAAAAAATATCATAACATTTAGGGTTTTTATTTTTATATATAATAATGATATAGTAATATTTGAGGAGGGGGAGAATGAAAATAAATCAAAAGGGCTGGTGGAACGATGTTACCTCTTCTTTGGGTAACTCCTCTAGGATTTCACAAAAGGTATTTATTTATTGTATTTATACTAAAATGGAGGTATATAAGATGAATTTATTGATTTAGGGATGGTATTTGGGAATATTTGTCTGGAATCAATGGGATTGAGAGGTGTGAATATGTTTAAGTGGAGAGTGCCTTTTGTAATGGTTAAGGAGTGGTATTCTTGATATTTTTTGTAAAGAGATTTCCAACCACGTTTTTATAATCTCATGTAGCTCCAATAATAATTAAAATCATATAAAATTGATGATATTATATAAATACGATCATACATTGGATTTCTGACATTTTTCTAGGTCATTGTGAGCCTTATGTTTATGGTTTGTCCCTTTATTGGCTAGTTTTTGTCTTAATTGTTGTTATTAATTTTAATCACATTCACTAATACATTCGGTCAAAAACTAAGTTGAAGTTATTATATATTATATATTATTCAGATTCCAAACATTTAATCCATGTTTCCAAATTCAAATCATATAAATGGTAGAAAATAATTTAAATTTAATCTCATTGACGGGATGAAAAAACTAGTTTTTAATGTATACTTTTTAAAGGATTAACATGTTTTTACCTCTAATTACTATGTGAAACTGATTAAAATTACCAAAATAGGGTTAATTTATTTCCAATTTATCATATTAAACCTTATAACTAATTCAAAATATAATTAATAACTATATATTGTTTATATTTAAAAAAAGTATTGAATTTAAATTCAGTATTTTCACTATTTATCTAAAAAATGTTGATTTTCCAAAAAAAATCTCAAAAATACACCCTATGATAATTTTGAAATTATAATTTAAAACATTATTTTTATTTTATCAAATATATTATATAATGTGTATTAAAATTACTTTTATTATTGTTCACATTATGACAAGAAAAGATGCTCATTTAAGAAAATGGAATTTTCAAACATATAAAGACTCTACCAAAAATTACATGTGTTATTATGAATATGTGTTATTATTATAAAAAACTATAAATAGTATTTAAAAATTAGTTATTATTTTTGGTATTACTATGTTTATCGGCAAGGTTATAACTATCTCACTAAAATAATTACAAATAATGTTTTTTGTAGAAACATAGTGTTGTGTGTACCGTAAGCATAATAAGGTGTAGTTTAAAATAACATATAATTTAGTTTAATTTGAAATGAAAGAATTAAATTACAATTAATTAATTTGGGAAAATGATTTATAAGAACTCGGGCTATTAAATTATATTTAAGTATTTGATGAATGGATTCTTTATATTTCAACTCGGTCTGTTTTTGGTAGTCTTTATTGATGATATTATTATATATTCATAGATCAAGGAAGAACATGGAGGACACTTGAGAGTTATATTAATGAACATAAGTAGGGATAAACCATATGAATAATTAAAAATGTGTGAATTATAATGGAAAATGTTTTCATATTGTAGTCATATAATCTCAAGAAAGGGCATACCAGTAGATTCATTAAATATGGAAGCTATTGATAGATAGACCAGAACAACCACCATTACTAAGATCCATAGTTTTCTTGTTTTATTTGGATATTATAAATGGTTTTTAGATAAATTCTCCAAAATACTTGATAATGTCCCAATATTAATGTACATAGATATTACCTCACTTTCTTAGAATATTTCATACCTTATACTAACAAACACAAAATGAAAATATTAGTATAGAAACATTAGATGCATGGAATACAAACTTCTAGTTAATAGAGTGATCTAATATGTTCCACAAAATGATACTTCCTCTTATTATTCTTATCTTTAAAGTATCTTTACAACATGGGGAAATAAAACATATCAAAATACTCAGATCAGATGCCCATTAATGGTAAACGGAATGATATATCAATTATAAAATACTAATAAATCATAATTATATAAACATAATATTTGAAATTCATATCATGTATATAAAATTTCACGATATCATGTCATGGAATAAATCATAGATGTTTATAAATAATAAAATGACATATTCCATGAGAGCAAACATAAGAAATGAAATTGTGCATACACCAAAGAATATAAAATAATTTTAATATTATTCAATTCTAATTTCTATGACCATCATAGCAGAAAAATACCTTTATTGAGCTGTGATCACTCCTTATTATTCCCCTATTTTACTGAAATGTGTTTATACTAATTCAATTCATGTATTATTGAAGTGAGATTAATCAAATTATAGTATTGTATTACTAAAATTAGGTCACATCCAATTTGGTCATTTTTATCATATGAGATATTAATCATTAACAAATGAATCGGAGGGATATATAGGCCAACCCATCATATAATTAAAACCATACATATGTGTGACAAAGGAAAAAAATCATATAATAACTCACAAAATGATATGAGTTTCATAAAAATTATTTCATAACATAATCATTGAAGGGAAGAATAATTCATAAACATAAATCAACCATAATCATAAAATATTCATATTAAAATAAAAATAATTTAATCAGATAATATCCCCAATTAAATATATGTAACATAACATAGTGATTTCATAGATAGAATATTATTTTTAGAGATCACTAGAAATAATTCCTGAGTTATACATCTATTCCATTATGGAAAAATATTTTTAAATCAAAAATATCGTATAAACAAATTTTCATTGAAAGTATCCATTATAAATAATTTATATTGAACATTGAAAAACATTTTAAAGGCCGATTAAATTACCTTTCCTAGAAAATTAATAAAAGTTAATATAAAAATTTGAAAACACTATTGAAAACACTTTTTTGAATTAAAACAGGTTTCTGTCCGAAGAGAGAATAAATTTAAATGAAACATAGAATTTGTTAAAAATAATTAAATTCATAAAACAAAAAAAGAATAATATAATTTTATACAAATCGTAAAATATTTTAGGTACATAATATAACATGTTTCTCAAAGTAGGAAAATCGAGGCCAAATTCCAATACTAATTTTTTTATCTTTTGATGCATAAAACCATCAAAAAAAGAGATAATGAAATGAATATTTAAATATCCATAATTTTCTTGAATAATAATCATAAAATACATTCAAGGATAGTATATAACCCACAAAAATTAAATGAGTAGTGTATAAGGAATTTTTCCCACAAAAATAAAGGTGAGGAAAAATCCATTACCATATGTCATGAATTCATTCATATACATTAGAACATAATGTATAATAAATATAAGTATATTATAAATATACCACATAAAGATATTAATGTATATTACCATATATTATTTAACTATGACTTTTTATTACTTGATTATTAATTATTTCGTGTTAAACACATGTTTTTTATAACTGCTTTGTTTTTCGTTCATGTTTTGAGTAATAATCCTTGGTCCTCTTACATACATTATGATTCACACAACTATAGAAAGACGTAAATGACATAGATATCATATATATATATATATATTCATAATATATGTATTCATGGTGAATCCAAAAAGTTATATATATCAAATAAAATATACCATTCATGGAGATGATAGGTCGTATGTACACATAAACACTCTTTCTAGTTTCTAGGAATTTTAATAGAAGGAAAAAATATTATAAATTTTCATTAATGAATAATTTTTATTTCATATATATCATATATATACATGAAATTCACTCTTATTAACATATATGTGAAATATAGATGAAAATCGAATCACATCGCATCATGGAGATGGTAAGTCATACATACGCATATGAGACATTATCATTTTCAAAAGGATTCTGTGGTAAAAAAGGTATATGAGATATTATTAGTTAAGAAGAATTATTATTTCATTAATATAATATATTAATATTAATCCCATCTTTATTTCAACTCATAAAATATGGTGATGGAAAATGAACTATATCACTACAAGGAGACAGTATACCGTAGGTTTCCACATGCAATACATTCATTTCATTATCGATGAGAAATTGGATATATAGTTGTTTTTTCTTAAAAATAATAATATATTAGAATATTTAGAATGAGGAATGTTATTATTTTATGATTTATATCATATATTTAAAGGAGGTATAAATGTGTAGAACATGAGAGTGATCAGTTAGAGCGATTACCTCTTATTCGGAATGACTCATTTAGATACCCTTTGAAGGACTCTAGTATTATACTTTTGAAATGACCTAAATCTCTAGAATGTGTATATGTATGTTGATAATATAATTTGGAATTGTTTTTTCATGATATAAATCCCATTTTTGATATGAATAAGTGAGGAATGAGGTTCCCTTTAATAATTGAGTAGAGGGGAACTTTTGGTATTTCAAACAATATTAACATATCATAAATTTAGTTTCAACCCAAATACCTCATAATGTATATGGACTTCAATATTATATGAGATAATGTTTTAATATAATAAAAAACTATTTTTAGGTATGTTTTTAATTTATTATAAACCTTATCATATTGATTAACCCGTAACTCGTTCAGCTTTTAACAATGGTAAAAAAATCATTAATATTAAAAAAATTAATTTTTTTATTATATTGTTTAAATTGTCTAGAAATATTAAATTTATAAAATTTTAGATCATATCATAATTTTTTTTTTATTTTTTAAATATTTTTTATTTTTAAATAATTTCATAATATATTATTTTAATAATATAACATTACTGTCAATTTAAACACGATTTATTATATTGACATGAATAAAATTTTAAAAGAAAGACAAATTATAATAAATTATTTAATACAACCCTCATATTTCTCAATTACATTAAACATTCAAGGATCACTTTAATTGATTCAAATTATATTAAATTTATTATTTTTAATATCATTTATTTTATTTTTCCATCTGTTGAATAATTACTATATCATAATTCTGTAGTTATTTTTAGAAATTATTTATTCCCAAAAACATAAATAAATTATTATGATTAAATTTATTTATTTATATTTCAATGAAATATTTATAGTCGAACATATCTTCTGTAAAATTATATATTAAATATGTTATAGTTCATAAAATCATCAATGTGAAAACT
Source organism: Viscum album (assembly GCA_963277665.1). Classification (NCBI taxonomy): domain Eukaryota; kingdom Viridiplantae; phylum Streptophyta; class Magnoliopsida; order Santalales; family Viscaceae; genus Viscum; species Viscum album. The sequence continues at coordinate 734,145,748 of OY728155.1, forward strand.
TCAACTTTACATTAAATAACATAATATAAATGTCATAATATGTTCCATATGGATCCAAATGGTCATTAATTCTCACCATGTTTGTTTATGGTCGATATATACTCAATAAATATGATTTAGTAAGGTATTTTGGTGTTTAATTGGTTTTTATCATTTTAATTAATTTCATTTTATTTATTTCTCATCTGCTTACACAAGCACTACATCACTGTTTCATCAAAATTAAAGGTAACTATCACATATAAAAATTAATAATATTTTAATATTTTAAAAATAAATAATTTAATATTAACTTAACAATTTATATTCGTTAATAACCAAAAAAATTTCCTAGGTTGATAATTAATAAATATTTTAGACAAAGAAAGTGACTTTTTTGTCTTTTTGATTTAGCTAATATTTAAGTCGTTTTATGGGAAAATATCCATTAAGAAACATAATTAATATTTTTATCTTAATGGTAAAATTAAATTCATCCAATAAATTTTATTCATGTGTTTGAGACATTTTATAGTATTTTTAATTTATTTTTAAAATAAATTACCCACGTTACCATTAACTGTGGTTACAAAATGCACTGTGGCAACAATTAAAAAATAAATAAAAGGGACATATTCACTAAATTTAGAACTACTATATTTAAATATGGTATCATTTTTTACAAATTCAAACCATAAAATTCATTGAATTTAAATTTAAATTAAACAGGTAAAACACCTTGAAATACAGTTTTTTGATAATTTTTTTAAAAAAACGTGAAATGTTTTAAAATAAATTAATTTATCAAAAACCTTTACAAAAAATATAATTACATTACATTGAATAAAAATTAACTAATTAAAATTTTAAACTAATTAAAAACAAAATTTACCCCTGCATATACTTTAAAAGAAAATACAGTTTTTAATAAAATTCAGTATTTTTACTGCTCATCAAAACATGAAACTTCTCATAAACTAACAATATTTCTCCTATTGTAAAATTTTATATCATTATTCCAAAAAAGAAATTTATTTTGAAACATAACAAATATTTAAGTTTGAAAAAATATATTTTTTATAAGTGCACCATAAACTGGAGAAAAAATATTCTTTTTTGAAAAATACATCTTCTATTTGTAAAATTGTATTTGGTCTTATATCTGGTATAGAAAAAACATTAGATTAATGTATACAATAAGGTTTAATATTTATATATTTATATATAATATAATCAAACCATTTTTATTTTTCTATTTATTTTTATAAAAAAAACTCTTTCACATTTAAATTTTCGTTCATAAAAACATTTTCTTTTATTAATTGGTCAAAGAATTATAAATATCTGTGTAAAACGTAATTTAATAATTCATTTAATAATATTAAAACATTATTTTATAATAGATCTGTCATAATTTACTTGTATAAATAGTTACAATAATTAAATGATGCTTCGTATAAACTCAGTGTTGCATGTAATGAAATCTTTTCCGAGGTTGTGTGTAGTGCAAGATTAACAGGATGTAGCATGTTATAAATTATAAAATAATCATATTACTTTAAAATATATTTAATAAAAAAATTAATTCTATTACATTATAGCCCCTTAATTTCTCCCTCAAAATTCATATGGGTTATCAATAGATTAACATAAGAAATTTTCTTTCATAGAAACCCAAATTATAAAAACAAATGAACAAATTCATTATAAAAATGTAATGTTTGAAAATTGATGGTTACAAAAAAGTAAATAATAATTATATTTCCAAATAAGATAATATAGTTGTAAACTAAAAACATGGACATGAAAGATAAATCTAACTATGAAGGTCTGATAGAGCGTGATAGAGAACAAAGACATAAATTTGCCCTTATTTAAGGTATCATTTGATTAATAGGAAAAGAACGTATTAGGATAACATTTTTTGTCTCAAGATCCCATCCCTGTAACGCCTGATACTTTTATGAGAAATATTTTGTTTTTATCAAAGGAATCCTTCACTAAACACAACACTATCTTGGCTTGCTTTACACGCAACCACAACCTTCCTCAATAGCTTGCGTCATACACAATACCGAGTTTCACTAAACAATGATATGCTATTAAAATATTCATAAAACTAGCCGTTATGAATAGTAATAACCACATTTAAAAATTTTATAATTTTTTTTTCATAATGGACTTCATTTTTGGACTCGGAATATCGAAATTTGCCTAGGGTGAAATTTTGGTATTTTTCTGAAAACTTTCAATTTTTGATGAATAGTGAAACCACTAAGTGAGAGTAAAAAAAAACTGAATTTTTCATAAAACATAATTTTACCGCTTCTGTGAGTGGAATTTCGAAAATCCGAGAGACACAGTTAATATCAAGGACTGAATTGCAGTTTAATGAGATGAAAATATTTTTTGGTGAATAGTAACTGTTTACCTTTTTTACCACCGTTAAAAGTAAATAGGGTAATTAAGGGTAAAAGTGTTATTATTATTACCCTAAGACATGTCCTAATTCTATTGGATAAGTGAAATTCGAGCAAAAACAACCTTAGGAATAAAATATGACCATTTAGGCCCACTTGGATTAGATTAGGACATTTATTATTAATTTATTTAAAGAAGGGCTAAAATAGTTAAAATCAATGTTTAATAAGTAAATAATTTTTAATATGGGGTTATGCATAAGATAAATAAAACTATAAATATTCAATAGAAATATAAACAAATTTCCTACATAATGGTATTTTATTTGTAATTTTTAGACATTAAATAATTTAATTTATTTATGACACAACGATGATGCAGTAATTATCTTATTAATGAATTATTGACATAATTGATGTTATAAATACCCAAATAAATGTAATTTGAGACTTTTTATGAATTAAAATAATATTATAGGTTACTATGACATGTTATTATTGATTTATGTAACTTGTTTCGAACTAATAATAATGTTATAATTTTCAAAAAAATCAATTACTAAATAGTGTCAAAATTGACATAAAATAGTTTTTAAAACAAATATTTTATTATTAATTGTTAATTTTCTCATAAAAATATAAGGTTCTGCAAAATGACTTAGATAAGGTTATATATATTAATAATAAACAACATGGGGTTCTTTTGGCTTGATATAGTAAGTTTATTAACCTTATAGTGTAAGAAAACAAGAAGACACGGTAAAAAGTTTAATTGTCTAACTTAAAGTTAAATCTAAATGATAAGGTTAAATTTGACACCTAAACTTGTCTAAATTCTATTGGATTATAGGATTTAGACCCCTACCCACCTTATATTCTAAATATATCAATTTTGAGCTATTAACACTGAATTTGACTTTATAATAAAATAATATTTTTAGTTATTCCAAAGGTGCCCCTCTCCTCCCCTATAAAAGGGCACCTCCTCCCTCTCTTCCGCACACCACTTTGAGCCTTCATGCTCGGCCAAACCCTGCAAATTTATTCTCTCCACTCCCCTAGAGACATCATAGAGGTCCTGGTTTTCTTTAAAGACCAATTTTAGTGCCCTAAAAGGAGGTCTCAAAGAAGCGCTTCAAAGAAGAGGTAATGTCTGTTACCGATTCTTTCATCTTTATTTCTTCTTCCACTTCTTATTCTTTAGTTGTTTCGTTATTAAGTAATAACATCAGTATCACTCATATACTGATATGTTATTATAAGTATGAAACAACCCTATTTCACCATCTATCCATCCTACGGAAAATGAAATCACCGCGCGTGCGTACGTACGGAATACCATCTCCACGCTGTGGTGTAATCTATTTTCCACCACCACCTTACTTGGATGGGTATAATGGTGTAAATAATGACTATATATTATTATTTTAAAGTTATATTTATTCTGAAATAGTATATATACACTCCAATACAATTCCACAATCATGGGAACGATATCCTCGCTCGTGCGTACGTACGGAATACCGTCTCCACGATGTGATGCGACTCGTTCTACATGATCTTCATTGCATAATGATTATATAAATGAATTGAATGAATTTATATGATATATAGTACACTAATACCATTCTGGAAATGAGGTATCTATAACCTAAAAAGAAAAATAAGAATTTATTCGACAAAACACGTATAAGAACAAAAAGTAATAAACACCCGAATAACAAGTATTAATGAAATATTACTAATAAGAAGCTAAAAATATGACAATATATGATGTCATAAAAATAAGTATGATTATGGAAGAAGTCAATAACATTATTTAAATCATTATACAGGAGGTTCAGACACTTACGAAGCAAATTGGACCTAAGGTAAGGGAAAATATCACAATCTCATTTTTATCCAAGATTGTTTATACTTTTGTATTTACTGGGGTGTATTTTATCATCCACATACATGTTCCCTCAATATGTAATATTTTTTACACCCACCTAAAATTGTTTAAATCCAATTTTACCCTTCGGTGAGTTTTTAGTAAAAGATAAGAAAGGAATCTTTTGTCGTTTTTCGTACGAGGTACTTTTTGACTTTTCTGACAAAAGTATGAGAAGAATTTTTTTTAACTAGTATGGAATGAATGGATTTTTATAATATTATTTCCAAGAAGAATCCTTTACAAGTTTTCATGTTTATTTATAATCAACTTATTTTAGTTTAGAATTGTATGACATGTTAATAAAGGAAAAGTGTTTTTGAAGTAGAAAGGATATTTTCCTCAAGAATGGAGTTCAAGTGTTTTATCAAATTTATTTTCCATATAATATAATATAGGGTTCTTTTTCTATCCCTATTATTACATTGATTTGATTTTTTTGTGATGGAATTATTTTTATGAATTCCTTTATTTTATATGAATTGTTTTATGATGTCATGATCCCATTTTTATGACATGGGTTATGCAATGATGTATGATTTATGATTTCATGGGACACATAAGAATGATATCATTATGAGATGGGTGGGACATATATCTCCCTCCAATTAATTGGGTAAAGATTTTATATCTCATGAGATAGACATGGCTGGAACGGCAGGTTAAACCGGTTCAGTAAAACATGACTGAAATGAGGAGTGAACTCAGTTCAGAAATGGACTTTGTCCTCTAAGATAGTCTTGGCAATGAGTCTTGACTAATAAGAAATGATTCTTTGTGATTATGTGTGCATGACACAAAGTTTAATGTTTTAAGTTATGATTATTGGGAATTCATTTCACTACTATGATTTATCTCATGTTATGAAATTATGCTCTCTTTTGCAGGTTAAGATTTCCAAAATGTTATGTTCTTATGAATATGATGTGATTAATATTTCTTTTGTTTACCCTTAGTGAGCATTTGAGCTCACCCTTTTGTATGTTTTCATTCCCCAGGTCAGGAAGAAGGTTATTAAGTAAGATATTACAAAAGGGACTATAGATATGATGAAATAAATGGGAGATAGTGTAGACGCTTTATGAACCAGTTGTTTATGTTTCCCAGTTTCTAAAGACACTATACCTATACGGTCCTTTCCTGGTTTTGTTATATGTTGTAATAAGTGTGCTTCAATTTTGAAGTAATAACAATTTATGTAAAGTATGGCTCGTTATGGTTGGTATCAGAGGAAAGGTATAGTCAACCATTGGAAACTAGGATGTGAAAGCCTTAGTAAGAACCCTAAGGATAAGTCTAAGCATAGAACACAATCTTAGTGTTTTAGAAATGGCCATGAAAAACCTTGGATAAGACCTTAAGTGTGAAATTTTATTCTTTATTATGTGGTTTTCCTATTATAATTAGTGTGTTGTACCTCTCATACCCCTCGTGGTTTGATTTTCATGATCACAATCACTCACTTTTTATCTAATCCTATTTCAAGTGTTTTTGGATGATAGGAATCATTTCAGGTTGCCAAGGAATTGGGCCAAGAAGGCCAAGAAGGCAAAAAGCCTAAAATGGACTGAAATTCAGTCCACCGGCCAACCGGTGGCTTCACCACCGGCCAGCCGATGGACCCTGGACAGAAGGCTGAGCCACTGCCTCAGCACCGGCCAACCGGTGGCCTCAGCACCGGCTAGCCGGTGGCACCCAGCCAGCACAGTGGTTGCTACTGCCTCAGCACTGGCCAACCGGTGGCCTCCTCACCGGCCAGCCGGTGGAGCCTGAGCCCGAGCCCTCCTCCATTTTGCACACACCGGCCAACCGGTGGCTCAGTACCGGTCAGCCGGTGGAGCCAGTCAAACTAGCCGTTGGGCTTTTGACCAGCCTGTCCACTTGGCTCCCAATGGCTCCAAAGCCCTTTCCAACGGCTCCGAAGGCCTCTAACGGCCATATGAGGGTTCCCCCTCTATAAATAAAGGACCTTGAACCCCCGGAAGCCCAAGGAACATATCCGGAACTATTGTGAAGCCAACAGACACATTTTCCATCATTTGGCGAACCTCCGGCGGATTCCTCCAAGGGAACCCCACTTGCTCCAACACACTTCCACATCCAAGGAGCACCTCCAAAGAAGCTTGGGAGCGCCCTTCATCAGCTCCATCAATCCATTGGCGCCCAAGACTTCCTCATTACGGGTTTTATTGTTTTATTTATTTTGAGCATCATTTTGGGTTTGTGCCTAAAAACCCCATCTCTTTCTCTCATCCTTTCTTTTGGGTTTTCACATCACCTTTAAGGTTTGAAGAGGTTGGTCAAGCCTTTCCTTTAAAAGGCTTGTGACATAGGTGAGCTAGCCTTCACCTGTAAGAAGGCTAGTGGGTTCTTGCTCAACCAATTAAAAGCAAGTGGGTTCTTGCATAACCACTAAAAGAAAGCTGTAATAGGTTCTAGACTACCTGTAAAGTCTAGTGGGTTTCTTGCTAAAACCATTAAAAAGCAAGCGGTAGTAAATCTCTCAACGGTTGAGTTGGGAGCGGAGACATAGGCCGAGTTTTAGGCCGAACTCCGTTATCAAGTTGTGTGTTTTGCCTCATTTATTTCCGCTGCACTTTCACTTTGATTTTAATTTGTTAATCATTTTTTAAAAGGCAATTCACCCCCCCTCTTTCCATCACTTCCTTTCTTTCTCCACCCAACAATTGATATCAGAGGAAAAATTTGAGTAATACCCTCACCGGTTTCAAATTCAAGATCCATTGTGATGGCTTCAACCTCTTTCGCCCCCGAAGGCTATTCTTTGGGTCGTGCTCCATTTTTTGATGGAACTGACTACACTTATTGGAAAACCCGCATGACCACTTTTCTTAAAAGCATTGGTTATACTATTTTTAAAATTGTCATGCATGGTTATTCTCTTTCCTCTCCCGATGAATCCAAAGGGACCCCCGAAGACATTGCAAATTTTGAGCTTGATGGAAAAGCCATGAATGCTCTTCATTGTGGGCTAGACCGTAATGAATTTTATCGTATTTCTACTTGCTCATCTTCTCATGATATCTGGAATCTTTTAGAAGTAACCCATGAATGTACTAAAGGCGATGACAAGCCCGATTGCCCTCTCAAAAAGAAAAAGGCCAAGCAAAAGGAGAAGAAGAAGGCTTTCAAGGCCACATGGAGTGATAGCTCCACATCATCCTCCTCCTCCTCCTCGAGCGACAACGGTAACAAATTCCTAATGGCATTCCATGAGGTAACCTCTTCCGACTCCTCCTCCTCTTGTTCTTCAAATTCAAATTCTTTAAATCATTTGTCTTATGAGGATCTCCAACATGCGAGAGATCAATTGGAGGAAGGTTTTCACGAACTTTCTTCCAAATTTGTTGCTTTAAAAAAGAATTTCAAAAAACTCTCTTCCGAAAAGGAAGAACTTCTCAAAGAAAAGGAGGAGTTGTCCCTCAAAATCAAAAACCTTCCCGATGTTGATTCCATGGAATCAACCATCAAAGATTTAAGGGAATCCCTTGCCAAGTTCACCCAAGGGGAACAAAATCTGACCAAACTACTAGGTTCTCAACGTGTATCTAGAACCACCGAAGGGCTTGGCTATTCCAAGCAAGATTCCTCTTCCCATGCACCCACTATTTTTGTAATGGGGAGCGCTCAATTTAAATTTTGCAATTATTGTAAAAAACCCGGGCACTTAATCTATGAGTGCAATTGCAAAAATGCCCGGTATGGAAGGCCCAAAACTATTTTCTTCAATGATGAATTTTATAGGAGAAGACCCGCCACTAGACAAGTATGGATTGAAAAATCCCTCTTAGCGAGTCTCTTCGGACCAAAATTTGTCTCGGTTTCAAAAACCTCTCCCCAGTGATTTGTTGTTTTTATTTAGGGGGAGTTAGGATCGTTTTAGTCTTTTTACTTTCAATTCAAACTTTCATTTTCAACTCTTGGTATCAAATTTTTCAATTCAATTTTTTCAATTCAATTTTTCATTTCAAAACTTTCAATTCAAACTTTCAATTTCAAATTAATCCCTTTTTACTTCAATTTCAAATTTTTTATTCAAAACTTTCAATTCAAATTTCAAAAATTTCAAATGGTTTAAAATCCCTTTTTCCCTCAATCAAGTTTTATGCCCCATGCAATTTTGATAATCACAAAGGGGGAGAAATCCTTGGTTTATTGGGGGAGAAATCCTTTAAAGCATGCTTTTCATTTCATTTTCTACTTTACTTGTTTTGGTGATTGTGATCATAAAAATAGGGGGAGATTGTTGTACCTCTCGTACCCCTCGTGGTTTGATTTTCATGATCACAATCACTCACTTTTTATCTAATCCTCTTTCAAGTGTTTTTGGATGATAGGAATCATTTCAGGTTGCCAAGGAATTGGGCCAAGAAGGCCAAGAAGGCAAAAAGCCTAAAATGGACTGAAATTCAGTCCACCGGCCAACCGGTGGCTTCACCACCGGCCAGCCGATGGACCCTGGACAGAAGGCTGAGCCACTGCCTCAGCACCGGCCAACCGGTGGCCTCAGCACCGGCCAGCCGGTGGCACCCAGCCAGCACAGTGGTTGCTACTGCCTCAGCACTGGCCAACCGGTGGCCTCCTCACCGGCCAGCCGGTGGAGCCTGAGCCCGATCCCTCCTCCATTTTGCACACACCGGCCAACCGGTGGCTCAGTACCGGTCAGCCGGTGGAGCCAGTCAAACTAGCCGTTGGGCTTTTGACCAGCCTGTCCACTTGGCTCCCAACGGCTCCAAAGCCCTTTCCAACGGCTCCGAAGGCCTCTAACGGCCATATGAGGCTTCCCCCTCTATAAGTAAAGGACCTTGAACCCCCGGAAGCCCAAGGAACATAGCCGGAACTATTGTGAAGCCAACAGACACATTTTCCATCATTTGGCGAACCTCCGGCAGATTCCTCCAAGGGAACCCCACTTGCTCCAACACACTTCCACATCCAAGGAGCACCTCCAAAGAAGCTTGGGAGCGCCCTTCATCAGCTCCATCAATCCATTGGCGCCCTAGACTTCCTCATTATGGGTTTTATTGTTTTATTTATTTTGAGCATCATTTTGGGTTTGTGCCTACAAACCCCATCTCTTTCTCTCATCCTTTCTTTTGGGTTTTCACATCACCTTTAAGGTGTGAAGAGGTTGGTCAAGCCTTTCCTTTAAAAGTCTTGTGACATAGGTTAGCTAGCCTTCACCTTTAAGAAGGCTAGTGGGTTCTTGCTCAACCAATTAAAAGAATGTGGGTTCTTGCATAACCACTAAAAGCAAGCTGTAATAGGTTCTAGACTACCTGTAAAGTCTAGTGGGTTTCTTGCTAAAACCATTAAAAAGCAAGCGGTAGTAAATCTCTCAACGGTTGAGTTGGGAGCAGAGACGTAGGTCGGGTTTTAGGCCGAACTCCGTTATCAAGTTGTGTGTTTTGCCTCATTTATTTCCGCTGCACTTTCACTTTGATTTTAATTTGTTAATAATTTTTTAAAAGGCAATTCACCCCCCCTCTTGCCATCACTTCCTTTCTTTCTCCGCCCAACAGTTTTCCTATTATAATTAGTGTTCCTCACACTATTATTCTTGGTTTTAGTCAATGGCTGGAACCCGAAGGAACCGTGTTAATGCGGAATGCAACGGGAAATGAAATGATTGCCCCCTTGAGCAACCAAACGTTATGGGAGCTGGAATGAAAAATCTTGTAGCCATGCTCACACAACTTTCTCAAGCTTTGAATCATGCAGGACTTCCAAACGAGCAAAAGAAGGAGCAACATTCTGTTGAATCCTTCATGAGGCAGCGTCCGCCTTCATTCAGCGGGTCTACTGATCCATTAATTGCTGAAAAATGGATCAGTACTACTGAAAATATATTTTCAGTTATTCAATGTTCTGAACATGATAAAGTCATCCTAGAAGTGTATCGTTTGGAAGGAGATTCTGATCAATGGTGGAATCTTATTAAGAATACGAGGCAAAGGGATGAAATTGAGTCCATGGAATGGGATGAGTTCAAGAAATTATTTTTCAATAAGTACTTCCCTTGTATTCTCCAAACAAATATGGAGAAAGAGTTTCTTGATTTAAAGAAAAAGGATGATGAATATGTTGATACCTATGAAGCAAATTTTACAAGACATGCAAGGTACGCTTCTGGTATTATTATCCAACCTGAGAGTAAGATCAATCGATTCTTTAGTGTCTTAAAACCAAGTCTTCGAAGGGCATTAGCCATAAGGGACTTCAATAGCTACGAGGAAATCATTTGACGTGCTCTGAAAGTCGAGATGGATATTGGAGTAACCCATCAGTCATATGGGTTTGATAAGAAGAGGAAAATGGAATTCAACGGAAAATCTAAAGAGAACACTGAAAAGAATATGAGTTTTCCCTTATGCTCAAAGTGTGGAAATAAACATGGAAGGAGTTGTCTTAAAGGGACATGTAAATGTTTCAAATGTGGAAAGGAAGGTCATCGAGCATTTTAATGCCGCAATGATGGGTAGAAGATGTCTAATGATGCAAACAAAGGAAGGGACACACAGAATGAACCTACTAGACTTCAATGTTTCAAGTGCAAGGAGATGGGGAATTATTCCAATAAATGCCCTAATCCAAGGGTTGTTGATGATGATCGACATCAACAAAATCTTAAGGCTAAAGACAAAGGAAATTCACATGCAATTTCTATCAGCGATGTGGAGTACGATAACGATTTGGTGAAAGGTAAACTTACCATCCACTCTAAAGTAGAAAATGTTTTATTTGATTCCGGATCCACCCACTCTTTTATTTATGAATATTTTTCTAAGGGTATCATCGTATTACCTCAATAATTAGATGTTGAGTTAGCTGTGACAACACCTAATGGCACAACAGTTGCATCAGAAGTTTATAATTCTTCCCCGATTGAAGTTTGTGGGAAAGTGCTTCCTGCAAATCTTGTGATCCTTCCTATAGTGGAATTTGATGTGATTCTTGGAATGGATTGGCTTTCATTATATGGAGCTCATATCAATTTCCAAATAAGGGAAGTCACATTTCATATTCCAGATCAATCTATGAATGTATATCTATGCAAGGATGAACATAACCTTCCAGTGGAAATTTATTCCATCTTATGGGTCTTCATTCCACTAAATGAGGGTTATTTTTCTCAAATGTTTGGTGAGAAACTCACGATTAGGAATATTCCCATTGTACGGGAGTTTGAAGATGTCTTTCCGGAGGAATTGCCGGGTCTTCCACCAAATCGTGAAGTTGAGTTTTCAATAGAACTCATACCGGGTGCTTTTCCTATTTCAAAGACACCTTATAGAATGACCCCAATTGAGTTGCAGGAATTGAAGAAGCAACTCCAAGAGAATCTTGATAATGGATTCATACGCCCTAGTGCGTCACCTTGGGGAGAACCTGTTCTATTTGTTAAGAAGAAATATGGATCAATGAGACTCTGCATTGATTATCGAGAACTTAACAAGATCACTATCAATGTAACGCCCCAACCCTAGTTACCCAGTGTCGGTGCATTATTACATAACATTGGCATGATCACAAGAAAGATCAAATCTCGAAAGAACGATTGGTTTAGTAGCCTTGGAAACACTAGATATATTCATAAGTTTTACATTACATCATAAAATGAAAAACTACTACAACAACATAACGTCTCCATAATTCACACTCATATCCCCACATAATATCCCTGCAGGTCATTCATAATTTACTTCTTCACTTCCTGGGAAAAATAAAACATAGAACAGGGGTGAGCTCAAATGCCCAGTAAGGATAACAATATAGCGGAAACTTTCATAAATAAGAATAAACATTTAAGGCAATGTATAACTAAAACAAAATCCTTTCAAAATTGAACTTTAAACATTGTATGGCATAAATAAAATGAAATAATGCCATTTACTCATTCACATGGATATTCTACTAATCGAATAATCACATGCAAAATCACTAACCACTTTCATAATGTTGGAATGCATAATGCCAGACTATCATAACCACATAGACAAGGCCTCGTGCCAAGACTACAAATAAGATTTTGTCAAGGCCTGGTGCCAAGACACTAGTTTGTCTTATGAGACCTACCGATGCATTGAGGAGCTATAGCAGGCTCCACCCGTCACATATTAAGTCCAATGCATTCCCATATGAAAAGGTTTAAACATAACATAAACATTCGTATTAAAACTAGCATACGAAATTTCAATAATTTCACCATAAACTATGAATGGTATAAAAATAGCACATCCACAGTCAAAAATATCACAAAACCTTCAATACAATATAGAAGTTTTGTATCATAATAAATCAACTTCAAATAAGCATAAAATCTATGAAAGGATGTTGACATAGATGAAATCAAAACACTTTTTAGAGAAATATCTCTTTCTATTTTGAAATCATTTAAGAGCCATATAAAATAAAACATTTTCTTGAAAATATTTTTATAATCTTGTAAGGAAAGCTTTGAATATTTTAAAACGGCAGAAAATAACCGCACCCGCCGTATAAGTTAAAAAAAAACATTCTTACCTTAATTCTGTCGAAAAGGATAACAAGGAACTTTTTTTGAAAACGACAGAAAGATTCCTTTTATAAAAAGTAAAACAAGGGTATAAATGACTTTAACCCATATTATTGTAAAAAAATTTTGAAATACATTTTGAAGAAACATGGATGTGGATGATAACGAGATCCCAGTAGATTATTACGTATAAACAACCTCGGATAATGAAGAGATTGTGAAATAACCCTTACCTTGTACTTTTCCTTGGTTGGGGTAGGTTAACCTCCTGTATAATGGTGAAATAAGTTTTATTAAATTATACAATAATCATATATATTAATATGATATCATATATGATCTTTTAATATTGATTTGATAATAATACCTTAGTATTATCGTTGTTTCGGGTGTTAACTTACTTGTTTTCTTTTATATGTTTTGTTACGTAAGCCATGTTTGTAATGAATAGGTTGTATATTATTCATATCCAGAATGATATCAAGTCCTTAAACATCATTTTTAAATCATCAAATGATAATTATACTTGAATGGATACGATGGAGAATGAATCTTATCGCGTTCGTGGAGACGGTAGTCCGTACGTACCCACGAGCGACAATATCATTCTTTTGATATTAAAATAATATATAAATGGATGTTATATCATATATACAGAATAATTAAAATGTTATATTTATTATTTACATGAGTTACACATCATTATTATACCCATCCAAATAATAATATATTGAATAACAATTACACCACGACGTGGAGACGGTAAGCCGTACGTACGCACGTATGGTGACATGTTATTCAAAGGGTGGATAGAATACTGAATATGGTTGTACCATATTTATAATAACATCAAATTATATGTGATATACTGGAGTTATTATTTTATAATGGTGCCAACAAAGGAAGAATAAGTGGAAGAAGAAATGAACTTGGAAAAGGGTGGTGAAATCATTACCTCTTCTTCGGGTTCTTCCTTTTGATTTGATCAAAAGGGCTCCTTAGGTTGGCTTTCGGATCAAACTAAGGCCTCTAGGTTGTAGTGAGGGAAGTTGGGAGAGTATTTGGGCAGAGTTTGGCCGAACAAAAAGGCTATTAAGGTGTGAAGAAATGAGAAGTAGGAGTTCCCTTTTATAAGAGGGGTGAGGGGCACCTTTGGAAAAGATAGAAATATTAATTTATAATAAATTCATATTCGGTTTCTAATGGCTCCAAAGTTGATTATTCAAAGGTTAAGGTGGGTATGGGTCGAAAACAACTCAACCAATAGATTTTAGACAGGTTTGGGTACTTATATTAACCTTATATTTAAGTATTAACTCTAAGTTAATTAGTTTCACTTTTACAATGTCTCTTTGTATTTTTATATAATATGGTTAATAAAATTACTATATACATCCAAGAGACCCCCAAGAGGTCCATTAATGATGAACCTATCATGATATAAGTCTCTTTTCCGAACCTTAGATTTTTAGGAATTTAATATCAGTTAATAATATAATATTTGTTTTAAGAACTCTTTTATGTCAATTTTGACACTATTCAATAGTTGATTTTTTTGAAACTCATAACAGATTGATTACTTCGAACAAAGTAAATTAAATCAATCCTCATATATCATATTATCCTATAAAATTAGTTTAATTCATTAAAAGTTTCATATTATATTTATTTGGGTATTTATAATATCAATTAATTTAATTTTTCACAATTTTAGTAATTACTACATCATCATTGTGTCATACATAAAATAAATTATTTAATGTCTAAAAATTATAAATAAAATATCATTATGTATGATATCGTTTTATCTTTCTAATTAATGTTTATAATCTAAAATCCAACATATATAAACCTATGTAAAAATTTTTTTTATAAAAGATATATGCTTGTGTCATTTTTGTATTCATTTTAACTTAATTAAAAACAAATGTCCCTATCACCTACAAGTGGCACCATGGGGTCCCAAAATAGACCCAAATACGCCTATGGTCGAACATGTATCAACCAATAAGGCTAGGATACGTTTTAGGATAATTTAGTACTATTATAATATTATTTTTTAACCCTTATTTACCGGATTTACCCTTAACCATGGTAAATAAAATATTTACCACAGTAATTATTCAAAATGTCTAAAAATAAAAGTTACCTATTTACAAAATTTGAACATCCTGATTCCAAATATGGAATCCATTTTTCTAAATTCAAAACACAGAAGTGGCAGAAATTAATTTAAAATTAATTCTCGCTGTCAAAACAAAAAGCGTGTTTTTAAGAGATAATAACTATCAAAAGATTGACACTTGTTTATGTTCGGTTTAATTGTAAAATTATGTCCAATGACCAAAATTATATTAAATGGTAAAAATATATTCTAAATATACTTTAAAACCACTCAAATTCATAATTTATCACTATTAATTATTTTGATTAAAAAAGTTTTTTTTAATTAAAATTCAGTAATTTTCACTATTCATCAAAATATGAAAGTTGTCGAAAAAGTACCAAAATTTCACCTTTGGATAAATTCGATATTCCGAATCCAAAAATGAAGTCCATTTTGAAATATAAAATATATATAATTTCAAAAATTAGGTATTACTATTCATAACGGCTAGTTTGATTGGTTATGGTGTGTTAGAACTCGGTGTTGCGTACAACACACGCTATCACATTATTCAAAGAGAAGCGTACCGTAGAAGCATGGGGTGTTACATTCTCCCCTCCTTAAAATAATTTTGTCCTCGAAATTTATAGAATACTTCCGCATGAAAGGACTCGGGTGGTTCTTCATCATAAGTTCCTCAGGTTCCCACGTTGCCTCTTCCATCTTATGGTTTCTCCACAAAACTTTTACCAGACGCGTCGTCCGGTTTCTCAGTACTTGTTCTCTCGTATCAAGAATCCTGACGGGCTCTTCACAATAGTAAAGATCGGGTTCCAGTTCTTATTCCTCATAGGTGAGTACATGCATTGGGTCAGGCATGTATTTCCTCAACAGAGATACGTGGAACACATCGTGAACTTTGGAGAGACTTGGCGGCATTGCCAATCGGTAAGCAACATCCCCAATTCATTTTAGAATTTCGAAAGGTCCGATGTACCTGGGACTCAATTTACCTTTCTTACCAAAACGTATGGCTCCCTTCCATGGGGATACCTTCAGGAAAACATGATCACCGACTTGAAATTCCAAATCCTTCCTTCGATTATCGGCATAGCTCTTTTGCCTACTTTGAGCTGCTTTGATGTGATTTTGGATTACTTTCACCTTTTCCACCGTTTCCTCCACCAGTTCTGGGCCTACAAGTTTTCTTTCACCAACGTCATCCCAACAGGTTGGTGTACGACATCTCTTTCCGTATAACGCTTCATATGGTGCCATCTGAATACTCGAATGGAAGCTATTGTTATAGGAAAATTCTATGAGAGGTAAGTATTGATCCTGCATACCCTGAAAGTCAAGTGAGCAAGATCTCAACATGTCTTCTAGGGTTTTAATAGTCTGTTCTGATTGTCCATCTGTCTGAGGGTGGTAAGAAGTGCTCAAAAGAAGTTCAGTATCCAGGGATTTCTGAAGACTTTTCCAAAATCTTGAAGTAAAATGGGGATCAAGATCAGAAACAATTGATAGGGGTACTCCATGAAGTCTCACAACTTCCTTAATATATAGTCTTTCTAGACGTTCCAGGGGTAGATCTTCTCTTATAGCAAGAAAATGTGCTGACTTGGTAAGATGATCAACAATAATCCATATTGCATCGTTCCTTCTAGGAGTCTTTGGTAGCCCCATGACAAAGTCCATCGTAATATTGTACCATTTCCACTCCGGTATGGGAAGAGGTTGCATGACTCCTCCAGGCTATTGCCTTCCAGCTTTCACTTGTTGACAAACCATACATCTTGACACAAAATCAGCAATCTCCCTCTTCATGTTGTCCCACCAAAAATGTTCCTTCAAATCTCTATATATTTTGGTGCTCCCAGGGTGTATAGAGAAATTGGAACTATGAGCATCATCCAGCAATTCCCTTTTTAGATCAGGTATATCAGGAACACAAAGTCTCTTCCCAAATTTCAAAATTCCATCCGCATACACAAAGTCTCTCAATATCCCATCATTCACAACTTTAATCTTCTTTTTAAATTCTTCATCATCGGTCTGAGAACTCTTAATCCTTTCTAGTAAAGATGGTTTGGCAACCATTTGAAAAAGAATTGATGTTTCACCTTCCCTGGTTATTCCCATGTCCATCTTCACTAGATCCATGAAAATTGGATCCCTTTCAATTCTCATATTGTTCAAAACTCCATGGTCTTTTCTACTCAAAGCATCTGCGACCTTGTTTGCTTTCCCCGGGTGGTAGTGTATCGTGCAATCATAATCCTTGAGTAATTCAAGCCATCTCCTTTGCCTCATGTTGAGTTCTTTTTGTGAGAAAATATACTTCAAACTCTTGTGATCAGTATAAATCTCACATTTTTCACCATAGAGGTAGTGCCTCCATATCTTCAAAGCAAAGATCACAGCTGCTAACTCAAGATCATGAGTAGGATAGTTTTGTTCGGGAATTTTCAACTTTCGTGATGCATAGGCAATAACTCTATCATTCTGCATAAGGACACAACCAAGTCCTTTCTTTGATGCATCACTATAAATAACGAACCCATCATTCCCCGATGGTAGAGTCAATATAAGAGCATTGACTAATATTCTCTTCAGTTCTTTGAAACATTCTTCACACTCTTTTGTCCAAACAAATTTAACCCCTTTACGTGTGAGCTTCATTAATGGGTTAGCCAATCGGGCAAAATTCTGGACGAAACGTCGATAATAACCTGCAAAACCAATAAAACTACGTACCTCAGTTATACTCATAGGTGCTGGCCATTCTTGGATTGCCTTGGTCTTAGAAGGATCAACCGAGATTCCATCTTTAGAGACAATATGGCCACGAAAAGAAATCTCATGAAGCCAGAATTCACACATGCTAAAATTTCCATTTAATTCATGTCTTCTTAGAGTCTTCAAGATAATGCGCAAGTGATTTTCATGATTTTCGTAGCTTTTGGAGTATACCAAAATATCATCAATAAATACCACCATAAATTCATCGAGATACTCCTTGAAAACTCTATTCATCAGATCCATGAATACAGAGGGTGCATTAGTCAATCCAAATGGCATTACAGTAAACTCGTAATGCCCGTACCTGGTTCGAAATGCTGTCTTCGGAATGTATTCCTTCTTCACACACAACTGATGGTATCCAGATCGAAGGTCAATCGTTGAAAAGTATTCAGCTCCATGCAGTTGGTCAAATAAATCGTCAATGCGAGGTAGGGGATACTTGTTCTTTATTGTTATAGCATTGATCTCCCTGTAGTCGATACATAACCTCATAGATCCATCATTCTTTTTAACAAAAAGAACAGGGGCTCCCCATGGAGAAACACTAGGGCGAATAAATCCTTTATTACTCAATTCCTCTAGTTGTTTCTTTAGTTCAACTAATTCTACAGTGGACATTCTATAAGGGGTATTCGATATAGGCCTTGATCCAGGAATCAAATCAACGGAAAACTCAACTTCTCGTTCTGGAGGATGTCCAGGTAAATCTTCCGGAAATACATCTACAAATTCTTTCACAATAGGTACATCCTCTATTTGAACATTCCTTTCCTCACCCACAGTTATTTTATACTCTTCCTCCCCAATAATTGAATTTAGTTGAGCTATTGAGGGTGGATCTAAATAAGAATTAGGTGGTGACGATTCTTCTCTAAAGATATGGTGTTCCTTATCATTATCATCAAGAATCGTAACCTCTTTCTTCTTATAATAAATCTTCACAGCATAGTCCGAAAGCCAGTCCATACCGAGGATTATGTCAAACTCAATCATAGGTATGACGATGAGATCAGCAAATAACGAACATTTATGTGCTCTAATGGGGACTGATTCACAAAACTTTGTTGCAATGATACTTCCCTTAGGAGTTTTAACTGACAACTCCCTTGTTAAATCAAATTGGAAATATCTAATTTTCTTAGCAAACTGGGAAGATATGAAACAATGCGATGATCCAGAATCAAATAATGCATTTGCTAAACTTGAGGAAACCATTAAATTACCTGCCACCACGTCTTTCGGAGCTTCTACCTCAGCAGTACTGATAGCATAAGCTTGGCCTTGATCCCTTTGCCTTTTCTACGGTAATTTCTCCTGACGCTTAGGACATTCATTTGCATAATGTCCCATCTCCCTGCAATTTTATCACTGAACGTTGGTGGCTTACTTCTTCACTTTGCAATCACGAGCTTGGTGGCCTTTTTCACCACACTTGTAACAGACTCCCATTCCCTTCAAGCAAGTACCGTGGTGTTTCTTCCCACATTTACCACAGGATGGATATTCAACCTTTCCTTTATTCCCCTTATTTCCATTCCCAGATTGATCAGCAGGCCTATTCTTCTCTTGCTTTTCTTTAAAGTCATAAGACTTAGAGAATTCCTTTTCGGTCTTGATAGCACATGAGACAATGTCTTCGTACGATGAAAAGGATTGTGAGACTAATGCTCGACGGAGAAATGGTTTTAACCCATCAAAGAAACAATCAATCTTACTTCTTGGGTTACGTATATAATCTCTATCATACCATTCTAACCTTGTAAAGTTAGCCTCATACTTTGTGACATTCTCATCCTACTTCTATCTCAAACTCCAAAATTGCCATTCCATATATGCTCGATGGTCGCGAGGAAAATATTTTTCTAAAAACAGATCTTTGAACTCCCTCCATTCCATATTTGATACTTTATCATCTTCCTTCGTATTTTGAATCAATGACCACCATTGATCAGCATCTCCAGTGAGGCGGTAAACTGTCATGATAACTTTTTCCCTTTCATTACTCCCCAAAGCCTGAAATATTTTCTCTAGGGAAAATATCCATTGCTCAGCTACTAAGGGATTTGTACTCCCATTGAACGTTGGTGGTTGTTGCCTCATGAATCGATCTAACATTGATCCTCCACGCTGTGGATCAGGGTGCTCCATACAGGTAAGGTTATTATTCATAACTTGAGTGAGTTGTCCCAGTATGGTGATTAGATGATCGACACCAGTTGCATCACCAGCCCCACTATAATTATCTTGAGCAGGAGGGCAATCCCTACATGGAGTTCATGCATTGATACGGTTCCCATTTCTTCCACTAGGCTCCATTTCTAAACAATGGCATAAACTAGATCAGTTTATGAATCAAAATACATAATCCCATACTTATAAAACACTTAACATAAATTGAACTATTTATGGATATAATCCATAATCATAAGAATGTTTTCTTTGAGGAAATATATACTCATAATCCCTTCAAAATGATTTGTAATGAAAATGAGAGTTATCCTAAGCATATCCCCCAGGAGTGTCGTAACCAAGAGTGCATCAAGGCCCATTGTCGTGCACCAGTTCCCGTTCGAGTCTAGCTCAAAGCGGTGTTTTCGGGTTTTACCCTTAGGTACATCTGTGCCAGAGCCGCCTCTACCTGCTCGTATCCAGACAGGGATGTATTGCTCGGAAAACTCACAAAATCTCTACAATACCAAAATTCTAGGAAGTTCTTCTATACTAATCCTCAAAGTTCATATTAGGTCTACGTGCTCTAATCAGAGTTTATCTAAATCTTGTTTCCAAGGTTTGTACTAAACTTCCTCTGATACCAATTGTAATGCCCCGACCCTAGTTACCCAGAGTCGGTGCATTATTACATAACATTGGCATGATCACAAGAAAGATCAAATCTCGAAAGACCGATTGGTTTAATAGCCTTGGAAACACTAGATATATTCATAAGTTTTACATTACATCATAAAATGAAAAACTACTACAACAACATAATGCCTCCATAATTCACACTCATATCCCCACATAATATCCCTATAGGTCATTCATAATTTACTTCTTCACTTCCTGGGAAAAATAAAACATAGAAAAGGGGTGAGCTCAAATTCCCAGTAAGGATAACAATATAGCGGAAACTTTCATAAATAAGAATAAACATTTAAGGCAATGTATAACTAAAACAAAAGCCTTTCAAACTTGAACTTTCAACATTGTATTGCATAAATAAAATTAAATAATTCCATTTACTCATTCACATGGATATTCTACTAATCGAATAATCACATGCAAAATCACTAACCACTTTCATAATGTTGGAATGCATAATGCCAGACTATCATAACCACATAGCCAAGGCCTCGTGCCAAGACTACAAATAAGATTTTGTCAAGGCCTTGTTCCAAGACACTAGTTTGTCTCATGAGACCTACCGATGCATCGAGGAGCTATAGCGGGCTCCACCCGTCACATATTAAGTCCAATGCATTCCCATATGAAAAGGTTTAAACATAACATAAACATTCGTATTAAAACTAGCATACGAAATGTCAATAATTTCACCATAAACTATGAATGGTATAAAAATAGCACATCCATAGTCAAACATATCACAAAACCTTCAATACAATATAGAAGTTTTGTATCATAATAAATCAACTTCAAATAAGCGTAAAATCTATCAAAGGATGTTGACATAGATGAAATCAAAACACTTTTTAGAGAAATATCTCTTTCTATTTTTGAAATCATTTAAGAGCCATATAAAATAAAACATTTTCTAGAAAATATTCTTATAAGCTTGTAAGGAAAGCTTTGAATATTTTATAACGGCAGAAAATAACCGCACCCGCTGTATAAGTTAAAAAAAACATTCTTACCTTAATTCTGTCGAAAAGGTTAAAAAGGACCTTGTTTTGAAAACGACGGAAAGATTCCTTTTATAAAAAGTAAAACAATGGTATAAATGACTTTAACCCATATTATTGTAAAAATGTTTTGAAATACATTTTGAAGAAACATGGATGTGGATTATAACGAGATCCTAGTAGATTATTACGTATAAACAACCTCGGATAATGAAGAGATTGTGAAATAACCCTTACCTTGTACTTTTCCTTGGTTGGGGTAGGTTAACCTCCTGTATAATGGTGAAATAATTGTTATTAAATTATACAACAATCATTTATATTAATATGATATCATATATGATCTTTTAATATTGATTTGATAATAATATCTTAGTATCATCGTTGTTTCGGGTGTTAACTTACTTGTTTTCTTTTATATGTTTTGTTACGTAAGCCATGTTTGTAATGAATAGGTTGTATATTATTCATATCCAAAATGATATCATGTCCTTAAACATCATTTTTAAATCACCAAATGATAATTATACTTGAATGGATACGATGGAGAATGAATCTTATCGCGTTCGTGGAGACGGTAGTCCGTACGTACGCACGAGCGACAATATCATTCTTTTGATATTAAAATAATATATAAATGGATGTTATAACATATATACAGAATAATTAACATGTTATATTTATTATTTACATGATTTACACATCATTATTATACCCATCCAAATAATAATATATTGAATAACAATTACACCACGACGTGGAGACGGTAAGCTGTACGTACGCACGTATGGTGACATGTTATTCAAAGGGTGGATAGAATACTGAATATGGTTGTACCATATTTATAATAACATCACAATATATGTGAGATACTGGAGTTATTATTTTAGAATGGTAACAACAAAGGAAGAAGAAGTGGAAGAAGAAATGAACTTGGAAAAGGGTGGTGAAATCATTACCTCTTCTTCGGGTTCTTCCTTTTGATTTGATCAAAAGGGATCCTTAGGTTGGCTTTCGGATCAAACTAAGGCCTCGTGGTTGTAGTGAGGGAAGTTGGGAGAGTATTTGGGTAGAGTTTGGACGAACCAAAAGGCTTTGAAGGTGTGAAGAAATGAGAAGGATGAGTGCCCTTTTATAAGAGGGGTGAGGGGCACCTTTGGAAAAGATAGAAATATTAATTTATAATAAATTCATATTCGGTTTCTAATGGCTAAAAAGTTTATTATTCAAAGGTAAAGGTGAGTATGGGTCCCAAACAACTCAACCAATAGAATTTAGACAGGTGTGGGTACTTATATTAACCTTATCTTTAAGTATTAACTCTAAGTTAATTAGTTTCACTTTTACAATGTATCTTTGTATTTTTATATAATATGGTTAATAAACTTACTATATACATCCAAGAGACCTCCAAGTGGTCCATTAATTATGAATCTATCGTGATATAAGTCTCTTGGCTGAACCTTAGATTTTTAAGAATTTAATATCAATTAATAATATAATATTTTTTTTAAGAACTCTTTTATGTCAATTTTGACACTATTCAATAGTTGATTTTTTTAAAACTCATAACAGATTGATTAATTCGAACAAAGTAAATTAAATAAGTCCTCATATATCATATTATCCTAGAAAATTAGTTTAATTCATTCAAAGTTTCATATTATATTTATTTGGGTATTTATAATATCAATTAATTTAATTTTTCACTATTTTAGTAATTACTGCATCATCATTGTGTCATAAATAAAATAAATTATTTAATGTCTAAAAATTATAAATAAAATATAATTATGTAGGAAATATTTTTATATTTCTAATGAATATTTATAATCTAAAATCCAACATATATAACCCTATGTAAAAATTGTTTTGCTAAAAGATATATGCTTGTGTCATTTTTGTATTCATTTTAACTTAATTAAAACAAATGTCCCTATCACCAACAAGTGGCACCATGGGGTCCCAAAATCGACCCAAAGATGCCTATGGTCGAACATGTATCAACCAATAAGGCTAGTACACGTTTTAGGGTAATTTAGTATTATTATAATATTATTGTTTAACCCTTATTTACCGGATTTACCCTTAACCATGGTAAATAAAATATTTACCGCAGTAATTATTCAAAATGTCTAAAAATAAAAGTTAACTATTTACAAAATTTGAACATCCTGATTCCAAATATGGAATCCATTTTTCTAAATTCAAAACACAGAAGTGGCAGAAATTAATTTAAAATTAATTCCCGCTGTCAAAACAAAAAGCGTGTTTTTAAGAGATAATAACTATCTAAAGATTGACACTTGTTTGTGTTCGGTTTAATTGTAAACTTATGTCCAATGGCCAACATTATATTAAATGGTAAAAATATATTATAAATATACTTTAAAACCACTCAAATTCATAATTTATCACTATTAATTATTTTGATTAAAAAAGTTGTTTTTAATTAAAATTTAGTAATTTTCACTATTCATCAAAATATGAAAGTTATCCGAAAAGTACCAAAATTTCACCTTAGGATAAATTCGATATTCCGAATCCAAAAATGAAGTCCATTTTGAAATATAAAATATATATAATTTCAAAAATTAGGTATTACTATTCATAACGGCTAGTTTGATTGGTTATGGTGTGTTAGAACTCGGTGTTGCGTACAACACACACTATCACATTATTCAAAGAGAAGCGTACCGTAGAAGCATGGGGTGTTAAAATCAAGAAAAAATATACTCTCCCACGCATTGATGACTTATTTGACCAACTATGCTGAGCTCAATACTTTTACAAGATTGATCTTTGTTCAGGGTATCATCAATTAAGGTTCAAAAGGGAAGATATACCAAAGACGACTTTCCGTACAAGGTATGGACACTATGAATTTATAGTGATGCCATTTAGTCTTACTAATGACCCTGCTATCTTTATGTATCTGATAAATATAGTCTTTAGAGACTATCTTGATCAATTTGTGGTAGTCTTTATAGACGATATTCTTGTCTATTCAAAGATCAAGGAAAAACATGAAGATCACTTGAAAATTATATTGAAGACCCTAAGAAAGGAGAAGATTTATGCCAAATTTACCAAGTGTGAATTTTGGCTTCAAAGAGTTTCATTTTTGGGTCACATAATCTCAAAATATGGGATATCTGTGGATCTAGAAAAAACAGAGGTTATCGAAAGATGGTCGAGACCAAAAACAGTAACTGAGATCCGATGTTTTCTTGGTTTGGCTGGATATTATCGATGTTTTGTGAATGATTTTTCACGATTATCTAATCCACTCACCAGGTTGACTCGAAAAGGAGTTAAGTTTTTTTGGAAGGAGTAATATGAAGAGAATTTCAAAGAGTTGAAAAGAAGGTTATCTAGTGCACCTATGCTCACACTGCCTTGTAGTGGATAAAGGTTTGTGATCTACAGTGATGCATCCAAGAAGGGGCTGGGGTGTGTTCTTATGAAAAATTATATGGTGATAGCTTATGCCTCACGATAGTTGAAAATCCTTGAGCAAAATTACCCAACACATTATTTAGAGTTAGCTGTGGTAATCTTTGCATTAAAGATTTGGAGGCATTATCTTTATGGAGAAAGGTGTGACATTTATACTGATCATAAATTTTAAAGTATATTTTCACACAAAAGGAGCTGAATATGCGCCAAAGAAGATGGTTGGAGCTGATTAAGGATTACGACTGCTCAATTCATTACCACCCTGGGAAAGCAAACAAGGTGGCATATGCATTAAATCAACAAGACCATTCCAGTTTATCCATGATGAGGATCACAAAAGATTCAATGTTTAGGGATTTACAAAGGATGGATCTTGGAATTATAATGGAAGGGGGAAAATCGTATCTTTCTCAAATTAATGTTCAACCATATATACATGTGAAGATTAAAGAGGAACAGAAAGAATATGTTGAGTTACAAAAGAAGGTGAGAAATGTTCCTGAATTCAACCTTGATTGTGATGGGATAATAAAGTTCAAGAGTCGGGTTTGTGTTCCTCCCATCCCCGAATTAATGAAGGAGCTGCTGGATGAGGCTCACTGTTCTTCATTCTCTATTCATCCTGGAATCACGAAGATGTATAGGGACCTGAAAGAGTACTTCTGGTGGGATGGCATGAAAAGAGATGTTGCTGAATATGTCTCTCGATGCTTGGTTTGTCAGCAAGTTAAAGCTAAGAGACAGAAGTCTAAGGGGATGTTACAACCATTACCCATACCCGAATGGAAATGGGAAAACATCACTATAGACTTTGTCACAGTACTTCCAAAAACATCCAAAGGCAATAATGCTATCTGGGTCATAGTTGATCGTCTTACAAAGTCTGCACACTTCGTTGATATTAGTGAGGATTTCTCTCTGGATCAGCTTTCCAGGATATATGTAAAGGAAGTGGTAATATTGCATGGAGTAACACTTTCTATTATATCTGATCGGGATCCGAGATTTACCTCAATGTTCTGGAGAAGTCTTCAGCATACTCTGGATACAGAGTTGAGTTTCAGCACTGCTTATCATCCTTAGACAGACGGTCAGTCTGAGAGAACAATTCAAACTCTAGAAGATATGTTGAGAGCATGCTCTATGGATTTCAAAGGTGGTTGGGATCAACACCTACCTTTGGTGGAATTTTCTTATAGTAATAGATTTCACTCTAGTATTCAGATGGATCCTTATGAATCTCTCTATGGAAAGAAATGCAGGACTCCAACTTTCTGGGATGAAGTTGGGGAAAGAAAGCTATTAGGACCTGATCTTGTTGATGAGATGGCAGAAAAGGTCTGATCTATTCAACAACACATAAGAGCAGCTCAGATTCGACAGAAAAGTTATGCCGACAACTGAAGAAAAGACCTAGAGTTTGAAGTGGGTGAAAAAGTGTTCTTACGAATATCTCCCTGGAAGAGGGTCATGAGATTTGGAAAGAAGGGGAAGTTGAGCCCTAGATATATCGGTCCTTTCGAAATACTGGATCGTGTTGGAAAGGTAGCTTACCGATTGGTGCTTCCACCGAATCTCTCTCAAGTTCACGATGTGTTCCATGTATCTCTCCTGAGAAAGTACATACCTGATCCTTCACATGTACTCAGCTCAGAAGTTACACCGATGGAGCAAGATCTTTCTTATGAAGAACATCCGATAGAGATTCTGGATCGTAGCGAAAACATTCTACGAAACAAGACCACTTGATTGGTGAAAGTTTTATGGAGGAACCACCAATTAGAAGAAGCTACATGGGAGCTTGAGGATATGATGAGGGAGAGGTATCCTCATCTTTTTGATACAAAGTGGTGAATTTTGAGGGTGAAATTCATTTTAAGGGGGGTAGAATGTAACGCCCGAGACTTTTATGAGAAATATTTTGTTTTTATCAAAGGAATATTTCACTACACACAACACTAGATTGGCATGATTTACACACAACTGCGGCTTTCCTCAATAGCTTGGGTCGTACGCAATACCGAGTTTCACCAAACAACAATATGTTATTAAAATATTAATAAAACTAGCCGTTATGAATAGTAATAATCACTTTTTGAAATTTTATAAATTTTATTTTTCAAAATGGACTTCATTTTTGGATTCGGAATATCGAAATTAGCCTAGGGTGAAATTTTGGTATTTTTCTGAAAAATATCAATTTTTGATGAATAGTGAAACCACTAAGTGGTAGTTAAAAAAACTGAATTTTTCATAAAACATAATTTTACCGCTTCTGTGAGTGGAATTTCGAAAATCCAAGAGACACGGTTAATATCAAGGACTACAATTTGGTTCAATGAGATGAAAATAATTTTTGGTGAATAGTAACTTTTTACTTTTTTTACCACGGTCAAAAGTTAATAGGTCAATTAAGGGTAAAAGTGTTATTATTATTACCCTAACACATGTCCTAATTCTATTGGATAAGTGTAAATGGACCAAAAACAACCTTAGGAATAAAATATGAACATTTAGGCCCACTTGGACTGGATTATGACATTTATTATTAATTTATTTAAAGAAGGGTTAAAATAGTTAAAATCAAAGTTTAATAAGTAAATCATTTTTAATATGGGGTTATACATAGAATAAATTCGGCTATAAATATTCATTAGAAAGCTAAATATATTCCTACATAATGGTATGCTATTTTTAATATTTATACCTTAAATAATTTAATTTATTTATGACACAACGACGATGCAGTAATTATCTTATTAATAAAATATTGACATAATTGATGTTATAAATACCCAAATAAATGTAATTTGAGACTTTTTATGAATTAAACTACTTTTCTAGGTTAATATGACATGTTAGTATTGATTTAATTTACATGGTTCGAACTAATCATTCTGTTATGATTTTCAAAAAAAAACAATTACTAAATAGTGTCAAAATTGACATAAAATAGTTTTTAAAACAAATATTATATTATTAATTGTTATTTTACTACTAAAAATCTAAGGTTCGGCCAAATGACTTAGATACTGTTATATATATGAATAATAAACAACTTGGGGTTCGTTTGTTTTGATATAGTATGTTTATTAACCATATAGTGTAAGAAAACAAGAAGACATGGTAAAAGTTTAATTATCTAACTTAAAGTTAAATGTAAATTATAAGGTTAAAATTGATACCTAAACTTGTCTAAATTCTATTGGATGAGAGGATTTCAACCCATACCCACCTTATCTTCTAAATTTATCAATTTGGAGCTATTAAAAACCGAATTTGACTTTACAATAAAATAATATTTTTAGTTATTCCAAAGGTGCCCCTCTCCTCCCTTATAAAAGGCCACCTCATCCCTCTCTTCCTCACACCAATTTGAGCCTTCCAGCTTGTTAAACCCCTAAAGATTTCTTCTCTCTAGTTCCCTAGAGACATCCTAGAGGTCTTGGAATTCTGCAAATACCAATTTTAGTTCCCTAAAACGAGGTCTCAAAGAAGCGCTTCAATGAAGAGGTAATGTCCGTTACAGATTATTTCATCTTTATTTCTTCTTCCACTTCTTATTCTTTAGTTGTTTCATTATGAAGTAATAACATAAGTATCACTCATATACTGATATGTTATTATAATTATGAAACAACCCTATTTCACCATCTATCCATCCTATGGAAAACGAAATCACCGCGCGTACGTACGTACGGAATACCGTCTCCACGCCGTGGTGTAATCTATTTTCCACCACCACCTTACTTGGATGGGTATAACAGTGTAAATAATGACTATATATGATTATTGTAAAGAGATATTGATTCTGAAATAGTATATATACACTCCAATACAATTCCACAATCATGGGAATGATATCATCGCTCGTGCGTACGTACGGAATACCGTCTCCACGATGTGATGCGACTCGTTCTACATGATCTTCATTGCATAATGATTATATAAATGAATTGAATTAATTAATATGATATATATTACACTAATACCATTCTGCTAATGAGGTATCTATAACCTAAAATGAAAAATAAGAATTTATTCAACAAAACACGCATAAGAACAAAAAGTAATAAACACCTGAATAACAAGTAGTAATGAAATATTACTAATAAGAAGCTAATAATATGACCATATATGATATCATAAAAATAATTAAGATTCTGGAATAATTCAATAAAATTATTTAAATCATTATACAGGAGGTTCAGACACTTACGAAGCAAATTGGACCTAAGGTAAGGGAAAATATCACAATCTCATTTTTATCCGAGATTGTTTATACTTTGGTATTTACTGGGGTGTATTTTATCATCCACATCCATGTTCCCTCAATATTTAATATTTTTTCCATCCACCTAAAATTGTTTAAATCAAATTTTACCCTTCAGTGAGTTTTTAGGAAAAGATATGAAAGGAATCTTTTGTTGTTTTTCGTACGAGGTACTTTTTGACGTTTCCAACAATAGTATGAGAAGAATGTTTTTTCTAACTTATACGGCATGAATGGATTTTTATAATATTATTTCCAAGAAGATTCCTTTACAAGTTTTCAAGTTTATTTTTAATCAACTTCCTTTAGTTTAGAATTTTATGATATGTTAAGAAAGGAAAAGTGTTTTTGAAGTAGAAAGGAAATTTTCCTCAAGAATGGAGTTCAAGGGTTTTATCAAAATATTTTACATATAAGATAATATAGGGTTCTGTTTATATCCCTATTATTACATTGATTTGATTATGTTGTGATGGAATTAATTTTATGAATTCATTTATTTTATATGAATTGTTTTATGATGCCATGATCCCATTTTTATTATATGGGTTATGCAATGATGTATGATTTATGATTTTGTGGCACACATAAGAATGGTATCATTATGAGATGGGTGGGACCTATATCTCCCTCCAATGCATTGGGTAAAGATTTTATATCTCATGATATAGACATGGATGGAACGGCAGGTTAAACCGGTTCAGTAAAATAGGACTGAAACGAGGAGTGAAGTCGGTTCAGAAATGGACTTTGTCCTCTAAGATAGTCTTGGAAATGAGTCTTGACTAATAAGAAATGATTCTTTATGATTATGTGTGCATGCCACAAAGTTTCATGTTTTATGTTATGATTATTGGGATTTCATTTCACTACTATAATTTATCCCATGTTATGAAATTATGCTCTCTTTTGCAAGTTAAGATTACCAAAATGTTATGTTCTTATGAATATTATGTGATTGATATTTCTTTTGTTTACCCTTACTGAGCATTTGAGATCACCCTTTTGTATGTTTTCTTTCCCCGGGTCAGGAAGAAGGTTATTAAGTAAGATATGCCAAAAGGGACTATAGATATGATGAAATCAATGGGAGACAGTGTAGACGCTTTATGAACCAGTTTTTAATGTTTCCCAATTTCTAAAGACACTACACCTATACGGTCTTTTCCTGGTTTTGTTATATGTTGTAATAAGTGTGCTTCAATTTTGAAGTAATAACAATGTATGTAAAGTATGGGTCGTTATAATCCCTATATTTTAATAATTTTTATGATAAGAAATAATTACATTATTTTATTTCATTTCATAAGAACAATCTCATTCTATATTGTGCATTGACCAATTACCACTATATCAATTATTCTAATAAATGAAGGTGAATTTATCATTCCTAATGAATTTGGAGATCAGTAGATCCGTAAATAGAATTATAGGAAATTCCGTAAAACTTTAGTTAACGTCTCAACACATGTTATACATTATGATTTAATAATTATATATAGAGATAATACCTTAATCTCTTAAACCAATTCTAGTTTTCAAGATAAACAATTTCATAAATTTTTACCTTTATGGTCCTTACAAACGATTAAAATAAAAAACGTTCAAGTAATGTACCTAAAATTTTCATTAATACGCAAAAAAATTTACATATCTCTTAATTGTCACACAAACCAAACTTGTGAATATTATTATCCTATATTCTATTTAAATACAGTAATAACTTGAATTACCATAAAACCATATAGAAACCATGAATAATTTCAAAAATTAACTCTTTAATCATACCATAAACCAAAATTTCTATAAAATCTATATTTCATACGTTTTTATCATAATAAAAAATCTATTTATTTAAATATCCCAACATCATTCAGATATTAATCATTTTATTTCATTAATCTCATGTTCATCAAATATATCACCAAAACATCTCAATCACATTTTCTGGTTACTATAGAAATCAAAATATTGTTTCATATAAATAATAAAAAACACCTGTATATAAATACATACATGTTTCATTATTCTATAACACTATAAACTTTTTATTTAATTCCATTACATGTACACTCAATCATTCAACCACTTTGTTGTTTGCTCCACATCACTAGTAGTGATCAAATTTTATTTCCCTTTTCAATTGGCAATAAGAGGTTGCTGAAGTTGATATTTATCAATAACCCCTCGATTTGGGAAATGATTAGAATAATTCCCTTTCTCATTACACTAGAGTTTAGGTGTGGGTGGGGAATTCTGAATATCCTTCACTAAATTTCTATCATTATCCATCTTTTTTACACCACTTTGAAGTCAATTTCCCAATGTTCTCATTTTCCAAAATTATAACATTCACTAGTCCTATTAAGATATTTTTTTTATAATTATTTCCAAACATTAAGCATAATGAGAAGATCATATACTTTTCTCTATGGTTTTTATATTTTAGTTTTAACTCCACTTTCCCCTTCTTATCAAAATCGTAATATTGATGGGTGAATCCCATATCTATCTCAACCGTGAGAGCACAGAAATTGATTTTTGCATAGACACTGAAGTGACTTGTGGCTAATTCCCTTTACAGACGTGGTTTTATGCCAAGAAAGAATAAGTAATCCTTAATATCATGTTCAATGATAATGCCAAAATGGTACCTTGTATGTCCTGAACAATTTTTCCTCATCTGTACCAATATATTCACCATCATTTTATTGAATCTCAATAAATTCCTTCTCAATATATATATTTAGAATAAGAGGTAATTACTTACATAAAAAACACTATTAAAATCATCTCATTCCATATATTCAATTAATTCTTTTCCCCTCATGTTCTTAATAGTATTCCAACTTTGATCAAAAAAAGAATCCAAACGATGAACAACCCAAAAAAAATTTCATGTTCCAAACACTAATAAATGTACATTTTTTATTTTGTGGTACTAATCTATTTGTTCAACAATAAGCGAATTAGAAGACCCACTAATAGAAGGTATATGTTTTTTCAAGAAGGACTAAATAGAAATTTGTTCTCTCCACTATTCATTTGGATATCCATCTTGATTCATAGCTTGTGTGAGTGTAGAGGAAAATTCTATATTTCTCTATCCCATAACATTTTTCTGATCAGGATGAAAATTATTTCATATCCCATTGAAATAACCATTAGTACCATTTTTTAGGTTTAATCCATTCACTAAAACTAAAAATAATAGTTTGATAATCCCTAATCATATTGGTAGAAAAACATAATCGTGGTAATTTATAAATAATATTTTAATCTATGACACCAAAGGTTTAATCCGAGGTTATTCATGACTATTAAAAAACAATTGTATTTTAACTTATACTTAGAATTATCCTTAGAGGAATCCAAAAACATATTCTTAGCATTATATATAGGTATCACACTTATTTTGTTTACATACTAGTTTCCAAAGGATTACTAAACCTTTGAATTTATACAGACTATAACGACCTAGGCTTAATGTATATTGAAATTACAACATTTTTATAGAATATTCCATAAATTACAAAAAAACACATGCACAATGACTATATTAGTGTTGATCCTTTGGAAGCATGAAACACAAACTTCTAGTATGTTGATAGATATTAAATGTTTATCATTGTGATCTTACCCTTTAGTTTTCCCATATATATCCTATAATTAAAACTTGGGAAAAAGAAACATATCAAAATGGTGATATTAGATACATAGTAAGGAAAAACAAAGAAGATATCAATCAGAATATAATCATAAATCATAATTTCAAAATTTATATTGAAAATAATATTATGTAAATAATGATCAGATATCATGTCCTGGAATATATCATTGAATTTTACAAATAATCCAAGAACATATTCCATGATTTCATAATATAGGTTATAAAATTGTAGAATAAACATAAACATAGGAAATTATTTCCATTTTAGTTAAGGATTATTTCCAAGACCATCATTGAGGACAAATTACAATATAGAACTAATTAAAAACAACTTTTTGGCTATGTCTTACTTAATGAAGTTTACTCCTGTTTTTGTCCTATATTCCTGAACCAATATTAATCCCATTCAAGTCATGTATTACTAAACATATGTCAATAACCATTTGAGACATGTATATGTTATGAGATATATAAATAATTACCCAATTATTTTGAGGGAGATATATGTTCCACATGCTATATAATTAAAACCATACACATGTGACCCACAATAACATAAATCATATCATAACCCATAAAAATAAATGAGTTTCATAAAACTTTCATCATAACATAACTCATGGAAAGGAAATATAGTTCATAAAAATCAATCCATTGTAAACATAAAATATTAGGAGAAATAAAAATAATAGTTTCTTTGGATAATATTCACATTAAATAATAATTAATATAGAATAATGTTATCATAGATGGGAAATAATTTTTTAAGGTCACTTGAAATAATTATTGAGGAAAATATCATTTCCTTTAGTAAAAAATATTTTTTTAATAATAAAATGTTTATCAATACTTTTTCATTTATATTTTCATTAAAAATATTTATATGAATCTCTCAAAACCATTTTAGACATCTTTTAAATCATTTTTCTTTGAAATTTCATAAAATATCATAAAAAACATGTTTACATTTTTGTATGAAATATTATTTTGAAGGAACATTTGTTTCTAATAAAAGTGAGAAAAAAATTACATGAAAATTATAATATCATGAAAAAATTATACTCATTACATAAAATGTAATATTAATATATATAAACATTGTAAAATAATATAGGTTCATAACAAAACATGTGTCTCCAAGAACCAAAATCGAGACAAAATTCACTTACAGATTTTGTGGCTTTTGAGCCATAAAACCCATGAAAAATATATCATAAAATTAATATTTAAATACACACAATGCTTCATAATATGTCTCATAAAATAAATTCATTGATATTATATACACTAAAAAATAAAATATTAATGTATAAAGAACATGTCCCGCATAAATAAAACTGAGAAAACCAATAACTTACCTTAAGTATGAACATCCTTATAATATGTTCAAACCACTTGTATAATACATATATTTTCATTATATTTCTAAAAAAACCATATTTATTCATATATTACCATATATGATTTATTTAGGAATTTATATTAGCCTATTATTAACAATTTCATGTTAATGTTTTGTTTTTGGAAATAACCACGTTTTTCATTCATGTTTTGCCTTCTCACCCTGGGACCTCAGACATAGATCAGGATTTTATCATATCAAAACTGGTATCCCTGATATGAATATCACACACAAATACAAATATATATTATTTATTTATTAATGGAGATTCATAAAAGTTTGAGATGGAAAATAAAATACACTCTTTATTGATACGGTAGCCGGTATGTATGCAGAAATTTTATTTTCCTATTAAAAAAGAAACTTATCTGATATATTATCATTAAAGAATAATCTTATATATATATAATATATTCATAAAATTCATCATGATTACCATCTATGAGAAATATAAATGAAAAATAATTCACATCACATATTTGAGATGGTAAGACAACTGTATGCATGAGCGACACTATCATTCCCAAAAAGATTAGGTTGTATAGTGGTAGATGTTATATTATCATTAAAAGGGTATAATATTTCATAAATTAAATATATAAATATGAAACACATCATAATTAAAACTCAAAAAATATGGTGATGTAAAATTAATTGTAACGTTATCTAAAGATGGTAAGTCGTCCCTATGCATGAGAAATAATTGAATTTATTGTTTGATGGGAATGTGGATGTTTAGTGATGTGTTGATAATCAAAATAAAAATTAATAATATTTAGTATTATGAAATTATTATTTTATTATATATATAATAGCTTTAGTTTAGGTATAAAAGAGTAGAAACGAGAGTGATCAGTTAGACTGATTACTTCTTCTTTGAAACAGATCAATTAGATCTTTTCTAAATGAAACTAGATTTGGTATGTTGGGAAGAGCAGAGGGAAATTTATAATGGGATTCTTCAGAGATTTTCTGATCAATAAAGTTCAATGTGATATTATTAAGTGAGGGAGTATGATCCCTTTCATAATTTAAGCAATGGGTACTTTTGGAATTTCAAAAAATAATAATTTATAATAATTTCAATGTCAATCAAACTTCTATTAGAAGTATATCGATTAGAATATAATATTCTATAATGTAGTACTAATATCAATTAAATTTTTTAGAGAAGTTTTAGTGTTACTATAAACTATATCATTTTGATTTATACTTAGTTAACCCATTTTACTTTTAGCATTGGTAACAAATTATTTAATATTATAACATTGCTTGTTTTTAATTATATTGTGTCAATTTTCCATAACTATTCTATTTATGAATTTTTAAGAACATATCATAATAGACTTGTATTGTTAATTTTTTTCAATTTTTAAATAATTTCATAATATATTATTTAAAAAAATATCATTAATGTAAATTTTGAAACTATTCATTTTTTTGACCGTAATAAACATGTAAAAAAATGTTAAATAGAAAAAAATATTTAACATACATATAATTTATAATATTCATTTATAAAATACTTTTATCACTTTATTTATTTTAAATTATATTAATTTTTATATTTTTAATTTCATTTATTTGATCGTTCGATTACTTGAATAATTACTCTATCATAATTGTTTATTTATTTTAGGTAGATATTTATTCTCAAAATAATATAAATAAATTAATATTACAAAAATAGGTCACTTATTTCACCATATAATTTTTATATATGAATAACGATTATTTAAGACACTATAATAAATATGTTATAGTTATTGAAACATGAATGTGGCAACATTGATTTTACATTAAATAATGTTTTTAAATGTTTTAATCATTTCCATGTAGCTCTAAAGAGTCATTAATAATAGAAAATAATGTTTATGGTCTAAATATAGTCACCCAAATCGATTTAGTCATTTTTTCATTTTAATCGTTTTAAACATTTCAATTAAAAACATTTAATATATTTTTTCATCAACTTACAACGACACTACATTGGTGTTTCATAAGAATTAAATGTAATTATTTCAAATAAAAATATTTTTAATAAATTAATATCACAAAAATAAATAAATAAATGTTAACATAATCTTTTATGATCATTTAATTCTTAATTTTTTTAATATCTGGACACATAAGAGACATTTAAGTCAAAAAAAGTATCATTGGGTTTCTTTCTTTCATATAAATATTTTTAAGGTATTTTCATGGACAAGGGTTCACTAAACTATATAATTTCAATAATAATGTGTTATGGTTCGAATTAGATTCGTCCAACAAAAATTGGAATGTGTTAGAGTCATTTTATAGTCATTATCATTTTATTTTTAACTTAAATGACCTCATTTACCCTCAATCATAGTAACTAAATTTACTAAGGTTAATATTCATTTTAGGAATAAATAAAAGGGACCAATTCACTAAATATTTACATTCTAAATCTAAAATTTTCATCTATTTTTTCAAATTTCCAAACACCAAAGTTTATGAATTTAAATTAAAATAATGCTGGGAAAATGCCTTGAAAATTTGTTTTTAAACAAAATACCCTTTTTAAAACATTTAATGTTTTTAGAAAAAATTAATATATAGAATCCTTTTATAAATAATTTAATTTTTTAAAATTATAATTAATAAATGAATATTTAAAACTAATAAAAAATAATTTAAATTTTTAAGACATCAGAAGAAAATACAATTTTCAATAAAAAACAGTATTTTCACTATTCATTCATACGACAAATTTATCTAATAAATATCAACACATCACTCTTGGTAAATAATGATATCCCTATTAAAAATAATAAGTTTAGTTTCTATAACAGAATGTATAAAAGTGTCAAAACTATATCTTTAATAGGTGCACCCTCAAAGGGTGATAAAACCGCCTTTTTGGAAAAAACTTCTTTTATGCATAAAATTGTATTTGCTTTCTTATATCACGTATAGAAAAAACAAAGGTAAATGATAAAAATTATATTGAATATATTATTCATATATTTTATTAATATAATCCAATATTATTTATTTGTTTATTTATTGGATTAAAACACACTTCTTCTCACTTAAATAGGTTTTCCTTAAAATAATTCAATTTATTATTTACTAAAAATATTATATATACATGTGTAAACTATAATTTAATAATTCAGTTAATCTTGTTCATACCCTCCATTATAATTTATGGGATATAATTTTCATATTTAAATAATTAAAATAACATAATTATGTTTTTTAGAAACTAATTGTTGCGTGTAACATAATACAAGATAATGTTGCATGTCATGAAAGATTAAAATAGAGTAGCATGATATTCAATTTATTAAAGGAACCTATTATTTAAAAATGTATTTGATAAAAAATCCTGGGAAAATACATATCAAATCCTTTATCTAAGTAAAATTGAAAGGTTTCCCATTTCCTCTAGATAGATTAATGTAAAGAAAATTTGATGGAACTGATGACAATGGTAGTCATGACACCTATGCTTAAATTAAACTATAGTAAAGATGTGTTTTTAATCTATAGACATGAATCTAATAATGTATTGAGATTTTTTCTTATGAATAATGAAATGGTTATCGACTATGCCTCTGGACATGTGAATATTAAGTAGAAAACTTACCTAACTCATTATTTTCAGTTAGCAAAAGTAATTTTTTCATTAAAGATATAAATGGATTATATTTATGTATAAAAGTGTGATATATATACTTGTCATAAAATTATTAAATATATATTCAAAATAAAGTATTTTAACATTAATTATAGATTATTATTAGTGATAATAATTGATTATGATTGATTCATACATTTCCACCCTAGGAATGTGAACAAGTTGGCTGATGCTATGAGCAGAAAAGATCATGATAGATTATCTATGTCGAAGGATCAAATATTTATGGATTATCAAATGATGGATCTGAAAAATATGATGAAAGGGATAAATCTTTTCTTGGTAAATTTAATGTTAAAACCTCTATCTAAGTGAATATTAAAGCGGTGTAGAAGGAAGATTTAGAGTTTCAAAATATAGATAAGAATTTTATAAATATTGACCTTGATCAGGATGGAATGACATGGTTTAAGAACCTTGTATGCGTTCCATCTATAAAATATTTTAAGACGGTGATACTAGAATAAATTAACAGTTCATCATTCTATATTCATCCTAGAAGTATGAATATGTTTATAGATTTTAAATTATACATTCGGTGGAATGGAATAAAGAGGGATATTAAACAATTTGTATCTTAGTGGTTTGTATTCAAGCAAGTTATGGCTGAAAGAAACGTGTAAGCGTGTGTTGCATGAATATGATTTACCAAAATGGAAATGGGATAATATCACTATGTATTTTAAAGTTTAAATCTCCCAAAAATCTAAAATGATTAATTCTATATGGGAGGTATTTGATCGCCTTGCAAAGTAGCCACACATAATTACTACCAGAGAGGTGTTCAATACAGATAAACATACATGGATATACATTAAGTATGTCGTAAGGATTCAAGGATTACCACATTCCATTGAATATGATATGGATATTAGGATTAACTTAATGTTATCGATAATTATTCATAAATATCATGATATATAATTAAGATTCGGCACTTCTTATCATACTTAGATGGATGGTCAATATGAAATATCAATTGAAACCCTAGATATTTTTTGAGACCATTTCTCTGGATTCCCATGGTTGTTGGGGTCAATATCATCATTTAGTTTAGTTTTCATACAACAATAAAATTAACTCAATAATTAAGTTATCTAATAATGAATACCTCTATGTGAATAAATGTAGTTCTCCCACATGTTGGGTGGTGTGGGAGAATGAAAGAAAATGGGACCATAGATCACTAAAGAAATATCCATGATGTTTTGATCCATTCATAAGAATATAATGAAAGATCTAACTCAGTAGAAAAGTAAATATAATAACCATGTGGTTGATCATGAATTTAGAGATTGAAAGTAGGTGATTCAAATAATCTCATCCTGGAAGAAGGATATGAGATTCATTATGAAATGAAAACTTTTCCCTTGGTATATCAATCCCTTTGAAATTCTTTGTCATATAAGGATGGTAGCCTATCACTTGGAATATCCCCTAAATCCCTCTCAATTCTAGGAAGTGTTCTACATACCTCTCCTAAGAAAAAACATACCCAACCTTTAACATGTTTTGAACTCATATATAATACCACTAGAGATGGATATTTCTTATAAGGAACAACTAGTTGAAATTTTGGATCATACATAGAAATTTCCATCAAAGAAGACCACTCACATGGAATTTTTTTAGAAAAATCAACAGTTATTGGAATCTACATGGGAACATGAGGATATAATTTAGAAAAGTATCCAAATTCTTATAAAAATGAAAAATTTTGTTAGAGAAATTCATTTTAAGGGGTTTAGAATGTAACAACTATAGTATTTACAAATTTTTTTTTGAATATATTAATTTTATTAGAAATATTGTTTTTCACTATACACCATGTTAAACCTCCATTATTTAATAAATCAACTTAATTTATCATTACATGCTACTCCTTGATAATATTTTTCTATATGAAATAATGACATGTATTGCGTTATATGCATAAATGAGTTTCTAGGATACAAAATAATATTAATATATTTATTTAAATGATATAGTTATAACATAGCCAGAAAACATAGTAATATGAATAGTAATAACTACATTTGAATTATTATTTATAATCTTTTTATATAAATAAAAAATATTGATAATAAGAAATTTAATTTTCGGTAAATTCAATATTTGTATGAAAATACCATTTTCTCAAATGAAATTATTCTTCTATCCTTTTATAAAAAATGATAAAATTAATTTTAAACAATATATAAAACTTATTTTAAATAAATAATCTTATTTTTTTTAATTCTAAACTTTCTAAATTATCATGGGGTGATTTTTGAGGTATTTTCCTAAAAAATAATTTATAGATGAATAATGGAAATACTGAATTTTAATTCCAAACTTATCTTTGTCTATGTTATTTATATTGTTAAATTATATTTTAATTTTGTTTTATCGTTTTTTTGATTAATGTTTCATCATTTTATATGTTATAGTTCATTAGACTCAATTTCACATTAAATTATATATAAAAACATTTCAAACATTCAATAATTTTCTCTTAAAAGTCCTTAGGTCAGGAAACATCTGTATGATTAATTGTAAATTAATTTCTACCGCATCATTGATTAATATTTAGAAAATTGGATTCCATATGTGGAATCATAATATCATATAATGTATTTTCAATTAAATGTTTTTTTTTACAAAAAATATTAGTGACTGTAATAAAAATTTATGACATCATTTTGGATATAAACAAGATTAAATTATCGTTAAGTTTAAATAATGTGACCAAATAACCTGGAAACAAGACCACAATCCTTTTTCAACACATTTTTTTATTCCAATTATCCACTTTGTTATAATTTCAAAAATTATTTTAGGCACATGATGTAAGGCGGATCCCTCAATGGTGTTTACCATCTAATATCTAAAAGAATGATAAACATCCTTAACTATTAGAGGCCACTCACCCCTTCACTTATTCCCACCTCTAAACGAGTTTAGATTTGAAACAATATTCCAAATAATCCTTCAAACTTACATAAACAAATATTAAAAACATCTCATTGGGAAAAAATCCATAAAAGGAAGCCTTTTGGTCAAAACCACGAGGAGTTAACAAAAGACAAGGTAACATCATTTCCCAAGATCTTTTGATATGTTTTTATTATCAACCCCCTAAAATTTTCTTATACCGGGATTATATAATAACCATAGTCTCATAAATATTCTATTATTATTTATTATGTGATTTTGATATAGATATACACAGACATCCATTCAATGGGCAACGAACATATCATTCATCTGTGTGACTGACTATTGCCTCGCAAAATGATGTACTTCTTTATTCCTTTACCCCAAATCATGGTTTGTAAGTCTGATGGACATATAGTTTTTAGATATTAGATATTATATTTATGATGTATTTATTCATATATAATTTTAATATTACACAGACCAGTATTCTTTTTATTTTTTTGTAAATATGATAACTTTGTTTGTGGATGTGTGGATTATTGCCTCCTCAATGTGATGTCATTAATTCACACATTACATAGAATATAGTAAGGATGATTATAATGAAATTATATGATAAATGCGACTTAATAATTATAATGGAATGATATTATATATATATACACACATATATTTCATTTTTATTCATTATTTCAAAATGATAATAATATAGAAACAACATTCCTGTTTACGTACAACCTACCATCTCAATGAATGATGTATCTAATATTCAATTTATACCACTTATATTGTATTAAAAATATTTATATACCAAATATATATTATATTAATATAATTTTTTTACATTCTATTTACATTTAAATCATTATCTAGGTAATAGGATCAAGAATAAGAAGCCAGAACATATACGAAAAACAAAGAGGATATTACCCAAAATATAACATTAACATGGAATTGTTAACAAATGGGTAATTCAAGGTCATCATAAAATCATATATGGTATTATATATAATAATATGGATCTTGGTAAGATTTATGTTAAACATATATTTATTATACAAGTGTTTTTAATTATTATGATGAAACTCAAGATATATGGTATGGGGATATCTCGTCTCACTTTTATTTCTGTGATAATTATTAATTATTCAACACTCATTTCATTTATATATAATATTTACATACCATGAACTTAGTATATGATAATTATTCATAAAATCATGTGTATTAACACAACCATTTAATGATATCTATTTTATAGGGTTTTGCGATTCAAAAGATACCAAAGTAGTATGGATGTGTTTTCTCAATTTTCCATCTTAGAGACACATGTTTATTTATCAACCTATATTATTTTTCAAGGTGTATATAATACCATTTGAAATTTTATATCATCAATCTCATTATATTTATTATATATTATGCATCATTTTATTTCATTTTATAAAATTATGAGTATGATTCAAACGTAACAAGTGAAAATAGTATATCGTAACAATCTCATGGTTTATGAGGATTGTTTAGGATTATGCCTCTATTGATAAAATATTATGATCAATATCTAAAAAAATATTGAATTTACCTATAATCTAAATATTATTTTAATTTTTTACAATATTTTTTACTTCATATAATCAAAAATTACTTTTATGAAAATATTACTTCATTTATCTTTTCAGTGAGAAATATATTTTATTCAAAAATAAATGTTTTTATAAATGTTTTCAAAAATATTTTTAAAATG
Source organism: Viscum album (assembly GCA_963277665.1). Taxonomy (NCBI): domain Eukaryota; kingdom Viridiplantae; phylum Streptophyta; class Magnoliopsida; order Santalales; family Viscaceae; genus Viscum; species Viscum album. The sequence goes on from OY728155.1 coordinate 734,188,525, forward strand.
ATATTTTATGATAATTTTCAAGGAAATGTAATTTAAAAAATATTTCATGGTTTTCAAAAATCTTTTTATATGATTTAAAATATACATTCAAATAAAAATGTTTTCAAAAACAATTTATGTTTTAAAAATTTATTTTCAATTATGCAATGATATTTTTCTCAATAAATATATAATAATGATATTTCCAAATTATTTTACATCTATTTTGACATTTTTTGTTGTTACCCATGAATTTATAGGAAATGATCCAAATTTTCCATTCGTATTCATTATTTAAATATTTTATGTTTTGATGGCCTGTTTTTTACGAAAATCATTTTTCATTCATACCTTATATGCTAATGAAAAATATTTCTTTTCATAGGTTAGGATTTGAGGAAAAGATTATGAAACGAGTCACTTTTGAAAAGTTTTTGATATGATGAAATTTTTATTTTACCCAATTCATTTCATGGGCTATGATATTATATTTATGATCAAGTGGAACACTTATATATTATTTAATTATGATATGGGTGGGACATATATCTTCCTCCAATGCATTTGATAAAGAGTTATATATCATGAGATTAAAATGGATGGAACATGGAGTGAACTCAGTTTAGTAAAAGACCATTTCTTATATGATAGTCTTGAAGGTGAGCCTTGACTACTATGATAGTCATGGGAGAGAACCATTACTACCAAGATGGAATGGGCAGTGAACCCATACTACAAAGATGGTCTTGAAAAAAAACTAAATTACTATGAAAATACTTTTATATAATTATGTGTCTTCCATAATTCAATGTCTTATTCCTATTTTATTCTTTCATGGATTTTTATCTTTATTCCCTTATGATTCACGTGTAATGAAAATAAAATTTATTTTCCATGATTCATGTTTATTTTCATAGATATACTAGATATGACCATATAATGTCATGATTACGTTATCATACCATTATTCTTATGTTTATTCTTATATATCTCCCCTATTTATCATTACTATAAATTTGAGATCACCCCGTTTATTTTACCTTTCACGAGGATATAAAGATATTTAATATGTATTATGTGTTTGATAAGTATGATAGTCATGAAAAACCTAGTGGGAGATAATGTAGTTAACTTATGTACTAGTGTATATTTTTCAATGTATCTAAAGGAACTAAACTAATATGGTCATTGGGTGCCTTTTTTACAATTAATTTAGTATTTCAAAAAAATATTGTAATGTTAATTTATTTTAATATAGGGCTGAAATACAATCATTATTGAAAAAATATAGACGAGATACCAAATATATATATATATATATATATATAATGAAAAGTTGTTCTTGAAATCAAAAATGATGTCGTTGCCTTTAGAGCTACAATTTAGAGACAAAAATGTTTTAATATATTTGATCAACATATTAATGTTACTATTTATACTATTGAATCATATTATTATATCTTTTTATGCATGATCGAAGAATCATATTTCATTGATACAATCTAGAGACATACATTTTTTCACAAATATCTAGTATTTCCTATATCATTTTTGGAATTAAACCTATGAAATAATGAATATATATTTAATACAATAAATTATTTGTGTTATAATAAATCCATAAGTTTCTAATATAATTGGGAAATAAAATTTTATTTCTTAATCAAATCAATCCTTATTTATTTAATGGATTTTCTTCTACATGAACTCAATCATAGTTTTGGTTGAGTATCAACATCTTATACTATGATGTGGATTTTAGGTTCCTTGTGAAAAAAACAATAAAGACATGTAAAATCCTTATAATGTATCAACTAAATAAACTAATTTATAAATAATTCACTAGATTAGAGGGCCTAATAGTGAAAATCACAATGATCATGAAGTGTTGTGTCGATGGACTAGACATGAGGATATTCGTGCGCCAAACCACGATACAACACTATATTTGATAAATTATTTCTATATGCTGATAAATCATCTTTAAGATAGAAGGAAAGGTTCTCTATATAACAAGGGTGTGTTCTAAATATTTTAATGTCATGAAGAACAAAACTCACCACCTATTGTGTCCTTTCCTTCAGAATATTCATTATAACACAACAAGTGGTTTCAAAGGAATTGCTCTACTTGTATATTTTATTCCTGAAAATCCCTTTGATTCTATGTGATATAAAAAAATTATTATTCTTTATTTGTTTAGTATTTTTTTGGATTTTAACAACATTCATCAAAATTTTATACCGCTATGAAAAATCAAGAACATTTAACGGCTCTTTCATTCCCAAGTTAAGGATTCAAAAAAATATATCTTGAATTGACATCTTTTAGATGAGTTATGTTAATAATCTATGCTCCTTATATTAATGGTGATAATTATAGTTTTTGTAAATTTCATATAATTAATTATATGAAAAATAATCGACTAAGGATTTATATCAATATTTTCAAGAATTATGAAATTTCTATGGAATATCTAAAAAATCGGATGATGATCAAGAAAAAATAATATGATCTTAATTCAAAATCAATCATTATTATTGACTATGGTTCATGAACTGATATTTTTTATTTAGTTTCTCAATATAAACTACATATGCGAAGTAAAATATCATCTATTTTACATATTAAGGAACTAAAAATATTAAAAAAAATTAAGGTTCCCCATTGTAGTGTTAATTTTTTACACTTTATGAATGAATGAAGAAGAAAATATTAATCTGCTGAAAGAGATATTGACAGAAATTTTCAATATTATTGCATATTTTGGAAACCATATTCTATAATAATATCGGTATTTAGAATTACCAAGAGTACTACCATGTATGTTGAATAGAATATATGTAGGTATACATCAATCTACTATGGTGAAAAATTATCATTGAAATAATTGTTTGGAACTTTAATGATCTATGAAGTTGATATGTAAGTTGAAGTTGAAAATCATATCGAACATAAAGAATATTCTCCCAAAACCACTATATAAGAATAATATTATTTATGAAATATATACTTAGATGATGATTTATCAAAGATTTTTAAATTATTTTAAAAACTCAACAATAAAAAAACAATGTGACTGAAGAAAGTATATTTTGTGAAAATAAAAAAAAGGCCATGTAAAGGTTAACTAACCTTTATGTAAATCAAAAAGGAAATATGATTATATGAGTAAAGAAAATATAATTAGGACATAGAGGATAAGTGATTCTTCTAGTTCACATGATCAACCTTCTAACGATTCTGTGGTGGATCAAAAAAACAAATGGTTTTTCTTAAGGTCTAATACCGATAAAGTAAAATATTCTTACTCTCAAAGTTATAATTGTGAAAAAATTTAAATAGATGAATTAAATACATATTTAATTATGATACAATATAAATATGAATCTATAAATAATAATAAATGAAAAATCATAAAATCATATAAAGTTGTTCTCTTAGATTAAGAATGTTTATCAAAACAGATATAATATTTAAAATATAATTCTCTTAAAATTTATTAGGATGAAACTAAAACTGTTATTAATAAACTAATGGATGAAGTTGATAATTTAAAAATATCTTCAAGAATGATAATAAATAAAATAATACTATTTAATCCAAATCCATAATATACTTAAAATTCTTAAAATAATAATTGGAATAGTAAGTAAAAGTGAAAGGCCAAAATTATATAGGTATTATTATGTTCATGGACCCAATAGAAAAATATTTTAAACTATTATATATTATTATTGTGGAATTATTGGAAAATAAGAAAATGAATATTTTTTAGAATACCTCAAATTGGTGGTTATAAAAATACTTATTTTTCAAATGATTAATTAAATTGAATTGTATAATCTCTATTCACAATAAACAGTTTTGGTTATATAAAAATTTAATTACTAAAAACGATGGAACCAAAGGACTATAAGTTCCAAAACTAAAATGTATTTATTGTTATTCAGGAATACGCCACATAGCTACATCATTAAATCATGTAGTGGTTATATTATCAGAACATTTAAATATCTACATTAATAAGGGAATGATCAACTTTGAAGTTTCGAATTATCATAATAAACATCCTTATAGATATAGTCTATAATACATGATGTATTTTTTTTACTATTATCATATATATTTTTATTATGTTTAAAACATAATATAGGGAAGAGATATTTTCTATATCACCAAATCATGTTGTTAAAATATTCAAATATGTTCATTCTTTGTTGGATTAATGTTTTGTTAATTCTATTATGTAATATTTTTAAGATAATATTTCATTTAATAAAATTTATTTAGAAAATTAAAATATGTAAAGATTATTTTTTATTTATCAACTTGATAAAGTGAAGCTTCATTTTCCACATTTCAGAAAAAACACATCATTATCTATTAAAAATCTAGAAGAATCATTTAGATTTTCTCTATATTTATTCTTCAACCTCAGAAAATCTTATTCATAAGATTTTAAAAAATAGGCAGAAGAATATTAAGGGATCAAGAAGATTATGTTTATAAGAAATTACTTTTTAAATAGGGGAAATGGTAATATTTTTGATTTGTTAATAGAATACTTGATTTCTTTTTATAAGGATTCATTGGGAAAATGATTTAAAAGAAATAATGAAGCACATGGGTATAAAGAACTGGAACCCTCTTTTCCTCTCAAATGTATTATTAAATGTTTCTATTCAATAGCAGTACCTTGAATGAAGAAAAATTGAAGTTACAAGAATATGTGCATATTCCTAGAATGTCATATGAAAAACTAAAAAGAATATATCAGAATGTGAAGGAAGTTTTGATTTTGAATGAATAATTTGACAAATATAAAGTTGAAATTATAAGTAAGATAACATTACTTAGAAGAGGATATATTACTAAGTGAATCTTGAAAAGATGAATGTTTTATTGGTTTCATAGTGTTCTTCTTCTTCACTATATGAAAGAACAAATAAGTTTCAAATCAAAATAGAAGAACTTTTAATAGATTTAGCTATTTTAAGCGAAAAAAGATCAAAGTTTATTGAGTTTAGACGAACCATCTTATCTATCCTAACATCCAAATTTTATTTTTTATATATTATATAATGTAATATATATATATATAATGAATTTTAATATATTATTTAGTAAAAATATGTGCTATATGTTTTTTAAAATTTCATTTTGATTATTATAATCTCATTTTTATCATACATAAGAATGTATATAATATTTTATTATCTAATTACATAAATTATTCTATTAATGAATGTAATAAAATATTTTGTATAAATAATAATTATACAAAAATTAATGTAAATTATTATACTCCTTGAAAATATATTAATTCATGAATTTCCTATAAGTTATGCCTTGTGGGAGTTATTAACAAGAGTTAAATTTTTGTAATAAATAAGAAATATAGACATATATATTTATATATATAATTATATTTATGTTTCTTTAAATATTTTATTGACACCCATTTTATTCATTAAATTTAAAAATAATATATTCCTTGACAATGTAGCTATATCATTCTAAGAAATCCTGAATTTTGAGGGAGTTAATTTATTTAATTTTACTCTTATCTTTTTAATGTAACAAAATGGGGGAGAATTTTATATGTTTAACATCATGGAGGATAATTTTATATCTTTATCAAGGGGAAAAGTGTTTTTATAAGATAATGTATGTGAAAATTTATGAAAATAAAAAAGTGGGTTATTTTTTTAATATTTATATATCTATATAAATATTTATTTAATTGTTAATTTTATCAATTTAGTTATGGGTTTCGTGGTCATCAAATTTGGATATTGTTTAGAATGTGTCATTTAACAATTTCATTAATTTCTATTTCATAATTTTAATGCTCATAGGAATCGACATTTATATTTCTAATGAATTTTTTTTGAAGTGAATTTCAGGAACATAATATTCATAAGAATATTTTTTCAATAGTTAGATTCTATTCATTTATTCCTGATAAATATTTTTTATAGTATTCTTGAAAAGTTATGAATGTATTCAATAAAAAATATTTATAACCTATGTTTTTAAGTACCCCATAATGTTTAGAAAACCTATGTTTAAGAGAAATAATATGAACTGTATTCCGTATTTTGCAAGAAACCCAATCTCTGTGAAAAAATAAATTAGTTTTTATCAACACTAAATTTGCAAACAACCATTTGTTATCAACCCTATGTTTGTAAACAAATATCTGTTATTAAACCTATGTTTGGATTTTTTCATTACGTTAAGGAAATATATGTTTGACTATTAAAAAATATTTTTTTAAATTAAATATATTATTTATGATGTCTACAATGGTATTGACCGAAGTTAATATCTATTAAAAACTGTTTTCCAAGAGATTCAAAATATCACATTCAATAGAATAAATCATTTATATTCTTGTCGGAACTTACGACTCTCTTGAATTATTTTGAATACAATTATTCATGATTTATTGTGTGATATTTCCATAAATGGTTTTAACTAGTGTTATTTTAGCTACAACATAAATATCAACTAATTAATTTTTAGAAAAAGATAGACTAGATACAAAAAATATATATCGATAATGAAATCCTATGTTTGAAAACAACAACTGTGTCGTTGCCTTAAGATCTACATTTTGGAGACAGAAATGTTTTGATCTATATGAAAGAATCAAATCTATTTAAAAAACTATTTATTTATTATATTGTTATATATTATTCTACAAGATTGATGAAACATTTTCCAGAGTTACACATTGGAGACACACATGCTTACACATTTGTATGGTCTTTTCTCTATCACTGTTTGATGAATGCATGTGAAACATTAATATCTATTTTTGAAATGGAATTATTAAAGACTTAATACATCAATCAGTTTTCATTGCAATTATGAAGTACAATCTTTGTTCTGAATCGAATCATTCATTAATGATTTATTAGATTTATGGCAGCTCGAACACATTGTTGGTTTTGGTGTAGTGTAAATTTATTTTAAAAAGATATAGATTTTGAGTTCCCTATAAAAGAACAAGAAGGACATGTAAAAGTATTATATGGTGTTAAATATCTAGAATCGTTTATTAAATTGTCTATATATAGGAGGTCATACTTGTAAAAATCTCTTATTTCATGATGTACAGAACTAGTGGAGTGGATTAGGGGATCTTTGAACATAGAACCACTATACATTTCTTTGACATTTTTCTTATTTATTTCTACTTATTAATCATCTTTATGAGATAAGGAATGTTTCACTATATAATAATATAGGTGTTATGAATAAATCATTGTCTTCAAAAAACACAATCCACCAACTCTTTTGTCTTTGTCTTCTTCATAGACATTTTGACACAACATATGAGTGTGTACTATTATTTTCATCATAAAATATAGAATATGAGTCATTAATGAAATCCACAATTTTAAGGACTAATATATAAAAAATCAATATTTTATAGATTCACTTTGTTTAATGTTTGTACGATAATTGTAATTTGGGTGCAATATTTATATTTTAGACTATTTACTATGTATATACTATATGGTGTACAATTCGATATATAATTTCATCGCATGAGTCTAATTTTCATGTAAATATTTATATTTATATCTTCTATGTATATTATTCAATGTTCATTGTGATAGGTATGTTCTTCATAGTTCTTAATGTAATTTATGTTATTTATTGTATTATCTACATTTTGAACAAGAAGATATTAATTATAAATTTTTCCAAAATATGTGTTTAATTATACCATTCATAAATGAAGTGATTAATTACCTATTATCATCATTTTATTCATTTTATATTTGAAATTATTTTCATATAAATCTTTTTATTGGTAAAATTACAAAAAAATAGCTCTAAAAAAGAATCACATATTCTAAAAAAGATGTTTTGTTTTGACCTGAAATGAAAATCATTGTATAAAAATAGTTTTATTTTCAAATTCCAATATAAAATAGTCTTTAAAAATTCAAATTATTCAGCCTGTAATTTCTAAAAATAAATACATAATACTATTAATTATTACATGGAATTATTCTTAGGAAAATTAATTTACACCTAGTAAATATTTCCAGGATTTTTTTAAGATATATTTTAAATGGTTTCAGACTAATTCTACCTTACCATTGAAAAACCCGACTTACACATAATTAATTAATAAAATTTCTTTTTATATACAATTCATTCACACAATCCTTCAACTATTTAATAGTTCCAAAAAAATACTACCATGTGATTTAATGACGAAAATTATTTTCTATGATTTATTGGTGAATATTATATTGGGTAATTATTTTCCTAAAATTATTCCTTTACATTTTCATAAAACATCACCATAAATTCCAATCATTCACATAACATCACAATTTGTTCTAAATTTGGAAGTACATAAATAATTGCGACTTTTCAAAAAAAATATCATCACTTCAGATGCATGTATATTCTGCAAAAAATTTACATCATTAAAAAAACCTTTAAAACAACGATCAGAATGGATAGTTTTATGAAAAATGTCCTTTTGACATCAAACTCATTTTTCAACCAAAAAGTGTAACAATAAAATAGATTTAAAACAAAAAAAATACAATGAACATCATTTTCAATCCCACATTATCTGAAAAATTACAAATATTCAATAATATTTATCATTAGTAACCATGGTTCAAACTCTATATATATGTGAGAAATTATTATTATATAAAAAAATTCGTGTGTATTATATGATTCATGACACTCTTCAAAAAATTATATTATATTTTAATCATTTTTCCATACAACCCCTATCTTAAATATTGTTCAAATTTCATCCCCCAAGGATCATGTATCACCCTAAATTTAATAAGATATAGTTTCTATATCACTTATACTAAGAAATCCCTCTTACTGAGATAAGTCTTCACTGAAATCAATTATTATGTATATAAGAATAGCCTCCCCCATTCATTACTAAATTTCACCACCATTATATTATTTATTAAATTCCACCATCATAATAGATATTCCCCCACTTTGTAAAAAACATAAAGCGAAATGACCGTCCAAAAACTACAAAACAATGTAAATAAATGGATTCAAATTGAGAGTGTGTAATACCTTTTAATCATAAAAAATTGAAATTTTGTTGACTATTAAGGCTCAAATGATTCTTCTCCAACAATGGTGTGTCCAAAATTATTTTTCATGACATCATCCACATATTCATTAGATTCAATGTGATTAATTTTGATCACTCCATTATCTACATTCTCTTGGATTAGGTGATTCCTAATCTAAAATTGTTTGATAAGATATTATATTAAAGTATTTTTCTTGAAATCAATTTAACTCTTTTCAACACAAAAATCACTATTAGTTATTTTTATCATTTAGGAACATCCTACAATAGATTAATAATTTAAATAAGTTTAGTTCATTATTTATTAATTGTGATATATTTTTCTTCTATCATTCTAAAAAATTTGATCACATATTATTTATCCATTCATCATATACCTTAATTTCAAATAAACATTGCATCACTTTATTTGGACATTAGGTCCACCACATCCTCATATTTATCCAAATTATATATGTTAAAATTCATGTTTATTTCTAGAAGAAATGATTAATACAACATTAATAGTTCCTTATATATACATTGTAATCTATTTCATTACTTTGATATTATCTTATATAGGATTAAATTAGAAATGGGTTAAGAAATATATTTCCTAAAAAATATCTATCAATGTTGTTGTAAAATTTTAAAAAACTCCCAATTGTTCATTTAGACAATGTTGGATTCACATATTTTATATCATCATTATTCATATGTTTCTTATGTACTGATATCGGAGTTGACATTGGTTAGGATTCATGAATATCAATATTATTCCATAATATTCATAATAATACAAACCTAACTTGACCGATAAATTCATATTTCTCATTATACACTATATATTATTATAAAAACTATATGATTTCACCAATCATGTACATTTATATTTTTTACCTCATTATATTAGATAAATACTCCACAGATATCTACTTTCTTCCAAAAATGGAAATTATCCACATAAATAATCACCAGAAATTATTCTTCTATAATAGTCTTCACATAGTGGTTTTGTTCAATATCACTGATATAGAATTATATCTTATTTATATAACCGTATATCCATGTATATGATGCTTTTGGTTCATATTAAATAGAATATGTGTGTAAAAACCCCAAATAACATAACCCATAGTTGGTGGTTTACATTATTACAATGTAATAGATACAATGAGTTAAAAAAGACCAATTAGTTTAGTAATCATAGTTATATATGTATATAAATGATCAAAATTTTATATTGGAGATAAAATATAAAATATATTAATGAAAAACATTAAAATTCCTTGAACTCATTTAATGAATTCTTCTTTATAACCATAGGAAAGGAAAAAAATAAAGGTGATCCCAAATACTCATTAAGGGTTTTGTACCAAAATAGAAATCCTGAACCAATAAGGCATAATCAATATGGGGTGGTAAATAACTAAATCTCGTTTAACCAAAAACAATGTTGTCATGATTTGATATGACCATAATCTATTTGTTAATGTAATGAACTAAAAAAACATTCTACTTAGTCAATATGGTGAGAAAAAACGAATTCCTGGATAATGTAAATAAAATAATATCATGTGTAATAATAATTGAACTATTAATTTAAGAAATGATTAATATTGTAGTTTATAATCTCAATCATCATGTCATACATACTATCCAGACCATGCGCCAAGATACCATAAAACATAGGGTAAAAAACCTATATAATTTGGAAAACTAATTTTTATCATCAGGCTTACCAATGCATATAGGGTCTATAAAATTTTTGGCCCAAAAAATATCTGAATTTTAGCATCATTCCTAAAATATCGAATTATTTATTTAATATATAAACAATATTACTTATAAAAGAATATCTGTATTGAGTAAAGAATGCTAATTTGTCAATATTTTCCCAGTTAAGAAAATGACTATTAAATTTTATAAAATATATAAAAATGGAATATAGTTTTTGAAATAATCATGTCCATAATAAAATGAATATTCATATTTAAATTAAATATAATATTTAATAAAAATTGATCATACAAAAGTGATTTACTAAAGAGAAAGACATAAATCAAAAAATTAATCAAGACATACGTGATGACCATAAGTTCATTAGGAATGATGGTTCTTATAATAAAATCATGTACATTGGAAGAATAAAATGTAAAAAATTAAAATATTCAATTAATGTTTCATAACATTCTTTTATTTTTAAAACTATTAAAAATATGAATAATAAAGATTGTTTTGTGAAATGGTTATGGTGTTGGGGAATCTGTTATCACCGTATGCATTTAAAAATTCATTTTTATTGTTTCATGTTCTTTAAAAAAACAGAAGAATGATTCCTTATAAAACCTTTTAAAAATTAATGGAAAACATAAAATTTCTTTAATAAATCATTTAATTTAGTAATTAGACTTTTTTAGAATAATTTTGAAAACAAAAGACATGTGGAAAAATACATGAGCTTAAAAGAGAAGATAAATTTGATTTTATTTGAAGAATTTATTTCAATTATTCAAGTACCAAAGAGATTAAAAATATGAATAAAATATGTAATCTCATATAATGAATTATGGATACAAAAAATAATTTGATCTTATAAAGGATAAATGATAATATTTCTTCAATAAGTATAAAAATAATCACCAATGATTATGGAACTTAAAATTGATTCTTACATCTTGTATAACATTGAAATTATAACCTAATGAAATAATAAACAATAATTGAAACATTAATCATCCAGAATAAAAATTTATTCATGTTAAATACATAATTGGGTCAGAATATACACTATATAAAATTTAATAGGTGTACTTTTTCAAATATGTATCCATAAAATAGAAATTAAGATGAAATCCCTTACCTCATTATTATTTTTTAAGACTTATTAACCTCTTATATAATTGTTTTTCAATAATGTTAATAATTATTAATATAACCATATTAATATTTATAATATTTTGTGTTATTCTTTTTTAAAATTTTAACACCCATTCATTAATAATATTTCAATATTTCTATATTTATAAGAGTCAATTTCTTTATTTTTACATGCGAGTTTTCTCAAAAAAGAAAGTGTTCTTGTGTATAGGATATAGTAAAATAATTTAAAAAAACTATATTAATATTATACATTTTATAATCACACATTATACACATGTTTCTAACCATTTTTAGAATGTGTATTTGGAAAATGAATTCAATAGTGTCGTCTATAGAGTAGGATATACGTACGCACAAGTGACAATATCATTCCCCTGATGAGTGAAATTTCATTTTAGTGGATCATATATTAATTTTAAATAATTAATATAATGTAATATATGTAATATATATTTCTAACATTCTTTATTATGACTATCAATGTGATTCAGTGATGGAAAACAGATTACATCGGTTTGCAAAGCTGTAGTGCGTTGTACACACAAGTGATGGATGTGTTTCAAACATAATGAAGAATGGGATGGTTAAATAATATTACACCAAAAAAATAAAATATTAGTTTATTTTAGATAATATATTTATTATATTAGAAGTTATAATACATAATTTTTCTGTAAAAAATAAGAAAAAAAAGAATGAGCTTCATAATGATAATTATATTCTAAAAGAAGAACCTCCTTCCTAACTGTTATTAAGGACTATAGGGTTGAACTTTTCAGAAGAAAAAAAAACTATATAATGATTCTATGGATATTAAAGAGTTATTTTTTTCAAGATATATGGTTTTATATGTCTGAATAAGTGGGTGGATGTGGTTCCCTTTTACAAGTGGTGAAAGGGGAGATTCATGGAACCCATATTGAAATTTCCCAATGAATCCAAAATGATAAAATAATTCCAAAGAAAATAGTTTATAAATTAACTTTTATTTTAATTTAGAATGGATAATTTGTAAAAATGGATATCTAATATTATTCTAATTGGTATTATAGGAAAACATTATAACACCCTATGATTTTGGGAAATATTTTTATTCTTTGAATGTATTTGTTTTCATTAATGTTTTTAATTTAACGAGGTAAAATATTATTTTTTCATAGAACCAAAATGGATTTCTATATATGAAACACCGACTTGGTATGTGTTATACACAACATTGTGTTTCTTTGAAAAACCATTTTATTATTATAATAATTAAAATGAGATCATTATTACCTAGGCATGAAAAACAAAAAAATTAATAGGTATAAATACTCATATAATATTACATATAATGGTTTCACATATATAGAACAATTTCATAATGAAATATATAATATTTCTGTAAAGTCATTATATGTTTTAAAAAAATATCTTAAATAAAATTATTTTTATGTTCTTTTTTAAACAATAATAAGAATAATTTAAATAGTAATGGAAATTTAATTTGATAAAATTAAAGTAAGTTTTGAATTTTTTTAGTTGATATTATCATATCTATAATATTTGAGTTTTTTAGGAGAATATTCAATTTTGTGTGAATATTAAAAATAAATTCAATTAAGTTAAAATAGCCTTGTTGTTTAAAAAATAATTAGAGTTAAAATATATTTTAAATTTGGTTTTAAAGATAAAATAAACCAATTATAAATATATTTATCCAATTTAGGTCACTAGACTCATTTTTTATATTGAAATTAGATATAAAATCTTATTTAACTTTCAAATGTTTTATTTTGAAAACTCCCTTTCTCGCCACATCTACTAGATTAGCATTAAAAAAATTTGACTTATATAATTTAAATTTTAAAAAAACAACCTAAAATGATGTAATAATTGTGATATTTTTAATATAATAATATCAACTTTTGTTTTTATCAAAAATATTTGTGAAAGAGTTTAAAATTAATAACAACAATTATGGTAAGATTAAGCTTAATTTGGGACTCAACATTAATCTTAAGGACCAAAATGATCTAGAAACTAGTCTGAAATCCACTAAAATCTAATAATCATACCATATCCCCTCTTGGATTACATTTTATGGGGTTTTGGTATATTATTAAAGGGATATTCCCAATATAAACTGTTATGTAAGGAAAATGGAAAAAGGGGAAATTCTATAGCTTTAACATTTAATCAAAATTCAGATATGTATATAACATCATATCTTCAATTTTATATTTCATTTTTAAATATAAATGTCTTATTGTTATCATAATAATGTATCAAAACTTTTTATATATGATTTAGTTACATGAAATTCTTACGAAACAACAACATATTTATTTTTTAGTTAATAATCTACATAAATAAATGGAACTAATAAAACAGTAAAAGTGAGGGGAATTGATTTAATTATTATCTTTAATAATATTGAATATTAATATATCATTATAAAAATATATAAGTGCAATTTATACTAATTCCAATATTATATTGATATTTTAAAATAAAAATTAAATAAATAATGTTAAATTTGACATTATTAATATTTTACAATAAATGATACTTTTTTAAATGATTTAAAATTAATAAAAATAATATATTTATCAAATTTATTATGAAGTATTAAAAAATATTAAATATGGTAATTAATCAAACAATTTATCTTTTATAGTTATCATAGTGACCCATAGATTGTAAAAAAATAATTTCATTGTTAGGGTTTTAGCAGTGTTTTTCACGTCACATTTGCATGTTTTAAAATTTATTTTACCAAAACAATTGATATTTTTATTTTGAAAAATAGGTATGATATTAATAATTAATTTGATATATATTATATAATAAATATATCAATATTTTAGTCTTAATGATTAAATTACTTAGCTTAGAAAACTAAAATATTTAATAAAAATCGAAATAAAAAATGGGGATTCATTAAAGGTAAAAAACCATGTTATTAAAATGAAAATATTTTTTCGAGTCATAGATTCACATAAACCATAAATTCAAATTAATACTATAGTTTTATATTTATTTAGGAACATTAGATATAGAGAACTCCCATAATTGGATTACGTTGGTATTTACAAGAGTGACACTCACCCTCCAGTATAAAAAAAGCACTCTACCCCTACCTCACACCACTCATGACACATTAAATCACAAATACTTTTTCCAACTAGTCTCCCCACATAGGTAAATTCCACCATTATGCCTCCAATTGTGAATTAATTAATATAATGAATCCTTTTGGCACAAACCAAAAGGTGTAACCCGATTAAGAGTTGATGCCTTTCCTCAAACTCCTTTATTTTGTTATATTTCTCCACCTCCTAAAATATTATTATTCCATGATTGTATAAAAAAATTTATTTTTAATATAATATTATGTTTTTATTATATTTATTTTACAAAACTCGCATACACTTCCACATAATGGGTAATGAACATACAGTTTACATGTACGATGAACTACCACATCACAAAATGATGAGTGTTCATTTTTTCCATTATCATTTCTCATGGTCTAAATTATAACGAAAAATATATTAATATGAGATATATATTATATTTATTATGTATTTATTCTTGTTTAGTTATTTTAAAAGACAAATATTTTTACTTTCCAATTTTTTTGTAAATAAAATTAATTCCTTTAAGAAGTGTGGATTAACTCCCCTCAGAGCAATGTGATTCGTTTACACAGTACATGGAATGTATTAAGAATTATTTTTGGAAAATTAAATGATATATATGATATATAAAATATAATGGAATAATTATATATTTACATATATATATAAAAATATTTCATTCACTTAATTTCTTTCAATACAATTATTAAACAGAAACAACATTCAGGCGTACGTACGGCCTACCGTCTCCATGAACGATGAATTCCATTTCATAATTCTGTATTCTATATATTATTATAATAAAAATATAGTGAATATATGTTATATTTATATCATTATTTACATTCTTAAAATCATTATATAAGTATAATGACTAAATATATGACCAATTACGACACATGCAATGAACAAAGAAGATATTACCCGAAATGAAACCCTAACATTGAATTGTTCGAAATGAGTAATATAAAGTAATAATAAAACTATATATGGTAGTATATATAAGAATATGGTTCATTTATAGAATTATAATAAACTTAAATTTTGTATACAAGAGGTTTTTAAGAGTATTATGAGATTCTAGACACAATTTAAGGGAATTTCACATCGCTTTTTATTTCCATGATATAAATGTTTAATTCACCACCCAATACATTTGTGTGGTGTGTATACTAACATTGGATTTTTTATATGATTATTATAATTAAATATTTGTAAATTTACATATCCAATTTATTATATTTCTTTCATGGAGACTATGATTCCAATTTTACCAAATCTATAAAATGATTTTGTCTCAATTTTCATTATTTGAGACACATCCCATGTTATAAACCTATATTTTTCCTTGAGGAGTATATATTATATTTGAAATGTTATATATTTAATATCATTATCTTCAGGATATTTTATGATTCAAGTAATTTAATTTTCCTAAAAGTGCAGTATGGTTAAATGTTACCATGTTGTAAGTGTTTATTGAAATAATGTCATCTATTTTTTAGATTGTTTCTGATTATGCTTCATTTGGTTAAATCATATAATACATATCTAATAATAACTAATGAATTTTACTATTCATTATTTATTCATTATTAATTTATTTATTTTTACCATTTTCCACTCTTTGGTGAATTATATTGTTAATAATTGTTTTTAAGAAAGTCATAATATACCCCTATCTTTGGTCTGAAACATGTATTCCATCAAAACCATATTATCTAAAATGTTTTAAACAATATTCTACTATTGTCATATTATCTTTAAATGTCATATTTACCCCTGCTTTATGCTTTTAAAACAACAATGTTTTCAAAAAGGAAACATCTTTTTATTTTTCGGTAATGGCACTTTTTTAATCATTTAGCAATGTAATTGGAATGTTATGCATGTTCCGATTTCCCCACCATCATGACCGTCATTCAATTTATGAATCTTTTAGAAGCATAAAATGTTTTTCTAATTTATGTTTTCCCTAATATACTAGAAAATAATTTTAAATTATTTTTCTAGAAAATGGTTTTTAAAATGTTTTCAAACTTATATTTAATGTTTCATGGGAAAAGGCTGTATCAAAATGTTTCCATGTTTATTTTATATGTTTTCATGTAAAATGGTTTTATATTTTTTTACAATATTTCATTAATTTTTTTTAAAATTTCTTTTCAATGAATTTATTTTCAAAAAATTTCAGTTTATCATTATAATATTTTGAAGTTATCTTAAAAGGAATGGTTTTCAAAATGTTTTCAAGAATTTATTAGATTTTTTCATAGAATTATAAATAGAATGGTTTTAAAAATGTTTTGAATATTTATTTTATTATTTTAACTGTGTTTTTGAATAAAAATTTTATAAAATGTTTTAATGATTATTTTTATATTTTTGAGTAAAATGATTTTAAAAAATGATTTCAATTCTTCTTTATAAGTTATCATGGTATTTTTTATAAAATGATTTTCAAATGGGACTATGTGTTAAAAATAAAATTTCAATGAATAAATTACATATTCCATGAGAAATAATTTTTGAAAGATATTTCAAAATTATTTTCCATCTAATAATACATTCATTATTGTTACTCGTACATTTTTTAGATATTATTAATTTTTATAGTCATATTCCTTCGTAGAATGGGTTTTGCTTAATATATTGGTCTTTATGAAACCTATTTATCTATCATTGTTATATGTGTATGAAATCAGTTTCAATTTAGAAATTACATATTTTTCTGAAATCAATTTTTCTTTTATAGTTTATGATTTTGTTAAAATGAATATGGATCATGTATCTTTTTACACATTTTATAATATGATTATATGTTTATGATACCCATTTTATTTCTTATGATATAATATGATTTTTTAATATTTCATGACACATGTATGTATGACTTTTTTTTGATATGGGTGTGACCTATATTCCCTTCAATGTATTGGGTTAAAATTTATATCTCATGAGATTGACTAAGATGGTATATGGAATGAACCATGAAAACTATTATTTCCATGGGTGTGAACCATTTATTCTAAGATAGTATGAGTAGTGAACCGATGCAACTAAGATGGCCATGGAAGTAAACCATGACAACCAAGATGGTAGGGGGTGAACCCATAATACCAATATGGTCTGGCTATAAATGCATTGGATACTATTAAATTAATATTATATAATTACGTGCATGAAAAAATTCTATATTTTATACCTATGATATGATTTCATGTCTTATGTTCTTTATTTTCTTATGATTTATTTATTATGAAATACTATGATTTATTGCATGATTCATTTATATAATCTATGAAATGGGTGGTAAGATATTTTATATTCATTATCATGTTTTCATACTCTTATCCTCCTGATTATGGATATATATCTTCCTTGTTTACCCATACTAAGCATTTGATCTCACCCATTTTTATGTCTCATACTCTAGGTTACGAACATAAGTATTATGTTTGATGTGTAAAACAAGTTTTATAGTGTAGAAGAACATAGTGGGGGATAATTTATCTCAAATATGTTTCACTATTTATGTTTCCATGTTTTTAATGTCATTAGACTCGTACAGTCTTTGGGCATCTGTTTGTATAACGTTTAAGTAATCCATAAATCTTACAAAACGTGAAATATATGAAAATCAAGGGTTTTTAAAGTTGTTATCAGAGAAAAGGTTTGTTTACACATTGGAAATGAGGATTTTAAAACTTTAGTGATATCCATAGGAATATTTCTAGGGATATATCTTGGGATATATATATGGATAAGTATAAGGATGAGTTAACGTTTAGAAAAGTGTCTAGAAATTTTTTTTAAAGGATAAAGTGAGTGGTTTAATATAAATACATACCTTCTATGATTTTACTACTTGATGTGGATTTGGAAAAAATGTACATAGGGTTTCCAACTCCAATAAGTTTTTCCATACATGAATCTGGGTAATCGAGCACATGACAATGAGCCTTGCTACACACCATGTTTGACACTCCTAGGGGATATACTTTAGAATTCAAAACATCTTTACAACTCATTATAAATGATTCAAATAGAATTTGGATATTAATTGAATGTATATAGCATATGAGTAAATGTTTAAGGAAGGAGTCATAATTTAGACATTATATAAGTAATAATTTTTCATGATTACATGTTTTTCCACTATGATAATCATTTCTCACACTTTGATTTCATGTTTTAGTCAAGGGAATGAACTATAAGAAACATGGTTAACATTTAATATTTCAGATGTGTACTGTATAGGAATTATGTAAATATTTATCTCATGTGTAAATATTATAATTAGAATCAAGAAGGTGGTATGATTATTAGTTAAACACTTGGAGTTAAAGACCTCAGAAACAACAAGTGAATTGTTTTCTGTTTTCTTCATGTATTGTTTAAATCAATCATAATAGTCATGATTATATTGAGGTTGAGGAACCTTAAGATATGATTTATATTTCATATTATTGTAATGTTGTAATAATGAATATGTTCATGAATATTGAGTCATGTTTAATGAAAACATTTGGACGAATAATGTTCTTTTGTTTTGTAATTCAATGTTTATGTTATGTAAATTATAAAATATACAATTATTTTCTGTATAATTTTCCATTATGGATTGAAAATGATATGATTAATGGTTATTATACAAATAAAAATGATTTCATGGAAGAATTTTATTTTGATTAAGAAAAGGTAACCCATAATTAATCTTTGATGTTGAGATAATGATGTTTTTATTAAGATATGATAGATATGAATAAGTAAATTGGAAAAAAGAGAATACCTTGGATCTAATTATTAACAGAGAGTTCTATGACATTAATGATGATGCTTATAAATTCTTATACATAAAAAATATATCCAGTAATTATTGTAATAATGAATCATGCTCGTTTCCAAATTTATTTATGCTAATTAATGTTATTACCATGTTTAAGAAGAGTATATGGTATGCATATTAACATGTTAGGAATGTGAAAAATAGTTCATACTTTGTGTTATATGGGAGGTCAATGCTAAACCACTTTAATTAATTTACTTCTAATAATTATTGTTTTCATCCTTTTTAAGGGTTAAAAGGAAACTCATTATTAAATGTTTAATTTCAACATGAGATGAAATAGGTATTATTAATTGGAGATCCCTTCATATGAGGATTTTTGAATATTAGATATCTTGTTCTAATTACATTCTTTTGAGGAAAACTAGTGAAAAAATGGGATGACTTATTGGGGATCACATGATCTTTTAGTACTACATAAATGTAAAAGACACATTCCTTTTTAGAGAAAGTGGTGAAGTGGATGAATGAATAAATAAAGGTGATGTTGTCCTGAAATCGTGCAAGTATATCATTTCATGAATGTTCTTACACATTAAGAAAAAGGATCTTCTTAAAAAAGTTATTTAATATTACATTTTTTTCAATAAATTAGAAGGTCACTTAGGTAATCACATATTTATGACTTTCTGATTGTAGGTTTCTTCATACTCTGTTATCTATCACTCACTTTCGATAAATTATTGTATCTTTTCTCTTCCTTGTCTATATTTTTACTTCCCACTTATGTTATACTATATGTGAATATTTGTTTGATTTACATTCAGTAAAAGTTATGGTTCAAAATTTCCCTTTTAAGGGAAGTTTTTGTATTCATTTTTATGATGCGGGTTTCTATGAATGAAACATTTAAGTATGAAACCATTGATAATCTATATTAATTTCGATCGAGAAATTAATTTTAAGGGGGTAGAATGTAACTCCACAGGTTTTAGTGAAATATTTTTTTCTTAGAATGAATTAATTTTTATTGATGTATTTAATATAAATAATTCAAATATTCCTTTGATATGGAACTTACTTGCCTTTCCATACATGCAACATCGACATGGCATGTGGTATACACAACATTAAGTTTTAGTAAAACCTCATTTTATTTTTTTATTTTTTTAAATGAGATAATTATAACCAAAACATTAATAATAGTAATACAAATTGTAATAAATACTATTAATATGTTAGTTATAATGGTTTCACATAAATAAAACAAATTATTAATGAAATATAATGTTTTTGTGTAAAATCTTTATATGTTTTAAAATAATATTTTTTAAAGAATATACTTTTTATGTCCATCAATGAAAAATAGTTGAATTAATTTTAGAAACTAATAGATATTGAATTTTAAAAAATTATCATCATTTTGAATTAATAAATTTGAAATTATCTTAGGGTGAATTTTTTGGATTTTTCTTAGAAACATCATTCTTTGGGGAATAGTACAAATAATTGAAATTTAGTTAAAAAATAGACTTTTTATTTAAATAATTATCCATGTTAAATTATATTTAATGTCATAATAATTAAATTATTAATATATTAATCCAATTTAGTTTATTGGAGTCATTTATAATGTTGAAATTAGATATAAAAACATATTGATCTTTTGAATGTTTTCACATTAAAAACCGAAATGTCTTTCCACGTCTCATGGAATAACATTAAAATTAATTTCCTAAATTCTATGATTTGAATTTTGAAAAAGGATCATACACCATTTTAATCATTATGACATTTTCATCCTACTTATATGAATAGAAATTATGAACAAATAGATTATTTAAATTGATTATAGATAATCAAAATGATTTAGTCGAGATTACGATTAATTATGAACTAAAAATTAATCCCAACAACAAAAATAACCTGGAAACATGTGGAAAAGACACTGTATTCAAATAATTTGATTTCATTCCAAATTTTATTAAATTTTGTGGGTTATTGGCATATTAGAAAATGGATGTACCCTTTAAAAAATGTTATGTAAAGAAAAAGCCAAAATGAGAACATTCCTTACCTTTATGATTTATATAATATTGAGATATGTAAAAAAAGATCATATTTTTTATTATAGATATAATTTTGAAATGAAAATGGATTATTTTTATCATTATATTTTTTCAAAAAAAATTATAGGTGATTTAGATATATAAAATTGCTTCAAAATGCCAATGTAGTGATTATTTAGTTAATAATTAACTAAAATAAGTTGTACTATAAATCATAAATGTGAATTGAATTGGTTGAATTATTGTATTTAATTATTTTATTGTATTAATATATCATTTTTAAATTCATTAATATTAATTTATTTTAATTCAAATATTAGTTTCATATTTTAAAATTTTAATTATATTAATAATGTCCAAATTGAAATTAATGTTATTTTACAATTAGTGATATTTTTTTAATGATTAAAAGTAAATTGAAATATTATATTATTCCAACTAATTTTAAGGTTCAATAAATATAAAATATGATATATTAATGTACCATTGATCTTTTATAATTAATATATTGACCCATAGATTGTAAAATCATTGTAACCAAGGTCTGGTTTTAAGAAGTGTTTGGTGCGTCACATGGGCATGTTTTAAAAATTCATATCCAAAAAACATGAGAATTTTATATTGTTAATTTTTTATAATATATATAATTCAGTTTCTCTATATTATATAATAAATATCACTTTATTTTAATATTAATTTTTAAATTACTTAGAGTAGAAAACTACATTCCGTAATAAAAAACAAAATAATAAATTTTTGAATTTAAGAAGTTAATAAACCAAATTATTAAAATGAAAATATTTTTACGTGGATTAGATTTTTTTAATCCATATATTAAAATTAATAAATTATTTTTCCATTTTTTAGGCACATTAGATTAATGAGACCTCCCATTATTGAATAAATTTTGGTATTTACAAGAGTGTCACTTCCCCTCAACTATAAAAAAGAAAGTAATATACTCATTCATCACACATATCAAGACACATTGAATCATCCAAAATCAATCCAAATAGTATCCCAATATCCCTAAATTTTACTTTGAATCCTCAATTTGGGATGGAAGCAATCCATGGAATCCTTTTGGCATAAACTAAAAAGAGTTACCCGATTAAGAGGTAACGTCTTACCTCAAACTCCATTTTCTATTTTCTTTCACCTATCAATAAATTTTTTTATACAATGATAGTTTAAAAAACAATATATAATGTTCTATTATTTTTTATTCTAATTGTTCTAATAAATCTTAAATGTACTTCAATCTCATGTGTAACAAACAAACTATTTACATGTACGGTGACTTACCGTCTAATGAAATGATGATTATTCATTTTCATATACCTCAATTCATGGGGGAAATTATTATACCCACTATGTTTAAATATGATAAATATTATATTTATTAGATATTTAATATTATTTAATTATTTTAAAACACAAATATTTATACCTTCCACTTTATGTAAATATAATATCTTTATTTGAGGATGTGTGGACTACTTCCCCCTCAAAGCGATATGATTTGTTCATACACTACATGGAATGTATAAAGGATGTGTTTAGTGAGCTTATATGATATATATGATATGATAATTATGATTTAAAACTTATATATATATATATATATATATATATAATTTACATACAATATTTCATTAAGACTATTAAATGGAAACAACGTTCATGCGTATATACGACCTATCGTCTCCATGATCGGTGTATTCTATTTCATATGTATATATTCTATAGATTATTATAATTCAAATATAAGGAATATAAATTATATCAATAGCGTTTTTTACATTCTAGAAATCATTATATAATTATAAAGGCCAATGATATTATAAATTAAGAAACATGAGAAGAGATAAGAGGATATTACCGGATATGAAACATTAACCAAGGATTGTTACCAAGTGGGTAATATAAAGTCATAATAAAACCATATAAGTTTTTATATATAATATTATGGTTTTATTATTGATTAATAATAAAATAATATTTCTCATATAGGTTTTTTTTCTGAGTACGTTGTGAGTAAAGATATAGGGTAATGCAATTTTATATCATTTTTTATTTCTATGAGATACATGATTTATTTACTACCCATTACTTTTTTATGGTGTCTATACTATTGATAGATTAATTATATTAATATTATAATTAATTTAATGGGAATTTACATATAAATTTTATTGTATTTATTTCATGGGGACTACGTTTTAAATGTAACCAAATCGGTAAAATTATTTTTTATTAATTTTCTTTTTTTTGAGACATTCCAGGTTATGAACATATATTTTTTTCTTATGTGTATTTAATTACATTGAAAAATTATATCATGAATCACTTTATATTCATTTTATTTTATTTTATTAAAAGGGATATATGGTTTAACATTTCCATGTCTTTAGTGTTTATTGAAACATTTTAATCATTTTCAAGATTATTTTTGATGATGACTCAATTAATGAAATATTATGATATATATATCAAGAAAACTAGTAGATTTTAATAGTATATGGTTATTAATGAAATATTCATATTTTTGTACCACTTTTTAGTCTTGTGTACATATTATAGTTATGATAGTGTTTTTAAGAAAGTCTGAATTTACCTCTCTTCAGTATGAAATATGGGTTCCTCTCAAACAAAATTTTCTAAAAGGTTTCTTATAATATTCAATACTTATACTATGATATTTTAATGACATAAATGCCCTTTCAATACGTTTTTAAAACAAAATGGTTTTAAAAAATAATCTTCTATTAATTTTTCTATAGACTCACTTTTCAAATCATATAACAGATTTATCCACAATCATGACCATCGTTCCATTGCAGATTATTATAAAAGATTATCTTTTTTAAAGAAATCTTTTTTTCTAAAATTATTTAAATTCATTTTTAATGTATTTTTTTATAAATGGTTTTAAAATTTTTTTCACACCTAATTTTAATGTTTCAAGGAAAACATGAGTATTTAAAATGTTTTCAAGATTCTTTCATAAGATATCAAGTAAAAGTGTTTTCAAGAAAAAATAATTCATTCATTATAAGTTTTAAAAGTTATTTTAATGAAACTGGTTATATATATGTTTTTAAAATTTCTTTACATTTTTTTAAAGATATTTTAAAAAAATGGCTTTCCAATCGTTATGAATATTTTATTATATGTTTTCAAATTATTTTCAATGAAATGATTTTTGAGGAATTTTCAATATTTCATTTAATGTTTCCAATATTTTTTCAAACAAAAAAAATTAAAATGTTTTTAATCATATTCTATATTTTTTCAAGGAAAATGTTTTACAAAATTATTCAGTTTTTTCATTATAAGTAATAAATGTATTTTTTTAGGAAAATGATTATTAAATGATTTTATGAATTAAAAATTCTATTTCAATGATTAAATGATATCTTCCTCCAACACATTTTATGAATGATATTTCCATATTAGTTTCCATCTATGATTCCTTTTGAGGATTTTACTCTTTCCATTCTAGGAAATAATACATAGGTTTCATTCTAATTGTTTCTCTAAATGGGTTTTGATTAATATCATGGAATTCATGAAAACTGTTTCTCTTTCACAGGTTATATTTTTTTGAAATAGATTTCCCCTTCACTAATTATATGTTTATGAATTCTTTTCCCTATTATAGTTTATTCATATGATGAAATTATTAAGAAAACTCTATTGTTTCCACTAGTTATGACATGATTATAAGTTCATGATACCCCTTGAATTTCATTGGTTATAATATGATTTTTAATGATCGTGTGGAACATGTATATATGATTTATTTATGAGATTGGGGGAACAATATCTCCCTACAATGAATTGGTAAATGATTAATATATCCTAAGGTAGTTTAATACATGTGAGTGAACATTAAATAATAAGATGTTCATTAGAGTGAACAATTACTACCATGATGGTATGAGGAGTGAACTCATGAAACAAAGATAGACATGGGTGTGAACCTTGATTACCAATATGGTATGGGGATTGAACCCATAATACCAATATATGATTTCCAATGATTCTTTAGCTACTATGTAAATCATATTATCTAAGTATGAGTCTTCCACAATTCCATGTTTTATTCCCATGTTATGATTTTTTGGCTTATATTATTTATTTCTATAAGATTTATGTATTATAAACTACCAATATTTATTCTATGAATCAAGTATATGATATTTGATATGTAGGGTATGATCTTCTATTTTCATGATCAAGTTCTCATACCCTTATAATCATGATTATTCTTATAGATATTTGTTGTTTACCGTTACTGAGCATTTGAGATCACCCATTTTTAAGTTTACATGCCTCGCATATGACGATATGTAAATTTGATTTTTCTATGAATTTTTTTGGTCATGAATAACCTATTGGGAGATAATATAGTTCACTAATGTATCAGTGTTTATGTTTTCATGTTTTTGGAGGCACTAAACTAGTATGATCTTTGAGAGTATTTTTTATAATGTTTATATATTAAAAAAATGAAATTTAATTTTAATATATGATAATTTAGGTTCTCTATAAACATACCATTATATTTTGGTTTAAAATTAGGGTAAACACATTTTATCATTAACTTGGTAATTATTCTTTACTTTTTTCAAAATACATTAAGACCAATAGTTTATTTTATATTATAATGTGATAGTCATTGTGATGATTCCAAATATAAAATCCATTTTTTAAAATAAAACTAACATAACTATAAAATTATAATTTAAAATTTAACCGATAAAATGTGTCGAAATGAGTTTCAAGAAATTAATTTTGCAAGCATAAAATGATTATATATAAAATATATGACTAATAATCATCATTATACGGATGAGAATTCTTATATTTAGAAATATAATATATAAATTGCATTTAAATAATTCATCACCAAATATTATTTTAATTAATTTAAATTGATTGGCAATATGCCTTAAAAACAATTTCTTAAAAACTTCAATTTGTCTCCATATATTCTGTTATTTATTTCAATAAAATGGATTATTATTTATTTTTTATTTATAAATAAGTTTAAAAATTTATATTTAAAAAAATTTAATAGTTAAATATTACATTTTTTATTATTCATAAAATCTTATTACTAATGGGAAACATCAATGATTCATTCAATGATTATTTAAACCATGAAAGCTCAAAATTGATATGCATCATATCAAATAAGGATTTAAATTCCATGAAATAATAAAATATTCTCTGTATTTTAATATTAATAAAATTTGATTATCATTCAACATAATTGAGGATTGTGTGTTACAGTAGGTCTTTAATTAACCTTCACTCTTTAATATCACTGTTTCTTATTAAGAAGCCCACGATTTATTAAAAAACACCATCTTTCAGTACACAAAGGCTTATATTTTTATATCAATTTTTTAAATCTAAAATAATTTTTTAATCTTCACAATCATGAAATTTCTTATCTAACCGGGTATATATAATGGTGAAAAAGTTTCTTCCACTTTAAAATCATATTTCTATGTGTAGTATTTACATTCTGTGTATGATTTTTAATAAAATTTTGATTCTAATAAAATATATTATTTAAGACTACTTTGTTCTAATCACATTATGATATTCAAGCCCCATATTAAGCTACCATGTCTTATTATTTTCAATTTTATCCAATTCATAATTCAATTTCCTAGCCCCATACCAACATTTAAACTCCACTTCTAATGATATTGGTTCTACCATTAACAATACATTAATATCCTATACATTCCTCATCGTTTTTGTATGTATTGGTATAGATATATAAATAAATATATTGGATGAATCAAATTATATCTTTCTATTTCCCCTTGGATATATGAATTAACTCTCTTTTCTGATTTTATTTTACTCTAATTAAGCCTCTGAATGTACACCCTTTTCTGATTCTTTTACGATTCTTTATTCATATTGAATTCGTAATAATCTTCACATAATTGTTCAATGTTTAAGCATATGTAATTATTAATATCTTTCTCCTCAATGAACATAACATTGTTACTCTCCTGATTCTTTTTCCATCCAATTATTGTATCATTTTTCAGACTTATTCTTTATTGAGAATCCTAAAATAGCCCTTTAACTTTTTCATTATGATAATATCCTTCATTCTCTTCATTATTCTTGATATAAAAGCTACATAAAATGTCTGATTTTTTTAATCTAGTGATTTCTTCGATGAAACATTTAATTGGGTGTTTCACCATACATGGGTTATTATAATGTCTAGTTTTTAGTGTGAATTGAAATTTAAACTTCCACATTCAAATGGTGGTGAGAGAAACCACAATCATTAAGCATTGTTTTAGACATAATTATTACCATTTTTTCAATATTATAGAACTCCATTTCATTGACTTTCTATTAGTGTTGATTCTTCATGATTAATTCAATTTTTATTTTGGTAATTTTTAAAAATAATTGATTTCTACTTTATTCAATTATCAAATCACAAAATGTTGATTGAGTATCCAGTCCAATTTTCTAATATCCTTTAATATCTGTTAATTCACTCCATTAAATATCTATTTCTCTTCATGTATATAATGTAATCTATTTAACTATAATAATCAATTAAAAAATATTAAATTGTGGTCTCTATATGTTATAGGTTGAATCATTAAACTATAATCATCAATGAAGACCTGACCATGTTGAATGGATTCCCATTCAATATTTTTCCAATAAAGTTTGTAGATCAAATATATCAATATAGATGTATCGCATCTCATTTCATGGTCTCACATTAGGTTTTAAATTTCCACTATATTTTCTATATTGGATAATTTCCATATGATTGTTGCTGAATGTGGCATAGCCTTCAATTCCATAAGACGTTATCCTCCTCCACTATTTTGAAATGTTTATTTTATTTACCATCCACCTTAATTAAAATACCATTTTCCATTTATTAATTCATGAGAGTGTTCCTGACCTTCCATTTGGTTAATAAAAAATTTAATTAAATGTTTAATTTTTTTAAAATTCATATATTTTATTCACACTAAAGGGGTTTTGTAATAATCCATTAAAATAGAGTATGTTAAAAGTCTTTAGTTCATCCCCTACTAGTCTGGCCTTTCTAATACCATTGGAATTAAATGATTAATCATTATTAAATAAATCAATTACCTATACCGCCTTCAATTTATATAATATATTCACAATCCCAGTCCTATGGGTTAGTCAACATCCCTAAATTATCCCTGTTCTCATGTTATTTTTTTGCATTTAAGTTTATTTAATATAGGTTATACTTCTCATTATTTGTCATTTCCAACCTATAGTTGATTAATAATGTTAATATATAATACATACACTCCTATTTCTCCCATTCATACGAAATGAAATTAAAATATATTTTTTTCATCCTATAGGGATAATAATTTCATTATCATAATGATGTTAGGGTGTGAAATATACATCCCCATTTTACATACATTTTGGTAACATTGTCTTTTTATTTACCAAAAATAAACATATTTAGGAAAATATTTATAACACAAAAAGAAATAACCATATGAAAACATTATTATTATTGATGAATGATATAGTTTTATTCTTATATACAACCTTTTTTAGTAATTCCCAAACCAAATAACTCTCTATGTCTTCATAATAAGAAATGTTGAGGTTTACATAGCCCCCACATGTCACGAACCGCCTTCACCAAAAGGTGGGAAGGGTCAGCAGATTGCCAGGCACTTCCTTATTTAAGTTGAAGGAGAGATAATGGCCCCCGAAACCTGCCTTCAATAGGTCCTGGAGTGGCGACTAGAACCAAGGGTATAGAAATTTCTCACAAATTGAAGGCATTACCCTTTTTATTTTATAGGATCGAGAGATAAGGAGAAGAAAACCCAACAACACCATGGTAGAAAGAAAACTAAAGCCAAAAGTAAACCATTCCCACATGCAAGTTTCAAAAGTAAAAGCCACAAAGTGAAAAAGGTGACTACAAGGTAAGTGCCAAAGAGGAAAAGAAACCAACAACTGAAACTTCTCCAAAGGTCCGAGCTAGTAAGGTCCTGTGTGATCCCCGAAGTCCTCCTGGAACCCTGAAAGTAGTTTTATATACGTAGGGTGAGCATACAAGTACACTCAGTAGGGAAAACCAAGACTCTCGTGCTCAAGTGGGGGAATGTACTAAAGTCCCGTGAGAAAAGGAGTAAACCAAACACCTAACAAGGCAAACTATCCACCCCAGGCCTCACCAAGGCTCACTCCCCAAATAACGCAAGTCAAGTAATATATATATTAATAAGAGCACATCGATGTTTGGGTACCTCGCGCCACTTTCCCACTGGTTATTGGGACATCCTACGCATCAGACCAATCCCTCCATTCTCACCGTAGTCCCACTGCCATACCCGCCCGCACACACCTGGGACACAACCACACGTAGTCCCACTGCCAAAATCCCGCCCGCACACACCTGGGCCACAACTGTCAAACGTAACCATGCCTGCAAAAACATAGGCCAAAACAACCACCACCACGCCCGAAGACACCTGGGCTAGAAAATACACTGCCACACCCAAAGACACCTGGGCCTCATCCCGAAGACACTTGGGAAACCACCTGCCGCACACACCTGGCCAACCACCACACTACCCAGCCTGAAGGTTCTTGGGCTAATAATGGACTTCAGGCCATCACAGCCTGCCCGAAGATACTTGGGCTATCTGGGAAAGGGAGCAGAAAAGGAGATAATAACCAGCCACTAAGAATAGTGTTGGGAAAAAGACCCTCCCCCATGAAATGGGGGTGTTCGGCACTAAGTGCTCAACTTTGGTGGGGCGCGAATAAGAAACACAAAGCTACAGATATATATATATATATAGGTAACAAGCACTCACCCAAAGCTAGGTTTTTCTTCAGACAGCCTACAGATCACAACAACACTCAAGTCCGAGTCACGACTCGCGCTAACTACCCATTTGTCCCCTTTATTATTTCACGTTTAGTAATAATATTTACGTTTAAGAACTACTGGGATACTAGTAGGCATAGGCATAAGTCCAGGAAAGTAAACAGTTAAACAACAACCAAAACGTCCATACCCGTTTCTCAACAACAGAGTATTCCACCCCAATTCGTGATATAAACAAGTAACCACCCGGATTTAGAACTCACAACCACCGAATCCATACCAACAGGAGATCCCATCCCCCAAATTCACACAACCACCGAGAGTATAAAATAATAGGGGATCCCATACCCTCCCACATCTCCAGCAATCGGCCCGAAAGGAAAAAAACCAACTACCACCACCAACACAAGTCAGGGATTGCTGGTATTTTCAGATTTAAACGACTTAACACACTCCATGATTCAAATTCCGTGTGTTATAACCGGGAGTTATCACATAAGGGTTGATCCTGGTGTTTTCAATTTATTTAGACGGATATACGTGATTAACCAATTCACCTTTCACATTAGGAATTTACAACCACAAACAAGCCATTTAAAACATCAGTAGGGTTCATTAGTGCACAAACAACGACCACCAACGACCTCGATTTTCAGAAGGCATAAGCCAGCACAACTCAGCAAGATGGTCATAGAAGAAACAACATCAAAATATAAAACACCATCAATGATCACACCCCCCCCCCTCTTTCTTTATAGAATTCGTTCATTATCTTTAATTAGGTCTGGTTTACCCAATCCTTCAGAATCAAAAGCACGCCCACCCCGCATGATACACAAAATTGAGAGGCAAAGTAGAAATTCCCTACTTGTTGATAGATGATCGACATTTAGGCTGGGGCGTGGAACATTACGGATAACAATGCGCCCGATGCACCAGAAGCTGTTTGTGAAAAGCCACGATCGAGAAAAGAGAAACCACGGCTAACCCTTAGTTTATAAGATCCGGGGACGGTTGAGGTGAAAATGCGAAACCGTGTAAGGCATGGGGGTCGTGGGTTGACCAGCGGCTCCACTCGTCATTAAAAAAGGGGGGTCGGGTGGTTTAAGCCGACTCATGAATTTATTAAGTATTCAATTAAAGCTCTTATGTGTGTTACAGGTCTAAAAAACATGCTTAAATGAGTTAGAATATGGTTCAAAACTCTATTTTCTCAAAGGAGCACTACTAACGCCGATCAGTCTCACCGATCGGTCTTACTGATAGGTCTCACCGATCGGTCTCACCGATCGGTCCCCCCGATCGGTCTCACCGATCGGCGCGGTCTCGCCGATCGGTCCCGCCGGTCGGTATCGCTGATCGGTCTCACAGAGACGTGACCCGGATTTTGGAAAAGGGAAGGACTAAGAGAGTCTGGGTCATCACATCAGATACCTCTCAAACTATTCTCGTCCTCGAGAATTTAAACAACCCAGAAGGTAAGGGCGGGTCTAAGAAACCACCCCGAAAGATACCTCTCAAGATTGAACCTCATCGTTAACTAAGAACACCTTCCTATCACGAACCACGAAACATACCATCCCAAACCGCCCGGGCATGTGGGTTGGGGAGTATCCTCCCCCATGTCAAGATATTATCCGCTTTGGGTAGCACTGACTTGCCCGCACGGGTTTAATCGCATCCACCTTAATGCGTCTTGATTAGGGGTTGGGTTCTCTCTTTCCCCATAGTCGGGGATTTTCACACACAAGCAGAGGAAGAAAACCAGTACATTTCATAGCCAAAATACAAAACGTTCTATCACAATAGGTACAACAAGGAACAAAACTTAAAACAACTTTGGGTACTGGGTATGCATATGTGCTTCCCTCTCCCGCGTACTCTCCTCAAGCCCACCATGTCTCCAAAACACGCGAACCAAGGGAATGGTCCGCCCGTGAAGCACCTTTTCCTTGCGATCCTCGATCACCACTGGTCTCTCCACAAAGGTCACGTCGTCCTCGATGTCCAGCTCACCCCAATCAAGGATGTGTGAATCGTCGTGCAGATACCGACGGAGCTGGGACACATGAAAGACATCATGTATCCTTAGTAGCGGTGGTGGCAACGCTAGCTGCTAAGCCACTTCGCC
This sequence comes from Viscum album, assembly GCA_963277665.1. Classification (NCBI taxonomy): domain Eukaryota; kingdom Viridiplantae; phylum Streptophyta; class Magnoliopsida; order Santalales; family Viscaceae; genus Viscum; species Viscum album. The sequence continues at coordinate 734,221,497 of OY728155.1, forward strand.
GACCCGCCGCAACACTTGGAAGGGTCCGATGAATCTGGGAGAAAGCTTACTCCCTTTTCTGAACCTCTGCTGCCCATGCCGAGGGGAGACCTTTAAGAACATGTGATCCCCAACCTCAAACTCCAAGGGCCTCCTCCTGGTATCAGTATACGACTTCTGTCGGTCCTGGGCCACCTTCATCCTTTCTCGTTTGTGCTGAACCTTCTCTGTCGTGTTCTGCACCACCTCCGGACGAAGGATGCATGCCTCTCCTACTTCGGTCCAACACACAGATGAACGACATGGCCTCCTGTACAAAGCTTAAAACGGGGCCATGCCAATGGTAGAGTGGTAGCTATTGTTGTAGGAAAACTCTACCAGAGGCAAGTATTGCACCCACGATCCCCCTGAGTCAAGAACACATGATCGCAGCATATTCTCCAAGGTCTGGATGGTGAGCTCTGTTTTTCCATCCGTCTGGGGATGGAAAGTAGTGCTAAGGCGTAACTGGGTGCCAAACGCATGCTGCAATCCTCTCCAGGCTCGCGAGGTAAACCGTGCATCCCTATCCAAGACTATAGACCTCGGGACTCCATGCAACCGCACCACCTCATCCATGTACTTTCGTGCCAAAGCATCCACAGCACTCGACTCCCTGATTGCCAGAAAGTGAGTCGATTTCGTCAACCTATCCACTACCACCCAGATGGCGTCGTATCCTCCTTGGGCATTGGGTAGTACCATGAAGAAATCCATTTAGATGTCATCCCACTTCCACTCAGGGACATCTAGGGGCTGTAGTAGGCCACCTGGAACTCGGTGTTCAGCCTTCACTTGATGACACACTAGGCACTTGGCCACAAACTCTACCACCGCTCGCTTAACTCCGGGCCACCAAAACTGCCTCTTCAAACCCTGGTACAACTTGGAAACACCTAGGTGTACCTCTAGGGGTGAGTTGTGGAACTCACTGAGAACCTTGTTGTGCATCGCCTCTGGGACAAACAACCTTTTCTGGAAAAGCATCCGGTTCTGACCATCCTCTGTCCATCCTTATGGAGCATTGCCCTGGTCAACTTGGTCACGCATCACTTCACACTCTAGGTCTCCCCACTGAGACTCCTCCACTTGCTGAAACAGGGATGAATGCACTATCATCTGATATAGGCAGCCTCTGCTGCTATCCATCTTTGCATCCAGGTGTAAGGCAGCAAACTCTTCCATTGCCTTCCAGGCGTCCGCCGACTCTCGGACCGCATCCTTCTGCGTCCTCCTGCTCAAGGCATCGTCCACCACATTTCCCCTGCCCTCAGTATAAGATATCTCGAAGTCGTAATTCTGGAGGAACTCTACCCATCTCCGCTGTCACAAGTTTAAGTCCTGCTGGGAGAAGATATACCTCAAGATTTTGTGATCCGTGAAGACCACAAAGCATTCCCCGATGAGGTAGTTCCGCCATAACTTTAGTGCAAAAACAACTGCTACAAGCTCTAGGTCATGGGTGGCGTAATTACGCTCATGGGAACGCAGCTGCCTGGACCCATAAGAGATCACTCCTTGTCGCTGCATCAACACGCATCCCAGGACCTGTCCCAAAGCATCACAGAATACCTCATAGGCCACCCCTTCTTCTGGTAATCTCAGCACTAGGGCACTAACCAACTTCTCCTTCAGATAGATGAAGGATGACTGGCACTTCTCACTCCATATGAAGGCCTGGTCCTTCTTGGTCAGAGCTGTCAAAGGGGCTGCTACCCGGGAGAAGTTGGGTACGTATCTCCGGTAGTAACCCGCCAGCCCGAGGAAACTTCGGACTTCTGCCACATTCTTGGGTGCTGGCCAAGAAACAACTGCCTCAACCTTTGATGGGTTGACCACTACCCCCTGCTCAGACACCACGTGCCCGAGGAAGTGCACTTCTCGTGTCCAGAACTTGCATTTTGACAACTTCCCATATAGCTGGTGCTGTCGGAGGACCTTCAAAACTATCCTCAGGTGCTCTACATAGTCCTCCTCTGATCTATAGTAGACCAGGATGTCGTCGATGAACACAACCACGAACCGATCCAGGTACTCCCGAATGATGGAGTTCATAAGCCCCATGAACACAGCCGGGGCATTCGTAACACCGAAGGGCATGAATACAAACTTGAAGTGTCCATACCTGCACCTGAACGTTGTCTTCGGGATGTCGCTCTCTTTCACCCTCAGCTGGTGGTACCCAGACCGCAGGTCGATCTTCGAGAACCATCCTGCCCCTTTTAGCTGGTCGAAAATATCATCTATCCTTGGAAGAGGGTAGCGATTCTTGATCGTCACCTGATTCAACCTCCTGTAGTCTATTCAAAACCTAAGACCACCATCTTCCTTCTTTTCAAACAAGACCATAGCACCCCACGATGACACACTCGGATGAACATAACCCCCCTTCATCAGATCGTCAATATGTATCTGTAACTCTCTCAACTATGAAGGTTCCATCCGGTAAGGAGCCATTGAGATTGGACGAGCGTCGCGCTGTAGGTCTATCCCGAACTCGATATCACGTTGAGGGGGTAGAGTCGTCACCTCCTCAGGAAAGATGTCCATAAACTCACGGACGATCTCTGGCACTTCCACCATTTCTGCATCTACTGATTCTACCGTCAGCTCGGTCAACAAGGAGAGGATAGGTTCATCTCTCCTGTTTCCCTTCGGACTGCTCCGCTCGCCGGTGAAGGTAACACGCCGGCTGTCCAAGTCTGAGAACACCACCCTTCTTCGAAAACAGTCGATGACGGCGCACACTAAAAATAGCCAATCGATGCCTAGGATGACATCGTATGGCTGAATCTGTATCAGAAGAAGGCCCCGAACCAACTGATGTGGCCCTATCATCAGTCTACATCCCCGAAAACGAACAACAAGTCGGTCTGACCTCCAACTGGTGTGCTCAACACCATGGGAACTGGAAGTCTCTCAGCATCTAGACCTAAGGCACGGGCTAGAATGGGTGCAAAGAAGGAGTGTGAAGCTCCAATATCGAACAAAGCATAAGAAAGAGTTCTAAACATACTGATCGTACCTCGATCAACCTCTGGCCCTGCTGGAACTGTTACCTCTGCAGCGTGCAACTGTCCACGCCCAGCTCCCCTACCCCTCGGCTGTCGGCCACCTCCCTGACCACGCCCTGGTCGAGGTCCCTGTGGAGCGCCCTGAGGTCATCATCCTCCTACGTCTTCCCTCGGAGGAGTGGGAGCTCGCTGTCCCTACAGATGCTGCTGGAAAGGTTTGGCTGGAAGCTTCTGCTGGGGCGGGTGTTGGGGATGACTGACACTGATGTACTGCACCCGGTCGGGGCACTGACTCCGGAGATTCCCAGGGCTCCCATAGATGAAGCATCGCGGTCCCGGGCCTGTAGGAAAAGGGCGAGGCCCGGGGGATCGAAACTGAAACTGCTGCAGCCTGCTCCCTGCGGGTCGGAACCTAGAGGGTCCTGACGCTGGAGGCTTGGTGCTGACGGCTTTCCCCTTTGATGGTCCCAGCTGGAACCCCTCTCACGACACTCCCCCTAGAGCATGAATCCACTCCACCACTTCGGCCTTCTTCTGGACCTCCAAGTACATCGGTAGGGTAAAGGGGGTAACAGCATACTAGAGGGAGGGTCAGAGTGCCTCCTCCAAACGTCTTTCCCGAGACTCCTCGTCAGGAAAGAGGTCCGGAGAAAAACGTATGAGGTCCTTGAAATTGATCCCTAGCTCCCTCACAGACATACTCCCCTACTGGAGGGAGATTAGTTCCTGCCTTTTTTCTGCCTTCATCGTCGAGGAGATGAATTTCGCCCGGAACTCCTTCTCGAAATCCACCCAATCCACCTCAGACTCTCTCCTCTCCCCCAGGTAAATCATCCACCACTGACGTGCCGCTCCCCGCATCTGGCTAACGGCCAGAGGAACCCAGTACTCGGTTGGGGCCCGAATCAGGCTGAAGGCTATAACTAGCTCATCTAGCCAGCCTTCTGTCTTCATATCAGAGGTGCTGCCCTCATACTTCTCGAGGGACTGTCGTTGGAAGGCTCGAAGAGTCTTCTTCCAATGGTAATCCTCTTCCTATCGATCAGCTCTCTACCGATCGACCAAAGTATTCTCTGAGGCCTCTATCGCTTGTACCACACGTGGTCTCCTTCCAAGTTCCATAGCTGCAAGGTAAATAAGAAATGCCTAAGCCCAAGTAGTGCAGAATATCATCCTTAAAACTTCTTAAAATTTAATTTATTCTTAATTCCCAAGACATCCCAGAAACACAAGAACACAAGTCATTATGATGCATGTACCTTTCCTAGGGTCTCTACCCTGCAATCAGTGTGGCCTCACTTGGTCGTTCAGTAGGTCTAGAGTCCTTACATCGGATCACGGGGGGGGGGGGGGGGGGGGCGAAAATCCCGTGTCCTAGCCGGTATTCCCTGTCCTAATTCACGCTCCAAGGTCACCCAACATCGTTGCCTTACCAACCCATGCAATCCTCACTGTGCCTAACTCCAGACTCCATCCTATCTCTCAACCATCACACCTTTGATACCATTCTGTCACGACCCGCCTTCACCAAAAGACTGGAAGGGTCAACAGATTGTCAGGCCCTTCCTTCTTTATGTTGAAGGAGAGATAATGACCCCTGAAACCCGCCTTCAATAGGTCCCGGAGTGGCGACTAGCACCAAGGGTATAGAAATTTCTCACAAATGGAAGGCATTACCCTTTTTATTTTATAGGATCGGGAGATAAGGAGAAGAAAACCAAACTATACCAAGGTAGAAAGAAAAGTAAAGCCAAAAGTAAACCATTCCTACATGCATGTTTCAAAAGTAAAAGCCACAAAGTGAAAAAGGTGACTACAAGGTAAGTACCAAAGAGGAAAAGAAAACAACAACTCCAACTACTCCAAAGGTCCGAGCTAGTAAGGTCCTGTGTGATCCCCGATGTCCTCTGGGAAACCTGAAAGCAGTTTTATATACATAGGGTGAGCATACAAGTACACTCAGTAGGGAAAACCAAGACTCTCGTGCACAAGTGGGGGAACGTACTAAAGTCCCGTGAGAAAAAGAGTAAACCAAACACCTAACAAGGAAAACTATCCACCCGAGGCCTCAACAAGGCTCACTCCCCAAATAACGCAAGTCAAGTAATATATATATTAATAAGAGCACATCGATGTTTGGGTACCCCGCGCCACTTTCCCATTGGTTATTGAGACATCCTACGCATCGGACCAATCCTGCCATTCTCACCACAGTCTCACTGCCACACCCGCCCGCACACACCTGGGCCACAACCACACGCAGTCCCACTGCCAAAATCCCACCCGCACACACCTGGGCCACAACTGTCACACGTGACCACACCTAAAAACACCTAGGCCAAAACAACCACCACCACGCCCGAAGACACTTGGTCTAGAAAATACACTACCACGCCCGAAGACACCTGGGCCTCATCCCGAAGACACTTGGGAAACCACCTGCCGCACACACCTGGCCAAACACCACACTACCCAGCCCGAAGGTTCTTGGGCTAATAATGGACTTCATTCTATCACAGCCTGCCCGAAAATACTTGGGCTATCCGGGAAATGGAGCAGCAAAGGAGCTAATAACCAGCCACTAAGAATAGTGTTGGGAAAAACACCCTCCCCCATGAAATGGGGGTGTTCGGCACTAAGTGATCAACTTGGGTGGGGAGCGAATAAGAAACACAAAGCTACAGATATATATATATATAGGTAACAAGCACTCACCCAAAGCTAGGTTTTTCTTCAGACAGCCTACAGATCACAACAACACTCAAGTCCGAGTCACGACTCATGCTAACGACCCATTTGTCCCCTTTCTTATTTCACGTTCAGTAATAATGCTTACGTTTAAGCACTACTGGGCAACTAGTAGGCATACGCATAAGTCCAGGAAAGTAAATAGTCAAACAACAACCAAAACGTCCACACCTGGTTCTCAACAACAAAGGATTCCACCCCAATTCGTGATATAAACAAGTAACCACCCGGATTTAAAACTCACAACCACCGAATCCATACCAACAGGAGATCCCATCCCCCAAATTCACACAACCACCGAGAGTATAAAATAACAGGGGATCCCATCCCCTCCCACATCTCCAGCAATCGGCCCAAAAGGAAAACAACGAACTACCACCACCAACACAAGTCAGGGATTGCCGGTATTTTCAGATTTAAACGACTTAAAACACTCCATGATTCAAATTCCGTGTGTTATAACCGGGATTTATCACAGAAGGGTTGATTCTGGTGCTTTCAATTTATTCAGCTGGATATACGTGATTAACCAATTCACCTTTCACAGCAGGAATTTACAACCACAAACAAGCCATTTAAAACATCAGCAAGGTTCATTAGTGCACAAACAACGACCACCAACGACCTCTATTTTCCGGAGGCATAAGCCAACACAACTCAGCAAGATGGCCATAGAAGAAACAACATCAAAATATAAAACACCATCAATGATCATATCCCCCCCCTCTTTCTTTATAGAGTTCGTTCATTATCTTTAATTAGGTCTGGTTTACCCAATCCTTCAGAATCAAAAGCACGCCCACCCTACATGATACACAAAAGAGAGAGGCAAAGGAGAAATTCCCTACTTGTTGATAGATGATCGACATTTAGGCCGGGGCGCAGAACATTATGGATAACGATGCGCCCGATGCACCAGAAGCTTTTTGTGAAAATCCACGATCGAGAAAAGAGAAACCACAGCTAACCCTTAGTTTATAAGATCCGGGGACGGTTGAGGTGAAAACACGAAACCGCGTAAGGCGCCGGGGTCTTGGGTTGACCACGCGGCTCCACTCGTCATTAAAAAAGGGGGTTCGGGTGGTTTAAGCCGACTCATGAATTGATTAAGTATTTAATTAAAGCTCTTATGCGCGTTACGGGTCTTAAAAACACACTTAAATGAGTCAGAATAGGGTTCAAAACCCTATTTGCGCAAAGGAGTGCTACTGACGCCGATCGGTCTTAGCGATCGGTCCCACCGATCGGTCTCGCCGATCGGTCTCACCGAGACGCGACCCAGATTTTGGAAAAGGGAAGGACCAAGAGAGTCTGGGTCCTCACACCACATTTTCACATCATTAGTGGAATTATCTTCTCACCATCATCATTAAATATTTGTCAATATTTTAAATTGATCTTAATTTTTTATTAACCCTTGATGATTTAGGACTACTTATAACCCACATCATCCATTCGTTTGGAGTTATAATTTACCATATTTTAATGTATCATCCATAATGAAAATATCTCTAATCTTCTTCTTCCTTTAGTTTTTAGTTTTTAATATCGTTGTTTTTTAATTTATTGGTGTTGATATTGACTCCACTTTTACCCATTTTCATGGGTATATAATCATTTATTTATTTCCTAACTACTCTTTATCCCAGTTTAAAACATTCAAATAATTTTTCATTCTAAAATATTCTAACCCATTACATATTTTTTTGGATCACTAGTTTTCATTTTAAATTAATGTTTATTCAAACCATTCATCTATATCATCTCAAGGGGATCAATGGTATTTTCTATCTCATTTGAAAAATCATTAATACCAATAATATATATTTATTATTTTTCAATCTTTATCTAGAAATCCCATACATCTCTTAATATTTATTTTTAAGAAGATTAATAATATCACTTATTTTCATGTGATAAAATGTCACCATTTTTATGATCCACAAATTTAAAATTTTGTTTCAACCCTCCACTAATCATTTATATTTTCTTCTTTTAAACATTACTCTCTCTAAGAAATCCCTAAATTTCCATCTTAAGATCCATATTTCCTTATGGGTCATTATCATCCTTCCATTGATATTTTTTAACGTTCTAAAATTTTCATCATAGAATCATGTATATATGAATTAATTTATATTTCATGTTCCTTAAAATAATAATAATTATTATTATCTTCTTCACCCCAAGATATTTCTTTGGAACTTCTTTCTAGATTAATTTATCTATTTCAAGTATCTATTTAGAGGTAACTTCTTTCATGGATTATGTATTTTTTATCACCTCCTTCATCATCATATATACTTTTACCCCTCATTATAATTTACCCATTGTTAACCCATAAATAAATATACCATGGGTATCCATCCTTCAACCCTACCATTACCTATCTTGATTTTTCATTCCATAAGAGATACAAATTCATCAATAACAACATTTTACCCACCAAAAATATTATATAAGTCTAGTATGACAATATTATTAAATTACATCACTATATTTGAGATATTTGATGTTTGTTTCGCATTTAATTGAATTTATTATTCTACCAAACTTCTTTACAGGTCAACCAAAGAATTATTTCCAAATTACCATCCCCAAAAGTTCATACATTACTATTATAAAAAGCGTAAAACCATTATATGACCTTATTTGCAACATAAATATATTCTATTTCTTCACTAAGTCTCTAAATTGTTCCAAAATCCACTATAATTATATTAAGTAATACATATATATATTTTTAGTAGGGAATATTCAAATATCATTTAAAAAAATTGAAACATTTGGAACATAAACTCGTGCACATTACTATAAACCTCAAATAAATTAGATAATTTATCCCGCATTGTCTTTTATATGGTAAAAAACATCAGAATTTTGCAAATTTTGTTCAAAGATATCTATATAATTAATTTAGAGTTACTTATTATCCTCGAGGAACATTCTATATGCTTCAATCGTGAGTAATTCTATAACATAAATTTCATGTAACACATATATGGTAGAAGAGGAAAAATCAAGAGTGAGAGACCATAAATGTAATATAATATAACTAATATTCATCAATTAATCAATGCCATTGAAAATAATACTTATTTAACATTCAGTATTTTCTTAACAATGGTAAACATTTTATGTCCAATTTAATGCATGTAACATATGGATCTGGTACCACTTATTGAAACCATGAGCCTCAGGAACTCCCAATGATTTGGGGGTGGTTAAGTAGAGGTGGACATTATCATTCATATCATCGGATTCTTTTTAATGTTTGTATTAACTCATTAAAAACTAATAGAATTAATTTTACACCAATAGTAGTTAAGAATTATAAAACATAAATAATGAAAAATAAGTATACTTGGTTCACCAGTAAGGTGAATATCCATGGAGTATAAAACCATGTGATGTTGAAATTACAAAATACACTAATCTATAATTCTTTATCGATAAAATATTTCTTTCATGGTTACTCTATTCTATTTAGACTATCACTATAATTGATTTAATGGATTGACACACAACCTCCCTTAGGACAATGATATTAACTCCTATTTCACTCACTTAATCTTATATACAAGAGCTTTGTTTATCAACATGAATGTTTTTTCTTTTTATAAATTAATATTTACAATTATATTACTCATTAAATAAAAAATAAAATTTATCTAATGAAATCCATCATCTCAAGAAATACTATCCATCATAAATCTAAAATTTCATACGCACTTATGTGAATGTGTGCACACAATTACTATTTTTTGTGTAATATTTATATTATTGACCACTCATAATGGTAGTTCTATATATTGTACTATTCCCATTAAAATTTCATAACAATAATTATTATCCTAGGTACCTTATTCACAATTCTATCTTCCACACAAAATCATTATATTTTTTCATATACCTTATGCTTTTATGGTTCCCCCAATCATGAAAATAAGTCAAAGTTATATATGATTTCCTAAAAATTAAATATTTGTTATATATTCTCTAAACAAATAGATTAATTATAAATTAAATAAATAACAGATTAATTCACTCTAATATTCCTTTAATTATTTCTCACTCACTCTCAAATAAGGTATTAAGGTCTATTAATATTAAAAAAAACATAAAACTCACAACACATATGATTATCAAATTTTAAAAAATATGTTTCCTTCATACCGTAGAGAAAATAACTATATAAAATTGGATTCAATTTCATATCATTTATTAACCTCAACATTTCATGTATTGTATAATACTCTGACCTCGTTCTCTTGAATGAAACATACTCTACATAAATCATTCATTGAATTCGTTCTTTTTATTTTTCTTTCCCACCACATAAACAATTCATAGAATATTGTAAGATATAACATTCAAATTTTTGACATATATTCCACCATCAATTTTTGAATTAAAACACATCTATATAATTATTAAATGGAATTGATGTTACATGAAATTATTTCACAGAATTATTCAGTGAATACAATTCCACATAATTATTTTATCAAAATTCATCATAACGATTACTTTGGTAGAATTCATACCTTACACTAACTATTTCTATAAAATATCACCCTAAATAAGATAATATCATAAAAATATCATTTTTTATAAATTACCATGTACATATGGAATATTTACTATAATAAATTTTTCTCTTCAAATTAGATCTATGTATAAGATTAAAACTCTATTCATGGTTCAATATTAAATGAAATATCAATGTTTTTGTTAAATGTAAAATATACAGAAGCTTCATGATGGGGGTTTGTGGTTAACAGATGGAATAAATCCAATTTTTTATTATATGACACTCAAAAATGTATGTTTTAGAAGATGAATCTTATGAAAAAATCAACTTGAAATTAATAACCGCACACAATGGAAATTACCCTACATGAAATTATTGATTTATTCAACTATGTAATAGAATCAAAATATAATAAAAAAAAGTTCTAAAAAAATAAATCATGGAGTATTAGATAATAATTCAAATACCCCATTAAGAATATTATTTACCAAAATATTCTAATCACAGACAACTTTTTATTTATCATAAATTGATAGAATTTTCTAAAATGTGAACCATGTTAATCAAGATCTACACCATGATATTTTTTGACTAATTCAATCAGAATGTTCATGTTCAACACTATGAACTTCTTTTAAAACCCAATTGAAATTGTGTATCTTTATCCCTATTATGTTCATTAATTATTTTGATTTCAATAAGGGATACATAAAGATTTTTTTGAAAAATATAGTTATAAATCAATAGATTTCATAACTAAAATTTTTCATATAAGGGAGACCTGAAGAAAATATTATTAGAAGAAACATTCTATCATTTTATAATAATTCCTCGTAATGGAATCTCAAAAAAAAATCGAAAAAAATCAATGGAAATTTTATGATTCATGAATAGATTGTAACTTCCCCCAATGCAGTATAATATTATCATAACCCTCAATGAAGCCATACTATTGTATAGGTATTGGAATAAGAAACACCGATGAGAACTACCCGAAACATCTATTTTATTTATAATAACATTAGAAGCTACTCTATCATTCTATGAATACTATCTATGCAGTTTACCAATGTTTTAAAAATTATATTTATGGCCTCATTTCATGATATTAAATAAATTTCTATTTTATGAACTATTTGAAAAAATAATGACTTGAATCTACCAACTACCGTAAAGTCAGAATATTCTATATTCGGACTTTGAAAAAAATGATTTAATATATGTGCATTGAATAAAGAATTTCACCATTTTCGGTAATAATAAGACCTATATAGAAAGTTGAAATTATATGCAAACATAATAATAAAACATATTATAACTTTTCATATGATTCCCCTTGATTATAATATCTAGAAAACATAATTCTCCCAAGTTATGAAGAATTTAACATATGATCCGCACTAGTAAAAAATAATTACCTAAATCAAATGAAATATAACTACATGTTCAGATCTATAAAATCACCCAAAAATACTAAATATTAATTATTAATCGAATTCATTCCATTTGGAATGAGAAACATGTATAGATAAACCAAAGGAACATTAAGGGTTAATCAACAAACATATACTACATAGTTAAATTTGTTACTTTTAAAGAAATAATGAAAACATTTAAATCCTTCGTGTATCGTCAATAGAACATTACCCCCTTTAAATATGTGAAAAATGTAATTGTTCATCTTGTTAAATTCATTTTTAGGGAAGTCTCACTATAGCATGAATTTTTATCCAATTACATAAAACAAGATAATGTGAATGCCTTTTTTATGACTTTGGGATTTTCCAAATATTAATTGATGACTAAGGAATTTGGTAATAATGAAAGGTACCCTTCTAGAAGTTATATTTAAAAAAATTGATTATATTCATCCAATGAATGTGGATCTGTAATTTTTAGAGAATATATCTTCTTGACATCCATAGAGACTCTAAGAAATTGTAAAATTACATCATAAAAGATAGATAATAGCAAAAAAAAATTATCCCTCTTCAATGAATATAACTAAATTAGTTGACATTGATGTAAATAGAAATACCCTAACACCAAAATTTATTAATACATAAGAAATTGATATGATGAAATATAATTTATATTAGAATTTCCATATATAATTATAAATTTGAAGAATAGTTATTTAAATTATTATGTACAAAAAAGGAAAAATCAAAGAATCTCGGTAAGTGACTTCTTATAAGATAAAATACAATATTTAAATAAAACATTATAAAATATAACTATAATAAATCTCATCAATACACATAAATTGTGTATTGAAAGATTATAAAAGTTGTTCAAAGTTCAACTCATAATGTCAATTTATTTTACAAAATATATTATGTATCAATTATATAATTAGAATAATAATGTATAAGAAAACAAAGACCTCCTCATTTATTGGGGACTTTTGAAATTTTTAGTGATAACTAAATAAGTAGTTGAATGTGATCACATAATGCCAATAGTTCCCAGTATGTGTTTAATATATTTTAATATATTAGAATTTAAATGTTTAATAAAACATTTTGTATGAAGATCCTCAATTATGATAAAATTAAGTCTTTTTAGTGTATAGTTTCGATAGAAGTACGGTCTTATATATATATATATATATATCACTCATGAAAGAAGTTTAGGGTTCTTAGAGAAAAAAATAACAATTTATTTAACCAATTAATTATACTTATTACTAGATGTCCTTCATAAATTAGTGACTGCATGAATATCCAAAACTATTATGTGTAATAAATTCCGAGGACAATATATTTAGCTTCACCATTGGAATTTTCAACTTAATGTTATATCATACTATAAAATGAGTCTAAATGTTCACCAATGAGGTGATATTTTCAAGAAATTGTCTTCATTTCCATTATAAAACCAATAAAATCATCATCAGAATAACACCGTAACATAAAATCAGACTCAAAAGAATAAAATAGTCAATGTTTGATATTGAACTATGATAGAAGAAGTTTTATTTTAGTTCATTAATATATGATTCCTTTATATTAGTTTGGAACCAAAAATAAAAGAACACACAATACATAATTTATATTCGACTATCCATTATTTATATTTTTCGTCTAATTATATCTCTAAATAAATTAGGATCAACTTGTTTCCAATAATCCTAATTGAAATATTTATAGGAGGTACCTATTTGTGTAGTCATACTAGATGCACTATAAAAATGATTTTATTGAATACAATTTTTGATATAATTTTTTTGAGTTAAAAAAATTTCCCCCTCCCCGTGTATTAATTTGAAAAAATTAGTTCAATTAACTCAACATACTCATCTAAAATTCACTTTATAGAGGATCAAAAATACTATATGTATGTTTTTTTTGGATTTGAACAAAAATTATATCCTCGACATATATTTTTAACATAATGGTTCCATATTAAAGATTACTAGTAAAAATAAATGGATTTATATTTTTCATGACAAATTCCTATTGATGTTAAAAACTAGATTTTCTATCATAATAGGACCTAGAGGATTATTTTAGTCTCAAATGTTTCTTTTTATATTTGAAAATATATTATAAAAATTGTATATTCAAAAAAATTTATTAAAAGTATGTTTTTTATTCAGTGGATCCATTTGAAATATATTAATATTGATACATTTTTCAAAGTATATTATAATTAGGAAGAATTCGTACTTACATACCAGTGAATTTTTTCCCAATGTTTTATTCCCTCTTTTTGATTATAACACCTAGAAACAAGTTTGGTGTTATTGAAATTAATTAGTAAAATTCTTATCACACATTGTTCAATAGACCCATTTGTCTCATATAACTAAAAGTTCATTAATACACAAATAAATCCCAAGACTTGTTTTGATTTAACTTATTAAGCTCTCCATAGATATTTATTATATAAAATAATTTACATAAATTATTATCTCACATTTTAGATTCAAATTGAGATAAAATTATAGATAACCTCGTGTATTTAGTTACTGACATATGGTTTTAACAAGTTGACCTAAATCACTAGTGATATTTCCAGAGGGATGACTCAATAAGGTCATTTGGTTCCAAGGTAAAATTCCACACAGTTCATAATATAAAATTTTATTAGCATTCATTAGTCTTGGTTTGATTGTTTTAGATTTTTATAACTATTGATAAATTACCATAATTAATGTAGAAGATAAAAAACATTATTAGAATTCATTAGTATAGGTTTTATTATGTTAAAATATTATAACTCTGGTAAATTACCATAATTAATGTAGAATTGGTTTCAAAAACATAGTTCATATTACTTTCATAATATGAATGTTATGACATCTTATAAGGATCAACCTTATCGAGATTAACATGTACCATTTCTTGAATGCTATGTGTCTTTTAGTTAATAATCCAATAATCATTACATGAAGTGGAGTAACCATTAAAAATACAGAAATGAGATTTCTATTCATATTTATATTATTATATTTAGTATTAAAGATGAATACTGTACATTTGAGAACACTAATAAAATCATGTTTTTGATTCCTTCCATTTCTCTATTAGTAAGTTGAGTTATAAAAATATGATTTAATTTAAATTCAAATAATTGTGTAAAAAGTAATAATAATGGATTAATCAAAAAAATTATTAGAAAAAAAGTATTCACAAATCATTTTATAAAAAAATTATTATTTTTATACAGTTCTCGTTTATACATAATTATTCTTTGTTATAATAAATTATGAGTAATTCATTTATCACAATAAAAAATTTCAAATATAGAATTAACAAACTCGACATTATAACATATCCATATAGTGAAACATGTTGTTTTTTAGAATTTAACCTTGATAATAAAATCTTTTAAAAAATAATAGTTCGATTGATTTAATATTAAAATTATAAACTGAAATAAAAATAGTGTCATCATCAAATAAGAGAAAAATATTATGATTTTCTGTGATAATTATATTTTTTGAGGAATAATGATATTTATGTATACTAACCATAATGGTTTAAAGGTTTAGAATTATTAGGTAGGTTTATATATAAAAAATAATCTACTAAAATTATTATAAAGGATAATAGAATTTGGCATAATTAAACATTTGTTTCTAATGTTCCTTCAGTAGTTATCAATTTGAACATTTTGGTACATTTGAAAACATTTAGTACCTTAATATCCTATTCCAAATCAAATAATATCCTAAACTAATATAATAAAATTTATGTTCTATGAAATGGTAATTCTTCACAATACTATAAAACCTGCCATGCCTATCAATTAAAAATTTGTGAACTCATACTGAAATTATAAAGGAGAATTTTTTATTCCAAAATATTAATGAGTGACATCATCACATAACTAACTTATATTTATATGAAAGTTCTTATATCCTAAAATAAAAATAGAATATAATATAATGTATTAGAAAGAAATAAAACACCACTAATGCTGATATTCGGTTCTTGTGAATTATCCCCAAATGGAACATGTCCACCCTTAACATTCTCTAAATTCAAGAGATATAATTTAGTGAAATAATTTATCCTACGTAACCATTTTCCATTTAATAACAATTATATTTATTATAAATCGACCATTTCACCAATAAATAAAAAGGATAAAGACATTTTTCACAAAATTTACTAGGTCTATAGATATTAGAAAACAAAACATTAGAATACTGTATATTTCTAACCCTATAGTATTTAAAAAAACTAAATCATTACAAAATAAACATTGTGTTGTCTAAGGAAATTATCTATTTCATGTAATAATAGCTAATCTGGTAACTTATTCGTAGACATTTAGTACAAATAGTTCATTTCTCCAAAAAAATGCTGGCATGAAAATGAAAATTCCTATAAGTAAAATCAATTATAACTATTTTATTATTAGTTTTAAACTATTAATTGATATTTTAAAAAATTTATACGGTACGTCAAGTCATATAAAAATTATATTTCATGAATTTAAATTTAAAATTATCTAAAAAATTCTAAAAAAATATAAAATCCAAGGCCTTTTAGTAGACTATATACACATTATATCAATATAAACAAATGATAAAATATATTTATTTATATCTACCTAAACATAACCAAATTCTACATAATATTTATTTTTGTCTCCCTAAAGTGACCAAACCTTCCCTATTCTATTATAAATATAAATATGAACCTTGGGGAATACATAATAAAATGAGGAATCATGTGTATCCCAAAAAGGGAATAATCATATTGAAGAATGATGATAATGTAATAAATGCGGGACAAGAAATATAATATGATATCATAAAATACAGGGATCATATATAATAAATTGGAATCATATCATGACATGATTGTATTATAATACCATGTCATTTAAGTAAAGTATAAAAAATATAATATATGGAATAATTTTAGGATTTAAGAGTATATAATAGATACAATAGGTGGGTGTAAATTATGGGTTAAAAACTTATAAACGTACTAAAAACTAAAACCACTTAATACTGAATTATCAGAAGACAATATTGACTGATATCAGGGTTTTATAATAGGGAACACACTAAATCAAGAAAAAAAAAATTATAAAAATTTGTTAAATTATTCTTTTTTTAAAGCACAAAAAAATAAAAAACTTGTTAAAATAGTACAATAAATCTTAAAGGAAAAGTAATAAAAACTTAACAAAATGTTATAAAATATATTCTACTATCTAAACTTATGAGTTATGGAAATAAAATACCTTGAATTTGTGTATCATAAAATTTTAGCATAACAATAATTTTTTTATTTCTGTAGCATGAAACCCACCAATTGAAATCATGATAACCTGCTTTGCCATCCTAACCATAAATTCCGTAGATCCGCCTGATCGGAATAAACATTCTTCCAATCACTAAAATTCCATGATCTAAACCCATATTAGAAACATAAAATAAAAATTAAAATGGTTATATAGAGTTTTAAAACCTCACTCATATTTATTTGAACAAAAAATAACTAAAAATTTATAATGTATGAGTAACAAGATAATACACAAGAGAAAACATTAGAAAGGTTGAGTCACAAAAAAAAATCCACTCTATGGTCCCCAAATGAACTTCTGTTTATAATAATAGCTCCATCAACCATGTTATGTGATTCTCGATGTTTTTTTCAATAAACATGGATGATATCTATCTTTCTTACTCTGCATATTCTGAATGTCTTCATCCGATTTCATTTTGATATCATCTTCAAAATTGTGAAAAAGTATGCCTTCCAATATAAATTATTATAACCATCTGAATTAAAAATTTATTATGTTGATGAAAGAAATTATATTTATTCCAATGAATAAACATATGAGATTTCAGTTTATCATAAATGGTTTTCCTGATGGAATATAATTTGTCAGGTTGATGGAAAAAACACTTTTAGACTGATGATCTAATGTCAGCTTGATAGATTAACTATTGTCAGTAAGACCAGTGAACTAAAAGTAGTTTGTAAAATGGATTAAAGTCTATCTGACTAATGGAATAAACAAAAGAACACTGGATGAATAAAAAATTTCAATGTTATATACTAAACATATTCAAACTTATAGAATAAACATTTTTACAACAATTGATTAAACTTTTTCAGTTTGATGGAATGGACTTTGGGTAGAATGTTTAGGTTCATCTGTTTAGAAAATTTTCCATGTCCATCAATATAAATGGTTTTATATAGAAAAATTATCTTAAAATAGATAAATATAAAATTTCTAAACATACTTTTTATGATCATGCATTGTGATTTTCATAAGAAAGGATAGAAAGGACAGAATTCATATATTTAGACTAAAAAATATCCCTGTTTTTGGAAGGCACAAAAAACAACACTTAATAAGAAAAACCAATAACATTGAAAAAAATATGATCACATAATAAAATTATGAATATAAATTATATGTAAACTAAAAAAATACATCTACCCCTTTACTCTCTCCCCAATTATTATCTGCATAAATAATTATAAACCACTTTTTTTTATAATACATCTATTTAATGCATATATTGTAGAGTTGTTTAATGTGTTAGTTTCTTAATTTATTGAATAAAAATGCCATGTTTGGAATGAATTAATTTTTTTATCTTATTTGGAAGAAAATAATGGATTTATAGAAGAGGAATGAAAAGGGATTGAAATATGTGTAGCCACAACACTGGATTTTGAGAAAGAAGCGAAGACGAAAACTGAAGAAAAATTGAAAACATGTCATGATCCATAAGTAAAAAACGTGATCATTTCAAGTGAAGTAGAACTGTAAATGACATATTGTGATGATGGAATGCATTGTGAAATTCAATTACACATCGTGAACCACAAATACATGACGTGACAATAGTCAAACCAGCATATGATATATTCACTGATTTAATGCAATAGACAAAAAAGTGTATATGAGGTACACATCTTGTACCCCATGTACACGCCGTGTAGGGGTCGACATACTGAGAAAAATCTGGCAATGTGGGCCATGGGTTTGGAGGATTTCCACTATAAAATTAGAAAAATTCCCATTATTCCAATATAATCAGAGGCATAAAACATTAAGCATCACCATGGGAAGGCCTCCAGACAACGGAGTGAAGATCCAAGGTCCCACTTCACCGAAATTCTTCCTCGAGTTCCCATGATGCTCTCTCTAACCATGACCGAGTAGTCCCATATTTCCAAGTGATGGGATATGTTGGGGGTGTGGGCATATAGATTCTTTTCTACATTGTATTCTTGTTTTTTATTGATGCAAACTATTTATTCAATTCCAAAACTTTTTCTTTCCGTATTGAAGGACCATTGTTACCTTCTAAAAGTTATGTTTTTTATTGCATCAATTAATGGGATTACTTTTCGTAATACCATTATGTAATCTATTTCAGTTTTGTCTAATCAAGGTTTTAGGTTACCTATTTCAGTGAATGTGATATGTATATGACTACTCCAAAAGTTCGATCATTGGACTATGATAGGACACCAAGACCAGGATCCCCACTAACCCAAATCCCACAATGAAACTAAATAAACATAAATTAATGTAAATCCCTAGCACATGAACCTAAAAATCACTGAATGTACCCTGCTTCCCATTTTGATTCAATCCCCAATCATTCTTGCTACTGTTTTTCTTTTCTTGCAATAACCAATCAATTTCAATTTCAATTTCATAATTAATTTAGAATATATGGATCATCTTTGTGTGATCAACACTTGGAATTACTAGATAATAAACTTTGAGTTAGGATTTTCTATGTTTTATACATTTTAGTTTTTCATATCACTATAGGGAACTAACGATACCATGTGGTGATATCAAAATTACTGCTGTTGTGGGGGGACAATTGCTTTGTCAAAATTAAATTAGGAATCTAGATAACTGTATTTTATTTAATTGTTTATTTTATACTTGGTAGTCTCATGTTGTAGTTTTATGAAACAAACCATTGCATGAGTACTCCACTCGAGGGAAAGAAAAATATGAAGATATTGCATTCATCATTGAGTTGGAGAAGACTCGCTGCTAGTAAAGAAAATAAAATAAATAATCTAAACAAAAACAAGTCAATATGGATAGAAGATAATAATTAAAAAGAACTAACCATTAGATGGGCCAACCCGTAGGACCACATAATCAAGCATGAAATCAAGATTAAAAGTTCTATTCAAGTATGGAAGACCCTTGAACATGGGAGTTATCCCAAGTAACCTATTACCACCAGTTTCTAACCAACATTTCTAAATAATGCAGGAGATCATCCTGATGATTACACATTCTCTACAATTCATCAGGCTACACCAAGAAGACCCAAATTTTCAAATTAAAAGTTTCTTGAAGATTTGTGACCCATTCCAATTCCATAACATCATAAAAGATTTGGTAAGGCTGTGATTGTATAGATTTTCACTAAACAAAAAAACAAAAAAGAGTGGATCCAAATTCTATTCCCACATTCAATAACAACCTGAGAGGAAATGGTAAGATAGATTTTACCAAGGTTTTTTCCAACATCAATTTCTATGGATTTGTGGGTAAGAATATTAATTTTTTAGAAATTAATTGAATAATCATTATATAGTTCATGGGAATATTTCAAAAGTTTGATAAGACAATACCCACATCAGGTAATCAAGACTTGGTTACTAATTGAAATGTTTAATAAATAATTTTTGCAGAGAAATAGTTCCATCATAGATGCTGCTGTAGGAGGTTCACTAATGATAAATTCACCAAAATAATGTTATGAGCTACAAGATGAGATTTACAATAATAGTTTCCAGTAGAAACCTGAATAATTAAGATAATAAGGAGTGAACATGGTAGATAATAGATGGATGGATGCACAAATAGAGATGATGAAAAGGAAGATGGAAGTGATGATGGCCCACCAAAATAACCAAGGTATGTATGTTGAAGATATATATGATTTATATTTAAAAAGAAACAATTTTTTGCTGGGATGGGGGCCGAAATATCCACAACAAGAGCAAAAATCAGAATTAAGGTCACTGATTTCAGCCAAGGAAACATGGTTATCAACCTCAACAACAAGGGCAAAAAATGACCAGTCAAGCCTATTCAGTGGAGGATACCCCATAAAAGTTTATGAACAAAAGTGGAGATTAACTTAAGGATCTTAATTCATACTCAAGAGATAATGAAAATTCCATTAGATATTTGAAGATTCAATCATGAAACAAACAATCATCATTAACAAACATAGAACTACATGTCAGTGAGATTGCCAAAACACATAGAGAAACACAAAGAGGAGAGTATCCAGGATGCCCAGAACATCATCCTCATGCTTATGTGATGTGTAAAAAAATTTAAGTGGATAGACGACATAAGGGGGTGGCATAGAATTTTGAGGCAAAAAAGAACCACCACCAGTTGAAGAAATTCATGAAAAGAATATAAATGATAAATAAGGTAAAGATAAAGAAGTACCAACACCATTCCAACCACCACTCCCATATCCATATGGGGGAAATCATAAGAAGATTGATGAGAAAAAGAAAAATTTTATGTAGTTGTTCATGAAGATACAAATCAACATCTTATTCACTGAGGAAATTGAAAACAACCATGTATATGCAATTTTCATGAAATAATTTATGATGAATAAGATATAGCTTTAATATTTAGCCACTATTCCAATGGAAGGTGAATATTCGGTAGTTTTTTCATGTATTTTACCAAAGAATCAATGAGATCCATGCAGTTTTTTCTCTCCAATTACCATAGGTATTAATGAGTTTGGTAGAGCATTATGTGATTTTGGTTCTAGTGTAAACATCTGGTCATATCCAACATTAAAAAGCCTTGTATTGAAGAAGATGCATCCAACTCGATTTTTGCTTCAACTAGTTCATACAACATTGAGATTTCAATGATGACTACTTGAAGATATCATTTTAAATGTGGATGCGTTCTATCATCAAGAAGATTTTATTGTGATAGACATGTATGGAGAGAAGGTGCCAATAATTTTGGGAAGACCATTCTAAGATATAGGAATAATACTAATTGATGTTTAAAATGTCGATTTGAGTTTGAGAGTAGGAGGATCAAATGGTAAATTCAATACTCACTAAGATATGCAATGTTTAGATGAAACATTTGATGTTTTTTAAGAAAAATGCTGAAAGAAGTGGAAAATATTTTCGATTGATAGAGATCCTAAGTAGCTATTATCGAGAAATAAGAAGGAAGTAAGAACTTTATTAAGAAAGATATGAAAATTCTCGAGAAGGATTAACATAGAAAAGATGAATTCAAAGGAGTGAAATTCTGGGATATCAGTGAAGTGAAATTTGATTGTAATAGAAGGGCCACGAACCATTGGATTAGACCTATGGAGATAGAGAATGTTTTAAACAATTGACCAATGAAATTAGTTTTAGAGAAATAGAGAGTACCAATATAAACTAATTAATCACTTCTAAGAAATGTTTTAGATCCTAACCTGGTAACCTCATTCCTACCATCACCCACTATAGCTAAAGATTTATGGTCAAGCCATGAACAATAAACAAAAGATCTTCTTAGAGGCAAACAATGTATTAAGTTTTTTTCATTATTTATTTTCTGTTTTAGGATAACACACGCATCCCTAATGATTTTTTAATTTAACTTCTATTCTACGTGATTTCACTAGTGATTTTTATTTTTTCTGGCCCAATATGGCAATAAGATGAATGTATTAGGAGAATAAGCTATAGAAAATTTATGCATCATGACCTAACCTACACGTCGTGAAATGATTCACTTAGAACTAGTAAAGACCAATTATGAAGTGTCAATTACAAGTAAAGTAAGTGTGTTAATTATGTATTTTTTCATTGTATTACCCACATTTTAGTTTTTTATATCATTAACTTAAATTTCATGCCCGACAATTCATTCATTCCATACTCAAATGATAAAGGAGACATGAAACTACCTTGGAAAATTAACATACAATGTATTTAAATTTATTTTCCAATAAAAATGAATGATAATAATGCAGAAAAGAATTATTATAGATAATCATGTGGATTAAGATATGAAAAAGAATCATTTAGAGGAGAATTTTGATCATTGTAGATGATTTTTTATGAGATTTGTCTATGATTTTAATTTCATATGTTAGCATTAATTGATTTAATTATTCATATGAATTGCCATAAGTGATTGACCGAACCATTTTTTTCACTCTAGAGACATCCACTAAGCCAATATTTTCTATTCATTATATAGTATATTTCTTGAGAATCGTGAGCATGTTTTCTTCTAGAACATTCTTTTCATATTATCAAAGACATGAATATAAATAATCAATTTTAATTTGATTTATGATATATTTTATTATCCCTTATCCTTAGACACACTAGGAGTTAATCCTTTTTAAGACCTTATAATTCATGAATTACCTTGTTAAGAAATGAGCCATATTAGAAGCCTATTATACCCATTCCTAAATTCCTCTAAATTTTTTGCATGATATTTAAAATAATATGTCGAAGGTGGTACTTTATTTGGTGTACCAGGATATACGTAATTGTGGTTATTTTTATGGGGGATATTTCATTTTAATCTGAGAGGGTTCCTGTACCTTTTTATGTATTTTATAGTTAACCATTATTAATTATTTTTCAAAGAAATGAATTCTAAAAAATTGTGTTGTGTCTTAGGAGGATTGAAAATCACTATTTTACATAACAATGATTTATGATCGTTTGTGCTTAAGTAATGGATGTGAGATTTGTAATGAGAATAGCCTTTGAAAAAACAATATAAAAATCAATGGAGGTTCATTCATTTAGTATGCTTATATGTATCTTGATTCAACCTTGAAATTGGGGTGGGGGAAGTGATATATCTCCTCGGTAAAGTGAGAGAATCAACGAGCTTATATTTTATTATCATGAAAAGTACTTTAGAGTAAACCCTCAATTTTGAGCATTAATTTTTAAATCATTTACCTCCCTACCCTGAAGCCTCTTATTCATTGGTCCTTAATGGTGAATCCCTCAGGATTAATTGTGATCATTTTCTTTATGTGGTGGATATGATAGATTCATATCAACCCTATGGATATTTTCATGTTTTTGAGGATTGTGCAGAATTCAATTTACAATTTATGTTGATCAAAAAAATACATGTGTGAAATATTTAAAATGGCATGCATATTAATAATGAAATGAAAAATAATGATTGATGATTGAAAAGGTTGGGTTGTTTTAAAGAGGAAAAGTAAATTACATGGTTGATTTTTTCATTGAAATTGAGGCTTTGATGAATTTTTCCATGTGACATTTGAACATTTAATATTCCATTTGAAAAATTGTTTTTATTGAAATTGAATTTGAAGCATGGTAAGATGAATTTGCACTGTAATATGTTGATATTCTATACTTGAGGAAAAGGCTGAATTCATGTGTGGGGGGATTGATACGTCTATTTCATGCATATACTTTTGATTAGTTTAATGTGTTGATTTTGTAATTTATTGAATAAATATTCCATGTAAGGAATGACTTGATTTGTTTTATGTTTTTTGGTAGGAAATAATTGATTTGTGGAAATGGAATTAAAAATGATGGAAATATGAGTAGCCACGACCCCGGATTTTGAGACAGATTTGAAGAAAAAAATTGAAGAGAATTTGACTACATGACATCTACCACAAGCACACGTTGTGACCACTTCAAGGGAAGAAGAACCTTAAAGGGAAAGAAATTACGATAGAATTCAATGTAGAATTCAAGTACATGTCATGTACCACCATTACACGATGTGACAATAGTCAAACCAGCATACATGATTTTCATGGATTCAATGTAATGGAGGATAAATAATATTTGAGGTACATGTTGTGTACCCCATGTGAACATCGTCTAGTGTTAGACATGTAGAAAAAAATCCGGTTTCATACGCCACTGTATTGGCGAATTTTGGCTATAAAAGGAGTCATCTAGCCACCCTTCCACGATACTCAGAGGCAAAAGATGATATGAAGCACCAATGGATGACCTCCAGATGGAGTAGTGATGATCTGAGGTCCCACATCACAACCATTCATCCTCGTGTTCCCATGACGACCGATCTATCCATAAGAGAGTAGTCCCATAGTTCCAGGTGATGTCATCTATAGGGGGATGTGTGCATAAGGTTTATTTTCTACATTATATTCATGTTTTGTATTTTTGAAAACTATTTATTCAATTTTAAATCTATTTCTTTCAATATTCAAAGAACATTGCTACGTTGAGAAATATCTCCTTTTATTTCATTAATTAATCATCTTTGTTTTCATATGACCATTATTAAATCAATGTCGGTAATTTTTGAAAAAGGTTTTGGGTCACCAATTTTGGTGGTTTCATTATGTAGATGACCATTCCAAATGTGAGACCATAGGACTAGGATGGAAAACCATGACCAATGATCCCCACAGACCCATATCAGATAGAAAAACAAAAAAAACACACATTCAAGTAAATACCCAACACACGAACATGAAAATCTCTAAACATGGAATGCCTCCCATCTTGATTCAAACCTCAATTATTCCTGCTATTTTTTCTCTTCTATCATGACAATGAAACAATTGAAATTTCAATTTACAAATAAATTTTGAATATATGGATCGTCCATGTGGTTTCAACACTCAAACTTACTAGATACAAAACTTTGAGTTACAATATTCTATATTTTATAAATATTATTTTTTCATAGTACAACAGGGAACTAACAACCTCCAGAGGGGAAGTCAAAATTAGCTTTGCTTCTTGGGACAGTTTCTATGATTTTTATTTAATTATTTATTTTATACATTGTTTCCTCATGATGTCGTTTCTGGAAACAACCCATTGCATGAGTACTTCACTAGAGGAAAATAAAACATTTAAGAGACGGAATTCAACCCCATGTTGGAGAAGACTCTCCCCTAGTAATGAAATGAAAAGAAATAAGCTAAAAAAATTGGTCAACATGGCTGGATATGAACAATTTGATGCAACTAAGCATGAGATGGGCCAACCAGTGGGACCACATATTCAAGGAAGAAATCAAGGCTGCCAAGTGCTAATCACTTATAGAAGACCCTCGATCATGGGATTCAAACCAATCATCATGATACCACCATCTTCTACCCAAAATTTTGAAATAAAGCTGACTATCATTCAGATGGTTACACATTCTCTGAAATTAGTTGGGCTACCACTCGAGGACCCAAATTCCAACATCGGATATTTTTTTTGGATATTTGCGACACCATCCAATTATAGAACGTCACAAATTATTTAATAAGGCTGTTATTATTTATATTTTAAATAATGGACAATGAAAAAGTGTGGATCCAATCTCTACCCCCCCATTCTATTACTACAAGAGATGAATTGGTATGAAAATTTTTAACAAGGGTTTTCCTACCATCAAAGTCTATGGATTTGTGGGTAATAATTTTCAATTTTCAATAATAAAATGAAGAACAATTATATAGTTCATCAAAACATTTATAAGGTTTTATTAGTTGATTTCCTCATAATGGCATCCAGATGTGGTTACCGATTCCATCTTTTTATAAAGGATTGTTGTAGGGAAATCATTCCATCTTATATTTTGCTGTAGGAGTTTCACTAATGGGAAATTTACAGGAAGAAAGTTACATGCTACAAGATAAGATTTCGAGTAATAGTTTTCAATGGCATCCTGAAGAAGTAAGAGTACTAGGAGCGAACATGGTAGACAATAGATGGATGGATACACAAATGGAGATGGTAACAAATAAGATGGATGTGATGCTAGACCAAAAAAATCCCCAATGTATGTATATTGAAGATGTAAATAATTTAGATTACAATTTAAAAAATTGTATGCAGGGATGAAGGCCCCAATAACCACAACATAAAAAATTCAGTATCAATGTAATGGATTTATGCAATAGAAAAAAGGTTATCAACCTATAAAATAAGGTCCAACACTGATCAGTCAAGTCCATTCCTTGGAGGATACCCTAGAAAATTTCATTACCACAACTAGAGCAGCAATTAAGGAGGTGACTGTATAATATAAAGATCATGGAAATCCAATTAGAGAATCGAAGACTGACTCACAAAACAAATAATCATCATTGAGGAACATGGAACTAAAAGCTAGTCAGATTGTTGAAACACATAGAAAGAGACATGGAGGAGATTTCCAAGATGCCCAAAACTTCATCCCTATGCAAATGTGAAATATGTACTACTTAGAAGTGGAAAGATGAAATGGGGGAGTGGCGTAGAATTTAGAGCACCACAAGAACCCCCACCAATTGAAGCAAGATAGGAAAAGAATAGAGATGCTGAGGAAGGTAATGATAAAGAATCACCACCACTATACCAACCACCACTACCATATCCATAGCGGGAAATGAAGGGGAAATTTGATTGGAAAAAGAAAATGATTTTAGAAATGTTCAGGAAGATTCACATCAACTTACAATTTTCTAAGTCAATTAAAAACCTACCTGTGAATGCAATGTTCATGGATGAGTTGGTGATGAATAAGTAGAATCTTGATGATTTTTCAACCATTACACTAGAAGGAGAAAATTTAGTGGTTTTTTCAATAATTCTAACTAAGAAGCAATGTGATACATGTAGTTTTTACATTCTAGTTACCATTTCTACTAATGATTTTTGTAGTGCATTATGTGACTTAGGTGCTAGGGTAAACATCCTCACATATACAACATTCTAAATCCATGGATTGAAAGAGATAAAACCAACTCGAGTGATGCTTCAACTAGTGGATACAACAGTGAGACATCCATGAGGACTTCTTGAAGATGACATTTTCAAGGTGGATGAGTTTTATTTTCCAGGAATGGTTTTGGAGATAGACATGGATGAATAGAAGGTGACAATAATTTGGGGAAGATCGTTCCTAACTATAGGAAGGGTACTAATTTATATTTATAATGGAGAGATGAGTCTGAGAGTAAAAATATCAGAGGTTAAATTCAATCTTCACAGAGAGATTCAAGAAGTCAGATTAACCATTTGATGATTTTATAGATAATTTGATGAATGAAGATGATAATGTAGTCTATGGATGGAGAGATGAAGAATCTATTGTGGAGATTGGAGAAAAATGTAAGAACATGTTGATGATAGATAATAAAATTCAGAAGAATAATAAAGATATAAAAGAAGAATTAAAATATAGAGAGCAAGTTTTTCCTATAACTGAACCACCATTTGATTTTAATAGAATGACTGAGAACTTCTGTATTGGACATATGGAGATTGAAAAAGTTTTCAAAAATGGATGAGTGGAACTAGTTTTGGAGAAAGGGAGATGATAATATACACTGAGGAAACAAGTCTATGACATTTTGTAAATCTTGATCAGGTAACCTCATTACTACCATCACCCACTTGAGATGAAGAGGTATAGTCGAGCCGATGACGGAAAACAAATGCTCTTCTAGGAGGCAACCTGGGTATTTATTATTTTTCATTATTTAATTACGGTTTTTAAGAGAAAGCACTCATCCCCATTAATTGTTGAATTTAATTGATATGGCATGTGATTTTAGTTGTTTTTTTGCAGACTATAAAGTAAAGTAGAAGAATATAGTAGGAGAACAATCTATAGATTATTTTCACCCAATGAAAGGAACATACATGTTATGAATGAGTTCACACAAAACCTGTACATCCCAATTTCAAAGCTTCAATTGCAAGGGGATTAAACGTACCAATTCTATTGCTTCTATTTTATTTCCCATATTTTATTGTGTTTGAGATTCAACTGAAATTTCATTTCCTATATTTGATTCATTGTTTACAAAAATGATCTATGATACATGAAACTACCTAGTAAAATTACCATACCATGCCTTTAAATTTCATTTAAAATAAATTTGAATTGGAAAAATGGAGAAAAATTAGTAGATATAAGCATTTGGATTAGGATTTAAAAAATCATGATTTAGAGGGGAATATTGATCATTATACATGAAATTATTTTGAGATTTAGATATGTTTTTTATTTTATATGTTTATATTAATTGATTTAATTATTTGTATTCATTTACCTAAGTGATTATCCTAACCATTCCTATCATTCCTGAGACATCCACTGAGCCAATATTTTCCATTAATTTTATAGTATATTTCTTGAGAAACTCATGACTTTTTTATTCTAGATCATTATTTTAATCTTATTGAATCTATGATTGTATATAATAACTTTTATTATGATTGAGGAAATATTTCTTTATCCCTTATCCTAAGACCCACCATGCATTAATCCTCTTTAAGACCATAAAATTCTTGAATTTTTTTGTTTGGAAGTGACCTATATTACAAGCCTGTTATATCCTTTTCTACATTCCTATAAATGTTTTTCATGATATTTAAAGGAATTAGTGTTGAGGGAAAACATTATTTAGTAGACCTAGAAATACGTTATCATGGATATTTTTTGAGGGGATTTTTCAATGTGTTTTAGGAGAGGACATGTATGATTCATTGTATTATACTGTTCAACTGTATTGAGAAAAAAATACAAAAAAATGAAAGAAAACAAATTGGGTTGTTTCTTTGGAGGATAAAAACCCATTATCTATACAGATGATTGTTGATCATATGTGGTTTAAGTGATGGATGTGTGATTTTTCCTGATAATAAATTCTGAATGAAATAATATAAAAAAATAATTGGAGGTTGATTCATTCATTATGATAACAATTATAATGAGTCAACTTTTAGTTTATGGTGAGGAGAGATATATTACATTTATAAATGGAGAAAATAACTGATCTTATCATTAATTATCATGAAAAGTAAATTAGATTCATACCTCCTATTTGAGATATAATTTTTATTTAATATACATACCTACCATGAAAACATCAGATTCATTTGATCCTTAATGGTGAAGCCCTCATGATTAATGGAGGTATCTATCTTTATTTGGTGGAGATGATAGATGCCTTTCAAGCCTCTGGTAAGTTTCATGTTTCTGAGGTATGTGTTAAAATCTATTTTCAATTACCCATTTTTGATGAGCGTAAAAATTCAACTGTGGTATATTTTATGTGGAATGTATATTATAAATTTATTGAAAAATGATGATAGATTATTGACAAGTTTTGGTTGTCTTAAAGAGGAAACGTAAAATACATGGTTGATTCGTTTATTTTAAAAAATGAGAAGTTGATGAATTTTCCTATTTGACGCTTGAAAAATTAATTTTCCATTTGATCGATTGTTTTTATTGAAATCGAATTTGAAGAATTGTAAGTTGAAAGTACTCTATAGTATGTTGAGATTCTATCATTGAGGACATTGATGAATTCAAGAGTCTCTGGGGGGGTTTGATATGCCTATTTCATACATATATATTTGAGTAGTGTAACGTGTTGATTTTTTAATTTATTGAATAAACATTCCATGTTAGTAATTAATTGAGTTGATTTATTTTTTATGGTAGGAAATAATGGATTTGGGGAAAAGGAATGAAAAAGGGATGTAAATATGAGAAGTCGCGACACCAAATTTTGAGAATGAACCTAAACTGAAAACTGAAGAAAAAATCACTACATGTTGTGTACAATAAGAATACTTTGTGATGATTTCATGTGAAGTTGAACTATAAAGAACCAATCATGATGACAAAACACACTGTGAACTTCATGTACATGTCATGTACCACCAATACACGATGTGACAATAGTCCAACCAACGAATGGTATTTTCATGGAATAAATGTGACAAAGGAAAAGTGGATATGAGGTACATGTCATGTACCCCAAGTACATGTCATGTAGGGGTAAATTCCTAGAGAAAAATATGGAGACATGGAAAGAAAGGATTGGAAAATTTTGGATTAAAAGAAAACATATGTTCCCCACTTTGAAAAACTCAGAGGTAGAGGATGGAAAGAAGCACTAAGAGAAGGCCTCTAGATGATGGAGTGATGATCTGAGGACTTTCTTCGCTAACATTATTCCTCGGGTACCCATAACACTCGCTCTAACCATAAGCGAGTAGTCTCATAGTGACGAGTGATGTTATATATAGGGGGATGTGTGAATAGGGATTATTTTCTACATTATATTCATATTTTGTATTACAGAAAACCATTTATTCAATTCCAAATATCATTATTTCCACATTGAAAGAGAATTTCCAGGTTCTGAATGCTATTTTTTATTACATCAATTAATCAGTTTAGTTTTTGTATGACCATTATGAAATAAATTTTGGTTATTTTAAAAGAATGTTTTGGGTGACCTATTTCCGTGATTTCACTATGTAGATAACCATTCCAAAAGTGTGATCATAAGAATAGGATGGTATACCAAGACGAAGGATACTTTCTGACCCAACTCCGACAAAAAAATGGAATAAACATACTTTCATGTAAATCCCTATCACATGATCCTGAAAATAATTGAACCTTGCATGCCTCCTATATTGATTCAAAACCCAATCATTCCTACTATTGTTTCTCTTTTCATGCAACAAAAAATCAATTGAAATTTCAATTTCCTTATTTATTTAGATCATATGGATCATCCTTGTGGTTTTGACACTCTTAATAGATAGTACACATTGAATTAGGATTGTTTGAGTTTTATAAATTTGATCTGTTTCATAGAACCATAGGGAACTAATGATGTCATGTGGGGCTGTAAAAATATGCGTCATTACCGAGGGAGGTTGTTATGTTAAAATTAATTAGAAATATAAATATTTGTTTTACAATAATTCTTTATTTTCTACTTGGTCGTCTCATGATGTAGTTTTATGAAACAACCCATTTAATGAGTAATCCACTTTTGGGAAAGAAAAAATTATGGTGATTACATTCATCCCTGATTTGGAGAAGACTCCCCTCTAGGAAATAGAAGAATAGAAAGAAGACGAATAAAAACAAGCCACTATGGATGGAAGGGAAAACAAGAAGGAACTGATCATGAGATGGGACAAACATCAAAACCCCATATTTAAGGATGAAAAAAGGGGTACAAGTGTTAATAAACTACAGAAGACACTAAAACAATGGATTCAACCCACGCATCATAATATAACTAGTTCCAATCCAAAATTTCAAAATAAATCTAGCAGTCGTCGAGATGATTACACATTCACAACAATTCATCGGGATACCACACAAAGATTTAAATTCAGACATCAATAGTTTTATGGATATTTGTGACACATTCTAATTGTAGAATGTCACAATAAATGTTTTAAGGTTATGATTGTTTAGATTTTCACTAAAGGATAAAAATTATAGTGGATCCAAATTTTACCCCCACATTCAATTACCTCCTGGGAGGTACTGGTAAGAAAGGTTTTAACATGGTATTTCCTGCCATCAAATTCAATGGATTTGTTGGTAATCATTTTAAATATTGATTAATTAAATGAATAATCATTATATAGTTTGTGGGAATGATTCATAGGATTCATAATACGATCCCAACATCATGGCATCAAGATGTGGTTACTAATTCAAATGTTTTATAAAGGATTATCACTGGGAAATCATTCCATCATGGATGATGCTGTAGGAGGTTCTCAGATTAGGATGTCACTAGAAGAAGGTAATGATATACTAGATGAGATGTCCAATAATAGTTTCCAATGGAATCCTAGAGAAGGATTCTTACAAGGAGTGAACATGGTAGACAATAGATGGATAACATCACAAATGGAGATGATGACAAGGAAGATGGATGCAATGATGGCCCGCAAAAATCTCCAAGGTATGTATATTAAAGTTGGATATTATTTATATTATAATCAATAAAATTTTGGGCAATAATGGTGGTTGAAATAGCTAGAGAACCCGAAAAGTAAAAATTAAGTTCAAGGATTTCAGCCAAGGAAACAAGGTTATCAACCTCAACAAGAAGGGCCAACACTAACCAGTCATGTCCATTCCATGTAGGAGACCCTGGAATGTTTCATTACCACAATTAGATCTACACATAAGTAGCTAATTATATACTCTAGAGATCATTGAAATGCAATTATTGAAATGATGACTGACTTACGAAACAAACAATCATCATTATGGAACATGAAACTAAATGTCGACCAGATTGCTGAAACACTTAATGAAAAACAAATAGGAGAGCGTATAGGATTCCCGAAACATCATCCTCATGATGATGTGAAATCCATACTTCTTATAAGTGTAATGACAATACGAGGGAGTGGAATAGAATTTGGAGGTCAGAAATTACCACCACCAGCTAAATCAAGTCAAGAAAAGAATATAGAATCTATGAAGGTGGTGATAAGGAATCACCACCACCATATAAACCACAACTACCATATCCATATCGGGAAAAGAAGGGGATGATTGATAAGGGAAAAAAATGTTTTTAGAGATGCTCAAGAAGATACACATCAATATCTCATTCGCTGTGGATATTGAAGACATTCCTGTGTATGCAATTTTTATAAAGGAGTTAGTGAATAATAAGATGAATCTTAAAGATTTGTCCACAATTAAACGAGAAGGAGAATGTTCAGTAGTTGTCTTAAGCATTTTACCAAAGAACCAACATGATTCCTGTACATTAATCATACCAATTACAATTGGTACTAATGATTTTGGTAGAGATTTATGTGATTTTGGTTCCGGTGTAAACATTATGTCCTATGAACCATTAAAAATCCTGGGATTGAAGGAGATGAAACAAACTCAAGTTATGCATCAATAAGCTAATACAATAATGTTTCATCCAAGAGGTATAATCCAAGAAGTCATTATCAAGTTTGATGAGTTCTATTTTCAATAGTATTTTCTGGTGATATACATGGATGAAGAGAAGGTGCCAATAATTTTGGAAAGACTCTTCCTAGCTATAGTAAGGGCGGTAATTGATGTTTAGAATGTAGATTTGAGTTTGAGAGTATGAGGATCAAGAGTAAAATTAAATAATCACCAAGTGTTGCAGATGTCAGATGAATCATTTCATGATTTTTTAGAAAAAATGATGATATAAGAGGAAAATGTTATCAATGGATGGATAGTTGAAATAGCATATGTTGTGACTGGAGAAGGAAGTAAGAACATACTGAAGAAAGATAAGAAAATTTTGGAGAAATATTAAGATAGAAAATGAATAATTAAAAGAAAGAGAGAATGTTTGGGCTCTAAGTGAACTTCCATTTGATTTTAATAGAAATGTCCATGAACCACTAGACTGGACCTATGAAAATAAAGAAATTTTTCTACAATGGACCTGTAAAATCAGTTTCTGTAAAATGGAGAGGACCAATCTATAATGAGGAATCACACCTACAAAATTTTTTAGATCCTGATCTAGTATCCTCATTCCTACTGTCACCCACCTGAGCTGATGAGGTAATGTCGAGCCAACGATGGTAAAAAAATCTCTTTCAGGAGACCTCTTGAGTATTTGGAATTTTTCATTATTTATTTTACGTTTTTAGGAGAAAGAAATCATCCCCAATAATTTTTGAATTTTATTTCATTGGAATCTTCTTTCACTTGTGTTTTTTATTTTTGCAGGACCATCAATGGAAAAAAGAGGAATGCGGAAGAAGAGGAAGCTATATACTATTTACACGTCGCGAATGGAAAATAAACGCCATTAAAGGGTTCATTCAGAACTATTACAATCTAATTTTAATGTCTCAATTGAATGCGGAGTATGCATTAAAATTATGTATTTTTATATTTCATTCCCCATAATTTAGTGTTTTTGATCTTTAGATGAAATTGCATACCCCACATTGGATTCATTATTTACTCAAATGATCTTGTAGACATGAAACTATTGATAAAAATTACAAGGCCAGGTATTTACATTTTTCAATAAATTTGAATGAGAAAAATGGAGAAAAAAAATTATTATCGATAAGTATGTGAATTAGGATTTGAAAAAGCACGATATAAAGGAGCATGTTCATCATTGTAGTTGAAATTTTTCCAAGATTTGACTATGTTTTTAATTTTAGATGATTGCATTAATTGATTTAATTATTCATATGCATTTCTCGGAGTTATTGACCTAACCAATTGTCTTAATCCAAAGATACCCAGTTGGACGATATTTTCCATTCTTTTTATAGTATATTTCATGAGAATATCAGGCAAGTTTTCTTGTAGAACATTCTTTTCATATTGTTGAATATATGACTATATATAATCTCTTTTAATATGATTGAGGAAATATTTTGTTAGCCCTTATCCTAAGACCCAACATGCATTACTCATTTTTAAGCGCATAGAATCCATGAATATATTTTTAGAAAGTGGGCCTTATTATAAGCCAATTATATCCATTCTTAAAATCCTCTAAATGTTTTCCATGATATTTAAAGGAATAAATAAATGGGAGGATCATTATTTGGTGTCTCTGGATATATGTTATTTTGAATATTTTCTGGGGGGGGGGTTGTTCACTATGATGTAGGAGAGGCCATGTATATTTCATTGTATTTTACTATTCGACTCTCTTTCTAAAAAACATTTCAAAAAATGAATAAAAAAATTACGTTTTGTCTTTGGAAGATTAAAAATTACCACTTTTGAAAATGATTATTTTTTATCATATGTGGTTAGGTGATGGATGCAATATTTTTCCTGAGCATTACTAATGATAAAATTAAAAAAATCAGGGAAGGTAGATTCATTTATTATATTTACATATATCATGATCCAACTATGAAATTAGAGGGTGGGGAAGATATAGATTAAATTTAAAAAGGGAAAAAATAATGAAGATTATATTTTATTATCATTTAATGTAATTTAGAGTCAAACCACATTTTGAGAATTAATTATTAAATCATTTACCTACCTACCATGAATCCATAGAGTCATTTGATAATTAATGGTGAAGCCCTCATGATTAATTGTGATGTCTATATTTTCAAAGTGGAGATGATAGATGAATTTCAATCCTATGGTAAGTTTCATGTTTTTGAGGTATGTGCTGAATTATATTTAAATTTTACCCTTATAATGGGTGGAAAAATTAATGTGAGGTATATTTAAAGTTTCATGAATATTAATAATGAATGGAAAAATTAATATGGATCATTAAAAATTCATGGTTGTTTTGAAATTTAATATTAAAACCCATGGTTGATTTGATTTAATGAAAAATGAGGCTTGGATGAATTTTCCCAAGTGATGCTTGAACATTTAATTTTCCATTTGATCAATTCATTTTATAGAAATTTAATTTGAAGCATGGTAAGGTGAAAGACCTATTTAGTATGTTGATATTATTTCCTTGAGGACAAGGATGAATTCAAGTGTGTGTAGGCTTTTATATGTCTATTTCATGCACATATTTTTGAGTAGTTTGATGTGTTTATTTTGTAATTTATTGAATAAACATTCCATTTATGGAATGAATTGTGTTTTTTTAGGTTTTTTCATAGGAAATAATGTATTAGTGTAAAATTAATGAAAATGGATGGAATGTTGAGAAGCCGTAACAACGGATTCTGAAAATGAAGCGAAGATGAAAACTGATGAAAATTTGACTACACGTTGTGTACCATATGTACACATCGTGACCATTTTATGTGGTGCTGAATAGTAAAGGACAAGTAATGATGATGGAACACACTATGAACTTCATGTACACATAATGTACCCCAAATAAATGATGTGACAACAGTAAAACTAGCATATGATATTTTTATGAATTCAAGGTGAACAAGGATATAGTGGATCTGAGGTATACATTATATATTGCAAGTACATGTTGCGTAGTGGTTGACACACAATGAAAAATCAAGCAACACATGCCATGGGTTTTGGATGATTTTGTCTATAAATGTGACATCTAGACACCATTCCAAGATACTCAGAGGTAGAGGATGACAAGAATCACCAAGGGAAGCCCTCTATACGACATACTACCAATCTGAGGTCTCGCTTCACCGCTATTCTTCCACGGGTTCCCTTGACACTCACGATAACCTTGAGAGAGTAGTCCCACAGTGTTTGGTGATGTGATATTTAGTGTTATTTTTTAATATGAATTATTTTCTACATTATATTCCTATTTTTGTTTTCTGAAAACTATTTATTCAATTCCAAATCTCTTCCTTTCTATATTTCAAGACCATTTATATGTTCTGAATGTTTTTTATTGCATCAATTAATCGTCTTAGTTTTCATATGACCATTTTGAAATATATTTCTGTGATGATTAAATAAGTTATTGGGTAACCAATTTATGTGATTACGCTAATTTGATGACCATCCCAAAATTGTGATCATAGGATTAGGACGGGATACCAAGATGAAGGATCCCGAATTACCCAACTCCGACACCAAAACTGAATAAACCCATATTTAAGGAAATCCCCAACACGTGAATCAAAAAATCACTAAATCTAGCATGCCTCTCATATTGATTCAAAACCCAGTCATTCCTTCTATTTTTTCACATTTTCACGCAACAACCAATCAATTACAATTTCAATTTCCTGATTACATTAGAACATATGGATCATCCCTATGGTTTCGACACTTAGTAAAACTAGATACTACACTTTCTGTTAGTATGGACTATGTTTTATAAATATAATTTTTTCATAGCACCATAGGAAACCAACGAAGCCCGTTAGGGCTATCAAAATTGGCATTGTTTCTGGGGATGGTTTCTATATTAAGATTAATTTTGAATCTAGATATTTATTATCACTTTAATTATATTTTTAAACTTGGTCATATCATTCTCTAGTTTCAAGAAACAACCCATTGCATGAGTACTCCACTTGAGGGAAATAAAAATTTGTAGAGATTTCATTTAACCCTATATTGGGGAAGTCTCTTTGTCAATAATGAAAAGAAAATGAAGAAGTCCAACAAAAACAAGTCAACATGGCTGGAAGGGAACAATTCAAAGGAACTGAGCATGAGATGGACCAACTACCAGGACAACATATTCAAGGAATAAATAATGGTGTCCAAGCTCTAATCAACTACGAAAGACCATTGAATATGTGAGTCAATTGAAGCATCCTAATAAAACCAATTGCTAGAAAAAAACATCAAAATGAAGTCAGCGGTCATCCATATGATTACACATTCACTGCAATTCACCAAGCTACCACACAAAGACCCAAATTCACACATCGGAAGCTTTCTCATGATTTTCCACACATTTTTATTCCAAACTGTCACAAACGATGCAATAATGATGAATTTTTTTGGATTTTCACTAAAGTAAAAAGCACGTGAGTGGATCCAAAGTCTATCCCCGCATTCAATTACCACATGGGTGGAATTGGTATGATATTCTTTAACAAGGTTTTCCTACCATAATTTTATATGGATTTATAGGTAAGCATATTTAATTTTTAGTAATTAAATGAAGAATAGTAATATAGTTCTTGGGAACATTTTCAAGGTATGAGATGATAATGACCACATCATGTCATCAATCTGTGGTCAATAATTCAAAAATTATATAAAAGGATGGTCGTAGGGAAATCCTTCTATTGTAGTTGCTACTATAGGAGGTTCGCTGATGAGAAGTTCACCAGAAGAATGTTTTGAGATACTAGAAGAGATTTACATTAATTTTTTCTATCATAATCTTGAAGAAGGAAGAGTACAAGGAGTGAACATGGTAGACAATAGATGGATGCCATCACAAATGGAGACGACGACAAGGAAGAAGGATGCAATAATGGCCCACTGAAATTCTCAAGGAATGTATACTGAAGATGTAAATTATTTATATTATAATCAAAAACATTTTATGCTGGTATAGAGGCCACAACAACCACAATAACAGAAAAATCCAAATCATGGTCAAAGATTTTAGCCATGGAAACTTGGTTATCAACCTCAACAATAAGGGCCAACACTGACTAGTAAAGTCCATTCCTTGGAGGATACGTTTGAAAATTTCATGACAAAAATTGGAGATGCACATAAGGGGATGAATTCATAATAAAGATATCATGGGCAAATAATTAGTGAATTGAAGACTGACTCATGAAACAAATAGTCATCATTTAGGAACATGGAACTTCAAGTTGGTCAGAATGCTGAAAGACATAGGGAAACACAAAGAGGAGAGCTTACAGGATGCCCAAAACATCATCCTCTTAATGATTTCAAATCCATACTACTTAGAAGTGGAAAGATGACACAAATGAGTAGAATAGAATTTGGAGGACCAAAAGACCCACCGCCAGCTTAAGAAAGTCAGGAAAAGAATTAAGAAGATGAGGAATGTGATAATAAAGAAGCACCATCACCATACTAACTACCTCAACCATATCCAAATCAGGTAAATCAAGGGAAGATTGATGAGAAAAATAAATGAGTTTTAGAGAAGTTCAAGAAGACACATATCAATATCCCATTCACTATGGAAATTTCAAACATGCAAGTGTATGAGAAGTTCATGAAGTAGTTGGTGACGAATAAGAAGTTGCGTGAAGATTTAACCACCATTCCACTGGAACTGAAAATTCTATCAGTTGATTAAACCATTATTTCAAACATGAAACTTGATCTAGGTATTTTTCCAAATCATATAACCATTGGTACTAATGGGTTCGGTAAAGATTTATGTGATTTATTTTCCTATGTAAACATCATGTCATATGCAAAATTCAAAAGCCTGAGATTGAAAGAGATTAAACAAACTCAATTTATGCTTCAACTGGATGATACTATAGTGAGACTTCCATGAGGACTTCTCAAATATTTTATTATCATGGTGGATGAGTTCTATTTTCTGGAAGTTTTTTTTGTGATTGACATAGACGAGGAGAAGTATCCAATAATTTTGGGAAGATTGTTCCTATATAGGGGAATGGAACTAATTTTTGTTCAGAATAGAGAGAGGAGTTTGAGAGTAGGTGTATTAGAGGTAAAATTCACTATATACCAAGAGATGAATAAGTGTGATGAACCATTTGATTTTTATTCAGAAAATTTGTTTAAATAAGAGAAGAATGCTTTCAATGAATGGAGAGTTGAAGTAGATTCTGTGGAGACTAGAGATAATTTGAGAACATTATGAAGAAAGATAAGAAATATATGGATAATGATGAACATGGAATAGATGAATTTCAAGAAGGATAATAAGTTTGGGACATCAATGAGATACAATTTAATTTTAATATAATATCCACGAACTAATCAAATGGTACTATGGGGATAGATAATGTTTTCAACACTGGACAAATAAAATTAGTTTCAGAGAAAGGAAGAGGATGAATATACCCTAAGAAATCACTTTTGAGAAATTTTTTTAGATCCTGATTATGTAACATCATTTATACCACTGCCCAATTAAGCTGAAGAGGTATGGTCGAGCCAACGATGTTAAAAAAAGTTCTTCCAGGAAGAAACCTGAGTATTTATTATTTTTAAATATTTATTTTATGTTTTTAATAGAAATCATTGTTCCAAAATCATTTTTTAATTTAACTTCTTTGGAATGTTCCTTCACATGGTATTTTTTTGTAGGACCATCTAGGCCAGCAAAGGAATGTAACAGGACAAAAACCTACAGATAATTTACATATCATGAAAGGAACATACACACCATGAAAGGGTTCATGTAGAACCTGTATATACGAATTTCTAAGCATAAATTGTCAAGGGGAGTAATCATTTGAGTTCTATATTTTTCTATTTCACTCCCCACATTTTTGTGATTTAGTGTTTTTACTGGAATTTCATGCCCCGTAGTTGATTCATTCTTTACTCAAATGATATAGGAGATCCGAAACTAACAATTAAAATTACTATACCATGTCGCTTAATTTAATTTTCAATAAATTTGAATGATAAAAATAGAGAAAATAATTTTTAGAGATAAGCATGAGGATTAGAATTTAAAAAATCAGGATTTAGAGGAGCATGTCGATCATTATAGAATATTTTTTTGAGATTTGGATATATTTTCAATTTCAGATGTTTTCCTTAATAGTTTTAATTATCCATATGCATTTCCATTAGAATTTACCAAATCATTCATCTTATTACTAAGACATACAATAATCCAATTTTTTCCATTCTAAAAATAGTATTTTTTTGATAATCTTGAAGATGATTTTGTTAATAACTTGGTTTTCATCTTATCAATGACATGAAAATACAAAACCACTTTTAATATGATTGGTGAAATATATTTTTATCTTTTATCTTGATATCAACCATTCAATAATCCTTTTTAAGCTCGTAGAAGCCATGAATTTCCTTATTACAAAATGGGAATAATTAAAAACCTATTATATCCATTCCTATGTTACTAAAAATGTTTTTCATGATATTTGAATGAATAAGTGTATGGGAGGAACATTATTTTGTGTACCAGGATATACGTTATTGTAGATATTTTTGGGGAAAATTTTTTATTTGATTTGGGAGAGGCCATGTCTCTTTAATTTTATTTTACTATTTAGGTCCCTTACTAATATTAATTTCAAATGAAATGAATAAAAAAATTGGGTTGTTTTTTGGGAGGATTTAAAATCACCATTGTCCAGACTGACGATTTTTCATCATTTGTTGTAATGTTCTGGATGTGATCTTTTTCCTGAGCATAACATCCAAAAAAATAAAATAAAAAAATAAAGGTAGGTTGATTCATTCATTATGATTACGTATATCATGATACAACTTTGATATTGGGGGGAGATATATGGAATTTGTAAAGGGAGACAATCTTTGATCTTAATTTTATTTTCCTGAAAATTAATTAAGAATCATCTTTCTTTTTTAGCTTTAAATTTTAAATCATTTACCTACCTACCCAAAATCCTCAGAGTCATATAATCCTTAATGTTGAAGTGCAAATGATTATTTATGATCTTTATCTTTATGTCATGGAGATGAAAGATGCCTTCCAAGCCTTTGTTATGTTTCATGTTTTTGAGCATTGTGTATAATTCTATTTACAATTCGACCATTTGGATGAGAAAAAATATCATGTTAGTTAGATTGCATAGGGAATGCAAACTAATACTTAATTGAAAAATGAAGACGGATGATTGACAAGGCTTGGTTGTTTCGAAGATGAAAATTAAAATATGTGGTTGATTGGTTTATTTAAAAGATGAGGCATTGAATAATTTTCCCACTTTATTCATGAACATATAATTTTCAATTTGATCATTTTTTTGGAAATTTAATTTGAAGCATGGTAAAGTGAAATTCCTCTATAGTATATAGATATTCTTTCCTAGAGGATAAGTATTAATTCATGGGGGTGATAAATCTATTTCATGCACATATTTTTGAGTTTTTAAATGTGTTGAATTTTTAATTTATTAAATAAAAAATCCATGTTTTGAATTAATTGACTTGTTTTTTAGTTTTGTGGAAGGAAATAACTGATTTGTGGAAAATTAATGAAAAGGGGTGGAAATATGAGTAGTCGTGACCCTGGATTTTTTGAAATAAGTGAAGCTAAATAATGAAGAAAAATTTACTACTCATCATGTATGAAAAGTACATGTCATGAACATTTTATTTGAATAAGAACCACAAAGGACCAGTCCTGACAATATAACGTGTT
Organism: Viscum album; assembly: GCA_963277665.1. Taxonomy (NCBI): domain Eukaryota; kingdom Viridiplantae; phylum Streptophyta; class Magnoliopsida; order Santalales; family Viscaceae; genus Viscum; species Viscum album. The sequence goes on from OY728155.1 coordinate 734,263,840, forward strand.
ATGAAAATCAAGTACATGTTGTATACCACCAATACAAGACATTATGGTAGTCATACCAACATATGATATTTTCACTGACATAACCTGATAGTGGAAAAAATAGATATGAGGTACATGTGTTGTGCCCTTACTACACATCGTGTAGGGGTTGATATATAGAGAAACATTTGGTGACATTGGGCACTGGTATTTGATGATTTTTTCTATAAAAGGATACATCTGACCACCCTTCTTAGAATATTATAGGAAAAGGTTCCAAGTAGCACCATTTGAAGGCCTCTAGATGACGGAGTAACTATTCGAGTTCCCGCTTCATCTCCATTCTTCCTAGGGTGCCCATGATGCTCTCTATAACAACTATTGAGTTGTCCCACTATGCCGGTTGATGATATTTGTTTGAGATGTGTTAATAGGGATTATGTTTTTTCATTAAATTATTTTTTTCTATTTCTACAAACTATTTATTAAATTATATGTATTTTCATTCCATATTGCAAGAACATTGCTACATTCTAAATGTTATCTTTTTATTGAATCATTAAATCAGCTTAGTTTTTGTATAAACATTATGAAATATATTCTGGTTGTGTTTAGACAAGGTTTTAGGTCACCTGTTTCTATGATTGGGCTATGTAGATGACTATTCCAAAAGTGAGATCATATGACTAGGATGGAATTCCATGACTAAGGAACCCCGCTGACCCAACTCCAACACCAAAACTGAATGAACAGACATTAAAGTAAATACATAGTACACGAACAAAAAAATAACTAAACATGTCATGCCTCCCATCTCAATTCAAACCCCAATCATTCCGTCTATTATTCATCTTTCCATGAAACAACGAATCAATTGAAATTTCATTTTCTTTATTAATTTAGAACAAAGATATTTTCCACGGGTTTCAACATTCAAACATACAAGATAATACCCTTTATGTTAGGAATGTATGAGTTTTATAAATTATATTTTTTTACAACACCACTGGGAACAAAAAATGACCCATGGGGTCTTCATTTGACAATATTTTTTTGAATTATTTTCAAGAACAATGAAATGATAAGAAATTATTAAATAAAAATTTTAACCTAAAATTAATTCTCCAAATAAATAATCCCCATTTAGGATTTTCTAAAATAGTAATGGATTGATAATGCACATAAAATTTAATAGAAACCAAACAATAACATAATTCAGTTTAAATAATCATTCATCCATGAATCTAGAATAATCATTTAATGAAATTTTTTTGAATGAAAATCAAACACAAAATTTATAGGGAATGATTCATTAAAATAATATCCCATTGAATTTTGTTCTTTTTATTACATTAAGTGTTTATAAAAAATAATAATAATTTGGTATTCTACAATTTATTTATAATAAATTTCATCTTTTTGAGATCATCTTGATTTTTTTCTATTTCTGCTACCTATAATTCCATTCTAGAAATATTTTCTTCGAGAACATGAAACTCTAAAACTTATTTCTTTAAACTAATAAATTATTCTCTAAGAACATTTATTTTATATGTTCTTCTTTTAATTTAACAATATTTTAAATGGGAGGATAATTGTTCTACATTAATTTTTAGACATCTTGGTCCACAAACACTGCCAAAATCATAAAAAAATCAACTACATTCAACCTCATAGAATCATTTGATGAAAAAAATCAATGGAATTCCATACCTCAAATTATTAATTATTAAAAATTTCAAACTAATCATCATGAATCATTAATTATACTTATGTATCATTTAATATTCTTTAAATTTTATTAATATTCATATTTTTGTCTTATAATAAATGTAACGCCCCGACCCTAGTTACCCAGAGTCGGTGCATTATTACATAACATTGGCATGATCACAAGGAAATCATGTCTTAAAAGGCCGATCAGTTTAGTAATATTGGAAACAAGATTCATATATAAGTTCAACTTTACAACATGAAAATAAATACAACATGAATTTATTCCATGGGAAACATCCAAGACTCCTAGATATTGCCTGCAATCCCTCATAACTAAATTCTTCATATCCTGGGAAAATGAAACATAAAAAAGGGGTGATCTCAAATTCTCATTAAGTGTAATAAATAAAATGGAAGATAACAGAAATATTAAGCATGGTGAATAATTGAAACCACATGCCTTTACCAATAATAAACATGGATATTTTTATGGTAGGAATATCAGCTAAGTAAATAATTCCATAATAAAACATAATCACAGGTATTCTACTAGTCGAATGACCACATGAACCATCAATATTATTTTCATAATAAGAGAATGTATAATTCTAGAAATTCTAAAACATTTTTTGAAGGTTTTGGCCAAGAGGTCTAAAAATAATTAAGGCCTAGACCAAATCCATATCTAAAATTGGGAAAGGCCTCAGCCAATTCCACGTCTAGTTGTCTCATGAGACCTACCGATTCATTGAGGAGCTATAGCGGGCTCCACCCGTCACTTACTAAGTCCAATACATTCCTCATATGAAAAGGTTGAAATTTAACATAAAGAGTCTATTAAAACTAGCATACGAAATGTCAATACTTCAACCATAAACCATGAATGGTATAAAAATAACACATCCACAGTCAAACATATCACAAAAACTTCAATAAAATATGTAAGTTTTGCATCATAATAAATAAACTTCAAACAAGTTTAAAATCTATCAAAGGATGTTGACGTAGATGAAATTCATTTGTACAAATCTTTGAGAAAAATATCTATTTTTCATGAAAACATTTAAAATTTACACCAATTTGAAAGGAATACATTTAAAGACATTTTTGAATTAAAGTGCCCCATTCCAATTTGAAACTTTTAAATGGAATTAACATTTTAAAAACATTTATGTCCGTATAAATAAATCCTTAAAAACTATTTTGAAATCATGGATGTTAATGAGAATGATTTAGAAGAATACATATATAAAACATTTAAAAAGTTGTTTTAGTAAAAAATTCCCTTAAAAATAATCCCTTTAAAACTCTTTTATGAAACATGGACATGGGTAATGAATATGTCCCAGACAAAACACAACCATGAACAATCTAGAATAATGATGAGATTGAGAAATTACCCCTTACCAATTTGGTAACTTATGAAACATACACCCCAGGAAAGAAGCACCATAAAATAAAGCTGTAAATACACTTAAATTAAAGTTTATTACACAAATAATACAATTATGCACAGTACATACACCACAAAAAAGGTAATAGTGGTAATATGGTAGGAATCTCACGAGAATAAGGAGTTAGATGAAAACCCCTTACCTTAAACATTCCTTTAGTCAAGGGTACATTTAACCTCATGTATGAAGATCGTATTATGTTATTAAATTATACCAGAACCATATTAATATTTATTTTATCATAAATGATTCATTTATGAATTTATACTACCCATTTAATGATAATTTCCATTTTAAATTAACAATTTGGGTAATAATTGCTTTCTTAATCGTCTGTGTTTTAACTTGTTACTCTTGATTGTATCACTTAGATCAAGATTTAAATACTTCCAGAATATACAACATGATTTATTTATGTTATATATTTAGAATATAATTATGTATAATATAAATGTATAAGAAATGAAAAATACCGTTTATGGAGATGGTGTCTATACGTGCGCATAAATGTTGTTTCTGTTTTCCTATAGTATTGAACTGTACTAAGTGAATAAGATATATGTAAGTACATATATATATATATATCCAGTAGTAATATTATGTCATATATTACATACTTATTAGTAATATATATTTTTATAATCATCGATGAATGGTGAACGTGGAAATTAATATCATTGCGTCGTAGAGACGGTAATCCGTACATACGCACGAGTGACAATATCATTTCCATAAAGGTGAGGAATTGGATGTTATGTTAATTTTAAAGAGACATTAGAATTTTATTTTAATTATTTATATACATATTACTAATCATTATATCCATCCAAATAACATAGTGTTGAATATAAAATTACACCACGGTGTGGAGACGGCAAGTCGTACGTACGCACGCATAGTGACATTATCATTCATAAGATGGATAGAATAATGAATATAGGTGTTCCATATTTATAATAACATAAAAGTATAAATCATATACTCGAGTTATTATTTTAGAATGGAAACAACAAAGAAAGAGTAAGTTAAATAATAAGAGAACCTGAAAGAGGGTGGTGAAATCATTACCACTTTTTCGGGTTCTTCCTTTTGATTTGATCAAAAAGGGCTCCGTAGGATGGATTTTTGACCAAAGTAAGGCCTCTAGGATAAAGTTAGGATATTTGGGAGGATATTTTTGTAGGGTTTTGCTGAGCCAAATGGATTTGTAGGTGTGAATTTGAGATAATGGGAAGTCAACTTTTATAAGAGGGGTGAGGGGCACCTTATGAAAAACTTAAAATATTATTTTATAATAAATTAATATCCAGTTTATAATGTCTTCTAAGTGACTTATTTATATTATAGGGTGGTTATGGGTCACAATACTCTTAACCTATATGTTTTAGACAAGTTTAGGTTACCATTTTAACCTTATCATTCGAATTTAACTCTAAGTTAAATAATTTATCTTTTACCGAGTCTTCTTGATTTGTACACTATATGGTTAATAAACATACTATATACTGCCAATCGAACTCTATTTGGTTTATTAATGTCATATATATTATTATATAAGTCTTTGGGCAGAAAATTAGATTTTTTGGACCATTATATCAATTAATAATATAATATTTGTTTTAAATATAATTTTATGTCAATTTTGACACTATTTGGTATTTGTTTTTTTTTTGTTAAAATAATAAGTGCATGATTAGATACAAAAAATACATTGAATCAATCCTAAAATTTAATATTCACAAATAAAATTCGTGTATGTCATAAAAACTTTGATATTGTTTTTATTTTAATATTTATAATACCATTTATTTGATTCATTCATTAATAATGTAATTACTGCATCATCATTGTGTCATTAATAAATTTAATTATTTAATCTATAAAAATTATAAATAAAGTAACATTATGTAGGAAATATTTTATCTTTATAAATAATATTTATATTATAATTTATCTTTTTTATAACCCTATATTAAAAATGGTTTAGTTATTAAAAATTAATTTTAACACTTTTAACTCTTCTTTAAATAAAATAATAATAAATGTCTAAATCTAATCCAAGTAGACCTAAAGGGTCATATTTTATTCCTATGGTTGTTTTTTGTCGAATTAAACTTATCCAATATAATTAGGACATGTGTTAGGATACTAATAATATCATTTTTACCCTTAATTACCCTATTTATTTTTAACCGTGGTAAATAAAAGTAAAAATTCACTATTCACCAAACATTATTTTTATATTATTGAATCACATTTTTCTCCTTGAAATTAACTGAATCTCTCATATTTTCTAAATTCAACTCACAGAAGCGGTTAAATTATGTTTTATGTGAATTTGCAAATTCACCTAGGAGATGGGAAAAGACGGTGAAACGATAAATAAAATTTTTATATATCTAAAATTATTATAAACTGAATCCAATGAATTAAATTAAACATATATAGGTATTATGTATCTATTTTGACCTAAATTAAATTTCAGTAAAATAAATAATTATTCAAATAAAAATTCGGTTTTAAACTATAACTGAGTGTTTTTCACTATTCATCAAAAATTGAAAGTTTTCAGAAAAATACCAAAAAATCACCCTAAGCTAATTTTGATATTTTGAATTCAAAAAAGAAATATATTTTATAAAATTCAAAACATATAACTTTCATTTATTAATTTAAAATTAATTACCGTTTTCAAAACCAAAAGGTGTATTTTAAGAAACAATAATTTTCAAAAGATTGACACTTGTTTATGTCCAATATTAATGTGAAATTACTTACAATGACCATATTAGGATTAAATGATAAAAATATAATCTATTATTACTTAAAAACCATTAAAATTTATAATTTGACACTATAAATTATTTTGATTAAAAAAATTGTTTTCAGTTAAAATATTGTATTTTTCACTATTCACTCAAATATGAAAGATAATAGAAAACACCAACAATTTATTGAAACTAAATTATTATTTCCCGATTCTAAAGAAGATGTTTATTTTGTCAAATTGAATATATAAAAGTTTCAAATATTCGGTTTAAAAAGGGTTCTCCATTAAAATGCGGTAAAAGTATATTTTTTGAAAAATACGTCTTTTATTTGAAAAAAATGAATTAGTTCTTACATCATGTCTAAGAAACTCATAATATGGATTCTAAAATTATAAGGATTATATAAAGATCAAAATTAATTTAATACTATTCATAACTGCTTTTTAACAGCTTTTTTTGTCATGGTGCGCTTGATCTCGGTGTTGCGTGTAGTGCCAGTTATTGAATTACATTGAAGAAATAATTTAACATGAAATATTGGGGTGTTACATTCTTCCCTCATTCAATAAATTGCGTCCTCACATTTTGAAATTGTTCTTCGAAAATAAAATGTTGAAAATAGAAAATACCTTTGTGGGAAAACTCACATCGGAAATTGGGTTAATAAAATTTAGTCTTAATAAGAGGAAAAAAGGGGAATGAAAAAGTCACCACCAAATTATGATCTTAATTAAGAGAACATTATTGGAAATTAAAGACACATAATTGGAGGAAAACGTAAATATTTATAGGGAGTGATTGAGGTCATCAATGATATACAATTGTAGAATTTTGGGCCTTAAAGCCACTAATCTATGATGATTTAAAATACCAACGGTTCAACAAAACACAAGGTATTAGGATAGCACATTTTTGGATTTAAGATCCCTTCCCTAAAGTTTACTAATTAATTTATCCATAAAATAAGAGGAAGAATATATATATATATATATGTATATATATATATACTTGACAAGTATAGTTTCATCTTTCAACTAATTTCTACCACGAACTCATCTTTAACTCTAAAATATTTACAATTTTTTTTTCTATTTATCCTAATCATACAGGGTTCCAAAAATAATGAATTTATATTTCACATATCAGACCATTAAAAAAAGAAACAACATTATACAATCTAGGGACTTCACGTAGTCTACTGGTAGGCGATAAATCCCAATCGCACTTTGGTTGTGGGTTTGATTCCCGCAGCTTTGTCAAACGCGACGGGTGGTCACACGGTCTGCGTGTTGTCCTTTAATAAAAATACAAAAATAACCTTTCAAACTTAATCCATTCCAACCATTAGACTTATCCAAAATATTTCTATCCAAAATCACAGTCCGAAACTTATATGAAAGTTAAACACATTGAAGATCCGTTTTTCCATGTAATAACATGTGAACACCATCATCATGTATTCTTTTAAAACTCTACAACAACCAAAATTACCGTAAAACCATATTGATTAAATTCGTGCTCCCTTATTCATTAAATAATACTGGATATACTCCTTCTATCCAAAAATGTTGTAAACTCAAACAATGATGGAATATACAAATCATTAATCAGTTTCATGGTAGTCATGAATATTGAACATAATTTATCCATGTCAAACATGTATTATTCCAAAATCACTAACTCAGAATTAGAACAATTTTATTGTTTATCTTTCTCTCAACCATATATTTCCAAAAATTTAATCTGCTATTGATTCACTTTTTTGGTTCCACACAATCTCAAGTTCATAATGAAATAGTATTGAAGTACATTCCTTATATACTCTATAATTATTATAACCAGTGCAATGTTGATACAACACTCAAATGATAGAATTCTTTAACAAAAACTTTTGGAACTCTAATAATTCATCCTCATCTGTGGTAGTATCATAACACGATTATTATCCAATAGCATCATTTGGAGCATACTCTGATGATTTGGACATTGGTTTGCGTAGTGTCCCAACTCCTTCCAGATGAAGCATTGTACATTTGAAACCTTTTTCTTACCCTTGCAGTCACATACTTGGTTTCCTTTTTCTCCACACTTATAACAAACTCCCATTACCTTCAGGAAATTTCTACTGTGATTTTTCCCATATTTATCACATGTGGTAATATTCTTCTTTTCCCTCTTCCCTTTATCTATCTTTCTTTCTACCATCCTTTTTTTCTATGGCTTCCCTTCAAAGCCATAGGATTCAGAGAATTCATTAATGATCTTATTAAAACATGATACTATTTATTCATATGATGATAATACATGGGAGGCTATTTCCTTTCTAAATTTTGGCTTAATACCATGAATGATATGACCCTTCTTACTCTTTGGATCATACATATTTATGGAGTTTTCATTCCTTCAAATGGGTGCCATTTCTAAACAATGGCATACACTAGGTCAGTTTATGAATCACAATCCATAATTCTAAACATGCAAAACACCTAATGCAAATTGAACAGTTTAAGGATATAATCCATAATCACAAAAAAATTCTTTGAGGAGGTATATACTCATAACCCTTCATTGTAGTTCGTAAAGAAAATGAGAATTATTCTAAGCATATCCCCCAGGAGTGTCGTAACCAAGAGTGAAGCATGCCCCATTGTCGTGCACCAGTTCCTATTCGAGTCTAGCTCAAAATGGTGTTTTTGGGATTTACCCCTAGGTACATCTGTTCCAGAGCCACCTCTACCAGCTCGTATCTAGACAGGGATGTATTTTCTTGGAAAAACTCACAAAATCTCTACATTACCAAAATTCTAGAAAGTTCTTCTATACTAATTCTCAATGTTTATCTTAGATCTATAGGCTCTAATCAGAGTTTATCTAAATCTAGCTTACAATTCTTGAACTAAACATCCTATAATACCAACATTAATTCCTCGAACCTAGTTACCTAGAGTCGGTTCATTATTACATAACATTTGCATGATCACAAGGAAATATTGTCTCGAAAGACCAATCTGTTTAGTATTATTGGAAACAAGATTCATACATAAGTTCAAATTTACAAGTTTAAAAGAAATACAACATGAATTTATTCCATTGGAAACATCCAAGACTCCTAGATAATTCCTTCAAGTCATTTATAACTAACTTCTTAATATCCTAGGAAAATGAAACATAAAAAAGTGGTGAGATCAAATGCTCAGTAAGGGTAAGGAATACAGTAGAAGATAACATAAATATTAATCATGGTGAATAATTGAAACCAAAAGCCTTTACCAATAATAAGCATGAATACTTTTTTAGAAGGAATATGAGATGAGTAAATAATTCCATAATAAAATATAATCATGGGTATTCTACTTGTCGAATGTCCACATGAACCATTAATATTATTTTCATAATGAGAGAATGTATAATCACAGACATTCTGAAACAATTTGTCCAGGCCTCGGCCAAGACATCTAAAATGATTAAGGCCTTGACCAAAACTATATCTCAATTTGGGAAAGGCCTCATCCAATTCCACATCTAGTTGTCTCATGAGACCTACTGATACATTTATGAGCTATAGGGGGGTCCACCCTTCACTTACTAAGTCCAATACATTCCTCATATGAAAAGGTTGAAATATAACATAAACATTCATATTAAAACTAGAATTCAAAATTTCAATAATTTAACGATAATCCATGAATGGTATAAATATTTCACATCCACAGTCAAACATATCAAAAAACCTTCAATACAATATGGATGTTTTGTATCATAATAAATCAACTTCAAACAAGTTTAAAATCCATCAAAGTATGTTGATGTAGATGAAATTGATTGGTAAAACTCTTTGAGAGAAATATCTATTTTTCATGAAAACATTTAAAGGTCACACCATTTTTAAAGGAAGACATTTAAAGACATTTTTGAATAAATGTGTCCCATTCCACTTTGAAACTTTTGAAAGGAATTAACATTTTAAAAACATTCATGTCCATATAAATAAATCCTTAATAACCATTTCGAAAACATGGACATTAATGAGAATGATTTAGAAGAATAACTATTTAAATCATTTAAAATGATGTTTTGGTAAAAGATTCCCTTAAATAGAATCCCTTTTAAAACTCTTTTATGAAACATGGACATGGGTAATAAATATGTCCCAGTTAAAACTCACCCATAAACAATCTCGAATAACAATGAGACTGATAAATTAACCCTTGCCAATTTGGTAAATCATGAACCATACAACCCATGAAAGAAGTACCATAAAATAAATATGTAAATACACATAAATTAAAGATTATTACACAAATAATACAATTATGTTCAGTACATACACCACACAAAAGGTAATAGTGGTAATATGGCATGTATCTCATGGGAATAAGGAGTTAGATGAAAACCCCTTACCTTTAACATTCCTTTAGTTGAGGGTAAATTTAACCTCCTATATGAAGATCGTATTATGTTATTAAATTATACCAAAACCATATTAATATTTATGATATCATACATGATTCATTTATGACTTTATACTACCCATTTAATAAAAATTTCCATTTTAAATTAACATTTTGGGTAATAATCGTTTTCTTAATCGTACGTGTTTTAACTTGTTACTATTGATTGTATCACTTAGATCAAGATTTAAATACTTTCAGAATATAGAACATGATTTATATTTCTTATATATTTGGAATATAAATATGTATAATAGGCATATATATGAAATGACAAACCCCATTTATGGACACGATGTTCGTACGTACCCATAAACGTTGTTTCCGTTTTCCAATCATATTGAACGGAACTAAGTGAATAAGATATATATAAGTACATATATATATATATATATATATATATATTTAAATATATATATCTCCATTGTCATTATTATTTCATATATTACATACTTATTAGTAATATATATTTTTATAATCATCAATGAATGGTGAACGTGGAAATGAATCTCATCGCGTTGTGGAGACGATATATGTATGTACGCATGAGGGACAATATAATTTAATTAAAGGTGTGGAATTTGATGGTATATTATTTTTACAGAGACATTATCATGTTATTTTCATTATTTATATACATTTTATTGATCATTATATCCATGCAAATAACATAGTGTTGAATAACAAATTACACCACGGCGTGGAGACGATAAGCCATACGTACACATGCATGGTGACATTATCATTTATAAGATGGATAGAATAATGAATATAGTTGTTCCATATTTAAAATAAAATCATAGTATATATAAGATACTGGTGTAATTATTTTATAATGAAAAAAAAAGAGTAAGTGGAAGAATAAGAGAACTTGAAAGTGGGTGGTGAAATCATTACCTCTTGTTCGGGTTATTTCTTTTGATTTGATCAAAAGGGATCCTTAGGTTGGCTTTCTGACCAAATAAAGGCCTCTATGATGAATTTAGGATAGTTTGGAGGATATTTAGGTAGGGGTTGGGTGAGCCAAATGGCTTTTTAGGTCTGAATTGGAGAGAAGGGGAAGTGCCCTTTTATAAGAGGGGTGGGGGCACCTTTGGAAAAACATAAAATATTATTTTATAATAAATTAATATTCGGTTTATAATGGCTCCAAAGTGACTTATTTCGAGGATATGGTCTGTATGGGTTGAAATATGCTTAACAAATATGTTTTAGACAAGTTTTTGTTACCATTTTAATCTTATCATTTAGATTTATCTCTAAGTTAAATAATAAAACTTTTACCGTGTCTTCTTGTATTCTTACACTATATGGTTAATAAACATACAATATACTACCAAAAGAACCCCAATTGGTTCATTAATGTAATATATATTATTATATAAGTCTTTTGGCTGAACCTTAGATTTTTAGGACTATTATATCAATTAATAATATAAAATTTGTTTTAAAAACTATTTTATCTCAATGTTAACACTATTTGGTTTTTTTTGTTAAAATAATAACAGCATGATTATGTCAAAAAAAATACATTTAATCAATCCTAACATGTCATATTCACCTAGAAAATTCGTGTATGACATAAAAACATTTAAATTATTTTTATTTTAATATTTATAATTTTATTTATTTGATTCCTTCATTGATAAGGTAATTACTACATCTTCATTGTGTCATTCATAAATGTACTTATTTAATCTCTAAAAATGATAAATAATATACCATTATGTAGGAAATATGTTTATATTTCTAATGATTATTTATATTAGAATTTATCTTCTGTATAACCCTATATTATAAATGGTTTTGTTATTAAACGTTGATTTTAACTCTTTTAGCTCTTCTTTAAATAAAATAATAATAAATGTCTTAATCTGATCCAAGTGGACCTAAAGGGTCTTAGTTCATTCCTAATGTTGTTTTTCATCGAATTAAACTTATTTAATAGAATTAGTACATGTGTTAGGGTAATAATAATATCATTTTTACCCTTAATTACCCTATTTACTTTTAACTGTGGTAAATAAAAGTAAAAAGTTACTATTCAACAAAAATATTTTTATCATATTTAACCACATTTTAGTCCTTGATATTAACTTTTTCTCTCATATTTTTGAAATTAAACTCACACAAGAGGTAAAATTATGTTTTGTGTGAATTTTCAAATTCTCCAAGGAGATGGGTAAAAGACGGTGAAAAGATCAATAAAATTTTTATATATCTAAAATTATTATAAACTGAATCCAATTAATTAAATTGAACTTATATTGGTATTATGTATCTATTTTGACCTCAAATAAATTTAAATAAAATAAATAATTATTTAAATAAAAAATCTGTTTTAAACTATAACTCAATGTTTTTCACTATTCATCAAAAAATGAATGTTTTCAGAAAAATACCAAGACATCACCCTAAGATAATTTTGATATTCCAAATTCAAAAATAAAGTCTATTTTACCAAATTAAAAACATATAAGTTTCATTTATTAATTTAAAATTAATTCCTGTTGTCAAAACCAAAAAAAGTATTTTAAGAAACAATAACTATCAAAATATTGACACTTGTTTATGTCCAATCTCAAAGTGAAATTACTTATAATGGCCAGCTTTGGATTAAACGATAAAAAAATAATATATTTGTACTTCTAAACCATTAAAATGTATAACTTAACACTATTAATTTTTTTGATTAAAAAAGTTGTTTTCAGTTAAAATATTGTATTTCTCACTGTTCACCCAAATATGAGAGTTATTATAAAAACACCAAAAATTTATTGAAACTAAATTCTAATGTCCCGATTATAAAGAAGAAGTTGATTTTGTCAAATTGAATATATAAAAGTTTCAAATATTCGATTTACAAAGGTTTCGCTGCTAAAATGCGGTAAAAGTGGTTTTTTTGAAAAATTATTCTTTTATCTGAAAAAAATGAATTAGTTCTTACATAATGTCTAAGAAAATAATAATATGGATTATAAAATTATAAGGATTATATAATGTTCAAACTTTTTTTAACACAATTCATAACCGCTTTTGAACGACTAGTTTTTTTAGTCGTGGTGCGCTTGAACTCGGTGTTGCATGTAGTGCAAGTTATTGAATTACATTGAAGAAATAACGTAATATGAAATATTGGGGTGTTACAATAAACATTAAAGGATTTTACATAAAAATAATTGGTAAGAACCAAGTTATCTATCTAATTCAATGAATTAGAATTTCCTTAAACATTCAATCTTATTTTAATATCCTTAGAGAAGGATTCTTTACTGAACATAAATGTAATGGAATCAAAAATCATTTTTATGGAATCATTAAAATAAATAAATCATTATTTATTCATTTTCTTTGATTGAATGGCTGGATAGTTAGTTGTGTTTAATTTGACATCCAAAACATAATTTCTTGATGAGCCAACAAGTACTTTCTATTTTATTCACCTTTTTCTTTCCCGTCATCTAATACCTCAATAACATCAACATTCAAATCAAATTAAACATTTTATAATAACTTCATATGGTAATTTTTATTTTCTATTTCCATATCAGTAGATTAAAATCTCTTAGAAACTTCATCTTTTTATATTGTTTGGATTTAGAACTGAAAGTGGAGTTACATGATGAAATATATTCTTTTATTTATTCATTTGTATGTTCTTTATATTCTTTTAATAAATCAGTTTACCTATCATTCTAACATCCCATCCCTTATCAAATCATTTTTCCATTCTTATCCCAAACTTATAGGATATGAATTTCAACATGTTATAAAATATATTTTTGAACAACTAAAATATTAACTTTTCTTATCTTGATAGATAAATTAACGTTTGATTTTACAGCTTTTTCTAGTTCCAACCATGTAGGTTCAGAATCACTAGTTGGTGGAAGTATTTGGTGAAGAACTGAGAAAATGTGAAATTGAAATAGATCCTTCATTATTAGTAATATGAAAATCTCTATTAAATCTATCTAATCCATGCAGAAGAGTTTCAAAAAAAATTCTTCATAAAATATATGTGTTTCTTATTCTTATATTCATCCTTTAAAAATTCCTCATATTTATAATAAATATATAATGCCTCATCTTTATCAAGAAAAAACATGTATCACCATGTTTATTTTTAATTTTTCACTTCATTAATCCTCAATAATACTCATCATGCATTTTTTTAATTTGTTTTGGGTCCAAGAAGAGAATAACTAAAAATTTTGTTTCTCATAAATATTTTTATTTAACTGAAGGACTTCATCATTGGACAAAACTATTTCAAATTTTTTAGAAAAAATATTCATATCTGAGAAAAACCAACTTCATTCTAAAAACATATTATTTGGAGATCAAATTAGTCTTCTCTAATGAAAAATATTCACTGTTATTAATCTTTATCAGTATCATAAAATTTACTAACATTTTATTGAGGAAACATTAAAACAAAAAAATCCTCAATATCATTGAAATTTTCTAAATATATTCAATTGACCAAAAAATAAACTTGACAAGATTGAAATTTCTCCTATTCATATAAAAAATCGAAAACAAATATATGAAGAAACATAAATATATTTTTATCCCCTTTTCTAGTAATAAGATAACATTTTTTTCAATAGGGTTACAACTCTTACATCCATATTTAAATGAAACACTCACGTATTCCTATCAAAATATGCAAAAAATGATGTCATAACCATATAGTTTTCAGAACTTCAACAAATATAAAGAAACATTTGAGTTAAAGATTATGTATCTTATTCCAATGTAACTTACAAAAAACCATCATCTTCTTCAATATTCAATTTATAACATTCATACGAAATATTAAAAGATATAAATTCTAAATAATAATCAAGACTAAAAACTATTGATGAATAAAAATCTACCCCTATCATACGATAATGAAAATAAAAATATTATTTTCCTACAAATACCTTTTCCAATCTATATAACATGATATCATAATTCAGTTAATAATTCATCATATAAATCTGTGACATTTTAGTCAACCATTATTTTATCAATTCTTCATAAAAAATGCAATCTGCTAAATAATTTTTTAGAAGACTTATCATATGAGGGAAAAAATTAGATGAATGAAATAATATTAGTCAAATATGAAATTTGGTGGATGAGGTTCATGATCAGTTTGAAAAATCGTCATGGTATATGGAGACCCACACTTATTTTAATAAGTTCTAAACATTCCTTTTGACAACAAGAAAAAAAAATTGCACAAAATAAATCCCACATTAGATCTGAAGGGTGAAATTGACCATCAAAAGTATTTAATATTAAAAATGAATAGTTGATGGTTTAAAAGAAATTCTAATTCGATGAAAATATAGGTCTACAAATATTTTTTTCAAAAAAAATATAAAAGAGATGTTTTAAAGCACAACAAAACAATCAAATATAATATAGTAATGTCTAATGAATATAATTTACCTGTTGTTGTAAAATTGATACATTATATGGGAATGTCAGCCTGATAATTGTTCATATTGTTTTTTAAATTGTTTGATAAAATAAATTTTTAATGGTGAATATATAGTAGAATAAAAAAAGTCCATAGAAAAAAATATTTAAAAAACATTATTGAAAAAATAAAAATTTTATAAACTATAAATTGATTAAGAAAACTACTATTTTTTTAAAAAAATAATTAAAAAAATAAATTTTTTGTGAAAAAATAAAAAAAATTTGAAATCAATTTTTAGAAAACTATATTTTTTTTTGGAAAATTAATTTTTTTAGTAAAGGAAAAAAATTTGAAAAATCAATATTTTTGGAAAAACTAAAAAATTTATACAGATACATGATTTTAGAAAAACTAAAAACTATAGAATAATCAATGTGTTTATAAAAATATAATTTTATTCAAATCATGGAAATATGTACCCCCATTGAAAATGAATTTTTTACTTTAACATGATTTATAATCATGAGGTGTATATGAATGATCATTTAGTATTGTAAACATATTTTGATGAAATGGTTTCTCAAAATCCTCATAATCTAGAGTATTGAAGTTTTTATAAGAGAACCGATACGTTTAGTATTGTCATAACCATAATTAATTAGAATATATTTCATATAAATATTTTGAGATATATAATTCCATTATGGTATTTTTGAAATTTAAAATGAAGAAAATAAATGAGTTCAACCATCATGCTTATCTCAAACTCAAATTTCATAAGACATTTGATGAAATCTACAAGAGATTTTAGAGTTGATAAAATTATACTATCATCAATATAAACTTGAACAATTCTGGAGTTTTTATAAGGCTTTTTAATTATATTTTACTTTTCTACATCTCCCTTATCAAAAAAAATTAGTTAATTTATCAAACCAGGCACTGGGGGCTTATTTGAGTCCATAATGTTCCTTAGTAAGTAGAAATACATGGTCCATAGATTTTTTTTCAAAATAATAGTACTTTTCTATGTAAAATTACTTTGGTACATATCCATTATGAATATTAAAATTCACATCCATTTAATATAGTTTTAAATTAAAAAAAGATTGAAATTCTAAAATAACACAAATAACATTAAGTCTAGCAAATGGTACATAATTTTCTTTAGAGTTTATTCAACTATTTCATTATAAAACTTGAAAAAATATACAGAATTATATATTACTCTAATTCCATTTTCAACACTTTTTCTTTTGAAAACCCATATCATAGAAATAATTTGCGAATATTTAGTATTTTCATCCAATGTACCAACATGATTCCTTTTAAATTCATTGAGTTTATACTCCAAATATTTTATCCAATATTCTTCACCTAATGCTTCATCTGAAGACTTAGGTTAAAATAATAAGATAATTTAAAATCTTCAGTTTCATTTCATAATGAATTTATACTTCTAACTTGTTGATCAACATCAACAATGATAGTATCACTATAGTGATTCCAAATAATCAACTTACGCATTTGGATTATAAAACATGGATCATCAATAAAATATTTGAATTTTTTATGAGGTAAAACATTAGAAAAAAATTATTTATTTGTTATCACAGAAGATAAATTTTAAATAGGATGAAAATAAATAATTTAAATTACATTAGAATATGTGAATTGATGTTGTTTGAAAAAATTTCAATTTTATAAAATTTAGAAAGAACTATTTCCTCAACGTCGCATTTATTTATTATAAAAATATTAATTGGACTTAATAATTTTATATTAGCATTGAAAATTTACTACCCATGATTTTCAGGAAAATTTATATATATTATATTGAGTATTAAAAATGAACTCTTTTCATCCAAGAAATTTTAATTAAGAATGTTTTGGGATTCTTCTAGTCCCAAAATAATATGTATTTATGTTAATAAAAGGACCTATTAGTAAATGATTTATATTATATTAGGTAGTACTAAATACATCATACAAAAAAATTATCAATTGAGTATGCACTCATCATGATTTTTGTAATTTCTTGAGTAATTTTATATCTTCTTTCAACTACAATATTTTTCTATGGGTTTATAAGTGACGAATAGTTATATATTATAACTCTTTAACTAAATTAATTTTTAAAATATTAATTAAAAATTCTCCACTAAAAAATGTGAATATTTATTTGGTTAGGTTTTTCTCATTTTTAACATAGGCAACATATTTTTGAAAATAGAAAAAGTCTTTCAAATTGTTTTATACAAAATAGGGTGATATATATCTAGTTTAATCATCAAACAAAACATATAAATAATATTTTACATGGTTACATCCATATTTTTTATGAAAAAATAAATCCATGAATACTAGTGGATAATAATAAAATGTTGAGACATCACTTATAGATTAAATAATTGGCATATGTTTCCTTAAAAATTTACATGGATCCCAAACTATGGAAGAATCAAACATATGTTCTCATAGATAATTAATAACCCTTTCTTATAGAGTATTTTGTAATTTATAAAATATAATTTTCCTAACCTTCTATTCCATAAAACATATTTATATTCTGTTTCACTAATACAAATAAGATTTTGGATCCTTTGGTTTTCTACATTATTTTTTAAATCATTATCATTTTTATCGGTTGTTAAAATAAATTTATCTTTTAAACTATTAATTTTTTTATATTTTATAATGTTAAAAATATATCCCTCACAACATAATTTACATACACGAATAATATTGTTCACAATTCCAATTAAAAATAAATCATTTAAAAATAATTATTTACAATGAAAAGTATGTTCACATATTCTAATAATTTCTCTTTGATAATTATCACTAAATATAATATTACCACCATTAATTTTAATAATATTCTTGAATGAATCCTAGTTCCAAGAATTTTTCTTGGAACATCTAGTATATGTGTTCCATTTTTTATTATTGTTGGTGTAATTATTATTTCCCTAAAGTAAAAAATATTATAATTGTGTAACCCAAACCTTCTTGGGTCCATCATTATTAGAAAATAAAATTTTCAAAATCCACATCTATCCAACATTACAATGTTTATATGTTTTAAATTCTTCAAAAAAATAATATTTGTGAATTCTTGAAGAATTTAAATAATTTAAAAAATATATTTTCTAAATATTTCCTCAACATTTTTAATTCATACATATCTAGTCACTCTTTAGAATAAATAGTTGGTTTGAAAACTATTTTTATTAATAAAAATCATCATAGAAACATTCATACAAGGTTTTATGTATCTCTAAATTATATCAAAATTTTCATTATAGGTGTAAAATATTGATAGTAATTTTTTCAGACATGAAATTTCATAATTTAGTTTCAAAACTAAATTTTTTACCATAAAAAATTTATAATAGAATTAAATTTCTATAATTATTATGAAAAAAATGATGTATCCTGATTAGAATTATCTAAAATTTTGAATAATTAATTTTCTCAAGATTATATTTCCCCAAAACATTTTAACTATTTGTTTTATAAAGGTTATATTTTTTTAATTCTCTTGAAATATTATAAATTTCATTGGTAAGCATAGATATATTTTGGAATTTTCATTATCATGTTTTTCGTTAGCAATATCTAGTGCATAAATTTTTTTTATTTTTATATTCTAATAGTTTATAAAATCATTATCCCTTTTCAATATAATTAATGTATTATTCGCATCAAATGAAGTAGATTCCTCATGTAAAGATATTTAATTATTCTAATTTTTAGTTTCAAGATAATTAACATTTAACATTATATTAGATAATGTTTTGGTCAATAACTTCGGCATAAATAAATTATTTTTCTTTGGAATTATAGAATGGAAACTGATATTATTCTATTATTCATTTTCACTATCTGATGAATTATATTATGAACTATCTCATCCACTAGAACAATATGTTTTTGATGTTTTCATAATTTTTTTAACCTCTTATCTACTGATCTTATTATAATTCCACAATGAATTTATATCATTATTTTATTTTTTTTTATATGCTTAGGAAAATCAGGTCTAATATCCCAAGCATTATTTCATTCTTAATATATTTCAACAGAAGAATATGTCTCCCTATTTATATCATTATGAATCATTTTATAATTTTATTAAAATTATTTCTTCAAAATAATATATTTCATTCTCTCTCTAATTTGTTTCAACTTGAAAATCATTTTTATTTGAATGTAGAGAATTGTTTTCATCTAAAAAAATATTATTAGAATAAAATTTAGAAGTAGATAAATTAACACCCCCATTAAATTTTATATATTCTCTATATCTCTCCTTATTTTTCACTTATTCTACATGGGAGTTCTAATCAAATAATACACGGTAAAATTGTTTATACTCCTTTTATTATCTAAATCTATTTTTCATCCCATTCTCTGGGTATAATTACAATGATATTTTCTAATAAATTTACATTATTAAGGATCTTCTGAATAAAATACTGTAAACTATTAAAAATTTTCAAGACAATATTATGCATCACTGAATCATACTATCATGGTAAAAAATTCTAATTAATTTTCACTAATCATTACTCGTTTTGTTTTAATAAATTTAAAATTACAAAAAATGAGTAATCTATGAATTCATATAAATACTAGTAATAATATCCTAAGATATAATTTTTATTATATATTTATTTTCATAGAATATGAAAAAATATTCCTAACAAGATAATTCAGTTGATATTCTACGATTCTATTGATTTTTAAAAAATGAAATTTATTTACCTGGTATTTTAAAATTATTAATAAGCATAATAATTTATCAAATATAACATTAATATTCAAGGTTTTAATTTTGTATCTCCTATATTAACAATCTACCGCATTGAATATTGATGGCCTCATTGGATAAATATTCTCAAAAGTCCAATAATTTAAAACATCCATATTTGTTAACAAAAAAATAATATTTCTATAAAATACAACTTAATGTAAAATAGTTTATAAAAAACTATACAAAATTATTATAAAAAGACTATAAATAATGCATATATTTTTTTAAATAGATGAAATGTGCCTAAAATATAAAAAATAAAAACCAACATGTTATGATGTAGAACATCCTCTAATATCAATTATAGGATCGAAGAGTTTATAATGACTATGAGATGGGGTGGTGAGTTGTGGTTTAAAAATATAAACTAAATAAAAACTAAAAGCACATAATATTGAATTATTAGAAAAATATATCATTTTATATCAAATTTTTATAACAAGGCAGCTAGAATATTATGAAAATATGAATTTAGAAATCTTTAAAAAAAACTCTTATAAAAAATCATAGTGAAAATAATAATCTTATATAAATATGTAAAAGTGAAGATGATAATAATAATATGAATGACTTATAAAAACATTATAAATTATTTTTTACTCATTATCCTTAAGAGTTATTTAATTTAAAAGACATTTAATTGGGTATCCTTGGTTTTCAATCTATATGTATTGACTTTCATTCTACCACAATAATATCCTTGATCAAAAATTCAAAAAAGATCTATGTCTTTCTAAACCCAGAAGCACTTGATTAGCCTAGTTGAAAGTTATAGTCTTTTTATCCCCTGAAGAACTCAATATAAACTCGTATCTAACATATTAAATACAAATTCCAATGGTAATGATGATTTTACAATCATCATTCCTATTCCATAGAAGAAAAACAATCTAAAAATAAGAAAAACCCTCTGAATATTCACAAAACATGAGTAATTGGATATTATAGCAAAGAAAACATCACTAGTGTTTAATTGTAAAATCATTAGATTTGTGATCCTAGATTTCCCAATTATTTATTAATTTTTTTCAAAAATTAATATTATGTGAATCTAAGAGTTCGTTGCAATGTCCTTGTATGATAATTTTATTGATAACTCAACATATTTTAAACGTAGCCATCTGATGTCATTTTGATAGCATCATCACAATGCTGTAGAAGACTACCATCCAAAAGAAATGATTCTGAAAATATGATTATAATATTTATTATTCGGATGTAATAAATTACATTTAGTCCAATGAATCAAAATATGTTAGTCCAATAGATCATACACTATTATTATGATGAAATAAACTTAGTCATTCAGATAGAATAAAATATATTATATTGTTGGAAAAATGATTTTCTATCCAATGAATTAAAATCAATCAAACTTGATGAATTAGGTTTAGTCATTTTGAGGAAATAATTTCCATTAGACAGATAGAACAGGTCTAGTTACATCAATTGACAAAACATAGTAATACCATTAAACAAAACTCAGTCACAGTTGTTGACTTAACTCAGTAACATTGATTGACTAAAATTTTATAGTTTTATGGACTATAAATTATCAATCCGATGGGCTAGACATAGTCAGTCCAATGTATCAACATTTATTAGTTCTATGGAATATAATATTTATTTAGTGTTTATATTCATCAATATAGAATAAATTTTGTGTCAAGTATATAAAATGGGTTTAAAAAAAAGTAATCATAAGTATAAAATTGGTAAAAAATTGTTTTTCAAGAATTTATATTTTTATTTTAAAAATGATGGATTGAAATTGTAGAAATCATTACTTTATACTCAATAATTGTATGTATATGTTAAGACTCATTGCCAAAACTACCTAACGTTGTGTGATAGGAAAACTCCTCTTTTAACATACATGGTATCTCACTAGTTATAGACATTACCAAATAGATTATGAGATTATTGATTTAGGTATAACACATAATATTCATAATATTTCCAAGAATATGTATTCCATATGAAGAACTAATACATAAAGCATAATAATAATAAAACCCCATGGAAATTAACTGGGTTAAAAAATATTCTATTATAGAATAACTAAATAAAAATTCATAAATATTACCATGGAAAAAATGAATAATTCCTTTTATATTTTCCTGGCTAAATAATGTATAATTGGTCATGAAAATGATGTTCATGTGGAAAATTCATAATAAATGAGTGAAAATGTATGTCTTGAAATCAACTTCTTAAGAGAGTTCTTTAAAAAGGGGTAAATAATAATTGAACAAGGTTAGGGAATAATGATTTCCTTAAAAATAGAATTAAAAATGAAATGTTACCAATGAAATATTTATTAGTTTTAAAAATAATATATGTTATCATAATATAAAATTTTTTTACGTGAAAATAAATAATGATTAATAATATACCTTTAGCTAGGTTTTTTTTAGAGAAAATGTAGAAGGGGACATAAAGAACATGGATTACCCGAAAAAAGAAAGGGAGAATAGTATAGATATAATTTTTGGGGATATATATGTATAATATTGAATAAATTATTTAAAATATATAATATTTAATTTTACTTTTAGAGATTAATCATCACTAAAAAATAATGAGGGTGGTTTGGAATTTCCTTCAACATAGGTACTAATTCACTTGCTCTAGGCATCAAATATCATGAATTATGAAATATTTTATATTAAATTATGAAATTATATTTTCAACTATATATAAAATTTTAAGGTTCATTTTTTATTTTATTAACTTCATTTATTACATTATATTTTTTTCGTAACATCCAATTGAGGTTGGTCAGATAATGTCATAAATTTTTTTTGAGTATTTTTATTATGACTATAGATGTATTATTATAGTTCCACAATATCTCCAATTTTATATTCAATACTCTAGTTTTTCCTGTTGGTGTTGACCATATTTTCAAAAATAAATCTTGATGACCTAATTGGACAGTTACATGTTCCAGTTAGTTTATGGGTTGTAATGAGTTCCAATATTATTTCAAACCCTATAATTTTCAAAAATAACCTTTATAGAATAATTGTTTAGGTTATTTTCTTGATCATTAATAAATAAATATGGAAATCCAAAATAAGAAAAGATGTTTTTATTTATAAATTAAATGAAAAAAACTTCTATATGAATGTTTCTGGGCTCTACTTCCACCCACATCAAATCATAATCCATATTTACCAAGATGTAAAACAATCCCAGAAAATATGGAAGTGTTATCCGCAAATCAATACCCACCACATAAATGATTTTACTTCTAATCTGGGTTTCAGATGAATTCATTACATTTCCTTATGGTTTCAATTATGTATTACCTATCACATATTTGTACAAAGTTTCTTATATCTAGATGTACTATATTCCAAAATAATCTACAGTAATGAATTTTATCCACGGTACACTCAGTCTAGTGATGTACTCTAGTCAGTCACATAAGGAAAATTTCTAAAACACATTGAATTTTGTCCTATAGAATAAAGTTCCACATAAAACCACTATTATGACATTTGTATAAGAGTTTTTTATATTATTTGTAGAGTGACATATATTATAGATCCTTATACATCGATTAATAGGCGATGTGTGGGTAGAGGGTTTCGGTGGAATGATTTTTTCAATATTAGTGAACCAGGGTTGTGCCGGAACATGCACATAGAATAATGTCTCATCGTAGAAATAGTACTAAATACCCTTATCCTTATCATTCTCAACATTTTCAAGAAAAAGTATATAATTTTTTTCTGTAATGACATTATCTATCCCCTTATTTTCTTTAATGATGATGGAAAATTCATTAAATAGAAGTATCCACCTAGTCATCCTAGGTTTTGAATCCTTTTAATTAAGAAGGTATTTTAATGCTTCATGAATGGTAATCCTGAATAGGGAGTGCATGATCCATGATATTAATTAAAAAACATGAATACTACAAATATCACCTCCTTTAATGTGGTTATATATTAGATTTTACATCATTTTCAATGTGTTTGGAGATAATAAAATAGATGAAATATATTCCCGGGCCATTATCCTAAAACCACAACCATAACAATGAAACTATTATCTCATTGTAATCTTGAATTCATTATCCCCATCAGGTTTTACAAACAATGATGATTACACCAAGTTATTATTCATATCATAAATGTATAACTGACATTCATCACTATACTCAAAAGGAACATCCTTGTATTTTTGGTATTATAGTGGTTGATATTTTTGTTAAATTTTTATAAACAATATATTATAGAACCTTATATGGAATATAAAACTCTTAATTCATTCAAATAATATGGGTTTATAAAAGTTTTTTATTATATTTATTATCTTATTTTCAAATACTATGTGTTTCATTGAAATTTTATGTCAGATGAATACAACTCCATTGACAATGAACATTGATTTATTGTAATTCTTTAGTACATATTTATCTTCACAGCATTGTAACACAAATTCGAATTTTCTCAGAAAGACCTCAAGAGATTGTATAAAAATTAACAAAAACATACATAAATATATCTTAAATTTCCACCTATTTATCATGAATGATATGTTGCATAAAAAATTTTAATTTCTCTAGTTCTCTCAATATTAAATTTAGTACCCAAATATATATGAATTTTCTGTAAGGAAAAGTGGATGTTGTCTTTGAAATAAATTATGGGTCAACAAGTATTTTATTTTATCCTAAATATTTTTTCTTGAAACAACAAAATTAATTTTTTGATAATATCCAGATAATTTAACCCTTTAATGAAATTGGTAATATGTATTTATTGGTTTTTGTATTAATAATTCTATAGCTGACACATACTCACTTTCCAATAGTTGTTTGAGTTTTTATTAAATAATTTTGATTTTTTTATTATAGTAAACCCTCATTTTATCTATTAGATAGGAAAAATAGTGAACCAACCATAGTAAGTCCTAAGCCAGTGTCTACTACCACTACATTCACATGATTTCAATTATTAAAATCATTTAGGAATGATGATTATTTAGTCTTTTCAAACCATATACATACACAATTGTTTTATTATAAATTAATACACTAATTACATTATAATTTGTTTTAGATATAACATTATTCCCATATATAATATACATACATATCCTTCAAAGTACAATTATTATACTCCTAGGGAAAGGAATATGATAAGGTTTAGATCAACTTCTCAGTAAGGGTTATGTAAAAAATAAATAATATAGATTCAATTAACATAATCAACCTTGAATGGTAAATAACTAAAGAAACATAAAATTTTAGGAAAAAACTAACAGAGAGTGGATAAAAACTATGGAAAGGTAAATAAATTATAATATTATATTTAAATAATTGGACAAATAATAATAAATATTAAATGGTAAATTATTGAAATCCTTTCTATTTAATCAATAAACTAATAATGAAATGATTCCATATATTTTTTCATAGTGAAATCTCATTGATAATGATAATTGAATCAAAATGTAGAAATTAATAATTATTGGAAGACATGCTTCCTTTGAATATGATACCTTTATCATCAAGATATTTCAAAATATAGTTTAAAATAGATTGGGTGAATAAAAAACATAAGTCATCCAACTTGATCATCCAATTAGACTATTAAAGCATCGACGGTCTATCTATAACTGGGTTATACCTGTGTCGTACCTAACCAATGCATTTCTTATCTATCAAATAATATATTAAACTCATTTACAATGTGGATTATCAAATATCAATATTGAGTAAAAGATACAGACTTTCCAATAATCCCTAATTATAAAAATAACATTCAATGTATAAATCATATATTAAAATGGTATAGAGTTTAGGTAATAATCATTACCATGATAAATGTTTCGGATATTTAGGGTAAATGCAATGTCTAATGAACATAGGGAATTTAATATTTTAAGTGGACTAAAAAGGAATCAAGGAAGTGAATTTTAATAACATCCTTATCAAAATAAACCAAAAACCATCTAGATAAAGAATAAGGTTGGGTTCAATCATATCCTAGGGGGAGTAAAAATAAATGGCATTTATTGTTGATGAATAAAAATACTATAAAAATATCCTTGAAAAACATTCTTGAATAAAATATAATTTTTTGTTTTGAATTTTTTTGTAAGATCCTTTTCTTTGAATTTTTTTAAAACTTTTTATCAAAAAACAATCCTTTTTACAAGAAAATGATGCTTTGATGAAATGAAAGCATGAAAATCTATAGATGTTATAAAATGTGAAAAGAACATTACTTTTTCATTGTAAAAATGTAATAAATTTTTCCTGTTTGGAATGAAATATTTATATTCCATTAAATATTTTCTAAAATAAAAGGGGTAAAAATATATTTAATAATTTGTTTTGAAATTTTTAAAAACATTTAGGAATTTTTTATTTAAAAAAATATTTTGACGGAAAACAGGTTTCCGGCCATGAAGTTGTGTTTTCATAAAAATATTTTTTAAATAATTGTGAGTACCAAAGAGTGTGAAAATTGTACTATCACTTCAAAAAGGTCATGATTAAAAATAAAATATGAAATTTAATGGTATTAATGAGCAATGATCATATAAATTCCTTAAATGGAATTTTAAAAATAGGCAATCTCAATTATAATGATATTGTTATACAAACCCTTAAAATGATCATATCATTGAAGTGATTATTATTAAAGGAATTTATTGTATGTATCGACTATGAATACCCATATAAGAAGTGGAAAATGTCAATAGAAATTAAAATTCCTTGTACACCTTATTATTCTATAGTAATGACAATGTGGATGTAATATAACTCAATGAAAATGAACTGAGTTATGAAATTTGTTTATCACTTGTTAACGTTATGTTTAAATCCGCTTATATGATGTTATTCTAATTGAAACTCAAAAAAAATTGAATAATGGAATATAAAAATTTTAAATTTCTAAGGGGTAGTATATACAATAAATAAAAAACTAGGTGAATAATATTAAAACATTCCTTAATGAGATGAAATTGAGATGAAATCCCTTCACTTATGCTTGATTTGGATGAACGTTCATTTACAACATGTAATTTTTTTTCATAATTTCATTAAATTATAAAAAAATTATTAATAATTATGATATCATATATGATTGTATTTTGATATCTTATTAACCATCCATTAATGATAATTTCATATTTTCGTCATTTCTAGTATTAAATTTTTTATTTTGCTAGTTTGTTTTTGGATCGTTAAGTTTTTTTTACTTTTATATTGATAATGATTTTAGAAGATCATGAATGAAAAAAATTTATGTAAATATTATTTATTATTATTCTATATATAATTATATCAATCCAAACTACTTTTAGATATGAAATGAAACACACCGTTCATGCATACTATAAGACCTTTGTACACATAAACATGGATTCAATTATCAAGTTGTATTTAAACAATAAATGATATAAATATGTCTATATTATCATTATGTTACCATATATATTTTATATACGACATATATTTTTATTAAAATTATCCTTAATACATTCCATATAATGTGTGAATGAATAACACTGCTTTGTGGAGGCAGAAGTCCACACGTTGAGAAACAATGTTATCGTATTCCAAAAAAAATGATAACATTAAGGTATGTGTTATTTAAATATTAAATAAGAATAATGAAATTATAAATATCATATTTATCATATCTATATATACTATAAATTCAAAATTATATCCAATACTGAATGGTTGTAATGGAAGAATGAATGACATGAGTCTGCTATGTAGTAGTATGACACACACATGAATAATTATTGTGTATCCAATTTTATAGAAGTGTGTATGCGTATAATTCATAAAAATAATATAAAAATTTTAAATTATATTATTTTTACTGATTTTTATTTTTTTGTTAAGATATAAGATGAATTTCAGGGGTGGATAAATACATAAAACAAAAGTGATCGTTGATGAACGTAAACTCTTTTTCGAGTAACTCCCATTGTTTTATACCACAAAAATTATTGGTTGGATTTAGGAACAATTATAGGATTATAGTATGAGTTATGGATCGATGGGATCTATTTGGATATTTTTGGGATGCTCCAAATGGCTTGATATGTGTGAATAATTCACAGGTGTGAGTGCCATTTTAAAGTAGTATAGGTGTATCAATCTTGTAAATATAAAAAGGGAAACACTATTGAGAGGAATAACATAACTAATCTTCCACATATAATAATGAAACATATATAAAATCGATTATATAGACTAAATACAGCCATCCAATAATTTTTTTCACATGTTTCTAGGCCATTTTGGCCCTTAAAACTAAGGGTTAGTCCCTCGTAGTGTTTAATTTTACATATATCACTATTATTATTTCTATCTATATTCACTAATATATTTGTAAAAAACAAATTTCACCTTAATATAAATTATAAGTTATTATAATTCCAAATATAGAATACTTTTTTAAAAATTCCACTCACAGAAGTTTTATAATGTAATTTAAATTTAATCATGTAGATGGGATAAGAAAGAGGGTTATTAAAGTTAACATGTTGAAATGTTCAATATGATTTAATATAAAATTTGTAATGACCCACCAATTCTCATTGGCTTGAGAGTACCATGAGTCATTACTAGGCCTTAAGATACATTCCCAAGGTGCCAAAGTTTGGCAATAAATGCTGAAGTGTTTCAAGTATAAGTGGGTGACGATTTTCCCTTTAATAAATAAACCCATAAACCATCCCTAACCAAAAATTCACTATATGATGCATGAAAAATTAAAGACCAATAAACATTTCATTTATATCAAACTACATCCATGTACACAATATTGGAAGACCAACTAAGCATCAAAGTACACAGTGGATGAACAACTCAAGGCTTTGAAAAGACACTACAACTCCATGCTCCACAAGCTCCAAGATCCACAATATCTCCCAAGCATCACCACAATCCGTTAGCAATAAGATGATTTTCCTTTACTTGTGTCCCAGAATATGACATCTGCAAAAGCACCAATGTGCCAAAGTAGGGGTGAGTATAAAACTCAGTTGGTTTTCCCCAATGAATTCTCAACTCACGCCAATAGGATAGAATAGTTAGACACATTTATATAATGAATAGTTTATATAAAAAAATTTATCAAATGCATTTTATAACTAAATATAAACAAGTTTCCCAAACCATTCGTAACCAAAGGAATTCCAAGAGCAATTAAAACCAATCTTCCAGTAAGTTATTTTTCCTGAAAAATAACCAAACAAGCTTAAGAACCATTTCAAAAACATTCTTTTTTGGAATACCCAACCATTACCACAAACCCATGCAACCGAACATGCATGTTACCGGGAAGAGGGGAGAATCCATCACCCTTATCCACTCTAACCATTATGGGGGAGACTTCTTAACATTATCCAACCCAAATTCACATAATTGATTGACAGGGGAGAGCCCTAACCATTAACCATCTCAACACTAATGGGGGAGACCCCTAACCCTTATCTGTCCCGAATTCAATATGAATGTTTGAAGGTGGAAGGCCCTAACCCTTATCCATCCCAAAACTGATGGGGGAGACCCCTAACCCTTATCCAAACCACATGCCCGTGAACACACACAACCATCATGCCAAAAACCAAGTATGGTCAACCAATTAAAACCATTTAAATGCTTAACTATTTCAATTCCAAACCATTTAAATAAAACTCCCTTTCTATTGAAAACCAAATCCATCAATGTCATTTCAATATCAAACCATTTCTATAAAACACCCTTTTTATTGAAAATATATTTTCATCAAACCATTCACAATTTCAACTATCATAATCTAAAATAAACATTTTCAGTTCAAGAAGCCAAATCACTTTGCACAACAATTCACCAAGATTTCATTATTTCATCAAAATCATAAATCATCACTAAAGAAGATTTATTCCATGCTTTTCACAATCAAATCCATTCAAATAAACCTATTTGAAACTAAGTCAGTCAATTCTAACAAGAGGAGTCGAAAGTGAATCCACCTACATTTAGGGTTTTGGATGAAACCACAATGAACGATGAACACTCAAGAAATTGGGGTTGCTTCTTCAAGAACTCACCTTAGATCTCCCATCCTAGAAATATCAAGACTAAATCGCATCATATTTGGCATCCAAACACATAGATCAACCTATAACGGGGGTAGATCTATGAAACTGACAGAAAAGGAGAATTAGATCTATGTACATCAAATAAACTGAAGAGGAATGATGAATAATGATCACATACCTCAAGAATACGGCTTCGAGTAGAAAAGAGAAGCCTTCGGATCGCCTCTAGAATGATGGGAGAACCCTCTTGGACCTAAAGAGAATCAAAATCCTGAGTTAGGGCCGCTCCGGAGAAAAAAGGAGCAACTTAGAGGCAAAAACCCGTGAGATACACTTTTATAGGATCTCATTTAAGTGGACGCACAGTTTAATCGCACGGTTAGACAGACTGTACACTAATCGTGCATTAGCCACTGCCCCGATAGACTCTCCATGCACGGTTTGGCCGCATGGTTAGACAAACCATGCGCCGCCTGTGCGGAAGCTACTCCCTCCAAGACCATCTACGGACGATTTCACCACACAATTTAGACAAACTGTGCACCGTCCGTGCTACTTCCCCTTTTCCTCAAAACCTAAATCAAGTCCTCCCAACTCTCCCATTCAACACCCTTATCTTTAAAACCATGAAAAGAATCAAGAAAGGGTTACATACCAGAAACCGAGGGTACAACACAATTTCAATGTGAAATTAATTCCAATTCCCAAAATTGGATTAATATATTAATAATAGATATAATTTATCTTTAATCCCATTTCAAAATATAAATTAACCTTCCAATTTATTTAAATGAAAAATCTGTTTCAACTAAAAAATTTTATTATTCACTACAAATGAAAAAACGAATCTTCTCAAATAAAATTATGAAAAATTAACCCTAATATGACTTTTATGTTTCAATAGCAAAAATGAAAAAAAAGTCATATAATATTTATAAATTTTTCAAAATTAAGTTTAAAAATATGTGTACCATTAAGAGATGGGATAACTTATTTTATAAAAATATATCATTTTATGCATAATATTTGGTTTGTTCGTTTCATATTATTATGAAATATATTTTTTGGATGTAAAATTTTTTTTCTTGAACATAAAATATATAAATTTTATTAATATCATCTAATATTACTAATTAATTTAATTTTTGATGATAAAATTACATTGGGAGAATGGGATGTGATTTTTTTTAAAAAAATAATTTATATTAAATTGTTTTTTATTTCCATTTATATTTTATAGGAATCCAATAAATTCATTCTATATTTTTGTATACCATTTATAATCAGAATTTATTCAATCCTAGCCATATTAACTAATATAAAATTATCTATTATATCTTATTAAACTTAATAATGATATTTATATAATATATTATTGTTAATTTTAACAGAATCTTGCATATAACACAATCCATCAAAGAAAGTCATTTTTACATGTAACAAAATCCAAATTCAATGTCTTGTCTAAAGAAATATACAATTTTTGTTGTGTAACTTGCACAATATATCATAGATTGAATTTATTTTATACAGTTAATATATTCTAAAGTATTGAAATATTATATTACCTTTTACAGTTGATGTTTTGTACAATACACACTATTGAATAAAATGTAAATATATTAGAATTTGGGATGTTTCATTCCCCCCATGATAGTTAAATTGTGTTCTCACAATCTGAACATGTCTTGGTAATATGGGGTTTTATTATTGAAAATTACATTTTTCAAAAACAAACATTGTAATATGGTTTGAAAATTATCCTCTCAATAAGATAGAATGGGAAATACAAAGGTGACATGGAATAACATATAACTAGTTTTCTACAAATGAGAACATTATTAGAAAGTGAAAATATTCACTTGGATAAAAAGTTTAAATAATTATAAGGAGTGATTGAGGTTATTTATCACAAAAAAGATAACGATCAATGTAATTTTGAGTTCATGAATTCCATAAATCATGGATTATTTGAGAGGCTATAGGGTGAACATGAATTAAGTTATTTGGATAAATTAATTATTCTAAGATCATTTTCATAATTTTTAAGAATTGTTTTATTGAACATGAATATAATTAAATATGCTTATGTTTAATTTCATAAGAATAATTTAATACTTTTTTATATTCATTGATAAAAAATCATTCATCTATTACTTCATGAAATGGATATCCTAAATGAACATTTTTTATTCCCAAAAAACTAAAATTTACATTTTATGGATTAGAATATCCATAAATTAAACTTTAATATTTCTTATAACTATTCTCCAAAACAAACATGGTTAATATATTAACCATTAAATTAAAATTTATTACTATCAGTACATCATTAATCATTATTAGTTTGTTTTTTAACTTAAAACAATGAAACATTAACCATGAAATTGTGTTGTCCAGTGGTAGGTGTGAAACCCTTATTATCAATCAGTTGTGGATTCTTACCCTGTCGACATTCTATAATTGAAGGTTTTTTAGCTGAAAATTTTATGTTTTCTAAACTATAATAATAAAAATCTTATAATGTATTTGAAAATTTTGATATAAATTCTTAAATGAGATTAATCATTATATAACAATTTTACTAGGGTTTTAAATACAAACTATTTTTTGAATAAGACTAATAATATTATTTTTATTTCAACCCAAATTTATATTTGTAATGGCCCGGACCTCTCCGGTACACTACTTTGTGAAAATGTGGTGTTGGAGGTGTTCCGGGAGGTCAAGGTGACTTACCCCCCAGCCGCACCCTACCCGTAGCTCGGTCTACCGGTAGCCGTGGCCTACCGGTAGCTCGGTCTACCGGTAGCCACTGCCTACTTGTAGCTCGGTCTACTGGTAGATCGGTCTACCGGTAGCCGCTGCCTACCGGTACCTCGGTCTACCAGTAGCCGCAGTCTAGCAGTAGCTCGTCTAACACTTTGTCAAATTTCTAGTTCTGTGAACAGTATTTCTATCGGTGACCTTCTATCGGTAGACTTGAATAATGTTCTATCGGTGAGGATCTTACGGTAGACTTGTGTTTCTATCGACAAGGTTCTATCAGTGACCTTTTCTTTCCTTTGCCAATTTTTGAGTTCTGTGAACAGTGTTTCCAGAATTTTAAGAGCTACCGATTCCTTCCTTTGCCAAATTTCATGTTTGAACAATGTTTCCAGAATCCTAAGAGCTACCGATTAATTCCTTTGCCCAATTTCACGTTTGAACAATGTTTCCAGAATCCTAAGAGCTACCGATTCCATCCTTTGCCAAATATCACATTTTAATAGTGTTTCCAGATTCCTAAGAGCTACGGATTCCTTCCTTTGCCAAATTTCACGGTTGAATAGTGTTTCCAGAATTCTAAGAGCTACCGATTCTTTCCTTTTCCAAATTTTGAGTATGTGAACAGTGTTTCCAGCTTCCAACAGTTTCGCCCCTTTGACATTTTCTTTGACGTAAAATACATTTTAAAACCTTATTTTAAGGACTTTAAGGCCGATTCAAAGGCCATAAATCCTATATTAATTATTCCTAAGGCCGGGATGTTTTTACTTTGTTAAACCGCGTGGGTTAATGCGATCCGTTTTTAATGGAGAATAAATCGGATCTTAAACTGCCGCCTCTCTAAATTTTTTTAAAAGCAACGAGATATCATTCTTTGTTGTTCTTCCTCATTGTTCTCATCTACGAGACGCTAGTTCTTCCTCTTTGTTCTCATCTACGAGACTCTAGAACCTTGCAATCCTTCCCGTAGGAGTTTCACAATCAAACGTTACTCGGATCAGTTCCACTCTATTTGATGCAACCAAGCTGTGTCGATCATTCTTCCATATAAGGTATGTTTTATCATCATTCCTTCGGGGATCACCTTCTCTTGTTCTCCCTTCCATATTACCATGTAATCTCCATGGTTCTAATGGGATTTGGTTGGTTGGGACTTACCGTGGCATCCTCGGGTGGATGCAGTTGTCGCGAGAGAAGGATTGTGGCCCGTTGTGTGGATAAAGGACATCAAGAACTCTTCGAGGTAGGGGATTCATGGCTTCTCTAATTGTATATGTGAAATTGTAGAATTAGCATGATTTAGTCTTTTAGATCACAATGAAATTGACCTAATTAAATACTTGAACTGGATTAAAAGAATTGGTTGATCGCATGTTGTTGCTTTATACCGTGATAACGGTTTGCCTCATGTTTTTCTAGATAGAGTGATATCTGTGATTTTTCTTTGATTTTTTATTCGTTCATGATAGAAATTGATAATGAACGTAAAGACGGAATTAATTGTTAATTAATTGGCTAAAGATAAAGAGGCATGTAAATTAATCTGGTTATTGCAGTTGTTGTAGTTGTTCTAATTTGAGGATGATCAAATTAGGGAAGTAAGAATGGTTATTTAATTGTGATAGCTTGCTGATTAGGTATCCATGATTAGAACCTACGAATAAAAAATCTGCCAATTCAATATGGATTAAAGAACAGATTATGTGGGAATTTCTAAAAGGGTTCTAAGTTACCCTCTTGTTTGTTAAAGGGTCAAGAGCCCATGGTTATGATTGTTGTTTTTCTGCTTCTTGTGCTGCGATGTGACCCTGGAGGGGTCTTGTGACATGTGGAGGCAGGGAGGCCTTGTGGTTGTGGTAGCGGATGACACCTAGAGTGTCAAGATGCATCAGTTTATGCATGTGGGTGTCGGAGAGGACACTGAGGGTGATGGAATGGGATAGATGTGGTTGTTGGATTCTTGTGGGTTCTTTGAATGTTTATCTCTGTTGTTTTTCCCCAATTCTCAAGGCAGTTGGTCTTGATTTCCCTTCTTCTGAAGGAGGCAAAGACAGGCAGGGTATGCCACGTGCTTTCGGGGTTTAGCCTCTCGAGGGAGAATGGGTCTGTGCTCTTTCTATAGGAGGAAAAGACTCGACGGGTAGTATATCTACTCATCGTGTTGAGCCTCCTTTGTGTTTAGTAGCATAGGATGCTTTTCTAGAATGCCTGGGAATGTGGGAAAGTAACTTTATAAAGAATGTTTGATTAAATGGTGATAATCCACGGGGATGGAGGTGCTGGAATTTAAAGGAGATGTGAATCTTAAAAGGAGCAGTTGTTTTTTAATGTGATGCCAGTTCAGTTTAATGTGGAATTGTTCATTCTTAATTAATGTTTAAAGAATTAAATTAACGTACAGTGGAACTGATAAAATGAGAATGGAGTAATCTAATAAATCTCTTCAAATGTTTGTGTGCTTATAGGATACCTATTCTTTGAAGTAGCATCCTGGAGTCTGAGAGACGTTAGCTGCAGTTGTATCTAAGACTGGGTAATGCCCACAGTGTGGATGTGAGTTACATATATATTCTGTACTTTTTGTGTTTCTATACTCTACTCCACCCTGTCTGTAAGGGAAACTGACACCCCAGGGATTCTGAGCCCTGGGGGGGTGTTTTCCCCAACATTCTGATGGGAGGTTGAATGGCTGACTACCCCCTTTGGCCCCGCTCTCTTCTCTTGGTAGATACTTGTGCCATGAGGCACATCGATTAGTTACCCCATATATGTGTGTAGAGGGCTGTAATGTCTTGTGGTTATTCACACACATATATTCTGGATATAGTATCCTATGGACTACTATAGGTGTAATGTGTATAGGCTATGATGTCTTGAGGATCCTTACTCGGAGTATGGGTTGTAATGGCTTGAGGTATTATAACCGACGTATGATACACGTTATGCGGGTTGTGGTGGCTCCCGGAAACTACCTGGTTACTTTTGGTTGCGAGGACGGTGTGGTGCTTCGCCCAGGTGTCTGCTGGCAAGCCTATGTGGTGCACGAGGTGCAGATTGTGGAGCTTAGCCTAGGTGTCTGCGGGAAAGCCTTAGAGAGAGATGCACAGGATGTATGTCGTTGGGGAAAAGCGGCAAACCAGTGGGGAAGTAGTAGCGGGGTACCCTTGATCTTCTTTACTATATTCTATATTCTTGTATGCGTTACTTGGCGAGAGTATCCATGGTGAGGTTGGGAACATAGTATACCTGTTTAGGTGACAAGTTAGTTTCACTTGTTGTTCACTGGGCTTTAGCATGCTTTCTTTACTTTTTCACGAGAGGCTTGGGGAGGATCCTACTGAGTATACTGTTATACGCACCCTATGTATATATAAACTGTTTTTCAGGTCACTTAAAGCAGGTTGGAGATCAAGCTGGTTACTACTAGCTTACAGTTGGAGGAGGAGCTATTCGGGCT
The DNA here is from genome assembly GCA_963277665.1 of Viscum album. Classification (NCBI taxonomy): domain Eukaryota; kingdom Viridiplantae; phylum Streptophyta; class Magnoliopsida; order Santalales; family Viscaceae; genus Viscum; species Viscum album. Next base: position 734,300,746 of record OY728155.1, read on the forward strand.
TATGGTCGCTGCCTTTTTAATTTCTTTTGGGTACTTTTAGTTTCCCCTTCCAGCTGTAGTACTTTTGCATGACATTTCATATATGTACTTTGGTTTCTTTTATATTTCAGTTATGAGTTGGATTTGGTTGGATTCTATTCTATCTCTCTCTTCTGCATGTGTTCTCTTAGAGGGTAATGCCTCCCATTTTTATGTTTATTATACCCTCGGTGCTAGTCGCCAACCCGGGGCCTACTGGAGGCGGGACTCGGGGGTCATTATCTCTCTTATCACATTGCCGGCCCAGGAGGGGTACACTTTGTGGGGAGGGGGTCGTGACAGAGTGGTATCAGAGGTCTGGTTGAGGGATAAGATGGAGTTTGGAGTTAGGCACAGGTGAGGATGGATGGGGTGGTAGGGAAACGGTGTCATTCATGTTTAGCAAGTGGGGTAAACACTGGAGACCGGTAGAGACATAGGCGTTCAGGCCCCCCTATGATATGTTGCACGGGCCTTTAAGTTTACGATGGCTACTAAACAAAGTGATACTGGTTACAGGGTAGAGACCTAGGAAAGGATCATGCATCATTATTCTTTGCGCCTGTGTTTGAATGGGTAGATGTTGGGATAGGTAACCTGAAATTAATAAAACAAAACAATTAATTCATTCATTTTGAGTCTTCCATATTCCAGGCTTAGGAGTTCTAATAGTTTTTATATTACAGGTATGGCTCCAGGTCGACGTCCTCGTCAGGTTTGCGCAGAAGATGCCCAGCAGGCTGTTCCAGCAGATCACCGCCGAGTAGAGGTTGATGACGATGACACTTGGAGGAAGACACTTCGAGAGTTTCAGCGCCAGAGTCTACAGAAGTACGAGGACTCCATTTCAGATGCAATCACAGAAGACTGGTTGGAGGAGATCGAGATAGGCTTCAGTTCGATTCGTGCTCGGAAAGAACACCGGGTGTCCTTGCTTGTGAAGATGCTGCGTGGAGCAGCGAGGAATTGGTGGTTCTTGTTCCTCGGTGATCGTGAGGAGTCAGAAATCTCATGGAAGGAGTTTCGAGACAGGTTTAGAGTCGAGTTTCTTTCGTCGACTGTGAAGGTGTCCAGTCACCAGGAGCTTCTCACCCTTCGACAGGGGAGATCCATTGTTCGAGAGTTTGGAATCCGTTTCAGGAACCTTCTACGATATGCTTCAGATCTGTTACCAGATGATGAGGCTAGGGCGAGGCATTTCGAGGGGGCTTTGCATCCAGAGATCTAGTGCCAGGTCACCCCATTTATGCTGAAGACATATCTTGAGGTGTTGGCGAGGGCAGAGGTTGTTGAGATGACTTTGTTCAGGACTGGATCGTCACGAGAGGGGAATCATCATGATTCCTCACGAAGTAGAGTTGTGGTCCGGGGTTCCCGGTTTTTAGGACAGAAGAGTTTCCGTTCACCTGGGGGTAGGTCCCAGCCCTTCCCATCTCGTTTCTCCGGAGTCAGCAACTCTCATGCCTATGCCAAGGGATCAGGCGCTTGTTTTTCATGTGGTGGTTCTGGTCATTAGCAGCAAGAGTGCCCGACTTTTCAGAGCAGTCATCGTGCACTGGGCGCTCCACTCTAGGTTCCTCCGTTGAGGCAGTTCCAGCTGAGGCAGCAGCAGCAGGTTGCACCAGCTTTAGATCACCCGAGGGTAGATAGAGAAGGCAGAGGACAGCCCCGTGACGCTCCCCGTCCTCAAGGAGCCGAGTGCGTCCATGGTGGTGGTCGTCATCAGGGTCAGAGAGGTCGTGGAGGTGGTCGTGGTCAGCTTCATGCTCTAGCGTTGTTAGCCCCAGGCGAGCCAGATGTCGTTCGAGGTACCCTTTTCTTGTTTTCTACCTTGGTTTATGCCTTGTTTGATTCAGGAGCAACACACTCCTTCATATCACCTACCCTTTTCCATGCTTTGGGACTTGAGGTAGTGAGGCATCCAGTTCCCTTGGCGTTGACTAAGCTAGTTGGAGGTCGAGCTGACTTGTTTGAAGTATGTAGAGACTGTGAGCTAGTGTTGGGGAAACACCGCTCTTGGGGAGATTTCCTATGTTTACGAATACAACCATATGATGTCATACTCGGCATGGATTGGTTGTATCCGGTGCAGGCTGTTGTGGATTGCTACAGGAAGAAGGTCGTTTTCCTTGATACAGATGGAGAGAAATTGGTGTTTGTTGGTGAGAGAGATCCTCAGATGAGTCATAGATGAGTTCCATCCTTGTCATCCATGATGGTTGGGATGATGTTGAGTTCTTTAGAGGTTCAACATTTGGTGTTCCCTAGGATCGTAGAGGAGTACCCTGACGTCTTTCCAGAAGAGGTTGTATCCATACCCCCTCGACGAGAGATCGAGTTACAGCCAGGAGGGTCCCCTATCTCTATGTCTCCGTATAGGATGGCCCCTTCTGAGTTACGAGAGATACGTATTCAGCTTGATGGTCTGTTGCAGTGTGGTTTTGTTCGGCCAAGTGTGTCACCTTGGGGTGCACCAGTTTTGTTTGTGAAAAAGGCCGATGGCAGTTTGCGGTTGTGCGTCGATTATCGTCGATTAAACAAAGTGAAAATAAAGAACTGCTATCCTCTCCCGCGGATTGATGACTTATTCGATCAACTGAAGGGTTCAAGTTGGTTCTCAAAGATCGACTTGCGGTCAGGATATCACCAAATGCGTGTAAAGGATGAGGATATCCCAAAGACTGCTTTCCGTTGTCGTCATGGGCATTATGAGTTTGTTGTAATGCCATTCGGTGTGACGAAAGCTTTAGCTATTTTCATGGGGTTGATGAATGCTGTGCTCTGTGAATTCCTGGACAAGTTTGTTGTGGTTTTCATCGATGACATCCTTGTGTACTCCACATCTGAAGAAGAGCATACAGAGCATCTACGAGCCGTTTTAGGAGTTCTTCGCCAACATCAGTTGTTTGGGAAGTTGTCCAAGTGTGAGTTATGGGCTCGAGAAGTTCGTTTCTTAGGGCATGTTGTGTCCCAACAGGGAGTAGCTGTGGATCCATCGATGATAGAAGCAGTAGTGTCTTGGGCAGCCCCCAAGACCGTGTCAGAGGTGCGAAGTTTCCTCGGTCTCGCAGGCTATTATATGAGGTTTGTAGCCAATTTCTCCCGAGTTGCGACTCCTTTAACAGCTTTGACCAAGAAGGATCAAGCGTTCATATGGACTGATCAGTGTCAGGCAGCTTTCGAGTATCTAAAATAGAGTTGGTAAGTGCCCCAGTCCTTTGTCTTCCAGCGGAGGGAGTCCAGTTTGATGTTTTCTGTGATGCTTCACATCTGGGGCTAGGCTGTGTTCTCATGCAGCAGAGGTCAGTTGTTTCTTATGGGTCTCGGCAGTTTCGTCCCCATGAATGCAACTATGCCACCCATGACCTTTAGTTGGCAGCCGTGGTGTTTTCTCTAAAGTTGTGGAGACATTACCTCATTGGTGAGAACTTTTTGGTTTTCACCGATCATAAGAGTTTGAGGTATGTTTTCTCCCAACGTGACTTGAACTGGAGGTAGCGTCAGTGGATGGAGTTCTTGCAGGAATACGACTTTGAAATATCATATACACCTGGAAAATGGAATGTTGTAGCTGACGCACTAAGCCGAAAGACACGTAATGATGTTGTGCGTGAATCTGCTGATTCCTGGAGAGTGATGGAAGAGCTATTAGCTTTGCATCTTGATATGGGAGAATTTGGGGGTAGAGATTGTCTTTTCCAGATGACGGTGCAGTCATCCCTGATGCAGAAGGTGGAAGAGTCTCAGTTGGGTGATCTAGATGTGGAAGTTTGGAGAGACAGAGTTGTTTATGGTGAGGCCCCTGATGGTTGGTCGGAGGATGAACAACACCGAGTGTTGTATCATGGCAGGCTTTTTGTCCCCTTGGAGAAGCGCGACATGGTTCTCTGAGATTTCCATAGTTCACCCTTGTCAGTACATCCTGGTGTGACGAAGATGTACCGATCCTTGAGGAGTCAGTTTTGGTGGCCTGGGCTGAAGCGTACGGTTGCAGAATGTGTGTCTCGATGTTTAGTCTGCCAGAAGGTGAAGGCGGAACACTGTGTTCCAGGTGGTCTTCTCCAGCAATTGGAGATTCCTTAGTGGAAGTGGGAGGAAATCTCAATGGACTTCGTTACAGGTTTACCTCGAGCTCCAGGAGGACATGATGCTATATGGGTGGTATTGAACCGTTTAACAAAGTTGGTCCATTTCATAGCGATCAAGGAGTCGAGCTCAGTGGAGGTTCTGTCGAGACAGTATCTGGAGGAGGTGGTGAGGATTCATGGAGTACCTAGGACGATCATTTCTGATCAAGATCCTCGTTTTACCTCCAGAGTGTGGAGAGGTGTCCAGCATACTTTTGGCTCTCAACTATGCCTTAGCACTGCTTTTCATCCTCAAACGGATGGTCAGACAGAGCGAACCATCCAGACTCTTAAAGACATGTTGCGCTATTGTGTTCTTGATTTTGGAGGTTCATGGATGAAGCACTTACCCATGGTAGAGTTCTCTTACAATAATAGTTTTCACTCTACCATCAGTATGGCGTCGTTTGAAGCCTCGTATGGCTGGCTATGCTGTTCTCTGTTGTGCTGGACTGGGGTCGGAGAGTCAGCAATTCTCGGACCAGAACTAGTGCAGAATACAACAGAGATGGTTCAGGTGATTCTTGAGAGGATGAAGACAGCACATGATCGTCAGAAATCATATGCTGATCAAAGAAGGAGACCGTTAGAGATTAATGTTGGGGATCATGTGTTTCTAAAGGTGACTCCCCATCGTGGGCAGCGATGGTTTGGTCGTGGAAGTAAGCTTTCTCCCCGGTTTGTTGGGCCTTTCGAGGTGTTAGCTCGTGTTGGAGTTGTGGCGTATTGAGTAGCACTTCCCCCTCAGATGAGTCGGATACATGATGTTTTCCATGTATCACAGCTCTGTTGTTACCTTCATGATGAATCTCATGTTATCGATTGGGGAGAGATCGATATTGATGATGATGCAACCTTTGAGGAGCGACCTGTGGAGATCCAAGACCGCAAGGAGAAGGTGTTACGTGGGCGTTCTATCCCCTTAGTTCGTGTCTTGTGGCGACACGGTGGCATGGAGGAGAGTACATGGGATCGTGAGTCACAGATACGTGCTCAGTACCCAGAGTCGTTTAATGTTTAACTCTTTTCATGTAATGATGTTTCCTTTATGGTTAGACCTTTCATGTTTTATTTATGTACCTTTTGTGTGATGTTATGATTGAATAGTTTTGATATGGATTGTTTGTTTCCATATTCTCGGATGTCGTAGTTTTGTTCCAGCCTTCGAACAACTCATGGTGATTTTCCCCTGAGAGGTATCTTATGGGGTGGTTGTTCGGACCCCTCTTTTCTTCTGAGTTGGTTTTTAATTCTCGAGGATGAGAATGTTTTGAGAGGTATCTAATGTAATGGCATGGACCTCTCCGGTCCACTACTTTGTGAAAATGTGGTGTTGGAGGTGTTACGGGAGGTCAAGGTGACTTATCCCCCAGCCGCACCTTACCGGTAGCTCGGTCTACCGGTAGCCGCAGCCTACCGGTAGCTCGGTCTACCGGTAGCCGCCGCCTACCGGTACCTCGGTCTACCAGTAGCCGCAGTCTAGTAGTAGCTCGGCTAACACTTTGTCAAATTTCTAGTTCTGTGAATAGTATTTCTATCGGTGACCTTCTATCGGTAGACTTGGATAATGTTCTATCGGTGAGGATCTAACGGTAGACTTGTGTTTCTATCGGCAAGGTTCTATCGGTGTCCTTTTCTTTCCTTTGCCAATTTTTGAGTTCTGTGAACAGTGTTTCTAGAATTTTAAGAGCTATCGATTCCTTCCTTTTCCAAATTTCACGTTTGAACAGTGTTTCCAGAATCCTAAGAGCTACTGATTCCTTCATTTGCCAAATTTCACGTTTGAACAGTGTTTCCAGAATCATAAGAGCTACCGATTCCATCCTTTGCCAAATATCACGTTTGAACAGTGTTTCCAGAATCCTAAGAGCTACTAATTCCTTCCTTTGCCAAATTTCACGTTTGAACAGTGTTTCCAGAATTCTAAGAGCTAACGATTCTTTCCTTTTCCAAATTTTGAGTATGTGAATAGTGTTTCCAGCTTCCAACAGTTTTTCCCCTTTGACGTTTTCTTTGACGTAAAATACATTTTAAAACCTTATTTTAAGGAATTTAAGGCCTATTCAAATGCCATAAATCCTATATTAATTATTCCTAAGGTCGGGATGTTTTTACCCAGTTAAACCGTGTGGGTTAATGCGATCCGTTTTTAATGGAGAATAAATCGGATCTTAAACTGTCGCCTCTCTAATTTTTTTTAAAAGGAACGAGGTATCATTCTTCGTTGTTCTTCCTCTTTGTTATCATCTACGAGACGCTAGTTCTTCCTCTTTGTTCTCATCTACAAGACTCTAGAACCTTGCAATCATTCCCGTAGGAGTTTCACAGTCAAACGTTACTCGGATCAGTTCCACTCTGTTTGATGCAACCAAGCTGTGTCGATCATTATTCCATATAAGGTATGTTTTATCATCGTTCCTTTGGGGATCACCTTCTCTTGTTCTCCCTTCCATATTACCATGTAATCTCCATGGTTCTAATGGGGTTTGGTTATTTGGTACTTACCGTGGCATCATCGGGTGGATGCAGTTGTCGCGAGAGACGGATTGTGGCCCGTTGTGTGGATAAAGGACGTCAAGAACTCTTCGAGGTAGGGGATTCATGGCTTCTCTAATTGTATATGTGAAATTGTAGAATTAACATGATTTAGTCCTTTGGATCACAATGAAATTGACCTAATTAAATACTTGAACCGGATTAAATGAATTGGTTGATCGCATGTTGTTTCTTTATACCGTGATAACGGTTTGCCTCATGTTTTTCTAGACAGAGTGATATCTATGATTTTTCTTTGATTTTTTATTCGTTCATGATAGAAATTGATAACGAACGTAAATCTGGAATTAATTGTTAATTAATTGGCAAAAGATAAAGAGGCATGTAAATTAATCTGGTTATTGCAGTTATTGTAGTTGTTCTAATTTGAGGATGATCAAATTAGTGAAGTAAGCATGGTTATTTAATTGTGATAGCTTACTGATTAGGTATCCGTGATTGGAACCTACGAATAAAAAATCTGCCAATTCAATTTGGATTAAAGAACATATTATATGGGAATTTCTAAAAGGGTTCTGAGTTACCCTCTTGTTTGTTAAAGGGTCAAGAGCCCATGGTTGTGATTGTTGTTTTTCTGCTGCTTGTGCTGCGATGTGACCCTGGAGGGGTCTTGTGATATGTGGTGGCAGGGAGTCCTTGTGGTTGTGGTTGCGGATGACACCTAGAGTGGCGAGATGCATGAGTTTATGCATGTGGGTGTTGGGGAGGACACTGAGGGTGATGGAATGGGATGGATGTGGTTGTTGGATTATTGTGGGTTATTTGAATGTTTATCTGTTTTGTTTTTCCCCACTGCTCAAGGCAGCTGGTCTTGATTTCCCTTCTTCTGAAGGAGGCAAAGACGCGCGGGGTACTCCACGTGCTTTCCGTGTTTAGCCTCTTGAGGGAGAATGGGACTGTGCTCTTTCTATAGGCGGCAAAGACTCGACGGGTAGTATATCTACTCACCGTGTTGAGCATCCTTTGTGTTTAGTAGCATAGGATGCTTTTCTAGAATGCCTGGGAATGTGGGAATGTAACTCTATAATGAATGTTTGATTAAATGGTGATAATCCATGGGGATGGAGGTGCTGGAATTTAAAGGAGATGTGAATCTTAAAAGGAGCAGTTGTTTTTGAATGTGATGCCAGTTCAGTTTAATGTGGAATTGTTAATTCTTAATTAATGTTTAAAGAATTAAATTAACGTACAGTGGAACTGATAAAATGAGAATGGAGTAATCTAATAAATATCTTCAAATGTTTGTGTGCTTATAGGATACCTAGTCTTTGAAGTAGCAGCCTGGAGTCTGAGAGATGTTAGCTGTAGTTGTATCTAAGACTAGGTAATGCCCATAGTGTGGATGTGAGTTACATATATATTCTGTACTTTTTGTGTTTCTATACGCTACTCCACCCTGTCGGTAAGGGCAACTGACAGCCCAGGGATTCTGAGCCCTGGAGGGGGGTGTTTTCCCCAACATTCTGATGGGAGGATGAATGGATGACTACCCCCTTTGGCCCCGCTCTCTTCTCTTGGTAGATACTTGTGCCATGAGGCACATCGGTAAGTTACCCCATATATGTGTGTAGAGGGATGTAATGGATTTTGGTTATTCACAAACATATATTCTGGATATAGTATCCTATGGACTACTATAGGTGTAATGTTTATAGGCTATGATGGCTTGAGGATCCTTACTCGGAGTATGGGCTGTAATGGCTTGAGGTATTATACCTGACGTATGATACACGTTATGCGGGCTGTGGTGGCTCCCGGAAACTACCTGGTTACTTTTGGTTGCGAGGACGGTGTGGTGCTTCTCCCAGGTGTTTGCGGGCAAGCCTATGTGGTGCACGAGGTGAAGATTGTGGAGCTTAGCCCAGGTGTCTGCGGGCAAGCCTTGGAGAGAGATGCACAGGACGTATGTCGTTGGGGAAAAGCGGCAAACCAGTGGGGAAGTAGTAGCGGGGTACCCTTGATCTTCTTTACTATATTCTATATTCTTGTATGCGTTACTTGGCGAGAGTAGTCATGGAGAGGTTGGGAACATAGTATACCTGTTTAGGTGACGAGTTAGTTTCACTTGTTGTTCACTGGGCTTTAGCATGCTTTCTTTACATTTGCATGAGAGGCTTGGGGAGGATCCTACTGAGTATACTATTATACTCACCCTATGTATATATAAACTGTTTTTCAGGTCACTTGGAGCAGGTTGGAGATAAAGCTGGTTACTACAAGCTTACAGTTGGAGGAGGAGCTGTTCGGGCTTGTGGTCGCTGCCTTTTTACTTTCTTTTGGGTACTTTTAGATTCCCCTTCCAGGTGTAGTACTTTTGCATGACATTTCATATATGTACTTGGGTTTCTTTTATATTTCAGTTCTGAGTTGGAGTTGGTTTGAGTCTATTATATCTCTCTCTTCTGTATGTGTTCTCTTAGAGGGTAATGCCTTCCATTTGTATGTTTATTATACCCTCGGTGCTAGTCGCCAACCCAGGGCCTACTGGAGGCGGGACTCGGGGGTCATTATCTCTCTTCTCACATTGTCGGCCCAGGAGGGGTACACTTTGTGGGGAGGGGGTCATGACAATATTAATATATTTAAACACACAAACACACACATATATATATATAATTTAAAGGAATTATTCCTTAAATAACTATTCCACTACGACATGTACTAAACTAATAAGATGTATTTTAAAAATATTATTCCAAAATAACATTAATTTTTTCTAATATAATTACATAAAAAATAAAAGGTTGTGTCGAATACATATAACATATGATTATTCATAGTATCATAATCCCGTGATAGTATATATAATGTAACACCCCAAGATTTCATAGTGTGTTAGTTCTTCAAAATAATTCAATAACTTTCACTACATGTAACACCAAGTTCAAGCACACCATGACTTACCAAACAAGCCGTTCAAAAGAGGTTATGAATAGTATTAGATAAATTTTAATGTTTATATAATCCTTATAATTTTAGAATCCATATTATGAGTTTCTTAGATATAATGCAAGAACAAATTCATTTTCAGTATTGCACTTTTATCAACTTTAATAGTGAACCCTTTTTAAATACTATATTTTAAACATTTTGACTAAATGGGGACATCAAAAATTTAAAATGAAACACCCCAAGCTTCTACGGTACGCTTCTCTTTGAATAATGTGATAGCGTGTGTTGTACGCAACACCGAGTTCTAACACACCATAACTAATCAAACTAGCCGTTATGAATAGTAATACCTACTTTTTGAAATTATATATATTTTATATTTGAAAATGGACTTCATTTTTGGATTCGTAATATCGAATTTAGCCTAAGGTGAAATTTTGGTACATTTCGGATAACTTTCATATTTTGATGAATAGTGAAAATTACTAAATTTTAATTTAAAACAACTTTTTTAATCAAAATAATTAATAGTGATAAATTATGAATTTGATTGGTTTGAAAGTGTATTTAGAATATATTTTTACCATTTAATATAATGTTGGTCATTGGACATAATTTTACAATTAAACCGAACATAAACAAATGTCAATCTTTTGATAGTTATTACCTCTTAAAAAACACGCTTTTTGTTTTGACAGCGGGAATTAATTTTAAATTAATTTCTGCCACTTCTGTTTTTTGAATTTAGAAAAATGGATTCCATATTTGGAATCAGGATGTTCAAATTGTGTAAATAGGTAACTTTTATTTTTAGACATTTTGAATAATTACTGCGGTAAATATTTTATTTACCATGGTTAAGGGTAAATCCGGTAAATAAGGGTTAAAAAATAATATTATAATAATACTAAATTACCCTAAAACGTGTCCTAACCTTATTGGTGGACACATACCCGACCATGGGCATCCTTGGGTCAATTTGGGGACCCCTTGGAGCCACTTGTATGTGGTAGGGACACATTATATTAATAAAGTTAAAATAAAAATAAAAATGGCATAAGCTTACATCTTTTATAAGAACAATTTTTACATAGGGTTATACATGTTGGATTTTCGATTATAAATATTCATTAGAAAGCTAAAAAGCTTTCCTACATAATGATGTTTTATTTATAATTTTTAGACATTAAATAATTTATTTTATTTATGACACAATGATGATGCAGTAATTACTAAAATAGTAAAAAATTAACATAATTGATATTATAAATACCCAAATAAATATAATATGAAACTTTTAATGAATTAAACTAATTTTCTAGGATAATATGATATATTAGGATTGATTTAATTGACTTTGTTCGAAGTAATCAATCTGTTATGAGTTTCACAAAAATCAACTATTGAATAGTGTCAAAGTTGACATAAAAGAGTTCTTAAAACAAATATTATATTATTAATTGATATTAAATTCCTAAAAAATCTAAGGTTCGGCCAAGAGACTTATATTATGATAGGTTAATCATTAATGGACCACTTGGGGGTCTCTTGGATGTATATAGTAAGTTTATTAACCATATTATATAAAAATACAAAGAGACATTGTAAAAGTGAAACTAATTAACTTAGAGTTAATACTTAAAGATAAGATTAATATAAGTACCCAAACCTGTCTAAATTCTATTGGATGAGTTGTTTTCGACCTATCCCCACCTCATACTTTGAATAGTCAACTTTGGAGCCTTTGGAAACCGAATATGAATTTATTATAAATTAATATTTCTAGCTTTTCCAAAGGTGCCCCTCACCCCTCTTATAAAAGGGCACTCCTCCTTCTCTTTTCCTCACACCTCTCAAGCCACTTGGCTCGTCCAAACTCTGCCCAACTAATCTCCCCACATCCCTCTCCTCCTCCTTGAAGCTTCCCCTTAGGCAGAAAGCATTTCAAGAAGTCCTTTGGTTCCAACCAAAGTGAGTTACCTAAATTAAAGGTAACAATTTCTCTTAAAGTATCTTCATTTATTTTGCTTCTCCAACCCCCAAAATCTTTTTATTTCCTTTCTTTTGTAACAACACCAGTATCCTAAATATACTAGGATGTTGTTATAAGAAGGATTCAAACTACACATACACACAACTCCATCTAATGGATGATGAACATAATGTTTCTGTGGATGGCAAACTAACGCCTCACGAAACGATGATTGTTCAAATACATCTTACCACCTCTCATGGTGGCCATTATGATGGCACTGTAATTAAATATGATATTAATGATATATATTTTATATATAAGCTTCTGTAATTCCATTTTATTTCATACCATTATTCGTTTCATGTTGTATATACATACGATAATTTCATTTGAGGAAGTGCGGACTACCGCCCCCTTAAAATGATATGACTCGTTCATACCACACATGGAACGTATAAAGGATGGTGTTAATGAACTTATGTAACATATATAAAATACTATACTGGATAGTAATATACCTATGTATCATTTGGATTAGATTCTTTTAAAATAAAAAATTAAATGGAAGTAGCGTTCGTGCGCACGTACGGACTACCGTCTCCACGAACGCGATAAGATTCATTCTCCATCATACCCATTCAAGTCTTATTCTCATTTTGGGGTTAAAAATAATGTTAATATCATTCTGATTATGAATAAGATATAATCTATCCATTACAAACATGTCTTACGTAACCAAACATTTAAGAAGAACGAATCGATTATCACCCGAAACGACGATAATACTAAGATATTATTAATAAAACAATGTTAGAAGATCATATATGATATCATATTAATGTATATGATTCTTGTATAATTTAATAACAATTATTTCACCATTATACAGGAGGTTAACCTACCCCAACCAAGGAAAAGTACAAGGTAAGGGTTATTTCACAATCTCTTCTTTATCCGAGGTTGTTTATACGTAATAATCTACTGGGATCTCGTTATCATCCACATCCATGTTTCTTCAAAATGTATTTCAAAACATTTTTACTATTTACAAGAATATGGGTTAAAGTCATTTATACCCTTGTTTGACTTTTTATAAGAGGTTTATAAAGGAATCTTTCCGTCGTTTTCAAAACAAGGTCCTTTTTAACCTTTTCGACAGAATTGAGGTAAGAATGTTTTTTTTAACTTATACGGCGGGTGCGGTTATTTTACGCCGTTATAAAATCTTCAAAGCTTTCCTTACAAGCTTATAAGAATATTTTCAAAGAAAATGTTTTATTTTATATGGATCTTAAATGATTTTAAAATAAAAGGAGATACTTCTTTAAAAAGAATTTTGATTTCATCTATGTCAACATCCTTTGATGGATTTTAAGATTATTTGAAGTTGATTTATTATGATACAAAACTTCTATATTGTATTGAAGGTTTTGTGATATGTTTGACTGTGGATGTGCTATTTTTATACCATTCATAGTTTATGGTGAAATTATTGACATTTCGTATGCTAGTTTTAATACGAATGTTTATGTTATGTTTAAACCATTTCATATGGGAATGCATTGGACTTAATAAGTGACGGGTGGAGCCCGCTATAGCTCCTCGATGCATCGGTAGGTCTCATGAGACAAACTAGTGTCTTGGCACAAGGCCTTGACAAAATCTTATTTGTAGTCTTGGCACGAGGCCTTGGCTATGTGGTTATGATAGTCTGGCATTATGCATTCCAACATTATGAAAGTGGTTATTGATATTGCATGTGATTATTCGATTAGTAGAATATCCATGTGAATAAGTAAATGGCATTATTTCATTTTTATTTTTGCCATACTATGTTGAAGTTCAATTTTAAAATGCTTTTGTTTTAGTAATTCATTGCCTTAAATGTTTATGCTTATTATGAATGTTCCGCTATATTGTTACCCTTACTGGGCATTTGAGCTCACCCCTTTTCTATGTTTTATTTTTCCCAGGTAGTGAAGAAGTAAATTATGAATGACTTGGAAGGATTTTATGAGGGGTTAATAGTGTGGATATGAAGACTTTGTTGTTGTAGTAGTTTTTCACTTTGAAATGTAATGTAAAACTTTATGATTATATCTAGTGTTTCCAAGGCTACTAAACCAATCGGTCTTTCGAGATTTGATCTTTCTTGTGATCATGCCAATGTTATGTAATAATGCACCGACTCTGGGCAACTGGGGTCGGGGCATTACAGTTGGTATCAGAGGAAGTTTAGTACAAACCTTGGAAGCTAGATTTAGATAAACTCTGATTAGAGCACGTAGACCTAAGATTAACTTTTAGGATTAGTATAGAAGAACTTCCTAGAATTTTGGTATTGTAGAGATTTTGTGAGTTTTCCGAGCAATACATCCCTGTCTGGATACGAGCAGGTAGAGGCGGCTCTGGCACAGATGTACCTAGGGGTAAAACCCGAAAACACCGCTTTGAGCTAGACTCGAACGGGAACTGGTGCACGACAACGGGCCTTGCTGCACTCTTGGTTACGACACTCCCGGGGGATATGCTTAAGATAACTCTCATTTTCTTTACAAATCATTATGAAGGGTTTATGAGTATATACGTCCTCGAAGGAAACATTCTTATGATTATGGATTATATCCATAAATAGTTCAATTTATGTTAATTGTTTTATAAGTATGGGATTATGTATTTTGATTCATAAACTGATCTAGTGTATGCCATTGTTTAGAAATGGCGCCCAGTAGAAGGAATGAGAACTCCAGCAATGCACATGATCCAAAGAGAAAGAAGGATCATATCTTTCATGGTCTTAAGCCATAATTTATAATAGAAATAGTCTCCCATGTATTATCATTATATGAAGAAATAATATCATGTGTTGATAAGATAAGTAAAGATTTTACTGAGTCCTATGGATTTGAAGGGAAGCAAGAGAAGAAAAGGATGGAAGAGAGAAAGATGGATAAAGGGAAGAGGGAAAAGAAGAATTTTCCCATATGTGGTAACTGTGGAAAGAAACACCCTGGAACTTGCCTGAAAGGAATGGGAGTTTGTTATAAGTGTGGAGAAAAAGGGCACAAAGTACGTGACTGCAAGGGTAAGAAAATGGTTTCAAATGTACAATGCTTCATTTGCAAGGAGTTTGGACACTACGCGAACCTATGTCCCAGTCATCAAACTATGCCGCAAATGATGTTATTGGATAATAATCAAGTTATGATACTACCACAGATGAAGAGGAATGATTAGATTTCTTATGTTGATTATGTCAATTGAGTGTGTATCAACAATTTACTTGTTATAATAATTATGGAGTATGTAAGGATTGTACTGCAGTACTATTTCATTAAGGACTTGAGATTTTGTGGAACAAAGAAAAGTGACTCAATAGCAGGATAAATTTTTGGAAAATATATGGATGAGAGAATGATAAACCATAATATAGTTCTGATACCGAGGTAGTGATTTTGGAATAATACATGATTGTTTTGGATAAATTATATTGGATATTCTTGACTACCTTGGAACTGATTAATGATGTGTATATTCCATCATTGTTGGGGTTTAAAACATTTTTGGATTAATGAAGTATATCCAGCATTCTATATGGAATAAGGGAGCATGAATGTAATCAATAAGGAATATGGTAATTCAGGATGTTTCAGTGCATTAAAAGAATACATGATGAAGGTATTCATATGCTGTTACGGGGTAAAAAGAATCTACATTATGCTTACCTTCCTTATAAATGTTGGACTATGAGTTTGGACAGAAGTATTTTGGATAGTTCTAGTTTGGATTATTTTGGATTGCCATAAAAGGACAACCCGGAGGTCGGGCGGCAACCTGTCGCGTCCGGCAAGGCCGCGAGACTTGAACCCGCAACCGAAGGGCGACAAGGGTGTATCACCTACCACTGGCCCATGAGATGTCCTAGATTAAATAATGTAGTTTTTATTAAAAGATCTTTTAGATGAATTATAAATTCGTTTATTTTGGAACCCTATACGAATAGTGTAAATAGATTTTTTTTACATTCTATTATCTTTTAGAGTGAAAGATGAGTATGTGGTAGAAATTTATTAATGGATAAAACTATAATTATAAAGTAAGTATATCTCCTTATGATCTTAGCCAATCTCATAAATAAATTCCTCAACATTAATAAAAGGAACTTAGAACAAAAATGTTGTCCTAGATGGTACCTTAAATCATCACTAATTTATGGCTTTGGGATTGTTGGCCTTTTCATAGCCATGTTCTCTACCACTCTCCATCAGATAATTGATGGTTAGATTTTTCTTCCATATCCATATTTTCCTACATGGAACCCTAGTATGTGTTATATTCGGTAATCTTCATACTTTCGACTATTTATTTTAGATAGAGGCCTCATTAATTCATTTTTCGATGTGGGATTTCAACTAGGATATTTTGAAACATCAAAAATGTGTTATCCTAATACCCTATGTTTTGTTGAACCGATGGTATTTCAAATCATCATAGATTGATGAATTTAAGGACCTCAATTTTATACTTGTTTGTGATTGATGACCTCAATCACTACCTATAAATATTTACGTTTTTCCTCCGATTATATGTCTATAATTGCCACCAATGTTCTCCTAATCAAGATCATAATTTGGTGGTGACCCTTTCATTTTTCTTTTCCTCATATTAAGACTAAATTTTAGTAACCCAATTTCCGATGTGGGGTTTCCCACAAATATATTATCTATTTTCAACCTTTTATTTTCGAAGAACAATTTCAAATTGCGAGGACGCAATTTATTGAAGGAGGGGAGAATGTAACACCCCAAGATTTCATAGTGTGTTAGTTCTTCAAAATAATTCAATAACTTTCACTACATGTAACACCAAGTTCAAGCACACCATGACTTACCAAACAAGCCGTTCAAAAGAGGTTATGAATAGTATTAGATAAATTTTAATGTTTATATAATCCTTATAATTTTAGAATCCATATTATGAGTTTCTTAGATATAATGCAAGAACAAATTCATTTTCAGTATTGCACTTTTATCAACTTTAATAGTGAACCCTTTTTAAATACTATATTTTAAACTTTTTGACTAAATGGGGACATCAAAAATTTAAAATGAAACACCCCAAGCTTCTACGGTACGCTTCTCTTTGAATAATGTGATAGCGTGTGTTGTACGCAACACCGAGTTCTAACACACCATAACTAATCAAACTAGCCGTTATGAATAGTAATACCTACTTTTTGAAATTATATATATTTTATATTTGAAAATGGACTTCATTTTTGGATTCGTAATATCGAATTTAGCCTAAGGTGAAATTTTGGTACATTTCGGATAACTTTCATATTTTGATGAATAGTGAAAATTACTAAATTTTAATTAAAAACAACTTTTTTAATCAAAATAATTAATAGTGATAAATTATGAATTTGATTGGTTTGAAAGTGTATTTAGAATATATTTTTACCATTTAATATAATGTTGGTAATTGGACATAATTTTACAATTAAACCGAACATAAACAAATGTCAATCTTTTGATAGTTATTACCTCTTAAAAAACACGCTTTTTGTTTTGACAACGGGAATTAATTTTAAATTAATTTCTGCCACTTCTGTTTTTTGAATTTAGAAAAATGGATTCCATATTTGGAATCAGGATGTTCAAATTGTGTAAATAGGTAACTTTTATTTTTAGACATTTTGAATAATTACTGCGGTAAATATTTTATTTACCATGGTTAAGGGTAAATCCGGTAAATAAGGGTTAAAAAATAATATTATAATAATACTAAATTACCCTAAAACGTGTCCTAACCTTATTGGTGGACACATACCCGACCATGGGCATCCTTGGGTCAATTTGGGGACCCCTTGGAGCCACTTGTATGTGGTAGGGACACATTATATTAATAAAGTTAAAATAAAAATAAAAATGGCATAAGCTTACATCTTTTATAAGAACAATTTTTACATAGGGTTATACATGTTGGATTTTCGATTATAAATATTCATTAGAAAGCTAAAACTATTTCCTATATAATGATGTTTTATTTATAATTTTTAGACATTAAATAATTTATTTTATTTATGACACAATGATGATGCAGTAATTACTAAAATAGTAAAAAATTAACATAATTGATATTATAAATACCCAAATAAATATAATATGAAACTTTTAATGAATTAAACTAATTTTCTAGGATAATATGATATATTAGGATTGATTTAATTGACTTTGTTCGAAGTAATCAATCTGTTATGAGTTTCACAAAAATCAACTATTGAATAGTGTCAAAGTTGACATAAAAGAGTTCTTAAAACA
The DNA here is from genome assembly GCA_963277665.1 of Viscum album. NCBI lineage: Eukaryota > Viridiplantae > Streptophyta > Magnoliopsida > Santalales > Viscaceae > Viscum > Viscum album. The sequence continues at coordinate 734,318,637 of OY728155.1, forward strand.
AATATTATATTATTAATTGATATTAAATTCCTAAAAAATCTAATGTTCGGCCAAGAGGCTTATATTATGATAGGTTAATCATTAATGGACCACTTTGGGGTCTCTTGGATGTATATAGTAAGTTTATTAACCATATTATATAAAAATACAAAGAGACATTGTAAAAGTGAAACTAATTAACTTAGAGTTAATACTTAAAGATAAGATTAATATAAGTACCCAAACCAGTCTAAATTATATTGGATGAGTTGTTTTCGACCTATCCCCACCTCATACTTTGAATAGTCAACTTTGGAGCCTTTGGAAACCGAATATGAATTTATTATAAATTAATATTTCTAGCTTTTCCAAAGGTGCCCCTCACCCCTCTTATAAAAGGGCACTCCTCCTTCTCTTTTCCTCACACCTCTCAAGCCACTTGGCTCGTCCAAACTCTGCCCAACTAATCTCCCCACATCCCTCTCCTCCTCCTTGAAGCTTACCCTTAGGCAGAAAGCATTTCAAGAAGTCCTTTGGTTCCAACCAAAGTGAGTTACCTAAATTAAAGGTAACAATTTCTCTTAAAGTATCTTCATTTATTTTGCTTCTCCAACCCCCAAAATCTTTTTATTTCCTTTCTTTTGTAACAACACCAGTATCCTAAATATACTAGGATGTTGTTATAAGAAGGATTCAAACTACACATACACACAACTCCATCTAATGGATGATGAACATAATGTTTCTGTGGATGGCAAACTAACGCCTCACGAAACGATGATTGTTCAAATACATCTTACCACCTCTCATGGTGGCCATTATGATGGCACTGTAATTAAATATGATATTAATGATATATATTTTATATATAAGCTTCTGTAATTCCATTTTATTTCATACCATTATTCGTTTCATGTTGTATATACATACGATAATTTCATTTGAGGAAGTGCGGACTACCGCCCCCTTAAAATGATATGACTCGTTCATACCACACATGGAACGTATAAAGGATGGTGTTAATGAACTTATGTAACATATATAAAATACTATACTGGATAGTAATATACCTATGTATCATTTGGATTAGATTCTTTTAAAATAAAAAATTAAATGGAAGTAGCGTTCGTGCGCACGTACGGACTACCGTCTCCACGAACGCGATAAGATTCATTCTCCATCATACCCATTCAAGTCTTATTCTCATTTTGGGGTTAAAAATAATGTTAATATCATTCTGATTATGAATAAGATATAATCTATCCATTACAAACATGTCTTACGTAACCAAACATTTAAGAAGAACGAATCGATTATCACCCGAAACGACGATAATACTAAGATATTATTAATAAAACAATGTTAAAAGATCATATATGATATCATATTAATGTATATGATTCTTGTATAATTTAATAACAATTATTTCACCATTATACAGGAGGTTAACCTACCCCAACCAAGGAAAAGTACAAGGTAAGGGTTATTTCACAATCTCTTCTTTATCCGAGGTTGTTTATACGTAATAATCTACTGGGATCTCGTTATCATCCACATCCATGTTTCTTCAAAATGTATTTCAAAACATTTTTACTATTTACAAGAATATGGGTTAAAGTCATTTATACCCTTGTTTGACTTTTTATAAGAGGTTTATAAAGGAATCTTTCCGTCGTTTTCAAAACAAGGTCCTTTTTAACCTTTTCGACAGAATTGAGGTAAGAATGTTTTTTTAACTTATACGGCGGGTGCGGTTATTTTACGCCGTTATAAAATCTTCAAAGCTTTCCTTACAAGCTTATAAGAATATTTTCAAAGAAAATGTTTTATTTTATATGGATCTTAAATGATTTCAAAATAAAAGGAGATACTTCTTTAAAAAGAATTTTGATTTCATCTATGTCAACATCCTTTGATGGATTTTAAGATTATTTGAAGTTGATTTATTATGATACAAAACTTCTATATTGTATTGAAGGTTTTGTGATATGTTTGACTGTGGATGTGCTATTTTTATACCATTCATAGTTTATGGTGAAATTATTGACATTTCGTATGCTAGTTTTAATACGAATGTTTATGTTATGTTTAAACCATTTCATATGGGAATGCATTGGACTTAATAAGTGACGGGTGGAGCCCGCTATAGCTCCTCGATGCATCGGTAGGTCTCATGAGACAAACTAGTGTCTTGGCACAAGGCCTTGACAAAATCTTATTTGTAGTCTTGGCACGAGGCCTTGGCTATGTGGTTATGATAGTCTGGCATTATGCATTCCAACATTATGAAAGTGGTTATTGATATTGCATGTGATTATTCGATTAGTAGAATATCCATGTGAATAAGTAAATGGCATTATTTCATTTTTATTTTTGCCATACTATGTTGAAGTTCAATTTTAAAATGATTTTGTTTTAGTAATTCATTGCCTTAAATGTTTATGCTTATTATGAATGTTCCGCTATATTGTTACCCTTACTGGGCATTTGAGCTCACCCCTTTTCTATGTTTTATTTTTCCCAGGTAGTGAAGAAGTAAATTATGAATGACTTGCAGGGATTTTATGAGGGGTTAATAGTGTGGATATGAAGGCTTTGTTGTTGTAGTAGTTTTTCACTTTGAAATGTAATGTAAAACTTTATGATTATATCTAGTGTTTCCAAGGCTACTAAACCAATCGGTCTTTCGAGATTTGATCTTTCTTGTGATCATGCCAATGTTATGTAATAATGCACCGACTCTGGGCAACTGGGGTCGGGGCGTTACATATAACATTTATGTTAATGGGGAAATCAGTGCTTCTATGTTAATCATAAAATTCAATATAAGGTTTATGTTCCCTAATCAATGTTTTCCTAGATATATTTTCAAATGTTACTACAAAAGTTTCTCTGATACCAACAATAGAAACCTAATCCTAGTAAGCCAGGAGCCTGTGTCTACTACCATTACTTTGGGATGATTAAAATGAATCAAACCATAAAATAATAAAGGGTTTAATAGTTCTGGAAAACCTGATATTTACATGATTCTTCTGTTAAAAAATAATACACTAATTAAAACATACTATTTTTTGAGGATAACATTATTAATTCTTATAATATCCATTTATATATCTCTATGTACACTTATTGGATTCCAAGAGAAATGAAACAAAATTAGGCTGAGATAAAATGCTCATCAAGGGTTATGTACAATGGAAACAATAATATATTGATGAACATAATCAATAGGGAAAGTGAGATAATAGGACACACATTCTATATAATCAATAATTTGAGTGGGAATGAGAAAAAATTATAGAATTCTAAACAAATGAACACACATAATGTTTAGTTAACTAGATATGTTATAATAAATCTGATAAGGTAAATAAAAAATCATTTAATCAATAAACAAGGAGGTAAATGCATCCATATATTTTTTCATAGGGAAAATAACATGGATAATGATAACTGAATCTGAATGGTGTAATTCTTAATTATTTTATGCCATGTTTCCTTGGTACCTAATACCGTTATCATAAATACCATTTACAAGATAGTTTAAAACATACTATATCAAAAACCCACTGAGGATATTCAAATGAATCATCCCATAAGACTACCAATGGATGTTGGGGATCACAATAATATAGACCCGCTAGTGTCGTACATGTTTAAAGATTTTCCCCATAATAAATAATAGATTAACTCATGAACAAATATATTTATTATATATCATTTTTTAGTAGAGGTTTGAAATTTGCCAATATTTCCCCAATTAATCAAATAATAATAAAAGTATAAACCTTATGTAAAAACGGTATATAGTTAAGGAAATACACATATCTATGATAAATGATATGGATATGTAGATAAAATTTATTTTTTATTGATTTTATGGAGTTATATATTTTAAGGGGACTACAAATGAATATAAAAGTGAATTTAAATACTATCCTTCAATATAACAATCAGAATGCATCTAGAGGAAGAAGAAGGACAGTATCAATACAACAAATCCCTTTTTGATAAAAAATAATGGGTTATTGTTATTTAATAATAGATGTACTATGAAAACTATATATAAAAAAATTTATGAGGAATATAAAATCATTATCATTAGAAAAATTAAAATACTTTTCATTGAAAATAAATTTCAAAAAAATTATTTCAAAACTAAACATTTATACCTGAAAAATAAAAATTCAATGAATTGATGGTGGGTAAATCCATAAAACTCGTTAAAGTTAAAAAGAACATTCTTGTTGAGCAATAAATTTTTAGAAGAGTTCCATATTCATAAATAGATAAGCTAATTTCTTTAAAATATTTTTTAAAGTGATGCATGTAAAAATATATATAATATATTATTTTTAAAATGGTAAAAATATTTTTCAAAATATTTTTATAAAACAAGGGTTTTACATAAAACGGAATTCCAACCGAAGAGAGAAATAAAGTCTCGATTTCAGAAAAACATTTCTAAAATTTTATTAGTACCATTGATTAGAAAAATGGTAATATTAAATAAAAATTTCCCATAGTAACCAAAGGAAAAGAAAATTAATTTTTTATTAGAAAATTATTATATAAATTTCTTTAATGGAAATTATATAAAATAAATCTCGATTGGAATGAAATTATAAAATAAACCCTTAAAATGATCATAATGATGATGAGAGAATTACTCACTAAATTGATTGTGTAAAAAATATATAAAATATATAAGAGGTGTAAGTAAATAAATATTTATTCAATGTAATTTTACACAAAATCATATAATAGTATCGATAATGAAGAAGTAAATGAACCTAATGAAAATGAATTGTGTTATAAATTTATTTACCACTTGGAAACCTTACATTCAAATATGTTTATATTAAATGATTAAAATCAAAAAAATAACATTAAAATTAATTTATTCATGATATTAAATGTAAAAGTATTAGTATATACATCATATAAATGAAACTGGGTTCATAACATTACCATATTTCTTAAAGAGGTGAAATTGAGACCAAATCCCTTACCTTTTTCTTCCTTTAGCCAATGGTTCTCTAAAATCATGTATAATGGTTTTAATAAAATTATTAAATTCTTATAGAATCATATTAATATTTATAATATAATAGATCATTATTTTTTGGTCTCTTATTATAGGTACATTAATAATAATTCATTATTTTCATCATCTCGGGTGATAACTTCTCTGCTTTTCATGTATGTTTCGAATTGTTATTTTTTTCCTTTTATATAGGTCATGATATCCTTATATTTATAATTTGAACAATGTTTTAAATAATATATAAATTTATAATATTTTTATTTTTAAAAATACATTATGTTTGGAGATATGACGTGAAAATCAGAATTCACGGAGACGGTAGGCCGTAGGTATGCAGGAACGTTATGTCTATTTTCGTATCATATTCAAAAAGAAATTTTTATATATTTTTATATTTTTATATTTTCATTAAATAATCATAATTATGTTACATAACTATTGTATTTGTATTAAAACTATTCTTAATACATTCTTTATAATGTGTGAATTAATCACATCACAATGCGGGGGCGCTAGTCCACCAATCCACAAATGATGTTATCATATTCTCACAAAATGAAATTTTTTGAAGTATGTGTTATATAAAAATTATATATGAAACAATAAATTATATATATTATATATATCATATATATATATTAAACATACATTATTTCAATCAATTAAATGTGGTAATGGAAGACTATATTACATCCATTCGAGAGGTGATAGTCCACCACAGACACGAATGATGATTCAGTATCCCATTTGATTGAAGCTTGTGTGCTTGTAGGTCATAACATTGAAATTATTTTTTAGTATATTTTGAATAATTATTTTATTTAATATTAATCATATAATATGAATTTATGTGGTAGATAATGAAATGAAACAAAATTGATCATTGAAAGAACATTACCTCTTTTTCGGGTAACTCCTTTTAGTTCTTAAAAAATGACTTCATTAGATAGATTTATTCCCAATTATTGGATTATAAGATGAGGTTAGGGATTTCGGGTATATATTTTGGTTGGTTTAAGCTGAGAAAAAGGCTGTGATATGTGTGAATGAGTGGGAGGGGTGAGTTCCTTTGTATACTTGTGAAGGATTGGCTTTTTTGTAAATATAAAAGGGTCAACACTATTGATGGGTCACCTTTACATATCGTGACTCCAATAATGGTATGAATTTAATAAAATGGTGGATATGTCTGAACATTTCCCATCAAATAAGCATTGAACATGGTTATAGTCCATTTCATCCATTGAGATTATATTTTAGTCCCTTTTTTATCTTTATGTTATTTTAATCACAGTAATTAATTTTAACTAAATTCACTAATCATTTTGATAAAAAAACAAATTTGAGCATATTAGAAATTATAAAATGTTATGATTCCGAAAATAAAATCCAATTTCCAAATTCTGATCACATAAATTGTATAAGTTAATCATATTTAATCCTACAGATGTGGTGAGAAACCCTGGTTTTAAAGTAAAAATGATTAAAGGTTGGAAATGTTTCTATATCCTATTTTAATGTGAGAATTTATTCCAATAACATAAACATGATTAATATTTTTATTATTTATATAATTTTAGTTTTAAACCAATGAAAAACATAAAAAACCCTTATAGGTTTATTAAATGAAAAATCAATTCTCAATTAAAATTTAGTATTTTTCATTATTAATGAAAAACTGAAAATTCTCAGAAAAACACCAAAAATTTTCACTAAGATAATTTTGATGTACCTATTTCAATTTTTTTTATCTTTTTAAATAAAATATATAAATTCATAAGATATAGTTTAAAAATATTTGTTCCATTAGAAGTCTGAAAACTACCTTTATAAAATTCTATCTTTATTATGTGTAATCTTGGGTTGTTTTATTCTTATGCATATAATTTCTATTGGATGAATGTAAAAAATATTTGACGGAATATATAATATATCAATTTCCTGAATAAAAATTTAATAAAACTATTTAATTTATTTTTTTTGGATAAAAACCTTTAGGATAAAAATAATATTTTTTATACAATCATTTATTTTATATGTATTTTGTTTTTGCTTTAATTTCTATTTAATTGGTAGCCAATGAAATAATTTTATATTTTTGTAAAACCTAAATTTTTATATGTTAATCATATTTATAACATCTAGTTTATTTTCTAGGTTATATATTTTTATATTAAATAATAATATTTTAATAACAAATTGTTTTTTAGCGAAACTCGGTCTTGTGGGTAACACATGACATCAAAAGATGTCATTATAGCCTATAGAAGATGCTGAACTCTGTGTACTTTGTAGGGAAAGATAATATTTTTCATATATATATATGTCATACTATATAATATGGTGAATTTATATAATATAGTAAATATATAGTAAATTTTCATGATATCACATTCCATACTATAATTGGTGTTGTGTGTAATAAATTCTATAAAAAATTTAATTATATTATAATGTTTTGTTGTTATATTTAACGATATCATCTATTAATATTCAGTTATATAAATGCCTATACAATTTTTGATTATCTTTATAAATTTATTATTAATTAAAACTTTCATTCGTGGGGTCTTCCTCCTTTGGGTTTGGAGTTTTTATTTATAGCCTTCTTCTAAAAAGATTTTATGGGTGACTATTTTAGGGATAATTCACTTCATAACTGCTTCTCTGAATTATTTATAGTTTTTTTGCCTTTTTGGAAATTTAATTAGATATTATTCCTTCACATAAATTAATTTCATGATTATAATGTCCATAAAGGCGTATCTGGTATCCAATAATGAGTATTTCAGTGTGCTCGGTACTGGTTTTGATTATAATGTTGGCAGATTATTAATAGAGGTGGCTGAACTCTCGGTTGTAATATTTCATTGGCGTTTTAATTTTTTTATAGTTTTATTCACTACAAAATTTTTCATTAGAGGATATATTCTATGTCTCTTATTTAGTATTCATAATCTCACATTATTTATCTGTATGAAAAAAACATAACATTTCATTAGATCTCCACTTTAAATAAATGTTTTGACCAGATAAAAAACCACTTGTTCATCGCCAAATCTGAATATCAGTCTTCCATGATTCAAAATGACTAAATATTTACCTGTTGTGGGAAATTTGAACCCAATAATTATCAGGACATGTACTTATTCATCCAAATCTAGGATAAGAAAATCAATATGAAATTTTAACATTCAAGATCTGAATAAGATGTCCTCAAGATGTCCATGAGGGTACATGATAGGTTAATCTTCAATCTGAATTTATTATGATGTTGGTTTCAGTATTTCAGCCACAATTTGTAAAACACACTCATTGTCACGATAATTATACTTTCATTGATACGACCAAAAGTTTTTTCAAAATTAAAGTTCCTTTTTATGTAATGGATTATGAAACTACTAGGATAACTCTTCTTTGGTGGGATAATCAGCTTCACAACTATATAACATTATTAATTTAATGAAATTAAACCCATTCCTTCCATCATTCCATTGTTAGAGCATACATAATTTATTAATTTTAATAAGTGAGAATCTATAAGTAGATTTATTTAATGGGATACTTATGTAGGGTTTCTTAAACATATCTCCAAAAAAATTAGGTACTAGCCCTCTATCTTCCGATGTCTTATGCTCTATAGGATTGGAAAGGGGAATCGTTATATTTGTGGTTCCAAAAATATGATTCATTGATGGGATTATTTTTTACTTTTGTTTTTCAACATTCCCTGTACTGAAAATATTTTTCATTACTATCATAGTGTCTTATCTCATAACTATCTTATTCCATTGAATATAACATGTGATTCAAACATTTTTATCGCCTTTTTCAAACATTTTCTGTGGTACTAAATTTTATTCTCTTTTCCACTTATAATAAATATATCTTTATAATAAAATCTTAGATGGATTTCCTTACTTCCAAGTATATTAACTGGTAATTAGTGTGATAATGTATTAGATGTTTATCTTACTTATCTCCCAAGGCTGTAGTGAGAAACCCTTTAATTTTTCATTTCATTTTCATTCGTAGTCATACACTAGTCTGATTTTTAAACAAATGTGGTAATTCTATATTTTATGTTGTATTAATGAAGTGGGGATACCTATTGATATCACGATTGATATTTGTTTTTCAATTTTCGTTGTTGGGGAGGCACAAACTATTGTCCCATAGGGAGATATTATTTTAAGGGAAGTGGTGTTTTAGATGACGAGTTCAGTTCTACAGGGGGTACCCAAGTTGTCCCTAATTACATATCATGTATTTACCCCTACATTATTTAGTATTCCATTTATTTTTATATTTTTCCATTTAACAATTCCTTGTCTGTAAAATAATATATTGAATTTTTTTAATTATGTGAAAAAATTGGGGTTATTTATTATTATTCATGAAAATAAAAAGATTTTAATTTATCCCTTCCCATAATTCATAACATGGGTGTGGTCCTCAAATCATATCACTATATTGGACTTCTTTTACTATCATAGGTAATGGTAAAATGGGTTGAGGTTGTCGAATATTTTCTATCTTTTTTATAATGGCTTCCAACTAGGATGTAAGGTAGGTGTTCTCTTCTATATGGAGACTAACACATCTAGGATGTGCTCAATAGCTCTATAAAATAGTTGAATTGTGTGTGATTCTATCAAAGAGATATCTACCCACTACTGCTTTATTAATTATATGTCTTCAATCAACTATTGTTTAAACCACAATGCAATTGTTTGTTTATAATCCAATCTAATAGGTTTGAAGAAGATCCAAACATTAATTCCCTGATGTAGGAACTAGCTAGTAATTTATTTAAAGCAATACCAATCCTCTTAGTCTAAATCGACATCCCCTTGAAATGAATTATAAATATCAGTTCATAGCTACTATGTACACATATTTGGGAAATACATATCTAGCAATATTCTTTCATGGTCATCCCATATGGTCATGGATATAGACTTTAATGCTAATCCATAGATCCGTCATGAAAGGAGAAGGGAAAACCCTTAGATGGTGCGAATAAAAATATAAACCCTTATTTTTAATGGTTCCAAATACTTCATGAATATAAGATAAATTTTCATGTAGATCATCACAATGAATTTCACTAAAATGTTCCCTATGCAAGATCATGTGTATTTGGGGAGGAAGAATTTCTATATTGTGTTCTTCGATGAGTGGATGGATGATATTGGATAAAACGCTATTCATAGACAACAAAACATTGTCTATAATGGTCCACCACTGTATTAGTAGTATCCTTACCTACTATTTAGGTGTAACATATTGAGAGTTTAAAGGATTAAGTGGCATAATATTTTGATGTTCATCTATGGTTTTATGATGGTGTGTGGAGAGGTATATTTAAATTTCATGTTATAAAGAAATAGTTTATTGGGTTTCTTGTATCTTCAAAATAGTTATTGTATCCTTGATAATGTAGTATCCATGAGACATCAATGATGAAATTAGTCCATGAAGAATGTTAAAAATTGAAAGAGGGGGAAGGAAGAGTGAGGAAATACTTAGTATTTTACAAATTTCATTGTGACGAAGGTGTGATCCCTATCAATGATTCTAAAATTTTACTGGCCTATGTAACGTAATGGATTTTATGTGTTATTTGTGAGATTAAAAATTTATAAATCCTAAATAGTAATACTATGTATGTATATTTCATAGTGGATGTCTAAGGTCTAACCTACATGGATGATATGACTCATAATTTTGACCTTTTATGGGAACCTAGAAATGGGTCCCTTATGAGAATCATTGAGTTTTGGTTCTAAGCTAAATATATTTATTTAAATACTATAGATGAAATAAAGGTCTTGAGATTAATTTCAAGGGTCTTATACAGAGAGATTCCATACAACTAATATGTTATATTATATTCGACTATGTTGTTGTTTGAGAGTAACTCCAAAAATTTTGATCTACACATATTAAAAAGGAATCATTGGTCTAGATTTGGTTTCCATAATAGACACATTATATGTAACTAATAAAGTGAAAAACATATCTAACTCTTTTTCTTGGTCTATTTTATCACATTTAGGCAGTGTTTAGTGCCAAAAACAAATTTATTCCAGATCGTGAGAGAGAATGGAATATGAAATTATAATCATCAAAATTTCATAGGAAAAATATTACCTGGTATTTGATTTCTAAATTCATTTAATAACCACTACCCATACAATTGATCCCTTACCCTAGGAGAAATTTCAACATATATTAAATATTGGATTAGGCTCATGAATTATTAACTGAGTTAGAGAAATCATCATAACATTTCAATTATTAAAATGAAATTTAAATGGGTGCCCTTATGTGAACAAATAAATAACTAATCACTATTATAATTGAATTTTTGAGGAATGCGTATAGAAAAAAAATGAGAAAATGTTTTTAAAATTGTATGATAGATTTTCTCATGATGTAATAGAATAAAATATAGCGTAATAATGATAATAGAATCATAAAATCAACATTTATGAAATTTGTGAGAGAATGATTTATTAATACATCCATTCAAGTTTTGTACTGACTAGATTTGATGAAAAGTGTCTTCATTGAAGACACCATTCTCAAAAACTTTACACCATATGTTTCTCATTCACTCCATTCTAAGGAATTCAATTTCTTCAAAAAATTTCATATGGAATTTTATTCATCGGATCATTGGTTAGTACCAATCATGATACATTCACAATGTGAATTTCATTAAGGCCATTAATTTTTTTCATTTGTATGATTCATGGTCCATGCTTCCTTAGTAGTATTAGATAGTAATGAGCGGTTGACTAGATATAGAGATAGAAAAATTTATATCATTATTTTTTAACATCATGAAGTATCTCTCATCAAGGAATTATAATATTGTACATGTTTTATTAAATTCTTTTATGATTTATAAAATGAAAACATGAGAAGAACACGTTGTAGATCATGTTTAAAATATGAAAAGCATACAATCAGAAAAAATTTACATCATCAATCCCTTTCAATTAATAGATTCATTTATATACAAAAACCATCCAAAAAATGAAATATAGATTAAAACACTTATAGAGACTAATGAATTGAATCCAAATTTTCAATAAAAATCAAGATTATCACTAACCTAAAAGTAGATTCCTTCATGATATGTCTATATATCTATCAATATATCTCTTATTATATTAATCTATATATTTAGAAATTAGAATTTCTTTCACATCAATTATATAATAACACACCTGCATGAAACTTTCCTCCACCCTTATGAAAAAATAACCAAAATTGTCAAATGTATTAAGATATTTCAATTGAATAGTTCCTTAATATATGATCACTATAACATAAAACATATAAAATGGCTATTTTATCAACATTACTAATCTAAATATTGGTGAAACTAAATCTTCACAATTATTTCAAATTCTGGAACTGATGTGAGACTGATCAAAACTGCATAACAAGTGACTATGGGGGTAACAGTTCACATTTCTGATAACATACTACTCTTATAAAATTCATGAAAAACCCTAAATACTTCCTTGTTGAAAATTGTAGTATTTAAAAAATATAAGAATATTTTTTGCGATAATTTACACATTAATTTCATATCTCTAAATTTTTTATACATAAAAAATATCCACACATATAAAATACCCTGAAAATAACATCATTTCATTAATACTTTTACTGGTTGTTTAAATGCATTCATCCATACTTCATGAGCTCTTATCCTAATTATTCTCCCTGATTTAAACTATGATATTCATGATATTTAAAGGATTAATGTTTTATCAAAGAATTTTTAGTATAAAATATCGAATCTCATCGAATTTCATCCATTGTTTCATATAGTGTTTCATAAAATTACTTATCAACTTTCCATGTGGTACTCTTTAATAACAGTAAACAATGTAGATAGGCATTTCACTAGATATACCTCTTCTGTCGTGATAATTTATTATCATTTCTAGACAACCAACACTAGTAATAAATCCATGGAGGATTTCCATCTTCCTTTGTTAATATCATGATTTCTTTATTTTATGGGAATAATAGTCTCATTGTTGTATATTACGATGTATTCCCTTGCCAATATGGGTTTTTCAATGACATGATAAGATGTAAAATATGATACTACAATTATATAATACAAAATTTACAAATTTATAACATTAATTTAATATCTACCACCCACAAACTTATTCCACAATGGTTTTATGTCATTCATGCACTCAATTTTATATTAGGATTCCGTAGTTTTCCCTCTTCAAGTGTCTTTAAAGCCAACCCATAACAATGCGAAACATTTAAATCCTTCGAAGGAAAATATAGTGACCCTATACTTTTACATAAAAAATTACATGATGTTAATCATAATTATACGTCGGAGTACAAACTAATGATTTTAAAGTCTAGTGTCTTGGAGGACTGGGTACATCAAACTAAAAACCTAGAACTAAATAGACATTTATTTACTTAATCATTAAATTTGTTCTCCAAACATTCATTGTGCTAAAAAATATGCATAGGGTACCAAGTTGAACACATTAACAAAGGGATACTCAAAATAGACTAGTAATAAAATACCTATAAGAACAAAGCATTATCAAATGCGATAAAATCCATGAATTTGTGATATAAAAGGGAATGTAACACATGGAATCATAATAAATGAACGTTAAATCATATAAATATGTATTCATAGTAATTTGGAAGGAATATAAAACATGACTTTATCATGATTCAAAGCTAACCACGAAGACTGTTGCACATTGAAGTATAAGGCAAGGCTAATCGCCAAGACTGCCACACAGAGTAGCTCAAGTCAAGGCTAACAACCGTGACCATCGAACATAACCTCTCATGAGACTCAACATTACCCAGTGCATTGGAGCACTATATATGACCCCCATATTAACTATTCATGAATATGTTTCCAAATAAGTAATCATATATAATCCATCTTACATAAAAAAAGGGTTACCGTGGCATTAATTAGATACCAAAATCATATCATAAAACAAAAAAATGGGTGTATCATAAAAGTGTCCATGAAAAATGAACATAAATATAAATGGTAATTTATAAGTTAAAATAGGAATATATCATGTTTTGTGTTTTCTAGTATAAGTTAAAATATGTGTGAAAATCCTTAGATAAATTTTAGCAATAAAATAATTTTTTACTGCTTTATGGAAAATAATATGGAGCCTTCAAAATAGAAAAGCAAAAAATACTTTATATAAAACAAGAAGTGAAAAAAGGTGTATTTCATAATAAAAAGTACTATTTTTATAAATACAATGGTTTCTTAAAACATAATATATAGTGCACATGAAATCGGCTAAGAATTCTGGATGTTCCCTCAAAATATTTTTTCTTATCGAGAGGTATTGATGAGGGAATCACTTAAAGAAATGTATATCCCTGAAAGAGAATGATGAAAGGGTCTTGAGAAGTGAAAATAGTACATGTGAACATAATTTAGATGATGCACATAAAAATATAAGATAAATTCATTCTGAAAAAAGGAATATTAGGAAACACGAAGCTATAAAGGATGTTCGGGTAGAATCCATAAAAGATTATCAGCATGGTATCGGGTGTACTTAAGTGGGATTAATGAGAGAAAAAGTGTTTTATAGTCACATATACTTTAGGAAGGATGTATGGGGATTTCAATAATCATACTCCCATCATTATGGATTACACATATAAAGGAATAACGTAAAGGACATTCTTGAATAAAAGTGAAATATAGATGATCCCTTACCTTAAGACCGGCAGTGTTATTATCTTTATTTTAATGACCTCAATAATAAAATTAGGTTCATTAATAAAAAATTAAAAAAAAAAAATTTTATATATAAATTATTTATTATTATGTTTTTCATTTCATTCATAATTTATTTTATTGGTTATGAGGTTCAATTTCATTGTTTTGGTTCATTTGCTTCCTTGGTTTTAATGATCTGTTCAATTATATTCAAGTTTGGATACATATGTATGATGAGAGTGGTTGTCCATAATTGATGTTTTATGAAATTAGTGAACATATATATGATTACATGGTTATAAAATTCATTTTTTTTCGTAGTGAAGCTAAATCATTATATAAAACATTACTGATAAACACTTGGATTAGTTTTGTGATTTTTCAAATAATTAACATGTTTTGTATTTTTTTACATCATGTGTGAATAAAGATTCTAAAAAAAATAAGATAAAATACATATTAAATATTCTGGTTTAACAATTATAATGGTTTCATGACCAGAATTGAATATAGTAAATGAAATTGAATACCCATCGTCCTTGAATGTGGAAAATAAGCACAACTCATATGGTGTCTTTACTACTAGAATAAAAGAAGTGTAAAGGAGATATGATAATATCCTATTACATTATCAAATCGACATTATAGTACATATAAGGTACTGATGTTATCCTAAAATTTGGATTACAAGTGGTAAGGATAGTAAATAAAAAATGATATTGATAAGAAAGTAAAGGAATTGAAAAGAGGAATTTACCTCTTGAAACAATCATACTTGAGAGCCTATTAAGGGGCGAAGATATGATATTTTGAATATTATAAGGGCTATAGGACGTGGGGGAGGATATTGGGGAGAGGTTTGGAAAGATTATATGAATGTAACAAGGCTTTCTATGATTTATTAGAAGAGGTAAAAAGGGGTGGTATCTATAGTGGAGGAGAGGAGGGTTTTTATAATATCCAATCCCTTCTTTTATAAATTTCTTTAAAGACCATAAATTGTGGTGATTTCCTGGTTATAAATATCAATAACTTCATGTGATTTCTAACTAATTGGTATTACATTAGCAGAACATCAGCCATTACACTATAAATAATTTATTTAGCTTAATTTCAAATTTTTGTATTTTACAATTCATAAAATATTCAAGTATTTTAAAAAAAATCCCAAAAAGTAATCCTTACCATTTTTTGGCATCTAGAATCGAAAAATGAACAAAATTTTTCAAAAATAATTTTCTAAATATAATTAATTTAATTTTTATTCAAAATCATAATTTACTTGAGAGACACATATTTTCAAACTATAACTAATTTTATAATGTTTTCAAAAACTAAATCAGGTCTTATTAAATTATAAAGAAACTAGAAAACATAAAATTGATATTTTATAAACACCATTTATGAAAGTAAATTTTCTTTTAAATTAATTAATTAAATTTTATTAATTGTACATAACGTACAAAAAATCCAATAATTTCACTATAGTCAGGTTATTCCTTATAATATTCCTAAATATAATCTATACATTCATGATTGGGGTTAATATTCTATTAGGAAATTTTTATTCATAAGGGCCATGTTACTATTCATCAGGGTAAAATTACTATTCTTAAAGGGCGGTTACTATTCACCAAAAATTATGTTTGGTTTATTATACTCCAAACATCTTACTGATGGAAATCATGTAATTCAAATTTTCCAAATTTACAACACAGAAGTGTCAATATTATGTTTAATGGTCATAACGTACATAGTAGTTCATTGGTTGTGATTTCATGTGATTATATAACATAATTTTTGGAAGGAAAGTTTTATTTATAAAACATTTGGTCATTAAATTATTCCCCTGTTATGAAATTTCACCCTCTAAATTTCATTGTAACAGCCCGAGATTTTATGAAAAATATTCTTTTTAATTTTATTAATGTCTCGTGTTGTACGCTACACCAAAACGAGCTTGCACAACACACATCCTTGACTTTACTTGCATTACACGCAATCGCAACCTTCCTCGATAGCGTCTGTAGTACGCAATACTGAGTTTCACGAAACAACGATATGCTATTAAAATATTATTAAAACTAGCCATTATGAATAGTAATAACCACTTTTTAAATTTTAGAAATTTTAGCTCTCAAAATGGACTTCATTTTTGGATTCGGAGTGTCGAATTTATCCTAAGGTTAAATTTTGGTACTTTTCGGATAACTTTCATATTCTGATGAATAGTGAAAATTACTAAATTATAATTAAAAACAACTTTTTTAATCGAAATAATTAATAGTGATAAATTATTAATTTGAGTGGTTTTAAATTATATTTATAATATATTTTTACAATTTAATACAATGTTTGTCATTGAATGTAATTTCACATTTAAACCAGACATAATCAAGTGTCAATCTTTTGATAGATATTGTTTCTTAAAAACATGATATTTGTTTTAACAGCGGGATTTAATTATAAAATTAACTAATGCAACTTCTATGTTATGAATTTGGTAAAATAGACTTCATTTTTGAATTCGGAATATGAAATATATCTTAGGATTAAATTTTGGCATTGTTCTGAAAAACATCAATTTTTGATGAATAGTGAAACTACTAAGTGGTAGTTAAAAAACTGAATTTTTCATAAAACTTAATTTTACCGCTTCTGTGAATGGAATTTCAAAAATCCGAGAGACACGGTTGATTTCAGTAAGTAAAATGTGGTTCAATGAGATGAAAATAATTTCTGGTGAATAGTAACTTTTTACTTTTATTTACCACGGTTAAAAGTAAATAGGGTAATTAAGGGTATGAATGATATTAATATTACCCTAACACATGTCCTAATTCTATTGGACAAGTGTATCTCGACCAAAAACAACCTTAAGTGTAAAATATTATCATTTAGGCCCACATGGATTAGATTAGGACATTTATTATTATTTAATTCAAAGAAGAGTTAAAAGAGTTAAAATCAAAGTATATTTACTAAAACATTTTTAATATAGGGTTTTACATAAGATAAATTCGATTGTAAATATTCATTAGAAAGATAATAATATTTACTACATGATGGTATTTTATTTGTAATTTTTAGACATCATATAACTTAATTTATTTATGACACAAAGATGTTGCAGTAATTATCTTATTTATGAAATATTGACATAATTGATGTTATAAACACCAAAATAAATGTAATTTTAGACTTTTTATGAATTACACTAATTTTATAGGTTACTATGATATATTATTGTTGATTTAATCAACTTGGTTCGAACATATAATTCTGTTATGACTTTCCCAAAAATCATATATCAAATATTGTCAAAATTGACACAAAATAGTTTTAAAATCAAATATTATATTATTAATTGTTATCTTATTCCTAAAAATCTAAGGTTCGAAAAAATGACTTATATAAGGATATATATATTAATAATAAATAATTTGGGGTTCGTTTGGAATGTTATAGTAAGTGTATTAACCATATAGTGAAAGAAAACAAAAAGACACGGTAAAAGTTAAATTATTTAACTTAGAGTTAAATCTAATTGATAAGGTATAAATAATACCCTAAACTTGTCTAAATCCTATTGGTTGATAGGCTTTATACCCTTCCCCACTTTATCTTCTAAATAATACCCTTTGGAACCATTATAAAACGATTTTGACTTTAATATAAAATAATATTTTGAGATATTCATAAGGTGCCCCTCTCCTCCTTTATAAAAGGGCACCTCCTTCCCCTCCTCCTCACACCAATTTGAGCATTCATGCTCGGCCTACCCCTGCCCAAATCCCTTCTCCACTTCCCTAGTATCATCCTAGAGGTCTTGGTATTCTTCGAAGACCATCCTTAGTTCTTTAAGTGGAGTTTAAGTGAAGGCACGTCAAAAAGAGGTAATATCCATTACCGATCTTTTTCAATTTCTTTCTTCTTCAACTTCTTCTTCTTTAGTTGTTTCATGATAAAGTAATAACATCAGTATTTCTTATAAACTGATATGTTATTATAAATATGAAATAACTCTAATTAGCCTTATATCCATCCTACGGAAAAAGGAAATCACCGCGCGTGCGTACGTACGGAATACCGTCTCCACGCCGTGGTGTAATCTATTTTCCGCCACCACCTTAATTGGATGGGTATAAAGGTGTAATGAGTAACTATATATGATTATTATAAAGTGATATTTATACTTAAATAGTATACATACACTTCAACACAATTCCACGACCATGGGAACGATATCATCGCTCGTGCGTACGTACGGACTACCGTCTCCACGACGCGATGAGATTCATTCTCAATGATTAACCATTCATGAATGATTATAAAGTATATATAATAAGTAATAATGAAATATATTAACTAATAATGATACTATAATTATTGATATTTATATGTATGTCATCTACTTAATTCCATTCAATTCAATAAGGAAACGAAAACATCGTTCATGCGTATGTACGGACTACCGTCTTCATGAACGGTGTATTTCTTTCCATTTACTGATTTATTGTATATGTATATTCTGAATATATATATATATATAAATCATGTTTTATATTCTGGAATTAAGTAATCATGACCTATGTAAACATATGAATAATTACAAGTTAAAAACACGAACGACAAATGAGACGATTTTACCCAAAACGCTACTTTAACATGAATTTACAAAAGAACGGGTAATATAAAGTCATAAGAGGACCATATATGATATAATAACAATGAATATGATTCTGGAATAAGTCAATAACATGATTTAAATCATTATACAGTAGGTTCGTACACTTACAAAGCAAGTCGGACCTAAGGTAAGGGAAATATCACAATCTCATTTTTATCCGAGATTGTTTATACTTTAGTATTTACTGTGGTGTATTTTATCATCCACATCCATGTTTCCTGAATATGTAATATTATTTCCATCCAACTACAATTTTTTTTAAATCCAATTTTACCCTTTGGTGAGTTTTTTGTAATAAATATGAAAGGAATCTTTTGTCGTTTTTCGTACAAGGTACTTTTTGACTTTTCCGACAAAAGTACGAGGAGAATGTTATTTTTAACTTATACGGCATGAACGGATTTTTACGGTTTCATAACGCCTCATTTTCAAGAAGCTTACTCTACAAGATTGCATGATTATTTTTAATAAATCTCTTATCTTTTAAAATTTCATGGAATTTTGTGAAAAGAACATGATTTTAAATAAGAAAGGATATTTTCCTCAAGAATTCATTTCAAGTGTTTTGTCAAAACTCTTTTACATCTAAGATGACATTATTTCATATGTGTATGTTTCAAGTAAAATTTCTAAATGATTTAAATGGATTCAATTTTCTTATGATGAAATGATATCAATTGTTTATGGATTATGTTATGATGGCATGATGTTTAAGAATCCCATTTTATTTCATGGGTTATGCTATGATGTATGATTTATGATTTTGTGGCACACATAAGAATGGTATCATTATGAGATGTGTGGGACCTATATCTCCCTCCAATGAATTGGGTAAAGATTTTATATCTCATGAGATAGACATGGCTGAAATGGTAGGTTATACCGATTCAGTGAAACAGGACTGAAACGAGGGTTACTCGATTCAGAAAGGGACTTTGTCCACTAAGATAGTCTTGTAAATGAGTCTTGACTAACAAGAAATGATTCTCTATGATTATGTGTGTATGCCACAAAGTTTCATGTTTTATGTTATGATTATTGGGATTTCATTTCACTACTATGATTTATCCCATGTTATGAAATTATGCTCTCTTTTGCAGGTTAAGATTTCCAAAAGTTATGTTCTTATGAATATGATGTGATTGATTTTTCTTTTGTTTACCCTTACTGAGCATTTGAGCTCACCCTTTTATGTTTTCTTTTCCCCAGGATATAAAGAAAGGTTTTAGGTAAAAAAAAGGGAAGATATTTATGGGAGATATTGAAGATCTTTCACCACGATTAGAAGATTACGTTCCGAGTTTCCAAAGACAATAAACTATTACGATCCTTGTGTGTGTGTTTTTGTAATGTACTAAGTATTCCGCAAATGTAATGTAATGTCAATGTACGTCAGGCTTCGGGTCTCTACAGTTGGTATCAGAGGAAAGGTTTAGTCAACCTTTGGAAACTAGGATGCGAAAACGTTACTGAGATCCCAAGAGATATTTCTAAGGTATGTCAAGGGATGTCCCTAAGGTTAAGTATATGTATAGGTTATAGTACTAGAATTATGCTAACGATCATAGAATTAAACCTAAGATGTTAGATATTGAAGGTACTCCCCCTTTATTATGTTGTTTTCCCCTAGCATGATTTTTGCCTCTCACACTATTCTTTTTGGGTTTTAGAAAATTGCTGGAAACAAGATGATTCACGATAATGGAGAATATGATGGACAATGGAATGATATTCTTCATAATGAAATGGGATTTGGAAGTCCAAACATCATTATTATGCCGAATCAGCAATCTCATAATATGATCAATAAAGTAAAATTTGGTAAGTTTCCTGACTCGGCTAATAAGAGAAAGATGGAGTTTCATGATGATCATAGAGGAAAGAAAGTTCAATTTCCCCTATGTAAATCATGTGGGAAGAGGCATCAAGGAGAATGTTTCAAAGGAACTGGAAGATGCTTTGGGTGTGGAAAAGAAGGACACAAAGCAAGTAAGTGCAAAGGAAAAGGTTCAGTTAACACCATGGATGAGGATAATGGTATTGATACGACATCAACAATGGTTAAATGTTTTAAATGTGGAATGTACGGGCATTATGCAAACCAATTCCCTAAGGGAAAGTCTCATGAAGAGAATCAGTATGGTCGTATGGGATGTATTTTTGTTGATGATGATGAAGAGACTACAAATGATATGTGAGATGAAAGAATTGTTGAAGCTTGGTCAATGGTTTAAGAATGTAGTGGAATGATTACATGTTTATCATGTGTAATGTTGTATAAGAAATCTCATGGTACTGTGGAATAAAGAGACATATAAGGATTGTTACACTGTTGTCTTTCCTTGAGTTATGAAAGTGTATGATTAATGGTACCACTATCCATGAATGGTTATTCAGATATTTTTGGAATTAAATGATATGAGCATAATGAAGGGATAAGTAGAAAATTAAGTGTTTAACAGTATTCATGAGCTCATGATTGATATAAGGACTAAGTGATATCATGGTTTGAGTATATAGAATTTTGAGGATTTTGGTATGTGGAAAGTGTTAACGTTTAACTGCATTCATGTTTTCAATAAGGTTCAATGGGTATTGAAGAGAATACATGATTAAGGCCTTTGAATGTTTTGAATGTGACCAACAAGACATATCTTATGATATATGGGGATCAACGATGGTATTAAATCTCTGGTAATCGTTTTCACTATATTATGAGAGTGGACTAAAGTATTATGGATAAGCCTAAATATTGTTGGACATAAGTTAGTATTGTTTAAGGATAGAGGTTTTTTTGATATTATTGATGGGATGTTATAGTAATATAGTTTTAGAAAAAGGACAACCTGCTGGACGAGCGACAGCCCATCGCGTCAGACAAGGCTGTGGGAATCGAACCCACAACCGAAGTGCGACTGGCCTTTATCGCCTACCACTGGCCTACAGGAATTCCATGTTTAGTAGAAACTAGTTTTATTTTATTAAGCGGTATGATATATGAAGTATAAGTCCATTTTAGGAACCATATATGATTAATCTCACTAAAGAATGACTTATGTATATTTAATAACTTTTTCTAACCTTTTGTTTGAGACAAATGGAATGAAATGTCATACTAACACTTCACGAATAACAAATTCAACTTCATTTATTTAAGAGATGAAGTGGAAATTGTTCAAGGCACGAACAATAGTGAGATTGTACCAAAATAAAGTAAGTATTTATTCTAATTCAAATTCTTCAACTTTAGGGAAACAATCTTGAAAACAAAAAATGTTGTCCTAGTGATCTTATATCTGATGAATCAGATGGTACCTTAGATCGTCACAAATTTATGGATTTGTGATTTTTGGATTTTCCATAGCCAAGTTCTCTACCACTCTCCATCAGAACATGAAGGTTAGATTTCTCTTCCATATCCATATTTTCACCTATGTGGAAACCCATTGATTAGTTTATTTGGGTAACCGTTACGTTTCATACTTTTGTTTTTAAAGATTTGTTTTGATATTCCTTTTTAAGATGTGGGTTTCTATTAAAGAAACTTTCGAATTGTAAACCATTTATAACCCCGACGAATTTCGAGGGCGAAATTCATTTTAAGGGGGGTAGAATGTTACAGCCCGAGATTTTATGAAAAATATTCTTTTTAATTTTATTAATGTCTTGTGTTGTACGCTACACCAAAAGGAGCTTGCACAACACGCATCCTTGACTTGCCTTTCATTACATGCAATCGCAACCTTCCTCGATAGCGTGTGTAGTACGCAATACTGAGTTTCACGAAACAACGATATGCTATTAAAATATTATTAAAACTAGCCGTTATGAATAGTAATAAGCACTTTTTAAATTTTAGAAATTTTATCTCTCAAAATGGACTTCATTTTTGGATTCGGAGTATCGAATTTAGCCTAAGGTGAAATTTTGGTACTTTTCGGATAACTTTCATATACTGATGAATAGTGAAAATTACTAAATTATAATTAAAAACAAGTTTTTTAATCGAAATAATTAATAGTGATAAATTATTAATTTGAGTGGTTTTAAAGTATATTTATAATATATTTTTACAATTTAATACAATGTTGTTCATTGAATGTAATTTCACAATTAAACCAGACATAATCAAGTGTCAATCTTTTGATAGATATTGTTTCTTAAAAACACGCTATTTGTTTTAACAGCGGGATTTAATTATAAAATTAATTAATGAAACTTCTATGTTATGAATTTGGTAAAATAGAATTCATTTTTGAATTCGGAATATGAAATATAGCTTAGGATGAAATTTTGGCATTGTTCTAAAAAACATCAATTTTTGATGAATAGTGAAACTACTAAGTGGTAGTTAAAAAACTGAATTTTTCATAAAACTTAATTTTACCGCTTCTGTGAATGGAATTTCAAAAATCCGAGAGACACGGTTGATGTCAGTAAGTAAAATGTGGTTCAATGAGATGAAAATAATTTTTGGTGAATAATAACTTTTTACTTTTATTTACCACGGTTAAAAGTAAATAGGGTAATTAAGGGTAAGAATGATATTAATATTACCCTAACACATGTCCTAATTCAATTGGACAAGTGTATCTCGACCAAAAACAACCTTAAGTGTAAAATATTATCATTTAGGCCCACTTGGATTAGATTAGGACATTTATTATTATTTAATTCAAAGAAGAGTTAAAAGAGTTAAAATCAAAGTATATTTACTAAAACATTTTTAATATAGGGTGTTACATAAGATAAATTCGATTGTAAATATTCATTAGAAAGATAATAATATTTACTACATGATGGTATTTTATTTGTAATTTTTAGACATCATATAACTTAATTTATTTATGACATAAAGATGTTGCAGTAATTATCTTATTTATGAAATATTGACATAATTGATGTTATAAACACCAAAATAAATGTAATTTTAGACTTTTTATGAATTAAAATAATTTTATAGGTTACTATGATATATTATTGTTGATTTAATCAACTTGGTTCGAACATATAATTCTGTTATGACTTTCCCAAAAATCATATATCAAATATTGTCAAAATTGACACAAAATAGTTTTTAAATCAAATATTATATTATTAATTGTTATCTTATTCCTAAAAATCTAAGGTTCGGCCAAATGACTTATATAAGGATATATATATTAAAAATAAATAATTTGGGGTTCGTTTGGCATGTTATAGTAAGTGTATTAACCATATAGTGAAAGAAAACAAAAAGACACGGTAAAAGTTAAATTATTTAACTTAGAGTTAAATCTAATTGATAAGGTTAAACTAATACCCTAAACTTGTCTAAATCCTATTGGTTGATAGTATTGCGACCCTTCCCCACTTTAGATTCGAAATAAGACCCTTTGGAACCATTATAAACCGATTTTGACTTTAATATAAAATAATATTTTGAGATATTCATAAGGTGCCTCTCTCCTCCTTTATAAAAGGGCACCTCCTTCCCCTCCTCCTCACACCAATTTGAGCATTCAAGCTCCGACAACCCCTGACAAAATCCCTTCTCCACTTCCCTAGTATCATCTTAGAGGTCCTGGGCCTCTTCAAATACCATCCTTAGTTCTTTAAGTGGAGGTTAAGTGAAGGCGCGCCAAAACGAGGTAATATCCATTACCGATCTTTTTCAATTTCTTTCTTCTTCAAATTCTTCTTCTTTAGTTGTTTCATGATAAAGTAATAACATAAGTATTTCTTATATACTGATATGTTATTATAAATATGATACAACTCTAATTAACCTTCTATCCATCCTACGGAAAAAGGAAATCACCGTGCGTGCGTACGTACGGAATACCGTCTCCACGCCGTAGTGTAATCTATTTTCCGCCACCACCTTAATTGGATGGGTATAAAGGTGTAATGAGTAACTATATATGATTATTATAAAGTGATATTGATACTTAAATAGTATACATACACTTCAACACAATTCCACGACCATGGGAATGATATCATCGCTCGTGCGTACGTACGGACTACCGTCTCCACGACGCGATGAGATTCATTCTCAATGATTAACCATTCATTAATGATTATAAAGTATATATAATAAGTACTAATGAAATATATGACCTAATAATGATACTGGAATTATTTATATTTATATGTATGTCATCTACTTAATTCCACTCAATTCGATAAGGAAACGAAAACAGCGTTCATGCGTACGTACGGACTACCGTCTCCATGAACGGTGTATTTCTTTCCATTTACTGATTTATTATATATGTATATTCTGAATATATATATATAAATAATGTTTTATATTCTGTAATTAAGTTATCATGATCTATGTAATCATATGAATAATTACAAGTTAAAAACACGAACGACAAATGAGACGATTTTACCCAAAACGCTAGTTTAACATGAATTTACATAAGAACGGGTAATATAAAGTCAAAATAGGACCATATATGATATAATAACAATGAATATGATTCTGGAATAAGTAAATAACATGATTTAAATCATTATACAGGAGTTTCGGACACTTACAAAGCAAGTCGGACCTAAGGTAAGGGAAATATCACAATCTCATTTTTATCCGAGATTGTTTATACTTTAGTATTTACTGGGGTGTATTTTATCATGCACATCCATGTTTCCTGAATATGTAATATTATTTCCATCCAACTACAATTTTTTTTAAATCCAATTTTACCCTTTGGTGAGTTTTTAGTAAAGAATATGAAAGGAATCTTTTGTCGTTTTTCGTACAAGGTACTTTTTGACTTTTCCGACAAAAGTACAAGGAGAATGTTATTTTTAACTTATACGGCATGAACGGATTTTTACGGTTTCATAATGCCTCATTTTCAAGAAGCTTCCTCTACAAGATTGCATGATTATTTTTAATAAAACCATTATCTTTTAAAATTGCATGGAATTTTGTGAAAAGAACTTGATTTTAAAGAAGAAAGGATATTTTCCTCAAGAATTCATTTCAAGTGTTTTGTCAAAACTATTTTACATATAAGATGACATTATTTCATATGTGTATGTTTCAAGTAAAATTTCAAAATGATTTAAATGGATTCAATTTTCTTATGATGAAATGATATCAATTGTTTATGGATTATGTTATGATGGCATGATGTTTAAGAATCCCATTTTATTTCATGGGTTATGCTATGATGTATGATTTATGATTTTGTGGAACACATAAGAATGGTATCATTATGAGATGGGTGGGACCTATATCTCCCTCCAATGCATTGGGTAAAGATTTTATATCTCATGAGATATACATGGCTGAAATGGTAGGTTATACCGATTCAGTGAAACAGGACTGAAACGAGGGTTACTCGATTCAGAAAGGGACTTTGTCCACTAAGATAGTCTTGGAAATGAGTCTTGACTAACAAGAAATGATTCTCTATGATTATGTGTTTATGCCACAAAGTTTCATGTTTTATGTTATGATTATTGGGATTTCATTTCACTACTATGATTTATCCCATGTTATGAAATTATGCTCTCTTTTGCAGGTTAAGATTTCCAAAAGTTATGTTCTTATGAATATGATGTGATTGATTTTTCTTTTGTTTACCCTTACTGAGCATTTGAACTCACCCTTTTATGTTTTCTTTTCCCCAGGATATAAAGAAAGGTTTTAGGTAAAAAAACGGGAAGATCTTTATGGGAGATATTGAAGATCTTTCACCACGATTAGAAGATTACGTTCCGAGTTTCCAAAGACACTAAACTATTACAATCCTTGTGTGTGTGTTTTTGTTATGTACTAAGTATTCCACAAATGTAATGTAATGTAAATGTACGTCAGGCTTTGGGTCTCTACATTCATTTTACATTCTAATCCATAAACTACTATGGGTACTTTTCCTTTATTTCCTCCTCCAGTTCCCATGTCGCCTCTTCGTACTTATGGTTCTTCCATAGTAAATTCACTTATTGAGTAGTCTTGTAATGTAGAACTTTATCTCAACGATCCATGATCTTCCCGAGGTGATCCTCGTATAAATGATCATTCTCCAACTGTACCACCTCTAAAGAGAGTACATGTGAAGGGTATGTCATATACTTCCCTAACATGGATACATGAAAGATATCATGTACTTTTGACATGGTAGCTGTAAGTGCTAGTCGGTAGGCCACATCCCCAACACGATCAAGAATCTCAAAGGGGCCGATGTACATGGGACTAAACATTCCTTTCATCCCAAACCACATGACATTATTCCATGAAGATATGCATAGAAATACTATTTCTCCAACATTGAACTCAAGGTATTATCGATGATTTCTTGCATAACTCTTTTGTCGATTATGGGATTCCTTGATTTGATACTAAATGGTTTTCACCTTCTCCACTATTTTGTAGACCATTTAAATTCCTAGTAGCTTATTCTCACCAACTTCATCCCAACACGATGGGGTTCTACATTTTTTCCCATAAAGGGATTTGTATGGTGCTATTAAGATTCTGGAGTAGAAACAATTTTTGTAGGAAAATTCTACCAGTGGAATATATTGGTCATATCCTCTTTTGAAGTCCATATAACATGATATCAAAATATCTTCAAGTGTCTAAATTGTTCACTCATATTGGCCATCAGTTTGAGGATGATAGGAATTAATGATTTTCATTTCAGTGCTTAGATCATATTGGAGACCTTTAGAGAACATCAAGGTGAATCTCATATATCTATCAAATATAATAGAGAGTGATACTCCATGCAGCCTTACCAAATCTTAGATATATTTATACGAATGTTGATTCAATGATAATTCCTATCGAATTGGGATAAATTGTGCTATCATTTTAAGACGATCCACAATGAAACATATAGGATTGTTTCCTCTAGATGTTCTTGGATGTCTAGTGACAATGTCAATGGTGTTGTTCTCCCACATCCATGTTGGTATTGGTAGTGATTTAATCATTCCCTTAGACATCTATATTTCATCCTTCACTTCTTGGCATACCGTCCACATTGATGTGTACTCAAAAATCTATTTATTAATATTTTCCCTTCAAAGGTTCTATCAGATATCTCAATGCATTTTGGTGGTCCTTGGGTTGATAGAGAAGGTTGCGCTACATGAGTCATTTAGAATCTCATTTTTTAACCATGGATTGTATGGAACACATAATCCTGGCCCAAATATTACAACTCCTTCCTCATCAATCATAAACATAGAGGACATCCAATTTTTAATGGCTTCCACCCTTTTCTAAATTTCTACATCTTTTCTTTTAGCTTACTTTATTTACTCCATGAGGTATGGTTGAAAAATCATTTGAGAAAGGATTGATGATTTTACTTCAATATGGATTACCATTTCTATCTTATTAAATTCTAAGAAGATTTGATCCTTTTAAATTATCATCAATGATAAAATTGCCTGATCCTTTCTACCTAGAGCATCTACCACTTTGTTTTTCCTACAAATAATGTAGCAGATTGAGCAGTCATAATCCTTGATGATCTCTCTCCATCTTCACTGAAGCATATTATTCTCTTTTTATGTTAATATATATTTGAGACTCTTATGATAAGTTTATATCTCAAACTTCACCCCATAGTGATAATGCCGCCACATTTTAATGAAAAGTTCATATCCTCCAACTCCCGATCATGCATAGGATATTTTTGCTTATGGATTTTCAGATTCCTTAAGGTGTAGGATATCACTTTATCATTTTTCATCAGCAGACATCTTAATCCCTTATTTGAAGTATCACTATACACCACAAATTCTTCTCTACTTGCTTAGAGTGTGATTGTTGGAATAATGATTAGCCTCATTTTCAACTCCTTAAAACATTCTTCACATTCCAATGTCATAGAATACATTACTCCCTTCTGTGTCATCATGGTAATTGGGTTTGAAAATCATGAAAATTTCTTCACAAATAGTTGATAATACCCAACTAGACCCAGATATCTACGGATATCCATTTTAAATGTTTTACTAAGACACTCATAGATCACATTTTAATTGGAAACGTCCCTAGATATCCCTTTCCTGGTGAAAACATATCCCAAGAATGATACTTCCTCAATCCAGAAATCACATTTACTTTACTTTTCATATAGCTTCTCCCTTCTCTATGTCGTTAACACAACATTCAAATGATCCTCATGTTCCTCCTTTCTCTTGGATTACATTAGAATATTTTCAATAAAGACTGCCAAAAATTTGTTGTGAAAATATCAAAAGACACCTTTCATTAAATCCATGAAAATTTCTAGAGCATTAGTGACTCCGAATGCTGTCACTATGAACTCATTGTTTAAAAACCTCATTTTAAATGTAGTCTTGTGAATAGATTTCTTCATTACCACTATTTGGTGATATCCTGGCTAAATGACCTCATGGGTAAATAAATGGCCCCATTTAAAACCTTGCACTATATTCTCATTTAACTACTTCTTCACCTCATCTATTTTTATGGTTTCCATCCTATAATGATCCTTTTATATAGGAAGAGATCTAGAAATAATTTCATTTGATAACTAAACCTGTCGACCAGGAGGAAGACAAGGAAACTCTTTGGGGAATACATTTGTGTAATCCCTCAGGATGGGCATGTCTTCAAGCCTGATTCTATCCTTTTTCTGAATCATTTATTCTAGACATGATTGATCATATGGAATTAACATCTACACATGATACAATGATTTTAAAATAGATTCATATTCCTCTATACACATGTAAAGAATTGGATGAGGCTTGGGGTGTGAATATTGATCTCCTTTTCCAGACAGTTGATGTTGGATTTTTATAAAGATAGCCTACCATGCCCAAGATAGCATCGAACTCCACTAAAAAATGTATGTCCAGATTTTCTAAGAGGTTCAGTCCATAAACTATAACCGGAGATGAGTTATAAATTATAGACGAAATAATTTCACTATTCACTTTTCTCCTAGATAACTTATCCTCCAAATTTTTAGGTAGGGATTGAACAGTTATACTAAACAATAATGATATGAAAGATTGCGTAAAACCAAAATAAAATATTACTTTCACTATTCTTAAATGAATTACTACTATTCCTATCACCACATTATTGTTTGGCTCAACATCAGAAGTAGTGATAGCACATGCCCTTTCATGATTCCTTGTAGGTTGTTGTTGATTGCCTTTAACAAACCCCAGTATTGGGAAATTTTTGGCATAATTCACATACTCCATGAAGTTGTGACACTACACTATAGGCTGACTGTTTGTCTTAACCATTCTTTCCTATTCCACAATTGCGGGATTATTTATACCCTGTTGGTAGTTTTTATCCCGATGTCCTAACATTCCACATTAGAAGAAATTCCTTATTTTATTTAGATAGTTATCAAGATGTTACTTCTTCCAACATTTACACATGGAATGATCATGATTATTTCTATCATGGAATTTATTTGAGGGACCACCCACATTAGATTCAATTTTCCTCTTCTTTCCACTAGGACCAAGATACCATTAAGAGTATCTCATCTATATTTTCAACATTGAGGGAACAATAAACAACCTCCTAATAACTATCAATGTCTCTAATCACCAATGGTTTTCATAGACTCAGCTTTAGTTTTCTAATGAAGTGATTCACCATGCTTTTGGTGTTCCTGTCAAAGCCAAAGGTGTACCTTGAATGCCTTGTGAACTTTCCTTCATACACCTCGATTATATCATCATCCTTCTACTTGAGTCTGGGGAACTCTATTTCCATATTGAGATGGAGGGTTCGGGGAAAATATTTATTGAAAACATTCTCTTTAATTCCTCCCAATCCATGTAATCGATTTCTACCTATGGAAATGTATTCTTGATCAGTGTCCTCCACTAATCACCTTCCCCCTCAACGCGATAGACTACAAGTATGACTTTATCTTTTTATAAGCACTGGAGGGAAGATAATATATTTTCAATGGTGTTAATACACTCTTCCAA
Source organism: Viscum album (assembly GCA_963277665.1). NCBI lineage: Eukaryota > Viridiplantae > Streptophyta > Magnoliopsida > Santalales > Viscaceae > Viscum > Viscum album. Next base: position 734,350,080 of record OY728155.1, read on the forward strand.
ATGGAGGGGATCAGAAGATCTACTAAACATGGTAGGATTTTTTCCACATTAATTATTTAATGTCACCTTACTCTTTCTATGAAGGATGATATTGTTGCACCAGATTCAATTTATTATTTATAAATTGATCCCACTGAGATAGTACATTCATAGTGTGTTCATTTCATGTTCCCATCATATCAAAAATATCATTAGGAAGACTTTGACATTCCCAATCACATTGATTGTTGGCACATTTTATCAATTTACCAACATTAATAGAGAAAATAATGTATAAGTAGAGATCTTGAATATTTATCTATTGATAATTAAAAGAAAACTTTAAACATAAGATGATAAAATTTTCAAGGAGAAGTATATCTTAACTTGTTATTCCATATGTTTTAATCTAGGTTATAATTAATCAATTTCTTAACTTATATACTAATGGGAATTTTATTCATTCCCTTAGTAATGTTTTGTACCAAGATCATGAATTTACCAAATTATATCCCATAGGAGTTTCAAACCAAGAGTGCAGAAAGCCCTATTGTTGTGCACCAGTTATCATTAAACTCTGGATGAATGCAGGGTTTTTGGGTTTTACCCATAGATAAATATATTCCATAGATACCTCTACCTATTTTTATATATACATGGATGTATTTTCTTGATAAACCACTTACTCAATACTTAACAAAATTTAGTTGTTTTTTCTTATATTTGATCTCATATTTAAGGTTCTTCATAAAGTGGTCTATTCCTAATCTCAAAAAATAACTCAACAATCCTCTGATACCAACTATAGAGACCCTAGCCTTTTACAAATAACATTACATTATTTTAAGTGTAATTATATATTAGAGTGAATCCCAATGGTCTTAATGTATAATGTCTTGGAATACTAGGTACATTAAACTAAAAATATGGATCTAATTAAAACATTTCTTTATTTAATCTTCAAATTGGGATCCTAACTTCCATTGTGCCCAAAAATCATCATAGGGTACCTTGGGGTACATATGAACAATGTGATGAGCTAAATATCCTATTGAGGTAATAACTATAAGAACAAAGAATTAGGAGATGGTATAGATGGCATAACACGATGATATAAAAGGGAATGTAACATATGTAATCATAACATATAAACAAGGAATCATTTAAACATGGAGTCATAGTAATGTAGAAGAAACATAAAACATGACATTAACACGAGTCAAGGTTAACCACCAAGACCACTTCACATTGTATCACAAGCTAAGGCTAAAAGCCAAGACCAACACACATTGTAGCACAAGAAAAGGATAACTGCCAAGACCGTCACACATAACGTGTCATGAGACTCAACATTAACGAATGAATTGGAGAACTATCTAGGTTCACTCATCTTATATTTTCATAAATATGTTTTCCATGTAAATAATCATACATAATCAATATTGCATAAACTTATGGGTTACCCATGGAATGAATTGGGTACCATAATCAGGTCATGAATCATAACAAATGGGCGTATCATAAAAGCATCAATGTAAGAATGGAACAAAAATATACATCAAAATTAATAAGGAAAAAATAGGCATGTATCATTTAATGTTATGTCAAGTAGAAGTGACAACATGTAAGAAATTTATTTATGAAATATTAGCATTAAAACATTTTTGTGCGATTTTATGTAAAACATTATAGCGCCTTTGAAATAGAAATGGAAAAAATAATATATATAAAACTAAAAGTAAACTAAGAATGTTTAAATAATAAAATTTCTAATTTTAAAAATAAAATTTGGGATTAAAATAGAATATAGAGTTCACTTCAAATTAGGAAATTATTCAAGACATTCCTTCAAAACAGGTTTTCTTATCAGGATGTATTGTGGAGTGAATCACTTAAAAACAGGTATATCCCTGAAAGTGGATGAAGAAAGAGTCTTTATATTTGAATTTGGTACAAGTATAAAATACTTTTAAGATTCATATCAAAATATAAGATAACATAATTTTGGTTGAAGGATGATAAGGAAACTGAAGGAACAAAGGATGTTCAGGTTGCATTACTTACAGATTGTCGACATGGAATCATATGTACTTAATAGGTAATAATGAGAGAGAAAGGGGTTTCTCATCACTTATAAATAATGAGGGGATTATAAGTGAGGTTATTAATCACACACCATAATTAGTTATTACATGTAAAAGGGTATAACATAGAGGACATTCTTCAATAAAAGTGAAATAGATAGGATCCCTAACCTTAAGTCCAATGGTTTTCTTCATTTGGTCATAATTAACTAAATAGTCAAATTGGGTTCATTAATTAATAATCTAAGAACAGATTTTATATGTAAATAATTTATTATAATATTTTTGAGTTCATTCATAACCTTTATGACTGGTTATGAGGTTCAATTTCATTGTTTAGGTCGGTTTACTTCGTTGGTTTTAATGATCAGTTCAATTATATTCTTATTCAGATACAAATTTATGATTAGAGTGGTTGTACAAAATTGAAGTTATATGAATTTAGGGAAAATACATCAGATGAAACGGTTATAAAATTCATTTGGTTATTTGGAGTAATGGTACATCTTAATATAAAATAGTAATGATAAATGCTTGGATTAATTTGGGGATTTTTCTCATAATCAATTTATTCTGTCTTATTATTTTACATCATGTGTGAAAAAATATTCTTTAACAACACATAAGATAATATACATATTTAATAGTCGAGTTAAACCATAAAAATTGGTTCATGAAAAGAATTGACAATGGTAATGAAATTTAATACCCATCGTCTTTTATAGTTGTAAATTAACACATCTAGGATGGTGTATTTACTACTCGTATAAATGAAGAGTAATGGAGAGATGATAATAAATTATTATATTATCAAAAAAATATTTCAGTACATGTATGGTACTGGTATTTTCATATCATTTTAAAGAGGATCGAAAAGGATAGAGAAAGACAACCAGTGAACTTGAAAAGAAAGTAAAATAATTGAAAAGAGGAATTTACATTCGGAATCAATATCCCTTGAGAACCACTTAGGGGGGAGGATTTGGTCATTTTAAGAGACTAAGTGCTGTCAGACATGGAGGATAATCTTGGGGATTGATTTGGGCAGAATTTTGGCAATTCACAAGGCTTGATAGGAGTGAATAGAAGAGGTAATGAGAGGTATTTATAGTGGAGGATAGGAGGGTTTTCATAATATTTAATTCCTTAGATTGTTAATTTCACTCAAGACAAGAATTATTGATGATTACATTTATAGAAATAGTAATAAGTGCGTGTGGGTTATAAAAAATTGGCCTTACATCATCATAACAACAAAAATGACCCTATAAATCATGTATTTAGCTTAATTTTAAAAATGTTGTATTTCACTATTCTCCAAAAATTAAGGTATTTTAGAAAAATCCAAAAAATTCACCATAAACATTTTTCAACCTGTAGAATAAAAAAATGAACTCTTTTTTTAAAAATAATTTTCTAAATATAAATAATTATATTTGGAATTAAAATCGTAATTTACTTGAAAAATTTAGATCTTAAAACTATAAATGGTTTTATAATGTTTTCAGAAATTACCTAAGCTCATAAAAAATTGACTTTATATCCGTAGACAAAAAATTTATAATTTATGAACACCTTTTAGGAAAATAAAAATTCATTAAAGTTAAATAATTTATTTTAATTAATTATTTATGACATATAAAAATACCAATACTTTTACTGTTGTCATATTATCACTTATAAGATGGATAAATTTTATTTATACATTCATGGGTGAGGATACTATTCTTTTTTATAATTTAGTATTCATAAGGGTCATAGCACTATTCATGAGAGTAAAATTAATATTCATAGGTGCCATTTAGCATTCAAAAAAAATTATGATTTTTTTATCAGACTCAAAACATCTTACCGATCGCAACCATGTAGATCATATTTTTGAAATTCAAAACACAGAAGTGTCTATATAATGTTTAAAGGTAACATAGTACTTAGTAGTTCATTGTGTGGTGATTTCTTGTGATTATATGAAATAATTATAGGAAGGGAATTTCCATTGATAAAACATTGGTTCATTACAGAAACTAGCCATTCCCTCTCTAAATCTCTAATGTTATACATTGTTTTAGATAAATTTATTTTTTTTTATTTCAATTGTGATCTCATCTAGTGACAGACCAGGTTTTCCAAATAAAAAATACAATATTATTCTTTTTTATAATTCTAAAATATTAATATCTCTTCCAAAATTTCTTCTTAAATTAAAATTTTAATGAATTTAACAAAATTAGAGTATATAATGTCACAGAACTCAAATATAAGATAAAATAAATAAAAAAATGTATCTATGAAATGAATCCATAAAATATAACTACACATTAAATCATGATTGTGACCAATATAATATCAAAATTATCACAATTGAAATAATTTTAACCCCTCTTCATATTCCATTATCTAATAATAAATTAATTATATATATGGGAAGAAATTTTTATATTTACATAAGAAAATTTATTGAACCCCTAAATTACAATATACCTAAATCCAATAATTTATTTTACTTTCCCCATTTTAAAATTAAAATTCATCTCCTTAAATAAATTAATATTTAATAATTTATTATTAATTTGAATTGAAAAAATTTTATACATAACATTAATTAATTTATGTGGTCATACATTATGATAAGTCATTGTTATTCTTGAAATACCCCAAACAGAACCCATTATTTCATAATCATTCAAAATATAATTAAATTATTTAGAAATAAAAGATACCAAGATAAAACTATTGAATCATTGACAAAACACAAGGAAACAGACCCCATTATTTAATCCCTAATACAGAACAAACATTCCTCAATGAATGTCCACTCTCCCAACCATGAACCATTGTTTGTAATGAAAAAAAATACATTTAAGTATAAAAAAATAATTGTCCTATAATGTGGATCTTTCAAACAAGGTAATTCATTGATATTTTGGATAAAAGAATTAAACACATTTATAATAAGTATATCAAGAGAAATAATACCAACCACAAAAATACTGTATCATTTGAAATGTTACGTTTATATATTCATAACATTTAAAAGTTATCTACGGTTTTTTCGAAAAGGGAATCATTCTTATTTTCTTCTCATGAAATTTTCATGAATGAAAGTGAAATGGTTGGTATATAGCCCTCTTTAGAATTTGAAAAATATATAAATGTTTAATAAATTAGGGTAAAACAACTAATAACATGATATTCCAAAAAAAACCGGTTACTCAAATGATGACTCATGTGCATTGTAATTCCATTGATATGAATTATCACTACTCCACAAAAAGATTTCGTCAAATTGATACACTCATAATTATATTAAAAAATGAAATCCCAAATAATAATAATTGAATCTCATAATCCATGAATGTAAAAAAATAGTATCATTAGATTCAATAGTGTTTTATTTCTCAATGATCAAAAATTAATAAATTCTATGTGGGCCATGGAAATTTTCAAAAAAATGCAAAAATTGAATTAAACATATTAGGGGGAAATAATTCTTTAACAAACTACTCCCTTTCTAGAATATGATTTATTTCACCTCATTTACTTTTGTTCCTTTATTATGACCATAGACTTAAAAATAAAAATAAAAGTGAAATTATAAAACCCACAAACATTTAAGCTCAAAATTATATTTGGATCAAAACTATATTGTAAAATTGTTTCCTAAAAATGAATTAAAAATAACTGCCATACCTCTGATAAATACCTTCTATTAGGAAAAATTGTTCCACCATTCCTAGTTTATTATGTTATAGTTGTACAAAGTTGTGTGATCTGGTATATTTAAATATGAGTGATGGTATAATTCTAATGGTTTAGCTACTCTTTTCCTTATTTAAAACATTGTCATTCTATTTAATGAAATATCCCTAAAACATAACTACTCCAATGATTATATAATAAGCTTTTATGACTTCACTTATGGTTTCACATCATCCTTTTTCTACTTATCTTGGATGTAGTAATTTAATTAATGTGTAATACAATTCATTTCTAGAATATATTTCCTTTTTATTATTACTGTTTTAATGTTTGTGTTGGAATTTCTTATTGACTAATAATTACATCCAATTCTAGATGTTCATCATACATGGTTTTCATTATGTTATTAAATTTTTTTGTAAATTTATCCAATTCTCTTGTAATTTTCCTCTGAGTATAGAATTTGAAACCATAATATCAATAGTGGTTGGTATGTCATGAATAAAAATTTCAAATTTATTTGTAGCAGTAGAATCACGAAATGGTGTATCAATGGGATTAAATTGTCATCCCTCGTATCTTTTATATTTCACATATTGGTTTGTTTCATTGTGATGTTACTCCTTAGAGTATTCACTCCAATCATTATACTCCTTTTCCATGATCCACAAATGTTTAAACTCCTCCTTGAAAGCGTCCTTATTTAATTTAATGATCCACTCACCCGAGCATGGGATAGGATATGGAAGCCATGATTTAGTATTTTTTCATATATTTTTATTTGGAATGTATTTTTGAGTGATTGTTTTGTGATAGATTTTATATTTCATATCTCAAGAAAGTTTTGTCTTTTATTTAGTTTTAAATGTTCACAAACTACTATGGGGTAAAATGAATCAATTAAAAAAGTTCTACAATAAATTCTAGGAATGAGAAAATGAACAGTAGGCAAAGTCATTCCTTACTATCAAATTCGAGAATTTCTTAACCATGTTCCTTGAAAATTTGACCATAAACCTGGTATAGAAAAAGGCATCATTACATCCATTTTAAATTATTATTTATATAATAAAATAGCAGAGACACCCATCCACAATATACATGTTATTATAGAAATGAAATCACTAAATTCAATACCAAATATACATGGTGGGAAAGAACTCAAACTCAAAAGATATAACATATATCATAAATGATGGTATGAAACTAACTTCTCTATAAAACTACCAAGTGATATTAATGTACCTATATGATGAAAATACATGATCATGAAATATTAAACATTCTATATATGTTGATACTCATGATGTTTTTTTCTGATCAAGTGCATGTAAAATCATTTTTTGGGTTGATAGTATCCAATTGTCAATCCTATATTTTTTCATTATTAATTTCATTGGGTCATATACAAATCCGATAATACAAATCTACGTTTAAAATTGACTGTATCATCAAAATGGTCATGGGGGTGATAACAAACAAATTAATAAAATAATATATCATGGAACATAATTTTTTATTCTCTTGTAGATCAAAAATAGAAATTGAAAGAATGAAATAATGAAAAACACACATTAAGATATCATATAATGAATCCTACCTCAAATAGAACAATCCACTTCATTACATTATCAAATCACAAAAATAACTATCCTAGGCTATCCATGATATGATTGAAGGAAAATAAAAATATCAAAAACCTTGATGAGAACTCAAGTCGTGGACCCCCACTGATGTAATTGAAGTAGAACTCATGGATTTAAGACATCTAAACAATAATTCTCCTACTAATGGAAAAATTACTTCCATAAATCTAATTAAATCTTAAATTTAATTTCTAGTGATGTTCTTATGAATATATTTTTATTCATTTTAATTAGACTCCAATTTTATAATATACTATGAAAAAACTCTGAGGAATTCCATGCTTCATATAAAAAAGAGACATACACAAATGTATGAATCATAGCCTTAATGAAATTCAATATCACATTGTATATTTCACTCCCACAACATAAAAATGAAATAATGATAATTTTATCTCTAATACTGGGATAAAACTCATTAAAAGTACTATATATATGAAATTATAAACTTATATGATTGTTGAAGAAATCTCATATCTATATGATCAACTCAAACTTGGTGTGGTATTGAACATACCTATATCACACCTCATCATGAAAGCAAGAAACATAAGTACCACTGACTCAAAAAAACCCTCATCATTTTCTAATCAGAATTTATAAATAATCCTAGAATATAATTCTATAATATTGGTATAAAAGTTTCAAACATCATCATGTATTAGTTATGTCAATAAAAATGATATAATTTTATTCTATTAATTATTATGATATTAATTTTTATACAAACATACATCCATCCCAAAATCCTCACATTATGATCAATAGTACCTAAAACCAGAATGTTTATAAATTTTAACAGATCATCATTTTATCATATGATGTTCCTTGTTAAACATAAAAATTCATAATGTTTCACCAATCATTGTAGGAAGTGTTTCATGATTGTAGGGAGTGTTTCATGAACTAACACACAAACACTAATTCCTTGAATAATATTTATAACCTAAATACCATACCGATCTGAATTTTCAAGGGAATGTCTTATGTATTTCATTCATTCCTCATCTTAGAGGGAAAATCCAATCCGTTATGGCATCCACGGAATATTTCCATCAATAACTGTTTGTTTCATGATTCCTTTATCTGGAAACAATTTTGGTCACACATTATTATTACATGGTAGAAATATAAACTATCATTATTAATGTGATAATACGCACAGTGGTAAGTGATGATATTATAAAAAATGAAACATAATTACTGATTTTTTTATTATTACATTTACTCCACTTAAACATGTTTCATATACATGAATAACATAGGATAGAACACATTTTTTTTCAACACATGGTATTAGTGAATCATTAATTTTTATATAAAAATACACATATCGTCAAGAAACATTATCCCATATCTAGGTATCCAATACATGAACTCTCTAATATCTTAAAACCATGTATTTTTCATACCCATAAAATTTTCCCTTCATATGTGATCTCTAGGATATATTAGCATAAATTTTTCACCAACAAAACAAATATATTTTTTATTGAATATAAATATATTTCATTCTTTTTTACAAAATTTATTTTGGAATGCCTAGAAATTTATAGACAATGAAATATATTTTCATTAAGGAAATGAAATCATATATTCAATTTAAAAAATAAAATAATAATATTACATTTATTCAAGAAATAAATACATTAAAAAATGTTAGACATATGGAATGTGATTCATAATTGAGAATTTAAGAAAATGAATGTTCATACACTAATAAATTAGTAATGATATAGTCCTAAAATCATCTTATATGTACCATAGATCTACGATCATACTCAAACAATATTTATTGTTCTTTATTAACATGTGATGAAAATAATAACTTGTTGGAATGGTGGGTTGAGTAACAAAATTAAATATTGTAGTCACATAAATTGATCTTACTACTACAAAACACCAACTTCCATGTGAATGGGAAATATATATTATATAGAAAAAAACACTAAGATAAAATTCATTAAATAATGCATTAATATCCATTACTCACTAAATAATGTATTCCATTATAGAACCATAATAACTCACATCACATTATATTATATTTTTTGTGTGGGTTCATAACAAAAAATACAAAAATATTATGCTATAATAGAAAATGTAGCCCATAAAATGTCACAAAGAATTGAAAACCAATACACTTGATTGAATTTAGAAATTTTTATAACTAATAAGATTAATTGAAAATGAAATATAGAATTGCAATGATTCGTAATATGTATCTATTGAATAATGTTGAAACTGATCCTCCCCACTTTTGATTGGTAGTTACATAATAAAAAAATTGTAAGATAAAACAATTATCTCATATTTCATACGGCATAAAAAATTTATACCCAATGATTCACTTTGTATGACCACCATATCACACAAAAACATCTCCTCTTTTTCTAAAATCTTGTATAAGTAACTCATATTTGACTAGTCAGTACTAAAAACAAACATATGTGTGAGAAAATAATATATACTTGTTTTTTAATCATCTAAAATGATCCTAAATTATTGTGATATAATAACTATAAACACCCAAGTGAATCACCATTTATATAAAATATTTTTTGTCTTGTGATAATGTAATCAAATAAGATGGTTTATAATAAATGATCACCAACCTACGAATGTACATGAGAACGAAAGTAAACACATATATATCATCCTCATCCTCTAACATAGATTAGTGGGAGAAAAGATAGTAAATAATTGGAAATCAGTATTTATCCCTAACCAAAAAATCTAAATTTGATTATGAGAATCAAAACAATAGGATATTATCTATGCCTATATTTCCATACAATTTTTAAAAACCTCATAATATAATATCATGTAATTACATGACAATATCAGTCCACATGATCAATTTCCAATTTACCAATCACTGGAAAATTCAGACATAATATATATGGAATCACATATCCCCCTCTAATTTCCCTATATTAATTATCATATAATAATTTCATGATAGAACATTTCACTAGTGCAGAAAAAAAATTTTAACGTCACCATTTTTACGTTGGTTATATATAACCGACGTGAAAATTTGTGATATGTGGTTTTTTTAAGTCAGTTATTTTAATAACCGACGTAAAAAATGAGGTAAATAATGACTTTTTTACGTCGGTTATTTCATAACCGACGTAATAAAGTGGCAGCTGAGGCATTTTTGACATCGTTTATTTGATAAACGACGTAAAAACCCAACCCGCAAATTTTTTTAAATTATTTATATTATAACTGATGTAAAAAAGAAACACATGGTAGTTTTTACATCGGTTATTTTATAACCAACGTAAAAACTGTAGTTTCAGATGTTTTTTTACATCAGTTATAGAATAACCGACGTAAAAAATCAACATGCGACTATTTTTATGTCGGTTATAAAATAACCGTCGTAAAAATGTGGTATCTGATATATTTATAATTTCAGTTATTATAATTTCCGACGTTATAAATGTAATAAAAAAATTTATAACATCGGTTATTAAATAACCGAAATTATAAAACATTTAAAAAATTTATCATGCCCCATGAATTGTATTTTCGGATTTTTCGATCGACAGACCTGCGACTCGTCTCCCTTGCATGGAAAACCTAGAATAGACTCTTCAATCTCATTTCGTTTAATTCATTTTTTCCATCATCGTTTATCATATTTAATCTCCTCGGATATATCATCTCCACTCGCAACACTCAGGTAAGCCTCCCATGACTTTATTTCGTTCGTTTTTTTCGGATAGTCTATATTTAAATTTTGTGATTTGTTTGTTTAAACAAGGTAAGATTCTTCAATTTTAAACCCTCATACCTCGTTTTGCTTCATCATCTTATTTATTATCACCAGATCTATTAGATCGACTCGCAATATTAATGTAAGCCTCACCTAATTCTATTTAGTTTGTTTTTGTTTCACGGATTCCCTACATTTACGGTAATATTTATTGTCATTGACAACTAATGATTTCATTCACCTATATTACTGTAATTTATATCTAAACCATTTTGATACACCCATTCCGTGTACCAGTGTGATTTTTTTTATAAGTGTATGTGGTTCTTCATGGTGAAATTTTTGGTTTGGATCCTTGGTTGTTTCTATTTTGGGTATCACTTTTTTTTGTTCCATAAACTATTTACGTCGCTTATTCTCATGGACTATTATAAGTCTTCATATGCTATTAAAACCCGATTTGTTGAACAATAGAGCATTTTAGTCTAGTAAGAGATACAATTCATGGATCTCATTTGGAATAATGGCATGATACCAAAACTAGTAGCTTGAGGTTAAAATTCCATGGTTCTGAGGGGCTATCCAGAGGGTCGGGGGCTATCCAGGGCATTGGGGGTTGTCCAGAGGGTTGAGGGATATCTGGGGTGTGCATGGAGGTGAGGGGGGGGGGGGGAAGTCCTGGTGTGGGTGTGTGGGGGGGGGGGGTCCAAGGGGGTGGGGGTGTCGAAGGGGTGGGGGCTTTCCAAGGGGGTGGGTGGGTGGGGGATGTCCAAGGGGTGGGGGCTTGTCCAGAGGGTTTGGGGGGTTTTCCGGGGGTGGGGGATGTCTATAGGGTTGGGGGTGTCCAGGGGGTGTCCAATGGGGTAGGGGGTGGGGGTGGTGTCCATGAGGGGTGGGGTGTCCAAGGGGGTGGGGGTGCTGTCTAGAGGGGTGGGGGCCTATCCAGGGGTGGGGGTGTCCAAGGGGGTGGTGGTGTCTAGGGGGTGTCCAAGGGGGTGGGGGTGGTGTCTAGAGGGTTCGAGGGGGCTTTCCAGAGGGTTGGTGGGTGTCTAGTGTGTCCATGGAGGTGGGGGTGGCAGTCTAAGGTCGTGGGGGGGGGGGGGTGTCCAAGGGGGTGGGGGTGTCCATGGGGTGGGGGTGGTGTCCTAAGGGGTGGGGGGTTGTCCAAGGGTGTGGTGGTGTCCAGGGGCTGTCCAATGGGGTGGGGTGTGGTGTCCAGGGGGGGTTGTCCAAGGGGTGGTGGTGTCCAGGGGGTGTCCAAGGGGGGGGGGGGGGTGGAGTCCAGGGGGTGGGGGGATGTCCAAGGGGGTGGTGGTGTCCAGGGGGTGGGGGTGGTGTCCAGGGGTGGGGGGTTGTCCAAGGGGGTGGTGGTGTCCAAGGGGGTGGGGGATAAGTGTCAGTTGGGATTGACTATTGCATCGTGGTTTGTGAGATTATGACATGATGATTGTATTGTTTCATGGATATTAGTGTTTCAATATGATTCTATTTGGTTATAAATATTTTGACCAGTCATCGACTATGTGAAAATTATGGGTTATGGGGGAGACCATGTTGTGGTTTTCAAATATGCGTAGTTATCCTGACCTCATTGTATCGTGATTATTGGCTTTACATTGTGATTTTCTCCATCCGAGTTTTTATTTTAAATTTGATTTGATTCTCATGTTTACTCCATTTTCTCCAATTTTTTATCAACCAATAGAGGCCCCATGGTTTTCTTTGATTCCATGGAATTTAAAATAGTTATATCTAACTGTATTTTCTTTTTAAAATCATATTCAAGCATATTTTTTTAAATACTCATAGATTTGTTTTATATTTCAAAATTGTTTTACATTCAAATTTTGATTTTTTTCATGAAAACATATATTTGTATTTTCGTAAAAAAGATGTATAATTTTGAAATTTGTTATAGGTAATAATGAGTCGAAGTTGGATTACGACACATCGAATGAGCAATGAATATGAGGAATGTGTTGATGCCTTTTGGGAATTTTCTAAACAAAATGTTCCATGAAGTGACATTTTTTTAAGTCCATGCCTAAAATGTTTGAATATGAAGAAGTTGAAAAGTAGAGAGTTAAAAGATCCTATGATTTTTTATGGTGTTAATCCGAGTTATAGCCCTTGGATTTTCCATGTTGAAATTGGAAGGAATGTCACTAATGATGATGATTTGCAAGATGGTTCCGATGGAATTGAAGAAATGATTCGCGATATTGCAGCAGAACAAATTGAGATAGAATCTACAGTTGCGCATTTATATGGTGATGATGAAAAACCAATATATCCTGGTTGTACAGATTTTATGGTTTTGTCGGCGGTGTTAAGATTGATTAACCTGAAGGCAAAACATGGATGGAGTGACAGGAGTTTTACAGAGCTGCTACAATTGATGAAAGACATTCTTCAAAAAGATAATGATCTTCCAGATTAAAATTATAAGGCCAAGAAAATATTATGCCTGATGGGATTGGGATGAAAGAAAATACATGTCTGTCCGAATAACTGTATGATATATAGGGAGGAATATGAATTTCTTTCATAGTGTCCTAAATGTGGGACATCATGGTATAAGGTGAAAAAAAATCACAAGCTGATGTAGATATTACAAAGATCCCTTCAAAGGTATTTTGTTATATTCCTATAATTCATCATTTCAAACGTTTATTTGCTAATTCACATGGTGAAAAAAGGTTACAATGGCATGCTGATGAGCTGTTATGTGATGGAAAAATACGTCATCCAGCTGATTGTCCATAATGGAAGAACATTGATGAGAAGTATCCTACATTTGGAAATGAAATTAGAAATCTCATACTAGGGTTGTCCACAGATAGAATGAATCCATACCGGACCCTCAGTAGAACACATAGTTCATGACCTGTTTTATTGTTAATTTATAACCTCTATCCTGATGATTGTATGAAGCAAAAATATGTTATGTTGAATATAATGATCTCTCATCTGAAGAAACCCGATAATGATATTGATGTTTTCTTATCACCGTTGATTAATGATTTGAAACTTTAATGGGACGATGGTATTAGGGTGTATGATTCTTATATAATAGAATATTTTCAACTATATGCAGTGCTTTTGTTCAATATAAATAACTTCCCAGTATATGGAAATTTGTCTAGATATAGTGTTAAAGAGCATAAAGCATGTCCAATTTATGAAAAACAGACGTCATATTGTCAATTTCATCATGGGAGGAAAACAGTGTACATGGGTTATCAAAAGTTTTTTCCTATGGATCACTCTTATAGAATACTAAAAAAGTCATTCAATGGTCTACAATAATTTGATATTGCTCCAAATCCTTTATCCCCTGATTCGTATTTTGAGAGGGTGAAAAACCTTGATGTGACATTAGGAAAGACACATAAATCTGGTAATGATAGACATATTTGGAAGAAAAGGTCAATATTTTTTGAGCTACTATATTAGAGATATCATGAATTTAAACATAATAATGATGTCATGCATGTGGAGAATAATATCTGGGATAGTTTGATTGGAACATTGTTAGATATTAAAGGAAAGACAAAATATGGTTTGAATGCATGATTAGTCTTACTATCAATGGGAATACATTTGGAGTTAGCTCCCACTTCTAATGTAAGACGAACAGTTCTTCCCCCGGCTTGTCATAAATTATCGAAGAGGGAGAAAATTAGCTTTTTTCAGTGTCTTCATGATATCAATGTGCCTCAAGTTTATTCTTCAAATGTAAAAAAATATTACATGAAGTTGATTGGTATGAAATATCATGATGGTCACATCATGGTGCTACAACTTCTACCAGTAGAATTGTGTGGAATATTACCCATCTATGTCATAAAGACTATAATGAAGTTGTTTTATTTTTTCAATTCAAATTGTAATAAGGTTATTGATGTGAATGGTTTGAACATTTTGGAAAAAGGATGCAGGTTTTATACTTTTTCAATTGGAAATGTATTTTCGTCCAACTTTTTTTGATATAATGGTGCATTTAATGATTCATTTGGTTCAAGAAATAAAGCTTTTTGGACCTGTATATCTTCGTTGGATGTATCCTTTTGAAAGGTGTATGAAAATATTGAAGGGGTATGTTAAGAATCCACATCGACCTAAATCCCCCATTATTGAAAAGTATATTTCTAAAGAGGTTGTAGAATTTTGTACGAGCTACTTGGTTGCGGCATAACACATAGGTTTGCCTTAATCTCTCCATGGACAAGTTAATAATGAGGGAAAAGGGGATTCGTGGCTTGAAAGTCAAATCTTTGTCAGCTGAACTAATGAATAAGTTAGAATCATACATCTTGAAAAACATAGTTGATGCTCAATCATATATCACATTGCATATTAATGAGTTGAAACAATGTCATCCAAAGAAGAAAGAAATGTGGATTTTTGAATGACCACAACATAACATTTTTGTCATGGTTTAAAAAGACCTTTCTTGGTAGATCAGATGTATCAGAGGCATTAAAATGGATAGTGGGTGGTCCATGTTTAAATGTGATAACATTGTCCGGTTATGACATTAATGGCTATACATTTCATACGAATTCTCTAGACAATAGAAGTGCAGTTCAAAATAGTGGTGTATTGGGGTTTTTAGAACCAATGCATTTTTCGAGTGCTAAGGAAAAAAACCCAATTTATGCATCAAGTGCATATTGTGGAGTCATTGAAGACATATGGGAGGTGGATTACTTTAAAATTAAAGTTCCTATTTTTAACAGTAAATGGTTTATCGGTAACAATAGTGTTAGACACAATGAATTTGGAATGATAGTTGTTAATCTGAATAGATTGGAAGACACAACTGATTCTTTTATAATGGAAACACATGAAAAAAAATTCTATGTAGTAGATCAATCAGATATGCAGTGGGATGTTGTTTTACAAGGGAAAAAACAATATGTTGGTGAGGATGAACTTGATGAAGATGCTGATTTCTATGATATCCCTACTTCCATGGAAATATTAACAGAACATAATGATGAGCATGTTGAAGACATGGTTTGTAAAATAAGAAACGATCACGACAAAGGAATTTGGGAAAAAATCCATTTGTGCATTCCTAAAATTATAGGTAACATTTATTTATTTCTTGTTTACATATATTATTTTCATAAAATGGTAGATATTATAAGTTTTGTTTTATTAAAACTTGTATTAAAACAAAATAAGTATAAGATTCTGTTTGTTTTATTTTTTTTATTTTACTTTATCATGTTTACCATTACAGTAATTATATATATATTGTTTTAGTTCAGTGACAATTAGTTTACCATGTTTACTAGGTTTACCATGTTTTAATTTTGTTTAGTTTAATTTATCATGTTTACCATTACATAAATTATATATCTATTATTTTTTCAGTGACAATTACTTTACCATGTTTACCATGTTTAGCAGGTGTACCATGTTTCCCATCTTGACTATCTTTACCATCTTTACCATTGTTTAACATGCTTACCATATTAACCATGTTTACTATTACATAACTTAGTACAATTTTCTATTTTTTTATTATAGTAGTATTAAAATATTTGAATTTGAATATTTTTGAACTATTGTTTGTTTTTTTGATTTGAAGGATAATGAAAGATCAATCAGTTGATCAGCCACATGATTCTGGAGATGAGCATATTGGTCATACCTCTGGGTAGGAACATTCACATGCTCCTCTTAATGTTCCCCAATCTTCCTCATGTTCTCCCATTACTACAAAGAGTTCAAGAGTTGGTAAACATGGGTTCACACGTTTACCTAAATTATCACTTGCCCAAACGCAGGATCAGAGGACACTCATTGAGTTTGATGAGGTTGATATTTCTATAGGTCCAAATGAAAAAGATTTTAAGAGTTTTCTATCCACTCAAGGTAAGAGAAAAGTAATAATTTCGTATGATGACTGGAGAAGTGTGGAAAAAGTGATAATCTCTTAGTTGTGGGAGATGATTTTGGTAAGATATTTTTCTATTGTTTTCCAATTCATTAAATGTTTCTAGTATATATAATATGTCTAACCTCTTCTTTATCAGATGACATTTGATATTCCTAACACTGAAGGAGTCCAAATTAAATGTTTATCGATGGCTTATAGGAGTTGGAGGGATTTCAAATGAACCCTCACATCTGATTTCATTTTTGGTCATAAGAGTCATGATAATCTTTATCGTATTTATCCTTTCATAGATATGGACACATGGAGACAGTTTTTTGAAAGTAGAAGGAATGAATCATTTTTTGGTAAGGGAAATGTAAACTTTTATAAGATTTCTTATATAAATGACCTTATTACTGTTTTTTAATGATTTCTTATTCTTAATATACAGAAAACAAGGAAATCTCATCAGGATATCCAATCTAAAAATGTATACCCTCATAGTTTATCTTAGGGACAGTATAAATTATTGGAAGAACAAATGATGGAGGAAAAATTACAGAAACTAAGAGCTGATTCTTCACCCTCTAGAGAGGTGGCACCTCTATCCCCTCCATCTAGACATGAAAAATGTAAGAGAGCTCGGATGGGAAAAAAGGGAAATATCTTTCGGAAGATTCAAGAATCGTAGCTACGAGGATCGTAAGATATCTATTTTATTTATTTATGTTAACTATTTTCATCATATAATTTCAATGATTATAGAAATGTTTAATTAATTAATACAGAATTCTCTTGAGGAGCAGAGCTCACAGGGGGTATTTACAGCTGCTGGGAGGCAAGATATTTTATCTTCAGCATTCGGAAATCCCAAACATCCTGGTCATGTATGAGGATATCCGACAGGTGTATCGGTATGAAAAGTGTTTCCACGTTACTCAACTATTTATATTGAGGGTGTTTATTAAAAAAATTAGAATCCTTGGTGGCTGAAGTTCATAATATTAATGCGACGATGGAGGAAAAGATTAGAGCGTAAGTACAGTCTATGTTTGTAGACATGCAAATACAATTTCAGAATGCAGATCCCACTCCTCCATCTCCCCTTGAAGACCCAATTATTTATCCTCCACCTTCACTAGTATCTCCCACTCCCCCACCTCAGACCGCAGACCCCCTTTTTTATCCTTCTCCTCCACCGCAGCTTCCTACTTATTGCGAGTTGTATGTTGATGATCCTCAACATCATATAGTTTCATATGGATTGGTATATTGTATAGGAGATAGAGTTCATCGTCAACAATTAGAGTTAGATAATTAGAGGGTCACTGTACAAGATATTATTGATAGATCAGCTCGAGTACCATTACATACAGATGAGGGGACGATAGTTGGACGTAGTATCAACCGTTTTTTAATTTGGCCATCCAGGCTTCATCAACTCAATAACATAGATATAGGTATGTTATATCTTCTATTTTAATTTTTTATTAAATTTGTTTTAACATTTTAAAACTAATATATTTTTCTATATATTTTTACAGGAATACTTGAAAGGTAAATAAATATTGTATAGACAACAACAAAGACAAATGGATATGACCTCAAATACAGATTCGAGTGGTTTTGATAGGTTGTCAGGATATTCAAATTTGTTGGTGGATCATTATGAGTTTCCAATGGGAGCTCATGTTTGTGGACGTGTAATAACTGTGTGGATTATGAAAGTTGATATCATGGAGCTTGTTACTGGGGATAAGTTGGGCATCAACGTGGTGCAAATTTTTTCCATGTAAGTCTTAACACCTTTTCCCTACGTTATATTTATTAAAAATGTATACTTACGTCTTTTTGTATTAGGTATCTTTATAAAATTTATGAAAGGAATGATTGGACAGATGTATATGGGTTCATGGACCCGCATTTGATTTCCCCTGAAGCATGTGCATTGGATGAGGAACAAAGAATGGTTTATATTGCTGAAAGACTTGAACAGAATATAGCCACACAATGTTGGATGATGCCTTTTTGTGATAGGTGTGAAACACATCTCTCTCAAAGAGTTCATTATCTTTTAACATAAAAAACAACTAAACTTAAATTTTTTTATCAGTGATCATTGGATGTTAGGGGGTTTTTTTTCAAGGGAGAAGACACTTTATTAGATATGCTCTGTCCATGGTGATGTGCGGGAAAGTTTTATAAAAATGTTGGAAAATTATGTTTCAATTTCTCAATAGTTTTTTATATTATAATTAATTTTAAATTTATCCCATTCATATTATTTTCTAATAGGGGATGGGTCTACATTAGAAAAAACACAAAGAAAAGGAGTGTGAAGATCAAATATGTAAATGTAAAGGTAAATATCAATTTATAATTTGTACTATTTGATTTATTACATTCAAATAATATATTGAATTTACACTCATTAAAAAAGAATTGTCATGAAAAACAAGGCCTCATCGAATGCGGATATTATATGTTAAGATTTTTGTATGAAATAATAACAACTGGGATAGTTGTGAACTTTGACCAAGTACAATTTCCTTTTAAAATTTGACATAATATTTCATTTGATTTATTCATTATACATGTTAACTACTATCCTTTTAATTTGTAGTTATTTGATGACCCTCAACCCCATAGCACTGAAGACGTCAAACACTTACAAGTGGAATGGTCAAATTATTTTACAGGTTTGATTGATTTTTAGTTGTTTGTAGTTTAAAATGTAATTTTGAATACTATCATTGTAATTGTTTATTTGGTAGTCATTTAGGTTTGATTTATTTTTTTTTAAGTTTACATTGTATGTTTTTAGTGTTATATATGTGAATGTTTAATTATTCTATACTTCTTGTTTTGGTCTACTTATGATGGTTTTTCTGGTATGGATTCTGGTCTGGGGGGAGGGGTTCCAAGGGTGTGGGGTGGGGGTGTGATTAATGGGGTGGGGGTATCTTGGGTGTCTATGAGAGTGGGTGGAGGGTATTCTAGGGGGTGGGAGCATTTCCAGGAGGGTGGAAGGGTTTTCCAGGTGAGTGGGGGGCTGTCCAGGGGGTGTCCAGGGGTGTGGGGGTGTCCTGTGGGGTGAGGGGGGTTTCTAGGGGTGTGAGAGGGCTTTCCAGTTGGGGGGGGGGGGGTCCCGGGTTTCCATGTGGATTCGGGGGGGTAGTCCAGGGGGTGGGAGAGGAGGCGTCGTTATCCCTCAGGGGGATTAACGCCGCTAGATGGTACTCATCACTCCCACCTGTGAAACATTTTGAGATCTCAAGCTTCGCATATGGGAGTGATGAGTACCTTCCAGTGGAATGCCCCCTAGGGATGTCGGCGCCTCCTCTCCCAACACCAGCTGTCCAGGGGCTGTCCAGTGGGTGGGGGTAGTTCAGGGGTGTACAGGGGGTGGGGGTAGTCCAGGGGTGTACCTGGGGTGGTGGGGCATTCCATGGGTGTAGGGGGGTGTCAAGGAGGGTGGGGGTTGTCCAGGGGGTGGGGGTAGTCTAGGGGTGTGGGGGGTTTGGTGGGGGCTATACAGTGGGGTGAGGGGGTTCTAGTCTGTTTTTGGTAACTTTTTGGTCTGTTTTTGGGGGTGTGGGAGGGATTTCTAGGGGCTGGGAGTAATGTCCAGGGGGTGGGGGGATGTCCAGGGGTGGTGGTGATGTCCAGGGGTGTGGTGGTGTCCATTGGTGTGGGGGTTGTCCAGGGGTGTTGGGGGATGTCTAGGGGTGGGGGCAGTCCAGGGGTGTGGGGGTGTACTGGGGGCTGTCCAGTGGGTTGAGGGGGTTCTGGTCTGTTTTTGGTAACTTTTTGGTCTATTTCAGGGGTGTGGGGTGTTGTCTAGGGGTGTGGTAGTGTCGTCCGGGGGGTGGGTGTATACATGAGGGTGGGGGATGTCCAGGGGTGGTGGTGATGTCCAAGGGTATGGGGGTGTCCAGGGCATGGGGGGTTGTCCAGGAGTGTTGGGTGTTGTCCAGGGGGTGGGGTTAGTCCAGGGGTGTGGGGGTGTGGTGGTGGCTGTCCAGTGGGGTGAGGGGGTTCTGATCTATTTTTGGTAACTTCTTGGTTTGTTTCAAGGGTGTGAGAGGGCTATCCAGGGGTGTGGGAGTGTTTCCCAGGGGGTGGGGGGTATACAAGAGGGTGGGGGGATATCCAGGGTGGTGGTGATGTCCAGGGGTGTGGGGGGTGTCCAGGGGTGTGGTGGGGGTACTCTAGTGGGGTGAGGGGATTGTGCTCTGTTTTTGGTAACTTATTGGACCTGTTTCAAGGGTGTGGGAGGGCTTTCCAGGGGTGTATGAGTGTTGTCCAGGGGGTGGGGGTATACGTGAGGTTGGGGGATTGTCCAGGGGTGTAGGGGGCTACCCATGGGGTGGTGGGGATGGTGGGGATTTACAGGGGTGTTTGGGGCTATCCTGGGGGTCGGGGGGCAGTCCAGCGGTGTGGGGGGTGTCCAGGGGTCTGGTGGGGGTTGTCCAGTGGAGTGAGGGGGGCTATCCAGGGGTGTGGTGGGAGGATATCTTGTGGGGTAAGAGGCCCTATCCAGGGGGTGGGGGGGATGTCCAGTGGGGTATGTTTCAAATGTTGTCAATGTAAATGCTTAATTTTTCTTTGGTTCTTGTTTTGGTCTACTTCTGTTTTTCTGGTACGAATTCTTGGTTTGGTTTCTGGTTTTTTCCGGGGAGAGAAGTGGAATGCATTCAATTTTTTTAAAAAAATGGTTTATCACATCGGTTATTTAATAACCGACCTGATAAACACCCCCTCACACTAGTTTATCAGGTCGGTTATTTAATAACTGACATGATAAACCATTTTCCAGGTGTTTATGACATCAGTTATTTAATAACCAACGTGATAAACACCCACCCCCACTGGTTTATCATGTCGGTTATTAAATAACCAACGTGATAAACCCTCCCCTGGTTTATCTCGTCAATTATATAATAACCGACGTGATAAACCATTTTCCATGCTTTTATCATGTTAGTTAGTTATTAACCGACGTGATAAACACCCCCCACATTGGTTTATCATGTGGGTTATTACATAACCAAAATGATAAACCCACCCCCCATGTTTATCACGTCGGTTATTTAACAACTTACATGATAAATACCACGATGTTATGTTTTATACGTTGTTTTTTAAATAACCGACGTAAAAAACAATATCCATAACATCGTCCGTATTATAGGTCGGCTATAAACCAATGTAAAAAAATATAAATTAACCGACCTAAATGATGTTTTTTGCACTAGTGTTGTCAATTTATGAATTTGTATACTTAACTATGCCATTATAGCATTTACATTAATATTATTATTATTGAACCATATCAAGTCAAAGTATAAGTGGGACATTCATACATCATTATAATAATAAATTTCAAGCATCATGTCTAGAAATTATTAATTATAAATGACTAGGATCATAATATTAATATTTTTTCTCATTTACATTGTTTCAAATCATCCATTTGATAAACATAACATCTCTAATGGAATAAAATTTCATCCTTAATGGTTAAAGAATATTCCTTTAACCAATAAAAATAATCAAGATGCCACTAATAATTTGAATTTAAATTTCAAAAAATGTATCTTTTGACTTGTTAAAAAAATGTTAATAGATTTTATTTTTCATATGTAGAAAAATCTATTTCTAAAAGAAATGTACATCACTAATGAAAGTATTTCATGAAATTTTCAACCAAAGAAAATTTTCACCACATCATTAAGGTCCCCCTTTGGGGAATATTATTAATTTTTGTTTATCAAAATTAAACCAAAAATTTTAAAAAGGATTTAACATTCAGCCTGATTAATGAAGAGTCTTATATCATTTATCATGACCAATTTAGACCACCCATGCATTCTTAATGATGTTTCCTTTCCAAGTGTTCCTTATGGAACCTTAGTTTTAAATATGCAAACACCAAACACTACCATGCCATATCCATCATGAATTTATTCTTTTAGTTTCACATAATATTGGGTGGTTTAACTAATAGGGATCACCACTATATATTAATCTTTCTGTGATGGACACAAAACCACATTGAGGTAGATATAGTAAAATTAAATTGATATTTAAGTAGGGACCATGTTTTATCATTATGCTTTAGTCATGGTGTACACATCCCTATTTCCATACTCTGATCATATACCACCTAAATATCAGAGGTTTTTTTATGGCCCCATCAATATCTATTGTCTTATATGTTGTTTTACATGTAGACATCTTTTTTTTTCACCAAATGTTTTATAGGTGATTCTTATCATCTGATGAATCTCATAATGGTTTGTTCAAAACCATCAATCATGAAATAAATCCATAAAATAATAGAGTATTTATAACCTTAAAAAACATAGCTATTCTATATGATGAGATTAACTTTCAAATTATTTTTTTATAGTCATGATAAATAAGCATAATTTTGTTCTGATTTTTTATATATAATTATCAATATGTATCATTATTTACTAAAGTTACTCTAAATTTTATCATTATTTGAATCAAAAATCATTCAAAAATATCCTTAATGTATAATCATTTAATTTCAGAAATGATATATTAGTCGACAATTTTCAATATTGAGAATCAAAATATATCATAAATTAACCATATATTTCATCTTTGTACCTTCACTTATTATAATGTTGTTTGAGAGTACCCAATATCTCTCTGTGAATAATCTCAACAAATTTAGCGCAATGATGTTAATAAATGTTAATTTTTTCTAACTATTTAATTAATATATTACATGAGGTTAGTATTAAGAAACAATGAATATTATAAAATAATAATAATTTATAATTGAATGATAATAATTATTACCTCTAGATTATAGATCAATGGGCCATACCACGTTTCCACAAATCCATGGCTGATAAAAAATTATCTCTAGCCTTTTAGTGGCCTCCTTTAGAAATATGTTTATGAATACAGTTCTCATTAAATGGTTCTTGAAATTATTATAACATAAATATATTTTACAATAAAACTATATTATAGTAAAATAAAATATTTATTTGAAATCCTTCCATAGGCATATATAAAATTATTATTTCTCATAAATTAAAAAACTATAAATATCCCAATATAGAATCAATAAGGATATCTATTTAAAAAATAATCATTTAAGAGATCATTATAGTTTCACACTTTTTTTAAAAAACTATCATATTAATTCAAAACAACTCTTACATCTTAAAAAACTATGAAACATAATTAGTTTCATACATATTTGTGTCTAAAAATTGAGTGCAATTAAATATAATCATAAATGATTAGAATAAAATAAGCCATTTAATATTCTAATCCATACACTCTATTCACTACATATTCTGATACCCATAAGGGAAAATATTTTTAAAAACACAACATAGTTCTTATATCAAGTAAAAAAATTATTATGTTATTATAAAACTATCATTATAGATAATTTTAAAGTAGAACAATAGTCATATTTCTAGTACATAATATATTAATATCAAAAGTATCCAATAGTATTACATATATCTTTCCTTAAATTTTACTTTGATGAATAAAAAATACCAAAATAGATATATTTATACAATATCTATTCCCATTAAACATTTATTTTCTAAAATTAATACAATCATCATCCACTTTTTATTTAGTTAGAGAAAAATATGTTATTTGAAACATGTTGAAGTGTACTATATATTAATATAAAATCATAGTGGAAAAAATAAGGATGTAAAAAATATCTAATTATAGAATAATTAATTTTACCAATTATGATAAAATAATCTTCCTATAATACCCAAATAATTATACCATCATCATTACAATTATGATTTATATAAGTTAATATATTCATACAGAAAATCTAAAACACATCAGTTCTTCAGGGTAACATACTCTCAGAGAATATAGAAATTCACAAGCCATGACGAATATATAATATATAAATACCCAAATAAATAAACATAAAACAACAAGTGATAATTTTAAAAGGATTTATTAATTATACAAAATAATTACATATACCCATAGCTCTAGTAGATATCTTCATATTATTTAAATCCACATAGACATGGAATAAAAAACTAATATTCTAAACAAAAATATTAGGCACATTACATGTAGAAAATTTATCATTTAATAATGGAATAAATGGAGAAATAAATCAAATTTAAATTGATAATGAATCATAATAAACATATCAATGGGGAAACTAAATCTATTACTCCAACCCTACAGTCCCTTCATTAAAAAATAAATGGTTTTCAATATATTTTTGACAATCTCATATCTGAACTTTCCTCATAACAGTTAAGGTAATAAATTATTAATGAATTGATATATTGTTATATAAAATCACATTAATGTTACTAATATATAATAAAAATATTAAAAACTCTACTACCTGAATATTTTACCCTTTTGGATACTTCATTTAATTTATTGATTAATTCTTATATTCATATCTAGATAAAAAAAATAGCTGACCTATTTTTCACAATTAATAAATAATAATAATTTACATCAACAAAAAATCACATATCATTTGAAATTCCATTGTAAGAAATTTCTTAATAGTTAAAATAAACACCAAAAAGTCCAAAATTCCTATATAATGTCACATAATGAATCATAAAAAATATTTATATATTTTTTTAATTAGCTAATAATTTAAATATGAATTGATTATAATAAAGGGTTAGTTTATTTTTAATTCCATATTAATTTTATAGGATAATATAATCAATATTATATTTTCCACGAGATTAAAAAGATTGATCATTGAAATGAAAAGAGACATCGTATTCCAATACAATGAAGTGAATGAATAATTCTTGATATAAATATTGGTTATGTGCCATATCTAAATAGTTTTTTTGAAATGGAATGGTTTATACCACATAAATTATATATTATTATGATTATTAAAATATTCATATATAGTTAGTTATATTATTTCATTATTTTTTTTTAATGTTTAAAAAAACTCTACATTTCATGGATAATCATTCATATGTGAAAGAATATTTTATTCATACATCACTTAAATCATTAATGTCTAAAAAAACTATATAATTTTATTTTACCATTTACCTCATATAAATATATACACCAGATAATACATGTTACACTTATCTTGGCACATTTTTGTTGTTCATTTTAATCAGTCAATGTAGTGAAAAAAAACATCACTAGTATACACCCAAAATAAGAGTAATAAATATATGAATTAATTTTTTTCAAAATATCATCACATTTTTATAAATTAAAATTAATTTATTTCATTATAATCATTGATTATATTTAGAAAAACAATATTTTTTCCAAAATGTTTTTCTGAAAAAATTATATAATGATCTAATAAAGTAAATATTTATATTTAGTAATAGAAACTATTAATGAGTGCTAATATTTTAAAATAATACTCCTACATACATTATCCTTTGAAAAAAAATGATTTATAGTTTTTTGGACCCATATCATAATAACTAAATCATTACTCTTCTCTTGAGGTTAGTGAACACAATCGAACCTTCAATTGTTTAAGGGTTCATATGTTGGTATCTTCAAGAAGGGGAATGTTGCGCTTGTTAATTCTGACCCGACAGTGGTCTTGGAGTGACATGAAATGGGGGCTCACTTGATAATAGCTCGCCTCATCCATCCCAAGGGGACCGAGCCATGGAAGACTGATTTCTTGATAAAATGCTTGTATGATATTTGGGGCTTCACAACATGAAAGTGTATGTCACTGGGGCACATGTTTTTCACCTGCTATTGTCTACTAAGGAGCTCAAGAAGAGGGCTTGGGGATATGGCTCAATCCATTTTAGGCCAAGGGCTCTACACATTCAGGAATGAGACCTCATATTCAATCCCCTTGAAATTGGTAATTCTTCAACTCAGGTATGGGTAAGGTTTTTGGTCTTAATTGGATTCTTTGGCACCTATGGATTTTATATGATATTGCCTTGTCTATTGGTATTCCTATAATGATAGATAATGAAACTGAAGTAGAAAGATATTGGAATTGTGCCTGATTTTTTGTGGAAGTGTACATGTGTTCCACTTTGACCAATAATGTTTTTCATTCTACATATTATGAGAAGATTGAGTTGAAAATTGAGTTTGAAAATCTGCCTAGGTACTTTCCAAAATGTAGGATAATTGGTCATGGACTCTAAAATTGTCGGAGAAATGTCATTTGTGAGTTTTTCTCAATTCTCAGACACAATACCTCCTCTTGCATTAAATGAATCAAAGCATTGAAGTCCTCTTCTTTATCTATGGATGCTCCAACGAATCACCAGATTCAATAAATAGAAAAATGCATGGATCAATCGGCTGGCCCTTGTGAGGTCAGACACATGGAAATTTCTGCAGACTCTATGGGCCACACTGAACCTTCATGGGTTGATGTTCTAGAGCTGGGGAAGGTAGGAAATTCTCAGTTTCCAGGCAAAAACGGTTAGACACAACTCATTGAAGGACTTGATGAAGTAGCGGTTTTATTGGAGGAAGGATTTAATGCGCATGGGGCTGTGGATGTGTCAAGTAAACTGTGTGATCCTCTTGAAATCCCCACCTCTTCTGTTGTTGATGTTAGTTCTGGGACATGCCCATTTCTAGCACAATTTCACAACACAGATGACTCCCCTATGGGTCCAGGTAACCCTGTAGATTTGTCTTTCTATCCTAGAAACACTTCACAGGATATGTCTCTCTCAAATAACTCGTCTCTCAAAAATATGGAGATTCCAGCTTCCTCTTCACCTATTTTGGCTCTATCAAAGGTAGTTTCCTCTACAATAGGAGACTCTTCCAAGGTTGTTCTGGACCTTGTTGTTCATGATGTGTCCCTATCAAAAAATAATCTCATGCATAATGAGGAGAATGGTGGTAAGGGGATGTTTAAATAAGTTGCTAAAGATGAATTGGACGGATGCTAGAAAACCTAGGAATGGGGCCGTCATCCTAGAAATTGAGGGTAGGAATGCGGCCGAGTAGTTTAGAAGAAATATGAATTCCAACCTGAGGAATTTGATTTGGACTGATTGGACCTTGAAGGTCTACTTCGACATGAGAGGAAATTAGAAACTCTTCAGAACAGAAGTCGTGGGCATGGTCGTGGTCGATGAATGGATTGGGGATCCTTGAATGATAAATAACACAGGATTTCCGACGATATCAGGTTAAAACATGGTACCCCATGAAGAGTTATTTTCTATCTTGTGTTGAAATATCTGTGATTCTCTCTTTTCTTTTTCCATTTTTGTTTTTCTTGGTTTTTGTTTAGTTTTTCAATAAAAATGTGTAATTTTTCCTGTTAAAAGACCAATTTATAATTCCATTATATTTTCAATTCAAATAGAAAAATATCACTAAAAAATCTGGAGTGATATTAATGTGAAATATAAATTATGCACAACAAAAAATTCAATTCAGTAGTAAATGTATCCTTCTACAATGTGAATTTCAATTGATTAGGAACATAAAAAACAATCTAGCCTCTTAGTACGTTACTATAGTATCTCACAATTTATTTTATATTATTATAGTCCATTTCATGAATGATTTTAAAATCTAATAATATAAATCCTAAAATAATAGTCAAAAAATTTATTTAAATCCATGCAATAATAGAACAACATTCATTAGATCTCAGACTATTACACTAGAAAAAAATTATTGAGAGAAATTATTTTAAATATTATTTGTTTTAAATTTTTATCTTTACATACAATCTAATAGAAGGTTCATCATTGATATCATTACTTAAATCCAACCATTCCAAATTTTAGAATCTAAGTTTATAGGTGTTCATGCATCGAATTATATTATTGTAATGAACAAGAAGAAATATTCTAAATTTTATGTGATATCCAATTATCTAGAAATCTACGAATAAATGAGATGTTTATTATATTTTTTTAATATCCCACTTTTTATTATGATTTAGAAATATATACATGATATAAATTTAAATAAATTTTATTTTTTCAAAAAAACAATATTCGGTGGATTCTAAATATGTAAATTTTACTATTTACCATTCCACTAACTCATCAACCTTGTAACATAAAATAAAGACATATAAATTTTTTTTTAAATATTTCTCGTCACTACTAGAAGAATACCCTATACCATCGGTTTCAAACCGTTGGTATAGGTCTCCAAACCATTGGTATATCCTATATCAACAGTTTGGAGAACCGTTGGCGAGTAAGTCGTGGGGATATGTCTATACCAACAGATTTGGAAAAACCATTGGTATAGACCTATACCAACAGTTTTCGAACCCATTGGTATAAGTAATCCTAAAATTATATAACAACAATTCCATAAAATTATTGGTACATGTATCTCAAAAAAGATGCATTCTGTTGGTTTTGATCCCAGTACCTCCGGTTTAAGTTTGAACGACCTAACCACTATCCTAACATGACTTTTGTGAACACAATTTCATAAATATATATATGTATTATCATTAATATTTTAGATTTTGATTTATTTAATGTTCTCTATAAGAATATTCCCTAAAAAATACATGTAATTATACCAATGGTTCTCAAAACCGTTGGTATAAACCAATACTAAAGGTTGTGAGAACCATTGGTATAGATTCTTTAATTTTGGGACCTATACAAATAGTTTCTCTACACCGGTGGTATAGGTTCCCCTTATACCAATGATTTTGGAAAAACCATTGGTATATGTCCAAATTAGTGACCTATACAAATGGTTTTGGCCAAACTGTTGTTATAGGATCATATAAGTGAACTATACCAACGGTTTTCCCAAAAACATTGGTATAAATCTTATTTCCATTGGTGCTTTCATCTTCTATAATGAGTTTATCATTCAATTTAATGATATATTTTTCGCAAATATAATATAATCCCAAAGTAATAATCATTTTAAGATCAACCATAAATGTAATTTTAATCCCTGAAATATAAATATTTCCCACACTTATATTCATGCATATGTATTTGAAAATATGTATGTATAAAAATATAAATATTCCCAATCAACCTATATCAACTAAAATGTAATAATTAATGTCTATAAAAGAATAATACATTAGGGGGATAGTTCATGGCACATTATGAATAAATCATTTACGATCACCTATAAATAAAATATTAATCTAATAAGTCTCAACGGTCCCAACAACTAACTTATTGTTCCTCCACCAAATCCATATACATATTATTTTCATTTTATAAAAGACACTTTTATTTTCTTCATGTGAACTATAACAAAATACAAATATTGATGTGAAACGAGTAGAAAATCCTAAAAATATCACTACCCTCCAACTTAGAACACATATTTGACATTAAAAATCCCATTAAACAATTTTTCACCACCATGTCAACATCAAATAAAATAGATAATCTTTCAAAATTAAAAATAAAACCAACTTGTGCAACATAAACCACACCATATGACCATCATCAGCCTCAAGTTGCACCCTGATTTAAACATACCATCATAGTGCCACCATCATTAAACAATATCACCTGAAACCAGAAACCAAACTGCCCAATTCATAACTATCAAAACCACCATCAAAATTCATTGAAAACATACAAGGCAATCAAAACACGATTGAAAAACATCGAAATAGAAACCAAACATAGAAACTAGGACATCCATCATCTTTGAGGAATAATCGTATCCAACCAAAATTGTTGATTCAACATGATAAGAAGCATTTGGAAGCCAAAATGAAATATACTAATGTAACGACACCTAGGACACACCACCTGAATAACACATTCGAAAACTTTTATAAGTCCACTGCACCAAACCACACTAAGAAGGGGCAATGGGAAAAGAATCTAGAGTAATGTTAGAGGTGGTAAAGGGCTAAAAAATTTACCCAAACCTTACCATGAATATGGATCACCACCATATTGGACTAAAAATGGATGAAAAAGGAGAAATCTATGGGTCACGCCCCTGGGAAACCATTGCTACTCATCCAACATAATCTAACATACCTTGATTAAACAAGTGTTATGTGGATCTATTTTTATATTGTTTTGCCACATCTATCTAGTTTATTTTAAATGATTTAATTATTTATTTAAGAACTGTTTACTAAATATTTGAACTTTTTTTATAATTAAATTAGTTATTTAATAAATTTTTATTATTAATTATGTATTTATATTTTTTAAAATAATTAATTTAATTTTACATTTCTTTTGTCGTTTCATTGATTTCTAATTAGTCTTGTTAATTTTAATCTTCTTACCTATTATCAATTTGAATTTAATAAGAAATAGTCATTTAATATCCTTTTTTGGTATTAATTAAATTTGACTTTATTTTAATATTTTGATATTTAATTTAGATTTATTAAAATAATTAAACTTTACAAATGAATACGTATATTCATCCGAAAAGTAAATTAAGTAAAGAATTTTAGTTTAAAATTAAATGAAATAGAGACATTTATACTTTAAGTATTCACGTAGATATTTAATTAATTAATAAACACTTTTAAAACAGTAATAATATAATCTTATGAATAGAGTTTAAATATTAAGTCATCAATTTGTGTTTTTAGCCTACTAGTGAGGTAGACAAGATGTATAGGTGACTTATTTAGTCACTGATGCGACCCTTTTTTACTCATTATAGACCCTTTAATAATTTTTAATATTAGTCTTTTATCAATTTAGTTTAACAATTATCCAGTTTCAATTTATGTGTTTTCAATTAATAAATTAAATTATAATTTTTAATTTTTAATTTTAATAATTCTGTTTTTGATTTATGATGTTTAGTCTTTGTTCTAATTTTTTATTTTAATTAAATTATGTTTTAATTATAATTTTAATTTATGCAGTTTTAATGTCACCAATGTGGATTAATTTTTATATATCGGTGACCTTTTTTTTTGAACCCTTCCTACCCTGCTTCGGATTTTTTTTTTTACGTTTTTCTTAAAAAAAATTACTGAAAAACGGCCTAGGTCAATTTTTTTTTTAAAAATACGCTACAAAGGCGGCATCTGCGATGCCGCCTTTGCTCCCCCGCGCCTCCTTTGGCCCGGATCGATGACATGGCAAAGGCGGCCGGGAGGAGGCCGCCTTTCGCCTCAGGGTAAGGCGAAAGGCGGCATCGCGGAAGCCGCCTTTGGCCATACGCAGAGGCGAAAGGCGGCTTCCGCGATGCCGCCTTCGCCTGAACTCCTTATAAAAGGGCGGCCACCCCCCCCCCCCCCTCTCCTCACTTGTTCATTGCAACTTCATCTCTCCGATTTTCTCTCTCTCTCTAAAAAATTCCTTTGTTGTGCGAGCTTTTACGAAGCTTCATTTAGAGGTATGTTTTTTTATTTAATTTAATGTTTTTATTTAATTAATTTAATTTTGTTTAGTTTTAAATCATTCATTTGTTAAGCAGTTTAGGTAGTTCTTAATATTTTGTTATTTAGTTTTTGTAATTAGTTATATATAGTTTTAAATAATTACTGTTAGGTAGTATAGATTAAGTATAGATTAACTTATGATTAAGTATTTAGAAATTTTGGTAGCTTAATGATTATGTGGTTATCTACGCAATTAAATTCCTGTCTGGATACAAACAAGTGGATGTGGCTCTGGCACAGATGTACATAGGGGTAAAACCCGAAAACACCGCTTCGAGCTAGACTCGAATGGGAACTGGTGCATGATAACGGGCCTTGCTGCATCCTGGTTTGACACTCCCGGGGAATATGCTTAAGATGATTCATATTTTCTTTATAAACTACTAAAATTTCTAAGAGAAGAAAAATAAAATCAGTATATTTATCAATGATAAATGATAAATATAATTTTATAGAATGAAATAAGGACATAAGAATTAACGAATTAAAGTTATTATTAGTTAATTATAAAATAATAGAATAATTAATGATTAGTTGTTATTAGTTAATTTTAGAATAATTAATAAATAACATAGGATTAAAACATGAATTCATATAATGATTAGCTAACGATACTAATGATCAGTATATTTATCAATGATAAATGATAAATATAATGTTATAGAATCAAATAAGGACATAAGAATTAACAAATTAAAGTTATTATTAGTTAATTATAGAATAATATAATAATTAACGATTAGTTATTATTAGTTAATTTTAGAATAATTAATAAATAACATAGGATTAAAACATGAATTCATATAATGATTAGCTAACGATACAAATGAACATATAAAGTGAAATGAAGAAGAACAAACAAACTAAATAAAAAGGCGCTCTAAAATTAAATTCTAATAAATATCATATGGTCGAACATCAGTAGCATAGTTTATGGTATAGAAAGGCGCAATAAAATTACATTATAATAAACATCATATCGTCAAACATAATTGTTAATATTTTGTTACACTATCATAATTTTGATGAAAGAAACATTTTTGACGTAGAGAGCCATGTTTTCTGTGTGTACTGTTATGGGGAGATTATTCAAACTGAGCAAGGAGCTTCTTACAGTACACAACCAATTACGGTGGTTAGTACAGTTGATTGTGTTACCATAAGTGACCTTCAAGAGAGAATTCATGTTTCCATAAATCTGGGACCCGATCAAGAGATAATGTCTATGAGCTATAGACATTTGCAATTTCCAACAGCACTATGGCATATAGCTTGTCCATTGGTTGCTGATGCGCAGTGGGTCCAAGCAATTAATTTATTTTCTCAACGGTTAGATGGTACCATGATGGAGTTATACGTTGTTGTTGCTACTATACAACAACAACGTCCACTTGTACAAAGACGTAGAAATTCAAGAGTGGTTGAAGATAGTCTACCCCATGACATTGAGCCTATTCCAAATGATGCAGCAGAAGAGGACAACCTAGATGATCTTCCGGATATACATGTCAATCCAACTTCTGATGAGGAGTTTCGTAATGATGGATCAGATGGTGACAACATTGCTGATGAGGAGGGACCAACAAAAGATAGAGAGGAGGTTTTGAGAAATGAAATTGTTGTACATCAACCTCGGTCAATAAATCATCCACCATTATTTTCATCTTGGTCAGAAGCAATGACACGCGTGCCTGAATTCGATAATACTGTTCTCACACCGACAACTGAGTTCCCTGGAGTTGTACCAGATAGGTTTAGTGAGGTGGACAAAACCTTATATATTGGAAGGAATTTTCCCAGTAAAGATGCCTTAAAAAGCACGTTAAAGAGATTTCATATTGAGAGAAACTTCAACTATGTAGTTCACGAATCATGCCGTAGTAAATATGTTATACGGTGCGTGAAGTATGGTGATGATTGTAGATTTCGCTTAAGGGCTATTCCAGACATTACATTTGGAGGTTGGAGAATCTCAAGGATTGAGGCGGCTCATACTTGCGTTCAGCCAAGTCTCACACAAGATCATACATCATTGGATGCAGAATTTGTGTCATCTATTGTTGTTGAGATGATTAGGACATTCCAAGATGTTCCAATATCCCTTGTGCAAGAGAGGATTCTACAGACATTCGGTTATAAGATTTCCTATAATAAGGAATGGATGGCGAAACAGAAGGCAATTGTGAAGGTATATGGTGATTGGTATGACTCATATCAAGTATTTCCGCAATTGCTAGCTATACTGAGCCATCATAACCAAGTTGTCTTCCATATGGATACAAACGAACATGTGTCTCCTGATAATCGACTTGATCCATCTCGTGTTCAATTTCATCGGTTGTTCTGGGCATTCCTTCCTTTTATCTCTGCATTTCGTTTTTGAAAACAATTTATTCAGATTGATGGAACATTTCTGTATGGAAAATACAAGGGCGTATTGTTGATTGCGGCAACCCAAGATGGAAACCGTTCACCTCTTGCACTTGCCTTTGCCATTGTAGAGAAAGAAAACTATGAATCATGGAGTTGGTTTCTGGCATGTATCAGCAACCATTTCACCAACATTCAGGGAGTTTGTTTGATATCTGATCGCCATCGAGCAATTAATGAGGCAATCAATGCAGATCCTGATACATGGAGATACCCAAATGCACATCAACAGTTCTGCATTAGACACATTGCTAGCAATGTACATAAAAAATTCCACAACGAACCGATGAAGAAGGAAATCACGAGGCTTGGTACGTATTTTATTCATTCTGTTTTACTATTTCAATATAAATATAAAATCAATTTATGTAAAATATCATCTACGTTTTGTAGCATATGAGTTGGACCAACGACGATTTGAAGAACGTTTTGAACAAATTCGTCAGGCTAATCAAGAAGTTTATGATTATATGATGCGGATTCCAAAAGAGAAATGGACATTGGCATACGACGGTGGAAAGAGGTACGGACACATGACAACAAACATTGTGGAGTGCATCAATGGTATCTTCAAAGGACTTCGCAAGCTACCTATAACCGCATTAGTTCAGGAGACATTATATCGATGCGTGAAGTACATTGTGGATAGACAAAAACTAGCATCAGACAGAATTCATCAAGGGATAAGATATGGAATACACTTCCAACGAGATATTGAAAAAAAATATTGAAGATGCTTCTGGTTATCACGTATGTCTATTTCGAAGAGAAGACTCCCGATTTGAAGTTCAAGAGCGTTCAGACCCCATCACAAATCACGTCGGTGAAAAAATGGTGGTATTACTGGAAACAAGGCAATGCCAATGTGGAAAATTTCAGGCCTTACGGTTTCCATGTACACACTTCATCGCAGCATGTGCCTCTGTGAACATCTCATGGGAAGTATATGTTGATCCAGTGTACCAGATGGATATCATTGCCAACTGTTATGCTGCACCATGGACACCTATTGGGGAGTATCGTTATTTCCCAATGCCTGAAGGCCAGCCGATAGTGATACCTGACATGAATCGGTTACGTCCTCTTGGGAGACCAAAGGCGAGTAGGATGCGTAATGAGATGGGCTGGCCTCAAGAACAAGGGCAGAGTTTGTGATGCACAATAAGTCATAAAGAAGTTCATAACCGAAAGCGATGCCCTAACGTTGTTGGGTCGACTTCACAGTCTCATTCATAATGATGTATTGTCTTCATTGTGACATTCCCATATTGTAAACTAAATGTTGTTATCTCTTTTTTATTCCTTGGTTTTCTAAACCCCAAACATCTGAGATAAGTTTTCATATTAATATTCATGCTTTCAAGAAATAACTTTGAATATGAAATAATAGAATTTATTTCAAAACTCCGAAAGCGGAACACTTAACCCATATTGAAATGTGTATGTCAGTTAACCCATTAACATGTTTCCTGGACGTTAATATTAAAAATTTTAACCCTAAACCCTCCAACCTAAACCCCAATCTAAACATGCAGGATATTTTAGAAAACTGTTCTATAACAAATTTATAGTATCATAATAATTAGCATAAGATATTGAATACATACAATTAGATAAATTCTAAAAACATCATTACTAATTGACATGGTTTATCTTAATCCAATCTATAAGTAGTTAATCACAAAGCTCCCCCAAAATATGTGTAACCAAATTCAAGACTCAATATTTTAGATAACATAACTTATTTCATATTAATATTCATGCTTTCAAGAAATAACTTTGAATATGAAATAATAGAATTTATTTCAAAACTCTGAAAGCGGAACACTTAACCCATATTGAAAAGTGTATGTCAATTAACCCATTAACATGTTTCCTGGACGTTAATATTAAAAATTTTAACCCTAAACCCTCCAACCTAAACCCCAATCTAAACATGCAGGATATTTTAGCAAACTGTTCTATAACAAATTTATAGTATCATAATAATTAGCATAAGATATTGAATACATACAATTAGATAAATTCTAAAAACATCATTACTAATTGACATGGTTTATCTTAATCCAATCCATAAGTAGTTAATCACAAAGCTCCCCCAAAATATGTGTAACCAAATTCAAGACTCAATATTTTAGATAACATAACTTATTTCATATTAATATTCATGCTTTCAAGAAATAACTTTGAATATGAAATAATAGAATTTATTTCAAAACTCCGAAAGCGGAACACTTAACCCATATTGAAATGTGTATGTCAGTTAACCCATTAACATGTTTCCTGGATGTTAATATTAAAAATTTTAACCCTAAACCCTCCAATCTAAACCCCGATCTAAACATGCAGGATATTTTAGAAAAATGTTCTATAACAAATTTATAGTATCATAATAATTAGCATTAGATATTGAATACATACAATTAGATAAATTCTGAAAACATTATTACTAATTGACATGATTTATCTTAATCCAATCCATAAGTAGTTATTCACAAAGCTCCCCCAAAATATGTGTAACCAAATTCAAAACTCAATATTTTAGATAACATAACTTATTTCATATTAATATTCATGCTTTCAAGAAATAACTTTGAATATGAAATAATAGAATTTATTTCAAAACTCCGAAAGCGGAACACTTAACCCATATTGAAATGTGTATGTCAGTTAACCCATTAACATGTTTCCTGGACGTTAATATTAAAAATTTTAACCCTAAACCCTCCAACCTAAACCCCAATCTAAACATGCAGGATATTTTAGCAAACTGTTCTATAACAAATTTATAGTATCATAATAATTAGCATAAGATATTGAATACATACAATTAGATAAATTCTAAAAACATCATTACTAATTGACATGTTTTATCTTAATCCAATCCATAAGTAGTTAATCACAAAGCTCCCCCAAAATATGTGTAACCAAATTCAAGACTCAATATTTTAGATAACATAACTTATTTAATATTAATATTCATGCTTTCAAGAAATAACTTTGAATATGAAATAATAGAATTTATTTCAAAACTCCGAAAGCGGAAAACTTAACCGATATTGAAATGTGTATGTCAGTTAACCCATTAACATGTTTCCTGGATGTTAATATTAAAAATTTTAACCCTAAACCCTCCAACCTAAACTCCAATCTAAACATGCAGGATATTTTAGCAAACTGTTCTATAACAAATTTATAGTATCATAATAATTAGCATAAGATATTGAATACATACAATTAGATAAATTCTAAAAACATTATTACTAATTGACATGGTTTATCTTAATCAAATCCATAAGTAGTTAATCACAAAGCTCCCCCAAAATATGTGTAACCAAATTCAAGACTCAATATTTTAGATAACATAACTTATTTCATATTAATATTCATGCTTTCAAAAAATAACTTTGAATATGAAATAATAGAATTTATTTCAAAACTCCGAAAGCGGAACACTTAACCCATATTGAAATGTGTATGTCAGTTAACCCATTAACATGTTTCCTGGACGTTAATATTAAAAAAATTAACCCTAAACCCTCCAACCTAAACCCCAATCTAAACATGCAGGATATTTTAGCAAACTGTTCTATAACAAATTTATAGTATCATAATAATTAGCATAAGATATTGAATACATACAATTAGATAAATTCGAAAAACATCATTACTAATTGACATGGTTTATCTTAATCCAATCCATAAGTAGTTAATCACAAAGCTCCCCCAAAATATGTGTAACCAAATTCAAGACTCAATATTTTAGATAACATAACTTATTTCATATTAATATTCATGCTTTCAAGAAATAACTTTGAATATGAAATAATAGAATTTATTTCAAAACTCCGAAAGCGGAACACTTAACCCATATTGAAATGTGTATGTCAGTTAACCCATTAACATGTTTCATGGATGTTAGTATTAAAAATTTTAACCCTAAACCCTCCAACCTAAACCCCAATCTAAACATGCAGGATATTTTAGCAAACTGTTCTATAACAAATTTATAGTATCATAATAATTAGCATAAGATATTGAATACATACAATTAGATAAATTCTAAAAACATCATTACTAATTGACATGGTTTATCTTAAGCAAATCCATAAGTAGTTAATCACAAATCTCCCCCAAAATATGTGTAACCAAATTCAAGACTCAATATTTTAGATAACATAACTTATTTCATATTAATATTCATGCTTTCAAGAAATAACTTTGAATATGAAATAATAGAATTTATTTCAAAACTCCGAAAGCAGAACACTTAACCCATATTGAAATGTGTATGTCAGTTAACCCATTAATGTTATATTTACATTTTACACTTACGACTCATTTTCTTTGTTTATATGTAGATGGATGATACCATACTACTCACTCAGCAGCCTACCCATATTTCACAGGCCGTGTTAGAGGGTCATCCAGATCGATTTGTGAAGGTGCGTCGAGCGCACCATTTTCATCACATGGAGCCTCCACATGCCATTAGACCTTACTTGCGCCGTGCTGGCTTCTATGGCCTTGCCGTATCAGATTTCACATTTGTAGATCATTACCTACTTGCTGCCCTCGTTGAGAGATGGAGACCAGAGGCACACACATTCCACTTGCCTGAGGGGGATATGACCATCACCCTCGAGGATGTCACAGTTCTTCTCGGTCTTCGTATCCAGGGGAGACCCGTTATTGGACCCACTCGTGCAGCTTGGCCAGACCTTGCTCAACGCTTGTTAGGCGTTGATATTTTGTCCGACCGTAGGGCTACAGATGGATCGTCCATATCTATGCATTGGTTGGAGTCGCAGATTCCACATTTATAGGATGATGATGATGAGCAGACCGCCATGCGTTACGCCCGTGCATATATCTTACGACTCATTGGTGGGACCATGTGTACTGATCACTCGGGGATTCACGTGCATATGATGTATCTACCCCTACTAGAGGACTTTGATCGGGCTGGGACGTATAGTTGGGGATCAGCCTGCTTGGCATACACGTACAAATCATTATGCAGACTATCCCATAGGGACCGTACAGGTCTTGGAGGATGCGTCATCCTTATTCAGATGTGGGCATGGGAGCGCATCCCATCATTCCGCCCTGACCTTGCTGGTCCACCGGTCGAGATGGAGGTGCTGCATGACGCTCCGCATGGACGCTGGTATGATAAGTCATTTCTATTGGTTTTTTATTCTACTATGAGTTATTGAATATAATTTCTCATTATTTGTCATTATCGTTGTATTTTACAGGTGGTGTCAGCGACATAATTTTGACGTGGTTTCGAGACAGCATTTGGGCGTATATCGGTTACAGTTGGACAGTCTCTTACCTGATCAGGTATGTATATACAATCTATCACTGTCTAACATTTTTAATAATAACATCAATTTTGGTTTTTAGTTGGGTGTTTTTTTGACAAAATCACTTGTCATTTCAGATTTCATGGCTTCCATACTGGAGTATTATGGACCAGTTTCCAGCATACTGCACTGTTGGTCTTGAGGATGCTATGGCTGTAGTGCCCCTCATTCACTTTCATATTATTGAGTGGCAGCAGCCAGACAGGGTCATGCGCCATTTTTTTCATACTCAGCCGATTCCATTACCATCTAAACAGACAGACAAGCTTCATGGGATGAAGCTGACAGGGAGGCAAGATGATGACTGGTCCCAAGTACATGCGAGTTTTATCGACTGCTGGCACAGACGTGCAGAGTTACGTATTCAAGGTGTTCCTACAAATCGATTCTCTCTTTCAGAGCAGGTTGACTATGCGCCCTGGTATAGACTAAAGTCTATACTGTATCTTACCCAAGCAGGCATAGAGATGCAGAGGATGGTAAGTTAATAAATTCCTATTACTTTGTTTATTGAATTATTTTCTAATTCCATTTGAATCTATTTACATGGAAGTCACACAGAGCAGCTTGTTCGCATGAGCGATGAAGAGGAGGAGGGGGTCTTTAGCCGGGCAGCCGTCCATGCTACAGCGCTGGAGGTGAGGGCATCTTTTCATGCGCTTTCCGAGAGCATCTTCACGCGTCTGGCTCGGAGACAGGAGGTTCCTGCCCTAGAGGAACATCCTGCAGCTGTTGCTGGTGCTGAGGAGCCACGACCACGGCGACGTAGACAGTGTCGTGCTGCACGTGAGGCATCGCCTGTTCCACAGGCAGAGGTCGGGCCTCTAGTAGTCCAGGATCAGCCTATTCAGGATGTGCCTCAGGTGGCATGGGATCCGTCTTTCCTGACAGGATATCCGCAGTTCTCTCCATCTTGGGTTCCAGATCCTTCACAGCCTTGGATTCTAGAGTCGTCGTCGTCTTGGGGTATAGCTCCATCACAGGCTTCGTTCCCCTCTGCGATGGAGGCAGGTCCTTCTACCACCCTAGTGGGAGAAGGATCTGAATGGCAGTACGAGATGCAGTTGACAGCTCCTCCAACTGACACACAGATGGAGGATGCGACAGTCGACGTTTCAGTGCCCGAGGATCAGCCTTCTCCAGGTCATCAGACTCCACTGCGCACTTGACGCGGACGTCCTATTCGCAGACCACCATATGGGACGGAATCTCCTCGCCACAGACATATGCATTGATTGTACATTATTGTTTACATGTTTTATGTGTACTGAAATCAAAAATACTACTTTTACTTGTTGGTCAGAGTGGAATCTCAGGAGGGGGTAAATTAGGTTTTATTTATATATATTTATATAACCATACGAACATAATAATAAAACATTAATAATTACTAATTACCTAATTACAAATTATATAATTAATAATTCTATTACTAATTAACTATTTAATTAGTATATAATTAATATTTATATTACGAAATAACTAATTAATTAGTATATAATTTGTAATTTGGTAATTAGTGTTTACTAATCATTAATTATATAATAACTAATTAGTTAATTAGTAATAAAATTATCAATTATATAATACTTAATTATTACATATATAATAAATACTTAGTTAATTAGAAATATAATTAATAATTATAACTAATTAATTATTAATTGGTAATTATTAATTAGTTAATCAGTAATATAAATATTTATTATAATTATTCATTATAAGAGGGTTTTCCCTGAAAATCATTCTGCATTTTCGATGTGGGATTCAGGTTCTACCTTTACTGTGCAGTAGATTCTGCATTTCCGATGTGGGATTCTGTTTCAAGTACGTGACTTTGAAATACAATAAAAGATAAACTATAAGGCCAATATAAATGAAATTTTAAAAATTGATTAAACATATAATACATAGTTGAAAACAAAAATAATTTCCTCAAAAATGATGATGAAAAATAATATATAACCTTTCAAAACCGCCTACTTGAAACTTAAAAATGTTTCAAGTACGTGAATTTGAAAGACTGTAAAATATAAACTATAAAACGAATATAATTGAAACTTTAAAAATTGATTAAACATATAATAAATAGTTGAAAACAAAATAAATTTCCAAAAAAAAGTTGATGAAAAGTAATTTATAAGCTTTCAAAACCGCATACTTGAAACTTAAAATTTTTCCAAGTACGTGACTTTGAAAGACCATAAAACATAAAATAGAAGACCAATATAAATGAAACTTAAAACATGGATTAAACATATAAAAAATAATTTAAAACAAAAGCAATTTACAAAAAAATGTTAATGAAAAATAATTTATAAGCTTTCAAAACCGCCTACTTGAAACTTAAAAATGTTTCAAGTACGTGACTTTGAAAGATTATAATTATATTACTAATTAACTAATTAATTATTATATAATTAATAGTTATATTAATAATTAACTAATTATTTATTATATAAGTAATAATTAATGAGTAATAATTAATAATTAATAATTTAATGAATAGCTATAATTAATATTTATATTACTAATTAACTAATTAATAATTACTAATTACTTATTAATAGTTATTAATTACTAATTACTAATTACTAATTATAATGAATAAGTATAATAAATATTTATATTACTAATTAGCTAATTAATAATTAATAATTACTAATTAATTAGTTATAATTATTAATTGTATTTCTAATTAACTAAATATTTATTATATATGTAATAATTATATTAATAATTAATTAGTATATAATTAATGATAATATTACTAATTAACTAATTAATTATGACATATTTAATTATTAGTAATTACTAATTAATAATTAAAAATTATAATGAATAAATGTAATTAAAAATTATATTACT
Source organism: Viscum album (assembly GCA_963277665.1). Taxonomy (NCBI): domain Eukaryota; kingdom Viridiplantae; phylum Streptophyta; class Magnoliopsida; order Santalales; family Viscaceae; genus Viscum; species Viscum album. Next base: position 734,393,154 of record OY728155.1, read on the forward strand.
AATTTACTAATTAATTGTTATATAATTAATAATTATATAACTATTGAACTAACTAACTATTATATAATTAATTATTAATAATTACTAATTAATAATTATAATGACTAATAATAATTCATATTTATATTACTAATTAACTAATTAATAATTACTAATTACTAATTACTAATTACTAATTACTAATAATTAGTAAGTGAAACCGAAAGCTTATAAATTATTTTTTATCATCATTTTTTATGATTTTTTTTTTGTTTTTAACTATTTTTTATATGTTTAATCCATGTTTTAAGTTTCATTTATATTGGCCTTATAATTTATATTTTATAGTCTTTTAAAGTCACGTACTTGAAAAATTTTAAGTTTCAGGTATGCGGTTTTGAAAGCTTATAAATTACTTTTCATCAACATTTTTTTGTAAATTTCTTTTGTTTTCAACTATTTATTATATGTTTAATCAATGTTTAAAGTTTCAATTATATTCATTTTATAGTTTATATTTTAAAGTCTTTCAAAGTCACGTACTTGAAACATTTTTAAGTTTCAAGTAGGCGGTTTTGAAAGCTTATAAATTATTTTTCATTAACATTTTTTTGTAAATTTCTTTTGTTTTAAACTATTTTTTATATGTTTAATCCATGTTTTAAGTTTCATTTATATTGGTCTTCTATTTTATGTTTTATGGTCTTTCAAAGTCACGTACTTGAATCATTTTTAAGTTTCAAGTAGGCGGTTTTGAAAGCTTATAAATTATTTTTCATTAACATTTTTTTGTAAATTGCTTTTGTTTTAAACTATTTTTTATATTTTTAATCCATGTTTTAAGTTTCATTTATATTGGTCTTCTATTTTATGTTTTATGGTCTTTCAAAGTCACGTACTTGAAAATTTTTAAGTTTCAAGTATGCGATTTTGAAAGCTTCTAAATTACTTTTCATCAACATTTTTTTGGAAATTTCATTTTTTTTCAACTATTTATTATATGTTTAATCAATTTTTAAAGTTTTAATTATATTCGTTTTATAGTTTATATTTTACAGTCTTTCAAATTCACTTATTTGAAACATTTTTAAGTTTCAAGTAGGCGGTTTTGAAAGGTTATAGATTATTTTTCATCAACATTTTTGAGGAAATTCTTTTTGTTTTCAACTATTTATTATATGTTTAATCAATGTTTAAAATTTCATTTATATTGGCCTTATAGTTTATATTTTATTGTATTTCAAAGTCACGTACTTGTAACAGAATCTCACATCGGAAATGCAGAATCTACTGCACAGTAAAGGTAGAACCTGAATACCACATCGAAAATGCAGAATGATTTTCAGGGCAAACCCTCTTATAAAAGGGAGGCCTGGGTAAGAGTTTCTATCAGAATCCAGACTGCTGTAATGGCTGTAGCGCTGGATTTTTAATAGCAGAGAAATTTTGCTGAATTTTTTTTGTTTATATATATATATATAAACAAAACAAAACAAAATAAAAATAAAAATTTAAAAAAAAAATATTTTTTTAGGAGAAAGGCGGCATCCGCGATGCCGCCTTTCACCCGCAGCGCAAAGGCGGCATCGCAGATGCCGCCTTGCCCCGAAATGCAAAGGCGGCATCCGGGATGCCGCCTTTGAGGTGCATTTTTAAAAAAAAAATTGCCGGAAGCGTTTTCTGGAAAAAAAAATTTTTAAAAAACGTAAAAAAAAAAAAAAATCCCCCTGCTTCACACACCGATTCATTTTCATCCTCATCACACTTTCATCCTCTTCCACACCTCCTATATCTCTATCCACCACTTCTTTCCCGAAAATCAGACAAACCAAGTAAGACCGCCGAGTAGGAGGTTGTGAACTTGAGGTCACTGCCAGACCAAGTTGTACTCCGCCGTTGAGAGACGTGCTCATCCATGGAGTCACTGCCATTCAAATCTGGTGATGTAGGTCCAACATCTCTATTACAGGATGACAGCCGGGTGAAGAAGCTGATGCCAGGAGGATGCAATGTCAAACCCGCCACTGTGAGAACCCGAAGAGACCATCACTGTGTCGCTGGAGGAAGATCCGGGGTCATGTGAGTTGACCACGCCAAGAAACCGCTGTGCTAGGAGGAGGTTGTTGCGCAGTGAACTAGAGTTGGACTGGGCGAACCAGGAAGCCATGTCGCAACTCGATTAGAGGAGAAAAAAATCCAAACCCTACCCTCCCTTATAGCAGCGTTTGCGAAAAAGGAATTAGGGCGGGGGCGGGGGCGGGGGCGGGGGCGGGGGGGGGGAGAAGGAAATAAAAAAAGAAAAAAATAGAAATTAATACTATTATTAAAATAAATTAACAGTTAATAAATTAAATTAAACTCAAATTTATATAATAAATAACTATTATAATATATGGCTATAATAATGATAATATTTAGATAAGTTATAAAATAGAACACAAGTCAAACTAATAAAAATTTAAAAAAATTTAATATAAACAATCATAATTTATTTAATTAATAATTGATTAATATAGATATTATAACGCATTAATTTTAACAGAATAATTATAATAATTTAATTAATAAAGTAATTAATTTTGATATAATTTAAGAATCTAATTAAGTTATATTATCTAATTTTTTATAATACTTACACTAATAATTTAATTATTAATGATATATTTCAAAAATTATAATTGTATTAGTCAAATATTTAATTATAAATAGATATAACAATAATATATTATAATAATTATCATTTACGCTTTTTATTAATAAACATTAGCTATTATAACATTAAACTAAAAAATTAATTATTTTTCTTCGTTACATTTTCATATATTTATTTTTTTGTTCTAACTATGTAGGTTCATTCAAGAAACAGGAAATCGACCAGATGCATTCAACTGACTCTTCTAGAGTAAGTTGCATGGGAAAATTTAATGCGACGTGTCCGTCATGAAAAAACACTCATGTATGGAGTAATAGTAAAAGACGAGTTCATGTCGGTGGAGGGTAGTGGTGACGAGCAGTAGAAGAAAGTGGGTACTTTTACATAGCATGCAGTAGTTTTGGGGGAGGACGTTCTTTCTACACATTTTATTATCATGGTCCGAGCTGACGAAGATTAGAGGGTGACTCTGGAACCACTGTCTTAAACTAGAGGAGCTCAAGAGCAGAGCTTCATCTCGGGAGTTTATCTTCCATCTTAGTTCTATAATTATTACTCTATTCTATTATGTTTCTAGTTGGTATATATATAATAGAGATAATGTTATACTAAATCCTATAGTTCATGGTTAAAATCAAATCAGGTGGTTGCCTTTTTTCTTCCTTTTCACAATCATTTAGAATGTAAACAGAATTAATCAGTGGGATCAGTTCTGATTATAATCATTTGCAACATACCACATGCACTAATCAAGGAACTCCACAATCATTCAGATAGCTTGATAGTTGATTGATTTTCTTAAATATTTAAATTTAATTAACAACTACAAAACTTACGGTGAGTTCGTTCTGTCATCATTTTTGAATCAGAAATTCCAAAGTTGATTTATCATGGATTGGCGAACTCCATGATTTGTCGACTCAATTGTTTTAACTCATGGCGAGGGAAATAGACCAATCATTTTTTGTGGTACTATTTGTAATCACTATTGTGAAAAGGTGTGTTCTCAAGACTAGTTGAATTCAGATTTTCGCAAGACATATTTCTCTTGATTTGTCATTTATCAGTGTACTATATCCCTATTTCTCAATATTTTTAACTATTTCTGGTTTCAATTTTTTTAGATATATTTTTTGAAATGTTCTATCACTCTACTAGTTAATAAAAAATAGAGAAAATATGAAAAATAAAAAATAGAAAATCTACCTCGTTGCTAACTACAGTGAAGTCTTTTTTGACGTTTTTAGAAGAATTGTGGAAATAGTCACCTTCCCTATGGGTTTGACCCTCCTTGACACATATATTGTAGTTAGTAGGAATATAAATTTTTCACATTGATCGATTTCAATGACATTACATGTCAGGTTTTTGGCGTTGTTTTCGATGAAGGGCCGAGCCATTCATCTTCTAAAAGAAAATCATTACAAAAATTGAAAAATAGAAAAATGTTAAAAAAATTCATTTTCTATTGAAGTTCTACCGTTTACTTAATTATTGAGATCTTTTTTAGTTCTTTTTTTGTGCTACTTGAATATATGGAATACTTAGCATAAGCACAAGACACTCCACTGTTAGTCTAGATCCACTAAACATAGAAATACGAAAACTATTAACAGCTCTTAGAAAAAAGAACAAAATTGAAATGGAGAACATAGATAATTGTGTTCTTGATTACAACTTCCAAAATGATCTAGAACTCTTAGAAGAAAATGAAAGTCCTGGGATAAGGGAGTTCCAACTCATTCATGTTTCAAGCAATCTATCTTCCATTAGACTTAATCCTTGAGCCAGAAATTACGAACTTAAACAGTCACACATTTCTCTATTTCCAGCATTTAATGGACGGTTTAAGGAGGACTCTCTTACCTTAATTAGAGAATTCTATAATAGTATTCATCAATTACCTCTTCTAAGACTCATAGAAAATTATCTAAGAAAGTGTGACTTTCCATTTTTTTAAAGGGATTGCTAGGAACTGTTTTCTGAGTCTAGATGAGAATATTTTTGAAAATTGGGATCAAGTGTACAATTCTTTCATAATGATGTATTTTCCCAAAGACATAAAGGTGAAATTAGAACAAATACAACTTCATTTAATCAAGTGGATGGAGAATATTTTCCTAAATCTTGGGATGTACTCATGGATCTACTTGGGGAGTGTCCCCATCATCAACTCCCATATCATCTTCTCATAGACATATTCTACGAAGGGATGTCATCCCCTGGAAAGAATCTTGTTGATAAGGTTGCTGGGGGAAATTACAATGATAAGATAGATGAAGAACATCAATTTTTTTTAATAATCCTTACCTAAATTCACAGCAACAAAATTCAAGAAGGAAATAGTTAATAGAAATGTTAATGTCAAAAATGGTTCAATGAATGAAACTGAAGACCAACATTCTGAAATCATTAACCAATTGCAATATTTAATAAACCAAAACTCTAAATATAATGTTCATCAACTTGGCTGTCAAAACACCAACCAATATTTATGGGAACAATGTTTCAAGTGTGGTGTTGTTTGGGAATACTTAAAAATTTTGTGATAACTTTGATATGTCAGCCCAACAATAAGATAATTCAAACTTTATTAATTATGGTCATATAATGCTTCCTAAATAAGATATATTTTCAAAAAATTATAATCAAGGATATAGAACCATAAAATTTGAGTTCCTTGAAGCTGAATGTTCCTATTAAAATCAAATTGAACACATTGAAGAATTTGAAAAACAATCCTCTGTTGGTGAAATTTTTCTTGAAACTGATAATTATATTGATTCTATCTTATAAAATGAAAAATATGCTCAGATACCAAATCTTGATAATTTTTTCGAACTGGGAAACATTCCAGTTTCTACTGTAGAAAATTCCTCTGTTTCTGAACATAGGAGTTTTGAGTGAGTATGAGGGTGTTTCTATTAACACCAACCTTAATGAATGCATTTATGATGTTGAGGGAGAAATTATTAGGTAACTTGATGATTATACATTAATTAATTTGTTAAATTTTGATATGGAATGTCTGGACAATGTGCTGTTAGGTTTGGACAGTAGCAATGTTATTTTTGAATCTGAACCCAAAATTTAAAATATTTCATTATTTCAAACTATTTACAAGAGATATGTTTATTATCTTGGAACTCATAGACCTATGATTCTTACTACTAGTATAGAACCACTCACTATTGAACTGAAACCATTCCCTGCTCATTTGAAATATTCATTCTTGGGTGAGAATTCCACTTTGCCTGTCTTAATTTCTGCTGAGCTTTATGAAAATCAAGAACAATGATTGTTGAGTGTATTGAAGAAAATTATATTTTCCATAGGCTATACAATATATATTATAAATGCTATTTTCCCCTTATTCTACATGCATATCTATGGATCCTGACCACAAGCCTAGGGTAGAGTTCCAAAGATTATTGAATCCAAACATGAATAAAGTTGTGAGAGGGAAAGTGATTAAGTAGGTAGACAGTGGAATGATTTAACCCATTGAGGATAGTTATTTGTTCTACCCTATTCAGGTGATCCCCAAAAATGAAGGTTTCACTGTAGTTAAAAATTATAAAAGTCATGAAGTCCATGTTAATAAATCCACAAAATGGAGAGTCTATATTGATTATAAGAAGCTGAATGTAGCCACTAGGAAAAATAAGTTTCCAGTGCCCTTCTGGGATGAAATTATTGAGAGGCTTCCTGGAAATTATTTTTTATGTTTCCTGGATGGGTATTATGGTTACAACCAGATCCCTGTTGTTCTGGAGGATCAATAAAAGACCACTTTCACGTTCCCCTTTGGGACATTTTCTTACAAGCGAAGGTCCTTTGGGTTGTGTGGGGCTCTAGCCACCTATCAAAGGTGTATGGTGGCTATTTTTTTAAATTTCATTGAATTAATCATTAAGGTTTTCATGGATTATTTTTCTATTTTGGGAAGCACTTTCGAAACTTGTCCTTGAAATCTTGAGTTAGTATTAGAATGATTCATTGAAACCAACCTCATTCTTAATTGGGAGATGTTCCAATTCATGGTCACATAGTGTATAGTTCATGGTCATAAGGTGTATGAAAGAGGTATTGAAGTTGATATTTATAATATAGAAGTCATTCAAAAATTTCCACCTCCTTAAAATGTCGATGGTGTTAGAAGTTTCCAAGGGCATGCTGGTTTCTACTAGAGACTCATAAAAGACTTTTCAAAAATAACTAAGCCTTTGTGTTCTTTTCTTGTCAAGGATGAACCTTTCAATTTTGATGAAAACTGTTTAAGATCATTTAATCTGCTTAAATAGAAACTCACTACCACTCATATTATCACTGCACCTGATTGGAAACACAATTCTGAATTAATGTGTGATGCTATTGATATGGTTTTAGGTGATGTCCTTGGAAAAAGTAGTGATAGGAAGTTAAATGTGGTGTATTATACTAGTAGACTCCTAGATGAAGCCCAAAATAATTACACCACTACTTAAAAATAATTTCTAGCTATTGATTTTATTCTAGAAAAGTTTAGAAATTATTTGTTAGGCTCAAAATTCATCGTTTTCACTGATCATTCTACCTTAAAGTAATTTTTGTCTAAAAAGAAAACAAAACCCAAGATGATTTTTTGGATTTTGTTGCTAAAAGAGTTTGATTTAGAAATTACGGATTAGAAGGGAGTTGAAAATCTAGTTTTTGAACACCTTTCTGGGCTTCTTCTTAATTAATATGAATATAATAGGGAAATAAACTAATAATTTCATGTTGAAAAGTTATGTATTGTGTCACTTAGGAAATCTTCTTTGATTTTAAATTTTCCAACTTCTTGGTAGCAGGTATCTTTCCCAATAATTTTTCCAAAAACCAAAGGAAGAAATTAATTTCAATTCTTAAATACTGCATTTGAGATGATCCCCTGCTATTTAAAATATGTGATGATGGTATTATTAGGAGATGTGTTCCTGAGGAAGAGATGTTTCCTGTCATAGAATGTTTTCATTCTTCACCATGGGGAGGTCACCATGATGGTGAAATAACTAACCAGAAATTCTTTCAATATTGTTTCTATTGGCCTACTCTATTTAAGGATGCTAAGTGTTATGTGGATGGTTGAGATAGATGTCAAAGGTTGGGTAATGTCGGTAGGAAGCAGGAGTAACCCCAAAAAGGAATTCTAGAAGTTGAAAGTTTTGATGTCTGGGGTTTACATTTCATGAGTCCATTTCCATTGTCTCATGGGAATGGGTACATTCTTGTTGCTGTATAATATGTGTCAAAATGTGTTGAGGTAGTAGCATTGTGAAAAATTAAGACAATTCAGTAATAATGTTTTTGAAAAAGAACATTTTGATAAGATTTGGAGTTCCCAAAGCCTTCGTCACTAATAATTGAACATATTTTAAGAATTATAAGTTTAATGATTTGATAAAAATATGGTTGTCTTCATAAAAATGATAATCTTTATCATCCACAGTCCAGTGGGATGGTGGAAATATCAAATAGGGAACTGAAACAGATACTTGAGAAAACTGTGCCATCTTCAAGGAAAGACTAATCTCTTAAATAGGATGAAGCATTATGGGCTTATAGAACTGCTTTCAAGACCCCAATATGTATTTCTCGTCATAGGATGTTGTTTTTGAAATTCTATCATTTACCTGTGGAGTTGCAAAAAAGTCTTATTGGGTAATTAAGGCTCTGAACATTGATTTTAACAGTGCTGGTGAGGGGATATTACTTGAGTTATGTGAACTTATTATGATTAAAAGAGAGAGTTATGACAATGAAAGGATTTATAAAGAGTGGACTAAAATATTTCATGATTTAATTTTTCAAACGAATGAATTCAAACCTGGGTAGTAGGTCCTTCTCATTAACTCTATACATAAACTCTTTCCTGGAAAACATATGCCCAAGTGGTCTGGACCATTTACAATAGTGGGAGAGCTTAATAATAGAGCTTTTGATATTGTAGGTGAATAGAATAAACCCATATTAGTTAATGGGCATAGAGTGAAACATTATTTTGCGGGACAACCAAAGGGCTTGGAAACATTCACTGTGCTTGAAAACTGATTTTAAATAATGTCTGGATGACGACGTTAAAACATAGTGCTATATGAGAGGAAAATCATGGTTATTTTTTCTTTACTTTGTTTCATTTTTACCCATGAATAATGTTCTACTTCGGTGCTGTTTTTTTTTTTGAATTCCTTGTTACTGCTTGCTCTTGGTATCCTTATTCTGATCCATTTTTATCAGGAATCTATTGTTAGGTCATTTAGGGAGTGGAATTACCATAATAAATGAGTAATGAAAAAATTAGTTAGGAAATTATCATACTGTTAATTTTTTTTTCATTTCTCAAATCCTTAATGCTATAAAGAATCTGCTTCTTATCTTGGATGAATATTCTGTTCTATATGGTGTTGGTTTTGGAAATTCTGCTTGAACTAAAGTGTGAGGGTTACAAGAAGGATGAAAAATATAGTATTGAATCTGATTTAGGTTGGGGTGTTTTAGCAATCTATTTTCTGCTCAATTGAACACATCCATTTGAACTCAATCTATTAAAATTATTGCACCCAGTACACAGTGCACTTACACCTCCTTTGTTACTTTTAAGCTGTATTGAAAATTATTGACTAAACAAAATATCAATGCATGTATTTTCTAATGAACATGTTTTTAATTTATCAATTGTGAAAAGATACATTTTTAAACATTTAAGGGACCCTTTATACATGTAATTAATATACTAAATTCCAAATCTGTGATGAACAAAAAACTATTAAATTGTTCCTATCTCATTTAAAATTCAGCTTTGGTGACATATTTGGGCTATAATTTTCTGGGATGTGGTCCATTATTTAGTATACTGAACTATGCATAATTGGAAGCCCATCAATTATCACTGCAACATCACCCTTTTTGTAAAAAATTGGTCAAAACATTTCAAAATTATTTCATAATTTTATGTTGAACACTTTTTTTCAAATGAGTCTTGTTTATGTACAATGTTTATTTGGTAATTATGTATTGCTTTGAGTCTGAATGTTTTGAGGATGGATGACTGTTGAGTGGTCTAGCTTAGTGGTTTTATTGAAACTTGGTTTAGGGATGATGTTTTAGAGTTATATGGGTCACCTGTTTGTGGATTTATGATCATAATCATTGGAATTGGAATGTTTGATCATGATTCTAGGGAACTCATTTCATTTTAATTATTAGTTTTTATTAATAAAACAATGTAAATGGTTTTCATAAATATTTTGAAACTTGAGTGATTTAGGCATCTAGGATCCCACAGTGAATCTCTAAGACCATAAATGTGGGATGAGTTTCTGTTTACTATAATCCCTCTATACACCATGAATAAGTTCATTGCACAGTGCATAGCCCATGATAAATGGGTTGTGAAAAATTAAATAAAGTGTCTAGGGTCAAAAATTAGTTCACTAAGGTGATGGGAATGATTAATTCTAAATGAATAAATGGCCAACTGGTTTTTATGGGAGTCATTTAGGTTTCATCATTAAGGAGATTCACAAAAAAAATAATTTTTCATGAAACCTAGATGATTAGTCAGTGTACAAGGATCCTCCATTAAGTACGTAATTTCACATATTTTTAGCATGTTGTCACTCTTGGACATTGGACATAATCCTTGATTGAAATAAGTCACTAAGAAGAGTCTCGTATGAGGCATGAGACTTTCTTTATTGATGAATATTTTCTATATTGATTACCCTTTGTTCACTCATTAGAAGAAAGACTTGATTTGAGAATATCTTCTTAGAAGCATGTTTTCTTGTTCTGTCCTATTTTCTTAAGTATTGGTCATGTTACAGTTTTACCTGAATCATAAATACTACAATCTATTTTTCTATGATAACAAAGCAAGAAATTGTTTTTGTAAAAACAATGCTTATGTGTGGGGGAATTTGATGTGGCTCTATTTTTACACAGTTTTCCCACATCTTTCTACATAATTTTTTGTCATTAAATTATTTAATTAATCACTTTTTACTAAATATTTATACTTTTTAAAATTAATTTTTTTATTTAATCAATTTTTATAAATAATTATGTATTTTTACTCTTTAAAATAATTGATTTAATTTTACTTTTCTTTTCTAGTATAATTAATTTCTAATTAGTCTTGTTAATTTTAATCTTCCTACCTCTTAATAATTTGACTTTACTAATAAATAATCATTTAATATCCTTTTTATGTATTAATTTACTTTAACTTTATTTTAATATTTTATTCTTTAATTTAGATTTATTAGAATAATTTGAATTTACTAATTAATATGTTTAATCAGCCTGCTAATTAATTATTTTAAGAATTTTAGATTAAAATTAAATGAAATAGTGAAATTTTATCTTTAAGTATTAAATTTTATATTTAATTAATTAATTAAGAGTTTTATTACATTAATTATATGATCTTATAAATGAATTTTATTTATCAATTAATTAATTTGTGTTTTTAGCCAACCGGTGAGGTTGAAAAAAGCTATTAGAGAATTATCTTGTAACAAATGTGACCCCTTTCTACTCATTATAGACCCGTTAAATATTTTCAATATTATTCTTCTTAAAATTTACCTTAACAATTATACAGTTTCAGTTTATGTGTTATAAATTAAAAAATTAAATTATAATTTATAAATTTTAAATTTTATAATTCTTCTTTCTATTTATGTTGTTTATTCTTTCTTCTACTTTTTAATTTTAATTAACATAACATTTAATTTTATGTTGAATTTATGTAGTTTTAATGTCACCAATACAGATTACATTTTATATATTGGTGACCTTTATTTTTGTACTGATGACCTTAATTTTTTTTTGCGTAACAGTGACCTTTGTTTTTGTTCTATCGATTGTGTTTTCTTTTATATATCAGTGAGAAATATTTTAATATCGGTGACCATTTTATTTTATTCTCAACGGTGATTTTTTAATCTTATTCTTATCAGTAACCTTTCATTTTGTCAAACTATGACCTTTTCTAAAAAGGATTATAGTGACCTCTATTTTTATTCCATCATCATTGACCTTTTATCATGACTCTTCAACTACACCTCACTGTTAGCCATCCTCCCCTCACTCCGTTCCTCCCCTACATCACACACCGATTCATTTTCATCCTCGTCACATGGTCATCCCCTTCCACACCTCATCTATCTCTTTCAAACAATACGTTCCCAAAATAAAAAAAACCAAGTAAGACAGCCGAGTAAGAGGCTATGAACTTGAGCTCACCACTGGACTAAGCTGTACATCGCCGATGAGAGACGCGCCCTTCCGAGGAGTCACCGCCATTCTGATATGGTGAAGCAGGTCCAACATCTCTGATATAGGACCGTAGTCGGGTGAAGAAGCCGATGCCATGGGGATTCCATGTTAATTCCACCACTGTGTGAACAAGAATCCACTATCACTAGGTCACTTGAGGAATAGATGGTGTCCCCCGAGGTGGCCAGGCCAAGGAACTACTCTAATTGGAGGAGGTTGTTGCGTAGTGAACCGGAGCTGGACTAAGAAAACTAAGAGGTCGTACCACTGCTGGATGAGAGGAGAAGAAATCCAAACCCTACCCTACCCTGTAGTACCTTCGTGATGAAGGAATTTGGTGGGGGTGAAGAAAGAAATAAAAAATATAAAAACAATGACAAAATAAATAATAATATTAAAAAAATTAATAATTAATAAATTAAATTAAACTCAAATTTCAATAATAAAAAACTATTATAATACATAGCTATTATAATGTTATTAATTTGATGAGTTATAAAATAAAATACAAGTCAAACTAATAAAAATTTATACAATTTAAATATAAACAATCACAATTTATAAAATTATTAATTGATTAAAATAGATATTATAAAACTTTAATTTTAATAGAACAAATATAATAATTGATTTAATAAAGTAATTAATTTATATCAAATATAAGAATATTATTATGTTATATTATCTAATTATTAGTAATACATACAATAATAATTTAATTATTAATAATAAATTTAAAACATAATAATTTTATTAGTTAAAGATTTAATTATAAATAGTTATAACAATAAGATATTATAAATATTATCAATTAAGATTTTTAATAATTAACATTAGTTATTATAAAATTGAACTATAAAATAATTATATTTCATCATTACATTTTTCTTTTTTTATTTTTCTGTTCTAACTGTGCAGGTTCATTCAAGAGATGAGAAATCGACCAGATGCTTTTAACTAACTCATCCAGAGTTTGTTAAATGGTAAAATTTAGCATGACTTGTCAGTCAGGAACATAAACACGTGTGTGGAGCAACAATAAAATATTAATTCAAGTTTGTGGAGGGTAGAAGTGATGGGCAATAGAAGACATCGGGTTCTTATACAGAGAAAGCAGTGGATTTGAGAAGGAAATTCATTCGACACATTTTATGATTGAGGTCTGAGCAGATAAAGATCAGATGGGGACTCTAGAACCACTTTTTGAAACTGGTGGAGCTTAAGAGAAGCGCTTCATCTCAAGAGTTTATCTTCCGTCATAGTTATAGAATTAGTAATTTGTTCTAGTATGTTTCTATTTATTTTAGTGATAATAGAGATAATGTTAGACTAAATCCTACATTTTGGGGTAAAAATCAAATATGTTGGTTATGTTTCTTCTTCTTTCTTTCTATCATTTAAAATGTTAACAAAATTTATTGGTGAGATCAGTTCTGATTGTAATCATCCGCAATGTACCAAATGCACTCAATCTTGGAACTCCACAATCATTTAGTGATCCTGATAGTGGATTGTTTTTATTAAAAATTTAAATTGAAATAAAAACTACCTAAATTATGGTTAGTCCATTCTATCATCTTTTTAAAACTATAATTTTCAATGATGATCTATCATTGAGTGGAAAACTCCATGATTTATCGGCTTGAGTGTTTTATCTCCTGATGAGGGAAATAGAGAACCGCTTTTTAGTGTTACTATTTGTAATCACTATCAGTTGAAGGATTGATCTCAAAACCAGTAGAATTCAAATTTTTTCCGACATATTTCTCTTAATTTCTCATTTATCAAGGTACTATATATCTGTTTCTTGGTGTTTTCAACTATTTCTTGTTTCATTTTTGTTTACATAGATGTTTTGAAATGTTCTTTCACTCTACTAATTAATAAAAAAAATAGAAAATATAAAAATTAAAAAATATAAAATCTACCCTACTGCTAACAATAATGGGGTATTTGTGAATGTTTTTAGAAGAATAGTTGTCATAATAACCATCCATGTGGATTATTCCCTGCTTTCCACATATATTTTAGTTAGTATGAATATAAATTTTAAACTTTGACCGACATCAACAACAGTATAGGTCAATGTGCTCAAAACCAATATGGGGTCGGACAACGTAGTAAACTAGAAATAATAGTAGAGGAAGATCCCTAAAAGGCATCAACATGGATCCACAACTACAGAAGAAATCCAAATAGAGAACCAAATATTTGAACATACCAGACTCCAACTAGTAGGGAAATAAAATGGAACCACCATGGGAGGATCTTCAAGGGAGGAGAGAGTAGGGAAGATAGAGGAAAGGGGAAGGTGGTGATGAAAATACACATACCTCCCCCTAAAAATCCTTTTACTTCAATTTGAATTACTTGAAAATTAGGATATCACTTATTAAAATATATATATTCCCCATCATTAAAGTTAAAGGATTTAATGGTACTTGTATAAAAAACTTATTTTCCTAGGTTGATGTAACGTGGGGATGACTAGGGTTATTCCCAACGAGTCATTGGTAGGATCTTCACTAGTCTCAACAACTTATTTTATTTTATTTTATTAGAATTTAGAGAATATTTTTTTGTTGTGCCTATATGGAAAATACTAATATATATTTCAAATCAAAAATATGTACTGTGTGGGAATGAGGCCAAACCATGGTTAGTCACATGTTAGTCCTTCACTTTCTAAATGAATTAATAACAAATTCTGATAATTAAACCAATAACCTTCATGAATCTACAATGTAAACATGAATTTAAATTATTTTTAAACAATTTTAATTCTCATATGCACACTGAGTCATTATCCCTATAATGTTTCATGTGTTGTAAATACTACCACAATTGATTATCCTCCAACTCATACCATTATAAAAATTTTATATATATATCCCCACTTGACTCCACTTATATAAAGTGTGGGATATCATATGGAAATCTAGTTATACTTTTTGAAAATGTAATAATGGTTGGGTAATTATGATGACTGTGATAATTAATGTCCTAATACCAAGTAAAATCCACTAACCAATTAAAAAATATTTAGAAACATACAAAAATGAAAATTTTAAAACACAAGAGAACAAATAGAAATTCTACATATCTTTACCTGATGACTATCCTAAATTATAATACAATTGACAATTCAAAAAAATATAGACGAAAATAATAATAAAAATTATTATTTGGGAAATCATAAAATAACCTCTATAAACATAACACGAATGTAATTATTGAAACAAAAGAACAATATATTAATGAATTCATCCAATGAAGGGGATATTATTTTCAGTAAATAGAAAAAAAATACTTTTATTGATATTATCTCATCCATTGTAAACTAAACATAATGTGTGAATAGTTATACCAAGAAAAAGTATTCACCCCATGATCGAGGTTTTTTATCAACAATTATTTTTGAACAGTCATTGTGGAAACACTTGACTGATTATTTAATAAATTAGAAGATGATTTTCACTCGATATAATCACTTGACGAGGAGGATTAATAAACACCATATATGGTATTTTGGATTATCATTAATTACGAAATATCATTCATAGTTTTAGTCCTATCAAGGTATTGGATTCTGGACTAGTAATATTTGGTCTCAAAGGATCTTTCCTGTATATAGTTGGACCTGTGGCGATGGATAGTCATGGATCAAACTCTATTATGATGAATATATTTTGAAGATTCAAATATTTTATTTAAAAAATTCTATATAAAGTTTTCATTAAAGTTGAGATAGCCTTATTATGGACTTAATTGATCACTGCCCTAATGGGAAGTAATTGATGAGAATATATTTCAAGACTGATGTTTTCTCTAGAGACTGACTCAACTAAGACGAGTTATATGATCCTGGATTCTGGATGAGGGTGAAATAAATATTAAATAATTTATAGATTAATTTAGTGTTCATGATTATCTTTCAATGGGGATGATATTGAGGCATTGTGATTTTATGGTGATAGTTTGAGTTTGGATGACCAGATAAAATATATTAATTGTGTACTTTCATTAAAAAGATATAGTGTGGTGTTCAATGGAACTGCTACACGTGAAGTGAAATATATTTATGACCTAAAATTTTGAATTCATGAATAAGGTACACATAAATTCATCAATCCATTATATTCATCCACTAGTGTTGAGATTTCATCATGATCAACCACATTCATAATCTACAATGGAACCCAAGTTCCATATTTATGACATTTCTATTGACAAAAAAGTTAAAATTCATTATTATTATGGGAAAAAATATATTTTAGTTCATTATTTAGTTTCAGTTTTATCTCTATATTACCAAGTTTTAGATCAAAATCAAGAACTCAAACCTATTAATATTCATTTAATGACTACACTGTTTTTCATAGATGGAATATAATAAATGAGTAAATGAATGGTAAGACATGAACCAACTTAATATGGGTATGTGGTTGATTTAGTATCATACATGCAATATAATCATTTTTTTGAGATATATTGAGTTTGTGGGATAAGAAGTGTAGTGATATGTCTATAATCATATGGGTGATCTTTTTCAAAAAATTGGTTGCCATCCATAGAGATCAGAGGAATTGTCTTATGAAAGTACATAAGTGATGGCTTGTGTTTTCATCTTGTTGTATCATTAGCTTCTATGTTTTATCATGTTATTATTATAGTTTGTGTGAAACAACAACACGAATGGATCCATGAAAAAAAGTTGGGGATAATGGAAGGATGATGATATGATATCTTGGTTCACTCCCCATGGGGTAGGTCATCCAATTATTTTTTATGTATGGTTGGAACAATCACCTCCCAATTTAATATTTCATTGGCTATGCCCACATTCAAATCAACTACAATATTGAAGATGTACATAATTAATTATAAAATATAAATAATGATAAAATTGATTGAATAATAAATTTATCAAAAAATTAAATCAATTTAAATTTTAGGATGATAAATTCAAAAAATGAATTTGTTGTTCTATAATTTAAATTAAAAAATGTTAGATAAATATTAAAATAAAAATTTTAAGGAAGATTTTTTTGTAAAAAAATTTTTTAAACGAAAATAAAATAAATCATATGTATTTTTTATGAATAGAGTCAACTATGAAATGAATTACTAATTTAATTTTCAATAAAACCAAATTACATCAATATCAAATATTTAAAAATTTAAATATTCCCAATCAATCTATACCAACTAGTGGGAAAAATCAAATAAAATTATAATATTAAATACTTGAATTCATATGAAAACAATATTCTCATTACAACAAACTAAAAATCATATCCATATACATATTATTTTAGTAATATCCTGCTCTAAAATTACATGACCGAGGTGGCTCAACACCTCACATATTATCATAGTCTTATTTTGTTGTTGAAGAACCATTGACGTATAATTTAACATCATAATCTATAAGATGAATACAAACATTCACTAGGATAAAATTTATATTTCTTCAATAACAATCAATTATAAAATATAACAAATCATATGGCCATAATTTAAAATTTTTATATTGGTATAATTGTGTTTTGGTTTCTATATAATAAATATCCCAAAATTAAATCATATAAATTACACGACCACAATAATAACTTGAATATGTTTGATGAATTACTCAATCCATCGAAACCAATATTTATTTTACCAATACATCTGAGAAAATGTTCATTAATGAGTTCTATGAAATTCAACTTTTTCATTCAAATTAATTTTCATCATTATCAATTTTTTGTAAAATAAATTCACAATTACTTTCATATAGCTGAGATGAGATGATAATTAATTTATATATTTATATTAATCTATTTTTTTACCCTGAATAATTACGTGTGTTTTTTATAAAATTTGAATTCAGGTATAATAGATAATCTATAATAAATTATATATAAATTATAATAAATTAATAATTGTTTGATAAATTTATCATAAAATAATTTAAATGAATGGAGAATAAATTATCTAAAATTAAAAATTTAAACATTTTATGATATATACTTATATATCATTATTTTAAATTTGAAATCGATAAGGTATAAATACCCTATAAATTCCAACATAGTGAATAATTATTTAATAGGAATAAAAATGTTTAGAAATAATGATAGAATTTGGAAAATATAAAATACATAAACGTGTGAGATCAGTAAGTAAATGCTTGTATCATTTAAAAGTATGTATAGGTTAGAGAAATAAATATTAATGTTATAATGGTTAAGGTGACTACTGAAAATATGGTATCAGGAATTTAGATCTAACCATAGTAATCATGATTGGTCCATTATGTTTATCATTTTAAACCACTATTTATTTATGCAATTAAATGTATATGAGAATTAATGATTAATAAATTAAATGTTATAGTAAAAATTATAATAATGTTATACTTATAAGGAAAATAATGTGATTATTTTTCATAAACTTATTTCTTATTTTTTTAACAAATAATTTTAAAATGGATTATTTAGTTCATTTAAATTAAAAAAAATTATTATAAGCAAACAGATTTCAAATGTTGATTCTCCTCACTAAAAGTATCCACGAGTTCTTTATCATTAAATTTATGTAAAAAATAAATTTATGGGGGACTCATAAAAATAAAAAAATTTATATACACTTTGTTTCTTAACATATTTATAATTTTATAATGTAATTATGATTTATATAATGTTTAGAATGTATAAAAAAATTATAGTAGAAATTATTATACTTAATAATGATTTTACTTCTAATGGAAGGATTGTTATTTCCAATGTCCAAAAATATAATATATTTCATAAAAAAATATTCTTTATTAATTTTTTTATTAGTTATTAAAATATACTAATGTGAGTAACAATACAAGCATACTGGGCTATAAATATGGTGTTAAAACCAAGGAGATACAACTATAGTTTTCTAAAACTGTAGTTATATATATTTACGCAAAAGATATAGGAACAGTATAATATAAACCACGGCTATAGCCTCATTCTATAACCATTTTTTCACTTAAAATGATGATATAGGGTGTTTTTCAAAGACTATAGCCATAATTCTTTGAAGCTGTGGCTATATCCTCAATATATATCGACATTTTTCTTAAACAATGACTATAGGTTTATGGAATTAGCACAAAGAGTTTTTTTGAAGTGAGTATTTTGTGAGAAGACCTACATCCCCAATTTTTTTATATTCCCATAATTAATAACAATATATATACCAATATATATATATACCATAAGATATTTGCAGCATTGTGTTAAGGATCTATCCCATTATAGTGGAAGTATAGCGATCAAGTCTATATGGTTGGAATTTAATATTAAGTTATAGCCATGGTTGAGAGGGGCTATATCCAATACAGAAAAATGTGAGATATATGATCTATTTCTATGATAGAAATAGGTTCTATTGCCACAATGGATACTGAAGAAATATCCTCTTCAAAAAATGGTTATATCAAATTTCTATAGCCAAACCAATACCAACTGAAACTAGCAGGAATCATGTTTATAACTGACACATATGGGTATAATATCTATAGTAGGAATTTTGGATTGTGACTATTGCCAAATTTTCAACTGGTTTAATTTTTTTCTCAAAAGTCATTAAAATAATGAATTTTTATTTTTTAATTTAACGAGTAATCATTTTTTGAAGGAAATATCATATTCCAAATTGCGCTAATTATTAAATTTATATTCACTACTTTCAACAAAATACCCCTCCCTAATATGTATAAATACCCCCACATGTCTAATTTGAAGATAAAAATCTATATTTTCAAATTAACTAATATTTTATAGTATTACACCTTTTAATGATCATATTATAAATTTATATGTAATTATATCTTCCCAATTCCAATCTGTAATTTCATAGTACCCAGAATACTAGGGACCTTCTATTAATTATTTAACTCACATTTCTTTTGATTTCATTTTTCCTTCTAATATTCCATTGTTTTCATATCCATTTTGAACCTACCTTAATTGAGCAGC
Organism: Viscum album; assembly: GCA_963277665.1. Lineage (NCBI taxonomy): Eukaryota > Viridiplantae > Streptophyta > Magnoliopsida > Santalales > Viscaceae > Viscum > Viscum album. The sequence goes on from OY728155.1 coordinate 734,413,089, forward strand.
GAATACATTTACTTTAAATTACAATTATGACTCTCTAAAAAATATTTTCATAATATATGTATATGTAACATCTCACTTTAATTTGATAAATCCTTATATTTAAAATTATATAACCTATAGGGTTGTTGTATCTAATTATATATTACCATATTTTTAGATATTTATATTAGATTATATATCACCCAAAAAATAATATATATATATATATATATATTAAATTTTTCTTAGGATGATATTGTAACACGTTGATAAATATAAATTTCCAATAACTCAAATTCGAACTATAATAATGTTAATTCTAGCAAATATTCCCACACATATTTTGTATTTTAATAAAATTGTAAATAATTGAAAAAAGCAATGAATTATTAAATATATATGATATTAATGAATAAAATTCAATAATAATGATCCAATATCCTTGATATGGTAAATCTTGAGGTGTAGGTTTGGGGATGAAATATGGAACTGAAATTAATGGCATTCTTAACTGACTCTCAAAATAATTAAATAGTTATCATCATCCTTACTTGTAACACCCCAAGATTTTATGAAAAGTATTATTTTAATTTCATTAATGTCTTCTGTTGTATGCTACACCAAGATTACCTTGCGCTATACGCAACACCGTATTAGGTTGCAGTATACGCAACACTATTCTTGGATCGTGTTACACGCAATTTTGATAATAGTTATTCTACGCAACATTGAGTATACATATATATATATAAATGAAATATGGTTGGATTATGTTATACGAAACAACAAAGTATTCTTTCACAACACGCACCCCTGACTTGGCTTGCATTTCACGCAACCGCGGCCTTCGTCGATAGCTTGCGTCGTACGCAATACCGAGTTTCACTAAACAATGATATGCTATTAAAATATTATTAAAACTAGCCGTTATGAATAGTATTAACTAAATTTTTAATTTTATAACATTATTATTCATCTTATACATTTTCTAGAACATGGTATGAGAACAAAATAAATTTTTCGGGTAAAATAAGTATTTTTCAAAAAATGCAGTTTTACCGCCTTTTGATGGCGCATCCACATTAAATCTAGTTTTTAAAATGTTTATAAGTTCAATTTGACAGAATAAAATTCTTATTTTGAATCAGGATATAAAAATTTACATTGGATAAAGTTTTGATATTTTTCTGATAGCTTTCATATTTTAATGAATAGTAAAAAAATGCTATATTTTAATTAAAAACAACTTTTTTCATCATAATAAATTATGTGGTTAAATAATAATATTGAATGGTTTCAAAGTATAAATAAAATATATTTTTACCATTTAATATAATGTATGTCATTAGCCTTGATTTTACCTTGAATTCGTAGGTTAAATCAATTCAATCTTTTGCAATGTTTTAAACAAAAACTTGTTTTCTTTCGACAACGGGATTAATTTTAATATAATTTCTGCAACTTTTGTGTATTTAATTTTGAAAAATAGATTCCATATTTGGAATCAGTGGGTCCAAATTATGTTAATAAGATACTTTTTATTTTTGAGCATTATGAATAGTAACTACGGTAATTTTTATTTACTGCGGTTAAAGGTAAATAGGGTAATTCAAGGTTAAAATAATATTATAATAATTAAAAATTACCTTGAAACTTGTACTAACCTTATTTTATGAGTAGTTTCCAACCATGGGCATCCTTGGCCCGATTTTGGGACCCCAATGAGCCACTTGGTAGTGAAAATGACAATTTGGATTAATTAATTTAATGTAAAGACAAAATTGACTTTAACAAAACTCTTTTAGTAATTAATTTTTATAAGGTGATATATAAGTTATATTTTAGACTATAAATATTATTTGTAAATCTAAAAAGATTCCCTACATCATTTTATTTTTTTCATAATTTTTAGACATCAAATGAATTAAATTATTTATGACACAATAATTATGTAATGTTTACCTCATTAATAAATGATTTAAATAAATAAGATTAAAATGATTAAAATATCATCCAAAACCTGTCCAATTCCTATTGGATGATTTTATTTCGAATATGAGTCATCTTATCTTCGACATTAATGTGATTTGGACCTCTTGAAACCGAAGATAAGTTTATAATAAAATAATGTTTTCACACTTTCCTAAAGAGCCCCTCCACTCCCTTATAAAAGGAGACCACTTCTATGCAATTCCTCACACCACTCAAGCCTTTTGGCTCGTCCAAACTCTGCCCAACTAAGCTCCCTACATCCCTCTACTTCCCCTTGAAGCCTTATATTGGGTAGAATACTCTCCAAGAAGTCCTTTTGGTTCAAGCCAAAGAAAGTTACCAAAATTTAAGTTAACAATTTCTCTTAAGTTGTTTTCATTTATTCTACTTCTCCAACCCCTAAAATATTTTTAATCCTTTATTTTGTGACAACACAAGTATCCTAAAAATACTAGTATAGTGTTATGAGAAGTATTGGAACTACACTTACACACACCTCCATCTAATGGATGAAGAACATAATGTTTCTGTGATGGCAAACTAACGCCTCACGAAACGATGATTGTTCGATTTTCCCCTACCGCCTCTCATGGTGGACATTATGATGGCACTGTATTTATATATAATATATATTATGTTTATGATTTCCTTATGATTCTTTACTTCCCAATTATATCAAGCATTTCTGGTTTCCATAGTCGGTAAATACGATAATCTCATTTGAGGAAGTACGGACTACCGCCCCCTCAAAGTGATGTGATTTGTTAATACCTTATGTGGGATGTATAAAAGATGTGGTTAATGATTATATATGATATTATACTGGAATTATAATATACCTATGTATCATTATGTTTTAATTCCATTAAAATAATAAATAGAAATTAAAGTAGCGTTCATGCATACGTACGGTTTACCGTCTCCATGAACGGTGCGTTTCATTTCTTACCTCCACATGTTATGTACTATTATGAATGCTTGTATATGCTAGATATATAATGAATTTCTATGATATATAAATCATGATTTAAATTTTGGAGGTAAGTAAATCATGATATAAGTAATAATAACATCAAGAACAACAATTCCAAACACATACGATAAATAAGATGATTTTACCCAAAACACTACTTTAACATTAATTTACATAAGAATGAGTAATATAAAGTCATAAGTGAACCATATATGATATCATAACAATGCATATTATTCTTTAATAAGTCAATGACATTATTTAAATCATTATACAGGAGGTTCGGACTCTTACGAAGCAAATTGGACATAAGGTAAGGGAAATATCACAATCTCATTTTTATCCGAGATTGTGTATACTTTGGAATTTACTGGGGTGTATTTTATCATCCACATCCATGTTTCCTAAATATGTAATATTTATATCCTTATACAATAGTTTATATCCAATTTTACCCTTCGGTGAGTTTTTAGTAAAAGATATGGAAAGAATCTTTTGTCGTTTTTTCGTACGAGGTACTTTTTGAGTTTTCCGAAAAAATTATGAGAAGAGTGTTTTTTTAACTTATACGACATGAATGGATTTTTAAAACATTATTTCCAAGAAGCTTCCTTTACAAGTTTTCAAGTTTATTTTTAATCAACTTCTTTTAGTTTAGAATTGTATGACATGTTAAGAAAGGAAAAGTGTTTTTGAAGTAAAAAGGATATTTTCCTCAAGAATGGAGTTCAAGTGTTTTATCAAAATTATTTTCCATCTAAGATAATATAGGGTTCTGTTTCTACCCCTATTATTAAATTGATTTGATTATGTTGTGATGGAATTATTTTTATGAATTTCTTTATCTTATATGAATTCTTTTATGATGTCACGATGTTTAAGATTCCCATTTTTATTACCTGGGTTATGCAATGATGTATGATTTATGATTTTGTGGCACACATAATAATGGTATCATTATGAGGTGGGTGGGACCTATATATCCCTCCAATGCATTGGGTAAGAATTTTATATCTCATGAGATAGACATGGCTGGAACGGTAGGTTATAACGGTTTAGTGAAACAGGACTGAAATGAGGAGTGAACTCGGTTCAAAAATGGACTTTGTCCACTAAGATAGTCTTGGCAATGAGTCTTGACTAATAAGAAATGATTCTCTATGATTATGTGTGTATGCCACAATGTTTCATGATTTAAGTTATGATTATTGGGATTACATTTCACTACTATGATTTATCCCATGTTATGAAATTTTGATCTCTTTTGCAGGTTATGATTACCAAAAGATATGTTCTTATGAATATGACGTGATTGATATTTCGTTTGTTTACCCTTAATGAGAATTTGAGCTCACCATTTTATGTTTTATTTTCCCCAGGACATAAATAAAGGATTTAGGTTAAAAAAAGAAGATCTTTATGGGAGATGCTGAAGATCTTTCACCACGATTAGAAGATTATATTCCGAGTTTCCAAAGACACTAAACTATTACGGTCCTTGTGTGTGTGTTTTTGTTATGTACTAAGTATTCCGCAAAAGTAATGTAATGTCTATGTACGTTAAGCTTCGGGTCTCTACATTACTAATCATGTGTTATTATAATGTAATGCGACTATTTATCATAATCATGTTTGTGTAACAATAATTTGTGGAAGAAATGTATTCAATTGAGAATCATACATGAGGATCACTATGCATGATTTATAAAATAATTTGATACTAGAAATGAAGGGCACTATAAAAATATTCCATTAATTGTGTCTTACAAGAACACACCACTGTAATATGTGGTTTAAATTTATACCTAATATTGTAATAAAACGATTCTCATGAGAAAATGAATTCTCAGGTTATTCCTGAATTAATATATGATCAAGAAGGATTCATTATTCTTCATTGAATCCAACATCATCATGTCATGTTAGAGCTAAAATAGAAATATTTCCAAGTGAAAAGGAGTTTCAATCAAGAATAATTCATGATAAAAGAACTTATAATCATTTGCATGTGGAATTTTTATGGCCTTGAGGATAGTCAATGACATTTCATTAATTTTCACTTCCATTACAACACCTAGGCTAATCCCTTGGCCAGTATATCCATTATATACATGTATTAATATATGTCCATCACCATACATATAATTCAATGAATAAATAAATGATATCTAACATTGGTTCTTCTCTCACTAACCATCTTACTCATTGTCAATGTGTTCATTTTCATATTATATCACATTATTAAATACACAATATACATTATGATAGAATTTAATTATACTATGTTATTTTTGAGGTAGAAAAATGAAATCCCAATTCATACCCAAAAGTCTACACCATATCCATAGGTTAAAACATACATAAAGAGTAGTTTGGAATTCCATTCCTTACATTATGACAGTCGTATATCATAGTATATGAAAACAAGGTTGTTTTATAAAAGTCTGACATTCATTTTTTATGATAACCCTCTAATAGTTAAAATTGATGGGGGAATATTCTATCTGATAAAAAATTGATTTAGGGAATATCATATCCGTATATATCCCCATTACAATAATGAAAAAACGAATTAGGGTTATTTCATATTATATGATATGATGTACAATAACATTTCATGTCAAAAAAGAATCATTACATGATATTTTCAAAAACAATTTTATAAGATATCAATAACTTGACCATGTATCATATCAAAATTATTACCCTGTGGTTAATAATCAAATGCTATTTTTTATTAACAATAAAAAACATTTAAATCATTTCTGTAGGAAAAACTCCATTAAATTCATTTCACCAGAATGTGTGACCCAATGGACTTACGTAGCATGGAGAAAAATATAAGTCACCGAAAAATATATATAATCAATTACTGGCCTCTATCAATGTGCTAATACTAATCAACATTCAAATGTCTCAATCAGGATATCTAATAGAAAAATGATTCAATATAACTTTTTCCACTAGCAGCACCTCACTCTTTTTGGCATTTTCATATATTCTCTCTTTCTAAGGAAACTATTGACCGCGTCTGAAGTATTTTGACAATCCCATATAAAAATATAATATGTTCTCAAATCTTCAGTTCTAGACCAACCATTTTTTTTTGTGTATGTCATGTGTCAATCACCTTTTTAAATGAGCATGTTACATCCCAAAATAATATATATACATATACACATACATTGAATATTCATAATTTTCTGCATTGTATCTCAATTAGGGGAGAAAAATTAAAAGATTCTGTTAAAGAGGATGAATCCCATTATGGTTGTGCTCTACCATGTATCATGATCCCAAAAACAATTATTCACTCCCTTATTAGATAAAATACGAGTCTTACTTAGTTTATGATGAAAAGAATTATTTTTAATGAATTACCACTAGAATCTATAAATGGATACTCTTATATGTCCTATAAAACCATAATATATGAAGGAAATAGGTTGGGACACATTATGAGGTATATTTATTTTTTCATCCCTTCCCAAAAAATCCTTTAATTCATTAAACTTATATTTTATATCTCATAGTATCTTATATTTTTTATCATCTTTGTAAAATAATTAAATTTTTTCCATATGCTTGGAAATTATTTAAAATTGAAGTTATATTTTGAAAATGTTTTTTTTAATTTTTTTAAGGATAATATTCAACAAAGTAATATCTGAAAAGGATTTAAAATTATAATAAAATAATCAATTTAAATTTACATTTAAATGTAAAAAAACTAAATTCATTTTTAATGGTTATTCATCAGGTGTGGTGATGATATCTACTAGGAATGTTTGGCTCGTGCCAATATATTACAGATCTAGCCAGGTTCTACATGGATGTTTCTGTTGATAATTTTTTTTACAGTTCGAATTGTGGGGGAATGAAATTTCCAGAATGTCGTGAAACACATATAAATATTGTGTTATTTTTGTATTATTTATTTTATCAATATCTATGTTATGGAGATACAATTACAACCTCTATTTCAAAATTAGAATCTATTTTTTACCACATCTTTTTCATCTTCTTTGATTTTTATGTCGTTTTTTTATCTTTATAAGGTTTATAATGTAATTTTACATTTTATATATTTCATTTAGACATTTAAAAACTAATTAAATTGGTCTAAGAGTCCAATATATGAAATGAAACTGCTTGATTTGTAGTTGGGTGTACTCTATTTTTTAATTTATTTATTATGTGAATGAATTTGAATTAGTGTAAATTATTACCCATAGTACTAGTTCCCATACCATGGAGATTTTGAATTCCCTTCAGGCCATGTCATGAGCCAGCACGGGTTCTTAGATGAGGTGTTCCCTTGGATGATACATGAAATAATTATAATAGTTCCTGATTTTAATTTTGGGTTGTAAAATAGACATGATTCAATATTGTTGGAACTCATCTGATATACCATGAGTGGGTTTATAATCACCATATTCTCATTATGTAACATTAATTATTAGGTTACCTTTATTATATAAAACATGGTAATCAATTTTGGTTAATGATTTTTATAGAGCTTTTACCCTCTAATTGATGTTTCTCTTTTATATTACTTCTATAAGGTTATTTTTTAGAAATTTTTTGTTTTGATGATACATTAAAAAAGAATAAACTATAAAATGGTTAGTGTGAATGGTCTTGAATATTGTCTTTATATAATGAATACATGTCTTGAAGAACATCCTATATGACTTGGGATAGTTATATCTTGGTCTAGTTGACTATTACACTAAAGTATTCACTATTACTGATTTCTATGAATTTTTAAATTTCTGAGATTCGATGGATCTGAATATCTATTTTATTTTGTGGTATTGATTTATGATATATTAAATTTCATTTCAATTTTCATTAATTTTTTAGGTATAAAATTAAATTGATAATTATAACATGTGTATTAAAAAATAATTAAAGGAAATGAGTATTCATTAATTAATGTCTATTTTAAGTATGTTTCCATTTTATAAATATTAATTGGTTATGTAAAATAATGTTCATATATAAAGAAAAGGATGATTTTTGTGCAATCAAATTAATTTTTAACATTTATATGTATTAGTAATTTGGATCCCATAATAAAAATTTTGGTGTAGTAATTTTTTGAAAATGAATTTTGGAATGATTGAATGTAAAATGATTTTATAAAAAAATTATGATTATTTAAAAAAGGTTACTTATAATGAATAAAATTATTTTTTAAACGTAGTATAAATAAAATATCATGAGTTTATCATGGATTTATATACAGTGTTTCGAGACTATATTTATGATTTATAATTTATCTCATTAAAATATTTATTGATTTTTTTTAATTATGTTCCATATATTATATATTTACGGAATGACCCCATATAAATTTAATTTATTAATCTAATTTTATTTATGAGTGGTTTTTCAATATCATGAAAATATGATGATCAAAACATGAAAAATTTATTTATTTTTCAATAATAATGTTATATAGTACTCTTCTACTTAGGGATCAACATACGGATTATATTTTAGAATTTCATAACCGGAATACCACTCAGTTCACTGATATTAATGATTCTAATTTGGTATAAGGATAATACAATATTTTCAAGACAATATTCATTCATCATGAGCTTCCCCAATCTATATAATTAATTTTTACAAACATTATGAAAAATGGTTTGAATTAGAAGTGGTCGAAATCCATTATTGTGATCAAGTGAAAGAGTGAAAATTCTAATTAAATATTATAATATTTATACATTCATCATTATTTTCTAGAATCGACTAGATTTATAGTAGACATGGATATGCAATTTCAATATCTGGGTAATAATGTTTTTAACTGTGATCACTAGTTAATGTAATTTCTATCATACCTTTTAAAATTTTATATATATGAATCAATAAGAGCATTGTAATTCTAGAGAGGTGTCCATTACAAATATATATTTTTATGTGTGTTTTAATTTCCTAGATATTTTCAACATGATGAAGAAGTAGGATGTAAGATTTGAGGCTATATTGTTTATACTGTAAGAACATAATGAAGTTTCTCATTATACAAAGTAAAATGAAGAGTGTTAAAATAATGGGATGAGGATGTGAGATAAGTATAACTCAATGAGTATAAAAATCAATAGTCAATCAGTAATTTTCATATTAGATTCATCTATAAATATTCCCTTAGAGTGGCATATTTATTTAAATGAATTGTATAAGAAGATTTTGTGTCAGTATAATCATATATACTTTTTACCCTTGGTTATATTTCTAACCAATAGTTGGATAATAAGATTTATTCTCATTGGAGGGGTGGAGTAAGATCTATCCCTTCTAAGGATTCACTAATTTAGACTTCTAAAAATTTCAATGATTCAAAATACATCTAGAAATTTTAAAATCTATTTTCATTAATTTCAAAAGAACATATGAATTTTTTCATTCTATTATAATTATATTAGAGTTATAATCATGTTTTTAATATTCTCACAGTTATTTATGATTTCACCTCAAATAGAGAAAATATATTTTGAAGAATTTTTAGAGGAGTTTGGAATTTCAAAATTATAATATGTGGGGAGTATTTAGTATGATGATGTGATCTTTATAGATCATCCATTTATAAAATAATTATTTTTATCACTAGAATATTTATTAATGTAAAGTAGGGGTATTTATATAGAACTAATGACTTCATTAGTTCTAGGTATGTATCATTGTTTTTTGTGAAAATAATTATATCTGAAATATGAGATTTCTCCCTTTATTTACATAGAAACCAACCCACACATATAGATATTTTTAGTAAATTTTTATCTGTTTTAATAGTTGTGTGATAGGCTAATTTACCATTCCATTTTTAGAGTCATTATTATGTTGTGGGTTTACATGGGTTTTTGAATTATATTTCATATTTTGAACAGTTATCCAATTTTTACTATGAATTTTCATCTAATTAGTCAATAATTCATCACTTATCCTTTTTGAATCCATATATAATATTCTTGGAGAGGAAGATGATACCGCTATCATTTGCAATGACATACAAGTCCTGAGTTCTTGATAAGGTGCTCCAAAAGATGCTTGCCATCGTGTTCTTTAACCTAGCAATTCAACCAATCCCTTTGACACCACTATAAAGGTGGTGCCCAGTGCCACAACAGAAGTATTCATTGCAAAAAACACACAAGGGGAGAAGAATTCACTAAAAGGCCTTTTATCACCTGAAGGCATTTTACACATACTCACCCGAAGGATTTTCACACCACACCTGAAGGCATTTTCATACCACCCCCGATGGAATTTTTCAATGCCACACCGACACCATGAACATAACATTTTTTTTGTACAACCAATCATCACAAGCAGGACACAATGCATGATCTCCGAAACCAATAGGTATTTTGATACATGGCACCTTTATCTTCACACACCATCTTCAACACATTCAATCATCACTGCCAATACACCATCTCTGACTTAATCACTATCTTCTCTGGGAACAAGTTACCACAAATGTGGAAACCCCTTCATCATTTTTGTTGTACAACCGATCAACACAGAATCCAACGGCATGACGACACCTTTCCCTTCTCCACGTCTTGAGTCAACTTGCGACAGTGACTTCGTGGATTCCAATATCATAATCTTATCCTTGAAATTCCTCTATCATTCATCCCCTATCACAGTGATGCAATGACTTATTCATTAGTATCTTGGACTCCCATGGCTACGATATATATCTAGAAGTCTTTGGCGTCGACTCATCTTGATCTCATGTGGTGGTAAAAACATTGTTCAAGGTTCTTCAATGCATAACCATGTTCAGAACTTGAATTGAGATGATGAAAGTGTTTAGTGTTCTAAATCGTGTTCAAGTATGATTTTTTGTTTTAAATTCTATTTTATGGTTTGATTTTGTGATGGGAGTGGTGATATGGAAATAGAAATAGTTTTTTTCAGTTGTGAATCATGTTTTGGAAGATATGAAAAGATGGATTGGTGAGTATAGGGTAGGGTTTCTAGCTAGGTCATTTGGAGGAAATGGAACTACAACAGTGTCAGTGAGAAGGATTTGAATAATATGTTACTCGATGAGTGCGGATGAGATGAGCTAAAAATTATGATCGGTATGAAGGAAGAAAAAAAGGGGTGCTAACATCTGGAATTGAGGAAAAACATCGGTATGAGGAAATGTATAAGCTGTTGGTGTGAGGCCGAAGGAAGAGACAGATGTCGGTGGAAGCATCAGTATATGAGGGGAGAAGAAGGGCTATCGGTGGTAGTATAATAGGGAGACTGTTGGTGATATGATAAACAGATGCAGAGTATGAGTTAATACGAGGAAAGGGAGAGACCGACAATAAGATGGTGTGAAGAAGGTGTCTGTTTCAAAATCATGGGGAGCGTTGATAGCAATACTTGAGGGTTGTGCCACCGAAGAGGGTCGGTGAGTCGCGAGTCATTGACTGACGAAACACCTATTAGTGAGACATCTCACATACAGTATATAATTAGTTCAACGGTGTTTTAAAAATATATTTCTACATAAAAAAGGTAAGTTAAATCTTATGTGAATTGAATTATTTAACTAATTAATTAATTAAAAAACTAAAATTGTTTAAACTAAAATTATAGTGAATAAAATAAAAAAACTAAAATAAAAATACATTAAATAATATAATTTGATTAAAATCATAAAACGAAAAAATATGGTTTGGAATTAATTTAGATAATCATTTATTTAGTCTAAAAAATATAACCATAAAACGTAAACTACAACTAAAATATCAAACAATGTGTACAATAAAAATTAAAACTGGATATGAAATTAACTTTAAATTAAATCAAAATTTACAAATTTTAATGATAAAATGTAAATTTTTTAATTTTTTATACTTAATTAACATTAAAAATAAATTTAAAAAGTTAAAATTAAAATATTAATGTCAATTTTAATTAAGTTTATTAAATAATGAGAGAGAGGTGAGTGAAAAATAATTGCATAGGTGACTTAATGAGTCACCTATAGTAGCATGAGTAGGGGGTCCTCAGTAGCTTGTGCTACCGATTGTTATTGTGTCTACATCGGTGAGATCGGCTGAATAAAAATGAATTAAAATTTTTATTTCATACATTAAACTAAAAAAATTAATGAAATAAAAATAAAAATCATTTATTTATTTAACTAAATTAAGAATTTAAAATAAAAAAATGTTATTTTATTAAATTAAAACATTAATTGTTAAGTTATTTTATTTAACAAAATAATTAAACATAACAACTAATAATGTTAATCTATATTAATCAATCTAAATTAATGGATAAGATATTAAATTAAAACAAATAGATAAATAAAATTAAAAAGAGGTCAATTAATTAATTAATAAAAATGTCAACTTATTAAATAATAAAGATAAAACTACTAAATTATTGGATTACATATTAGAATATAAAAATAAAATAAATCAATATTAATTATTTTAAACGCTTAAAATATAATTTAAATTATAAATTTTTTTAAAATAAAAAATTAAATTATATAAACACAAAAGTGTTAAAATTATTTAAAATGTGTAAAACTGATTAATAAAATCATTAAAAATTAATTAATAGGATGAGGAAAAACTATGTAAAAAAAGGCCACATCATATTCCCCAACACCTAAGCATTGTTTATCCTCAAACAATCTCATGCATTATTATCACTGAGAAACATAATTGTGTTTATGATTCAACTCAAACTCTAACATGTCCAGTGCTTAAGAACCGATGACTGAAGAGTGAGTTTAGGATTATGAAATCAAAAGCTCAAATAAATCCTCGCACTAAACAAATACTCTGAGGGAAATCAAGAAATTAAAGTATCATATATAAAGGAGAATACATGCCTTATATATGACTCTACATAGTGACTCATTCCATTCCAAGCCCAGGTTCTAAGTCCAAGAGTGAAAAAAAAGTAAAAAAGTAAGGCGGATCAAGAAATTAATAGTATGATATTCATACAATGTCCCAATAATTGGTTCCCAAAATAAATATATATATTTTTTGAATCACCTTACTGATACCACCTAAATGACTCCAATATAAACCAATTGACCGCTTATTCATTTAGTGTTCATCCTTCCCCTCGCTATAAGGAACACATTTTTGACCATAGACACTTTATTTAATTTTCACTGATCCTTGTATCATGTGTTAAGCTATGTTCAATGCACTTATTCAAGTTGGACAGAGGGATTATAGTAATCAGTGTTGCACCCAGCATCTAGGGTCTTGGAAATTCACCATGGGATCCCAGATTCCCAAACTACTCAAGTTTCAAAATATATATATAAAAAATCAATTACACTGTTTAAATAAGGTAATTACTTTATTAATTAAAAGGAAACGAATTCCCTAGAATCAAGATCAATCATCCAGTTCCATAGGTTATGATTATGACACCACTAAAAGGTTACCCCAATCACTCTTTAAATTAGTTCTAAAACCAAATTTCCATTAAATCACTATGTATATTCACTCAGAAATCATCCATCAACACTAATTGCATCTTCAATGCAGATATTAACTGCTAATAAAGCATCATTCTAAGGCAAGAACCATTTTAGATACAATGTATAGCCCAAAATTGTGCATGAATTTTGTAAAAATTAATAATTTTTTTCAAAAATATTTAAGTTGCAGTGTGAATTTATGGGCTTTCCATTAAACACATTTTAGCTCATTCAAGAATTTATCCCATCCCCCACACATAAAACCGAACATTGTCCCCAATGTTGAATTCCAAATATGGATAAGATCAATTTTATAGTTTAATTTTAAAAAATATTTTGTATTTTAGTAAATTTATAACATGTTTAATGGTCTCAATGAATTTCAAGGAATGTGTTTTACTGGATGATTAATTTACAGTAAGTTCAAAAGAAAGTACATGAATTAAAATTTATGTCTAGTGACAAATTTTTTTCATTAATGATCAAACATGTCTTGTAACTAGTCGATACATTGTGTACTAGATGTAACAATTTGAGGAATTATGATTCAAATGAGTGTTCATCATAGCATAATTATGCATGCCAACACCCATTAGCTATGCAGTTTCAGTAAAAAACACAACAACTAGCAAGCATGAACCCCCCACACTTAGTTTCAAGTAGTGGAATTATTTTAACAACTATGAAATTCAATTTTTCAGCAAGGGGAACCTGAAAAATTATTTTATTCTATATAGTGACATCAGAAGACTTTTTAGAATGCAAGACATGCAACAGATTTTACAACAAACATGTAGAAAAATTTCTAATGTAATAGTCATTGCCTCACCGATAGTACTATCAATGAGTCACGAACAACAACACTTTTGATTCCCCAACATTATTGTTATGGTGGCTCATGTGCATTAGTGAGTAAATGAATTAACGATAGTAATAAATGTGATGGGCAGTAAATTTTATTAAAGTGAACATAGAGAAGATAAATGAATGAATATTAAAGAATAGGTTACTTCCTTGAATCATGGTTTTACATTAAATCTTTCACAAGGTAATCCCACTCCTTCAATGATACAACAACAACATCTTTGTTACCCTAAAACAAAAATAGATGAAAAATAACATGAAAAAAAAAAGAACTTCCCAAAAATAGAGCATAGAAGTAACACATTATTCAAGGATAAAAATAAATCAAATTAAAGAAAAAATGAACCATGGGTTTCATCCCATACAACGCTAGGTTTTAAAGTCATCAAACAGATATTATTTAAGATCAGTTTTCAAGCATTGTGATGGATACCAAGACCTTTGGGATGTCCCTCAAAATAAATCATCACTCTTTTCCAATTAACCATAATGGGTTTCTTCTACTCACCTATAATTTCTTTAGATCAATTCTTCATAACTCTATATAGTAAATTGTCCATACCACTTAGACATCATTTTTCCTAGAAATATTTTGAGTGCAGAGATAAATAAGAGGACATTCTATCTATGTTTAAATTCAATTGTATTTATGATAGAATCATAAAATATTTTAGTTCACTCATTATAAATTCTTTCATTATCATAAATCTTTCTCCTTATTTCATCTAACTCACTCATATCAAATAATATCCTCTCATCAGCACTCTTAAAATCATAATTCAGAGCCTTAACTGCCTAATATGACATGTGTTGCAAATCCACTGGAAAATGAAAATTTTTTTCCAAAAAAATACTATATGGATACATACATATTGGGATATTGAAAGACTTTTTATATTTCCATAATTATTGATCCAATATAAGTGACCAATCCATCCTAGATTTTGACACTATTTTTTCAAGAATCTATTTCAGTTATCTATTTGAGATTTCCACTTGTCCACTGGGCTGTGGATGATATATAGTTCCAGTTTTATGGGAACAACCATATTTTTCCTTCAAAGTATTAATAATGTAGTTATTAATGTTTGTTTATTTTTAGTGATAAATCACCAGGGAACTACAATACTTGAAAGGATGTTCCTGTTGAAAAAATTTAATAACAGTATTTGCTTTGTTGTTGGGTAGTGCATCTGCCTCAACCCACTTTGAAACATAATCTACAGCAACATGTATGTACTCATTCCCATGAGATAATGGAAAAGGACCAACGAAATATAAACCCCAGACATTAAACATTTCTACTTATAAATTTTTTTTTGGGGTATCTCTTTCTTCTTACCCACGTTGCCTATCCTCTAGCACCTATCACAACCAACTACAAAACTCCTATAATCTTTAAAAAGTGTGGGCCAATAGAAACCATATTTTAAGACTTTTTGAGATGTCCTTTCACCACCACGGTGACCTTACCAAGGTGAGGAGTGAAAAATATCAAGAATAGTCAACATCTCTTCCTCAGGAACACAACTCCTAAAAATACTATCAACACATCTCCTAAACATCAAATGGACATCCTAAATGTAGTATTTAAGCTCTAAAATGAATTTATTCCTTTTTTTATTGTAAAGATTTTTGGGAAAGACATATATAACCAGGATGTCAGAATATTATACCTACCAATAAGATTTCATGATTGTCATAGTGATCATCTTCACATTAGAAATAGAAGAGTTTATTTCTCAAGGATCTTCATATTGAGTGAGAGGAAGCCCAGAAATATGGTCAGTAACTAAATTCTCAACTCCCTAATAATTCCTAATCTCTAAATAAAACTCTTTTAGAAAAAAAAATATATCTAATCGTCATGGGTTTAGTTTCATTCCTATACAAGAAGTTCTTCAATGAAAAGTGGTCAATGAAAATGATGACTTTTCAGCCGAAGAAATACTGCCTAAACTTATATAGAGCAAAAAAATCAAAATTATTTTTCAATGGTGGTATATTTTTATTGTGACTTCGATATATTTCTACTAGCCTAATATAGAACATATAAATTCCTATATCTCCATTATGTAATGAAAAAAACCAACATCCATGCCACTATCATCACGCATAAGTTCAAAAGTGAGTTTGCAATCAGGTGCAGTGATGATGGATGATGTAGTTAGTTTTTCGTTAAGAAGATTAAATGATTTCAAATAGTTTTGATCAAAATTGAAATGTTAATCCTAGATAATAAGAGAACACAAGGTCTTAGTGATTTTTGAAAATTCTTGTAAGAGTCTCTGGTAGAAAAATATCGGCCCTAAGAAACTTCTAACACCTTTCACATTTTTATGCGGTGGTATTTCTGGAATGACTTCATATTTAGAAGAATCAAATTCTAGACCACTTTTGGACACATTATGACCAAGAACTATACCCTCTATGACCATGAATAATCATTTCTCCCAATTAAGAACAAGGTTTGTTTCAATTAATCTTTCTAGAACTAACTTAATATTTCCTAGACAAGAATCAAAAGTACTGCCCACAATAGAAATGTCATCCATGAAAACTTCAATAATCCTCTCAATCATGTCTGAAAAGAGAACCATTATACGAATTTGAAATGTGAAAGGAGCTCCAAAAAACCCATATGGTATCACCAAATATGAAAATGTCCCTAGAAGCATGTGAAAGTGGTCTTTTCATAATCCTCTATAGAAATGGGAATCTAGTTGTTACCAGAAAACCCAACCAAGAAACTGAAAAAATCATTTCTAGCAAGCCAATCAAGCATTTGATCATGGATGGGAATTGGAAAAAATTTCCTTCCAATTGGTTTCATTAATCATTCTATAATTACTACATACTATACAATTTGTTGATTTTTTAACTTTGATTTCTTCGTTTTTTTTATTTTTCTCAATAGTGAATCCTCCCTTATTGTGGAAAAACCTAGGCATGTATAACCCAAGAACTATTAGTGGTGGGATATATTATAACAGAATCCAAAAAATTAATGACTTCCTCTCTCACAACTTATTTCATGTTGGGTTTTAATCATCTTTGAAACTCTAACCTAGGCTTATGATTTGGTTCCATAGGAATTTTGTGCATGAAGAACGAGGGACTAATAACATTTATATCAGATATGGTCCAGAATGTGGTAGATTTAAATTTTTTCAAAACACATAACAATAT
This sequence comes from Viscum album, assembly GCA_963277665.1. Lineage (NCBI taxonomy): Eukaryota > Viridiplantae > Streptophyta > Magnoliopsida > Santalales > Viscaceae > Viscum > Viscum album. The sequence goes on from OY728155.1 coordinate 734,430,566, forward strand.
TTCCTCTTGATTCTCATTTAGATCAGCATAAATTCTGACAAGAAAAGTGGAATTCCCACCCAAAAATGAATATTTAAAATGAACAGGGAGTGGTTTAAGTTCCAGAGTGGGTGGTTATACAATAGAAGGAATGATCATAGGTCTGGGAGGTCTAGGTTCATTAACAATCCTCTTGTAAAGAGTATTTAATGATGATATATTTTCAATTTCTTGCATAGAATCGGACTTAACAATGTTGTTGCCCAAATTGGACAGCACACAATCTAGATTTTCCAGATTAGATTTTAACATATTGATCAAAGAAGAATTGTAACGTTGTATTAAATGTTCTCCCGCAACATAATAAAAGTATTTAGAAGAATTACTGTTAACATATACATCGTAAAATTCACTAAAAATATCATATGTTTAGAAACATAGGACTATCCAAAAGAAAAAACTGGACAACTATCCAGATCTGGATTTTTTTTCAAATTTAGTGTTAGAGAAGAATATTAAATTTTTGGGATACACACCAAATAATTTTAAACTTCCAAATTGATTTCATGAACAAAGAATTTATTTTTAGATTCATTGATGTGATCAAGATGATTTTTATTTTAACTTTCATCTTCAAGGAACTCTATCTGTTAGCAGTTTTCAGAATACGTTGGTCCCTTAATGTTCTTAAACACTTTAAATTCTTTTTATTGTTCACTAATTTTGAAACATAGTTGACCCTTAGAGACATCAATAATTGTATCACATATATCAAATAAGGTCCTACCTGAGATGATGGTAACCACTCTATCACACACCATATATAAGACTTGAATGCCTGTATGAAGAAACTATTTCCCAACCCCAACTTGCAAGTCATCTACCCTACCCATAAGATGAGTGAAAGATCTATCAACTAACTAAAATATGACTATGGTAGGTTAAAGTTCACCCAACCTCAACCGTCAAAATAGGGAGTATGGGAGCAGGTTAATACTAGCACCCAAATCACACAAATATTTGAGATGATTTGAATTTCCTAGGGTGTAGGGAATGAAAATGTTACATGGGTCTTTCTGTTAGGGTGGGATTTTCTTTTGGAGTACAAAACTAAACTTTTTACTAAGTCTATGGGTAGAAAAAAAAATTAAGGTATTATTGTTTAAATTTTTTTTGAGAGACTTAAGATAAGAGTGGATTTGAATCAAAGCATGGATGGGTGGCGAATGAAAAAGCTACCTTGATGTTTTGAAAGGAGACAAAGGAACTGAAGAAATTTTGTGTTAGTGTTACTTTTAGGTTTCAACTTATCGGGGAAAGTGATGGGTGGGGAATGTTTTTTATGAATAGAAGGTATATCCCTCCAATATTCCTCCAATTTTTATTTCACATTATTATTTTGATATTTAGATGTTTTTTCAACTTGAATTTCAAATGATAAATTCAGATTTTGATCATTTACAAGACTTCTCTATAAATTTTCTGTGTGTGTGAAAATTAGATTATGGGTTCCATAATCATGCAGATTTAAATTTTTGGCATTTTTAGTGAGTTTTTCAAAAAATGTTTGAGTATATAGCCCCCTTCTAGTGACAACAGCCAAGTAATTCACCCTATTATTGAGTTCAGTTGTGCTTGTAAGTCTTCCTTTTTCCCTAGAAGAAAAGTCTCTATCATGTTGGACTTGTTGTGTTTCTATGTACTACAATCTAACATCATTTTTCATTTTATCTGAATCATAATTTTTTTTGGTTAGCCGAGTCATGTATCTATCCTCTTGATAGTTAATTCTGTTCAAAATTACAAATAGATTATAAGAAATTTGGATATCTTTGTTTCATTGTGCATTTGAAGACTCACCCATTTGTTGATTTTGAAATTTTGGTATTGGTTTGATTGAGTAATTAGTGGTAGTGGGTTGATTAATTAGTACATGATCTTTCCAGGATAAATTTGAATGGTTCCTTTAGCCATGGTTGTATTTTTTTGAGAAAGTATCATTCTTAGGAGGCATTTTAGGACCATAATTGACAATGTCAGAATTCCCATTTTGTTGGGATGGCATAACAATGTTAGGATAGTAGTTGTCAGTATGACCAAGTATGCCACACTAGACACACTATTATCTTAATTATTTGTTGGTATTTTGACTGCTCAATTCATTAATAGTTTTCTTAGAGTTATGGTTCATTAAGGATTGCAGTTATTTGGTTATTTCTGAAAGTTGAGATTGAGTTTCATTCTTTGAACCAATGTTTGGGTTTCTATTCACACTTTTTCTTCTTGAATGTTTATGTTTTGAATTCAGGGACAAGTTGTTAAATTATTTTTCTCAACTCTTCATCAGTTTTATCATTGTAAGTACCCCAACAACCTGATCAACAAGATTATGTTTAGAGGATGTAAACCCTTCATAGAAGGTGTCCATGAGAAGGTGGAATGGGAGTTAATGATGGGGGTAATACCTATGTATATCCCTAAATCATTCCAATGATTCATGATAATAATCTCTAACATCTTGATAAAAACTAGTAAATTCTTTTCTGAGTTCACCTTTCAATATTTGGATATCAAATTTCAATATAAATGAATTGAATACTAGATCCCGGTTTTCAAAAAATTTCTAATCTAGACTCAAAAACTGGTTCATGGGATTCATTTTTAAGATAAAAGGAACGACACTCATTCATAGATCATTTGTAGTGAGTCATATAAGAGTTAATTGTTTAACAATATTATATAAATCTCTAATGAAGGAAACTGAGTCCTCATTAGAGATCCCATTGAATGTAGGAAATAATGAAATGTGTAAATATTTATGATCATAATTTTGGGCTCTTGGAGATAAAATAATAGAAGAAGGATTTCTTGTAACATTTTGGAGTTGGAACTCCCTCATTCCAGGACTATAAGTTTCCTCTACGATTTATGGATAGTTTTGGAAGTTGTTATCGGGGATTCTATTATCTATCATCTCCATTTCAATTTTTTTATTATTTCTTAGAGTAGTGAGATGTTTATATATTTATAAATTTAGGGGCTCTAAACTACCTGAAGAGGTTCTTATGCTCATGCAAAGTGTAATAATGGGGGAATTCAGCACAACTATTAAATGAATCAAACAAAACAACCAAATAGGAATAAAAATAATAGCTCATTAAAAGTATAGTAACAATAATAAAAATTGTGAGAAGTATTTTTTTAAATTTTTTTCCACTTTCTCAATTTTGGAGTGTTTTTATATGATTTTAATGTGTAATTTATAAATTTAATGGATATTTCCTTCCCTGGAAACATCTCCAAAAACATGACCCAAATGTTATTTATGTCAGTTAATGTTTAAAATATATTTTCCTACTGGCAATTGTCAATGGGGAAAGCAGGGCCAAACCCACAGGTAAGGAGATTTTCACCAAAAAAAAATTCTAAAACTTTCCAAAAAGACCCAATTATATTCATACTTACTTATGTATATTGGGTAAGTAGTGTCGTAATAACAAGGAAGGGGATTTTGACCAACACTTTTCTAAAACTTCTCAAAAAGAGCCCACTGTCATCGGTAATGGGAAAACATTCTATATATATTTTTATATTTTTAATTTTTCTATTTTTATATATATTCTTTAAAGTATAACTGAGAGACACAACATTTAAAACTTTTGATCTAAAAAAATATGAAGTAAGAAACAATTAACTACAAAAATATTGAACACTGATAAATGAACAATCCAGAGAAATTATATAATGGTAAAACGTTATTCTAGTGGTTTTAATAGTATTCCATTTCACAAAAATGATTGAAACTGTGTCCAATGATAAGGAGTGAATTCTTTCCCTCACCAGAAGATAAGATGATCAGGTCAAACAATCTTTGAATTCCCAACTCTATGAAATGTCTGACTGCAACATTTTGAATTAAAAAGTACAATAGAAAAGGCTCAATGTTAGATTTGAGGTTTTCATTTTTATTTAAAAGTTTTAGAAAATGTATCCTCAATAAAAAATGTCATATAGTGTGGAGTTATAAAATTGAGTGCAAGTGGAATGATATAAGTGAATGTGTTGAGAGTTGATCTAGCCGATCAATTTTTAACAAATTCATAAGATAAAGTAAAACAGGAAGAAAATATAACTAGTAGAAGTAATAATGACCCGAAATCAAAGATTTATCTAACTATAATGTTAATTATCATTATAGAAACTGTAATCATACTAAAATAGAGTACATATACTCAAAAACGTGGGAAGAATAAATACCTTAATGACGTTCCGCTCTTACGATCCTTCTACCCCAGGGATGTCCACAGGATCTCTCTGCTCTAATGATAGAGAATTTGTTGTCAAATGAATTTATCAGATGGAATTATTTCCACCCTCGAATGTGTATCTCTATAAAATTCACCACATTACTAGCTTTTAAACATTTGGTCATCTACTACTTATCAACATATTCTTCCACCAAATCAGTATTGCTCCTCACAATCACATGATACATGTTCATTTTTCTCCCAGGCACACGTCTTTTAAACATTAACCATATTAAAAACACCAGTAATTTCATTGTGTGACCAGGATGGGATTTCATTTCACGTATGAACTTGCAATTAAAAGATAGAAAAATTAGAAAAAAAACAAAAAAGAAATAAATAAATAAATATTCAGTTGTTAATTTTATTAGTTTATTACAAAGTCTTTAAAAGCATTAATAATTTTATCATTTAATAATTTATTAGTTTTTATTATTTAGTTTTATTAATGTTAATTATAATGTTTATTATTATTTTGAAAATTTAATTATTTATTATTTTATGTTTATTAAAATAATTTAAACTAATATAAATTATGAATTATTATTAGCATTAATTTTATTGATAAATATTATTTCAAAATAAATAATAAGTTATTTAAATTTAATTTTAATGTAATTATTAATTAATTTAGTTTATTTAATGTTTTGTTATTAATTCTGTTTTATTGAAATTAATTATCCTATTATCATTATATACTTATAATAATAAATGTTTAATATTTTAATTTAGTTATTTTTATTTTAGATTTTATTTGAGTTTTTATTTTAGTTTTATTTTAATTGATTTTTATTATTTTTTAGCTTCTCCCCCCAAAATCGGCACAACAGGAGGGCTTTGAGAAGCTTATTTGGAAAGCTTCAACGGAAACAGGTAGGTGATATCCTCTCCTTTCTCTTCCTTTGACTGTAAAAAATTGGCCTAATGGATGCATGATCCACTCTCCCTTCAGTGTGACAAACTCCAACGGCATGACGACACCTCTCCCTTCCTCATGACTTGGGTCTGCTTGCGATGGTTACTTCATGGATTCTAGTCACAGAGGATTATCCTAGAGGGTACTCGATCCTTCTTCCCCTATTACAATGATTCTATATCTTCCTCTTTAGCATCTCTGACTCCCACAGCTACGTCCTATATCCACCGGTCTTTGGACTGAGCTCATTTCGATCTCGGGGGGTGAAAAAAACATCTATCAAGGTTATTCAAAGAATAGAAACATTCATAAATATAATTAAGATGATGGAAGTGTTGAGTTTCACTAATATGGTTCATCTATAATATTTTGATGTAAATTAATATATTTTTCAGTATTATTGTTTTATTTTGTGATGTGAGTGGGGATGTGGAAAGAGAAATAGTTTCCTACTGTGGTGAATCATGGTTTGGAAGAGATGTAGGGATGGATTGGTGAGTCAAGGGATGGTTTTGTAGCATGGTTGTTAGTACGAAATAGAACAGTACCAATGTCCGGGTGCAATATTTGAAGAAGATGTGTCTCGATGAGTGCGGATGAGATGAGCTCCCGAAACTGATCGGTATGAAAGAAGAAAACAAGGGGGTTCCGGTATGAGGAATATAGGAAATGAGTCAGTATGAGGAAATGTAGAAGTCATCGGTGTGAGGTAGAAGGATGAGGCCAACATTATAGGAAGCATAGATGTGTGGGGAAGAAGAAGGGATATCAGTGGTAGCATAATATTGAGACAATCAGTGAGATGAGAAACAGACACTGTAAATGAGATAGTACGATGAAATGGAGTGACCGACATTAGGATTGTGTGAAGAATGTGTCAGTGTCATAATCTTGGGGAGTTTCGGTAGCAAGACAGGAGGGTTGTGCCACCAATGTGGGTCGTTGAGATGCATACATCGACTGAAGAAACACCTATCAGTGAGACGTCTCACCGATAGAATATAATTGGTGCCACAATTTCTTAAAAAAATGTTACTCCATAACAAAAAATAATTAAATCTTAAGATAATTAAATTATAAAATTAATTTATTAAGTATAAAAACTAAAAAAATCTAAAATAAAATTAAAGGAAAAAACTTATAAAATAAAATATAAAAATATTAAATAATATAAAATGATTAAAAGCATAAAACAACAAAAAATATGATTTAAATTAATTTAGATAATCATTTTTTAGTCTAAAAAATAAAAACATAAAACATAAACTACAATTAAAAAGTCAATCAATGTGGAAAGCAGACGTTAAAAATGGATTATTAATTAAGTTAAAATTAAACTAAAAACTAAATATTTAAATTATAAAATTTAAACTGTTTAATATGTTATGCTGAATTAATATTAAACATAAATTGAAAATCTTAAAATTAAAATTTTAAAATTAATTTTCATTATATTAATTATATATTGATATAGAGTTGAGTGAAAAATAATTGTGTAGGTGACTCAATGAGTCACCGATAGTATCAAGAGTAGGGGGTCATTGGTAGCTTGTCCTACCGATAGTTATTGTGTGCACGTCTGTGAGACCGACTGAATAAAAATGAATTTAAATTTTTATTGCACACTTAAAACAAAAAAATTAAAGAATTGAAATCTAAATTAATTACTTAATTTAGTAAATGTGCACTTAAAATTAAAAACACATTATTTTTTAAAATTAATATTTAAAATTTTAACTTATTTTATTTAACAAAATAATTAAACATAATAATTAATAATGTTAATCTATTTTAATCAATCTAAATTAATGGATAAGATATTAAATTTAAAAAATTAGATAAATGAAAATAAAAAGAGATCAATCAATTAATTTATTATACTGTCAAATTATTGAATAAAAAAGATGAAAATAGTAAATTAATTAAAAATTTAATCATCTATAAATATAAAATAAAACTAAATTAATTAATTTAGAGGCCAAAAATAGAATATTAATTATATAAATTGATTAAAAAATAAATTTAATTATAAAAACAAAAAAGTGATAAAATTTAGTAAAAGAGTAAAAATTATTATTAAAATAATTAAATCATAATTAAAATGATGTAAATAAACAATGTTAAATAAGGTCACATCCAATATCCTGACACATAAGCATTTTTTTCCTCAAACAATCTGATGCATTATTATCATTGAGAAATATAATTGTGTATATGATTCAGATCAAACTGTAACATGTCCAGCACTTAAGAATCGAAGACAGAAGACGGAGTTTGGGCATAAGAAATCAAATGTTCAAATGAATCTAACTGGAACAAATACTCATAGGGTGATCAAGAAATAAAAAAAATTATCTATCACGGATAATTAATTCCTCATATATGACTCTTCATAGTGACTCATTACAATCAAATATCAGGTTATATGTCTAAGAAAGACAAAAAGTTAATGGTCTGGAGATTCAAGAACATAGAAATAATATCTTTTTACAATGACTCAATCCTAGGTTCCAAAAATAAATAAATTTATTTTTTGGAATCACCTTATCGATACAACCTAAATGACTCTAATATAAACCAATTGATCCCTTCTTAATTTGGCTTTCATCATTCCCCTCATCTTAATGTACTTGTTTTTTACCCTATATTCTTTATTTAATTTTTCCCAAGCTATGTATCATGTGCTAAAAACTATACAATTCACTTATTCAAGGTGTACAATGGGCTTATAGTATGTAGAGAGAATCCCAAAATCCTGGGTCTCAGGAATTCATCATGGGATCCATGATGCCTAAACTACTATTGTTTCAAATGATTTATATAAAAATCAATAACACAATATCTCAATGGTAATGACTTTAATAATTAAAAGGAAACTAGTTCCCTAGAATCAAGACGAAACTTTCAGTTCCAAATGTTATGATCATTACACCACTTACAGGTTACCCAAATCACTATCAAAATTAGTTTATAAACAAAATATCCATAAATCAATAATTATATTTACTCCAAAATCATCCAACTACATTAATTTCAGATTTAAAGCAGTTTTTACTAACCAAGCATTATACTAAGGAAAGAACAATTTGACGAACAATGTACAACCTAAAATTGTGCAATAATTTTAACAAAGTATAACATTTTTTACCAAAATATTGAATTTTTAGTTGGAATTGATGAACTTATTATTAAACATAGTTTAACTTAATCAAGAATTGACCCCCTACCCCACACATAAAACCCAACATTGTCCCTAAAGATTACTTCCAAATATGGAGAAGAAAAATTGTAATGATTCAGTTGAAAATAAGTTTTGTATTTTAGTATATTTATTTCATGTTTCATCGTCTCAATGATTTTAATAGAATTTTTTTTCCACAAAGGTTAATTTTCATTTGGTTCATAAACAGGTACCTGAATTAAAATTTATGTCCACCGACAAATATTTTCCTTTAATGTTCAAACACATAAAATATCTTGTGGATAAACTGTGTAATAGATTTTAAAATTTGAAGAAGTATAATTCAAATGAATGTTAAATATAGAAGAAAAATGAATGATAACACCCCATAGATAAGCAATATATTTGAAAAACAGAACAACCAACAAGCATGTTCCCCCCCCCCCACTTAGTTTCAGGCATTGGAATGATTTTAACAACAGTGAAATTAAATTTTTTAATAAGGAGGAACATGAAGAATTATTTTATTCAACTCAGTGACATCAGAATACTTTTTAGTATGAAATAGATGCAGTTGATTTTCTAGAAAACATGTAGCTGAATTTATAAAGCAATAGTCACAGTTTCACTGACAGTACTATCAATTAATCACTGAAAGTAGAACTAATGAGTCCCCGATTGATGTGTAATAGTGGATCATGAGCATCAGTTAGTAAATGAGTTAACGATAGTAATAACTAGGACTTTATTTAAATTTTATTAATGTGAAGATGGAGAATAAAAATGAATGAAAACAATAGAATAGAGTATTTCCTTTAATCAATGATTATCATTGAAGCTTCAGCAAGTGAATCCCACTCCTTCAATGACACAACTACAACATCTTTATAACCCTGAAACAGAACCATGAGACCAAGAACAAGTAGTAACAATACGTTACAAAAAACAGAGTAGAGAAGAAGAACATTATTCAAGGATAAAAATGAAACAAAGTTAACACAAAATGTACCTGGGGTTTCCCCCCTTGCAGTGTAATGTTTTAATGTCTTAATACATACATTATTCAAGATATGTTTTCAAGAATAGTGAAGGAAGCCAAGCCCTACTGCAGTCCATCATAATAATGCCTCACTCTCTACCCATTAACTAGAATGGGGTTGCTCTCTTCCCTTACCATTTCAATGGATCGCGTCTCCTGAACTCTCACTACAGTAAATGTTCCAGACCATGGAGACTTCAGTTCTCTAGGAAAAAGTTTGAGTATAGAGTTAAAAAGGAGGACATACTATCCATGTTTGAATTATTTGGTATTTATGATAGAATAGTGATATATTTTATACCTATAATTATAAATTCTTGCATTATGAGAAACGTCACTCCTTATTTAATCTAACTCACTCATCTCATGTAATCTCCTCTCACTAATACTCTTAAAATCCAAATTTAGAGCCTTAACCGCCCAATATGACTTGTGTTTGGACTCCAGAGGAAAATGAAAACATTTTCAAAACAAAAACCTATAAGGATACATAGTTATTAGCGGTCTTAAAATCAGTTCTATATTCCCAAAAAGCTTCATCGAATTTAAGAGACCAGTCCTTCATAGAATTTGACACTCTTTTTTCAAGAATCTATTTCAGTTCCCTATTTGAGATTTCCACATGTCCAATGGATTGCGAATGATAAGGATTTCCAGTTTTATTAACATAACTATATTTTTACATCAATGTATTAAATTTTTAGTTCTTAAATTTTGTTCCATTATCAATGATAAATTCCTTGGGAACTTCAAATACTGAAAATATGTTCTTTTTGAAAAATTTAATAACACTATTTGCATGACTGTTGGGCAGTGAAACTACCTCAACCCACTTGGAATCAAAATCTAATGCCACATGTATGTACTAATTCCCATGAGATGATGGAAATGGACCCATGAAATCTAAACCCCAAACATCAACAAATTCTATATCTAAAATAACTTTTTGGGGTATCTCATGATTCCTATCCACTTTGACTAACCTCTGGAACCTATCACACCCTACTAAAAAGCTCCTTGCACCCTTAATAAGGGTGGGAATATCGTCCAATGGCCCAAAGGACTTCATTTTTTTTATAATCCACCTTTCAAGGGGTGATGTGGAACCCTTCTGAGGCTCGTAGGCGTTTGTATTACATGTATCATAGGCCTTATAGGAATTCATTACCCGTAGGCTTCAAACATTACATATAACCCAGATTAACTACTTGGAACTTATCCTCCCAAGAATCTTCATCGTGAAATCATCTCTCCACCTTCGCATGGCTGTTCGGTTTGGATTTCCCATGCTATCACTGGCTTGCCCCAATGGTAGGTTCCATACCCTCTCATTATTCAATTCAATTAGCTTCTACTATGATGAAAGCTCTTTGCTCATCCTCCTTTTGAAGCTTGTTCCTTGTACGTTTTCTAGTTTGCATCACCTCTTAATGTGGCTTGAAAGCCTTGAGGTGGCCCGAAGGCCTTACTGACTTGAAGGCCAGGGTGCCTTGAAGGCCCAAATGGGGGAATATTCCCAGATTCTACAGTGGAATACAATGCCAAATAGTACCTTCTACAGTACTGCTACAGTATCCCCTAGAAATTATCCTCCACGTGGATTTGATCTCGGGTCTCCTGGATGCACATAAAGAGTCCTCACCAACCGGGCTGAGGATCATGGGCTAAAAAGGGGTGGTCAAATAAAAACCAGATTTTAAGGCTTCTTGAGATGTCCATTCACCACCATGGTAACCTCCCCAAGGTGAGGAGTGACAGTTCTCACGAATAGAAAACATCTCTTCTTCAGTCCCACACCTCCTATGAATATCATCAGCACATCTCCTAAAAAATGAAGGGTTGTCCCAATGGTAGTATTTAATCTCAGAAATGAAATTCTTCGATTTTTTATTTGATATATTTTTTTGGAAATACTCATGCTCCGAGGATGTAGGAAAAATATACATACCAAGATGATTTCCTTGTAGAGACCCAAAGCTTGACATACATAGAAATTACATTACTTTTACGAAATACTTAGTACATAACAAAAACAGACACACAAGGACCGTAATAGTTTAGTGTCTTTGGAAACTCGGAACATAATCTTCTAATCATGGTGAAAGATCTTCAACATCTCCCATAAAGATCTTCCCTTTTTTTCTTACCTAAAACCATTCTTTATATCTTAGGGAAAAGAAAACATAAAAGGGTGAGCTCAAATTCTCAGTAAGGGTAAGCAAAAGAAATATCAATCACATCATATTCATAAGAACATAACATTTTGGAAATCTTAACCTGCAAAAGAGATCATAATATCATAACATGGGATAAATCATAGTAGTGAAATGTAATCCCAAAAATCATAACATAAAAAATGAAACATTGTAGCGTACACACATAATCATAGAGAATCATTTCTTATTAGTCAAGACTCATTGCCAAGACTATCCTAGTGAACAAAGTCCATTTCTGAGCTGAGTTCATTCCTCGTTTCAGTCCTGTTTCACTGAACCGATTTAACCTGCCATTCCAGCCATGTCTATCTCATGAGATATAAAATCTTTACACAATGCATTTGAGGGAGATATAGGTCCCACTCATCTCATAATTATACCATTCATATGTGTGGCACAAAATCATAAATCATACATCATTGCATAACCCATGTAATAAAAATGGGATTCTTAAACAACATGACATCATAAAACAATTCATATATGATAAATGATTTCATAAAAATAATTCCATCACAACATAATCAAATCAATGTAATAATATGGATAGAAATATAACCCTATATTATCTTAGATGGAAAATAATTTTGATAAAACACTTGAACTCCATTCTTGAGGAAAATATCCTTTCTACTTCAAAAAAATTTTCCTTTCTTAACATGTCATACAATTTTAAACTAAAAGAATTTGATTAAAAATAAACTTCAAAACTTGTAAAGGATTCTTCTTGGAAATAATGTTTTAAAAATCCATTCATGCTGTATAAGTTAAAAAAAACATTCTTCCCATACTTTTGTCAGAAAAGTCAAAAAGTACCTCGTACGAAAAACGACAAAAGATTCCTTTGATATCTTTTACTAAAAACTCACCAAAGGGAAAAATTGGATTTAAACAATTGTAGGTGGATGGAAATAATATTACATATTGAGGAAACATGGATTTGGATGATAAAATACACCCCATTAAATACCAAAGTATAAACAATCTCAGATAAAAATGAGATTGTGATATTTCCCTTACCTTAGGTCCGATTTTCTTTGTAAGTGTCTGAACCTCCTGTATAATGATTTAAATAATGTCATTGAATTATTAAAGAATAATATTCATTGTTATTATATCATATATGGTTCACTTATGACTTTATATTACCCGTTCTTTTGTAAATTCATGTTAAAGTAGCGTTTTGGGTAAAATCGTTTCATTTGTTGTCCGTGTTTTGACTTGTAATTATTCATATGATTACTTAGATTATGATTAAGTAATTCTAGAATATAAAACATGATTTATATATAATATATATTCAGAATATACATATATATAATAAATTAGTAAATGGAAATAAATACACCGTTCATGGAGACGGTAGGTCGTACGTACGCATGAACGTTGTTTTCGTTTCCTTATTGAGTTGAATGGAATTAAGTAGATGACATAAATATATATACACATAAATAAAGTATCATTATTATTTCATATATTTCATGATTACTTATTATATATACTTTATAATCATTCATGAATGGTTAATGTGGAGAATGAATCTCATCGCGTCGTGGAGACGGTAGTCCGTACGTACGCAAGAGCGATGATATCATTCTCATGATCGTGGGACTGTATTGGAGTGTATGTATACTATTTCAGAATCAATATCAATTTAAAATAATCATATATAGTTATTATTTACATCATTATACCCATCCAAGTAAGGTGGTGGTGGAAAATAGATTACACCACGGCGTGGAGACGGTATTCCATACGTACGCACGCGCGGTGATTTCGTTTTCCGTATGATGGATAGATGGTGAAATAGGGTTGTTTCATACTTATAATAACATATCAGTATATGAGTGATACGGATGTTATTAATTCATAATGAAACAACCTAAGAAGAAGAAGTTGAAGAAGAAATAAAGTTAAAAGAATCAGTAACGGGCATTACCTCTTCTTTGAAGCGCCTCTTTGAGTCCTCTTCTTAGGGCACTAAAATTGGTCTTTGAAGAAGACCAGGACCTCTAGGTTGTTTCTAGGGAAGTGGAGAAGGGAATTTGGCAGGGGTTGGCCGATCTTGAAGGCTCAAAGTGGTGTGAGTAAGAGGGGGAGGAGGTTCCCTTTTATAAGGGAGGAGTGGAGCACCTTTGGAATAACAAAAAATATTATTTCATTATAAAGCCAAATTCGGTTTTAAATATCTCCAAATTGATTTATTTCGAAGATAAGGTAGGGTTGGGTCGAAATACTCTCATCCAAAATAATTTAGACATGTTTATGTCATTATACTAACCTTGTATTTTAGTTTTAACTCTTAGTTAATTAGATTGACATTTACCATGTCACTTTGTATTTTTATATTATATAGTTAATAAACTTACCATATACATCCAAGCGACCCCCAAGTGGTCCATTAACGATAAAACTATCAGAATACAAGTATCTTGGCGGAACCTTATATTTTTATGAATATAATAACAATTAATAATAAAATATTTGTTTTAAAAACTATTTTATGTCAATTTTGACACTATTTGGTAATTGATTTTTGTGAAACTCATAACAGAATTATTCATTCGAAAAAAATTAATTAAATCAATAATAACATGTCATATTAACATATAAAGTTATTGGAATTCATAAAAAGTCTCAAATTAAATTTATTTGGGTATTTATAACATCAATTATGTCAATATTTCATTAATAGGATAGTTACTGCATAATCATTGTATCATAAATAAATTAAAGTATTTTAAGTCTAAAAATTACAAATAAACTACAATTATGTTGGAACTATTTTTATCTTTCTAATGAATATTTATAGTCGATTTTATATTATGTATAACTCTATATTAAAAATGATTTAGTTATTAAACATTGATTTTAACTATTTTAAACCTTCTTTAAATAAATTGATAATTAATGTCCTAATCTAATCCAAGTGGGCCTAAATGGTCATATTTTATTCCTAAGGTTGTTTTTGGTCGAATTACACTTATCAAATAGAATTAGGACATGTGTTAGGGTAATAATAATACCACTTTTACCCTTAATTACCCTATTTACTTTTAACCGTGGTAAAAAAAAGTAAAAAGTTACTATTCACCAAAAAATATTTTCATCTCATTGAACCACATTTTAGTCCTTGATATTAAACGTGTCTCTCATATTTTCAAGATTCCACTCACAGAAGCGTAAAAATTATGTTTTATGAAAAATTCAGTTTTTTTTAACTACAACTTAGTGGTTTCACTATTCATCAAAAAATGAAAGTTTCTAGAAAAATACCAAAAATTAGGCCTAAGCTATATTTGATATTATGAATTAAAAAATGATCTCTATTTTATGAAATTCAAAACATATCAGTTACATTAACTAATTTAAAAATTAATTCTCGTCGTCAAAACAAATAGCGTGTTTTTAAGAGATAATAACTATCAAAAGATTGACACTTGTTTATAACTGGTTTAAATGTGAAATTACATCCAATAACCAAAATTGTATTAAATTGTAAAAATATATTCTAAATATAATTTAAAACCACTCAAATTAATAATTTATCACTATTAATTATATCGATTAAAAAATTAGTTTTTAATTAAAATTTAGTAATTTTCACTATTCATCAGAATATGAAAGTTATCCGAAAAGTACCAAAATTTCACCTTAGGCTAAATTCAATACTCTGAATCCAAAAATGAAGTCTATTTTGAGAGATAAAATTTCTAAAATTTTAAAAGGTGGTTATTATTATTCATAACGGCTTGTTTTAATAATATTTTAATAGCATATCGTTGTTTAGTGAAAACTCAGTATTGCGTACTACACACGATATCAAGGAAGGTCACGATTGCGTGTAATAAAAGTCAAGTCAAGGATGTGTGTTGTGAAAGCTCCTTTTTGTGTAGCGTACAACAAAATACATTAATGAAATTAAAAAGAATATTTTTCATAAAATCTCGGGGTGTTACAATCTACCCCCCTTAAAATGAATTTCGCCCTCGAAATTCGTCGGGGTTATAAATGGTTTACTATTCGAAATTTTCTTTAATAGAAACCCACATCGTAAAACAGAATACCAAAACCAATATTTAAAAACAAAATTATGAAATGTAACGGTTGCCCAAATAAACTAATCACTGGGTTTCCACATAGGTGAAAATATGGATATGGAAGAAAAATCTAACCATCATGTTCTGATGGAGAGTGGTAGAGAACATGGCTATGGAAAATCCCGCAATCACAAAGCCATAAATTTGTGATGATCTAAGGTACCATCTAATTCATCAGATATAAGATCACTAGGACAACATTTTTTGTTTTCATGATCATTTCCCTAAAGTTAGTGAAATTGGAATTAGAAGAAATACTTTCGTGATTTTGGTATAGTCTCACCGTTGGTCGTTCTTTGGAAAATTTCCACTTCATCTCTTAAAGAAATGAATTTGAATTTGTCATTCGTGATGTGTTAGCAGATCATTTGATAGAATGATGGGTCATTCCATCTGTCTCAAACAAAAGGTTAGAAAAGTTATCAAAAAATACATAAGTCCATCTATAGTGAGATTAATCATATATGGTTCCTAAAATGGACTTATACTTCATATATCATACTTCTTAATATAATAAAACTAGTTTCTACTAAATAGGGACTTCCTGTAGGTCAGTGGTAGGCGATAAAGGCCAGTCGCACTTCGGTTGTGGGTTCGATTCCCACAGCCTTGTTCGACGCGATGGGCTGTCGGCCATCCTGCAGGTTGTCATTTTTCTAAAACTACATTACTATAACATCCCATAAATAATATCGAAAAAAGTTCTATCCTTAAACAATACTAACTTATGTCCAACATAATCCATTCCAATCTTTAGGCTTATCCAAAATAATGCTGTCTAATCTCATATTACAGTGAAAACAATTACCAAAGAGTTTATACAACTAGCATGTTAATACCATTGTTGATCCCCATATATCATGAGATATGTCTTGTTGGTTACATTCCAAACATTCAAAGGCCTTAATCATGTATTATCTTGAAAAAAATGAATACCCATTGAACCTTATTGAAAACATGAATGCTGATAAAATTTAACTCTTTCCACATACCAAAATCCTCAAAATTCTATATACTCAAACCATGATATCAGTTACTCTTTATATCAATCACGAGCTCATGAATACTGTCAAACATTTCATTTTTTCCTTATCCGTTAATTATGCGCATATCATCTTTTTTCCAAAAATATCTCAATCACTTTCCATGGTTACCTGTACCATAAAATTATTGAAAACCACAATAGACCAATACATAAATATTCCAATATTCCACGATACTATATACAACATTATTTTGGAATCCCATTACATAAACACTTAGTCATTCCACCACATCGTTTTCATATTCAACATCGCTAATGGTTATCACATGTGACTTCCCTTTGTCCTTTTCCTTAAGTGGTTTCTCATGTCGATCATCACTAACCCTTGGATTAGGGCATTTATTAGTATAATGCCCCATTTCCTTGCACTTGAATCATTGAAGTGTAGTAAGTTCATTCTGTGTATCCCTTCCTTTGTTTGCATCACTAGACATCTTCTTCCCATCATTGCGGCATTCAAATGCCCGATGACCTTCCTTTCCACATTTGAAACATTTACTTGTCCCTTTAAGACAATCTCCACCATGCTTCTTTCCACACTTTGAGCATAAGGAAACATTCATATTCTTTTCACAATTATTCTGAGATTTCTCCTTGAACTCCATCTTTCGTTTCTTGTCAAAACTATAAGATGGATAAGTAACACCAACTTCCATTTCTACCTTGATAGCACAACGTACAATTTCTTCATAGCTACTGAAGTATCTTATAGATAATTCCCATCAAATACTTGGTTTTAAGCCACTGAAGAATCGATCAACTTTACTTTCAGGTTGGATGATAAAGCCAGATGCATACCTTGCTAGCCTTGTAAAATTTGCTTCGTATATACCAACACATTCAACATCCTTTTGCTTTAGTTCAAGAAACTCCTTCTACATCTTTGTATGAAGAATACGAGGGAAGTACTTATTGAAAAATATGTTCTTGAACTCGTCCCATTCCATGGACTCAATTTCATCTCTTGGCATCGTATTCTTGATAAGATTCCACCATTGATCAGCATCAGCTTCCAAACGATACACTGCTATGATGACTTTATCATGTTCAGAACATTGAAGAACTTAAAATATCTTTTCAATAGTACTGGTCCATTGTTCAGCAACAAGTGGATCACAAGACCCACTGAAAGAAGGTGGACATTGCCTGATGAAGGACTCAATAGAATATTGTTCCCTTCTCTGCTCATTTGGAAGTCCAGAATGATTCAAATCTTGTGTAAGTATAGCAATAAGATTTTTCACTCCATATCCCATAACATTTGTTTTTTCAGGAGGACAATCATTTCATTGTCCATTACATTGATCAACACGGTTCTTTCGGGTTCCAGCCATCGTCTAAAACCCAAAAAGAATAGTGTGAGAGGCAAAAATCATTCTAGGAAAAAAACACAATAAAGGAGGAGTACCTTCAATATCTAACATCTTAGGTTTAATTCTAAGATCGTTACCGTAATTATAGGACTATAACCTATACTTATACTTAACCTTAGGGACATCCCTAGACATACCTTAGAAATATCTCTAGGGATCTCACTAAAGTTTTTGCATCCTAGTTTCCAATGGTTGAATAAACCTTTCCTCTGATACCAACTGTAGAGACCCGAAGCTTGATGTACATAGACATTACATTACTTTTGCGGAATACTTAGTACATAACAAAAACAGACACACAAGGACCATAATAGTTTAGTGTCTTTGGAAACTCGGAACGTAATCTTCTAATCATGGTGAAAGATCTTCAACATCTCCCATAAAGATCTTCCATTTTTTCTTACCTAAAACCTTTCTTTATATCCTGGGGAAAAGAAAACATAAAAGGGTGATCTCAAATTCTCAGTAAGGGTAAACAAAAGAAATATCAATCACATCATATTCATAAGAACATAACATTTTGGAAATCTTAACCTGCAAAAGAGATCATAATATCATAACATGGGATAAATCATAGTAGTGAAATGTAATCCCAATAATCATAACTTAAAACATGAAACTTTGTGGCGTACACACATAAACATAGAGAATAATTTCTTATTAGTCAAGACTCATTGCCAAGACTATCCTAGTGGACAAAGTCCATTTCTGAGCCGAGTTCATTCCTCGTTTCAGTCATCTTTCACTGAACCTGTTTAACCTGCCATTCTAGCCATGTCTATATCATTAGATATAAAATCTTTACCCAATGCATTGGAGGGAGATATAGGTCCCACCCATCTCATAATGATACCATTCTTATGTGTACCACAAAATCATAAATCATACATCATTGCATAACCCATGTAATAAAAATGGGATTCTTAAAAAACATGACATCATAAAACAATTCATATATGGTAAATGATTTCATAAAAATAATTTGATCACAACATAATCAAATCAATGTAATAATAGGGATAGAAACATAACCCTATATTATCTTAGATGGAAAATAATTTTGATAAAACACTTGAACTCCATTCTTGAAGAAAATATCCTTTCTACTTCAAAAACATTTTCCTTTCTTAACATGTCATACAATTTTAAACTAAAATAAGTTGATTAAAAATAAACATGAAAACTTGTAAAGGAAGATTCTTGTAAATAATGTTTTAAAAGTCCATTCATGTCGTATAAGTTAAAAAACATTCTTCCCTTACTTTTGTCGGAAAAGTTAAAAAGTACCTCGTACGAAAAACGACAAAAGATTCCTTTTATATCTTTTACTAAAAACTCACCGAAGGGTAAAATTGGATTTAAAAAATTCTAGGTGGATGGAAATAATATTACATATTGAGGAAACATAGATTTGGATGATAAAATACACCCCAGTAAATACCAAAGTATAAACAATCTCGGATAAAAATGAGATTGTGATATTTCCCTTACCTTAGGTCTGATTTGCTTCGTAAGTGTCCGAACCTCCTATATAATGATTTAAATAATGTAATTGACTTATTAAAGTATCATATTCATTTCTATTATATCATATATGGTTCACTTATGACTTTATATTACTCGTTCTATTGTAAATTCATGTTAATGTAGCGTTTTGGGTAAAATCGTTTCATTTGTCGTCCATGTTTTGACTTGTAATTATTCATATGATTACTTAGATCATGATTAATTAATTCCAGAATATAAAACATGATTTATATATAATAGATATTCAGAATATAAATATATATAATAAATCAGTAAATGGAAAGAAATACACCGTTCATGGGGATGGTAGGCCGTACGTACGCATGAACACTGTTTTCGTTTCCTTATTGAGTTAAATGGAATTAAGTAGATGACATACATATATATACACACAAATCCAGTATTGTTATTATTTCATATATTTCATGATTACTTATTATATATACATTATAATCATTCATGAATGGTTATCGTGGAGAATGAATCTTATCGCATCGTGGAGACGGTAGTCCGTACGTACGCACGAGCGATGATATCGTTCTCATGATCGTGGGACTATATTGGAGTGTATGTATACTATTTCAGAATGAATATCAATTTAAAATAATCATATATAGTTATTATTTACACCATTATACCCATCCAAGTAAGGTGGTGGTGGAAAATAGATTACACCACGGCGTGGAGACGGTATTCCGTACATACGCACGCGCGGTGATTTCGTTTTCCGTAGGATGGATATATGGTGAAATAGGGTTGTTTCATAATTATAATAACATATTAGTATATGAGTGATACTGATTTTATTACTTCATAATGAAACAATCTAAGAATAAGAAGTGGAAGAAGAAATAAAGTTAAAAGAATCTGTAACAGACATTACCTCTTCTTTGAATCACCTCTGTGATTACTCTTCTTAGGGCACTAAAATTAGTCTTTGAAAAAGACCAGGACCTCTAGGTTGTTTCTAGGGAAGTGTAGAAGAGAACTTGGCAGGGTTTGGCCGATCTTGAAGGCCCAAAGTGGTGTAAGGAAGTGGAGGATGAGGTACCCTATTATAAGGGAGGAGAGGGGCACCTTTGGAATAACTAAAAAAATTATTTCATTATAAAGCCAAATTCGGTTTTAGATAGCTCCAAATTGATTTATTTAGAATCTAAGGTGGGGATGGGTCGAAATAATCTCATCCAATATAATTTAGACAAGTTTAGGTCATTATAGTAACCTTATCTTTTAGTTTTAACTCTTGGTTAATTAGATTGACATTTACCATGTCACTTTGTATTTTTATATTATATAGTTAATAAACTTACCATATACATCCAAGCGACCCCCAAGTGGTCCATTAAAGATAAACCTGTCATGATATAAGTATCTTGGCCGAACCTTAGATTTTTATGAATATAATAACAATTAATAATATAATATTGGTTTTAAAAACTGTTTTATGTCAATTTTGAAACTATTTGGTAATTGATTTTTGTGAAAATCATAAAAGAATTATTCGTTTGAAAAAAATTAATTAAATCAATAATAACATGTCATATTAACATAGAAAATTATTGTAATTCATAAAAAGTCTCAAATTACATTTATTTGTGTATTTATAAAATCAATTATGTCAATATTTCATTAATAGGATAATTACTACATCATCATTGTATCATAAATAAATTAAATTATTTTAAGTCTAAAAATTACAAATAAAATACCATTATGTTGTAAATCCATTTATATTTCTAATTAATATTTATAGTCGAATTTATCTTGTGTATAACCCTATATTAAAAATGATTTAGTTATTAAACTTTGATTTTAACTATTTTAACCCTTCTTTAAATAAATTGATAATTAATGTCCTAATCTAATCCAAGTGGCCCTAAATGGTCATATTTTATTCCTAAGGTTGTTTTTGGTCGAATTACACTTATCCAATATAATTAGGACATGTTTTAGGGTAATAATAATAACACTTTTACCCTTAATTACCCTATTTACTTTTAACTGTGGTAAAAAAAGTAAAAAGTTACGATTCAACAAAAATTATTTTCATCTAATTGAACCACATTTTAGTCCTTGATATTAACCGTGTCTCTCGGATTTTCAAAATTCCACTCACAGAAGTGGTAAAAATATTTTTTATGAAAAATTCAGTTTTTTTAACTACCACTTAGTGGTTTCACTATTATTCAAAAAATGAATGTTTCCAGAAAAATACCAAAAATTAGGCCTAATATATATTTGATATTGTTAATTCAAAAATGATGTCTATTTTATCAAATTAAAAACATATCAGTTACATTAACTAATTTAAAAATTAATTCATGTCGTCAAAATAAATAGCGTGTTTTTAAGAGATAATAACTATCAAAAGATTGACACTTGTTTATAACTGGTTTAAATGTGAAATTACATCCAATTACCAGCATTGTATTAAATTGTAAAAATATATTCTAAATATAATTTAAACCCACTCAAATTAATAATTTATCAATATTAATTATATCGATTAAAAAAGTTGTTTTTAATTAAAATTTAGTAATTTTCACTATTCATCAGAATATGAAAGTTATCCGAAAAGTACCAAAATTTCACCTTAGGATAAATTCAATACCCAGAATCAAAAAATGAAGTCTATTTTGAGAGATAAAATTTCAATAATTTTAAAAGGTGGTTATTACTATTTATAACGGCTAGTTTTAATAATATTTTAATAGCATATCGTTGTTTAGTGAAAACTCGGTATTGCGTACTACACACGCTATCGAGGAAGGTCGCGATTGCGTGTAATGAAAGGAAAGTCAAGGATGAGTGTTGTGAAAGCTACTTTTGGTGTAGCGTACAACACAAGACATTAATGAAATTAAAATGAATATTTTTCATAAAATCTCGGTGTGTTGCATTCCTGATTGAAAAAGTGAGCAGCTTCTCATCAGGAATGGAAGAATTTATTTCCCTAGGATCTTAAGACTGGGTAAGAGGAAGCCTAGATTGATAGTGACAAACAAAATTCTTAGCTCCCTCACTATCCCTAATCTCTAAATCAAACTACATTAGAAACAGAATCCATCAAATCAGGTAGGGTTTAGTTTCATTCATAGACAACACATATTTAAAAAGCAAATTGTGTGGTGAAAATGATGACTTTTGAGCCTAAAAATTACATTCTAAACTTCTCTAGTGAAAAAACAATAGATAAAAATTCTTTTTAGTGGTGTTATAATTAGTTTGGGCCACATCTAGCAGTATAGTAGCATAATACAGCACATGTTACTTCTTATTGCTCCACTATACAAGGTGAACAACTATATCTATTTCACTAGAATTACAGAAAAGTTCAAAAGGTAGTTTCCACTCTGGTGCAGTGATGATGGGTGATGTAATGAGTTTTTCTTTAAGAAGATTAATTGATTTCAAACATTTGTCATCAAAATTGAATGGTGAATCTTTGACTGGAAGAGAACCCTATGGCTTAGTGATTTTTGAAAAGTCATTTATGAATCTCATGTAGAAACCTTCATGCCCAAAGAAACTTCTAACACCTTTTACATTTTCAAAAGCTAGATGTTTCGAATGAATTCTACATTAGCAACTTCAAATTCTAGACCTATTTTGGACACTTTATGACCAATCACAATACCCTATATGACCATGAATTTATATTTCTCCCAATTAAGATCAAGGTAGGTATCAATGAATCTTTCTAGAAATAACACATGATTTCCAAGAAAACAATTGAATTTACTAACCATAATGGAAAATTCATCCTTGAAAACTTCAATGATCCTCTCAATAATTTCTGAAAAGATAGCCATCATACACATGTGAAAGGTGGATAGATATCCACACAACCCAAAGTCCATCCATATGTATGTAAATGTACCAAAGTGTCATGTGAATGTGGTATTTTATAGATCCTATAGAGAAATAGAAATCTAGTTGTAACCATAATACCCATCCCAAAAACAAGAAAACTCATTTCTAGAAAGACTCTTAAGTATTTTGTAAAAGAAGGGGATTGGAAAATGATCATTCCTATGGGCATAATTAAACTTCGTATAATCAATATAGACTGTCCATCTTGTTGCTTTCCTAACATGGATTTCTTCATTCTTTTCATTTTTAACAACACTGAAACCTCACTTTTTTGGGGAAAACCTAAACATGGCCGACCCAAGCACTATCAGAGATGGGATAGATTACTCTAGTGTCCAACAACATAATTAATTGCACTCTCACAAAATCTTTCATGTTGGGGTTTAATATTATTTGAGACTCTACCATTGGCTTATGTTTAGGTTCTATAGGAATTTTGTGCATGAATAATGAGGGACTAATTCCCTTTATATTAGCTATTCTCTAGCCTATGGAAGATTTAAATTTCTTCCAAACACTTAACAATATTTCCTCATGATTCTCATTTTTCTTAGTAGAAATTATGACAGGAAAAGTTGAATTCTAACTCCAAAATGTATAACTCAAATGTCTAGGGAGTGGTTTACGTTCCAAAGTTGGTGGTTCTACACTTGAAGGAGGACTCTTTGGACTGGGTGGAACAAGTTATTCAATATACCTCTTTTAAGGAGTATTGAATGATGAAATATTTTCAATTTCTAGCACAAAAGAAGACTTAATAGTGTTGCTTCCCAAATTGGACACCACACTGTCCAGCTTTTCCCAATTAGATTTCAGTAGATTGATCAAAGAAGAATCATCATGTTTTTTTATAAGTTCTCCCTCAACATCATCAATCTATTCAAAAGTATTGGTGTTAACATAAAAACCCTCAAATTTACGCAAAGTGATCCTAATTTCAGAAACAGAAGACTCTCCTACAAAAGAAACTAGGTAGTTGTCAAGATCTGGAAGATTTTCTAGATTCTGTGTCACAGTATAATTTTCAATTTTTGAGACAAATACAATAGAATTTTCACCTTCCAAATATATTTTATCAATAGAGGATTGATTTTATATTCTTTAATGTGTTAAATATTTTTTATATGATCTTTCAGCTTCAAGGAACTCGATATTTGTGTAGTTTTTAGAGTAAATTGGTACATTAAGTTCTTTAAACATATTAAATTCGTTTTTTTGTTCACCAATTTGGAAAAGTAGTTGAAAGTTATACACATAAATTATATCCCCACTAGTACCGAATAAGGCCTACACATGATGATGGGAACCTCTTGATCACACTCCATATCTAAGACTAGAATGTTTGTAGGTGGAAACATTTTCTCAACCCCAACTAGAAAATCATCTACCCTACCCACAAGATGTGTGGAAAATATATTAGCTAACTGTAGTATGATTGTGGTGGGTAGAATCTCACCCATACACAACTATTGAAATAGTGAGTATGAGTGCAGGTTAATACTAGCACCTAAATCACACAAACATTTGTGCTGATTAGAATTTCATAGGGTGTAGGGAATGACAATGCTACCAAGGTATTTTAGTTTTGGTGGAATTTTTTTTTGGAGTATAACACTGCACTCTTCAGTGGGGTTGTAGGTAGTAAAATTTTCAAGGCTCTATTTGTTTGAATTTTTTGTGATATTTAATATAATAATGAATTTGAATCAATTCATAGATGAATGGAATGATTAACTGAATTTTGGAAAAGAGACCATGGAACTGAAGAAGTTCTGCCTTGGTGTTAATTTGATGATTCAGCTTCTTGAGGATTGGGATGAGTGGGGAATTTTTTTTAAGAATACTAGTTATATTGCAAACCTCTTCCTCAATTTTTTTCTTTCCATTATTATTTTTATTTTTAGATGATTTGTCAGCTTGAGTTTCAGATGATAAATCCCAATTTTGATCACTTCTTAGACATTTCTATGAATTTCCAGCATGTGTACAAAGCATATCGTTGGTTCCAGAATAAAGAATATTTTCAATTTGGGAATTTTTAGTGAGTTTTTCTGTAACAGTTTGACTATTTAGATCACTTAATGTGACAATAGCCAAGGAATTCTCAATAGGATTGAGATTAGTTGTTCTTGGAATTCAACCATTTTCCTTAGAAGAAAATTCTCTAGGAAGTTGACCAAGTTGTGTTTCCTTGTTCAGAATTCTAACATCATCATTAATTTTATTTGAATCATATATATTTTTTTTGTTTTTTTAGTTTTGTCATGTTTCTTTCCTCTTTGGTTTTAATTTTTTTCAAAATTATTTCAATATTAGAAGACATTTGGTCATCATTTTTTTCTTGTGCATTTGAAGACTCATCCCTTTGTTGATTTTGAATGTTTGGTCTTGGTTGGTTTGAGTAATTAAGGGTGGAGGATTATTAAATTAGGCCTTGATCTTTCTAGGACAGATTGGATGGTTACTATGGACTTGGTTGTATATTTTTGAGAAAGGATAATCCATAAGAGGTATTCACGGACCATAATTAACAATGTTAAAATTATCTTTTTTTCGGACTGTCATATCTAAGATAAGATATTAGTTTTATGTAGGCCCAAATATACCACACTGGGAACATTTTACCCTTAAATAGTATTTGGTATTTTGATAGGCCAATTGATTAATAGTTTTCTTAGAGCTCTGGATCATTAAAGATTTATTTTGGTGGGTGGTTTCAGCTAGTTGAGATGAGTTTCATTCATTGAACCTGTGTTTGGGTTTCTGTTCACACTTTTTCTTCTAGAGTTCTTATGTTGTCAATTCAATGCCAGGTTGTTAAAAATTTATACCAAATCTTTATCAGTATTATCATTGTAATTACACCTAGCAACCTGATCAACTAGGTTCAATCTAGAGGATGAAATCCCTTCATAGAAGTTTTCCATGAGAAGGTGGGAATGGAGTTGATGATGTGGAAACTACCTAAGAAGATCCCTAAATCTATAACAAGATTCAGGAAAAGATTATCCATCATATTGATAAACACTAGTGATATTTTTTCACAGTTTACATTCAATATTGGGGGATAAAATTTAATTATAAATGAATTGTACACTTAATACAAGTTTTCAAAAATGATCTCATTTAGACTCAAAAACTAGTTCCTAGAAATCCCATTTAGGGAAAAGGGTAAGACTCACATTCTACGATCATTTTCAATGAGTATTAGAAGTGTTAATTGATGCACAATGTTTAAAAAATTTATAATGATGGCATCAGATTCTGTATTATAGAGCCCATTGAATGCAGACAACAATGTTATGTTTGACAGATTAAGCTCATAATTTAGGGTTGTAGGAGATAAAAAAAATTAAAGAATGATTTCTTGAATCTTGAGGAAATTGTAACTACCTCATCGTTGGACTCTTATTTTCCTTTAAGAGTTATGGATGGTTTGGGAAGTTGTTATATGGGACATTATTATCTATGTTCTCTATTTTAATTTTTTTCATCTTTCTTTGAGCAGTGAGATATTTATCTATTTCTAAATTTAGGGGCTCTAAACTACCATAAGTAGTTAATGTGCTATTGAAAAGAGTAATAATAGTGGGATTCAACACATCTTTTCAAAGTAGTACACAATACAACTAAACAGAAACAAATGTAATAGCTAATTTAAAGTACAGTAATAGTATCATAAATTGAAAGAAATAATTTGTTTAAACATTTTTCAGATTTCTCAATTTGCTGTGTGTTTTTATATGATATTTTTAATATTTTTTTGAAATTTAATGTTTTGTGCCTTCCCCAACAACCTCAGAAAAAACATGACCCAACCATTATTAAGGTTAGGAAATTTTTAAAATTTATATTTCTACTAACTACTGTATATGTGGAAAGAATGTTTGAACCCACAAGGAAGGTGAGTTTTAGAAAAACATTTCTAAAACATTTCAAAAATACCCCATTATATTCCTACAAACTACTATATATGTGGAAATCATGGGAGAACCCACATGGAAGGTGATTTTGACACAAATTTTTCAAAAAACATTTCAAAAAGACCCCACAGTTATCATATGTGGGGAAACTTTCTATATATAATTTTATATTTTTAATTTTTATATTTTTTATTTTTTTAATGTTGAACTAAGTGACACAACATTTAAACCTTTTGATCTAAACTAAGATGAATTAGGAAATAATGAACAAAAAAATATAGAATGCTGATATGAATAACCAAGAGAAATTCTCCCAGTGAAAAAAAATATTCAACTAGTTTTATTGGTATTCCATTTCACAAAAATGATTACAACCATGTACACTAAAAAAGAGTGACTTATTTCCCTCACCAGAAGATAAGAAACAAAGGTCATTAAATCTTTGTTTTAGCTACTCCGAGGAAGGTTTGACTAATGCATTTTTAACTTAAAAGTACAATAGAATATACTTTCCATTTGTTTTGATGATTTCATTTTGATTTAAATGTTTTATAAATTCTATCCTCAATAAAAATCCCCATATGATTCTGTAGTTTTGAAATTGAGTGCAAGTTGAATGATGTAGTTGAATGTAGAGAGTTTTGATCTCGCAGATCGATTTAGAAAACATGAACATGATAATGTGGAAAAGGTAGAAAGGTACCCAGTTGAAGTAGTAATTCCCCAAACTCGACGATTTAGTCAACAATCATGTTATTTATCATTATGAAAATTTTATACATACTAAAACATTGTAAAAATACTCAAACATGAGGGTATATGAACTCCCCAAATGATGCTATGCACCTGAGCTCCTTCGACTCCATGGGTGTCCATATGATCTCTCTCTTCGGATGAGAGATGATCTATTGTAAAATGAATGTCTCGGAGAGAATGATTTCCCCACTCGAATGTGTGTCTCTTTAAAATCACTTCTTGTTATGATTTTAAATTCGTGGCCATTTGTGGCTCATCACCATAGCCTTCCAGCGACTTGGGCTGGCTCCTCACGTTCACATGATACATCTGCGTTTTTCAGTCAAACCCATGTTGTTTAATCTTTACCCTTATAACTAACTCAGGTAATTACGTTGTGTGAACCTGGATGGGATTTCATTACTTGAATGAACCTGCAAAGCAAAGATAAATCAAAATAGATAAAAAAAAATAAGGAAATAAATAAATAAATATTAAATAGTTAAAGTTATTAGTTTATTTAAACGGCCTCAAAATATTTAATAACGTAATAATTTATTAAGTTATTGGTTTTTATTAATTAATGTTATTAATGTTAATTATAATGTTTATTATTATTTTGAAAATTATATTATTTACTATTTAAGTTAATTAGAATAGTTTATGCAAATTTTATTTATGAATTATTATTAATACTTATTTTGTTGATAAATATTATTATTAAATAAATATTAAGTTATTTAAATTTAGTATAGAAGTTATTATTAATTAATTTAGTTTAAATAAAGTTTTATTATTAATATTGTATTATTAAAATTAATTATCTTATATTTATTATATAAATATAATTATAAATTTTTACTATTTTAATTTAGTTATTTTTAATTTAGTTTTTAATTTAGTATTATTTGATATTATTATTATTGATACATAGGTTCTTATTTCTCCCCCCAAATCAGCGCAACAGGGGGGGTTCATGTTGCTTCGTAAGAAAGATTCAACAACAACAGGAGGGTGAGATCCTCTCCCAACTATTCATTCGATGGTGAAGACATGGAACAACCACTGCCTATTCCACTTCTCCCTTCAGCGTGGCTGACTCCAATGGTGGGAAGACACATCTACCTTACTCATAGCACAGGCCTTCTTGAGATGGTGAATTTGTGGATTCCATTTGTAGTGGCTTCTCTGGGAGGTTCCTCAATATTTATTCCCCTAGTATATAGAAATAAATGCTTCCTCTTTAGCATCATGGACTCCCACAACTGTGACCTAGATCCAGCAGTCATTGGCCTTGGCTCGTCTTGAGCTTGGGTGGTGCAGAAAACATCTATCAGGGTTATTCAAATCATATCCACATTCAGACATGGAATTGAGGTGAGGAAATTTTTTAGTGGTCTTAATCTGGTTAATGTTTGATTTTTATTATATATTAATGTATTTTTAAATTTTCTAGTTTTCTTTTGTGATAGGAGTGGTGATGTTGAATGGGAAATAGTTTACTGCTATGGTGAGTCATGGTTTGGAAGAGATGTGGCGATGGATCATTGAGTCAAGGGAAGAATTTGTGGTCAGGTTGGTATGATGATATGGAACAACATCAGTGTTCGTGTGAAATATTTGAATATGTGACTTGATGAGTGGGTATGAGATGAGCTACCGGTGTAGATCAGTAGGAAGGAATAAAACAAGAGTGTTCTAGTGTGTGGAATGGGGGAAAAGCATCAGCATGAGGAAATTTATAAGCCATCAGTGTGGAGAAGAAGGAAGAGACCGACGCTGGAGGAAGCCTCAGTGTGTGAGGGAAGAAGAATGACTATCAGTGGTAGAATAACAAGGAGACTGTCAGTTAGATGAGAAACTGATGATGAGTAGGAGTCAGAATGATGAAAGAGAGATACCAACAACAGGATGGTGTGAAGAAGGTGTTAGTGTTACTATCTTGGGGACATTTAGTATCAAGACAGGAGGGTTGTGCCACCGATGCGGGATGGTGATTTACGAGACACTTATTGAAGAAACACTTGTTGGTGAGACGTCTCATAGATAATATATAATTTGGTGGACTCTAAAAAAATTTGTTTTCCTCATAACAAACATAAATTAATCTTATGTTAATTAAATTAATTAATCAATTAATTAATTAATTATAAAGAAATAAAAAATTTTAAACTAAAATAATGGCAAAAAAGCATAAAATAAGATGAAAATAGATTTAATAATACAAATTGATCAAAATAATAAAAAAAGGAATAAAATTAATTTTGATAATTATTTATTTAGTCATAAAACCAAAAACAAAAATCCGAAAATACAATTAAAAACTCAAACAAAGATGACAATAAAAATTAAAACTACATTAGTAATTAAGTTAAAAATAAACAAAATATTACAGATTTAATTTATTAAATGTAAACTATTAAATTAGTTACACTAAATTAATATTTAACATAAATTGGAAATGTTAAAATCAAAATATTAAATATAATTTTTATTAAAATAATTAAATAATGTGATAGAGGGGAGTGAAAAATAAGTGGGTCGGTGACTCAATGAGTCAGTAACATTACAAAGAGGTGGGGGTCATCGGTAACCTGTAC
Source organism: Viscum album (assembly GCA_963277665.1). NCBI lineage: Eukaryota > Viridiplantae > Streptophyta > Magnoliopsida > Santalales > Viscaceae > Viscum > Viscum album. Next base: position 734,461,383 of record OY728155.1, read on the forward strand.
TAACAACAGTTATTGTCTGCACGTTAGTGAGACTGATCGAATAAAAATGAATTAAAATTTTTAGTGGATTAATAAAACATAACAAATAAAAAAAATAAAAAAAATTAATTACTTAATTAACTAAAATAGGACATTAAATCAGAAACACATTATTTTATTAAATTAAAACATAAATTTTTAACTTATATTTTTGAACAGAATAATTAAATTTAATAATTAATAATGTTAACCTATTTTAATCAATCTAAATTAACAGATAAGATATTAAATTTTTAAAAAATAAACTATATAAATACAAATAAAAAGAGACCAATTAATTAATTAATAATAATGTAAAATTAATAAATATGAAAGATAAAACTACTAAATTAATTTAAAATTTATTAGACTATAACAATAAAATAAAACTAAATTAATTATCTTAAAGGATAAAAATACAATATTAATAATAACAATTGATTAAATTAAATATTTATTTATAAAAATGAAAAGGTGTTAACATTTAGTAAATAAAGTAAAACATATTAATAAAATCATTAAAAATTAAATAAAATGATGTTGCAAAACTATGTAAAATAATGCCACATCAGCACCCACTCTAGAACCACTCTAAGGTCCCGCCCTTTCCTCTTGATGACATCATAGTTGTCACACAAAGAGACCAGTTGATCCCTCAACCTTGTAGAATGGGATTCACACTCATGAAACTCTTATTATTAGGTGTCCACTAAATCACAATCCCTCACCTCCTCGGCCGTTAGATGATCAAATTCATCAGAAACATCTCAGAAGGTTGCCACCAAGTGATGGGAAGAATTGAATTTGGATATGTTGTCCTCTCAGGAGGCACGGTCATCCTGAGAAATGATGATTGGGTAGATGAGGAGATGTAAGTGTCGATAATGAAAGCATCCAGAACCTAGCTCAGTGAATAATAACTGAAAATTTTCACCCTCTTCATCAAAATTAGCCATGGGTGTCTTCAGAGACTGAGCACATAATTAGCACCATACCTATTTTTTCACTATCTGGTGCCTCTTCGTAGCACCATAACCATGATCCAACCCCACCATAATTTGTGTTTAAGTAATAAGAGTCATCACATGAGGGGGTAGGGACCTAACATAGGTCCTCCTGGATTGGGACAATATTTTCCCTCATATGGCCCAGCCATATGAGTCAGATGTGAAGGACTAGCCGCAGCTTCTGAGGTGTTTGGTGATACTTGACTAGTGCCAGCCTCATTAAGGTTTAAACTCATGGCCTATTGTTGCCTATAGACTATTCAATGATCCGGTGCTTTGCAAATGTGTATAGTAGCACTCGGGTTGAATCTACGACGATGATACTTTGTAATAGTTGTTTTTTTAGTTGATTGTATTCTGATTGGGGGGTTTGTTTGCAGATCATAAATGAAGTGATTAATGACTGGTGTTTGATTTAAAAATTTGATAAATATTGGGGTGAGTTCATTTTTAGGGAGTTATGCTTGTGATATCCTAGAGCTTTTCTTTATATTGCAGTACATTTAACAACTATTTCACAAGATAATGTTGATTGGAATTACTAAGTGTTAAGGCTTTAATCCAAGCCTTAACTTAACATAGTGTTCTAATATCAACCAGTGATTGTTGATGGTAGTGTATTTATGGTTCCAATAATCCATGTAAATCACACTTTAAACAAAACAAGTCATTAATCCATGACATGTTAAGTCCAAAAGAAATTTTTTTTATTAATGAATATTCATTGAGAAAATACTCTCAATAGCTTAACATCCCTAAATTTTGACTCACCCCAATAATATATTAATAGATACACTGATATTAATATTAATCTGGTTTATATATTTATGATGATTAATTAACAAGATGATAAAAATAAAGGGATTAGAAAATATTGGTACATTGAACACACACACACGAACAATGATGAGAATTAAAAAAATGGAACTTCGATTAAATGAGGAAGAAAAATAAGTTAAGGGAATAAGACTGTATTTAAACTATTTTAAGAACATTAATATTAAACTACAGATGGTGGATGAGAATAAGAGATATTAAAGAAGAAACATTCATTAATATGGAATTACAAAAAACAAACATACAAGATTAAAAACGAAGAACAACACAAAAGTGAAATGAAACAATGAGAGGAGGAAGGGTATCTCAAGTGAAAACATGGATATGTAAAGTCCTCCCAATATTTTTTCAAGGACTTGGTCGTGCCAATATGTGCTCCGCTTTTCTGAAATTCCAACCCCTTTGAAGGAGAGGAGGGGGATGTATTTAAAGCCCAAGGAAGTGGACTATTTGCATTCCCAATCTATCCCTCCACTTCTCTCGATGATTTGGACAATATGAAAATAGAATATCTAGTAATATCCTTCTTCAAAGTTGCATATAATAATGTTTTCTGACTACTATCAAAATTTGGAGGCATTTGGACCTATCGAGCCAAAGTTATGGCCGGTTCATTAAACAATTTTAATCTGTCCATTTTAATCCAGTCTTTTTGAAGTCCAAAATGTGGAAGGGTTTTTTAATAGGAAGATGCCTTCCAAATTGAATGATTTAATCAAAGAAGTCAGCCACCTATATTACATATTTCACACTGCAAAATATCAACTATATTTTATGATTACATCATCAGATATGTCATGAATAGTGTCTAGGTTTTAATACCCGGCCAGAATGGTGGGCTGGACTTCAAGTCATTAGTTGGGATCCTTGTTCTTGTAGTTGGACCTTCAAATTTTTATTCGTGATTACTTTGGCTAATATAGAACAAATGGGAGAGTTTCATAAAATTTTTACTTCGGGATTTAGACCAATAACTCAATCATCATTTATGGTCCAATTTCATCACAAATTCATTGGGTCATCTTGTGTTGACCATATGAGCCTTCAAATGGTATAATTGGCCCTTGATTCCATCTAATAATATGTGAGAAATTGAATAAGTAATCCTAAAAAATAATAACCACACAATTTGAATCAGTATGGTGAGAGTTATAAATAACATAGTTAACTTACTCAATTGGACTACTTCTAAAAATTCTCAAAAATTATACTTAGTATTAAAACATTAATATTTCACACAAATTATGCACATTTCATATAAAATAAGTAAAGAGAGTATATAATAAGTCATGAAAATATTAATAACATTAACTGCTCCACACTTATACTTGTGAATGTCCTCATGAGAAACAATGATAAAAACATAACAAAATCATTTTCACTCACAAACAAAAAGTATAATTTTGTTTTCTCCAATCGGGGGAGGTTTATACTATTTCACTCATCCATTTTGAATATCAACACAAGTTGTTACAGAAACAATGTTCCAAAACTAATTCATTTTTTTCATGCTCAAATTTAGAAACGGAAAAGATGGACACTCAAAACTCACACCTCTCAAGATGATAAAATTAATTTGTGGAGGTTCACACCTTCACCAACCAAAAGTGAAAATCTTAGAGTTTGAAAGAGCTCTCAGCTTCCAATCCCTATCCAAAGTTCAAATGAATCAAGAGGTATTTTTAAGAGGTTTTTCTATGGCTATGAGACGGTAGGAATATAATGTCCAAGAGAGAGAATAATAGGGGTAAAAATCAACATTGAAAAAGAAATTCACATTGTTTTTGAAATAAAACATGGAAGGAAATGAAAAAATATATTTACAAGGGAATGATTGTGTGAAGAAATACACAATAGAGGGTTAAAATTTGAAGGGGATGAAAAGATGCAATATTTATAAACCAAAAAACTTCTACCAATTACATAATAATATAATGCAAGTGTTCTTTTTTTCCTAAAGATGAACTTGAAAAAGATATCACACTCATATCTCAACCCATGATTGATCTCCACACGAAACTAATTGTAATAGTTATAACAAGATCAAAGGTTGAGGAAGTGTGATTTTTGACCTACCCAAGAAACAACCTTATTTGTTTTGAATATTTTTGGAATTTTTTAAATTTTTTTGAACACTTGTCAATAAAATTTACAAAATTACATAAATGAAAGTATATTACATTCCCCAAAACACACTGAATGAAAACCTCGCCCCCACACTGAAATGGATGCTTGCCCTCAAGCATATGATAACATGGTGAAATCAACAAAGGGTACTCAAAATGAAATCCAACCCCCCAACACATAAATTTCAAAAAAAATTATACAATGATAATCCATGTTGATATTGGGTGGGAAAACGTATTGGGATTCTAATGTGGCTATCACAGAAAAGGTTTTCATAGGCTCAATGGGGATTTCAAAAGGAGGATTAATGTAAGGGAAATGGGAGCCTATTTGGCTATTTTGATTCTCATGTGGTTCAGAAAATGCCTCTATCATATTAATGCACACTAAATTAGGAAATTGAGCTTTAAGGTCCACAAACACAAGACTCAAAAATGGGGGTGAAAACACACATTTCTAAAATATTTCCGTAGGTATCCCTGGCATGAAATCCAATGTTGGTTCTCTTGTTTGGGTAAAATCATTTTCCAAATCAATAACTAAGAATTCAAAATGTATTATTCTTGACTCAAAATTCTTTATCCAAATATATGATGAAAACACAAAATATTTGAGATGAAACCTTGTATTTTGACTCCCCAAAATGGTTGGACATAATTTGAAAATTTAAGGTGAGTAAGTATGCTTCTTTTGGTTTTTTTTTCATTTTTTATTATTATTTTTGTCTTTTTAGTGTTCTTTAAAATACACACCCACACAAAAGAGAAAGAGAAAAATAAAGGGTTTGATGAAGAAATTGGTAAAAATGAAATAGATAGGAATAAAACTAAAGAGTGAGAGAGAGTAAGAGATAAAGAGAGTTAGAGGGAAAGAGGTGCCCCCTGGGTTGGATTTGGCGGGTCACCATATCTATCTAGTGTTGGGTCGACAACGGATGTTGGGGATCTGATGGAAGTTGATGGTGATCCAGGATTGTGCGTCCTCTCATGGTGATGCTTTAACCGATTTCCATTAACTATGAATGTCTTTTTGGAAGAGGGGTCTTGGACATGCACTGCACCAAATGGGTAAACATTAGTAATAAAAAAAGGACCTTACCAGCAAGAATTAAACTTACCCGGGTAAATCTGAAATCAATAATTGAAGAGAATTACCTTTTCACCTTCATGAAATACCATTCTAAGGATGTGTTTATCATTTATTGCCTTATATTTTCATTGTAGAGATTATAATTCTCATAAGAATCAAGTCGAAGCACCTCCAGTTCAACCAATTGAAAAAATCTTTCTTCACCGGATTTTTCAAGATCAAAATTACAAGTCTTCGCTGCCCAAAAAGACTTATGTTGGATTTCCACTGGTAGATGACATGCTTTACCAAATACTATCCTAAATGGAGACATCCCAATTGGTGTTTTATAGGAAGTTCAATAATCCCAAAGTGCTTCACCATGCCTTTCAGGCCAGTCTATTCTGATGGGTTTTACTATTCTCTCAAGAACTATTTTCACTTCTATATTAGAAAGTTCAGCCATTCCATTTGTTTGGGGGTAATATTCAGTAGAAGTTTTATGTACAACCCCATTTATTTTCAAAAGATATTCCACTGTTCTATTACAAAAATGGGTTCCTAAGTCACTTATCAAGGAACATGGTGTGCCAAATCGGTGGAATATGTGTGTCTTTATGAACTAACTAACAGTATGTGAATCGTCCTTTCTAGTGGGTTTTTCCTCGACCCACCTACAAACATAATCAACCGCAAGAAGGATGTATGAGAATCCATTGGATGGTGGAAATTGTCCCATGAAATCGATTGCCCAAACATCGAAGATCTCACAGAAAATTAATGGTTTTTGGGGCATTTCATTTCTCATTGAAATTGATCCAAACTTTTGGAAAGTGGGACATGATTGACAAAACTCAAGTGAGTCCTTAAAGAATAAAGTCCAGAAGAATTCAGAGTCTAGGACCTTTTAGGAGGTCCTTTGTGGTCCAAAGTGGCCACCTCCGGGAAGTGAGTGATATAATTCTAAGATGGAGGAATGTTCATATTCATCAACACATCTCCTAATTACCATGTATACCCCAGTTTTCCAAAGATTATTTTCTTCCCAAAAATTATATTCTGAATCACTTTTAAACTTCATTTTTTATGCTTTTGAAAAATATTCAGGAAAAAAACCAAAAACCATGTAATTTACAATTGGGGCATACCATGGTAACTTTGGAGAAAGAGATGAAAGGTTCTCAGTGGGGAATTCAGGATCAATGATTTCGGAATGAGAAGAATTAGAAATTCCACTCAAGTGATTACCCACAGGCTTTTATTTTCCTCTTCTATCCTTTATTTCAATGTCAAAAACTTGGAGTATTAGGATCCATATTATTATCCTCAGTTTGGAATCACTTTTCTTGAGTAAGAACTTTATAGCAGAATGGTCTGTGAAGATGATGATTTTGGAACAAAAAAGATAGGGCCTGAATTTATGTAAGGAAAAAACCAATGCTAGATGTTCCTTTTCAATGACAGTGTAGTGAGATTGAGTTTCAACCAATGTTTTTGAGGCATAATAGATGACATGAGGAATATTTTCTCTTCTATGACCAAGAACATCCCCAACAGCTCAACCAGAAGAATCACACATCAACTCAAATGCTATGGACCAATATAGGGGTTAGATTATTGGGGCAGATGTTAGAGCTGTTTTGAGTTCAACAAAGTCTCTATTTCAAACCTCAACGAAATGGAAAGGGGAATCATTTTAGAGCAACCAAGGGAGTGGGAGGGAAATTTTACTGATGTTATGGATGAATCATAGATAGAAACCAGCATGACTGAGGAATGAACGGATGTCTCGAATAGAGTTGGGTTTAGGAAGTGAATGGATCACTTCAATTTTGGTAGGATCAACTTCAATACCCTATTTTGAAACTATGTACCTTATAACAATCCCATTATCAACCATGAAGTGATATTTTTCAAAATTTAACACAAGGTTACACATGACACACTCTTGGAGGACTAGAGAGAGTGAATTCAAATAAGATTCAAATGACTCACCATAAATTGTGAAGTTGTCCATGAAGACTTCCATGTAGTGTCCAATGAATTCTGAAAAGATACTCATTATACACCTCAAGAATGTTGCTGGAGCATTGAAAATTACAAAAGGCATTCTTCTATATGCATATGTTCCAAAGGGGCATGTGAAAGTAGTGTTTTCATGGTCCTGATGTGTGATTGGGACTTGGAAGTAGCCGATATATCCATGAAGAAAGCAATATTGTGACTTTACGACTAATCATTCCAGCATTTGATCAAGGAATGGAAGAGGGTAGTGATCTTTTCTTGTTTCAACATTAAATTTCCTATAGTCGATGCACACATGCCATTTATTCTTCACTCGAGTTGTAAATACCTCTCCATGTTCATTTGTGACAATAGTTATCCCACCCTTCAGAAGTAAAACATGAATTGGACTAACCCATTCACTATCATAAATTGGGTTGACAATACCAGCTTGAAGAAGCTTGGTGATCTCTTCCCTAACTACCTCAAGTATGAGTGGATTGAGTCTTCTTTGTGGTTGTCTAATTGGTTTGGATGATTCATCAAGATGGATGTGATGCATGCAAAGGGTAGGGTTGATTCCTGGTATGTCATATAGGGTCCACCCTAAGGCATTTTTGTTTTCCTCTAACACTTGAACAAGTTTGGACTCCTCAGTTTCGGTAAGTGAAGAAGATATAATGATAGGATTAGAGTGATTATGGAAGAGGAATGCATATTTTAGGTGTTTTGGAAGAGGTTTTAGATCAGTCTCATCTTTCATTTGGGGGTTAGAAAACCTAGGAATGGAGGAGAGGACTTTAGTTGCTTCAGATTTATTCTTCTTAATACTGTTCAAGGTAGAGCAGTAGAGATCAGAGTTGATGTGGGATTCAAGAGAGTTTTCAAGTTCCTCTAGATTGATGGATTCTATGAATGAGAGGTCCACATCAACATCACCATTTATGACTTGGTTAATCATGGTGTAGATTTTACTAGATCTTTTTTCATTAGAGATTGATGAACTTGGTGGATTGGAGTTCGATTGACTCTTAGAAGTGTCCTTAGAAGCATGGATTGAGAATTCAGAGTGATCCTCAGATGGGTATCTCATGGCTTGGGAAATGTTGAACTTGACCAGTTGGTCACCGAATTCCATGGATAAGATGCCTAAATGGAAATCAATCATGGTTACTACAGTCATGAAGAATGGTCTTCCTAGAATTATGTGATATTGAGAAGAGGTCGTCTCACCTTCCATGTCAAGGATATAGAAATCAGCAGGGAAGGTAAGATCACTGACATGGACAAGGAAATACTCAATTATAACCTTAGGAATAGTTGTGCTTCGATTAGCCAATTGAATGACAACACCCATTGGATTTAAGGGACCTGGACCAAGGTTAGATAATATGGATTTGATAATGACATTAATTGATTCTCATAGGTCTATGAGTGCATCATCAAATTTGGAACGTCTAATTTGGAATGGAACCATAAAGGTCCCTGGATATTTCTAATTTATGGGAATAATCTACTGGGTGAAAACATTTTCTAAGGTCCTAATTTTCCTCTTGTGGTTACACAAATCCTTGAGAAACTTGGCATACTTAGGAATTTGTTTTATGGCATCTAAGAGGTAAATGTTGACTTCAACACGTCTAAACATGTCGAGCATTTCAGGATCATGTTTAAATGACTTATTTATCCTTGAAAGGACTTGAGGAAAAGGAATTGGGTTCCTAAGTGGAATTGAAGGAGGTTAGGGAATGGTTTCAGGTTCCTTTTCTAGTTTATTTTTCTTTTCATTTTCTAGGTCAACATTTAGAGGTGGTTTAAATGACTTATATTGAGGTATAACAATTATATTTCCTGATCTATTTGAAATTGCACTTACATTACCCTTGGGTTTGGTTAATGGTTGTGATAGAAGTTGGGAAGAATTGGATGGTTGCTGCTAACTACGGTGGGATGAAAGTTGACCGATTTGGGTTTTAATGTTCTTGAGGCTAGAACAGGTGAAGGAGGAAAGATCTTCCACTGCACTTTCCCATGGGTTATTGGATGAAGAGGCTTGTCCCAGATTATAATTACCTAGATTTTGGTTCTTTGGAAATCGATTGTATTGGTTTTGGAATTACGAAGGCTCACTAGGATAATGGAATCCAGGAGGAGGATTATTCCTTTGAGGTTGAGGAATAAAAGGATAAGGTTGTTTGAAATTACCAACACCCTGACCATATTGAAACTGGTTTGGGCTTTGAGGAGGGAATTGAGGGGGATGAGAGATGGGATTACCATACCTCAGGCCTTGGTTATAGGAATACGAGAATAGATCAGAGTGAGGTTGGTTGATGTTTCTAACAAACTAACCTGATATTTGAGGGTTGGTGTTCCACTGAGCATATGTTTCATTGAAATCCATCGGTCCATATGAATCAGATTGATCCTCTTAAAGTTGTGGACATGTGTCAGTTGGATGAGATGAAGAGTTTCAGATTCCAATGTTTTTGACAGGTCCAAGAAACATTGATTGCAGAGAAGATGATGTTGGGTATTTCGTAGCCACTACTAGTTGTCGGACAAGACCTGTAAGTTCAATTATCCACTCGGTCATCTTTTTTGGCTCAATTGATTGATTATCTTGGGATTTTTTGACTTGAGCATGTGATTGAGTATGGAATTGTTGTGTGTTTGCAGCCATGTTACTTATGATATCTCTTGCAGCTGCATGATTTTTATCAACAGGAGAACCGCCACTTGTGGCATCAATGAGAGTTCTCTCTATTGATTCAATAAGGTTTTCCTTATGAATTTTCCATTCCTTCTTGTTTTGAAAATCACAAACACCTTATACTTAAGCAAATCTATATTTTACTTCCATAAGGAAGATTTCCTTCCTTGGGGAAATTTACCCTAATCTATTTTTCCTTACACATTTCAATATTTTTTCTTTAGTTTAAAAATCGGATTCATATCAAAACCTCGGAATCACATAATGATTAGATATGAAGAATTTTGTTTTAGAATCCGAATTCTCGATACGAACTCTAATAAAGTTCCACTCCGAATTCTGGATACAAACTCTAATAAAGTTCCACTCCGAATTATGGATACGAAATTTTATTAGTTCGACTCCGAACTTTTATTAGTTCGACTCTGTAATTTTATTAGTTTGACTCTAAACTTTTATGAGTTCGACTCCAAAATTTTATTAGTTCGACTCCGAACTTTTATTAGTTTGACTCTGAACTTTTATTTAGTTTGATTCCGATCTTTTATTAGTTCGACTCCGAAATTTTATTTAGTTCGAATTCGAGCTTTTATTTAGTTCGACTCCAAAATTCTACAAATTTGACTCTGAACTCTGTAGGTTCAGATTCTGAACTCCAGTGAAACCAGACTCCGAATTTCCTTATAAATTCAGACTCTATATTTTCACTGAATTCAGGTTCTGAATTCCTATAAAATAGAATCCGAATATCATTTCATTATAGAATACAAATTCAATTCTGGTTACACTCTGAACTTTTATTTTCTTACATTCCGAGTTTTAGTTTTTCTTATGCTTACACTCATTTCCTTACAAAATGATGTCTTTCCCTCAGTTACACATACTTTTTTATAAAACGATGTCATCCATTCTGTTTCTAATTAACCATTGGTTGAGTTACACGTGTACATGTCCCTCCAAAATTTAAGGAAAATATGACTGTTGGAGGAGGGAGCCGACCGTTGGAATTACGCCTATAAATAGGAGCACATTTAAAAATCTCTATACTGATATTCGACACAACTTTGACACTGATCTTGGACTATGTGTTGTTGACGTGATTTCTAGAGAGAGAGGCTCTTAAAAACTCTCAATATTCGTGCAAAAAGTTTGAACAGCTTGTTCAGACTTTGCCTTGTACAGACTTGATTTGTGCGACTCCGAATGTTAGTGATTACATTCGAGGGATTCCGGGGATAGGAAGACAGAGGTTCCTACTCCTTGAAGTTGAAGGATTCCTTGCTAAGGAAGACAGAGGTACTAACTACCTTGAAGTTGAGGGCTTGCGTGGATAGCAAGACAATGAATTCTATCTTCATATCGAGGGCTTACCTGGGTGTGGGTAAGACAGACTTTCTTGAAAGTATAAATCAAGGTACATTTTCCAAGGTTGTTGGATACCCTTTTCTTTGGGTTAAAAGATTTATATCTTGTTATTTGTTTTTGTTACAAGTTTTTCCACTGCATTTTGTATTGTGAGGAAAGTATAACCTCATTATATTTCCTTACACTTGTACTATGATTCATTTAGATTCTATACACATTAAGGTAGAATCTCACATTGTAAACTTTAGTTAAGTTTCATATTTCCGGATCCATCTTCTCAAAATCATATTTCCGGAACCGGTTTTTTGGAATCGCTTTGCAGATTTAAGCAAGTATATAGAACTAGAAGTTTATAGCTTGATACCTTGTTCCAATTCTCCAGTTGGTGTAAGAGGTGTTGTGAATTTTCGTAGTTTAACTTTTTTAAACATAGATCTTTCCTTGTTTAAATAAATTTTAAAATATAAAATTCACCCCCCCTCTTGTATATTGAGTATCTAAATCGTTATTTCGATCCTACAATTGGTATCAGAGCAGGTTAACTCAAACCCCAAGGGTTAGTTCAATCTGATTTAATCTCACAATTAAATTTAGAAGAGAATTTTTCTCATTCTTTCTCGGAATAGATTTTTCAGGTTCACTTTTTCAGACATATAAAGTTCAGATTCATCTTTTGCTTACATCTACTAAACTTCTATAATTTATTTGAATATAATTTTTTGGAGCATTCTATTTTTTGAATTCATATATTTTCTGTCATTAATAACTCTTGTTTCTATAATGTTTGTGTGACAAAAGGTTATTTTAAGGATTTCATGTTTAAACATTGGATCCATAGAAAATCTAAATCCTACAAGACCTCTTATTTTTGACAGGAATGACTATGAATATTGGAGAGATAGGATGAAGACTTTCATTTTCAACACTGGTGTTGAAAATCTCGTTATTCTTACTGGTGGATATCAAATTCCTGATAAGGAAGTTAGCACCTTTACAAATCAATAGAAGCATGATTATCAATTGCATTACAAGGTACACAATACTCTACTTTGTTCAATGACAAGAAACATATATAGCCATATTTCATCTTGTGAAGCCACTAATTATATATGGAAGAAACTCGAAGTTACTCACTATGGATCCTCCAAAGTAATTGAGACAAGAAGAGCTATGTTGAGAGTTGAGTGTCATGGTTTCAATTTTCCTTACAGAGAACCTATAAGCAAAATACAACAAAGATTTATGAAAATTGTGAATAGATTAAAATGCATGGGAGAAAAAGGTTTGCATTATGAGGCTCTTGTAGACAAGATCATTGATATTATGTAAAATGAGTGGGAGTCCAAGAGGACAGCCATTGATGAAAATAGAAAAGTCACTCAAATCTCCTTAGATGAGATCTTTGTAACTCTTCTTCAGTATGAAATGAGAATGAAGGGGGGTGATGGAAATATCAAGAAGAAGAATGGGAATGGAGGAGTTTCTTTTACAGACACTTTGAAACACATGAAATCCAAGACCCCAGAAAGAGTAACTAGATCGAAGACTAAGAAAGATGTTATTCAGACAGATTCTAGTGACACAGAAAAATCATAGAATGAGTTAGCTAATCTTGCTCGGATAATGAACAAGATTGTTGCTCAAAAGAATTATCAGAATAAGTATAATAAGAAAGACTACAGAGAAAGGAAAGATGGAGAAGTCACATGTTATGAATGTAAAAGAACAGGCCACATCAGACCCGATTTCCCTTTGTTGAAAATGAAAGAAAAAAAGGAATGAAATTCATAAAGGAATAAGAAGAAGTTTTATCGATCAAAGCACAAGAAAAGTCTTAAAGATAATGATACTTGAAGTGATAGCTATGGAGATTCTTCTGAAAGTGAATCTTCTAAATATGATTCATCAGCTAATAAGAATATGGGATTCATTACTAATACTTATTTTCCAGATACATATCTTATTGCCAAGGTACACTCTGCTGAGGCTTTAACAAATTTATCTCTTGATAATAATTACTATTCTAAAAAAAGTACTTCTAATGAAGATACTTCATCCTCAGAAAATGAATAACCTATATATGAAGAATTATCTATATTTTCCAAGTTACTTGAAGCAAAAAATTGTAAAATCTCTAAAAAGTTAGACAAGGAAAATACTAGGGAAGAAGTTCTTACAAAAGAGATTTCAAGTCTTTTTAGAGATCTTAAATATAAAGATGAGTTTTTAGAAAATCCTTTTAAAGACCTTGAGAATGAAAATTCTGATAAATAAGAACTTTCTAAAGATCTTAATAATTCTATTTTAAAGATAAAAATCTTTTAGGAAAAACCTGACTCTAAGGAAATGATTCTTGAGGATAGGAATTTAGTCATTAGACATAAATCCGAAATTTTTTCCCTTAAGAAGATCCTTGCAAAATTTACCTCTGGGAAGGAAAATTTTGACAAGATGTATTTTCAAATTAAACCTAAAGGAAACACTACTGGAGTAGGTTATACTCACCAAAAACTAGTTTTCAAAAACAACTATTTATTCCTTCTAAAGACCCTTTTTACACTAAGTGTCAAAGTGGTGGGCATTGGAAGAAAAAATGTTCTTTGAATAGAGTTCAGTATCTTGTGTTTCATACAGCATATTTCTTTAAACAAATGTGGATACCCAAAAAAAATTTATCTAAAAATCTCGGATCCAAACAAGTTGGGATTATTAAAGCCATTTTTTTCTATTTTCAAGAAGATAAAGGATGTACCAACAACAACACTTGGTACATGGATAATGAATGTTCCCAACATATGACTGGTAAAAAAACTATTTTGAAAAGATTATCAAGATAAAAGGAGGAAAAGTAACTTTTAGACATAATGCTCTGGGATAAATTATTGGTATATGTAACATTGTTCTTCTTGGTAAAACATTGATTTCAAATGTTTTTTTTGTAAAGGATCTTCAGCACAACCTCATTAGCATAAGTCAGTTATGTGATGAAGGATACCTTATGAATTTTAGGAATGATAAATGCTTAGTTCACAATTCCAAGGAAGAAAAAAAAAAAGAGATATTATTCTTCAGTTTATTGAAATGAAATATCAACTTGATGACACTTTCACAAAATCTTTACCTTTAGATAGATTTGAATACATTAAACAGAAGTTAGGAATGATAACCGTGAGGTAATCCTTCTTCATTAACTTGTTGTTGAACAATTCTCCTTACAGTAATAAATTCCTTTTCATAGGGGGAGTACATTTATTTGTTAGTGTAATCAAAAAAAATTTCATAGTCACTTTTCAAACTTTTGTAACCAAAATTTTCGTAATGAAAATTTTCGGAACTGAAATTTTCTTAATGAAAATTTTCGGAACTGAAATTTTCTTAATTGAAATTTTTGGAACTGAAATTTTCTTAATGAAAATTTTTAGAACTAAAATTTTTTAAATGAAAATTTTTGGAACTGAAATTTTAGTAATGGAAATTTTCGGAATTGAAATTTTCGTAAGTGATATTTTTGGAACTGAAATTTTCGTAATAAAAATTTTCGAAACTAAAATTTTCATAATAAAGTTTCCAGAACTGGAACTTTTCATACTGAGACTTTTGTACTCATACTTTTCGTACTAAGACTTTCGGACTCATACTTTTGTACTGAAACTTTTATACTCATAGTTTTCGTACTGAGACTTTCGTACTCATACTTTTCGTACTTAAACTTTTGTACACATAGTTTTCATACTGAGACTTTCGTACTCATACTTTTCGTACTGAGAGTTTCATACTCATACTTTTCATAACGAAACTTTCGTACTCATACTTTTCATATTGAGACTTTTGTACTCATACTTTTCGTACTGAAACTTTCGTACTTATACTTTTCATACTGATACTTTCGCACTCCTACTTTTCGTAATAGAGTTTTGGCACTCGAATTTTATTTTCAACTTTAATTTTTTTCGTAGTCAGTTTTTTCATAGTCAAATTTTCCTTCAAGAAGAATATCAATTATTACGAATAAAATTCCTGGCAAATTCGAAAGGTATAATTTCCTAACTTAAGTTTTTGTAGTCATATTTTTCTTGATGGGATTTTCCTATGAGCTTTAAAATTTTTCGAATTCTACTTTTCTTAAATTAGAATGCTTTTTCTAAAACTTCAAAAGATCAGATTCAAGTTTTCCTTGCGGGTATGTTCTCAACCGTCAGATCAGATCAAAGGGTTTTTCAACCATTAGATGGTTTTTTAAAGTCCAACGGTCAACTCCATCGCTTATATAAAGGGGACCCCGAGAGTCATCCCACATTGTTTCTTCAAAGCTTTCGCGTCTCGAAGCCCTCCCTCTCTTCTTAAGGCCCATTCCGATCTTTGTCAAAGTCGTTCCGAATCTTCCAGAACTCTCCATTCCGAATGTCTGTAGAGGAAACTTTCCAAGATATGTCTACCACAAAGGCAATTTTAAAATGGAAAGTGTACAGTGAATGGTTGGTCCATCCAAACTTTTACAAGTATGATTCCATCATTTCTAAGAATATCAAGGTGAATAGTTGGGAAGATGTATGTTTATCTAAGCTTGGTGATCAAGATGTGGTCTATCCAGAGCTACTTGTAGAATTCTATGAATTAGCAAGCTTCTATGAAGAAGAGGGAAGAGAAAATTTTACTTTCATGTCTTATGGTAAGACTTACAAACTTACATACACCAAGGGAGAAAGCTTGGTGGGGATGACATATGATGAAGAGGTTGAATTCTGCTCACATAAACTACCGGATGTTTAGGGTAGTTTTGTTAAGGTGAAGGGCTTGGAGGGTCTTAGGAATGATGATGTAAAGACAGCCAATATTGTTTATCTTTACTCAAATAATCAGATCCTTCAGTTATGGGTACAAGGTTTCTTGGTTTTGAGAAAGGGTGACAAAGATACCTTGATGAAAAGTGACATATATTTCTTAGACTTCTTGTTGAATCTAAGAAAAATAAATCTGATGAGGCATGTTCTTGTAACAATAACGAACATCAAGGAAGGAAATCTGAGAGCTCAAATCATTATGTTCCCTGCCTTATTATCAAAGATGATAGTTCGGTGTCTCGATTCTTTCAATATTGCATGTAAGTATAAGGCTCGGAATTGCAAGGTTATTCTTGTTTGAGATGATACTTTGAAGAGGATGAATATGGACTGTTCCAATGAAACAGGAGAGTTCTATAGTTTTCAAGAGGAAGAGGCTGAAGCCAATTTGTAAATCATGAAGAAGGCTGAGCCAGTGAAGAAAGTTTCTAAGAAGAGGAAGCTTAAGGAAGTGGTTGCTGAAGACAAATCTCCCAAAGCTAAGGAAACCCAGTCTGCACCACCAAAGCCAAAGAAACAAAAATATTATCCAGATGAGCTGGCTGCTAGGTGGAGAGAAGACAAGGAGAAAAGGAAAGTAGGGGATCCACAGTTCTGATTGGACCCTGCTGAGGCTAAGGCCTTATGGGAAAGAGCTGCTGATGAGTTAGAAAAGAAATCTAAAGAAAAGAAGTTGAAGAAAAACATGTCAGAAGCTGAGATTGTTCAATCTCTTTTAAAATCCACTGAAATAGCCTCTGAGAAGATTCCCATTCCGGAATCCTTTGATGTCCAACCATCTTTACTAGAAACTCCAGGAAAGAACTTCATCACTCTAGAAAAATATAAAGGTAAAGAGGTAGTTGATGAATTATAAAAAAAAGCTGGTAAAGAAGTAGAAGAAGAGGTTGTTGAAGAAGAAGAAGAAAGTGATGATCTGGATGAATTGATGAAACAAGTAGAATATTTTCATGAGAAGGTTGAATCTGCAAAATTAGTCACCCCGGGAAAGGGAGTTGAGAATGAAACTTCCAAGGATGATGATAAGATAGAGGAAGAGAAGGAAAAAGTTTTGTATGATGAGGAAGAATTCTTTGAGAAGTATTTTCTTAAAGAAGGGGAAGAAAAGGAGAAACCAGATGAAGATAAGATTGTGCAACTATTAGAAAGTGAGGAAGACTCCCTAGATGATAAACCCATTATGAAATTAGACAAAGGTAAGCAAGTTCTTATGGATACACCAATAAAAGACATCATCGAGAAAAAATAAATTGATGGTTCTTCTAAATGGAATTTTGTACATGTTGAGGAAGAGCAATCTCCAAGCAATTTCTCTGATTCGGAGTCATCAGAACACGGTCATGATTTTGTTATTGAATCATTGAAAAAGTTGGTGGACACCATTCTAATTTTTCCAACTATAGACTCCAGATGCCATATGCTATAACATAGTTTGAATCAGAAGTCAGAATCCTTATCTATGTTGATGGATAAGTGTATAAAGATTGAGGTCGATCATAAAAATTTCCTTATCAATTATGATGTGCATAGAAAATCTTGCATAAAAATCACTTTTTGGTCCTAGAAAGTTGAAGAAGACATGGCTGAGTATGATAATTTTCAGAATGAGGTAAAAGATGACTTTGACACTGAGGATAAAAAGATTAAGAATCTTCAGGATGAGCTGATTATTGAGCAGAGTTCTCGGAGTCAACAAGTGAAGGAACTGAATGATAAGGCTAACTCCCTTGCTCAAAATTTTATAATGTATAGAGATCTCTGGATTGAGCTTGAGAAAAGACTGGTAAAGCAAGATGAGCTAATGAAGATGCAAGAAGAAGCCATGAAGGCTCAGCCAGAAGCTTTGAAAGCTCAAGATTAAAGGATAAAATCTTTGGAGAGGCAAGGTGAGGAGTATCAAAGAGATTTGAAGAAACTAAAAACCTTGTTGAAGAAGCTTATTCTGAATGAAAAGGAAGCAAATAGACAAATCTGATCTTTTGTTGTATTTGGTTTTCCTTGTAAAATTTTCTCATATCTAATGAAATATTTGGTTGGTTGTATCTTGTGTTGTTATATACTAATATTTTAGGTACTCTATTACTTTTCCATTCCCTTAAATTCTTTTTGAAAATCACAAAGGGGGAGAATAAAAAAGTACTACTCAAAAGGGGAAAAAGAAAATTTTAAAATGGAAAAGGAAAAATTTCTAAGTGAATATAACCTTAAAGTAAGGGGGAGTTTCTCATTACGAATTTTTTCATTCTCATGATAATGAAAACTTCACTCCGGAAATTCAGAATACAATCCTTAGAGTTTCAATGCCTAAGGGAGAGTTAGTTGTAGTCATCATCATTCATGAACAAAGGGAGATAAGTTTTAATTTCAAAGTCTAATGATAATTTTCAAATTCCTTATATTCTTTTTCTTAAGGATGTTTTTGCTTTCCAAAAAGGGGGAGATTGTTGAGTAAATAAGGTTTTCCTTATGACTTTTCCATTCCTTCTTGCTTTAAAAATCACAAACACCTTATACTTAAGAAAATATATATTTTACTTCCATAAGGAATATTTACTTCCTTAAGGAGATTTACCCTAGTCTAGTTTTCCTTACACATTTCAATATTTTTTCTTGAGGGTAAAAATCGGATTCATATCAAAACCTCAGAATCACATAATGATTAGATATGAAGAATTCTGTTTTAGAATCAGAATTATAGATACGAACTCTAATAAAGATCCACTCCGAATTCTGGATACGAACTCTAATAAAGTTCCACTCCGAATTCTGGATACGAACTTTTATTAGTTCGAATCTGAAATTTTATTAGTTCGACTCCGAAAATTTATTAGTTCAACTCCGAACTTTTATGAGTTAGAATCCGAAATTTTATTAGTTCAACTCTGAACATTTATTAGTTGGACTCCAAACTTTTATTTAGTTCGACTCTGAACTTTTATTAGTTCGACTCCGAACTTTTATTTAGTTCGACTCCGAAATTTTGTTTAGTTCGACTCAGAACTTCTACAAGTTTGACTCTGAACACTTTAGGTTCAGATTCTAAACTCTGGTGAAACCAGACTCCGAATTTCCTTATAAATTCAGACTCAGGATTTCCACAGAATTCAGCTTCTGAATTCCTATAAACCAGAATCTGAATATCATTTCATTATAGACTCTGAATTCAATTTTGGTTACACTCCTAACATTTATTTTCATACATTCTGAATTTTAGTTTTTCTTATTCTTAAACTCATTTCATTACAAAACGATGTCGTGCCTTCAG
Source organism: Viscum album (assembly GCA_963277665.1). Classification (NCBI taxonomy): domain Eukaryota; kingdom Viridiplantae; phylum Streptophyta; class Magnoliopsida; order Santalales; family Viscaceae; genus Viscum; species Viscum album. The sequence continues at coordinate 734,480,628 of OY728155.1, forward strand.
TTACACATACTTTGTTATAAAACAATGTCGTCCATTCTGTTTCAAATTAACCGTTGGTTGAGTTACACGTGTACAGGTCCCTACGAATTTTAAGGAAAATATGATCATTGGAGGAGGGAGCTGACCGTTGGAATTACGCCTATAAATAGGAGCACATTTGAAAATCTCCATACTGATCTTAGACAAAACTTTGACACTGATCGTGGACTAAGTGTTGTTGAAGTGATTTCTAGAGAGAGTGGCTCTTATCAACTCTCAAGCTTCGTGTAGAAAGTTTGAACAACTTGTTCAATCATTGCCTTGTGCAGACTTGGTTTGTGCGACTCTGAATGTTATTGATTACATTCGAGGGCTTCCAGGGATAGGAAGACATAGGTTCCAACTCCTTGAAGTTGAGGGCTTCCTTGCTGAGGAATAAAGAGGTACCAACTACCTTGAAGTTGAGGGCTTATGGGGATAGCAAGACAGAGACTCCGCTCTTTGTATCGAGGGCTTACCTAGGTGTGGATAAGATAGACTTTCTTGAAAGTATAAATCAATGGACCTTTATCCAAGGTTGTTGGATACCCTTTTCTTTGGGTTAAAAGATTTATATCTTGTAACTTGTTTTTGTTACAAGTTTTTTCGCTGCATTTTGTATTGTAGGGAAAGTATAACCATATTATATTTCCTTACACTAGTACTCTGATTCATTTAGATTATATATTCTTTAAGGTAGAATCTCATATTGTAAACTTTAGTTAAGTTTCATATTTCCGAATCCATCTTTTCAGAATCAAATTTCTAGAACTGGTTTTTCAGAATCGCATTGCAGATTTAAGAAAGTATATAGAACTAGATGTTTATAGCTTCATACCTTGTTACAATTCTCAAATTGGTGTTATATGTGTTGTGAATTTGTTTAGTTTAACTTTGTTATACTTAGATATTTCCTTTAAGGAATATTTTAAAGTATACAATTAACACATCCTCTTGTATATTGAGCCTCTACATCGTTATTTAAATCCTACACTCTCCATATCCAATAACCCCTCATAGATATATTGGACCAAGAATTTAGGGATTTGGTGATGTGGGTAGGTTGAAATAAGCTTTTTGAACCTCTCCCAGTATTCATGGAATGATTTACTTGGGAACTGATGGATACCACTTATTTCGTTTCAGATAGAAGCAATACGAGAAGCAGGAAAGAATTTCTCTAATAAGAGTCGCTTAATGTCATTTCATGTGGTTATGGATCCATGAGGAAGGTAGTAGAGCCATAATTTATTAGTGTTAGCTAGGGAGAAAGGTAATGCTCCGAGTTTGATTTGTTTCTCAAAAACCCCTTGAGTCTTCATGGTAGGGCACACCACTTGGAAATCTTTAAGGTGAAGATGTGGGTCCTCATCGGCTAGACTGTGGAAATGGGAGAGAAGATGAATCAATCATGATTTGAGTTCAAAGTCAGCCTCTATATTTGGATATCTAATACCAAGAGGTTGGTAATTCATATCAGGGGAAACAAGCACATTAAGTGTTTGTTACCTAGGATTGGCTATATCTAATTCAATTGGTTGGACAAGGACTGGTTCATGAATTATTTGATTATCTCTTATGTTTCTCCTAAGTTGGTGAAGTGTTTGCTTAATTTAAGGGTCAAACAAATACGAGGGATTTTCTGGGAGGCTATGGGTCATTCAAAAAGATGTTGGAAGAATGAGGAATATGGTTTTAATCTTTGTGTTTTCCATTTATATTTTTTATGAGAAAGGCGGGTTTTTATTGTGTTTTGTTCAATTTTTTAAACATTGTTTTTTTGGGTTTTTTTATAATATCCACAAACAAATGACTACATAAAGCAAAATCCCCAGAAATGGAACCATTTGAAACCCGTGGCCGATTGTCTCCTATCGACCAGTCATGGTTCTAGTGCTCTTCTAATGCGTTTAGCAGCACTCGGGTCGAATCTTCGGCGATGATACTTTGTAAAAGTCGTTTATTTTTAGTTGATTGTATTCTGATTGGGGGGTTTGTTTTCAGAGTATAAATGAAGTTATTAATGATTGGTGTTTTATTTAACAATTTGATAAATATTTGGGTGAGTTCAATTTTAGGGAGTTAAGCTTTTGATACCCTGGAGCTTTGCTTTATATTGCAGTTAATTTAACTCCCACTTCGCAAGATAATGTTGAGGGGAATTACTAAGTGTAAATGATTTAATCCCAGATTTAACTAAACATAGTGTTATAATCTCAATAAGATCTTGTTGATGGTAGTTTATATATGGTTCCAATAATACATGGAAACCACACATTAAAAAAAATAAGTCGTTAATCCATGACATGTTAAGTCCACCATACACAATATTAAATTAAAGAATATTCATCGAGGAAATACTCTCTATCACTTAACATCCCTAAATTTTTACTTACCCTAATAATATATTTACTCATCCATTGATATTAATATTAATCTGGTTTATATATTTATGATTATGAATTAACAAGAGAAGAAAAATTAAAGGGATTAGAAAAGAGTGGTACGTTGAACCCACACACATGAACAATGATGAGAATTAAAAAAATGAAATTTCGATTAAATGAGGAAGCAAAATAAGGGAAGGGGGTTCAACAGTATTTATATTATATTTAGAACATTAATATTAATCTACAAAAGGTGGATTATAATAAGAGATATTGAAGAAGAGACATGCATTGAAATAGAATTAGAAAAAACAAACATACAAGATTTCAAATGAAGAACAACACAAAAGTGAAAGGAAAAAAAGAGAGGAGGAATGATATATCAAGTGAAAACATAAGTATGGAAGGTCCTCCAAATCCTGTGGAAAGTCTTTGGTCGTGCCGATATGTTCCCCTCTCTTTTTAAATGCCAACCCCTTTGAAGGAGAGGAGGGGGTTGTATTTATATCCCAAGGAAGTGGACTATTTTCATTCCCAATATGTCCCTCCAATTGGCTCAATGATTTGGACAAACAGAGATCAGAATATCGAGAAATCTCTTTCTTAGATGTTGTAGATAATACTGTTTTCTGGCAACTCTAAAAATTTGGAGGCATTTTGACCTATGGATCCAATGTTATGTCCGGTTGATTAAACAATTTTAATATGTCCATTTCAATCCAGTCTTTTTAAAGTCCAACATGTGAAATAGTTCTTGAATAGAAATATTCCTTCAAAAGCGAATGATTTCTTAAACAACATTAACCATCTATATCTAGTCTTTCGCACTGCAAAATCACAGCTCGATTTGATTATTACATCATGAGATATGTCAAGAATAGTGTTCGGATTTTAATTCCCGGCTAGAATGGTGGGATGGACTTCAAAGCATTATTTGGGCCCCTTGATCTTGTAGTTATACCTCTATATTTTTATCTGTGATTCCAAAAAATAATATAGAACATATGATGGAGTTTCATAAAATTTGGGCTTCCGAATTTAGACTAATAACTCAATCATCATTGATGGTCCAGTTTCATCACAAATTCGTCGGGTCTTCTTATATTGACCATTGAGCCTTTAAATGGAAGAATTAGCCCATGATTGATTCTAATGATATGTGAGAAAATAAATAATGAATCCTAAAATACAATAACCACACAATTTTAATAAATAGGGGTAGTGTTATAGATAAAATATTAAATAGACTCAATTGGACTACTTCTATAAATGCTCAAAAATTATACTTAGTATTAAAACATTAACATTTCACACAAATTATTCAAATTCCATATAAAATATATAAATGGAGTATATAATAAGTCATGAAAATATTAATAACATCAAAGGTCTTGGTCAGTAACTGTAGGATGGGAGAAGTCTAAATCACTCCCTGCTAAAATAGGTTATACCGATGAAGCCCCGCTCAGACGCTTCTGGCTGTGAACTGAGCATATTCTTACCAATAGGGAAAGAAGAGGGGGTGTATCTGTCGTGGATATTACTGAGAGATAAGTTGAAGGTGTATTTGTCACATTGTTCATAGTAGAAGAAATGTGTGGCATTTTCTTTTGGGAAAGGACAAGGTAGGAAATGGTTAAAGTTATCTGCACCCACCAAATTAGTTCTTTCATTATTCCATCGGGTTAACAATCCACCCATAGTCGGACATATTCCAATGATAGGAATGTTGATTCTATAGTATTGGGGATGATAGAATCTGTAGAAGCACCATATTGCATTATCATCAGTCATAATTAGTGAAGAACTATGGGGTGAGACTCTCCCCTTAATTGAATAGCCCGAAGCTGTGCAGTATGTTGAAGGCATCCATATTTCATGGAAAACTGGTAGAGGAGGTATGGCTTGAGAATGACTACATGATCTATATAGGAAGTGACCATCTCTTCCTGAAGTTTTATAAGGTAAGATCATTAATCCAAAGTATTGTCCCTATCACCTCTCAATGATTCATGAGGAGTAGGAAGCTGTGATGACGAGAAAAGAGAAGAATCTTTCAATAGCCCAAATACATCAATAATTCGTAGAGTTTTCGGAAGAACATTGAAAATGTTGTGAGAGGTGGGATAAAATTTGGAATGAGAAACCTTTGTCGTATGCCAATATTCATAACAGGAGAAGTTTTCTACCATCCACCCACATTTAAATTGAAACGGTCCACTAATATGGTGTGGGATCCTACCTTACGATATTTGTCCAAACAATTCATAAATCCAAGAGAGAGTGGGGAGAACCAAATTAATTGGTCGACTCTCTGCCATCCTAGATTTCATCATCAATGTATAGGCCAAAAAATTGGTATATACATCATGGGATGGGAAAATCCATCCACTTAAAATTTTGAAATGAAACATGGTAGCCTACGAGTAGGTGATGTGTTTGGTAAAAAATCATATCCAAAAGTGGTATATTGTCCTGCTTCAAGGATAGCACATCATGACCTTAGAGACTTGCAGAATTGATAGGATGGATGTGTTCGGCCACAGATAACCCTAAGATTGGGTCTATTGGCCGGAAAGAATAACCCTATCCAAGCTTCGAATGGGATAAGAGAGTAAGCCTAGAGGAAATGATAAAGTAATCCCTCTGCCATGACTAATAAACTCATTACCAAAGGGGACATGTGGTCAGTATCATTCCAGGTATTGGATGCCGGGAGAAACTCTTCATACATCACTCCATGGATAGGGAGTCCTCCAAGTTGGTATATATACCATAATATGGTTCCCACCTCACCATTCAATAAGTGCAATGTATTGGTTTTTGAATACAAGTGGCTCCGCAATTGAAGAAGGATTTATCTTGTGGAGAAGACTACAAACTAAGAAACGTAGGCTGCCTGATACTAGGCCACCATCTCCAACTATTCGGGGGACTCCAAACAGGTATGATGAACCCAGAACGCACTTTCCCAATCATCATTGAAATATCCTCCGACCCACATATCCCACATGGTGCTCCATCCACTATTGGGATTGTTTAGGGAGATGTCGATAATGGATGGGTACTCTTAGCCGCTTAGTCTCGGGATTCCATTACGACCACCACAGTTTCCCTGAGTCCATACTAAGCCTCCTAGTATGAAGACGTTCTATTGAATAGGAATGTTAATGACTTCTCCTATGAGGGAAATGATGGCGTGGTAAATTCCATGTGGAGCCTCTAAGAGGATTAATGGAGTATCAGGGTCAGCCAATGACTGAGGAACATTTTCAGGAAGACTCAAGTTGTTAACTGGCCAATATAAAGATAATAGATAAGCTAGGAGCTATGGAATCAATTATTTCATTAATAAGGTGTCCCAAGGAATGATGTGGTCTCAAAGATGATCTTCACTACGAAAGCCACATCCCGCATATGGAATAGTGTGCATAAGGCACAACCAGAGTAATTCATGATATGAAGAAGTCACCTTACCCAGGTCTATTGTACAAGGTTACATTTCACTATGTTCAACCATGGTACGCAAACCATCTGCAAGGTATTGACCCATCGATCTTTGGATGATGAACAGAAGGGTTATCACTACGAACATAGGCCTTTATTGCGTTCAAGTTCAGAAATTTCGTACTAATGTTTATGTTCGGATTATTAATTTCCAATGTTTGGTTCAATGATCCATGTTCGGTATGCGGACATTCCATCCTCATAGAATCCTCATATGTGGAATCTGAATTCTAGTCTTTGTATTTCACAATGATGTTCTCGAAAAATAAAATTTGGTATACGGATTGAGGAATGGAAAGAACATTGGTTCATAGTATGTACAAAGAAATTCAAGAAAAAGATTTTTGAATAGAGCATGGTACACGAGAGAAGAGGAAATTAGGGAAGTCGATATAACTTTTCTCCATGAGAAACAATAAAATACATATGACATGGGCCCCTCTATATAGGTGTGATCACCTCCTAACATGTGCATCTGTTCTACTGCGAACCATTTAAGATTAGGACAATTTCTACATTATAATAGTCTCATTTTCATTCAGAACAGACCAAATTCAAATTGGGGGCATTTGTAGTGTCCTGAAAATTATACCAATGGAAGAAAATACCACCAAAATCAATTTGAAGAAGGAAACGAGTATTCCTAAAAGTCTAGCAAGGTGATTGGACTCAAATAAAGTTGAAACATTCAGAAGAGACAAGGAGGAATTTATGTTTTCAATGAAATTCATGTGTCCTGCATACCATCACTAAGAATTGTCCGTGGACCACCTTGATCATGGATGAATAGGTACACGGAATGATCTGAGAATCACTAACCCATGGAGCGATGACCAGCGTACAAGGTGTATTGTGAACTGCTTTTCCAAAAGACTCATGCATGTGAAGTCCATCCACATACCATTCAGCAAACTCATCAATTCACGGATGGGGTGAACCAATAGGGTTCTATGAACCGTTATCTCGAACCGAGGCCTCCACCGAAACCACATTGACCGAGTCTTCAGCGGGTCAAGATATCTCTTTATTGCCCTTCACAAATGCTGTCACATGACCAATAGATACAATTTACCCAATTCCCTATAGAAGGATCATAATAGAACGGTGAGGGGTGGAGGAAGAATGATTCAAGGGGAATTCGGGATAGGATGAAAGTGTTTGGAGAAGACTATGACTTCAATCTCGATTCAATAACGAAGCCCGAATCACGAACCACACAATCCATTTGTACATCCATCCATGACCCATAAAATGGGGAATTTAATAATAATAATAATAAACGAACCATGAACCTAACTGTTAAACCACTAACCATATAATTCTCAAAGATAAATTCCCCATTAACACTTATCCCCAAGACCCTCCTTCAATATGGTGTTCCATGAAGTTTATCACTATGCAAACTGAACTCGGTGCCGCGTACTGCATCAGTATGTGGATGGAACACAAATAGGCATGATAGTCTGCATATCACTATGGTTCATGTTGATCTATACCCCTGATCACATACCACATCGGAATGCGGATGACCCCTCTTCCCGCAAACCACCATGGTATGCAAAGCCTCCCCCATCACGTATAAGAAACCAGTACGCGGAATGGGGTGTTTTTAGGTATTATTTTAATGATTTCCAACATCACCCTTCCATTATAATCCATTCCTCTATGACTCCCCAACAAACCATTCATCTGACATCCGGCCGAATCCTCTTTCAAAGCTACCAGACCCATATGATCAGACCATCGGGTGCATCAGTGTGCCCCAATTAGTCTACATATCCATGTTAAGATGAGTCATGAAGGGTCTCCCCACAATTGTTCAGGCTTCAGGAATGTATGTTTGTCTACATTCCCACTATAAGCCGTAGTCCAACCATGGTGCACCAACATAAACCTTCCCATTATAGGGAATAAGGGTGATCATTTTATTTTCCATTCAATGAGTATTTTTGATCAGTTGAAGGGGTTATTTTTCTCCCCCCCCCCATGGTGAGGAAGACACTACTCCCCTTCCCCGAATGTATTCTAGGGCCCTCCTACTGAGGTAGGTACCAAATATTCCGAGGTCGGGCCACATAACTTTTATTGTCATTTCAAATGGAAAGGTTCATCTCTCCACACCCTCACCCATGGTCTCCCATCCTTTTCCACCATGGGATCTCCCTCTCCCACAAACAGGGGAGCAGGAATGTGCTTTCTTGATCATTTCACATCCTCTTGTTTCTCAAGCTGAGAAAGAATCACATAGGCTTAGAGGTTCATGATGATTAAAACATCATCAATTCTCCACTATGAGAACTCTGATTTATACCCAAACTAGGATACGTTGGACATGTACCAGAAAGCCCGAGCTCAAAAGGGTTCCCTCCCATAAAGGGTCCACCCAATCATAAATCATCTAATTGGAAGTTATATTGCATAAGCCCAGTCACATATGAACTATGAGAACTAGGATTTATGATCAAACTTAAATAAGTAGGATGCCTTCCAGATGTCCCGATCTCAAAAGGGTTTCCTACCATAACGGGGACACCCAACCATGCCCCCTCAAATGGGAATCATCCATGCATAATCCCCCAACGATCTGAACTACGTGGGTTCTAATTCCAGTATAGAGGATACATAGGAAAAACATGTTATGGGTTCGATCCCAACATAAACCCACCTTAATTCTCTCATGGATGATGATAAACTTCAGATCAGCTTATCATTTTACGCAAGTCAGCATCACCTCTATAGCATCAAATATATGTATGCCTACAACAATCCTGAAAACCATTGGTAGCTTGTGGACACACTCTTCGATAATGAACCAAGGATTTAAGAACATAGGATCATGACTTAAATATATAAGAGAGTCCCGAAATAGGCAATAATCCTCCCCCATAAGGTTGTGGTGATCCTGACTTCCCATCCCGTCTACCAATGGAGTCCAAAAGTGTCGTTTGTTGAATCATCAATCAATGAGTGCCTACATTTGGAAAGCAGGTACATGAATCGTGGATGACAGAGTCGTTGGGTGTTTCTGTCTCCACGAATAAAACCATTGGTGACTATCTGAGGAAGTTATATCTTAGTAGGACCAATTAGAAAAGTAATTGACCCAATGCAATCGCCCGTTGGAACCAACTGTTCACCGAGGGGGGGCTAATCGAACCTCTTTTAAGGGATAATGATGCAGGATGGGTTGAAACCAAATAGATGGTAAACATGATAGGAAAACATATTCTAAAAAGGGATAGGTGATGATCGCCATCAGACCATTTTCTCACCACCCGAAACGCTCCCCCTCGAATATGGAAATATTATTTAATGGATGTCTCATTAATTTTAAACTGATATTCCTTCACTTGTAGTGAGGTAGGATACATGTTGTTTGAAACTTATTTTGGATTCCTTTTGATGAAAATATTAGGTATTTGAGTCACCTTATTTGATGTTGAATCATGAAAATTCATGAACTATAGTATTTCTTTTTTTTTCAGAGAGAAATATCAAAATTATCTTCTCTAATATAGATTTTAGATAAAACTATATATTATCAGGTATAGAATAATACTAATCTAACTTCATTTTAGTAGCATCACATGAACCACAAGATGGTAGAATTTATGTTTAATCCCAAGAAACAACCTGTATACCACCGGGTAAATATTTCTTTAACAATGGAACCCCCCTTCAACCACCATATTGATTGACCATCTCACCCCCCTCTCTCAAAAGATTTCAAATCTAAATATTCTCACTTCTATCAGTCTTATTAAATCAATATAAATTTTTATGAATATGGGATAGTGGTATGATATGGTGGTATAATGTTGAGACACCAATAAATGTGTAAATTTGTTAACCCATTTAGTTGATTCTATGAGCCTATCCAAATGCTCCTCAATTCATGTGATTTTTGATTCCCTAAAAACCAATGAAAATATTTTACCAAAAAAAACCAAGTCTAAATTCTATAATCTATAGAAAACCTACAACATGCCCATACATCAATTTTTTGGGGATTAAATATCTTCCACTATTGTAATGATAGAACAACATTTAATTAATATTCCCTCTAAATATAAGTATCCACAAAATAATCTCTCAAAAATACCTTTTTAGTTCCAAAGAAATCTATTTTTTATTCTATGCAGGAAGTCACTAAAAATAAAAAAATTCTTATATATATGCATCTGGATATTGAATAATATTGACAATGTGATTTAATGATAAATTATTCAATCATTCATCAATGTTCTCCTTCTCGAGGATGCATAAGCCATCAATATGAAATTATCAAGAAAATGGATGACAACCATTAATGTCCACCATCAACCAAACACTAAAAATTAACATGAACTAAAATATGGATTCAGAAAGAAAAATTATATTTGGGCCACTTTTATTGATTGGTTATGGGAGAATCTGAACTGTGCACAGGTTTACAAGCCCGTGAAAGTTCCAACATAAGATTTTCTTATGGATAGACATATATGGTTTATTCTGGAATTTTACTCTAAGTATTAAATAAAGGTTTCTCTACTACAACATTGAACAATTTATATTATCAATAAAACAGTTATGATGACTCTTTGGTTCTCTTGGAGCTGATAGATTCCTCAATAACATGATCAATTACCACTACCAATTCATCATATCCACATCCATGCCAATTATTTTGATCCCACCATTGTAGAGTCTGCATCAAACATGGGGTGTATTAAAATATAATCTCCATGAGAGGGAACCTAATTTGGTGTATCATAGAAGATCCAATTAGAACTAGTCAGAAAAGGAGGCTTTCCTTCAGTGGCAGTGTGAGTGAATTCAAGATATGCAGCCTTCACCCTGATATGTGTGGCAATCACCCTAGGAGGTACACCCATCACTATAAAATGTATACACTAGTGAATTTTAAAATTATATGATCAAACAACATTAGCTTCGATTTATTGTTCTTTCACATACATCAATCAAGCATGACTGTTTTGGTCAGGTAAAAAAGTGGTGGTCCCATCATTATGACTTTATTTTGATCAGAGGAGGATCTCACATATAGTGACGTAGATATTTTATCCCTATAATTTTTATTTTCTGAATTTGATATGAAGGTAACCATAAGGATTTTTACATACATCCTGTAATGACTCATAATGATATCAATAGAATTTTACATCTTATAATTATGTCGTTTAGTATAAAGCATAGACCTCACAAGGAGAAACCAAAAAATTATTACTATTATAGAGAAATAATGGTACAGTACTCATCAAATAAACCTTTAATAATTCAAAATTTTAGTGTGGTAAAATAAATAGAAAATAAGATGAAAATAATAAGATAATTTGGATATCCTTGATCCACCAGAATGACCACACTAACAAACAATGCATTAAAATTAAAATATATTATTAATAATAAAATTGTTATACTAAAGATGAATATATATAATATATTTAGGGAATTTAGATGTTAATCAAGAATAAATAAAATAAGTGTTATTTATATAAAGTGGGAAACCCATATAAACATTATAAATCTGACTATTTGAATAGTAATTGGACTGTTGGAATATTATAATGATAGATGTAATAGTAATTTGACCATTAGGAATAGTAATATTACCCTTTGAATAGTAACATGACATAATAAAATATAATCAAATATTTTGGTATCTTGTAAAACAAAAATATGATAAATTTATATCAAGGTACAAGTAAATAACTTTTAGAAAAATGAAAAATTAATTGTTTTTAATTTTAAAAAACATAAATTTTTTCATCATAATTTTCTTATACATATAATTATTTGAAATAAATTTTATTTTTTTTAAATGGATTTATAAAATAATACTAATTTTTATTTTGTAGATAATATAATTTTATGATATCATAAATAATATTTCAGAGGGTCATAAAATCAATTATAATATTAAAATAAATTATTTATTGAATAAATAATGATTTTATTTATAATATAAATTTATCATATTTATAAAACTATTTTCCTAAAATAGATACCATTTTCGAAATCTAAAAATTGAAAAATTGTAATGCATAATTTTTAATATTATTCTAAAATTGTTTAATTTTTTATGAATAATGACATATAGTAATTTACGATATTTAACATTATAATAAAAATATATGATATTTTGAGTCATGGAAGACATATTCCCCGAGTATCTAGGAAATACATACAATATTTACATTATTATGTCAAAATAATCATCACAATGAAAAATATTAATCTAAAATAATAAAAAAATTATTACAATAATAAAAAACACATCAATCATCCCCTTATAAATAATACCCCACACAACTCCTTCTCTTTACATCTTCTAAGCCATGAAGCTTATCATGTCACTACCAAATCATATACTTCCCACTCTCCCCACATCCAAGTGTTACTGGTGGAACCAAATGACCAACTCCATGTTCCTTAAGGGGGGAATTTTTGGAGGTGATTTTCAATATGACATTATGTTCAAGTGATAAAAACATTCAGATATGAGGTATGATATCTCTCTAAACCTCAATTTTTCATATGTGTTACTATTTCTATCTCTAAATTAGTATTCATTACTTATTTATTCCTTCATACTTACCCTTCATTGTATGTATATGTTCCACATATATGTATGTAGCTTAATTCATCATTCCTTATGGGGAAATACATGTTTTAAATGGTTCCCTTTATAATTACACATGATAAAGAAACTCTATTAAAAGGAATTTCTCAGTTCCTTATACATATTCCATTATAGTCCATATAATTTTTAATCCACCCATATTTTCTAAAATCACTCATTTTATCAATAAAATCATTTTAGTTCATTTCTATTTTTACTAAAATAATTATTCATTTATCCAATTTATTCACCCTTTATTTATTTCCCCAAAACCATATTGAAGTGGAATATTTCTAAAATTACCGAAACACTATTTCAAATGTATTCAATACATTTTTAAATAATTATTCATGATCTATTAATATCTTTCCTTTATTAATATCTCATGATGATTAAATCACATCTTTCATGGATTCCATTATGATGCAAAATTTTCTTATTCTTATGATATGATTATGAAGCCCTTTTCATACCATGGGTAAACCTTATATTAATTCTTTATGGTTGATTCTTTATGTCTCACTCATATGTTTTTTTTCATGACGGGTATGACAAGATAGTACTCTAATGTACAGTGTAATATTTGTCTTCTTGAGATGTTATTTTTGGGATTATGGATCAAACCTAATCCATTATGGTACTATCTCCACCATGTGATATTTTCTTGGAAGATATCCATAACTCATTTTTTTTATTGTTATGGGTTTCCTCTATATTCTTATATTTCTATGATCATATCATTCAATGCTCTATATGTTATGTCTCTATATGTTTTTTCATGACTCGTGTTTATTATGTTATCATGTTTTGACTTTTGACTCTTTCTTTATATTTTTTTCCATCTATATTCCCTTAAAATGATTTTTAGTGCATCACTTTTATCTATTTATTGCCCAAGATATCAAATGCAGTTATAAGAGCTCAATTTGGGATAGAGATCATTATAGAGATGAATTAAAACTTTTTTTACCCTAGGGTTATGCCTCTCAATAGGAATAACCATTATTGAAACCCATAGATTCATTTTTTATAATTTTTTTATTTAAAAATTTATACTTCTTTGTTCATAGTTTCATTCTAATATTCTAATTATAAAAGTATTAATCTCCTCCAATATTCTTTAATTTTCATTTTTATTTAATTCTAGGAAATATGGTAACCCATTCCAACAAACAATATGATTCAAAATGTGATGATTAACCTAATGATATTCCAAATATAATAGGAAAAATAGATTTCAACTTCATGATATCACTGGATCAACCAGATCTGGTTATGAATAATAACATAATTCTCTTGGAATTCTCTCGTAATTGAATGAATGATAAAGATGTGGTTAAATAATTTATAATAGAAATGAAAATTATATTGAATTTATTTCATGATCCACTCATCACAGAATGCTGTATTAACTCCATTGAAGAGATTTTATATGTCCTCCAATTCTTAGAAGAAGAGAATGCCATACTGAGAGTCTATCATTTTGATGGGGAAGCTGATCCACATTGTAAAGTGATAAGAAAATGATGCATAAGCGGGAAATTGATTCTATGAAATTGTAATGACTAAATAAAATATTTTTAAATAAATATTTTCCATGAAATCATCATCTTATGATATATAGGGAGTTCCATAAACCGATAAAAAAGGAAGATGAGTTTATCATAGAATATGAAGAGAATATTAAATGTCTTGACTGATACACAAATGTATTTATCAAGAACACTGAAATAAATGTTTATATCTTCTTTAATATATTATTGAAGAGTCTGTGAAAATAATTGGTGATTAATGATCATGAAATCCCAGAGAAGGTAGTAAATTGTGACATTAAGGTTGAGATAGAGGTTGGAGAATCATAGTTTTCTCATGGGATTAGGGAAAAAGAGAGAAAAAAAGTTAAATATAGGTCAATAAATAGATAAATTTCATTTAGGAAATAAAACCCACCATCCAACTTATCAAATTTATAGGAAGAATCATCCTAGTAAATATCTTCATGAAACTAGAAGATTCTTTAAATGTGGGAAAGAGGGAAATATTGCTAATAATTTCTTACGAAATATAAGGATAAAAAAATATAGAGGTAGAAAAGGATGGTTCAAATTAACAATAAGACATTTTTTAATTAAAAGGAACATGATATTTATACAAGATAATTTACTATGCCATGTGTTATTAGAGATAATACATGAAAAAAAATCTAATAAAGAAGGGAATGGAATATTGATCACTACAGTTGAGGGGGGATCATGATAATGATGCGGTGATAGGTTATTTGGTTATTAATTATAGAGTATCAAACATAATTTTTGATTATGGTTATACACATTAATTCATATAATTCATGTTTATTCCAACACCACATACAAATAAAATGGCTGTGTTATCCACAAAACCATAGAATCAAAATATTACTGCATATAATATATATAAATCCTATCTAGTCACTTTTTTTCAACTGAAACTCCCAAAATATATTATCATACATCCATTGGGGGAGTTTTATGCTATATTAGGAATGTATTGTCTATATTAATATAAATATAACATCAAATTTTGGGAGAGGGTGAACATTCATCACATCCCAAGGAATTTCCCAATTCTATACAAGTATAAGGAGGATGATGAATCAGTTTTATAATCATCAACTATAGTGTGAATTCATGGGTATTCTTATTGACATATAGGACGAGTTATTAATTGAACTTATACTTTGATCACTAACCACATAAAAGACTCCATATAGGATGTAAAAATTTGATTTTGAAAAACTAAAGAAGTAATAAGAGAATCTTGAAAAGGGTTTTATATGTCCAGGTGCTTAATTGTGGAGTGCATCATTCCTATTACCCAAGAATAATGATGCATCAATAAATCACTAATTTGATTATCATGAGCTTACAAAAATCATTATAAAGGAAAAGTTTCCCATTCCATGTATGTATGACTTTTTCGATCAACTATGTGGGTAAAATTATTTCTCAAAGGTGGAACTTTGGTCATGATATCTCCAATTAATTGTAAATAAGTAATATAATCCCAAAACTATATTTTTATTAAGTTATAGACATATCGAGTATTTAAAAATGGCCTTTAGACTCACAAATTCTCTTATAATGTTCAAAGGAATAATTAATAGTTTCTTTAGAGGGTTGCTCAAAAACAAATTTTTAGTATTTATGGTTGATATTCTAATATACATCGAGGCAAAGGAGGAAAAAAAGGATAAATTTTATAATGTAATAAAGACATTGTGAATGTAGAAACTATATAAAGTTTTTAGGGAATGTGAGTTATAGATGGTGGAATTATTATTCTTGGGGTATTACATCACTAAAAAAGGGATATAGGTGGGCCATTATATGAAAAATCATATTGATGAGTGGTAGAGACCAGAAACATTAATAGAGATCCATAGTTTCCATAGTCTATCTAGGTATTAAAAATAATTCGTGAGGAACTTATGTTGATTTTCAACCCCCATAACCATATTAACATTTAAGGGAGGAATGTTTTTCTGGAATAGAGTATTTTAAGATTACTTTAATAAATTAAAAAGTTGCTTGTCACTACACCTGTACATTCACTGCCCACATGTGGTGGACTTTTCATGGAATGATTTATTGAATCGCAAAAAGGATTAGGTTGTGTATTTATTAAAAAAATGAGGTTATACCGTACAAATCAAGGTATTTATAATTTCATGAAAAAAACTACATGACACTATATATAAAGTTGGAGTCTATGATATCTATATTAAAAATATAGAAGCATTATTACTATGAAAAAGGTTTGGTATATATATTGATAAAAATGGTGTAAAATATATATTAACATATAATTAGCTTAAAATGTCCCATCAATGATGGCTATAAATCAACATGGATTATGTCTTATCAATCAACTACAATCCTATTGAAGCAAATAACGCATCCAACTCTCTAAGTACAAAGTATCCTTCAACATTATTAGTGATTATAATTTAGAATTATCCAATATTTTTATACACGAAGAGGATAGAAATGGGAAACATAATGTATGTAACATCATAATTATTTATCAAATTACTAATCAAACATATGTTTTAGAGATGATAAAGAATTACCAAAGAGATGAAGTGGAAATTCAAGAGATGGCAGAAGCTATATAAAATGAGAAATCTCCATAGATTAAAACTGATATGGATGGATTAATGTCACTTGGGTTAAAATTATGTGTACAATAAAATCATGATATAAATAATGTAATTTTCAATGATTCACATATATCAACCATATCGATCCACACAGGGAGAAAAATTATGTATTGAGATATTCAAGAGAACTTTTTGTGGGACAATATGAAGAAAGAGATCATTGAATATACATAAATGTGACCGGGATGTTAGTAATTGAAGGATGAAATGATAAAATTTAAGGGTATGATGCATGAATTACCCATTCCTATAAATAAAATGGGAAAAAATCCCTATTGACATTGTCACTGGACTTCTAAAGAAATCTAGAATGAATAAGGCAATATGAGTTATTTTGGAGCGTCATAGAAAAAAATGAAAACCTTATTACAATGTAGAGGAATGTTAACATGATAAACATGTACAAATATACCTCATAGAATCAGTAATACATCATGAAGTGCCATTATAAATTGTATCCTATTGAGATTTAATATTTTAATCCATGTTTTAGAATGGTCTCCAATATTCTTTAAAAACTGAGCAGAACATTAGTATGAATTATCACCCCTAGACTAATGGACAGTATGATAGAACTATTTATACATTAGAATATATATATATTTATTAGGTTATGGACTTAAAAGTATTGCATGTAGATTATCTTCTTATACTTTAAATCTCATATAAAAACAGTATCCATTCATGAATCCAAATGGATCCATTTGAATCCGTCCAGAGAAAGGATTCATATGACTTTCATATTGGGTCAATGTTGGTGAATTTAAGGTGCTGGGACCTAAAATGGATAAATAAAACAATGAAAATATTAAATTCATTTAATATTAAATTATAGAAACCTAATATCGATAGAAGAGAAGCATATATAATCATCGATGATACATAGAGTTTGAGGATAGAGATAAGGTATTCATTCTGTAAAGTCCCAGAATTTCTGTGGATTTTTTTTCATAAATACATGGGAATTTTAACAGTCCCCAAAAATTAACGGCGCATGATTCTGGGGCCTGGTGTGCCCAAAATCAATTTCTGAAGTTCTGTTCTGGTACGTTCAATAAACATATGAGCAAGTTTTTATAACTTTTGATCCCTTGCTCGGAATTGAAATCCAAGGACACCGTTGAACTCGCAGAACCGGTATTCTCTTAAAGAGACTTTAAATTTGACGGTAGTGGGTCGAGTTTATAAGATAGTTCTTTCCTGGAAAATAGTAAAATAACGTGAGATTCACTTTATTTTTATTTGAGCCGCCATGTGAGTGTTTGGTGGTAAAAAAATCCTCATTGGATTTGGGTATGGGACCACCACACCATAACCTCCCATGAGAAGTTATGGTGGTGGGGCCCACCCGAACCTAACATCCCACAAGAGGTTACAGCGCGGGGACCACACGGGGCTAAACCCCCTATTGATGGAGGAGAGTAAAACCTCTCAACTCTCATTCATTAATGAAGGAGAGCCTCTTGACTTCCCCTTTAATTAATTGGTGCCAACTCCCCTAATTAATTTGTGCCAACACTCATGAATTAATTAGGGGAGCCAAGTTATTTATTCACCCATTTTATTTCTGTGTCAAAAACTAAATAATAGAAAATCTCAATCTATTATTACTTTTCATGGCATTTCTCATTTAGTGGAGCTTGGGAAGAGATGAGTTTGGGAGAAAAGTTCTTCCATCGAAGAACGCTCCACCGACAAAGAATGCTCGACTGATGAAGAACGCTGACCTTCTTCAACTTCTGCATTGCGATCCTACAGAAATGGGGCGTCTTCAACCGACCTACCCTCCGCATCGTCGTCAACGGTCCGACGCAGTTCAGGATTGGGAGTGTGTGGCAGACACGACAAATGGTGAACTCCTTCGTCTTCTTTCTGCGACTTCAACGTCGACGACCGACAATCAAAGGTAGAGGTTTTTTGTGTGTGTAACTTTCTATTTATTTTTCTCTTCTTCGGATTGGAAAGGAATCATTGCATGGTTGTAAAACAATTGTTGTTCATCTTTGTTACTATTTGATGAGCCAAGTGATACCACCCTAAACGTTGATGGTGCAGGCCAAACCAACATTTCCTGACCCCTCCGCATTTCTTGTTTGTGTTGTTTCTCTGCATGGAGGAGAAGCGGCGTTGAAGGGGATGAAGGCACAGGCAAAGGCCGCGCTTCCTATGGCCTCCGCAAACCGTGCCGCCCCAAAGACATTTTGATGCCCCAACTGATCCAGCTCCACTTGTCGAAGCACTACCAACCTCCCACATGCCCGACCCCACTTTAGCCGACATCCCGCATACCCTGAAGCACCGACGCCAGATTCCCGCGCACCACTGCCACACCCCACCATCCTGCACTGGCCCGGGCCGCACCGAACCTCGCCGGTCGGACCTGCGCCGTCCCGGAATCCCGGCCTCCTGGCCGCCCGCCGGCCTGTCGGGTGCCCTAACCGGCCGCACGCCGGCCCGCCCGACGCCCTACCCGGCTGCCTACCGGCCCTAGCGTGCCCTGCCTGGCCTCCCGCTGTCCCTCCCGGCTCCCGGCGCGGCCGCCTCCCGGCCTGGACTTGCCATGCCCGGCCGCCCGCCGGCCCGCCCTACGCCCTGCCCGGCCGCATGCCCGCCAGGCAGCGCCCTACCCGGCCGCCTCCCATCCACACGACCTCCCGAACCATCCCACGAACCCTGTCACGACGCCCTGGCCGAATTGGCACAACCGCTCCCTCAGGGCCGAGCCGAGCTGAGCCGCGCCCTCGAGATGCTTTGGGCCGAACCGGACTCGAGCTCAGGACGAACCGCCCTCGCAGCCTATTAGGATGGGCCCAGTGGGTCGTGCTGAAATTAATAGGTTTTCCCACCCAATGGGACAGTCCAGACCCAACAGGTCTGACCGGGTCGACCCAGACCGGGTCGGATCGGACCCGGGCCCACTACTACCCTTTACTTTCTTTAGCCATATCTTTGGCACCGGACATCTGTTTGATGAACCGTCAGTGGAACTAGTAATCTTGGAGGATGGCAGTTCCTTTGACTGTGCCCCACTAGAGTTTGGGGTACAGTTGAGATACGGTCAGGTTGGATCATGCATGGATCCAACCGGGTCCCCGGTACTAAAAGGCTAATAACTCATAGACCGGGCATCCGATTGTCGTGTCATCGGTTGTGTTGAGACCCCTATGAAATGGCGGATCATTGAGATACGTCATCATGGGACTTCGTGGCAGTTGGAGAATTGAATAGAAGCTTGTGGATTAGATCTTCCAGAGACGATCGAGCAGAGTGTAGAGACTTCTTAGCTGGCTGAGACATGACGACTGCTGACCGTTTCGACTCAGAGTGACTTGACTGGCCTAGTGGGGAGCACCTTGGTGTCGCGGCAGACCCACGGTGGGGACCACATCTGTTTGAAGTGGTATACCTCCATTGTAGAGTGCCTCTATGTGACGCAGCAGACCCATGATACTTGACATGAGGAATACCTCAACAGTCCATGGATAGTGGGAAGCGCCTCTATGTGACGCGACATGCCCACTGTACTTGATAGAGAAGGAGTTCTCCAGCAGCTGAGGTGTTCGATGTTGTGCTTGGAAATTTTACTTTATACTACCACTAGTATTAATCCTAGTGTGAGGTGAGTCTGTAACTTTTGTGTTTACCTCATAATTGAGATGGATAACTCGATTGCTTAGTTATATGTATGGGCATATAACTAAGTGGTGTTATCTGTTGATTTAATACTTTGTGGTTTATCCTTTTTGGTTTTATGAGTCCTTGAGGGTCTCGGGGTCCCTACTAAGTATCATTATAATCACCCCTACATGGTTTGTGCCCACACCTCGTTGTGTTGGATGCAGACGATGGACAATGATGACCGAGGCTAAGTGTACCATGACAAGATGGTACACGGGGGGTGGACCACATGACGTGACTGTACATGGAAGAGGTAGATGGACGTGGAGTTCTATGGAGGCTATATGTACCTACCCTTCATGTAATAATCCCAAAGGACGACCCAATAGTTGTTTTACCTTTCTTCTGTTGTACTTCTTATTCAGTTGTACTAGTACTTTCCCGTTGGGCTTGTATTCCGACCCCTCTACATTCATCACTCTTTTGTATACAGTTTTACTTTGTGTTTTTCTTCCAGCTCGTACACTATAGTGTGCATTTTCAGGTTATAAAGGCAATTCCTTCCCAGTTTTAGGGAATTAATCATTTGGTGTTAGTCTCCAGCCCCTGGCCTATGGAAGGTGGGCATGGGGTAGTCACAACACGATCCCCAGGGACGGGTCATGACACCATCACATTTCTCCATGGAGTGAGTCATTATATTTTTGAATAAAGAAGATCTATGTCATTGGTACATCAACCCCTATGAGATTCTTGATCACATTAGAGTTGTGATGTATCTACTAACACGTCCACCAACCATGTATCAAGTAAAAGTTTTATTCCACTTATCCCTCTTGAGGATTTAAATAACATATCCCCTACATAAATTGAATTCAAAAGTGGTACAACTAGATACTGATCTCTCTTATATGGATCATCCACTAAATATCATAGATCATAGTGGGAAATTTATACACAAAAAGACTACTCATTTAGTTAATGTACTATAGAGATACCATAAATATGAAAACCCAACATGGGAAATAGAGAAAGATATGTATGAGAGGTACCCTAACCTTTTCACTTTATTTTTTATAATGAATGTTCAGGGGTGAAATTTCCTAATGGGGGAATAATGTAATGACTTAGAGTCATATCAATGGAATTTTTCATCCAATTAATATGTTATGTACTATAGTGTAATGAAATCACATGTATAAATAAAAAAACATCATTCTTATAAATTAATTATTATATATTATTTATCTAATAAAATTATAAGAATACCTAATATTACAATGGAAGAAATTATTTAATAAGAATAGAAAAAATCATATTTTCTCGATCCATAAAAATAACCATAATCACAAACCAATCTGTAGAAATAAATCCTAATGTTATTAACAAAAGATTAATTCTAAAGATGAATGTATATATTAAATTGAGAGAAAGTATAAGTGAATGAATAGTTAATGGAATACGGGGTATTTATATGATGTAGGAAACTCATATTCTTTTTTAAATATAACCATTGGAATACTAATCAGACAATTGGAATAGTAACCAAAATATTTTAATATTAATCTTACCCTAATGAATAGTTATTTGCCCGTTAGAATAGTAACATCACCAATGGAAGTGTAAAATATTATTCAGGCATCTTTTAAAATGAAAATATTATATATTTATATCAAAGGACAAGTAAATAATTTTTTTGAAAATGATATATAATTTTTTTAATATAAAAAAAATTAATCACACTTTTATATTAAATATAACGAATGAAAACAAATTTTATTTACATAAAATTGATTTATAAATTAGAATTATATTTTATTTTAATAATATTATTATTTATTTAGGCTATTAATAATTTTTTTAGAGACTTAGAATATCATTTATAATATTAAAATTATTATTTTCTAATAAATATTGATGTTATTTTTTAAATAAAGTTTCCATATTGAGAAAATTTATTTCATTAAGTAGATTACTTATTTAAGTATACACATCGAAAAATAGTTATCATGATTTGTTTTTTTAATAAAATATTATTTTTATTGATGAATAGTGAAATATGGTAATTTACTATATTTAACATTATATGACAAATACAATAATTTTTTGGTCCTAGTTGACGTAAGCACCACATAGTTGAAAATTAATTGCACTAGTTACTATATATATTTTTGTAAGAATAAAAACCATCTACAGTCATGAGCCAAAATAATAAAAAAATAATTACAATAATAAAAACACCCCTTCGTCCCTTATAAATACCCCCCCTCACAACCCCTTATCCTCACACATTATAATCCTTCATGAAATACATGTATATGCTAAAACTGCACCTCCCCACACTCCCCAAGTCCAAGTGCTACTCGTCTCTCCAAAATACTAATTCCAAGTTTAATAATTAATGTCAATAAAAGAATAATACATCAGGGGGAAAATTCATGGCACGTTATGAATAAATCATTTACAATCACCTATAAATGAAATATTAATATAATAAATCTCAATAGTCCCAACTACTAACTTATTGTTCCTCCTCCAACTCCATATACATATAATTTTCATTTTATAAAAGAAACTTTTATTTTCAACATGTAAACTATAACAAAATACAAATTTTGATGACAAACGAGTACAAAATCCTAAAAATATCACCACCCTCCAACTTAGAACACATATTTGACATTAAAAATCCGATTAAACAATTTTTCACCACCATGTAAACATCAAATAAAATAGATAATCTTTCAAAATTAAAAATAAAACCAACTTGTGCAACATAAAGCACACCATATGACCATTATCAGCCTCAAGCTGCACCCTGATTTGAACATACCATCACAGAGCCACTATCATTGAACAATATCACCTGAAACCAGAAACCAGACTGCCCAATTCATAACCATCAAAACCACCATTAGTAGTCATTGAAAACATACAAGGCAATCAAAACACGATTGAAAAACATCGAAATAGATTAATCGTATCCAACCAAAATTGTTGATTCAACATGATAAGAACCATTAGAAAGACAAAATGAAATATACTAATGTACCAACAACTAGGACACACCACCTGATAACACATTCCAAGACTTTTATAAGTCCACTGCACCAAACCACACTAAGAAGGGGCAATGGGAAAAGAATCTAGAGTAATGTTAGAGGTGGGAAAGGGCTAAAAAATTTACCCAAACCTTACCATGAATATGGATCACCACCATATTGGACTAAAAATGGATGAAAAAGGAGAAATCTACGGGTCACGCCCCTGGGAAACCATTGCTACTCATCCAACATAATCTAACATACCTTGATTAAACAAGTGTTATGTGGCTCTATTTTTATATTGTTTTGCCACATCTATCTAGTTTATTTTAAATGATTTAATTATTTATTTAAGAACTGTTTACTAAATATTTGAACTTTTTTTATAATTAAATTAGTTATTTAATCAATTTTTATTATTAATTATGTATTTATATTTTTAAAAATAATTAATTTAATTTTACATTTCTTTTGTCGTTTCATTAATTTCTAATTAGTCTTGTTAATTTTAATCTTCTTACCTATTATCAATTTGAATTTAATAAGAAATAGTCATTTAATATCCTTTTTTGGTATTAATTAAATTTGAATTTATTTTAATATTTTGATATTTAATTTAGATTTATTAAAATAATTAAACTTTACAAATGAATGCGTTTATTCATCCGAAAAGTAAATTAAGTAAAGAATTTTAGTTTAAAATTAAATGAAATAGTGAAATTTAAACTTTAAGTATTCACGTAGATATTTAATTAATTAATAAACACTTTTAAAACAGTAATAATCTAATCTTATGAATTGAGTTTAATTATTAAGTCATCAATTTGTGTTTTTAGCCTACTAGAGAGGTAGACAAGATCTATAGGTGACTTATTTAGTCACTGATGGGACCCTTTTTTATTCATTATCGACCCTTTAATAATTTTTAATATTTGTCTTCTATCAATTTAGTTTAACAATTATCGAGTTTCAATTTATGTGTTATCAATTAATAAATTAAATTATAGTTTTTAAATTATAATTTTAATAATTCTGTTTTTGATTTATGTTGTTTAGTCTTTGTTCTAGTTTTTTATTTTAATTAAATTATGTTTTAATTATAATTTTAATTTATGCAGTTTTAATGTCCCCAATGTGGATTATTTTTTATATTTCGATGACCTTTATTTTTGAACCATTCCTACCCTGCTTCACACACCGATTCACTTTCATCCTCATCACACTTTCATCCTCTTCCACACCTCCTATATCTCTATCCACCACTTCTTTCCCGAAAATCAGACAAACCAAGTAAGACCGCCGAGTAGGAGGTTGTGAACTTGAGGTCGCTGCCAGACCAAGTTGTACTCCGCCGTTGAGAGACGTGCTCATCCATGGAGTCACCGCCATTCAAATCTGGTGATGTAGGTCCAACATCTCTATTACAGGATGACAGCCGGGTGAAGAAGCTGATGCCAGGAGGATGCAATGTCAAACCCGCCACTGTGAGAACCCGAAGAGACCATCACTGTGTCGCTGGAGGAAGATCCGGGGTCATGTGAGTTGACCACGCCAAGAAACCGCTGTGCTAGGAGGAGGTTGTTGCGCAGTGAACTAGAGTCGGACTGGGCGAACCAGGAGGCCATGTCGCAACTCGATTAGAGGAGAAAAAAATCAAAACCCTACCCTCCCTTATAGCAGCGTTTGCGAAAAATGAATTAGGGCGGGGGCGGAGGGGGGAGAAGGAAATAAAAAAAGAAAAAATAGAAAATAAATAATAATATTAAAATAAATTAACAGTTAATAAATTAAATTAAGCTCAAATTTATATAATAAATAACTATTATAATATATGGCTATAATAATGATAATATTTAGATAAGTTATAAAATAGAACACAAGTCAAACTAATAAAAATTTAAAAAAATTTAATATAAACAATCATAATTTATTTAATTAATAATTGATTAATATAGATATTATAACGCATTAATTTTAACAGAATAATTATAATAATTTAATTAATAAAGTAATTAATATTGATATAATTTAAGAATCTAATTAAGTAATATTATCTAATTTTTTATAATACTTACACTAATAATTTAATTATTAATGATATATTTCAAAAATTATAATTGTATTAGTCAAATATTTAATTATAAATAGATATAACAATAAAATATTATAATAATTATCATTTACGCTTTTTATTAATAAACATTAGCTATTATAACATTAAACTAAAAAAATAATTATTTTTCTTCGTTACATTTTCATATATTTATTTTTTTGTTCTAACTATGTAGGTTCATTCAAGAAACAGGAAATCGACCAAATGCATTCAACTAACTCATCTAGAGTATGTTGCATGAGAAAATTTAGTGCGACGTGTCCGTCACGAAAAAACACTGATGTATGGAGTAATAGTAAAAGACGAGTTCATGTCGGTGGAGGGTAGTGGTGACGAGCGGTAGAAGAAAGTGGGTACTTTTACAGAGCATGCCGTAGTTTTGGGGGAGGACATTCTTTCTACACATTTTATTATCAAGGTCCGAGCAGACGAAGATTAGAGGGTGACTATGGAACCACTGTCTTAAACTAGAGGAGCTCAAGAGCAGAGCTTCAACTCGGGAGTTTATCTTTCATCTTAGTTCTATAATTTTTACTCTATTCTATTAGGTTTCTAGTTGATATATTTATAATAGAGATAATGTTATACTAAATCCTATAGTTCATGGTTAAAATCAAATCTGGTGGTTGTCTTTTTTCTTCCTTTTCACAATCATTTAGAATGTGAACAGAATTGATCAATGGGATCAGTTCTGATTATAATCATTTGCAACGTACCACATGCACTAATCAAGGAACTCCACAATCATTCAGATAGTTTGATAGTTGATTGATTTTCTTAAATATTTAAATTTAATTAACAACTACAAAACTTACGGTGAGTTCGTTCTGTCATCATTTTTGAATCAGAAATTTCAAAGTTGATTTATCATGGATTGGCGAACTCCATGATTTGTCGACTCAATTGTTTTAACTCATGGCGAGGGAAATAGACCAATCATTTTTTGTGGTACTATTTGTAATAACTATTGTGAAAAGGTGTGTTCTCAAAACTAGTTGAATTCAGATTTTCGCAAGACATATTTCTCTTGAATTGTCATTTATCAGTGTACTATATCCCTATTTCTCAATATTTTTAACTGTTTCTGGTTTCAATTTTTTTAGATATATTTTTTGAAATGTTCTGTCACTCTACTAGTTAATAAAAAATAGAGAAAATATGAAAAATAAAAAATAGAAAATCTACCTCGTTGCTAACTACAGTGAGGTCTTTTTGGACGTTTTTAGAAAAATTGGGGAAATAGTCACCTTCCCTATGGGTTTGACCCTCCTTGACACATATATTGTAGTTAGTAGGAATATAAATTTTTCACATTGATCGATTTCAATGACATTACATGTCAGGTTTTTGGCGTTGTTTTCGGTGAAGGGCCGAGCCATTCATCTTCTAAAAGAAAATCATTACAAAATTTGAAAAATAGAAAAATGTTAAAAAAATTCATTTTCTATTGAATTTCTACTGTTTACTTAATTGTTGAGCTCTTTTGTAGTAATTTTTTTGTGCTACATGAATATATGGAATACTTAGCATAAGCACAAGACACTCCGTTGTTAGTCTAGATCCACTAAACATAGAAATACGAAAACTATTAACAGCTCTTAGAAAAAGGAACAAAATTGAAATGAAGAACATAGATAATTGTGTTCTTGATTACAACTTCCAAAATAATCCAGAACTCTTAGAAGAAAATGAAAGTCCTAGGTTAAGGGAGTTCTAACTCATTCATGTTTCAAGCAATCTATCTCCCATTAGACTTAATCCTTGAGCCAGAAATGACGAACTTAAACAGTCACACATTTCTCTGTTTCCAACATTTAATGGACTGTTTAAGGAGGACTCTCTTACCTTAATTAGAGACCTCTATAATAGTATTCATCAATTACCTCTTCTAAGACTCATAGAAAATTATCTAAGAAAATGTGTCTTTCCATTTTTTTAAAGGGATTGCTAGGAACTGGTTTCTGAGTCTAGATGAGAATATTTTTGAAAATTGGGATCAAGTGTACAATTCTTTCATAATGATGTATTTTCCCAAAGACATAAAGGTGAACTTAGAACAAATACAACTTCATTTAATCAAGTGGATGGATAAAATTTTCCTAAAGCTTATGACGTATTCATGGATCTACTTGGGGAGTGTCCCCATCATCAACTCCCATCTCATCTTCTCATAGACATATTCTACGAAGGGATGTCATCCTCTGGAAAGAATCTTGTTGATAAGGCTGCTGGGGGAAATTACAATGATAAGATAGATGAAGAACATCAATTTTTTTTAATAATCCTTCCCTAAATTCACAACAACAAAATTCAAGAAGGAAAATAGTTAATAGAAATGTTAATGTAAAAAATGGTTCAATGAATGAAACTGAAGACCAACAGTCTGAAATCATTAACCAATTTCAGTATTTAATAAACCAAAACTCTAAATATAATGTTCATCAACTTGGCTGTCAAAACACCAACCAATATTTATGGGAACAATGTTTCAAGTGTGGTGTTGTTTGGGAATACTTAATAATTTTGTCATAACTTTGATATGTCAGCCCAACAATAAGAGAATCCAAACTTTATTAATTATGGTCATATACTGCTTCCTAAATAAGATATATTTTCAAACAATTATAATCAAGGCTATACGAACCATAAAATTTGAGTTCCGTGAAGCTGAATGTTCCTATTAAAATTAAATTGAACACATTGAAGAATTTGAAAAACAATCCTCTGTTGGTGAAATTTTTCTTGAAACCGATAATTATATTGATTCTGTCTTAGAAAATGAAAAATCTGCTTAGATACCGAATCTTGATAATTTTTTCGAACTAGGAAACATTCCAGTTTCTGCTGTAGAAAATTCCTCTGTTTCTGAACATAGGAGCTTTTTGAGTGAGTATGAGGGTGTTTCTATTAACACTAACCTTAATGAACACATTGATGATGTTGAGGGAGAAATTATTAGGCAACTTGACGATTATACTTTAATTAATTCATTAAATTTTGATATGGAATGTCTGGACAATGTGTTGTTAAGTTTGGACAATAGCACTGTTGTTTTTGAAACTGAACCCGAAATTTAAAATATTTCGTTATTTCAAACTATTTACAAGAGATATGTTGATTATCTTGGAACTCATAGAGCTAGGATTCTTACTACTAGTATTGAACCACTCACTATTGAACTGAAACCATTCCATGCTCATTTGAAATATTCATTCTTGGGTGAGAGTTCCACTTTGCCTGTCTTAATTTCTGCTGAGCTTTATGAAAATCAAGAATAATGATTGTTGAGTGTATTGAAGAAAATTAAATCTGCCATAGGCTGGACAATAGATATTAGAAATGCTATTTTTCCCTTATTCTACATGCATAAAATATCTATGGATCCTGACCACAAGCCTAGGGTAGAGTTCCAAAGATTATTGAATCCAAACATGAATAAAGCTGTGAGAGGGAAAGTGACTATGTAGGTAGATAGTGGAATGATTTAACC
Source organism: Viscum album (assembly GCA_963277665.1). Classification (NCBI taxonomy): domain Eukaryota; kingdom Viridiplantae; phylum Streptophyta; class Magnoliopsida; order Santalales; family Viscaceae; genus Viscum; species Viscum album. The sequence goes on from OY728155.1 coordinate 734,509,625, forward strand.
CATTTCTGATAGTTATTGGGTCTACCCTATCCAGGTGATCCCCAAAAATGAAGGATTCACTTTAGTTAAAAATTATAAAAGTCATGAAGTCCATGTTAGGAAAGCCACAAAATGGAGAGTCTATATTGATTATATGAAGCTGAATGGAGCCACTAGGAAAGATAATTTTCCAGTGCCCTTCTGGGATGAAATTATTGAGAGGCTTCCTGGAAATTATTTTTTATGTTTCCTGGATGGGTATTATGGTTACAACCAGATCTCTGTTGTTCTAGAGGGTCAATAAAAGACCACTTTCACGTTCCCCTTTGGGACATTTTCCTACAAGCGAAGGCCCTTTGGGTTGTGTGGGGCTCTAGCCACCTATCAAAGGTGTATGGTGGCTATTTTTTCAAATTTGATTGAATGAATCATTAAGGTTTTCATGGATTATTTTTCTATTTTGGGAAGCACTTTCGAAACTTGTCCTTGAAATATTGAGTTAGTATTAGAATGATTCATTGAAACCAACCTCATTCTTAATTAGGAGATGTTCCAATTCATGGTCACATAGTGTATAGTTCATGGTCATAAGGTGTATGAAAGAGGTATTGAAGTTGATATTTATAATATATAAGTCATTCAAAAATTTCTACCTCCTTAAAATGTCGATGGTGTTAGATGTTTCCTATGGCATGCTGGTTTCTACTAGAGACTCATAACAGACTTTTCAAAAATAACTAAGCCTTTGTGTTCTTTTCTTTTCAAGGATGCACCTTTCAATTTTGATGAAAACTGTTTAAGATCATTTAATCTGCTTAAATAGAAACTCACTACCATGCATATTATCACTGCACCTGATTGGAAACACAATTTTGAACTAATGTGTGATGCTAGTGATATGGTTGTAGGTGATGTCCTTGGGAAAAGTAGTGATAGGAAGTTAAATGTGGTGTATTATACTATTAGACTCCTAGATGAAGCCCAAAATAATTACACCACTACTTAAAAATAATTTCTAGCTATTGCTTTTGTTCTAGAAAAGTTTAGAAATTATTTGTTAGGCTCAAAATTCATCGTTTTCACTGATCATTCTACCTTAAAGTAATTGCTGTCTAAAAAGAAAACAAAACCCAAGATGATTATTTGGATTTTGTTGCTAAAAGAGTTTGATTTAGAAATTATGGATTAGAAGGGAGTTGAAAATCTAGTTTTTGAACACCTTTCTGGGATTCTTCTTAATTAATATGAATATAATAGGGAAATAAACTAATCTTTTCATGATGAAAAGCTATGTACTGTGTCAATCAGGAAATCTTCTTTGTTTTTAAATTTTCCAACTTCTTGGTAGCAGGTATCTTTCCCAATAAGTTTTCCAAAAACCAAAGGAAGAAATTAATTTCTATTCTTAAATACTGCATTTGAGATGATCCCCTGCTATTTAGGATATGTGGTGATGGTATTCTTAGGAGATGTGTTCCTGAGGAAGAGATGTTTCCTGTCATAGAATGTTTTCATTCTTCACCATGGGGAGGTCACCATGATGGTGAAAGAACTAACCACAAATTATTTCAATATTTTTTCTATTGGCCTACTCTATTTAAGGATGCTAAGTGTTATGTGGATGGTTGTGATAGATGTCAAAGGTTGAGTAATGTTGGTAGGAAGCAGGCGTAACCCCAAAAAGGAATTCTAGAAGTTGAAAGTGTTGATGTCTGGGGTTTACATTTCATGAGTCCATTTCCATTGTCTCATGGGAATGGGTACATTCTTGTTGGTGTATATTATGTGTCAAAATGTGTTGAGGTAGTAGCATTGTGAAAAAATTAAGACAATTCAGTAATAATGTTTTTGAAAAAGAACATTTTTACAAGATTTGGAGTTCCCAAAGCCTTCATCACTAATAATTGAACATATTTTAAGAATTATAAGTTTAATGATTTGATAAAAATATGGTTGTCTTCATAAAAATGATAATCCTTATCATCCACAGTCCAGTGGGCTAGTGGAAATATCAAATAGGGAACAGAAACAGATACTTGAGAAAACCGTGCCATCTTCAAGGAAAGACTGATCTCTTAAATAGGATGAAGCATTATGGGCTTATAGAACTACTTTCAAGACCCCAATAGGTATTTCTCGTCATAGGATGTTGTTTTTGAAATTCTATCATTTACCTGTGGAGTTGCAAAAAAAGTCTTATTGGGTAATTAAGGCTCTGAACATTGATTTTAAAAGTGATGGTGAGGGGATATTACTCTAGTTATGTGAACTTATTGCGATTAAAAGAGGGAGTTATGATAATGAAAGGATTTATAAAGAGCGGACTAAAATATTTCATGATTTAATTTTTCAAACGAATGAATTCAAACCTGGGTAGTAGGTCCTTCTCATTAACTCTAGACATAAACTCTTTCCTGGAAAACATATTCCCAAGTGGTCTGGACCATTTACAATAGTGGGAGAGGTTAATAATAGAGCTGTTGATATTGTAGGTGAATAGAATAAACCCATGTTAGTTAATGGGCATAGAGTGAAACATTATTTTGAGGGACAACCAAAGGGCTTGGAAACTTTCACTGTGCTTGAAAACTGATTTTAAATAATGTCTGGATGACGACGTTAAAACACAGTGCTATATGAGAGGCAACTCATGGTTATTTTTTTCTTTACTTTGTTTCATTTTTACCCATGAATAATGTTCTTCTTCGGTGCTGTTTTTTTTTGAATTCCTTGTTACTGCTTTCTCTTGGTATCCTTATTCTGATTCATTTTTATCAGGAATCTGTTGTTAGGTCATTTAGGGAGTGGAATTACCATAATAAAGGATTAATGAAAAAATTAGTTAGGAAATTATCATACTGTTAATTTTTTTTTTCATTTCTCAAATCCTTAATGCTATAAAAAATTTGCTTCTTATCTTGGATGAATATTCTGTTCTATATGGTTTTGGTTTTGGAAATTCTGCTTGAACTAAAGTGTGAGGGTTACAAGAAGGATGAAAAATATAGTATTGAATCTGATTTAGGTTGGGGTGTTTTAGCAATCTATTTTATGCTCAATTGAACACATCCATTTGAACTCAATCTATTAAAATTATTGCACCCAGTACACAGTGCACTTACACCTCCTTTGTTACTTTTAAGCTGTATTGAAAATTATTGACTGGAAAAAATATCAATGCATGTATTTTCTAATGAACATGTTTTTAAGTTATCAATTGTGACAAGATACATTTTTAAACATTTAAGGGACCCTTTATACATGTAATTAATATACTAAATTCAAAATCTGTGATGAACAAAAAACTATTAAATTGTTCCTATATCATTTAAAATTCAGCTTTGGTGACATATTTGGGCTATAAGTTTGTGGGAGGTGGTCCATTATTTAGTATACTGAACTATGCATAATTGGAAGCCCATCAATTCTCCCTGCAATATCACCCTTTTTGTAAACAATTGGTCAAAACTTTTCAAAATTATTTCATAATTTTATGTTGAACACTGTTTTTCAAATGAGTCTTGTTTATGTACAATGTTTTTTTGGTAATTATGTATTGCTTTGAGTTTGAATGTTTTGAGGATGGATGACTGTTGAGTGGTCTAGCTTAGTGGTTTTATTGAAACTTGGTTTAGGGATGATGTTTTAGAGTTATATGGGTCTCCTGTTTGTGGATTTATGATCATAATCATTGGAATTGGAATGTTTGATCCTGATTCTAGGGAACTCATTTCATTTTAATTATTAATTTTTTTTAATGAAACAATGTAAATGGTTTTCATAAAAATATTTTGAAACTTGAGTGATTTAGGCATCTAGGATCCCACAGTGAATCTCTAAGACCATAAATGTTGGATGAGTTTCTGTTTACTATAATCCCTCTGTACACCATGACTAAGTTCATTGCACAGTGCATAGCCCATGATAAATGGGTTGTGACAAAGTAAATAAAGTGTCTAGGGTCAAAAATTAGTTCACTAAGGTGAGGGGAATGATGAATTATAAATGAATAAATGGCCAATTGGTTTTTATGGGAGTCATTTACGTTTCATCATTAAGGAGATTCACAAAAAAAATAAATTTTCATGAAACCTACATGATGAGTCAGTGTACAAGGATCCTCCGTTAAGTACGTAATTTCACATATTTTTAGCATGTTGTCACTCTTGGACATTGGACATAATCCTTGATTGAAATAAGTCACTAAGAAGAGTCTCGTATGAGGCATGATACTTTCTTTATTGATGAATATTTTCTATATTGATTACCCTTTGTTCACACATTAGAAGAAAGACTTGATTTGAGAATATCTTCTCAGAAGCATGTTTTCTTGTTTTGTCCTATTTTCTTAAGTATTGGGCATGTTACAGTTTTACCTGAATCATAAATACTACAATCTGTTTTTCTATGATAACAAAGCAAGAAATTGTTTTAGTAAAAACAATTCTTATGTGTGGGGGAATTTGATGTGGCTCTATTTTTACATAGTTTTCCCACATCTTTCTACAAAATGTTTTGTGATTAAATTATTTAATTAATCACTTTTTACTAAATATTTATACTTTTTTTAAATTAATTTTTTTATTTAATAAATTTTTATAATTAATTATGTATTTTTACTCTTTAAAATAATTAATTTAATTTTACTTTGCTTTTCTAGTATAATTAATTTCTAATTAGTCTTGTTAATTTTAATCTTCTTACCTCTTAATAATTTGACTTTACTAATAAATAATCATTTAATATCCTTTTTATGTATTAACTTACTTTAACTTTATTTTAATATTTTATTCATTAATTTAGATTTTTTAGAATAATTTGAATTTACTAATTAATACGTTTAATCAGCCTGCTAATTAATTATTTTAAGAATTTTAGATTAAAATTAAATGAAATAGTGAAATTTTATCTTTAATTATTCAATTTTATATATAATTAATTAATTAAGAGTTTTATTACATTAATTATCTAATCTTATAAATGAAGTTTATTTATCAATTAATTAATTTGTGTTTTTAGCCAACCAGTGAGGTTGAAAAAAGCTATTAGTGAATTATCTTGTAACAAATGTGACCCCTTTCTACTCATTATAGACCCGTTAAATATTTTCAATATTATTCTTCTTAAAATTTACCTTAACAATTATACAGTTTCAGTTTATGTGTTATAAATTAAAAAATTAAATTATAATTTATAAATTTTAAATTTTATAATTCTTCTTTCTATTTATGTTGTTTATTCTTTCTTCTAATTTTTAATTTTAATTAACATAACTTTTAATTTTATGTTAAATTTATGTATTTTTAATGTCACCAATATAGATTACATTTTATATATTGGTGACCTTTATTTTTGTACCGATGACCTTAATTTTTTTTTGCGTAACAATGACCTTTGTTTTTGTTCTATCGATTGTTTTTTCTTTCATATATCAGTGAGAACTATTTTAATATCAGTGAACATTTTATTTTATTCCCAACGGTGATTTTTTAATCTTATTCTTATCAGTAACCTTTCATTTTTTCAAATGGTGACCTTTTATAAAAAGGATTATAGTGACCTCTATTTTTATTTCATCATCGTTGACCTTTTATCACGACTCTTCAACTACACCTCACTGTTAGCCATCCTCCCCTCACTCTGTTCCTCCCCTACATCACACACCGATTCATTTTCATCCTCGTCACATGGCCATCCCCTTCCACACCTCCTCTATCTCTTTCCAACAATACGTTCCCAAAATCAAAAAAACCATGTAAGACCGCCGAGTAGGAGGCTATGAACTTGAGGTCACCACTGGACTAAGCTTTACATCGCCGATGAGAGACGCGCCCTTCCGAGGAGTCACCACCATTCTGATATGGTGAGGCAGGTCCAACATCTCCGCTATAGGACCGTAGTCGGGTGAAGAATCCGATGCCATGGGGATGCTATGTTAATTCCACCAGTGTGTGAACAAGAAGCCACTATCACTAGGTCACTTGAGGAATAGATGGTGTCCACCGAGGTGTCCAGGCCAAGAAACTACTCTAATTGGAGGAGGTTGTTGCGTAGTGAACCGGAGCTGGACTAAGCAAACTAAGAGGTCGTACCACTACTGGATGAGAGGAGAAGAAATCCAAACCCTACCCTACCCTGTAGTACCTTCGCGATGAAGGAATTTTGTGGGGGTGAAGAAAGAAATAAAAAATAGAAAAACAATGACAAAATAAATAATAATATTAAAAAAATTAATAATTAATAAATTAAATTAAACTCAAATTTCAATAATAAAAAACTATTATAATACATAGCTATTATAATGTTTTTAATTTGATGAGTTATAAAATAAAATACAAGTCAAACTAATAAAAATTTATACAATTTAAATATAAACAATCACAATTTATAAAATTATTAATTGATTAAAATAGATATTATAAAACTTTAATTTTAATAGAACAAATATAATCATTGATTTAATAAAGTAATTAATTTATATCAAATATAAAAATATTATTATGTTATATTATCTAATTATTAATAATACATACAATAATAATTTAATTATTAATAATAAATTTAAAACATAATAATTTTATTAGTTAAAGATTTAATTATAAATAGTTATAACAATAAGATATTATAAATATTATCAATTAATATTTTTAATAATTAACATTAGTTATTATAAAATTGAACTATAAAATAATTATATTTCTTCATTACATTTTTATTTTTTTATTTTTTTGTTCTAACTGTGCAGGTTCATTCAAGAGATGAGAAATCGACCAGATGCTTTTAACTAACTCATCCAGAGTTTGTTAAATGGTAAAATTTAGCATGACATGTCAGTCAGGAAAATAAACACATGTGTGGAGCAACAATAAAATATGAATTCAAGTTGGTGGAGGGTAGCAGTGACGATCAATAGAAGACATCAGGTACTTATACAGAGAAAGCAGTGGATTTGAGGAGGAAATTCATTCGACACATTTTATGATTGAGGTATGAGCAGATGAAGATCAGATGGGGACTCTAGAACCACTTTTTGAAACTGGTGGAGCTTAAGAGAAGAGATTCATCTCAAGAGTTTATCTTCCATCATAGTTATAGAATTAGTAATTTGTTCTAGTATGTTTCTATTTATTTTAGTGATAATAGAGATAATGTTAGACTAAATCCTACAGTTTGGGGTTAAAATAAAATATGTTGGTTATCTTTCTTCTTCTTTTTTTCTATCATTTAAAATGTTAACAAAATTGATTGGTGAGATCAGTTCTGATTGTAATCATCCGCAATGTTCCAAATTCACTTAATCTTGGAACTCCACAATCATTTAGTGATCCTGATAGTGGATTGTTTTTATTAAAAATTTAAATTGAAATAAAAACTACCTAACTTATGGTTAGTCCATTCTGTCATCTTTTTCAAACAATAATTTTCAATGATGATCTATCATTGAGTGGAAAACTCCATGGTTTTTCGGCTTGAGTGTTTTATCTCTTGATGAGGGAAATAGAGAACCGCTTTTTAGTGTTACTAGTTGTAATCACTATCAGCTAAAGGATTGATCTCAAAACCAGTAGAATTAAAATTTTTCCCAGACATATTTCTCTTAATTTCTCATTTATCAAGGTACTATATATCTGTTTCTCGATGTTTTCAACTATTTCTTGTTTCATTTTTGTTTGCATAGATGTTTTGAAATATTCTTTCACTCTACTACTTAATAAAAAAAATAGAAAATATAAAAATTAAAAAATATAAAATCTACCCTGCTGCTAACAATAATGGGGTATTTGTGAATGTTTTTAGAAGAATAGTGGTCATAATAACCATCCATGTGGGTTCGTCCCTGCTTTCCACATATATTGTAGTTAGTAGGAATATAAATTTTAAACTTTGACTGACATCAACAACAGTACAGGTCAATGTGCTCAAAACAAATATGGGGTCGGACAACGTAGTAAACTAGAAATAATAGTAGAGGAAGATCCCTAAAAGGCATCAACATGGATCCACAACTACAGAAGAAATCCAAATAGAGAACCAAATATTTGGACATACCAGACTCCAACTAGTAGGGAAATGAAAGGGAACCACCATGGGAGGATCGCCAAGGGAGGAGAGAGTAGGGAAGATAGAGGAAAGGGGAAGGTGGTGATGAAAATACACATACCTCCCCCTAAAAATCCTTTTACTTCAATTTGAATTCCTTGAAAATTAGGATATCACTTATTAAAATATATATATTCCCCATCATTAAAGTTAAAGGATGTCATGGTCCTTGTATAAAAAACTTATTTTCCTAGGTTGATGGAACGTGGGGATGACTAGGGTTATTCCCAATGAGTCATTGGTAGGATCTTCACTAGTCTCAACAACTTATTTTATTTTATTTTATTAGAATTTAGAGAATATTTTTTTATTGTGCCTATATGGAAAATACTAATATATATTTCAAATCAAAAATATGTACTGTGAGGGAATGAGGCCAAACCATGGTTAGTCACATGTTAGTCCTTCACTTTCTAAATGAATTAATAACAAATTCTGATAATTAAACCAATAACCTTCATGAATCTACAATGTAAACATGAATTTAAATTATTTTTAAACAATTTTAATTCTCATATGCACACTGAGTAATTATCCCTATAATGTTTCATGTGTTGTAAATACTACCACAATAGATTATCCTCCAACTCTTACCATTATAAAAATTTTATATATATATCCCCACTTGACTCCACTTATATAAAGGGTGGGATATCATATGGAAATCTAGTTATAATTTTTGAAAATGTAATAATGGTTGGGTAATTATGATGACTGTGATAATTAATGTCCTAATACCTAGTAAAATCCACTAACCAATTAAAAAATATTTAGAAACATACAAAAATGAAAATTTTAAAACACAAGAGAACAAATAGAAATTCTACATATCTTTACCTGATGACTATCCTAAATTATAATACAATTGACAATTCAAAAAATATAGAGAAAAATAATAAAAAATAAAAATTACTATTTGGGAAATCATAAAATAACCTCTATAAACATAACACGAATATAATTATTGAAACAAAAGAACAATATATTAATGAATTCATCCAATGAAGGGGATATTATTTTCAGTAAATAGAAAAAAAAAATACTTTTATTGATATTATCTCATCCATTGTAAACTAAATATAATGTGTGAATAGTTATACCAAGATAAAGTATTCACCCCATGATCGAGGTTTTTTATCAACAATGATTTTTGAACAGTCATTTTGGAAACACTTGACTGATTATTTAATAAATTAGAAGATGAGTTTCACTTGGTATAATCACTTGACGAGGTGGATTAAAAAACACCATATATGGTATTTTGGATTATCATTAATTACGAAATATCATTCATAGTTTTAGTCCTATCAAGGTATTGGATTCTGGAAAAGTAATATTTGGTCTCAAAGGATCTTTCGTGTATATAGTTGGACCCCTGTCGATGGATAGTCATGGATCAAACACTATTATGATGAATATATGTTGAAGATTCAAATATTTTATTTAAAAAATTCTATATAAAGTATTCATTAAAGTTGAGATAGCCTTATTATGGACTTAATTGATTACTTCCCTAATGGGAAGTAATTGATGAGAATATATTTCAAGACTGATGTTTTCTCTAGAGACTGACTCAACTAAGATGAGTTATATGATCCTGGATTCTGGATGAGGGTGAAATAAATATTTAATAATTTATAGATTAATTTAGTGTTCATGATTATCTTTCAATGGGGAAGATATTGAAGCATTGTTATTTTATGATGATAGTTTGAGTTTGGATGACCAGATAAAATATATTAATTGTATACTTTCATTAAGAAGATATAGTGTGGTGTTCAATGGAACTGCTACATGTGAAGTGAAATATATTTATGACCTAAAATTTTGAATTCATGAATAAGGTACACATAAATTCATCAATCCATTATATTCATCCACTAGTGCTGAGATTTCATCATGATCAACCACATTCATCATCTACAATGGAACCCAAGTTCCATATTTATGACATTTTAATTGACAAAAAAGTTAAAATTAATTATTATTATGGGAAAAAATATATTTTAGTTCGTTATTTAGTTTAAGTTTTATATCTATATTACCAAGTTTTAGATCAAAATCAAGAACTCATACCTATTAATATTCATTTAATGACTACACTATTTTTCATAGATGGAATAAAATAAACGAGTAAATGAATGGTAAGACATGAACGAACTTAATATGGGTATGTGGTTGATTTAGTATCATACATGCAATATAATCATTTTTTTGAGATATATTGAGTTTGTGGGATAAGAAGTGTAGTGATATGTCTATAATCATATGGGTGATCTTTTTCAAAAAATTGGTTACCATCCATAGCGATCAGAGGAATGATCTTATGAAAGTACATAAGTGATGGCTTGTGTTTTCATCTTGTTGTATCATTAGCTTCTATGTTTTATCAGGTTATTATTATAGTTTGTGTGAAACAACAACACGAATGGATCCATGAAAAAAAGTTGGGGATAATGGAAGGATGGTGACATGATATCTTGGTTCACTCCCCATGGGGTAGGTCATCTAATTATTTTTTCTATATGGTGGGAACAATCACCTCCCAATTTAATATTTCATTGGCTATGCCCACATTCAAATCAACTACAATATTGAAGATGTACATAATTAATTATAAAATATAAATAATGATAAAATTGATTGAATAATAAATTTATCAAAAAATTAAATCAATTTAAATTTTAGGATGATAAATTCAAAAAATGAATTTGTTGTTCTATAATTTAAATTAAAAAATGTTAGATAAATATTAAAATAAAAATTTTAAGGAAGAATTTTTTGTAAAAAAAATATATAAACAAAAATAAAAATAAATCATATGTATTTTTTTATGAATAGATTCAACTATGAAATGAATTACTAATTTAATTTTCAATAAAACCAAATTACATCAATATCAAATATTTAAAAATTTAAATATTCCCAATCAATCTATACCAACTAGTGGGAAAAATCAAATAAAATTATAATATTAAATACTTGAATTCATATGAAAACAATATTCTCATTACAACAAACTAAAAATCATATCCATATACAAATTATTTTAGTAATATCCTGCTCTAAAATTACATGACCGAGGTGGCTCAACACCTCACATATTATCATAGTCTTATTTCGTTGTTGAAAAATCATTGACGTATAATTTAATATCATAATCTATAAGATGACTACAAACATTCACTAGGATAAAATTTATATTTCTTCAATAATAATCAATTATAAAATATAACAAATCATATGGCCATAATTTAAAATTTCTATATTGATATAATTGTGTTTTGGTTTCTATATTATAAATATCCCAAAATTAAATCATATAAATTACATGAACACAATAATAACTTGAATATGTTTGATGAATTACTCAATCCATCGAAACCAATATTTATTTTACCTATACATCTGAGAAAATGTTCATTAATGAGTTCTATGAAATTCAACTTTTTTCATTCATATTAATTTTCATCATTATCAATTTTTTGTAAAATAAATTCACAATTACTTTCATATAGCTGAGATGAGATGATAATTAATTTATATATTTATCTTAATCTATTTTTTTACCCTGAATAATTGCGTGTGTTTTTTATAAAATTTGAATTGAGGTATAATAGATAATCTATAATAAATTATATATAAATTATAATAAATTAATAATTGTTTGATAAATTTATCATAAAATAATTTAAATGAATGGAGAATAAATTATCTAAAATTAAAAATTTAAACATTTTATGATATATACTTAAATATCATTATTTTAAATTTGAAATCGATAAGGTATAAATACCCCATAAATTCCAACATAGTGAATAATTATTTAATAAGAATAAAAATGTTTAGAAATAATGATAGAATTTGGAAAATATAAAATACATAAACGTGTGAGATCAGTAAGTAAATTCTTGTATCATTTAAAAGTATGCATAGGTTAGAGAAATAAATATTAATGTTATAATGGTTACGGTGACTACTGAAAATATGGTATCAGTAATTTAGATCTAACCATAGTAATCATGATTGGTCCATTATGTTTATCATTTTAAACCACTATTTATTTATGAAATTAAATGTATATGAGAATTAATGATTAATAAATTAAATGTTATAGTAAAAATTATAATAATGTTATACTTATAAGGAAAATAATGTGATTATTTTTCATAAACTTATTTCTTATTTTTTTAACAAGTAATTTTAAAATGAATTATTTTGTTCATTTAAATTAAAAAAAAATTATTATAAGCAAACAGATTTCAAATGTTGATTCTCCTCACTAAAAGTATCCACGAGTGCTTTATCATTAAATTTATGTAAAACATAAATTTATGGGGGACTCATAAAAATCAAAATTTTTATATACACTTTGTTTCTTAACATAATTATAATTTTATAATGTAATTATGATTTATATAATGTTTAGAATGTATAAAAAAATTATAGTAAAAAAGTATTATACGTAATAATGATTTTACTTCTAATGGGAGGATTGTTATTTCCAAAGTCCAAAAATATAATATATTTCATAAAATAATATTCTTTATTAATTTTTTTATTAGTTATTAATATATACTAATGTGAGGAACAATATAAGCAAACTGGGCTATAAATATGGTGTTAAAACCTAGGAGATACAACTATAGTTTTCTAAAACTGTAGTTATATATATTTACACAAAAGATATAACAACAGTATAGTCTAAACCACGACTATAGCCTCATCCTATAACCATTTTTTCACTAAAAATGATGATATAGGGTGTTTTCAAAGACTATAGCCATAATTATTTGAAGTTGTGGCTATATCCTCAATATATATCGACATTTTTCTTAAACAATGACTATAGGTTTATAGAATTAGCACAAAGAGTTTTTTTGAAGTGAGTATTTTGTGAGAAGACCTACATCCCCAATTTTTTTATATTCCCATAATTAATAACAATATATATACCAATATATATATATACCATAAGATATTTGCAGCATTGTGTTAAGGAATCTATCCCATTATAGTGGAAGTATAGCGATCAAGTCTAGATAGTTGGAATTTAATATTAAGCTATAGCCATGGTTCAGAGGGGCTATATCCAATATAGAAAAATGTGAGAGATATGATCTATTTCTATGATAGAAATAGGTTCTATTGCCACGTTGGATACTGAAGAAATATCCTCTTCAAAAAATGGTTATATCAAATTTCTATAGCCGAACCAATACCAACTGCAACTAGCAGGAATCATGTTTATAACTGACACATATGGGTTTAATCTCTATAGTAGGAATTTTGGATTGTGACTATTTCCAAATTTTCTACTGGTTTAATTTTTTTCTCAAAAGTCATTAAAATAGTGAATTTTTATTTTTTAATTTAACGAGTAATCATTTTTTGAAGGAAATATCATATTCCAAATTATGCAAATTATTAAATTTATATTCACTACTTTCAACAAAATACCCCTCCCTAATATGTATAAATACCCCCACATGTCTAATTTGAAAATAAAAATCTATATTTTCAAATTAACTAATATTTTATAGTATTACACCTTTTAATGATCATATTATTATTTGATATGTAATTATGTCTTCCAAATTCCAATATGTAATTTCATAGTACCCAGAATACTAGGGACCTTCTATTAATTATTTAACTCACATTTCTTTTGATTTCATTTTTCCTTCTAATAATCCATTGTTGTCATATCCATTTTGAACCTACCTTAATTGAGCAGCGAATACATTTACTTTAAATTACAATTATTACTCTCTAAAAAATATTTTCATAATATATTTATATGTAACATCTCACTTTAATTTGGTAAATACTTATATTTAAAATTATATAACCTATAGGGTTGTTGTATCTAATTATATATTACCATATTTCTATATATTTATATTAGATTATATATCACCCAAAAAATAATATATATATATATATATATATTAAATTTTTCTTAGGATGATATTGTAACACGTTGATAAATATAAATTTCCAATAACTCAAATTTGAACTATAATAATGTTAATTCTAGCAAACATTCCCACACATATTTTGTATTTTAATAAAATTGTAAATAATTGAAAAAGGTAATTAATTATTAAAAATATATGATATTAATGAATAAAATTCAATAATAATGATCCAATATCCTTGATCTGGTCATTCTTGAGGTGTATGTGTGGGGATGAAATATAGAACTGAAATTAATGGCATTCTTAACTGACTCTCAAAAAAATTAAATAGTTATCATCATCCTTACTTGTAACACCCCAAGATTTTATGAAAAGTATTCTTTTAATTTCATTAATGTCTTCTGTTGTATGCTACACCAAGATTACCTTGTGCTATACGCAACACCGTATTAGCTTGTAGTATACGCAACACTATTCTTGGATCGTGTTACACACAATTTTGATAATAGTTATTCTACGCAACATTGAGTATATATATATATATAAATGAAATATGGTTGGATTCTGTTATACGAAACAACGAAGGATTCTTGCACAACACGCAACCCTGACTTGGCTTGCATTTCACGCAACCGCGGCCTTCGTCGATAGCTTGCGTCGTACGCAATACCGAGTTTCACTAAACAACGATATGCTATTAAAATATTATTAAAAATATCCGTTATGAATAGTATTAACTAAATTTTGAATTTTATAACATTATTATTCAACTTATACATTTTCTAGAACATGGTATGAGAACAAAATAAATTTTTCGGGTAAAATAAGTATTTTTCAAAAACTGCAGTTTTACCGCCTTTTGATGGCGCACCCACATTAAATCTAGTTTTTGACATGTTTATAAGTTCAATTTGACAGAATAAAATTCTTATTTTGAATGAGGATATAAAAATTTACATTGGATAAAGTTTTGATATTCTTCTGATAACTTTCATATTTTAATGAATAGTAAAAGCACGCTATATTTTAATTAAAAACAACTTTTTTCATCATAATAAATTATGTGGTTAAATAATAATATTGAATGGTTTCAAAGTATAAATAGAATATATTTTTACCATTTAATATAATGTATGTCATTAGCCTTTATTTTACCTTGAATTCGTAGGCTAAATCAATTCAATCTTTTGCTATGTTTTAAACAAAAACCCGTTTTTTTCGGCAACGAGATTAATTTTAATTTAATTTCTGCAACTTTTGTGTATTGAATTTGGAAAAATGGATTCCAAATTTGGAATCAGAGTGTCCAAATTATGTTAATAAGCTACTTTTTCTTTTTGGGCATTATGAATAGTAACTACGGTAATTTTTATTTATTACGGTTAAAGGTAAATAGGGAAATTCAAGGTTAAAATAATATTATAATAATTCCAAATTAACTTTAAAATTGCAATAACCTTATTGTATGAGTAGTGTCCAACCAGGGGCATCCTTGGGCCGATTTTAGGACCCCAATGAGCCACTTGGTAGTGAAAATGACAATTTGGATTAATTAATTTAATGTAAAGACAAAATTGACTTTAACAAAACTCTTTTAGTAATTAATTTTTATACGGGGATATATAAGTTATATTTTCGACTATAAATATTATTTGTAAATATAAAAATATTCCCTACATCATGTTATTTGTTTCATAATTTTTAGACATCAAATGAATTAAATTATTTATGACACAATAATGATGTAATGTTTACCTCATTAATAAATGATTTAAATAAATAAGATTAAAATGATTAAAATATCATCCAAAACCTGTCCAATTCCTATTGGATGATTTTATTTAGAATATGAGTCATCTTATCTTTGACATTAATGTGTTTTGGACCTCTTTAAACCGAAGATAAGTTTATAATAAAATAATGTTTTCACACTTTCATAAAGAGCCCATCCACTCCCTTATAAAAGGAGACCACTTCTATACAATTACTCACACCACTCAAGCCTTTTGGCTCGTCCAAACTCTGCCCAACTAAGCTCCCTACATCCCTCTCCTTCCCCTTGAAGCCTTAAATTGGGCAGAAGACTCTCCAAGAAGTCCTTTTAGTTCAAACCAAAGAAAGTTACCAAAATTAAAGTTAACAATTTCTCTTAAGTTTTTTTCTTTTATTATACTTATCCAACCCCAAAAATCTTTTTAATCCTTTCTTTTGTGACAAAACCAGTATCCTAAAAATACTAGGATATTTTTATGAGAAGGATTATAACTACACTTACACACACCTCCATCTAATGGATGAAGAACATAATGTTTCTGTGATGGCAAACTAACGTCTCACGAAACGATGATTGTTCGATTTTCCCCTACCGCCTCTCATGGTGGCCATTATGATGGCACTATATTTATATATAATATATATTATGTTTATGATTTCCTTATTCTTCTTTAATTCCCAATTATATCATGCCTTTATGGTTTCCATAGTCGGTAAATACGATAATCTCATTTGAGGAAGTGCGGACTACCGCCCCCTCAAAGTGATGTGATTCGTTAATACCTTATGTGGGATGTATAAAGGATGTGGTTAATTCTTATATATGATATTATACTGGAATTATAATATATCTATGTATCATTATGTTTTAATTTCATTAAAATAAGAAATAGAAATGAAAGTAGCGTTCATGCGTACGTACGGCTTACCGTCTCCATGAACGGTGCGTTTCATTTCTTACCTCCATATGTTATGTACTATTATGAATGCTTGTATATTCTGGATATATAATGAATGTATATGATATATAAATCATGATTTACATTTTTTGAGGTAAGTAAATTATGATATAAGTAATAATAACATCAAGAACAACAATTCCAAACACGTACGATAAATAAGATGATTTTACCCAAAACACTACTTTAACATTAATTTACATAAGAATGGGTAATATAAAGTCATAAGTGAACCATATATGATATCATAACAATTAATATTATTCTGTAATAAGTCAATAACATTATTTAAATAATTATACAGGAGGTTCGGACTCTTACGAAGCAAATTGGACCTAAGGTAAGGGAAATATCACAATCTCATTTTTATCCGAGATTGTGTATACTTTGGAATTTATTGGGGTGTATTTTATCATACACATCCATGTTTCCTCAATATGTAATATTTATATCCTTATACAATAGTTTATATCCAATTTTACCCATCAGTGAGTTTTTAGTAAAAGATATGAAATGAATCTTTTGTCGTTTTTTCGTACGAGGTACTTTTTGAGTTTTCCAGCAAAAGTACGAGAAGAGTGTTTTTTAACTTATACGGAATGAATGGATTTTTAAAAAATTATTTCCAAGAAGCTTCGATTACATGTTTTAAAGTTTATTTTTAATCAAATTATTTTAGTTTAGAATTGTATGACATGTTAAGAAAGGAAAAGTGTTTTTGAAGTAAAAAGGATATTTTCCAAAAGAATGGAGTTCAAGTGTTTTATCAAAATTATTTTCCATCTAAGATAATATAGGGTTCTGTTTCTACCCCTATTATTAAATTGATTTGATTATGTTGTGATGGAATTATTTTTATGAATTCCTTTATCTTATATGAATTGTTTTATGATTTCACGATGTTTAAGAATCCCATTTTTATTACCTGGGTTATGCAATGATGTATGATTTATGATTTTGTGGCACACATAATAATGGTATCATTATGAGATTGGTGGGACCTATATCTCCCTCTAATGCATTAGGTAAGGATTTTATATCTCATGAGATAGACATGTCTGGAATGATAGGTTATACCGGTTTAGTGAAACAGGACTGAAACAAGGAGTGAACTCGGTTCAAAAATGGACTTTGTCCACTAAGATAGTCTTGGCAATGAGTCTTGACTAATAAGAAATGATTATCTATGATTATGTGTGTATGCCACAATGTTTCATGATTTATTTTATGATTATTGGGATTACATTTCACTACTATGATTTATCCCATGTTATGAAATTATGATCTCTTTTGCAGGTTAAGATTTCCAAAAGATATGTTCTTATGAATATGACGTGATTGATATTTTGTTTGTTTACCCTTAATGAGCATTTGAGCTCAACCTTTTATGTTTTCTTTTCCCCAGGACATAAATAAATGATTTAGGTTAAAAAAAGAATATCTTTATGGGAGATGCTGAAGATCTTTCACCACGATTAGAAGATTATATTCCGAGTTTCCAAAGACACTAAACTATTACGGTCCTTGTGTGTGTCTTTTTTTTATGTACTAAGTTTTCCGCAAAATTAATGTAATGTCTATGTACGTTAAGCTTCGGGTCTCTACATTACTAATCATGTGTTATTATAATGTAATGAGACTATTTATCATAATCATGTTTGTGTAACAATAATTTGTGGAAGAAATGTATTCAATTGAGAATCATACATGAGGATCACTATGCATGATTTATAAAATAATTTGATACTAGAAATGAAGGTCACTATAAAAATATTCCATTAATTGTGGCTTACAAGAACACACCGTTGTAATATGTGGTTTAAATTTATACCTAATATTTTAATAAAATGATTCTCATAAGAAAATGAATTCTCAGGTTATTCCTGAATTAATATATGATCAAGAAGGATTCATTATTCTTCATTGAATCCAACATCATCATGTCATGTTAGAGCTAAAATAGAAATATTTCCAAGTGAAAAAGAGTTTCAATCAAGAATAATGCATGATAAAAGAACTTATAATCATTTCCATGTGGAATTTTTATGGCCATGAGGACACTCAATGACATTTCATGAATTTGCACTTCCATTACAACACCTAAGATAATCCCTTAGCCAGTATATCCATTATATACATGTATTAATATATGTCCATCACCATATATATAATTCAATGAATAACTAAATGATATCTAAAATTGGTTCTTCTCTCACTAACCATCTTACTCATTGTCAATGTGTTCATTTTCATATTATATCACATTATTAAACACACAATATACATTATGATAGAATTTAATTATACTATGTTATTTTTGAGGTAGAAAAATGAAATCCCAATTCATAAACAAAAGTCTACACCATATCCATAGGTTAAAACATATATAAAGAGTAGTTTGGAATTCAATTCCTTACATTATGACAGTCGTATATCATAGTATATGAAAATAAGGTTGTTTTATAAAAGTCCAACATTCATTTTTTATGTTAACCCTCAAATAGTTAAAATTGATTGGGGAATATTCTATCTAATAAAAACTTGATTTAGGGAATATCATATCCTTATATATCCCCATTACAATAATGAAAAAACGATTTAGGGTTATTTCATATTATATGATATGATGTACAATAACTTTTCATGTCAAATAAGAATCATTACATGATATTTTCAAAAACAATTTTATAAGATATCAATAACTTGACCATGTATCATATCAAAATTATTACCCTGTGGTTAATAATCAAATGATATTTTTTATTAGAAATAAAAAACCTTTAAATCATTTCTGTTGGAAAAACTTCAGGACATTCATTTCACCAGAATGTGTGACCCAATGGACTTACGTAGCATGGAGAAAAATATAAGTCACCGAAAAAAATATATAATCAATTACTGGCCTCTATCAATGTGATAATACTAATCAACATTCAAATGTCTCAATCAGGATATCTAATAGAAAAATGATTCAATATAACTTTTTCCACTAGCAGCACCTCACTCTTTTTGGAATTTTAATATATTCTCTTTTTCTAAGGAAACTATTGACCGCGTCTAAATTATTTTGACAATCCCATATAAAAATATAATATGTTCTCAAATCTTCCGTTATAGACCAACCATTTTTTTGTGTATGTCATGTGTCAATCACCTTTTTAAATGAGCACGTTACATCCCCCTAGTTATAAATAATAAGAAAATAATATATATACATATACACATACATTGAATATTCATAATTTTCTGCATTGTATCTCAATTAGGGGAGAAAATTTAAAAGATTATGTTCAAGAGGATGGATCCCATTATGGTTGTGCTCTACCATGTATCATGATCCCAAAAACAATTATTCACTCCCTTATTAGATAAAATATGAGTCTTACTTAGGTTATGATGAAAAGAATTATTTTTAATTAATTACCACTAGAATCACTAAATGGATACTCTTATATGTCCTATAAAACCATAATATATGAAGGAAATAGGTTGGGACACATTATGAGGTATATTTATTTTTTCATCCCTTCCAAAAAAATCCTTTAATTCATTAAACTTATATTTTATATCTCATAGTATCTTATATTTTTTATCATCTTTGTAAAATAATTAAATTTTTTCCATATGCTTGGAAATTATTTAAAATTGAAGTTATATTTTGAAAATGTTCTTTTTTAATTTTTTTAAGGATAATATTCAACAATGTAATATCTGAAAAGGATTTAAAATGATAATAAAATAGTCAATTTAAATTTACATTTAAATGTACAAAAACTAAATTCATTTTTAATGGTTATTCATCAGGTGTGGTGATGATATCTACTAGGAATGTTTGGCTCGTGCCAATATATTACAGATCTAGCCAGGTTCCACATGGATGTTTCTGTTGATAATTTTTTTTACAGTTCGAATTGTGGGGGAATGAAATTTTTAGAATGTCATGAAACACATAGAAAATATTGTGTTATTTTTGTATTATTTATTTTATCAATATCTATGTTATGGAGATACAATTACAGCCTCTATTTCAAAATTAGAATCTATTTTTTACCACATCTGTTTCATCTTCTTTGATTTTTATGTCGTTTTTTTATCTTTATAAGGTTTATAATGTAATTTTACATTTTATATATTTATTTTAGACATTTAAAAACTAATTAAATTGGTCTAAGAGTCCAATATATGAAATGAAACTGCTTGATTTGTAGTTGGGTGTACTCTATTTTTTAATTTATTTATTATGTTAAAGAATTCGAATTAGTGTAAATTATTCCCCATAGTACTAGTTCCCCTACCATGGAGATTTTGAATTCCCTTCAGGTCATCTCATGAGCTAGCAAGGGTTCTTAGATGAGGTTTTCCCTTGGATGATACATGAAATAATTATAACAGTTCCTGATTTTAATTTTGGGTTGTAAAATAGACATGATTCAATATTGTTGGAACTCATCTACTATACCATGAGTGGGTTTATAATCACCATATTCTCATTATGTAACATTAATTATTAGGTTACCTTTATTATATAAAACATGGTAATCAATTTTGGTTAATGATTTTTATAGAGTTTTTACCCTCTAATTGATGTTTCTCTTTTATATTACTTCTATAAGGTTATTTTTTAGATTTTTTTGTTTTGATGATACATTAAAAAGGAATAAACTATAAAATGGTTAGTGTGAATGGTCTTGAATATTGTCTTTATATAATTAATACATGTCTTGAAGAACATCCTATACGACTTGGGATAGTTATCTCTTGGTCTAGTTGACTATTACACTAAAGTATTCACTATTACTGATTTCTATGAATTTTTAAATTTCTGAGATTCGATGGATCTCAATATCTATATTATTATATGGTATTGATTTATGATATATTAAATTTCATTTCAAATTTCATTAATTTTTTAGGTATAAAATTAAATTGATAATTATAACATGTGTATTCAAAAATAATTAAAGGAAATGAGTATTCATTAATTAATGTCTATTTTAAGTATGTTTCCATTTTATAAATATGAATTGGTTATGTAAAATAATGTTCATATATAAAGCAAAGGATTATTTTGGTGAAATCAAATTAATTTTTAACATTTATATGTATTATTAATTTGGATCCCATAATAGAAATTTTGGTGTTGTAATTTTTTGAAAATGAATTTTGGAATGATTGAATGTAAAATGATTTTATAAAAAAATTATGATTATTTAAAAAAGGTTATTTATAATGAAGAAAATTATTTTTTAAACGTAGTATAAATAAAATATCACGAGTTTATCATGGATTTATATACAGTGTTTCGAGACTATATTTATGATTTATAATTTATCTAATTAAAATATTTATTGATTTTTTTTAATTATGTTCCATATATTATATATTTACGGAATGACCCCATATAAATTTAATATATTAATCTAAGATAATATTCATTCATCATGAGATTCCCCAATCTATATAATTATTTTTTACAACCATTATGAAAAATGGTTTGAATTATAAGTGGTTGAAATCCATTATTGTGATCAAGTGAAAGAGTGAAAATTCTAATTAAATATTATAATATTTATACAGTCATCATTATTTTCTAGAATTGACTATAGTTATAGTATAAATGGATATGCAATTTCAATATCTGGGTAATAATGTTTTTAACTGTGATCACTAGTTAATGTAATTTCTATCATACCTTTTAAAATTTTATATATATGAATCAATAAGAGCATTGTAATTCTAGAGAGGTGTCCATTACAAATATATATTTTTATGTGTGTTTTAATATCCTAGATATTTTCGACATGATGAAGAAGTAGGATGTAAGATTTGAGGCTAGATTGTCTGTACTGTAAGAACGTAATGACGTTTCTCATTATACAAAGTAAAATGAAGAGTGTTAAAATAATGGGATGAGGATGTGAGATAAGTATAAATCAATGAGTATAAAAATCAATAGTCAATCAGTAATTTTCATATTAGATTCATCTATAAATATTCCATTAGAGTGGCATATTTATTTAAATGAATGGCATAAGAAGATTTTGTGTCAGTATAATCATATATACTTTTTACCCTTAGTTATATTTCTAACCAATATTTGGATAATAAGATTTATTCTCATTGGAGGGGTGGAGTAAGATCTATCCCTTCTAAGGATTCACTAATTTAGACTTCTAAAAATTTCAATGATTCAAAATACATCTAGAAATTTTAAAATCTATTTTCATTAATTTCAAAAGAACATATTAATTTTTTCATTCTATTACAATTATATTAGAGTTATAATCATGTTTTTAATATTCTCACAGTTATTTATGATTTCACATCAAATAGAGAAAATATATTTTGAAGAATTTTTAGAGAAGTTTGGAATTTCAAAATTATAATATGTGGGGAGTATTTAGTATGATGATGTGATCTTCATAGGTCATCCATTTATAAAATAATTATTTTTATCACTAGAATATTTATTAATGTAAAGTAGGGGTATTTATATAGAACTAATTACTTCATTAGTTCTAGGTATGTATCATTGTTTTTTGTGAAAATAATTATATCTGAAATATGAGCTTTCTCCCTTTATTTACATAGAAACCAACCAAAACATATAGATATTTTCATTATATTTTTATCTATTTCAATAGGTGTGTGATAGGCTAATTTACCATTCCATTTTTAGATTCATTATTATGTTGTGGGTTTACATGGCTTTTTGAATTATATTTCATATTTTGGACAGTTATCCTTTTTTTACTATGAATTTTCATCTAGTTAGTCAATAATTCATCACTTATCCTTTTTGAATCCATATATAATATTGTAGGAGAGGAAGATGATACCGTTGTCATTTGCAATGACATAAAAGTCTTGAGTTCTTGATAAGCTGCTCCACCAGATGCTTGCCATCGTGTTCTGTAACCTAGCACTTCAACCAATCCCTTTGACACCACTATAAAGGTGGTGCCCAGTGCCAAAACAGAAGTAGTCATTGCAAAAAACACACAAGGGGAGAAGATTTCACTAAAAGGACTTTTATCACCTGAAAGAAGTTTACACATACTCACCCAAAGGATTTTCACACCACACCTGAAGGCATTTTCATACCACCCCCGAAGGAATTTTTACAATGCCACACCGACACCATGAACATAACATTTTTTTTGTACAACTGATCATCACAAGCGGGACACAATGCATGATATCCAAAACCAATAGGTATTTTGATACATGGCACCTTCATCTTCACACACCATCTTCAACACATTCAATCATCACTGCCAATACACCATCGCTGACTTAATCACTATCTTCTCTGGGAACATGTTACCACAAATGTGGCAACCCCTTCATCATTGTTTTTGTACAACCGATCAACACAGAATCCAATGGCATGACAACACCTCTCCCTTCTTCACGTCTTGAGTCAACTTGCGATAGTGACTTCGTGGATTCCAATATCATAATGTTATCCTTGAAATTACTCTATCATTCATCCCCTATCACAGTGATGCAATGACTTCTTCATTAGTATCTTGGACTCCCATGGCTACGATATATATCTAGCAGTCTTTGGCATCGACTCATCTTGATCTTATGTGGTGGTAAAAACATTGTTCAAGGTTCTTCAATGCATAACCATGTTCAGAACTTGAATTGAGATGATGAAAGTGTTTAGTGTTCTAAATCGTGTTCAAGTATGATTTTTTGTTTTAAATTAATGGAGTTTTAAATTTTATGGTTTGATTTTGTGATGGGAGTGGTGATATGGAAATAGAAATAGTTTGTTTCAGTTGTGAATCATGTTTTGGAAGAGATGAAAAGATGGATTGGTTAGTATAGGGTAGGGTTTCTAGCTAGTTCATTTGGAGGAAATGGAACTACAACAGTGTCAGTGAGAAGGATTTGAATAATATGTTACTCGATGAGTGCGGATGAGATGAGCTAAAATTTATGATCGGTATGAAGGAAGAAAAAAAGGGGTGCTAACAATTGGAATTGAGGAAAAACATCGGTATGAGGAAATGTATAAGCTGTTGGTGTGAGGCAGCAGGAAGAGACTGATGCCGGAGGAAGCATCAGTATATGAGGGGAGAAGAAGGGCTATCAGTGGTAGTATAATAGGGAGACTGTCGGTGATATGATAAACAGATGCTGAGTATGAGTTAATACGAGGAAAGGGAGAGACCAACAATAAGATGGTGTGAAGAAGGTGTCTATTTCAAAATCATGGGGTGCGTTGATAGAAATACTTGAGGGTTGTGCCACCGAAGAGGGTCGATGAGTCGCGAGTCATTGACTGACGAAACACCTATTAGTGAGACATCTCACATACAATATATAATTAGTTCAACGGTGTTTTAAAAATATATTTCTACCTAACAAAGGTAAGTTAAATCTTATGCGAATTGAATTATTTAACTAATTAACTAATAAAAAAACTAAAATTGTTTAAACTAAAATTAAAGTGAATAAAATTAAAAAACTAAAATAAAAATACATTAAATAATATAATTTGATTAAAATCATAAAATGAAAAAATATGGTTTGGAATTAATTTAGATAATCATTTATTTAGTCTAAAAAAGATAAACATAAAACTTATACAACAACTAAAATATCAAACAATGTTTACAATAAAAATTAAAACTGGATATGAAATTAACTTTAAATTAAATCAAAATTTACAAATTTTAATGATAAAATGTAAATTTTTTAATTAGTTATACTTAATTAACATTAAAAATAAATTTAAAAAGTTAAAATTAAAATATTAATGTCAATTTTAATTAAGTTTATTAAATAATGAGATAGAGGTGAGTGAAAAATAATTGCATCGGTGACTTAATGAGTCACCGATAGTAGCATGAGTAGGGGGTGGTCAGTAGCTTGTGCTACCGATTGTTATTGTGTCTACATCGGTGAGATCGACTGAATAAAAATGAATTAAAATTTTTATTTCATACATTAAACTAAAAAAATTAATGAAATAAAAATAAAAATCATTTATTTATTTAACTAAATTAAGAATTTAAAATAAAAAAACGTTATTTTATTAAATTAAAACATTAATTGTTATGTTATTTTATTTAACAAAATAATTAAACATAACAACTAATAATGTTAATCTATATTAATCTATCTAAATTAATGGATAAGATATTAAATTAAAACAAATAGATAAATACAAATAAAAAGTGGTCAATTAATTAATTAATTAATAATAATGTCAACTTATTAAATAATAAAGATAAAACTACTAAATTATTGGATTACATATTAGAATATAAAAATAAAATAAATCAATATTAATTATTTTAAACGCTTAAAATATAATTTTAATTATAAAATTTTTTTAAATAAAAAATTTAATTATATAAACACAAAAGTGTTAAAATTATTTAAAATGTGTAAAACTGATTAATAAAATCATTAAAAATTAATTAATAGGATGAGGAAAAACTATGTAAAATAAGGCCACATCATATTCCCCAACACCTAAGCATTGTTTATCCTCAAACAATCTCATACATTATTATCACTGAGAAACATAATTGGGTTTATGATTCAACTCAAACTGTAACATGTCCAGTGCTTAAGAATCGATGACTGAAGAGTGAGTTTAGGATTATGAAATCAAAAGCTCAAATAAATCATTGCACTAAACAAATACTTTGAGGGAAATCAAGAAATTAAAGTATCATATATAAAAGAGAATACATGCCTCATATATGACTCTACATAGTGACTCATTCCATTCCAAGCCCAGGTTCTAAGTCCAAGAGTGAAAAAAAGTAAAAAAGTTAGGAGAATCAAGAAATTAATAGTATGATATTCGTACAATGTCCCAATCATTGGTTCCCAAAATAAATATATATATTTTTTGAATCACCTTACTGATACCACCTAAATGACTCCAATATAAACCAATTGACCGCTTATTCATTTAGTGTTCATCATTCCACTCGCTATAAGGAACACATTTTTGACCATAGACACTTTATTTAATTTTCACTGATCATTGTATCATGTGTTAAGCTATGTTCAATGCACTTATTCAAGTTGGATAGAGGGATTATAGTAATCAGTGTTGCACCCAGCATCTAGGGTCTTGGAAATTCACCATGGGATCCCAGATTCCCAAACTACTCAAGTTTCAAAATATATATATATAAAATCAATTACACTGTTTAAATAAGGTAATTACTTTATTAATTAAAAGGAAACGAGTTCCCTAGAATCAAGATCAATCTTCCAGTTCCATAGGTTATGATTATGACACCACTAAAAGGTTACCCCAATCACTCTTTAAAGTAGTTCTAAATCCAAATTTCCATTAAATCACTATGTATATTCCCTCAGAAATCATCCATCAACACTAATTTCATCTTCAATGCAGATATTAACTGTTAATAAAGCATAATTCTAAGGCAAGACCCATTTGAGATACAATGTATAGCCCAAAATTGTGCATTAATTTTGTAAAAATTAATAATTTATTTCAAAAATATTGAAGTTGCAGTGTGAATTTATGGGCTTCCCTTTAAACACATTTTAGCTCATTCAAGAATTTATCCCCTCCCCCACACATAAAACCCAACTTTGTCCCCAATGTTAAATTCCAAATATGGATAAGATCAATTTTATAGTTTAATTTTAAAAAATATTTTGTATTTTAGTAAATTTATAACATGTTTAATGGTCTCAATGAATTTCAAGGAATGTGTTTTCCTGGATGATTAATTTACAGTAAGTTCAAAAGAAAGTACATGAATTAACATTTATGTCTAGTGACAAAATTTTTTCATTAATGATCAAACATGTCATGTAACTAGTTGATACATTGTGTACTAGATGTAACAATTTGAGGAATTATGATTCAAATGTGTGTTCATCATAGCATAATTATGCATTCCAACACCCATTAGCTACGCAGTTTCAGTAAAAAACACAACAACTAGCAAGCATGAACCCCCCACACTTAGTTTCAAGTAGTGGAATTATTTTAACAACTATGAAATTCAATTTTTCAGCAAGGGGAACCTGAAAAATTATTTTATTCTACATAGTGACATCAGAAGACTTTTTAGAATGAAAGACATGCAACAGATTTTACAACAAACATGTAGAAAAATTTCTAATGTAATAGTAATTTCCTCACCGATAGTACTATCAATGAGTCATGAACAACAACACTTTTGATTCCAAAACATTATTGTTATGGTGGCTCATGTGCATCAGTGAGTAAATGAATTAATGATAGTAATAAATGTGATGGGCAGTAAATTTTATTAAAGTGAACATAGAGAAGATAAATGAAAGAAAATTAAAGAATAGGTTACTTCCCAGAATCATGGTTTTACATTAAATCTTTCACAAGGTAATCCCACTCATTCAATGATACAACAAAAACATCTTTGTTACCCTAAAACAGAAATAGATGAAAAATAACATGAAAAAAAAGAACTTCCCAAAAATAGAGCATAGAAGTAACACATTATTCAAGGATAAAAATAAATCAAATTAAAGACACAATGAACCATGGGTTTCATCCCATACAATGCTAGGTTTTAAAGTCATCAAACAGATATTATTTAAGATCAGTTTTCAAGAATTGTGAAGGATACCAAGACATTTGGGCTATCCCTAAAAATAAATCATCACCCTTTTCCAATTAACCAGCATGGGTTTGTTCTCCTCACCTATAATTTCTTTAGCTCAATTCTTCATAACTCTATATATTAAATTGTCCATACCACTTAGACGTCATTTTTCTTAGAAATATTTTGAGTGCAGAGATAAATAAGAGGACATTCTATCCATGTTTAAATTCAATGGTATTTATGATAGAATCATAAAATATTTTAGTTCAATCATTATAAATTCTTTCATTATCATAAATCTTTCTCCTTATTTCATCTAACTAACTCATATCAAATAATATCCTCTCATCAGCTCTCTTAAAATCATAATTCAGAGCCTTAACTGCCTAATATGACATGTGTTGCAAATCCACTGGAAAATGACAATTTTTTTCAAACAAAATACTATATGGATACATACATATTGGGATATTGAAAGACGTTTTACATTTCCATAATTATTGATCCAATATAAGTGACCAATCCATCCTAGATTTTGACACTATTTTTTCAAGAATCTATTTCAGTTATCTATTTGAGATTTCCACTTGTCCACTGGACTGTGGATGATATATAGTTCCAGTTTTATGGGCACAACCATATTTTTCCTTCAAATTATTAATCAAGTAGTTATTAATGTTTGTTTATTTTCAGTGATAAATCACCAGGGAACTCCAATACTTGAAAGGATGTTCCTGTTGAAAAAATTTAATAACAGTATTTTCTTTATTGTTGGGTAGTGCATCTTCCTCAACCCACTTTGAAACATAATCTACATCAACATGTATGTACTCATTCCCATGAGATAATGGAAAAGGACCAAAGAAATATAAACCCCAGACATTAAAAATTTCTACTTATAAAATTTCTTTTTGGGGTATCTCTTTCTTCTTACCCACGTTGCCTATCCTCTAGCACCTATCACAACCAACTAAAAAACTCCTATAATCTTTAAAAAGTGTGGGCCAATAGAAACCATATTTTAAGACTTTTTGAGATGTCCTTTCACCACCATGGTTAACTTACCAAGGCGAGGAGTGAAAAATATCAAGAATAGTCAACATCTCTTCCTCAGGAACACAACTCCTAAAAATACTATCAACACATCTCGTAAACATAAAATGGACATCCTAAATGTAGTATTTAAGCTCTAAAATGAATTTATTCCTTTTTTTATTGTAAATATTTTTGGGAAATACATATATAACCAGAATGTCAGAATACTCTACCTACCAATAAGATTTCATGATTTTCATAGTGATCATCTTCTCATTAGAAACAGAAGAGTTTATTTCTCAAGGATCTTTATATTGAGTGAGAGGAAGCCCGAAAATATGGTCAGTAACTAAATTCTCAGCTCCCTAATAATCCCTAATCTCTAAATAAAACTCTTGTATCAAAAATATATATCTAATCATCATGGGTTTAGTTTCATTCTTATACAAGAAGTTCTTCAATGAAAAGTGGTAAATGAAAATGATGACTTTTCAGCCGAAGAAATACTGCCTAAACTTATATAGAGCAAAAAAAATCAAAATTCTTTTTCAATGGTGGTATATTTTTATTGGGCCTTCGATATATTTCTACTAGCCTAATATAGAACATATAACTTCCTATATCTCCATTATCTAATGAAAAAAACCTACATCCATGCCACTATCATCACACATAAGTTCAAAAGTGAGTTTGCAATCAGGTGCAGTGATGATGGATGATGTAGTTCGTTTTTCTTTAAGAAGATTAAATGATTTCAAATAGTTTTAATAAAAATTGAAATGTGAATCCTTGATAAGAATAGAACACAAGGTCTTAGTGATTTTTGAAAATTCTTGTATGAGTCTCTGGTAGAATAATCTTGGCCCTAAGAAACTTCTAACACCTTTCAAATTTTTATGCGGTGGTATTTCTGGAATGAATTCATATTTAGAAGAATCAAATTCTAGACCTCTTTTGGACACATTATGGCCAAGAAATATACCCTCTATGACCATGAATAAACATTTATCCCAATTAAGAACAAGGTCGATTTCAATGCATCTTTCTTGAACTAACTTAATATTTCCTAGACAAGAATCAAAAGTACTACCCATAATAGAAATGTCATCCATGAAAACTTCAATAATCCTCTCAATCATGTCTGAAAAGAGAACCATTATACGAATTTTAAATGTGAAAGGATCTCCACAAAACCCATATGGTATCACCAAATATGAAAATGTCCCTAGAAGCATGTGACAGTGGTCTTTTCATGATACTCTATAGAAATGGGAATCTAGTTGTTACCAGAACACCCAACTATGAAACTGAAAAACTCATTTCTAGCAAGACAATCAAGAATTTGATCATGGATGGGAATTGGAAAATTTTCCTTCCAATTGGTTTCATTAATCATTCTATAATTACTACATACTATACAATTTGTTGATTTTTTAACTTTGATTTCTTCATTTTTTTTATTTTTCACAATAGTGAATCCTCCCTTATTGTGGAAAAACCTAGGAATGTATAACCCAAGAACTATTAGAGGTGGGATATATTATAACAGCGTCCAAAAAATTAATGACTTCCTCTCTCACGACATATTTCATGTTGGGTTTTAATCATCTTTGAAACTCTAACCTAGGCTTATGATTTGGTTCCATATGAATTTTGTGCATGAAGAACGAGGGACTAATACCATTTATATCAGCTATGGTCCAGAATGTGGTAGATTTAAATTTTTTCAAAACACCTAACAATATTTCCTCTTGATTCTCATTTAGATCAGCATAAATTCTGATAAGAAAAGTGGAATTCCCACCCAAAAATGAATATTTAAAACGATCAGGGAGTGGTTTAAGTTCCAGAGTGGGTGGTTATACAATAGAAGGAATGATCATAGGTTTGGGAGGTCTAGGTTCATTAAAAATCCTCTTGTAAAGAGTATTTAATGATGATATATTTTCAATTTATTGCATAGAATCGGACTTAACAATGTTGTTGCCCAAATTGGACAACACACAATCTAGATTTTCTAGAATAGATTTTAACATATTGATCAAAGAAGAATCATAACGTTGTATTAAATGTTCTCCATCAACATAATAAAAGTATTTAGAAGTATTACTGTTAACATATACATTGTAAAATTCACTAAAAATATCATATGTTTAGAAATAGAGGACTATCAAAAAGAAAAAACTGGACAACTATCCAGATCTGGATTTTTTTTTTCAAATTTAGTGTTAGAGAAGAATATTAAATTTGTGGGATAGACACCAAAGAATTTTAAAATTACAAATTGATTTCATGAACAAAGAATTTATTTTTAGATTCATTGATGTGATCAAGATGATTTTTATTTGAACTTTCATCTTCAAGGAACTCTATCTGTTAGCAGTTTTCAGAATACGTTGGTCCCTTAATGTTCTTAAACACTTTAAATTCTTTTTAATGTTCACTAATTTTGAAACATATTTGACCCATAGAGACAACAATAATTGTATCACATATATCAAATAAGGTCCTACCCGAGATGATGGTAACCACTTTATCACACACAATATATAAGACTTGAATGTCTGTATGAAGAAACTATTTCCCAACCCCAACTTGCAAGTCATCTACCCTACCCATAAGATGAGTGAAAGATCTATCAACTAACTACAATATGACTATGGTAGGTTAAAGGTCACCCAACCTCAACCGTCAAAACAGGGAGTATGGGAGCAGGTTAATACTAGCACCCAAATCACACAAATATTTGAGATGATTTGAATTTCCTAGGGTGTAGGGAATGAAAATTTTACATGTGTCTTTCTGTTAGGGCGGGATTTTCTTTTGGAGTACAAAACTAAACTTTTTACTGAGTCTATGGGTAGAAATGTTTTAAGGTATTGTTGTTTTAATTTTTTTTTGAGAGACTTAAGATAAGAGTGGATTTGAATCAAAGCATGGATGGGTGGCGAATGAAAAATATACCTTGATGTTTTGAAAGGAGACAAAGGAACTGAAGAAATTTTGTGTTTGTGTTACTTTTAGGTTTCAACTTATCGGGGAAAGTGATGGGTGGGGAATGTTTTTTATGAATATAAGGTATATCCCTCAAATATTCCTCCAATTTTTATTTCACATTATTATTTTGATATTTAGATGTTCTTTCAACTTGAATTTCAAATGATAAATTCAGATTTTGATCATTTCCAAGACTTCTCTATAAATTTTCTGTTTGTGTGAAAAGTAGATTATGGGTTCCATAATCATGAAGATTTAAATTTTTGGCATTTTTAGTGAGTTTTTCAATAAAAGTCTGAGTATTTAGCCCCCTTCTAGTGACATCAACCAAGTAATTCACCCTATTATTGAGTTCAGTTGTTCTTGTAAGTCTTCCTTTTTCCCTAGAAGAAAAGTCTCTATCATGTTGGACTTGTTTTGTTTCCATGTACTACAATCTAACATCATTTTTCATTTTATCTGAATCATAATTTTTTTTGGTTAGCCGAGTCATGTACCTATCCTCTTGATAGTTAATTCTATTCAAAATTAAAAAAAGATTATATGAAATTTGGATATCTTTGTTTCATTGTGCATTTGAAGACTCACCCATTTGTTGATTTTGAAATTTTGGTATTGGTTTGATTGAGTAATTAGTGGTAGTGGATTGATTAATTAGGACATGATCTTTCCAGAATAAATTTGAATGGTTCCTTTAGCCATGGTTGTATTTCTTTGAGAAAGTATCATTCTTAGGATGCATTTTAGGACCATAATTGACAATGTTAGAATTCCCATTTTGTTGGGATGACATAAAAATGTTAGGATAGTAGTTGTCAGTATGCCCATGTATGCCACACTAGACACACTATTCTCTTAATTATTGGTTGGTATTTTGACTGGTCAATTCATTAACAATTTTCTTAGAGTTATGGTTCATTAAGGATTGCAGTTATTTGGTTATTTCTGAAAGTTGAGATTGAGTTTCATTCTTTGAACCAATGTTTGGGTTTCTATTCACACTTTTACTTCTTGAATGTTTATGTTTTGAATTCAGGGAAAAGTTGTTAATTTTTTTTTCTCAACTCTTCACCAGTGTTGTCATTGTAAGTACCCCAAAAACATGATCAACAAGATTCTGTTTAGAGGATGTAAACCTTTCATAGAAGGTGTCCATGAGAAGGTGGAATGGGAGTTAATGACGGGGGTACTACCTATGTATATCCCTAAATCATTCCAATGATTCATGATAATAATCTCCAACATCTTGATAAAAACTAGTGAATTCTGTTCTGAGTTCACCTTTAAATATTTGGATATCAAATTTCAATATAAATGAATTGAATACTAGATCCCGGTTTTCAAAAAATTTCTAATCTAGACTCAAAAACCAGTTCATGGGATTCATTTTTAAGAAAAAGGGAACGACACTCATTCATAGATCATTTTCAATGAGTCATATAAGAGTTAATTGTTTAACAGTATTATATAAACCTTTAATGAAGGAAACTGAGTCCTCATTAGAGATCCCATTTAATGTAGGAAATAATGAAATGTGTGAATATTTATGATCATAATTTTGGGCTCTTGGAGATAACTTAATGGAAGAAGGATTTCTTGTAACATTTTGGAGTTGGAACTCCCTCATTCCAGGACTATAAGTTTCCTCTACGATTTATGGATAGTTTTGGAAGTTGTTATCGGGGATTCTATTATCTATGATCTCCATTTCAATTTTTTTATTCTTTCTTAGAGTAGTGAGATGTTTATATATTTATAAATTCAGGGGCTATAAACTACCTGAAGAGGTTCTTATGCTCATGCAAAGTGTAATAATGGGGTAATTCAGAAAAACTATTAAATGAATCAAACAAAACAACCAAATAGGAACAAAAATAATAGCTCATTAAAAGTACAGTAACAATAATAAAAATTGAGAGAAGTATTTTTTTTAAATTGTTTTCCACTTTATCAATTTTGGTGTGTTTTTATATGATTTTAATGTGTAATTTATAAATTTAATGGATATTTCCTTCCCTGGAAACATCTCCAAAAACATGACCCAAATGTTATTTATGTCAGTTAATGTTTAAAATATATTTTCCTACTAGCAATTGTCTATGGGGAAAGCAGGGCCAAACCCACAGGGAAGGAGATTTTCACCCAAAAAAACTCTAAAACATTCCAAAAAGACCCAATTATATTCCTACTTACTTATGTATATTGGGTAAGTAGTTTCGTAACAACAGGGAAGGGGATTTTGACTAACAATTTTCTAAAACTTTTCAAAAAGAGCCCACTGTCATCGGTAATGGGAAAACATTCTATATAACTTTTTATATTTTTAATTTTTTTATTTATATATATATTTTTTAAATTATAACTGAGAGACACAACATTTAAAACTTTTGATCTAAAAAAAGATGAAGTAAGAAACAATTAACTACAAAAATATTGAACACTGATAAATGAACAATCCAGAGAAATTATCTAATGGGAAAACGTTATTCTAGTGGTTTTAATAGTATTCCATTTCACAAAATTGATTGAAACTGTGTCCAATGATAAGGAGTGACTTCTTTCCCTCACCAGAAGATAATATGATCAGGTCAAACAATCTTTGAATTCCCAACTCTATGAAATGTTCGACTGCATCATTTTGACTTAAAAAGTACAATAGAAAAGGCTCACTGTTAGATTTGAGGTTGTCATTTTTATTTAAAAGTTTTAGAAAATGTATCCTCAATAAAAAATGTCATATTAGTGTGGAGTTATAAAATTGAGTGCAAATGGAATGATATAAGTGAATGTGTTGAGAGTTGATCTAGCTGATCAATTTTTAACAAATTCATAAGATAAAGTAAAAAAGGAAGAAAATATAACTTGTAGAAGTAATAATGACCCGAAATAAAATATTTATCTAACTATAATGTTAATTATCATTATAGAAACTGTAATCATACTAAAATAGAGTACATATACTCAAACACGTGGGAAGAATAAATACCTTAATGATGTTCCGCTCTTACGATCCTTCTACCCCAGGGATGTCCACAGGATCTCTCTGCTCTAATGATAGAGAATTTGTTGTCAAATGAATTCATCGGATGGAATTATTTCCACCCTCGAATGTGTATCTCTATAAAATTCACCACATGACTAGCTTTTAAACATGTGGTCATCTACTACTTATCAACATATTCTTCCACCAAATCAGTATTTCTCCTCACAATCACAGGATACATGTTCATTTTTTTCCAGGCACATGTCTTTTAAACATTAACCATATTAAAAACATCAGTAATTTCATTGTGTGACCATGATGGGATTTCATTTCACGTATGAACCTGCAATTGAAAGATAGAAAAATAGAAAAAAAAGGAAATAAATAAATAAATATTCAATTGTTAATTTTATTAGTTTATTAAAAAGTATTTAAAAGCTTTAATAATTTTATCATTTAATAATTTATTAGTTTTTATTATTTAGTTTTATTAATGTTAATTATAATGTTAATTATTATTTTGAAAATTTAATTATTTATTATTTTATGTTTATTAAAATACTTTAAACTAATTTAAATTATAAATTATTATTAGCATTAATTTTATTGATAAATATTATTTTAAAATAAATAATAAGTTTTTTAAAATTAATTTTATGTAATTATTAATTAATTTAGTTTATTTAATGTTTTTTCATTAATTCTGTTTTATTGAAATTAATTATCCTATTATCATTATATAGTTATAATAATAAATGTTTAATATTTTAATTTAGTTATTTTTATTTTAGTTTTTATTTGAGTTTTTATTTTAGTTTTATTTTAATTGATTTTTATTATTTTTTAGCTTCTCCCCCCAAAATCGGCACAACAGGAGGGATTTGAGAATCTTATTTGGAAAGCTTCAATGGCAACAGGTAGGTGAGCTCCTCTCCTTTCTCTTCCTTTGACTGTAAAGACTTGGCCTAATGGATGCATGATCCACTGTCCCTTTAGTGTGACAAACTCCAACGACACGACGACACCTCTCCCTTCCTCATGACTTGGGTCTGCTTGCGATGGTTACTTCGTGGATTCTAGTCACAGAGGATTATCCTAGAGAGTCCTCGATGCTTCTTCCCCTATTATAATGATTCTATATCTTCCTCTTTAGCATCTCTGACTCCCACAACTATGTCCTATATCCGCCGATCTTTGGACTGAGCTCATTTCGATCTCGGGGGGTGCAAAAAACATCTATCAAGGTTATTCAAAGAATATAAACATTCAGAAATAGAATTAAGATGATGTAAGTGTTGAGTTTCATTAATATGGTTCATCTATAATATTTTGATGTAAATTAATAGATATTTCAGTATTATTGTTTTATTTTGTGATGTGAGTGGGGATGTGGAAAGTGAAATAGTTTCCTACTGTGGTGAATCATGGTTTGGAAGATATGTAGGGATGGATTGGGGAGTCAAGGGATGGTTTTGTAGCATGGTTGTTAGTATGAAATAGAACAGTACCAATGTCCGGGTGCAATATTTGAAGAAGATGTTTCTCGATGAGTGCGGATGAGATGAACTACCGAAACTGATCAGTATGAAAGAAGAAAACAAGGGGGTTCCGGTATGAGGAATATAGGAAATGAGTCAGTATGAGGAAATGTAGAAGTCATCGGTGTGAGGTAGAAGGATGAGGCCAACATTATAGGAAGCATAGATGTGTGGGGGAAGAAGAAGGGATATCAGTGGTAGCATAATATTGAGACAATCAGTGAGATGAGAAACATACACTGTAAATGAGATAGTACGATGAAATGGAGTGATCGACATTAGGATTGTGTGAATAATGTGTCAGTGTCATAATCTTGGGGAGTGTCGGTTGCAAGACAGGAGGGTTGTGCCACCAATGTGGGTCGTTGAGATGCATACACCGACTGAAGAAACACCTGTCAGTGAGACGTCTCACCGATAGAATATAATTGGTGCCACAATTTCTTAAAAAAATGTTACTTCATAACAAAAAATAATTAAATCTTAAGATAATTAAATTATAAAATTAATTTATTAAGTATAAAAACTAAAAAAAATATAAAATAAAATTAAAGGAAAAAACTTATAAAATAAAATGTAAAAATATTAAATAATATAAAATGATTAAAAGCATAAAACAACAAAAAATATGATTTAAATTAATTTAGATAATCATTTTTTAGTCTAAAAACTAAAAACATAAAACATAAACTACAATTAAAAAGTCAATCAATGTTGAAAGCAGACGTTAAAAATGGATTATTAATTAAGTTAAAATTAAACTAAAAATTACATATTTAAATTATAAAATTTAAACTATTTAATATGTTATGCTGAATTAATATTAAACATAAATTGAAAATGTTAAAATTAAAATATTAAAATTAATTTTTATTATATTAATTATATATTGATATAGATTTGAGTGAAAAATAATTGTGTAGGTGACTCAATGAGTCACCAATAGTATCAAGAGTAGGGGGTCATTAGTAGCTTGTCCTACCGATAGTTATTGTGTGCATGTCTGTGAGACCGACTGAATAAAAATGAATTTAAATTTTTATTGCACACATGAAACAAAAAAAATTAATGAATTGAAATCTAAATTAATTACTTAATTTACTAAATGTGCACTTAAAATTAAAAAAACATTATTTTTTTAAATTAATATTTAAATTGTTAACTTATTTTATTTAACAAGATAATTAAACATAATAATTAATAATGTTAATCTATTTTAATCAATCTAAATTAATGGATAAGATATTAAATTTATAAAATTAGATAAATGAAAATAAAAAGATATCAATCAATTAATTTATTGTAATGTCAAATTATTGAATAAAAAACATGAAAATAGTAAATTAATTAAAAATTTAATCAACTGTAAATATAAAATAAAACTAAATTAATTAATTTAGAGGCCAAAAATACAATATTAATTATATAAATTGATTAAAAAATAAATTTAATTATAAAAACAAAAAAGTGATAAAATTTAGTAAAAGAGTAAAAATTATTATTAAAATAATTAAATAATAATTAAAATGATGTAAATAAACAATGTTAAATAAGGTCACATCTAATATCCTGACACATAATCATTTTTTCCCCAATCAATCTGATGCATTATTATCATTGAGAAATATAATTGTGTATATGATTCAGATCAAACTGTAACATGTCCCGAACTTAAGAATCGAAGACTGAAGACTGAGTTTGGGCATAAGAAATCAAATGTTCAAATGAATCTAACTGGAACAAATACTCATAGAGTGATCAAGAAATAAAAAAAATCATCTATCCCAGATAATTAATTCCTCATATATGACTCTTCATAGTGACTCATTCCAATCAAATATCAGGTTATATGTCTAAGAAAGACAAAAATTTAATGGTCTTGATATTCAAGAACATAGAAATAATATCTTTTTACAATGACTCAATCCTAGGTTCCAAAAATAAATAAATTTATTTTTTGGAATCACCTTATCGATTAAACCTAAATGACTCTAATATAAACCAATTGACCCCTTCTTAATTTGGCTTTCATCATTCCCCTCATCTTAATGTACTTGTTTTTTACCCTATATTCTTTATTTAATTTTTCCCAAGCTATGTATCATGTGCTAAAAACTGTACAATTCACTTATTCAAGGTGTACAATGGGCTTATAGTATGTAGAGAGAATCCCAAAATCCTGGGTCTCAGGAATTCATCATGGGATCCATGATGCCCAAACTACTATTGTTTCAATTGATTTATATAAAAATCATTAACACAATATCTCAATGGTAATGAATTTAATAATTAAAAGGAAACGAGTTCCCTAGAATCAAGACAAAACTTTCAGTTCCAAAGGTTATGATCATTACACCACTTACAGGTTACCCAAATCACTATCAAAATTAGTTTATAAACAAAATATCCATAAATCAATAAGTATATTTACTCCAAAATCATCCAACTACATTAATTTCATATTTAAATTAGTTTTTACTAACCAAGCATTATACTAAGGAAAGAACAATTTGACGAACAATGTACAACCTAAAATTGTGCAATAATTTTAACAAAGTATAACATTTTTTACCAAAAGATTGAATTTTTAGTGGGAATTGATGAACTTATTATTAAACATTGTTTAACTTAATCAAGAATTGACCCCTACCCCACACATAAAACCCAACATTGTCCCTAAAGATTACTTCCAAATATGGAGAAGAAAAATTGTAATGATTAAGTTGCAAATAAGTTTTGTATTTTAGTATATTTATTTCATGTTTCATCGTCTCAATGATTTTAATAGAATTTTTTTTCCACAAAGGTTAATTTTCATTTGGTTCACAAAAAAGTACCTGAATTAAAATTTATGTCCACCGACAAATATTTTCTTTTAATGTTCAAACACGTAAAATATCTTGTGGATAAATTGTGTAATAGATATTAAAATTTGAAGAAGTGTAATTCAAATGAATGTTAGATATAGAAGAAAAATGAATGATAACACCCCATAGATAAGCAATATATTTGAAAAACACAACAACCAACAAGCATGTTCCCCCCCCCCCCACTTAGTTTCAGGCATTGGAATGATTTTAACAACAGTGAAATTAAATTTTTTAGTAAGGAGGAACATGAAGAATTATTTTATTCAACTCAGTGACATCAGAATACTTTTTAGTATGCAATAGATGCAGTTGATTTTCTAGAAAACATGTAGCTGAATTTATAAAGAAATAGTCACAGTTTCACTGACAGTACTATCAATGAATCACCGAAAGTAGAACTAACGAGTCCCTGATTGATGTGTAATAGTGGATCATGAGCATTAGTTAGTAAATGAGTTAACGATAGTAATAACTAGGACTTTCTTTAAATTTTTTTAATGTGAAGATGGAGAAGAAAAATGAATAAAAACAATATAATAGAGTATTTCCATTAATAAATGATTATCATTGAAGCTTCAGAAAGTGAATCCCACTCCTTCAATGAAACAACTACAACATCTTTATAACCCTGAAAGAGAACCATGAGACCAAGAACAAGTAGTAACAATACCTTACAAAAAACAGAGTAGAGAAGAAGAACATTATTCAAGGATAAAAATGAAACAAAGTTAACACAAAATGTACCTGGGGTTTCCCCCCTTGCAGTGTAATGTTTTAATGTCTTCATCCATACATTATTCAAGATATGTTTTCAAGTATAGTGAAGGCAGCCAAGCCCTACTGCTGTCCATCATAATAATGCTTCACTCTCTACCCATTAACTAGCATGGGGTTGCTCTCTTCCCTTACCATTTCAATGGATCGATTCTCCTGAACTCTCACTACAGTAAATGTTCCAGACCATTGAGACTTCAGTTCTCTAGGATAAAGTTTGAGTATAGAGTTAAAAAGGAGGACATACTATCCATGTTTGAATTATTTGGTATTTATGATAGAATAGTGATATATTTTATACCTATAATTATAGATTCTTGCATTATGAGAAACCTCACTCCTTATTTAATCTAACTCACTCATCTCATGTAATCTCCTTTCACTAGTACTCTTAAAATCCAAATTTAGAGCCTTAACCGCCCAATATGACTTGTGTTTGGACTCTAGAGGAAAATGAAAACATTTTCAAAACAAAAACCTATAAGGATACATAGTTATTAGCGGTATTAAAATCAGTTCTATATTCCCAAAAAGCTTCATCGAATTTAAGAGACCAGCCCTTCATAGAATTTGACACTCTTTTTTCAAGAATCTGTTTCAGTTCCCTATTTGAGATTTCCACATGTCCAATGGATTACGAATGATAAGGATTTCCAGTTTTATTAACATAACTATATTTTTACATCAACGTATTAATTTTTTAGTTCTTAAATTTTGTCTCATTATCAATGATAAATGCCTTGGGAACTCCAAATACTGAAAATATGTTCTTTTTGAAAAATTTAATAACACTATTTGCATGACTGTTGGGCAGTGAAACTACCTCAACCCACTTTGAATTAAAATCTACTGCAACATGTATGTACTAATTCCCATGAGATGATGGAAATGGACCCATGAAATCTAAACCCCAAACATAAACAAATTCTATATCTAAAATAACTTTTCGGGGTATCTCATGATTCCTATCCACTTTGACTAACCTCTGGAACCTATCACACCCTACTACAAAGCTCCTTTCACCCTTAATAAGGGTGGGCCTATCCTCCAATGGCCCAAAGGAATTCATTTTTTTTGATAATCCACCTTTCAAGGGGTGATTTGGAACCCTTCTGAGTCTCGTAGGAATTTGTATTACATGTATCATAGTCCTTATAGGTATTCATTGCCCGTAGGCTTCAAACATTACATATAACCCAGATTAACTACTTTGAACTTATCCTCCCAAGAATCTTTATCGTGAAACCATCTCTCCACCTTCGCATGGCTGTTCGGTTTGGATTTCCCATGCTATCACTGGCTTGCCCCAATGGTAGGTTCCATACCCTCTCATTATTCAATTCAATTAGCTTCTACTATGGTGAAAGCTCTTTTCTCATCCTCCTTCTGAAGCTTGTTCATTATACGTTTTCTAGTTTGCATCACCTCTTAAGGTGGCTTGAAAGCCTTGAGGTGGCCCGAAGGCCTTACTGACTTGAAGGCCAGGGTGGCCCAAATGCCTTAAAGGACATGGGGACCAAATCAGTGGCCCAAAGGCCCAAATGGGGGAATATTCCCAGATTCTACAGTGGAATACAATGCCAAATAGTACCTGCTATAGTACTGCTACAGTACCCCCTAGAAATTATCCTCCACATGGATTTGATCCCGAGTCTCCTGGATGCACATAAAGAGTCCTCACCAACAGGGCTGAGGATCATGGGCTAAAAACGGGTGGTCAAATAAAACCCAGATTTTAAGGCTTCTTGAGATGTCCTTTCACCACCATGGTAACCTCCCCAAGGTGAGGAGTGACAGTTCTCATGAATAGAAAAAATCTCTTCTTCAGTCCCACACCTCCTATGAATATCACCAACACATCTCCTAAAAAACGAAGGGTTGTCCCAATGGTAGTATTTAATATCAGAAATGAAATTCTTCGATTTTTTATTTGATATATTTTTTGGAAATACTCATGCTCCGTGGATATAGGAAAAATATACATACCAAGACGATTTCCTTGCAGAGACCCAAAGCTTGACGTACAAAGACATTACATTACTTTTACGGAATACTTAGTACATAACAAAAACAGACACACAAGGACTGTAATAGTTTAGTGTCTTTGGAAACTCGGAAGGTAATCTTCTAATCATGGTGAAAGATCTTCAATATCTCCCAT
The DNA here is from genome assembly GCA_963277665.1 of Viscum album. Lineage (NCBI taxonomy): Eukaryota > Viridiplantae > Streptophyta > Magnoliopsida > Santalales > Viscaceae > Viscum > Viscum album. The sequence goes on from OY728155.1 coordinate 734,552,315, forward strand.
AAAGATCTTCTGTTTTTTTTTCTTACCTAAAACCATTCTTTATATCTTAGGGAAAATAAAACATAAAAGGGTGAGCTCAAATTCTCAGTAAGGGTAAACAAAAGAAATATCAATCACATCATATTCATAAGAACATAACATTTTGGAAATCTTAACCTGCAAAAGAGATCATAATATCATAACATGGGATAAATCATAGTAGTGAAATGTAATCCCAAAAAACATAACATAAAAAATGAAACTTTGTGGCATACACACATAATTATAGAAAATCATTTCTTATTAGTCAAGACTCATTTCCAAGACTATCCTAGTGGACAAAGTCCATTTCTGAGCCGAGTTCATTCCTCGTTTCAGTCCTGTTTCACTGAACCGGTTTAACCTGCCATTCCAGCCATGTCTATCTCATGAGATATAAAATCTTTACCCAATGCATTTGAGGGAGAATTAAGTCCCACCCATCTCATAATGATACCATTCATATGTGTGGCACAAAATCATAAATCATACATCATTGCATAACCCATGTAATAAAAATGGGATTCTTAAACAACATGACATCATAAAACAGTTCATATATGATAAATGATTTCATAAAAATAATTCCATCACAACATAATCAAATCAATATAATAATAGGGATAGAAACATAACCATATATTATCTTAGATGGAAAATAATTTTGATAAAACACTTGAACTCCATTCTTGAGGAAAATATCCTTTCTACTTCAAAAACATTTTCCTTTATTAACATGTCATACAATTTTAAACTAAAAGAAGTTGATTAAAAATAAACTTGAAAACTTGTAAAGGATGCTTCTTGGAAATAATGTTTTAAAAATCCATTCATTCTATATAAGTTAAAAAAACATTCTTCCAGTACTTTTGTCGGAAAAGTCAAAAAGTACCTCGTACAAAAAATGACGAAATATTCCTTTTATATCTTTTACTAAAGACTCACCAAAGGGTAAAATTGGATTTAAACAATTTTAGGTGGATAGAAATAATATTACATATTGAGGAAACAGGGATTTGGATGATAAAATACACCCCAGTAAATACCAAAGTATAAACAATCTCGGATAAAAATGAGATTGTGATATTTCCCTTACTTTAGGTCCGATTTGCTTCGTAAGTGTCCGAAACTCCTATATAATGATTTAAATAATGTCATTTAATTATTAAAGAATCATATTCATTGTTATTATATCATATATGGTTCACTTATGACTTTATATTACCTGTTCTTTTGTAAATTCATGTTAAAGTAGCATTTTGGGTAAAATCGTTTCATTTGTCGTCCGTGTTTTGACTTGTAATTATTCATATGATTACTTAGATCATGATTAATTAATTCCAGAATATAAAACATGATTTATATATAATATATATTCAGAATATACATATATATAATAAATCATTAAATGGAAAGAAATACACCGTTCATGGAGACGGTAGGCCGTACGTACGCATGAACGCTGTTTTTGTTTCCTTATTGAGTTGAATGGAATTAAGTAGATGACATACATATATATACACATAAATACAGTATCATTATTATTTCATATATTTAATGATTACTTATTATATATACTTTATAATCATTCATGAATGGTTAATGTGGAGAATGAATCTCATCGCGTCGTGGAGACGGTAGTCCGTACGTACGCAAGAGCGATGATATCATTCTCATGATCGTGGGACTATATTGGAGTGTATGTATACTATTTCAGAATCAATATCACGTTAAAATAATCATATATAGTTATTATTTACACCATTATACCCATCCAAGTAAGGTGGTGGTGGAAAATAGATTACACCACGGCGTGGATACGGTATTCCGTACGTACGCACGCACGGTGATTTCGTTTTCTGTAGGATGGATAGATGGTGAAATAGGGTTGTTTCATACTTATAATAACATATCAGTATATGAGTGATACTGATGTTATTACTTCATAATGAAACAACGTAAGAAGAAGAAGTGGAAGAAGAAATAAAGTTAAAAGAATCAGTAACGGACATTACCTCTTCTTTGAAGCGCCTCTTTGAGTCCTCTTCTTAGGGCACTAAAATTGGTCTTTTAAGAAGACCAGGACCTATAGTTTGTTTCTAGGGAAGTGGAGAAGAGAATTGTTCAGGGGTTGGCCGAGCTTGAAGGCTCAATGTGGTGTGAGGAAGAGGGGGAGGAGGTTCCCTTTTATAAGGGAGGAGAGGAGCACCTTTGGAATAACTAAAAATATTATTTCATTATAAAGACAAATTCGGTTTTAAATAGCTCCAAATTGATTTATTTCGAATCTAAGGTGGGGATGGGTCGAAATACTCTCATCCAATAGAATTTAGACATGTTTAGGTCATTATACTAACCGTATCTTTTAGTTTTAACTCTTAGTTAATTAGATTGACACTTACCATGTCACCTTGTATTTTTATATTATATAGTTAATAAAATTACCATATACATCCAAGCGACCCCCAAGTGGTCCATTAACGATACACCTATCAGAAGATAAGTATCTTGGCTGAACCTTAGATTTTTAGAAATATAATAACAATTAATAATATAATATTTGTTTTAAAAACTATTTTATGTCAATTTTGACACTATTTGGTAATTGATTTTTGTGAAAATCATAACAGAATTATTAGTTAGAACAAAATTAATTAAATGAATAATAACATGTCATATTAACATAGAAAATTATTGTATTTCATAAAAAGTCTCAAATTACTTTTATTTGGGTATTTATAACATCAATTATGTCAACATTTCATTAATAGGATAATTACTGCATCATCATTGTATCATAAATAAATTAAATTATTTTAACTCTAAAAATTAAAAATAAAATACCATTATGTTTGAAATATTTTTATCTTTCTAATGAATATTTATATTCTATTTTATCTTATGTATAACGCTATATTAAAAATTATTTAGTTATTAAACTTTGATTTTAAATATTTTAACCCTTCTTTAAATAAATTGATAATTAATGTCCTAATCTAATACAAGTGGGCCTAAATGGTTATATTTTATTCCTATGGTTGTTTTTGGTAGAATTAAGCTTATAAAATAGAATTAGGACATGTGTTAGGGTAATAATAATAACACTTTTACCCTTAATTACCCTATTTACTTTTAACCGTGGTAAAAAAAAGTAAAAAGATACTATTCACCAAAAATTATTTTCATCTCATTGAACCACATTTTAGTCCTTGATATTAACCGTGTCTCTCATATTTTCAAAATTCCACTCACAGAAGTGGTAAAATTACGTTTTATGAAAAATTCAGTTTTTTTTACTACAACTTAGTGGTTTCACTATTCATCAAAAAATGAAAGTTTCCAGAAAAATACCAAAAATTAGGCCTAAGCTATATTTGATATTCTGAATTCAAAAATGATGTCTATTTTATCAAATTCAAAACATATCAGTTACATTAACTAATTTAAAAATTAATTCCCGTCGTCAGAACAAATAGCGTGTTTTTAAGAGATAATAACTATCAAAAGATTGACACTTGTTTATAACTGGTTTAAATGTGAAATTACATCCAAAGACCAAAATTGTATTAAATTGGAAAAATATATTCTAAATATACTTTAAAACCACTAAAATTAATAATCTATAACTATTAATTATATCGATTAAAAAAGTAGTTTTTAATTAAAATGTAGTAATTTTCACTATTCATCAGAATATGAAAGTTATCCGAAAAGTACCAAAATTTCACCTTAGGCTAAATTCAATACTACGAATCCAAAAATGAAGTCTATTTTGAGAGATAAAATTTCTAAAATTTTAAAAGGTGGTTATTACTATTCATAATGGCTAGTTTTAATAATATTTTATTAGCATATCGTTGTTTAGTGAAAACTCGATATTGCGTACTACACACGATATCAAAGAAGGTCGAGATTGTGTGTAATAAAAGGCAAGTCAAGGATGCGTGTTGTGCAAGCTCATTTTGGTGTAGCGTACAACACAAGACATTAATGAAATTTAAAAGAATATTTTTCATAAAATCTCGGGGTGTTACATTCTACCCCCCTTAAAATGAATTTCTCCCTCGAAATTCGTCGGGGTTATAAATGGTTTACTATTCAAAATTTTCTTTAATAGAAACCCACATCGTAAAACGGAATACCAAAACCAATCTTTAAAAACAAAATTATGAAACGTAACAGTTACCCAAATAAACTAATCACTGGGTTTCCACATAGGTGAAAATATGGATATGGAAGAGAAATCTAACCATCATGTTCTGATGGAGAGTGGTAGAGAACATGGCTATGGAAAAGCTAGAAATCACAAAGCCATAAATTTGTGATGATCTAAGGTACCATCTGATTCATCAGATATAAGATCACTAGGACAACATTTTTGGTTTTCAAGATCATTTCCCTAAAGTTAGTGAAATTGGAATTAGAAGAAATACTTTCGTGATTTTGGTATAGTCTCACCGTTGGTCGTTCTTTGGAAAATTTCCACTTCATCTCTTAATGAAATGAAGTTGAATTTTTCATTCGTGATGTGTTAGCAGATCATTTGATAGAATGATGGGTCATTCCATCTGTCTCAAACAAAAGGTTAGAAAAGTTATCAAAAAATACACAAGTCCATCTATAGTGAGATTAATCATATATGGTTCCTAAAATGGACTTATACATCATATATCATACTTATTAATATAATAAACTATTTTCTACTAAACAGGGACTTCCTGTAGGCCAGTGGTAGGCGATAAAGGCTAGTCGCACTTCGGTTGTGGGTTCGATTCCCATAGCCTTGTCCGACGCGATGGGCTATCGCCCATCCTGCAGGTTGTCATTTTTCTAAAACTACATTACTATAACATCCCATAAATAATATCGAAAAACATCTATCCTTAAACAATACTAACTTATGTCCAACATAATCCATTACAATATTTAGGCTTATCCAAAATAATGCTGTCTAATCTCATATTATAGTGAAAATGATTACCAAAGAGTTCATACAGCTAGCATGTTAATACCATTGTTGATCCCCATATATCATGAGATATGTCTTGTTGGTTACATTCCAGACATTCAAAGGCCTTAATAATGTATTCTCTTGAAAAAAAATGAATACCCATTGAACCTTATTGAAAACATGAATGCTGTTAAAAGTTAACTCTTTCCACATACCAAAATTTCAAAATTCTATATACTCAAACCATGATATCAGTTAGTCCTTATATCAATCATGAGCTCATGAATACTGTCAAACATTTCATTTTTTCCTTATCCCTTCATTATGTGCATATCATCTTTTTTCCAAAAATATCTCAATCACTTTCCATGGTTACCGGTACCATAAAATTATTGAAAACCACAATAGACAAATACATAAATATTCCAATATTTCACGATACTATATACAACATTATTTTGGAATCCCATTACATAAACACTTAATCATTCCACCACATCGTTGTCATATTCAACATCGCTAATGGTGATCGCATGTGACTTCCCTTTGCCCTTTTCCTTAAGTGGTTTCTCATGTAGATCGTCACTAACCCTTGGATTAGGGAATTTATTAGCATAATGCCCCATTTCATTGCACTTGAATCATTGAAGTGTAGTAAGATCATTCTGTGTATCCCTTCCTTTGTTTTCATCACTAGACATCTTCTTCCCATCATTGCAGCATTCAAATTCCCGATGACCTTCCTTTCCACATTTGAAACATTTACTTGTCCCTTTAAGACAATATCCACCATGCTTATTTCCACACTTTGAGCATAAAGAAACATTCATCTTCTTTTCACAATTATTCTGAGATTTCTCCTTGAACTCCATCTTTCGTTTCTTGTCAAAACTATGAGATGGATAAGTAACACCAATTTACATTTATACCTTGATAGCACAACACACAATTTCTTCATAGCTACTGAAGTCTCTTATAGATAATGCCCATCGAAGACTTGGTTTTAAGCCACTGAAGAATCGATCAACTTTACTTTCAGGTTGGATGATAAAGCCAGATGCATACCTTGCAAGCCTTGTAAAATTTGCTTCGTATACACCAACATATTCATCATCCTTTTTCTTTAGTTCAAGAAACTCCTTCTCCATCTTTTTATGAAGAATACGAGGGAAGTACTTATTGAAAAATATGTTCTTGAACTCGTCCCATTCTATGGACTCAATTTCATCTCTTGGCATCGTATTCTTGATAAGATTCCACCATTTATCAACATCAGCTTCCAAACGATACACTGCTATGATGACTTTATCATGTTCAGAACATTGAAGAACTTAAAATATATTTTCAATAGTACTAGTCCATTGTTCAGCAACAAGTGGATCAGAAGACCCACTGAAAGAAGGTGGACATTTCCTGATGAAGGACTCAATAGAATATTGTTCTCTTCTATGCTCATTTGGAAGTCCAGAATGATTCAAAGCTTGTGTAAGTATAGCAATAAGATTTTTCACTCCATCTCCCATAACATTTGTTTGTTCAGGAGGACAATAATTTCATTTTCCATTACATTGATCAACATGGTTCCTTCGGGTTCCAGCCATCGTCTAAAACCCAAAAAGAATAGTGTGAGATGAAAAAATCATTCTAGTGAAAACAACACAATAAAGGAGGAGTACCTTCAATATCTAAAATCTTAGGTTTAATTGTAAGATCATTACCGTAATTATAGGACTATAACCAATACATATACTTAACCTTAGGGACATCCCTAGACATACCTTAGAAATATCTCTAGGGATCTCACTAAAGTTTTTGCATCCTAGTTTCCAATGGTTGACTAAACCTTTCCTCTGATACCAACTGTAGAGACCTGAAGCTTGATTTACATATACATTACATTACTTTTGCGGAATACTTAGTACATAAGAAAAACAGACACATAAGGACCGTAATAGTTTAGTGTCTTTGGAAACTCGGAACGTAATATTCTAATCACGGTGAAAGATCTTCAACATCTCCCATAAAGATCTTCCATTTGTTTCTTACCTAAAACCTTTCTTTATATGCTGGGGAAAAGAAAACATAAAAGGGTGATCTCAAATGCTCAGTAAGGGTAAACAAAAGAAATATCAATCACATCATATTCATAAGAACATAACATTTTTGAAATCTTAACCTGCAAAAGAGATCATAATATCATAACATGGGATAAATCATAGTAGTGAAATGTAATCCCAATAATCATAACTTAAAACATGAAACTTTGTGGCGTACACACATAATCATAGAGAATCATTTCTTATTAGTCAAGACTCATTGCCAAGACTATCCTAGTGGACAAAGTCCATTTCTGAGCCGAGTTCATTTCTCGTTTCAGTCCTGTTTCACTAAACCGGTTTAACCTGCCATTCCAGCGATGTCTATCTCATGAGATATAAAATCTTTACCCAATGAATTGGAGGGAGACATAGGTCCCACCCATCTCATAATGATACCATTCGTATGTGTACCACAAAATCATAAATCATACATCATTGCATAACCCATGTAATAAAAATGGGATTCATAAACAACATGACATCATAAAACAATTCATATATGATAAATGATTTCATAAAAATAATTCCATCACAACATAATAAAATCAATGTAATAATAGGGATAGAAACATAACCCTATATTATCTTAGATGGAAAATAATTTTGATAAAACACTTGAACTCCATTCTTGAGGAAAATATCATTTCTACTTCAAAAACATTTTCCTTTCTTAACATGTCATACAATTTTAAACTAAAATAAGTTGATTAAAAATAAACATGATAACTTGTAAAGGAAGATTCTTGGAAATAATGTTTTAAAAGTCCATTCATGTCGTATAAGTTAAAAAAACATTCTTCCCTTACTTTTTTCGGAAAATTCAAAAAGTACCTCGTACAAAAAAGGACAAAAGATTCCTTTTATATATTTTACTAAAAACTCACCGAAGGGTAAAATTGGATTTAAAAAATTGTATGTGGATGGAAATAATATTACATATTTAGAAAACATGGATTTGGATGATAAAATACACCCTAGTAAATACTAAAGTATAAACAATCTCAGATAAAAATGAGATTGTGATATTTCCCTTACCTTAGGTCCGATTTGCTTCGTAAGTGTCCGAAACTCCTGTATAATGATTCAAATAATGTAATTGACTTATTAAAGTATCATATTCATTGTTATTATATCATATATGGTTCACTTATGCCTTTATATTACCCGTTCTATTGTAAATTCATGTTAAAGTAGCATTTTGGGTAAAATCGTTTCATTTGTTGTCCGTGTTTTGACTTGAAATTATTCATATGATTACTTAGATCATGATTAATTAATTATAGAATATAAAACATGATTTATATATAATATATATTCAGAATATAAATATATATAATAAATCAGTAAATGGAAAGAAATACACCGTTCATGGAGATGGTAGGCCGTACGTACTCATGAACACTGTTTTTGTTTCCTTATTGAGTTGAATGGAATTAAGTAGATGACATACATATATATACACACAAATCCAGTATCATTATTATTTCATATATTTCATGATTACTTATTATATATACATTATAATCATTCATGAATGGTTAACGTGGAGAATGAATCTCATGGCATCGTGGAGACGGTAGTCTGTACGTACGCACGAGCGATGATATCGTTCTCATGATCGTGTGACTGTATTGGAGTGTATGTATACTATTTCAGAATCAATATCAATTTAAAATAATCATATATAGTTATTATTTACACCATTATACCCATCCAAGTATGGTGCTGGTTGAAAATAGATTACACCACGACGTGGAGACGGTATTCCGTACGTACGCACGTGCGGTGATTTCGTTTTCCATAGGATAGATAGATGGTGAAATAGGGTTGTTTCATAATTATAATAACATATTAGTATATGAGTGATAATTATGTTATTACTTCATAATGAAACAATCCAAGAAGAAGAAGTGGAAGAAGAAATAAAGTTAAAAGAATCGGTAATGGACATTACCTCTTCTTTGAAGCACCTCTGTGATTCCTCTTCTTAGGGCACTAAAATTGGTCCTTGAAGAAGACCAGGACCTCTAGGTTGTTACTAGGTAAGTGGAGAAGAGCATTTGGCAGGGGTTGGTCGAGCTTGAAGGCTCAATGTGGTGTGAGGAAGAGGGAGATGAGGTGCCCTATTATAAGGGAGGAGAGGGGCACCATTGGAATAACTAAAAATATTATTTCATTATAAAGCCAAAATCGGTTTTAGATAGCTCCAAATTGATTTATTTAGAATATAAGGTGGGTCTAGGTAGAAATACTCTCATCCAATATAATTTAGACAAGTTTAGTTCATTATACTAACCTTATCTTTTAGTTTTAACTCTTGGTTAATTAGATTGACATTTACCATGTCACTTTGTATTTTTATATTATATAGTTAATAAAATTACCATATACATCCAAGAGACCCCCAAGTGGTCCATTAACGATACACCTGTCATGATATAAGTATCTTGGCCGAACCTTAGATTTTTATGAATATAATAACAATTAATAATATAATATTGGTTTTAAAAACTATTTTATGTCAATTTTGACACTATTTGGTAATTGATTTTTGTGAAAATTATAACAGAATTATTCGTTAAAAAAAATTAATTAAATCAATACTAACATGTCATATTAACATAGAAAATTATTGGAATTCATAAAAAGTCTCAAATTACATTTATTTGTGTATTTATAACATCAGTTATGTCAATATTTCATTAATAGGATAATTACTGCATCATCATTGTATCATAAATAAATCAAATTATTTTAAGTCTAAAAATTACAAATAAAATACCATTATGTTGGAAATCGTTTTATCTTTCTAATGAATATTTATATTCGAATTTATCTTGTGTATAACCCTATATTATTAATGATTTAGTTATTAAACTTTGATTTTAACTATTTTAACCCTTCTTTAAATAAATTGACAATTAATGTCCTAATCTAATCCAAGTGGCCCTAAATGGTCATATTTAATCCCTAAGGTTGTTTTTGGTCGAATTACACTTATAAAATATAATTAGGACATGTTTTAGGGTAATAATAATAACACTTTTACCCTTAATTACCCTATTTACTTTTAACTGTGGTAAAAAAAGTAAAAAGTTACAATTCACCAAAAATTATTTTCATCTCATTGAACCAAATTTTAGTCCTTGATATTAACCGTGTCTCTCGGATTTTCAAAATTTCACTCACAGAAGCGGTAAAATTATGTTTTATGAAACATTCAGTTTTTTTTAACTACCACTTAGTGGTTTCACTATTATTCAAAAAATGAATGTTTCCAGAAAAATACCAAAAATTAGGCCTAAGATATATTTGATATTGTTAATTAAAAAATGATGTCTGTTTTATCAAATTAAAAACATATCAGTTACATTAACTAATTTAAAAATTAATTCCCGTCGTCAAAACAAATAGCGTGTTTTTAAGAGATAATAACTATCAAAAGATTGACACTTGTTTATAACTGGTTTAAATGTGAAATTACATCCAATGACCAACATTGTATTAAATTGTAAATATATATTCTAAATATACTTTAAAACCAATCAAATTAATAATTTATCACTATTAATTATATCGATTTAAAAAGTTGTTTTTAATTAAAATTTAGTAATTTTTACTATTCATCGGAATATGAAAGTTATCCGAAAAGTACCAAACATTCACCTTAGGCTAAATTCGATACTCCGAATCGAAAAATGAAGTCTATTTTGAGAGGTAAAATTTCTAAAATTTTAAAAGGTGGTTATTACTATTCATAACGGCTAGTTTTAATAATATTTTAATAGCATATCGTTGTTTAGTGAAGACTCGGTATTGCGTACTACACACGCTATCGAGGAAGGTCGCGATTGCATGTAATGCAAGGCAAGTCAAGGATGCGTGCTGTGAAAGCTCCTTTTGGTGTAGCGTACAACACAAGACATTATTTAAATTAAAATGAATATTTTTCATAAAATCTCGGGGTGTTACATTCCTGATTGAAAAAGTGAGCAGCTTCTCATCAGGAATGGAAGAATTTATTTCCCTAGGATCTTCAGACTGGGTAAGAGGAAGCCTATATTGATAGTGACAAACAAAATTCTTAGCTCCCTCACTATCCCTAATCTCTAAATCAAACTACATTGGCAACAGAATCCATCAAATCAGGTAGGGTTTAGTTTCATTCATAGAAAACACATATTTAAAAAGCAAATTGTTTGGTGAAAATGATGACTTTTGAGCCTAAAAAATTACATTCAAAACTTCTCTAGTGAAAAAACAATAGATAAAAATTATTTTTAGTGGTGTTATAATTAGTTTGGTCCACATCTAGCAGTATACTAGCATAATACACCTCATGTTACTTCTTATCGCTCCACTATACAAGGTGAACAACTATATCTATTTCACTAGAATTACAGGAAAGTTCAAAAGGTAGTTTCCACTCTGGTGCAGTGATGATGGGTGATGTAATGAGTTTTTCTTTAAGCAGATTAATTGATTTCAAACATTTTTCATCAAAATTGAATGGTGAATCTTTGACTGGAAGAGAACCCTATGGCTTAGTGATTTTTGAAAAGTCATTTATGAATCTCATGTAGAAACCTTCACGCCCAAAGAAACTTCTAACACCTTTTACATTTTCAAAAGCTAGATGTTTTGAATGAATTCTACATTAGCAACTTCAAATTCTAGACCTATTTTGGACACTTTATGACCAATCACAATACCCTATATGACCATGAATTGATATTTCTCCCAATTAAGATCAAGGTAGGTATCAATGAATCTTTCTAGAAATAACACATGATTTCCAAGAAAACAATTGAATTTACTAACCATAATGGAAAATTCATCCTTGAAAACTTTAATGATCCTCTCAATAATTTCTAAAAAGATAGCCATCATACACATGTGAAAGGTGGATAGAGCTCTACACAACCCAGATGCCATCCTTATGTATGTAAATGTCCCAAAGTGGCATGTGAATGTGGTCTTTTATAGATCATATAGAGAAATAGAAATCTAGTTGTAACCATAATACCCATCATGAAAACAAGAAAACTCATTTCTAGCAAGACTGTTAAGCATTTTGTCAAAGAAGGGGATTGGAAAATGATCATTCCTATGGGCATAATTAAACTTCATATAATCAATATAGACTCTCCATCTTGTTGCTTTCCTAACATGGATTTCTTAATTCTTTTCATTTTTAACAACACTAAAACCTCACTTGTTGGGGAAAACCTAGACATGGCCGACCCAAGCACTATCGGAGATGGGATAGATTACTCTAGTGTCCAACAACATAATTAATTCCAATCTCACAAAATCTTTCATGTTGGGGTTTAATATTATTTGAGACTCTACCATTGGATTATGTTCTGGTTCTATAGGAATTTTGAGAATGAATAATGAGGGACTAATTCCCTTTATATTAGCTATAGTCTAGCCTATGGAAGATTTAAATTTCTTCGAAACACTTAACAATATTTCCTTATTATTTTCATTTTTCTTAGTAGAAATTATGACAGGAAAAGTTGAATTCTAACTCCAAAATGTATAACTCAAATGACTAGGGAGTGGTTTACGTTCCAAAGTTGGTGGTTCTACACTTGAAGGAGGACTCTTTGGACTGGGTGGAACAAGGTATTCAATATACCTCTTTTAAGGAGTATTGAATGATGAAATATTTTCAATTTCTAGCACAAAAGCAGACTTAATAGTGTTGCTTCCCAAATTGGACACCACACTGTCCAGCTTTTCCCAATTAGATTTCAGTTGATTGATCAAAGAAGAATCATCATGTTTTTTTATAAGTTCTCCCTCAACATCATCAATCTGTTCTAAAGTATTGGTGTTAACATAAACACCCTCAAATTTACTCAAAGTGATCCTAATTTCAGAAACAGAAGACTCTCCTACAAAAGAAACTAGGTAGTTGTCCAGATCTGGAAGATTTTCTAGATTCTGTGTTACAATAGAATTTTCAATTTTTGAGACAAATATAATAGAATTTTCACCTTCCAAATACATTTTATCAATAGAGGATTGATTTTATATTCTTTAATGTGTTAAATATTTTTTATATGATCTTTCAGCTTCAAGGAACTTGATATTTGTGTAGTTTTAGAGTAAATTGGTACATTAATTTATTTAAACATATTAAATTCGTTTTTTTGTTCCCCAATTTGGAAAAGTAGTTGAAAGTTATACACATCAATAATATCCCCACCAGTACCGAATAAGGCCGACACATGATGATGGGAACCTCTTGATCACACTCTATATCTAAGACTAGAATGTTTGTAGGTGGAAACATTTTCTCAACCCCAACTAGAAAATCATCTACCCTACCCACAAGATGTGTGGAAAATCTATTAGCTAACTGTAGTATGATTGTGGTGGGTATAATCTCACCCAACCACAACTATTGAAATAGTGAGTATGGGTGCAGGTTAATACTAGAACCTAAATCACACAAACATTTGTGCTGATTAGAATTTCTTAGGGTGTAGGGAATGACAAAGCTACCAAGGTATTTTAGTTTTGGTGGAATTTTCTTTTGGAGTATAACACTGCACTCTTCAGTGGGGCTGTAGGTAGTAAAATTTTCAAGGCTCTATTTGTTTGATTTTTTTGAGATATTTAATATAATAATGAATTTGAATCAATTCATAGATGAATGGAATGCTTAATTGAATTTTGGAAAAGAGACCATGGAACTGAAGAAGTTCTGCCTTGGTGTTAATTTGATGATTCAGCTTCTTGAGGATTGGGATGAGTGGGGAATTTTTTTAAGAATACTAGTTATATTGATAACCTCTTCCTCAATTTTTTTCTTTCCATTATTATTTTGATTTTTAGATGATTTTTCAGATTGAGTTTCAGATGATAAATCCCAATTTTGATCACTTCTTAGACATTTCTATGAATTTCCAGCATGTGTACAAAGCATATCGTTGGTTCCAGAATCAAGAAGATTTTCAATTTGGGAATTTTTAGTGAGTTTTTCTGTAACAGTTTGACTATTTAGCCCACTTAATGTGAAAATAGCCAAGGCATTCTCAATAGGATTGAGATTAGTTGTTCTTGGAATTCAACCATTTTCCTTAGAAGAAAATTCTCTAGGAAGTTGACCAAGTTGTGTTTCCTTGTTCAGAATTATAACATCATCATTAATTTTATTTGAATCATATTTATATTTTTTTTAGTTTTGTCATGTTTCTTTCCTATTTGGTATTAATTTTGTTCAAAATTAATTCAATATTAGAAGACATTTGGTCATCATTTTTTTCTTGTGCATTTGAAGACTCATCCCTTTGTTGGCTTTGAATGTTTGGTCTTGGTTGGTTTGAGTAATTAAGGGTGGAGGATTATTAAATTAGGCCTTGATCTTTCTAGGACAGATTGGATGGTTACTATGGACTTGGTTGTATATTTTTGAGAAAGGATTATCCATAAGAGGCATTCACGGACCATAATTAACAATGTTAAAATTCTATTTTTGTCGGCCTGCCATATCTAAGATAAGATATTAGTTTTATGTAGGCCCAAACCTACCACACTGGGAACATTGTACCCTTAAATAGTATTTGGTATTTTGATAGGCCAATTGATTAATAGTTTTCTTAGAGCTATGGATCATTAAAGATTTATTTTTGTGGGTGGTTTCAGCTAGTTGAGATGAGTTTCATTCATTGAACCTGTGTTTGGGTTTCTGTTCACACTTTTTCTTCTAGAATTCTTATGTTGACAATTCAATGTTGGGTTGTTAAAAATTTATTCCAAATCTTTATCAGTATTATCATTGTAATTACACCTATCAACCTGATCAACTAGGTTCAATCTAGAGGATAAAATCCCTTCATAGAAGTTTTCCATGAGAAGGTGGGAATGGAGTTGATGATGTGGAAACTACCTAAGAAGATCCCTAAATCTATAACAAGATTCAGTAAAAGATTATCCATCATATTTATAAACACTAGTGATATTTTTTCACAGTTTACATTCAATCTTGGGGGATAAAATTTAATAATAAATGAATTGTACACTTAATACAAGTTTTCAGAAATGATCTCATTTAGACTCAAAAACTAGTTCCTAGAAATCCCATTTAGGGAAAAGGGTAAGACTCACATTCTACGATGATTTTCACTGAGTATTAGAAGTGTTAATTGATGCACAATGTTTAAAAAATTTATAATGATGGCATCAGATTCTGTATTATAGATCCCATTGAATGCAGACAACAATGTTATGTTTGACAGATTAAGCTCATAATTTAGGGTTGTAGGAGATAAAAAAAATTAAAGAATGATTTCTTGAATCTTGAGGAAATTGGAACTACCTCATCGTTGGACTCTTATTTTCCTCTAAGAGTTATGGATGGTTTGGGAAGTTTTTATATGGGACTTTATTATCTATGTTCTCTATTTTAATTTTTTTCATCTTTCTTTGAGCAGTGAGATATTTATCTATTTCTAAATTTAGGGGCTCTAAACTACCAGAAGTAGTTAATGTGCTATTGAAAAGAGTAATAATAGTGGGATTCAACACATATTTTCAAAGTAGTACACAATACAACTAAACAGAAACAAACGTAACAGCTGATTGAAAGTACAGAAATAGTATCTTAAATTGAAAGAAATAATTTGTTTAAACATTTTTCAGATTTCTCAATTTTATGTGTGTTTTTATTTGATATTTTTAATATTTTTTTTGAAATTTAATGTTTTGTGCCTTCCCCAACAACCTCAGCAAAAACATGAACCAACCATTATTAAGGTTAGGAAATTTTTAAAATTTATATTTCTACTAACTACTGTATATGTGGAAAGAATGGTTGAACCCACAAGGAAGGTGAGTTTGAGAAAAATATTTCTAAAACATTTCAAAAATACCCCATTATATTCCTACAGACTACTATATATGTGGAAATCATGGGCGAACCCACATGGAAGGTGATTTTGACACAAATTTTTCAAAAAACATTTCAAAAAGACCCCACAGTTATCAGATGTGGGGAAAATTTCTATATATAATTTTATATTTTTAATTTTTAAATTTTTTACTTTTTTTTAATGCTGAACCAAGTGACACAACATTTAAACCTTTTGATCTAAACTAAGATGAAGTAGGAAATAATGAACAAAAAATATAGAATGCTGATAAATGAATAACCAAGTGAAATTCTCCTAGTGAAAAAAAATATTCAACTAGTTTTATTGGTATTCCATTTCACAAAAATGATTACAACCATGTACACTAAAAAAGAGGGACTTATTTCCCTCACCAGAAGATAAGAAACAAAGTTCATTCAATCCTTGTGTTAGCTACTCCAAGAAAGGTTTGACTGATGCATTTTTAACTAAAAAGTACAATAGAATATACTTTCCATTTGTTTTGATGATTTCATTTTGATTTAAATGTTTTATAAATTATATCCTCAATAAAAATCCCCATATGATTCTGTAGTTTTGAAATTGATTACAAGTTGAATGATGTAGCTGAATGTAGATAGTTTTGATCTCGCAGATCGATTTAGAACACACGAACATGACAATGTGGAAAAGGTAGAAAGGTAAACAGTTGAAGTAGTAATTCCCCAAACTCGAAGATTTAGTCAACAATCATGTTATTTATCATTATGAAAATTTTAAACATACTAAAACATTATAAAAATACTCAAACATGAGGGTACATGAACTCCCCAAATGATGTTCTGCACCTGAGCTCCTTCGACTCCATGGGTGTCCATATGAACTCTCTCTTCGGATGAGAGATGAGCTATTGTAAAATGAATGTCTCAGAGAGAATGATTTCACCACTCGAATGTGTGTCTCTTTAAAATCACTGCTTGTTATGCTTTTAAATTCGTGGCCATTTGTGGCTCATCACCATAGCCTTCCAGCGACTTGGGCTGGCTCCTCACGTTCACATGATACATGTGCGTTTTTCAGTCAAACCCATGTTGTTTAATCTTTACCCTTATAACTAACTCAGGTAATTACGTTGTGTGAACCTGGATGGGATTTCATTACTTGAATGAACCTGCAAAGCAAAGATAAATCAAAATAGGTAAAAAAAGAAGGAAATAAATAAATAAATATTAAATAGTTAAAGTTATTAGTTTATTTAAACAGCCTCAAAATATTTAATAACGTAATAATTTATTAAGTTATTGGTTTTTATTAATTAATGTTATTAATGTTAATTATAATGTTTATTATTATTTTTAAAATTATATTATTTACTATTTAAGTTAATTAGAATAGTTTATGCAAATTTTATTTATGAATTATTATTAATACTTATTTTGTTGATAAATATTATTATTAAATAAATATTAAGTTATTTAAATTTAATATAGAAGTTATTATTAATTAATTTAGTTTAAATAAAGTTTTATTATTAATATTGTATTATTAAAATTAATTATCTTATATTTATTATATAAATATAATTATAAATTTTTACTATTTTTATTTAGTTATTTTTAATTTAGTTTTTAATTTAGTATTATTTGATATTATTATTATTCATACATAGGTTCTTATTTCTCCCCCCAAATCAGCGCAATAGGGGGGGGGGGGGTTCTTGTTTCTTCTTAAGAAAGATTCAACAATGATAGGAGGGTCAGATCCTCTCCCAACTATTCATTCGATGGTGAGGACATGGAACAACCACTGCCTATTCCACTTCTACCTTCAGCGTGACTGACTCCAATGGCAGGAAGACACATCTCCCTTACTCATAGCTCATTCCTTCTTGAGATGGTGAATTTGTGGATTCCATTTGTAGTGGCTTCTCTGGGAAGTTCCTCAATCTTTATTCCCCTAGTATATCGAAATAAATGCTTCCTCTTTAGCATCATGGACTCCCACAACTGTGACCTAGATCCAGCGGTCATTGGCCTTGGCTCGTCTCGAGCTCGGGTGGTGCAGAAAACATCTATCAGGGTTCTTCAAATCATATCCACATTCAGACATGGAATTGAGGTGAGGAATTTTTTTAGTGGTCTTAATCTGGTTAATGTCTGATTTTTTATTGTATATTAATGTATTTTTAAATTTTCTAGTTTTCTTTTGTGATGGGAGTGGTGATGTTGAAAGGGAAATAGTTTACTACTATAGTGAGTCATGGTTTAGAAGAGATGTGGCGATGGATCATTGAGTCAAGGGAAGAATTTGTAGCTAGGTTGGTATGATGATATGGAACAACATCAGTGTTCGTGTGAAATATTTGAATATGTGACTTGATGAGTGGGTATGAGATGAGCTACCGGTGTAGATCAGTAGGAAGGAAGAAAACAAGAGGGTTCTAGTGTGTGGAATGGAGGAAAAGCATAAGCCTGAGGAAATTTATAAGCCATCAGTGTGGGGAAGAAGGAAGAGACCGACGCTGGAGGAAGCCTCAGTGTGTGAGGGAAGAAGAATGACTATCAGTGGTAGAATAACAAGGAGACTGTCAGTGAGATGAGAAACTGATGATGAGTAGGAGTCAGAATGAGGAAAGAGAGATACAAAAAACAGGACGGTGTGAAGAAGGTGTTAGTGTTACTATCTTGGGGACATTTAGTATCAAGACAGGAGTGTTGTTCCACCGATGCGGGATGGTGATTTATGAGACACTGATTGAAGAAACACTTGTTGGTGAGACGTCTCACTAATAGTATATAATTTGGTGGACTCTGACAAAAATTTGTTTTCCTCATAACAAACATAAATTAATCTTATGTTAATTTAATTAATTAATTAATCAATTAATTAATTATAATGAAATAAAATTTTTTAAACTAAAATAAAGGCAAAAAGCATAAAATAAGATGAAAATAGATTTAATAATACAAATTGATCAAAATAATAAAACAAAAAAAAAGGAATAATATTAATTTTGATAATTATTTATTTAGTCATAAAACCAAAAACAAAAATCCGAAAATACAATTAAAAACTCAAAAAAGATGACAATAAAAATTAAAACTACATTAGTAATTAAGTTAAAAATAAACAAAATATTACAGATTTAAATTATTAAATGTAAACTATTAAATTAGTTACACTAAATTAATATTTAACATAAATTGGAAATGTTAAAATCAAAATATTAAATATAATTTTTATTAAATTAATTAAATAATGTGATAGCAGGGAGTGAAAAATAAGTTGGTCGGTGACTCAATGAGTCACCAACATTACAAAGAGGTGGGGGTCATCGGTAACCTTTACTAACAACAGTTATTGACTGCACGTTAGTGAGACTGATCGAATAAAAATGAATTAAAATTTTTAGTGGATTAATAATACATAACAAATTTAAAAAATAAAAAAAATTAATTACTTAATTAACTAAAATAGGACATTAAATCAGAAACACATTATTTTATTAAATTAAAACATAAATTTTTAACTTATATTTTTTAACAGAATAATTAAACGTAATAATTAATAATGTTAACCTATTTTAATCAATCTAAATTAACAGATAAGATATTAAATTTTTAAAAAATAAACTATATAAATAAAAATAAAAAGAGACCAATTAATTAATTAATAATAATGTAAAATTAATAAATATGAAAGATAAAACTACTAAATTAATTTAATATTTATTAGACTATAAAAATAAAATAAAACTAAATTAATTATCTTAAAGGCTAAAAATACAATATTAATAATAAAAATTGATTAAATTAAAAATTTATTTATAAAAATGAAAAGGTGTTAACATTTAGTAAATAAAGTAAAACATATTAATAAAATCATTAAAAATTAAATAAAAGGATGTTGCAAAACTATGTAAAATAATGCCACATCAGCTCCCACTCTAGAACCACTCTAAGGTCCCACACTTTCCTCTCGATGACATCATAGTTGTCACACGAAGAGACCAGTTGATCCCTCAACCTTGTAGCATGGGATTCTCACTCCTGAAACTCTTATTATTAGGTGTCCACTAAATCACAAGCCCTCACCTCCTCGACCGTTAGATGATAAAATTCATCTGAAACATCTCAGAAGGTTGCCACCAAGTGATGGGAAGAATTGAATTTGGATAAGTTGTCCTCTCAGGAGGCACAGTCATCCTGAGAAATAATTATTGGGTAGATGAGGAGATGTAAGTGTTGATAATTAAAGCATCCAGAACCTAGTTCAGTGAATAATAACTGAAAATTTTCACCCTCTTCATCAAAATTAGCCATGGGTGTCTTCAGAGAATGAGCACATAATTAGCACCATACCTATTTTTTCACTGTCTGGTGCCTCTTCGTAGCACCGTCACCATGATCCAACCCCAACACAACGTGTTTGTAAGTAATAAGAGTCATCACAGGAGGGGGTAGGGACCTAACATAGGTCCTCCTAGATGGGGGAAAATATTTTCCCTCATATGGCCCAGCCACAGGAGTCATATGCGAAGGACTAACCACATCTTCTGAGGTGTTTGGTGATACTTGACTAGTGCCAGCCACATTAAGGTTGAAACTCATGGACGATTGTTGCCTATAGACTAGTCAATGATCCGGTGCTTTGCTAATGTGTATAGTAGCACTCGGGTTGAATCTACGACGATGATACTTTGTAATAGTCGTTTTATTAGTTGATTGTATTCTGATTGGGGGGTTCGTTTTCAGATCATAAATGAAGTGATTAATGACTGGTGTTTGATTTAAAAATTTGATAAATATTGGGGTGAGTTCATTTTTAGGGAGTTATTCTTGTGATATCCTAGAGCTTTTCTTTATATTGTAGTAAATTTAACAACTATTTCGCAAGATAATGTTGATTGGAATTACTAAGTGTTAAGGCTTTAATCCAAGCCTTAACTTAACATAGTGTTCTAATATCAACCAGTTCTTGTTGATGGTTGTGTATTTATGGTTCCAATAATCCATGTAAACCACACTTTAAACAAAACAAGTCATTAATCCATGACATGTTAAGTCCAAAAGAAATTTTTTTTATTAAAGAATATTCATCAAGAAAATACTCTCAATAACTTAACATCCCTAAATTTTGACTCACCCCAATAATATATTAATAGATACACTGATATTAATATTAATCTGGTTTATATATTTATGACGATTCATTAACAAGATGATAAAAATAAAGGGATTAGAAAAGATTGGTACATTGAACACACACACACAAACAATGATGAGAATTAAAAAAATGGAACTTCGATTAAATGAGGAAGAAAAATAAGGGAAGGGAATAAGACTGTATTTAAACTATTTTAAGAACATTAATATTAAACTACAGATGGTGGATGAGAATAAGAGATATTAAAGAAGAAACATGCATTAATATAGAATTACAAAAAACAAACATACAAGATTAAAAACGAAGAACAACACAAAAGTGAAATGAAACAATGAGAGGAGGAAGGGTATCTGAAGTGAAAACATGGATATGTAAAGTCCTCCCAATACTTTTTCAAGGACTTGGTCGTGCCAATATGTGCTCCTCTCTTCTGAAATGCCAACCCCTTTGAAGGAGAGGAGGGGGATGTATTTTTAGCCCAAGGAAGTGGACTATTTGCATTCCCAATCTGTCCCTCCACTTCTCTCGATGATTTCTACAATACGAAAACCGAATATCTAGTAATATCCTTCTTAAAAGGTTTATATAATAATGTTTTATGACTACTATCAAAATTTGGAGGCATTTGGACCTATCGAGCGAAAGTTATGGCCGGTTCATTAAACAATTTTAATCTGTCCATTTTAATCCAGTCTTTTTGAAGTCCAAAATGTGGAAGGGTTTTTTAATAGGAAGATGCCTTCAAAATCAAATGATTTAATCAATGAAGTCATCCACCTATATTACATATTTCACACTGCAACATATCAGATTTATTTTAGGATTACATCATCATATATGTCATGAATAGTGTCTAGGTTTTAATACCCGGCCAGAATGGTGGGATAGACCTCAAGTCATTAGTTGGGCTCCTTGTTCTTGTAGTTGGACCTTCAAATTTTTATTCGTGATTACTTTGGCTAGTATAGAACAAATGGGAGAGTTTCATAAAATTTGGGCATCAGGATTTAGACCAATAACTCAATCATCATTTATGGTCCAATTTCATCACAAATTCATTAGGTCGTCTTGTGTTGACCATATGAGCCTTCAAATGGTAGAATTGGCCCTTGATTCCATCTAATAATATGTGAGAAATTGAATAAGTAATCCTAAAAAATAATAACCACACAATTTGAATCCGTATGGTGAGAGTTATAAATAAAATAGTAAACTTACTCAATTGGACTACTTCTAAAAATTCTCAAAAATTATACTTAGTATTAAAACATTAATATTTCACACAAATTATGCACATTTCATATAAAATAAGTAATGAGAGTATATAATAAGTCATGAAAATATTAATAACATTAACTCCTCCACACTTATACTTGTTAATGTCCTCATGAGAAACAATGATAAAAACATAACAAAATCATTTTCACTCACCAATAAAAAGTATAATTTTGTTTTCTCCAATCAGGGGAGGTTTAGACTATTTCACTCATCCATTTTGAATCTCAGCACAAGTTGTTACAGAAACAATGTTCCAAAACTAATTAATTTTTTCATGCTCAAATTTAGAAATGGAAAAGTTGGACACTCAAAACTCACACCTCTCAAGATGATAAAATTAATTTGTGGAGGTGCACACCTTCACCAACCAAAAGTGAAAATCTTAGAGTTTGATAGAGCTCTCAGCTTCCAATCCCTATCAAAAGTTCAAATGAATCAAGAGGTCTTTTTAAAAGGTTTTTCTATGGCTATGAGATGGTAGGAATATAATGTCCAAGAGAGAGAAGAATAGGGGTAAAAATCAACATTGAAAAATAAATGCACATTGTTTTTGAAATAAAACATGGAAGGAAATGAAAAAATATATTTACAAGGGAATGATTGTGTGAAGAAAGACACAATAGAGGATGAAAATTTGAAGGGGATGAGAAGATGCAATATTTATAAACCACAAAACTTCTCCCAATTACATAATAATATAATGCAAGTGTTCTTTTTTTTTCCTAAAGTTAAACTTGAAAAAGATATCACACTCATATCTCAACCCATGATTGATCTCCACACGAAACTAATTGTAATAGTTATAACAAGATCAAAGGTTGAGGAAGAGTGATTTTTGACCTACCCAATAAACAACCTAATTTGTTTTTAATATTTTTGGATTTTTTTAAATTTTTTTGAACACTTGTCAATAACATTTACAAAATTACATAAATGAAAGTATATTACATTCCCCAAAACACACTGAATGAAAACCTCACCCCCACACTGAAATGGATGCTTGCCATCAAGCATATGATAACATGGTGAAATCAACAAAGGGTACTCAAAATGAAATCCATCCCCCCAACACATAAATTTCAAAAAAAAATTATACAATGAAAATCCATGTTGATATTGGGTGGGAAAACGTATTGGGATTATAATGTGGCTATCACAGAAAAAGTTTTCATAGGCTCAATGGGGATTTCAAAAGGAGTATTAATGTAAGGGAAATGGGAGCCTATTTGGATATTGTGATTCTCATGTGGTTCAGAAAATGCCTCTATCATATTAATGCACACTAAATTAGGAAATTGAGCTTGAAGGTCCACAAACACAAGACTCAAAAATCGGGGTGAAAACACACATTTCTAAAATATTTCCATAGGTAGCCCTGGCATGAAATCCAATGTTGGTTCTCTTGTTTGGGTAAAATCATTTTACAAATCAATAACTAAGAATTCAAAATGTATTATTCTTGACTCAAAATTCTTTATCCAAATATATAATGAAAACACAAAATTATTGAGATGAAACCTTGTATTTTGACTCCCCAAAATGGTTAGACATGATTTGAAAATTTAAGGTGACTAAGTATGATTCTTTTGTTTTTTTTTTTCATTTTTTATTATTTTTTTAGTCTTTTTAGTGTTCTTTAAAATACACACCCACACAAAATAGAAAGATAAAAATAAAGGGTTTGATGAAGAAATTGGTAAAAATGAAACAGATAGGAATAAAAATAAAGAGTGAGAGAGAGTAAGAGATAAAGAGAGTTAGAGGGAAAGAGGTGCCCCCTGGGTTGGATTTGGCGGGTTGCCATCTCTATCTAGTGTTGGGTCGACAACAGATGTTGGGGATCTGATGGAAGTTGATGGTGATCCAAGATTGTGCATCCTCTCATGGTGATGCTTTAACCGATTTCCATTAACTGTGAATGTCCTTTTGGAAGAGGGGTCTTGGACATGTACTGCACCAAATGGGTAAACATTAGTAATAAAAAAAGGACCTTACCAGCAAGAATTAAACTTACCCGGGTAAAACTGAAATCAAGAATTGAAGAGAATTACCTTTTCACCTTCATGAAATACCATTCTCAGGATGTATTTATCATGTATTGCATTAGATTTTCATTGTAGAGATTATAATTCTCATAATAATCAAGTCAAAGCACCTCTAGTTCAACCAATTGAAACAATCTTTCTTCACCGGATTTTTCAAGATCAAAATTACAAGTCTTCGCTGCCTAAAAAGACTTATGTTGGATTTCCACTCGTAGATGACATGCTTTACCAAAAACTATCCTAAATGGAGACATCCCAATGGGTGTTTTATAGTAAGTTCAATAAGCCCAAAGTGCTTCACCATGCCTTTCAGGCCAGTCTTTTCTGATGGGTTTTACTATTCTCTCAAGAACTATTTTCACTTCTATATTAGAATGGTCATCCATTCCATTTGTTTGGGGGTGATATGCAGTATAAGTTTTATATACAACCCCATTAATTTTCAAAAGATATTCCATGGTTCTATTACAAAAATGGGTTCCTAAGTCACTTATCAAGGCACATGGTGTGCCAAATCGGTGGAATATGTGTGTCTTTATGAACTAATTAACAGTATGTGAATCGTCCTTTCTAGTGAGTTTTGCCTCGACCCACCTACAAACATAATCAACCGCAAGAAGGATGTATGAGAATCCATTGGATGGTGGAAATGGTCCCATGAAATCGATTTCCCAAACATCGAAGATCTCATAGAAAATTAATGGTTTTTGGGGCATTTCATTTCTCATTGAAATTGATCCAAACTTTTGGAAAGTGGGACATGATTGAAAAACTCAAGTGAGTCCTTAAAGAATAAAGGCTAGAAGAATTCAGAGTCTAGGACCTTTCAAGAAGTCCTTTGTGGTCCAAAGTGTCCACCTCCGGGAAGTGAGTGATAGAATTCTAAGATGTAGGAATGTTCATCTTCATCAACACATCTCCTAATTACCATGTCTACCCCAGTTTTCCAAAGATTATTTTCTTCCCAAAAATTATATTTTGAATCACTTTTAAACTTCATTTTTTATTATTTTGAAAAATATTCAGGAAAAAAAACCAAAAACCATGTAATTTACTATTGTGGCATACCATGGTAACTTTGGAGAAAGAGATGAAATGTGCTCAGTGGGGAATTCAGGATCAATGATTTCGGAATGAGAAGAATTAGAAATTCCACTCAAGTGATTACCCACAGGGTTTTATTTTCCTGTTCTATCCTTTATTTCAATGTAAAAAACTTGTAGTATTAGGATCCATATTATTATCCTTGGTTGTGAATCACTTTTCTTGAGTAAGAACTTTGTAGTAGAATGGTCTGTGAAGATGATGATTTTGGAACAAAAAAGATAGGGCCTGAATTTATGTAAGGAAAAAACCAATGCTAGATGTTCCTTTTCAGTGACAGTGTAGTGAGATTGAGTTTCAACCAATGTTTTTGAGGAATAATAAATGAAATGAGGAATATTTTATCTTATATGACCAAGAACATCCCCAACAGCTCAACCAGAAGCATCACACATCAACTCAAAAGCTATGGACCAATATAGGGGTTAGATTATTGGGGCAGATGTTAGAGCTGTTTTGAGTTCAACAAAGTATCTATTTCAAACCTCAACGAAATGGAAAGGGACATCATTTTAGAGAAACCAAGGGAGTGGGAGGGAAATTTTACTGATGTTATGGATGAATCGTAGATAGAAACCATCATGACCGAGGAATGAACAGATGTCTCGAATAGAGTTGGGTTTAGGAAGTGAATGGATCACTTCAATTTTGGTAGGATCAACTTCAATACCCTCTTTTGAAACTATGTACCTTATAACAATCCCATTATCAACCATGAAGTGATATTTTTCAAAATTTAGCACAAGGATACACATGAAACACTTTTGGAGGACTAGAGAGAGTGAATTCAAATAAGATTCAAATGACTCACCATAAATTGTGAAGTTGTCCATGAAGACTTCCATGCAGTGTCCAATGAATTCTGGAATGATACTCATTATACACCTCAAGAATGTTGCTGGAGCATTGAAAATTCCAAAATGCATTCTTCTATATGCATATGTTCCAAAGGGGCATGTGAAAGTAGTCTTTTCATAGTCCTGAGGTGTGATTGGGATTTGGAAGTAGCCGATGTATCCATGAAGAAAGCAATATTGTGACTTTACGACTAATCGTTCCAGCATTTGATCAAGGAATGGAAGAGGGTAGTGATCTTTTCTTGTTTCAACATTCAATTTCCTATAGTCGATGCACACATGCCATTTGTTCTGCACTCGAGTTGTAAATACCCTTCCATGTTCATTTGTGACAATAGTTATCCCACCCTTCAGAAGTAAAACATGAATTAGACTAACCCATTCACTATCATAAATTGGGTTGACAATACCAGCTTGAAGAATCTTGGTGATCTCTTCCCTAACTACCTCAAGTATGAGTGGATTGCATCTTCTTTGTGGTTGTCTAATTGGTTTGGATGATTCATCAAGATGGATGTGATGCATGCAAAGGGTATGGTTGATTCCTGGTATGTCATATAGGGTCCACCCTAAGGCCTTTTTGTTTTCCTCTAACACTTGAACAAGTTTGGACTCCTCATTTTCGGTAAGTGATGAAGAGATAATGATAGGATTAGAGTGATCATGGAAGAGGAATGCATATTTTAGGTGTTTTGTAAGAGGATTTAGATTAGTCTCATCTTTCATTTGGGGGTTAGAAAACCCAGGAATGGAGGAGGGGACTTCATTTGCTTCATATTTATTCTTCTTAATACTTTCCAAGGTAGAGCAGTAGAGATCAGAGTTGATGTGGGATTCAAGAAATTTTTCAAGTTCCTCTAGATTTATGGATTCTATGAATGAGAGGTCCACATAAAAACCACCGTTTATGACTTGGTTAATCATGGTGTAGATTTTACCAGATATTTTGTCATTAGAGATTGATGAACTTGGTGGATTGGGGTTCGATTGACTCTTAGAAGTGTCCTTAGAAGCATGGATTGAGAATTCAGAGTGATCCTCAGATGGGTATCTCATGGCTTGGGAAATGTTGAACTTGACCAGTTGGTCACCGAATTCCAAGGATAAAATTCCTGAATGGAAATCAATCATGGTTACTGCAGTCATGAAGAATGGTCTTCCTAGAATTATTTGATATTGAGAAGAGGTAGTCTCACCTTCCATGTCAAGGATATAGAAATCAGCAGGGAAGGTAAGATCATTGACTTGGACAAGGAAATCCTCAATTATACCCTTAGGAATAGTTGTTCTTCGATTGGCCAATTGAATGACAACACTCGTTGGATTTAAGGGACCTAGACCAAGGTTGGATAATATGGATTTGATAATGACATTAATTGATGCTCATAGGTCTATGAGTGCATCATCAAATTTGGAACGTCTAATTTGGAATGGAACCATAATGGTCCCTGGATATTTCTAATTTATGGGAATAAACTACTGGGTGCAAACATTTTCTAAGGTCCTAATTTTCCTCTTGTGGTTACACAAATCCTTGAGAAACTTGGCATACTTAGGAATTTGTTTTATGGCATCTAAGAGGGGAATGTTGACTTCAACACGTCTAAACATGTCAAGCATTTCAGGATCGTGTTTAAATGACTTATTTATCATTGAAATGACTTGAGGAAAAGGAATTGGGTTCTTAAGTGGAATTGAAGGAGGTGAGGGAATGGTTTCAGGTTCCTTTTCTAGTTTATTTTTCTTTTCATTTTCTAGGTCAACATTTAGAGGTGGTTTATATGACTTATCTTGAGGTATAACAATTATATTTCCTGATCTATTTGAAATTTCACTTACATTACCCTTGGGGTAGGTTAATGGTTGAGCTTGAAGTTGGGAAGAATTGGATGGTTGCTGCTAACTACGGTGGGATGCAAGTTGACCGATTTGGGTTTCAATGTTCTTGAGGCTAGAATAGGTGAATGAGGAATGATCTTCCACTGCACTTTCCCATGGGTTATTGGATGAAGAGGCTTTTCCCATATTATAATTACCTAGATTTTGGTTCTTTGGAAATCGATTGTATTGGTTTTGGAATTGGGAAGGCTCACTAGAATAATGGAATCCAGGAGGAGGATTATTCCTTTGAGGTTGAGGAATAAAAGGATAAGGTTGTTGGAAATTACCAACACCTTGACCATATTGAAACTGGTTTGGGTTTTGAGGATGCAATTGAGGGGGATGAGAGATGGGATTACCATACCTCAGGCCTTGGTTATAGGAATACGAGAATGGATCAGAGTGAGGTTGGTTGATGTTTCTAACAAACTAACCTGATAGTTGAGGGTTGGTGTTCCACTGAGCATATGTTTCATTGAGATCCATCGGTCCAGATGAATCAGATTGATCCTCTTAAAGTTGTGGACATGTGTCAGTTGGATGAGATGAAGAGTTTCAGATTCCACCGTTTTTTACAGGTCTAGGAAACATTGATTGCAGAGAAGATGAGGTTGGGTATTTCGTAGCCACTACTAGTTGTCGCACAAGACCTGTAAGTTCAATTATCCACTCGGTCATATTTTTTGGCTCAATTGATTGATTATCTTGGGCTTTTTTGACTTGAGCATGTGCTTGAGTATGAAATTGTTGTGTGTTTGTAGCCATGTTACTTATGAGATCTCTTGCAGCTGCATGATTTTTATCAACAAGAGAACCGCCACTTGTGGCATCAATGAGAGTTCTCTCTGTTGATTCAATAAGTTTTTCCTTATGACTTTTCCATTCCTTCTTGTTTTGAAAATCACAAACACCTTATACTTAAGCAAATCTATATTTTAATTCCATAAGGAAGATTTCCTTACTTGGGGAAATTTACCCTAATATAGTTTTCCTTACACATTTCAATATTTTTTCTTTAGTTTAAAAATCGGATTCATATCAAAACCTAGGAATCACATAATGATTAGATATGAAGCATTTTGTTTTAGAAACCGAATTCTCGATACGAACTCTAATAAAGTTTCACTCCGAATTCTGGATACAAACTCTAATAAAGTTCCACTCCGAATTATGGATACAAAATTTTATTAGTTCGACTCCGAACTTTTATTAGTTCGACTCTGTAATTTTATTAGTTTGACTCTAAACTTTTATGAGTTCGACTCCAAAATTTTATTAGTTTGACTCCGAACTTTTATTAGTTTGACTCTGAACTTTTATTTAGTTTGATTCAGATGTTTTATTAGTTCGACAACAAAATTTTATTTAGTTCGACTTCGAGCTTTTATTTAGTTCGACTCCGAACTTCTACAAGTTTGACTCTGAACTCTGTAGGTTCAGATTCTGAACTCCGGTGAAACCAGACTCCAAATTTCCTTATAAATTCAGACTCCAGATTTCCACTGAATTCAGGTTCTGAATTTCTATAAAATAGAATCCGAATATCATTTCATTATAGACTACAAATTCAATTCTGGTTAAACTCCGAACTTTTATTTGCTTATATTCTGAGTTTTAGTTTTGCTTATGCTTATACTCGTTTCCTTACAAAATGATTTCGTGCCCTCAGGTACACATACTTTTTTATAAAACGATGTTATCCATTCTGTTTCTAATTAACCATTGGTTGAGTTACATGTGTACATGTCCCTCCCAATTTTAAGGAAAATATGACTGTTGGAGGAGGAAGCCGACCGTTGGAATTACGCCTATAAATAGGAGCACATTTGAAAATATCCATACTGATATTCGACACAACTTTGACACTGATGTTGGACTATGTGCTGTCGACGTGATTTCTAGAGAGATAGGCTCTTAACAACTCTCAATATTCATGCAAAAAGTTTGAACAGCTTGTTCAGACTTTGCCTTGTGCAGACTTGCTTCGTGCGACTCCGAATGTTAGTGATTACATTCGAGGGCTTCCGGGGATAGGATGATAGAGGTTCCAACTCCTTGAAGTTGAGGTATTCCTTGCTATGGAATACAGAGGTACCAACTACCTTGAAGTTGAGGCCTTGCGTGGATAGCAAGACAAGGACTGCGATCTTCATATCGAGGGCTTACCCGGGTGTGGGTAAGACAGACTTTCTTGAAAGAATAAATCAAGGTACATTTTTCCAAGGTTTCTGGATACCCTTTTCTTTGGGTTAAAATATTTATATCTTGTTATTTGTTTTTGTTACAAGTTTTTCCGCTGCATTTTGTATTGTAAGGAAAGTATAACCTTCTTATATTTCCTTACACTTGTACTATGATTCATTTAGATTCTATACACATTAAGGTAGAATCTCATATTGTAAACTTTAGTTAAGTTTCATATTTCTGGATCCATCTTCTCAGAATCATATTTCCGGAACCGGTTTTTTGGAATCGCTTTGAAGATTTAAGCAAGTATATAGAACTAGAAGTTTATAGCTTCATACCTTGTTCCAATTCTCCAATTGGTGTAAGAGGTGTTGTGAATTTTCTTAGTTTAACTTTGTTAAACTTAGATCTTTCCTTTTTTAAGGAAATTTTAAAGTTTAAAATTCACCCCCCTCTTGTATATTGAGCATCTACATCGTTATTTCGATCCTACAATTGGTATCAAAGCAGGTTAACTCAAATCCCAAGGGTTAGTTCAATCTAATTTAATCTCAAAATTAAATTTAGAAGAGAATTTTTATCATTCTTTCTCGGAATAGATTTTTCAGATTCACTTTTTCAGACATATAAAGTTCAGATTCATCTTTTGCTTACATCTACTAAACTTCTATAATTTAGTTGAATATAATTTTCTAGAGCATACTATTTTTCGAATTCATATATTTTTTGTCATTAAGAACTCTTGTTTCTATAATGTTTTTGTGCCAAAAAGTTATTTTAAGGATGGAATGTTTAAACATTGGATCCATAGAAAATCTAAATCCTACAAGACCTCTTATTTTTGACAGGAATGACTATGAATATTGGAGAGATAGGATGGAGACTTTCATTTTCAACACTGGTGTTGAAAATCTCGTTATTCTTACTGGTGGATATCAAATTCCTGATAAGGAAGTTAGCACCTTTACAAATCAATAGAAGCATGATTATCAATTGCATTACAAGGTACACAATACTCTACTTTGTTCAATGAAAAGAAACATATATAGCGAAATTTCATCTTGTGAATCCACTAATTCTATATGGAAGAAACTCGAAGTTACTCACTATGGATTCGCCATAGTAATTGAGACAAGAAGAGCTATGTTGAGAGCTGAGTATCATGGTTTCAATTTTCCTTATGGAGAACCTATAAGAAAAGTACAAAAAATATTTATGACAATTGTGAATAGATTAAAATGCATGGGAGAAAAAGGTTTGGATTATGAGGCTCTTGTAGACAAGCTCATTGATATTATGTAAAATGAGTGGGAGTCCAAGAGGATAGCCATTGATGAAAATAGAAAAGTCACTCAAATCTCCTTAGATGAGCTGTTTTTAACTCTTCTTCAGTATGAAATGAGAATGAAGGTGGATGCTGGAAATATCAAGAAGAAGAATGGGAATGGAGGAGTTACTTTTACAACCACTTTGAAACACATGAAAGCCAAGACCCCAGAAAGAGTAACTAGATCGATGACTAAGAAAGATGTTATTCAGATAGATTCTAGTGACACAGAAAAATCATAGAATGAGTTAGCTAATCTTGCTCGGAGAATGAACAAGATTATTGCTCAAAAGAATTATCAAAATAAGTATAAGAAGAAATACTATAGAGATGGGAAAGATGGAGAAATCACATGTTATGAATGTAAAAGAACATGCCACAACAGACCCGATTTCCCTTTGTTGAAAATGAAAGAAAAAAAGGAATGAAATTCATAAAGGAATAAGAAGAAGTTTTTTCGATCAAAGCACAAGAAAAGTCTTAAAGATAATGATACTTGAAGTGATAGCTATGGAGATTCTTCTGAAAGTGAATCTTCTAAATATGATTCATCAGCTAAAAAGAATATGGGATTCATTACTAATACTTATTTTCCAGATACATATCTTATGGCCAAGGTACACTCTGCCGAGGCTTTAACAAATTTATCTCTTGATAATAATTCCTATTCTAAAAAAGTACTTCTAATGAAGATACTTCATCCTCAGAAAATGAATAACCTACATATGAAGAAGTATCTAGATTTTCCAAGTTACTTGAAGCAAAAAATTGTAAAATCTCTAAAAAGTTAGACAAGCCAATACCAGGGAAGAAGTTCTTACAAAAGAGATTTCAGATCTTTCTAGAGATCTTAAATATAAAGATGAGTTTTTAGAAAAACTTTTTAAAGACCTTGAGAAAGAAAATTCTGATAAATAAGAACTTTCTAAAGATCTTAATAATGCTATTTTAAAGATAAAAATCTTTTAGGAAAAACCTAACTCTAAGGAAATGATTCCTGAGGATAGGAATTTAGTCATTAGACGGAAATCCGAAATTTTTTCCCTTAAGAACCTCCTTGCAAAATTTACCTCTGGGAAGGAAAATTTTGACAAGATGTGTTTTCAAATTAAACCTAAAGGAAACACTACTGGAGTAGGTTATACTCACAAAAAACTAGTTTTCAAAAACAACTATTTATTCCTTATAAAGACCCTTTCTACACTAAGTGTCAAAGTGGTGGGCATTAGAAGAAAAAATGTTCTTTGAATAGAGTTCAGTCTCTTGTGTTTCATACAAAATATTTCTCTAAACAAATGTGGATACCCAAAATTTTGTTATCTGAAAATCTTGGATCCAAACAAGTTGGGATTCCTAAAGCCAATTTTTTTTTTCTATTTTCAGGAATATAAAGGATGTACCAACAACAACACTTGGTACATAGATATTGGATGTTCCCAGCATATGACTGGTAAAAAGAACTATTTTGAAAAGATTATCAAGATAAAAGGAGGAAAAGTAACTTTTAGACATAATGCTTAGGGAGAAATTATTGGTATATGTAACATTGTTCTTCTTGGTAAAACATTGATTTCAAATGTTTTGTTTGTAAAGGATCTTCAGCACAACCTCATTAGCATAAGTCAGTTATGTGATGAAGGATACCTTATGAATTTTAGGAATGATAAATGCTTAGTTCACAATTCCAAGGAAGAAAAAAAGAGATATTATTCTTCAGTTTATCAAAATGCAAGATCAACTTGATGACACTTTCACAAAATCTTTACCTTCAGATAGATTTGAATACATTAAACAAAAGTTAGGAATGATAACCGTGAGGTAATCCTTCTTCATTAACTTGTTGTTGAACAATTTTCCTTACAGTAATAAATTCTTTTTCATAGGGGGAGTACATTTATTTGTTAGTGTAATAAAAAAAAAATTCGTAGTCACTTTTCAAACTTTCGTAACCAAAATTTTCGTAAAGAAAATTTTTGGAACTGAAATTTTCTTAATGAAAATTTTCAGAACTGAAATTTTCTTATTGAAAATTTTCGGAACTGAAATTTTCTTAATGAAAATTTTCAAAACTGAAATTTTCTTAATGAAAATTTTCAGAACTAAAATTTTCTAAATGAAAATTTTTGGAACTGAAATTTTAGTAATGGAAATTTTTGGAATTGAAATTTTCGTAAGTGATATTTTTGGAACTGAAATTTTCGTAATAAAAATTTTCGAAACTAAAATTTTCATAATAAAGTTTCCAGAACTGGAACATTTCGTACTGAGACTTTCGTACTCATACTTTTCGTACTAAGACTTTCGGACTCATACTCTCATACTGAAACTTTTATACTCATACTTTTCGTACTGAGACTTTCGTACTCATACTTTTCGTACTTAAACTTTTGTACAGATACTTTTCATACAGAGACTTTCGTACTCATACTTTTCGTACTGAGACTTTCATACTCATACTTTTCATAACGAAACTGTCGTACTCATACTTTTCGAATTGAGACTTTTGTACTCATACTTTTCGTACTGAAACTTTCGTACTTATACTTTTCGTACTCATACTTTCGTACTCATACTTTTCGTAATAGAGTTTTGGCACTCAAATTTTATTTTCAACTTTAAATTTTTTTGTAGTCAGTTTTTTCATAGTCAAATTTTCCTTCAAGAAGAATATCACCTATTACGAATAAAATTCCTGGAAAATCCGAAAGGTATAATTTCCTAACTTAAGTTTTTCTAGTCATATTTTTCTTGATGTGATTTTCCTATGAGCTTTAAAATTTTTCGAATTCTACTTTTCTTAAATCGGAATGTTTTTTCTAAAACTTCAAAAGATCAGATTCAAGTTTTCCTTGCGGGTATGTTCTCAACCATCAGATTAGATCAAAGGGTTTTTCAACCGTTAGATGGTTTTTTAAAGTCCAACGGTCAACTCCATCGCCTATATAAAGGGGACCCCGAGAGTCATCCCACATCGGTTTTTCAAAGCTTTCGCGTCTCGAAGCCCTCCCTCTCTTCTTAAGGCCCATTCCGATCTTTGTCAAAGCCGTTCCAAATCTTCCAGAACTCTTCATTCCGAATGTCTGTAGAGGCAACTTTCCAAGATATGTCTACCACAATGCCAAATTTAAAATGGAAAGTGTATAGTGAATGGTTGGCCCATCCAAACTTTTACAAGTATGATTCCATCATTTCTAAGAATATCAAGGTCAATAGTTGGGAAGATGTATGTTTATCTAAGCTTGGTGATCAGGATGTGGTCTATCCAGAGCAACTTGTTGAATTCTATGAATTAGAAAGCTTCTATGAAGAAGAGGGAAGAGAAATGTTTTCTTTCATGTCTTATGGTAAGACTTACAAACATACATACACCAAGGGAGAAAGCTTGGTGGGGATGGCATATGATGAAGAGGCTGAATTCTGCTCACATAAAATACCAGATGTTCAGGGTAGTTTTGTTAAGGTGAAGGCCTTGGAGGGTCTTAGGAATGATGATGTAATGACAGCCAAGACTGTTCATCTTTACTCTAATAATCAGATCCTTCAGTTATGGGTACGAGGTTTCTTGGTTCTGAGAAAGGTGACAAAGAGACCGTGATGAAAAGTGACATATATTTCTTAGACTTATTGTTGAATCTATGAAAAATAAATCTGATGAGGCATGTTCTTGTAACAATAAAGAACATCAAGGAAGGAAATCTGAGAGCTCAAATCACTATGTTCCCTGC
Organism: Viscum album; assembly: GCA_963277665.1. Lineage (NCBI taxonomy): Eukaryota > Viridiplantae > Streptophyta > Magnoliopsida > Santalales > Viscaceae > Viscum > Viscum album. Next base: position 734,587,817 of record OY728155.1, read on the forward strand.
CTTATTATCAAAGATGATAGTTCGGTGTCTCGATTCTTTCAATATTGCATGTAAGTATAAGGCTCAGAATTTCAAGGTTATGCTTGTTAGAGATGATACTTTGAAGAGGATGAATATGGACTATTCCAATGAAACAGGAGAGTTCTATAGTTTTCTAGAGGAAGATGCTGAAGCCAATCCGTAAATCGTGAAGAAGGCTGAGCCAGTAAAGAAAGTTCTTAAGAAGAGGAAGCTTAAGGAAGTGGTTGCTGAAGACAAATCTACCAAAGCTAAGGAAACCCAGTCTTCACCACCAAATCCAAAGAAACAAAAATCTTATCCAGATGAGGTGGCTTCTAGGTGGAGAGAAGACAAGGAGAAAACGAAAGTAGGGGATCCACAATTCGGATTGGACCCTACTGAGGCTAAGGCCTTAAGGGAAAGAGCTGCTGATGAGTTAGAAAAGAAATCTAAAGAAAAGAAGTTGATGAAAAACATGTCAGAAGCTGAGATTGTTCAATATCTTTTAAAATCAACTGAAATAGCCTCTGAGAAGATTCCCATTCCGGAATCCTTTGAGGTCCAACCATCTTTACCAGAAACTCGAGGAAAGAACTTCATCACTCCAGAAAAATATAAAGGTAAAGATGTAGTTGATGAAGTAGAAAAAAAGCTGGTAAAGAAGTAGAAGAAGAGGTTGTTGAAGAAGAAGAAGAAGGAAGTGATGATCTGGATGAATTGATGAAACAAGTAGAATATTATCATGAGAAGGTTGAATATGCAAAATTAGTCACCCCGGGAAAGGGAGTTGAGAATGAAACTTCCAAGGATGATGATAAGATAGAGGAAGAGAAGGAAAAAGTTTTGTATAATGAGGAAGAATTCTTTGATAAGCATTTTCTTAAAGAAGGGGAAGAAAAGGAGAAACCATATGAAGATCAGATTGTGCAACTATCAGAAAGTGAGGAAGACTCCCCAGATGATCAACCCATTCTAAAATTAGACAAAGGTAAGCAAGTGATTATGGATACACCAATAAAAGACATCATCGAGAAAAAATAAATTGCTGGTTCTTCTAAAAGGAAGTTGGTACATGTTGAGGAAGAGAAATCTCCAAGAAAGTTATCTGATTCGGAGTCATCAGAACATGGTCATGATTTTGTTATTGAATCATTGAAAAAGTTGGTGGACACCATTCTGATTTTTCCAACTATAGACTCTAGATGCCAGATGATGCAACATAGTTTGGATCAGAAGTCAGAATCCTTATCTATGTTGATGGATAAGTGTATAAATATTGTGGTCGATCATACAAATTTCCTTATCAGTTATGATGTGCACAGAAAATCTTGCAGAAAAATCACTTTTTGGTCCTAGAAAGTTGAAGAAGACATGGCTGAGTATGATAATTTTCAATATGAGGTAAAAGATGCATTTGACACCGAGGATAATAAGATTAAGAATCTTCAAGATGAGATGATTATTGAGCAGAGTTCTCGGATTCAACAAGTGAAGGAACTGAATGATAAGGCTAACTCCCTTGCTCCAAATTTTATAAGGGATAGAGATCTCTGGATTGGGCTTGAGAAAAGACTGGTAAAGCAAGATGAGCTAATGAAGATTGAAGAATAACCCATGAAGGCTCAGCCAGAAGCTTTGAAAGCTCAAGATTAAAGGATAAAAGCTTTGGAGAGGCAAGATGAGGAGTATCAAAGAGATTTGAAGAAAATAAAAACCTTGTTGAAGAAGCTTATTCTGAAAGAAAAGGAAGACAAGTAGACAAATCTGATCTTTTCATGTATTTGGTTTTCCTTGCAAAATTTTCTCATATCTAATGAAATATTTTGTTGGTTGTATCTTGTGTTGTTATATACTAATATTTTAGGTACTCTATTACTTTTCCATTCCCTTAAATTCTTTTTGAAAATCACAAATGGGGAGAAGAAAAAAGAACTACTCAAAAGGGGAGAAAGAAAAATTTAAAATGGAAAAGGAAAAATTTCTAAGTGAATATAACCTTAATGTAAGGGGGAGTTTCTCATTACGAATTTTTTCATTCTCATGATAATGAAAACTCCACTCCGGAAATTCATAATACAATCCTTAGAGTTTCAATGCCTAAGGGGGAGTTAGTTGTAGTAATCATCATTCATGAACAAAGGGAGATAAGTTTTAATTTCAAAGTCTAATGATAATTTTCAAATTCCTTATATTCTTTTTCGTAAGGATGTTTTTGCTTTCCAAAAAGGGGGAGATTGTTGAGTAAATAAGGTTTTCTTTAAGACTTTTCCATTCCTTCTTGCTTTGAAAATCACAAACAGCTTATACTTAAGAAAATCTATATTTTATTTCCGTAAGGAAAATTTACTTCCTTAAGGAGATTTACCCTAGTCTAGTTTTCCTTACACATTTCAATATTTTTTCTTGAGGGTAAAAATCGGATTCAAATCAAAACCTCAGAATCACATAATGATTAGATATGAAGAATTCTGTTTTAGAATCCGAATTCTAGATACGAACTCTAATAAAGTTCCACTCCGAATTCTGGATACGAACTCTAATAAAGTTCCACTCCGAATTCTGGATACGAACTTTTATTAGTTCGAATCTGAAATTTTATTAGTTTGACTCCAAACTTTTATTAGTTCGACTCCGAACTTTTATGAGTTAGAATCCGAACTTTTATTAGTTCGACTCCGAACATTTATTAGTTCAACTCCGAACTTTTATTTAGTTCGACTCTGAACTTTTATTAGTTCGACTCTGAACTTTTATTTAGTTCGACTCTGAAATTTTATTTAGTTCGACTCCGAACTTCAACAAGTTTGACTCTGAACACTTTAGGTTCATATTCTAAACTCTGGTGAAACCAGACTCCGAATTTCCTTAGAAATTCAGACTCAGGATTTCCACAGAATTCAGGTTCCGAATTCCTATAAACCAGAATACGAATATCATTTCATTATAGACTCTGAATTCAATTTTGGTTACACTCCTAACATTTATTTTCTTAAATTATGAATTTTAGTTTTTTTATTCTTAAACTCATTTCATTACAAAATGATGTCGTGCCTTCAGTTACACATAATTTTTTATAAGACAATGTCGTCTATTCTGTTTCAAATTAACCGTTGGTTGAGTTACACGTGTACAGGTCCCTAGGAATTTTAAAGAAAAATATGACCATTGGAGGAGGGAGATGACCGTTGGAATTACGCCTATAAATAAGAGCACATTTGAAAATCTACATACTGATCTTCGACAAAACTTTGACACTGATCGTGGACTAAGTGTTGTTGAAGTGATTTCTAGAGAGAGAGGCTCTTATCAACTCTCAAGCTTTGTGTAGAAAGTTTGAATAGCTTGTTCAATCATTGCCTTGTGCAGACTTGATTCGTGCGACTCCGAATGTTATTGATTACATTCGAGGGCTTTCGGGGATAGGAAGACATAGGTTCCAACTCCTTGAAGTTGAGGGCTTCCTTGCTGAGGAATAAAGAGGTACCAACTACCTTGAAGTTGAGGGCTTATGGGGATAGCAAGATAGAGACTCCGCTCTTTGTATCGAGGGCTTACCTAGGTGTGGATAATATAGACTTTCTTGAAAGTATAAATCAATGGACCTTTATCCATGGTTGTTGGATACCCTTCTCTTTGGGTTAAAAGATTTATATCTTGTAACTTGTTTTTGTTACAAGTTTTTCCGCTGCATTTTGTATTGTAGGGAAAGTATAACCAAATTATATTTCCTTACACTAGTACTCTAATTCATTTAGATTATATATGCATTAAGGTAGAATCTCATATTGTAAAATTTAGTTAAGTTTCATATTTCTGAATCCATCTTTTCAGAATCATATTTCTAGAACTGGTTTTTCAGAATCGCATTGCAGATTTAAGCAAGTATATAGAACTAGATGTTTATAGCTTCATACCTTGTTCCAATTATCAAATTGGTGTTAGATGTGTTGTGAATGTTTTTATTTTAACTTTGTTATACTTATATCTTTCCTTGTTTAAGGAATGTTTTAAAGTATTCAATTAACCCCTCATCTTGTATATTGAGCCTCTATATCGTTATTTCAATCCTACACTCTCCATATCCAATAACCCCTCATAGATATATTGGACCAAGAATTTAGGGATTTGGTGATGTGTGTAGGTTGAAATAAGATTTTTGAACCTCTCCCAGTAATCATGGAATTATTCACTTGGTAACTGATGGATAACACTTATTTCCTTTCAGATAGAAGCAGTACGAGAAGCAGGAAAGAATTCTCTAAGAAGAGTCGCTTAATTCCATTCCATGTGGTTATGGATCCATGAAGAAGGTAGTAGATCCATAAATTATTAGTGTTAGATAGGGAGAACGTTAATTCTTGGAGTTTGATTTGTTTCTCAAAAACCCCTTGAGTCTTCATGGTAGGGCACACCACTTGGAACTCTTTAAGGTGAAGATGTGGGTCCTCATCTGCTAGACTGTGGAAATGAGGGAGAAGATGAATCAATCACGATTTGAGTTAAAATTCAGCCTCTATGTTTGGATATCTAATACCAAGAGGTTGGTAATTCATATCAGGGGAAACAAGCACATTAAGTGTTTGTTACCTAGGATTGGCTATATCTAATTCAATTGGTTGGAAAAGGAATGGTTCATGAATTATTTGATTATCTCTTATGTTTCTCCTAAGTTGGTGAAGAGTTTTCTTAATTTAAGGGTCAAAAAATACGAGGGATTTTCTGGGAGGCTATGGGTCATTCAAAAAGATGTTGGAAGAATGAGGAATATGGTTTTTTTCTTTGTGATTTCTGTTTATATTTTTTATGAGAAAGGCGGGTTTTTTATTGTGTTTTGTTCAATTTTTTAAACATTGTTTTTTGGGTTTTTTATAATATCTAGAAACAAATGACTACATAAAGCACCATCCCCAGAAATGGCGCCATTTGAAACCCGTGGCCGATTGTCTCCTATCGACCAGTCATGGTTCTGGTTCTCTGCTAACGCGTTTAACAGCACTCAGGTCGAATCTTCGGTGATGATACTTTGTAAAAGTCGTTTATTTTTAGTTGATTGTATTCTGATTGGGGGGTTTGTTTTCAGATTATAAATGAAGTTATTAATTATTGGTGTTTTATTTAACAATTTGATAAATATTTGGGTGAGTTTAATTTCAGGGAGTTAAGATTTTGATATCCTGGAGTTTTTCTTTATATTGTAGTTAATTTAACTCCCACTTCGCAAGATAATGTTGATGGGAATTACTAAGTGTAAATGATTTAATCCCAGATTTAACTAAACATAGTGTTATAATCTCAATCAGATCTTGTTGATGGTAGTTTATATATGGTTCCAATAATCCATGGAAACCGCACATTAAACAAAACAAGTCATTAATCCATGACATGTTAAGTCCACCATACACAATGTTAAATTAAAGAACATTCATCGAGGAAATACTCTTTATCACTCAACATACCTAAATTTTTACTCACCCTAATAATATATTTACTCATCCATTGATATTAATATTAATCTGGTTTATATATTTATGATTATGAATTAACAAGAGAATAAAAAGAAAAGGGATTAGAAAAGAGTGGTACATTGAATCCACACACATGAACAATGATGAGAATTAAAAAAATGAAATTTCGATTAAATGAGGAAGCAAAATAAGGGAAGGGGATTCAACAGTATTTATATTATATTTAGAACATTAATATTAATCTACAAAAGGTGTATTAGAATAATAGATATTGAAGAAGATACATGCATTAAAATAGAATTACAAAAAACAAACATACAAGATTTCAAATGAAGAACAACACAAAAGTGAAAGGAAAAAAAGAGAGGAGGAAGGATATATCAAGTGAAAACATGAGTATTGAAGGTCCTCCCAATCCTGTGGAAAGGCTTTGGTTGTGCCGATATGTTCCCCTCTCTTTTTAAATGCCAACCCCTTTGAAACAGAGGAGGGGGTTGTATTTATAGACCAAGGAAGTGGACTATTTTCATTCCCAATATGTCCCTCCAATCGGCTCAATGATTTGGACAAACAGAGATCAGAATATCGAGAAATCTCTTTCTTAGGTGTTGTAGATAATACTGTTTTCTGACAACTCTAAAAATTTGGAGGCATTTTGACCTATGGATCCAATGTTATGGCCGGTTGATTAAACAATTTTAATATGTCCATTTCAATCCAGTCTTTTTGAAGTCCAACATGTGAAATAGTTCTTGAATAGAAATATGACTTCAAAAGCGAATGATTTCTTAAACAACATTAACCATATATATATAGTCTTCCTCAATGCAAAATCGTAGCTCGATTTGATTATTACATCATGAGATATGTCATGAATAGTGTTCGTATTTTAATTCCCGGCCAGAATGGTGGTATGGACTTCAAAGAATTATTTGGGCCCCATGATCTTGTAGTTATACCTCCATATTTTTATCTGTGATTCCAAAAAATAATATAGAACATATGGTGGAGTTTCATAAAATTTGGGCTTCCGAATTTAGACCAATAACTCAATCATCATTGATGGTCCAGTTTCATCACAAATTCTTTGGGTTTTCTTATATTGACCATATGAGCCTTTAAATGGCAGAATTGGCCCATGATTGATTCTAATGATATGTGAGGAAATAAATAATGAATCCTAAAAAACAAGAACCACAAAATTTTAATAAATAGGGGTAGTGTTATAGATAAAATAGTAAATAGACTCAATTGGCCTACTTCTATAAATGCTAAAAAATTATACTTAGTATTAAAACATTAACATTTCACACAAATTATTCAAATTCCATATAAAATATGTAAATGGAGTATATAATAAGTCATGAAAATATTAATAACATCAAAGGTCTTGGTCAGTAACTGTAGGATGGGAGAAGTCTTAATCACTCCCTGCTAAAATAGGTTATACCGATGAAGCTCCGCTCAGACGCTTCTGACTGTGAACTGAGCATATTCTTACCACTAGGGAAAGAAGAGGGGGTGTATCTGTCATGGATACTACTGAGAGATAAGTTGAAGGTGTATTTGTCACATTGTTCATAGTAGAAGAAATGTGTGGCATTTTCTTTTGGGAAAGGACAAGGTAGGAAATGGTTAAAGGTATCTGCACCCACCAAATTGGTTCTTTCATTATTTCGTCGGGTTAACAATCTACCCATAGTCGGACATATTCCAATGATAGGAATGTTGATTCTATAGTATTGGGGATGATAGAATCTGTACAAGCACCATATTTCATTATCATCAGTCATAATTAGTGAAGAACTACAGGGTGAGACTCTCCCCTTAATTGAATAGCCCGAAGCTGTGCAGTATGTTGAAGGCATCCAAATTTCATGGAAGACTAGTAGAGGAGGTATGGCTCAAAAATGACTACATGATCTATATGGGAAGTGACCATCTCTTCCTGATGTTTGATAAGGTAAGATCATTAATCCAAAGAATTGTCCCTATCACCTCTCAATGATTCGTGAGGGGTAGGAAGCTGTGATGACGAGAAAAGAGAAGCATCTTTCAATAGCCCAAATACATCAATAATTCGTAGAGTTTTAGGAAGAACAATGAAAATGTTGTGAGAGGTGGGCTGAAATTTGGAATGAGAAACCTTTGTCGTATGCCAATATTCATAACAGGAGAAGTGTTCTACCATCCAACCATATAGAAATTGAAACGGTCCACTAATATTGTGTGGGATCCTACCTTACGATATTTGTCCCAACAATTCATAAATCCAAGAGAGAGTGGGGAGAACCAAATTAATGGGTCGACTCTCTGCCAGCCTGGCTTTCATCATCAATGTATAGGCAAAAAAATTGGTATATACATCCTGGGATTGGAAAATCCATCCACTTAAAATTTTGAAATGAAACATGGTAGTCTATGAGTAGGTGATGTGTTTGGTAAAAAATCATATCCACATGTGGTATATTGTCCTGCTTCAAGGATTTCACATCATGACCTTAGAGACTTGGAAAATTGATAGGATGGATGTGTTCGGCCACAGATAACCCAAAGCTTGGGTCTATTGGCCGGAAAGAATAACCCTATCCAAGCTTCGAATTGGATAAGAGAGTAAGCCTAGAGGAAATGATAAAGTAATCCCTCTTCCATGACTAATAAACTCATTACCAAAGGGGACATGTGGTCAGTATCATTCCAGGTATTGGATCCTGGGAGAAACTCTTCATACATCACTCCATGGATAGGGAGTCCTCCAAGTTGGTATATATATCATAAGATGGTTCCCACCTCACCATTCAATAAGTGCAATGTATTGGTTTTTGAATACAAGTGGCTCCGCAATTGAAGAAGGATTTATCTTGTGGAGAAGACTGCAAACTAAAAAACGTAGGCTGCAAGATACTAGCCCACCATCTCCAACTAGTCGGGGGACTCCAAACAGGTCTGATGAACCTAGAACACACTTTCCCAATCATCATAGAAACATCCTCCGACCCACATATCCCACATGGTTCTCCACCCACTATTGGGATTTTTTAGGGAGATGTTGATAATGGATGGGTACTCTTAGCCGCTTAGTCTTGGGATTCCATTACGACCACCAGTGTTTCCATGAGTCCATACTAAGCCTCCTAGTATGCAGGTGTTCTATTGAATAGGAATGTTAATGACTTATTCTATGAGGGAAATGATGGTGTGGTCAATTCCATGTGGAGCCTCTAAGAGGATGAATGGAGTATCAGGGTGAGCCAATTACTGAGGAACATTTTCAGGAAGACTCAAGTTGTTAACTGGACAATATAAAGATAATAGATAAGCTAGGAGCTATGGAATCATGTATTTCAGTAATAATGTGTCCCAAGGAAAGATGTGGTCTCGAAGATGATCTTCACTACAAAAGCCACATCCCGCATATGGCATAGTGTGAATAAGGCACAACCAGAGTAATTCATGATATGCAGAAGTCACCTTACCCAGGTCTATTGTACAAGGTTAAATTTCATTATGTTCAACCATGGTACGCAAACCATCTGCAAGGCATTGACCCATCGATCTTTGGACGATGAACAGATGGGTTATCACTATGAACATAGGCCTTTATTGCGTTCAAGTTCAGAAATTGCGTACTAATGTTTATGTTTGGATTATTAATTTCTAATGTTTGGTTCAATGATCCATGTTCGGTATGCGGACATTCCATCCACATAGAATCCTCATATGTAGAATCTTAATTCTAGTCTTTATATTTCACAATGATGTTCTCGAAAAATAAAATTTGGTATACGGATTGAGGAATGGAAAGAACATTGGTTCATAGTATGTACAAAGAAATTCAAGAAAAAGATTTTTGAATAGAGCATGGTACACGAGAGAAGAGGAAATTAGGGAAGTCGAGATAACCTTTCTCCATGAGAAACAATAAAAGACATATGACATGGGCCCCTATATATAGGTGTGATCACCTCCTAACAAGTGAATCTGTTCTACTGCGAACCATTTAAGATTAGGACAATTTCTACATTAGAATAGTCTAATTTTCATTCAGAATAGACCAAATTCAAATGGGGGGCATTTGTAGTGTCTTGAAAATTATACCAATGGAAGAAAATACCAGCAAAATCACTTTGAATAAGGAAACAAGTATTCCTAAAAGTCTAGCAAGGTGAATGGACTCAAATGAAGTTGAAACATTCAGAAGATACAAGGTGGAATTTATGTTTTCAATGAAATTCATGTGGCCTGCATACCATCACTAAGAATTGTCCATGGACCGCCTTGATCATGAATGAATAGGTACACAGAATGATCTAAGAATCACTGACCCATGGAGCGATGACCAGCGTACAAGGCGTATTGTGAACTGCTTTGGCAAAAGACTCATGTGCGTGAAGTCCATCCACATACCATTCAGTGAACTCATCAATTCACGGATGAGGTGAACCAATAGGGTTCTATGAACCATTATCTCGAACCGAGGCCTCCACCAAAACCACATTGACCGAGTCTTCAGGGGGTCAAGATATCTCTTTATTGGCCTTCACAAATGGTGTCAAATGACCAATAGATACAATTTACCCAATTACCTATAGAAGGATCATAATAGAAGGGTGAGGGGTGGAGGAAGACTGATTGAAGGGGAATTCGGGATAGGATGAAATAGTTTGGAGAAGACTACGACTTCAATCTCGATTCAATAACGAAGCCCGAATCACGAACCACACAATCCTTTTGTATATCCATCCATGAACCATAAAATGGGGGAATTTAATAATAATAATAAACGAACCATGAACCTAACTGTTAAACCACTAACCATATAATTCTCAAAGATAAATTCCCCATGAACACTTATCCCCAAGACCCTCCTTCAATATGGTGTTCCATGAAGTTTATCACTATGAAAACTGAACTCGGTGCCGCGTACTGCCTCAGTATGTGGATGGAACCCAAAGAGGCCTGATAGTCTGCATACCACTATGGTTCATGTTGATCTATAACCATGATCGCATACCAAATTGGAATGCGGATGACCCCTCTTCCCGCAAACCACCATGGTATGCAAAGCCTCCCCCATCACGTATAAGAAACCAGTACGCGTAATGGGGTGTTTTCAGGTATTATTTTAATCATTTCGAACATCACCCTTCCATTATAATCCATTCCTCTATGACTCCCCAACAAACCATTCATCTGACATCCGGCTGAATCCTCTTTCAAAGACACCAGACCCATATGATCAGACCATCATGTGCATCAGTGTGCCCCAATTAGTCTACATATCCATGGTAAGAAGAGTCATGAAGGGTCTCCCCACAATTGTTCAGGCTTCAGGAATGTATGTTTTTCTACATTCCCACTGTAAGCCATAGTCCAACCATGGTTCACCAACATAAACCTTCCCATTATAGGGAATAAGGGTGATTATTTTATTTTCCATTCAATGAGGATTTTTGATCAGTTGAAGGGGTTATTTTTCTCCCCCCCCATGGTGAGGAAGACACTACTACCCTTCCCCGGACGTATTCTGGAGCCCTCTTACTGAGGTAGGTCCCAAATATTCTTGAGGTCGGGCCACATAACTTTTATTGTCATTTCAATTGGAAAGGTTCATCGCTCCACACCCTCACCTATGGTCGCACATCCTTTTCCACCATGGGATCTCCCTCTCCCACAAATAGGGGAGCAGGAATGTGCTTTCTTGATCATTTCACATCCTCTTGTTTCTCAAGCTGAGAAAGACTCACATAGGCTTAGAGGTTCATGATGATTAAAACATCATCAATTCTCCACTATGAGAACTCTGATTTATACCCATACTAGGATATGTAGGAAACGTACCAGAAAGCCTGATCTCAAAAGGGTTCCCTCCCATAAAGGGTCCACCCAATCATATATCATCTAATTGGAAGTTATATTGCATAAGCCCAGTCACATATGAACTATGAGAACTCGGATTTATGATGAAACTTAAATAAGTAGGATGCCTTCCAGAAGTCCCGATCTCAAAAGGGTTTCCTCCCATAACAGGGACACCCAACCATGCCCCCTCAAATGGGAATCATCCATGCATAATCCCCCAACGATCTGAACTACGTGGGTTCAGATTCCACTATAGAGGATACATAGGAAAAACATGTTATGGGTTCGATCCCAACATAAACCCACCTTAATTCTCTCATGGATGATGATAAACTTCAGATCACCTTATCATTTTACCCAAGTCAGCATCACCTCCGTAGCATCAAATATGTGTATGCCTACAATGATCCTGAAAACTATTGGTAGCTTTTGGACACACTCTTTGATAATGAACCAAGGATTTAAGAACATAGGATCATGACTTAAATATATAAGAGAGTCCCAGAATAGGCAATAATCCTCCCCCATAAGGTTGTGGTGAGCCTGAATTCCCATCCTGTCAAGCAATGGAGTCCAAAAGTGTCGTTTGTTGAATCATCAATCAATGAGTGCCTACCTTTGGAAAGAAGGTACATGAATTATGGATGACAGAGCCGTTGGGTGTTTCTGCCTCCACGAATAAAACCATTGGTGACTATTTGAGGAAGTTATATCTTAGTAGGACAAATTAGAAAAGTAATTGACCCAATGCAATTGCCCGTTGGAACCAACTGTTCACCGAGGGGGGGCTAATCGAACCTCTTTTAAGGGATAATGATGTAGGATGGGTTGAAACCAAATAAATGGTAAACATGATAGGAAAACATATTCTAAAAAGGGATAGGTGATGATCGCCATCAGACCATTTTCTCACCACCCGAAACGCACCCCCTCGAAGCTGGAAATAATATTTAATGGATGTCTCATTAATTTTAAACTGATATTACTTTACTTGTAGTGAGGTAGGAGACAAGGTGTTTGAAACTTATTTTGGATTCCTTTTGATGAAAATATTAGGTATTTGAGTCACCTTATTTGATGTTGAATCATCAACATTCATGAACTATAGTATTTCTTCTTTTTTTGGAGAGAAATATCAAAATTATCTTCTATAATATAGATTTTAGATAAAACTATATATTATCATGTATAGAATAATACTTAACTAACTTCATTTTAGTAGTATCACATGAACCTCAAGATGGTAGAATTTAGTTTAATCCCAAGAAACAACTTGTAGACCACCGGGTAAATATTTCTTTAACAATGGAACCCCCCTTCAACCACCATATTGATTGACCATCTCACCCCCTCTCTCAAAAGATTTGAAATCTAAATATTCTCACTTCTATCAGTATTCTTAATTCAATATAAATTTTTATGAATATGGGATAGTGGTATGATATGGTGGTATAATGTTGAGACACCAATAAATGTGTAAATTTGTTAACCCATTTAGTTGATTTTATGAGCCTATCCAAATTCTCCTCAATTCATGTGATTTTTGATTCCCTAAAAACCAATGAAAATATTCTACCAAAAAAACCAAGTCTAAATTCTATAATCTATAGAAAACCTACAACATGCCCATACATCAATTTTTTGGGGATTAAATATCTTCCACTATTGTAATGATAGAACACGATTTAATTAATATTCCCTCTAATTAGAAGTATTCACAAAATCATCTCTCAAAAATACTTTTTTAGTTCCAAAGAAATCTATTTTTCATTCTATGAAGGACGTCACTAAAAATAAAAAAATTCATATATAGATGCATCTGGATATTGAATAATATTGACAATGTGATTTAATGATAAATTATTCAATCGTTCATCAATGTTCTCCTTCTCAAGGATGCATAAGCCATCAATATGAAATTATCAAGAAAATGGAAGACAACCATTGATGTCCACCATCAACCAAACACTAAAAATGAACATGAACTAAAATATGGATTCAGAAAGAAAAATTATATTTGGGCCACTTTTATTGATTGGTTATGGGAGAATCTGAACTGTGCATAGGTTTCCAAGCCCGTGAAAGTTCCAACATAAGATTTTCTTGTGGATAGAAATATATGGTTCATTCTGGAATTTTACTCTATGTATTAAATAAAGGTTTCTCTACTACAACATTGAACAATTTATAGTATCAATAAAACAGTTATGACAAATCTTTGGTTCTCTTGGAGCTGATATATTCCTCAATAACATGATCAATACCACTACCAATTCATCATATCCACATCCATGCCAATTATTTTGATCCCACCATTGTAGAGTCTGCATCAACCATGGGGTGTATTAAAAGATAATCTCCATGAGAGGGAACCTAATTTGGTGTATCATAGAAGATCCAATTAGAACGAGTCAGAAAAGGAGGCTTTCCTTCAGTGGTAGTGTGAGTGAATTCAAGATATGCAGCCTTCACCCTGATATGTGTGGCAATCACCCTAGGAGGTACACCCATCACTATAAAATGTATACACTAGTGAATTTTAAAATTACATGGTCCAACAACATTAGCTTCGATTTCTTGTTCTTTCACATACATCGATCAAGCATGACTATTTTGGTCAGGTAAAAAAGTGGTGGTCCCATCATTCTGACTTTCTTTTGATCAGAGGAGGATCTCACATATAGAGACATAGATATTTTATCCCTATAATTTTTATTTTTTGAATTTTATATGAAGGTAACCATAAGGATTTTTACATACATCCTGTAATGACTCATAATGATATCAATAGAATTTTACATCTTATAATTATGTCGTTTAGTATAAAGCATAGACCTCACAAGGAGAAACCAAAAAATTATTACTATTATAGAGAAATAATGGTAGAGTACTCATCAAATAAACCTTTAATAATTCAAAATTTTAGTGTGGTAAAATAAATAGAAAATAAGATGAAAATAATAAGATAATTTGGATATCATTGATCCACTAGAATGAACACACTAACAAACAAAGCATTAAAATTAAAATATATTATTAATAATAAAATTCTTATACTGAAGATGAATATATATAATATATTTAGGGAATTTAGATTTTAATCAAGAATAAATAAAATATGTGTTATTTATATAAAGTGGGAAACCCATATAAACATTATAAATCTGACTATTTGAATAGTAATTGGACCGTTGGAATATTATAATGATAGCTGTAATAGTAATTTGACCATTAGGAATAGTAATATTACCCTTTGAATAGTAACATGACATAATAAAATATAATCAAATATTTTGGTATCTTGTAAAACAAAAATATGATACATTTATATCAAGGTACAAGTAAATAACTTTTAGAAAAATGAAAAATTAATTGTTTTTATTTTTAAAAAACATAAATTTTTTCATCATAATTTTATTATACATATAATTATTTGAAATAAATTTTCTTATTTTTAAATGGATTTATAAAAATAATATTAATTTTTATTTTGAGGATAATATAATTATATGATATCATAAATAATATTTCAGAGGGTCATAAAATCAATTATAATATTAAAATAAATTATTTATTGAATAAATAATGATTTTATTTATAATATAAATTTATCATCTTTATAAAACTATTTTCCTAAAATGGATACCATTTTCGAAATCTAAAAATTGAAGAATTGTAATGCAGAATTTTTAATATTATTCTAAAATTGTTTAATTTTTTATGAATAATGACATATAGTAATTTACGATATTTAACATTATAATAAAAATATATGAAATTTTGAGTCATGGAAGACATATTCCCTGAGTATCTAGGAAATACATATAATATTTACATTATTATGTCAAAATAATCAACACAATGAAAAATATCAATCTAAAATAATAAACAAATTATTACAATAATAAAAAACACATCAATTATCCCCTTATAAATAACACCCCACACAACTCCTTCTCTTTACATATTCTAAGCCATGAATCTTATCATGTCACTACCAAATCATATACTTCCCACTCTCCCCACATCCAAGTGTTACTGGTGGAACCAAATGACCAACTCCATGTTCCTTAAGGGGGGCATTTTTGGAGGAGATTTTCAATAGGACATTATGTTCAAGTGATAAAAACATTCAGATATGAGGTATGATATCTCTCTAAACCTCAATTTTTCATATGTGTTACTATTTCTATCTCTAAATTAGTATTCATTACTTTTTTATTCCTTCATTCTTACCCTTCATTGTATGTATATGTTCCACATATATGTATGTAGCTTAATTCATCATTCCTTATGGGGAAAATACATGTTTTAAATGGTTCCCTTTATAATTCCACATGATAAAGAAACTCTGTTAAAAGGAATTTCTCAGTTCCTTATACATATTCCATTACAGTCCATATAATTGTTAATCCTCCCATATTTTCGAAAATCACTCATTTTATCAATAAAATCATTTTAGTTCATTTCTATTTTTACTAAAATAATTATTCATTTATCCAATTTATTCACCCTTTATTTATTTCCCCAAAACCATATTGAAGTGGCATATTTCTAAAATTACCGAAACACTATTTCAAATGTATTCAATACATTTTTAAATAATTATTCATGATTTATTAATATCTTTCCTTTATTAATATCTCATAATGATTAAATCACATCTTTCATGGATTCCATTTTGATACACACTTTTCTTATTCTTATGATATGATTATGAAGCCCTTTTCATACCATGGGTAAACCTTATATTAATTCCTTATGGTTGATTCTTTATGTCTCACTCATGTTTTTTTTATGATGGGTATGACAAGATAGTACTCTAATGTACAGTGTAATATTTGTCTTCTTGAGATGTTATTTTTGGGATTATGGATCAAACCTAATCCATTATGGGACTATCTCCACCATGTGATATTGCCCTGGAAGATATCCTTAACTCATTTTTTTCTTGTTATGGGTTTCCTCTATATTCTTATATTTCTTTGATCATATCATTCAATGCTCTATATGTTATGTCTCTATATGTTTTTTCATGACTCGTGTTTATTATGTTATCATATTTTGACTTTTGACTCTTTCTTTATATTTTTTTCCATCTATATTCCCTTAAAATTATTTTCAGTGCATCACTTTTATCTATTTATTCCCCAAGATATCAAATGTAGTTATAAGAGCTCAATTTGGGATAGAGATCATTATAGAGATGAATTAAAACTTTTTGAACCCTAGGGTTATGCCTCTCACCATGAATAACCTTGATTGAAACCCATAGATTCATTTTTTTATATTTTTTTATTTAAAAATTTATACTTCTTTGTTCATAGTTTCATTCTAATATTCTAATTATAAAAGTATTAATCTCCTCTAATATTCTTTAATTTTCATTTTTATTTAATTCTGGGAAATATGGTAACCCATTCCAACAAACCATATGATTGAAAATGTGATTATTAACCTAATGATATTAGAAATATAATAGGAAAAATAGATTTCAACTTCATGATAACACTGGATCAACCAGATCTGTTTATGAATAATAACATAATTCTCTTAGAATTCTCTCGTAATTGAATGAATGATAAAGATGCGGTTAAATAATTTATAATAGAAAGAAAAATTATATTGAATTTATTTCATGATCCACTCATCACAGAATTCTGGATTAACTCCATTGAAGAGATTTTATATGTCCTCCAATTCTTAGAAGAAGAGAATGCAATACTGAGAGTCTATCATTTTGACGGGGAAGCTGATCCACATTGTAAAGTGTTAAAAAAATGATGTATAAGAGGGAAATTGATTCTATGAAATTTTAATGACTCAATAAAATAATTTTAAATAAATATTTTCCATGAAATCATCATCTTATGATATATAGGGAGTTCCATAGACCGATAAAAAAGGAAGATAAGTTTATCATAAATATGAAGAGAACATTAAATGTCTTGCATGATACACCAATGTATTTATCAAGAACACTAAAATCAATGTTTATATCTTCTTTAATATATTAGTGAAGAGTCTATGAAAATAATTGGTGATTAATGATCATGAAATCCCAGAGAAGGTTGTAAATTGTGACATTAAGGTTGAGATAGAGGTTGGAGAATCATAGTTTTCTCATGGGATTAGGGAAAAAGAGAGAAAAAAAAGTTAAATATAGGTCAATAAATAGATAAATTTCATTGAGGAAATAAAACCCACCATCCAACTTATCAAATTTATAGGAAGAATCATCCTACGAAATATCTTCATGAAACTGGAAGATTCTTGAAATGTGGGAAAGAGGGAAATATTGCTAATAATTTCTTACAAAATATAAGGATAAAAAAATATAGAGGTAGAAAAGGATGGTTCAAATTAACAATAAGACATTTTTTTAATTAAAAGGATCATGATATTTATACAAGATAATTTACAATGCCATGTGTTATTAGAGATAATCCATCAAAAAAAATTTAATAAAGAAGGGAATGGAATATTGATCACTACAGTTGAGGGGGGATCATGATAATGATGCGGTGATAGGTTATTTGGTTATTAATTATAGAGTATCAAACATAATTTTTGATTAGGGTTATACACATTAATTAATATAATTGATGTTTATTCCAACACCATATACAAATAAAATGGCTGTGTTATCCACAAAACCATAGAATTGAAATATTATTGCATATAATATATATAAATCCTATCTAGTCACATTTTTTCAACTGAAACTCCCAAAATATATTATCAAACATCCATTAGGGGAGTTTGATGCTATATTAGGAATGTATTGTCTCTATTAATATAAATCTAACATCAAATTTTTGGAGAGGGTGAACATTCATCACATCCCAAGGAATTTCCCAATTCTATACAAGTATAAGGAGGATGATGAATCCGTTTTATAATCATCAACTATAGTGTGAATTCATGGGTATTCTTATTGACATATAGGATGAGTTCTTAATTGAACTTATACCTTGATCACTAACCACATAAAAGACTCCATATAGGATGGAAAAATTTGATTTTGAAAAACAAAAGAAGTAATAAGGGAATATTGAAAAGGGTTTTATATGTCCAGGTGCTTAATTGTGGGGTGCATCATTCTTATTACCCAAGAATAATGATGCATCAATAAATCACTAATTTGATTATCATGAGCTTACAAAAATCATTATAAAGGAAAAGTTTCCCATTCCATGTATGTATGACTTTTTCAATCAACTATGTGGGTAAAATTATTTCTCAAAGGTGGAACTTTGGTCATGATATCTCCAATTAATTGTAAATAAGTAATATAATACCAAAACTATATTTTTATTAATTTATAGACATATCGAGTATTTAAAAATGTCCTTTAGAATCACTAATTCTCTTATAATGTTCAAAGGAATAATTAATAATTTCTTTAGAGGGTTGCTCAAAAACAATTTTTTAGTATTTTTGGTTGATATTCTAATATACATCGAGGGAATGGAGGAAAAAAAGGATAATTTTTATAATTTAATAAAGACATTGTGAATTTAGAAACTATATGAAATTTTTAGGGAATGTGAGTTATAGATGGTGGAATTATTATTCTTGGGGTATTACATCACTAAAAAAGGGATATACATGGGCCATTATATGAAAAATCATATTGATGAGTGGTAGAGACCAGAAACATTAATAGAGATCCATAGTTTCCATAGTCTATCTAGGTATTAAAAATCATTTGTGAGGAACTTATGTTGATTTTCAACCCCCAAAACCATATTAACATTTAAGGGAGGAATGTTTTTCTGGACTAGAGTATTTTAAGATTACTTTAATAAATTAAAAAGTTGCTTGTCACTACACCTGTACATTCACTACCCACATGTGGTGGACTTTTCATGGAATGATTTATTGAATCGAAAAAAGGATTAGGTTGTGTATTTATTAAAAAAATGAGGTTATACCGTACAAATCAAGGTATCTATAATTTCATGAAAAAAACTACATGACATTATATATAAAGTTGGAGTATATGATATCTATATTAAAAATATAGAAGCATTATTACTATGAAAAAGGTTTGGTATATATATTGATAAAAATGGAGTAAAATATATATTAACATATAATTAGCTTAAAATGTGCCATAAATGATGACTATAAATCAACATGGATTATGTCTTATCAATCGACTACAATCCTATTGAAGCAAATAACGCATCCAACTCTCTAAGTACAAAGTATCCTTCGACATTATTAGTGATTATAATTTAGAATTATCCAATATTTTTATACACAAAGAGGATGGAAATGGGAAACATAATGTAAGTAACATAATAATTATATATCAAATTACTAATCAAACATATGTTTTAGAGATGATAAAGAATTCCCGAAGAGATGAAGTGGAAATTCAAGAGATGGCGGAAGCTATATAAAATGAGAAATCTCCATAGATTAAAACTGATATGGATGGATTAATGTCACTTGGGTTAAAATTATGTGTACAATAAAATCATGATATAAATAATGTAATTTTCAATGATTCACATATATCAACCATATCGATCCACACAGGGAGAAAAATTATGTATTGAGATATTCAAGAGAACTTTTTGTGGGACAATATGAAGAATGAGATCATTGAATATACATAAATGTGACTGGGATGTTAGTAATTGAAGGATAAAATGATAAAATTTAAGGGTATGATGCATGAATTACCCATTATTATAAATAAAATGGGAAAAAATCCCTATTGACATTGTCACTAGACTTCTAAAGAAATCTAGAATGAATAAGGCAATATGAGTTATTTTGGAGCGTCATAGAAAAAAAATGAAAACCTCATTACAATGTAGAGGAATGTTAACATGATCAACATGTACAAATATACCTCATAGAAGCAGTAATACATCGTGAAGTGCCATTATAAATTGTATCCTATTGAGATTTAATATTTTAATCCATGTTTTAGAATGGTCTCCAATATTCTTTAAAAACTGAGTAGAACATTAGTACGAATTATCACCCCTAGACTAATGGACAGTCTGATAGAACTATTTATACATTAGAATATATATAGATTTATTAGGTTATGGACTTAAAAGTATTTCATGTAGATTATCATCTTATACTTTAAATCTCATATAAAAACAGTATCCATTCATGAATCCAAATGGATCCATTTGAATCCGTCCAGAGAAATGATTCATATGACTTTCATATTGGGTCAATGTTAGTGAATTTAAGGTGCTGGGACCTAAAATGGATAAATAAATCAATGAAAATATTAAATTCATTTAATATTAAATTATAGAAACCTAATATCGATAGAAGAGAAGCATATATAATCATCAAAGATACATAGATCTTGAGGATAGAGATAAGGTATTCATTTTGTAAAGTCCCAGAATTTCCGTGGATTTTTTTTCATAAATACATGGGAATTTTAACAGTCCCAAAAAATTGACGGCGCATGATTCAGAGGCCTAGTGTGCTGAAAATCAATTTCTGAAGTTCTGTTCTGGTACGTTCAATAAACACATGAGAAAGTTTTTATAACTTTTGAACCCTTGCTCGGAATTGAAATCCAAGGACACCGTTGAACTCGCAGAACTGGTATTCGCTTAAAGAGACTTTAAATTTGACGGTAGTGGGTCGAGTTTATAAGATAGTTCTTTCGTGGAAAATAGTAAAATAAGGTGAGATTCACTTTATTTTTATTTGAGCCTCCATGTGAGTGTTTGGTGGTTAAAAAATCCTCATGGAATTTGGATATGGGACCACCACACCATAACCTCCCATGAGAAGTTATTGTGGTGGGGCCCACCCGAACCTAACATCCCACAAGAGGTTACAATGCAGGGACCACACGGGGCTAAACCCCCTATTGATGGAGGAGAGTAAAACCTCTCAACTCTCCTTCATTAATGAAGGAGAGCCTCTTGACTTCCCCTTTAATTAATTAGTGCCAACTCCCCTAATTAATTTATGCCAACACTCATGAATTAATTAGGGGAGCCAAGTTATTTATTCACCCATTTTTTTTCTGTGTCAACAACTAAATAATATAAAATCTCAATCTATTATTAATTTTCATGGAATTTCTCATTTAGTGAAGCTTGGGAAGCGATGAGTTTGGGAGAAAAGTTCTTCCCACGAAGAACGCTCCACCGATGAAGAACGATCGACTGATGAAGAATGCTGACCTTCTTCAACTTCTGCATTGCGATCCTACAGACATGGGGCGTCTTCAACCGACCTACCCTCCGCATCATCGTCAATGGGCCAATGCATCTCAGGATTGGGAGTGCGTGGCAGACACGACGAATGGTGAACTCCTTCGTCTTCTTTCTGCGACTTCAACGTCGACGACCGACAATCAAAGGTAAAGGTTTTTTGTGTGTGTACATTTCTGTTTATTTTTCTCTTCTTCGGATTGGAAAGGAATCATTGCATGGTTGTAAAACAATTGTTGTTCATATTTGTTACTCTTTGATGAGCCAAGTGATACCACCCTAAACGTGGATGGTGCAGGCCAAACCAACATTTCCCGACCCCTCCGCATTTCTTGTTTGTGTTGTTTCTCTGCATGGAGGCGAAGAGGCATTGAAGGGGATGAAGGCACAGGCAAAGGCCGCGCTTCCTGCGGCCTCTGCAAACCGTGCCACCCCAAAGACATTTTGATGCCCCAACTTATCCAGCTCAACTTTCCGAAGCACTACCAACCTCCCGCGTGCCCGACCCCACTCCAGCCGACATCCCGCATGCCCGGAAGCACCACCGCCAGATTCCCGCGCACCACTGCCACACCCCACCGTCCTGCACCGGCCCGGGCCACATCGAACCTCTCCGGTCGGACCTGCGCCGTCCCGGAATCCCGGCCTCCCGGCCGCCCGTCGGCCCGTCGGGTTCCCTAACCGGCTGCACGCCGGCCCGCCCGACGCCCTTCCCGGCCGCCTAACGGCTCTACCGTGCCCTGCCTGGCCTCCTGGTGTCCCTCCTGGCTCCTGGCGCGGCCACCTCCCGGCCTGGCCTTGCCCTGCCCGGCCGCCCGCCGGCCCGCCCTATGCCCTGCCCGACTGCATGCCCGCTAGGCCGCACCCTACCCGGCCGCCTCCCATCCGCACGACCTCCCAAACCGTCCCCCGAACCATATCACGACGCCCTGGACGAATTGGTACAATCGCTCCCTCAGGGCCGAGCCGAGCCGAGCCGCGCCCTCGAGACGCTTTGGGCCGAACCGGACTCGAGCCCAGGCCGAACCACCCTCGCAGCCTATTAGGATGGGCCCAGTGGGTCGTGATGAAATTAATAGGTTTTCCCACCCAATGGGACAGTCTAGACCCAACAGGTCTGACCGGGTCGACCCAGACCGGGTCGGATCGGACCCGGGCCCACTACTACCCTTTACTTTCTTTAGCCATGTCTTTGGAACTGGACATCTGTTTGATGAACCGTCAGTGGAACTAGTAATCTTGGAGGATGGTGGTCCCTTTGAGTATGCCCCACTAGAGTTTGGGGTACAGTTGAGATACGGTCAGGTTGGATCATGCATGGATCCAACCGGGTCCCCGGGACTAAAAGGCTAATAACTCACAGACCGAGAATCTGATTGACGTGCCATCGGTTGTGTTGAGACCCCTATGAAATGGAGGATCATTGAGATATGTCATCATGGGACATCGTGGCAGTTGGAGAATTGAACAGAAGCTTGTGGAGTAGATCTTATAGAGACGAGCGAGTAGAGTGTAGAGACTTCTTAGCTGGTTGAGAAATGATGACTGCTGACCGTTTCGACTCAGAGTGACTTGACTGGCCCAGTGGGGAGCACCTTGGTGTTGCGGCAGACCCATGGTGGGGACCACATCTGTTTGAAGTGGTAGACCGCCATTGTGAAGTGCGTCTATGTGACGCAGCAGACCCATGATACTTGACATGAGGAATACCTCAACAGTCCATGGATAGTGGGAAGCGCCTCTGTGTGACGCGACATGCCCACTGTACTTGATAAAGAAGGAGTTCTCCAGCAGCTGAGGTGTTCGATGTTGTTCTTGGAAATGTTACATTATACTACCACTAGTATTAATCCTAGTGTGAGGTGAGTCTGTAACTTTTGTGTTTACCTCATGACTGAGATGGATAACTCGATTGCTTAGTTATATGTATGGGCATATAACTAAGTGGGGTTATCTGTTGATTTAATAATTTATGGTTTATCCTTTTTGGTTTTGTGAGACCTTGAGGGTCTCGGGGTCCCTACTAAGTATCGTTATAATCACCCCTACATGGGTTGTTCCCACATCTCGTTGTGTTGGATGCAGACGATGGACAACGCTGACTGAGGCTAAGTGTACCAGGACAAGATGGTACACGGGGGTGGACCACATGACATGACTGTACATGGAAGAGGCATATAGACGTGGAGTTCTATGGAGGATATATGTACCTACCCTTCATGTAAGAATCCCAAAGGACGACCCAACAGTTGTTTTACCTTTCTTCTGTTGTACTTCTTTTTCAGTTATACTAGTACTTTCCTGTTGGGCTTGTATTCCGACCCCTCTACATTCATCACTCTTTTGTATACAGTTTTACTTTGTGTTTTTCTTCCAGATCGTACACTATAGTGTGCGTTTTCAGGTTATAAAGGCAATTCCTTCCCAGTTTTAGGGAATTAATCGTTTGGTGTTAGTGTCCAGCCCCTGGCCTATGGAAGGTGGGCATGGGGTAGTCACGACACGATCCCCGGGGACGGGTCATGACACCATCACATTTCTCCGTGGAGTGAGTCATTATATTTTTGAATAAATAAGATCTATGTCATTGGTACATCAACCCCTATGAGATTCTTGATCACATTAGAGTTGTGATGTATCTACTAACACGTCCACCAACCATGTCTCAAGTAAAAGTTGTATTCCACTTATCCCTCTTGAGGATTTAAATAACATATCCCCTACATATATTGAATTCAAAAGCGGTACAACTAGATACTGATCTCTTTTATATGGATCATCCACTAAATATCATAGATCATAGAGGTAGATTTATACACAAAAGAATACTCTTTTAGTTAATGTACTATGGAGATACCATAAATATGAAAATCCAACATGGTAAATAGAGAAAGATATATAGGAGAGGTACCCTAACCTTTTCACTTTATTTTTTATAATGAATGTTCAGGGGTGAAATTTCCTAATGGGGGAATAATGTAATGAATCAGAGTCATATCAATGGAATTTGTCTTCCAATTAATATGTTATGTACTATAGTGTAATAAAATCACATGTATAAATAAAAAAATCATTCTTATAAATTAATTATTATATATTATTTATCTAATAAAATTATAAGAATACCTAATATTACAATGGAAGAAATTATTTAATAAGAATAGAATAAATCATATTTTCTCGATCCATAAAAATAACCATAATCAATAACCAATCTATAGAAATAAATCCAAATGTTATTAAAAAAACATTAATTCTAAAGATGAATGTATATATTAAATTGAGAGAATGTATAAGTGAATGAATAGTTAATGGAATACGGGGTATTTATATGATGTAGGAAACTCATATTATTTTTTAAATATAACCGTTGGAATACTAATCAGACAATTGGAATAGTAAACAGAATATTTTAATATTAATCTGACCCTAATGAATAGTTATTTTCCCGTTAGAATAGTAGTATCACCAATGGAAGTGTAAAATAATATTCAGGTATCTTTTAAAATGAAAATATTATATATTTATATCAAAGGACAAGTAAATAAATTTTTTGAAAATGATATATACTTTTTTTAATATAAAAAAAATTAATCACACTTTTATATTAAATATAATGAATGAAAACAAATTTTATTTACATAAAATTGATTTATAAATTAGAATTTTGTTTTATTTTAATAATAATATTATTTATATAGGCTATTAATAATTTTTTTAGAGACTTAGAATATCATTTATAATATTAAAATTATTATTTTCTAATAAATATTGATTTTATTTTTTAAATAAAGTTTCCATATTGAGAAAATTTATTTCATTAAGTGGATTCTTTATTTAAGTATACACATCAAAAAATAGTTATCATGATTTGTTTTTTTATAAAATATTATTTTTATTGATGAATAGTGAAATATAGTAATTTACTATATTTAACATTATATGACAAATACAATAATTTTTTGGTCCTAGTTGACGTAAGCACCACATAGTTGAAAATTAATTGCACTAGTTACTATATATATTTTTGTAAGAATAAAAACCATCTACTGTCATGAGCCAAAATAATAAAAAAATAATTACAATAATAAAAACACCCCTTCGTCCCTTATAAATACCACCCCTCACAACCCCTTATCCTCACACATTACAATCCTTCATGAAATACATGTATATGCTAAAACTGAACCTCCCCACACTCCCCAAGTCCAAGTGATACTCGTCTATCCAAAATACCAATTCCATGTTTCATAAATAGTACATTCTAGGAGGTGATATTCAAAAAGACATTAACTAGAAGTGTAGATACAATTTGGACAAAAGGTAATGGATCTATCTAAATGTACATTTTCCATATTATGTTGTATTTTATCTACCTTCACCCCAATGAATTTCATTATTCTTCCTAAATTACTATCATGCAATGTGTGTATTCTTTTTTCAAACATATGTATCTAGATCTATTAATTATTATTCACTAGGAAATACTTGTTTTAAAAGGCCCCCTTAACAATTTTCTCAATAAGAATACCTGAAAAAGGGACTTCCCTCTTTATTATCCATTTTCATGTACAATAAATATAATTTTTTAATCCACCATTATTTTCTAAAATCAATAATCCAATTTTAGTTCATTTGAGGTATTATAGAATTATTATTCCTTTATAATATTTAAAGACTATTTATTCCTTTAAATGAAATAGTGCTCAAGTGTCACTTTTATAAAATTACCTATCCAAATTTTTTCATGCTTTCTATAGAGTTTGAAATCATTATTCTTGATCTATTTTAATTTTAAATTTATTAATGTCATATAATTATTAAATCTCTTATTTTATGGATACCACTATTATACACCATTTTTTTATTCCTTATGAGATTTTTATGAAACTCATTTTTATCCAAAGGATACCATTATGTTAATTACATAATCTTGATTTTTATGAGGAACACATATGTATTTACATGGTATGATGAGTGATCCTAGATGAATCACCAATGGATTGGGTAATGTTTTGTCTAATGAAACATTATATATGGGAGTTCTGATTAAAAATAATCTAGTATGGGACTCTATCTATATTGTGATATATTATTAGAAGTTATACTTTACTCATATATTTTCCACATTTTGTGTTGACTCAAAATTACCTTATTTTAATGATCACATGATTCCATGTTATTTATGTTGTGTCTCCATACATTTATTTATGATCCATGTCTTTTATGTTATCATTTTTGGACTTCTGAATCATGTTTTTTTGATTTATTTCCATGTTTATTCCCATTCCATCAATTTCAGGAAGTCCTTACTATCTATGTATTCTCAATGTTATCAAAAGAGTTATATGAGCTCAAAGTGACTTAGGAAATCCTTACTAAGATAGATAAATAAAATTTATTTTAGTTTTGAGTTTTCTTATTATGTACCTATTAATTGAAATATTATGTTCCTCTATATCAATGGTTTATATTTGATGTATAATTACTATTAAAATCAATTAATAATATGTGTAAAAGGATACAGTTTCTATATATCCACTGGTAATATTTCATTATAATACTTCAATTTATATATACTGACTTTGAGGTGTATTCCTTCTCCGTGTTCCCAATGATTTGACAAAAGAAAAACAATAAAAATGTTTTTAATGTTATAATGATATACAAATCCTTGATCAATCCATGTATACTATTGTACCCCTCATTGGTTTCATGATTTCAATTAGGTAACTGATACGTAAAAACAGTCCCTTATGGATATGATTTGAATGATACCACTCAACAAAATTTCGTATGTGGCCTTATGATTTATTTTAGCAGTCTATCTACTCTTCCTAAAAAGGGATGTATATAATGTGAACCACGAATATTGTTTTAGAAAAGATATTATTTGGAATATCCACATGACTAACCAGATCCTCTATGAGTATATAGTGGTTATCTAAGGAATAATTTCTCCCAAGGGGAACCTTCTTGTCTATCCCTCGCATTAATGAATCACAATATTAGGTGTCCAGATAAAATTTATATTATTTAAACTCCATCTTACAAACACCACATAGATTGAAATGTATTCAAAATAGAATTAATGTTGAATGTTTGACTAGTAATAAATATACATACTATGGGAGGAGACATTCGATGTGATAGGTAATAATATTTTAACATTTTTCACTTAACATGAAATTTCCCCTTGTCGTTTATCGTGAGGTTATTCGAAATTTTCTTTTAAATATCTCTCTATTGCATCTCATATAAAAAAAATAAGTTTTGGAGAGGATGAGAACTGTAAGAGTGAAAGGGA
The DNA here is from genome assembly GCA_963277665.1 of Viscum album. NCBI lineage: Eukaryota > Viridiplantae > Streptophyta > Magnoliopsida > Santalales > Viscaceae > Viscum > Viscum album. The sequence continues at coordinate 734,615,665 of OY728155.1, forward strand.
ATCATCGTGCAAGGGAATTGTTAAGAAGAGAACTCACAGAGAAAAAATGGAGATCCAATATAATTGATAATCACATTGATGGTTATCCAATTAGGATGAGAATATATAAATCTCTAAAAATAGAAGCATGCAGATATAGATCCAATGAGACTGAGTAAACCGAGTTGTTATAGATCCCCGTCCAAACAGATGCAAGTAATTTAGATTGGAATAAAACTGATGAACCCATATGAAGAAAAATAATGCAAGGAACCCAAACGAATAAGATATTAGAAAAAAGCTTGGGGAAAGTATAAAGGTACATATATGAGAGGTAGATATCTCATTTAGAATGAAGTAGACCCCTTGAATGATTAATGTAATAGATTTGGATGATGATGATCCAAATCTAAAAAAGGAGATCACAAAAAGAAAGATGCATCACAGAAAATTCTTGGATGATGTTTCTCGTGGTGGAGAGAATAAAAAACTCTCTTGGAGGAGAGGCTGAATCTGCAGTTCATTATTATTAAAATAAACGTGTAATTCATAAACTGTACTAAATAACTAGTAAAAAATTAATTATTATTATATATATAATATAATATATATTAGTATATACACATATAAATTTAAACATATATGTTAACATGCACACACTTATCTAAATAAATAAATAAATATGTATAATCACATATAATAAGTGACAAATAATAAATAAATAATGTCAATATTTTACATAATATTACTATTTACCAATTAGTTATTTATTAATTTTTTATAGGTAATATTTTTTTAAAAAATTTATGTTAATAATATGGGAAATTATTAAATTTTAATTAATATTAGGAAAACTATTAATTAGGGATATATAAAAATTCATTAATTTGTATTCAATTAAGAATTATGACAAATACACACATGCAGAGACAAAAGACAAGTTTTTATTTATAAAATGACATGAAAAAATGTGGCGAGACCCCACCTGTGTTTTTGAATTGGATAGGTGTGTTTCCACAAACCTATGTCTAATCAGTTAGTGGATGATGATTAGAATCATTAAGGAAAAACACACCATAAGAGGATATAACATGAAAAACTATAATAAAACCATATATATCCATATATATGGTACACCAAACAACCCTAAATGAAATATCACAACAATAGAATAAAATTCATGTGAAAGACTCCAATACCTAAAAAAGAAGTATGTAAAACTCACGAAGTATTGGTTATTATATTAAATTAACATCTTGAAGGGAATAAATTCCCAAATAATTGAATGTAATCCATTATAGACATCGAATATAGACACGACTTCCATTAAGAACCAACATCACAGACTCCACCTTCATCATGTCCAACCTAAGATATACATATTCTGAATTGAATTGAACATGTTTAGGAAGAAAATTCATGAATATTTGATAATGAATATACCTATTTGGATACTCAAAAATTGAAGGAAAGAAAAAATGATAAGTTAGTTTGAAACCAATAATGAAGAATAAATCAATGAACCCAGTATTATTTAAGGATAAATATAACCAAAATTGTAATGATGTCAACAATTCCTAACCAACATCCATATAAATCTTATATCATAATCAATATTTTGTTATTTAATAAAATAAATATCTTAAAATATTTAAACTATCCATATTCCTGTAAACCATGGCATTTTTTAAAGGATATAAAATATATTTTACACATAATAATATGTTTCCCTGGACTAATAACCAAAATTTATTAGGAAAATAATAAACCTTGCATATCATCCATGATAATGTAATAGTATATACATGTATACTCTATTAAGTAACAATAACGTTTAATATCCATATAGTTTATAGGGATAAAGAGTGGAGAAAAGGCCACATATTCAAGTTAATGAATTCAATAAACAATAAAAACGTAGAAACCCCAATCCTAGTAACCTAGAATAAGTGTATAGTTTATTAAATTGTCATAAGATAGTGTTGATACCATCTTAAAGGAGAAATAATTTTAATATTCACGATGAACTGGATACTCACATGATTTCCATATAACATGGATAATAAAAAATACATAGTTTAAGAAATATTTCTTGATCCTTGATATTATTCATAATATCTTTGTTCATATCCATGGGAAATGAAAACAAATAAAGCATGAGATCCTATTCTTATTAAGAGGTACAAATAATAAAATTTATTGTGTGTAAACAAGGTATAGTCAATATTGGAAGGTAAATAACTAAAATAGTACACCATTTAATCAAAACAATTAGTAGAAAATACATATATGGGCAATATATATGTACAAATATCATGGATAATTAAATATCTAACTGAAGGGAATTATTAATGGAGGATTACTAGTTATCAAACATCATGATATCATTACCATTAAGCCATTTTCCTACATTTTTTTTATTTAGGGGAAGTTATATACCAAAAATTGATTTTACAATTTTGGACAACTGATTTTTCATATGAGACCAGTTGATGCATTGAGGGGAAATAAATAAAACTTTCCCCACCCATTGGTACATTTCTAATGCATTATTCACAAATTTATTGATAAATTAATTTTTTTTAAATATATTCCATGTAAAAAAATAACAATATTGAGTAAATAATACATATTATTAAAATTTTCCCAGTCAACCAAATACCTTTTATTGTATAACATAATATGAAAAAAATGGAATATGGATTAAAAAGTAATCATATGCATTATAAAATGAATTAACATATTTAATAGAATTGTAATATTCCTTTAGAAATGATAATTGGAAAGTGAATGATTCAAGACAAAGCTAATGAAAAAAAAATTAAAAACAAAGAAATTTTTTCCTATCAATTCAATAGAAACACTTTTTTATAATAAAATCATGCCTTATAAAGGATTAAACAAAATAGAAGGAAAATATAAAATTATCCTTTAGTAATGATTTTTCTTTGAAAAATCATGGAAATATTTTAGAAGAATCTAAAATGTCTTAAAATGGTTGTGGTGGTGAGAAAGTCTGTTCATGATGTATACATTTGAAAACATTCATTTTAACATTTTTTTAAATAAAATTGATCATGATATTTTTTGATGTCAATAAAAATATTTTTTAAAAACCTTTTTTGGATGTCATAGATAATATATAATTTCCTTTTTAAATAATTTTAGTAAATACTAATTGAATTGGTAAAATAATTTTGAAAAATATAGAAATGAAAAAAACCATATATGATCAAAAATAGAAATAAGATATATTTTTATTTTTAAAATATAATATATTGATTCAAGTGACAAAGATAGTAACATTTTGATGAATATTTGGAAATTCATTAAGAATATAGAGGATAATAAAATATAAAGAGTTTATAAATAATAAATTATAATATATATTTAATTAAATTAATAATAATACCAAAAATTGAGATTGAAAAAGGAATTCTTACATCTTTGGTAAAATTTGAATTATAAACCTTTAAATGAATAAACATTAATTGAAAATTTAAACATCCTAAATAAATATATATTTATTTTAAATAAAAAAAGGAGTAGTATATATACTAGACTAAGAAATATTATGAGGATCATCAACATTCTGATTTATTATATTATAAAAATTTAAAAATATAAAAAATATAAATGATAAAACACACATATGAGTCTTATATTTTTCCTTGGTTATATATATATATTCAAAACTGACAAAACTTTTGAGTCTCAACTTGCAATTCCCCCTTAAAAATTAACCATAATGCCCAGATATAATTTCTCATTATCAATACCACTTAAAATGTTGGAATAAACATAATATATAATTGTAAACTAAGAATATCCAAAATATACAGAAATATCAGAGGCGTCATAAATTTTTAACAAGAACCATTTTAGTACATTCCAATTCATTAATTCAGAATTCTCTGTGCGTGAATTTATTTCTCTATTGACATTTGATATTTTATGTTAATTGAATACTACAACAAACCTAAGGCTCCCAGTATTGACCATCATCTATAAAAAAATAAATTAATTACATGCCTTATGTGTTTATTTTTATATGAAAAAAATAAATGTTATACAAAAAATAATATATCGATGGTTTATTAGAATTATTTATTTCTATTAAGTTATTTTTGATCCATTTTGTGCTAAAAATGAATTCCAAGAAAAATTATTTAATTTATGAATGGTTCCATATGATCTAATAGTTATATTTAAAATTAATATTTTTATTTTAGTGGCGATTTTTAAAACCCATGAAAAATGTTAAATTTTATAAAACATAATACATTAAAAAGTAATAATGAATTTATATTTCATAAAATATATTTTTCAGTGAGTAATATATAATTTAATAATTAATGTTAGATAAATGTAATATGAATACTTGATTGTAGTGAATATTTTATAATTACTAATTAATATAAATATGAGAGTGTCTATGTTTAGTAATTAGTAATTAATAAATATTTAATAATTAATTATATTATTTTAATGTTTTATAATAAAAATATAAAATATTTTTACTTTTTCATTATTATTAAAAAACTAGTAATTCATAAAATTAATTAAATAACGAATAAGTAATCAATTATTTCATATATTTTATTATATATATTAATAAATATATTAATATATAAATATAAAAAATTTAAAAAATATATAAACAAACACACACAAAAATATTTAAATACATATATAAATATATAATCATACATATATAAAATAATCAGTAAGGGAAAATCATATGTGTATGACGAAAAATAATCAATAAGGGAAAAATAAGAATTTAAAAATAATTATAATTACTGATTGAAAGAAAATCATAAGTGTATGATGAAACAATGAAAGTGAATGTGTATAACGTAAATATTTTCATAGACATTAATACATGGATTGTAAAACAAGAAAAAACGACCTCATGTTTTAACAAAGAAATGAGTCATAAGTTTCAATAAGCAAGATCTATATGTTATAAATCATTATGAAATGAGCCATCATGAACCCATATAAATAACAGAGAAAATGTATTGGTATCTTAGGACATCATCTTCATAGAAAACATACAGAACCCACATAAAACCCTTATAATTTCAATAACTATATGGATAACGTCCAATATAATTATTTGAATAACATAATCATTACCCGATTCATTGGATCACTATGTTTGTAAACCGACCATATAAGATATAATGGGCTTACCTAACGTTATTCAAGAACACACAACATATATAATATCCAAGAACCATAAAATGAATAAATTACGTTGAGAGTTAATATTAAAACACATATAAATATTTATAATTTTCATATAACATGATTAACCAATGGAAAATTAACGCGTATTATTTCATTCTCATTGAGCCAGGATCAAATCATAGAAATTAAACGGGTTCCAAAATAATATATTTAAAACAATATTAGTATATAGAGGGAAAAATTAGGATGGTATAATTAAGAAGTATACCCAATGGATTATATGTAAAAACATGGGTATTATAATATCATAAACCAAAATACCAATAAAATGAATATAAAAACATATTTACGGAAAATAAAAATTTCATTTTGATCGATCATTAATAGTAACAAAAATTTATAAAATATTGGAAAAAGGAATTTCCATGAAATAAACCCTGTAAACTATTGGAAAAATATTCAACAATAATATAAAGTATTTCATTTGAAAAATATCATTTCCTCTTGAAAACATTTTTTTTGAAAACAGAAAACGGTTTAAAAATCCTTTTCATTTAAAAGAATTTGAAAAAACAATGAATTTTTAGAATATTTAGAAAACAACTTTCCATAAAAAAATTCTTTTATACACGCAAAGGATGATTCTATGAAATGATAGTAAAAAAATAAGGGTAATTCCGTAAATTCCATAATGTTAAAAAATAAAATCCTTTTTTCCTAATAAAAATATTATAAAAGAACCATGATAAATATATTCTATGAATATTGTTTCACATTTTTCTGTAAAAAAAAATGAGGATTATTTGGAAATTGAAATGAGGAATCCATTAAATTTTTTTTATTAAAAGTTAAATTTTTTTAATATATTTTTAAAAATCATATGATATTATTATCACTAAGTAGGAATTTTTAGGGGTTGGGGAATATCACTAAGTAGGAATTACACACAATAGTATGATATAACCTATAAACATAAAACAAAAATATAAATATCCACATAGAATGTGTTGAAAACAAACCTAAATGCAGTATCCCAATAGTCGACCAAAATGAATGTGAGATATGGAAATTCATAATAATGAAATATATAAAACTCTAGTAGAATTTGTTAATAAAACAAATTAACATCTCGATAGAAAATCATGCATAGATCATTGTCAGGAAACATCCTAAAATAGAAACTCAGGACTTTAACACCACTAAGTATCATATTATAAAAAACCACATCCTCCTTGATCATCCTGAGATTTAAATTATCCACATTGAATAGAACATGTGTAGGAAGAACACCCATGCTTAGGTGAGTACAAATATACCTTTTTGGATACCCCAAAATTGAAGGAAGGACCAAATGAACATTTATTTTGAAACCAATTATCCTGGGTAAATCAAAGGCCCACATATAATATAAGGACTGAGATAACCAATAGGGTAATAAATTCTAAGTTTCATAATTTATATCAACTAATATCTTATATAATTATCATTTTGAATTATTTTTTTAAATATAATACCTAAACTATTAAAACTACTCATCTTTCGAGAAACCATGACAGTTTTCTAAAAGAAAAAAAAATATATTTTGCAAATAATAATAAGTTACACTATAATAATAACATAAATTTATAAGGTAAATACTAAACCAACCTTATTACCATTGATTATATAATTTTATAAACATATTAACTTCATAAAGTAAAAATAACTTATAACATCTCTATTTATATGAGGGATAATCGATGGAGAAGAAGCCACACATTCTAGGTAAACAAATATTAAAAAATTGAAAACATCCCACGAACACCACACCACCCCTCATGTGGGTCATCAAAATAGAAGTTTCAATTCATCATTTCATAATGTTAAATATCCCATTCAATGAAAAATGATAAAAACCCAATACATTTATAAGAATTTATAAAATGACTTATTATAGTCAAGGACCCAAGCCTAGCTATGTAGTTTATACCAATCGAGGGATTTCCAACATGATAGATAAGGGACTTATGTCCTATACTCAATGGGATTTCTTAAACCTATAATATGGAAAGTGAAAACGTTACTCATTAATATCTTAATTAAGTTATCAGTAGTGGAAAACATGTTCCTAATGTAGAGAAATCATCCACTAATCATTATCTGAGTACTAATTCTATTAATATACTTGAAACTCATAGATCATTGACTGTAACTTGACTATGGGATCATCAACCTGATATCACTCCACAATCTTACTCATGGTCACAATGATTCTTCTAAAGTGGAGACACAAATAATACTTAATTTAAGAAAGTCACTCTTTATCTCCCACCAATATAGCATTAGAATGATAAATGAGAGTAAATAATTAACCTTTAGTTTCCGAATTCATCCTCCAAAATCAATGAATATTGTGAAAACACACAATCCCGCATCCCCCCTTTAGTACCAAAGGTATTATCCTTACATAGGATTGTGTGGTAAAAATGTATCCATATAATCCGTATCTTGATATATATGATAATTCAATCTTCCATTACACCAATAATGTATTACTATATACTATACCATGTGTATATATATTATCCATACCTTCACCAACCATCAATGTATCCAAAAAATTCTAAAACAACGAGGGAGTATTATAGATAATAATTAATTTAAAGACTACCACCCGATCATTAGAATGTTACCAATGGTGTTCCAAAACCCACTCATACTCTAAACTTTTCCCTTGAACTTAGTCATCAACCCTATAGAGATAATGTAATATAAATACCTGGAATACCTTAAAAATATTATTTTGTATAAAAATTGTCAAACCATTACATTATATGTAAAAAAAAGGTTATAATCTAATACATATATTGTAGTAATAAATATAAAACATACCCTTATAAGGGGGAGTGGTGTACTGTGGATTGAATTTTTCCCTTGTATCATATGATTTTGTTCACATAATGTTGGAAATTTGTTACAAAAATATAAATTAATTACACATCCACCAAACTATCAAATTGAAAATCAAAAAATAAACAAGAAAAGGTTTACTCAGTTCACTACTATGGTCAATTTCCAATGATCACACACTAATTATTTGTTAATGTGACATAATTCACTATGCTATAATAATTTAATGAATTTAATGTTTCATTAATAATCACTTTGGGTTTAAAATATTACCACTCTAAGGACACTCATGTTAAATCCTCCTTTACTCACTAAATTAGATAAATTTATTATTAGTTTATTATCATGATGGTCACTTTCATATAAACAGTATTTTGATCCTGTGTTGATTCTACAACTCTAAATTTTTTTATTTTGGTGTTTATGCTGACAAGAACCCAATTTTATGTTACGAATGAATTATATTTTTATTGAATTTAATAAAGATAATATACATTACAATATCTATTCTGGAATTATATTCAGGTAAATGATTTGTGGGAAATATTATTAAATGTATTTTGGACATGTATTGAATGTATTATGAAAACACATTTCATAACCAATGTTTGTAATCATAATGTATTCTCTGGAAACCCTATGTTTGGAAGAAATATTATCGAACATATACACAACGTTTAGAAGAAAACCTATATATGAGATATGTAAATAATTTTATATCATCCATAAATTTTTAAACAACCATACTTAATCAAACCTACATTTTTTTAAAACCCATATTTTGTGAACTACATGTTTTTATTTTTTTCATTAGGTAAAGGGACCATATGTTTATCTATTCAATGATATAGTTTTAAATTAATGACATTATCCATGATTTATTCAAAGCTTTAGATGTAATTAAATATCTATTCAAATATGTTTCACTGAGGATAAAAGGTCTAACATTAAATGGAATATATCATTTATATTATTATGAGAAGTTATGACTCTCTTGAATGATATTTAATTTATGTATTCATAATTTATTTCCAATGATTTTGGAACATGTTTTAGAGGGATTTTTTTGATTTATAACATTAACATCCCATTTTAATTCAAAATTTTAGATTTATCATGGTTTGAATTGTTTGGATTTTTTAAAAACAACATTTTAGAATGAAAAGTGAAAATACATAATTTTAATTTAAAACTTTATTTTATTATAATATATTTATATTGTTAAATTATATTTATTTTTCTTTAGAAGATTAGTTATATCCATTTTACAATAATTAATCTTTTTTATTTCAATATAAATATTATTACATTGAATTTGGATAAAAAACTTTTCAAATGATTATGCATTTTTTCATAAAAGCCAATTGTAATGACATGTCTATAAAATTAATTTTATAATAAGTCTATGAAATATATGATTATAATTTGAAATAATAGATTTAATATTTATAATATTCATAATTTATAATTTCTAAAAAGTTTAACATAATTTTTGACCAAAAATAATTGTGAATGTAATTAAAACTAATTATATAAATCAAGGTAAAAACAAGATTACATAGTGGTTAAACATTATATTAAGTGGAAAAAGTAACCTATAAAAATAAGAAAAGTCCATTGTATTTAAAAATTTATATTATTTCATATATTTTATTCAGTTTTCACAATTATTGGAGGCACTTTATGTAAGGGAGTCCTCTAAATAATGTTTTCCTTTTTATATTTAAAAGAATTAAACTCTTCCTCCACTATAAAATGGCTCTCACCCCCTCACTTATAAAAAAATCACCATCAATTTTGGTTCATAGATAATATTCCAAAATATTACTCTGACATCCCTCAATTCATCGTGTATGCCTAACAATGGGCAGAAATCCAACCAAGGAAGCAATGTTCATTCAAATATATGACCTACCATCTTCATGAATTATGTATTGAATTTAACATTTATATCCTTTATATATATTATATATATATTTATATAAGTGATATATTTGAAATTTTTTTCAGGTTTATGATTATGGAAATAATTAAATCATTTTCTATGCAAGAGGATAAAGAATAATAAGTTGAAACAAATACGAAAAAAAGTTATTACACATAATGTATCAATAACATGAAATAATAAATAAATGCATAATTTTAATTAATAATACAATAATATATGGTATTAGATATAATTTTATGCTTCTATGGTAGATTTATAATAATCATTAAATTAATATACTGGAGGTTTTAAGGACTTTAATTATAGTTAAGACAAAGGGTAGAAGGATTTCTTGTCTCACTTTTTTTCGGTGAGACTTATGCCATATTCCCTACTCATTTATTGTTTTTTTGGAATATTTACTTCCCATGAATCTATTACGGTATTATTATACATATATTATATTTTAATTTAAGAATCCATTTGATTATATCAATTTCATGTGGTTTTACATTTCAAAATTGACTAAATTATTACGTCGGTTTTGTCTCGATTTGCCTTATTTAAGACACAAGTTTTTCTATACACCTATATTCTATTAAGAAGAGTATATACTTACTTTTTAGTTTTTTATCATTAATATCATTATTTTCATGAAATTTAATGTTTAATTTAATTTCATTTTTTAAATCCAGAGTATGATTCTAGGTTACTAACAAGAAAGCGTTTATTCTAAAAAACTAATCATTATCAATATTGTTAATATGCTTCCATTGATAAAATATTATGATTCATCTATCAAAAAATATAGTGAAACATATTCTACTATATTTATTATTACCATTACCACTATTTGGTACATAATATAATTATGAAATGTTTTCCTGAAAATTTGACACCATTACTACTTTTAGCCAGAAATCAGTTTTATTTAGAAAACAATGTTTTCAAAACTATTATTGAAATAATATTTTAAACTTATTTTCAATGAAAAATGATTTAAATAATATTATATGGGAATAAATATTCCTTTATATTTTTTCGAAAAAGTTTTTCATAAACAATTGTCTTACAAAAAAACTTATTTTTTAAAATGAGTTTCTCAAATAAAAATTGATATTTTGCTCAAATAATATTTTCAAATTATCTTTCCAAATTGATTTCATATAAGATGATATCCATTGGTGTTAACCAATCCATTCTAGGAAATTATCCAAGGGGTCCATTAATATAATTTCATTAAATGGATTATTGTTTTATGGAATGATATTAATGAAACCTATTTTTCTTTCTTGGGTTGAATGCTTCTAAAAATCGTATCTTTTCATTGGATATGCTTGGAGGAAAGTATTATTATGGCTGTCTCTTTTCTATAGGTTATGATATACGAACATTTTTGTGATACCCAATCCATATAATGGGTTATGATATTTTTTTATGATTTAGTGATACACATATTTATGATTTCATTATTATATTAGTGGAACCAATATCTCTCTTAAATGTGTTGTGTAATGATTGATATCACATGAGATAGGCATGGTAGGAATGGGGAGTGTACTTTGTTTTGTAAAGGAATTATTCCACTATTTTGGTATTAGGAGTAACCCTCATCTGATAATATGATCATGGTAGTGAACCATGTCTATAGAGATAATTTGGTGAGTGAAACCATAATACTAAGATGGCCTCGACAATAATCCTTGAAAACTATGGAAATGTTTTAAAATTATTATTTTTTTAGAATAATTACATGTCTTTTTCGTATGTTTTTTCATATATTATTCGCCCGAATACCGTAGTATTTGTATCTTAAGAAATTCATATATTTATTAAATTATTATTGTTTATGATCTTTGACATGCAGGGTACAACTTTTTAATTTTATGATAATGTTCTCATGCCCTTTTTCTTATGTTTATTCATACATATTTCCCTTTTTACCTTTACTGAGAGTTTGAGACACCCATTATTATGTTTCTTTTCACTAGGTCTTGAGTATATTTATTATGTACGATGTCTCCATGATGTTTTTTATTCATTAAGAACCTAGTGCGATATATTGTATATCCCTTATGTACAAGTGATTGTGTTTTGATGGGTCTAAAGGTAGGAAACTAAAAAAAATTTCTTAACATATTTTTGTAATGTATTACTTATTCTGAAAAAATTATGTAATGCTAATGTTTAAAATGTTAGGATTTCAATAGTTGTTATTAGAGAAGAAAATTATTTTGCATTTGGAATCGATGATGGGAAAACATTTGTGAGATATCCATGGGTATCTCTTATTATATGTCTAAGGATGAGGAATGTATAAGAAAATATCATAGAGATGTGGTAAATAATACAGTGTGTTGTCTCCTAACCATAAAACCCAATTCAAATATTAAAAATTGATGTTGAACTCAAATATATGTGCATAATGAAGACAACCCTGGAAACCCCGTATTGAGAAAGAATCAACTGAGAACTAGTATATGGTAATGATGAGTGTGATAGAAAATTATATGATTATTATCCTAGAAATCTTAATTAAATGGGAGTTGGAATGAAAAATCCCATTGATAGGATCACCCAACTTTCTCAAGATAAGAATCATATTGGACATGCAAATGAGAAATGGAGGGAAAAACATTTGGCTGAGTCCTTCATGAGGAAACGTCCAACTTCATTCATTGGGTATTAAGATCCACTTTTTACCAAATAATGGATATGTACCACTTAAAATATATTGTTTCTTATCCAGTGTTTGGAACATGAAAACGATATTCTGGTTGATTATCAATTAGAAAGAAAAGTATACAAGTGGTGGACTCTAATCATAAATATGATGCACCATTATGAAATTTAATCCATGGATTGGGATGAGTTAAAGAACTTATTTTTGAAAAAGTAAATTCCTCATACTCCTCATAAACATATAGAGAATGTTTTCCCTGAGTTTAAATAAATATATCATGAATTTAGGGTTATAAATGAGGATTAATTTACATTATTTTTGATGTACGTTTTGGTAGTTATCATACAACTTGAAATTTATGATGATAATTACTTTAGTGGGTTAAATCCAAGTATCACAATGGATTTTTCTATAGGAGATATTATAATCTACCAAGTTATTTTGAATTCTAAAATCAAGGTCAAAATAAAGTATGGGGTTTGGTCTAAATCTAATGGTATTGAAATCAAATAGAATGAGTTCAATAGAAAATCTAAAAATCCATAAAGAGTAAAAGATGGGATTTCCTTTATCTATAATTATGGGAAGAAACATTGAAGAAATTTTATTAAGGGGTATAATAAATGTTTATATAATGATTTGAATTTCATCGTTTATTATTTTTTGAAATGATTGGAAGAAAATAACCAACAATCTTAATGGAGAAAAAACATCATAGAATACATGTACCACACATCAGAGATAAATGAGCAAGGAGAATTGGAATTATTCTATCCAATTCCCAAACCACAAAGTTAATGGTGATGATCGATGTTATAAACCTCCTATGATTAGTGACAAGGGTAAATCCCATGAGATCGCTATTTTAAATGAGAGGTGTGATAACATCATGCTAAAATGTACACTTACAATCCAATCTATAACTTCTAATGTATTAATTAATTCTATGTATAACCACTCATGCACATCTAAAGAATTTTTGATGTGTTATTAGATTCCACCAAAATGATTAGATGAGGAATTATTGGTGAAAACCCATTATTTTATGATGAATGAATAAAATGTGTATGATTCCCCAATTTTTTACATTTATGGTAATGTGCATCCTACAAATCATTTCATTCTTATTCTGGTTTAATTTTATGTCATCATATATATGGATTTTATTTATCTACACAAATCACACATAATATACAGAGGAAGGGATGTTACACAAAAATATGATCATCTATCAATGTGATGATAATTATAAACTTCCTATAGTGATTAAATATAATATATGGAAATTAATTATCATTCAGAATGTATTTTTATATCAAATAATTGGGGTGAAAATAAAAATCGATGATAGTTATATTTTTATGTAAATTGTGGATGTATTTCCAGAAGATTATCCTACCCTTCCACAAAAATGTAATGTTGAGTTCTAGATATATCTCATACATTGTTCCACACATATTTCAAATTTATCCAATATAATGGCCCAATTGAGTTTGAGGAATTGAAAAAGTAACTCCAAGAAAACCATGATAAATATTTCATTAAGCTAATTGTGTCACCTTAGGGTGCACATAATATTTTATAAAAAATAATGATATTTCAATGTGACTCTACATTCATTGTAGGGAGTGTAATAAGATCAAGATCAAGAAAAGTATCTTCTCTCCCATATTGATGACTTTTTTGATAATCTATATGTATCTTAATTCTTTTCTATTATTGAACATCATTTTTGATTTCATAAATTATGGGTAAAGAAGGAGGATATATTGAATAAGAAATTACACACAAGGGATAGACACTATGAATATATAGTAGTGACTTTTGGTCTTACTAATTACACATAAATTATATAAAATCTAACTTTATATGAAATAATTTTCATATTTTTTTACAAATTTCCTAATACATTAGACTAATTGATGACCAAATACCGTATTATTTTTATACCTCTATAAAAATATAAACAAAAACACTTGTAAATAAGTGTGATACATTATATCCCATAATGTTATCCATGGATTGAACCCTACTTAGACACACTATCAATAATAAATATCTTCATATCTTGGTAAATGAAAAAAATGGGTGATCTTATATACTCATTAAGGGAAAACAAGGGATATATGTAATCATAAACAAGTGAATAATTGTATAATAATGTGATATTTACTTTAGAGGATCATAACCTATATAAAAATGATTATAACCATGAATCATGGAATAAATATAGATTATTAAAAATACATGAATCATAATGAATTCAATTGAATAATCATGGAAGTCATAACAATGGAACAAGGCATGAAATTATGGATAAACTATAAAATTGAATTATAATTCCTTAAAAGTGATGGGAAATTTCCAGAAATTATCTATCCACTTTATAGGGAATACATATACAAGGTGGTATACAATACCATCCCTAGTCACAATCCTCTCTTTCTAATGGATCAGGCTTCCCCATCTTCCCATAATAGACTGGGTTTCCCCAACATTCCCTTGTGGATCATGTTTCCCCATCTTCCATAGTGGATGAAGCCCATGAACCCTACTCCCATAATTATTTCATGAGATATAAAATTTGACCCAATGCATATAAGGGAGATATAGGTACTACCCATAATATAATGAAATCATAGATACATGTTTCAAAAGATCATAATCATTAATTATACCATAACCCATATAAAGAAATGAGATGCATAAACATCATATCATTACTCATGAAATTAATTTGGTATCATAAATATGTTATAATTTCATAACCTATGAAAAAATTTACAGGTTTCATAATAAGTTCATCAATTAATATCTTGTTAAAATAAATGTGTTTCTAAGTAATATTTCCCATGGAAGAGAATCATGTTTCACAAACATATATCTCATAATATAGAAAAGAATTTCTTCCCCATCTTTCCCTCTAAAAAAAAACCAGTAATAAAAAGAATATGATTTAAACATTTGGATCATTTTAACACAATTAAATTAGTAACACCAATTCATGTTATATTAGATGGATAATTAGCTAGGATGATCAATTAAACCTTTAATTGAGGAAAATATCCTTTCTATTTTGAAAAATTAATTTTCTAAAAATTAATATTTTTGAAAACATATCTTGTAAAATATATTTAAAACATATAAGGGATGTTTTTTAAACTATAAAATATTTTCAAAGTATTTTTTCCTTGAAAATTATATCAAAATTTCTTTTTAAAAATATTTTCGTAAACATTTTTGGAAAAAAAGTTTTTTGTATAAAACAAGTAAACGAATGAAGTGAAAAATAATGTCATATTTTATTAATTTGTTTATTATCTTATTTAAAAAATAGTTGAAAATATTAAAAATACATTATTAATTCATGAATAAATATAGGATAAAAAAATCATGTTTGTTCTTGAAACATGGATCATATAATTTCATCAAGGAATGTATAATTATAAACAATCCCAACAAATGACGAGATTGTTGCAATAAATTATTACTAATTGGTAAATTTGAATAAGAATCCCCATGTAATAAAATTATATTACATGAATCTAACAATATCAATAGACTAATCATATTAATGATATAAAATCTCAATTTTTAGTTCATACACCTCGTAGAAAAATGTTGGTTCTTATCAGGGCATGTGTCTTAAAGAATGAAAATTGAGACAAACTACATTACTGATTCAGTAACATTTGAAACATAAAACCCAAGAAAGTGATATCATAAAATGGATATGTATGTAACCATAAATCCATGAATAATAATAATAAAATATATTAATGGGAATTATATACACTATAGAAAATAAATGAGCGGTGAATAAGGAAAAAAACACACCGAAATAAAAGCGAGACTTGAAATCCCATAACCTCTTTTGTTGAATCTATTCATACTCATTAAAACATAAATTATATTAAATTTATATTTATTATAAATCTAAATTATAAATATATAATTATATATATTACCATATTTGTATTTATATTTCCTTATTATTAATAATTCCTTGTTAGTATTGCTCTTCGAGTAATACCTAGTTTTTTTCGTACATGTTTTGACTTACTTTCCATGATCATATGACATAGATCATGATTTACTTGTTTATTGAATTTATATAATGATATAAATAAAATATATATTCCTTATATAAATATTTATAACAATATATAAAATTTCTCTGTAAAATGAAATACATCGTTCACGGATATTGTATGCTTTACGTACAGAGGAACAATGTTTCCATTTTTTGTAGTTTTGAAAGAAAGAATGTAAATGAAATATTTAAGTATATTTATTATCATAAAGGTAAAATTATTAATTAATTTATATTATATACATTTACTAAACCATACTTAATACATTATATGTAATGTGGGATCGAATCAGATCGCTTTGAGGTGACGGTAGTCCACACGTCCACAAACGAAGTTATCTTATTTACAAAAAATGGATAAAAAGAAGGAATGATTTATGTAATAATTATAGAATAATAAATACATCATGATATCATATATATAATATTAAATCATAATTTTCTTCATAATACCTTCCCCTAATTTGTGATAATGGAAAAAACAACATCGTTTCACGAAGCAGTAGTCTGGTGTACAGCCGAATGATAAGTTTGTTACCCATTAGATGGAAGTGTATGTAAGTGTAGGTTGATCCATTATATTAATATAAAATTATTATATTTTGAATAATAAGGTTATTATATAAGAATATAATAAAAAAATATGGGATGGTGAATGAAAATAATACAAAAGATCATGCAGAAGGATTTTTACTCTTATATGGATAACCCATCTTAGTTTGAACGGAAAGGATTCCTTGATTAGATTTTTTACTAAAGGATGGATTATCGGTGTAATAAAATGATTTTGGGATGAAATTTGGGAATATTATGCCTGACATAAAGGTATTAGTATTTTTTAATAAGTGGGATGGGTGAGTTCCTTTTTATAGTGGAGATGGAGTACAATTCTAATAAATATTTGAAAAGGGAATTCAAAAAACATTTTTCCTAAGACATGTGGATCAAGTAACTGTATAAATAAATGAAAAATAAGGGCATGGTATAAATATGTATATAAAATATAATTTTTAATAGTTTATAGGTCATTTTTGTCTTGGAATTTATGATTTAGTAATTTTTTTTGCTAATTTGTCATTTAATCACTGTAATTAAATTTAATCACCATCACCAAATTTTTTTGTCGATAACTAATTTATAATACTTATAAATTTTAATTTTTATTATTAAAAATAATATATAGAAATTCTAAAAATTACAATCAAATAATTTTTAGAAATTAATTTACATTTAATCCCTCATATGGGACGACATATTGGGGTTTTAAAGAAAAAATGTACAAAATTTGGAAATATTTTTATATCTAATTTCAACATAAAAATGATTACATCGACTTAAATTAGATTAATTTATTTTAATTTTATCTAATTAATTTTAAAATACAATTCAAAGTATTATTTAGCCCTTTAAATTATTTAGATGAAAAATCAATTTGGAATTAAAATTATGTATTTTTTACTATTCATCTAAAAATATTGTTTTTTAGAAAAATACAGAAATTCTACCTGGAGATAATTTTGAAATTCCTATTTCAAAATATAATTTTACATTATAAAATTCAATTTATAAAATGGAATAAAATTTCATTTATTATCATTCACCAAAGGATGTAAAAATTCATTCATTTTAGAAAATAGTATTTTCCAACATATGAAGAATTTCCAAAAAATAAAAATTTTATTATTCGTTTGTTTTATTTTAAGAAAACTATTATAAATAATATTTATAAAGTATTTATTACTATTAATATTACTATGTGTAATGGATAGGTTATAAATATCTCATTCAAATTTTTTTAAAAGATGTTTCTTTTTTTAGGAACTCATTGATGCATGTAACATATGATAGACATGGTGAAAATATAAGGATTGTTTGAATTAGTTATGTTTTAAATAAAATAAATTAAATAAAAATAATTTATTAGAAAAATGGTTCATAAAAGCTTTTACTATTATATTCTACCCATTAAAAACAATTTTTTGGCCTCACAATTCATTGTCAGGATGAAAAGAAATTTGGAAACTTATACCTCACATATCATCCAATTCCCACATGGATTTCAATAATTGGTTATTTGACCAAAAAACTATAATCATGTGAGTGGTATTTTTTCATATTACATTATCTATACTGTAGATACCCGAAGCATGATGTACATGTACATTACATTACTTTTGCGGAATACTTAATACATAACAAAAACAGACACACAAGGATCGTAATAGTTTAGTGTCTTTGGAAACTTGGAATATAAACTTCTAATCATGTTGAAAGATCTTTAAAAACTCCCATAACAATATTACCCTTTTTGTTTCATTACCTAAAACCTTTATTTATTTCATGGGGAAAATAAAACATAAAAAGGTTGAGATCAAATGCTCAGTAAAGGAAAACATAGAGAACATAAAACAATCCATAAACATTTAAAATCAAAAACTTGAACATGAAATTTGAACATCAAAATCTTGAGAAAAGACATAAATCGTGGAAGTACGTAAGGCATCTATCATAATGGAACATCAACCATGATAAAATATAATGGAAATAAAACATGTAATTTTGGCAACCATTCAGCACATGTTATGATTTCCATAGTAGCCAAGGCATTGCTTCCAAGACCATCTCAGTGGACAAAGTCCCTTTCTGAGTTGAGTTCACTCCTCATTTCAGTCCTGTAACACTGAATCAGATTAAATTACCGTTCCATCCATGTCAATATCATGATATATAAATCTTTAACCAATGCATTGTATGGAGATATAGGTCCCAACCATCTCATAATGAAATCATTCTTACTTGTGCCACAAAATAAACATACATCATTCATAATAACCCAATAAATAAAATGGGTTTCATAAACATCATCCCATAATCACATAATCCATATAAAAGAAATGGATATCATTTCATAATTAGAAAAGTGAAACCATGTAAATCATAGATACATGATACTTGAAACATATACATATGAAATAATGTCATCTTAGATGAAAAATGGTTTTGATAAAACACTTGAAATGAATTCTTGAGTAAAATATCCTTTCTTCTTCAAAATCATTATCTTTTCAAAAAATGTCATGAAATTTTAACAGAAAAGGATTTTGTTGAAAATATTCATGAAATCTCTTGGAGGAAGTTTCATGAAAATAAGGCTTTATAAAACCGTAAAAATTCCTTCATGCCGTATAAGTTAAAAAACATTCTTCTCGTACTTTTTCCAGAAAATTCAAAAAGTTCCTCGTAACGTAAAAAAAGAAATATTCCTTACATATAATTTGGTAAAAGACAAAATGGGTAAAAATGGAATTAAACATACATAAAAACACTTTTATAAAACATATACATGTATGATAACAATAACCCCCGCAAAAACTTACGAATAAACAATCTCGGATAAGAACGAGATTGGAAAGGTTATCCCTTAACTTAGGTCCGATATGCTTCGTATGGATACTAAACTACTGTATAATGATTTAAATAATGTCATTCACTTATTACATAATCATATTAATTTTTATGATATCATATATGTTTCACTTATGAGTTTATATTACCCGTTATTTTGTAAATTCCATGTTAAAGCAGCGTTTTGGGTAAAATCATTTCATTTTTCGTATGTGTTTCGACTTGTAATTTTGATATTATTACTTATATCCTGATTTACATACTTCCAGAATGTAAAACATGATTTATATATAATTTATATTCATCATATACATATATATTATATATCTATTAAAGGAATGAAATACACCGTTCATGGAGACGGTGGGCCATACGTACGCATGAATGCTGTTTTCGTTTCCTTATTGAATTGAATGAAACTAAATAGATGACATACATATATATATATACATAAATCCAGTAGAATTATTATTTTATATATTTCATTATTATTCATTATATAAACTTTATGATCATTCATGTATGGTTAACATTGAGAATGAATCTCATCGCTTCGTGGAGACGGTAGTCTGTACATACACACGAGCGATGATATCGTTACCATAATTATTGAATAGAATTGGAGTGGATGGTATAATATATCAGAATTATTATTATGTTATAATAAACATATATAGTTATTCTTTACACCATTATACCCATCCATGTAAGATTTTGGTGGAAAAACAGATTACACCACGGCGTGCAGACATTATTCCGTACGTATGCACGCATGGTGATTTTGTTTTCCGTAGGATGGATAGAAGGTGAAATATGGTTGTTTCATATTTATAATAACATATCAGTATATTAGGGATACTTATGTTATTAATTCATAATGAAACAACTAATGAAGAGGGAGTAGAAGAAGAATGGAACTTGAAGAAAACGGTAGAAGGTATTACCTCTTTCTCGAAGTGCCTCCTTTAAATTTCTCTTAGGGCACTGGAGTTGGTATTTTGAGAAGACCAGTACCTCTAGTAGGTTTCTAAGGAAGTGGGTAAGTGAAATGGGCTGGGGTTGGCCTATCTTGAAGGCTCAAAGTGGTGTCATGAGGAGAGGGAGGAGGTGCCCTTTTATAAGAGAGGATATGTGCACCTTTAGAATCCTAAAAAATATTAGTTTAATATAACTTCAAAACCCACATAAAAACCTTACAAATTTACTAAATTCTAAGATTATATGAGATAGGGTTGTAATATCATCATACAATCAAATTTATACATGTTTTGATCTTATTTTAAAGCTTATAATTTTGATTTATCCTTATTTAATCTATTTAAGTTTATTTGTGGTAACAAAATTATAAATTTTAAATGGTTATAAATAATCACTTATGTGTTGTTAATTTTAAATAATTGGATACTTTATTCCATTTTAGACTATATAAATTTAAATTTATAATTTTTAAATATTTTTGTGATTTTTAAACAATTTAATAATATGTTATTTTTATAAAATGACAATAGTGTCAATTTTGACACTCTTCATTTATTTGAATTTAAATAAAATCTACATAGAGGATATATTCAAACTAAAATATTTAATAGATTCATAACATGTCAAATTTGTCTAGAAAATTCGTGGATCACATTAAAAAGTTCATATAATATTTATTTTAATATTTTAAAACCACTTATTTTGTATATCTCTTAATAAAATAATTATTACAACATTTTTGTATAATTATTCAATATACTTATTTGTTTCATAAAAATTATAAATAAAATCCTTTTATGAATATAAATATAAAATATTTTATAATAATAATTTTACTCTAATTTATCATCTTAAAATAACAACATTTAAATTGTTATCTTTTTAAATTATGAAAGTGACACTTTGGAACCATTTAAAATAAAATATTATAAGTGTCATAATCTCCATAATAAGGATCCAAATGGTCAAAAATTCGGCAAGTGAATGATTAGGGTTTATATATACACTAATAATAAGTTTTTTGCAGTTTTTGGGGCCTTTTGTTATGTATCACTATTTCAATAAAAACTATATTATTGATTTTTCACTAAATAAATAATTGCTGCATCATTAATGTATAAGATAATAAGGTAATTAAATAACTCTTAAAAATTACAAATAAATTACCATGATAAATAAAAACATTTTATCTTTCATATGAGTATTTATAACCAAATTTATATTCTGTATAAATTTATATTAAAACTACGTTAATAATTAAAGTTGAGTGAGACATATTTCACTTTCCTTTAAATAAAATAAACTAAAGGTCTTAATCACCTCCAAGTGGGTTCCAATGGATTCCATTTAGACCCAAATATGCCTTAGGATAAAATATAAGCATACAATTATATTGAGACAAGTGTTAGGGTAATTTTATAATGTTATATTTATCCTTAATTACCCGATTTACCTTTTACTATGGTAAATAAAATTTACCGTAGTTACTATTCATAATGTCCAAAAAAAAAGTATCTTATTAACAAAATTTGTACCCACTGATTGAAAATATGGAATCCATTTTTCTAAATTGAACACAAAGAGTTGCAGAAATTAATTTAAAATTAATCCTGTTGTTAAGAAAACGTGTTTTAAAAGTTATAACATTGCAAAAGATTGAAATGTTTTTACCTATGAATTCAATGTAAAATTAATGTTAATGACATACATTATATTAAATGGTAAAAATATATTCTATTTATAGTTTAAATCCATTAAATATTATAATTTAACTATATAAATTAATGTGATGAAAAAAGTTGTTTTTAATTAAAATATAGCGTGTTTTTACTATTCATCAAAATATGAAAGTTACCAGAATAATATGAAAAATTTATCCAAAGTAAATTTTTATTTGTTTATTCCAAAGAAGAATTTTATTTTGTCAAATTGAACTTATAAACATGACAAAAACAAGATTTAATGCGGGTGCGCCATCAAAAGGCGGCAAAACTGCATTTTTTGAAAAATACTTATTTTACCAGAAAAATTTATTTTGTTCTTATACCATGTTCTAGAAAATGTGTAAGATGAATAATAATGTCATAAAATTCAAAATATAGTTAATACTATTTATAATGGCTAGTTCATAATAATATTATAACAATATATCGTTGTTTAGTAAAACTCGGTATTGCGTACAACACACGCTATCGAGGAAGGTCATGATTGCGTGTAATGCAAGCCAAGTCAGGGTTGAGTTTAGTGCATGACTCCTTTGTTGTTGCGTATAACAAAATAAAACAATATTTCATTAATAAATTGAATATATATATATATATATATATACTCATTGTTACGTAGAATAACTACTATCAAACAAACTTGAAATTGTGTGTAACACGATCCAAGATTAGTGTTGCATATACTGCAAGCTAATACGACGTCGCGTATAGTGCAAGATAATCTTGGTGTAGCATATAGTAGAAGATATAAAAGGTATTAAAAATAATATATCTTATAAAATCTCATGTTGTTACATTCTACACTCTTTATAATGAATTTCTCCCTCGAAATTCGTTGGGTTATAAATTGTTTAATATTCATAGAATCCCACATCGTAAAAAGGAATACTAAAACTTAATTTAAAAAACTAAAGTATGAAACATAATGATTACCAAAAGTAACTCATAACTGGTTTTCTATATAGGATAACATAGGTTAAAATATGGATATGGAAGAAAAATCTAACCATCAAGTTCCGATGGAGAGTGGTAGAGAACATGGCAATGAAAAATCCATCAATTACAAAGCCATAAATTTGTGATGATCTAAGGTACCATCTTATTCCTCAGATATAAGAGCACTAGGACAACATTTTTGGTTTTCAATATCATTTCCCTAAAGTTGAAAATTTTGAATTAGAAGAAATACATACTTGATTTTGGTACAATTTCACTGTTGTTCGTGCTTTGAACAATTTCCACTTCTTCTCTTAAAGAAATGAAGTTGAATTTGTTATTCGTGAAGTGTTAAAATAACATGTGATATAATGATGGGTCATTCCATTTGTTTCAAACAAAAGGATAGTAAAAGTTATCAAATATACATAAGTCCATCTATGGTGAGGTTAATTGTATATGATTCCAAAAATGAACTTATACTTCATCTATCAATATTCTTAATAAAATAAAACTAGTTTCTACTAACTAGGGACTTCCTGTAGGCCATTGGTATGCAATAAATGCCAGTCGCACTTCAGTTGTGGGTTCGATTCCCACAGCCTTGTCCGACATAATGGGATATCGCTCTTCCTACAGGTTGTCATTTTTCTAAAACTACATTACTATAACATCCCATCAATAATATCAAAAAAAGTTCTATCCTTAAACAATACTAACTTATGTCCAACATAATCCATTCTAATCTTTAGGATTATCTAAAATACTTCGGTCCAAGCTCATAGTATAATGAAAACAATTACTAGACTGTTTATCTACCAAGAATGTGAATACAAGCATTTATCCCACATATATCATAAGATATATCTTGTTGGTTGTATTCCAAACACATGAATACCTTAGTCATATATTCTCTTGAAACATAAATTACCATAGAACCTTAGTGGAAACATGAATACTGTAAAAAGGTAACTCTTTCCACATACCAAAATCCCAAAAAAATCTATATAATCAAACCATAATATCACTTAGTCCTTATATCAGTCATGAGCTTGTGAATACAATCAAACATCTCATTATCTTCTTATCCCTTCATTATGTGAATATCATCTACTTTCCAAAAATATCTGAATATCCTTCAATGGTTACCGGTACCATTCAACATATACTTTCAAATAATTTAGGAAAAACAATAGTGTAACAATCCTTAGATGATTCTTCATTCCATAGTACCATACATTATTCTTTATAAACATACAATCATTCCACTAACTTCTTAAACCACTGACCGAGCTTCAACATTTGTTTCATATCACATTTCATTTGTATTCTCTTCATCATCATCCACATAAATACTACTCATATGACCATGCTGATTCTCTACATGAGATTTTACCTTAGGGAATTGGTTTGCATAATGCCCATACATTCCACATTTAAAACATCTAATCATTGATGATGTCTTAGAAAGACCATTATCCTTGTCCATGGTGTTAACTGAACCTTTTCCTTTGCACTTACTGGATTTGTGTCCTTCTTTTCCACACCCAAAGCATCTTCCAGTTCGTTTGAAACAATCTCCCTGATGCCTCTTCCCACATGATTTACATGAGGGAAATTTATCTTTCTTTCTACTATGATCATCATGAAACTCCATGTTTCTCTTATTATCTGAGTCAGGAAACTTACCAAAGTTGAGATTATTGATCATATTATGAGATTTCCAATTAGGAATAATAATGATGTTTGGACTTCCAAATCCCGTTTCATTTGGTTTCTCATGAAGAATATCATTCCATTGTCCGTCATATCCTCCATTATCGTGAATCTTCCTGTTTCCAGCCATTTTCTAAAACCCAAAAAGAATAGTGTGAGAGGCAAAAATCATGCTAGGGAAAACAACATAGTAAAGGGGGAGTACCCTCAATAATTAACATCTTAGGTTAAATTCTATGATCGTTACCGTAGTTCTAGGACTATATCCTATATGTATACTTATCCTTAGGGACATCCCTAGAAATACCTTAAAAATATCTCTAGGGATCTCACTAACGTTTTCGCATCCTAGTTTCCAATGGTTGACTAAAACTTTACTCTGATACCAAATGTAGAGACCCGAAGCATGAAGTACATGGACATTACATTACTTTTGCAGAATACTTAATACATAACAAAAACAAACACACAAGGATCGTAATAGTTTAGTGTCTTTGGAAACATGGAATATAAACTTCTAATCATGTTGAAAGATCTTCAACAACTACCATAACGATCTTCCCCTTTTTGTTTCCTTACCTAAAACCTTTCTTTATTTCCTCTAGAAAATAAAACATAAAAAGGGTGAGCTCAAATGCTCAGTAAGGGAAAACATAGAGAACATAAAACAATCCATAAACATTTGAAAGCAAAAACTTGAACATGAAATTTAAACATCAAAATCTTGTGAAAAGACATAAATCGTGGAAGTACATAAGGCATGTATCATAATGGAACATCAAACATGATAAAATATAAGGTAAATAAATCATGTAATTGTGGAAACCATTCAGAAAATGTTATGATTTCCATATTATCCAAGGCATTGCTTCCAAGACCATCTTAGTGGACAAAGTCCCTTTCTGAATCGAGTTCACTCCTCGTTTCAGTCCTGTAACACTGAACCAGATTATCTTACCGTTCCAGCCATGTCTATCTCATGATATATAAATATTTACCCAATGCATTGGTGGGTGATATAGGTCCCACCCATATCATAATGAAATCATTCTTACTTGTGCCACAAAATAAACATACATCATTCATAATAACCCAATAAATTAAATGCGTTTCATAAACATCATCCCATCATCACATAATCCATATAAAATAAATGGATATAATTTCATAATAAGAAAAGTGAAACCATGTAAATCATAGAGACATGATACTTGAAACATTCACATATGAAATAATGTCATCTTAGATGAAAAATGGTTTTGATAAAACACTTGAAATGAATTCTTGAGGAAAATATCCTTTCTTCTTCAAAATCATTCTATTTTCACAAAATGTCATTCAATTTTAACAGAAAAGGATTTTTTTGAAAATAGTCATGAAATATTTTGGAGTAAACTTCATGAAAATAAGTCTTTATAAAACCGTAAAAATCCGTTCGTGCTGTATAAGTTAAAAAAAACCTTCTTCTCGTACTTTTGCCGGAAAAGTCAAAAAGTACCTCATAACGTAAAAAAAAGAAAGATTACTTACATACCATGTAGTAAAAGACAAAATTGGTAAAAAGGACATTAAACATACATAAAAATACTTTTAGAAAACATGTGCTTGGATTATAACAATAACCCGAGAAAATACTTACGAATAAACAATCTCGGATAAGAACGATATTGGAAAGGTTATCCCTTACCTTAGGTTCGATACGGTTCGTATGGATCAGAACATCCTGTATAATGATTTAAATAATTTAATTTACTTATTACATAATAATATTCATTGTTATGATATCATATCTCTTTCACTTATGACTTTATATTACACGTTCTTTTGTAAATTCCATGTTAAAGCAGCGTTTTGGGTAAAATCATTTCATTTATCGTATGTGTTTCGACTTGTCGTTCTAGATATTATTACTTATATGCTGATATACATAATTCCATAATGTAAAAAAAATTATATATAATATATTTTCATCATATACATATATATTATAGATCGATAAAAGGAATGAAATACACCGTTCATGGAGACGGTAGGCCATACGTACGCATGAACGCTGTTTTCGTTTCATTATTGAATTGAATGAAACAAAATAGATGACATACATATATATATATACATAAATCCAGTATAATTATTATTACATATATATCATTATTATTCATTATATAAACTTTATGATCATTCATGTATGGTTAACATGGATAATGAATCTCATCGCGTCGTGGAGACAGTAGTTCGTATGTACGCACGTGCGATGATATCGTTCCCATAATTATTGAATAGAATTGGAGTGGATGATATAATATATAAGAATCAGTATGAAGTTATAATAACCATATATAGTTATTCTTTACACCATTATACCCATCCATGTAAGGTGTTGGTGGAAAAACAGATTACACCACGGCGTAGAGACTGTATTCTGTACGTACGCACGCACGGTAATTTTGTTTTACGTAGGATGGATAGAAGGTGAAATAGGGTTGTTTAATATTTATAATAAAATATATTTATATGAGGAATAATGATGTTATTACTTCATAATGAAACAACTAAAGAAGAGGGAGTAGAAGAAGAATGGAACTTGAAGAAAACGGTAGAAGGTATTACCTATTTCTCGAAGTGCCTCCTTTAAACATTCTCTTAGGGAACTAGAGTTGGTCTTTTGAGAAGACAAGTACTTCAAGTAGTTTTATAAGGAAGTGGGTAAGTGAAATGGGCAAGGTTTGGCCGAGCTTTAAGGCTCAATGTGGTGTAAGGAGGAGAGAGAGGAGGTTCCCTTTTATAAGGGAGGAGAGGGGCACCTTTGGAATCCTCAAAAATATTAGTTTAATATAAATTTAAACCCCACATAAAAACCTCCAAAAATGACTCAATTCGAATATTAGATGACATAGGGTTGTATTTGCATAAAAAAACAAATTTAGACATGTTTTGAATCTATTTTAATCCTTATCATTTTAATTTATCCCTATTTAATCTATTTAAGTTTATTTGTGGTAATAAAATTCTAAATTTTAAAGGGTTATAAATAATCACTTATGTGTTGTTAATTTTCCATAATTGGATACGTTATGCCATTTTCTACAATATAAATATAAATTTATAATTTTTAAATATTTTTTGTGATTTTTAAACAATTTAATAATATGTTATTTTTATAAAATAACAATAGTGTCAATTTTGACACTATTCATTTATTTAAATTTAAATAAAATCTACACAAAGGTTATATTCAAAATAAAACATTTAATAGATTTATATCATGTCAAATTTGTCAATAAAATTTGTGGAGCACATTAAACAGTTCATATAATATTTATTTTAATATTTTTAAAACCATTTATTTAGTATATCTCTTAATAAAATAATTAGTACAACATTTTTGTATAATTATTTAATATACTTATTTGTTGCATAAAAATTAAAAATAAAATCCTCTGATAAATATAAATATTAAATATTTTAGAAGAATAATTTTACTCGAATTTATCATCTTAAAATAACAACATGTAAATTGTTATCTTTACTAAATTATGAAAGTGACAACTTTGGAATCATTTAAAATAAAATATTATAAGTGTTATAATCGCTTTAATAAGGATCCAAATGGTCAAAAAGTCGGCTGGTGGATGATTAGGGTTTATATATACACTAATAATAAGTTTTTTACAGATTTTAGGGACTTTTTATATGTATTAATATTTCAATAAAAACAATATTATTGATTTTTCACTAAATAAATAATTTCTGCATCATTAATGTATAAGATAATAAGGCAATTAAATAACTCTTAAAAAATAAAAATAAATTACCATGATAAATAAAAACATTTTATCTTTCAAATGAGTATTTATAACCAAATTTATATTCTGTATAAATCTATATTAAAAATACGTTAATTATTAAAGTTGAGTGAGACATATTTCACTTTCCTTTAAATAAAACAAACTAAAGGTCTTAATCACTTCCAAGTGGGTTCCAATGGATTACATTTCGACCAAAATATGCCTTAGAACAAAATATAAGCATCTAATTATATTAAGACAAGTGTTAGGGTAATTTTATAATATTATATTTACCCTTAATTACCCGATTTACCTTTTACTATGGTAAATAAAATTTACCGTAATTACTATTCATAATGCCCAAAAATAAAAAGTAGCTTATTAACACAATTTGGACCCACTGATTCCAAATATGGAATACATTTTTATAAATTCAAAACAAAAAAGTTGCATAAATTAATTTAAAATTAATCCCGTTGTTAAGAAAACATGTTTTAAAAGTTATAACATTGCAAAATATTGAAATGTTTTTACCTATGAATTTAATGTAAAATTAATGTTAATTACATACATTATATAAATGGTAAAAATATATTCTATTTATACATTAAAACCATTCAATATTATAATTTAACTATATAAATTATTGCGATGAAAAAATTTGTTTTTAGTTAAAATATAGCGTGTTTTTACTATTCATAAAAATATGAAAGTTACCAGAATAATATGAAAAATTTATCCAAAGTAAATTTTTATTTCTTGATTCCAAAGAAGAATTTTATTTTTTCAAATTGAACTTATTAACATATCAAGAACTATATTTATTGTGGGTGCAACATTAAAAGGCGGCAAAACTGAATTTTTTGAAAAATAATTATTTTACCCGAAAAATTAATTTTTTTCTTATACCATGTTCTAGAAAATGTGTAAGATGAATAATAATGTTATAAAATTCAAAGGATATTTAATACTATTTATAATTTCGAGTTCATAATAATATTATAACAATATATCATTGTTTAGTAAAACCCAGTATTGCGTACAACAAACGCTATCGAGGAAGGTCGCGATTGCGTGTAATGCAAGCCAAGTCAGGGTTGTGTTTATTGCACGACTTCTTTGTTGTTGCGTATAACAAAATAAAACAATATTTCATTAATAAATTGAATAAAAATATATATATATATACTCAATGTTGCGTAGAATAACTACTATCAGACAAACTTGAAATTGTGTGTAACACGATCCAAGATTAGTGTTACATATACTGCTAGCGAATACGATGTCACGTATGACGCAAGATAATATTGTTGTAGCATACAATAAGTGATATGAAAGAGATTAAAAATAATATGTCTTATAAAATCTCAGGTTTTTACATATACGATCCAAAATTTCCACCGCTTGTTCCCTTTAAGAACGATCATACTCTGGTATTATGACCCATAGGTTTAATACATGTGAAGGGTCAGGTATGTTCTTAATCATCAGAGATACGTGGAACACATTATGTGACTAAGAGGCATTTAGAGGAAGTTCCATGTGAAAGGCTACTGTCTTGATCTGATCAGTAATGTGAAATGGTCATATATTACTTGGTCTTAGTTTCCCATTATTTTCGAATCTCATAACTTTCTTCTAGGGAGAGAATTATAAAAATAAATTCTCAACAACATGAAATTATATATCACATTTTCGATAATAAAAATAATAACTATTCTACCAAATTTTTTCTACCTTAATATGCCTATAAAAGGTTCAAACCTTCTCTGCCAATTCCTTAGTGATCTTAGGTACCCTTACCTTTTTTATATCGAACTTCATCATTGCATGTTAAAGAAAAAATTTTCTTCCATAGAGGGATTCATAAGGAGCCATACGAATATTTGAGTGAAATCTATTATTATAAGAAATCTCACCTAAAAGAAGTTCTATATCCCAACCACCATTGAAATCCAACGAACAAGATCTCAACATATCCTTTAGGGTTTGAATTTTTCTTTCAGACTGACCATCCGTCTGAGGCTGTAAACTAGTGATGGAAGAAAATCAATTATTAAGTTATTATAGAAGACATCTACAAAACCTGGATGTAATCCTAAAATACTAATAAGTTAAATTGAAAGTGGTACTCTACGAAACCCTACAATATCTGAAATGTGTATCATGGAATATTGATAATGGGGGAATATTTTTCTAATAGAAATGAGGTGTGCTAACTTACTTAGGTAATACACTACCATCTATATAACATTATCCCATTAGAGGATTTGAGGATTAAAATGAAAAATATATAGTGATGTTCTTTTATTTAAATTTTGGAATGGGTAATGGATAAAATATCCCCTTAGATATTTATATTTCAGCCTTAACATACTTACATACCAAGCACCGAGATACAAACTATGTGATATCCCTATTCATGCTTTACCACACAAAATATTCTTTTACATCTTTATACATATTCATACTTCATGGATGAATAGAGAATGAAGAGTACTAAGCTTCCACTAACAAATATTTCTTCAAATATGTTATGGATGAAACATACACACCATTTTAGAACCTTATCATTTTATCCCGATCATGGATAAAATCAAGAACCTTTGTAACATTATTTTGTAGTGAAAATATTTAATTCTTACTTAGATAGATGGTAGAATATTCATTTGAGAGGGATAATAAATTTAACATCCCTTCAGTATTTCTAGATCCACCCATTTCAAATAAAGAAATATTGGGTCATTTCTGATAATCATCATGGATAAGGTAGGATGATCCTTTTGACTCAAAGCTTCAGTCACATTATTTTCATTTCCAGGGTGGTAATGTATTGAGAATTCATAATCTATTATCATTTATAAGAATATTTTATAGTGCATGTTCAACTCTTCCAATATGGATATATATTTCAGAAAAATATGATTAGTATTTATATCACACTTTTCTCTATAGTGAGAATTCATCTATATATTTAATGAAACAATTACAGCAGCTAACTCCAAATCAAGAGTTGGGGTAATTTTTATCAATAAAATTAAATTATCATGATGCATAGGAAATAAAAAAATTATTATGCACATGAACACATCCCAATAACTTCATAGTTTCATCACTGTATATTTCAAACCCTTATTCACTATAGGGTATGTTTAGAAAAAGATTGATGACCCACATTCTCTTTAATTTCTTGAACTTTTCCTTACATTCATCTGTATATAGGAGCTTGGAAGCCTTATAAGTTAAAATTTTCAGACTATTAGATTTTCATGAGATATTATATACAAACCATTGATAATAACTATCTAAACCAAGAATTTTATGGATGTTAGGAACTATGGTTGGTATAGTCCAACATTATGTGTCCTATACCTTTAAAGGATCTACTACTATACTGTCTATGGATTTATATTGCCCAATAATGAAACATTCTGTACCAAAGCTCAAACTTTAATAACTTTTCAAATAGATCCTACTTATATATGGTATTATGTACATTTATTAAGTGGTCATCATTATCTTCGGTACTCTTTGAATAGATAAGGATATCATCTATAAAGGCTACCAAAAAAAGATTTAGGTAATATATAATGACATTATTCATCAAATACATGAAGATAGTAGGATAATCTATAATAAAAAAAGTAATCACACTATATTCATAGTCTCCATACCATTAAAGGAATGTCATCTCAGGTATATCAACTTTCATTCCCCTCAATCGATGCTCTCCCGAATGTACGTCAATTCTGGATAAGTACCGAGCTCCATGAAGTTGATCAAACAAGTAATCAATATGGTGAAGATTATATTTTTCTTTATGGTAATATTGTTCCACTATTTATTTGTAATAAAGAGTCACATTGATCCATCATTCATTTTCAGAATGAGATCATGTTCACCCCAAGGTGACACACTTTCCCGAATGAATCCCACATCAAGTATTCCCTAGAGTTGATTCTTCAATTTCTGAAGATGAATTGGGGAAATTATATGGGGAGTCTCTGAAATTATGGATAAACCAGGTATGTGTTATATCCAGAACTAAACATCATTTTATAGTGGTTGTTTAGGAAAATCATTTGGGAGAAAATTTCAAAATTATATAATAATCGGTATATCATTGATTTCAAATTTCTTCCAATCTGTTATAGACTAAATCATGTTCTAAATGAAAATTATGACCTAAATAATGAATGTAATTACCATGGTTTGTTTTTAAGTATCATCACATTGGTATATAATAGAAGGATTGTTTGAAACATCAAACATCACTTCCCTTCGATGAAAATTGATGTTAACTTTATTCATTGAAATTCAATCCATGAATAATACAACATCAAATTAAAAAAAAGTAATATTGACATGATTTTTAGGAAACACATTCCTATATATTTCAATATTAGAGGAATTATATTCATGAGATTAAATTATCATACCATTATGAATTATTATTCTAATTCCACATATAATCATTTGGGTTGAATCCTAATACCCCAAAAAATATATAGATATGATATATAATCAAATAAGATATTATCTATTTTAGAGTGGAAGGTAAATGTAGCTTTCACCGCATAGTTATCGCACCCCCTTTCTAAAAAAATGATAGTATGAGATCTAACCATTTCTCTTAGTTTAAGAGGTTTCTAAAGATGATCTCATTCTCTAAAGCTTAGAATTGGGAATAGATTAGCATAATTTCCATTCACCTTTATCTTGAGAAACTAAATTGGGGGAGATGAATTCTAAGTACATTTCCCTTTATTTTCATAATTGGACCACTTCTTCCAATCTTTTCATCAGTCAATATTCCAATGGAAATACTATATATAATATAAAAATTTATTATACCCCATAAGAAAATTCCGTCCTGGATTCTTTCCACACTTAGAGAATAATGATAGGCTAATATTCCTCACTCCATGGTTTTTGGATTTCCTTTTGAACTCCATAATCATTTTCTTTTTAAAACCATGGTTTGGATATTTAATTCCAACCCCCATTTGAAAATTTATTGAAAAATGAACAATCTCTGTGTAGTTAAAATTTTCTATTATATTAAAATCCGTTATGAGACATTCCTTTATGAAACTAAAGAACAGATCTACATTACATTTGGGTTGGATGATAATAGAATAAGTATACCTCGCAACTCTTGTGAAATTTTCCATGATGGTATCAAATGATTCATCACCTTTTTTATTCATATCAAGGAAATATGTTTCTATATTCATACGAAGATAAATTAGAAAGTACTCATTTAAGAATAAGTTCTTTAAGCCATCCCAATCTATGGATTATGTTTAAAATCGCTTCCTATAATTCTTGATTAGTGTTCACCACCTGTCCTATTCACCTTCTAAATTAAGAGCAGATAGAATTTATTTTTCATGTTTCAAACATTGGAGTGTGAAAAATAAATTTTCATTGGTACTGATTCATTGTTCAACCACATATTGATCTGAATACACATAGAAATAGGGTGAATATTCCTTTTTAAAGACTTAATAAAATGTTTTACCTCTTTTTCTCATGTTCATGTACTCCATGATTAACATATTTTTAAATTAAGGAGATCACCAAAATTATATTTTACATTACATCTCCCATATAAATTGGTTTACTATAAGGAAAATATTAACATTTTCCTTTGAAATCACTTTTAATGATGTTCATTCGGGTTCCATTCATTTACTAAAGCCCAAATCCATAGAGCAAGTAGCATTTTTCATCGTGGGGAACTACATTATCATGAAATTCCACTTATAATATTTCTACATTATGAAAACATCACTTATATAAGTCACATGAGATTTATCATAGGTCAATCATATCCAAATTATATTAAACCATTCATCATGTTTCATGAAGAGTTTTTATATTCCCAAATTAAATCCACTAGGATTATCAATCAAGATGTGAAATAGTGATCATTGTTGTGCACCAAATCTCGATCGAGTCTCACTAAATATATTGTTTTTATCTTTTTTGAACCTTTTTTATACCTCCTACAGAGCCACATCTAATTGTATAATACATATTGCGATGTATTACTCGAAGAAAACTTTCTCTATCCTTTACCATGATTTCATGTAATTTTCTTGTAACTTTACTCATCATTAGAAATATCCTTAAGAATTTTGATATGGTTCACCTAAGGATTTATCATCCTAGTTCCCAATGGTTAACTACCCTTTTTCTCAAATACCAACTATTATGAACCTCGCTGAACATACATTATCGTTACATCATTTTCACAGAATACATAAAACTTTACACAAATAGATTCTAAATGACCATATTAGTTTAGTTCCTTCTGACATGGAATAAATATTTGTAGTTCATAAGAAATGAATAAAAAGGTAATAAAGATATTAATCCATGAAGTCATAAAATTTAACAATGACATGGAATCAATTAATACATATAAACATGTAATATCATACCCTATAATTCAATGAGAATTGCCAAAAATTATCAAGTAACATTATATAGGATTCAATTATTGGGAGGGAAACAAGACCATACCTATTCGCAATCTTCTTCTTGAAAAGGGATTTGTTTTCCGCATATTATTATTTTATATTTGGTTTCCCCATCGTCACTTAGTGGATCAGTATTCCCTATCTTCAATTGTGGATCAATCCCTTCAACTTGATTCCAATAATTATCTTATGATATATAAATATTTAACCAACATAGTCGAGGGATATATTGGTACCACTCATAACATAATAAAATAATATATACATGTTCCACAAGATTGTAATGATTCATCATTTCATCACCAATAAAAAGATATGGGTTTCACAAACATCATACCATAACCGATGAAATTAAATGGGTATCGTAAACTTCTAATCTTATCATAACCTATGAAAAATTTAAAGGGTTGAGAATTATTTCATCCATGAAGAGACCTTGAAAAATTTGTAATCAAATCTATATAACAAATGTAATTGAAATAGGCTTCAAAAACATATAACCCATGGAAGAGAAATAGGTTTCATAACCATCATCCCTTCAAAATATTATACATTCATAAAAATAATATAAATGAAACCATTGGATGATTTTCCCAAAATTCCATGAGTTACATTAATGGTTGTTATCATAGATGTAAAATAATTTGGGAATTCCTTTTTAAAACATATCTTGATGAATATATCCTATTTTTTTAAAAAACACATTTTTAATATATTAACATTTTGTAAAACAATTTTTCAAAAAAATTTATTGAATATATATAAATTAAGCTCTGAAAACCAATAAAAAATTAAATCCTTTTCGATGTAAACGAGTTCTAAACAGCCTTTTAGAAACATGTTTGAATTTTTCATTGAAAACATGGTTCTTGAATAAAATAGAGATCAGATCAAAGGGATAAATATGGTTTGGTTTTATTTAAAAATTTTAATTAATTATATTCTTTACCAAAAAGTGGAAAAATTATTACAATTATTACATAAATCATGAATAAACAGTTTATAATAAAATTCATCAATGTTATTGAAATATGGATCGTAATATTTCATCAATGGAAGCATATTCATAAATAAACCGGATAAATGATGAGATTTTTATAATAAAGTCATCACATTTGGTAACTTTGAATTAGAGACCCCATGTTAGAAAATGAAATAAAATGAAACAAAAAAGATCATGAAAATAAGGATATTTTTTATATAATTGCCTAAGGTTAGTGTATACACCTCATTGAAGTATATAGATGCATGTAATGACATATGTCTCAATGACGGAAAATGTAGACCAAATTTCTTTATCGATTTTATAACATATGAAACATAAACCCCATGAAAGGAAAATAATAAAATGTAAATTTTAATAACAATAATTCTAGGTAATGTAATATAGAATATAATAATGGGAATTATATACCTCAGAAAAAAGAATCATGTGGTGAAAAAGTCATAAATCTCATAGAAATACAAGCAAGACTAGAAACACTTTTACCATATTTATTGAATCTCTTCATAATATTTCAGACATAATGTATAATAAATATAAATTTTCTATATAAAAAATATAGAAGTATATTCTTTTATATATTACCATTTATGACATTATATTAACCACTTATTAAAAATTACACATTAACATTATGTTTTGGGTAAAAATTTACATTATTTTTTAAACATGTTTTTCCTTATTATTCTTAATCCTATTATGTATATAATCTCATAAATAATTAATTTATGTAAAACCTGATATATATATATATATATATATATCATATTTACATATTAGTTATATAAATATTTTTGGTAATATATATTTTTTAGATTTTTGAAATAAAATACACCATTCATAGAGACGATGGGTCATACTTGCATTTAGATCATGTTTCAATGTTATTTTCATTTTGAAGGAAAGAATGTAAATTAATTATATATGTATATGTATATATATTATAAGTATAATATAATTATTATTTCATATATATCTTCTAAATTTACTTAACCCATCTTTATTACATTTAGTGAAATATGAGAACAAATCACATCGCTATGAGGAGGCAGTATTCCACACACATTTAAATGAAGTCATCTTATTTATAAGAATATTTATCATTAAAATATATTTTAAATAATAATTAAAGAAGAATAATAAATAATAAATATCATATATATAACAAAAAAATATAATTTCAATCACAATTCCCTCTTATGAGAGGTGTAATGGAGAAATGACAACATCATTTCATGAGGAGATAGTCTATAATACACACGAATGGAAAGTTCCTTACCCATTAGATGAAAGTGTGTGTAATTTTTAGTAGAAAACATAGAGTAAAAAATATCATTACATTTAGGTTTTTTATTTTTTTATATAATAATTAAATAGTAATATTTGAGGAGGGGGGGGGGGTGGAAATAAATCAAAAGGGCTGGGGGAACGATGTCTTGTTTTCTTTGGGAAACTCTTCTAGGATTTCACAAAATGTATTTATTTATTGGATTTATGCTCAAATAGAAGCATATAAGATGAATTTATGGATTTATGGATGGTATTAGGGAATTTGTTTTGGAAGCAATGGGATTGAGAGGTGTGAATAAGTTGGAGTAGAGAGTGCCTTTTGTAGTGGAGGAGGAGTGGTATTCTTGATATTTTTTGTAAAGGGATTTGCAACCACGTTTTTACAAAATCATATAGCTCCAATAATGGTTTCAATTATAAAAAAGTGATGATATTATATAAATATAAACATACAGTGGATTTTTGACATTATCTAGGTCATTGTGAGCCTTATGTTTGCGGTTTGTCACTTTATTAGCTAGTTTTTGTCTTAATTGTTGTTATTAATTTTAATAACATTCACTAATAAATTTGGTCAAAAACTATGTTTAAGTTATTATAAATTATAGATTATTCAGATTCCAAATATTGAATTCATTGTTCCGAATTCAAATCATATAATTTGTAGAAATTAATTTAAATTTAATCTCATTGACGGGATGAAAAAACTAGTTTTTAATGTAAAACTTTTCAATGGTCTGACATGTTTTTCCTACAATTTAGATGTGAAACTAATTAAAATTACCAAAATAGGGTTAATTTATTTCTAATTTTTCATATTAAACCTTATAATTAATTAATAATATATTTAATCACTATATATTATTTATATTTAAAAGTTGTTTTGAATTTAAATTCAGTATTTTCACTATTAATCTAAAAATGTTGATTTTCAAAAAAAATCCCAAAACTTCACCCTATGACAATTTTGAAACTATAATTTAAAACATTATTTCTATTTTATCAAATATATTATATAATACGTATTAAAAATACTTTTATTATTGTTCACATAAGGAAAAAAAAAGAAGCTCATTTTAGAAAATGGTATTTTCAAACATATAAAGACTCTACAAAAAATTACATGTGTTGTTATGAATATGTTTTATTATTATACAAAACTATAAGTAATATTTAAAAATAAGTTATTATTTTTGGTATTACTATGTTTATTGGTAGGGGTATAACTATCTCACTAAAATAATTACAAATAATGTTTTTTGTAGAAACATAGTATTGTGTGTACCGTAAGTATAACATGGCGTAGTTTAATATAACTTCTAATTTATTTTAATTTGAAATGAAGGAAATAAATTACAATTAATTAATTTGAGAAAAATGTTTTATATGAACTCGGGCAATTACAATTAAATTTAATTATTTGATGAATGGATTCTTTATAATTCAACTAGGTCGGTTTGTGGTAGTCTTTATTGATGATATTACTATATATTCATATATCAATGAAGAGCATGGAGGCCACTTTAGACTTACATGAATGACCATAAGTAGGGATAAACCATAATAATAATTTACAACGTGTGAATTATGACTGAAAATGTTTTCATATTGTAGTCCTATAATCTCAAGAGAGAGCATACCAATATATATTTATTAAAGATGGAAGCTATTGATAGATAGACCAGACCAACCAACATTACTAA
Source organism: Viscum album (assembly GCA_963277665.1). Lineage (NCBI taxonomy): Eukaryota > Viridiplantae > Streptophyta > Magnoliopsida > Santalales > Viscaceae > Viscum > Viscum album. Next base: position 734,655,463 of record OY728155.1, read on the forward strand.
GATCCATAGTCTTCTTGTTTTGTTTGGATATTATAAAAGGTTTTTGGAGAAATTCTCCCAAATATCTAATAATGTGCCAATATTAATGTACATAGATATTACATCATTTTCTCAGAACATTTCTTACATTACAAAAACAAACAAAAAATGACAACATTAGTATAGAAACATTAGATGCATGGAATACAAACATCTATTCAATAGAGAGATCTAATATGTTTCACAAAATGATATTTCGTCTTATTATTCTTATCTTTAAAGTATATTTATAACATGGGGAAATAAAACATATGAAAAGAGTGAGATAAAATGCTCATTAATAGTAAACAAAAGGATATATCAATTATAACATACTCATAAATCATAAGTATATAAACATAATATTTGAAATTCATATCATGTATATAAAATATGATGATATCATGTCCTAGAATAAATCATAGATGTTTATAAATAATTAAATGAAATATTCCATGAGAGAATAACATAAGAAACGAAATTGTGCACACAACAAAGAATATAAAATAATTTATACATTAGTCAAGTCTAATTTCCACGACCATCATAGCATAAAAATCCCTTTATTGAACTGTGATCACTCTTTATTATTTCCCTATTCTACTAAATGTGTTTATTCCAATTCAATTCATGTATTATTGAAGTGATATTAATCCAATTATAGTTATGTATTACTAAAACGAGGTCACATCCAATTTGGTCATGTCTATCATATGAGATATTAATCACTAACAAATGAATTAGAGTGATATATAGGCCAACCCATAATATAATTAAAACCATACATATGTGTGAAAAAGGGACAAAAATCATATAATAACTCATAAAATGAAATGTGTTTCATAAAAATTATTTCATAACATGATCATTGAAGGGAAGAATAATTAATAAACATAAATCAACAATAAACATAAAATATTCATATTAAAATAACTATACTTTCATCGGATAATATCCCCAATAAAATATAGGTAACATCACATAGTTCTTTCATAGATAGAATATTATTTTTAGAGATCACTAGAAATAATTCATGAGTTATACATCCATTCCATTATGGAAAATGATTTTTAAATCAAAAATATTTTATAAATAATTTTTCATTGAAAGTATTAATTATAAAAAAGTAATACCGAACATTGAAAAAAATTTTAAATTAAAATTAAATTTTATTTAATATAAAATGATTGAAATTTAATAAAAATACATTTAAATCATTTTTTGAAAACACTATTTTGAATTAAAACAGGTTTCTGTCGAAAGAGATAATAAATTTAAATGAAACATAGAATATGTTGAAAATATTTAAATTCATGAAACAAAAAAAAATTACAGAGTTTTCTACACATCGTAAAATATTATTGGTGCATAATATAACATGTTTGTCAAAGAAGGAAAATTGTGGCCAAATTCTATTTTGAATTTTCATATCTTTTGATGTATAAAACAAACAAAAAAGAGATATTGAAATGAATTTTTAAATACCCATAAATTTCTAGAATAATAATCATAAAATACATTCAAGTATAGTATATACCACACAAAAAATAAATGAGCCATCTATAAGGAATGTGTCCCAAAAAATAAAGGTGAGAAAAAAAATTCATTACCATATGACATGAATTCATTCATATATATTCGAACATAATGTATAATAAATATTAGTATATTATAAATATACCACATAAACATATTAATGTATATTACCATATATTATTTAACTATGACTTTATATTACTTGATTATTAATTATTTTGTGTTAAACTTATGTTTTTTGTAATAACTGCTTTGTTTTTCGTTCATGTTTTGAGTAATAATCCTTGGTCCTCTTACATAGATTATAATTTACTCAACTATAGAATGATATAAATTATATAAATATCATATATATATAAATGTTCAACATATATGTATTCATGGTGATTCAAAAAAGTTATATATATCAAATAAAATACAACATTTATGGAGATGATAGGTCGTACGTACACATAAACACTGTTTTTAGTTTCTTGTAATTTTAAAAGAAAGAAAAAAATATTATAAATTTTTATTAATGAATATTTTTTATTTCATATAAATCATATATATTCATGAAATTTACTCTTATTATTATATATTTGAAATATAGATGAAAAAGGAGTCACATTGCATCATGGAGATGGTAAGTCATACATACCCATGTGAGACATTATCATTTTCCAAAGGATTTGGTGGTAAAAAGATAGATGCGATATTATTAGTCAAGAAGAATTATTATTTCAATAATATAATATATAAATATTAATCCCATCATAATTAAATCTCATAAAATATTGTGATGGAAAATGAACTATATCGCTACATGGAGACGGTAAACAATAGGTATCCACGTGCGATACATTCATTTCATTATCGAGGAGAAAGGGGATATATAGTTGTTTGTTCATAAAAATAATAATATCTCAGAATATTTAGAATAAGGAAGTTATTATTTTATGATTTATATCATAGATTAAGAGGAGGTATAAAAGTGTAGATAATGAAAGTGAGTAGTTAGAGTGATTACCTCTTATTCGGAATGACTCCTTTAGGTACCCTCTGAAGGACTCTAGTATTAGTCTTTTTTAATGACCTAAACCTCTAGAATGTGTATAGGTATGTTGATAATGTAATTTGGAAGTGTTTTTTCAAGATATAAATCCCAACGTGATATGAATAAGTGAGGAATGGGGTTCCCTTTTATAATTGAGTAGAGGGGAACTTTTTTTATTTCAAAAAATATTAACATTTCATAAATTTAATCTCAATCCAAATACCTTAAAATGTATATGGATTGAAATATTATGTGAGATAATTTTTTAATATAATAAAAAAATATTTTTAGTTATGTTTTACTGTTATTATAATCCCTATCACATTGATTAACCCATAACTCGTTCTTCTTTTAACTATGGTAAACAAATCATTAAAATTAAAAAAATTAATTTTTTTATTATGTTGTTTAAAATGTCCAGAAATATTAAATTTATAAAATTTGAGATCATATCATAATTATTATTTTATTTTTTAAATATTATATTATTTTTAAATGATTTTATAATATATTATTTTAATAAAATAACATTAATGTCAATTAAAACACTATTCATTTTATTGACACTAATAAAACTTGAAAAGAAATATGAATTATAATTAATTATTTTATACACCCCTAATATTTCATAATAACCTTAAACATTCAAGGATCACATTAATTAATTCAAAATATATTAAATTTAATATTTTTAATATCATTTATTTTATTTTCTCATTAGTTGAATAATTACTATATCATAATTGTGTAATTATTTTTAGAAGTTATTTATTCCAAAAAATATAAATAAATTATTATGATTAAATTTATTCATTTATATTTCAATAAAATATTTATCACTGAACATATCTTCTGTAAAAATATATATTAAATGTGTTATAGTTCATAAAATCATAAATGTAAAAACTTCAAATTAAATTTAAATATCATAATATAAATGTCACAATTTGTTCCATGTGGCTCGAAATGATCATTAATTCTCCCCATGTTTGTTTATGGTCGATATATACTCAATAAATATGATTTAGTAAGGTATTTTCTTTTTTTAAAGGTTTTTATCATTTTAATTTATTTCTCATCTTCATGCACAAGCACCACATCACTGTTTAATCAAAATTAAAGGTATGTGTCACATATACACTTTAATAATATATTGATATTATACAAATAAATAATTAATATTAATTTAACAATTTATATTCGTTTATAACCTAATTGTTGTCCTAGGTTGATACATAATAGATATTTTAGACAAATAAAGTGACCTTTTGTGTATTTTGGATTTAGCTAATATTTAAGTCATTTTACGAGAAAATATCTATTAAGAAACATTATTTATATTTTTTTCTTAATGGTCAAATTAAATTCACCCAAAAAATTTTATTCATGTGTGTGAGACATTTTATAGTATTTTTTACTTTATTTTTAAACTAAATTACCCACGTTACCATTAACTATGGTTACCAAAATGCAATTTGATAACAATTAATATTAGAAAAAAATAAAATAGACATATTAACTAAATTTATAACTAATATATTTAAATATGGTATCATTTTTTACAAATTCGAACCATAAAATTCATAGAATTTAAATTTAAATTAAACATGTAAAACGCCTTGAAATGGAAGAATTGGCCCATGATTCCTTCTAATGATATGTGAGAAATTGAATAAGGAATCCTAAAAAACAAGAACTATACAATTTGAATAAGTATGGTGAGTGTTATAAATAAAATTGTAAACATACTCAATTGGACTACTTCTAAAAATGCTCAAAAATTATACATAGTATTAAAACATTTAAATTTCACACAAATTATGCAAATTTCATATAAAATAAGTGAAGGGATTATATAATATGTCAGGAAAATTTTAATAACATCAAAGGTCTTGGTCATTATCTGTAAGAGGGGAGAAGTCTAAATCACTCCCCACTAAAATAGGCTGTACCAATGAAACCCCTCTCAAATGCTTATAACAGTGAACCGAGCGTCTTCTTACCACTCGGGAAAGAAGAGGGGTTGTATCTATCGTGGATGCTGCAGAGAGAGAAGTTTAAGGTGTATTTGTCTCATACTTTATAGCATAAGAAATGTGTGGCATTGTCTTTTGGGAAAGGACAAGGTAGGAAATGGTTAAAGGTATTTTCACCCACCGAATTGGTTCTTTCATTATTCTGTCGGGGTAACAATCTACTCACAGACGGACATATTATAATGACATAAATGTGAATTCTGTAGTATTCGGGATGATAGAATCTGTAGAAGCACCATCTTTCATTATCATCAGACATAATTTGTGAAGAACTACGGGGTGAGACTCTCCCCTTAATTGAATAGATCAAACCAGTGCAGTTTGTTAAGGCATCCTAATTTCATAGAAAACTGGTACAGAAAGTATGGCTCACAAATGACTACAATATCTATATGATAATTGATCATCTCACCCTGAAGTGTGATAAGGTACGATCATTAATCCAAATAATTGTCCCAATCACCTCTCAATGATTCATAAGGGGTAGGAAGCGGTGCAAATGAGAAAAGAGAAAAATCTTTCAATAGCCCAACTACATCAATAATCCGTAGAGTATTAGGAAGAATAGTGAAAATTTTGTGAAGGGCGGGTTGAAATTTGGAATGAGGAACCTTTGCAGTATGCCAATATTCATAATAGGAGAAGTGTTCTACCATCCACCCAAATAGAAATTGAAACGGTCCGCTAATATAGCGTGGGAGCCTACCTTCTGATATTTGTCCCAACAATTCATAAATCCAAGAGAGAGTGGGGGAGAACCAAATTAATGGGTCGACTCTCTACCAGCGTGACTTTCATCAACAAATAATTGGCCAAATAAATGGTATATACATCATGGGATGTGAAAATCCATCCACTAAAAATATGGAAATGAAGCCTGATATTCTAAGTATAGGAGATATGTCTGGTAGAAACTCACATACCCATGTGGTATATTGTTATTTCTGGTAGAAACTCACATCCCCATGTGTTATATTGTCCTACTTCAAGGATAACACATCATGACATTATAGACTAGTGGGATTGATAGGATGGATGTGTTCGGCCGTAGATAACCATCGGCTTGTGTCTGTTGGCTGGAAAGAATAACCCTATCCACGTTCTTAATTGGATAAGAGAGTGAGCCTGGAGGGAATGATAATGTAATCCCTCTACCCTGACCAATAAACTCGTTACCAAAGGGGACATGTGGTCAGTATCATTCCAAGTATTGGATGCCGAGAGAAACTCGTCATACATCACTCCATGGATAGGGAGTCCTCCAAGTTCGTATATATCCCATAAGCTGGTTCCCCCCTCACCATTAAATAAGTGCAATGTATTGGTGTTTTAATACAAGTGGCTCCGCATTTCAAGAGGGATTTATCTTGGGGAGAAGACTGCAAACTGAGCAACCTAGAATTCCTAATACTATCACACCATCTCCAACTGGGTGGGGGACTCCAAAGATGTCTGATGAACCCAGAACACCCATGCCCAATAAACGTAGAAACATCCTCCGACCAACATATCCCAACATGGTGCTCTATGCACCGTTGGGATTTTCTAGGGAGATGTTGATAATGGATGGGTACTCTTAGCTTCTTAGTCTCGTGATTCCATTGCGACCACCATAGTTTCCCTGAGTCCATGGTGAGTCTCATAGTATGAAGACATTCTCCTGAAAAGGAATGTTGACGACTTCTCCTTTGAGGGAAATTATGGCATGATCAAGTCCATGTGGAGCCTCTAAGAGGATGAAAGGAGTATCGGGGTCAGCCAATGACTGAAGAACATTTTCAGGAAGACCCAAGTTGCTAACTGGACACTATAAAGATAATAGATAAGCCAGGAGCTCTGGAATCAAGAATTTCATTTAGAAGGTGTCATGAGTAATGATGTGGTATTGAAGATGATCTTCACTAAGATAGCCACATACCGCATATGGCATAGTGTGAAGAAGGCACAATCCGAGTACTGCATGATATGCAGAAGTTACCCTACCCACGTCTACGATACAAGGTCAAATTTCACTATGTTCAACCATGGTATGCAAACCATCTGCAAGGCGTTGGCTCGTGGATCATTGGATGATGAACAGAAGGGGTATCACTAAGAACATAGTCCTTTATTGAGTACATGTTCAGAAATACCGTAGTAATGTTTCTGTCCAGATTATTAATTTCTATTTTTTCGGTTCACCTATCCATGTTTAGTATGAGGACATGCCATCTGTGTAGCATCCTTCTATGTGGAATCTGAATTCTAGTATTAATATTTTGCAATTATGTTCTCAAAACATAAAATTTGGAATGGGGATAGAAGAATGAAAAGGAGATTGGTTCATTGTATGTATAGAGCAATTTAAGAACATGATTTTTGAATGGAGCACGGTACGTGAGAGAAGAGGAAGTTAGGGAAGTCAGGATAACTTTTCTCCATGAGAAACAATAGAAGACAAATGACATGTTCCCCTATATATAGGTGTGATCACCTCCTAACAGGTCCATCTATTCTACTACGAACCATTTAAGATTAGGAAAGTTTTTACATTAGAACAATCCCATTTTCATTCAGAACAGACCAAATTCAAATGGGGGGCATTTTTAGGGTCTTGAAAATTATACCAATGGAAGAAAATACCCCCAAAATCGCTTTGTAGAAGGAATAAAGTATTCTTGAATGTCTAGAAAGGTTATTGGACTCAAATCAAGTTGAAAATTTTAGAGGAGACAAGGAGGAATTTATGTTTTCAATGAAATTCAAGTGGCTTGCATTCCATCACTAGGAATTGTCCGTAGACCGCCTTGATCATGAACCAATAAGTACACAGAATGATCCGCAAATCATTTGCCCACAGAGTGATGACCAGCGAACAAGGCGTACTTCGAACCACTTTGCCAAAATACTCATGCCCGTAAAGTCCATCCGCATATCATTCAGTGAACTCATCAGTTAGTGGATGATGTCAACCAATAGGGTTCTACGAACCAGAATCTCAAACTGATGCCTCCACCAAACCCACATTGACTGACTCTTCAGCGGGTCATGATATCTCTTTATTGGCCTCTGCAAATGGTGTCGTGTGACCAATAGATACAATTTCCCTAATGCTCTATAGAATGATCATATTAGAAGGGAGATGGGAGGAGGAAGAATGATTGAAGGTGGATTCGGGGTAGGATGAAAGATCTTGGAGAAGTCTTCGGCTTCAAGCTCGACTCAACAATGAATCCGGAATCACGAACCTCACAATCCTTTGGTACATCCAGCCATGAACCATAAAATGGGGGAATTTAATAATAATTATAAAGGAACCATGAACCTAACTATTAAACAACAAACCATATACTTCTCAAAGATTAATTCCCCTCAAACAATTATCCCTTAGACCCTCCTTCAATATGGTGTTCCATGATGTGTATCAATACCCGAACTGAACTCGGTGCCACATACTACATCAGTACATGGATGGAACCCAAAGAGGAATGATATTCTGCATACCACTATGGTACATGTTGATCTATACCCATGATTTCATACCGCATTGGTATGAGGATGACCCATCTTCCCGCAAACCACCACAGTATGCAGAGCCTCCCCCATTGCGTATAAGAAACCAGTACATGGAATGGGGTGTTTTCGGGTATTATTTTACTTATTTACAACATCAACCTTCCATTACCATCCTTCCTCTATAATTCCCACACAAACCATTCATCTGACATTAGGCCAAATCCTCTTTCAAAGCCACCAGACCCATATGATCAGACTATCAGGTGCATCAGTGTGCCCCTATCATTCTACATACTCATGGTAAGAAGTGTCACGAAGGGTCTCCCCAAAATGGTTCAGGATTCAGGAATGTATGTTTTTTTACATTCCCATTGAAACCCTAAGTCCAACCATGGGGAACCGACGTAAACCTCCCTGTTCTAGGGAATAAGGGTGATCACTTTCTTTTCCATTCAATGAGGATTTTTGATCAGTTGAAGGGGTTATTTTTCTCCCCCTATTTGTGAGGAAGAGACTCCTCCCCTTTCGCAGACGTATTCTGGGGCCCTCCTACTAAGGTAGGTCCCCAATATTATGAGGTCGGGCCACATAACTTTTAATGTCATTTCAAATGGAAAGGTTCATTGCTCCACACCCTCACCCATGGTCGTCCGTCCTTTTTCGCCATGGGATCTCCCTCTCCAACCAACATGGGAGGAGGAATGTGATTTGTTGATCCTTCCACGTCCTCATGTTTCTCAAACTGACCAGGAATCACATAGGCTTAGAGGTTCGTGATGATTAAAACATCATCACTTCTCCACTATGAGAACACTGATTTATAACAAAACTAGGACATGTAACAGAAAGCCCGAGTTCAAAATGGTTCCCTCCAATAAAGGGTCCACCCAATCATATATCATATAATTGTACGTTCTATTGCATAAGACCAATCACATATGAATTATGAGAACTCAGATTCATGATGAAAGCTGAATAAGTAAGATTCCTTCCAGAAGTCCCGATCTCAAAAGGGGTTACTCCCTTAAAGGGGACACCCAACTATGCCCCTCAAATGGGAATCTTCCATGAATAATCCCCCAATGATCTGAACTACGTGGGTTCAGATTACACTATAGAGGATTCATATGAAAACCTGGTTATGGTTTCAATCCCAACATAAACACACCTTCATCCCCCCTGGATGATGATAAACTTTAGATCACCTTATCATTTGACTCAAGTCAGCATCACCTCCGTAGCATCAAATATATGCATGCCTACAACGATCCTGCAAACCATTGGTTTCTTGTGGACACACTCTTCAGGAATGAACCAAGGAGTTACTAACATATGAACACGAGTTAAATATATTTCAGAATCCCAATAAAAGGCAATAATCCTCCCCCATAAGGTTACGGTGAGCATAACTTCCCATCCCGTCAACTAATGGAGTCCAAAAGTGTCATTAGTTGAATCATCAATCAATAAGCCCTAAACTTTGGAAAGCAGGTCCATGAATCATGGATGACAGGGCCATTGGGTGTTTTTTTCTCCACTAATAAGACCGTTGGTGACTATCTGAGGATGCTATATCTTAGTAGGACCAATTAAAAAAGTAATTTACCCCATGCAATCGCCCATTGGAACCATCCATTTGATGAGGGGGGGGGGGGGGGGGGGGGCTAATCGAACCTCTTTTAAGGGATAATGATGTAGGATGTGTTGAAACAAAATAAATGGTTAACATGATAGGAAAACATATTCTAAAAAAGGGATATGTGATGATCGTCATTGGACCATTTCCTAACCACACTAAATGCACCCCCTCGAAGCTAGAAATATTATTTCATGGATGTCACATTAATTTGAAACTGATCTTCCATCACGTGTAGTGAGGTAGGAGACAAGGTGTTTGAAACTTCTTTTGGATAACTTTTGATGAACATATTAGGTATTTGAGTCACCTTATTTGATGTTGAATCATGAAAATTCATGAACTATTGTATTTATTTCTTTTTTTCTGAGAGAAATATCAAAAATATCTTCTATAGTGTAGATTTTAGACAAAACTATATATTATTGGGGATAGAATAATACTCATATAAATTCATTTTAGTAACATCACATGAACCTGAGGATTGTATAATTTATGTTAAATCCCATGAAACAACATATAGACCACCGGGTAAATATTTCTTTTACATTAGAACCCCCCTTCATCAACCATATTGATTGACTATCTCACCCCCTCTCTCAAAAGATTTCAAATCTAAATATTCTCACTTGTATTAGTCTTCTTCAATTAGTATAAATGTTTATTACTATGGGATAGTGGTATGATATGGTGGTAGAAAGTTTATAAACCAATAAATGTGTGAATTTGTTAACCCATTTAGTTGATCCTAAAATCCTATCCAAATTCTCTTCAATTCATGTCATTTTTGATTCCCTAAAAATAGGTGAAAATATTTTACCAAAAATATCCAAGTATAAATTCTATAATCTATAGAAAAGCTACAACTTGTCCTACATCAATTTGTAAGGGATTAAATATCTTCCACTATTTTAATGATAGAACATGATTTAATTAATATTCCCTCTAATAAAATGATTCCACAAAATACTCTCTCAAAAATACCTTTTTAGTTCCAAAGAAATATATTTTTCATTCTATGTAGGACGTTAATAAAAATAAACAAAATTCCTATATAGACGCATGAGGATATGGAATAATATTGACATTGTGGTGTAATGATAAAATATTCAATCGTTTATCAATATTCTCCTTATCGAGGATGCATAGGCCATCAACATGAAATTTTCAAGAAAATTTTAGACAACCATTAATGTCCACCATTATCCAAACACTAAATTAAGAACATGAATTAAAATATGGATTCAGAAAGGAAAATTATTTTTGGGCGAGTTTTAGTGATTGGTTATGGGAGAATCTGAACTATGCATTGGTTTCCAAGCCCGTGATAGTTCCAACATAAGATTTTCGTGTGGATAGACATATATGGATCATTCTGTAATTTTACATTAGGTATTAAATAAAGGATATATCTACTACATCATTAAACAATTTATAATATCAATAAATGGGTTTTGTGGACTCATCGGTTCTCTTGGAGATAATAGCTTCCTCAACAATATGATCAATACCACTATCTATTCATCATATCCACATCCATTCCAATTATTTTGATCCCACCATTGTAGAGTCCGCATCAACCATGGGGTGTATAAATAGATAATATCCATGAGAGGGAACCTAATTTGGTGTATCATAGAAGATACAATTAGGACTAGTTAGAAAAGGAGGCTTTCCCTCAGTGGCAGTGTGAGTGAATTCAAGATATGTAGCCTTCACCATGATATGTGTGGCCATCACTGTAACACCCGAGATTTTTATGAGTAATATTTTGTTTTTTATATATCATCAAAGGAATATTTTACTACATACTAGCTTGGCTTACTTTACACGCAATCGCGACCTTCCTCGATAGCTTGCGTCGTACGCAATACCGAGTTTCACTAAACAACGATATGCTATTAAAATATTATTAAAACTAGCCGTTATGAATAGTAATAACAATTTTTTGAAATTTTATAAATTTTATTTTTCAAAATGGACTTCATTTTTGGATTCGGAATACCGAAATTAGCCTAGGGTGAAATTTTGGTATTTTTCTGAAAACTTTCAATTTTTGATGAATAGTGAAACCACTAAGTGGTAGGTTAAAAACTGAATTTTGCATAAAACTTAATTTTACCGCTTCTGTGAATGGAATTTCAAAAATCCGAGAGACACGGTTAATATCAAGGACAAAAATGTGGTTTAATGAGATGAAAATAATTTTTTGGTGAATAGTAACTTTTTACTTTTTTTACCACGGTTAAAAGTAAATAGGGTAATTAAGGGTAAAAATGATATTATTATTACACTAACACATGTCCTAATTCTATTGGAAAAGTGTAATTCGACCAAAAACAAACTTAGGAATAAACTATGACCATTTAGGCCCACTTGGGTTAGATTAGGACATTTATTATTAATTTATTTAAAGAAGGGTTAAAATAGTTAAAATCAATGTTTAATAAGTAAATCATTTTTAATATGGGGTTATACATAAGATAGATTCGACTATAAATATTCATTAGAAAGCTAAAAAGATTTCCTACATAATGGTAGTTTATTTTTAATTTTTAGACATTAAATAATTTAATTTATTTATGACACAATGATGATGCAGTAATTATCTTATTAATGAAATATTGACATAATTGATGTTATAAACACCAAAATAAATGTAATTTGAGACTTTTTATGAATTAAAAAAATTTTCTAGGTTACTATGATATATTAGTGTTGATTTAATCAACTTTTTTCGAACATATAATTCTGTTATGACTTTCAAAAAAATCATATATCAAATAGTGTCAAAATTGACACAAATAGTTTTTAAATCAAATATTATATTATTAATTCATAAAAATCTAAGGTTCGGCCAAATGACTTAGATAAGGATATATATATTAATAATAAACAATTTAGGGTTCGTTTGGCATGTTATAGTATGTGTATTAACCATATAGTGAAAGAAAACAAAAAGACATGGTAAAAGTTAAATTATTTAACTTAGAGTTAAATCTAATTGATAAGGTTAAAATAATATCCTAAACTTGTCTAAATCCTATTGGTTGATAGGATTTCGACCCTTCCCCACTTTAGCATCGAAATAAGACCCTTTGGAACCATTATAAACCGATTTTGACTTTAATATAAAATAATATTTTTTGGTATTCCTAAGGTGCCCCTCTCCTCCCTTATAAAAGGGCACCTCCTCCCCCTCCTCCTCACACCAATTTGAGCACTCATGCTCGGCCAACCCCTGCCATTTTCTCCTCTCCACTTCCCTAGAATAATCCTAGAGGTCCTGGTCTTCTTCAAAGACCAATCTTAGTTCCCTAAGTGGAGGATTCAAAGAAGCGTTCCAAAGAAGAGGTAATATCCATTACCGATCTTTTCAATTTCTTTCTTCTTCTTTAGTTGTTTCATAATAAAGTAATAACATCAGTATTACTTACATACTGATATGTTATTATAAATATGAAACAAACCTAATTCACCTTCTATCCATCCTACGGAAAAATGAAATCACCGCGCGTGCGTACGTACGGAATACCGTCTCCACGCCGTGGTGTAATCTATTTTCCACCACCACCTTACAAGGATGGGTATAATGGTGTAATGAGTAAAAATTTATGATTATTATTAAGTAATATTGATACTGAAAAAATATATATATATATATACTCCAATACAATTCCACGATCATAGGAACGATATCATCACTCGTGCGTACGTACGGAATACCGTCTCCACGATGTGATGCGACTTGTTCTACATGATCATCATTACATAGTAATTATATAAATGAATTTAATGAAAAAATATGATATATGTTACACTAATAACATTCTGGATATAAGGTATCTATAACCTTAAAAGAAGAATAAGAATTTATTCGACAAAACACGCATAAGAACAAAAGGCAATAAAGACCCGAGTAACAAGTAACAATGAAATATTACTAATAAAAAGCTAAGAATATGACCATATATGATATCATATCAATATGTATGACTCTGGAATAAGTCAATAACATTATTTAAACCATTATACAGGAGCTTCGGACACGTACAAAGCAAATCGGACCTAAGGTAAGGGAAATATCACAATCTCATTTTTATCCGAGATTGTTTATTCGTAAGTATTTATTGGGGTGTATTTTATCATCCACATCCATGTTTCATAAATATGTAATATTATTTCCATCCACCTACAATTGTTTAAATCCATTTTTACCCTTCGGTGAGTTTTTAGTAAAAGAAATGAAAGGAATCTTTTGTCGTTTTTCGTACGAGGTACTTTTTGAGTTTTCCGACAAAAGTACGAAGAATGTTTTTTTAACTTATACGGCATGTATAGATTTTTAAAAAATTATTTCCAAGAAGATTCCTTTACAAGTTTTCAAGTTTATTTTTAATCAACTTCTTTTATTTTAAAGTCGTATGACATGTTATGAAAGGAAAAAAAATTTTTGAAGAAGAAAGGATATTTTCCTCAAGAATGGAGTTCAAGTGTTTTATCAAAATTATTTTCCATCTAAGATAATAAAGGGTTCTGTTTTTATCCCTATTATTACATTGATTTGATCATGTTGTGATTGAATTATTTTTATGAATTCCTTTATCTTGTATGAATTGTTTTATTATGTCATGATGTTTAAGATTCCAATTTGTATTACATGGGTTATGCAATGATGTATTATTTATGATTATGTGGAACACATAAGAAAGGATTTATTATAAGATGGGTGGGACCTATATCTCCCTCCAATTCATTGGGTAAAGATTTTATATCTCATGAGATAGACATGGCTGGAATGGTAGGTTATACCGGTTCAGTGAAACAGGACTGGAACGAGGGTGACTCGGTTCAGAAAAGGGACTTTGTCCACTAAGATAGTCTTGGAAATGAGTCATGACTAACAAGAAATGATTTTACATGATTATGTGTGCATGCCACAAAGTTTCAAGTTTTATGTTATGATTATGGGGATCTCATTTTCACTTCTATGATTTATTCCATGATAAGATATTATGATCTCTTTTGCAGGTTTTGATTTTCAAAAAGATATGATATGATATTTATTTCCTTGATTTGCCCTTGCTGAGCATTTGAGCTCACCCTTTTATGTTTTCTTTTCCCCAGGTCCGGAAGATGGATATTAAGTAGAATATGCTAAAAGGGACCCTAGATATGATGAAATAAATGGGAGACACTGTAGAAGATTTATGAACCAGTTGTTTATGTTTCCCAGTTTCTAAAGACACTATACCTATACGGTCCTTTGTGGTTTTGTCATATGTTGTAATAAGTGTGCTTCAATATTGAAGTATTAACAATGTATGTAAAGTATGGGTCGTTATAGTTGGTATCAGAGGAAAGGTATAGTCAACCTTTGGAAACTAGGATGTGAAATCCTTAGTAAGAACCCTAAGGATAAGTCTAAGCATAGAACACAATCTTAGTGTTTTAGAAATGTCCTTGAATAACCTAGGATAAGACCTTAAGCATGAAAATTTTATTCTTGAATTATGTGGTTTTCCTATTATAATTAGTGTTGCTCACACTATTCTTCTTGGTTTTATTCTATGGCTGGAACCCGAAGGAACCGTGTTAATGCGGAATGCGATGGGCAATGCAATGATTGTCCCCCTGAGAAACCAAACGATATGGGAGCTGGAATGAAAAATCTTGTAGCCATGCTCACACAACTTTCTCAAGCTATGGATCATGCAGGACTTCCAAAAGAGCAAAGGAAGGAGCAACATTCTGTTGAATCCTTTATGAGGCAGCGTCCACCTTCTTTCAGTGGGTCTACTGATCCATTAGTTGCTGAACAATGGATTAGTACTACTGAAAAGATATTTTTAGTTCTTCAATGTTCTGAACATGATAAAGTCATCTTAGCAGTGTATCGTTTGGAAGGAGATGCTGATCAATGGTGGAATCTTATTAAGAATATGAGGCAAAGGGATGAAATTGAGTCTATGGAATGGGACGAGTTCAAGAACTTATTTTTCAGTAAGTACTTCCCTCGTATTCTCCGAACAAATATGGAGAAAGAGTTTCTTGAACTGAAGCAAAGGGATGGTGAATCTGTTGGTACCTATGAAGCAAATTTTACAAGACTTGCAAGGTACGCTTCTGGTATTATTATCCAACCTGAGAGTAAGATCGATCGATTATTTAGTGGCTTAAAACCATGTCTTCGAAGGGCATTAGCCATAAGGGACTTCAATAGCTACGAGGAAATCGTTCGATGTGATATTAAAGTTGAGATGGAGATTGGAGTAACCCATCAGTCACATGGGTTTGATAAGAAGAGGAAGATTGAATTCAAAGGAAAATCTAAAGAGCACACTGAAAAGAAGATGAGATTTCCCTTATGCTCAAAGTGTGGAAAGAAACATGGAGGGAGTTGTCTTAAAGGGACAAGTAAATGTTTTAAATGTGGAAAGGAAGGTCATCGGGCATTTGAATGCCGTGATAATGGGAAGAAGATGTCTAATGATGCAAACAAAGGAAGGGATACACAAAATGAACCTACTACACTTCAATGTTTCAAGTGCAAGGAGATGGGGCATTATGCCAATCAATGCCCAAATCCAAGGGTTGATGATGATGGTCGACGTCAACAAAATCATAAGGCTAAAGTCAAAGGAAAGTCACATGCAATTTATATCAGCGATGTGGAGTACGATAACGAAGTGGTGAAAGGTACACTTACCATCCACTCTAAAGTAGCAAATGTTTTATTTGATTCAGGATCCACCCACTCTTTTATTTCTAAAGAATTTTCTAAGGGTATCACCGTATTACCTCAACAATTAGATGTTGAGTTAGCTGTGACAACACCTAATGGCACAATAGTCGCATCAAAAGTTTATAATTCTTCCCCGATCGAAGTTTGTGGGAAACTGCTTCCTGCAAATCTTGTGATCCTTCCTTTAGTGGAATTTTATGTGATTCTTGGCATGGATTGGATTTCTCTACATGGAGCTCATATCAATTGCCAAAGAAGGGAAGTCACATTTCATATTCCAGATCAATCTACGATCGTCTATCAATGCAAGAATGAACATAACCTTCAAGTGGAAATTCCTTCCATCTTATAGGTCTTGATTCCACAAATGAAGGTTATTTATCTCAAATGGTTGGTGAGAAACTCACGATTAAGAATATGCCCATTGTACGGGAGTTTGATGATGTCTTTCCGGAGGAATTACCGGGTCTTCCACCAAATCGTGAAGTTGAGTTTTCAACAGAACTCATACCGGGTGCTTTGCCTATTTCAAAGACACCTTATAGAATGGCCCTAATTGAGTTGCAGGAATTGAGGAAGCAACTCCAAGAGAATCTTGATAAGGGATTCATACGCCCTAGTGCGTCACCTTGGGGAGCACCTGTTCTATTTGTTAAGAAGAAAGATGGATCAATGAGACTCTGCATTGATTATCGAGAACTTAACAAGATCACTATCAAGAACAATTATCCTCTCCCACGCATTGATGACTTATTTGACCAACTACGCGGAGCTCAATACTTTTCCAGGATTGATCTTCGTTTAGGATATCATCAATTAAGGGTCAAAAGGGAGGATATACCAAAGACGGCTTTCCGTACAAGGTATGGACACTATGAATTTATAGTGATGCCATTTGGTCTTACTAATGCCCCTGCTATCTTCATGGATCTAATGAATAGAGTCTTTAGAGACTATCTTGATCAATTTGTGGTAGTCTTTATAGATGATATTCTTGTCTATTCAAAGAGAAAGGAAGAGAAGGAAGATCACTTGAGAATTATATTGAAGACCCTGAGAAAGGAGAAGCTTTATGCCAAATTTACCAAGTGTGAATTTTGGCTTCAAAAAGTTGCATTTTTGGGTCACATAATCTCAAAAGAGGGGATATCTGTGGATCCAGCAAAAACAGAGGTTATCGAAAGATGGTCGAGACCAACAACAGTAACTGAGATTCGAAGTTTTCTTGGTTTGGCTGGATATTATCAACGTTTTGTAAAAGATTTTTCACGATTATCTAATCCACTCACCAAGTTGACTCGGAAAGGAGTTAAGTTTGTCTGGACAGAGGAATGTGAAGAGAATTTCAAGGAGTTGAAAAGAAGGTTATCCAGTGCACCTGTGCTCACACTGCCTTGTAGTGGAGAAAGGTTTGTGATCTACAGTGATGCATCCAAGAAGGGATTGGGGTGTGTTCTTATGCAAAATGATATGTTGATAGCTTATGCCTCACGACAGTTGAAAATCCATGAGTAAAATTACCCAACACATGATTTGGAGTTGGCTGCGGTAATCTTTGCATTAAAGATTTGGAGGCATTACCTTTATGGTGAAAGGTGTGATATTTATACTGATCATAAATGTTTAAAGTATATTTTCACACAAAAGGAGCTGAATATGCATCAAAGAATATTGTTGGAGCTGATTAAGGATTATGACTGCTCAATCCATTACCACCCTGGGAAAGCAAACAAGGTGGCAGATGCATTAAGTCGACAAGACCATGCTAGTTTATCCATGATGAGGATCACAAAAGATCCAATATTTATGGATTTACAAAGGATGGATCTTGGAATTATAATGGAAGGAGAAAAATCTTATCTTTCTCAAATGAATGTTCAACCATCTATACATGTGAAGATTAAAGAGGCACAGAAAGAAGATTTCAAGTTACAAAAGAAGGTGAGAAATGTTCCTGAATTCAACCTTGATTGTGATGGGATAATAATGTTCAGGAATCGGGTTTGTGTTCCTCCCATCCCCGAATTAAAGAAGGAGCTGCTGGATGAGGCTCATAGTTATTCATTCTCTATTCATCCTGGAAGCACGAAGATGTATAGGGACATGAAAGAGTACTTCTGGTGGGATGGCATGAAAAGAGATGTTGCTGAATATGTCTCTCGATGCTTGGTTTGTCAACAAGTTAAAGCTGAGAGACAGAAGTCTAAGGGGATGTTACAACCATTACCCATACCCGAATGGAAATGGGAAAACATCACTATGGACTTTGTCACAGGACTTCCTAAAACATCCAAAGGCAATAATGCTATTTGGGTCATAGTTGATCGTCTTACAAAGTCTGCACACTTCATTCCTATTAGAGAGGATTTCTCTCTAGATCAGCTTGCCAGGATATATGTAAAGGAAGTGGTAAGATTGCATGGAGTACCACTTTCAATTATATCTGATCGGGATCCAAGATTTACCTCGAAGTTCTGGCGAAGTCTTCAGCATACTCTGGATACAGAGTTGAGGTTCAGCACTGCTTATCATCCTCAGACAGACGGTCAGTCTGAGAGAACAATTCAAACCCTAGAAGATATGTTGAGAGCTTGCTCTATGGATTTCAAAGGAGGTTGGGATCAGCACCTACCTTTGGTGGAATTTTCTTATAATAATATCTTTCACTCCAGTATTCAGATGGCTCCTTATGAATCTCTCTATGGAAAGAAATGCAGGACTCCAACTTGTTGGGATGAAGTTGGAGAAAGAAAGCTATTAGGACCTGATCTCGTTGATGAAATGGCAGAAAAGGTCAGATCTATTCAACAACACATAAGAGCAGCTCAGAGTCGACAGAAAAGCTATGCTGACAACCGAAGAAAAGACCTAGAGTTTGAAGTGGGCGATAAAGTGTTCTTACGAATATCTCCCTGGAAGAGGGTTATGAGATTTGGAAAGAAGGGGAAGTTGATCCCTAGATATATCGGTTCTTTCGAAATACTGGATCGTGTTGGGAAGGTAGCTTACCAATTGGCGCTTCCACCGAATCTCTCTCAAGTTCACGATGTGTTCCATGTATCTCTCCTGAGAAAGTACATACCAGATCCTTCACATGTACTCAGCTCAGAGGTTGTACCGCTGGAGCAAGATCTTTCTTATGAAGAACAGCCGATAGAGATTCTAGATCGTAGCGAAAAAGTCCTACGAAACAAGACCACTCGCTTGGTGAAAGTTTTATGGAGGAACCACCAACATGAAGAAGCTACATGGGAGCTTGAGGACATGATTAGGGAGAAGTATCCTCATCTGTTTGTTACAAAGTGACGAATTTCGAGGGCGATATTCTTTTTAAGGGGGGTAGAATGTAACACCCGAGATTTTTATGAGTAATATTTTGTTTTTTATATATCATCAAAGGAATCTTTCACTACATACTAGCTTGGCTTACTTTACACGTAATCACGACCTTCCTCGATAGCTTGCGTCGTACACAATACCGAGTTTCACTAAACAAAGACATGCTATTAAAATATTATTAAAACTAGCCATTATGAATAGTAATAACCACCTTTTGAAATTTTATAAATTTTATTTTTCAAAATGGACTTCATTTTTGGATTCGGAATACCGAAATTAGCCTAGGGTGAAATTTTGGTATTTTTCTGAAAACTTTCAATTTTTGATGAATAGTGAAACCACTAAGTGGTAGGTTAAAAACTGAATTTTGCATAAAACTTAATTTTACCGCTTCTGTGAATGGAATTTCGAAAATCCGAGAGACACGGTTAATATCAAGGGCAAAAATGTGGTTCAATGAGATGAAAATAATTTTTTGGTGAATAGTAACTTTTTACTTTTTTTACCACGGTTAAAAGTAAATAGGGTAATTAAGGGTAAAAATGATATTATTATTACACTAACACATGTCCTAATTCTATTGGACAAGTGTAATTCGACCAAAAACAAACTTAGGAATAAAAGATGACCATTTAGGCCCACTTGGGTTAGATTAGGACATTTATTATTAATTTATTTAAAGAAGGGTTAAAATAGTTAAAATCAATGTTTAATAAGTAAATCATTTTTAATATGGGGTTATACATAAGATAAATTCGACTATAAATATTCATTAGAAAGATAAAAATATTTCCTACATAATGGTATTTTATTTGTAATTTTTATACATTAAATAATTTAATTTATTTATGACACAATGATGATGCAGTAATTATCTTATTAATGAAATATTGACATAATTGATGTTATAAACACCAAAATAAATGTAATTTGAGACTTTTTATGAATTAAACAAATTTTCTAGGTTACTATGATATATTAGTGTTTATTTAATCAACTTGTTTTGAACATATAATTCTGTTATGACTTTAAAAAAATCATATATCAAATAGTGTCAAAATTGACACAAAATAGTTTTTAAATCAAATATTATATTATTAATTCCTAAAAATCTAATGTTTGGCCAAATTACTTAGATAAGGATATATATATTAATAATAAACAATTTGGGGTTCGTTTGGCATGTTATAGTAAGTGTATTAACCATATAGTGAAAGAAAACAAAAAGACATGGTAAAAGTTAAATTATTTAACTTAGAGTTAAATCTAATTTATAAGGTTAAAATAATATCCTAAACTTGTCTAAATCCTATTGGTTGATATTATTTCGACCCTTCCCCACATTAGCATCGAAATAAGACCCTTTGGAACCATTATAAACAGATTTTGACTTTAATATAAAATAATATTTTGAGGTATTCCTAAGGTGCCCCTCTCCTCCCTTATAAAAGGGCACCTCCTCCCCCTCCTCCTCACACCAATTTGAGCACTCAATATCGGCCAACCCCTGCCATTTTCTCCTCTAAACTTCCCTATAATAATCCTAGAGGTCCTGGTATTCTTCAAAGACCAATCTTAGTTCCCTAAGTGGAGGATTCAAAGAAGCGTTCCAAAGAAGAGGTAATATCCATTACCGATCTTTTCAATTTCTTTCTTCTTCCACTTCTTCTTCTTCAGTTGTTTCATAATAAAGTAATAACATAAGTATTACTTACATACTAATATGTTATTATAAATATGAAACAACCCTAATTCACCTTCTATCCATCCTACGGAAAAATGAAATCACCGCGCGTGCGTACGTACGGAATACCGTCTCCACGCTGTGGTGTAATCTATTTTCCACCACCACCTTACAAGGATGGGTATAATGGTGTAATGAGTAACAATTTATGATTATTATTAAGTAATATTGATACTGAAATAATATATATATATACTCCAATACAATTCCACGATCATAGGAACGATATCATCACTCGTGCGTACGTACGGAATACCGTCTCCACGATGTGATGCGACTCATTCTACATGATCATCATTACATAGTAATTATATAAATGAATTGAATGAATAAATATGATATATGTTACACTAATACCATTCTGGATATAAGGTATCTATAACCTCAAAAGAAGAATAAGAATTTATTCGACAAAACACACATAAGAACAAAAGGCAATAAAGACCCGAGTAACAAGTAACAATGAAATATTACTAATAAGAAGCTAAGAATATGACCATATATGATATCATATCAATATTTATGACTCTGGAATAAGTCAATAACATTATTTAAACCATTATACAGGAGCTTCGAACACGTACAAAGCAAATCGGACCTAAGGTAAGGGAAATATCACAATCTCATTTTTATCCGAGATTGTTTATTCGTAAGTATTTACTGGGGTGTATTTTATCATCCACATCCATGTTTCATAAATATGTAATATTATTTCCATCCACCTACAATTGTTTAAATCCATTTTTACCCTTCGGTGAGTTTTTAGTAAAAGAAATGAAAGGAATCTTTTGTCATTTTTCGTACGAGGTACTTTTTGACTTTTCCGACAAAAGTACGAAGAATGTTTTTTTTAACTTATACGACATGTATGGATTTTTAAAACTTTATTTCCAAGAAGATTCCTTTACATGTTTTCATGTTTATTTTTAATCAACTTCTTTTATTTTAAAGTCGTATGACATGTTATGAAAGGAAAAATGTTTTTTTTGAAGAATAAAGGATATTTTCCTCAAGAATGGAGTTCAAGTGTTTTATCAAAATTATTTTCCATCTACGATAATAAAGGGTTCTGTTTGTATCCCTATTATTACATTGATTTGATCATGTTGTGATTGAATTATTTTTATGAATTCCTTTATCTTGTATGAATTGTTTTATGATGTCATGATGTTTAAGATTCCAATTTGTATTACATGGGTTATGCAATGATGTATTATTTATGATTATGTGGCACACATAAGAAAGGATTCATTATAAGATGGGTGGGACCTATATCTCCCTCAAATGCATTGGGTAAAGATTTTATATCTCATGAGATAGACATGGCTGGAACAGTAGGTTATACCGGTTCAGTGAAACAGGACTGGAACGAGGGTGACTCGGTTCAGAAAGGGACTTTGTCCACTAAGATAGTCTTGGAAATGAGTCATGACTAACAAGAAATGATTTTCCATGATTATGTGTGCATGCCACAAAGGTTCAAGTTTTATGTTATGATTATGGGGATCTCATTTTCACTTCTATGATTTATTCCATGATAAGATATTATGATCTCTTTTGCAGGTTTTGATTTTCAAAAAGATATGATATGATTTTTATTTCCTTGATTTGCCCTTGCTGAGCATTTGAGCTCACCCTTTTATGTTTTCTTTTCCCCAGGTCAGGAAGATGGATATTAAGTATAACATGCTAAAAGGGACCCTAGATATGATGAAATAAATGGGAGACACTGTAGAAGATTTATGAACCTGTTGTTTATGTTTCCCAGTTTCTAAAGACACTATACCTATACGGTCCTTTGTGGTTTTGTCATATGTTGTAATAAGTGTGCTTCAATTTTGAAGTATTAACAATGTATGTAAAGTATGGGTCGTTATAATCACCCTAGGAGTTACACCCATAACTATAAAATTTATACACTAGTAAATATAAAAATTATATGATACAACAACATTAGCATTGATTTTGAGTTCTTTCACATAATTCGATCAAGCATGACTGTTGTGGTTGGGTAAAAAAGTGGTGGTCCCATCATGTTGAATTTCTTTTGATCAGAGGAGGATCTCACATATGGTGACGTAGATATTTTATCCCTATAATTTTTATTTTCAAAATTTGATATGAAGGTAACCATAAGGATTTTTACATACATCATGTAATGACTCGTAATGCTATCAATAAAATTTTTCATCTTATAATTATATCATTTAGTATATTGAATAGACCTCACATGGAGAAACCAAAAAAATATTACTTTTATAGAGGAATAATGGTACACTACTCATCAAATAAACCTTTAATAATTCCAAATGTTAGTGTGGTGAAATAAATATAAAATAATATGAAAATAATAAGATAATTTGGATATCCTTGATCCACCAGAATGACCACACTAAAGAACAGAGCATTAAAAATAAAATATTTTATCAATAATAAAATGTTCATACTGATGATGAATATATATAATATATTTAGGGAATTGAGATGTTTATCAAGAATAAATAAAATGAGGTTTATTTATATAAAGTAGAAAACCAATATGAACATTATAAATCTGACTGTTGGAATAATCATTAGACCGTTGGAATATTATCATGATAGTTGGAATAGTAATTCGACCATTAAAAATAGTAAAATGATCCTTTGAATAGTAACATGACATAAGAAAATGTAATCAAATATTTTGGTATCTTATAAAACCAAAATATGATATATTTATATCAAGGTACAAGTAAATTACTTTTAAAAAAGAGAAATTAATTTCTTTTATTTTTAAAAAACATAAATGTTTTCATCCCAATTTCATTATCCATATAATTATTTGAAATAAATTTAATTTTTCTAAGATGTATTTATAAAATAATATTAATTTTTATTTTGAGGATAATATAATTTTATGATATCAAAATTAATATTTCAGAAGGTCATAAAATCAATTATAATATTAAAATAAATATTTTATTGAATAAATAATGATTTTATTTATAATATAAATTTATCATATTTAGAAAATTATTTTCCTAAAATGGATACCATTTTTGAAATCTAAAAATTGAAAAATGGTAATGCATAATTATTTAAGATTATTCTAAAATTGTTGATTTTTTATGAATAGTGTCATATAGTAATTTACGATATTTAACGTTATAATAAAAATATATGAAATTTTGAGTCATGGAAGAAATATTCACCCATTATCTAGAAAATACATACAAAATTTACTTTATTAACTCAAAATAATCAAAAAAATGAGAAATATTGATCTAAAATAATAAACAAATTATTACAATAATAAAAAACACATCAATCATCCCCTTATAAATAACACCCCACACAACTCCTTCTCTTTACATCCTCTAATCCATGAAGCTTATCATGTTACTACCAAACCGTATCCTTCCCACTCTCCCAAATTCGAAGTGTTTCTGGTGGAACCAAATGAACAACTCCATGTTCCGTAAGGGTGACATTTTTCGAGGTGATTTTCAAAAGGACATTATGTTCAAGTAAAGAAAACATTCAGACATGAGGTATGATATCTCTCTAAACCTCAATTTTTCATATGTGTTATTATTTGTATCTCTAAATTCATATTCATTACTTATTCATTCCTACATACTTAGCCTTCATTGTTTGTATATGTTCCACATATATGCATGTAGATTAATTCATGCTTCATTATAGAGAAATACATGTTGTAAAAGGTTCCCTTTATAATTCCACCTGATAATGAAAATCAATTAAAAGGAACTTATAGGTTCCTTATACATATTCCATTACAGTACATATAATTTTTCATCCAACAATATTTTCTAAAATCACTCATTTTATCAATAAAAAACATTTTAGTTCATTTCTAGTTTTACTAAAATAATTATTCATTTATCCACTTTATTCACCCTTTATTCATTTCCCTAAAACCATACTGAAGTGGAATTTTTCTAAAATTACCTAAAAACTATTTCAAATGTATTCAATACATTTTTAAATATTTATTCATGATCTATTAATATCTTTCCTTTATTAATATCTCATAATGATTAAATCACATATTTTAAGGATTCCATTATGATACACACTTTTCTTATTCCTTATGATATGATTATGAAGCCCATTCTATACCATGGGTAAACCTTATATTAATTCCTTATGGTTGATTCTTTATGTCTCACTCATATGTTTTTTTCTCATGATGTGTATACCAAGATAGTACTCTAATGTACAATGTATTATTTGTCTTCATGAGATGTTATGTTTGGGATTATGGATCAAACCTAATCCATTATGGGACTATCTTCACCATGTGGTATTGTATTGGAAGATATCCTTAACTCATTTTTTTCATGTTATGTGTTTCTTCCACATTCCTATATTTCTATGATCATATCATTCAATGTTCTATTTTTTATATCTCTATATGTTTTTTGATGTCTCCTGTTTTTTATTTTATCATGTTTTGACATCTGACAAATTCTTTATATCTTTTTCCATCTATATTCCATTAAAATGATTTTTAGTGCATCACTTTTATCTATTTATTCCCCAGGATATCTAATGTAGTTATAAGATCTCAATGTAGGATAGAGATCATTATAGATATTAATAAAATGTTTTTAACCCTAGCGTTATTCCTATCCCCATGAATAACCTTGATTGAAACCCATAGATTAATTTTTTTAATAATTTTTATTTAAAACTTTATAAATCTATGTTCATAGTTTCTTTATTATACTATAATTATAAATGTATTAACCTCCTCCCATATTTTTTAATTTTCATTTTTTTTTAATTCTGGGAAATACGATAACCCATTCCAACAAACAATATGATTTGAAATGTGAGGATTAACCTAATGATATTCCAAATCATATAGGAAAAGGAGTTTTTAACATCATGATAGTACTGGATCAACCAGCTCTGGTTATGAAAAATAACATAAATCTTATGGAAATCTCTCGTAATAGAATGAATGATAAATATGTGGTTGAATACTTTATAATATAATTTAAAATTATATTGAATTTATTTCATGATCCACTCATCACAGAATAATGGATTAACTCCATTGAATAGATTTTATATGTACTCCAATTCTTAGAAGAAGATAATGTCATACTGAGAGTCTATCAGTTTGATGGGGAATTTTATCCACATTGTAAAGTGATCAAAAACATGATATATAAGTGGGAAAATTATTCAATAGAATGGTAATGAATCAATAAAATATTTTTCAATAAATATTTTCCATGAAATCATCATCTTCAAATATATAGGGAGTTCCTTATATTGATGATAAAGGAATATTAGTTTATCATAGCATATGAAGAGAACATTAAATGTCTTGCATGATACACCAATGCATTTATCCTGAAAACTAAAATAAATTTTTATATCTTCATTAATAGATTAATGAAGAGTCTATGAAAATAATTGGTGATTAAAGATCTTGAAATCCCGGAGAATATAGTAAATTGTGAAATTAAGGTTGAGATAGAGGTTGGAGAATCCTAGCGGTCTAATGAGATTGGGGAAAAAGAGAGAAAAAAATTTTAATTAAAGGTCAATCACCAGATAAATTTCATTGAGGAAATAAAAACCACCATCCAACTTATAAAATTTGTAGGACGAATCATCCTAGGAAATATCTTCGTGAAATTATAAGATTCTTGAAATGTGGAAAATAGGGGAATATTTCTAATAATTTCATACGAAATAAAAGGATAAAAAATATAGAGGTAGAAAGGATGGTTCAAATTAACAATAAGACAATTTTTAAATTATAAGTAACATGATATTTAAACAAGATAATTTACTATTCCAGGTGTTATTAGAGATAATCCATGAAAACAAAATTTAATAAAGAAGGGAATGGAATATTGATCACTATAGTTGAGGGGATCATGATAATGACGTAGTGATAGGTTGTTTGGTTATTCATTATAGAGTATCAAAAATAATTTTTGATCATGTTTATACAAATTAATTCATATAATTCATGTTTATTCCAACACCACAAACAAATACAATGGTTGTGTTATCCAAAAAACCATATAATTGAAAAATTATTGCATTTAATGTATAGAAATCCTCCATAGTCATATTTTTCCAACTGAAACTCCCAAAATATATTATCTCACTTCCATTGGGGTATTTTGATGCTATATTAGGAATGTATTGTCAATATTAATATAAATCCAACATCAAATTTCAGGATAGGCTGAACATTCCTCACATCCGAAAGAATTTTCTCAATTCTATACAAGTATAAGGAGGATGATGAATATGTTTTATAATCATCAACTCAAGTTTAAATTCTTTGGTATTCTTATTGAACTATAGTATGAGTTCTTAATTAAACTTATAAATTGATCACTAACCACATAAAAGACTCCATATAGGATATAAAAATTTTATTTTTAATAACTAAAGAAGTAATAATAGAATCTTGAAAAGGGTTTTATATGTTTAGGTGATTAACTGAAGGGTGCACCATTCCTCTTACCCAAGAATAATGAGGCATCAATATATCACTAATTTGATTATCAGGACTTTATCAAAATTATTATAAAGGAAAAGTATCCCATACCATGCATATATGACATTTTCGATCAACTATGTGGGTAAGAGTATTTCTTAAAGGTGGAACTTTGGTCATGATATCTCAAATTAATTGTAAAGAAGGAATATAATGCCAACACTATATTTATATTAAGTTATAGACACATTGAGTTTTTAAAAATGGCCTTTAGACTCAATAATTCTCTTATAATTTTCCTAAGCATAATGAATAGTGTTATTAGAGGGTGCCTCAAAAACAAATTTTTAGTATTTTTGTATGATTTCTAATATACATCGTGGGAAAGGAGGAAAAACGGATAATTTTTATAATGTAATAAAGATATTGTGAATGTAGAAACTATATGAATTGTGTAGTGAATGTGAGTTATGGATGGTGGAATTTTCATTCTTGGGGCATTACATCACCAAAAAAGGGATATACGTGGGCCATTATAAGAAAAATCATATTGATGAGTGGTAGAGACCAGAAACTGTAATAGAGATCCATAGTTTCAATAGTCCAGATAGGTATTAAAAATTATTTTTGAGGATCTTATGATGACTTTAAAACCCCATAACCATATTAACATTTAAGGGAGTAATGTTTTTCTAGACTAGTGTATTTTAAGATTACTTCAATGAATTAAAAATTTTCTTACCACTACACCTATACATTCACTACCCACAGGTGGTGGAATTTTCATGGAATGATGTATTGAATCGACGAATGGATTAGGATGTGTATTTATTAAAAAATATGAGGTGATAATGTACAAATAAAGGTATCTATAATTTCATGAACAAAACTACCAGACACTATATATAAAGTTGGAATCTATGATCTCTACATTAAAAATATGGAAGCATTATTCCTTTGAAAAATGTGTGGTATATATATTGATAAAAATAGACAAAAATATATATTAACATATATATACCTTAAAATGTCCCATCCATGATGGCTATAAATCAACATGTATGAAGTCTTAGCAATGAACAACTATCCTATTGAAGCAAATAACACATCTGATTATCTAAGTACAAAGTATCCTTCAACTTTATTAGTGATGATAATTTAGAATTATACAAAAATTTTATACTTGGAGAGGATGGAAATGGGAAACATAAAGTAAGTAACATAATAATTATTTATCAAATGATTACTCAAACATATATTTTAGAGATGATAATTAATGCCTAAGGAGATGAAGTGGAAATTCAAGAGATGGCAGAAGCTATCCAAAATGAGAAATATCCCTTGATTAAAACTGATATGGATGGATTCATATCACTTGGGTTACAATTATATGTACAATAAAATCATGATATAAATAATGTCATTTTTAATGATTCACATAGCTCAACCATATTGATCCACATAGGGAGAAATATTTTTTTATTGAGATCTTCAAGAGCACTATTTGTTGGACAATGTGAAGAAAGAGATCATCGAATATACATAAATGTGACTGGGAAGTTATTAATTGAAGGATGAAATGAAAAAAATTTAAGGGTATGACACATGAATTACCCATTCCTATAAATAAAATGGGAAAAAATACATATGGACATTGTTACTGGACTTTTAAATAAATCTAGAAGGAATAAGGCTATATGAGTTATTTTGGAGCATCATAGAAAAAATGAAAACCTCATTACTATGCAGAGGAATGTTAACATGATCAACATGTACAAATATACATCAGAGAGGCAGTAATACATCATGAAGTACCATTATAAATTGTATCCTTTTGAGATTTGATATTTTAATCCACGTTCCAGAAAGGTCTCCAATATTCTTTAAACATTGATCAAAATATTAGTACGAATTATCACCCCTAGACTAATGTCCAGTTTGATAGAACTATTGTTACGATAGAATATATATAGATTTATTAGGTCATGGACTTAAACTTATTTCATAAAGAATATATTATTCTACTTGATTTCTCATTTGAAAATAGTATCCATTCATGAATCCAAATTGATCCATTTGAATCCTTTCACAGAAATGATTCAGAAGACCTTCATATTGGGTCAATGTTAGTGAATTTAAGGTGCTGGGACCTGAAATGGATGATGAAATCAATGAAAACATGAACATCATTTAAAATTACATTAAGGAAGCCTAATATCTATAGAAGAGAATTATAGATAATCATTGACTATACATAGAGTTTGAGGTTAGAGATAAGGTATTCATTCTGTAAAGACCTGGAATTTCGGTGGATTATTTTCATAAATACATGGGAATTTTTCGAGTCCACAAAAATTGACAGCGCATGATTCCGAGGCCCGGTGTGCCTGGAATCAATTTCTTAAGTTTTGTTCGGGTACGTTTAGTAAACGTATGAGTGGGTTTTTATAACATTTTAACAGTTTCTCGGAATTGAAATCCAAGGATACCGTTGAACTCGCAGCAACGGTATTTGCTTAAGGAGACTTTAACTTCGACGGTAGTGGGTTGTGTTTAAATGATTGTTTTTTTGTGGAAATTAATAAATTAAAGTGAGATTCACTTTTTTTATTTGAGCCGCTATGTGGGTGTTTGGTGGTTAAAACATCTTCATGGAAGTTGGAGGTGGGACCACCGCACCTTAACCTCTCATGAGAGGTAATGGGGGTGGGGCCCACCCGAACCTCACCTCCCACGAGAGGTTACGATGTGGGGACCACACGAGGCTGAACCCCCTATTGATATAGGAGAGTAAAACCTCTCTACTCTCCATCATTAATGAGGGAGTGCCTCTTGATCTCCCCTTTAATTAATTGGTGGCAACTCCCCTAATTAATTTGTGCCAACACTCGGGAATTAATTAGGGGAGATATGTTATTAATTCACCAATTTTGTTTTTGAGTCAGAAACTAATTAATAGACAAACTCAATCTATTATTACATTTCTTGGAATTTATCATTTGGTGGAGCTTGGGAAGGGAAGATTTTGGAAGAAAAGTTCTTCCAACGAAGAATGCTCCACCGACGAAGAATGCTCCACAGATGAAGAAAACCGACCTTCTTCGACTTCCTCCTTCAGATCCTACTGACGTGGGGCATCTTCAACTGACCAACCCTCCGCATCTTCATCAATGGGCTGATGCAGCTGGGCATTGGAAATGCGTGACAGACACGACGAACGAAAAACTCCTTCATCTTCTTTCTGCGACTTCAACGTTGACGGCCGACAATCAAAGGTAGGGATTTTTTGTATGTAAATTTCCATTTATTTTTATTTTCTTTGGATTGGAAAGGAATCATTTTGTTGTTGTAAAACAATTGTTGTTCATCTTTCTTACTCTTTGGTGAGCCAAGTGATACCACCCTAAACACAGAGGGTGTAGGGAAAACCAACATTGCCCGACCCCTTCTCCATTATTGTTTGTGTTGTCTCTCTGCATGGCGATGAAGAGACGTTGAAGGGGATAAAGGCACATGCAAAGGTTGTGCTTCCTGTGGCCTCCGCAAATGGCCCCGCCCCTACGACATTTCGGTGCCCCGACCGAGCCGGCTCCACGGGCCTAAGCACTGCCTACCTCCCGTGCGCCCGACCCCACTGCTTCCGGCATCCCACACACCCGGCCGCACCACCGCAAGACTACCGCGCGCTCTAGCGACACCCCGCCAGATCGCACACACCTGAGTCGTGCCGAACCACACTGGCCCGACCTGCGCAGACCCTAAATACCGGCCTCCCGGCCACCTGCCAGCGTGGCCGCGCCTGGCCCGCCGGCCCACCCGTCACCCTACCCGGATGCCTACTGGCCCTGCCGCGCCCTACCCAGCCGTCCGCTGGCCCTCCTAGAGCTTGGATCGGCCGCCTCCCGGCCTGGCCGTGCCCTGCCCGACCACTCGCCGGCCCACCCGTTGCGCTTACCGACCACGTGCCCACCGGGCCGTGCCCTGCCCGGCCGCCTCCCAGCTGCTCGACCTCCCGAACCGGCCCACAGACCATGTCGCGACGCCCTGGCCGAACCGGCCCAGCCGCTCCCTCCGGGCCGAGCCGAGCCGAACCGCGCCCTCGAGATGCTTTGGGACGAACCAGACCTGAGGCCGGGCCGAACCACCCTGGCTATAAGGCCCCAGCCTTAAAACATACTTAATCTTGAGTTATTACAAGATTACACATTGAGGATCTTTTCAGGTTTAGAGTTTTAGAGAATTAGATCATAAAACATGCATTACATTCCCCATATAAACAAAGTGGTTACATAAAAGATAGTATTCATTTTTCACATCAATGGATAAATATTTAAAATAGAACATCGATTCTTTCTTAACACTTCCTTGAAACTATCATCATATCATGTACCTTTCCCTTGACTTGTGAAAAACATTTCAAAGACCTGGGATGAGCATAAAAAGCTCAGTAAGGGATATTAAAATATGTAAAGGAAACATGGGTATATATATACATAAGAATGAAATCATACTTTACCCATAAAACATAAGCACTTTAACATACCTCATCAAATCATGAATAAATGATAGAAATCATAAGACATAAAGTTAAGTTGAGGCATTCATAACATTCTTACGTAGGGAGTAACCCTCTTGGTTACATTTTGAATACCCATCAAAGTATATTCCCTAAATATCTTCGGAGAAACCTTAACGTTTCACTCCTTCACATTAGCCAATGCATTGGAGAGCTATATCAGGCTCACCCGCCCTTAGTTTATCACGAAACCACCCGTCTTCATAATAATGCCCAAGAACCTCAACATAATCGTATCACATAAAACATGCATAAAGGAAACATAACATTTACACCTTTAAATAACAAGATATCAATACAACACATTGATATAAAAACATTATGAAAACCATTTTCAATACCAAAATATAAGAAAAGTAAAACATGGTATTTATTTTTCTTTTTAAAAAAAGGTATGGCTTGTAGAGGAAGCCGAAACTCAAATAATGGTCATGGCGGCGGAGAAGTCGTTGTCGCCGCATACATACAACAAAAACATTCCCTTTTGTCGTTTAGTAAATGCTTCGTATAAAAAAGATTCCTTTTGAATAAACGTAAAAGTCAAAGGGGTTTATACACCGTATAAAAAAGGTTGTGTATAAAACAAAATATGCCTCAATGAAAGGAGATTGAGACGAAGTCCCATACCTCGGGTCCGACTTGACGTGGTCGTTATTTAATCTCCTGAATAATAAACTAGAGTTAATTTATACTTGTTTAAGAACCCTTTTCAAGTTTATTATTCCTTTTATATCACTTATTGCCATGTCAAGAACACTATGTAATTATTTAAGTTAATAACGGTCATTTTAACGATCATTGGTACTTGAGTAAAAAATAAACCCTTTATAATTACAAGTTGTTCATGTATCCATTATATCCAGAATGGTATTCATTATGAAGATATCATATATATCATATATATCCAGTACATGCATGAATTTAAAATATTACATAACATTTAGAGGTAAGAAATGAAATGCACCGTTCATGGAGACAGTAAGCCGTACGTACGCATGAACGCTGCTTCCATTTCTATTTCGTATTTTATAAAATGGAATCATAATGATATAAAGGTATATTATAATTCCAGTGTAATATCATATATAATATCATAACTCCATCCTTTATACGTCCCACATATGGTATTAACGAATCAAATCACTTTGAGGGGGCGGTAGTCCGCACTTCCTTAAATGAAGATATCACGTTTACCAATAATGGAAACCATAAAGGTATTCCCAAAATGAAAAATACATAAGCTTAAGGGAAAAAACATAAAAATATTATATATCATATATAAATATAGTTTCATGTTAATGGCCACCTTTTAAGGTGTTAAAAAAACGATGAACAATCATCGTTTCGGGAGGCAGAAATTCGCCATCAACGGAAACAGTATGATCTTTAAACATTAGATGTAGGTGTGTGTAAGTGTAGCTCTAATACTTCTTATAAAAACATCCTATTATATGGAAGATACTGGTGTTGTTACAAAAAAAATTAATAAAAAGAGTTTTGGGGGTTGGAGTAGAAAAATAAAACAAAAGAACACAAGTGAAGACATTACCTTAAAATCGGGTAACTCCCTTTGGTTTGAGCTCAAAGTCTTCCTTGGGAAGACTTCTGCCCAAATTGAGGCTTCAAGGAGTAATAGAGGGAAGTGGAGAGACAAAATGGGCAGGGGTTGGCCGAGATAAAGGCTTTGGAAGTGTGGGTAAAGAGGTAGAGGTGGGGGCCTTTTATAAGAGGAGAGGAGGGGCACTCTTGGATAGTAAAGAAATGTTACATTATTTTAAAATGCGTTTCAGATTAAAAAGGACCCAAATTGATATAATTCGAGGGTAAGGTGATAAGGGTTCGAAATAGACCCATAAAATAGGTTTTGGACATGTGTAGGTCATATATTTTACATTGTCTTTTCATTTTATTTAAATCCTTTATTAATGAGGTAATCGCTGCATCATCATGATGTCATAAATAATTTAATTTATTTAATGTATAAAAATTATAAAATAAATATCATGATGTAGGAAATAGTTTTATCTTTCTAATGAATATTTATAGTAAAAAATATGACTTGTATAACACCATTTAAAAATTACTTTAGTACAACAACTCATGTTTGTGTCATTTTAATTTTAACATTAAATAAAAAGATATTAATGTCATTTTCCTACCAAAGTGGCTCCATGGGGTCCCCAAGTTGACCCATGTCTTGTATTGGTCGGCTATGACACATCCAATAAGATTAGGACATGTGTCTAGGTATTTCCAGTTTATTATAATATCATTTTTTCCTTAAATTGCACTAATTACCTCTAATCGTGATTAAAAACTTAAAAGTTACTATTCACCAAAAAATTATTTTAATCTCATTGAACCACATTTTACTTCTTAATGAAAATAATGTATGTAGGATTTTTGAAAATAAAATCACAGAAGTGGAAAAGTTTCATTTAAATGAAAAATCAGTTTCTTTAACTACCACATAGTGGTTTCACTATTCATAAAAAATTGAAGTTTTTTAGAAAAATACCAAAACTTCACCCTAATCTATATTTGGTATTCTGAATTCAAAAATGATTTCTATTTTACAAAATTAAAATCATATAAGTTACATTAATTAATTTAATAATTAATTCCTGCTATCATGACAAATAACGTGTTTTTTATGAAACAATAAGTATCAAAAGATTGACACCAGTTTAAGTCCAATTTCAAAGTGAAATTGATTCCAATGACCACCATTGGATTTAATGTTAAAAATATATTCTAATTTCAATTCAAAACCAATTCAAAAGATAATCTAATAATATAAGTAATTTAGATTAAAAAGAGGTTTTCAATTAAAATACATCATTTTCACTATTCATTAAAAAAATGAACTTTATCAGAAAAATACCAAAAATTATAAAAAAAGTAAATTTTGATGTCCCAATCATAATGAATAAGTTTATTTTGACAAACATAGCTTATAAAATTGTCAAAAGATAGATTTAAAAATGGTTTTCCATCAAAAGGCAGTAAAACAATCTTTTAAAAATATTAGTGTATTCCATGCTTAAGATTGGATTTATTCTCATTTTAAGCCTCTAAAAAACTATCTAATTCACTAATAGACATAGATAAAAATATCTATTATTCATTAATTACTTAGAATGTTACACTGGAGTCCTGTTGGGATGGGCCCACTGGGCTGTGCCGAACATAACAGGCTGGCCCGCCCAAAGGGCCGGTCCAGACCCAATAGTTCTGATCGGGTCGACCAAGACCGGGTCGGACCAGTCCCGGTCCCACTACTGACCCTTTACTTTATTTATCCATATCTTTGGCACCAGACGTCCGTTTGATGAACCGTCCACGACACTAGTAATCTTGGAGCATGGAGGTCCCTTTGAGTATGCACCACTACATTTTGGGGTATATTTGAGATACCTTCAGGTTGGATCATGAACGAATCCAACCGGGTCCCCGGGACTAAAATGATAATAACTCACAGACCGAGTGTTCAATTGACGCACTGTCGGTTTCATTGAGACCACAATGACGTGACCGAACTTTGAGATACTTCTTAATGGGACTTAATGGCATTTGTAGAATCGACCAGTACCTTATGAATTAGATCTTCGGATGACGAGTGAGCAGAGTGCAGAGACCTAGTAGCTGGCTGAGACCTGATGACTACTGACCGTTTCGACTCTGAGTGACTCGACTGGACCAGTGGGGAGCGCCATGGTGTTGCGATAGACCCACGGTGGGGAGCACCTCTGTGTGACGTGGAAGACCCACCGTGCTCGATAGGAGAAGTTTCTCAGTAGGCTTTGAGGGGGAGAACCTCTGTGTGATGCGGTATATTCGTAGTGGGGAGCGCCTCTGTGTGACGCAACGTACCCATGGTACTCGACAAGAGGAGTACCTGAATAGTCCATGGTTAGTGGGAAGGGCCTCTGTGTGACGCGGAAATCCAACTGTAATCGATAGATGAGGAGTTCTCCAGCAGCCAAGGTGTTCGATGTTGTGCTTGGAAATGTTACTTGATACTACCCCTAGTATAAATCCTCATGCGAGGTGAGTCAGTAACTTTTGTGTTTACCTCATGATTGAGATGGATTACTCGATTAATTAGGTATATGTATGGTCATATACCTAAGTGGGGTTTTCTTCGGATTTCATACTTTGTGGTTTATCCTTTTTGGTTTTATGAGACCATGAGGGTCTCAGGGTCCCTACCGAGTATCGTTATACTCACCCCTACACGGGCGATACCCACACCTTGTTGTGTTGGATGCAGATGAAGGAAAACGCTGACCGAGGATAAGTGTACCAAGACTGGATGGTACCCGGAGGTGTACCACATGACATCATAGTACACAGAAGAGATGGACGGACATGGAGTGCTGTGGAGGCTATCTGTACCTACCCTTCTGGTAAGAATCCCAGAGGATGACCTAGTAGTTGTTTTACATTTCTTCTGTTGTACTTATTTTTTAGTTGTACTTGTAATTTTTAGTTGGGCTTGTATTCTAGCCCATCTACTTTCTGCACTCTTTTTCATACAGTTTTAATTAGAATTTTTCTTCCAACTTGTTCTCTGTAGTGTGCGTTTTCTACTTATAAATTCAATGCTTTCCCAATTTAAGGGAATTACGCCTTTGGTGCTAGTCGCTGGCCCCTGGCCAATGGAAGGCGGGTTTGTGGTAGTCACGGCATGGGCCCCGGGGGACAGGTCATGACACCATCACATTTCTCCATGGAGGTGAGTCATGATATTTTTTAAGAACGAAGATCTATGTCCTTGGTACATCAACCCATTTGAGATTCTGGATCACATTAGAGTTGTGATGTATCTACTAGCATGTCCACCAACCATGTCTCAAGTAAATGTTTCATTCCACTTATCCCTCTTGAGGATTTAAATAAAAAATCCCTTACATGTATTGAATTCAAAGGCGGTGCACCTAGAAACTGATCTCTCTTATATCGATCATCCACTAAATATCATAGATCATAGTGGTAAATTTATACATAAAAAGACTAATCTTCTAGTTAATGTACTATGAAGATACCATAAATATGAAAATCCAACATGGGAACTTGAGAAAGATATTTAGGAGAAAAACTCTAACCTTTTCACTTTATTGTTTAAAATGAAAGTTCAGGGGTGAAATTTTTTAATGGGGGAAGAATGTAATGACTCAGAGTCATATCAATGGAATTTTCCTTCCTATTAATATGTTATGTACTATAGTGTAATGAAATCACATGTAGAAATAAAAAAAACACCATTCTTATAAATGAATTATTATAGATTATTCATCTAATAAAAATATAATATTTTCTAATATTATAATTGAAAAAATTATTTAAAAGGAATTGAATAACTCATATTTGATCAATCCATAAAAATAACCATAATCACAATCAAATCTGTAGAAATAAATCATAATGTTAATAATAAAGGATTAATTCTAAAGATGAATGTATATATTAAATTGAGAGAAGGTAGAAGTGAATGAATAATTAATGGAATACGGGGTATTTATATGATGTAGGAAACTCATATTAATTTTTTTAAATATAACCACTAGAATACTAATCAGACAATTGGAATAGTAACCAGAATATTGGAATATTAATCTGACCCTAATGAATAGTAACCTGCCCATTAAAATAGTAACATCACCAATGGAAGTGTAAAATAATATTTATGTATCTTTTAAAATGAAAATATTATATATTTATATCAATGGACTAGTAAATAAATGTTTTAAAAATGATAAATGAATTTTTTTAATATTAAAAAAAATTAGTAACAATTTTATATTAAATATAACGAATCAAAACGAATTTTATTTACATAAAATTGATTTATAAATTGTAATTATGTTTTATTTTAATAATAATTTTATTTTTTGGGGCTATTAATAATTTTTTTAGAGTCTTAGAATATCAATTATAATATTAAAATTATTATTTTTTGAATAAATGTTGATTTTATTTTTTAAATAAATTTCCCATATTGAGAAAATTTATTTCAATAAGTGGATTAATTATTTAAATATACAAATAGAAAAATGGTTATCTTGATTGTGGTTTTTTATGAAATATTATTTTTATTGGTGAATTGTGAAATATAGTAATCAACTATATTTATCATTATATGAAAAACATAATAATTTTTTAGTCCTAGTTGATGTAAGCACCACTTAGCTGAAACTCAATTGCACTAATTACTATATATATTGTTGTATGAATAAAAACTACCTACAATCATGAGCCAAAAAAATTATTATAATAATAAAAACACCCCTTCATCCCTTATAAATACCACCCCTCACAACCCCTTATCCTCACACATTATAATCCTTAATAAAATACAGGTATATGCTAAAACTGCACCTCCCCACACTCCCCAAGTCCAAGTGCTACGGGTCTCTCCAAAATACAAATTCTATGTTTCTTTTATAGTACATTCCTAGAGGTGATATTCAAATAGACATTAACTAAAAGTGTAGAAACAAATTGGACAAAAGTTAATGGATCTATCTAAATGCCCATTTTCCTATTATGTTGTATTTTTTCTCCCTTCACCCCAATGAATTTCTTTATTGTTCCTAAATTCTTATGATGCAACGTTTGTATTTATTTCACACAAATGAATCCACAACAATTAATTATTATTCACCATGAAATACTTATTTTAAAAGGATCCCTTAAAAATTCCCTCAATAAGAATATTAAAAAAGGGAACTTGCCTCTTTATTATCCATTTTCATGTACAATATATATAATGTTTTAATCCACCAATACTTTCTAAAATCAATAATCCAATTTTATTTCATTTAAGGTAATATAGAATTATTATTCCGTTATAATATTTAAAGACTATTTATTCCTTTATCTGAAATAGTTCTCTAGTGTCACTTTTATAAAATTACCTATCCAAATTTTTTCATGATTTCAATAGAGATTGAAATCATTATTCATGGTTTATTTTAATTTTAAATTTATTAATGTCCTATAGTTATTAAATCTATTATTTTATAGATACCACTACTATAAAACATTTTTTATTCCTTATGAAATTATTATGAAACTCATTTTTCTCCAAAAGATACTCTTATGTTAATTACATAATCTTGATTTTTATGAGGAACACATATGTATTTACATGGTATTATGAGTGATCCCAGATGGAGCTCACAAGCATTGGGTAATGTTTTGCCTAATGAAACATTATATATGGGAGTTCTGAGTAAACCTAATCTAGTATGGGACTCTATCCATATTGTGATATAGTATCAGAAGTTATCCTGCACTCATATCTATGTCACATTTTGTGTTGAAGCAAAATTCCCTTATTTTCATGATCACATGATTCCATGTTATTTATGTTGTGTCTCCATATATTTATTTATGTTCCATGCCTTTTATGTTATCGTTCTCAGCCTTCTGAATCATGTTTTATGCTTCATTTCCATGTTTATTCTAATTCCATCATTTTCAGAAAATCATTACTATCTATGAACTCTCAATGTTTTCAAAAGAGTTATTGGAGCTCAAACTGAGTTAGTAAATCTTTACGAAGATAGATAAAAATAATTTTTATTGTAGTTTTGTGTTTTCTAATTATGTACCTATTATTTAAAATATTGTGTTCCTCTTTAACAATGGTTTATATTTGATGTATAATTATTATTAAAATCATATAATAATATGTGTAAAAGGATACAGTTTCTATATATCCACTGGTAATATTTCATTATAACACATTAATTTCTATATACTAACTTTGAGGTGGATTCCTTCTCCATGTGCACAATGATTTGACAAAAGAAAAACAATAATTTTTTTTAATATTCTAATGATATACAAATCGTTGATCAATCCATGGATACTAATGTACCCCTAATTGGTTTCACGATTTCAATCAGAGAATTGATACATACAAACATTCCCTTATAGATATGATTTGAATGATCCCACTCAAAAAAATGTCGTATGTGGCCTCTGATTTATTTTAGAAGTCTATATACTCCTCCTAAAAAAGGGATGCATATAATATGAACCATGAATATTGTTTTAGAAAAGATATTATTCTGAATATCCACATGACTAACAAGATCCTCCATGAGTATATAGTGGTTATCTAATGAACAATGTCTCCCAAGGGGAACCTTCTTGTCTATCCTTAACCTTAATGAATCACAATATTAGGTGTCTAGATACAATTTCTATTATTTACACTCCATATTACAAACACCATATAGATTGAAATGTATTCATCTTGGAATTAAGCATGACTGGTTGACTAGTAATAAATCAACATACTATGAGAGGAGACATTTGATGTGATAGGTAATAATATTTTAACATTTTTCACTCAACATGAAATTTCCCCTTGTCTGTTAGCATGTGGTTTTTCAAAATTTTCTAGAAATTATCTCTCTATTTTATCTCATACAGAAAAATTAAGTGTTGGAGAGGAAGAGAACTGTAAGAGTGAAAGGGAATCATCGTGCAAGGGAATTGTTAAGAAGAGAACTCCCCGAGCGAAAATGGAGATCCAATATACTTGTTAATCACATTGATGATTATCCAATTAGGATGAGAACATATAAATCCCTAAAAATAGAAGCATGCAGATATAGATCCAATGGGACTGAGTAAACAGAGTTGTTATGGAACCCCGATCAAACAGATGCAAGCTATTTAGATCGGAATAAAACCGATGAACCCATATGAAGATAAATATTTAAAGGAACCTAAAAGAATAATATATTAATAAAAAATTCCCGAGGAATGTATAATGGTACATATATGAGAGGTAGGTATCTCATATAGAATGAAGTATATCCCTTGAACGATAAATGGAATAGATTTGGATGATGATGATACAAATCAGAAAAAGGAGATCACAAAAAATAAGATGTATCACGGAAAATTATTGGATAAAGTTTCTCTTGGTGGAGAGAAGAAAAAACTCTCTTTGAGGACAGACTGAATTAGTATTGGATTATTATTAAAATAATCATTTAATTCATAAACTGTACTAAATAACTAGTAAAAATTAATTATTACATATATATATAAGAAAATATATATTAGTACATACATATATAAATTTAAACATATATGTTAACATGTACACACTTATTTAAATAAATAAATATATATGTATAATCATATATAATAAGTGACAAATAATAAATATTTAATGTCAATATTTTACATAATATTACGATTTACTAATTAGTTATTTAGTAAATTTTTATAGGTAATATTTTTTTTTAATATTTTATGATAATAATATGTGAAATTGTTACATTTCAATTAATATTAGAAAAAGTATTAATTAGGTATATATAA
Source organism: Viscum album (assembly GCA_963277665.1). Classification (NCBI taxonomy): domain Eukaryota; kingdom Viridiplantae; phylum Streptophyta; class Magnoliopsida; order Santalales; family Viscaceae; genus Viscum; species Viscum album. The sequence continues at coordinate 734,697,450 of OY728155.1, forward strand.
AAATTCATTAATTTGTATTCAATTAAGACTTATGAAAAATACACACATGCACAAACAAAATTCAAGTTTTTATTTATAAAATGACATGAACAAATGTAGTGAGACCCCACATGGGTTATTGAATTGGATAGGTGTGTTTCCCCAAACCTATGTCTAATTAGTTAGGGGATGATAACTAGAACCATTAAGGAAAAACAAACCATAAGAGGATATAACATTCAAAACTACAATAAAACCATATATATCCATATATATGGTACACCAAACCACCCTAAATAAAATATAACAATAATAGAATAAAATTCATGTGAATGACTCCATTACCTAAAAATGCAATAGGTAAAACTCAGGATTTATTGGTTAATATATGAAATTAACATCTTGAAGGGAAAACACAGCCAAATAATTGAATGTAATCCACCATAGAAAACGAATATGGATACGATTTCCATCAAGTACCAACTTCACAAACTCTACTTTCATCAGGTCCAACCTAAGATATACATCGTCTGAATTGAATTGATCATGTTTAGGAAGAAAAATCATGACCAGTTGATAATGAATATACCAATTTTGATGATCTAAAATTGAAGGAAGGAACAAATGATAAGATAGTTTGAAACCAATGATGAATAATAAATCCATGAACCTAGTATTATTTAAGGATAAAGATTACCAGAAGTGTAATGAAGTCCACAATTCATTTCCAACATTCATAGACATATTATATCATAAACAATTTTGAGATATTTAATGAAATAAATGTCTTAAAATATTTACACTATCTAGCTTCCAGGAAACTGTGGAATTTTTCAATGGATATAAAATATATTTTACGCATAATAATATGTTTCCCTGGACTAATAACCAAACATTATTGGGAAAATAATAAACCTCCCATATAATCCATGATTATTAATAATATATACATGTCTTCTAGATGAATTAACAATAACGTTTATAACCACATAGTTCATAGGGATAAACAGTGGAGAAAAAGACACATATTCCAGTTAACGAATTAAAAAATCAATAAAAACGTAGAAACCCCAATTCTAGTAACCTAGAACAAGTGTATAATTTATTAAATTGAATACGATAGTGTTGATACAATATTAACGGAGAAATAAATTTAATATTTGTGATGAACTAGATATGCACATGATATCCATATTACATGGATAATAAAAAATACATAGTTTAAGAAACATTTCTTGATCCTTGATATTATTCATAATATCTTTGTTCATATCCAAGGGTAATGAAAACAAATAAAGTGGGAGATCCTATTCTTAGTAAGAGGTAAAAATAATAAAATTTATTGTGTGTAAATAAGGAATAATCAATATTTGAAAGTAAATAGCTAAAATAGTACTCTATTTAATCAAAAGCATTAGTAAACAATATATATATGGGTAATATAAATGTATCAATATCATGGATAATTATATATCTAACTGAAGGGAATTACTAATGGGGGATTCCTGGTTATCAAACATCATGATATCATTACCATCAAGGTGTTTTTTCAACATTTTTTTATTTAGGGGATGTTATATACCCAAAACTGATTTTACAATTTTGGACAACTGATTTTTATTATGAGACCAGTCGATGCATTGAGGGGATATAAACAAAACGTTTCCCACCCATTGGTACATTTCTAATGCATTACTCACAAATTAACTGAACAATTCATTTTAAAAGAAAAATATTCCTTTTAAAAAAATAACAATATTGAATAAATAATACATAATATTAAAATTCTCCCAGTCAACGAAATACGTTTTATTGTATAACATAATATGTAAAAAATAAAATATGGATTAAAAAGTAATTATATTCATTATAAAATAAATTTTTATATTTAATAGAAATGTAATATCCATTTCAAAAAGATCATAGGAAATTGAATGAATCAAGACAAAGTTAATGAACAGAAAATTTAAATCAAAGAAAATATGCCTATAAATTCAATAGAAACACTTTTTTATAATATAATCATGTCCTATAAATTATTAAATAAAATGGAAGGAAAATATTAAATTATCCTTCAGTAATGATTTTTCTTTGAAAAATCAAGGAAATATTTTAGAAGAATCTAAAATGTCCTAAAATAGTTGTGGTGGTGAGAAAGTCTATTGATGATGTATACATTAGAAAACATTCCTTTTATCATTTTTCTAAATAAAATTGATCATGATATTTTTTGATGACATTATAAATATTTTTTTAAAACCTTTTCTGTATGTCAAGGATAATATATAATTTCCTTAATAAATAATATTAGTAAATACAAATTGATTTTGTAAACTAATTTTGAAAAATATGGAAATGAAAAAAACATAGATGATCAAAAAGAGAAATGAGATATATTTTTATTTTTAAAATATAATATATCGATTCAAGTGACAAAGATAGTAAAATATTTATGAATATATAGAAATCAATTAAGAATCTAGAGTATAATAAAATATAAGGAGTTCATAAATAATAAATTATAATATATATTTAATTAAATTAATATGAATACCAAAAATTGAGATTGAAAAAGGAATTCTTACATCTTTGATAAAATTCGAATTATAATCCTTTAAATGAATAAACATTAATTGAAAATTTAAACATACTAAATAAATATATATTTATTTTAAATATAAAAAAGAATAGTATATATACTAGATTAAGAATGTTGATGAGGATACTCAACATTTTGATTTATTATATTATAAAAACAAAAAAAAATTTAAATAATATAAATAATAAGCCACACATATGAGTCTTATATTTTTCCTTGGCAATATATATATTCAAAACGAACTATAATTTTGAGTCTCAACATGCAATTACCCCTTAGAAATTAACCATAATGTCTAGATATAATTTCTCATTATTAATACCTCTTAAAACATTGGAATCAACATAATTTATAATTGTAAACTGAGATTATCCAAAATATATAGAAATATCAGAGGCATCATTAATTTTTAACAACAACCAGTTTAGTACATTCAAATTCCTTAATTCAAAGTTTTCTGTGTGTGAATTTATTTATCTATCGAAATGTGATATTAGATGTTAGTTGAAAACTACAACAAACATAAGGCTCCATTTATTGACCATAATCTATAAAAAAATAAATTAATTACATGCCTTATGTGTTTATTTTTATATGAAAAAATAAATGTTATATAAATATCATATATCAATGGTTTATTAGAATTATTTATTTCTATTAAGTTATGGTTGATCCATTTTGTGCTAATAATGATTTCCAGAAGAAATTATTTCATTTATGAATAGTTATATATGATCTAATAGTTATATATAAAATTAGTATTTTTATTTTAGTTGTGATTTTTAAAACCCATGTAAAATTTTAAATTTTACAAAAAATAATACATTAAAAAGTAATAATGAATTTATATTTTATAAAATATATTTTTTAATAAGTAATATATATTTTAATAATTAATGTCATAAATATGTAATATTAATACCTGATTCTAGTGAATATTTTATAATTACTAATTAATATAAATATAATAGTATCTATGTTTAGTAATTAGTAATTAATAATAAATTAATAATTAATTATATTATTTTAATTTTTTATATTAAAAATATAAAATGTTCTTACTTGTTCATTATTATTAAAAAACTAGTAATTCATAATATTAATTAAATGAAGAATAAGTAATAAATTATTTCATATATGTTATTATATATATTAATAAATATATTAATATATAAATATAAAATTTTAAAAAAATATCTAAACAAACACACAAAAACATATTTGAATACATATATACATATATAATCATACACATATATATAAATATATATAATAAGCTATAAATAATAAATCATTTATGTTAATTTTTTAGGTAATAATACTAATTACTAATTATTTATTTAGTAATGTTCATAAGTATTATTAATTTAATATTTTATATCATAAATATGTAAAATTATTGCATTGTAATTATTATTACAATAAATTATTAATTGATGATTTATAAAAATTAAAAAATTAGTATTTTATTATGGCATATTATTAATAAACACACAAGTTTTATTTATATGATAAAACAAACTGAGACAATAAGGCCCCACCCGGGCTGGTGAATACGTTGAGTGGGCTATCCCAAACCCTCAAATAAATTTTTACGGTTTGGGGAATATCACTAAGTAGGAATTACAAACAATGGTATGACATAACCTATAAACCTAAAATTAAAACATAAATATTCACATTGCATGTATTGAAAACAAACCAAAATGTAGTATCCCAATAGTCGACTAAAATGAATGTGAGATATGGAAATTAATAATATTGAAATAGATAAAACTACAGTACTATTTGTAAATAAAATAAATTAACATCTCGATAAAAAATCATGCATAGATCATTGTATGGAAACATCATAAAATAGAAACTCAGTACTTTAACACCACTAAGTATCATATTATCCAACACCACACCCTTCTCGATCATCCTGGGATTTAAATGATCCAAATTGAATAGAACAAGTGTAGGAAGAACACCCATCCTGAGGTGAGTACAAATATACCTTTTTGGATGCCCCAAAATAGAATGAAGGTCCAAACGAACATTTATTTTGAAACCAATTATCTTGGGTCAATCAGAGGCCCACATATGATACAAGGACTAAGATAACCAAAAGGGTAATAAATTCGGAGTTTCATAATTTAGATAAAAAATATCTTATATAATTATCATATTGAAGTATTTATTGAAATATCATACCTAAAATATTCAAACTACTTAGATTTTGGGAAACCATGACAATTTTATAATAGAAAGGAAATCTATTTTGCAAATAATAATAAGTTACACTATAATAATAACATAAATTTATAAGGTAAATAGAAAACCAATCTCATTAACATTGATTGTATAATTTCATAAACATATTAACTTCATGAAGTTGAAATAACTTATAACATCTCTATAGTTATGAGGGATAATCGATGGAGAAGAAGCCACACATTCCAAGTAAAAAAATATTAAAAAAATGAAAACATCCCAAGAAAAACACATCACCCCTCATGTGGGTCATCAAAATAAAAAGTTTCACTGCATTATTTCATAATGTTATACATTCCATTCAATGAAACATTATAAAAACTCAATACATTTATAAGCATTCATAAAATTACTAATTATAGTCAAGGACCCATCCCTAGCTATGTAGATTTATACCAATCGAGGGATTTATAACATAATAGATGAGGGACTTATGTCCTATACTCTATGGGATTTGTTAAACAAAAAACATGGTAAGTGAAGCAGTTACTCATTAATATCTTAATTGAGAAATCAATAGTGGAAAAAATGTTCCTAATGCAGTGAAATCATCCACTGATCATTATGGGAGTACTAACTGTATTAATATATGTGAAACTCATAGATCATTGATTATAACTTGACTATGGGATCATCATCCTGATATCACTCCACAATCTTACTCATGGTCACAGTGATTCTTCAAAAGTGGAGACACAAAGAATACTAAATGTAAGAGAGACACTCTTTATCTCCCACCACTATCGCATGAGAATGATAAATGAGAGTAAATACTTAACCTTTAGTTTCCAAATTCATCCTCCAAAATTAATGAATATTGTGAAAACACAAAATACCCCACCCCCCTTATTACCAATAGTATTATCCTTACATAGGATTCTGTGGAAAAAAATGTATCCATATAATCCTTATGTTGATATGTATGATAATTCCATCTTCCATTATACCAAAAATGTATTACAATAAAATAAACCATCTGTGTATATATAATCCACACCTTCCCCAACCATCGATGAATCCAATAAATATTAAAACATTGAGGGAGTGTTATACATGATAATTATTTTAAATACTACCAACCTATCATTAGTATGTTACCAATGGAGTTCCAAAACCCACTCATACTCTAAACTTCTTCCTTGAACTTAGTCATCAACCCTATAGAGATAATGAAATATAAATAACCGCAATACCTTAAAAATATTATTTTGTATAAAAATTGTCAATCCATTACATTCTATTTCAAAAACAAGGTTATAATATAATACTTATATTGTAGTAATAAATATAAAACATACCCTGATTAGGGGGAGTGGTGAACTATGGATTGAATTTTTCTCTTGTATAATAAGATTTTGTTCACAAAATGGTATAAATTTGTTACAAAAATATAAATTAATTACACATCCACCAAACTATCAAATAGAGAACCAAAAATAAATAATAAAAGGTTTACTCAGTTCACCACTACTGTCAATTTAAAATGATCACACACTAATGATTTGTTAATGTGACATAATTCACTATGATCTACTAATTTAATGGATAAAATGTTTCATTAATAGTCACTTTGGGATTAAAATTTTACCACTATTCAGATACTAATGTTGAATCCTCTTTTACTCACTAAATTAGATAAATTTATTATTATTTTATCATCATGATGGTCACTTTCATATAAACAATATTTTGAGCATGTGTTGATTCAACAATTCTAATTTTTTTTTATTTTGGTGTTTATGCCGACAAGAACCCACATCTATGTTACTAATGAATTATATTTTTATTTAATTTCATAAAGATAATATACATTAGAATATTTATTTGAGAATTATATTCATGTAAATGATTTGTGGGAAATATTTTTAAATGTATTTTGGACATGTTTTGAATGTATTATGAAAACACATTTCTTACCAAATGTTTGTAATCATAATGTATTCTTTGGAAACCCAATGTTTGGAAGAAATATTCTCAAACATATACACAATGTTTTGAAGAAAACTTACATTTGAGAAATCAAAATAATTGTATATCATCCATAAATTTTTAAACAACCATACTTAATCAACCCTAGATTTTTTTAAAACCCATATTTTGTGAACTACATGTTTGTATTTTTTTTCATTAGGTAACAAGACCATAAGTTTATCTTTTCAATGATGGAGTTTTAAATTAATGACATTATCCATGATTTATTAAATGCTTTATATGTAAGTAAATATCCATTAAAACATATTTCACGGTGGATGAAAAAGCTCACATTAAATGGAATATATCATTTATATTATTATGAGAAGTCATGACTCTCTTGAATGATTTCTAATTTATGTATTCATAATTTTTTTCCAATAGTTTTGGAACATTTTTTCCTTGGAGTTGTTTGATTTATAGCATAAACTTCACATTTTAATTCATAATGTTAAATTTATCATGGTTTGAATTGTTTGTATTTTATAAAAAACAACATTTTAGAATGAAAAGTGAAAATACATAATTTTAATTCAAAACCGGTTTTTATTATAATCTATTTATATTGTTAAATTATATTTATTTTTGTTTAGAAGTATAATTATATCTATTTTAGAATAATTAATCTTCTTTTTATTTCAATATAAATACTATCACATTTAATTTGGATAAAAAACTTTTCAAATGATAATACATTTTTTCATAAAAACCAATTGTCATGACACGTCTGTAAAATTAATTTTAAAATAAGTCTATGAAATATATTATTATAATTTGAAAGAATTGATTTCATATTTACAATATTCATAATTTATAATTTCTAATAACTTTAACATAATTTTTGACCAAAACTATTTGTGAATGTAATTAAAAATATTTATATCAATCAAGGTAAAAACAAGATTACATAGTGGTTAAACATTATCTTAAGTGAAAAAATTAACCTAGAAACATATGAAAAGTCCATTGTATGTAAAAATATATATTATTTCATATATTTTATTCAATTTTCACTATTATTGGAGGCACATTATGTAAAAGAATCTTCTCAGTAATGTTTTATTTTATATTTAAAAGAATTGAACTCGTCCTCCACTATAAAAGGGTGATCACCACCTAACTTATTAAAAAATCACCATCAATTTTGGTTCATAGATAAAATTCCAAAATATTACCCTGACATCCCTGAATTCATCTTGTAAGCCTAACAATGGGCAGAAATCCAACCAAGGATGCACCATTTATTCATATATACGACCTACCATCTCCATGAATTATGTATTGTAATTAATATTTATATCACTTATATATCATTTATATATATTTATTTAAGTAATAAATTTGAGATTTTTATCAGGTTTATGATTATGGAAAAAATTAAATAATTTTCTATGCAAGAGGATAAAGAATAATAAGTCAAAACATATACGAAAAACAAAAAGTTATTACACAAAATGTATCAATAACATGAAATAATAAATAAATGCATAATATTAATTAATAATACAATAATATATGGTATTAGATATAATTTCATGCTTCTATGGTAGATTTATAATAAACATAAATTTATTATACCAGAGGTTTGAATGAGATTAATTATAGTTAAGACAAAGGGTATGAGGATTTCTTGTCTCACTTTTGTTTTGTGAGACTTATGCCTTATTCACCAGTCATTTATTTTTTTGTGGAATATTTACTACCCATGAATGTATAAAGGTATTATATATATATATATTACATTTTAATTTACATTTTCATTTGATTATATCTATTTCATGTGGTTTTACTTTTCAAAATTTACTAAATTAGTAAGGCGGTTTTGTCTCAAGTTGCATTATTTAAGACACATGTTTTTCTATACACCTATATTCCATTTAGAGGAGTATATACTTAAATTTTAGTTGTTTATTAATTAATATCATTATTTTCATGAAATTTAATTCTTAATTTAATTTCATTTTTCAAATTTAGAGTATGACTCTAGGTTACTAACTAGAAATCATTTTTTCCAAAAATCTAATCATTATAGAGATTGTTTGTTACTATGCTTCCATTGATAAAATATTATGATTCATCTATCAATAAATATAGTGAAACTTATTCTACTATATTTATTATTAACATTTATACTATTTGTTACATAATATAATTATGAAATGTTTTCCCAAACATCGAACAACATTTCTACTTTTTGTCAGAAATCGGTTTTATTCAGAAAACAATGTTTTAAAAAATGTTATTAAAAAAATATTTTATACTTATTTTCTATGAAAACTGATTTAAATAATATTATATGGGTCTAAGTATTCCTTTATATTTTTTCCAAATTTTTTTAATAACAATTGTCTTCCAAATAAAATTATGTTTTAAAATGATTTTCTCAAATAAAAAATGATGTTTTGCTCAAATAATATTTTCAAATTTTCATTCCAAATTGTTTTCATATAAGATTATATCAATTGGTGTTACCCATTCTATTCTATGAAATTATCAAAGGGGTCCTTCAATATTATTTCATTAAATTGATTATTGATTTATGGAATGATGTTTATGAAACCTGTTTTTCTTTCTTGTGTTGAATGCTTATAAATCTCGTAACTTTTCACTGGATATGATTGGAGGAATGTATTATGAAGGATGTCTCTTTTCCATAGGTTATGATATACTGAAATTTTTTTGATACCCATTCCATTTAATTGGTTATGATATTTTTTCTTATGATTTAGTGATACACATATTTATGATTTCATTATGATATATATGTTACCAATATCTCTCTCAAGTGTTTTGGGCAATGATTGATATTTCATGAGATAGAAATGGTATCAATGGAGAGTGTACTTAGTTTTGTAAAGGAATCATTCCACTAATATGGTATTATGAGTAACCCACTTCTAATAATATGGTCATGGTAGTAAACCATGTCTATAGAGATTATATGTTGAGTGAAACCATAATACTAAGATGGACTCGATAATAATCCTTGAAAATTATGGAAATGTTTTAAAATGATTATGTGTTTACCAGAATTAAATATATTTTCATATGTTTTTTCATGTATTATTCTCTTGAATAATGTTGTATTTGTATCTTAATAAATTCATATATTTGTTACATGATTCTTGTTTATGATCTTTTACCTGCAGGGTACGACTTTTTTGTTTTATGATCATGTTCTCATGCCCTTATTCTTATGTTTATTCATACATATTTCCCTTTTTACCTTTACTGAGAATTTCAGCCACCCATTATTATGTTTATTTTCAGTAGGTTATGAAGATATTTATTATGTATGATGTCTCCATGAAGTGTTTTAGTCACTAAGAACCTAGATCGATATATTTTAGCTCCCTTATGTACAAGTGATTGTGTTTTGATGTTTCTAAAGGCAGGAAACTAAAAAAAATTTCTTAACCTATTTTTGAAATATATTACTTATTCTGAAAATAGTATGCAATGGTAATGTTTATAATGACAGGATTTTTATAGTTCTTTCAGAGAAAAAAATTATTTGACATTTGGAATCGATGATGGGAAAACATTTGTGAGATATATATGTTTATCTCTAATTATATGTCTAAGGATAAGGAAAGTATAATAAAATTTCCCAGAAATATGGTAAATAATAGAGTATGTGGTCTCCTAACAATACAACCCAATACAGATATTAAAAATTTATGTTGATCTAAATTATATGTGCATTGTGGAGATGACCCTGGAAACACCGTATTGAGAAAGAATCAACTAAGAACTATTATATCGAAATGATGAGTGTGATAGAAAATTATATGATTATTCTCCTAGAAATCTGAATTATATGGGACTTGGAATGAAAAATATCATTGATATGGTCACCCAAATTTCTCAAGATAAGAATCATATTGGACATGCAAATGAGAAATGGAGGGAAAACATTCTTTTGAGTCCTTCATGAGGCAATATACACCTTCATTCATTGGGTCTTAAGATCCACTTTTTCCTGAATAATGTATCCGCACCACTAAAAATATATTGTTTTTATCCAGTGTTTGGAACATGATAAGGGTATTCTGGTTGATTATCAATTGGAAAGAAAAGTAGAAAAGTGGTGGACCCTAATCAGAAATATGATGAACCATTAATGAATTAAATCCATGGATTGGGATGAGTTAAAGAAATTATTTTTCAAAAAGTACATTCCTCATACTCCTCATAAAAATATAGAGAATGTGTTCCTTGAGTTGAAATAAAGATATCATGAATTTATGGTTACAAATGAGGATTCATTTATGTCACAACCCCCTCCCACAAAAGATTCCCCTCCTAAGATGGCAATGGTGAAAGGGAGATAATGACCCCCGAGTCCCCCCTCCAGTAGGACCTAGAGTGGCGAATAGCACCAAGGGTATGAGTTTTCACAAATATGGGAGGCATTACCCTTTTTGTTATTTATGATTGGGAAATTGGACAAGTCAACCCCCAAAAAGGAAAAGAAAAAGTGTATATAAATAAACCCAAACCAATCCCACATGCATGTTTAAACAATTTTGAAACAAGGTACAAGTAAAAGAAATCTAAAAAAGTACAATACCAAAAGAAACAAGATTAAAGAAACTGCAACAACTCCATCTTTCTGACTAGTAGGGTCCCATACGGCCCTGGTAGTCCTCCTGGAAACCTAAAAGTAAACGTAGGGTGATCATACAAGTATACTCAGTATAAAAACCTAAAGCTCTCGTGAACAGGTGGGGAGATATCCTAATGTCCTGTGAGAACAACAGAAGAAACCAAACCTAGAAAGGAAATCTATCCACCCAACCTCACTAGCCACGATCACTAAAAACACAAAACAACAGGTAGTAGTGTATAAGAATAAGATTATTGGGTACCCCACACAATTTCCCACTAGTTAGCTACTCTTCCTAATGGCGAACGTCCTGACGCTACCACACTCTTCCCTCCCACACACACATGGGCCTCAAGAACCACATATCCCGCCCGCACACACTTGGGCCTCACAACCACATATCCCGCCCCCACACACCTGGGCCTCACAACCACATATCCTGCCTGCACACACCTGGGCCTCACAAACCACAATCACATCCCCTCCCGAACACAACTAGGCCTCACAAACCACAATCACATCCCTGGCCGAACACACCTGGGCCTCATCCCGAAGATTATTGGGAATAGTAAACCTTCCCAAAGAGTCATGGGCTAAAACCACACCAATCAAAACCTACCCAATGATTCTTGGGTGTAAGGTCGCCTCAAGCCATCATATCCCATGGAAGAAGGAGCAGGAAGGAGCTAGTAACTAATGGGAAAACACCATCTCCCATGAAATGGGAGTGTTCGACACTAATTGCTCAACATGGGTGGGGTGCGACAAAACACAAAGATACAGATACATATATCTATATATACCAAACACACAACCCATCCTATGGCTTCTAAACAGAGAAACTGAGCATGTGCCTCGACACTGCTATCACGAAGCATGCAAACAACAAGAAAACCCCCACCCCATTTAGGTTTTCTTGTTTCAATAGAATTAGTTTATCAGTTCATTAACTACTGGGAAACTAACCACAACCAACCTTATCAATCATTCATAGAACAAAACCCTTCCAACAACAAATCAAGTTAGATAAAACACAAGCAACACAAAACCAACATTTTTATCATCAATCATTCCTTATTGATTATTCCTGCGTTTAATTAATTATCGTTCCCCATAGTTCATTTATGTACTTTCTACATTATTTTAACATCACAACCCATTACTGCAGCCCTTCTGCCATTATAACCACATCTATACAACCTTATTACAAAACTAGGATCGTGCCACATATTTTCCATTTTAATACCATTTATTGCAGCCCCGCTTCCCATTCTATCCATAAAAACCCAGGATTCAGCCCCTTTCACACACCACGTAACCAAGAAAACACCCACATGTTCATTATTCCATTTTGTTCAACCGGGGTGATCACACAAGGGTTCCAGATTTTAATCATCCAACTTTATGTGATTAACCAATTTCCACATTCCACAATTTTTTCACCCACAAAACGTTCTAGAAAGGTAGGTAAACATTTAATTGCCCAAGAAAAGGCCCCCAATGACCGCGATTTTCAGTAGTTAGAAGCCTATTCAATTCATAACAAAACAATAGGATAAAAAAAACAACTCCCCATCCCCATTATTTAACCAGTTATAATCTTTATTTATTGGTTCAATCGTATATCACGAAAGAAAGAGGATACCTGCCCTGCATGATGTAAAAAAGAGAGATGGAGGTAAGATCCCTACCTCATCCGGTCCTGATCACAACGCTCCCCAGGATCAGCTTTAGAAGACGTCCGTCAGCGTCCGTTGCTTCTGTCAAAACCAGAAAAAACCTCCTTGAGTGGATGCTAGGAAGGAAAGGCTGAAAGGAAAGCAACAGATCCAAGATCAGAAGTTCTGCCTCATCGTTACGATCCTATAGCCGCTGACAGATTGTAAATCGGAGCTCGGACGAAGATGTTATGGAGGAAATGAGCTTTGGAGTCTCTCGGGAGAGCTCCTCCAAAAGGAATGGGGAAGAGAGGAGTGATTTGAAAAGGGGGAGAGGTACCCTCCTTTTATAGGTGAGAAAACTAAAGTACACGGTGTGTACTTTCTAGTACACGACATGTACTCAACCATTTCACACGGTCTCCACGTGGCTTCCAACACGATATTCAACGCGGTACATAGCCATTGACTAGTCAACACATGGTTTGAGTGTAACACTTACATGGGGAGGAACTAAACGTCATGTAGTATGGGCTACATGGAGTGTACTCATTTATTTCACGCGGTAAGGACACGACCTCAACACGACACACGTTCGTTGACTTTTCAACACATGGTTTGAGGGTAACGCATACGCAGGGAGGGACTACACGACGTGTAGTATGGGCTGCACGGTGTGTACTCATTTTCTTCACACAGCAAGGACACGACCTCAACATGGGGTATACCCGGCAAGGTGGTACACTGCGTGTACTCACACTACACGATGTGTAGTTAGAAAATTTTAAAAAGTGTGGGATAAGTCCATTATTCCCTACAGAACACTTCATGACCTTCTTAAAACATTCTCGTCCCCTAGAATTCAAAAACCAACCTAGAGTAACCCGACAAGATACCTCTTAGGCCTCTCGTTATAACAGGATCCCAACCAGCAACTCTAATCATATGTGTTAATAATTCCTTCTTTTATATCGAGATATTATCCGCCTTAGGAAGCACTGACTCGCCTGCATGGGTTTAATCGCATCCACATTAATGTGTCTCAATTAAGAATTTGGTCTTCCCAATTCCATATAATAGGATTTTTCAACTTACACTACCCCCAACACCGTACAACCAACAGACTTTCCAAACACGTGGCTTGGGGAAATTCCTTCTCCCATGTTGAGATATTATCCACTTTAGGAAGAACTGACTCGCCCGCATGGGTTCAATCACATCCACATTAAGGCGTCTCAATTAAGTATCAGGTTTTCCCTTTCCCCACACATCTGGACACGATACACACTACCAGAGAACAAGGAAACAAATTGTCTCACAACCAACAAGCCAAACATTCTATATATCAAAGGTACACGGTAAACCATCAAAATAAAGCTTAGAAGAACAAAGACAAAAACAAGTCAAAACAACCCTGGGTACTGAGCGTGCATCTGGTCTTCCCACTCCCAAGTGCTCTCCTCGAGGCTACCATGCCTCCACAACAAACGGACCAAGGTGATGGTTCATCCACGGAGCACCTTCTCTTTACGATCCTCAATTCTGACCGGTCGTTCCTCGAAGGTTGCGTCGTCCCCCATATCTAACTCTCCCCAGTCGATAACATGAGAGTTGTCGTGTAATTACTGATGAAGCTGGGAGATGTGGAAGACGTCAAGAACCTTCTCCAATTGAGGTGGTAGGGCCAGCTGATATTCCACCTCCCCGACTCGCCTCAGCACCTCGAAAGGTCCGATGAACCTAGGGGAGAGCTTACTCCCCTTTCCAAAACTCCGCTGCCCCCGTCAAGGGGAAACCTTCCAGAACACATGATCTGCCATCATGAACACCAAGGGTCTTCTCCGACGATCAACATATGACTTTTGTCGGTCCTGAGCCGCTTTCATCCTTTCACGCACAAGCTGAAATTTATCTATGGTGATCTGTACTACCTCTGGCCCAAGATCACCTGTCTCACCAACCTCTGCCCCGGAAATGGGTGAACGACATGGTCTTCCATACATAGCCTCAAACAGTGCCAAGCCAATATTAGAGTGGAAGCGGTTGTTGTAGGAAAACTCTACTAAAGGAAAGTGTCACACCCATGATCCTCTGAAATCCAGAACGCTTGCTCGCAACATGTCCTCCAACATATGGATAGTCTGCTCTGTCCTCCCATCGGTCTGGGGCTGGAAAGTTGTGCTAAGGCGTAGTTGGGTGCCAAAATCATGTTGTAACCCCCTCCTGACTCATGAGGTAAATCGAGTATCCCGATATGAGATGATATTCTTCGGAACTCCTTGAAAACGCACCACCTCATCTACGTACCTCTGTGTTAAGGTACTCAACAGGCCCGACTCCTTAATTGCTAATAAGTGAGCTGATTTCGTCAGTCGATCCACCACTACCAAGATAGCATCATAACCACCCTGATCTATAGGTAGTCCTGTGATGAAGTCCATCGTGATGTCATCCCACTTCCACTCAGGGACATCTAAGGGATTCATCAAACCACTGGGAACATGGTGTTCATCCTTTACTTGCTAACACATTAAGCATTTAGCCACAAACTCCGCCATTGGAAGTTTCACCCCGAGCCACCAAAACTGTTCCCTCAGGCCTCGGTACATTTTTGAAACTCCCGGATGTACCACCAAGGCTGATCTATTGAAATCACAGATTACTCCCTCATGCATCACCTCTATAACAAACAACCTTCAATGAAAAAGCATCCGATGCTGGATGTCCTCTGACCATCCTTCTGGAGCGTCCCACTGATCGATACGATCCCGCATTACTTCTTCCTTGGAGTCTCCCCACTGAGACTCTTCCATCTACAGCAACAAGGAGGTCTGCACCGTCATCTGAAACAAATAGCCTCTAACACCCTCTACCCTTTCATCCATGTGTAAGACAGCCAACTCTTCCATCGATCTCCAAGCAACAGAGGATTCCAGAACCATTTCCTTATGCGACTTCCTGCTCAGGGCATAATCCACAACATTGCCCTTACCTTCAGTGTAAGAGATCTCTATGTCTTTGTCTTGGAGAAACTCGACCCATCTCCACTGCCGTAAGTTCAAGTCACGCTGGGAGAAGATATAATGTAAGCTCTTGTTATCTGAGAAGACTTCAAAGCACTCCCCAAATAGTTAGTGTTGCCACATCTTCAGCGTGAACACTACTGAAGCAAGATATAGGTCATGGGTGGCATAGTTACACTCATGAGGGTGCAACTGCCTAGACCCATAACAAATCACACCCTTCTTCTGCATCAGTATGCACCCCAAACCAAGACCAGAGGCATCACAAAACACCTCATACAATAACCCTTCCTCTGGAAACCTGAGTACTGGAGCACTGGCCAACTTCTCCTTCAGATAGTCGAAAGCTTTCTTGCACTACTCGCTCCATAGGAAGACCTGGTTCTTCCTAGTCAAAGCTGTCAATGGAGAAGAAACTCAAGAGAAGTCCGAAACAAACCTCCGATAATAAACTGCCAGCCCCAGGAAACTACGAACTTCTGCCATGCTCTTGGGTGTCGCCCAAGAAATAACTGCCTCCACCTTCGACGGGTCCACTGACACTCTATGATGAGATACCACGTGCCCAGGGAAGTTTACTTCTTCCGTCATGAACATACAATTCGACAATTTCCCATAAAGATGGTGGTGTCGAAGGACTTCCAAAACTGCCCTGAGATGCTCAACATGCTCCTCCTCTAATCATGAGTAGATCAGTATGTCATCGATAAACACAACGATGAACCGGTCCAGAAACTCTCAAGAGAAAAAGTTCATAAGCCCCATGAACATAGCTAGGCATTCGTAACTCCAAATGGCATCACTACAAACTCGAAGTTCCCATACCTACACCTAAAATCTGTCTTTGAGATGTCACTGTCCTTTACCCTCAGCTGATGATATCCAGATCGTAGATCAATCTTAGAAAACAACCTGCTCCCCTCAGCTGGTCGAAGAGATCATCTATACTTGGAAAGGGGTAATGGTTCTTGATAGTTACCTAACATAACCTTTGTTAGTCTATGCATAGCCTGAAACCACCACCTGCCTCCTTCACGAAAAAAACTGGAGCTCTACATGGAGACACGCTGGGTCGAACAAAACCCTTTTCCATCCGATCGTCAGTCTGAATCCGTAACTCCCGTAACTCCGAATGTTCTATCTGATAAGGGGCCATCGAAATTGGATGGGCACCAGGCTGTAAGTTTATCCCGAACTCAACGTCATGTCGGGGGGGGGGGAGGTAGAGTCACAACCTCCTCAAAAAAACATCGAGGAACTCCCCAACAACCTCTAGAACATCCATCATCTTTGTATCAGCCGGAACCACTGATAACCCGCCTAACAAGGAAAGGGGAGGCTTCACATGCATGTTTCCCACATAATAGATACTCTTGCCTACAATAGCTACATGCTTCCCATCCACATTGGAGAAAACGACTCTTATTCGGAAGTAGTTGATAATGACACTAATAGAAAACAGCCATTCAATGCCTAGAATGACAACATATGGCTGCATCTGTAGAAAAATAAAATCCCCACTAGATCGATGCGGTCCCAACGTCAGCCCACATCCCCAGAAAACAAATGATATGCTGGTCTGACCTCCAACATGTGTACTCAGCACCAGGGGTACAGAATGTCTCTCTACATCTAGACCCATGGAATGGGCTAGACCGGGTGAAACAAAGGAGTGTGAAGATACTGAATCGAACAAAGAAAATACGAGAGTGCTGAATAAACAAATCGTACCTCGCACCACCTCTGGTACAGCCAGAGCTATGAATTCTGTTGCGTGAAAATGTCCACGCCCATCTCCTCTGCCTCTCTGATGTCGAACACCTCCCCGACCATGCCCTGGTTGAGGTCCCTGAGGAGCATCCAGAGGTCGGCCTCCTCCTGCAAAGTCTGCCCTCGGAGGAGCAGTGTCCTGCGGCTGCTGGAAGGGCCTCACCGGAAACTAGTGCTACTGAGGTGGGAGTTGAACCTTCCCACCTCCACCATACTGAGCTCGGGTCGGGTACCGAGTCTGAATGTGCCCGAAACCTCCACAAGAGAAACACTTCGGTCCTGGGCTCGTGAAAAAGGGACGAGGACCCGATGATCCGAACTGGAACTGCTGGGGCCTGCTCCCTACTGGCCTGAATATGGAAGGTCATGTCGCAGGAGATCTACTGCTGACTGCCTTCCCATTCGACGAACCCGTTTGGATCCCCTCTCATGGTGCACCTCCCTGCGAGTGCATCCTCTCTACAACCTCTGCCTTCTTCTGTACTGCCAAGTACGCCGGAAGGGTGAAGGGGGTGACAACATACATGAGTTAAGGACGAAGCATCTCCTCCAGACGTCTCACCCGAGACTCCTCATCCGGAAAGAGATCTGTATCAAAGAATAGTAGATCCTTGAACTTGATACCCAACTCTCATACCGACATACTCCCATGCTGGAGGGGGAGTAACTCCTACCGCTTCTCCGCCTTGATCATGGAAGAATGAAATTAATATCGAAACTCTTTCTCACAGTCAGCCCATGGAACCTCTGCCTCTGTGCTCTCCCCGAGGTAGAGCATCCACCACTGGCGCGCCGCACCTCTCACCTGACTGACTGCTAGGGGAACCCAGTACTCCCTTGGGTCACGAATCAAAGTAAATGAGATCCCTAGCTCCTCAAGCCACCCCTCCGTCTCTATATCTGAAGTACTACCCTCGTATTCTTGAGGGTTTGTCGCTGGATAGAACAGAGGGTCTTCTGCCACTGGCCATCTTCCTCCTCTCGGTCAATCCTCAACTGATCGACCACCTGAAGCTGCTGGGCCTTGACTGTCTGAGTCACCCGGGGATGACATCCAGGTGCCACAGCTGTATGGTAAATGAAGATCACCTAAGACCAAGTAGTAAGGAAAATTTCTCAAGGTCTTGTTTTGTCATTTGATTTAAATTTCATTCCCAGAACACCCAAATCAAGTAAAACACAATCATGATGATGCATGTACCTTCCCTAGGGTCTCTACCCTGCAATAAATGTAGTCTGACTTGGTCATCTGGTAGGCTTAGAGTCCTTGAATCGGATCACGGGGGCCCCTAAAATCCCATGTCCTAGCCGGTCTTCCATGGCCTATGTCACACACCATGATCATACAACAATGTTGCCCTACCATCCCATAAAATACTTACTATTCCTAACTCCAGACATCATCATATCTCTCAAACATCACCTCTGATACAATTCTGTCACGGCCCTCCCACCAATGATGCCCCTTCTGAGCTGGAAATGGTGAAAGGGAGATAATGACCCCCCGAGTCCCGCCTCTAGTAGGCCCCGGAGTGGTGACTATCACCAAGGGTATTGGTTTTCACAAATATTGGAGTCATTACCCTTTTTATTATTTAAGATCGAGAAATAGGGAAAGTCAACCACCAAAAAGGAAAAGAACAAGTGTATAGAAATATACCTAAACCAATCCCACATGCATGTTTAAACAATTTTGAAAAAAGGTACAAGTACAAGAAATCTAAAAAGTACAATACCAAAAGAAACAAGAGTACATCAACTAAAACAACTCCAAATGTCCGACTAGTAGGGTCCTGCACGACCCTGGTAGTCCTCCTGGAAACCTGAAAGTAAATGTAGCGTGAGCATACATGTATACTCAGTAGGGAAACCTAAAGATCTCATGCACAGGTAGGGAGACATCATAATGTCCCGTGAGAACAACAGATGAAACCAAACATAGAAAGGAAATCTATCCACCAAACCCCACCAGCCACACTCACCAAAAACAGAAAACAACAGGTAGTAGTATATAAGAAAAAGAGTATTGGGTACCCCGCACCATTTACCACTAGTTAGCTTCTCTTCCTAACAACGAATGTCCTGATGCTACCACACTCTTCCCACACACACACACCTGTGCCTCAAGAAACACATATCCTACCCACACACACCTAGGCCTCACAACAACCTATCCCACCCGCAAGCACCTGGGCCTCACAACCACATATCCCACCAACACACACATGGCCCTCACAAACCACAATCACATCCCCACACGAACACACCTGGGCCTCGCAAACCAAAATCACATCCTCGCCCGAACACACCTGGGCCTCATCCCAGAGATTCATGTGAACAGTAAACATGCCCGAAGAGTCTTGGGCTAAAACCACCCCAATCGAAATCTAACCGAAGATTCTTGGGTGTAAGGTTGCCTCAATACATCACATCCTATGGAAGAAGGAGCAGGAAGGAGCTAGTAATTAAGGGGGAAACACCCTCTCCCATTAAATGGGAGTGTTTGAAACTAAGTGCTCAACATGGGTGGGGTGCGACAAAACACAAAGATACAGATACATATATGTATATATACTAAACACACATCCCTACCTATGGATTCTAAATAGAGAAACTGAGCACGTGCCTCGAAACTACTGTCATAAAGCATGCATACAACAAGCAAGCCCCCAACCCATTTAGGTTTTCATGTTTCAATAGAATTAGTTTATTAGTTCCTTAACTACTGAGAAATTAACCACAACCAACCATATCAATCATTCGTAGACCAAAACCCTGCCAACCACAAATCAAGTTAGATAAAACACAAGCAGAAAAAAACCAACCTTTTTATCATCAATCATTCCTCATTTATTGTTCCCGCATTTAATTCATTATCATTCCCCACAATTCATTTATCAACTTTACACTTTCTTTTAACATCACAACCCATTACTGCAGCCATGCTTCCATTATAACCACATCTCCACAACAGTATAACAAAACTAGGCTTGTGCCACATCATTTCCCCTTTAATACCATTTACTGCAGCCCCACTGCCCATTCTATCCATAACAACCTAGGATTTACCCCCTTACACAAACCACGTAACCAAGCCAATACCCACATGTTCATTATTCCATTTTGTTCAATCAGGGTGATCACACAAGGGTTTTGGATTTTAATCATCCAACTTTACATGATTAACCAATTTCCACATTCCACAATGTTTCCACCCACAAAATGGTCTAGAAATATAGGGCAACATTTAATTGCGCAATCAAAGGCCCCCAACGACCATGATTTTTAGTAGGTAGAAGCCTATTAAATTCATAACATAACAATAGGATACAAAAACAAAACAACTCCCCATACCCGTTCTTTAACCAGTTATTATCTTTATTTATTCGTTCAACCGTATATCACGAAAACAAGAGGATACCCACCCCACATGATGCACAAAAGAGAGATGAAGGTAAGATCCCTACCTCAACAGGTTTTGATCACAACGCCCCCCCGGATCAGCTTTAGAATACGTCTGACGGTGTCTGTTTCTTCTTTCAAAACCTGGAAAAACCTCTTATCGTGGATTATGGGAAGGAAAGGCCGAAGGTAGAGCAATAGATCAAAGCTCATAAGTTCCGCCTCATCGTTACGATCTCGTGGCCGCTGACGGATCGTAAATCGGAGCTCAGACAAAGATGTTATGAAGGAAAGGAGATTTGGAGTCTCTCGGGAGAGCTCTGCTTGAATGAAAGGGGATGAGAGGAGTGATTTGAAAAGGGGGAGAGGTCCCCTCCATTTATAGGTGAGAAAACTAAAGTGAACGGAATGTACTTTCTAGTACAGGGCATGTACTCGGACATTTCACACGGTCTCCATGCGGCTTCCAACACGAAATTCAACGCGGTACACGACCGTTGACTGGCCAACACACGGTTTGTAGGTAACGTGTACATGGGGAGGAACTACACATCGTGTATATGGTATACACAGCATGTACTCATTTATTTCATGTGTCAAGGACACAAACTCAATAAGACAAATGGCCGTTGACTGGTCAACACATGGTTTGAGGGTAACACGTACACGGGGAGGGACTACACGACGTGTAGTATGGGCTACATGGCATGTACTCATTTATTTCACGTGACAAGGATACAACATCAACATGGATTATACCCGGAAAGGTCGTACACGGCTTGTAGTTACAAAAATTATGAAAAGTGTGGGAAATGTCCATTCTACCCCCAAAACACTTCATGACCTTCTTTCTGATAAAGGAAAGGCCCGGAGAGGTCCGGGCCATTATAATTTACATGAATTTTGAAGTACGTTTTGGGTATTTTCATCCAACATGAAATTTATGATGATAAGTACTTTAGTGGGTTGAATCCATGTATAACAATGGATTTTCCATAGGAGATATTATAATATACTAAGTTATTTTGAATTCTAAAATCATGGTTGAAATAAAGGTTGGGGTTAGGTCTGAATCTAATGGTATTGACATCAAATGGAAGGAGTTCAATGGGAAATCTAAAAAACCATGAAGAGAAAAATATGGGATTTCATTTATCTATAATTGTTGGAATAACCATTGATAAAATATTATTAAGGGGTTTAATAAATGTTTTATGTAATGATTGGAATTTAATTGTTCATTTTTTTGAAATGATTGGAAGAAGAAAGCCAACAATCTGATTGTAGAAAAAACAACATATAATACATGTACCACACATCAGAGATAAATGAGTAAGGAGAATTTGAATTATTCTATTCAATTCCCAAACTTCAAGGTTAATGGTGATGATCGATGTTATAACCCTCCCATGATTAGGAACACGGGTAAATCTCATGAGATCACTATTATAAAAAGGAGGTGTGATAACATCATGATAAAATGTACACTTAAAATCCAATATAAAACATCTAATGTATTATTTAATTCTATATCTACCCACTCTTTCACATCTAAAGAATTTTCAATGGGTATTTAGATTCCACAAAAATTATTAGATGAGAAATTTGTGGTGAAAACCCCTTATTTTATGATGAATGCATAAAATGTGTAAGATTCCCCAATAGTTTACATTTTTGGTAATGTGCATCCTAAAAATCATTTCATTCTTATTTTGGTTTAATTTTATGTCATCTTATATAGGGATTTTATTTATCTACACAAATCACACATAAAATACAGAGGAAGGGATGTTACACAAAAATATGATCATATTTGAATGTGATGATAATTATAAACATCCTATAGTGATTAAATCTAATATATGACAATTAAATATCATTCAGAATGGATTTTTATATCAAATAATTGGGGTGAAAATAAATATCTAAGATATGTCATTTTTTATGTAAATTATGGATATATTTCTAGAAGATTATCCTAGACTTCCTCCAAAATGTAATGTAGAGTTATAGATATATCTCATACCTTGTTCCAAACATATTTCAAATTCATCCTATAGAATGGCCCCAATTGATTTGGAGGAATTGAAGAAGTAACTCTAACAAAACCTTGATAACGATTTCATTAAGCTAATTGTGTCACCTTGGGGTGCACATAATTTTTTATGAAAAATAATGACATTTCAATGTGAATCTACATTCATTGTAGGGTGTATAATCAGATTAGGATCAAGAAAAGTATATTCTCTCCTATATTGATGACTTTTTCGATAAACTGTATGGATCTTAATTCTTTTCCATTATTTAACATCATTTTTGATGTCATAAATTATGGGTAAAGAAGGAGGATATATTAAATACGAAATTCCACACAAGTGATGGATACTATAAATATATAATAGTGACTTTTGGTCTTACTAATTCCACTAAAATTATATAAAATCTAACTTTATTTGAAACACTTTTCATCTTTTTTTAAAATTTCATAATACATTACAATAATTGATGACCAAGTACCGTATTATTTGTACCTCTATAACAATATAAAAAAAAATACTAGTACACAAGTGTGATACAATATATCCCGAAATTTTATCCATGGCTAGAACCCTACTTAGACACACTATCAATAATAGATATCTTCATATCTTGGTAAATGAAATATAAAAATGGGTGATCTTATATACTCATTAATGGAAAATAAGGGATATACGTTATCCTAAAAAAGTGAATAATTGTTTAATAACTTGATATTAACTTAAGAGGGTCATAACCTGTATAAAAATGATTATAATCATGAATCATGGAATAAATATAAAATGTTAAAAATACAGGAATCATAACGAATTCAACAGAATAATCATGGAAGTCATTAAATTGGAATAAGGCATGAATTATTGATAAACTATAAAATTGTAATATCATTCCATAAAAGTGATGGAAAATTTTCATAAATTATCAACCCACTTCATGGGGAATACACCTATAAGGAGGTATACAATACCATCCTTAGACACAATACTATCTTTTTAAGGGATCAGGTTTCTCCATCTTCCCATAATAGACTGGTTTCTCCAACATTCCCTTGTGAATCAGGTTTCCCCATCTTCCATAGTGGATGATGCCCATAAACCTGACTCCCATAATTATTTCATGAGATATAATATTTTACCGAATTTATAGAAGGGAGATATAGGTTCTACCCATAATATAATTAAATCATAGATACGTGTTCTACTAAATCGTAATAATTAATTATATCAGAACCTATATAAATAAATGTGTTGTATAAACATCATATCATTACCCAAAATATGAATTTGGTATCATAAATATGTCATAATTTCATAAAATATGAAAAAATTTATAGGTTTCATAATAATTTAATCAAAGAATAACTTTCTAAAATATGTGTGTTTCAAAGTAATATTTCACACAGAAGAGAATCATGTTTCACAAACATGTATCTCATAAAATAGAAAAGGGTTTCATCCCCATATTTCCCTCTAAAAATAAACCAATAATAGAAATAATATGAATGAAACATTTGGATAATTTCAAAAAAGTAAAATTAATAACACCAATGCATGTTATATTATATGGAAAATTAGCTAGGATGATCAATTAAACACTTTACTGAGGAAAATAACATTTCTATTTTGAAAAATTAATTTTCTAAAAGTAATATTTTTGAAAACTTATCTTGTAAAATAGCATTAAAACATATAAGGGATGTTTTTAAAACTATAATTCATTTTCAATGTATATTTTCCTTGAATATTATATCAAAATATCATTTTAAAAACATTTTTGTAAACATTTTTGAAAACAAGGTTTTTGAATAAAACAAGTATCCGACTAAAGTTAAAAATAATGTCATATTTTCTTAATTTGTTTATTATCTTATGTAAAACATAGTGGAAAAAATTAATAATACATGATTAAATCATGAATATATATAGGATAATGAAATACACATTTGTTCATGAAACATATATCATATAATTTCATCAAGGAATGTATAATTATAAACAATCCTAATAAACGATGATATTTTTGCAATTAATTATTAATAATTGGTAAATTTGAATAAGAATCCCTATGTAAGAAAATGACATTACATGAATCTAATTATATCAATAAATTAATCATATTCATGATATAAAATTTCAATTGTTAGTTCATACACCTCGTAGAATAATGTTGTTTCTTATCAGGGCATGGGTCTTAATGAATGAAAATTGAGACAAACTACATTACGGATTCAGTAACATATGAAACATAAAACCCATGAAATTTATATCATAAAATGGATATTTATGTATCCATAAATCCATTAATAATAATAATAAATTATATTCATGGGCATTATATGCACTACACAAAATAAATGAGTGGTGAATAAGGAAAAAACACACAGAAATAAATGTGAGACTTAAAATCCCATAACCTTTTTGTTAAATCTATTCATACTCAATAAAAAGTCCATTATATTAAATTTATATTTATTAAAAATCTAAATTATAACCATATAATTATATATATTAACATATTGTATTTAAATTTCCTTCTTATTAATAATTCCATGTTAATATTACGCTTTGTGTAATATCTGGTTTTTTTGTACATGTTTTCACTTATTTTCCATGATTATCTAACATAGATCATGATTTAGTTGTTTATTGAATTTATAAAATGATATGAATGAAATATTTAAATTCATTATATAAATATTTATAACAATATATCAAATTTCTAGGTAATATGAAATACATCGTTCATGGATATTGCATGCTTTACGTACAGAGGAATAATGTTTCCAGTTATTGTAGTTTTGAAAGAAAGAATGTAAATGAAATATTTAAATATATTTATTGTCATAAAGGTAAATTTATTAATTAACATATATTACATACATTTAATAAACCATCCTTAATACATTATATGTAATGTGGGATCGAATCACATCGCTTTGAGGTGACGGTAGTCCACACGTCCACAAATGATGTTATCTTATTTACACAAAATGGATAGCAAGAAAGTATGATTTATATAATAATTATAGAATAATAAATAAATCATGATAACATATATATAATATTACATCATAATTGCCTTCATAATACATTCCCATGATATGTGATAATGGGAAAAACAACATCGTTTCACGAAGCAGTAGTCTGGTGTACACCCGAATGATAAGTTTGTTACCCATTAGATGGAAGTGTATATAAGTGTAGGTTTATCCATTAGAATAATATAAAATTTTTATATATTGTATAATAAGGTTATTATATAAGAATATAATAAAAAATATGGGATGGTGAATTAAAATAATACAAAAGATCATGCAGAAGGATGTTTACTCTTATATGGATAACTCCTCTTGGTTTGCACGGAAAGGATTCCTTGATTATATTTTTGACTAAAGGATGGATTATTAGTGTAAGAAAATGATTTTGGGATGCAATTTGGGTATATTATGTCTGATCTAATGGTATTATTATATTTTAATAAGTGGGAGGGGTGAGTTCTTTTTTATAATGGAGAAGGAGTACCATTCTAATAAATATTTGAAAAGGGAATTCCAACAACATTTTTTCCCAGACATGCAGATAAAATATTTGTAGAAACACATTAATAATAGGGAAATGGTATAATTATTTATATAAAATCTATTTTTTAATAGTTTATATGTCATTTTGGCTTTGAGTTTATTATTTATTCATTTTTATTCTAATTTGTCATTTAATCACTGTAATTAAATTTAATAACCTTCCCCAATATTTTTTGTCGATAACTAATTTATACTTCTTATAAATTTTAATTTATATGATTAAAAATATTATATATAAATTATAAAATTTACATAAAATAATTGGTAGAAATTAATTTACATTTAATCCCTTATATGGGATGACATATCGGGGTTTTAAAGAAAAAATGCTCAAAATTTGGAAATGTTTTTATATCTAATTTCAACTTAAAATTGATTACATTAAACTAAATTAGATTAATTTATTTTAAATTTATCTAATTAATATTAAAATACAATTCAAAATATTATTTAACCCTTTAAATTATTTAGATGAAAAATCAATTTTGAATTAAAATTATGTATTTTTGACTATTAATCTAAAAATATTGTTTTCCAGAAAAATAAAAAAATTTCACCTGAAGATAATTTTGAAATTCTTATTTAAAAATATAAATTTACTTTATCAAATTAAATTTATAAAATGGTATAAAATTAATTTTATTATCATTCACAAAAGGATCTAAAAATTAGTTCATTTGATAAAATTGTATTTTCCAACATATAACGAATTTCCAAATAATATAATTTTTTTTATACATTTGTTTTATTTTAAGAAAAAAATTATGAATAATATCTATAAATTATTTATTACTATTAATATTACTATGTTTAATGGAGAGTTTATAAATATCTCATTCAAAAAATTATAAAAGATCTTTCTTTTTTAGGAACTCATTGATGCATGTAACATATGCTAAACATGGGGAATATACAAGGATTGTTTGAATTAGTTAAGTTTTAAATAAAATACATTAAATAAAATTAATTTATTTGAAAAATGGTTCATAAAAGCTTTTACTATTATATTTTACCCATTAAAAATGATTTTTTGGCATCATAATTCATTGTCAGGATGAATAGAAATTTGGAAACTTATAAATCATCATATCATCCAGTTCCCATATGGATTTCAATAATTGGTTATTTGACCAAAAAACTATAATCATGTGAGTGGTATTTTTTCATATTACATTATCTATATGATCCAAAATTTACACTGCTTGTTCCTCTTAAGAATGATCCTACTCTAGTAGTATGACCTCTAGGTTCAATACATGTAAAGGGTCAGGCATGTACTTAATCATTAGAGATACGTGGAACACATGATGTAATTGAGAGACATTTAGAAGAAGTTCCATGTTGAAGACTACTATATTGATCTAATCAATAATATCAAATGGTCCTATATTACTAGGTCTTAGTTTCCCATTATATTTGAATATCATAACCTGCTTCCAGGGAGATAATTATAAAAATAAATTCTCAACAACATTAAATTATATATCACATTTTCTATAATAATAATAACTATTCTACCAAATTTTTACTAGCTTAATATGCCTATAGAAGGTTCAACCCTTCTCTGTCAATTCCTTAGTGATCTTAGGTACCCTTAACTTTTCTATATCGAACTTCATCATAGCATGTTGAAGAAAAAAATTTCTTCCATAGAGGGATTTATAAAGAGCCATACGAATGTTTGAGTGAAATCTATTATTGTAATAAATCTCACCTAAAGGAATTTCTAGATCCCATCAACCTTTGAAATACAACGAACAAGATCACAACATATCCTTAAGGGAATGAATTTTTCTTTTAGATTGAATATCCATCTGAGGATGGAAACTAGTGATGGAAGAATATTATTTATTAAGTTATTATAGAAGACTTCTGCAAAACCTAGATGTAAACCTCAATTGCTAATAAGATACAATGGAAAGTGGTACTCTATGAAACCATACAATATCTGAAATGTGTATCATGGAATATTGATAATGGGGGAATATTTCTCTCATAGAAATGAGGTGTTCTAACTTACTAAGTCAATAAACTATCATCCATATAGCATTATCCCATTAATGGTTTTGAAGATTAAAATAAAAAATATATCATGATGTTATTTTATTTAAATGCTGGTATGGGTAATGGATGAAATATCCCCTTAGACTTTTATATTTCATCCTTAACATACTTACATACCAAGCACCGAGATACAAACTATGTGATATCCCTATTCATGCTTTACCAAACAAATTATTCTTTTACATCTCTATACGTATTCATACATCATGGATGAATAGAGAATGAAAAGAAATGATCTTCCACTAACAAATCCTTCTTCAAATATGTTATGGTTGAAACATACACACCATTTCAGAACCTTATCATTTTATCCCGATCAAGGATAAATCAAGAACGTTTGTAACATTATTTTTTAGTGCACAAATTTAATCATTACTTAGATAGATGGTAGAACATTCATTTGAGTAGTATAATAAAATTACCATCACATATGTATTTCTAGATCCACTATTTTCAAATCAAGAAATATTGGGTCATTTTTTATAATCATCATAGATAAGCTAGGATGATTATTTTGACTCAAATATTCAGTCACAATATTTTCATTTTTATGGTGGTAATTTATTGAGAAGTCATAATCTATTATTATTTATAAGAATATTTCATAGTGCATGCTCAACTCTTTCTATATGGATATATATTTCAGACACTGATGATTAGTATGTATATCACACTTTTCTCTATAGTGATAATTCATCTATATATTTAATGAAACAATTACAGCAGCTAACTCCAAATCAAGAGTTGGGGTAATTTTTCTCAATAATATTAAATTATCATGTTTCATAGGAAATAAACATATTATAATGTACATGAACACATCCCAATATCTTCATAGATGCATCACTGTATATTGCAAACCCTTCACCATTATAGGGTATGGTTAGAAAAGGTTTGATGACCGACCTTGTCTTTAATTTCTTGAACTTTTCCTTACATTCATCTATATATAGGAACTTTGAAGCCTTATAAGTTAAAATTGTAAGAGTATTAGATTTTGATGAGATATTATATACAACCCATTGATAATAACTAGCTAAACTGAGAATGTTATGGATCTCAGTCACTATGGTTGGTATAGTCCAACATTCAATAGCCTCTACCTTTGATGGATCTACTACTATACTATCTCTGGATTTATATTTCCCAAAAAATGAAACTTTTTGTACCAAAGGTCACACTTTTAAATTTTTTTAAATAGATCATCTTTTAATATGGTATTATGTATATTTATTAAGTGGTCATCATGCCCTTTGGTACTCATTGAATAAATGAGGATATCATCTATAAAGGCTACGAAAAAATGATTGGGGTAATATATAATGACATTATTAATCAAATACATGAAGATATTAGGAGAATATATAAGAAAAAAAGGAATCTCTATATATTCATAGTTTCCATATCTTGAAAGGAATGTCATCTCGTGTATATCCACTTTATTGCCCCTCAATCAATGCTATCTCGAATGTAGGTCAATTCTAGATAACTACTGAGCTCCATGAAGTTGATCAAACAAGTAATCAATATGGTGAATTTGATAAATTTTTTTATTTTGATAATTTTCTACTCTTTATTAGGAATTAAGAGTCACATTTATCCATCATTCATTTTCATAATGAGAACATGTTCACCCAAAGGTGGCACACTTTCCAGAATGAATCCCTCATCACGTATTTCCTAGAGTTGATTCTTCAATTATTTAAAATCAATTGGGGAAATTATATGGTGAGTCTTTGAAATTATGGATAAAATAGGTATGTGTTCTACCCATAACTAAACGTCATTTTATAGTGGATGTTTAGGAAAATCATCTGAGAGCACATCCCTAAATTCTTGAACAATCAGTATATCATTGATATCAATTTTCTTCCAATCCATTTTAGACTAACTCACGTTCTAAATGAAAATTGTGACCTCAATAATGAATGTAATTACCATTGTTTTTTTATAATTATCATCACATTGATAGATGATAGAAGGTTTATTTGAAACATCAAACATCACTTCCCTTGGATGAAAATTGATGTTAGCTTTATTCATTGAAATCCAATCCATGAATAATACAACAACAAATTAAAAAAATAAATATTGACATGATTTTTAGGAAACACATTCCTATAAATTTCAATCTTAGTGGAATCATATTCTTGAGATTAAATCATCATACCATTATGAATCATTATTATAATTCCACATATAATCATTTGGGTTGAATCCTAATACCCAAAAAAATTTATTGATATGAAAGAGTGGGTAGATCTAGAATCAAATAAGATATTATCTATTTTAGAGTGGATGGTAAATGTACCTTTCACCGCATAGTTATCACACACATTTTTAGAAAGAATGATCGTATGAGATCAAACCATTTATATTAGTTTAAGAGGTTTTTGAAGACGATCAACTTCTCTAAACCATAGGTTTGGGAATAAATTAACATAATTTCCATTCACCCTAAACATGAAGAAATTAATTGGGGGAGATGCATTCTATGTACATTTCCCTTTATTTTTATAATTGGACTTCTTCTTCCAATCAGTTCATCCTTCAATATTACAATGGAAATAATATCTATAATTTAAAAATTTATTATACCCCATAAGAAAATTCCATCCTGGCTTCTTTCCACACATAGAGAATAATGAAAGGCTAATATTCTTCCCTCCATGGTTTTTAGATTTCATTTTGACATCTATATGGATTATCTTTTTAAAACCATGGTTTGTATATTTATTTCCAACCTCCATTTGAACAATGATTGAAAAATGAACAATCTATTAGTAGTTAAAAATTTATATTATATTAAAATCTCTTGTGAGACATTCCTTTAAGACACTAAAGAACAATTCTACATTACTTTTGGTTCAGATGTTAATAGAAGACGTATACCTCACAACTCTTGTGAAATTTTCCTTGATGGTATCAAAAGATTCATCACCTTTTTTCATCATATCAAGGAACCAATTTTCTATATTCATACGAAGATAACTAATAAAATACCCATTTAAGAATAAGTGCATTAACCCATCCCAATCTATGGATTATGTTTAAAATTGCATCCTCCAATTCTTGATTAGAGTTCACCACATGTCCTCATCAACTTTTAAATGAAAAACAGATAGAATTTATTTTTCATGTTTCAAACATTGGAGGGTGAAAAATAAATTTTCATTGGCACTGATCCATTGTTCAGCCACATGTAGATCATAATACACAAAGAAATAGGGTTGAATATTCCGTTAGAAGGACTTAATAGAATGTTTTCCCTCTTTTTCGCATGTTCATGTACTCCATGATTAAAATATTTTGAAACTAATGAGTTCATTGAAATTATATTTTACCATATATCTCCATTATAATTGAGTTTCCTAGGCATAAAATATTAACATTTTCCTTTGAAATCACTTTTAACGATGTGTATTCGGGTTCCAGTCATTGACTAAAGCCGAAAACCATAGAGTAAGTAGCAATTTTCATCGTGGGGAACCACATTATCATGAAAATCCACTTATAATATTACTAAATTATGAAAAATTCACTTATATAATTCACATGATCTTTATCACAGTCCAATCATATCCAAATTATAATAAACCATTCATCATGTTTCATGAAGAGTTTTTAAATTCCCAAATAAAATCCACTAGGATTATCATACAAGATGTGAAACAGTGACCGCTGTCGTGCACCAAATCTCAATCAAGTCTAACTAAATATATTGTTTTTATGTTTTTCGACCCTTTATATATCTCTTCCGAAGCCACTTCTAATTGTATAATACATATTGGGATGAATTGCTGGGAGAACACTTGCTCTATCCTTTACCAAGATTTCAAGTAATTTTACTGTATGTTTCCTCACCATTAGAAATATTCTTAAGAATTTACATACGGTTCACCTATGTATTTATCATCCTAGATCCCAATGTTTAACTACCCTTTTACTCTAATACCAAAAATTATGACCCTCGCTGAACATACATTATCATTACATCATTTTCATAGAATACATAAAACTTTACACAAACAGATTCATAATGACCATATTAGTTTAGTTCCTTTTGACATGGAATAAATATTTGTAGTTCATAATAAATGAATAACAAGGGAATAAAGATATTAATCCATGAAATCATAACATTTAATAATGACATGGAATCAATGAAGACACATAAACATGTAATATCATTCCCTATAATTCAATGAGCATTTCCAATAATTATCAGGTAACTTTATGTAGGATACACCTATTGGGAAGGAAACATCGCCATACCTATTCATAATCCTCTCCTTGAAAGGGATTTGGTTTCCCCATATTCTTATTTTATTTTGGGTCTCCCCATCATCGCACAGTGGATCAGTATTCCCTATCTTCAATTGTGGATCAATCTCGTCGACTTGATTACAAAAATTATCTCATGATATATAAATATTTAACCAATTTAGTTTAGGGAGATATTGGAACCACCCATAACATAAAAAAATAATATATACATGTTCCAAAATATTGTAATGATTCATCATATCATAACCCATAAAAAGAGATGGGTTTCACAAACATCATACCATAACCCATGAAATGAAATAGGTATCGTAAACATGTAATCTTATTATAACCTGTGTAAAATATAATGGGTTGAAAATTATTTCATCAATAAATAGACCCTGAAAAAGTGGTATTAAAATGTATATAACACATGTAATTGAAATAGTTTCGAAAAACATATAACCCATGGAAGGGAAACATGTTTCATAACCATCATACCTTCAAAATATTAGACATTCATAAAAATAATATGAATGAAAGCATTGGATGATTTTCCTAGAAATATATGAGTTACAGTAATGGTTGACCTCATAGATGTAAAATAATTAGGGAATTCCTTTTGAAAATATATCTTGATGAATATATCCTTTCTTTTTTTAAAAACACTTTTTATTAATATATTAACATTTTTAAGAACATTTTATTTTAAATTTCTTGATTACATATAAATTAAGCTCTGCAAACCACTAAAAAATAAAACCCTTTACTATGAAAATGAGTTTTAAACTACCTTTTAGAAACATGTTTGAATTTTTCATTGAATACATGGTTCTTGAATAAAATAGAGATCTGATCAAAGGGATATATAGGGTATGATTTTATTTAAAAAATTGAATTAATTATATTCTTTACCAAAAATTGGAAAAATTATTACAATTATTACATAAATCATGGATAAACAGATTATAATAAAATTCATCAATGCTACTAAAATATGGATCGTAATATTTCATCAATGGAAGCATATTCATAAATAAACCTGATAAATGATGAGATTTTCGTAATAAAGTCATAACATTTGGTAACATTGAATTAGAAACACCATGTTATAAAATGATATAAAATGAAGAAAAAAATATCATGAAAATAAGGATATTATTTATATAATTGTCTAAGGGTTGTGTATACACGTCATTGAAGAATATATATGTCACGAACCAACCAGGGTCGACACC
This sequence comes from Viscum album, assembly GCA_963277665.1. Lineage (NCBI taxonomy): Eukaryota > Viridiplantae > Streptophyta > Magnoliopsida > Santalales > Viscaceae > Viscum > Viscum album. Next base: position 734,731,902 of record OY728155.1, read on the forward strand.
AAACCGGTCACCCGGGCCAATCCGAGACATGACCCGAGAGGTATTCCCGATCCTCCCGGGCTGGCGACAAGAACCATGGCATCACAGAGTACATGTGGGAATGATTTCTCCCAATAAAAATTTACTAAGAATCCGAAATAAGTAAACGACAATAAAATAAAATAGCCAAAAACATAAATAACCTGACCACGAACCAAACTCCTTGAGACCTCGAGAGTCGATCGTCAAACTACAACCAACTCTCGTCCACGACGAGCAAGCTTGAGTCAAACCTGAAACAGAAACTAAAAAAAAGAAAACACTATAGGCGTGAGTATTAAAACTTAGTAGGCTAGCCTGATAAAACTATTCCCAAAGCACTACCATTAAAATAAGAATTTACCAACTTCAGGTTTGAACTACATTATAGAAAATATGGGTTTTCACACACACACATACTTTCCATTTTGAAAACAAGTAACAGTCCATTGCCCTTTTTAATTTAGAACAAGTTTAATATTGAAATAAACATGTGAATTGCATTTTAAAACATTTTGAGAACAATTTAGAAATCCAAACATTAGTTGTTAGTCAAAAGGAAAATCACACACAACACACACTAAGGGAAATGGAAAAAAAGTGGCACACAAGGGTCGATATCCAAACTCGACCTCTCAATCATCTGCCACATACAAATAAACACTAAAAGAGACATGGGTCGAACCTAGGAGATCGTGAACAAGCCAGAACGTACTATACATGCGACTCATCCTGAAGGCATGCCTACTCTTGATGATGTCATAATGCCCAAACGATCGGGATAGCCCTACCTAGCCTAACCGAGGGGCCCAATCTCCTAACTACTCCAACCACACTAAGGGCCACTAGCTAGTGTGTAATATAAACTAGTGCAACAATCATTCTTAGAGAATTCACTCACTATGCCAGGTTCCCATGTCAACATGTATAATCCTCAGGGGTGAGTCAAAAATGTAAAACTAGTCATGATGCACAAGCATCACATACTCATCTCACCCAATCAACACACACAAAAGATCACTCCAAAGAGACTTTTTGAAACATTAATTTCATTAAAAGTACCAAACGGGCCTCATGCACTCATTTAATACTAAACCATTTCCAAGAATCAAAGGAACACTTTCAACCTCAGAAAAATCATTAGAAACACCATTTAAGAAATCTATTTTATAGAGACGAACACATTGCAACCCAAGCCGTTCTTGAAAATAAGCACAATGTATTTATAAAGTCCAACCAGGAATTTTTTATCAACCCTGATGTTGCACATTTTAAAAGAAAACATTTTCATTTCTTTTAAGTTCCAAACGGTCATTTTCATTTCTATGAAACAAATAATCCAGTGATATGCTTTTAGTGTTATGAAAAGGAATATACAGTCCCAATTCTAGAAAAACACCCCTTTAACTATAATTAGTTCATATTACTTCAATTTTAATAAAAATTCATGAAATGACGAGAATCAGTAAATTCTAAATTTAAAGGAAAGTGCAGGGGGAACCTACCTCGAAACGCAGTCCAAAAGCAATGAAACGACACACCTCACACAGGTTCTCTAACACACGGAAGACAATGACTGTAATGTGGGGTTTCCTCGCCAACACGCTGCAACATATGCACAATAGCTGAAACACATAAATGCTGACTTGAAATAATTTATATGAATCAAGAAAGCAAAAATAACTAATATATATATATAAACATTGATATAAAATAATCCATGAAAAATCAATGAAAACCACACCTCGACACCGGAGCAGGAGAAACGGGTGAACACGAACCGCTCGCCTTCAGCGGCAAGTGTTCTATGCACACCTAGAAAGGAACAAGGCGCGCAACTGGTCACGTGAACATGAGCAGTGGTGCCGGACAGCGTAGCAGCGCTACGAGTGGCTAGACGGACAGCGTTGTGGCGCTATGAGTGGCTAGCTGGACAGTACATTGACGCCGCAGGAGGCCTACAGGTCGAAGCGAGTGTGATGGGTGCGGCGAGCAGGGCAGGTCGAGTACAATGCGACTTGAGGTGGCTGGCCGGAGGCAGCGCGACCAGGGCGGCCTGCCGGAGGTTGTGCGGGCCAGTAGTAGGCTGGCCGGAGACGGGGGCGGTTTGTAGTGCAGCGCCGGCGGGAGGTGCTACCGGAGATAGGCTGGGCGCCGGAGGAGGCTGGAGGAGGGAGGCTGGACGAGAGGTGGGGTCGGTTTGCAGAGCAGCGCCGACAAGGGGGTTTCAACTGTAGGCGGGAGCAGTCTGATGAGGGAGGAAGGAGCAGGCTGGGGCTCGTCAGGGAGGCAGCTGCACGAGGGAGGCCGGAATGCCAGTTGGGAGGAGGGTGGTCGGGCGGCCAGAACGCCCAGGAGGGGCCGAGAGGGAGAGGGTCGCACAGAGGGAGAAGGGAGAAAGAGGGAAAAGAGAAAGAGAGAGGAGGGTGAGAGAAAAAGGGTGGTGGAGGCGCATGGAAGAAAATACGGAGATTATGGTTAGGGAGAAAAGAGGGAAAAAAAGAAAGAAAAAGAAAAGGGGAAAAAAGAAAAGAAAGAATAATAATAATAATAATTATAATAATGTATAAACATATATACCCATATAAATACCCATATATAAACCCACATAAATATTTATACACATATATAATCATATATATATATATATATTCGCTCAATGAAAGAATTTAATAATGTTAAAACTGAATGACCGTGGGGTACACGCGCACCGTACGGTACCCAGGTGGACTACAAATGGGCTGCACGTCACAACCGTATGGTTTTCGCGAATTATCCCGAACCATAAACTCATCCAAACATTAAAATTTTCAACCGGGACTCGCCTGCACACATGAAAAATCACCTGACGCTAAGATAAATAAAATAAATAAAATAAATAAATAAAAATAGGTGTGACAATTCTACCCACCATAATGCTTTTCGCCCCCGGAAAGCCATTACAAGATCAAAACCCAAAACGAAAATTGACATTAACTGACAATTTAAAGAAATATCTAAAGAACGATAATAAAGAGATCCTGAAATACTCCCAAAAAGGGGAGAGATAAACCAAAAGAACTCATGTAATAGGAACAAATTACCCGCTAAGTGTCACCCGCCCCCAAAAGTGTGACCACCTCCAGTTGACCGCTTTAGAGGACAAATAACTTTAACAGTAGTAAATTCAGGCCCAACATACACACACCTTAACAACATTCAACAAAACTCAACCAAAACCTAGAACGAAACTGAGATATTGACACAGGAGGTCTGAACGGATTCGCCACCATAGAAGACAAGACAAACTTCATTCAATGAGACCCGTAATGGGTACCCCCACCATAAGAGTCAAGTCAGTTCCCGGAATTGGACAAGAACGCCATCACCAGAGATAAAATTCATGATCACAAGAATTTTCATCATGGGGAGGCTGAATGGACTCCCCACCATAATGCTTTGAAGGAGAGAAGAATAAGAGGACCTCCCAGCATCATCACCAGCCATCGCTGCCCACGGGTGGGAGGGGGGCCCCTCTCCAACACACCACCACCACCCAGAAAGTATAAAGCGAGCAGATCTTAATAAACAAGAGCAACGACATGACCAGGATGTTCGTACACACATACTATGCATAATGCGGAAAATTATTCCGACTACGCGCTCTTACTCAGAACAACACCCTGTCGCAAGACTTCACCTTTCATTGGAGTTCCCCCGACTACGCGCTAGCTTCACTCCGAGGCATGTGGCTAGAGATCTAATGAATGAAGCATCTTCCAGCTTCGCAGTCAGGTTTATGAGACCCCAGAAGCATGACACAAGAACCAGAATTTTAACAATCACATTTCCATAAGATAAAAGGTTTACAAGAGTTCAGCCACAACCATTCTTTTAACCGAATGAAAAGAACACCACAAAACAGTACAGGTAACGACTACTACATCCAAGAAACATCACACGAAGAAAACATCAAGCTCATCCACCAACATCTCCCTACTCCTGCTGATGGGATGAAGTGACCTTCGACGATCCAGGTCTGGATTTAGCGCGCTTCTTGGAAACACCTTGGAAAAATCGCTTCAAGTGACCCAGACGTCCACAGGTGTGTCAGGGTCTTGTAGCACTCGGGAACACCGGCTTCTTGTGACCCTGCTTACCACACTGGTGATAGGTCATGACATTACTCTGCGAAAAAGTTGATTAAAGGCCTACGGGCCTCTTGATTCCTTTATTAGAGCCACCAGAGTCAGGTCTCTTCCAATTCTTCCTATCGTCATCCTCTGCACTATCACCCAAGGTCGGGGAAGGATTTTCAACCTCATGTCCTCATGGTAACTCAGATTCATCTAGAAAGGCTTGATCCAAAACATCCTAGAAAGTGGTTAGGTTGAGATCTTCCACTTTCGATCGCAGTTCAGGTCGAAGCCCCGACTCGAATTGTCGAGCCTTCCTGGGATCATTTTCAAAAAACCATTGATCGTATGGAACTAGGTCTATGAAATGTTGATAAAACTCGAGTACCGATTCAACGCCCTGCTGTAGACAACAAAACTCCATCCTCTTCCTCAGCTTCGTCAACTCAGAGAAGTGTTGTTGGATGAACGATGACTTGAAGAACTCCCATGTCAGATCTTCCCCAGGCTTGTTCCGAGACATGGACTTCCACCATTTCCAGGTTGGGCCTTCAAGCATGAAGGTTTCCAACTTCACCATTAATGACTCAGGTAGCCTAATGAAACTAAACTTCCTCTCAATCTTCTGTAACCACTCCTCTGCCTCAAGAGGCCCTTATTGTCCATAAATGAGAGGAGGGTTCATCTTCTGGAACTCCGGAACATAATCGATGGGCTGATCAACTGGAGGATTAGCTAAGAATGAACCACTTGATGTTGCACCTTGAGCATCCATCGAGCCTTCATGGGGGCGAACAATTTGGAACAAAGAAATGAGGAACATGATCAAAACATAATCACTACCACTTTAAATTCAACATTTCTCAATGACCTTAAAAATGAAGGAAAAACCCATTCACTAAATGGAAAACTAGTAATGATGGGTGACTCGACCATATGGTTGGCGGCCATACGTCAGCCATACCACCGTCACTGAGAGCATTGTAGGGTGAAGTGTCTGGCTCCATATGGATTTCCAGGCCCTGCAAGTTCACGGAGCTACATTCCCAACTCCCTTTTCATTTCACAACAAAAAACAATCCAAAATACCCAAAAGACACTAACAAACCAGACATCTCATGGTAACTCGAGGTTCAGAATGAGCAAGGGTTTATGACATCCTTCCCGTTCCTACGCCTCGAGTCCGAGAGACTTTAGTCCCTTTACCATGACAACTCCAAATAGCAATGGGCGCTTTGAAAAACAAGGTCTGCTCAGGAGCCAACCTCCTCTGATACCATTTTGTCACGAACCAACCCGGGTTGACCTCGAACCGGTCACCCGAGCCAATCCGCAACATGACCCGAGAGGCGTTCCCGATCCTCCCGGGCTGGCGACAAGCGCGAGGGCATCAGAGAGTACACATGGGAACGATTTTTCCCAATAAAAATTTACTAAGAAGCAGAAATAAATAAACGACAATAAAATAAAACAGCAAAAAAAATAACTAACCTGACCACGAACCAAACTCCTCGCGACCTTGAGAGTCGATCGTCAAAATACAACCAACTCTCGTCCACGGTGAGCAAGCTCAGGTCAAACCTGCAATAGAAACTAAAAATAGGAAAACACTATAGGCGTGAGTATTTAAACTCAGTATACCATCTTGATAAATCTATACCCAAATCACTACCATTAAAAGAAGAATTTACCAACTTCAATTTTGAACTACATTATAGAAAATATGGGTTTTCACACACACACACTTTCCATTTTGAAAAAAATTAACAGTCCATTGACCTTTTTAATTTAGATCAAGTTTAATGTTGAAAGAAACAGGTGAATTGCATTTTAAAACATTTTGCGAACAATTTTGATATCCAAAATTTAGGTGTTAGTCAAAAGGAAAATCACACACAACACACACTAAGGGCAATGGAAAAAAAGTGGCACACAAGGGTCGGCATCCAAACTCGACCTCTCAATCGTCTTCCACATACAAATAATCACTAAAAGAGACATTGGTTGAACCTAGGAGATCGTGAACAATCCCGAACATACTATACATGTGACTCAACCTGAAGGCATGCCTACTCTCGATGACGCCATAACGCCCAAACACTCGATATAGCCCTACCTAGCCTAACCAAGGGGCCCAATCCCCTAGCGGCTCCAACCACACTAAGGGCCACTAGCCAGTGCATAATCTAAACTAGTGCAACAATCGTTCTCAGAGAATTCAATCACTATGCCAGGTTCCCATGTCAACACGTATAATCCTCAGGGGTGAGTCAACAATGTAAAACTAGCCACGATGCACAAGCATCACATACTAAGCCCACCCAATCAATACACACAAAATATCACTCCAAAGAGACTTTTCAAAACATTAATTTCATTAAAAGTACCAAACGTGCCTCATGCACTCATTTAATACTAAACCATTTCCAAGAATCAAAGGAACACTTTCAAACTCAGAAAAATCATTTGAAACCCCATTTACGAAATCTATTTTATAGAGACGAACACATTGCAACACAAGCAATTCTTGAAAAGAAGGACAATGTATTTATAAGGGCCAACCAGGCATTTTTTATCAACCCTGATGTTGCACATTTTAAAAGAAAACACTTTCATTTCTTAGTGCCAAATGGGAATTTTCATTACTGTGCAATAATTAATCCAGAGATATGCTTTCAGTGTAATGAAAAGGAATATATAGTCCCAATTCTAGGAAAACACCACTTTAACTATAATTACTTTATATTACTTCAATTTTAATAAAAAATCATGAAATGACGAGAATTAGTAAATTCTAAATTTAAAGGCAAGTGCAGGGGGGACCTACCTCGAAACGCAGTCCAAACACAATGAAATGACACGCCTCACATAGGTTCTCTAACACACGCAAGACAATGATTGTAATGCAGGGTTTCCTCGCCAACACACTCCAACATATGCACAATATCTAAAACACATAAACGCTGACTTGAAATAATTTATATGAATCGGGAATGGAAAAATAACTAATATATATATAAACGTTGATATAAAATAATCCATGAAAAATCAATGAAAACCACACCTTGACACCAGATCAGGTGAAACGGGTGAACCCAAACTGTTCGCCTTTGGTGAAAAGTGTTCGATGCACACATTGAAAGGAACGAGGCGCGCGGATGGTTATGAGAATAGGAGTAGTGGTCCCGGACAGCATAGCGGCGCTACGAGTGGCTAGCCGGACAGCGTTGCAGCACTACGAGTGGCTAGCCGGACAGTACGTTGATGCCGCGGGAGGCCTACGGGTCGAAGCGAGTGTGACGGGTGCGGCGAGCAGGGAAGGTCGAGTGCGGTGCAGCCTGAGGCAGCTGGACGGAGGCAGCGCGACCGGGGTGAGCTGGTCGGAGGCGGCGAGACCGGGGCGGCATGCCGGAGGTTGTGCAGTCTAGTAGCAGGCTGGCCGGAGACGGAGGCGGTTTGCAGGGCAGCGCCGACGGGAGGTGCTACCAGAGATAGGTCGGCGATGGAGGAGGCCGGAGGAGGGAGGTCGGATGAGAGGCAGGGTTGGTTTGCAGAGCATCACCGGAAAGGGGGTTTCGGCCAGAGGCAGGAGTGGTCCGACGAGGGAGGAAGGAGCCAGCAGGGGCTCGTCAGGGAGGCAACTGCGTGGGGGAGTCCGGGATGCCGGCTGGGAGGAGGGTGGTCGCGCGACCGGAACACACAGGAGGGGCTGAGAGGGAGAGCGTAATACGGAGGGAGAATGGAGAAAGAGGGAAGATAGAAAGAGAGAGGAGGGGGAGAGAAAAATGGGGGTGGAGGTGCATGGAAGATAAAAAAAGAAATTAGGGTTAGGGAGAAAAGAGGGAAAAAAATAAAGAAAAAGAAAAGAAAAAAAAATAAAAGAAAGAAATAGAAAAATAATAATGTATAAACATATATACCCATATACATACCCATATATAAACCCATATACATATTTATACACATATATAATCATATATACATATATATTAATCCGCTCAACGAATGAATTTAATAATGTTAAAACTGAATGACCACGGGGTACGCGCGCACCGTACGGTACCTAAGTGGACTGCAAACGGGATGCGCGTCACAACCGTATGGTGTTCACGCATTATCCCAAACCATTAACTCATCCAATCATGAAAATTTTAAACCAAGACTCACCCACACACATAAAAAATCACCCGACGCTAAGATAAATAGAATAAATAAAATAAATAAATAAAAAAGGTGTGACAATAGATGCATGTAATGACATGTGTCTCCAAGAAAGAAAATGTAGACCAAATTTCCTTATCAATTTTCTATCTTATGAAACATAAACCCCATGAATGAAAATAATAAAATGTAAATGTAAATAACAATAAATCTAGGTATTATAAAATAGAATATAATCATTGGAATTATATACATAAGAAAAAAGAATCATGTGGTGAATAAGGTATAAATCTCCTAGAAATACAAGAACGACTAGAAACACTTTTACCATATTTATTAAATCTCTTCATAATAGTTCATACATTCTGTATAATAAATATAAATTTTCTATATAAAAAATTAGGATGTATATTGTTTTATATATTACCATTTATGAAATTATATTAACCACTTATTAAAAATATCATTTTAACATTATTATTTGGGTAAAATTTACATTATTTTTTATACATGTTTTTCCTTATTATTCTTAATCCTTTTTCGTAGATAATCTCCTAAATAATTAATTTATGTAAAACCTGATATATATATATATATATCACATTTACATATTAATTATATAAATATTGTTGTTAATATATATTTGTTAGAAGTATAAAATGAAATACACCGTTTATAGAGATAATAGGTCATACTTACATATGAATGATTTTATAATGTTATTTTCCTTTTGAAGGAAAGGAAGTAAATTAAATATATTTGTATATGTGTATATATTATAATTATAATATAATTATTATTTCATATATATCATATAAATTTTCCTAACCCATCCTTAATACATTCACTGAAATATGAGAATTGATCGCATCGCATTGAGGAGGCATTAGTCCACACATATTAAAATGAAGTTATCCTATTTATAAGAATATTTATCATGAAACAATATTTTAAATAATAATTAAAGAAGAATAATAAATAATGAAAATCATATATATAACATAAAAATATAATTTCAATCACAATTTCCTCTTATGATAGGTGGAATGGAAAAATGAACAACATCATTTCATGGGGAGATAGTCCGTCATACACACCAATGGAAAGTTCCTTTCCTATTAGATGAAAGTGTATTTAATTATAAGTAGAAAACATATAGTAAAAAATATCATTACATTTAGGGTTTTTATTTTTTTATATAATAATGAAATAGTAATATTTGAGGAGGGGGAGAATGAAAATAAATCAAAAGGGATGCAGGAACGATGTTACGTTTTCTTTGGGAAAGTCCTCTAGGATTTCACCAAAGGTATTTATTTAGTGTATTTATGCTCAAATGGAGGCATATAGGATGAATTTATGGATTTAGGGATGGTATTTGGGAATATTTTTTTGGAAGCAATGGGATTGAGAGGTGTGAATATGTTGGAGTGGAGAGTGCCTTTTGTAGTGGAGGAGGAGTGGTATTCTTGATATTTCTTGTAAAGGGATTTCCAACCACGTTTTGACAATATCTTGTAGCTCCAATACTAGTTAAAATCATAGAAAAGTGATGATATTATATAAATATGAACATACAGTGGATTTAATACATTTTTCTAGGTCATTGTGAGCCTTATGTTTATGGTTTGTCCCTTTAATAGCTAGTTTTTGTCTTAATTTTTGTTATTAATTTTAATCACATTCACTAATACATTCAGTCAAAAACTAATTTTATGTAATTATAAATTATAGATTATTAAGATTCCAAATATTGAATCAATTTCTCCAAATTCAAATCATATAAGTGGTAGAAATTAATTTAAATGTTATCTCATTGACGGGATGAAAAAATATGTTTTCAAAGTAAAACTTTTCAAAGGTTTGACATGTTTTTACTTCCAATATCAATGTAAAACTGATTAACATTACCAAAATAGGGTTAATTTGATTCTAATTTATTATGTTAAACCTTATAACTAATTAAAAATATATTTAATCATTATATATTATTTATATTCAAAAGAAGTTTTGAATTTAAATTCAGTATTTTCACTATTAATCTAAAAATGTTGATTTTCAAAACAAATACCAAAAATTCACCCTATGAAAATTTTAGAAATATAATTTAAAAAATTTTCTTTATTTTATCAAATATATTATATAATACGCATTAAAAATACATTTATTATTGTTCACATAAGGACAAAAAAGAAGCTCATTTGAGAAAATGGTATTTTCAAACATATAAAGACTCTACAAAAAATTACATGTGTTATTATAAATATGTTTTCTTATTATAAAAAACTATAAGTAATATTTAAAAATTAGTTATTATTTTTGGTATTACTATGTTTACCGGCAGGGGTATAACTATCTCACTAAAATAGTTACAAATAATGTTTTTTTTTGTAGAAACATAGTGTTGTGTATATCGTAAGCATAACATGGTGTAGTTTAAAATAACGTCTAATTTATTTTAGTTTTAAATGAAGGAAATAAATTAAAATTAATTAATTTGATAAAAATGTTTCATAAGAACTCATACAATTACAATAACATTTAAGTATTTGATGAATGTATTCCTTAGAATTGAACTCGGTCTCTTTGTGGTAGTCTTTATTGATGATATTACTATATAGTCATAGATCAAGGAAGAGCATGGTGGCCACTTTAGACTTATATTAATGACCATAAATAGGGATAAACCATATTAATTCTTTTCTATGTGTGAATTTTGACTGAATTTTTTTTTTCATATTGTAGTAATATAATCTCAAGAGAGAGCATACCAATATATTCATTAAAGATGGAAGCTATTGATAGATAGACCAGACCAACCACCATTACTAAGATCCATAGTTTTCTTGTTTTATTTGTAAATTATAAAAGGTTTTTGGAGAAATTCTCCCAAAAATATGATAATGTCCCAATATTAATGTACATAGATATTACATTATTTTCTCATAATATTTCATACATTACACAAAAAAACAGAAAATTACAACATTAGTATAGAAAAATTAGATGCATGGAATAAAGACATCTAGTCAATATAGAGATCTAATATGTTTCACAAAATAATATTTCCTCTTATTATTCTTATCTTTAAAGTATCTTTATAACATGAGGAAATAAAACCTATCAAAAGAGTGAGATTAGATTCTCATTAATGGTAAAAAAAGGATATATAAATTACAACATACTCATAAATCATAAGTATAAAAAAATAATATTTGAAATTCATATCTTGTATATAAAATTTCATGATATCATGTCAGGGAATAAATCAGAGATGTTTATAAATAACGAAATGACATATTACATGAGAGAATAACAAAAGAAACTAAATTGTGCACACACCAAATAATATAAAATAATTTCAATATTAGTCAAGTCTAATTTCCATGACCATCATAGCATAACATTCCCTTTATTGAACTATGATCACTCCTTATTATTTCCCTATTTTACTGAATGTGTTTATTCCAATTCAATTCATCTATTATTGAAGTGAGATTAATCCAATTATAGTCTTATATTACTAAAACGAGGTCACATCCAATTTGGTCATGTATATCATATGATATATTAATCATTAACAAATGAATTGGAGGGATATATAGGCCAACCCATCATTTAACTAAAACTATACATATGTGTGACAAAGGAACCAAAATCATATAATAACCCATAAAATGAAATGTGTTTCATAAAAATTATTTCATAACATAATCGTTGAAGAGTTGAATAATTCCTAAACATAAATCAACAATAAACATAAAATATTCATATTAAAATAACTATACTTTCATCAGATAATATCCCCAATAAAATATATGTAATATCACATAGTTCTTTTATAGATAAAATATTATTTTTATAGATCACTAGAAATAATTCATGAGTTGTACATCCATTCCACTATGGAAAATGATTTTTAAATCAAAAATATTTTATAAATAATTTTTCATTGAATATATTAATTATAAAAATGTAATACTGAACTTTGAAAAACATTTTAAATGCCGATTAAATTTTTTTCCTAGAAAATGATTAAAAGTTAATATAAATATTTTAAAATAGTTTTTTAAAACACTATTTTCAATTAAAACAGGTTTCTGTCCAAAGAGAGAATAAATTTAAATGAAACACAGAATATGTTGAAAATAATTAAATTCATAAAAAAAAATAATAACAGAGTTTTCTACACATCATAAAATATTATAGGTGCATAATATAACATGTTTCTCAAAGAAGGAAAATTGTGGACAAATTCTATTACTAATTTTCATATCTTTTGATGTATAAAAATAACAAAAAAGAGATAGTGAAATGAATTTTTAAATACCCATAAATTTTTAGAATAATAATCATAAAATAATTTCAAGGATAGTATATACCACACACAAATTAAATGAGTCGTGTATAAGGAATGTGTCCCCAAAAATAAAGGTGAGGAAAAATTCATTACCATATGACATGAATTCATTCATATACATTCAAACATAATGTATAATAAATATAAGTATATTATAAATATACCACAATAACAGATTAATGTATATTAACAAATATTATTTAACTATTCCTTTATATTAATTTCTTATTAATTATTTCATGTTAAACTTATGTTTTTTCTAATAACCGCATTGTTTTTCGTTCATGTTTTGAGTAATAATCCTTGGTCCTCTTACATAGATTATGATTTACTCAACTATAGAAAGATATAAATGATATAAATATCATATATATATATATATATTCAACATATATGTATTGAAGGTGATTCAAAAATGTTATATATATCAAATAAAATACACCATTTATGGAGATGATAGGTCATACGTACACATAAACATTGTTTTTAGTTTCTTGTAATTTTAAAAGAAGGGAAAAAATATTAATTTTTTTTATTAACGAATATTTTTTATTTCATATATATCATATATATTAATGAAATTCACTCTTATTATTATATATGTGAAATATAGATGAAAAACGAATCACATCACATCATAGAAATGGTAAGTCATACATACGGATGTGAGACATTATCATTATCCAAAGGATTCAGTGGTAAAAAGATAGATGAGATATTATTAGTCAAGAAGAATTATTATTTCATTAATATAATATATAAATATTAATCTTATTATAATTACAACTCATAAAATATGGTGATGGAAAATGAACTGTATCACTACATGGAGACGGTATACCATAGGTTTCCACGTGCGATACATTAATTTCATTATCAATGAGAAAGAGGATATATAGTTTTTTGTTCATAAAAATAATAATATCTCAGAATATTTAGAACGAAGAAGTTATTATTTTATGATTTATATCATATATATATATAGGAGGTATAAAAGTGTAGAAAAAGAAAGTGAGCATTTAGAGCGATTACCTATTAGTCGGAATGACTCCTTTAGATATCCTCTGAAGGACTCTTGTATTAGACTTTTGAAATGACATAAACCTCTAAAATGTGTATTGGTATGTCGATAATATAATTTGGAAGTGTTTTTCAAGATATAAATCCCAATGTGATATGAATATGTGAGGAATGAGGTTCCCTTTTATAATTGAGTAGAGGGGAACTTTTGGTATTTCAAAAAATATTAACATATCATAAATTTAATCTCAATAAAAATACCACAAAATGTATATGGATTTAAATATCATATGAGATAATTTTTTAATATAATAAAAAAATATTTTTCGGTATGGTTAACTATTATTATAAACCTTATCATATTGATTAACCCATAACTCGTTCTTCTTTAAACGATTTTAAAAAAATCATTAATATTAAAAAATGATTTTTTTGTTATATTGTTTAAATTGTTCAGAAATATTAAATTTATAAAATTTTAGATTATATAAAAATTATTTTTTTTATTTTTTAAATATTTTTATATTTTTAAATAATTTCATAATATATTATTTTAATAAAATAACATTAGTGTCAATTAAAACACTATTCATTTTTTTGACTTGAATAAAATTTGAAAAGAAAGATGAACTATAATAAATTATTTAATACACCCCTAATAATTCATAATAACCTTAAACATTCAAGGATTACTTTAATTAATTCAAATTATATTAAATTTATTATTTTTAATATCTTTTATTTTATTTTTCCATTAGTTTAATAATTACTATATCATAATTACGTAATTATTTTTAGAAATTATCTATTAAAAAAAATATAAATAAATTATTATGATTAAATTTCATCATTTATATTTCAATAAAATATTTATAGCCGAACATATCTTGTGTAAAATTATATATTAAATATGTTATATTTCATAAAATCATCAATGTGAAAACATCAAATTTACTTTAAATAACATAATATAAATGTCATAATATGTTCCATGAGGCTCCAAATGGTCATTAATTCTCCCCATGTATGTTTATGGTCGATATATACTCAATAAAGATGATTTAGTATGGTATTTTGGTGTTTTAATGGTTCTTATCATTTTAGTTAATTTCATTTTATTTATTTCTCATCTGCTTGCACAAGCACTACATCACTGTTTCATCAAAATTAAAGGTAATTATCACATATAAACATTAATAATATATTAATATTGTTAAAATAAATAAATAAATATTAATTTAACAATTTATATTCGTTTATAACCTAATTATTGTCCACGGTTGATACATAATAGAAATTTTAGACAAAGAAAGTGAATTTTTTGTGTCTTTTGGATTGAGCTAATATTTAAGTCATTTTAGGGGAAAATATCCATTAAGAAACATAGTTTATATTTTCTTCTTAATGGTTAAATTCAATTCATCCAATAAATTGTATTCATGTGTTTGCGACATTTTATACTATTTTTGAATTTATTTTTAAACTAAATTACCCATGGTACCATTAACTGTGGTTACAAAATGCACTTTGGTTACAATTAATATTAGAAAAAAATAAAAGGGACATATTCACTAAATTTAGAACTACTATATTTAAATATGGTATCATTTTTTACAAATTCAAACCATATAATTAATAGAACTCAAATTTAAATTAAACATGTAAAACAGCTTGAAATACAGTTTTTTTAAAAAATTATTTTTTAAAAACATCATATGTTTTTATAATAAACTAATTTATAGAAAAACTTTAGAAAAAATATAATTACATTACATTGAATAAAAATTAACTAATTAAAATTTTAAACTAATTAAATTTTTTTTACCCTTGCATATAATTTAAAAGAAAATACAGTTTTTTATAAAATTCAGTATTTTTACTATTCATCAAAAAATGAAACTTCTCATAAAATAATAATATTTCTCCCAATGTAATATTTTATATCATTATTCTAAAGAAGAAATTTATTTTTCAAAATATCAAATATTTATGTCTGAAAAATTATATTTTTACAAGTGCACCATCAAATGGAGAAACCCATTCATTTTTGAAAAATAAATCTTCTATTCGTGAAATTTTATTTGTTCTTATGTCTTGTTTAGAAAAAACATAAGATTAATTTATTAAATTAGGTTTAATATTTATATATTTATATATAATATAATAAAACAATTTTTTTGATTATTTATTTCTATAAAAAAACTCTTTTACATTTAAATTTATGTTCATAATAACATTTTCTTTTGTTAATTGGTAAAATAATTATAAATATCTATGTAAACCGTAATTTATTAATTTATTTAATACTATTCATACCATTCTTTATAATACTTCATTTCTAATTTAATTGTTTAAATAGATACATTAATTAAATGATGCTTCATATAAACTCCATGTTGTTTGTAATGAAAGCTTTTCCGAGGTTGGGTGTAGTGCAAGATTAAAAGGATGTAACATGTTATTAAATAAATAAATAATCATATTATTCTAAAATATATTTAATAAAAAAATTCATTGTATTACATTATACCCCTTAAATTAGCCCTTGAAATTCATATGGGTTATTAATGTATTAACACAAGAAAGTTTATTTATATAGAAACCCAAATAATAAAAACAAATGAAAAAAATTCATTATAAAAATGTAATGTTTGAAAATTGATGGTTACACTAAAGTAAATCATAATTAGATTTCCACATAGGATAATATAGTTGTAAAGTGAAATCGTGGACATGGAAGAGAAATATAACTACAATGATCTGATAGAGTGTGATAGAGAAAAAATACATAAATTTGCAATGATTTAAGGGATCATTTTATTAATTGGAATAGAATGTATTGAGATAACATTTTTTGGTTTCAATATCCCATCACTATATTTAATTAATTTTTAGGATAAGAAATATTTACTTTATTTCATTGCACTTTATAAGAACAATCTCATTATACCTTGTGAATTTACCAATTACCACTATATATATTATTCCAATAAATGATGGTGAATTTATCATTCCTAATGAATTTGGAGATTAGTAGATCCATAAATAGAATGATAAGAAATTCCATCCAAATTTGGTTAACATATCAACACATATTATCTATTGTGATTAAATTTTTATATGTAGAGATAATACCTTAATCTCTAAAACAACATACAGTTTTCAACATAAACAATTTCATAAATGTTTACCCTTATGATCCTGAAAAAAGATTAAAATAAAAAATGTTCATGTAATGTAACTAAATTTTTCTTTAATATGCAAAAAACTTTACACATCTCTTAATTGTCACACAAACCAATCCTGTGAATATTATTATCCTATATTCTTATTAAATACCGTAATAACTTGAATTACCATAAAACCATAGAGAAAACATGAATACATTCAATAATTCACTCTTTAATCATAACATAAACCAAAATTTCTATAAAATGTATGTTTCATACTTTTTATCACAATCAAATATCTATTTATTTAAATATCCCAACATCATTCACAAATTAATTGTTTTCTTCCCTTAATCTCGTGTTCATTAAATATATCACAAAACCATATCAATCACATTTTCTGGATACTATTTAAATCAATATATTATTTCATATAAATAAAAAAACACATGTATACCAATAAATACATGTTTCACTATTCTATAACAATATAAACATTTTCTTTAATTCCATTACATGCACACTAAATCATTAAACCACTTTGTTGTCATTCTCCACATCGCTAGTAGTGATCAAATTTTATTTCCATTTTCAATTTTCATTAAGAGGTTGCTGAAGTTGTTAATTATCAATAACCCATGGATTTGGGAAATGATTAGAACAATTCCCTTTCTCACTACAATAGAGTTTAGGTGTGGGTGGGGAATTCCGAATAACCTTCTCTCAATTTCTTTCATTAGCCATATTTTTTACACCACTTCCGTAGTCAGTTGCCTCATGACCTCCTTTCCCAAAATTAAAACACTCACTAGTCCTATTAATATTGTTTTCCTTATAATTATTTCACAAACATTGAGAATAATTATAATATTATCTCTTTTTCTCTATGGTTTTTTTATTTTACTTTTAACTACACTTTTCCCTTATTATAAAAATCATAATATTGATGGGTGAATCCAATATCTATTTCAACCGTGAGGGAACATAACATGATTTCGGCATAGATACTGAAGATACTTGTGGCTAATTCCATTCAAAGATGTGTTTTTATGCCACAAAAGAATAAGTAAACCTTAATCTCAGGTTGAATGATAATGCCAAATGGGTACCTTGTATGTCCTGAACAGTTTTTCCTCATAGGTACCAATATATTCACCATAAGATTCTTGAATCTCAATAAATTCCTTCTAAATATATATATATATATAGAATAATAGGTATGTAATTACATTAAAAATCCTATTAAAATTATCTCATTCCATAGATTTAAATTATTCTTGTCCCCTCATGTTCTTAATAGGATTCCACCACTGATCGATATAAGCATCTAAATGATGAACAACCCAAATTTCTTTTTCATGTTGCAAACACTAATAAATGTAAATTTTCCTTTTTGGTGTACTGATCAATTTTTTCAACGCTAATTAAATCAGAAGACCCACTAATAGAAGGTAGATGTTTCCTCATGAATGACTAAATAGAAATTTGTTCTCTCCACTGTTCATTTGGATATCCATCTTGATTCATAGCTTGTGTGAGTGTATCAAAAAATTCAATATTTCTCTTTCCATATCATTTTTTGGTCAGGATGAAAATCATTTCATATCCCATTGAAATCATCATTAATACCATTGTTTTGGGTTCAATCAATTGACGAAAACTAAATATTATAGTTTGAGAATAACTAATCATAATGGTTGAACCACTTATTCAAGGTAATTTATATATAATATTTTAATCCATGACACCAATGGTTTAATCCTAGGTTATTCATGACTATTAAAAAACCAATTTTATTTTAACTTATACTTAGATATATCCTTAGAGGAATCCACAAAAATATTCTTATCATTATATCTAGGTATCAAACTTTTTTTTACATACTAGTTCCAAAAGGATTACTAAACCTTTTCATTGATACCAACTATAACGACCTAAGCCTAACATATATCAAAATTACAACATTTTTATAGAACATTCCATAAATTACAAAAAAGAGTCTTTTACAAAGACAGTATTAGATTAGAGCCTTTGGAAGCATGAAACACAATATTCTATTATGGTGATAGATATTAAATGTTTATCATTATGGTAATACCCTTTAGTATTCCCATATATTTCCTATAATTAAAACATGGGAAAAAGAAACACATGAAAATGGTGATATTAGATATACTGTAAGGCAAAACAAATAAGATATCAATCAGAACATAATCATAAAGCATAATTTCATAATTTTTATTGAAAATAATGCAGTGTAAATAATGATTATGATAACATGTTCAGGAATATATCACTCAATTTCATAAATAATCAAAGAACATATTCCATGATTTCATAACATAGGATATGAAATTGTAGAATAAACATAATCATAGGAAATTATTTCCATTTTAGTTAAGGATTATTTCCAAGACCATCCTTAAAGACAAATTACAATATAGAACTGATTTTAAACATCTTTTGGCTATTTCTTACTGAATCGAGATTACTCGTGTTTCTATCCTATATTCCTGAGCCAAGATTACTCCCATTCAAGTCATGTATTACTAGACATATGTCACCAACCATTTAATTCATGTATATTTAAAGAGATATATAAATAATTACCTAATTAATTTGAGGGAGATATATGTACCACATGCTGTATAATTAAAACCATACATTTGTGACCCACAAGAACATAAATAATATCATAACCCATAAAAATAAATGAGTTTCACAAAACATTCATCATAACATAGCTCATAGAAAGGAAACATAGTTCATAAACATGAATCCATTGTAATCATAAACTATTATGAGAAATAAAAATAATTGTTTCTTTAGATAATATTCATAGTAAATCAAAATTAATATAGAATAATGTTATCATAGTTGGGAAATAATTTTTAATGATCACTTGAAATGATTCTGGAGGAAAATATCGTTTCATTTAGTAAAAAATATTTTTCTGATAATAAAATGATTATCAATACATTTTTATTTAATTTTTCATTAAGAATATTTATATGAATCTTTAAAAACCATTTTTAACATCTTTTAAATCCCTTTTCATTGAAAATGAATAAAATATCATAAAAAACTTGTTTTCATTTTTTAAGAAATATTATTTTAAAGGAACATTTGTTTCTAATCAAAGTGAGAAAAAAATTACATGAAAATTATAATATCATGAAAAATTATACTCATGACATAACATGTAAAACTAATATATATAAAACTTGTAAAATAGTACAAGTTCATAACACAACATGTGTCTCAATGAACCAAAATGGAGACAAAATTCAGTTACAGATTTTGTGACTTTTGAGCCATAAGACCCATGAAAAATAGATCATAAAATTAATATTTAAATATAATAAATGTTTCATAATATGTCTCATAAATTATATTCATTTATATTATATACACAAAAAAAAATAATATATTAGTGTATAAAGAACAAGTCCAACATAAATAAAACTGAGAAAACAAATACCTTGCCTTAAGTTTGGACATCCTTCAAATACGTTAAAACCTATTTTATAATACATATATGTTCATTATAAGTCTAAAAAATAACCATATTCAATCATATATTACCATATATGATTTATTTAGGAATTTATATTAGCCTATTAGAAACAATTTCATGTTAAAGTTGTGTTTTTGGTAATAACCAATTTTTTTCTTTCATGTTTTGAATTGTCATCCTGGGACCTCAGACATAGATCAGGATTTTATCATATCAAAACTGATATCCATGATATAAATATCACATATATATATATTATTAATTTATTAATGGAGATTCATAAAATTTTGAGATGGAAAATAAAATACACTCTTTATTGATATGGTAGCTGGTATGTATGCACAAATTTTATTTTCTTATTAACAAAAGCAATTTATCTAATATATTATCATTATAGAATATTATATATATATATAAAATATATATTCATAAAATTCATCATGATTACAATCAATGTGAAATATGAATGAAAAATAATTCACATCACATCTCAGAGATAGTAAGCCAACTGTATGCACGAGCGACACTATCATTCCCCAAAGGATTAGGTGGTATAGTGGTAGATGTTATATTATCATTAAAAGAGTATTATATTTCATAAATTAAATATATAAATATGAAACTCATCATAATTAAAACCCAAAAATTATGGTGATGTAAAATTAATTTTAATGTTTTGGGAAGATGGTAAGTCGTCCCTATGCACGTGCAATACTTGTATTTATTGTTTGATGGGAATATGGATGTTTAGTGATGTGTTTATAATCGCAATAAAAATTATTAATATTTAGTATTATGAAGTTATTATTTTATTATATATATCAAAGCTTTAGTTGATGTATAAAAGAGTAGAAATGAGAGTGATCCGTTATACTGATTATCTCTTCTTCAAAACATATCAATAATATCTCCTCAAAAATGACACTATTGTTGGTATGTTGGGAAAACCACAACCTAAATAATGTTTCTAGGGATGTTTATAATGGATTTTATGATGCCCAGACCTCCGGTAGCCCAGATACATTTCTATGATTATGGTGTGTAATTTATTTCGTACAAATGAAACAAATAAGTTACACATCATAACACATCAGGAGTAACTTTCTAGTTTAGATCCTGGAGAATCAGAGACAAAAACTTTGCTTCTTTATCGCTGATCTAAGAACAAAAATCCAAGACTTGGAAAGGCTCTATCAACCTGTAAAAATTTAACAAAAACGTAGGGTGAGCATTGAAATACTCAGTAAGGGGTTTTTGAAAATACATAAATACAACCTTTGAAAACTACTTTGAAAATACTTTTCCATACTTAAAATGTTTTCTTGAAGGAAAAACTTTAAGACAAAACAAAAGTCAATGTAACGTAGTTAAAGCACTTCATACTTACACACTAGAACACTTAGCCGGAACCCACTTAATTGGAATGATAGGCATGCTAATAAAATGACCTGGGTTATACTAATTAAAGTGTCCATAAACAAGAAAGGTGTGCATGAAAAACAAGGTGTAAACATCATCAGAGTCGCGCACAAGCGCATTATCTAAAAAAACACATAATGACATGATAAATGTAATGAAACATTTGAAATAAAATTCTGGAAAAGAAAACTAGTCATGCATCAACATTGTCACATCACATGTCTTGTTTTTTTTAAAACTTATACTCATAGGTAAAGGTTATATAACCAAGGATATTCCTCTAGTTGGAGTAATCCCTTGGTTGGTCATAAACTAAGAAATTTATGCTGAAGGACTCATGGTCTCTGTTTCAAGGCCTTGTTCCATGACCTAGGGGTAACAACCCAATCTGACTGTCTAGAGAACTATCGATGCATCGAGGAGCTTACTTTTACCGGTCTCCAACCCGGAGGGCTTACTTTAACCAGTCCCCAACCTGAAGGGTTTTCTTTTTACCAGACCCCATCATGGTAGTCCCATTCATTTCTCACATGTTGATAAGTTCAGATATTCAAGGTGTCTCATACCACTTTGAATATTTAATTTTCATTTCATATTACCTAAGGTATCCCATACTACTTTGGGTAATACCATTTTTATTTATCATTACCCAAGGTGTCCCATACGACTTTGGCTAATTTATTTCTTAGTTCCTTATCATGTTGAGTCATATGCATGAATAATATGAATAAGGTAAAAATTATATAATTGGTTTACAAATACATGATACAAAATATAAAATTGAAAATATTGAATAAAAGAAGGCATGGTTCAGTAAGCATACTATGTGAAAAGAACAATTATTTAGGCACATAAAATGATAAATGTATGAGATTTTCTCCCAAGGAGTATTAAATAATGAGTCTCTAAAATTCCAATACATGGAAAAGAACTACTTGGCATTAACTATTGTTCTTCATAGGTCATTTTGCTTGAAAAAAATATCTAACCACTAATAATCACTGCGGCGAGTTTGGAATAAAAATAACAGAGGATTTCCACATGTTAACATACCCTTAAATCCCCATCCTTTTAATACAAGTATAAAACAGGCATAAGAATATCCTTTAAAAAAACATAAAACATTTCGAGGGCGACATTTTTAATTAGTCAAGTTCATTGGTGTACTCTTAGACATAATAACATAAAATAGCATAGGTAAGAACTAAAATCCAACTTGCATAAAAATATTAATAACCATTTCTTGAAACTAGGGTTTAAGATATTAATCTTAAAAGAAACTCATACATACATAGGGATATATACCCAAAGTATATATATAGGTTTTCTAATAAATTAAACATGGTTCACTTAAAATCGCAAAAACTCTAACTACTTATCACTTGTTCAGTTTAAAAAATCAAAACCTTATGGGGGTTTAAATGTTCATGAAACTAAAAATACATAAACATATAAAAACATTATTTTTAACTATAACATAATTGTACTTAAACCAAAGTCCTAGTTCGCTTCAAAAATATTCTTCTAAGATAAGTATTCATCTCTCAAAAATCAAAACCGATTTCCATTCCAATACATAACCTTATATAAATATATAGTTATATATATAAGGCATACATAAAGATCATACCTGTTAGGAATTTATTTAAAAAAAAGACCATTTCCAAAAGTATAATTCCTAATATAAAATACTTAATTATATGGAAATATTAGAAATAGATTTTGTATGGTTACCTATATATATAAGTGTATACTTAAAAACCAGAAAATACATATATATAAGTTATGTAATGGTTTTTCTTATGAGAAAAACCCTTCATAACTACCATTCTATAAATACATAAATAAATAATAATAATAATAAACAATCTCCTTGGAATCCCTTAAACTGGAGGAGGTTAAGGGGGTATAACGAAACATATATAAATCTATATGTATACGTATATATAGTGTCAAAAGGGTTATATAAACAAAACTCAAAGGAAAAAAACCCTTAAATCTTTTTAGAAAAAAGAAAAGATACCATTTTCTAAGCCATACACTATGTCTTCAAAAGAGGAGAGTCATGGTGCCTATATTGGATATATATATGTTTATATATATATACATATCGTATACCCGTGTATAGGCAGTGTGTGTGTGTTGGGTTTTCAAATAATAACGAGGTGGGGGCATCCCCTATGTTTGTATAGAAGAAGGATAACCCCCTTAGAAGCCCTCTATTTGCTTATAATTGAAACCATGGGAAGTATATACCATTAAAAATAATCCGTATATTTATATATGTATTTCAAGTATATAAAAGTTTAACGAGGAGCATGGGTAGGTTTCAAAAAAAATGCATAAGCATGGAACCGTTACAGCTTAAGGAAGGAGCTCGCCGCGGAGGGATGCTTGCTGGGTGGCTGGAGAACCGGGAGGAACCTGGGTGGCCGGAGGTGGTCTGGTGAGGTCGCGACCACCTGGAGACGCTGCAAAGTAGCAGTGGGGTGACCAGCGGCGTGGCGCCGACACTAGTGTGGTCATGCACGGGGAGCATGGTGTAGAACCAATGGTGGTTCGTGTGGTGGTGAGGCGACGGCGAGGTAGGTGTTGCGACAGTGCAGGTTGGCTCCAGAGGTCCCCGTTTACACTAAGGTTTCATGTTTCTTAAAGGAAAACGATCCAGGGGGTTAGGCCGAGCCTACGGAATCCTAGGGAGGTGGGTGCACAAGGTCAACCTAAACAGTGGCGAGGGTGGCATTTCGGGAAATCCAGAGATGGTTCGCGGGACCCCGACGCGAGGTAGAAGACGAAGAGTTTGCGGAGAAAGGAAAAAAATAATAATAAAATGACGGATGGGATCCGTCTTGGAGAAATCGGACGGACGCAGTGAAATGAGCATTTTTAAAATACATCAACGGTCGAGATCTGTTTAAGTGGGATCAGACGGAGGAGGACCGTGTATCCAGAAATGGCTTCGCCGAGAATGATCAGTGCGTTAAAAAAGCAGTTTACTTTTAAAGAAAAAAAGTACATTACATTAAAATTGAATTCACACAATTTAACAGATATTTTTAACTTAGAGATTCCAAAACTAAAAATCCCAATTTAGTTTATGTAAAAAAAAGAAAAAAATTGGTACTATTTGATATAATTTTTTCAAGATAAATATTTCATACTAAATATTTATAACTACAAGGATCTTATAACCATTAAAATTTAAAAATAAATTTATAACATACTTCACTTGTTGATTTATAAAAATTATTTTTTAAAAGACTTGTAGTTTTTCCCTAATTTAAAACACATAGCTTTAGAGATCCAATAAGATACATTTTTTTCAATTATTACATATACCCCCTTAAACATGATGTTCGACACATTTTATAATACTAAGTTTTCCACCATATAGATATCATCAAGATTTTGAAAAAAAATCAAAATAGATTCATTATCAAGAATAATATTTTATTTTAAGACACGATGAAATAATTCTAATATATATATATATATATATATATATTTACATATTAAGATATTGAAATACCATAAGATTATAAAAGTGTTATAAAGAACAAATTTTTATAAAAAGATGCACTTTATCCATTGAAACCCAACAGTCATATAACAGTCATATTCCCTTAGAGGTCCATTATAAAAACAAGGGGTATGGTGTTTAAAATTTTCAAAACACCTGACCCTTGGCAGATGGCTCTCCTCATACCACTGGTGCTGAGTGCGTGCGCGGTGGTTCTGGCTGTTATATTTTTCACAATGATGGACCCTGAAGATGACGACTATCCGATTACCCGTGTTGTGATTCTCAGTAGTCTTGTTGTGGCCTTGTTAGATCTTGTGCACGGTACTTTCAATTAGATGGGTCTAGTTGCAATGTAACTTTTAAATATATACCAGTTTACCGTATTCCCCATGTTTTATTTTGTTTCAAATTCTTTATCAGCACACAAAGAAAAAAATAAAATAAAACAAGAGACATCATTAAAAATCACAACATTGTTCACTTGGACCAGTTTATAAAACCTGGGGCTTCACATTATCCCCCTCTTAAAAATAATTGCGTCCTCGCAATTCGATCGGCGTACATACACTAACTTACTCACACAGCTTCTCTGACACCCTTGGTGATGTCCCTCTACCTCCACCACCCATGGAAGAAGTTACTATTCAACTCTATCCCCAGGGTAGAACAATGCTTGTGGGTCTCCTCTTCCCAAATACATTTTTGGAAAAGTGGATCGTGGTTAAAACCAAGCCCCCCTTTGATACAGGTGGTTTTACAGAGATGGGCACGAGTGACATCAAGCTTCACAACATCCGCTTGGATTTGGTTCCTAAATATCTCTCGAACCACTTTATATCTGAAGGATTTGATGAAAGACCCAAAATCGTAGAGCTCCCCAAGCATGCTGAAACACATAACTTGGTACATAAAGATTGGACGGAAGTCCAACTCCTTTACAGCTTCTCCGAAGGCCGTGAAGGCCAACCATTTATTATTCATGGTGAAACACAGGAAGAGTCCTTCATAGTACTTCCCTCTATTTTTATAATTCTCGAATAGTGCATCAGCCATTTGGTTATACACAACTTCCAACCATCGGAAGATTCGAAGGACATTCGAGCTTTTAGATATTTTATAGATGGTTTTTCACGTGAGTCGTAAGTTAACAAAAGGTTGGTAACTTGTTGAGCAGGATTTTTCTACAATAGTCTCTATGATCTCTGTCTGGAGAGTCAAGAGTCTAGGCATGGTTTGCTGTCTTTCCATCTGAGAAGTTTAAGAACAAACCCTAATTAGTAAAACATTATTAATGTTTTTGTGTTGTCTTAATTTTCCAGGGTTTCCTAAACCATTCCTTTGATACTAACTATGACGACCCAACCCCCAGTAGCCCGGAGCCGGTGCTATGGTTATGGTGTGTAATTTATTTCGTAGAAATGAAACAAATAAGTTACACATCATAACACATCAGGAGGAACTTTCTGGTTTAGATCCTGGAGAATCAAGGACAACAACTTTGCTTCTTTATCGCTGAGCTATGAACAAAAATCCAAGACTTGGAAAGGCTCTATCAACCTGTAAAAATTTAACAAAAATGTTGGGTGAGCATTAAAATACTTAGTAAGGGGTTTTTGAAAATACATAAATACAGCCTTTGAAAAATACATTGAAAATAATTTTCCATACTTAAAATGTTTTCTTAAAGGAAAAAATTCAAGGAAAAACAAAATTCGATGTAACACAGTTAAAGAACTTCATACTTACACACTAGAACACTTAGCTGGAACCCACTTAATAGACAAGATAAGAATTCCAATAAAAAGACATGGGTTATACTAATTAAAGTGTCTGTAAACAAGAAAGGTGTGCATGAACAACAAGGTGTAAACGTCATCAGAGTCGCGCACAAGCGCATTATCTAAAAAAACACATCATGACATGATAATTGTAATGCAACATTTGTAATAAAATTCTGGAAAAGAAAACTGGTCATGCATCAACATTGCCACATCATATGTCTTGTGTTTTTTTAAACTGATACTCATAGGCAAATGTTCTATAACCAAGGATATTCCTCTAGTCGGAGTAATCACTTGGTTGGTCATAAACTAAGAAATGTATGCTGAAGGACTCATGGTGTCTGTGTTAAGGCCTTGTGCCATGACCTAGGGGTAACAACCCAATATGACTGTCTCGAGAACTATCGATGCATCGAGGAGCTTACTTTTACCAGTCTCCAACCTGGAGGGCTTACTTTAACCAGTCCGCAACCTGGAGGGTTTTCGTTTTACCAGACCCCATCCCGGTAACCCATAAATTTCTCACATGTTGATAAGGTCAGATATTCAAGGTGTCCCATACCACATTGAATATTTAATTTTCATTTCATATTACCTAAGGTGTCCCATACCACTTTGGGTAATGCCATTTTCATTTCTCATTACCTAAGGTGTCCCATACCACTTTGGGTAATTTAGTTCTTAGTTCCTTATCATGTTGAGTCATATGCATGAATAATATGAATAAGGTAACAATTATATAATTGGTTTACAAATACATGATATGACAGATAAAATTGAAAATATGGAATAAAAGGAGGCATGATTCAGTAAGAATACTATGTGAATAGAAGAATTATTTAAGCACATAAAATGATGAATGTATGAGATTTTCTCCCAAGGAGTATTAAATAATGAGTCTGTAAAATTCCAATACATGGAAAAGAACTACTTGGCATTAACTATTGTTCTTCACAGGTCACTGTACTTGCAACAAATCTCCAACCACTAATAATCACTGCGGAGAGTTTTGTATAAAAATAATAGAGGATTTCTATATATTAACATACCCTTAAATCCCCATCCTTTTAATACAAGTATAAAACATGCATAAGCATATCCTTTAAAAAAACATAAAACATTTCAAGGGTGAAAATTTTAATTAGTCAAGTTCATTGGTGTACTATTAGACATAAAAACATAAAACAACATAGACAATCACTAAAATCCTACATACATAAAAATATTAATAACCATTTCTTGAAACTAGGGTTTCAGATATTAATCTTAAAAGAAACACATACATACATAGGGATATATACCCAAAGTATATATAATGGTTTTCTCATAAATTAAACATGGTTCACTTAAAATCAAAAAACCTCTAACTACTTATCACTTATTCAGTTTCAAAAATCAAAACCTAATGGGGGTTTAAATGTTCATGAAACTTGAAATACATAAACATATAAAATCTTTGTTTTTAACTATAACATAATTGTACTTAAACCAAAGTCCAAGTTCACATAAAAAATATTCTTCTAAGATAAGTATTCATCTCTTAAAAATAAGAACCGATTTCCATTCCAATTAATAACCTTATATAAATATATAGTTATATATATAAGTCACACATAAAGATCATACCTGTTAGGAATTTATCTTAAAAAAAGACCATTTCCAAAAGTATAATTCCTAATATAAAATACAGAATTATATGGAAATTTTAGAAATAGATTTTGTATGGTTACCTATATATATAAGTGTATACTTAAACACCTAAATATATATAAATATATATGTTATGTAATTGTTTTTCTTACGAGAAAAACCCTTCATAACTACCCTTATATAAATACTTAAATAAATAATAATAATAAACAATCTCCTTGGAATCCCTTAAACTGGAAGAGGTTAAGGGGGTATACCTAAACATATATAAATCTATATGTATACGTATATATTGTATCAAAAGGGTTATATAAACAAAACTCAAAGGAATGAAAACCCATAAATCTTTTTAGAAAAATGAAAAGATACCATTTTCTAATCCATACACCATGTCTTCAAAAGAGGAGAGTCATGGTGCCTATATTGAATATATATAAGTTTATATATATATACATATCGTATACCTGTGTATAGGCAGTGTGTGTGGGTGTGTTGTGTTTTCAAATAATAAGGAGGTGGGGGCATCCCCTATGTTTGTAGACATGAAGGTAAACCCCCTTAGAAGCCCTATGTTTGCTTAGAATGGAATGCATAGGAAGTATATACCTATAAAAATAATCCATATATATATGTATTTCAAGTATATATAAGTGTAACTAGGAGCATGGGTCGGTTTTTAAAAAAACTCATAAGCATATAACCCTTACAGCTTAAGGAAGGATCTCTGCGTGGAGGGATGCTCGCTGGGTGGCTGGAGAACCGGGAGGAACCTGGGTGGCCGGAGGTGGTCCGGTGAGGTCACGACCACCTGGAGATGGTGAAAGGTAGCAGCGGGGTTACCAGCGACGTGGCGCCGACACTGGTGTGGTCGTGCATGGGGAGTGTGGTGCGGAACCGATGGTGACTCATGTGGCGGTGAGGCGATGTCGAGGTAGGTGTCGCGGCGGCGCAGGTTGGCTCCAGAGGTCCCCATTTACACTGAGGTTTCATGGTTCTTAAAGGAAAACAATCCAAGAGGGTTAGGCCGATCCTACGACGTCCTAGGGAGGTGGGTGTGCAAGGTCAAGCTAAACAGTGGCGAGGGTGGCGTCTCGGGAAATCCAGAGCTGGTTCGCGGGACCCCGACACGAGGTAGAAGACGACGAGTTTGCGGAGAAAGAAAAAATAAATAAATAATAAAACGACGGATGGGATCCGTCTTGGAGAAATCGGACGGATGCGGTGAAACGAGCGTTTTTAAAATACATCAACAACTGGGATCTGTGTAGGTGAGATCGGACGGAGGACGACCATGCGGCCAGCAACGGCTTCTCCGAGAAGGATCAGTACATTAAAAAAAAACAGTTTACTTATAAAGAAAAAAAGTATATTACATTAAAATTGAATTCATACAATTTAACAGAAAATTTTAACTTAGAGATTCCAAAACTAAAAATCCCAATTTAGTTTATGTAAAAAAAGAAAAAAAATCGGTACTATTTGATATAATTTATTTATTTTTTAAGGTAAATATTTCATACTAAACATTTATAACTACAAGGATCTTATAACCATTAAAATTTAAAAATCAATTTATAACATACTTCACTTGTTGATTTATAAAAATTATTTTTTAAAAGACATGTAGTTTATACCAAATTTAAAACACATAGTTTTAGAGATCCAATAAGATACATTTTTTTCAATTATTATAGATACCCCTTTAAACATGATGTTCGCCAAATTTTAAAATACTATGTTTTCCACCATATAGATATCATCAAGATTTTGAAAAAAAAATTAAAATCGATTCATTTTCAAGAATAATATTTTATTTTAATACTTGACGAAATAATTCTAATATATATATATATATACATATTAAGATATTGAGATACCATAAGATTATAAATGCGTTATAAAGAACAAATTTTTATAAAAAGATGCACTTTATCCATTGAAACCCAACGGTCATATCACGGTCATATTCCCTTAGAGGTCCATTATAAAAACAAGGGGTAGGGTGTTTTACATTTTCAAAACACCTGAACCTTGGCGGATGGCTCTCCTCATACCACTGGTGCTGAGTGCGTGCGCGGTGGTTCTGGCTGTTATATTTTTCACACTGATGGACCCTGAAGACGACGACTATCCGATTACCCGCATTGTGATTCTCAGTAGTCTTGATGTGGCTGTGTTAGGTCTTGTGTACGGTACTTTCAATTAGATGGGTCTTGTTGTAATGTAACTTTTAAATATATACCAGTTTACTGTATTCCTCATGTTTTATTTCGTTTCAAATTCTGTATCATCACACAAAGCACAAAATAAAATAAAACAAGAGACATCATTAAAAAGAACAACATTGTTCACTTGGACCAGTTTATAAAACCTGGGGTGTCACAGATTTATTCAGAGTTTTTGTGATCAATAAGGTTCAATGTGATATGATTAAGTGCGGTAGTTTGTTCCCTTTAGTAATTTAAGTGATGTGTTCTTTTGGAATTTCAAAAAATATTAATTTCTAATAATTTCAATGTCAATTAAAATTATATTAGAAGTATATAAATTAGAATATAATATTATATAATGTAGTGAAAAACTGAATTGAATTTTTTTAGAGAAGTTTTAGTGTTATTATAAACCATATCATTTTGATTTACACTTAGTTAACCCATTTTACTTTTAACATTAGTACCAATTTATTTAATATTATAACATTGTATGTTTTTAATTATATTGTGTCAATTTTCCATAAATAATTTATTTATGAATCTTTAGAAACATATCATAGTAAACTTGTATTGTTAATTTTTTTTTAATTTTTAAATAATTTCATTAAATATCATTTTTAAAAAATATCATTAATGTCAATTTTGGAACTATTCATTATTTTGAAATTAATAAAATGTAAAAAAATGTTAAACTGAAAAAAAATATTTAACATACCCCAAATTTATAATATTCATTTATAATTTTCTTGTATCACCTTATTTATTATTATATTTTTAATTTCATTTATTTGATCTTTCAATTACACGAATAATTACTCTATCATAATTGTTTAATTATTTTAGGTAACTATTTATTCTCAAAATAATATAAATAATTAATATTACTAAAATAGGTCACTTATTTCACTATATAATAATTATATATAAATAAAAGTTTTTAAGACACTATAATAAATATGTTATTGTTATTGAAACATGAATGTGGCAACATTGACTTTACATTAAATAATGTTTTTAAATGTCATAATCATTTCCTTGTAGCTCTAAAGAGTCATTAATTATAGAAAATTATGTTTATGGTCTAAATATAGTCACCCAAATTGAATTATCCATTTTTTAATTTTAATTGTTTTTACTATTTAAAATAAAAACCATTAATTTAATTTTTGATCTAATTACAACGACACTACATGGGTGTTTCATAGGAATTAAAGGTAATTATTTCTAATAATTTTTTTTTAAATAAATTAATATCATGAAACTAAAAAATTAAATATTAATATAATGTTTTATAATCATTGAATTCCTAATTTTTTTAATATCTGGAGTCATAAGAGACATTTAAATCTACTTCGAACCATAACACATTATTATTGAACACTTCTCCATGAATATTTTGAAGTTATTTTCATGGTGAAGTGTTCACTAAACTACATAATTCAATAATAATGTGTTATGGTTCGAATTAGATCCATCCAATAAAAAGTGGCATGTGTTAGAGTCATTTTATAGTCTTTATTGTTTTGTTTTTAACTTAAATGACATAATTTATCCTCAATCATGGTAATTTTTTTTACCATTGTTACTATTCATATTGGACATAAATAAAGGGGACCAATTCACTAAATATTTACATTATAAATCGAAAATTTTAATCTATTTTTCAAAATTCCAAACACCTATGTTTAATAATTTAAATTAAAATAATGTTGGAAAAATGCCTTGAAATTTTGTTTTTAAACAAAATTCCCTTTTTAAAACATTTAATATTTTTAGAAAAAATTCATATAAAAAATAATTTAAAAATAATTTAATTATTTTAAATTATAATTAAAAAATTAATATTTAAAACTAATAAAAACATAACATGTTGTTTTATAGACATCATAAGAAAATACAATTTTCAATAAAAATCTGCATTTCTACTATTCATCAATACAACAAATTTATCTAATAAATATCAACACATCACCATAGGTAAATAATGATATCCGAATTAAAAATAATAATTTTATTTTCTATAATAGAATGTATAAATGTGTCAAAACTATAATTTTAATAGGTGCACCCTCAAAGGGTGATAAAACCGCATTTTTGAAAAAAAAACTTCTTTTATGAATAAAATTGTATTTGTTTTCTTATATCATGTATAGAAAAAGCAAAGGTAAATGATAAAAATTATATTTAATATATTATTCATCTATTTTATTAATAAAATATAATTATAGTTATTTGTTTATTTACTGATTTAAAACACACTTCTTCTCATTCTGATAGTTTTTTCTAAAAAGAAATCCATTTATTATTTAGTCAACGTATTATATATACATGTGTAAACTATAATTTCATAATTTAGTTAATCCTGTTCATACCATCCATTATAATTGATGGGATATAATTTTCATATTTAAATAATTACAATAACATAATTATGTTTTGTAGAAACTAATTATTGCGTGTAACATAATACAAGACAATTTTTCATGTCGTGATAGATTACCATAGAGTAGAATGACATTCAATTTATTAAAGGGACCTATTATTTAAAATATTATTTGATAAAAAATAAAGGGAAAATAAATATCAAATACCTTATCAAAGTAAACTCGAAACTGATCCCATTTCCTCTAGATAGATTAATGTGAAGAAATATTGATAGAACTGAAGAGAAGGGTAGTCCTAACACCGATGCTTAAATTAAACAGTAGTAAATATGATTTTTAATCTATAGAGATGTATCCAATAGTGTATTGAGATTTTTTCTTATGAATAATGAAATGGTTATCGACTATGCCTCTCGACAGGTGAATATTAAGTAGAAAACTTACCAAACTCATGATTTGCAATTAGTAAAAGTAATTTTTTAATTAAAGATATAAATGGATTATATTTATGTTTAAAATTGTGTTATATATACCCATCATTAAATTATTAAATATATATTCATAAAAATTATTTTAAAATTAATTATATATTTTTATTAGTTATAATAATTGATTATGATTTCTTAATACATTTACACCCTAAGAAAGTGAACATGTTGGCTGATGCTATGAGTAAAAAGGATCGTGATAGATTATCTATGTTGAAGGATCCAATATTTTTGGATTTTTAGATGATGGAACTGGAAAAATATGATGAAAGGAATAAATCATATCTTGATCTATTTAATGTAAAAACCTTTATCCATGTAAATATTAAAGCGGTGTAGAAGGAAGATTTAGAGTTTCAAAATATGGATAATAATTATTTAAATATTGAACTTGATCAGGATGGAATGATATGGTTTAAGAACCCTGTATGTCTTCCATCTATAAAATATTTTAAGATTGTGATACTGGAATAAACTAATAGTTCATCATTCTATATTCATCTTGGAAGTATGAAGATGTATATGGAGTTGAAATTATACTTTCGGTGGAATGGAATAAAGAGGGATATCTATGAATTGGTATCTTAGTTCTTTGTATTCATGCAAGTTATAGATGAAAGAAATGTGTAAGTGTGTGTTGCATGAATTTGGTTTACCAAAATGGAAATGGGAGAATATCACTTTGTATTTTAAAATTATAATCCTCCAAATATCTAAAATGATTAGTTCTATATGGGAGGTAGTTGATCTTCATGCTAAGTAGACACACATAATTACTATCACAGAAGGGTTTTATACAGAAAAACATACATGGATATAAATTAAGGATGTGGTAAGGATTCAAGGATTACCACATTCCATTGAATCTGGTCTGGATCTAAGGATTAACATAATGGTCTCAATAATTTTTCAGAAAGATCATGATATATAATTAAGATGAAACACTTCTTATCATACATAGTTGGATGGTTAGTATGAAATATAAATTGAAACCCTAGATATTTTTTGAGACCATTTCTTTGGATTCCCATGGTTGTTGGGATCAATAACTTCATTTAGTTAAGTTTTCATACCACAATAAAATTAACTCAATAATTATGTTATCTCATAATGAATACCTATATGTAAAGAAATTTAGTTCTCCCATATGTTAGGTGGTGTTGGAGAATGAAAGAAAATGGGACATAGATCACTAAAGAAATTTCAATGATGTTTTGATCCATTCATAAGCATATAATGAAAGCTCTAAATTAGTATAAAAGTAAATATAATGACCATCTAGTTGATCATGAATTTAGAGTTTGAGAGTTGGTGATTCAAATAATATCACCATGGAAAAAGGATATGAGATTCATTATGAAATGAAAACTTTTCCCTTGGTATATTGATATATTTGAAATTCTTTATCATATAGGGATGCTAGTCTATCACTTGGAACTTCCCCAAACTTCTTCTCAATTCTAGAATGTGTTATACATAACTATCCTAAGGGAGTACATACCCAACCCTTTCACATGTGTTTAACTCATTTGTAATACCACTAGAGAAGGATATTTTTTTATGGAACAACTTGTTGAAATTCTAGATCGTACATAGAAATTTCCATGAAAGAAGACCACTCACATGGTTTTTTAAGGAAAATCAATAGTTAGTGGAATCTACATGGTAACTTGATGATATGATTTGAAAAAGTATCTCAATTGTTATATATAAAAATTATTAATTTTGTTAGAGAAATTCATTTTAAGGGGTGTAGAATGTAACAACTATAGTATTTACAAAGAATTTTTTTTTGAATATATAAATTTTATTAAATATATTGTGTTTCACGCTACACCATGTTAAACCTCCACTATTTTATACAAAAAGTTAATTTTTCATTACATGCTACTCGTTGATAATATTTTTATACATGAAATACTGACATGTACTGCGTTATATGCATAAATGAGTTTCTATGAAACAAAATATTATTAATATATTTATTTATATGATATAGTTACAACATAGCTAGAAAAAATAGTAATATGAATTGTAATAACTACATTTTAATTATTATTTATAATAGTTTTATATAAATAAAATATATTGATAAAAAAGAATTTAATTTTTGGTAAAGTCATTATTTGTTTGAAAATAACATTTTCTCAAATGAAATTATTTTTGTATCCTATTATAAATAATGATATAAATAATTTTAAATAATATATAAAACTGAATTTAAATAAATAATCTTATTGTTTTTAATTCTAAACTTCCTAAATTATCATGGGGTGATTTTTTTGGTTTTTTCCTAAAAATATCTTTTGTAGATGAATAGTGAAAATACTGAATTTTAATTCTAATATTCTCTTTTTCTACGTTAATTATATTGTTAAATTATATTTTAATTTTGTTTTATTGTTTTTTGTTTAATTCAATATCATTTAATATGTTTTAGTTCATTAGATTCAGTTTCAAATATAAATTGTAAATAAAAACATTTCAAACATTTAAACATTTTATCCTAAAATTCTTTAGGTTATGACACATCTATAAGATTAATTGGAAATTAATTTCTTACACATCATTGATTAATATTTATAAAAATGGATTCCATATGTGGAATCATAATATATTATAACATCTTTTCAATCAAAAGTGTTTTTTTAAATAATAGTGACTGTAATTAAAATTTATTACATCGTTTTGGATATAAACAAGATTACATTATGGATATGTTTTAATAATGTGCCTAAATAACCTGGAAACAAGATCAGAATCCATTTTTGAGAATTTTTTTTACCAATTATCCACTTGGTTATAATATGAGAATTATTTTAGGCACATGATGTAAGATGGACCCCTCAATAGTTTTACCATTTAATATTTAAAAGAATGCTACACATTCTTAACTATTATATGGCCCTCACCCCCTCACTTATTTAAACATAAAAATCTAGTTTATCATTGAAAATATATACTAAACAATCCTTCAGAAATCCAAAAACTATTATTAAAAACATCTCATTGATAAAAAATCCATAAAAGGAAACCTTTTGGTCAGAACCAAGAGGAGTTAACAAAAGATGAGGTGACATCATTTCCCAAGATCTTTTTTTTGTTTCTATTATCCACCCCCTAAAATTTTCTTATAACAAGATTATATAATAACCAAAGTCTCCTAAATATTCTGTTATTTTTTATTTTTTGATTTTGAAGTTGATATACAAATACATCCATCAAATGGGAATCAAACTTATTGTTCATCTGTACGACTAACTATTACCTCACAAAACAATGTTCTTCTTTATTCCTTAACCCCAAATCAAGGTTTGTAATTATGATGGAAATATAGTTTTTAGATATTAGATATTATATTTATGATGTATTTATTCATACATAAAATTAATATGACACATACTAGTATTTTTTTTATTTTTTTAAAAAATATGATAACAGTTTTTGTGGATGTCTGGACTATTGGATCCTCAATGCGATGTTATTCTTTCACACATTACATAGAATATAGTAAGGATCATTATAAAAAAATTATATGAAAAATGAAACTTAATAATTCTAATGGAATGATATTATATATATAGACATATTTATTTAATTTTCATTCATTATATCCAAATGATAATAATATCGAAACAACATTCTTGTTTACGTACAACCTACCGTCTCAATGAACGATGTATCTAAAATTAAATTTTTACCATTTTTATTGTATTAAAAATATTTATATAACAAATATATATTATATTTATATAATTTTTTTACACTCTATATATACTTAAATCATTATCTAAGTAATAGGATCACGAATAAGAAGCTAGAACATATATGAAAAACAAAGAGGATATTACCCAAAATATAACATTAACATGGAATTATTAATAAATGGGTAATTTAAGGTCATCATAAAATCATATGTGGTATTATATATAATAATATGGATCTTGGTAAGATTTATATTAAACTTATATTTATTATACATGTGTTTTTAATTAGTATGATGAGACTCAAGATATATGTTATGGAGATTTCTCCTCTAAATTTTATTTTTCTGAGAATTATTAATTATTCAACACTCATTTCATTTATATAAAATATTTACATACCATGAACTTATTATATGATAATTATTCATATAATCATGTGTATTTACACATCTATTTAATTATATTTATTTTACATGGTTTTGTGATTCAAAAGATTCCAAAGCAGTATGTATGTTTTCTCTCAATTTTTCTTCTTGGAGACACGTGTTTTTTATCAAACTATATTAATTTTCAAGGTGTATATACTACCATTTGATATTTTATATCATGAATCTCATTATATTGATTATATTTTATGTATCATTAAATTTCATTTTATAAAATTATGAGTATGATTCAAACTTAAAAAGTGTAAATAGTATAATTTAACAATCTCATGGTTTATGAGGATTATTTATGATTATGCATCTATTGATAAAATATTATGTTAAATATCAAACACAATCAGGAATTTACTTATAATCTAGATATTAGTATAATTTTTTTACAATATTTTTTACTTTATATAATCAAAAATTATTTTTATGAAAATATCACTTCATTTTTCGTTTTGGTCAAAAATATATTTTATTCATAAATGAATGTTTTCATAAATGTTTTAAAAAACATTTTTAAAATGATATTTTTTGATAATTTTGAAGGAAATGTTATTTAAAAAAAAATTTCATGGTATTCAAATATTTGTTTATATGATTTCAAATATACTTTCAAATAAAAAAGTTTTCAAAAAAAATTTAGGTTTTAAAAATTTATTTTTATTTATAACATGATATTTTTCACATGAAATTTATAAGAATGATATTTTCAAATTATTTTACATTTATTTTGAGATTTTTTGTTGTTACCCATGCCTTTATAGGAAATGATCCGAATGTTACATTCATATGCTTTGTTTAAATAGTTTATGTTCTATTGGTGTGTTTTTTATAAAATTCATTTTACATTCAGAAGTTTTATGCTAATGAAAAATATTTCATTTCATAGGTTAGGATTTTATGAAATGATAATGAAACGAGTCACTTTTCAAAAATTTATGATATGATGATATTTTTATTATACCCATTTCATTTCATGGGTTATGATATTATTTCTATGATCAAGTGGAACCCATATATATGATTTAATAACGATATGGGTGGGACATATATATTTTTCCAATGCATTTGATAAAGAGTTATATCTCATTAGATGATGATGGCTAGAACATGTAGTGAACTCAGTTTAGTAAAGGGCCATTTCTTCTATGATAGTCTTGAGGGTGAGCTTTGACTACTATAATAGTCATGGGAGAGAACCATTACTACCAAAATGGAATGGGTAGTGAACCTATAATACAAATATGGTCTTGAAAAAAACTTACTATGGAAATTCTTTTATAAAATTATGTGCCATCCACAATTCAATGTCTTATTCCTATGTTATAATTTAATGGATTGTTATCTTTATTACCTTATGATTCACGTTTAATAAAAATCAAATTTATTTTCCATGATTCATGTTTATTTTCATTGATATACTGGATATGACCATATAATTCCATGATTACATTATCTTACACTTATACTTATGTTTATTCATATATATCTCCATTATTTACCATTCCTACAAATTTGAGATCACCCACTTTTATTTAACCTTTCCCGAGGATATGAAGATATTGAATATTTATTATGTTTCTGATAAGTATGATAGTCTTGGAAAACTTAGTGGGAGATAATGTAGTTAACTTATGTACTATTGTTTATGTTTCAATGT
This sequence comes from Viscum album, assembly GCA_963277665.1. NCBI lineage: Eukaryota > Viridiplantae > Streptophyta > Magnoliopsida > Santalales > Viscaceae > Viscum > Viscum album. Next base: position 734,771,522 of record OY728155.1, read on the forward strand.
ATCTAAAGGCACTAAAATAATATGGTCATTGGGTGAATTCTTTACAATTTATTTAGTATTTCCAAAAATATAGTAATGTTAATTTATTTTTATATAAGGTTAAAATACAATCATTATTGAAAAAATATAGAATAGATACCAAATAGAGAGAGAGAGATATATATATATATATAATGAAAAGTTTTTCTTGAAAACAAAAATTTGGTCGTTGCCTTTAGAGCGACAATTTAGAGACAAAAATGTTTCAATCTATTTGATCAACATATTACTGTTACTATTTATACTATTGAATCATATTATTATATCTTTTTATGAATGATTGATGTATCATTTTTCATTGATACACTCTGGAGGCATTCATTTTTTTACAAATTTCTACTGTTTCTTATATCATTGTTGGAATTAAACCTACTAATTATTGAACATATATTTACAACAACAAATTATTTGAGATATAATTTTTTTTTAAGTTTCTACTAAAATTGGGAAGTAAAATGGTTGTTATTAATCAAATCAATACTTATTGATTTAATGGAGATTCTTCTACATGAAGTCAATCTTGGTTTTGGTTGAGTATCAACATCTTATACTAAGATGTGGATTTTAGGTTCCTTGTGAAAAAACTATAAGGACATGTAAAATCCTTGTAATGTATCAACAAAATAAACTCATTTATAAATAATTCACTAGATTATAGGGCCTACTAGTTAAAATCACAATGATCATGAATTATTGTGTCGATGGACTGGACATGAGGATATTAGTGCATATAACCACAATACAAAACTATATTTGTTTTATTATTTATATATGCTGATCACTCATCTTTAAGAGGGAAGGAAATGATCTATATATAACAATGGTGCATTTAAAATATTTTAATGTAGTGAAGAACAAAATTCACCACCTATTGTTTCCTTTCCTTCATAATATTCGTTATGACTAAACAAGTGGTTTCATAGGAATGACTCTACTGGTATATTTTATTCCTGAAAATTCATTTGATACTATCTGATATATAGAAAATTATTATTCGTTATTTGTTTAGTATTTTTTTGTATTCTAGCAACATTCATTAAAATTTTAAACCCCTATGAAAAATCAAGAACATTTAATGGCTTTAACATGCCCAAGTTAATGATTCATAAAATCTTGAAATTACTGATTTTTGATGAGTTATGTTAATAATCCATGATCCTTATATTAATGGAGATAATTATGGTTTATGTAAATACTATATAATTAATTATATGAAAAATAATCGACTAAGGATTTATATCAATATTTTTAAGAATTATGAAATTTGTATGGAATATCTAAAAAATCAGATGATGATCAAGAAAAAAGAATATGATCTCAATTAAAAATCAATGATTGTTATTGTCTATGGTTCAGGAAATGATTTATTTTATTTAGTTTCTCAACATGAACTGTAGATGAGAAGTAAAATATCATCTATTTTACCTATTATGGAACTAGAAATATAAAAAAAATTAAGGATCCCCATTGTAGTGTTAAAGTTTGACACTTTCTGAATGAATGAAGAAGAAAATATTAATCTGATGAAAGAGATATTGACAGATATTTTCAATATTACTTCATATTTTAGATACTATATTCTATAATAAGATTAGCATTTAAAATTACCCAGAGTACTACCATGTATGTGGAATAGAATATATGTTGGTAAACATCAATATACTGTTGTGATAGAATTATCATTGAAATAATTGTTGCGAACTTTAGTGATGTATGAAGTTGATATGTAGGTTGAAGTTGAAAATAATATCTACCATAAAGAATATTCTCCCAAAACCACTATAGAAGAATCATATGATTAAAAAAATATATACTTAGATGATGATTTATCAATGTTTTTTAAGTTATTTTAAAAGATCTACAATAAGAAAAATAATGTGACTGAAGAAATTACATTTTGTGAAAATAAAAAAAAGGTCATGTAAAGGATAACTAACCTTAATGTAAATCACAAAGGAAAGATGATTATAAGAGGGAAGGGAAGATAATTAGGACATCAAGGAAAATTTATTCTTCTAGTACACATGATCAATCTTCTACAGATTCTGTGGGGGATCAAAAAAATGGTTTGTCTTATGTCTCATACCGATAAAGTACAATATTCTTACTATCAATTTTGTAATTATTAAAAAATTTAAGTAGATGAATTAAATACATATTTAAATATGATATAATATAAATATGAATCCATAAATAATAATCAATGAAAAATTAGAAAATCATATAATGTAATTCTGTTAGATTAAGAATATTTATCAAAATAGATATAATATTTAAAATATAATTCTCTTAAAATTTATTTGGATGAAACTAAAACTATTATTAATAAACTAATTTATGAAGTTGATAATTTAATAATAACATCATGTATGATAATAAAAAAATAATACTATTTAATCAAAATCCATGAAAAACTTAAAATTATTAAAATATGAATGGGAAAAGTAATTAAAAGTGAAAGGCCAAAATTATATAGGTATTATTATGTTCATGGATCAAATAGAAAAACATTTTAAATGATTATATATATTTATTGTGGAATTATTGGAAAATATAAAAATGAATATTTATTTACAATACCTCAAATTGGTGGTTTTAAAAATACTTATTTTTCAAATGATTGTTTAAATTGAATAGTATAATCTCTTTTTCACAATAATCAGTTTTGGTTATCATAAAATTTAATTATTAACAATGATGGAACCAAAAGTCTATAAGTTCTAAAACGAATATATATTTATTGTTATTCAGGAATACACCATAGATCTACATAATTAAATCATGAAGTAATTGTCTGATCAGAACATTTAAATCTCTATATTAACAAGGTAATGATCAACTTTGAAGTTGTTAATTATCATAATAAAAATACTTATAGATAGAATCTATAATATAGGATGTATTTTTTTTAATATTATTATATATATTTTAATTATGTTTAAAACATAATATATGGAAGAGATATGTTCTTTATCACCAAATCATGTTGTTAAAATGTTCAAATATGTTAATTCTTTGTTCGATTAATGTTTTTTTAGTATATTATGTTATAATTTTATGAAAATATTTATTTTACGAAATTTTATTTAGAAAATTAAAATATGTAATGATTATTATTTATTTATCAAATTGATAAAGTGAATCTTTATTGTCAACATTTTAGAACAAAAAACATCATTCTATATTAAAAATCTAGAAGAGTATCTTATATTTTTTCTTCATTTGTTCTTCGACCTCAGAAAATCATATTCATAATATTTTGAGAAATAGGCAGAAGAATATGAAGGGATTGAGAAGATCATATTTAGAAGAAATTATTTAAAAAAGGGGAAATGGTAATATTTTTGATTTGTTAATAGAACATTTGATTTCTTATCTTAAGGATTCATTAGGAAAATCATCTAAAAGAAATAAAGAAGCACATGGGTATAAAGAACTGGAAATCTCTTTTCATCTCAAATGTATTATTAAATGTTTCTATTTAATAGTAGTACCTTGAATGAAGAAAAATTGAATTTACAAGAATATGTGAATATGCCTAGAATTTCATATGAAAAAATAAAAAGAATGTATCAGAATGTGAAGGAAATATTGATTTTCAAATAATAATTCGACAAATATAAAGTTGAAATGCTAAGTTAGATAGTGTTACCTAGAAGAGGATATATTACTAAGTGAATCATGATAAGATGAATGTTTTATTGGTTTCATAGTGTTCTTCTTCTTCACTATATAATTGAACATAAAAGGTTCAAATCAAAATAGATAAAATTATAAGAGATTTAGCTATTTTAAGAGAAAAAAATTCAATGTTTATAAAGTTTAGACAAACCATGTAATATGTCTTAAAATCAAATTTTTTTTATATATTATATAATTTTAAATATATATATATCTGGTTTTAAATATATTATTTCGTAAAAATATGTGTTATATGTTTTTTGAAATTTCATTTTTATTTTTATCATATCATTATTACCATACATAAAAATGAATATAATATTTGATTATCTAATTACATAAATTATTCTATTAATTAATGTAATAAATAATTTTGTTTAAATATGAATTTTACAAAAAATAATGGAAATTATTATATTCCTTGAAAATATATTAATTTAAGAATTTCCTATATATTGTGCCTTGTGGGGATTTGTTAACAAGAGTTAAATTTTTGTAATAAACAAGAACCATAGACATATATATTTATATATATAATTATATATATGTGGCTTTAAATATTTGATTGAAACCCATTTTATTCGTTAAATTTAAAACTAATATATTCCTTGACAGTGTAGTTATTTCATTCTAAGGAATACTGAATTTTGAGGGAGTTTATTTTACTTAATTTTACTCTTATATTTTTGATGTAACAAAATGGGGGAGAATTCTATATCATGGGGGAGAATATTATATCTTTATCAAGGGGAAAAGTCTTTTTATAAGAGAATGTTTGTTGAATTTTATGAAAATAAAAAAGTGGGTAATTTTATTATTATTTATATATCCATATAAAGATATATTAAATTATTAATTTTTTGAATTTAGTTATGGGTTTGGTGGATATCTAATGTGGATATCGTTGGGAATATGTCGATTAACAATTTCATTAATTTCTATTTCTTTATTTTAATACTCATAGGAATCCACATTTATATTTCTAATGAAATTTTTTTGAATTGAATTTTAGGAACATTATATTCATAAGAATATTTTCTCTATAGTTATATTCTTGAAATTTATTCTAGATAAATATTTTTTATAGTATTCTTAAGGAGTTTTTAATGTATTCGCTAAACACTATTTATACCCTATGTTTTTAGGTACCACATAATGTTTAGAAAACCTACGTTTAAGAGAAATAATATGGACCATATTCCCTATGTTTGGAATAAACCCAATGTATGTGAAACAATAAAGTATTTTTTATCAACACTAAATTCTTAAACAACCATATGTTATCAACCCTATGTTTTTAAACAAATATCTGTTATTAAGCCTATGTTGGGATTTTTTTGTTACATTAAAGAACTATATGTTTGAATATTAGAAATTAATGTTTTAAATTAAATATATTATTTATGATGTCTATAATGGTTTTGACCGAAGTTAATATCTATCAAAAACTGTTTTCCAAGAGATTCAAAATATCTCATTCAACAGAAGAAATCATTTCTATTCAGGTGGGAACTTACGACTCTATTGAATTATTTTGAATAAAATTAATCATGATTTATGGTGTGATATTTCCATAAATTGTTTGACCTAGTGATATTTTAGCTACAACATAAATATCAACTAATTAATTTTTAGAAATAGATAGACTAGATACAAAAAAGATATATCGATAATGAAAACCTTTGTTTGAAAACAAAAACTGTGTCATTGCCCTAAGATCTACATTTTGGAGAAATACATGTTTTGATCTATATGATAGAATCACTAATGTTTATATTACTATTTCTTTATAATATTTTTATATATTATTCTACAAGATCGATGAAACATTTTACAGAGTTACGCATTGGAGACACACAGGTTTACACATCTGTATGGTTTTTTCTCTCTCAATGTTTGATGAATGCATGTGAAACATTAAATATTTATTTTTGACATTTAATTATTGAAGACCTAATACATCAATCAGTTTTCATTGCAACTGTGAAGTACAATCATTGTTTTCAATCAAATCATTCATTACTAATTTATTATATTTTTGGCACCTCGAACACATTGTTGGTTTTGGTGTAGTGTAAATTTATTTTAATAAGATATGGATTTTGGGTTCCCTATAAAAGAACAATAAGGCCAAGTAAAAGAATTATAAGGTGTAAAATATACAAAATCATTTATTAAATTGTCTCTAGATAAGATGGCCTACTTGTATAAAGTTACCATTTTATGATGTAGAGAACTAGTGGAGTTGATTAGGGGATCTTTGAACACAGAACCACTATAACTTTCTTTGCATTTTTTTGTTATTTATTTCTACATCTTAATCATATTTATGAGATAAGGGATGGTTAACTATATAATATTATAGGTGTTATAAATAAATCATTGTCTTTGGAAAACACAATCCACCAACTCTTTTGTCTTTGTCTTCTTCATATCCATTTAGACACAACATATGAGTGTGTACTATTATTTTCATCATAAAATATAGAATATGACTCATTAATCAAATCCACAATTGCAAGGACTAATATACAAAAAAAATAAATATTTTATAGCTTCACTTTGTTTCATGTTTGTACGATAATTGTAATTTGGGCGCAATATTTAAATTGTAGACTATACACTATGTATATTCTATATGGTGTACAATTTGATATATTATTTCATCAAATGAGTCTAATTTTAATCTAACTATTTATATATATATATTCTATTTATATTATTCAAAGTTCCTTCCTATATGTATGTTCTTCACAGTTCTTTATGAAATTTATGTTATTTATTGTATTTTCTACATTTTTAAAGAGAATATATTAATTATAATTTTTTCCAAAATATGTGTTTTATTATACCACTCATAAATGAAGTGATTAATTCACTATTATCATCATTTTATTAATTTTATATTTGTATTTATTTTCTTATGTATCTTTTTATTGGTAAAATCACTAAAAAGATATCTCAGAAAAAGAATCACATAGAATAAACAAGATGTTACGTTTTGACCTGAAATGAAAATTATTGTATAAAAATCGTTTTAATTTAAAATCTCCATATAAAATAATCTTTAAAAATTCATTTTATTCAGCCTCAAATTTCTAAAAATAAATACATAATACCATTAATTATTACATGGAATTATTCTGAGTCAAATTAATTTCTACCTAGTAAATATTTCAAGGATTTTATTAAGATATATTTTAAATGGTTCAGACTAACTCTACCTTACCTTTGAAAAACCCGACTGAAACATAATTAATTAATAAAATTATTTTTTATATATAATTCATTCACATAATCCTTCAAATATTAAATAGTTTCAAAAAAATAATACTTTGTTATTTAATCATGAAAATTATTTTCTATGATTCCTTGGTGAACATTATATTGGGTAATTATTTTCAAAAAAAATTTCGTTTATGTTTTCATAAAACACCACCATAAATTTCAATCATTCTCATAAATTGAAAGTTTGTTCTAAATTTGGAAGTACATAAATAATTGTGACTTTTCAAAAAATTTATCATCACTCCAGATGCATGTATATTATTTAAAATTTCTATATCATTAAATAATACTTCAAAACTACGATCAAAATGGATAGTTTTATGAAAATGACCTTTTGACATAAAACACATTTTTCAACCAAGAAGTGTAACAATAAAATAGATTTAAAATAACAAAAATACAATGAACATCATTTTAAATCCCACATTATTTGATGAATTACCAATATTCAATAATCCTTTATCATTGATAACCATGGTTCTAACTTTATATATTTGTGAGAAAATATTATTATATAAAAAAAATTTCGAGAGTGTATTATATGATTCATGACACTCTTCAAAAAATTCCATTATATTATAATCATTTTCCCAAACAACGCCTATCTTAAATATTGTTAAAATTTCATCCCCCATGGATCATGTATCCCACTAAATTTAATATGATATAGTTTCTCTATCACATATTCTAAGAAATCAACCTTACTAAGAGAAGTATTCACTGAAATCAATTATTATGAATATAAGAATATCCTCTCCCATTCATCACTAAATTTTACCACCGTTATATTATGTATTAAATTCCACCAGCATCATAGATATTCCCCCACTTTGAAAAAAAACATAAAGATAAATGACCATCCAAAAACTACAAAACAATGTAAATTAATGGATTCAAATAGAGAGTGTGTAATACCTTTAAATCATAAAAATTAGAAACGTGGTTTACTATTCTGGATCAAATGATGCTTCTCAAGTAATAGTGTGTCCAAAATTATTTTTCATGACGTTTTCCACATATTGATTAGTTTCAATATGAGTCCTTTTGATCACTCCATTCTCCACATTCTCTTTGATTAGGTGAGGCCTGATCTAAAATTGTTTGATAAGATATTATATTAATGGAGTTTTCTGGAAATCAATTTAAATATTTTCAACACAAAAATCACTATTAGTTCTTTTTATTATTTAGGAACACCCTACAATTGATTAATAATTTAAATAAGATTTTTTCATTATTTAGTAATTGATATATATTTTTCTTATATCATTCTAAAAAATGTGATCACATATTTTTTATCCATTCATCATATACCTTAATTTCAGATAAACATTGCATCACTTTATTTGGACTTTAGGTCCACCACATCCTCATATTTATCCAAATTATATAGATTAAAATTCACGATGATTTATTGAAAAAATGATTAATCAAACATTAAGAGTTTCTTATATATACATTATAATATATTTCACTACTTTGATATTATCATGTATATGATTAAATTAGAAATGGGTTAAGAAATATATTTCCTAAAAAATATCCATCCATGTTGTTGTAAAATTTAAAAAACTCCTAATTGTTCATTTAGATAATGCTGAATTCACATATTTCATATCATCATTATTCATTTGTTTCTTATATACTGATATTAGAGTTGACATTGGTTAGGATTCATGAATATCGATATTATTCCATAATAATCATAATTATACATACCTGACTTTATCGATAAATTGATATTTCCCATTATACAATAGTTATAATTATAAAAATTAAATGATTTCACCAATCATGTACATTTATATTTTTACCTCATTATATTAGAAAAATACACCACATATATCTACTTTCTTCCAAAAAATGGAAATTATCCACATAAATAATCACCAGAAATTATTCTTCTATAAAAGTCTTCACAAAGTGGTTTTGATCAATATCACTTGTATAGAATTATATCTTATTTAAATAAAAGTCTATCCAGGTATATGGAGATTTTGGTTCATATTAAATAGAATATGTGTGTAAAAACCCCAAATAACGTAACCCATAGTTGGTGGTTTACATTATTAAAATGTAATAGATACAATGAGTTAAATAAAAAAGGAACAATTAGTTTAGTAGTCATAGTAACCCTTGTATATAAATGATAAACATTTTATATTGGAGATAAAATATAAAATTTATCAATGAAAAAAATTCAAATTCCTTGAACCCATTCAATGAATTCTTCTTCATAACCATAGGAAAAGGGAAAAAATAATGGTGATCCCAAATACTCATTAAGGGTTATGTACCAAAATATAAATCATGAACCAATAAGGCATAATCAATATGGTGTGGTAAATAACTGAATCCACATTCCTTTTAACCAATAATAGGGCTGTCAAGATTTGATACGACCATAATCTATATGTTAATGTAATGAACTAAAAAAACATTCTATTTAGTCAATATGGTGAAAAAAAAGAATTAATTGATAATGTCAATAAAATAATGTCATGTGTAATAATAAATGAACTATTCATTATGGAAATGACTAATATTGTATTTTTTAATCTCAACCATCATGATATACATGCTGTCTAGACATTATGCCAAGATAACATAAAAAATAGTGTAAAAACCAATATAATTTGGAAATATAATTTCTATCATTAGGCTTACCATTGCATATAGGGTTTATATAATTTTTGGCCCCACCCATCTCTGAATTTTAGCATCATTCCTAAAATATTGAATTATCTATTTATTTTATAAACAATATTACTTATAAAAAATACATGTATTGAGTAAATAATGCTAATTTGTCAATATTTCCCCAATTAGGAAAATAACTATTAAATTTTATAGATTATATAAAACTGGAATGTAGTTTTTGAAATAATCATATCCATAATAAAATGAATTTTATTATTTAAATTAAATATAATGTTTAATATAAATTGATCACACAAATGTTAATTTCTCAAGAGAAAGAAAAAAATCAAAAAATTAATCACGACATACACGGTGACCATAAGTTAATTAGGAATAACAGTTTTTATACTAAAATCATGTACATTAGAACAATAAAATGTAAAAAATTAAAAATTTAAATTAATTTTTCATAACATTATTTTAATTTTTAAAACTATTAAAAATATGTATAATAAGGATTGTTTTGTGAAATAGATATGGTGTTGGGGAATCCATTATCACCATATGCAGTAAAAAAATACATTTTTTTTGTGTCATGTTATTTAAAAAAAAATATTAGAATGACTCTTTATAAACCCTTTTTAAAATTAATCGTATACATAAAATATCCTTAATAAATCATTTAATTAAATAATTTACTTTTTTAGAATAATTTTGAAAACAACACGCATGGGAAAAAATATAAGATCTTAAAAGAGAAGTTACATTTTATTTTATTTGAAGAATTTATTTCAATGATTCAAGTACCAAAGAGATAAAAAAATATGAATAAAATATGTAATCTCATATAATACACTATGGATATGAAAATAATTGGATCTTATAAATGATGAATGATAATATTTCTTCAATAAGTATAAAAATAATCACCAATGATTGTGGGACTTAAAATTGATTCTTACCTCTTGGATAACACAGAAATTATAAACTCAAGAAATAATAAAAAATAATTGAAACATTAATCATCCGGAATAAAAATTTATTCATGTTAAATACATCATTGGGTCAGTATATACAACATGTAAAAGTGAATAGGTGTAATTTATCAAATATGTATCCATAGAATAGAAATTATGATGATATCCCTTTCCTCATTATTATTTTTGAAAACATTTTAAGATCTGATATAATTTTTTTCAATGATATTAATAATTAATAATATAACTATATTTATGTTTATAATAATTTTTTTATTTCTCTTTTAAAATTTTAACACCCATTCATTAATTATACTTCATTATTAATATATTTCTGAGAGTCAATTTATTTATTTATTCGTATGAGTTTTTCCATAAAAGAAAGTGTTCTTATATATAGGATACAATACTATAATTTAAAAAAACTATATTAATATTATACATTTTATGTTCACTCATTATACAGATATTTCTAACCATTTTTATAATGTGTATTTAGAAAATAAATTCAATAGTTTTGTCTAGAGAGTAGGATATGCGTATGCACAAGTGACAATATCATTCCCCTGATGAGTGAAATTTAATTTTAGTGGATCATGTATTAATTTTAAATAATTAATATAATTTCATGTATGTATTAAATATTTCTAACATTCTTCATTATGGATATTCATGTAATTCGGTGATAGAAAACAAATTACACCAGTTTGCAAAGCTATAGTGTATTGTACACACAAGCGATGGACGTGTTTCAAAAAAAATGATGAATGGGATGGTTAAATATTATTAAACCAAAATAATAAAATATTATTATATATTAGATACTATTTTTTTATATTAGATGTTATAATACATAATTTTTGGGTAAAAAATAAGTAAAAAAAGAATGAGATTCATGATGACAATTATATTCTAAAAGAAGAACCTCAATCCTAACTCTTATTATGTACTATAGGGATGAAATTTTTAGAAGATGAAATACTATATAATTTTTCTATGGATATTAAAGAGTTAATTTTTTCAAGATATATGGTTTTATATGTCTGAATAAGTGGGTGGAGGTGGCTCCCTTTTACAAGTGGGGAAATGGGAGCTTCATGGAACCCATATTCAAATTTCCCTATGAATCCAAAATGATAAAATAATTCCAAATAAAATACTTTATAAATTTCCTTTTAATTTAATTTGGTATGGATAATTTGTTACAATGGATATCCAATATTATTCTGATTGGTATTATTGGAAGACATTATAACACCGTAAGATTTTGGGAAATATTTTTCTCCTTTGAATGTATTTATTTTAATTAATGTTATTAATTTAACTAAGTCAAATATTATTTTTGCACAGAACCAACATGGATTTCTCTATATGAAACACCGACATGGCATGTGTTATACGCAACATTGAGTTTCTTCGAAACAACATTTTATTATTATAATAAATCAAAATGAGATCATTATAGCCTAGGCATCAAACACAAAAATATAAATAGGTATAACTACTCATATTATATTACCTATAATGGTTTCACATATATAAATAAATTTGATTATGAAATATATAATATTTCGGTAAAGTCATTATATGTTTTAAAAAAATATCTTAAATAAAATGAATTTTATGTTCTTTTTTGAACAATAATAATAATAATTTAAATAATAATGGAAATTTAATTTGATAAATTTAATGTATGTTTTGAATTAATATAGTTGATATTATCATAGTAGTAATATTTGTGTTTTGTATGAGAATTTTCAATTTTTGATGAATAGTAAAAATTAATGCATTTAAGTTAAAACAACCTTGTCGTTTAAAAAATAATTAGAGTTAAATTATATTTTAAATTGGGTTTTAAAGATCAAATAAACCAATTCTAAATATATTTATCCAATTTATGTAATTGAACTAATTTTTTATGACCTTTCGAATGTTTTATTATGAAAATCCCGTTTCTCGCCACACCTACTAGATTAGCATTAAACAAAATTTTTCGACTTATATAATTTAAATTTTTAAACAAGAACCTAAAAGGATGTAATAATTAAGATATTTTTAATATAATAATATCAACTTATGTTTTTATCAAAAATATTAGTCAAAGTGATTATAATTAATAACAACAATTATTGTAAGATTAAGCTTAATTTGGGATTAAACATTAACCGTAAGGACCAAAATGATCTAGAAACTAGTCTGAAATCCATTAAAATCCAATAATTATACCATATCCCCTCTTGGAATAAATTATATGGGGTTTTGGCATATTATTAAATGGATGTTCCCAATATAAACTATTATGTAAGGAAAATGGAAAAAAGAAAAATTATATACCTTTAACATTTATACAAAATTCAGATATGTATATAACATCATATTTTCGGTTATATATTTCATTTTTAAAGATAAATGGATTATTTTTTTCATAATAATTTATCAAAACTGTCTATATATGATTTATTTACATGAAATTCTTACGAAATGCCAATATATAGATTTTTTTTGTTAATAATTTACTAATATAAATGGAACTAATACAACATTAATAGTGAGGGGAATTGATTTAATTACTATCTTTAATAATTTTTATATTAATATATCATTATACAAATCTATAAACGCAATTTATCTTAATTCCAATATTATATTGATATTTTTAAATTAAAATTAAATAAATAATGTTAAATTTGAGAATATTATTATTTCACAATAAATGATATTTTATTAAATGATTTTAAATTAATAAAAATAAAATATTTTTCAAAGTTATTTTTATGTTTTAAAAAATATTTAATATGGTATATTAATCAAACAATTTATCTTTTATAGTTATCATATTGACCTATAGATTGTAAAAAAAATTATTTTCATTGTCCGGGTTTAAGTAGTGTTTTTCACGTCACATGCGCTTGTTTTAAAATTTATTTTACCAAAAAAATTGATATTTTTATTTTGAAAAATATGCATGTTATTTATAATTAATTAGATCTATATTATATAATAAATATATTTATATTTTAGTCTTAATGATTAAATTACTTAGCTTAGAAAACTAGAATCATTAATAAAAATCGAAATAAAAATTGGGATTTATTAAAGGTAAGAAACCATGTGATTAAAATGAAAATATTTTTTTGAGTTGTATAGTCACATAAACTATAAATTCAAATTAATCCCTTAGTTGTAAATTTTTTTAGGAACATTAGATATGGAGAACTCCCCTTATTGAATACCTTTTGGTATTTACAAAAGTGCCACTCACCCTCCACTATAAAAAAAGCACTCTACCCCTTCCTCACACCACTCATGACACACAAGATCACAAATACTTTGTCCAAGTAGTATCCCCACATACGTAAGTTCCACCATTATGCCTCCAATTGTGAATTAATGATTATAAGGAAGCCTATTGGCACAAACCAAAAGGCGTTACTCGATTCAGAGTTAATGCCTTTCCTCAAAATTCTTTCTTTTGTTATATTTCTCCACCCCCTAAAATATTTTTATTCCATGTTTTTATAAAAAAAATTTATTTTAAATATAAAATTATGTTTTTATTCTATGTTTTTTACAAAACTCAGAAACACTTCCGTATAATAGGTAATGAACATACAGTTTAAATGTACATTGAACTAACACATCAAAAAATGACGAGTGTTCATTTTTTCATTTATCATGTCTCATAGTCTAAATTATAAGAGAAAATATATTAATATGAGACATATATTATATTTATTATGTATTTATTCTTCATTAATTGTTTTATTATAAAAATATTTTTACTTTCCATTTTTTTAAATACAATTAATTCTTTTGAAGTAGTGTGGATTACCACCCCTCAAAGCAATGTGATTCGTTCACACATTACATGGAATGTATTAAAGATCCTTTTTGGAAAATTAAATGATATATAAGAATTAATAAATATAATGGAATAATTATATATTTATATATATATATATATATTTCATTCAATTAATTTCTTTCAATATAATTATTAAACAGAAACAACATTTAGGCGTACTTACAACCAACCATCTCCGTTAACAGTGTATTCCATTTCATAATTCTGTATTCTATAGATAATTATTATAAAAATATAGTGAATTTATATTATATGTATATCATTATTTACATTCTTGAAATCATTATATAAGTATAATGACTAAATATATGACCAATTATGACACATGAAACGAACAAAGAGGATATTACCCGATGTGAAACCTTAACATTGAATTGTTCAAAATGAGTAATATAAAGTCATAATAAAACTATATAAGGTACTATATATAATAATATGGTTCTCTGATAGAATTATAATATAATTATAATTTTTATACAGGAGGTTTTTATGAGTATTATGTGATTCTAGACACAATGTAAGGGAATTTCATTTCACTTTTTATTTCTATGATATAAATGTTTAATTCACCGTAAGGGAATTTCATTTCACTTTTTATTTCTATGATATAAATGTTTAATTCACCACAAATTTCATTTGTGTGGTGTGTTTACTACAGATGGATTTTTGATATAGTTACTATAATTAAATATTTGTGAATTTTCATATATACTTGATTATATTTCGTTCATTGGGACTATGATTCAAATTTTACCAAATCTATAAAATTATTTTGTCTCAATTTTAGTTATTCGAGACACATGCCATGTTATAAAGCTATATTTTTTCATGGGGTTTGTATATTGTATTTGAAATGTTATATATTTAATATCATTATCTTCATGATATTTTAGGATTCATGTAATTTTATTTTCTTAAAAGTGGATTAGGGTTCAATGTTACCATTTTGTAAGTGTTTATTGACATAATATCATTTATTTTTTAGTTTTTTACGATTATGCTTCATTTGGTTAAATCATATGATCCATATCCAAAAATAACTGATGAATTTTACGATTCATTGTTTATTCATTATTAATTAATTTTTTTACCTTTTTCCAATCTTTGGTACATTATATTGTTAATAATGTTTTTAAGAAAGTCATAATATACCTCTATCTTCATTCGGAAACCTGTATTCCTTCAAAACCATATTTTCTAAAAGGTCTTAAACAATATTCTACTATAATCATATTATCTTTAAATTTCATATTTTCCACTGTTTTATGCTTTGAAAACAAAAATTATTTTAAAAAGGAAACATCTTTTTATTTTCCGGTCATAGCACTTTTTTAATCATTTGGAATTGTAATTGGAATGTTAGGCATGTTCGGATTTCCCCACCATCATGACCATCATTCAATTTATGATTCTTTTATAAGCATAAAATATTTTTCAAATTTATTTTTTCCCTAATATTATAGAAAATCATTTTTAAGTATTTTTCTAGAAAATGGTTTTCAAAATGTTTTCAAAATTATATTTAATGTTTCTTGGGAAAAGGGGGTATCAAAATATTTCTATTTTTATTTCATATGTTTTCATGTAAAATGGTTTTATATTATTTTACAACAATTCATTAATTTTTTTAAATTTATTTTCTATGATTTTGTTTTCAAAATGTTTCAAGATCTCATTATTATATTTTGAGATTATGTTCAAACGAATATTTTCAAAATGTTTCCAAGAATTTGTTAGATGTTTCCATATAAATATAAATTGAATGGTTTTAAAAATGTTTTTAATATTTATTTTAATATTTTAAAAGTGTCTTCGAATAATTTTTTTAAAAAATGTTGTGATGATTATTATTTATGTTTTTTAGAAAAATGATTTTCAAAATGATTTCAAGTCATCATTATAAGTTATCAAGCTATTTCTTAGAAAATTATTTTCAAATGGGCCTATACATTATAAATAAAACTTTGATGAATAAATTATATATTCCATGATAAATAATTTTAGAAATATATTCCCAAATTATTTTCCTTCTAATAACACATTCATTGTTGTTACTCATATATTTTCTCGAAATTAACAATCGTTTTAGAAATATTCTTTAGTGGAATGGGTTTTGATTAATATATTGGTCTTTATAAAACCTATTTATATATCATTATTAAATGTTTATGAAATCCGTTTCTATTTAGAAATTACATATTTTTATGGATTAAAATTATTATTTATAGTTTATGATTTTGTTGAAATTATTATGGATCATGTATCTATTTCCACATTTTATGATATGATTATATGTTTATGATACCCATTTTATTTATGAGGATATGATATGATTTTTAATTAAACCATGGCACATGTATGTAGGACTTCCTTATGAGATGGGTGTGACCTATATTCCACTTCATTGTATTGGGAAAAAAATTATATCTCATGAGATTGACTAATATGGTATTTAGAATGAACCATGACAACTACTTTTTTCATGGGTGTGAACCATTAATTACAATATAGTATGAGTAGTGAACTGATGCAACTAAGATGGCCCTGGAAGTGAACCATGACTACCGAGATGGTAGGGGTGAACCCATAATAACAATATTGTCTGGGTATAAATTAATGGGATACTATGAAATTAATATTATATGATTATGTTCATGCCAAAGTTCTATATTTTATACCTATGTTATTATTTCATGGCATATGTTCATTATTTCCTTATGATTTATGTCTTATGAACTACTATGATTTATTCTATGATTCATTTATATGGCCTTTGAAATGTGTGGTAAGATATTTTATTTTCAATATCATCTTTTCATACTCTTATCCCCCTAATTATGGATATATATCTTTATTGTTTACCCTTATTAAGAATTTGATCTCACCCATTTTTATGTTTCCTACTCTAGGTTACGAACATAAGTATTTTGTTTGATGTGTAAAAGAAGTGTTATAGTCTAGAAGAACATAGTGGGGGATAATTTTTATCAATTTTGTATCACTATATACATTTCCATGTTTTCAATGTCATTAGACTCATACAGTCTTTGGGAATCTGTTTTTATAACGTTTAAGTATTCTACAAATCTTATATAATGTTATATATATATATGAAAATAGATGGTTTATATAGTTTTTATTAGAGAAAAGGTTTATTTACCCATTGGAAATGAGGATTTGAAAACTTTAGTGATATCTAGAGGAATTTTTCTAAGGATATGTCTAGGGATATATCTATAGATAAGTATAAGGATGAGTTAACATTTAGAAAAAGGTATAGAAATTTTTGTAAAGGATAAGGTGAGTGGTTTCATAGTAATACATAATTTCTATGATTTTACAAGTGGAAGTGGATTTGGAACAGACATACATAGGGTTTCCAACTCTAATAAGTTCTTCCAGGCATGAATCTGAGTAATCGAGTACATGTTAAAGATCCTTGATACACACCCTATTTGACAAACCTGGGGGATATGCTTTAGAATTTACAACCTCTTCACAAATCATTATAAATGATTCAAATATAATTTTTATATGAATAAAATTTACATAACTTAGGAGACAATGTTTAAGGAAGGGGACATAATTTAGACATCAAATGAGTAATCATTTTTCTTGATTACATGGTTTTCCATTATGATAATCATTTATCACACTTTGATTTCAAGTTTTAGTCAAGGGAGAGAACTATAAGGAACATAGTTAACATTTAATATTTCAGATGTGGAATGTTTAGGAATTTTGTGAATATTTGTGTCATGTGTAAATATCATTATTAGATTCAAGAAGGTGGTTTGAGTATTTGTTAAACACTTAGAGTTAAAGAGATCAGAAACAACAAGTGAATGGTTTGTCATTTCCTTCATGTATTTTTTAAATTAATCATAATAGTCATGATTATATTGAGGTTCAGGAACCTTAAGATATTATTTATATTTCATATTCTTGTAATGTGGTATTAATGAATAAGTTAATGAAGATTGAGTCACAGTTAATGAATGAATTTGGACGAATAATGTACTTTTGTTTTGCAATTCAATGTTTATATTATATAAATTATGAAATATACAATTATTTTCTATATAATTAGTCATTAAGGATTGAAAATGATATGATTAATGGTTATAAATACAACTAAAAATGATTTCATGGAAAATTAATATTTTTATTAAGGAATGGTAACCCATAATTATTCCTTGATGTTGAGATAATGATGTTTTTATTAAGATAATCTAGATATGAATAAGTAAATTGGACAGATTGGATTATCTTGGATCTAATTATTAAAAAAGTCTTCTATGAAATTATGTATGATGCTTACAAATTCTTATACATACAGAATATATCCAGTAATTATTGTAATAATGAATCATTCTTGTTTCCAAATTTATTTATGGTAAAAAATATTATTACCATGTTTAAGAAGAGTATATGGTATGAATATTAACATTATTGGAATGTGAAAAATAGGTCATACTTTGTGTTATATGAGGGGTTAATTATAAACCACTTTAATTAATTTAATTCTAATGATTTTTTTCATCCTTTATATGGGTTAAAAGAAAAACTCATTATTAAATGTTTAATTTCAACATGAGATGGAATAGTTATTATTAATTGGAGATCCCTACATATGAGGATTTATGTATATTAGATATCCTGTTCTAATTACATTTTTTTGATGATAACTGGTGAAAAAATTGGATAAATTATCGGGGATCACATGATCTTTTAGTACTATGGAAATTTAAAAGACACATTCCTTTTTATGGAAAGTGGTGAAGTGGATGAATGAACAAATAAAGGTGATGTTGTCCTAAAACTATGCAAGTATATCATTTCATGAATGTTCTTAAACATTAAGAAAAAGGCTCTTCATAAAAAAATGATTTCTTATTACTAATGTTTCCAATGAATTCGAAGGTCACTTAGGGAATCATATATTTATGACTTTCTGATTGTAGGTTTCTCCATACCCTATTATCTATCACTATCTTTCGATATATTATTGTATCTTTTCTCTTCCTTGTCTATATTTTCATATCCCACATATGATATCCTATATGTAAATATTTTTATGAGTTACATTGTGTAAAAATATGGTTCCATATTTCCCTATCAAGGGAAGTTTTTTGTATTCATTTTTATGATGTGGGTTTCGATTAATGGAACATTCAAGTTTGAAACCTTTGATAATGTAGATTAATTTCGATCGAGAAAATAATTTTAAGGGGGTAGAATGTACCTCCCCAAGTTTTAGTGAAATAATTTTTCCTTAGAATGAATTAGTTTTCATTGATGTATTTAATATAAATAAGTCAATTATTCATTTGATATGGAACTGACATGGATTTCCCTACATGCAACAACGACATGGCATGTGTTATACGCAACATTGAGTTTTAGTAAAACCTCATTTTAATTTTTTAAATTATTTAAATGATATAATTATAACCAAGAAATTAAACATAGTAATAATAATTGTATTAAATACTATTCATATATTAGTTATAATGGTTTCACATAAATAAAACGAATTAATAATTATATATAATTTTTTTTGTAAACTCTTTATATGTTTTAAAATAATTTTTTTAAAGAATATACTTTTTATGTCCATCAATGACCAATAGTAGAATTAATTTTAGAATCTAATAGATATTGAATTTGAAAAAATTATCATCATTTTGAATTAATAAATTTGTAAATATCTAACGGTGCATTTTTTGTATTTTTCATAGAAACATCATTCTTTGGGGAATAGTATAAATAATCACAATTTAGATAAAAAATAGACTTTTCATTTAAATAATAATTTGTGTTAAATTATATATTAAATTATATTTAATATCATAGTAAATAAATTATTAATATATTAATCCAATTTAGTTTATTTGAGTCATTCTTAATATTGAAATTAGATATAAAAACATATTGATGTTTTGAATGTTTTCACATTAAAAAAACAAAATTTCTTGCCGAGTTTGATGAAATAACATTAAAATTAATTTCCTAAATTCTATGATTTGAATTTTGAAAAAGGGTCATACACCGTTTTAATCATTTTTACATTTTCATCCTACTTATATGAACATAAATGATGAACAAATAGATTAGTTAAATTGATTAAAATTAATCAAAATGATAAATTCATGATTACGATTAATTATAGACTAAAACTTAATCCCAACAACCAAAATGAACTAGAAACATGTGGAAAAGACACATTATTCAAATAATTTTATTTTATTCCATATTTTATTAAATTTTATGGGTTATTGGAATATTAGAATATGGATATACCCTATAAAAAAGGTTATGTAAAGGAAAATCCAAAATGTGAACTTTCCTTACCTTTATGATTTATATATCATTGAGATATGTAAAAAAAGATCATATTTTTTTATTATAGATATCATATTGAAATGTAAATGGATTATATTTATCATTATAATCTATCAAAAAATTTATAGGTGATTTATTTACATAAAATGGCTTCAAAATGCCAATGTACTGATTATTTATCTTATAATTAACTAAAATAAGTTGTACTATAAATCATAAAACTGAAGTTAATTGATTGAAATATTTTATTTAATTATATAATTGGATTAGTATATCATTTCAAAATTATTTAATATTAATTTATTTTAATTCCAATATTAGTTTCATATTTTAAAATTTTAATTATATAAATAATGTCAAAATTGAAATTAATGTCATTTTACAATTAATGATATTTTTTAAATGATTAAAAGTTAATAGAAATATTATATTATTCTAACTAATTTTAAGGTTCAATAAATATAAAATTTGTTATATTAATGGACCATTGATCTTTTATAATTAATATATTGACCCATTGATTGTAAAATCATTATTAACAAGGTCTGATTTTAAGAAGTGTTTGGTGCATCACATGTGGTTGTTTTAAAAATTCATATCCAAAACACATGAGAATTTTATTTTGTTAATTTTTTATCATATATATAGTTCAGTTTCAATATATTATATATTAAATGTCACTTTATTTTATTCGTAATGTTTAAATTACATAGGGTAGAAAACTACATTCCTTAAAAAAATAACAAATTTTTGAATTTTTGAATTTAATGAACCAAATTATTAAAATGAAAATATTTTTGTGTGGATTATATTTTTTAAATCCATATTTTAAAATTAATAAATTATTTTTCCATTTTTAAGGAACATTAGATTATGGAGACCTCCCATTATTGAATATCTTTTGGTATTTACAAGAGTGTCACTTACCCTCAACTATAGAAGGAATGTAATCTACCCATTCCTCAGACCATTCAAGACATATTGAATCATCCAAAATAAATCCAAATAGTATCCCAATTTCCCTAAATTCCACTTTGAATCCTCAATTTGGGATGGAAGCAATCCATGGAAGCCTTTTGGCACAAACCAAAAGGACTTACCGGATTAATAGGTTACGTCTTACCTCAAACTCCATTCTTTTATTTTCTTTCACATCTCCATAAATTGTTTTATATAATGATAGTATAAAAAATAATATATAATATTCTAGGATTTTTTATTCTAATTGTTCTAACTACACTTAAATGTACTTCAATTTCATGGGTAACGAACATACTATTTACGTGTACGGTGACTTACCCTCTCGTGAAATGATGATTATTCATTTTCATATACTTCCATTCATGAAGGAAATTATTATACACGATATGTTTAAATATGATAAATATTATATTTATTACATATTTAATATTATTTAATTAATTTGAAACAAAAATATTTATACCTTCCACTATGTGTAAATATAATATCATCATTTGAGGAAGTGTGGACTACTTTTCTATCAAAGCGTTGTGATTTGTTCATATACTACATGGAATGTATAAAGGATGTGTTTACTGAAATTATATGATATATATGATATAATAATTCTTCATTAAAACACACACACACACAGATATATAATTTACATACAATCATTAATTAATACTATTAAATGGAAACAACGTTCATGCGTATATACGACCTATCGTCTCCATGAATGATGTATTATATTTAATAAATATATATTATATAAATTATTATAATTCAAATATAATGAATATATTTCTACATTCTAGAAATCATTATATAAGTATAAAGGCAAATGATATTATAAATTAAGAAAAATGAGAAGAAATTAGAGGATATTACCTGATATGATACATTAACAAAGAATTGTCACTAAGTGGGTAATATAAAGTCATATTAAAACCCTATAAGTTATTATATATAATAATATGGTTCTATTATAGATTAATAATAAAATAATATTAATTATATAGGTAGTTTTTCTAAGTACGGTGTGAGTAAAGACACAGGGTAATGAAATTTTATCTCATTTTTTTATTTCTATGAGATACATGATTTATTCACTACCCATTGATTTTTTTGTGGTGTGTATAATATAGATATATTAATTATATTATTATTATAATTAATTTAATGGGTATTTATATATAAATTTTATTGTATTTTTTCATGGGGACTAAGTTTTAAATGTTACAAAATCTGTAAAATTATTTTTTTTCTTATTTTTCTATTTTCGAGACACCTACCAAGTTATGAACTTATATTTTTTCCTTAAGTGTATTTAATTACTTTGAAAAATTATATCATGAATAAATTTATATTCATTATATTTTGATATTAATTTTATTTTATTTTCATAAAAGGTATGTATGGATTAACGTTTCCATGTCTTTAGAGTTTATTGCAACAATTTAATCATTTTCATAATTATTTATGATTATGATTCAGTTGATGAAATATTATGATCCATATATAAATAATACTCATGAATTTTAATATTATCTGGTTATTAATGAAATATTCATATTTTGGTACCACTTTTCAGTCTTGTGAACATATTATATTTATGAAAGTGTTTATATGAAAGTCTGAATTTACCTCTCTTCAGTAAGAAATCCGGGTTCCTCCAAAACAATATTTTCTAAAAGGTTTCATATAATATTCAATAATTATACTATGATATTTTAATGATATAAATACCCTTTCATTACGTTTTTAAAACAAAATGGTTTTAAAAAAGAATATTCTACTTATTTATCTATAGACTCAATTTTCTAAACATATAACACATTTACCCACAATCATGACAATATTTCCATTGCAGATTCATATAAAAGATTACATTTTTTTAAAGAAATCCTTTATCTAAAATTATTAAAATTAATTTTTTAATGTAGTTTTTTAAATATGGTTTTATATATAACCAGTTCCTTTAAAATAACTTTTAAAACTAATAATGAAAGAATTAAATTATTTTGAAAACACTTTTACTTGATATCTTATGAAAGAATCTTGAAAACTTTTTAAAAACTCATGTTTCCCTCAAAACATTAAAAATGGTTTTAAAATGGTTTTCAAACATACTATTAATGTTTCGAGGGAAACATGAGTTTTTAAAATGTTTTAAAGATTCTTTCATAAGATATCAAGTAAAAGTGTTTTCAAAATAATTTAATTCTTTTATTATTAGTTTTAAAAGTTATTTTAAAGGAACTGGTTATATGTATGTTTCCACGATTTCATTACATTTTTTTAAAGATATTTTTTAAAAAATGGCTTTCAAATCATTTTCATGATTTCGTTATATGTTTTCAAATTATTTTCAATGAAATGATTTTCGAGGCATTTTAAATATTTCATTTAAAGTTTCCAATATTTTTTCAAACAAAAAAAATCAAATGTTTTGAATCATATTATATATGTTTGCAAGGGAAATGATTTACAAAATTATTTAGTTTTTTCATTATAAGTATTCAATGTATTGTTTTAGGAAAGTGATTCTGAAATGATTTTATGAATTAAAAATTCCATTTCAATGATGAAATGATATTTTTCTCCAAAATATTTTGTGAAATATATTTCCAAAATATTTTCTATCTAGGATTCCATTCGATGATTTTACTCTTTCCATTCTTGGAAATAATATAATGGTTACATTCTAATTGTTTCTCCAAATGGGGTTTGATTAATATCATGGTCTTCATTAAACCTATTTCTCTTTCATGGGTTATATGTTTTTTAAATCGATTTCCTCTTCACTAATTATATGTTTATGAATTCGTTTCCCTATTATATTTTATTCATCTGATTAAATGATTAAGAAAACTGTATTGTTTCTACTAGTTATGATATGATTACAAGTTTATGATACCCCTTGAATTTCATTGGTTATGATATTATTTTTAATGATCATGTGGCACATTTATATATGATTTAATTAAAATATGGGGGTGGAATAATATCTCCCTACAATTCATTGGGAAAAGATTAATATCTCATAAGGTAGATTATGACTTGTGAATGAACATTAAATAATAAGATGTTCATTAGAGTGAACAATCACTACCATGATGGTATGAGGACTAAACTCATGATATGAAGATAGACATGGGTTTGAACCTTGATTACCAATATGGTATGGGTAGTGAACCAATATTACCAATATAGGCTTGCCAATAATTTTTTAGAAACTATGGAAATAATATTATCTACATATGAGTCTTCCACAATTCCATGTTTTATTCCCATGTTACGATTTTATGGCTTATTTTATTTATTTCTATATGATTTATGTCTTATAAACTACCAAGATTTATTCTATGAATCAATTATATGATATTTTATATGTAGGTATGATATTCTATTTTCATGATCAAGTTCTCATACCCTTATGATCATGATTATTCTTACAGATATTTTTTTTACCCTTAATGAGCATTTGAGCTCACCCCTTTTTAAGTTTATAGGCATCACATATGACGATATGTATTATCTTTAATTTTTCTATGTATTTTTATGGTCAAGAAGAACCTATTGGGAGATAATATAGTTCACTAATTTATCAGTGTTTATATTTTCATGTTTTTGGAGGCACTAGACTAGCATGATCATTAAGAGTATTTTTTATAATGTTTATATATTACACAAATTTAATTTAATTTTAATATATGATAATTTAGGGTTTCTATTAACATACCATTATATTTTGTTTTAAAATTAGGGTAAACCAATTTTATCCTTAACTTGGCAATTATTCTTTAGTGGTTTCAAAATCAATTAAGACCAATTGTTTATTTTACCTTATAATGTGATAGTAATTGTGATGATTCCAAATATAAAATCCATTTTATGAAATAAAACTAACATAACTAGAAAATTATAATTTAAAATTTAACAGATAAAATGTGTCAAAACGAGTATTGAAGAAATTCCTTTTGCAAGAATAAAATGATTATATATGAACTATATGAATAATAATCATCAATATACGGATTATAGTTCATATATTTAGATGTTTAATATATTAATTTAATTTATATAATTCATCACCAAATATTATTTTAATTAATTAAAATTGATAGACAATATTCCTTAAAAACAATTTCTTAAAAACACCCATTTGTCTCCAAATATTCTGTTATTTATTTCAATAAAATGGATTATTATTTATTTATTATTTATAAATATGATTAAAAAATTATATTTAAATAATTTGAAATAGTTAAATATTACATTTTTTGTTATTCATAAAATCTTATTTCTAATGGAATACATCTA
The DNA here is from genome assembly GCA_963277665.1 of Viscum album. Taxonomy (NCBI): domain Eukaryota; kingdom Viridiplantae; phylum Streptophyta; class Magnoliopsida; order Santalales; family Viscaceae; genus Viscum; species Viscum album. The sequence goes on from OY728155.1 coordinate 734,797,643, forward strand.
AGATTCATTCAATTATTATTCTAACCATGAAAGCTCAAAATTGATATGCATCATACCAAATAAGGATTTAAATTCAATGAAAATTTAAAATATTCACTGTATTTTAATATTACTAAAATTTTATTCTCACTCAATATAATTGAGGATTGTGTGTTACAATAGGTCTTTTATTAACCTTCACTCTTTAGTATCATTATTTTCAATTAAGAATCCCACTATTTATTAAAAAAACACCATCTTTGAGTACACTATTAAAGGCTTATATTTTTATATCAAATTTTTAAATCTAAAATAATTTTTTAATCTTCAAAATCAAGAAATTTATTATCTAAAAGGGTATATATAATGATGAAAAAGTTTCTTCAACATTAAAATAATATTTTTGTTTGTAGTATTTACATTCCTAATATGATTTTTAATCACATTTTGATTCTAATAAAATTTATTATTTAAGACAACTTTGTTCTAATCACATTATGATATTCAAGCCCCACATTTAGCTACCATGTCTTTTATTTTAAATTTTATCCAATTCATCATTCATTTTCCAAGCCAAATACCAACATTTAAACACCACTTCTAATGATATTGGTTCTACCATTAATAATACAACAACATTCTATACATTCCTCATCATTTTTGGGTGGGTTGGTATAAATATATAAATAAATATATTGGATGAATCAAATTACATCTTTCTATTTCCCCTTGGATATATGAATTAACTCACTTCTTTGATATTATTTTACTCTAATTAAGCCTACGAATGTACATCTTTTTCTGATGTTTTTATGATTGATTATTCTTATTGAACTCATAATCATCTTCACATAATTGTTCAATGTATGAGAATCTATAATTTTTTATATCTTTCTCCTCAATGAACATAACATTTATACTCTCTTGATTCTTTTTCCATCCAATTATTCTATCATTTTCAGACTTATTATTTATATAGAATCCTAAAATAACCCTTTAACGTTTTCATTATGATAATTTCTTTCATTATCTTTATTATTATTGATATAAAAGATACATATAATGTTCGATTTTTTAATCTAGGAATTCCTTCCATGAAACATTTAATTGGGAGTTTCACCATACATGAGTTATTAAACTATCTTGTTTTGAGTGTACACTAAAAGATATACTTCAACATTCCAATGGTGGTGAGATAAACTTCTATCACTAAGCATTGTTTTAGACATAAGTTTTACCATTTTTTTCATTATTACATAACCCCATTCCATTAAATATCTTTTAGTGTTGATTATTCATGATTAATTCAATTTTTATTGTGGTAATTTTTAAAAATAATTTATTTCTACTTTATTCAATTATCACATCACAAAATTTTAATTGAGTATCCAGTCCCATTTTCTAATATCCTTTAATATCAGTTAATTAACTCCATTAAATATCTATTTCTCTTCAGGTATATAATGTATTCTATTCAACTATAATAATCTATAAAAAATTATTAAATACTGGTCTTTATATGTTATAGGTCGAATAATTATACTATAAACATCAATGAAAACCCGCCCATGTTGAATGTATTCCCTTTCAATATTTTTTTAATATGTTTTTAGAACAAATTTATCAATATAGATGTATCCCATCTTATTTCATGGCCTCACATTAGGTTTGAAATTTTCACTATATTTTCCATATTGGATACTTTCCCTATGATTTGTTGCTGAATGTGGCATAAAATCCGCTACAAAAAGATGTTATCCTCCTCCAATATGTTGAAACGATTATTTTATTTACCATCCACCTAATATAAAATACCATTTTTCATTTATTAATTCATGAGAGTGTTCCTGACCTTCCCTTTGGATAAAACCCATTTTAATTAGTTGCTTAATTTTGTTTAAATTCATATATATTATTCACACTAAAGGGGTTTTGTAATAATCCATTAACATAGAGAACATTAAAAATCATTAGTTCATCTCCTACTAGTCTGTCCTTTCTAATACCATTGGCATTAAATGACTAATCTATATAAAATAAATCCATCACCTAAACCACCTTCAAATTATACAATATATTCAAAATCCTAGTCCTATGGGATTTTCAAGATCCCTAAATGATCCTTGTGCTCATGTTATTTTTTACAATGATGTTTATTTCATATAGGTTATCCTTCTCATTCTTTGTCATTTCCATCCTAGAGATGATTAATAATGTTAATATATAATACATACAGTCCTATTTCTCACATGCATAGGAAATGAAATGAAATTTTTATTCTTCCTATGGGGATAATAATTTCATTAACATAATGATGTTAGATTGTGCAATGTTCATCCCCATTTTATATACAATGTAGTAACGTTCAATTTTTATTTACCTAAAATTAACATATTTATGACAATATTTATAACACCAGAAGAAAAATCCATATAAATACTTTAATATTATTGATGAATGATATGGTTTTATTCTTATATACAATCATTTTTAATAATTCCCTACCCAAATAACTCTGTATGTCTTCATAATATGGCATGATGTGTTTTACATAGCCCCCTCATTTTCACATCATTATTAGAATTATCTTCTCACCATCATCATTAAATATTTGTCAATATTTTAAATTGATCATCATTTTTTATTAACCCTTGAACATTTATTACAACTTATAACCCACATCATCCATTCTTATGGAGCTATAATTTCTCATATTTTAATGTATCATCCTTAATGAAAATATATATAATCTTCTTCTTCATTTTGTTTTTAATTTCTAATATAGTTGTTTTTTAGGAGTTGATACTTACTCCACTTTTACCAATTTTCATTGGTATATAATCATGTAATTATTTCTAAACTACTATTTATCCATGTTTAAAAAATTCAAATAATTTTTCATTCCAAAACTTTCTAACCCAATACATATTTTTTGGATCAGTAGTTTTCATTTAAAATTAATGTTTATTCAAACCATTCATCCATATCATCCGAAGTGGATCAATGGAATTTTCTATCTCAATTGAAAAATAATTAATACCAATAATATTCATTTATTATTATTCAATCTTTATCTAGAAATCTGATACGTCTCTTAATATTTATTTTTAAGAAGATTAATAATATCTCTTATTTTCATGTGATAAAATGTCAACTTTGGTGTGATCCACATATTTATAATTTTGATTCAACCCTCCTCTAATATTTTTTATTTAATTCTTTTAAGAATTAATCTCTCTAAGAGATCCCTAAATTTCCATCATAAGATGCATATTTCCTTATGGGTTATCATCATCCTTATATTGATATTTTTTAACATTTTAAATTTTGCATCATAGAATCATGTATATATGAATTAATTTATATTTCTTGTTCCTCAAAATAATAATAATAATAATTATCTTCCTCCCCAAAAGATATTTCATTGGAATTTTTTCTAGATTAATTTCTCTATTTAAAGTATCTATTTAGATGTGTCTTATTTTATGGATTTTGTATTCTTTTTTATCACCTCTTTCATCATCACATATACTTTGACACCTCTCTATAATTTACCCATTATCATCCCATAAAAAAATATACCATTGGTATCTATCCTTCAACCATACCCTTACCAATCATGAAATTTCATTCTATAAGAGATAAAAATTCATCAATCACAACATTTTACCCACCTAAAATATTATATAAGTCTAGTATGTCAATATTATTAAATTCTATCACCATATTTGAGAGTGTTGATATTTTTTTCGAGTTTATTTTAATTTATTATTCTACAAAAAATCTTTACAGGTCAACTAAAGAGTTTTATCCAAATTACCATCCTCAAAAGTTCATACATTATTATTAAGAAAAGGGTAAAACCATTAAACGTCCTTATTGACAACCTAAATATATTATGTTTCTTCACTAAGTCTTTAAATTGTTCCAAAATCCTCTATGATTATATTAAGTAGTACATATATATTTTTAGTGGGGAATACTCAAATATCATTTCAAAAAATTTAAACATTTGTTACATAAACTCATGCACATTACTATAAACCTCATTTAAATTAGATAATTTATCCCAAAATGTATTCTATATGGTGAAAATCATCACCATTATGCAAATTTTGTTCAGAAATATCTATATATTTCATTTAGAGTTACTTATTATCCTCAAGGAATATTCTAGATGCCTCAATCGTGAGTAATTCTATAACATCAATTTCATGTAACCCATATATGGTAGGAGAGGAAAAATCAAGAGTAAGAGACCATAAATGTAATCACATTCAACTAATATTCTTCTATTAATTACTACAATTAAAAATTATACTTATTTTACATTCAATATTTTCTTCACAATCGTAAACATTTGATGTCAAATTTAATGCATGTAACATATGGATCTGGTACCACTTATTGAAACCATGAGCCTTAAGAACTCCAAATGATTTGGGGGTGGTTAAGTAGGGGTGGACATTATCATTCATATCATCTGATTATTTTTCATGTTTGTATGAACTCATTAAAAAATATTAGAATTAATTTTACACCAATAATATTTAGGAATTATAAAACTAAAATAATTAAAAATAAGTATACATGGTTCACCAGTAAGGTGAATATCAATTGAGTAAACAACTATGTGATGTTGAAATAAAAAAATACACTAATCTATAATTCTTTATTGGTAAAATATTTCTTTCATGGTTAATCTATTCCATTCATACTATCACTATAATTGATTTTATGGATTGACACACAACCTCCCTTGGGACAAAGCCATTAACTCCTATTTAAATCGCTTAATATTCTATTCAACATCTTTGTTTATCAAAAAGAATGTTTTTTCCAATTAAGAAAGAATGTTTAAAATTACGTTACTCATTAAATAAAAAATACCATTCATCTAATGAAATCCATCATCTCAAGAAATACTATCGAGCATAAATCAAAAATTTCATATGCACTTATGTGCATGTGTGCACACAATTCCTATTTTTTGTGTAATATTTATATTATTGAATACTCATAATGGTAGTTATATATACTTTTCTATTCACATTGAAATTTCATAACAAAAATTATTATCCTAAGTACCTTATTCAAAATTCTATCTTCCACACATAATCATTATATTTTTTCCTATACCTTATGTTTTTATGGTTCTCCCTATCATGATAACAAGTCAATGTTATATGTGATTTCTAAAAAATAAAATATTTGTTATATATTCCCAAAAAAATGATTAATTATAAATTCAATAAATAATAGATTAATTCCCTTTAATATTCCTTTAATTCTTTCTTACTCACTCTCAAATAAGGAATTTAAGGTCTACTAATATTAAAACAACAAAAAACTCACAACACATATGATTATCAAATTTAAAAAACGATATTTTCTTCACACCCTAGGGAAAATAACTATATAAAAGTGGATTCAATTCATTATATTTTATTAACCTCAATATTTCATGTATTGTATAATACTCCCACCTTGATCTCTTGAATGAAATAGACTCCATATAAATCATTCATTAATTTATTTCTTTTTATTTTTCTTTCCCTACACATAAAAAATCATAGAATATTGTAAGATATAACATTACAATTTTTGAAATATCATCCACCATTAATTTTTGAATTAAACCAAATCTATATAATAATAAAATGGAATCAATATTACATGAAATTTTTCAAATAATTATTCATTGAATACAATTACACATAATTATTTTCTCAAAATTCATCCTGATGATTACATTGGTATAATTCATACCTTACACTAACTATTTCTAGAAAACATCACCCTAAACCACATAATATCATAAAAATATAGATTTTTATTAATTACCATGTCCATATGAAATATTTACAATAATAAATTTTACTCTTCACATTAGATCTTTGTATACGATTAAAACTATATTCATGATTCAATATTACATGAAGGATCAAAGTTATTGTGAAATGTAAAATATATGGATGCTTCATGATAGGGTTTTGTGGTTAAAAGATTGAATAAATCCAATTTTTAATTATATGACACTCAAAAATGTATGTTTTAGAAGAAGAATCACATGAAAAAATCAACTTGAAATTAATAACAGAACATAATGGAAATTACTCTACCAGAATTTATTGATTTATCCCACTATGTAATAGAATCAAAATATAAGAAATGATATCTCTAAAAAAAATATATCACAGAGTATTAAATAATAATTCAAATACTCCATTAAGAATATTATTTACCAAAATATTCTAATCACAGACCACTTTTTATTTATCATAAATTGATGGTATTTTCTAAAACATAAACCATGTTATTCAAGATTTATTCCATGATATTTTTTGACTAATACAATAACAATTTTCATGTTTAACACTCTGAACTTCCTTTAAAACCCAAAAGAAATTCTGTATCTTTATCCCCATTATGTTCACTAATTATTTTGATTTCAATAAGGGATAGATCATTATTTTTTTGAACATCATATTTATAAATCAATAGATTTCATAACTAGAATTTCTCGGATAAGGAAGACCTGATGATAATATTATAAGTAGAAACATTCAATCATTTTATAATAATTCCTCGTAATGGAATCTCAAAAAAATAAAAAAGTAATCGAAATAAATCAATGTAAATTTTATGATTCATTAATATATTGTAACTTCCCTCAATATAGTAAAATATTCTCATAACCCTCAAAGATTCCATATTAATGTATTGGGATAGGAAAATGAAACACCGATCAGAACTACCGGAATCATCTATTTTATTTATAATAATATTAGAAGCTAATCTATCATTCTATGAATACTTTCTATACAGTATATCAATGTTTTAAAAATTATATTTATGAGTTCATTTCATGATAAATGATAAATGTGTATTTGAAGAACTATCCGAAACAAGAATGATTTGAATCAACCAACTACCATAAATTCAGAATATTCTATATTTGGAGTTTGAAAGAAAAGATTTAATATATGTGCATTGAACGAAGAATTTCACCATTTTTGGTAATTATAAGACCTATATAGATAGGTGAAATTATATTCAAACATAAAAATAAAACATATTATAACTTTTTATATGATTCCCCAAGAGTATAATATCTAGAAAACATAATTCTCCCAAGTTATGAAGAATATAACATATGATCCGAGCTAGAAAAAAATAATTTCCTAAATCAAATGACATATAACTACATGTTAAGATCTCTAAAATTACCCAAAAAACATAAATATTAATTATTATTCTACTTCATTCCATCTGGAATGAGAAAAATGTATAGAGAAACCAAATGAACATTAACGGTTAATCAAAAACCATATACTAAATAGTTAAATTTGTTAATTTTAATGAAATAATGAAAACATTTAAATCCTTCATGTAATGTAAATAAAACATTAACCCATATAAATATGTGGAAAATGTAATTGTTAATATTCTTAAATTCATTTTCAGAGAAGTCCTAACATAGTATGAATTTTTATCCAATTACATAAAACAAAAAAATTTGAAGCTTTTTTTATGACTTTGGAATTTTCTAAATATCAATAAATGACTGAGGAGTTTGGTAATAATGAAAGGTACCCTTATAGAAGTTATATTTAAAAAATTTTGATGATATTCATCCAATGAATATGGATCTGTAATTTTTATTGAATATATCTTCTTAGAATCCATAGAGACTCTAAGAAATTATAAAATTACATCCCAAGAGATAGATAACAACAAACAAATTATCCTCTTCAAAAGATATAACTATATTATTTGACTTGGATGTAAATGGAAATAACCTCAAACCAATAATAATGAAAACATAAGAAATTGATATGATGAAATATAATTTTTATTAGAATTTTCATAGACAATTATAAAATTAAAGAATAGTTATTTAAATTATTTTTTTAATAAAATATAAAATCAAAGAATCTGAGTAAGTGAATTTTTATAAGAGAAAATAATATATATAAATGAAACATTATAAAATAAAACAAAAAGAAATCTCATCAATAAATATAAGTTTTATAAGGCGTGATTATAAAAGATGTTCAAAGTTCAACTCATAATGTCAATTTATTTTAAAAAATATATTATATAGGAACAAAATAATTAGCATAATTATGTATAATAAAACAAAGACCTCCTCGTTTATTGAGGATTTTTAAATTTTTAATAGATAACTAATTATGTTGTTCAATCTGATCACATAACACCAATAATTCCCAGCATGTGTTTGATATATTTTAATATATCAGAATTCAAATGGTTAATAAAAAATTTTGTATAAAGATCATCGATTATGATAATATTATGCCTTTTTAGTGTATAGTTTTGATGGAAGTAGGGTCTTATATATATATATATATATATATATCACTCATGAAAGATGTTTAGGGTTCTTAGAGAAAAAAATAACACTTGATTTACACAATTAATTATATTTTTTTTACCAGATGTCCTTCTTAAATTAAAGAGTGCATGCATATCCAAAAATATTAGGTGTAATAAATTCCAAGGACAATATATTTAAGTTCACCATTTAAATTTTCAACTTATTGATACATAATACTATAAAATGAGTCTAAATTTTCACTAATGATGTGATATTTTCTTGAAATTCTCTTCATTTCCATTATTAACCAAAAAAATCATCATCAAAATAACACCATAACATAAAATCAGACTCAAAAGAATAAAATAGTCAATGTTTGATGTTGAACTATGATATACTAAGTTTTATTTTAGATCATTAAGATAGGATTCCTTTATATTAGTTTTGAACTTTAAATAAAAGAACACACAATAAATAATTTCTATTCGACTTTCTATTATTTTTATTTTTCATCTAATTATATCTCTAAACAAATTATGATCAACTTGTTTCCAAGAATCCACATTGAAATACGTAGAGGAGGAACCTATTTGTGTAGTAATACTATAAGAACTATAAAAATAATTTTTTTGATTACAATATTTGATAGGATTATTTTTGAGTTAAAAAAATTCCCCCCTTACCATGTATTATTTTGAATAAAATTAGTTACAATAACCCAACATACTCATCTAAAATTCACTTTATAGAGCATCAAAAATACTATATATATGTGTTGCTTTGTATTTTAACAAAAAATTATATCCTCAACATATATTTCTATCCCAATGGTTCGATATTAAACATTACTAGTAAAAATAAATGGATTTATATTTTTCATGACCAATTCATGTTGATGTTAAAAACTAGATTTACTATCATAATAGGATCTAGAGGATTATTTTAGTATCAAATGTTTCTATTGATATATGAAAATATATTCAAAAAATAGTATATTCAAAACAAAAAAGTTAATAAAGGTGTGTTTTTTCTTCATTGGATCCATTTGAAATATATTAATATTGATATGTTTTTAATGTATATTATAATTAGGAAGTATTCGTACTTACATACCAATGAATTGTTTTCCCAATATTTTATTGCTTCTTTTAGATTATAACACAAATAAACAAGTTTGGTTTTATTCAAAATAAATGGGAAATTCTAATCACACATTTTTCAATAGACCCATTTGTATCATATAACTAAAAGTTCATTAATACCCAAATAAATCCCAAGCCTTGTTTTGATTTAACTTATTATTCTCTCCATAGATATTTATTTTATAAAATAATTTACATAAATTATGATCTCATATTTTAGATTCAAATAGATATAAAATTATAGATAACCTCATGTATTTAGTTACTGAAATATTGTTTTAACAAGTTGACCTACATCACTAGTGATATTTCTAGAGGGATGACTCAACAAGGTCATTTGGTTACAAGGTAAAATTCAATGTATTTCATAATCTAAAATTTTATTTGCATTCATTAGTCTAGGTTTGATTGTTTTAGATTATTAAAAATATAGATAAATTACCATGATTAATGTATAAGATCTATAAAATTATTAGAATTGATTAGTATTGGTTTCATTATGTTAAAATATTATAACTATTGATAAATTACCATAATTAATGTAGAAGTAGTTTCAAAAACACAGTTCATATTACTTTCATAATATGAATGTTCTGTCATCTTATAAGGATCAACCTTATAGAGATTACCATGTACCATTTTTTGAATGCTGTGTGTCTTATAGTTAAGAATCCAATAATCCTTACCTGAGGTGGAGTAAACATTAAAAATATGCATATGATATTTCTGTTCAAATTTATATAAATTAAATTTAGTATTGAAGATGAATACTGTACCTTTGAGAACACTAATAAATTCATTTTTTGGATTCCTTCGATTTCCCGATTCGTAAGTTGAGTTATAAAAATATGATTTAATTTAAATTCAAATAATTGCGAAAAATGTAAAAATAATGGATTAATCAAAAAAATTATTAGAAAAAAATTATTCACAAAACATTGTATGAAAAAATTATTATTGTTATATAATTCACCTTTATATATAATTATTTTTAGTTCTAATAAATTAAGAGTAATTCATTTTTCACTATAAAAAATTCAAATGGAGAATTAAAAAACTCAACATTATAACTTATATATAGATTGAAACATGTTTTTTTTAAATTTTCCCCTTGATCATAAAATATTTTAAAAAATAATAGTTCTCTTGATTTAATATAAAAATTATAAACTGAAATAAAAATAGCATCATCATCAAATAAGAGAAAAATATTATGATTGTCTATGGTAATTATATTTTTTTGAGGAATAATGAGATCTATGTATACTAACCATAATATTTTAAAATTTTAGAGTTATCAGGTAGGTTTAAATATAAAAAAATCTACTAAAATTATTAGAAAGGATCGTAGAATTTCACATAATTAAACATATGTTTCTAATGTTCCTTCAGTAGTTATCTCATTGAACATTTTTGTACGTTTGAAAACATTTAGTATCCAATCATCCTATTCCAAATCCAAGAATATCCTAAACCTATCTAATAAAATCTATGTTCTATGAAATGTTAATTCTTCCCAATACAATATACACCGCCATGCCTATCAATATAAAAATTGTGAACTCATACTGAAATTATAAGGGAGAATTTTTTATTCCAAAATATTAATGAGTGACATCATCACATAACTAACATATATTTATATGAAATATATTATATCCCAAAATAAAAATAAAATAGAATATAATGTAATACAAAGAAATAAAACACCACTAATGCTGATATTCTGTTCTCGAGAATTATCTCCAAATGTAACATGTCTACCCTTAACATTCACTAAATTCAAGAGAAATAATTTAGTGAAATAATTTGACCTAAATAACCATTTTCCATTTCAAAACTTTTATATTTATTAGAAATCGACCATTCCCCCAACAAATGAAAAGGATAAAGACATTGGTCACAAAATTCACTAGGTATATAGATGTTAGAAAACAAAACATTAGAATCATATATATTTCTAACCCTATAGTATTTAAAAAAACTAAATCATTAAAAAATAACCATTATGAGGTCTAAGAAAGTTATCTTTTTCATGTAATAATAGCTAATCTTGTAACCTATTCTTAGACATTTATTGCAAAAAGTTCGTTTCTCCAAACAATTATTGCATGAAAATGAAAATTCTTATAAGTAAAATCAATTCTAATAATTGTATGATTAGTTTTAAGTTATTAATTGATATTTTAAAAAATCTATATGGTACTCCAAGTCATATAAAAATTATATTTTAGGAATTTCAATTTAAAATTATCTAAAAAAGTCCAAAAAAATATAAATTCCTGGGCCTTTTAGTAGATTATGTACACATTATATCAATATAAGCAAATTATAAAATATATTTATTTTTATCTACCTAAATATAACCAAATTCTACATAATATTTATTTTTGTCTCCCTAAAGTGACCAAAACATCCCTATTATGTTATTAGTATAAAGATGAACCTAGGAAAATATATAATAAAATGAGGAATGTTGTGTATCCCAAAAAGGGAAAAATCATATTGAAGAATGATGATAATTTAATAAATGCGATACAAGAAATATAATAAGATATCCTAAAAATCAAGGACCATATATAATAAATTAGAATCATATCCTGACATGATTGAATTATAATACCATGTCATTTAAGGATTGTATAAATAATATAATATATGAAATAATTTTAGGATTTAACATTATATAATAGATACAAGAGGTGGGTGTAAATTGTAGGTTAAAAACATATAAACGTACTAAAAATTAAAACCACTTAACATTGAATTATCAGAAGAAAATATTGACTGATATCAGGTTTTTATAATAGAGCACCCAATAGATCTAAAAAATTACTTTTTATAAAAATTTAGTAAATTATTTTTTTTAATGCACCACAAAAATACCAAACTTGTTGAAAAATGAAAATAAATCTTAAAGAAAAAGTAATAACAACTTAACAAAATGTTATAAAATATAGTATACTGTCTAAACATATTAATTATGGAAATCAAAGACCATGAATTTTTGTATCATATAATTTTATCATAACAACAATTTATTTATTTCTTTAGCCTGAAACCCACCAATTAAAATCATGACAACCTACTCTGTCTTCCTAACCATAAATTCCCCGGATCCGCCTGATCAGAATAAAAATTCATACAATCACAAAAAACCCTTGATCTAAACCCATATTAGAAACATAAAATTCAAATGAAAATGGTTATATTGAGTTTTACAGCCTCACTCATATTTATTTGAACAAAAATTGACTAAAAATTTATAATGTATGAGTAACAAGATAATACACAAGGGAAAACATTAGAAAGGCTGAGTCATGAAAACATTTGCTCTATGGTCCCCAAATGAACTTCTGTTTATAAGAATAGCTCCATCAACCATGTTATGGGATTTTTGATGATTTTTTTCAATAAACGTGGATGTTCTCTTGATTTCCAACTTTTCATATTCTGAATGTTTTCATTCGATGTTATTTTGATATCATCATCAAAATTTTGAAGAAGTTTGCCTTCCAATATTAATGATTATAACCATATGATTAAAAAAGATACGATGATGATTAAAGAAATTATATTTATTTCAATGAATAAACATATGATATTTCAATTTATCATAAATTGTTTTCCCAATGGAATAGAATATTTAAGGATGATGGACAAAACTCTTTCTGACTGATGATCTAATGTGAGTTTGATTGATGAACAATTGTCAGTAAGACCAGTGAACTAAATGTAGTTTGTAAAATTGATTAATGTATATCCGAATAATGGAATAAACATAATAACACTGGATGAATAAAAAATTTCAATGATATTTACTAAACATAGTCAAAATTATAGAATAAACCTTTTCACAACAATTGGTTAAACATTGTCAGTTTGATGGACTGCACTTTGGGTAGAATGTTTAGGTTCATCTGTTTAAAAAAATTTCCATGTCCATCAGTATAAATGGTTTTCTATAGAATCATTCTCTAATAATAGATAAATATAAAATTTCTAAACCTAGATTTTATGACTCTGCATTGTGATTTTCATAATAAAAGATATAATTTATAGAATGTATATATTTAGACTAAAAATATCCAACTTTTTGGAAGGCACAAATCACAACACTTAAGAAGTAAAACAAATAACATTGAAAAAACATATGTTCACTTAATAAAATTATAAATATAAATTATACTTAAACTAAAAAAATACTTCAACCTATTTCCCCTCTCTCCAATTATTATCTCCCCAAATAATTATAAACCACTTTTTTTAATAATACAACTATTTCATGCATATATTTTTGAGTAGTTTAATCCATTGGTTTTTTAATTTATTGAATAAAAATGCCCTGTTTGGAATGAATTGAGGTGTTTTATCTTATTTGGAAGAAAATTACAGATTTATAGAAGTGGAATGAAAAGGGATGGAAATATGTGTAGCCACAACACTGGATTTTGAGAAAGAAGAAAAGCTGAAAACTGAAGAAAAATAGAAAACATGTCGTGTTCCACAAGTAAAAATCGTAACCATTTCAAGTGAAGTAGAACCATAAATGACATGTTGTGACGATAGAATGCATTGTGAAATTCAATTACACATCATGAACCACCAATACATGATGTGAAAATAATCAAACCTACATAATATATTTTCACTAATTCAATGCAATAGACAAAAAAACATATATGAGGTACACATCTTGTAGCCAATGTACACGCCGTGTAGGGGTCGACATGCTGAAAAATATCAGGCGATGTGGGCCATGGGTTTGGAGGATTTTCACTGTAAAAGGAGACAAATTCCCATACTTCTAATATAATCAGAGGCATAAAACATTATGCATCACCATGGGAAGGACATTAGGAAACTGAGTGTCGATCCAAGGTCCCACTTCACCACCACTCTTCCTCGGGTGCCCATGATGCTCTCTCTAACTATAGCGAGTAGTCCCATATTGCCGACTGATATGATAAGTAGGGGGATGTGTGAATATAGATTATTTTCTACATTGTATTCATGTTTTTTATTGATGTAAACAATTTATTCAATTCCAAACTTTTTTCTTTATGTATTGCAAGACCATTGCTACCTTCTAAAATTTATGTTTTTTTTTGCATCATTTAATGGGATACTTTTTGTAGGACCATTATAAAATATATTTCTGTTATGTTTAAACAAGGTTTTACGTAACCTATTTCAGTGAATGCGATAAGTATATGACCAATCCAAAAGTACGATCATTGGAATATGACCGGATACTAAGACCAGGATCCCCACTGACCCAACTCCCACACCGAAACTAAATAATCATAAATTAAAGTAAATCCCTAGAACATGAACCTATAAATCACTGAACCTGGCGTGATTCCCATTTTGATTCAATCCCCAATCATTCCTACTACTGTTTCTCTTTTCTTGTACAACCAATCAATTAAAATTACAATTTCATAATTAATTTAGAATATACGGATCATCTTTGTGGGTTCAACACTTGGAATTAATATATAATAAACATTGAGTTAGGATTTTATTTTTTTTATACATTTTATTTTTTCATATCACTATAGGGAACAAACGATACCATGTGGGGTTATTAAAATTGCTGTCATTGTGGGGGGACGATTTCTTTATTAAAATTAAATTAGAATATAGATAAGTATTTTTTATTTAATTCTTTATTTTATACGTGGTAGTCTCATGCTGTAGTTTGATGAAACAACCCATTGTACGAGTACATTACTTGAGATAAAGAAAAGTTGAATAGATTTCATTCAAAATTGAGTTGGAGAAGACTCTCTGCCAGTAAAGAAAAGAAAATAATGAATCTAAACAAAAACAAGTCAATATGTATATAAGATAATAATTCAAAGGATCTGACCATGTGATGGGCCAATCTGTAGGACCACATAATCAGGCATCAAATAGAGGTTAAAAGTTATATTCAACTTTGGAAGACCCTTGAACATGGGAGTCATCCCAAGTAACCTATTACCACCATTTTCTCACCAACATTTCATAATAATATAGGTAATCATCCATATGATTACACATTCGCTACAATTCATCAGGCTATACCAAGAAGTCCCAACTTTTTAAATTAGAAGTTTCCTGGAGATTTGTGACCCATTATTATTCAATAACATCACAAAAAATGTTGTATGGTTATGATTGTATATATTTTTACTAAATGAAAAAATATAAAGAGTGGATCCAAATTCTATTCCTACATTTAATAACAACCTGGGATAAAACGGTAAGATAGATTTTACCAAGGCTTTTCCCAACATTAAAGTCTATGGATTTGAGGGTAAGAATTTTAAATTTTTAGAAATTAATTTAATAATAATTATATAGTTCATGGGAATATTTCAATGTAATGACAAGACAAAACACACATCATGGAAATAAGACTTGATTACTAATTTAAATTTTTTATAAATCATTGTCGCAGAGAAATCGTTCCATAATAGATGCTACTGCAGGAGGTTCATTGATGATAAATTCACAAAAATAAAGTAACGAGCTACTAGATGAGATTTACAATAACATTTTACAGTAGAGGCATAAATATTGAAGAGTATAAGGAGCGAACATGGAAGATAATAGATGGATGGATGCTCAAATGAAGACGATGAAAAGGAAGATGGAAGTGATGATGGCCCACCAAAATAACCAAGGAATGTATGATGAAGATGTATATGATATAGATTAAAATAGAAACTATTTTGTTCCAGGATGGGGGCCAAAATATCCACAATAATAGAAAAAATCAGAATTAAGGTCACTGATTTCGGCCAAGGAAACATGGTTATCATCCTCAACAACAAGGGATAAAACTGACCAGTCAAGTCTTTTCCTGGGAGGAGACCCCAGAAAATTTTATAACCAAAAGTGTAGATTCAATTAAGGATTTTATGCATACTCAAGAGATCATGAAAATTCCATTAGATATTTGAATATTGACTCATTAAATAAACAATCATCATTAACGAACATACAACTACATGTCAGTGAGATTTCCGAAACCCATAGAGGAAAACAAAGAGGAGATAATCTAGGATTCCAAGAACATCATCATCATGCTGATATGAAGTCCAAATAAAATTTAAGTGGATAGATGAGATGAGGGGGTGGAAAAGAATTTTTTGGTCAAAAAGAACCACCACGAGTTGAAGAAATTCCTTAAAAGAATATAAAAGATAAATAAGTTAAAGATAAAGAATCACCAACACCATTCCAACAACCACTACCATATCCATATGGGGAAAATCATAAGAATATTGAAGAGAAAAAGAAAATTTTAACGGGGTTGTTCATGAAGATACAAATCAACATTCCATTCGCTGAGGAAATTGAAAAAAAGCATGTATATGAAATTTTCATGAATGATTTGATGAAGAATAAGATGAAGATTGAATATTTAGCAACCATTCCAATGTAAGGGGAAAGTTTGGTAGTTTTTTCATGTATTCTACTAAAGAAGCAATGTGATCCAGACAGTTTTTTCTCTCCAATTACCATAGGTGTTATTGAGTTTGGTAGATCATTATGTGATTTTGGTTCCAGTGTATACATCTTTTCGTATCCCATATTAAATTGCCTTGGATTTAAGGAGATACATCCAACACAAGTTTTTCTTCAACTTGTTGAGAAAACATTGATACTTCCAGGATGACTACTCGATGATGACATTTTAAAGGTGGATGAGTTCTATTTTCAAGAAGATTTTATAGTGAAAGACATGGATGGAGAGAAGGTGCCAATAATTTTGGGAAGACCATTCCAAGATATAGTAATAGTATTAATTGATGTTCAGAATGTAGATCTGAGTTTGAGAGTAGAATAATCAAAGGTAAAATTCAATACTCACTGAGAGATGAAGAGTTCAGATAATCCTTTTGATGATTTTTCAGAAAAAATGTTGAAAGAAGTGGAATTTTTTTTCATTGATAGAGAGCTTATGTACCTATTGTGGAGATATAAGAAAGAAGTAAGAACATTATTAAGAGAGATATGAAAATTCTAAGAAGGATGAAGATAGAAAAGATTACTTCAAAAAAGGAGATAAATTCTAGGCTATCAGTGAACTACAATTTTATTGTAATAGAAGGTCCATTAACTGTTGGATTAGACCAATGGAGATAGATAATATTTTCAACAATTTACCAATGAAATTAGTTTTAGAGAAATGGAGAGTACCAATATAAACTAAGGAATCACTTCTAATAAATGTTTTAGATCCTAACCAGGTAACCCCATTCCTACCATCGCCCACATTAGATAAAGAGTTATGGTCAAGCCACGGACGGTAAAAAAAAGTTCTTCTTGGAGGCAGACCATGTATTAAATATTTTTTCTTAATTTATTTTTAGTTTTAGGTTAACTCCCTCATCCCCAATGATTTTTTATTTAATTTATATTCTATTTGATTCAAATAGTGATTCTTATTTTTGCATGGCCAATATAGAAATAAGAAGAATGTAGTAGGAGAAGAAGATAGAGAAAATTTACACATCCTGATATATCCAACACATCGTGAAAGGGTTTATGCAGAACTTGTAATGACCAATTATTAAGTGCCAATTATAAGAAGAGTAAGTGTATAAAGTTTGTATTTTTCTATTTTTTACCCACATTTTAGTGTTTTACTTCATTAACTAAAATTTCATGCCTGAAACGTCATTCATTCATTACTCAAATGATCAAGGAGACCTGAAAATACCTTGGAAAATTAACATACAATGTATTTAAATTTATTTTTCAATATAAATGAATGATAAAAATAAAGAAAAGAATTATTAGAGATAAGAATGTGGATTAAGATATGAAAAATCAACATTTAGAGGAGAATTTTGATTATTGTAGATGAATTTTTTAATAGATTTGCCTATGATTTAAATTTTAGATGTTAGAATTAATTGATTTAATTATTCATATCCATTTCCATGAGTGATTGACCCAACCATTTGTTTCATTATAGAGACATACACTAAGCCAATATTTTCTATTCA
This sequence comes from Viscum album, assembly GCA_963277665.1. Classification (NCBI taxonomy): domain Eukaryota; kingdom Viridiplantae; phylum Streptophyta; class Magnoliopsida; order Santalales; family Viscaceae; genus Viscum; species Viscum album. The sequence continues at coordinate 734,816,113 of OY728155.1, forward strand.
TTCTATAGTATATTTCTTGAGAATCATGAGCATGTTTTCTTCTAGAAAATTCTTTTCATCTTATCAAAGACATGACAATACAAAATAACTTTTAATATGATTGATGCAATATTTTATTATCCCTTATCATTAGACCCACCAGAAATTAATCCTTTTTAAGCCCTTAGAATCCATGAATTACCTTGTTAGGAAATGAGCCATATTAAAATCCTATTATATCCATTCCTACATTCCTCTAATTTTTTTAATGATATTTAATATAAAATGTGGAGGGTGGTACTTTATTTGGTGTATCGGGATATATGTAATTGTGGATATTTTAATGGGGGATTTTTCATTATGATCTGGAAGGGTTCCTATACATTTTATTGTATTTTCTAGTTCACTATTAATTTTATTTTTAAAGAAATGAATGATATAAAATTGGGTTGTGTCATGGGAGGATTAAAAATCACTATGATACAGACCAATGATTTATGACCATATGTGGTTAGGTGATGGATGTGAGATTTATAATGAGAATAGGCTGTAAAAAAACAATATAAAAAATGTAATGGAGGTTGATTCATTCATTATACTTATATGTATCTTGATTCAACATTGAAATTGGGGTGGGGGAAGTGATATATGTCCTCTGTAAAATTAGATAATCAATGGGCATATATTTTATTATCAGGAAAAGTACTTTAGAGTAAAACCTCAATTTTGAGCTTTAATTTTTAAATCATTTACATACGTACCCTGAAGCCTCAGATTCATTGGTAATTAACGGTGAATCCCTCAAGATTAATTGTGATCCTTGTATTTATGCGGTAGATATGATAGATTCATTTCAATCCTATGGATAATTTCATGTTTTTGAAGATTGTGCAGAATTATATTTACAATTTATGTTGAGTAGAAAAATACATGTGTGGTAGATTTCATATGGCATGCATATTAATAATGAAGTGAAAAATAATCATTGATGATTGAAAAGACTTGGTTATTTTGAAGAGGAAAATTAAATTACATGGTTGATTTTTTCATTGAAATTGAGGATTTGATGAATTTTTTCATGTGAAATTTGAACGTTTATTATTGAATTTGATAATTTTTTTTATTGAAATTGAATTTTAAGCATTGTAAGATGAATGTATTCTATGGTATGTTGATATTCCATACTTGAGGACAAGGCTGAATTCATGTGTGGGGGGATTGATACGTCTATTTCAGGCATATAATATTGATTAGTTTAATGTGTTGCTTCTATAATTTATTAGATAAACATTCCATGTAAGTAATGAATTGATTTTTTTTATGTTTTGTGGTAGGAAATAATGGATTTTTGGAAATGCAATGAAAAATGATGGAAATATGAGTAGCCCGGACCCCAAATTTTGAGACAGTAGTGAATAAAAAAACTGAAGAAAATTTGACTACATGGCATCTACCATAAGCACATGTCGTGACCACTTCAAGGGAAGCAGAACCTTAAAGGGAAAAACATTGTGATAGAATTCAATGTGGACTTGAAGTACATGTCATGTACCACCAATTCACGATGTGACAATAGTCAAACCAATATACATGATTTTCATGTATTCAACATGATAGAGGTAAAATAAGATCTGAGGTACACATTGTGTACCCCATGTAATCATCGTGTAGTGGTATACACATTGAAAAAAATAAGGCCTCATAGGCCACATTATTGGAAAATTTTGGCTATAATAAGAGACATCTGGCCACCCTTCCAAGATACTTAGAGGAGAATGAAGATATCAAGCACCAGGACGACCTCCAGATGGAGCAGTGATGATCCGAGGTCCTACATCGTAACCATTCTTCCTCAAGAAACCATGATGACCACTCTATCGATAAGAGATCAGTCACATAGTTCTAGGTGATGTCATTTATAAGGGGATGCATTAATAACGGTAATTTTCTACATTATATTCATGTTTTGTATTGCTGAAAAAAATTTATTCAATTTTAAATCTATTTTTTCTATTTTTCAAATACCATTGCTAGGTTGTGAAAGATATCCTTTTATTTCATTAATTAATCATCTTTTTTTGTATGACCATTATGAAATCTATGTCTGTAATGTTTGAAAAATGTTTTGGGTCACCTATTTCCGTGGTTTCACTATGTAGATGACCCTTCCAAATTTGTTACCACATGACTAGGATGAAAAACCAACACCAAGGATCCCCACTGTCCCATATCTGATAGAAAAACCAAATAATCTGACTTTCATGTAAGTACCCAACACAAGAACATGAAAATCAATGAACATGAAATGCCTACCATCTTGATTCAAACCCCAATTATTCCTACTATTTTTTCTCTTTTCCCACAGAAACTAATCAATTGAAATTTCAATTTATTAATTAATTTTTAATATATAGATCGTCCCTGTGGTTTCAACATTCAGAATTACTAAATATAAAACATTGAGTTAGGATATTCTATATTATATAAATATTATTTTGGAATAGTACATCAGGGATCTAACAACCCCCAGAGGGGTAGTCAAAATTTGCATTGCTTCCTAGGATGGTTTCTACGATTTTTTACTTCAATTATTTATTTTACACATTGTTTCCTCATGATGTAGTTTCAAGAAACCACCCATTGCATGATTACATCACAAAAGAGAAAGAAAAAATTGAAGAGGCTTCATTCAACCCCATGTTGAAGAAGACTCTCCCCCAGTAATGAAATGAAAAGGAATAAGATAAAAAAATTGGTCAACATGGCTGGATAGGAACAACTTGAAGCAATTAATCATGAGATGGGCCAACTAGTGGGACCACATATTCAAGGAAGAAATCATGGCGGCCAAGCACTAATCACATATAGAAGCCCATAGATCATGTGATTCAACCCAATCATTATGATACCACTAGTTTATGCCCAAAATTTTGAAATAAAGCTGATGGTCATCTAGATGATTACACATTCGTTGAAATTCGCTGGGCTACCACTCGAGGACCAAAATTCCAACATCAAATATTTTTTGGAGACTTGTGACAACTTCTAATTCTTGAATGTCACAAATGATTTAATAAGGCTGCCTTTGGTTAGATTTTCCCTAATGGACATAGAAAAAGAGTGGATCCAATGTCTACCCCCCATTCTATTACTACAAGAGAGGAACTGGTATGAAAATTTTTACCAAGGTTTTTCCTACCATCAAAGTCTATGGATTTTTGGGTATGAATTTTAAATTTTCAACAATTAAATGAAGAACTATTATATAGTTCATCAGAACATTTATAAGGTTTTATAAGACGATTTCCACATCATGGAATCTAGATGTGGTTACAGATTCAATCATTTTATAAAGGATTGTTGAAGGGAAATCATTCCATCTTTGATAATGCTGTAGGATTTTCGCAGATCAGAAATTCACAGGAAGAAAGTAACAAGATACAAGATAATATTTTGAGTAAAGTTTCCAATGGAATCTGAAGAAGTAAGAGTACTAGGAGAGAACATGGTAGAAAATAGATTGATGGATACAAAAATGGAGATGGTAACATGGAAGATGGATGCGATGTTGGACCAAAAAAATCCCCAATGTATGTATACTAAAGATGTAAATTATTTAGATTACAATTTAAAAACTTTTAAGTAGGGATGAAGGCCCCAATAACCACAACACAAAAAAATTAGTAGCAATGTCATGGATTTAAGAAATGGAAAAAAGGATATCAACCTATAAAATAAGGTCTAAAACTAATCAGTAAAGTCAATTCCTTGGAGGATAACATAGAACATTTCATTACCATAACTAGAGAGGTATTTAAGGAGATAACTACATAATCAAGAAATCATGGAAATCCAATTAGAGAATCAAATACTGACTCACAAAACAAACAATCATCATTAAGGAACATGGAACTACAAGCTGGTCAGATTGTTTAAACACATAGAAAGAGACAAAGGGGAGAGTTCCAGGATTACCAAAGCATCATCCCTGTGCAAATCTGAAATCCATACTACTTATAAGTAGAAAGATGAAATGAGGGAGTGTCATAGAATTTGGAGCACCACAAGAACCACCACAAACTGAAGCAAGACAAAAAACGAATGGAGAATCTGAGGAATGTGATGATAAAGAAGCACCCCACTATACCAACCACAACTACCATATCCATATCAGGAAAAGAAAGGGAAAATTGATGGAAAAAATAAAATTATTTTAGAAATGTTCATGAAGATTCACATTAACATCCAATTTTCTTAGTAAATTAAAAACCTACCTATGAATGAAATTTTCATGGAGGATATGGTGATGAATAAAAACAACCTTGATGATTTTTCCACCATTAAACTATAAGGAGAAATTTTAGTTGATGTTTCAATTGTTATATCAAAGAAGTAATGTGATACATATAGTTTTTACATTCCAGTTTCCATTTCTACTAATGATTTTGGTAGAGAATTATGTGAATTAGGTGCCACTTTAAACATCCTCACATATGAAATATTCTAAATCCATGGATTGAAGGAGATGAAACCAACTCGAGTGATGCTTCAACTGGTGGATACAATAATGAGTTGTCCAGCAGGACTACATGAAGATGACATTGTCAAGGTGGAAGAGTTCTATTTTCTAGGAAATGTTTTGGAGATAGACATGGATGAAGAGAAGGTTCCAATAATTTTCATAAGACCATTCCTATCTATAGGAAGGGTATTAATTTATACTCATAATGGAGATATGAATTTGAGAGTAAAAAGATCTGAGGTAAAATTCAATCTTCACAGAGCGATTCCAGATGTTAGATGAACCATTTGATGATTTTTTAGATAATTAGATGAAATAAGATGATAATGTAGTCTATGGATGGAGAGATGAAGATTTTTTTGTGCAGATTAGAGAAAAAAGTATGAACATGTTGAAGATAGATAAGAAAAATCAGAATAATAATAAATATCGAAAAGAAGAATTAAAATATGGAGAGCAAGTTTTTCCTATAACTTAACTACCATTTGATTTTAATAGAATCACTGAGAACTACTATATTGGACATATGAAGATTAAAAATGTTTTCAATAATGGATGAGTGAAATTAGTTTCTGAGAAATGGAGATGACCAATATACACTCAGGAAACAAGTCTATGACAGTTTTTAAATCCTGATTAGGTAACCTCTTTCTTATCATCGTCCACTGGAGATGAAGAGGTATAGTCGAGCTGAAGACATAATACAAATTCTATTATTGGAGGCAACCCGGGTATTTATTATTTTTTATTCTTTAATTCATGTTTTTAAGAGATAGAACTCATCCCCATTAATTATTCAATTTAATTGATATGGCATGTGCTTTTAGTTGGGTTTTTTAATTTTTTAAGACCATAAAGGAATGTAGAATAATGTAGTAGGAGAACAATCTATAGACTATTTTCATGTAATGGAAGGAAAATACATGTTATAAAAGAGTACACAAAAAATGTGTACATCCCAATTTCGAATCATCAATTTTAAGGGGATTAAGCATACCAATTCTATTGTTTCTATTTTATTTCCCAAATTTTCATGTGTTTGAGATTCAACTAAAATTTCATTTCCTAAATTTGATTCATTCTTTACAGAAATTATCTACGATACATGAAACTACCATGGATAATTTCCATACCATGTATTTAAATTTCATTTAAAATAAATTTTAATTTGAAAATGGAGAAAAAATTAGTAGATATAAGCATTTGGTTCAGGATTTAAAAAATCATGATTTAGAGTGGCATGTTGATCGTTGTACATGAAATTATTATGACATTTGGATATGTTTTTTATTTTAGATGTTTTCATTAATTGATTTAATTATTTTTATTCATTTACCTGAGTGATTATCACAACCATTCATATCATTCTCGAGAAATCCACTGAGCCAATATTTTCCATTAATTTTATAGTATTTTTCTTGAGAAACTCAGGTATGTTGTCTTCTAGATCATTATTTTCATCTTATTGAAGCTATGATAGTATATAATCACTTTTATTATGATTGGGGAAATATTTTGTTAGCCCAAATCCTGAGACCCACCATGCATTAATCCTTTTTATGACCATAAATTTCTTGAATTTAATTGTTAGGAAGTTATCTTTATTACAAGCCTATTATATCCTTTTCTAAGTTCCTATAAATGTGTTTCATGATATTTAAAAGAAAAAGTAATAAGGGAAAACATTATTTAGTAAACTAGTAAATACGTTATCATGGATATTTTTTGGGGGGATTTTTCAATGTGGTTTGAGAGAGGACATGTATGTTTTATTGTATTTTACTGTTCATCTATATTGATAAAAAATATATAAAAAATGAAAGAAAATAAATTGGGTTGTTTCTTGGGAGGATAAAAAACCATTTTCTATACTGATGCTTTTTGATCATTTGTGGTTAATATATTGATGTGTGATTGTTGATGAGCATAAATTCCAAATGAAATAATATGAAAAAATAAAGGGAGGATGATTCATTCATTATGCTAACAATTATGATGAGTTAACTTTTAGTTTTGGGTGGGGGGGGGGATAAATTACATTTATAAACAGAGAAAAAAACTAATCTTATCTTTTATTATCATGAAAAGTACATTAGATTCATACCTCCTATATGAGATTTAATTTTTATGTAATATAACTACCTACCATAAAAACCTTATATTCATTTGATCTTTAATGCTGATGCCATCATGATTAATGGTGATCTCTGTCTTTATTTAGTGAAGATGATAGATGCCTTTCAATCCTCTGGTAAGATTCATGTTTCTAAGGTATGTGTATAATTATATTTACAATTTTCCATTAATGACGTGAGTAAAAATTCATGTGAGTTAGGTTTTATGTGGCATGTATATTAATTTTTTTTTGGATAATGATGATAGATTATTGACAAATGTTGGTTTTTTTGAAGAGGAAAAAATACATTGTTGATTTGTTTATTTTAAAAAATGAGAAGTTTATGAATTTTCCTATTTGATGATTTATCGTTTAATTTTCCATTTGATCGATTGCTTTTATTTAAATTTAATTTGAATAATGGTAAGTTAAAATTAATCTATAGTATGTTGAGATTCTATAATTGAGGACACAAATGAATTCAAGTGTCTCTTTGGTGGGGGGGAGTTTGAAACGTCTATTTCATACATATATTTTTTAGTAGTTTAATGTGTTGATTTGGTAATTTATTGAATAAACATTCAATATTAGTAATTAATTGAGTTGAATTATTTTTTGTGGCAAGAAATAACAGATTTGTGGAAAATGAATGAAAAGGGGATGGAAATATGACTAGTCATAAAACCAAATTTTGAGAAAGAACCGAAACTGAAAACTAAATAAATAATCACTACATGTATAGTAAAACATGAATACTTTGTGACCATTTCATGTGAAGATTAACCATAAAGGACAGATCGTGATGAAAAAAAATACATTGTTAACTTCAAGTACATGTCATGTACCACGAATACACGATGTGACAATAGTCCAACAAGAAAATTATATTTTCATAGATTAAATGTGACAAAGGAAAAAGTGGATATAACACCTCCAAATTAAATTTTTATTTCTAACCCTTTTAAGGGGGAAGTGAGAACCCCACATAGAAAACGAATCAAGAATCAAAGGTTAAAACTGACTTATTAAACACAAGTCTAAGATGATTAGAGTCTCCTTCCCTAAACAGTTTCCAAGGGAGGGAATTTACTTGGCATCATGGATCCTCCCCAATATTCTCTTCATAGTGCCTTGCTAGATACTACCAAGACTACATGTATTTAGCTTTGATAATCTTATTCATATTGAATCCTCTTATCAGTATGAGATCTTTCTTGTCAATCCATTCAGTTTTATCCCTAGTAACTTCCACTTGGATCAATCTTCCCATCATTTGATCAATGTCCTCCCTCGCCGCCATGATCATTAGAACATCCTACTTCATTTCTTCACCATAGTGCATGAGGAGTTCCAGTTGGGAATCCAAGTCAACCTCATTCAAGATCTGAGGGCCTTATATAGACCCTGGTGCACATTTTTGTCTATGGGAAAGAGTTTCCATGCTTTCCTACATCATCATCTTAGGGTTCAGATACATCCCCTGGAGTTTTTCATCTGCCTTTGCGTTTCCATTCGCTTGAACTGGAGGCCATTCTACATCATCCTGCCCAACCTCATCTCGAGTCACTTGTGGTATCTTGTTCTCATTGACTTTAACTAATTTTTTAGCTGACCAAGTCGTCATCTGGTTCGGAAGATAAGAGTATTCTTTCCGGCCCTTTGATTTTGGCTTCTTAGACACAATAATATTCCCCAGATCCCTATTTTCCTTATTCCCTTTCTTCCTTATTTAGTTGTGAAAACCATTACTGTCCCCCCCAAGACAATGTCCTATAAGGGATGTCCATCTCCACCAGAATCAGCCTCAGAGGGACAGTTTGAATTGCCTTAAAAATCTCCCTCCTTACATAGTCTTTCAAATCTGTTGTTTAATTTGAGGTCAGACAAATGCCTCCCTGAAATGTCTCCCTGACTATTAATCAAAGGCCTGCCTTCCTCATGTGCAAGCACCACCACTCTTTTCCATCCTTTCACTTTCCTATACCAGAGGCCAGACTCCCCCTGATAGTATTACTTCTATCTCCAGTATACACCGCCTTTGCATAAGAACAAGGTTGTACTTGAGCCGCACCCTTGGAGATTATGACTGCACCTCCCCGAGAGACCCCCCGAGTCCTGAGCCTTGAACAAATCCAATGGATCCTCAACCACAACACTGGCCTGGTCACCCCATGTACATGTCATGTAGGGGTCAACAGCTAGAGAAAAATAAGGCGACATGGGAAGTAGGTTTTGGAAAAATTTTGATATAAAAGGAAACATCTGTGCACCCTTCTGAAAAACTCAGAGGCATAGGATGGAAAGTAGCACTAAGGGAAGGCCACCAGATGATGGAGTGATGGTCTGAGGTCTTTATTCACTGCCATTCTTACTCGGGTTCCCATAACTCTCACTCTAACTATGAGCGAGTATTCCCATAGTTCCAAGTGATTTTATACATAGAGGATGTGTGAATAGGGATTATTTTCTACATTATATTCATATTATGTATTACTGAAAACCATTTATTCAATTACAAATCTCATTATTTCCACATTGAAAGAGAATTTCTATGTTCTGAACGCTATTCTTTTATTACATCAATTAATCAGTTTAGTTTTTGTATGGACATTATGAAATCTTTTGTGGTTATGTTTAAATATTGTTTTGGGTGACCTATTTCTGTGATATCACTATATAGATAACCATTCCAAAAGTGTGATCATAGGACTAGGATGGTATACAAAGACAAATGATCATTGCAGAACCTACTCCGAATGAAAAATGGAATAAACACAATTTCAAGTAAATAGTTATCACATGAACCTAAAAATACCTGAGCCTCTCATGCCTCCTATATTGATTTAAACCCTAATAACTCCTACTATTGTTTCTCTTTTCATGAAGCAAAAAATAAATTTCAATTTCAATTCCCTAATTTATTTAGATCATATGGATCATTCTTGTGGTTTTAACACTCTTACATACTAGATAGTACCGTTTGAATTAGGATTTTTTGAGTTTTATAAATTTTATTTTTTCATAGCACTACAGGGAACTAATCATGCCATGTGGGGTGTAAAAATTGCTGTTGTTACTAAGGGAGGTTGTTACGTTAAAATTAAATAGAAATCTAAATATTGGTATTTATATTAATTCTTTATTTTCTACTTGGTCATCTCATGATGTAGTTTCAGTAAACAACCCATTTAATGAGTAATCCACTTTTGGGAAAGAATAAACTTAGGTGATTACATTCATCCCTCAGTTGGAGAATAATCACCTCCAGGAAATAAAAGAAAAGAAATAAGAGGAATAAAAACAAGTCAACATGGATAGAAAGGAAAAACTAGAAGGAACTGATCATGAGATAGGAAAAACAGAGAGACCCCATATTTAAGGGTGAAAATAAGGGGGAAAACTGTTAATCAAATACAGAATACACTCAATCATTGGATTCAACACAAGAATTTTAATATAACTAGTTGTTTTCAAACATTTCAAAATAAATCTGGCGGTCATCCAGATGATTACACATTCACAAATATTAATTGAGATACCAAACAAAGATTTAATTTCAGACATTAGTGGTTTTATGGATATTTGTGACACATTCCAATTCTTGAATGTCACAATCAATGTTGTAAGGTTATGATTGTTTAGATTTTAACTGAATGAAAACAATGATAATGGATCCAAATTCAACCCCCACATTCAATTACCACCTGGGAGGAACTGGTAGGAAAAGTTTTAACATGGTATTTATTTCCATAAAAGTCAATGGATTTATGGGTAATGATTTTAAATATTGATTAATTAAACGAAGAATCATTATATAGTTTGTGGGAATGTTTCATAGGATTTATAATACGATCCCAACATCATGGAATGAAGATGTGGTAACTAATTAAATTTTTTTATAAAGGATTGTTTCCAGGAAATCATTCCATCATGGATGATGCTGCATGAGGTTATCTGATGAGAAAGTAACTAAAAGAAAGTAATGTGCTACTAGATGAGATTTCCAATAATATTTTCCAATGGAAAGCTAAAAAAAAGGATGATTACAAGGAGTGAACATGCTAGATAATATATGTATAGCTACACAAATGGAGACGATGACAAGGAAGTTGAATGAGATGATGGATGACAAAAATACCCAAGGAATGTATATTAAAGATGTAAATTATTTAGATTATAATCAATAAAATTTTGGGTAGGCATGGTGGCCACAACAGCCGCATCAACCGAAAAATCATAATTAAGGTCAATGATTTCATCCTAAGAAACATGATTATCCACCTCAACAAAAAGGGCCAACACTAACCAGTCAATTCCATTCCATAGAGGAGAGTGTGGAAACTTTCATGACCACTACTAGATCCGTACTTAAGGAGCTAATTGTATAGTCTAGAGATCATGGAAATGAAATTATATAATTGAAGACTGGATCACGAAACAAACAATCATCATTAAGGAACATGGAACTAAAAGTCAACCAGATTGCTGAAACACTTAGAGAAAAACAAATAGGAGAGCTTCTAGGATGACCAAAACATCATCTTCATGATGATGTGAAATCCATACTTATTAGAAGTGGAATGACAACATGAGGGAGTGGAATAGAATTTGGAGGTCAAAAATTACCACCACCAGCTGAAGCACTTCATGAAAAGAATATAGAATCTATGAAGGTGGTGATAAAGAAGCATCACCACCATATAAAACAACTCTACCATATCCATATATTGAAAATTAGGGGATGATTGATGAGAAATTTTTTTAGAGATGCTCAAGAAGATACACATCAATATCTCATTATCTAAGGAAATTAAAAACATGAATGTGTATGCAATTTTAATAAAGGAGAAATTGCAGAATAAGATGAATCTTGAATATTTATCCACAACTAAACTAGAAGGATAATTTTCAGTTGTTGTTTCAAGCATTTTACAAAAGAACTAACATGATTCATCTACATTCTTCATTCCAATTACAATTGGTACTAATGAGTTTGGTAGAGATTTATGTGATTTTAGTGCCAGTGTAAACATCATGTCATACGAACCTTTCAAAAACCTGGGATTGAAGGAGATGAAACAAACTTGATTTATGCATCAACAAGATAATGCAATACAGATTCATCTACAAGGTCTAATCCAAGATGTCATTGTCATGGTTGATGAGTTATATTTTCAAAAGTATTTTCTGGTGAAAGATATGGACGAAGAGAAGATGCCAATAATTTTGGGAAGACTATTCCTAGCTACAAGGACACCAATTGATGTTTATAATGGGGAGCTGTGTTTACCAAGTTTCAGAAGTCAGTTGAATCATTTGATGATTTTTTACAAAAATTGATGATATAAGAGGACAATGTTATCCGTGGATGGATAGTTGAAATAACTTATGTAGTGACTGGAGAAGGAAGTAAGCACATGCGGAAGAATGGTAAAAAACATTTTGAGAAATATGAAGATAGAAAATTATGAATTCAAAGAAAGATAGAATGTTTGGGCTCTATGTGAACTTTTATTTGATTTTAATAGAAAGGACCAAGAACCACTGGATTGGACCTATGAAGATAGAGAAATTTTTCACTGATGGACCAGTGAAATTAGTTTCTATAAAATGGAGAGGACCAATATACATTAAGGAATCACACCTACAAAATTTTTTAGATCCGAATCTGGTATCCTCCTTCCTACCATTACCCACCTGAGCTGAAGAGGTAATGTTCATCCATTGAAGGTAAAAAATTCACTTTCAAGAGACCACCGTATTATTTTGAATATTTCATTATTTATTTAATGTTTTTAGGAGAAATAAATCATCCCAAATAATATTTGAATTTAATTTCAATGGAATCATCATTAACTTGTGATTTTTATTTTTGCAGGACCATCGAGGGAAAAAGAGGAATGTGGCAGGAGAGGAAGCTATAGACAATTTACACATTGCGAATGGAAAATAAATTTCATTAAAGGGGTCATGTAGAACTATTATAATATAATTTCAAAGCGTCAATTGAATGGTGAGTATGCTTTATAATTCTATATTTTTCTATTGCATTTCCCACAATTTAGTGTTTTTGATCTTTAGCTGAAATTGCATGCCCCACATTGGATTCATTATTTACTCAAATGATTTTGTAGACATGAAACTATAAAAAAAAATTACCAGGCTATGTATTTACATTTTTCAATAAATTTGATTGAGAAAAATGGAGAAAAAAATCATTAGCGATAAGTATGTGAATTAGGATTTGAAAAATCATGATATAGAGGAGAATGTTCATCATTGTAGTTAAATTTTTTCAGAGATACGACTATGTTTTAAATTTGAGATGATTAAATTAATTGATTAAATTATTCGTATTCATTTCTCTGATTGATTGACCCAACCAATTGTCTTAACCTTGAGATACCCAGTTACCAATTTTTTCCATTCATTCTATATTATATTTCATGCGAATATCATGCATGTTTTCTTGTAGAACAATATTTTCATATTATTGAAACTATGACTATATAGAATCTATTTTTATATTATTGAGTCAATATTTTATTAGCCCTTCTCCTAAGACCCACCATGCATTACTCATTTTTATGCCCATAGAAGCCCAATTTTTTTTAGAAAATTTACCTTATTACAAGGCTATTATATCCATTCCTACATTCCTGTAAATGTTTTTCATGATATTTTAAAGAATAAATAAAGGGTAGGAACATTATTTGGGGTATGAGGATATATGTTATTTTGGATATTTTCTAGGGGGTTGTTCACTGTGATCTATTATAGGCCAAGTACATATCATTGTATTTTAATATTCACTGCTCTTTATAAAAAAACATTTCAAAAAAGGAATAAGAAAATTACGTTGGGCTAGGGAAGATTAAAAATTACCACTTTGGAAATTGATTATTTTTTATCATATGTGGTTAGGTGATGGATGCAAGATTTTTCCTGAGCATTACTTCCAAAAAAAATAAAAAAATCATGGAAGGTATATTCATTTATTATAATTACATATATCATGATCAAACTATGAAATTGTAGGGTGGGGAAGAGATAGATTAAATTTTTAAAGAGAAATAATAATGAAGATTATATTTTACTATCATTCAATGTTATTTAGAGTAAAACTAATTTTTTGAGCATTAATTATTGAATCATTTACCTACCTACCCTGAATTCTTAGAGTCATTTGATTATTAATGTTGAAGCCCTCATGATTAATTATGATATATGTCTTTACAATGTGGATATGATAGATTCATTGCAATCCAATGGTATGTTTCATGTTTTTTAGGTATGTTCAGAATTCTATTTAACATTGTACCCTTATGATGTGTGGAAAAATTCACGTGAGGTTGATTCAAAGTTTAATGAATATTAATAATGAATTGAAAAATAAATATGGATCATTGAATAGTCATGGTTGTTTTGAAATTTAATATTAAAACACATGGTTGATTTGATTTAATGAAAATTGAGGCTTCGATGAATTTTTCCAAGTGATGATTGAACATTTAATTTTCCATTTGGTCAATTCGTTTTATTGAAATTGAATTTGAAGCATGGTAAGGTGAAAAACCTATGTAGTATGTTGAGATTCCTTCCTTGAGGACAAGGATGAATTCAAGTGTGTGGAGGCTTTGATATGTCTATTTCATGAACGTGTTTTTGAGTAGTTTAATGTGTTTATTATTCAATTTACTGAATAAACGTGCCATTTCGGGAATGAATTGAGTTTTTTAGGTTTTTTCATAGGAAATAATGGATTAGTGTAAAAGTTAGGAAAATAGATGTAATGTTGAGAAGCCGCAACAACAGATTTTAAAAAATAAGAGAAGTTGAAAACTGATGAAAATTTGACTACACGTCGTGTACCATAAGTACACATAGAGACCATTTTATGTGGTGCAGAACAGTAAAGGACATGTAATGATGATGGAACACACTATGACCTTCATGCAAACATCATGTACCCCAAATAAATGATGTGACCATAATAAAACTAGCATACAATATTTTTACATATTCATAGTGATAAAGGATATAGCGGATCTGTGGTACACATCCTGTATTTCAAGTACATGTCGCGTAGGGGTTGACGCAGAAATAATAATCAAGCGACACGTGCTATAGGTTTTGGATGATTTTGTATATAAAATGAGACATCTAGTCACCCTTCTATGATACTCAGAGGTGGAGGATGACAAGAATCACCAAGGGAAGCCCTCCATACGATAGACTGCCGATCTGAGGTCCCGCTTCACTACTATTCTTCCACAGGTTCCCTTGAAACTCATGTTAACCATGAGAGAGTAGTCCCATAGTTCCATGTGATGTAATATGTAGGGGTATGTGTGAATATGTATTATTTTATACATTATATTCCTATTTTTTTAAAACTGTTTATTCAATTCCAAATCACTTCCTTTATATATTGCAAGACCATTTCTATGTTCTGAATGTTTATTTATTGGATCAAATAATCTTCTAAGTTTTCATAAGAACACTATGAAATATATGTTTGTTATGTTAAAATAAGGCATTGGGTAACCTATTTATGTGATTGTGCTAATTAGATGACTATCCCTAAATTGTGATCATTGGATTAGGACAGGATTCCAAGATCAAGGATCCGTACTAACCCAACTCTGACACCAAAACCGAATAAACCCATATTTAAGGAAATCCCCAATACATGAATCAGAAAATCACTGAACCTGACATGCCTCCCATATTGATTGAAAACCCAATAATTCCTTCTATTTTTTCACATTTTCACACAATAACCAATCAATAGTAATTTAAATTTCCTAATTACATTAGAACATATGGATTTTCCCTGTGCTTTCAACACTCAGACATACTAGATACTACACTTTGTTTTAGTATGGATGATGATTTTTAATTATAATTATTTCATAGCACCACAGGAAACTAATGATTCCCTTTGGTGAATTCAAAATTGGCGTTGTTTTTGGGGATGGTTTCTATGTTAAATTTAATTAGGAATCTAGATATTTATTATAACTTTTATTATTTTTGTAAACTATGAAATATCATTCTCTAGTTTCAAGAAAAAACCCATTGCATGAGCACTCCACTTGAGGGAAATTTTTTGAAGAGAATGCATTCAACCCTGTATTGGATAAGACTCTTCGTCATTAATGAAATGAAAATGAAGAAGTGGAACAAAAAAAAGTCAACATGGATGGAGTGGAACAATTCGAAGGAACTGAGCATGATATGGACCAACTACCATGACAACATATTCATGGATGAAATAATGGTTTCCATGCTCTAGTAAACTATGAAAGGCCATTTAATATGTGGGTCAACAAAAGCATCCTAATAAAAACAATTGCTGAGAAAAACATCGAAATAAAGTCAGCGGTCCTCAATATGATTACACATTAACTTCAATTCACCAGGATACCCCACAAAGATCCAAATTCACACATCAAAAGCTTTCTCAATATTTTACACACATTCCTATTCGAAACTGTCACAAACGAGGCTATAGTGATGTAATTTTTTAGATTTTCACTAAAGGACAAAGCACATGAGTGGATCTAAAGTCTAACCCTGTATTCAATTATAACATGGGAGGAATTGGTATGATATTTTTTAACAAGGTTTTTTCCACCATTAATTTCTATGGATCTGCAGCTAAGAATATTGAATTTGGAGTAATTAAATGAGGAATATTAATATAGATCATGTGAACATTTCAAATGTATGATAAGATGATGACCACATCATGTCATCAATCAATGGTTACTAGTTCAAAAATTATATAAAATGATTTTAGTAGGGAAATCATTCCATTATAGTTGCTGCAATAGGAGGTTCACTGATGAGAAGTTCACCAGAATAATGTTTCGAGCTACTAGATGAGATTTCCATTAATTTTTTCCATCATAATCTTGAATAAGGAAGAGCACAAAGATTGAACATGGTAGACAATAGAAGGATGCCATCAAAAATGGAGACGACGACAATGAATAAGGGTGCAATAATGGCCCACAAAAATTCCCAAGGAATGTATACTAAAGATGTAAATTTTTTAGATTATAATTAACAACATTTTAGGCTGGTATAGTGGCTATAAAAACCACAATAACATCAAAATCCTAATCATGGTCAAGGATTTTAGCCACAGAAACTTGGTTAACAACCTCAACAATAAGGGACAACACCGACTACTAAAGCCCATTCCTTGGAGGATACCTTCAAAAATTATATGACCAAAATTATAGATGCACATAAGGATCTGACTTCATACGAAAGATATCATGTAAAAACAATTAGTGAATTGAAGACTGACTCATGAAACAAATAGTTATCATTTAGGAACATGAAACTTCAAGTCATTTAGAATGCCGAAAGACTTATGGAAACACAAAGAGGAGAGCACACAGGATGCACAAAACATCACCCTGATAATGGTTTTAAAACCATACTATTTAGAAGTGGAAAGTGAAATAAATGAGTAAAATAGTATTTGGAGGACAAAAAGAACCACCACCAGCTTAAGAAAGACAGGAAAAGAATAGAGAATCCGAGGAAGGTGATAATAAAGAAGCACCATCACCATAATAAAAACCTATACCATATCCACATCGAATAAATAAAGGGAATATTGATGAGAAATAAAAATGGGTTTTAGTGATGTTGAAGATGATACACATCAATATCCTATTCACCGTGGAAATTTCAAACGTGCAAGTGTTTGAAAAGATCATGAAGTAGTTGGTGACAAAAAAAATGTAGCATGAAGATTTAACCACCATTTCACTAGAACTGGAAAATCTATTAGTTGATTAAATCATTCTTTCAAAAATGAAACTTGATCTAGGTATTTTTACCAATCAAATAACCATTGGTAATAATGATTTCAGTAGTTCTTTATGTAATTTATTTTTCTGCGTAAACATCATGTCATATGAAACATTCAACATCCTAGGATTGAAGGAGATTAAACCAACTCTATTTACGCTTCAACTAGATGATACTACAGTGAGACATCCATGAGGACTTCTCGAATATTTTATTATCTCGGTAGATGAATTATATTTTCTAGAAGATTTTTTTTGATAGAAATATACGAGGGGAAGTATCCAATAATTTGGGGAAGACCATTCCTATATATGGGAAGGGCATTAATTTTTGTTCAGAATAGAGAGAGGAGTTTGAGAGTAAGTGTATCAGAGGTAAAATTAACTATACACCAAGAGATGATGAAGTGAGATGACCATTTTATTGTTATTAGGAATTTTTTTTAAAAATTGTAAAAGAATGTTTTCGATGAATAGATAGTTGAAGTAGATTCTGTGGAGACTTGAGATGATTTGAGAACATTTTGAACAATGATAAGAAATTTCTTGATAATGATGAAGATAGAATAGAAGAATTTATAGTAGGATAATAAGTTTGGGCTATCAATGAGATATCATTTAATTTTAATATAATAGTCACGAACCATTAGAATGGTATTATGGAGATAGATAATGTTTTCAATAATGGACCTATAAAAGTAGTTTTAGAGAAATGGAGAGGATGGAAATACCCTAAGAAATCACTTTTAAGAAGTATTTTAGAACCTGATTTGGTAACATCATTCATACTGCTGCCCACCTAAGCTGAAGATGTATGGTCGAGAAACCGATGTTAAAAAAGGGGTTCCAGGAGGAAACCTGAGTATTTATTATTTTACACTATTTATTTTCTGTTTTTAAGAGAAATAACTCTTCCAAAATCATTTTTTAATTTAATTTCTTTGGCATGATCTTTCACTTAGTATTTTTTATACAGGAACATCAAGGCCATCAGAATAATGTAACAGGATAAAAAGATACAGATAATTTACAATTAATTAAATGAATATACACGCCGTGAAATGGTTCATTCATAACTAGTATAGACGAATTTCAGATAATCAATTTTCAAGGGGAGTAACCATTTTAGTTGTATATTTTTCTATTTCACTCCCCACATTTTTGTGATTTAGTTCTTTAACTGAAATTTCATGCTCTATAGTTGATTCATTATTCACTCAAATGATATAGGAGATGTGAAAGTGACAAGGAAAATTAACTTAACATGTCTCTTAATTTATTTGTCAAAAAATTTGAATGTGAAAAATGGAGAAATTAATTTTTAGAGATAAGAATGATCATTAGAATTTGAATAATCATGATTTTGATGAGCATATCGATAATTATAGATGAATTTATTTTTAGATTTGGTTATATTTTGAATTTCAGATTTTTTCATTAATTGTTTTAATTATCCGTATGCATTTCCATGAGTGATTAACCGAATCATTTATCTCATTCCCAAGACATCCAATGAGCCAATATTTTCCATTCTAAAAATAAAATATTTTTTAGAATCTCTAGGAGGCTTTAATTTATAACTTTTTTTTCATCTTATCAAAGATATGACAATAAAAATCACTTTTAATATTATTGGTGAAATATATTAATAGCCTTTATCTTGAGACCCACCATTAAATAATCCTTTTTATGTTCTTAGAAGCCATAAATAGACTTATTATGAAATGGAAAAAATAAGAAACCTATTATATACATTCTTATTTCTCTATAAATGTTTTTCATGATATCTAAATGAATAAGTCCATGGGGGGAACATTATTTTGTGTACCGGGATATACGTTATTGTAGAAATTTTCAGGGGAGATTTTTTATTGTGATATTGGAAAGGCCAGGTATATTTCATTTTATTTCTCTATTCAAGTCTCTTACTAATATTATTTTCAAATGAAATGAATGAAAAAAAATTGTATGTTTCTTGAGAGGATTAAAAATCACCATTGTCCAAACTGAATATTTTTCGTCATTTGTGGTAATGTTATAAATGTGATCTTTTTCCGGAGAATAACATCCGAAAAAATAATATAAAAAAAGAAAAGGAGGTTGATTCATTCATTATGATTACGTCTATCATCATACAACTTTGATATTGAGGGGGGGGGGAGATGGCATTTGTAAAGGGAGAAAAGCATTGAGCTTACTTTTATTTTCAAGAAAAATAATATATAATCATCCCACTTTTTATCTTTAAATTTTAAATCATTTAACTACCTACCCTAAATCCTCAGAGTCATATAATCATTAATGGTGAAGCATAGATGATTAATTGTTATCTTTATCATAATGTCGTGGAGATGATATATGCCTTCCAAGCATATGGTAAGTTTCATGTTTTTTGAGCATTGTGAAAAATTATATTTACAATTCCACCATTATGATGAGAAATAAAATTCATGTAAGTTAGATTACATGTGTCATGCATACTAATAATTTTTTTTAAAATGAAGATGGATGAATGACAAGGCTTAGTTGTTTTAAAGAGGAATAGTAAAATACATGGTTGACAGGTTTCTTTAAAAGAGGCACTGAAGAATTTTCCCACATTATTCTTGAACATTTAATTTTCAATTTGATCAATTTTTTTTGGAAATTAAATTTGAAGCACAGTATGGTGAATGTTCTCTATACTATGTAGATACTCTTTCCTAGAGGAAAGGGATTAATTCATGGGGGTGATACATCAATTTCATGCACTTATTTTTGAGTTCTTTAATGTGTTGAATTTTTAATTTATTGAAAAAAATCTATGTTTTGAATTAATTGAGTTTTTTTTATTTTTTTGGAAGGAAATAACGGATTTGTGGAAAATTAATAAAAAAGGATAGAAATATGAGTAGTCGTGAGCTTGGAATTTGTGAAATAAGCAAAGATAAATAATGATGAAAAATTGACTACTCGTCGTGTACAAAAAGTACATGTCATGAAGATTTTATGTGAAGAAGAACCAAAAAGGAAAAGTCCTGACAATAGAACGTGTTTTGAAAATTAACTACACGTGGTGTACCACCAATAAAGGACATGATGGCAGTCAAAACAGCATACAAGATTATCACTGACTTAACTTGATAGTGGAAAAAATAGATCTGAGGTACACACTTTGTACCATAACTACACATCGTGTCAGGGTTAATGTATAGAGAAACATTTGGTGACATGGGGAACTTGTATTTGATGATTTTGGATATAAAAGGATACATCTTACCACCCTTCTAAGATTCCCATAGTAAAAGGATGCCAATCAGCACCATTTGAAGGCCTCCGGACGACGAAGTAACTATTCGAGTTCCCGCTTTGGCTACATTATTCTTATGGTTCCCATGATGCTCTCTATAAGAACTAGTGAATTGTCCCACTGTGCCGATTGATGATATTTTTTAGGGATGTGTTAATAGGGATTATATTTTTTCATTATGTTAATATTTTCTATTTCTACATACTATTTATTCAATTATATGTATTTTATTTCTATATTGTAAGAACATTGCTACAATATGAAAGTTATCTTTTTATTGAATCAATTAATATGCTTAGTTTTTGTATGATCATTATGAAATCTATTTCGGTTGTGTTTAATCAAGGTTTTAGGTCACCTATTTCTTTGATTAAACTATGTAGATAACCATTCAAAAAGTGAGATCACAGGACTAGGATAGGATTCCATGACAAAGGATCCTTGTTGACCCTACTCCAACACCAAAACTAAATAAACACACATTCATGTAAAAACCTTGTACACGTACAAAACAATAACTAAATATGGAATTACTCCAATGTTCATTAAAACCCCAATCATTCCTTCTATTGTTCATCTTTTCATGAAACAAAAAATTAATTGAAATTTCAATTTCTTTATTAATTTATAAGAAACAGATTTTCCATGTGGGTTCAACACTCTAACTTACTAGATAATACACTTTGAGTTAGGAATTTATGAGTTTTATAAATTTTATTTTTTCATAGCACCATTGGGAACAAACAATGACCCAGGGGTTGTCATTTAACAATATTTTTTTGAATGATTTTCAAGAACATTGAAATGATAAGAAATTATTAAATAAAAATTTTAACTAAAATTAAATCTCCAAATAAATAATCCCCATTTAACATTTTCTAAAATAGTAATGGATTAATAATATAGATAAGATGCTATAGAAACTAAACTACAACATAATTCAGTTTAAATAAACATTCATCTATGAATCTAGAATGAACATTTAATCAAATTTTGTTTGAATGAAAATCAATCAAAACTTTATGGGGAATGATTCATTCAAATAATCACCCAGTCAATGTTTTTATTTATATTACATTAAGTGTTTATAAAAAATAATAATAATTTTCTATTATACAATTTATTTATAATAAATTTCATCTTTTTGAAATCATCTTGATTATTTTCTATTTCGGCTACCGATGATTCCATTTTATAAATATTTTCTACCAGAACATGAAACTCTCGAAATTATTTCTTTAAACTAATAACTTATTCTCTATGAACATTTATTTTATGTGTTCTTCTTTTAATGTAAAAAAAATATTTTAAATGGGATGATAATTGTTATACATTAATTATAAGACATCTTGGTCCATAAAAAATGTTAAAATCCTAAAATAATCAACTACATTCAACCTCATAGAATCATTTGATGAAAAAAAATCAATGAAATTCCATACCTCAAATAATTAATTCTTAAAAATTTCAATCTATTCATCAAGAATCATTAATTATACTTCTGTAAAAATTAATATTCTTTAAATATTAATAAACATTCATATTTCTATTTTAGAATAAATTTAATGCCCAAACCTAGTTACCCAGATTCGGTGCATTATTACATAACATTAGCATGAACACAAGGAAATCATGTCTTAAAAGACCGATCAATTTAGTATTATTGGAAAGAAGATTCATACATAAGTTCAACTTTATAACTTGAAAAGAAATAAAACATGAATTTATTCAATTGGAAACATCAAAGCCTCCTAGATAATTCCTGCAAGTCCCTCATAACTAACTTCTTTATATCCTAGGAAAATGAAACATACAAAAGGGGCGAGCTTAAACGCTCAGTAAGGGTAAGCAATACAACAGAAGAGAAGATAAATATTAATCATGGTGAATAATTGAAACCACATGGCTTTACCAATAATAAACATGAATTATTTTTTGGTAGGAATATGAGCTGAGTAAATAATTCCATAATAAAACATAATCATGGGTATTATACTAGTCAAATGACCACTTGAACCGTCATTATTATTTTCATAATGAGGGATTTTATAGTGCCATACATTTTGAATCATTTTATCAAGGCCTTGGCCAAGACATCTAAAAATGATTAAGGCCTCACCCAAAACCATATATCAAATTGGGAAAGGCCTCATCCAATTCCATGTCTAGTTGTCTCATGAGACCAACCGATGCATCAAGGAGCCATAGCGGGCTCCATCCGTCACTTACTAATTCCAATACATTCCTCATATGAAAAGGTTGAAATATAACATAAACATTCGTATTAAAACTAACATATGAAATGTCAATACTTTAACCATAAACCATGAATGGTATAAAAATAGCACATCCATAGTCAAACATATCACAAAACCTTCAATAGAATAAGGATGTTTTCAATCATAATAAATCAACTTCAATCAAGTTTAAAATCCATCAATGGATGTTGACGTAGATGAAATTGATTTGTAATATTCTTTGAGAGAAATATTTTTTTTTCAAGAAAACAGTTAAAAGTCACACCATTTTAAAGGAATACATTTAAAGACATTTTTGAATCAACGTTTCCTATTCCACTTTTAAATTTTTGAAAGGACTTATCATTTTAAATACATTCATGTCCATATAAATAAATCCTTTAAAACCATTTTGAAAACATGGACATTAATCAGAATGATTTAGAAGAATAAATATTTAAATAATTTAAAATGATGTTTTATTAAAAGATTCCCTTAATCATAATCACTTTTAAAACACATTAATGAGACATGGACATGGGTAATAAATATTCCCCAGCAAAAACATACCCATAAACAATCTTGAATAATAATTGGATTGAGAAATTAACCCTTACCATTTTGGTAACTTATGAAACATACATCCCATGAAAGAATTAACGTAAAATGAAGATGTAAATACACATAAATTAAATTTTACTAAACAAATAATACAATTATGGGAAGTACATACACCACACAAAAGGTAAAGGTGGTAATATGGCATGAATCTCATGGGAATAAGGAGTGAGATGAAAACCCCTTACCTTGATCATTCCTTTAGACGAGGGTACGCTTAACCTCTTGTATGAAGATAGTAGTATGTTATTAATTTATACCATAACCATATTAATATTTATTATATCATACATCATTAATTTATTACTTTATACTACCCATTTAATAATAATTTCCATGTTAAATTAACATTTCGGGTAATAATCGCCTTCTTAATCGTACATGTTTTAACTTGTTACTCTTGATTGTATCAATTAGATCAAGATTTAAATACTTACAGAATATAAAACATGGTTTATATATCTTATATATTTGGAATATAAATATGTATAATAGACATATATATGGAATGAAAAACACCGTTTATGGAGACGGTGTCTGTACGTACGCATAAACGTTATTTCCGTTTTCCTATCGTATTGAACAAAACTAAGTGAATAAGATATATGTAAGTACACACACACACCCACAGATATATATATATATATATATATTTCTAGTAGCATTATTATTTTATATATTACATACTTATTAGTAATATATTTTTTATAATCTTCGATTAATGGTGAACGTGGAAATGAATCTCATCGAGTCGTGGAGACGGTAATCCGTACGTACGTACGAGCGACAATATAATTTCCCTAAATGTGTAGAATTGGATGGTATATTAATTTGACAGAGACATTATAATGTTATTTTTATTATTTATATACATATTATTCATCATTATATCAATCCAAATAACATAGTGTCGAATAACAAATTACACCACGACGTGGAGACGGTTAGACGTACGCACGCACACATGGTGACATTATCATTCATAATATGGATTGAATAATGAATATAGTTGTTACATATTTATAATAACATCACAGTATATATAAGATACCAGAGTTATTATTTTAGAATGTAATCAACAATGAAAGAGTATGCGGAAGAATAAGAGAACCTAAAAGAGGGTGGTGAAACCATTACCTCTTCTTCGGGTTCTTCATTTTGATTTGATCATAAGTGCTCCTTAGGATGGCTTTTTTACCAAAGGAAGGCCTCTAGGATAAAGTTAGGATAGTTGAGAGGATATTTAGTCAGGGGTTGGCCGATCCAAATGGTTTTGGAGGTGTGAATTAGAGAATAGGGGAAGTGTCCTTTTATAAGAGGGGTGAGGGGAACCTTTGAAAGAACATAAAATATAATTTTATAATAAATTAATATTCGTTTTATAGTGGCTCTAAAGTGACTTATTTTTAGGATAGGGTTGGAATGGGTCGAAATACACTTACCCAATAGGTTTTAGACAAGTTTAGGTTACCATTTTAAACTTATCATTTACATTTAACTCTAAGTTAAATAATTTAACTTTTACCGTGTCTTCTTGTATTCTTACACTATATGGTTAATAAAATTACTATAGAATGGAAATAGAACCCCAATTGTTTCATTAATGTCATATATATTATTATATATGTATTTTGGCCAATTATTAGATTTTTAGGACCATTATATCAATTGATAATATAATATTTGTTTTAAAAACTATTTTATGTCAATTTTGACACTATTTGTTATTTCTTTTAAATAATAAGATCATGATTACATCAAAAAAATACATTGAATCAATACTAACATGTCATATTCACCTATAAAATTCGTGGATGTCATAAAAACTTTGAAATTATTTTTATTTTAACATTTATAATACCATTTATTGGATTTTTTCATTAATAAGTTAATTACTGCATCATCATTGTGTAATTAATAAATTTAAATATTAAATCTTTAATAATTATAAATAAAATCCGATTATTTATGAAATAATTTTAGATTTATAATGAATATTTATAGTGGAATTTATCTTCTGTATAACCCGATATTAAAGATTGCTTAGTCGTTAAACTCTGATTTTAACTCTTTTAACTAATCTTTAAATAAAATAATAATAAATGTTTTAATCTAATAAAAGTGGAACTAAAGGGTCATATTTTATTCCTAAGGATGTTTTTGGTCGAATTAAACTTATCCAATAGAATTAGGACATGTTTTATGGTAATAATAATATTATTTTTACCCTTAATTACCCTATTTACTTTTAACCGTGGTAAATAGAAGTAAAAAGTTACTATTCACCAAAAAGTATTTTTATCTTGTTGAGACACATATTAGTCCTTGATATCAACTATGTCTCTCGGATTTTTATAATTCAACTCACCAAAGTGGTAAAATTATGTTTTATGTGAATTTCCAAATTCATCTAGGAGATGGGTAAAAGACGATTAAAAGTTCAATAAACATTTTATATATCTAAATTTATTATAAACTAAATCTAATGAATTACATTGAAAATATATAGGTATTATGTATCTATTTTGACCTAAATTAAATTTAAATAAAATAAATAATTATTTAAATAAAAATTCGGTTTTAAATTATAACTCACTGTTTTTCACTATTCATCAAAAATTGAATGTTTTCAGAGAAATACCAAATAATTCACCCTAAGATAATTTTGATACTCAGAATTAAAAAATGAAGTCTATTTTACAAAATTCAAAACATATATGTTTCATTTATTAATTTAAAATCAATTCCCATTGTCAAAACCAAAATGTGTAATTTAAAAACAATAACTATCAAAAGATTGACACTGGTTTATGTCCAATCGTAATGTAAATTTACATACAATGACCAGAGTTGGATTAAATGATGAAAATATAATCTATTTGTACTTCCAATACATTAAAATGTATAATTTAATAGTATAATTATTTTGGATTAAAAAAATTGTTTTCAGTTAAAATATAGTATTTTGACTATTCACCCAAATATGAAAGTTATTAGAAAAATTCAAAAAATTTATTGAAACTAAATTATTATATCCTGATTCTAATGAATAAGATTATTTTTTTTAAAATTTAATATATAAAAGTTTCAAATATTCGATTTAAAAAGGGTTCGCCATTAAAATGTGGTAAAAGTGCATTTTTTGAAAAATAATTCTTTTAACTGAAAAATAATGAATTAGTTATTACATCATGTCTTAGAAACTCATTATATGGATTCTATAATTATAAGGATTATATAAAGTTCAAAATTCAGTTATTACTATTCATAACCTCTGTTGAACGGATACTTTGTTTAGTCATGGTGTGCTTGAACTCGGTGTAGCGTATAGTGATTGTTATTGAATTAAATTGAAGAAATAACGTGAAATGAAATATTGGGGTGTTACATTCTTCCCTCCTTTAATAAATTTCTTCCTCGCAATATGAAATTGTTCTTTGAAAATAAAATGTTGAAAATAGAAAATACCTTTCGGGGAAAATCCACATCAGAAATTGGGTTAATAAAATTTAGTCTTAATAAGAGGAGAAAAGGGAATGAAAAAGTCACCACCAAATTATGATCATGATTATGAGATCATTGCTGGAAATTAGAGAAACATTATTGGAGGAAAATGTAAATATTTATAGAGAGTGGTTGAGGTAATCGATCACAAACAATTGTAGAATTGTGGGCCTCAAGCCACCAATCTATGATGATTTAAAATACCATCGGTTCAACAAACGTAAGGTATTAGGATAACACATTTTTGGATTTAAGATCCCTTCCCTAATGTTTAATAATTAATTTATCCATAAAATAAGAGGAACAATATATATATATATATATATATATGTATATATACTTGATAAGTAGACATTCAACCTTCAACTAATTCCTACCACAAACTCATCTTTAACTATAAAAGATTTCAAAAAAAAATATTCTATTTATCCAAATATTATAGGGTTCCAAAAATAATGAATTTATATTTCACATATTCGACCCATAAAAAAAGAAAATACATTATAAAATCGAGGTACATCACATAGTCTAGTGGTAGGCAATAAATCCCATTCGCATTATGGTTGTGGGTTCGATCCCCGCAGCTTTGTCTGATGCGACGTGTTGTCACACAGTCTGTGTGTTGTCCTTTTAAAAAAATACAAAAATAATCTTTCAAAAATAACCCATTCCAACATTTTGACTTATCCAAAATTCTTCTATCCAAACTCAAAGTCCAAAACATAAAAGGAATTTAAACACATTGAAGATCCTTTTTCCCATGTGATAACATGTGAACACCATCAGCATGTATTCTTATAAAACAGTAAAACATCTTGAATTACAGTAAAACCTTATTGATTATATTCATGCTCCCATATTCATTATAGAATACTGGATATACTCCTTCTATCCAAAAATGTTGTAAACTGAACCAATGATGGAATATACAAATCATTAATCAATTTCATGGTAGTCAACAATATTCAATATATTTTATACAAATCAAACATGTATTACTCCAAAATCACTACCTCGGTATCAGAACAATATTATGGTTTATCATTATCTCAACCATATCTTTCCAGAAATTTAATCTTCTATTGAGTCATTTTTCTTGGTTCCACACAATCTAATGTCCTTAATGAAATAGTACTGCAGTACAATCATTATATACTCCATAATTAATATAACCAGTAAAATGTTGATACAACACTCAAATGACATAGTTCTTTAATAGAAACATAAGAACTCTAATCATTCCTCCTCATATGTGGTAAAATCATAACTTGATTATTATCCAATAGCATCATTTGAGGCATACTCTGATGATTTGGACATTGGTTCGCTTAGCGTCCCAACTCCTTGCAGATGAAGCATTGTACATTTGAAACCTTTTTCCTACCCTTACAGTCATATACTTGGTGTCCTTTTTCCCCACACTTATAAGAAACTCACATTACCTTAATGAAAGTTCCAGTGTGTTTCTTCCCATAGTTATCACATATGGTAAAAATCTTGTTTTCCCACTTCCCTTTATCCATCATTCATTCTACCATTCTTTTCTTCTCTGGATTCAATCCATATCCATAGAATTCAGATAATTATTTACTGATCTTATTAACACATGATACATTTTATTCAAATGATGATACTATGTGGGAGACTCTTTCATTTCTAATTTTTCGCTTAATACCATGAATGATATGACCCTTCTTACTCTTTCGATCATACGTATTGCATCAGTTCTCATTCCATCTACTACATGCCATTTCTAAACAATGGCATCCACTAGGTCAGTTTATGAATCACAATTCATAATTCTAAACATGTAAAATACCTAATGTAAATTGAATAGTTTTCGGATATAATCCATAATCACAAAAATGATTTCTTTACAGAGGTATATAGTCATAAAACCTTCATAGTGGTTAATAAAGAAAACAATAATTATCCTAAGCATATCCCCAGGGAGTGTCGTAACCAAGAATGAAGCAAGGCCCATTTTTGTTAACCAGTTCTCGTTCGAGTCTAGCTCAAAGTGGTGTTTTCAAGTTTTACCCCAAGGTACATCTGGGCCAGAGCCACCTCTACCTACTCGTATCCAGACAGGGATGTATTTTCTTGGAAAAACTCACAAAATCTCTACATTACCAAAATTCTAGGAATTTATTCTATAATAATCCTCAAAGTCTGTATTAGGTCTATGTGCTCTAATCAGAGTTTATCTAAATCTAGCTACCAAGGTTTGTACTAAATTTCCTCTAATGGAAACTGTAAATCCCCGACCCTAGTTACCCAGAGTCGGTACTTTATTACATAACATTGGCATGATCATAAGGAAATTATGTCTCGAAATACTGATCAGTTTAGTATTATTGGAAACAAGAGTCATACATAAGTTCAACTTTACAACCTGAAAAGAAATACAACATGAATTTTTTCCATTGGAAACATCCAAGCCTCCTCGATAATGCCTGAAAATCACTCATAACTAACTTTTTTATATCCTGGTAAAATGAAACATACAAAAGGGGTTAGCTCAAATGCTTAGTAATGGTAAGAAATATAGCAGAAGATAACATAAATATTAAGTATGGTGAATAATTGAAACCACCTGCCTTTATCAATAGTAAATAAAAATACTTTTATGTCAGGAATATGAGATGAGTAAAAAATGCCAAAATAAAACGTAATCATTGTTATTCTAGTAGTCGAATGACCACAAGAACCATCAATATTATTTTCATAATGAGGGATTGTATAATCCCGTTCATTCTGAAAATTTTTGTCAAGGCCTCGACCAAGATGTCTAAAAATGATTATGGCCTTGGCCAAAACCATATCTCAAATTGGGAATATCCTCAGCCAATTCCACGGCTAGTTGTCTCATGAGACCTACCGATGCATCGAGGAGCTATAACGGGCTCCACCTGTCACATACTAAGTCCAATACATTCCACATATGTAAAGGTTGAAATTTAACATAAACATTAGTATTAAAACTAGCATACGAAATGTCAATACTTTAATCATAAACCATAAATGGTATATAAATAAATAATCCACAATCAAACATATAACAAAACCTTCAATATAATATGGATGTTTTGTATCATTATAAATCAACTTCAAACAAGTTTAAAATCCATCAAAGGATGTTGAGGTAGATGAAATTGATTTTTTATACTCTTTTACAGATATATCTATTTTTCATGAAAACATTAAAAAGTCACACCATTTAGAAAGGAAGACATTTAAATGTCATTTTTGAATCAAAGAGTCATGTTCCACTTTGAATCTTTTGAAAGGAATTAACATTTTAAAAACATTCATGTCCATATAAATAAATCCTTAATAACCATTTTGAAAACATGGACATTAATGAGAATGATTTAGAAGAATAAATATTCAAAACATTTAAAATTATGTTTTAGTAAAAGAATCCTGTAAATAGTAACCCTTTTAAATATCTGTTATGAAATATTGACATGGTTAATAAATATGTCCCAGTAAAAACTTTCCCATAACCAATCTCGAATAATAATGAGATTGAGAAATTAACACTTACCAATTTGGTAACTTGTGAAAAATACACCCCATGAAAGAAGTAGTATAAAATAAAGATGAAAATACACATAAATTAAAGTGTATTACACAGATAATACAATTATGGGTAGTACATACACTACACAAATGATAATAGTGGTAATACGACATTAATTTCACTGGAATAAGGAGTGAGATGAAAACCACTTACCTTGAACATTACTTTAGTCGAGGGTACGTTTGACCTCCTGTATGAAGATAGTAGAATGTTATTAAATTTTACCAGAACCATATTAATATTTATGAAAACATACATTATTCATTTATTACTTTATACTAACCATTTAATAATAACTTCCAGGTTAAATTAACATTTCGGGTAATAATCGCTTTCTTAATCGTACATGTTTTCACTTGTTACTATTGATTTTATCACTTAGATCAAGATTTAAATACTTCAAGAATATAAAACATGATTTATATATCATATATATTTAGAATATAAATATGTACAATAGACATATATATGAAATGAAAAACATCGTTTATGGAGACGTTGTCCGTACGTATGCATAAACATTGTTTCCATTTTCCTATCATATTGAATGGGACTAAGTGAATATGATATATGTAAGTATATATATATATATCCTGTAGAATTATTATTTCATATATTAAATACTTATTAGTAATATATATTATTATATTTATCGATGAATGGTGAACGTGGAAATGAATCTCATCGCGTCGTGGAGACGGTAATCTGTACGTACGCCCAAACGACAATATCATTTCCTTAAAGGTTTGAAATTAGATGGTATATTAATTTTAAAGATACATTAGCATGTTATTTTCATTATTTTTTTATATATTAATCATCATTTTATCCATCGAAATAACATAGTGTTAAATAAAAAATTACACCACGGCGTGGAGACTATAAGCCGTACGTACACACGCATGGTGACATTATCATTCATATGATTGATATAATAATGAATATAGTTGTCCCATATTTATTTTAACATCAAAGTATATATAATATACTGGATTTATTATTTTAGAATGGAAACAACAAAGAAATAGTAAGTGGAAGAATAAGAGAACCTGAAAATGGGTGGTGAAATCATTACCTCTTCTTCAGGTTCTTCCTTTTGATTTGATCAAAAGGGCTCTATAGGGTGGATTTTAACCATTTTAAGGCCTCTAGGATGAAGTTAGGATAGTTGGGAGGATATTTGGGTTGTGTTTGGACGAGGAAAATGTATTTGGAGGTGTGAATTTGAGAGAAGGGGAAGTTCTCTTTAATAAGATTGGTGATGGGCACCTTTGAAAAAACTAAAAATATTATTTTATAATAAATTATTATTCAGTTTATAATTGCTCCAAAGTGATTTATTTCGATGATAAGTTGGGGATGGGTAGAAATAATCTTAACCAATAGGTTATAGACATGTTTAGGTTACCATTTTAACCTTATCATCTAGATTTAACTATAAGTTAAATAATTTAACTATTACCATGTCTTCTTGTATTCTTACATAATATTGTTAATAAACCAACTATATACTTCCAATCGAACCCCAATTTATTCATTAATGTCATATATATTATTATATAAGTCTTTTTTCCTAACCTTATATTTTTAAAACCATTATATCAATTAATAATATAATATTTGTTTTAAAAACTCTTTTATATCAATTTTAACACTATTTGGTATTTCTTTTTTTAAATAATAAAAGCATGATTACATCAAAAAAATACGTTTAATCCATACTAACATGTCATATTCACCTAGAAAATTCGTGGATTTCATAAAAGCCTTGAAATTAATTTTATTTTAATATTTATAATACCATTTATTTGATTCTTTCATTAATAAGGTAATTATTGCATCATCATTGTGTCATTAATAAAATTAATTATTTAATCTCTAAAAATAATAAATAAAATACCATTGTGTATTAAATCCTTTTATAATTCAAATGATTATTTATAGTCGAATTTATCTTATGTATAACCCTATGTTAAATATGGTTTATTTATTAAACTATGATTTTAACTCTTTAAACTCTTCTTTAAATAAAATAATAATAAATGTCTTAATCCAATCCAAGTGGACTTAAAGGGTCATATTTTTTTCCTAAGGTTGTTTTTCGTCGAACTAATCTTATCAAATGGAATTAGGACTTGTGTTAGGGTAATAATAATATCATTTTTACCCTTAATTACCCAATTTAATTTTAACCGTGGTAAATAAAAGTAAAATGTTACTATTCAAAAAAATTATTTTTATCTCATTGAACCACATTTTACTCCTTGATATTAACTGTGTCTCTCAGATTTTAGAAATTCAATTACCAAAAGCGGTAAAATTATGTTTTATGTGAATTTGAAAATTTTCCTAGGAGGTGGGAAAAAGACGGTGAAAGGTTCAATAAAATTTTCATATAAGTAAAAGTATTATAAACTGACTCCAATGAATTAAATTGATCACATATAGGTATTATGTATCTATTTTGACCTAAAATAAATTTAAATAAAATAAATAACTATTTAAATAAAAATTCGGTTTTAAACAATTTCTCAGTGCTTTTCACTATTCATCAAAAATTTAATGTTTTCAGAAAAATACCAAAAATTCACCCTATGCTAATTTTGATATTCATAATTCAAAAATGAAGTCTATTTTACCAAATAAAAAACATAGAAGTTTCATTTATTTATTTATAATTAATTC
This sequence comes from Viscum album, assembly GCA_963277665.1. Classification (NCBI taxonomy): domain Eukaryota; kingdom Viridiplantae; phylum Streptophyta; class Magnoliopsida; order Santalales; family Viscaceae; genus Viscum; species Viscum album. The sequence goes on from OY728155.1 coordinate 734,849,481, forward strand.
TCATTGTCAAAACCAAAAGGCTTATTTTAAGAAACAATATGTATCAAAATATTGACAATTGTTTATGTCCAATCTCAATGTGAAATTATTTAAAATGACCAGAATTAGATTAAATGATGAAAATATAATCTATTTGTACTTAGATACCATTAAAATTTATAATTTATCACTACAAATTATTTTTAATAAAAAAGTTGTTTTCAGTTAAAATATAGTATTTTTCACTATTCACCCAAATATGAATGTTATCAGAAAAACACTAAATAAATTATTGAAACTAAATTCTTTTGTCCCTATTATAGATAAGAAGTTTATGATGTCAAATTGAATATATAAAAGCTTCAAATATTCGATTTAAAAAGAGTTCGCCATTATGATTTTGTAAAAGAGCATTTTTTGAAAAATACTTCTTTTATCTGAAAAAAATGAATTAGTTCTTATATCATGTCTAAAAAACTCATATTTTGGATTCTAAACATATAGGGATTATATAATGTTCAAAATTCAGTTAATACTATTCATAAACTATTTTGAATGGCTAGTTTGTTTAGTCATGGTGCGCTTGAACTCGGTGTTGCCTGTAGTGCAAGTTATTGAATTACATTGAAGAAATAACGTAATAGGAAATATTGGGGTGTTACAATAAACATTAAAGGATATGAAACAAAAATCATTTGTAAGAACCAAGATAGCTATCTAATTCAATGAATTCGAATTTTCTAAAACATTCAATCTTATTTTAATTTCTTTAGAGTAGGATTCTTTACTGGACATAAACATAATGGAATCAAAAATCATTTTTAGGAATCATTAAAAAAAATAATTCTTTATTCATTTTATTTGATTGAGTGGCTGGATAGATATTTGTGTTTAATTAGATATCCAAAACATATTTTCTCGACGGGATAACAAGTAATTTGTATTTTATTCACCTTTTTCTTGCCCATCATCTAATACCTCAATAACATCAACATTAAAATAAAATTAATCATTTTCTAATAACTTCAGATGGAAATGTTTATTTTATATTTCCTTATCAGTAGATGAAAATCTCTTAGAAACATCAAATTTTTATATAGTTTAGAATGAGAATCAAAATAGGAGGTACATGATGAAATATATTATATTATTTATTCATCTTTATGTTCTTTAAATTATTTTAATAAATCATTTTACCTAACATCCCATCCATTATCAAATCATTTTTCTATTCTTATTCAAAACATATAGGACATGAATTTCATCATGTTATAAAATACATTTTTGAACAACTAAAATTTTACCTTTTTGTATCTCGATAGATAAATTAGCATTTGATGTTAAAACATTTTATAGTTACAACCATGTAGGTTCAGAATCACTAGTCTATGGATGTATTTGGTGAAGAACTGAGAAAATGTGAAATTGATAAAGATCCTTCATTATTAGTAAAATGAAAATCTATATGAAATCTATCTAATACATGTAGAATAGTTTCAAAAGTTTTTTCGTCATCAAATATATATGTTTCTTCTTCTTAAATTCATCCATTAAAAATTCCTAATATTTCTAATAAATATATAATTCCTCATATTTATCATGAACAAACATGGATAACAAAGTTTCTTTTTAATTTTTCACTACATTAATCCTCAATAATACTCCTCGTACAATTTTTAATTTTTTTGGTCCAGGAAGAGAATTAATAAATTTATGTTTCTCTTGAATTGTATTCTTTAACTAAAGGACTTCATCTTTGGACACACCTTCTTCCAATTTTTTAGAAAAAATATTCATATTTGATAAAAACCAACTTCATTCTAAAAATATATTATTAGGATATCAAATAAGTCTTATCTAAAGCAATATTCTCATTGTTATTAATGATTATCAGTATCATAAAATTTTTTAACATATTATTGAGGAAACATTCAAAAAAAATCCTTAATATCATGGAAATTTTCCTAATAGATTTAATTGATAAAAAAATAAACATTACACGATTGAAATTTCTCATATTCAATAAAAAATCCAAAACAAATATATTAAGAAACTTAAAGGTATTTTTATCCCATTTTCTAGTAATAAGACAGAATTTATTTAATAGGGTTACAACTCTAACATCCATATTCAAATGAAACAATCATGTATTCCTATCAAAATATGCAAACAATGATGTCATAAATACATAATTTTCAGAACATAAAAGCATATAAAGAAACATATTAGTTTAGGATTATGTATCTTATTCCAGTGTAACTTATAAAAAATCATCATCTTCTTAAATATTCAATTTATAATATTCATAAGAAATATTAAAAGATATAACTAATAAATAATCATCAGGACTAAAAACAATTGATCAATGAAAATCTACTAATATCCTAGGATAATGAAAATCAAAATTATATTTTCCTACAAATACCTTTTCATATCCATAGAACATGATATCATAATTAAAATAATAATTAATCATTTAAAACTTTGACCTTTTAGTCAAACATTATTTTACCAATTCTCCATCAAAAATGCTATCAGCTAAATAAATATTTAGAAGACTTATCAAATGAGGGGAAACAAATTAGATGAATGAAAAAATATTATACACACAAGAAATTTGGGGGATGAGGTTAATGATCAATTTGACAAATCGATAAGGGATATGGAGACCCACACATACTTCAATAAGTTCTAAACATGCCTTTTAATATCAAGAAATCAAAATGCTCAAAATAAATCCCATATTAGATCTGAAGGATGAAATTGACTGTCAAATGTATAAAATATTAATAATTAAAAGTTGATGGTTTGAAAGAAATTTTTATTCGATGAAAATATTGTTCTATAAATATATTTTTACAAAAAAAATTTAAAAGACTATGTTTTAAACCACAAAAAACAATTAAAATTAATATGGTAATATCTAATGAATATAATTTTCTTGTTGTTGTAAAATTAAAACATTATATGGGAATCTCATCCCAATAATTGTTCGTATTGTTTCTTTAAATTGTTTGATAAAATAAATGTTTAATGGTGAATATATACTAGAATAAACAAAGTCCAGAGAAAAAAATATTTGAATTTTTTTTTAGAAAAACAAAATATTTTATAAACTATAAAAATTTAATAAAAAATACTATTTTTTAAAAAACAAATAAAAAATAATTACAAAAATAAATGTTCCTTGAAAAAAATAGTGAAATCAATTTTTAGAAAACTATATTTGTTTGGAAAATTATTTCTTTTAGTAAAGGAAACAAATTAGAAAAATAATTATTTTTGTAAAGACCAAAAAATTTATTCAAATACATGATTTTATAAAAACTAAAATTACAGAAAATCAATTTTTTTAATAATTTTTTTTAATCATGGATATATGTACCCCCATTGAAATTGGATTTTTCACTATAACGAGATTAATAATCATGAGGTGTATATGAATGATCATTTAGTATTGTAAACATATTTTGATGAAATGGTTTTCCTAAATCCTCATTATCAACAGTATTGATGTTTTTATAAGAGAACTGATACATTTAGTATTGTCATATCCTTAATTAAATAGAATAATTTTTATATACATATTTTGAGATATATAATTCCATTCTTGTATTTTTTAAACTTACAAAGAAGAAAAGAATTGAGTTCAACCATCACGCTAATCTGAAACTCAAATTTCATAAGGCATTTGAAGGAATATATAAGATATTTTTGAGTTGATAAAATTATACTATAATCAATGTAAACTAGAACAATTCTAGAGTTTGTATAAGCCTTTTTAATTATATTTTATTTATCAACATCTCCCTTAACAGAAAAATTGTTAATTTATCATACCAACCACTGTGGTCTTATTTCAGTCCATAATGTTCCTTAGTAAGTAAAAATACATGGTCCATAGATTTTTTTTCAAAATAATGGTAATTTTCTATGTAAAATTCATCTTGTACATATCCATTATGAATATTACAATTCAAATCTATTTAATATAGTTTTAAATTAAAAAATGATTCAAATTCCAAAAGAACACAAATAACCTCAATTCTAGATAATGGTGCACAATTTTCTATATAGTTTAATCATTATATTTCATTATAAAACATGAAAAAATATAATGAATTATATATTACTATAATTCCATTTTAAACACATTTGTTTTGGAAAACCCATCTCACACAAATAATTTGTGAATATTAAGTATTTTCTTCCAATGTCCAAACATGATTCTATTCCAATTCATTGAGTTTATAATACATAGATTTTATCCAATATTCTTCACCTAATGCTTCATCCGGAGTCGTAGGTCAAAATATTAAGATAATGTAAAATATTCAATTTCATTTCATAATGAATTTATACTTTTATCCTGTTGATAAGAATCAACATTGATATTATCACAATAGTGATTCCAATGAATCAACATGCGCATTGGGATTATAAAACATGGATCGTCAATAATATATTTGAATTTTTATGAGGTAAAACATTAGAAAAATATTATTTATTTGTTATCAAATAAGTTAAATTTCCAAAATTGGATGAAAATTAGTAATTTAAATTACATTATAATATGTGAATTGAGGTTGTTTGAAATAAAGTTTGATTTTATAAAATATAGAAAGAAATATTTCCTCAATGTCACATTTATTTTTATTAAAATATTAATTGGACTTAATAATTTTATATTAGAACTACCCATGATTTTCATGAAAATTTATATATATTATATTGAGTATTCAAAATGTACTCTTTTCATCCAAAAACATTTAATTAATAATGTTTCTGGCATTATTCTAGTCCAAAAATACTAAGTATTTATGTTAATAAAAGGACCAATTAGTAAATGATTTAAATTACAGTAGGTAGTATTAACTATATCATACAAAAAAAATTCAGTTGAGTATCCACTCGTCATGGATTTTTTATTTTCCTAAGTAATATTATTTCTTCATTCAACTACAATATTTTTTATGGCGTTATAGGTGATAAATAATTACGTATTATACCTCTTTCACTATATTAATTTTTAAAATAAGAATTAAAAACTCTCCACTATAATCATTGTGAATAGTTATTTGGTTGGATTTTGCTAATTTTTAACACATGATACATATTTTTTAAAATAAAAAATGTATTTCAGATTGTTTTATAGAAAATAGGCATATATATATATATAGTTTTATCATAAAACAAAATATATAAATAATATTTGACACAGATACATCAATATTATTTATAAAAAAATAAATCCATGAATACTAGTTGAAAATAATAATATGTTGAGACGTCACATATAGATTAAATAATTAGCATATGTTTCCCTAAAAATTTACATAGATTCCAAACTATAAAAGAATCAAACAAATGTTCTCATAGATAATTAATATCACTTTCTTATACAGTATTGATGAATTTATAAAATATAATTTTCCTAACCTTCTATTCCATTAAACTTATTTATATTCTGTTTCACTAATACCAATATGATCTTGGATCCTTTGGGTTTCTATTTTATTTTTAAAATCATTATCATTTTTATGGGTTGTGAAAATAAATATATCTTTTAAACTATTAATTTTTTATCTTTTCAAAGTTAAAACGATATCCCTCACCACATAATTTACATACACGAATAATAATGTTCTTAATTCCTATGAAAAATAAATAATTTAATAATAATTATTTACAATGAAATGTATGTTCACATATTCTAATAATTTCTCCTTGATCATTTTCATCAAATTCAATATTGACACCATTCATTTTAATAATTTTTTTCAATGAATCCTAGTTCCATGCCATTTTCATGGAACATCTAGTACATGTGTTCCATTTTTTATTATTGTTGGTGCAACTATTATTTCCCTAAAGTAAAAGAATATCAGAATTTTTTTACAAATACCTTCTTGGGTCCATCATTATTAGAAATTAAAATTTTCAGAATCCACATCTATCCAACATTACTATGTTGATATGTTTGAAATTCTTCAAAAAATGAATCTTTACGAATTCCTGAAGAATTAAAATAATTTTAAAAATATATTGTCTAAAAATTTCCTCCACTTTATCAATTCATACATATTGAGTCACTATTTGGAAGAAATATTTGGTTTGAAAACTATTTTTTTTTAATAAAACTCATCACAGGCACATTCCTACAAGGTTTTATGTATCTCTAAATTATATCAAAATATTCATTACAAGTGTAAAATATTGATAGTAATTTTTTCAGGCATGAAATTCCAGAATTTAGTTTCACAACTAAATTTCGAACCTCAAGAAAATTACAATTGAATTAAATTTCACTAATTTTTATCAAAACAATGATTTATTGTGATTAGAATAATCAAAAATTTTGAATGATTAATTTTTTCAAGATTATATTTCCCCACCACATTTTAAATATTTGTTTTCTCTAGGTTATATATATTAAATTATTTTTAAATGTTTTAAATTTCATAAGTATTCATTTATATATTTTTGAATTATAATTAGCATGTTTTCCATCATCAATATCAATTGAATAATTTTTTTTGAAATTTTTGTTTGCTAATAGTTTATCAAATCATTATCCCTTTTTAATATACTTAATGTATTATTCGATTACAATGATGTAGATTTCTCATATAAATATATTGAATTATTCTAATTTTTAGTTTTAGGATAATTAACATTAAACATTATATTGGATATTGTTTCAGTCAATGACTTTGGGGTAAATAAATTATTTTTCTTTGGAATTTTTGTATGGAAACTGATATTATTCTGATATTGATTTCACTATCTGATGAATTATCTTATGAACTATTTCCTCCACTAGAACTCTATTTTTATAATGATTTCATTATTTATTTACCCTTCTATCTACTGATCTTCTTATAATTACACAATGAATTTATATAATTATTTTAATTTTTTCTAAGCTTAGGAAAATCTGGTCTAATATCCCAAGCAATATTTCATTCTTAGGAGATTTCAATAGAAGAATATTTCTCATTATTTATATCATTATGAATAATTTTATAATTGTATTAAAATTATTTCTTCCAACTAATATTTTTCATTCTCTTAGAAAGGTTGGAAAACTCATTCTCAGAATGGTCTAATGAACAGTAATCTGTTTCAACCTGAACATCGTTTTTCTTTAAATGTAGAGAAATGTTTTTAGCTAAGAAAATATTATTTGAATAAATTTTAGACGTAGATAAAGTAACACCCCATTAAATTTTTATATTCTCTATATCTCCCTTTATTTTTTACTTATTCTATATGGGAGTTCCAATCAAATAATCCAAGGTAAAATTGTTTATCCTCCTTTTATTATCTAAAGCTATTTTTATCCCACTCTCTGAGTATAATTACAATGATATTTTCTAATAAATTTACATCATTAAGGATCTTCCAAACAATATACTGTAAACTAATAACAATTTTCAGGAAAATATTATTTCTCATTGAATCATACTATCATGGTAAAAACAAATTATAGAAAATTTTCACTAATCATTACTCTCTTAGTTTCAATAAATTTAAAAGTACAAAAAATGAGTAATCAATGAATTCATCTAAATACTAGTAATAATATCGTAAGATTTAAATTTTACTATATATTTCTTTTCATTGAATATAATAAAATATTCCTAACAAGATAATTCAGTTGAGTTTCAAGCTTCCGTTGATTTTTAAATAATGAAATTTATTTATCTGGTATTTGAAAATTATTAATAAGAATATATGTTTTTCAAATATAGCAATAATGTACAAGGTTTTAATTCTGTATCTCCAATATTAACAATCCACCCCATTGAATATTGATGACCTAAATGGATAAATATTCTCAATAGGCCAAATATTTATTACTTCCATATTTGTAAACAAAAAAATTATATTTCTATAAATACACCTCAGTGTAAAATAGTTTATAAGAAACTATAAAAATAGATTATAAGATTACTTTAAATAAAGAATATAGTTTTTTAAATAGATGAAATGTGCCTAAAATAGAAAAAATAAAAACCAACATGTTATGAAGTAGAACATCTTCTAATAACAATTATAGGATCGAAGAGTTTATAATGACTATGAGATGGGGTGGTGAGTTGTGGATTTTAAATATATTCTGAGAAAAAAATAAAAAGTACATAATATTGAATTAGTAGACCAATATATAATTTGATATCAAATTTTTTTTCCTAGTCACTTGGAAAATTATGAAAATATAAATTTATTAATCTTAATAAAAACTCTTATAAAAAATCATAGTGAAAATAATAATCTTATAAAAATATGTTAAATTAATGATGATAATAATAATATGAATGACTTATAAAAACATTATTAATTATTTTTTGCTCATTATCCTTAAGAGTTATTGAATTTAAAAAACTTTTACTTGGGTATCCTTGGTTTTCAATATATATGTATTTTCATTCATTCTACAATAAAAATATCCTTGATCAAAAAGTCATGAATTATCTATGTCTTTCTTACCCCAGAAGCACTTGATTAGATTGGATGAAAGTTATAGTCTTTCTATCCCCTAAAGAACTCAATATAAACTCATTTATGACATATAAAATACAAATTAAAAATGTTATGATGATTTTACAATCATCATTATGATTCCATAGAAGAAAAACTCCTTGAAAATAAGAAAAACCCTCATAATATTCACAAAACATGAGTAATGGTATATTATATTGAAGAAAACATGTCAAGTGTTTAGTTGTAAAATCATTAGATTTATGCTCCTATATTTCCCCATTATTTATAAATTTTTCACAAAATTAATATTATGTCAATATCATAGTTGGTTACAATGTCCTTGAATGATAATTTTATTGGAAACACAAAATACTTTTCACGTAGCCATCTGATGTCATTTTGATAGCATCATCACAATGCTGTAGAATACATCCATCCAAAAGAAATGATTCTGAAAATATTATTATAAAATTTATTATTCGGATGTAATAAATTACATTTAGTCCAATGAAACAAAATATTCTAGTACAATATATCAAACAACATTATTATGATGAAATTAAGTTAGTCATTCTGATAGACTAAAATATATTGGATCGTTTGAATAATGATGGTCCTTCCAATGAACTAAAATCAGTCAGACTGATGAATTAGATTCACTCATTCCAAGGAACTTATTTCCATTAGACTGATAGACTAAATTTAGTTACAATAATTGAAAAACCATAGTAATACCATTAGACAAAACTCAAGCACACTTGTTGACTTAACTCAGTAACACTTATTGACTAAAATTTTATAGTTTAATGGACTATAATTTACCAATCTGATGGGCTAGACATAGTCTATCCAACGTATGAACCTTTATTAGTTCTATGGAATAAAATATATATGTAGTGTCTATATCCATCAATATAGAATAATTTTTTTATCAAGTATATAAAATGGGTTCGAAAAAAAGTAATCATAAGTATCAAATTAGTAAAAAATGTGTTTTCAAGAATGTATATTTTTATTTCAAAAACGATGGATTGAAATTGTAGAAATCATTACGTTATACTCAATAATTGTATGAATATGTTAAGTCTCACGGCCAAAACATCCTAACATTGTGTGATAGGAAAACTCCTCTTTTAACATACATGGAATCTCACTAGTTATAGACATTACCAAATAGATTATGTGATTATTGATTTAGTTATAACCCATAATATTCATAATATTTCTAGGAATATGCATTCTATATGAATAACTAATACATAAAGCATAGTAATAAGAAAACCCCAATGAAATGAAATAGGTTAAAAAATATTTTGTTATAGAATAAATAAATGAAATTTCATAAATATTACCATGGAAAAAAAAGAATAATTCTATTTATATTTTAATGACTAATTAATGTAAAATAGGTCATGAAAATGATGATCATATGGAAAATTCATAATAAATGATTGAAAATGTATGTCTTGAAATCAACTTCTTAATAGAGTTTTTCAAAAAATGGTAAATAATCATTGAACAAGGTTAGTGAACAATGATTTCCTTAAAAATAGAATTAAAATGAAAGTTTACCAATGAATTATTTATTAGTTTTAAAAATAATATAAGTTATCATAAAGTAAAATATTTTCACATGAAAAGAAATAATGAATAATAATATACCTTTAGCTAGGTTTTCGTTTGAGAGAAAATTTAGAAGGGAACATAAAGAGCATGCATTACCCTAAAAAAGAAAGGGAGAATAATATAGATATAATTTTTGGGGATATATATGTATAATAATAAATAAATTAGTTAAAATAAATAATATTTAATTTTAGGTAGAGAGATTAATCATAACCAAAAAATAAGGCATGTGGTTTGGAAGTTCCTTCAACATATGTAATGATTCACTTTCTCAAGGCATCTAATATCATGAATTATGAAATATTTTATATTAAATTATGAAATTATAGTTTCAACTATATATTAAATTTTAATGTTAATTTTTTATTTTATTAACTTCATTTATTACATTATATTTTGTTCATAATAGCCAATTGAGGTTGTTCAGATAATGTTATAATTTTTTTGAGTATTTATCTAATGACTGTAGATGTATTATTATAGATCCACTATATCTACAATTTTATAGTCAATACTATAGTTTTTCCTGTTTGTGTTATCATATTTTCAAAAAATAATCTTGATGACCTAATTGGATAGTTACATGTTCCAGTTAGTTTGTGGCTTTTAATGAGTGAAAATATTATTTCAAACCCTATAATTTTCAAAAATAACATGTATAGAATAAGTAATTAGGTGATTTTCTTGATCAATAATAAATAAATATGGAAATACAAAATAGGAAAAGAAGTTTTTATTTATAAATTAAATGAAAAAAATTTCCATGTGAAATTTTTTGGGCTCAACTAATACCCACATCAAATCATAATCCACAGTTTTCAAGATGTATACCAATCCCTGAAAATAAGGATGTGGTATCTGCAAATCAATACCCACAACATAAATGTTTTTACATCTAATATAGGTTTCAAAAGAATTAATTACATTTACTTATGGATTCTATTATGTAGTACCAATCACATATTTATACAAATTTTCTTACATCAAGTTCTACTATTTTCCAAAATAATCTACACTAACGAAATTTATCCATGGTACACTCAGCCCAATGACGTACACCATCCAGTCACATATAGAGAATTTCAAAAACACATTGAATTTTGTCCTCTAGAATATAGTTTCACATAAAACTATTATTATAATATTTTTATAAGAGTTTTTTATATTATTTGTAGAGTGACATGTATTATAGATCCTTATACATCGATTAATAGGTGATGTTTGGGTAGAGGGTTTTAGTGGAACGATTTTTTCAACATTACTGAACTAGGGTTGTGACGGAACATGCACATCAAAGAGTGTCTCATCTTTGAAATAATCCCCAATACCCTTATCCTCATCATTCTCAACATTTTGAAGAAAAATTATAGAATGTTTTTCTGTAATGACATTCTCTACCCGCTTATTTTCATTAATGATGATGAAAAATTCATTAAATAGATGTATCCACCTAATCATACTAGGTTTTGAATTCTTTTAATTAAGAAGGTCTTTTAATGTTTCATGAATGGTAATCATGAATAGGGGGAACATGAGCTATGATATTAATTAAAAAAACATGAATACTAAAAATTTCTTCTCTTTTAATGTTGTCATATATTAGATTTTACTTCATTTTCAATGTGTTTGGAAATAGTGAAACAGATGAAATATATGTCCATGCCATTATCCAAAAACCGCAACCATATCAATGAAACACTTATCTCTCGTAATATTGAATTCATTATCCCCATTAGGTTTTACAAACAATGATGATTACACCATGTTATTATTCATATCATTAATGTATAACTGATATTTATCACTGTACTCAAATGGAACATCCTTATATTTTAGATGTTATAGTGGTGGAGATTTTTGGGAAATTTTTATAACAAATATATTACAAAACCCTATATCGAATAGAAAACTCTAAATTCATTCACATAATATGAGTTTACATATGTTTTTGATTATATTTATTTCTTATTGTCAAATACTATGTATTTATTTGAAATTTTATGTCTGATAAATACGACTCTATTAACAAAGAACATTCATTTATTTTAATTCCTTAGTACATATTTCTCTTCACAGCATTGTAACACAAATTGTAATTTTCTCAGACAAACCTCAAAGGATTGTATAAAAATTAACAAAAACATCCATAAATATCTCTTAAACTTCCACCTATTTATCATGAATGATATGTTGCACAAAAAAATTGAATTTCTTTAGTTATATCAATATTAAATTGACTACCCAAAGATATCTGCATGTTTTGTAAGGACAGGTGGACTTTTCCTTTGAAATAAATTATGGGTCAACAAGTATTTGATTGTATCCTAAATATTTTTTCTTGAAAAAACAAACGTAATTTTTGGTTAATCTCTAAATAATTTAATCCTTTAATGAAATAGCTAAGATGAATTTATTGGTTTTCGTATTAAGAATTCTATATATAAAACATACTCAATTTCCAATAGTTGTTTGAGTTTTGATTAAATAATTTTGATTTTTTATTATTATAGGAAACCCTCAATTTTTCTGTTATATAGGAAAAATAGTGAACCGACCATTGTAAGTCCAGGGCCGGTGTCTACTACCACTACATTCACATGATTTTAAATATTCAAATCATTTGGGATTGATGATTTATTAGTCTTTTCAAACCATATACATACAAGGGTGTTTTATTATAAATTAATACACTAATTACATCATATTTTGATTCAGAGATAACATTATTCCCACAAAGAATATACATACATATCCTTCAAAGTAAAAATCTTAGATTCATAGGGAAAAGAATAAGATAATGTTTATATCAGTTTCTCCTTAAGGGATATGTACAAAATAAATAAAACTGATTCAATTAACATAATAAATATGTAAAGGTAAATAACTAAAGAAACATAAAATTTTAGGAACAAACTAAGTGAGTGTGCATATGAAAATATGGAAAGGTAAGTAAATTATAAGATTCCATTTAAATAATTGGGCAATGAATAATAAATATTAAGTTTTAAATTATTGAAATCCATTCCATTTTATCAATAAATTGAGAATGAAATGTTTCCATATATTTTTTAATAATGAAATCTCATAGATAATGATCAGAGAAACATAATTATAAAATTATTAATTATTGGAAGACATGATTCTATTTAATATGATACCTTTATCATCAAGACATTTCAAAATATAGTTTAAAATAGATTGGGTTAATGACCCACATTAGTTATTCAACTGGATCATCCCATGATACTGTTAATGGATCGAGGGGCTATCTATAATTGGGTTATACCTGTTTCGTATCTTACCAAGGCATTCCTTATACATCAAAAAATCTATTTATCTCATTTTCAATGTGGATTATCAAATATCAATATTGAGTAAAAGATACAGATTTACCAATAATCACCAATCATAGAAATAACATTCAATGTATACATCATATGTTAAAATGGTATAGAGTTTAGGTAGTAATCATTAATGTGATAACTATTTTTTATATTTAAGGTAAATTCAATGTCTAATGATCATAGGGAATTTAATATTTTAAGTGGACTAAAAAGGAATCAAGGAAGTAGATTTTAATAATATTTTTACCAAAATCAACCAAAAACCATCCAAAGGATGAATATGGTTGGGTTTAAGCATATCTCATGGTGAGTAAAAAATAATGGCTTTTATTGTTAATAAATAGAAATACTATAAAAATATGTCTGAAAAACATTCTTGAATAAAATATAATTTTTTGTTTATATTTATTTTAAGATCCTTATCTTTGAATTTTTTTTAAACATTTTATCATCAAACAATCCTTTTTAGATGAAAATTTAGCTTCGACAAAATGAAAACATGTAAATCTATAGATGTTATAAAATTTGAAAATATCATTACACTTGCATTGTATAAAATTTTCAAAAGTTTATTTTTTAGAATAAATAATTATATTCCATAAAAAATTTTCTAAAATAAAAATGGGTAAAAATATATTTCATAATTTGTGTGGAAATTTTTAAAAAAAAATTGGATTTTTTATTTAAAAATTGGTTTTTATGGATAACTGGTTTCCGACCATGAAGTCGAGTTTTCTAAAAAATACTTTCTATATAATTTTGAGTACCAAAGAGTGTAAAAACTGTACTCTCACATCAAAAAGGTCATGAATAACAATAATATATGAAATTTAAAGGTATTAATGAAAAATTATCATTTAAATTCCTTAAATTAAATTTCAAAAATAGGCAATTGAAATTACAATGACATTGTGAAATAAACCCTCAAAATGATCATATAATTGAAGAGATAATTATTCAATGAATTTATTGTGTGTATCAACTCTGAATATGCAAATTAGAATTGTAAAATATCAATAGAAATTAAAATTCTTTATACACATAATTATTGTATATTAATGACAATGTGGATGTAATATTACCCAATAAAAAAGAATTGAGTTATGAAATTTGTTTATCACTTAGTAACATTAAGTTTAAATCCCATTATATGATGTTATTAGAATTGAAACTCTAAAAAATTTGAATAATGGAATATAAAAAATATTAAATTTATAAGGGGTAGTATATACAATAAATAAACAATTTGGTGAATAATATTAAAACATTCCTAAACGAGATAAAATTGATATGAAATCCCTTCACTTATGCTTGATTTAGATGAACGTTCATTAACAACATGTAAAATGTTTTTCATAATTTTGTTAAATTATAAAAAAATATTAATAATTATGATATCATATATGATTTTATTTTGATATCTTATTAACCATCTATTAATGATAATTACATATTTTTATCATTTCTGGTATTAAATTCTTTATTTTCCTACATTGTTTTGACTCGTAATTGTTTTCTTACTTTTATATTGATAATGATTTCATAATATAATGAATGAAAAAAATTAGTTAAATATTATTTATTATTATTCTATATATAATTATATTAATCCAAACTACTTTGAGATATGAAATGAAACACACCGTTCATGCAGACTATAAGACATATGTACACATAAACATTGCTTCAATTATCAAGCCGTATTTAAAAAATAAATGATATAAGTATGTCTATATTATCATTATATTACCATATATATTTTATATACAACATATATTTTTATTGAAATAATCCTTCATACATTCCATATAATGTGTGAATGACTAAAATTGCTTTGTGGAGGCAGAAGTCCACACGTTGAGAAACAATGTTATTGTATTCCCAAAAAATTGAAAACATGAAGGTATGTGTTATTTAAAAATTAAATAAGAATATTGAAAGTATAAATATCATATTTTTCATATATATATATACTATAAATTCAACATTATATCCAATACTAAATGGTTATAATGGAAGAATGAGTGACATGATTCTGTTATGTAGTAGAATGACACACACATGAATAATTATTGTGTATCCAATTTTATAGAAGTTTGTGAGAGTATAATTCATAAAAATATTATAATTTTTTTACATTATATTATTTTTAGTGATTTTATTTTTTATTTATGATATAAGAAGAATTTCAGGGGTGGATAAATACATAAAATGAAAGTGATCGTTGACGAACGTAATCACTTTTTTGAGTAACTCCCAATGTTTTATACCAAAAAAAATTGTAGGTTGGATTTAGGAACAACTTTAGAATTATAGTATGAGTTATGGGATCAATGGGATCTATTTGGATAGTTTTGGGATGATCCAAATGGCTTGATAGAGGTGAATAATTGGTAGGTGTGAGTGCCATTTTAATGTAGTGGAGGAGTATCATTCTTGTAAATATAAAAAGGTACACACTATTGAGTGGAATAACTTAACTAATTTTAAAAATATAACAATGAAACATGTATAAAATGGATTATATAGACTATATACATCCATCCAGTAATTTTTTCACATGTTTCTAGGTCAGTTTGGCCCTTAAAATTAAGGGTTAGTCCCTCATAAATATTAATTTTACATAAATGAGTATTCTTATTTCTATCTGTATTTATTAATATATTTGTAAAAAACAAAATTTACCTTAATAAAATTTATAATTTATTATAATTCCTAATATGGAATACTTTTTAAAAAATTCCACTCACAGAAGCTTTATAATGTAATTTAAATTTAATCATGTATATTGGATGAGAAAGCAGGTTATTAAAGTAAACATGTTGAAATGTTCAATAAGTTTTAAAATACAATTTTTAATTACCCACTAATTCTAATTGGGTTGAGAGTTCCATGAGTCATTACTAGGCCTTATGCGATATCCCCAAGGTACCAAAGGCTGGCAATAAATGCCGAAGGGTTTCATGAAAAAATGTGGTCGATTTACCCTTTATGAAATAAACCCATAAACCATCCATAACCAAACATTCACTATTTGATGCATGAACAAATGAAAGACCAATAAACATTTCATTTATATCAAACTACATCAATGTACACAACAGTGGATTACAAACTAAGCATCAAATTACACAAGAGATGAAAAAATCAAGACTTTCAAAAGACAATACAACTCCATGCTCCACAAGCTCCAAGCTCTACAACATCTCCCAAGTGTCACCACAATCCACTAGCAGTAAGATGATTTACCTTTACCTATGTCGCGTAATAAGACATCTACAAAAGCACCGACATTCCAAAACATGGGTGAGTCTAGAAATCATTTGGTTTTCCCCAATGACTTCTCTACTCACACCACTAGGATAGAAGAGTGAGCTACATTTATAAAAAGAGCAGTTTATATAAAACATTTTCTCAAAAGAAGTTTATAACTAAATATAAAAAAGTTTATAAAACCATTCATAGCCAAAGGAATTCCTACAGAAATTAAAACAAATTTTCTTGTAAGTTATTTTTCCAGAAAAATAACAAAACAAGCTTGAGAAACATTTCAAAAAAAATTCGTTTTTGGCATACCCAACCATGTCCACAATCCCATGCAACCAACCAAGCATGATACCAGGAAGAGGGGAGAAGCCCTAACAATTATCCACTCCAACCATGATAGGGGATACTTTTTCCATTATCCAATCCAAATTCACATGAATGCTTGACGGGGGAGAGCCATAACCCTTAACCATCCCAACACTGATGGGGGAGACCGCTAACCCTTATCTGTCCCGAATGCAAGATGAATATTTGACAGGGGATATCCCTTAACCTTATTCATCCCAACACTAATAGGGGAGACCCGTAACCCAAATCCAACCCACATGCCCTAGAACACACACAACCATCATGCCAAAAACCAAATATGTCCAACCAATTCAAACCATTTATATGCTTAACTATTTCAATTCCAAACCATTTCAATAAAACTCCCTTTCTATTGAAAACAAAATCCATCAACGTTATTTCAATCTGAAACCATTTCAATAAAACAACCTTTCTATTTAAAACCCATTTTCATCAAACCATTTACAATTTCAATAGTCATAATCTAAAATCAACATTTTAAATTCAAGAATCCAAATCACATTACACAAAAATTCACCAAGATTTCACAATTTTATCAAAACCCTAAATCATCACTAAAAAAGATTTATTCCATTCTTTTCTCAATTAAATCCATCCAAATAAAATAATTTGAAATTAATCCAATCAATTATAACAAGAGGCGTCGAGAGTGAATCCACCTACCTTTAGGGTTTTGGCAGAAACTACAACGATCGAAGAACACTCAAGGAAACTGTGTTGATTCTTCAAGAAACCACCTTAACACTCTCCTCATATCATGATCAAGACCAAATCTCATCATATTTGGTATCCAAACACATAGATCTACCCTTAATGGGTGTAGAACTAAGAATCCAAGAGAAGAAGAGAATTTGATCTAAGTAGATCTAAGAAACAGATCAAGAACGATGAAGAACGATCACATACCTCAAGAATATAGCTTTGATTAGCCAAGAGAAGCCTTCAGATTTCCTCCAGAATGATGGGAGAACCCTCTTTGACCTAAGAAGAATAAAAATCCTGAGTTAGGGCCACTCATGAGGGAAAAGGAACCACTTAGAAGCAAAAACACGTGAGATCCAGTTTTATAGGATCTTGTTTATGTGGCCGCACAGTTTACTCGTACAGTTAGACAAATCTTGAACTAATCATGTGTTCTCCACTACCCCAGAAGACTATCTATGCATGGTTTGGCTGCATGGTTAGGTAAACAATGTGTCGCCCATGTAGAAGCTACTTCCTCTAAGACCATATACACATGATTTAACTGCACAGTTTAGACAAACCATATGTCGTTCGTTCGACTTCCCCTTTTCCTCAAAACCTCATTCAAGTTCTCCCAACTCTCCAATTCAACACCCTCTACTTTAAAACCATGAAAAGCATCAAGAAAGGGATACATACCATAAACCGGGGGTACAACACAATTTCAATGTAAAATTAATTCCAATTCACTAAATTCGATTAATATATTAATAAAATGTACAATTTATCTTTCATCCTATTTCAAAATAAAAATTAACCTTCCAATTTATTTAAATGAAAAATCTATTTCAACTGATAATTGTTATTTTTCACTACAAATGAAAAAAATGAATCTTCTCAAACAAAATTATGAAAAATTAACCCTAAGATAATTTTTATGTTTTAATATCAAAAATAAAAAAAATCATATAATATTTATAAATATGTCAAAAATAAAAATAAAAATATATGTACCATTAAGAGATGGGAAAAGTTCTTTTATAAAAATATATCATTTTATTCATAATATTTGGTTTGTTTGTTTCATATTATTATAAAATATATTTTCTGGATGAAAAAATATTTAGTGAACATAAAATATATAAATTTTATTAAAGTAATCTACTATTACAAATTAATTTAATTTTTGATGATAAAATTCCATTGGGAGAATGGAACGTGATTTTAAAAAAAAATCATTTATATTAAATTGTTTTTTATTTTCATTTATAACATATAGGTAACCAATTAAATCATTTTATATTTTTGTATACCATTTATAATCGGAAATTATTCAATCCTAGTCATAATAACTAATTTAAAATGATCTATTATATCTTATTATACTAAATAATGATATTTAAATAATATATTATTGTTAATTTTAACATAATCTTGCATATAATGAAATCCAATAAAGAAAGTCATTATTACATGTAAGAAAATCCAAATTCAATGTCCTGTCTAGAGAAATATACAATTTTTCTTATGTAAATTGCATGATATATCATAGATTGAATTTTTTTTATATAGTTAATATATTGTAAAGTATTGATATATTATATTCCATTTTACACTTGGTGTTTTGTACAATACACACTATTGAATAAAATGTAAATACATAATAATTTGCGATGTTACATTCTCCCCATCATAATTAAATTGTGTTCTCACAGTCTAAACATGATCTTGGTAATATAGGGTTTTATTATTGAAAATTACATTATTCAAAAACCAACATTGTTATATAGTTTGTAAATTATCCTCTTAATATTATAGAATGGGATATACAATGGTAGCATGGAATAATATATAACTAGTTTTATACATATGAGAACATTATTGGAAAGTGAAAATATAGACTTGGATAAAAATTGTAAATAATTATATAGAGTGATTGTGTTTATTTATCACAAAAAAGTAAATGATCAATGTAATTTGGAGTACATGAATACCATAAATCATTGATTATTTGAGAGGCTATATGGTCAATATGGATTAAGTTATTTGGATAAATTAATTGTTTTTAGATCATTTTCATAATCTTTAAGAATTATTTTATTGAACATGAATATAATGACATATAATTATGTTCAATTTCATAAGAATAATTTAATATTTTTTTATATTCATTGACTAAAAATAATTCATCCCTTACTTCATGAAATAAATATCCTAAATAAACATTTTATATTCCCAACGAAATAAAATTTACATTTTATGTATTAGAATATCCATAAAATAAACTTTAATATTTCCTATAAAAATTATCCACATCGAATATGGTTAATATATTAATCATTAAATAAAAAAATTATTACTATCAGTAGATCATTAATAATTATTAGTGGGTATTTTAACTAAAAACAATGACACATTAACCACCAAATTGTGTTTCCCAGTGGTAGGTGTGATACCCTTATTATCAATCAGTTGTGGATTCATAACCTGTCGATATTCCATAACAGAAGATTTGTTAACTGAAGGTTTTATGTTTTCTAAACTATAATAAAAAAAATTCTTATAAGGTATTTGAAAAGTTTGATATAAATCCTTAAATGAAAATAATCATTATATTACAATTTTACTAGGGTTTTAAATGAAAACTATTTTTTGAATAAGACTAATAATATTATATTTATTTCAACCTCAATATATATTAATATATTTAAATATATATATATACAAATATATAGTTTAAAGGAATTATTCCTCAAATAACAATTCCACTAGGAAATGTACTAAACTAATAAGATGTATTTTAAAAACAAATTTCCAAGTTAACATTAGTTTTTTCAATGATAATTATATAAAAAATAAAAGGTTGTTTCTAATACGTATAACATATGATTATTCGTAGTATCATAATCCCGTGATTGTATATATAACATTTAATTTAATGGAGAAATCAATGCTTCTGTGTTATTCATCAAATTAAGTATAAGGTTTTTGTTCCCTAATCAATGTTTTCCTAGATATAGTTTCAAAGGTTACTACAAAAGTTTCTTTGATACCAACAATAGAATCCAAACACTATTAAGCTAGGATGATGTGTCTACTACCATTACTTTGGGATGATTATAAGGAATCAAACCATAAATGAATAAAGTGTTTAGTAGTCCTGGGAAACCTGATATATACATGAGTCTTCTATCAAAAATTAATAAACTAATTAAAACATTATATTTTTTTGAGGATTACATTATTACCTCTTATAATATCTATTTATATTTCTATATGTACACTTATGGGATTCCAAGGGAAATGAAACAAAATTAGGGTGAGAGAAAATCCTCATAAAGGGTTCTGTACAATGGAAACAGTAATACATCGATGAACATAATCAAAAGGTAATGTGAAAAAAGAGGACATACATTCTATATAATCAATAATCTGAGAGGGAATGAGAAAAAAATATGGAATTTTTTCTAAATGAACAAAAATAATGTTTAGTTAAATAGATAAGTTATAATAAATATGATAATGGAAATAAAAAAATTCATTTAATCAATAAACATGGAGGAAAATGCATCCATATATTTTTTCATAGTGAAAATAACATGGATAATGATAACTGAATCTGAATGGTGTAATGCTTAATTATATTATGCCATGTTTCCTTGGTACCTAATACCATTATCATCAAGACCTTTTACAAGTCTGTTTAAAACATACTATATCAAAATCCCACTATGGATATTCAAATGAATAGTCTCATAAGATTACCAATGGATGTTGGGGATCACAATAATATGGACCCACTAGTGTCGTACATGTTCAAAGATTTCTCCCTATATTAAATAATTGATTTTACTCATGAACAAAGACATTAATTATATATCATTTTTAGTAGAAGAATTCAATTTATCAATATTTCCCCAATTAATCAAATAATAATCCAAGTATAAAACTTATGTAAAAATTATATATAGTTTAGGCAATACACATATCCATGATAAATGATATGGATATGTAGATAAATTTTATTTTTTATTGATTATATTGAGTTTGATATTTTAAGGGGACTACAAATGAATCTATAAGTGAATATAAATTCTATCCTTCAATATAACAACTAGAATGCATCCGGAGGAATAAGAAGGACATTATCAATACAACAAATCCCTTTTTGAGAAAAAATAAGGGGTTAGTGTTATTTATTAATATATGTACTATAAAAACTACATATGAAAAACATTATGAGGAATATAAAATCATTATCGTTAAAAATATTTAAAACACTTTTCATTCTAAATAAATTGTAAAAAAATTATTTCAAAATTAAACATTAAAACATGAAAATGAAAAATTCAATGAATATATGGTGGGTAAATCCATAGAACCCGTTAAAGTTAGAAATAATATTGCTGTTTAGAATTTGTTTTAGAAAAGTTCATTGTTCAAAAAGAGAGAAGCTATTTTATTTAAAAAATTTGTTAATGTAAATCTTGATAAAATATATATAATATATTATTTTTAAAATGTTAAAAATAGTTTTCAATTTTTTTTTATAAAATAATGGTTTTATATAAAACTAAATTCCAACCGAAGAGAGAAATAAAGTCTGCATTTCAGAAAAACATTTCTAAAACATTTTTCGTACCATTAATCAGGAAAATGGTAATATTATTTAAAAATTTCCCATAGTAACCAAAGGAAATGAAAATTAATTTTTTATTATAAAATTATTATATAAATTCCTTTGATGGAAATTATATAAAATGAAATCTCGATTAGAATGAAATAATAAAATAAACCCTTAAAACGATCATAATGATGATGAGAGAATTACTCACTGAATTGATTGTGTAAAAAATATAAAAATATATAAGAGGTGTACATAAATCAATATTTAGTCATTGTAATTTTACACAAAATCATATAATAGTATCAATAATGTGGATGTAATAGAAACTTATGAAGAAGAATTGTGTAATAAATTTATTTACCACTAGGAAAACTTACATTCAAATATTTTTATATAAAATGATTAAAATAAAAAAATGACCATTAATATTAATTTATTCATGAAATTAAATGTATAAGGATTAATATATACATCATATGAAAGGAAACTGGGTTTATAACATTACCATATTTCTTAAAGAGGTGATATTGAGACCAAATCCCTTAACTTTTTTATCCTTTAGCCAATGGTTCTTTAAAATCACGTATAATAGTTTTAATCATATTATTAAATTTTTATAGAATAATATTAATATATATAATATAATAGATAATTATTTTATGGTCACTTATTATAGGTACACAAAATAATAATTCTGTATTTTCAACATATCAGGTGATAACTTCTCTTCTTTTCATGTATGTTTCGACTTATTATTTTTTTTCCTTTTATATAGGTCATGATTTCCTCATATGTATAATTTAAAAAATGTTTTAAATAATATAAAATATCAGAATATTTTTTTAGTAATACATTATTTTTGGAGATATGACGTGAAAAACAACATTCATGGAGTCGGTAGGACGTAGGTACACAAGAACATTGTGTCCATTTGCGTATCATATTCAAAAATAATGTTGTATATATTTTTATATATTTATATTATCATTAAATAATCATAATCATGTCACATAACATTTGTATTTGTATTAAAACTATTTTTAAAACATTCCTTGTAATGTGTGAAAAAATCATATCATGATAAGGAGGCACTAGTCCACACATCCACAAATGATGTTATCATATTCTCGCAAAATGAAATTCTTTGAAGTTTGTGTTATATAAAAATTATATATGAAAAAATAAAATATATATTACATATATAATATATATATTTTAATGTTACATTATTTCAATCAATTAAATGTGGTAATGGAAGATTATATTACATCCATTCGAGAGGAGGTAGTCCACCATAGACAAAAATAATGATTCAGTATCCCATTTGATGGAAGATTTTGTGTTTGTAGGTCATAACATTGAAATTATTTTTTATTATATTTTGAATAATTATTTTATTTAATATTAATCATATAATATGAATTTATGTGGTGGATAATGAAATGAAACAAAATTGATCATTGAAATAACATTACCTCTTTTTCAGGTAACTCCTTTTAGTTCTTACAAAAAGACTTCATTAGATAGATTTATTCCCAATTATTGGATTAAATGATGAGGGTAGGGATTTCACGTATATATTTTGGTAGTTTTGAGCTGAGAATAAGGATATGATATGTGTGAATAAGTGGGAGGGGTGAGTTCCTTTGTATACAAGTAGATGATTGGATTTTTTATAAATATAAAAGGGTCAACACTATTGATGGGTCACCTTTACATATCGGGACTCTAATAATGATATAAATTTAATAAAATGGAAGATATGGCCAAACATTTCCCATAAAATAGGCATTGTACATGTTTATAGTCTATTTTAACTATTGATATTATATTTCAGTCCCTTTTTTATTTATTTTAGTCTAATTACTATAAATAATTTAAAATAAATTTACTAATCATTTTGATAAAAAACAAATTTGAGCATATTAGAAATTATAAAATGTTATGATTCAAAAATTAAATCCAATTTCCAAATTTTTATCACATATATGGTTTAAATTAATTATATTTAATCCCATAGATGGGGTGAGAAATCCTGGTTTTAAAGAAAAAATGATTAAAGGTTTTAAATGTTTCTATATCCTATTTTAATGTGAGAATTTATTCCAATAACATAAATATGATTAATATTTTTATTATTTATATAAGTTTTGATTGAAACCAATGAAAAATATATATAATCTTAATAATTTTATTAAATGAAAAATCAATTCTCAATTAAAATTCAGTATTTTTCATTATTCATGAAAAATTTAAACATCTCAGAAAAACACCAACAATTTTTACTAATATAATTTTGTTATACCTATTTCAACAATTATTATTATTTTTTATATAAAATATATAAATGCATAAAATTTAGTTAAAAAATATTTGTTCCATTAGAAGACTGGAAATGACATTTATAAAATTATATCGTTATTATGTGTAATCTTGGTTTTTTTTTCTTATGCATATAATTTATATTGGATGAATGTAAAAAATATTTTACAGAATATATAATATATAGATTTCATGAATATCAATTAAAAAACAATTTAATTTTTTTTATAGAAACATTTAGGAGAAAAAAAATATTTTTTATACAAACATTTCATTTATATATATTTTATTTTTGTGTTAATTTCTATTTTATTGGTAGCGAATTTTTTATTTTATATTTTTTAAAAACATAAATTTTTATATGTTAATCCTATTTATAACATATAATTTATTTTCTAGGTTATATCTTACTATATTAAATAATAATATTTTAATATCATATTGTTGTTTAGTGAAACTCGGTATTGTGGGTAACACATGACATCGAAAGAAGTCATTATTGCCTATAAAAGAAGCTGAACTCGGTTTACTTTGTAGGGAAAGATAATATTTTTCATATATATATTTCATACTATATAATATATTGAATTTATATAATATAGTAATTATATAGTAAATTTTCATGATATCACATTCCATATTATGATTGGTGTTGTGTGTAATACATGCTACAAAAAATGTAATTATATTATAATGTTGTGTTGTTACATTTAACGATCTCATCTATTAATATTTAGTGATAGAAATGAAAATACAATTGTTGATTATGTTTCTAAATTTATTCTTAATGAAAACTTCCATTCGTGGTGTCTTCCACCATTGGGTTTGGAGTTTTTATTTAGAGCCTTCTTCTAAAATGATTTTATGGGTGACTATTTTAGGGATAATTCACTTCATAACTTCTTCTCTAAATTAATTTTAATTTTTTGACTTTTCGGCAATTTAATTAGATAGTATTCTTTCACATGAATTAGTTTCATGATTATATTGTCTATAATGGCATATCTGGTATCCAATAATGAGTATTTTAGTGTGCTCGGTATTGGTTTTACTTATAATGTTGGCAGATTATTAATAGAGGTGGTTGAACTCTTAGTTATAATATTTCATTGGAGTTTCAATTTATTTAATATACTTCTATTCACTACAATATTTTTCATTAGAGGATATATTCTATGTATCTTATTTAGTATTCATAATCTCAGATTATTTATCTCTAAGAGAAAAACATAACATTCCATTAGATCTCCACTTTACATAAATGTTTTGACCAGATAAAAAACCACTTGTTCATCACCAAATCTGAATATCAGTCTTTCATGATTAAAAATGATTAGATATTTACCTGTTGTCGGAAATGTTTACCCTATTATTATCAGGACATGTACTTATTCTTCTATATCAATGTTAAGAAAGTCAATATGAAATTTTAACATTCAAACTCTGAATAAACTGTCCTCCAGATGTCCCTGAGGGTACATGATAGACTAATCTGCAATCTAAATTTATTTTAATGTTAGTTTCTAGATTTTATTCCCAATTTATAAAACACACTCATTGTGAAGAGAATATACTTTAATTGATACCACCAAATGGTTTTCCAAAATTAAAGTTCCTTTTTATGTAATGGATTATGAAACTACTAGGATAACACTTCTTTTGTGGGATTATCAGCTTCCCAACTATTTAACTTTCTTAATTTAATGAAATTAAACCCATTCCTTCTATCATTCCATTGTTAGAGTGAACCTAATTTATTAATTTTTAATATATGAGAATCTAGAAATATATTTACTGAATGAGATACTTATGTGGGGTTTCTTAAACATATCTCCAAAAAATCAGGTACTACCCCTCTATCTTCCCATGTCTTATGCTCTATATGATTTGAATGGTGAGTCGTTATATTAGTGGTTCCAAAAATATGTTTCATTGATGGGATTCTTTGGTGCTTTTGTTTTTCAACATTCCGTTGACTGAAAATATTGTTCTTGACTATCATAGTGTCTTATCTCATCGTTATCTTATTCCATAGACTATAACATGTGATTCAAATATTTCTATCCCCTTTTTCAAAAAAAATCAGTGATACTAAATTTTATTCTCTTTTCAAATTATAATAAATATATCATTAAAATACAATCTTGGATGGTTTTCTTTACTTACAAGTATATTAACTTGTAATTAGTGTGATAATGTTTTAGATGTTCATCCTACTTATCTCCCAGGTTGGTAGTGACAAACCCTTTAATTTTTAATTTAATTTAATTTCATAGTCATAAACTTGTCTAATATTAGGAAAAATGCTGTAATTTTAAATTTTAGACTGGATTAATGAAGTGGGGATACCTAATGATATCGTGGTGGATATTTTTTTTTGTAATTGTCGTTGTTGGGGAGGCATAAACTATTGTCCCATATAGAGATATGATTTTACGGGAAGTTGTGTTTTAGATGACGAGTTCAGTTCTACAGGGGGTACCCAAGTTGTCCCTAAATACATAGCATGTATTGAACCCTAAATTATTTTGTATTCCATTTATTTTTATATTTTTTCATTTAACAATTCCTTGTGTGTAGAATAATATATTGAATTGTTTTAATTTATGTGGAAAAAAAGTTTGGGTTATTGATTATAATTCATGAAAATAAAAAGATTTTAATTTATCCCTTCCCATAATTCATTATATGGGTGTGGTCCTCAAATCATATCACTATATTGGACTAATTTTACTATCATTGTTAATTGTAAATAGGGTTGAGGTTGTTGAAAATTTTCTATCTTTTTAATAATGGTTTCAACCAGGATGAAAGGCAATCGGTCTATTCTATATGGAGAATAAAACATCTAGGATGTGCTCAATAGCTCTATAAAATAGTTTAATTATGTGTGATTCTACCAAGGAAATTTTTACCCAATACTAATGTATTAATTATAAGTCATCAATAAATAGTAGTTTAAACCACAATGTAATTATTTGGTTATAATCCATTTTAAAAGGTTTGAAGAAGATCCAAACATTAATTCCCTGATATAGGAAATACCTAGTAATTTATTTAATTCAATACCAATCCTCTTAGACTAACTCGACATCCCTTTGAAATGAAATAATAATATCTGTTCGTAGCTTCTATGTAAAATTTGGTGGGAAATACATATCTAGTAATATCCTTTCTTTGTCATCCCATTTGGTCCTAGATATAGACTTTTATGATAATCCATAGATCTGTCATGAATGAAGAAGGGAAAAACCTTAGACGATTAGAATAAAAATATAAACCCTTATTTTTAATGGTTTCACATAATTCATAAATATATGATAAATTATCATGTAGATCATCACAATTAATTTCACTAAAATGTCCCCTTCTGAAGATCATGTGTATTAGGGGAGGAAGAATTTTGATATTGTGTTCCTCGATGAGTAGATGGATGATATTGGATGAACACAATTCATAGACAACAAAACATTGTCTATAATGTTCCACCACTATATAAGTAGTATCCTTACCTACTATTTAGATGTAACATATTGAGAGTTTAGATGATTTAGTTGCATAATATTGTGATGTTCATCCACAGTTTTATGATGGTGTGTGGAGAGGTATATTTAAATTTAATGATAGAAAGAAATAGTTTCTTGGGTTCTTTGTATATACTAATGAGTTATTGTATCCTTGATAATGTAGTATCCATGAGACATCAATGATGAAATTAATCTAGGCAGAATTTTTAAAACTAAAAGAGGGTGAAGAAAGAGTGAAGAAATACTTAGTATTTTACAAATTTCATTGTGTCAAACGTGTGATCCCTATCAATGATTATAAAATTTTATTGGCCTATTAAATGTTATGGATTTTATGTGGTATTTGTGAGATTAGAAATTTATAAATCCTAAATAGTAATACTATGTATGTAAATTTCATAGTGGATGTCTAGGGTCGAACTTATATGGATGATATGAATCATAATTTTGACCTTTTTGGGAACATATAAATGGGTCCCTTATGAGAATCATTGAGTTTTTGTTCTAAGTTAAATATATTTATTTAAATAAAATAGATGAAATAAAGGTCTTGAGATAAATTTCAAGGGGCCTATACAGAGAGATTCCATACAACTAATATGATATATTGGATTCGACTATGTTGTTGTTCGAGAGTAATTCCAAAAATTTGGATCTACACATATTACAAAGGAATCATTGATCTAGATTTGGTTTCCATAATAGACATATTATATGAATCTAATAAAGTGAAAAACATATCTAACTATTTTTTTGGTCTATTTTATCACATTTAGGTAGTGTTTAGTTGCAAAAAATATCTTATTCCAGATCGTCATAGAGAATGTAATGGGACTTTATTATCAACAAAATTTCACAGGGATAATATTACCTAGGATTTGATTTTGAAAATAATTTAATAACCACTACCCCTAAAATTGATCCCTTACCCTAGGAGGAATTTCCACATATCAAAAATATTGGATTAGGTTCATGAAATATTAAATGAGTCAGATAAATCTTCATAACATTTCAATTATTAAAATGAAATTTAAATGGGTGCCCTTACATTAACAAATAAATAACTAATCACTATTATAATTGAATTTTTGAGGAATGAATATGGAAAAAAAGAAATAATGAGAAAAGATTTTTATAATTGTATTCTAGATTTTCTTAGGATATAATAGAATAAAAAATAGCGTAATAATTTCAATAGAATCATAAAATGTACACCTATGAAATTTATGAGAGAATGAATTATTAATACATTTGATCAAGTGTTGTATTTAATAGATTTGATGACATGTGTCTTCATTGAAGTCATCAGTCTCAAAAAATTTAGATCTTATGTTTCTCATTCACTCCATTCCTAAGAATTCAATGTCTTCAAAAAATTTCATATGGCATTTTATTCATCAGATCATTGGGTAGTACTGATAAAGATACATTCAGAATGTGAATTTCATTAAGGCCATTAATTTTATTCATTTTGTATTTTTCATGGCCTATGCATCCTTCATAGTACCATGAAGTAATGAGAGGTTGGATAGAGATAGAGATAGAAAAATATATATCATTATTTTTTAACAACTTGAAGTATCTCTCATCAAAGATTTATAATATAGTACATGTTTCATTAAATTCTTTATGATTTATAAAATGAAAACATGAGGATAACACGTTGTATATCATGTTTAAAATATGAAAAGCATAAAATCAGAAAAAATTTAAATAATCAATCCCTTTCAATTAATAGTTTCATATATATACAAAAACCATCCAAAAAATGTAATATAAATTAAAACACGTATAGAGACTATGGAATTGAATCCAAAATTTTTATACAAACCATGATTATCACTAACCTAAATATAGATTCCTTCTGGATATATCTATTTATCTATCAATATATCTCTTATAATGTTCATCTATATATTTAGAAATTATAATTTCCTTCAATTCAATTATATAATAACACTTCTTCATGAAACATTCCTCCACACATAAGAAAAAATAACCAAAACTGTTAAATGTATAAAGATATTTCAATTGAATAGTTCCTTAGTATATGATCACTATAACATAAAACAAATAAAATGGATATTTTATCAACATTAATAATCTAAATAATGGTGAAACTAAATCTTCAAAATTATTTCATTTTCTAGAACTGATGTTAGAATGATCAAAACTTCATAAAAAGTGACTATGGGGTAACAATTCACATTTTCGATAACATACAAGTCTTACAGAATTCATGAAATAACCTAACCACTTCATTGTTGAAAATGATAGTATTTAAAAAATAGAATAATATTTTATTCCATAATTTAATCATTAATTTTTTATCTCTCAATGTTTTAAACATAAAAAATATCCACCCATATCAAATACCCTGAAAATAACATCATTTCATTAAGAGTTTTACTGGTTGATTAAATACATTCATCCATAATTCATGAGCTCTTATCCAAATTTTTTCCATGATTGAAACTATGATATTAATGATATTTAAATGATTAATGTTTTATCGAAGCACTTTTTTTATAAAATATCGAATCTCATGGAATTTCATCCATTGTTTCATATAGTGTTTCATAAAGTTACTTGTAGTCAACTTTCTATGTGGCTCTCATTATTAACTGTAATCAATGTAGATAGGAATTTCACTAGATATACATCTTTTATCATGATAATTTATTATCATTTCTTGAAAACCAAAACTAGTAATAAATCCATGGATGATTGCCATTTTCCTTTGTTAATATCATGATTTCTTTATATGATTGGAAAAACAGTCTCATTATTGTATATTATTATGTATTCCCTTACTAACATGGGTTTTTCAATAAAATGAGAAGATGTAAAATATGACACTACAATGATATAATACAAAATTTAAAAATTTATAACATTTATTGAATATCTACCACCCATAAACGTATTCCCCTATGGTTTTATATCATTCATGCACTTAATTTTGTATTGGGATACCATAGTTTTCATTCTTGAAGTGTCTTCGTAACCAACCCATGCCAATGGGAAACATTTAAATCCATCTATGGAAAATATCGTGACCCTATAATTTTACATATAAAATTACAATATGTTAATCATAATTAAACGTCCTATTACAAACCAATGATGTAAGGTCTAGTGTCTTGCAGGACTGGGTAAATGAAACTAAAAACCTGGAACTAAATAAGACATTTATTTACTTAATCATCAAATTTTCTCTCCTAAAATTCATCGTTCTCATAAATATTCATAGGGTACCATGTGGAAAACATGAACAAAGGGATAATCTTAATAGACTAGTAATATAATAACCATAAGAACAAAGCATTATCACATGGGATAGAATCCATGAAATTTTGACATAAAAGGGAATGAAAAACATGGAATCATATCAAATGAACATTCAATCATATAGATATGGATTCATAGTAATTTGGATGGAACATAAAACTTGAATTTATCATGATTAAAATCTAACCACCAAGACTGTTGCACATGGTAGCATAAGGTAAGGCTAATCTCCACGACCGTCACATAGAGTAGCACAAGTGAAGGAGAACCACCATGACCATCGCACATAACCTCTCAGGAGACTAAACATTAACCAGTGCATTGGATCACTATATACAACTCCAATAACAACTTTTCATGAATATGTTTCCAAATAAATAATCATATATAAATAATCTTACATATACAAAAGGGTTACCATGGCATAAATTAGATACCATAATCATATCATAAAACATAAAAAATGGGTGCATCATAAATATTTCCATGAAAAAAAGGAACATAAATATAAATCATAATCTATAAGGTAAAATTGGAATATACCATGTTTTGTGATTTCTAGTATAAGGAAAAATATTTATGAAAATAATTTAACAAATTTTAGCAATAAAACAATTTTTTACGGCTTTACAGAAAATAATATGGAGCCTTAAAAATTGAAAAGAAAACAATTCTGTATATAACACCTGAAGTGAAACAAGATGTTTTTCATAATAAAAAGAACTATTTTTATAAAGATAATGTTGTCTTAAAACATAATATATAGTGCACATGAAATCGGCTAAGAATTCTGGATGTTCCCTCCAAATATTTTTTCTTACCGAGTTGTAATGATGAGGGCATCACTTAAAAAAATGTATATCCCCAAAAGATAATGATGAAAGTGTCATGATAAGTGAAAATGAGACATATAAATATAATTTAGAAGATTCACATTAAAATATAAGATAACTTCATTTTGATAAAGGGATGATTGGGCAACCCGAAGCTATGAAGGATGTTCGGGTAGAATCCCTAACAGATTATCAGCATGGTATCAGGTGTACTTAAGTGGGATTAATGAGAGAGAAAGTGGTTTATAGTAACATATAAATTAGGAAGGTTTTATGGGATATTTGAATAATCATACTCCCATCATTTGGATTACACATAAAACAGAATAACATAAAGGGAATTCATGAATAAGAGTGAAATAGAGAGGACCCTTTACCTTAAGTATGATAGTGTTATTAGCTTGATTTTAATGACCTGAATAATAAAATTAGGTTCATTAATTAATAATTACAAAAAATATTTTATATGTAAATTATTTATTATTATGTTTTGGATTTCATTAATAATTTATTTGATTGGTTATGAGGTTCAATTTGATTGTTTTGGTTTTTTTGCCTTCTTGGTTTTAATGATCTGTTCAATTATATTAATGTTTGGATACATATGTATGATGAGAGTGGTTGTCCATAATTTATGTTATATACAATTAGTGAACATATATATTATTATATGGTTCTAAAATTCATTTGGTTATTCATAGTGAAGCTAAATCATTATATAAAACATTACTGATAAACGCTTGGATTAGTTTTGGGATTTGTCACATAATTAACAAGTTTTGTATTATTATTTTACATCATGTGTGAAAAATGATTCCATAACAAAAAATAATATAAAATACATATTTAATATTCAGGTTTATCGATTACAATGGTTTCAAGACCAGAGTTGAAGATGGTAAATGAAATTTAATACCCATATTCCTTGAATGTGGAAAATTAACACAACTCAGATGGTGTATTTACTACTAGTATAAAAGAAGTGTAAAGGAGAGATGATAATTTCCTATTACATTATCAAACCAATAGTATAGTACATGTAAGGTACTGGTGTTATCATTAAATTTGGATTAGGAGAGGTAAGGATAGTAAATAACAAATGATCTTGTAAAAAATGTAAAGGAATTGAAAAGAGGAATTTACCTCTTGAAACAATCATACTTGAGAGCCTCTTAAGGGAAGAAGATACGATCTTTTGAAGATTATATGGGATTTAGGATGTGGGGGAGGATATTGGGGAGAGGTTTGGGAAGGTTTTTTTGAATATAACAAGGATTTCTAGGATTTATGAGAAGAGGTAAAGAGGGGTGGTATTTATAGTGGAAGAGAGGAGGGTTTTCATAATAATCAATCCCTTATTTTATAAATTTATTTAAAGACCATAAATAGTGGTGATTTCATGGATATAAATAGATATAAGTTCATGTGATTTCTAACCAATTGGTATTACATTAGCAGAACATCTACCATTACACTATAAATCATTTATTTAGCTCAATTTCAAATTATTGTATTTTACAAATCGGAAAAAATTCATGTATTTTAGAAAAATCCAAATAACTCAACCTAACCATTTTCTGGCATCTATAATCCAAAAATGAGAAAAAATATTCAAAAATAATTCTCAAAATATAATTGATTTAATATTTAATCAGAATCATAATTTACTTGAGAGACACATATTTTCAAACTATAACTGATTTTATAATGTTTTCAAAAATTAAATAAGGTCTTAATAATTTATTAAGAAACTAGAAGACAAAAAATTGATATTTTATGAACACCATTTATGAAAATAATTTTTTTTAAATTAATTAATTAATTTTTATTCATTTTATATGACATACAAAAAATTCAATACATTCACCATAGACATATTATCACTTATAAAATTCCTGAATTTAATCTATACATTCATGGGTGGGGATAATATTTTATTTGAAAATTTTTAATTATAAGGGTCGTGTTACTATTAATAAGGGTAAAATTACTATTCTTACGGGTCAGTTACTATTCACCAAAAATTATGTTTGTCTTATAAAACTCCAAATATCATACTGATGGCAATCATGTAATTCAAATTGTCAAAATTTGAAACATAGAAGTGTCAATATTATGTTTAAATGTCATAATGTACTTATTAGTTCATTGGTTTTGATTTCATGTGATTATATAACATAATTTTTCGAAGGAAATTTCTATTTATAAAACATTTGGCCACTACATTATTCTCCCGTTATGAAATTTCACCATCTAAATTTCATTTTACATTCTAATCCATAAACTAGTCTGGGTACTTTTCCTTTATTTCCTCCTCCAGTTCCCATGTCTCCTCTTTTTACTTATGGTTCTACCATAGTAAATTCACCTGTTGAGTAGTCTTGTAATGTAGAACATTATCTCAACGATCCATGATCTTCACGAGATGATCCTCATATGAAAGATCATAATATAAATGTACCACCTGTATAGTGAGTACATGTGAAGGGAATGACATATACTTCCCTAATATGGATACATGAAAGATATCATGTACTTTTTACATGGTAGGAGTATGTACTAGTCGATAGGCCACATCCCCAAAACGATCATAAATCTCAAAGGGGTCGATGT
This sequence comes from Viscum album, assembly GCA_963277665.1. Lineage (NCBI taxonomy): Eukaryota > Viridiplantae > Streptophyta > Magnoliopsida > Santalales > Viscaceae > Viscum > Viscum album. The sequence continues at coordinate 734,884,450 of OY728155.1, forward strand.
ACATGGGACTAAAATTTCATTTCTTCCCAAACCACATGACATTATTCCCTAATGATATGGATAGAAATACTATTTCCCCAACATTGAACTCAAGGTATCATCGATGATTTCTTGCATAACGCTTTGGTCGACTATGGGATTCCTTTATGGGATACTGAATGGTTTTCACCTTCTCCACTATTTCATCGACCATTTCAAGTCCTAGAAGCTTATTCTCACCAACTCCATCCCAACACGTTGGTGTTTTACAGTTTTTCTCATAAAGGGATTTGTATGGTGCCATTATGATTCTGGAGTAGAACCAATTTTTGTAGGAGAATTCGACCAGTGGATGTTGTTGGTCATATCCTCCTTTGAAGTCCATATAACATGATATCCATATATCTTCAAGTGTATAAATTGTTCACTCATATTGTCCATCTATTTGAGGATGATAGGACTTAATGATGTTCATTTAAATACTTAGATCATGTTGGAGACTTTTAGAGAAAATAAAAGTGAATCTCGTATATCTATCAAATATAATAGAGAGTGGTACTCCATGCAGCCTTTCCAACTCTTAGATATATATATATATATATATATATACGAATGTTGATTCAATGATAAGTCCTATCAAATTATGATAAATTGTGTTATCTTTGTAAGACAATCCACAATGAAACATATAACATTGTTTCCTCTAGATGTTCTTGGATGTCTACTGACAATGTCAATATTGTTGTTCTCCCACATCCATGTTTGTATTATTAGTGATGGAATCATCCCCTTAGACATCTATCTTTCATCCTTCACTTGCTGACATACCTTCTACATTGATGTATACTCAAAAATATATTTATTCATATTTTCCCACCAACGTTTCTATTAGATATCTCAATTCATTTTGGTGGTACCTTCATGGATAGAGAAGGTGGCGCTACATGAGTAATTTAGAAACTAATTTTTTATCTATGGATTTTATGGAACACATAATCCTGACCCAAATATTACAACTCCTTCCTCATCAATTATAAACTTAGAGTACTTCCAATTTTTAATGGATTCCATCCTTTTCTAAATTTATACATCTTTTCTTTTAGCTTACATTATTTTCTCCATGAGGTATTATTGAACAGTCATTTGAGAAAGGAGTGATGATTTTCCTTCATTAACGATTACCATGTCTATCTTATTCAATTATAAGAAGATTGGATCCTTTTAAAGTCTCATCACTGATAAAGCTGCTTGATCCTTTCTACATAGAGCATTTTACACATTATTGTTCCTACCTGGATGGTAGCGGATTGAGCAGTCACAATCCTCGATGAGCTCTATCCATCTTCACTGAAGCATATTATTCCCTTTTTCGGTTAGTATATATTTGAGACTCTTATGATAAGTATATATCTCAATATTCACCCCATATTTATATTACCGACACATTTTAATGAAAAGATTATAGCCTCCAACTCCAGATCTTGCATATGATATTTTTTCTCATGGATATTCAGATTCCTGGAGGCTTAGGATATCACTTTATCATTTTGCATCTGCACACATCTTAAGACCTTGTTTGAAGCATCACTATACACCACTAAGTGTTCACCACTTGCTGGGATTGTGATTGCTAGCATAATGATTAGCATCATTTTCAACTTTTTAAAACATTCTTCATATTCCAATGTCCTAGAATACAATACTCCCTTCCGTGCCAGCTTGGTCATTGGGTTTGATAATCATGAAGATTTCTTCACAAATCATTGATAATACCCAACTAGACCCAGATAGCTACATATATCCATTATAAATGTTTTACTAGGACACTCATAGATTGCCTTTTTATAGGAAGAGTCCATAGATATCTTTTTGCTGGTGATAACATATCCCAAGAATAATACATCCTCAATCCAGAAATCACATTTACTTTACTTTTCATATACATTATCCCTTCTATATTTCATTAACACAATATTCAAATGATCATCATGTTCCTCCTTTCTCTTGGATTACATTTGAATATTTTCAATAAAGACTGCCAGAAGTTTGTTGTGAAAATATCTAAAGACACATTTCCTTAAATCAATGAAACTTTCTGGATAATTAGTGAGTCCGAATGGCGTCACTATCAACTCATTGTTTACAAACCTCATTTGAAATGTAGTCTTGTGAATAACATCCTTCTTTACAACTATTTGGTGATATCCTGGCTAAATGACCTCTTCGAGAAATAAATGGGCCCATGAGGCTGATCGAACAAGTCATCAATCCATGACAGGGGATACCTTTTCATTATAATGATTTTATCAATCTCACAATAATCATTGTAGAGGCACATTGGTCCACACATATTCCTGATGAAGATGACTGGAACACCCCATGGTGAGTCACTACAGTATATACAACCTTTTTCTATATTCTCATTTAAATACTTTTTCACCTCTTCTATTATTATGGTGGACATTCTATAATGATCCGTTGATATAGGAAGAGATCATGGAATAATTTCAGTTGTTAACTCAACCTCTTGAATAGGAGGAAGACAAGGAAACTATTTGGGGAATACATTAGTGTAATCCCTCATGATGGGCATGTCTTCAAGATTGATTATGTCCTTTGTCTGAATCATTTGTGCTAGAAATGCTTGATCGTATGGAATTAATATCAACACTTGATACAGTGATTTAAAAATAGATTCATTTTACTCCATATACATGTAACGAATTGGAGAATGCTTGGGATGTGAATATTGATCTCCATTTCCTGACAGTTGATGTTGGATTTTTATAAAGATATCCCACCATGCCCAAGATAGCATCGAACTCCATTAAAAGATGTATGTAATGATTTTCTGGGAGGTTCAGTCCATAAAATATAACTGGGGATGAGTTATAAATTATAGACGGAATAATTTCACTATTCACTTTTCTCCCAGATAACTTATCCTTCCAATTTTTAGGTAGGGTTTGAATAGTTCTACTAAACAATCATGATATGAAAGATTGCATAGAACCAAAATAAAATATTACATTCACTATTCTTGAATTAATTCCTAGCATAACTATCACCACATTTTTGTTTGGCTCCACATCAGATGTAGTGATAGCAAAGGACATTGCACGATTCCTTGTAGTTTGTTGTTGATTGCCTCTAACAAACCTCGGTATTGGGGAATTCTGGACATAATTCCCATACTCCATGAAGTTGTAACAATACACTATAGGATGACTATTTTTCTTAACCATTCTTTCCTATTCCACATTAGCAGGATTCTTTATATATCGTTGGTATTTTTTATCCAGATGTCCTAACATTCCACATTTGAAGCAATTATTTGTTCCCTTTAGATAGTTATCAGGATATTACTTCCTCCAACATTTACACATGGGATGATAATGATTATTTCTATTATAGAAATTATTTGAGGGAACACCCACATTAGATTTAATTTTCCTCTTCTTGGCACTCAGATTAGGATATCATTAAGAGTATCTGATCTATATTTTCAACATTCAGGGAATAATAAAAAACCTCCTCATAACTATCAATGTATCTAATAACCAATGATTTTCATAGATTCAACATTATTTTTCTAAATAAGTGATCCACCATACTTTTGGTGTTCATGATAAAGCCAGAGGTGTACCTTGAATGCCTTGTGAGTTTTCCTTCATACGCCTTGATTGAATCATCTTACTTCTACTTGAGTCCGAGGAAATATCATTCCATCTTGATATGGAGGGTTAGGGGAAAATATTAATTGAAAACATTCTCTTGAATTCCTCCCAATCCATGTAATCGTTTTCTACCTGTGGAAATTTATTCTTGATCAGTGTCCACCACTAATCAGCTTCACCCACAAAATGATATACAACAAGTATGAATTTATCTTATTCTAAGCACTGGAGGGAAGATAATATATTTTCAATGGAGTTAATATACTCTTCCAAATAGAGGGGATCAGAAGATACACTAAACATGGTAGGCCTTTTCGGCATCAAGGATTCAATTTCACCTTACTCTTTCTATGAAGGATGATGTTGTTGCACCAGATTCAATTTATTATTTATAACATGAGCACACTGAGCTGGTACACTCATAGTGCTGTCATTTCATGTTCCCATCCTATCAATAATTCCATTAATAAGACATTAACAATCCCAATCACATTTATTATTGGAACATTTTATCAATTTACCACCATTAATAAAGGAACGAATGTATACGTAGAGAGATTGAATAATTATCTATTGATAATTAAAAGTAAACATTAAACATAATAGGATAATTATTTCAAGGGTAAGTATATCTTAACTTGTTATTACATATGTTTCAAACTAGGTTATAATTGATCTATTTATTAACTTATACACTCATGGGATTTTTTTCATTACCTTAGTAGTGTTTAGTACCATGCTCATGAATTTACCAAATTATATCCCATGGGAGTTTCAAACCAATAGTGCCGAAAGACCTATTGTTGTGTACCAGTTATCATTCAACTCTAGATTAATGTAGGGTTTTTGGGTTTTACCCATAGGTAAATATATTCCAGATATACCTCTACATATTTTTATATAGGGATGGTTTTATTTTCTTGACAAACCACTTACACTATACATACCAAAATTTAGTTGTGTTTTCTTATAGTTGATCTCAATTTTGAGGTTCTTAATAAAGTGGTCTATTCCTAATCTCAAAATATAACTACAAAATCCTCTGATACCAACTATAGAGACCCTATCCTTTTACATATAACATTACATTGCTTTTTGAGTAATTATATATCAGAGTGCATTCCAAGGATCATAAAATCTAGTGTCTTGGAATACTTGGTACATTAAACTAAAAATATGGATCTAATTAAAACATTTCTTTATTTATTCATCAAGTTGAGATCCTAACTTCCATTGTGCCCAAAAATCAACATAGGGTACCCTGGGGTACACATGAACAAAGTGATGAGCTAAATATCCCGTTAAGGGAATAACTATAAGAAAAAAGCATTTGGAGATGGGATAGAAGGCGTAACACAATGATATAAAAGGGAATGTAACATATGGAATCATAACTTATAAACATGGAATCATATAAACATGGAGTCATAGTAATGTGGAAGAAACATAGAACATGACATTAACATGAGTCAAGGTTAACCACCATGACCATTTTACATTGTATCACAAGCTAAGGCTAGCCTCCGAGACCATCACACATTGTAGCACAATAAAAGGCTTAGCACCAAGACCGTCACACATAACATCTTAAGAGACTCAACTTTACCGAATGAATTTGAGCGCTATATGGGTTCACTCAACTTATATTTTCATAAATATGTTTTCCACATAAATAATCATACATAATCAATCTTACATAAACTTAAGGGTTACCCATGGAATGAATTGGGTACCATAATCGGTCCTGAATCATAACAAATGGGCGTATCATAAAAGCATCAATGGAAGAATGGAACAAAAATACACATCAAAATTAATAAGGGAAAAATTCTCATGTATAATTTAATTTGATGTCAATTAGAAGTGACAACATGTATGAAATTGTTTTACGAAATCTTAGCATTAAATCATTTTTTTTGCGGTTTTAAGGAAAATACTATAGCTCCTTTGAAATAGAAAAGGAAAAAAATACTATATATAAAACTAGAAGTGAACTAGGAAAGTTTTCATAATAAAATTTCAGATTATATTAATACAACGTTGAATTAAAAAAATATATAGAGTGCACTTGAAATTGGGAAAGAAGTCAAGACATTCCTTCAAAACATGTTTTGTTATCGAGAAGTATTGTGTAGGGAATCACTTAAAAACCGGTATATCCCCTAAAGTGGATGAAAAAGAGTATTTATAATTGAATTTCCTACATGTATAATATATTTATAAGATTCATATTAAAATATAAGATAACTTAATTTTTGTTGAAGGATGATAAGGAAACTGAAGGAACAAAGGACGTTCAGGTTTCACCCCTTACTGATTATCCACATGGAATCAAATGTACTTAATATGTATTAATGAGAACGAAAGGGGGTTTTCATCACTTATAAATCATGAGGAAATTATATTTGAGGTTATAAATCATACCCCATAATTAGGAATTACACGTAAAATGGTATAACATAGAGGACATTCTTCAATCAATGTGAAATAGATAGGATCCCATACCATAAGTCCAATGGTTTTCATCATTTGGTCCTAATGACCTTAATAATCAATTTGGGTTCATTAATTAATAATTAAAGGACATATTTTATTTGTAAATAATTTAGTATAACATCTTTGAGTTCATTCATAACTTTTATGACTAGTTATGATGTTCAATTTCATTGTTTAGGCCAGTTTACTTTGTTGGTTTCAATGATCAGTTCACTTATATTACAATTTGGATACACATTTATGATTAGAGTGGTTGTAGAAAATTGAATTTATATGAATTTGGGGAAAATACATAGATGAAAAGGTTATAAAATTCATATGGTTATTTGGAGTAATGGTTAATCTTATTATAAAACACTGGTGACAATCACTTGGATTAATTTTGGGGTATTTCTCATAATTAATTTATTCTGTCTTATTATTTTAAATCATGTGTGGAAAAGGATTCATGAACAACCCATAATATAAAATACAGATTTAATAGTAGAGTTCAACCATAAAAATTAGTTCATGACAAGAATTGACAATGGTAATGAAATTAACTACCCATCGTCTTCTATAGTTTTAAATTATCCCATCTCGGTTGGTGTCTTTACTACTAGTATAAATGAAGAGTAATGGAGAGATGATAATAAATTATTATATTATTATAAAAAAATTTCAATACATTTAAGGTACTTGTATTTTCATAACATTTGGATGAGGATCAGAAAGAATAGAGAAAGAAAACTAGTGAACATGAAATGAAATTAATAGAATTGAAAAGAGGAATTTACATTCGGAATCAATAATCCTTTAGAGCCTCTTGGGGGGGGGATTTGGTCAATTTAAGAGATTAAGTGTTGTCATACATGGGGGATAATCTTGGGGATTGATTTGGGAATAATTTAAGCAATTTACATGGCTTTATAGAAGTGAATAGAAGAGGTAATGGGTGTTACTTATTGTGGAGGAGACGAGGGATTTTATTATATTTAATTCCTTAGATTATTAATTTCCCCCAAGATAAGAAAAATTTATGATTACATTTCTATAAATATTAATAAGTGTGTGTGAGTTAAAAAAATTGTCCTTACATCATCATAACACCATACATGACCCTATAAATCATGTATTTATCTTAATTTAAGAATTGTTGTATTTCATTATTTTTCAAAAGTTATGGTATTTTAGAAAAATACCAAAAATATACCGTAAAAAATTTTCAACATGTAAAATCCAAAAATGAACTCCGTTTTTCAAAAATAATTTTCTATATCTAAATAATAATGTTTGGAATTAAAATCATAATTGTATTGAAAAATTTATATTTTAAAACTATAAATGATTTCATAATGTTTTTAAAAATTTACATAAGGTATTAAATGTTTTTCTTCAAACCCAAAGACAGAAAATTTATAATTTATCAACACCTTTTAGAAATATAAAAAATCATTCAAATTAATTAATTGATTTTAATTAATTAATTATGACATACTAAAATACCAATAATTTTACTGTTTTTATATTATCACTTATAAGATGCCTAAATTTTATTTATACATTCAGGGGTGAGGATACTATTCTTTTAGATAATTTAGTATTCCTAAAGGTCATAATACTATTAATAAGAGTAAAATTAATATTCATAGGTGTCATTTATAATTCACAAAAAAATAATATTTCTTGTATCAGACTCGAAACATCTTATCGATCGCAACCGTGCATATCAGATTTTTGAAATTCAAAACATAGAAGTGTCTATATTATGTTTGAAGGTCACATAGTACTTAGTAGTTCATTGTGTTGTGCTTTCTTGTGATTATATGACACAGTTATAGGAAAGGAATTTCCATTGATAAAACATTGGGGTGTTACAGAAACATTCCATTCCATCTCTAAATCTCTAATATTATACACTGTTTTAGATAAATTTTTGGTTTTTTTATTTCAATTGTGATCTCATCTATTGAAAGACCAGGTTTTCCACAAAAAAAATAAAATACGATTCTTTTTTAGAGTTCTACATTTTTAATATCTCTTCCAAAATTTCTTCTTAAATTAAAATTTTAATGAATTTAACAAAATTAGAGTATATAATGTCACAAAAACTCATATATAAGATAAAAAAAATTTATCTATGAAATGAATCCATAAAATACCACTACACATTAAATCATGATTGTGACCAATATAATATCAACATTATCACAATTGAAATAATTTTAACCCCTCTTCATATTCCATTATCTAATAATAAATTAATTATATATATGGGAATAAAGTTTTATATTTACGTAAAAAAATTTATTGAACCCCTAAATTACAATGTACCTAAATCCAATAATTTATTTTACGTTTCATGATTGAAAATAAAAAGTCCTCTCCTTTCATAAATTTATATTTAATATTTTATAATTAATGTGAATTTAAATTGTGTTATACATAACAATAATTAATTTATTTGGTCATGCATTAGGATAAGTAATTATGATTTTTTAATTACCCCAAATAGAACCCATTATTTCATAATCATTCAAACTATAGTTCAATTATTTGGAGAAAAAAAATATAACAAGATAAAACTATAGAACCATTCACAAAACACATGGAAACTGACCCCATTATTTAATCCCTAATATAGAATATAAATTCCTCAATGAAAGTCCACTCCCCCAAACATGAACCATTGTTTGTAATGAAAAAACTACATTTAAGTGTAAAAAAAATAATTGTCTTCTAATGTGAATCTTTAAAACAAGGTTATTCATTTATTTGTTTGGATAAAATCAATAAACACATTTATTATAAGGATATAAAGAGAAATAATACCAAACACAAAAATACTGTATCATTTTAAATGTTACTTTTATATATTCATATCATTTAAAAGATATCTGGGGTTGTTCAAAAGGGAAGCATTCTTATTTTCTTCTCACGAAATTTTAACAAATGAATGTGAAATGGTTGGTATATAGACCTCTTTAGAATTTGAAAAATATATCAATGTTTAATAAAATAGGGTAAAAAAACTAATAACCTGAAATTCCAAAAAAAAATCCTATCATTCAAATGATGACTCGTGTGCAATGTAATTATATTGATATGAATTATCACCACTCCACAAAAATTATTCATCAAATTGATACAGTCATAATTATATTAAAAAATTAAATCCCAAATAATACCAATTGAATCTCATAATCAATGAATGTTAACAAATAGAATCATTTGATTCAATAGTGTTTTATTTCTCAATGTTCAAAAATTAATAAATTCTATGTGGGCCATGGAATTTTTTCAAAAAACACAAACATTGAATTAAACATATTAGGGGGTAACAATTCATTAACAAAATACTTCCTTTCTAGAATAAGATTTATTTTTCCTCATTTACTTTTGTTCCATTATTATGACTATAGACTTAATAATAAAAATAAAAGTGAAATAGTAAAACCAACAAAAATTTAAGCTCAAAATTATATTTGGATCAAAACTATATCATCAAATTGTTTCCAAAAAAACAAAGTAAAAATAATTGATATGCCTCTGATAAATACCTTCTGTTATGAACAATTGTTCCGCCTTTCATAGTTGAGCATGCTCTAGTTGTACAATGTTGTGTGATATGGTATATTTAACTATGAGTGATAGAATAATTATAATGGTTTAGCTACTCTTTTCCTTATTTAATACATTGAAAATCAATTTAATGAAATATCCCAAAAACATAACTAATCCAATGATTATAGAATAAGATTTTATGACTTCACTAATGTTTTCACATCTTCCTTTTTCTTCTTATATTGGATGTAGTAATTTAATTACTGTTTAATACAATTCAGTTCTAGAATATATTTATTTTTATTATTACTATTTTAATGTTAGTGTTGGGATTTCTTATTGACTAATAATTACATCCAGTTCTAGATGTTCATCATACATGTCTTTCATTATGTGATTAAATTTTTTTACATTCATCTAATTTTTTTGTAATTTTCCTCTGAGTATAGAATTTGAAACCACAATATCAATAGGGATTGGTATGTCTTGAATAAAAATTTCAAATTTATTTGTGGCATTAGAATCAGGAAATGGTGTATCAATGAAATTAAATTTTCATTCATCATATCTTTTATATTTCACCTAATATTTTGTTTCATTGTGATATTACTCCTTATAGTATTAAAAAAAAAATTTATAATCATTTTCCATGATACATATGTGTTTAAAATACTCCTTGAATGTATTATTAATGAAGTTAATGATCTACTCATCAGAGCATGGGATAGGTTATGGAAGCCATGATTTATTATTATTTTAGATATTTTTCTTTGGAACATATTTTTGAGTGATTTTTTGTGATAGATTTATTATTTAATATCTAAAGAATGTTTTGTCTTTCTTTTAGTTTTAAATGTTCACAACCCACAATGGAAGTAAAATGAATCAATTAAAAAAGTCCTACAACAAGTTCTTGGAATGAGAAAATGAACAGTGGACAAAGGCATTCCTTACTATAAAATTAGTTAATTTCCTAACCATGTTCCTTGAAAATTTTCCCATAAACCTGGTATAGAAAAATTCATCTTTACATCCATTCTCAATTATTATTTATAAAATAGAACAACAGAGACACCCATCTAAAATATAAATTTTATTATAGAAATGATATCCAAAATTCAATTCCAAATATACATGGTGGGAAATAAATAAAACTCAAAAGATATAACATATATCATAAATAATGGTATGAAACTACCTTCTCTATAAAACTACCAAGTGATATTAATGTACCTAGATGATGAAATTCCATGATCATGAAATATTAAACATTATATATATGATGATACACATGATGTTTTTTTCTACTTAAGTGCATATAAAATCTTTTTTTGGGCTGATTATATCCAATCATCAATCCAATATTTTTTCATTATTAATTTTATTGGGTCATATAAAAATCCAGAAATACAAATCTACATTTAAAATTTATTGTATCATCAAAATTGTCAAGGTGGTGATAACAAAAAAAATAATAATATAGCATATCATGGAATATAATTGTTTATTCTCTTGTAGATCAAAAATACAAAGTTATAGAATGAAATAATGAAAAACAAACATTATGATATCATATAATGAATCCTACTTAAATTAGAACAATACCACTTCATTACATTATCACATCACAAAAACAACCATCCTAGGTTATCCATGATATGATTGAAGGAAAATAAAAAGATCAAAAAACTTAATGAGAACTCCAGTTATAGACCCCCACTGATGTAATTGAAGTAGAACTCATGGATTTAAGACATCTATGCAATATTTCCCATACTAATGGAAAAATTACTTCAATAAATCTAATTAAATCTTAAATTAAATTTCTAATGATGTAATTGAAGTAGAACTCATGGATTTTTATCACATAGTATATGTCACTGCCACAATATAAAAATGAAATCAAGAGAATTTAATCTCTAATACTGTGATACAACTCATTAAAAGTACTATATATATGAAATTAAATACTTTTATGATTTTGGAAAACATATAATATCTATATGATCATCTCAAACATGGTGTGGTAGTGAACATAACTAAATCACACACATCTTCATGAAAGCAAGAAACATAAGTACCACTGACTCAAAAAAACCATTATCATTTTCTAATCATAATTTACATATAATCATAGAATACCATTCTATAGTGTTGGTATAACAGTTTATAACATCATCATTTATTAGTTATGTCAATCAAAATGTTATAATCTTATTCTATTAATTATTCAAATATTAATTTTCATACAAACATACTTCCCTCCCAAAATCCTCACATTATGATAAACCATACATAAAACCAGAATGTTCACAATGTTTAACAGATCATCATTTAATCATATGATGTTCCTTGTTAAACATTAAATTTCATAATGTTTCACCAATCATTGCAGGATTTGTTTCATGATTGTATGGATTGATTCAATAACTAACACTCATACACTAATTCCTTGTGTAATATTTATAACCTAAATACCATACCGATCTGAATTTTCAATGGGATGTCTTATGTATTTCATTCATTCTTCATCTTAGAGGGTAAACCCAATATGTTATGGCTTCCATGTAATATTTCCATAAATAACTGTTTGTTTCATGTTTTCTTTATCAGGAAAAAATATTGGTCACACATTGTTATTATATGGTAGAAATATAAACTATCATTATTTATGTTATAACGCGCACAATGGTAAGTTATGATATTATAAAAAAATTAAAAATAATTACTGATTTTATTATTATTACATTTACTCCACTTAAACAAGTTTCATATACATGAATAACATAGGATGGGACTCTTTTTTTTCAACACATGGTTTTAGTGAATCATTAATTCTTAGAGAAAAATACGCATATCATCAAGCAACGTTATATCATATCTAGTAATCCAACACATGAAGTCTCTAATATCTTAAAAAAATGTATTTTTCATACCCATAAAAGTTCTTCTTCATATGTGATTCTAACATATCATAGGATAAATTTTTCACCAACAAAACAAATATATTTTTTATTGAATATAAATATATTTCATTATTTTTTAAAAAATTTATTTTGGAATGCTTATACATTATAGAAAATGAAATATATTTTCATTAAGGAAATGAAATCATATATTAAATTTAAAAAATAAAATAATAATAAAACATGTATTCTTGAAATAAATACATTAAAATATGTTAGACATATTAAATGTGATTCATAATTTAGAATGGATAAAAATTAATGTTTATACACTAATAAATTGGTAATGATATAGTCATACAATCATCTTATGTGTACCATAGATCTATGATCATACTCAAACTATATTTACTGTTATTTATTAACATGTAATGAAAATAATAACCAGTTGGAATGGTGGGTTTAGTAAAAAAATTAAATATTGTAGTCACATAAATTGATCATACTACCACAAAACACCAATTTCCATGTGAATGAGAAATATATATTTTATAGACAAAAAGTGAAAATTAAATTCATTAAAATGTGCATTAATATCCATTACTCAATAAATAATGTATTCCATTATAGAACCATAAACACCCACATCACATTATAATAGATTTTTTTTGTGGGTTTATAATAAAAAAATACAATAATATTATGGTATAATAGGGAATATAGCCCATAAAAGGACACAAAGAATCGAAAACCAATACACTTGATTGAATTTATAAATTTTTATACCTAATAAGATTAACTGAAAATGAACTATAGTAATGCAATGATTCATAATATGTATCTATTGAATAATGTTGAAACTCATCCTGCCTAGTTTTGATTGGTAGTTACAGAATAAAAATATTGTAATATAAAACAATTATCTCATATTTCATACCCCATAAAATTTTATATCCAATGATTAACTTTGTATGACCACCATCTCACACAACATCTTCTATTTATCTATAATGTTGTATAAGTAACCCATCAGTGACTAGTCAATACTAAAAACAAATATATGTGTGAGAAAATAATATATACTTGCTTTTTATTTATCTAAAATGATCCCAAAGAATTGAGATATAATAACTGTAAACACCCAAGTGAATAACCATTTATATAAAATATTAATTGTCTTGTGATAATGTAATGAAATACGATGGTTTATAATAAATGACCAGTAACCTACAAATGTGCATGAGAATGAAAGTAAACACATATATATCATCATCTCCCTCTAACATAGATTAGTGGGAGAAATGATAGTAAATAATTGGAAATAATTATTAATCCCTAACCAAAAATCTAAATTTCATTATGAGAATAAAAAACAATAGGATATAATCTATGCCTATATTTCCATACAAATTTTAAAATCCTAATAATAAAATATCATGCAATTACATAACAATATTAGTCCACATAATCAATTTCCAATTTACCAATCACTGGAAAATTCAAACATAATATACATGGAATCACATATCCCCCTCCAATATCTCTATATTTATTATCATATAACAATTTCATGGTAGAACATTGTAATTTTAAGAATTAGTATACTTAACTAAGTCATCATAGCATTTATATTAATATTATTATTATAGAACTATATCGAGTCTAAGTATAAGTTGGAAATTCTTACATCATTATAATAATAAATTTCCAGCATCATGTCTATAAATTGTTAATTATAAATGACCAGGATCATAATATTAATCTTTTTTTAATTTACATTGTTTCAAATCATCCATCATATTAACATAACATCTCCAATGGTATAAAATTTTATCCCTACTGATTAAATAATATTCATGTAACCAATGTAAATTCTCAAGGTTTCACTAATAATTTGAATCTAAATTTCTAATAATGTAACTTTTGATTTGTTACAAAAATTTTAAAAGATTTTATTTTTTCATATGCAGTAAAATCTATTGCTTAAAGAAATGTACATCAGTAATGGAAGTATTTCATGAAATGGTCAACCAATGAATTTTTTTTACACATCCATAAGGTCCCCTTTTGAGGAATATTAGTAATTTTTGTTTATCAAAACAAAACCCAAAAATATAAAAAGGATTTAACTTTCAGCCTTTTGAATGATGAGTATTATATCATATCTCATGACCAATTTAGACAACCCATGCATTCCAAAATGATGTTTCCATTCAAGTGTTCCTTATGGAACCTGAATTTTAAATATACGAACACCAAACACTACCATGACTTATCCATCATGAATTAATTCTTGTATTTTCACATAATATTTGGTGGTTTAACATAAAGGGATCACCACTAAAAATTAATATTCATGTCATGGAAACAAAACCACATTGAGGTAGATCTAGTAAAATTAAATTGATATTTTTGTAGGGACCATGTTTTATCATTATGCTTTTGTCATGGTGTACATGTCCTTATTTCCATACTCCGATCATATACCACCTAAATATCAGAGGTGTTTTATGGCCCCATCAATCACTATTGTCTTATATGTCTTTTTACATGTAGACATCATTTTTTTTTCACCAAACTTTTTATAGGTGATTCTTATCATCTCATGAATCTCATAATGGTTTGTTCAAAACCATAAATCATGAAATAAATCCATAAAAGATATAGAGTGTTTATGATTTTAGAAAGTATATATCTTCTATATCATGAGATTAATTGTCAAATCATTTTTTTATAGTCATGATAAATAAGAATAATCTTGTTCTGATTTGTTATATATAATTAACAATATGTATTATTATTTACTAATGTTACTATAAATTTTATCAATATTTGAATCAAAAAATTATTCAAAAATATCCTAAATGTGTTATCATTGAATTTTAGAAAAGATATATCAATAGACAATTTTCAATATTAAGAATCAAAATATGTTGTAAATTAACCATGTGTTTCATCTTTGTGCCTTCAATTATTATAATGTTGTTTGAGAGTACCCAATATCCATATGTGAATAACCTCAACAAATTTAGCTCAATGATGTTAACACATGTTATTTCTTATCTCACTTTTTAATTAAAATATGACATAACGTTAGTATTAAGAAATAGTACATATTATAAAATAATGAGAATTTAGAATTTAATGATAATAATTATTAACTATATATTATAGATCAATGGTCCATACCACGTTTCCACAAATCCATGGCTGATAAAAAATTCCCCTTGGCCATTTAGTGGCCTCCTTTAAGAATATATTTATGAATAAAGTACTCATTAAATGGTTCTTGAAATTATTATAACATAAATATATTTTACTATAAAAATATATTATATGAAAATAAAATATTTATTTGAAATCCATCCATAGACATATATAAAATTAGTATTTCTAAGAAATTAAAAAAAAACAAAAAATATCCCAATATATAATCAATAAGGATATCTATTTAAAAAATAATCATTTAAGAGATCATTATAATTTGACACTTTTTTCAAGAAAACTATCATATTAATTCAAAAAAACTATTGGATCATTAAAAACTATGAATCATAATTAGTTTCATACAGATTTGTGTCTAAAAATTGAGTGCAATTGAAAATAATCATAAATTAATAGAATAAAATAAGCCATTTAATATTCTAATCCATACACACTATTCACTATATATTCAGGTGCCCATAAGAGAAACTATTTTCCCAAACATAACATAGTTCTTGTATCTACTAAAAAAATTATCATGTTATTATAAACTATCATTATAGATAATTTTAAAGTAGAATAGTATTCATATTTATAGTACATAATATATTAATATCAGAAGGATCCAATAGTATTATATATATATATATATTATTCCTTAAATTTTACTTTTATGAATAAAAAATCATGAAATAGATATATTTATACAATATTTATTCCCCTTAAACATTTATATTCTAAAAATAATACAATCATCATCCATTTTTTATTCATTTAGAGGAAAATAACTTATTTTAAACATATTTAAGTGTACTATATATTACTATAAAATCATAGTGGAAAATAAAAGGATGTAAAAAATATCTAATTATAGCATAATTAATTTTATCAATAATGTTAAAAAAATCATCCAATAATACCCTCATAAATATACCATCTTCATTAAAATTATGATTTATATAAGTTAATATATTCATACAGAAAATATAAAATACATCAGTACTTCATGGTAACCTACTCTCAGAGAAAATAGAAATTCACAAGCGATGACAAATCTATAATTTATAAATACTCAAATAAATAAACATAAAACAAAAAGTTATATTTTTAAAAGGATTTATTACTTATACAAAATAATGGAATATACCCATGACTCTAGTAGATATCTTCATATTGTTCAAATTCACAAAGACATCGAATAAAAAAACCAATATGCTGAAAAAAAATATTAGGAATATTTCATGGAGAATAATTATCATTTAATAATGTAATTAATGGAGAAATAAATCAAATTTAAATTGATAATGAATCATCATAAATAAATGAATGGGAAAACTAAATCTATTACTCTAACCCTACAATCTCATCATTAAAAAATAAATGGGTTTCAATATATTTTAAAGAACCACATAACGTAACATTCCTCATAACAGTTGAGGTAATAAATTATTAATGCATTGATATATTGTTCTATAAAATAACCTTAACGTTACTGATATATATTCAAAATATAAAAAACTCTACTACATGAATGTTTTACCCTTTTTGGATACTTTATTTAATTTATTGATTAATTCTTATATTCATCTCATAAAAAAATAGCCGACCTGTTTTTGACAATTAATATATAATAATAATTTATATCAACAAAAAACAATATATCATTTGAAATGTCATTATAAAAAATTTCTTAATAGTTAAAATAAAAACCAAAAGGTACAAAATGCCTATATAAAGTCACATGATGATTCATAAAAAATATTAATATATTTTTGTAATTAGATACTAATTTAAATATAAATTGATTATAATAACAGGTATGTTTATTTTTCATTCTCTATTTATTTTACAGGATAATATAATGAATATTATATTTTCACCGAGATTAAATGGATTGATCATTGAAATGAAAATAGACATCATATTCCTATACAATGAAGTGAATGAATAAGTCTCGATATAAATATAGCTAGAGTACCATATCTAAATATAATTTTTATAATGGAATGATTTATACCACATAAATTATATATTATTATGATTATTAAAATATTCAAATATAGTTTGTTATATTATTTCATTATTTTTTTTACTATTTAAAAAAACAACACATTTCATGTATAATCATTCATATGTGGAAGAATATTTTATTCATACATCACTTAAATCATTAATTTATACAAAAAACTATATAATTCTATTGTCTCATTTACCTCATATATATATATACACCACGTCATACATGTTACACTTATATTGGAACATTATTGTTGGTCATTTTAATCAGTAAATGTATTGAAAACAACATCACTAGTATACACCCAAAAGAAGAGTAATAAATGTATACATTATTTTTTTTATAATATCACCGTATTTTTATAAATAAAAATTAATTTATTTCTTTATAATCATTGATTATATTTAGAAAAACAATATTTTTCAAAAATGTTTTTTTGAAAAAAGTATATAATGATCTAATTAAGTAAATATTTATACTCAGTAATAGAGATTATTAACTAGTGCTAATATTTGAAAATAATACTCCTACATACATTATCCTTTGAAAAAAATGATTAATAGTTTTTTGGACCCATATCATAATAACTAAATAATCACTCTTCTGTTGCGGTTAGTGAACACAATCAAACATTCTGATTGTTTAAAGGTACATATTATGTTATCCACAAGAAAGGGAATGTTCTTCTTGTTAAGGCTGACCCGATAGTGGTCTTGGAGCGACTTGAAATGGGAGATCACTCGATAATAGCTCGCCTCATCCTTCCCAAGGGGACTAATCCTTGGATAAATGATTTCTTGATAAAACGCTTGTCTCATATTTGGGCATTCACCACCTAAAAGTTTCTGTCACTGGGGCACAATTTTTTTCACCCACTATTGCCTACTGAGGAGATCAAGATTGGGGCTTGTGGATACGGCTCAATCCCTTTTAGGCCAAGGGCTCTACACATTTAGGAATTGGACCACAAATTAAATCCCCTTAAAATTGGTAATTCTTCAACTGAGGAATGGGTTATGTTTTTTGGTCTTTATTGGATTCTTTGGAACTAGTGGATTTTATATGATATTGCCATGTCTATTGGTATTCTTATAATGATAGATAAAGAAACTGAAGTAGAAAGATATGGGAATTATGCCTGACTTTTTGTGGAAGTGGAAATGTGTTCCACTTTGACCAATAATGTTTTTCATTCTACAGCTGAGGAGGATATTGAGTTGCAAATTGGTTTGAAAATATGCCTAGGTTCTCTCCAGAATGTAGGATAATTGGTCATGAACTCTAAAATTGTAGGAGAAAGGTCATTTATGAGTTCTTCTCAATTCACATTCACAATACCTCCTATTTATTTAAATGAACCAAATCATTGAAGTCCTCTTCTTTATCTGTAGATTCTCCTATGAGTCACCGGATTCAAGAAAAAGAAAAACGAATGGATCAATCTGATGGCCCTTGTGAGGTTAGACCGGTGGAAATTACTGCATACTCCATGGGTCACACTGAACCTTCAAGGGATGATATTTCAAAGCCAGGGAAGGAAGGAAATTCTCAGTTTAAGGCCAAAAAGGTAAGAGACAACTCATTGAAGGACTTGATGGAGTTGCAGTTTTATTGGAGGAAGACTTTAATGCTCATGGGGAAGTGGATGTGTCCAGTGCACTGGGCGATCCTCTTAAAATCCCCACCTCTTCTGTTATCAATGTTAGTTCTGGTACATTCCTATTTCTTGCACAATTTCACAACACATATGACACCCAAACAGGTCTAGGTAACCCTGTAGATTTGGCTTTGCATCATGGAAACACATCACAGGTTATGGCTCTCCCAAACTACTCATCTCTCAAAAATATAGAGATTCTAGCTTCCTCTTCACCTATTTGGGATCTATCAAAAGAGTTTTCCTCTATAACTAGAGACTCTTACAAGGTTGTGCTAGACCCTACTGTTCTTGATGTGTCTCTCTCAAAAGATAATCTCATGCTTAATGAGGATACTGATGGTATAGTGATGTTTAAATCAGCTACTAAATATTAATTGGACGGACTCTAGCAAACGTGGGAATGGGGATGTCATCCTAGAAATCGAGGGCTGGAATGTGGCCAAGCAGTTTGGAAGAAAGATGAATTTAAACCCGAGGAATTTGATTCGGACAGCTCGGACCTTGATGGTCTACTTCGACAAGCGAAGAATTTGGAAACTCGTCAGAACAGAAGCTGTGGACGTGGTCGAGGTCGATGAATGGATTGGGGATCCTTGAATGATAAAGAACACAAGATTGCTGACAAGATCAGGATAAAACTTGGTACCACATGAAGAGGTATTTCTTATCGTTTATTGAACTATATGTACTTCTCTTATTTTTCCATTTCTATTTTTCTCTGTTTTGGTTTAGTTATTCAATAAAAATATGGAATTTTACCTGTTAAAAAAATATAGAATTCCATAATATTTTCAAATCAAATAGAAAAATATCACTAAAAGATCTGGAGTGATATTAATGTTAAATATAAATTATGCACAACAAAAAATCCAATATAGTAGTAAATGTATCCTTCTAAAATCTGAAATTAAATATATTAGGCACATATACAATAATCTAGCCACTTAGTACATTACTATAGTATCTCACAATTGAGTTTATATTATTATAGTACATTTTATTAATGATTTACAAATCTAATAATATAAATCCTAAGAGAATAGTTATAAAATTAATTTAAATCCATGAAATTATAGAACAACATTCATCTTATCTCAGTGTATTATACTAGAAAAAAATTATTGAGAGAAATTAATATGAAAATTATTTGTTTGAAATTTATATCTTTATATACAATCTATTAGAAGGTTCATCATTGATATCATTACTTAAATCCAACTATTCCAAATTTTAGAATCTAAATTTATAGGTGTTCATGCATTGAATTATATTATTATAATGAACAAGAAGAAAAATTATACAATTTATGTGATATCCATTTATCTAGAAATCTAAGAAGAAATGAAATATTTAGAATATTTTTCTAATATATCATTTTTTATTATGATTAATAAATATATACATTATATAATTTCAAATAAATTTAATTTTTTCCAAAAATAATACTCAATGGATTCTAAATATGTAAATTTTGATATTTACCATTCCACTAACTCATCATCCTTGTAACATCAAATAAAGACATATAAAAGGTTTTTTAAAATATTTATCTTCGCTACTAGAAAAATACCCTATACCATCGGTTTCAAACCATTGCTATAGGTATCGAAACCATTGGTGTATCCTATACCAACGGTTTGTGGAACCATTGGCTAGTAAGACGTGGGGATATGTCTATACCAACGGATTTGGAAAACCCATTGGTAATGACCTATACCAACGGTCTTCAAAACCGTTGGTATAAGTAATCCAAAAAATATATAACAATAGTTCCATAAAACCGTTGGTATATGTATTTCAAAAAATAATCATTCTGTTTCTTTTGATCCCAGTACCTCCAGTTTATGGTTGAACGACCTAACAACTATCCTACCTTGACTTTTGTGAACAAAATTTCATATATATATATATATATATGTATTATCTTAAATATTTTACTTTTTTATTTATTTAATGTTCTCTGTAAGAAGATTCCATAAAAAATACATGTAATTATAACAACGGTTTTCAAAACCGTTAGTATAGACCGATACCAACGGATGTGAGAACCCTTGGTATAGATTCATTGATATTGGGACCTATACCAATAGTTTCTCCAAACTGTGGGTATTGGTCACCCTATACCAATGGTATTTGGAAAACCATTTTTATAGGTCCAAATTAGTGACCTATACAATCAGTTTTGGGCAAACTGTTGGTATAGGTCCATATAAGTGAACTATACCCACAGTTTTCAGAAAATCGTTTATATAAATACTATTTTCAGTAGTGATTTAATCTTTTATAATGATTTTATCACTCAATGTAATGATTTCTTTTTCTCAAATATAATATAATCCCAAAATATTAATCATTTTAAGATCAACCATAAATGTAATTTTAATCCCTGAAATATAAATATTTCCAACACTTATATTGATGAATATGTATTTAAAAATATATATGTATTAAAATATTAATATTCCCAATCAACCTATATCATTTAAAAGGTAAAAATCAATGTCTATAAAATAATAATACATCTTGGGTATATGGTACAATATGAATAAATCATTTACGATCACCTATATATGAAATATTAATCTAATAAATCCCAATGGTCCCAAATACTAACTTAATTTTCCTCCTACAACTCCATATACATATTATTTTCATTTTTTTGAAAGACACATTTATCATAAAATAATTTAAATGAATGGAGAATAAATTATCTAAATTTAAAAATTTAATCATATTTAGATATATACTTAAATATCATCATTTTAAATTGGAAATCGATAATGTATAAATGCCCGCATAAACTACAACACAGTGAAAAATTATTTAATTGGAATAAGAATGTTTTGAAATAATGATAGAATTTAGAAAATATAAAATATTTACACATGTGGGATCTGTATGTAAATACTTGTATCATTTAAAAGTATATATAGGTTAGAGAAATAATTATTAATGTTATAATGGTTAAGGTGACTACTCCAAATATGGTATCATGAATTTAGATCTAACCATAGTAATCATGATCGGGCCATTATGTTTAACCTTTTAAACCATTATTTATTTATGGAATTAAATGTATATGATAATTAATGATTAATAAAGTAAATGTTACTATAAAAATTATAATAATGTTATACTTATATGGAAAATAATGTGATTATTTTTCATATACTTATTTCTTATTTTTTAACAAGTAAATTTAAAATGAATTATTTATTTCCTTTAAATTAGCAAAAAAATTATTATAAGAAAACAAATTTCAAATTTTGATTCTCCTCACTGAAAGTATCCATGAGTGCTTAATCATTAAATTTATGTAAAATATAAATTTTTGGGGGATTCATAAAAATCAAAATGTTTATATACTCAATGTATCTTTCCATAATTATAATTTTATAATGTAATTATGATTTATATAATGTTTAGAATGTTTAAAAATTTATAATAGAAAAATGTTATATGTATCAATTATTTTACTTCTAATGATAGGGTTGTTATTTCCAAAGTCCCAAAATATAATCAATTTCATAAAAAAATATTCTTTATTAACTTGTATATTAGTTATTAAAATATACTAATGTGAGGAACACTACAAGAAAACTGGGCTATAACCATTGTGTTATAACCAAGGAGCTACAACTATTTTTTTCCAAACCAATAGCTAAATATATTTACACAAAAGATACAGCAACAGTATAGTCTAAACCACAACTATAGCCTCATCCTATATCCATTTTTCACTTAAAATGGTGATATAGGGTGTTTTAAAGTGACTATATCCATGGTTTATAGGGGCTATATCCACTATAAAAAATGTGAGAGATTGGTTCTATTTACATGATAGAAATAGGTTCAATTTCCATGATAGATACTGATGAAATATCCTCATCAAAAAATGGTTATATCTTTTTTCTACAGCCAAACCAATACTAATTGTGACTAGCAGGAATCATGGTTATAGCATACATCTATGGGTTCAAACTCTATAGCATGAATTTTAGATTGTGACTATTTCCAAATTATCTAATGGTTTAATTTTGTTCTCAAAAGTCATTAAAATAATGAATTATTATTTTTTAATTTAATTCGTAATTGTTTTTTGAAAGAAATATCATATTCCAAAATTATCAAATTATTAAATTTATACTCATTAATTTCAAAAAAATACCCCCCCCCCTCATATGTATAAATACCTCCATATGTCTAATTTGAAAATAAAAATATATTTTTTCCAATTAACTAATATCTTATAATAATACACCTCTTAATGATCATTTTATTATTTGATATGTAATTATATCTTCCTAATTCCAATAAGTAATTTCATAGTACCTTAGAATACTAGGGACCTTCTATTAATTATTTAACTCACATTTCTTGTGATTTCATTTTTCCTTCTAATATTTCATTGTTATCATATCCATTTTGAACATACCTTAATTGACCAACGATGACATTTTCATTAAATCATTATTATTACTCCTTAAAAAACATTTTCATAATATATTTATATTTAACATCTCTATTTATTTTGATAAATCCATATATTTAAAATTATATTTCCTACCAGTATGTTATATGTAATTATATATTACCATATTTTTAGATATTTATATTATATTATATATCACATAGAAAATAATTTATATATATATATGATATATTTTTCTTAGGACGATATCGTAACACATTGATAAATATCAATTTCCAATAACTCAAAATTGAACTATTACTATAATAATTATAACAAATATTCCCATACATATTTTATATTTTAATAAAATTGTAAATAATTGAAAATAGTAATGAATGATTCAAAATATATGATATAAATGAATAAATTTCAAGAATAATGATCCAATATCCTTGATATGGTCAATCCTAAAGTGTATGTGTGGTGATGAAATATGCAACTGAAATTAAAGGTATTCTTAACTCACATTCAAAAAATTTAAATAGGTATCAACATCCTTACGAATCATGTGTTATTATTATGTAATGAGACTATTTATCAGAATCATGTTGGTGTAATAATAATTTGTGGAAGAAATGTATGCAACTGAAAATCATAAATGAGGATCACTATGCATGATTTATAAAATAATTCGATACTATAAATGAAGGTAACTATAAAATTATTCCTTTATTTGAGGCTTACAAGAACCCACCATCGTCATATTTTGTTGAAATTTATACCTAATATTGTAATAAAATGATTCTCATAAGAAAATGTATTCCCAGGTTATTCTTGAATTAATATATAATCATGAAAGATTATTTATTCTTCATTGAATCCAAATTCACCATGTCATCTTAGAGATAAAATAGAAATATTTCCAAGTCATATGGAGTGTCTATCAAGAATAATGCATGAAAAAGCACTCATAATCATTTCCATGTAGAATTTTTATGGCCTTGAGGACACTCAATGACATTTAATGAATTATCACATCCATTACACCACATACGCTAATCCCTCAGCCAGTATATCCATTATATACATGTATTAATATCTATCCATCACCATACATATAATTTAATCAATAACTAAACGATATTTAATGTTGGTTCTTTTCTCACTAACCATTTTCCTCATTGTCAATGTGTTCATTTTCATATTATATCGCATGATTAAACACACTATATACACTATGATATAATTAAATTATACTCTGTTATTTTTTAGGTAGAAAAATGAAATCCAAATTCATACCCAAAAGTATACACCCAATCCATAGGTTAAAACATACATAAAGAGTAGTTTGGAATTCCACTCCTAACAATACGACAGCCCGTATATCATAGTATATGAAAACAAGGTTGTTTGATAAAATTCCTATATTCATTTTTTATGATAAACCTCTAATAATTAAAATTGTTGGGGAATATTAAATCTAATATGAATATTAACATGATTTAGGGAATATCATATCCTTTTATATCCCCATTAATGTAATGTAAAAAAGAATTAGGGTTATTTCATATTATATGATATGATGTACAATAACTTGTCATGTCAAATAAAAAACATTTCATGATATTTTCAAAAACCCTTTTATAAGATATCAGTATCTTGACAATGTATCATATCAAAATAATTACCATATGGGTAACAATCAAAAATTATTTCTTATTAACAATATAAAACATTGAAATCATTATTTTACAAAAAACTCCATGACACCCGAATGTGTGACCCAATGGAATTATGTAGCATAGAGAAAAATATGAATCACCGGAAAAAATATATAATCAATGACTACCCTCTATCAATGTGCTAATACAACTCAATATTCAAATGCCTCAATCAAGATCTCTTATAGAAAAATGATTCAATATAACTTTTTCCAGTAGCAGTACCTCACTCATTTTGGCGTTTTCATATATTCTCTTATTTTTTGACAACTACTAACCACGTCTCATGTATTTTGACAATCCCATATAAAAAGATAACATGTTCTAAAATCTTCATTTCTTGACCTACCATTTTTTTGAGTATGTCAAGTGCAAATCACCTTATTAAATGAGCACATTACATCCCCCTCATTATAAATAATAAGAAAAATATATATATATACATATATAAATACATTTAATATTCATAGTTTTTTGCATTGTATCTCAATTAAGGGAAAAAATTTGAAATTTCTTTTCAAGTGGATGAATCCGACTGTGGTTAATATCTACCATATCTCATGATCCAGAAAGAAATTATTCACTCACTTATTTGCTAAAATACGATTCTTACTTAGGTTAAGTTGAAAAGAATGATTTTTAATGAATTACTACTAGAATCACTAAGTGGAAACTCTTATATTTCCTATAAAACAATAATATATGAATGAAATAGTTTGGGACACATTATGGGGAATACTTATTTTTTCATCCCTTTACCAAAAACTCCTTTAATTCTTTAAACAAATATTTTATATCTCACAGTATCTTATATTTTTTATCATCTTTGTAATATTATTAATTTTTTTTCTATCCTTGAAAATTAGTTAAAATTGATGTTATATTTTGAAATTGTTCTTTTGTAATTTTTTAAGGATAATATTCAAAAGAATAATATCCGATAAGGATTTAAAATGATAATGAAATAGTAAATTTAAATTTACATTTAAATGTAAAGAAACTATGTCTATTTTTTATGGTTATTCATCATGTGTGGTGATGATATCTACTATGAAAGTTTGTCTCATTCCAATATATTACAGATCTAGCCAGGTTACACAAATATGTTTCTATCGATAATTTTTTTTGTTACCGCCCAATTTTAGGGGAATGAAATTTTCAGAATTTCTTGAAACACATAAAAAATATTGTTTTATTTTTTTATTATTTATTTTATCAATATCTATGTTAAGGACAAACAATTACAACCCCCATTTCAAAATTAGAATCTATTTTTTACCACAATTGTTTCATCTTGTTTGATTTTTATGTCATTTTTTAATTAATTTATCTTTATAAGTTTTATAATGTAATTTTTTATTTTATATATTAATTTTAGGCTTGTAAAAACTAATTACATTAGTCTAAGAGTTCAACATATGAAATGAAACTGCTTGATTTGTAGTTGGGCTTACTCTATTTTTTAATTTATTTATTATGTGAAATAATTCGAATTAGTGTAAATTATTACCCATAGTACCAGATCCCATAATATGGAGATTGGGAATTCCCTTCAGGAAATGTCATGAGCCAACATGGGTGCTCAGATGAGGTGTTCCCATGGATGATACATGAAATAATTATAACAGTTCCTGATTTTAATTTTGGGTTATAAAATAGACCCGAGTCAATATTGTTGGAACTCATATGGTATACCATGAGTGGGTTTGTAATCACCATCTTCTCATTATAAAACATTAATTATTAGGTTACCTTTATTATATATAACATGGGAATCAATTTTGGTTAATGATTATTATAGATTTTTTACCCTATAATTGATGTTTCTCTTTTATATTACTTCTTTAAGGTTATTTTTTAGAATTTTTTGTTTTCGATGATAAATTAAAAAGGAATAAACTATCAAATGGATAGTGTGAATGGTCTTGAATATTGTATTTATATAATGAATACATGTATTTGAGAACATCCTATATGACTTGGGATTGTTATCTCATGGTCTAGTTGACTATTACACTAAAGTATTGACTATTACCATTTTCTATGATTTTATAAATTTTGGAGACACAATGGATCTGAATATTTAAATTATTCTATGTGATTGAATTATGATATATTAAATTTCATTTCATTTTTCATTGATTTTTTATGTATAAAATTATCTTTATAATTATAACATGTGTATTCAAAAATAAATAAAGGAAATGAGTTTTCATAAATTAATGTCTATTTTAAATATGTTTACCATTTTATAAATATGAATTGGTTATGTAAAATAATTTTCATATATAAAGGGAAGTATGAGTTCGGTGGAATCAAATTAATTTTTAACATTTATATGTATTTGTAATCTGGATCCTATAATAGAATGTTTCTTGTAATTATTTTCTGAAAAATAATTTTGGAATGATTGAATGTAAAATGATTTTATAAAAAAATATGATTATTTAAAAATGGAGATTTATAATGATGAAAATTATTTTTTATACGTAGTATTAATAAAATATCATGAGCTTATCATGGATTTATATAAAGTGTTTTGAGACTATATTTATGATTTCTAATTTCTATCATTAAAATATTTATTGAAATTTTTTAATTATGTTCCATATTTTATATATTTACAGAATGGCCCTTTATAAATTTAATTTATTAATCTGATTGTTTTTATGAGTGGTTCTTCAATATCATGAAAATATGATGATCAAAACATGTACAGTTTATTTATTATCAATACTCATGTCATATGGTACTCTTCTACTTAGGGCTTAATGTAGGGATTATTTTTTGGAATTTCATTATCGGAATCCCTCTCAGTTCACTAAGTTTAATGATTCTAATTGGGTATAAGGATAATGTAAGATTTTAAAGATAATATTCATTCATCATGAGAGACCCCATTCTATATAATTAATTTTTACAACCATTATAAAAAATGGTTTGACTTAGAAGTGGTTAAAATCCATTATCGTGATCAAGTGAATGAGTGAAAATTAGAATTAAGTAATATAATATTTATATATTCTTCCTTATTTTCATGAATCCGCTAGAGTTATATTTGAAATAGATATGTAATTTCAATATATTGGGAATAATTTTTTTTATTGTGATCACTAGTTAATGTAATTTCTATCACACCTTTTAAAATTTTATATATTTGAATCAATAAGAGCATTGTAATTCTCAAGAGGTGTCCATTAAAAATACATATTTCTATGTGTGTTTTAATTTCCCAGATATTTTCAACATGATGAAGAAGTTGGATGTAAGATTTGGGGCAGGATTATCGGTACTATAAGAACATAATGATGTTTCTTAGTATACAAATTACAATGAAGAGTGTTAAAATAATGGGGGAAGGATGTGAGGTAAGGGTAACTCAATGGGTAGAACAATCTTTCACGACCCGTCCCAGTGGGGCATGAGTTGCAACTCCCCATGCCCACCTTCAATATGTCAGGGGATGGTGACTAGCACCGAGTAGGCATGCTACTGGCATGGGAGGTATTTCCTATAAACCTATACACATGAACACACATCTCCAAGCCCACAATGATTAAAATTAAAAACTACAAAAAGAAAAAGATACATTCCTACACTAAAACCCAACAATAGAGTACAACAGGAAAGTAAAGTACAAGAAAGAAAAACCCTAGTCCAAAAGTACAAGCCCACCAAAAGAAAGTCTGTAACAACTCCAACCTGTAAAGAGAGGTGCTGGGACTGCAGTCTATAGCCATAAGAACACACCTCGGCCTGTCTGATCTCACTGAGTACCGTCCGGTCCTATTCTATCTAGAATCCTATCAAAGGCTCGCTTGTCTGCAAAATACACGACATGTGCGGGCCAGGCCCGTGAAGGGGTGAGTATAACAATACCCAGTAGGATACCCCGAAACAACAAAGGAAATAAAACAAGGGAAATACCACAAAAGAAAGGTACAATCAGCTCTACACAGTATATGTCTACCGAACATATAACAATAATATCCAGATATACACATACAAGATCGACTATCACGAAACCCACCACTAGGATCCAACTCGAAGATTCCACTAAGCATACAACCAGGATAACACACTCCTAGGTCTGAAGGGAGAGATATAAAAAGTACTCATTCCTGGAGGACACACTCCACATGAACCTTGAGAACATTATGCTCAGATGAGGATCACAACAAAGTCATGGGGTGATTCCGACAACTCAGTCTGAGCTAATCAGCTAAGAAGAGGATCAACGCCTGGGTAAAGTTGGTCACGTTGATACCAAGAACTATACCTAGGATTCCAGGAATGAATAGAGGATCCAGCTCTAAGCCTCATAGAGGAGATTCCAACAACTCTATTCAGAAAGTTCTGCTGAAGGTATAATACTCCTGTAGAAGGGAAATGATACCAGAACCTTCAGGGAGAATACCAAGGGTACGAACCGTAAGAAAACTAGTCCAAGTCACAAAAGACAAGTGTCTCAAGTCATTTAAGACAAGTTACATGGTGTTTAGTATGGTTACACATCGTGTTACTTGAACCAAGGTACTGCCCGTGTAAACGGCCCGTGTCATCCGTTCAAGCTGTGTAAAACCAAACTACACGGCATGTAGAAAAGTACACCCCGTGTTCCTTGACCTCGGGTACTGCCCGTGTTACCAGACCGTGTCATTCGGCTTGTGGGATATAAAGTAACTACACATCGTGTAGAATTATCACACATTGTGACCGAGCACCTGGGGCTTTCTCTGTGTATGCTGGCCATGTGGCCGTACACGGTCTCGGACCATGTCCGTGTTCGTGTCGCCTGCCCGTGTACCGGTACATGTGGTATCTCGTGTATCTGGCCGGGGAGGGGTATACACAGTGTGTCCTTTCCTGTGTACCCTTCCCGTGTCCGTGTACTCCTGGAGTAAACGCCGGGTAATCCTTCCGATGAACACAGGATGTGTGTCCCATACTACACAGCCCATAGTCAGGAAATTTCCATAATCGCCGTCTTCCTCAGCTAGCGTCGGCCAAATATCCGGTTCTTGATCCAACCATCCAATCATCATGAAACTCTAGATTTGGGGACGTCCCGATCCTACAAAACCGATTCCATCAGTTTCGGGCTTCTGATCGGCTCGACGAACGACATATGATCTTTCGATTTAAAATGCTTGAAGAGAGAATTCCCCTGAATCACTTAGATCCATCTGTTGTCGTCACAATCGCAGCTCCATTGGTTTGTTCCGGTGTCAGATCTATAATCATGGAGCGTTACGCCGTATATCGGAGGCGTAATCGATCGTTGTTCTTTATCCCGCGATGAACAAAGAACGTGCACAAAGAAAACGAGGAAATAATCACAAAAATCAACAAGAGGGACGAACCTCAATCGTTGTTCGTGACGATATGGGTTCATTGATTTTAGATCAAAACCCAAAACAAACTCAAAATCAAAACCACAAAATCCCTGCAAAAACACGTCTTGCAAGAGCGATCAATCTGCGGGCTAATCTGTTCGTGGATTAGTCTGCATTCATCATGGAAATCAAAAACGGGGAATAAATCACAATTTAAACATCCTACCTGGATTCTGCGGCATTCGTCAGTGATGATCCGACCACTGCGTCGTCGTCGCAAGCAATATTTGTCAAGAATACCGTCACTGCATTGGGAGTCTTTTTCCAGAGCCTCCAGAGAGATTCAAGGTTCTGGAAAAGTAACCCTGATCCCCTAGCGAAATATATTTTTTAAAAGGAAAGAGATATTTCGCTGCAACAAGGATTTTAAATAAAAAATTTTAATTAAATATTTTATTACGGATACGTCCAAAAACTAGATTTCACCACTGACCTGCGCCGGCCGATGTTTGGCCTCACCTAAGGTAAAATTGATGTTTCGAATGCAACGGTGACCTCAGATTTCTGATCTGAGCACCCGTTCAGAAGTTATTCCACTTTTTTCAAGAAAACTACATGTTCGTGTTGTTTAATTTTTTAATTAAATTCAAATATTTGTTCAGGGCTCACGGGGCCTCGGAACTGCACGCCGTCTCAGAACCTGGTCTTGAATAAATTCCCATATAATACTAAAATAATACGTGAAAAAATCCAGGATATTACATCACACCCACATTAGGGATTTTACATCCCTGAAAATCCAAAACAAAGGCTACTCAAAAATATGTTGGTACTACATGTAAATCTGAGCCTCGCGCTCCCACGTGCTCTCCTGGAGATTCCCGTACTGCCACCAGACATGCACCAAGGGAATAACTCATCCACAAAGGATCTTCTCCTATCAATCCTCAATATCTACTGGGTACTCTGCAAAGGTCTCCCCATCATCAATGTCCAGCTCACCCTAGTCACTAACGTGCGATGGATTGGGCACATACCTCCGTAGCTCCGAAACATGGAAGACGTTGTGTACCCGGTCCATATGAGGAGGTAGATCCAAGAGATACGCCACCACGCCAACTCTACTGAGAATCTGAAAAGGGCCAATGAACCAATGAGATAGCTTGCCGCCTTGGCCAAATCTCTACAATCCCCATCGAGGTTAGACCTGAAGGAACACGTGGTCTCCTTCATCGAACACCATGGGCCTCCGCCTCCTATCGGAATAAGAATTTTTCCAACTCTGTGTAGTCTTCATCTACTCCTAGATGACCTGAACTTTTTCTATAGTAGCTCTCACCATCTCTAGGCCCATGAGTGCTGACTCTCCCAAGTCAGTCAACCAAAGCGGCAACCTGCAAGGTCGCCCATACGGAGCCACGAATGGTTCCATACCAATAGTGGAATGATAACTGTTGTTATAAGAAAATTACACCAGTGGTAGGTAATCCTCCTAGCTATGTCCGAAGTCAAGTATGCATTCTCGAAGCATATCCTCCAGGACCTGGATGGTTCGCTCTGTCTGACCATCGGTCTGGGGATGAAATGCTATGCTCAAACATAACATAGTCCCAAAAGCTTCCTGAAATCCCTTCCACAACCGAGATGTAAAACGAGCATCATGATCTGAGAAAATCATGGATGGAACTCCGTGAAGTCGAACTATATTTTACACATAGAGGAATCCCAAGCTCTCTACTGAACTCTCCTTCCGTATGGCTTGGAAGTGGGCCGACTTGGTGAGCCGATCAACGATCACCCAGATGGCATCATGTCCCCTGGACGTATATGGTAAAACCGTCACGAATTCCATTGATATCCTGTCCCACTTCCACTCTGGAACCTCAAGGGGCTGAGTCAAACCAGCTGCAACCTGGTGCTCAGCCTTTGCTTTCTGACAAGTAAGGCACCAAGAGACAAACTCTGCCACACCCTTCTTCATTCCTGGCAACCAGAACTGACATCGGAGGTCCTGATACATCTTTTCAATGCCTGGATGCACCGCCACATGGGATGTATGGAACTCCCTCAGAACCTCCTCTCGTAACATTACTGGTACTAACGTGCACCCTCTGAAAAGAACGACGTACTCCCCAACTTCTGAATATCCATTAGTAGAATCACATGTGGATATCTGAGCACGTAGAGTCTCACAGCTATCATCCTCACGTTGTTCTTCCTTGAATCATTGTAAGAGTGGAGGGGTAACAACCATCGACTGAAGGTAGGATCCCTCATCTCTATCGATGAAGGATAACTGCAAAGAGGCCAACTGCCTTGACGCCTCATCCAGCAACTACGAACTAGATTTCCTACTGAGAGCATCTACCACCACGTTCCCCATCCCCGGAGTATAAACGATCTCAAAGTTGTAATCCTAGAGGAACTCAAGCCATTGCCTCTGTCTCAAATTCAGATCATTCTAAGAAAATATATATCTGAGACTCTTGTGATTAGAGTAGATGGTAAACTGCTCGCTCATCAGGTAGTGCCGCCACATATTCAATGTGAAGACTACCACTGCCAACTCAAGATCATGGGTCGAATAGTTTTGCTCGTGTAGCCTCAACTGACGTGATCCGTAGGCAATCACTGCTTTCCTCTGCATTAGGAAACAACCTACCCCCAGTTTCTGATGCATTGCATAACACTACGTACATTACACCCTCCTCCGGTAATCTCATGATCGGGGCGCTCGTCAGACTCTGCCTCAACTATTATAAATCCTGCTGTCATCTCTCGGTCCAAACAATTGGCTGTCCTTTTCGGGTCAAAGCTGTCATGGGTGCTGCAATCCTGGAGAAATCAAGGATGAATCTTCGATAGTAGTCTGCCAACCCATGGAAACTTAGCACCTCCATCACGCTCCGGGGTGGATCCCATTCTAGCACTGCCACCACCTTGGCTGGGTCCACTACTACACCATCCGCCGAGATAACGTGTCCCAGAAAGTGGACCTCCTGTAACTATAACTTACACTTCGAGAGTTTTCCATTCAACTGGTGCTCTTGGAGTGTGTCCAGAACCATCCTTAGGTGTCTCGCATGCTCCTCCTCAGACGTAGAGTACACAAGGATATCATCGATGAAGACCACTACAAACCGGTCTAGATTGGTCTGAATGATCCGGTTCATGAGTCCCATGAACACTGTCGGGGAGTTTCTCATGCCGAAAGGCATCACCAAGTACTCATAGTGACCGTAGCATCATCTGAAAGTCGTCTTCGGTATATCCTCCTCCCGTACTCGCAACTAGTGATAGCATGATAGTAGATCAACCTTCAAGATTCATTGTTCCCCTCTCAACTGGTCAAAGATGTCATTGATCCTCGATAGTGGATACTGGTTCTTCACAATCACCTGATTCATGCACCGGTAATCCACACATATCCTCAAACTCCCTTCCGCCTTCCTGGAAAAAAGAACTCGGGACGCCCAGGGTGAAACGCTGGGTCCCACAAAGCCCTTCTTCTGCAAGTCGTCCACCTGCTCCCTCTACTCATGAAGCTCTGCAAGAGCCATCCAATATGCTGATGATGATATCGGTGTCATCCTGGGTTGCAACTCAATACAGAAATCTATCTCTCGATTGGGAGGTAGCCCGGGGACATCCTCTGGAAAGACGTCCTCGTAATCAGCCACTACCGCTGGAAACTGAAAACTCGTAACATTCGCTGTGCCAAGGGATAGGATAACCACCTAATGTGAAATAGGTTGTGCCCTCTTATGCACGAGTCCATCCTGCGCTGCCTGGGTCTCACTTTCACCAACAAAAGAGTACCTCATTCCATCACTGCGGACACACCTCACCCTTCGCCTAAAACAGTAAATATGGGAATGGACTATGGATATCCAATCAATACCCATAATTATATCATAAGGCCTCGACGCTACGGCCAAGAGGTTCCAACTCAAACTCTCACCTCCAAGGGTCATGCCACACTGTCTACAGAGGTGTATGATCTCTGAATCTTCTCCAGTCGGTGTTTCTAAGTGTATGGGACGAGTCAACAGCTCAACTGGATCGCAAGGTCTCGAACAAGATAAGATTCCATAAAGGAATGAATAGAACCTGTGTCTATCAATACTGAACCCAAAGTAGAAAAGACACAGACAGTACCTCTAATCATTCCGAGAGTACCTGGGTCATAAGCCTCTGCCGCCTTCAGCTGTCCCTGCCTCTGTCCACCAGCTCCCTGAGCCTGGGGTGGACCTCTTGGGGGTAGTGGTGGTAAAAGGTCAAAAGGTCGACCACCTTAAGATGCTCTCCTAACTCCCCTACCACGTCCGCTGCCCCACAGATCTGTCTGCTTCACACGTTGCCTCTACCTCTGTGGTCCATCCACTGCTCCCGTGTCAGTAGTACAATGGGTCAGATAATCTCAAGAGAGATGCCTCCTACCATCACATGATTAACATCTCCTCTCTTGAGGCTGGATGGATGCACCCGGTGAACCCTGTATGGTAGATCCCCTGTCCTGGGATCTCCTCTGAAAACGTCTCCCACACCTGGGTCCTTGACGTCGGCTGCCTGCTGCCGAGGTCTCTACTCCAGGTCTTCCACTACTGACATCTTCCGGCTGTCTCTGCTCTACCAAGAAGCTCTCGACCTACAAAGCATGCTCGAGCACCCCATCATAAGTAATAAATCTCATATGGACGATGGTAGTACAAATATCTCTTTGAAATCCCTGCTCAATAGTCGAAGATCTGAAGTACTGATCTTTGACCATATCCATCGAGTGCCGCGAGAGGTCGGTAAACCTCGATGAATAGTCAGCCACCGACATGGTCCCCTACTAGAGCTGATGAAGCTCCTGTATGCGTACTTCTCTTAGGGTAACTGTTGAAAACTCCTTTTTGAAGAGTCTCTCAAACTCTGACCATGAAAGTGCCAGCTCTTCATGGGTCTGGATACCAAACTCCACCATCGTCCTGCCGAGCCCTACAGAAGGATCACTGCTAGGATCCCCATCTGGTCTGCTGGTGTCCTGACCAAACGAAAGACTCTAGCCACTAGCTCAAGCTAGTCCTCTCTTTCCTGAGGGTTAGTCCCACCTCGAAAACTAAGGGGTCACTGTCTCTAAAACTTGGGGAGTGCGCTCAGCCTGCGCTCCTCCTCCTCTGGTACAACATGCAGTAAACACTGTTCCATAGGTGGCTGAATAATTGGCACACCACCTAGTGCTAAAAATGGGGGATCTAGTCCTTGTATCGAGGCTTCATCACTGAGGGGGTCATCCTCGTGATCGAGCTGCTGGATCCTAGTGGGTGCGCATCGCGGAGGCATCCTGTAATGAAACAAGATGTATCTCAGTCAGGGAGTATATCTAGAGAGCTGACTCAAGAAGGACATAGAGACCACAACCAATTCATATATGCTGCATATAACATTGTTTTCCCCTACAACTAGTGTTCTCATGTTTCGAGTCGAAAAGCAATTTACCAGAGTCCTGGTTTATGGATACGTCGACCTCCCACACCAACCCCGGGGTCCCTAGACTAAAACAAAACTCGAAACACTTAACACTGTTGCCATAAACCAACTCATAGACTCTTGGTCCTAAGGTAGAAATAACCCCCTCTGATACCACTCTGTCACGACCCGTCCCATTGGAGCCCGAGCCACAACTCCCCAAGACCGCCTCCAATAGGCCAGGGGCTGGTGACTAGAACCGAG
The DNA here is from genome assembly GCA_963277665.1 of Viscum album. Taxonomy (NCBI): domain Eukaryota; kingdom Viridiplantae; phylum Streptophyta; class Magnoliopsida; order Santalales; family Viscaceae; genus Viscum; species Viscum album. The sequence goes on from OY728155.1 coordinate 734,921,121, forward strand.
TAGGCATGTTACTGACATGGGAGGCATTTCCTATAAACCTGTACACATGGACACACGTATCCAAGCCCACAAAGCTAAAAAGTAAAAACTACAAAAAGGAAAAGATGCATGCATACAGCAAAACTCAACCACATAGTATGACAGGAAAGTAAAACCATGGGCCAAAAGTACAATCCCACCAAATGAATGTCTGTAACAAAGTCCAACCTGTAAACCGAGGTGCTGGGACTGTAGTATGTAGCCGTAGGAACACACCTCGGCCTGTCTGATCTCACTGATTACTATCCGGTCTTGGTATGCCTAGAATCTTGTCAAAGGGTCTCTTGTCTGCACAAGACACGACACGTGCGGGCAAGGCTTGTGCAGGGGTGAGTATAACAATACCCAGTAAGACACCCTGAAACCAAAAAAGAAATACAACAAGGGAAATAACACAACTGAAAGTTATAGTCATCTCTACACATTATATGTCTACCGAACATATAACAAGAATATCCTGATATACTCATACATGATCGACTATCGATAATCCCACTACTAGGATCCAGCTCGAAGATTCCACTAAGAATACAACCAGGCGAACACACTTCTAGGTCTGAAGAGAGAGAGATACGAAGTACTCGTTTCGGGAGAACACACTCCACAAGTACCTTGAGAACATGATGCTCAGATGAGGATCACAACCAAGACATGGGGTGATTCCAACAACTCAGTCTGAGCTAATCCTCTAAGTAGAGGATCGGCGCCGGGGTAAAGTTGGTCACATCGATACCAAGAACTCTACCTAGGGTTCCAAGAATGAATAGAGGACCCGACTCTATGTCTCACAGAGGGGATTCCAACAACTCTATTCAGAAATTTCTCCGGAAGGGATCATACTCCTATATAAGGGAAATGATACCAGAACCCTCAGGGAGAAGACCAAGGGTACGAACCCTAAGAAAAATAGTCCAATTCATAGAAGACAAGTGGATCAAGTCATCTAAGATAGTTTACACGGTGTGTATTATAGTTACACGCCGGGTTCCTTGAACCTGGGTACTACCCGTGTAAATGGCCAGTGTCATCCGTTCAAGTAGTGTAAAACTAAACTACACGACGTGTAGAAAAGTACACGTCGTGTTCCTTGACCCCGGGTACTGCCCGTGTAACCGGCCCATGTCATTCGGCTTTTCGGATAGAAAGTGACTACATGACATGTAAAAGTATCACATGCCATGTCTGAGTACCTGGGGCTCGCTTCATGTACGCTTGCAATGTGCCTGTACACGGTCTCTTCCTGTGTCTGTGTCCGTGTCGCCTACCCGTGTACCATTACATGGGGTATCCCGTATATCGGGCTGGGTCTGGCCGGGTAGGGGTATTCATGGCGTGTCCTTGGCCATGTACCCTTCCCATGTCCGCGTACTCCCAGAGTACAAGCCGGGTAATCCTGCCAACGAACACATTCCGTGTATCCCATACTACACGGTGGGTAGTCGGGAAATTTCCAGAATCGTCGTCTTTCACCGCGCGCCTCATCCAAATCTCCGGTTCTCGATCCCATCGTCCGATCATCATGAAACTCCGGATTTGGGGTCGTCTCGACCCTATGAAACCGATTCCGTCGGTTTTGGGCTTCTGATCAGCTCGACGAATGACATATGATCTTCCGATGTAAAAACGCTCGAAGAGAGATTTCTCCCGAATTTCTAAGATCAGTCCAATGTCGTCACAATTACATCTCCATTGGTTCATTCCGGTGTCAGATCTATAATCTCAGATCGTTACGCTATAGATTGGAGATGTAATCGATCGTTGTTCAATATCCCGTGAAGAACGAAGAACAGGCGCGAAGAACGCGAGGAAAGAATCAAAAAAATCGAACAAGAGGGAAAATCCTCGAACATTGTTCGTGACGATCCGGGTTCATCGCCACTAGATCAAAACCCAAAACAACCTCAAAATCAAAACATCAAAATCCCCGCAAAAACCCATCCTGCAAGAATGATCGATCCGTGGACTAATCTATTCGTGTACTAGTCCACGTTCATCATGGAAATCAAAAATGGGGAAGAAATCACAATTTAAACATCCTACCTGGATAAAACGGCGTTCGTCGGTAATGATCTGGTCGCTGCGTCATCATCGCCGGTGATGTTTGTCAGGAACATCGTCGCCACATTGGGTGTCTTCTTCCAGAGCCTCCAGGGAGATTCATGGTTATGGGAAAAGTACCCCTGATCCCCTAGCGAAATATCTTTTTATAAAGGAATGAGATATTTCGCTGCAACAAGGATTTTAAATAAAATATTTTAATAAAATATTTTATTACGGTTACGTCCAAAAAACAGATTTCACCACCGACCTGCGCCGACCAAAGTTAGGCCCCACCTAAGGTAAAATCACTGTTCCGAACGCAATGGTTCCCTCATATTTCTGATCCTAGCACCCATTCGGATGTTATTACACTCTTTCATGAAAACTGCACATGCGCGTTATTTAATTTTTAAATTATATTCAAACATTTGTTATGGGATCACCGGGCCTCGGAACTTCACGTCGTCTCAGAAACTTGTCTCGAATAAATTCCCATATAATACTAAAATAACACATGGAAAAATCCGGGACATTACAAAATCAATAGGCAATCAGAAGTTTTCATATTAGATTCATCTATAAATATTCCCTTAGAGTGGTATATTTATTTAATGGAAAGGCATAAGAATATTTTGTGTTAGTATATTCATATATACTTTTTACCCTTGGTTATATTTCGAACCAATATTTGGCTAACAAGATTTATTCTCATTGGAGGGGTGGAGTAAGATCTATCCCTTCTAAGGATTCTCTAATTTAGCCTTCTAAAAAATTTAATTGATTCAAAATATATCTAGAAATTTAAAAATCTATATTCATTACTTTCAAAAGAACATATTGATTTTTTTCATTGTATTACGATTATATTAGAGTTATAATCATGTTTTAAATATTCCCATTTTTATTTATGATTTCACCTCAAATAGATAACATATATTTTGCGGAATTTTTAGAGGAGTTGGAATTTAAAAATTATAATATGTGGGGAATATTTAGTATGATGATGTGACCTTCAAAGGTCATCCATTTATATATGAATTATTTTTATTTCTAGAATATTTATTAATGTAAATTAGGGGTCTTTATATATAATTAATGACTTCATTAGTTCTAGGTATGTATCATTGTTTTTTGTGAAAATAATTATATCTCAAATATGGGCTTTCTCAATTTATTTACATAGAAACCAAACAACACATATAGATATTTTCTATATATTTTTTTCTGTTGCTATAAGTGTGTGATGGGCTAATTTAATATTCCATTTTTAGATTCATTATTATTTTGTGGATTTACATGGTTATTTGAATTATATTTCATAATCTAAACTATTATCCTTTTATTTACTATGAATTTTCATCTAGTTAGTTAATAATTCATCACTTATCCTTTTTGAATCAACATATAATATTCTAGGGGAGGAATTATGTGAGAATAAAATGATCTAATTTTGATTTATCCATAGTAATATCAATTTGTTACTAATTTATCACACCCAAAAATCATTACATTAATGTTGAGGTCAATCATTTATCCTTTCATTAATAAATTATTTAGTACATTAGAATTTATTAGGATAATAAGTTGAATGGCTGAGATAAATGTCAGACAATCTACCCACATTTAATTTTATTAATTTATTTTTTGTTATTTAATGTTATTCTCTCATTACCTGTTGCTTTTTATAAATATATAGAGTTAATGGGGTTGCAGTTTCAATCCGTATATTTTTGCATAGATAATTTAAACTATACTACTTATTTTTTAACACATATAGTTAATTAAAGACGAGATTAAAATGTTTATATATGCTTTTTAAAAAATATTTCCAACCCACATATTGTTTCAATAGTGTTTATATTAAGGGGATCATTGGTAGTGAATAATTTGGTAAATCATAATGTTGAAATTTCATTTGTATGAGCTCATATAGATGGGGAAAGTAACTTTTTAACCACCATAAATTTAACATCACAAGGGTAACATTCTTCTCCAATTTTAATTCCCCATATCATGGAACCACTCACTCTAATCTAACATCTTCTATTTTACATATTTCAGGGTAATTAGTATATTTTATGTTTGAATCATTAATTTAATAATATATTACCTAGAGTACTCTGATATGTCCTTATTCTATCTTCCTATTCATATCCTATTATCGTCATGTGAACTAATATTTTCAATTACATTGATTTTTAATTCATGTTTTTATTTTTTAAAAGTTTATATATGAACATTAAAGGATCATGTGGTCTTTTTGATGAATTATAACACCATTCTATTTTGGTGTAGTGAACATGAAGAAGGAGTTTCCATACATAAACCTTTTTTTAAATCCACTAATTATTTTACCATATTTATGTATGGTTAGTAAGTTCTTTAAATTATATTATATTTAAAAACTAAATTTTATTAAGATAAATTTTTTCATGAAACATAAATTAATGTTAATGGTTTCCCAATTTATTTTTATGAGAAAATTTATTTTTAATATTTCTTATAGAACAACTATTTCATTATGTTATTGAATTGTTCTATAAAGTAGAATGATTTATGTTAATAACTTCTGCATTGGGACTTTTTTAAAAATGATGACATTTTTAGTATATATAGATATTCTTAAATAGTATTTAATTGAGTTTCACAATTTTTTCTAAATAATATTATTTCAAATAGTTGTTTTTAATTTATATTGATAAGTAACCATTTTTTAAAAATTTAAATAGTTCTATAAATGTAATAATCATGAAGCATCCCCCTTTATTAATTAGTAAAAATATATAGAATTTTGTGTTATTTTAACCAATAAAAAGATGTATATATTTGAAATTTAGTCTTCAAAAACCCTATTTTTTCATTGAATGGTGACTTGAGGCAAGTCTACATTTAATATTTATAATTATTTTTATATTATAATGTTTTGCCTAATTGCAATCACTTCAGTTTATTTCATTGGGTAAAAAATATATTGATGGAAAATAGATGTAAACATGATTTAATAGTGATTGATTATTCTCCTATGAGTTTACATATGTCCAATATCTTCTCTCATAAAAGGTAACTAACAATATATGTTAATCTATTTAGAATAAAATTAGGGTGGGGGAAAATTTATTTGATTTCCAATGGTAGTCATTATCTATTGATGTAATGAAAACATTGTTATTGTGTTTTCCTATAGCTTAATGCTTCCCATTATTTTCTTGGTTCTGTTGTTTTTTGGGATAAGTAAGTTTTGTTATAATATCCATGATTTATATACTATAAATTATAATTAAAAGATTATATATATATCATTATTAATATTCATGTTTAATCCAAAAATATTATATACTGATAAATAATGTCATTAAATATTCATTATTTCCATGAATATGGATTTAGTTCAATGATCTATTTTTGGAATTATTTATCTATTGTATATGGAGAATGATTAAAAAACAATGTAGTATTATAGATATTTTTAAATTACTATAAATGAATAATTTCTATTTTATTTCAAACCTTCATGAAATTGTTTTATTTTTAATGATTTTGCTAGGGTTGGGGGAGGCAAACTACAAGGAGTGTTTTTATTACATCAATATATTAATTTTTTATATTGGTTATTCTTGGATACATATATTTGTCATTAAAGTTTATTTATAGGATGATTAATGGTCCCTTAAGAAGTGAAATTGTCATAAATAATAGTGTATATGGGGTAGAGTTTATTTTATTTTTTTCGGAATTAGTTATCATATTCGTTGGATATTTTAAAATCTAATCAAATGTTAGTTTCTAATTTTTACAAGTATATTTTTTCTATTTTTTTATTTATGTTGATAGTTAGGAAATATTATTATTATTTGAGATGATTATTATTATAATTCCTTGATAGATTTTTATTTTTTTGAACTGCATACTCATTTGGGTTTCCTATACAACCAAGGGAATGGTTAGGCATGATATCTTAGAGGAAGGCCGTTGATTGTTTATTTGTTTATTACAAAAAAGAAATCCAATTAATTTATAATTTATTCCTTGAAATTAGTTTATATACCTTGAGGATCGAGAATTCCCTTTGAGACATTAAGTAATCTAAAAAATGTTTTTATTATGGTTTCCATTGTATCATTCAAAAAAAATATTTATAAATGAAATTGAATATATAGTTTTTTAATATTTGTGTACAATAAATTATATTTTATGAAATAGTATCTCATACTAATGTTCATTTAAAATGATGATGGTAATTCATCTACTATTTTAGGAACAAGGTTTTTTTTAAAACATAATATATATATAAACATATTGATATTAGTTTTATTAAATTTTATTTGATGTAAATAAATTAATAACTTTTTATAATATTTAACTAATAATGATACATTAGATTAAATATTTACTAATACATTTGATATATTTAATGTTGGGAATGTATTTTTTGGACATTTAATTATAAAAAATAAGACATTCCTTTCATATATTCAAAGAATTATAGAATATTTATCATAATTTATAACTACTACGTGGATCCATAATTGAAAATTTTTATACTTTTATAAGAATAATGATTTTTTAAATGTCATATATATATTTATGATCATCTAAACTTGAATTTTATATAAGTATTCACAATCTTAATATTATTTTTTTCTAAATTATTTATATATGCTTTTAAATGTATGCATTATTTTATAGAAACAAAACTCATTAAAAATGTTCTTTAAATCAAGGAATGATGTATTGAATTAAATAAAGAAAATTATCTTTTATCATTTTTCAAAATTGAATTTGAAAATATTTTTTTAAATAATAAAATTTTATTACTAACATATTTATTATGGAGAATATATTTTAAATGAGTGATTTCAGACATCTTTGCATTACCAAGGAGACACTACTGGAAATTGGGGCACGTGTGATGGGGTCATTTGCAGCGGGATCCCATTATAAGTGATCCGTTATAGTAAAGTTAGTCGCAAATTTTTTGTTTTCTGGAAGACCATCTCAAAATGTAATATTTTCAATGAGATTCTAACCTGTCAATAATAGTTTCGTCATGGTTTTTAAATATCTTATTGTGACGAGCTGTCGTAAATAATTGTTTCAACGAGACCCATAGTAATTAATCATTTTGAAGGTTCTAATCGAAAATAGTCTAAAAAATAAAATAAAATAATAATATTTTTATTATTATTAATGAAATAATATAATTAATATTAATAAATTAAATTAAATATAAAATATAAAATAATATTCATATAACATTATAAAATAATATTGATACCACGATAATTAGAATATTATTGTTATAATTATTACCTATATAATAAAAAATATAAAATAATTAAGACTTCAATATTTGTGAATGATATAATAAAATAATTAATTTACATTAATCGAAATTAACGATTAATAAAATAATCAAAATAATAAAATGAAAATAATAGAGAAAAAAATTAATTAAAAAATAATCAAAAATAAAAATAAAAAATAATCAAAAGAAAATATTTCATTAAATAATAAAAATAATAAAAAATTTAAATAATGTAATAAAATAATAAATAAAAAATTAATTAATAAAAAATTCAATATTTGTAACAATATATGAATCAAACTATATAAAAATATAGATATTTAATATTACAAAAAATTTACATTTAAATGTTACATAAAAAAATAAATAGATTTCTGAGGGGGAGAGACATCTGGCGGAAATGGTGGAGGGGACTCCATCCCTAAACGACGACCGAGAAGGCACATGTACTCTAAATGCTTCTTCTGATACAACCACCGCCATTGATGCATCTCCTCTTATATCTCCAACATCTCAAGATTCTACTTCTCTGACTATTGTAATAACCCTTTGAGCTACTACAACTGTCATTGACACATCTTATCATACTATTTACAAATAGTATATATAAGCTCACTCTGAACTCAATACTGATCATGATAATGTATAGGATGTGACGTTGAATCCTCATTAGCACCCCTCGAACTAGATGTTGACATCACAGAAGTGCCATAATAATCCATAGGCATCAATCGAGATTTAGTACCAAAAAATATAAGTCTCAATATGGAATACTAGGTCACCTGCATCTATATTGTCTCATAAAATCGGTGGGAACTAGTCTAAGCATCAATATCTTCTAGATATTCAGTCTATTTATGAGATGTCAGGACCTTATATGACTCCTTAAATTGCAATTTAAAATTGAAATAGTTAAAATAATATTTACTATTGAATTTAAAACTCAAAATAAATACTAACCACAATTTGTTGCTAGAAAGAACCTATGATATGTATAGTGGTCGGATAACAATACACCCACTGATAGACGTTGATAACTGAAATGTTGGGTGGTTTGACGTCCTATATGAATATAAAATAAACCTTTTAAATTTATAGATATATAAAATATTAAGGTAGATTACATACCACATGCTACTTATGTGTACTAAATGTATGACTAATAACTCAATATGTCATCTTCTATCTCCCAAGGTTTTTCCACCCTACTGATGAGCTCTTTTGAATACAACCACCCAACCACTCTGAACATAATCTTTACCAAACCTAAGATGAAATGTAATCAGGTTTGTAGGAGGGATAACATAGATCATCTATGTTACACCTCCTTTCTCCATTGTTTTCCTTATCAAATTTAGAATAACCTGACTGCAATGCTGACGTATTGTCACCTTTCATGCCTTATAGATATCGCTAGTAATGCTCTCATCAATGGGATACCATAAACCCTACAAGTAATTTATGATATCATGTCATAAATTAAATTAATTTCAAATTAAATATTCTTTATTTTCGTAACATCCAATTATAAAGCATGTAGTGCATCACATCAATAGGAATATGATCCCATGTGACCCAAGCTTCAAGAAAATAATTGCTCAGTGTAGTTCTTCCCTCTACAATAGAAATATGTGTAATTATGTGAATAATAGAAAAAATCATCATGAAATTATAATAAAAATAAATTTTTGAAAATAAACTAAAACTTACATGTATACATACCCTTAAAAGTATGGATCGAAGCCAAGATGTGGACGATGCTTGGGAATCAGGTCAGTAATCATCAAATACACAAGACTATTCCACCTCCGAGTCCCACCCCCTAATCAACCAATATTCTGAGGGTTAGATGACCCAAACATCCTGCTCATCCAATGGTTTCTCAACTTCCTGCAATAGAATATACAGACCCTCATCCATCAAAAACATTAAATTATTGTTGTTAAAAATAAATTTAAAACAAAAATTTTATTTTGATATATACTATATATAATTATCACCATCATTTATCTATGTCAACTTTCATCTCATCATCATCTTCATATATGATGATGTCAACATTTTCCCATTCCTTCTTAGCATCATCAATTTCTATATGAATTTCAATTTCATCATCTCTTGTCATTTAAAATTCATTTGTAACATAATTCATATTATCTTCCCTAACGTACCATAACTATGGGGTCTCATCATCATTATCATTTTCTCTTCATGAAAAAATATTGATTTGGACCAGTCTCTTGAAATATTTCAATTCCTTCCACTTTAGTAGAATGACATTCACTTTGAGTAAACTAATTTGTCTGAGATTTAACTTTTATTATGATCCACCATGACTGAACTCTATTAAAGTAGTACAATATTTTGAATAATTAATATTTTTTTTCTGATTAGCCAATAATAATGGACCGTTTACTCAAAAAATATGTCTATATTTTATATCAATGATTGTATGGGTTAGACTAACACGCAAGCCTCTCTCAGTATCCAACCACTGACATTTAAACATCATTATTTTATGTTGTCTCAGAGATCATAGTTCAATAATTTATTCCAGCAAGCTGTAAAATCCAACTTCACATACTCTATGATAAGGTCCTATAACGGAAACACCACAAATAATTGTTTTATTGATTCCCCAAATGAACATGTATGAAATCGAAAACCATACACAACATATGAAAAAAAAATATTTAACCATATTTTATAGTGGGTTACCTAATACATGTAATCAGTTATCAATTTTATTAGCATGTTGATATACCTGAAAATTTAAAAACAAAAATATCACTATAACATATAATAAATTGATATTATATTTAATGAAAAAACATTGTTACCTGTTTTTGAAACTAGAAGGAATTGTTTTACCGACAATCTTCAAATATATGTTTTTGTACTTTATGGATGTAGTTTTATGATATGATTATCATATAAAAAATAAAATTAAATTATTTTACTGATAAAATTTATAGAATAATTGATAGGAGAACTCACTGTACAAATGGTGTGATCTCTTCACAATTAAGAAGAACATATGTATGAGCTCTATGATGTTCGTCATCTGAAATGCATTGTTCAGGAACACCAACAAATCCATGTTCAGCATGATTGAAAAATCATAATTGACTTCCAATTTCACAATCAATAATTTTATCGTTATGGCGCATACATTTTTGTTTCGAGATATATTCTGATTGAAAGTAATGACATTAGAAAAATATAATTTCTTCTTGCAAATAAGCTTCTGAAATTTAACCTCCAACTGATGATTTATTACATACTTTTTTCTTTACATTCTTCATTCATATATCTAATTGATCCATCCATGGAAACTATACCAAAACTCCATATTTTTCTTCATGTTGGACATGTTATATCAAATGTTCCATTGAGTCAAAAAAAGATGACGAGAAGAGTTTTTTTTCAGTATACATAAAATTAAAACTACATATTCTTATAGTATCCTTAGTGTATCGTAGTCACTTGTTGATTCACTAATGTCTCAGGAAAAATATTATATGTCTATTAGTGAATCCCAAAACATAGAATTCATCATATATCTTAATATAATCAACAAAAATATTTCGATTTTAACATGACTGTAATGAATTTTTAATCCAGTAATATATCCATTTCTGGAATATTTTCCCAAATTGGATGCATAACCATCATGATATCTCAAATCTACTAACTACTAACAAAAATAATTGATTCTATTTGGTGAGTGTATAAGCTATTTTTGACTTCATTAACATCTGTGATTTTACTTTTTTGAACTGTTCATGTTCTTTCCATTTTCAAATTTGGGCAACATCTAACTGTGCCTTAACATTACCTTTAGTCCTACCTCGGGTATCCAATACTATATGAAATAAAGTATGAAAATAGTTCTTTTTAATATCCATAACATCCAACAAGTGACAAACAATCAAATCATAAATATATGGAAGATACCACTGAATACTCTTTTTTATCCAATTGTTTTCATTCCTATATGAATTATTGTTTTTTGGTTTATTATTATTATTAATGCGATGGGAGGTAATTAAAAGACAATTGATATTAACTATGTACCTTAGATAATTATTGGAGATCCAACTCATTCAATTGTGTCTTTTCAGAAATGATATTTGTTCTTCTGAGAAGAATTATCATTTGTAAGGATCTTGTGATGAAAGTAGAAAAAAACAAGGCTTCTTTTACATTAATGATCATAAATGCTTTGATGTCTCTCATACAATACATACCTGATTTTGGACCACGTTTACTCAAGAAAGATAACATGTCATTTGGTAGGAAGTCACTAATTATCCACATCAATTTAGCATTCATCAAGAAATTATGTTTCACAAAAACATTAACTGTACAGGTGCCATTACTACCCAATGAATTATACTCACCAATCCATGGGTTCAAATAAAAGTCATTATTCTTTTTTGGCTATCCTAGAATAAATAAGCTAAAAAATTACATTTCCTTCATCAATATTCGTGGATGTAAATTTTACAGTGTTATAATGATAGGCCATTATGAATACTAACTAAAATAAGAACCAAATGGAAAGAAACTATTAGTAGAAAGACCCAATTGTATGTTTCATGATTGTAAAAGATAACACATATGCACATGGTAAATTTTTTCCCTTGAATCACCGTCAGAGATATGATTTAAGGTCTTACAGGTTGGAATATGTGTTTTGTGCCATGTCATCAATGCGGGTTTGTTTCGAGAAATAAATAATCACTACAATTTGGGTATAAGTGGAAAATATCTCAATTATTTTATAGTAATCAATCCATACATTCATTTTTTAGCTTATTCATACCTCAACTTTCCACATGTTGGATAACAATGAAACTAATCATTTTCACAATAATATAAAATGTAATCACTTGAACATGCATGAATCTTATGACAACCAATACCCATATTATGAACCAACCAATTCCTATAAAAACAATTATAGGAAACATATTTCCTTCATGTAGAAGTATTGTTACCAAATATAATATCTGATAGAAACATCCATATGACATTCCATTATATGATTTAGTTGTAATAAATTTTGTAATTTATGGAAATTTTATTATCTTGTAAGATGGATATATGGAATCCTCATAGGACCTCTATAACTCAAAAAATTTAAATTATTAAAAATTATTAGGTAAATTAATATCACCCTATGTTTTCACTTATTCAAAATATGGGCCAGTGAAATCATTTACCAAATTTCTAAATTGTGATGTATCTGGAACCAAATTATTAGTATCTTCTCTAGATCAACGTTCACCATGTTTTTACAAAAAATACTAAATCTGGATGAAAAGAAAAATCGAATAAATGACCTCTAATGTTGTCAAATGTGGAAAATTTCCCCAAATGAAATTTTTTACAAGGTCACTTAATTGTCCTTTGTAAAAAAATTCTTGTCATAATGATGAAAATGATACGAGAGCTTGAACAACCTCACAATATGTTGGATTTAAACCAGAACTGTTCGGATTTTTGCGTTGATTTATCCAACAGAGATAATAAAATAATAATTTTTGTCGAGTTATTTGATTTATATTTCACAAAAAATAGAAACTATTTAGTCTTTTTAATATTTTATAAAATAAAAACACTGTCCAAAAAATAGAAGATAATTAAATTCCATTTTCTGTCCAATTATAACAATATATTACATTTCATACTTATTTATAGTTTTTAAAACTATAATACCAATCTAAACTACCTTAAAATAAGTTATAATAATTACCACAAATTATAATTTGTTACACTAATTTTTACTAATAATTTTTATTTATAAGTGATAAAATTTCTAGCGGATTGGCGATAAATCTTGTTCCCAACGAATCATCTCTAATATATGTTACTGAAAATAAATTTGATAAATATACTAAGATATACATATATCAAATTCTGTATTCATAAAGTAGGATAGCACCATAGCGAGGCTACCCTACTCTCCATGTTCATGCATATAGAAATGGATATCGATATGATTGAGAAAATTTTTCATATTGATTTCAGTTGGAGATAGAAGAAATGTGTCCTTCAGAAAAAGATCCAATATTTCTTTATATCTCATACCCTTTAAACATTATATGAGTGAAATTACTATGAAAAATCTTCTACGATGTATGCATATCCATTTTCATATGAATCAGAATGGTGAGTAGGAAGGCCTCGCAATGCTGCTCTCCATTATTGCGCATAAGAAAATAAATATTCGTACGTGAGGACTGATTTTTTTGGAGTGATTTTAGTGGGAGTAAATTTAAGGTAGGTAAGGCATAATCAAAAAGGGAGGCTCCAATTTGCAACAATTTGTGTACATTTATTTCATGTTGTATAAATTTATTACAATTTCTTCATAATTATTGCTTATTATTTCTAATAAATTGCTAATTATATCTAATTAATAGAATTCATTATAATTTTTATACTTTTTCACTCACTATTATAATTTGATACAAATTATAAGAATTTGAGAATATTTATTACTTATTATTTATAATTATTTCAATATATTGATAATTATTTCAATCTATTGCTAATTGTTGGAATTTATTACTACTTTTTGAAATTTATTAATAATTATTGCAATTTATTACTAATTATTTCAATTTATTAGAAAATGTTGAAATTTATTACTATGTGTTACTAATGATTACTAATTACGATTAATTTTTAATAATTATTATAATTTGTTACTAATTTTTACAATTTATTACGATTTATTGCATTTTTTTCAAATTATTACAACTTTTTATATATTATATTAAATTATTACAAAATATTACAATTTGTTACCAATTATTACTATTTGTTACATTTTATTAAAATTTATTACAGTTTATATGTAATTATGAAAAATTATAACTAATTTTTAAAAAATATTGAAATTTATTACTAATTATTACAATTTTTTACTAATTATTACAATTTATTATAAATTATAACTAATTAATAGTAATTACTACAATTTTTTACTATTTATTACAACTTATTACTAATTAATACAAATTAATATTAATTATAATAATTTATTACTAATTTTTAAAATTCATTACTAATTATTACATTTTATTACATTTTATTTCAATGTATTACAATTAATTACTAATTATTACAATTTTTTACTAATAATAAAAATTCATAACTAACTATTATAATTTTTCACTAATTATTACAATTTATCAATAATTATCACTTATTACTAATTAATCAAATTTATTAATATTTTTTCTAATTTATTACTAAATATTTTAATTTATTACTAATTATTTGAATTTGTTACTAATTAATGCTAATTGTTGCAATTTAGTACTAATTATTGCAATTTATTACAAATTGTTACAAATTATTTCTAATTATTAGAATTTATTACTAATTATTGGAATTTATTACTAATTATTACTAATTGATACTATTTATTGCAATTTATTACTTATTATTTAAATTTAGTACTAATTATGGATATTTATTACAAATTTTTGTTGTCTATAACTAATTATTCTAATTTATTAATTACTATTACAATTTACTACTAATTATTGCAATTTATTACTAATTATTCAAATTTATTACTAATTATTGAAATTTAAAAATATTTGTTGAAATTTATTTCTATTTGTTGCAAATTATTACTTACTGCTACAATTTAGTATAAATTATTGAAATTTATTACTAATTATTGTGACTTATTAGAAGCTATTGCAAATTATTACAAATTATTCTAAATTGTTACTAATTATTCAATTTTTTTACTAATTATTTCTATTTTTTACTAATTGTTGTAATTTAGTTGTAATTGTTCAAATTTGGTACAAATTATTGAAATTTATTACCAATTGTTGCAATTTATTAGTAATTATTAAATTTTATTTCTAATTATTAAAATTTATTACTAATTATTCGAATTTATTACTAACTATTCTAATTTATTACTAATTATTAAAATTTATTAATAATTACATCAATTTATTAAAAATTATTTCAATTTATTACAATTTATTGCTATTTATTGAATTTTTTTGCAATTTATTACAAATTATTATAATTTGTTACTAATTATTCAAATATTGTACCAATTTCTGTGATTTATTACTAATTGTTCAGATTTTTTTTTAATTTTTGCAATTTATTACAAATTGATGCAGTTTATTACTATTTTTTTTCAATTTATTACTAATCGTTTCAATTTAAATCCAATTATAACATTTTAATACTAATTGTTTCAAGTTAATACTAATTATTACAATTTAATAACAATTATTATAATTTAATACTAATTATTAATTATTAACATAATTACAATTAATTAATATTAATTCATACTAATCACACATAATTATCTTTAAAAATAAACATATGCAATGATAAATATAACTCTCTAACTCTAATTTAATTTAACTACATCTAATTAACAATAACATTAATTAATAAATTAAGGCATGTAAAGAAAAAAGAAGAAGATAAATGTTGTAAAAGTGAATATTCAGAAGGATATAAGCTGTGAAAAATTCCCCAAAATATAACATTAATCTAGGAAGTATTTCAAGAGAATAGTTTTCAATAGAGAGATAAGAGTAGAGAATAAAATGGAATTAAGGGAAAAAGTAATTGGGGCTTATATATGTTAGATTAGTGGCAACATAGTTATTTTCCAGGGAAAATCATTTGCAAACAGTAACATTTGTGATGGGTCCCATCAAAAAAACCCTTTGATTAAATTTTATTTTTTAATGGAACCTATTTCAAAAGACAACCAATCAACATAATATTTGTGATGTGATATAAATCATGTCACAAATATTTAAAACACTACCTGGTATTTGTCGATGGGTTACTATAGCCCTTCGTAAATACCCTTTACCGCGTTTTGTAACGCAATACTCACAAATGATTTTGTGATGGGAATCATCTACCCATCACAAACACCTTATTATTTGGGATGGGTTGGTATTCTCATCCAAAAAACATTTTCTGATGGACTGTTTTTTACAAGATACTAACCCATCGCAAATAACATGTCTCTATAGACCAGTTTTCTCATAGCAAATGATGTATAATTTTAAGTTAATAGTTTACTTTAAAATGTTCAAAATATGATATAAGATTAGATTTTTCAAATTATTACATTTTAGATGATGATTTTGTATATACGAAAAATTGTTGAAATATATTTATTTTAAGAAATATGAAAGTTTTTTAAAAAATCAATAATATAAAATAATGTGAGTATAACTGGTTTTATAATTATCAAAAAGGTTGATATTGTTGATTGGATCTCTTTCATTTTTATGTAATATAGATTTCATATATATTATCTCTAAAAATATGTAAGAAATGTTTTATTATTATTGGTTGGTTGGAGTAGGATACACAAGAGAGAGTGAATGAAGTTCCTATAAAAATTTCTGTTAAAAAGATTATTTAAAAGGTTCCCCCAATTTGAAATAAAACTGGCCTGTCAACCAAGGTAGAAAAATTATAATATCTTGAACGTTCAAATAGTTTCTCATAAGATTGATTAATTATCAGTTATAACAATATGTTATATAGATACAAAATTTTATACTACTCTAATAAGGCTAAACATGAATAAATATTATCGAAGACTATCTATAAATGACAAATTTAGTTTTTTGAAAAATTAATTAAAACAGAGAAAGACTAAATTGATAAAATAGTGGATATAAGACAAGAGGATCAATATCAAGCAAAAACATATTCCTCTCGACATTGTGATCACCTGCCACCAAGAAATCTATATAAATAAATATTTTAATCCACACCTTGGATTGGGGATCACACAATAATACAAAGACATAACAGGTCACAACACCTCTAACATAGTTCTACGTGAGAACAAAAACAACCAGTTCACACATGACCTCTTCCAAAATTCATCATGAGAAAAAAACAACCAGGGCACACAAGAACTCTTCCATAGTTTTTCATGGGATGAACAAGTGTTAAAAGATAATTGTTTAAGTATATGTAGTATCGTTTCGTTTAGTGCAGGATACAGTGTGTGTTTTTTTTAAAAATAGACACTAATCAAAATATAATAAAATATATTAAACAACATTGAAGTTAATATTAAAAATTTATTAGAGATTCTCTATGTATTATTAAATTTAGTTTTGGACTCTCTGATGTATCATAGTTGATGCTTGAGTCCTCTTTTGGAAATAGACATTGAAAACAGAGTGTCATATAGCACTATGTATTGTCTTCCAAGATGGGGAGATGTTCTTCCCTTCATTTTATTTGTATTCAAATGAGAATATGGAATGATGATGAATAAAAATTATCTAGTTCAAATCACACAGAAAGGTATAATTCAATGTTTAATATACCTTTTGGTATGGTGCTTGTGGGGGTCTGCTCGTATCTTCTTGTGTATATACGTCTTCACATGGCTATATCATTCATGTGCTCTTCTCTGTATATATAATCTTACTTCTCTACAATGTGTATGTTTTAGGTAGACACAATACATCGTAATTTTGACACACTCATTTAAGATGTCTGCAAAAGGAACTAAATTGATCAGTCGCATTAAAACACTTAAAATAAGACCGTTATATATAATTGTAAATAAAAGAAAATACAAATTGACTATCAGGGAGTCCCTGGTTGGTATGTCCTTTTTTCGGTGACTGATTCCATCGGTGTTCCATTTTTTTGGTCTTTCCATTCGTTAATGACTCATTTCATAGGTGACTCTTTTTAATTTTTGAGGATTCATTGTTTTAGTAGCACCATACATCGATAGGACATTTTCACTGAGGATAGGTGATCTAAGTTAGTAGGTCATTTACATCGGTATGTCATCTGCGTTAGTAGGTGATTTACATTTCTAGGTCATCTGCATCGGTAGGTCATTTGCATCAGTAGTTCATCTATATTGTAGTGCATTTGCATCGGTAGGTCATCTGTTTTGGTTGGTCATTTTCATTGGTAGGTCATCTGTATCAGTGAGTTAGCTAAACTATTGGCATCTCATCTCTTATATTAGTGTCAGTATTTTATACATTGAAAATATTTTTTTTACTGTCTTGTAACATAAATATTAAAATAATGTACTAAATTTATATCAGAACATTGATTAACATATTTTCACATATTAAAATTTGATTAATCTTAATTGAAATGTTTATACCTAATTAACAGAAATTTACATGATTTTTGATGATTAAAATGATTAATACTATAGATGGATTCCAACAATCTCCTATGGGCCGATAATCTCTCCACTTTTGATTATCACAAATAATGGAATTATTTAGTACAATAATTTGTTGTTAAACAAAGTCATTCTACTTATCATACCCTATAATTGATGTCTATTTATAATATATAGATAAAGTTCAGATGTAAAATAATGAGTAATGGTTTCCAAGAAATTTTACATATGTAAGAGTTAGATAAAAGATAATGCAAATAAAGGGAATGTGAAACTATTCTCCCCCTTTTGGGATAATCAAAAGGTGGAAGGGGAGCTAAAAATTGTTATCCCCCTTCACATGATAGGCTAGAAGAAAATATTTTGCAACAAAATAAATAGTATCATAACTTAATTGATAGGAGAGAAAAAATGGAAATACAATAACACCAAATTCAATTAATCAATAATGTACACTGTGTGACATTTCTTCAAATAAAAATTACAAATATCAATAAAATTACCCTTTTAGGGAATGGTCCACACTATAGTTTATGATAGAGAGGTTTCGTCCCCTTCTCAGAGGAATCTATAGATGATCCTCTAGGTGGGGCTCAGAAACTGGATGTGTGAATAAATTTTTAGATGTGGTAGCATCACTCCTTCTATGTAAAAGGATGGGTTTGGGTTGTGACAACACATGAGGTAGAAACTGTTGTCAGATCACTAGGGTAATTTGAGTCAAAGCCTGAGCAACTGATATTTGAGGCATAAGCACAAATCTAGAGGGTCCAAAAGGTGAAGCAATAGGCACTACAATCACTTCACAATAGACACGAATTTGTGCCATTAATAGCTTGATGAAAACCTCAATATTCTGAAAATCATACATCAATTATCTTTCAAAGTCATACTTATTCTCTAGGATTTTGTCCAAAAGCAGAGTTAATTCTTTCAAATTCTTTACCTGATCTATAAAATATCTAGTCCCTGGAGACAAAGTCATTTTCACTATTAAATACTTAAAGAGACTAGTCAACTGAAGAATTGTAATGATCTTTTTGAAATAGTATTCCACCTTTTCTATGATCTAATCTTTGCCAGTCTCAACACTCTTGGAATAGAGTCTAACCATATCATGAAAATGATCATTGTTCTTCTCAATCATTTCATTGTTTCCAAAACAAGAATCAACTAGAGCTTTAATATATTCCTTAACAACAGTTCTGACTTCCTCAATGTCCAAAGTATAAGAAGTCTAACCAGATGCAGATGGAATATTAGTTAAAGAGTAGGTTTTATTCTTCCATGATTTAAGAACAATCCCCATACAACCATTGTATTCTAAGTTCAATGTATTTATTCACGAAGAAAGCCCAGTAATTTATTTTTTGTAACATTTATGTGCGTGGAAAAATTGTCTCATCAATGGTAATTACGTTTGGTTTAATCTCCTCTATAACTTTCATTCAAACATTGGCTGCATCAGCCTCACTTATACCAAAATTGTGACTTTAAATAGAATCTTCTTTCCAAGACTGGCTTATTTCAACTGTTGATGATCTCATAGAGTGTAATTCTTCAGTCAGCTCAGTGTTTTCTCTTCTAGCTATTTGAATCCCTTGGGCCATCTGAGAATGAACAGATATACTTACGGCTGAACAATATTCTTCTTTAGAATTTTAAAAATATTCTTTAGAGACATAGTTACTAGGAATGGATTCACCACTGATTCCCTAGACACAGTTAAAAAAACATCATCATCTTAGTATTCATAATCTAATCCCAGTGTTATATATCTAGGATCCCTTTCCCATTAAACCATTATATCATCATGTACAGGATTGAGAGTGTCAAGATTTATTCATCCATGTTGATTCTCTTCATCATCTTGATCATCCAATTCTTGATTATCCCCCTCAATATGATATATCTTCACTATTTACTCTTATTTAGCATGAGTTCTACTTCTTTCATAAACTAATTAATGTAAAGGAATTTCTTGAGCTTCCACTTTCACAAAAACTTCCACATTTCCTTTTACTTGAAAAAAAACTTCAAGAGGTTGTTCAAATAATTCTTCATCCACATATTCTACCATTTAAACATGTTCACATTGATAATCCATATGATGGTCATCATCACATTCACATCTTTAGTAAACATCATTTCCAAATACATTCCCTTCAATTCCATTTCTACCACCATCTTTCTCACCTTCTTTCACTTCACTAACACTTATATATTCAACATCTTCAATTTATTATTCCTAATCAGAGCCATTGGATCTAGTTGTTATTCTATGATGCCTCAGAACTTTGGGTCATCATCTCTATTTTTTTCATGTGTGGGCTCATCAGGGGTTAGGGAATGTGGATGAATAGGTGGTCCGAAAATAAAAACTTTTGTGAGGTTTAGTGGTTTCAAGATGAATACTATATTAAATATGTGACCACTAATATCAAAAATAAGTGGTAGCTCTTCTTATTATTCTGAAGAGTAAACAACTTCTTCATTTGGTCCCAGTCCAAGATTAGCCATATTCATAGGCCTAGTTGGATAGACCACAAGATTGAACATATCATAAAACTTATCTTCATTTCCACCCATTCCCTCTACTACGGATTCTAGTATATTACCACCCTCTTACAAATCTATTTTGTGATGCAGATCCCACTAAACTAAGAATCATCTTCTTCTCCCTCATTATCACAACCTTTCTCTTTTATCATATGTTAGGTCATCCTTGGATAAAATAATGAAATTGGTTTTAAGGAAGGATTTATCATTTCATTGATATGCAAAACAAAGTATCTAAAAATATTTACCATGACCCATTTTGTTGGAAGATAAACCATTTAGACACCTTGATACACTAGTGAGGAAAAGTACCCTTTCTTGGGATAGATCATATGATGAATAAACTTAACAAGATTCTATATTATCCACTTAACTTTTTAGTAATGGGTCTTCTGCGATCAACATTATTAGTAAGCTCCTTATGTGCTATCTCAAAGAAGAACATATCAATATCTAGTGGAAAGGTACCTTGATAATCATCAAATACACCTATATGAGGGACCTTAATATAGTTAACCAATTTTCTTGATGAGAAATAGATTCCCCTTCCTCTCACTAAGGAATTGATCTCGGAAATATTAGTTCCTTCCACCAGGAACTCCCTATTCATGTAATATTCATGAACAAGATTCGATTAAAGGGGCTTTCATTATTTGAGGACCACTCAATCGATCTATGGTCTTGTAGAAAATTGAGCCTCAACGACACGATTTCCAATATCCATTCCATAAGAATTCCCTTTTGGAGTTACTACATGGTTCTCTTGAGTAGGATTTTCGTGTCTAGAATATTTTCTCAATTCAGCATTCAGTTTCATAGTAGCACGAGAATCCCCATAATAAAGTTCTCACTTCACACACTCCATTACAATTTTATGGTCCGAAGGTCGTAAGGTGAATGGTAGAGGGTAGAGAGGGAAATGTTCAACCGAGTGTTGGGGTAAATAAGTAGTGAGGATCAATTAAAAATTATATAATGTAAGGCCTTCTCAATAACAAAATCACAAAATCGTTAACCAGGTTCAAAAAAATATTTGAACCATTGTAATTTTGTTAATAACATAAAATAGATAATAATAGCGAATCATCAGTGTCATCATGATATATCTTTCATAATCAATAATAGTGTCGTCTTGATACGGTTTTAGTGTTTCCACGAAACGGTATTGGCATAATAATGTATCGATGATGTCATGAAAACTGTGCCTCCATGACATAGTGTCGATGATGACATAAAAACTATGTTTTCATGACATCACTCTAGTGTCGGCATGACAACTATGTACACATGACATAACATTGGTGTTAGCATGAAAACTGTGTTGGCATGGCATAAAGCCTGTGTCAGCATGACAACTATGTTGGTATGACAATGTTATCAATGTTGGCATGACACTGTCAGCTTTATATTGTTAGTGTCAGTATGAAATTATATGCTTGTATATTCTGGTGTCGGTATTATAACATCATTAAAAAAATAACAATGGAATAAAAAAAATAAGGTATTTAAGATTGATCATTCCAAACAGATGTCTGATGTAGTTAATTCTTTCAGAATTCAATGGCTCAGTGAAAATGTCAGTATGTTGATGTTCAGTTCCAATGTACAGTTAAGTTATATCATAATTTTTATAATGGTATCTCAAAAATTGATTCGTTACATCAATTTGTTATTTATTAGAATATGAAACATGGTTTTTATAAATATTTAATGCACTTATGTTATCACAATTTATAAGGACATGTTTGAATTGATATCCTAAATCTTGTAATGTGTGTTTCATATAATTGTTTTTTCATAGCTACTACAAGAACCTATGTTTTCTGCTTTGGCTGTAGATAATAAAACAAAATTTTGGTTCTTAATAAACAATGAAACTAGAGACTTTCCATAAAAGTGACATGTTTTATAGGTTATTTTTCAATGTAACATACAACCACCAAAATAGGCATCTGAATAACTCACTAAATAAAATGGTTTCCATCTAGGATAGAATCATCCTTGGTTGGTAGTGTGTTTGAGGTATTTAAAAATCCTTTTAACAGTAAGAAGATGATATTCTGTAGGGTAATATTTAAAACATGCACACAATCATTCACTAAACATAATATCAGGCCAAAAAGAAGTTTAGTAAACTAAACATCCATTCATTCCTCTGTAAGTGGTTTGATCAATAGATTTACCATATTCATCATGGTCCAACATACAAGTGGTACTAATTAGAGTGTCACAAATCTTATTTCTTTAAAGTCCAATTTATTTTAAAATTTATCTAGTTTATTTACATTGATTCAAAACAATACCCTTTTTATTGTGAAATATTAGAAATCCAATAATGAATTTGAGTTCACCCATTAAACTCTTTTAAAATAAATTTTGCATCATATTTGAAAATCAACACATAAATTAATTTTAGAAGATTAGAAAATAATATCATCAACATACATTTGTACAATTAAAACATATTTGGAGATTATTTTTATAAAGAGAGTAGGATCAACTATAACTTTTTTAAATCTTTTTGAAATATGAAAAGTATAGAATGTATCATACCAGGTTCTTAGAGCTTTCATTAAACTATATAGAGATTTTTTTAATATAGAACATTATTTGGAAAATAATTGTTTATAAATCCAGGGGTTGTTCAACAAAATCATCCTAAACTATATAACCATTTCTGAATACACTATTGACATCCATTTCATAATGTTTGAAATCTAGACGTGCAGCATAGGCATGCCTAATTCAAATGGCCTCATGTCTAGGTATTGGAACAAAAGTTTCCTCATAGCAAGTTCCTACTTCTTGACTATAACCATGTGCAACCAATGTAGATTTGTTTCTTACTATGTTACCATATTCATCAACTTTATTCATAAACACCCATTTGGTTCCTATAGTTATGGTGGTTTTGGATCTATCTACAAGTTTTGAGACTTTGTATATTTCCAACTGATTTAAATCTTCTTGCATTCCATGAACTATAATTCATAATTGAAAACATAATTGATGTTATTCAGTTCTATCTATGACAGAAAAGCTTGTTGTTCGACCTTATTTCTTAGAAAATATCTTGTATATGTTTATTTGATTAGATAACTAAAAATATGATCTAATGAATGGTTATTCAGAGTTCTGATAGGTCTAGAAATCGAAGGGCTAGTCACATCAGGTTCATCAACAAGTTAATGTTAATTATGACTAGAATCTAGTGAATTTCCAGAACATAATGTTTTAACCAATTAATTCACATGATAGTCAGAATATATAGTATTGAAATCTAGGTTTGACATATCATTATCAATATTATATAGAGAGGTCTTTAGCTCATGTGGATCTATCTCATCAAACATGACATTTACAAATACATCTGCTCATTCTAATATCTTTTTGAAAACACTATAGGATTCACTAGAAATTGAATATCCTAGAGAAATTCCATCATTATCCATGGTGAAATTTTTTCCGAGATTATCCTTAGTGTTAAAAATATATACATTTTTACCAATGATCTGTAGTATTTAACCTTGAGATTAAAATTATTTCACAACTCCAATGGAGGTATTTTAAGGATTGGTGTAATCAAGACATTATTGATTTTATAGAATTTTGTATTAACAAATTCTTCCCAGAAGAATATAGGTAGGGCACACACACAAAGCATTGTTTGAGATATTTATTGAAATGGTCTATTTCTTCATTCTATAACATCGTTTTGCAGGGGGAGTCCAAGGATGGGAGTTGTTTTGAATGTAGCCATTTTGTGAGGAAAAGGATTAGAAATCTTGTTTTTCATACTCACAGGCATAGTCACTTTATATATTTTTAATTCTAAGACAACTATGATTTTCTACATTCCAATCATACTTGGTGAAATTTGAGGCAATTTCACTTTTGAGAGCCAAGGAGATGGTCCAAGTATATCAGGACTTTTCATCTAAAAGAACATATACATAATTCATCCCACATAGACTAGAAACTCTTGAAGGTCCAAATAAATCCATTTCATCCAACTCAAGAGGTTGAGAAGTTGAAAAATCATTCTTTTGTTAAAAATTGATTTTTTGTTGTTAAACATTTTTACAAGGATTAAATACATAATTCTGAAACTTTGTTCGGGGTGTGCTTACATTCATTTAGTAGACTCTATTACTGTTGCCCCACATTCTCGCTTTCCAATGTTAGGTGAAATTCATTGCTTGTTCAGGAATGTTTGCTTCTTGATCGAAATGGGGTGATGGGATATCAGTTTCTCCTTTCGTGGATCCCTCCTTGAAACTCGTTACCTAGTCTGAGTGTCCCTCATAGATTTGAGTCATGGTGCATGAATCTCGTTCCAAGTGTCATATCTTTTTGGACACCAATTAATTACGCTACATCTGTCAGGACATTCCATAGCTTCATAATAGGGAAAACACCATTAGTCGGAGAAGATGAGAGTATCTGGTGTGTATGGGAATTTATGGATGAGTGGAAATTTGGGGACCGGTATTAATCCTCATAAGAGGTCATCTCAAGGGTTTATAACCTGCGTAATCCCATGTCAGTTGCAAGGTATCACATCCCAGAGGCATGTATCAGAGGTTTTTCTCATCTTACCATGTTTATCATGGGGTATGTCGTGAGTTTAACATCATGTAGTTATTGTTAAACTGAAGGCGTGCCTTCTGAGGTTTTCCTCTGGAATCTGATGCCCAACCTGAGGTAGTCCATGAGTTTAACGTCTTGTAGAGAACAAATGAGAATGATTAGAACATCTCATAGAGATATATCATATTGGTACATCCCTAGGAGGGAATATGTGGAAGTTTTGGAATATGGATGTATTAGAACACATGATGAGGATAGATCTATGGTGGTGTTTTCTAGAGGAATGAAATCACAACATGAAAGATGATTTGGACACCACTGAGGTCACATTCAAAATATTGCAGACCAGAATGTGGAATAATGGATGGATAGGTCCGAATTTTTAATGAGAACAGACCCAGGGTGGTCTGTCCTATAACTGGAATATGTCATACCATGATGGCTGGTCTGGACACTACTGAGGGTGGATCATATAGAGCGCACCCCAAAATGTGGGACACCATGGTTTACTATTGGATGGTATTGAACCCTATGGTGTCTTCATTCGTACCCTATGTAGATGATAGGGATCACAACCCATGTCGTTTTAAGGGGTGATGAATCATGGTGCACATAAAAGACAACAACCCGAATATATGGTGAGGTATACACTTAGATAGAGGCCTTTTTCTAGAGGGAAACTATTGTATGAATGATTATTGATTATTCGGTGTTTATCTGTGGTTAATGCCCCGAGGGAATGGTGTTATCCCATCGGGATGTGGCAGATTGGGTATGAATAAAGATGTATGATAGAGAATTGAAGTAAGTGGATGTATAATGATATGGAACTGATGTGAGTATGATAGTAATGTTGAGATTGAGTCTCAGAGAGGCTTCCTACGTATCCCTAGGGTAGGGAATCAATGTTCATGTTGTTTAGTTGGGTGATCGGAAACCTCAGAGGTGTCCCATGAGAATGGACGTATGGATGGGATCAGAAGGAAGTGGATCCTTTGGGTTGGGGGAATGACCTTCCAGAAATTCATAGGCTCATGGGATAGATAAGGATGAGGTGTGGGTAATGTTCCTGAACCAAAGGGAGGTTACGTAAGTATCCCCATGGTAGGGAATCAAAGTTCACGTAGTTCAGGATGGGGGTATAGAATCTGGGTGTATGCATATGACAATGACATAACTATGTACTGAGGCTTACACATGGTTAGTATCCTAAGATTGTATGACGCTCAAGGGGGCGGGCCATAGTTGTGGGTCCCACATAGGGGACACCAAAGATTACCAATATTTGTGGTTGCACATCAGGGAGGATTTCTAAGTAGCCTGCCCAGGATATAGGGATAAAA
Organism: Viscum album; assembly: GCA_963277665.1. NCBI lineage: Eukaryota > Viridiplantae > Streptophyta > Magnoliopsida > Santalales > Viscaceae > Viscum > Viscum album. The sequence goes on from OY728155.1 coordinate 734,948,200, forward strand.
CACATATACTTCATCTTAAGATGGCATAACATCGAGGTGGGATGTCAACGACTTAGCGCGGGTCAAGGATTCAATGTCTTACTTTTTTTAGGGGTTCCAAAGGCTTACCGTTAGTTATGGTTCCACCATCATACCGTTTATTGGGGATACAATAACTTACAACTAGTTAGGATTCAAAGGCTTACTACTGTTTGGGATATAATGGCTTACCACTGGTTGGGATACAATGGCTTACCACTGGTTGGGATTGAACCTCAGGATGACTTCCTATATACCCTACCTAGGAGACAGGGATCCAACACACACTGTTACAATGTATACAATTTTTCATCCTGTTGGAAAAAAAGGGGGCATACAATTTAATGAAATACAAGACAGGTGAACCAATATGAATTTTTCATGACTGATTGGTGTTGGGCTTGAACCTTTTGGAGGCTTCTTATATACCCTTACTAGGAGACAAGGATCAAAGTCATTGTATTTTAGTATGACTTATACAGCTTAACAACATGTTGGATGAAGGTGAATAGATGTGAAGGGTTTAGGAAAAGTAGGTGTTGGTTTTGAACCTTAGGGAGGCTTCCTACATTTCCTATTTAGGAGAAAAGGATCAAATTTTATGTAAGTCAGAATAGAGGATACAGTATTACGTCATGCAGGATGAAGGTTAACCAATGTGAAGTGGTCGGGACTAGTGAGTAATGGGATTGAACCTCATAGAGTCTTCTTACATACCCTGTCCTAGGGATTAGGATCAAATCCCATGTAATTTGGAATGTGGGCTTGGAACATACACTCTAAGGCAGCCCATAAAGGATTTCATTGTCAATTTTTACTCCTAGACCATGTGAGTCATGCTGAGTGTGAGAAATAAGAGTCAACAATTGACCTGGAGAATGTGGTGAAAAGGTGAGGTCATGAAGGTTATTGAATGGGTATTACACATGTATGTTTCACAAGTTCCGCTAAGGAGTGGAAATGGTGGATGTGGCTTAGGCATGGAATCTTCCAGGTGCTAATAAGGAGCAACAATGGTGGATGGGGATTACAAATGGAAGCTGCCTAGGTGCCTCCATTGAGTGACAATGGATGGGGCTAACGAATGGAAGCTTCCTGGGTGCCTCTAAAGAGTGGAAATGGATGGGGTATATGCATGGAAGCTTCACAGGTACCACCAAAGAGGAGAAATGGTGGATAGGTCTTATGCATGGAATCTACCATAGTGCTACTAGGGTGCTGTAATGCATGGGGATAATTCATTGCTATTTCCTGGGTGCCCTGAAGGAGCGACAATAGATGGGGATTATGCATAGAAGCTACTAGGGTGCCGCTATGGAGATGCAATAATGGTTGGGGCTCATGCATGGAAGCTTCCCATAATGTCTTCCTAATGCCTAGCCATGAGGGAATCCCAACTCGCTGGTGGGTTGAAGCATATGATTGAGTATACACCATTGAAACTATGCAGAAGTGTGATATCACCAAGGGAATTATAATGAGTCTGAACAAAAGGAGATGAAAAGTGTGAATCACTATACCAAAATTTGGATCACAATGTGGGCAGAATAATGAAGGGAGATAACTATTAAACATATTCGAATCATAGTGTCCACATTGCGTTAGACTGATATGGAAACAAACATGCTTCTGTAGAGCGTTTATAGTATTTTAAACATGGGTTCAAACTTGATGTGTCATCCAAATCCTTCAGTGGCATTGTCCTATGATGGCAGGTGAGATGAGACGGTATAGGAACAAGCTGTTAGGGGGTCCCTTCAAACATGAAATAGGATGATGATCCGAATGAATTACACATGAAGCATGAGGTGGAGTGATTGAATGTTTCAATAGATTCCAACTCTCTTGAAATTACTCCAATTTAATCATGGCATGTGGAATATTATGCTTTACAGATAAGGAATTTCTTATTTTGGACAAGTGGAACCCTATTATTGAATGATATGGAATAATATATTTCAAAGTCATATAGTTAGGACTATTGGAATATTATTCATTCTTCATAAGGAATCTCTTGATAAGAGCAAGAGGCATCCAATGTTTTTCAGATATGGTATACAATAGTTTAAATTCATATAGATAGGACTATTGGCATCGTATGCTATCCTCATAAGGAATCTCTTGTTTGGAGCAAGTGGCATCCTATGTTTGTCACATAGGGTTTACATCAATTTAAAGTCATATAGAGATTACTGTTGGCATCTTATGCTACGATTATAAGGCATTTCTTTTTGGGATCAATAGGCATCCTATTTTTGTCACATAGGGTTTACTAAACATTAATTTCAAATAGATAGAACTATTATCATCTTATGCATGGAACATAGGACCTCTCTTTTTTGGAGTAAGAGGAATCATATGATTTTCCCATAGGGTTTCGTACAGTTTAAAGACATGTAGAAAGGACTGCTAGCATCTTATGCTAGACACATAAGGCATCTAATTATTAGATAAAGAGGCATCCTATATTTGTTATATAGGGTGTACTATAGTTTAAAGTCATTTAGATAATACTATTGGAATCTTAAGTAGCGCTCATAAGGCATATCTTGTTTGGAGAAAGATTCATCATATTAATAAATGATAGAGAAATAATATAGTATCTAATCATGTAGAGAGGACTGTAGGATTCTTATGTTTGAGGCATAAGGCATATCTTGTTTTGATCAAGAGTCATCCTATATTTATTCAATAAGGAGTACTAAAGTTGAGAGTCATGTAGAGAAGACTATTATGCATAAGGTGCCTAATAATGGCTGGTGTTGAGACTTACGTAAGAGTGTCCCATTCAGGATCAACCTAGTATAGATGTTAAGGGATGTGGTTCTGATGAGTTTCTTGAGGAATTATTTGACTCACGGTACTTGGGGAATTGATGATGAGAATCTCAACTCACAACATTAGAAAGGAACCAAGAAGAATATGTCGGCTGAAGGTGTTTTATGGTGTATAGAGAAGTATCTCAAATCATGGTATTCCATTGGTGAAAGGTTGGAGCGCATAAGGGCGCAATGGAAAATGCCAACATCCCATCCCAAAAGGATCGTGGTGAAGCATAGGTGCACACAAGATTAGAAACCTTAGCACTATTGCGCACAATATTGATGACTTTCTAGAAAGATAGGAAGTCTAGCGTGCAAGATTGATTATTTTTCGTGAATCAATAGAATCTTATGTGCAGGATGAAAATATTACTTGCACATGACTTAGGAAGAAAATAGTTCATGCGAGGATCAACCCACTATGGGCCCACATGAAGATGGACCCGTATAGGACCTGTCATGAAAGATCTCCCATTGAGGTTTCCATTCTTCCATGTAGGCGTGGAAGACGCGGTCTTACGTGCAGTAGAGCAGCATTCGACCCTTTTAGACAAACACCGAGGAGAGGTGGGTGCACTTGTATTTGTATGGGAAATGTTTGGAGATAACACATAAGATTCCTAGAATAGAAGAGACATTCCACATATCCTGCGGTGGGTACACGTGCAAAGGGGAGTTTGATGTTGCATTGGGCACATAATAATCCTGTACATAGGTTCCAATCTTGCACTCACATCTCAAAACATGTGCTCACCTTCCTTATATTTTTTGTGTGTGGAATGGGTAGAATATGCCCTCTAATTGGGTGTGTAAATGATTTTAATGACAGGTTTCATGGAAAATATCCATTATTTTGCACAATATTTCAATTTTTTCGCCCAAAACAACAATTTTCCCCAAAATCGAAATGGATGTCCATTTTTAGCAGTCTAACTTCAAATGGCCATAAAATCTAATTTGTGACTCTGTTCAGGATCCACAAACAGTCTAATCAATGCTTGTGAAATGAGATATTCTCCGGGATAATGGATGGAAGTATTCAGTTTAATTACATGGATGTGGTTTCTGATTCCAAAAAAATAATCTCATTTGGAAACTCTAGTTTATGTAGATCCTTTACTGACCATTTTTTATAAGATTTATATGTGAGTTTACATTGAAGTGTCCTGATATCTTAATTAAATTCAATGTTTCTTTATGAAAGGTACTCAAGCAAGAAATATTCTGTGAAATTCATGAATTTATGTTAACAAAATCTACATTTTCATTTCTAAGAGAAAAAAACACTATATTTAATTTTGATCTAAAAAACATTTAGGCATCCTTTTAAAATTTAATATTACACGCATCATCACATAACTCGGAGAAAATAAGTACATTTTATTTTAATCTATTAAAAAAATTACATGAGAAATTAAATCTGAGTTAAAGTTACCAATCTGGTCGAGGAAATATATTTTTCTTTTAGCGTTGTCACCGAAGGTGACATTCCCACCATCAATCTATATAATGTTCTTGAATAACGTGTAATCTCTTATCTTTTATCTTGAACATAATTATTCCATGTACTATTATCTTTTATTCGATGTCTCTAATAATTTTTCATATAAATCAGATTAGATAAGAAAATATATTAGTTAAAATATTTGTCAGGGTTCAATGACATTTGTAATATTAGTTTTCGTAACGCAAATTTTCATTACGGTGATTCAATAATAGTATGTCATGTATTTGAAAAATAAATGTTGTTTATTATTGAAAAATGTGATATAATAGAAAATGTTTCATAACTAGAACTTGCAGAATTTTTTTTAACTAATCATAAAACTAGATTTTCAAGATTTTGAAAGAAATAATTTTTGTTCATATTACTCATTCGTGGTTGGTATCTTATTCTCGTAGTATAAATCGAAGCTCATTTTTTATGAATCATTGGAACTATGATTTATTGTCCACAGGTAAATATCTCAAGACCCCTTTTCAATTTCTCATATTATAGTTTATATTCATTGATTTCCTTATTCAGCTAGAAATTTTTATCTCTTTCTACAGCGAGATCATATTTAATATTGGTAGTGAAAGCATGATGTTTCTATACAGATTTATATTTATCTTTTAATTCACAAAAATTTCCTTATATAATTTTTCAATATTCAATCATTTCCTCATTTGACATATTTTCACAATAACTTTCATCTATATAATAATTGGAGTTATATTTAGGGGAATTTTAGCGTCACCTTAGATATGTTTTTTATAAAACACATATTTTCTTTATCATACTTTTCATGAGAGGATTCTGAGTCACTTGGTTTGTCCTCAAAATCACTTCAAGTTTCCTTTAAGTAATTTTTATACTTTTTTCATTATCATCGTAATTCTTCTTTTACATCATCTTGAGATAATCAACCATTACATGTACCTTTCTCTTACATTCATAACAGATTATTTCACTAGAAGTATAACCTTTCATCCAATCCTTTTCCCAATTCCCCTTGTGATCATACAAACCATATTAGTTGGCCATTCTAATTAATTTTTTTATATCTATAATTTTTTTTAAATCTTATAGGTATTTGATCCATCTATTCATCACTGTCTACTGGTAAATTTTCATCTCTTGAACATTTAGTTTCATCTTCAAAATTTTCTTTCCTCTTAGAGGAAATAAATTTGAATGGAATATTTTTTCATTTTGGTCCATCATCAAATTGTTTATCAACTTTTAGTTCTTTCTCACACAACATCAAAACTCCTATCATATATTTTATTAATTACTAGTTGATTTCAATGGATTATTTGATTGATACAGAAGTTCCTCTTTATCTATCTGATATGAATCTGAGTATTCTCATAAGTTGACCCTTGGCTATTACATCCCTACCCATAGAGATCATATTATTCATAATTTCATTAAATAATATATATAAGTTAGAAATAGGATCCCCATACATCCTTATAAATTTTTCATAATTAATATTATATCTATTAATTATAATTTCTTAAACTCTAGAGGTTCCTTCATGTGAAACAGATTACGTGTGCCAAATTTTAGGGGCTATTTTACATCTATAAATTCTATTAAACTATTTACCACTAAAAGATAAGTTTAGGGAATTCATGGATATGAAATTATTCTTATATGCATCCTTATTTTGGTCATCCAATGTATTTATGAAGTAGATAGAATCTTATATTCATCTATAATTGATGACCAAATTTCAAAACTCATACATTCTTAGTAAATTTTCATTTTAATTTTCTATTGCGCATAATTTTATCTATTAAACAGTTGAGGGTTGTTGGTAGTGACACCATAAAATATATAATCCATGATAATAAAATACAATTTTAAGGAACTTTAAATTTTGATCAAATAAAAATTCAATGATCTTTAAATTACAATTAAAATCAGAGTATAAAAATATTTTAAAATAGGTTTAAAATACATAAAATTGGAAATTGAAAACTCCCTTTGATAAAAATGATGGTTAGAGTAGGACACGCAATGTAGTAAAATTATTATAGCTTTATATTTCAAATAGTTAATCTCAAGATTGATTAATTCACAGTTAAAACAATTTTATATATTAATACAACATTTGAAACGACTCTAATAAATAAAAATCATTATAACAACTATCCAAGACTGACTATAAATATATAAATTTTTTTTCAAAAAAATGAATTAAAATATACATATACTAAATTGAAAACACATCATATATAAAACAAGAGGTTATGTCTCAATCAGTTACATAGTCCTCTCCACTTTGTGGTTACCTAACACAATGAAATGTACATAAATAAATATTTTGATACACACCCTGGATTAGGGTTAAAAAAAATAGTACACATACTTTCTAGGTCATAATACCTCTACCATAGTTCTACGTGGGAACAAAAAGAACCAGGTCACACATGAACTATTCCACTATTCTTCATGACAAAAACAACCAGGTCCCACTGGACCTCTTCCATAGTTCTTTGTGGGATGAAAAAAATAAAATAGAAATTTGTTTGAGAATGTCTATTATCCTCCAATTTATTGTAGGATACAATGTTTGTTTTTTAGTATAGACATACACACTTATATAATGTTTAGAAAAAATATTAAAAAATATAGAAGAATATATTTGGAATGGGTTAGAGATTATTTGAGAGTTATTAAATGTGGTTTGTGACAATCTGATGTATCAGAGTTGAAGATCGAGTCCTCTTCTGGAAGAAGACACTTAAAAAAAATTATTGTGGAGCACTATTTTCTGTATTGAAGGAGGGTGATATGTTCTTCTCCTTCGATTTAGTTGGATGATTCTAAAAATATGGAACTATAATGAACAAAAGGTCTTTAGTTCACAACAAGAAGTAATAAAGAATTATTCATGTGTTCTTCCTTTCTGTATGATGCTCTAGGGGGTCTACATGTATGTTCTTGTGTATATGTGTCTCTACGTCTGTGTGTATTTCATGCACTCTTCTTTGTACAAATATTCTTGTAGCCCAAAAATGTGCATGTTTAAGGTAGATACAGTACCTTGTATTTAGGACATCCTAATTTAAGGTGTCTAAAAAAGGAAATAAATTAATCAGCCACATTAAAAATCTCAAAATATTACCGTTATAAATTATTTAAAATGAATGAAATTTTAAATATTCTATCAATGAGAGCTTAGTGGGTATCTATTTCTGTAGGTGAATCATTCGATTGGTGTGTCATTTTTTATTTCATTCCATGCATCAGTGACTCATTAGATCAATGAATCATTTTATATTTTGTTGAGTCCTTTTTTGGTAGTTCCATGCATCTGTATCTCATTCAAAATGAAGGTAGGTCATCTATATCAGTATGTCATTTATATTGATAGCTCATCTGCATGGGTAAGACATTTACATCAGTTGGCCATCTACATAAGTCAGAAATTTTCATCAGCAGGTCATCTATGCCAGTATGTCATATTCATTTGTAGGTCATCTCCATCAGTAGGTCATTTACATAGATAGGTTATCTGTATCGGGCAGTTAGTTGAAATGTCAGTATCTCATCTCTTCTTTCGGTGTTAGTATGTTATACTTAGAAAATATTTTTGTTTGGAATGTCATACAACATATATATTAACAGAATGTACTAAATTTATATGAGATCATACATAAACATAATTTCATATATGGGAACTTAAATAATCATGATTGAAATGTATAGATATGATTAATAGGAATTTACATGATTAATTGTTATTAAACATATTAATAATAGAGATAGTGGACAATAGTCTCATATGGGCCAACATCTTGAATTAGAGATAATGTAAAATAATTATCTTAATTTGGATTACTCTAAGATTATCATTTCTAGTTATTATTATTCTTTTAATTATATGAAAATATTTTATACATGTTAAAGATTCAATTTTATATAGAATTTTTTTATTAAGAAAAACATTGAATTGATTGACACATACATAGAACCTTTTATTTTTTTTAATTATAAGTGTCAAAATATATCTATGTATTAACAACTCATTCTTATTTTATCTCTCCCAAAACCAAAATAGATTTAACTCACACAAGGTCTTATATATTAAATTACTCATAAAATGACTCATATATTGAAAAAACACATATATATATATATTTGACTTCATAGGAAATTAGTATATTACCATTTGAGTAGCTTATGAATTCCCTTCATAAGATTTTTATCATCTCATGAGAAAACTATTATCATACAAAAAAAATTATATCTAAGGAAAAAATATATTTTTCAATGTTTTTCCATTAAAGAAACAATTTTATCTAATGAAAATAATTTCCATCCTATAAAACTATAAATTATGAAAATAATTTTAAAAATTATTATTAATTTGTATATATCATTTTTAATTTTTCACTAATTAGATTCTAACATTATTTATTTGAGATATAAATTATAATCTTCAATGTTTTTAATTTGATTAATGTTAATGTTTTATTTTTTATCGTTACATAATATTTTATAAATATAATTAAATAAATATTTCTAAAGGATACTTAATCATGATATTCATAGGATTATACAATATAGTTTGAATATATTTTCATCAAAAATTATTATAGGGATTTTGATTCAAATTATTGGACATCATTAACGTAGTTTTTTATTTCAATGATTATTTATTAAAAGCGATTATATATATTTTCTAATAATTATAAGTATTGATATTCATGGATTATTTTTTAGTAAAAATAATTTTAATAATTTTAATTTATTACTTCTATTATAGAGGTTATGAAGTTATTACAGAGTCTTATTGAAAAATAATTTAAAAGCATAGTAGATGTAATGATATATCAATTCCTAGAGTATAACATGAATGATAAACATGAATGAACATTCTAATATTTCTTCAAAAAAGAATCAATAGTTTCTATTTATTTTAATGATTAACTAAACATTTCATTAATTATAACTTTCAGAGATATACTATTCAATTTCCCATGGATTAGTTGATACTCTATTAATGTTCTACATCATCTGTTGAAATTAGTTTATCAATCCACTATATATGATTAATTTTTATCTTCATTATATGATCATAAATAATAAATTATTTTATTGTTTTCATTAAAATAGAATATTTTATAGTAGGATATGCATTAAAAAAATTATAGTGCAATAATTGGATTTTAACTCCCCTTCAAATGTTAGATGGAAATCAAAAATTTTCCTCTAATAGAAATAACATCTTCTAATAAGATTTTGATTACAAATTAAATGTTTTTAGTGTATGTAATACCTCATAATGAGTACATTTTTACCAATCCTATGAGAAAATTGATTTAAAATACTATAAAAAATAAAATATGTAGTTTATTTATTCTTTTACTACTCAATCATGTGTGTGTTTACACTAAACTTATATTGTAACACCCCGAGATTTTATGAAAAATATTCTTTTTAATTTCATTAATGTCTTGTGTTGTCCGCTACACCAAAAAGAGCTTGCACAACATGCATCATTGACTTGGCTTTCATTACACACAATCACGACCTTCCTCGATAGCGTGTGTAGTACGCAATACCGAGTTTTCACTAAACAACGATATGCTATTAAAATATTATTAAAACTAGACGTTATGAATAGTAATAACCACATTTTAAAATTTTATAAATTTTATATCTCAAAATAGACTTCATTTTTGGCTTCGGAGTATCGAATTTAGCCTAAGGTGAAATTTTGGTACTTTTCGGATAACATTCATATTCTGATGAATAGTGAAAATTACTAAATTTTAATTAAAAACAAAATTTTTAATCGATATAATTAATAGTGAAAAATTATTAATTTGAGTGGTTTTAAAGTATATTTAGGATATATTTTTACAATTTAATACAATGTTGGTCATTGGATGTAATTTCACATTTAAACCAGTTATAAACAAGTGTCAATCTTTTGATGGTTATTATCTCTTAAAGACACGCTATTTGTTTTGACGACGGGAATTAATTTTTAAATTAGTTAATGTAACTGATATGTTTTGACTTTGATGAAATAGACATCATTTTTGAATTCATAATATCAAATATAGCTTAGGCCTAATTTTTGGTATTTTTCTGGAAACATTCATTTTTTGATGAATAGTGAAACCACTAAGTGGTAGTTTAAAAAAAACTGAATTTTTCATAAAATATAATTTTACCGCTTCTGTGAGTGGAATTTAAAAAATCCAAGAGACATGGTTAATATCAAGGACTAAAATGTGGTTCAATGAGATGAAAATAATTTTTGGTGAATAGTAACTTTTTACTTTTTTACCACGTTTAAAAGTAAATAGGGTAATTAAGGGTAAAAGTGTTATTATTATTACCCTAACACATGTTCTAATTCTATTGGATAAGTGTAATTCGACCGAAAACAACCTTTTGAATAAAATATGACCATTTAGACCCACTTGGATTAGATTAGGACATTAATTATCAATTTATTTACGGAAGGGTTAAGATAGTTAAAATCAAAGTTTAATAACTAAATCATTTTCAATATTGGGTTTTACATAAGATAAATTAGACTATAAATATTAATTAGAAATATAAAACTATTTCCAACATAATGGTATTTTATTTGTAATTTTTAGACTTAAAATAATTTAATTTATTTATGATACAATGATTATTCAATAATTATCCTATTAATGAAATATTGACATAATTGATGTTATAAATACCCAAATAAATGTAATTTTTAGACTTTTTATGAATTCCAATAATTTTTTATGTTAATAGGACATGTTATTATTGATTTAATTAATTTTTTTCAAACTAATAATTCTGTTATGATTTTCACAAAAATCAATTACCAAATAGTGTCAAAATTGACATAAAATAGTTTTTAAAGAAATATTATATTATAACTTGTTATTATATTCCTAAAAATCTATGGTTCGGCCAAGATACTTATATCATGATAGGTGTATCGTTAATGGACCACTTGGGGGTCACGTGGATGTATATGGTAGGTTTATTAACTATATAATATAAAAATACAAAGTGACATGGTAAATGTCAATCTAATTAACTAAGAGTTAAAACTAAAAGATAAGGTTAGTATAATGACCTAAACTTGTATAAATTCTATTGTATGAGAGGTTTTCGACCCATCCACACCTTAGCGTATAAATAAATCAATTTAGAGCTATTTGAAACCGAATTTGGCTTTATAATGAAATAATATTTTTAGTTATTCCAAAGGTGCCCCTCTCCTCCCTTATAAAAGGGCACCTCCTCCCCCTCTTCCTCACACCACATTGAGCCTTCAAGCTCGGCCTACCCCTTCCAAATTATATTCTCCACTTCCCTAGAAACAACCTAGAGGTCCTGGTCTTCTTCAAAGACCAATTTTAGTTCCCTAAGAAGAGGACTCAAAGAGGCGTTTCAAAGAAGAGGTAATGTCCGTTACCGATTCTTTTAACTTTATTTCTTCTTCCACTTCTTCTTATTAGGTTGTCTCATTATGAATTAATAACATTAGTATCATTCATATACTTATATGTTATTATAAGTATGAAACAACCCTATTTCACCATTTATCCATCCTACGGAAAACGAAATCACCGCGCATACGTACGTACGGAATACCGTCTCCACACCGTGGTGTAATCTATTTTCCACCACCACCTTAATTGGATGGGTATAATGGTGTAAATAATAACTATATATGATTATTTTAAAGTGATATTGATTCTGAAATAGTATACATACACTCCAATACAGTCCCACGATCATGAGAATGATATCATCGCTCGTGCGTACGTACAGACTACCGTCTCCACGATGCGATGAGATTCATTCTCCATGTTAACCATTCATGAATGATTATAAAGTATATATAATAAGTAATCATGAAATATATGAAATAATAATGATACTGTATTTATGTGTATATATATGTATGTCATCTACTTAATTCCATTCAACTCAATAAGGAAACGAAAACAACGTTCATGCGTACGTACGGCATACCGTCTCCATGAACTATGTATTTCTTTCCATTTACTAATTTATTATATATATGTATATTCTGAATATATATTATATATAAATCATTTTTTATATACTGTAATTAATTAATCATGATCTATGTAGTCATATATATAATTACAAGTCAAAACACGGACGACAAATGAAACGATTTTACCCAAAACGCTACTTTAACATGAATTTACAAAATAACGGGTAATATAAAGTCATTAGTGAATCATATATGACATAATAACAATGAATATTATTCTTAAATAAGTCAATGAAATTATTTAAATCATTATACAGGAGGTTCGGACACTTATGAAGAAAATCGGACCTACGGTAAGGGAAATATCACAATCTCATTTTTATCCGAGATTGTTTATACTTTGGTATTTACTGGGGTGTATTTTATCATCCAAATCCATGTTTCCTAAATATTTAATATTATTTCCATCCACCTACAATTTTTTAAATCCAATTTTACCCTTTGGTGAGTTTTTAGTAAAAGATAATATAAAAGGAATTTTTGTCGTGTTTCGTACGAGGTACTTTTTGACTTCTCCGACAAAAGTATGGGAAGAATTTTTTTTAACGTATAGGGCATGAATTGATTTTTAAAACATTATTTCCAAGAAGCTTCCTTTACAAGTTTTAATGTTTATTTTTAATCAACTTCTTTTAGTTTAAAATTGTATGACATGTTATGAAAGGAAAATGTTTTTGAAGTACAAAGGATATTTTCCTCAAGAATGGAGTTCAAGTGTTTTATCAAAATTATTTTCCATCTAAGATAATATAGGGTTCTGTTTCTATCGCTATTATTACATTTATTTTATTATGTTGTGATGGAATTATTTTTATGAAATCATTTATCATATATGAATTGTTTTATGATGTCATGTTGTTTAAGAATCCCATTTTTATTACATGGGTTATGCAATGATGAATGATTTATGATTTTGTGGCACACATAAGAATGGTATCATTATGAGATGGGTGGGACCTATATCTCCCTCCAATGCATTGGGTAAATATTTTATATCTCGTGAGATAGACATGGCTGGAACGGCAGGTTAAACCGGTTCAGTGAAACAGGACTGAATTGAGGAATGAACTCAGCTCAGAAATGGACTTTTTCCACTAGGATAGTCTTGGAAATGAGTCTAGACTAATAAGAAATGATTCTCCATGATTATGTGTGTACGCCAAAAAGTTTCATGTTTTAAGTTATGATTATTGGGATTACATTTCACTACTATGATTTATCCCATGTTATGATATTATGATCTCCTTTGCAGGTTAAGATTTCCAAAATGTTATGTTCTTATGAATATGATGTGATTGATATTTCTTTTTTTTACCCTTACAGAGCATTTGAGATCACCCTTTTATGTTTTCTTGTCCCTAGGATATAAAGAAAGGTTTTAGGTAAGAAAAAAAGGGAAGATCATTATGGGAGATGATGAATATCTTTCACCATGATTAGAAGATTACGTTCCGAGGTTCCAAAGACACTAAACTATTACGGTCCTTGTGTGTCTGTTTTTGTTATGTACTACGTATTCCACAAAATTAATGTAATGTCTATGTACGTCAAGCTTCGAGTCTCTACAATTGGTATCAGAGGAAAGGTTTAGTCAACTATTGGAAACTATGATGCGAAAACATTAGTGAGATCCCTAGAGTTATTTCTAAGGTATGTCTATAGATTTCCCTGAGGTTAAGTATAAGTATAGGTTATATTCCTATAATTATGGTAACGATATTAGAATTAAACCTAAGATGTTAGATATTGAAGGTAATCCTCCTTTATTGTGTTGTTTTCCATAGCTTGATTTTTGCCTCTCACACTATTATTTTAGGGTTTTAGACGATGGCTGGAACCTGAAGGAACCGTGTTGATCAATGTAATGGACAATGCAATGATTGTCCTCCTGAACAAACAAATGTTATGGGAGATGGAGTGAAAAATCTTATTGCTATACTTACACAAGCTATGAATCATTCTGGACTTCCAAATGAGCAGAGAAGGGACAATGTTCGATTGAGTCCTTCATGAGGAAATGTCCACCTTCTTTCAGTGGGTCTTCTGATCCACTTGTTATTGAACAATGGATCAGTACTACTGAAAAGATATTTTCAGTTATTCAATGTTCTGAACATGATAAAGTAATCTTAGCAGTGTATCGTTTGGAAGCTGATGCTGATCAATGGTGGAATCTTATCAAGAATACGATGCCAAGAGATGAAATTGAGTCCATGGAATGGGACGAGTTCAAGAACTTATTTTTCAATAAGTACTTCCCTCGTATTCTTCATACAAAGATGGAGAAGGTGTTTCTTTAACTAAAGCAAAATTATGATGAATCTGTTGGTATATACGAAGTGAATTTTACAAGGTTTGCAAGGTTTGCATCTGGCTTTATCATCCAACCTGAACGTAAAGTTGATCGATTCTTTAGTGGCTTAAAACCAAGTCTTTGAAGGGAGTTAGCTATAAGAGACTTCAGTAGCTATGAAGAAATAGTGTGTTGTACTATCAAGGTAGAAATGGAAGTTGGTGTTATTTATCCATCTCATAGTTTTGAAAAGAAACGAAAGATGGAGTTCAAGGATAAATCTCAGAATAATGGTGAAAAGAAGATGAATGTTTCCTTATGCTCAAAGTGTGGAAAGAAGCATGGTGGAGATTGTCTTAAAGGGACAAGTAAATGTTTCAAATGTGGAAAGGAAGTTCATCGGGCATTTGAATGCCGTAATGATGGGAAGAAGATGTCTAGTGATGCAAACAAAGGAAGGGATACACAGAATGAACCTACTACACTTAAATGTTTCAAGTGCAAGGAAATGGGGCATTATGCTAATAAATTCCCTAATCTAAGGGTTAGTGATGATCGACATGAGCAACCACTTAAGGCAAAGGACAAAGGGAAGTCACATGCGATCACCATTGGCGATGTTGAATATGACAACGATGTGTTGGAATGATTAAGTGTTTATGTAATGGGGTTCGAAAATAATGTTGTATATAGTATCGTGGAATATTGGAATATTTATTTATTGGTCTATTGTGGTTTTTAATAATTTTATGGTACCGGTAACCATGGAAAGTGACTGAGATATTTTTGGAAAAAAGATGATATGCGTATAATTAAGGGATAAGGAAAAAATGAAATGTTTGACAGTATTCATGAGCTCATGACTTATATAAGGACTAAGTGATATCATGGTTTGAGTATATAGAATTTTTAGGATTTTGGTATGTGGAAAGAGTTATCTTTTAACAGGATTCATGTTTTCAATAAGGTTCAATGGGTATTCATTTTTTTTCAAGATAATACATGATTAAGGCCTTTGAATGTTTGGAATGTGACAAACAAGACATATCTCATGATATATGGGGATCAACAATAGTATGAACATGCTAGTTGTATGAACTCTTTGGTAATAGTTTTCACTATAATATGAGATTAGACAACATTATTTTGGATAAGCCTAAATATTGGAATGAATTATGTTGGACATAAATTAGTATTTTTTAGGGATAGATGTTTTTTCGATATTATTTATGGGATGTTATAGTAATGTAGTTTTAGAAAAAGGACAACCTGCAGGATGGGCGACATCCCATCGTGTCGGACAAGGCTGTGGGAATCGACCCACAACCAAAGTGTGACTAACCTTTATCACCTACCACTGGCCTACAGGAAGTACCTATTTAGTAGAAACTAGTTTTATTATGTTAAGAAGTATGATATATGAAGTATAAGTCCATTTTAGGAACCATATATGATTAATCTCACTATAGATGGACTTATGTATTTTTTGATAAATTTTATAACCTTTTGTTTGAGACAGATGGAATGACCCATCATTCTATCACATGATCTACTAACACATCACGAATGACAAATTCAACTTCATTTCATTAAGAGATGATGTGGAAATTGTACAAAGAACGACCAACGGTGAGACTATACCAAAATCACGAAAGTATTTCTTCTAATTCAAATTTCATCAACTTTAGAGAAATGATCTTGAAAACCAAAAATGTTGTCCTAGTGCTCTTATATCTAATGAATCAGATGGTACCTTAAATCGTCACAAATTTATGGTGTTGTGATTGCTGGCTTTTCCATAGCCATGTTCTCTACCACTCTTCATCAGAACATGATGGTTAGATTTTTCTTCCATATCCTTATTCTCACCTATGTGGAAACCCAGTGATTAGTTTATTTGGGTAACCATTACGTTTCATAATTTTGTTTTTAAAGATTGGTTTTGGTATTCCTTTTTACGATGTGGGTTTCTATTAAAGAAACATTCGAATAGTAAACCATTTATAACCCCGACGAATTTCGAGGGCCAAATTCATTTTAAGGGGGGTATAATGTAACACCTTGAGATTTTATGAAAAGTATTCTTTTTAATTTCATTAATGTCTTGTGTTGTACGCTACACCAAAAGGAGCTTGCACAACACGCATCCTTGACTTTCCTTGCATTACATGCAATCGCGACCTTCCTCGATAGCGTGTGTAGTACGCAATACCGAGTTTTCACTAAACAACGATATGCTATTAAAATATTATTAAAACTAGCCGTTATGAATAGTAATAACCACCTTTTAATATTTTAAAAATTTTAAATCTCAAAATAGACTTCATTTTTGGATTCCGAGTATCGAATTTAACATAAGGTTAAATTTTGGTACTTTTCGGATAACTTTCATATTCCGATGAATAGTGAAAATTAATAAATTTTAATTAAAAACAACTTTTTTAGTAGATATAATTAATAGTAATAAATTATTAATTTGAGTGTTTTTAAAGTATATTTAGAATATATTTTTACAATTTAATACAATTTTGGTCATTGGATGTAATTTCAAATTTAAACCAGTTATAAACAAGTGTCAATCTTTTGATAGTTATTATCTCTTAAAAACACGCTATTTGTTTTGACGACGGGAATTAATTTTTAAATTAGATAATGTAACTGATATGTTTCGAATTTGATAAAATAGACATCATTTTTAAATTCATAATATCAAATATAGCTTAGGCCTAATTTTTAGCATTTTTCTCGAAACTTTCATTTTTTGATGAATAGTGAAACCCCTAAGTGGTAGTTAAAAAAACTGAATTTTTTATAAAACATAATTTACCGCTTCTGTGAGTGGAATTTCGATAATCTGAGAGACATGGTTAATATCAAGGACTAAAATGTGGTTCAATGAGATGAAAATAATTTTTGATGAATAGTAACTTTTTACTTTTTTTTACCACGGTTAAAATTAAATATGGTAATTAAGGGTAAAAGTGTTATTGTTATTACCCTAACACATGTCCAAATTCTATTGGATAAGTGTAATTCGACCGAAAACAACCTTAAGAATAAAATATGACCATTTAGGCCCACTTGTATTAGATTAGGACATTAATTATCAATTTATTTAAAGAAGGGTTAAAATAGTTAAAATCAATGTTTATTAACTAAATCATTTTTAATATAGGTTTATACATAAGATAAATTCGACTATAAATATTCATTAGAAATATAAAAATATTTCCAACATAATGGTATTTTATTTGTAATTTTTAGACTTAAAATAATTTAATTTATTTATGATACGATGATGATGCAGTAATTATCCTATTAATGAAATATTGTCATAATTGATGTTATAAATACCCAAATAAATGTAATTTGAGACATTTTATGAATTCCAATAATTTTCTATTTTAATATGACATGTTATTATTGATTTAATTAATTTTTATCAAACGACTAATTCTGTTATGATTTTCACAAAAATCAATTACCAAATAGTGTCAAAATTTACAAAAAATATTTTTTAAAACAAATATTATATTGTTAATTGTTATTATATTCCTAAAAATCTAATGTTCGGCCAAGATACTTATATCATGATAGGTGTATCGTTAATGGACCACTTTTGGGTCTCTCGTATGTATATGGTATGTTTATTAACTATATAATATAAAAATACAAAGTGACATGGTAAATGTCAATCTAATTAACTAAGAGTTAAAACTAAAAGATAAGGTTAGTATAATGACCTAAACTTTTCTAAAATCTATTGGATGAGAGGATATCTCCCCATCCCTACCTTAGCTTCGAAATAAATATATTTGGAGCTATTTAAAAACGAATTTGGCTTTATAATGAAATAATATTTTTAGTTATTCCAAAGGTTCCCCTCTCCTCCCTATAAAAGGAAACCTCCTCCCCCTCTTCCTCACAACACTTTGAGCCTTCAAGCTCGGCCAACCCCTGAAAAATTCTCTTCTCCACTTCCCTAGCAACAAACTAGAGGTCCTGGTCTTCTTCAAAGACCAATTTTAGTGCCTTATGAAGAAGACTCAAAGAGGCGCTTCAAAGAAGAAGTAATGTCCGTTACCAATTCTTTTAACATTATTTCTTCTTCCACTTCTTCTTATTAGGTTGTTTCATTATGAAGTAATAACATAAGTGTCACTCATATACTGATATGTTATTATAAGTATGAAACAACCCTATTTCACCATTTATCCATCCTATGGAAAACGAAATCATCGCGCGTGCATACGTACAGAATACCGTCTCTACGACCTGGTGTAATATATTTTCCATCACCACCTTACTTGGATGGGTATAATGGTGTCAATAATAACTATATATGATTATTTTAAAGTGATATTGATTCTTAAATAGTATACATACACTCCAATACAGTCCCACGATCATGAGAACGATATCATCGCTCGTGCGTACGTACAAACTACCATCTCCACGACGCGATGAGATTCATTCTCCATGTGAACCATTCATGAATGATTATAATGTATATATAATAAGTAATCATGAAATATATGAAATAATAATGATACTGGATTTATTTGTATATATATGTATGTCATCTACTTAATTCCATTCAACTCAATAAGGAAACGAAAACAGCGTCCATGCGTATGTACGGCCTACCGTCTCCATGAACGGTGTATTTCTTTCCATTTACTAATTTATTATATATATATATGTATAATAAGAATATATATTATATATAAATCATGTCTTATATTCTGGAATTAGTTAATCATGATCTAAGAAATCACATGAATAATTACAAGTCAAAACAAGGACGACAAATGAAACGATTTTACACAAAACACTACTTTAACACGAATTTACAAAAGAACGGGTAATATAAAGTCATAAGTGAACCATATATGACATAATAAAATTGAATATGATTCTTTAATAAGTCAATTAAATTATTTAAATCATTATACAGGAGGTTTGGATACTTACGAAGCAAATCAGACCTAAGGTATGTGAAATATCACAATCTCATTTTTATCCGAGATTGTTTATAATTTTGTATTTACTGGGGTGTATTTTATCATCAAAATCCATGTTTCCCCAATATGTAATATTATTTCCATCCACCTAAAATTGTTTAAATCCAATTTTACCCTTCAGTGAGTTTTTACTAAAAGATATAAAAGGAATCTTCTGTCGTTTTTCGTACGAGGTACTTTTTGACTTTTCCGACAAAAGTACGGGAAGAATGTTTTTTTAACTTTTACGAAATGAATGGATTTTTAAAACATTATTTCCAAGAATCTTCCTTTACAAGTTTTCAAGTTTATTTTTAATCAACTTCTTTTTGTTTAAAATTTAATGACATGTTAAGAAAGGAAAAATTTTTTGAAGTAGAAAGGATATTTTCCTCAAGAATGAGTTCAAGTGTTTTATCAAAATTATTTTCCATCTAAGATAATATAGGGTTCGGTTTCTATACATATTATTACATTGATTTGATTATGTTGTGATGGAATTATTTTTATGAAATCATTTATCATATATGAATTGTTTTAAGATGTCATGTTGTTTATGAATCCCATTTTTATTACATGGGTTATGCAATGATGTATGATTTATGATTTTGTGGCACACATAAAAATGGTATCATTATGAGATGGGTGGGACCTATATCTCCCTCCAATGCATTGGGTAAAGATTTTATATCTCATGAGATAGACATGGCTGGAACGACAGGTTAAACCGGTTCAGTGAAACATGACTGAAATGAGGAATGAACACATCTCAAAAATGGACTTTGTCCACTAGGATAGTCTTGGAAACGAGTCTTGACTAATAAGAAATGATTCTCTATGATTATGTGTGTACACCACAAAGTTTAATGTTTTAAGTTATGATTATTGGGATTACATTTCAGTACTATGATTTTTCCCATGTTATGATACTATAATCTCTTTTGTAGGTTAAGATTTCCAAAATGTTATGTTCTTATGAATATGATGTGATTGATATTTCTTTTTTTTACCCTTACTGAGAATTTGAGATCACCCTTTTATGTTTTATTTTCCCCAGGATATAAATAAAGGTTTAGGTAAGAAAAGAAAATGGAAGATCTTTAAGGGAGATGTTGAAGATCTTTCACCATGATTAGAAGATTACGTTCTGAGTTTCCAAAGACACTAAACTATTACTATCCTTGTGTGTCTGTTTTTGTTATGTACTAAGTATTCCGAAAAAGTAATGTAATATCTATGTACGTCAAGCTTCGGGTCTCTACATATATCATCTTAATTTTCTAACTACCATATAATACACTTTTGTACCAATGAATATCATTTTTGGGTCGTAAAACATTTAAATTCCAGAAAAAAACAGAAGATAGAAATCACATTCCATGTTTAACTACTATAAATACCTTGGTAATATCAGGTAAATGATTTTTGAATAAATTTAATTTTCAATAAATTTAAGTACATAATAATAAAATGTATTCATTAAAATCAATCTTCCTTACATATACATATATTCTCCAAAACTAATTTGAAAACTCAATCATAATTATCATAATTTACATACCTAATCACATTTATTATACGAGAAAAAAAATATATTGGATATGTTTCATGTAATTCCAATAAAATTATAAAGGAATAATTTGATGATTCTGTGATGCATCTAGATTCTAATGATGAATAACATGAAAACATTGTTTCTTATAAAACAGTTTCATCATGGCATATAATTTATCATTTTTCCTAAGAATGGTAAATGTACTGCAACAAATAAGAGTTTCATACATTATTGTTACCCATTCTATAAAATTCATCATAAAGTTAGCATCAAATGTGATGATTATACTAATATAAAAAATTTATTTTATCATATTTGATTCATATTACACTAAAATTAAATTATTAAATTTAATTAATTGAATCCCAATAAAATAATGAATCATTATATTATTTTTATATTATTCTCTAATATTTAATTACATATTTTACCACTATAAATAAATTAATCATAATATCTCAATTATATCAATTTTTAAAGTTATAATGAAATTTTTACATATCTTATATCAAAATATTTTAACTATCAATATTGTTAGGGATTAATATATGATTATTTATACACCATATGAAAATTTATTCATTAATTTTTCATAGGTTTCCCCATATTAGGCTAGTGTATTTTTTAGGAAACATACGCACAGACAAATATATTAATTTGTGTTTATTTTTGTGAGTTTAATGGAACTAATTTCCAAATAAAAATACTAACATTGATCTAAGGAAGCTGAAATATAATAATTAAATCAAAATTAACCCCATAATTTTAATCTTCAACAAAAGTTTATTAAATAATATTCAATGTAAATAATGGATCAAAATTAAATGAAGTAAATGAAAAGTATTTGAATAATATTAAAATAAGCATTTCATATATGTAATTTTTTTTCATATGACAACAAAATATATTTCCTTGTTGAAATTTATTCATATGCTATTCTAAAATCACGGAAGTACTCCACCACATATCCACCAATGATGTAATTGTGTTATTTAATTAAAAACCAATGTTTAATATCAATTTATTTTTATGGGACAAAATTTTTTTCTTATTTAATATTAAATTCATTCAAATATTATTTTTTTATAATACTAAAATTGGGTTATCAATGAATTCTTCAGTATGAGATTATATGTCATTGCATTATCCAAATTAAAAATATAATTTATTTTCTTCCATAAACATAATATTTATATTTTACAAGTTCTTGAAATAATATTACTAGTCAGTTCAATTTCAACCATTTATACCTAAGTCATACTTTATGATGTTCTTAATGGGGATCTATTATAGTAATATTATTTTTTAGACATGAATACTCTCTTAGAAATATTTTTTATTAATGTAATATATTCTATTCTATGGACAACTAAAAATTATTTTCTTCTTATATATTTATAAATAATTTTTTTTATATATACATTTTTATTGAATATGATTATTAATCAGTATATATTTATATGTATGTATACCACAAAGACATTATATTATAATTTTATTATTTTTAGTATTTGAGTATAATTTTTTATTTAACATATCAGTTTATTTTATATTCATCATTGTGTATGAATTATATGTGAATTTAATAATTAATTTTATTTTTAATTATTAGTTAAAATATGATATTACTTTTAAGAGGATCTCAAACCAAATCATCATTTTATATCCTCATCCAAAATCTTGTTACAAAGAATAGTTTATTTATTATCATAGAATTTATTATTATAAAACTATATAATAATTAATCCTCACTTTTCTATTACATGTTTTTAACAAATATTGCTATCATTTTATATGATTCATTCTCCGAAATGATGTTTATGATTATGATTAGAAAATATTATTTTTTTAAAAACTATATACATATTATGATTTTATATTAAATTATGATCATTATACGCTTTATTTTAAATTTATAGTTGATGAATTTTCACTAATATTGTCATATTTTATGGGACTAGAATTATACAAATGCTTATGTACTTTTTTAATTATTATACCTCATTATATTCTATGTATAGTATGGGGAAATGTTTCTAGACTACTTTGAATGTGCCAAAGGAAGTGATCCTTACATGTTATGTTTCAATTTATTTTTAGATATACATGTATTCAATTTATTGAATTCATTATTATATTTTTTCCATATGTATATGAAAATTTATTATTATATTTTAATCATACAAATGTTCTTATGTATATCATATGAGATGGTTTGGTTTTTTATATTTCTATTTGATGGTGTTCAAAATTTTAATTTCATGTTTCTATGATATGAAATATGATTATAATATTATTGTATAGTTGACTTAATTTTTTTAAATGAATAAATTTTGAAATTTTATTTGGTTATATATTAATGGTTTATTTTATACATATTTCCCAATCAAAATAATTTTTTTATCAGATTTATTAAATATAAATATTATTATAATAATTAATGTTATGTAAATATATATTGAACTAGATAATGATGTGATGATTTTGGGGCACATCATGGGTCCAACCCATTAATATATTAGTAACCCTTTTTATATAATTTCATCAATTGTTACTATATGATCCAAGATATAGTATATTATTGTTTATAATCCCATACAAAGATCACATGAGCATAACTATAAAATTTATCATGATTATTAAATAAAAAACATGTTGCATCTCACATTATATGTAGTTTTCCTCCTCATACTCACATATTATTGGACCATTGTGAGACACTAATACAAATTTCTCCAAAAAAAGAATGTTTTGTTTCAATAATAAATATATGCTATCTACAACTACTACATGAGAACACCTATAATGCGATAAATGAATAAACAATCACAATTTATAAATATTTTTTTATAATTAATGTTATATCATTAAAAAATAATATCATCGAAATGATGTAAACATATACAATTAATCACTTACAAATTATTAATATTACTGGTAATTATATGAGAATGAAACCAATGTGTTCAAATTCTTGAAATCTCTATACCATTTAAGAAAACACATCCATTTTACATAGTATTTACAATAATCCTCTAACAAAATTTCATAATATACATGAATAAATGTGTAAAACATATACATCATTATAGGTTTGAGTGAGATATATCATTATATATACTCATCCAACTAGTTACTAAACTCCAACAATCCTTTGTAATCTATGTGTATTATCAACATTGAATGTTATTAAAATTCCAAACAACTCCATAGATATTGAAAATAAAAAGAATTAATTTTCCTGATTAATTTATGATAAGGATTTCATATATCAGAATAACCACACCAACCAAATATATATATATATATATATATTTATATATATATCAAAGAACATTAATATGAAGATCCATGAGGAACTATATGCTTTTATATCCCACTAGGATGATGGTCCATCCACTAATGTGTAAATCGACCCCATGATTACCCATAGAGTGGTAAAAATACTTACACTATATCTATAAATATAACCAAAATATAATTCCCAAAAAATATAATCGACACCATTCTCCACAATTTAAAAAAATAGACACATAATTGAAAAAAAATTTAAAAAATAAAAAAAATTATTGAACAGTCCCCATAAAAAATTTCATGTCCAATGATTTGTGCATGATACAACAAAATCTCATAAAACAGATTCATTATGATGGTTATTACTTTAATTTATCATTACAATAAAATATTATTTATGTAAATAGACCTCTAAGTGAGAAAAAAGGTATATAACTCTGTTGGCGCCAAAAATGTGGCCCGAAAGGAAGGAACGAAAAAGACAGCCGGCGCGCTGCCCCGCGAAGCACAGCCGCGAAGCATAGCCGCGAAGCCCCGCCGCGAAGCGCCCCAACCATGGCGACCCCACGCTGCTCCAGAGGCGGTAATCCTCCGCGAACCCATTTGACGTTCGCGAGCCGCCGCGACGCTCCGGAGGCGGTAATCCTCTGCGAACACGTTTGACGTTCGCGAGCCGCGGTGAAGCAACGAAGGCGGCGCGCGAGCCCTGCTTCGCGGCGCCCCTTCCCTATAAATACTCGACTCCCCCTGAGTCCCGAGGACGGACAACCCGACCTTTCGGCTTCTCCTCTCCCGAATCGCGAAGCACGCTTTTCCCTGGGAATCATGAGCTCCGCGAGGTATTCCTACCTCGCGAGACGACTCTGATTTGTTTCGTTTTGAGCCCCTCTTCCGAGAGGGATGCCCTTCGCGAAGCTCAAGGGCGTTCGCAAAGGAAGGGGATTCCCAAGGGAACCCGGGAAGCCGCGGAGCAGTTGTGCTTCGCGAAACACCCAACCCATACGAGTAATCCCTATGCTAAGGCAGGATCGCTCCACTTCGCGAAGCACATTGCTTGGTAGGATCCTGCTTCACGAACCACTCCTTCTTCGAGAGGCAGTGCTCCGCGAACACTATTCCACTTTGCGAAGCACCCCCCACTCCCACCTATGCCCCATGCTAAGGCCAAGGCACCCCACTTCGCAAAGCACACCCCTCTGCTTAGCGATTCCTCTTTCCGTGCGACCCTCCAGGTTTGCACGATGTGATTTCAAAGTCCCATGGACAACACCTCCCGTAGCGTTGCTTCGCCTAATGCTTCTTCACATAGGCACGCTAACGGTTATTGCTTCTTCGCATAGCCACGCTAACGTGGACCCCTCGATGGTTCGTCCCACGACCCCCCTTTACCATGGCCTTACCGGCACCTTCCCTTCCCCAAGGACCAGAGGGTACCGGTTATGTAAGACCTAGGGTTGTGGAGTGAACCCACCTCGTCCGAGCTGCAGGACGTTAAACTGCCAAGCACCACGTCCTTAACACATGACGTTAAACTGTGACCCAACCTCGTCTCCCTCATGAAGGGTCCCCCCAGCTCGAACATTCATTACACCACTCGTCTCCACGGGAATGGAACTCTTCCGCACATGGAATGAGATCCTCCTTTTCGGAGTGGTGTATGTTCGCAGGGGAATGGCTGCCTCAGAGCGTAAGCCCCTAACCTTTGGTACGGATGATTGCACCCGTGCATCTCTGTACTTCCCCACTACCAAGGTCAGTGGAGGACGTGATAGGGAACGAGGCACCCCCCTCTGGGCCTCCATCATGGAGTAAGTGCCAACACCATGGGCCGCCCAACGCGTAAGCCCCTCTTCGCTTCTCATGGACGCACCCTTCGTGACGTGATCGTCAGGTCCATGCAATCTCTTGTTTCTCACACCGATCATGACTCACATGGGCTTAGAGTGAGCACCGACCCTGACAAACCCTTTCTGAACTATGAGGTCTTTGATCCATGTCAAGGCATGGTACGTAGGAAGCCTCTACGAGGTTCAAGCTTGCCCGTCTTTCACGTCGGGTTTCACCCCCGTCCAGCACGACGTTAAACTGCAATTCCGGTCCAGTGGTAAGCCATTGCGACCCACACCACCTGAACTACGAGGTCTTTGATCCATGTCAAGGCATGGTACGTAGGAAGCCTCCACGAGGTTCAAGCCCACCAATAGTGGACTAAGGTCTACTTTAACGTCGGTTTACCGGAGAAACCCCACCTGAACTACGAGGTCTTTGATCAATGACAAGGCATGGTACGTAGGAAGCCTCCACGAGGTTCAAGCCCACCCGTCGTTTATTCACGTCAGGGTTCACTATCGTCCAGCATGACGTTAAACTGTATTCTCTGAACTACGGGGTCTTTGATCCGTGTCAAGGCATGGTACGTAGGAAGCCTTTACGAGGATCAATCCCACCACCCATTGGACCAAGGTCCACTTTCACGTCGGCTCACCGACAAAACCCCTTTTTGAACTACGAGGTCTTTGATCCATGTCAAGGCATGGTATGTAGGAAACCTCCACGAGGTTCAAGCCCACCCATCACCCAATTCACGTCGTGTTCTACCTACGTCCAGCATGACGTTAAACTACACTCTGGTCCAGTGGTAAGCCATTGCGACCCAACCACCTGAACTACGAGGTCTTTGATCCATGTCAAGGCATGGTACGTAGGAAGCCTCCACGAGGTTCAAGCCCACCAATAGTGGATCAAGGTCTACTTTCACGTCGGTTCACCGACAAAGCCCCATTTGAACTACGAGGTCTTTGATCCATGTCAAGGCATGGTACGTAGGAATCCTCCCAGAGGATCAAGCTCAACTTCCATCGGACTAAGGTCCATCTTCACGTCGTTACGCTGACGATGCCCATCGGACCAAGGTCCACCTTCACGTCGGTACACTGACGACATTCATCGGACCAAGGTCCAGCTTCACGTCGGTTTACCGGCACCATCCCGAACTACGCGGACTTTGATTCCCTGCCACGGGGATACGTAGGAGGCCTCGTCAAGGCTCAAGCCCAACTTCACTGTCACCCCCCTGCGATGGTCCCATTTCACTCTCATCCGTCTCCGCTAGACGTTAAACTCGCGGCATACCCTGTGTTGAACACGGGAAGCTGAGAAAAACCTCAGATACGTGTCTATGACATGTAATTCCCCGCGCTCGATGTGGGATGCCTCGGGCTTCCACGCCCTCGAGAAGCCTTGTGGTCAAGGATAACAGACAGACATGCCAGGTACCCCAGCATCCAGACACGCTACTGATGCCTCAACGTGAATACTCCCCTGACCGAAGGTTGCTGCCCTGACTGGACCCTTTGGAATGTCCCAATAGAAGCAGTGTAATTAACCGGCATCCATGGAAACATGGCACTGGGAAGAGTTTCACGAACTACGTATTAAATCTATAAGGGAGACCCGGACTAGGTGACGAGCTCTGAGGAGGAATCCACGGAAGGAAGAACCGACATCCCATCATCCCGTTTCGATCAAGGAGCAGACGTACCTGAGCAAGGAACGAATGCCGCCCGCCTTTGGAAAGCGGGAATGCGGGGCAACAAAGCCGCGCGTCCCCCCTGACGGAAGGATGCGCGCGCGCCCCGGCGAAAGCGTCAGAAACAGAAATGGTGAACCCGACGTGAAATTCTTCTCTTCAGCATAGAGATTAGTAGCGTTCGAGACACCAGTAGATTGACGTGTCACCGGATCCAGATATCCGTTGCCTGGTCCCGCGAAGCAAATAGCGGGCCTGTCGTGAAACTCACCGGCAGTCGGGGTAGTAGAACGTGGGGAACTCCACTCTGCAGCATGTTGGCGTGGATCCTTCTCACAGACATGGAGGATGGAAGAACGCTGGGGCACTGGCTGTCAATCCTTTTCCTCTCAGTACTGATGAGTTGATCCCTTCGCTTTCCAGGAACCAGGTTGCTATTTCAGAGATGCGGTCACCATCCGCTCCTCGCCCGCGCAGGGGCATGGGCAACACCATGACGGCCACTCCACATGGCGCCACCACCGCCACGACAGTTGCCACATCAGGGAATACGGGACGTCCACGTCCCCTTTCCCCATCAGAGGTCATCCAACGAAGGGTGATCAACAGCCTCGTGCGCAGGTACGAGGAGGAAGGGGTCATCCCGACCAAGGATACGGCCCGCTTGGACCTGGAGGACTCTAGGCCCCGCCATCAACGCCGCCCTAACCGGCCGCACAGGGAGCCCCTGCTCCCCACCCAGACGTTCAACCGTTTCGGGAGCCTATCTCTGGAACGCCTTGACGACTCTTCACCTTACGCTGAAGAGGCAGGCGTTGTCCGGCTTAGTCCGCTCAGGGTCCCGACCCGGGACCCCAAGGCGAGAGCTCCCGTTCGTCCACGTCAGCGCCGTCGTCCGGTCCCGCGGGAAGAGCAGGCAGACTACGTCCCTACACCACCTGCACCGGACCGCCTGACCCGACGTCAGCGCCGGGCCCGGGCTGAGGACGCTCACCTAGGCGCGTCCACGTCGACAGCTACAGTGGCCCGGGCCACCGCCGACGTACATTATGAATCCCCCGCGTACATTGAGCAGGGCCACCCCTTCGCCCAACCAGGATCGAGACCCCAACCACCCCACGGGCAGGCTGGGTTGACTCTCCGGGTTGCAGGCCCAAGTAGTGATCGCCGCGAGCTAACCCGCGGTTATGCCACCCCGTACGGAGGTCCTCCCCGTACCACTACTCCACAGAACGTGGGCCTTCCCCGCTCCGAGGTTCGTCATAGAGGCATGCCTCGTGCTGCCTCCATCCTGCAGGAAGACCTGCCCCGTGGCAGTGATGCTCAGTGCGGAAACATTTCCCGCGCCCGTTGTACAGGGTATGGAGTCCATCCTTCTGAAGGCACCGTCCATCCGGTTATTCTTCAACGTGGGGGTCCCCCCTACGTCCTCTCTGCGACTGGCGAAGGTCCTCCTCGCCCCAGCAACTCAAGGAGTGAAGGTCAGCCTCGCTCCACTCGCATCGACTATGGAGGCCTTCCCCACGCTCCTGCCAGTTCCAACAGAGGCCCCGCCCACATGGGTACTGTTCATGGAGGTTCTCCCCATGTACCCTTTGACATTTTCCCTGGTTCCCCTTGCACCCCGGCTGTCTCGAGTGGGGGCCCTCTCCGCCACGGCGCCAGCACCGCCCCAAGGCTGCCTGATAGGGGTCAACCCTGTCCCGAAGAGCCACCCAGGTGCAGAAGAGCGGGTCGTTGCCGCCACAAGAAGAATCCTGGGAAGGCCCAGGGGGAGATCAAACCCGCCCGCTTCTCCGATTCGGAAGCGGAATGCGATTCAGCGATGGAACCTTCTCCCAGCTCCTTCGTATCAAGGACTGGGGCAGGAACCAGGCGCGTCAGCCTCGTTCTCCCAGAATTTGAGGTCCACCGGATTCCCGTCTCTCTCCGCAGGTACATCCAGGAGGAAGAAATCCTGGGAATTCCACAGGTTTCGACCGCGCAGTCACCGCCATCATCACCCGAAGCGCCCTCTACCTCTACTCGGGATCACGAGGAGCTGTTTTGGGGGTCAACGGTGGTAGAGCCATGACATGACCGGACACCGATAACGGCGATTCCCATACCCGAAGCAGTGGCTGTTAGCCCGTCCTATCGTGACATTGTGGTCAGGTCACCTCGCTCTTCAGAGGAAGGCCCAAAATTCGGTGGCCAGTCTGCTCGCTCGCCGTATTCTCCCCCGCCGAGTTTGCTATCCCAGAGGTCCGCCTCGGTACCGCTACCGGTCCCTCAGCCACCCCCGGTTGATGAGTGGGGTAATGTAGGGCCGAACCCCGAGGACGAACCCAGGAGCTTCTGGAGTATTGTTGCAGCAGACTACTTCCCAGAGAAGTTCTGGCCCACGGCGGCGCTGAATTTCCGCGTACCCGAGTCGCTTACCCCAGAAGAAGTGGGATTCTTTTGTCGAACCCTGTGGGCGACGCACTTCCGCCTCCACTGTGAACGGGTAGTATACCCCAGGAGTCGAGAGCACTTCGAGGAGATTGGCAAACAGTGTCGCCTGATTGATGCAGCGGCGCTCCTTGTGGCCCATCACCCTGAGTCACCCGGTCACCAGAGTACCCTCCAACGAAAATGCGTTCAGAGTTTCAAGGCACTCCGCAAGATCGTCAGGGAAGCCACCCCCCATGTGCAAGTCCATGGCTGGGGACACTATTCTTCCCTTCTGTTCGATCCTATTCGACGACAACCCGATTTGCTATGCGACATCGAGGACATGCCCTCGAGAGGAATCGCGGTCCACATGGCCGACATTGTGGACAGGGAAGACGAACTGGAACTCCTTGATGGAGACTTCCCCCCAGAGGGTGCACCGCCACTACTCGACCCATCAGGGAGAGTCACCCGTCAGCAGAGGAACCTGCTAGGCCTGCCCGTACCCACCGAGTCGCTGGTACTCAGTCGAAACACCGGCAAAGGTAAAGAGCACGTCGGAACCGTCAAGCACTCCGACCCGTCCGCCTCTGTGCAGAAAACGGACGAGGATCCTGAGAAGGCCGCGTTACACCAGCAGCTTGCTGAGCAGAAGAGGCTGGTTGACGAACTATTGGCTGAACGCACCGCAGAGCGGTGACCCGACTATGGGAATCCCAGGCCGGGGCAGCAGGGGCAGGAACAATTTCCCCCTGGTGAGATGCCTCCGAGCAACCCTGATCATGCTACTTCCGCGGACAGGGCGGAAGCCGGAACATACGGAAAGAGGGCGCGATACGTCTCGTCAAACCCCCCTGAGCGACGGGGCAATCTGAAAAATCCCACCCGGGTTCCCCCAGTCGCCCAGCAGGTCGTCCAGCCAGTTGACCCGCGAGCGGCCGAAGCCGTCTACCGTGTTGAAGAACCTGGAAATGCGCTTGTGGTTAGGGATCCCCGTCATGACAGGGACCCCCACCCAGAGGACCTTATTGCGGCACTCACAGCCCGCCTCGAGGCGTTTGAAACACGGCAGGTGGCAGTCCCACCGGATGGCAAGACTTATCCTGCGTGGGTGGATGATATGCCCGCGCCTCCGGGTTTTGGGAACCCCACATTCTCGCCTTTTAACGGGACAGGGGACCCACCCCAACACATGGCTCATTTCTCTTCCAGGTGTGGCCTCATGCTGGGGACCCCGGCTCAGCAAGAAGCCGCTAAGCTCCGATGTTTTGTACAGACATTGGAAGGTCCGGCATTCGTCTGGTACAGCCAGCTCCCTATCGGATCAGTGACCGGTTGGGAGGATCTTCGCCGGCAGTTCTTATACCAGTTCAGATCCACCACGCGAAAGACCAGCATTGCGGACCTCTTCAAGTGCAAACAGAGGCCTGATGAGCGGGTTGCAGACTTCATCGCCCGGTGGAAAGGACTTACGTATTCCCTCGATATGCCACTGACTCAGGAGCAATTACTGATGATGTGTGTGGGGAACGTCAAGATAGAGCTGGTACCCTCCTTGATTACCCATAACTACCCTGGAGGGTTCAGAGATTTCTCGGATAAGGCCCAGCGCCTCGAGGAGGCCCTGCAACAGGCTAGTCAGGCACAATTGCTGCCCCCTATGATCCCAGCTAGGAGGGCCGCCAGGGCTGAACCCACCGCGGTGGCTCAAATAGAAGCCCCGAGGCAGCTGGAATTGCTACCGGCGGCACCACCCCCGCAACCCCGCAGAGGTCCTCCACCTCAAGCACAGGCTCCTGCCCAGCAGCGACCGCCTCAGAACCGACAGGTTCCCCCGCGCAATGCGCCACCGCCACCTAGGCGAGACAACCAGGCGCCGCCTCCTCGGCAGGCCCCTCCGGTCCCTCGACAGGACCGGGCCCCCAGGGCTCCTTACCCGGAAAGAAAGTACCATACCTATTCGTTCAACGAAAATCAGGTCCCTGGGTACTTCCGAAGTGCTCTAGAGCAAGGGATTGTGCGTCTGCCTGAGTGTAGGAGGCCGGCAGAGGCGCATCTCACCGATCACCCCAACTACTGCCCTTATCATCGGATCCTGGGGCACACCCTCAAGCGATGCTATGTGTTTAATGACTGGCTTCAGGACCTGGTCAACAACAACATAGTCAAGTTTGGCCCAGCGCCAGCGCAAGTGGAAGGCGTCTTTGCGGGATCAGAAATCGGCAGCGACAGCGAAGGTGAGTGGTAGCAGGTCCCTAGCCGCGGGTCCCAGAAATACGACAACTGGATGGATCGAAAAACCGTCGTCCGTGCCCAGGGTATCATCCGGGCATGCCTAAAGCAGTCAGAACCTTCAGGAGAAGTAGCCGTTGCCTCAGCATCGTCTTTACAGTCGTCCTCTGCCCAAAAGGGCAAGCAGCGGCGACGCAAGAAGAACCAACGTGCACCGCCAGTGCCGTCGTCATCCCGCACTCTTGGCGACTTTATGCCTCCTGAAATGGGCATTCCTCCCAGAATCCACTCAGCGGTGGATGACTCTTCGAGCGACAGTCAAGGGTACGCTTCGGTTAACACCGTGGAGCTGGTAAAGCCCTATATGACCCCCGACGAGGGGGAACCCCAGGCAGACCTCACCAACGTTTCCGGCCGACGTCAATGTCGGCGGAATCGCAATCGCGCCGGTCATCGAGGTACGTCAGAGGGCGCTTGTGACCAAGCTGTGCACGCTACCGAGACCAGGCAGCAGGCTCAGCGCAGATCTCAGCACGCGCAGACCCATCCAGCACCCTCGGCTCTACCTCCACTGTCGTTCGTGTTGCTGGATCAGGGAGAGCCGCCTTGTTCGTATCACATCCAGTCTTGCCCGGCGACAGGCCAGCCTCTGCTGTCAGATCCTAGCTCGGCGACTACTCTTCAGGCTTCTACTGGTAGGCAGCAAGATGTACCCAGTACTAGTTACTCGCCAGTTCAGCCAGCTGGACCCGCTGTGCATCCAAATTCCGAACGACCTCCTGTAAGCAGAGGTTCGCGTTTGGCACGAAAGTACGATGTTCTGAAGCATCTGGCCGGCATCCCGGCAAGGCTTTTCCATCCTCGAGGCCCTTTGCCTGTCATCTGAAATGCACGAGGCACTTGCCGAGGCCCTAAGGAGCCCCCTCCAGTTCGAGACGGAAGTAGCAGCTGCGGAAGCCTTCCATACCGAGACGATTGAAAACGCCGAATGTCAGGGGGTTATCTCGTTCTCCGGCGAAGATGAGGACCCCCCTATACGGGGGCACATTCGCCCACTGTATATCACTGGCCACTTCAACGGTGTGGAAGTCCGCCGATGCCTCGTTGATACGGGTTCTGGGATCAACCTACTTCCGACCCGGACGCTACGAAAGCTGGGTCTGTCCGAAGGTGATTTGACTCCCTCTGACCTCAGGATCCAGGGGTACGACAGGACAGAGCAAACCCCGGTCGGCAAGATCCGCCTGAAGACCCAGTTCGGTGGCTTAATTGACAGCACCGAGTTCATGGTTGTTTCTCAGGACACCGCCTACAACGCATTGATGGGTAGGCCATGGCTCCATCTACATGCAGCGGTCCCCTCGTCATATCACTAGTGCCTTAAGTACTCGCTCAACGGTCGAGTAGGCGTGCTCCAAGGAGACGCGTCCCCTTTCGCTTCTTGTGAGGCCCGCTATCTGGATGCTGGTTATTACAAAAGTAAGGAAAAAAAAATCCTGGTAAGCGAGGATGAGCCCGCCCCGATCGCAAGTGATCCCTGGGCAAGCATGGACGACGCCTACATCCTTCCGATCCACCAGTTGGAGGCCACGACCCCCGACATGGGACAATGTTTTGTTGTTTCGGGTACTCAAGGAAGGCATGTTCCCGTGTCCAAGCGACGGCGGAAAATCACCTCGTACTCCTACATCAACCAGGCTCGGGTCATCCCAGAACCTCCTACCCCTGTACGGTACCGGGACTTCAAGCTCATGACAATGGCGGTGCGCCACACGTGTCTATTCCGCCGGGCTGGAATTAACCGACTCAGGCCGACACGTCACCACTGCTTTGATATCATCAAGCGTGGCCCCTTAGGCCGAATGCCAGATGGGATCAGATCAAATTCATTCATTGCTATGGTCTCAACGACAAGTGAGTCTCCTAATGTGATGACCGCTGCTGCCCAAGCCGGCACCAGCTGCCCCTCGGGTTTTGAGAGCCCAGAAGCATCTTCCGTCGCAAGAATTCCCCCCATGGCTGGGGAGGAAGACTTGGAAGATGCTCCCCCAGCCTTTGAAGAAGGCGTCTCTACCACGTTTGATGAACTGGTACAGGTGAACCTTGGTAGCGAGGCAGAACCAAGACCCACATTGATCAGTGCGGCCACGTCCCTCGAGGAGCGGCAGCAGTATATAGAATTCCTCAAACAGCACCACGATGTGTTTGCCTGGAGTTACGATGAGATGCCAGGGCTGGATCCCAAAGTGGCCGTCCACCGTCTGGGTCTCCCGACAAAACACCGGGGGTTCAAGCAGCCTCCCAGGAAAATGCACCCTTCTCATGGTGCTATGGTTGAGGCCGAAGTTGACAAGCTTATCAAATCCAACTTCATTAAGGAGTTCCAGTACCCCAAATGACTCGCCAACATTGTGCCGGTCAGGAAGAAGAATGGGAAGATCAGAGTCTGCATCGACTTCCGTGATCTCAATCGCCACTGCCCAAAGGATGACTTCCCACTCCCAGTGACGGAGCTGTTGATTGACGCCACGGTCGGGTTCCAAGCCCTCTCTTTCATGGATGGGTATTCTGGGTATAACCAGATCCGGATGGCCCCGGAAGACGAGGAGTCCACTACCTTCAGGGCTCCCCAGGGTTCCTTTTGCTACCGGTTAATGCCATTCGGTTTGAAAAATGCAGGTGCCACTTATCAGAGGGCCATGCATCGCATATTCAAACCGATCCTCGGGACATTGGTGGAATACTACGTGGATGACCTTGTAGTCAAATCACGCCAACACCAGGACCATCTCAAAGACCTTGAGAAAGTGTTCGGTTTCCTCCGTTCCCGTCACCTGAAGATGAACCCGCTGAAGTGTGCCTTCGGAGTCACCTCCGGGAAGATTCTGGGCTTCGTTGTCAGATACCGAGGTATCGAGATCGACCCGGAGAAGATCAATGCCATCAGCCAAATGCCTCCCCCGAGAAACATTCGGGAGATTCGAGGCCTGCAAGGCCACTTAGCCTATATACGCCGATTCATTGCGAATTTGGCCGGCAAGTGTAAGCCCTTTTCCCAGCTCATGAAGAAAGACGCTGCCTACGAATGGGATGAGGAGTGTCGGGCCACCTTCGAGGAAATCAAGCAGTATCTGCTCCAACCTCCGGTCTTGATGCCACCCGTCTCTGGAAAGCCTCTGGTCCTTTACGTGACCGCCCTGGAGAGATCCCTCGGTGCGCTGCTCGCCCAGAAGAATAACGAGGGCACTGAGAACAGTCTCTACTATCTCAGCCGCATGCTTCTCGATACGGAGGTCAGATACTCCCCTATCGAAAAGAGCTGCCTTGCGCTCGTCTTCGCTGTGAAGAAGTTGCGGCACTACCTGCAACACCACGAGGTACAATTGATCTCTCGGGTAGATCCGCTGAAGTACATCCTGAACCACCCCATGCTGACTGGCCGACTAGCACAGTGGGCGGTGATTCTCCAGCAGTTTGATATCAGGTTTATACCTCAGAAGGCCATTAAGGGATAGGCATTGGCAGAATTTTTAGCTGCTCATCTAACCTCCGCGGATCAATCCCTGGACCTGGATTTTCCCAACGAGACGATCCTCTCATTCGATCATGCTGCCCCATGTTGGCAAATGCATTTCGACGGCGCCTCCCGGAGCCCCACCGGTAGAAGGATCAACGACCCCAAGCTCAACAGAGTGGGTCTGGGTATTGTTTTCATTACCCCGGCGCAAGACGTCCTGCCGTAATCGTTCCTGTTGTCAGAAGGTTGTACGAACAACGAGGCAGAGTACCAAGCTCTCATCACCGGCCTCGAGTTGGCCCTTGAGATCCATGTTCCCCATCTACATGTGAAGGGAGATTCCGATCTGGTGATCAAACAGGTTAATGGAGACTACGTCTTCAGGAAGCCAGAGCTTGCACCGTTGCTGGAGTACACCCTCCTCCTAATGGCCCAGTTCTCTCCTCGGCCAGAGGTTACCCATGTCCCGCGGTCGCTGAACGGCCAAGCGGACGCCCTGGCTGGCTTAGCCGCATCGCTCGCAGAACCCGAGCAAGATGATTTGGTCATACACGTGGCCCACTGGAGAGTCATTGCTCCCGTCACCCAAGAGGACCGTGATAGCCTGCGGGTAAGTCATCTCACCGCCGGACCCTCCATATCGGGAGTCCCGGGTTCGTCAGACGCAGTGGTTGAAACCACCCCCGACTGGAGAGCACCTTTTGTCGAGTATCTCCAAAATGTTCAGCTCCCGGACGACCGGGCCGAACGCGAGCGAATCCGACGCCGCACGCTGCAATTTACCCTCCAAAGCGGCCCCAGTCTTGAGCAGATCCTCTATAAGCGGAGTTTCGATGGTGTCCTCCTCCGTTTCATCCAAGGAGTAGAGATACCCCAAGTTATGCAAGAGGTTCACACAGGTTCATGTGGCGCCCATCAAGCTGGGCCGAAGCTGTCCCAACAAATCCGGAGGTTAGGGTACTTCTGGCCCTCCATGATCCACGATTGTATTGGATACGCCAAGAGATGCCACGCGTGCCAAGTACACGCGAACTTCTTGCATCGGCCGCCAGAACCCCTCCACCCCACCAAGTACTCTTGGCCATTTGCGGTATGGGGACTTGATGTAGTGGGACCGTATCCGCCGGCAACAGCCCGCCAGTGTAGGTTCATCCTGACTGCTACAGATTTCTTCTCCAAGTGGGCAGAAGTAGTTCCGCTCAAAGAAGTCAAGGCCCGTTCCATCGTTGACTTTGTGAGCTCCAACATTATCCACTGGTTTGGAGTCCCTCACGCCGTCCTCACCGATAACTACACCAACTTCCGAGAAGCTGAATTGAAGAAATTGTACGCTAAGTACGACATCTGGTCAAACCATACCTCCCGCTACCACGCGCAGGAGAATTGACAGATCGAGGCGTTCAACAAGACCCTCTCTAACATTCTGCAGAAGATGGTTGGTCAGAACAAGAAGAGTTGGCCGGACAAGCTCCCCAACGCCCTCTGGGATTACCGGACGACGACTCGCAACTCTACCCAGGTGACCCCATATTCCTTGGTGTATGGAGCTGAGGCCGTCCTACCCATTGAGATCCAGCTTTCGTCGCTGTGCACTACAGTTTATGATCACCAGACATCAGATGAGGTAGCCGAGATCCATCTAGCTGAGTTAGAGGCACTGGACGAGAACCGGCTCCGTGCCCTGCACAATCTGGAAAGGCATCGGGACAAGATAGCGAGAGATTTTGACAAGAAGGTTCGTCTCCGCTCTTTTCTACAGGGTGACCTGGTACTGGCCCTTCGAGCGCCAATGATCCCCGGTAGGAAACCACCCAAGTTAGAACCCAAATGAGAAGGGCCTTACATCATCCATAAGGTTTACCCCAATGGAGCATAATCTTTGGTGACCACAGATGGAGAGCGTGTAACTCCTCCCACCA
Organism: Viscum album; assembly: GCA_963277665.1. NCBI lineage: Eukaryota > Viridiplantae > Streptophyta > Magnoliopsida > Santalales > Viscaceae > Viscum > Viscum album. Next base: position 734,986,345 of record OY728155.1, read on the forward strand.
ATGCCAAATTCCTCAAGCGATACTTTGCCTAGGGCAAAAAAGTGGTCCTTCACGACCCTAAACTGCGAGAGGGTCCTGCATGACCCTAAACTGCGACTTCTTCCCGCATGACATTAAACTGCATGTCAAGAACTACGTACGGCTTGATTCCCATCTTCATGGGATATGTAGGAACGCTCGGACGCCTCGTCTTGAGCCCAGCCCCAAGCTTTTCTCTTCCGCTATTCCCCCTGGGGATAGTCTCCTTGGAGGATCTTTGTGTAGTAGGGAGTAGGCTTTCTTGGCCCCGCTCATGCAACCCCGCTCGTGCAAAGATTGCAAAGGTCGCACCATGCGCCCACTCTCGTTCTTCTACCCTCCCACGTCCTCACCACATGACGCTAAACTGCATGGCCTTCAAGAACTACGTATGGCTTGATTCTCATCCTTATGAGATACGTAGGAACGCCCGGAAATTTCGTCCGTTGGCCCAGCCCAAAAGCCAAAATCTTCCCCTCGGGTCAAGACATGGCAGGGTGCACACTTTTGCCCCGACCCACGTCGAGCAAGCCTCGACCCGGCTGCACATTCCCCCTGGAGGTGTTTTCCCCTTTCGTGGATGAACGCAACTGAGCTTCACCCACTCCTTGACTGGGATTTCATCACCTTTTCACACCCGGAGGGACCCCCGATAACGGCCTGGATACAATGCCCAAGGGCTCTCCAACCGATACGGGACAACGCCCCCGAGGGTTTTCTTAAGCAAAAAGTTGATACGAGTCCCGCGTTGCGGATTTGGTCAGCGGTCGACGCTCATTTGTTGCCCCCATGCGGGTCACCATAGGAACGCTGCGTTTCAAACATGGTCAAAAGTGTCCTTGATCTTCGGGTCCACCCCGAGATGCCCCTGGCATCAAGAACAGTGATCCCCTCTGCCCCATCCCATGGCGACAAACTTCCCCCAGGTGGTGCTAGCGATCCGGGCCACAACCCAGGATTCCTCATAAGGGTGTACGGTGTGATGTAGGACTACGTCCTCATTCACGTCGGGATCATGTACCGTGCCGTGCAACTCCCCTTACGAGGCCCAGCCTCAGGCCCTTTGGCCTCCTTGGGCCCCCGACCCCCGTCCTCATGTAAGACGTTAAACTACAAACCAGTCAGGCCTTCCTAACCGAGGCTCAGCCCCAGGCCCCTTGGCCTTTCCGGGCCGTGGCCTAGGACATATCTTATAGGATCGTATGGTGTGACGTAGGACTACGTCCTCATTCACGACGGCTTCTTTAGCATGCCATACACCTCCCTTGTTTAGGGGTATATTACTCCCCTCCTCATCCAGTATGACGTTAACCTGCATTTCAAGAACTATGTGTGGCTTGATTCCCATCCTAATGGGATACGTAGGACCACCTGGATGTCCAAGATCTGGGTCCAGCCCCATCTCTCGGGAATCCTCATCCCATCTTGGCGCCTTGGACCATCCTTCCTCCATGAGGGGATCACATGGTGCGGTGTGGGATTATGTCCTCATTCATGACGGTCTCGTGATGACCACACCGTGCTCCCACCCCCTACTGAGCTGTTTCATCGATCCCTTTTTTTCGGCGGTTCACCAATGTGCTTAAGAGTACTCTGGTTTATTACCTGGAATGCTAAGCTTTACTCGGACACGTCTGCACCCGCTTTCCAGGCTTTGCGTATCCCCGCATCAGGGCTTTCATCACCTTTTCACACCTGGAGGGGCCCCCAAGAATGGCCTGGATACAATGCCCAAGGGCTCTCCTACCGATACAGGCCAACGCCCCCCAGGGTTTCGGGCAACAAATCGATAAAATCCCGCGTTGCGAATATGGTCAGCGGTCAATGCTCATTTGTTGTTCCCGCCTCAGGCTAACTCGATACAGACGCTGTGTTTCCGTCATGGATAACAGTTTTCCTCTGTCGTCACGCCAACCCATTAATCCCAAATGCCGGGTACATAATTCACACCCTTCATCACTTCATCATGTCCAAGTAGAGTCTCGGGACTCTTGGTACTTTTCCCCCGTGCACGTCTGCGCGTTCGAGGAACAAGCTACATAAAAAGGTGTCCTTCGAAACTCTCTGCTGACTCCCCTTTGACGGACGCCCCAAGTATTGCGATGAGGATACCCCCCTTGTTTCCCACACCGAGTTTATCTCACGTGGGCTTAGGGATTGGGTTGACATCTGTGCTTACTCGGGAGGTGTCACCACCCATGGTCCGAGCTCTAAGACCATAAACTAAGACTCTCATCTGGAACTACGTTCAAGACCCCTTGTCTTCGGACCCAGCTTGAGTTCAGCAAACTTACCTCTCTGATCCTCCCTTCAGGACCCTGATCACAGGACTGCGTGGCGCAGTGTAGGACAACGTCCTCATTCACGTCGGGTATGCAATAGCTGCACCACGCATGCCCCCATTCTGAGGTTCAGTCCTCCTGTTCCCTGTCCCGCATGACGTTAAAAGGCACCCTTTAGAACTACGTGTGGCTTGATTCCCATCCTAATGGGATACGTAGGACCACCTGAATGTCTAAGATTCGGGTCCAGCCCCACCTCTGGGAGATCTCCTGATTTCCTGGTCACCTAGGCCACTTGGTCCATCCCTCTCCAGTGGGGGGTGTGTAGGTATGATACAAGGTTTTGGGCACCATGCCCCCTATCCCTGGGAATCTGCCGTCTCTCGATCACCTTCAAGGTTGAGCCCCTTGACTCCCTGCAGTGGTTCACCCATGTATCAAGAGCACTCTAGTCTAGCACCAAGAGTGTCAGATTCAACTTGATCAAGTTCCTTCCACTTGTCAAGCTTTGTGTTCCCCTCTATTCGGACTTCCATCATCTTTCACACCCGTAGGGACCCCCAAGAACGGCCTGGATACTACGCCCAAGGGATCCCCTACCGATACGGGCCAACACCCTCCAGGGTTTCGGACAACAAATCGATAAAATCCCGCATTGCGAATATGGTCAGCGGTCGATGCTCGTTTTGTTAGTCCTCATTTCAGGCTAATGCGACAAGATGCTGTGTTGCGAACATGGTCAGCAGTAATCCTCTGTCGTCACGCCAGCCCCTTCAGTCCTTGAATGTTGGTTGCATGATTCACATCGTTTTCCACCCCATCCTGTCCAGGTGGAATCTTGACACTTTTGGCGCTATCCCTCAGTGCACCTTTGCATGCTAGGGGGACAAAGCTGCAATCTGGCGTCCTTTGGGACTCCCATGGTCCGAGCTCTAAGACCATAAAATAAGATCCATTCGGGCAACTTGATTCCCATCCTCATGGGACACGTAGGACCACCCAGACGCCCTGTCTCTGGGTACAACCCATTCAGGAAGCCAGTCTCTCTCCCTATTTCACCTCTGTGTCGGCCCCTCGGCCTAAGGTTTCCCTCTCCGGATGGCGTACAATCTGATGTGGGATCATGTCTCCGTCAATTGTGTTTTATAACACTGCGCACATTTCCCGCCTAGCATCGTCCCTACTACGTCTGCGCTGCATGACGATAAAATGCATTCTTGGTCCTATCATACGACCCTAAACTGTGACATTATCGTCCTGGCCGCACGACGAAAAACGGCACCGCATTGTGGTGACCTCGCTGTAGAGGACATCACGTTGGGTATTGGTCATGTGCCATGCCATTTGTCAACTCCCATCACAGCTTGATTCTTGTGGCGACATCACGACCTACTATTCTAGGCCTGTCGCTTCACAAAAAAAAACCATTCACCTTAAAGAACAAACAAGATACATCAAATTCCCCTTCTTTAGTGCAAGGGCCACGTCCGCACTCCCCTTTTCCCCTGGCACTCGTACCTTACCGTGCCACCTTCCAGAACTACGTATGGCTTGATTCTCATCTTTATGAGATACGTAGGAGCGCCCAGGTACTTCCCCGTGGGCCCAGCCTAACCCTTGTGTTCGGTCCCTCGACTCGAGCATTTCCTCGGAGAACGCATGGTAAGCAGGACTATGTCCTCATTCACGTCAGGTTTTGATGTCATGCGTCCCCTGATCCCTTTTCCCATCCATGGTCCGAATTCTATGACCCTAAACTAAGATCTCCCCATGGAAAGGAATCTTCTCCCTCCCTCTAATATGTTTTGTTGACGTATTCAGATGTGTTTTGACAAAAAGCCCGAAGCAGGGGATTTTCACAGGGACATTCCCCTCATCTCATGATCAAGCTTCGTGAGCTCGCTATTTGGATCCTCATCCTCTTCCACATCCAAAAGGACCCTCGGACGACGTGGATACTAAGCTTAAGGGCTCTCCATGAATGCTGGACCTAAGGGCCCTTCAATCGTTTCGGGCCAACGTCCCCACGGATCTATGACAACATTTGTGACATGGTCCCGTGTTTCGAACATGGTCAACGGTCGACCCTCTTTTGTTTGTTCCCACCTCAGGCTAACGCGATAGGATGCTGTGTTGCGAACATGGTCAGCGGTAATCCTCCATCGTCACGCCACCATCATTGTGATCTGAATCTCGAGCACCATGATTCACACATTTCCACTCCCTCATGTTCAAGTGGAACTCCATCATACTCGGCTCATTCTCTTCATGCATCTAGGTGCGCTAAATGATCGTGTTAGTGTCATTGGGCCGGTAGTCACCGAGTGTCCCTTTTCCCTAACCTGCCCCTTATGTGTCGGGAAATCCCCACCACTACTGCTTGTTTCCCGCACCGAGCACGACTCACGCGGGCTTAGTAAGTTTTGGCAGGATGTGTACCAACACGGTTAGGCTGCGCCTCGTCCTGCATGACGTTAAACTGCGCTTTCAGAACTACGTATGGCTTGATTCCCATCATCATGGGATACGTAGAGGCACCCAGGCATTTCACCTAGGGTCCAGCCCCAGCAATCGCAAAATCTTGCTCCTCCCCATTTCCAGCCCTTGCCAGAGGCCCTGTCTGGAAGAAAGAATGATCCATAATCAGGCCGATGCGCCCATCTGGCGTACTCCTGCCACGGTGGTGCAACTACCGAAGTGTTGGATTCTATTTGAGCAAACCACCACTCCATGTTCCACGCTTTGCGTGTCCCTTATTCGGACCCTCGTCCTCTTTCATGTCTGAAGAAAACCCCTAACGGCCTGGTATTATGCCGCATCGGCTCACCTACCGTCCTGGGCCAACGTTCCGGAAGACTGGTCATTTCTGGAAGGACCCCCTAACAGTATGGATGTCTGACCTATGGTCCACCAACTGTCCTGGGCCAATGTCCTGAAAGATTGATCGACAACAAATTGATAAAATCCCGCGTTGCGAATATGGTCAGCGGTCGATGCTCATTTGTTGTCCCCATTTCAGGCTAACGCAGTAAGGATACCGTTTGTCCGCCACGGTTAGCGGTTGTCCTTTATTGTCACGCCATCCCCACAGTGTTCCGAATTTGGGCATCGTGATTCACACTTCCCGTTTTCATCTGTTTGAACCGATTTCAGCGCCCCTGGTGTTGCCTCGTTCGTGCATAAGAGCACGTTGGAGAAACGGTAATTCGGCTATCCTGGAAGTTCCTCCTCCGATCAAGCCTTCCCCATCTTTCGGGAAACTGAACTGGTTTGAGGAAATTGTCGTCAAACGTCCCACAAACATTGTAGGGATGTAACAAGGCAATTCAACAGTGGAAATCGTGCGTGCTACGGAACTCAAAACAAAGGAGAAAGAAAGAGTTGAATCACAAAAGTGTTAATAAAAGTTTCTTTCGGGTTTGCTACAATACTCGGGGGTTGACTTCCCCCATGGATGGGTTGACTCCGTCAAAAGAGCGTTGCAGCTCCGCCACCCGCTGACTTGCGGCGTCCAAAGCCTGTTGCCGCTGATTCAACTCCCGCTCCTCTTCAGCGGCGTCGGGGCGTAATTCGTCAACCCTGGCCCTGGCCCTTTCTACCTCGGCCCGAACGACAGCCATCCTTCCAGAGTTTTTCCCCATATGTTCCTCAACCTCCGCTAGCTGGGCCTTCAATCGTGAGACCAGCTCGGACTGCGCATCGAGAGTGGCTGAAAGCTCGTTGGCCCAGATCTGCATCTGTTGGACCTCGCCTTCAGCCTCCTGGAGCTTCCTAATGCTGGTCACCTTCCTCCGCTGCCATCCCATGCTCAGCCCACGATCATGCTCCCAGATCTTCTCAGCCATGAGGTCTCGGACGAGCGCGTGAGGGCGTTGGGCATCCACTCCCCCGGCACACAGTTCGCGCAACCGCGAGTGGAGCCTATCCATTTCGGCCAGCCATTGCGCTTGGGGAGTGTCCCTGATAAAGCGCGTGATCAGCTTCCATGACCGGTGACGGACTATGCTGTTGTCTTCCTCATCAGAGGCCGTTTCGTCCCAATCCGCGCGGTCGGAAGGCTCGCACGTAGGATATGCCTGCAGGAATTCCTCAGCAGGATCTGCATCGGGTGTTGAGTCTGGTACGACACCTGACGCCGGTGCAGGCACGACAGGACTAGGACCGACCAGTTGATCCTCTTCCTCAGAGTCCACCTCGATGACTTCAGGTATGGCCCTGCTGGTGGTCCCGCTAGTGATGGTATGCGCCGCAACTTGAGGAGGTGAAGGGACTATCGTCACCATCACCGACATGCCCCTGGGAGGGACGCCGCCAGACATCCTGACCAGCCTCGCTGCAGCAGCCCACGCCAGTCGGAGAACTGTATGACAGAAAGAGACATAAACGTTAGTTGGCGTGGCCCACATGTGGCAACGAGGAGACCAGTGGAGGAGACTTACGAAGATCGACCTCCGAGCGCTGCTCCTGGGCCGGTACTGATGGGACTCCGAGACGAGGCCCCCTGTATACTGTTGGAAGGTCTGGAGATTCCAGAGGAGCCGCCTCAGACCCCCTGGCCCCACCAGACGCGGAACTAGACGCAGCCATTGGAGCGGGTTCTGAAGGTCCCGCGTCATCACCCGTCAAGGAGCGAGAACGAGGCCTACGAACAAGTTCCTCCTGCATGGCTCAAACATTGGTGAGAAGTCCATAGGGATTCAAGAACAGATCGTAAGAAGAGAAGTTCGGAATGCTACCTCGAGAGCCTCCGCGAAGTCGTCGTATTCTGAGCCTCGGTCTCCGACCTCGCCCTCCTCCAGCAGGCTCCCTCCTCCAGCCTCGTCCCCCTGAGAAGAGTCCCCTGATTCCTCCGGCAAGGGGAAGCGCTCCCTCAGATCGGCAGCCGATAACTGTGGAGGGACCGTCTGATTCAACAGTACCCTCACCCGGTCTGTCATTGGGCGAGGAACACCGCTGGAGTGGACGTAATCCTCCAGCTCGTTCAAGTATTGCTCCGCCTCCGCTGGAGACACCATGAATCCAGCCCGAACTGGGCCTATGCCTGGCAGTTCCATCCCGAGGCGATTCAGGTGGGCCCACATCTCAGGTGGGCTGAGGAATTGCCGGTTGACATCCCAAATGTCCCAAGCATCCGGAAAGACAACATCTTCTGCCATATCTATGTGACGCAGCCGCTTCCCCGGAGCCTGAGTGGGTATCCTACGGAACCCCCTTGGTGGCCGCCCCTCCGGATGACCCTGCTCTCCCGGAACCACCGGATCCGCCGCCGCTGTCGAACCCTCGGCCGGTGCGGGTCCCGCCGCCATGGCAGCCATGCTGCCGCGAGCGGCCCTAGCTGCCCTCCGACCCCGACCTCGAGATAAAGGAGGCCCACCATCACCAACCCTGATCGTTGGCTGCTTCAGCATCTCCCCCGGGTAAGCGGCCTCCCAGCTGATGGCGTACTCCTTCACTAAGCCGAAGGCGGCGGTGGACGGAGGCAATGTGAGCTGCATCTTTCCATCCTCACGTGTTAACATGAGCCACAGCTGCCTCATCACACACGGGTGCTCCTCGTGACGCACCTCCCATTATACCTGTGGGGTCAGCCGCTGGAGGCACCGGAACTGCCTCGCAAAACGATGCGGGGTGTAAGGTTCACAGATTGGCTCACGATCTATCTGAGCCACCAAAACTCCACCTCGGAAGGCCAGGAGGTAAGCCCAATGTTCTTCCGTTCCCCGTCCATCATCAGTAAGCCTCCCCGTCGGCAGTGGGAAGGTATGAAAGTTGAACTCGTCCGCCCTCCACACCCTATTCAGCACCATCGGAACGGCCAGTTTGAATGGGAAGCTCCCAACTGCGTTCAGAATGGAGGGGCGAAAGTCTGATCCCGACGGCGAAATGGGGTTTGGATACTCGTAAATCCCCCTGATATGCGCCGCGATCCACCCATACAGGAGGTGTAAGGGCCCGCATATTCTTGGCGGCTTCTTGCCCTCGCTAATACGCTGCAACATTCTGTATAGTTTGGCGAGCATCGGGATCCCCAGGTTGATCCGCTTCCCCATGGCCAACATCGATGCCTTGATGAACGAACTGGGCCATACCCCCATGCTTGTATCTCTCACCGGTAGAATCCACCCGCAGATGAGAGCCGCGATGAACTCCGCCAGCCTGACTATTGGCTGTTGTTCAGTGCTAACACTGAAACCCCAAGTCTTCCATTGGCTGTCCTCCAAAACCCGCCAATACGAGTGTCCCTTGCCCCGCTGGGCTGCCCACGGACATGTTCGAGGCCTTGGAGGGAACTCTCGATCTTCTGGGAAGTTCAGGAAGCGTTTGAACCATCTTCTGAAGTGGACATCCCTCACTGCTTCCTTGTCCTCTCCAGGGACAAGTGCCATCAGCGTTGACGCCAGCCGTGGCATTTGCTCAGCATCTCCCCACACGCTGGCAATGGGGAGGAACTCGTCATACATGGCCCCCAAGATCTGGACCCCAGAAACCTGGTAGACATCCCACAGGCTGATGCCCACCTCCCCGTGATGTAGGTGAAAAGTGTTGGTTCTGGACGACCATCTACTCAACAGTTCCGGCATCAGTTGCTTTGGTTGGTAAATGTGGAACTGGGAGGCCCATGCCGCCTCATACAATCCCACTCTCCTTAGCTCTGCCTCGAACTCCTCGCAGGAGGCGCCTACCCAGTAGGCCCAGGCCCAGTCATCGGTAAAATTGCTGCCCTGGCGCAGGTCCCACTCATCGGACCATCCCTTCTTCGGATCCTGCAGAGCCGCCTTCAGCATGGTGCGGTAGAGAGGAGGGGACGTCTCCAGTTGCAGTGGCCTCCCGTCAATGTCGTTCACATGATTGTAGAGGCAATCAGTGGTGACGCGTGTGAAATCCTCCTGTGCATGACCATCGGCTGCCCTGAACCATTGGTGCTGGCATGGTGTGCTCCTGAACCAGCAAGCTGGTTCATCCCTTCTTGCCTCAGGAATGAAGACGTCATCCCTCAGCCCGAAGCCGTACAACGACAGTTTCTTGCACTGCGGGTAATCCCTCTGATCTTCTGACAGCAGGTCTGTCAAGGAAGTGTGGTCCGAGTGGCTCCGAACCATTTCCCCCAAGCCTGGAAGGTTGTCCATCTCATCTCGACGAGCAGCATCTGCGAGGACCCCCAAGACAACTTCTTGATGGGCCATTTTAACTCTGGCCCTCAGAAAAGAATTCTGCCGGATGGATCGCGAAGCTCGATCGCGAAGCCGGATCGCGAAGGTCGGTCGCAAGATCAAACAGCGATGTCCGGCCAGGGCAGACAAGCAAAGGTTCGCTTGGCGCGGACACGGAGTCGGAGACCCGCGGTTCGCCGCGAAGCTCGATTCGCGGAGGGTTGTCGCGGAGTACGTGGAGCTTCGCGAAATCGAGAGCACAAAAAGACAAGAAAGACACGTAAAGACAAAATAGGGCGGACCCCCTATTTATAGGCGACGACCCCAGAGCATCGCGGCGCGCCTCACCCGCGCGAAGCATCGCGGCGCGTCCAGATCCGCGGCCCCGGCGAGCAGCGCGGGCCCCCCTCCGCGATGCTGCATCGCGAACCACCGAAAATTTTGGCGATTTTCCCTCAGACTTCGACCTTTCGCCCTCCGCGGCTCCAAGTCTGAGGGGGGGCATTTTTTGGCGCCAAAAATGTGGCCTAAAAGGAAGGAACGAAAAAGACAGCCGGCGCGCTGCCCCGCGAAGCACAGCCGCGAAGCACAGCCGCGAAGCACAGCCGCGAAGCCCCGCCGCGAAGCGCCCCAACCATGGCGACCCCGCGCTGCTCCGGAGGCGGTAATCCTCCGCGAACCCGTTTGACGTTCGCGAGCCGCCACGAAGCTCCGGAGGCGGTAATCCTCCGCGAACCCGTTTGACGTTCGCGAGCCGCCACGAAGCACCGAAGGCGGCGCGCGAGCCCTGCTTCGCGGCGCCCCTTCCCTATAAATACTCGACTCCCCCTGAGTCCCGAGGACGGACAACCCGACCTTTCGGCTTCTCCTCTCCCGAATCGCGAAGCACGATTTTCCCCGGGAATCATGAGCTCCGCGAGGTATTCCTACTTCGCGAGACGACTCTGATTTGTTTCGTTTTGAGCCCCTCTTCTGAGAGGGATGCCCTTCGCAAAGCTCAAGGGAGTTCGCAAAGGAAGAGGATTCCCACGGGAACCCGGGAAGCCGCGGAGCACTTGTGCTTTGCGAAACACCCAACCCATACGAGTAATCCCTATGCTAAGGCAGGATCGCTCCACTTCGCGAAGCACATTGCTTGACAGGACCCTGCTTCACGAACCACTCCTTCTTCGCGAGGCAGTGCTCCGCGAACACTGTTCCACTTCGCGAAGCACCCCCCACTCCCACCTATGCCCCATGCTGAGGCCAAGGCACCCCACTTCGCAAAGCACACCCCTCTGCTTAGCGATTCCTCTTTCCGTGCGACCCTCCAGGTTTGCACGATGTGATTTCAAAGTCCCCTGGACAACACCTCCCGTAGCGTTGCTTCGCCTAATGCTTCTTCGCATAGGCACGCTAACGGCTATTGCTTCTTCTCATAGCCACGCTAACGTGGACCCCTCGATGGTTCGTCCCACGACCCCCCTTTACCATGGCCTTAGCGGCACCTTCCCTTCCCCAAGGACCAGAGGGTACCAGTTATGTAAGCCCTAGGGGTTTGGAGTGAACCCACCTCGTCCGAGCTGCAGGACGTTAAACTGCCAAGCACCACGTCCTTAACACATGACGTTAAACTGTGACCCAACCTCGTCTCCCTCACGAAGGGTCCCCCCAGCTCGAACATTCATTACACCACTCGTCTCCACGGGAATGGAACTCTTCCACACATGGAATGAGATCCTCCTTGTCGGAGTGGTGTATGTTCGCAGGGGAAGGGCTGCCTCAGAGCGTAAGCCCCTAACCTTGGTACGGATGATTGCACCCGTGCATCTCTGTACTTCCCCACTACCAAGGTCAGTGGAGGACGTGATAGGGAACGAGGCACCCCCCTCTGGGCCTCCATCCTGGAGTAAGTCCCAACACCATGGGCCGCCCAACACGTAAGCCCCTCTTCGCTTCTCACGGACGCACCCTTCGCGACGTGATCGTCAGGTCCATGCAATCTCTTGTTTCTCACACCGAGCATGACTCACGTGGGCTTAGAGTGAGTACCGACCCTGACAAACCCTTTCTGAACTACGAGGTCTTTGATCCATGTCAAGGCATGGTACGTAGGAAGCCTCTACGAGGTTCAAGCCCGCCCGTCTTTCACGTCGGGTTTCACCCCCGTTGAGCACGACGTTAAACTGCAATTCCGGTCTAGTGGTAAGCCATTGCGACCCACACCACCTGAACTACGAGGTCTTTGATCCATGTCAAGGCATGGTACGTAGGAAGCCTCCACGAGGTTTAAGCCCACCAATAGTGGACTAAGGTCTACTTTCACGTCGGTTTACCGGAGAAACCCCACCTGAACTACGAGGTCTTTGATCCATGACAAGGCATGGTACGTAGGAAGCCTCCACGAGGTTCAAGCCCACCCGTCGTTTATTCACGTCAGGGTTCACTATCGTCCAGCATGACGTTAAACTGTATTCTCAGAACTATGGGGTCTTTGATCCGTGTCAAGGCATGGTACGTAGGAAGCCTTTACGAGGTTCAATCCCACCACCCATTGGACCAAGGTCCACTTTCACGTCGGCTCACCGACAAAACCCCTTTTTGAACTACGAGGTCTTTGATCCATGTCAAGGCATGGTACGTAGGAAACCTCCACGAGGTTCAAGCCCACCCATCACCCAATTCACGTTGTGTTCTACCTACGTCCAGCATGACGTTAAACTACACTCTGGTCCAGTGGTAAGCCATTGCGACCCAACCACCTGAACTACGAGGTCTTTGATCCATGTCAAGGCATGGTACGTAGGAAGCCTCCACGAGGTTCAAGCCCACCAATAGTGGAACAAGGTCTACTTTCACGTCGGTTCACCGACAAAGTCCCATTTGAACTACGAGGTCTTTGATCCATGTCAAGGCATGGTACGTAGGAATCCTCCCAGAGGTTCAAGCTCAACTTCCATCGGACTAAGGTCCATCTTCACGTCGGTACGCTGACGATGCCCATCGGACCAAGGTCCACCTTCACGTCGGTACGCTGACGACATTCATCGGACCAAGGTCCAGCTTCACGTCGGTTTACCGGCACCATCCCGAACTACACGGACTTTGATTCCCTGCCACGGGGATACGTAGGAGGCCTCGTCAAGGCTCAAGCCCAACTTCACTGTCACCCCCCCTGCAATGGTCCCATTTCACTCTCATCCGTCTCCGCTAGACGTTAAACTCGCGGCATACCCTGTGTTGAACACGGGAAGCTGAGGAAAACCTCTGATACGTGTCTATGACATGTAATTCCCCGCGCTCGATGTGGGATGCCTCGGGCTTCCACGCCCTCGAGAAGCCTTGTGGTCAAGGATAACAAACAGACATGCCAGGTACCCCAGCATCCAGACATGCTACTGATGCCTCAACGTGACTACTCCCCTGACCGAAGGTTGCTGCCCTGACTGGACCCTTTGGAATGTCCCGACAGAAGCAGTGTAATTAACCGGCGTCCATAGAAACATGGCACTGGGAAGAGTTTCACGAACTACGTATTAAATCTATAAGGGAGACCCGGACTAGGTGACGAGCTCTGAGGAGGAATCCACGGAAGGAAGAACCGACATCCCATCATCCCGTTTCGATCAAGGAGCAGACGTACCTGAACAAGGAATGAATGCCTCCTGCCTTTGGAAAGCGGGAATGCGGGGCAACAAAGCCGCGCGTCCCCCCTGACGGACGGATGCGCGCGCACCCCGGCAAAAGCGTCGGAAACAAACTCATCATTGTATCATTGATCCAAATGCTTTTAGGTAGATTTTGGCTTAACAAAGAGGTAAACTATTCTCTACATCAATTGGTGGATAATTTTTTTTTTAATTTGATTATGAGAATTGGTATATCAAACATGATCAGAGAAACATTTTTACAACTAAAAAGAGTTTAAATCCTTATTTTCATTAACTATATCTAATCTACGCCTTTGGGTGATTATAAGAACATTCACTCTAGTATTCCATCACCATAGAAATGCTTCAACTGCTATAATAAACTATATATATAAACTATTTTGGGTAATCAAGGAAATATGTAAATATTTTTGGTTATTTTGTTCAGTAGTTTTTAATCTGTTGGTTAGTTTATGTATATTTGGTAACATTAAAGGTGATTATGGAAGTACAATTTTGAAAATACTGGTTTAATTAGTACACAAATTAGATGATTAGTTAAAACTTGTTGGTTTTATTATTATTTTTTAAATGTAAAATCATAGTGTGAGGTTTTATTTTAAAAACATTAGGGAGTTTAAACATGCCTCTATATTGTGTATAAAAATATAACAATTTTGGAATTCATGAAATTGTATTATGAAAATTTTCAATGCATATATAGTGGTGTAGAGATAAGCCATATTCGTGATACTCAGTGAAATGGAGGGAAACCATATTTCTATTTTCCATTTTCTTTTATGAAATGACATCATTAGTTATAGGACACCGTGGTATCATCACATTGTAATGATTGGATTTAAGAAAACCATTTTGATGTTTATTATATAATGTCAATGTTTTTATCCAAAATATGAAAAATAATGGTAATATTGTATTATTTTCGTGATGAGAACCTATTTTTATTTTATTATTATTTTAATACCATTGAAATAAAAACTAATTATTTCTAATGTCCTTTTTTATAGTTTCCTAATATTTAAAATTACTTTTTTTTTATTTTTTTTATACTTATCTATGTATATGGAGTAAATAACATTAAAAAATTAGATTAATGAGTGTCCTTGTGAGATAATTATATTGTAACATATTAAAAACCCATTAATCCTTAACTTAGACATATTTTTGGAGGTGATATATTATAAAATTTTAACTATTCCTATTGAATTAATATGCCATTTAATTATGATTTTTATTCCTAAAAAAAATTCTTCATATAAATATAACATGTTCCTTTTAGTTTTTGTCCAGTATTTTAATCATAAATTAAAAATTTATCTATACATATATATTATTTCGATTTCATAGTTAACTTTGATTCTAGGTGTTTTAATTTATGGGGAATATGTTTATAGGTATTATTATATCTATAGGCGGGTAAAGGGTTTATAAATTTTTTAATTGTTCATGTTATTTACTTATTATTTATGGAAAAATTGTTTTTCATGTTAGCTATGATGTTTTTACTAAAACCATTGCGTGAAAGTAGAAATTGATTCTTTTTAAATGATGATAATGATAAAATCAGAATTTTTAAATTATATATCAGGTTAAAAAAGTTATTATTATTAAATTAATTTAATTTTCTCATAAGATTGATTGTATTGGTTTTTCGTTGATGATATGTGAATTTATTATATCAATAATATTGATATCATTCAAATTTTGAGTTTTGATATTTTTTTGTTACAAAATGGGAGTTGTGGTTGTGAGGTAGGCATGGTGCTAGAATAGAGGAGGTCAAATTAGCATTAAAATATCATATTATTATTAAAATATTTTATGAAGATATGTCGATGTTATCTTATGAATGTATTGTTTGACATATTTTATTCGTGTTATTTTATCATTAATTAACTTTTTATAAAATTATTTATTTTTTGGTGTTATAAATGTTTTCATATATTTTTATTGATTGAGTGGTGGTTAGTTAGTGTTGTAAAATTTGTTAGTGGGTTATTATAAAAATTTAATATGCGGTGAAATATTGAGGAATTAGGATGATGTTGTTTGGTTAGAATTACATTAGATTATTCACTAATTACTATTGTTTCTAGTAAGGGGAAAATACTATTGAATTTATCTACCTAGTAATATGTGTCAATTCACAATTAATTGGTGAATGTGGTAATAGATTTTAGAGAACAATATTTTTTAGTGAATGTTAATTTTTTATGTTCCTAATCTAATTACCAATGTGGGATGATAATATTATATTGTAAAATATGATTTTATTAATTAGTGTTTTGTTTTTTTAAGTGATGTTATATATAATGTGTCAATTCTTGTGAGATGCAACTTAATGACTATTTCTGATTGTTATTGATAAAGGGATTAAGAAAGATGGAAATAGAAATAGGAAATATATTGGGGATTGAATATTATCTTTTTGATAAGATATTTTATTAATAAATTTATTTATAATTAGTCAATAATATATATATATATATATCACATACATTGATGTAGATTATTTTATAATATGTTTTTACATAGTAAACCAATGTTATCACCCAGTAGATCTTTTTTTGGATTGTGTTACTTGTATATTATCATGGAGAGAGGTTGATGTTGTTTCTAAAATAATAGTATATTCTTATGAATGGTTTTTAATATTTAGAGATATGAAAATTCAGAAAAAAATTGATTTTTTGTTTCGAAAATTGACAAATGACTGTGTTTGGGGGTTATAAGTGTTATTGTAGGGTGTAATGTTTGTGTTTTTTTGGCAATTGAAATTTTATTATTGGTTTTAAATGGGTAATTCATCCTTTGATATTATTTGATACCCATAGTAATAATTTCAATCTAAAGGCCTACTAGAGGCATGACCCATGCAATGCTCTTAATAACATCACCAAATCATGTGCTTTCCAAGTGGTCTTAGGTCATGGAATTGTCGTATCAATTAATTTAAATGAATGATATATTGGATATTAAATTTTATTAAATTTATGGTTTCAAAATGTTCTATAAAGGAACTACTAAATTCCATTTTAACATTTTCTATAGATTAGATAATCTAGGGACAATGAAATGGATCATGCTATCATACAAAGTCACCCGATAGTCAGATACGTTTACATAGGAAAAGTCATATTGATTATAGTGTTCAGAGAAATGTATGGGGTATACTGAATTATAAATTCCTCATTTGAGTAAATATTGAATTTTTTAATTTTAAGATGTTATTTGAATTTACTATGTAGATTAATCATTATATTTATATTATTATTCTCAATGTGCTTATATACTCATGTATTCTAATTGGGTTTTGTGTTAATATGAAATGTTAGAATGTAATATTTATAGTAATGATAAAGATACTCAAATAAATCCTTATACTTGTAGAAAATAACATAAATAATTAGTATGTTTTCTTATATGTTATGGTTTTACACCAAGGTGATTCTATTACATAGTTTGCAATGTAATTTAAGTATATTGAAATTACATAAAAAGATGAAAATGAATGGTTTTTGGAGAATATATTAATTAGGTATTGAACTTTAAAATATATGATTCATTGAATCCAATTTCTTTTATATAAGTTATTGTAAATAATTTAAAATGTAGCTTATTTTTATCTGAAATGCAGGATTGATTTCATTAATATATATACATATATAACTATTTAACTTTTTCAAAAATTGTAATTTATAACTATATCGTACCATACATATATACACACACACAAATTTTTTTTCCATGAAATGTGTTTTATTTAGGATTTTAAGACAAATATTATACGTTTGGTTACTGTAAAAAATTCATTTATGATTTTTAAATTCCACATATGTACCATCGAAAACAGGTATCTATTTATAACAAGTATATTTTTTCAATTTATTTATATTTTAAATGGGATTTAAAAGTAATTAATTTATTATATAATATAACATTTTTATCTTATAAAAAAAGTGACTATTGTATTTAGTATATATTATTATAATAGTCATCTGATCATTTATAAATTCTATGAATGTTTTTAGTATAATTATTTATAATTTAATATAATATTATTATGAATGTATATTTTAATTCATTAAAAAATTTAACAAATAGATCTATGTTGAACACGTAAAATGATTTTTAATTTTATTAAAATAAAGTAGTTCTAAACCTATAATTATACTCCTGATGGAATATGTTTAACATTATTGTGCTTACTAGAGATTATTGACATTATTTCTTATAATGTAATCATGAGTAAGTTGTAACATTCTATCAATTTGAATTCAATGAAATTGTGGAATAGTTTTTTGACATCAAGTTTTTACCTAATTATTAAGCTATAATATCTCTAGAAACATTATTTGAGGAAAATGAATTTAATTTTTTTGAGTAATGTGGTTTTAGAAAATTTATTTTCTATCAAATTTATGTTTTTTTTGAAAATGTTATTTTAATTATTTTTTATTATATTTTTTGTCATTTTTAAAAATATTATAAAGGCATCTTCGTTTTAATGTAGATTGAATGTATTTATTTAAAATATTCACATTGATAAATATTAAACTTATAATAGCTTCTGATATAATTTAGTGAATGGTTGTTGTATTTTTGATAAATTATTTTTTTTGTATCATTTTTTTTTAATTTTTAATTATATAGTGGGTGGTGCGGATGATAGATCCATGATGTGGATGATTAGAGTTGATTTATGATGAATTAAAAGTCATGTAAATTGTTATAGGGATTATCTTTTTGATACTTTATTCAATTAATTAATGATGTGATATATATTTATCAACATTATGTTATGATTTAATTGTGGTTTTAAATTATTTTTATATAAGTTTAGTGATATTTTGATTAAAATATTACATTTAATATATAATACGGAGACAGTAATAGAACATTTTTTTGATAATATAAAGTATGAATATTAGGATAAATATATATATTACATTTTTATGTTTGAGGATAACATATATTTTTAGTGGATTATGATGTCAAAAAATAAGGAATGGATATAGAAGGCTGGAAATTCATTTAAATTTTATTTTACCCTTATCCTTTCTAGTATCACCGGCTAGCATGATTTCACTGAGTCTCTAATAAAAATATATGGAGGATGTATAAGGTTTAAATTCTAAAATTTTCAATGAGAACTGCCATAAAAAATTCCTCGAGTTTATGACATATATGATAGATGATTAATGTTAAAGGTAAGTTAAATTGTTTTATTTGGGAGGATCGTGAATTCATTTACAACAACAGAGATTATATAAATTATATTTTACATTAGAAATAAATGCATTTTATAATATTAAATATAGTATTATAAAGATAAATCACATAAATAAATTAGGGAAAATTATTTCATTAAAACATAAATTTACTTTAATTAGAAATCAAAATTAATGAAAATTCCAAATAAAAAAGTTGGAAAAATAAAATAGAAATAGAGAAACTAAAATTGAAACTATTGACATCCCCAATATATTAGAATAATCACCCCCGTGAACAATACTATAGAAACAATAAATATATTATTAAGACAATAAGTATTTTTGAAAATTAAAATATATTACCATTGAAATATTTTTTGTTAATAGTGAGTGGGAGAATTAAGTAGTGCTTATAATAGGCAATGAGACCATTGGAAGAGTAATGTGACCATTGGAATTGTAACCAGATAGTTGGAAATAGTAACATAACCACAAAAAATAGAAACCTAACTATTTGAATAAAAATATTACCTCATCATACTAAATTGTAAAATAATATATATTTATTATTAGTAATATATGTAAATATAAATATAATAATTAAAAAAAATAAATATCAAGATTAAAAATCCTAAAGAAAATATAGGAACCTTATTAACAGATTTAATTGTATTGTATTACATGAAAATTGATATTTTTTTAATTGAGAAATAAAATTATATTTGTTAGATACATATTTGGATAAATTAATTATCATTTTTTAAATCATGAAATTTAAATTTTCAAAGGATAGTATTTGGTAATTTTTTGAAATACGTAATTTTTCGGTGAATTGTAAAAATATAGTATTTATTTTATCTTTTGCAACTAAAATAACCACATTCATGATTTAAAATTTTCTTACTAATTTATAGAATGCTAGGTTCAAAATAAATTTTAATTTTTATAATTTACAAATTAAAATGAAATAAAAAAAATCCCAAACCTAAAGACCATTATTCAAAAGATAATGAGAAAAGTGTTCCATTAAAATCATTAATTTCCACTTTTCAATTTTCCATTTTATAATACTATGTGAATAAAAAATTATAAATGGGTTTAAATTAAAAAAATACTATATTATATTGATATATGATTTTTATTTTTAAAAATTTCACTATTATAAGTTTTAACAATGATATAATATTTGATTTTGTATTTTATTATAAAAATACTCCACTTCATAAGAATATATATCCCCTCTCATACCCATTTGAATTCAACTCCTCCCTCCTATTCCAACGCCAATTTTCTACACAAAACCTTACTCCTAGTTCCATGAGAATAAATATTAATGTATTGACGTAAGTAATATCTAAACCTCATGGGAGTTTTAGTGTTGTACAAGAGAAGATACTTCGAGGAAAGAGTATGATTCTATCAACTCGTACATCACTATCTTAATCTATTTATTTTTCCAAATTATATTTAAAAAAATCATAATAATGTATTCCTGAATTAATTTTTAATTATATTAATTATCTTGTTCCGTTTTAGTTATAAAAATTATTACATATTTAAATTTCAAAATATCCCTTTCCCGCACTTCCAATAATGTCCTGTCAATAGTTGGTTAATCACCAATGAGAAAATTTAAAATTATTTTATTTTCAAAAAACATATTGTCATTTATAAAAAAATTATTTATGATATTTAATTCTATGAATATATATATTTTATGATTTTATAAATATTTATAGTAATATATATATATGATCTTGAACAAAAATAGTAACATCAAAAGGGAAAACATAATGAAAACATGATATCAAAACAGTTATCATTTAAAAATGTGTAATAAATTAGATTTAAATAATTATAATCGATTAATAGTTTTACACATGATCATAAATAAATTTTGGATCATTGTTTTTTATAATTCTATGATTATTATTCTAGAGGCAGAAAAAAGGATATAAAGCGGTATTTAAGGTAAGGAGATTCTGAAAACCAAATCCTTATATTTTTATTAACCATATTTTATTATATATTCACTATGGATATTCGTAAAATGTTCCTTAAATATCATTTCACAATTCATCAGTTTTCACTTTTTCGATATACATGTTTCTACCAGGATTTTTTTTAACAAAATACAAATATTTATGAAAAAAAATTTTATTACAAAAAATAATCTTTTATTCCTCTTAAGATGTTTAATTTTCACTCAAGAATGATGATGTACATAAAAAATATGATTTCCATTATTCATAGCGTGACCCCAACATTTATTCATGAAATTATGATATATGTAGTTTTTTTGAATTCCATTCATTTTTATGGGTTATTTCATGAATATTACTACAAAATATTTTATGCGGCATGCTTGATTTTGTTAATATTATGATGTGATAGGTGGGAACGAGATTATATTTCCCGTTATTACATCAGGTAAAGTGATTAATCTACTAAACCAATGGGTATTATGTATCAACATGATAGTATAATTTTATACAGTGATGATGTTATAATTATTTAAAAATGTTATATGTGAACATGATTCTAACATTGCTCCCAACTATGCATGGTATTCGAACACTATGACAAGATGGATCTCATTTAGGCCTCACAACATTCCAGGACATTATCAAATGTTTCTATCATAATTTGTATGAATATCCAATTCTTATCATAGTATAATTATTATAATGATCAAACATGTCATATTTTTTCATTTTTCTTATCCATCTTCTAACATGGTCTTTAGCACACCCCTTTTTATGATGAAGACCCATAAGTGACTAAATATGATAAAGAAAATATGATATTTCAGTAGAATAAAGAATAACTATTTATATAAATTCCAATTATTTATTATTTATTGGTGGTGTATTATTCTAATTTTCATAAGATAATGTAAATTTTGATCCTGGAATGAATAAATGTTATATTTTTTATTTTAAAATTGATGTAATAGTATTTTAAGAAAAATTAGGGTCACTATATTTTGTATCAATGGCATGATTTATTTAATTAAAGAATTATGACTAGAAAAATTTAGCATAGAACCTTAGGGTAAGAAAAATTATATGTAAACATCCATGACACATTGTTTTAGAAATATTCTACGTATAGAAATCTCATAATAAATTCCTTTAGAGATTATTTAACAACATAATAAATTATTTATTAATCCTTCTTTGACCAAGGTTTTATTAGAACCCTTTTAATTTTTCTAATTGATGTAATCCAGGGGAAAACATGACAAAAAATGATATAAGTAATAATGAAATGATTGTCGGAATGACATTCCCTAGTACCATTAGAGGTGGATCTCAAAATTTTATTGAATAGAATACCCAAATATCAAAGTATAGTAACAATAACATGAAAAATAAGAAATTTTATCCATTTCAAAAAAATGAGTAACTATCTATTTGTTATTTTATGAATAAATGACCACCAACATTTGGTGGATTCTCTTATAAAATGGTTATAGAACAATGGATTTTCTTAACAAAGAGAATTTTTTATATTATATAATTCGCAAAAATGAAGAATGTCACTATAACTATCTATAATTTTGATAGTGAATTCAATCAATGGTGGGAATTGATATATAACACTAAGATGATGGATGTAATAGAAGAGATGAAGTGGGGATTATCTATGAAAAACTTTCATAATATGTATTTTCATTTAACTCTTAAAACAAATATAGAGATATAATTTATAATGATTGTGTAAAAATAAGGTGATATTCTAATGACTTATGAGGAAACTATCTCCCTGATATCAAGATATACCATGGTTTTGCTATAAAAAATTCGAGAGAAAATGATAGATACTCTCATAGTATTAAACAACTCATTCCTAAGGCTCCAAATATATGCGACATTGGTAGTTACACATAATAAGTTTTATGTTCTCTCAATGTTGGGATGATGTTTGGAAAAATGAATCTTAGTTATGAAGACAATAAGAGAATATTGGAGTTTCAAGTTAGTGGGTCACCCAATAAATAAGGAAAGAGGATAAAACAAACAATGTTTCATAAATATGGGAAGAAACTACAAGGTAATTACCTCAATGGAATGGGGATATATTTTAGATATATGAGATAAGGAATACATGATCTTTAATATTTAAGATACACGAATACTAAAACTAACATGATGGAAGAAATGAATGAACTTTCAATTTCACCACCAATGGTTCAATAAAGAGACTATATGGAGCAACAGAACTATGCAAGCTAGTGATCTAAACAACCTTCCCTAAGGGTAATTAACATCAACAAACACAAAATCTAATTGATAAAGAGAAATATTATGCTCTCAGTACTATTGTAGGGAAATATTAAAAATAAGTCAACCAATGTTCACAAAATATTCACTCAAAAAATGGAAATTTTTTTATAAGATTTTGGTATTGAAAATTCATTTATATCCTTCATGTTTTATAGAATTATTGAATTGAATCCATAAAACCATTATGTATCGATTTCTATAAAAACTCATAGTGGTGATATCATTACAACCCAAGTGTTGGACTCTTATCCTATTAGAGATTGTGGTAATATTTTTCCATAAAATATCAAAATCATTACATTGGTGGAATTCATTAATATATTGGGCCTGGTTTGCCTCTAATTATCTAGATCACACATCAACTCCTAAGAAATGGAAATACCTTCAAATATTTTAAACCAACCAATGATCATATTAAAATTAATTGTATATTATGAATCTACTTTTGAAAATCACTTGATGGCATGGTTGATGAAACCCTTTGAAGAAGAATACAATTCCCACCAAATGGTTGGTTAATAGGAAGGCATCAACCTAGAGAAAATCTCAATTGGATGGGAATATGATGATGTGTTTCCCAAAGTATTACCTAGGATTTACATAAATTGGGAGGTAGATATATAAATATAGACCATACACATATCCACTCTTATATCTAAATTCCGCACAAGATAACTTTGATTGAATGAGTGGAGTTGAAGAATATATTGCATGATCATTTGGAAAAGGGATCCTTTTCCTTGAAATATCACCTTGGGATGATCTTGTTCTGTTTTTAAATAATAATTATGGTTAAATTATTTAGTCTATCAATTATCAAGAGATTAATATGATCACCATAATTAACTAGTATCACATTCTGATGATTTTTGACTTGTCACAACATCTATGAGGAGCTCAGTACATCTCAATGTTAGTTCATCATTATGAATATCATCATATGATAGTAAAGAAGGAATATATTTTGAAGAAGTTATTTCATATAGGTAATGGAAAATATGATTTCATAGTGAATCCCTTTAGATTATATGGTTCCCCTATAATCATCATGGATGTTATGAATAGACCCTTCAGGGACTACCTTGATAAAATTTTAGTTGTGGTTATCTAAAATATCCTCCATTGAACCTCTATTAAGGAGTAATGTAAATAAATTAAAATGATTTTACAAAAGATATTATAGATGTAGAAGATGTATGTTAATTTCATTAATATATAATTTTGTATGCATCATGTCACATTTTTGGGGAACATGATCAGGAATGGGGGAGTTTCTACGGACCGATAAATGAACAAAACTATTAACACATGGCCCATGTTCACTAGTGTCCAGGAAATTCATAGTTTAATGGTATTATAAGGGCACTAATGATGTTGTTTATGAAATTAATCATGGTTGTATATCCTTTTAACTATTCTTAAACAGATCTGGGAAAATTATGTATGGACTGAAGAATGTGAGGAGAGCTTTGTGGAGATCTAGAAGGGGTTATTCACATTGCATGTACTCACACTAACATCATGTAGAGATGGTTTTATTATATATAGTGATTTTTTAAATAATGTATTGGGTTTTTTAAAAATTAATAATTAAAATGTGATAGTCAGTGCAGCATGATAGATGGGGATTCAGGATTAAATCTACATCGTGCATGAGAAGGAGTTATCAGTTGTGATATTTACATTAAAAATAGGGCGATACTACCTCTACGGTGAGAAGTGTGACATATATATCAATAATAAGATTGTAAGGTATATATTAAAATAGAAGGATATTAATACTCATCAATGAATATTAGTATATCCAATCAAGGACTATAATAAATTTTTTCGCTACATAGAAGGAAAGGTGAACAATGTAGCTGAAACACATAGATAAAAATAACCTTCCACACTATCCATGATAAATATTTTTATTGACCATATCTTCATGGATATAAAATGTATGCTATTTTAAATTTTAATGGTAGATAATTTATTCTACGATTAACAAATTATTTTTTAAAAATATATCCAAGATAATATAAGGAAGTAAAAAGGGATTAATTGGAGTTTCAAAAGAAAACTAATGAAGGAAAGAACCATGAATTTGAAATAAGGGATAATGGTGTGATTTATATTGGAACAAAGATTTGTTTTCATTAATCAATAGAGATAAACATTGAGCTATTGGATAATTCACCTAGATCCTCTTTCTATTTCCATCATAGAAGTACCAATATGTACTGTGATCTTTAAGAGAACTTCTTATGGTACAATATGAAAATGGAGATATCATAATAGTTATCATGGTGTTTTTTATGTCCGCATGTTAATTTAAAGTGAAATAAGTCCAATGGTATAACATAACCATTTCATAAAACCCACATAGAAATGGGTAATATCAGAAGGTACATTATCACTGGTCTCACACAGATATCCAATTGAAATAAATTGATATCAGTTGTGGTTTATTAACTCACCAAAAAAATCACAATTAATTAATACTCAGGATGAAATTTATCTTTAAAATGTCCTATAATATAAGTTAATGATTTGGTTAGGCTACATGGGTTATTGTTTTTAATTGTTTTGACTTTGATCCATAGATCACATTTAAATTTTAGAGAATTCGTCATCATTATATATATAAATAATTGACATTTATCACTACATGTCACTATCAAACCAATTCCCAATATAAAATGACCATTTTTGCAGTCTAGGAAAACCAAAGAGATTTATCAATGAAATTTAAATGAGGATGTCATAAATGTCCCCCATAGATTATTTATTATATGAAACAACTTCCACTCAAGTATTCAAATGTCTCTATGTGATTCTCTTTATGGGAAGTGATGTATAGGTCTAATGTTTTTGGAATATATTGTGGAATGAGAGATACTTGTACGTAACATTATGAAAGAGGTGAAAGATAAGGTTTAAACCATCCAATGGTATATAAATATGATCCATCATTGCAAAAATATCTATTAACATCTACGAAATTTGCATGGCGTTCAATGTGGGTGAAAAGTTTTTCAATAGGACATCACCCCCAAACATAGTCATGCAGTTTGGAAATTAGGGGAAGATTATACCTAGGAACATTGGCCCAATTAATATCCTTAACTATATAGTTGTTGAAGACTATTGAATTTCACATTCAAAAAATATGGATCTTGTTCATGATGTCTTTTATGTATCAATCATGAGAATGTATAAACATGATCCCTCATATATACAAAATTTGAAGGTGGTAAAACTATAGAATTAACAATTATATGAAGAGTATCTATTAGGGATACTAGGCCTTAGAAGAAAATTACTATGTGACTAGAAAATTGATAAATACAATGTTTTTTGAGGACCATATATTAGAATAGGTGAACACAGAACTAAAGGAAACAATGAAAGATATGCACCCTCACATATTTTAAAATGTGAATATGTGTTGAAATTTCTTGGATGAAATTTATAAAGGGTGGATGATTGTTAAAAACTAGAGTTCATAAATTATATTTTTTTCTTGAAATAAATTTGTTCTATAATATAATATATATTATAATACACATATAGAACGTAACAAAATAGTAAAAAATTATTTCATTAATGAATACTATTAAATTAATCACTAATGAAAACAATTAATATTCCAAATATATAAATTTGAAAAAAATTAAAATGAAATGTTCAAACAGGAAAATATGGATCATCCCAATCCTCTAGAATAATCACCCCATTACCAAAACTATAGAAATAAAAAAATATTCATAATCCAATCAAGATATATGAAAATGGAAAATTATAACCTTTGGAGTGATGATATTAAATATTGAGTAATATAATGAAGTGCTATTTGGAGGAGGAAATGTGACCACTGGATTAGTAGTGTGATTGTTGGGAAAGTAACATAAAATTTCAGAATATTAACATGACCATTTTTAATAGTAACTAGACTACTAGAATAGTAATATTACATAAAAATAATACAATGTTATATAAATTATATTTATCTTGAGTAATATAATTAAATATACATATTATAATGATGATATACAAATTTCTATATTAATAACTCAATGAAAATATAATAACATTTTTACTAAATTATTTTTTAATGTACTTCTTGAAAATCGAATTTTTTTTATTAAATATTATAATTAATTATGATAGAAATTAATTTTTATTATATTAATATCATTATTGAAATCATCATGTCAAAACTTTATATGGGTTATATTTTTGTAATTTTTTGAATTAATTCTATATTATAGTGAATAGTAAAAATATATTTTTTATCATAAAGAGTGTTTATTAAATTCAATAATGTAAGATGTAATAGTAAATGAATAATTAATATGGCTCATGGTTCATAAAAAACATATATATTATTAGAAATTATTCATTATATGAAAATTAAATTTATTTTCAAACCTAAATACAAATTTCCAAATCTTAAAGTCACAATAATTCCATTAAAATTTGATATTTTCCATTTATCCACATTCCCATTTAATAAACTATGTGAATTAAAATTATAAATGGGTTTAAAGTTGCAAAAAAATTATATTATAATGTAATATGATTTATATTTTGAAAAATTAAATGTTATAGGTTATAACATTCTTTTAATATTTTCTTTAATAATTAATTCTAGAAATACCCATCTCTTCTAATGTAAATATACCCTATCATACCACGAAAAACCACTCATACCTCACATTCAAAATAAAAATTTATTACCAAATAATCCCTCTCAATCCCCATATAATAGATATATATGTTCTTCATTAAACAATCAATAATCAAAAAGGTAGTTTTTGTGTCATGTATGAGAAGTTATGTTGAGGGAAGTGTAACATTAT
Source organism: Viscum album (assembly GCA_963277665.1). Lineage (NCBI taxonomy): Eukaryota > Viridiplantae > Streptophyta > Magnoliopsida > Santalales > Viscaceae > Viscum > Viscum album. The sequence continues at coordinate 735,013,795 of OY728155.1, forward strand.
ATAAACTCTTTAATCATTTTCCTTTAATTTTTATTTTTCCCAATTCATACATTAAAAATATAATATAAAATTAACAAGGTATTATTTTGAAATTAGTCTATGGATGTTAACATACTTGAATTAGAATAACAATGATATATATTAATTTCAATATTTACGTTCTAACACTTTGAACAATGTCCTGTCAACAGTTGGTTAATCACCAACAATTAAATTGACAATTATTTTTTATCAGTAATCATATTATTGGTGACAATAATTTTTTAATGATATATTATGGAAGAAATACATGTTTTTTTGTTTCTGAAATTAATTATAGTAACATATAAATTACCTTGAATAAAATTAAAGATATTACAGAAAAATTGTAAAATTTAAGGAAAAATGATATCAAACTAATTCAAATTTAACAATGAGTGCTTTAGATTATAATCCTATTATTATAATAAATTAATATTAGTAAAAATGTACTTAGTTTAAATCTATAACTATGTTTTAATAATCATAAATTTATTATTTTCGAGGCTATAAAGCAATGAAATATAGAGGGATTTAATTTAAGAGGATTCTCGAACCTAATTCCTATTATTTGGGATATCCATATTTCACAAAACCATTAGTATTTACGTACATCTAATGTTCCTTAAATAAAAATAAATGGTAATTCTGTTTTCTATCTGGGGATATACTTGTTTCTATGTTTATTTATATGTTAGATAAAATGATTTTTCATAAAGGCTTCTCTTTCCAAAACTCATCTTTTAATGCTCTTGAGTACATTCTTCTTCAATTATGAATGATGATGCTTATATTGAATATATTTTCACTTATTCATTTTGGATCCCCTATTTTTAGTCATGAAATTACTATTGTAAAATATTTTTGAAACCTACTCATTTCTATGATTTCTTTTAGGACTATGATTATTACGCATTTTATGTGGTATGAATGATTATGAAAATATTATGATGTTATTTGTGGAACCAGAAATATATATCCCTATAATGAGATATATAATGTGGTGAATATCATGATATAATATATATTATGTGTGAAAAATATACTCTTTTTTCACAATGATGATGTTATTATTATGCTTAGATATTATTTGGGAAGATTATTCTTGCATTATTCACAACTATGAGTTATATTTGACCACCATGACATGATGTTTCATTTTTATGATTCACCATATTCCATGAATATATCAAATACATCCCTTAATATATTGATGGTGATCCTACACTTAGGATAAGATAATTTTTTTATTCTTCCCCATGTTATATTGATTCATGCCCCTTATTCATCCTCTTACTCAGATTTTAGATCACCCTTCCATTGATTATATCATTATATGAGTACTTGTACAAAGATAATGTGATATTTAATAATTATAAAGAAGACTGATTTACATAAATTTTTATAATTTATTATATATAAGGGATGTATGATCCTAATATTCCACAAATACTATATCTCTAAATTAAGGAATGTATAACTATTTTGGTTTTTGTCATTAAAATTATGTAGTAGCCATGTAAGAAAAAGTAGGGTCATTATAGCATTAACATTGAATCTAAATTTAAGACCATTTTAGAAAAATAAATCATTTAAAATATATTTTTGAAGTCATGTATATATATTTTGAGCTCTCATTATGGTAATGGCTACAATGGATTGTTATATCGATATAGTTAATTAAATAAAAAGAAATTAGAATTTTTTAATAGTGAATAATGATTAATAAATTAAAAAGGGTTGTGGTTGGATTTAGTGTGATGAACTTCATAAACATGAGATGATTATGATGTGTTGTGAGTGACATGTTCTATGAATACATAAGGTAGTAATAATCACTTTAGGATTAGTGTGACTATTAGTTTTGATTTAGTGTATCATAATGTTTTACGATTAACTATTTGATTTATTTCCCTTACAAAGGGGTGGGGTTTGGGAATTATGAATTTCTCATAGTTTGCATGATCTTTTATAATAACATATTTTATTTACTAAATACTAATTTATTAGAATTTTAGTTTCTGTACTTTAGTTCCTAAATGATCAATATGAACAATTTCATAATGTATATTTTAAATTTGATTAATTGTTCTACCAAAGTCAGATTTTATAGGTATATATAAACAATTACATACTTTTAAAGCTCATTATGGTGCTTTTGAAATGACTTTATGGGTTTAATATATAGTTTTTGTTAGAGAAAACTTATAAACATGTATTACATTAAATTTTGAATTAAATATTATTTTATACAGACATCTAAATTTTAATTTAAGAAGAATGTGACATTAAATTTGATAACATCATTCATTTTAAATGAAATAATAAATGAAATAACAATATTTAGAAATGGGTATCAGAATTCACAATAAATTAAATTACTTGATTGTTTAAAAAATTGTTTTGGAGTGAATTATTTTATATATGATATTTATATGTTTTATTATTTATTTATTTCAATATTTTGAGGTTTTTTATGCAATATTATAAATTAACTATTTATTAAAAATTATATTTTGACAATAATGTATAACGGGGGCCTACATAGTGTATCAGTGCGACTATTTTATTGATGGTATATAATAATAAATGAATTCCAAAGACCCTTATGAGTCGATTGTGTAGTGGAGTGTGACCCATTATATTATCCTTAATAAGAGATTTCATAATGATTAGTTTCAAGTGCATAAAAAGAACTATGATAGAAGTACCCTATTTCATTTACTGGATTGATAAATTATCCACCAAGAAACACAAAAATCATTAAAATATAAACCCCTAATATAACATTATAAAGTTTAAATTATATTTAATCCCTTATGAGGTGATTATTTTTAAGTTCATTAATTTAAAGTTAAATAATTTCCAATATTAGTTACACCATTATGTATGGTATATGTGTTTTCTAAAGGTGGATTAATTATAGATATACAATATTTTTTCTTTAGAGGTTTGGGTATGGGTAAGAACATGTTTTCATTGGTGGCATAAGTGTAACTCCATTTCTATATGAGTTTTAGATGGGTTAAACCCTTCATTAAAAGTATTAGTAAGGATAACACTAGAACATCATAAATGTATGTTGTATTTTTTCAGTGGCCCTATATGGCTAACCATGCCATGACATAATGATAATATTTAATTGTGTCAGGGTAACTAGTAATTTTTAAATGTTGTGTGAGGGTACTATGGGGTTGTATAAGGGCATGAGACTTGGATATAGGTAAACCTACATGACCTAATGTGATAAAAATGAGTTTAATATAGGAACAACCAAGTTATGATTATGAAATATTCATTTTGAAAAAATATATATATTATAATACACATTTCATAAGTATTTCTCTTATATAGTGGACATGGAATCCCATTGGATTATTATAATAGTATAAACAGTTGGAATTAAATTTTTTCAATGTATTATTGAATCTGTCCCCTATTATGGAAGATTTTAAATGCTCATATATAATTTTTATCTCAAAATATTAATTAAACATTGATTTTAATTTTGGATTTTAAATACAATGAAAAGGAGTTTATTTTCTTAAAAAAATATAGTTGACCCATTTTTATCTTTTAATGTTTATATTTTGTTGAATAAAATTTTCAATTAAGGCCTTTTACAATGATCTTTAATTCCTTATTCAAGAAATATGAAGCTTGAACTCAGTTTTCTTAGTGTTTTAGATGTAACCACCCAAACACTTATAATTGAATTCTACCCTTTATAACAAAATAAAATCATTATTCCATAATTATTTTATACAAATTACATGAAATGTTTTTATTATTTTGGAAATATATATCATGTAAAAACTGTATTACTATTTTTCGTATTAACCATTGTTAATATATCCATTGAACAATGGTGTTTTCACTAGTATATATTACAACTTTTGATAAATTCCAATTCACACATATCGAAGAAGTCAAGACATTGACATATAGGATCGTACCCTATCATTACCATTTATCTAAGCTTCCGAGTGAGATAAAATCACTCAGATTAGTCCATAACCAATCCCAATTTTAGATTCAACAAATAAGGCATGTGCAAAACTGTTTATGGGAAACCATCAAATGCTTCAGGATCACAAACCAACCTATATTGACTGACCGCATCATAAAAATATCACCATCACAAACCTTACCATTAGTCCACTCATTGGTGTTATAATAGGCTAGGTATATAGACCATAATATTATTAGTTTTTTATATTTTGACATATCATTGATTTTTTCCTTTATTATTATTATTATTTTTAATAAGATTATATAATTATTTTGATAAAACATATAATTTTATATGGTGAAAGAGAAACCAAACATTTAGGAAATGCATGGATTCATTAATGATAGTATATTTTAATTAAATAAATAATTTTTTTTTCAGTAAATTACATTTCTGTATAATAATATTCTTAAATAATGATAATAAAATATAAATTATATTATAATTTAATGAAGTCAAGAATAAATTTTTAAGTGTAAGAAAACTATAATTGTAAAAAAAAATAGTTTTCAAAATGTTTGGATTTGTTTTTTAAAAGAGTAAATTGTTCTATATATATAAATATTTGGTTAAAAATATTATTTTTCAAATAACCACCTCTAAATTACCCAACAGTAATTATTACATTCTTTTTTTGAGATAGTAAATTGTTTTTTGTAAAAATTAAATGCTGTGAATATATAAGGTTTCAATGATGGCATCATATTTCCCAAAATGTAATGTAATATATTTCATAAAATAAATAAATGATTAATGATATATTTAATCTTTTCACTTTTCAGTATTTAGGTTATTCGGATAATTTTATAAACCATTCATGAATCATCCAAATACCATACTATATTTCATTATTTTAAAATAAATTATTTATAAATATAAGTCACATTAACATCATCAAGGGTAATATTTTAATGACCTTGGCTCATAAACATGTAAAATAATGATAACATGTTTCCTATTTCCAAAAACACATGTGAAAATTATGGGACAGTTTTAGGTTTTATTTGTTTATTATATAAAGAATAAAACATATATTTTTAAATTAATAAACAATTATCCACTCCTTTAATATATAAACCCTCCCAAAATTTCATTTTATACATTAAATTATTAATGAGAATGAAATTACTCTTCCATTCACCCTCTAGTGTCCTCCTATGGTTCCCTAATGCAACACCCTACTATTTAAAAACAACATTTTGACTAATAGGCTATGAAAGACTGAGTCTTAATGAACCGCAAAATACTTTTAAAATATTATTATATAATAGCCATTGAATTGGATGGTATACATAGGATTAATGAATTATGAAATTTTTATAATGCTACATAATCAATAAAAAATCAATTTCAAAATTATATTATGAGAATTATATTTGCTTAAAATTTTTGATCATTCTAAAAAGATTTATTTTTCTGTGAATAACAAAAAATAGCAATTTATATTGGAAATATTATTTCTCAATGGAGGATCAAAAAGTTTTCATTTGATTAAAATTATTTTTAAAATAAATAATTTCTATTATATAATTTATAATTTAGTAATGTTAATTGGAATAAATTTTTTATTTCGTTTTTTAGAATGAATTTTATAAATAAAATGTTATTTTTATAAAAAACTAATTTACATTATGTTTTTTTGGTTTTAAATTATTAATTTTTCAAAATTAAATGAATATTAAAAAATGTAATCAATATTTTAGATGTGGAGTTTTTAAATTTTTAATTAAGAACATTAGCTGGAAAATTTTAAGAGTGATCATGGTAAATATTATTACCTCAAAAAATGGGTAAAACATGTTAATCCATGTTAAAACAAAGTGATGAGCTCATAATTTTGAATGTAAATTGATATTGGATGAAAAATATTCTAAAATCAACTCTTAGGATCTGAATTTTTTTATTAATGATAGTTGTTAATAAAAATTTCTAATATAATATTTAATCCAATGAATTCTACAAAATTGCACTCACTTCATTTTAAATATATATTAAGTGTCTATGTAGGGGAAAAATAATTTATGAATTATTACAATGTGAAATTTTTTAAAAAGGATATTATCATTACGATAATTATTTCTTTCTATATTTTATTGATTATATAATTACCTTATTCACTCGTGAAACACAAATAAAATATTTATTTAATTTATATAAAAATATAATAAATGATATTACACGTATTAAAAATAAAATAATTTTAGTGTGTTATAGTGTTCCATGAATTTTTTATTTTAATATTAAATACTAGTAATGTTTAAGTGAATTGTATTAAAATTCCATATTTTTATTTTGGTATTAGATTTCAAATGAAAAGATTTTTCTAAAATTGACATTGATAATATTTTATCAAAATAATAATTTATTATGTTACATAAATATCAGAAAAATATTTAAATTAGATGAATTTTCTGAGATATGGTGGAATATTTAATCCATAGTCCATTTATGAGTCAATAAATACCCTATGTGTAAAATTATATCCACCAATTTGAGAAAATTTTGTTACCATGAATGATATTAAAATTGTTAAATTAAGAGATTAAACCTACAAATAATGTTTAAAAATAAAAAATAACTTTTAAAAATATTATTTGTTGATTATATGACATCCATATCCTACCCATGGTACAAATACCTATACATTTGGATAATTCTAGATTTAGAATGAATTTTTTATAGTTTAATATTTAATGAAATCCCAAAAGATATCATCACCTCAATTATAAAAAGGAACATACTCTCTATATTCCTTACATAAAATTTATCCTTATAACATAAACAAAACATATCCATTTATCTTTTCAAAAAAAAATTCTAATTTATTGACATTCTATTAATGCATTAATTCATACTCTGTTTCCATTAAATAAACTAAACGATTTCTACCTAAGATGATATAATAATATTATAGAGTCATTCTAGTTAATATATTTTTCGAAATACTATATTATTGTTATAAGCATCCTATGATATTACCATAAGTGTCATTAATATATATATATATATATATATATATATGTTCTTATGAAAATGGTTAAATCATTTTCATTCTTTTTTCACCTTATAAAAACTGAAAACATTATTCAGGTATACAAATGACCTATCATCACCGTGAATAAGTTTAATTACGGTTTTAATAATATTTTAACTCAAATAGTAATAAATATTGAACTAATGACTATATATGATATTTATGAAATAAATATTCTTGTAGAACTATGATATATCATACAGCTTATTACCTTCCAATATGTTGGAAAACTGCAACATTGCTCATTCATACATGTGGACTACCACCTCCACGAAGTAATGTGATATATTATTCTAACACTTCCATTAATAGTAATAGGGATAGAATAAATGAAAATGTATGATATATACATGATATAACCATTATTATTTAAATCTCAATTATTATTTATATTTCTTTATTTCAACCCTTTAGAAAAAGAAAACATCGTTCAAGTATTCACACGACTTGTTATCTCCATGAAGAGTGTTGTTAACATTTCTATCTATATATTCTTTGGATTATTATAAATACATATACAATTAATATGTAATAAAATTTTATTAATTTTCATTTTTTTTAAATTACGGGGCCAGGATAAATTTTAAATGGACAAAACTAAAAAAACAAACACATACATGAAAAACCAAATAGTTATTATCCTGAACATTGATTTTAACAATGATTTGTTAATGAATAGATTATCAAATATTATTATTAAATAATATATTGTATTATATATGTTATTTTTTTCTAAATACAATTATAAAATAATTAAATTTATTATAAATGAGGATCAAAGATATAAAAAGTGAATAAGGCTTGAGGTAATAGTTTCTTATCTCACTTTTACATATTTGGAAGATTAGCCTTATTCACAACTTATTTCATATTTTTGGTGTATATAATTCACTTTTTTTATATTATATCATTAATATATTTGAATTCTGGGTATATAAGGTTTCATTTAATCTTATTTCATTCATTGCGATCATGTTCAAAAGATACCATAGTGATAATAGTTTATTTATCAATCCCATCATAATTCTGGATCGTTTATGGTTAAATCCCCACTAAGTGAATAATTTTGTTCCATATCCATATATTCTATAAAATTCATTTCATGATATTTCAATGAATCTCTAAATATTTACTAATGAAAATTTATCCCATGATTTATTTTTTTTAAATCTCTTTGGTATGGATCTTCTTTTTGTTTTTAAAATGAGATTCTTTTTGATAATTTTAAAAAATTATGGATTTTTTTACTTTTACCAATAGAACTAGTTTTAACACTTTCATGAATAATATTTGTTTATAATTAATTTATAAGATTAAAGGGTTATTTTCAATTAATGTTTCGTCTTTCATATTTACGATTCATTTAAATAAGAGATTCCAATTTTATAGCGTATATTACTCAAGAATATTCCAATGACATTTTTCAATTATATTCACCAATTCTAATATCCATTATTGAATAAAATTATTTACTATGGTTATTATCTTATGTTACCATCCACTAAATTGTCATCGAAATTTTATGATCACATTAACTTTAGAAATTATTGATATTCTATATGGCAGTTCTTTGAAGAAGTATAGTTATTGATTTTTAAGGCAAATGATTATGTTTTTTTAATTATACATATGTGGAAAGAATTAGAACTATTAAGTGATAGGTGGGTCCTAGAATTACATATCCTATATATCTTTCTATAGATCTCAAGATTAAACCTATTTTAGGAATTTGGAATAGGCCTTACAATTTAATATAAAATTTCCTAACATAATGTAATTATAGTATGATGACATGGAATAAAGCATTGGTAGAATAGATGTCTTATCATGAAGGCTTTGTAATACATATTTATTAAAACAAGGCCTTGAGTAATGAACATGTTACTATAATTTTGTATTCAACATTTTAAAAACACTTATTGATGCCCATGTGATTATTTTGAATGGGTTTTTATATCCATGAATATTTTTACATAATTAGATTATTTGTATATACTTCGTTCATTAGGATTTATTTACATAAATATTAATCATGCCATATTTTTCATCATTATTATCAATACCCTTAGTGAGAATATAATATCTCCCAATTATTTTGTTTTTAATCCCCAATATATCATTATGTGTTTTTTGATTAATGAACGTGAATATTCTAAAAGTAAAAATGTTGTTCTTTAAGGTAATAATATCATTTATTTCACAATTTTCAATTGTAAATGTGAAGATAATTTTTTATCTATATTATTAATACTAATAATCTATTTGTTCCTTTGGTATGTGATCACTTGTACCTTGTGCCAATGTCATAAAGTAACTGCTTGCACTATGCTAATAGGGTTGGCTTCTTCACCATTGGTATTAAAGAATTTTCTTTATAGAACCATGAGAACATGATTAAGGAAACCAGTTATTAGAGAATATAAACCCATGCAATACATTGACTAAATTCCCCTAAGTAAATATTATTATGATTCATGTGAGTATAGTTCATGATTTTTAGGAACAATCATCTGTTTAAAATTAAATGGTTTACCAAAAGATGAAGGGAATTATAAGACCTATTTATATTTAAATAGATATAATAATATGATGATTAATAGTATTTTTTGAGATATTTAATGTATAAAACCAATTGGTATAGTGTACATTTTAGTGAAAAGGTTATTTGAGGAATATTGTTTTTATTTTTATGATATATTTTTACAGGAATTTATAATATATATGGTTTATATGAGGTTGTATAGTCAAATAATTATGGGTTATTTCAATTTGGGGACATATATCTTATTATATATATGACCATGTGATTGGAATTTGATTATATTATTTATTTTATTTTGAGTATTTTGATCGATTTTTTTTGATTTTTTTAATAATATCAAAATAGTCATATAAAATTACAATCAATATTTTGGGATAAAACCTATCACATTCAGTAGGTTTGTGGGGCCCAGAAACACAACTAATGGTAAATAAGGGTGAAACACCAACAACTAGACAACATGATATTCTAGTTAGTATAAAATTGATTTTAATAAATTGTTTTTAATGATAAAAATTATTATTATTATTTTAAACATATTCTAACATCAATTTATTTTTTATTTTTTATATGTGATTAATGAAATTTTGAGAAACAATTTATTTTTTTGAGGTTTATATAACATTTTGGTTTAAAAAAAAAGGAATATTTTGGATGATTAATATTATTTTTTTGGATATTTAATAATTCACACACCTATTTATATTTTTCAACTATATTCTAGATTATCTTTTGTCATTGGGTTTGGATATTGAGTGTCATGTGTGATTGGATTAAATTGTGAATATTTGGGTTTTTTCTATGGCAGCACTATTACTGCATTATTTGGGAGAAATGTGTTAATTTTCCTAAGAAACCATGCAGGATTTCATATGCTTCTAGTTGAGGTCACACCACATACATGGTTAGTAAAACCATGTTGTAAAATTTCATATAGGCATACTCTCTTGGAAGAATGATTCCACATGGTTGGTGCAATGTTTGGAAAATATGCAGCCTAACATTAAGGGTTCCCTAGTGATTCTAGTGAGGAGAACATTATTAGTTCATATATTTCTAAAATATGCATCCAACCTATATATGTTTCCGTGAACATAAAATTCATTAATATCATGAACTCCCCTATTGGGAATATAATGAAAATCCACCATATCCCCCTGAATTCATGCAGAATTTGGGAGACCTATCCCTAGATTATTAAGTATCATTTTTCCATTATTTTTCATATATAAATTTTAACAGGTTCTGTGCTAGATCTCTTGAGGTAAACTAATATCCTCTTTTCCCTTTTCCATATTCTTCTATTTATTCCAGAGTACCTCTTATTCAATGGTTATGTGGACCTAGATTTTCAGTTTCCTCTGAGTTATTTTAGGTATTTTGTATGATTATGATACCTCTTGTTAGATCATTGTTCATTGAACCTTCCTTCTGTGTTTTTGGGAGTTTATTATCGAAGCTCAATGAGAATGAGGTAGGTTTCCCTTATATGTTCTTTTTTAATTCCAGGATATTTTATTTCATGATTTTGATCCTCCCTTAAATATGAAATATTTATGGGTGACATTTTTTATTATTGATTGGTGTGAAATATATTTAATTATTTCTTGTATTGTGATAAATAAAATTGTTTGATAAAATGTTTCATTTTCCATGGTGAGTGTATTGTAATAATTAATCCATGGTTGTTATTTTATAATAAAATTTTTCTATAAAAATAATTTTTTAGGATTTATAAAAAAATTCTAAGTGTTTAAGATGTAAAATAATTGATTTTTTTGATCTTATAAAATTATTTCTAATATAATGACTATATAGTGACCCTTTTTGAATCACGATGAAAAATATTTTATCTTGTAAATGTTTGGTGAGTGTTTGAAAGGAATTGTTTTATGATTGATTATGAAATGTAAAGTAGCGTGCTTGCACATTTTTTAATGTATGATTTGCATCACTAAAAAAATGATGGTTTTTGTAATTGGAACTTGAGGGCTGTTTGGCACATTTTTGTATGTGGTAAATGATTATCATGAAATCACTCCTAGTATAATTCTTTTTCCTAGTTTTTCTGAATGGTTGGGATATCCTTATTGTGGAATACTTAAGTCCTATTTATTCAATATGAATTTTAATTAAAGGTGATGATCATTGGTGTTATTTGGGGTTATGACTGTTGTGTAAGCTATTTTATATGATATATGTGAACGTGAATGGATGCTCTATTTTCATAAGTGGGTTCACCCATTTTTATATGTCATACATGGGATCCTCTCATAGTGAGATAATTTTATAAAACTGATTGCTTCATTGGCTAGAGTACACAATAGAAGGTGGGCCATAATAGGAGGATTTATTTCATTTATTACAATGGTATTTCCCCCTTATCATGTCCAGAGTTAGTGTAGTAGGGATTATTTATGGATTTCTTATTTCAACGTGTGTTGAATTATTTTGAGGATGGGTATCATGTATTATTATTTTTTGGATTATTCATGATCATCTATGTTCTTCCATGTCTATAATAACATTGGTAATTATGATTGATAATTGAGATACGTGGTAACTCTTGTGCAATTATTTCCATTTCCCTTATTATGTTACTATATTAGTTCTCTCATATGTGGTGTCATTGTAATGTCACGAGTTTTATTCCAAATAATAAGGATTTGTTTTTAAAAAAATAATTGTTTTATTCTCTATGTGCAATTTTGAAATGAAACAACAACTTTCCCCCTGAAAAAGTTATTTTCCCTAAAATAGAAATAGCCCTTATTTTTCTAAGGAAAATGGGAATAGGAGAATGATTTATTTTAAAATGGAAAGTTCATGGAATGACATACATTTTTCAACGAATTTAATAATTTATTTTGTTGTTTCTTTTATTGAAATAGACTAAAATTATTAATATATCTATTTAGGCCTTCCAACATTATTTTAATACTCAGGAATATAGTTTAATCCTTTTTAATCTGGTGGGGTGGGTCTAATATTTTTCTTGGTCAATGTGGGAGATATATTTTTTTGGTATCCAAGAGTGACCCACAGTGTCATGTGGAGAATTTATACTCTTGAGGTGAAGTTTGGTTTTGTATCATGGTTTGGTTGTACTATTCATATTTTTAAAATATGTTTAAATATATATATATGTGGGATAATAATTTTATATTTACACTATTTTTATTTATTTTCATTGGTATAAATCATTCCTTTATCTCTTTTTTGATACTTGACACTAGTTTCCAACTCATGAGGACCAGGAACGCCCTTTAGACCATGGAATGGATTGACTTGGGTGACTGTTTTGGGTTCAACTTGGATTTGTTTATGAAACAATGATATCGAAGGTGGTTAGAAGTTTAGAGTACCTTTATTATTAGAAAAACATTTGTTAATTTGGGTATATTTTGTGTTTGTGTCTTTTAATTGTTTTGGATTATTTGGTTTTGGGATATGAAATAGATTTTGGGATAATGATTAACATGAGATATCATGACATAGAAATACATGCGTATGCAGGGAATTGGTCATAGAAGACTCTCTATGTTGGTGGTGTTTTTGTAATATGGTCTTCAACCATATGATCACGTAACCCATATACACTAGTTTCCATGTGAGTTTCTTCAAGTCCACATTGATATTGAAAAAATGTTTTTAAAATCTCTTAGGTTGGAATTGTAAAATTAGAGTTTTATTAAGAATGGTATGATTTTGGAAAATGGGGAAATTGATTTTTAGAATTATCCTCATGGGAGAAATTATAAAATTAATTTTTCAAATGAACCATTTGGGAAAATGGAAATTAGTTAATGAGATAGAATTTTTCATAATCAGAACTTGGGGTTTGTGAACAAATGGTGCTAAAAATAGAATTTTATTTCGGAATTTGTTATAAAAGAAAGGGGGTTGTGTTTTGAATTAATCAATTTGGTTGAAATTGGATATTTGATTTTATAAAAATTTTTTTTTTTGTAAAATGAGTAAAAAAATAGATTCTAGAAATAATGGATTGTGATTTATTATAAAGGAAATAATATATGGATTGATATGTATAGTTTGAAAATGGTTTTAGCTCTATGGTTGCTGTAATTTTGAAAATATTTTTGACATCAAAATTGAATTTTTTTTTAACTTTTTTGTTTCCATTGGACCCCACATGCATAGATATATATAGAATGTGGTTGGAAGGTTCATGGATTGCAATGGTTTGTTGGATTTATAAGGTGTCATGGAATTTTCTTGTATGCAGCTCCATGGAAAACCATTAGTGAATATAGAATCCACCAAGTTCATTTCAATGAAAATGTTTTAAAAATAATGATATGATGATTCATGAATACCAATTATTGTGTGATTTTATATTTTTATGATTTGGTAGTATCGTTTAAGCAATTTTCTAAGTTTGATAACAATTGTTCATTAGTTAGATATGATAAAAATCATGGATTCTATGTCTCTTATTGTTCTCCCCCATAGATATTTTATGGAAAATCATAGAGCGTCTATGGGAGGTTCCCCACTAGTATACTTTCTGGTTGATTAGTCAAAGGATTTCATTGTTTTGTCTCGGAAGATAAATCCATCACTTTTTTATGTTCAAGAATACCCACTCAATGTGGATGTGTGGATGTAGAAAATGGAATGCAACTTTGGTTCCCTAGGGATGGAAGATACATTGATGGTGAAGCTTACTACATTTATTATTGATGGTTCGTCATGGTAGTGATTGGAGTCATTGTCATATAACAATCCTTATGAATATCATACATATGAGTTATTCCAGACTACATTTATTTGTATGTATATTTCTAAAATTATAATGGTGAGAAAGGAGTTGGAGATGTCAAATTATCAGTAAGGTAATAGATCAGTGTTGGAAAAATTAAAATTTGGTTTTAACCATGTGCCTTACCTTCCAAAGTAAGATGTGGATGATTCCATGGTGGGTCGAAATTTTGAGTGTCGACATTATCTTGATCTATAGTAAATGATGTCAATGATCTACCTAACGTATTTTCTGTCACGACCTGTCCTCGGGGCCCATGCCGTGACTGCCCCTTGCTCGCCTTCCATAGGCCAGGGGCTGGCGACTAGCACCAAAGGCATAAATTCCAATACAAAGGGAAGGCATTGCCTTTATATAAGTTAAAAAACAATAGAGTACAAGCAGAAGGAACCACTAAGTAAAGCAGTAAAACAAACGTGCTGAAAGTACAAGGGGCCAGAAATACAAGCCCAAAAGAAAGGTACAGCTACAACCGAAAGAAAAGTACAACTCAAAAGGGAAATATGTGAAAGGTGAAGAGCCGCTCCTGGACCGTCCTCCAGCTTCCTACCTGAAGGGTAGGTACAGATATCCTCCATAGCACTCCACATCTGTCTGTCTCCTCCGGGTACCGACTCGTCGTGAAATCCACCTTCGGGCACCGACTCGACGTGATATCCACCTCCGGGCACCGACTCGTCGTGATATCCTCCTCTGGGTACCGTCCAGCTCTACAAGCCTCAAACCGATCAGTGATGTCCATCGTATTCAACCAACACAATGTAGTGCTGGTGAAGCCCGTGCAGGGGTGAGTATATGATACTCATTAGAGACCTCGAGACCACCGGAGGTATCCTAGAATCCACAAAGGATAATCCAGAAAGGAAAGATATAATCAAGAAGTAACAACCTACTCTACTTAGGTATATGCCCATACATATACCTAAGTCATCAATTCCAGCTTGGATCCAACATTCGAGCCCATGTTCGATCACGTCCACATAGGATAGTACAACCCAATTCACACAGGAAAGCACAACACATTCCACATAGGAAGTAAGTCAATTTTATCGAAGATAATTATTGAAAGTCAAGACTCAGCTCACATAGGTATACTTCTTTGTAAGGAGATAGAGATAACCAGATGTAGCCACTGATTCATCTAAGCTGAGACCCATGTAGGATAATAGCCCAGCTAAGCTGTCAGACCAACGTAGGATACAAGTACTGTAGTCGTCACCACCGAACCCACATAGGATTTCAGTACGGTTGTCGTCATCGTCGAACCCACGAAGGATTCCAGTACGAAATTCTTCACCGTCGAACCCACAGAGTATTCCAGTACGGTTGTTGTCATGGCCGAACCCACGGAGGATTTCAGTGCAGTCGTCGTCGTCGAACCCACAGAGAATTCCAGTACGAAAGTCGTCACCGTCGAACACACAGAATATTCAAGTACGGTTTTCATCATCGTCGAACCCATAGAGGATTCCAGTATGAAAGTCTTCACCATCAAACCCACAGAAGATTTCAGTTCGGTTGTCATCACTCCCGAACCCATGGAGGATTTCAGTGCAGTCGTCGCAGTCGAAGGCAGCTCTAGGGTTCCCGCACACAGCATTCTCGTTTCCGAGAGGGTCCGCTCCAAAATCCAAGGGGTCGATACATCACCTGACTCATAGTCCAGATCTGATGTATCCCAATGTTCTGTCTCGTCGATAGGAACTCAACACGACAGACGGCGCGTCAATCGGACACCCGGTCTGAGAGTTATCAGCTTTTTTGTCCCAGGGGCCTGGTTGGTTTTTAAGACAAAACCAACCCTACCGTACTCCATATTTGTCCAAACCTTGAGCGAACGAAGCCAAAAGGTCCGTCTCATGGAGAGGAATCCAACAAAGTCAATGGCACGTCAATCGGACGTCCGGAGCTCAAGTTATAAGCGTTTCTGCTCCGAGGGCCCGGTTGGTTTCGTGTTTGTACCAAACAGGCTGTACCCCATGTTCTCCGAATCCTTGACTGTAATATACTGAAATGACTGTCTCGATTCAAGAATTGCATCACAACTGACGGTGCGTCGATCGGAGGTCCGTAGCCCATGTTACGTGCGTTTAAACGATCCTGCCCGTTTTTTAGGGGGTTTTGGGCCCGGACCGACCCGGCTCGAGATCCCATGGGTCGGCCCGAACCGGTTCGACCCAACCCGGGTTCGGGTCCGACCCATTAGGGCGCGGCCCTACCCGGTAGGCGCGGCCTAGCCTGGGCGGCCCGACCCGGTGCGGCCGGTCCCGCCTGGGCGGTCGGTTGGCCTAGCGCAGTTGTGGCCCGGTGCCCTGCTCGGTGCTGGCCGAGTCGTTGCGGAAGGGGGGGTGGGGCGCTGCCCCCTGATTGAACCCGCAACCCCACGTGGGGGCTGGTCCTTTTATAACTGGGGGTTACGACCCCCGGGCCTCTCGGAAACCGGCCGGTCCAGCCGGTCGGTGTGTCACCGTGGGACCCCCCTGCTGTCCCGCCCTCTGCTTGCTCTGACGGCCGGCGGTTCCGGCCGCCGCTCCCCGTACCATAGCGGCCTTAGGCCGCGTCCTTGTCTGACCGGCACAGCGCGACGGCACTACACCCCTCCGCCGTGACCCCGCTCCGGTCGCGCCCACTTCGTGGTTCTCCGGCGCGGCGCAACTGCACCGCGGATTCGTTCGGCCTCAACGGTGCGGCGCGACGACGCCACGCTTCTTCTCCACGTTCTTCTTTGATTTCTGTGCGGTGCCGTTCCACCGCACTTCCCTTGTTCGTGCTATGAAAAACACAATATCAAAGGGGGAGGAGTGTCGGCCATGTTCTGCGGTCTGACCCCCTCCCATTAATCCGATATCAAGTGGCTAAAGAATTTGATGTTGTATGGCAAGAATATTTATGAACTAAATCAAACCCCTACCTCAAGGTGTTGTCGAATGAGAATCGGCGCGGGAAACGACGTCGCAGAAGATGGCGTCGCGGAAGAGGATTGTGGGCGTCGCGGAGAAGAGGGTTGTCAGCATCGCGGTACACGGCGTCGCGTCGTCGATCTCTGATGAATCAATGTTCTTCGTCGTCCTTCGTCAGAGGCCGGCGTTCTTCATCAGCGACGGTGCGTTCTTCGAGTTCTTCAAGGAGGAAGATAAGGATTCCAAGGATTGAGAAATTCCTCTCTAATCCTTCTCACACAACGAAAACCCTTAATGAAATAAAACATTGTCTTATTTAATTAACACACACAAGCCAACATTCAATTTGAAATTCAAAATGAATTCAAGAATTGATTACATTTGAATAAATTAATTCAATTCATTAATTAAGAGAGTTGACTTGGGATTTAATATGGAGTGCGGGTGTGTTAAAAAATAATGGGGTTTGAGGAAGTTGAGAAGGTGGGGATTATGTGGGGCCCACCTCACTAATATACTATCATAACGGGTTAGGATATAGTGGGTCCCACCTAAACTTCCATATGTAGATTTAAACTACTTAGAACATAAAATACAAATTGTTGCACAAAATTTATTTTATTCATTAGTTAACCCATTTTTTTAAATAATCACACCCGAGAAAACGCAACTCTAGAAAAGGTTATCCTAAGAAAATACGGGTGCTGCTGTTTCATCGATTCCGTTGGATTTCAATTCCGAGAACCGGTTCAAAAGATAGATAACTAGCTCGTTCGTTCACTGAACGTACCCGAGCTAAATTTCGGAAAATGATTCTGGGCACACCGAGCCACAGAATCAGGTGCCGTCAGAAACTGTGTTCTTGTAAAATCTCAATGAAAATTAAGAAAAAAAAATTCCATTGAATTTTATAGGTCTTTACATTACTCCCACCTCAGGACTTTACATCCCCATAAAGATACATCATAAACTAGGGAAATAAAAGTGGGTAATGTGCATGCATCTGAGCCTCCCGCTCCCAAGTGCTCTCATGGAGGTTCCCGTGCTGCCATTTGATGCGCACTAGAGGAATTGACTGACCACATAGGACCCGCTCCTGTCGATCCTCGATCTCCACCGGGACATCCGCAAAAGTCACCCCATCGTCAAAGATATGTGTCGGGTCATGCACGTATCTCCTCAGCTGAGATACGTGGAAAACGTCGTGCACCTAATGCAACTGAGGTGGATGGTCAAGCGATAAACCACCTCGACTACCCTGTTGAGGACCTAGAAGGGTCCGATGAAGCGCATAGATAGCTTGCTGCCATGGCTGAAACTCCGTAATCCACGTCGAGGTAAGACCCATATGAAAATGTGGTCTCCATCCTCGAACTCCAGTGGTCTCCGCCTCATGTCAGCACAAGACTTATGTCGGCTCTGAGCTGTCCTCATCTGCTCTTGGATGACCTGGACCTTCTCTGGTCCTACAAGAGCTGCTAAGATTTCTTCTTGCCGATAAGATAAATCTGGTCTCATCCCCTAGATGAACAATGTTCTTTGCCTAATACAGTCAATCCTGACATGAATGATACTAATCCATGCCATGGATAACGTCGTAAGGCCTCAACTCTACTACCAAGAGATCTATCCATTAATCTCGCCTCCAAGGGTCGAGTCACACTGTCGGCAGTAGTGTGTGGTCACTAGGTCTCTTCCAGTAGGAATCTCAAAAGTGAGGGTCAAGTCAACTGTTTTAAACTGAAACCTATTAGTATCAACTACATAAAAAGGACAGGGAATAAAACATCACATGAACAAGTGTCTTTTATTACTACAACTCAATGTACAAAGACAAAAAACAACAACAAGGCCAGAAGCAACATGAAAAAAATCCTTCATGACTGGAGCTAGTCCCGCTCCTGTCCATCAGGTCTCGGAGCTCCATGGTCGTAAGCCTCAGCTGCCTGAAGCCGAGCTCTCCCCTGTCCACCTGTTCCCTGCGGTCGGGGTGGTCTTTCTGGTGGTGGTGGTTGGGCCTCAAAGCGTCGCCCACCACCCTCTACTCGGCCAGCTCCTCCGCCTCGTCTGTCTGCTCCCTGCGGACCAACACGGTCGACCCTCTGCCTGGGAGGTCCCTCTACCGCCTGCTGCTCATCTTCAAGATGAGTCAGGCAGTCTCGTGCCATGTGACCCTGCCCGCCGCATGTGTAGAACTGCCTGCTCTTCGTATAGATGGATCTCCTTAATGTGCCCCGCACAACCGAATCTGTATCCTGAGATTGCTCATATGATGGTCTGGATCGCTTGGACCTCTGCGTCATCAGACTACTGCCAGATGTAGAAGACTTCGCTACGGGTCATCCTGTGGAGGGTCCCGCCGCTGGTGACTGCCCAGCGAGAAAACTCTCTACTAGAAGGGCTCTCTCCAACACCCTGGCCTGCGGTAGAACTTTGATGGAGATCATCAAATCCCTGATCTCATGCCTTAGTCCCTACTCGAAGTTCCAGACCCGGAAGAATGGGTCTCGTACCATGTCTGTGTAGTATCACGAGGGGTCAGTAAACCTCACCGAGTAGTGGGCTACCGTCATGCTGCCCTACCACAACTGCAGTAACTCCTGAATGCGCACCACACAGAGGGTGGCTAGAATGAACTCTGAGTGGAAGAGGCTCTCTAA
The DNA here is from genome assembly GCA_963277665.1 of Viscum album. Classification (NCBI taxonomy): domain Eukaryota; kingdom Viridiplantae; phylum Streptophyta; class Magnoliopsida; order Santalales; family Viscaceae; genus Viscum; species Viscum album. The sequence continues at coordinate 735,033,744 of OY728155.1, forward strand.
GTCCGACCAAAGGAGAGATGCCTCATCGTGCACCTGGAGCATCAGGATCCACCATCTACCTGCTGCCACATGAAGAAGACTCACCGCAAGGATCACCATGAGGTCAGCTGGTGTCCCTACTAACGTGAAAACTCGTAAAAATGCCTCCAGCCAATCCTTAGCTGCCTGAGGGACTGACCCCCTGCGGAACCTGGGTAGTCTCTGGTGCTGAAACTCGTGCAGTGTAGTAAGTCGATGTGCAATCTCAGTGGTTGGGGCTGGTGGCATCGGTGGCTCGGCGGGTAGAGGTACCGCCAGTGCCTCTATTGAAAAAGGGCCCTGCACCGAGGCCTCGTCGCTCGGTGGGCTGTCGTCTCGCACAAAGCTCGAAACCATAGCTGGCTACCATTGTGGGTCCATACTGAAAAGAAACTTTTGTGCCACGGTCAAAACAGTATACCTGGTGAGCCAACAAAAATTAATCACAAAGAAAACATTTGAAACACACATGCAATCAATGTTTTCGAGCACTGAGTCGGAAATCAGAAGTCAGGGTCCTGGTGTATGGATACGTCGGCCTCCGCACCAACACTAGACTCCCTGGACTGATAACCACACTTAATACCCTTAACACTATTACTTCACACATAGAAGAAAGAAGAGAGTCATGAGTTCTGCGGTAGAACCGAACTCCTCTGATACCAATTTGTCACGACCCATCCTCGGGACCCGTGTCGTGACTACCCCAAGCCCGCCTTCCATAGGCTAGGGGCAGGCGACTAGAAGCAAAGGCGTAAATACCAATAAAAAGGGAAGGCATTGCCTTAATATAAGTAAACAACACAATAGAGTACAAGCGGAAGCAACCACTAATTAAATCAGTAAAACAAACATGCTGAAAGTACAAGGGGCCATAAATACAAGCCCAAAAGAAAGGTACAACTACAACAGAAAGAAAAGTAAAAATCAAAAGGGCAACAAATAAAAGGTGACGAGCCTCTCTTGGACTATCCTCCGGCTTCCTACCTGAAGGGTAGGTACAGATCTCCTCCTCAGCACTCCACGTCCGTCCGCCTCCTTCGGGTACCGACTCGTCGTGAAATCCACCTACGGGCACTGACTCGACGTGATATCCACCTCCGGCCACCGAATCGTTGTGAGATCCTCGTTCAGGTACCGTCCAGATCTACAAGCCTCAACCACGATTATTGTTGTCTGTTGTCTGCAACAAACACAATGTAGTGCGGGCGAAGCCCGTGCAAGGGTGAGTATACGATACTCAGAAGAGGCCCCGAGACCCCCGAAGGTCTCCCAGAATCCACAAAGGATAACCTACAAAGGAAAGATACAATCAAAAAGTAACAACCAACTCTACTTAGGTATATTCCCATACATATACCTAAGTCATCAATTCACGCTCGGCTCCAACATCCGATCCCAAGTTCGATCATGTCCCCACAAGATAGAACAATCCAATCCAAACAGGAAAGCACAACTCATTCTACATAGGAAGAAAGTCAATAATATCGAAGATAATGATTGAAAGTCAAGACTTATCTGACACAGATATACTTCTTCGTAAGGAGATAGAGATGATCAGATGTATCCACTGATTCATCTAAGCTAGGACACACATAGGATACTAGACCAGCTAAGCTGTCGGACCCACGTAGGATACATGTACTGTAGTCATCACCGCCGATCCCACGGAGGATTTTAGTACGGTTTTCGTCGTCGTCGAACCCATGGAGGATTCTAGTAGGAAAGTATTAACCGCCAAACCCATAGAGGATTCCAGTATGGTTGTTGTCACTGCCGAACCCACGGAGTATTTTAGTGCATTCATCGTCGTCGAACCCACAAAGGATTCCTGTATGAATGTCTACACCGTCGAACTCACAGAAGATTCCAATACGGTTGTCGTAATCATCGAACCCACGGAGGATTCTAGTACAAAAGTCTTCACCGTCAAGCCCATAGAAGATTCCAGTAAGGTTGTTGTCACTGCCGAACCCACGGAGGATTTCAATGCAGTCATCGCAGTCGCAGCCAGCTTTAGGGTTCCCGCACACAACATGCTCATTTCCGGGAGGGTCCGCTCCAGAAGCCAAGGGGTCGACACATCAACTGACACGTAATTCGGAGTTGATGTATCCCAAAGTTCCGTCTCGTCGATAGGAACTCAACATGACAAATGGCACATCAATCAGACGCCCGGTTTGAGAGTTATCAGCTTTTTCTTCCTAGGGGCCCTGTTGGTTTTTAAGACAAAACCAACCCGACCATACTCAAAATTCATAAAAACCTTGAACGGAGTAAGACAAAAGGCCCATGACACTAATATAAATCCAACAGAGTCGACAACATCTCAATCGGATGTCCGGAGCTCATGTTATAAGCGTTTTCACTACGAGGTCCAGTTTGGTTTCGTGTTCGAACCAACCCTTCCATACCCCAAGTTCATCAAAACCTAGAGTGTAATATAGAGAAACAACCGTGTCAATCCAAGGATCTCATCTCAACTGACGGTGCTTCGATCGGAGGTCCTTAGCCCATGTTACATGTGTTTAAACGAACCTGCCCGTTTTTAGGGGGTTTTGGGCCCGGCCCGACACCTCCTGGGTCGGCCCGAACTAGGTCGAACCGACCCATGTCTGGGTAAAGCACATTAGGGCGTGGCCCGACCCGGGGTGCGTGGTCTGGCCCAGCCGTCGCGGCCGGGACCGTCCTGGTGTGGCCAGTCCTGCCTGGGCGGCCGGTTGGCCTGGCACGTGCGCGCCCCAGTAGCCAGCTCGGTGTTGGCTGAGCCGTTGCTGAAGGGGCGGGGGGGGGGGGGGGGGGGGGGGGGGGGGCGCTGCCCCCCTAATTAAAACTGCGGCCCCATGTGGGGGCCGCTCCTTTTCCAGTTGGGGGTTACGACCCACGGGATTCTCGGAAACCAGCCGGTCCAACCGGCCGGTGTGTCACCACGCCCCCCTATGGTCCCGCCCTCCTTGCTCTAGTGGCCGGCGGTTTCGGCCACCTCTCCCTGCACCACCGCGGCCTTGTCCAACTGGCATAGCGTGACGGCGCTGTGCCCCTTCTCCATGGCCTCGCTCTGGTCACGGCCTCTTTGTCGTTCTCCGGCGCGGCGCGACGGTGCCACAGCTTCGTTCGTCCTCAACGGCGCTGTGCGACGGTGCCACATTCTTTTTTTATTTCCGCGTCATTGCACCACTCTTCCCTTGTTCATGCTGTGACAAACACAATATCAAAGGGGGAGGAGGGTCAGATGTGTTCATGCGGTCCACCCCCTCCCGTTAATCCGATATCAAGCGGCTAAAGAATTTTTTGTTGGATAGAAAGAATATTCATGAAGTAAATCAAACCCCTACCTCAATGTGTTGTTGAATGAGAATCATCGTGGGAAAAGACGTCGCAGAAGTTGGCGTCGTGGAAGAGGATCGTGGGCATCGCGGAGAAGAGGGTCGTCAGTGTCTCGGTACATGACGTTTTGTCGTCGATCTCCACAGAATCAGCTTTCTTCTTCGTCCTTCGTCAGAGGCCGGCATTCTTTGTCGGCGACGGTGCGTTCTTCGCGTTCTTGAAGGGGGAAGATGAGGATTCCAAGGCTTGATCAATTCCTCTCCAATCCTTCTCGCAAAACGAAAACCCTTAATGAAATAATACTTTGTCTTATTTAATTAACACACACAATCCAACATTCAATTCGAAATTCAAAATGAATTCAATAATTGATTACATTGAAAAACTTAATTCAATTCATTAATTAAGAGAGTTGACTTGGCATTTAATAAGGGGTGCAGGTGTGTTACAAAATAATGGGGGTTTGAGGAATTTGAGAAGGTGGGGCTCGTGTGGGGCCCACCTCACTAATATCCTATCATGAGGGGTTAGGATATAGTGGGTCCTACCTCAACTCCCATATGTAGGATTTCACTACTTAGAACATAAAATAAAAATTGTTGCGCAACTTTTATTTTATTCATTAGTTAACCCATTTTTTTAAATAACCACACCCGAGCAAACACAACTCCAGAAAAGGTGTTCCTAAACAATTATCGGCGCTGTGGTTTAATTGGTTCCCTCAGATTTCAATTCTGAGTTCCAGTTCAAAAGATAGAAAAACCCGCTCATTCGTTCACTGAATATACCTGAGCTAAACTTCAGAAAATGATTCTGGGAACACCGGGCCTCAGAATCAGGTGCCGTCAAAAACTGCATTCTTGTAAAATCCCAAAGAAAATTAAGAAAAAAAATTTTCAATTGAATTTTATGGGTATTTACATTTTCCCATAGTGGTGAATCGTGATCTTAATAAAAAATCTATAGAAGAATAAGTTATTGATATATCATACCATCATCTAATCAATGGTAGTCATGGTGGTAGTTACAGTAAGTAAATATGGAAACAAACAAAAGTTATTGCTTCTGGTCATAGAATCAAAAGGCATGGAGATAGTTCATCAAACACTTTTGGGTGTGTAGCTCTGGTGTATTATTAGTATGAAAATAAGTGTCAGAAGAGTCCATCATGCATAAGTGCTCTAAGGCCCTACCATGATTGTGGACTCTTAAGTCATTTGCAGTGGTTTTGTTATGGTGTTTCTAGAAAGTGTCTTGGAGCTAATTTTCATAATTATTGTTCTGTTTGTGGACTCTCTGGAAGATTCTTTGTTTTAAGTGTCCTTTAATTTTAAGGGGTTTTTTCGGTTGGGAAAATGGTGTTTTATTTTTTCAATATATAGGGTAATGTTATATGTCATTTAATGAATTCATGTTATCAAATTAAATTATGGTTTACATTTTGGAAATTACAGTTCTTCCATTCTTCTAATCAAATGATGCATGTCACATGTTGGGGTTATCAACTATTGAATGTAGCACAATATATGATTCAACCATCATTTCTCCATCTATAGGCATCGTAGTTAATATTCTCGCACTGTTAGGAAACCACTAGAGGTGTAGGGAGATTTGGATCAGTTCATGTCCCCTCCATTCTGGAGTTCGATATCTAAATGTTGTTGTTGTGTGATCTTTAACTGGGGTCGGTAGGATGGTGTGAACGTGTTTTAGTTGGCCTCTGATGGAAATATCTATGTTTTCTTGTGTTTGGATTTCATTTTTATAATCCATTATCTGTTCTATCTAGTCATTATTTAATGTTGGGGAGACCCACTATTAGTCTTATTGAGTTTTCATTTAAGAAGCTACTAGGTTCTAGTTGTTTCTTAATGGAGGGGAGTCTCTTTAGTCCTCCCACGATATATTTTTTTTATATTACATTCATGATGGGTGAGCAGTGGGTTTTATTTTGGAAGGCCCATTTGTACCATTCTATGATTGGATGAGGAGCTAATGCTAGTCTCCATTCATTTCTCAAAAAATAGCCTTAGTTTAGTGATCTTTTTTGGGTGAGAGGCATAAATTTTAATTTGGTAGTGTTTGAGCTATTCTAGGTTCTAGAGTTTTCATCATGTGGTTATGGAATTCATAGTCATTAATCGATCTACTGGAAATATTGGATCTTTTTAGAGAAGGAAAGACTTAATGGTTAGAGGAATTATCACACATAGTTCTTATTTTAGATCTATGTTCCATTTTAAATTTTGGCCTGAAGTTTGGATCTAGAGATTCAGTCATTACTAGTTAAAATTTGATTCTTAGGGTGTTTATTTCATTTATAATGGGTAGATAGTGGTTTGGGAAAACCATTTTTCTTGCACCAGCTAACTGTACTTGATTGGGTATACTTCTGGTTAAGGTGACATGACCTACACAATGATTGGAAAAACATGTTCTATGCTCGTGAAAATCCATTCTCCCAAGGATGAACAATTCCAAATAGTTATAATATGGTTTATAAATAATGTGACTTATTCGTGCATAGTTCCCAGTTGTGTCCAATGTGGTCCACACAGTTGGCGCAGAGTTTGGGAGACCAGGCAGTTAAACCATGGGAGTTTCCCATAACATAAAATTCATTAAATTTCTGAACTAACCTCTCGAGATTTTATACCAGATTCTATCATATCCTTCCCACTCCATGTTTAAAAATCCAAATGGAGGCCTTTCCTTGGTTCTTCATGATTCATTATTCTTACCATGGTGTGTACCGAAAAATTTTATCAATATTAGGGCATGATCTCACAAGATAAAATCATTCTCTAATATCCCTCTTTCTTCTACATCCATTTATTCATGAGTTCCTCTTCTTCAATTGTCATGTGGACCTAGGGTTTCTATTTTTCCATGAATTATGTTAGAAATCATGTTTTTTATGGTTAATATTGGTAGATATTTGTTCCTGGAACCTTTATGGAGTTGTTTTGGGTGTAAATTTTTTATGAAAAATTATAATGAGTTAGGTTTCTAATGAACTTGAATATTTAATTCAATAATTGTTGATTTAATTCATTTTTAAAATCCCTTAAATACGAAGTATTAATGTGTGGCTGGTGAAATGTTTTTTCATTGTGCAATGATGTGATTTCATACTTATTTTTTGATAAATAAAATTGTTTTTCTAAATGTTTCAAACCTAGTATTTGGTGAAAAAGTTTTATCAGCCTTTCAGATTTTTTGTTAGTATATAAAGAAATATTTTTTTTAATAAATGCATGAAATGAAAAATATGATTTTAATTTCGTAGAAGGGTTACCAAGTATGGTTGATTAAATAGAAACTTTTTTTGGAGCATAAAAATGATTTTCCTCGTCTACATTGGATAATGTTCTGTTTGGAATCTTGCTGATTTATATTTTATCTGTTAAATGTGGGGTGAACATTTCAACAGAGTTTTTTTCTAAATAATTTTGAATTGGAAGGATGCGTGATTTAACCACTTTGAATATTTGATTTGTATCATTGATAAAATATTGGTTATGTAAGTGGAACATGAGTCCTGTTTGGCACATTTAAGAATGTTTTATGTCTTTATCATGAAATCCCTCCAAGGATAATTATCATTTCGTGTTTATGTGATTGGGTGGGATTTCCTTAATATGGAATCCTTGATACCAATTTACTCATTATGAACTATCAGGTAAAGAGATAGATCCTTGTATTTATTTGGGGTAATTATTGTTGTGTAAATTATTGTATATGATATATATGAATGCGATTGGATGATCAGCCGACATCGTTTTCCTCACACCAGTTATAAACATGAGAAATGTGATCCTGGAATAGTGAGATAAATTCTGGAGAATGATTGATTCACTAGATAGATTACACACTATATTGTGGAACTTTGTAGGTGGATATTTTGCGTTTATTGTGATTGAATTTTCTCCTATGTCAATCCTGAATTAGTGTGTTATGAGTATTTAGGGAATTTATTTATTTCATCTAATGTGGCATGATTCTAAGGATGGGTATCATGTATATATATTTTCTAGATTATTCGCAATATTTTATGTTCTCCCATGTCTATTGAAATAAAGTTTCTTAGGATGGATAATTGATATACTTGGTTTCTCATGTGTGTTTATTTCTATTCCCATTATCATGTGATTATTTTAGTGATCTCTAGTGTGGTGTCCTTGGAATTTGAAGAGTTATATTATAAAGTTTTATGAAAAATGTTTATAATGTAAAAATTTTATATACTATCTTACGCTATTTTGAAATGATAACATCACATTCTCCATGTATATGACAATTTTACTAAAATGGAAACAAACAAAGACTATGAAAGAAAAAAATAGAAGTGGAGTATGATTTATTTAAAATGTAAAATGTATTAAATAGACTACTTTCTGAATTTTATTTCAAAAGAGAGTTTTATGTTTCATTTATTTTAATGGAATTAAATTGGTAACAGATCTATTCAGTCACATCTATAATTTTTTATTACAGAAAAATATATTTCCCTCATGTTTTTAGTTATGGTTTAATTTTCAGCTTGGTCTTTGTCAACATGGGTGAGATTTTTTCTTGGTAGTGGAGAGTGACTATCGGGGTCACATGGATATGTTTTAGTCTTCAAGTCTCTTTTGGTTGTCCTTTGCATCATGGTAACATATGATTATTAATATAAACGAGTTTCTCATTTTATCATTATTCTTTTTCATTTATTTATTTTATTTGAAAAAATTTATTCCATTATCCCTTTATTTATTCCCTTCAATGGTTTTAAGATTCTGGGAATTGGGAACCCCCTTCGGGCAATGTTGCGGACCGACCCAGTTGACTAGTTTGGGGTTGACCCCAGTTGGTCTGTGTCATAAGATAATATTTATGGGAAACTAATTAAGGAAAATACCTTCTACCATGCTTATTTTCTTGTGGTTATTTGGGTTATATGGATATTTATATAAATAACAACCCATGTTAATCATTTAGTATTATTGGTGAATTTAGTAGATTAAAGATTTATTAATTCACCTAAAGGAAAAAAAATATTATTTTATTTTAAATTTTTAATTACTTTTATTTACGTTAATGTCTAAATGCATGAAGAATAGATTTATATATTTTTATGGATTATGTTAACCATTAGGCATTTGTTTCAATTATTTTTTTATATAAAAATCCTTCTTGAAAACTTATAAATTGGATAAAAATCTGAGATTATGTGGGAGATTAATTATAGGAAGAAACGATACGTCTCATGTAATTAAATTTTCATATATTCTTAGTATATATTGTAAATGAATTCCTTAACTAAAAGAAAGGATCTCGAAACAAAAAAAACTATCCTTTTAACGTTGGAGTGACCAACATTTTTTTACGTAACTATTAAATATTTTTAAATATAAAAAACATAATAGAGATAGAAATTGAGGATCAATAGGTTTAGTGCCCTAGTAAAATTAGTATCATACTTAACTTTTAAATAATATAACATAAACATTTATGTATATAATTTTTCCATATCCATCCAAAATCTCATAATCTCTATTGTACATGTAATCAAAATTGGATATACATCAATGAAAGGGGTGAGAAAAAATTCTAGTAAGAGGATAACTAATGAAATTGATTCAATATAATATTATTGGGAATCATAATCCTCACATTCTATGAATATAATCAAAATAAAAAATCATCAACGAAACATGTGATAATGGAATGTAATGTGAAAATGAAAAATGATGAAACATCATGTCATAGTGCCCAAATAAAACTCATTGTTGTGAACAAGGATAGTAACATGTTCATACATAACATGTGTTCGTAATCATAAAATCATATTATGAAAAAAAATATCACCATGACCAATCATAATAAAATTATTCTAATCAGGCACCTCACATTACCCAATGCATTTTAAAGCTATATAATTCTGGGCCCACCCTTCATGACATACTATTTATATAATCATAAATTCCAGAGATATTGTAATAAAATCATACTCATGAATTTACTCATTGAAAGGAATGTGTTTCATAAGGAATTTATAAATAATGTATTAATGAATATTTTCGGAACCATTTTTATACTTGAAAAAAATGGAATAATAATTATATGAAATTTAATGAATATTATAGTAGTTATAATACCAAATATTTCATGATTTAAGGATAACCCAAAAAATTTGTTGTGTTTGAGAATCACCTTACCTTAATTATCACTTTATTTATTATATTGGAACCTCCGCAATAATAAAATTAGATTTATTAAAAAATAGGAGCATAAGTGAATTATAATATTTTATAAGGCTATTTTTCATCTATAATAACTGTATTATACTTCTTAATTTTGTTTTAAAAAATTAATCCTTTTGATATCATGTTTTTCTTAAAAATGGCCCATCTCACATTGATTCATTATTTTCATTCAAGGTAATTAAGAATTTAGAATAATTAATTATTGAAACATATAATAAATATAATTACATATTTATATTTTACAAATTTCTTGTAATATAAATTCATGATGATGGATATATGGGATGAAACCAAAATTTCATTGTAGGTGGTTAACCAACCATTAATGAGATGTTTATGAATGTTCAGGAAGGAGAGGTACACAATTTATATTTTTTATAAAGATGATATTTATAGTAGTTAATATCATTAATATAATATTAAATTACTAATTAAATAATTTAATATTAGATGGTATTGAATGGAATTTGGTAAAATAAGATAGAGAATAAGAAAAGAGTGAAGAGTTAATAGAGGCTCACTCTCCCCTTTGTGTAACTTATCTGGAAGGACACCATAACAACCCTGGTGACTGGAGGTATAATCCTTCATAATGTCACTAAGTATTCTAAGGGTCCTAAGAAGGAGGATTTTGTCTAATATAGGGATTTTGATTGGTGGTAGTAGTAGTTTTCTATGGGAAATAATTTCGGTTAATTATACATGATGAGAGGAGTATTTTTAAAAAAAATATGAATAAAATATTATTTCAGATGTAAAAAAATTTAATAGGGAATTTTTCATGACCCCTCCCCCGGGGCCCATGTTGTAACTACCCCAAGTACGCCTTCCATAGGCTAGGGGCTGGTGACTAGCACCGAAAGGAATATTCATTAAAACCGTGAAGGCATTGCCTTTATAAACTGTAAACACACTCAACCAAGCACACAATAAGATATGAATACAAGTAAATTGTATAGCCAAAAGAGTGATGAAAGTAAGAGGGGCCAGAATATAAGACCAATAGTAAAGGTACAAGTACAACTGAAATACAATACAACTGAATAAAGAGAAATAAAGCTAGTGGGTCGTCATCGGAGGATACTACCTGAATGGTAGTTACAGATCACATCCTTAGCACTCCACGTCCGCCCGCCTCCTCTACGTACCGACACACCGTATGGTCCACCTTCGAGCAATGTCCAGTCCTAGTACCCTCATCCCCAATCAGTGTTGTCCGTCGTCGGCACCAAACACAACTAGGTGCAGGCATAGACCGTGCGGGGGTGAGTATAACGATTCTCAGTAGAGACCCTGAGACCCAAAATGTCTCACAAAATCTATAAAGGATAAACCAAAAAGCATGAAATCAACTGAAAACCCTACTTAGTTATATTCCCATACATATAACTAAGTTATCAAGTTTAGCCATATCATCATGAAGAAACACATGGTCCAACCCAAAATCCCAATGCTCAACTATTCAACAAATATAGGAATACCACGAAGGTAAGTACCACATAGGAACACCACACAGACGAATACCAAAAAGGTATTACCAAGAAGGAATGTACCATACATGTACAAACTCAGCTCACACTAGGTATATATTAGGTACAATAGTAGAGATGATTAGACGTAACTACTGAATCATCTGACACTGTCAAGAGGCAGACACACGAAGGATCGCAAATTAAAGACCCACTTAGGATCCTAGTACATCGTTATACACACACAGGATAAGAGTACATCGTCAGACCCAAAAAGGATCCTAGTACATCATAATACCCTCATAGGATACTAGTACATTTTCAGACCCACACAGGATCCTTGTACATCTTCAGACCCACACAGGTTCCTAGTACATCGTCAGACCCACACATGTTCCTAGTACATCGTCAGACCCACACAAAATCCTAGTACATCGTCAGACCCACAAAGGATCCTATAACATCTTCATACCCACAAACATTCCTAGTACATCGTGAGACCAACACAGGATCCCAGTACATCATCAGACCCACACATGATCCTAGTAAATCGTCATACCCACACATGATCCTAATACATCGTCTATGCTAGCTACAGGGTACCCACACTAGGCATTCTATTCTCCAGGAGAGTATGATCCTCAAGCTACTGGTCGATGATGCAATAGCCAAAAATTCCCAGGAATAAGTTTCCCAATGTAAATCCAGGTAAAATGTGTCTCAACGCAATAGATGGTGTATCAGTCGGATGCCTAGTCTGTATGTTGTTGGCCATTTAGTCTTAAGAGACAGGTTGGATTCGTGCTCAATCCAACCCGACCATACCCCCAACATTATCCAAATATCAAGTGGGGTATACCAAAAGGTCCATCTAACTCCATGTATTTTGGTGCCTTATATGGTTCATCAAACGGATGTCCGGTGACAATGTCATGGCCGAATGAACTCAGAGGGTCAAAACTGTTCTGGGTCCGATCCGACCTGGTCAGACCGACCAGGCCCGACTAGGCCTTGGCCGACCCACCCCGGTTCAGGTCGACCCAACCTAATGGTTTCGGCACAGTCTACTAGGCCCCACTCAGCCCGCCAGTGTGGCCTGACCTACGCAGGTTGGCTCGGCCAGCGTGAGGTAGCCTGGCCTGCGCTGGGCTATCCAGCCGGCGCATGGAGGACCGACCTGGCAGCTTGGCTTGTCCACATGTAGGGGGGAGCCATGCACCCCCCGCCCTCGAACACTGAATAGATGATGACGTTCATTCACCAGCAACACGCAGGACACTCCATGGATCCATCTTGGTCCAGCTCGGCTAGCCAGAATGGCTGGTATGTTCTCCTCTCGACGGTGCATCATGCAACGCCGCTCCTTGGCTTGCTAAACGCTGGCATCCCTCCCTTCGCCTCCATGGAACTAGGTAGTGGTCATTCCCCTCTGGAAGGTGTGGAAACATGATTCCAACCCTTTACACGGCCGACCACTACCGACTGCCACCTTTGCACTACTGTGGTGGATGGGGTGTGACCCTTCTCTGGCGGCACGGTCGCGCCGCCACCTTCGTCATGATCGACAGTGGTACCGGCCACTGCTCTTGAGTTCCACCAGTGCCAATTACCGGCACCGGTCACCATTCTCCTCCATCGCGAATAACACAAAAAATATTACGCAAAGATTTGTGTAGTGGTCGGGTCATGTTTGTTTGTCCCACACCATCCGTGTTAGAGCGGTAGAATGTTGTTCAATTTTTTCTAGAATTGCTAAGAATTGTCAAGAATGGGGAAGTGAGAAAATTAAAACATCAAACCGTACCTCAAAGGTTTGTTGATGTCGTCTGGAGGGAAGGATAGACATCAGCTTTTCATTTCTAAAGACATCCCACAACGGAGGATGTCATGAGGAAGGAGAAGAAGTCGTTGGAGAACGTCGACGTTCTTCGTTGGAGAAGCATTCTTTGTTGGAGAAGAATAATTCCTCCAAAGTTCTCTCCCAATTCCCCTTTGCAAACACATTCCCCAATTCCACAAAAAATGAATAGCCAACATATTAAATTATTTTTCATTAATTTAAAATACAGTTTTCCATTAATTATGATGGAGTTGGCATAATTAATTTAGAGGATTCTAATGGTCACCTCCCTCGTTAAAGCAGGCGTTCAAGATTCAGGTGGTCTCCACCATTGATTTCAAATTAGGGGTTTTAGTTTGGGTGATTCCCACCTCCTTAACCCTATAGATAGTTAAAATAAAAATAAAAAGATATTTATTTTTATTTTCTTATTCCTCCATGAAAATTTGAAAAACTAAATTCTACCCTCGACTTACTGTGGTCGAGAAGAAGGTATTCTTAAGCTAATACGGGTGATGCGAGTTCAATGGTGTCCTAAGATATCAGTTATGTGCATCAGTTTAATAGTTACAAAAACCCACTCCACATTTACTAAATGTACCTTGAAAAATGTTTATAAATTCATTTCGAGAACAACAGGCTAGAGAATCACGCACCGTAAATTTTCACGAACTCGTAATACTCCATATAATTTAAAAAAATTACATGGAAAATTCCAGTCTTTGTAGAGTTTCTGAAATTATAAATCATATATAAATACTATATAATTGGTTAAGACATTACATACTCTTTATATTTAAAATTAATTAGTCTATTAAAATGAAAGTGGAAATAATAGAAATATTTGTTTTAAGGAATAAATTTTGACGGTATGTTTTGAAAAGATCTTATTAGGATTTGAATTTAATTTAATTTTCGTTAAATGAATAATTTCTAAAATTAAATATAACATGGACGAATATCATGTTCTAGAAAGTATTATATCATTAATACATCATGAATGATGTAATTTATGATACCCTAGTTATGAGAAAAAAATATTTTTACTATTCACCCAAAAATAGTAGTATTTCAAAAAATTACAAGAAAATCACCTTCGGAAAAATTTGATGTTATGATTTCAAAAATTATATTACTTTTATCCAAATAAAATTTTAAAATTTGTCATCATTATTTTTAATAAAATAATTTTTATTTTTACACCAATGGTTAAATAATATTTAATAAAAACGTTATAATAATTTTATAGTTTGTTGGTCTAGATTATTAATATTTTGGTTTTATAAATTTTATATTTACATAAATTAATCATAATAAATATTTTTTGTATAATAATATGATATTTTGATGTAAAATTATTATTACATTGGTCATATTACTTTTAACAAATGTAAGGTTACTATTCTAGTGGTCATATTACTATTCCAATAATCACATTACTATTCTAATGGTCATGTTTCCTACTATAAATACAACTTTTATTAATAAATAGTCAAATCATTTCATATAAACCAAAAATAGTAGTATTTCAGAAAATTACAAGAAAATAAATTTTGGAAAAATTCGATGTTTTGATATCAAACATGATATTACCTTTATCAAAATAAAATTTTAAAATTGGTCATTATTATTTTTAATAAAATAATTTTTTATTTATAAATTAATAATTAAATAAACTTTAATAATAATGTTATTATATTTTTTTAGTTTTTGGGAAAAGATAATTATTATTTTGGTTTTATAAATTTAATATTTACATAAATTAATCATAATAAATATTATTTGTATAATAATTTATTATTTTGAGGTAAAATAATTATTCCATCGGGCATGTTACTGTTACCAAATGTAAGGTTACTATTATAATGGTCATATTACTATTCAAATAATCACATTACTATTCTAATGGTCATGTTTCCTCCTATAAATAAATTTTTTTTCTATTAAATAGTCAAATCAGTTCCTATGAAGGTTCTATATCTCTATTTTTTATAACATTGAAAGGTAAGTTAACATTTTGTTTCTTTTCTATAGTGTTTGAAGTGGGGATGATGATTCTAGTATAATGGGGTGATCCATATTTTACCATTTTAGCATTTCTATTTTAATTTTTTCCTAATTAAAATGTTTGGAAATTTAATTGGTTTGACAAATGATTGATGTAATTGTGTTTATAAAAAAAAATGTTTCTCAGTGTTATTTTTGTGTATAATATATAATATAATTAACTATGCATTTATTCAAGGAAAAAATGATAATAATAAAATAATCATCATTACATTATTCTCCTTATATAAATTTCACCCGAAAAAATTCAACTCATATTATCAGTTGAGAATATATGAATGTACTTATGTCACATTGTTTCCTATGTTTCTCCATGATTTTAATATATAAACGGTTTGAACAAATTGTAATTCAAAAATTCATGAATAATTAATATATTTCATAATTGAAACTAAATAAAAATCTTATAGTGTCCCTATGATTATATTTTTCGAATATATTTCTTCTAAGATGTTTAACCTATACATTTAATTATACTTATGGATTACACTATTGTTTTCTAATCATAATACCTAAATTCTCTAAAATATTATATAATACAAAATATATAGACTATACTTTTTCTTACGTAAATATTACATAAATTTCAATATAAAAATCTTAAAAGAGATACAAATCCATGATCAATAGGTTATGTTTCATGGGAAAATTAGGATCATATATAACTTTTACATAATAGAACATAATCATTTGTTTAGATCGTTCGTTTTTGTCCTTATAGAAGATTAAAATCTCATTAGTACATTTAATCACCAGAGGATATACATTAATGAATGTGGTTATCTAAAACCTAAGTAAGTGGATGAATAAAGATACATAATCAATATAACATTTTTCAGAATAATATTCATGAACATATTATAAGAATAGCTTCAAAATCAATATATTGAAGGGAAAATGTGATAACTAAATATAAATTTTTAATGCATAAAACTGAAAAATCATGTCATAATGGTCATGTACCGTACATAGTTGTGAACCAAGAAATCATCATGCTCACAAATAACTTATGTGAATAATCATAACATCAAATTTTCAACAAAACATACATTATGATCACACATAATTCATAACATATCGTGAGATAAATTATGTCACAAAAGGCACTGGAGGGAAATATAATTCTGATTCAACCATCGCATCATAATATTTTGATAATCATATATTCCACATATATCATTTTACCGCCATTGTCATGAAATAACCATTGAAAATGAACGAATTTTTAAGTTTTTAATAAATAATACATTAAGAAATATTTTTTTATTCCCAAATTAATAATGAAAATCATATGTTTTATAAGAATAGTCACTGTTGAGTAAATAAGAAATAACTCAAGAGAAATCAAATATGTGTTTTGGAAAGAAGAGTTTTTTTTTTGAAAATCATAGTCTTAGTCATGAAATAATGTACAAAAATATATGCACCATAAAATAAAATTAATGATTAATGATATGTTATTTATGAAACATTATAAAATTATCCTTACCAAATATGTTTTTGATGGAGGGATAAAAAATTGAAAATAAGTTGGGTTCAAGAATCCCCTTACCTTTATTCTATATTTATTTCATCCCCTTTTCACCTCCTGAATAATAAACATGTATTTATTAAAATGAGTATTCAGAAATGAATAATATTCATTGATAAACATATCTATTAATTATAATCAGTGTGTTATATTTCAAAATTTTAATTGATTATATTGAATCATTTGAAATATGGATTTTCATAAAAACTTCTAGTTTCACTTGGATTTCTCAATTTTCCTTCTATGTAATATTTACATTATTATAATTAATTATAGAATTTATAATACATATAATTACATATTTATTTATTATATATAGGTCACAATATCCTTCTAGGATAATGGTTATATGTGTTGATATGGAAATGACTCAGTAGGTGGTTGACCGACCATTAACGAGATGTTGTCGAATGAGTGGAAAAGGGAGGAATGGAATTTATATTTTCATAAATAAGATAATTATAGTAGGTTAACGTTATTAATATAATTTTTTCTTACTTACAAGTTATGTTTTTCTGTATATTGTTTTCAAATGAATTGTGAAAATGAATAAGGATAAGAAGAAATGTGTGATGAGTTTATAAAGTCTCACTCTCTCCTTGGTGTAGCTTCTCTAGTATGACACTGTTACTCCCATGGTTATTGGGGCATGAATTCTCAATATTGTCATTAATTATTCTAAGGGTATTGATATGGAATATTTTAGAAGATAATGTTCTTAAAATTTCTTGGGATTAGTCGTTTTACAAGGGATGTAATAGGGGTTATTTATTCACGTGTAGGGGTATTTTTTGAAAACAATTATTATATCAAATATTATATCAAAATTATACATTTAAAAAATTAATTTTTGTCAATATAAATTAGAAATAAATACAATATAATGGAATAATGATATTAATCCCCTATTATTATTCAAATATCTAGTTTCTGAAGATGAATGTCTTTAAAAGAGAAATTTTTGTTTTAAGTACTTTTTTATATTTTAGGTTTTAAAATAATTTTTTATGACTACAATTTATGTATATATTATTTTAATTACTAATTTATGAAATAAAATATATAATTTCAAAATATCAGGTTCTATAAGAAATATTTACATTATAATATCACGAATGATGAAAATTAAGATACACTAGTTATTTGAAAAACTATATTTTTACTATTAACATGAAAACTGATGTATTTCAAGAAATTAAAAAAACACCCATGGAAAATTCCGATGTTCTGAATTCCATGTTGATATTAATTTTATAAAAATAAATTTTTAGAATTTGTATTTTTAATTTTTATCATAAAAATATGATTTTTATAAAATACATTACAATATATTTTCAAAAAAAAAATCTCATCATTTCATTGTGTTTTATAATCATTATATTTTTTTGGAGTTATAAATTTTATATTTAATTAAATAATAATAATAAGCATTATTTATATTTTATTTTTTTTATTTGGAGGAAAAAATACTATTCCAAAGGTAAGGTTTTAATTCCCAATGTTCAGGTTATTATTCCTAACTATTAGGTTACTATTTAGTGCCCACATTACCTTTCCAATTGTCACATTAATATTCCTATGGTAAAATTACCTCCTATAAATACAAAATTTTTATTTATCTTAATATTCTACGTAATTAATATCCTGGTTATATATCTTCATTTTCTATAATGTTTATTGTTTTACTAACATTTTGGTTGTTTTATATAGTGTTGACCATGGGGTATATGATTCTAGTATATTAGGTTGATTCATATTTTCCAATTTTATATTTTATATTTTTTTCCTACTTGTATTATTAGGATTGTTAATTAGTATCATTTATGATTAATGTAATAGTATATATAAATAAGGAATTTTCTTTACTTATATTTTCTATGTTTATAATATATTATCTAATGCAATAACGTTTTATTAAATAAATAATAATTACAAATAAAAAATGCGTCATTAAAACATTCATGGCCTTGTGGTCACCAATATTATCATGAGCAATAAATTCTCTAAGATCAATGGCATATATCACTCTCCGTCATTAACCAGACATTTCCCTTTTCTTACATCTCCCCATTTTCACTTCCCTCTAATGTTCTTCTATTTGGAAGACTAGTTTTGTGATTAGCTTCATATAATGATTTCATTAATTTAAGAAGATGTTTTATAAATTTTTTTAACATTGTGGGGTTTCCAAAAAATTCATTTCAAAATGAAAAACAAATGATTATTTAGGATTGGTTGATATTGTGAAGATATAATTTAATAATGGGAGACAATTCAATATCGTAGTAATGTCAAATAACATCATGTTTGATAGTATCCAGAACACACAATGCCCAGTCTAAATGATCAAAATAATAATATTTAAATATTATAATCTCATACGAATTGAATTTATGGGTATGATTATGAAATATATATAATTTAAAAAATATATAATTATATAGTGAATAATTTTTTAGAAATAAAATTTCAATTTCCCAAAATGTTTTTTATGTATTCGAAATGAATTTTCATCATAATATTATTAGTTCTTAAGAAAGAAAATTTTGTAATTAAATTAAAGAGCCTATATAAATATTATTTTATTATTATATATTTATTTCTAAAATCACCATACTAAATTTAATAATTGGTGACATAATCAGAATTTCATAAAAAAGTATATTTTTATCAAATAATTAATAATAGATATTTTTATTAAAAACTACATTTTTGGTTTCACATATTTATAAATTTACATTTTGTTTAAATATTATATCAAAATAAATGTATTATATTATATAATCAATAATTAAATTTAGTTCACTTAAATCATTTTTTTATATGAGTTGGTATGTAAACATTTTCATACAAAAATGACATTATTTTGAAAATTGGATTTTCATTATGTATTGAGTTTTGATTTCAAATTAATCTCTGTAACATAATGAAATTGATAATTAAAAAGAGATTTAATATTTGGAATGGTGTTGTTTAATTTTTTATAATTGGATCCTTTCTTTTCCAAAATGAATACTAACAATGGTAATATTTATTACCTCAATAAAGGGTAAATCCGATTAATCAATGTTAAAACTAAGATATGGGGTCTTATTATATCATTTTAATTATTATTGGTAGAAGTGAACTAAAATAAAATCTCAATAGTCTGAAAAATTATTTTTTAATGTATAATTTTCAATGAAAATTACCAATGAAATATTTAAATTAAATAATATTACCAAATAGAAATATTTTAGTTATAAATATCAATTATGTGTCCACACAGGGAAAAAATAAAGGTATGAATGAATCTAAATGACAATATTCTTTATAAGGAAATTATCTTAATGATGATAATATATTTCTATTTATTATTTAATATATAATTACCATTAATTATTATGAAATGGTAGTTCAAAATTTATTCAATTAATAGAAAAATTAATTTAATAATATTATGAGTATTTAAATTTATATAATTTGATTGATTTGTAGTGTTTTAATAGTTAATTATATTAATATAACCTATTAATAATGTGTAAATAAATTAGATTTTGAATATTACTTTTTCGTGTTTTATATTATGTAAATTTAAAGGAATAGTGTGAAAATTGACAATAAATAGATTTTATAAAAATAATAATTTATTAAATTGATTAATAATAATAATAATAATATATAATGTTGAAAAAGTGGATGAGATACGTAAGAAAATGGGTGTTATTTTTCATTTATGAGTCAATATTTACATTACATATAAACTTATGACAACTTCAGTGTGGGAAATATGATACCATATAAATGTTAAAATAAGTCAATTATAAGTTTAAACCAGAAGATACGAGTTAAAAGAATACATTACATAGTAAAAATTTTAATGGATTATGTGATTTAAAAAATATCATATAGAATGTATAAAATTTTTTCTAATTGGTTGGTATTTTTATAATGACTTTTTTATTATTTAATCTTTTATGATATTTGGAATCATATCCTCACCTCAATAATAGAATTGAACCTTCTACCAAACTTATTTACACCACAATAATCCTTCTTGCATGACCAAAACATTCCCATTGATCTTATAAACAACTTTATCCTTTATATAGAGGATATATTCTTTTTAAAATAAATCTTATATGTCAAGTAATAAGAATTTGAAATGATTTCTACCAAATAATTGGTAATCATCCTTAATGAGTCCTTCATGATAATTTTTTCATTTAATACATATTAAATTGGTACAAAAATCCAAAAAATAATATATCCAGTAGCATAAATATATTAATATGTTAAAATGATAATGGGAAAACTGTATTCAATTTCTCTTGCAACATAGAGAATGAGAAAAAATCTATCGTGCGTATAAATAGTTTACCATGTTTGCATAGCTATTTAATTTGGTTTTTATCACCATTTCATATAAGTAGTTATAAAGAATGAAATAATGAGTTAATTTATATTTTTGAAATAAATATTTCTCTATAATTTTAACAACATATTTACCTTCTTACCAGCCAATCCACTATAAAATTATAATTTCACTCTGGAATTTACTTGGGTTTTTGAATTATATTTCATATTTTGAACCATTATGCTTTTCTTTACTATGAATGTTCATCTAGTTAGTCAATAATTCATCACATATCCTTTTTGAATCCATATATAATATTCTAAGAGAGGAAGTATGTGAAAATAAAATGTTCTAATTTTAATTTATCCATAATAATATAAATTTGTTTTCTCATTTATCTCACCCCAAAATCATGAAAATAATGTTGAGGTCAATACTTATTCGTTTCATTAATAAATGATTTATTACATTATAATTTATAATCCTAGTATGTTGTATGGATGAGATAAATGTCAAACAATCTGCCCACATTAGAGTTTTTTAATTTATTTTTGGTTATTTAACGGTATTCTCTCATTTACTTTTGGTTTTTATAAATATATAGAGTTCATGGGGTTGTAGGGTCAATCTGTATATTTGTGCATAGATTATTTAAACTATACTACATATTTTTTTTAAAAAAGTTAATTAAATTTAAGATTCTAATGTTTATATATGATTTTTTAAAAAACTTTCCAACCCATATGGTGTTTCAAAAGTGTATCTAGTAAGGGGATCATTAGTTTTGAATAATTTAGTAAATCGTAGAGTTGAAATTTCCTTTGTATAAGATCATAAAAAGGGGGAAAGTAAATTTTGAACTACCATAAATTTAACATCACTTGGGTAACATTTTTCTCTAATTTTAATTCCCCATATCATAGAACCAATCACTATGATCTAACCTCATCTATTTTACATATTTCATAGTAATTATTAAATTTTCTGTTTGAATCATTAATTTAATCATATATTACCGAGCATACTCTTAAATATCCTTATTATATATTTTTTTTATTAATATCCTATTATGGTAATGGGAAATATGAATTTCAATTACATAGATTATTATTTCCTATTTTTATGTTTTCAAAGTTTATATCTGAACATTTAGAAATCTTCTGGTCTTTTTGATGAATTACAACACCATTCTATTTTGTTGTAGTGAACACGAGGAAGGATTTTCCATTCATAATCCATTATTTTTTAATCCATGACTTATTGTATGATATTGATGTTTGGTTAGTATGTTCATTAAATTATATTATCTTTAGAAACTAAATTTTTTAAAGATACATTTTTTCATGAAACATAAATTAATGTTAATGGTTTCCCAATTGATTTTTGTGAGAAAATTAATTTTTAATATTTCATATATAACAACTATTTTGTTATGTTATTGAATAGTTCGATAATGTGAAATGATTTATTTTAATAACTACTATATTGGGACTTATTTAAAAATAATGGCATTTTTAGTATATATAGATATTCTTAAACAATATTTAATTGAGTTTCAAAATTTTTCTGAATCATATTATTTCAAATAGTTTTTTAAATTTACATCTATAAGTCACCATTTTATATAAAATTGAAATAGTTCTATAA
The DNA here is from genome assembly GCA_963277665.1 of Viscum album. Lineage (NCBI taxonomy): Eukaryota > Viridiplantae > Streptophyta > Magnoliopsida > Santalales > Viscaceae > Viscum > Viscum album. The sequence goes on from OY728155.1 coordinate 735,056,230, forward strand.
ATATAATACTCATGATGCATGACCCTTTATTAATTAGTAAAAATATATATAATTTTTTGTTTTATTATGTTGTGTTATTTTAACCTAAGAAAAGGTGTATATATTTTAAATTTATTCTAAAAAAACCAATTTTTTCATTGAAAGGTGACTTGAGGTAAGGGTACATTTAATATTTATAGATATGATTATATTATAATGTTTTAACTGATTGAATTTCCTGCAGGTTATTTCATTAAGGAAAATATATATTGATGTAAAATATATGGAAACATGATTTAATATTGATTGATTATTCTCCTATGAGTTGACATTTTTCCAATCTCTTCTCTCATAATGGGAAACTAACAATATATGTTAAGTTAGTTAGCATAAAATGAGGTTTAGGGAAAACTTTTTTGATTTCTATTGATATTAATTATCAATTGATGGTATGAAAAAATTATTATAGATATTTTCTATAGTTTAAATCTTCCCATGGTTTTCTTGCATGTATTGTTTTTAGGGTTAGTAAATTTTGTTATAATATCCATTATTTATATGAAATAAATTATAATTAAATGATATATTCTTGAATTTTATATTTTTATTTGAAAACATTAAAAAATGATAGAATTTATTTCAAGAACAAAAATTTTCAATTTATCATAATCAAGTGTATTATTCATGAAATGCAACATAGTTTTATTGTAAAAAAAACATAATAAATGGGTTTTCATAGGTCCTCTGCAAGGAAATGAATATAGTGGATGAAAAAGAATGAATGAAAAATATAATAGGAAATAAATGGTTACAAAATATTTTCATGTAAATAATAACATTAGATAAAAAATATTCAAAGATATAAATAGTATTCCAAATAATCATGGAGACATAAATAACTGTTTTAATAATGTTGGAATGCATAATTCCAAATATTCGAATATATTATTGTGGCATAATTCTAGGAAATATATTTATTGGATGCCTTATTCCAATACATCTATATCATCAATAACTTGTGGGAAGGAATTTGTACGATCATGGACTTATTCCAACACATCATTCAAAAATGGGCATGTCCTCATATAAATACAAAAGTTACTTTCTCTCATGATACATAATTATGAATCAAGGGATGATGTAATTCTGAGACCAAAAAACCAAATAATAAGTATAATTCATTCCTCTCATTAATAAATGAAACAATATAATGTTGTAACATAAAAATAAATATATCCATAAATTATATGAACATAAATATGGAATAGAAAATCATTCCCTAGTAAAACTGATCATAAACCATCAATAAAATAGAGTCGATGGCAACATAGTACAATACATCAGTAAGACAAATAATTCCACAAATGGTGAAAAAATGTACGAAAAGAATTTAAAATTATCATTGAAAAGTTTTTATGTAAAATATCTTTTCACATTGAAATTACATATTTAATGACATAAAAATATAAAAGAAAAATATTTTATTCGATATTGACATTGTTAAATTGAAAAGGATGCTTCGATCTAAAAATAATTCCTAACTAAATGAAAATTCATTCATTTAATATATGAAAAGAACAATTCCCTTAACACTATTATAAATTTTTCAAAAATAAAATTTTTCCAAAAGTGGCAAGATGTTTACTTTCATTTAAATTTTAAAATATTCAAATAATGGAATGAATATAATTAATAAATAATTGTAGGGTATTATAAATATTAATAAAAACATCATAGCAAAAAAATATTTATATGGAATAAAAATATTCCATTGATAGGTATTTAGAAACAACCAATTCTAAATAATGATGAGATTGTGAAATAAAACATTACGACAAGGGAAAATTTTGAATCATAATATCATGAAGGAGATAACATAAAATGAAACATTTTTTTACCATGAGATAAAAAATATTAATTATGTTATATATCAATGGTGTATTATATACACTGCAAAAATAGGTAACATGTTAATATGGAGTATGTCTCAATGAAGTCAATGTGAGAAAATAAACCTTTACTCTTGTATGATTTACATCATACATATATAAATATCATATAAAAAAATATATATTGGTTTTAAATTTCTTATAGTACCATAATCATGTATATTTAACCACATATTATTTACTTATAATATTCTATCAACTATTAATTAATAATTTGTTTTCTAAATCACTATTTCAGGTATTAACTGGTTCATTTTTCATGCATGTTTTGATTTGGTATTTTAAGCACTTTTACTTATAACATGGTTACATTAGATCATAAATGTTTAAAATAATATAAAATTTCATATTTATTCATTATATATATATTTATAGTAATAATTAAAATATTTATATAGAAAAATACAATACAATGTTCATATGGATGGTAAAATATATGTACACAAGATAATTGTTTTCAATTTTTGAAATATTAAAAAAATCAAGGTAAATAATAATTAACCTGTAAATAATTATTATGTCATATATATCATATATATTAATTAATTATATCCTTATTAATATGCATTTAATGAATTAATGAAAAACAAGCCACATTACTTTGTGGTGGTGGTTTTACACTCATATTCATGAGTGACATTATAATTTTATAGTGGATTAGATGGTAAGAGGGTAAATATATTGTTAAAATTATAGATAAGTATTGATGTCAAAAATATAAATTAACTCGTTATTTCCTTCTTTATAACTACTAGTGTGAAATGGTGATAAAAACCAAATTAAACAGCTACGCAGACATTGTAAGCAATATATAGACACGATGGATGTTTTCATATTTTCTATGTTGCAAGAGAAATTGAATATGGTTTTCACATAATCATTTTAATGTATTACTATATTTATGCTAATAGATATATTATTATTGTATTTTTTACCACTTTAATAGGTATTGAACGAGAAAAATATCATGAAGGACTCAGTAAAGATGATTACAACTTATTTGGTAGAAATCATTTCGATCCCTTATTAATTGACATATATGTTTTGGTCGTGCAAGATGGATTATTGTTGTGTAAATAAGTGTGGTAGGAGGTTCAATTATATTATTGATGTGAGGATAAGATTCTGAATATCATAAAAGATTAAATAATAATAAAGTCATCATAAAAAAAGCAACCAATTAGAATGGTTTTTAAACATTTCTATATGATATGTTTTAAATCACATAATCCATTAATATTTTAATTGAGTAATTTTTTCTTTTAACCTATATTTTTTAGTTTAAACTTATAATTGACTTATTTTAACATTTTATATGGTAACATTTTCCCACACTTAAAGAGTCATAATTTTATATGTAATGTTAATATTGACAAATAAATGTAAAATAGAACCCATTTTCTTACGTATCTCAACCACTTTTTCCGCATTATATATTATTATTATTATTATTAATCAATTTAATAAATTATTATTTTTATAAAATCTCATTATTTTGAATTTTCACACTATTCATTTAAATTTACATCAAATAAAACATGAAAAATTAATATTCAAAATCTAATTTATTTACACATTACTAATAGAATATATTAATATAAGTAACTATTCAAACACTACAAATCAATCAAATTATATAAATTTAAATACTCATAATATTATTAAATTGATTTTTCTATTAATTGAATAAATTTTGAAATAGCATTTCATAATAATTAATGGTAATTATATAGTAAATAATAAATAGAAATATATTATCATCATTAAGATAATTTCATTATAAAAAATATTGTCATTTAAAATGATATAATATGATCACATATCTTAGTTTTGAAATTGATTAATCGGATTTACCCTGTATTAAGGTAATAAATATTAACATTGTTAGTATTAATTTTGGACAAAAATAAAAGGATCCAATTAAAAGAATTAAACAAACCCATTCCAAATATTAAATCTCTTTTTAGTATTCAATTTCATTATGTTACGAAAATTAATATAAAATCAAAACTCAACACACAATGAAAATCCAATTTTCAATAGAATGTCATTTTTGTATGAAAACTATTACATATAAAATCCAATAGTAAAAATGAATAAAGTGAACTAAATTTATTTATTGATTATATAATATAATATATTTATTTTGATATTCAAAGTAAAAAATTTAAATTTATAAATATGTGAAACCAAAAATCCAGTTTTTAATAAAAATATCTATTATTAATTATTTGCTAAAAAAATATCACTTTTTAGGAAATTATGATTATTTCACCAATTATTAACTTCAATATGATCGTTTTATAAATTAATATATAAATATAAAATAAAATTTTTATAGGCTCTTTAATTTAATTATAAAATTTTCTTTCTAAAGAAATAAAATTATTTTCTAATGATAATTCATTTCATAATCACAAAACAACATTTTTGGAAATTGAATACATATTTCCAAATAATTATTCACTATATTATTATAGATTTGAAAAATTATATATATTTCATAATCATACCCATCCTTTTAATTGGTATGAGATAATATTATTTAAATAGTATTATTTTGATCATTAAGACTAGGCATTGTTTGTCCTGGATGCTATCAAACATGATGTTATTTGACATTAATAGGATGTTGAATTTTCTCCATTTATTAAATTATATCTTCACAATATAAACCTATACTATATTATCATTTTTTTTGTTTTGAAATTACTTTTTGGAAACCCCACACTATTAAAAAAATTAATAAAACATCCTCTTATATTCGGGGAATCGTTCAATGAAGCTAATCAAAAAACTTGTCTTCTAAATAGAAGAACATTAGAGGGAAGTGAAAATGGGGACATGGAAGAAAAGTTTATTTCCTGGTTAATGATGGAGAGTTATATAGGTCATTGATCTTATAAAATTTAATGCTCTTGATAATATAGGTTACCACAAAACCATGAAGGTTTTAATAGCCAATTTTTTATATTTAATTATTATTGATTTAATAAATCGGTCTTATATTAGATAATATATTATACATATAGAAAATATATGTAAAAAAAATTATTTTTTAATATATACTATTACATTAATCAGTAATGAAACTAATTAACATTCCATATATTATATGTAGGAAATAAATATAAAATATAAAATTGGAAAATATGAATCAACCTAGTATACTAGAATCATATACCCCATGGTCAACACTATATTAAACATGACCATTAGAATAGTAATGTGATTATTGGAATAGTAATATGACCATTAGAATAGCAACCTTACATTTGGTAATAGTAACATGATTGATGGAATAATAATTTTACCTCAAAATAACAAATTATTATACAAATAATATTTATTATGATTAATTTATGTAAATATAAAATTTACAAAACCAAAATAATAATTATCTAGACCATCAAACTAAAAAAATATAATAACTTTTTTATTAATGATTATTTAATGTTTGGTGTTAAAATAAAAAATTTGTTATTAAAAATAATAATGACCAATTTTAAAATTTTATTTTGATACAACTAATATCATTTTTGAAATCATAACATCAAATTTTTGCAAAGGTGATTTTCTCATACTTTTCTGAAATACTACTATTCTTGGGTGAATAGTAAAAATATTGTTTTTCTCATAACTAGGGTATCATAAATTACATCATTCATGATGCATTAATGATAAAATCTTTTCTAGAACATGATATTCATCCATGTTATATTTACTTTCAGAAATTATAAATTTAAAGGAAATTAAATTAAATTCAAATCCTAATAAGATCTTTTCAAACCATATAGTCAATATTTATTCCTTAAAACAAAATTTCTCTTTTTACACTTCCATTTTAATAAACTAATGAATTTGAATTATAAATAGGATGTAATGTATTATCTAATTATAAAGTATTTCTATATGATTTATAATTTCATAAAATTTCCAAAGACTCGAATTTTCCATGTAATTGTTTTAAATTATATGGAGTATTTCGAGTCCATGAAAATTTACGGTGCTTGATTCTGAGGCCCCTGGTGCCCGGAATGAATTTTTGAATTTTTTCCAGGTATGTTCAGTAAAAATGCGAGCGGGTATTTGTAACTATTAAACCGAGGCTCATAATTGATATCTGAGGACACCGTTGAACTTGTAGAACTGGTATTCACTTATGGAGACCTTCACTTCGACCACAATAGGTTGTGGGTAGAAGTTAGTTTTTCACCTCTTCATGGAGGAGTAATAAATTAAAAATATTTAACTTTTTATTTCTGTTGTAACCTTCTATGGGGTTAAGGAGGTGGGAACCACAAAAACTAAAACCCCCAATTTGGAATCAATGGTGGGGAGCACCTGACTCTTAACCCCCCGCTTTAATGAGGAACGTGACCTTTGGTATCCTCTAAATTAATTATGCTAAGTCCATTATAATTAATGGAAAACTCAATTTTATATTAATAAAACATAATTTCATATGTTGGCTACTCATTTTTTGTGGAATTAGGGAATGTGTGGGCAAAGGGGAATTGGGAGAGAACATTGGAGTATTTATTCTTCTCCAATGAAGAATGCATCTCCAACGAAGAATGTTGACGTTCTCCAATGACTTTGGCTCCATCCTCGTGACATCCTCCCACATGGGATGTCTTTAGAAATGAAAAACAAATGTCTTTCCTTCCATCCTCACGATTTCAACAATCCTTAGAAGTAGGGTTTAATGTTTTAATTTTCCCCCTTACCCATTCTTGACAATTCTTAGTGATTAAGTAAATAATTGAGCCACTTGCTACCACTATAATATGGAGGGTGTGGGCCAAATAAACATGGCCTGACCACTCTTCAAATCATTTTCTAATATTTTTTATGTTATTTTCGATGGAGGAGGATGTCTACTGCTTCCAGAAATGGGCACCGGTGGAACTCAAGAGCGGAGGACGGTACCACAGCCTGCCGTGACGAAGGTGGTGGTGCAACCACGCCACCAGAGAAGGGTCTCACCTCGTCGGTCGTAGCAGAGAAAAGCCGGCTGTCGGCGGTGGTTAGCCGCACGAAGGGGTCGAAGCATGTTTCCACACTGCCCACCGGAGAAGGGCCACAGCCGTATTCCATTGTGGAAAAGGTAGGGAGGCCAGTGTTCGGCCGGTCGTGGAGTGGTGTCGTAGGATGCGCCACCGGGAGGAGAAGAGGCCATCCATTCTGGCTGGCCGAGCTGGACTGAGCGGGTTCCATGGAGTGTCCCGCGTGTTGCTGGTGACCAAACGTCTTCATCTGTTCAGTGTTTGAGGGTGGGGGTGTGTGACCCCCCACCACAACATTCAGCCAAGCCAGTCTTCCATGTTAGGCCGCCATGCGCGGGCCGGACAGGTCAGCGCAGGCACGACTGCCCTACAAGGACCGGGCCGTCTAGCGCGGGGCAAGCCATGCTAGCGGGCCGAGCGGGACCCAGTTTTTCGGGCCCGAACCATTGGGCTGGGTCGACCTGAATTGGGGCATGTCAGCCCAGGCCTGGTCGGGCCTGGTCGGTCTGACTGGGTCGGACCGGACCTAGACTAGTTTCGACCCTATAAGTTCTTTCAGCCATATCATTGGCACCAAACGTCCATTTGACAAACCGTCTATGGTGCTGGAAAACATGGGGTGATATGGTCCTTTTGGAATACCCCACATGAGATTTGGATAATGTTGTGGTACGGTCGGGTTGGATTGATCACTCGAACCTGGCCCTTGGGAATAAAAGGCTAATAACATTAAGACCGGGCATCTGATTGATGCACCGTCTACTGCGTTGAGACACATTTTACATGGATATCCCTTTTGATACATCTTTATAGGACTTCATGGTAGTTGGATCATCGACTGGTATCTTGAGGATCAGACTCTCCCGGAGAAAGAAACCCTAGTGTCGGTACCCTATAGAAGGATCAAACGATGTATTAGGATCCTATGTAGGCCTGATGATGTACTAGGATCCTGTGTTGGTCTGAGGATATAATAGGATCCTGTGTGGGTCTCATGATGTACTAGTAATTTTTGTGTGTATGACAATATACTAGGATCCTGTGTGGGCCTGACGATGTAATAGGAGCATGTGTGGGTCTGACGATGTACTAGGATCCTGTGTGGGTCTGATGATGTACAAGGATCCTGGGTGGGTCTGACGATGTATTAGGATTCTTTGTGGCTCAGACAATGTACTAGGATCCTGTGTGGGTCTGACGATGTACTAGGTTCCTGTGTGGGTTTGACGATGTACTATTATCATGTGTGGGACTGACGATGTACTAGGATCCTATATGGGTCTGTAATTTGGAATCCATCGCGGGTCTTACTCTTGATAGAGTAAGATGATTCAGTAGTTACATCTAATCATCTCTACCACTATACCTAATATATACATTTTTTTAGCTGAGTCTGTACATGTGTGGTAGATTTATTCGTGGTAATACCATTGTGGTATTATTTTGTGTTGTGTTCCGGTGTGGTACTTACCTTCGTGGTATTCCTTCATTTTTGGAATAGTTGAGCATTGGGATTTTGGGTTGGACCCTATGTTTCCTCATTATCGGGAGGGGAATACATGATAACTTAGTTATATGTATGGTCATATACCTTTGTAGGGTTGTCAGTCGATTTCATGCCTTTTGATTTATCCTTTGAGGATTTTGTTAGACCTTTTGGGTCTCAGGGCCCCTACTGAGAATCGTTATACTCACCCCTTATTAGGATATGCCCACACTTAGGTGTATTTGGTGCCAAATACGGACAACTCTGATCGCGTATGAGGGTACCATGACTTGAAAGTGCCCAGAGGTGGACCATACGGCATGTCGGTACGCAGAGGAGGCAGGCAGACAACGAGTGCTGAAAAGGTGATCTATAACTACCCTTCTGGAAGGATCCTCGTAGGATGACCTATGAGCTGTCTTTCTCATTATTTAGTTCTATTGTATATCAGTTGTACTTGTACCTTTACTGTTGGGCCTATTTCATGGCCCCTCTTACTTTCTACACACCTTTGGATATACAGTTTACTTGTGTTTGTATCTTGTTGTGTTCTTGGTTGAGTGTGTTTACAGTTTATAAAGTCAATTCCTTCCCAATTTTAACAAATACTCCTTTCAGTGTTAGACTCCAGCCCCTGGCCTATGGAAGGTGGACTTGGGGTAGTCACGACATGGGCCTCGGGGGACAGGTCGTAAAAAATTATCTATTAATTTTTTACATCTGATATAATATATTATTCATATTTGTTTCTAAAAAAATACTCCTCTCCTCTAGTATAAATAACCCAACTTATTTTCCATTGAAATCTACTACAACCACCAATCAATAATCCAGATATTAGACAAAATACTCTTTCATGGGACCCTTAGAATACTTAGTGACATTATGGAGCATTCTGACTCCAGTCCCCAGGGTGGTTTCGGTGTCCTTCAAGAGATGTTACACAAAGGGGAGAGTAAGTCTCTATTAACTCTTCACTCTTTTCTTGTTCTCTATTTTATTTTATCAAATTTATTTTAATACCATATAATATTAAATTATTTATTCAGTAATTTATCATTATATTCATAATTTTTACCTACTATAATTATAATCATTATAAAAAATATAAATGTCATACCTCTTCTTCCCGAACATTCATCAAAATCCCATTAATGGTTGGTTAACCACCTACAAAGAAATTTCGATGTCATATCATATAACCATCATCTTGAATTTATATTATTAGAAATTTATAAAATATAAACATGTAATTATATGTATTATATGTTTCAAAAATTAATTATTCTAAATTCTAAATTACCTTGAATTAAAATAACGAATAAATGTGAGATGGGCCGTTTTTAAGAAAATCATGATATCAAAATGAACAATTTTCAACAACAAAATTAAGAAATATAATCCTATGATTATAGAGGAAAAATAGCCCTATAAAATATTATAATTCACTTATGTAAATAGTTTTTAATAAATCTAATTTTATTATTCAGGAGGTTCCAATATGATGAAATAAAGAGGTAATTAAGGTATGGTGATTCTCAAACCCAACTCTTCTTTTGTGTGTTATCCATACATCATGAACTATTTGGTATTTGAACTAATATAATGTTCCTTAAATATAATTTAGTTATTATTCGATTTTGTTTTCAAGTATAAAAATGGTTCTGAATTTATCCATTAATGTATTCTTTATAAATTCCTTGTGAAACACATTCCTTTCAATGAGTTAATTCATGAGCATGATTGTAATAAAATCACAATGGAATTTGTGATTATATTAATAGTATGTCATGAAGGGTGGGCCCAGAATTATATATCCCTACAATGCATTGGGTAATGTGAGGTGCCTCGTTAGAATATTTTTATTATGATTGGTCATGATGCTATATTATTTCATTAGATGATTTTCTGATTATGAACACATGTTACTAGCCTTGTCCCCAGCAATGTTTTTTATTTGGGCATTATGACATGGTGTTTCATATTTTTTCATTTTCACATTACATTCCATTGTCACATGTTTCATTGATGGTTTTTATTTCAATTATTTTCATATAATATAATGATTATGATTCCCAACAATTTTATATTGATTCACAAAGTACTATATTTAATACATTTTACCTTTTAAATAAATCAAACTTCACTTTTTTTTTCTTTCATAAACCTTGTTCATTTCCATTTTAGTAAAAGTATCACATCCAAGGAAAATGTGATGTTATCATTTCAAAAAGCACAAGATAGTATAATACAATTTTACATTATAAACAATTTTCATAAAACAATATTATATAACTCATCACATTCCAAGGACACCACACAATAGATCACTAAAATAATCACATGATAATGGGAATAGAAATAAACACATATGAGAAACCAAGTATATCTGTTATCCATCAGAAGATACATTATTCCAATTGGCATGGGAGGACATAATATATTGTAAATAATATAGAAAATATTTATACATGATATCAATATCTATAATCATACCCCACTAGATGAAATTAATAAATTCCTTAAATACTCATAACACACTAATTCAAGATAGACAGTGGGGAAAATTCCATCACAATAAACCCATAATATCTACCTAAAATGGTCTTCCATGTAGTATGTAATCTATCTAGTGCGTTAATCATTCATAGGGAAATTTATCTCACTATTCCAGGTTCCGATGTCACATGTTTATTACTGGTGTGAGGATACCGATGCCGGCTGATCATCCAATCGAATTCACATATATCATATACAATAATTTACACAACAAGATTTACCCCAAATCAATAAAAGGATCCATCTCTTTACCTGATAGTTCATAATGGGTAAATTGGTCTCAAGGATTCAATATTACGGACATCCCACCCAATTACATGAACTAGGAATAATAATTATCCTTAGAGGGTTTTCATTATAAAGACATACAACATTCCAAAATGTACCAAACGACACTCAAGTTCCACTTACAAAAACAATGTTTTATCAATGATCCAAATTAACCTTTCAAAATGGTGAAATCACACTACGTTCCAATTCAAAATCATTTAGAAAAAAATTCCATTGAAACTCTCACAAAACATTTAACAGATAAAATAGAAATCATCAAGATGCCAAATAGAACATTATCCAATCTAGAAAAGGGAAATCATTTATTAGGAGGCAAAAAAAGTTTCTATTAAATCAAACATACTTCGTAACCCTTCTAAGAAATTAAAATCATTATTTTTCATTTCATGCATTTATTAAAAAAATATTTCTTTATATACCAACAATCAATGCCAAAGGTCGATAATTGTTTTTACCAAACACATGGTATGAAATATTTATTAAAAAATTGTATTTATCAAAAAATAAGGATTAAATCACATCATTGCACTGTGAAAAAACATTTCAGCATTCACACATTAATATTTAATATTTTATGGATGTTCACAAGAAATTAAATCAATAATTATTGAATTAAAAATTCAAGTGCATTAGAGACCTAACTTATTATAACAGTTCTTCCAAAATTTACTCCCAAAACAACTGCATAGAGGTTCAAAGAGCAAATATATACCAATATAAACCATAACATGCATAATTTCAAACATAAGTCATGGAAAAATAGAAACCGAAGGTCCACATGACCATTGATGAAGAGGAACAACGAATTAACTGATTAAGAAAGAAAAGGGAGATTAGAGAATGATTTTATCTTGTGATATTTTTACCTAATCTTGAAGAAATAATTTGATCCACAACATGTTAAGAATAATGAATCTTGAAGAACCGAGGACATGCCTCCATAGGGATTTTTAAACATGGCATGGGAAGGATATGGTAGATTCCGGTAAACACTCTCAAGAGGGTAGTTCAGAAATTTAATGAATTTTTTGTTATAGGAAACTCAGATGGTTTGGTCTCCTGGTCTACCTAACTGTAAGCCAACTGTCTGTCCCTCATTGGACACACCTGGGAACCATGCACGAATATCTCACATAATTTCTGAACCATATTCCAACTACTTGGAGTGGTTCATCCATGGGAAAATGACTTTTCATGGGTATACCACATGACTTTCAAATCAGTATGTAGGTCATGTCTCCTTAACCATACGTATACCCAATCAAGTACAGTTAGCTGGTGAAATACAAATGGTTTTCCAAAACCATTATCTACCCAATCTATATGAAATAAACACCCTAAGACTCAAATTTTAACTAGTAATGACTGAATCTCAAGATCCAAACTGCAAGCCAAAATATAAAATGGAACATAGATCTAAACTAAAAACTTTGTGTGAAAATTCCTCTAACCATTAAGGAATTCCATCCCTGAAAAGACCCAATATTTCTAGTTGATTGATTAGTGACTATGAATTCTATAACCGCATGATGAAAACTCTAGAACCCAGAAAATATCAAACACAAACAAATAAAACTTATGCCTCTCACCCTAAATTGGTCAATAAACTGAGGCTATTTCCTGTGAAATGAATGGAGACTAGTTTAAGCTCCTCAACCAATCTTAGAATGGTACTATTGGGGATTCCACAATAATACCCAATGCTCACCCATAATGAAAATAATATAAAAAATTACCCCATGGGAGGACTGAACAGACTCCCCTCCATTAAAAAACAACTAGAACCCAGTAGGATCATAAATGAAAACTCAATGAGACTCACAGTGGGTCTCTCTAAAATTAAATATTGACTAGATCGAACTGATAATGGAGGATAGAAATGAAATCCAAACAGAATAAAACACGGATATTTCCATTAGAGGGAAACCAAAACATATTCACACCATCCTACCAACCCCGATAAAAGATCCCACAATAACAACATTTAGATATCCAACTCCAGAACTGAGGGGACATGAAATGATCCAAAGCTCCATACACTGATGTTATTAATATTTTCACGACTTATTATATTCCCCCTTTACTTATTTTATATGAAATGTGCATAATTTGTGTGAAATATTAATGTTTTAATATTAAGTATAATATTTGAGTATTTTTAGAAGTAGTCAAATTGAGTCAGTTTAATGTTTTAATTATAACTATCACTATACTTATCCAAATTGTGTGGTTCTTGTTTTGTAGGATTCTCCTTTCAATATAAAACATTTCATTAGAAGGAACCAGGATCCAATTCTGCCATTTGAAGGGTCATATGGTCCTCACAAACAAGACCAAAGAATCTGTGAAGAAACTGGACTATTCATGAAGATTGATTTACTGGGCTCCATCCAGAAGTTCAAAAACCTTAACTCTCCACCATAATTCGGGGGACACTACATTTCATCTTGGATAAAAATTTAATGGCCCAAATCCAAGTACAAGGGGCCCAAATGAATCTTTGAAGTCCAGCCCACCATTCTGGCCGAGAATGAAAATCAGTATAGTATGCATGACATATCTCCTGATGTAATCATCCAAGAGAGCTGAGATTTTGCAGTGTGAAAGAGGGGATGTAGGCGGCCGACTTTGTTGAAGAAACCATTCGGATTTGAAGGCATCTTAATATTCAAAAACCCTTTCACATTATGGACTTCAAAAAGACTGGATTGAAATGGACAGTTTAAGTTTGTTTATTCAACCGGCCATTACTTTTTATCCTTACGTCCAAATGACTCCAAATTTTAAGAGTAATCGCCCAACATTATTGCCTACAACTTTGAAGAAGAAGATATTTGAAGATTCGGCTGTCTGAATTGTCAAATTGGCGATTCAAGTGGAGGGACAGATTGGGAATGCAAACAGTCCACTCCTTGGGCTATAAATACTCTTCCCTTCTCTCCTTGAGAGGGGTTGGCATTTCAGAAGAGAGGAGATCACATTGGCACGACCAAAGCTTTGCCAAAGGCTTGGGAGGACCTGCCATACTCAATTCTTCACTTGAGAGACCTTTCCTCCTCTCTTTCTTTTCACTTACTTTTGAGTTCTTCATTTTTGTTATCTTGTAATTCTCTTTCTTTGTAATTCTGTTTTAATGCAAGTTACTTCTTCAATATCTCTTATTCTCTTCCACCTTCTGTATTTTAATATTAATGTTCTTAAAATAGTTTAAATTCAGTTCAATCCCCTTCCCTTCTTAAGCTTCCTCATTCAATCGAAATTCCATTTTTGATTCTTAAATTATTTCGTGTGTGTGTTCGGCACACTACTCTTATCTTGTCCCTTTCTTTTTCTTCTCTTTATAATTCATCACCATAAACATATATTACCAGATTATTAAACATCCAAATGGCTGAGTAAATCTCTCATTGGGGTGAGTTATAATTTGGGGATGTTAATTGATTGAGAGTTTTGCTCGATGAGTATTCTTTAAATTAATATTGTGTATGTTAAACTTAATATGTCATGGATTAATGATATGTTTTGTTTAACAAGTGGTTTCCATGGATTATTGGAACCATAAATACACTACCATAAATAAGTTTTGATTGAGATTAGAACCCTAAGTTAATTTAAGGCTTGGATTAAAGCCTTCACACTTAGGAATTCCAATCAACGTCAACTTATGACATGGGTGTTAATTTAATGCAATACAAAGTAAGGCTCAAGGATATCACATGCTTAACTCCCCAATGATGAACTCACCCCAATCTTTATCAATTTGGTAAATCAAACATAATCCATAAATCATTTCAATTAAGCTCTGCAAACAAACCCCCCTAATCAAAATACAATCAACTAAAAACAATCGACTATTACGAAGTACCATCACCGAGGATTCGACCCGAGTGCTGCTATACACATTAGCAGAGCACCAGAACTTTGAACGGTCGATAGGCGACAATCGGCCGCACTTTCAAATGGCGCCGTTGCCGGGGATGGTGCTTTAAGTAGTCATTAGTTTCTGGTTATTGAAAAAAAAAACCCCAAAAAATACAAAAGTTTAAAAAAATTGAAAAAAAAACACAAAGAAAAACCCGTCTTCCTCTTAAAAATCATAAATTGAAAAAAATACAAAGAAAAACCCGTCTTCCTCTTTCTTCCAAAATCTCTCTGAATGCCCCGTAGCCTTCCAAACAATCCCTCGGATTTGTTTGACCCTGAAATTGATAGAACTCTTCGTCGAATTAGGAGGACCATTAGGGATAACCAAATCACCCAAGAACCAATCATTGCCCTACCAATTGAATTAGATATGGCCAATCCTAGGGAACAAACATTGAAAGAACTTGCTGCCCCTGATATGAATTACCAACCTCTTGGTATTCAATATCCATACATAGAGGCTGACTTCGAACTCAAGTCGGGTTTGATTCATCTTCTCCCTCATTTTCACGGGCTAGCCGGTGAGGATCCTCATCTTCACCTCAAAGAGTTCCAAGTGGTCTGCTCAACCATGAAACCTCAAGGGGTTTCTGAAGAACAAATCAAGCTTAGAGCTTTCCCCTTTTCCCTAGCAGATTCTGCCAAGTCTTGGCTCTACTACCTCCCACCTGGTTCCATAAACTCATGGGTTGACACGAAGAGACTTTTCCTTGAGAAGTTCTTTCCCGCTTCCCGAACAGCTTCTATCCGAAAGGAAATAAGCGGCATCTGTCAATTCCCTAATGAATCACTCCATGAGTATTGGGAGAGGTTCAAAAAGCTTGTGGCAACTTGTCCACACCATCAAATCCCTGACCAACTCCTGATCCAATACTTCTATGAGGGGTTATTGGCTATGGAGCGAACTCTCATTGATGCCGCAAGTGGCGGTGCTCTTGTTGACAAAACTCCTGCAGCTGCACGAGAACTCATAAGCAACATGGCTGCAAACACGCAGCAATTCCATACTCGAGCACATGCTCAAGTGAAACAAGCCCAAGATAATCAATCCATAGAGCCCAACAAGATGACTGAGTGGATGAGTGAACTTACAGGTCTTGTGCGTCAACTAGCGGTGGCTACCAAAGCCCCAACCTCATCTTCTCCACAGTCACTATTCCCTGGACCTATCAAGAATTGTGGAATCTGCAACTCTCCATCTCATCCGACTGACACATGTCCACAACTTCAAGATGATCCATCTGATTCATCTAGTCCAATGGAGCTCAATGCGGCATATGCTCAGCGAAACTTCAACCCTCAACAATCAGGTCAGTTTGTTAGAAACTTCAACCAACCCCACTCTGAGCCCTTCTCTTCTACCTTTAACCCACCTCTGAGGTATGGTAATCCCATTTCTCATCCTCCTCAATTCCCTCCTCAAAACCCAAACCAATTCCAATATGGTCAAGGTGGTGGTAACTTCCATCAAACTTATCCTTTTGTTCCTCAACCTCAAAGGAACAATCCTCCTCCTGGATTCCACTATCCTAACGAGCCTTCCCAATTCCCCACCCAATACAATCGCTTTCCCAAGAACCAAAATCAAGGCCAACCCAATTTGGGACATGCCTCTTCTTCTAAACAACCATGGGAAAGTGCTGTAGAGGATCTTGCTTCCTTCACCCGTTCTAGCCTAAAGAACATTGAAACCCAAATAGGTCAACTTGCATCCCACCTTAGCCAGCAACAACCATCCAATTCATCCCAACTCCCAGCTCAACCATTACCCAACCCCAAGGGTAATGTAAGTGCAATTGCACTTAGATCAGGAAAGCAACTTGCTATGCCTCAAGATAAATCCTCAAACCCCCCTTTCGATGTTGATCTAGAAAATGAAAAGAACAAAAAGCTGGAAAAGGAACTTGAATCCACTCCTTCACCTTCTTCCATTCCACTTAGGAACCCAATTCCTTTTCCTCAAGCCATCTCCAAGCCTAAGAAGTCCTTTGAACCTGATCCTGAAATGCTTGACATGTTTAGACGTGTTGAAGTGAACATCCCCCTCTTAGATGCCATCAAACAAATCCCTAAGTATGCCAAGTTTCTTAAGGAATTGTGCACCCATAAGAGGCAACTTAGGAACATTGAAAATGTTTCAACTCAACAGTCCATTCCCATGAAGTGCAAAGATCCAGGGACCTTCACGGTTCCATGTCAAATAGGGAGTTCCAACTTTAATGATGCACTCATAGACCTAGGAGCCTCAATTAATGTCATGCCCAAATCCATTTTCTCCAACCTTGGTCTAGGTCCCTTGCACCCAACGGGTATTGTCATTCAATTAGCCAATCGAAGCACTGCCAGTCCTGAGGGGATAATTGAGGATGTTCTTGTTCGGGTCAATGATCTTATCTTCCCAGCTGATTTCTATGTCCTTGACATGGAAGGTGAGACGACCTCTTCTCGATCTCCCCTAATTCTAGGAAGACCATTCCTCATGACTGCGAGAACCAAGATTGATGTCCACTCAGGCATCTTATCCATGGAATTCGGTGACCAACTGGTCAAGTTCAACATTTTCCAAGCCATGCGATACCCATCTGAGGATCACTATGCATTCTCAATCCATGCTTTTGAGGACACTTCTAAGATTCAATCGAACCCCAATCCACCATGTTCTTCATGTTCTAATGATAAAGGATCTTGTGAAATATGCACCATGATTAACAAAGTCATAAATGGTGAAGTTGATGTGGACCTCTCATTCATAGACTCCATCAATCTAGAGGAACTTGAAAACTCTCTTGAATCCCACATCAACTCTGATCTCTACTGCTCCACCTTGGACAGTGTTGAGGAAAATGATCCAAACCCATCTAGAATCCCTTCTCCTACTCCTAACTTGTCTAGCTCTCCAATCAAGGCTGAAACTGATCTAAAACCACTTCCTTCACACCTCAAGTATGCATTCCTTTTCCATGATCCCTCCTACCCTGTCATTATCTCTGCTTCACTTTCTGAAACTGAGGAGTCCCAACTTGTTCAAGTGTTAGAGGAAAACAAAAATTCCTTAGGTTGGACCCTAGAGGATATTCCAGGAATCAACCCTGCCCTTTGCATGCATCACATCCATCTAGAGGAATCATCCAAACCAATTAGGCAACCTCAAAGAAGACTCAATCCACTCATACTTGAGGTAGTTAGGGAAGAGATTACCAAGCTTCTTCAAGCTGGTATTATCTACCCTATTTCTGATAGTGAATGGGTTAGTCCAATTCAAGTCGTTCCTAAGAAGGGCGGGATAACAGTTGTCACAAATGAACATGGAGAAGTAGTCACAACTCGGGTGAAAAACAAATGGCGTGTGTGCATCGATTATCGCAAATTGAATGCTGAAACACGAAAAGATCACTACCCACTTCCTTTCCTTGACCAAATGCTTGAGAGATTGGCCGAAAAGTCACACTATTGCTTTCTTGATGGTTACACCGGCTACTTCCAAATTCCAATCGCACCTCAAGACCAAGAAAAGACCACATTCACTTGCCCCTTTGGAACCTATGCCTATAGGCGAATGCCTTTTGGCCTTTGTAATGCTCCTGCAACATTCCAGCGGTGTATGATGAGTATCTTTTGTGAATTCATTGAGAATTGCATGGAGGTATTCATGGATGACTTTACCATTTATGGCGAGTCATTTGAATCTTGCTTACATTCACTCTCTTTGGTCCTTCAAAAGTGTGTCAAGTGCAACCTTGTGCTGAATTTTGAAAAATGTCACTTCATGGTTTCAAATGGGATTGTTCTAGGGCACATCATTTCTCAAGAGGGTATCCAAGTTGATCCAGCCAAAATTGAGGTGATCCAATCACTTCCTGAACCCAAATCAGTTCGAGACATTCGGTCCTTCCTTGGTCATGCTGGTTTCTATCGGCGATTCATTCAGAACTTCAGCAAGATTTCCCTCCCACTCACTCGTTTACTTCAAAATGATGTCACATTCAATTTTGACGAGGCTTGCAAGAGAGCCTTCATTGAACTCAAATCTGCTCTCACATCTGCTCCAATAATCCAACCCCCAGATTGGTCCTTACCATTTGAATTGATGTGTGATGCTTCTGATAGGGCCATTGGGGCTGTTCTTGGTCAAAGAAGAGAAAACATTCCTCATGTCATCTTTTATGCCTCAAAAACATTGGATGAAACTCAATCACACTACACTGTGACTGAAAAAGAACTTTTAGCTGTGGTTTTTGCCTTGGATAAATTCCGGCCCTATCTCTTAGGTGCCAAAATCATCATCTTCACGGACCACTCAGCATTAAAGTTCTTACTTAAGAAAAGTGATTCCAAACCAAGGCTAATAAGATGGATTTTAATGCTCCAAGAGTTTGACCTTGTGATAAAAGATAAACCTGGAAAAGAAAACCCTGTGGCTGACCACCTGAGTAGAATTTCTAATTCTTCTCATTCTGAAATAATTGATCCTGAATTTCCAACTGAACACCTCTCATCTCTTACTCCAAAGATACCATGGTATGCCCCAATTGTCAATTACTTGGTTTCTGGTGTTTTCCCTGAAAATTTTTCAAAAGAACAAAAAGAAAAGATGAAAAGTGATTCAAAGAATTATTTTTGGGAAGATAATAAACTTTGGAAAACTGGGGCTGACATGGTAATTAGGAGATGTGTTGATGAAACTGAACAATCCTCCATCTTGGAATTCTGCCACTCAATGCCTGGAGGTGGCCACTTTGGACCACAAAGGACTTCTCGAAAGGTCCTAGATTCTGGATTCTTTTGGCCTTCACTCTTCAAGGACTCACACGAGTTCTGTCAATCATGTCCCACTTGCCAAAAGTTTGGCACAATTTCTAAAAGAAACGAAATGCCTCAAAAGCCATTAATCTTCTGTGAGATTTTTGATGTTTGGGGCATCGATTTCATGGGACCTTTTCCCCCTTCCAATGGATTATCCTACATTCTCCTTGCTGTCGACTATGTTTCTAGGTGGGTCGAGGCCAAACCCACTAGGAAAGACGATGCTCAGACTGTGAGTGAGTTCCTCAAAACCCATATCTTCCATCGATTCGGAACACCACGTGCTTTGATAAGTGACTTAGGAACTCATTTCTGTAATAGAACCATGGAGTCACTTTTGAAAAAGAATGGGGTTGTACATAAAACATCCACTGCATATCACCCTCAAACAAATGGAATGGCTGAACTTTCTAATAGAGAAGTGAAAAGAGTGCTTGAAAGAATTGTTAAGCCCACAAGAAAAGACTGGCCCGATAGACTTGGTGAAGCACTTTGGGCCTATCGAACAGCCTATAAGACACCCATTGGGATGTCTCCATTTAGGCTAGTCTTTGGTAAAGCCTGTCATTTACCAGTTGAAATCCAACATAAGTCATTTTGGGCTGTCAAAACATGTAATTTTGATTGTGAAAAATCTGGTGAAGAAAGATTGTTGCAGTTGACTGAATTGGAGGAGCTTCGACTCGATTCGTATGAGAACTCCATTCTCTACAAAGAAAAGGCAAAGTCACTCCATGACAAGTACATTCTTCGAAAGGTATTTCATGAAGGTGAAAAGGTAATGCTCTTCAATTCTCGATTTCGACTTCACCCAGGTAAGCTCAATTCTCGTTGGGATGGACCTTTTATTATTACTAATGTTTACCCATTTGGTGCAGTGCAAGTCGAAGACCCTTCTTCAAAAAGAACATTCACGGTAAATGGACACCGGTTAAAGCATCACCATGAGAGGCCATTCACTTCAGGTTCCACATCGACTTCCATTGACCCACCACTAGATGGAAATGGCGACCCACCAAATCCAAACCAGGGGGCACCTCTTTCCCTTTAACTCTCTCTCTATCTCTTCCTCTCTCTACCTCTTTCTTCTTCTTCCTCTCTCTTTCATTTTTACCACTTTATTCATCAAACCCTTTCTTTTTATCTTTCTTGTGTGGGTGTGTATTTAAAAAAAAAACTTAAAAACTAAAAAAAAACAAAAAACACAATTACT
The DNA here is from genome assembly GCA_963277665.1 of Viscum album. Taxonomy (NCBI): domain Eukaryota; kingdom Viridiplantae; phylum Streptophyta; class Magnoliopsida; order Santalales; family Viscaceae; genus Viscum; species Viscum album. The sequence goes on from OY728155.1 coordinate 735,077,443, forward strand.
TAAAAAAATTACAAAAAAAGAGTCATGCTTACTCACCATCTAGTTTTGAAATTTTGTCCAACCATTTTGGGGAGTCAAAAGGCTTGTTTTAAACTCAAATATATTGAATTTTTATCTCAAACTTGGGTAAACAATTTTGTGTCAATAACAAACATTTTGAATGAACAATTTTTGGTGGAAAATGATTCTCCCCTACCGTGAGGAATAACATTAGCCTTCATGCCAAGGTCATCTATGGCCATCTTTTTCATTGTGTGTCTTCACCACTGATTGTGAGTCTTGAGTTTGTGGACCTTCGAGCTGAATTTCAATCTTTTGTGTGCATTAATATGATAGAGGCATTTTCTAAGCCACATGAGAATCAGAATAGCCAAATAGCCTCCCGTTACCCTTACATTGATCCTACTTTTGAAAGCCCCTTTGAGCCTATGAAAACCTTTCTTTTGATAGCCACATTACAAGCCTAATACCTTGTCCCACCCAACATCTTCATGGATTTTCATTGTACAATTTATTGAAATTTAAGTGTGGGGGGAATGGACTTCATTTTTGGGCGTACTTTCATTGATTTCCAATGTGTCATCATATGCTTGAGGGCAAGCATCCATTCAAGTGTGGGGGAGATGTTGTAATTCTGTGAGCTTTGGGGTGTATATGTGTAATTGTCATTTGTACAAAAGTCATTGAAAAGTGTTCAAAAAAAAAATGAAAAAAATTTATATTAAAAAAAATGAAAAAAAAGGAATGGGTTGTGTCTTGGGTGGGTCAAAAATCATTCATCCTCAACCTTTGATCGTGTTATAACTACTAAAATTAGTTCCATGAGAAGATCAAACATGGGTTGGGAGATGACTGTGAGACTTGTTTCAAGCACAACTTTCGAAAAAAAAAGCAAAAAAGAAAGAAAGAAAAAAAGAAAAAAAAAGAACACTTGAATCATCTTGTATTGTGTCATTATTGGAAGTCTTCCATGTTGTACATATTCCATCATCTCACCCTATTCCATTTTCTATCTCCATCACTTTTCATTCATCACACATTCATGCCCTTGTAAATATGTGTTTCTATTTCCTTTCAAATCAAATTTCAAAAAAATGTGCATTGATTTTTCCATGTTGGTGTTTTTATCCCATCTTTTCCTTTGGACATTATATACCTACCGTCCCATAGCCACTGAAAAAACCCTTAAAAGACCTCTTGATTCTTGTACACATTAGATTTGGGAATGGAAGCTGAGAGCTCTTACAAACTCTTGATTTTCACTTTTTGTTGGTGAATGAGTGAACCTCCTAAAATACATTTTTATCATCTTGAGAGGAGTAAGTTTTGAGTGCCTACATTTTCCAATTCAAACCTTGAACATGAAAAAATGAATTGTTTCTGATGCATTATTATGAACCAAATTTTTGATGGAATTCAATATGGATGAGTGAAATATTCTAAACCTCCCCTGATTGGAGAAAACAAAATTTTAATATTTGTTGGTGAGTGAAAATGATTTTGTCATGTTTTTATATTTGTTGCACATGAGGACACGCGCAAATCTAAGTGTGGGGGAGTTGATGTTATTAATATTTTCACGACTTATTATATTCCCCCTTTACTTATTTTATATGAAATGTGCATAATTTGTGTGAAATATTAATGTTTTAATATTAAGTATAATATTTGAGTATTTTTAGAAGTAGTCAAATTGAGTCAGTTTAATGTTTTAATTATAACTATCACTATACTGATCCAAATTGTGTGGTTCTTGTTTTGTAGGATTCTCCTTTCAATATAAAACATTTCATTAGAAGGAACCAGGACCCAATTCTGCCATTTGAAGGGTCATATGGTCCTCACAAACAAGACCAAAGAATCTGTGAAGAAACTGGACTATTCATGAAGATTGATTTACTGGGCTCCATCCAGAAGTTCAAAAACCTTAACTCTCCACCATAATTCGGGGGACACTACATTTCATCTTGGATAAAAATTTAATGGCCCAAATCCAAGTACAAGGGGCCCAAATGAATCTTTGAAGTCCAGCCCACCATTCTGGCCGAGAATGAAAATCAGTATAGTATGCATGACATATCTCCTGATGTAATCATCCAGGAGAGCTGAGATTTTTCAGTGTGAAAGAGGGGATGTAGGCGGCCGACTTTGTTGAAGAAACCATTCGGATTTGAAGGCATCTTAATATTCAAAAAACCTTTCACATTATGGACTTCAAAAAGACTGGATTGAAATGGACAGTTTAAGTTTGTTTATTGAACCGGCCATAACTTTTTATCCTTACGTCAAAATGACTCCAAATTTTAAGAGTAATCGCCCAACATTATTGCCTACAACTTTGAAGAAGAAGATATTTGAAGATTCGGCTGTCTGAATTGTCAAATTGTCGATGCAAGTGGAGGGACAGATTGGGAATGCAAACAGTCCACTCCTTGGGCTATAAATACTCTTCCCTTCTCTCCTTGAGAGGGGTTGGCATTTCAGAAGAGAGGAGATCACATTGGCACGACCAAAGCTTTGCCAAAGGCTTGGGAGGACCTGCCATACTCAAGTCTTCACTTGAGAGACCTTTCCTCCTCTCTTTCTTTTCACTTACTTTTGAGTTCTTCATTTTTGTAATCTTGTAATTCTCTTTCTTTGTAATTCTGTTTTAATGCAAGTTACTTCTTCAATATCTCTTATTCTCTTCCACCTTCTGTATTTTAATATTAATGTTCTTAAAATAGTTTAAATTCAGTTCAATCCCCTTCCCTTCTTAAGCTTCCTCATTCAATCGAAATTCCATTTTTGATTCTTAAATTATTTCGTGTGTGTGTTCGGCACACTACTCTTATCTTGTCCCTTTCTTTTTCTTCTCTTTATAATTCATCACCATAAACATATATTACCAGATTATTAAACATCCAAATGGCTGAGTAAATCTCTCATTGGGGTGAGTTATAATTTGGGTATGTTAATTGATTGAGAGTTTTGCTCGATGAGTATTCTTTAAATTAATATTGTGTATGTTAAACTTAATATGTCATGGATTAATGATATGTTTTGTTTAACAAGTGGTTTCCATGGATTATTGGAACCATAAATACACTACCATAAATAAGTTTTGATTGAGATTAGAACCCTAAGTTATGTTAAGGCTTGGATTAAAGCCTTCACACTTAGGAATTCCAATCAACGTCAACTTATGACATGGGTGTTAATTTAATGCAATACAAAGTAAGGCTCAAGGATATCACATGCTTAACTCCCCAATGATGAACTCACCCCAATCTTTATCAATTTGGTAAATCAAACATAATCCATAAATCATTTCAATTAAGCTCTGCAAACAAACCCCCCTAATCAAAATACAATCAACTAAAAACAATTGACTATTACGAAGTACCATCACCGAGGATTTGACCCGAGTGCTGCTATACACATTAGCAGAGCACCAGAACTTTGAACGGTCGATAGGCGACAATCGGCCGCACTTTCATACACCCACAGTGGTTTTCTAACTATGTGAAAATATTCACTTCGGCACCTATAGATGGAGAAATTATGGTTGAATCATATGTTATGTTGCATTCAGTAGTTGATAAACCCAACATGTAACATGCATCATCTGATTAGAAGAATGGAAGAACTATAATTTCCAAAATGTCAACCATAATAGAATTTTATAACATGAATTCATTAAATGAAATATAAAATTACCTTATATATTGATAAAATAAAACTCCATTGTCCCAACCGACACAAAAAAACGCTTAAAATTCAAGGACACTTAAAACAAAGAAACTTCAAGAGAGTCCACAGACAAAACAACAATTCTGAAAATTTTCTCCAAGATACTTTCTAGAAACACCATGCCAAAACCACTACAAATGACCTAAGAGTCCACAATCATGGTAGGGCCTCGGGGGACTTAGGCATGATTGATTCTTGTTACCCTTCATTTTATACTAATAACACACCAGAACTACACACCCAAAAGTGTTTTATGGAAGATCCCCATGCCTTCTGATTCCATGACCAGAAGTATTAGCTTTTGGTTGTTTCCATATTTACTTACTGTAACTCCCTCCAGAACTACCAGTGATTAGAGGAGGGTATGATACATCAAAAACATAATCTTCTATAGATTTTTATTGATATCACGATTCAAAACTATGGGAAAATAAGTTGGGTTGATAATTGACATCATTTACTATAGATCAAGATAAATTCGACACTCAAAATGTCAACCCACCATGGAATTATCCACATATTACTATGGATGGTTGGGAATATGGTTTAAAAAATTGTTTAATTTTTACAACACCGATCCCTTACCATACATCAAATTTGACATCTCTAACCCCTTTCTCACTATTATCATTTTAGAAACATACATACAAATAAATGAAGTCTGTAATAACTCTTACTTAAGATATTCCTAAGGGTTCTTATTTGACAACGACTCCAATCACTACCATGAAGAACCATTGATAATAAATGTAGAAAGCTTCACCATAAATGAATCATGCATCCCTATGGAATCAAAGATGAATTCTATTTTCCACAACCACACTTCCACATTGAGTGGGTATTCATGAATATAAAAATGTGATGGATTTATCTTCCAAAACTCAATAACAAAATCCTTAGACTAATAAACCAGAAATTCTTCTCGTGGGGAACCTCCCATAGAAAATCTGTGATTTTCCATAAAATATATATGGGGGAGAACACTAAGATACAATGAATCCATGATTTTTATCATATCTAACACATGAACAATGGTTATTAAACATATAACGTTGCTTAAACAATACTACCAAATCATAAAAATATAGCCTCACACAAGGACTATTTTTCCAGAATCATCATATCATTTTTTTAAAACATTTTCATAGAAAATAACTTAATGGTTTCTATACTCACTAATGGTTTTCCATGGATCCGCATACAAGCACATTCCATGTCACCTTAGCCATCAAGTAAACCATTGCAATCCATGAACATTCCAACCAAATTCTATATATATCTATTTATGTGGGGAACAATGGAAACAAAAATGTTACAAAAAAAACATTGTCAATTTTGATGTCAAAAATATTTTCAAAATTACATCAACTATATAGCTAAAACCATTTTCAAACAATATATATCAATCCATATATTATTTTAATTAAAATAAATCCCAATTGATTATTTATAAAATCTATTTTATGATTCTACTTACAAAAAAATATTTTTTATAAACTCATAGATCAAATTTCACCCAAGTAGTTTGATTCAAAACTCACCCTCATTCTTTTAAAACAATTTCCAAAATAAACATCTATTTTTAACACCATTTCTTAATAAACCCCAAGTTTTGATTATGAAAAATTCTATCCCATTAACTAATTTCCATTTTCTCAAATGGTTCATTTAAAAAATAATCTTTATAAAGTATCCCATGAGGAAAATTCTGAAAATAACTTTTCCCATTTCCCAAAATCTAACCATTTCTAATAAAAACCCGATTTCATAATTCCAACATAAGATATTTTGAAAAAAAAAATCAACATCAAAGAGAACTTGATGTAACTCACATGGAAACTCTATGGGTTACTTGATCATACGATTGAAGAACTTATTCTAAAAACACCACCATCATAGTGAGTCTTCTAGGACTAATTCCCTGCATCCGCATGTATTTCCAGGTCATGATATATTATCTTAAGCATTATCCCAAAATCCATTTCATATCCCAAAACCAAATAATCCATAACAATAAAAAGATACCTACCCAAAATATACTCCCAATGAAAAAATGAGGATCATAATGATGGAGGGATAATGGAATCCTTCTCGTTCTTACCTCTCGAGTCCCGAAGGTCCTACTCCATCTACATTGACGTCCCCAATTAACAAATGGTTTTACAAAAATAATGGTACTATAAACATATTACCACCTTCGATATCATTTTTTCATGAACCAATCCAAGTTGACCCCAAACTAGTCACCCATGTTAGTACATTGCATGGTCCAAAGGGCGTTCCTGGTCCCCATGGGCTGGGAACCAGTGTCAAGTATAAATAAATAGATAATGGAATGATTTATACTAATGAAAATAAACAAAAAATAGTGAAAATATAAAATGAGTAGCCCATATATATAAATAATAATATTTTACAAAGATGAATTGTATAACCAGACAATAAAACAAACCCAAACTGGACCTCATGATTAAAAAAACTCCACATGACCCTGATGGTCACTCTTTGATACAAAAAACAAATATATCCCACATTGACCAAGAAAATGATTAGACACGCCCCACCTGATTAAAAGAATGATTAAACTATATTCATGAGTATTAAAACAAAGTAGCATGGCCTAAACAGATCAATTAAGAATTTTAGTCTATTTAAATAAAAGAAACAGAAATAAATTATTAAATTCAATAATAAATGTATGTTTTTACATGAATTATCCATTTTAAAATAAATCATGTCTCATTTCTCATTTTCTATTTTAAGATTAATGGTTATTGCTATTTTAGGAAAAATATATTTTTAGGGGGAAAGTTATTGTTCCATTTCAAAATTGCACATAGATAATAAAACTAATTTATTTTAAAAAATCATTATTCTTTGGAATAAAAATCATGACATTACAATTACACTATATATGAGAGAACTAATATAGTCACATAATAATGGAAATGGAAATAATCACATAAGAGTAACCACATATCTCAATTATCAATCATAATTACCAATGTTCCTTAAGACATGGGAGAACATAGATGATCATGAATAATCCAAAACCTAATAACACTTGAGACCCATCCTCAGAAGAACTCAACACACATTGAAATGAAAATTCCATAAATAATCCCTACTACTCTAACTCGAGACATGATAAGGGGGAAATCCCATAGAAATAAATGAAATAAATACACATACTATGGTCCACCAGCTAGTGCATACTCTATCCAACGAAGCAATCGTGTTTAGAAAATTATCTCACTATTCTAGGATCCCATGTATGACATATAAAAATGGAGTGAACCAAATTATGAATACAGAGAATCCATTATCATTCACATATATCATATATAATAATTTACACAACAATCATAACCCCAAATAACACCAATTATCATTCACTTTTCATTAAAATGCATAACAAAAAAATAAACTCAAGTATTCCACAATAAGGGAATCCCACCGATTAACATAAAATAGGAAGAAGAATTATCCTTGGAGTGATTTCATGATAATAATTTACCACTTTCATAAATGTGCCAAACAAGCCTCAAGTTCCATTTATAAAAACTTTCATTTTTTAGTGAGCCAAATCATACATTAAAAAGTGTGCAAGCATACTACTTTACATTCAAAATCAATTATAAAACAATTCCTTTCAAAAACACACCAAACATTTACATGCTCAATGTCTTCCATCGTGATTCAAAAAAGACCATTATACATTCATGACATTAGAAATCATTTTTAAGAACTAAAAATACATTTAATTTACATCTCAAACACTTAGAAATCTTTTTATGAATCCTAAAAAATTATTTTTATGGCCAAAAAATTATTAAAAAATCACAACCATGGATTAAATATTATAATACGCTCATAATGGAAAATGAAAGATTTTATCAAACAATATTATTTATCACAATACAAGGAAAAAAATAAATATATTTCACACCATGCTATAATAAAACATGACACACATAAATATTTCATATTTAAGGGAGGATCAAAAATCATGAAATCAAATATTCTGGAATTAAAAAAGAACCTATAAGGGAAACCTACCTCATTCTCATGGAGCTTCGATAACACACACCCAAAACCACACAATGAATTTTCCAATAATGACCATCTAACAAGAGGAATCATAATCGTACAAAATACCTAAAATAATTCATGGGAAACTGAAAATCTAGGTCCACATAACCATTGAATAAGAGGTACTCCGGATTAAATAGAAGAATAAAAAAGATGTAAAAGAAGAGATCAGTTTACCTATAGAGATCTACCACAAAACCTGTTAAAATTCATATACAAAAAATAATGGAAAAATGATACTTAATGAACTAGGGATAGGTCTCCCAAATTTTGTATGAACTCGGGGGGGATAGGGTGGATTTTCATTAAAATCCCAATATGAAAGTTCATGAGATTAATGAATGTTATGTTCATGGAAACTCATATGGGTTGGATGCATGTTTTAGAATTATATGCACCAATAATGTGACCTTCACTAGAATCACTAGGGAACCCTTAATGTTTAGACAGCATAGTTTCCAAACATTTCACCAACCATGTGGAATCATTCTTACATGGGAGTGTGGCTTTCTGCAATCTTACAACACGGTTTTCCTAACCTTGTGTGTGGTGTGACCTCAACCAGAAGAATATTCAATCATGCATTATTTCTTGGTAAAATATACACATTTCTCCCAAATCATGCACTAATAGTGCTGCCATAGAAAAAAACCCTATGATTCAAATTTTAATCCAATCACACAGGACACTCAAGATCTAAACCTAATGACAAAAGATAATCCGGAATATAGTTCAAAAATAGAAATAGGTGTGTGAAATCTTAAATATCCAAAAACATAATATTCCTCATAAAAAATATTCCTTTTTGTTAAACCAAAATTTTATATATAACTAAAAATAATGGTTTCTCAAAATATCATTAATCACCTTAAAATAATAAAAAATAAAAATAATTTTATTTTAGAATATGATTTAAAAATAATAATAATTTTTATCATTAAAAAATTATTAAAATCAATTTCATACTAACTAGAATATCATGTTGCCTAGTTGTTGGTGTTTCACCCTTATTTATATTCAGTAGTGTGTCTGTGACCCACAACCCTACATAATGTGATAGGTTTTCTCAAAAAATATTGATTGTAATTTTCTTTGACTATTTTTATATAATTCCAACAAAATTTCAAAAAAATTGATCGAAATAATCAAAATTAAATAAATAATAAAATCAAATTCCAATAAAATCATCACATATATAATAAGACATATGTCCACAAATATAAATATCCCATAATTATTTCATCATCCAACCTCATATAAACCATAAATACTATAAATTCCTGTAAAACAATATCATAAAAATAAAAAAAATTATTCCTCAAATTACCATTTCACTAAAATGTACACTAAACCAACTGGTTTTATACCATAAATGTCTCAAAAAATACTATTTATCGAAATATTATTCTATCTATTTAAATATAAATAGTTCTACTTTTTCCTTTCATCATTTGGTAAACAATTAAATTTTAATTCCATGATTGTGCCTCAAAATCATGAACCATCCTCACATGAATCATAAACATATTTACTTAGTGGAATTTATTCAATGTATTTCATGGGCTTATATTCTCTAATCATTGGTTTCCTGAATCATGTTCCCATGGTTCTATAAGAAAATTCATTAATAGGAATGGAAAAGAAGCCAACCCTGTTAGCATAGTGCAGGCGGTTACTTTATTACATTGGCACTAGGTACAAGTGATCACATCCCAAGGGAACAAATAGTTTATTAGTATTATTAAAATATATAAAGAAATTATTTTCACATTTACAATTGAAAATTTAAAATTAAACATATTATTACCTTCAATTACATAATTTTTACTTTTAGAATATATATGTTCATTAATAAAAAAAATGTAATGATATATTGGGGATTCAAAAACAATAATTGGGAGATATTATATTCTCACTATGTGTATGCATAATTATGATGAAAAATATGGGATGATTATTATTTATGTAAATAAATTTTAATGAAAATATTATATACAAATAATCTAATTATCTAAAAATATTCATGGATATAAAAAACCATTCCAAATAATCACATGGGTAGAAATAAGTGTTTTTAAAATGTTGAATACAAAAATTATAGAAACATGTTCATTGCTCAAGGCCTTATTTCAATAAATATGTATTATAAATGCATCATGCTAAGACATATATTTTACCAAGGATTTATTCCATTTTACCATACAATAAAGGCCTTATGCTAGGAAATTTTATATTAAAAGGTACATCCTCTTCGAAATACCTACAATAGGTTTCCTCATGGGATCTATATAAAGATATATAGGATATGAAATTCTAGGACCTACCTATTACTTAATTTTTCTAATTCATTCCTCATATGTATAATTAATAAAACATAATCACGTGCCTTAAAAATCAATAACTTTACTTCTTCAAAGAACTGGAAAACAGAATATCAATAATATCTAAAGGTAAAGTTATCATAAAATTTCAATAATAATTTGGTGGATAGTAACATAAGATAACAACCATAGTAAATAATTTGATTCAAAAATGGATATTATAATTGGTGAATATAATTGAAAAATGTCATTGGAATATTTTTAAGTAATATACGCTATAAAATTTGAATCACATATTTAAAGAAATCACAAATATGGAAGAAGAAACATTCATTGAAAATACCCTTTTAATCTTATAAATTAATTACCAACAAATACTATTCATGAAATAGGGAAAACTAGTTCTATTTGTAAATGTAAAAAATCCACACTTTTGTAAAATTATCCAAAAGAATCGCATTTTCAAAAAAAAAAGAAGATCCATATGAGAAGAGTTTTTAAAAAAATCAATCATGGGTAAATTTTTCATTTAATAAATATTTGTATATTCATTAAAATATCATGAAATTAATTTTATGGAATATATGGATATGGAAACAAATTATTCACCCAGTGGGGATTTACGCATAAACGATCCAGAATTATGATGAGATTGATAAATAAACTATTATCGCTTTGGTATCTTTTGAAAATGATCCCAATGAATGAAATAAGATAAAATGAATCCTTAGATACCATGAATACGGATATATTCACTATATAATATAAAAAAGATGAATTATATACACCAAAAATATGAAATAATTTGAAAATATGGCTAATCTTCCAAATATGTAAAAGTGAGATAAGAAACTATTACCTCAGGTCTTATTTAAATTGTATATCTTCGATCCTCATTTATAATAAATTTACATATTTTATAAATGTATTTAGAAACAAAATAATATATATAATACAATATATTATTTAATAATAATATTTTATAATCTACTCATTAATAAATCATTGTTGAAATCATTGTTCAAGGTAATAAATATTTCATTTTTCATATATGTGTTGTTTTCTTATTTTTGTCCATTTAACATTTATCATGGCTTCATAATTTAGAAAAAGTGAAAATTGATAAAATTATATTATATATTCATTATATATGTATTTATAGTAATCCAAAGAATATATAGATATAAAAATTAATAACACTCGTCATGGAGATAATAAGTCGTGTGAATACATGAATGATGTTTTCTTTTTTTAAAGGGTAGAAATAAAGAAGTAGAATTAATAATTGAGATTTAAAGAATAATTTTTATATCATGTATATTCATTTTCATTAATTCTAACCCAATTACTATTAATGGAAGTGTTTGAAAAATATATCACTTTACTTCGTGGAGGTGGTAGTCTACACGTATGAATGAGAAATGTTACATTTTTCCAACATGTTGGAATGTAAGAAGGTGTATGATATATCATAGTTCTATAAGAATATTTATGTCATAAATATCATATACAGTCATTACTTCAATATTTATAACTCTTGAAGTTAAATTATTATGAAAACCATAATAAAACCTCTTAAGGGCGATGATAGGTCGTTTGTATGCGGGAACAATATTTTCAGTTTTCATAAGTTGGAAAAAAATGATAATGATTTAACCATTATGATAAGACTATATATATATTAATGACACTTATGGTAATATCATAGGATATTTGTAACAATTTTAGAGGATTTCGAAAAAGAAATTAACTAGAAGGACTCTGTAAAGATTATTTTATCATCTTGGGTAGAAATAGTTTAGTTTATTTAATGGAAACAAAGTAGGAAATAATGAATTAATAGGACCTAAATAAATTAGATAATTATTTTGAGAAGAGAAGTGGATATGTTCTGGTTATGTTATAAGGATAAATTTTGTGAAATGAATATAGAGAGTATGTTCCTTTTTATAATTGAGGTGATGATATCTTTTGGGATTTCATTAAATATTAAACTATAAAAAATTCATTCCGAATCTAACATTATCCAAATGACTAGGTATTTGTACCATGGGTAGGATATGGTTGACATATAATCATCAAAAAATATTTTTATAAGTTATTTTAGATTTTTATTCTTTATTTGTAGGTTTAATATCTTAATTTATAAATCTTAATATTATTCAAGTTTACAAAATTTTCTCACATTGGTCGATATAATTTTACACATAAGGTATCCATTGACTCATAAATGGACTATGGATTAAATATTCCACCATATCGTAAAAAATTTATCTAATAAAAATATTTTTATGATTTTTATGTAATATAATAAATTATTATTTTGATAAAATATTATCAATGTTAATTTTGAAAAAACTCCATTCATTTGACATCAAATACCAATATAAAAATATGTATTTTTAATATAATTCACCTATACATTACTATTATGTCATATTAAAATACAAAATTCGTGGAACACTATAACTCACAAAAATTAATTTATTTTTAATACTCGTAATATCATTTATTCTATTTTTATATTAATTTAATGAATATTATATTAGTGTTTCACAAGGGTATAAGGTAATTATATAATCACTAAAATTTAGAAATAAACTATTATCGAAAAGATAATATCCTTTTTTTTAATTGACAATGTATTAGTTCTTAAATTATTTTTCACATACGTAGACACATAATATATATTTAATATGAAATGACTGAAATTTTGTAGATATCATATGATTAAATATTATATTAGACATTTTTATTAACAAATATCATTAATAAAACAAATACAGATCCTAATAGTAAATTTTAGAATATTCTTCATCCAATAAAAATTAAGATGCAATATTATAAGCACATCACTTTGTTTTAACATGGATTAATTTGTTTTACCCATTTGTTGAGGTGATAATATTTACCATGGTTACTATTAAAATTTACCAAAAAATGTTCTTATTTAAAAAATTAAAAACTCCTCATCTAAAATATTGATTCCATTTTTTAATGTTCAATTAATTTATGAATTTTTATTAATTTTAATCCAAAATAAACGTAATGTAAATTAGTGTTTCATAAAAATGAGTTTTTATTTATAAAATTTATTTCTAAAAAATTATAACAAAAAATTTATTCCAATTAACATTATTAAATAATAAATTAAATAATAGAAATTATTTATTTTGAAATAATATTAATCAAATTAAACCTTTTTGATCCTCCAATAAAAAATAATATTTTCAATATAAATCGCTATTTTTTATTATTCACTGAACAATAAATCATTTTAGAATGATCCAAAAAAATTAACCAAATATAATTTTTATAATATTAATTTGAAATTGATATTTTTTTATTGAGTATGTCCAATATTAAAAATCTCATAATTTGCTAATCCTATGTATACCATCCAATTCAATGGATATGAGATATTAATATTTTAAAAGAATTTTGTGGTTTGTTAAGACTCAATCTTTTGTAGTCTATCAGTCATAATGTTGTATTTAAATTGTAGGGTGTTGCATTAGGGAACCATATGAGGACATTAGAGGGTGAATGGAAGAGTAACATCATTCTCATTAAGAATTTAATGTAGAAAAATGGATTTTTGGGATGGTTTATAAAGTAAAGTAGTGGATAATTGTTTACTAATATAAAAATATATGTTATATTCTTTATATAATAAACAAATATATCCAAAAACTGTCCCATAATTTTTACACGTGTTTTTGGAAAGAGAGAAAATGTTCTAATTATTTTACATGTTTATGATCCAAGGTCATTAAAATAATACCCTTGCTGATGTGTTTGTGACTTATATTTATAAATAATTTATTTTAAAATAATGAAATATAGTATGGTATTTAGATGATTCATGAATGGTTTATAAAACTATCCAGATAAACAAAATACTGATAAGTGTAAAGATAAAATATATCTTTAATAATTTAATTATTTCATGAAATATATTACATGAAATTTTTGGAAATATTATTCCATAATTCATACCTTATATATGCAATGCATTTAATTTTTACACAAAATGTTTACTATTTAAAAAAAAGAATGAAATAATCACTGTTGGATAATTTAGAGGTGGTGATTTGAAAAATAATATTTTTTATCCAAATAAATCTATATATAGAAAAATTTACTCTTTTAAATATAAAATCCAAACGTATTGAAAACTACTTTCTTTTTTATAATTATAGTTTCTTACCCTTAAAATTTTAATTTTTACTTCATAAAATTAAAATGTCATTTATATTTAATTATCATGATTTTAGAATATTATTTACAAAAACATAATTTATTGAATTTTTTTAATTAATTAAAATATACTATCATTAATGAAACCATGAATTTTGCGAATGTTCGGTTTCTGTTTCACCATATAAAATTATAGATTTTCTCAATATAATTATATAAATATTATGGTCTATATACCGAGCCATTTATAACACCAATGAGTGGACTAATGTTATGGTGTGTGATGGTGATATTTTAATGATGTGGTTTAGTGAATATTGGTTGGTTTGTGATCCTGAAGCATTTGAAGTTTTCCTATAAACTGTTATGTGCATGACTTATTTGTTGAATCTAAAATTGGTATTGGTTATGGACAAATCCCATTGATTTTATCTCACTCGGAAGCTTAGATAAATGGGCATGATTGGGTACGATCATATAGGTCAATGTCTGGATTTCTTCGATATGTGTGAATTTAAATTAATCACAAGTTGTTATATATACTAGTCAAAACATCATTGTTCAATGGATATATTATAAATGGTTAATATGAAATATTGTAACATAGTTCTTACATGATATATCATTCCAAAATAAAAAAATATGTTTCATGTATTTTATATAAAATTATTATTGAATAATGATTTTATTTTGTTATAAAGGGGGGGGATTTCAATTATAAGTGTTTGGGTGGATACATCTAAAACACCATGAAAACTGAATACAAGCTTCTTATTTCTTGAAAAATGCATTAAGGATCACCGTGAAAGGACTTAAATACAAATTTTATTCAATAAAATATAAACCATCATAGGTAAAAAGGGGTAAACAATATTTTTATAATAAAATAAACTCTTTTTAATTGTATTAAAAATCCAAAATTAAAATCAATGTTTAATTAATATTTTGAGATAATAATTATATATGAACATTTAAAATATTCGCTAATAGTGGATAGAATCAATAATATATTGAAAAATTTAATTCCAATTTTTTATACTATTATAATAATCCAATGGGAGTCCATGTCCATTACAGAAGAGGAAGAATTATAAAATGTGGATTAATTTTTTTCTTCAAAATGATTATTTCATAATAATAACTTGGGTTTTCCTATATTAAACTCTTTTTTATCACATTAGGTCTTGTAGTTTTACCTATATCCAAGTCTCATGCCCTTACACAACCCCAAACTACCCTAACATAACATTGGAAAATTACTAGTTACCCTGCCACAATTAAATATTACCCTTATATCGGGACATGGTTAGCTATATAGGACCATTGAAAAACTACAACATACCTTTATGATGTTCTAGTGTTACCATTATTAATACTTTGAATGAAGGGTTTTACCCATTTAAACCCATATAAAAATGGATTTACACCTATGCCCCCAATGAAAGCATGGTCATACCAATACTAAAACCTCTAAAGAAACAACATTGTATATCTTTAAGTAATTCACCTTTACATAACCGATATACCATACATAAGGGTGTAAATAATATTTGAAAATATTAAATTTTTACTTAATGGACTTAAAAATAATCACCACATAAGGTATTAAATATAATTTATATTTTATAATGTTACATTAGGGGTTAATATTTTTATGATTTTTGTGTTTCATCATGGATTATTTTATAGTTACCGTAAATTAAATAGGATACTTCTATCATAGTTCATTTTATGCACTTGAAACTAATCAGTATGAAATTTCTTATTGAGGATAACATAGTGGGTCACACGACACTTCACTATAGACTCAAGAGGGTCTTTGGAATTCATTTATTATTATATATCATCCGTAAAATAGTCGCACTGATACACTATGCAGGGACCCATCATATATTATTGTCAAAATATATTTTTAAATAAATAGTTAATTTATAATGTTACATACAATACCGCACAATATTGAAATACATAAATCATAAAACATATAGATATCATTTATAAAATAATTCATTCCAAAACAAATTTTTAAACTATCAATTCATTTAATATATTGTGAAATATGATACCCATTTCTAAATATGGTTATTTCATTTATTATTTCATTTAAAATGATTTATGTTATCAAATTTAATGTAACATTTTTTATAAAGAAAAATTTAGATGTCTGTATAAAATAATATTTAATTCAAAAATTTATGTAATACTTTTTTACATGTTTTCTCTAACAAAAACTACATATTATCCCCTTAAAGACATTTAAAACAACCATAATGAGATTTAATAATATATAACTATTTATATATACATATAAAATTTGACTATGATAGAACAATTAATCAAATTGAAATTATACATTATGAAATTGTACATATAGATCAATTAGGAACTAAAGTACAGAAAATTAAATTCTAATAAATTGTTATTCAGTCAAAAAAATATGTTTTGATAAAAGATCATACAATCTATGAGACATTCATAATTTATAAACCCCACCATATTATAGAGGGATTAAATCAAATAGTTGATCATAAAACATTTTGATACACTAAATCAAAAATAACAGTCACACTAATCCAAAAGAGAATATTACTACATTCTACATTCATAAAACAAGTCACTCACAACACATCATAATTAACTCACATCTATGAAATTCGTCACACTAACTCCAACCACAAAACTTTTTCATTGATTAATCATTATTCACTATTAAAAAAATTCTAATCTCTTTTTATTTAATTAACTATATGGATATAATATCATTTGTATCCATTACCATAATGAGAGATCAAAATATATCGACATGAATTCAAAAATACATATTAAATGATTTATTTTTCTAATATTTCCTTAAATTTAGATTTAGTGTTAATGATATAGCGACCCAAATTTTTCTTGCATGGATATTACATAATTTTAATGATAAAACGCAAAATAGTTATACATTCCTTAATTTATATGTATAGTATCTGGGGAATATTAGGATCATACATCACTTATATATAATAAATTATAAACATTTATGTAAACCAGTCTTCTTTAAAATTATATAATATCACATTATCTTTGTAAAATTGGTCCCCTAAGGATAAAATCAATGAGAGGGTGATCTAAAATCCGAGTAAGATGATGAATAAGGGGCATGAATCAATATAACATGGGTGAGAATAAACAAAATTATCTTATCATAAGCATAGGATCACGATCAATATATTATGGGAAGTATTTGATATGTTGATGGAACGTACTGAAGCTTAAAAATGAAGCACCATGTCATGGTGGTCAAATATAACTCATAGTTTTGAACAATGCTAGAATCATCTTCCCAAATAACATATGAGCATAAAAATAACGTCATCATTGTGAAAAAAACAGTATAATTTTCACACATAATATATATTATATAATGATATGCATCACATTATATAACTCATTATAGGGATACAAATTTTTGTTCAGACCCATAACATCATAATATTTACATAATCACTCATGACACATGTAATTCATAAAAATCATGGTCCTAAAACAAATCATGGAAATGAATGGGTTTCAAAAATATTTTACAATAATAATTTCATGACTGAAAATAGGGGATCCAAAATGAATAAGTGAAAACATATTAGGTATAAGGATCATCATTCCTAAGTGAATAAGAAAGTACCCAAGAGCATTAAAAATTAGTTTTGGAAAGAGAAAACTTTATGAAAAATCATTTTACCTAACATAAATATCAACCAAGAAAAGAGTATATCCCCATTTAGAAAATGGAATAACAAATTTATTATATTTAAGGAACATTTTAAGAACGTAAATACTGATGGTTTTGTGAAATAGGGATAACCCAAATAATAGGAATTGGGTTAAATAATCCCCTTACATTAAATCCGTCTATATTTCATTGCTTTGTATCCTCATTAATAATAAATGTATGATTATTAAAACATAGTTATAGACGTAAATTAAGTACATTTTTACAAATATTTATCTATTATAATTATATGATTCTAATTTAAAACACTCATTGTTAAATTTGAACTATTTTGATATCATTTTTCCTTAAATTTAACTATTTTTCTTTAATATCTTTAATTTTGTTCAAGGTAATATATATGTTATTATAATAAATTTCAGAAACAAAAAAACATATATATCTTCTATAATATATCATTAAAAAATTAATGTGACCAATATTAAGATAAGCGATAAAAAATAATTGTCAATTTACTTGTTGGCGATTAACCAACTATTGACAGGACATTGTTGAAAGAGTTAGAATGTAAATATTGTTATTAATATATTTTAATGTTATGATAATTCAAGTAGGTTAAAATCCATTGCCTAATTTCAAAATAGTACCATGTTAATTTTATATGATATTTTATATATATTAATTTGTGAAAAATAAAAATTACAAGAAAAAGATTAAAGAGTTTATAGAAAGTTATTCTTTCCTCGACATACCTTCTCTTGTATGACACAAAAAAAACCTTTATGATTACTGATTTTTACTGAAGAACATTTATATCTATTATATGGTGATTGAGAGAGAATATTTGGTAAGAAATTTTCATTTTTAATGTGATGGATGAGTGGTTTTTCTTGGTATTATATGGTATATTTATATTAGAGGAGAGGGGTATTTCTTGTAATAATTATTAAAGAAAATATTATAAGAATGTTATAACCTATAACATTTAATTTTTCGGAATATAAATAATATTACACTGTAATATAATTGATTTGAGACGTTAAACCCATTTATAATTATAATTCACATAGTTTATTAAAAGGGAATTTGGAGAAATGGAAAATTTCACATTTTAATGGAAGGCTTTTGACTTACAAATTTGGAAATTTCTTTTTAGGTTTTCAAATTAATTTAATTGTAATTTAATGATTAATTTCTGAAAATATATATGTTTTTTATGAACCATGAGTCATATAAATTATTAGGTTACTATTACATCTTACATGATTGAATATAATAAACACTCTTTATGATAAAAATATATATTTTTTACCATTCACTGTAAAATAGAATTATTTCAAAATAATTACCAAAAAATAACCCATGGAATGTTTTGACATTATGATTTAAATAATAATATTAATATAATAAAAATTAATTTCTATCATATGTAATTATAATATTTAATACAAAATTCTCAGTCTTCATGAAGTACATTAAAATATAATTTAGTAAAAATGTTATTATATTGTCATGGAGTTTTTAATATAGATATTTATATATCATCATTATAATTTTTATATTTAATTATATTACTCAAGATAAATATAATTTATATCAAACTTTATTGTTTTTAGGTAATATTACTATTCTAGCAGTCGAGTTACTAATACAAATGGTCATGTTACAATTCTAAATTTTTATGTTACTTTTCCACCAGTCACACTAATAATCGAATGGTCACATTTCCTCCTCTAAATATCACTTCATTATTTTACTCAATATTTAGTATTGTTACTCCAAAGGTTATATTTTTTCATTTTCATATATTTTGATTGGTTTACTAATATTTATTATTATTTCTATAGTGTTAGTCATGGGGTGATTATTCTAGAGGATTAGGATGATCCATATTTTCTCGTTTTATGTTTTCATTTTAATTTATTTTTTGATGTTTATATATTTGGAATATTCATTGTTTTCATTAGTGATTAATTTAATAGTATTTATTAATGAAATAATTTTTTATTGTTTTTTTATGTTATGTATTTGTATTATAATATATATTATATTATAAAACAAATTTATTTCAAGAGAAAAATATAATTTATGAACTCTAGTTTTGTACATTCACCCACCCTTTATAAATTTCTTCCAATAAATTTCAACACATATTCAAGGATGAAAATATGTGAGGATGTAACTCTTTCATTGTTTCCTTTAGTTCTGTGTTCACCTATTCAAATACATGGTCCTCAAAAAACATTGTATTTATCAATTTTCAGGTCGCAAATAAATTTTCCTCTAAGGCCTAGTATCCTCATTATATACTCTTCAAATAAGAGTTAATTATATAGTTCTACCACCTTATAATTAAGTATATTTGAGGGATCATGTTTGTACTTCCTCGTGATTGATACATTAAAGACATCACAGACAAGATCCATATTTGGTGAAAGTGAATTTCAATAGTCTACAACAACTATATAGTTAAGGATCTTAATGGGACCCGTGTTCCTAGGTATAATCTTCCCCTTATTTCCAAACCGCATGACTATGTTTGGGGGTGATATCCTATTGAAATACATGTCACCCCCATTGAACACCATTCAAATTTCATAGATGTTAATAGATATTTTTGCAATGTTGGATCATATTTATAAACTACTGGATGGTTTTAACCTTATCATTGACCTCATGCACAATGTTAGGTACAAGTATCTCTCATGGAACAATATATTCCAAAAACGTTAGAGCTATACATCACTTCACATATAGAGATTCACATAGAGACATTTTAATACTTGAGTGGAAGTTATTTCATATAATAAGTAAACTATGGGGGACATTTATGACATCCTCATATATATTCCATTGATAAATCTCTTAGGTTTTCCTAGACTGAAAAAATTGTCATTTTATATTGGGCATTGGTTTGAGAGTTATATGTCATGCTAAATTTCAATTCATTATTCATATAATGATGAATAATTCTCTAGACTTTAGATGTAATATGTGAATCAAAGTCAATAAAAATGAAAAACTTTAACCCATGTAGCTTAACCAAATCCTTCCCTTATATCATAGAATTTTTTTCAACATTAAAGTCATCCTGAATCTTAATTAATTTTGATTTTTTGGTCTGTTAATCAACCACAACTAATATCACATTATTTCCATTGGATGTCTATGGGAGATCGGTGATAATGTACATAGTGATATTTCCCATTTCCATGTGGGGTATAGGAAATGGTCACATTATACCTTTGAACTTATTTCGCTCTAAATTAACTTATAGACATAAAAACACCAAGATATCTAATAAGAAATCTCCATTTTCTTGTTTTCCCATAAGAAGTTCTATTAAAGGTCACTGTACATATTGGTACTTCTATGATTGAAAGATAAATATGATGTTGGTGAATTATCCTATATATCACTCTTTATCTCTAGTGATTAATGAAAAAAAATCTTTCTTCTAGTATAAATCACACCATCATCAGTTATTTCAAATTCATGGTGCTTTCCTTATTTAGTTTTATTTTGATACTCTAATTAATCCCTTTTTACTTCTTTATATTCTCTTGGATGGATGGTTGAAAAATAATTTGGTAAATGTATAATCAATTTTCTACAATTAAAATTTCAAATACGAACCATTTTATATCCATGAAGATACAAACAATAAAAACATTGATCATGGATGGTGTAGAATGTTCTTTTCATCTATATGTTTTAGATACATTGTTTACCTTTCCTTATAGGCAGTGAATAAATTAATTATAGTCCCTGATTGGATATAATAATATTTTTTGATGAGTATTGATATCCTTCTGTTTTATTATATACTTTACTATCTAATTATTGATATATATGTCACACTTCTCACTGTAGAGGTAGTATCTCTATATTTTTAATGGAAATAGCACAACTGCAAACTCCATCTCATGCATCATATAGATTTTATATTTGATCTTCATCCATAATGCATCATTCAATATCACTTTTAAATTCTTGATGTGTAAAAAACCCAATACATTATTTAAAAAATCACTATATATAATAAAACCATCACCACTTGATGGTATTTTGAGTACATGCATAGTGAATTTCCCCTTCTAGAGATACAAAAATCTCACCTCATATTCTTCAGTCCATACATAATTTAACCAAATATATTTAAGAATAGTTAAAAGGAGATAAATCCATGATTAATTTCATAAACAACATCAGTAGTACCCTTATAATACCATAAAACTATGAATTTCCTTAACACTAGTGATCCTGGGCTATGCGTCAACATGTTTTTTCATTTATGGGTCGGTAGAAACTCCCCCATTCGTTATCATGTTCCCCAAAAATGTTACATGATGCATACAAAATTCAATATTTATGAAGTTAACATTAATATTATCTATCTATAATATCACTAGTAAAATCCTTTAAATTTCTTTATATTACTCCTTAATCTTTGTGCAATAGAGAATATTTTTGATAAACACAACTAAAATTTTATTAAGGAAGTCCCTAAAGGGTCTATTTATAACAACCATGATGATTGTAGGGGAACAAGATAATCCAGAGGGAGCAACTATGAAATCATATTTTCCATTACCTATAAGGAATAACGTCATCAAAATATATTCCTTCTTTACTATCATTTGATGATATCCATAATGATGACCTAACATTCAGATGTACTGGGCACCTCATAGATGTTCTATCAAGTCAAAAATCATTAAAATGTGATACTGGTTAATTATGGTGATCATATTAAGATCTTGATAATTAATACACTAATTAATTTATCCATAATTATTATTTAAAAATAGAACTAGATCATCCTAAGGAGATGTAGCATAGAAAAAGATCCATTTTTCAAATGATCATGCAACAGATTCATTAACTCCACTCATTCAATCACAGTTATCTTGTGGGAATTTTAGATATAGGAGTGCATATGTGTATGATTTATTTTGATAGATCTACCTCCCAATCTATGTAAATCCTAGGTAATACTTTGGGAAACACATCATCATATTCCCACCCAATGGGTATTTTCTCCTGGTTGATGCCTTCTTATTAATCAACCATTTGGTGGGAATTGTATTCTTCTTCAAAGGGTATCATTAACCACGCAATCAAGTGATTTTAAAAAGTAGTTTCATAATATTAAATTAATTTTAATATGATCATTGTATGGATTAAAATATTTAAAGGTATTTTAATTTCTTAGGAGTTGATGTGTGATCTAGAAAATGAGAGACAAACCAAGCCCAATATATTGATTAATTACACCAATGTAATGATTGTGATATTTTATAGAAAACTATTACCACAATCTCAAATAGGATAAGAGTAAAAAACATGGGTTTGAATTATATCACCACTAAGTGTTTTTATAGAAATCAATACTTAATGGTTTTAGGGATTCAATTCAATAATTATATAAAACATGAAGTATATAAATGAATTTTCAATACCAAATTCATATAAAACATTTTCCATTTTTTGATTGAATAGTTCATGAACCTTGTTTGACTTATTTTTCATGTTATCCTAAAATAGTACTGATAGCATAATATTTCTCTTTATCTATTATATTTTGTATTTTTTGAAGTTAATTACCCTTAGGGAACATAGTTTAGATCACCAGATTTCATAGTTCCACTGCTCTCTATAGTTTCATCATTGAATCTTTGGTGGTGAATTTGGAAGTTCATTCATTTCTTCCATCATGTTAGTTTTATTATTATTGTCTCTTAAATATTAAATATCAAGTATTCCTTCTCTCATATATCCAAAATATATCCCCATTCCATTGAGGAAATTATCGTGGTGTTTCTTCCCACATTTCTAAAACATTGTTGGTTTGATCCTCTTTCTTTCATTATCGGTTGACCCACTAAGATGAAACTACATTATTCCATTATTATTTTCATAACTATGAGTCCTTTTTCCAAACATTATCCCAACATTGAGAGAACATAAAACTAATTCTGTGTAACAACCAATGTCTCATATATATGGAGCCTTATGAAGGTGTTGTTTTATACAATGAGATTTTCTATGATTTTTTCTGTAATTTTATATAACAAAACCATGGTGTATGTTGATATCATAGAGGTATTTTTGTCATAAGTCATTAGAATATCACCTTTGTTTTACATAATCATTATGAATTATATCTCCATATTTGTTTGAAGAGTTAAATGAAAATTATTATTAAGAATTTTTTTCAAAGAGAATCCCCACTCCATCTCTTCCACTCCATCGATCATCTTAGTGTTATTTATCAATTCCCACAATTGATTGACCTCACCATCAAAATTATTGATATTCATAGTGACATTCTTCTTCTTCACAAATTATATAATATAAAATATTTTCTTTGTTGAGAAAAACCATTGTTCGATAACCAATTGACCAGAAGATCCACCAAATGTCGGTGGTCATTTCTTCATAAAATGACCAATAGATAGTTACTCATTATTTGAAAAGGATAAAATTTCATGTTGTTCAGGTTATTATTACTACACTGAGATATCTGGGTATTCCATTCAATAAAATTTTGAACTTTGCCTCCATTGGTATAAGGTAATGTCATTCCGACAATTGTTTCATTGTTAATTTTATCATTTTTGGTCATGTTTTCCCATGGATCACATCAATTAGTAAAATTAAAAGTGTTATAATAAAACCTAGGTCAAAGAAGGATGAATAAATAATTTATTATGTTGTTAAATATTCTATAATGGAATATCTTATAGGCTTCCTATGCATAGAATACTTCTAAAACAATGTGTCATGGATGTTTACATATAATTGTTCTTAGCATAGGGTTCTCTGCTGATTTTTTCTAGTCATAATTCTTTAATTTACTAATTCATACCATTGATAAAAACTATAGTGACCCTAATTTTTCTTACAATATTATTACATCAATTTTAAAATAAAAAATATAACATTTATTCATTCTAGGATCAAAATTTATATTATCTTCTGAAATTTAGAATAATACCCCACCAATAAATAATAAATAATTTGAATTTATATAAATAATTATTCTTTATTCTTCTAAAATCTCATATTTTCCTTAGCACATTTAGTCACTTAAGGATATTCATCATAAAAAGGGGTGCGATAAAGTCCATTTTTGAATATGGATAAGAAAAAAGAAAAAATATGGCATGTGTGACCATTATAATAATTAGAATATGATAAGAATTGGATAATCATAAAAATTATGATTGAAACATTTGATAATGACTTGGATTGTTTTGAGGCCTAAAAATGATCCATCTGGTTATAGTGGTCGAATATCATGCATAGTTGTGAGAAAACCTAGAATCTTGTTCACAAATAACATTTGTAAATAATTATAACATCATCATTGTATAAAATTAAACTATCATGTTGATACATAATACCCATTTATTTAGTAGATTCATCACTTTACATGATGTATTCCCAAGAAATATAATCTCATTCCCACCTATCACATCATAATATTAATGAAATCAAGCATGCCACATAAAATTTTTTCAATAATATCCATCAAATAACCCATAAAAATTATTGGAATTAAAAAGGATTACAAACATCATACATTCATGGATAAATGTAGGGGTCACAATATGAATAATGGAAATCCTATTTTTTATGAACATTATCATTCTTGAGTGAAAATGAAAAATCTTAAGAGGAATAAAATATGGGTTTTTGTAATGAAAATAATTTTTGATAAATATTTGTATTTTGTTAAAAACATCTGGGTGGAGACTTGTATATCCCAAATGTGAAAAGAGATGAATAGTTAAATGATATTTAAGGAACATTTTATGAATATACATAGTGAATATTTCATGAAATATGGTTTACAAAAATAAAAGGATTTGGTTTTTAGAATCTTCTTACCTTAAATACAGCTTTATATCATTTTTATGCCTCTAGAATAATAATCATAAAATTATTAAAAAAATGTTCCAAAATTTAACTATGATCATTTTTACAACTATTAATCGATTATAATGATTTAAATCTAATTTATTACACATTTTAAATGAGAATTGTTTTGATATCAGGTTTTCATTATATTTTCCCTTTTGGATGTTACTATTTTTGTTCAAGGTCATATATATATATTACTATAATTATATATAAAATCATAATATATATATATTTATACAATTAAATATCATAATTAATTTATTATAAATGACCATATGTTTATTGATAATAAAATAATTATAAATTTTCTCATTGGTGATTAACCAACTATTGACATGACATTATTGGAAGTGTAGGAATGGGAAGTTTGAAATTTATATATGTTATAATTTTGATAACTAAAACGGGACAAAATAATTAATATAATTCAAAAATAATTCATTATTTGTTTTATATGATTTGGTTTTAAATATTTTTAAGAAAAATGAAGAGATTTAGATATTGAAGTACGAGTTGATAGAAACATTCTCTTTCCTCAAAGTAGCTTCTCTTGTACAACACTAAAACTCCCATGAGTTTTGAATAATTCTTACGTCAATGAATCAATATTTATTCTCATGTGATTGAGGGTGTGGTTTTGTGTAGAACATTGGAATAGGAACGAGAGGGAGGAGTCGATTTCAAACATTTAGAAGAAGGGTTATATATACTTAAGAAGTGGATTATTTTTATAATAAAATAAAAAATCAAATATTATATCAATTTTAAAACTTATAATAGTGAAAATTTCACAAATATAAATCATATATCAATATAATATAAAATCTTTTGAATTTGAACCCATTTATAATTTGTGTTCAAATAGTTTGTTAAAATGGAAAGTGGAAATGTAAAAATTAATAATTTTAACGGAACACTTTTGTCATTAGCTTTTGAATAATGGTCTTCAGGTTTGGAATTTTTTGAATTTCATTGTAACGAGTAAATTATTTAAATTAAATTTTATTCGTAACCTAACATTATATAAATTAGTAAGAAAATTTTAAATCATGAATGTTGTAATTTTAGATACATGAGATAAAATAAATACTATATTTTTACAATTCACTTTAAAATTACGTATTTCAAAAATTACCAAATACAACCCTTCAAAAATTTAAATTTTATGATTTAGAAAATGATAATTAATTAATCCAAATATGTTTATAAAATATATAAATTGAGTTTTTAATTAAAAAATAACATTTTGCATGAAATAGAATACAATACAGTTTATAAAAAAGGTGCCTATATTTTCTTTAGGATTTTTAATCTTGATATTTATTTTTTATAATGATTATATTTATATTTACATATATTAATGATAATGAATATAAATTATTTGAAACTTTAGTATAATGATGTTACATTTTTATTCCAATAGTTAGGTTTCTATTGTATGTGGTTATGCTACTATTTCCAACTATCTAGTTACAATTCCAATGGTCAAGTTACTCTTCCAATGGTCTCATTTCCTCTTATAGACACTACTTAATTCTTTCACTCCTTTTTAACAAAAAAAATATTCCAATGGTAATATATTATCTTTTTCAAATATACTTGTTGACCTACTAATAAATTTATCATTGTTATAGTATTTTTCGTGGGGGAGATTATTCTAATATATTAGGGTTGTTAATATTTTTCAATTTTAGTTACTTTATTTTATTTTATTTTATTTTTCCAAATTTTGTATTTGGAATTTTCATTAATTTTTTTCCCAAAAAAAGTATATTTACGTATTGATGAAATATTTTTTCTGATTTCTTTATTTGATTTATCTTTATACTAAAATATTGAATATTATAAAACACATTTATTTATAGACTAAAATATAATTTATATAACCACTGTTGTTGTAAATGAATTAATGATCCTCCTAAATAAAAAAATTTGACATACATTTGACATTAATCATCTATCATATATGTCAATAACTAAAAGAATTTGTTGTGGCAGGTCTCAATGAAAATTTTAGAATTGAAACCTTATAAATCCACCCCACATTTTTGTTAGAGACTCAGTGAAATCTTGATAGCCGGTGATATTAGAATGGATAATGGTAAAATAAAATTTAAATTATTTTTCAGCCTTCTATTTCCATTTCTAATTTTTAACTTCATAATCTACCTACAAACATGTTCTATCCTCAAACTTAGAAATTTAATATATATATATATATATTTATCCTAAGATTCATACTTTATATTATCAAAAAAAATGTTCTATTAATGCTTCCATATTACATGTTAAATGTAAATATTTTAATCAATATATCACTAAAATTATATATAAATAATTTCAATCAGTAATTAAATCATAACATAATGTTGATAAATATATATCACATCATTAATTAATTGAAACTCCCCCTTCCTAGATCAGACAAAGGTTTTACCCCCTCTATGTCAAGGGTAATATGGTTGAAATGGAAAAAAGAGGGAATAATGAAACAAATAAAAATATAAAAGATAAATTAAAAAATAAATTCATGAAATAAATCGTCTAGAACATTCGTTGTTGCACTTTCTTCAACCCCATTGAATGGAAGTGGACACTCATATAAATCTATTTGTGAGGTAGAAATATATCCATCTATAATCATTCCATTGAGAGTTTGATTGTTTTTATCATATTAAATGGACAAATATTTGGAGGCATTATTTATTAATGATGTTACCATTTATATTTTTCATTTTCTGACAAAATCTCAATATATTTTGACAAGTGTTAAAAATGTTATTCTCGAATAAATTATGAGAAATTTTTTTCCTGAGGTCACTCTTCAACATCATCCTATTGGACGCAATGAAATGAATCCTTAATGACCAAATTTAAAAATTAAATAAAATTATGAAATTATAAGGGGATTCCAATTTCTATTCTAGCTATAATAATGTCATTTTGAGTTACGTATGCCTAGATATGCTTCAATCAATGAGGTGGGGTCCATTCTGTCAGCTACAAATCATTATCCACTTGATTAATTTTTCTAGTCCATTAACTATTGAATTGGACATTTTTCATGAAGAAAAAATTATATCTCATGAATTATTAAAGCCTACAAAATTAATAACTCTATTTGGATCAATACTTTTATAGTTATTTCTATAAAATAGAAGGTTTATAATTCAATCAATTTTTCAGGATTAATGTTTTTTAAAATTAAGCCCATAATTACCCAAAAAATATAAAATGATACAAATAAAATAAAATAAATTAATTGTAGGGGGATAAATTAATTAAAAACACATTAAATAAATGAGAATAATATCTCTATCAGTTCTCCCAAACATAGAACATGGACTCCTTGACATGGAAGCATCAAAAATGAAATCAAATAAAATTAAAAACACATGATCATTAGATCTACCAATTTCATACCAAGAAACCTAAGGATATTGTTCCTTATAAAAAATAATTATCCCATGTTCTCCTATCAGATCATTCAATATTTTTCCTCTTCATTTCTCCACCCATGCAGACAATACACCTACCTCACATGAATTCTTTCTCATCTCACAAATATCAATTTTTAATAATGTTTTTGTCATTAAAACAAATGGAGGGTAAAATAGGATTGAAAAACTCATACATATCTACCCAATTTTTGACAAGGACATGTGTTTATCATGATGAATTTTTAGGGTTTTTCGATGGCTTTTAGTTGCTAGGATTTTAATGTGAAACATTCTGAGGCCAACTAAGCTTGGATTGGCCCTTTTTGAAGAAAAATTACAGAATTCTAAATTTCACTCAAGAATGGTATCCTACTCACTCCCCTTTTTTTTAGATTCATTTCAATCATAATATAAACACGAGGAATGTTCAAACATATCTGTATTTTAGTATAAAAAAAATCACCCTTCTCGAAAATGATTTTTCTTCAAATATCTAGAAAAGGGAAAACATTCTACCTCCATTAAAAGATCTATAAATGGAATAACATCTAAAATCATGAAATCTCTAGAAAAGGTACTATATTCAATAGAATAATTTTTTAGTAGAAGAATCATATCTTCAATAATTTACTTTCCTCCAAATATTGAACCAAATGAGGCACCACAATACAAAACAGCTTCCCCCACACATAAGTTCAAATAGATCATGATAGTTTTCTTCAAGAGCCAGTAGGATAAGGACAATTTGGCTTATAATATGGATAACATAATAGGTTGTTCTTGGATTTTAAGTTCTATAGGGATTAAATGTATAATGTAGGCTAGACTGAATGGGATTCCCTTGAAAAGGGACCTCTAAAGCTATTAAAATGCCTTAGTCATTTAAAAAAAATGTACCTTAAACCCTCATGATTTGAAAGGAATAAATATAATTCTACTTAAAAATATTCTGATATGGTTCTATCAAGAATTAAGGTGAATAAAAAAATATGAAAATATGGTTCATAAGCCTCATAGGAAAGGGTTTTTGTAGATATAGACAGTGAAATGTGGCTTGGTATTCAAAAATTAATGAACTTTTCATGAAATTCCCATTAAATTGTGTTTGAAAAAAGGTCATTTTAATATTTATTTGTTTTAAATTTCATGTAATAAACTGGTTCAATCAATAAAATGGATTTCAAAATTTTTAAGTATAACCATTTCATCACAAAAGTTTAAAAAACAAACCAAAAATGATTTTTTATTTGAAAAACATACTTTTATTTAAAAACAATCAACAATTGAAAATCAAAATCCATTAAGGTCCCCCACACCCACTTATATGGTGTAGTGTCCACAATTAATTAATGTGTATTTAACATGTATTAATTCTATAAAATAAATCATAGTAGTATGAAAATGAAAAGGAGAGGTATAACCTAATGGATTTTATTGATATATAGGTTGGAGGAGCGTGATCTAATCCACTGTATCTGATGGAATGGTCCCATGGAATTTCATCATCCAATATTCATTAATAGTGAATGGATACTTCTACCCATTATTTATTATCTAAAAAAAATGAAGTGATATATATGAGTAACTATAAGTGGAAGCTTCCATTCAGAATGAAGTTTACCAAGCATTAACATCAGTCATGAGTTGAATAGAAGCACTTTATCTTGATGATAGAAGTCATTCGGTTGGATCAGCATGCCATGAGCCACTCTTATTCTCCCTTTGTAAATCCTAGAATTTTAATGTTTTTAGATTATAATTACCACTATCTCATTCAACTACAATATTATATCTTTTCCATCACATTCTAGATCTTAATTAATCTACCTCACATCCCAATATGCCTTATGCTCCAACTCCATAGGTCTGTGACAACGTTTCCAACAAATCAATAAATATGGACTCATTCTAATCAGGGTCATTTAGACTATCCTATAATCCCATAATGTGTCTTCTAACAATCGACTCCAGAAATTTCTATTAGGCTTAAAAATCTTCTCTAAAATTCCTTTGATTTTTTTGTTGGACAATTCATCTTGACCATTTGTTTGTGGGTGATAGGGAGTTGATGATTGATGATTCAATAATAAAACATTAGTAAATCCTCCATTTTCATATTCTATAAGTTATTCTCATGATCATTGAAGATGGCTCTAGGCACTCCAAAACAACAAAATATGTTAGCCCTAAAGAATGAAAAACCACTATAGTATCATCCGTTATGGTGGCCTTTTCTTCCACCAATTTGAAATCCTGATAAATGTAAGAATGATATTACAAATCCCAAATGAAATTGTTAAATTCCCCATAATATCTATACACCAAAAATAAAAAACCCACAATTTTTTTTCTTTAGTACATTTCATGTCTCTTTTAAATGTTTTTAGAAAACTATCATTTTCGAAACCTTTAGAAAAATTCATGAGAAAATTTAAAAAGGGTGGGACAATATATTCCAAATTATAAAACCATACAGTCATTCCTTTGAGGACCAAAGATTCTCCCACATGAAAATTTGTGACAAAACTCAAGGATAGAACCAATTACACACACATGAAAACATCCTCTTATAGATTGGTCAATACAAATATTCAAAAGAAATAGATCATCCAAAATGGTGTATCTAGATTTAGCATTTATTTTGTGAATATGATGAGAAATTAAATGATATTGGACCTAATATGTTATTAGATAATTAACCATGTTAATATACTATGGAAAATCTCTTATAATCATGTACAACTTCTCCCATAGAAGGTGATCATTCAAGGGTTCTTTTTCGGGAATTTCAGCTACAGTAGTGTCAGGAGGTCTGTTTAAATGATCTGAAACTTAGTTGTTAGATCCCTTCATGTCCTTGATTTATATGTTGAACTCATATAGTAGTTACATCCATCTTACTATACTTAGTTTATCTTCGCTATTTTTTATCACGTACCTAAGAACTACATGATCTGAAAACACAATTAATTTAGTTCCAAGAAGATATCATATAAATCTTTATAAAGTAAAAAAACTACTAAAAACTCATTTTATGTGAATGTGTAATTAAATGAACCACATACAAGGTTATTGAATCATATAAAATGACTTCTGTCCTGACTACAATTTTCTAATAAGGGACTCCTCCAACTGCTTGGTTGGAATCATCACAATGTATCTCAAATGGTTCTTCCCAGTTTGGTGGCTCCATCCCATGTAGTTTTGTCAATCTCCTCTTTGTCTCATCAATGGATTCCATACATGAACCATTGGAATAAAAATATTTATCTTTCAAAATAATTCTAGATAGAGGGAGATACATCTTTATGAAATCTTTGATAACCCTCATGTATAAATCTGAATGTCTGAAAAGTTATCTATAATTCTTCCCAAGAAGATGGTTAAGGAAAAAATTTATCACATCACTTTTTGATTTATCAAATTCAATGATCATTTTAGAAATGTAATTCCATAGTATAATTACTCTCTCAACCAATAAATGACAATTCTCAAAATTTAAAACATGATTATTTTCTATGCATGTTTTCATAACATTGTCCAAATTTTTCAAAAAATGGTCAAAAGTGTTTCCAAATACTATAAAATCATCTAGGAAAACAACTATTTAATATTCAATGCGATTTGAAAATATACATACCCGGCACCTAGGAAATGTACAAAGAGCATTAGATAATCCAAATGGTGTCCTTTTATATGGAAAAATGTCGAAGGGAAATGTAAAGGTTCTCTTCTCATGATCCTGCTAAGAAATTGTTTCCTGGATATAACCTGAACATCAATCCAAAATGCAATAATGAGTTCCCTCTAATAATATCTCAAACATCATTTTAAAAAAATAAATGAAAAAATAATCTTTCCAAGTGACCCGATTCAAATTCCTAAAATCAATGAACACTCTCTAGCTATTCTAAATTCTACAAGGGATTAGTTCATTTTTTTCATTCCTCATTATGGATATTCCAGTTTTATTGGATTTAACTAAATTTGGATAACTCATTTTGAATATAAGATTGGATAGATGATCCCTGCTTCTATGAGCTTCTCAATATCCTTCTCCAAAACCAATATAAATGTGGGATTCAGTTTCCATTGGGGTTGTCTGACATGTATGTAGTATCCCTCAAGAAATATTCTCCATGGGAATATTTCTGGGTATATCCATGGATATAACCTAAGCTACCTCCTAATTCTTGGATTTTATAACTCAGAAGACAAATCAATGATTTTTATTGGGTTTCAGAAAGATTACTAACAATTATAACTAGTAATTCCTCTCCCTCCGTATGGTGCACCTAATTCAAATCAGCAAGGAGCGTTTTTAATTCCAGACCAAGGGTAATCTCATGAGATGTAATTAAAATCAGGTTCTCCACCTCTAATTATTGGCCATCCAGCACACAATAAATCATATCATCTTTTTCATCGTTAAAAAAATCGTCTTGAAAATCAGATATTAGGTCTTCCTCTCACATTTTTTAATCCACATGTTCAATGATATTTTTAATGTAAGATGTCTCTCTTAATTATAATAATTCATTGAACATAACTAATTCTTCAATAGGTTTATTAAAAACTTCATGTGATACTACAAATAGGTATTGATCATCTGATGGGATCCACATAGATTTAAAAATATTGAAGTAGACAATGTTATCTCCAAACACAATAGTTATTCTCCCTTTGTCGACATTGATGATGGTCTTGGACATATTCAATAATGGTCTCCAAATAATGATGGGTGATTGTGATGGCCTAATATCTTCTTCAATATTTACCACATAATATTCAGCTCGGAACAATATATCTTTGGCTTTCACAAGGATATCATCCAGAACTTATTCTGGAAAAACAATGGATCTAGTTTCAAGCTGTACCACCACTCTAGTGGGAATAAATTCACCCTTCATTAAGTATGTGTATACTGAGTGAGGAAATACATTAATTTAAGAACGTATATCACTCAAAGCATTATATAAATTTAAATAATCAATGGATTATAGAATAGAAAATCATCATGGAAATGGAAATTTGTTTAGAAACTATGGTGATATAATGCCCGAGACACCTCATCCCATGTTAATAATTTCATTCTCATGAAGTATTCTCATCATGGTGAAATGATCCTCAAAAAATTTATCATACTTTAAAACTTTTTTAGTGGTTCACGTATGGGGATATTGATATCCATTTTTTGGAAGGTGTCCTGGACTTCTTATTGAAGTGATTCCCCTAAAAATTACTTTGATTAAATCAAACATGATGGATATAGAGGGTGTAAATATTTATTCTCCCTTTATTTCATTTGAAATTGTGTTTATTTCCACTTCTTCATTGTCTTATCCTTCTCTTAATTTCCTTTTATCTCTTGTTTAGAGTGTATTTTCACATAATTTTGAGAGTATACAACTTCATTATCCCTCAACTCATGTCTTATGACTTCAGGTTTATGGGATGCTGTTGGTGAGTGTTTTTTTATTTTCTTATTTTTATAATGATCACCTTCTCCATTGGGATTGGGATTGTTTGGGAAGGAAGTTTCCCAGGATATATGATCATGATTACAAAAAAACATCCAACTATGTTTGCTTTCATTTCAACCTTATACACTAGGTCATAATACATGGATTGTAGCTATTCCAAAGATGGTTTTGTGCAAGTGTATGGTTGATCATTGGGTAATCGTAATGTGGGAGGTTGGTGGTGCGGAGGTTGGTTATAATATTTCCTTTGATGAAATGGTGGTGGGTTTTGGAACTAGTTTTGGTATTGGTGTCTATATTGTTTTGTTAATTTCCAAACCCATAATGAACAAGGTTAGGCTATCTCCATCCTTGATATTTTTTGAGTTGCCTCTATTGAAGGTTTTCTGCATAAGTTTCCATCT
Organism: Viscum album; assembly: GCA_963277665.1. Taxonomy (NCBI): domain Eukaryota; kingdom Viridiplantae; phylum Streptophyta; class Magnoliopsida; order Santalales; family Viscaceae; genus Viscum; species Viscum album. Next base: position 735,112,756 of record OY728155.1, read on the forward strand.
CCTATATTTAAGCACATTGGTTAGTGAAATAATCTGGTGACGAACATAAACCACATTCTTAGCTAGTGCTTGTTAGACACCCACTTATTTCAAGGCCATATCTCTCATAAAATGGCTAGCTCTTCAATTTTTGATTCTTTTATGGTTGATGGATGAAAAGTTCCTACTCATGAAAACATCTTATGCTAGTACCAATAGTAACAAACAGTTGCGAGTTCTACGAAATCATCTAAATGAAACCCTTGGCTTCTTCTGGTGACATGACAATCAATTCACCTTGATATGATGCATCAATAACGTTTCTTTCATTTTCTGGTGAGCCTTGATAAAAGAACTCAAGAAAAAGATTATAACGACCCATACTTTAAATACATTGTTAATACTTCAAAATTTAAGTACACTTATTACAACATATAACAAAACCATGAAAGGACCGTATAGGTATAGTGTCTTTAGAAGATGTGAAACATAAAAAACTGGTTCATACATCATCTACATTGTCTCCCATTTATTTTATCATATCGAGAGTCCCTTTTGGAATATCCTACATAATGACCTTCTTCCTGACATGGGGAAAGAAAACATACAAAGGGTGAGCTCAAATGCTCAGTAAGGGTAAACAAAAGAAAAACCAATCATATCATATTCATAAGGACATAACATTTTTGAATTCTTAACCTGAAAAAAAAATCATAATTTCATAACATGGGATAAATCATAGTAGTGAAATTTAATCCCAATATTCATAACAAAAAACATGAAACATTTTTTCATACACACATAATCATATAGAATCATTTCTTTGTAGTCAAGACTCATTTCTAATACTATCTTAGCAGAAAAAGTCTGTTTCTGAACCGAGTTCACTCCTCGTTTCAATCCTGTTTAACTGAACCGGATAAACCTGCCATTCCAGCCATGTCTATCTCATGAGATATAAATCTTTACGCAATTAATTGGAGAGAGATATAGGTCCCACCCATATCATAATGATACCATTCTTATGTGTTTCACAAAATGAAAAATCATACATCATTGCATAACCCATGTAATAAAAATGGGATTCTTAAACATCGTGACATCATAAAACAATTCATATAAGATCAAGGAATTCATTAAAATAATTCCATCACAACATAATCAAATCAATCTAATAATAGGGATAGAAACATAACCCTATATTATCTTATATGGAAAATAATTTTGATAAAACACTTGAACTCCATTTTTGAAGAAAGTATCCCTTCTACTTCAAAAAGATTTTTCCTTTCTTAACATGTCATACAATTTTAAACTATAAGAATTTGATTAAAAATAAACTTGAAAACTTGTAAAGGATTATTCTTGGAAATAATTTTTTAAAAATCAATTCATGTCGTATAAGTTAAAAAAAATTCTTCTCATACTTATGTCAAAAATGTCAAAAAGTACCTCGTATGAAAAACGACAAAAGATTCCTTTCATATCATTTACTAAAAACTCAACGAAGGATAAAATTGGATTTAAACAATTGTAGGAGGATATAAATAATATTATATATTGAGGAAACATGGATGTGGATGATAAATCTTCCCCAGTAAATTTTGAAGTATAAACAGTCTCGGGTAAAAATTGAGATTGCGAGATTGTCCCTTACCTTAGGTACAATCTGCTTCGTAAGTGTCCGAACCGCTTGTATAATGATTTAAATAATATTATTGAATTATTCCAGAATCATACTTAATTTTATGATATCATATATGGTTATATTCTTAGATTCTTATTTGTAATATTTCATTACTACTTGTTATTCAGGTGTTTATTACTCTTTGTTCTTATGTGTGTTTTGTCGAATAAATTCATATTATTATTTTTTAGGTTATAGATACCTTATTTTCAGAATGGATTTAGTATAATATATATCATATTAATTAATTAAATTCATTTATATAATCATTATGCAATGAAGAACATGTAGAACGAGTCACATCACATCGTGGAGACGGTATTCCGTACGTACGCACGAGCGATGATATCGCTCCCATGATCATGGAATTGTATTGTAGTGTATGTATACTATTTCAGAATCAATATCACTTTACAATAATCATATATAGTTATTATTTACACCATTATACCCATCCACGTAATGTGGTGGGGGAAAATATATTACACCACGGCGTGGAGACTGTATTCTGTACGTACGCACGCGCAGTGATTTCGTTTTCCGTAGGATGGATAGATGGGAAATAGGATTGTTTCATATTTATAATAACATATCAGTATATTAGTGATACTGATGTTATTACTTCATAATGAAACAAATAAAGAAGAAGAAGTGGAAGAAGAAATAAAGTTGAAAGAATCGGTAACGATCATTACCTCTTCTTTGAAGCACCTCTTTGAGACCTCCTTTTAGGGACTAAAATTGGTATTTTAAGAATTCCATGACATCTAGGATGTTTCTAGGGTAGAGGAGAAGAGAATTTTGTAGGGTTTGGCTGATCATGAAAGCTCAAAGTTGTGTGAGGAAGAGAGGGAGGAGGTGCCCTTTTATAAGGGAGGAGAGGGGCAGCTTAGGAAAAACAAACAAATATTAATTTATTATAAAATCATATTCCGTTTTTAATAGCTCCAAATTGATTTATTTAGAATCTAAGGTGGGGATGGGTCTATATCCTCTCATAAAATAGAATTTATACAAGTTTGGGTTTCTATTTTAACCTTATCATTTAGATTTAACTTTAAGTTAGATAATGTAACTTTTACCGTGTCTTCTTGTTTTCTTACACTACAAGCATAATAAACTTACTATAACAAGCCAAACGAACCCCAAGTTATTTATTATTAATATATATAACCTTATCTAAGTCATTTGGCTGAGCCTTAGATTTTTAGGAATAAAATAACAATTAATAATATAATATTTGTTTTAAAAACTATTTTATGTCAATTTTGACACAATTTGGTAATTTATTTTTTTGAAAATCATAACAGAAACATTAGTTCGAAAAAAGTAAATTAAATCAGTACTAATATGTAATATTAACCTAGAAAATTATTTTAATTCATAAAAAGTCTCAAATTACATTTATTTGGGTATTTATAAAATCAATTATGTCAATATTTCATTAATAAGATAATTACTGCATCATCATTGTGTCATAAATAAAATAAATTATTCAATATATAAGAATTACAAATAAAATAACATTATGTAGGAAATATTTTTAGATTTCTAATTAATATTTATAGTAGAATTTATCTTATGTATAGCCCTATATTAAGAATGATTTAGTTATTAAACTTTGATTTTAACTATTTTAACCCTTCTTTAAATAAATTAATAATAAATGTCCTAATTTAATCCATGTGGGCCTAAATGGTCATATTTTATTCCTAAGGTTTTTTTGGGTAGAATTACACTTATCTAATAGAATTAAGACATGTGTTAGGGTAATTATAATATCATTTTACCCTTAATTACGCTATTTACTTTTCAGATTGGTAAATAAAAGTAAAAAGTTACTATTCACCAAAAATTATTTTCATCTCATTGAACCACATTTTAGTCCTTGATATTAACCGTGTCTCTTGGATTTTCGAAATTCCACTCACAAAAGGGATAAAATTATGTTTTATGTAAATTTTCAAATTGTCCTAGGAGGTGGGTAAAAGACGGTGAAAAGTTCAATAAAATTTTTATTTATCTAAAATTATTATAAAATGACTCCAATAAATTACTTTGATCTTATAAAGGTATTATGTATCAATTTTGGCCTAAAATAAATTTAAATAAAATAAATAATTATTTTAATAAAAAGTCGGATTTTAAATAGTAACCTAGTGTTTTCACTATTTATCCAAAATTGAATGTTTTCAGAAAAATACCAAAATTTCACCCGAGGATAATTTTGATATTCCGAATCCAAAAATGAAGTCCATTTTGAAAGATGAAATTTAAAAAATTCCAAAAAGTGGGTATTACTATTCATAATAACTATATTTAATAATATTTTAATAGCATGTCGTTGTTTAGTGAAACTCGGTATTGCGTACGACGCAAGCTATCGAGGAAGGTCGCGATTGTCTGTAAAGCAAGACAAGCTAGTGTTGTGTGAAGTGAATGATTCCTTGGATGATTTATATAACATAAAAACAAAATATTTCTCATAAAAGTATCGGGTGTTACATTCTACCCCCCTTAAAATGAATTTTTCCCTCGAAATTCATCACTTTGTAACAAACAGATGAGGATACCTCTCCCTCAACATATCCTCAAACTCCCATGTAGCTTCTTCTAATTGGTGGTTCCTCCATAAAACTTTCACCAAGAGAGTGGTCTTGTTCTGTAGGACTTTTTCGCTACGATCCAGAATCTCTATCGGCACTTCTTCATAAGAGAGATCTTGCTCCAGCGGTACAACTTCTGAGCTGAGTACATGTGAAGGATCAGGTATGTACTTTCTCAGGAGAGATACATGAAACACATCGTGAACTTGAGAGAGATTCGGTGGAAGCGCCAATCGGTAAGATACCTTCCCAACACGATCCAGTATTTCGAAAGGACCGATATACCTAGGGCTCAACTTTCCCTTCCACTACAGGAAAAATGGTTAATAACGGCGGGGTATTTGCGACGGGTTTTTTTACCCGTCGCAAATGGTTTGGCGCGAAATGCGCGCCAAACCGTGCGAAGTTTATTTGCGACGGGGTTCTATCCCCTTCGCAAATAACCGGCAGCGGTTAAAGACAATTTGCGACGGGGTTGCAGTCCCGTCGCAAATACCCCGGCGGCAGGGGTTATTTGCGACGGGCCCCGTCGCAAATAACCGTTTTAATGTCGCCCATAATTAAATGTGGTCAGGGTTATTTGCAACGGACTTCTATCCCCGTCCCAAATACCCCGGCTGCGGGGGGTATTTGCGACGGGGCCCGTCGCAAATAACCGTTTTAATGCCGCCAATAATTAAATGCGGTTAGGGTTATTTGAGACGGGCCCTGTCGCAAATACCTTTATTTGAGACGGCCAACCCGTCGCAAAAAAACCTGTCGCAATTAATCCAACCTATAAATACTGCCAACCATTACAATTTCCTTACTCTCAACTCTCAACCGTTCCAATTTTTTCACTCTGAGTTTTTTACGACTTTCAGTTATAAATTTTTTTTCCGACTTCGAGGATTCAGTTGGTGGTTTTCTACAATTACAGCGGCTCGACATTGACATGAAGTTTAAAGTTTTTATCTGAATTTTAATTTAATATTTATTTTATTTATTATATTTATTTATTTAAAATTTTAAGAATTTTTTTTAATTTCTAATTAGAAATAATTATGAATAAGTATTAATAATTAATAGTAATTAGAGACAATTAAACACTAATTAATTTAAAATAGTTAGCTGTAATTACAATTAATTAGTAGTAATTTTCTATAATTAGTAATAATTTCCAATAATTTTTAATAATTTCCAATAATTAGTAATAATTACGAATAATTAGTAATAATTACCAATAATTAGTAATAATTACCAATAATTAGTAATAATTACCAATAATTAGTAATAATTACCAATAATTAGTAAAAAATAGTAATAATTAGGAAGAATTAGGAATAATTAGTAATAATTACCAATAATTATGAATAATTAGTAATAATTACCAATAATTACCAATAATTAGTAATAATTACCGATAATTATCCATAATTTGTAATAATTACCAATAATTATCAATAATTAGTAATAATTGGTAATAATTATCACTAATTACCAATAGTTAGTAATAATTAGTAATAATTACCAATAATTAGTAATAATTAGAAATAATTATCAATAATTACCAATAATTAGTAATAATGTATAATAATTACCAATAATTAGTAATAATTAGTAATAATTATCAATAATTAGTAATAATTAATAAACATTACCAATAATTACCAATAATTAGTAATAATTAGTAATAATTATCAATAATTATTAATAATTATCAATAATTACCAATAATTACCAATAATTTTCCATAATTAGTAATAATTACCAATAATTACCAATAATTACCTATAATTTCCAATAATTAGTAATAATTACAAATAATTAGTAATATATAGTAATAATTAATAATAATTATCAATAATTATCAATAATATTCAATAATTAGTAATAATCACCAATAATTACCAATAATTTTCAATAATTAGTAATAATTACCAATAATTAGTAATAAATAGTAATAATTAGGAATAATTACCAATAATTTGGAATAATTAGTAATAATTAGAAATAATTACCAATAATTAGGAATAATTAGTAATAATTACCAATAACTAGGAATAATTAGTAATAATTACCAATAATTAGTAATAATTATCAATAATTACCAATAATTAGTAATAATTACCAATAATTATCCATAATTAGTAATAATTGGTAATAATTATCACTAATTACCAATAATTAGTAATAATTAGTAATAATTTACCAATAATTACCAATAATTAGTAATAATTAATAATAATTACCCATAATTAGTAATATTACCCATAATTAGTAATAATTACCAATAATTAGTAATAATTAGAAATAATTACCAATAATTACCATTAATTAGAAATAATGACAAATAATGACCATTAATTAGTAATAGTTACCAATAATTACCAATATTTACTAATAATTGGTAATAATTACCAATAAGTACCAATAATTATCAGTAATTACCAATAATTACCAATAATTCGTAATGATTACCAATAATTAGTAATAATTACCAATAATTACCGATAATTACCAATAATTAGTAATAATTTCCAATAATTCGTAATAATTACCAATAATTATTAATAAATAGTAATAATTAGTAATAATTACCAATAATTCGGAATACTTAGTAATAATTACCTATAATTACCAATAATTAGTAATAATTAGTAATAATTACCAATAATTCGGAATAATTAGTAATAATTACCAATAATTACCAATAATTTGTAATAATTAGTAATAATTACCAATAATTCGGAATAATTACCCATAATTAGTAATAATTACCAATAATTATCCATAATTAGTAATAAATAGTAATAATTAGTAATAATTACCAATAATTCGGTATAATTAGTAATAATTACCAATAATTACCAATAATTAGAAATAATTAGTAATAATTACCAATAATTTGGAATAATTACGAATAATTAGTAATAATTACCAATAATTAGTAATAATTACCAATAATTATCCATAGTTAGTAATAATTACCAATAATTACCAATAATTAGTAATAATTGGTAATAATTATCACTAATTACCAATAATTAGTAATAATTAGTAATAATTACCAATATTTATTAATAATTAGTAATAATTAGTAATAATTACCAATAATTAGTAATAATTACCAATAGTTACCAATAATTAGTAATAATTACCAATAATTACCAATAATTACCAATAAATAACAATAATTAGTAATAATTGCCAATATTTAGTAATAATTACCAATAATTAGTAATAATTACCAATAATTAACAATAATTACAAATAATTCCCAATAATTAGGAATAATAACATTATTAAATTATTAGTATATTTTATTAATAATATTAAAATAATATAATTTTCTATATTATATACAATTCTCCTTTCATCTATGTGTTTTCTGTCTCCACATGTAATATTTGCATTCTTTTTCAAAATTATCAACCTACTCACCAATGGAGAGGTGAAAGTGAATGCAAATATTACATGTGGAGACAGAATGTTAAACACACAGATGAAATGAGAATTGTATATAATATAGAAAATTATATTATTTTAATATTAATAATAAAATATACTAATAATGTAATAATGTTATTATTATATAATTAATATTTATGAAAAAATAATATTAGTATTATTAAAATAATAATAAATTTATATATTATTAAAAGTATCAATATTTGTAACAGGTTTTGTTTTATTCTCAACATATTCAATTCATAAAGGGTCAATTTTTAGGTCTATCTCAATAAAAAGTTTGCATCAGTCGTGTATGATTTAAACTCTATAATTATCCTTTCTTGAGTGTTTTTTCTAACAAATTATTCAAAACTAGTAATGATTTTATATTTTATAGAAAAATATGGAACACCGAGGTCGTCAACAGTCATTATTAGATGACCGCATATGGATAAATCAACGTAGAAATCCAAACGGTTCTGGTTTAAATGCAGTATATATAGAGGGTGTGGAAACATTTTTATCATTTGCGGCATCAAATCCAGAATTTGTTTCAGAAGGAAAAATAAAATGCCCTTGTAGAAAATGTGCATTGGGAACGTTTGACACATTTAAAAAAGTGGGGGGGTACATCTCTTGCGTTTTGGTTTTCAACCAGATTATGTTTTTTGGTATCAACACGGTGAACGCAATTCCAGAGTAGGTGATACCAACTTGATTCCGGATCCATCCCGGTTTCAAGATTTAGTACATGATGTTGCAGGTTCATATGTTCAACATACAAACTCCGGTTGATATAGCTTCAAATCCTGAGTTGGCACCGTCTGAATTTTATGAGTTGTTGAGGTTTGCTGAGGATGCATTATATCCTGGCTGCAAGATGAGAAAATTAGAATTATTTGCAAAATTTATGGCTATAAAATCAAGTAACGAAATATCAAACACCTTTTTTGACCAGATATTTTCTTTTCTTAAAACATTATTACCCGAAGGAAATGTTTTTCCTGCAAATTACTATGAGATTAAGAGGCTGGTTCGAAATTTGGGACTTACTTTTCAGATGATTCATGCATGTTCAAATGAATGCATTTTATATTCTGGGGAAAATGAGTCATTGGATAGTTGTCCCACATGTGGGAAACTGAGAAATAAAGAAGGGTGACATGGGAAGTCTGGTTTGATTCCTGTAAAACAGTTGAGATATTTTCCGCTTGCATCCAGACATCAGTGTTTATTCATGTCGAAGAATACAGCGACAATGATGTCATGGCATAAAGCGGATATTTCAACCGATAAAAGATTGAATCATCCAGCCGATGGTGATTCATGGAAACATGTTGATAGAGTGCATCCATCCTTTGCTTTAGAAGCTAGAAATGTTCAACTGGGCCTTTCCACTGATGGTTTCTGTCCGTTCGGATATTATGGTAGTCAATATTCATGTTGGCCTATTTTTTTAAGTCCGTACAATTTACCTCCATGGATGTTGATGGAGCCATATATATTTTTGACAATACTAATTCTAGGACATCCGAAGAAGAATATTGATGTTTATTTGAAACTGTTGATTGATGAATTAAGTTTATTATGGAGTACTGGTGTTAGTACATATGATGTTTCTACGAAACAAAATTTCATACTGAGACCAGCATTGATGTGGACAATTAGTGACTTCCAGGCTTATGGGATGTTATCTGGCTGGAGTACACATGGTCAGAAATCATGTCCTTACTGTATGGGAGAGAACAAAGCATTTATGCTTATTCAGGGAAAGAAACCTTGTTATTTTGACTGTCATCACAGATTTTTCTTCCAGCTGATCATCCTTTTCGCAGAAACAGATCTCATTTCAGAAAAGGAACAGTTGAAAGGGATGAACCTCCAAAAATGCTATCAGGTTCGGAGTTAAAATCAGTTGTATTTTCATTACCTCCCATCACTTTTGGTCCCACAATAAAACAACAGAAAATTTATGGTTTTGGGAAAAAACACAATTGGATTAAATGTAGCATATTTTAGGATTTTCCATATTGGTCTGATTTGTTGGTCTGTCACATGTTGTATGTCATGCATATTGAAAAGAACTATTTTGATAATTTGTTTCATACAGTTTTGGATACGTCAGGAAAGAGAAAAGACAATATAAATACACGTTTAGATGTTGCCAAAATTTGCAGGCGTCTAGAAATAGAATTGTTTGAGAATGTCAGAATAGAAAGGTTACTGAAACCAAAAGCAGCTTATACACTGTCTAAAGAAAACCGTTTATTATTTTTTCAGTGGATTGCAGAATTGAGACTTCCAGATGGTTGTGCTTCCAATTTGGGTAGATGTGTAAAGAATGGTCATATTACTAGATTAAAAAGTCATTATTGTCATGTTATAATGGAAAGACTTCTACCTATTGGATTAAGAGGTCTGTTGAATTCTGTGATTTGGGATTCCATAACAAACATGTCTCATTTTATTTGGGAAATTTTTGCGGCTACAGCAGATTATGATGCTCTTTGCAAACTTGAAGAATATGTTGTTGTAATTATATGTAAACTGGAAAAAATATTTTTTCCGTCTTTCTTCGACTCAATGGAACATTTGATGTTACATTTTCCATATGAAGCCAAATGTGGAGGTCCAGTACATTTTTGATGGATGTACCCATTTGAAAGATGCATGAAAAAATTGAAAAGAAAAGTACGTAAGAAATCATCTGTTGAAGGATCTATTGGAGAAGCTTATTTGCAAGAGGAAATATCTCTTTTCTGCTCCCATTATTTTGAATCTGAGTATCCTTCAAAACACAACCGAATGGGATGGAACGAGAGGAATATTGACGAAATCGACAATCAATTATCTGTTTTCAACCAGCCAGAGCTTGGTTTTGGTGGAGTTTATGAATGCTGGCTTTCGGATGATGAACATCACAGAGCTCATACGTATGTTCTGCTCAACTGTGAAGAGATGACATCAGTTGTACTGTAAGTGTTTATATCACTTATTCTATCATTTATGTTACAGTAAATTACATTTTTTATAGGTTGTATGATAATCATATCCAGAAACAAATTCCAAAAATTACAGCAGCTTCTCTCGAAGAACGCCGACAGAAAAATTTCTCTAAGTCGTTTCAAAAATGGGTAACATAATTTTTTTATCTTTTAGAAACTCATTCAATGTATAGTTTACTATATTGATAATTATTTCACAAATTTTCAGGTGTCTCGACATGCTGATAAAATTGACAAATGGCTGTGTATATTGAGTAACCCACCTTCCAAACTTGTTAAATCTTATAATGCATATGTGGTGAATGGATTTCGATTTCACACACATGCGTATGGGGAATCAAAAAAAAACAATGAAAAGTGGAGTTATCTTGAGAGGATCTCATCCTTGAGAAAATGAAGTTGACTTTTATGGCATACTTGATGAAATAATTGAACTATGTTATCTTGGACAACATTACATAACCATGTTCAAATGTCGGTGGTTGGATACAAAGAGAGGCATGCGTGTTCATCCGACTCATGGAATCATCGATATTAAATATAAAAGTGTTCTCACAGGAAATGAACCATTCTTATTGGCTCAACAGGAACATCAAGTTTATTACGCAAAGTACTATGCTACATCAGAAGAGTTGACTGATTGGTGGAGTATAATAAAAACCAAAATTCGAGACAGTCAGTTTAGTTAAAGTGAATGTGCTTTCACTGATGTACAAAGAATTGAAGTTTTTCAAGAGAGTACTCAATATCAATCTTTTTTACAAAGAGACATGAGTATCGATGACGACACCCCACATTTAAGAGTCCGTGATGACGATGATCTTAATGATGTCACATATGAATTTGAAATGGTAAGAGATGAAGCAACAGGAACTCGAATATATATCGATGATGTTGAGGAGGAATATGAAGATGACATTGACATATATGAAGATGATGATGAAGATGAACACTGGTAGAATTCCATGGTCGTTATATACAATCATAACTAATATATATGAATATATAATAGTAATTATCAATTATTTACTAACAACATTAACATTTTTTGTTTTAGATGGACGAAGACACATTTCGTGAGTTGGCGAATGCTGACCTGCCTTTCGATGTGGATGAGTTGCTGGCAGATTACCCTCAGCCTGCAGGCGCTCCAGGGAGTATGCGGAGGGGGTGCGGCCATGCACGATTGATGATTCCTGACCCCGTCCCCGAGCGAAGTCCACGTCTTGGGTTTGATCCACGCACACGGAGGTGTAATAACCTGTGTGATAACCTGTGGATTTGACTAAGATTTCATTAATCTATTCACATAATAAATGTTTATTATTTTTACAGTTTTCTGCATATAGTAGCAAGACAGGGCAGCGCTATTTTGCGCAACTATTTCTCTCAGCCTTGGACCACATGAGAGAATATTCCCATTGATGTGCAGCAGGCCATGTTCGGCCATTGGTTGGTACGTACGTAAATAAATAATTTTTATTTTGAAAATTATTTCATTTCTAACTTAATATTTTGATTTATTTGTAGGGTTTATGGTATCCGATCGAGGATACCATGCGTGACTCCATCCATGAGGCATGGGAGGTGGAAATGCGTGATCGCTTTCGTCAGTTTTTTCACAATTTAAGAAAAGCTGCCATGAAGAAAGCAGGAGTGTCAGTTTTTGAAAAGTCATGTAGAGCACACCGACCAGAGTACATTTCATCCCATGTAAGGGATGGATTATGTGCGCACTGGTTGAGTGATGCCTTTCAGAGGAGATCATCGATGGGGAGGCGGAATCGGGGGAGATAAGAGGTGACTTATCGAGCTGGGAGTCGTACTTTCAGTACTCATAGACAGCATCTGGTACATACAGTATTTATAAATATTTTATATAACTATAAATATTAACAGTTAATTTCTTATTCTTATAGGATGTCGAGCACCCCGATATTACGGAGTACGACGTATATCAGACAATGTATAGTGATCATTCTACTGGGGAGCTCAGAGGTGATCGTCAGCGTCACATCATGGTCAGTATTATTTGTTTACAAGTTTAAAAAATAACTGCATATAATATATTCACAATTTTAATTTTAAATTACAACTACATGAGTCATATGATGCCGTAGCGTCACAGACCCGGCCTGAGAGTCAGGCCGTGTCATCAGATCAGACCACTGGCCGTCAGTTTGATGAGGCGACATGGATGCATGCCACCCAGTATGCCTTCGAGAAGGGCCATGTAGTTGGTATCATCTCTCAACTAACTCCGTTAGATTATTATGGCAGTGTTGCGATGTCGGTGTCCAGCTCGAGAGGAGCTCGTGCATCTTCTTCTGCTACAAAGTATGAGGATCAGTTGCGATCTCAGACTGCACTGATAGAGAGTCTCCGACAGGAGCAGGAGCAGATGTGTCAGCAGCAGCAGCAGCATGAGGAGGAGCATTGACGCCAGCAGCAGCTGTACGAGGAGCAGATGAGTCGGTGGCAGCAACAGCATCAGGAGCAGATGGAGTACATGCGCCAACCCACTCATGCTTTAGGGATGGAGTTTCCTCCACCAGCATCTGCAGATCCCCCTCCCCACTCCCCCTCCTTCAGATTAGAGTTTGTTTTTATGTTATAAAGTTTGTTAAATCAAAATATGAATGTTTATCTATTCGTAGTTTCTGTCTCATTGTAAAATATTAATAATATTACATTTTGAAATAATAATATTAATATGAATAATAATATTATTTATATTTTATAATATTAAATTATATATATATATTAAAATTTTATAATATTATAATTTAATTATTTTTTTTTCTAATATTAGAATTATTTTAATATTTGAATGTAAAATAATTCTATTATTTTTATATTAATTAAAATAAATTATTAATATTTTTTTATTTATGAATTATAATTCTAATATTATTATATTAATTAAATTCATTTATTAATATTCTATTATTTTTTATTTTTGAATTATAATTCTATTATTATTATATTAATTAAAATAATTTATTATTCTTATTTGTGAATTATAATTCTATTATTATATTAATTAAAATCAGTTATTAATATTTTTTTTATTTTTGAATTATAATTGGATTATTATTATATTAATTAAAATAATTTATTAATGATTAATTTTTTTTATTTTTTTATTGTATTTGCGACGGGATACTATGCCCGTCGCAAATAGTATTAATATTATATTGATTAAAATAATTTATTAATATTTTTTAATATTTTTAAAAAAATTCAAATTGCGACGGGCCCGTCACAAATACGATTTTAAAAAGTTTTCACAAATATACAGAGTAATATTTGCGACGGGAAGAATCGTCGTCGCAGATAATACCTTTAGCGACGGGCCCATGGCAAATAATTGTTGTTGTGACGCCGTTTTCAACGACGAGCTATTTGCGATGTGACCCCATCGCAAATGCCTATTAGCAACGGAATCCCGACGCAAATGACCCATTACAAATTCCATTAATTCTAGTAGTGTTCTTTCCAAATCTCATTACTCTCTTCCAAGGAGATATTCGTAAGAACACTTTATCACCCACTTCAAACTCTATGTCTTTTCTTCAGTTGTCGGAATAACTTTTTTGTCAACTCTGAGCTGTTCTTATGTGTTGTTGAATAGATTAGATCTTTTCTACCATCTCATCAATGAGATCAAGTCTTAATAGCTTTCTATCCACAACTTCATCCCAGCAAGTCGGAGTCCTGCATTTCTTTCCATAGAGAGCTTCATAAGATCCATTTGAACACTGGAGTGAAAGCTATTATTATAAGAAAATTCTACCAAAGGTAGGTGTTGATCCCAACCACCTTTGAAATCCATATATCAAGGTCTCAACATATCTTCTAGAGTTTGAATTGTCCACTCAGACTGACCGTCTATCTGAGGATTATAAGCTATTCTGAAACACAACTCTGTATCCAAAGTAAGATGAAGACTTCGCTAGAACTTCGAGGTAAATCTCGGATCCAGATCAGATATAATGGAAAATGGTACTCCATGCAATCTTACCACTTCCTTTACATATATCCTGGCAAGATGATCTAGAGACAAATCCTCTTTAATAGCAATGAAGTGTGAAGACTTTGTAAGAAGATCAGCTATGACCCAGATAGCATTATTTCCTTTGGATGTTTTAGGAAGTTCGGTGACAAAGTCCATAGTGATGTTTTCCAATTTCCATTTGGGTATGGGTAATGGTTGTAACATCCCCTTAGACTTCTGTCTCTCAGCTTTAACTTGCTGACAAACCATGCATCGAGAGACATATTCAGCAATATCTCTTTTCATTCCATCCTACCAGAAGTACTCTTTTAGGTCCCTATACATCTTTGTGCTTCCAGGATGAATAGAGAATGAAGAACTATGAGCCTCATCCAGCAACTCCTTCTTTAATTATGGGATGGGAGGAACAAAAACCCGATTCCTGAACATTAATATCCCATCATAATCAGGGTTGAATTCAGGAACATTTATCACCTTCTTTTATAACTCTACATCTTCTTTCTATGCCTCATTAATCTTCACATGTATAGATGGTTGAACATTAATTTGAGAACGATATGATTTTCCCCTTCCATTATAATTCCAAGATCCATCCATTGTAAATCCATAAATATTGGGTCTTTTGTGATCCTCATCATGGAAAAACTGGCATGGTCTTGTTGACTTAATGTGTCTGCCACCTTGTTTGCTTTCCCAGGGTGGTAATGAATTGATCAGTCGTAATCCTTAATCAGCTCCAACCATCTTCTTTGGCGCATATTCAGCTCCTTTTGTGCGAAAATATACATTAAAATTTTATGATCAGTATAAATTTCACACCTTTCTCTATAAAGATAATTCCATCAAATCTTTAATGCAAAGATTACCGTAGCTTACTCCAAATCATGAGTTGGTTAATTTTTCTCATGGATTTTCAACTGTCATGAGGCATAACCTATCACCATATCATTTTTCATAAGAACACACCCCAACCCCTTGTTGGATGCATCACTATAGATAACAAACCTTCTCCACTACAAGGCAGTGTGAGCACAAGTGCACTGGATAACCTTCTTTTCAACTCCTTGAAATTCTTTTCACCTTCCTCCATCCAAACAAACTTAACTCCTTTTCGAGTCAACCTGGTGAGTGGATTAGATAATCGTGAAAAATCTTTCACAAAATGTCGATAATAAAATAGGCAAACCACGAAAACTTCGGATCTCGGTTACTATTGTTGGTCTCGACCATCTTACGATAACCTCTATTTTTGCTGGATGCACAGATATCCCATATTTTGAGATTATGTGACCCAAAAATGAAACCTTTTGAAGCCAAAATTCACACTTGGTAAATTTCGTAGAATGTTTCTCCTTTCTCAGGGTCTTCAATATAATTCTCAAGTGATCTTCATGTTCATCATTTCTCTTTAAATATAAAATAATATCATCTATAAAGACTACCACAAAATGATCAAGATAGTCTCTAAAGACACTCTTCATCAGATCCATGAAGATAGAAGGGGAATTAGTAAGACCAAATGGCATCACTATAAATTCATAGTGTCCATACCTTTTACGGAAATCCATCTTTGGTATATCCTCCCTTTTGACCCCTAATTAATGATATCGTGAATGAAGATCAATATTGGAAATGTATTGAGCTCCGCGTAGTTGGTCAAATAAGTCATCAATGCATGGGAGAGGATATTTTTTATTGATAGTGATCTTGTTAAGTTCTCGATAATCAATGCCTGTCTCATTGATCCATCATTCTTCTTAGCAAACAGAAAAGGTTCTCCCCAAGGTGATGCACTAGGGCACATGAATCCCTTATCATGATTCTCTTAAAGTTGCTTCTTCAATTCCCGCAACTCAATTGGGGCCATTCTATAAGGTGTATTTGAAATAGGTAAAGCATCGAGTATGAGCTCTATTGAAAACTCAACTTCACAATTTGGTGGAAGACCCGGTAATTCATATGGAAAGACATCATCAAACTCCCGTACAATGGGAATATTATTAGTCATGAGTTTCTCTCTACCCATTTTAGATAAATAAAATTCATTTACTAGAATCAAGAACCATAATATGGAAGAAATTTCCACTGGAAGTTTATGTGCATCCTTGCATCGATAGACGATCATAAATTGATCTAAAATGTGAAATTTGACTTCCCTTCTTTGGAAACTGATATGACCTCCATATAAAGAAATCCAATCCATGCCAAGAATCACATCAAATTCCACTATTAGAAGGATCACAAGATTTGCAGGAAGCACTTTCCCACAATCTTCAATAGGAGAATAATTATAAAATTTTGATGTGACTGTTGTGCCATTAGGAGTTGTCACAGCTAACTCAACATCTAATTGTTGAGGTAATACGATGATACCCTTAGAAAATTCTTCAGAAATAAAAGAGTGGGTGGATCCAGAATCAAATAAAAAATTTTCTATGATAGATTGTATGGTATGTGTACCTTTCCCCACTTTGTTATTGTACTCCACATCGCTGATAGAAATTGCATGTGACTTTCGTTTGTCTTTAGCCTTAAGAGTTTTTTTACATCGATCATCATCAACAACCCTTGGATTAGGGCATTGATTGGCATAATTCCCCATTTCCTTGCACTTGTATCATTAAAGTGTTGGAGGTGCACTCTCTGTAGCCATTTCTTTGTTCGCACCACTAGACATATTCTTCCCATCATTACAACATTCAAATGCCCGATGACCTTCTTTTCCACATTTGAAACATTTACTTGTCCCTTTAAGACAACTCCCTCCATTTTTCTTTCCAAAATTTAAGCATAATGGAAAACTCAACTTTTTTTTTCAGTGTGCTCATTAGATTTACCTTTGAATTCCATTTTCCTCTTCTTATCAAATGCATATGACTGATGGGTTACTCCAATCTCCATCTCAACCTTGAGAGCACATCGAACGATTTCTTCATAGCTATTGAATTCCCTTATGGCTAACGCCCTTCGAAGACTTGGTTTTAAGCCACTAAATAATCGATCGATCTTACTCTCATGTTGGATAAAAATACCAGAAGCGTAACTTGCATGTATTATAAAATTTTCTTCATAGGTACCAACTGATTCATCATCCTTTTTCTTTAGTTCATGAAACTCCTTCTACATCTTTGTTCAAATAATACAAGGGAAGTACTTATTGAAAAATAAGTTCTTGAACTCATCCCATTCCATGGAATCAATTTCATCTCTTTGCCTCATATTCTTGATAAGATTCCACCATTGATCAGAATCTCCTTCCAAACGATACACTGCTAAGATGACTTCATCATGTTAAAAAAATTGAAGAACTGAAAATATCTTTTCAGTGGAACTGATCCATTTTTCAGCCACTAATGGATCAGAAGACCCACTGAATGAAGGTGGACGCTGACTCATGAAGGATTCAACAGAATATTTCTCATTCCTTTGCTCATTTGGATGTCTGGTATGATTCATAGCTTGATAATGTTGTGTGAACATGGCTACAAGATTCTGCATTCCAGCTCCCATAACGTTTGGTTGCTCAGGGGGACAATCATTGCATTGCCCGTCGCATTCCGCATTAACACGGTTCTTTCGGGTTCCATCCATTGACCAATACCAAGAAGAGTAGTGTGAGCAACACTAATTATAATACGAAAACCACATAATCAAGAATAAAATTTTACACATAAGGTCTTATCATAGGTTATTCATGGCCATTTCTAAAACACTAAGATTGTTTTTGTGCTTAGACTTATCCTTAGGATTCTTACTAAGGCTTTCACATCTTAGTTTCCAAAGGTTGACAATACCTTTCCTCTAATACCAACTATAATGACCCATACTTTACATAAATTTTTAATATTTCAAAATTGATGTACACTTATTACAACATATAACAAAATGATGAAAGGACCGTATAGGTATAGTGTCTTTAGAAACTGGGAAACATAGACAACTAGTTCATAAAGAATCTATATTGTCTCCAATTTATTTCATCATATCTAGAGTCCCTTTTGGAATATCATACTTAATAACCTTCTTCCTCTCCTGGGGAAATAAAACATACAAATGGTGAGCTCAAATTCGCAGTAAGGGTAAACAAAAGAAAAACAAATCACATCATATTCATAAGAACATAACATTTTGGAAATCTTAACGTGCAAAAGAAATCATATTTTCATAACATGGGATAAATCATAGTAGTGAAATCTAATACCAATAATCATAACATAAAACATGAAACTTTGTGGCATACACACATAATCATAGAGAATCATTTCTTAGTAGTCAGGAGTCATTACCAAGACTATCTTAGCAGACAAAGTCCATTTCTGAACCGAGTTCACTCCTCATTTTAGTCCTATTTAACTGAACTGGATTAACCTACCATTGTAGACATGACTATATCGTGAGATATAAATATTTACCCAATGAATTTTAGGGAGATATAGGTCCCATCCATCTCAAAATGATACCATTCTTATGTGTGCCACAAAATCAAAAATCATACATCATTGCATAACCCATGTAATAAAAATGGGATTCTTAAACATCGTGAAATCATAAAAAAATTCATATAAGATAAAGGAATTCATAAAAATAATTCCATAACAACATAATCAAATAAATTTAATAATAGGGATAGAAATAGAACACTATATAATCTTAGATGGAAAATAATTTTGATAAAACACTTGAACTCCATTTGTGAGGAAAATATCCTTTCTATTTAAAAAACATTTTTCCTTTCTTAACATGTCATACAATTTTAAACTAAAATAAGTTGATTAAAAATAAACTTGAAAACATGTAAAGGAATATTCATTGAAATAATTTTTTAAAAATACATTCATGCCGTATAAGTTTAAAAAAACATTCATCTCGTACTTATGTCGGAGAAGTCAAAAAGTACCTCGTATGAAAAATGACAAAAAAATTATTTCATATCTTTTACTAAAAACTCAACAAAGGGTAAAATTGGATTTAAACAATTGTATGAGGATATAAATAATATTCTATATTGAGGGAACATGGATGTGGATGATAAATATTCCCCAGTAAATTCTGAAGTATAAACAATCTCGGATAAAAATTGAGATTGCGAGATTGTCCCTTACCTTAGGTCTGATTTTCTTCGTAAGTGTCCAATCATCCTGTATAATGATTTAAATAATGTTATTGATTTATTCCAGAATCATACTTATTTTTATGATATCATATATGGTTATATTCTTAGCTTCTTATTAGTAATATTTCATTACTAGTTGTTATTCTGGTGTTTATTACTTTTTGTTCTTATACGTGTTTTGTCAAATAAATTCTAATTATTCTTTTTAGGTTATAGATAACTCATTTCCAGAATGGTATTAGTGTAATATATATCATATTCATTCATTCAATTCATTTATATAATCATTATCTAAGGAAGATCATGTAGAACTTGTCGCATCACATCGTGGAGATGGTATTCCGTACATACGCACGAGCGATGATATCGTTTCCATGATCGTGGAATTGTATTGGAGTGTATGTGTACTATTTCAGAATCAATATCACTTTATAATAATCATATGTAGTTATTCTTTACACCATTATACCCATCCAAGTAATGTGGTGGTTGAAAATAGTTTACACCACGGCGTGGAGACGGTATTCCGTACATACGCACGTGCGGTGATTTCATTTTCTGTAGGATGGAGAGATTGTGAAATAGGGTTGTTTCATAATTATATTAATATATCAGTATATTAGTGATACTGATGTTATTACTTCATAATTAAACAACTAATTATGAAGAAGTGGAAGAAGAAATAAAGTTGAAAGAATCGGTAATGGACATTACCTCTTCTTTGAAACGGCTCTTTGAGACCTACTTTTAGGGCACTAAAATTGGTCTTTTAAGAAGAACAGGACCTCTATGTTGTTTCTTGGGAAGTGGAGAAGAGACATTGGCAGGTGTTGGCCGATATTGAAGGCTCAAAGTGGTGTGAGGAAGAGAGGGAGGAGGTGCCTTTTTATAAGGGAGGAGAGGGGCACCTTAGGAAAAACTAAAAATATTATTTTATTATAAAGTCATCTTCGGTTTTTAATAGATCAAAATTTATTTATTTAGAATATAAGGTGGGTATGGGTCGAAATCCTCTCTTCCAATATAATTTATACATGTTTAGGTTTCTATTTTAACCTTATCATTTAGATTTAACTTTAAGTTAGATAATTTAACTTTTACAGTGTCTTCTTGTTTTCATACACTATATGTTTAATAAACATATTATAACAATCCAAACGAACCCAAGTTGTTTATTATTAATATATATAACCTTATCTAGGTCATTTGTCCTATCCATAGATTTTTTGGAATAGAATATCAATTAATAATATTATATTTGTTTTAAAAAATATTTTATGTCAATTTTGACACTATTTGGTAATTGATTTTTGTGAAAATCATAAAAAAATATAAGTTTTAACAAAGTTAATTAAATCAGTAATAATATGTAATATTAACCTATAAAATTATTTGAATTCATAAAATGTCTCAAATTACATTTATTTTGGTATTTATAACATCAATTATGTCAATATTTCATTAATAAGATAATTACTGCATCATCATTGTGTCATACATAAATTAAATTATTTAATGTCTAAAAATTAAAAATAAAATACTATTATGTAGGAAAGCTTTTTAAATTTCTAAATAATATTTATAGTCGAATTTATCTTATGTATAACCCTATATTAAAAATGATTTATTTATTAAACTTTGATTTTAACTATTTTAACCCTTCTTTAAATAAATTAATAATAAATGTCATAATCTAATCCATGTGGTCCTAAATGGTCATATTTTATTCCTAAGGTTGTTTTTGGTCGATTTACACTTATACAATAGAATTAAGACATGTGTTAGGGTAATAATAATTTTATTTTTACCCTTAATTACCCTATTTACATTTAACCGTGGTAAAAAAAGTAAAAAGTTACTATTCACCAAAAATTCTTTTCATCTCATTGAAACAGATTTTAGACTTTGATATTAACCATGTCTCTTGGATTTTTGAAATTCCACTCACAGAAGCGGTAAAATTATGTTTTATGTAAATTTGCAAATTCTCTTAGGAGGTGGGTAAAAGACTGTGAATAGTTCAATAAAATTTTTATATATCTAAAATTATTATAAAATGACTCCAATGAATTAATTTTAAAATATAAAGGTTTTATGTATCAATTTTTACCTAAGATAAATTCAAATAAAATAAATAACGATTTAAATAAAAAGTCGGTTTTTAAATAGTAACCCTGTGTTTTCACTATTAATCCAAAATTGAAAGTTTTCAGAAAAATGCCAAAATTTCACCCTAGGATAATTTTGATATTCCGAATCTAAAAATTATGTCCATTTTGATAGATGAAATTTTAAAAAATACAAACATTGGGTATTACTATTCATAACGGCTAGTTTTAATAATATTTTAATAGCATATCGTTGTTTAGTGAAACTCGGTATTACGTACGACGCAAGCTATCGTGGAAGGTCGTGATTGCGTGTAAAGCAAGAAAAGATAGTGTTGTGTGTAGTGAAATATTCTTTTGATGATTTATATAACATAAAAACAAAATATTTCTCATAAAATCCTCGGTTGTTACAGTGATGCTCTTCAATGGACTACTTTGTTTAGATGTCACATAGATTTTTAAATAATTACCAGTAATCATAAAGGGTTTTTTCAGATTATTATCTAATGGAATAGATCTCCTTTATGATGGTTATACTTCTTTATGAGGGGAAGAATCATTACATGAATCATCTCACTAAGTCATTCCATCAATCAAAGCCTCCTGGTTTTATGGCATAAAAACATTCATTGAATTCTCCTTCCATTGAAAACATGAATTTCTTGCACATTACTTATTCCTCATCCACTCTATGGGGTCTAAAAGATGAGTATTCATGTGTTAACTCTTTAATATGTTTGTTGGTATCTTCACCTTCTAAGACATGAAACATTGAGGGAAAATTAATCATATTTGTTTTCATCTAAAAATAATTTTATAATACTGGAATGACATGTTTGTTATTTTGATTATGAAATCTTGGGGAATAATGGTCTTTAAGGGTTTGATTTTGATTTCCATCCATGATAACAGGCTTGGAGTGAACATTTGAGGTTTTAATCACATTTTAAGTGATATTTTCTCAAATTCATATTGTAAATTGAGGTTTATGAGCCTATATAACAAGATTATTTCAATTTCATGATTAAAGGGGAATGATTCAGTGTTTAAGGTTGTAGTCATGACACATTGAAAATAAATTATTAAAAGAGAAAATAAATAGAGAAAATAAAATTTTTTCACTACCTCCCCAACAATGAAACCATGTTTTGACACATGCATATCATTGGGTGTATTAAAAAAAATTATTACCTAAGTTAAAATGTTTTAATTTTAGTAACTATGGTTGTCTCCAGAGAGGAGTCACCAATAGTTATAATTGTAACTTAAATTAATGTTAGAATAAGAGGATGTTTTTGAAATTTTTTGAGTTAAAAAATAAATAATGATATTAATAATAAAGAACTAACCCTAATGGATGAATAAAGTGATAGGGTTAGGGAATTATCACCTTTTTCAATGTTCACATTGTCCTGAATATCATATTCTATCTCTTCCTATAGAATGAAAAATAAAGAATCCCCTATCGAATTATCAATTACCCTTTGATATATAATGAAATTGAACTCACTATTATGTGAATGAAAATTCATAAAAAATTCATAAAAAATTAAGGCAAGACCCAATGGGGTATTTTTTATCATTAAAAATTATGAAAAAGTTCAAAAGTTCTAGACATTTTCCATCGATCACCGGTCACACACAACTGAACACAATCTGCTCGATCAAGACAAATTACACTAGGCAGGGGGAGATAAACCATCTGCATCCAAAGCTGTAGACAATGAATACAAAAAAAACCATAACACAGTCGCATTAAGAGAAATAGGAAACCCTGAAAATATAAATCATTTTAAAGAAAAATAGGGTTTTTTATATTTTAGCAAAAAACTCTGACCTTACAGGAGTGAGACTCCCCCTTCCCTGATCAGTAAAAGGATTTACACATCCATTTATAGGTTAATAGAGATGAATGTGGAAGAATATAGAATAATGAAACAAAGAAAAAGAGAAAAGATAACATATCATGAAATTCAAAAAAATCAATCTTTCAAAACATCCCTCATGGACCTTCTTCAAATCCAATAAATGGATGTGGACACTCATATTAATAGGGTTGAGAGGTAGGAATATTTCTCTCTAGAATAATTTCACCGAGAGTTTGAATGTTTTTTTCATATTAAATGGACGAATATCAGGAACTTGTATTCATGAATGATTTTACCCCCAATCATTTTCATGATGACACAAAATATAAAAGAATTTAGACTATTTTGATAACTTTTATGCTCAAATAAATAATGAGTTTGTTTCTTCCAAGGATACTCTTGAAGTTCCACTTTTTTGATGCATTGAAAGGAAGCCGTAATGTCATAATTATTTCATTAGACATAATGTGTATATGAGGCATGAAGTTATATTTCTATTCTAGTTGGAATAATATCATTTATAATTATTTATGTTGTTATATTCATCAATCACTGAGGGGGGTAAATTCATTCAGCCAGAAAACGTTTTCAGCCTGATTAATTTTTTGGGCCATTGTGTATTGAATTGGATATTGGTCCTAAAGAAAAATATGTATCCAACTGTTGGTCAGAGTGGACACTCAAGAGGGGGGTGAATTGAGTTCCAATTAAAATTTCTGTTTAAAATACTTTACTAAAATCCCCCAATTTAACATACTAATAGAATTGTAGTGAATTTGAACTAAAGGAAACTTTCAGTTAGGCTGTCAAGGGATTGATTAATTCCCAGTTAATCTAATCAGAAGATCAGATTAGCTTTGGAAACTAACCTAATGATTTACAAATAATGAAAACACTTGCTAATTCAATTATCAGAGTAACTTTGAAAAACCACTTAAATTTTAAATCACTTAGCAGCGGAATAAAAAGGTTTTAGATAAAACTAAACAAATAACAGCTGATATAACCAAGAGGTTCAGTCTCAAGATGAGACATAGTCCTCTCAAAAATTTATATAAATTTGATCCACACCCTGGATCGGGGTTCACAATAGTTTACAACTGTCCAGGTCAAAGACCTCTACCACAGTTCTACATGGGAAACAAGAAAAATAGAAAATACAGCTGTCCAGGTCACACACAACCTCTACCACTATCCACAGTGGGAAATAGAAGATGTAATGAGTCTGAATGAGGATTTACCAATCCTCCAGTTAAGGTTTAAGAGATATCGTGTGTGTAAATTAAAACTGATGACACACACTGCTCGTAATGTAAATAATAAATCACTGAGCAAGATAAAGAGTTTAGAATGGCTCTAGTGATTACAGTGTAGCTCTGTACTCTTTCGGATAGATCAGAAAGGGTTCTGAGTCCTCTTCTGGTTTTTTTCTGCAAAACAGAGTGTCGTCTGCTTGACATCCAGGTTCAGAGACAGTGAAAATGTAGTTGATGAAGTTCTTCAAAATCCTCGTGAATGTACAGAGCTCTTCTTCAGTAAGCGTGAGTGTGTATGAGAATCTGTGTCTTCGTTGTTGTGCATGTATATCTGTATGATATCTTCTTGTGTATGTCACTTGTATATCCCTTCTGTATTTCCCTTGTATCTCTTGCAGAAACTGGGACTTCTTATATTTATGGCATGAGCTCCGGAAAAAGAAATGATTTCTTTTCATAGGTACGAGGTACGGTTCCCTGACATCCATCAACCATCAGTAAATAAATGAAAGAGCATTCAAATATACCTAATATGACCGTTGGTTAGATTAAACAAAGATAAAGAAATTAAGGCAGCGTCAGATTCTCTGGGATGGTAGATTTGGATATCAGTAGCCTTGTGTCACGGTAGGTCTTTGTATCGGTAACCTCTTGTATCTGTAACTTCATGTGTAACTGTAGCCTTTCTATTAGTAGAATTCATGTCTGTCAGTAAACTTGATCGGTAGCGGTAGACTTAATGTACCGGTTACATTTCATTTAACTGTAGCCTTCATGTATAGGTATCTTCCTTGGTGTATCGATAGACTTCCTTCGGTAACCTGTCTGTAAAGTTAGGCTTGAATAACGGTGACTTGTCTGTATCGGTGACCTTCACGTATCGGTATACTTTTTGTACCGATGGACATGATGTATCGGTGACCTTAGACAAAACGGTGGACATTAAAAATCCGTAGCTTTGTTCTGTAATGGGGACCACTTGTCTATTTAAGCATTCTATTGGCAGAATGGGTTAAGTTAGAATATATATCCATCTAGTAACCAAATTATCTGAAGAGAATATAAATATTATCATATATGAATATGTGGATGGTGTAAAAAAATTCTGAAATAAGTAATTAATCATTAATCAATATAGGTATTATCAAACTATAATTGAGCATACTTGGGATTATCAAAATATGAGTTAAACTAATTTTCCCATAGGCTTCAACAATCTCCCCCTTTTGGATACTCACAAATTATGCCAAAGTATTAAGAAAAATAAAATTGTGTCAGAGGAAAAATTTCCTAAAAAAAACTTTAAAACAAAGTCCTCGTTTTTATCCCCCTTTCAATTGCACTCCTAGTTCTCATTAGTTTCATTTTCTCCCTCTTTGTGATTAACAAAATGTAGGGTAGAATTAGATAAATTTAGAGACTAAAAGAGAACATATTACAAGGAAACAAAAACATTGTAAAGTGGAGAATGTAAAAGTAAATTTACATTATGTCACAAAAGGTACAAACTAATAAAGTCAGTATTACAAAAATACAAGTGAATCCTATCAAAAACATCCAGAATCACTCAATCTTCCTCTTGAACAAGAGTATTTACCTTATGACCAGAAGAGGGTGCAAGTTCAGATTAAGTAGATGGATTGGGAATAGCTGAAAGAACAACTGGAGGGTCAGCCTCTGAAACTGTACCAGATCTGAAATCTGTGCTTCTCTGTGGGATCATATTTGTCAATATTTGAATATCCTGAATTGGAGTCAACAGAGGTGTACTCCCAGAGGCAATGGCAGGAAGAGCAGGAGGTACAACCACAGTTCTGGAATCCACATGCTTGAATGGTGGAAACAGGTTCCTGAAATCCATAATAATACTACCTCCTCTCTCCATTGCTGACACAAAATCATCTCGATTTTCAATGAATTTATCCAAGGCAGGAGTAAGCTCCCTAAGCTTCCTAACCTGTTCTCTGAAATCTTGAGTCACTGGAGGCAACATCATATTCTCTATCAAGAGCTTTAAATGGTTTTTCATTTTATGCTTGGTATAGACCTTCTCAAATTAAGCATCCACCTTATTCTTAATGGCCTCTTGAGAAGCAGTACATGCCCGTAGGTGATCACGAAAAAAAACTTCTAACTTCCCTAGTGGTAGCAAGGATCTGAGTATCCGAGGTGCCACTGGTACTGGCCTAAGCCAACTCTTCCTAAATCACAGTTCTGATCTATTCAATGTTCACAGTGGAGCTGGATGAGGGAAGGGGTTTTACCGAGAAAGCTACTGTCTCTTTGAAAGACGGTGTCAAATTACTAACCACCTTCTGAACAAGTGCATCTCGACTGTTCAAATTTTCTTTGACTGATGTCTTAAAAGCCTCAAATACTTCCACAAACTGCTTGACTACTTCTTTGATGGATCTGATATCAGTCTTCATTTGGGTTTGAGAACTGTTCATGGCAGTCAATGAAGCAATTTATTGTCATAGAGAAACCAAAGCTCCTTTCCAACTCTCAATTTGAGTATGGCATACTTTAACTTCATCCATCATTTCCTTCACTGGACTAGACACAACACATCCCAGAGATAGCTCCAGGGATTTCTCCACACTCCTCATTTCATCAACCAGGCTTTTCTTCAAATCTTCCACTGATTCTCTTAGTGCTTCTTTCATTTCAGCCTTTAATGGATCAAGGTCCTCCTTGGTTGCCAAATTTTCAGCCACAACAGGTAGCATAACTGAATCCCTTTGGGACTAGTCTTCCTCATCATAATCTCCATAATTGAGTCCACGTACCATATATCCTGGATCCGATGACCAACCTTCACTGTCATACAACACAGAATCTGAACCAAGATGCTTCCCCTCACTTAGAGCATTCTACTGAGAAATCTTTTTTAACTGTTCTGCTCAAGGTAACTCTACCACCTCCTCTGAAACTTTAGCAGATGAAACCAAAATTTTCTCTGATAGTTTAACAGTAGAGTTAGTCCTATCCTTTTCTATTTCATCAATGATTCTCTCATCAATGGATGTAAGTTCCATTTATTCTACCTGAACAGGCACAATCTTGTCTGTATTATCCATCAGAGCGCTCAAACTGAGCTCTTATTCTTCATTTCCCTCATCATCATCTTCAATAGCAGCCTCCTTTTCTCCATGAAAAAAAAATGATCGGATTGGGTTGCCTCATCCTCTTTAGAGGTGTCCTTTACAACATCCTGATATGCTTCTTCTTCTTCTTCTTCTTCAGTAGACTCAGTATCACTGTCCTTCAAAACAGTTTCTCTCCTTGGAAGTTCTTTTGGAGGTCTATCTGCTCCATAGGAAATATTTTGATGCATAGGACTAGGAGGTAAATCTTGGTCTCCTCCTTCCTCAACTGACGTTTCTTCCTCCTCAGTTTCAGCCTCATTATCATTGTAGACCAGTTCTGGATCATCTGGTCCAAGACCAGGATCCCTCACATACTTTTGTCTAGAAGGATGGTCCATAAGAGTGTACTTGTCATAGACTTTACATTCATCATTAACCCATGATTTCTTCCAAGGGTTCCAGCTAACATTCATATACTTACAAACAGTCCTTGTGCTGAAAAAATAATCCTTAACCACAACAGTTTCATCCTAAGGTCCAGCTACCTCCTTTGCCTTCAACAGAATATAAATAAACTTAGAAAAGAATAGTGCATTGGACTTAGACTTCGGTCTAGTCATATCCTCAATCTAAATCATTAGCAATCTTCACAAATTCACTTTTACTCCATGATATAACAAATATAACAAACAAATATCCTGAAATCTGAGGGTAGAAAAATCAACTCTCCTTGGACTAATCACATGCTGAATGAACTTAAAAAGTAGTTTATCCCTTTCTGACATCTCTGTAGCAATGACCTTTCTAGGAGTTCCATTTCCTATCAATAATAACAATGCATCCTCATATTTGAAAAAGTCACTTCTTGTAGGTATGAATTTTGAATAAAATCCAAAATCACCTCTATGAGGAACTCTAAGGTTCTCAGCCCATTAAACAAGTGAAAACGAAAACTTTTGACCATTCACAAAGAAAATAATCATTTTCTCCTCTTCTGAAGTCTCAAAACAGACAAACTCAAAGAACTCCTTTACCAGTACTTGATAATACAGTCCATTATTGTTCATGAATAATTCTAGCCATCCTTGATCTTGTAAAATCTTCATAATCAAGGACTTACTTTCCAATAGCCATTCCGCACATAACTCCTTTTCCACTACAATTTCTCACTTCGATAAATGAGGATTCACAGGATTCCTTTGAAAAACACCTCTACTGCTTCCACTGGAACCATCATTGGTTAATTTCTGCTTCTTAGCTTGCGGCACATCACTCCCTTCAACTACTGAGGGTCACTTCACATGGGCCATTTTAGATTCTGAGGCTTATGGTTTTTGCGAGCTTGAGAGGATTAGGTAGGAGTGATTCGAATAGACGGGTTCACGGTGATTGATTGATGTCTAGAGTCGGGTTTAAAATCATTTAGGATTCACATACAAAATAAATCTCATATTAAAAACAGTTTTAAGTCTCGGCCCTAATACAAAATTTTAAAACAGCACGTGAGATGTACCTGTGAGGTGTCCTTAAATAGTGAGGTCTATCCTAGTGGTGAGGTTTATCTAAAGGTGAGGTTTATCCTAATGGTGAGGATTATCCTAACGGTGAGGTTTATCCAAATGGTGAGGTTTATCCTAATGGTTTTAAGAGTAAGTTATCATTCCTAATTCGTGTATAATGAAACTTAAGATTTCGGAACATAATGGCTTAGTGAAAATATCAGCTAATTGGAGTTTAGTGCCTATAAATTCAATAGTTATATCACCTCATTGATAATGATCTCTTAGAAAGTGGTGTCTAACATCAATGTGTTTGGTTCTTGAGTGATACACAGGGTTCTTTGAGATGTTGATCGCACTAGTGTTATCGCAGTTAATTGAAACATGTTTAAAATCAAATCCATAGTCCAATAAAGTGTGTTTCATCCATAGAATCTGTGCACAACAACTACGAGAAACTATATACTCTGCTTCAACAGTAGATAATGCATCCGAGTTCTGTTTCTTCTACACCATGATACTAGGGACCTTCCAAGTAAATGACATGTTTGAGATGTGCTCTTTCTATTTAACTTTCATCCAGCAAAGTCTGCATCTGAATAACTTATTAAATCAAATGATTGTCCTTTTGGGTAAAATAGTCCCAAATTAGCAGTATATTTAATATATTTCAAATTCCTTTCAACATCATGTAAGTGTGTCTCTTTAGGGATATATTAAAATCTAGCACACATACATACACTAAAAATAATATCAGGTCGACTAGGAAAAAGATAAAGTAAACTCCCAATCATACCTCTATAATTAGTTTGATCTACTGGTTTCCCAGTTTCATCAATATCTAATTTACAGGTGGTACTCAAAGGTGTATAACTCCCCTTAATACTATCCAAACCAAAATGTTTTAAAAAATTCTTAGTATATTTACTTTGATTTAAAATTATACCATATTTAGTTTGAAAGATTTTAAATCCATGAATGTTCTTAAGCTCTCCCATTATGCTCATTTCAAACTCATTTTGCATAACCTTTGAAAATTCAGTACATAGAGAATTTATAGAAGATCCAAAAATAATATCATGATCATATATCTATACTACTAAAACATCTTTTGAAATATTTATATAAAAAGAGTTAGATCAACAATTCCTTTTGTAAATCCTTTTGAAATAAGAAAATTTGTAAGTCCTTCGTACCATGCTCTTGGGGCTTGTTTTAAACCATATAAAGCTTTAGAAAGTTTAAAAACATGATTTTGAAACTGAGGATTTGAGAAGCCAGGTGGTTGTTCTACAAAAACATCTTCAACAATAAATCCATCTAGAAAAGAACTTTTCACATCCATTTGATATAACATGAAATTCAGATGTTATGCAAAGGAACGTAAGATCCTAATTTCCTCTAATCTAGCTACAGGTGAAAAGGTTTCCTCATAGTCAATTCCTTATTCTTGATTGTAACCTTGTGAAACTAGTATAACTTTGTTTCTAATGATGTTTCCAAATTCATCAACATTTTTTATAAAAAACCACTTTGTGCCTATGGTTAAAGTGTCTTTAGGTCTTTCTATGAATTCCCAGATGTTATTTCTTTCAAATTGATTATTTATTCTTGCCTAGCCATTACCCAAAATTCATCATTGGTAGCATCATTGATATTTTTTGGTTCTAACTGTGAAAGAAAAGCTTGATGTTCAACCTGATGTCTTATAAAAGCTATAGTCTATGTTCCTCATTCTATATTACCTACAACAACATCTAAAGGATGGTTCATTAGAGTCCTAGTTGGTTTCGAAAAGGTAGGGATAGATATTTCAGGTTCATCAACAGGTTGGGAATCTACAGAAGTAAGTTTTGGAAAATTTCCAGAACTGGATGTTTTAACTACAGTTACACTATCTTTATCATTAAGGTTCAAAATATAGAGATCGTCTTCAAGATTTTCAAGAGAGGTCTTCGGTTCATGTAGATCAGTTTCATAAAATTTTATTTGAACAGATTCCTCCAAACATTTGGTTATATTATTGAAAACTCTATAGGTTTTACTAGAAATAGAGTAACCTAGGAAAAGTCCTTCATCACTCTTGGATGCAAACTTGTCAAGATTATCTTTGGTATTAAGAATAAAGTCTTTGTAACCAAAAACTCTAAAGTAGCTAACCTAAGGAATCCTATAGTTACACAACTCATAAGGGGTCTTCTTAAGAACAGGTTTGATCAAGACTCTATTGATAATATAACAAGCTGTATTGACAGCTTCAGCCCGAAAATAAATAGGTAGGTTATACTCATTGATCATGGTTCTGGCAATTTCTTGAAGGGTTATATTCCTCCTTTATACTACACCATTTTGCTGAGGTGTCCTAGGGGAAGAGAAATTGTGACTATAGCTATTGTGTGAGCAGTAGGATTCAAACTCATGATTTTTAAACTCACAGCCATGATCACTTCTCAATTTTTTAATCTTAAGTCCATTAAGGTTCTCTACAGACATGAAATATTTAAAAAAGTAAGAACAATCTTCACTTTTGTGAGCTAGAAAATATACCCATGTATACCTAGAATAGTCATCTACTAGAACATAGACATAGTGCTTCCCATTTAAACTAGAAACACTAGTGGGTCCAAAAAAATCCATGTGAACCAACTCTAGAGGTTGAGAAGTTGACACATCTTTCTTTTATTTAAAAGAAACATTATGTTTCTTTCTCTTTTGACACGGATTACAATCCTTATCTGGTGGGAATTCAAATTTTGGTAGGTCTCTAACTAAGTTCTTCCTAGTATGTTTTCTAAGTGAATGTACATTGCAGTGTCCTAATCTTCTATGCCAAAGCCAAGACTCTTTATGAAAAGCATTTAAAAAATGAATATTTTTCATAGCTAACGAATTTAATTCAACAGCATAGAAATTTTCATTTTAGAAGGAAGAAAATACTAAAGCATTTCTAGAATTAGAAACATTGCAAGAATCATTTTCAAATTTAACATTAAAGATATCATCACATAACTGAGAAATACTTAGTAAATTATACTTAAGTCCATCAGAAAATAGATCTTTTGAAATTAATTATGAGTCAGTGTTACCAATCTGGCCTAACCTGATGATTTTCCCTTTAGAATTATCAACAAAGGTGACAAAACCTCCATCAACTCTGACTAAAATTTTAAAGCATGAAAAATATCCTTACATATGTCTTGATCATCCACTGTCCAAGTACCAAGTCTTTCTACAAGATCTCTTTAAGCAGGTTCCCAACAAAAATGATTTAGTTAGGAAATGATTTTGGTACCCATATTTTCTTGGGTCTAGACAGGTTAGCCAATAAAACATTAGGTAACCAAATTTTTCTTATGGGTCTCATAATATTTGCAGGATCGACAGATTTATACAGATAAAAATTATTAGATCTGTAACTATGAATATAACTAGTTGAAGCATATGAACTTCCAGAACTAGAACTATCTACATTCTATCTAGATTTAGGAATTAATCTAGTTTTGGTAATTTTTCTTTGTCCAGTTTGTTATCCTATACCAGTAGTATATCTAGGTGCAATCTGCATTCCTAGAATTTGAGTAAGAGCATATTTTCCATTTGTGAACATTTCTAAATCCTTCCTAAGTTTCTTATTTGACAATTTCAGTTTAGTGTTTTTTTAAACAACTGAGCATTCTTTTCCATTTCTATGTCAATATCAGATTTATGTTTAACAGTTAAAGCATACTGTTTCTTTAAACCTTTGTATTTTTCTTTCATCTCATTACATGTTTCTTCCAACATATCACAATATTCAAACAGTTCATATTTTGACATATTTTCAGAATTAGAATCATCTCTAGAATAATATGAATTTAAAGTAGGAGTTTCAGATGATACCTCAGAAGTGTTTTTCATAAAACACATGTTTGGATTATTTTTGTTTTCAGTCTCAGAAGCTTCAGATTCACTAGAACTATCCTCAAAAGCACTCCATGTAGCCTTCATTGCTTTCTTATACTTATTATCCTTATACTCATATTTCTTCTTGTATTTCATATTTGGAAAGCCTTCTTTTATATGTTCTTTTCTTTTGTATTCATAGTAGAAAACTTCATCAGATTTGTCATATTTCTTCCAGTCCTTTTTGTAGTGTCCCTTAATGTCACACTTACCTTTGTAATTTGATTTTATAAAAAAAATCTTCTTCCTATAAAACTTCATAAATATTCTTGCTATGTGATCCATTTTTTGCATCACTGTCAGATTCACTTTCACATTCTTCACAGCTTGAGCTATCACTTATAGCTTGAAGTTTCAACTTATCCATATTGTTTAAAGTAGATGTCTTGAAGGAAACTGACTTCCTTTTTGGTTCATCTTCTTCTTCTTTGTTTACCTTAAGTTCTTATTCATACATCATCAACTTACCAATAAGTTCCTTGACTGATAGTTTACCAATATCACAGGATTCACTGATTGAAACAGAAGTGCCCCTCTATCTTTCATGTAGGCATCTCAAAATTATCATGATCTGCTCCTTTAATGGAACATCGTTTCCCAGTGAGATCATTGTATTGAAAATTTCGTTAAACCTGAGATACATATCATAAATGGGATCATCAGGCTTGATCTTAAAATTATCATATTTAATATTATAGGTGTTCAATATCATTTCCTTAACATTTGTTGTTCCTTCATGAGAAACACCTATCGTATCCCAAATTTCATATGTAGTCTTACAAGAAGATATTCTATTAAATTCCTCATCTCCTAAAGCACAATACAGAGCATTCATATCTTTGCAATTATTATTTTATGTTTTCTTAGTATATTCACTCCAAGTAGATCTAACAGTAGTGGGAATTTTATATTCTGATTCTATGGCAGTCCAAATATCAAAACCAAAGCTTTCTAAATGGATTTTCATCTTAATATTCCACTGAGCATAGTTGTTTCCATTGAAAAATAGGGGTCTATTAGTAACAACACCTTCAAGTCTGTTATCCATGATAACTAGGTTAAAACAAAAAATATTAAAGAGATAAAAATTTAGAAAAATCAGAAATTTTATGAACTTTAAAATACAACTAAAATCATATTTGAAAAATAGAGTACTTTAGAAAATATTTTAATCCTCTGATACCAAATGTTGGTCAGAGTGGAAACTCAAGAGGGGGGTGAATTGAGTTCAAATTAAAATTTCTGTTTAAAATCCTTTACTAAAATCCCCCAATTTGACATACTAATTGAATTGTAGTGAATTTGAACTAAATCAAACTTTCAGTCAGGTTATCAAGGGATTGATTAATTCCCAGTTAATCGAATCAGAAGATCAGATTAGTTTTTGAAACTAAACTAATGATTTAAAAATAATGCAAATACTTTCAAATTCAATTATCAGAGTAACTTTGAAAAACAGTTTAAATTTTAATGCACTTAGCAGCAGAATAAAAAGGTTTTAGATTAAACTAAAAAAAGAACATCAGATATAACCAAGAGGTTCAGTCTCAAGTTGAGACTTAGTCCTCTCAAAAATTTATATAAATTTGATCCACATCCTGGATTGGGGTTCACAACAGTTTAAAACTGTCCAGGTCAAAGACCTCTACCACAGTTCTATGTGGGAAATAAAAACAACAGAAAATACAGCTGTCCAGGTCACACAAGACCTCTACCACTATCCACTGTGGGAAATAGAATATGTAAGGATTTTGAATGAGGATTTAATGATCCTCCAGTTATGGTTTAGGATACAGTGTGTGTGTGTAAATTAAAACTGATTACACACACTGCTCGTAATGTAAATAATAAATCACTAAGTAAGATATAGAGTTTATAATGGCTCTAGTGATTGCAGTGTTTCTCTAGACTCGTTTAGATAGATCAGATATGGTTCTGATTCCTCTTCTGGTTTTTGTCTGGAAAACAGAGTGTCATCTTCTTGACATCCAGGTTCAGAGACAATGAAAATGTAGTCGATGAAGTTTTTCAATATCCTTGTGAATGTACAGAGCTATTCTTGAGTAAGCGTGAGTGTGTCTGTGCTTCTGTGTCTTCTTGGTCGTGCATGTATATCTGTATGAGCTCTTCTTGTGTATGTCACTTGTAGATAACTTATGTCTTTCCCTTATATCTCTTGCAGCAACATGGACTTCTTATATTTATGGCACGAGCTTCGACAAAAGAAATGATTTATTTTTGCAGGTACGTGGTACGGTTCCCTGACATCCAACAACCTTCATTAAATAAATGACAGAGCATTAAAATATACCTAATATGACTGTTGGTCAGATTAAACAAAGATAAATAAATTAAGAAAGTGTCATATTCTCTGGAATGGTATCTTTTGATATCGGTAGCCTTGTGTCACTGTAGGTCTTTGTATTAGTAACCTCTTGTATCGGTAACCTCTTGTGTAACTGTATCCTTTCTATCGACAGACTTCATGTCTGTTGGTAGACTTGATCGGTAGCGATAGACTTAATGTACCGGTGACCTTTCATGTAACGGTAGCTTCATGTATAGGTAGCTTCCTTGGTTTATTGGTAGACTTCCTTCGGTAACATGTCTGTAATGGTAGGCTTGAATAATGGTGACTTGTCTATATCGGTTACTATCACATATCGGTAGAATTGTTGTACCGGTGGACTTGATGTATCGGTGACCTTATACATAACGGTGGACTTTACAAATCGGTAGCTTTGTTCTGTAACGGTGACCACTTGTCTGTTTAAGCATTCTATTGGTAGAATGGGTTATGTTAGAATATATATCCATCCAGTAACCGAATTATCTGAAGAGAATATAAATATTATTATATATGAATATTTTCATGGTGTATAGAAATAATTAAATAAGTAATTAATAATTAATCAATATATGGATTATCAAACTATAATTGAGGATAATTGGGATTATCAAAATATTATTTCAACTAATTCTCCCAGAGGGCTCAACATCAACGAACAATGAAATCCTAAAAATATTAATAACACAATTGGATAAATTTTTCAAAAATTGTTCCCTAAAATAGAAGTTCCAATAAAACTATCAAATCTTTAGAATATACCCATTGTCACAATTAAGACCATATTTCAAAAAAAACACTAAAATGATTCAAATAATCGCAAGTTGATGAATTGGAAGGTGTTAAATCCTTGAAACACCCAAGATAATTATTATAATAGTATCTCTATAAATTCACCCACCCATTGTACTTGGACACTTGGACAAGTGAAATTCAAAATCAAATCAATTAAAATTCAAAACACATGCTCATGAGATCCACCAATTGCATAACCACAAAACAAAGGATACTATTTGACTTCAAAAATCATTATTCCAAGTTCTCCATTTATATCTTTCAATTTTTTTCGCTTCATTTCTTCTACCATGCACATAATATACCTACCTCTAAATAATATTCTCTCATCTCATTATTATCAATTTTCACCAATTTTTTTCTCATTCAAACAAATTCATGTAATACCACAGATTCGAAAATCTTCTAATTATCCACTAGATTTGAGAAAAAAACAAGTGTTTATCATGTAGACTTTGTAAGGTTTTTTATAGATTTCTGTTGGTATGATTTTTAAGTGAAAAAATAAGAGTCATAATGAGGTGGGATTGGATCTTTTTTGAATCAAATTTTCACCATTATATTTTTCACTCTAGTATGGTATCCTCCTCCCTCCCCTTAGTAGCAAATCAGCTCTATCATCATAAAAAATGCTAATAATTTTCAAATATCTCAGCATTTTATAAAAAACTCAATATTATGAAACATGAATTTTATTTAAATCTCTAGTAAAGGAAAAACATTCTTCCTCCATTAGAATCTCTTGAAAAGGCACAACTTCTCTTATCATAAAAGCTCTAGAATAGGAACTTCCTCCCAAAGAATAATTTTTCTCAGCACAAAAATGTCATAAATATTTTATTTTCCACCCAAAGGTGCACCAAATGTGATATCACAATACAAGATAGACCCCCTAACACTTATGTTCAACTAGATCATTCAATTTTACTTCACGATCTAGTTAGATTGGAAAAAATTGGCTTGTAATGTGACTAACCTAACATATTGTTCATGGATTATGAGGAATAAAAAGGATTAAATTGACATGGTAGTCTTGAATTAAAGGGATTATCATGAAAAGGGGGGATTTAAAACCAATTAAATGCCACAATAATTTAAAACACATGTACCTCAAACCCTCAATCATTGAATGTAATAAATCACATTACAGTTAAAACAATCATGGTCTAGTTCTCTCAAGAAGTGATGTGAATGAATATAATGTTAAAAAGGGTTCTAAAGCCTTATAATAATGTTATTTCAAAGATAAAGATAGTTAAATGTTTCATGGGATTCAAAAACCATAGTACATTTCACGAAATCCCAAAATAATTGACTTTGAAAAAAACTGTCATTTTCAACATTTTTTAAGCCCAATTTCATGGAATAACTGGTCCACTCATTTACATAGATGTTAAAAGTGGCAATGATAATCATTTCTACTGAAATGTTTCTAACTCTCACCAAACAATTGAGAAATAATTTTTTTTTGAAAAACACGCATTTAAAAAACAATAATTGAAAATATTAAACAAAAAAGGTTCCCACCCCACACATAAATGGTGGAGTGACCTCAATGTATGATAGTGGATTTAATATATAATCATATTATAAAATGAATCACTTCAATATGAAATATAAAGGAGATGTGTGACTGGATGGATTTTATTTATAGACAGGTTGGAGAAGTGTGATCTCATCAATTGGATCTAAAGGGATAGTCCGATGGAATTTTTTCATCCTATGTCCATCAATAGAGAGTGGATATTTCCCTAAATCCTTTATAATCTGCACCACACCCAGATGATATACATGAGTAACTATAAATGGACCCTCCCATATGGAATAATGATTACCTGACATCAGCCTGAGACTTTACTTTAATAGTTTCACATTATCTCTAGGATAAAAGCTTTTGGTAGGATTAACTTCTAATGAGGCACTCCTAGTATCCATTTGTAAATACTAGAATATTCCAATATTTCCCTTCTAATATCCCCCAGATCATAAAACTGCAATCTTATTTCTTTCCCATCACTTTCAAGATATAAATTAATCTTCCTCACAACCAAATATGCCTTATGCTCAACTTCCATATGTAGGTGACAACTTTTCCCATGAATCAGCCTATATGGACTCATTCCAATCGAATTCATGTATGATATCCTTTAATCCCACAATGTGTATTTAAACGTTTGTCTCTGATTCATCATGTTTGATTTAACAGTCTTCCCCAAAATTCCAATTATTTCAATATTAGACACTTCACTTGACCACTTTTTTTATGGGTGATGGGTATTTCATGTTTTTTTATTCACCCAATACATCTTCAGTAATGCTTCCATTAAAAAATTGTAAAAGTGAGTCCCTCGATCACTGATGAAGGCTTTAGGAACTCCAAACCAACAAAATATGTTATCCCTGAAAAAATCGCTATCAACATTAGCATCATCTATCCTAGTGTCTTTAATTTACACCAAATTGGAAACATAATCAACCTCAAAAATGTTATAAGAATTTCCAAATGTCATTGT
Source organism: Viscum album (assembly GCA_963277665.1). Taxonomy (NCBI): domain Eukaryota; kingdom Viridiplantae; phylum Streptophyta; class Magnoliopsida; order Santalales; family Viscaceae; genus Viscum; species Viscum album. The sequence goes on from OY728155.1 coordinate 735,152,016, forward strand.
GAAATGGCCCATAAAATCAATACCAAAGACATCAAAAATCATAGAAAAGTATCAAGTGGTTGTTGGGTCATTTCTTATCTCTTTGAAATGTTTCCAGAAAACATATATTTTTGACATGTTATGAAAAATTCATGATAATATTTAAAAAGGGTGGGCCATTAAAATAATTATTCTAAAACCATATATGATTTCCATTAAGGTCCAAAATGACTTCCACAATCTAATGTGAGACAAAACTAAAATAGAGAACAAATTTCACTCTCAAGAAAACATCTTATTATCACTTTTACATTAAAAATAATCTAATGAAATGGATCATCCCCAATGTAATATCTAGATTTATCTTTATGTATGTTATTTTGTTATGAATTGAAATGATATGGGACTATAGATGTTAGCAGATAATTGACCATGTCATCATACCAAGTAACTTCTCCTATAATAATGTAAAACTACTCCCCTAGAAGGTGTCCAGTTAATGGTTCCTTTTATCGGTTTTTAACTTCAACATTATTAGTATTTATGCTTAAATAATAAACCACTTGGAACTCAGATCATTTCATGTACTTTATTTATCTGTTGAACTCCATAAAGAGTAACATCCATCTCCCTAACCCCAATTTTAGATTTAGCCTTCTTTATCGAGTACATAAGTGGTATATGATCAGAAAACACAGTCATGATAGTTCAAAGAGGATAATATCTAAATATTTCTAATGAAAAAACAACTACTAAAAACTCATTTTCGATGGATTTATAATTGAGTTGATCCACATCCACTATTCTTGATGAATTTGCAATGACATGTGGCCTACCCTTATTTTGCTGAGAAAGAACTACTCCAACTACTCTGTAGGAATCATTTAAATTAGCCAAAATGGTTCTTCCCAATTTGGCAGCAACATCACATGTGGTTAAAACAATCTCCCATTTAACTCATCAAAGGATTTGTTGCATACTCTATTTATATCAAAATCAACTTCATCAAAATAATTATAGATAGAGGGAGGAAAACATACTGAAATATTTTATTAACCTATGGTACAAAACCTACATGTCTTAAAAATGAACTAACATGCTTCAGATATGTTGGGTAGGGAAAATAATTTATCGAATAAATTTTGGACTTATCAAAAACAATGAACTTTTTCAAAATGAGTTTCTATATGAATGTTTCTCTCTCAACTAACAAATAAAACTTTTAATAATTTAAAATATGATTTATTTCAATATAGGTTTTCATAACGTTTCCCTAATCATTAAAAAAAATGTCATAAGAGTTTGAAAAAACAGTGAAATCATCTAGGAAAACCTGTATGAAATATTGATTTATATTCGGAAATATTCTTACCATGCACATATGAAATTTTCCTAGAGCATTACATAATCCAAATGGAATCTATTTATATGAACAGTGTCGATGAAAAATGTAATGGTTGTCTTTTCTGGATACTCAGGGGATTGGGGAACCTTGAAAAAACCAAAAAGTCTGTACAAAAAATCAATGTTTATTCCTCCCTGTTAATCTCTTTAATATCTGACTAGTTAATGGAATGTGAAAATGACCGTTCCATGTGACTTCATTCAAATTACATAAATCAATGTACACACTCTAGCTATTCTGAAATCTCACAGGGATTGGTTTGTTGTTTCCATTCCTCAATGTGGTTGGGCTACTTTTTTTATAACAACATGAATTATGCTAACCCATTGTGAATATTAGATGGGATAGATGATCCTAACTTCCAAGATCTTCTTAATATCCTTTTTCACACCCTCTATTAAGGTGGGATTCTGTCTCCTTTGGGGTTGTAGAAAAGTTTTTGAATGTCCCTCAAGAAAAATTATATGTGAGAATATTTTTGGGTTTATTTAAGGTATATCAACTATTATACACAGTATATCTTGGATATTATATCTCAAATGATTAATCAGTGATTTTTCATGGGATTTAGATTGATTTCTAGAAATTATCACTAGTAATTTATCTCCTCCATGATGTAAAAATATTTATAATCTGCGGGGAGTGGTTTTTGATCCCAATTATGGGGATACTCATGTGATTAAACTAAACTCATATTCCCATATTCCTATGGTTGGAAATTCTTCACAAAAGAAATAATATCATCTTTTTCATCAGTTAACTAATCATCAAGGAAATCATATATTACATCAGCCACCCACCTGAAAACTAAATCTCTAGAATTTTGGGAATCCACATTTTCATTGATATTTTAAATGGACGAAGGCTCTCCTAAGTATATGAATTCTTGGAACATACCTGATTAATCAACTTTTTCAATAACAACATAATGTGAGGGTGCATAGAGGGAGTGATCATATGATGGGTGCCTCATAGATTGAAAAATATTGAAGTGGGCAGTATTGTCTCCAATTTCCATGGTGAGTGTCACTTCATTGAAATTCATGATGGTCTTGGCCGTATTTCGTGATGGTCTCCCCAAAATTATGGGTCAGTGTAATGACCTTCTATCTTTGACTATATTTATCAGATAGAAATTAGTTGGGAATAAGATATCTTTATCATTCGAAGGGAAATCCTCCAGAACATCCACAGGGAAAAATATGGATTTGATTGTAAGTTGGACCACCACTCTGGTTGGATTCAAGTCTCTCATATTTAAATAACAATATACCGAGGGATTCAATACATTAATTGAATAACCTAGATCAAATATATATTTAGAAAGATTTAAATAACCAATATTTCAATGAATGAAAAACGTTACTAGATCATGAATTTTTTTTGGAAACTATGGTGATATAATGGATGAGAAAAATATTCCCATGTAAATCCTAAAATTCCCTTGATGTCTACACTTATTTGTGTAATGATCCTTCAAAAAGATTGCAAACGTTGTATTTTTTTACTTATTCATATAGAGGGTATTTATTTCCATCTTCTGGAGGGTGTGCATTTTTTTGAAGTTATCCCTCATGTAATTTCATTGATTCAATAAATATTGATGGAAATTATGGGGGTAAATCATTATTCTCACTTTTATTCCTTTTCAATAGTTTTTCTTATCTCTTTTTCCTTTGAATTTTCATCCCTTTTCTTCTTTCTTCTCTTATTCAGAGTAAATATTTATAGAATGTTCAGAGAATAAAACATCATTCTCCCTAAAATTAGGCGGTCCTATTTTAGGTTCATGGGATACTAGCTGAATGTGTTAATTTCCACTTCTAGTTTCTATCAAGAAAATATTATCATTTGGGTTTGGGATTCTTAGGGATGGATATTACCTTGTTTTTTTGTCATGATTTCAAAAAGACATCCCACCATGTTTTTTATAATGTCAACCATAACTGATATGTCATCATACTTGGATTGTAGCTATTCTATAGAAGGTTTGGTTCTTGTGGATGGATGATCACAGAGTCATGGGAATGCCAGTTGTTGGTGGTGTAGAGGCTGTTAATAAAATTTATTTTTTTGATATTCTTGTGGGTTTTGGAACTAATTTTGTTTCAGGAGTCTATCTTGATTATGACGATTTCCAAACCAACACTGAAAATTGTTAGGATCTCTCCATCCTTGATTTCTTTCGAACTACCTTTGTTGGAAGGTTGGATCATAGGTTTCCATTCCATATATTTCAGCACATCAGACTGTGAAATGACCATGTGATGAGCATAAACCACATACATTAGCTGGGGCTTGTTATTCACCCACTAATTTCAAAGAAATATGTCTCACGAAACTAGTTTTCTAATTAATTATAGTTTCTATTAAGGGTGATGGATGAGATGTTCATAACAAATGAATATATCTTGTTTCAGTACCTAATATATGAAACAATTTCTCATTCTTATAAATCTTCTCAATCAACCCATGGTTTCTTCTGGTGACTTTTCAATAAATGCACCCCCAGATGATGCATCAAGAAGGATTCTATCATTTTCTTGATAGCCTTTATAGAGAAGAAAATAATGTGATTCTCATCAATAGATTGATATGGGTAGATGGAACATATCTTTTTAAATCTTTCCAAGTACTCATAAAGGGTTTTTCCAGATGATTTTCTGATGGCATAGTTATCTTTTAGGATGGTTGGGCTTGTGTAGGTGGGGAATAACCTTTTCATGAATCATCTCACCAATCAAATCCAATAATCAAAATCTCCAAGTTTTAAGCAATAAACCCATTTTTGGATGCCCCATTCAATTAAAACATGAACACCTTCCACATTACATATTCCTCAACCACTCCAAATGGTCTAACTATTGAGAATACATGTGTGAACTCTTTAATATGTTTTTTGGGATCTTCAACTTCAAAGAAATGAAAATATGGGAGAAATGGAATCATATTTGGTTTCATCTGATATTCATTTTCTTAATACTGGCATGACAACACAATTATTCTGATTAAGGAATTGTAAGGCACACATGTCTCTAATGGTTATCTTTTGATTTCCAGTCATAATGAAAGGAACAGAGTGAAAACCTGAAGTTTCACTCTTGTTTATAAGATAAATGTACTCAAATTAAGATTGTAAATTTATATTTTTTATTCTATTAAACAAGGTTAATTAAATTTAAAGATAATGGTGGAAATATTTAGGACATGAGTATCATGTCATGCATCATTGGAATGAAAATAATTAATGATAAATTAAATAGAGAAAAGAAAATGTTGGCACTACCTCTCCGGAAACGGTGCCATGTTTGGACACATGCAAATCATGGGGTGAAAAAATAAAATTTTTACCTATGTTAAATTTCATTAATGTGGGTAACATAGGTTGTCTCTGGAGAGTAGGGCACAACAGTTACATTTCTCACATAAATTAAATAAGTACGAGGAGGATATTTTTGAAATTGTTTGAGTTGAAAAATAAAGAATGAAATTAAAAATAATGATTCAACACTAATGGATGAAGAGATTGATGGGGTTAGGGTAGGATCACCTTTTCAAATGTGCACATAGTCATATATATCAACTTCCCTCTCTTCCAATTTGAATGAAAAAAGAAACACACATCGATCGAGTTATAAATTACACATGCTTGATGAATGAAATGAAACTCACTCCTATGTTCTTAGATGTTCAAAAAAAAATTACTAAACAACTAAAGAAAGTCCCGAACGAGAGTTGATTTTCCATATAAATCTAGAAAAGGTACAGTTGTTCCACACATGGTCTAACGATTTCTGGAAACTCACCACCAAACAGAATCTTCTTCCTCAAAACAACTTGCACTAGGCGGAGGGTGATCAATAGTTTAAAACCAAAGTGGTACATAATAAATTCAAACAAAACCAAAACATGATTGTATTAATTGAAATTGGAAACACTGAAAATAGAAATGATTCAAAATATAAAGAGGGGTTTTCTTTTAAGAACAAAACTCTAACATTATAAATGTGAAACTCCCCCTTCCTAGAGCACACAAAGATTTTACCCCTCCATGTGAACGGTAATGGAGTTTTAATTATAAGAAGAGAGCATAATGAAACAAATAAAAAGTGAAAATAGATAATAAAATGAAAATAAATAAATAAATCCTCATAAAAATCCCCTCTTTGACCTTCTTCATTCGCTTTAAAAGGATGTGGACACTCGTATAAAAAGGGTTAAGAGGTAGAATAATTTCCCTCCTGAATCATTTCATTGAGAGATAAAATGTTTTTTCGTAATATATTTATGAATCTTGAGAACTTTTATTCATGAATGAGTTTCTCATATCTCTTATTAATGCTCTCAAAAAACTCAAAGAAGTTAGACAAGTGTAAAAAATGTTATGCTTGAATAATTTATGAGTGGTTTTTCTGCCCGAGGAGAATCTTCAACTTCATCCTTTTTGATGCATTGAAATGATGCCTTATTGATTAAATTTATTCATGAATTTAATTTAGGAATGAGTCATGATGTCCTAGTGCTATTCCAGTAGGAATAATGTAATTTTTAGTTTTGTATATAGAGATATTCTTCAATCACTTTGGTGGGGTCTATTCCATCGTCCATGAAACTTCTTCAACATGATTAATTTAATTGGGCCTTTGTGTGTCGAATATGACATTATTCAAAAAGGAAATATTGTATTCCAAGAACAATGAAAGCCTAAAAAATTAATCACTCAATTTAGTTCGATATTGTAATAGTTATTCTCTAAATTTAAAAGCATTAAAAACATTAAATTTTAATAAAATTACCAATTTTTACAATAAAGCCCATAATTCAACCAAAAGAATAAATTGATACAAATCAGCCCAATTGAGTAATTGGACGGGGTAAAATAATTGAATAAAAAATAAAAAATATTGAAAATCTTGCATATATCATTGGCGACGATGAAGATGTGTTTAGAAAACCAAAGCATGATCAAAACCATTTATGGTTGAAGCTCAAGTTCATCGAGATCACAACTGAAACCAATTCACAGAAACACCCCATGGAAATCTCAACATCCCACAACATACCCTTATCAAATATGGTGGTGTGATAACGGGATATGTCTATATACCAAAAAATTATTATTTTCAAATGATAATAATTAATTATATAATAGTTATTTGTATCCTATATTATTGACATAACATAATAATGATTGGATAATGTGTTTGATAAAAAATAAATTTTTATATAATAAAAAAATTACATTTTTAGTAAAGGTATTGATTAAATAATGATTGTCTATTTTAGCGAATTAATTATTTTTAAAATAAATTATTTTTAAAAAAATATTATTATTATATAATAATTATTAAATATAAATGTTAATATAATTTTTATATTCAAAAATAAATTTTATTATGGTTAGAAAAATTTTATACTTAATAAAACACATCTTCTTTGATAAGTGTGTATTTAATATTTAAAAGTGTAATTTTTTATAAATATTGAGTTATTTTGTTGAAGAATATATTATTTTTTTATTCAAAATGTCAAAATTAAGCAATGGTTATTTTTCAAAAAATTTGGAGATAGTTGGATTTTTGGGTCAAAAATAATTACAACAAAAATATGCAATCTGTGTTATGGAATCGTAATGACACAAAAGTGATGAAATATATTCCAAATAAGTTACAAATGATCAAATATATATATTACATTTAAAATAAGGTGATTTTGATTTCATTTTATTAATTTTATAGACCCTTTATGAATCCTCCAAAACAAAAATAATATTTCATGCTTTTAATATCAATTCGTTATAAACAAGACTCCATGACACATCACCGATGGTATTAATTTAATGGGATAATTTCAAAAATATGTAAAATATTGAAAAAAAATTACTTTCACATAAACCATGGGAATAAACTATGCAACAGATTTTGGTTTTAAATACTTTATCTTTTAGTTTCCAAGACACATGTTTAAATATTAATAAAAAAATTATATAATATTTTTATATATAAACCCAACTAGACCCCATTTCCTCATACCTTGAATACATTTAGCACTAAATTACTCATACATTTTAAATCTGGTGTTATTTGAAGGATCCCCTTGTTATCAGTAACCTCCCTGAAATATTATATACACCACTCAATGTAAGGTAACCTCTCATTATCCATTTTATTCAAGAAACTATTTTATATTTTGCCATTATTTACTACGTTTCCAAGATGGGATATATTTATTATACCCCACTATTAAGTTAATTATGATTACCAAGTAATTATAGACATGTTTTCACTCTTTCTCCCCTTTTGTAAACCAATATGTATAGCCGTTATATAAAAGAAATTATGGTTCATGGGAGGATATCCTTAGCGCATTAAGATTTTTTCTTGGATTTTGTCTTGGATATGTTATTTTGATTAAATTTTTATGTTGTTCCCACATTCCTTTGCAATTTTTATGTCATCATGCCATATAATTCCTCATTGATAAATATTATGAAACTATCCAATCATACTTTACCTTGGTATGCCTCTTGGATCATATGTATAACTTTAGCATTATTTAGTCTTTGTCTATTCCCATACTAGGAATTATTCATCTGCACTTTCTTATATATAACCCTAATTCAATCCATATAGTTTTAAAATGATTACATAAAATTAGGATGATATTTACGATTTTTTTTAATAAATTCATTAGTTTCATGTTTCATGTTGCCTTTCTATATATATAATTCCAAAAATACAGAAGGATTTATGAAATGTTTGGATTTTATTATATGGAACTTTATATATTAAATCATGATTTAAATATTATTAACAACTGGGTTTCCATTGTAGAAAAATCTATCTACTCTATTTTTAGGAGAATAATGTTTCATGGAATAAATTCCATCATGGAATATATAAATTCTAAAATTCCTATTTCATGAAATATATGGAATTATTATTTATAAGATCTATGTAATGTTAATAAAAAATTACCAAATGATAAATACCTAGATCTATCAAAAAGTTAATATGTATTCTAATATCATCAAATATTGAATTTATAATTGTTATTACTGAATTAAGTTGTTATCTTTCTAGGGATGAAATCAATAATTTGGGAATTTTATTGGAATATGTAACACTAATCACATGTTGAGAGTCTATTTCATTTTTAAATAATATTATTATAACCATCTCTCCAAATCCTTTTTAATTTTTTTTTCTAGTTATAACAAGGTTGGGTTTTCAGTGATTGTTCATTATTGAACATTTGGTATTTTTATTTGAAATATTGTTTCATGAAGTTACTCAATAATGAGAGGCCATGTCAATAATTTTTGTAATTATATTATTTTTTTTCCATTTTCTCTTTAGACCATTATTTATATGTGACACATGTGTGTAGAAGTGTATCTGTGATATCATGTTTGAGATAGATCACATGTGTGTAAATATGGATAAAAATATCATCTCAGTTATTTTATAAATCACCTTATAATGTTTTGAATATTATTTTAATTTTTGAATAACCAATGTATCGACTATTTTAATAATTCTAGTTGACACATAGGCCTACCAAGATTGGTCAATCCCATATAGGTGGAGGGTAAATCATTAAATGTCTTACCCAAGGTCTATGAAATGGTTAAACAATTTATGGTAATAAAAAGAAAATGTTGATTTTGTTACATATAGATTGAATAATATTTTATTAAATGTTTGATTATGAGTTTTTACTTAAATATTTATGTTATGTTCAATAAATGAAGTTATTAGTTTTTTAATTAATTTTGGATGTTTCAAGTCCCGAAAGCTTGATTATATTCTTTATATCGACCTACATCATTAAATTGAATATGATTGATAATCAACCTAGTATGGATAAAAAGTTGGTACGAATGGGGTTTTTTTAATAATGGTTTAAACATAACCTCAGGGTAATTAATTTAATATTTAATTATATTGAAATTTTTTAATATCATGACAGACACTCTTATACATGTGAAGTCATACTAATGATTTATTTGTATTTTACATAAATTTTAATACTCACACCCTTCATAAGGATATGTATTCGTGTGAAGAAATATTGATTAGTGATAAAGGAAATAAAAATTCCCCATAAATAGGGATCTAGGATTCAGATTGTGTGGTATGTGGTGTTATCGTGATGGAATCTGGTGAAATACTAGGTGTTTTTAAAATTTACCTATGATACTCATACTATTGTTTGACCTGTCACATTGGGGGTTCTTATATTACTTCTTCGGTTTTACATGAGATAAATATCATTCCATTGTAAAATCATTGAAAACATCATCCATGATGTTTTTATGATTGTCTTCATTAATAATTATGGAAGAGTATCACCACTACCAATATTTAGACCCATTGAGCTATTCAACAACCTCTTGTATATGGGAAGGCATTCTTGTGTTTATGTGGTACTACTACCACAATTCAATGATTCTTGGTGGTAGATTACAACATTTTATCAAGGCATATTTTACTTTTTTATACATCATGAAATTTTTTTTAAAGTAGAAATGGGGTATGTTTTTTAAAAACCAAATGTGGATGTGTATGTGTGCCTTATAAGATCTTGTCTAATAAACCACTATATTCACATTATTGGTAGAAATGTTATTCTCATCGATTCACAATTTTATTCTTATGATGCATATATTTTTTTCATTAATGTTTTATTTGTTTTGTTTATTTTCTTGAACTATGTCTATACATATATGATCAAATCCATTATAAATACATTATTCCTATTAGATATAACATCTTCAATTTAATTCCACTATTATTAAAATATTCTTGGTATTGACTTGTATATCTCATTGAGTGATATGCTGGTTTTATATACTATATTTTAATATGTATACATTAACATTTTATGGTTGTTTGGAGAAGTTTTTATGATTCTAATATATGTGAATGTGACTAACATCTAGGTATGAAGAACATGGAGCCATTATTGGAGGGGTTTTCCTTGTTATTGTGGGTTGTGTAGTATGATATTTTTTCATAGACATACCTCATGTGTGTCTTATTCCTATGAAATAAAGTCATTATTGGTTATCTCAATTTGTTGACATTTCATGATAAAATACCACCTCATAGATTACTCATTTACAATACTAATGGTGATGCTCTAGTTTTTCTATAGACCATGCCAATGGATTCACATGACCATTATCATGATTCTACAAGTGTTTATGGACCTTCAACATAAGACGATGTTAGTTTCTACAAACATAGATCTCTTAAAATATTTTATATATTTTTTTTAAACTTTTGGTTATCAATGTTACATAGAAGGAATCGTATTCTGAGAAAGGCCATTGTCCCGCGATGATATGACAAGATAGTGACATTGACTGGAAAAAATATGCTTCAAATAATTATCATGGCTTGATTTTCAGAATGGTTATAGAGTATTAAATGATTTTAGGTTTTGAAAATATAGAATTTTAAAAATTAAACTTCTCATCATGATAGTAGGTGAAAATCCAAGTTGAATAAAGAGAAAGCCTAATGTGGCTCAGCAATGGAACATGATAGTAGAGTAGTGTCAGTGTTCTTATATATCCTCAATGTGTAGAAGTCCGACCAACTATTAATGGTATATATGGAAGGGAAATTTAAATACATTGTGTAAATTTTATATTTTAAATTGTCATTGATATGGAAATATGGGACATATTCAATGATTTGTTTTGAATATGAAATATACATATTCTAGGAGAAAATGTTTCTTTATAGACATGGGTCCTCAATAGAAGTCCCATGGACCACACATATTAGTGAATCATACATGTCTAAAATAGAGAAAAATTATGCTCTATCTGATGGATGAGGTTTCATACATAGTATAGATGGACCTCCTACATTTAAATATATGGCCTTAGTTACCCATATAATATCCAATTTTTTTATAATACTAGTGATTCCCACACTTTTACGTCATTACATATTGTTTCTAGACTTTACATTCAATTCAAGTTATCTTTTGAGTTACTTGTAATCACACGCCATTATAAATGTGTTCGAAACATCTCCATCGGTGCCCGTAGTTTCCCATTGATTTATCATGTCAAATAAATCTCTAAGATTTCATGATATTAGAGATTAATATTTTTGATGTTATATTTTGGATTAGAATTCTAACTATTTTTTAAATCATTTTTTATATTATTAGATACAAATAACATTACACACATCTAGTTGAGAATGTTATGTTCATACAGGTTATTGGGTTCTCCAATTAGGAAAGTAGGAACAATATTTGACTTCAGTTGTGTCTATTACAGTACTGGTGGATAGAATAGTCATTATGGTTGATCAGACTATAGCCTTATCCATTCTAATAGTGGTGTATCTACCTCAATATGTTTTCAAAGTTTACATTTCAGTATTCCACACAAAGAGATGAAATTACAATTATTTAGAAAAAATTAATTAGTAAAACTCTATATTGATTTATACATATAATATGGACATTTCAATGTTGAATTAATACAATTAACATCTTGATGATTTGGTGAAAAATGGATTTATAAGACTGAGCACAACACCATGGTAAAATATGTTGTTTTTTGAAAGGACGGGATGGTAGTGTATGTAATTTTATACACAAAATGAAGATGAAATATATTTTAATGTTGAATCTTAAGCCATTTCTTTGATTGGTGACTTATTTGACCTGTGGAGGGGAATTGAATGGTTCTCCACGATTGATCTTCATTCAGAATACCACCACCATTAGTTTAGAGTGTAATATATTTCTATGATAGTGTTCAAGAGTATATATGAACTATATGAGTTTTTTTGGATGCCTTTTATGTGGAAAAATTTGTTAGTGGTGTTCTTGTATCTCATGAACAAGATCATTCATATTTATCAATTCTCTTTTATTAGTTTCATTCTTGACCATATCCTCATATACTCATGGAATATAGAAATATATTAATATCTCCTTGATATAGTGTCGAGTCTTCATTGAAGTAGTCATTATGGATAACGTCCAAAGATTCACATTTGAATTATGGATGTGAAATTCCTTAGATATTTGATCATAAATAAAATAATTTTTATGGACTAATATAAGGTTTAGGAATTGATTAATTTTGTTTAAAAATGCATCTTTTTTAGATCAAGGGATTCAATAGATTACATGGGTACTTTTGGCTGTTCACAAGGTAATTCTCCAATTTGGAAGATCCTATGACTGAGCTTACGATGAAGGGATTGAATTTCATGTTGATAGATCATTATTATGAATTCATCATAAAGGTTTAAAGTATATGGATGATATCCCTGAATATGAAATTTATTGGGCATGGAATAGTTATGTAGTCTACAGTGATACCTCATATGTCGGGTAAGGTGATTTTTTCATGCTAAATGACTTGATAGATTACAATGTGTCAGTTTATCCAATACCCAAGGTGTGGAACTAGCTAATGCATGAGTTCTAGTTGGAAGGATCGGTCCAGTCTCTATAGTGATGGAAAATTTATATCTTAATTGATATGTTTTTTATTTATATTGGAAATAATATCTCATTATATATCACCTCTTAGTGAGTTAAAAACATTAGTTTGATGAGTTTTATTGATTATTTCTTAAAAATTGACATTAAGATGACATATTGTATAGGAAAATGTAATATCATTATTGAATCTATCAATATGAATATACTAGAGACATATTATCTTGGTGAGTGTCCTTCATTGAAGGAATGAAATATGATTAGTAATATGGTGGAATGGATTTATGACACATTGTAGAACCTTTTCATGATGACACATGCACCTTTAGTTAGAATGTCATATATTATGAAGTATGTGAATGTGATCATTGACTTAGAACCTGAGTATGTGGTCACGTGTGAATACTTAGTGAGGCAGGATCCCATTCCTAAATGGTTTATGGAGGATAAAAAATTGGTGTATATAAATGTGGGATTTGTTATCCCAGGTAACGCATGTGAGTAACTACCTAGAGACTCTGTTTCTTATATGTGGTTAGTGTATATATGGTCAATGAATAATTACTATGATATTTTTCATATTTTTCTGAGTCTAGTTATAAATTTTGATGTCATTGGTTCTATTTATTGATGACATTCCTATTTAAGTGTAATTTCTAGGCATCAACATCCTATTGGATTACATCAAAAAAATTAATTCCAATAACGACGTGGGATAAAGGGGTTATATATGTCATTAAGGGGATACTCAGGATAATAATGTTTCTTTATACTATTGGGTTAATACTATAATAGTTTATAAAAGTGGTTTATTTACTCATGATTTGATAGACTCACTTAGTAGATGACCGGAGGAAGGGTTGTTTCTGAGAGACTGTATGACTACATGAAGTTCCTTCAATAATTTTATCAAATAGAACTATAAACATTACATTGTGGTTTCATCAATTATTATTGATGGTTTTGTGGGATCATTTTAAAGTGAGTAGGAAATAAAATTAATAGAAAGATGGGTAGTCCTATAGGATGATTCAGATCATTGGGATAGAGATTTAAAAATGCATCACAAAATTTCTTGTGAATTATGATGAGAAAATATCCTTTGTAGGGTAATCATATAAAAATAATTTTTATTATTCTATTAAAAGGAACTTTTTCTTGGTCTATGAGGATAATTTTTTCCCTCAATATCGTGTTAGAAAGAGGTTCTGAGGCCACATTTATTGGGAAAAGTGTATTATTAGAGTCCTCAAATATAATAATTGTGAATAGAAAGATATTAGTAATTATTGGGAAAAATATATGATCATATGATAATAGGATAATATGAACATCAGTGTATCTTTATAGTGACTAGGATTTCCAATGGGTGTCACCTTAGTTAGGGAATTGATATTTTCAAAATAAGGGGAAGAAGATGGTGTAGTTTGTGGGACCTTTTGAGATCACTAAACATGTTAATACATGGTCTTAAAAATTGTACCTTATTATATGTTATCAGTTTATATATTATGTAATCAACATTTATCATCTTCATAGATATTTTTCTGATCATTCACATGTCATATAAGGGTTGGGAATTGAGTATTACCCGACAAAAAAGTCTGTGGGGTGCCTAGTTTAAATCAATGGCCAAAGTGAGATGATATTGTGAGGAATGAATGTATTCATTTGCATAGTTAACTAGAAATATTGATTTCATCAAGATGTGTCTTAGTGGTAGGATATTGATATTCATGCTCAATGGATGGATCTATTTTTTATGGAACTATAGAGACACTTATTGAAGACACGAATTCATTATGTGGAGATAATTATAACATAATTTATTCTAAATGTTCTTTGATATGTATTTTAAGAATAATTAATTTGTTGTAATTAAAATATAATAATTATAAATTTTATTTATACCCTTTACTATGGAATAGGTATTCGGTAAATGTACATAACCTTATGAACAAACAATACTGTTTTTAGGAGTTTTATAACGGAAAATATTTATTTTAAAAGGCTGTGTAAAGAGTAAAATCCATTTTGCAACGCCTTTCATAAGGATAGAGTTATGTTTTTAATTTATTTAAAAGGAAAAATCTAATACTGTGTAATGTTCTATTAGATTTTTCACTTATTTTGTTAGGGTATCCTAGATTCTTTATAATGGAATGTATAACATGTGTAATGTTAACATATAGTTTGAAGAGGTATTTTATTGGTAACCCGAAGTATTGTAAAGGTAGGACACATGATTAATTTGAAAACTATATACACATACATTCCTGTTATGAGTTACATCAAGATAAAACCACATTACCCTTATAAAATTCTATTATTGTAAAAAATAACATCCAAACCTTTTTTCCATTCTTTATTTCATGTAACTCACAGAAATGTGATATTATGATTTTAAAATAAAAAAATAATAGGATTTTTTTTACCGAAATAAGGTTTGAACATTTATTATTTATTCTAAATATGAAATAAATGGTTATATAAATTTTATGATTTCTGTAATTTGAATAAAAAAGAAATTTATTTTTAAAATATATATGATCCATTACTACATATGAATTATGATACCAAATTAAGTCCGGGAAATTCCAAAATCCTTTAACTTAGATCGATATAAATTTAGTGAATAATGTGACGCTCCTCTTCCAGTGTCATACCTTGGAATAGAACTATCTATCCAACATCTAATCTTGATAGAAATATTTTTTCAAGTTGTAAATTAAATTTTTAAATCTATAAGTTCTATTCTCATTATTTCATTATAAATACATATTTAAACATCCAATTAATTATACAAAATTGACAAGGAATTATTAAATGATAATAACATAGAAAAATCAAAAATTGATAAAGTATTTTCAATATTATTTCAAATTATTTTTTAGGGGTATCATATCATACCACAATGTATTAATAATTATTATATGTGAAGTAATTGTTTTATAATGATATGGCATAAATAAATAATTTTTAAAATATTATGGAGGGAGAAGATATTATTGAATATGTTTTTTCTATTTATTTTGATAGTAATATAATTTGAAATGATTCTAGTACTCCAAGACAAGCAGTTGGAGACAAATAAAATGTAAATGTATTTCAACTGATGATTCCTTGATGAAATATTGGACATTCCAATGATAACGATGTGTTATGAAGTTCCCACCCAATTAGTGTCAAATTAAATAATTTATGGAATGATATATGTTTTTTTCAAATGTAAATTTTTCTATGATTGATTTTTTTCACATGTATGTGCTTGTGTATTCATGAGACCAATATTATTTATAATAAAGTGTGTGTGTATGGATACTGATATCATTCTTATTATTTCATAAAGTTCCATTATATATTATTCAATATATGTAGATTGCAGAATAAATGATAGAACCTATGATTTCAGTTTTATTTTTTATAGGAGGTACATACATACATTTTGACCCCCATATAGGGTGATTATGGATAATAGGATGGATTTCCCTTGAGGCATGAATTAGGAAAAATTTTGATTCCCCTAAATGGTGGATGTCTGTGTTATAACGTAATAGTGGAGTGTTATTGTCCTTAACCAAGGATGATGGTATTTTCCCTTAAATAGGACCATAGTTTTCCTGAAGTTAAAAATGTGGAGTGGTTCAAAAATGGTGAAACATGATTTTCCTTAATAGTGGAAAAATCATTCTGCATAACCTAATTGATGAAATATGTAGTTATTTTTTATCATTTTTACCTATAGTTGTAGCATGTATGGATGGGGTATATTGAATATTGGTTAGTCCACAACATTATAAAATATTATTGTTTTATGATTGATAATTTATTTATTTATTGTTATGAAATACAATCTTATAGATTTTCACTCATGTTAAGGATGTAGCGGTGGTGTCTGACAGGTTATATAATAAAACCCAGAAATGGAATTTCAATTTATATGACTACTTCATGATGTAGGATATAAGAAATTTAATGTCCCCAAAAATTTTATTATTGGATTCATAGCATGTGTTCGAAGGCTATAATTTCATTGTAATTGGTAGAATGTTACAATTTGATACTTATTTACCTATCATACCCACACTTTGGCTTTTCATTACAAATTTGTGTCCATGGATTATTTTCATTTTAATCTACAAGACATGTACCATGAAATTTTCCTTATATAGTTTACTTATCTATTGTGTTATTATTTATTCTTTTCAATATTAATACTGTAACGCCCCAACCCTTGTTATCATGAGTTAGTGCATTGTTACATAACATTTGCATGATCACAAAAGATTACGTCTCGAAAGACCTATTAGTTTAGTATCCATGGATGTAATAGATACATAAATAAGGTTTAAATAACACCATAAAAGGGAAAACTAAAACAACATTGTTTTCAGACACATCACTGATATCTCATAGACTATCCCTATAGGTCAGTAATAATATACTTCTTCAAATCCTGGGGAAAATAAAAAAAATAAATTGGTGAGCTTAGATGCACAGTAAGGATAAAAATATAGGGGAAACATTCATAAATAAGAATAAATATTAAAGGCAATGTATATAACTAAAACTAGACTCTTTTAAACTTGAAATTCAGCAGAATATGGAAACGATAAAATCAAAATAAATCTATTTACTAACTCACATAGATATTCTACTAGTCGAATAATCACATGCAATATCAATATCCACTTTCATATTGATGGAATGCATAATGCCATACTTTCATAACCACATAGTCAAGGCCTTGTGCCAAGACTACAAATAATATTTTTTTCAAATCTTGTGTCAATACACTAGTTTGTCTCATGAGACCTACTGATGCATCGAGGATCTATAGCAGGCTCCACCCGTCACATACTATGTCCAATGCATTCCTAATATGAAAAAGTTTAAACATAAAATAAACATTCGTATTAAAAATAACATACGAAATTTCATTACATTATCCATAAACCATGAATGGTGTAAAAATAACACATCCACGGTCAAATATATCAAAAAACCATCAATACAATATGGAAGTTTTTTATCATAATAAATCAACTTCACATAATCTTAAAATAAATCAACAGATGTTGACATAGATGAAATAAAAACATTTTTAGAGAAATATCTCTTTCTATTTAGAAATAATATAAGATTCACATAACTATAATGAAAAAAAATTATTTTGAAAATATTTTTATAATCCTGTAAGGGAAACATTGATGATGTTATAATGGCGGAAAATAGCCACACCCACCGTATAAGTTAAAAAGGGACATTCTAACCTTAATTTGACAAAAAGGTTATAAAGGACCTTGTTTGGAAAAGGAAGGAAACATTCCTTAATAAACATCTTATAAAAGTAAAACAAGTGTATAAATGAATTTAAATCATAGTCTATAAAATAGTAAAAATGTTTTGAAATACATTTTTAAGAAACATGGATGTGGATGAGAAAGAGGTCCCAGTAGGTACTTACGTAAAAACAACCTTAGATAATAAAGAGATTTGGAAATTAACCCTTACCTTGTACTTTTTCTTTGTTTAGGGTAGGTTAACCTCATATATAATGGTGAAATAATTGTTATTAAATTATACAAGAATCATATACATTAATATGATATCATATATGATTTTTTAAAATTGCTTTGTTAATAATATCTTCTATGGTTTGAATATTCTGTTAGATTGTCCATCAGTTTTGGGGTGGTAGGCAGTGCTCAAACGAAGATCTGTATCCAGGGATTTCTGAAGACGTTTCCAAAATATTGATGTAAAATAGGGTTCACTATCAGAAACAATCGATACTGGTACTCCATTATGTCTTAAAAAGTAATTAATATATAGTCTTTCCAATGATTCAAGTGGTAAATCTTTTCTTATAGAAATAAAATGTGAAGACTTGGTAAGATGATCAACAATGACCCATATTGCATCGTTCCTTCTAGTAGTATTTTTTAGTCCCATGACAACGTCCATCGTAAAATTATCCCATTTCCACTCAGGTATGGGAAGAATTCGCATTACTCTTCTAGGATGTTGCCTTCCAGCTTTCACTTGTTGAAAAAACATACATCTTGAAAGAAAATCAGTAATCTCCCTATTCATTTTGTCCTAACAAATATTTTACATCAAATATCTATACATCTTAGTGATACCAGGGTGTATAGATAAATTGGAACTATGAGCATCATCCAACAATTCCCTTTTTAGATCAGGAATATCGAGATCACAGAGTCCCTTCCTAAATTTTAAAATTCCATCGTCATACCAAAAGTCACTCAATCTCCCATCATTCGCAGTTTTAATATTATTTTGGAACTCTTAATCATCAGTTTGAGAACTCTTTATCATTTCTAGTAATGATGGTTTGGAAACCATTTCCAAAAGTATTTATGTTTCACCTTCCATGGTGATTCCCATATCCATCTTTACAATATTCATGTATATATGATCCTTTTAAACTCTCATCTTGTTCAAAACACCATGATCCTTTCTACTCAGAGCATCTTCTACCTTATGTTCCTTCCCTGGGTGGTAGTGAATAATGACATAATAATAATTGAGTTGTTCATGCCATCTATTTTTCCTCATGTTGAGTTCTTTCTGGGAGAAAATATACTTCAAACTCTTGTGATCGGTATATATCACACATTTTTCACCATAGAGATAGTGTCTCCAAATATTCAAAGAAAAGATTACTGATTCTAAATCAAGATCATGAGTTGGATAGTTTTGTTCATTAATTGTTATCTATCTTGATGCATAGGAAATAACCCTAACATTATGCATAAGGACACAACCATGTCCTTTCTTTGAAGCATCACAATAAATAACAAACCCATAATTCCCTAATGGAAAATTCAATACAAGATAGTTTCCTAATCTTCTCTTCAGTTATTAAAAAAATTCTTCACACTCTATTGTCAAAACAAATTTAACCCCTTTCCGTGTGATCTTTGTTAATGGGTTATCCAACCATGAAAAATTCTGGACGATATGTCGATAATAACCTTCTAAACCAATAAAACTGTGTACCTCGGTTATACTCGTTGGTGCTGGGAAATCTTGGATTGCTTTAGTAATAGAAGGATCAACAACGATTCCATCCTTAGAGACTATATGACCAACAAAAATATCTCCTAAATCCAGAATTCATACTTACTAAACTTCTCATATAATTCATGTCTTCTAAGTGTCTTTAGAATAATGTGCTATTGATTTTCATGAACTTCGTAGCTTTTGGAGTATACCAAGATATCATCAATAAATACCACAACAATGTCATCAAGATATTTCTTGAAAACTCTATTCATTAGATCTATAAAGACATAGGGTGCATTAATCAATCCAAAAGGCATTACTGTAAACTCTTAATGCCTGTACCTGGTTCGAAATGCTGTTTTTGAAATTTCTTCATTCTTCACACACAACTAATGATATCCAGATCGAAGTTCAATATTTGAAATGTATTGATATCCATTCAGTTGGTCAAATAAATTATCAATGTGATGTAGGGGATACTTTTTATTTATTGTTATAGCATTGATCTCCCTGTAGTCAATGCACAACCTCATAGATCAATCTTTCTTCATAAAAAAGGGACAGAGGATCCCCATAGAGAAACACTAGGGTGAATAAATCCCTTATTACTCAATTCCTCTTGTCGTTTCATTAGTTCCATTATTTACAAAGTGGACATTCTATAAGGGTCTTCAATATGGTCCTTGAACTAGTAATTAAATCAAAGGAAATCTCAATTTATTGTTCTGGATAATGTCTGGGTAAATCCTCTAGAAATACATCAACATATTATTTCACAATAGGTACATACTCTATTTGAACATTCCTTCCCCCCTATGGTTATTTCATTCTCTCCGTCCCCAATAATTTAATTTATATGATCTAGTAGGATTGGTTTTAAATAATAATGAGGTGGTGACGTTCTTCTCTAAGGAGAAGGTACTCTTTATCATCATCAAAAATTGTAACCTCCTTCTTCTTACAATAAAGTATCACATCATGGTCTAAAAGACACTCCATACTGAGGATTATATCAAATTCACTCTTGGGTATGACGATGATATCAGCAGATAAGGAACATTTATATACCCTAATGGGGACTGATTAAAAAACATTGTTGCAATGATACTTTCCTTAAGAGTTTTGACTGAAAACTCCCTTCTAAAATCAAACTTGAAATATCTTATTTTCATAGAAAACTGGGAAGATATGAAATAATGCAATGATCCAGAATAAATAATGCATTTGATAAACTTGAGAAACCATTAATTTACCTGACACCATGTATTTCAGATCTTCAACCTCCATAGTAGTAATAGCATAAGCTTGGCCATGATCCCTTTTCCTTTTCTGAGGTAAGTTTCCCTAATCCATAGAAAATTAATTCTCATATTTCCTCCCTTTATCTAACATTGTAGAATTTAACATCGACATCCTCTATCTTCTCCTTGCAATCACAATCTTGGTGTCCCTTTTCAGTACACATGTAATAGACTCACATTCCCTTCAGGCAAGTACCGGGGTGTTTCTTCCCACATTTACTGCATGATGGATTTTAAAGTATCCCCTTCTTCAACTTATTTACATTTCTGGAGTTTTTAGAAGATATCTTCTTCTCTTTCTTTGCTTTAAATTTGTAAGACTTAGAGAATTCATTTAAAGACATCATAGCACATGAGACAATATCTTCGTATGACGAGAATGATTGTGAGACTAATGCTCGATGTGGAAATGGTTTTAACCCTTCAAAGAAACGATGAATATTAATTACTGGGTTATGTATATACTCTGTAGCATGCCTCACTAACCTTATAAAGTTACCTTCATACATTGAGACATTCTCATCCTCCTTTTTCCTCAGGCTCAAAAATTTTATTTCCATATCCACTCAATGGTCATAATGAAAGTATTTTTCTAATAAAATTTCTTTAAACTCACCCATTCCATATTTTATACTTCATATTCTTCCTCTATGATTTGAATCAATTTACACCATTCATCAGCATCCCCAGTGAGGCGGTAAACTGCCATCACAACTTTTTCCCTTTCGCTACTCCCAAGGCGTGGAATATTTTCTCCAAGAAATTTATCCATTTTTTGGATACTAGTGGATTTGTACCCCCATTTAATGTTAGTGGTTGTTGTCTCATTAAGCGATATATCATTGATTGTCCATGCTGTAGATCAGGGTTCTCCATACGGGTAAGGTTATTATTCATAACCTGAGTGAGTTGCCTAAGTATAGTGATTAGCTGATCAGAACCAGTTTCATCACCATCTCCACTATAATTATCTATAGTATGTGGGAAATATCTACATGGTGTGCATGCATTGATACTGTTTCCATTCATTCCACTAGGAACCTATTCTAAACATTGGCATAAACTATATTAGATTATGACTCACAATTCATAAATCCAAACTTGTAAAACACTTAACATAAATTGATCAGTTTATTGATATAATCTATAATCATAAAAATTGTTTCATTGAGGAAGTATATACTCATAAACCCTGAATATTTGTTTGTAAAGAAAATGAGAATTTTCTTAATCATGTCCCACATGAGTGTCGTAACCAAGAGTGAAGCAAGGCCCATTTTCGTGCACCAGTTCCCTTTTGAGTCTAGCTCAAAGCGGGGTTTTCGGGTTTTACGCCTAGGTACATCTGTGCCAGAGCCGCCGCTACCTACACGTATCCAGATATGGATGTATTTCTTGTAAAACTCACTAAATATCTAGAATACCAAAATTTTAGGAAGTTCATCTGTACTAATCCTAAAATTCTATCTTAGGATAATGTTCTCTAATCCGAGTTTTTATAAATATAGATTCCAAGGTTTGTACTAAAATTCCTCTCATACCAACTGTAACACTCCAACCCTAGTTACCTAGAGTTGGTGAACTATTACATGACATTGGAATGATCACAAAAGATCAAGTCTCAAATTCCGATTAGTTTAGTAGCGTTGGAAGTATTAGATATATTCATAAGGTTTACATTACATCCTAAAATAGAAAACTACAACAACATTGTTTCCAAAGGCAACATAGAAATCCTTGGGACAATCCTTGTAGGCCAGTCATAATGTACTTCTTCACCTCCTGGGAAAAGTAAAACATAGAAAGGGGTGATCTCAGATGCTCAGTAAGGATAAAAATAGATCAGAAACATTCATAAATAATTATAAAAATTTAATGCATTGTATAAAACGAAAACAAAATCCTTTTAAACATGAAATTCCGCATAATATGGAAAATATAATTTTAAAATAATGACATTTACTTACTCACATGGATATTATACTATTCGAATAAACACATGAAATATCAATAGCCACTTTCGAAATGATGGAATGCATAATTCCAGACATTTATAACCACCTAGTCAAGGCCTTGTGCGAAGACTACTAATAAGATTTTGTCAAGGGCTTATTCCAAATCACTGGTTTCTCTCATGAGACCTACCGATTCATCAATGAATTATAGCAGGATCCACCCATCACATACTAAGTCCAATTCATTCCTCATATGAAAAGTTTTAAACATAACATAAAAATTAGAATTAAAATAGCATAAGAAATGTCAATACTTTATCCATATACTATGAATGGTGTAAAAATAACACATCCACAGTCAAAAATATCACAAAACTTTCAATACAATATGTATGTTTTGTATCATAATAAATCAACATCACGTAAGAGTAAAACTAATCAAAGGATGTAGACATAGATGAAATAAAAACATTTATTAGAGAAATATCTCTTTCTATTTTGAAATCATTTAAGAGTCACATAATTATAAAAAAACATTTATATTGAAAATATTCTTATAATATTTTAAGGGAAGCGTCGATGATGTTATAATGGAGAAAAATAGCCGCACCCGCCATATATGTTTTAATAGGACATTCTTACCTTAATTTGTCGAAAAGGTTATAAAGGACAATGTTTGGAAAATGACGGAAAGTTTCCTTTATTAACAGCTTATAAAAGTCAAACAAGGGTATATATGACATTAACCCATAGTTTATAAAATAGTAAAAATGTTTTGAAATACATTTTTATGAAACATGGATATGGATGATAAAGAGGTCATAGAAGATACTTAAATAAAAAACCTCGGATAATAAAGATTTTGAAAAATTAACCCCTACCTTTTACTTTTGTTTGGTAGAGAGTAGGTTAAAGTCCCTTATAATGGTGAAATAATTATTATTAAACTATAAAATAATCATATACATTTATATGATATCATATATGATCTTTTAATATTACTTTGTTAATAATATCTTAGTATTATCATCATTTCGGGTGTTAACTGATTCGTTTTACTTTATATGATTTGTTACATAATTAATGTTTGTTATGGATGGGATGTATATTATAAATATTAATAATTAAATTAATTCTTTAAAAATTATTTTTAATCATCTAATGAAAATATGTCTTGAATGGATACGATGATTAAATGAATCTTATCGTGTTCGTGGAGACGGTATACCGTACGTATGAACGAGCGAAAATATCATTCCTTTGATATTATAATTAAATATAATTGGATGGTATATCATATATATAGAATAATTATCATGTTATATTTTTTATTTACATCAATTATCGATAATTATTATACCCATCCAAATAATAATGTATTGAATAACAATTACCCCATGATGTGAAGACGGTAAGCCGTACATTCACACGTATAGTGACATGTCATTAAAATGATGGA
This sequence comes from Viscum album, assembly GCA_963277665.1. Lineage (NCBI taxonomy): Eukaryota > Viridiplantae > Streptophyta > Magnoliopsida > Santalales > Viscaceae > Viscum > Viscum album. The sequence goes on from OY728155.1 coordinate 735,176,631, forward strand.
TATAAAAATGAATATGGTTGTACCATATTTATAATAACATCACAATATGTAGAATATACTGGCGTTGTAATTGTATAATGAAAACAATAAATAAAGAGTAAGTGGAAGAAGAAAATAACATGAAAGACGTGATGAAATATTTACCTCTTCTTCGGGTTCTTCCTTCTGATTTGATCAAAAGGGATCCATATGTTGGATTTCTGACTAAAGGAAGGCCTATAAGATGAAGGGAGGATAGTTGAGAGGGTATTTGGTCAGGGGGGTTTTCAAGCCAAATTTCGTTGATGGTGTCAATTAGAGAGAAGGGGGAGTGCCCTTTTATAAGAGGGGACATGGGCTCCTTAGGAAAAGCTTGAAATATTATTTTATCAAAAAATACTTTTCGGTTTCTAATGGCTCAAAAATCGATTATATAAAGGATAAGGTGGGGTTGGTCTAAAACAACTCATCCAATTGTTTTTATAAAGGTTTGGGTTACTATATTAACTTAATCATTTCGATTTAACTCTTAGTTAAATACTTTTACTTTTACCATGTCTCTCTGTATTTTTATATTACATGGTTAATAAACATACAATATAATTCCAATAGAACCCAAAGTGGTTCATTAATGATACACCTATAATTATATTTGTCCTTTTGCAGATCCTTATAATTTTAGGAGTAGAATATCAATTATTAATATAATATTTGTTTTAAAAACTATTATATGTCAATTTTGACACTATTTGGTATTTTTTTCTGCTAAATTCAGAACATCAATATTACATACAAAAAAATTCATCTAACCAACCATTACCTGCCATATTAACCTATAACAATTTTAAAATTCATTAAAAGTCTAAAATTACATTTATTTGGATATTTATAATATCAATTAATTTAATATTTTATTAATTATGTAATTACTGCATCATCATTGGGTCATAAATAAATTAAATTATTTAATTTCTCAAAAAAGGAAAATACCATTATGTAGGAATTTTTTTATCTTTCTAATGAATATTTATAGTCTAATTTATTTTTTGTGAAACCTTATATTAAAAAGGGTTTAGTTATTAAACATTGAATTTAACACTTTTAACTCTTTTTTGAATTAAATAATAATAAATGTCATAATCTAATCCATGTGAACCAGAGAGGTAAATAATTTATTCCTAAGGTTGTTTTTTGTCGAATTACTCTTATCCAATAGAATTAGGACATGTGTTAGGGTAATAATAATATCATCTTTACCATTAATTACCCTATTTACTTTTAACCAGGGAAAATAAAAGAAAAAATTTACTATTCATAAAAAATTATTTTCATTGTATTGAACCACATTTTTCTTACTAATATCAAACTTGTATCTCAGTTTTTGAAATTCCACTAACAAAAGTGGTAAAATTATGTTTTATGTGAATTTGAAAATTCTCATAGGATATGGGTACAATACGGTGAAAATTTCAATAAAATTTTTATATATCTAAAAATATTATAAACCGACTCTAATGAATTTCATTGAACATATATAGATATTATGTATATATTTTTACCTAAAATAAATTTAACTAAAATAAATAATTATTTAAAAAAAATGCGGTTTTAAACTATAACTTAGTGTTTTTCACTATTCACCAAAAAATGAATGTTTTCCGAAAAATACCAAAAATTCACCCTAAGATAATTTCGATATTTTGAATCCAAATATGAAGTCCATTTTGAATAATAAAATTTATATATTTTCAAAAAGTGGGTATTACTATTCATAATGGCTAGTTTGATTGGTTGTGGTGTGTTAGAACATGAAATTGCGTACAACACACTCTATTGTATTATTCAAATTGAAGCATATCGTGGAAGCCTGAGGTGTTAAAATTACTAATGATATAGTATCCCTAGTAATGAAATTAAATCCCTCATTATAAGTCAAGAACCGCATACATATGGGAAGGTTTGGATGTAGTAATGAGGAATTATATCTCATAATAGGTTATTCAGGTTGTGGTATAAGATATAATCCTAACAATAAAAATGTAATGATTATAAGAATTTCATATCAAATTAAGGACATAATTTCAATAAAAATAAAGTAATTGATAATAAGGATGAAATTATAAATTCTATAAAACAAATAATTATAGAACTCTACTGTCTATCATAAACACTAAAACAACGATGTAAATCAATAAAAATAATGTACATTATACTAGGGAGAAAATGTATATTTTCACAGTTTGTTTTTCATAATAATTTTTCGTGATAAAATTGATTCATTAAAGTAATTAATTAAATAATAAGTGATGTAATCTTGAAAATAATTAATGAATACACACAATGGAAATAAAATTGGATGTATATTTGTGGGAGTTCACTTTTTTAAACCCGAAGATTTTCCGATGAACTAGATCTGAATTTGGTTTAGTGATTTGCGAATGAATATTTTGATTTGACTTTTGCGTTTTCAGTGGATTCCTGTTCGAAGAAAAACTTTTCACTTCCCATGGATGTGGGGTGAAACTAGTATTTAGTCACCAATGGGGTTTCATTTTCATATTCACATCACGGGATTTCCCAACTAGCATTTTCTTAAAATCTTACTTCCATTATCAATCTAATGTTGAATTTTTACTATTGTAGAGGACCCAAATTCTCTACAAAAAAGATTAGATCTATGATATCACTTTATTCATGGATTCAACATTCTGGAAAAGTGAAAAAAGTCCTTGAACTATAATGATCTTATAGAAACCATACTGTTCATACTTTATTATTACATCATTTTAAAGATAAAATATACACTATTGTTAGAAATAAGGATAAAAATGTTTTGTGTCTTCAAAAAATTAAGAGAAAACATAAAAATTTCATAATAAAACATTAAAATTATTTAATTATCTCTTATCTTGCTTTAAAGTAGAATTCAGATTATTTTTTTCCAGGTGATCTTCAGAGGATAAATATTAAGGAAATGGGTGAACTAAATTCCCATTAATAGGATATATAAGAACATGAATCAAAAAAGCCTGGGTGAAAATAATAATTATCATCATAAAATAATCAATTTAGATTAATAATAACAATAAGGGGAATAATTATATGAAATCATGGAATTTGTTAGTTCATTAAAATGAAGAAACATGTTTAAGTGGTGAACTACCACACATATTTATTCACAAATCTAGCATCATGTTCACCCATAAAATATTTTCATGGTATTTAAATAATATTTTGTGTAAAATATAACATAATTTTCATTCTTATTTCACATTATATATAGAGATAAATCACATTTCAAAATTCATTAGAGTGATATATAATTTTTGGTTCACCCATCACATTAAATGTATACATAATCATGCATGACACAAAGAAAATATAACAATATTTCACAAACAAAATATCCAATAAAAAGGAAATAGTTTTCATGATAACATTATAGAGAAAAAATTCATGAATACACATTAGAGTTACCAAAATAAAAAGAGAATAATATAATTGGTATAAGAATCATCTATCTTGTGTAAAGAAGAAAAAATATCAATGGATGTAAAATATTGTTTTTTTAAATAATAGTTTTTTTTTGAAAAATCTTTGCATATGCCACAATATCAGATTTGAGAGGAGTATATCCCAAAAAGTATTATGTAAGAATAAATAAATTATATTTTGGGAATATTAATAGAACAACCACACAGAAATTTGGTATGTAAGAGGAAAGACCAAAAGAAAGGAAATTGGGTTTGAGATTCCCCTTAACTTATGTCAAAATTCCTTATTCACATTAATTAACTATATAATCAAATTAGATTAATTATTAATTAATCAAAACCCACTAATACATTTATTTAATTCATAATTATTTAATTAATTATTTTTATGGATATTTTGATGTGTTATATTGATCAGTTTAATTGTACAAGAGTGTTCGTTTTCATGGATTTCATGATCGGTTCACCTTTATACATGTAAGGAAAATCATGTAAAATAGGGATAATTATAAATAATGAATATTATATGTCATTAATGATTTTTATAAATTTTAATTTTATTATATAATGTTATTTTTTAAATGTGAGGATTATTCACTAGATAAAATGTAAATGATAATCAGTTAGTTTAATCAAGAAGTTTTATGATCACAATGAATATTATTTTAGTAATTATTTATTATATTGTATATAACTTAGATATATAACATAAAAAGGTTATGAAATAAATTTTAGAATCCATTTGAAAAATTTAAATTATTTTAATACTATAATTGATAGTGGTAATAGAAAATGAAAAATTTTCTTCATTGAAGGAAATTAAAAAACACATCGTTGATGATGATTCAATTTTTAGAATAAAAAATATAGGATAAGAGGCTTTATGATTGATTATTTCATTAACATAATAACATTATAGTATATATACAATGAAATGTCTAACAACATGATAAGGAACCTGAAATTATATTAAATCATTAAAATCAAAAACCCCAAAAAATAGACATTGTCAAAACAACCAAAGCAATATAAAAAATACATATAAAAATAATCAATATCAATACCATGCCCATAATCAGATGCCTCACCACCCTCAGCAAACTACCATTCAGATTGTGAATTTGTTTTGTTTATTTGAGGAGCAGATAATAAATATCCCCGAGCCTTTTTACTCCACTGTAGAATAATACATATTGGAACACACCCACTTGGACTCACCCGCATTTTTTTTGAATTATTCAAAGAGGACCTAGTAGAAATCATCCTTGGAATTCTTGAATAATCCTTTAATGTAATTCTCTTTAGGGGATTAGAGATGTGTCCCTCTCTATCAATCACCTATTTCCTCCTATGTGTGATTATATAACAAAAAAAATTTTACCACAACTAAAGGCTTCATATATATTTTGAGTCCGTTTTTGTGTCATAATTTGTAAAATTTACCATCTATCATAATTTTTAAAAAAATATAAGGTTTATAAATCTCTTCTTAAAACATAAATGTTTATGTCAATTCCGTGGTCCCCATTACATGGAGTATGCACTAGAATATCTAATCATCTTGAATGCAGAAAGCTACATCCCATAAACGTAGGTTGTATATTAATGTCCCCTAGGACTAGACAGTTAGAGACCTTAGTAGTAGTTTTCTCATCACAGACCAATTCATTGATCACTAAAATCCGATGAAAGACCTGAATGTCCCCCTCCTCATGCCCATCACAAACATCCTAAACTACACATGTATCATCCATCACCCCATCAATCACTACCCCCACATCCTAGTGTGAGACATGATCATGTAAATGATAATCAGAATCACATGGTGACACAACATTCATCAATGTCATAAAAACAATATAAGAAATAGAAATACCCAAATAAATTTCTTATCTATCACAGACATCAGAGACTAATGGACAAGGTCATGTTTCCTATAGAGGATTTTAAGATGTCTTGATAACGTCACCTCGGATCACGGTATCAATAGATATAATCTGAATAGAATGGGTCAACCTTTGACCTTCATATTTTTCCGAAAAATTGATATCTAGAAGATATCCTTGGTCAAGAGAAACCACAACAAGAACCCGTCCAATGTGGGAGATACCATTACAAAATGAATTGCACCACATCCTATCACGCACGAACACCATCGATAGATGTAATAGTTTATTGTACGTAGAATATTACTAACACCGGGACTCAAATATGACTAACTACTAATAAAAAATTCAATAAACAAGGAAATTCAGAAGAAATCAACCCACATCTTTAATACATCCACTTCCACAAATATTCTGGTTATGATTGGATGACATGAAACACATGTCCTACATTCAGAAAATATGTAACTCCCTAAAAGATTACCTAACATATTATGTATGGAAAGATACAGAAATAGGATAATCATTTCAAGGACTCTCACCAAAACAACCATAGTTAATGAATCATGCTTCCTGGGGAATTTATAAGAGCATTTTAAGAGAAAGAAATTGGATCCATTTTAGCTAAATTAAATTGATGACCACACTTGAACAAGATCCCCTTCTTAAATAAACTTAATCATGACATGGTTGGAATCAAGAATCCTTATAGATGAGCAATCATACCAACCCCATGATCCAAAAATATGTCGATCAAAGGAATCCACTAATGGATGACATTTCTTGAATCAAACAATCAATGCTAGATTAAACAATGATGATTCATTAAAAAATTAAAGATATGATATTTATAACTTAATAGAGCCACCGAAAAATTAGGAAATCATCTAGATAGGGTAAATCTAAGGTAATGTAGGAATACATTCGGTATTTTTGAATGTATAGAAGGTAGAAAAACAATTAACATGTGAAGAAGGAAAATGACCATCTCCCAATGTGGGGGAGGGACTTCCATGATTACCATTAGTGGATAGATCGTGAGGAAGATGAAGAGGATAGGGAGATCTGATTTTCTTTACAGTATATATAAGATACTATATTTGTTATTCTACTTCGATAAAGGTACATGAGGAGAAATAGGATCAAAGGTGAAAATAAAAATAAATAAATAATATATACGATCTATCCTCTTGAATTATTCTCTTTGATAACCTCCATACATAGATTAGTTTTGGTCATTTGTTGAGTGAAATTCTCATAGACTTGGGAAGAGTCTTGGGTATATGATTAGGAATAAATTTGAAAACAATGAAGGCATGGAAGTCTTGAGGAGAATAAATGTGAGGGGTGGTATTTATAACATAGGAGAGGGGTATTTTTTGAATATTTTATTCATTTTTTTCTTATTATGGTTCAAGACTCTGAATAGATTGAAACATATAATTAAAAATATTAAACAATAATGGAGAGTTTGATATTAAAAATATTACATAATTAATCACTCATGGAGTTGTTTATTTTACATATAATTTATATAAACCATAAATATTGTATATTGGTATTCAACAAAATTTAACTATTTTAAATGAATCCCAAATATTATCCCTATCTTTTTTTGACATGTGGAATAAAAAATGAACTCCAATTTATAAATATAATTTTCTAACAATCAGGAATTTATTTTGAATTTAAATCATCAATTATTAGTAAAATACTAATTTTAAAATTATTATTGATTTTTTAAAACATTTTTAAATTACAAAATGTCTCATTAAATAATATCTTAATCATAAGGGATTAAATTATAATTTATGAATAATTTTTTTTTGAAAATGATTATTCTTTTAAGTAATTATATTAATTATAAAATTGTAAATAATTATTTATAAATTTCTAACATACCAACACTTAATTTTTCATTTATAAAATGGTTATTAACTTATATGGTGAAATAATTATATCAACATTTCATTCATAAGATATGTAAGTTTTATGAATTCCTTCATAGGCCGTGTCACTATTCTTTTAAATATAATACAATTTGTAATGGACACAATACTGTTCATAAGGTCAAGTTAAAATTCTATTGATATTGGATATTTATCATTTATATGTCCCTCTCATAGCATTAATTAATTATTTATAATGTTTATATTGTGTCCTATTTTTTGTTTTCATGTGATATATACTATTTAGAATAATAATATGAATGTAATTTCTTATGAATTTTTTTTTCATTGCATCCACCCCCAATTTTGTAATTTAACCCTAAAAAGTTTTGTTTAATTTTATATTGAAAATGGGTTAGGGTACTTCTCTATAATCACTTCATCCAATTCCCATGTTCCCTCTTCATACTTATGGTTTCACTATAGTAATTTGACCAAGTTTGTAGGTTTTCTGTGTAGAACTGTATCTCTATGGTCCTAGATCATTGTTCGATTCTCCTCTAAGAGATAAATTTTTTTAAATATAAAACCTATTTATTCAGTTCAAGTGAGGGAATAGATTTGTACTTCCTCAAAATGGTTACATGTAACACATCGTATTCATGAGGCTTGGTAGGTGGATGTTACAGTCGATATGATAGAACTCAAACATGGTCAAGAATATTGAAAGGGATAATGTACTTTGGAATTAACTTTCACTTCTTTGTAAATCACATGATAATATTCCCTAGAGATATATGGAGGAATACCATGTCTTTATCCTCAAAATTTAGTTCTCATCCTTGTTTGTATTTATATTACTTTTTTCAACTTTGGGCATCCATGATGTGATGATAAATCATTTTCACATTATCAATTATTTCATTGACCATTTTAGGTCATAGAATATTACATTCACTAACATCACCCAACCATGAGGGTGTTTTATATAATTTTTCCTAAGGGGTTATATATATATATACATTTTGATGCTCGAGTGGAAACTATTGTTGTAAGAGAACTCATCAAGTGGTACATGTTGGTCCCATGCTTTTTTAATGTCCATAGAACATGTTTTTAGTATGTCTTCATGTTTTTTAATAATCTTCTCAGATTATCCATCAGTTGGAGGATGTTTTGATGTACTAATGTCTAGATCAGTGATTAGATCATGGTACATAATTTTCCAAAATATAGAGTTGAATCTTGGAACTTAATCATATATAATTGTTTTTGATACTTCATGCAACCATACCACTATTCTAATGTATTTCCATCAATTTTGATTTAATGATAAATCCCCTATAATTACGATTAATTGAGCTGACTTTTAGAGAAGATAATAAATCATCGATATAAAATGGTATCATTTCGATGTCTTCGGATATATGTGAAAAAGTATGCGGTGATGGATTCCTATTTCCATGTTGGTATGGGTAATTTATAAATCATCACCCTAGAATATTTTATTCCAGCATTCACTTGCAGACATACGAGGCACGTTGAGGTATATTCAACGATATCCTTTTTTCAATTTGTTCCACCAATATTGGTCTTGAAGATCTCATTACTTCTTTGTGCTCCTCAATTAAATTTTGACGGTTGAGCTATGTGCATCATTAAAAATATACAATATTATCTCTGGACTTGATGCTACACATAATCAGGACGTAAATCTTACAACACCCTCCTCATCAATTTTGAACTATGATGATTTCCCAATTGTGAATGTTTCCAACTTTTTCAGGATTTCCACTTCAATACTTTGAGTATACAATATTTTCTTCAAAAGATACGGGGGAGAAATATTTTGTGAAAGTATTGACGATGTTCCTTCCTTAGTGATCCCTAATTCCATACATTTCCAAAGTAAGAAGATTAGATCCATCTCAATTATTATCATTGATAATGTTTTATGATCAATTCTTCTTAGAGAAGCATCTAATTTATTCTCTTAATCAACATGGTAGTGTATTGTGGATTAATAATCTTGGATAATATTTATAAATCATTTTTAATTCATATTAATCTCATATGATGTGAATATATATTTTAGGATCATATGATAATTATAATTTTCACACTTCTCTCCATAGAGATAATCTGCTTAGATATTGAACGCGAATGTCACAACATCCAAATATAAATCTTTTGTACGTCAGTTTTTTTCATGGCCATTCAAATTACTTATCGCATATGATATTACATTATCATTATTCATCAAAAAACAAAGAAATAATTTCTTTCAAGCATAACTATATACCACTAATAGTTTCCCACTTGTCGGAAGTGTGAGTAATGATATAGTGATATAACTATTGTTCAAACCTGTGATTAAGTTTTGACATAAAATAGTAAATAATGTATTCCTTCCCTTATAGGAAATCTTATATAGTGGGTTTGAAAATCCTGATATTTTTCCCACAAATCGCCAGAAATAACCTCATAGACCATGTAATATATGAATATCTATTATAGATGTTGTCCTTGGCCACTCATTGTTTTCCTTTTTTTAGAAGGGCCTAAAAATATTCCTTTTATAGTTATAATTTTACCCTTGAATGATTCCTCCTCGATCTAGAGCTTACATTTACTGTACCATGCATAATGCTTCTCTCATGGAACTATCTTCACCACAATACATAAATTCTTCTCTTGTTCCTCCAATCTCTTGGATTATATTAGAATACTATCGATATATATTAACATATATTTGGTGAGGAATTATCTAAAGAAATTATTCATTACTTACTTTAATATTAATGTTGTATTAATGTGTAATAAAGTCATTATTATGAACACATAGTGTTCATAACTTATTTGAAAGCATTCATAGAAATATAATAAATCCTCACATTGAATTCGTGATATCCCAACCAAAGTTCCATATTATAGGAATACATGGAATAATGTATTTTATCAATCATATAATATATCCATGATGAAGATATATTTTAATTGTCATGATTTTTTTAAGATCGTGATAATCAATGAAGTGGCTTATTGACTCATTCTTCATATTGAAAACGTGGATGGGTGTTTCACTTGGGGAATAAATCTGACATATGAAACCCCTGTCTAGATTTTGTATCAACTACTTCTCCAGTTCATACAATTCAATGTTTTACATTTTTTAAGGGGTCTTTGTTATATTAAGATATGTAAGAATATGTAAAATTTACAAGTCTACCTCTATGTCAAGAGGAAGACAACGAAAGACTTTAGAAAACACATCAGTGTAGTCTCTCATTATGGGAATGTCATCCATCATGATTTTCTCCTTTATCACAATAAATTTAGCTAGTTATGCATACTCATAAGGAAAAATTATCCACACTATAGATTATGAATCTAGAGGATATTCATCCTCATACTTGTAGTTATACATAACTAATTAATTTTCTAGGGTATGAAGCGAAATCTCTCTTTCCTACCAGTTGATGTTGTCATTGTAGAATGATAGTCAATTCAAAGAATGTTTCCATGGAGGAGTTATATAAATTGGATGAAATAACATATAAATACAGTTTTCCCAATCATAACACAAGATCCACATTTTGAGGAGGAGGTTGAATTTTTCTACTATTATTATAGTATATAAAAGATTGCATAGAACCATAATCCAAAATTGTGTTCACTATTATTCACCGAATAACCATCATACCCAGAAAAACGTAATTTTTAGTATCCACTATAGTTGTACTGATGAGATATGATGTCATTTGATACTTTGGCATAGGCTATTGTAGGCAATGATTACTCTCAAGGACTCATGGTTTAGAGCATTGGCTTCTATAGTTCCCTTTCACCCAATATTTTATTCATTGAACGATGAGTGGTTCTATTCATTCCTCCACTAAATTTTCCTACTTCCTCATTATTGTTTTACATTAATGAGGTTGGTGGCCTTGTTTTCCCCACTTGAATCATTTCATCATCCCTTTGAGGCAATTCCCATTATGCTTCTTCCCACATTTTTGACATGTGAGAGGTTGAATTTTCTTTTATAAATTTTCATTTTATCATCAGTATTGTCACACCATCTTTTATTTATTATCTCCATAGCCATGGGACCATTCTCTAAACTGCATATCCTCATTGAAAGCACAAGTAATTTTTTTTTCTTAATTCTAAAATTAAAAAATTGATTGATCCTTTACATGTTTTGTTTTAAACCACTAATTAATTTATCAAATTTATATAATTATTGATAAAAAACATGAGGTTTAATTTGAACACCTTGTGATATTTTATTTTTAGGAGCTGACATATTTAAGATCCTTTTTATTGAGCTCGAATTATTCCTTCTAAATCTTTGAATGATTATTTTAATGAAAATACTTGTTATGAAATATTTTCATAGTGTCTTCCCAATATATCACTTTAATTCCATCCTTCGTCTTGATGTTTTTAATCAACTCCCAAATTTTGTTGACATATACTTCGAAATGATAAACATATAGATTCGTCTCCTCCATCTCACAATAGCAAAAAATATAAAATATCTTCAAAATTGAGGTAATCCATATTACTATGACAAGTGGATCCAAATATTCCATAATCATCGGTGGTCATTACCACATTAATTACTCAACAGGTAGTTTATCAGTATTTATTAAAGGAGAACATTCCACATTTTAATGTTATTGTTCATATACTGACATTACTATGTAAGATCACTATGATATTTTGGGCTCTACCTCCCAACACATTGGGGATATTTTACGGATCCTTTTTATTGAGCACTAATTATTCCTTCTTAATCTTTGAATGAAGATTTTAATGAAAATACTTGTTATGAAATATTTTCTCTGTGTCTTCCCAATCTATCTCTTTAATTTCATCCTTCGTCTTGATTTTTTTAATCAACTCCCAATATTTGTTGACCTATACTTTAAAATGATAAACATATAGATTCGACTCCTCCATATCACAATAGCAAAAAATATAAAATATCTTCAAAATTGAGGTAATCCATAATACTATGACAAGTGGATCCAAAGATTCCCTAATCATCGGTGGTCATTACCACATTAATTACTCAACAGGTAGTTTATCAGTATTTATTAAAGGAGAACATTCCACATTTTAACGTTATTGTTCATATACTGACATTAATATGTAAGATCACTATGATATTTTGGACTCCACCTCCCAACGCATTGGGGATATTTTATGGGCATTTGTTGGATTTTCCCTCGCATGATTTATTGGCCATATCTCCCTTAGATTCCATTACTTTCTAAAATAGAAATTTTTTGAACAACACATAAGTCAAAAATCCGTGAATAAATAAAATATTACTTTGGGAAATTAACTATAAATACATGTTTTGTGGGATCCCTATGTTTATAATTTTTTTATAAATAATGTTTATTGTATTATTACATATACTAAGTGCATTGATAAGGCTTTTCACTACTGTTATCTAATCCAATTTCCCAAATTAACTGAACTGTGTATTGATATTGGCTATTGAATCCCTACTTTTCTTACATTTATAATACCTCATTTTAATGATGAATAATATAATAGTGTTACAAATCCAGGATCAAAAGTTTTAGTGTCAATGGAAAAAAAATTATAAACAAAAAATTTTCATAATAATACACAATTTTTTATTCTCTCTTCACTAGGTTTTTAGTGGTATTCACATTCTTTGTATTAGTTTTTATCACATGATGATATATGCCACAGAAAAGGTTGAGATAAAATCCCAATAAGAGGATATATAATAAAATTAATGAATAAACCATGGTTGAGAATAATCATCATAAAAATATCATAATCATGGGATAAATATCAAAATCATGAGATGAATCGCTAGATAAATGAATGGAATGTGCTGATACATAAATATTAAACATAATTTCTTATTTCTCATCAACAACACATAGTTGTGAACCAATATAGAATCACGTTATCATATTACATATGTGTATAATCATAACATAATATTTGTGGATATTTGTAGTATTATATTCATTTATATTTGAAAATATATCATGTGGTATATTCCATTACCCAATAGTTGGAGGACTATATAATTTCTGGTGCACCCATCACATTATAACAACTACATAATCCCACATTCCACATAAAATATATAACAATATTTTCAATAAAATAACCCATGGATTGGAAATGGGATTCCTATGAAATTTTTAGAGAATAGATTCATTAATAAACATTGGGGTTCCCAAAATAATAAATTAATTCATTAGTGATATAGGAGTCATCAGTCTTTTATGAATTAGAAACAATCTCAAGAGAAAAAAATATGTTTTTTATATGGAATCATTATTTTTGAAATATATTTTCATTTTATTTGAAACATTAATATCCTAAAAAATATAAGTTAAGAAGAAAGAAATCATATTTTAGGAATATTAAATGAACATACACACTAAAATTTGGCATGAGGGTAGAATAACCCAAGGAAGGGATATTGTTCTTGAGAATCACCTTACCTTAAGTCTAAAATATTTCTTCACATTAATATCATGGATGAAAAAATTTATTAATTAATTACAAAATTTATAACCTATTATAATTTTTTTTGATTCATTTTAATTTTATTTAATTCATTAATTATTATTTTTATGAGTTATATTATTCTGTTTTATCCTTCAGTTTCTTGGTTTTCAGGATTGGTTCACTTGTATACATGTATGGTAGATCGTTTTAAATGTGGATACTTTTCAAGAAATGATATAATATGTCATTAATGAACAAAAATAATTTTAATTTTTATTAAATTCATTTCTTTTTCTATATATGATGATGAATAATTAGATCACTTGTTAATGATAATAATTTATATTAATTTGGCGATTTTAAAATCACAAAAAATTTATTTAGTTTTTATAATTAATATTATTAATAAATGTTAGTTATAGAATATAAAAAAGGTTATGTAATAAATTTTAAAAACTATTTTACCCATTATAATGTTTTTAAGATCATCCTTGAGGGAAGTAAAGAAAAATTAAATCTTAGCATCCTTGAAGGTGGTAAACCAATAACTAACAGACGACATTTCTGACTTTAGAATAAAAGAGTGAGGAGAAGGGGTTTCATGATATATCATTCCTTTTAAAAATATAATTATAATATATATAGGATACTAGAGACGTAATGATACATGGATAAAGAGATATAAGGAGAGAAAAATAAAAGAAAAAAATAGATATGAATATAAAATAAAATAATGTTGACTTTATATCTTGAATTCTTCTCTGTGAGAACATCATATGAGTGATTGGTTTTGGTATTTTTTAAGAGAAAATGAGCCAGAACGTGGAAAAGAGGATTTAAAAGTGTGTTGGAATGGAATTGGACAAGAGTAATGAATTTTATGGTGTGAATAGAAGAGGTGGTGATGGGTAGTATTTATAGTGGGGGAGAGGGATGTTTTCTGATTATTTTGTTCATTTTTATTATATTGGCTCATGAATATGAATCATTTGATCCTTATAACTAAATATTCTAATATAATTATTTATGATTAGATATTATTTTTATTACATCATCAATTAATGAAGAAATACTGAATATATCTTATAATGTATATATACTGTAAACTTTTATATTATACTATTCAAAAAAAATTCAACTATTTTATAAAAATAAAAAAAATAATCTTAAAATTATTTAATGTTTATAAATCCAAAATAAACATTATTTTATGAATCTAATTGTCAATATAAGTTAAAATCATTTTTAAATTAAAACAATTATTTATTATAAAAAACAATTTTAAAATTATAAATTCTTTTATGAAACATTGAAAAATTAGTTATATTCTCATAAGATTATATTATACGTAGAAGAAAATTAAATTCCAGTTTCTGAATTCATTTTATGAAAATATATTTTCTTATAAATCATTATATTAATTGAAAATTTGTAATTATATATTTATAAATTACAAAAATTCTAACACTTAATTGTTCAATTTTTTTGTTTTCATTTACATATACCTTGAAATAAAAATATAATCTTTTAATTTATAAGAAACCTAAATTTTATTTATAAATTCATAGGTAATGTTATTATTATATTAATCATAATATTATTCCTAATGGTCACATTACTATTCTAATTTTCAACTTATAATTCAATTGGTATAAGTTTGTTAACTTATAAAAATACCATTTATTCCAGTCATTATTGATTTATAATGTTTTACAGACATCCTATATGTGTTTTTATGTGATGTATAAATTTTGGATTAATTATAAGAAGGGAATTTCAATTTATACTATTTATTGTCTCTATAGATCTTAAGGTTATGCTCAGTCAATGCTAGGGTGCTTCTGAGTAGAACATCATTATAAATGGATGGGGTTATTTTCCAATTATCATCAACATAAAAGATGAACAATAACATGTTTGGAATGTAAGAAACATTTCAAACTAATGGGGACTTTCGATATTGTCCTTCTAGGAAATTAATTTCAATCCATTTATAATGATGAAATCAATTGTTCATATCTAGATATGACTATAAGGATTTAAATATATTTTTGGCATCCTAATGTCGTTTTTCATCTAGCCTCCTATATTTGTTCCATGATTAATATTCATTAGAAGAGTCTTGATTGAATTTTAGATTATTATGCTCTTATTTTAGTGGAAGAAAAAATGGAGTCAAAACTACCAAAAGTTATAAATATTGTCGTAAATGATAGTAAATTTGAAGTTAATGTGGAATTTTATTCTCTTCCTTTTTTTATGTGTTGTGAATAATTTTTTTCCATTAAATTTATAACTGTTGGGTAATCCAAACTCAAGTTATGATTCCCTCATAAGTCAAGTCCACATATTATGATGTAGTTGTATGTGGTAATAAGAAAAAAACGTAGTATTCTTGAGAGCTGTGAGAACTCAAGGAAAGATTCCACTAATAATGGGTATGTTCCTATAAAACAACATATTTTTGATGCGGTGAGTTCATTTGATTCAATATATATATATATATATATATATATATATTAATAATAGTACTAACACTAATGTTAAAAATCTTCTTTTACAATGTGTGATGATAATAGGGTTCTGTTTTTCCATTATAATCTTCTCCCCTTTCAAAGATATGGGCCGTACTACTGGGTTTACACTTGGTAATGAAATATATGTTTTAATGGACATAATATTTAACTCCAATATTTTTAATATTTAATCTAGAAATTTATTCGACATGAATGAGTTTAATTTACTCAACGAAGTTAAATTGTTCTAATTTCAATCCAATCCTAATACTAGATTTGGGGGTTATGATTTTGAATCCATATCTGGAGATGTGGACCTAGATGGGAAGGCCATATAAATATCAACCAATGTTATAGATTTTGGGTTTTCTTTGATATTTATCAAGAATGAGGATTTTCCCTATATCCTCATATGATCCACCATCTTTTATATTTGGGTATTATTACATTCTATTAACTCTAATGTTGAGTGAAAATATATAAATCAACATGAATATTATTTTACATATTCTTTCATGTATGAGAATCATCCAAATGATGTTTAACATATATGGTCTCCCTTATCTATTCATATTGACAATTATGTATCTTATTTATTTTTGAGAAAAATTGTGGCAGATAATGATGTCTCAAATGATTTCCTTGAATCTCCTCTAGTGTTACATTATTATTTAGTAGGACACCTCAACCTGGTGGGAATCGTTGTAGATAGTGATGATATTGGAATGAATAATCCAAATATCACCATTGACACAGATTTTATTGTTTTTTGTTCATATTTTTAGACTATGAGCTCTTCTAGAATTAACGATACCTTAAGAAACTATTCTGATAAAAATAAATCAAAAGGAATGTAATAGAAGGGAAGAACCAAATCGAGATCTATTTCAAAATTTTGTTCTATAATTTATTTGATATAGAAAATTATGAAATATCTAACTCTCTTTATAGATACTAACATATCCACAAACCAATGATTATATATTTGAAAACCTATGAATAAATATTCTTCTGGTATTACTGGCATAGAGAATATTGGTTATTATTTGACTGATGTCAATAGTGGCCCTACCATGGTACAATATCTATAGATCTTTTCCTATTATTTAATGGCGAATGTGACTACATAATAAAATGATGATCAATTAATAAATTGTGATGAAGATAACATGGATTTAGAAATTTTATTCTATTTTATTCATGAAAAAATAGACTATAGGAATCAAGCGGGTTATGGTAAGAAATTGAGAAGCTCAATGGAATTATTTATAATCCATGAGTTTCACTTTTAGACTTCCACTATATCCTTTATCTAAGTGAATAAATTAGTGATATTGTCTACTTTGTCTATATCAACGAATTAAATAAATATGATGAGTTTAATGAATTCACTAAGGTTAATATTGTATGTTTCAAGTATATGCCGTATAAAATTCATTACAAAAAAACAAATAATAATAATCTAGACCAAGCATTTATGAATATGATGGTTCTTTATAAATGGGATTATATTAATAATATAACTTTTTCGAAGCTCAAATCTAATCATCATTGTATTTTGGTTTTTCTTACGTCTATAAATGTGGAATCCCCCCCCCCATTGATTACATAATAAGGTATGGGTATCCCACAAGGATAGTGACATGATATTCCATGAGTTCTGATACACCATTTTATGGAATAAAAATTATGTGGAATGAATTTTGAAGTGGAAATACATGAATTTAATTATCATTAGTAGGTGTAAATATACATTTAGTATAAATCACAATGAAACTCTCTCCCTATAATCCTCTCCACATCTGTTTTAGGTGGTTAATTTTAATAGGGATTTCATAAACATTATATCAATTGAAATCAATATCACATCCATAATAAATGAACTCATATAAATTAAAGAAATGAATTAAAAAAATTCAAAAATAAACTAGGTCAAATATTGGGATTAAAATAAAAAGTTTTACAACTCATATAAATGATCCCAAAAATCATGTAGACTAATAACCTTTTTGAAAGTGGATGAAAATATTATCCATGAAAAAGAAAGACATTATCTTCATATAGTCTCTAACTACATCATCTTCATTAATCAGAGTTGAGTTAAGGGGGAATTCATGATGATATTATTCACAATCAGTGTATGGTTGAGGAAAATACTCTTCTTAATTTCATTCCACTTGATCATGAATTCCAAGATACTGTTTTAATCTCTAATACTATATGTTCACCTATAACTAATGATTTTTGTAATATATTCTTCAATAACAGTTGGGAAGTTATACAACATGATGATTTCAAGATGGTCCACTACTTTTTTTTCAAAGGTATCATCCATGATTTTTTAGTGATAAATTTATTACTCTTGTTACTAAATATGTAAATCATTTTGATGTTTAGATTTTTAGTACAATTACACTTACTATTATCATCTACAATATTATCTATAAGAATCATTCAAATATTACTTTCATTACTTATAATAGAATGATTAACTATTATCAATTCATATTTTTTAGAGATATTGATCAAAAATTATATGTCAACGAAATCCAAAAGTTTCTATCATCTCTAAAATTATTACATAAGTGGTAACATTTCTCTTAAACATGAAATAATAAATTCATTAGACATAATGTACTGTAAATTTATATTTATGTTTTTTTCATTTTTTTGAATTAAATACCACATTCATTGGATGGGTGAAATCACTTTTTAGCATATATATCATTTTGGTGCTCATTAATGGAACTCGTACAACCCATATAACGTGATCTCAAAGGGTTAGATATGGTGACCCCCACTCAACTCTTTTATATTCTGTTCTAGAAGATTAACACCGTCATCTTCTCAATGGGTTGGTAGACCCTGGAAATATAAAACACATCCACGATTCATGAGTAATTATTGCACATATACATTGATCTATGGTGATGAAATTAACCTCTTCATAAAAGGAATTATGATGATTAATTTTAATCATGAGGACATTCTTATCCATAATTTAACCATATAGGGGAAATTAATTTTCTAGGAGAAATAATTCATCAACATTTTTAAGGGGTTTTCTTGTGCTATAATGTCTATAATTCAGTAAGAGATGGGTACTTGAGAGGGTCATATACCCTTAACATATCATAACATTCAATTATTATATGGGATCCCATGTTTAATCTATTCCATTTACAATAATGATTAAATTAAATATATTCTATCACAATGGAAGGGAATGTATCTCTTAATTGATTATCAAATTTCCCCTATAAAATCCACAATTGATTCTAGGATTAAAAATAAATTTATTATATGAAAATGGACTATGGGGACCATCAAAGAAATAAATATATGTATTAATTTTTTTTCTTGAGTAGAAGCATTTTTGAGAGGAATATGCACACAGTTTCTTGAAATGTGGATGTTCCCAAAACAGTGGTGGGATTAGAAATAAGGGAATAATTTACATTAATTAATCCCTTCAAGAACAATTCAATAGGATTATTATTATTGAAAAAATAATTTCCATGGTCTTCCTCAGAAACAGATTTATGAATACATTGAAATAAGGAAACACATACTATATAAATTTATCTTTTTGGACCTCAATTAAAAACTCATATTTTAATATTAGGGATTCCTCTATAAGATTATTATAAATAATTTTAACCTCAATTTATGGATGGATTATTTTATTGGAACTATTTTGATCAATAAATTTCATCCATTGGGTTTTTATTTGGACTCACAGACCACTATTAAAGGCTTCTGGAATTATCCACCTCTACACTAGAAAAAAAAATTCTAGGAAATCATTTGGTATTACATTTTATCCCCTCTAGAGGAAGTGATTATTAGGGAACCATCGAAGAATGGTTGTATAAATTTTTTGTTATAATAGGATTTTGTTTCACTGGACACAAATCAATTGTTTTATGTAGTATATTTTTTTAATGAATCCTTAATCAGGCCTTTAATAGTTACATTTTTATGAATATTAGAGAATAAAAAAATCTACAGTACACATTCATAAAGAAATTTATTTTTCTTCTTTGACACATGTGTCATTTGTGTCTCATAAAAAGGGAGGTTATCAACCACCTTTTTATCAATTTCCCCAATATTTCAATTTTTTGGAAGGTGGTGTACAACTTCTTTGGACTACTAATGATGATCATTATGTCACTTGTTTCACTATATTATGATAGTATCATTTGACTATATCATCATATTTCTAATCTTATCTGAGTGAGAATGGATGATGTACTGCACATCATTTGGCATGCCTGTAAAATGTTGATGCACTGTAAGACCTCAGTAAATAATCAATAAGATATTTATATATTAATTATTTATATTAGGGTGTCTAATTTGATCCAAAAATATTATTATGATAGTAATATTTTTCATATCACTATATTGTAAGTATTGTGCATTGCCAATAATTTTATTCTGCTAAATGGAACATTAGAATTATTCTATAATCCTACCTTGAAAAATTGTGAAAAAATAAATTATGATGGATCTTAGAAAGGAATTTCCTTCCCCATGAGATGTGTTTATTTTTATCATGATCATATAGTTAATGTTCTTGGCTTTACATTTTGAACATGTGGAATGTTTTCCACAATTAAAGATAAAATTTAGGAGGTTATTTGTGTAATAAAATTTGTGAAATAAAAAAAAATATCTTTGGCTTGAATGTTAATCCACATTAATTTTTTCAGGCTATAAGAAATGGAATGTTTCATATCACATGGATAATAACAACTCATTGGATGAAAAGTGTGAGTATTATTTCTGATATAAACTATATTTTCACACATTTCTATTGAGAGTTGAATTTTGTGGATGATGTCCTTACCAATAATTAAATTAGTTCAAATATCAATTTGTTGGATGACATTGTTTATATCATAATATCTATTTATGAATTATATTGTTGAAATATTATATTTTTCTAACTCTTATTACTCTATTTTTGAATAAATTTTTCTTGGACACTATGGACAAGGAACTTTAAAAAAACATAGTGAAAATGAAATGTAACAGACATATGTACCATATATGGTAAATCTGAAACCCATATCATAAAGGATAACTCCTTAAAAACAATAATAATATTGAATATAGAAAACGTTGAAATATTCTAACAAGGTACTCTATAATATATTTACCACTGATTTATTGTCCTTTATTTCATTATATCATATATCCTTGAACTATTATAATTTACATACCCATATATCATAGCCACACACCTCATCCACATACTATATCCACATGCCATATCAATATTTTAGTTTCTATATAAAACATCTATAAAACAGTACAATAGTAATGGAACATTTTTGTATACCATAAACAAAGACCACACCACACAATATCATTATATAAAGTGAATAAAATATGAATAAATGTCAAAATAATATATCGCTTAAATCATATAATATTTTGCAGCAGCCTATAAAAATTACTTCTTATGGGAATGAATTAGTTTAGAAAACTCTTTTGATGGTTCATAATAAAACAAATTGTATATATCATAAAAAAATAATACCCAATAGTAAAATATACATAAAAATATATTTATACAAATATATTATGGTTCCAAAAATACATCCATAATATCAACACCTTTAAGGTAAAAATACACAACTATCCAATTACAATATTAGCTAATTATGTCAAAACTTATACATATTTCATACTTCATCATCATTTAAACATTACACATCATTAAACATCATTATTTAATTACATCATTTCTATTTAACATAATCTACCTTCACCCTATTAATATATTATGTTCCATATTGACTTATAGAATGAATTTATATATTTTTTGGAACAAAAATATGCCAATCATTATTGCTCATCGATATGTTTTTGAGTCCTGAGAGACCTTAATTTATGGTGATTCAATAATCCTTGATGCGTGTTGATGTAAGTTAATTGTCAATTAGGGAATTTTTAATCCATATGAAAGAGTTGAATATTATGTAAGGGTTGTCTTTATAAACATCAATTTAAATCAATATGGATTGCATAATTTTTTTTGGATACATTCATTTCCTTTGAAAAAGTTCATGCATCATATGAAAGGTCTACTGTGTTTATTAATGTTCATGTGTA
Organism: Viscum album; assembly: GCA_963277665.1. NCBI lineage: Eukaryota > Viridiplantae > Streptophyta > Magnoliopsida > Santalales > Viscaceae > Viscum > Viscum album. Next base: position 735,199,037 of record OY728155.1, read on the forward strand.
CATAAAAAAGAATATTGATTCACATTAATTCATCGCATTGTGTATAACCTATCTTTGAAAAATAAATTAAACATCAGAATCTATTTTTTAGTTTTTAAGATGTGTGGATGTAGTGTTATATATTCCACATAATATGACTATATCTCTATTTAATATACTATATTTTATAAATTGATTTCCCTTATGAATTTAATTTTGGTTGTACGGATGATGATATAATGTGTTAAAAAATTTGAAGCTAAAATGCATACAATATGATATTAATTGAAATATTTTGTTCAAAAGATTTAATTAACATTATGGAAACAATATAGTTCATGAAAATACCTATAAAATTCATACACAGTATGGAAATTTATAATTATTAATGATTAATAATAAATTGAATATAAATCTTCTTGATAAAGACTTCAATGAATAAAAAATATAATATAAAATGATAATCAAATATACTCATGATCTATATCAAAATGGTTGATCTCTATGGACTTAATGTGATATTTCATGTTTTTCATGAAAAATAATAAATCATACAATATATATATATATATATATGTTGAAGAAAAATATCTATAAATTAATAGTGAAATGTTTTCAAATAACATTGGGAAACTTAGAGGTTCCTAAAATCACATAATATTCCTCATGTAGTGATTACAGTTGAGGTTATTTGTTTTTTTATTTTTTTCCCTTCATCTTCGTGGTTCTATGAGGGAGTTAATGTAATTTTATTATATGTATGATTATGTATAATGATAAGAAAATATTATTTAGGGATATTACTGTAATCTATATTGAAACTCATATGTGAATTAGTATTAAAGTTGTATAAAGACTAGTTTCATTCCAAAGTGGGTTTTTATTTAAGAGGTAAAATAAAATATATTTTCTATTGTAATATAACTATTGATAATTGATAAATTATTAAAATGATATTCCTTTAACAATTTCAATAAACCCTTTAAATCATTAATTATGTAATTTATGAAATAAATGATTGTTTCAATATGTGATTTGATTAATTATTAATGTAGAGTTAGAAATTATATTAATAAATTTTTTATTCATAATTTTTTATATTAATGAAAATATAGAGAAATAAATAAATTTATAAGAGTTTGTGTGAATTTTTTAGGTATCAAAATGATTAGAAAGAATAGATCGTAATGATAGACCTTGTAAACAATTGAATATTTTGAATAACCAATGTTTTTCATGACTAAATTTTGAGATGTAATTTAAAATTTATATCAATATATATATCTTTTAGTTAACATGTGTGAATGGATATTATTTTCCCTCATATTCATAATTTGTTTGTATAATGGTATAATGTAATAGTAATATAATATATATCAATATGGATTAGATGTAGATTGACCATACTTTCTCAGTAGACTAGAATCTGAATACAACTTTACAACTTATTATAATCATATTTTTACCATTGGGATAATTTTTAATTAAACCATGACGATTTTTAAACCAAAATAGAAAACGATACATCCCTAATATTATTTAATTAATGGTACACTATTACAAGAAAATTCATATACGTTGATTGAAACTAAATACATCATTGAGAATATTTCGACAATTTGGCCAAAAGTTATAAAAATTCTATGGTTCTAGATAATTAAATTTTCTCATTCACTCTGATTAGGATATGTATTAATTTTTGAAATGATCTAATCTTAACCAATTTTTGAGGTTTACTTAAAGTGATAAAAATAATAAATAGTTTTCACTAATGATTCAATAACACCTTCTAAATGTTTAACTAATTATGGGGGTGTCATAGGTAGTATTATGGTATTATTCTTCACTCTATAAAATCCATGATGTGATTATATAGAGAATATAGATTATGTTAATTGTGATGTTATTCCCATTGTTGAAGAAAAAAACTAACATGGTGGAAAAAAACATGATTCCTCTCAATATTATATCTCTTTCCTTGGACATTTTTTATGTAACCAAAATTTTATTTCAATATATGGATAAAATGGTTCCAGTATCATTTTTTATAAATGTTATTTCCAAATATTTGGCCATTTAATTAATTTCATTATAACTTAATTACAATAAATTCAATATTCCAATGTGATAACATATCAAATAGATAAATAAACTACTGAAAAGTTTTATTTTGATATGAAGGAAATTTTAATTTCATGGATCCCATGAAACATATGTTGAGGAGTTAAATTTAGGATATCAACATTTTTGAAGATTATAATTTAGATGACAACTTCACAATATTTAAAAAAATTGTGAGTAATTTCAAAGTTTATGGATAAATGTTAGATGATATTAACATTATGATGAAAAATTGTGAAAATTAAGATAATATTGATACAAAAATAATATCAATGTACGATAGAGAGGATGCTTCCAACGTTGATCTACACAATTTTATCATAGGAAAATAAATGGGAAATTATTTTAAATTAAAAAAGGTTAAAAAGTAATATGAATTTGATTCGATAATTAAGATCAATAACATAGATGAATAAATTTTTGTAGTAAGAAAATTTTAAGATTAATATTCTAATTATAAGACTTACAAAATAATTAGGTCCCTTATATCTATGAAATTCGACAAGAGAAAATAAAAAAATAAATAAAAATTGTAATTTATTTTTTTTTAAATATTTTGGGAAAATATTTTTTTAAAGGACTTCCATAATTATAAAATATTATAATATTAATGTAATATTAATCGCTATACGTCTCAAAAGAAAAAAATTGGTTAAAAATTATAACATTTTTATAAATATATTGAAGTCGTGAAAAAACCAGAATGAAGAAAATTTAAAATTTTAGAGTGTAAAGAAGAAGTGGATGATCACTCATCACACAATAATTATTATTATCAAGAAATTATAAAAATTACCAAAATTATGATTAATGTTGTGAGTCGATAATATTCATGGTTTAATAATGAAGAAGAATGTTAGATTACATAAATGGGTATATTAAAAATATATATTCGATGCATTCCTTAATCATACCTCTCTGCATAAGAATGAAATACCACAAATATTATAATATGTGATTCATTCTTGTCTTATACATTAAATATTCTTTTTGTACTTATATTATTAATGGTTTTCATATTGAACATCTCGAATATCATTGTTTTCTTCGATAACATATTTGACACTATTATTTGTGGAAATATGAGGGGTAATCATCATTAGTGCTACAATTCTTGAAAATGGAGTGTTTAACTTCATTAATATGTTTTATAAATCTATATAAGGTATTGGGAAGAACCATGTGTCATAGAATTTTATTGGGATTGACATATACAGATATTTAATGGTTACAAGAGACTATGCATCCAGAAAATTCTTGTTGTTCATGTGCATTTTTGTGGCTCTTATATGATTATAAAATCATATAACAGACCAAACATCCTAATCATATCATTAAGAATGTTTTAATATACATCTAAATTTTTAATTTCCTCTTATATTATTTGAATGTAATTTGAAATCACTTTTCTCTTAAATAATAAAAATAACCCCCATTGTGAAACCCAATGATATATCTATTAATCATTTGGTGCTTTTGTTTGACTTCTCCTCAAATTTGAATTAGATTTTCTAGGTAATGAGTCCATTAATCCTCCTACAACATTCAAAATTTATATCAAGTTTTAGTTTCCTCCTATTAACCATATTAGGTCTATGTGGAATATATTAGGTTTATTTTCATTTCTAGTTTGTCTTATGGGTTTCAGTATGTATTGTGGAGGGTCTCTATTTTTTTGGATGGGATTCACCGTCGATGGAAACATGTTGAAATTAAGTTCTTCTTTGATATATTTTAATATTTTAATATTTATTCATAAAAATAAATTTAATAATTAATTATATATTTTAAAATCATTATATCCTAAAATAAGTCAAATATTTCAATGATTGATTAGTTTTTATATTTTTTCTTAGAAATTTAAAAATTTACTAATATTTTTGTAATGTTTTTCCTCAATTATTAAATTTTCATAATATATAAGTGTTTGTGAAAATGGATATATGAATTTTTAATGTTTTTTATGATTAAGTACCATTTTAATTTGGTTCTTCAAATGGGTAAATCCAAATATTTAGAGAATTTTTTGAAAATAAAAAAGGTCATATATGGAATTTCATGTTTTAATTAAATGGAATTTTTTCCCAACCAATGTTAAATGTGTTTTTATCTACAATTTTTTCAAAAGAAATTTTTGAATTAGAAAAATATACATGATTGTAACAAATTGATTAATGTGAGGTTGAGTTTTTAATGGGTTATTGCATGATTCTACATTGCATGGTTTTAATAGTATATCCAAATGTGTGATTTAAAATAGAAGAAGAAGTATTTTCCAATATGAGGTAAATATTTTTGAAATTACTTTTTGGGACCATAATAAAGGTCATTTAAAAACATTTAAGAATACCATTTACATCCATTGAATTGAATTATGGGATATAGATTGTGATCTATAGGTGGGATATTGTATCCCTTTACCATGTTAATTGAATATTAATTGGGAATTATTTTATGAATTTTGAATGAAGTAACTTGATTTTATATGAAGTTTTATACACTAATTATTTAATATTTATCTATTATATCATCACACAAAACATATTTTCACTGGAATAGTTGAATATATATAGATTATGTTGATGCTCTAAATCCTTAGTTTAGACTGGTTGTTGATAAAGAAATGTTTCAGGGTTATGTTGGATTATTTATATAGGTATGGATAATCTATCACGAAGAACCTTGATTGATCCTGTGGTGGATTTTATAGGCCATCATATTTTGAAGAAGAACTAGGTTTTTGAAAAATTACATTATTCCATCTTAGGTTTTGTGGTAACAGTTTAGGTACATATTACATAAGTCCCAATGTAATTCCCATGATTTTGAGAAAATATTTTGGATAAAAATTGGATCCCACCTAGAATATTATAGTATACCCTAGAATTAATTATTTTGAGGAATAACCATATCTTTTTATAATCAAATTGTGTTTTATTGGTACCGTGGTTCTGATATATATTTACTTTTCAATCTCATTATTTTTTATGTTTACATTAATCTTAATATATTTAATGGATTATAAATTCTATTTAGAAATGGAAGAGTAGTTTTAATCTAATAATTTATGCTTTAGAAATGTATTGTGAATAGGAAATTATAAATAAATATTAGTATAGATAATATAGAATAATATTTAAATTGTTTAAATGTGGTTTGAATATTTATCTATTGTATTATAATATAAAAATAATTGATGTTAATAAAATTATTTATTGAATTATAACTGGTTTCACCTAATATATATTGGGAAAACAATTTTTAATTAATCTCCCTACATTATTTTAAGAGAATATTTTTTAATGGAAACATTAAAAAAACATTTTTGAAATGGAACATAGAAAGTTTCTCACAAATTATATGTATTTAATTCAGTGTGTGGATCAATAATTATATCATTTAGGTTCATTATTACAAAAATTATCATGGATAATGGTAGATATTTTCATTAATGAGTTGGGTTGTGTGTGGTGAGTTAATGATGACCATAAGGTAGTCGTTGGTAGGTATTTCGTTTAATTTTTAATATCATATTGTTATTTGTTATCCATATTGGCTCGATATATTGATTGATTGATTTATATATGGATATATATTCATTGTTTATTTAACAATATATATAAATTTAGTGTTTTTATTTATATCATTTCTATGTATTTTCCTCTTTATTTAATGTTATTTGTGTTGAAACCATTTATTTATTACAAGGGAATCCAGTACATGGATTGGATAATGATAGATTATTAGAAGAGATTAAATTTTTAATTTATATTATATTAGAAGGGTTAAAAATTTCACACGTTTATTTTATTAATAAAAATACATTAGTTTTCATTTAATATGTACTAAGAATACTGAAATGGGTGCAGTAGAGAGTAGGTCAGCTGATATGTATGGTCAACTTGGCATTACTCTTTATGAATACAATTACTTACTAAGTTCGTAATGGGGTCCTAGGTTATTAATTCACTTGATTATTATTTTTGAATCATGGTATAACGGATATATGTAGTTTGGCAATCAAAATGTATGATCAGGAAGAGACTATCTAGCTCTTTGTTTCCCTATTCACTCAGTAACCATCAAAAATATGTTTTTTGACTTTAGTTATTATTATCATTTTGAAATATGATTTTATATGTTATTATTTTTATTCTCATCATCCACATATGATTTTCCTTGGGGATTTTATTGGTGTATTAGGATAAACTGGGGAATCCAATCATGGATTTGAGATTATATACCATGGATTATGAAACCATGTAGTGATGAACCACTTCATTTTGAAAAATTTTCTAAATGATTTAATGATTTCCACATAAAATATATAACCATTTATATTTTGATTCATTGTGTGGATATTTTAACTTTAATTGGGTAGGAATGGTTTTGTGGTATGATGACATGGGTAAACAACATTTTGGTTGAAAATATTGTTTTCATTTTTTATATATGTGTCAAGAAATATATCATGTATGAATAATATAAATTCAAGGAAAATGTACTCACATAAGATTAATCATGGTTCCCTATATTTAAAATAATTTAGATTCATACATTTTATTTCAATGTGGATTCTTTTTTAGGAAGTACATTGAGGTTTTTAGACATGGAGAAAGTTACCATTTAACATAAAAACTATTTTAACACTCTTAGTTTTTGTTAAAAATATGGATCATATGGGAAAATGGGAAATTAGAATGAATGATAATGTCATTTAATGAAGAAATATAAATTTAAATGAATTAAAATCTTACGGTAAAAATGGTTTCATTATTTTATTGTAATCTAGTGGTTTAATAAACAATATTTTTTGGTTTATTTCATACTGAATGTGTATTTAATTAGTGAGTGATTTATTTTTTTCTTCAAGTTTAATGTAAAATTTTTAAATTTAATAGAACTTTATCAATGTTTAATTTATTTAATATGGATTATTTTGAGTCATGGTATATTTTTATGGTAAATGGAGTATTTTAATTTTTCCCATATTTGATTTTCCGAACCTTTTGTGCCATTAGGTATAAAAGAAAATTATTTCTAGTGTTGGTTGTTAATTTAATTTAATAATCCTAGAATGTTCATGACTAAGGGTATGGTGGTGATTTATAAGTTTACCCACATGTTTTCCTTTCATTTTTCCTCACTCCAAATTTAGTGGTAGATTTTTCCTTCTTCCATTTGTGGTTTAGTAGTGAGTTTGGGAGTTAATAAAGATTGGTTATTCTAAAATGAAATTTTGGGGAACTATGTTTGTTAGTTCATGAGTATAGGAGGTGAGTATTGTTTGGATAGTGGAATAAGTAATGATCAAATCACTTATAGTTTTAGAGTCTCTTAAAAGAAGAGGTATATGAATTATAAGTAAGAATTTTGGGGTGTTGATCAATCTTGAGATTCATTTTACAGAATATTAAAGAAGTCATGGAATTGAAGTGTATTTTGTCTGTTGCATTCATTGATTTATCTTTTGGATAATCATTTTTCAAATACTTTTAGAATGTTCAATAATCAATGTTCTAATTATTCTGGTTTGGTCATTTAGTAATTAATTTTTTTAAGATCCTTGCATGAGTTTTGGTAGGGGTTTATACATGGGGACCCATAAATTCCAGCTCGATCTAATAGGATGTAGGGTTTGTTTCCATTAATACATTGTGTGCCATTAGGTTGGGTTTTACAATTTGGGATCTTCATGAGTTGGTTCTTGGAAAGATAATAATCATTTTACCTTTACATGAAATTAGTTACCAAATATTGAAAATATGTTTTCCATATTTATGAATTACTGAAGATATATGATATAATTTATTATTATTGGATGTGATTAATTTTTTGACTAGGATATTGTGGTCATTAAAATTTCCATATAATTTCGTTTTGTATAGTTAAAACACATTTTTTATTTATTGAGGGAATTTATATTATTTATTAGTGTCATTCATTAACATTTGAATCATATTTTTTATATGATGCTTTAAATATTCGAATTGGTCCTTTTTTGTCCCACAATAAAAAATATATTTAATTAGTGGGGTGATATGTTATTATTTGCCATCATCCTTTGAAAATATTCTTATTTATCTTTTTAATTTTTTTGTAGATGATCTAACCTTTTTATGTTTTTTTATAGATTATGGTTATTTTTTTGTTTGATGGTTCATTCATCAGATATATATATATACATATATATATATATTCATCATTTAAATCACCAAATATATATAAATAATCATAGTGTACCATTTCATAATAAATTTATCTAATTTATTTCATTATAACATTCAAACATAGAAGGTTTATGATAATATTCAAACCCCCATTTCACATTTGTTTAAAATTTGACATTAAAAACTGGTGATTTAGACATTTAAATCCTTTGATATGGAACTTTCAAAATTTTAGGGTTTTCTTGTTTTTCATGGTAAATACAGTGTAATGGAAAACGATATCGGTAATCCATGTGTAGTGAAATTATTTTTGTTTGTTGTGTTTCAAATATTTTGTGTATGATTTTTCACGTTCTTTATGGTGTCAAAATGAACTCTGTATCATTATTTTTCTGTTTGGGTGACCCATATGACTGGGGAATGATTAAATTAAACAATGATGAAAAATCATGATATCCATGAATGTTTGTTCTTGTTTATCCTGCCAGGTTGTCACATGGTATTGTAATCTATTAAAGCTTACAATGTTATCCACACCATATTTGTTTAAAATAAATATTATAGTTTCCCCAAATTGTATTTTAATTGGTTTGGCTTCCTATTTTCCAATAATCATTCTATGTACCCCAATTGTCCATCCTTTGTATCTTTGACTCAATATGTTGATAATTTAGGTCCCCTTATATAGAGATTCCAACAATTTTTCAATCTGAAACCATTCATCCCATCTAATTTTTCATTCCTCAACTCATATGCAACCATTTATACATGGTTTTACTATCTCCCTCAAACCATTATATGGATTATTTGGATATTATTAAAGTTAAATTTCTATTATTTTTTGTTTACTTTATTGAATTTGGGTCTTCTGCTTGGTTAATAATTTTACGGATAAAACCTTCCATAGAATAAGGGGGATAAAACATTTTTATACTTCAATAGAGGTAGGTGTTTTGTGGATACCATTAAATAACATAAAATTTAATGATAGAATATTTTCGGTTTAATTTCATTTAAATCATACATATATTTTTAGTTTTAAGAATTTAATGAATTTTATATACAATTTCTCATGTGAATGTGGGGTTTAATGTTTTTTTATTTCTAAAATGATCATAACATACATGTGATTCTGAAAATGTATATGTCGAATTCTTTATCTGGTGTTCGATGAGTGAGAATATGTGACCAAGTTGGGTAATGAAAATGGGTATGATTTTGGTAGAAAAATATCTCCCTAAAAATTAAATGGTTGTTTTAAACCATTTCATGATTAAATCAAATTGTTAATTTGTTTCTCAATCAATATAATTGTGTTTCCATAAAAAATATTCCCTAATGAACTATTTAGATGATTAGAATTTTTTCAGAGTTATGTAAGGAGTGGTTTTGTTTTTGTGGGTTTTATTTATGAATCCACATTAATTGGTTTTATATGAACTTCTAAAATTATTGTTTCAAATAATATAATTAGGGATTTATATTTATTGATGGGTTTTAAATAAATTTTAAATTTCCATAATTATCGTGAGATTCTGATAAATTTATATGACCCTGAGTTAATCTACCTTCCTTATACTACTTAATATCTATTGTGATCCCCAAATTGAATTTTTTATTTCATTAACATATATATTAATTTTTAAATGGTTTCATTTCATGTTTTGGTATTGTTGGTGAAATATTGTTTATTTTTAATGTTTTACATATATAGGTTATGTGTTTCTTATAGGATCAAATTCTTCATTTTTTCTATTGGAGAAAATTAAATTATTTAATTACATGGATGTGATCCCATCATAGTGTAAAATTTTCTATGACTTGAGGTGTTTTTCTTGTTAGATAAAATGATAAATAAAAGGATTATTTGTGTAGTTGAGATTCTATTTATATACAATATGATTATTTATATATACCAGATTGATGTATAATATAATAGATACTTCAACATGTTCTATTAGAATTGTGTCAGGTTTCAATGACTAGTAATGATCCATTTTTGTGTTTTCCGAGGTATTTATCCAGAGTGCTATATTTCAATTGAATTTTATGAAGGGGATCTCATATATAGTACAATTTTATGAACTATCCTTAATAATATGAGTAAAACATTAACATTGATGTAAAAATTATTCTTTGTTATTATTATATTGGTTCCATTGTATGTTTACATTCAGTTTCAATTTTTATTAATTTTTATATTCATATAAATTCCGTAAAAATTTTAAAATGTTTTTTTAATATGAATTATAGTGTTTATTTTTAAAATATATGGTGATAAATATATTTTTATGAAAAATAATAACAACAAAACACTTATTAGGGGTAATTATTAGATTTTTTAATATATATATATATATAGGTCAACCTCACACATGAATGGAGACAAACGTTTTTTTTAAATATAGATGTATATTACAAATGTGATGTAATAATTTCAAATGTGAATTATTTGATAACTAATGACAATGATATAACTATATATAATTAAATTTGATTTTAATTATTATAAGTCTTTTATGTAGATGTGATTACGAAAAAACTTCTTGGTGTGAGACAATTATTGTAGGATGGGACACAGTTTACTTCCATGGAATATTTTTGAGTAAAAAATAACAATAAAGATATTAGATTGACCAATAATGGAGAAATATCAAGTGAAATCCTTTTTACAAGGAGTTTTCTAACCCATTTATCATTCATAAACCTAAAATATAAGAATTATTTTTTCATAGGATGCATTGATACCATGGAAAACGAATGAAACGTAGAATATTGAAACATGAAATTGTATGGGACATTCCCAAACAAAAAATTGATAGATACGATCTTCATTAATAATTCTAAAAAGGATATACGGTATAATAAGAACAAAAAATATTGTTTCTGTTCTCCACTATACGACATGAAATTATTGATTCATAGTTTTTTGTCCTTTTGGGAATAAATCTTCAAAATATGATTTATATTTCAATAAATTTATATATAACATCACTCATATAATGATAGTTATATTCATATACCATAAGTCTAAATTAGTTGATATTTTTAAAACCTATAGAATAATATTTAAGAAAGTGTTTGGAGTGTACTTATGATGATTTAAATAGGTATTGGTAGAGAGTAATACTAAAATTTATTTACAATTTCCATTAAAGCATTGGTTAAAATTCTAATTCATTAATCCTTGTATACATAATAAAGTGAATTTCTTGATGAAAAAATTATATAATTGTTATGATCGGTAGGGAATGACTTTCAGAGCCTAATAACTCTAAAAGTTTATGGATTAATGTTTTTTTCATAGCTACACATATTAAAAATATATGTTCATAAAGATAAATTTTAAATTTGGTTAGAAATAAATTAATAACTGAATTATTTCAACAAGTTTTTTATCCCTTCTTACATAATAATAAATTGAAGTTTTCTTGGAATTTTAAGGGATTACATAGAATCAAAAATTTTCATGGATAACTAATCCAATTAACTTGGATACATGTTCTAGAATAAATGTAATAATATGATTTTCGACTTCGGTTGTGTATCAATGAAAATTCATCCTTGAAAGAGGATATATATGGAGTTTTCAATGAGACTATAGGAGGTAGATGTGAGAATGTCTTTGAAAAAATGATTGAAGAATATGATAAAATGGGAATAATATAATTGAATTTTACTAACGTTATTCCATGATTAAAAAGGGTAATACAAGTAAGATATAGAGCATAAATGGTATGAGAATGATATTTTATTTCAAAAAAACTATAAGAACACTAATGGAATTAATACATACCTAAAAAATATTAATCAATATAAAATTACGATCAAATTAAAAGTTCAAAAATAATGTATTTTAGAGGATGCTGACAGTAAAGAATGGATTAATTCAATTATTATTAATTGTGATCAAATTTATAATAACTCTACCTGGGATCTATGTCCAATACCTAATGAAAACATATTATTATCAATAAGATGGTGTTTCAGAAAACATTTAACGATAAAGGAAGTTTGATAATAAAAAATGATTGGTTTCTAGGAAAGGAGTATTTGAAATTGAAGTTAAATATTTAGAATAATAATTATCATATTTACTAGGTATAGAATATAATATAATGTTTTAAATAAAAGTAGTACAAAATATTTATAATTTATTTTTAGTTAATGTGAAATTTTCTATTAGCAATGGTTATCAGGAGGAATAAGAGTTCATTAAACACATTGAGGGACTCATTAACTATTTTAATGGGAAAATGATTGGAATACTTCTAAATAATATTTATGGATTCCAAAATTTTTCATTTTCTTCATATCAAACAATTTATAGATATTTATACTAGATTAAATTAATATAATGGATAAGTAATAGTAATATATATATATATATATGTATTTTTCTATAAGTATCATCGTTTTCATTATTGATATTGATGATATATTATTTTAATGTAACAATTAATAATGTTTTTTGGAATTTTTTTAGAAGATGAAAATATAGTTTGAAATTTCAATTCATGTAGTATATGGACCGACCCTTAAAACATTACATAATCTTGAATTTTTTTAAATAACTCACGTATTTCACATTGAGGATAATTTCATGTTTATAGTTTTGGTGAATTGGGATATAATAACTACATATAATTCCACATTCCTACACAAAAAATACCACAAAAACAATATTCATTTATTCTAAAATATAAAACATTTAAAATAAAAAACATTTATTTGACAAATCTTCATAACATTTAATATGGCTTCATTATTTTTTGTGCACATCCTTATAACCTGTGAAAAACATTTAAAATGTGGGATGATCACAAATTTTTTATTAAGGAATATAAATAGAAGGAAATAAAACATTATTCTATGAATACATGTATACTTGTAAAATCATTTTCATAAAGACATATTTTTCACCCATATATACTTAGTTTGTGAAATCTGAGACGTCCATGTGATTTCTGCAAAAACAAGAAAAATAGAAATAAAACATTAAATGTATCATGTGGAATTAATTACATATTATTTTATCCCCCCAACTACATTATGATTTTTAACCCTCACGACTACCTTACAGTGTAACCTCCATGGCTACCTTATAGTGTAACCATCGCAGTTACACTGGGAGTTACCGTATGACCAACATCCAATATACACATAACCAATGCATTTGAAGGAGATATAGGTCCCAGATTTCTTTGTAAAAAAATTCCCATGAACCAGAAAATAATCATAAAACATGAATAAGTTCATAAAAATAGTACCATTTAATTTTGTAAAACAGAAGTATAAAAGACAATTTTGAAAGAAATATCCCTTAAAAATATATATAATTAAGTGATATTTGATATAATTAAATGAATAGGTTTATAAAATATAAATACACATAATAAAATTTTTTATACATTAAATAAATTAAAATAATAATCTTAGTGCCACATAATTAATGAAATATAAGGTTAACCCAATGAATGGAAACATGGTTAAGATTTCCATTATGTCGGGTTCATCAAACATAATACATGTAGACAAATTCTATATGATGGTAAATATAATGCTAATAATATATTATGTAAACATATTCAGGCTTATAACTCCTTATATTATCATTTCATAACATCATTTCACCATTTAATTGTTAGTATTTTCTTCCTTCCATTGTTTCTACAGTGTTCTTAACATGATTTCCAAGGTAAGTTTGTATTTAATTTTCTTGCCAGGTGGAAATGATATTCTAGAAGTGGAATGAAATTGTATTCATAAGTTTCCATAATATTAAATTATTACATAAATCATTTTGATTATATGTTTTAAGGATGAATCATTAGATAAATGTTTTGTGATGTCTGTTTAGACTATTTTGATGGATCTTTTATAATAAGGAAAAAATAACATGATGTAACATAATATTATGTATATATATTAACAATAAAAAATTAAAGATGATATATAATAGAAAATGAAATATGCTTCAACCATTAAAAGGGTTTTATGATCTAATTTTTTGAGATTAATGGAAATTGGAAACACATCATCCATGATTTTATAAGTCCACACTTCCCAAATGGTATTTTTATTTTCAGAATGATATAAAGAGGATGGGTAGAACGATGATGATTATTTTATATAAATCTGATATAAAATAAAATATATAATATATATCATTCATTACTCTTGCATAAGGGGAGGGGAAACGAGTATAATAATAGATTAAATTCGCAAATAAAACGTAAGAAAATGAAAGAATATTCTTATCTCTAAATCACCTGTCCTTGAGATCCTCCTTAAGGCCTTTGGGTTTGTACTTTTTGATATACCAGAAGGTCTTGGAAGTGGAAAAGATTCTTATGATTATTATTTTTCATAAGGTAGTCAAGGCACATATCTTGAGTGATGTGAGAGAAATATTGGGTTGAGTGTGGTATTTATAGTGAAATTGGGGGAGTTTTTAATTAATTTCAACAGACACCACAATAGTTTTATTTGAAAAACCACGGGCCTTCCCATGCTTTACTGACATAGAAATTGGACACATAGAACACATCATATAATATTTTAATCCTTATTATTTGACCATAATGATTACATCATTACGATTTCATTAAAGACCCCAAAACATAAAACTACTGTTTTTACTATTCACCAAAAAAACTAGATTTCATAGAAAAATCCAAAAAAAACATCCTGACAATTTTTCAGTGTGTAGAATTGAATAATGAACTCCATTTTTCAAAATTAATTTTCAAAATATAATTAATTTATTTTTATAAATTTAATTATATTTTATGCTAATTTTCTTTTAAAACTATAATACATTTTATGTCACCTTGAAAAATTCATCAAGATATGATTATATTCTAACCATATGAATATAAAATAATAATATGATTTAATATTCATATCTCTTATATTATTATTCATATTAATATTCATAAGGTTATGTTACATTTCACTAAATAATCATGTTTATTCAGTCAGACTCTAAATAACTTTCGGATCACAACCATAGTTGACTGTTTTTTGAAAATCAAATCAAAGAAGTGGAAAAATATTTTTAAAGAATAGTTTATAAGTATAACTTTAAAACATAGTGTTTTATATATTCTTAGTGTTTCATGCATTTAAATTTGTTTTTCTAAACCATGGGGTGTTACATTCTCCCATCCATCTAGAAATTTCATCCTCACAGTTTTATTTACTTGTTAAACAATTGAGGGTACCTTTCCCACATTGCATTTTCATATTCGCATTTTTCTTATTCAACCATGTGGTTTCTCCACAAAACCTTTACCTAGTGGATTAACTTATTCCTCAATACTTGTTCTCTTAGATAAAGAATCTGAACATGATTTTTTTCATAATAAAGGTTCTCTTCCTACAAAACTGCTTCTATGCTCAAAATAGGAGATGAATCTGGACGATAAATTCTCAACATTGAGACATGAAAAAATAAAATAAGGTACCTAAGATAAAATCATAGGAAAATATACTAATTATGGGATTATTACAAATTGGTCAAGGATTTAATAAGGTAAAATAAACCGTGGTCTTGTCTTTCCTTTATTACAAAAACAATAATAATTTTTTCATGGTGAGATTATAAGAAAAACATGAACACCTTCCTCAAAATTAACTTCCATCCTCATGTTTTCTAAATAAAATTTATTCCTTGTATGAGCTATCCCCATGTGTTATTGGATAATCTTCACTTTCTCAGAAACTTCCACTACTAATTTGGTTTCCATCAAATTCGTTTTCCGGACTTCATCCAACATAGATGGAGTTTGACACCACCTCCCATACAATTCTTCAACAAATTTCATCTCTATACTTGAATGAAAATTGTTATTATAAAATAATCAACTAAATAAATATTATTATCCAAATTTCCTATTCTTCCATTTAATAAGCTCAAGTCATATCCTCCAAAGACTGAATCGTTCTGTCTGACCACCCATCTAATCGAGGATGAAAAGTTTTACTGAAATTTTATTCATTGCCCAATGAATTATGGAATCCATTCAAAAAATTAGAATTTAACTAGGGATCCCTGTTAGATAAAATAAGATGTGGCAATCCTTGTAAACATAAAATATATTTTAGGTATAGTCAAAAAAGATAATTCAATTACATAGTATCTTTAATGGGAAGGAAATGTGTAGATTTATACAATTGGTCAACAATCAACCAAATCTCATTATTACCTCTTGATGTATTTAGTATTGCCACCAGGATGTCCATGGATAAATTTTTCCTTTTTCAATATAGATCATACAAGGGATGAAAAATCCACTTGGGATACTACCACTCTATATTCACATGTTTACAATTCAAACATTTCATGGTAAAATTTGAAATTTTTCTTTTCATTCCCTCACATTAGAAATACTACCAAATGTATCTATACATATTAGTACTACCAGGAAAAAAAATAGATAACTAGGATCGTCATATAATAAATCTTTCATTAAATGGGAATAAAAAATAACACATAATCTATTTCCTAATCTGAAAATAGAATCTTTATCAAAGTCAAATTTGAGATAGTTACATATATTAACCAACTCTAGAGTTTTCTATTGATCATGGTATTCCGTTTTCACTCACATTATTATATCTGATAAATATGAATACACTTAAACTTAAAACAAAACCTAGGTGTTTTCGACACCAATAACTTCTATGAAAAATTTTATCAATTCATTAATCATGGGATCATGTTCAAAATGTAACATGGTTAATGATGCAATTTTTTTTTTCAAATCAAGGAATCTTTCTCTTTGTTTTTTTTCAAGAATGGTACTTGATCATGTAGTCATAATTTTTTATCGGTTCAAAGAATATTATCTATATCATTTTTAATTCATTCTGAGTGAATATATTCTTTATACATTTCTGGTAAGTATATATATGAAATCTGGCTTTGAAAAAATGATGCCTCCAAATTTTCAAAGAAAAATAACATATATTCTATTTCCAAATCTAGTGTGGGATATTTTACATTTTATTTTTTAGTTATCTAGTAGCATAATAATTTACCTGATCATTATACATCAGAACAAAACCATGGACCTTCAATGAGGAATCACAGTAGATGAAAACCACACCATTTTTGGATTGCAAATCCATAATTAGGGCATTATCCAATCTCTTCATCAGTTCTACAAAACAAACATCACAATCTTATGTCTACAAAAAATTAACCCATTTTCATTTTAACTTAATTAGTGGTATAGATTACCCAGAAATGTTTTTACAAACCCATCAGTAATAACATGCTAATCTATGAAAAATATGAATTTCTGTGACATTTTTAGTTCTAGGACATTCATCAACCAATTTCTTTTTGTTAGGATAAACTGTTACTTCTATCATTATTTCCAATTTTGAAAATAAAACAAATCATTTTCAAACAAAAAACACTCTTATTGAATTTTCCACACATTTTATTTTCTATTAAGGGTTGAAAAATAAACTTTTAATGTTTGTAATAATCCTATTTATATTTAGAAAATACCATAATTTCATCAATAAGAAAAAATAAAAACATATATATGAACTCATGGAGTATTCTATTCCTAAGATCAATAAGTTTTGTAGGTTCATTTGTAAACAAAAATGACAGAATAATTTTTTTTAAGTTGACATCTATTATGAAATACTATCTTCAAGATGTATGCTTCCTTTACTTTGAACTGATGGTACAGCCACCTTATGCCAACCATTTCAAAATATTGTACTCCATGGAGTTGATCAAACAAGGCATCTATGTGATAAAAATGATACTTGTTTTAAAAATGATGTTATTCAAGGCACTGTAATAAATAAAATATTTCATTTAACCATTATACTTTTAAATGAATAAAATAAGAGAACCTCATGGTGCAGTTCTATAATAATTTGGCCATAATGAAGAAACTCCTATAACTAAATTTTCAATTCATTATGTTCCATTCAATCCATTCTATATGGTGGTTTGGAAATTGGATTCCCATTAAGAACTATGTCAATAATGAATTAAACATTATTATAAGGTATAACACTATGTAATATATTAGAAAAAACATCAAGATATTTATTTAAAATTGGAACATCATTTATATGAATAGTTATATTTATTTCTACCATATTAGAATGATAAAATTAATTTCAATCTATCAATATTTTTTTCATTTTCATGATATGTTATCTATTGTATTTGTTCATTCTTGTATACAAACAAAAACTCCTTCTGAAGAACATCATCTTTATCTCTAAAATAAATATTAGCATGATAAAAAATAAAATCCATAAAAAGAATGATATGATACTCTACTAAGGAAAAAACAATAATATTTTTCGATAATGTCTTTACATAGACCATAATAATAAAATTTATAGAATTCCACATTGATGTAATATTTCCCTATGTTGTTTTAATAATAAGTTACAATATCATTTTTAGGTGATATTTCCAATTTAAAAGGAAATTTCATAGAAATAAAAGAATGTGTGGACATTGTATCAAAAACAATTCAGCAAAATATGAGGAATATTTCAAGTCACTAGATACAAAATCATTAGATGGCCTGACGTCTACTGAAAAAGTCACAAAATATCACACATCATCTTTCAGTTTATAGTATGTATTCCTTGCAACATTCAGATATCTCTTTGTGCATGAATTTTCAAAATGACGCATCTCACCTCATTTAATATACATTATAGTTGGATTACTAGGATTAGTGTTAGGGTCATTTTCATTATAATGAAAATCTGTATGTCCAAATTTACCACATCAAAATTGATTTCCAATTTTGGTAAGGAATTCCCCACGGTATTTTTGGACACACCTTTCACAAACTGTAAACTTGTTTTTCTTACCATAAAATTTCATTTATTTATTTTTAACCACCTCTTTCCTTCTTGAACTCTTATATCCTTTTTTCCAAAGTGCACATGATCATCAGAAAACTCAATTTCTACACTCTTAACACATCAGGCAAGTTTCTCAATACTTTTGAACTCACAAAAATATAATGACTTTCGACATCATGGATTCAACCCGGAGTAAAAATATTTTATTATTATATCAAGATCTAGAAAAATACTTAGAGCATTTCTATTAAGTTGGGTGAGCAGTACGTTATACTCACCCACTGAATCACCATTTTTTTATTCAATTAAATGAATTTATTCGAAATACTATGTCAATCCACGTAAGGGGAATAGTTTTCAAGGAAAAGAAATTTAAATTCATCTCATTCTAAGGCTTTAATATCCTCTATATCTATGATATTCTTGACTGTTGACCACCACTGATCTGATTCAAATTAAAAACAATTAATGGTGTGATGTACATTTTGATAATATAAACATCCCATAACATTATTATCTTTTGAATGGATTTAATCCATCATTCAACTGTTACTAGGTCAGAAGATCCATTAAAAGTTGTAGGGTGTTTCCACATAAAATTGCTAATATTGTAATGTTCCATTTTAGTATCTCTAGTTGTTCTCTGGTATGTATGCCCCCACTACTGATTTGTTGTGTAGGCTTAGTCATTAAATCAATAAGAACTCATTTCCAATCCCAAACTTTCCTAGCTCCAGATTTGGGAGGATTACATTCTGTCACTGCCTTTAAACATTAGCTTCCAATTTTTAACTTTGGAAAACCATTCTGAAAAACCCTATCTTAGATGAAACAACATGGAATCATTTAAATGTTATATCATTTCAAACTAGCCATAATGTAAAAAATATTTATTGAATTCTTTAAACATCCTCATAACCCCTAATGTTATCTATACCATCCATTAGTGGAAAAGAGTGATTTATCATTTTTTTAAAATTATTATTCCAATTATTAACCTAATTATTTAAAAAATATATTCTTTTAGGCATTGGTTTTCAAATAAATGGCACTGAAAATGATGTTATGCTTAGTTTCAGCATCGGTTTTAGAAATTAACTATCACCAAAAACAAATTTATAGCATCTATTATTATAAAAACTGATGCCGAAAATTGAGCACATACAGGTTTTTTATGTTGTTTTCTTATAATCCAATGCATAAAATCATTTTAGGAACTAGGTCATTAGATAAACTGATGTTGAAAACTGTTTAATTTTTTAAATAAATCAGACTCTCTTTTTATGAAAACCGACACAAAAAATATATATTTTTATAAAAAAATACTGAATATTAAAATACCTACATAATCAAAGACCATGTGATAAAACCCAATACAGAGAAATCAAACAATACTTTTCGTAGTTTAAAAATATATAAAATATTACCATTTTTTTCTAGATAATCAAAAATATATTTATACCTTTTTACTATAAAGTATAATTTAAATACACATACCAAAAAATGGACTAGATGGTCAATGTTAGTTATTGTTGGAGTATTAATTTGAAATAATTTTATTCAATCAACTATCGAAACAAAATTATTATCTTTTTTAGCTATTGTTAATAAAAAAATGTAATATTATTCAAAATCATTAGAACATACAATCCTTAAATCGTAATCAGACTTAATAAATATTTTGAAATCAAATATCGAGGATGGGTAATATTAGTTTGGGAATAAGACTTGTTATCATTGAATGTCTATAGTAACCTTGAATGATATTAGATTAAAAAATATAGTACAATAAAAAAATATAAAAATAATAATATAACTAACCGTATCAATTCAGTAGATACCCAAGTTGTTCTTATCTCGTACAAGAATCATAGAACACAATAACAACATTCAACATGTCCTTGTTGATGATGTAACTATGGTTATAAAAAATTTATATGATAATAAAAACCAATATATATATATCATAAAATAAGGTCATTTTCTAATATAAAACAAAATTCCTATACTTTCCCAAAATTGATGTCATTTGGTTTTCTTATCAACATGTGTTCATTCTTAATATTTTTTTTATGAAATTAATTTTCATATATATGAATTATTAATGCATGTAATAAATAATAATTAAACCCAATAAGCTTGTGAAATTAAAAAAACACATCTGTTTAATATGGTGGAAATATATTTATGAACACTCCTTCATAATGAGTAGAACCAATATACTATTCATTCTCTTGAAAAAATATGCATAACATCCGATTCCCCCTACAATAAAACAATTTCGCAATTAATGACATTATAATGATCATTAGTTAAAATTTATGTTTCTTTTTTTACCTATCAGGATACAGAAAAAACCAACTTCCAATATCCATATATGATAATCTATCATATATATATATATACAACAATACTATGGATCCTCATGTGTTCAACTTCCATGGAAATGTATTCTATATCAATAAAACAATAATTGGTGGTGATGTAATTTTGAACAAGAAGCATGTGTAGATACCTAATATAAAAAGGAAATATAGTTTGACAATTTAAAACAACTTTTTATTTAAAAAAATCAAATATTAATTTACATACATGGAAAAAATGCAACACATTCAGGATGAGCTCTTCAAAATCAAATAGATGCATGATATCTTTTTTCTGTAATTTCAATTGATAATATCTTTCATATATATCATAAATCATTCCAAACTCATTGATATTATTCACGGAAGATGAAGCTTTAGGTAATCTTTGTATCCCATAAGAAATATCATATGTATCTACAGTCAATTGTTCCTAATTGTGTTCTTTTAATTTTGAAATTTCTTTTGCATTCAGATAATTTTGGATAAGTGAAATTTCATAAAAAAATAATTAATATTAAATCATATGTAATTAATATTAAAAACCCATACCACATATAAAATATAATGAATAAAACCAGTTGGTCAAAAAAGGACCTAGAATATCCCCAAATCCTATAATCTCCTTAGTATGAAATGGTAGTAGAGTATTAGGATTACTAATATCATGTACTGGTAGACTTACCTGACACATATTCATAGACTTTTAATGTACATAATCCCTAAAAAATATACGAATCACAATGTAACAATAAATATATGAGTATCATAAAAAATCAACTCACAGTATATGGTTTGGTCTGATGGAGGAACCATAGGTTCAATGTAGGCAAGTTGTGTTGGGTTGTCTGACTAGGACAGAGGTGCAGGGTCAATGTAGGTAGGCTGGGGATGCTGGAAAGGTAATGAATATAATGCAGATTATGAATTTCTTGTCAAGTGTTCTTACAAAGCATGCTGCATGATTGCTTGAATTTTTCCAAACATAGACTACTTCTTCACATTCATCAAAGATTTTAAATATTAAATTTCAGAGACATTTGATTACATAATTTGACCAACAACTTTTTGAATACTATCACCCACATGATATCCTCTAACATAGCTAGGGTGTTCTGTCCTTCTTAAAGTAGTGGATATGATGTCCACCCTACCCTCAGCGATAAAAGAGTCATATGTCTATTAATCCCAAAGTTCATCCGCAAATGAAAAATTAAAAAGTTATATTATTTTTTATTATTTAGAAAATATAAAAATTCATGACAAATAAAATATTTTTTATTATAGTTTTATCTTATACTTTATTAACTCAATCAATAAGATACTTTTCATTTTCCTTTCTTCTTGCTCGTTTCCATTTTTCATGTTGAGTGGGAGGAGATGAAGGAAAAAATTGGACCACTTCTGAACCACTACTAGATCAAGCTCTTAATGATTAAAAATTTTCTTCAATAACATTCAGCTCCAAAATGGAATACCCTCCCTATGGTAAATTATTATTGGATGCATTTTTCAATAGGATATCTTGTTCAGATCTTCTAGAGTCATGTTACATAAAAATAAACTTATAAGTAATCAGATAATTTTATAATAATTAAAAAAATATAAAAAAATTATCACATTTAAAATATTTATTAATAAATTTTTTCCATATATCTTCATCTATATATGTATACTTATGAGGTTTGTTTTCATCCTTTTTATAACGAAAAAAATAATTTATTTTCAGTTTTGATATAAAATCTCTCCATTGAAATGCTGCTAAAGTGAGCTGTGATTTATTAATTTCATTGGTTTATTCAAAACTGATTGTCATCTATAATTTAATTAATTAAATATTACATTTAACATATTTAACATTAAAAATATTATATAAAATAAATCAATTGAGATATATTAACCTCACGACCTCCCAAAGCTGTTGTTTTACAAAATTATCCACAAACATCCAACCGAGATATAATAATATAATTATACAACATCTCTACATTAATATATCACTGATAAACTGAACTACATTTTCCTAGAATCATTATTATAATTATCAAAATGAATATGTAATCTCTCATCCCCACGAGCTAGTGATAGTGTTTGTTAACATGTAATAGCACATTAACCAACAAAATTACTTGATTTCTCTATAGTAACTCGAGAAGTCACCACTGGTGAGGAAACATCTGTTGTCCTAGAAAAAATATTATAAAATAAAAGTTTTATTCCATTAAGAAAGTATATTATTAATATTTAACAATATGAAAAAATAGATACACCTTAGTAACATCTCCTCTCATTCTGTATCTGACATTAACACAAGCACGTGTAATGATGTTTTCTATACCTACATGTCATTAGGAAACTGAATATTTTGAAACTAGGATAAAAATATATATATATAAAAGTAACACATTTTTATATTAAAAAAAAGAACAAAATATAAATAATTACCTGAAAAATTAAGCGATTAATTTAGTATTTTTACCATATTTCTTCATCATGATCATTATGTAGTGCATGCACTATCTCATCCTTTTACTCATTGTAATTATCCAAGAATCATGTCATTGATGAATAAGAATCATGTAAATCAATAACATCACCAACATCATTCTCATAACCTAAATGGTATATTTTTCATTGGAAAATGATGGAACAACGATCATTTTATGTATCAATGAAATACAATATCTTCATATCATGTTTCTCCATGATAAATGTATCATCATTGTAATTATTATTTTTTCAAATATACCTGTGTAAATCCACACTCATCATGTTTCTCACAACTATTTCTATCAAACCTATTAAATAGTAACACTGTAACTCATGATTTTGTATTATAAATTTCCTATACATCATCTGGAAGTCCAAAATATTCCAAGAATGAAAAAATTTGGTTTTTATCTTCTGCACTTGAAAAATGAACTGCTTTAGTGATAACCGTCACACCAATATTTTTAATGGTAATCATTTCTTAAAATATTTTTTGTGTAAAATGTATACCCATTCTTATCAAAACTAGTATGTGTTATCACATAAAATATGGTCCCCCAGACAACCATTTCAAAATTTCTAATGTGGATATTTCTATTACCACATTCTATTTAAACGATGAAGCATGTGTCTTGTTATACTCAATCATCATCCAATTATCATTTCTTTTGGTAAATCATCTCTTTAATATTGAAATATGTGAAGAGATATACAATTGAACATCATATGTGTTGTTGAAAATATCTAAATGTAACAACATCACTTTATCATTTTGAATGAACATTATCTTTAATCCATGAATCCCTCTACATTCACTTTCAACTGTCAAATGTTGAGATATAAGTAGGCCCTCATACAGTACATCGTACAAATAATTAGTAAAAAATTCAATCACTTCTTATGATACGTATTACTGAAAATAGAGGACTCCATTAAATAAGGATTTTTTACATATCCCTTTTAAATTTTAATTTACCATTCAAAAGGATACATCAAGGGTAAATAAACAGGCCCACATATTATTATATCAAACACTAGATGAATCACAAAATGAACTATTATATAAAAAAATCTAGGAGGAACATAAATTTATCATTTTTTATTGATTTTTTATAACCTCCCTTTCATGGGATGAGGGGGAACCCTTACGAAGCCCGTAGGCTTAGATATTACATGGACCATAGTCCATAGAGACATTACATTAACCAAAGGTCTTATGGAATTCAGCCCGAATATAACTACATGGAACTTCCCCTCCCCAGTATCTACATCATGATTGTAGGTATCCAACATCAAATGGCCATCAAGCTAAGACTCTTATGCATTTACAGGATAGTCATGATGGTGTTTCCAATCCATCTCATTATTCAAAATTCATTGTTTTTTCTATGGTGTGGGAACGCAATATAAATACACCAAAGGGGATTATCCTTTTTATAGAGTTGGTATATAGAAACAACAATTATCTTGTGGCGTAAAGGACTTGTGTTTGCCTTAAGGCCTTGTGGTGGCCCGAAATCCTTACTGTCTTGAAGGTCATGGTTGGCCCAAAGGCCTTGAGGGGCCTGAAGACCAAACTGGTGGCCCGAAGGCCCAAACAGGGGAATACTTCCATCTGCTATAGTGTCGAACATTTACTACTATAGCACTACTACAATGCCTTTAAATTATACCTCTACTTGGTTTTGATCACGTGTCTCATGCTTTCACTTTTTGAGTCCTCTCCATCTAGGATGGAGATCTATTGATATTTCTCATTTAAAACATATAATAGAAGCATCGTTATCCATCTCATCAAACAAATTTGGCTCATTAACATTGATACAAATGGGTTTGAAAAAATTACATAAATTGGTGACAGTCTTTTTGACAGCTGATGCAATATACCATGTTGAGTAACCAGTAGCAGTTGATGCATCAATACATAAAAGTCACAACATTTCATTCCTATTAATTTTCAATCCTTCTGTAACAAAAAATTCTTCACATTTGAAGAATATCCAATGGGTACTTTTACACCATATAGACACTGATAAATATTCAACTTCACACTATTTATTAACATGAGACAGGATGGAGATAAATATGTTTTATTTCCTTTTATGGTGGGTGCTTACAACTAATGTATTCCCCTTATTATCAACTCAAATATGGAAATAAATCCATATTTTGTCTATCCTTTTATTTCTAATAATGATCCAATCAAACTGTCACATGTATTTTTCTCAACATTAATAACATCAATGTTATGTTTTATCTCTAAAAATCTACAATATGTTTGTTCAAAAAAATAAAATATCTTTTCCATATTTTGGTTGGATGACCAAAAATACTTTTCTTTCCAAATGCCAAATAAATATTTTCACCCTATTGCAATATTATTCAACTAAAATTGATTATGGGGGAATATTGTATTCTTGTAAACTGGTAAATTCCTTTTTCAATCAATAATACGGATGGTCAATTCTTAGAAATATTCAATATCCCAGGTATATTATCTTTATTCCATTCTATAACTCATAATATAAAGTCTATTCTTCACAAAGTGGACATGCGTTATGTCCCTAAACACAATATCTAGATAAATCTCCATATATATGAAAGTCGTTTATATTTAACATTAACATATCATGAAAAAGAAAATATTCCTTCTTGTATGCATCCAAAACAATAACACCTTTCACCCATTAATGTTTTAAATCAACAATAAATTGTGATAAATACACATCAATATCGTTTCCTAGCTATTTTTGCCCAAAAAACATCATGTTCATCAAAACATATTTTTTCTTTGTACATATATATGGGGATAAGTTGTAAACTATAAATAAAACATGCCTCAGACTACATTGTCTTCATAGTCTTCGATATGGATTCATTCCCTCTGTACAAACTTCCATTCCCAAATTTAAAACTCCACTTCAAAAATCAGGAAACTGTTTGTCAAGTATCTTTCGTTTTGATGAGTCAGTCTGGTGACATAATATAACATCAGATATGTGTTCTTCTAAATTCCATATTATCCTTTTTCAATCAATTTAATTTAAAAATAGATTCTTCAAATGAAGAATTATTGGAAGGTACTAAATTTCATTAGAAAAGATTTGATTTTGATACATGAGAATGAATCAGATTTAATTTATTGGGATTATATGAATGGATTATTATATATTTTTTTGATTTAGCATGAGGATATATTTTAGTACTTGATAATTAATTTGAATTTATTATTATATTCATTTTATAGCATGATGTTCCACATGTAGGATTATTTCATAAAAATTCATATTCTTTCTTATACAACACACAATCATTGTGGAAAACATGTAAATTTGTGTTCCAAAATCACATTGGACATAATATATCCATTACCTGATAATTAGATTATGGATGTAGATATTTTAAAAGTTAAAATAAGTTAGGAAAACTATTATCACTCTAACCATTACTGGATTTCAAGTTAACAAATCTCACAATGGCTGATAAAACTGTGTATTAACTACAAAATTGGAAAATGGTTTTTTGAAATCTCTGTACAATAATTAAACAGTTTCTCTATTTTTAATAGTTTCCACACCTAAATCATGAATTAAATACTCAATATTGTCCTCTATCACATTATTTATATTGAACTCAACATTATATGTTGAATTTATAGTTCTTTCACCATTCAAGATATCATGAGAATAATTAAGGCTAAAACAAAAAAAATGATATGATCCTTGATTTTTATGGAGTTTAACATTTTCATATTCAAACACATCACACATGTATATAAATTCAAATAAATTGTTTGATGATTTTCCTTAGTGGTAAGAAAACCTAAATCCTACATGAAAAATTGGTGTTCAAAACCCATTGGGCGCTGGATACTATAGTCGTACTGTATTGTACTGTAGTAGTGGTGGTAATGTAGCAATGGAGGGAACTGTAGCAGTGGTAGGGTGCTATAGAAGTGGCATGTGCTATTGAAGGTGAGGGTACTACATTATTACAATTCAACAAATGGGCCTTGGCTCATAAATTTGGGCCTATGGGCCATGTAATGGGATAAATTCCCACTGGGCTTTCATGCAATGTAATCTACCGAGTTAAAAACTGTTCTTTAAATTTCATTAATAATAAAATGAGGCTTCATCCCCAACCATAAAAAATTAAAATTTTAATATATATTTATATATATATAAACTGATAAACTATAAACAAAAACAAATTTAATAAAACAACTGATAATCAGATAGAAAACATCATATATATAACACTATTACGAATTGTAAACACTTTATTTCATATTATATACATTGGTTTTACTGATATTCTAATAATATATTTTCAATTATATAACATTTAATAGTTTATTTTACACAATTTTTACATTTGTTAGGTGTTGTGTGTGTCAAAAGTGCTGAGTATTTCATTAATATATTAGTTCGTTTTACAAATTTGTTACTAAATAGTTTGGGATGTTACAACTAGAGCTCATTGGTCATAATAGATTTTTAATTCTCAAATCTCATCATTTCACCACTAATAGATTTGAAAAAAAATATCATTAATACTCTAACATAGAAATTGATCAGGATGAAGTAATTCTTGACCAATAAGATATATCTCAACATATGATGTTACATACTAATTCATACCATTTTGGTGTAGAACTAAAAGTAATAGTAGTAGAATTATTTTACAATCAAAATGTATATATATAAGTCAAAAAAACATCCAATCAAAACATACCACATAGTATTTTAATCAAAATTTTAGATCATGTCACAATTATTAACAAACACCTTATCATACATGTTGTCTCACATACACTTGGGTATTCTCTCATTCCCATGATACCCAATCCCTCTCAGACATAGAATCAATTAAACAATGTATTTCTAATACATCTTTTTTTATAAGAACATAAAAATATAATTGTTATATAGAATTACACCACTCCATAATTTAGGTAATCTAGATACGAACTCATAATTGAATCAATTCAAAATTAAAATTGAATGATTAATAAATTATTTTCCATATTATAAAAACAACATACAAATTTTTCACTTCATGTTTTCTTTGATCCATTATCCTAAAAACATTTATTTAATGCATTGGAAGAATAAACACTACCTAGAAGATCTCTGTGAAAAATTTAGTAAAAACTAAAAATATATATGAAGAAAAAACTAAAATATAACCTTTTTAGTGGAAGAAAATATTTTTTTGAGAATAAAATAATGTGGAGATCAAAAAATAATCACGAGGATATATGATGGAGACCGCAGATCCTGAAAATCGAATAAAATAATTTATGATGGTGTTGCAGATCCCCAAGTCACCATCATAGACATCACGATTCAGGAGGGGTTTTTCGTGACTGGGAAGGTATCATAGATAAAAAAATTGGTTTTCCTGATCCATAAAATTTTAAAAATAATATAGGCATCAGTTATTACAACAAATGATTCCGAAGAGTAAGAGAAAATAAAACATTTCAAGTCAGCTTTTGTAAAAATTGACAATATATATATATATATATATATATATTAATTTGTTTCATCGTTTTATTACATAACTGATGTAGAAAACCGTGTTTATAAAATATTTTTCATCAGTATTCACCAAAATAGACACAAAAATATAGTCTTCAATGGGTTTTGACAGCAGTTTTACAAATAACCTACATCAAAAGTCATGTGAAAATAATTTTACATGTCAATATTTAGTAAAAATGAAACCAAAAATCTTTCTCACATACTTTTTTAATAGTTTAAAATTACATATTTCGTTTCTCCAACATTTATTAAATTGTTTCCACTAGTGATCCTTTGATACTAACTATAAGGACCCATGATTATTACATTACATATTCAGGAAATTTATTAAAGAACTCAATTTCTATCAAATTAATGATATTTTCAATTTTATAATTTTATAGAATTGTGATATAATACATACATAACATTCCACATTTAAAAGGAGTTGATACGAAAAAACAGTATCCATTTCATCCAAAATTTATAATATTTAAAATGAAACATGTTTTCATTGACAAATTTTAATAACCATTAACATGTATTCTTTATTTTCATTGCACATAAGTTTATCCTTTGAAAAGAATTTACATAATTTTGATGAGTAAAAAATTTAATTAATGTATATAAAAATAGTGAAAGGAAACATTAGTCCATTAATACTTGTATACATATCAAATCATTTTCAAAAATATTTATGTGTCACCCATATATACTTACATTGTGAAAAAAGAGATTTTCATGAGATTTCCCCAAAAAAATAATGAACATAAATAGACCCATTAATGAATCTTAGTGAATTACATACATAATCTTGTAACCCTGTTGGCTACCTGGTGAGTTGTAACCCTCACCGCTACCTTAAATTGGAACCCTCGTGACTACCTTATTGTCTAACCAACGTAGTCACATTTGGAGTAACCATTCATCCAACCTCCAAATTACACAAACCTAATACATTTAATGGGGATATATGTCCAAACATTCATCATAAATAATGTGCATCAACCAAAACATAATCATAAAACATTAATAATTGGATAAAAATATAATTCTGAATTTTTTAAAAGGAAAATTTAAAATACAATTTTTATTGAAAAGTCCCTAAAAAATATCATATAATGGAAGGTAAATTTGACATAATTAATGTAATAAGTTTATACACTATAAATAAACATAATACAACATATTATGAATTATATTTATTATAGAAATTTTCTTATACCCACATAAATAATTCAATAGAATTTTAATCGAATGAATGAAAATTAGTTTAAGAATTCCCTTACCATAGGTTTATCTTGCATAAAACATCATTATAACCTCTTTATTATGAATAAAAAAGTGTTATTAATATATCACATTAACTTATTTGTGTTTATAATAGCATATATGATGATTTATTAATATAATTTTTCCCATTAATTACTTGTATTTTGTTCGTTCAACTTTTCGAGAGAGTTATTTACATGATTTCCATGGTTTCATTATATATGATTTTATTGTCATATAGTAATAAAATTCTCGTAGTGAAATGAAATGGTATTCGTATGTTTCCATAATTCTAAATGATTTCATAAATCATTTTTATATGGTATAAGGATGAATCATTAGATTAATCCTTACTAATATCCACCTAGATCATTTTGGCAGTTCATTGATAAACATGAAATAGTTTCCTTATATAACGTATTAGTATCTATAAAATCCCAGAAATTAATTTTTTTCTTAAATTGAAACATGGAAATTTGAAATAAATGTTAATAAGAAATATGTAATAAACATAGATATAATAAATAAAATTACAGTGTAATATTTTTAATGAATGTGATACCATTATAAAGGATATTTCTATTTAAATTATTAGGATTTAATGAAATTATTATTTTCAAGAAATGAAAATTGGATTTATAGAAATATTCAGTAAATATAAAAATATTCCTACATATTTTATTATGTAGATGATCTCAAAAACTAAAAAATATAAGCTATTTTGTAAAATAAAATTTGATTAGCGATAACAATGAAATGCCTAAAAAATATCTTGAACATAAAATGATTTTTTTAAATTTCATAAATTTATTTTCATTGAAAATTATGAAATATATTGTAATGAATTATTTTTAATTATAAAATTTATACAATATATATATTTGATTTTAATTAACTTATTTTAATTAATATTAATGTTACAAAATTAAATAAATAATATGGTTATTAATATTTAAATTTAATTTTAAAATTATTTTAATATATATATATATATATCTATATATATCGTGATATATATTAGTTTATAAAAAATGATACATATAGCTTTTGATATAAATAATTAAATGAAATTATTCTACAATATGTTTGTTGATGTGGGACTCCATTTAATTCGGAGTAACCGGACGGGGGAGCCGAGCTGGATCGACGAGGATGAATTGAGATTCATTGAAGAGTTTTTTATGTCTTCGATGATGGGTGGTCGAAGGACATATTGAGTATGGTCTTCTTCATTGAATTAGAATATATGGGATTCATTTTGGTAGGATGACCGTGGGGGAAGGTTAAGAGTTCAAGTGAGATTCAATCAAATGAATGAGCTTGGGTTTGGGTTTCTATTTTTGGGTTTTCATGATTCTTTGGTCTATAACTGAGGGAGAGGTCTCAGATATTCTTTATTCTTTCATGTATGTGTATTATTAATTTTGGTGTCGTGTTATTGATGAAATCAATTTTCCATTGATATATTTTTTCTATTCCATCCACTTGTACCTATCGTAATCATTTTCTATCCCTGTTAATATTATATTTCTATAATTATGATGTTATTCGTATCGATTTTTCAATAATTTGAATTGCGTGTTGAATAGTTTTGGTTGGATGCTTTATGAAGAAGTTTACACCTATACCCTTGGTCGATTTTATTAGAACTGATAAATTGAATTAATAATTATATCAAAACTGAACATATTAATTTCTGATTTATAATGTATTTTTAGGTTTAAAATTTTATGCATGTTTGGTTCGTTGAATCTATTATTTCCATTATGTTCATTTTGTGATTTCCTTTATTTTGGATTGAATTTTTCTAATAAAGAGATACACAACAGATATCATCATTTCAATTTTTTTATTTCTCTTTTCTAAATGTCATTGTTTAATGGTTTAATGGTTCTCAATATGCTATTATTTCTCTTATACAAACCTTAATGGTGAAGCCTCACCAACTACTTATTTTCCATTTTTATCCACTATCGTATTCATCCATTATTCATTAAGAGAATTATATTTTATCACAGTTTCTTTTCAGGTCAAATGTAATTTCATTTATGGGTAATTAGAATTTCACTTAATGGATGAGCACTTCTATATATAACTAATTTTCATTGAAAATTGGGGATACAATTAGGGCGTTTTTTGTGAGTATGGAAAGGCAAACAGTAGTCTCTACATTCCTTTCCCCTTGTAAACAATAATATTCTCAGTGTACAGAAGTTGGGAAGTTCCAACAGGGTGAAAATCTCCTCTAGAAGGAATTGGTGGAATTCATAAGGCCATTTATTTTTAATCTTTCATGTACTCCAAATAAAATTTCCTGATGAGAGAACAATATAGTTATTTATATTAAACCCATGGATTATGGTTTATCCTATCATTGGTTTCTAGTTTTTCATATAGATTTTTATTTACAAAAATTATTCTTAATATTCTAATGTTATTGGTTTGTTCTCGTAAAACTAATTATCATTTTTCAAAATGATGCACACACATAGAGACACAAAGCTATATATATATATATATATCAAAAATCAAACATATTTAGTTGTTTTAAAAAAATTTGGTAACTTTTTTTAAAATATTCCTTTGAATCTTATAAATAGTCTATTTTATTATATTAAAAATTTTCTTTTAATTTAATAATTCATTTTATTTCAAAATATTCATCGTATATAATTACTAGTTGTTATTATTTGATTTAATTTATTAAATATTTATTTTTGAATAATATTTATTTTGTTATTTAGTGATATATATAGTCATATGTACTCGTATAATTTTTTTGTATATAACCATTTTTGAAAATATTATGATAAACAAAATTTTATGAATGAAATTATAAATTAATAATATCATAAATTAATTATTTTAGATGCATGTCATGCGAAAATAATGATTGTGTCCATATATAGATGAATTTTCATGCCACTTCGTACATGAATCTACATATAAAGGTAAATACTAGCATTGAAAAAACATTATAAAATAATTTTTATGGGATTAAGAATACAATTTTACGTATTTTTATAATAATTAATCATCCATTCGGTTATTCAATTCAATCCTTATGTAGCATAAGATTTGGTCGTACCAAGTCGAACATGAAATTTCCAATGATGATTTGTATTTATATAATTATATATAAATAAAATAAAAAATTATTATTTCATCTATGATTATATATATAATGATAAAACACTATTGAAAATTTATATATATGTAAAAAACATAAAAGTTTTTATAAAACCTCTCACTAGAATGTTGTAAATATGGTTCGAAGTTGGAGAGTGAACCCAATCCACCAATATGATTGTATGAACATGAAAACATTCATTTAATCATGTTTCCAATATGTTTTTAGTCTTAAAATTCTTGAGATATTTTTTCTAAAATGACTTGATTGTATTTAAATTAATTTCGGAATGTAAGTAATTTCAAAAGTGATATCCTATTTCATAGCGTAAATGATGTTCGATTATGGTTCCATAAGATATTTTTAAATTTATTTTTATGTTATTATATAAATAATTTTATAAATCATTTCTTTAATAAATTTTTATAAAATTATTTATTAAAATTATTTAAATAAATTCAAAACCTCCTACTGGGAAATTGACTGCTCACCCTTTGTTCAATTTTTTTTTCAGAGGTATATTAGAAGTTTAAATTCATATGTCATCGCTATTGCAGTTAGGAGCACAAAATTGTAGTAGGTTAATGATTTATTTTTGTTAATATTTGAATAATTTATGGTTTTTTATACCTGTAGAATCTGGACCTAGAAAATTCTCTCAATTTTGTATACTATTGTGTTATTATCCGGTTTTTTAATATATAAAAAAATTACATATTATTTTAATTTACTAAGTCTTGATGATCAAGATCAGGCTGTAATATTAAGTATATATGTTAACACCAGAACATGAAAGATCATATATCATACAAATTAAATTATATTTAATCCATTGAAATGGATTTTTGACTAACATCGAAGGATGTAATGACAATTCGAAACACATCGTCCATAATTTTGGTAAATCGGCACACCATGGATGGTGTGTTTATTTTTGGAACGAGGGGAATATGAGGGGTAGAATGGTGATTAATTTTTTGCCTAAAATTATAAAATACATAACATATTAGATTATGGAGCATTATTTCCTCTTGTATATGCGAATTGGGCGAGGGTATATGAAAAGAAAAGGAATTAAAAATAAAACCCAAGAAAATGAAAGAGGATTATTATCTCTTGATCTCTTATCCTTGAGTTACTCTTTAAGGCCATTGGTTTTGTCCCTTTGGTGAGACTAGTAGGTCTTGAATGTGGTGAATAGACTTGGGGAGAGAATTAGGAAGAAAATAGATAATTCACAATGCATGAGAGGTGTGAATGGAAGAGGAAGTGAGGGTGGTATTTATAGTGAAAGTGTGGGGGAGTTTTTAATTAATTTCAAAGGATATGTCATTCATGGTATTTTCTGAACCATGGACTTTCCCATGGTTTCTTCCATGGTATTGGTCAATTGGGACATGTCATATCATATATTAATCCTGAATTATCAACCATGATTATTACATCATTATTACATCATTAAGATTTCATTAAACACCTAAAAACATAAAACTGCATTTTTTTCAATTCACCGAAAAATAAAATATCTCAGAAAAATACCAAAAAATACCATAAACATTTTTTGATGATTATAAATAAAAAAAATATCTGTATTTTATTAAAATAATTTTCTAAAAATTATTTATTCATTTTTATATAAAATCATTTTTATTTGAAAAATTACAATTTTAAAACAATAACTCATTTTATATCACCTTTAAAAATTCATCAGGATCTCATTATATTATACCCATAAGAATATAAAATAATAATAACATTTACTATTCATAAGATTCAAATTACTATTCAAATTAATATTTCTATGTGTATGTTACTATTCACAAAAAAGTTGGTTTTATCAGACTCCAAATAACTTACGCATCATAACCATATATGACCATTTCTCGAAATTCATATCATATAAGAAGAAAAATTATATTTAATGACTATTTTTAACCGTATACTTAAAATAATGTTTTGTTAAATATAGTCTTATTTTTTCATGTATTTCTATTTATTTTCTTAAAACATATTTTTGTTACAATTAAGGAGAACCTATTTGCTTGTATTAAAGAATGATTTGAAAATTAGCTAAACATTTTTTCAAAAGAAAGATATACATTATAAATTTTTATTAAATAACATTTTTATATGATTCAATAAATTATTTAACTAGTATTATAGTTCAAATAATGCTACAAGACATGGCATGAAACTGTGTCAAAACAAAACAATGAAAAAGACTTATTGAGAGCCAATTGTATCTAACTACATCATGACCTGATATAAGTCAGGAATTGAACTAATAATAGAGATTTCAAATTAACCTAAATGAAAATATATTTATTAAAAAACGATAATAATGTATGTAAAAAATAATATAGATATGTAATATTTTATTAAAACATTACAGAACTAAAATTTAAGTGCTCTATAGATGTATATTGCTTGAGTAATTTAACTAATAAAGGACCAAATTGAAGAGGGTGCATCATTATTGGTGGTGGTTATGTGTGTAGGTATTACAAGAAGAAAAATTTAGTGATATTGAGAAAATTTTAATAAAAAATGTACTACACAATCATGTACACAGTTATTATGGAAACATTTCATCTTTCAGAATTTATTATTTACACTAAGAGGCCCCTGGAAAAACATTTTCAAAATTAGAATGAAATTGGTTTTTAAATGAATCATTTGAATCACTAATTATACTATATTAAAGAAATAAAATATTATTTTATTAATGAATGGTTATCTAACAGAGATATCATGTTAGAATATGTTTCAATAAGAAATTAGATTTCATATACCTTTAAAATAACATTTCCATGAGAGTGGTTTTATTGAGTTATGGAGTCAACACCATGATCATACCTATCAAATAAATTGATTATGTTGCAAACTACAACCACATGGTTTTGATGTTTTTTGTAAATGTAGAAGGGAACATACTCAAGATAAATCCACAGGTAATACTCTATTTTTCAATGGAAGATATTGATTTTTTGTATAAACTAATTGAATTAAATGATATGAATAATACATATTGTGGATGACTTTTTGAGTTGATAAATTGATGATTAAACTTAATGGGATATGATCTAGGTCACTTAGAAATAAAATTATTATAATTTTTAGATATAATTCTATAAAAACCATTACCTTATACGGTAGTTTTGGGAAAGAACATATCATCATTAAAAGATTTTTGGTTGATTATTATCTTCGTAATATAATATTCAGAATATGATTGATATGATCTATGTAATTTTAATGCAGTTTCTAAAAAATTAAAAGGACGGTTGATCTACCATGTGTAATTTTATTTGGAGGATGTGTTTGTGGAAAACATTAATCAAGAATATTTCAGTCTATTAAGATATTTTTAAGGTTTTTTTTTTATTTTTTAATAAAATAATTAATGTTTATTGAAGATAATTTATTTAATTCATGGGTTATAAGAAGAAATTTTTAATTATTCATCTAGAGATTAAATTTATAAATTGAATAGGTGAATATTAATTCTTATGTAATAGATAATTTACAATATTTTCACTAAAATAAATAATTCTATTCAAAATATTCTATAAAATGTATGAACACTTTGGTGTGCCAATAAATGTAATAGATTACACATGATAAAATTACTGTTAATATGAATATCCAATTATATGAAAATTTTATCATTTTTTAGGAAGAAGCATTTTACAGGATTTCCGTTTCTATTTATGATTTATGGATCATATGATATATATATTTTATAACATAATAAAATATCAATATTTTTTGAATAGTATCATGAGCTGAATTCCCATAATATATTCTATATCTTTTAATGGATTGGTTCATATGATGTGTCTATGAAATCAGTCGAATATTTTATAGTATTTTGTCAGCATATAAGCTATACATTGTGAGAAATGTGGCTCTTACCTTAATAATGAATAGTAATATAGATAACAAAAATTAAAATAGTAAGAAAAAAATGAAATCTAATGATGATTTATAAATTCATAAATTAATAATGAATCATATTTAGAATATAATAATATTTGATTCACATTCAAAATAAAATTGGGTGGTTTATCTTTTTTCCAATTCACATTTCATGTTAATTTTATCAAAAAATCGGATCGTTGATTTATTTTCTAGACATGTAAAATAAATCCAAGGTAAATAATATTGAATTTTTTTGTAATGACTTAGTTCCATCCAAAAGTAAAATTAATCAACTTCTATTTTTTCAAACACTGATTATATCTACGTTTTACTTACTGCTTAATATTTTTGTAGTTTTGGTCATTTTTCATGCCCTATTGGTTTAGATATAAATAATATTAAAGTATAAATAAATGTAATGTGAATTATATAATACTACTATTTATTTTTTGGAAAAATATACATAAATTCATTTTGGGATTATTCATATATATTTTTTAAGCTATAATGTCAGTGTAATGTATTTTTTTATGGAGAAGATAAAAAATAAATGGGTATTATTATATTTTAGGTATAGATATTATATAAATGTGGAGAAAAAAATTATTTGATAATTATTTTGTATCCATGGTAATATCGAATAATGAAATGTATTAATAATATGATTGTATAATATTTTAATGGGAATGTTATAGATTGAAAAAATTAAAATTTAGTTTAAGACATATTTTAATTATTTAAGGTAGAAAGAGATGAATATAGGTACCATTAGGTGGAGAAACATTAGTACATGTGAGTGTTGCAATGTATTGTAATATTAAGAGAAAAAAAAGAATGACACATTATCATGAAAAGAAAAAAAAACTTGATATGATCTATTTTTATGTGAATTGAACTAAATAAGTAATTTGAGAATATTATCACAACCATGATCAAAATGTTTTGATTAATTGAAAAAATTTCTTAACTTCATTCAAGTGTAATACCTATGTGAATAAATTGAATTTATTATCCTGATATTCTATAAATCCAATAGTGTTGATAGGTTAAAAGTAAATACTTAAGCATATATCGAGAATTTAAAAAGTATATTCCTCATATTTTTATGATTATATTGTTACAATGGGGATACTATGTACTGCTAAAGGGATTATGAAGAAAAATAGGTAAAATATTTACCTACCTAGAAACTTTTAACCATTGATTTGGTATTTGTGGGAAAATAAAAATTATATGATTGGATAAAGAACATCCAAGAGTAGCTCCCCACGCTATATAAAAACCATGATTCTTTTTGAATTACATGTTAATTAAATTTATCTATTCAATTAGATGAAGTTGTTTTCTAATTTTTGAGGTGATATAATTCTAATAAACTGATGATTATTATTTCATGGGAATAATTAGTGAATCTTTATCCCTATTGATTATACCCCTGGCAATATATCACCCATTCCAATGATAACTCAATATTAAATGATTTTTTTCAAATTTTTTCATTTATTTATTGATACTTAGTGATATTTCATTATTGTATATAATCATGATTTATTTCACATGAGTAATGTGAAATATTTTTATCGATATTAAATTTCAAAATATAGATGTCCAAAAGTAAAGTATTTCCCAAAATCAATTTGACTTATTTTGAAAAAGTACCATAATATGAATTATTTGATGATACTTTTTATGGAAAATTAATCTTAAAAAATTTAAAATTTTTGAAAAAAAATTTAAATATATAGATCAAAAAAATGAATTAAATATTTCCAATATTCTATTAATGGGAAATATATTCATTTGATTATTTTAATTATAAAAATAAAATATGATGTGGCATATAAAATGAATAATGAGTGAGAATAATGTTTAAATATTTATATTTTCCTTAAAAATAAAATTAAATAAAAATAAATAATAAGAGGAATACTACTTACTAAAAAATAGAAAAACAATTGTTTCAACAAATAATAATAACATGAGGGATATAAGGTCAATAATTCTTCTCTATTATCTTGCCTATTGACTTTTTTTAAGATAGTTTGAGATTAAAAAAATAATATATATGTATGTAATATAATTAAAGATATTTTAATAATTAATACGATTCAATAAAATTTTATGTAGCTTAATAATTGGATTATAATTTATCTATCTCTATAGGAGTCCCATTGTATGTTTTTAATCACAGTTTAAGAAGAGTCATCTAAACCTTTTATGGGAAAGTGGAGGACTAGTTGGTATTTGTACCTATAAAAAAATATTGGGTCTATATTATAAAAATGTTTTATGTGGACATTATAAATTTGGTTGTAGGATTATGGATTCAATTCCATAATCATTCACTTTTTTGATTCATAATAATAAATTAATAGGGTTATGTTTGTGGGACAAGAACCATCATACACTACATACCAGCTTATAAAGTGATTGTTATCCTTGTAAATGCTTGTGTTAATTATTTTGTAAATTTTAAACATATATTATATACATTAAAATATAACATATGATGACTGTGTGATATACATTAATCCAAATGATTATGTGAAAAATATAAAGTTTCTACATTTATGAAATTAGATCATGATGATACCTTACCCCTGTCAGATTTGTTTCAATGAACAGTATTGTATATCAATTTTTATCAATGAATTAGTTTCCCCATAATATAGGATTCTCAACGGTTGATTAATTTTTGGTTTTGAGTTTCCTTTATATAAATTCTATATAAAGTAAAGTCACAGAGAAGGTATGATTACCAAAAATATAAATTTTCTCAATCAAAACAATAAAAATAACATAATAAATCATAAAATTATTAAGCTGGATAAACTATCATTTTGTAATAATTTTTTTTCTAAATCATGTTAATTTTTTCTAATAATGAAGATGTTAGAAAAACAATGGATAAAAAATTCATGGTGGAAGAAAAACACCATAGACGATGGATGATACTTCTACCATAGATGCATCAAATCTAGTAAATAAATATGAGGTTATGTAATCCCTCCATGAAAAACAATTTTAGATAAACGAGAGTTCATTTAAAATTATTATATAAATGATAAATTATGTAAAATTAAATTCATTAGAAAAGTGTTAGGAATATGGAACACATCGATGGTTCAGAAAAGTTTCAGAAGTATTGACATAATTAAATATAATTGAATGATTTATCCTTGAATGTTGATATAATAGGGTGATAATAATAATAAATAAACTACATGGCCACCTAAAAAATCAAATAGGGACTTACTAGTGAAATATTTATAGATTTTGGGTAAAAAACTTATTCAATTATGGTTCCAAAAACCTATATAATAAATATGAAATGGAAACACCATAAAGAACATATTCTCCATCTATCCGTCCCCTTATGAATTAAATGATATACTAAAATGTACATAAGAGA
This sequence comes from Viscum album, assembly GCA_963277665.1. Lineage (NCBI taxonomy): Eukaryota > Viridiplantae > Streptophyta > Magnoliopsida > Santalales > Viscaceae > Viscum > Viscum album. The sequence continues at coordinate 735,240,286 of OY728155.1, forward strand.
TAGAAGAACAATAAACACCCAAACACATAAAAAATGTAAAACGTCGATAATGAATAGATATGATCCTCCTTTAGAAATAATAAATAAATAGAATATATACAAAATATAGAATATTCAATGAATCCTTTGTTTTATACTATTTAATCATAATAAATTGAGACGACTTCCTCATACAATCACTAGTGACCTATATTGTGTATCAATAATCTTAATATCTATGTAAAATAGTGATGAAATAAATAACTAAATCCCTATTTAATATAAGGTAAAATTAACAAAATATAATTCTTGTAGAATATAATATGAAACAAGATGAGAAAAATTTACACTATGAAAAATCATATATAGAGACAGAACATCATCTATCAACCACTTTATTTTTACCAAATAATTTTTTACATATGGAATGATATTTCTTGGATATATTAGTATGTTTTATCTGTGGTAAAAAATTAAAATTTCATAGAAAAATTCCATGTAATACAATTATACAGATATATGTATATATAAATTACATGATGTTTATCATCATCTGACCATCCTACATTTCCATCACAACATATATTTCTATCATGTCAATCCTATACATCAAGATATTTAAAATCTCTTTCCATATCTGAATACATAATAGAGAAATTCACTATAATTTGGTATATGAAACGTCTTTCACTCAATTACTTTATATGAAGAAAAAATGAATCAATATTCTCTATAACCGACCATAGATCCACAAACTCATGAATACAACATTCAGGAGTACTTATAGTTATAGAATTAATAACAACATTCCCTTTACATATTGTACATAACATATCAATCATTTAATATTATGAACATTATCCATTATCTTCGAAGAAAAAAATGACCATACTAAAATATAAAATACCATAAGATTTTATAATATTTTAATACCAAAAATTTGAAATCCTATATATTTTATACCCATTATCATATTATTTACTACATAAATATATACATAAATATTTCAAAAAGATCCAAAATCCTATTTTTTGGGAAATAATATTGATATAATAATAAAATGTAATTAATATGGAAAAATATTACTTAATAACACCATAAGATTAACTAATATTTTATATATCATGTTATGCTTCTTAGGATAACCTAGGAATGTACATATGAAATTAGTGACATAAGAAGAATTGTAGGGGAAAAATCAATGCATAAAAATGTTAATATAGTATATTTTTGTCAAATGGATTATAATATTGATATAATAGGGTGATAAAAATAAAAATTAAAATCAATTCATGATATAAAATGATAACATAAAGGTTTAATAGGAATTTTACCACAACATAAAACATAACATCATAATATTAAGACAACACTATAAAATAAGACATTATATGATATTGTGATTAATATAACCATTTTTGAACTATAAAAGATATATAATGATATAAAAACATTAGACAAAGCCATAGTGTCTGATATAATTATGTGACCACCAATATCATTCATATCATCTACATAAATTTTGGTTTCACAAATATCATACAAATGAGAACATATTTCATCACATATAATCCATATATTATGAAGTGTTCGTCACATTGATGTATATACGAAATAAATAATGTATTTTCAGCCTTGATAGTAAATTGGAATGGGAACTTCTAACCGAAAATATTATCCTGATGAATTATCTTAAAATATTCATATCATAATGGGTGTAAAGATATTTGATGGAATGGATTAATTATAGTGAAAGGTGGTCTATAATTACATATGGATCATAACGATGCTATGGGGATTTGTAAAAACAAAATCCAACAAATTTAATTGCAAATTAAAAGTCTTAGTGTAACAAAATTATTTTGCCAAAAGGATGATGAAAAGAATCCCTTTTCTTGAGGGGTGCTTATAGAGGCCTGGGAAGAGATTCTTATGGTCATTGGGACACATTGGGTTGGATTTAAGGAGAATAGTGGGAGAAACTCCTTGTTCAATGGGTTTTTAGTTAATATGAATGGGAGGTTGGTAGTTAATTTATATAAATATATCGGGGGTCATTAATTAAGGTCTAAACATTGGTTTTGGACTCTATGCAGTAATATAATAAATTCCACAAACTATCCCATGGGGGTTTCATAGGGATTCACCATAGAGGAGTTATTTTCAATATATTATTAGACATTGTATAAGAGTCCTTAAATTAATACCGTTGGGGATGTAGATGTGTGTATTGTCAATAATGAATTATTTCTAAAATATTAAAATATAATTTTTTTTGTAGAATTAAATAATGGTATTTTAAAATAATAAAGTGACATAAAAATTACATGTTTTTAAAGGAGAAATACATTTTTCTCCTAGAATCCATTATTGAATGTATTTTTCTAAATTTTCACAATTATGGTGTAATAATTCTCACTTTATATTTATACTTCACTTAAATTTTATCAAAAAATATTACTCAAAATAGAAGTTTATAAAAATTACCCCTTGTGTAATAATTTTTTTCCTTGTGCGTTCTATGGTGAGTTTTGGTTTGGATAGTTGAAATAGTGTGGATCATGTGGATTTTATTTTTTCTCCACCGGTGTAATATTATTCTCTTTTCACATTTCCATTTGAGAACATATATTTGATCATAATTATTATACATTATATGATAAAACCCTATATAAATAAAAAAAATTCCTGATACCATGTGGATTGAAAATACATAGCTAGACACTACTAACAAGAATTTTATAGCTACTATGAATTATTTCAGCAGGACACATATTTTTTGTATTTATATTATTACTTTTATCTATATTGGTTTACATTGACTATAAATTTCATGATAGATATTTTAACCATTATATTCTATGATGAATTTTACTTATGTTTTTTATATAATCTCATTATCCTTGTTATTATTGAGGGTAATGTCTCCCATATCAATTATTTTTATACAAATGTTGAGTCATTAGAAATAAGGTCCTACAAGAGGTGAGTCTCATGGGTCAATTTGACTCTTATATAATCTCCATATATGGTATGTTACCTTTATATGGAGTTGGTCATGAAAAAGTGGAATGAATGGTTTTGTATGGGAAATATGATAGAATTTGGAGTCATTAACTATGAGGATTGTCCATTTGATTTTGAAAAAGATTCATTTGATCTTATTGTATAATAAATGCATTTGATACTCGCTAGGAAATGCGATTTTAAGGGACACTATGATCCAATGAAGGGACCTAGAGTATGATGAATTACTAATTGAGTTCATTCCAATTTTTGGTTAAACACATATGGAATGTACAATCATTATGATTATTTTTATTTTTTTTGATGTTTGGTGATTTTGTGAAACTAAATGAAAAATTTCTAAATAATATTTGATAAATTTAATTTCTATAGTCTCTAAATCATGGGGAAGTTTGAGAGGTGAATATATGATTGAGAGAAAGAACATTTTATATGATTTTAAGATTTGTTTTTTCAAAATTCTAATCTTTCTGAGTTTCGATAAAATTTAACAGTATTCAGATATATCGAGTTGTGTACCATTAGAGAATTTAATATCTTGGTGACAGGATGTAGGAGGAGACATCATTTGTTTACATCCAATTTTTTGTAACATTCATCTCATTGGTGATGAAGGTGATATTGAAATGTGAGATACACTTCCTTAATCCATAGTTCCTGAAATTGTAAGAACAAAGGGTATTGTTCCAGGACTTAAATTAATATTTCATTGATGTATTTGTAGATAAGTAGTATGAAGCACTGTTTCAGGATGAATTTTTATTCCCACATTTCATGTATGTAGTCATATCATTATTATATCATACATTAATGAAGATGTGGAATAAGGATATGTTTATCATGAATAAATTTACCTAAATAGTGATCCCAAAGATAGTGGTTATATGGGATTCTTGAGGATTAGGGTATATGATACTGGATCGTTGGTTTTAGGGTGATTGAGGTTCTAACCGGTATGGAACTAACCATAATAGAACATTTGATTATATTATAGAGGACGTGGATCCTAAAAATTTACTAGAGACTTACATCTTTCATTCTACATTTTGTGATTATGTGGTCTCAATTGTGCTCAGTTCATGATAGTTTAGGGAGTCCATTATATAGTTCATAGTTAGTAAAAATATTATCCACACCTATAGTTGTAGATATAAAATTACCATATACAAGGACCACCATTTTTTTGAATAAAATGGTTATGGATGTGAATAGATTTTGAATCATGATAGTCTTTGTCAAAAAGAACCTTGGTCAGAGTGTAGTCATGGTGGACACCATAATAGAGAAAAATGAGTAGGGCATTGGAATGTTCTTGTGATTGAGGTTGTATCACCAATAAATAAATTTTTGTTTGCGATAGGATCTGTTTATATTATACAATAATTTATCAATCATTTTTTGGCGTCCTTGTAACCATTTTATTCTCTAGTTTAATTTGATATTTGGGGATAGAGTTAGAAATACTTCATATTCCCTTTTGTTATTCACAACACATAGAGGCTAGGTTACCTTATATGATTTTTTTATAGGGGAGTGGAATGGTGATGGGGAGTAATTAGACAGTGTAGGATTCTCTATAATTGTGGGAAAAACTATATGATATTCTCCATTGAATATAATATTTTTCAATGTGTTCATTTATATAATTCTTTTATTGGAGATATATTTTTCTAATTTTGATATCCATAGAGTGCTTTTTATTAGTGAGTTAATTTAAAAGTTGAGTGGGATGAATAAACGTCATCTTTTATCCCATTTTCTAGAGATATTAGAGGATTCATATGATGAGGAATTTCACATCACTATAGATTATTTCCTTAATTTGTTTATTTATGTGATTGAAACATTACAATGTTGATGTGATGTTGACTTTCTATAGAGTTCAAATTAGGATCAACTCTGATTTCGATGGATCCCAATTGAATCATACCTATAGTTCTTCACAATTTGAGGATATGTGTTGATGATCTAATATAGAGGTGTTTCATTAGACGAAGTGTCTCTCCAGGGGTTTCTCCAGTGTAGTTAAACCATAAGGTATATGGTAATATTATGTTTTACATAGAATACATGATGTTGAATTAGGAGATGGCCAATAACCATAACACCATTCATATATTGATATCATTTTCAAAAAACTGAAGAGTTACAGTTGTTTTTTGAAGATTAACATGCTATATTTACATAATATGGTGATGATAAATGAAGTGGATTTCTTGAAATAATCATTCAGGTATGGGTATGGAATCTTTTAGTAAATGTTATCGTTATTAGGTGTAACAAAGTCACCATGTATTTCAACGGTTCTCATGAACTCTATCTTCCATTAAATAATGGAATAAATAATATATGTGTTCATCAATGACTTCTTGATCTACAAAATGTCATAATTGGAGCATATATTCTAACGTAGATATGTCAAATATGAACTTCAACAGAACTATATATATGAAAAGTTTTCAAAATTTTTTTTATGGATATGAGATGTAAATTAGCATCAGAATGTATTTTCCAAAAAAATCTATGGTTATGAGCCTCTAAAACACTAAGGTAGTGGTTCAAAGGACTACATCCTTGAATGATTAAGAGGAATTAAATTTCCTAGTCCATTTATGATATTTTATGTGTTTTTTATCTGAATTCTATTAGATTATGGTGTCACAAATATTTTCGTACAAGATGGATTAATATTATAATTCACTTATTAGTGTGGGGATCAGATTTGTTACTAGAAGGAGAAGTTTATAGTTCCCTAGTGATTTGGTTATCAAATAGGGGTATGATGTATTTGGTTTTCATTAAAAATAACATATGGGATTCAAATTCATCTTTAAGAAGCTGAGAGAGGTTATCTAATATAGGTAGATAATGTTATACCCATTTGACTGTAATTATGCCACCCATGATATGATGTTTTCTATATATTTTTTGTAACTGATTTTTTGATGACAAGACCATATTAGTGGAAAATTTAAGGATTACATTGACCATAAGAGCCTAAAATATATTTGTCAGGAATCATTATTGACTGTACTCTAGTAAATGTTGGTGTATTTTCTCTATTATTAAGATTTTATGTTCTCATACGTCATGAGGAAGGGGGAGTTTTTGTGAGGAGACGTAGAGGCAAAGGTGATGTGATCCCATGTTGGACTTGGAGGTTCTTTGGTTGGACGACCAGATGATGGCTTGAATCAATTGTTTTTTCTAGGGAGTATGGTTACAATTTTAGTGATTCAAGATGGAGATATCCCAGATATAAAAAAACATAAATGGTGGTGCATCCCTTTATCTTTATGATGTGTCATGTAATGGGGATGGGGATTTGGTGGCCACTGATGAACATAACATTAGCATACTTTTAGTACAATTTATGGTCTTTTATCTGGTGAATATCAAGAGATATGTTCATAGTGGAATTTTTTCCCTCAGATATTATTGAGTAGATACTGGTGAAAATTTAGATGGATTTATTTGTCCGGCCATCCCAATATCTAGATGGGAGTGAGGTGGGTTCGGTTATGGTGGACTAAATGATGATGTTGCCTCATATTCCGATGAACTATGAATTTGTTGAGGTGGTTGTTTGGGAAAATTATTATATGAATGATGTGATTAGTAATTATAGGGAAAAAATATAGTCATATCTGATTAGAATCATTTTTTTGCATCGTAGTTCTAGTGGGGACTATAGAATACCTTTGGCTCCAAGTTATGCCTTTTACAATTTCTTAACCCTCAAATAGGTAGATGAATGAAACATTCCATCCCAACATAAGAGTTTATATTTTGATAAATTTTTATTGGGAATCTAGAGTGAATATCATAAAGAACATACCCATGGGTGAGAATTACTATGACAACAACAATCAATTATCCATCAGCTTTGAATTATTTCAGGTTCTTTATGAGAGGTACAATCATTCTCCTTTTTTATTTGAAGTGGTTGGGGATTCATTTTTTCTTGTCCTGATGAATTAAAGATCATGGTTGAGAATATCTAGATCATATGAGGTTGGTAGAGCTGGTGAATTACTGTTAGATGACTTATGATGATTATATGTGGAGGCTTGTAGTGTTTAGTGTTGGATACCATGTGCTCCTATGTGTTTCCCTTCATCAGGTGAAGACTAGGTTTTATATAGGGATTTAATATTATACCTAGTTTGATATTTGTTTTTATGTTTTATAGTTTATTGAAGAGGTGTTGTTTTCTTTGGTTCTTAAACCATGCTTATATAATATTGTCAACCTGATCCACCTATCCTAGATTAATTGGTAACTTCGTGAGGAATTTATTGTCCCTTACAAGGTAGAGTTAGATTTAAATGATTACATGATGTCTTTGGAGTAGTTAGTAATATTGAAGGACCATTCAAATAAATTTATTTCTATACAATACCTACTTTTATCATAGGTTTGGAGGAATTGAACCATAGAGTGGTGTACATTTGAGAAAAAATTAAAGAATTGTTCCCAATAGATGGATTTTTTTGGCATTATTCTATTTTGATATGTTGAAATGGTGTTTGGATATATCAAATATAGGATATGTTCATTTTTCTATTGTTGATGATATCTATTATATATTATGATATATAAAGAGATTAAATCCCCATCCCAATAAAGGAATGTTATATTAATGATATTTTTTAAAAATATACTGTAGATGAAGATCTACTGAATCTGGTCATTATCTTGATATAGATGGATTATATTCTTGTTATTTATTCATTTTCAATTATTCTGTAGTTGTTGTGGTGGATTATAGATTTGGTTGTAATGAATTTAAAATATAGTGTGTATATTTTAATGGTGATAGGTGGTTTATGTCTGGTTTGAGATGGTGTGGTGTTATTTTAGAGGTTGATGGTGTTACCATTGTTTGGGATGTTTCAAATATATTTTTCTCATTCTAGTCTGCATGACTTGGGGTAGTGTTTGTGATGTAATGATATTCCTAATACTTATCTTCTTGATTTGACATTTAAAAACATGTTTTTAATTTAAGGTAAGGTTTTAATTACCAAGGTAAATAAATTATTGAGACATATATAATAAAAATTCTTGTACTTTTTGACCCATAGAATTATGGGATATCTGTTTATGGAGGTGTCAAAGGGTTTTTTGTGGTTACCCTTCTTGTGAAATTACCATACCTTTTTTAAAAAATCTCATCAAGTTATATTGGTTAATCTTTTTCCATCATACATTTTGATGATTTTATCTAAGTAGTATATAATTCCTATGGTTATAGTCTCCTAGTAGTAGGTGTTCTCATGGTAGTAGGTGAGTCACATGATTTCCATCAAACAAGAAAATGGTAGCATCACTATACTGAGTGTGTCTCATGGTCACAGTATCTCAGCAACTTATTGGAAGTTAGCCTCATGGTTATAGTGTCAAGGTAGTTGTGCAGCCTCATAGTTACAATATCATATTAGTCGTTTGTCTCACTGTATCAACCGACCTCATGGTTGTAAAATAGTCTCATGGTTGTATACAACTTCTCATGGTCCAATGGGTGTATCATTGTACTTCCTTTCACCATTTTTTCAATAGTATTATGTTCACAAAACTTTCACTTTATCATTAAATTTCCAATATAGAATATATTTTAATTACTATGTTCATCAATACTCAAATTTTGAAAAAGAATATCACTTTTAATAAAGAAAATTTAAAACCATTATTGATTATTGTTTTAATTATTTAATAAGGTCACTCTGCATATATGATAAATGGTAATTAAACCATAATTATTGTCAATAAATCCATATATGGAATCTTAAATATGTTTCAAAAATTCATATCATTTTTTTTGTCTTCATAGAGTGGGGATTACCCAATACCCATTTATAAATACCTGGAGTTATATACAATTTGTAATCATTATTGATTATAATTCCATTCATTTTTTGTATTTAGGCATCCATTATAATTTATACAACTGATGTTCATGTTTGAGGTAGGATCTTGAATCTACATTTAATTTCACTTTTTTAAATAAGTATAAATATTTATTAAACAAATACATTTAGGATTTTATGGTAGTATCATTATCACCCATTCAACACATTTTTTCTATGAACCGGGTTTTGAAAGATTTGTTTGTGGTAGGGGATCCTAGTTCTCTCATTGTTTTTGTGAATGTGTGGGGATTGCATGCTTTTTTTCACCTGTTGGGTGGAAAGTAAGGGTTGTCACAATGAAGATAATTTATTTGGAAAATCTAATTCATATGGGAATTTTAAGAAGTTAATTTTTTTACTTGTTTTATGATATTACCATTATATATATATATATTGTTATTACTGAGAATCATGATATTTATGATCCATTATTATTATCTAATTGTGATATATATGAAACCCCTATTTTTATTATTGTTTGAAATCACCAAGCATAAAATTTATAGACATTTATATATGTAAAATGGATTGAGTTATCCTAAAAGGATGGAATTTTGGGACAATATCCATTTGATGTAATGATGTAATGTAATGAATTATTCTCTATTGAATCTCGATTGGGGTTTGCTAAATGATAGAGTGTGATGATGTGTGATGTATTGATTTTATTTCAAAATTATTTGGTTATGTGAGACATTATTTCCATACCATATGATTATGATTTACTTCATATGTTTAGAATATGTTCTTAAGAGAAGGGATGGTGGGATATCAGGGGATGTATTTTTGTGATAGATGAAGTTGGGTGGATGAGCTATAATGCGTTGTGGTTGTGTTAATTTCTTATCAATCTAGAGAATAAAATATAAATTTTTAATGCAAAATGGTTTTTTAAATGAATAACAATGTGATAAAAAATCTTATGTATATTTTTAATAATTTTAAATAATGGTAAATCTTTTGGATATTTTAATGTGAATAAAATTTATAATTAATTGAGTGTTATTAGTAGCTCATTAAAATATGGTAGAGGGGGAAGCATTAATATATTGTGTAATTGTGGGTTATTTGTGACTGTTTTGTGGTGAGTTGTATTTAGTGGGATGAACGGTTAAAATGGATTTACCTAGTTGTATTAGTGGTTATATAGACTAAAATAGTACAATTAATCGAAAACATTGTACAAAAACAATTCTTTATCTATATATCATGTAATTTTATTATTTACACACCCCAACAATGATTGATGACCTTTCCAATGCCAAAATATTTTTTTGGATAAATCTATTTTTTCCAACATTAAGGATTATGGTGAAATATATGGTCGACTACACCCATCCCTATCTTTTCCATCATTAGTTATGATATAGGTTGCTGTTAGAGAATACCCAGTGATGAAATACGTTTTCATGGATACTACCTATTTGTGATGTGGTGGTGAAATGTTATATGGGTTTTGTGTTGTGGGAGGATGGAAGTATGTGGTTGTATTTCACTTCAATGATACATGACTTCCATAGTTATGTTATGAGGAGATGATGTGAAGAGGATACAATGTGATAATGAATGATGACATAACAAGATAATATACCATATAACGGTTTGGGGTAGGGAGGTATGCATCCATACCCACCTCAAATATTGTACAAAATGACTGATATATTTGAGAATGGAATGAAAACATAAGAAAATTAGTATTTGTATGTAGGAGTGAAAATTTAGTTGAAAATATTTTATTGGGAGCTATTAGTTATGTAATTTTAATACTTTTTTACCACATTATATCATTTTTATAGTGAGTATGTTATAGTGACATTGTAATTTATTAATTTTCATATTTAGATAAATGATTTTTGTTTTTACTTTTTACTAAATTTTTATTCCCTTTTCACATGTACACAAGGGAATATGTGTATGATCATAAAGAGTATACATGTCATATTCACCCCACGTGTGTTTTAATCAGTTTTCCTAGAATGTTTTAGAGACATATTTGGACACTACTAGTAAGGATTTTGGTGATTTTATTGATTCACTAGAATAGGAATTATATTTTTGTATTTCCTTGGATACTTTTATATTTATAATATATATATTTATATATCTTTAAATATGTGATATTTTTTGTTTAATTTTTTATTATGTGAGAATATTTTTCCTGGTTCACTAATCTTTTCCCATGATCCTTATTTTTATTTTGGGTAATGCTTCCCATATGTGAGTTTTTTGTACCCTATGTTCTGAACACCAAACCAAGGATAACTAGATACAAGACACTATTTTAAATATCAATCATCCTTTATACACATACATGGAGTAGAAGCATTGAAGGGTTGGGGTCATAACACCTTTAGAACATAGAGGTGATATAAAGATCTCTATTATAATTGATAACAATGTTCCATATTACCGAACAACATCTTAAATGTATAGATTCTTATATACATGAGATGAATCCTCTATTGGTGATGAAATACGTAGTCATTTCCTGATGATCATCTATAACCTATATGGAATTTTTCCTTTTTATGTATTTAATATAATTATGATAATATATTTAATGATATTATTCCATTTATATTTTTTTATGCGTAATGGAGGAATTATCCTCTTATACTTTAGTAATTATTTCTTTACTGAATTGCATAACATTAACATTGGAATATAAAAATAAATAAGATCAATCATATTTTCAGATGATAAGTTCTATCAAATATCTATACACATCATTGTGTGATTGGAGATGATAGAAATTTTGAATAATGAAAATTATATAATTGTTTTAAACTAATTTTCAGTTCTGATTGTAAAATATATTAATGACACAACTCTTACAAATCCAGCATTATCAATTTTAAAAATTGATGATTTCATATTTGTGGATTATTCAACATTTTATTTGTTCTTGAAATAATAAAATTTATCATCCATAATATTATTCAGCAAAATGTATTGAGAATTCATTTAAATAAGGAAGGAGGTTGTCCCACCCCTTATTATTCCAATGTTCTTCTAGTTCATGTCTATTAAGATTATAAATCTATAATCAGTCATCAATGATAAGGTGGAATGATCCCTTCAACCTAGAGAATCTTATAAATTATTCAAAATTCTATAGTTGTAAGGGTTTGATTAGTCTAAATCTTGGATAATCTCTATACATCACTGTTTGTGAATATTTTTCTCCTTGTTTTGAATATTTAAATTATGTTTTAAAATTCTATATATTTTACACACTTGTATCTAAAAATAAGATGTTTCAAAATAGTCATATTAAATGATATTATTTTATTAAAAAATCAGTCATTGGGTAATTTATGTCATTCATAATCAAATATCTGTAGAAATATTGTATTAGATTATCATTTTCAAGACTACTTAAATAGATCCATTTATCAATGCATCATTTTAGTGAATAAACTGTACCTGCATGATGGTAGTGTGAGTAAATGTGGAGGGACAAACATAACCCGAAATTATAATAAGATTCTTTAAAATTCTTTATATATTTAAATATTAAACCTTTAAATTATATCATGGTTAACAGGATTTATTATCTGGGGGAACTCTGCACAAACACACAATAGGTCCCAAATAATCCCACAAATATATAAATGTCTATTATAGATGTCGATATGCGATATAAATATATTATAATGGTTTTTGAATGATTAAAAAATATTACATTTATTATGATATCAGAACTTAATAATGTAACATTATCGATCTAGATTTCATAATCAATCAAACGAATATAACATATATTATCCCAGTGTATTTAGCACAGTAATCCACTTCTCCCCATATTATTCTTAATCTTTACAGAACATGAGAATATAATTGATAAAGACCCCCAGACATTCATTGAGGTGATCTCAAAAAAAATATTCCTCATGACCATGATTATTGATTTAGAATTTTTTTTAAATCATATACCTACAAACTCATTGTGTTTATAGGTAATATAAATTTTAGTGATAAGAATTTCATCAATCATTACCAAAAATCGATGATACCACGATTGACGATAAAATAGTGGGATGTAGTGAGATATATAATATTGTTTTGAGAAGGAATCAATCTGTTGAAGGGTGTAATTTTTTTTGACATTTTATCTATTAGTTCACAATAGTCAATATATAGACACATTGAACCATACTTTTTTCTTTATGAAAATCACCAGTGACCCCAAAGTAAAACAAATAGGAAAATCAAATTCTTATTATAAGTTTCCTGTATATTATTCATTAATTCGTCATGTCAATGGTGAATATTAAATCTAGCCACTATGATTTGGGTAGAGCACATAGTACTACAAAAACATGCCTTCAGTAGCATTATCCTTTATCAATGCTATACAAAAGGGCTAAAAAAGGGAACCTTTATCAGCACAAAAAACAAGCACCAATAATGGGTTCCCTTCAGCAGTGTTTATTTTTAGTGATGATAATGGATAGAATTAATCAGAGAATTATTTTTAACACTGATAAAGGGTACCCATTATTAGCACATTATTTTTATCACTCAACAGGGGAACCCTTTACCTATAATTTAATATCATTGATAATGTTCTAAAGTAAATAAATAAATAAATTTTTTTGTATGAAAAATATTCAAAAATTTATAAATTAAAAAAATATTGATAAAGTTGATTGAATTTGTTGTACAATATTAAAATTATAATTACAATAAAATAGTATATATTAAATCAATATATGGATGTAGAATGAAAATTAAAAAAAATTAATAGAAATATGTAAATTGAGAAAAATATGAATCTTTTTATTAAATAGATAATTAATAATAGTGATAGTAAATAGTATATAGAAAATATTTAGATGTATGTGAATGTATATAAATATGATTTATATAATAAAAAATATTTAATTACACATAGATTAATAGACATAATTGATTAATTTATTAGAATGTCAAATTTAACATATATCAAATGTGTGATATATTGATATAACATATACATAATTAATTAATTTTTATATACAATTCCCAAAAACAAAGATTATCCATTTTTTCATAGTGATATTATTTTTAATTTATTAAATTTCAAATATTTTTAACATCACTCCACTTCAGAATTAATATTCATTAATAATTTTAAACAAATATTTGTAGAAAAATATTTATAAATAAATATTCATGTAATTATACAAAAAATATATTAGAAAAATTATATATTTATAATTATAAATGACTAAATATTAATTTTTCAAAAAGTATATATATAATTGTAAATAGATAAATATATATTTATATTTAAATAATTATAAATAAAAAATATATATATTTAAATAATTGTAAAGTATATAAAAATTTATTTAAACAAGGAATATATATAATATGAATATATATATATTTATATATACATATAACAATATAAATATTAATTTAAAAAATTTATTTACTTATTAATAAATGAATATATATTTAAATAATAATAAAATTATGTTACACATATTTAAATAAATATTATATTTTCTAAATTAATATTTATATATAGTTATGATATATATATAAATATAAATGTATATTTAAATATTTTAAATTTTTTATTTATTATTATCATTAGATATCATTTATTAATACTAAAGTAATAAGAACCAATAAATGGAATCTTTATTATATCTTTTTAAGTGATGATAAACATAGATATTTATCACTGCTAAAAAAACATAGATAAAACACATCATTATCAGTGCTAAAACAATAGAACTGACAAAGATTTCATTTATCAATTCTTACTACTTAAGCTCTGGTAAAAGGTATCTTTATTAGCATTTTTTAAGTGGAGATAAAACTGTTCAGATCTATTTTAAAAATCCAAACCCATCCTGGACCCTTCAAGAAAACCAAATCTTCCCTTGAAGACACAATCTATCATTGCCCTTCCTTAGTGAATCGAAGCATGAATCAGTCCACAATCAAATTCAACGCTCAATTACAAGTCTCGAACTATTTTATGTTTGAACAAATCCATGGATTTTGTGTAAATATTACACAACTTTACCTAGAATGTAACTCTTTCTCAACATTATATTGGGGAACTCAGGGTGTAAAACATTAATTTTTAAGGAAATGGTGGATGTTATTTTTCAAATTTGAGTTTTGTGAGTTAATAATTTAGTATATTTATCCATGAATATCATCAATTTTGATGCATGGAATTTATAGAGTCTGAAACACCTATACTGTAAGCCTTATAACCTCATATCCCAAGCCATATGAGTGTCTCATTTCTTAACAATTATGACTATGAATTAATATAGGGGATTTGTGAGATACTATTTTATTTATGCGAATGTGTGGATTAACTGTTATTTATTTTCATTGGATATATAGTTGAAATAACCATATGGTAGAAGTCCCATAAAATTTTATATAATCAATATAATTGTTTATGTTTCAATTTCCATGATAGTGGTTGTGTAGCCTGTGAGACTTATTCGTTCTATATTAAACATTGTAGTTATGTCCATATTTTTTTATTAGATACTTTAGATGGGAGGTAATGTTTTATAGATATGTTAATTTTGTCATTCGACATAGATTTCTGACTCAAATGAAGTCATTCCACAAAGAATATGTTATCCCATGGGAGTCATTCGATCTTAGTAGAGTCTAGTTTTTATGTGATAGATGTTACATTGTTTTTTTGTGTTTTCTCCTTTTTTTGATATTTCTTATTGACATGTAATATATCCTTATTCTTAATTATTTATTGACCTCTAATGGATCTAATGGATGGGTCAACGTATAGTAAATAGATTCCATATAATCATTCACATTGGTAGATCTGATGTGATTACCAACCTACAA
Organism: Viscum album; assembly: GCA_963277665.1. NCBI lineage: Eukaryota > Viridiplantae > Streptophyta > Magnoliopsida > Santalales > Viscaceae > Viscum > Viscum album. The sequence goes on from OY728155.1 coordinate 735,256,038, forward strand.
TCCTTTGGATTGGTCGTTGTGGTGATATGACTTCTTAAGACTCAATAGATATTATTAAATATTCTATATTCCAATTATATTAAATGTAGTAATTCCTTAGGTTGTTACACCAGTTTTTTATAAAATATATTTTACATTATAAATATCTACATATTAGAAATTATTTCTTGTTATTCCTCATGTTAGGTCTACATGTACTGGTTTCACCCCTAGTAATCACTTATTACCATAAATATACATGAAACAACTATTTTTTAATTAAAATGTTTTTTCAAGACATTTTTATATTACATAGTTGATTGAATGAGACTTTATTATTATTGTCTACAATTTTTTGGTTTCTTATTTATCCTTAATTACCTATAGTATAGTTTCATTTGATTTTTGTTATTTAAGAAAGGCATGATGTCTATGGAACAATAGTTATCATAACAATTTTTTTCCTGAGACACCACCTCATATGTTTTATAAAAAACTATAATTCTCATTGTAGTCATCTCCCAAATAGTTGTTGGTATTTAATTCTTGAGACTGATCAAAAATATATTTTATGTTCCTTGAACAACTCTGAGTAGTAGTCATTGAATGGAGTAATACAAAATTGAGTATTTAAATCAAAATAGGTGAATGTCATCAAAAGATAAAGAATGTGTGTCAAATTGACACACGATGTGATCAAATTCAGTCAATGTTCATGTTTAAAGCTAAAAATGAAATTTTATTGAAAAATACATGTGGAAAACATAAATCCATGAAAACATATTTGGATTGTTATTATAATTTAGTAAAGTGATCCATAAGTCATTTGATATGTGAAGGAATTCTTCGAACCTCAATCTGATTCAATGTGTCATAGGTATGAATCTAAGTGCATCATTTTATTTTAAATTGATATCAATTTTAGCAAAATGAACAACTAACCAACTCCAAACTCAAAAAATATATTTATTTGATATTATACTTAACAGAATTAATCCATATGTAAATTTTTATGAGTATGAATCAAATAAACCTCAATTGGATTCACCATTGGTCTGGTACTACTCAAATTGTACCTTATTAGTTTAAATCAGCATTTTCTTTCAAAAAGGGTCACTCACTGAAAAACGATAAAGCATTCACATGAATTATCTTATACTTATATAATTAATTTTCAGTAATATAATTCTTCTGTATGAATAATAAATGGTGTGACATTGAAAAATCAACCACAAATCAATATGATAAACAATGTTCCTCATATGACTCAAAGTTAGATTAAAACGAACACTTTCAATTATTTTATTATTAATATTATTACTAACATAAGAATTTTTTTCATATAAAGGTGTGTTAATTTTCTGAATAAAAGGGTGGTTTTTTCAGAAATAGTATGACTCAGGATCAAAACAAAAAATTTATATAAAATTGAGGTTTTTGAATGTATGTAATTATTTATACATATGTAATTGTATAAACAGGTTTTTGAAATGTTTATAATATATATTTTTCATATTTTTGTAGGTATTAAATTTTTTTCATTAAAATTATATATTTGAACTGGATTTTTTGGATATTATGGTGTTTCTGGTGTTGTGGTGTGTTGCTACAAAAACATTTCATTGTTTTTGTACTGTGTTATTGCATCACATTTCATTATGCCCCTATTTCATCCATTTTGAATGAGTTTATAACCGGGTCCTTCATCAGTGCTTTTGATAGCACTTATAATTGGTTCTTCTATCAGTGCTTTTAAAATCTCTGGTGAATGGGCCATTTAACAGATCTTTTTAAACCACTACTAAAGTAACATGTTATTGGCATTATATAAAATAATTGAAAAAATTTTCCATTAACTATGAAAAAATTACTAATAAGTAACACATTTATGATCATTTTTTTGTGATGATAAAGGAAAAGTGCTTTAATTATTTCTTCGGTTGATAGTACTTCTCTAGCACTAATAAAGGCCATTTTTAGCACTGTTAAAGGCCTATATTGATGTAGTGTCATGAAATATGTTTTATTTAATACTCTACTTTTAATTCCAAATCTCAACTATGAATCCTGGAACAATATATATCAATTTTTCCAACTAACTAAAAATGTTATCAGGGGTATTAAATTCCTTATTATCGATCATTATATGTATATATATATATACTTATTCAAATGGAAATAATATCCATGCATTGGAAGGAGTTTCTAAATTATATTCCTCAATCTATTTAAACATTTATATAATCCAAATTTTTTTGAGATATGGAAATCTATTTCCCTCTCCTTGATGTTATTATTGGTTAAATTTGGTGAAAATTATAACATGCATTATTTTACAAAAAAATTACAAAAATAAGTTTAACAAGGTTTCATGGGTGATTAATCTCAATAACTTTTTCTATGGAAAATTTATATACTTATGATATAATGAATAAAAAATTTATTGTGTTACTTGATGACATAACATCCATGTATTGAGGTGGTGATTGAATAATTCTACTACAATTTCATGACATTACTGAATTTTTTGAACAAAAATCAATTTGTAAAAAACAAAAATCAAATAAATGAAAAACAATTCATAATTCCACTTATCTTCATGGGACAAATTATCTATATTGAAATTTTTATCATGTTTTATATCCATTAGATTTATTTTTCATTGTAATCATCCTTACTCAACAACCCTTTTATTGGTGCATTGACTTATATAGTTTCCATGTTCCATGTTGTTAAGAAATTTAACAATAAGGGTATCAATGATTTGAAGAACCATTTCATTCATTGTACTTGATTACATCATCTCCCTTTGGTATTAATTATCTTTATTCCCATCTAATAGATTAAACACAACCTCATTACCATTATGTTGTTCCCAATGTTATTTTTTCCAACCATTATATGGAAAATTAAATCCTCTTTCTTTAAAATGTGTCATCCATTAAATCTCTAGAAATAAATTCCATTATCATTTATATATCCCCATTACCTATAATGGAGCTTTGAAATATTCACTCACATTTATCAATGTATTTAATAACTATATATTTTTATGTAAGAATCATTGGAACAGTAAAGAAATAATCTACCTTTCCTTAATGGTAAATGAAAATATAGAGGCATAACGTGAAGATCTCGAAATTGTTTACTCATAATACACAATTGATTAATCATTAATTTTATTAAGGAAAAGATACTCTTTATACATTTTAATATATATTGTGAAAGGAAAATATTTAATAAACAATGTTTTATTGAATTATAATGCCATCATGGATTTAATATTATCCTTGTTCATTGAATTATAGATTAGTTTTAACCATAAATTGAGATACATATTTAGTTTTTATATGAATTCAAAAATCATCAACAAAATAGTGGATTATAGTACATTAAATATATTATCATTGGAACCCATCCATTAATCTACAATGTGTTCCTTGAAATATTCCCCAAAATATATAGGTATTTCTCTGTAAAAATGACTCCACCACAACATGTTCTCTCTACAATGAATGATTTATTTCTTCATGGTTAAATTTATTATATATAAGGCGAGTTAATTTATAAACTAACCTATTTAGATTTTCGAATAAAAATCCAATAACAGTAGATATTTTATTTTTCCACTTATCTGATATCAAGTCACATTGTTAGATGCCACAATTACATTTATTTTTATCCATTTTTTATAATTAATAAATAATATGGATGAGAATATTTTACATGAAAAGTATATTAAAAAAGAAACTAAAATGATATAATGAATAAATTATAAATGAATTTTATATCTTAACTATAATCATAATTTGTTTCAATCATGGATATTCATTTTTTATTTCATATTTCTTCCTTTACAAAATTCCAATAAAATATGAGAACATTTCATTAATACAAACAATAATAACCAAATCTCATAAAAATAATATTAAATCATTTGTTTAAAAATTACATATATAATAAATCAATTAATACAAATTAATATTGACTTTTTTATTTTATATGAATAATTATTAATAATATAAATTAAATAAAATGTGTTCATTTTCGTCTATATATGAGGAACATAAATCACATTATAATAATAATACATCATTGGATACTTTGAGGACATTATTATTGCAAGAATGTTCTGAATGAAGGTGTTGACGCTCCTTTCGTCACAGAATCTAAAGGTCGGAAAAGGGAATATCTGATCTCAAAGTGATTCATCCTTTGAAGAAACATCAAAAATCGACAAAGGGATGAACAAGGAGAACATTGCCCATAGGTCGCGCAAGTTCCCTCATGGTCGCGCAAGTACACTTGCGCGCCGCCTAGTGATCGTGCAAGTACTTGCGCGACACCTTATGGTCGTGCAAGTGACTTGCGCGACCTAAGTGGTAACCGCTCGGTAACCGCCCAGGGCCTTATTTTGCCTATAAATAGACCCTATGGGCCCCCCATTCAAAAAGATCAGTGCCCAGAAACTCGGATCAAAGCTCCCGACGCCCAAGTCTCTTTTCAAAGCTTCCAGAACACTTCTAAGGTAATTTCTTACCTAGAATGGAAGATCTAAAGGGAAGAAGGAAGGCCTAAGTGTTGAAACTTATCAAACACTTGCGCGCCGACTTAATTCCTTCAATATAACTTGCGCGTCCCCCTTCTGGAAGAACCTCAAGAGGATGGGAAAGGGTTTAATAAAGAGTCGCTCAAGTAATTCAACCCTGGTTGAAAATCGCGCAAATATCCCTTATGTCGCGCAAGTATACTTGCGCGACCAATACTTGCGCGCCGCCGCAGGACTTGCGCGACCTTCAATACTTGCGCGCCCCTATCTTTTTGGGTGCCCATCTTGCCCTTTTTCACCCCTCTTAAGCCATTTCACCCTTCCTATTCAAGATTCAGTCTTCAAGATACTCTTCAAAGCCATTTATGGCATGATTTCTTGATTTGACATCCTTATCTGAAAGGAATTATGTGAAATATCTCTCAAAACCTAATGATTTAAACATCTTTATGTCACCAAAGATTGAGAGTTCATTCATTCAACCTCATCCTTTAAGATGAGAGAATCCTAACCTGGGTTTCCTTTTCAGGAATAATCCCCAGTTATAAAACCTTTAAACTTGGGCATCTTCCTTAAGAATAAGCCCCAATCAAAGTCATAAAACTTGGGCATCCTCCTCAAAGAGTAAGCCCCAAACCTTAATCCCTAACCTGGGTCTCCTTTTCAGGAATAAGACTCAGTCATAACCTTGGGCTTCCTTTTCAGGAGTAAGCCCCAAGTCCCCTAACCTAGGCTTCCTTCTCAGGAATAAGTCCTAGTCATAAATCTTGGGCATCTTTCTTAAGAGTAAGCCCCAAGTCTCTTAAAATTTCTCTTAACCAGTCATAAATTTCCTTTGATTTGGGTTTCCTTTTCAGGAATAAAACCCAATCATAAGTCCCCTCCTAACTTGGGCATCCTCCTTAGGAGTAAGCCCCAGGATTAGAGTATTCAAATCTCCATGAAGCACATATAACTTTGTGGACCCTGTTCATGGATTTTCTTCCTAAAAGTAAATCCTAAACCTTCGCCTATCTGGGCAGTCATCTATACATAAGCCCCAAAACAAATTCTTATGATTGCATCTTTTATGGCACAATTGTCTAAATTTTACCAATACCTCTTGTTTCTCACACCGAGCATGACTCACGTGAGCTTAGAGTGTAAAAGTAATTATGACATTCATCTTTGAGCCATCAATCATAAAACATCATATCCCATTCCTCGAACTACGTGGGTTCTGATTCCTTTTTCAAAACAAAGGATACGTAGGTAGCCCATTCATGGGTTCGATCCCAACATTGAAATAATCTCTGTCCTTCTGAATGACGATAAACTTCAAGTGCCCCACTGAGTGGCTTTAAAACCAGCCTGGTCATCAAAATGACCAAAGAGACTTTTATATAAATGTTTTGAAGGATACCATTGACCAAGAATCTCTAAACAAATATAGATGATTCTATATTGATGAAGAACCTCGAATACATATAAAAGATTCTCTAAATTTCTTGCATATTTAATCATTGATTGTTAAAACTAATGGAAAGCTCATTTTATACTTGGTAATGTAATAAGGATTCACGAACTTAACTTAAATCTATAAAGAGAGTCCCGGAGTAGACAATAATTCCCCTCAAAAAAGGTGTGATGAGTCCGACCTCCCATCCTCTCGACCAATGCAAATTCCTAAGCCTCATTAGCCCACAAGCTAATGAGCGCCTGCCTTTGGAAAGTAGGTCCAAACGGATGTGGAATCATTGGATGTTTCCGGTTCTACGAACAAACCCGTTAGAAACCGATCAGAACGTTTGAATCTCCCGTCGAGGAGGTCATCCCCGGATTCCGCGCGAAACAAAAAATGGTGAACCCGACGTGAATCCTTAACCAAGTTAAAGTGATGTTCTTCTTAGATGTTAGGCCCCTTGGGCCAACAAGGCAATCATTGACATATGATCATCCAAAAGATGCAGTAGCCGGATTCATCTTGATTATGTATGTTATATGGAACAGGCACTCTTTTTTCAAGATCTTCTACAAAAAATGGCTTTCCTTAAATTCACCCCTGTGAATACTGCTGCTGAGAACACCTCTACTGTGAGGTCTGCTGCCATGAAAACCAATGCTGCTACTCCTGCTGGAACGTCATCCGCTCTGAGGATGACATCACCAACTCAGCGTCTTCAACGCTGTGTTTCAAATGCACTGGTTAAGGAGTACCGTCGTAACGGTACTATCCCAACTCTGGAGGCCGCTCATCAAGCCCTCTAAGTTAACAATTCTACCTGGTCGTCCGGACAACGGCGACCAGCAATCAAGAAACAGGCGGTGCTGACTACCGTCTCCAACCGTTTCGGGTCGTTATCCCCGGAACGCAATTTCCATTCACTCCCTTATTCTGAGGAAGTGAATGAGCAGGTCCCGCAGGACCTTAATTCAAAGAGACAGGAGTCCTTCTCAAGGGCTCCCATCAACAATCGCCGCCAGACTCGTGCGGTAGTGCACCCTCAACATGATGAGGGTACCGGCTCCAGGCATTCAACTCAGGTTCCTCGAACCCGAGCAGGCAAGATGAATCACCAGGGACGGAATCCGGTTAATAATAGGCAGGTTGTCATCCCTGCCATCTCCGGAGAAGTCCACCAACCTAACTTGGTGGCAAATAACGAGCAGGCATACACACCTGTTCGTTTTAATCCCGCTGTCCAGCAGACTCATCTGGCAGCATCAAGCCGATCCCGCCAGGCAATTCCGGCGGAGTACCATAGGCAGGAACATACACCTGCTTATACATCAGCAGTTAGTCAGCAGGCTCGTCTGACTACATATGATGGATCTCGTCAACAGCGTTTGGCGAAGTGTAATCAGCAGGCACATACACCTGCTAATACTAATCAAGCCTACCAACAGTCTCGTTTGGTAGCACACGGAGAAGTCAGTCGGAAAGCCCCGACGACAAACAGGAGGCAGACTAAACTCTATGCCTCCACACTTGAGTACTGTCAAGATTCACTGACAGTTAAAGGAGGACAGGAGCAGGCACATACACCTACTCCAAGCCCGGAATGGACGTATATCCCTGTTTCGGCGGCTGAAGTCACCAAACATATTTTGTCAATGGTGAAAGAGCAGAAGCAAATTCCTGCTCATATTCTGGATGCTTGCCAGGATATCATAACAGCTTCAGCATCATCTCAGGGACAGACACATAAATCTATCCCTAGCAGTGGAGTGACACATCAACAATTCACTCCGGAACAGACACACACATCTGTTCCAGTCCAAGAGGGTTGTGGGGCCTACTCCCCCATATCATATGGACAACCAAGTCAGGCACATACATCTGATTTGAGCGATGATCGTCAGCCTAACCTGACCATCTTTCCTGATCAGGCACATACACCTGCTCAGAGCAATCACTTTCGTCATCAAGTGATTTCTAAAGCGAGTAAGAAGGCATCTAAGAAAAAGATCCGCCCAGCACAGTCAGGAGATCAAAGGCCAATCTGCAACAAGGCCTTGCTCGATGCTGGAGTTCTTGAAGCCCTCAGACATTTATCTGTCGGAATTCAAGATTCTACTCCCTCAGTTCCCAATAACAGGAACATTAATCCCGAAGGTCTTCAACAGACACTTCCTCATGAAGACTTGCTTCATGAAAATTCGGTCAATCTTGAAGTTTCTTCTTCAGATGAGAACCACAGGAACCCTCTGTGTGGTCAGAAGACCAAGGAGCAAGAGATATCATCTTTTGCTGTAACCCATCATGAAGGTCCTCCTCATGGTGATGAACTTCGCTGCGAAAGTCCTCTCCGCAGTAGTGATTCACATTGTCTCGAAAATTCTTCAGAAGGCAATGTAGTGACGAGAAAGCCCTCCTATCTCGAGGCACTTGCAAACGTAAAACCAGTCATGTCTGAAGTTTTACTATCGGCAGGTGAAACTCTTTCTCCATCAGAAGATAGCTTGGGGTTCAGGTTATTCTCCGAACCTTCCCTAGGTCATTCATCTTCCAGCATGAATAGTGATTCCTCTACCAATATTGTTGAATCCGATGAAGCAACAAGGAAACACCAACTCTGGTCCAAACAGGTAGAAGAATCTTCATTTAATGATAAAGAGGAAATGCTGAACATGAGGAAAAAACTGGCAAAAGGTGAAGTACCAGTCATGTTTTGGCCTTTGGCTGATTCACAGTATGACATTCCAAAGATGTTGACGGATGATGGAATCCATGATATTCGTCTTAACATATGGAAAACTCTTTGTCAATTAAAGAAGAAGGTATTATCTTACGATGAATATGAAAATCATCTTAAGATAATAGAAGGGTTACAACGCCAGATTGATTTGGCATCTCTATCAGTCTCTCGGTATCCGAAGGCTGAAAAGCAACAGAGAACCCTTCAACGTTCATGCCTTGGCACGCTGAGAAAATTGCGTCAGTTAATTTCCAATGCTCCATCTAATGTTCATATCAGAGGATGGGGTATTCACGGAGCACTACATTTCACAGTGCTTTCCGGTCAGCAAAGCCCTCCGAAAATGGTCTCATGCAATGTTATTTCCCATGGCCGGCCACAGTCAATGGGCTTTGTTCATAATGAAAATCTTGCTCGAGATCAAGCTTCAACCAGTTCCTCTCAAAATCAAGTATATAGAGAACAGGTTGTTGAATTGCTCCTACATCAAGCAGGCGAGAATATTGCGCAAGCCTCTCGTCTGGAGCAAACACGTCATCAAATGACAGAAGTTTCGGAAATCATCCAACGGTCTGTTGAACCAGGTGATAAAAGTGGATACAGGTTAATGCATCCAGCTAATTTCCGAACTAAGATCCGCAAGATCAAGAGAGATTTCAAGAAGATCTCAGACATAGCATGTCAAGAGACACCCCAGCTTGCCAGACTGGGGACTTCTCTAACCCAACCCTCAGAATCAACGAATGGGATTCGAGGAGTTGAGCAGAAGCAACAGGAACACCCCCAGTCCACCGGACTGGGGACTTTTTCAAATCTTCAATCCCTCCCTCAGAGAAAGTCAGTATTCCCTCGATTAGGGAATAAGCCTCAAGAGGAACGAAGAGCCAAGATGTCAGGAGATTCTCTCCAAGTGACGGTTCACAAAGAAATTCCTGAGGGGTCAAGTCAACGGAATGCCATGTCTTATCATGGACATAAAAGGAGACAATATCATAGAAATGCTGATAGAAAGGATTTCATGAAATATGCATCCATTAATGTCATCACTGCCGTTGCTGCTGATTCACCAGATGAGGCTCAATCAGAGGGATCAGATGAAGAGGTTCCTGCTCAAGAAGTTGCGCACACAGACCTAAATGAAGAAGGTGTGCGCACACGTAATCAAAGGCTTACCCAAAATTTGGGTATTCCTTCAAGTAACCCACTTCCCCCTCTCCGAAAAGGATCCAATAAGGGGAAAGGAAAGAATCAGGTTACTTCTCACCCTTCCTCTGAAGGAGGTCAATCGCTCTCATTAGAGCAAAGGCTTGCACAACAGGAGGAAGAAATGAAAGAATTAAGAAGGTTGAATGCAGAACTACTTCAGAGTAGTCTTCTTCTTAAGAATGCTGAAGTCCGACAGCCGAAGGAATTTGTTGTAACTACTGAGATGGATCAGGAATATCCTCCTTTATCAGTACACCCACAGAGGTCTAATCCTACGGGTCAAACGCAACAACGGTTGGCAGCACTACCATTAGTTGCAGCACCAACCTCCACGGCTGTCCAAGCTCCATTCATTGCACCTACCCAAAACCAAGTTCAACCTGACGTTTCTCAAAAGTTAATAACTACTATTGAGTCATTAACAGCTCGGTTAGAAACTATGGAAGGGAAACGGGCGCAAGTTCAACCTGAAAAGAAAGTTTACCCTGAATGGGTAGATTCAATTTCTCCTCCATCCAGTTTTGGAAACCCTATTTTCCCTACTTTCAATGGATCAGGCGACCCTGAACAACATTTGACGCATTACGTGTCTTGTTGTGATCCTATGATGGGAACTCCAGAACAACAAGAAGCAGTGAAACTCAGATGCTTCGTGCGAACCTTGCAAGGACCAGCTTTTGTCTGGTATACAAGCTTGAAATCCCGGTCAGTCATCGGATGGGAGGATCTTCGTCAAAAATTCCTTCTTCAGTTCAGCTCAACTTTGCCAAAAACGACAGTTTTCGATCTTACAAACTGCAAGCAAAGGGAGAATGAAAGAGTCTCTGATTTCATTGCTCGTTGGAAGGGATTAACGTATTCCTTGAGTTTATCACTCCCTCAGGAGGAATTATTGCCAATCTGTGTGGCAAATTTGCGTGACGAATTACGCACGCCATTGATCCCTGTGAAATACACAGGAGGGTTTCGAGACCTTACTTCAATCGCTCAACAGATTGAAGATTCCCTTATGCAGGCTAAGGTTAAATCTCGTGTAATTCCATCAGCTCCAGGAAGAAGAATGGGTAAAGCAGAAACTGCTACAGTTATGCTTAAACAGGCACCTGTACCTATTTCTACTTCAAAACCTTCATCTTCTCGAAGGGCTCCACCTCCTGAACGCCAACAACAAAGGCTGTTTCGTCCAAATGATCAAAAAGATCAACGACGAAAACAATTTGAGGATATGAAGAGTAAAACATACTCTTTCCGAAGTGAGCAAGTTCCTGGTTACTTCATTTCAGCTCTGGAAAATAATTTGGTTCAATTACCAGTGCCGAAGAGACCAAACAAGGAAGGAGATGAAGACCGTCCCAATTATTGTCCCTTTCATCAAATGTTGGGACATCCCATCCTGGAGTGTTTTGTCTTTAAAGACCTCCTACAAAAGATGGTTGACTTGGGACAAGTCAAATTGAAGGGTTCTTCAGCTCATGTAGCGTGTATTACCGCTACAGATCCAGAGGAAGGAGGCGAGTGGCAGGAAGTCAAAAACAAAACTGCGAAAAAATATGATGATTGGATGGTCAGAAAGACAATCAATCGGACCCATTCCATTTTGCGAACACAATTGAAGAAGCCAATTGTGTCTCCTACAAAAGCTGCAGTAAAGCCTCCATCAAAGGACAAATCCTCAAAAGGGCAGCGTAATTCAAAGAAGAAAGAGGAATCAGAAGAAGATGAGTATGCATCAAAGCCTAAATTGTCTTTGACTCTGGCAGATTTCATGCCATCTACTTCAAAGTCACGGGCACCGCCCCATCAAACGGCATAGCCTAAACAGGCTAATCAGGCAGAGTCTTTATCAGACGAAGAGTTAATCTTTGGTTCTGTTTAATCTCAATGGATGGAGAACACATCACGACTCCAACTAATGCCAGATTTCTGAAGAAGTATTTTGTATAAACACAAAATATTGTTCCCAGAACCAAGACTTACAATTGGTTCATACACAAAGGTCCGGTATGACCTTAAACTACACCAAGGTCCGGTATGACCTTAAACTACACAAAGGTCCGGTATGACCTTAAACTACACCAAGGTCCGGTATGACCTTAAACTACACAAAGGTCCGGTATGACCTTAAACTACACCAAGGTCCGGTATGACCTTAAACTACAACTTCGTCCAACATGACGTTATACTGTGTCACCTTCAATGTCCGAGATGACATTAAACTAAATTTTGTCCCTGCAACATGACATTAAACTGTGCAGCACCAATAGTCCTAACTGCAAGACTTTAAACTGCATAGTCCCTGATTTTGTCCTACATGACAATAAACTGTATAGAAGTTCCTATATTTTGTCCGAGATGACATTAAACTATATTTTGTCCTAGCGACATGACATTAAACTGTGTGGCACTTTCATCGTCTAGCATGACGTTAAACTGTGTTAAGTCCCTTATTGTCCTACATGAAACTAAACTGTATTCTGTCCGAGATGACATTAAACTATATTGTGTCCTAGCAACATGACATTAAAACTGTGTGGCACTTCCAATGTCCAGCATGACGATAAACTGTAAAAAGATCAGAACTGATATCCTCATATTGATTCACCTTAGTCTTAGCTACATGACTTTAAACTGTACAGCATCAGTTCGTCCTTGCTATATGACGCTAAAACTATACAGCAATGGTCCAGTATGACTTTAAACTGCAACTTCGTCCCACACGACATTAAACTGTGAAAAAGTTCCATAAACAGTCCAGCATGACCTTAAAACTGCATCATTCCTGGTCCATGTATACGACCATAAACTATTTGCAAATATGTCCAGCAAGACGTTAAACTGTGACGTCCTAACTACATGACGCTAAACTGTATAAAAATCCCTCACGTCCGGAAAGACGTTAAACTATATAATCATCAAAAGTCCATCATGACATTAAAACTGCACAATCCCCCTTTCGTCCAATATGACGTTAAACTATATTGTCCACATCGTCTTAACTACATGACGCTAAACTGTACAGAAAGTCCCTTTTTTATGTCCTACATGACATTAAACTGTACATCGTTAAGGTTGTTATTACCTCTTGTTTCTCACACCGAGTATGACTCACGTGAGCTTAGAGCGAACATCAACCATAACACTCCCTTTGGGCCACTAACCATGTGTAAGTCCGAACAACATTTTTTTTAGATCATTGTCCACAAGAACAACTTGATCATTAATTCATTCTTTAATTGAACTACACAGACTTTGATCCTTGCCCTCCAGGCTGGGTATGTAGGCAACCTCCCAAAGGTTCAAGCCCAAAAACAATCTTTTCACATTGGTTCACCACAATCTCATATGATGATGATTTGTGAAACCACCCTTGGAATCAATATCTTTACATTGATTCACTTTTGTCCTTGTTATATGACGTTAAACTATACAACACTTTTGTCCGGTACGACAATAAACTACAATATTCTTTGATTTCCTCATTTGAGAAGGAACCATTATTAACATTGATTCTTTTTCAATCATGGTTTTCATTTTCAAAAAGACTACGTACATACATGGTAATGCCTAAACTTTTTATCTTAGGTTAAAACCATCATTGCACTAAAGTCCCTTTTCACCCTTCACATGTACGAACCAAATTTGTACAAAGGGTAGTTTCTAGAACTACGTGGACTTGATTCCCATCTTTATGGGATACGTAGGAACATTCGAGTGTCCCTCGAATCCAGTCCCAAGTCTTTTGGGCCTAACCCCAAATTTCACTTTCAGTCCCTTGGCTGAAAAGTCCTCATGAAAACACACACTGTGTATTCATTATTATGGTCCGAATTCTATGACCCCAAAAACTAAGATCACTCATCCTTTCGTCCTGCACGACGTTAAACTGCATTTCAAGAACTACGTATGGCTTGATTCTCATTCTTATGAGATACGTAGTGAAGTCCAAGTTTCAATTCAGGACCCAGCCACAACATGATTATGGTTTTCATTGACCTATGTATCTCTATATACATTGGAAAATACCCATCTTTATGTATTATAATCCTAACCTTAAATATTTTCAGATCTTCATAACCCTTTTTCATGACTTATGGTCACAAAAATGTCAAACTTCTGAGAATTCTTTTGCCTGACTATGCAGCACGTGCCCATAGGTGGCCTTGCATAAACAGTCCACATAACAGACTTGTCAGCCAAGAGATGCTATTTATTTGACCATGCAGCCAATGCCCATAGGTGGCCCTGCATGTTTTCAACCCCCTAACGGGTTTGTTAAATAATAGTAACTTCATTCTTGGGAAGAATGCCTCTTTTGTCCTTATTTGTCTTAAAACGACAGTATGTAGGGATCCGCAAAAATAGCCATCCTTAACGTATTTGTCCCATATCCTTTTTCATGATCTGAAACTATTCAAGTCTATGGTTTATTCTTCTTCCCTACGTTTGGGTCAGACCTTCGTAGGAGTGATATTCATCCAGTTCTTCGATATTCTTGTTTGGAAATATCTTCTCCATATTCAAGTACCTCTTTCCATACAACAAACTCTATGCTTTAGAAAATTTGAATCTCCATAAACATTCACTGGCTTTTAGCACTAGGAAAGTAAATTTCTAAGAGTTCTTTTGCCTAACTATGCAGCACGTGCCCATAGGTGGCCTTGCATAAACAGTCCACATAACAGACTTGTCAGCCAAAAGATGCTATTTTTTTTGACTATGCAGCCAATGCCCATAGGTGGCCCTGCATATTTCAACCCCCTAACGGGTTTTGTTAAATAATAGTAACTTCATTCTTGGAAACTACTTCTTCTAATGCTATTTAGCTCTTTTTCATATCATTCCTCAGATTCAAATATTCTTAAGTCATAGTTTACATATTTTCTCTCATACTTGAGTATGGTAATTTGTTTTCAGATAAATTATCAAGGAATTGAATCCATTTTTTCGGTCAAAGCTATTTCGACCTTAAACATTAGCCCCTTTATGTCCGGCATGCATGACTTTAAACTGCCCACACAAAAGACAAAGGAAATATGAATAAAAGTCAAGTTCCAGCACACTTGTGCGCTGCCCTCTGCGCCTTGAAAGACTTGCGCGCACTCCCTTTTCCTTTGGAGGGATTCGATTTCCTCAGAGTCAAATCCTCATTTCTTTCCGGATCCAACTCTGAGGGGGGACTTTTGTTGACGCTCCTTTCGTCACAGAATCTAAAGGTCGGAAAAGGGAATATCTGATCTCAAAGTGATTCATCCTTTGAAGAAACATCAAAAATCGACAAAGGGATGAACAAGGAGAACATTGCCCATAGGTCGTGCAAGTTCCCTCATGGTCGCGCAAGTACACTTGCGCGCCGCCTAGTGATCGTGCAAGTACTTGCGCGACACCTTATGGTCGTGCAAGTGACTTGCGCGACCTAAGTGGTAACCGCTCGGTAACCGCCCAGGGCCTTATTTTGCCTATAAATAGACCCTGTGGGCCCCCCATTCAAAAAGATCAGTGCCCAGAAACTCGGATCAAAGCTCCCGACGCCCAAGTCTCTTTTCAAAGCTTCCAGAACACTTCTAAGGTAATTTCTTACCTAGAATGGAAGATCTAAAGGGAAGAAGGAAGGCCTAAGTGTTGAAACTTATCAAACACTTGCGCGCTGACTTAATTCCTTCAATATAACTTGCGCGTCCCCCTTCTGGAAGAACCTCAAGAGGATGGGAAAGGGTTTAATAAAGAGTCGCTCAAGTAATTCAACCCTGGTTGAAAATCGCGCAAATATCCCTTATGTCGCGCAAGTATACTTGCGCGACCAATACTTGAGCGCCGCCGCAGGACTTGCGCGACCTTCAATACTTGCGCGCCCCTATCTTTTTGGGTGCCCATCTTGCCCTTTTTCACCCCTCTTAAGCCATTTCACCCTTCCTATTCAAGATTCAGTCTTCAAGATACTCTTCAAAGCCATTTATGGCATGATTTCTTGATTTGACATCCTTATCTGAAAGGAATTATGTGAAAAATCTCTCAAAACCTAATGATTTAAACATCTTTATGTCACCAAAGATTGAGAGTTCATTCATTCAACCTCATCCTTTAAGATGAGAGAATCCTAACCTGGGTTTCCTTTTCAGGAATAATCCCCAGTTATAAAACCTTTAAACTTGGGCATCTTCCTTAAGAATAAGCCCCAATTAAAGTCATAAAACTTGGGCATCCTCCTCAAAGAGTAAGCCCCAAACCTTAATCCCTAACCTGGGTCTCCTTTTCAGGAATAAGACTCAGTCATAACCTTGGGCTTCCTTTTCAGGAGTAAGCCCCAAGTCCCCTAACCTAGGCTTCCTTCTCAGGAATAAGTCCTAGTCATAAATCTTGGGCATCTTTCTTAAGAGTAAGCCCCAAGTCTCTTAAAATTTCTCTTAACCAGTCATAAATTTCCTTTGATTTGGGTTTCCTTTTCAGGAATAAAACCCAATCATAAGTCCCCTCCTAACTTGGGCATCCTCCTTAGGAGTAAGCCCCAAGATTAGAGTATTCAAATCTCCATGAAGCACATATAACTTTGTGGACCCTGTTCATGGATTTTCTTCCTAAAAGTAAATCCTAAACCTTCGCCTATCTGGGCAGTCATCTATACATAAGCCCCAAAACAAATTCTTATGATTGCATCTTTTATGGCACAATTGTCTAAATTTTACCAATACCTCTTGTTTCTCACACCGAGCATGACTCACGTGAGCTTAGAGTGTAAAAGTAATTATGACATTCATCTTTGAGCCATCAATCATAAAACATCATATCCCATTCCTCGAACTACGTGGGTTCTGATTCCTTTTTCAAAACAAAGGATACGTAGGTAGCCCATTCATGGGTTCGATCCCAACACTGAAATAATCTCTGTCCTTCTGAATGACGATAAACTTCAAGTGCCCCACTGAGTGGCTTTAAAACCAGCCTGGTCATCAAAATGACCAAGAGACTTTTATATAAATGTTTTGAAGGATACCATTGACCAAGAATCTCTAAACAAATATAGATGATTCTATATTGATGAAGAACCTCGAATACATATAAAAGATTCTCTAAATTTCTTGCATATTTAATCATTGATTGTTAAAACTAAAGGAAAGCTCATTTTATACTTGGTAATGTAATAAGGATTCACGAACTTAACTTAAATCTATAAAGAGAGTCCCGGAGTAGACAATAATTCCCCTCAAAAAAGGTGTGATGAGTCCGACCTCCCATCCTCTCGACCAATGCAAATTCCTAAGCCTCATTAGCCCACAAGCTAATGAGCGCCTGCCTTTGGAAAGTAGGTCCAAACGGATGTGGAATCATTGGATGTTTCCGGTTCTACGAACAAACCCGTTAGAAACCGATCGGAACGTTTGAATCTCCCGTCGATGAGGTCATCCCCGGATTCTGCGCGAAACAGAAGGCAACCTGATTCATATGATATTTTATTAAAAATTTAAATTAGGAAATAGGAACTTACAATGGTTCTTTAAATATATGGGCATACAAATCACCATGATAATTACCCTACACCATTTTATAGAAGTATTATGTAAATGCAATGGAATATCTAGAGCATACGTCAAAAATTGTTCTTTTAAATGGAGCTACAACAACCCGATTTTCCTCTCTATAAACCTGTGTAACATCAAGAGAAATCAATACAGAAAGACAAGGACAATTAATCATGGGTGAGAGAATATTCCATGATACATTACATGAGTGGAACATAACAATTTTTATAGTAATAGATGAGTTTGATTCCAACCATAAATAATTCCATCCATAATGGATAGAATTCTTGATTTCCATTATCATAGCCCATATATCAGCCTCAATATCAGAACCATTTCCAATGAAATGAAATAAACAACCCTTAATGAGACCATAACGGGGAAAAAATGACACCACAACTTGTAGGGCCTAATCCATCTAAAGCAGCCCCATCACCATTTACATTCAACCAACTTAAAATCAACATGTTCCATCAAATGGATTTAAGCACTAATGGATTATTTTGAATTTTATGAACAACAAGTGATCTCAACACAACCAGATCAGAAACATCACTATTCATTGACCCGGATTAGATATTAGATGCCAAAATGATTCTATGTTGAATAGGTAATAATCCATCATGAAAATACTATTTGTGCTAATTAAAAACAAGATCAATTATTCCTCTCTAGGTATATGAGAGTACACTGAAAATAATAACCAGTATAAGGGAATTGATTTGATTATTCAATGGTACTCTAAATATTCAGTGGAGCAGCCCCTCAATGGTCTAGAAATTAATGTTTCAGAAAAATATTCCATACACATAACTCAATTACTCATAAGTGAACCTAAAATGTCCAAAAAAATTGGATGTATTCATCACCATTCAAACACAAGAAACAAGAAGAAGGTAGTTTCATTACTATATGCTGGATGAGGCGTTGTATGGGTAAGTATGCTTCAAATATTTTGAGATCAACAACATATCTATAGGGGAAATAAGTGTTTTCTAAAACCTACTACCTAAGGTATAATACAAAGATCAAAGCCACATTAAAGTTGAAAAAAATATCTCGTAGTGAATTTAACGTCCAAATTAGGCCTCAAAACCAAAATGTCAAAATCTGAAAAATAATATCTATAAACTTCCACTATTAGATGAAAAGGATGTAAATCATTGATACATATATTAATTTGAAAATAAAAATTAACAACATCCTTCAATGTGATAGGAATGGAAATATCATTAATAATCGGTCAAGATTGTCAAGGTGTGCCCTAGAAATTTAGTTGGGAATTATTAAAAACCAGCCATTTAGTATATCCCATATTAAAAAAATAAGAATTTTCTACAGTAGGTCATAATTATGAAGGAAAATACATGTTATACCCATCACTCAAATTATTGAAGAATATAGTGATAAGAAATTACAAAGAGAATTCATACATGGAAAGAGCCTACCATGTAAATTTTTTATCACGGTATAATTGAATATCCATATATCTTAAACTCATATTCCTCCTTTATCAATAGAATTGAAACACCCATTCAATTATATAGTATCTAAATTTATTTAATGAATCCTTTTAGTCCAAAAAATATTCTATATCATACTCTGTAATTCCATAACAATAACTCAAAGCCATCTGTAAAGAGAAGGATCATAAGTAATCACATACCAAAATTCCATAAATGATATGATATTATATATTCACTAAATCAAAATTATGTGAATGAATTATGAAACATGATACCATGAACAAAATTTGACTATCAATATAATGATAAAATAAGATAAATTTCTAGTAATACTACATTTAGTATGTAAATATAGAACCACCGGATATATGAATTTCCCAATCCCTTGGTTGGATGATAAATTCCTAGTCCACCATTATTATTTTATATTATTTAGGAACATGTATTAACAAATACTAAAAACCATATATAGTAAAAACTGTGTGAAAACCCATAGGTTGAAAATGGGCTACAATGTCATATAATAGTGCATAATAAATTTTATCATCGTTATGTTTAATAAAAAAATGACACTTTGGTGGACATTATTTATTAATGGCTGAATAACAAATCATTTTCGATGATATTTTGTACTAAATTGAAATGAATATCATATGAATGGGTTAATTTCATAGTTTTTTTCTAAAATATTAACCCTATTTCTGTTAATATGAATTCATTGTAAAGTTTTTATAACCGTTTTGAATATTTATAGATATCATTAAAAAATATCAAATTATAATATATTCATTTAATTTATACTTACTATTCATATTTGTAAGTGGATTGGGATGTATATACATTATTAATAAATATATATATCTGGATTTAAATTTCATATTAATATGTCAATATAGGAATTCATCAATAAACCCAAAAAAATTGGTTGATTGAGGTTTAACTCGCATAACCCAATGAGAATAGATAATGTTTCATTTTCGATGTCCAATAATAAATGGAAAGAATATTTTAGTACAAGGAATAAATGAATGAGAAAAAATAAATAATATATAAAATCTATAGCTTCAGATTGGTTTAATGAAATTTCAATTTGTAATGACGTAATGTATATAATTATATAAGTATCCAAGTTAAATGATTCACTTTTCTCCATTAATGTAGGATGAATAAATTTAATGTAGTGTAAATTAAATACTAAATTTTTAGTGATAGTATATAATAAAATTGATTTCTTTTTCGGAAATAACATATGTAAATTTACTAAAACTTAAACCTAAAACATTCCAAATTAACATCAATATATTATTAATTTTTCATAATTAGTCTACTGTTTTTAAATAAATATGTATTAATCATTTCAGATAATCAAAATAACTATATTAATAACACGCTTTGGAAAAATATTATGAATTAGAAAAAGTATTTGAAATTTTTTTCAATTTATGGATTGAATATTTCAAAACATCATTCTATGTTTTTTATTGAATAAAAACATACTAAAAATAGACGACATTATATGTGATAAGAATAGTGTTCCATCCAAATCCATCCCCATGTAGGTATGAGGATGGTGACTATTATTATTTAAAAATATCACTCAGGACGGGTGGCCTGCGCTTAGTGAACCATTACCAAATACACATAATTACACATGATAATCAAAATTCATGGTAAATAAATGATATTGATGAAAAATTTTATAATGTAAGAAAAACCTACTTAAAATTTTAAGTACATAAATAGTATAATCCATTCATAAGGTGGAATCCCTTAACAATAATTAATAACTGGTAAATACTCCGAATAATAAGTGGTAATGTTCAGTTTTCTATGATGAGAAGATAAAAAATGAACATCTCTTAATACAATAACTAATAGAAATCATATGGCCCATGAAACACCATGTCTTTTAAGAAGGCCTACAAAATCTACATCATCATTATATGACACAAACTTGATGAAAATGATGCAAATAAAAGGGTGAGTATTGTCGTAACATATTAGATGCACCATAAAATATAGATAAATATCAATATAAATAGTTTTCTAAATCATGAAAATGTAATTGAATGTATAATTCATTAAATAAAAAACTTATATGCTCAAAGGGTAAACATGGGAATTAACATAAACTACTACATGTCAGTTTCAAATAAAAGAAAATCAACACAATATTATTGAATCTATATAAACAAATTAAACATCTCTTAAATGTTTTAAAAAACTATATTGGTAGTATGATGTATATATATTGAATTAGTTATGTTAACGAGAGTATTGAACCTAGTGGGGGACACAAGTCTACACAGAGAATTTTTTGAATGGAAATTTTATAATGAAGATCTATGGGTCTGTTCTCAAGAAATAAGAGGAGTAAAAAACTAATAGAACATGTATGGGACTCACCCACTAAAATAGAAAATTAGTCATGATTGTTCTGACAATTTTAACAATATGAATTTCATAGACAAACCCCATTACAGGTCCAATGAGGGAAAAAAATTATCTCACTCAATTCAAAAATGTCCTCAAATAGAAAAAACATACCAATGTATTAATATATCAATTAAAAAGTATAAATATATGATATTTTTTAGTTAAAATGAATTAGTAGGAATGATTTGGATTATTTATTCTACAAATGTGATAAATACCCCATCAGGTGTATCCCATGTTCCTCATGCGGGGCACTATAGGCTAGGGCACATGCATAGTGTTCATGTGTACCACACATGTGTTAATGTTGACTGGTTTCTAGTTTCCATATATATATATATATATACATGTGTCAACCCTAGGTTTGGATAGTGTGTACACACTACATATTCCACATATGTCAAAACCATCAAGGTACAACACAATAACTTAAAACACAATCGATACATTTTGGTAGTAAGGAAAACAGAAAGAGTTATTCTGACCAGTTTGGCATCACATATTTTCCCCTGGTAAGTAGTTCCAAAATCAATTTGAAAAAAATGGTTAAATTGATCCCTATTTTATTAAGTAATTAGATGGATATTTAAAAAACATAATGCCCATCCTCATAATCTCATGATTCACAAGTTCCCACATGGTTTACCACACCACTGATGTTCCAATTAGACAATATTGAATCCATGATCTATCTATTATATCATGCTATAATTATATTTATCCAAAATTGGAAAACTATACTCAAAATATTCACTATCATATCTTCAATCCACCCTCTCCATAAATATCATGAATCAACATGATCAAAATGATACCACTACTATTATAAGTATATCACAGCTGTTACATTTTTCATCACTGTTATCTTATGGACAAACTCACAATCATAATTTTACAATATTCTAAACCCATCAATGTTTTTTCTAAAAATTTGACAATGGGAATTAATTTATAATAAATGTTTCCTAAATTATTTAAATATTATAATTATAAATAAATCAAAAGAAAATATTTATGGGATATTATTTATAAAAAATTATGAATATAATTTTTTAATCCAAATTATTATTCAATTCTATGATTGGAAATGAACACACCCATTCTAGTCACCCCAGATGACTGCTCTTCAACATAATATATTGATCTCTAATCTTTCTAAAACACATCTATACCATAACTCTCATATATTACGGTTTATAAATTACTCATGTTTGATTTCATATTGAAGTTTATGTTTTTAATAAATTATATAATTTAAGGTTTATTTATTAATTAATATTATTTGACATACCACCTTCGATGACACATCCTATAGTGTCTGATGTGAAGTAAAATAACCCCCCTCCCCCCCATGATGATACCATCATTAAAAACACAACTATTATTTCTTATATCCCATTTGAGACACTTTTTTTAATAATTATTCTTTATAAAGTCCACATTTATGGAATTGAATGTATAAAATATTTTTGGGATGATAATTGCATGTCCTTAGAAGGCTAAAACAACATTATGGATCCAGAATAAATTACATAATAATAAATTATATCTACCAAGGATTCAAATATGAAATCTATAAAAACTACATAAACCCCACATTCTTGGAGTTATTATAAGAATTTTTCAAATTACTTATGTAAGTGATAATACTAGTATAATATCTTGGCCTCTCACTCCTACAGACCCTCATTAATTGGAATATTATTTAAAATGTAATTTCATAAAAAATATCTGAATCACGAGGAGTCCTCTCTAATTTGTACTTCATCCCCACTAGGTACACAGAGAAATAATAAATATTATGGATTTATTACGTAAAGAAATCACTAATGTGTAACTAATTCTGAAATTTTCTATTTAACATAGAGATTTGGAATATTTTATACCCCCAAAAATCAATAAGGGAATTTTCATTTAATAGGAAAACACACAAACCTACATTTTATCTTGAAAAAACAGACGAATCTCGAGTAAAAAATTCACCCAAACTATATTTTTACTTCCATCATTTTGGTGACACATCATGTAAACGATTTTATCACAAATTATACTCAAATGGATGTCATAAATAGTAAAATAGGATTAGGTTGTATTTGAGTGGTCCACATAATCTATTGAATCACATGAACCTTATTTTTCATTGCACACCCAAACTCAATATCCATAATAGATGACTCCTACATAATTTTTCAATAAAGAGGAAACATAGTGTTTTTCTGGTACATTTCCTCAAAATATGAGAAGGTTGTGATAGAGTTTTAGCTTTGTTATAAAAAACCTCCAACAAAATAATATGATATTCCCAAATATGGATGAAATATAGTACACCAACACTTAATATATAGTCATAAATTACCATAGTAAAATTTTTATAGCCGGGCCTCTAAGGGTAGAATGTTGTAGTCACTATAAACAAGGAGTTGAATACCTCCTCAAATAATCTCCAAAACTAGAATACAAATTTAGAATTGTAGAAATAATCTATCATTTATGTTGATCGATGTTGATGGATGGTCTAATCCACCTAAAATAATCACATTATATTTATTAAACTCTACTCTCAAATTGTATTGATTTTCCCCAACCTAGTAAGTTAGTTAATGATCACACCGATTTAGTTATATCCCCTAAATTTTCTTGTATGACACCACATTAATTTATACAATATAAATACCAACACATACTCTTCAACTATAAGGGTCTCATCAAAATAAACTAGAAGAAGTTGATATACAATATTTTGTTGAAAGGTTAGACTCAATATATAATATCTAAAATAGTACATTGAAAACCTACCAACAAAAATAATAATTTATGTTGTCTTGTAATATATTAATCCCTCAAGGAATAACCACAATGTGTGAATACTAATTTCCCACAGAATAAAATCATTATTTTTGGTTATAACCACTATCCGATAATGAACAATGATGAAATTTATTTTTGATTCCAAATTTCTATTAGTTTTTTCCTAAAAATAAGATTAAATTATGATAATTAACACTATAAATATCCTCTAATGGGCCTTCATATAATTCTATTGAAGTAGAGGGGAAATTATTATCACTCTTATATACACCACCACATCCACATATAATAAGAGTAGTGGTAGTGTGGATAACTACTAATAAGGTCCTATAACAACTGATAATGTGACTAGATATGATGGTCATCAACCACCATGCTTCCCATTCAAAATTATTTAAAATTTTCAAGATATAATTCAATAGGACCCTAAACTAATTTCCCTCCATCAGCATTTGTTCCCCTTGTAGAAATATAAAAACCATGTTTTTGTGGTCTTTATAGAATAATAATATACTACCCCAAAGATAGTTCATCCAATGGTTATCAGCGACCATGTATCATATATATATATATATATATAAATTTTCAATTATCTAATGTCTTAAAATTATAAAATAATTGAGTCCCCCACTAAAAAATCTATGAACACCACATACCTGACCCATTCCTTATGAATTCTTAGAATAATAGAACTCACCAATCCTGTTTTAAAATTATCAATATAATAATAGCTCCACACATGCATGATGAATGGATACCCCATAATATTAAGGGATACCCCTAGTATTTATCTCCTAGTTAAATAAAAAATGTATGTCAGGTTGAATCCCATAAATCATAGAGTTATGCACACCTCAAACACACAATTAAGTCGAAATAATGATAATTCCACCTGGATCATCTATGAGTGCTATGCTACATCCCCTTTGAAGATAACATGGCCCATGAAGCTAGCCTCCCCTAGATCAAAAAATAATAATTAAATAATTTCAAAAAAAAATATTATTTCTGAATTAATTCAATAACCATCGTCATATTAATTTCAATATCTTCCTCTACCATTGAATAGTGGAGGAATTTTTAATCTTTGAAAAACATGAACTATTCTATGAAAAGAATAATTATTTCTTTCATATGTCCATTTAAAATAGTAGTCGAATTCTCTATACTATTGGGAATAACTAGGAAATCATAATGGTTATAGATTTTTTATAAATAAGTCTTTGGGTAATACCCCAGAAAACCTGGAGTTCTTCATAGCCATACCATAGTGTTTCGGGGGATGGAATGATTCATTCCTTCTTATACAGATATATAGACTATATCTAATCATGTACTTTATCTTCATCCATCCAAATAATGAGAGGAAACACAATGCGTTTTGGGTGATGGAATGACCCATATAATCATTTTCCCTACCAATTAACTGATAAATTACATAGCGAAGTCCTTAGTCACATCATTACCTTTTACATGGGCCCCATATATTTTCATACTTCCATTAGTAATAATATTGGTTATACAGTACATGAATGATGACCCTATCATTAATATTATTAATAACCCATATCTAGTGGCAAACTAGATCACCAATGAAGTACCTATGTAGTGAACTATTGGGTATTTGACTGGATATGGGTATGCAGATTGTGTTATAAACATTATTCTAATCTGTGACTTAAAAAATATCTGAATTTTCCCTAAGGTGGATACTTTTAAAACCAATCATGATATAATCCTCATCTAGGTAAACCTAAATTACTATGTATTCATCTAGAACCCTAATAATAATGGGAAAATATTTTAGAAAATTTATGAATGTATTATCTTTATAAAATTCTAACTCAATCTTCCATGATAAAATCATTCAATTTGTTAAATTTTGAGTGAGTATCAAGTGATACTTGTGAACCTTACTGATACTAAACAACCATCATAAAACATACCTATAACTCAGGTAGAACCATCATAAGCATCAACCTCAATATTTCAATAACATAATGCTCAACGAAGAGATACCAAAATTTCATCATGGGATGCATCACCTCATTATTAGTCTATATAATCAAATACCAATAGAACATAACATCTATTTAGAGGCTGTGAATGGATTTTTACCATTTTTTATGTTGGAATATAAATATGATGAATCACATAATCCATAGTCTCCTTCATATCCTCAAACACATGATGGTAATTATTTTCTTATTTACTAGGAATATTATATCATCAAAACAATGAAGTATACATATATTACACAAATCATTATATTGACTAAATATAATATATGGTAACTAAAAATTAAGCAAAATGTACACTCACATAATTATATAATGGTTTTCTTGTTGCAAAATGGGATGAGGAACTATATATATCTTTTTTTGTTGATTCACATCATGAATATGACACAAAATAAAATATTCTTTGATTAACTTATTAGTGATTAGGGAAATCACGATCATAGTGGTGTTATTTATTTCACTTAAATCCCTAGTTGGATATCTACATGGATGTATCATACTATTTAATAAAATTATCCATGATCTATAAATCATATCATGGTGAAGAAATGTAGAATCAAATAAAAAAATAATTATTCATTTGTATATTTTCCATGTATTGGATCCTATTCCTTATAAGGATATCCTATGTTCATTTATTGGATAATGAATATTATTAGGGTCCAGATAGATAGAGGTGTCTTCTGCTACACTTTCATTTGGATCCCTAGTCTCCAAGACAAACTAAATACCACTTAAAATAATTACCCTCCTTAAAAAATATATTATCAATAGTCATCATAATCAAAAAAACAATATAAGATAAATTTTTTTTTATACATCAGTGATAAGACATACCCAATCGGGTAACATACTTACTGACATTAATCAATGTATTCCACCCCAATCCCACCTCCAATAGCACATGTCCGAATGAATATATCTCTTAGTATAAATATAAATCCAGAATGGGGGACTATGTGGAGGTCACGTGTATGTAACACACGCATAATATGAAATAAAAAAATATAAAATAATATAAAATAAATTTGTATAAATTATGAACCAACCAAATGATTTTACAAGGATAATCATAACCAAAAAAAGTGTAAAAAGTAGGAAAACATATTTAAACCCATAAATAATGTAGATGCTAATTAACCTAATTGGTTTTAATGTAAAATTCCCAGTAATTCCAATAAAAAATAATGAAAAAACCCCTCTATGTACTTGTAGGTATCTCTATCTACAACATTACTATAATTTCCACTAAACTAAAAATTATATTCATAAGGAACAAAACATGTACAAAATAAATCGCTCATACAGAATAATATATTGAATCATAGGATAATTTCAAAGAAATAGTTAAATATTTGTTTAAAATCATCATAAATATAAATTAAAAGGGATATTGTATCACAATAATGAAATAAAATTGTGCTCAATGGGTAAGCTCAAGACATATATGAAAATACCACATAAAAAATTCAAGATATATTTTTTATTATAACATTGTTTGAGAACCCATATATCTAGTTTAAATTAACCATTCATCCTCACTGAAACTTTATTGGGGGGGTGCCTTGGAATTTTGTAGGATTAAATTGAGTGTGCAGGGACCCCATTATGGGATTTGAACCCCACATGAGGTCTTGGGATATGAAGTGATAACTATGAAGAGAAAAGACTCATTTACCATGAATTATTGGGAGTAAAATATTATATATATCTAATATGGGGGGCATATTCTATTACACAACTACATTTCTAGGGTATTACTAACCATAGTACTGTGTTGAACGTCACAATACACGGACATTAAACCAAAATGAATAAAAAAAGTACACACTTTTCCGGGAAAAGTAACATTCACTGAGAAAAAATATCTTTTTTGATAAATATATGGTAAAATAATCATGATATGATATTTATTTATCTAATATAAAATCCATGTTAAATTATTGAGAAGGAATGTTAAAAAATTAAAATATGATTCACATGTAAGACCTTGGAAGATCACATATTGGGATAATGAAATTATGTGGGTATATATTATGGTACTGTGTTTGGATCCAAAGAACATCCTAAACATATTAAGATATACCTTGGTAGGATAGATTCTATACGGACATATTAAACTCATCATCTCAACTTATGTAGTGTATAAGCCAATGACCTAATCTCTTTGGGGACTGGTCACCCTGTTCCACCCAACCAGTGAATAGATGAGTCCAAATCAAGTCTACGCACCATGTATTGGGTGGGGGTTCAATATGATTTTAAGAGATTATGTGACTAGGGAAGAATCCCAAGTATCCTATACCTTCTCTCTCTCCCTCTCAATCTACAATATAGTAGTTGTAACTATTGTCAAACCCTAACTGTTCTAGCTGGTAATTTTAACTAATAGCCTCATGTCATCACCGCTAGTTGTTACTGAGTCTGGGCCTTAATGTGTACCTCTCTTCCATCCATGCACCATTACACCCTTTGTTTCTACCACCATAAATACACAGATGACCTGTACACACACGAAGTCATACACCAAATCATGGATGACAAGCCTCTGAAACCTCCCTCTATCATCACCATATCGTTAATCCCTAATATTTATATTGAAAAAAGGTTCATGAAATGAGTTTGGAAGGTTAACATGATAGTCTATCAACTTTAAGTATTCCCCATATCAATGTACCTTTTAAAGATTAAAACGTGGAGAATTCAGGGATAAAATTTCCTCACTAAATTAAATCAATAAGATAAAAATGAATTGAAAAATATCAAAATGAATCTAGAAAATATAAAAACAAATGAGGATAAAAATAAATTAAAATCCTAGATTTGATTAGTTTTGGTTTTTAATGAACATAGCACCTAAAGTAGTTTCTATTATTAGTTTCTCCATAATGTTCTCACCTAAAACTATAATTCACCCAATGATCCTCCCTCACTCTAATTAAAATTTTTGACATATATTAATAATATGTAATAATGATTATTAAATGTTTTAGGTATTAGTTTTTTCTATAATTAATTAAAAAAATATATTTAATTCATCATACCTCAGATACCAAGACATCTTTACTGTTGTGATGTGAATGAAAAATATAAATCCAATTTTGAGAAAGTCACATTCATAGTGAAATTTCAGTCCTTGATATCCCATATTATCCTACGTTTATAAGTGAATAAACCATTCGCAATCATGCTCATGTGATAGATAAATGAATTATAATTTTTTGATATATCAATATCGAGACATATATATAACCATTTAGTTTTTTAAGATCCACTTAAAATCACAAAACTTATTGAAAAGAAAATTATTGGCTTAATTGGGATAACAATGTTCGATACCTAAAATCATTAAATCTACATTCATAGTGTTATAGTAATAAAGGAAAACATATAGAATTAACCTCTTCTATAGAACGATATTTAAAAATCATTCTATATAGTAGGATATAAAATATATTTTTGGTATTTTTTTAATATGATTCTTTCAATGAAAGGGGTTTCTCTACAGAAATTCTTTATTTTATTTACTATTATGGTTCCTTGAGAGTATTTTATTCATTGTGAAATATTTCTCATTTTTTTATCATTCCCAATTTGGGAAAATCTATCTAAATTATTGTTTTCTAATTTTTATTTTTCACTAATACCTCTTATATTTCATTAATTAATTCAAAGAATAATAAAAAGTATAATAATATTTTAATATAGATTGTATAGTTTGTAAAAACATTCTTCGACACCAACCCCCCAATGTACGTACATTGAAATTACCCTTTCAAGTTAATGTATTTATTTACCCAAATTTTAATAAAATTTTCTCTATCTTAGAGACTCACAAATTAAATAGAATTGATAACTAATATTTAATTCAATTTTTGGGTAGTGTCATAAAACACCACCATAACCATTTACATGTTTTTTCAATAGAACCATGTATCTCAAAATCAATTTCAGGACAACAACTAAAATAAACATGTGATGACTCATCGACAATAATTATAAATTATTGGACATTTTAATTCATTTCCACTATAAGAAACTCCTCAAACCATACAACCCTCTTACTATAGTTCCAAATAATTAATTCCTCCACCACTATATGATTACACACACATATCACATCGATTGGACACCTTTGTCAAATCATCAATATATCCTAAAAATACTTGGGTATCCATGGATTGAACCCTGATATGAATAAAAATTATAATAGTGGCTTTACTACTATGAGATGACACCAACGAAAAAATATTATGATAGTAATATATATTTAATTTATAATAGTTATATATTTTTTATATTAAATTATAGACTTTTTATAAAAGTTAATGATGTATAAATGTTGAAAATTATGGATTTATAAAATAAATTTCAAATGTCATGTAACATAATAGTTTTACAATATTCATTCATGACCTAAAATTTGTTAACTGAGTTTTTATTATCACTTATCCCAATGATCAAATCTATATTTTCTCCCAATGTAAAATAAACTATAATGATGAAAATCTGATCAGAATATTTTAAATATATAAAAATTTATTATTTAGAAATTTATTATCCATTAGAAATCATTTTTCATTGATTTGAAATAATTCTCATTTAATAAAATTTATTCCTTATTTTCAAAGTATATTTAAAAAAATAAAACAAAATATTTAAAATATTGATACAACTACTAATATGTAAATTAAAAAGAATTATTTTTTATAAAATGTTATTAATTTTTAGAAATATTATAATCTATACCATAGGATCATGTTTTAGATAAATAAAATTTTAAAATTAATTTTTTACAATTTTTGAGAATTTATTCAGATTTCAAGAATCAATCCCCCCTTTTGATTGTATTATTATAAATGTAAAATATATTTTTGAAACCATTTTTATTAGTATTATTATAATGCCCCAGCCTTAAACCTTACTTAATCTTGAGTTATTACAAGATTACACATTGAAGATCTTTTCAGGTTTAGTGTTTTAGAGAATTAGATCATGAAACTTGCATTACATTCCACATTTAAACAAAGTGGTTACATAAAAGACAGTATTCATTCTTCCCATCAATGGAAAGATATTTAAAATAAAACATGGATTCTTTCTTGACACATCTTTGACACTATCATCACATCATGTACCTTTCCCTTAACCTGTGAAAAACATTTCAAAAACATCGGATGAGCATAAAAAGCTCAGTAAGGGTTATAAAAATATGGAATGGAAACATTAGTTCATATATACATAAGAATGAAATCATACTTTACCCATAAAACATAGGCACTTTAACATACCTCATCAAATAATGAATAAATCATAGAAATCATAAGACATAAAAGGTAACTTGAGGCATTCATAACATTCTTACGTAGGGAGTAACCCTCCTGGTTACGTTTGGAATACACACCACAGTATATTCCCTAAATCTCTTCGGAGAAACCATAACGTTTCACTCCTTCACATTACCCAATGCATTGGAGAGCTATATCGGGCTCACCCGCCCTTAGTTTATCACGGAACCACCCGTCTTCATAACAATGCCCAAGAACCATAACATAATCATAGCACAAAACTTAAGCATAAAGGAAAGATAACATTCCCACATTGAAATAACAATATAACATTTTAAGATATTGAAATAATGAATCCATTCTAAAACCCATTTTCAAAACCATTTAAAACATTTAATAAAGAGATTTTTGAATCAAAGTGTCCCATACCACTTCAAAACTTTTAAAATTTTAAACCATTAATATCCTTATAAATAAATCCTTCAAACCATTTTGAAAACATGGATATTAATAAGAACAAATAATTAAAACATTTAAAGCGATATTTTGGTTAAAGGGGTTTTACCAAAATTAGAGACACTTGAATACAATAATTGAGGAATAACATTTATTCAGAACTTTATAATATCATGAGAATAAATGGATTCATGATTTAATATTAAAAAGTACAGTATATACACCATATAAGAGTGAATTGGTGCATAATGACAATGAAGTCTCAATAGAAATGTCAACTGTGATGAAATCCCTTATAAAGAATGTATCCTTAAATTAAGGATAAATCAATCTCAAAATTATGTGTGAGAAATATAAATACACCCAATATAAGTGGATATTAAGTGTAAAACAATAAATGGTCATTCACACATATTCAAATGATGACATATTCAATAACTACATGTTGAACCCAATGAAATCGAAATTGGGTTAAAAAGTTCCCTTGGTAAATTCGACAGCCTAACTGCATCACTTAAAAATTCAGAAAATGAGTTGATGAGAGATAAAAAGGGAATCCCATCACTTGGACATAAAATTTACCTCAATAAGGATATAAAATAACATATCCCAGCATAATAGTATGTGAATTAAAAGACATAACATAAGAAGTCTTTTAAATAGTGGAGGGTGAAAGGTCCCCTTACCGAGTTGGGTAACTTTCGAAACGTACACCCCATGGAAGAAGGGTCATACAATGAAGATGTGAATACCCATAAATGAAATTATACTACAAAAAGTGTATAATAATGGGCAGTACATACACCACTCAAAGGAAATTGTGGCAAATGTAGCATAAATCTCACAGGAATAAAAGTGAGATGAAACTTTCCTTACGAAAACTCGGCAGCCTAACGACGCCACTTAAAACTTCCAAAAATGGATTGATGAGATCAAATAGGGTATCTCATCAGATTAAAATAAAATTTACAAAAAGAGGAATATAAAATAACATCTCCATCATAACAAAGAGGATCTTAAAAGAAGTGACATAAAGGAGAGTACTTAAAGAGAAAGAGATAGGTTAGATCTCTTACGAAAATTCGGCAGCCTAACGGTGCCACTCAAAACTTCCAAAATGGATTGATGAGAGAGAATAGGTTCTCTCATCATGTGAAACTAAAAATTACAGTAAGAGTAATATAAAATAACATCCCAATAACAAGAAATATGAGCTTAGAAGGAATGACATAAAAGAGTGTACTTAAAAAGAAAGAGAGGAGTAGGATCCCTTACCTCAAGTCCAACATGTCTTGTTAGTTTCTTTATGTTCCTGAATAACAAAAATTGGTCAATTAATAATTTCCTAAGTACCTCCTTTAGAGATTATTATTCAGTTCATATCACATATTATAATGTTATAATAATTGTTTAATAATGTTAGTTCATATCAGACATTTTTGCTGATGTTTGGTACATGAGTCAAAAATGAACATGTTTGAAAAAAGATTTCCCATGTAGTTATATGTAAATAATTTCCAGAATAGTATTAATGATTAAAATATCATATATATCCGGTAAATATTCATTTTATACTATTCCATATCATTTGGAGATAAAAAAGGAAAATCACCGTTCTTGGAGACAGTAGGCCGTACATATGCTTGAACGCTACTTTCAGTTTTTGTCATATTAATGGAATTAAAACAAAATGAGAGAGAGAGATATATGTTATAATTCCAGAATTATATCCATAATTTAGATGTAATATATTAAATATATATCCATTATATATATGTACTTATAATATTACATAACATTTTGAGATAAGAAATGAAATGTATCGTTCATGGAGACGGTAAGTCGTACGTACGCATGAACGCTACTTCCATTTATATTTCATATTTAATGTAATTAAAACATAATGATACATAATAGTATTTTAATTCCAGTATCGTATCATATATAATATCATTAAATATACCTTTATACGTACCACATATGGTATTAATGAATCAAATCACTTTGAGGGGGCGGTAGTCTGCACTTCCATAAATGAAGATATCGCGTTTACCCATAATGGAAACCATAAAGGTACGCCATAAATGAAAAATAAAGAAGTTTGAGTAAAACATAAACATATTATATATCATATATAAATATAGTGTCATCTTAATGGCCACCTTTAAAGGTGTTAGAAGAATGTTGAACAATCATCGTTTCGGGAGGCAGAAATTCGCCATCCACAGAAACAGTATGTTCTTTAACCATTAGATGTAAGTGTGTGTAAGTGTAGCTAGAATCCTTATTATAACAAAATCCTAGTATATTGAAGATACTGGATTTTTTACAAAATAAATGAATAAAAATAGTTTAGGGTGTTGGAGAAGCTAAACAAAACAAAAGGACACAAGTGAAGACATTATCTTAAAATCGGGTAACTCCCTTTGGTTTGAGCTCAAAGGATTCCTTGGGAAGACTTATGCCCAAATTGAGGCTTCAGGGAGTAATAGAGGGAATTTGAGAGACAAAATGGGCATGGGTTGGCTGAGACAAAGGCTTTGGGAGTGTGGGTAAGGAGGTAGAGTCGGGGGCCTTTTATAAGAGGAGAGGAGGGGCACTCTTGTAAAGTTACAAAATGTTACTTTATTTTCAAAAGAGTTTCGGATTTTAAAGGTCCAAAATTTATTTATTTCGAGGATACGGTGATAAGGGTTTGAACTCCACTCATCAAATAGGTTTTGGACATGTTTAGGTCTTATATATTACATTATCTTTCCATTTTATTTAAATCATTAAATAATGAAGTCATCGATGCATCATCATGATGTCATAAATAATTTAATTTATTTAATGTCTAAAAATTATAAAAAAAATACTATGATGTCATAATTCTTTTTATATTTACAATGACTATTTATAGTCAAAAATATGAGTTGTATAACCCCATGTAAAAATTGTTTTAGTAAAACATCTCATGTTTGTGTCATTTTTACTTTAACATTAAATAAAAAGATATTTATGTCATTTCCCAACCAAAGTGGCTCCATGGGGTCCCCAAGTTGACCCATGGATTTTCATGGTAGTACATGACACATCCAATGAGGGTAGGACATGTTTCTAGGTCATTTCATTTTATTAAAACATTATTCTTACCATAAACTACAATAATTACCTTTAATCGCAATTAAAAACTTAATAAGTTACTATTCACCAAAAAATTATTTTTATCCCATTGAACCACATTTTACATCTTAAGGACAACCATTTATGTCGGATTTTCGAAATTCAAAAGACGACGATGGAAACATTTCATTTAAACGGAAAAATCAGTTTTTATAAGTACCACATAGTTGTTTTACTATTCATCAAAAATTGAAGTTTTTCAGAAAAATCCCAAAAATTCACCCTAAACTATATTTGATATTCCGAATTCAAAAATGAAGTATATTTTACAAAATTCAAAACATATAAGTCACATTAATTAATTTAATAATTAATTCCAGCTGTCAGAGCAAATAGAGTGTTTTTATGAAACAATAAGTATCATAATATTGAAACTAGTTTTAGTCTGATTTCAAAGTGAAATTAATTCCAACGGCCACTATTGGATTTAATGGTAAAAATATATTATAATTTTACTTTAAAACCAATTCAAAATATAATCTAATCATATAAATAAATTAAATTAAAAATAGGTTTTGAATTAAAATACAACATTTTACACTATTCATTAAAAAAATGAACTTTATCCCAAAAATTTACACAAAGTAAATTTGGATGTCCCAATTCTTACGAAGAGTTTTATTTGGTCCAATAGAATTTATATGGCTGAAAAAAAACTATATTTAATGACGGTTCGCCATCAAAAGGCGATAAGTGAACCTTTAGTGAAAACTAGGGCATATACGCCTAAAATTGAATTCTTTCCGTATTTTAAGCCATTATCTTTTATTGGATAAATGTACAAATATTTAAAAACATATATAATCATATTTTAGTTATTTATATCTATTCCCGCCAATACAACGACTACATATTAACTACCATTTAAAATAATATTATTTTATTATTAGATTGCAACGTAAGATTCCCAAGAAACTCGTTGTTGCGTGTTGGGTATGCCATCGAGCATAGAGTCACCTTTAAAGTCATATTAATATTTTATTCACAAATATGGAGAAAAATGAAAATGTCATATTCTTTATTTACCTGGGGGGTTACATCCTTCCCCCCTTTTGGGAATTGCGTCCTCACAATTCTTAAAATTGAGCTTGGAAACATCCTTGAAAGTCCCACATCAGAACAAGAGTCGGTAAAACAATCACTTTAAAATAAAGGAAGATAAGTACAGAGGTCACCCGAGTTAACCCATACTAGGATTCCATGTAGAAAAACATGGACATGGAAGAAAAAGAAAAGGGTCATGTTCTTGAGGGAGAGTGATAGTAAACTTGTCTAGGAGAAAGTTAACCATAAGAAAATCACAAACTTGTGATGGGTTAAACAGTATTCGATTCCCCAGTAGGAAAATTTAATAGACAACATTTTTGTTTTAAGTTACTTTTTTATTGAGGAATTTATTCATAAGGAAACATAATAACTTATCATTTTGACTTTCATCTTTTACTAGATTCCTTAATCAAACTCATATTTTTTTCCAAAAGACGAGTATATAGGGAGACTTGTTCCCATTAAGAGTACTATAATAAACTTCTAGAGAATAACCTAATACACCAAAGAGAACTACATACTTCCCATGTCTTTAGGGTTTAACCAAAACCAAAACCAAAAAGGTTAGTACAAGGTCAGATAATCCAGAAAAGGATAACCGTTTAAAAAGCAAATCTATGCTTAATCTCCAAAATTTTTCCAACAAAACCCAATGTTCAACGAGGACCATCTGATAAACAATTTGTCCATAAAATTATTCAAGGTAAACCAATCTAAGATTGAAACCCAAGTATTTGAAAGATTTAGTCACGTAGTCTTCCAAGTTAAATCGATTCATTTATCTCCAAACAACATCAGTTGCTCTTAAAGTCTTGTATTGAAAATTAATTAACCTAATCACATATCCTCCATGATAGGTTAATCATTTTCATAAATAACCCAAAATCAACTTACTCTTAATTCATAAAATCATATAACTAAAAATAATCAGTCAAACTAACTAGGGACTTCACGTAATCCAGTGGTAGACGATAAATACCAGTCGCACTTTGGGTGTGGGTTCTATTCCCGCAGCTTTGTCCGACGCGACGGGTAGTCACACGGTCTGTGTGTTGTCCTTTTTCCAAAACTATATAATTCTCAAATCATTCCCCAAAAAGGGATAAAATCATCAAAAATAACCATAACATAATTTATCCTCAATTTTATCTCATGCCTTTCACTTCAATCATAACATATAGTAACCCATAATTACCTCAAAAGTTAGGATCATATAAACCAAAATGGTTCTTTATAACTATGTCCACAAAAGAAAAGACAACTATTACTTGAATAAAATTTTCATATATTAAACATCAGTGTTACACATAATATAAAAAGACTTCTAATGTAACCCCATCATCAAAAGAGACTTAATACTCTTAAGAATTTCACTATAACTCTTGAAGCCCTTACATGTTGACATCTTACTCATTAAACATTCTTCATGATCCATTAACCATTCCTTTCCAACTTATTCCGAAATACCTATTTCCTACAAACAAAATCATGAATCATATCCTAAGATTCCAAAATAGGAAAACAATAGTCATGAAATAATACATACCTTTGATTGGTCATTGTTAGTTTCTTCATCCTCAATCGGAATGGAATTAGGTATTGGTAAACGAACATTTGTATGCTCTTGGTGATCTCATTCACGAAACTTCTTCATAGGACATGTGTTTGCATAATGACCATGCACACCACATTTAAAACATTCAATTGATCCCTCAGAAAGAACTTCTTTCCCTTTCCTCGAGTCAACTGGATGCTTCCTTTTTTCCATGGCAGGTTCTTGCTTTATGACCTTCATTTCCACATATATAGCATATTTCTGTCCCTTTGAAACATTTTCCTAGGTGTTTCCTTCCACATCTTTTACACATAGGTTTTTGAACACACTTAACATTATGATTATTACCTGTATATCCGTAGGGATTTGTTTCTCGCATATATGATGCCTTAGAGAAATCACCAAGGTTTAGGTGGTCAATCATGACTCCAGATAGTTGGTTGAGGATAATCACAAGAGTTCTCATTGCATCTCCCATATCATTCAGTTGATTGCTCAAAAAAACTGTCACAGTTTCCTTCACATCCACTGTTACTTTGGTACCTGCTAGATCCAGCCATTTTCTAAAACCAAAAAGGTCAGTGCGAGTATATCAAAAAAACCTCTATGTACTAATGAGTAAGATAAACACTAAGATATACTTACTCATTCACTTTATCTAAAACTAGGACTCTTTCTGAAATCCTAACCATTATGATAATGCCACTTATTCTTAAATAATACCCTAACCTTTTAAGTTATCTAAACCGACCTTTGATACCAACTATAAGGCCCCAGCCTTAAACCTTACTTAATCTTGAGTTATTACAAGATTACACATTCAGGATCTTTTCAGGTTTAGAGTTTTAGAGAATTAGATCATGAAACATGAATTCAGGTTTAGAGTTTTAGAGAATTATATCATGAAACTTGCATTACATTCCACATTTAAACAAAGTGGTTATATAAAAGACAATATTCATTCTTCCCATCAACGGAAACATATTTAAAATAAAACATGGATTCTTTCTTGACACTATCATCACATCACGTACCTTTCCCTTGACCTGTGAAAAACATTTCAAAAACATGGGATGAGCATAAAAAGCTCAGTAAGGGTTATAAAAATATGGAAAGGAAACATGAGTTCATATATAAATAAGAATGAAATCATACTTTACCCATAAAAGATAGGCACTTTAACATACCTCATCAAATCACGAATAAATCATAGAAATCAGAAGACATAAAAGGTAACTTGGGGCATTCATAACATTCTTACATAGGGAGTAACCCTCTTGGTTACGTTTGGAATACCCACCACAGTATATTCCCTAAATCTCTTCGGAGAAACCTTAACGTTTCACTCCTTCGCATTACCCAATGCATTGGAGAGCTATATCGGGCTCACCCGCCCTTAGTTTATCACGGTACCACCCGTATTCATAACAATTCCCAAGAACCATAACATAATAATAGCACATAACTTAAGCATAAAGTAAATATAACATTCCCACATTGAAATAACATTATAACATTTTAAGATATTGAAATAATGAATCCATTCTAAAAACCATTTTCAAATCCATTTAAAACATTTAATAAAGAGATTTTTGAATCAAAGTGTCCCATACCACTTCAAAACTTTTTAAATTTTAAACCATTAATATCCATATAAATAAATCCTTAAAACCATTTTGAAAACATGGATATTAATATGAACAAATAATTAAAACATTTAAAGTGATATTTTGGTTAAAGGGGTTTCACCAAAATTAGAGACACTTGAATACAATAAATGAGGAATAACATTTATTCAGAACTTTATAATATCATGAGAATAAATGGATTCATGATATAATATTCCAAAGGACAGTATATAAACCATATAAGAGTGAATTGGTGCATAACAACAATGAAGTCTCAATATGAATGTCAAATGTGATGTAATCCCTTATAAAGAAGGTATCCTTAAATTAAGGATAAATCAATCTCAAAATTATGTGTGAAAAATATAAATACACCCAATATAAGTGGATATTAAGTGTAAAACAATAAAAGTTAATTCACACATATTAAAAGGATGACATATTCAATAACTACATGTTGAACCCAATGAAATCTAAATTGGGTTAAAAAGTTCCCTTGGTAAAATTCGACAGCCTAACGGCATCAGTTCAAAATTCATAAAATGAGTTTATGAGAGATAAAAAAGGAATATCATCACTTGGACATAAAATTTACCTCAATAAGGATATAAAATAACATATCCCAACATAATAGTATGTGAATTAAAAGACATAACAAAATAAGTCTTTTAAAAAGTGGAGGGTGAAAGGTCCCCTTACCGAGTTGGGTTACTTTCGAAACGTACACCCCATGGAAGAAGGGTCATACAATGAAGATGTGAATACCCATAAATGAAATTATACTAAACAAATTGTATAATAATGGGAATTACATACACCACTAAAAGGAAATTGTGGCAAATGTAGCATAAATCTCACGGGAATAAAAGTGAGATGAAAAATCCCTTATGAAAACTCGCCAGCCTAACGGCGCCACTTAAAACTTCCAAAAATTGATTGATGAGATCAAATAGGGTATCTCATCACATTACAATAAAATGTACAGATAGAGTAATATGAAATAAAATCCCCCATCATAACAAAGAGGAGCTTAAAATAAGTGACATAAAGGAGAGTACTTAACGATAAAGAGAGAGGTTAGATCTATTACGAAAATTCGGCAGCCTAACGGCGCCACTCAAAACTTCCAAAATGGATTGATGAGAGAGAATAGGGTCTCTCATCATATGAAAATAAAAAATACAGTAATATTAATATAAAATAACATCCCAATAACAAGAAATATTATCTTATAAGTAATGACATAAAAGCGTGTACTTAAAAAGAAAGAGAGGAGTAGGATCTTTTACCTCAAGTCCAACTTTTCTTTTTCGTTTCTTTATATTCCTGACTAATAAACTTTGGTCAATTAATAATTTCCTAAGTACCTCATTTAGAGATTATTATTCAGTTCATATCACATATTATATTGTTATAATAATTGTTTAATAATGTTAGTTCATATCAGACGTTTTTGCCGATGTTTGGTACATGAGTCAAAAATGAACTTGTTTGAAAAAAGATTTCCCATGTAGTTATAAGTAAATAATTTCCAGAATAGTATTAATTATTAAAATATCATATATATCCATTAAATATTCATTTTATACTATTCCATATCATTTCGAGATAAAAAACGAAAAGCACCTTTCTTGGAGACAGTAGGCCGTACGTACGTATGAACGCTACTTTCATTTTTTGTCATATTAATGGAATTAAAACAAAATGAGAGAGATATATATATGTTATAATTCCAGAATTATATCCATAATTTAGATGTAATTTATTAAATATATATCCATTATATATATGTACTTATAATATTTCATAACATTTTGAGATAAGAAATGAAATGTACCATTCATGGAGACGGTAAGTCGTACGTACGCATGAACACTACTTCCATTTCTATTTCATATTTAATGGAATTAAAACATAATGATACATAATAGTATTTTTATTCCAGTATGGTATCATATATAATATCATTAAATATATCCTTTATACGTACTACATATGGTATTAACGAATCAAATCACTTTGAGGGGGCGGTAGTCCGCACTTCCTTAAATGAAGATATCGCGTTTACCCATAATGGAAACCATAAAGGTATGACATAAATGAAAAATAAATAAGCTTGAGTAAAACATAAAAATATTATATATCATATATAAATATAGTGTCATATTAATGGCCACCTTTGAAGGTGTTAGAAGAATGTTGAACAATCGTCATTTCGGGAGGCAGAAATTCGCCATCCACGGAAACAATATGTTCTTTAACCATTAGTTGTAGGTGTGTGTAAGTGTAGCTAGAATCCTTATAAAAACATCCTAGTATATTGAAGATACTGTATTTTTTACAAAATAAATGAATAAAAAGAGTTTAGGGTGTTGGAGAAGCAAAATAAAACAAAAGGACACAAGTGAAGACATTACCTTAAAATCGGGTAACTCCCTTTGGTTTGAGCTCAAAGGCTTTCTTGGGAAGACTTATGCCCAAAGGGAGGCTTCAAGGAGTAATAGAGGGAAGCGGAGATACAAAATGTCCAGGGGTTGGCTGAGAAAAAGGCTTTGGGAGTGTGGGTAAGGAGGTAGAGGTGGGGGCCTTTTATAAGAGGAGAGGAGGGGCACTCTTGTAAAGTTACAAAATGTTACTTTATTTTCAAAAGAGTTTCGGATTTTAAAGGTCTCACATTGATGTATTTCGAGGATAAGGTGATAATGGTTCGAACTCCACTCATCCAATAGGTTTTGGACATTTTTAGGTCTTAGATATTACATTATCTTTCCATTTTATTTAAATCGTTAAATAATGAGGTCATCGCTGCATCATCATGATGTCATAAATAATTTAATTTATTTAATGTCTAAAAATTATAAAACTAATACTATGATGTATTAAATCATTTTATCTTTCCAATGAATATTTATAGTCAAAAATATGACTTGTATAAACCCATGTAAAAATTTTTTTAGTAAAACATCTCATGTTTGTGTCATTTTTACTTTAACATTAAATAAAAAGATATTTATGTCATTTCCCAACCAAAGTGGCTCCATGGGGTCCCCAAGTTGACCCATGGATTTTCTTGTTCGTCCATGACACATCCAATTAGGGTAGGACATGTTTCTAGGTCATTTAATTTTATTAAAACATTATTCTTACCATAAACTACACTAATTACCTCTAATCGCAATTAAAAACTTAATAAGTTACTATTCACCAAAAAATTATTTTTATCCCATTGAACCACATTTTACTTCTTATGGACAACCATTTATGTCGGATTTTTGAAATTCAAAACACGACGATGGAAAAATTTCATTTAAACGGAAAAATCAGTTTTTATAAGTACCACTTAGTTGTTTTACTATTCATCAAAAATTGAAGTTTTTCAGAAAAATCCCAAAAATTCACCCTAAACTATATTTGATATTCCGAATTAAAAAATGAAGTCTATTTTACAAAATTAAAAACATATAAATAACATTAATTAATTTAATAATTAATTTCTGCTGTCAGAGCAAATAGCGTGTTGTTATGAAACAATAAGTATCAAAAGATTGACACTAGTTTAAGTCTGATTTCAAAGTGAAATTAATTCCGACGACCACTATTGGATTTAATGTTAAAAATATATTCTAATTTCACTTTAAAACCAATTAAAAAGATGATCTAATCATATAAATAAATTAGATTAAAAATTGGGTTTGAATTAAAATACAACATTTTACACTATTCATTAAAAAAT
Organism: Viscum album; assembly: GCA_963277665.1. Taxonomy (NCBI): domain Eukaryota; kingdom Viridiplantae; phylum Streptophyta; class Magnoliopsida; order Santalales; family Viscaceae; genus Viscum; species Viscum album. The sequence goes on from OY728155.1 coordinate 735,299,067, forward strand.
GAACTTTATCGGAAAGATACCAAATATTTACACAAAGTAAATTTTGATGTCCCAATTATTAAGAAGAGTTTTATTTGGTCCAATAGAATATATAAGGGTTAAAAAAAATATATTTAATGACGGTTCTCCATCAAAAGGCTATAAGTGAACCTTTAGTCAAAACTAGGGCATATACGCCTAAAATTGAATTCATTCCGTATTTTAAGCCTTTGTCTTTTATTGGATAAATGTAAAAACATTTAAAAACATATATAATCATATTCTAGTTATTTCTATATATTTCTGCCAATACAATGGCTACATATTAACTACCATTTAAAATAATATTATTTTATTATTAGAGTGCAACGTAAGATTCTCAAGAAACTCGTTGTTGCGTGATGGGTATGCCATCGAGCATAGCGTCCCCTTTAAAGTCATATTAATAATTTATTCAAAAATATGGAGAAAAATAAAAATGTCATATTCTTTAATTACTTGGGGTGTTACATCCTTCCCCCCTTTTGGGAATTACGTCCTCGCAATTTTTAAAATTGAGCTTGGAAACATCCTTGAAAGTCCCACATCAGAACAAGAGTCGGTAAAACAATCACTTTAAAATAAAGGAAGATAAGTACAGAGGTCACCCGAGTAATCCCATACTAGGATTCCATGTATAAAAACATGGACATGGATGAAAAAGCAAAGGGTCATGTTCTTGAGGGAGAGTGATAGTAAACATGTCTAGGATAAAGTTAACCATAAGAAAATCACAAACTTGTGATGGGTTAAACGGTATTCGATTCCTCGGTAGGAAAAGTTAATAGACAAAATTTTTGTTTTAAGTTACTTTTTATTGAGGAATTTATTCATAAGGAAATATAATCACTTATCATGATGACTTTCAACTTTTACTAGATTCCTTAATCAAACACATTTTTTTTTCCAAAAGACGAGTATTTAGGGATACTTGTTCGCATTAAGAGTAATATAATCAACTTCTAGAGAATCACCTAATCCACCAAAGAGAACAATATACTTCCCATGTCTTTAGGCTTTAACCAAAACCAAAACCAAAAAGGTTATTACAAGGTCAGATAATCCAGAAAAGGATAACACTTTAAAAAGAAAATCAATGCTTAATCTCCAAAATTTGTCCAACAAAACCCAAAGTTCAACGAGGACCATCCGATAAATAATTTGTCCATAAAATTCTTCAAAGTAAACCAATCTAATATTGAAACCCAAATATTTGAAGGATTTAGTCACATATTCTTCCAAGTTAAATCGTAACATTTTTCTCCAAACAACATCAGTTGCACCTAAAGTCTCGTATTGAAAAGTAATTAACCTAATCACATATCCTCCATGATAGGTTAATCATTTTCATAAATAACCCAAAATAAACTTACTCTTAATTCATTAAATCATATAACTAAAAAGAATCAGTCAAACTAACCAGGGACTTCACGTAGTCCAGTGGAAGGCGATAAATACCAGTCGCACTTTGGTTGTGGGTTCGATTCCAGCAGCTTTGTCCGACACGACGGGTAGTCACACGGTCTGCATGATGTCCTTTTTCCAAAACTATATAATTCTCAAATCATTCCCCAAAAAGTGATAAAATCATCAAAAATAACCATAACATAATTTAACCTCAATTTTATCTCATTCCTTTCCCTTTAATCATAACATATAGTAACCCATAATTACCTCAAAAGTAAGGATCATATAAACCCCAATGGTTCTTTATAACTATGTCCACAAAAGAAAAGATAACTATTCTTTGAATAAAATTTTCATATATTAAACATCAGGGTTACACATAATATAAAAAGTCTTCTAATGTAACCCTATCATCAAAAGAGACTTAATACTCTTAAGAATTTCCCAATAACTCTTGAAGACCTTCTATGTTGACATCTTACTCATTTAACATTCTTCATGATCCATTAACCATTCCTTTCTAACTTATTCTGAAATACCTCTTTCCTACAAACAAAATCATGAATCATATCCTTAGATTCCAAATAGGAAAACAATAGTCATGAAATAATACATACCATTGATTGGTCATTGTTAGTTTCTTCATCCTCAATCAGAATGGAATTATGTATTGGTAAACAAACATTTGTACGCTCTTGGTGATCCCATTCACGAAACTTCTTCATATGACATGTGTTTTCATAATGACCATGCACACCACATTTAAAACATTCAATTGATCCCTCAAAAATAACTTCTTTCCCTTTCCTCGAGTCAACTGGATGCTTCCTTTTTCCATGGCAGGTTCTTGCTTTATGACCTTCATTTTCACATCAATAGCATATTTCTGCCCCTCTGAAACATTTTCCTAGGTGTTTCTTTCCACATATTTGACACATAGGTTTTTTAACACACTTACCTTTATGATTATTACCTGTACATCCGTGGGGATTTGTTTCTCGCATATATGATGCCTTAGAGAAATCACCATGGTTTAGGTGGTCAATCGTGACTCCAGATAGTTGGTTGAGGATAATCACAAAATTTCTCATTGCAGCTCCCATATCATTCAGTTGCTTGCTCAAAAAAACTGTCACAGTTTCCTTCACATCCACTTTTACTTTGGTGCCTGCTATATCCAGCCATTTACTAAAACCAAAAAGGTCAGTGTGAGTATATCAAAAAAACCACCATGTACTAATGTGTAAGATAAACACTAAGATATACTTACTCATTCAGTTTATCTAAAACTAGGACTCTTTCTGAAATCCTAACCATTATGGTAATGCCACTTATTCTTAAAGAATACCCTAACCTCTAAAGTTATCTAAACCGACATTTGATACCAACTATAAGGCCCCAGCCTTAAACCTTAGTTAATCTTGAGTTATTACAAGATGACACATTGAGGATCTTTTCAGGTTTATAGTTTTAGAGAATTAGATCATGAAACTTGCATTCAGGTTTAGAGTTTCAGAGAATTAGATCATGAAACATGCACTACATTCCACATTTAAACAAAGTGGTTACATAAAAGATAGTATTCATTCTTCCCATCAACGGAAACATATTTAAAATAAAACATGGATTCTTTCTTGACACATCCTTGACACAATCATCACATCATGTACCTTTCCCTTGAACTGTGAAAAACATTTAAAAAACTTGGGATGAGCATAAAAAGCTCAGTAAGGGTTATAAAAATATGGAAAGGAAACATGTGTTCAAATATACATAAGAATGAAATCATACTTTACCCATAAAAGATAGGCACTTTAACATACCTCGTCAAATCACGAATAAATCATAGAAATCATAAGACATAAAAGGTAACTTGAGGCATTCATAACATTCTTATGTAGGGTGTAACCCTCTTGGTTACATTTGGAATACCCACCACGGTATATTCCCTAAATATCTTCGGAGAAACCTTAACATTTCACTCCTTCGCTATAGCATCCCGTCTTTTTATAACATAACTTTTCATTCCATTACACGGAACTGGGGATCTTTAAGGTTTAGTGTCTTGGAAACAAGGAACATAAAACATGAAACAAAAAAAACACATTCTTCTTAAACACTTGAAAGGATTCTCCTCATGTTCACCCTAGGCTCATTACTGCATCTCATAACCTGGGGACATACATCAAAAGGAAGGGTGAGCAGAAGTCCCATCAAGGGAAACAAGTGAAACATTTTACATATGAACTTGAGATACATCAATAAAGTCATGAAAAGAACTTTAATGCATGAAAATGAAATCATGAGGCATATCATAATAAAAATAAAACTTTTTCATAACTTGAAGGTGTGGATACATCATTTAACATAGACAATCATGAACATATCACCAAGGTCCATCCCCAAGGTGTCATTTTAAAATTACCAAGGTTATTCACCAAGGTATCGTGAAAATTGTAATCTCTAGTGGTTACATCATTACCCAATGCATTGGAGCGCTATCAGGGCGCACCCTTAAATTTGCCTTTATTATCATGTGAGCCACATATATCATCATCAAACATTTCATAAATAACCCATATATCATAAAGGAAGTGGTTTTCATTTCATAATCATAACGTTTTAAAAACTGCTTTAAAGACATGATCTTTACGTCACTTTAAACCCACGGAAAGGGAAAGAGGGTTTCATGTATGTAATCCCAAGAATTTAAAATAGAACATTTTGATATATATGTGAATACCCCTGTATAAATAAGATCTTTTAGTATGCACTTTATAACATAAAATAATTTTTAGAAAAGAGAGAGAGGCATTTTGAGACGAAAATTCTGCAGCATAACGGCTATGTTACAAGGTTTTAGAAAACATTTTGAAGAGAGGGGACGTGGGTCAAACATTCATAAATGACCCATAAAACAGTAGAGGGACAAAATATAAGGGATTTAAGAACATGGTAATGAAATTTGAAAATATACCATATGAAATGAAGAACATGAAAGGAAGAAAAAAAATATTTCTCCTGTGAGAATTCGGCAGCCTAACGGCGTCACTTAAACATCAACAAGATTGAATTGACAAGGTCAAATAGGGTCTCTCATCATATGAACAAAAGAGTCCAGTATGATAGATATAGAGATCATACCCCAAAATAATAGAAAGGAACTTGAAAGAATTGACATGAAAGTAGAACTTCAAAACGAGAATGGTGAAGAACCACTTAAAAATTCGGCAGCCTAACGGCGCCACATAAACTTCAACAAAATACTGAATTAAAGAGATAAAATGGGATCTCTCGTCATATGAAAATAAGAGTCCAGTATGATAGATATATAGATCATACCCCAACATAACAAAAAGGAACTTGAAAGAATTTACATGAAAGTAGAACTTCAAAACGAGAAGGGTGAAGAACCACTTAAAAATTCGGCAGCCTAACGGCGCCACTTAAAACATCAAAATACTGAATAGAAGAGATCAAATGGGGTCTCTCATCATATGAACATAAGAGTCCAGTATGACATATATAGAGATCATACCCCAATATAACAAAAAGGAACTTGAAATAATTGACATGAAAGTAGAACATCAAAACGAGAAGGGTGAAAAACCACTTAAAAATTCGGCAGCCTAACGGCGCTACATAAAACATTAAAATACTGAATTGAAGAGATCAAATGGGGTCTCTCATCATATGAACATAATATTCCAGTATGATATATATAGATATCATACCCCAATATAACAAAAAGGAACTTGAAAGACTTGAATGAAAATAGAACTTGAAAACGAGGAAGGTGAAAGAATTCCTTAAAAATTCGGCAGCCTAACGGCGCCACTTAAACATTCTTAAAAAGAATTGATGAGAGCAAGGGGGGTCACTCATCATATGAACATGAAATAGTCAGTAGGATGAATATAAAAGAACATCCTCCAACATAAGAACATGGAGTATAAAAGAAAATACATAAAAGAGATTACTTGAAAAGAAAGAGAGAGGTCGGATCCCTTACCTTAAAATGTAACTCTTAAACCTCAAAGGTTGGGACCTTGATGGCTTGGGGGAACCTTGGGAGGACTCCATGGGAGGTAATGAGACCAGAAATTCGTTGGGAATGAGTGGGGAGTCGAATGGATGAGAGGAGGGCTTGGTATTTATAGGGAAAGTGAGGGGACAAGGCATTAATGGCCAAGGGACACCTCACATGTGCTTTTCTCAAACCCATGTGCTCTCTCTTGTCATTTATCATGGAGTTAGTCCACATGGGGCCCCCAAAACAATAATACATCACCCTTGGCCGGCCAACCCTCAAAAGATCTCATGACCTCATCATGACACCATTATGATGTCATTAAACATACCGAAACCCTAAAACTGTATTTTTACTATTCACTGAAAATTCAACTTTCTCAGAAAAATCCCAAAATTTCACATTAACCAAATATCAATTCTCTGATTTCAAAAATGAAATCCATTATATAAAAATAATTTTCTAAATATTTTTAATTTATTTTTTAAATAAAACACTATTCATCGAAAATTCATTTTTTTCAGAAAAAACCCAAAAATTACCATAACATAATATCGATGCTCTGAGTTCAAAAATAAAGTCATTTTTATAAAAATAATTTTCTACTTATTTTTAATTAAAAATTAAAAAAACACTATTCACCCGAAAAAACTAATACTTGAATAATAATTAATGAAACCGTTATTTAACTATTTTATTGAATCACATTACTTAATCAAGGTGCCTAGATTATTTTAAAACATTCTTTAAGTGAGATTACTAATCCATTTGGTCATATTACTAATCCTAATCATAAAATTACTATTCATAATTTACTATTCATCAAAAATCAAGTTGATCTTATTAGACTCTAAATTTAGTACTGAACATAATTGCAGAAGACCATTTTTTGAAAATCATTACACATTTTTAATTATTTAGGGTTTACATAAACATATTTAAACTATCCTTTTTCTAAAATTCATCAAAAATATGCATACTATATTTATTCAGTCATTTCAAAATTCATAAACTTCATCATAAGAAGAAATCCCAATTTTTATTTAAAATAAGGATTACACAAGGTAGTTACGGTCTCGTTACATAACCCCTTATAATACCAGCATAGGACCTAAGAGTAAGGTGTTCTAGGGTGATAGAAGCTTGGGGCGGCTCAGTCAACATTTCCCGAGTAGTAATTTCTATCAGTTTGAACTTCTCACGAAGGCGATTTCGTTCCAGCTTCACATGATGAAGTTCGGCTTGGATTTGATCCAGAGCAAAGCCCAGTGGTGCTACCTCCTTCCCAAGCTCTGTTAGACGGGCTTCGATCTGTCCAAGACTACTAGGTGAGGCCATCAAATCTTCTTTCTATAATAATTAACCAAGATTACTTATATTTAGAGACAATAATCAAAACATTTTGTTCACAGCGGTCATGTTGACCGATGGTTATATAATAGTCAAAACCCACCGATCTCATTTCAATTATAATCATGTTTATCAAATAAAACATTTTTGTTGAGTATAACAATAACACATAAAATTAGGAAACAAAATTTATTTAAAAATTTCAGGTCGTTACAATCTTCCCCCCTTATGAAATTGCGTCCTCGCAATTTTAAAATTGGGTTTTGAAATTTCATTGAAAGTCCCACATCGTAAAAGGAGTCAGTAAAACTATTACTTTAAAATAAAGAAAGGGAAGTACAATGGTCACCAGAGTTAACCCACACTAGGGTTCCATGTAGGAAAACATGGACATGGAGGAAAAAACAAAGGGTCAAGTTCTGAGGGAGAGTGATAGAGAACATGATTAGGAGAAAGTTAACCATGAGAAAATCCCAAACATATGATGTCTGTAAACGGTCTTTGATTACCTAGAAGGAAACGTAAACCAACAACATTTTTGTTTTACGTTTCTTTTCATAATTTTGAGGATTTCATTTACTACATAGAACAAAAACATAAGAAAATATACCTACCTTCAAGTAGAGTTTCATCCTTTAACAAGTCCCTACCAAAACTAATCTTTTCTCCAAATGATGAGAATTCAAAGACACTTGGTCTCATAAAAGCACAAGAATCATCTTCTATAGAATCACATAATCTACAAAAGATTAACTATCTATTTCTTCTATCTTTAAACATTATCCCAAAAACAGAAAGGTTAAGGTAAAACAACTCTTCAAAAAGAAAGAATTCCATAGGAATGGAAACTACTTTTAAATCATCAAAGTTCCATTGTACTACCCAAAGTTCATCATAGACCATTCCATAAATAACGGTCCTTAAAATTCCTCAAAACAAACCAAACTAAGATTAAAACCCAAATAAAATAAGGATTTGATAACATAGTCTTCCAAAACAACTTCATTGTTCATCTCCAGACAACATCAACCACTCCTAACATCTTATAAAAAAGTAGCTAACCTAAACATATTTTACCCAAGATAGGTTAGTCATTCCCATAAGTATCCTAAATTACTATAAGTTCACCTTAAATTCATCGATTCTTCAAAATATAAGTCAACCTTACTCCTCAATGAAAATACCGTAGAAATCTATTTCCCTCGATCAAATATGGTTCCCAAAATAATGAAAGTCTTCCAAAATAATAATCATATTTTAATCCCCTAATCATCCATGTCATATTAATATGAAAATCGTCGCATTTCCTATCACATTGGTTGTCGGAACATGTTCTTCCATTTCCCACCATTAACTAAGAAGAGAAAGCATAATTAGGGGCTTAAGTACTTAGCTAATAATCATGAAAAGGAACTGAAAGCATATAAGGATAACTTGTATATGAAAGGTATACCATAACTTGTGATCTCCTAGGTTCCCATCTAGGTTATGAATGATCATATATTCTTATGTGAACCTTTATTTTATTTTATCTTTGTTCCTTTAACAATGGTTCATACCAAGCTTATGAATTTACCAAAGCATATCCCCCGGGAGTGTCGTAACAAAGAGTGCAGCAAGGCCCGTTGTCGTGTACCAGTTCCCGTTCAAGTCTAGCTCAAAGCAGTGTTTTCAGGTTTTACCCCTATGTACATCTGTGCCAGAGCCACCTCTACCTGCTCGTATCTAGACAGGGATGTATTTGCTTGGCAACCCCTTACTCAATACTCACCAAAATACCAGGAAGATTTCATATATTAAACTTTTCTATAGGGTTCCTCCTAGAGTTTTTATATCCTAATTTCCACAAATAACTAAACCATCCTTTGATACCAACTATAGCATCCTGTATTTTTATAACATAACTTTTCATTCCATTACACGGAACTGAGGATCTTTAAGGTTTAGTGTCTTGGAAACAAGGAATATAAAACATGAAACAAAAAAAAAGATTCTTCTTAAACACTTGAAAGGATTCTCCTCATGTTCACCCTAGGCTCATTACTGCATCTAATAACCTGGGGACATACATCAAAAGGAAGGGTGAGCAGAAGGCCCAGCAAGGGAAACAAGTGAAAAATTTTACATATGAACTTGAGATACATCAATAAAGTCATGAAAAGAACTTTAATGCATGAAAATGAAATCATGAGGCATATCATAATAAAAATAAAACTTTTTCATAACTTGAAGATGTGGCTACATCATTTAACATAGACAATCATGAACATATCACCAAGGTCCATCCCCAAGGTGTCATTTTAAAATTACCAAGGTTATTCACCAAGGTATCGTGAAAATTGTAATCTCTAGTGGTTACATCATTACCCAATGCATTGGAGCGCTATCAGGGAGCACCCTTAAATTTGCCTTTATTATCATGTGATCCACATATATCATCATCAAACATTTCATAAATAACCCATATAGCATAAAGGAAGTGGGTTTCATTTCATAATCATAACGTTTTAAAAATTGCTTTAAAGACATGATCTTTACGTCACTTTAAACCCACGTAAAGGGAAAGAGGGTTTCATGTATGTAATTCCCAGAATTTAAAATAGAACATTTTGATATATATGTGAATACCCCTGTAGAAATAAGAGCTTTTAGTATTCACTTTATAACAGAAAATAATTTTTAGAAAAGAGAGAGAGGCATTTTCAGACGAAAATTCTGCAGCATAACGGCTATGTTACAAGGTTTTAGAAAACATTGAGAAGAGAGGGGACGTGGGTAAAACATTAATAAATGACCCTAAAATAGTAGAGGGACAAAATATAAGGGATTTAAGAACATGGTAATGAAATTTGAAAATATACCATATGAAATGAAGAACATGAAAGGAAGAAAAAAAAAGATTTCTCCTGTGAGAATTCGGCAGCCTAACGGCGTCACTTAAACATCAACAAGATTGAATTAACAAGGTCAAATAGGTTCTCTCATCATATGAACATAAGAGTAAAGTATGATAGATATAGAGATCATACCCCCAAAATAATAGAAAGGAACTTGAATGAATTGACATGAAAGTAGAACTTCAAAACGAGAATGGTGAAGAACCACTTAAAAATTCGGCAGCCTAACGGTGCCACTTAAACTTCAACAAAATACTGAATTAAAGAGATAAAATGGGGTCTCTCATCGTATGAAAATAAGAGTCAAGTATGATAGATATATAGATCATACCCCAACATAACTAAAAGGAAATTGAATGAATTGACATGAAAGTAGAACTTCAAAACGAGAAGGGTGAAGAACGACTTAAAAATTCGGCAGCCTAACGGCGCCACTTAAAACATCAAAATACTGAATAGAAGAGATCAAATGGGGTCTCTCATCATATGAACATAAGAGTCCAGTATGATATATATAGAGATCATACCCCAATATAACAAAAAGGAACTTGAAATAATTTACATGAAAGTAGAACATCAAAACGAGAAGGGTGAAAAACCACATAAAAATTCTGCAGCCTAACGGCGCTACTTAAAACATCAAAATACTGAATTGAAGAGATAAAATGGGGTCTCTCATCATATGAACATAATATTCCAGTATGATATATATAGAGATCATACCCCAATATAACAAAAAGGAACTTGAAAGACTTGAATGAAAATAGAACTTGAAAACGATGAAGGAGAAAGAATTCCTTAAAAATTCGGCAGCCTAACGGCGCCACTTAAACATTCTTAAAACGAATTGATGAGAGCAAGGGGGGTCACTCATCATATGAACATGAAATAGTCAGTAGGATGAAATAAAAGAACATCCTCCAACATAATAACATGGAGTATAAAAGAAAATACATAAAAGAGATTGCTTGAAAAGAAAGAGAGAGGTCGGATCCCTTACCTTAAAATGTAACTCTTAATCCTCAAAGGTTGGGACCTTGAGGGCTTGGGGGAACCTTGGGAGGACTCCTTGGGAGGTAATGAGACCAGAAATTCGTTGGGAATGAGTGGGGAGTCGAATGGATGAGAGGAGGGCTTGGTATTTATAGGGAAAGTGAGGGGACAAGGCATTAATGGCCAAGGGAAACCTCACATGTGCTTTTCTCAAACCCATGTGCTCTCTCTTGTCATTTATCATGGAGTTAGGCCACATGGGGCCCCCAAAACAATAATACATCACCCTTGGCCGGCCAACTCTCAAAAGATCTCATGACATCATCATGACACCATTATGATGTCATTAAACATACCGAAACCCTAAAACTGTATTTTTACTATTCACTGAAAATTCAACTTTCTCAGAAAAATCCCAAAATATCACATTAACCAAATATCAATGCTCTGATTTCAAAAATGAAATCCATTATATAAAAATAATTTTCTAAATATTTTTAATTTAATTTTTAAATAAAACACTATTCATCAAAAATTCATTTTTTTCAGAAAAAACCCCAAAAATTACCATAACATAATATCGATGCTCTGAGTTCAAAAATAAAGTCATTTTTATAAAAATAATTTTCTAATTATTTTTAATTAAAAATTAAAAAAACACTATTCACCCGAAAAAACTAATACTTGAATAATAATTAATGAAATCGTTATTTAACTATTTTATTGAATCACATTACTTAATAAAGGTGCCTAGATTATTTTAAAACTTTCTTTAAGTGAGATTACTAATCCATTTGGTCATATTACTAATCCTAATCATAAAATTACTATTCATAATTTACTATTCATCAAAAATCAAGTTGATCTTATTAGACTCTAAATTTAGTACTGAACATAATTGCAAAAGACCATTTTTTGAAAATCATTTCACATTTTTAATTATTTAGGGTTTACATAAACATATTTAAAATATCCTTTTTCTAAAATTCATCAAAAATATGCATACTATATTTATTCAGTCATTTCAAAATTCATAAACTTCATCATAAGAAGAAATCCCAATTTTTATTTAAAACAAGGATTACACAAGGTAGTTACGGTCTCGTTACATAACCCCTTATAATACCAGCATAGGACCTAAGAGTAAGGTGTGATAGGGTGATAGAAGCTTGGGGCGGCTCAGTCAATATTGCCCGAGTAGTAATTTCTATCAGTTTGAACTTCTCACGAAGGCGATTTCGTTCCAGCTTCACATGATGAATTTCGGCTTGGATTTGATCCAGAGCAAAGCCCAGTGGTGCTACCTCCTTCCCAAGCTCTGTTAAATGGGCTTCGATCGGTCCAAGACTACTAGGTGAGGCCATCTAATCTTCTTTCTATAATAATTAACCAAGATTACTTATATTTAGAGACAATAATCAAAACATTTTGTTCACAGCGGTCATGTTGACCGATGGTTATATAATAGTCAAAACCCACCGATCTCATTTTAATTATAATCATGTTTATCAAATAAAACATTTTTGTTGAGTATAACAATAACTCATAAAATTAGGAAACAAAATTTATTTAAAAATTTCGGGTCGTTACATTCGCGTTACCCAATGCATTGGAGAGCTATATCTGGCTCACCCGCCCTTAGTTTATCATGGAACCACCCGTCTTCATAACAATGCCCAAGAACCATAACATAATCATAACACATAACTTATGCATAAATTAAATATAACATTCCCACATTACAATAACATTATAACATTTTAAGATATTGAAATAATGAATCCATTCTAAAAACCATTTTCAAAACAATTTAAAACATTTAATAAAGAGATTTTTGAATCAAAGTGTCCCATACCACTTCGAAACTTTTAAAATTTTAAACCATTAATATCCATATAAATAATTCCTTAAAACCATTTTGAATACATGGATATTAATAAGAACAAATAATTAAAACATTTAAAGCGATATTTTGGTTAAAGGGGTTTTACCAAAATTAGAGAAACTTGAATACAATAATTGAGGAATAACATTTATGCAGAACTTTATAATATCATGAGAATAAATGGATTCATGATATAATATTCCAAAGGACAGTATATACACTATATAAGAGTGAATTGGTGCATAACAACAATGAAGTCTCAATAGAAATGTCAAATGTGATGAAATCCCTTATAAAGAATGTATCCTTAAATTAAGGATAAATCAATCTCAAAATTATGTGTGACAAATATAAATACACCCAATATAAGTTGATATTAAGTGTAAAACAATAAATGGTCATTCACAAATATTCAAAGGATGACATATTCAATAACTACATGTTGAACCCAAAGAAATTGAAATTGGGTTAAAAAGTTCCCTTGGTAAAATTCGACAGCCTAACAGAATCACTTCAAAATTCAGAAAATGAGTTGATGAGAGATAAAAAGGGAATCTCATCACTTGGACATAAAATTTACCTCAATAAGGATATAAAAGAACATATCCCAACATAATATTATGTGAATTAAAAGACATAACAAAAGAAGTCTTTTAAAAAGTGGAGGGTGAAAGGTCCCCTTACCGATTTGGGTAACTTTCGAAACGTACACCCCATGGAAGAAGGGTCATACAATGAAGTTGTGAATACCCATTAATGATATTATACTACACAAAGTGTATAATAATGGGCAGTACATACACCACTCAATGTAAATTGTGGAAAATGTAGCATAAATCTCACGGGAATAAAAGTGAGATGAAAAATCCCTTACGAAAACTCGGCAGCCTAACGGCGCCACTTAAAACATCCAAAAATGGATTGATGAGATCAAATAGGGTATCTAATCACATTACAATAAAATTTACAGCAATCGGAATATAAAATAACATCCCCCATCATAACAAAGAGGATCCTAAAAGACGTGACATAAATGATAGTACTTAAAGAGAAAGAGAGAGGTTAGATCTCTTACGAAAATTCGGCAGCCTAACGGCGCCACTCAAAACATCCAAAATGGATTGATGAGAGAGAATAGGGTCTGTCATCATATGAACATAAAAATTAAATTAAGATTAATATAAATTAACATCCCAATAACAAGAAAGATGAGCTTATAAGGAATGACATAAAAGAGTGTACTTAAAAAGAAAGAGAGGAGTATGATCTCTTACCTCAAGTCCAACTTGTCTTGTTCGTTTCTTTATATTCCTGAATAATAAACATTTGTAAATTAATAATTTCCTAATTAACTCCTTTAGAGATTATTATTCAGTTCATATCACATATTATAATGTTATAATAATTGTTTAATAATGTTACTTCATATCAGACGTTTTTGCCGATGTTTGGTACATGAGTCAAAAATGAATTTGTTTGAAAAAAGATTTCCCATGTAGTTATAAGTACATAATTTCCAGAATAGTATTAATGATTAGAATATCATATATATCCAGCAAATATTCATTTTATACAATTCCATATCATTTGGAGATAAAAAACGAAAAGCACCGTTCATGGAGATTGTAGACCGTACGTACGCATGAACACTACTTTCATTTTTAGTCATATTAATGGAATTAAAACAAAATGAGATAGGTATATATGTTATAATTCCAGAATTATATCCATAATTTAGATTTAATATATGAAATATATATCCATTATATATATGTACTTATAATATTACATTACATTTTGAGATAAGAAATGAAATGTACCGTTCATGGAGACGGTAAGTTGTACGTACGCATGAACGCTACTTCCATTTCTATTTCATATTTAATGGAATTAAAACATAATGATAAATAATAGTATTTTAATTCCAGTATGGTATCATATATAATATCATTAAATATATACTTTATACGTACCACATATGGTATTAACGAATCAAATCACTTTGAGGGGGCGGTAGTCCGCACTTCCTTAAATGAAGATATCACGTATACCCATAATGGAAACCATAAAGGTACGCCATAAATGAAAAATACAGAAGCTTGGGTAAAACATAAACATATTAGATATCATATATAAATATAGTGTCATCTTAATGGCCACCTTTGAAGGTGTTAGAAGAATGTTGAACAATCATCGTTTCGGGAGGCAGAAATTCGCCATCCACGGAAACAATATGTTCTTTAACCATTAGATGTAGTTGTGTGTAAGTGTAGCTCGAATCCATCTTATAACAAAATCCTAGTATATTTAATATACTGTATTTGTTACAAAATAAATTAATAAAAAGAGTTTAGTGGGTTGGAGAAGCAAAATAAAACAAAAGGACACAAGTGAAGACATTACCTTAAAATCGGGTAACTCCCTTTGGATTGAGCTCAAAGGCTTCCTTGGGAAGACTTATGCCCAAAGTGAGGCTTTAAGGAGTAATAGAGGGAAGTGGAGAGACAAAATGGACCAGTTTTGGCCGATCCAAAGGCTTTGGGAGTGTGGGTAAGGAGATAGAGGTGGGGGCCTTTTATAAGAGGAGAGGAGGGGCACTCTTCTAATGTTACAAAATGTTACTTTATTTTCAAAATATTTTCGGATTTTAGAGGTCCCACATTGATTTATTTAGAGGATAAGGTGATAAGGGTTATAAATGCACTCATACCATAGGTTTTGGACATGTGTAGGTCTTAGATATTACATTATCTTTCCATTTTATTTAAATCGTTAAATAATGAGGTCATTGCTGCATCATCAAAATGTCATAAATAATTTAATTTATTTAATGTATAAAAATTATAAACAAATACAATTATGTAGTAAATCTTTTTAGCTTTAAAATGACTATTTATAGTCAAACATATGATTTTTATAACCCCATGTAAAAACTGTTTTAGTAAAACATCTCATGTTTGTGTCATTTTTACTTTAACATTAAATAAAAAGATATTTATGTCATTTCCCAACCAAAGTGGCTCCATGTTGTCCCCAAGTTGACCCATGGATTTTCTTGGTAGGACATGTTACATAAAATGAGAGTATGACATGTTTCTAGGTCATTTCATTTTATTAAAACATTATTCTTACCATAAACTACACCAATTACCTCTAATCGCGATTAAAAACTTAATAAGTTACTAATCACCAAAAAATTATTTTTATCCCATTGAACCACATTTTACATCTTAATGACAATCATGTATGTCATATTTTTTAAATTCAAAACTCTAAGATGGTAAAATTTCATTTAAACGGAAAAATCAGTTTTTATAAGTACCACTTAGTGGTTTCACTATTCATCAAAAATTGAAGTTTTTCAGAAAAATCCCAAAAATTCACCCTAAGCTATATTTGATATTACGAATTAAAAAATGAAGTATTTTTTAAAAAATTCAATACATATAAGTCACATTAATTAATTTTATAATTAATTCCCGCTGTCAGAGGAAATAGCATGTTTTTATGAAACAATAAGTATCAAAAGATTAACACTAGTTTAAGTCTGATTTCAAAGTGAAATTAATTCCAACAACCACTATTGGATTTAATGGTAAAAATTTATTATAATTTTACTTTAAAACCAATTCAAAAGATAATATAATCATATAAATAAATTAGATTAAAATGGGGTTTTGAATTAAAATACAACATTTTACACTATTCATTAAAAAATTGAACTTTTTCGAAAAGATACCAAAAATTTACACAAAGTAAAATTTGATGTCCCAATTATTAAGAAGAGTGTTATTTGGTCCAATAGAATTTATAAGGGTGAATGAAACTATATTTAATTATGGTTCACCATCAAAAGGCGATAAGTGATCCTTTAGTGAAAACTAGGGCATATACGCCTAAAATTGAATTCTTTCCGTATTTTAAGCCTTTATCTTTTATTGGATAAATGTAGAAACATTTAAAAACATATATAATCATATTTTAGTTATTTCTATCCATTACCGCCAATAAAAAGGCTACATGTTAACTACCATTTAAAATAATATTATTTTATTATTAGAGTGCAACGTAAGATTCCCAAGAAACTCGTTGTTACGTGTTGGGTATTCCATCGAGCATAGCGTCCCCTTTAAAGTCATATTATCATCTTAGTGTCTTAGTATAAGTAGGATAAATAAAATTTTATATTAGTAATGATTATTCTGTTCAGCCTACCTGGTTCACCTAAATGTTCTTCATGGACTCACAATACCTCACTAATTTTTATATACAATTTTTAATAAACAAATACAATTTTATTCATAAAATATCCATTATAGATTGATTATGACTAGCCCCATTTTATTTTCATGTTGACATATGGTGAAATAATAATATAATTTGGTGGAGATTGAATGTTGAGGAAATTATAATAGGTTTATTATACATATTCATACTATTAGACTAAAGAGTGTTATCTAAATTAATATATTCATTTATAATTGTTGGTTAATACATGTTCATGAAATTTCGCACTATGTTATTTTAGTAACGTTTCCCGATCAAAAAAATTATTATACAAATTATATCCCAAATAATGAATTTATAATTAATAATTTCATTCCTTATTATTCTATTCATTTAATTTCATAGTTATGGTAATTATTATATTTAGTTATATTTTAGTATATATTTTATTGAATATATACTATATTAAATCGTAAAATAGTTTTTTCATTATGTATCATGATCAATACCACATAATCATTCAATTTATTTGTATTGTAGATATTGGATCTATATCCTCATTAATTTAACAATTATGCTATATAATATTTTATAACGTAAAATTAATTATGAATTCAATATAAATTGGACAGTATCATTTATTTAATATGATATTTTTCACTAACATAACATTAATAGATTGTTTTTAAAATTTATTATACATCGAATATTAATATATTTCATCTATATAATACTTGTCTAGAACATCTGTCACATTTTAAGGACATTTTGTCAATTATTCTATGAAGTAACCTAGTACAAATTACCCTAAAGAATAAATAAATGAACATTATGCTCTGAAATATTTTTTTAAAATATTTGACAACTTATTAAAATTGATATTTTAAGAATCCCACCAATAATGGATTAATATTCCTCCACCAATTATTTTTTAATTTTTGTAACAAACTCATAATTCTGTTATTTATGTGTTTATAATAACCACTAATTAGTGTTTATTAACATGGTAGGAATAATAATGTTATAATATCTGTTTATTCAGGGTTTAAAATCATGTATTATATTGTTTTACATATATTATATCTTTTATCATATATGTATGCTTTGAAAAAATAGAAAAACCAAACAATTCTCCCTTAAAAATAGATTAAATTATATAAACCACCTTTATTTTCAATCATTAAATTTTTAAAAGGGTGTACGAGCGTAGGGGAATATTGTTCCTTATATATTTATAGTCTTCTATAGTTTTAAATAATCAACAGTGATATTCAACATATCATTATTACAGTTCAATATTTTAGTTGTATTGGTGAGGTATTTGTGTTTCTCCATTTTTAATGGGACAATATTTCGATCATTTTACCCTTTTAATAATATGTGAAATTCATTAATATATTATTCCATTATGAGATCCAATTTTTTAAAATTAATTTTTTTCGGTTTATATTTTGGTATCCACATTATATATGCTGCCCATTTATTTCCAGATTTTTTAAAATATTTTCAAAACAAAAATGTCAATGCCCTAACGGTATAATCATTGATTATACAAATAAGTGGAATCATTTTGATGTCACAATCCACATAGAATCTATAAAGACACCATATCCATATATTATTAAACTTTATATCAAAATATAAATGAGAATAATTTATTAAATAGTAAAAGGAGTCCTTAAGTTAGGATTCATAAAAATTATTTGGTATTAGAGATTAGAGAAATATTGTTGGAAATGAAATGGAAAAGATGGAGGAATTGTATGTTACATTTATTTCCAACACAAATTTATATTTGGTTGATATGTTCTTGAACATTAATATGATGAATAAAATAGTGAATGAAATTTAGTATAATATAATGGAGCATTATGAGGCCATGTAACTATAAAAAAACTAATGTAGGGAAAATTATACACTATTCAAATTTCTGGGATATCATTAATTTCCCACCAAATAAACACCCTTAATACATTATTCTTTCAGAGAAACAAATTAGGATTAAAAACGTGGGATAATAAATTTTAGGAAAATATATTTCAACGATTAAATGTTCATTTGATAAAATAATCATCATCCATTCCAATTATATCCTGAAATATATGTTTATCTTCAATGGTGTTTCATTTTTGGTTCATCATGATAATGTCTGAACAAGAACAATGATGGAAGATCCAGAAAATTTGAACTATGAAAAGGATCTATTAATGAAATGTTGATAAAAAAATTAATATAGAATTAGTAGGATGTACAATTATGGAGGTCTAAAATCCTAAATTCAGATGAATAAAGTCAAAATTTAGAATTTTAGAAATAAGGGGCGCATTAATAAGGACTATATGAACAATATAATTGTTATAAATAACCAATATATAATAGTTTTAGTACTTATGTAAATAGGGACATACATTTTTTAGAAATGGTGATAAAATACCATCGGTTCCAATAACTCGTGATATTGGTATATTTATCATTGGGGTAATGTAGCACATGGTGTCTCAAATGAAATGGTTTATATAGTATTAACAATTCCCAGAAATACTAGAAAACATGAAGAATGATCAAAAATAGAATAACAACAAAATTATATCATTCAAAGTGAATATTAATGGTGTTATAATACAAAACATCAATAATCAATACAATATCAAAAGAAATAATATAAAAATATTTTCTTTGAGACAATTTGATTTCATTGAGTTCATTACTCACAATATGAGAGGATTAATGGACATTATGAATGGTGTGATTTTGATTTTGGTGGTGGAGAAGATCTTAATGAAAATATACATGTATATGTGTGTGATGAGAAAATAGGTGGATAGAGTATTCCCATAAACTACCTCAATGAATGATTTAAATATATCATGGAACAAGATCATTCGATATATGATTCAACAATACATGTAGATTCAGTAGGATTAAAAGTTTTCTACTGGGATGTCATCAAAATAATTTCCATTTTTTGCGCGTCTTTTTGACAATGTATCATGGATTAATGTTAATAATTTTAATTTTAACGATCAGGGATATCGTAGACAATATCTTTATTTTCAACTAGAATGAACTGGTAATATCATTAGAAGGAGCATGGTACATTGTATCATTTATTTTGGATTATTTGAGGAGATTTTATGTTTCCATAAATTATGATGATGGAATGAATTTTGAAATACTTCAAAACATACAAAACGAATCCAAATAAAATCAGTATAATGTTTTGGAGGACTAATAATTTAGGATAATGTACAATAATTGATTTAAAAATATTTTTTATTGGAATTCATCAAGATACATTTCATGATGGAGACAAATACTCATTAGAATACAATGGAAATGTATTTGAACTAAACCATAAAGTTTACGAAAACTAAAATGATTATGAAAATAAAATTATCCTTGATATTTTGGATAGATGTTATTATAAAAATATGTCCCTTTGTTAATCTAAATCATTTAATGGAAAATGGTATGGAAATATAGATGGATATTTTTACTACTAAGACTTATTAATATTCATAATTAAATAATTATATTATTACTATTAATGGAATATGTAAGGGAAAAGAAATATAATCATTTTTTTATATCCATAAACTATTACATCATTAGATACACAAAAGGTGTGATAGAGTATTGATTATAGACCAAACATCCCATAGAATTACAACTACCAAATATGGTGTTTTTTAGAAAAAAAGAAGAAAATTATTTTTGATATAAACTTATAGAAATAGAAATAAATATATACCATATCATTGGTAGAGAGAAAATCAGATAAAGAATATCATTTATCTAACACCTTACCCCTAACTGATGATCATGAACTTGTCGAGTCTTGAATGAGATGGATAACTATGAATAAAATAGATCTAATTACAATATCAGATGACTTCAATGAGAGGAATATAGTTTAATACTTTTTGATAGAGGATAGTGAGACATGTTCATTTGATAGGGTGACCCAATGTTCAGATATATCCTCCTGGAAGGATATGATTTTGCATGAACCTGTTATCTGATAAAATAAAACGGACATTTTATCTTATTACTTTAAAACAATTAAGGTAAGATATTCGAAACTTATGAGTCACTAAGATCATGGGAGGTGGAAATTTATAGGTGGAATTATTTCTTGTGGGACTAGTTTTTGAAAGATATACAAAGAATGATCTAAAATATTTAATTAAATATTTCATACTATTTTTAGACTGATAAAAACAAGTTTTCATCTTGATATGTTATTATTATAAAATTTATATATAGAGAATTTATACGAGATGAAAAATTTATCAATTATCATCATTATGATGTAATATATATGCTCGTACAATAATATTTTCTAAATTAAGGAAAATTGAACAATGTCAATAGGTTATATAAATATAGTCTCAAGAAGGATATAAGGTATCAGTATAAGAGGATTCATTCCCATTATACTATTATTTGATAAAAAACATCATTCATATTCATATACATATTTTTATAGTTAATAAATTTATGATTTTATAAATCATTTAATATATATGAATGAAATTTTGTTTCTAGGCCCCTACTATGATATGATCCGAGAAATGATCGAAAAATTTAGGAGAGTGTTTTGTATAAAGGATATAATTTAAGAAGAAAGTATTCAGGGGTTTAAGATTTAAAATGAAATAAATAATGGATTTTCATGGATATTTTATGATGATAAATGTTGAATTTCTATTTAATTAATTTAGATGAGTTATTTTATTATAATATGTACCTCTATTCTTGTTAATTTCATGATAACCATTACAATGATCCATGAAATTTATATAGGGAGGATGATGATGTGTCCTTTAATATATGATGAATTAGTGTGTAGTTTTAATTCTTCCATTTATTGTATGAGAACATACATTACACATATAGTTTGATCAAAAACATCTAAATTATTATTTAAGGATGATAGTATTGTAAGATAATGATGTGGATCCTGAGATACATCAAGGATAACATCAAATTTCATTTTAAATTTTAGCAGATACCAATTCAATATCATAGACATTTTTTACTCATATTTTATTGTTGATCCTTAACATAGAAAATCTACTATTGTAATTTTTTGTGCATATTGCAGGAGTTGTGAGTTAGATTCAAATGTGACATTATTTTTTGTATTTTTCCATGATTGAGGTGGATTATGTTGAATATATACTAGAACACATTGAGTTTATTTATATGATATGGTTGTAGGATGAGATTAGGAACAACAAATAGAAGATTATATTGTTTTCAGATGGGTTAGAGAATTTTATAATATTCATGGTATCAGTTATTTCATTCCAAGATGAATAAATTTTGGGGTATTGTATCATCATATTTAAGATATAGACGGAAATAGATGTGTAAAAATTCATAAGATAAAAAATAAATAAGATCAAAAAGATTTCAGGATGAAGGAAATATATGATAATGATTTTTGCTTTTGTACATCATTAGGTGGCCCTAAAAAGAAATGAGTAGCATAAATTTCCAATATAAAGGATTTGAAAAGATATAAGTTGTTCTCATTAAATTTACAACATTGGATAAATGTAAAAATGCTATTTAAAAAAAATAAAAAAATAATAAAAAACTCTCTTTACCTCAACAAAATGGAAATTATTCAATGTTTAATTAGATTCCATTAATATGGTCATGTAGTGATGGGGAATAGGGGTAGAGGACCCCATATGAAATGACGCAATACAATCTATTAGAAATCAAATATAGCTAATTTAATCATCCACCAATTAATGTGTTGTACTTGAGTGTCATTATTGTGTTTCTCCTTTTATTCAATACATTACATTTTTATCATTTTCTCATTGTAATATTCATAGAGATTCAATAAGTGTTTATTTCCTAGTGATATAATTTAATTTAATTTTTAATGTTACCCTTATTCATTTGGGTTTTCTTCATGTTACAAAAATTTTCATTTATTTATATAATATTAATTATATTTTTATCCAAAAATTATTATTAAATTGATGGTCAAGTCGTTTTTTCCAAACATATTTTTCATAAATTTTTTTTAATGAGTATAATCCACATTTACTGTATTGATTATTACATTATTTTGTGTGGATAGTTGTTTTTTATAGGTGTTTAAAAACACATAATCATTTTGGTTGATCATAGAAGAGTTGTAATGGTTGAAATCCAAAGGAAAAAATTTGTATAATTCAATAAAATATATATAATAATAATCAAATTATTCTATTATATGGATATAAAAGTAAGACATTATGGACTATATTTTATTAAATTAATGAAAAAATTTTGTATGAAATATTATTTCCTATTTAACCCTTCTTACTTTTCCCTTGAGGACCTGTTTCTAGTATTACATTTTGGGGAAGTGGTACTAAATGTTGGTTTGATGATCATAGATTATATGTAATTTAATTAGTTATTTGAACATGATTTTTGTTATCATCATAAGTTTCTTAAACGAAAAATTAGGAATAAATAAAGAAAAATATTGAGGTGTGACTAATTTTGTATTTCTTGTTTAAAATGTTACTTTTATATACCAATTAACTTTCAGTGAGGGTGTTTGGATTCTTTCTCTATATTTTGGAATATATATAACCCAGAAAAACAATCTGCTATTTCAGATCCAATTTCATTAAATAATGTTTTAGATTAAGACTGAATAATATTAAAAAAATCATTATCCTAAATCCAATATTTTGGAATAAAAAACATCTAATGAATTTTTAATTTATAAATAAAATAAAATATTCAATGAAATAAAATAAAATAATTTATTATTTAAACATTATATAAAAATATATTTTTCAGAACAAAATAAAATAATTCTTATAATAAAACAAAAAATCATATATAAATAGTATCATTTCAAGGTTTGATGAATAAAATTTTTTATTTAGACATGTTTTTTTGATTAATATGAATAACACTATCATGGTTTATTTGGACTTTTTAGGGAGTATATCATGGTCATAAAATTAGTTTTTTTATATACTTTGTGTTGTAAAAAGAATAAACTCAATTGAATTTTCTATCTATAATGAAATGGATAGAGGAACTACACCAGGGTGATCAACCATTATTATAAAAAAAATTCAAAAATAATTAATAGTCAAATCATTTTTATATTTTCTAAATTGTTAACGGAAACAATCCTAGACTTCTTTAACTTCATAGATCATAGTAATGAGTGATTCTCATACTTCATTTCTATATATGGATTCCATTTTATTCTTGAAGGTATAGCTTCCCTAAAACTACTTTTTGTGATTTTGTATCTAGAAAAACCATGATGAGTTTCAAATATCACGAATTCCTATCAAGTATCTAGGTGGATTTAATGGACATTAAATGGTTATGATAGGATTGGAGGAATCTATTTAGATAATTAAATATGAGCATCATCTAATACATTTACCTTATAGAAAGAGTTTTTGTAATGTGGAAACTTACATCATCATACTCAATGTATCCCCTATAATTGCTCCAACTCCTAATCCCACCAAATAATTAATAATAAATACTTATCATGAAAAAAGTTACAATATAATAATTTATTTTAAATAAAAGAGGAATCTGTTATTATATTTTAGGGTCTTATGAATAATATTTACATCATCTATAAATAATAGGATCCTTGTGACATTATAATGTCAATGAATTTAAATTTTTGAGATTTATAGATCGTAGGATGATAGATCTTGTCACTCTTAGTGATCAACATAATTATTTCCCATTTCATCAAAAATGGCGACACACCATCCTTGATCTTTTTAAAGGACTTAATCTAGAAATTTAATAACTCATTAGAATTGAATATCAATAATTCACCACTATAAGTGTCCTGATATTCTGATGCTCTAGAAAACATGGTTGAGTTAGAAATGTTTAATGTTATGGTGCGTATAAGTTCTATAATAGGATGAAAATAATGATGTAAAATCATGGTCAAGTCAACATCGATGGAAATTTAAACCAAACTTTTTTTATTCCCATCCACATATTTCACACAATGACTATACTCATTTCTAATTCCATCAACAAAGATATAATATTTTAAAATTTTCATAATAGGAATGAAAAAAGTTATGTATACTATGATTCCCGAATATTAATTTGCATATATTATTGAACCTATCTCCTATCATTCATTTATAAAAGTAATGATGGTCATCATTGAACTAAATGAATCCACATTCACTGTCTCGTGAAATGCATTCCTGACAAGCAGTCCACAAAATAATGTAACCATTATATAAGGAATTTCATTTGGAGTCTATTATCTTCATTCACAAAATAGACTCCTTATTTATATTGTGTATATTTATGGACATTTTTCCCCTTATCTGATCACATAAATGGCAGGAGTAGAAAATGAAGCCTAGGGGAACAATTAATAAACCACCATGACTGATATCAATATCCAATTCAAGTCTCTACCAAATAGTTATAAATGGATGAAACCCGTATGTACTAACACCATAATTCATAGAAAAATATAAATAGTCCCGAAAATATATCAAAAGGAATCCAAATGTCAAGAATTTGGCAGAAAGTGTAATTTATGGTCAATTTCATACACATCATAATTGAGTTAAAATACTTGTTAAACATGTTCCATCAATTAATGTCATTACATTGACATTAGTTCAATATCCATTACTATAATATTCAAATAATCCATCCCCATCATCACACATTAAAGAACAACCACAGTCTGGGATGTATAGACCATTAGATCCAAAGTATGTTATCATGAAACAGTTTTTCATTTTCAGGAAAATAAATTAAATATTGGATGAAAAAATAATATTAACTGTTATTTTAGAAGAAAATGAGGTTATTTATTTAATACATCAAAAATTTAATGGTGAGGGTAATGCTATAAAAGTTAATCATTTGATGTTTTCCCAGGGATTGACTAGTAGTCCTCTCTATCATAGATTAGAAATAGGAAACCATAATGTATTACAAATATAAACCCTTCCATTTATCTATAATGATAAATTCCTTGATGTATAAAAATATTTCACTGGTAACAGTTCATAAATCAACCTCATTACTATTTTCAAGCTCTTGTTTGTTTTACAGTGAATATGTTTTGTCCCCATATTCTTTAATAATTTTCATTTATTACAAGAGTGAACAAAAAAGTATTCAAATAATAATGCTCTAAAAACCAATTGGAGAAATCATTGTTAACTATAAATTAATGGATTCGATATAGGATAAAAATTTTAATGTCATTTTTTGTAGGCTTTGGTTGTACAAACATGAAAATTTTTCCACTTCATATAATCAATGACTAAAATTTCATGTTAACCGAAGAAATGATATGTGTAATAGTTATAAGGACCCAATTGAGTATTTAGGAGTCTCGATAAATAAAAAATAAATTCTATTAAATAACAGAAATGGAAAAGTTTTGACGACTCTTATTAAGTTATAACATGATTTTTTGGTAGAAATGTTTATGATCAACTGATTGAATGTTCTTTAAAGGTAGATTTACTTCCCATAATTCAAATTCAATACACGAGTAAACATTTGACTATGAATTAATAAACCCTCATTATATAAAGTAAACCATCTAAAAAGTATATCCTAAAACAGATGTATAATATTCAAAATAGTGGTAACACCCATGATAAAAATTCCCCATATTTATCCCATCATATTTAGGAATCCCTCACATCATTAGAAGAATCTACAGAAACAAATATATCACACGTAGATATAGATAACACACTTACTTCATCTTAAGAATATTTAGATATTGAGACTCCTTCTAGGTATGATAATTCACCTTTATACCTCTTCCCTCCCAACGTTGAATATGGGGAAGAAGAATAATAAGATCATAATGACTCCCCTTCGTTATTTGAGGAAGGTATCTTTTCCACTATTGATGAGCGTCAAAAATTAAATCTGGACATAATTGAAAACCCATGACTAGATTTTACAAATGTAGAAATGACTTCAAAATTCTATAATCTATATACCAATTTTCAAACAAAATAATGAAATATTTTCTACTAGAATTATATCCTCAATCCTAAATTTAAAACACATTGCATGATATTTACATTGGATCATAATAGTTATAAGAATGTAGCTAGAATAACACTATAACTTATTGGTTTTCCCCTGTTATATTTTTATAAATTATATGGATTCATTTAAAGACCAGGAATTCAGACAACATGTGACTCCTAGGATTGGTTTTCTTGAAACAATTGTTTGAAAAATATTAACCATTTAATAGAAAGGGTGCATTGTTTTCCTGTAAAAGTGTAATAACTCTTAAACACTTTCCTAGATCAGTTATATAAGGGTACCATTGAGTTTAATGTATTGACACATGAAATATTATGTTTTCTACATCATGTCAGAAATTAATGGTCACCCTCATAACCTTGAATTTCTTCTAGAGATGTTTAGAAGAGACTCTAGAGAAACCATTGGTGAACGAAGTTAATTTTTTTAAGGTTGGGGCTGAAGCCTCAATTTATTATTTAATTGAAAGACCTATTTAGACGGGTTAGAGGGTGACCCATTACATTGCCCGAAGGCCCAAGGCCAAGTGGCCTGAATACAAGGCTTGAAAGCCCATTTGTGGCCCAAAGGACCCCTCAGTGAACAGTACTACTATAGTACATGCGCTGCTACAGTACTGCTACAGTAACCTCTGTCGCTACAGTACCTGCTACAGTCCCTCCGCCGCTACAGTGTCGTCACTGCTACAATTCCACGACTTCTATAGTACTGCTACAGTGCCCTGCTACAGTGCCCGTAAATTCACCCCTACCGGGATTTGATCCCGGGTCTTTTGGATGCCAAGCATGAGCTTGTACCACTAGGGTACAAGCTCGTTGGCAGGTGAATGAAGTTAAATCAATCTAACCATTCCCCTCAAATTCTAAAAATCAAGGATCTATAATGATGTGTCAACTATTCATCATAAATGATCCATCCAATTGAGATAGGGTGGTTGTTTTATAGTGGTTTCCTAGTTCTATATTTCCACAATGAAAGTGGGTAAATAAATGAATAGATCAATCCTTGGTTCATTCGTGGTAGTAGGTTTGATAATTCCTTGGATTAATTTTGGAATTTTACTTATTGTTTCTTTATTAATTGACATAAATAGAATGAACTTAGAACAAAATTAAAAAGGTAGAGGTTTGTTTTTCATCATGTTCTTTGTTCTTTCTTTTCCCTCATTCTTTATGTTCACTGCCATTGGACCCCAATGGGCACAGTTTGACTTTTAAGGTGTCTCCGAAAGAGATCAGACCACTAGATTATAGTAGAACTAAAAATGGAGGATGGTAATGTGTAGATTGGGACCCTAGGAGTGTGGATCTATGAATATTTTTAATTTTGTGATTTCTAGGTGGATCGATGATCCATGGAAGGGACTGTAGTTGTGGGTCCGGCAAAACTATCCGACGAGGTGAGGCAGCAGCGTCGGCAGTCTAGGGTGGCAGTGATCAGAGGTTGAAAGATATGGATGGAATTGAGTAGAGACTATGGAGACATCCACGTGAGATCCAGAAGACTTAGAAGTATAAGAACATGGAAGAAGCTGCTTGAGAAGTGGTCATAGACCATATCAAGCGGAGGCTTTAGATGCAGCTAGGCTAGCCATGTGTGGCATCTAAAGAGTACCACGTACAACTGGATCGAGCCATGGGATAATGGATGGGCCCAAGTGGAGTAGTGCAGGCCGTGGTGGAGTAGGCCGAGCAAACCGAGTCGAGCGAGGTTGGTCGGGCACACTGG
This sequence comes from Viscum album, assembly GCA_963277665.1. NCBI lineage: Eukaryota > Viridiplantae > Streptophyta > Magnoliopsida > Santalales > Viscaceae > Viscum > Viscum album. The sequence continues at coordinate 735,327,667 of OY728155.1, forward strand.
GTTGGACCGAGGTCAGACTCATGTGGTGACCGGGTTGAATCTGAGCCACTATCGATCATAGTCGTCGACCCATGTCAATTTACCCTGGAATCCATAGGGCTGCCACTTCGGGTAGCCAGTTCATGCGGTCGACTACAAAGTTCAGAGGACCGACTATTCCATCGATATATGGGACCAATTCTATACTTTCATTTGAAATATCAATATGCTATAACATTTAAACAATGTATCCATTTGATGAGATGTCTATAGTGTTGGAACACTAACATTGAGATATAATGTTTTAGATATGTTGTGAGTTATTATCTTGAACTAGTATATGCTGATACCATTCCCATTATCCTTTCCTCAAGGTTTCAATACGACACTATGTACATATCACTTGATTGTAATCCCCTCAATAGTTCAAGTCCAAAATAGAATATGGAATCCCTTCATGGGACTAGAGTGCAATCCTCTATCTACTATAGTGGTGTTTTTTGGAATCGACGTAACCACCGAAAGTGGGGAATTTGTTCTTCATTTAGCAGTCTGCATCAGTAGCATTAGTGGTATTCTGTAATGATTATGGGAATGATCCTATATGTTTCGGGTTGATCCCTATTGGGTATTTTCTATCCCCTACTATTTCTAGATGTGATCTAGGGTATCCCTAATGTGTCTAGGCCTGATTCCCATCCATTTGTATTATAGACTTCCTTTATCAATGTCTTCTCCTTAGGCATGGTCCAAATGAGCTAGACCACTCTGTGAGTGTCTCCAATGATATAATGGCTCGAGGAGGGATTTCTACCATAATGAGTGTATTTTGAGCAGAATATTATGAATAGAAATGAATTGTGGCTTACCTCAAGAAAGTCTGTACTAGACTAATTATTTTTAGATATTCAGTCTATATTTGTTGTAGACATATACTTTTGCAGAGCTATCAATATTAATGTTATAGTATTACCTTTATGTTATTTACCTTAGAGTTTTGTGGTGTCCAAATGAGTATTGTTGTACTCACCCCTACACGATATTATCCCACATCTGTTGTGTCGTGTGTTGATGATCATCTTTTTTACGGAGTATTTGGAAAATAAGTACCTGAATGTGATTATCGAGGATAGATAGGCTGGGGTCTGTTCCTGCCATTCAAATAGTATTCCTAGTACCTCTTTTCTTATTGGTTGTACTTGTGGTCACAAGATCTTTTTTGTGTGTTTGTATTTTGGCCTAGTTTACATTCATGTACATTCACTATCATACTTTTTTCGGAGATCCTAGTGGTATGAATGTATTTTTTTCAATTTATGTATTTACATTTCATCATATTGAAGATTGGATATGTGTGTGTGTACAGGTACATAGGCAATGCCTCCCATCTGTGGGATATTCCTAGTCGGTGCAAGTACCCATCCATTATCTTATTAAAGGTGGTATTGGGGTGGTCATAGTATGGGCCCCTATGGGATGGGTCATGATATAGTCTTATCAATTGTGGTTCAAATCTACTATAGGACTGTGAGTCATTGAGGTTGTTTTGATGAAACAATGTTGGGTGATTCATGATTTTCATTGAGTCTAGGGACACCCATGTTGGTACAGTGTTTGATGTATCCATACACAAGGACATTGAATACCTACTTTTTGACGCAATTCACAAAAACAATGGTTGTAGTGAAAAAAATGGTACATGCATCATATATGATTTTTTTTCATATCATTCTTGAGTAAACTATCCATATATACTCTATTGACCATGGTGCATATTATTTTATTTCGAGATTCACCCAAGAAGATAGCTATATTGAATTCCACTACATGATCATGTGGATGATCTACCTTGTGACAAGGAATATATATAGGGGCATGTACCAATGATAGAACTATTTATTATTTTACCAGCTACAACACCACCCTCGAGAAAAATCTACTACCAGTATTAGCAGCTAAGGATGAAAGAATAATGAGTGAATTATATGAGATTCATAAGTACAGACCTCGTGCGTTTGGGTGATCTATACCCCCTATTGGTTGTGGATTGGATAGAGGTAGTCAATCATGTTTTCAACTTATGAGGGAGCCAAATGACCTGATGACAGTCATCTACGTGAATCTTCTTCCGGCCAAAGTGGGGTGACGGCAGCGCTTGGTGACACAGTCTCACAACATGACAACTCTCTCCTGGATAGACACCGAGTTTCTATTCAGATAGTATTTATATATGGCCACATTTCAATTAGTTTGTAAAAAATGGATTGAACATCTGTAAAAGTGGAGTATTACCGTGGTAGAGTATGTAGTGGGGTTGACTAATCATTCAATCTACACCATAGAAATTGAGTGAGATTAGTTCTTTAGGGATCAAACCTCCAAGAAGGGCTTACACAATGACATTAGGGCATTAGTGTAATCCCTCAGCATTTCTACCAATTCGTGGGTACTTGAGTTAGCTTTATTATTGGATAACTTTCTAGAGGATTAGACACCTATTGTGGAATATATCATTTGGAATAGGGTAGATGTGACCTCGATAGAAAATTGTTTAGGTTAGTCCAAATAATCCAATTGTGAAATTCTTTGGCGAGGATGATCCATGGACTCGGGGTTAGAAGTGAAGGGCCTTTAGGTTTCCTTGAAAAATATTAGGGATGGAAATTGTTAATCATGCGGTTGTCCTAGACATCTGACGCTAGATTTCCTGAAAAATTACATTGTTGATCGAGAGATGGGAGAGAGACTATAATGGAAGAGGAAGATGGAGTAGTGGGGTGGTTTTTAGGGTGGTGGACATTGTAGAGTAGAATGTTGGTAGTAGGAGGTGGTCAGAGGTTTGACATATTACCACCACCACCCGTAGGTGGTTCGTACTAGGATCAGGGAGATGGTGGTTTATGATGTGGTCTTCTAGAGGTAATGAAAGATTATGAACCTTGGGATCTATGGATGATATGATGTGCAATTGGTATATTTTAAACCTTATAGGAAGTTTTCATAAACATAATATCTAGAAAATTCTTTATTTCCATGAACATTTTTTGAGACATGTAGATTCCAGTTGAACATTTGACTCAAAAATTATGCTTGGGACTCCTACTAGAAGAGAATCTATGATCACAAATTGGTACTGATAGTGTTCATTTACTCTTTGAGGTGAGATTTTCAGTTGGAATATCATAGAAGTAGCTTCGAGGCCTTACAATATCATTCTTGGTACCAATTGGTTCTCCACAGTTCATGCTCAGATTGACTACTTTAGGCCAAGAGTGTGTTATGTCCGCAGTGGTGGGGCCATGATTACATTTATTTATTGAAATTAAGAACATGATATGTTTAATGGAATCACACATTGAATAGTGGTATTTATTACTTCTCAGTTGGCTATCCTCACCCTCAATGTTGTGGATGACTTGAACCCTCAGTTTCATACAGTGGTGTTAGAGTATGTGGACATCTTCCCCAATTATGTTCTTAGTTTACCTATATACATGGATATGGAATTTGGAATTGATTTATTCCATGGGAGGGAACCAATTTCTATACTTACACATTACATTCCTCCAATAGAGCTTAATGAGCTAAAGGTTCATTTAAAGGACTTGTCGATGAAGGGATTCATGATACCCAATGTGTCACCCTGGGTGGACCTGGTATTTTTTTCAAGAAATAAGATTTGATTTTGAGGATTTTTTGGATTACTAGTGCATGAAAAAAAATAACCATGAAGAAAAAGTATCCAATTCCGAGCATTTATGACCTATTTTGTTAGTTGAAAGGGGCATGATGGTTCTTGAAGATTTTTCTCAAATCAGGCTATCATCAATTGTGAGGACTGGATATGGATATTTCAAAGACATCCATCGGATGTCATTACTGTCACTATGTGTACAATGTTATTCCTTTTGGATTTAATATCACCCCAACCATGTTCATGGGAGTCATGAACAAGATCATAAAACCTTACATGGAATGATTCCTGGTGGTTTTAATTGATGTCATACTAGTGTACTCAGGGTTTGAGGAGGATAAGGAGAGGCACTTGATGATGGTTCCTGTCACTCTTTTAGAGCACTAGATTCACATAAATACAACGTAGTGTTACTTATGGATTCGATATGTAAATTTTCTGTGACACGTTATTTCTATGTCAATATTTTTAGGGGATATAGTGATGTTTGAGGCAGTGCTTGCTTTGGGAACACCCAAATTGTTAATTGAGGTGTGTATTTTTTTAGGGTTTGTAGGGTACTCTCTGTAGTTTTAACCTAAATTCTGTAGAGTAGAATCATCGTTGAATTTTATGACATCGAAAGGGAATCCTATCATCTAAATACAGAATTGTCAGTGGGTGTTTCATGTGGTGACGCATAGGTAGATGAGTGCTACCATACTGATGTTACTAGTGGAAGGAATTTAGTACATGGAATTTTGCGATGCCTTAGGGAGTGGGATTGGTTTTTTCTTAATGAAAGGGAAAAATGATTTGTAATGATTCACACACATTGATGCCATCAGAGATTATAAATAATTCCCATGATCGTGATCTATTAGTTGTATTATTCATATTGATGATGTTTCAAACTATCTAATGGGAGAGTGTTTTTTCGTCTACTCAGATTACCAGAGTCTAAAGTATATATTCTCTCAAAAGAATCTGAACATGATATAAAGGCGATGGATAGAGTTAAACTCTGAATATTACTTTGATATGTTCTATATTTTGGGAAGGGGAATATAGTTATAGATGCTCCCAATAATAGATCTAGTTGTCAATTTCATAATTTAGAATCAGAGAAGTTGTACTCATGGAATATATCTTTTATTGAATGAGATGGAATATATGTCCTCCAATCGATGGTTGTCACCCCTCCACTATTACAATGAGTAATAAAGGTTCAGTATGGGGACAAAAACATTGAGACCTTACATGCTTATATTTTTATAGGACATGGTCTTGATAGATATTACAAAGGTAGGTATTACTTAATTTTTTTAGAGGGAGAATAGTTGAACATTTGGTTTAATGGGATGAGGTTATGGGAGTGTTCCAAACATCCCCATTGGTGGTATATCCAGGTTATTAAATTATTTACTAGGAACTTTTACATCAGTTTTGGTTGTCAAGGATGAAAATGTGAGTTGTAGAGTTTGTCTCTTGATTCCTCAATTGTTAGTAAGTGAAGGACGAGCACTAGGTATTAGCAGGATTAGCTCAGAACCTTCATATCCCAAAATAGATGTGGGATGGGAAATCAATATCTACAAGGATGGGATTACCATGTACGTCTAGGGTAGATTATTCCATCTATGTGAGAGTTCACCAACTCACCATGTTGTCCCACTTCCTAGGTATCTGATAATAGAGTTAATTTGAAATCGTGGGATGCCTTTACATGTTGGAGATATTTTGATTCCATGTATTCCAATAAATGATAATTTCGATCATGATCCTATCATTAAATCTACGTTTTAGAAGGGATTGGATGGTGTTTTGAGATAATGTATCGCTTGAGAACAATAATTCACCCAAATAAAAATGACTAGACTAAGAAGACCACTCATGTTATGTAGGACATGTTGAACCCATGCATGATATATTTGTGTGTAGTAGGGATGATCACCTACCAATAGTGGATTATACTTAAAAATATATTCTCTCCATCATTTGTATGGAACCATTATAGGGATTTTATAGGTGACCCTCAAGGTCATCACTTTACTGGAATGACCTAGGAGAGTCAGCACTCAGGGGCCCGAAGTTGTTGTGAGATACTAATGAGAAGGTTTACATAATCCAAGAGTGGTTGAAGACTACGCTAATCCGTCAAATATCATATGATAATAGGGGAAAATTTTCTTTTTGAGTTTTATGATAGAGACAATGTCTTCCATTTAGATTCACCTATATTTGATTTACACAGATTGGGACGGTGTTGAAATCTATTTCAAAAGTTCATCAACATGTTCCAAATTCAATATAGATATAAAGAGGTGGCATACATCTAGGATCTACTACTATAGTTAGATACAATACATGATGCATTCCAAGTTTCATAGTTTAGGATGTATTTTCATGAACCATCACAGGTTTTTGACTGTGGTGTGATGGACATCAAGGATGGGGTGAAATTTTCTGAATACCCAGTGGATATTGTGGATAGGAAGGAGAGAATAATTCTTTTGTAGTATATTCCCTTGGTTCATGCATGATAGAAGCACATAAATCTCAAGGAGATCACATGGCAGTGGTAGGATTCTATTCATTCTTAGTTCCCTCATTTGTTTGAGTAGTCATTCTTTTGAATTTCCGTGACAAAAAACCTAAAGGTAGGTTGAAGATAATGTATCAGATTTTACAATGTTAATTTTTTAGAAATTATATAGATTGATCTCAAGACCAGGAACTAAGACAGTGTGTGATTTTGGGGCCTGGATACCCCATAATAATTGTTTTAAAAATATTAATTTTTTTTAAATATATACATGGAAAATTACCCCCAAAAAAAGAATAACACGTAACTGGGATCCTGGATCAATAATCTTAGGAAACCCTTGAGTTATGAGTGGTGACATTACCTTATGTGTGACATAACCTTTCTCAGTGCAGGTCATCTATAGAAAATGTATTGGAGACCAAAACCATAAAAAATTATTAAAAAAAATTTATAAAGCAAAGACACTTATTTTTACTATGTCTTGTATGAAATGCAGGTTTAGGTCCAAAACCATGATTTTCAACCAGATTCATGTATAATAACATTTAGATAAACTGTTTGAAAATTATGATATATGGATCAATGTTAACCCCTCGGATTTGATGAATCGAAGATCCACGATGATGCAACAACCATTCTTCATTTTTGAGTAATCCAAATCGAGATAGGGTGATTCTTTCATTGTGGTTTACATGTTATTTATTTCCATGAAAAGAAAGGATCAATCCATGAATAAGTTGACATGAAGATATTTCATTGAGGGATGGTTGATAATTGCAGGGATTATGTTTTGAGTCATTTTTATTCTTCATTGTTCTTTATTCTTCTGTGAACAAATTGTGGATTACATAATCAAAGGTCAAGGTTCCGTCATTAGGGTTTACATTATGATTTACCTCTGTTCATTCATCACTTTCATCAAAACATTACACCAATGCCCACAATTATACATTCTTGGTGGATTTATATGGGATCAGACCCTTCGATTGGAGTCCAATGAAAAATAGAGGTCTGGGTCTGTGGAGATTTGGACCTGACGAGATAAAATCTATAATCATTTCAAATTTCAAGCATCAAAGTGGGATCAATGGTACGCATAAGGGATCACCAGCATCAGTCCTGTGAAACAGTCTAGAGAGGTGAGGTAACGGTGTATATAGCTCCGGGTGGATGTTATCGAAGGTGGAAGCCACGATGATAGAATCTCTAGTTGGTGATGATCAGTGGTGGCTACGGTAGCGGTCAAATGAGATGCTACTAATAGATGTGTGAAGTGGAGGACTCAAATATGGACAAGTTAATTGTTTTTGGTGGATCACATGTTATTAGAGAAGGCTAGGGGATACATGTTAGCCATATGCATAGTTGTATGGGCCTAGATAGAGTGGACCAGGCTGAGTGGGTCTGACCCATTACAAAACTAGTGGGAAACCAAACGGGAGCCGGGAAATAGTTTACTGTGATGATTGATCATGAACCAATGTTTCTCTCATTTCCATGAAAAAATGATTGTGGTGGGAGAGATAGACAATGATGGTCGACTGCAAAAGATGTGGGGCAGCTGGTTCGGGAAATCGACCACCACGGTCAGTCAACGGGCCCAGTAACCCCCTTTTTATTGAATAGTATAACTGCTCTAACATTCCAATAATACATCAATTTCTTGAGTCTTATATGGTGTTGATACCCTGATGTTGAGATAGAAATTTTGAAAGATGTATTGTGTTTTTATCTTGGATGTGTATTGGTTGAGAGCATTCCCATGGTCCTTTCCTCATGGGTTTAGTACAACATTATATCCACATCAATAGACTATAATCCCCTCTCGAGGATGAGTCCTATATAGAGTATTGTATCCCTCTTTGGGATTGAAGTGTGATCCTCTATCAACCCTAGAGTAGTTTTGTCAAATAGACATAGCCACGGATAGTAGGGTGTTGGTAATCCATCTAGTCATCTGCATCAGTAGGTTTAGTGGAATTCCTAAGTGTGTTTGGGAAGGATCATCTATGTTGTCGGTTGATCTAGATTCGGTACGTGATATCCCCCAGTGTGTCTAAGCATGATCTATGGAATCCCCCTATGTATCTGGGCATGATTCCCCTCTCATTGTATCATAGTCTTCCTTGACTGATGTGTTCTCTTCGACTGGTACCCAAATGTGATAGACCTCTCCATGAGTGCCTTCGAATATATCTTGGATTGAGGAGTCTGTTCTCCTAGAATGAGAACGATTAAAGAATAATAATATGGAAGGTAATAGGTTGTGTCTTGCCTATAGACATTATGTCATGGACTAAGTGTATATAGATATTCTTTCTACATGTGTTGTAGACATGTACCAGTGTGGAGATGGGAGTGTTTCCATTGGGTTATTTTTTTTGGTATTTCCATTGTTGTTTTTGAGTGCCATACTAAGTATTTTTGTACTCATCCATTGAAAGGATTTATTGCGCAATAAATATCTAATGCATATGATCGACATTTTGATGGGGTACTAGGAAGACAAGAACTTGATGGAGCTTTCTAAGGAAGTACATATGGAGGAGTATCCCTACGAGTCAGACATAAGTATGAATACCTATTTTCTTATAGGATGGACTTGGGGTTAGAGACTCTTTTTGTGGTCTTTTATTCTATTCCTCTTTACATTCCATTAAATTCCATGGCGTACTCTTTTGTGAGTTCTTAGTGGTATCCATGCATTGTTCATGCGATTTGTTTACATTTCAACATTTAGTGTCTTGGAGATGTCTTCGTGTATGATGGTACATGGGAAATGCCTACCATTTGTGGGATTTTCCTACTCAATTATAATCACCTTCCCCGTACTTATTGGAGTTGGGGTTGGGGTAGTTAGGGTACAGGCCCCTCATGGATGGGTCATAACAAACACATTCAACACATGATTCCAATGATGAAGTCGAATCTAAAACGAAAATGAAAGACAACATTATCTGGGAAGTCCAATACCCAAAATGGATAGCCTATATTTTTTTTATGGTTAATAATAACACATAGATACAAGTAAGTATGTATTTTAGGTATTTCCAGCTATATCATCCAAATAATTATTTTACTATCCCAATTATTGAGCTTCATATTTTTATGATTTCATGTTATCATCCTCATTACTGTGTGGATGGTTAAACAAAAAATAATATAATATAAATTTCCCACGAAGATGTAGAAGTTATTTCCATCACAAAAACACAAGGAATATATTGTTATATGATCATTAAATTTTTTTGATTAATTCTAGTTCCATGTTTCAATGTTCCATATACAAATCATCAAAAAGCATTTATGAGCGACTAAATATTATTATTTTTATTGAAACACATGCCCCTTTTAAGGGTTCAGGGGAACCCCACAAGGCATAGTAGACTAAAATAAGTCTAACCACCATGGCACTAAATCCCCTGGCCTAGACCATATCGAGAAAACAATAGAAATCCTCTCACATGCATAAATAACATTATGATTATTTTTATCTTTTCATAGCTGCTCGAAAATCTATTCCGTGAAAAATGCATGTGCACAAAACCGATGGAAAATGACAAACCCTCTAAAAAATTCAAATCTGGAGGGAAATGATCTGGCAAAAACCCTCTTCTTTGAACCTATCCTAATGCATCCCTTTAATGGAGAACTGGGATAGTCCCTAAAACTGTGAACCACAGGGCCACAAAACGAACACCACCACCAAATCCAATCCATTCACTTCTAAATAAAGTTGATATACCATGAAATCAATCACAAAATGGGATCACAAATTCATTGATGGAACATTTTCTTTTACTAAAATTATTATACCTAAACTATTTCCAGGATATAGATGATACCTGAGTGTTTGGTTCTTTCGTTATCATATCATTGAACTCAATTGCATAATTTTCCGAGGACTGAATTTACTCTTCTAGACAGATCTTCAAATTTCTGAAACCCCCAATAAGAATTATGTCTTTTTTGTTAATCTATGTTTATTTATTCTCATTTAGTGTAACAATTAGTGACCTCCTCATCATTTTTGAAGTTTCATCTTAATAAGCATTGATAAGTGCAACCATATTGACTACTTCTCCTTCCGAACAAAAAATAAAATACCAGGATTGATGACACACACCACCTGACATCCGCAAGAAAAACTATCATGATATAAAGCTTCATGGAATTTAACTTTTTTAACTAATAAAGTCTCCATTGGTGGTGGTAAATATGTGTAATCCTTCCCTTTCCAAATACCCTTCCACATCCTATTACTCCTCGAGCTCATAGTCCCACCAACAAAAATACTAGTTCCAACTTAATTGGGATCATTTTTGCAGACCCCATCATTGGCCTGAAGTGGCTCTTGTAGATCAATTTTCAATCCTTCAACTAATATGCCTTCATACCTGTTGTTCAACTGAACTAGAGACCAGGTCACTAGGCCAGAACACCAAGCATGTCCAACTGTGTTTTGATAATCCATGAACCTGACAATCCCCTGCATTATCTGATGGGTAAGGACTCTAGATCCCAAGAAATCAGCAAACATAGGAACATATAATAAGGATGGTTGGCCCAAAGGTAATGTAACCCCCTCTCCGGTAACATTCTCCTCGCAACCTTCCACCCAAGTCACGTTAGCGTTACTCACTTCCAGAAGGTCCTAACTACTAAATGAAGGCCCATACCCATCATTCCTCAACATATTGAAAATATATGTTACCATTGGGTTATAAGGTGCCACCACTATCTCATTCTTGTCCTTTGAAACATTTGAATTTTTTATACCAATAGTGTTTCTATCATATCAAACATATCCTTCACAACCCTTAGTTGAAACATTTCAATTCACATTCAATTTTATTTCAGTGTGATATTCCACAAAATAATGAGACAACTAAACATTCCTATCACCCGAATGCTTTGACCCCCTACTCCGGCAATCCAATATCACCTGTTCCAGACATAAACGTGATAAAGTCTCTACATGTGTATTAGAAGCATCATATTCATCACAAATCCTTGGATAAATCATTTGAAAAATTTCCTTAGTTCTAATCCTTGCATATAGGAATCGTCTAACCATATTACCAAGCATACGAAGTATCAAATGGTTTTAGAATGGGAAAGGGAGTTTAGGAAATATTACCTAGATGAAAATATTTAAATAATATCACTACATATGTAATTCATAGGATAACATGAATATAAAAAACCGTGCTCTTCGACATATATAAGGCACGTTCAACTTGGCATTAATTTGATCATCCTCAGAAGAAAATTGGATCATATTGTTTTTTGAATTAAGAAGCCCAAATTTTTCACAAGATAGAAGGTACCATGCTTCAAATGTCCACCGATCGAATAATTAAACCAATGGAAAATGACTTTTGAAGTGCAAAATTAGGGTTAGATGAGTCATTGAGGATGCATTTTTGAATTCCAATGTTGTAATTGAAAGTTGAGGAGTTTCATGGAAGCATTTGGGGGCCGTAGGGAATAGAGAAATACGAGGGTAGGAGGTTAAAACATAGGGTTAGAAAAGGGAATGAATGGTGGTAGTTGATCACTTGGAAGAGGTGGCAGAGTACCACCCCCACGAAGGGGGAGGGTCAAGTGTAGAACCCTTCTTATCGAAGACCATTTAATGTTACATCGATAAACTTGTTTCTATATTCTAGGAATGATATTATCATATTTATAACCATGAGTATAATTTCATTAATATATATCAGAACATATTATAAATTATTCTTTTTAATTTCACATTTGAGGTCACCTCATGTCCATTTCAATGTTTATAGTACACCATTGTAATATTGAAGTTTAACATGAGAAAAAAAACAATAATCCTAAACATGTCACATAATCAAAATCACAAATAGATGAGAGGAATCTAAGGTTTTTATTATTATATTATATTATCTTTATAAAATATTTGAATTAAATATTTACCCTTAAATATTATAATAATCAAATAAGTTTCATATTAGCTGAAGAATAATTTTCAGGAATCATTTCATAGTTTGAAGGAATATATTTTTCTTTCACCATTGTGGAGTCCCCCTATTGAAGAAAATCCTATCATTCTATATGTCACGACCTTCTATATTTCATTGTGTTCCTTCCATAGACCAAAGAAGAACATATAGAACGAAAATTTACTCTATTATCACTATAGAACAATTATTATTATAATGATTCAATAATCGATTTTTTAAAAAAATTACATTCATTTACTCTTTAATGTTTATAATGTGAGGAACTATTTGCGACACCATGTTGTCCACTTGGTCTCATGTAATAATAATCCCAGTTATATATCCAATAAACATATTTTTACTGAATTTTTGGCATGGTGGGAAGTTATTTTACAATATTTTGGAATTTGGATTATTCCAAAAATGGAAATAGGGGGATGTACAGTAGCATATTTTATTATAGTTGAAATTAAATTGAAAATGAACTATTGGAAATTGAGTTAACCAACTAGAAGGTTTTATATATCAATTTATACCACAAGGACTGGGATATTTTCTTTGATGGAAGTTCTAGAAGCCCAACCGTGAAAATAATAGAAGTCCCAAATAGAATATAATTTGTTGCGAGTCATCCTTATTTATCCAACCAAGGTTGTACTAAAATATTCCATGTTTTTGTTTGTTATTTTTACCAACATTGAGGAATAATAATAATAAATATTTTCTTGTTTGGAATGAGAGTTACGAGTTCTTATAACCCATTTGAATGTCGAATGTGATTGGAATACGATAATCTTGATTGTCAATTGTGATTGTACCATTACAATGGAAAAATATATTCCCCACATAGATTACACATAGAGTTTGATTGAATAAATCCTTAAAAATACAACATTTTATCAAGTAAAAAAGTAAAAAATGACCAATAATATGTATTATATAATTTAAAAACATATTTTTCAGTGAATATCAGTTTGAAACAATTATTTGAATTTGGAATCAAAGAATAGAGTCACCATTCGTTAGTAAGATTTGATATAAAATTAAATGAGGTGAATTCATTCTGTGGATAATATTATTATAAAAAATAATTGGATGTATATAATTATACATGTCCATGAATTATTATTTATTCAATTATATAGATAATTAAAATATAAATTCTATAGAGGGTCAACATATTGACTGTTTTGTGGCCCGATTTTTTAAAAAGTACACAATAAACAATGATTTCAAGGAGTTCTCCTAACATATATGGAGGAGAAAAAATGCAACCTTTTAAAAAATAAGAACATATATATTTATGTGGTACTCTTCTATCAGGGGTCACAAAATACTATAAAATTTGGAGGCATGAGTTTATTTGGATGACAATGTCACTATATTATAGAGAATTTACCATGAATGGTCCTAAATATATGAGGCATACCCAAATCTTCCACCAACCCCTAGAACTATCACACAATACATAATTGTGGTTTTCATTTAAAATTAATGAAGTAAATGTAATGGAGATACACATCCTCGTTATAATATTGGTTTTCCAGGGACATCTTTTATGCCACTGACTTCTTCTTCATGTTGGCCAAGGATATATCCAATAAAGAGGTCTAGATAAAGGATTTATTTAGATTTGTAGGTGGATATTTTATTATCTAATTTTTGGTTCCCCATATAATATTGATTCACAATTGATGTATCTTACCCTCTTCAGAACATGAATGGATATATCAATAAATTTTTTTCCATTACATGCATGCATTTAAAAAATGTTAAATGTAATTTGGAACAATATATGACTATAAAAAAACAAAAAAAACATACAAAAAATGGTGTGGATGAAGAATAAAATTGATGTCCAGATAAAATGTTGAATTTATTTTGAGATTGTAACAACATTAAACATTATTCCACACATAAAACAATATATACATATAATAAGTTACTATAGATGTATTACCCATTGTGGTTATGTTTAAATCACATCACATTACCATATATGACAATCCATACACGGATGATTGATATCTAAAGCTATTTAATTTGTTATATTAGATCGAATGGGAATCCATACATAGATTAAAATATTTTTGGGTCACCAAAACAAAGTACCATGATATTTCAAAATTAATTGTTCACTCGGGTTTATTTTTTTAAGGGAAACTTGTATTGGCTATTAATAATTGAATGATAAATTGGATGAAGCTTCCAAAATTAGAACCATACTGGGAGGAGCATTACTCCATACACAATTTATACTCAAGTAGAGAGTTTTCCATGAAACCTATCGATAAAGAATGCACCAAACCCTCTAATAATGTGAGGATTCTTATGAAATAGTTTTTATAATCCAATTCACATAGTCATATATGTATGAGTATAAATAGAATAACTAAAGTTAAAAGTTATGAAACCCTAAATTATTGAAAGAAAAACTCAGTTACATGTTGTTAAACAATTAGAAAACATCTTCATCACCAAATTATAAACCTTATAAAACCATATTCCAATATCATGATTCTAAATGTTGTGGTTTATATCCTAGTCACATGATGCAAAATAGCTAGAAAATGGATCTACCAAAAGATAATGAATCAGGCGTTTTTATCAGAAAACAAAATCATGTATGCAATTTATTAGGTCCTAAATAATAATCTAATTCCAACTTTCCAATAAAATCTATAATGAATCATATAATCATATAGTATTTGATATTATTATAATAACATGTTTGAGTAAAATGTATCATGATAAAGATAATGGAAATTTTGTCCTCTAGCATTGACTTAAACTACTTATAGGGTCATTATTCAAATATACTAATCCTCCATTCATATGAGATAGATTTTATGAAATGAATTCCCTATGAACTACATGTTTCCTAATTGTTGTCAGAAAAACATACATAGAAATTTATGGATTCACTATCTTAGACATATCTTTTAGTTCTAAATAAATCCACCTCTATAAAAGTTAAATATAATAAAAGTAATCATTTATAAAAAAATACATGTGGATTGAATGATACTCTAACATGATACATAATTATGTCAAAATCCCATATCCTAGGGATAAATGTAGAATTAATAAATTCTTCACTTTTTCCATATTTGAGATAAATCAATTTTAGGGATTTTCAATTCACAAACTATGTGCAGTATTGATTCTAATTTTTATTTAGAAACATAGTGATGCCTATATATCCTAAAATAGACACATTGGTAAATTTAAAAAATAGCACAAATACAAAACCACCAATTCAACAATAATAATTTAAAATTATATCACCTTATCTCAGTAACTAACACATCATTCATTTTAACAGGTCCATTCCATTACCCATATAATTTAAATAATTATTAAGATTTTCAAAAATATCATCTTAATATGAAACATACAATCTATCTAGGAAGAAATACTATACAGTTAATAACATCTATTTCATGACTATATGATGTTAATCTTCATTTTCACAATCACTCCCTAATAACATCAACTTGTGAGGTGTGAGTCCATCCTACATGACTTTATATGACACAGAGTGGCCCATTCCATATGTAATATAATAATTTTACATGAGAACATGATCCATGGATAAAAATGTAGAACACAAATAATATTTTCTTCATAAGACCAATATTATTCTCTTCTATACAATCAATCTATAAAAATGAGATTCTCACACAGGTTCACTTCCACATGCATATCCAGGTGGTATAAATTTTATTACAAAAACTATATATAGATTTATTAATGTAGTAATATGATATTTAGATATGTTTCGGTTCCTCATTTAAGATAGTGTCTTAGAAAACAAAAAAAATTACCCTCCCTACACATAAATTTGATATTTGAAAATTATTTCATAAAATGTACAAACAAAATTTTGATTCTCATACTATTTTCACATTTATTGATGATAGAATGAACAAAAGTAGACATAAATTTAACATAAAAAGTGAAATAATTTCCAACATATGTGTCATATGTATTTAGGAATCATATTCAAGAACTATTTATCACTTGATTCTCATTATTATGTGATGAATTGAGATAATAAAAATCATTATACCCAAAAAAAATCCCCAAAATATAAAAAAATAACTCCAAACTCCATATAATCTAGGTATGTGTGGGGAGTTTCTTAAAATTAACTAAATGTGCCCTTATTCTCATTTTAGATATATTTGTAGGGACCCCTAGATCAATAATCACTATCCCATCCACTAGAAAAAGGAAACGTGTCTTGTTATTTTCACCAGATCCATAACCTTATAGGGTAAACCTTTTTAGTTACCAAAGAAGTTTCATACTGAAATCATGATATGATCATAATGGAAATTTTGGGAAAACAATGGTCTAAATTCTACCACTACAGTTTTGAAATATCATTTTCTAAAACAAAAACTAAGTATATAATAATGTAAAATCATTAAAAATTTACCATGGTTATCATGGAAAATATAATTTTAACAAATAGTAAACCTATAAATTTGAATAGAAATACTATAAAACTAATATTGATATACACATACAACCCAGATATGTACCCTTAACCGTAGACATATACAATGTGAGAAGAATATACTCATACCCATATATGAATAGACACCATTTCAATGTAATTATCAATTTTTAATAGGTATGAAATTATTCATTTCATACCTATAATAGAAATAATGTTATATCATAGATCAGTAAGAAATTATTTTAATTTTATGTACCCACATTTAATAATTCATTGGGGGCATTCTACACATATAAACCATAATTTTGGTTGTTATTATTTCCGTATTGGTTCAAGAACTATATCCTTAAATTGTTTACAAACCTTCATTTGATTTGAAACAAGTGAAATATTCCCTTCTATAATATTTGTTATTTATGAACCCATAACATATCTATGGTTTTGATTCCTGAATATCCAATACATTGAGTGGATTGGACCTCTTGGAATTTTTCATTATAGAAATACTAGTAACATATATAGATTGTATGTGTTAACAACCATCATACTCCCAACAATATTCATTAAATAGAAAAGTAAATATTTTCCTCCATTATTAAATTTCCTTTGACTCATGTTAGTCTCCAGTTGATCCCCAGGTTATATACCTAGACTAATTGTGGTAGTGGTTATCATGATCCCCACCATTAGCCATTGATTTATTAGGGTATTAGTTTTTATCATAAATAATGGTTATTCTATTACCACTGCATTTTATTTAAAGTTTATCTAGTAATACATTTATTAGGATTTAAATATTAAATTCAATAATTATTGAAAAATATTCATAATAGATGATATTACACACTTTTCTATTTACACCACTTTCATGACGAAAAAACATTCGAAACGTTATACAAATATAAACAAAAATATCTGTTAGTCTGTGTTACCTAACAATAATATTCCCACGTAAAGACATAGGATTTAATTAAATGAAGACCCTTACAATTAATTTTAGATAATAATTCAATTTTCCAGTCACTATAAATTCATCTTGTAAGAACATAGAAGAATCGACAAGTGCAAATTGCGAAGGCAAAAAAAACCTATTAGGTCAAAGACATTAAGGGCTTCTATAAAAAAAATCCATCAACCTATCATTGGTTATAATTTGATGAATATATAAAATATCTATAAATGACATATAATCCATATTTCTTGTGGGTCCACAATATGGCCCTATAAAAAATCACTCTAGGAACTCTAGACCCTTAGATATAAAAAAATATAGTAAATTATTCTATTCCTAAAATTTTAGTTAATATGTTTTCAAAAATTATTTTAAATATATAACACATGATCATTCATGGTAAAAATAAAAATCTAATATTTCATTGATGGAAATTTATATCTTTACCTATCCACGATCCATGTCTAGGAGGAGATCATTTCAATTCAAATATTTATAAATATGACTAACCTTAATATTAAATGATCAAATGATTTGGGATATACTTTTTTACCTATAAACGAATTGTATGTTAAGATAAAATACATGTTTTAAATTAAAAATATGTTTTCATTTATTTATCAGGAAATTTTTAATATGAATTCCATAACCTTGAGTCTCTTGACACCAGAAAATATTTTTATAAGTAAAACTATCTATGAAATCTTGATGATGACATAATGCAAGAACATAATCTTTAATAACATGGAATATATAAGTCAATGATAATATTTCTGTTTCCAAATCAACCTTTATAACTTCTATGCTTTCAGTGGCATATAAGTATTATTTATATGCCTAATATACTAGTCATTATTCATAATCTAGAACTACTTTAATGTAGGTGAATTCTCAGTTCAGTTTATTTATCTTCTAAATAAAATAGTCCTACTCGTAATGATGTTTCCCAATGATTAAGTAAAATAGGGCCCTAAATAAGATGTACTAACTTGTTACATAGCTTAACTAATCAGGCCATATTTTCCCTAATTGAAAATGTTTATCATATTTCCACTATATCCAACTATGATGAATCACTAAGAAATATAATTCTCCCTACAAAAAATGACCCATAGATTATATAATGGAATGTTTTTGTTGACGGAAATCACTTCCCCCTATGTGAAAATCACTTATTTCCCCTTAAAATATATTAAATGGTAGTCAAAAATTCCACCTATATACCAGGATAACATGCGATAAAACAAATAATTTTTTATTAATTATTTTAGGGTGTTTTAGAGATTAATTCCCATATATATATCCTCTTATGGTTTGTAAAAATATAGAATCCAATGAGGAACGTTTTATTTGATTTAGAATAAATATCAGACATATTGATATATTTTGTAACTAGTATCACTAAAGAAGATATAGTCAAATCACATTTTATGATTGTTGATCATGTGGTAGTCATTGCCCCCATAAATTCAATATTTAATGATGTGAAAAAACATCATAATTATTAGAGTCTTATTCTAGTTTCCATTATATAACTGTTAAAAACATTTATGATTAGAAAAATAGTTATATGAAATAGCTGATGAAGTAAAGTAATAACAATCCCACTACTGAATTATTGAATTCATTAATTTTCCTAGTGTTATTTCTTAGAATAAAATATTCTTTATTTCCCACAATATTAATGGTTTATGAGGACACTACTAGTATGGAAGGTCGCTATTTTATTGAATAGTTGACCATGAGGAGGACACTTGTCAACATTGAACACTTAAGAATAAAAAAAATTTATCTTGAAATGACAATGAAATAAGTATCGAACTATATCTGATTAATTTCTACATTTGTATTGGTGATCTTTATGAAATTGGGGTCAGTGATCTACCTAGTAGTTACAGTTTCAAAGTCATTTAACATTGGAGGATCATATACTAACATCATTTGAATAATATAATGATATGGCATAATTTATTTCAAAATCATCATTAAATCACATGTATGAATACTTTGAAAACATATTTCTTTTGATTTGGAACCATTTTATCAAGGGGAGACAAAATATTAGGATTCACAATTGTAGTGGTATCATCTTCCAGCCTCATATACTCCCTCAATTATATCATACATTTATATTCATCTTCTATGAAATTTTGACTAAATAGGAATGCGTTATATTCTCTAGGATATCAAGTTATCTAAATCTAGATTAACTCATGTCATCATATACACATGTTAACTCATTAATAAGAAACTAAAAAAATTGTTCGAATGATTAGGTGAAAAGGTATAATGCAAATTTGTTTTTCATAAATAAATGCATATACCCATCTACTTCATATTCCATCATATCATGTCATCACATAAATATAATATAACATATAAAATCTATTGATGTGGGTGGGGTGTAAATTATCTCTAAGAATCAGTATACAAAACATACATGTTATTATATGTAATCTGTGATTCTTCATCAATAACCCTATAATCAGAAGTAACATCCCCCCCTCGTTATTTCCCCCTTCAGTTTATATTGGGGAATAAATAGAGGATCATCCATATCCATCATGCTTTACAAATTAATAAGTATAGATAAACCAAAATTATTATTAAATGTATTATTAGAATGAAAACGTTTTCTATATTTTCATTGATTTAGTTGGTAATTCAATTTTTATCAAGATATCATGTAGCAAATTAGATCTATGAATTATATCATTGTGTGAATAGACTGAAATAGATATATCATCATGATATGTACTTACATTAATCTATATTTATTCAAAAAAATGTTCACAGGTGTAGTTACAATATAAAATATCAGAAAGTAATTCCCCCCACATGACGTTCACAACAAATTTAATCAGTATATACAACAATTCTTCAGGTTTCATAGTCCTTACAAACTTATTCAAATTCCCCCAAGACAGAGATTGTTAACACTTATAAGGCTACACATGATGGAGATTCAGGATCATAACACCTCACTTATATACTCAACATCTATAATACTAATTTATTACTCATTGAAATATGTTTATATGGTCCCAATCATAGAGAAGATGGTAAATCCCCTAGTTTTATTCAAATTGGAGAACATTACTCATTGGTATATTATGTATGAAGGAAACTGATTAATTAATAAATTCTAAAAAGATTATATATTAGGTATGGGAATATAAGAATATCATATCCTACCCTTCATAAGAAGAAATAATATATTCCTCAATTTTTCAATCTTCCTGAAATGAGGCCTTAATATTTCATATATATTTCATGAATATATTTGTTGAAAATGAAGTGAACAGATTGAATTCTCAAGGACCAAGAGATATACATCTACCATCATAGGAATATTATTTCATTAAATGTTATTGGGAATAAATATAAATCCATATCAATATAGGTTGATGTATTCCCGTAAAATAAAATACCATATTTATTGAATAAGCATAAATATCTTCCATCAATCTAATTTTCCAAAAAAAAAATTAATATGTAGACCATATAGGGTGAGGTGGTTTAGGAGGTGATTTTATATTTTTATGAGAATAAACATGAAAATTCAACCACATTACACTCATCTTGGATATTAGAGATTTTTTTCATGAAGTAGCATTTCTTTTCCTGTCTACCTCATTCAATTGGTTCCTCGCCACCACTCATCTGATCATTAATTGGCCATGAACTATATGTTCCCATTTTAATAGATAATAATTTGGAAATAAATATATCCCATCCTCATCATAAGACATTATATTTTTGGTGATGAAGTTAGAGGGAGGATGATCAATTTAATGGATTTTTTTCAACCATGTAAACATTAATTAAATGTAATGGGAAAGAATTAATTATTCTTTATTTAACACAATATTTAGATATAAAGGGAACTTTTTCTGAACACAATATAATTACATCCATAATCAAAACAAAAAATATCTTTCATAGATTTTACTCCCATTGTTTTTTGTAGCTAAAAAATATTACCTTAATGTAATACATTATCACCTTTAGGCCTGACCTACATAAATGATATCCCTAGGAAACCAATAAAAATTTTATAATATGTGATGATAAAACTATCTCATAATTACCCATATTCACTATGGCATACAAATCAATCATCAATGAATTAACTCTGTAGAATCAATGAAAATATTGAATGATGATGGCCTCTTGGATTGGAATATCAGTGAAGAATTCACAACCCCCTACCAGAGTCATTGTTCATCCCTAGAGAAGTTAAAATGTGTCAACTGTCTGGAAAGGTGAATTATCTTTGTAGATTGATCTCAATAGAGATTACAGTTTCACTAATACTTAGTCTACCAAAATAAATAGTATCCATGTTTAGCATTAATCTCATATAGTGTCTATTTTGAACCTCACCAAGATAAGTTATTCCAATAGTGTTAATATCCATCCACATAAGAAGATGTCTTGGAATGCTTCCAGTCATAAAATTCGATCAAATCATGGAGAATAAAAAAATCCCCATTGATTAGAGAAACATTCAACTAACATTATCTAGTATGTGACAAAATTACTTCAGGTATTGTGGGTCAACATTTTCTTAGTATCCTCTCATGTGATTCATCATTGTTAAAAATTGAAAATCTCTATATCCAGTTAAACAAGGGAAGATATATTACATGAGGTGTCACTAAACCTAGAATATTCTATGATATGAACTTTGTTTATATCATACGTAGAGGATTCATCTGTATAAAATCCCATATAAAAGTTGAAGGGAGGAAATCAATATATATTTACTCTATTATTGTAATCAATGTTACATTTTAGACATCCCAATGTGTAGTAAAATTCTTTCAACATAATAAATGGAATTTGTGGGTATCTCGACTCGACCTTCTATGAATTTTTTAAATAGAAAACTTATTCTGATGCAAGAATTATTGACGTAAAAAACTAGTGATTTAAAAGTAAATTTAATATAGAGTGGAATGAATGAAGTACATAGTCTATGAAATCAACACCTTGTTATTTATTGGTTATATTTATAACCAAGCCATTAATAATAATAAGGTTTCTTCTTTTTTATATATTTAAAATAACAGACACACATAGTTGTGATCAGTATCATATTTAAAGTCTGATAAGATCAAAATAATTTTTTGGTTATAACTAACATGTCCCTTTTGAATAGTAATGTTTTTATAGGAAAAATAATATGATCCTTATAAAAAATAACCTTATATGTGTACTTATAAAAAAAATTTGGGCACTTTGTAAATGAACGTTTCATATAATAGTATAAGTTAGTGAAAAATTTAAAAATTAACAATTATGAGTTGGTATATATTTAATTACAATTATAAGATTGATAAATTAATTTTGAACAAAATTAATTTTTATATAATTTATTCATAAATATATATTTTTTTCCTTTAATTTTATGATATTTTAATTAGACCTTAGTTAATTTTCACCATGTCATAAAATCAGTTTTAATTTTAAAAACTGTATTTTTTTGAGTAAATAATGATTTTAAATAAAGATTAAATTTCTCATATCTTTAAAAATATTTTCATAAAATGTAATTAAAATTTTAATTATAAACATGCAGAAATTTTTAGGGTGAATTTTTGGGATTCATCTAAAATACATGAATTTATAGTGAATAGTAAATTAAGATAATTTATGATAAATGTTAAATACAATAATTTTTGAGTCATTATTGTTGTAAGACTAAGGTAAGAACCATTAATTTTAACTAATAAGAACTAATTAATATATCGTTTCATAGGAATAAACAATATTTCTTGTCAAGGGAAAAATAATAAAATAATGAATGAAATAATGAGGGGTCACTCCTCCCCTCCACTATAAAAAATAACCATCACCCCTCTTCTACTTAGTCTTATATGCCTTCTGGTTTTTCAATATTTTGGAAAAACCCTCTTCTCTTGTCTCTCCCAACTTCCAATAAATCTTAGAATTTCTAACAGACCAAACCCTGTCACATAAAGTGGTTCCCAAGGAGAATTATTAATGTGGAAAATTCTCATCCTTTTTAATTTTATTTCATCACAAGTTCTTATCAAATACTATCATCTCCTCCTCTATCCAGTACAACATTAAAACACCAGTGTCTTATATTAATGTAATGATATCATTATAATGTAATATCCAATGTCAATCTCCTTACTCTCTCTATTTTATTTTTAAAAAGAAATCATCTTCCAGGTGGTTCTAATTTACAACCTTCTAGGACTGTGAACTTTCATAAAATTAATTATCCACCTAGGCTGGTGATGAAATATTTTTTATGGTGTAAATAGATTATAAATTATGTATTATATCTTGTTTATAGTTCTAAAACCGATTTATAAACATAATATTAAACAATAGAACATAACTAGTTCATTATGATCAAAAAATTGCAACAATTAAGCTAAATGATTATCATTAACATGTAATATAATGATTGATCAAAAATAAAAATAAAAATATGATATATATGACCATTTACACTTATATATTATCAATAATAACATTTAAGTCAAATTCTGCAGAATTAGACCCATTTTACATCAATATTATTACTTATAAACTAGTGAACTGATCATAAACAACACAAAAATGGAGGCTTCCGAATGATTAAATTAAACTCTATAACTAATAAATAAGGCCATAAATTAACTAAATAAAAAAATTATGAATCAAATGATTGCATAAATTATTCTTAATTAATTATTTAATAGATTTCATTTGATTATCCAGGATGTTATTTTAATGTTTATAACACATTCCAACAAAAGGTAAAGAGTATCTACCCGAACCTCCAATTTCATTGAGGTTTCATTGTTTTTTCTCATTAAATAAATGGAAACCTTAATTTTACTTATTTAATATTCATTAATTATGTTTTAATGATATATATATATATATATGTACCAATCATCATTATTGGTTATTTTATGGTGGGTTACATGTTTTAAAAATATCATTATCTAATTCTTCTGGATAAACAAGATCGATTCATCGAAACTCCATGAATTATTACATATTTTAAAGTGAACTATATAATCTATTTTAAGGAAACAATATCGGTCTAAAATAACTTATTTTATTAATAAAAAATAATATTTTTAAAAATATAGTGTTATTCAAAAATTATTTTAAAAGAACTCTTCTTTGAAAACTATTAGAGATTTTAAATGATGTATTACCATATGATTTTATAAGATTATTTACATCTATTTTGAAATTCTTATTGATTATTATATTTAATTTGGATTCAAATTTTAAGATATAATTTTCCATATTTTATTTAATGGTTTAATATTATTTTTACTGTGGATGTGTTATCTTGATACCATTCACCACATTCACTCTAGGGTACTAGGTAGGGGTCCCTGTAGTTTGTATTAGAATATGTTTAGTAGAAACATTTGAAAATAGATTTAGAAAAAATATATTAGGGAACATGTCCCTAATATAGAATTTGAGGATAAGAATAGAAGAATATCATAAAATTTTGGTAAGGAATACATTATGTGGGTTTTCCATGAAATAAAACCCTACACAGATACTACAATAGGGTGGGGTTCTGGCATTGATTTAACTATTAGTAAATAAAATGAAAAGGTGTTCCAGCCCTGACTTCGTGATACCTTGTGCATGACAATGGTCCTCACTACACAACTAGTTTGGCACTACCAGTTCAGTTTTTTTTTCCAATTATTCGCATTTTTTAAAAACAATTATGCCAGATTTGAAAGTAAAAATGTTACTGAATATACCATTTTTATGATAATGAGAATAAATACATATATATTTTAAATTCAAGTTATGTATTTTTCTCGTATTGAGATTATAAAATATTATTCATTACCTAATATAGTGTATCACATTATTTAGAAATGATACATAATGTGAGGAATAGAAACTACATGAATGCATGATTCCCTTGTAAGGATTTACCTCCAATGAAAGATAATTCTATTGATTCTGTAGGTATGGTTGTTTTTATTATGTTATAACTATTCTAAGTTAGTTGACTGAGGTTATGAACAATAACCATACCCTCATGGTGTATCTTGATCCACATCATAGATGAGAAATGGAAGAAATCCTTATGCAAGAATATCCTCCATCATTTAAGGGTGCTACAAACCCATTCATAGTAGATGTTTGGATATGTTCCTTAGAGAAGATATTTATTGATTTGAGAAGTAAGGAAATAGAGAAGGTTTTCATGGATTTCTATAGCCTATTAAGAAGTATGGATTAGTGGTGGCTATTAATTAACAACATGAAGGAGGAGGAGAAAATTAAAAATATACCATTGAGGGATATTAATGAAAGTTTCAATGAAAAGTTTTTTCCATATGAATAAAGGTAATATAGAATGAGAATTATTGATTATGAAACTAATAGTGTAGGAAAATGTTGAAAAGTATTAAACAATATTCATATGTTTAGCTAGAAATGTTGCAGACTATATAAGTAATCTAGGTATCAGGCTTAATCGATTCATAAATGGTTTAAAACCATTCATCTGAATGGAACTGGTCTCTCAGAATCTATCTTCATATGAAGATATGCTCTCATGTGATATTAAGATAAGAATAATTCACTAATGGTTATGAAATAAAATTAAAGAAATAGAAGTGGAGGGATACTGAACACAGTATAAATTTAAATAATGAAAAGGGGATTAAAGGAAGAGTTGATTTCCATCATGTGATAATTATGGGAAGAAACATTCTGACACTCTCTTAATGGGTATGAGTGTTTGTTACAAGTGTGGATAAAATGGCAACCTAGCCTATGATTATAAGGTAATGAAAGAATATACCAATGTTAAATGGTAAAAATTAAAAGATATGTGAAATTATGAAAATTATATTGATAGGAATCAACAAAAAATTCCCTAATGAAGGCCAATAGAGAAAGGCCAAGATTATGATGTCACAACTAATGAGGTTCGATATTCCTAATGATATTGGGGAAGGTACTTTAATTGTTTCCTCAAACATAGCCAATTATATATTTGATTTTGAATTATCTCATTTAATTATATCTTCCCATTTTACTATAACAATTATACATCTCCCTTTTGATTTAAAAAAGGGGTTGTAAACCAAAAAACATAAGGGACATATCATTGTAACAATGATGTGTCGATCTATCCCCTATATGAAAATTAAACATGGTTTAGTTATTATACATATCATCATACAAATGATAGACTTTGATATAATATTTGGTATGGAATGGATTCCAATTTTGATGCATAAACTATTATAAGAATAAAAAAGATACAATTTTTGAGAATTATAACTAATCACTTCTCATTAGAGGAATAAATCACCATCTGATTCTTATCTAAATCCTCCCCCACTGGCTCTAATGAATTAAATTATTTTGGAGGATGACAACAAAATATTTCTGGTTATGAAATAAATTATTCAAAATAAGGATGTACCTATTGTGCAATAATATATCGATGTATATTCGTAGGATTTACCTTCACCCCACTAGAATGGGATGTTGAGTTATATATTTATTTAATTCCATGATCAAGACCTATATCAGTGACTCATTATATAATTTAAAATGTGTAGTTTGTATATCTAAAGAAACAAAGAGAGTAATTGAGTGATAAAAGTTAATCCTCCCATGCATTTCTCTAGGGGGATCCAAAATTCAATTTTATAACAAGGAAGATGGATCCATGAAGTTGTGCATTGATTTAATTTAATTCATTGATATTAAATAAATAACAAGTATCCCCTAGTTCATATTAATTATTTACTAGATGAACATCCTAGAGATCAATAGTTTTTGAAGATCAACATTTGATCTTGTCACGATCAGACACGTGGGGCTCGTGTCGTGAGTACCCCAATCCCACCATCCATAGGATAAAGGATGGATACTAGAGCTGTAAAGGCTTATCCCTAAATGGGAAGGCAATTTCTGTTAACCTATACAGATACACAGTCTTATAATGTAAGAAAATCAACCACAAAGTAAAATGCTATAGTAAAAGTGTGCTGAATGTAAAGGGGTTGGAATACAAGCCCTAATGAATAGTACAAGTTAAAATGAAATGTAAAAATACAAATGAAAATTTAAAAATAAAACTGGGATCAACCACCGATGATCCTATATGAAGGGTAGGTAGAACTCATGATCAGTAATCCATGCACCACATAATGCCAAATGGTCCAACCCCATGTATCGTCATATCCTAGCCCCCTCAATGATCAATGTTGTCCATCATCTGCACAATAAAAAACATGGTGTGAGCATAGCCCATGAAGGGGTGAGTTTAATGATACTCAGTTGGGACCCCGAGACCCCCCATAGGTCTTTTAGAGTTCCATGAAATAAAAACCCACAAATAAAGACTTCAACTCAACTTAGGGATATGCACAGAAATATACCTAAGTAATCAAGATATAATCATCTCATACATGATGGAAGAATCTCAAAAAGGTAGAGCCAAGAAGTTAGAAAAACCACACTGGTAACATCGTGAAGATTGAAGTACCACACAGGTATCACCACGATGATAGATGTACCACGCAAGAAACACCACAAAGACTACACCACTAAGGTAGAATTACCCCACAGGTAACACCAAGAAGATAGAAGTAAAACACAGGTAACACCGCAAAGATTACACCACAATGATAGAAGTTACACAAAGGCAACACCACAAAGTCTACACCACAATTGTAGAAGTACCACACAGGTGACACCATGATGATAGAAACACCACATTGGTAACACCATGAAGATAACACCACAAATATAGATGAATCATCTCACATCAGGTATAACTTATTCATCAATGTTAAGATGATTAGTCATAATATAGATAATCTTATTCTATTAAAAAGCAATACTGCTGACCCACATAGGATTGATAGGTAACTATCCCTAGCTGACCCACAAAAGATCGTTATGCACTGACCCACATAGGATCACTAAGAACTAACCCAAATAGTATCTAATAGAAGCTGACCCACACAGTATTGATGGATGATGACAAACACATGAAGGATGTTCTTTTGTCACGTTATAGCCTACCACAGGATTCCTCGCACCCGGTGCACTCGAGTTATTTAGAATCTGCCCCTCGAGATATCAATCATACCTTGAAATCCATTATGATCCATAATTAAGTAACCCAATGTAAATCCATGTCATAATGGTTCCAACGCAATAGAAGGTGTGTCAATTAGATACCCGATCTGTGAGTTATATGCATTTTAGTTCCATGGTCCTAATTCGATTCGGGTTTGATACAACTCGGCCATACTCCAATTTTCTCCAAAACTCATGTGGAGTATAAAAAAAGGAATGTCTCGATACATGGATCCCAATGCAGTAAATGTTTTATCAAATAGTTATCTGGTTCCCAAGATATGGACATTTAAGTGTTTCTAGGTCCGGTTGGGCACGGGTCGAATGCGTCCTTGCTAGACTGACCCGACCCGATATGGTTCCGACCCGGTTGGACTTGACCCTGGCCATTGGGCCCGCTAGGTTGCGACATCATGGACAGCTGGGCCAAGGTCCAACCCGGCCCTCCAGGGGGACCCTAGCCTGCATGGGGTAACCCCGACCTGCAAGGGGGTGACCCAGAAGGGGGTGAAGACCGGCCCAGGCGCGTGGTCCACAGGGTAGGTGGCCTGGACGCGTGAGGCACGACCCATAGAAGGAACAACCCGCAGTCCACCCGGGCAGGAAAAGGGGGGGGGGTGTCCCCATTTGGAACCGAAGCGGCAGTGCTTAAGGGTGTTTCCTGGTCCCTACGGGACCCACTGCATTTTCCCTGCGCCGCGACGTCGGAGTCACATCTCCACCAGTGGCGCACTGGTCATGCCGTCGTCGGCTTCTACAGCCGGATGGTGTGTGAGACACCTCTTACAACTGACGAGACTGACGAATCGAGGTTGGTTCCTATGGAAGAGTGGGTGTGCCGCCTCCTTCCACGTGTGCGACCTGTGTGTCGGCTGCCACCTTCATCCCCTGTAACTTCGGCCACATCACATATGTGCATGGGAGGAGCATGATGGTGTACCGTACCTCCTTTATGGGTGGATATTGCTTTCCCCCTCCTTCATTTTTCGCATCAGGGATTCTCCTACCAGTATGAAATCCTAGAAAACAACGCACTGACATTCAACAAAACAGTGTCAGGACCGGGCCTTGTTCGTTTCTTCCACGACCTCCTTGATAGGTTGATAGAAAGAGGGTAGGAAGGAATCAAATAACTATTACAAAAATTAGGAATAAATCCTACCTCAATAATGATGGTGAAACACTCGCAGTTGATTACATTGGTTGGTGTTCGCCGTCCCCCGCAACTATCCCCCAACGACGTCACTCAATCACTGATCTTCGGTTCGGGGTTTCAGTGTTGCTTGTCACCGCTCACCATAACTGGCTCCTCCCTCCAAGTTTGGTTTCACAACACATTACTAGAACATCATTATTTGGAGAAGTCGTGCCAATATCACTCACCAAGATCCATATAAACAGGAGAGAGGGAGGGTAAGTAATGACGTTTGGAATTAATTGTATCCCATTAACTAAGAAACATCCTAATTCCCCAATGGTACTATTACATAAGATTTAAAGGTCAATCCATTTATTGGTTTGACATGTTGCTGGTCCCACATTGTCACTTTTCCACTGGAGGAAAAATAAAGCAAAAAAATAACAATGTTATTATGTTTATTACTTTAAAATGTACCAAAATCTAACTTCTTCTCTAGACCTACTATGGTCGAAGTGAAGCCTCACTTAAGCGAATATCAGCGTTGTAGATTCAACGGTGCCCTCAGATTATTAATCCATGCACCAGTCCAAATGTTAGAAAATGAAAGTTCTGCATTTACTGGATGTACCTAAAAATGATCATAAATTAATTTCGGGCACATCGGGCCTCAGAATCACACCCCATAAATTTTCGTAGACTTTTAGTAATCTCATATAATAAAAACATTACATGGAAAATTCAGGTCTTTAATGATCTGGATATCATCAGATGCGTGTGAGGAAGAAAGATATTCTAAATACAACATTTAGAACTATTTATGGTCATTACGAATTGCAGTAAATCCTTTTCCACTAAATAATTTACCCTATATTTTGAAAGATCAAATGAATATGGGTTTTGAGGAATATCATGATTAATTTTTTGTGATTTTTATTGATGATATCGTGGTATACTTACAATGAAATAAAGTCCATGATAATCACTAGCACATTGTTTACATTACTCTTAGAAGGAATGAGTTATGTGGTATGTTTAGAAAGTGTGAATTCTAACATCAAACATATTATTTTATTAGTGATATTGTATATAAGGATGGAATATTAGTCCATCCTATGACGAAAAAGGTAGCTTAGAATGGACTTCACAAACCAACATAACAGAGGTACATATATTTATTGGTTTATTATGTTTTTAATGACACTTCATCCAAAACATTCCCCAGTTACCTAACCTATTAACAAAGATTACTCAATAAGGGTTGATGTTTGTATGGAAAGAAGAATATGAATAATGTATATAAATTATTGATGTGGAGATTATTGAATGCTCCCATCTTAAATAAACTATCAGGAAATTGTGGAAATGTGATTTATAGGGATGCATCAATATTAGTCCCCAACCTTAAGACATTACTTAATCTTGAAATAAATCAATGATTAACATTGAGGATCTTTTCAGGTTTATAGTTTTTGAGAATTATTCCAAAACAATTACATTGAATCTTTAATATTACAAAGTATAAACTTCAACTCAATATCTATTTTTCATAAAATAAATACTCTTAAAAGAAAACAAGAATTCTTTTCCAGATATAAATCTTCTTGAAGCCTTCCTTTCTCTTACCCTGCCTTATACCCTGTGAATAACATATCAAAAACATGGGATGAGCATAAATTATTTTGACAGGGTTATAAAATAAATATAATAAAACATTAGTCCATTAAAACATAAAAAACATAAGATCTTCAACTTACCTCATTAAATCATTTTATTTATGAATAACACATAGAAATCATAAATCATAAATGTAACATGTGGCATCCATATCATACTTACATTGTAGCTTTCACAAATACATATATAGTTACATTTGGAATACCCATCCTACTATATAACATAAATCGCGTAGGATAAACATTATTGTATGCCTCTGCCATGTTATCCAATGCATTGGAGATCTATCTTATTCTCGCACCGCTATGTTTATCTTGGAACCACCCGTATGTGTAAACAGTTCCCACAAACCATAACATAACCATAACATGAACCGGAATACAATAATGATATCATTTCCACATTGCAATCAAAATATAAAATTTCAATATATTTTCATAATCAATCCAATCTCAAACCAATTTTTGATACTAAATATAAAATAATGCTTGCGATGGTAGAAAGATCGTTGTCAATGCATACGTGAAAAAGATAAATTTGTTTTGTTGTTTAGTAAAATTATTTTTAGAGAAAATATTCCCTTTGAATTAAATGAATATTAAAATTCTTTTATACATTGTATAAATGAATGTCGTGTACAAATCAATGTATGACTCAATGAATGGAGATTGAGATGAAGTCCCTTACCTCATGTTCGACTTGACAAGTTCATTATTTAATCTCCTGAATAATATAATAAGTCTAATTCCTACATTTTCAGATCCTTTTTAATGTTTATTATTTTATTTAACTTATTACATTTTTGTAAACATTACATAATCATTTATGTTAACAATGGTCATTTTGTCGATATTTGTTACATGAGTCAAAAATAAACATCTTATAATTACAAATTGTCCATTTTGTTAAAATTCCATTATCTCTAGAAATTTATTCAAGCTATAGATGTCATATATAAAATATATAACATGCAAATATATATATATATATATATATATGTTTTTATAATAGTCCATATCATTTGGATATATGAAAATGAAATGCACAGTTTATGGAGACGGTAATCCATACGTACGAATGAATGCTACTTTCATTTCTATTTCGTATTTAATGGAATGAAAACATAATGATACCTAGGTTTATAATAATTATAGTATAATATCATATATACATTCATTAACTCCATACATTATATGTTCCATGTATGGAATTAACAAGACATATCACTTTGAAGGAATGGTAGAATGCACATCCTCAAATAAAATTATCATATTTCCCCATTATGGAAACATTAGAAGTATGATATAAATTAAAAATACTGATGAATTGATGAAATATAAATAAATTATATATCACATATAAATACTATTCGATCATAATGTCCACCTTGAGACGTAGTATGATATAATTGAACAATCATCGTGTTGTGAGGCAGTAGTTCGCCATCCACAGAAACTGTATGTTCCAAATACATTATAGAGAGGTGTTTGTAAGTGTAGTTGGAATAATTCTCATAAGAACATCCTATAATATTTATGATACTAGTTTTGTAATATATAAATAGAATAAAGATATTTTATGGGGTTGTATAAGGAATATAAAATAAAAGAACTAGAGATAAGACATTACCCTTAAATCGTGTAACTCAATTTTGTTTGAACCAGAAGGGTTTATTAAATTTCCTTATTCCCAATTTAAGGATTCTAGGTGGAATAGAGTGATTTTGGGATATTATTTGAATAGAGATTGTTTGAGCCATGGTGCTTGAGAAGTGTGGGTAATGGATTTGAGTTGGTGTCCTTTTATAAGAGGAGGAGGGGCTCGTTAGGGATATTTGGAAGTATTTTTTCATTATAAAATTCTATTTGGCTTTAAAAGTTTTAGAACTCATTAAATTATAATATAAGATAAATATATGTTTAAATAATGCAATCAAATAATAATTGGATAGGTTTTAGATATTATTTAATCCTTATATTTTTTATTTAACCTTTTTTATTCTTAAAATTTTATCAAGAATTTAACACATTGAGAATCAAACTAGGTACCAAAACTAGAAAAATATCCAATTAAAGAGTAAAAGATAAAACTGTAGACATATTATAACCATTTGGATGAATCATATTTTTTTTGAAATTCATAATATTTTATAAAATATTTTCGATTTTAGAATACAAATTATGTCAATTTTCAAACAGTTCATACCATAACTTTTTTAAAAAATCACAACCACATGATTGATTAGAAAAAACTTCACTAATAAAAAGATAAAATGTAAATATCATCCATATAATTCATGGATGACATCAAAATAGCCAAATTAATTTTATTAAACTTTTTATAATATAATTTATTTGAATCCTTTATTAATGAAGCAATCATTGCATCATCGTTGTGTAATAATTAAATTCATTTATTAAAAATATAAAAATAAAAATAAAATACCTTGATTTAGGAAATACTTTTAGATATTAATGAAAATTTATAGTTGAAAATATCAGTTATATAACCCAATATAATTTTTTTAACTAAATGATATTTGTTTGTGTTACATTTTCCTTAACAGTAAATTAATTTTTATAAAAGCACATTTTCACTTAAATGTGGATACATGGGGTCCCATTATTGACCCAAGTATGCCCATGGTCAGACATGTATCGTCCTTTAGGATTATAACTTGTTTTAGAGTAATTTAATATTATTTTTACCCTTATTTACCAGATTATCCCGTAACCATGGTAAATAAATAATTTGTTGAAGTAAATATTCAAAATGTCTAAAAATAAAAGTTACATATTTACAAAAATTGGAGCTATTGATTCAAAATATGGAATCCATTTTCCCAAGTTCAAAACAAAAAAGTTGCATAAATTAATTTAAAATTAATTACCATTGTCAAAACGAAAAGAGCGTTTTTATGAAATAATTACTACCAAAAGATTGAAAAAATTTTATGTCTAATTAAATAGTAAAATTACATAAAATTTCCAAAAAAAATGGATTAAAAAGTAAAATTATAATCCAATTACACTTTAAACACAATAATAATTGCAATATAACTATAGAAATAAATTATATTAAAATACTATTTTGAAATGTAATGCAGTATTTTTCACAATTCATTAAAAATAATCAATATAATAAAAATACCAAAATTTCATCAAAAGTAAGTTTTGAGGTTCTCCTTCTAATGATGAATTTTATTTTTTTCATCTAATTAATATAAAATTGAAAAAAAAGTATAATTGAAAATGGTTCTCCCTCAAAAGGTGGTAAAATGTCCTTCTAAAGAATATAAGATTATTTATTGATTAAAATCAGATATATTATTATTTTAACCCTCTAAAATTTATAGGATAAATATAAAAAAATTTAACAAACATTTATAGAGATATATTAGATACTTATGTTCATTGTCACCCGTAAACCTGCAAGGCGTTAACTCCCATTTGAAATAATTATATTATATTATTATTTTTTCATTGTGACTTAACATTGTGTGCAACATAAGATTTCAGAAAAACCCATTGTTGCATGTTGGTATTCCATCATACATAGAATCATTTTTAAAGTAAATTTAATATTTAATTCACAAATATTAATAAAAATGAATCTTTCATATTTTTTATTCACCTGAGATGTTACAATCAAAGAAGTGATCTGGTTACATCTTTTTGAAGAATGATATAGTTATTTCCAATGCTTCAAGGTAGAAAAAAAATCATGAATAGACCTATAAAACTCTAGATCTTGACATATCAGCTATAATATTTTCTTTAATGACATGGAGACACTATATGTAAAGATAATGGTGTGAGAAATATACATATCACAAGAGTATGAAAAATATATTCTCAATAAAATAACTCAACATGAGGCAAAGTCGATTGATCGATATACACATGGATTGTGATTTTTAAATACACAGGAAACATGGGAATTCCAATGGGGTATCAAATAAATTGATCTGGAATGATCATCGTCTTCTGAACAAAATGATGATTGACAAGGACCCTATATACATGGATCTATCAAATATGAATATGAGTATTATCATGGAAGGTTAAACATCTTTAATTTTTTCAATAGTTTCCTAACCATATATATTGGAATGAATTAAATTTTATCAGTGTGATGATGAGAATCATAATAAGAAAATTAATGTTGTGAGTGATGGGATGTATCCACACATAATGTGTGAGGATGAGATTATGAAATTTGGAATGATGAAATGAGTTCCCTATATAACAATGATAAAAATGATGTTATTTGATGGTTCTCATAGCTCGAATTTCTCTACACTCTGGGTTCACTAAGAAATATAGAGATCTGAAGACTCATTTTTGGTGGGATAATATAAAGTAAGAAATTGCTGATTTTGTATCAAGATGTTTAGGATTTCAATAAGAGAATGTTTAATGACAAAAACATAGATGATTATTTCAACCTATTTCTATTCCTGTGTGGAAATGGGATGACATCACCATGTATTTTATCACTGGTTTACACAATAATCTAGGAAATAATGATACAATATGGGTGATTATTGATAGGCTTTCAAAATATGCACATTTCATTACTATAAATAATGTATTTAAACTAGAGTTCCTTGCACCATTCAATATTAATGACGTTTTAAGACTTCTGGGATCTCCACCATTAATTGTGTATGATTGTGACTCAATATTTATATCAAAATTTTGGAAAATTATTCTGATTTCTTTGGATACTACGATTTATATGAGTACTATTTATCACCCTCAAACAGATGGGAAGTCAGAAACCATGATCTGAACTTTAGAAGGCATGTTGATATTGTGATCACATGATTTTCAACATACATGGGTCATTATATACCTTTTTATTTTTAATTCCAATAGTATAATCCATTCATGTATTCAAATGGAACATTACGTAGAATTGTATGGAAATATAATTTGTAAACGAATATATTTGGATGATTTTGGTTAAAGAAATCATGTAGAACCAGTGCTTGTGGAGGAAAATAGTACCATGGTAAATACTATTCAAACCCATATCAAAGCAGCTCAATACAGGAAAATACCTATGACTATAATAAAAGGATTTTTTTTGGAATTTCATGTGATAGATCAAATTTTTCTTTAATGTATTTAGATGGAAGGGTGTTACAATATTTGGGAATAAATGGAAATTGAGGCCCAGGTATGTTGGTCATTTTGAAATTTTTTTTAGAGTTGGATCTGTGGATTATCATTTGGTGATGCCTTTGAGAATTATTAATGTAAAAACTTTGTTCCACATCACATTGTTATGAAAATACAAGATAGACCCATCATATGACCTCACTTTAAGAATAATAGATGTGGAACCTGATTTATCTTATTATTATAAGCCCATCCAAATTTTGGTAGGTAAATAATAATTGTGGATGAATCAAATTACTCAGAAAGTGAAGTTACTTTGGAAAAATCATCATGTTGAAGAGGCGATGTGGGAGCTTAGGGAACTTATGATGAAGAACTACCCAAATTTTTATATGAGGTAACATTAATGTAAATTAAAGGATCAAATTGTTAAATTATAAGAGAATGTAACAACACAAGGATTTATAATGAAGTTTAATATATAAAGAAATGCATGAAACAATGAGTTTCTTTTAATTTTTTTTATCTATAGCATAAAATTATAATCTATCCTGTAAACATAATTTTTCAACTTATAGGTATTCAATTTTGAAAAACGGATATAATTGGTTATGATCAGTAAGATATTTTGTGTCTGATAGGATCAAATTAATTTTTGGTGAATAGTAAAAGGAACATGTTGAATAGTAATGTTAACCTTATGAATAGTAACATCACCCATGGAATTATAAATAAAATTTAAATAGCTTATAATGTAATGTATGTTATTCTGGTATCAGCAAGTGAACACTTTTGAAATTTATACTCTATTGCTGGTATAAATTTAATAAAAATTATATAATTAATAATTAATTTTTAAATTTACTTAATTTTCATTAAATGTATTCATAAATAAATATTTTTATGTCCTATAGATATATGATAATTTAATTAATCCTCACTAAATTTTTTAGGGTGTTTTAAAATCATTTATAATTTTAAAATTTTTATTTTTAATGTACAAAATGATTTTAATTAAAAATTAAATTTCTCATATTAATTTAATTATTTTTCTTAAAATGGATTTCTTTATTGAATTATACGCATCAAAAAATTGATAGGGTAAATTTTTTATATTTTTCAAATGTAAATGAATTTTTAATGAATTGTAAAATACTATATTTTATGATAAATGTTAAATAGAAGAAATTTTGATTCATTATTCATGTAAGGATGAGTTAATAACAATTAGTTTGCAATTATATGAAATTATAACCATATTGTTTCACTATAATAAATATTATTTCTTGTCTTTATAGAAATAATAAAATGATGAATAATATAATGATAAATCACCCCTCGCCTACACTATAAAAACCATCCACACATCCCTCCTCTCCACAATCCAATATGACTTGAATCATGTAATAGTTCTTCCAAAATAATATTGCGAATTATCTCCCCACATCCAGGAGCTCTTCGTATTTCGAATAGACCAAATCCTCTTCCCTTAATGTAGTTCTCACGGAGGATGATTTGAGAGCTACATCCACTTCCTTTTCCTTTTAATTTCATTTCAATTTACATTCTTTTCTTTTCCTTTCATAAGGTCCTATATAAAAAATTCTCAAGAATAATATATTTTCATCTATATAATATAATTATATCATGTTAATGGAAGATCCATCATCAATTTATTTACTCTCTCTATCTATATCTCTCTTCTTTCAAAATTGAAATCAGTTTATGGATGGTGCCGATTTACAAACTTTATGGAATAAGAACATTCTTTCTCCAATTTATATTTAGTGGTTGGCCAACAATTTTTTTGTATGATATATATTATAAAATTTTTATTATATATTTTTTTATGGTTTTGGAACCACATTATGTACATGATATTAACTAATAGAACAAAACTAGTTCATTATGACCGAAAAAACTGCTAAAATTAAGTAAAATGATTACCATTACAATGTTATATAATGATTAATCCAAACCCCATATAATAATATTATATATAAAAAAATTTAATGTTATGTACTCTCTTTAATAAAACATAATTATAACTATAAATAATTATAACTATTTTTAAGGAACTCCAATAATTATAAACTAGTGAACCGATCATGAAAAACAGGAAAATGAATTCTCCCAAATAATGAAATTTAACTCTAAAACTCATCAATAATGCCATAAATGACGTTCATAAACCTATTTTTAATGAAATAATTATTGAAAAGATTTTAATTAATGATTAAATTGATTTAATTTGATTATCCATGACACTAAGGTCATGTAGAGAACACGTTCAGACATAATTTAAGGATATTCAACCCGAACATCC
The DNA here is from genome assembly GCA_963277665.1 of Viscum album. Taxonomy (NCBI): domain Eukaryota; kingdom Viridiplantae; phylum Streptophyta; class Magnoliopsida; order Santalales; family Viscaceae; genus Viscum; species Viscum album. Next base: position 735,366,647 of record OY728155.1, read on the forward strand.
AATTTATTCTAGGTTAGTAGTTTTTTTATATTTACCCCAATGAAATTCATCATTATTTTTATGATATAATCATAAATTATGTTTTAATGATTTATAAATATTTACCAATCATATTTTATCTTTATTTTATGGTTAGTTATATGTTTTAAATGGATGTTTCTAAAATGCTTCACCATAAAGAAGCCTAATACAAGAGATCTTCTCGAATCATACCTATATTCATGAGAATATTATAATATATTTTAATTCTCAATTTTTTTTATAAAATAAATTATTTAATTAGAAAAAAACTATATATTTTCACATATAATTTTATACATATATTTCTTTAAAAAAATTCTCTTCAATGTAATAGAGTATTTGTCTCTAGTACTTGATGATAAATTTTTTGCATTTATTCTTTATATTTAAACACTCTTTTATATTATTTTTTTTGTTTGGATTATTAATTTAAAATATCATCTATTTTTTTATTGAATGGTGTATGATTAGTTTGGCAATATATGTACTATCTTGATATTATTCCACATATTAATCATAATTGTTAGTGTTCATGTTTACAGATTGTCTAAAATTATTAAATTTCAAACATTATTTTCAAAATGAATTTATATGTTAATTATGTTTATCCGCATTCATATGAGTAATTCAATGCACTTAATATATGATGGGTTTGGACCACTATCTCCTCTCATGCATCGGTAGGTATCACAAGATAAACTATCTTGGGTTTTACCCCATTTGTATCTTGTCATGGCTGAGGCCATGAAGATATGGTTATGAAGTCAGATATTGTGCATTACCTAATTATGAAATTAGTAATTCATAGTGCATATGATTATTTTACTTGTAGAAAATATGTGGTTATTCTTTAATATTTAATTATTTATTCTAATTCCATTCCTTTCAAATTATTATCATGATTTTTTAATGGAACATGTACAATAGTTATTCATCATTATTTATTATTTATAATTCCACAAGATTACTTACCCATAATATGCATTTTAGATCACCCCATTACTATTTTTATTTTCCACATGATTCAACGATGATTTTTATGAGTGACATTCAAATATAATAAATAAGGATATGAATTTTTTAAAGTGATTTTATATGTTGTGTTTCATTTCATGTTGTAATGTTGAATTATGTATGTATCAGGTTTTAAATTACTACTAAACTATTCATTATTTTACTATATAACATACTTTTTATATGCTAATATATTTATATAAGGCTCCAGATTTGGGAATCTATGATTGAGGTCCTAAAATTTGAGACTCCCCAATAGCCTCTTAAAGGCCAGCATCTATTGAAACATTTTAAAATTAATCACTTCTCTAATAGAACCAGTAAGGCCATCTATAATCAAGGATTAATGATATTCTCAAAACATATCACATTTAAAAGAATAGTATATCTTTTTTAGTCTAAATTTTATCTCATAATGGATTGGTATTAATAAATTTCCTCTTCTCGATTTTACAAATCATTCCCCATTTAAATTAGAGGATAAGAATGAGAAAACATCCATATTATTTTCCTGATATTTGTACTATTTTATATAATACTTTCCCCTGGTGCATTATGGTTTCTATTTATCAATGAAACAAGATGATTTCCTTGGAATAGTTCTAGAAGAGTATCATTAGAACTTAGTTTGATCCTATAAATGGGTATCCAAATTTTTTAAATCATAGGATTGAAATATATTAACCATAAAAATTTACAAAAGGTTGTATTTTAAATGAACACCCCAAATTTAATTATACCAATCACTCTTGATAATTTCATTTATAATTTCATTTAAAATATAGACAATTTGTGTGGGACTCAGTTTCAGTTCATATGATAATTTAGAGTGTTAAATATTAATATGGTAATGAATAATGTGCATAAATTTTGTAATGAAAATCATTCCACATGGAAATTATGGATCTATGTAGACTACATTAAATTCCATGAGAAAACCATATAATTTAAATTTATATTATAGTTATGTAGTTGTTATAAATTTTGATCTCTATTTCATAGTGTTTCATCTATGAAATAGAAAAAAAAATTATAAATTCATATTGGTAGAACATGAAATAAAATCTAACCATAATGGAATCTTGATACACATATTGAACATTGATCAAAATCCGAAATCCAATTTCTAAGTATTTATTCTCACTCCCTAACCAATTATCCCACATTTAAACATTATAGATGATTTGAACCATCATATATGGAATTGGAACAGAAAAATTATATTGGTGGGAGAATTTCATAAATAAAATGGGATCCCTTTAATGAAATTCATTACCCATTCAGACACGAGAATTTTTTTTAGGGATTTTAGGTTTCTCAATAATAGAAGAAACACATAGATAAGGATGAAAAACAAATTAAAAAATCATCTAAATTAAAATTATTTATTAATTGATAAAATAAACTCAACAAAATAATAATTTTTTTTATTTTCTTAGAAAAATAATACTCTTCAAAAAGATTTTTTTTCCATTCTTCCCCATAGAAATGAATTTATTTTGTGAAAAGTGGTGGTGGATTATAGTCTCATGATAAAAAAATTTATTTGTGGCATGAGGCATTGGTCTCATTCTTAATGTGCAAAATTATATATGTTGTAAGATAGACCATTCATGGAACGTGTTCTTCCCAAAACTCTAATAAATACTAGAACTTATATAATGATAGGGGTTTAAATATTGTATATAATAATATAAAGAGATAGAAACATTGAGAGAGTGGTCTTGATATTTTCAATCCAATAACCTCAATGCATAATGTTGGAAATACTTTCAATACAAAACAAGATAAAAATTCCCACAATATAAGTAATATAAAAATGTCCTTATCACATCAGAGATACCATGGTAAAGAGTTTCCTATTATTTTCTTACATAAATGAATATACTAACATTCATAAATCATAACCATTTTTTGTATTTATCCTTTCTTTCAGAACACCTCCTATGATTCACCCATTTCACATAACAAGACCAAAATTTAATTTTGGATAACCATATGGTTAATACGTCACCAATAATAATAATATAACACCATTTATTGTTTGGATTCATCATTGTTACTTTACAATATATTTAGATGGTTCATATTTATTTATGCCAACTCCCAAGGAATGGTCAAATATGACCTCCTCTTAGGCCATAATAACTGTAAAATCAAGTTTTTTGAGAATTTTCATGTCTATCGATCAATATCGCATTCTATTATTAAAATATGTTACCCAATAGATCTATTTAATTTGAATGTTATTTGGAGTGTTTGAAATTATTTATTCACCATGTTATAAGGATCATAATCTTGGAGGTGTTGGAGGAAACATTTCAGATTCAAGGAGTGACAACCAACTCATTCATATTGATATAAATATTAATTGAAATGGGAAATGTCTACCTATAAATTTATTAAATTATAGATGTCAATCAACAATAATCAATATTGGTTCTTATAGGAATAATATTCATTAATAGGAATCAAAATCTGAGTAAGACCATTATTCCTTTCCGAATTCCCACTATACTACATCCCTCATATATCAACAGGAGAGGAGAAAATTCCTACATGGGAATAAATTTTCGATAAATACCATAGGAATTTCTTCCAAATGTCATACTACTCTGATCATCGACATTACCTGCCTAATTAACCAACAGATGTGGGAGGTACCTCAAATATAGGATTCTAATTCAATTGTTGGTCATACTTGAATGTGATTTTGTGATACGGTTAATATGTTATTATCTATTATTTATCATAATGCGAGTTAATTACCAGTTATTAAAGAAAATTTATGATCACGTTAGTAGAATAATATAATTATATCTATATTTGGACCCCTCATTGTTTGTGATCCCTAATAGAATAAATACATGATACTTGATTTCCATTCTGACTGGATATATAATATAGTTGTCTGAGGTTCAAACCCAACATATTCAACCCGTTATCATATTTATTATCCCATATTCATATTATGATTGTGACTTCACCTAAGGGGGATAAATTTACTCTTGGTAATTTAATATCATCATCATTGGAATATGTTTATAGTGACACACATATTTTTAGAGAATATCATCAATTAGTCTATCATATACCATTACTTGTAACATTTATCCTAAAAAATTTTATTTAATGACATGAAACCTCTTGTTATTTTCTTTATCACATGATATTAATATATTTTATGTGTGTTGTTATGTAGTACTAGAAAACATGGATTAAGATTCAATTCATGAGGATGCCTTATAAACTCAATTAAGGGTATGATCCCAACATAGAAAAAACTACCCCTGAGAGGATGATAAGTTATTGAGTGGCCGGGTATGTGGATTTAAAACATAGATATTTAATATTCAGGAATCATAAAATCAAAACACAACAACCTGGAGAACCTCATATACATAAATATGGTACCATTGATTGGAACCACTGATATGTCCAAGTGGAATCTATGATGGTTAACTTCTAATACTTAAATATAGTAACGCTTACACGGAATATCTGGAGCATGTATATTTTTAAATCCTCATATATTTATATCTTATTTCAAACATTAAGAGAAAGGGGTCTCATATTTGAATTTCATAAATATTTATAAACATGACATAAATCTATAATATAGTCCCTTGGTAAACATTAATTTCCCCACAAATGGGTGAGATAATCTCATCCTCCCATCTAATCTACTATTATGATACATTAAGTGACATTAAAAAAATACCATGTTACCTTCAACCTTTGTAAAATATTTTTATAACCCATCATATATTTGAAAATAAATTTGTTTTATAGATATATGAAAAAAAACCCATTGGAAATTTAATTAAGAGTGTTAGTAAATCATCATATTTTAATTTCAACCACATCTATTGGAGATAAAACATAGTATCACTTCCACCTTAATAAATTATACATAAATTATTCCACTATAATTATAATTTATCCATACAGGATTTAAAAAAAAGAGTGTTTAATTTATAATGTATGTTTTTCCATGTTAAAAGAAGATCATAGAAACAATAATATTTTGAAAATATTGTCCTTATGGTCTATTAACTTTTATATAATATGAAACAACGTTTTTACGTAAGATATTTCAAATAATATAAATCATTTTTAATCTAATTTTTCTATACTCCCATAGAACACATAATAAATGATTCATGCGAAAATTGCATGTTTTGATTTTGAATTGATTCAACTCAATTCATGATTAATTTTATTTTTTTCATTCATTTTTATAAAATTCCTCTATAAGGACATTATTAATTCTTACATGGATAAGGGTAATCTAATAATAATTATTACATTTTTAGTAAAAAAATTCAAGATTGAATTGTACATTAAATATTTGAATGAATGGAATTTTTAATTAATATTTTCATAAAACTCTCCCTTTAATTGTGAGTTCTTTAATTACATCACCAATAGTTATCTATTCATCTAGTATAATTTATGACTCTAATTGTTGAGAAGACTCCATAATGGAATTTTTTATAGATTCACCATTTGGATAGAATCATAACATTAGATACTCTTCGAGATATCAAAAAAATTATTGTTAATAATGTTAAATTAACAAATATAATTTGATTTCTTATACAACTTCATCATGAATGGTTTTTTTATATATTCTAATTGAAACAGAATTTGAAAATTTATACAATGACATTGTCCTAATTTTGATTCAAAATAGTTTTTGTACTTAATTAATTTCATTAGTAGTATATTTCATTACACAAATATACATCAATTACCTTAATAATTATCATATAAATACATCATAAATTATAAAAGAATATGATTGAACCTCATTTTTCATTATTTTAAATATATTTATTAATAATTATTTTCTAAATCACTTTAAACATTTCATTTCTACACATTTTAGAGATGGAATCTTCATTATTTTGTATCCATTTTCATATAATTTTTTTCATTGAATGAAATTGTAAATTTATTTTCACATTATGTGAGATATTTATTATTACATGATCAATATTGGAATAAAAATTTCTTACTATTTATTCAATGTTATTCATGGAAATATTTTTGTCATGAGAAAAGGATACACAATTAATTAAATTGTGATAAACCGGCCTGTAGGTTCCACATATCTTGTAATGAGAATTTATGTTATCCAATATTGATAAAAACTCATAAAATTTGATTTATTCGTTATGATTAATATTATAATTCCAATTATATTTCACATTTTTTTAGGATTATAATTTTCTGATTCTTCCAAATTGAAAGGCTGTATTTCTAGACATAACATTGGAATATGCTAAACAATTTTATATTCCATCTTCTCTAACTATTATTTTATTTTATCCTTGGTAATTTTTTTTCATTATGTACACTAATTTTCCATTTAAATAACAAATTCATTTACAAATGAAAATTTTCCATAATGTGTCTTCTTTCTCTATAATATAAACAATTCCTCTCATTTAGTGCTACATTGAAATATGACATCATAGGATTGTTATTAATTTAACTATTTTTATTCCTCTTATTACCCAAGGATAACTCACCAACCAACAGTACGAACATATTTTGAGTCATATTATAAAAAATATGATTATTTCCCAAGAAAAGATTGTATCCATTCATCAGTTTATATGATATTTTATACTTACTTATTGTGGATCCTAGTTTGAATGATTCATACTTCAAATCAACTTAATATTGACCATTATTATTGAAAATAACATATAATTTTTTGATTAATCCAAATCAATATTTTGTATATATTTTTTATTAATAGAAAATAGATATTTAACCTTCTTATGTCTCTTTCCCATCTTTTTTGTTACCCTTTTTCCACATGCTAATGTATTATGCCAACATTCTATAGCTAAATTCCTGAATTTATTACTAAATAGAAATAATCAATAAGGATTCCATTATTTTTATAAATTTCCTAACATCTATACTTTATAGAAATGATAAGTTGGTGTGTTTCTTCAGTAGTTGTTAGTTGGGATTTATAATGGGAACTACCTCTCAGAAAACTTATTTCATCCATACTAAAAATGATATTGAAAATTCTATCAGTTTTCATTATATACATTAGTATTTATTTTATTTTTATGTCACCACTATGTAAATAAATAGATTTATTATATTTAACATTTTTTGATATGGATGACTTTTTTCCTTTTTTGATACATTATACAGCTTGTAAGATTGCCTCATAATACTCTCAGGAGGATATAGAGGTTATAAAGCATATGAATATTCTATATCGATTTCAGAAAAAGAGTATTTTCCTTCAAATTTTTTAAGATATTAATATTTTATTTATAAATTCACTAATTTAATTGGATGGTCTATGATTTTCATATTAACTATTCCATTATAATCATTAACTGTTATATTTTACCATTAAAATTCCTCGCAAATTGTTTATCATAATCAACATACATTTTTTTTGTAGATATTTAAGTTCATTAATAATTTCGGATTGAGTTAATAGATGATAATATTTAATCAGAAATATTTAATTTTAATGAATGGGTATTCTACATGAACCTTTTATTGGAATCATCCCTTTGTGTAAATATAGGTTACCACTCAATTTCAAAACTATTGCATCATTCATCAAGTGAAAAAATTATTTTAACTTGTGAATACAATAGATTTAGAGAGATTATGGTAAAATTTTGTAACACATTGTGAATTTTTAAATTATTATTTTTCAAATTAATTTAACTATTTTGATATTTCTTGTTTAACATAATAGTGAAAATAGTATATTTTATATTAAATAACTATGTTTCACTAGCACTATACAAAACTCCATGTTAATCATGCACTATAGACAACATTAATTTATGTTTTCTCTACACCAAACACTAAGTTTCATATTTCTTACACACAACAATTACTTTCCTCGATGGCTTTCATAACATGCATGACTGAGTTTTAACAAGCAATAATGTAAAATTAAGATATTTTTCTTTAATATATTAATATATAATGTATTAATCAAATTCTATGTTATAAATAGTATTTATTAATGTAAGAAAATATATATATTTCAAAAATATAAGATAAATTCAGAGGTTGTCAGTTTATTATAAATGAATGAAAAAACTGCTGGAATATAAAGAAAAATATTATTATTTTAATGAACACTAATCTGATTTTCCCTAAAAAATTACATTAATTACAATATTTGGGTGAAATTAATGTAATATATATTTTATGTTCTAAAAAAATATTTTTGGTGTTCAGCTAATACTTTGGATAGACATATGATAAGAGAAAACCTAGGTTTGTGAATAAAGACAATTTTTTTATTAAAGTAGTTTTAACACCATTTAATGGTGAAAAAATTTTAAATCCTATTTTTTTGAAATTTATATATTTGATATGTCTAAATGAACATATCTTTATTTCTGAGACATAAATATTCCAATAGTATAATTTTTCTTGTAAATTTATTTTAGGTTTTATTTATTAATATGTATTTAAAAATACAGGATTTAATTTCAAAACTAATTTTCCATATTATTTGATTATGAGGTTAAAATATATTGAAATTCTGTTTAACTGTATTCATAGATTACATTATTATTAATTAGTATAATTAAATTTTTTGGAACCAATTTCACAGTGAAATTAAAACTATTTATCGTTTATACATTGAAACACTATATTGTTTACCAGACTTGGGATTAATTATAAATTCATTTATTCCACTTATGTCATTATAATTTGGAAAATAATATTTAATATTTTAAAAATGAATAATTTATAATTTATAATAATTTATGAATAGTTATTTACCTAAAATATTTCGGAAGGTAATTATCATTAATGACATCGATTAAAGAAAAATTAAGCTTAACTATGAACAAAATGTAATGACCCAAAATTTAATTAATTAAAATTAATCTTCCTATAATTAAGATTATTATTATATAACATGGTTATATAAAACATTTTAAATTCCTTAGATTTATGTTTTTGGATTTTAAAAAACCATTATGTATTGTTACCATTGATAATATATGTGTGAAACAGTTAACACATGATTAGAATAAATATAGGGCTTTAACAAATCCAATTCATTCAAAAAAAGGAACATGTGGCCTCATCTAGTCGAATTGCTCCATAAAATCCCATTTTTCAGAGCCCTTAAAGTAGGTTTCATCACTTGGCATTACTCTTTACCAAGCCCAAACTGATCCTGAACATGTTAAGCTTGAACGGAATCGCCTAAGGGAGAAGTGAAAGTTAATAGGCATTACCATCCGAGCGATGTTATCCAAAACACCCCATGTGTCTTTCACCATCACACACCATACCCTTAGAGATTATCCGAGTGCTATAAGGGGTTATGTAACAAGACCATATCTTATGTGTTTATATTTTGTATAAGGAATATAAATTCATTTTAAAATTGTGACTTTGTAAATGTGTTTTAAAGAACATTCAATATTTTTAAGTAATATTAAATTATGAAATATAATTTTATGAACTAATGAATTTGTGAAACTAATAATATTTTAATAAAATATTATTATTGAATTACTTTTTATTAAATATTAATTATCATTCAATTTTTATACAATTGTAATTTCTATTAAGGTTTGAAATATAATTTGGTAAAAAACCGATGTTTTTTTTTGGAAATTTCAGTATTATTTTAAATGTTTTTACTAATTTAATATGATTTTTATGGATCCAGATCACATTTATTCTTTATATATACTTTTTATAGAGCTTATCAATCCCTTGAAACGTCATATGAATATAAAATTGGGCAAAACCCAGAATTTCCCCCAAAAAAATATACCCTAAAACTATGGACCAAATAGAAGAAGTCTATCTAGGTTTTTTAATAAACCAATTAATAGTAAAAAAAATAAGTATAATCATTATATAATTCTGATATTACACAAATCAGTAATATCTCAATATAATTATATAGTTTTCTTACACCACAATTTTGAAATAGTTGTTATATGTTTTATTGATTCTTTAATGGAGGGATAAATAAAAAACCAATTTCACAATCAATAGTGAAAACCATATCTTGTATAGAGGTAAATGTGAGGGAATTTGAGAGATATACATGTAAAATAAATCCTCCATTCAACTAGTTTTAATAATTTTATAGGGAGATAATATTGGATGAAATCCATATTATAATATTTTCATCCAACTCTATCTGTTCAATGTTGGGTTACATACATAATAACTCAATAAAAAATTTCATGTTGTTAATAAATAATCTTTCAAAAATTATTCTAAAAAACAATTAATTCTCCCATGTGTATCCTAATTCTAAATACACTGCCATAAATAAGAAATGCTTATTAATGTGTTACGTGATTAATTTACTAATAAACCCTCATTCCCATTTGTATAAGAAAAATTTATATTCTAATTCAATATTTTCAACACTAACATGTATAAATAATCACTAAATATATCCATAATTTTAAAAAGAAAGCACTAGTAGTTATTTTATTAATTTATACTCTAAAAAACAATTTAATTTTTATAGAAACCATATTTATACTAGATCAGAAAAATATTTCCACAATTTTTTTTTCTGAAATTAAATAAAATAAAAATAAAAAATCTGATGTGTTCCAATATACATAAATTTAAAATTTCCTATCCAAAAAAAATTAAATAATAATTGACAATAATAGTACTTAACTAATAATTTCACTGAATATATTAATTAATCAATCATAGATTCAAATATTTTAAATTTATTTCTATTAAATAGTATGATAATAGATAAATCATTATAAATAAAAAATACAAAATTTGATTATATGAAATTTCATATATTAAAATATAAATTTTATAAAAAAATAATTATTAATACGAAATTCTAATTTGAATTTCTTATTAAAACTATATTATATGAACAGAACATCCTTAAAAGTGAATAAATTCATTTGACTTAGTGGTATCACCCATATAAATTTACATATTTATATGAATAAGTATTACCTAAATATATACATAAAGATATTGAATTTTTTAAGATTGACGGGTCAATTTTATTAAATAGACATGGAATTTAATAATATAAAAAAACAATAGTTCCATCTATATTATATCACACGTTAGAAATATATTTATATAACTCAATTGGGGTGATCAGTTTATAAATTCCAAATATGGCATATAACTCAATAAAAAATTAACAATATACCATCATAGACATATATATCATTGAAATTGAATTAATATTATTTTTAATATTTAATGGAATAAATTTTTCAGTATTAATAGTTATGGGAGGGATTTTAAACTATGTTCCAAACTATTAGAATTTCACTACACAAAAATTCAACTTGTATTATTAGGGATCATGATGTGTGGAGACAAGTTCCAAATTTTGTTATAAGTCCTCAGAAATTATAGATAGTATTTATTAAGTTGAAAATATGTTTTCGAGGATAGAAATAGGGTTTTTGAGACTATTACCTAAAATTTATAATATAAGGATCATTTTGAATATTCAAAAAAATTATATGGTCCATAATTATAATGGAAATTTTAAAATCCTCTATTCATAATACAGATAACCAAGAGCATATCCAATAATATATAACATCAAATTAAATCAATCTAATTGATATATAAAATATAAAATAGAATCATTGAAAAAGTGTATAAAAACATGTATCATGATAAACAATTGTATTTATGAAATAATAATAAAACCAACAAAAGTTATTACAATGATCTATGGAAATGTTCACAACTCTATCTTTTTTTTAAATCTTCCTCAACTAATGCAATTCCAAATTAGTGATTTTTATATATCAATATGATTGAACATATCTTTGAAATAAAAAATCATTTTTACCAAAATAACATGTAACTCATTCCATTTAAACATATAGTGGGAACATCTAATGACCTAGTATGATTATTCAACTCACATGGATATAAAACCATTAAATTATCATGTTGACGTTCATTGAAATTATGGGACAAAGAAAATATTAATTACATTTAATTGAGTCAGAAAATAAAATTACACTTATATTCTCATAAATTTCATGAATGTATTCAATCAAGACTATAGGATAAATGAATTAAATAGATACATGAAAAAAATATCCAATTGATTCTCACTACTACCATCATTTAATTAAAATAAATAATTATAATATAAGAAGTTATAACATAAATCCACTCTCATATTAATAATTTGAATCAAAATGATATCTTTAATAATTTTTAATGGAAACTCATTATATTACAACTAGACCAATATGTCATCATATAGCCTGTAAATAACAAAAACAAATAAATATCATATGAAAAAATGATTATATAAAGAATAATGATAATTGAGATGAAAATCGGAATCCATCATCATTAATTAACATAAAATAATAAAAACCAAAAAAACATATAATCCTATGGGGACTATAGAAATAAATTCAAGAAAACAAATTTATTTATTAACTTAGTGATAATAATAAAAAATAGGCCCCATTAAAATTAAATTGTAAACCCATTACTAAATCACTACCCAATCTCACATTATTAGTACGCATTATAGTTATCTACTACTTTTACAATTGAATAAATGTGGCCAATCCACCATATAAAATGTTATTGAAGGAGTAAGATCATACGAGAAAATGAAATAACTATCCACTTTCAAAAAAATCACTTGAAAAAAAAATTCAATATCACAATTAAAATATGTTTCTTTCATGACCACGTTTTTACCATAGTTTAATCATTCGATGGATGTCAGTTAACTCCTTTATATTTAGATATAATTATACATTTAATTTTCAACCACATTCCCATATAGAGTCTCCTCAGGCTTATCTCTATGTGTATATTACCACATCTAAGTGTACAAAAAAGACATTCATAACCATAATTTGTAAATGTAATCATCATATATGTACTCACCATAATTGTACAAATGCTATATTACAAGTAGAAAATAAAGAATTATAGTAGATCCATCTTTTAAGTCTTATAAATAATTCTATGGTGTTAACACACAACACCGTTCAATAATAGAATAATGGAAATGATTATCACCTATATATAATAATTTCATCAAAATACTCATATCTAGTGGAAAAATCAAGGAGGTATCGAATTATATTTGAAAAATAAATAAAATAAAAATCCATTAATCATTTAAAAAAAATTACACGAATTATAAAAATTAAACTGATAAAGAGACTACATAAAATGATTTCATCCTTTGAAACAAATAAAAACATCAATGAAATAGTTGTTGACATCTTATAATAATTTTTAATAAAATAGGAAATCCTTCAACTAATAAATAAGTATTAATAATGAATATAAATTTATTGAATACCCCATGTATATTAGTTTAAAAAATAATATATCACACCTTCATAGTTTCAAAAAACCCCAATAAAAACTACATAAATTTATGTTAATAATTGATACATATGCTCACCACATTTCTCAATCGGTATCTCAAATATCATAGTGATCTACATGAATAATAATGTTATAATGTACGTAAAACCCCACTCACCAACCAGTAACCCAAGGAATATTCACCTGTGTGGTTGGATGTTTTTGAAGAAAAAATTATTAGGAGAAATATACATCGTGAGCATAATCCGTGAATCTCGAAAATTCCTTAATTTTTGTAAAAAGCTGTTATATTGAATATGAGGAATAAATTATAGAATCACATTTAAAATATTTTTTTTCATTCTGAATAAATTATAATTAATATTCATATATTAAAAATTAATTAAAACATATATCATAGTTCTATTAATAACACTAGTTACATAGATTAAAGCTTCAACAAAACATATAGAGAAACAAAAACATATTTTTTGAAATCAACATTAAAAATAAAATTTAAAAAGTAAAATTAATCTGTTTATATTCCTTTTGAAAAAATAATTTTATATTTTTATATTTTTAAAGTGGAAATTAATTTTGTTTAAATATATATATAATTTTAACATATAAAATCAATAATGAATTCATCAAAAAAGAATTTCATTTTCCAAGGTAAAATAATTTCATTTAGAAATCAAATTCATATTTTGACTCATGACATTATGATAAAAATAGAAACGGATAAATTTCCATTTATTAAACCACTACTGAACATATTAAAAACTAATATATTTATATATATAATAAATTTTAATAGTATGTATGATTCCAGAAATCATATTTATTGAAATAGGAAAATCAAAGTCATGAAAAAATATCATTTATAATATTAATACAATTAAAATATTATGAAATCCAAATTGTAAATAAATATAATATATAAATACCAGAGAAATAATTTTTGAATCTATTTGCTTAACCAGTGTTGAAGATGATCTATATGAATATGAAAGTAGAATATATCTACCATAAACACTGATATATGAACCATTAAAACATTCAAGAAAAAATTAATATCTTTTGAATAGTTTTCTTAAAACTAATCATGTGATGCTACAATGTCAAAAAATAACCAGTGGTGTGCTCTTGATCAAAAAATGATATTATTCCACATAAAATCTATACATTATAAATAAACTAACATATCAAATTAAATCTAATAAAAAAATAAGAAGTATTGTTTATATACAACCAACCTAAAATAATTCTCTGTGTGGTGATGATAATATTTTCATAATATACACCCAATTATACACAATAAAAGAAAAATCCATCAAGTGGCATGATTCCCCCTGGACCTAGTAAGATATTAAACAAAAAACCTACAAAGTATGTTTCACAATGTCATACATAGGCTTTTATTACCCCCAATTAATCCGAAGGTATAGTCTCCATATGACATTGGTTGAGCCTCCGAACATGTAAGAGGCTGCTGACTACAAATGATTACCCAACATAGTCATGTAGAGACTGTTCCCTCAAAATAAACCCAAATACCATTATATAATTCTACAAAAAAACATTTCATGAACTGTCCATGTATCTGACATCCATAAATTATTATGTATATGAATAAATGACCCTATAAAACCCCTTACAGTGTAGACAGTAATCAGTTACAATCATTATGGTAGAAAATACATAAAAAATCTAGAAGAAATAAAATTACATTATATTAATATATATATACACACACTATCCAATGAACATATTAAATATATACTAAAATTTAATCATTCCACTAACCATACAAATATATTCTTAATATATAATCCCAAGCCTTGATGAGCTGCTAAATGAAAAACTTAACTTTCACTAAGATAACATGTTACTTAATATATACTATGATAGTTTACAATGAAAATTTAATCACATATATTGTATATAGGGAAACTATCATAAACATTCATTATATTAACTCCACATTAATATAAATACGATTTATGTCCTTAACAATACTTAATTGTTTCATAAAATTGCTTACATACGATAGTCTGCTAAAGAAAAATATGCTAATCTATTAAACATTTATTATTAAATGTGACTTTTTTTCCTAATCATTGGATTTGTGGTTATGATTATGATCAACAAAATTTGGAGACACATATATAGAAAATATTTCTAATAAAATATTATTTGTAAATTATATGGACATAAGAATTAAATTGTTGATCTTATGAATAAAATTATACATTACATAACTTTCCCAAAATATTGTTTTTGACTTATTTTGTAATTTTATGTAAATAAAATGTATTGATCATTATTTCATAATTATGAAATATATTTGTAGTGAATAAAATATTAATAGTGATTTATTCATTGGTTATAAAAATATTTTAAATTATGTTGCAATAATTTTATTGCAAAATATGTATTTAAAAAAAAATATTATACACAATTTATTTTGTTATAATTAATATAATTAAACACAATTGATGATTCATTTTATATATATGTTTAAAAATATATTGAATCAAATATATTAGCATTTATATAATTGTAATTACTAGGAATGGAAGGATTATAAAATCATTTTTATTCATAAATATATACTTTCTATTAAGTTTTTCTTTTATGTTTTGTGTTTGGACATTACAATTAATTTCTCAGCATTTTTTGAATTAACTATTTTATTATGAAACAAATATTTGAATATTTAATCAATAATATTATTTAATAAGGTAAACATAATTTTTTACCATAATTAATAGTTACCATTGTAAAAGATATTATTACCACAATAATTGTTAAATCACATCATTGTAGGGATTATCAAATAGATTTGATTTAAAATAACAAAAAATACCACCAAAAATAGTATAAGATGATTCTATGTGATACTTAAATTTATTATCATGAAAACTATTAATATTTTAAAAATTATTATATGAGTAATACACGCATTGTATTATAATTCTAAAAGTATTTGAATTAATTCCCCCATCTCACATACAAAAGGGAACTTATTATTATCACATTTCCCCACATCACAAATTCTATATTTCGTAAAATCCTCAATAAAATCACTTTTAACCATTTTTATCCATGACCTAGGTATCCTAGTCTATAAAAATGGATGATAAAAATTCAATATGAAGAAATTCAAAGCAAGACACATGATGTAGGGGTTCTTATTTTTACTTATCTATTTCATATTTCATTCCATGTTATCCTCTTCAAAATATCCACTATCCAAATTACCAATATGAAATTATTGTATAATTACCATACATAAACGATTTAATGCTAATGTTAAATTAAGTTTCTGTCTTCAATATATCTTATGGAAAATGAAATCCTCCCTCATGTGTATGTAAATATTACTATATTCATGAAGTAATATGTTTTATCTTTCAAAACACTATCTCATGGATGCATAGATATTAATATTTAATATTTTAATATGCTGTTCATGATATTATTATGATTTATTAAATAAATAATATTATATACCATTTTATCATTACATGTTTATGAATATTATAACATCAAATGTCTATATGTATGGACCACGACCACCAAAAATAAAGTTTTTTTTTTAGTTCAAAAAAAATAGATGGTGATAAATATATATTTAATAAATCCTTTCCATATTTATGAAATTTTTATTATTTTGGAAAGGCATATTCATATTATATATTCTTTAATTTGGGTCATTGAATTAGGAAAACATTACTCTTGTGTACATACAGTCAATTATCTATACAATGTGAGGTATTTCATTTTTAAACACTATGTTATAAGAACATTTATATAATTGAATATAATACCTAAATACAATAAATATTATATTATTAGAATTTTAGAGATGATTAATCTATAATCATGGTTTAATGAATAGAATCTTCAGTTAGACACATGCATTGGTAACACAATTATAAACACCAAACAAGAGATTTTTATAATGAATTAGTAGAAATTAGTTATTTAGAAACATTAAATGATTACAATGTTTTAAGATAAATATGAATATGGTTATGGAATTTGCATAAATAAATAACATTATGATAAATTTTGATAATAGAATATATGAATAAATTATATACATTATGAAACATTTCATCATCACAATATGGCATTATTTGGATGTGTTTCATTTTATGAACCAATTTGGATTATATGGTATATATACATCCCATTTGATATATCAAGTAATATACCTATAAACTCACTCGATAATCTGGTTCTAATAACATAAATGTTAGTTTTGTGTCTATAGTACCGATAAATGCTACCAAATTTGTTCATTCAAAAACATACAATGAAAAATGATATATTGGATCACATACATACCAAAGGATATTTTATGTTTTTTTGAGAGTTAGGATAAATTCTTATCAACATGGGATCATATAAATAGTTCATAAACATCAACATCGTATCACATTGGATGAATATTTTCATGATCCATATTATGTCTTCAACATATACATTTATATTCATCACATTATAAACCTCTGAAAATTCAAATCATTTAGAATCATTATTCATTACCTAGGGAAAAGGAACCATAAGTAGGGCAATATCAAATTACCACTAAGAGTAAAAATAATAAATAAATATTTAATTTCTTTAGTGAGAGTAATAATAGAATAAAGTAATTATTACATAATCATAGAGGATGAGAATTACATAAATGAATTCATACCCAACAATATCAAGATCATAAATCATGTAATGAGAATTTTATAAAGGAAATAGTCATAAATATAAATAACCATGATCAATATGATGTCAATATTGATGAAATGTGTAAATAAAAACCATTATAAATCATAATGGAAACATATTGGTAACTTATACATGGAATAACTGTCATATTATATTCACATAATCAATCCATATAAACGCAATCAGTTAACTCTATCCATTTCCTCAATGAATTAGAGATCTAGAATAGGCTCACCCTAACTTGGTTTATAAATAATTGAACCATCAAAAAAATACCAAGAACTAAAACATAAATAATGTATATGGAGATCAATTTACATCACAATTTAATAGAAATCTCAATTAATTATCTCATTAAATGAAATATCTTTTGAAAATTATTATGTTCCAAGAAAATCTATATGAGGCAATATAAATAAATCTATAAAAAATACCAAGGATTGAATTATTAAAAATAACCACGGTGTATTATAATTATGATAAAGGGTTATTGAAATTTATGAGTACCATTAAATTATATTTTAAAATAATATTGAGGAAAATAACATTTTAACATCAGTGCCACATTATTAAAACTATATATTTATACAATATTTTTGAAAATTAATTCATTGTAAAATCACCATGTTTACATATAATTTAATATTCAATGAAAATAATATTTAAAAAAATTGTAAAATAATTTGATGTAATAATAAAAAAAATAAAAATTCATTTCTAAATTTTGTGAAAATGGATTAAAAATCAAACCATTTGGAAAAACAGCTGAAATTTCCATTTCAATAATTTTTATTTCTATTGAAAGATCATGTATGTTAAATCTAATAAGTAAATTATTTTTATAAAAGATCATTTTTGAATGGATTTTAGATAACATAGAAATGGAAGAGAAATATTCCCAATCTAAAGGAAGATACAAGATTAATGTCACTTAAAAGAGAATTTATTGACGTTTATTTTTTCAATATGTGAATAAATAGAAATTAAAATTTTGAAAAAAATTCAATGTCAATGGAGATTAATGTTTATATGAATCATAAAAATAAGAGAAAATAGTTTCCGAAAAATTAATCATGAACATTAAAAATATTAGAAATAATTACCTTGTAACATAAATAATATGCTTCTTTTGTAACTTGTTAACCCTTTACCCCATGAAAGAAAATTTTCATAAAAAACATTAACTATTAGAAAAGTATTGATAATGAAGATATAATATATCAATGGGGATGTATATGAACCTCATACAAGAATACTACTTCATATCATATAGAAATTTCACAATGAAATATAATTTTAGATTAATGACCTTTTTAATTTTCATATAATTGAATTACGACTCTTAGGGATATGAGTTTGAGGGGTGGATTTGGGGGAAGATGGATACGAAATCTTGTTTCTTGATGATGTGGATGTGTTATGCACCGAAAATAATGATTTTTGTGGTTGGTAGTAAGTATAATAGTAGAGAAAACAGGACTAGGGCTGGCTTGTGGTCTTCTTATAGTGGTGTTAATCGATTTTAATATTGATTTTTGGAAATTTATGAGTCTTCCATTGAAATATGAATTTTTAGTTGGTGGATCTTACTATGGTTGAATTTGTAACATTTTATAGTTGTTTATGTTCATAAAATCATATTAAAATTTTCATTTGAATATAAAAATAGGGATTTTGATAATCATGTAATAGAAATTTCAATGATGAAGAGTAATAACCCAAAAAAGATAATTGTCTTAATAATATTTTTACCACTTTGTAAAATTAATGTTAAATACCTTAGAATAAAATAATTCAAATGGAATCTTAAAATATATTAAATTATTTAGGATTCATGTTATAACACGTAAAAGGGGTCGTACATAAACCATATAAAATAATTGTGGGAATAATAAAACAAATTCCTTATTGAATGGAATTTGACCTGAAATCCCTTATCTAATGTCCATACCTTAAATTTATGTCTTTTAACATCTTCATAATAAACACATATAAATTATTTTATTTATTTAGACAATATTCTAGGTAAATAACCTTATCCTTGAATAGTTTATTTCATTTATATTAATTAAATATATAATTTCTTATTCTATTACATGAACATCTACTATTTAGACAGTATTTTGTTCATAATTTTCAAAACTATTTTGGTATATTTATGGTTGATAAAAGGGTAATTGATAAATCAACTTTAAAATAATAATCATGATATAATAATAATTTTTATACATAAATTATAATTCCAAATATGACCCTTAAGTTTGATTCTAAAAAATGAACTTTGTTACGATCTGGGAGTTAGTAGTATTTATATATTCATGATTTACATTTACATTTCTCAACAGTCACTATGGAAGGAAGGTAAGTATTTCATTATATTTATAGAATGATAAATATATACTAAATATAACATTAATTATTTAGATATTCATATATATATATATTCTATTTTATGTGGATATAAGGAACTACTAACATCACATTGTTGATGTGGTTTTCCACATGCACACACACACAACACTACCATTTTACATTGAATAAAAATTTAAAATAGTATGTAATCAACTGAAATCACATAGCATAGAATTAATTTCTATATTAATACATTAGAATGGTTAAAAATTCCAAATCTGAAATGACCAATAAGTTTATATTTTTTGGAGAACCATATATATAAAGGATACCATTTTTATGTTGCTAATAAAAAATAATACACAATATATAATAAAAATATTGACCTTCATCCTCAAAATATCATTCCAGGAATTCTTCTTCATATCACGGGGAAGGGAAAAAAATGTTTCATCACCAAAACTTAATAATGGTTAAAAAATGTAAAAACTATAATAAATTAATAATAATAATAAACATGTAATGTTAAATTAAGGAACATGAATTCCATTTCAATAAATTGAATATGAGGATATCACAAGGCAAATCAATATAGAAAGATAAATAACTGAAAAACATGTCATTTAATCAATAAATAGAGAATGAAATGAATCATGAAATTATAAAAATTTGAATCATTCATGGATAATAAAAACTGAATTCTTCTAGATGGAAATACATAATTATTTGTCATCATATCTCAGAATAATGATACCTCAACATTCATGATCTATTATCATGTCTATTTAAAACTACTTTGTAGGACACAATAAAATTTGGAAAATTTATTTTTCATATGATAGATGTCAATGCATCAAGGTGATACCTATGAATTGGCCACAACCATTCATTAATATCCAAATTATTCCATATATATTGAATAATTAATTAAATTCCCGAAAAACTTTCCTAATCAATAAATATATGTATTCACTTATGCATATAGATTTATCAAAACATCTCAAGTTAGTAAAATAACATTAAAATTATAAAACACATGAAAAATATCATATTGTTTATGAAATAATATAATTATTTAATAATATAATATGGATATTTTTTATAAATGTAACTTCTAATAGATTATCATTGTTTTAATAGATTTTGATTTTTGAATAGATTTTTATAATATAGTATCAAAACAGGTTCATAGTAAGGCCCATTGTTATGTACCAGGTTATGTCGAGTGGGGCTCAACTCACCTTTTATGAGTTGTTACCCTGTGTTACATTATTCTTATAACCACATAAACAAGTAGTATACACATAATAAGGTATTTCAATGAATACCCACATAATATCATCATTTTCAAAATTCTATGTTGCTGATTAATTTTCATTCTCAACTTCTATCTAAGGGTTAGGTTCCCCAATCTATGTTTTCAAAATCACATTTCCATGGATTCTACAAATCTTACTCTGATTACAACATAAAGACCCTGGCCCATGAAACCGATATGTTCTGACACACCCTATTACATTGTCCTTGATACAAGACTTCAATCGTAATGGATTGAATAGATTAGAATTTCTCAATGCCATGTTACATATATCAAAACTAAATCACATTACATTTCAGAAAATAAAATACAAAAAATATAATCCTTTGAGAAAAGCATATTTTCCCTAGCATAACCCCACATAGCAGTCAAAATATACATTTTTTCATCCTGGGAAAAATAAAACATAAGAAACAGGGGATCTCAGATGCCATGTAAGGGTAAACAATATAGGAGAAGATATTAAATATAATCCTAAATAATAATACATACTGAATAAATAAAAACACATTCTACAAAAAAATCATGAGCATAATATCGAAGAAAAACATAAATTAATAAATACATATAAACTATTACATGAGAATGATACTTAACCCTAGATATTATTCTATTAAAATAATAAAATGGGCTATCAATTACAAAAATGATAATAAGGCTGCATAATACCAGACATCATAAACATACTATAATGTCCATAGATAATAATTATATATAAATGGGTAAGAAATTTCTTAAAACTCAATCTAGTTTGCCTTATAAATACTACTGATACATCACGGGGTTATAGTGTGATTTATATTCCACTTACTAAGTCAACTTCAGTCCTCATATATCAAAAAAATAAGTAAAAAATATAAATTTAAATTAATATTTCCCATACCAAATTGAGATATATTAATTATAATCTTAGATGAAAACACTAAAATATTGTCATTGATAAATTCTTGAGTGAAATACCCACATAATTTGGAATGAAGTGTTCTTTTGAAAATTAATTTCAATTTTTTATAAAAACAAATTATAGAAATTTATTTCCAAGAAACCAAAATAGAAATAAAATTATATTATTTTTACTCCTAAGATATGTATAATTATGTGAAAAATGTAGATGTGTGTTTAATAATCATTAGAAATAACTATATTTAGTTATAGTTAATGGAAAAATTTTAAAGATTATTTAAAACCTTATCATAACACCTTATTCATATAAAATATTTTTCATTATAAAAATAGATAATTTCGGAAAAAATTAATTTCGTAAAATAAATTATGGAGTTCACATGGAAATATGTAAGAAACTGGGAAGTTACCTAAAATCAGTCTTGATTATTAGGAAGAATTGAGAAGGGAGACTTATAAAATCATTTATTTTCCATAAAAGATGTATGAAATTAACTTGATACATTATTATGGAATATAGAAACATAATTTAGAAGAATTTTATAAACATAATGAGTAATTAAATTAGGGTAAAATAGATAGAAAGTGTAACCCGATTGAAAAATGGAGGTTCGGGCAGAATCACTTACAACATTGTATTCAACTGAATCATATAACCAAACATTAACAATAATAAAATTAAACATTGAATAACATGAAAGTAAAAATATTATTGAAATTATATATAAAATAAAAGTATACATACACCACACAAATGAAATATATAGTTAATAATGGAAGTCACATAAAAATAATGGTGGGATGATAAACCCTTACCAGATATACAAATGTCTTCAACACATGAAATTAATGTCCATGAAATTTAAATTAAATCATATAATTAAATAATTTAAATCTTTTTATAAATTAATTTTATTTATTAAATTTTTATTAATTTCATTTTTGTCTTTTTTTTATTAGTAATAAAATACAATTTGATCATTTCGAAATGGTTTTTATTAGGTTTTATTGATCAGTTTTCTTGTATATATGAATGGAAAATCATGTAAAATTAGAATAAATGTCCCTAATTATAATTGAATAAACCATAATGTTAAATGATTATATATTTCATTCAGTTAAATGTTATTATGAAGAATAATTATCTAAAACCCTTGTGATAATCGTTTAGATTATTTTGTTTATTTTTCGGTCATCACATGCTAGTTTTGTGTTATGGATTGTTAATATGTATATATACTAGTTTCCATATATTAAAAAATATTATTATACATGTTAATTATTTTTTTATACATAAAAAATTTATTTATGAGCATCCTTAATGGTTAAATTGAGAAATGAAAACTTCTCTTCTATGAAAGTGGTAAAGCTACACCTCATGGATGTTGTTTTCATTTTTATAATAAAAATGGGAAAATCATAAGATAAATTAAGGTGGTTTTTATATTGATAAATAAAATTCATCTATATTTAAGAAATTTGAGTTATCAATCATGTTTTTACCAATGAGGTGAGGTAAGGATAATGAAATAGAAGAAAAATAAAATGAAATGAAGGGGTAGGATTAAGGGTTTTACCTATTGAATACTTCTATGTAAGAACCTACTTAAATGGCTTGGTATTTGTATATTGGTGAGGCCAATGGCTCCTATATGTGTATAATATTCTTGGGAAGATTACTAAGCATTAATTTTATAGTTTTCAATGTTTAAAAGGTTTTAGTTCAAGTGGTTGGGAGGGGTGGTATTTATAGTGGAGGAGATGGGTGTTTTTAATTGTATTAATTAGCCAATTATCATAGATCATGAAAATTAATTGTGATTATTCTATGAATAAATAAAATAAATATTAATGGAATGTTCAATATTATGGTTCTTAAATCAGATATAACTAAACAAATAACTTATTTACCTTATAATGAATATATACCATAAATTACCATATTTTACTATTAACATAAAATTCATTTATTTGAGAAAAATAATAAAAAATAAGCCAAAAAATTTACTGAAATTTAGAATTTAAAATATGACTCAATTTTATGTAAATAATTTCATACATATGATATATTTATACTTTAATTAAACTCATCATTATTAAAAATATTATTTGAGAACTTTAACGGAATTTATGGCTAATTAAAATACATAGTAAGATATATAAAAAATATCTTATAATCGAAAGATAATAAAGTATTAATTTATGGATCTATTTCATAAAAATATATTTTGAGTTAAATTAGTAAATATATTATATCTTTGTAAATAAATAATTATGTTTCTCATAAATAGTAAAAATTAATTAGAAAATCATAAAACATTTATTTATTTATTCCATGAAATAAACATAACATATTTACATTTTTAGGATAACTAAATTTTTTATACATTCATAGATAATATTATTGTTCTAATAAAAACCTTAATATTCCTAATGGTCATATTATTATTCAAACGGTCACATTACAATTCATCAAATGTTAAAAATATTAGAAAAATGAAAAAAACAATTACCATATAAAATTTTGAAATTTTGAATTGAGGAATATTTTTTATTTTTTCAAATATCGTTTATAAAAGTTTAAAAATTTATATTTAAACATATTTATCCACAAAAAGGTTGTGAAAATGGGAATAAAAAATATAGCCTTTTGGTGTTTAAAATTTTATTTATGATTCTTTTATATCTCTATAATTTTTTGGATGAATGTAAAAAAAATATTTGTTTAAATATATATTATAGAAAATTAATTAATATCATTCAAGAATATTCTTTTAGTTTAATTTAATAATAAAAAATTTCATTATTGGTATAAAAATGTTTTTTAAAAATACATCGTTTTTGTTAACTAGTTTTTATTTCTAATTAATTTATATCCAATAAATTAATTTTATAAAAAATATTAATCTATATTTTCATAATTTACTTAAACTCGGTAATTCTATCCATTCCGAAAATATATGATATAATGATAATAATTAAATTATAATATTTTTTCTTTTCTAAACCTCATATGATATCGATGAATTTAAATTAAGAAATATGCATACCATAAAATCTTAGGTTGTCACAAACATTATACTTGTCACCCTCTATATGAGGAATTATTGAATTAGGAATCACATCACTACATGAGATGGAAATCCTTTATACACAAAAGTGAGGTAATAATTCCCCCTATATAAATGAAAAAACTAAATTCATTGGTTCACAAGGTAGTTGTCTTCATTACATAAGAAATTTTATTCCGTTACCAATTTTATAGATTTGGAGTTTCCTATTGGTCATGAAATAAATATAAATACATTTCTTTATAAGGAATATACTTTGGTTATATTATCACTACGTTTTAGTATGTATCTAGATATATGGATGAAGAAGTAAAATATAAATTCCCTTTGAATAATTTTATATCTTATTTGTGTAATATCCTTATATTTTCACCAAAATACATCTTATGTTGTCTTTATTCACCAAAAAAATCATCTAGGTTTTGGGGTTGTCGGTTGGGAAGGTATTTTGGTTCGAATTTTTGGATCCAAAAGGGAATTAATGTGTGAATTTGGGAGGAGAGGGGACTTCGTTTTATTAGTGGGGAGGGTGGAACACATGTAGATTTTGGAAAGAAAATGGTATACCATCATTTTTCACGTTCAAAATGTGTCTACAATATAGTATTATAGAACCTAGTTCATGAGAGTATACAAATATGGATAAAAATATATTTTATCCAGGAATTGTTTTGGTTAATTTAACCCTTCTATTTTTAGGTCAACGCACTGGTAAATCTATTTTACCTTAACTAGGATAATTAATTTTTATTGTTTTTACAATTTATTTTGGTTAAAAAATTATTTTGACCATATTAGATAGTATAAATTATTCATATTCCAAATATTGAATTACTTTTTCAATATTCTATTTATATAACTTGAAAAGTTTAATTAAATTTTTTCCGGTAGACGTGATGAGAATGTTGGTTTTCAATGAGAAAATGTTCAAAATATTACAAAGTTTTTATATCCAAATACAATTTGAAAATTAGTCTAATGAAATAAATTATAATAATAGATATATAGTTTGACTAATTTTAAATTAATAACAATTAAATATATAATTTATCATTATAATTAATTTAAATTAAAATGAAGATTTCAATTGAAATCTAATATTTTTCACTATTCATCAAAAAATAAATATTTTCAGAAATATCCAAAAAAATAACCCAAGGATTATTTTTATACTCATATTTTAAAAATGAATTTACTTTTATGAAATAAAATTATTAAAAGTTTTAAAAATTACATATATTTATGTGCGCAATATGTGACTATACCATCTTCTAGAAAAAATACAGTTTTTCAGAAGACATTTCCTTTTATATTAAATGGGTAATATTTTTATTTATAAATAATAGATCAAAAAATAAATGTGTGGAATATATGTTTTAATAATTCATATAGTTTTGGTAATATGCACTAATTTCAATTATTGGTTAAAATGTCCATGTCTAAATTTATTTATAGTATCTTGTTTTGTTTAAACCCAGTGTTGTGTAAATCACATGATATCCACGAAATTAAATATAATATAAAATAAATATATTATAATTTATTTGGTTGTAAAATTTATCAATATTCAAAAAATTCTTAAAAATTACATATAAATTATCATGTTAACATATGAGGGTAGTTTGTTTATATCATTCTCTTGTTCCCACATCGCTTCCTCCAAATTCTGATTTCTCTAGAAATATATTACAAGGGAATTCATACAATTCCTCAATAAAATAAACAAGGGTTCATTATAGTATCAAATATCTTGTTCCAATTCTATTTCATTAGAGTTTAGTGCATGCATTGGGTCTATCATGTGCTTCCCCAACAATGGAATAATTTTGAAATCTTGTAATTGTGGGATGTTTTCTGGAATTTCAAAATGACAAGAGATAACTCCAATACTATAAAATAATTTATTTGGGCCAATGTACCTATGGATTAGTTATCATTTCAATACAAACAAGATATCACATTTGTTTAAAGATACTTTCACGAAAATGTTATCACCCACATGGGATTCAAAATCATTACTTCGATTACCGGCATAACTCTTTTGCATAAATTTTGTTGCATTAATGTCTGAATGAATATCCATTACATTATTTATTGTCTCTTTTACTTGTTTTGAGCCTACAAGATTCCTCTACCCAACAACATTAGATCATATTTAATTATGGAATCTATTTCAGTATAGTGCTTCACACATTTTCATTTTAATAATTGAAAAAAACTATTTTTTAGAAAAACTATAGCATAGGTAAATCCTGATCATATATTCCTTGCATGTCAAGTGATAATGAAATCAAATTTTTCGTACATATTTTCAATTTTCATTTGGATTGTCCATATGTTTTAAGATTATAAGAAATAGTAAAATAATTCTCATTATCAAGTATATTTTGAATAATTTTCCATAATTTTAATGTAAAATAGATAAATAAATCTATAAAAAATGAATTAGGTGCACCCTGATGTCTTAAAAATTCAATAATATACATCATTATAGAGAAAAAAGGTTAATATTCTCTAATATCAAGGAAATGTATTGATTTTTTCCGATGATCGATGATAAACCATTTTTTATCATTCCTTATTGGAGTATTTGGATGTACTTTGAAGAACTCCATATTAATGTCATATAATCTATATACATACTAAAGAAGGATTTTTTCCCAAACATG
The DNA here is from genome assembly GCA_963277665.1 of Viscum album. Classification (NCBI taxonomy): domain Eukaryota; kingdom Viridiplantae; phylum Streptophyta; class Magnoliopsida; order Santalales; family Viscaceae; genus Viscum; species Viscum album. The sequence goes on from OY728155.1 coordinate 735,395,080, forward strand.
TGTCACCCCATCAAAGAATCTGATAATGCATCCGTCTCCTGCCGATTTCACTCCCTCAACATCTATCCTCTGAATTTGGTGATTTCACTCTCCATATCCTAGTGTTCTGCCTCGTCTCCACTCCTACTTCATAAAATCCATCTACAAAGAATACCCTTCAGCTCCATGTATCCGGCACTCATAGTCCTCATATCTATCTCCTCTTTCTCCCCGTCTCTGACCTTGTATCCACATCACTTTGTCTCCTCATCTCCCTGTTTCATCGTCTCATTGTCTCATCATCTCCATATTCCTTCTCAAAATTATTTCAATCCCTCGATATTCATCCTCTTAAACTCGTAATTTCCCTCTCCATGTATTAGTGTTTCCCCCTTGAGTCTTATCCCACCATTGGAACTCCATCTATGGACACTAGTATTCTGCTACCCATCTACAACACTCATGGTTCCTCATCTTTGTCTCCTTATGCTCCCTATCTCCGGTAGTCATCGTCTCCTCGTCTCCTCATCTCCTAATATATGTCTCCATTCACAGAAATCTGACTCACCGTCTCTAGTACTTTTTCCATCACTTTGGCTCTCCATTCACTACTATCGTATCAGTCACTTCAGCCTCCCTGCCTCCATTCACCACACATCATCTCCCAGCATCTGTCCACATTTCTACTCATCGTTCACTATTCCTCCACATAAGTTATGTTCGTCTTTAAACATTTTGTAGTTTTTTATATATTCTATTAAAATTTTTTCTACTAAAATTTTCTTTTGAATTTTTGTTATGTCATAATAGTAAATATAGTCTTCAAATTCATCAATTACAACACCTATTTCAGTCCGTAAGAATATTTTTTCACATATTATTTTTTTCATGTTTCACAATTTTTGTTCAAGAATATCAAAATGTCTTTCATTTAAGATATGCCTAGATTGATTTATTTACTAAACTGTATATACAAAAATATTTCTATTCTTATCTTTTATATTTTATACATTATTGAGAACTGGTTTTTAAAAAAGTGTTTCGTTACATGTGTAATTTAATTTATGTTTTTTGTTCCAAATAATCTAGGTAATATACACATTAGTTTAGCACTTCCATCAGGTTTTCCAAATAAATGATTACTTCATTTATTATATCATCTTATTTCATCGATTATCATTAGTTTGTGTGAATTCAGGTGACATGAGACATCAGTTTAATTGTGTATTCATGTTTCAATGATGGTATTTCATTGTCTATTATTTTCATTACAGTATTGGAGTAGAGAATATTGAATTTTATAATTTCATCTTCAATTTTTGTATGATTATAACACACTACATTTGTTCTTATCAATTTTATACTGTTAAACATAAAATTTGTGATTAATTTATTAAACATGTAATTATTTTTTACTACTTATTCATTAAGTTAAATTCACCATGTATAAAAATATATTGACTATGTTTGATGCCAGTGTTGTGGTCTAATGAAATATTACAGTGTCTGGGAACATTAAAAAGAAAACAAGCCATTCCAATTAATTAAATACCTCTAAATTCATATTATTTTATTCTGATTGAAGAATTTGATGCGTTTTTTCTTCTGATAGAAGATGTTCTGAATCTCCAGGTAGAAGATGGTTCAGCCTGATTACCGAAGAAAGTATAACTAACATGATAGATAATTTTTTTATTACTTTTAAATACTTGATCAATATATGTATATCTATATCTATCTATATCTATATACATACTAAATAAGTCATTTTTTAGCTAACGTGTCACCTAACCACGCTTCTACGTCATCACATTTTCCGCATCCCACCCACCAAACCCGCTAAAACCTACAGCGATCTTGCCCCGATTCACCCCCCTGATTCCCTTCTCCCTGGTCTAGGGTTCTCGTACCCCTCCCTGATTCCCCCCTCCAAGAATCTTCTCTCCCCTCCCCTCCCATCCCTTTTTCCCTTCTCCGGATACGGCTCCTCCGATTTCAGCTCCTCGGAGTACCCATCACATTATCTTTCCTCTAGATTTTTCAATCAAGGGTTCGCACTATAGGTACTCAACGTTTATGTTTGACTCAATCGAATTATCTTCTATCCATCTCTCTTACAAAGATGTTTTTACCCATAGTGTCATCCCGCTCGTTCATCATCTTCAGTAGACCTACGGTTCCTATACAATGAAGTCCTCGACTACTGGCATCAAACTCCAGTAATCTTCTTGGGTTTCCACACCTCCAATTTATACTTAATCTTCGACTAGGTACTCCTCCTCCAATTTATAATCTATGTTAAGTTACTTTTATGTTCATGTAAGTATCATTGTAGTCCTTGTCATCAAGAATTGATAATCAATTAACTTCTAGTATTTAACCATCATTGATATTGTATACATATCTTTGATAAAGGTCCCACATGTTACACGGGAATAAAATCTTCTCAACATTTTAGGTATTGACTCTATTAGTATTCCTTTTATTTCCTGGTGATTTCATTCACCTAAGACATGAATTATTTGATCATAAAAAATACTTAGATCTTGTGATGTAATTGTTTTGTGTATAATAGCAATAAAACATATATTAAAACATTTTATTACTGCTATGTAGAGATTTACTAGATAATATTGAAGATGGTATATTGATATTAGATCACAAGGTTTGGTTTATTATTAGGTTTATTGGTTTATTCTTAGGGGTTTTTTAGAAATGATATATATTTTCTACACTAATGGAGCTCTAATTTTAGCAGTGATACTTCGACAACCAGCTCCAAAATCAGGACATGATTCCTCTCGGAACATCATCTCTTCATCACCAAATCATGTCCTTCTTCTATGTTTTCCCACATTGTCTTCTATGTTTACCATTTTTTTGTCGATGTTATGAAACGTTAATATTAATGGTTTTAAATTTTCCATACACAGAATTTTTTGGAAAATCTACAAAAATCCAGTACTTATCATAGGTGAAACATGTTTTCATAATTTTTTGATATGTCCATCCAAATTCATACCGATTGGTATAAATTGGTGCCCAATGGTATACTGTTTTGACAGATTTGGTAATTTTTCAGGGCTGATATATTTAAATATACCAGGTGACTCATGGTATTCTTCACTACTTCTTCATTGTGTAAATGCATACTATAATTTTTATTTGTTTATTGTCTAATGAGGTCTTACTACTGTTTTTTCCATTCTATCTTTTTTATGTGTGATTTTTTTTATTTCAGGATATGGTTTCGCATCAATGAAAATGTTTTTTCATGGAAACAATGATGGTTCATTTTGAGTTCGTACCCACAAATCCTACGATACATCATATGTAAGATTATTCAATTTTGTAGACTGATTATCTATTTGAGCTTTTTCATCTCTCAATGTAATGGATTTAGTCATGTTGTTCATGATTGGGAATATTATCCTTTTAATGTATTATTATAATTATTTTTTGAAGATATCATCATGTTTCACTTTATTTTTTCTACAAGATCCATTAGAGTCTTATAGTCTATTATCATTACTTTCAAGTATATTAGAATCCACTATATATTGCTTTTTATGCACTAACAATATTTTTCATATATCCTACATATCCAGTTCTCTTCAATAGGTATGTTTTCCTAAAATTTTGGAATTAACCTCCATTTTTTTATCATTTTTAGAGGCAGATACACTCTATATTAATGTAGGTAATTTTACCTAAAATCAGGGAGTAAACCTACCTGTTTTCCAATATATGACTGTAGGTAATTTTTTAAACTATTGAATCCACTATATATTGTTTTTATGCACTAAAAACATATGAATATTATTCATATGAGATGATACACATAAACCAAAATATTATGATAATTGCATGCATCTTCCAATTAGGCATGACTATAGGATCATACATGATACTTTCACTGAGCTTCTCCTTGATTCACCTCCCGAAATCAATTACTTTTATAGTTGCAGTGAAGACCCCTATTTATGCCACTTGATAACCACCTTGAAAACCACATAAACATCACCCATGCATTCTGGAAACATCCTAGAGACTAACCTATCGGCAACAGATAGATCATCCTACAATCCATCAATACATATCCATTTTGAGTATCTATTATTCTTTGAAGTTTATCAAAAGGTAATTATACATTCATACTAATTTTAAATATTCAAAAACTCCATGTACACATGCATAATTTGATTGGCCTTTATTTATTGCCCATTCATTATTAGCAGGGTTTACATTTGATTCATCATAGTAATCAACTATTTCTGGTAGCAAACAACCCTAGTAGTGACTATAGGCACATTGTAAGGATTATTTGTATTTAGAATATACATTGTATATACATAATCGTAGTACTAGGAAGAGGTTCGATTATATTGGATTTTTTGTTTCATTTTTTCACTAATGTTACCTTACTGAACTTTTTTTATTTGTATATTTTGCATTGTGTTTCTTCTATTAATTATAGGAAATGGTTTCGCATCGAAGAACATGTATAATCTTGGGATCCTGTCGGTTCAGATGAAGTTGGTACCCGATTAAGATGGTACTGTCACAAATTTCTCAACATTATTCATTTATTTTAAATTCATACTACATTTTTTATTGTAAATGCATACTATATTTTTTATTAATTTATTATATGATGATTGATTACTAGTGTTTTTTTCTTTCTATGGGGTTTGATGTGTGAAATCAATTAATTTCAGTATATGGGTTTGCATTGAATAACATGATTTTGCACAGAAAACTGGATGGTTCAGTTGATGTTTCTACCAGGAAATCTTACAATACATCATATGTAAGATTATTAAGTTATCTATATTGATTGTCTATTTGATATTTTCATCTCTTAATGTGATGGACTTAATAATGATGTTTATGTTTGGAAAACTGGGATGGATATCTGCTTATATTTTTGAATTAATTACTAGGAATCTTATCCTTTAAATGACTTATTTTTATTATTGGTTGAATATAACATCATGTTTCACTTTATTTAACCTACTGGAAAAATAGAATGGATCTATGATTATCTTTTTGGACTGTATGTTTCCTTCCTTTCTTTATTAAGAGAAATTTGAATATCTTTAACTGAAAAAAAATTCCTCCCGGGCTATCCCTTCCTATACTCTCTATACTTACAAACATACATACATACTTATATATATATATATATATATATGTATTTTTACATGCATTCAGGTATTTTTCCCAACCTTCTACGTCAAAATATTTGGATTTTAAGTATATGAGGAGGATGAAAATGAATTTAAGGAATCATAATTGGAAGACTTGAAAAAAAAGAACAATAATGTAAGTCCCATTCCAGGAGGTACCCACTGTCTTTCTATGCTCTTTACTAATTAATATTCCATCGATTCAAATGAAGACAAATATATGTGTCTCCCTGAGTTTCTGTCATTTCTCTAAGACAACTATTGCTGCCATTTTGTCTCATCTATTCATAAATTTGTGGATTCTTCTGTTTTGGTTTCTTCTGATGTGCAGGCATCTCTTAGAACAGAAAAAATATCTTTTCAGACCATCAATGATAATAAAACTTATGTTGGCATGCATTCAGGGTTTAATCTGAACCATATTACCAATACAAATGTTTAAGTAGACAGAATTCACCAATTTGACTAGTTAACAATAGACAATTCTTTACTGCTTGAAGCTATAGAGAGTCGTAATGGCATCATGAATTACTTCTATAGGAACCACATACCCAGGGCCATCTTAAGTGATACTACTCCATGATTCATTTCAGTGAGATTCAAATCTATGAGTCCCAAGTACATTTCCCTTCTCAACCATATACATATATATTTTACAGAGGTAATTAAATGTAATGGTATAAATTTTATTCCCATGAGTATATTTTTGTTAAATTAAAATCATTATGAGTAAATGGACTGAAAAGTTGTAAATGAGTTTTTTATTTTTGGTTTTGAAGCTTTTTCAATTATATATCTCGGTTTCTTTCTTATTTACTACCAAACAAGCTCTAATGTGCAATAGATTATGTGTTATAATACATGTAGCAACAATATTAATTTACCTTTCATATTGAATGATATTTATGAAACTTTATATTAACATTACAACAAAGCTAATATATTCATATCATTATTGTTACATTCAATAAATTTAATCATCTTCTTCCACACCAAACTCTTTAAGGTTTCTATACTTTTAAAAAAATCACCTTCAACATGCCAAAAAATCATGAATCATTTTGGAGGTTTATAGAATTGGAGTAGCATGAATTGTGTAAAACAATTCATATCATTTGATCTTTTAAGAAAATTGTTAGTACATATATTTTTACTATGTCTTCTGTTGGTTGGGTGGGTTGGTTGGGTGGGTGTGTTCATTTCCATTTAGTTTTTTTACTTATTTTATTCCCTCTATAATTGTTTTCTACACAACTATTTTCATTTAATTTCATCATTGATAATTTTATGAGACATTATGTATTGAAGTGTTATCAATACATTTGTTTCTATCATCATTAATAGATTCATGTGATCTTGTGTTGTTTAAATTGGTCTGCATGTTTATGTGACTATAATTTTAGTTTGTTTTAGTGTAATAATTTAATGATTACTATGTCTTGAATAGATTTAACAAGCCTTCTCAAGGTAGTATTTTTAGAAGATGATGTTGGGATTCATTAGGATTTCTCTCCATTATGGGATAATAATATTGGGGGAAAGTCAATGGAGCAGTAGAAAAGATGAAAAGGTGTAGTTCAGTGGGTGATCAATAGATGTCGGACTTACATAAATTTTTCTCATCCCTGCATATATACGGTCTCAAATATAGATTAATTTTCATGGTCTTATGGAATGAATTTTTTTGATTTACATACATGGAGGTAAAACGTAAGTTAAAATCTGTAGCGATATCAAATAATTTGTATTTGGATTATTGTTTTAATCTTTGACATGGTTAAAGATACATTCATTGTTTTTAAAAAATAGAATACATATAAATATAAATATATAATATTATATGATTAAATTAAATATCATTATGTAATAATAAATTTTATAATATAAAGTGATCAAATTCAATTATCAAATGACATATTTCCCCAAAAAAATTCTTGATTATTCTTCCATATTAGTTACAACTATCAATTATCAAATGAACTATAATTGGACTATTTTGGTATTCTTTTGGACATAATGACATATATATATATATATTTGTGTGTGTGTTAAAAATAATTATGAAATTAAATCAAGAGTGTGTTATAATATTTTCATCATAAAGTGAAATTTATTTATGATGATGATAACTTAAAAATATTACCTCTAAAATATATTACCTTTCAAAGACATAAAACTGAATGAAATCATGATTACTACTAATCCTCACCCCAAAATCTTCTAGAGCCCATCAACTCTGATCAAAATCTAGAAACCTTGAAACTATCTCTAGGATGCCTTCCACCATTTATCTCAATCTATCCTCTTTCCTCTAACTTAACCTGCACCTCCACCATTGTTTAATATATGTCACTTATCTCCAAATCTTCTATTCCAATATGTTCCATCTCCATCATAATTAGTCTTCACTTCATTTCCTCTTGTCACGAGAACCCCATTCACTTCATTATCATCATTTTATTGTAAACATTACATTGAGTACAAAGACATTACAATTTTTTTGAATGACGCAGGACCAGATAATTTGAAAGAAAATTGAATAGTCCTGTGAATTTGTATGGGTGGAGTACTAGTTTCAATATAATTATAGGAATATGTTTCATGGAACCACTAGGATGATGTTACATAGATTTCATATAGTGAAAAACAAAGAATCTAGACATATAAACAGAAATTTACCAAGTCTTGTTGTCCCACCAAATATGATCTCTCAATTCCCAATATATTATTGCTCTACAAGGTTTCATATAGAAGTTTGATAATTTAGAGTCATCAAAAAAATTCATTTTTATCTCAATTATAGATGAAACACATAATCTCTTGCCAGACTTTAGAACCCTATCTTTAGAAATGAGTTCTGCCAATTTTCCATCATTTTCAAATTTAATTTTCTTATAAATGTTATCATCATCCCTCATGTTGAGATCATTTTAAATTTTCTAATATATGTTTTTTCACAACAATTCGAATAATGAGTTCTGTATCACCTTCCATAATAATTTCATATCAAAATTTATTAGATCCATGAACATTTGATCCCTCTCAATCATAATTTTGGTAAAAATTAAATGACCATTTCTACTCAATGGATTTGTTGTATTATATTCCTTACAAAGGTGGTATTATAATTAGAAGTCAAAATCCATGAGTAGATTTTTCCATCACCTTTGCCTCATGTTATGATATTTTGTAAAGATATATATTTCAGGATCTAATGGTTAGTTTATCTAACATATCTCTCAACATTGAGAATGAATCTCTATATATTCAATGAAATTATTATATATTATTTCTCAAAATCATGGCTTGGAATGTTATGTTAACGATTATTAAATTTCCACAAAGAATATGGAATAAAATCATCATTTTTCAATAGGTCACAACTACTTCCCTTCTTCGAAGTGTCACTAAATATCAATAACCTATCATTTCTAGAAGGTAGTTCCAAAATTAGAGATTTAAACAATATTATATTCAATTCAGCAAATCATTCTTGAAGTTTCTTTTACCTACAGCAACCCATAAATATAATACAGGGATATTAGCTAATTTTATATAAATATTAAGTACATTATAGAAATACATGCCCTTATACTATAAAAGTATACTATAATTGGTAAACATGAAATCTAAATCTACTATCTTGGTGAAAGATCATTAATTTCTCCCATAAAGATCTCCACCATTAGTACTTATACCTAAAACCATTTTTCATAATGTGTGGAATGAAAACAAAATGAGGGGTGATATCAGACTCTCAGTAAGGGAACATAATGGTGACATGTAATCATAAATATTAACATAGGGTTATGAGAATATGATTACAACATTAAGAGATCCTAACATGTATATCAAAGATCATAAAAATGAGTTATTATATAAATCAAGTTTGTTCATAAGACACAAATCCTGAGGAAATAAACATTATGATTCATGATCTCATAATTGAGAAATAATAAATATGATTTGTGGGATACCTATCTGAATATAAAAATTTATGTTAAGGATACATAACAAGACCTTTATAACAAGTTATTCAGGGTATGTGACCTGTGTACCTACTACCATCTTTGGATAGAAACTCATGCACCCTCCCTCTCTTAGAAATAGGATTAAACCCATGTACCTTCTTGTTTCCAGGCTCATGGTTCAATCTGTGCACCTTCTTTCATTTAGGCTCCGCCTATAATATATGTGTGTTCTTATTTTCAAACATGAGATATAACCCATTTACCCTCATTCTTTTAGTCATGGGATATCACCCATGTACCATATTGTTTTTAGGCTCGTCCTACAACCTGTGTACCCTTTGAGATCATATGAAAATTGTTGATACTGTAACACCCCATTATTTCATAGAACGTTATTTCTTCAAAGTAATTCAATAATTTTTACTACATGCAACACCGGGTTCGGGCACACCACAAGATTACCGAACTAGCTGTTCAAAAGCGGTTATGAATATTATTAACTGAATATTGAACTATATATAATCCTTATAATTTTAGAATCCATATTATGAGTTTCTTTGACATAATGTAAGAACAAATTCATTTTTTATATAAAAAAAGTATTTATTTCAAAAAATGCACTTTTACCGCCTTTTAATGATGAATCCTTTTTAAATCCAATATTTGATACATTTATATATTATATTTGAGAAAAAAAATTCTTCTTTAGAATCAGGACATAATATTTTATTTTCAAAAAAAATTTGGTGTTTTTCTAACAACGTTCATATTTGGGTGAATAGTGAAAAATAATATTTTTTAACTGAAAAAAAATTTTTTAATCAAATTAATTTATAGTGATGAATTACACATTTTAATGGTTTGGATGTATAAGTAGATTTTATTTTTACCGTTTAATACAATGCTGGCCATTGAAAGTAATTAAACTTTGAGATTGTGCATAAACATGTGGCAATCTTTTGATATATATTGTTTCTTAAAAATACGCCTTTTGGTTTTTACAATGGGAATTAACATTAAATTAATAAATGCAACTTCTATGTTTTTTATTTTATAAAATAGACTTCATTTTTAAATTTGGAATAACAAAATTATCTTAGGGTGAATATTTGATATTTTTCTGAAAACTTTCAATTTTTGATTAATAGTGAAAAACACTGAGTTATTTCTTAAAACTGACTTTTCTTTTAATTATTTATTTTATGTAAATTTATTTTAGGTCAGAATAGATTCATAATACCTATATATGTTCAATGTAATTTATTGGAGTCATTATGTAGTAATATTAGATATATAAAAATTTATTGATCTTTTCACCGTATTTTACCCACCTCCTAGGAGAATTTGCAAATTCACCTGAAAAATAATACTACTGCTTCTGTGAGTTGAATTTCGAAAATTAGAGAGACACAGTTAATATCAAGGAGTAAAATTTGGTTCAATAAGATAAAAATAATTTTTTGGTCAATAGTAACTTTTTACTTTTTTTTAACCACGGTTAAAAGTAAATTGGGTAATTAAGGGTAAAATTGATATTATTATTACCCTAAAACATGTCCTAATTATATTGGCTAAGTATAATTCGACCAAAAACAACCTTAGGAATAAAATATGTACCTCTTTGGTCCATTGAGATCAGATTACTACACTTATTATTAATTAATTCAAAGAAGAGTTAAAAGAGTTAAAATCAAAGTTTAATAATTAAAATTTTTAATATAGGTTTAAATATAAGATAAATTAGATTATAAATACTCAGTAGAAATATAAGAATACCTCCATCATAATGGTATTTTATTTACATTTTTTGAAATTAAATAATTCAATTTATTTATGACACAATTATGATGCAATAATTACCTTATTATTCAAATATTAAAAATTTGATATTTTAAAAACCCAAATAAATGTAATTTCAGACTTTTTATGAATGTCACTAATTTTATAGGATAATAGGACATATTAGAGTTGGTTAGATGAATTATTCTAGAAATAATAATGCTATTTTGATTGTAGCAAAAACAAAATACCAAATAGTGTCAAAATTGACAAAAAAGAGTTTTTAAAAGAAATATTATATTATTAATTGATATTATACTCCTAAAAATATAAGGATTTTCCAAAGGACTTATATAATGATATTTGTATAATTAATTACCCACATGGGGTTCACTTGGAAGCATATAGTATGTTTATTAACTATTTAATATAAACATTCAAAGAGACATGGTAAATGTCAAACTATTTAACTAAGGGTTAAATCTAAACGTTAAGGTTAGTATACTGACCCAAAGATATCTAAAATTTATAAGTTTAGTTTTTTTCGACCCTTCCTCACGTTATCCTTTAAATAAATTTTTTTTAATCCATTAGAATCTAAAAATTATTTTCTTATAAAATAACATTTCTAGCTTTTCCTAAGGTACCCCTCACCCCTCTTATAAAAGGGCACTCCCCCATCTCTCTAATTCACACCTTAAAAGCAATTAGGTTTGTCCAAAACCTACCAAAATATACTATCAACTTCCCTCCCTTCATTATAGAGGCCCTCCAATGGACATAAATCCATCTTAAGGAGCTGTTTTGATCATATCAAAAGGAAGAACCCGAAGAAGAGATAATAATTTCACCACCCTATTTCTAGTTCTTTTCTTCTTCCACTTCTTCTTTTGTGGTTATTTCTGTTCTAAAATAAAAACTCCAGTATCTTCAATATACTATGATTTTATTATAAATATGTTACAGCCATATTCATTATTCTATCCATACATTGAATGACGTGTCACCATATGTGTGTACGTAAGGATTACCGTCTCCACGTCGTGGTGTAATTGTTATTCAATTCATTATTATTTTGATAGGTATAATAATGATGTTTAATTAATGTAAATATTAAATAAAAAAATGATATTGATTCTTTATATATGATATACCATCCAATTAAATATTATTTTAATATCAAAAGAATGATATTGTCGCTCGTGCGTACGTACGGATTACCGTCTCCACGAACGCGATAAGATTAATTCCCCATCATGTCCATTCATGAATAATTTTCATTAGATGTTAAAAAATAATATTTAAAGACTTGATATAATTTTGGATATGAATAAGATACATTCTATCCATAACTAATATGACTCACATAACAAAGAATATAAAGGAAAATGAATCTATTAACACCCAAAATGGTGATAATACAAAAATTTTATTAACAAAGAAATGTTAAAAGATCATATATGATATCATATTAATTTATATGATTCATGTATAATTTAATAAAATTTATTTCACCATTACAGAGGAGTTTATCCTACCCTCAACCATGGAAATGTACAGGGTATGGTTTTATTTCACAATCTCTTCATAATCCAAGTTTATTTATACGTAATTATATATTGGAAACTCTTTATCATCCACATATATGTTTCTTAAAAATGTATTTATAAACATTATTACTATTTTATAAAATATGGGTTAATGTTATTTATACCATTTTTTGACTTTTTATAAAGTTTTTTATAATGGAATCTTTCTATCATTTCCCAAACAAGATTCTTTTTAACCTTTTTGACAAAATTAAGGTAAGAATTTGTTTTTTTAACTTATATGGAAGGTGCGGCTATTTTCCACCGTTATAAAATCCTTGAAGCTTCCCTTACAAGTTTAAAAGAATATTTTCAATGTAAATGGGTTTTTATAATTATGTGACTTTTAAATGATTTCAAAAAAGAGATATTTCTCTTAAATAATTTGGATTTCATCTATATAAACATCCTTTGATTTATTTTAAGATTATTTGAAGTTGATTTATTATGATACAAAACCTCCATATTGTATGGATGGTTTTGTGATATGGTTGACAATGGATGTGTTATTTTTATACCATTCATTCTTTATGGAGAAAATATTGACATGTTGTATTCTAGTCTTAATACGAATCTTTATGTTATGTTTAAACCTGTTCATATTAATAATTCATTGGACTTTGTAAGTGATGGGTGGAGCCCGCTACAGCTCTTAGATGCATCGGTATGTCTCATTAGACAAACTAGAGTCTTGAAACAAGGCCTTGACAAAATCTTATTTGTAGTCTGGGTAAAAGGCCTTGACTATGTGGTTATGATAGTCTTTCATTTTTTATTCCATCATTATGAAAGTGGTTATTGATATTGCATATGATTATCAGACTAGTATAATATCCATGTGAATAATTAAATGGAATTATTTCATTTTATTTTTTCCATATTATGCAGAAGTTCAAGTTTAAAAGGATTTTGTTTTATTTATACATTTCCTTAAATATTTATTCTTATTTATGAATGTTTCCTCTATATTGTTGTCCTTACTGAGCATCTGTGCTCACCCCTTTATATGTATTATTTTTCCTTGGATGTGAAGAAGTATTTTATGACTGACCTATAGGGATAGTATGATGGGATATGAGTGTGGACCATGGAGACTATGTTGTTTGAGTTTCTCACTTTATGATTTAATCTAAGAATTATGAATATATTTAGTGTTTCCAAGCCTACAAAAGTAATTGGTCTTTCAAGATATGATCTTTTGTGATCTTGCCAATGTCATGTAATAATGCACTGACTCTAGGTAACTGGGGTCAGGGTCTTATAGTTAGTATCAGAGGATGTTTAGTACGAACCATGGAAGTTAGACTTAGATAAACTTGGATTATATCTCATTAACCTAAGACAGATTTTGAGTATTATTATAGAAGAACTTCCTAGAATTTTGGTAATATAGATATTTTGTGAGTTTTCCAAGAAATACGTCCATGTTTGGATACGAGCAGGTAGAGACGGCTCTGACACAAATGTATCTAGGGGTAAAACCCAAAAACAACTCTTTGAACAAGACTCAAAAGGGAAATGTTGTAGGACAACGAGCCTTACTGCACTCTTGGTTACGACACTCACCGGGGTTATTCTTAGGATAATTCTCATTTTCATTAAAAACCATTATGAAGGGTTTATGAGTATATACTTCTTCAAAGAAAACATATTTATGATTATGGACTATATCCATAAACTGTTCATTCTAAATTATGGTTTTTACAAGTTTGGAATTATTCATTTTAAATTCATAAAATGACCTAGTGTATGTCATTGTATAGAAATGGTGCCCTGTAGAAACAATTTTAACTCCAGTAATATGTATGATCCAAAGAGTAAGATGAATCATATCTTTCATAGTATTAAGCCAACATTTAGAAGGGAAATTGTCTCCCATGTATTCTAAACATATGAAGAAATAATATAATGTGTTAAAAATATAAGTAAATAATTCTCTGAGTCCGGTGGCTTTGAATAGGAGCAAGTGACTAAAAGGATGGAAGATAGAAAGATGGATAAAGGGAAGAGGGAAAAGAATAATTTTCCCGTATTTGATAATTGTGGGAAGAAACACGCTAGAACAAGCCTGAATGAAATGAGAGTTTGTTATAAGTGTGGAAAAAAGGACACCATGAATGTGACTGCAAGGGTAATAAAAAGGTTTTAAATGTACAATTATTCATATGCAAGGAGTTGGGAAACTACGCGATCCAATGTCCCAATCATCAGAGTATTCCTCAAATAATGCAATTGGATAATAATCAAGTAATGATACTACCACAGATGAGGAGTAACAATTAGAGTTCTTATATTGTTATTAAAGAATTATGTCATTTGAGTGTTGTATCAATGATTTTCTGGTTTTAATAATTATGGAGTACATAAGAACTGTACTATAGTATAATTTCATTAAGGAATTGAGTTTGTGTGGAACCTAGAAAAGTGACTCAATATCAGGTTAAATTTTGGGAAAATATATGATTGATAGATAGATAATCAATATTATGGTTCTGATACTGAGGTAGTGATTTTGGGATAATACATGTTTGATTTAGATAAACTATATTGGATATTATTAACTACCATGAAACTAATTAATGATTTGTATATTCCATCATGTTAGATATTACAACATTTTTGGATAGAAGGAGTATATCCAGGGTTCTATAATGAATAGGGGAGCATGAATGTAATCAATAAGTTTTTATGGTAATTCATGATTTTGTAGTGTTTTAAAAAAAAATACATGATGAAGGTGTTCACATGTTATTACATGGAAAAAGGATCTTCATTGTGTTTAACGTCCCTATAAAATTTTTATTGTGAGTTAGGACAGAAATATTTTTGATAAGTCTAGTTTGAGATTATTTTTGGATTTCCATAAAAAGGACAACCTGGAGGTCGGGCGGCAACCCGTTGCGTCTGACAAGGCTGCGAGACTTGAACCCGCAATCGAAGGGCGGAAAGAGTGTATCACCTACCACTGACCCACGTGATGTCCTGGATTGATTAATTTAGTTCTTTTTAAAGGGGATGGTAGATGAATTATAGATTCATTTTTTTGGAACCCTAAACGAATAGGATATATATAATATTTTTTTTATCTTTTAGAGTGAATAATTAGTTTGTGGTAGAAATTAGTTAAAGGATGGAAATATACTGGTCAAGTATATTTTTTTCACCTCTTATTCTATGATGAAATTAATTCTTAAACGTTAGGTAAGGGATCTTAAAACTAAAAATGTGTTATCCTTATACCTTATGTTTTTTGGAACCAATGATATTTTAAATCTTCATAGATTGATGGCTTTGAGGCCCTCAATTCTAAAATTGTTTGTAACTGATGACCTCAGTCACTCCCAATAAATATTTACGTTTTTCCTCCAATAATTTATCTCTAATTTCCACCAATTTTCTCCTAATCGATATCATAATTTGGTGGTTACTTTTTTATTCCCCTTTTCCTCTTATTAAGATTAAATTTTTTTAACCCAATTTCTGATGTGGGTTTTCCCCCAAAGGTATCTTCTATATTCAACCTTTTATTTTAAAATACCAATTTAAAATAGTGAGTATGCAATTTATTGAAGGAGGAAAGAATGTAACACCCACTGATATCATAGTATGTTATTTCTTCAAATTAATTCAATAACTTCCACTACATGCAACACCGGGTTCGAGTGCACCCCACGATTACCAAACTAGCCATTTAAAAGCGGTTATGAATAGTATTAAATAAATATTTAACTATATGTAGTCCTTATAAATTTAGAATCCATATTATGAGTTTCTTAGAAATAATGTAAGAACAAATTCATTTTTTTCAAATAAAAGAAGTATTTATTTCAAGGAATGCACTTTTACCGCCTTTCAATGATGAACCATTTTTAATTCCAATATTTGAAACTTTTATATATTCTATTTGAAAAAATAATCTTCTTATTTAGAATCGGGACATAAGAATTTAGTTTCAATAAATTTTTGGTGTTTTTCTGATAACTTTCATATTTGGGTGAATAGTGAAAATACTATATTTTAACTGAAAACATCTTTTTTAATCAAAATAATTGATAGTGTTAAATTATAAATTTTAATGGTTTGTAAGTATAACGAGATTATATGATTACCATTTATTCTAATTCTGGTCATTGTAGATAATTTCACTTAGAGATTGGACATAAATAAAAGTCAATCTTTTTATAGATATTGTTTCTTAAAAATATGCCTTTTGGTTTTGACAGAGAGAATTAATATTAAATTAATAAATGTAACTTCTATGTTCTGAATTTGGTAAAATAGACTTCATTTTTGAATTTAGAATATAAAAATTATTTTATGGTTAATTTTTTATATTTTTCTGAAAACATTCAATTTTTGTTACATAATGAAAAACAGTGAGTTATTGTTTAAAGACGACTTTTCATTTAATTATTTATTGTATTTAAATTTATTTTAGGTAAGAATATATAATAATACCAATATATGTTAAATTTAATTCATTGGATTCCTTTTGTAACAATACTATATATATATATATTTATTGAACATTTCACCGTCTGTTACCCACCACCTAGGAGAATTTGCTAATTCATATAGAACTTAATTTTACCACTTCTGTGAGTTCATTTTTGAAAGTCTGAGAGACACTGTTGATATCAAGGAGTAAAAAGTTTTTCAATAAGAAAAAAATAATTTCTAGTGAATATTAACTTTTTACTTTTATTTACCATGGTTAAAAGTAAATAGGTAAAATAAGTGTAAAAATTATATTATTAATACCCTAACACATGTATTAATTATATTGGATAAGAATAATTCGAACAAGAACTACATTATTAATAAAATATGATCCTTTTTGTTCCACTTAGATTATATTAGGAAATTTATTATTATTCAATTCAAAGAAGAGTTAAAATGGTTAAAATCAAAGTTTAAAGGTTTAAACATTTTATTATAGGGATATAGATAAGATAAATTCAATTATAAATATTCATTAAAAATCTAAAAAGATTTCCTACATAATGGTATTTTATTTAGTATTTTTAGACATTAAATAATTTATTTTATTTATGACAAATTGGTGATGTATTAATTACCTTATTAATGATATATTAAAATAATTGATATTTTAAATACCCAAATAAATGAAATTTGATACTTTTTTTGAATTCCACTAATTTTATAGGTTAATATGACATATTATAGTTGGTTAGATGAATTTCTTTCGAAGCAATAATGCTGTTATGAATTTAGAAAAAAAATACCAAATAGTGTCAAAATTGACATAAAAGAGTTTTTAAAACAACTATTATATTATTAATTGACATTTTATTCCTAAAAATCTAATGTTCAGCCAAATAAAATATATAATGGTATATGTATCATTAATTAACCACTTGTGATTCTCTTTAAGGTACATTTAATGTTTATTAACCACATAATATAAAAATAAAAGAGACACGGTAAATGTCAAACTATTTAACTAATGGTTAAATCTAAATGTTGAGGTTAATATAGTGACCCAAACCTATATAAAACCTATTGGTTGAGTGGTTTTAGACCCATACCATCCTTGGAATTTAAATAATCTATTTTGAAGCAATTAGAAACCGAAAATGATTTTATTATAAAATAATATTTCTAGCTTTTCCTTAGGTGCCCCTCACCCCTCTTATCAAAGGCCACCCCCCCCCCCTCTCTAATTCAAACCATAAAAGCCTTTTTTCTTAGCCAAACCATGCCCAAATATCCTCTCAACTTCCATCCCTTCACCCTAGAGGCCCTCCATTAGTCAGGAAGACAACATAAGGATCCCTTTTAATCAATTCAAAAGGAATAACCTAAAGAAGAGGTAATAATTTCACCACCATCTTTCAAGTTCTTTTCTTCTTCCACTTCTTCATTCATTGTTACTTAAATTCTAAAATAATAACACCAGTATCTTCTATATACTATTATTTTATTATAAATATGGTACATCCATATTCATTATTCCATCCATCCTTTTAATGACATTTCACCATTCCTGCGTACGTACGGATTACCGTCTTCACGTCGTGGTTTAATTGTTATTCAATACATTATTATTTGGATATGTATAATAATGATATGTAATTCATGTAAATAATTAATATAACATGATAATGATTCTGTATATATGATATAACATCCAATTATATATTATTTTAATATCAAAAAAATGAAATTGTCGTACGTACGTACGTACGGATTACCGTCTCCACAAAGGCAATAAGATTCATTCCCCATCGTATCCATTCACGACTAATTTTCATTAGATGATTAAAAATAATGTTTAATGACTTGATATAATTCTGTATAGGAATAAGATACATCCCATTCATAACAAATATGAATCACATAACATCGAATATAAAGGAAAATGAATCCGTCAACACCCGAAATGACGATAATACTAAGAGATAATTAACAAAGAAATGTTAAAAGATCATATATGATATCATATTAATTTATATGATTTTTGTATAATTTAATAACAATTATTTCACCATTATACAGAAGATTAATCAACCATCAACCAAGGAAAGTACATGGTAAGAGTTTATTTCACAATCTCTTCATTATCTGAGGTTTTTTATACGTAATTATCTAATGAGACCTCTTTATCATCCACATCCATGTTTCCTAAAAATGTATTTCAAAACATTGTTACTATTTTATTGAATATGGGTTAATGTTATTTATAACTTTGTTTAAATTTTTATAAGATGTTTATAAATTAATCTTTCCGTCATTTACCAAACAAGGTCCTTTTTTACCATTTCGACAAAATTAAGGTAAGAATGTCATTTTTTAACTTATACAGAGGGTGCGGAAATTTTCAACCATTATAAAATCATGGAAGCTTCTCTAGGAAGATTATAAGATTATTTTCAATGTAAATTTTATCTTTTATAATTATGTGACTTTTAAATTATTTCAAAGAAGATATATTTCTCTAAAATAGTTTTGATTTCATCTATGTCAACATCCAATGATGGATTTTAAACTTATTTGATGTTGATTTATTATGATACAAAATTTCCATATTTTATTGAAGGTTTTGTGATATGTTTGACTATGGAAATGTTATTTTTATACCATTCATTGTTTATGGAGATAGTATTGACATGTCATATTCTAGTTTTAATATGAATGTTTATGTTATGTTTAAACCTCTTCATATGATGACTGTATTGGACATAGTATGTGACGGGTGGAGCCCGCTATATCTCCTTGATGCATCGGTAGCTCTCGTGAGATTATGTAGTGTCTTGGAACATGGACTTGACATAATATTATTTGTAGTGTCGGCAGAAGGCCTTGACTATGTGGTTATGATATTCTGGCAGTATGCATTCCATAATTTTGAAAGTGGTTATTGATATTGCATGTGATTATTTGACTAGTATAATATCCATGTAAATAAGTAAATGAAATTTTTTCATTTTTTTTCCATATTATATTGAAGTTCATGTTTAAAAGGATTTTGTTTTATTTATCCATTGTCTTAAATGTTTGTGCTTATTTATTAAAGTTTCTGCTATATTGTTATCCTTACTGAGCATCTAAACTCACCCCTTTCTATGTTTTATTTTACCCAGGATGTGAAGAGGTATTATATGAATGACCTGTAGGGATAGTCTGGGGGATATGAGTGTAGACCATGCAGACTATGTTGTTGTAGTTTTTCATTTCATGATGTAATGTAAGACTTATGAATGTATCTAGTGTTTAAAGGAAACTAATGTTATCGGTCTTTAAAGACTTGATCTTTTCTGATCATACCAATTTTATGTTATAATGAAACAACTTCGGGTAACTGGGGTCAGGGCGTTACAGATACCCAATTAATTTTAGTGATATAAAGGTCCATCCCATATCATAATAAAATCATTCATACTTGTTCCACAATATAGTAAAACATTTATCATATAATGACCCATAAATAGACATAGGTTTAATAAACATTAAATCATAACCAATGAAATGAATTTGTATCATTAACATGTAATAAAATCCTAACCTATGAAAATTGATACATTTCATAATCAATTCATGAAAGAATAACCCATGAAAATAAGTTATTTTTTAAACCATAAAACCTATTAAATGAAACTGGTGTTATAATCATTATTCCATCAATAAATTAACCACTCGATAAATAATATGAATGGATCCTTTGGATTATTTCTTATAATTTAATGAGTAACATCAATGGATGTTATCATAGATATAAAATAACATGGAATGATATTTTGAAAAATAAGTATCAGTAGGTAAATATACTTTCATCTTTGAAAAAGGTAATTTAAAACCCAAACCCTTATGAGACCCATTTTCCATAAAAACATATAGTAGATAATTGACTTAATTTTGAAAATAAATTCCATGAAAACGTCATTAACCACAATTTTCTTAAAAATTATCCATTTAATCATGAAAATAAATGATTAAATAATAGATTGTAGGTAAACGTGTACATGTCGTACGTGGTAAAAATAATTTTTTTTATTGATAAAAATGATAGAAAAATAAATCATTTAGAGGGAGAAAATACATTTTTTTTAAAAAATTGGTTAAAGGAATAAACTGTAAAATGGATTTTAAATATTTTTGGATACTAATGAAATATTCATCGAATTCTTTTTAGAACACATAGATTTCAGATCAAAGAAAGTGTTATGTCATGATTTCATGAAATTATTTCTTAACTATGTAACGTAAAAAATAGTTGTTGGGGTTTGGATTAGTGGTATCCACCCTGTAATACTACATGAAAAATAGGGGTTCAAAACCATTGGGCACAGGTATTGTTGTTGTACTATAGCGTACTGTAGCAGCTGTTGCACTATAGCAACGGTGGGCATTATAGCAGCGGTAGAGCACTATAGGTGTGACATAGGACTACAGAAGTGGTGGGCACTATGTGGGACTGTAGCAGGTGGGTACTGTAGCATTACAATTCACATATTGGGCCTTGGGCCAAAAAACATGGGCCTACGGGCCATGTGATGGTGTAAATGCCCACTGGTCCATTATGATATGTAATGGGTCTCCCTCGACCCAGTTAAAGATGTATTTATGTTGATTTAATAATAACTGAGGCTTCGACGCCAACAATTAAAAACTGATAGGTAAAAAATAGTAAAAATATTATACCAATACCTAAATATATCATCAATAACCTGATTATATTAAATTTCATGAATGTTATTGAGAGATGTATCATAATATTATATCATGGAAATCATATTTATAAATAATCTCGAGAAGTAAGGATATTATTTCAATAAACGATGATAGCATAGTAACATTGAACCATACTCGCCATGTAATAAAAGAAAATAAAATGAAGCTAAAAATATCATAAAAGGAAGTATATTCATGATATAACATGTCAAATCTAGTAAATACACCTCATTCAAAATATAGGTGAAAAAAATTTAATATGTTCCAATGAGTGATAAAATTGAGACAAAAAATACATTACTAATTTGGTAACTTCTGAAATGTAAAACCCATGATATAAATATCATAGAAAATATTTATATAACCATATATATTATTAAAATAGTAATAAAATAAATTCACCATCAGTATATACACTATAAAAAAGAAGTGAGCGGTGAATAAGCCATGTATCTTACGAAAATAAAGAATGAGATGAAATTCACTTACCTTGTGTCTTGAATCTCGTCATACTCATTCCAAAAAGCTCTATAATAAATATAAATTTGTTATATATATTTTCAATAAACTAATTATTATATATAATAAAATATATGGTTTTAATAAAACATTATATTACCTACTTGATTACAATTATATGTTATGGTTTCACTTAGGATAATATTGACATTCTTCATTGCATGTGTCTTAATTCATTATATCATTGGTCATTATATGTATATAATGATTACATAATGAAAACCTAAATATAAATATCAGTCATATAAATTATATTTTTAATACAATAATCATTAGAATATAGAATTATGAATTGTATTAAACCACTAATGGAAAGGATAAGATGTACGTATGCATGAATGTAGTTTTCATTTTTATTATTGTATTAAAACAAAGAAAGAAAATATATATTTATATATGAATTTATATAATATAATTAAAGTAAAATTATAATGTCATATATTTTTTATAATTTTACTAAACTCATTATTTATACATTCCATTTAATGTGTGATTGGAACACATCCCATTGAAGGGGTGTTTCTCCGCACTTCCACGAATGAAATTATAGTTTTAACAAAAAATAAATAGTAAAAAGGATAAGTGTTAAAAAAAGAAATAATGAAGATTAAATACATAAAAAAAATATATTATATACATTAAAATTGTTTCCATCATTATTTCCACCATGATTTGTGGTAAGGATAATTGAATAATCATCATTTTGGGAGACGAATGATTACCATACACATAAATAGTAGGTCTGTTAAGATGAAGGTGTGTGCATGTTTATGTAGAAACCATAACATAAAAAATCCTAGTATATTGATTATATTTGGGTTGTTATATAATCATTGAATAATGATATTGTGGGGGTATAGAAGGAAAAAAATAAACGAGGCCTTGGAATACTTTATAACTAAATAGAGGATTCAAGGTGGAATGGAGGTTTGTTGGGAAGTACATCAGAATATGTTTTACAATCATAAGTGGGTTGATAGGTGTCATGAAGAAGAAGTGTTGGAGGCCTTTATAGGGATTTTGGACTGTCATTATTTTAAATATATGGAGTGATAATTCCACCTATATTTTTCTTGTTTCATGTTGATCCAATAATGATCCAAAGTTGATACAAGGGATTATAAGTTCGAAATATTGTTATGAAATGTTTTTTTACTAGTTTATTAGTCATTTTGTCCCCTATTAATAATACTTAATCCCCAATTAAGCTTTGTTTGACATTAATCACTATGATTAATTTTAATTACTTCTACTAATATTTTTCATCCAAAATTAATTTTCTCTTATTATACCATAAATATTACACTAAATGAAATGTTTCTTTTATTTAATACATTTAAGAGAATACTTGAAGTTATAATAATGTTATTCTTGTAGATGGGATGAAATTACAGTTTTTTAACGAAGAAATAAATTTAAATGTTTTTATGTTTTTTTATTTAATTTAAAAGTGAAATTGTCTATAATAACCTAAATTATATTTAAATTATATAATTTTTCCATAAAAAATTAAAATATAAATAAAAATTTATAATTATTTAAACAAGAATGGTGTTTTTAAGTAAAAAACATTAAATTTCACTATTTATCAAAAATGATGTTTCTCATAAAAATCCAAAAAAATCAACATAATATAATTTTTATTTATAAATTAGAAAATGATGATTATATTATCAAATTAAATTTCCTTATGTGTATAAAATTAATTTTATTATATTTCATAGATGGACATGAAATTTAATTTATTTGATAAATTAGTATATTTAATCATATACGGTATTTACCAAAAATCTTATCCTTCATTATCATTATATTTTAATTTTATAAAACCTTTATAAAAAAATTTAATAGTAGTTATTACTATTTATATTAATATTTTTTACATATAGGATGTTTTCTTGTCATTTATATAGTTATAACTATTAACTGATGTTTCTTAGAATCATTACTGTTCCGTGTTACGTATGTCATGTTGGAGATGCATATAAAATATGACAAGTCATCTTTGCATGAAAATAAATCCAAGTTAATGTTCTCTATTAAATAAATGTTTTTCTATGTGTTTTAATGTGTATATATGTATATATATAGCAATATCTATTATAACATGAAATGAAAAATATTAAAAGTTAAATGAAAAAAAAATTCCACAAAATATCATGGTGTTACATTATACTCACATTAAAATGAATTTATCCCTCTAAATTTGGTTATGTCATCAAATGTATAATACCTAAATGTTTCATTCCTAAAAATCAACATCGCCAAAATGAATACTAAAACTTCCTTTAAAATGGGAAATTTAGAAACATGTTGGTACCCAATGTAACATATAATTAGCTCTCCACATAGGAGAACATAGGTGGGGAATGAAATCATGTACAAGAATCAAATATATATCAATCATGATCTGATGGAGGGTGAAATAGAACTAGGTTATGATAATGTTAACAATCAAAAATCCATAAATATGTGATGAAATATGTGACCATATAATTCAGAAAAAATACAGATAATAGTATAGAATTTTTGGTTTTATGATAATTTTTCCTAAAGATAATGAATTTATATGAAAATATATACTTGAAGGAATTTTTTTATGACCTCTCCCAATGTTTTTCATTGATCTATTTCACCTCTTTCGCCAAAATTATAGGTGGATTATTAATTCTTAAAGCACTAACAGATCATGAGACCAATTATATACCATCTTTTATGTCATTAGATATCATAAAAACCATGTTTTTATAACTAGTTATCTAATATGATTAAATTCTCATGGGGTAAGATAACACATTATTCTCGCAATCTTCATCCAAATTTTACATTAATCATTCCATAAATGGTTATCCTTATGACTCTAAAAAAAGATAAAAATACAAAACTATAGAAATATGGTCATTAAAACATATTAACATTGATTACACATGTCTCATAACATTCCAATCATGTAAATACCTTAATCATATATTCTCATTAAAACATGTTCATAATCAAAATTTTCATTAAGCCTTATTGAGACTAATGCACGATTCATAAAGACAATTCACCCTTTATTCCATAAATAGGCTCATATCATAAAAACATTTCTATTAGAATATTAGGTCAATAATTGTTAATACAGAAAATCAATATAATTTAATTAATCTATAATTCATAAATGGAAGGAAAATCAATGATGAGACTCATAACAAGTTCCATTAACAGATCAATAATATTTTCATAGATTTAATTTTTTTTAAAACATCCAAAGTAAATTCCCCACTGTGGAGTTCTGCAAATATAATGGATCACATCATTAATTATGATATCATATAGATTCTATTTTTTCATATATCTTAATATTTTGTTGGAACTGGTCTGCATTATTAGTCCTCAGATTTTTGAACTTTTAAGAAGTCTTCCCAAACATCATAAAATTGAAACATTAAAGTGTTTGAGGTGCATCTGGAGGATTTTTCTCATTATTCGCATCATTATATTACATTTTCCTATTCAATCAGCATTCAACCACTTTATTTCTTTCCTTTCCAGACATAAATCATTTACTAGTCCCATTAGAAAAATCCCCACTATGCTTCATTCTAGTCTTAGAGAACAATGTAAATTTCTTCTTCTTTTCTCCATGGTTTTCTATTATCCCCAAAACTCTTTCATCTGCTTCTTGATAAAACCATGATATTTTCACATAACTCTAAACTCAATTATAAATTTGATTACACAGTGAAAAATCTCTTCATATCAAAAAATTCTATAATGTCCAATATCATTCCAAGACATTTCCTTATGACAATTAAGAACATATCAACCATGATTTTTGGTTTGATGATTATTCTAGAAACTTACCTCATAAGCGTTCCAAAATTATCCTTACAGGGATTGTAAGATTCATCATACATTTGTTTCAACTCATAGAACACATTTTCATTATTCATACGAAGAATACAAGTAAATTACTTATTGAATAATAAGTTTTAAAACTCATTCCAAAACATTGATTCAATTTTATCTTTATTCATAGTATTGTTGATAAGAGTCCACCACTGGTTGGCTAAAACATCCAACCAAATTTTTTTAGAATAATGTTTTTAGTATCTGAATACTAGAGAAAAACGAATATATTCTTTTGTGGTAATCATCTAGTGTTTAGCAACGCATGGTTTAGAAGACCCGCTGAAATATGGTGACTATTTCATCATGAATAAATTAATAAAAATTTGTTCCATACATAGATCATTTGGATAATAATCCAGATTCAAAGATAGAAAAACATATGGGGGACTAAAATGAGTTTTTTTATTCTATATACCAAACAATTTAGAACCTTATGAGAACAATCATTGAGTCATCCCTTATAATCACCGTTACCAAAATTTCTTTGGGATCTAGCCATTTACTAAATCCAAAATAATAGAGTACGAAACAATTATCATACAGAGGAGACATATAATCATAAAAATTCAATAATATGATTTCTAAATTAATAAAACTTCCATAATCTATTAATATTCAAGTTTATTCTAGGATATTTATAGTCATGATTTTCTTATATCCTTCATGATGGTTCATGAAGATTTTGGGAATTTCCAAATCGTATCCCCTGTGAGTGTCCAATAATGTGTGCATCAAGACCTGCTGTTTTGTAATCAATTACCACATGTTAGGCCTAGAAACACAAGTTAAATTTTTACTCTTAGGTACATCTATACTAGAGCCACGTCCAATTTTAGTATCAATTCAGGGATGTATTTCTAGGAAACTACTCGCTCTATCCTTTTTCTAAAATTTCTTGTTAATTTTCTTCTACTTTTCCCTATACATATATGTAAATACCCAATCATTAGGTAAATAGACATCAGAACACTTTTTATAATAATTAATAAATTAAACAAACAAATTCCCAAATACAGTCTTAGTTTAGTGCCTTTGGAATCATTGAAAAAAATCTTCTAATTTGGTGAATGATATTCAACATCCCTTATAATGATCTTCCCTATTATTTTTACTACCTAAACTCATTATTTATATCATGGGGAAAACAATACTTATAAATAGGGTGAGTATATATTATCAGTAATGGTAAAAAACAAAAATGTCAAACATTTTGTAAAATAATTAACATAACTTTTTAATACCCAAGCCACAAATGACATATATCAAAATCATAAATCACGAAATAAATCAGCTCAATTCATAAGGAATAAATCATAAAGGAACAAGATCCATGAGATAATAACTTTGGTATAAAACATAGATATATGGAAAACACATAATAATATAAAACCATTTCAATATTAGTCAAGGATAATTACCATGAAAACCATAACAAACAAAGACTATCACTGAACTAAGTTCACTCCTCATTCCAACCCTTTAATAATATACCATATTTACTTGTAGTTCTAGCCTTATATTACTAAACCTAGGTTACTTTTCATCCATTACGATATTTCTCATTAGATATAAATATTAAACCAATGCATTGTAAGGAGATATAGGTCCCAACCATCTAATAATAAAATTATTCATATGTGGGCCACCAAAAAATAAATCATTCATCATAGAATAACCCAGGGTATAAAATGGGTTTATTAACCACCATTCCATCAGAACATAATCTAGAAAAATAATTGAATTTCATAAATATCATAAGCATAACCTAAACATATGAATAATACGTATAATATAATAAAACATTATTCATATTAAATAATGTCATATGATATGGATAATTATATTGATAAAACACTTGATATTAAAACATGAGAAAAAATATACCTTCTTCTTCAAAAATTATTACATGTCATAAAACACCTCAAAATTTTAAATGAAAATAATTTCTTTCAAAATAATGTTAAAATCATGTAAGGTAATATATATGGAAATATGGCATTATGAAATCATAAATATCAATTAATATCGTACAAGTTAAAATAACACATTCTACTCATACTTATTGAGAAACTAAAAAAGTATCTTGAATCAAAAGTGACAAAATAATCTATTTCAAACCATTTAAAAAAATAACAATTGTGTAAAAATGATTAAAAAAATACAATAAAAATAAAGAGAATATATTATAATACATTTGTATGAAAAATGATCATTGAAAATAAATATACCCTAATAAAAAGAATATTTTATAATCCATTTTCATATTCCCCATATCACTAGAGTTTAAAAATTCAATAGATGATTTTTATTTCATCCCATGTAATAATTTTTTGAGTGACCATTTTATCCAAACATACTTATAACTATCAACCCATTTAATGTTTTCCCAAGGTGAATTCATCCATTGTTTTCTCGAGGAGGTAATTGCTTCAATATCTTCATATTTTTAAATGTATTACATTTTCCATGGTGTTTTGATGACATAGTATTTTCATTATTTCTATTGAATATGTCTAATCTATTGAATTACTTCTCTTTTTTGTGAAACATAAAACTATTTCATAAAATATAAAATTTGGGAGACAAGATTCCTTTAAATTATTGGATTAAGGACTTCAATTAAAATGTCAAAATTTCACTCTATGTAGTGTATATAATCTATATTATATCTTTATAACCTACATAAATATTCATATTCTACAATAAATTATTATTCAATTTTAATTAAGCTAAGGAACATTGTTTTCATATGATTTGTTATATGCTAAGGGAATTTTTTTTAAGATTGTCCTATTAAAATATTTACATTCCTTGAGTTATATTTCCTCTTCATTCATTGTATTCTAAATCACTGATCACCCATGAACGTCATTTCTTTTGAAACAATACACCATTACATTAACCTTTTCCTTTTCACCACATCCCAATGAAATAACTATATTATCCAAAATATTAATCCATTACAATGAAACAATTGTTTAATTAGTCCCACCCAATGATAGGGATTTTATTATATAATGGCATCCAACATAGAATAATAAAAAAATATAACATTTTTCTCCATTCCAGTAGGGTTATTTTTTCATAACTTGACTAATAGAACCTAATACATCTATAATTTTCTCAGTTCTAATACAAACTGTATTAGATTCCTCATCAGGTAAATCTCTACATTGGCCATGAGTATTGATGACATACTTCCTTTCAAAAATAAATTAATAATAATGTCATACACGTAATTAAATCATAAAACAATGAATATTAAATAAATTATATTTAATTGTAAATATTATATATCTCTTAACCTAAATTAATAATATAGGCATAATGGCTCTCATAATCATAGACATTGTTTTTGTGGATATTATTATTTTCAAATCATTTGGAATGGGTTTTAAAAAAAATAAATTATCATAAGAATATCCCACATGAGTTTCCGAACTTGTTCCCAATATGTCATGATTTCATACACCATATGATGATAGAGTCAAGCCTAATGAGCCAAATTCAGAGTTATTACCCTTTGTGATTTCAGTCCCGGAACTATGACCTCTTATAGTATATTTAGAGGTGTTTATTTCTTGTAAATACCTCATAATAACATCCTTATAAAAAAAATTAGAATGTTATTATATACTTATCCTAAATTTATATAATATATTTACATTCCCTAATCAATGTTTTCCTAAATCAATTCCCTATGTCTTCAATTAAACATCCTTTGATACCAACTGTAATGACACTGAATCTAGTAACTTATTGTAATTATCAAAAATATTTCTCTATCCATGAAAAATAGGGTCAAATCCAATTACAATGACAAATTGATAAATTTTTTTAGAACCAAATAAATAAATTTTTATTATTTTACATTGTTAATAAGAAAAACAACAAAATACAGAGCAATATCAAATGAACTGCATTATTGAAAACTCATTCCTAGAATTCTTCTTCATTTAATTGGAATAGAGAACAAAATAACAGTGATCACAAATGCTCAGTAATGGTAATATACAATTAAAGCTATCATGAATAAATAAATAAAAATAAAAATGGAATATGAAATCATTAAACAAACATTCTACTGAAATTACATGATTACCATTATAAGATAAGGAATAATCAATATTGAAAGGTAAATAACTAGAAAATAGTCCATTTAATAAAAAACATATAATGAAATAAATTATATGATAATATGGATATGAAAATATCATAGAAGCAAATTATTGATTTCATAATGAAGGAAAATTATAAAAATTTGGACATCATGTCTCAGGAACATCATACCTCTTCCACCCAGATCAATAATCAAAATAATTTAATATTATCAGGTAAATCTATCTGATTTGGACTATTGATTTTTCTAATGAGACATGTTGATGCATTTTGGCGATATCATTAACTGGGCCTCACTAATTTATTCATGTGTAAAGAAGTCCTCATATATCAAAAAAATTGATTAAATTCATGAATAATGTTCCCTATCTAAAAAATTATATATTCACCAATGTATAGTAATTTATCAATATTTCCCCAGTTATTTTTGTAAATTTCTACATGTACAATGTATATAAAAATTGAATAAGGATTAGGCTATAATAACTTCTAACTTACTTGAATGTTGATATTTAAGGGAAATTTAACATCTAATGAAAATGATCACATCCTAGTGACTATTTCAAGAGAAAGTTAACAACAAAAGAAGGTGATATTGTAAAATAACATTTACCACTTCATAGTTCTCATGTCAAATACCATTTCATGAAATAATTTCAATTTAAATGTAAAATTACACTAACTATTAATGAACTGTAATATTACATGAAAAAATTGTATTATAGAAACCTGGGGCATGAAATTTAGGGAATAATAAGATTATATGTCTAAATTTATATAAATTGAGATGAATTCACTTACCTCACACTATTTATTAGATGACGATTCTTTCAAACTCTAGTATAGTGGTTTTAAAAATGTTATAAACATACAACACAACGATACATATATTTTAAGTATAATATTAAATCCTTTTTAAAAATTATTATAACCTGTTCATTGGTAATAATTCATCATTTTAATTTATTTGTCTGTTAATTGTTTTCTTTTCTCATTAATACATGGTTTTGAATTTTTTTCCAATGAATGTTACACGGTTTTCTTATATCATAAATAATAAACATGAAATAGGTATCATATATTTATATCAATTTTAATTTTAGGAATAATCGTTAAATATGATTTTTGGGAAATATGTACATTGCAATCACAGAGATGGTATGGCGTATGTATGTGTGAGTAACTATACCATTTTTAATGGTCATTTTGGAAAATAGGTAATCTGTAACATCACTCCCCTCACTGATTTTCATAGAAAGAGGTAGTGGGTGTTACTTGGACTTATGTGACTTTCCTAAGACACCAATGGACGGAAATAAATTCCCTGCGGTTCATAAAAAATTTGGGGATGACATTACTTTTGAAAATAAAACAGACAAACCAAGATAACCATAAAAAACCAAAACTCTATATGATCAATGAGTAAAACATACAGCTCAAAATAACCAAAAAATGACAATATAATTGTAAAAAAGAATAAAAGTGAAAACATCCAATGAACCAAATACAATAAAACCCAATAAAACCCAATAAAAAAACCAGTAACACCCAACCAGGTCCAAGAACAACACAAAAATATACACACATGGTATTAAGATGCATCCCTAAAGAACTAAGATACAATGACTTTATCTTTGTCTCGATATATAATATCTAAAAATGCACTGAAGTTCCTAGGGTGGGTGCGAGTATAAATAAAATTATGATTTCTCCAATGACATCCCATCTTAGGTCAATATGATTAAACATATTATCAAATTTTATAAAATGGTTCAGTGAATTTATATTTTTTATAAAAAACTAATAAAATTTTCCATGATAATGATAAACAAGCTATCAATTAACATTTTTGGGGAAAACATGAATAAATCCGTTATCTTATTTCTCAATTTCAGATATAGAATATAATTATCCATGTCCACACACATCCAAAAACCATATTTTTTTACATTTATGGTTGACCCATGCATCTATACACCACCCATTTGAGGGTTTTAATTAACGATCATTATAAATCACATCCATCTCACATACATATATCTATGAAAACATCATACTATTAAATTTACCAAAAACTAATTTCCATTCCATAAATTCCCATAAAACCATTACATTCATTGGAATCATTTCATCAAAATACTTGACATGTAACAAAAAAACAATACTTTTAAATTCACCATTTTAAAATTGTAGTTATTGGGATTTTTGAAAAACAAACCACCTTTCATAAGTTCCAAGACAATACCAAATAAATATTTCCATAATGAATCAAACAATGATTTCCAAAAAAATCACGAAATTTAAACAATTTAAAATCATCCCTGTAGTCTATAATGAATTGGAATCATGAGTGATGCTATATGCCTCTCAAATATTGGAAAATTGAAAAACAATACAATATCTTCAATAACCCATTAAGTTATAATATTATTTAACTAATTCAACAAATTATCATCAATGTTCTGATGATAAATCATAGATCTATCCTATACAAATTGGACCCTTTAGTTCCATAATATAGGAGAAGGATAGATCAATGGAAAATGATGTTGAACAAGCACTTACCGGTGACTATACATCTTAAATGGAGATTGTATCTCCTATAATTTTCTCCTAGATCAAATGGAATCACTTATAAATCCTTGAGATGATTAATAATTGTTTTTTTTGGATTATTTGAGGAAATAAATTGATTATGGAGGTATGTTGAATTATATATACAATTTTCAGATAAAAAATATCATGGTGCAAAGTCAGGGAATACAGATAGAAAAACAATGTGTTACCCAAGCATGAGATACTGTATCAAACCACACATCATTTGATTTAGTTTCATGGTTAGAAAAAATATGTTCCAACGATGTGTCTTCCCACTATATAAAGGCTTATATTTCCTCATGTGCATCCACACATTCTTTCCAAACCACGAGATAACCGTGCACCTTCCATGTTACCATTCTTTCCCTAACATAGTTTGATATAGGTGTTTCATGGTTTCTACCAACGTTTCTCAAATACTGAACCTACAATAAAGACTAAGAAAAATAAAAAACCTCCAAGAAACATTTGAAAAAATAACATTGTCATTTTATATACATAAATTACATATATTAATGATAACTTACCTAAAACTATAGGTGATACTTTCTACCCAACATTGGAAGTTTTGTTACAATATAATAGAAAACAAGAGTTCTACTCTTTGAGTTTTGTCCACTAATAAAACATTTTATTTTCATGATACTATATTTCATCTGAAATCTAAACATATTTCCATAATATACTCACAATACATTTGTTTCTCCAATTCATTAAATTCTCTTTATTATCCAAAATACATTAACTGTACAAGATCTAACGTAGTAGGAAACACATAGTTAACATGATCCCCTTAAATCACAGGGTCTAGATAAGGTTGATACATCAGAAATTCAGAGAAATGAAACACAATATTCATAAAAATGAATATTGGTGGAAAATAAAAAAGATATTCTACCCCCCAAACACATTAAAGTATCACAAAAGTGATTATGTATCAAGGAAATATATGGATATTCATACCAAAATGAAAATTCTCAATCATTTGATGTATTTTCAAGAACCCATGATCTCTGAACTAAAACAAAAATAGTCACAAAAAATAATCCACATATTACTTATGAAAACTCTAAGTCATCTGAATCATATTTTTTAAATACTAAATTTTGTATGATGTCTCTTACACAAGTCCCAGTTCAACTGGTGATGTATATCTTTTGAACACCGTTCAATATCAAGATTGAGAACTACAAATATTGAATACTTCAAAATGATCTATATGTATCAATGACTAATAAATCTTTTTATATAATAACTACTATAGTCATATTTAGTCCTTCCAAGAGGCACCTAAATCCAATACAGAATACCAAAGCATGTCATCCAACATTTGGATTGTCCTCTCAGATTGACCATTTGTTTGAGAATGATACCCCATGATTATAGTCATCTGAGTCCAAAGGTCTTACTGTAGGGATTTCCAAAAATATATATATAACTCATAGCTATGTCTATTATAATTAAAATCAGTATGCTAATCCATTTTACGAATTCATGGATATTAATTTTTACAAATCTTCCCCTATATTTCATTCCTGTTTCTGCAAAAAATGGGGTGACATTTTGAACTGCTACACTTTCACCCATATAGAATCGTGTTTTCAAACCTTCCTTGGTAGAACTGTTATAAAATTCCCAAATATATTCTCTTATTTTCACATTGAAATTCATAAAGACTGAACCATTCCCAATGGGAATATGTGTTCTTATTTATAAATAATAGTCAGGACAAAACTCAAAAAAAAACATATCCACATTTCTTTTCATTTCGTCCCACCGAAATAACGAATTTAGTTCCTTATACATAATTTTTCTTCCAGGATGCAATACCGATCTTAGATGGTGGGAATAATTATATTTTTGTTACAGATATTCTAAAGGTATGACCATCTGATCTCAAAACCACATAACTAGTATTCTATCAACATTTCATCCCTCAATGGTCTCCCTGCCATGGAGTTTCGACATTATGTAAACATATTTACAGGTATATATCAATGAATCTGAAATGTTTTTAACCAAGATAGGTACAAATTAAATTTAAAAGAAAAAACCAATACTACCTTAGTCTTCACAATCCATTAGAATATTGTCTACT
Source organism: Viscum album (assembly GCA_963277665.1). Taxonomy (NCBI): domain Eukaryota; kingdom Viridiplantae; phylum Streptophyta; class Magnoliopsida; order Santalales; family Viscaceae; genus Viscum; species Viscum album. The sequence goes on from OY728155.1 coordinate 735,430,007, forward strand.
ACCATCATTAGCTACCACTGATACAAATCTTCTTTCCCCAACAGTCTATTAGATTTTCTTCTTAATAAATCTACAACAGAGTTAAATATACATGGGGTACATGTTATGTCAACATAAATCATTTGAATATAATTCATCCATAACATGTTCTATATTATATAATCTATTTGAAATAAAATGTGTTTAAAGATATTTTTTTCTATAATCACCATATGTTTCTCATTAAAAAGGTAATGACCCAAATTATTGAAATCGTGAAAGAAAAAAACAAATTAAACAATATGTGTTGGGTATTTCTTACCATGAAACCATAAAATTTGTAACCCATAAGAAAAAACCTAATGTCTCTTCATAAGAAAACAACACAACCTAGAGCCCAAACCATCCAAACACACAACAACCTAGATCCAAAATCATCAAAACACACCACATAGCCTTATCCTAAATGTGAAAATATCAAATTCGATGCTGATGTAAGGTTTGTTTAATTCTCTTAAAAACAATTCTAGAATTCAATATTACATTGGAATAAAACACTTTTCCTTTTTAAAACTATCTTTGGTCAATCTATTTTTGAATAACAATCAACAAAACATTGATAATAACCATCTATGATAAAGGAATTACGTATCTTAATGAAATTATTTAGTGGTTTCCAAGATATCATGGCCTCAATCAGTTTGGGATCCATAAGAAAACATTTTTTCTAGATAAAATTTCTATGGACACATAAAACATGTATCCAAAAATCATAGATTCAATGTTTCAAATTTATATGATAATAAATTATGATAACCAACACCATCTCTAAATGTGGCTCATTCATCGAATTATTTCTACAATACCCCAGTATGACATTGACAATGAACACAATAAAATAATCCAGATACATCTTGAATACAAAATTCAACAATTCAATAAAGATATATTTTGTATTCTTAAGACCGAAAGGCATAACCACATATTCAAAATGGACATATGTAATTATAAAAGTCATCATACAAATATTTTTCTTCCTAACCTTATATTTGGTGATACCATGAACACATGTCAGTTTTAGATAGTGACATGAAACCCCTAAATTGAAAAAATAGGCCATAAATACATGGAATAAGATATATATTCTTTATCATAAATTTATTTTTAATAATTAAATTTAATGAAATCCTAATAGTTTCATCTCGTATATAAATAATAATAATTTCTCCCCACAGATATTTAATAGGCATAATGAAAAACTTTATTTCCAAACATTTCAACTGGGATTTCAATTTCCCTAACTCATTTGTTACCATCTGCTAAGATGGATGTGATTTTGGACTATCATTGGGTAGGTAATAAATTTGAAGATACACTTCTATTTTGGGTTGGAACAGAAAGAACTTATTTGAATAATAATAAAGAAACAAATATTTTTTTTGAACCTACTATTGTCGAACTCATTGAATGATTCAATGTTAAAAGAAGTAAACTGGTATGACATAGTTCCAACTACTGGAACCAATAACCTTTCCATATAGTCCATCACATGTCAATATACTCAAATGATATGATTCACTCCATCTATATTGTAAAACTGAGCTATTGTGTATAATAATTGATTTGATCTTGAATCATTTTCAACTAATACAAACACAAGATTATGTCATAGGCATCCATGTTAATCATTTATAAATTCCAAATCAATTCATCCTCATCTGTAGTTACAGAATATGATTTTCACATAATGTTATTACTTTCTCTTTCTCGAAGAGGATTTTGATGTTTCAAAACATGAGGCAATATCTCAATATTAAATTCTAGAATATTATAAACATGAGAACAAAAAATGAATTTGAGTAACCTATATCAAAAAAATATTTCATAATGGTATAATTCAAAATATGCATACCTCTCATGATTGAATTTTTGGAATGATGAAACATGATGACCTTCTCATTACCCAAAATTTCTTACTCGCAGCACCATAACCTTTATTACCTAGATGTGATTTCACTGCTTGGGGAGTCATTATATTTAACGAATCTCCATGGATTACATAGTTAAAAGGGAAAGAAGTATTCTGCCTAAATCTTCCCATTGAAGAATAAGAAGTATTATAACTACAAGAAGTGTCCCTATAACCGAAAAATGAAGCACTGTATAAATAGAGATAAATATTTCCCTTCATATATTAGTCTTTACATTCTCTATGTGGATCTAAACAATCATATTTCAGGTGATCAGGAGAACCACATTGATGAAAACTAATTTTACCCTATGGTTTAGGAGTAGGAATAGATGATTCAATCATCTAATCCTGATTAATGACTCCACCTAAAAAATAGGCGTCCCTCTTCAATTTATTCACTGTATTTTAATTCCCACATGTTCCAAAAGATATCAATATGTTTCCAAAATTCATGTTTTTGTGATATCCATTTCCTCAACCATTGTTCAGTTAGTAATCACTGTATAATCCAATGCACAAAGCGTGAAAATCATTGAGAGAATTTAGGACCTAAACCATGATTAAAATAATGGATTCCATTAATGAATGATATGTAACATCTTCTACTACAAGGAAGAATAAATTCATAAATTTAAACTCATAATAAGTCATTGTGAGGTTCTCTTGATTCAAACTAACAAAGATTGTTGTTATTTCAATCTGGAACATTTAGTGAATTAATTGTTTATTGAAAAATTAATCAAAATATTCTGAGGAAATTCCTTGGTATGATTTATCTTTAAACGATAATTACAACCATTGGTGTGCATGATCTTCCTACATGTATTTTTGAAACATAAACTATTGCTTGTCTTGTGTGCCAAGGAAATCAAATATTTTATTTATCCTAGTCATTCAAACATCAAATTTTTCTTATTCATAATCACCATAAATGGTGGGTGGATTCTTATTTTATAACTAAACATTATTTTCCACTTACTTTGATTCATCCATTATATTTTATCTATCCACCACATGAAAATCATGTATAGTATTATGGACCCAATTTTGGTTCACCAGTAGCTTAGGTGTAGCTGCATTCCTAGAAGCCTCATATAGTTGGTTTCTATAACACCAACCCAATTCTCTTATATATTTGAAAAATATCTACTTAGTTTCAGTAATAATAAAACGAAGTCTTATAAATTTGAAATTTACCACAACACACATATCATAGAAAGGCATTCAAATATTCAACCATTTCTTCTTTCAAAACATACATGAAAATGTCATAATTAATTTTTAAAATAAAACTATATTCCATTATTTTAAATAATCAATACTTTTTCAGAAAATAATTAATAACTACTCAAAATCAATTATGAAATCTTTGTGGGGGTCATTAATATCATTGTGTTTCATGACCATTTCATCATCTAAACCCATGATTATTAGGTTAAAACTGATAGATTTTTCTCAAAGGAATCATTACCTAGAATCCATTTAACATTGATTTTATGCACTAATAGGTTAGAAAATACGTTTATTCTCCACATTTCAGGTTCGGATGGTCATACTATATGAAACCATCCCAAAATAGAGGACTAATCACTAATGATTTTCCAAATCAATGACTGAATAATCGGATACAATTTATAATGCATTTCCACTCACTTTTTTGTTTTGGGAGAGACATTAGGTGTTACTATGACTAATGTGAAAATACCAATACACCAAAGGCTAGAAATATATTATATTAGATTAATACACAATTGGGGTATGGTTGTTCCATTATAATAAAATATTAAAATAATGATAACAATAAAAAAATACTTCTATATAATTCAGGATTACAAAAATACAACCCAACATTACCAAACAACAGCCATATGATAGTACAAAGAATAAATAAATTGAAAACCCCCATAGAACAAAAGGCCATAAACCCAATGACACCAAAGATCCAAATAATAATATTCCTCCCTACTCTAAGATCAAATGAGAAATTCCATGACCACAATATCCATATGTGTCCCTAAAGAACATAAATACATTTCCTTTACCTATTTCCAATATATTACATCTCTAAATGAACTAACGTGGCCATGTATAGAGTGAGTATAAAACTCAATGGAATTAACTGTAACATACCAAGTAAGTAATGAATAATAGATATTTTTATCTATGTCTATTAATTAATTACATAGTGTTTTAGAGGCTTAAAATGAAAATAAATCCAATCTTAATCATGGAATACAATAATATTTTTAAAAGATTGTTTTACTGCCATTTGATGGCAAAACATTTTTGAATATATATTTTGACAATTTTATAAGCTATGTTTGTCAAAATAAACTTATTATTTATGATTGGGACATCAAAGTTTACTTTGTGTGAATTTTTGGTATTTTTCCGATAAAGTTCATTTTTTAATGAATAGTGAAAAATGTTGTATTTTAATTCAAACCCACTTTTTAATATAATTTATTTATATGATTAGATTATCTTTTGAATTGGTTTTTAAGTGAAATTAGAATATATTTTTACCATTTTATCCAATTATGGTCATTGGAATCAATTTCACTTTGAAATTGGACTTAAACTGGTATCAATCTTTTGATACTTATTGTTTCAAAAAAACACGCTATTTGTCATGACAGCGGGAATTAATTATTAAATTAATTAATGTGACTTATATGTTTTGAATTTTGTAAAATAGATTTCATTTTTTAATTCGGAATATCGAATATAGCTTAGGGTGAATTTTTGGTAATTTTCTGAAAAACTTCAATTTTTGATGAATAGTGAAACCACTAAGTGGTACTTATAAAAACTGATTTTTCTGTTTAAATGAAAATTTTCCAGCATTGTGTTTTGAATTTCAAAAATCCGACATACATGGTTGTCATTAATAAGTAAAATGTGGTTCAATGGGATTAAAATAATTTTTTGGTGAATAGTAACTTATTAAGTTCTTAATCGCGATTAGTGGTAATTAGTGTAGTTTAAGGTAAAAATAATGTTTTAATAGTATGAGATGAGATTGACACATGTCTTACCCTCATTGGTTGTGTCATGGACGACCAAGAAAATCCATGGGTAAACTTGGGGACCCCATGGATCCACTTTGGTTGGGAAATGACATAAATAACTTTTTATTTAATGTAAAAGTAAAAATGACACAAACATAATATGTTTTACGAAAACAATTTTTACGTGGGGTTATAAAGATCGGATTTTTGATTATAAATATTAATTAGAAAGCTAAAAGGATTTCCTATATCATAGTATTTTTTTGTTATTTTTATACTTTAAATAAATTAAATTATTTATGACATCATGATGATGCAGCGATGACCTCATTATTTAACGATTTAAATAAAATGGAAAGATAATGAAAAATATAAACCCTACACGTGGCCAAAACCAATTGGATGAGAGGATTTATAAGCCCTATCACCTTATCCTAGAATTATAGCAATTTTGGACTTTTTAATCCGAAACTCGTTTTCAAATAAAGTAACTTATCTTTACTTTCCAAAAGTGCCCCTCCTCTCCTCTTATAAAAGGCCCCCACCTCTACCTCATTACCCACACTCCCAAAGCATTTGTCTCGGCCATACCCTGCCCATTTACTCTCTCCAAATCCCTCTCCTCATCCTAGAGGATTCCCATTGGGCATAATCTTTTCAAAGGAAGCCTTTAGGCTCAAATCAAAAAGAGTTACACTTTTAAAGGGAATTCATTCTCTCATGTTCATTTGTTTTATTTTACTTCTCCAACCCCCTAAACTCTTTTTATTTACTTCTTTTGTAACAAAACCAGTATATTAAATATAATAGGATGTTGTTATAATATTTATTCGAGCTACACTCTCACACAACTACATCAAATGGTTAAAGAACATACGGTTTCCATGGATGGCAAAATTCTGCCTCCCGAAATGATGATTGTTCAATACTCATTTAACACCTTCAATGGTGGCCATTATGATGTCACTATTTTTATATATGATATATAATATGTTTATGTTTTACTTAAGCTTATGTATTTTTCATTTTGGGTATACCTTTATTGTTTCCATTATGGGTAAACACGATATCTTCATTTTAGGAAGTGCGGACTACCGCCCCCTGAAAGTGATTTGATTCGTTAATACCATTTGTGTGATGTTTAAAGGATAAAGTTAATGATATTATATATGTTATTATACTGGAATTATAATATACTCTTATATAATTATGATTCCATTCCAGAAAATACTAAATAGAAATGGAAGTAGCGTTCACGCATACGTACGGCTTACCGTCTCTATGAACTGTGCATTTCATTTCTTACCTCTAAATGTGATGTAATATTATAAATACATGTATATTCTGAATATATATGATATATATGTTATCCAAATCATTAATATCATTCTGGATATAACGAACCTTTGACCAAATTAACAACATGTAAGTGTAAGAAGTCTATTTTTGACTTAAGAACCAAACACCGACAAAATGAACATTATTAACATAAATGATTACATGATATGGTATAAAAGGAATAATGAACTTGAAAAAGGTTTGTAAGCAAGTAGAGATTAAATCATGTTTATTATTCTGGATATTAAAGAACGACCGAGTCAAGTCGGACCCGAGGTATGGGACTTCGTCTCAATCTCCTTTCTTTGAGGCATATTTTGTTTTATACACAACCTTCTTTTATACGGTGTATAAACACCTTTGACTTTTACATTTATTCAAAGGGAATATTTTTTATACGAAGCGTTTACTAAATGACAAAAGGGAATGTTTTTGTCGTATGTATGCGGCGACAACGACTTCTCCGCCGTCGTGACCGTTATTTGAGTTTCGGCTTCCTCTACAAGCCATACGTTCTTTTTAAAAGAAAAATAAATACCATGTTTTACTTTTCTTTTATTTTGGTATCAAAAATGGTTTTCATAATGTTTTTATATCAATGTGTTGTATTGATATCTTGTGATTGTAAGGTTGAACTGTTATGTTTCCTTTATTCAGGTTTTATGTGATATGATTATGTTGATGTTCTTGGGCATTATTATGAAAACAGGTGGTTTCGTGATAAACTAAGGGCGGGTGATCCCGATATAGCTCTCCAATGCATTGGGTAACGCGAAGGAGTGAAATGTTAAGGTTTCTCCGAAGAGATTTATGGAATATACTGTGATGGGTATTCCAAACGTAATCAAGAGGGTTACTCCCTACGTAAGAATGTTATGAATGCCTCAAGTTACCTTTATGTCTTATGATTTCTATGATTTATTCATGATTTGATGAGGTATGTTAAAGTGCATATGTTTTATGGGTAAAGTATTATTTCATTCTTATGTATATATGTATCCATGTTTCCTTTCCATATTTTTATATCCCTTACTGATCTTTTTATGCTCATCCCAAGTTTTTTTGAAATGTTTTTCACAGGTCAAGGGAAAGGTACATGATATGATGATAGTGTCAAGGAAGTGTCAAGAAATAATCCATGTTTTGTTTTAAATGTGTTTCCATTGATGGGAATGAATAATACTATCTTTATGTAACCACTTTGTTTATATGTGGAATGCAATGCATGTTTTATGATCTAATTATCTAAAACTCTAAACCCGAAAAGATCCTCAATGTGTAATCTTGTAATAACTCATGATTAAGTAAGGTTTAAGGCTTGGGCCTTATAGTTGGTATTAGAGGTCGGTTTAGATAACTTTAGGAGTTAGAATTCTATTAAACGATTCTCCAAAAATATTTTTTATGCTCAAATTGATGTGATATAGTATTTGAAGATTACCATGTTGCTTCATCTAAGACATGTTTGTTCAGAATGGTTTTCCGCAGAGGAAATAGGGAAGCAGTGCTAGGAAGGCATACAGAAGGAAATAACCTTCCGAATCAGCATCCTGAGATGGTCAGAATTGGAACTGAATAGTTTGTTGCCGTAATGGCGCAGTTGACTCAAGCGATAATTGGTGGTGGTATCCATGCACGAGATCATCCAGATCAACCGCAGAGGAACATGTCAGTGGTGGAACATTTCATGAGGCAACATCCCCCATCATTCAGAGGATCATATGACCCTGTGCTAGCTGAAGGGTGGATTAAATCACTGGAGAAGATTTTTGATGTCATGGGGTGTTCAGACAATCAAAAGGTTAGTCTTGCTATTTACCGTTTGGAGGGTGAAGCAGATCAGTGGTGGACGATGGTTAAAAATATCAGGGACGCCGATGATATTGATGCTCTTGACTGGGATGAATTCAAAGGTATGTTTCTTGAGAAGTATTTTCCTAAGGCAGTTCGACATAGGATGGAAAAGCAATTCTTGTAATTGAGGAAAGAGGAAGACTCAGTGGCTACCTATGAAGAAAGGTTCACTCGATTGGAAAGGTATGCACCAAATTTTATCCGAGATCTTGATAGTAAAATCAATCGTTTTTACTCAGGATTAAAGCCAAAATATCGAAGGGAATTAGATTCTCGTGAGTTTAAAAGTTATGAAAAGCTTGTCCGATGTGCTGATAAGGTGGAAATGGAGTTTGCCGATGATCAAGTGTTCTATAACAACCAACAGAAGAAGAGACCGAGGTGGCAGGAGAAAGGTAAGAATTCTTCAAAAAAGTCTGATGGTAAGAAAACTAAGTTTCTAGTTTGTGATAAATGTGGCAAAAGGAATGCTGGGGAATGTCTTATGAATTCTGGAAAGTGCTACCGATGTGGTAAGATGGCACATAAGGCTCGTGATTGCACTGAAAAGGACCAAGGTGAAGGTAAGACTAAATTTGATTTACAGTTAGTGAAATGTTTTAAGTGCAATGAGATGGGTCACTATGCAAATGAGTGTCCAACAAAGAGATTGAGTGATGGGAAGCAGTTAGATTACAAGCATAAAGGGGTGGTGAAATCCTTTGCAACTACTTCAGCAGATGTCGGGCCGTCAAATGAAGTTGTATCAGCTCCAGGGAGCTCAGTTTTTTTCAAATATTGACTTGAGATCGGGGTACCATCAGCTGAAGGTAAAGGTAGCAGATGATCCGAAGACCGCGTTCTGTACGAGATATGGCCATTATAAATTTGTAGTAATGCCTTTTGGGCTAACCAATGCACCAGCTGTATTCATGGACATAATGAATATAATTTTCCATGAGTTCTTGGATAAGTTTGTGGTGGTTTTCATTGATGATATTTTGGTGTTTTATAAAAGTAAAGAGGATCATGAAAGACATTTAAGGGTTATCTTGAAAACCTTAAATGAAAAGAAACTGTATGGAAAATTCAGCCAGTGTGAGTTTTGGTTGCAACAAATTTCTTTCCTTGGTCACATTGTTTCTAAAGATGGAATAACTGTTGATCCTGAAAAAACAAAAGTTGTGGAAGAATGGCTAAGACCCACAAATGTAACCGATATTCGTAGCTTCCTTGGTATGGAAGGCTATTACCGAAGGTTTGATAGAATTTTTTCACGGTTATCTAGTCCAATGACTACGCTAACTCGGAAGTGTGTTAAGTTTATCTAGATAAAAGAATTTGATGATTGTTTTCAAGAATTGAAAAGAAGATTGGTGAATGCTCCAGTTTTGGAACTACCTTCCTGGAATGGTGAGTTTGTTATCTACAGTGATGCTTCATTGAAAGGACTTGGTTGCGTCCTAATGCAGAATGATCAGGTAATTGCTTATGCTTCACGACAGTTGAAAACTCATGAGGTAAATTACCCTACACATGATTTGGAATTATCTGCTGTTGTTTTCGCTTTAAAAATTTGGAGGCATCATTTATATGGAGTAAAGTGTGAAATATATACCGATCACAAAAGTTTACAGTATATATTCACTCAGAAAGAGTTGAACATGAGGCAAAGGAGATGGCCAGAATTAATCAAGGATTATGATTGTACAATTCATTACCATCCGGGAAAAGCAAATAAAGTGGCTGATGCTTTGAGTCGAAAAAGTAATGCTTCATTAACAATGTTGCGTTTGGAACATGATCCTTTGGTTAAGGATTTGATGAACTTTGGCATAGAAGTTGTTGGTGCTGTAAGTCCTTCTGTTTTGTTTCAGGTATCAGTGAGATCTTCTCTATCATATAGAATCAAGCAAGCACAGAAGCAAGACAGTGAGTTGCAGAAAAAGGTAGAGCTGGTTCAGAAAGGTAAGTTGCCTGAATTCAACATTGATTATGATTGGGTTTTGAGTTTTGGGAAGAGATTGTGTGTTCCTTGTGATTCACAGTTGAAGAATGAGTTGTTATGTGAGGCTCATATTTCCCCGTTTTCAGTTCATCCTGGCAGTACTAAGATGTACAAGGATCTGCGGGAGTATTACTGGTGGGATGGAATGAAAAGAGATATTACTGATTTTACTTTGAAGTGTTTGACATGTCAACAGGTTAAAGCAGAGTGGCAGTTACCGAAAGGGATGCTTCAGCCTTTACCAGTGCCAGAGTGGAAATGGGAGAATATATCCATGGACTTTTTTGTGGGATTACCGAAGACATCTCGAGGTAATAATGCAATCTGGGTTATTGTTGATCGCTTGACCAAATCTGCTCATTTCCTTTCTATACGAGATACTTTTTCCCTAGATCAACTTTCTCATTTGTATCTTAAAGAGATAGTCAGGTTACATAGAGTTCCTATCTCCAATGTATCTGATCATGATCCCAGGTTCACTTCAAACTTTTGGAAAGGCCTTTAGAAGTCGTTGGGTACTGAATTAAATTTTAGTACAGCTATTTATCCTCAATCAGATGGGCAGTCAGAACGAACAATTCAGACCTTGGAAGATATGCTACGAGCTTATTCTATGGATTATCAGGGATGTTGGGACCAACATCTTTCTTTGGTTGAATTTTCATATAATAACAGTTTTCATTCCAGTATACAGATGGCACCATTTCAGGCATTATATGGGAAGTGGTGTCGAACTCCAACTTTTTGGGATGAAATGGGTGAAAGGATGTTGATGGGACAAGAATTGGTAGAAGAGATGGCAGAAAAAGTTTAGCTGATTCAGAAGCACATGATAACAGCTCAGAGCAGGCAGAAGAGTTATGCGGACAATAGGAGGAAGGATCTATCTTTCGAGGTAGGTGATCATGTTTTTCTCAAGGTTTCTCCTTGGAAAAGTGTGATGAGATTTGGTAAGAAAGGAAAGTTGAGTCCAAGGTTTATTGGACCATATGAAATTCTGGAGAGATTTGGATCAGTTGCTTACCGAGTTGCTTTACCTCCGTGCTTATCTCAGGTACACAATGTTTTTCACGTTTCGATGTTGAGAAAGTATATGCCAGATCCATCTCATGTTTTGAGTCCAGAGGTAGTTCAGCTGGAAGAGAACCTATCTTATGAGGAACAACCGGTCCAGATTCCTGACCACATGGAGCATGTGTTACGAAATAAGGTGATTCAATAGGTAATGGTTTTGAGGAAAAACCACATGATGGAATAGGCAACATGGGAATATGATAATGCAATGAGGGATAAGTACCCCCATTTACTTGATAAGTAAATAAATTGCGGGGACAAAATTTTCTAAAGGGGGGAAGGATGTAACATCCCAAGTAAGTAATGAAAAATAGATATTTTTATCTATGTCTATTAATTAATTAGATAGTGTTTTCGAGGCTTAAAATGAAAATAAATCCAATCTTAAGCATAGAATACACTAATATTTTTAAAAGATTGTTTTACTGCCATTTGATGGCAAACCATTTTTGAATATATCTTTTTACAATTTTATAAGCTATGTTTGTCAAAATAAACTTATTATTTATGATTGGGACATCAAAGTTTACTTTGTGTGAATTTTTGGTATTTTTTCGATAAAGTTCATTTTTTAATGAATAGTGAAAAATGTTGTATTTTAATTCAAACCCTCTTTTTAATCTAATTTTTTATATGATTATATTATCTTTTGAATTGGTTTTGAAGTGAAATTATAATATATTTTTACCATTTTATCCAATGATGGTCATTGGAATCAATTTCACCTTGAAATTGGACTTAAACTGGTATCAATCTTTTGATACTTATTGTTTCAAAAAAACACGCTATTTGTCATGACAACGGGAATTAATTATTAAATTAATTAATGTGACTTATATGTTTTGAATTTTGTAAAATAGACTTCATTTTTGAATTCGGAATATCGAATATAGCTTAGGGTGATTTTTTGGTAATTTTCTGAAAAACATCAATTTTTTATGAATAGTGAAACCACTATGTGGTTCTTATAAAAAACTGATTTTTCCGTTTAAATGAAATTTTGCCATCATTGTGTTTTGAATTTCAAAAATCTGACATACATGGTTGTCATTAAGAAGTAAAATGTGGTTCAATGGGATTAAAATAATTTTTCGGTGAATAGTAACTTATTAAGTTCTTAATCGCGATTAGTGGTAATTTGTGTAGTTTAAGGTAAAAATAATGTTTTAATAATATTAGATGAGCTTGACACATTTCATAACCTCATTGGTTGTGTCATGGCCGACCGAGACAAGCCATGGTTCAACTTGGGGACCCCATGGATCCACATTGGTTGGGAAATGGCATAAATAACTTTTTATTTAATGTAAAAGTAAAAATGACACAAACATAATATGTTTTACGAAAACAATTTTTACATGGGGTTATAAAGATCAGATTTTTGATTATAAATAGTCATTGAAAAGTTAAAAAGATTTCCTAGATCATAGTATTTTTTATAATTTTTATACATTAAATAAATTAAATTATTTATGACATCATGATGATGCATCAATGACCTCATTATTTAAAGATTTAAATAAAATGGAAAGATAATGAAAAATGTAAAACCTACACATGGAAAAAACCAATTGGATGAGTGTATTTAGAAGCCTTATCACCTTATCCTTGAATTATAGCAATGTGGGACCTTTTGAATCCGAAACTCTTTTTAAAATAAAGTAACTTATCTTTACTTTCCAAAAGTGCCCCTCCTCTCCTCTTATAAAAGGCCCCCACCTCTACCTCATTACCCAAACTCCCAAATCCTTTGGCTCCTCCATCCCCTGCCCATTTACTCTCTCCACATCCCTCTACTCATCCTAGAGTATTCCCTTTGGGCATAATCCTTTCAAAGTTAGCCTTTAGGCTCAAATCAAAAGGAGTTACACTTTTAATGGTAATTCATTCTCTCATGTTCATTTGTTTTATTTTACTTCTCCAACCCCCTAAACTCTTTTTATTTACTTCTTTTGTAACAACACCAATATCTTCAATATACAAGGATGTTGTTATAATATTTATTCGAGCTACACTCTCACACAAATACATCAAATGGTTAAAGAACATACGGTTTCCATGGATGGAGAAATTCTGCCTCCCGAAATGATGATTGTTCAATACTAATTTAACACCTTCAAAGGTGGCAATTATGATGTCAATATTTTTATATATGATATATAATATGTTTATGTTTTACTTAAGCTTGTGTATTTTTCATTTTGGGTATATCTTTATTGTTTCCATTATGGTTAAACACGATATCTTCATTTTAGGAAGTGCGGACTACCGCCCCCTAAAAGTGATTTGATTCGTTAATACCATATGTGGGATGTGTAAAGGATAAAGTTAATGATATTATATATGTTATTATACTGGAATTATAATATACTCTTATATCATTATGATTCCATTCCATAAAATACGAAATAGAAATGTAAGTAGCATTCATGTGTATGTACGGCTTACCGTCTCCATGAACGGTGCATTTCATTTCTTACCTCTAAATGTGATTTAATATTATAAATACATGTATATGCTGAATATATATGATATATATGTTATCCAAATCATTAATATCATTCTGTATATAACGAACCTTTGACCAAATTAACAACATGTAAGTGTAAGAAGTCTATTTTTGACTTAAGAACCAAATACTGACAAAATGAACATTATTAACTTAAATGATTACATGATATGGTATAAAAGGAATAATGAACTTGAAAAAGGTTCTTAATCAAGTAGAGATTAACTCAAGTTTATTATTCAGGATATTAAAGAACGACCGAGTCAAGTCGGACCCGAGGTATGGGACTTCGTCTCAATCTCCTTTTATTGAGGCAAATTTTGTTTTATACACAACCTTCTTTTATACGGTGTATAAACCCCTTTGACTTTTACGTTTATTCAAAAGGAATCTTTTTTATAAGAAGCATTTACTAAATGAAAAAAGGGAATGTTTTTGTCGTACGTATGCGGCAACAACGACTTCTCCGCCGTCGTGACCGTTATTTGAGTTTCGTCTTCCTCTACAAGACATACCTTCTTTTTAAAAGAAAAATAAATACCATGTTTTACTTTTCTTTTATTTTGGTATCGAAAATAGTTTTCATAATGTTTTTATATCAATGTGTTGTATTGATATCTTGTGATTGAATGGTGGGAATTTTATGTTTCCTTTATTCATGTTTTATGTGATATGATTATGTTGATTTTCTTGGGCATTATTATGAAAACAGGTGGTTCCGTGATAAACTAAGGGCGGGTGATCCCGATATAGCTCTCCAATGCATTGGGTAACGCGAAGGAGTGAAACGTTAAGGTTTCTCCGAAGAGATTTAGGGAATATATAGTGATGGGTATTCCAAACGTAACCAAGAGGGTTACTCCCTACGTAAGAATGTTATGAATGCCTCAAGTTACCTTTATGTCTTATGATTTCTATGATTTATTCATGATTTGATGAGGTATGTTAAAGTGCATATGTTTTATGGGTAATGTATGATTTCATTCTTATGTATATATGTATCCATGTTTCCTTTCCATATTTTTATATCCCTTACTGATCTTTTTATGCTCATCCCATGTTTTTTTTGAAATGTTTTTCACAGGTCAAGGAAAAGGTACATGATATGATGATAGTGTCAAGGAAGTGTCAAGAAATAATCCATGTTTTGTTTTAAATGTGTTTCCATTGATGGGAATGAAGAATACTATCTTTATGTAACCACTTTGTTTATATGTGGAATGCAATGCATGTTTTATGTTCTTATTCCCTAAAACTCTAAACCCGAAAAGATCCTCAATGTGTAATCTTGTAATAACACAAGATTAAGTAAGGTTTAAGACTGGGGCCTTATATTAACCCAATGACCTCCCAACAAAAAAAAATTCGATAAAAATTGATTTTAAATTTTTTAAATTAGTTTAATTAATTTAAATATTTTATAACAAATCATCAAATTTGTTTTTGCAAAGAAAGAATCAACAACATTTTCTGATCATTTTTCTATGAAAAAATAAAAAAATTATTTAGGATATTTTTCAATTTTGATTTTTGGTAGACTTTTCCATTTACAAACCCATACAAAAAACACACATGAATACAAGATTGTAGTTACCATTTGTGGTGGTACTTCACATTCATACTCTTCTGTTGTGATGATGTTATATCAGGGTAATTATCCATTCCATTGAAATACTACCAAACATTATGCCAACATAATACCATTCATGTCACGACCCGTCCTCGGGGCCCGTGCCGTGACTACCTCAAGCCCGCCTTCCATAGGCCAGGGGCTGGAGACTAGCACCAAGGCGTAAATACCGAAAAAATGGATGGCATTGACTTTTTAAAGTAAACAAGCACCACAGAGTAAGCAAGTGGAAAAAGTAAACACTAAGTAAAAGCTGGTACAGCAGTAAGTACAGAAGGTAATGGGGGCCGGAAATACAAGCCCAACTATAAATTACAACTGAAGGGGAAAAACAACAACTGAAAAGTAAAGCCGCAACGTCAAGCCGTCCACTGGAAGTCCAACATGAAGGGTGGGTACAGATAGCCTCCACTGCTCCTCGGGTCCAGCCGACCGCTCCGAGTACGTCCCACCCAGTGGTCCACCTACAGGTACCATCCTACTCCGCAAGCCTCCACCATGATCAGCATTGTCCGTCGTTTGCAACCAACACAACGTAGTGCGGGCATAGCCCGTGCAGGGGTGAGTATAAGCTACTCAGTAGGGACCCCGAGACCCCCGAAGGTCTCCCGGAATCCACAAAGGATAATCCACAAAGGAATGATACAATCATGAAGTAGAATCTGACACCGCTTAGTTATCTGCCCATACATATACCTAAGTCATCAATTCTCGCTCGGCTCTAACATCCGAGCTCAAGTACAACCCAGTCCACACAGGAAATCAAAACGTAAATCCACACAGGATAGCACAACACAATCCACGAAAGAAAGAAAAACGTAAATCCACACAGGAAAGCACAACACAATCCACAAAGGAATGTAAAACAGGGTTTCAGCTCACACAGGTATACTTCTTCGAATGACGATAGAGATGATCACTGATCCATCTAAGTTGTCGGACCCACAAAGGATTGATAGGTACTAACCCCCGCAAAGACCCACACAGGATCGGGCCCACACAGGACCTGTAGGCACTGTCCCACACAGGATCGCTGAGCGCTGACCCACACAGGATCGGACCCACACAGGATCGGTAGCACTGACCCACAAAGGATCGCTGAGTGTTGTAGTCATCGACGTCGAACCCACTGAGGATCTCTGTATAGTCGTCGTCGTCACAGTAGCAGTCACAGCCAGCTCTAGGGTTCCCGCAAACCGCAAGATCGTTCGGGAGGGTCTGCTCCACAAGTCGAGAGGCTGATGAATCAACTGACAAATATTCTAGTGTTGATGTATCCAAAAGTTCTGTATCGTCAACAGGAACTCAACGTCGCAGACGGTGCGTCAATCGGACGCCCGATCTGAAAGTTATTGGCTTTTTCGTCCCAGGGGCCCGGTTGGTTTTTAAGGCAAAAAAAACCCGACCATACTCCACCTTCATCTAAACCTTAGGCGGAGTAAGCCAAAAGATCTGTCTCACTTAGAGGAAAACAACAAAGTCGACAGCACATCAATCAGACATCCGAAGCTCAAGATATGAGCGTTTCCGCTCCGGGGGCCTGGTTGGTTTTGTGTACGAACCAACCCGGTTGAACCCAAAATATTCCGAAATCTTGAGTGCGATATACCGAAACGACCGTCTCGATCCAAGGATCACATCGCCACTGACGGTGCGTCGTTCGGAGTCTCGTAGCTCATGTTATGAGCGAATGACCGAAAAGGTCCGGAAACGGGGGGTCTGGGCCCGGACCGACCTGACCCAACCCCCCTGGGTCGGCCCGAACCGGGTCGAATCGACCCGGGTCCGGGTTCAACCCGGTTTGGCGTGACCCGGCCCGGCTCGGCTCGGCCGAGACGGCCAAGTGGAGGAACCGCGGGGCGCTGGCCCCCGCGGGATGAAGCGCCGCGGCCCCGCGT
This sequence comes from Viscum album, assembly GCA_963277665.1. NCBI lineage: Eukaryota > Viridiplantae > Streptophyta > Magnoliopsida > Santalales > Viscaceae > Viscum > Viscum album. Next base: position 735,447,259 of record OY728155.1, read on the forward strand.
GGGGCCGCGCTGGATCAGCGGATGCGGCTTTTCCGCATCCCATGTGTCACCGGACCCGCGCGGTCGCAGGTTTGGTTGGCCGTCGTCGCCGGTACCTCCGCGCCGGCGACCCGCGCCGCTGGTGGATTCTGCGGGCCACCGGAGTTGCTCCGGTGGTCTGAATCCACTTCCGTCTGCGCCGAAGTTCTTCTCAGGTCCCATTCTTCACTGCCATGCCGTCATAATGCCATTTCGGCCACGTTTGTCATCGTCTGCCAATCCGCGCATCAACGGAAAACTGCGGAGGGTGGTCGGGCCGTGTTTGTTTGGCCCGCACCCTCCGCGTTAGGTGATCACAATCGGGAAAAAAATATAACATATGAATAACAAGAAAGGCACAATTTAATAGAATTAAAATTGAACTTTGATCTTGGTTCTTTGTTTTAAAAGAAACAATCACGAGAATTAAAGATTGTTCTCAAATAAAAAAATCCCTACCTCGCCATAGTCGTCGAGCGTGCGTTCTTCGCAGAATTAATCGTCGTGGAAGGAGGTGATCGTCGCGTCGGGGAAGGGCGTCACGTCGTCGTGGAAGGGCGTCGTGTCGTCGGGGTATACGGTGTCACGTCGACGAACTCTGAGGTTCAAGAACATACAGATTTAATTATATTAATTAAATCCATGATGTTTTTATAACCCACAAAGAGATTTAAAAGAAGAAACCTGAAATCTCCTACCGCAAGCAGTTGGTGATCGGAGATCATTTCGGGGAAGAACGTCTCAGAAGAAGCGTCGTCAATCTCCGAGAGTGACGGCGTTTTGGCGTTCTTCGTGTTCTTCGTGTAGGAGGATGAAGGCACATAATTTGTCAAAAACCTCCCAACAAGCAATACTCAAGAATTGGTGCATTGGTCTTATTTTATTATTACGCCAACGGATTGTAAACAGGTTAAGAAATGATTAAATTAATTCATATAATTAATTTAACGATGTTAACCGCCCAATTAATTTGTGCATTAATAATTTAAGAAAATGCGTCAGTTGTCTTTCATATTGACGGGTTTTCGCAGGTGCGTTACTTAGCAGAAAAGAAACGGTGGGGCTCATGTGGGCCCCACCACACAAATATCCTACCAGGAGGGTAGGATATTTCAGGTTCTACCCTATCCACTTCAACTAAGCTTAAGCAGCTTAAAATGGCTTTTAAGTGGCTTTAAGTGAAATAAAATAAAGTTTGTCATACCAATTATTTTATTTCTTATCTTTAAGCCCAAAAATTAAAAACCACACCCGAGAAAACGCAACTCCGGAAGATGCGTTTCTACGAAAATACTGGCGCTGTGATTCCATCTGTTTCCTCAGAATTCGATTCCGAGCACCGGTTCAAAAGTTAGAAAAACCCGCTCGTTCGTTCACTGAACGTACCCGAGCCAAACTTCGAAAAATGATTCCGGGCACACCGGGCCTCGGAATCAGGTGCCGTCAGAAACTGCGTTCTTATAACATTCCAAATAAAATTAAGAAAAAAAAAATTCCTTGAAATTTATGGGTCTTTACATCACTCCCACCTCATGGATTTACGTCCCCGTAAAGATACATCAAAAGCTAGGGAAACAAGTGTGGGTACTGAGCGCGCATCTGAGCCTCCCACTCCCAAGTGCTCTTCTAGAGGTTCCCGTGCTTCCATCTGATGCGCACTAGAGGAATCGACCGTCCACATAGGACCCGCTCCTGTTGATCCTGGATCTCCACCGGGAACTCCGCAAAAGTCTCCCCATCATCAACGTCTAGCTCCCCATGGTCAATGATGTGCGTTGGGTCGTGCACATATCTCCTCAGCTGAGATACGTGGAAGACGTCGTGCACCTGGTGCAACTGAGGTGGTAGAGCCAGGCGATAAGCCACCTCGCTGATCACGCTGAGGAGCTAGAAAGGCCCGATGAAGCGTGGAGACAACTTGCCGCCTCGGCCAAATCTCCGTAATCCACGTAGAGGTGAGACACGGAAGAAGACGTGGTTGCCATCCTCGAACTCTAGTGGCCTCCACCTCGTGTCAGCGTAAGACTTCTGCCGGCTCTGAGCTGTCCTCATCCGCTCCTGGATGACTTGGACCTTCTCTGTTGTGGCCCGGACCATCTTTGGTCCCACAAGGGCTGACTCCCCAGGGTCTGTCCAGCACAAAGGAGATCTGAAAGGTCTGCCGTACAACGCCTCGTATGGTGCCATCCCAATTGTGGAGTTGTAGCTGTTGTTGTACATGAACTCCACCAAGGGTAGGTGGTCCTCCCAGCTGTGACCAAAGTCAAGGAAACATGCGCGGAGCATGTCCTTAAGAGTCTGAATGGTCCCCTCCGTCAGTCCATCCATCTGAGGGTGAAAGGCGGTGCTCAGACGTAGCTACGTCCCGAACACCTCCTGCAACCCCTTCCAAATCCGGGAAGTAAAGCGACAATCTCGATCTAAGACGATAGATGATGGTATACCGTGAAGCCGTACAATCTCTTGGACATAGAGATGCCCCAAACTCTCCATTGAGCCCTGCTCTCTGATGGGTAAGAAGTGAGCCGACTTGGTGAGTTGGTCGACAATCACCCAGATGGAGTCGTGACCTCTGGAAGTGCGTGGAAGTCCAGTCACGATGTCCATAGATATCCCATCCCACTTCCACTCCGGTACCTCCAAGGACTGTACCAAGACTGGTGGTACCGGATGCTCTTCCTTCACCTGCTGGCAGGTGAGGCATTGAGAAACGAACTCTGCCACAGCCTTCTTCATGCCCGGCCACCAGTGCTGTCGTCTGAGGTCCTAGTACATCTTCGCCACTCCAGGATGTACTTCCAAAGGAGAAGTGTGAAACTCTCTCATCACCTCCTCTCGTAAAGAGACTGGTACTAAGGTACATCCTCTGAAAAGTATGTCATGCTCTGCTCCAAGGGAGAAGCCATCAGGTGCATGTCCTGAGGATATTTGTGCACGCCACATCTCATAGTCGGCATCCCCACGCTGTGCCTCTCTGACCCGCTGCAGTAGTGGAGGAGTGACTATGAGAGACTGAAGGAAGGCTGCTCCATCTCTATCCACGAAGGATATCTTCAAAGCAGCTAGCTGCTTGGTCGCCTCCTCGTGTAGCTGAATGCTAGTCCTCCTGCTGAGAGCATCGGCTACCATGTTCCCCTTCCCATGAGTATAGACTATCTCAAAGTCATAGTCCTGGAGGAACTCGAGCCATTGCCGCTGTCTCAGGTTTAGGTCCCTCTGAGAGAAGATGTACCTGAGACTCTGATGGTCAGAAAAGACTGTAAAGCACTCGCCCATCAGATAGTGTCGCCATGTCTTCAGAGCGAAGCCCACTACTGCTAACTCCAGGTCATGGGTAGCGTAGTTCTGCTCATGTGGCATCAACTGAAGTGATCTATAGGCGATCACGGCCCGCTCCTAAATCAGGACACATCTGAGTCTGGTCCCTGATGCGTCGCAGTAGACTACGTACCCTACTTCCTCCTCAGGCAACCTCAAGATAGGAGCGCTGGTCAATCTCTGTCTCAGCTCCTAGAAGCTCTGATAACATCTTTCTGACCACGCAAAGGGTTTCCCCTTCTTAATTAGAGCTGATAGTGGTGCTGCAACTCTGGAGAAGTCTAGCACAAATCTCCGATAGTGTCCAGCTAGTCCCAAGAAACTCCGCACCTCCGTCACGCTCCTGGGTGGCTCCCAAGCTAGCACTGCCTCGATCTTCGTAGGATCCACTACAACTCCTGCCTCAGAGATGACGTGTCCCAAGAAGTGGACCTCACGTATCCAGAACTGACACTTCGAGAGCTTTCCATAAAGCTGGTGCTCTCGGAGTGTGTCTAGTACAACACGCAAGTGGTAGGCGTGCTCCTCCTCAGTCGTTGAGTAAATCAAAATGTCGTCGATGAAGACAACGACAAATCGATCGAGGTATGGCTGAAAGATCCTGTTCATGAGGCCCATGAACACTGATCGAGCATTGGTTACGCCGAATGGCATAACCAAGAACTCATAGTGGCCATACCGACATCTGAAGTTCGTCTTTTGCACGTCCTCGTCTCGAACTCTGAGCTAATGATAGCATGACCTGAGGTCTATCTTTGAGAACCACCGAGCTCCCTTGAGCTGATCGAAGAGGTCATCAATCCTCGGTAGCGGATACTTGTTCCTCACTGTTACCTGGTTCAGGTGACGATAGTCGACACACAGTCGCAAGCTCCCGCCCGCCTTCTTGGAGAACAATATCGGGGAAGCCTAGGGTGAAACACTAGGTCGAATTAAACCTTTGACCTGCAAGTCCTCCAACTGTACCAGTATCTCTCGAACATCAGCGGGGGCCATCCGATATGCTAGAGTCAATATCGGGGTTGTCCCATTGTACAAGTCAATATGAAAGTCTACCTCTCTTCGAGGAGGTAGCACTGGAACGTCGTCGGGAAAGACGTCCGTGTATTGATCCACCACTGCAGGAAAACTAGGACTCTTCACATCAACTGCTCCTAGGATGAGGCTAGCCAACTGATGAGTGATGGGCTGTCCTCTCCTCTGTGGAAGTCCATCTTGTGTTGCGGAGGCTCCCTTCTCGCTGGTGAAGGTGAACCTGCTCCCGTCAGTGCGTACACATCACACCTTGCGCCTAATACAGTCGATCTGAGCATGAACTGTAGATAACCAATCCATGCCCAAGCTGATGTCGTAAGGCCTCGACAGCGCTACAAGAAGGTCCCAGCCGAAGCTCTCGCCTCCTAGAGTAAGCTCACACTTCCGGCACCAGTGCGTAATCGTCGAGTCTGCTCCCGTAGGAGTCTCTAGCCATAAGGATCGAGCCAACAACTCTGTCGGAATCTCCGAGCTCCGAACAAGGGAAGCAGCTATGAAAGAGTGACTCGGTCATGTGTCTATAAGAACTGAAGCAAGGGTGGAATAGACACAGATCGTACCTCAAATCATCTCGGGCGCGCCGTGGTCATAGGCCTCCGCTGCATGGAGCTGTGCCTGTCTCTGCCCGCCAGCTCCCTATGGTCGAGGTGGACCTCCTGGTGGTGGTGGTGGCAGAGCCTCAAAGCGTCTCCCACCACCTGTTTCTCGGCCAACACCCCTGCCTCGTCCACCTGCTCCCTACGGACCGCCACGGTCGACCCTCTGCCTCTACCTGGGTGTCCCCTCCACCGTCTGCTGCTCCTCAGCATGGCGGGTCGGGCAGTCACGAGCCCTGTGGCCCTGCCAGCCGCATGCGTAGCACTGCCTGCCTCTCGAAAGACTGGCTCCGTGCTGTGTGACCCGCACTGCTGAGCCAGTGTCCTGAGGTTGTCAGCCGGAAGGTCTGGTATGCCGAGACCCATGAGTCATCCGTCGGCTACCTGCTGCCGAAGACTCCGCTACCTGCCACCCTGCGGTAGGTCTCGCTGTGCACTCAACAAGAAAGCTCTCGATCAGAAGGGCTCGCTCCAGTACTCCTGCCTGAGTCGGAATGCTGAGGGAGATCAGTGATTCCCTGATATCGTGTCTCAATCCCTACTCAAAGGTCCGGGCCCAGAAGATGGGTCCCGTACCATGTTGGTCGAGTAGCGTGAGAGATCAGTAAATCTCGCCGAGTACTGGGCGACCGTCAAGCTGCCCTGCGGCATCTGAAGAAGCTCCTGGATGCGCACCACACGGAGGGTGGTCGGGACGAACTCTAAGCGGACGAGGACCTCAAAGTCTGATCAGAGGAGAGATGCCTCATCGTGAACCTGGAGCATCAAGCTCCACCATCGGCCCGCTGTTGCGTGCAGTAGGCTCACTGCGAGGAACACCATGAGGTCTGTTGGTGTCCTTACTAGCCTGAAAACTCGTACCACTACCTCCAGCCAGTCCTTGGCTGCCTGGGGGTCCGTCTCACCGCGGAACTAGGGTGCTCTCTGACGCTGGAACTCATGCAGTGCACTGAGGCGACATGCATCGTCAGTGGCTGGTGCTGCAAGCATCGGTGGCTCGGCGGATAGAGCTACCGTCGGTGCCACTACTGACAAAGGGCCCTGCACCAAGGCCTCGTCGCTTGGTGGGCTGTCGTCAGGCTCGACTGTCGGAACCCTAGCTGGCTACCGTCGTGGGGCCATCCTAAAAAGGAAACAGGTGCACCACGGTCAGAACAGTATACCTGGTGAGCTGATACAAATTAATCACAAAGAAAACATGAAACACACATGCAATCAATGTTTTCGTGCATTAAGTCGGAAATCAGATGTCAGGGTCCTGGTGTATGGATACGTCGGCCGCCGCACCAACACTGGGCTCCCTGGACTAATAACCACACTCAATATGCTTAACACTATTGCTTCACATAGAATAAAGATCGGAGTTTTCGGTAGAACTGAACTCCTCTAATACCAATTTGTCACAACCCATCCTCGGGGCCCGTGCCGTGACTACCCCAAGCCCGCCTTCCATAGGCCAGGGGCTGGCGACTAGCACAAAGGCGGAAATCCCGAAAAAAAGGAAGGCATTGCCTTTATAAAGTAAACAAGCACCACAGAGTAAGCAAGCGGAAAAAGTAAACACTAAGTAAAAGCTGGTACAACAGTAAGTGCAGAAGGTAAAGGGGGCCGGAAATACAAGCCCAACTGTAAGGTACAACTGAAGGGGAAAAACAACAACTGAAAAGTAAAGCCGCAACGTCGAGCCGTCCACTTTAAGTCCCACCTGAAGGGTGGGTACAGATAGCCTCCACTGCTCCTCAGGTCCAGCCGACCGCTCCGAGTACGTCCCGCCCAGTGGTCCACCTCCAAGTACCGTCCTACTCCGCAAGCCTCCACAATGATCAGCGCTGTCCGTCGTCTGCAACCAACACAATGTAGTGTGGGCATAGCCCGTGCAGGGGTGAGTATAAGCTACTAAGTAGGGACCCCGAGACCCCCGAAGGTCTCCCAGAATACAAAAAGGATAATCCACAAAGGATAATCCACAATGGAAAGATACAATCACGAAGTAGCATCCGGAAAAACATAGGTATATGCCCATACATATACCTAAGTCATCAATTCTCGCTCAGCTTCAACATCCAAGCTCAAGTACAACCCAGTCCACACAGGAAAGAAAAACGTAAATCCACACAAGATAGCACAACACAGTCCACGATGGAAAGAAAAACGTAAATCCACACAGGATAGCACAACACAATCCACAAAGGAAAGCAAAATAGGGTCTCATCTCACACATATATACTTCTTTGAATGACGATAGAGATGATCCCTGATCCATCTAAGTCGTCAGACCCACAAAGGATCGATAGGTACTAACCCCTGCAAACACCCACAGAGGATCGGGCCTACACAGGACCGCTGAGCACTGACCCTCACGGAATCATACCCACAAAGGATTGGCAGCACTGACCCACAAAGGATCGCTGAGTGCTGTAGTCGTCGTTGTCGAATCCACTGAGGATCTCTGTACAGTCGTCGTCGTCACAGTAGCAGTCGCAGCCAGCTCTAGGGTTCCCGCACACAGCAAGCTCGTTGGGGAGGGTCCGCTCCACGAGCCGAGAGGCTGATACATCAACTGACACATAGTCCAGAGTTGATGTATCCAAAAGTTTCGTATCGTCAACAGGAACTCAACGTCATAGACGGTGTGTCAATCGGACGCCCGGTCTGAGAGTTATTGGCCTTTTCGTCCCAGGGGCCTGATTGGTTTTTAAGGCAAAACCAACCCCACCGTACTCCACCTGTGTCCAAACATCGGGCGGAGTAATCCAAAATATCTGTCTCACTTAGAGGAAAACAACAAAGTCGACGGCACGTCAATCGGACGTCCGAAACTCAAGATATGAGCGTTTCCGCTCCGAGGGCCCAGTTGGTTTCGTGTACGAACCAACCTGGCTAAACCCAAAATATTCCGAAACCTTGAGTGCGATATACCAAAACGACCATCTCGATCCAAGGATCGCATATCTGCTAACGGTGCGTCATTTGGAGGCCCGTAGCTCAAGTTATGAGCGAAAGACCGAAAAGATCTGGAAACGGGGGGTCTGGGCCCGGACCGACCCGGCCCAACCCCCCCTGGGTTGGCCCGAAATGGGTGGACCCGACCCGGCTCGGCTCGGCTGAGCGGAGGAACCGCGGGGTGCTGGCCCCCGCGGGATGAAGTGCCGCGGCCCCGCGTGGGGCCGCGCTGGATCAGCGGACGCGGATTTGCCGCATCCCGTGTGTCACCGGACCCGCACGGTCGCAGGTTTGGTTGGCCGCCGCCACCGGTGACTCGCACCGCCGGTGGATTCCGCGGGCCACAGAAGTTGCTCTGGTGGTCCGAATCCACTTCTGTCTGCGCCGAAGTTCCTCCCGGGTCCCATTCTTCACTACCAGGCCCTCAAAACGCCATTGCGGCCCCGTTTGTCACCATCCTCAAATCAGCGCATCAACGGAAAACTGCGGAGGGTGGTCGGTCCATGTTTGTTTGGCCCGCACCCTCCGCGTTAGGTGATAACAATCGGGAAAAAAATATTCAACACATGAATAACAAGCAAGGCATAATTTTAGTAGAATTAAAATTTAACTTTGATCCAGGTTCTTTTTTTTTAAAAGAAATAATCACGGGAATTAAAGATTGTTCTCAAATAAAAAAATCTATACCTCGCCGTAGTCATCAAGCGTGCATTCTTCGCGGAATTAATCGTCGAGGAAGGAGGTGATCGCCGCGTCGCAGAAGGGAGTCACGTCGTCGCGGAATGGCGTCGTGTCGTCGCGATATACGGTGTCGCGTCGACGAACTCCGAGGTTCATGAACATGCAGATTTAATTATATTAATTAAATCCATGATGTTGTTATAACACACAAAGAGATTTAAAAGAAGAAACCCGAAATCTCCTACCTCAAGCAGTTGGTGATCGGAGATCGTTTCGGAGAAGAACGTCTCGGAAGAATCGTCGTCAATCTCCGAGGGTGACGGCGTTCTTCACGTTCTTCGTGTTCTTCATGTCCTTTGTATTCTTCACGTTGGAGAATGAAGGCACAAAATTTTTCAAAAACCTCTCAACGAGCAATCCTCAAGAAGTCGGGCGTTTGTCTTATTTTATTATTACTCCAACAGATTGTAAATAGGTTAAGAAACGATTAAATTAATTCATAGAATTAATTTAATGATGTTAACTTCCCAATTAATTGGTGCGTTAAGAATTTAAGAAAACGCGTCAGTTGACTTTCATAATGACGGGTTTTCGCGGGTGCGTTACTTAGCGAAAAAGAAACGGTGGGGCTCATGCGGGCCCCACCTGACAAATATCCTACCAGGAGGGTAGGATATTTCATGTTCTACCCTATCCGCTTCAACTAAGCTTAAGCAGCTTAAAGTGGCTTTTAAGTGGCTTTAAGTGAAATAAAATAACGTTTGTCGTACAAATTATTTTATTTCTTAACTTTAAGACCAAAAATTAAAAACCACACCCGAGCAAACGCAACTCCGGAAGAGTCGTTTCTAAGCAAATATTGGCACTAAAATTCCATCGGTGTCCTCGAAATTCGATTCCGAGCACCGGTTCAAAAGTTAGAAAAACCCGCTCGTTCGTTCACTGAACGTACCCGAGCCAAACTTCAGAAAATGATTCCGGGAACACCGGGCCTCGGAATCAGGTGCCGTCAGAAACTGTATTCTTGTAAAATTCCAAGGAAAATTAAGAAAAAAAAATTTCCTTGAAAGTTACGGGTCTTTACAATTCAATTTTCCATAATCCAATTTCAATGCCAAACATTTACATTAGAACATTATCTTATTTAAATAAATATAAAAAAATTAATTTACATTCAACCAAGTAAGGATGATTCTAAAATAACAAATTTTAAATTATAAACAAATGTGTTTTATATAACCAATTAACGCATCAGTTTTTTTAGGAATATACCAAAATAATAATTCTATCACGAATCAAAATATTATTTTAAAATCAAATTATATGAATTTAATCAATTTGAAATCAATCCGACATGCTCTAGTCAATTCGAATCAATAGAGAATCCATATACCTCCCAATCATTAGAAAAAATAAATAATTCCACAGAAAAATAATAGATGAATCATAGATCATTTTTCTATCGACCAATTAAAAATCATCACAACAATATTTACATGATACATCATATATATATCTTGTACAAACTAGATATTTAGATTTAATGGAGAGGAAATATGTTATCTTTGAAGAACATTGAAGAACAAGTATGTATAGAAAAATTTAGATCTCTTACAAAATTCGGATCAACTATAGATCAATCCTAGATGAAAGGGTATCATCTCAAAATCAAGGGGGGAAATGTAATTCATGTTAATGGAGTTCAGGGAGAATACATGTGATTATATAGGTAAATCAAATTTGATAAAAAATTCTCTAATGTGATATTTCAGAGTGCATAATTAGAGAAATAGTGCAGTAAATATGGAAGAGATAGCATATAAAACCATGACTCGTGTATCTGGATCTCAAAGATAAAAAAACCTTGATCCCACTATTTACTTTCAAAATATATCAATGTGCCCAGTATCTCCATAGAATCTTCATGGTTTGGTTGAACTATGTTCCAACTGCGGACTTGAACAATGAACTTTGTTTCCATTTTTATTTCTTCCTAGAGGAGTTTCATGATTACTACTAAATGGGATCAAACTGTGAAACTCTAAAAAATCCTCCAAAATGTTCCAAACCCCATAAAAACCTCTAAAAAACCAAATAATTATATTGTAGGGTCGTAAATATTTCGCTATGGGAATAAAATACTCTCACAATCACATCTCAGAAGGAAGTAAGTATTCCTACAAGTCTAACGATGTTAATATTTTCAAATTTAGTTACAATAATTGGATGAAACAAGAAGGAATTCAAGATTCAAAAATATTTTTTGTGGCCCACGTACCATCATAGGGAAGGGTTCATGGAATAAATGAACAGCAAACCAGTGGTACGTAGAACGACCCGTAGGGCAATAGACTATAGTGCAATGACCTGCGATCCCAGGGGATAGTGAATTCCATCTACATACCATCTCGCAAACTCAGTAGTTTGTAACGAAGAAAACCATTAGGGTTTCACGATCAATGATCACAAATCCTAGCCTTCGCAAACCCCAAATTACTGGGTCTTCCATGAGTAAATATATCTCTTCTTGGGCTACTGAATGTGGTGTCTACTACCCATAGATATGATTTCCACAATTCTCTATAAATGTATCATGTAAGGACTTTATTGGGTACCGTCAAATAATTCTCAAAGGGGAACCTAGAGGTTAGAAGAAAGAACACAAGGTAGATTTCACCATCAGTCTTGAATAATCAATGAAGCATGAATTGAAAACCATGCTATCCACTGGTACAGCTATTCACGGACCATAAAATGTGGGGAACATAATAAAACAATAGAATTGTGAACCGAATTGGTGAAACTACTAGCCACATAATTATTAAGTATGAACTCCTCAAAGACAAAAGTTCCCCAAACCCACCGTCAATATGGTGGTATGCGCAGTGTATTGCTACAAATATTTAACTTGGTGATGTGAACTGTATCAGTATATGGGTTTAACCTAATGCAGTGTGATAGACCGCATCCAAGACCGCATACCACTATGGTGCATAGTGGTCCATACACATGCCCATGTACTGCTTCATTATGCGGATGACCCCTCTGCCCACATACCACTACAGCATGCGAAGCTTATACCATCCCATAGAAAAAACATATATGTGTAATAATGTTTTTTCTAGTATTCTTCCCTCTGCTTCCAATTTTGCACCTCCATTACCATCCAGTCCTCTATAGTCCCTCTACAATCAAATCCCACAGCATCTGGGAAAGGCCTCCTCTAATGCCATCAGAACGGTATGATCAAGACATCGGGTGCATCCCCATACCCATTTGAGTCTACATACCCATGGTTAGATGATTCACAGAGGCTCTCCCAATAATGGTTCGGGCTCCATTGATGTTTATAGGTCTACATTCCCATGGTAACCCGGAGTCCATCCATGGGACACTAACATGAACATCCACATTCTAGGGATTACAATTAATCACTTTCTTTTCCATTCAATTATGAATGATGATCAGTCAAAGGGGTAATGTTCACATGACCTTTTGATGAGGGATACAATCCTCCCATTCAAATTATGCATGCTAGGGCACTTCCACTAAGGTATGTCCTCAATCTTCTGAAGTAAGAGTTGCACAAACATTAATTTAATCTCACATTATGTGTTTTCTCGCTCTATACCCTCACACAGCATCACCTTGGCCTTTTTTATCGTATGCTCTCTCTATCAATCCCGAAGAAGAGGAAGCATGTGGTTGGATAGATCAATCAAATCCTCTCGTTTCTCACACCGACCATGACTCACAATGGTTTATATGTTTTTGATGATTAAATAATCCATGTTATTATGAACTTTGAGAACTCTGATTCTTGTTAAAACTAGAATACATAGGATTCCTACCCAAAGTCCTGAGATCAAAAGCATGCCATTTGAAAAGGACACATGCAACTATGCCCCCCAAATGGGAAGCTTCTAGGTGTAAGCCTAATCTCATCCGAACTATGTGGGTTCGGATTCCCGCCCGAGGATTCATAGAAAACCCATCTTATCAGTCTAATACCAACATCAAATCACCATACATCTTCCATGTATGATGATAAACTCGAGAGTTATTTGTTTTATGGATAATGACAAAACTAACTATGTAGCATCAAATCCATGTATGCCTATGATGATCCTAAACACCATGGGAAGCCCATAGAAACACTCTTTGGGAATGAACCAATGATTAAAAGCATATGAACAAAACATAAATCTCTAAAAATGTACTAAAATAGGCAATAATCCCCCCTCCCCAAGGATTGTGGTGATCCAGAATTCTCATCCTCTCGACCAATCGATTCCATAAGTGTTGTTGGCCAAATCAATGTCCAACAAGCACATACCATTGGACATCAGGTCCACAAATCTTGGATTCCATGGTCGTTGGATGTTTATGTCTCTATGAATAAACTCGTTGGAGACTATCTAAGGAAGTGATATCCTATGAGGACCGATTACATAGATACATGACCCCATGAAACCCTCCATTGGGACCATACAACTATATAGTCTCTTACCCATGGCAAAAAGGTATGTTACCATATCCTCACAGGGTTAATCCGACCCACCTTTATAGGACAATGACACAGAACTGGTTGAAACAAATGGGGAATTTGACAAGAAATAATATCTAAAAAAGAGTGGCAGGTGATAATTCTCATCTACCAATTTCCACAACACCCTGAACATGCCACTTCGGGACAAAATAAATATTTTGAACCTGACATGAATCCTTAACCAAGGGGACATTCTCACCCCAATCATTCACCATCACCCCATAATTACATATTGGGGGGGAGGCCAATCTAAATCGTCAAACATGCTTCTGTTTATAAGAATTATACTTAAAATAGGTGTTGTGGTCTATATGTCATATATGTATGTTTCATGTTTCTGAAATGCAACCTTCGATCAAAATGACATCCCTATGACTGATGCAGTCACACACTTCAGTGATCCCATAGGTGGTCAGGGGCCCATCAAAGGGAAGGACCCCCTCGCCTACCCAACATCTTCAACACAGGTTATCGAACACATTAATCAAATAATACCACTGAAATGGTACTCTCTCCATGGTGGAGGCCGCAAGACAAGCCCTATATTCTATAAAGTCTTTCATGCCGCCTCCTCAGTCATTGCGAGCACCCTAGACCAAGGCAGGCCATATGATCATCTCAACTCGTTTCAAGAGCCTATCCCAAGAAGGTGACAATTACTACCTTCCTAATCCTAGGGACGAAGATGAATTCAATGATTGAAACTTCATCTCAACTATATAGGTTTCCTACTCATGGACCCCCACAACAGTGCATCACCACAGACACCAGATGACTATGCCTCTTAACCCGAATGAGAACCTTATGTCGTGGGAACCTACTAATGTTAAAGAGACCTGGGAGCCTCAGGCTATCATCTTGGGGAATCCAATATATAATCTGGAACACACTATCACTCAGGTTCCTAAGAAGCAACTCTTCCATTCCAACACATCGGCATTCAAAATACATACATACAACTCTTCCCCCTCCACTCAAGCCCACCACATACATTGGGTATCCCAATACGAACTCGTGCATGGTCCTACTAGTGCTCGTCAGTATCACCATGAATAATGACCTAGAAACTATAGGTATAAGCATATTTCTACTGATGCATTAGAATCTTATCGTCCAAATCGTAAGGCAATCTGCTACACGCATGCACAAATACCTACTGATGCATATCAAGCCCGCCACCCAAATTAGGTGGAAAGAAAATATGAGCAGTGTCAAATTCCAATGGATGCATACAAATCCCAAGAAAAAAATATAGATTTAATAGATAATATGAGAATTCCCACTCATGAGTATGAAGACAATTAGTAAAATATGGTGCTAAATAGAGAAAACATCAAATAGTAGACTAGTTCCTCAATCCCGACACAAGAGTACTACCAGTATCTACTAGAAACTCATGGAGTACTGGAGCAGGAACAAACCCCTACTACGATATCAGAATGGAACATCATACCCATTCTATCCCATGATGTATCTCTACACATCCTCAAAACGATGGAAGATCAGATGTTGATCCCAGACTATATTATCCAATCATGTCAAGGCATTATTGCCTCAACGGTAAAGGAGAGAAACCAGGACCAAGAGATGGTTTCCATGAACATAATGACTAAAACAGAAAAAGGTTCAGTCACACCAGAGAAGTTATGCATCTATGATCTATTCTTAGAGGGTCAAAAACAATATCGTGTGATACACGGACAACCAGATGGGGAAAAAATACTCGTTCCAACTGGGGGAATCATGTCCAACGTGGTGGCCACTCTAGGGTAGGCATACATCCCTTCCAAAACAGAGGATGTTCCTCGACATATCCAGACAACATCATAGGACCCATCATGATAGGGATCCGTATACGAAGGCTTTTACCAAAAGCAGGCAGCCCTGGTCACCCACAACAGAGCGCTCATAAATAAAATGTGTTAATGTAAACTAGAAAATGAAGAGTGCATCCATAATCTTGTTCAAATGGAAGCTAGGGTTATTGAGGCCCTAAAAAATATCAATAATGGATAAAGACCATATTTGTCCATTACCAAATTATGGAAGTGGATGTTGTATTTGTGAACACTCTCCCTGCAATGTCTCTACTGATCGCTCTGAATGTCCTTCCAAGAGCACCCACAAATGCACTCTCTGTGGGCCAGGAATGATCGATCATGAGAGCTTATCTCTTGATTTGCATCAGCGTAGCCCTCCCCTTGACCTGAATATCAGATATTAAGAAGGTCATCCCCTTCTTTTCATCCTCCCAAATAGTCTTCCATAGGGTATATGCTGCAGAAATGCTTATCCATGCATTCGGACATCAAGTCATGATGGTAGTTCTATCCACAATGACGATCATTACGAAGTCCCTCTTCACAATGGAGGTTTCTAGGATGTTCATTCCCATAGTTACGTCATGAAATGAGATGGTCATTCCATTATTGTAGAACTTCATGAAGCCCCCCCCCACGATGTGAACTGTAAAAATTCTGCTTGCATCCAGGAATCAAGATATAATTGTATTCCTCACAATCATTGAAAGCATTGAGAAGGTCCTCCCCTTAGTTAAATCTAAGATTTAAGAGGGTCATATCCCCACTATACCCAACCCTGAAGGTCCTCCACAGGGTATACTCCATAAATACATTTCCCACGGTCGTGCATCAAGTTTCAATTGTATCATTCATCAATGCAGCAGTTGTTGTGAAGGCCCTCCCAGCAACTAAAATTCATACCAGTGAAAAGTCCCTCCACATTATAGAAAACAGATTAGAATGCCTCACTATGATAAGGAACTCAAAATGAAGGATTTAGACATATCAAGATCTCTGTCTATGATGACTAATACCCTTTCTCATCCAGAGGATAGTACATGGCCGCACTCGTCTTCTGAGCCACCCTCATGTCGTTTACATATCAATAAGGCCCCCACTAGCCTGGATGTTTAGAACAAAATTATTAAAAAAATTTCAAGCTTAGGATATCAATTAGAGGATACCCAGGAATAAAAATAGTTGGATATGTTTCTTTTGAGATAAAAACTATCTAATGATAATATATCAAGGATGTATTGGGCTACAGTCACTTCTAACTTCGACATACTAGGATAGTTTCTTGAGGAATGTACATATAGAATTTTATTTAATATATAGACAACCCTTCCCCTGGTTAAGTAATGAATCATACCCTATGAAGCGTATATAGACCATGTCTATGCATTAGGGTAGCTTCCTAGTCTGATCACCCTAGAATTCCTCCCATTTTAATAGTATCCATGGTTTGAAAGGTGAATGAAAAACCTTGAACTGGCTTTCCATCATGCACTACAGAAGCTGTGTCACCTCATTAGCGATTTCCTGAGTGATGTTCATATTTTGTATGGGGATAAGAAGGACCTCTACACTTTACCCTACATCTTTTCCACCAAAACCCATTGGAAATGACATCCTTCAACATCATCACACAGTGTTATCAATCAAATGAAACCCTTGCTCTAGAAATCTGGGGTACTCAATAAAAATCGTCCAAGAGTATGTCTCAAAATCTTCGGGACCAAAGAGATCAAGACAAAAATAATCTTCCGAGTCTGGAAACCTAGAACATCTAGTAAGCAACCTCCCTAAGGGAAGCCAACCAGAAAGTAGTGATAATGTCTCTAGAAGACCATACACCCTGTGCAGGAAAAAATTGATTATTGGATCAGACCCACAAAAGAGTTCTTTAAATTGAATAGGTAGAAATAGTAGAGGCTACATCCGTGATGCGTAAACGTCCTCAACCGATAAGGCTAAGGGAATTTTTTTAAAAAAAAATTTCCTTGTAAGACCAACAAATCCAGGATGTAGTGCATCATTGAAAGAATGAGAACAACCCTAGCATGCAGGGTTGGGGGGTTTTTTTTACCTCAAGTCCCCACATTGAGGATTTGTGTCTTATGCCATCTAGGAAGAACGATGGGAATAGGAGTCACCTGTTCCACTCCTTCATGTGGTTTTCACCCTCTGATACAAAGCCATATTATGAGTTCTGGTCATTACTCATTTCAGGTCAATCATTATCATGAATCCCAAATAATACCATATAATAGAAGGGGAAAATGCAAAAAAGGATGCATAAATCCTTTCAACCATTCCCCAATGTGTAAACCATCCCAATGTTGTATGCATCAGTGAACATAGTAAACGTAAACATCCTAGATATCATAGTAAAGGACAAAGTAATAGAGGATGCAATGGAAGATGGGTCCCTCCCAGATGCATACCACACCGATCCTGATAGTGTGCATACCCAAAACCAGAGTGCATTATTAGATTTGCGGGGCCCCTCAGCTAAAATTCCATTACCTCCATCGTGAAAAACCAACAAGGAGATGAATAAATACATGTTGTCTATGACCAACCTCCACCTCCCCCAGAAAATGTGTTCCTCACTCTTGAAGAAAGATTCATGAAGTAGGAGGAATAAATGAAATAGCTCAAGTGAATTAATGTTGAGAAATTTCAAGGTTCCTACGTTGAAATATGTGTACCCACTATGGAGCATCATTAGGTGTTCTTAGAATATGTTCCCTTACAACAAGCATTCATCCCAAGGATTGAAGCCAAGCTCGGAGGTAAGTCCAACCTGCCATTAGAACACTCAACCTACTCAAAATGTGCATCAAAAGGACATCTAGACATCCCCCTGCATGGAATTCATCAAAAATATATTCAAGCAATTCAAAAAAGGATACCCCTATCTGTGTATCCATCCAAAAAACCATCAGTTCCAGCAAGCACACCATTGTACACTACCTCACCAGCTTAAGATCAAGCCTAGTAGGATATGCATCAAGGGATCTTGAACACCATCAAGAAACAAACAACTTTACTAAAAGCCATGGATGGTGGCATGCTCTGATACTACTAGAGTGCAAACCTTACCCCAACTTGGTGAGAAATGTCCTTCCACTGCAAAAACATCAGAAACCATGTATTCCCTGTGACCCAGAAGATCATCTGACACAGAACTCATCTTATTCTGACCTCATGATGGGCACTCTGGAGTAGCAAGAGACAATGAATCTTGGGTTCGAGTGATCCCTGCAGGGCTTGGCCATCGTATGGTATACTAGCCTACTAGCTATCTCAATCATTGGTTGGGAGGACCTCCGACAACTATTTCTCTTTCAGTTTAGTTCAACACTACACAAGACAATGCTCAATTATATCATGAACTACAAGTAGTGAGATAACCAATGATTATTAGAAATCATTTACTTATGGAAGGGTCTAACTTATTCCTTGAACTGACCGATCGTCCAAGATGAAATGCTCCCTATGTTCATCGACAATATTCATGTTGAATTGCGAACACTTCTCATCATATTGAAGTACACATATGGGTTTTGATATTTCTATTCCATTTCCCAAAAAAAGAAGACTCATTCAGACATTCCATCCTCAAGTCCCATGTGACCCCATCAGCCCTAGGAAAAAGAGCAGAAAAACCGATGCATCTTCTGTCATACTTAAGCCACCCCCGGAACCAACTGCAATTGTGAGGCCCCCACCGAACCTAATTGAACCCCCTAGATGAAAAAAACCTCCCCACCTTGGTAAAATAAACTAAGGGGTTCTAAAATAAATTAGTTTAAAGATTGAAGATATAAATTCTACTCATTCAAAAATGACATGTCCTGTGGCTATTTCATAGCGGCCATGAATTACAACCTACTCAGGCTAACTTAGCCAATGCAAGCCAATGAAGTGGGTCTCAATGATTGTCCTAAATATTTTCCCTATCACATGATACGGGTACTCACCATGAAGGAATATTTTGTTTTCAAGGATCTCCTACAAACGATGGTGGATTCTAGGTTTGTACTGTTGGGTCTGCCGCCAACACATGTAGTGTCTCTTTCCACCTCAGAATCATGAGAGGAAAATGAATGGAAAACATTTTCTTGTAAGGAGAATACATTTGGTAGGTGAATGACACATAAAACATTCAACCACGTTCATGGAATCCCCCAATCATAGTTGAATCAACCAACCATACACCCAAAAACTCCAAATACAACACTACCATCCTTATCATCCCCACAGTACGTTAAGGGATAAAAGGGCAGAAAGAAGGATCAATAAAATGGGCTGACATTCAAGATGAAGCCAGGGATGACACTTTCAGATTTCATACTAACTGACATGGTATAATGGGCACCACCCTCCCAAATGGTACAATGGTCACCGCCACACCAACCGGTACAATGGGAACCACCTTTCCAAACTATTCAACAAGAACCATCTCTCTAAATGGTAACCCATGTACCACCCTTCCAAAAAACACAATCAAGGGGAGATATTCTATCAAAAACATCGTTGGATCAATAAATGATATCCACCTCCCTTAATATCATTAAATTGATGGAACCTTTATCAAAATGAGACTATGGCCACGAACCCGAATTCTTTACAGCTAACTGGAGAGTCAGAGGAAGAGACTGTAATAGCCAAAGGATTCTTGGAAGGCATTATCATGGTAGGATTCAAATTCATGGGCACATCATAACTCAAATTGTTAACATCACAGAAACTTGTAGAAGGGCCATTCGACAAAAATAAATGGTAACTAGAATTCTCTTACTCCACACGAGAGGAAATCCATGACATGTTATATTGGAGTATCCCTCTTAGAAAGAAAAATACCAAATCACCTACAACAGACAGGTGGACTAGTTTGGAAAAACCTAGAAAGGACTGAAGAGGAACTAGATCATTTCATGAAGGCCAATCCAAATATTTCCAAATCCCATTCCACTAGAGTTTCTGTGAAAGAGCAACACTGACATAGGATTTAACATAATTTAGAAAAGAAGTATGATATTCTAATGTAGTTGGCGTCAGTACCAACAATGCTATCAATCGATGATTCATTACGTCTGCTCATAGATCTTTAGAGGTTTTCATTGAAGACTTACTATGTCCCCCAGAATTTGAGTTTGATGTAGAAACTGCCAAAGTCTATCAGAGGATGACCAATCCCGAATAATGTCATGTCATCATCTCCTTAACAAACTCGTATGAAGACTCCATCGTGAATGGGAAACATCAAAACCATATATGTGTCTAGAAAGATAAATGTAATTGATGTCCAAAAGAGTTTCATTGATAATGGATCTAGAGTCAATCTCCTCCAAATGCGAATGCATCGTCGACTGGGATATGATAATGATAACCTAACACACTGTACCAAAAAGATGATGGGATATGAAAAAAGTCAGCATAAGTTGTTGGGATGAATATTGCTTAAAACTAAGCATGGAGAACTAATGTCATGTTCTGAGTTCCTAGAAGTTCATCAATGTAACGCCCCGACCCCAGCTACCCAGAGTCGGTGCATTACTTCATAACATTGTCATGATCACAAATGATCAAGTCTCGAAAGACTGATTAGTTTAGTAGCCTTGGAAACACTAGATACATTAATAAACGTTACATTACATCATAAAGTTAAAAACTACAATAACAAAGTCTCCATAGTCCACACTCATATCCTCTTCTGACAATCCCTGCAGGTCATTCATAAAATACTTCTTCACATCCTAGAAAATATTAAAACATTGAAAGGGGTGAGCTCAGATGCTCAGTAAGGATAACAACATTGCGGAAGCTTTCATAAATAAACATTAACATTTAAGGCAATGTATAACTAAAACAATAGCCTTTTTAAACTTTAACTTCAGCATAATATGGAAAAAATAAAATTAAATAATTCCATTTACTTACTCACATGGATATTCTACTAGTCTAATAATCACATGAAATATCAATAACCACTTTCATAATGAGGGAATGTATAATGCCAGACATTCTGAAACATTTTTTCAAGGCCTCGGCCAAGACGTCTAAAATGATTAAGGCCTCGGCCAAAACCATAAATCAAATTGGGAAAGGGCCTCGGCCAATTCCACGTCTAGTTGTCTCATGAGACCTACCGATGCATCGATGAGCTATAGCAGGCACCACCCATCACTTATTAAGTCCAATACATTCCTCATATGAATAGGTTTAAACATATCATAAAACATAACATAATCGTATCACATAAAACATGCATAAAGGAAACACAACATTTCTACATTTCAATCACAAGATATCAATACAACACATTGATATAATAAAAACGCTTTCAAAACCATTTACAATAACAAAATAAAATAAAGTTAAAACTTTGTATTTATTTTTCATTAAAAAAAGATGGCTTGTAGAGGAATCCGAAACTCAAATAATGGTCACGGCGGCAGAGAAGTCTTTGTTGCCGCATAAGTACGAAAAGAAAAAAATTCCCTTTTGTCATTTAGAAAAATGCTTCGTATAAAAATATTCCTTTTGGATAAACTTAATAGTCAAAGGTGTTTATACACCGTATAAAAGAAAGTTGTATATAAAACCAAATATGCCTCAATGAAAGGGGATTGAGACGAAGTCCTTAAAAAGATCATTTTTAAAATAAAATAGATATATTATGTGTATTCACTATAGGTACACATAAAGAAAGTAAAAATACAAAATAATACAAAATAATATCATGACAAAATCTGAATGTAGGAGATTAACCCAAAGAATGGAAGTTGGGTTAAGAAATTCCCTTACCTCGTGTCTGACTCGTCTCAACCGTTCTTTAACCTCATGAATAATAAACTAGAGTTAATATATAGCTTATTAAGAACCATTTTCAATTTCATTATCCTTCTTATATCACTTATTACAATGATATGAACATTATGTAATTATTTATGTTAATAACGGTCGTTTTGTCGATCTTTGGTACTTGAGTCAACAATAAACTTCTTATAATTACAAGTTGTTTATGTGGTAGAATATCCATTATCTACAGAATTATATTCATGAATTAGATGTCATATATATCATATATATCCAGTATATACATTCATTTATAACATTACGTAACATTTAGAGGTAAGAAATGAAATGCACCGTTCATGGAGACGGTAAGCCGTACGTACGCATGAATGCTACTTTCATTTTATTTCATATTTAATGGAATTAAATCATAATGATATAAATGTATAATATAATTACAGTATAATATAGTGTATAATACCATTTACTCCATCCTTTATACATCCCACATATGGCATTAACTATTCAAAATCACTTTGAGGGGGCGGTAGTCTGCACTTCCTAAAATGAAATTATCGCGTTTACCCATAATGGAAATCATAAATTATGCCATAAATGAGAAATACAGAATCATAAGTAAAACATAAACATATTATATATCATATATAAATTTATTGACATCTTAATGTCCACTTTTGAAGGTGTTATATGAGTGTTGAACAATAATCATTTCGTGAGGCAGAAATTCGCCATCCACAGAAACCGTATGTTCTTTAACCATTAGATGTAGGTGTGTGTAAGTGTAGCTCGAATCCTTCTTATAACAAAATCCTAGTATATTGAGGATACTGGTGTTGTTACAAAAGAAATGAATAAAAAGATTTTATGGGGTTGGAGAAGAAAAATAATACAAAACAACATTAGAGAAGACATTACCTTTAAATCGGGTAACTATTTTGATTGGAGCCAAAGGCTTCCTTGGGAAGAGTTCTTCCCAAAGTGAGGCTTCTAGGAGTAATAGGGGGAATTTGGGAGAGTATTTGGGCAGATTTTGTCCTAGACAAATGGCTTAAAAGTGTGAATGAGGTGGTAGAGGTGGGGGCCTTTTATAAGAGGAGAGGAGGGGCACTCTTGGAAAGTAAAGAAAATTTTACATTATTATACAATGCTTTTCGGATTCTAAAGGTCCCACACTTATATAATTCGTGGCTATGGTGATAAGGGTTAGCAATCTACCCATCCAATGGTCTTTGGTCAAGTTTAATCCTTTGATTGTACATTATCTTTTCATTTTATTAAAATCATTAAATAATGAGGTCATCGCTGCATCATAATGATGTCATAAATAATTTAATTTATTTATTGTCTAGAAAATATAAAAAAAATACCATGATGTAGGAAATCTTTTTATCTTTCCAATGAAAATTTATAGTCAAAAATTCGACTTGTATAACCCCATGTAAAAATTGTTTTAGTAAAACATTTCATGTTTGTGTCATTTTTTACTTTAACATTAAATAAAAGGTATTTATGTCATTTTCCAACTAAAGTGGCTCCATGGGGTCCCCAAGTTGACCCATGGATTGTCTTGGTTGGCCATGGCACATCCAATAGGATTAGGACAAGTTTAAATCTCATCTCATATTATTAAAACATTATTTTTACCTTAAACTACACTAATTACCTCTAATCACGATTAAGATCTTAAAAGTTACTATTCACCAAAAAATTATTTTAATCTCATTGAACCACATTTTACTTCTTAATGACAACCATGTATGTCGGATTTTTGAAAATCAAATCACAAAAGTGGTAATATTTCATTTAAACGAAAAATCAGTTATTTAACTACCACTTAGTGGTTTCACTATTCATCAAAAATTGAAGTTTTTCAGAACAATGCCAAAATTTCACCCTAAGCTATAATTGATATTCCGAATTCAAAAATGATGTCTATTTTACAAAATTCCAAACATATAAGTTGCATTAATTAATTTTATAATTAATTCCCGTTGTCACAACAATAGCGTGTTTTTAAGAAAAAATTTATATCAAAAGACTGGCAATTGTTTATGTCCAATTTCAATGTTAAATTAATTCTAATGACCACCATTAGATAAAATGGTAAAAATATATTCTAATTATACTTTAAAACCACTAAATAGTATAATTTATCACTATAAATTATTTTGATTAAAAAAGTTGTTTTTAAGTATTTTTCACTATTCATAAAAAATTAAAAGTTCTCCGAAAAATACAAAAAATTCAACATAGAGTAATTTCGATATTCTGAATCCAAAAATGAAGTCCATTTTGAAATATAAAATTTCTATAATTTTAAAAAGTGGTTATTACTATTCATAACGTCTACTTTGATTAGTCGCGGTGTTTTAGAACTCGAAGTTGCGTACAATTCAAGCTATTGCATTATTGAATGAGAAGCGTATTGTGGAAGCTCGGGGTGTTACATTCTCCCCTCCTTCAATAAATTGCGTCCTCACAATTTGAAAATTTTCTTTGAAAATAAAAGGTTGAAAAGAGAAAATACCTTTGTGGAAAACCCACATCAGAAATAAGATTAATAAAATTTAGCCTTAATAAGAGGGAAAGGGAAATGAGAAAGTCACCACCCAATTATGATCTCGATTAGGAGAACATTGGTGGTAATTAGAGACATATAATTGGAGGAAAAACGTAAATATTTGTAGGGAGTGATTGAGGACATCAATCACAATCAACTGTCAAATTGAGGGCCTCAAAGCCTTCAATCTATGTTGATTTAAAATATCATCAGTTCAACAAGACATAATGTATTAGGATAACACATTTTTTGTTTTAATATCCCGTTAATAAAGTTTAAGAATTAATTTATTCATTGAATAAGAGATAGGTATATATATATTTATGCTTTACAATTAGATTTTCAACCATTAACTCATCTTTCACTCAAAAAGATAATATAACTCAAAAATATTATACTTATCCTAATTGTATAAGGTTCCAAATGTTAACACATACCATTTAGATTAGTAAAATTATTTTGTAATAACCAGGGACATCTTGTAGGATAGTGGAAGGAAATAAAGGCATGTCGCACTATGGTTGTGGGTTCGATTCTTGCAGCTTTGTCCGACGCGACGGGTTATGCCCCACCCTGCAGGTTGTCCTTTTCCTAAAACTATAGTATCATAATATTCCAAATATAATCTTCATAAATTTTTTAACCTTAAACAATACTATCCAAAGATCAACTTAATCCACTCCAACCTTTATAGTTATCCAAAATACCTCTGTCCAGAATTTCTCTAAAAGGTCTCTTAATTCCAAAATCATTTTTTATCAGATTCCCCAAACAAAGTAAAGTTTCTTTTATTGTCACATACTAAAAATATAATTACCTTAATCATATTAAAACCTTAATGAAATCAACAAGTACTGCAGTACAATCCTTATATATATATCACATTATTCTAATAACCAGAATATAATCCATGAGTCCAAAAGCACCATTACATTAGTTATTCTGCTTCAACTGTAGTAACAACATAAGATTTTCCTTGATCCCTTGGCCTTTTCTGAGGTAAGTTTCCCTGACGCTTAGGACATTCATTTGCATAATGACCCATTTCTCTACAATTGTAGCATTCAACATTGATAGCCTCTTTCTTTCCCATTCAATCACGAGCCTGGTGACCCTTTTCTCCACATTTATAACAAACTCCCATTCCTTTTAGGCAAGTACAAGGGTGATTCTTCCCACAATTATCACATAATGGAAAATCATTCTTTCCCTTTTCCCCTTTAGCTGTCTCTTGTTCCACCGTTCTCTTCTTCTCTTGATTTACTTTGTTGTCATAAGACTTAGAGAATTCCTTTTCTGTCTTGATAGCACACGAGACAATATCTTCGTATGATGAGATGGATTGTGATACTTGTTGTGTCCTGGGCCCAGGATTGTTGGGCCCCCGCCAGGATTGTTGGCGCCTGTGCCCCGGTAACCAATCCCACATCGGTTGTGGAGGGAGATTGGTGGGTGCTTGAAATTCTCGTGCCTACCTTCCCCTCAGCAACGCGTTTTAAAGCCGTGAGGCCTGGGATAGCAACTGGGCCAGAGCGGACAATATTGCTGGGCCGAGGGATCCGATCCATCAATTGGTATCAGAGGAGTATTTGAATAATTCCCTAAACGGTTTCAAATTCAAAGATCCATTGTGATGGCTTCAACTTCTTTCGCCCCCAAAGGCTTTTCATTGGGTCGGGCTCCATTTTTTGATGGGACCGACTATAATTATTGGAAAACCCGCGTGACCACTTTTTTAAGAAGCATAGGATATCCTATTTACAAAATTGTCATGCAAGGTTATTCTTTGTCTTCCCCCGACGAATCCAAATGGACCCCCGCCGATATTAAGAATTTTGAGCTTGATGGCAAAGCCATGAATGATCTTCATTGCGGGTTAGATAGAAATGAATTTAATCGTGTATCCACTTGCACCACTTCACATGAAATTTGGAAACTATTGGAAGTGACCCATGAGGGCACTAACAAAGTTAAGGATACTCGGTTAGACATGTATAGACAAGATTTTGAAAGCTTTTCAATGCATCCACATGAATCTATTTCCGATATGTTTACTCGCTTTACTGACGTGTGAAATGGTAGAAAATCTCTTGGTGATGTTGTTTCAGCTGAAACCATGGTGAAGAAGATCCTATGGGTCCTTCTGAGCTCATGGGCACCTAAAGTGACGGCAATCCAAGAAGCTAAGGATGTCAAAAACATGCCGGTCGAGGAGCTCATTGGATCCCTAATGACCTACGAGATCACGATGAGGAGGCAAGCTCAAAAGGAGGGCACACCAATCAAGACACCAAAGAACATTGCCCTCAAGGTTCAAAAAGAAGTAAGCTCCTCCTCATCATCCTCATCTTCCTCATCTACTTCATCTTCAAGCGGCGACTCGGAAATGGAGAATCTCGCCCGCCAAATGCACAAGTTTATGAAGAAGCACAAGAAGAAGAAATCCCGCAAGCACCGAAAGCAAGAACCCACCGAAAAATCCAAGCCCAAGGTGAAATGCTACGGGTGTGGCCAAAAAGGGCATTACAAGCCCGATTTCCCACTCAACAAAAAACGAGCCACGCAAAAGGAAAAAGGAAAGAAAAAGGTCCTCAAGGCGACATGGAGTGACACCTCATCATCCTCCTCCTCCTCCTCCTCAAGCGACCAAGGTAAAAAATGCCTAATGGCAAAACATGAGGTATCATCATCCTCTTCCTCTTCTTCCTCCTCTAGTTCTTCTAATTCTTTTAATCATTTATCATATGAAGAACTCCAACATGCTAGAGACCAATTAGAAAATGGTTTTCATGAACTTTCTTCTAAATTTGTTTCTTTGAAAAATAATTTCAAAAAACTTTCCTCCGAAAAAGAACAACTTCTCAAAGAGAAGGAGGAATTCTCCCTAAAAATCCAAAATCTCCCAAATGTTGATTCTTTGGAATCAACCATCAAGGACCTTAGAGAATCCTTAGCCAAGTTCACCCAAGGTGAACAAAATTTGACCAAATTATTAGGTTCTCAAAGGGTTTATAGGACCACTCAAGGACTTGGCTATACCAACCAAGTGTCCTCCTCCCATGCACCCACTGTTTTTGTAAGGGGGAGCTCTAGTTATAAATTTTGCAATTATTGTAAAAAACCCGGGCACCTAATTTATGAATGCGATTGCAAAAATGCCCGTTATGGTATGCCTAAATCTATTTACTTTTCGAACGAGTTTTATAGGAGAAGACCCTCCATGAAACAAATTTGGATTGAAAAATCCCTTTTGGCGAGTCTCTCCGGGCCAAAAATAGTTTCGTTTCCCCGATGATCTTTTGTTTTATTTAGGGGGAGAAATTTTCTTAAATTCAAAAATCTCTTTCGATTCATTTTTCAATTTAAATTCATTTTTGATTCAAAACTCTCAATTTCAAAAATTTCATTTGGTTTCAAATTTCAAATCTCAATTGGTTTTTTATTCAAAACTTTCAATTCAAACTGTTATTCAAATTTTTCAATTCAATTTTCAAAAATTCCAATTGATTTAAAAATATTGTTTTTCAAATCCTTCCCCCAATCAAATTTTTATGCCCCACGCTATTTTGATAATCACAAAGGGGGAGAATTTCTTGATTGATTGGGGGAGAATCCTTTTGATCATGCTTAGCACTTACTTTCTTTATCCTTTAAGCATGTCTTTCATTTATGTTTTTACTTTAATTGTTTTGGTGATTGTGATCATCAAAATAGGGGGAGATTGTTGTACCTCTCGTTCCCCTCGTTGTTTGATTTTCATGATCACAATCACCTTATTTTTTGTCTAACCTTGTTTTTAAGTGTTGTGGATGATAGGCAAAAGATTGCCAAAGGAATGGCCCATGAAAGAATCAAGAAGTGGACTGAAATTCAGTCCACCGGCCAACCGGTGTGATTGCACCGGCCAGCCGGTAGACCTGGCAGAGGCATTGCCCACTGCCAGGTTCCACCAGTCAGCCGGTGGCTCTGTCACCAGCCAGCCGGTGGCAACCTGATGAAACAGTGGTAGCTACTGTCTGCCCACCGGCCAGCCGGTGGCTCTGGCACCGGTCAGCCGGTGCTGCCTGGGCAGAAGGCCTTCTCAACATCCAAGGCACCGGCCAGCCGGTGGCCCTGCACCGGACAGCCGGTAGCCCAGTCAAACTAGCTGTTGGCTTTGACCAGTCAACTCCCTTTTGGCCTCCAACGGCTCCGAGGCCCTTTACAACGGCTCTGAAGACTCCCCAAGGGTTCCATGCCTATAAATAAAGGCCAAGGAAGCCCCGGACACCAACCGGATCATATACAAAGCCAACAGACATATTTTGTATCAATTGGCCAACCTCCGGCAGACTTCCTTCAAGGAACCCACCTTGCTCCAACAACTTCCACATCCAAGGAGCTCCTTCAAAGAAGCTTGGAAGCGGCCTTCAACATCTCCAATCAATCAAAGGCGCCCAAGGCTTCTCCCAATACGGTTTTTATTGTATATTTATTTTGAGCTTTAATTTTGGGTTTGTGCCTACAAACCCCAACACCTTTTCTCATCCCCTTTTTCTTTTTGGGTTTCACATCACCATTAAGGTGTGAAAAGGTTGTCAAGCTTTCCTTTAAATAGCTTGAGACATAGGTGAGCTATCCTTCACCTGTAAGAAGGATATTGGGTTCTTTCTCAACCATTAAAAGCAAGTGGGTTCTTGCTTAACCACCAAAAGAAAGCTGTAATAGGTCCTAGTGCTACCTCAAAGCCTAGTGGGTTTCTTGCTAAAACCATTGAAAAGCAAGCGGTAGAATCTCTCAACGGTTGAGTTGGGAGCGGAGACGTAGGCCGGGTTTTGGCCGAACTCCGTTAACAATTTCTTGTGTGATTGCCTCTTTATTTCCGCTGCACTTTCAACTTTGATTTTAATTTGTTAATCATTTTTTTTAAAAGGCAATTCCCCCCCCCTCTTGCCATCCTTCCCGTTTTTCTCCGCCCAACAATACTAAAGCTCAACTGAGAAATGGTTTTATCCCATCAAAGAAACGATAAATCTTACTCCTTGGGTTACGTATATAATCTGCAGCATACCTCGCTAACATTGTAAAGTTAGCCTCATACTTTGCGACATTCTCATCCTCCTTCTGCATCAGACTCAGAAATTGCCATTCCATATCTGCTCAATGGTCATGTGGAAATTATTTTTCTAAGAATAGATCTTTGAACTCTCTCCATTCCATACATGATACTTCTTCATATTCCTTTGTGTTTTGAATCAATGACCACCATTGATCGGCATCTCCAGTGAGGCGGTAAACTGCCATGATAACCTTCTCCCTTTCTCTACTCCCCAAGGCGTGGAATATTTTCTCTAAGGAATGTATCCATTGCTCATCTACTAATGGATTTGTACCCCCATTAAATTTTTGCGGTTGTTTCCTCATGAAGCGGTCTAACATTGATCCTCCACGTTGCGGATCATGGTGCTCCATACGAGTAAGGTTATTATTCAAAACCTGAGTGAGTTGTCCCATTATGATAATAAGTTGATCACTACTAGTTGTATCTCTAGATCCACAATAATTATCTTGAGCAGGAGGGAAATCCCTACACGAAGTTCGCGCGTTGATACGGTTTCCATTCCTTCCACTAGGCGACATTTTTAAACAATGTCCTAAACTAGATTAGTTTATGAATCAAAATACATAATTCAATACTTGTAAAATACTTAACATAAATTGAACTATTTATGGACATAATCCATAATCATAAAAATGTTTTCATTGAGTAAGTATATACTCATAACCCTTTATAGTGGTTTATAAATAAAATGAGAATTATCTTAAGCATATCCCCCGGGAGTGTCGTAACCAAGAGTGCAGTAAGGCCCGTTGTCATGCACCAGTTCCCGTTCGAGTCTAGCTCAAAGTGGTGTTTTCGGGTTTTACCCCTAGGTACATCTGTGCCAGATCCGCCTCTACCTGCTCGTTTCCAGATAGGGATGTATTGCTCGGAATACTCAAAACATCTCTATAATACCAAAATTATAGGAAGTTCTTCTATACTAATCCTCAAAGTCTATCTTTGGGCTATGTGCTCTAATCAGAGTTTATCTAAATCTAGATTCCAAGGTTAGTACTAAACTGCCTCTAATACCAACTGTAACGCCCTGACCCCAGCTACCCAGAGTCAGTGCATTACTTCGTAACATTGGCATGATCACAAAAGATCATGTCTCGAAAGAATGATTAGTTTAGTAGCCTTGGAAACACTAGATACATTAATAAACGTTACATTACATCATAAAGGGAAAAAGTACAATAAAAAAGTCTCCATAGTCCACACTCATATCCTCTTCTGACAATCCCTGCAGGTCATTCATAAAATACTTCTTCACATCC
Source organism: Viscum album (assembly GCA_963277665.1). NCBI lineage: Eukaryota > Viridiplantae > Streptophyta > Magnoliopsida > Santalales > Viscaceae > Viscum > Viscum album. The sequence continues at coordinate 735,477,952 of OY728155.1, forward strand.
TGGAAAATATTAAAACATTGAAAGGGGTGAGCTCAGATGCTTAGTAAGGATAACAACATTGCGGAAGCTTTCATAAATAAATATTAACATTTAAGGCAATGTATAACTAAAACAAAAGCCTTTTTAAACTTGAAATTCATCATAATATGGAAAAAATAAAATTAAATAATTCCATTTACTTACTCACATGGATATTCTACTAGTCGAATAATCACATGAAATATCAATAACCACTTTCATAATGAGGGAATGTATAATGCCAGACATTCTGAAACATTTTGTCAAGGCCTCGGCCAAGACGTCTAAAATGATTAAGGCCTCGGCCAAAACCATAAATCAAATTGGGAAAGGGCCTCGGCCAATTCCACGTCTAGCTGTCTCATGAGACCTACCGATGCATCGAGGAGCTATAGCGGGCTCCATCTGTCACTTATTAAGTCCAATACATTCCTCATATGAATAGGTTTAAACATATCATAAACCATAACATAATCGTATCACATAAAACATGCATAAAGGAAACACAACATTTCCACATTTCAATCACAAGATATCAATACAACACATTGATATAATAAAAACGCTTTCAAAACCATTTTCAATACCAAAATAAAAGAATGTTAAAATGTTTTATTTATTTTTCATTAAAAAAAAGATGGCTTGTAGAGGAAACCGAAACTCAAATAATGGTCACAGCGGCAGAGAAGTCTTTGTCGCCGCATAAGTACGGAAAGAAAACCATTCCCTTTTGTCATTTATCAAAACGCTTCATATAAAAATATTCCTTTTGGATAAACATAAAAGTCAAAGGGGTTTATAGACCGTATAAACGAATGTTGTGTATAAAACCAAATATGCCTCAATGAAAGGGGATTGAGACGAAGTCCTTAAAAAGATCATTTTTAAAATAAAATAGATATATTATGTGTATTCACTATAGGTACACATAAAGAAAGTAAAAATACAAAATAATACATAATAATATCATGACAAAATCTGAAAGTAGGAGATTAACCCAAAGAATGGAAGTTAGGTTAAGAAATTCCCTTACCTCGTGTCTGACTTGACTCAACCGTTATTTAACCTCCTGAATAATAAACTAGAGTTAATATATACCTTATTAAAAACCATTTTCAATTTCATTATCCTTTTTATATCACTTATTACAATGATATGAACATTATGTAATTATTTAAGTTAATAATGGTCGTTTTGTCGGTCTTTGGTACTTGAGTCGACAATAAACTTCATATAATTACAAGTTGTTTATGTGGTAGAATATCCATTATCTCCAGAACTATATTCATGATTTATATGTCATATATATCATATATATCCAGTATATACATTAATTTATAACATTACATAACATTTAGAGGTAAGAAATGAAATGCACCGTTCATGGAGACGGTAAGTCGTACGTATGCATGAACGATACTTTCATTTATATTTCATATTTAATGGAATGAAATCATAATGATATAAATGTATAATATAATTCAAGTATAATATAGTGTATAATACCATTTACTCCATCCTTTATACATCCCACATATGGCATTAACGATTCAAATCACTTTGAGGGGGTGGTAGTCCGCACTTCCTAAAATGAAATTATCGCGTTTAACCATAATGAAAATCATAAATTATGCCATAAATGATAAATAAAGAAGCATAAGTAAAACATAAACATATTATATATCATATATAAATATAGTGACATCTTAATGTCCACCTTTGAAGGTGTTATATGAGTGCTGAAGAATCATCGTTTCGTGAGGCAGAAATTCGCCATCCACAGAAACCGTATGTTCTTTAACCATTAGATGTAGGTGTGTGTAAGTGTAGCTCGAATCCTTATTATAAAAACATCCTAGTATATTGAGGATACTGGCGTTGTTACAAAAGAAATGAATAAAAAGATTTTAAGGGGTTGGAGAAGAAAAATAATACAAACAACATTAGAGAAGACATTACCTTTAAATCGGGTAACTCTTTTGATTGGAGCCAAAGGCTTCCTTGGGAAGAGTTCATCCCAAAGTGAGGCTTCTAGGAGTAAGATGGGGAAGTTGGGAGAGTATTTGGGTAGAGTTTGGCCGAGCCAAATGGCTTGAATGTGTGAATGTGGTGGTAGAGGTGGGGGCCTTTTATAAGAGGAGAGGAGGGGCACTCTTGGAAAGTAAGGAACTTTTACATTATTATACAATGATTTTCGGATTCTAAAGGTCCCATACTTATATAATTCGTGGATAAGGTGATAAGGATTCTAAATATACCCATCCAATAGTCTTTGGACAAGTTTATGCCTTTGATTGTACATTATCTTTTCATTTTATTAAAATTGTTAAATAATGAGGTCATCGCTGCATCATAATGATGTCATAAATAATTTAATTTATTTAATGTCTAAAAATTATAAAAAAAATACTATGATGTAGGAAATATTTTTATCTTTCCAATGACTATTTATAGTCAAAATTATGACTTCTATAACCCCATGTAAAAATTGTTTTAGTAAAACATTTCATGTTTGTGTCATTTTTTACTTTAACATTAAATAAAAGGTATTTATGTCATTTTCCAACTAAAGTGGCTCCATGGGGTCCCCAAGTTGACCCATGGATTGTCTTGGTCTTCCATGGCACATCCAATAGGAGTAGGACAAGTGTCAAGCTCATCTCATATTATTAAAACATTATTTTTACCTTAAACTACCCTAATTACCTCTAATCGCGATTAAGAACTTAAAAGTTACTATTCACCAAAAAATTATTTTAATCTCATTGAACCACATTTTACTTATTAATGACAACCATGTATGTCGGATTTTTGAAAATCAAATCACAGAAGTGGTAATATTTCATTTAAACGAAAAATCAGTTATTTAACTACCACATAGTGGTTTCACTATTCATCAAAAATTGAAGTTTTTCAGAACAATGCCAAAATTTCACCCTAAGCTATAATTGATATTTCGAATTCAAAAATGATTTATATTTTACAAAATTCCAAACATATAAGTTGCATTAATTAATTTTATAATTAATTCCCGTTGTCACAACAATAGCGTGTTTTTAAGAAACAATTTATATCAAAAGATTGGCAATTGTTTATGTCCAATTTCAATGTTAAATTAATTATAATGACCACCATTGGATAAAATGGTAAAAATATATTCTAATTATACTTTAAAACAACTATATAGTATAATTTATGACTATAAATTATTTTGATTAAAAAAGTTGTTTTTAAGTATTTTTCACTATTCATAAAAAATTAGAAGTTCTCCGAAAAATACAAAAAATTCAACATAGGGTAATTTCGATATTCCGAATCCAAAAATGAAGTCCAATTTGAAATATAAAATTTCTATAATTTTAAAAAGTGGTTATTACTATTCATAACGGCTACTTTGATTAGTCGCGGTGTTTTAGAACTCGAAGTTTCGTACAATGCAAGCTATTGCATAATTGAATGAGAAGCGTATTGTGGAAGCTCGGGGTGTTACAATAAATATTTGGTCTTAAATGTCCCCTCAGGTAGGCCTTTACTGCATCATCACACTAAATTCCAACATCGTACCATCAGTGCATCAAATATATCAAAAATTGGAAAACATGACATTGCACACCAATAAATTACTGGTTTGAGTCCTTTGAGTCGCATTATATCGACGTATGTTTCTATGAACTGGAATAAAAACATTCATCAGTCAGTGAAAATGGCTATGATACAACCTTGAAAGTATTGGAAATGGATCCCATAGACCCCCTCCAGTAGCTTGGGGAAGAGTGTGTATTATCCATCAAGCATGTTTAATTCATAAGTGCATGGCTAGATGTACACTCAATTTTTTGCATGATAATTGTAACAGTTTCCAACCCAAAGACATGGAATAGTGGGATAACCACCATGATTTCAGGAATATCTCAAATAGGGATACTCTAAACCCATCCTCTTGACCCCTATCATTCCTCACCATACTCACTAAATAAAAATACGATCTCTTTCACATACTTCAGAAGTTTTTCATGTGGATCCAATCTCCATCATAAGAGGATGAAGTGGAAGAAGATGAATATGATTTGAATAAATTAGAGGAAAGAGAAAAATACATCAAAGATGACCCTCTTTCATTCGAAGAATGTGTATCTACCACAAATGATGAACATTAGGACAACAAACTAGGCACCGAAGACAACCCATGACCCACTCTGATTAGGGTGGCTATACATGTCGAGGAATATAATGAATATACATATTTCATATGAATGAATCGAGATGTGTTTTCCTGGAACAACACATAAAGGCGAGGCCTCAATCCTGAGGTAGCCACTCATCATATGGGGTTACAAGAAGATCAACAGGGCCAAAACTAGGTCACCAAGAGGATCCACACGACGTATGCTGCCAAAATAGAGACTGAAGATGACAATATGGATAGAGAAAACTTCATACGAGATGTTAGTATTCGATCTAGCTGGAAGACATAGTCCCTATCAAAAATAAAAACATACATATAACAATCTGCATCAACTTCAGGGACCTTAATCGACATTTACTGAAAGACGATTTCCTTGTCCTGATCACAAAATTTTTAATCAATGCAACCACCAGATATGAGGCCATATCCTTCATGGAGGCTATTCTAGAAGAAATATTATCCGGATTGCCCGAGGAAATGAGGATTCAACTTTTTTTTGGGCCCCTCAGGGAGTGTTCAATTATGAGGTGATTTCATTCAGTCTAAAAAATTTTGGTGGCACATATCATCACATCATGAATATAATTTTCAAACTCTTCCTAGGAAAATTCATCGAGTTTTATATCTACATTCTTGTTGTTAAATCATGAAATCCCTCAAACCACATGGACGCTCTTGAATATGTCTTTTAAAAACTCTGAAAATCATAATATAAAGGTGAATCCCTTAATTTGTGCCTTCGGTGTTACCTTTCGAAAATTAATATTCTTCTTCATATTCATTTTTATCATAAAAATACACCTTGATAAAACAAAAGTATTACTTGGAATGTCCCCACCTCTCTACTTAACAGAATTGAGAGGTCTCTAGGGGAACATGGCCTTCATATTGAACTTCTTAGTCGACCTGGCGAGTAAATATTTTCCCTCCTCATGTTAAGGGAAAATGTGGTTACAGATGAGTGGGATAATGATTGCAAAGAAGAGTTCGTCAATCTCAAAAGATTTTTTTAAGGCCACTCGTGGTGATGCATCATGTTGAGGGGAGACCACTCATTTTGTATGTAACCGCCCTAGAATGGTCATTAGGTTCCTTCCTCACACAGAATAATGATTCCAACATCAAGAGAAGCCTATATCACCACTTACAAACATTGACTGATGCTGAATATCAATATTGAGAAATGGAAAAGAACTTCCTAGTCCTAATATTCACAGTTCAGAAACAATGGCATTACCTTCAGCACCATGAAGTCTATATGGTCTACTTTTGCAACCCGCTCAAATATATCCACAATCATCCCATGATAACTGGATGCCTGTAATTATGGTCGTCCATCATACAATTGTCTTTCATATAGTACATTCACAAAAAGTCTATAAAAGTTACGGAATTAGCTGACATCCTGGAAGATTACCCATTAGAAGAAACTATATCATTAGATGTCGAAGACATAGATGAAGAAGTGTCCTCCATCCAAGTGTAACCCCAAACCTGGGAAATTTACATTGAATGTGCTTCCAAAATCCAAACACGAAGAAGAATAGAGGATCCCAAGCTCAAAAATGTGGGGCTAGGAGTTATACTCATATCCCCAAAAAAAGGTTATCTTGCCTTTCTCTTTCCTACATTTTTAAGGGTGTAAAAATAATGAAGAAGAATATCCGGACCTCTTTGTGTGCCAAATACTGGATCTCTATGTACAATTCAAAAACCTAAATATAAAGGGTGATTCATACATTGTAATCAAGTAGTTTAATGGTGACTATTGCATTATGAAATTATTATTGTCCCCTTGATGAACCATGTTTGGGAAATGATGGTAGAATTCTCATCAGAACCAATGTAGACCAATTTCCCCTGGTAAAAAAAAGATCAATCTGATTCTCTGGATAAGGCATCCCCAACCGTGGACACTCTAGACTAAGAATAAAGAGTTGTTAACATAGAACACTGCTATATATTCTTTCCATTTTTTCTGAAAATGCTGAGGAAGTCAATGAAATTAGCCCTGTTTCAAATACTTATGGTCACACCACCATTTGGATGACTCCCATTATAAATTAACATCAGAAGGGGGAACACCCACCAGATATGGATGGAAGAGAACATGACCGAATATGGGAATTAAACATTGTATTATACAATGAGGTAATCCAAGAAATGTTTCTCCAAAAATGAGGCTTTAACAAAGTCCTTCTCAGGTGCATTAATAGAGAAAAGACTCATGTCGTTATAAAAGAAGCACACACTAGAGATTGTGGAGGACACCAATCAGAAACCAATATCTCTCATAAAATATAAAGTATTGGGAACTAATGTGCCACAATGATACATGATTATTCCATATTCTCTATGATGTTACATTCCATCCTAGTTCATGAATATTGTATTCACCGAACCCCAAATTTACTTCATAAAGAAATGCACTCCTCGCCATTCGCCTCCTGGTGGACAGATATAGTGGGACCATATCCCCCCACCATAGAGAGAAAATCATGTTCATTCCAAAAATAATCAACATCATTTAAAAATAGTCCAATGTCATACCACTTAATGTAGTCAGGGTGAAATAAACCATTATCTTTGTGAAGGAAAACATCATTATCGAATTTGGTGTCCCTAAAAAAATTATGAATGTCAACAACACCAAATTATTCTCTATTGAGTTTGACAAGCTATAATAGGTGTATGGAATCCAAGCTAACCTCTCATCCCACTACCACGAGGATGTCTGTTGGATGATAGATTCATTTGGAAAGACTTATTCTAATATACAAAAAAATATGGTAGATAAGGATAAGAAATTATGTCCATACAAGCTCCTTCATTCTTTATGGTATTAGATAACCACACCCTGCACTTCAACCCAGGTGATCCCATAGTCACTTTTATACATGACATTGGGGGGGTTTTGGATTTATAAATTCACGTTCGATCACTTCGTGTGGCCATTTTCGATCATCACTCCCTGGATGAGAAATTCTAGAAATGGTTTTATGAGTTAGATAAGCTAGATGAAAAAATGCAACACACATTGCCCAATTTGGAAATTTATCAAAATCAAATTGCACAAGCCTTTGAAAATTTTTTTTGCCTTCAATCATTCCTCGAAGTAGAAATGTTTTTAGTCCTCATAACGCCAATGATACATGGGAAGAATACCCCAAATAATGAACAAAAGTGGGAAAGACCAAATTTCATACATAGGATCTATTCTAATAGAGCATACACCCCGATGTCAATGGATGCACATCTCATCACGGCTCACAAAAATGAAATGTTACTGAAGAAGTGTTTCTCATTATAGAAATGCTCAGTCATAGTCCAATATCTATGACCTAAAATATGAGTTCTAGTACTATAATGTGATGGTCCAACCTCTGTGACCCTAAACTATGAGTTTTAGTTCTGTAATGTGATGGTCCAAACTCTATGACCCTAATCTATGAGTCATTGTCCTTTCCACATCATGTTAAACTATTAGGAACTCATCCTGAAATGTGACATTACACTATGACTCATGTCCTCACTACAAGACATTAAAATATATTGTACAAAGCATCCTAATACCATGATGATAAATGACATAATCTCTCAGTGAACTATATGTATCTTGATTCATTCCCTTGTAGGATACATAATGATACCTCAATCCTCGATCATGGCCCCACCAACCCCATACAATTTCCTCTCTAATGTCATATATCTCCCCACTCTGGTGTGGGAAACCCTTATCAATCCTTAATTCTAACATCGAGTATAAATAATGTGAGCTTACGATTGGTTTTAAGGATTCCCTTACACTAAAAAATTATATAGAAGTATTTTATACCTGACACCCGTAGTGAATGAAACAAAATCATCCTACCCCTAGGTATGAGCCTGATTACTATAGAGAATGTTCATAACTTTGAATGAATTGATTCATACCCGTGCAGGATAGGTATTGATGCCTAGATTTGAAATCCTTTCCCACCCATTGAAAAACAATTCCCTCGCATGGCCAGACAGATGGACCAAATATTTTTCGAGATCATTTTGGAATACATATGTCTTGATTCCTACCCATGAAGGATACATTGTGATTCTTTCATCTAGTATCTCATCATATCCACCGTTAAAAAAATGCCCCTTCCACCATGTGTTAGTAAGATATGTGTAGGGAGTCCATGAAATTTCCTAACCACATGATGGTAAACTATGAGATACTTCAAGAGTAACATGTTGCTCAATTATTAGGGTTACCAAATCTCACACATTCCCCCACACATGATAAGTCAACATATCTTTCTTCCCCCAATACATTGGAGTCATTTCTATGTGGATGTTCTAGTGGTTCATGGTTAATCACGGTCCTGGTATTCCTTATGTTCCCAAAAACATATTTCACATTTGAGAAACTCCATAATCCGATAAAACATGGATCTCCATAAACATTCATTTCCATCTAAAATGGAATTCCATTGACCCATGGACACATATTTTTACTTTGAAAATCATGCCCTGGTGGCTCTCCATATGTCACTTACAAAAAAGTAATCGATCAAACAAAAATTCGTCACCAAGAGAGTTCATTACTAGCTTAGTACACCCACTGGATTCCAAGCCATATTCCATCCCCCCCGATTCTATCTATCTCCCAGAACAATGGTTTACACCTTCTTTCATCAATCATCTCTAAGGAACGCCAAGACACCCTGATTGCTATTAACTCGAAGCTATTAATGATATTTGTGACAACATAATGTTCTCACCTAACGACATAAAACTAAAAGGCCAAAAGGCAAGTCTCACCCTATGCGTGAGTAAGTTATACATAAGGGATACCTAATTCCATGATTTAATCACATCACAAATGTCTCCAATATATATGAATACACTCTTTCCATACCTCAAACTCTATTCTCTATGCGATCAAAAATCTCTATAACCCTCCACGACTATCTTAGATGGAAGGCCAATGTCCTACAGACCTTTGGTTGACTATAAAAATCATTTTTTTTTGGCACTGTTTAAGTATCCTAAAATCAAATGTAAATAAAAGGTACATTAGTCCATTGGAGAGTCTTTTCCTTCCTCGATAATCCAGATGGGTTCACAGCCCCATGCCATCCCTCCTGATTCATGCTTCCCCCTGGAACTATGATTTACACTTTCTAAAATAAATCATGTCTAAGGAACTTCGGGACACCCAAATCACTGTTAAATTGAAGCTATTAATGATATTTGTGAAAATATAATTTACGCACCACACAACATCAAACTGCATGGTCAAAATAGTCCTTGATGTATGGGTTTATACTATATAGAATGGGTTTAAGTTTAATGTGACCCCTGATGTTGATTTTTCTATTCATATGCGGTGACATGGAATCCAGGTAATCCTTTTTTTATCACATTGAGAAAATATCATGTGACCTTATGGATCATAGAGAGAGATCCACCGTGATAATATGGAAAAATAGTCCCTGAATTTGGTCCTAGTAGCACGAACCTAAATGTCATCTCATAGTTTCCTTCTTATATGTAAAACCAGGAACTACCCATATGATGTTAAATTATAGGGTACCCCATAGATTGGATGAATTCCTCACCCTGCATGTGAGTCTGGTCTACAAGAGGGATACCTTATTCAATGCGTAAATCACATCCCAAATGTCTCCAATATATTCAGATACACTTTATACTTACTTCAAACTACATGCTCTGAGCGATATTGAATCCTCATAACCCTCCATGGAAAATTGAGATGGAAGGACTATGTCATGTGAACACCTTTTTTTGATTATGAATATCATGCCTTGGTAGCTCTACAAATGTTTCCAACAAAATAACTATCAATCAAAGGCAACGTCTTCTGCATGAGAGTCCTCTCATATCCCAGTACACCAAATATGTTTCCATGCCCTGTAACACCCATCTTGATTCAGGGTCCTTAAATTTCATGGTTTAAATTATCCTTTCCACAATGAACCTAGATATATTGGAACATGTGGGTCTGATTCATATGTGGTCACTTTTGATGTTTCTAATAATTTCCCGTCCATATGGGTGAAGATGATTGATATATAAAAGAAAGGGTCACCCACTAATGTCTGGGTTTCCCAGATACATTTTTTTAAATGAAATTTCCATTTTCATGTATAGGTTTACCCATATCAATGATAACATTCCATGATAAGTTAACTCCATATCTCCATAATCCATCATAGCCATCAGAGATGGAAGGACAATGACATGTAAACTACTTTTTCTGATAATGAAAGTCATGCCCTGGACGGTCGGCAATACCACTTACAAAAAATCTTTCAATCAAATGAAAATTCATTCTTAGGAGAGTATTTTCTAGTTTCCATATATTCAGATAACATCCATAAGCTCTAACACCTCTAGATTGATATAACCCATGGATAATGGCTACCATACCTTCCTCTGTCCAAATTCCCTAACACAAAAATATTTCTAAGAGAACTTCCAATTCACCATCTCTCCCTTACGCATGTATGAATCATGTGGGAACAGTTTCCTTCTCAAAGCCAATATGAGTGTCCAAAATATTTCTGGAAACCATCATTCAGACCAGCCACCCACTATGGATCCAAAAAACAAAACGAATTCAATGTGGTGAAAATATTACTAGGCCATCAGATATGGAAGTCCAGTGTGATGTGAATACATTTATTTGACTATGCACATCATTCCCTCATGGATATGCATATGATGCCCAAAATATGCCCATCAATCAAAGGTAAATTTATTCTCATGAGAGTCTTATCCTTATTTTAGATGCCTAAAAGGGATTTTGAACCTCATTCATTTTCATAATTCAAATATTTTGGTCAATGAAAATACCTAATCTATATTTGATGTATATTAGAAAATTTTTGACTGATGATCATGAATTAGAGCCCATAACCATTAAATTTGGTCAAACCTATTCGACATAAAACATCAGTAATGAGTTGGATTTTCAGTACTGTAATTTTCTGCTGAAAAAAACACCATAATCGCTAGATTGAAAATCTATAAAAGGAACTTGGGGATAAAAGATGAGTATCAGTTCACCTACACCATGTATTGTTAAAAAAATTTATTGAGCTATCAAAAGTGATGTAAAACTTGTTCGGTCAAAAACATGGAAAGGTAAGGCTAAGAAAAACTCATATTATTCACTTTAAACCCATGTCAAAAAGGAATGTGAAAAAATTAGGGTAACAATGAAAAAAACACAAAATATTGTGAGGCTTTCCTTAAACTATGCTCGCTGAGTCCCGTAGCTCAGGAAAAAAATAATGCCCGATATGATTATTTTAATTTTATGGTCATGGTTTAAAATTAATACATAATTAAAATTATTTTTATATGATTGATTGTGATAAATTTACATGACATGAAAAGGAAATGAAGAAGAATTTGAAAGCATATCAGTTTCATTGAGTTCAACGAAAATGTTGCAATATCCCAAGTCCAGAGTCTCTAAGGTTTCAAAAAAATACACATCATGAATTACAGAATGCTACAATAAGGCTCAACTCACACTTTCGAGAAAAATACCCAGGGACTTCTGTGGGTCATTATGAATTTTCTCTATGGAAGTTCTCTCATCCAATTTAGCCTTCACCATCGGAATCACCTGTTCTAGAATGAATTTTAGGTTTCTCTCTTTCTTCTAGATATCATTGTAATTATAACATCATGAGGCTAGTTGATCCCTCAACCATGCTAGGTGGGCCTCTCATTCCCGTAGCTCTTCCTTTTGGGAAATCGCCGAATCATGGGCATTCACCTCTTTGGCTGATAGGTGATTCGTTTCCTATGAAATATCATGGAAGGTCATCACCTGCCAATGGGAAGAATTGAACTTGGAAAAGCCTTCCCTCAGAAAAAGCTAGGTCTTCTTGGGATATGATAATTCTGTTGATGAGGAGGTGTATTACCCAATAATAAAATCTTCTAGAACCCATATTAGTGAATAATCATTGAATATTGTTAGTCTCGTCAATGAATCTAACAATAGGTGTCTCTGCGGCAAGGGCACATAATTGAGGCCATGCCTATTTTCAAAATGCCTGGTGCATCACTATGGCCCTAGTGCCTTGATACTCCCCCTCCACAATGGGTATATATGTAGGATGTTTTAGTATAGGGATGGGAATAGAGATATGATAGTTTACCAAAGATGGGGGGCTCTCCTTGCCCTCATACAGGTCTATTGTTCAGAGAAGGATACAGAGGACAAGTTGTGGCTTCTGGGGTGGTTGGTGATACGTTGTTGGGGCTGGCCTCACGAAGCATGTGGGAAGTATCCATATGCTAGGATTAGTCTGAATCACTCCCAATTGAAATATTTTGTACCAATTAATCCCCTTCGAAACTATTATTGTGGAGAACTAAGAGTCTTCTTACCACAAGGGTTGGAATAAGTGGTGTATCAGTCAGGGATGTTGCAAGAACAGGAATAGAAGATGTAGCAACCACACTCATAAATGAAGAAGGAATGTGTTACATGGTCATCCATGTTAAGGATGGGGAAGATAATGGTTATGGTTTTCTACACCCATCGAACTAGTTATCTCATCACCCTGTCTTGGTAACAACCTTCCCACAGTTGTGCATATTCCAGTGAACAAAAAGTGGATTCCGTCATATTGGGGGTGATAACATCTATAACAGCACATTCATGTATCATAATAAGCCCTAAAAAGTGAATAATTATGGGATGAGACTGTCCCCTTTACTTAATAGCATGAATTAGTACATCGTGTTGAAGGCTCCCAAATGGCATGGCAATCTGGTAAGGGAGGTATGGCTCAAAAATGGTCACTTGATCTATAAGAGCAGGGAGCCTCCCATCCTAAAGTGCAATGTAGAATTATTTTTATTCTATGTAAACTCCCATGTCACCTATTAAGACACATAAGGAGTAGGATGTGTTTCAAATGAGATCAAAGAAGCCTCATTCTGTAGCCTAACTTCTTTAATAATGCTTATAGTCTTGGGACGAATAGTGCAAATGCAGAGAAGGATAAGACGAATGTGGGAACTCGGAACCTTTGAAGTGTGTCAATATTCATAACAAGGGATGTTTTCATCTATCCTCCCATACATTAATTGAAATGGTCCACTGAAAAGTTTTTGGGGCCTACCTTCTTGTATTTGTCCCAGAAACTCATAATGTCAGGCTAAAGTAAGAGCGACCATATTGATGGGACGACCCTTTGCCAGCACAGCCTCCATCATCAATGTATTGGCCTGGACCCTAGTATATACATAAAGGGATAAAAAAATACATCCACTGAAAAACATGACAAAAAAACATACTAGTCTAAGCATAGGTGACACGTCCGGTTGATTCTCATCTCCCCTGGTGGTGCATTGTCCCACTCCAACAGTAGCACAATATAACCCTAAAGTCTGGAGGGGCTAATGAGATGGAAGAGTTTAACTATAGTGAGCCCTCATATTGGTTATGTTTTCCTATAAGAATAATCCGAACCAAGGCTCAAATGTGGTGTGGGATTGAGCCTGTGGGGGATGATCATGTAATCCATATGCTATAACAAATAGACTAATTGTCATAGGGGACACATGGTCAGAGTCATTCCATGTAGCAACTGTTGGAAAAACTTTTCATACATCTCTCCAGGGATGAGGAGTCCTCCATGCTATCCGGTATCCCATAATATGATTCCCATCTCCCAATTAGATAAAATGAAGGTGTTGGTTCTTGAACACCAACAACATAGTAGCTAAAGAAGGATTTCACCTAGAGAGAAGGCAGCGAACTGAGAAATCCAGGCTGATAATATAGGCTCTCCCGCTTCAAATGATCAGGGGAATCCAAATTGGTTTGTTGTACTGAGAATTCCATGTACCATTCATTAGAGAAACATCATCTAGCCCATAGATCCCACATGGTGATCCACCCACCATTAGGGTTTTCTCAAGACATTTTGATAATGAATGGGTAGTCACGGGCACTTAGTCTCGAGATAACATTGTGACACATTCAATTTCCATGAATCCACAATGAGCCTCATAATAGGATGATTTTTTTCCTAAATCATAGTAGCTATAACTTCTACTACTAGGGAAATTTTGGATCGATCATGACCTTGCGGTGCGTCTAAGATAATTAAGGGAGTGTTGGGGTCAGCCAACGACAGAGGAACATCATTAAGAAGACCAGTGTTGTAATATGGAAACCCTACGAACAATGGGTAAGCCAGGAGCATTAAATTCAAGAGATCATTTCAGAACCTATCACGAGTAATATTATAGGTTCAAAGAAGACCCTCACTATCCCCCACCATGGTCTCCAATGTCTTCGTCATTTTTATCATATCCTGTGAAAGATCCATTTTAGCATCTATAGGAAGATCCAAGAGATTATAAGAAGTGGGTCCAATAGTAGTTGTTGGATAAATGAAAAATAATAATGGATAAAGAACATAAAAATATGTCATCAAGGGCTCCTCCTATTGATCCCAGAAATGGTATATAGTAGGCATATACCATGTACTGCATAATATGTGGGAAGAAAACGCTGCATATGGCCATATTTTGTAGAAGCAAACACCACGTACAGTCATGGTATGTGAAGAAACCACAATGCGATGGCCATCCGAGAATTTTCTGGAAATAGATGGGTTTGAGGAACGAGGATATAGAAAATCAATGCCTCATCATGTTCATTTTCAATGATTTTGGAATAAAATGTTTGGTTCGGAATATTAGATAATACTGTCTTGTTTACTGGTACAAGCATGGTATGGGGACACACAAATAGCATATCATTCTCCATCGCAAAATCTAGATTTAAGTTTTAAAATTCCACAATGCTATTAACAAAATCCAAAATTTTCTTCTAGGGTAGATAAATGGCCACAAATTCGCTTTTCGAAATGTATGATGTGGGTCACGAAAAGAATTTTCACAAGATAAATTGTACACAAATAAAGAGGAAGCTAAGGGAGTTGAGAGCACTTTTTCTTCAAGAGATGGTAAAATACCAATGACATGGAAGCCTATATATAGTTTTGGTCCACTCATTCCAAACCTATATGTTGTACCGTGAACCAATTCAGTTTAGGACTGCTTCTACTTTGGAATATTCCCCTTTTCGTTCGAAATGAACCACTTTCTGATGAGGAGCCATTTTTAGGGCCATGAAAATTTTTCCTATAGAATAATATACTCCTAAAATCACTGTGTACAATAAAACAAGTATTACTAAATGTCTAACAAGGTGAATGGGCTCAAATTGAGTTATAAAATTTGGAATAATCTTGAAGGAATTTACATTTTCAAATGATTTTAATTTGCCTACATACCATCATAGTGAAGGGTTTGTAGATTTCATGAACCGAAAACCACTATTACACCAAAAAAACCCATGAGGATCCGGCCTATGGAGCGATGTCTAGCAAGCATAGAGGAATAAAAATCATGACACTGAAAGAATCATGTGTCAAAGTCTATCCGCATACAATCTCATGAACTCAGTAGTTCGTGGATGAAGAAAACTGGTAGTGTTCTGTAAATTATGATCACAAACATTATCCTATGCAAACAACTATTGATCAGGTCTAACGTGGGTCAAAATATCTTATAATGGGCTTCCAAATGTTGTGTTGTCTTCCCATAGATATGAGTTTCCCAATTCTCTATAAAAGGATCATTGAAGGAATAGAGAGGGGGAGTTGAATAATGCTCAATGGGGTCTATAGGAGTCGGAAGAAAGAACTCAAGGAATATTTCAACTTTAGTCTACAATCATTGGCGATGCCTGAATTGCGAACAACAATCTTTATAGGTACATCCAACCGCGAACCATAAAACAAGGAAAGTTAATAATAATAATAATAATAGAATCAAAAACCTTATTCATGAAACCACAAACCATATATTTTTTTGCGGATGAACTCCCCACGAATAACAGTCCCCCAAACCCTCCCTCAATATGGTGTTCTGCGTAGTGTATTACTAATATAATTTAACACGGCAGTGCATACTGCAGCAGTACAGGGGTTGAACCAAAAGTGGCATGACAGACCACATCCCGAACCACGTACCACTATGGTGTGTGGTGGTCCATACCCATGCATGTGTATCACTTAAGTACACGAACAAATACTCCCCCCACATACCACTATGATATGAGGAGCTTCCCTTATCCAGTATAAGACATTAGTATGTGGAATGTGGTGTTTTCAGGTATTCTTACCTCTGGCTCCAATATCCCCCACCATTACCATCATGTGCTTCATAGTTCCTCTCTGAACCAATCCCCTTGCATCAAGACAAAGCATCCTCCAAAGAAACCAGACCTATATGCTCAGGCCATAAGGTGTATAAGTGTGCCCCATTGTGTCTACATACCCATGGTAAGTATAGTCACAAAGGATTTCCCCAAAATGGTTCGGGTTCTGGGGATGTCTGTGGGACTACATTTCAATAGAAACATGGAGTCCAACCTTGGGACACTAACATGAAATTCCCCATTCAAGGGATTAAGGGTGATCACCTTCTTTTACATTCAATGTGTAATAGTGATCAGTCAAAGGGGTTATGTTTGCTTCCCTTTTTTATGATAACGAAACTCCCCCCCTTTCAAGAATTTGTTATAGGGAACTCTAACTTAGTAAGCCCTAATCATAAGAAGGTTGAGATGCACACAATTTAATTTCATCTCCAATTAAAGGGTTTGTCCTTATATTCCCACACTGACAGTCACACTGGCCTTTTCTACTATAGGCTCTCCCTCTCCCACCAGCATTAGATGAAGCATGTGGTTGGTCGGATCCCTCACATCCTCTTGTTTCTCACACCAAGAATGACTCACGTGGGATTAGTGTTTTTTGATGATTACAACATCCACACAATTCTAAACAATGTGAACTCTTATTATTAGTAAAAAAGTATACATAGGTCCCCTAACAGAATCCCCAAGATTAAAAGGGTTACCTTTTAATGTCTCACCCAAAAACGCCCCCCCCCCAATGGGATTCTTCCATGCTTAATCCACATCACATCTGGATAGCATGGGTATTGATTCCTCTACCAAGGATAAATATGAAAATCATCTTATGGGTATGATCCCAATGTTATGTTATCATCCATCCTTCTTGGACGATGATGAAATAAAGAGTGCTTTATTGTATGGATCATGTCATCATTACCTATGTATAATTAAATCCATGTAGGCCTATGATGATCCAGCAAACAAGGGGTATCCCATGGACATACTATTTGAGAATGAACAGAGGATTCATTATAATATGAACCTGACTTAAATCTATAAAAGTTTCCCAGAATAGGCACTAATCAACCCCAAAAGGGGTTCAGTGAGCCCAAATTCCCATCCTCCTGACAAATAGAGTCCTTAAGATTCATTGGCCAAATCATCATCCAACGAGCTCTAACATTTTAAATAAGGTCTATGAATCGTGGATATCAAGGTCGTTGACTATTTCTGGCTCCACAAATAAACCCATTGGAGACCATCACGGGATGTCATATCCTAGTAGGACCAATATCATATGAACTTGATCCCTTAAAATCACCAATTGGGACCTTCTGAATGTGGCATCTCTTTCGCAGTACAAAAAGTTTAAGTTACCCAGTCTCCACAGTGTTAATCCAGCCATCCTTTAAAGGATAATGATGTCGAATGGGTTGAAAAAAATTTAATGGTAAACTTGATGAGTACAAATTTCTATAAAGTATAAGAGGATGATGATTCTCATTGTAAATTTCCTCATAACCCCAAACGTGCCACCTCAATCCAAAAAATATATATAAATAAAATACATAAAAACAAATAATTACCAAAAACCAAGGTGGTATTTAATATTTTATTCTTATATAAATATAATAATATCATAAAAAGATGTTACTTAATTAAATATATATATAATCCTTGCTTTGTGGTGATGAGAAGAGAGTAAAATCTCTTTATGAAGGGTTTGGTGCACATGTTTACGAACGATGTTTTAATCACTCAGTGATTGAAAATATAAAAAAATGAAATTGATTTATTATATTTTCGGAATTATAAATATCTAATTAATATCATAAATATGTATTTTATATAACATATATTAAGTATATTTATCCTTATAATAATTCATGTCATGATTTAGTAAAAGACAAATCAAATCACTTCGCGAGACAATAGCGTACTGTAAACATGAGTGATGTTATCGTATCTCCTATAGAATGTGATGTATGATGGTATAACAATAAAATGAATAAATTTGTATAATTAATCTGAAAATATTATATATCTATATACATTATATCCATCATCATAAAAAATTGATTTTTGGTATTAAAAAATGAATGACATCAGTTTGTGAGGTGGTAGTTCGCCGTACCTAAGAATAATGAGTTTAAACACCATTTGATGGAATTTGAGATAGTTATAGGGTATTCTATTAACATAAAAACATATAATTACAAGAAAGTTACTAATAATTTTATTTCATCATTTTTAGATGATTTCACTAAGGTTGTGTAATTGATTAAATGAAAAATTCTCATTGGATAACATTACCTCTTCATAGGGTAATATATTTTTGTTTTCCCTAAAACCCATCCCATGTTGACTTTATTACCAAAATACAGATTATATTATGAGGGTATTAAAGTATGAAACTGGATTGGGTAGTGATTTTTTGAAAAAATGTGGTCAAGGATTAAATAAGAGATGATAGGGACTGCATTTGAAATGTGAGGTGAGTGACACGCTTGTTTTTTTTGTGTAGAAAATGGTCTACCCAAGATTGTAACATGAAAAAGTGTCCAAATGGATTATTACCAATTTTTATACACCATTGGGTATAAATATGGACAAAAATAGATTTTTTACACATATTTATTTAAATATAACCCATATATTTTAATTTTAACCCCCAATAAATCCCTTTTTTCCATTACCGTAATAATTACATTTTACTACTTCACTATTCTTTATGGTTAAAACTAAATTACACCATATATTATAATAAAAATTACATTTATTCCAAAAATGTAATCCTTTTCTATAATTTCAATTTATATAATTGGAAATTTTTAATGTAAATTGAATGTCATATGTGCGATGATAATGTGGGTTTTGAAAATGAAATATTCAAAAGATTACAAAAATTTTATAACATAAATAATTATAAAAATAGATCAAATGACCTAAAATAGATTAATATATATATAATTGAACTATTTTTACATTAAAATTAGTTAAAAATATATTTTACGCCTATAAATAATTTATATTAACTGTTAGTTTTCTAGTAATAATAAGTATTATTGATTATTCATGAAAAAAAATATTACATTTTAGAAAATAAAAAAGTAATCTTCATAAGATAATTTTGAATTTATAATTTCAAAAAAATTCCTCAATTTATGAAATAAATTTTATACAATTAGAAAATTAGATTAATTTTATTTTAGGGGCCTAAATAGCGACCAAAACTCCTTTTAGAAAATAAAAAAACTTTTAAAAAATCATTTATTTTTTTAATATTTATTTTATTATTAATAAATTTATCAAAAAATTAAATGTTTAAACAATTTATTTTTCATAATTGTTTTTTTCTATTCATATCAACTAATTTAATTTCAATGTTAAAATGGCCATGTGTAAATGTAAATCTAATAGTGGTACGTTTTTTTAAACCTAGTTTCACGTGCATCACATGTTATCAAGGAAAATAAATTTATATGATATAATATATTTTATTTCTTTTTGGTGTTAAAATATAAATGATATATTATATTTTATGATTAATAAATATTTCAACAATATGACATATAAAAAATAATTCCATCTTCATAACAAGTCGTGGTAGGTGTTGATGGAAAATGATTTACATTGGATCACATGGTGATAGATCACAGTACACATGGTCGATGAAATCTATTCCCATTTTATGAAGTCTTGAAATGGATATACATTATGAAATTTACATAACAATAGATTAGTTTACATATAATTATTATGTTCTTATATAATCATATTTATGTAAAATTGGAAGGTTTTGTTAGAAGAAACAGAACATAAATACCCAGTTTAGAACGATACTTCTTCATCAGATAACCTCTTTTTCATAAAACATTATGAGAAATCTTGTTCATATTGTTCGATTAATATGAATTATAAATGTTAATGGGATTTGTATTTATGTATATTTTTAAATATTTGGTGAACCAAATGAGTTTGGATGAGTGATTTAATGAGAACAACATATATCCTTTTATAAGTGAGGGGAGCGACACTCTTTGAATTTCTTTAATTGTTAAGTTAATTGAAATTATTTTTTATGTCTAAATGGACCAAAATTATTATAATTAGAATAAAATATGAAATATAATAAAAATAAAATTAGATAATTATATTAGAAAAATATTTTACTATGTTGTTACGCTTATTGTTTCATTTTAACAACCAATTAACCCTTTTCAAACAAACCATGTCAGCATTGTTTTTTTACTCTTTTAGTGTTTTTATATATATAATAAATGGAAAAGTAAACATAAATAGACCATTTAGGATATTATAAAACAAATAACAATCACATTACTAAATAAATGTTTTTAGTGATTTTATATAGTTTAATAAATTATTATTTATTATAAAATTTCATTAATGAAAATTCGTAAAACTATTAATGATATTTATTTTCAAAACATAATTAAAAAAATTTAAATTTTAAAAAACTTCATACCTAAACTATTTCATTCATCTATAGAATTCATCTCCCATAATAATAATCTCAAAATATATTTCTTATATTACTTTACTATCGTCTATTTTATTTCTCCATTAATTTAATAATAAAAATTTTACCCTTGGTTAAGAATTTATGTTAAATATACCATCACATTTATTTATTATTATATTATCATTAATATGGTAGTAAAATTATATTTAAATATAATTTTTATAAATGAACATTACATCTATTTGTCATTTTGTTAAAATAAATGTTCCTAATACAAATATGAGTGTGCTATTTTTTTCTTATCATTTCATGAAATGATATAAAGGTCATAGTCACAAACAAATTGAACAAATGACATATAACCAAATATATCATGTGTATGGACTATAATAACCCATCCAATAAAATTAAGAAACGTTTTGGGTTATTTTATAGTTCTTTTTCATATTAGTTTTAACACTTCATTTCTGACATTTCCCATTTTCATAGTAATAAATATTTCTATCGTTACTATTCATGTTGAAAAAAATGGGTCTTATTTAAAAAAATATCCAATGATTCAAAATATTAAATCCATTTCTCATAATACACTATATATATTAGATTATTGTTTTATAATTAAATTGATTAAATTTAATGGGAAAGAGTTTTTCATAAAAATGCATATTTAATGTATAAAATTAAAATATAGAAATTTAAGGCATAATATCCAATTAAAATACCACAGTATTATTATTTCAAATGAAAATAAACTAATGTAATTTTCAATATTATCCAATAGGGAATTTTAATTTTTTAATAATTTAACATAGAATATATTTTTCTAAAAAATATTTGTTTTTCATGATCAACGGAAGGAAAATACTTTTAGTTAAATTTGGGGCATTTCACCCTAATATAATTTTAATATAATAATTTCAAAAATTATATTTATTTTATCAACTTATTCCTCAAAATTTTCGATATATTAATTATAATATTCACTATAAAAAACATATATTATTCATTTTAAATGAAATCATATTTTTAGAGAGTGAAATAAATTTTAAAAAAAATAATTTTAATTACCTATGAATTAATTAATAAATTAAATTTATTATATAATTGATATATATGTGTGTGTGTGTGTGTCTGTTTGAATTTAAACATTTATTCAATCATATTTATACTGGTTAATTTGAAATGTATATTATAATAGTAAAATTATCATAATCATTTATTTTTTGATTATGGTGAGTGTTGTTTATTATGTATGAAATCAATAATAATATCTATTTTTATTTATATGGAATTAAATTAACTATAAACCCCCATCCACCATAGCAACCACTATGATTCTAAAATAAGAACATTATGTTTGATATAATATATGACAAACAACACCGATCTAAAACAAACTATGAATCATATGACAATTATAACCTAGCTATTTCATTCGTGTGTATGAATAGGATTAAATTTTTTACGGCATGTATATCAGTTTTATACTCAATAAATATTTTTGTAAAATTAATAATATAAAATCACTCAAAAAATTTTAATTGCATTTTATTCAAAAAAATATGTTTTCTTCCAAAATGTTTTTTATTTATTTCTCCAAAAATAATTTATATGTTATTTATTAATATTTTTTAAAATATATTTTTAAAATAAAATTAACATAATTTATATGAATAGAAAATTCGTCTTCATTTAAATTATTCTTTATTTGTATAACTATTAAGTTAGCAGTGAATTTCGGAGAATAATGACTTTTGTAAAAATGTAATTTATTTTTAGTAAAATAATTAATTTAACAGTGCCATTATTCACTAAATTTGATTTAAAACAAAATTAAAGAAATTATATTTAACCCAACATACTAAACTGGAATCGAAAATTTTATAAACAATATTATAAGTTTATTTTTGGGGATTAAAATGGGTATTTAAAATAACTATTTTAAAGTATATAATGTATTCCCATTATAATTAATTTTTAAAAACCATCATTATGAAATATTAAAATTAAAATTATATTTATTATATACCTATAAATTTGAATTTAAATTCATATCATTATAATTAATTGTAATAAATTTTATATAAAATTATATTTTTCTTGAAAATTTATTTCTTGAAGACTAGAATTTTCATTATGTTGACATGATTTATTTTAAATAAAATTCATCTAAATCATTCAACTAAATTCAGTATAATTGATTTCAAATTTTTAAGAATAATAATAAAAATTATATAATATGGGATGCATAATATTCTATATTAATTAATAGTGAAAACAATAAAAACATTTCATCACTATTATGGTATATCTGATTTATAACGTGTTAAACTAAAACTATAATAGTTTAAAGAAACTATAGACTTTTTTAAACTATATTTTCAGTCAATATTACAACAATATCTCCTAAAATTCTCTAAATGGCCCACTTATGAGCCTAGTGGCATGTGTTAAAAGTTGGTATCCCTTTTTATTAAAATACTCTATGGGTGTCAACTCCCCAAATATATATATGGAAACCTTTATCATTTCATATTCACACATCCATAGACATTTTTTGGAAATTAAATTATAATTTTTACTTAGTTTCCAACTCACATCCAAGATGCCTTTGATTGATCTAAAAAGATATTATGGAATTAATTTGGTGTAAAACATAAGAGGTTTTCTGACAAGGAGGTATTGTATTTAATTGAGATTTTTTATTTTATTTCATCTTATATCTATGTATTTAGCATGTGAGTAATCAGTTGGGTTCTTACATATTGCAATGGAATAATTATTATCATAAAGTATTAGAGTTTTAGTAAAACAAATGATACAATCAGTGTTTGTGTTATATCCACAATACTTGGGAACAATGACTTCTAGATACTACATATTTTTATTTAGCATTGGAGAGTGACACTATGTTTTGTTTCATAAAATTATATGATACTAGAGAATCGCTGATGAAATGATATGTTTTTGATAGGATTCTACAATTTATTATATAAACATCAAATTTATCATCTATAATATATTAATTCATGAAATTTTTCATAATATTATAGAAGGCCTTAATCCATAGTTCCATTTAAATAACAGAAAATAAGTTTATAGATTATAAATGGTATTCATTATTATTTTCATGAGATCATGCATATAATAATACATTAAACTTTAATTATAGATGACTAGTAGTTAATAAATGTATACTCTCTATCGTACCTCTAAAAAAAATTGAAAAAATTATTTCCTATCCCTATCAATGTATAAAATATTTGACGTAGCAATGGGAATAATAATATATTTAGTAATTTCATATCGAAATTTATCATGATGATCCATTATATACTTATGGTGAGATGTAAATTTCCATTCATGTTTTTTTTGAAATTTTGCAATTCAAAAAATATTAACTCATCCATCATAATAATTTCAAACTCTAGATTCATAAGATCATCAATGGAATTTATAAAATATTTTCTAGTTGATCTGAATATAGTGTCATAAAATTAATTTTTTACAATCATTGTTTTTTATACATTACATTTTTAAAAAGTGTTAGACCATCAACATTCTTAAAATGATTATCTTAAATTAAAAATAATGTTAATCTATCATACAATTCACTAGGATATTATTTAAGTCATTATAATTATTTGTTATATTTATAAAAATATTTATGAGTTTTTTATTTTCATAACAAGTTTTTTTTCTCAATGTAAGCATCTACTTATACATATATATTAATAAAATAACACTTCTTGTACATTTGAAAAATACTGAAATTAATGAATACTACAATTTATTAATGTATTCAAAAATCCTCAAGTCTAGATACGGGTACATAGGTTTCTTTATTATAAATTCGCCCCGATTGATTATATCCCTTTTCAGTAATCCTTTATTTATTTTAAACAATTATTCCATTTCATCCGATTTTTTCATAAAATCACATTTTACTACAATTATAGGGGTTTCATTTTCATGATTAACTATATTCCAGATATTCTTCTTCTAAAATTAATTATGTTCATGTTATATACCCTTAATCTAGTCCTCATAAGCTAAATCATCTTTACAATTCTTAGATTAAAATTATGATATGAATTCTAGATGTTCAATATAATTTGTTAGAGAATAACTAGTCCCATGTGGTTCATATACACAATAAATGATACATTAATAAGGATGATTGATAAGAATCAAATGTATTCATGGATTTTCAAATTTATATAACTCAATAATATTTATAACATATTGATTCTAATAATGAAAGAAAAATATTCCTGAGGTGTTATCTTATGAAAAGATCATTCTTACAGTGGTTGAAAATCAGTTTTAAAACTAACATACGAGGATGTAGGTTGAGATTGTTTGAAAAAAAGGATCAGTTTAATAAAAAATATCATGTACTAGTTCCCCAATAGTAAAATAATTCTTATTAAGAAATATATAATCCTTATAATTACATTACTAACTAAAATAATTCTTACTTCATAATTGGGTGAAATTTATGTAAATTATATTCCATATTTATGATGAATACATTTCAACCAAATAATATGATGTTTGAATATTTTGGTTTTATTCCTATAAAAAATCATATTGGGACATATTATGTGTTTTTGGTTAAAACTCAATTGATTTTATATAAGTAATTAATAACTTATTCATCCTAAAAAATTTTAACAGTTGGGTATTCATTTAGCATGGTTATAATTATTTCATGGTGAATTCAATTTCTTCATTCCAGTACCCCATTTATATGGTAGGGGTTATAGGTGCTAACAAATTATATTCTATAACATTCATACTAAAAAAAGATTCTAACGATAATTAAAGAAAATCTACACCATGATCACTATGAATATTCATCATGTGTAGGTTTTTATAATTTCATACATTTGAACCAAAAGTATTAATATAAAAAAGGCTTGATATTTATTTTGTGTTAAAATAAACATATGTGTATCTAGTGTAAATATCAAATACGATATATAAATACTATTTTTCAATAATATTTTATTTTTTAAGGGCCAAATAAGTCCAATTCTAGTAACTATAATGCATAATTAGTGGATACATAACTAACAAACTAAAATCCTAACTTATTTTTATACAGTATTGAAAAATTTCATTTAATAATCAGGTATCAAAGATAAATTCAAGTAAACCCTTATGATTTCTATTTTTATTCAATTTTGATATTTTTATAAAAGTATTTTGTAATAATCATCTATTCCATAACCAAGATTGATCATCCGTTGAAATAATATAAGGAATTTCTTCACACATAATGTGTTATAAGTTATATGTATGATATTATCTTAATGATTTGCAGAAATAATAAAACCATTCATAGAACTTTGTTTAAGAAATTTATCATTATTAATGATCAGAAGGTAACACTCATCACGCTATTACTTTATTATTATTTATTAATTCTTAATAAATTTACCAAATAAAACATTAGAAATAAATGTTTTTACGAGAAGAATATTTTTTTCATATTCTAAAAATCACTTCTTGGTCATTATCTCTAAAATTTATATTTCCAAATTTCATTTTGATAATATTCAAAGAGAAATATTTTATTCTAGTTGTGTTCCTAGATCACCCACTATAAATGAACCATGTATTATTTTATATGTAATATATTTTTTTCCCTAAAAAAATATTAGACTTTCATCACACAAACCTACATGGTTCTAGTATTTCTATTAAACAGTAATTTAGGAATCTATATTTCTTATGAAAAAATAATCTATTTGAAAACTGACATATTTATATTTATTTAAATAAGAAAATTCTACTGACCACCACTTTAATCCATATTGATAACAAGTTTAATTATTGGAATAATGTAATTGTTACCAGATACATGTTTTTTATAGTAAAACCCATCCCAAAACTATTATCATTCTGTCTCATTTTTTAATATATTATATAAAAATATTTTTTATCAGTAGTGATGTTTGATAAACATTTTATCAAAATAGATATTTTGGATTTTTGGTTTACAAGAACATTTTTATTGTCACTATTATAAGTTTATTAATATGTTTTCCTTCTATGATATTTTTTTTTAAAATTAATTTTTTCGATATCTTTTGGAATGGTATCTTTTTTTAAAATATTCTCATTATGATCTTTTGAATGATTTGATATTCTATTTGAATAAAATTTTATTCTAGAACATTCTCAAATATGATTGGATTTAGAATTATGATGATTTTTAAAAAAAATTATAGTTCTCATTTATAAAATGTTTTGCAGAATGATAATTTGTTTCATATAGAGGTAATGAATTGTCATTTGATCTAAAGAATTACTTATCAGAATATTTAGAATTTTTATTATTAGTATACCTAACATTTATAAACATGTTTTCATGCTTTTATACTCTTCCTACTTAATTGATGAGACAATTTTTTACAATATGTAAGTTTTCCAAAAGAATTGTGTTTCTTTTTCTATAGATTTCATAAACTGAAGAACAATTAGAAGAACCAACTCCATTGGAACAACATTTATCATCATTTTGAGGAAAATTATTTCAATTATATTTATAATACTTTTTAGATACTATTTCTGAATTTATTTCCTCACTATGTTT
This sequence comes from Viscum album, assembly GCA_963277665.1. Taxonomy (NCBI): domain Eukaryota; kingdom Viridiplantae; phylum Streptophyta; class Magnoliopsida; order Santalales; family Viscaceae; genus Viscum; species Viscum album. The sequence goes on from OY728155.1 coordinate 735,505,490, forward strand.
CCTCTTAACCTTTGAATAATCCAGTTGTATATTACCTTTTTTCTTACAATTATAAGTTATAACTTCATGTTTATTGTCACTATTATACATATATCCTTCCTTGTATTGGTTTTGGAAATATTTCCTTCTACAATCATATTTATTCTTCTGGAGAGATTAGATAATTTATTCATAGAATGTTTACAAGTGATAGAATCATATTGAGTAAATACTTTCATCTTCCTCTAAGATTTCACAATTTTATCAAGTATTTGATCTTTTGAAGGTACAATAAATTTCATAGAAAAAGAAATACCATAATTTTTCATATTATCTTTCCCAACATCAATTTTATGTTTGACATCATACTGAATATGGATTCTAATTAAAACATCCATTTTAGATTATTCAGACTTATTGTTTCATCAATAACTACTCTTTTAAAATTTCCATCACTAGGAATAATATCTAGAAAATTTTCCACAATTATTTCATCATCCATACCCTTTTAACTAATAAAATGCAGGCTATTTATAATTTTTATGAATATAAGGGTCATATTTGTGACGAATTCTCTAGTTATGAAATCAAATACTAATACATCTACTCTCTATATAAATCTTATGGACTGAAAAAATAGAGGTACCAATGTGTGTGGCTTATAGATATTTCTGAATACAATTTTTAGCTTCAAATGATGATATCTGACTGTACATTCTTCTTGACACGTAATATAACAAGTTTTTAATTACTCTATAATTTAAATGATACTCCAATTTTTGGGATGTTTAAAAATATTAACTTCCATATCTAAAATTTTATAGTCTCCAGTTAGCATTAAAATTTACCAACTCCTCTATTAATAAAAAAATTTAGTCTTATCTCCCTTTCACTCAAAATTGTCACCATCGAAGATAGGTGGTCAAATTGGGTTTAAGTTGTATATTGAACCAAAATTATAATCATAAATCTTTCAACTAATATAACTTATTTTAGAAAAAATATGTTAGTGAAATGAATTTTACAATCAAAATGTTTATAAAAAACATTATAATTCTTACTACAAATTAAGAATGTAAAAATTGAGCATGATTTAGTAGTAAAATCCTCCTATGATTCCAATTTTTTGATCATAATAATTATATTATATCGATATAGAAAAATTACATGGTGAATTGTAATTTAAAAACATAGTTTTAAGGATTCAAAATAAACAAAACCCCAACCCACTTAAAAAAAATTAATCAGACTTGAAATCAGTTTGATTATCAGATTCACAGAATCTAAACTAGAAAGAGTCTGACTAAATATGATTTTTTTATAGTAATGGATCGAATTTACCATATAATGTATATCATATTCATACTTAATATTATATGAAAACTGAATAAAAAGATGAATACAGTGAGTCACTTTCAATTATGTGGGCTAAATAGGAAATTTTTATAAATCTGTAATACAATAGCTATATAAAAGTAGCAATGCCATACAAGCTATATTAAAAATATTAACCGATTTTAACATTAAGAGTTAGGTTGTAAATAACTATTACTAAGGGTATCAACTATATTGTGCTTATATTAAATGATATCATTCTTTTACAAGAACTCCCTTGATACACATATCATATTTTCTATAACTCCATATCCATAGAGGGTCTAAATATCATGATCATTAGTGACTTATAATCCATATAACTCTCCGATCTTATGGATTATATTCTCTATAGTCTTATCCCCATATACCCTCCATCTTAAAATTTTTTAATTGTAGATTAAAATTATAAATGTTCATAACAAGAAAATATATAAATAATTATAGAGAATGGAACACTATATACAATTACACTAACTGAGAACGAGCAGTTCATGTAGTGAGTTATTTTAGAGAGAAAGTAATTGACTAGTAACAAGAACAAAACTCTAAAAATGACTCAGTATTTATTGTAAATCTTTAAATGGTCAAAATTCAACATTTTTTTGAAATGTCATTGGACAGCTGTCACATGACAACTCATCGTAACTGAATATCCGACTTCATATTGATAAACACCATTTTAGTGTTAATGATATTTGTCACATTAGAAACATGTTTTTATATTCTTGTTAATAACATCAATCATTCTGATGAACATACATAACAATGTCATAATGAAAATTTTTATAGGGGTTAGTCTAATTGTATCAGTCCTTATCTCAGTTCGATAGTCATGAATTTTCACTATACAATAGAGAATACTAATATCTAAATTCCAATATGAAAAAATATGATTTAGATATATCAGACCCATACTCATTATGATAATAATAATGAATAATATTAATTTTATTTTTTTAATACATTAATACAATTCTAATCTTTCTAAAAGGTAATGGTTTCTACACAGATATTCTAAATCACTAAAATAAAAATAATTTTAAAAACAAGTTTTAAGAAAGTGTTTCTAATTTCTCAAACTAAAATAACTGTTAATTAATATGTATAACTTATTATTCAACACTTATCATTAATATTAATATAAATAATATAATTATCATATTAACCTAACTATAATAATATTACTCTAAATAAATTATCCATGATTTGGAACCCCATAACAAATCTTGCATGAAAAGTTATCACAATAAATCTTAAAGAACTGATATAGTGAATAAAAAATGATTTTGGACATGTTATACTAATTGTTAGTAAACCCCCATATATATTATTCAACCCTATTATAAAAAACACATCATGAAGGTTCACCCCTATATTTCTTCCCCAATAATAATTCTTTATTAAATTTAAATATGATATCTCTTATCCATGATAATAGAAATTTTATACTAGAACCCTTTGTCCCTCATCCATCCACCAATGAATCAATTATTGATTTTTTTATCCCTCTCAAATAAATCATGAATCATTTGAAAAATTCATAATTCAATAATACCAGGGTTATCCCTAGACCAAGCATGGAAATCAATGAAAACTGGTCATATATGTACAAATTCAGTATTACAAATCCCTAAAAACATATCACATTCAAAAAAATCTAAATCGATTTATCTATATATTATATAAAAAAATAAGAGATTTTTATAAAATTGAATGTCCAAAAATATAAACAGCTATATATTTGATCCTGAAAAATAGTACACTTTTGAGAATCCCTTTTCCAATTAAATATCAAAATAATATTCCATACTATTCATAATTTGTTAAAATCTTATTAAATTTCAAAAGTCTCTTTTAATTTGAATAATTCCCAAATAAATAATCTATAAAACTATTTTTTGTATGACAATTTAAAATATATTTCATATATTTCGAAGAACAAGAATTTCCATACAATGTAAAACAATAAAATTAATTCATTATGGAGGAAAATCAATTAAAATAATTATATAATGTCAAATATTAAATTTAAAAAATAGGTATTCATATACATACACATTAGATTATTTTTTAAAAAATATTTAATTTTGTAAAATTTTATTATATTAATATTTATTAAAGAAATTATATTTTATTTAAAACACCACTTATTGGCATTCATATCATTGTAAAATTTGATTCCATCATAATATTTGTAATTAAATTATTTAGACCAATACTTTTCATAAATATATAATAAATCATAGAAGTAGAAAAATATATATTTTTATGAAATCATCGTTGATAAATGTAAAGGTTTACATAATTTATAAAATATATTAGAAATCATCTTATTATAATAATCATTTTAAATAGACCACATATAAATATTACCATATGGTAAAATTCTTCATCAAACTATACTAAAAACATCCACCAAAACCTAGGTAATGGGAACATAAGAAAGAGTGAGCATAGATTCCCTATAAGGGTAAATAAAGAAGATATCAGTGATCACATTAACATAAAATGGCAATATGTGTATTAGAAGATTAAAAATTCATTTTGAAATCCATGTCCAATATATCATAGATTATAATCATGAATCATTGAATAAAGTTTGAGAGTTCATAAGGCATGTATCCCAATGGATTCAAATAACATGATCCATGCGAGAATAACATTAGTAAAAGGATATGTTTTTAGAATAAAAATTATCCTATCAAAATCATTTCATTAGTCATGTATCACTGAACATAAAATATTTTTGGATTGGGATCAATCCTGATTCCATCATGTCCTTAGTGATTCTTTAGACCCAAGAAATTTTTAGTGGACTAATCCCCTTTGGTACTTATGTTCACCCACCATTCCAGGGCTCATCGTCTTAAGAGATATACAATATTACCCAACACATTGAATGGACGTATAATATTAGTTTAGCCCATGACATAATACAAATATATGAATTTTATGTTCCAAAATACCATAAAACATTAATCAAATATCACTACCCATTGAAAGAAAATGTGTTTCATAAATATCTCCACATTTCTTCATAACATATCCCTTGGAAAAAAATAGTTTGTCAAACATATCAACATAATATTCCTATAAAATAGAGATAAATATTACGGGTCGTATTAATGGTTAAAATCAACTATAAAAAATATGTAATGAAAATTATTTTTATCCTAAATGAAAAATTCTTTTAAAAAATTAACTAGAATATTTATTGAGGAAAACATACATTACATTTGGAAATAATTTGTTTAAAATGTAAAAATTTACAAAATATTAAAGATTTAATTTTATTTTAAATGAAACATGGATACTTGAAGAGGAATATTGTTTTAACTAAGTAGTCATGATGAATGAGAGTTTCATTCATTCCATATATATATATTAAAATAATGATACAGTTTATATTTTATTAAAAAATGTTGATTTTCCTCAATTGGATAATTAAAAGAAGAGTTTATTTTATATTTTTTATAAAAATTAAAACATTGTAGAAAAAGATATAAATATTTTATATGAAAATCATAGAGAAAATATTGATGATTTTTGAAAATAATCATTGATATTGATGAAAAACATACATATTGAACATGATAATTAATCTATTTTTATTCAAGACATTTTCTATTTAATTTTTAGTATCAATGAATGTGGAATGGTATTATTAGATATAAATATTAAGGAAAACCATAGGAGAGGAAAATTATTGGGTATTATCAGAAAAATATAATATAATTTCTTTAAATGAAAATTAAATCATAAAAGGTATCAATTAAAATGATCATGAAACATAAATTCATTACCTTACGTTCAAATTAATTCAAAATATTTATGAAATTTAATATAAAAATTTAATTATTTTATAATTATATAATTGAATAATTTACATACTTATAATATAATATATGTTCCATATATACCATTTATTATCCTTATATTTATAATTCTTTATCAATGTTTTCATTTCTGATTAATAACTCTTTCATTTTTTTAAAGATGTTTTGCTTCTAAATTTTAGGTCATTGTGCATTGATCATGGTTTCATCATATAAAAATGTTAAATATGGATAAATATCATAATATATATATATATGTTATTCCATAAAACAAATATAGATAAATTAATTATACCATTCTTGGAAATGCTAGGTCGTACGTACACTTAAACATTTTTTTCACTTTTTGATAGATAAAACTGAATAATGATAATTAATAAATCACATTTAGTGAATCAATAATATATAAAATATATAATTTATAATTATAAAATTTATTATCTTAACATTCATGTAAAGAATAAATGGGAAGCGAATCATAACTCTCCGTGGAGGTGGTAGTCTAAATATTTGCAGAAGCCACATTATAATTTTACGATGAATGAAAATGTAATAAGGTATTAATGATATTAAAATTAAAAAATATTAATTATTTCAAAAAAATAATATATAAATTATAATCCCCAGAAAATAAACAACCATGATATATCTTTATGGAAATTTATTTTATCACTATGTGGATGAAGCAGTGCACACGTATAGAGAAGTTATACATTAACTACCTATTTAATGTTAATGATGGTGAATAATGATGGATCCATAATCATAATAAATTTTTTATAGGGTTTATTCTAGAATTTTGTTTTTCATTTTAATTAACATATATTTATATGATATATAAAAATAAATAATATGATGTGGCTTGAATATGATGATCACCACTCATTTGATTGGCCTCTTTTAGATGCTCTATTAATGACCATTGGATTTATATTTTATGAATTAAATTACCTCTACATAATGGATAATTATGTTTCGATGTTAATTTTGTGGGTTTAAGTGGAGATATATGGATCAATTTTGATTAATTTAGAAGATTGATTTATGTTTATATATTTGATTGGTATATTATATACATGAAATTTCATAAATGATTAAAATATAACATAGTCACCCTCAAGACCACTATATTCAAATGGAAATGTATCCAATTTTTAGATAGTATTTCATTTAAATATTTAAAAAACACATGATTTAAAAAAATTAATAGGAACCCATACACATATCATATAGTTTATCACCATATTGTAAACGTATATTAAAATTCACCACATTGAAATTTCTTAGTATTTTATTATTCATTGAAAAAAAATGAAAGAAGACCCAATAAAAAATATGGACATTCTTATTATTGTTGTTGAATCAGTTTTACTAATATTCAATTTGTAGTAGTTTGATATTTTAATTTTAAAATATACCTACAAAATGCGATGTAAATTTGTTTTCGAGAAAAAATGTTCTGTACATACAAATTTTTTTATACAAAATAAAAACTAAAATTCATTCTAATGGATTTAATTATGTTATTTATAACATAAAATAACTGATATTAGTTTAAAAAATTTTAAAATAAATTAAATATTTGAATTTTTTCCAAATATTAATTTTTATAAAAATATATATTTTCCCTTTTCATTGCAAAATAAATATTTTCTGAGAGTTTTAAAAGTTTCAGTCTAAGATAAAATTGACATGAAATGTTCCAAATTGTTGTTCATTTATTAAAATAAATTTTCAAAAAGTTATTGAAAATAATTTTATTGGTTTCCTAAAAAAATCAATAAAAATCATTTTGTTTGAGGAAATGAATTATCAATAAATATAAAATCATTTCTAAAAATAGTACTTATTTATCAATATAATTATGTTTCATAAAAAATTATACATAGCACAATATATAGGGTTATTTTTGTTTAGTCATCCATTTTAATGGTTAGGATCCAATAGTTAAAATAATTATGATTCATTTAGAGTTCAGATTGTGTGTATCAAAATATATGTATGAAATTTAATTCATTTGAAGAGAAATATATCATATAATCATGGATTGTTACATTCTACCCATATGTAAATTAATTTCTCTCATAAAATTCCATTATTATTATACATAAACTATGTATATATCTATTTCATCGCATCCTTGGGTCCCCATGTAGCTTCATTGAATTTTAGATTCATCTAGAAAACATTTACCCAGTATTTTTTCGTATCCCCTAGAAGTTAATCGATAAGATCATTGATTTATAATGGAAATTACTCATAGGAAAATCTAATCTAATATAGGAAAATTTTAAAAATCAGTACACTTGAATAAAAGAATATTTACTTCCTCAAAATAGATATATAGACCAAATTGTGAATGTGAGCGGGGTTTAGAGTAAATGACATGGTTTATTCTACCATCTATACTATATGGAGAATTATTAAACGAATAATAAAAATAGGTTTCCAAATGCTCTTCCATTCCAATCTAATTACCCTTTTGTATAGAAAATAATAGGAACAAATTATCATAAACTTAAAATTTTGAATTTTAGCGATTATTATCAAAAAATAATTTATGGACTATGTTCTCCCTTAATGTTTTACTAAATAGTTCTGACTTTCTATGTCATTTCATCAGCTAGATCAGGCATCAATACATTTCATTATCCGTATCAAACCCATCATATTAGTATTTATCTGTATTTCTATATACATCATCACAAGGATCCTTCAGAATACTCTATTAAATGCGACAATTAGACGAAAATTAGTAACATTAAAGTTTTGGTATCCATAACCATTAAAATATATAGAAAAATCACAAAAATATTCTATATGTTTTAAATTATTCAATAATATAGATTATGTGTATGAGGATAATAAAATTTTCTAAAAAGCAACTATATATCCCATTCTTAATGAATAATTTGTCATAACGTGAAGGTTAACTTCATATCTCAGTCAGATATAATAGAATGTGGTTCACAATGAAACCTTATCACATCATTAATGTATGTTATAGAATAATTTTATGATAGAAAGCTTCTATAATAAAAATTAAACGATATAATTTTGTAAGGAATTATGAAAAAACTAAAATATAATTACTTCCTTGAGATGTTCTTGGGAGTTCAAAATTAAAAATCCATTTTTACATTTTAAAATTTTCATTTTTATGGGTAATGGTTACAAAATCAACCAAACTTGTATCCACCATTCTAAAATATATAACATACCTAGAACTGAGAAACATAACCTAAAAATCTACATTCATGTTATCCCACTAGATATAATCTTTCAAATGTTAACAGATCTTCATTATTACAATATTTATAGTGAATGGTGAACTATGAGAATCACATAATTTCTATATTTTAAAATATGTTATGTATATGACACATGCACAGTTCTTAATCTATATAATTCAATAAAAATTATGATTTTAAAATGTAATATTTTTTACCATCTTTTAAAACACTAAATCATCCTTTTTGTTATCCTTGAGATTAAATTGGATAAATAGGTTAACACTCATTTACGAAATATAATAATTTTCCCATTCCTACTAGATTCCCAGCCAATACTTTAAAATCGAAAAATATTTGATCATTTTGGAACTGCATCATTGATAATCAAGCATTTTCCTTTCCACTCAAATCATATACCACCTTGCTCACATTCCCTATGGAAAAACTTAATTAGCATTCATAATTTTTTTTTCATCTCCAACCAATTTCTCTATAACATATTCAACTCTTTTTCAATGAATATTTACATTAAATAAGTATTATTATCTTATATTTCAATAAATTATCTATAAAATTAAGTCATAAATTTATGTAATGAAATTGTTTCTAAATAAATCTATATTTCATGAGTTGGGAAAATTTTCTCCAGATCATTCAATTTTTTATATGGAATAATCTATTAGAATATAATTTTCCATGTCGGTATATCTATGTAATTTCATTGATGCATCACTAATGATCACAAAAAAATCTACATTGTTGGGATAGTGTAATATTATGTTCATAAACTAACCTTTTTTTCCATCCCCTAAAATTTTACTCATTTTCCTTTATGAAAATTAACTTGTCACCCATCCATGTTTTCCTGGTGAGTTTATTATTAAGCTATAAGAAATTGTCAAAAAACCATTAATAATATCAATCCAAAACATGAATTAAATTGATCATATGACATCATGGGTGGTCAAGATTAACATTATATAACATCAATACTGGATGGATGCACCAATATGCACTTTATGAATGTTTTACACTAATAAATGAAATTTTCTATAACAAAGATTCATTCTTTGATATTTTTAAATATAATATATTTTTTCATAGAGTCAATAGTATAATATTCAAGGGTTATTATTTCTATTATTTTCCATTAGACTATATCCAAAAATGTGCTCTATAGACTACAAAATATCCATCATTAAAATCTATAAAGACAATATTCATTGAGCTCATTAATATAATGGGGAATTTAGCAAGACCAAATTGAATAAATATAAATTAATAGTTTACATTATTCTAATGGAAGGATTTCATTGGTATGTTTTTACATTTGAGAATAAAATAGTATTATTCATCTCAATGAGCAATTTTAGTGAAATATTGATCTCTTCATAATTATTCAAAAAAATCATCAATTTGAGGAAGTGGAAACATATTCTGGATTGTGATCTTGTTCAATTACCGATAATCAATGCATAGGTGAATTAAAATGTATTTTTTAGACTAAAAATAATAGAAACCCACTTAGTCAGTCACATGGATAAATTGATATATTCTAAATATTCACATGGTGTTGTTTCTTTAATTTTAGTAGTCAAATTCGGTATGTTCAATATTGAGTATTTGAAATTTGTTAATCACCATCTATACACTCTATTGAAAACTCAACATCCTGAATCCTTGAAAGACTAAAAAATACTTCAAGGAGGAAATGAAAAATTCCTATACAAAGAGAATATACTTGATATTGACATTACCCAAACAATGTGATATAAAAATGTTTTTTAATTAGAATCAATACCAATACAATGGAATCAATTTACATTAGTCACTTTTATTTATTTTTACACTAATATAAAATCAATGGCTTGAACAGATAATAAATCATGTATTCCCTTCATTGGAAAATGATATGGTATTTTCTTTAACAAATGTAATTTATGAAAAAAAGATTAATTCATCTTGAGGGAGAATAATGAGATCAGTAGGAAGCTTGATCCCCCAAATTTTTGTGAGGGAATAATTATATAAATGAGATTTCATTATCGTACCATTATGGATTTTCGTTGAAATTATACATCTAATCATTGAGTTTTAATTGTAATAAAAGTATTAAATTATATATATATATATATATTCATATGAGGATTTAAAATCAAGTAAGGTATTATAGTTATGGAGTAGATTAATGTATTACATTTACCCACTTTGTAATCATACCTCACATTGAAAATAGTGATCACTGAGATTTCCCTTTTCTGTGGGTATTAAGAGACGTCTCACATCAATCATTGTCATAATACATTGAATTAGAGGTTTGGTCACAAAAAATAACATACCCATATCATTTTAAACACATGAGTGTGGGTGTTTCATTATGTGGTGGTGTTTATCTATCAGTAGAAATCTTATTCACCACATTACGTTGGTATTTCAATTTACGATAACCATTTTTTCTATAGTTAACTTATTTAAGTCCCTTATGAAAATTTCCTTTTTTATTAAATCTACATTATGGAAATAATGGAAATATAAACTTCTCTAAAACATTATTATTATTATTATTATTATTATTATTATTGAATTATATTTTTATTTTCATATCTAATCCATGAGATTAATCGGTAACACTAACCATCAATTTGAACTTGATAGCACATTGAATGGTATCTTTATTACTACTGACATCCCTTGAGGATAACTCAATCGAAAATGTGGTTTTAAAAAACATAATTACAAATAAACCTTACATTTTTGTCACATGATAATGCTAGAAACATTCCTTATAGGTATTATAAAATTCACCTCATATGTTCTTATATATTCATCATCTTATGATTTAGCATAAGCAATTCCTTCTTTGTTTCCATAATAATAACATAGGGAAAGTAATTATATAAAAATATTCTCCTTAACTCACCACAATCGATGGAGTAATTTTCATAATATATCAATGTGTTCTTCATAAGAGTGTACTATGTTCTCATAGAATGAATATGAAGATAGTAAATATATAAAATTATTCTCCTAAACTCTTCACATTCAATGGAGTAATTTTATTAATATCTAAACATGTTTGTCATAATAGTAAAATATTTAAATACCTATCCTTCTTAATGGTAAATAACCAAACATTAAATTTTCTGTTTATTATCATTATTGAATAGAAAATATAGTTTCACTTGTATTGATATTTTTCTAATTAACCAGTGGATCATTGGAAACACTAAAAGAATGTGAATGTTTTCTTAAGAAGGACTCTATATAACAATGTTTCATAATTTTCTCATCAAAAATATTTTCATGATTCATATCTTGATAATTTTTTCTAAGAATATCTTCAATATTTTTCTTTCTAAATCCTATAAAATTCAATCGCTCATGGGATATTCATTGATTAGAACATCACATTCAGCATTAAAATTTTTCTTTCTTGATACAACCTTTGACTAATACGAAAAACATATCAAGTTATTAAATACACATATTGGGAAGCCCCATAATCAGGAATGATTACTTAACCTATGTAAATCATTGTAATCATATACTCAAACTCTTCATAATGGTTAATAATGAATATTTAATTTATCAAATGAAAATAACCAATGAGTGTCAGACATAGTCCATAGTATTGAAAAAAAACACTTCACAATAATGATAGTAGAGATAGGATTAAAAACACTTTTTGAGATTATTACACCAATATGAATTTGTTCCCAAACCATTTCCACTTTTAGTATCTAGAGAGGTATGTATTGTTTTTTAAAACCACAAAATTTTTACCTTAATAAAACATTTGGATTTCATCTTATATTTATAAATTTATATAACGTTTTCACTAAATTTCTACAATCCTAATCTATAGTTTTTGACTAAAACATACTATAATACCAACTAAAAATAACCATACTGTTAATATATATATATATATTAAACAATAATAGATGTATATTGAATATATTTTTCAAATAAAAACTCAAGGATAATAAAGGATTACTACCATTAAAGACTAAATACATAATATTTTTATTTAATGAGGGATATTAAACATCTAAAATCGAGACATTTACACATAGTAATATTATTAATCAAGTTTTATATAAAACTATTATTTATGTCCAAGGGAAAGGAAAAAAATGAATTGTGAGATGATATGATTGATAATGGTCAATATGGGAGATATCAATGATCACTTAATTGTAACATGATCGTAATGTTATAAAAATATGATCATAGAATTTGATTATGAATACACAACATGTGATAAAAAATATAGAATCTTGGCATAATGATTGGAAATTAATAAGAGATTAATCATATTTTAATCAAACATAATGATTCATAAGAGTATAAAAATGACATATATAGATGTTTTTGGCATAATAAAAATCATATAAAATCATTTCAATAACAAAGGATCATTACCATGTCTATAATATTTCATTGGATTCACTAATCATTCCATAAAATCCTTAGTTAAGGATCACTCCCATGACTATCATAATAGAACTATTCCCTTACTAAACTACTTTAATTCCCTATTATAGTCCTTATTATCTCCAAAGACATCAGTCATTACCAAATGTATCATATGGATATAATTTTTTGGACCACCAATCACATAATTATAATACCTTCATTTGTGTGAAATAATATCAGAAAACATTAATCATAAGTCATTACTCAATGAAATAAAATTGGTTTCACAAACAAATACACATTTCATAATGACATTGACATTTAAATGTTGTGGGTTTCATTAACATGACATAATAATAACCATAAACAATATAGATAATTAATAAGGATGGTATCATTGGATTATTTCTATAGTAAGGCATCTGCAACATCAACAGATTTTATCTAAAATGATAAAATTATATTCAATTAATATTGGTATATTTATTTTGAATAATTATATTTTCATTCTGAAAACAATTTTTTATTATCTAAATATTTTCAAAATTTTATCTTACCATTAATTTAGAATTTACCTTTAAAACATTTTGTTAAATATCAATTTCATTGAGTACTCAAAATGTTTTGAAATTTTTTTCATTCCTTATATGTAAAACAATCCTTTCAAATTGTCTGTAAAAAGTTAAATGTACATACATTGGAAATGATAGATAGATTCCATTGAAAAGTTATCTTAGATACTAAAAAAAGGGTAAAAATGAATTTCAAAATTCATTTCAAAATATATAAAAATATGGATGAAAAAAATATAAATACCAAATGATGTGGAAGAAAAATATTCATGACTAAGGGGTAAATAATTTTGGTTTTTTCTTAATATCATTTTCTAAGTCATTTTAAGTATCAATGAAAGTAAAATGATTATATTAGATTAAAATTTCATTGATAGCCAGTATTAAGTAAAATGAGAGTGGTATATTATAAATGGATCGTATAATTCCTTTTATAGAAACTGAAGCATATACAATCCTGATTAAAATTAGATTGAAATATAATTCCCTTTAATTTATTATAATAACTATAGAACTTTATCTAACATCCTCTATAATTAATTTAAATTTATTTTAAATATATTGATGATAAATTTACCAAATTATAATATTATATATTATCCCCTTACAACATTTCAACACCAATTTATAAATAATTCCTTATTAAAATTTTCATTTCTAGTGGCTAATATTTTGGTTTTAAATGGATGTTTTAGTTTTCCAACATATTTCGTTTTAAATTGAACAAACATCCATTATATTGGAAAATATAATCATGAAATAAGTATAATATATATATATATATTATATATATTATATATATTATATATATATTTTTATAGACATCCATAAAATTTAGATATGGTTTACTAGATCACACCACTCATGTAGATTAAAGGTAGTACATACGTGTGAATGTTATATTAACTTTTTGATGGATGGAATAAAAGAAATGAAAATAATAATTCAACATTATATATTCATTACTATATCATATATATTCAATTAATATTCCATTATTAACATCCATGTAAATATGAATTTAAAAATAAATCACACCACATTGTGGAGGTTGTTGTCCACATATACGCATGAGTGATGTTTTCATGATTCCATCCTACAGAAATCAAAATTAATTTTTTGTATGTGGTTTAGGGCTGAATATAAGGACCAATAAGGATATTATAAATCCCCAGAATTCTTTTTTGATAATAATCAAGTGGAAGTACAAGAAAATTTTAGGCCATAATTATTCAATTATTCATACAAATAATACTTCTTCCATATAAGATAAAGAATTCATATAATCATCACACATAAATCTCATTGAAATTTGTTAAAACATTAACCCATTATTATCAATTTAATGATGTTGAACCTCGGTTATGTCTCATCATCATACTGTCAATAATATTTATATCCCAAATGAGTTGTTTAACTCAATCACTGTTATCTCTTTTCCCATAATCCTAATTGCGTCCTAGATAAACCATAATTACACACTTATCCTAGTACCACTTATCCCATTGTTCATTTCACATACCATTAATAGATGATATTTAATATCAACTAAGAAAATTATTATATATAAAATAAAACCAATGAAATGTCAAATAGGGCTGAAATATTAATGACAATCATTTATTATAAAAAGTAATCTATTCCACTATAAAAGGTTTTGAAAATATTCAAATAAACATTCATCCCATTACAAAATTATAGGAAAAATTGGCATGACTATATGAAATAATAAAAAATTATATTAATTACATTCCATATATTATATCATGACTCTATATCAAAGTTACATTATAAACTAAAAGTATTGGATATTCGAATCTACAAAAAATATCACAATTACACATAAGGGATTGATCCTTCTATAAAATTGTGTAAATATATGGATGTATTCTTATCACATGAATGTTACATGATTTTATTGGTAAAATTATGTGTGTGCAATAATTACAGACTTACATCAGTAAGATTCATGGGGGTTTGTTGGTTATCCCTCACTTATATAAAATAATATCATAAAAATGGTAACTTGTATCCCTCCTAGAGGCTAATTTATTATCACATAACATCTGGACACATATACAGAAATTATAATCTATAAAGTGACATATCTCATACTAGATAAATCGTGTAGAAAAAACAACCAAAAATATAGTTTACTATTTTTCCTAATTATGATTATCTAATAAAAAATGTTTTTATAATAATATGTCATTAAAAATTTTATTTAGTAGACACTCATATGAAATAAAAAATAATTTGGACGGAAAACATGTCCCCAATATATTATACTAAGGCTGAAACACTCATATCTTTTTTATAATAGATATATTAATTTTTTATTATCTAATTGATAAGTCAAAGTGGAATCCAAAAACCTATTAATTTAATCCCTATATCAGTATAAAGGATTATATAGATAGAGGGATAAATTTCAATAAATCATTTTATATCATCAATCAAAATATTAAGTGAAATTACTTATTCACTGTTAAATGAGTCCAAATTTACTGGAAATAACTTCAATTGAATAAGGTTTCTATATAATCAATAAGAATGTCACATTCTTATAAATATGTAAATGAAAAAAGTTAATCAATATCTCAATTAGTTTTTTTACAGAACCACAAGACTCTATTAAAAATGTTTGTATATCCAAAGTGTCCCATTATTAAATAATTTCCCACTAATTATATCATCCTTTTTTATAAAGATAGGTAAAAATGAAAACTCACATGAAACATAAACCTAAATAAAAATCCATTTAATTAATAAAATTTCACATATATGGTTCCTATAAAATTATTCATAAAAAATATGATAATACATAAATTGTTATCATAAATCATTAATCATCAATATTCATACATGAATTCAGGAATGTTCCATAACACTATTACGGTCACCCATACCAAATATCATGGGAAAATAAGTTTTCATATATTGTTAAAATATAAATTAAAATATTCATTCCAAATTAATTTAAAAGTAGATACCAAGAAATTTCATTATCGATTGTAATTTCCAGGGAAAACCAAAAAAAACCATTATAATTAAAAAAATAGTATTGAAATCCTACCCAACAATATTATTTAATAAAAACACAAAATTAGAAATCAATATTTAAATTTATATTTAATTGTATCCAATTATAATTGGTTAATCCAATTTATCAAGTTTTTACCCCAAATTCCATCCCATAGAAACTATACAATTTTACTCATTAAAAATAATTTTAAAAATGAACAAACATTTCCAATTATAAATATGAGGAATAAAGAAAATATATTATATCAAAAAAATATTAATTGGGTCAATAGTGTGAGTTCATTAACACACCATGATTCCATGGTGCACTTCTTTTTAACTAATTCAATGGATTGTGTTTTACATAACCCCAAGTTCATGTAGACCACGACCTTTCAAAGTTGTCTTTTAAAAAGATTTTATGAATTTTATTAACAATATTATGAAATTTTATAAAAAATAATTTTCAAAATATAATTCATTTATGTGTTAGAAAAATTATAACTACCTTAGGGTGAAATTTTTCTAATTTTCAAAAACCTTTTAAATTTTTGATTAATAGTGAAAGTAGTGCATAATATTTCAAAACATTCATTTCATATTATTTATTTTTTTTATTGTATTAATATTTTGTTTTAATGATTAATTGGTTTAAAATTGTATCAATTAATACAATTATCGTCATTGTATGTAATTTCAAATATAAATTGCATCTAAACACATTTTAGTCTTTCGATATTTTTTACTTCATAAAACCTTGCCTTTAGATTTTGAAAATTGGAATTAGTTTTAAATAATTACTATAACTTCATTATTTTAAATTTAGAAAAATGGATTCCATATTATGAATCATAAGCTCTAAATTGTGTAAATAGGTACCCTTTTTTGACATTATGAATAGTAACATTAGTAGTTATTTTTTTACCATGGTAAAAAGGGTAAATCAAGTAAATAAGGGTAATAGAATATTATTATAATAACATAAAACTCCCCTAAAACATGTCAAAATATTTTTTATGTGATATCTACGACCATGCGAATCCTTGGGTCGATTTTAGGATCCCATGGGACCACAGAGGTGTGATAATTACATTTTATAAGAATTAATTTAATGTAAAGTTAAATGTAACATAATATTGAATCTTTTAATAAAACAATTTTAATATAGTGTTATATGACTTATCTATTTAACTATATGTTTCCAATATAAATATAATAATATTTTATACATAATGGTATTTTATATGTAATTTTTATTCATTAAATAAAAAATTTATTTATGATACAATGTTGATGTAGTGATTACATTATTAATGAAAGATTCAATTAAATGATATTATAAATTATAAAACAAATAGAATTTAAATATTTTGATTCCATAAATGACATTTATGGATGATAAATAAATATAATATTTCATTTAATTTCTTTGGTTCTAAGTAATCATGTTTTTATGACTTTAGAAAAAATCTATTCCAAAATAGTGTCAAAATTGACAAAAATGAGTTCTTAAAGCAAATACAATTTCATTAATTTATATAATAGTCCAAAAAAATAAAAAATTCGTCCAACTATCTTATATAATGTTAAAAATGTCAATAAAGTTCCTCTTATGGTTCTCTTGTAAATTTATAGAAAATGCAGCTACTATATTTTGCGAAAATACAAGATTACGTGGTAAGAGTTAATATTTTTAACTGAGGGTTAAAGAAAAATGATAGGGTTCATTTTTTTACCGAAACATGTTAAAAAACTATTTGTTCAGAGGTTTTTGACCCAACAGAATATTATATTTGAAATAAATGAGTTTGGGACCATTTTAAACCAAAAATCAATTTATAATAAAATAATATTTCAATACCTTCATAATGTACCCCTAATCCCTCTAATAAAAAAGAACCAACTCTAACCAATTATTAACAAATTAAAATCCCTTTGTCTGGGGAAACCCCTGCCCAAATCTCCTCCCAACTTCCATCGATTCATCCTAAATGAAATATTTTGGGCAGAACCCTAACTTATGGAGTCCTTTTGTGAATTTCAAAAGGCGACATGTGAAGTTGAGCTCGAATGGACCGAATGCCTTCATTTTTATTGATTTTTGATAACCCCCCCTTTCAAGGAATGATGGGGAACCCTTAAAAAGACCGTAGGCATAAAAATTAAGTGGCCCGTAGGATTAAGAGATTACTTGACTTGAAGGTCTTAAAGAATTCAATCGGACTATAACTACAAAGAACGTCCACTCCCCAGCATCTGCATCATGATTGTTCCTCTCCACCTTCACATGGACGTATGACTATTCTTCCCATGCAAGAAGAGACTAATCCCAATTGAGTATTCATAGTCTCTCATTCTTCCAAATCCAATTGGTTCTTCTCTAGTGAGTACACTTTCTATGAATCACATTATGTGGCTTCTCCTTTTTTAGAGTCTATCTAGGGTAACATCACTAATCATGTGGCCCGAAGACCTTGAGGTGGCCCAAATTCCATTAATGATTCCCTAAAACAATATCAAAACGCATGCATACGAACATTTTACCATCTTCACTCCATGGTGTAAAATATTTTTCCCCAATAATTAATTTATATGGGTATAATGATGAATAAATATGATTTAAATAATAAATATTACATTATATTAAATATTTACAATTAATATAAAATTCAAATCCATACAATTAAACCATTAAATAAATGATATCATCGCTCATGTGTATGTATGGCTTACCAACACAACGACATGATGAGACTCATCTTCCACGTTTACCATCAAAGAATGATTATAAAGATATATATTATGAATAATTATGAAATATATGAAATAAAAATTATACTAGAATAATATATATTTATCTGTGTGTGTTTTTGTGTGTGTACATATATTTCATTCACTTTGTTCCTTTAATACGATAAGAAAATGGAATCAACGTTCATGTGTACGTATGACCTACCATCTCCATGAATGGTGTATTAATATCTATTATATATATTTATATTATGAATATATATGGCATATAAATCATATTATGTGTCACGAACCAGATCGGGACACCATCAACTCGACGCCCGACCCGACCCGCGGCAAGGCCCGAAGGGCGTTCCCGATCCCCACGGGCTGGCACAAGTGCCTGGGTATCAAAACAGAAGAGTGGGAACGATTTACCCAAATAAACATCCAACAAATTAAACCAAAACAAAAGTAAAGGTCACTGACAACAACCCATTATACATGACCAAGTTTTGAGTCATAAATATAACTAAAAACCAAGCAACACAAAGGAAAGTGTAGAGACCAAAAACCAACACAGAAACTGTCACCCAACGAGAGATCGCACCCTCAAACTGTCACCTCAACGCCACGCCAAGAAGTAGCAGCTAATAACTCAGATCACCGTCCTCAAAACCTTTGCCTTTCCCTGTATCAGACAAAATCAGATCTACTTACACCCAAGGGTGTAAGTAGGGTGTGAGCAATCGCTCAATAGGTTGGCACCAAAGAAAAGATTTCGCATGAAAAGGTCAGATGACCAAAACAGTTCGCATATTCATGTTTTAGAGAAAATAAATAAATGCACTAACACTTTAATGAAAACGGGTTTTAAAGAAAGAAAGACAGTTCTAAAATAGGAAAAAGGGGATTTTCGGTACTGAAAGAAAATGAAACATTCTCACCTTTTGAAACCACAGAAGCTACCAAAACCAACCATTGATGAGTATATAATCGCACAGGAGAAACAAAAGTGGGAAAGGCCCTGAAGTACTAAAGTTGTGTGGGTCCCTAGAACGTCGTGTCTCGGTGAAACGTGGCTTAGATGGCCACGACCCTCAGATAACGTGGCTTAGAAGACCACGACCCTCAGAACACGTGGCTTAGAAGGCCACGACCCTCAGATATCATATGTTTAGTTAGTGTTGTAATCGTCAATCCCGCCAGTGAAACCGGACCGAGTCATCTCCGGAACACTAGCTCACTAGTCTAGTCTTCCCACCCAGTACCCAGGCTTCCCCTCTTGTGCTTAATATTCAAAGTTCACCCTACTCATCAGGTTCAAGTCATAACACACTTGAATGCAAAACTAAGTCAACCACGCTTGCACATTCAATATAAATGAATAAACAAATAATCATTTAAAGGTCTAACGCACAACAGATATTTTCAGAAACAGAACACAACGTGCAGGAATTTCACAAGTTAATAAACTATTCAATCTCAAGAATCAAACTAAAATTTATAAAACATTAGAGAAATTGGTTTAGTGATTTTAAAGAAAACAAGGCATCGTAATAACAGTGCTAAACCCACTCAAATTTTCTTTGAAGCCAAATGCATACAAATTTCAAACGCTGTATTTATTCAAAACTAAAGACACGACTTAGTTGAAATCAAAATAACCTAAACATGCCACTAGTGAGATAAATCAATAAAATCTATCAGCTGAAATCAACACTCACAACAAAATTTAGATAATTGAAATGTTAATTTAAATAAACTCGCAAACCAATTAATCATACAACCTAAGCATGCGGAACCACCTACCTCGGTGTTTATTTTTCCCAAATATTGTGTGGATCTTCATCCGCACCTAATACGCACCACCTGTGAACTGAATTGGATCCTTTGTCAAAGAAGAAGCTCGATGCAGGTGCTGAAATTGTCATTGTTGCATCAAAGTGATCTAGTTCCATCGTCCAAAATGGTCTCGACTACTGACCATGCTGTTCAGGGTGTTGTTGCTGCTATTAGAGATCAAGAACAGTGCACAATTGGCGCATTCACGAACAAAGGATGGAATTGGAAAACATGCGCTAACAAGTTCCTAGTGTGGATGAATCAGGGAAGAAGACAAGAAATGTGGCTACCTGTTGAAGAGTGTGCCACCACACACAATCTGGTTCTCACCCAGGATGGAGCCAACCGCGCCTGACTGACCCCATCACGCCGCTGCAAAGGATGCCTAATCTCACCGCACTGCAACATTGACGAAGATCGGGATGCTCAAACCCTAAACATGATGCTATCCGAGACTGGCATCCTATTGAGATTTCTACATCCGCAGGGTTCAAAAACATGAACCAGTGACTCAGAATGGTCGATCCTGATTCGAAATCCCTCTCTAGGAGAACCAAAGCACTAAACTAGTGAGGTTCTTTCCCCCAAAGCAGATCTGCCAAATTGAAGTGACGCCATCTCTCTTGGTGAAAAAAGAACCGAAGCAAGAGAAGTTAATCTGCCACCGCAGCTAACTCCCAGCCAAGAAATATGCTGAAGCTCCATCTCCTTTGTGACGACAAACTAGTGTCACACCACCAGGAGCTACCTCTCTCTCGACTAACTAGAATCTCCGCACTAGAAAAAGTCGTCGCTGCACTCCAGTTCAGCGATTTCTGAGATCCAAACCAGGACCTCTCCCTTAAAAACCATGTTCCTTGAAATAAAAAAAAAACACATTCAAGATAACCGAGGCCAGCAGGACTGATGGTAGAGTCATGATGCCGATCTGGGAGAACACACGGATAGTTAGAAGACGCCCTCACAATAACTAAAGGACAGGCGGACGGTGTGCTGGTTGTGTTGCCGGACGAGAGACTGTTCGAGCGGGAGGAGCGAAATGTGGTCACGAGAGGCTATTTAGGAAGTTGGGGCACGGTGCATGTAAGGTTGGACGGGAGGATGCAGTGTGCAGTGCGATGCAGGCTGAGGGAGAGGCGGATGGGCGGTCGACCATGGGGTTCGTGGCGGCCGGGACGAAAGTTGGAAGGGGAGGTGGCAATGTCGGCCATGTCGGAGAAGCCTACAGAGGCTTTGTGGGGGCGTGGCATTGGGAGGCGAAGGAGGAGGTTTAGCAATGATTGGAGAAATGCACGTCGGGGGTGGAGGCGTTGTGATGTTGGTGGACAGAGATGGCGCGGCGATGGTGGGAGCTGGCGGCGGCGCTGTAGTGTTTCCAAGAAAGAAAAAAAACGCGAAAGGGATGGGGGAGGGGTCCGACGGGAGAGAGAGTGGGGAGGGAGAGAAAAATAATAAAAGAAAAAAAATAATCAAAGAAACCCTAAAATAAATTAAGTAAAAATAAAATAATACCTATAATAACAATAATAAACAAATAAGCAATAACAGAAATAAAATAAATAAGTGGTATAATAACAAGAAAAATTGCAATTACATCACATAATCTTAACCATAACATTTATTAATCTCAAACAATATTTTTATTGTTATCATTGAAACAATTTATTAAAGTTTATTAAACATTTTATTTCCATTTTATTTAAAACTCATTATTAATTATTATTTTATTATCCCGTTATGTTTTTAACTCATTTTGAAAGTCAGGCGGACCACGTGGTCTCAGAACCGTGCCCTGCCCGTGCGTCCGGTGATGCTAAACTTGAAGCAGTCATAATAATAATAATAATAATAATAATAATAATAATAATAATAATAATAATAATAATAATAATAGTATTTTCATGTGATATTAATAATATTATTATTATCAAATCCATTCTTAATTCATCATATTTTGTTAATTGAACATCGGCAAGGCATTCCGTGACCAGGCGGGGTCGCGCGACGACCCAAGCGAGGCCGCACGGCTTCGACCGCGGCGCGCAGGACACAGTCAAGGTCAAAACACATGTTTTTAAATAAGAACATAGAGATTTCATGTCGGGCCTCGACCCTAACTACCCGATGCAAGGAAAATTAGCAAAATAAATAAATTTGAAACGACGGGTGTGACAATTCTCCCCACCATAAAGCTTTCCGTCCCCGGAAAGCCACAACCAGAACAAAACCCCACAGTAGAAATCTACACTCCCTTTATATTCAAAAGGGCTCCCCACAAACATCAAGAAAAGAGAGGCAAACAAAAATCATGCTCAGAGAGGGTGACTTAATGGCGACTTCAAGAAATGCGTAAAAATACTCCCTCATATGTGTCACCCAGCCCTAAGGGTTAAAACACCTTCAGTTGACTAATCAAGGAAAACGACTCTCGCACCCGCGAAAACCAACCTCATCAGACGAAACAACTCAAACATTATCAAACAAAAACCGCACTGTTCAGTTGGAATCAGCAGACAAAGTCAGACCACGTCCACGGAACATACTTATCACTTATCACCAAACCGTATTTAAAAACATAAGAAAAAGTTCAGCATGGGGAGGCCTGAGGGGCTCCCCACCATTAGAAACTCACTGACGCTCGAGGCGAGACTGGAAAACCGACACGGGGAGGTTCGAGTGGACTCCCCGCCCTTAATGAAAAGTCCATCACTGATTCATTCAAGAGATGTTCGTGCGAGACCCAATGTGGGTCTCCCCACCATTAAGAACATACAACGCCCAAAACGAGACTAGAAAACCAACATGGGGAGGTCTGGGCGGACTCCCCACCATTATGGAAATGTCAACACCAATTTATTCAAGAGACCTTTGTGCGAGACCCGGCATGGGTCTCGCTGCCATTATAACGAACAGAGGATACATAACATTGAAAAAATTCCTGATGGTGACCTAACACCCCACCACAAGGGGCGGGGAGGGAGGGGCCCGACCACCAGGCGTCAAAACCACGGCCGATCACAACCAACATCTCAAAATTTCCTGGATGAACACCACTCAAGTTTGAGACTGAGTTACCCAACAGACTCTCATAAGGACCACTAAAAGTGATTGCATCCAGTTGGACGTAATCCCCAAGACTTTTAAGGCAACAAGACGAACACGCCTCCACATGGTCGTGAAAACCTTATGCAACCAGACTGCTCATTCGGAGCAGAAGAACCTTGGAGACAATTTAAAATGCCTCTGGTTTTAACACTGGTGACAGAAATAAAGTTGGGGTCCCATCCACTCCCGGGGTTCCTGACCACGCGCCAGCTTCACTCCGAGGCCTATGGCTGGATCCCTGATGTGTGAAGCATCCCCTGCCTCGCAGTCAGGTATTGAGAACTTCCATGCGAAGATTCTCTTTTTGGTGTCACACGCAACCTCACTGCAATTGAGACGACACCAGAAACACAACACATTGCAGCATCTGACTGATCATACGCGGAACCTTCGCCAACACCAGAGTTGAAATGGTGCCTGCGCATCACCCTTTGTCACACTAAATGAGGACACGACACCACCAATCATCACCTGAACATGACTGTTGCTATTGAGAGGAACTTTATGCTGAGAAAGACCTCAACCTGTGTCTTAAACAACACGTGATTCCTGCGAACGACTATAGCAGCCTCATACGACTGGGTCTGCCAAACTAGTAACCTAACACGAACCTTTCCTTAAACGAACAAACCAAAGACCAGAGGTCATTTAGAATGATAGACTACACCAACAACTTAGGGTTTCTTCCAAGCAACCGTTGACTATCAAAGGGACCTCACGCTGCAAGACGTCACCGAACATGACCCTTACAGCTAATGTAAACACTATAGACCATTCAAGACATTGATAAGCACCGATAGCTCTCAATCGCCTTCACCCTTCCCCACTGGAATCTGTTCACTGCTTCCAGGGGAAACCCTCAGATGCAACGATGACAAATTTCATACCCGACAACTAAGACGGATCAAAGAAACCAAAGCACCTATCAATTTCCCTCGCGCCTGCCATCCTGTTGTGTGAGGATCCACTTAACCAAAAAATAAAAAGGAAAACACTTAGCACTATCACTCAAAAGGGAGAGTCCTCGTTTTAATCAACTGGAGGGCTGGCCAAAAGCGGATTACCTGTGGCCACGCTTCAACAGCATATTAACGCTTTATGGGGGGGGGCGTGCACTAGTCAAGAAAGAAAACCATGGACCCGACCAAACTGGTCCAACGGTCAAGATATACCACAAGAAAACACCAAAAGTGCAGGTGAAACCACTGCAAGGTCTCCCCGATGTACTCTTCAAAGTAATTTACTAACCACACGCTTGCATACCAACTTACAAGTAAGAACTCAAACTCAGGACACAAACCATTCAGAAAGAATACTCCGCTCAAAATGCCACACATCCAACATCTCAAAAACACAAGGACACGCCACACAAACACCATTTACTAAAACACCAAAATTTTCCTTCAACAAAACATTTTGAAAATAGGAAAACCCAGTGGGTTGCACAAACACCAATGGTGTCCCATGAGCCTCGCACATGCATGTTCTCATGCCGCACCGGCACGCACCTCGTGTCCATCTAGGCACTCATCTGCTCGTGCCGTTAACCATTTCCCTTTTCGTATACACTCATGCATGTGGTTTCCCATAAGAGTGCCAAGGATAAAAACCAAAGCTTTCCATTTTTTTTTCAAAACCAAAACATCCAACCCACACTTTTCAAACCTCACACATCATTTCATTTTCAAAGCGCTTCATTTGAAAACATTTTCCAAGACCAAAACATTTTTACTTAAAAACCAAATTTCCACGAATCCAGAACAAAGAGACGATAAACAAAGCAAGAAGAAACTAGGTACAGTGGTTGATTGGAAAGTATGGTTGGCGGTCATACGCCAATCACGCCACTGGCCACAGAGAGTATTTTAGGACAGTGTCCCCGGCTCCACAAGGCTTGCCAGACCCTGCGAGCTCACTAAGACTACTGACCTTACTCCCTTTTCATTTCCCCTTAGACACGATCATCCGCAAGGACTAAAAACTCAGACAAACCTCAACATACTTTGGTAACTCGAGTCCTGCCACGAGGTGTGCTGGACAGGCACCTTACTCGTAGCCAGGACGTCGAGTCCCGGCAAATTTAACTCAAGTCTACCGTGAATCTATCCCAAAAGAAAACGACCCAAGAGAGCAAACCTTGCCCCTCTGATACCATTTTGTCACGAACCAGATCGGGTCGCCATCAACTCGACGCCCGACCAGACCCGCAGCAAGGCCCGAAGGGCGTTCCCGATCCCAACGGGCTGGCACAAGTGCCTGGGTATCAAAATAGAAGAGTGGGAACGATTTACCCGAATAAACATCCAACAAATTAAACCAAAACAAAAGTAAAGGTCGCTAACAACAAACCATTATACATGACCAAGTTTTGAGTCATAAATATAACTAAAAACCAAGCAACACAAAGGAAAGTGTAGAGACCAAAAACCAACACAGAAACTGTCACCCAACGAGAGATCGCACCCTCAAACTGTCACCTCAACGCCACGCCAAGAAGTAGCAGCTAATAACTCAGTTCACCGTCCTCAAAACCTTTGCCTTTCCCTGTATCAGACAAAATCAGATCTACTTACACCCAAGGGTGTAAGTAGGGTGTGAGAAATCGCTCAATAGGTTGGCACCAATGAAAATATTTCGCATGAAAAGGTCAGATGACCAAAACAGTTCGCAGATTCATGTTTTAGAGAAAATAAATAAATGCACTAACACTTTAATGAAAACGGGTTTTAAAGAAAGAAAGACAGTTCTAAAATAGGAAAAAGGGGATTTTTGGTACTGAAAGAAAATGAAACATTCTCACCTTTTGAAACCACAGAAGTTACCAAAACCAACCATTGATGAGTATATAATCGCACAGGAGCAACAAAAGTGGGAAAGGCCCTAAAGTACTAAAGTTGTGTGGGTCCCTAGAACGTCGTGTCTCGGTGAAACGTGGCTTAGATGGCCACGACCCTCAGATAACGTGGCTTAGAAGACCACGACCCTCAGAACACGTGGCTTAGAAGGCCACGACCCTCAGATATCATATGTTTATTTAGTGTTGCAATCGTCAATCCCGCCAGTGAAACCGGACCGAGTCATCTCCGGAACACTAGCTCACTAGTCTAGTCTACCCACCTAGTACCCAGGCTTCCCCTCTTGTGCTCAATATTCAAAGTTCACCCTACTCATCAGGTTCAAGTCATAACACACTTGAATGCAAAACTAAGTCAACCACGCTTGCACATTCAATATAAATGAATAAACAAATAATCATTTAAAGGTCTAACGCACAACAGAGATTTTCAGAAACAGAACACAACGTGCAGGAATTTCACAAGTTAATAAACTATACAATCTTAAGAATCAAACTAAAATTTATAAAACATTAGAGAAATTGGTTTAGTGATTTTAAAGAAAACAAGGCATCGTAATAACAGTGCTAAACCCACTGAAATTTTCTTTGAAGCCAAATGCATACAAATTTCAAACGCTGTATTTATTCAAAACTAAAGACACGACTTAGTTGAAATCAAAATAACCTAAACATGCCACTAGTGAGATAAATCGATAAAATCTATCAGCTGAAATCAACACTCACAACAAAATTTAGATAATTGAAATGTTAATTTAAATAAACCCGAAAACCAATTAATCAGACAACCTAAGCATGCGGAACCACCTACCTCGGTGTTTATTTTTCCCAAATCTTGTGTGGATCTTCATCCGCACCTAATACGCACCACCTGTGAACTGAATTGGATCCTTTGTCAAAGAAGAAGCTCGATGCAGCTGCTGAAATTGTCATTGTTGCATCAAAGTGATCTAGTTCCATCGTCCACAATGGTGTCGACTACTGACCATGCTGTCCAGGGTGTTGTTGCTGCTATTAGAGATCAAGAACAGTGCACAATTGGCGCATTCACGAACAAAGGATGGAATTGGAAAACATGCGCTAACAAGTTCCTAGCGTGGATGAATCATGGAAGAAGACAAGAAATGTGGCTACCTGTTGAAGAGTGTGCCACCACACACAATCTGGTTCTCACCCAGCATGGAGCCAACCGCGCCTGACTGACCCCATCGTGCCGCTGCAAAGGATGCCTAATCTCACCGCACTGCAACATTGATGAAGATCGGGCTGCTCAAACCCTAAACATGCTGCTATCCGAGACTGGCATCCTATTGAGATTTCTACATCCTCAGGGTTCAAAAACATGAACCAGTGACTCAGAATGGTCGATCCTGATTCGAAATCCCTCTCTAGGAGAACCAAAGCACTGAACTAGTGAGGTTCTTTCCCCCAAAGCAGATCTGCCAAATTGAAGTGACGCCGTCTCTCTTGGTGAAAAAAGAACCGAAGCAAGAGAAGTTAATCTGCCACCGCAGCTAACTCCCAGCCAAGAAATATGCTGAATCTCCATCTCCTTTGTTACGGCGAACTAGTGTCACACCACCAGGAGCTACCTCTCTCTCGACTAACTAGAATCTCCGCACTAGAAAAAGTCGTCGCTGCACTACAGTTCAGCGATTTCCGAGATCCAAACCAGGAGCTCTCCCTTAAAAACCATGTTCCTTGAAATTAAAAAAACACCTTCAAGATAACCGAGGCCAGCAGGACTGATGGTAGAGGCATTATTCCGATCTGGGAGAACACACGGATAGCGAGAAGACGCCCTCACAATAACTAAAGGACAGGCGGACGGTGTGCTGGCTGTGTTGCCGGACGAGAGACTGGTCGAGCGGGAGGAGCGAAATGTGGTCACGAGAGGCTATTTAGGAAGATGGGGCGCGGCGCATGTAAGGTTGGACGAGAGGATGCAGTGTGCAGTGCGATGCAGGCCGAGGGAGAGGCGGATGGGCGGTCGACCATGGGGTGCATGGCGGCCGGGACGAAAGTTGGAAGGGGAGGCGGCAAAGTCGGCCATGTCGGAGAAGCCGACAGAGGCTTTGTGGGGGCGTGGCATTGGGAGGCGAAGGAGGAGGTTTAGCAATGATTGGAGAAATGCGCGTCGGGGGTGGAGGCGCTGTGATGTTGGTGGACAGAGATGGTGCGGCGATGGTGGGAGCTGGCGGCGACGCTGTAGGGTTTCCAAGAAAGAAAAAAACGCGAAAGGGATGGGGGAGGGGTCCGACGGGAGAGAGAGTGGGGAGGGAGAGAAAAATAATAAAAGAAAAAAAAGAATCAAAGAAACCCTAAAATAAATTAAGTAAAAATAAAATAATACCTAAAATAATAATAATAAACAAATAAGCAATAACAGAAATAAAATAAATAAGTGGTATAATAACAAGAAAAATTGCAATAGCATCACATAATCTTAACCATAACATTTATTAATCTCAAACAATATTTTTATTGTTATCATTGAAAAAATTTATTAAAGTTTATTAAAAATTTTATTTCCATTTTATTTAAAACTCATTATTAATTATTATTTTATTATCCCGTTATGTTTTTAACTCATTTTGAAAGTCAGGCGGACCGCGTGGTCTCAGAACCGTGCCCTGCCCGTGCGTCCGGTGATGCTAAACCTGAAGCAGTCATAATAATAATAATAATAATAATAATAATAATAATAATAGTATTTTCATGTGATATTAATAATATTATTATTATCAAAACCATTCTTAATTCATCTTATTTTGTTAATTGAACATCGGCAAGGCATGCAGTGACCAGGCGGGGTCGCGCGACGACCCAAGCGAGGCCGCACAGCTTCGACCGCGGCGCGCAGGACGCAGTCAAGGTCAAAACACATGTTTTTAAATAAGAACTTAGAGATTTCATGTCGGGCCTCGACCCTAACTACCCGACGCAAGGAAAATTAGCAAAATAAATAAATTTGAAACGATGGGTGTGACATTATGCATTTTGGATGTAAGTAAATAATGATCTATATAATATGATCTGGAATAATAAGTCAAAACCCGTACAATAAACGAACCAATTATTACCCGAAATGTTGCATTAGCCTAGAATTATTAATAAACTGGTAAAATAGAGTAATACAATTATCATATATGATATCATAAATATTATTATGATTATAATATATGTTAATAATACAATAATATAAGAGCTTTTTAAAAATATATGGAGTATCAAACATAAGGTTAGTATTTATCCTCAATTTTATTTCATTGAGGCTTATTGTAATATTATGAACCAATTTCAATTTATATGGTTAATATTCTATATTATTGACTTTTTATCATAAATCTCATTATTTTCATGACATAATATTATCTCTTTCATTTTAATTATTCATAGAACTCTATTAATCATTCAATATAGTTATTTGATGAGGCATATTATTTATTTTGGTTATTCAATATGAGAAATACTTTGGACTAGAAATTATGAGTGGAGAACAAACATTATATAGATCCTCGATGCATCGACCGGTTCTCATGAGACCAATAAGTTGGCTAATTGGGATTCTAACCATAATTGTAAACCATCTTTTGAATGTTCTTTATGGAAATAGGTTTTATTGTTCCTGAGACTTGACGTCCATAAATAAATTATTTCCTTCATTTAATTTTAGTTAATATTTATCCATGAGATTTTTCATCGACATATATATGGATGTAGTTTATTCTCTGTTTATTAATTTATGGAATATGTTTGAGTTTCTTACATTCCATATTATTTTCACTTTGTCCAATTTTGTAAATGGAAGATGTTCTCAGATATTTACCTTCCCATATTGAGGGATTATTGCTTTTGTTGTATATACCCTTATTGAGAATTTGTGATCACCATTATTATGTTTCTCTCCCCAGGTTAATAAGAAGATATCTTTGATTAACCATTCAAGGATAAAGATAATCTAACTTATTGTACAACATGTCTTATTTTGATTTTCCAATAATCCATGGGTAGCATGTATGTAATTTGGACTACCATGATAGCTAAACTATATGGTCCTTTGATATTTTTTCCACGTAATAATGAAAATGAAATGTAATAATGCATCAAAACCATGTTATTTTCAGTTGGGGAATTATAGTTGGTATTAGAATAATTTTAGCAACAAACATAAAAAAAGATTTAGATATCATATATTACAGAACATACCATAAGCTAGAATTTGGGGTCAAACTTTTGATAATTCACCCAATGTAACAAATGATTATGATTTATGATGTATAAATTTTTAATTTATGTAAACTATTTTACCATATTTAAAACTCAAAATTTTATGGTCTAATTTGATTTTTGTCATTACATTAAAATGAAACCTGGAAGGAATAATGGTATCAATACATGAAGAAATTGTAGGGGTTTCCCTATAGAGGAAACCAATACAACTAGTATTGTAATGGATAAATTTATTGAAATATTAGAGAAACATAATATGATTATGACAACTAACTATGCCCAAATAGAACATCCCTTCCCGCAGTGGGAATATCCTATGTTGGATATCTTTATGTGACAAAATCCACATAATTTAGTGGGGATACTAATCCAATTGTTGTTGAGTAGTGGATTAATTCTCTATAAAATATATTTATGGCCTTGGGATGTAATAAAATAGAAAAGGTTACTTTTTCAATCTATGATTTCAATGGTGATGGTGCCCAATGGTGGAAATTGATCCAAAATACTTAGGATGAAGAATAAATAGAACTTATGTAATGGAGGACTTTTTAAGAGACATTATTTGACAAATAATTTCTCCATGATAAAAAATTTGAGATTAAGAGGAAGTTACTTCTTATGAAGAAAAAGGAAGATAAGAGGGTTGAAATTTATGAAGCTACCACTACATTATTATTTAGGTTTTTTACGGATTTTATATTCCATATAGAATTCAAGTCCAATAATTTCTTCGAAGTCCTTAAGCCAAACATACAAAGGGAACTAGTTTTACATAATTGTTCATCATTTGATGAAATATATTTATGTTCTATAATAATATAGAAGTAATTTTCTAGGATCAATATATTCAAAGGAAGACAAGACAATAATAATCCATTTGAGAACCATGAAAAATGGAATGCATTAATGAATAATAAAATGTTTGAACGATTTTCATCTTGATAAAACTAGGGTGAAAAGCACCCTATGAAATGTTTGAATGGATTGGGAGTTTGTTATAAGGGTGGATATAATGGAAACCAAGATCATGAATGAAAAGGTAAAAAACAAATCAAGGATTTATAGTGATAAAATTATAAAGGGATGGGACATTATTCAAATAAATTCCAAAAACATCAGGAATATCAACCATAGAAGAGGCTAGGAGTAGATTACTATTCTTTTGTAATCACAACTGCTGAGGTTGAAGTTCCTAATGTCGGGGCTGATGGTATTGTAATTATTTCCTAAAATTTAGATAATGCTTTACTTGATTCATGATCATCACATTCCATTATGTAATAATACTTTTCATTAAAAATTAGTAATTTCTAGTACACCATGAAAAGGGAATTATCAGTTAGAAGTTCTAGTGGGGACCATATCGTAACAAATTTGTGTCGAGGTATGATTTTTTGGTATATAAACGTGCTTTGATTGCTATTTTTTTTGTCATATCTATGGTTGATTTCGATATAATCATTAGTATGGATTGGCCATCAAAATATGATGTGAAAATATATTTTAAAAAGTATTAAGTTTTGATTATTGAGTAAGATGTAGAATCTGTTATCTTTAGAGCTAAAACATAATCACCTGATTCTTATCAAAATTCACCCGAATAGCTTTACTGAATGAGATTATTGAGGAGGAGTAGAAATCAACATCAATGGATGAAGAATGTAATATTCAAATTGAGGATATACCTATTATAAAAGAATACATTTATGTTTTTCCTGAAGATTTACCCTGGCACCCCAAAGCTTGAAGTTGAGTTTTGTATCGAATTGATCCCCAATGTAAGGCCAACATAAAAAATCAGTATAGAATTGACATTATGGAATTAATGTAGATAAAAAACATGTACAACTGTGTCAAAAGGAATTTACACACCCTAGGATTTTTCAATGGGGATCCCTTGTTCTAGTTGTCAGGAAGAATGGTGGATCCTTGAGGTTGTGTATTGATTATAGGGAAATCAATGTGTTTACAATAAAGAACAAGTATCATCAACCTTGTATCGATGACTTATTTAATCATATTCATGGATCTAAATTCCTTCGAAATATTGATATTTGTTCTAGATATCATTAATTACATGTGATGAGGGAAGACATTCTGAATTGAACATTTCAGATGGGGTATGATCCTTAAGAATTTAGAGTAATTTTATTTTGATTGACTAATCTACCCTCAGTTTTTAGGGATCACATGAATAGAGTATTCAATGAATATATTGATAATTTATTTTGGTATTCATTTATGATATTATAATATATTCTAAAATATCTTAAGACCATGAGTATCACATGATAATCATTCTTGAGACTCCCTGGAGAAAATTATTATGAGCTATATTTACCAAGTGTGAATTCTGGATTTAAAAAATTTCTTTCCATGGATATATAATCACAA
Organism: Viscum album; assembly: GCA_963277665.1. Classification (NCBI taxonomy): domain Eukaryota; kingdom Viridiplantae; phylum Streptophyta; class Magnoliopsida; order Santalales; family Viscaceae; genus Viscum; species Viscum album. The sequence continues at coordinate 735,539,094 of OY728155.1, forward strand.
CAGATGGGATATCTATTGATCCCTCAATGAAAAAGGCAATTCAATAATGGCCAGCACTGACAAGTATAACTAAATTACAAAGTTATATTGGTTTAGTAGGTTACCATCTACATTTCGTCCTCAATTTTGCCCGATTGGCTAATCATTTAACCAAGATCTGATGTAAAGGGGTTAAATTCATTTGTAAATAAGTGTGTTGAATATTTTGATGAATTAAATAGAATATTAGTCAATGTACATATGTTGAATTTACCATCTGGGAATGATGGGATTATTATTTTAGTGATGCATCTTTTAAAGGACTTAGAATTGTTCCTATGTAGAATGATAGTGCTATGAAATATACATCAAGAAAATTAAAAACACATGAAATAAAACTATCTATCTCATGATCATGAGTTAGATGTTGTAAGGGTTTCTCTAAAAATATGGAGACACTATCTCTATCGTAAAAAAATCTATGATTTATACTGATCACAGGAGTTTGAAATATATTTTTCCACAAAAATAACCCATCAAAAGATAAATTATATGGATTGAGCTACTCAAGTGATATTATTTCACAATAAACTACCACCCAGGGATGGAAAATAATGTGGTGGATGCATTGAGCAGAAATAAACATGCAGTTCTAAACTAGATGGGATTTTAAAGCGATCCTACGTTCATGGATCCAGTAAATATGATTATGGTAATTATTATAGAGGGTGAAACACCACAACATTATGAAATGGTTCCCATACCATCTTTATAGGAAAGGATAAAATTTTCTCAAACTAATGACGAGGAGTTTGAAAATAAAATTAAAACTAGGAATGAAAGGAGGTGGAATGATTTTTTATTTCATGATAGCATTTCGAAATTTCGAAAGAGGCATTGTGTCCCCCTCCACCTAATCTTGAAAAGGGGATTAATGGATGATTCTCATAACTCAAATTTCCCTATACACCTCAGTGTCACTATAAGGTATATATACTTGAAGGAACTTTTTTAGGGACAAAATGAAGAGGGAAATTGCTGATTATGGGTTGAAATGTTTGGTTTGTCAGCAGGTTAAGGCTGAAAGAAAACATCCTAGAGGATTCTTGTAACCTCTTCCTATACCTATGTTAAAATGGGATAAATTATAATTAAATGTTTCTTGGGAATACCAAATACTCTCCAAAGGAATGATGCAATGTTGGTTATTATTGATCCTCTTACCAAGTCATCAAATTTACTTTCTATAACAGAAGATTTAGAACATGAATGTTTAGAAGAGATACATATTAATGATGGTGAATGACATTATAGTGTACCCCTATTTATTGTTTCTGATCATGACCCCCATTTTACATAAATATTATGGAAAAGTCTATAAAATGCTCTACATACTGAACTTCATTTGAAAAATGCATACCACCCAGAAATTGATGGAAAATCAGAATAGACTATTCAAACTTTAGAATACATATTAAGATCCATCTCACTTTAATATCAAGGTATGTGGGATCTGTATTTACCTTTAGTAGAATTTTCCTATAACAGTATAATCCATTCAAGATATATGATAGAACCATATATAACATTATATGTAAAGACATATCATACAAAAACATGTTGGGATGTTGTTGGTGAATGAAATAATGTAGGTCAACATGTTGAAGAAATAATAGAGAAGGTAAAGATTATCCAAACCAATATCAAACCAGCTCAATGTATGAAAAAGAGCTATGATGATAACTGAAGGATGGATTGGGGATTTCAGGTCAGAGATCATGTTTTCTTGAAGGTATCTTCTTTTAAGGGTGTTATATGTTTCGTTAAGATGGGTAAATTTACTCCTATGTACATATGACCTTTTTAATTATATAAATAATAGGAGCTGTGGCCTACTATTTGATAATGCCTCCAAGTCTTTCGAAAGATCATGATGTGTTCCCCATATCATGGTTATGGAAATACATGCCAGACCCAACACATGTACTCACCTAAGATGAAATAGAAATGGAACATGATATGTCTTATTGTAATGACCTTATAAAGAATAATGAAAAAATAGAACAATTGTAGGCAAATCAGAATACTTGTATAGTAAAAGTTCTTTGGAGAAACCAAAAAATGGAAGATGTGTCATCATAACCAAATGAACATATAATGAAGAACCACTTAAATGTTTTTATGTCAGAATATTCTTGAAATTTTGAGGATGAAATTATTTAAATGGGGATAATGTAACACCCAAAGCATCCACAATATGATACTTATTAAATAATTCAATGGATTGCGTTGTACGTAACCCTGAGTTGAAGTACACAATGACCTATCAAAGTAACCATTTAAAAAGAAATTATGAACAGTATTAAAAACATTTTGAAATTTTATAATCATTTTTTTTCAAAATATACTTCATTTTTTAATTCCGAATATCAAAATTAGCATACGGTGATGTTTTGATAATCTTCTAAAAATTTTGTATTATTTATGAACATTGAAAAATACTACATTTTAATTCAAAATTGTCGTGTCATCTAATTTATTTATATTTTTATGTTTTCCTTTTATTTGTTTTAAATTTTATTTGGATTAATATTGTAGAATTTAATCAAAATTTGGTAATTGAAAGTAATATTACATTTTAATTGTACATAAACACATTTCAATCTTTCGATAGTTTTTACATCTTAAAAACACACTTTTTAGTTTTGACAGTGGGAATTAAATTTAAATTATTTAATCTATCTTTTTTTTCTTTGAATTTAGGAAAATGGATTCGATATTTTTAATTAAAATATTAAAATTTTGTAAATAGAAATTTTTTATTTTTTGACATTTTGAATAATAACTTCATTAATTATTTTTATTTTCCATGGTAAAAGGGTAAATAAAGTAAATAGAAGTAATAAAATAATATAATAATAATATTACACTACCCTACCACATGTCCTTAACCTATTGGCTGAGATATTTCCATCCATGGGAATCATTGTGTCCTTTTTATGACCCATGGGACCACTTGGGTGTGCTAATGTCATTTTCAAAGAATTAAATTAGACTAAATATATTTGTAACATAAACATGTATCTTTTAATAAACAATTTTAATATATGGTTTTATAACTGATCCCTTTGACAAAAAATATTATTTTGAAATCAGTAAATACTTCTTAAATCATGATATTATATTTATAATATTTATACATTAAATCAATAAATTTATTTATGACATAAAGATGATTCAGTGATTAACTTATTAATGAATGATTCAATGAAATAATATTATAACTACTAAAATAAATATAATTTAAAAACATTAATTAAATCCAAGAATTTTCTGGATGATATTGACATCATTTTATGGAGATAATTAAATTGGTTCTAAGTTATAAATATATTATTACATTAATAAAAACAATACGTAAATATTGTCAAATTTGATATAAATTACTTTTTAAATCAAATACTATTTTATTAAATGTTATAATGGTTATAAAAATATAATATTTGGTAAACATTTTTATATAATGTTACAAATTACATTAATGATCCACTTATGGTTCTCTTTTAATTTTATAATAATTATAGTTAACCTATGATATGAAAATACATGAATACGTTGTAAGAGTTTTTTTAACTAAGGGTTAATACTAAAATATTAGGTTAATTTTGTGACATAAACTTGTCTAAGCCAATTAGATGATATTTTTGAGGCCAAAATGAATCTTATCTTTGAAATAAAAGTGTTTGAGACCATTTGGAATAGAAAATCAATTTATTATAAATTAATATTTCAATACCTTCTTAAAGTGCCCCTCCCATCCTATAAAAGGTCTCCAAATAGACCAACTTATTCACACCAAAAAATCCCTTTGGATTGGACACAACATACCCAAATCTCCTGCGAACTTCCTTCACTTACTCATAGAGGCCATCACTTGGGATGAAAATAAACTTAAGGAGTCATTTTTTGAAAATAAAAATGAGACACCCAATGAAGATGTAATAATTTTATCCCTTCTTTGAAAGATCAATTCATCTTAAACTTCATCTTACTAAGTTGTTACCATACTAAAAAAAATAACTCCAGCATTGACTATAATATGAGAATATGAGACAACTTTATTCCCCTTTTACCCATCCTATGAAAAACAATAACACTATTCATTCGTACGAATGACTTACCATCTCCACATTGTGGTTTAAACTATTATACATCTGTACATTTTTTATATGTGTACAATGATTAATAAAAATGACATAAATAATACATATATAATGATATTACTTCTTTAAAATTAATATTAAATCCAAATCCATACCATTAATCCCTTATGAAAATTATATCATCGCTCGTGTGTACGTAAGGCTTGCAATCTCCACGATGCTATTAGACTCGTCTTCCACATTCACCATCCAAGAGTTATTATATATATATATTATAAATAATTATGAAATATATGGCATAATAATGCTACTGGATATATATATATATATATATATTCTGTAACGACCCAAACATTCATTACTGAAAATTTCACTTGATCTAATTAAATGTCTTATTATGAAAAATGGTTATATAACATATGCACTTATTTTGTTTTATGTTTCTAGATTTTAAAATATTGTTAAAAATTGTGACTGATGCTTGTATATCTATTGAATAGTGATCACATGATTAATATAAATATAGTACTTTAACAAATCCAATTTACTTAGAAAATGGAAGTGATGGCCTCATCCAGTAGACTTTCCCAGTATGAAGCCCATTTTTTGGAGTTCGAAAAAGAGGTGGCATCATTGGGCATCACTCTTGACCAATCCCAGGCCGAGATTCAACACGTTAAGCTCGAACGGAACCCCGCACGAGATAAGTTGATGTTGACAGAGATTACCACCCAAGCAATTTTATCTGAGCCAACCCAGTATTCTCTCACAATCGCACACCTTACTCTTAGGTATTATGTGGGAGTTGTAAGGGGTTATGAAACAAGACCTTATCACTATGATTATGTGCATTATTTTTGAATATGATAGTGAATACACATTAATTTTAATATTATTACTTTGTAAATAGTTTTTATAGTGAAAATATTATTTTTAGTTAATATTCATCTAAGAAATATATTTTGATGAATTAAAGGATTTTTGAATTAAATAATATTTTAATAAAATATTATTATTATTAAATTACTTTTTTTCAAATATAAATGATCGTATAATTTTATGAATACAGTTGAAATTTTCGTTACTGTTTGAATGTCATTTTTGTCAAAACCCATGAATTTTCAATAAAATCTGGTTTTTATTTTAAAAGAAACAATTCAAATATTTAGAAAATTATTTAGATAAAATGAATATTATTTTTGGAATCAGAACGTCGAAATTATCCAACAGTTAATTGTTCATAAATTACTTGATACAATCGAATTGTAGGGTAAAAAATAAATATCGTTTATATATATAATTTTTTTATGACATCATAAACCCAATAGTGATGTAATAAAATACTATGAATTATATTTTAGGACAATATATATAAGCCCCCAGCCTTAATCCTTACTTAATCTTGAGTTATTACAAGATTAAACATTGAGGATCTTTTTGGGTTTAGAGTTTTAGAGAATTAGATCATAAAACTTGCATTACATTCCACATATAAACAAAGTGGTTAAATAAAGATAGTATTCTTCATTCCCATCAATGGAAACACATTTAAAATAAAACATGGATTATTTCTTGACACATCCTTGACTCTATCATCTTATCATGTACCTTTCCCTTGACCTGTGAAAAACATTTCAAAAACTCGGGATGAGCATAAAAACACAGTATGGGTTATAAAAAAACATGTAAAGGAAACATGAGTTCATATATACATAAGAATGAAATCATACTTTACCCATAAAACATAGGCACTTTAACATACCTCATAAAATCATGAATAAATCATAGAAATCATAAGACATAAAGGTAACTTGAGGCATTCATAACATTCTTACGTAGGGAGTAACCCTCTTGGTTACGTTTGGAATACCCATCACGGTATATTCCCTAAAATCTATTCGGAGAAACCTTAACGTTTCACTCCTTCGCGTTACCCAATGCATTGGAGAGCTATAACGGGCTCACCCGCGCTTAGTTTATCACGGAACCACCCGTCTTCATAATAATGCACAAGAACCATAACATAATCATATCACATAAAACATGCATAAAGGAAACATAACATTTCCACATTCCAATCACGAGATATCAATACAACACATTGATATAATAAAAACATTATGAAAACCATTTTCAATACCAAAGTAAAACATGGTATTTATTTTTCGTTTAAAAAAACGTATGGCTTGTTGAGGAAGCCGAAACTCAAATAATGGTCACGACGGCGGAGAAGTCGTTGTCGCCGCATACGTACGACAAAAAAATTCCCTTTTGTCATTTAGTAAACTCTTCTTATAAAAAATATTCCTTTTGAATAAACGTAAAAGTCAAAGGGGTTTATACACCGTATAAATGAAAGTTGTGTATAAAATAAAATATGCCTCAATGAAAGGAGATTGAGACGAAGTCCCATACCTCGTATCCGACTTGACCCGACCGTTCTTTAATCTCCTGAATAATATACTTGAGTTAATCTCTACTTTATTAAGAACCTTTTTCAAGTTCATTATTCCTTTTATACCATGTTACGAACATCATGTAATCAGTTAAGTTATTAATGTTCATTTTGTCGGTATTTGGTTATTAAGTCAAAAATAGACTTCTTACACTTACATGTTGTTAATTTGGTCAAAGTTTCATTATATCCAGAATGGTATTCATGATGTATATATCATATATGTCATATATATCCAGTACTTACATGCATTTATAATATTAAATAATCATTTAGAGGTAAGAAATGAAATGCACCGTTCATGGAGACGGTAAGCCGTACGTACGCATGAACGCTACTTTCATTTCTATTTTGTATTTTATAGAATAAAATCATAATGATATAAAGGTATTTTATAATTTCAGTATAATAACATATATAATATCATATTTCCATCCTTTATATGTCCCACATATGGTATTTAACGAATCAAATCACTTTGAGGGGGCGGTAGTCCGCACTTCCTAAAATAAAGATATCGTGTTTACCCATAATGGAAACCATAATGGTATGCCCAAAATGAAAAAAACAGAAGCTTAAGGAAAAAATAAACATATTATATATCATATATGAAAATAGTGACATCATAATGGCCACCATTGAAGGTGTTAAATGAGTGTTGAACAATCATCGTTTCGGGAGGCAGAATTTCGCCATCCACGAAAACCGTATGTTCTTTAACCATTTGATGTAGTTTTGTTAGAGTGTAGCTCAAATAAATATTATAACAACATCCTTGTATTTTTAAGATACTTGTGTTGTTACAAAATAAGTAAATAAAAAGAGTTTAGGGGGTTGGAGAAGCAAAATAAAACAAATGAACCTGAGAGAATGAATTACCTTTAAAAGTGTATCTCCTTTTGATTTGAGCCTAAAGGCTTCCTTTGAAAGGATTCTGCTGAAAGGAAATCCTCTAGGATGAGGAGAGGGATTTGTAGAGAGTAAATGGTCAGGGGTTGGCCGAGCCAAAGGCTTGAGTAGTGTGTGAAATGAGGTAGAGGTGGGGGCCTTTTATAAGAGGCGAGGAGGGGCACTTTTGGAAAGTAAAGAAATATTACTTTATTTGAAAATGTGTTTCGGATTCAAAAGGTCCCACATTGATATAATTCGTGGATAAGGTGATAAGGGTTCTAATTCCACTCATCCAATTGGTTTTGTCTATGTGTAGTTCATAGATTTTACATTATCTTTCCATTTTAATTAAATCGTCAAATAATGATGTCATCACTGCATCATGATTATGTCATACATAATTTAATTTATTTAATGTCTAAAAATCATAAAAAAACTACTATGATGTAGGAAATCTTTTTATCTTTCCAATGACTATTTATAATCAAATATCTGATCTTTATAAACCCATGTAAAAATTGTTTTTGTAAAACATATTATGTTTGTGTCATTTTTACTTTAACATTTAATAAAAAGTTATTTATGTCATTTCCAAATCAAAGTGTCTCCATGGGGTCCCCAAGTTGACCCATGGCTTGTCTTGGTCTGCCATGACACAACCAATAAGGTTGGGACATGTTTATTGGTCATTTCCTATTATTAAAGCATTATTTATACCTTAAACTACCCTAATTACCACTAATCACGATTAAGAACTTAATAAGTTGCTATTAACCAAAAAATTATTATAATCTCATTGAACCACATTTTACTTCTTAATGAAAACTATGTATGTAGGATTTTCAAAATTCAATACACATTAGTGGTAAACTTTCATTTAACTGAAAAATCAGTTTGCCTGATTACCACTTAGTGGTTTCACTATTCATCAAAAATTGAAGTTTTTTCAGAAAATTACCAAAAATTCACCCTAAGCTATATTTTATATTCAGAATTCAAAAATTAAGTCTATTTTAAAAAATTCAAATCATATAAGTCACATTAATTAAGTTAATAATTAATTCCCGCTTCCAGAGCAAAAAGCGTGTTTTTACAAAACAAAAAGTATCAAAAGATTGACACCAGTTTAAGTCTAATTTCAAAGTAAAATTGATTCCAATGACCAAAATTGGATGAAATGGTAAAAATATATTCTAATTTCATTTCAAAACCAATTAAAAACATAATCTAATCATATAAATAAATTAGGTTAAAAAGCAGTTTTGATGTAAAATGCTGTATTTTTTACTATTTATTAAAAAAATGAACATTGTCAGAAAAATACCAAAAATTCACACAAGGTAAATTTTGATGTCCCAATCATAAAGAATAAGTTTATTTTGACAAACATAGTTTATAAAATTGTCAAAATATAGATTCAAAAATGGTTTGCCATCAAAAGGCACTAAAACAATCTTTTATGAATATTAGTGTATTCCATGCATAAGATTGTATTTATTTTCATTTTAAGCATCTATAACACTATCTTAATCATTAATAGACATAGATAAAAATATCTATTATTCATTACTTATTTGGGATGTTACATCCTTCCCCCCTTTAGAAAATTGCGTCCCCACAATTTATTTACTTATCGAATAAATGGGGGTACTTATCCGTCATTGCATTTTCAGATTCCCATGTTGCCTCTTCAATCATGTGGTTTTTCCACAAAACCTTTACCTGCTTAATCACCTTATTCCGTGACACTTGCTCCCTGTGGTCAAGAATCTGGACCGGTTGTTCCTCATAAGATAGGTTCTCTTCCAGCTGAACTACCTCTGGACTCAAAACATGAGATGGATCTGGCATATACTTTCTCAACATCGAAACGTGAAAAACATTGTGTACCTTAGATAAACTCGGAGGTAAAGCCACTCGGTATGCAATTGATCCAACTCTCTCCAGAATTTCGTATGGTCCAACAATCCTTGGACTCAACTTTCCTCTCTTACCAAATCTCATCACGCTTTTCCAAGGATAAACCTTGAGAAAAACATGATCACCTACCTCGAAAGATAGATCCTTCCTCCGGTTATCCGCATAACTCTTCTGCCTGCTCTGAGCTGTTCTCATGTGTTTCTGAATCAGCTGAACTTTTTCTGCCATCTCTTCTACCAATTCTGGTCCCATAAACTTCTTTTCACCCACTTCATCCCAGAAAGCTGGAGTTCGACACCGCTTCCCATATAATGCCTGAAATGGCGCCATCTGTATACTAGAATGAAAACTGTTATTATATGAAAACTCAACCAAAGAATGATTTTGGTCCCAACTTCCCTGATAATCCATAGAACAAGCTCGTAGCATATCCTCCAATGTCTGAATTGTTCATTCTGACTGCCCATCTGATTGAGGATGAAAAGCTGTACTAAAATTTAATTCAGTACCCAACGACTTCTGAAGGCCTTTCCAAAAGTTAGAAGTAAACCTGGGATCACGATCCGATACAATGAAGATAGGAACTCAATGTAACCTGACTATCTCTTTAAGATACAAACGGGAAAGTTGATCAAGAGAGAAATTATCTCGTATAGCAAGGAAATGAGCAGATTTGGTCAAGCGATCAACAATAACCCAGATTGCATTATTACCTCGAGATGACTTCGGTAATCCAACAACAATGTCCATGGATATATTCTCCCATTTCCACTCTGGCACTAGTAAAGGCTGAAGCATCCCTTTCGGTAACTGCCTCTCTGCTTTAACCTGCTGACAAGTCAAACACTTCACAGTAAAATCAGCAATATCTCTTTTCATTCTATCCCACTAGTAATACTCCCACAGATCTCTATACATCTTAGTACTGCCCGGATGAACTGAAAACGGAGAACTATGAGCTTCACATAACAACTCTCTCTTCATCTGTGAATCACAAGGCACACACAATCTCTTCCCAAATCTCAAAACGCAATCATTATCAATGATGAATTCAGGAAACTTACCTTTCTGAACCAGCTCTACCTTTTTCTGCAACTCACTATCTTGCTTCTGTGCTTGCTTGATTCTATCTGATAGAGATGATCTCACTGATACCGGAAACAAAACAGAAGGAATCCCTGCACCAACAACTTCTATGGAAAAGTTCATCAAATCCTTAACCAAAGGATCACGTTCCAAACACAACATTGTTAATGAAGCATTAATTTATATAACAAACTCACTATTCCTGGAAGGTAGTGCCAAAACTGGAGCATTCACCAATCTTCTTTTCAATTCCTGAAAACAATCATCACATTCTTTTGTCCAGATAAACTTAACACCCTTCCATGTTAGCTTAGTCATTGGACTAGATAACCGTGAAAAATTTCTAACAAACCTTCGGTAATAGCCCGCCAAACCAAGGAAGCTATGAATCTCAGTTACATTTGTGGGTCTTGGCCATTCTTCCACAAATTTTGTTTTTGCAGGATCAACAGTTATTCCATCTTTAGAAACAATGTGACCAAGAAAGAAATTTGTTGCAACCAAAACTCACACTTTCTGAATTTCCCATACAGTTTCTTTTCTTTTAAGGTTTGCAAGATAACCCTTAAATGTTTTTCATGCTCCCCTTTACTTTTAGAAAACACCAATATATCATCAATGAAAACCACCACAAACTTATCCAAGAACTCCTGGAAAATTCTATTCATTAAGTCCATGAATACAGCAGGTGCATTGGTTAGCCCAAAAGGCATTACTAAAAATTCATAATGGCCATATCTCATACGGAACGCGGTCTTTGGAATATCTTCCTCCTTTACCTTCAGTTGATGGTACCCCGATCTCAAGTCAATCTTTGAAAAAAACTGAGCTCCCTGGAGCTGATAAAACAAATCATCGATATGAGGCAAAGGATATTTGTTCTTAACAGTGATATTATTCAAGGCTCTATTATCAATGAAAAGTCTCATAGAACCATCGTTCTTTTTAACAAATAAAACAGGAGCACCCCATGGTGATGTGCTAGGTCTAATGAAACCTTTCTCTAATAAATCTTGCAATTGCTCCTTCAACTCTAAAAGTTCAATTTGTGCCATTCGATAAGGGGGTTTTGAAATTGGCTTAGCATCAGGAACTAAGTCAACAGTAAACTCAACTTCCCGATCTGGTATTATTCCAGGCAACTCATCAGGAAAAACATCAGGATACTCATTTACCACTGGCACATCATTAATCTGAACAGTTCCTTTATTTTCAACGACTTGTGCAAGGTAACATTCATTTCCATCTTTTACAAGTTTCTCGGCCTCTTGATATGTTATCAAAAGTAAGGGTACATTCTTGTAAAAAAACTGAAAGTCTTTCTGAAAAGAAACTTCATTAGCTCTACAGTCAATCTTAGCATGGTAAATAGAGAGCCAATCCATACCCAGGATAACATCAAACTCTACTAGAGGTAGAACAATAAGGTTTGAAAGTAGGTTCTTTCCACAGATAAGGATAGGAAGATTCTTATAAATTCTTTTTGCCTCGACACTTCCCCCAGGTGTTTTTACCAAAAGTTCAGGAGTCATTTCTTGAGATGGTATTCCCATTTTACTAGAAAAGGTTTCAGATATGAAAGAATGTGTAGACCCCGAATCAAACAACACACAGGCATAATCTGAAAAAACAAACAAAGTACCTGATACAACATCATTTGATGGCCCAACATCTGCTGAAGTAGTTACAAAGGATTTCACCACCCCTTTCTGCTTGTAGTCTAACTGCTTCCCATCACTCAAGCACTTTGTCGGACACTCATTTGCATAGTGACCCATCTCATTGCACTTAAAAAATTTCACTAACTGTAAATCAAATTTTTTCTTACCTTCACCTTGATCCTTTTCAGTGCAATCACGAGCCTTATGTCCCATCTTACCACATCGGTAGCACTTCCCAGAATTCAGAAGACATTCCCCAGCATGCCTTTTGCCACATTTATCACAAACTGGAAACTTAGTTCTCTTACCATCAGACTTTTTTGAAGAATTCTTACCTTTCTCCTTCCACCTCGGTCTCTTCTTCTGCTGGTTGTTATAGAAAACTTGGTCATCGGCAAACTCCATTTCCACCGTCTCAGCACATCGAACAAGCTTTTCATAACTTTTAAACTCATGAGAAGCTAATGCCCTTCGATACTTTGGCTTTAATCCTGAGTACAAACGATTGATTTTACTATCAAGGTCCCGGATAAAATTTGGAGCATACCTTGCCAATCGAGTGAACCTTTCTTCATAGGAAGCCACTGAGTCTTCCTCTTGCCTCAATTCAAAGAATTTCTTTTCCATCCTAATTCGAACAGCCTTAGGAAAATACTTCTCAAGAAACATACCTTTGAATTCATCCCAGTCCAGAGCATCAATCTCATCGGCGTCCCTGATATTTTTAACCATAGACCACCACTGATCTACTTCACCCTCCAAACGGTAAATAGAAAGTCTAACCTTTTGATTGTCTGAACACCCCATGACATCAAAAATCTTCTCCAGTGATTTAATCCACCCTTCAGCTAGCACAGGGTCAGATGATCCTCTGAATGATGGTGGATGTTGCCTCATGAAATGTTCCACCACTGACATGTTCCTCTGCGGTTGTTCCGGCTGATCTCGTGTATGGATACCACTGCCATTTATCGCTTGAGTCAACTGCACCATTACTGCAACAAACTGTTCAGTTCCAATTCCGACCATTTCTGGATGCTGATTCGGAAGGTTATTTCCTTCTGTATGCCTTCCTAGCACTGCTTCCCTATTTCCTCTGCGGAAAACCATTCTGAACAAACATGTCTTAGATGAAGTAAGATAGTAATCTTTAAATGCTATATCATTTCGAAAAAAATATTTTTTGATAATCATTTAATAGAATTCTAACTCCTAAAGTTATCTAAACCGACCTTTGATACCAACTATAAGGCCCCATCCTTAAACCTTACTTAATCATGAGTTATTACAAGATTACACATTAAGGATCTTTTCGGGTTTAGAGTTTTAGAGAAATAAATCATTCAACTTGCATTACATTCCACATATAAACAAAGTGGTTACATAAAGATAGTATTCTTCATTCCCATCAATGGAAACACATTTAAAATAAAACATGGATTATTTATTGACACATCCTTGACTCTATCATCTTATCATGTACCTTTCCCTTGACCTCTGAAAAACATTTCAAAAACTTGGGATGAGCATAAAAACTCAGTATGGGTTATAAAAAACATGGAAAGGAAACATGAGTTCATATATACATAAGAATGAAATCATAATTTACCCATAAAACATAGGCACTTTAACATACCTCATAAAATCATGAATAAATCATAGAAATCATAAGACATAAAGGTAACTTGAGGCATTCATAACATTCTTACGTAGGGAGTAACCCTCTTGGTTACCTTTGGAATACCCATCACGGTATATTCTCTAAAATCTCTTCGGAGAAACCCTAACGTTTCACTCCTTTGCATTACCCAATGCATTGGAGAGCAATAACGGGCTCACTCGCCCTTAGTTTATCACGGAACCACCCGTCTTCATAATAATGCCCAAGAACCATAACATAATCATATCACATAAAACATGCATAAAGGAAACATAACATTTCTACATTTCAATTACGAGATATCAATAAAACACATTGATATAATAAAAACATTATGAAGACCATTTTCAATACCAAAGTAAAACATGGTATTTATTTTTCATTTAAAAAAAGGTATGGCTTGTAGAGGAAGCCGAAACTCAAATAACGGTCACGACGGCGGAGAAGTCGTTGTCGCCGCATACGTACGACAAAAACATTCCCTTTTGTCGTTTAGTAAACGCTTCGTATAAAAAATATTCCTTTTGAATAAACGTAAAAGTCAAAGGGGTTTATACACCGTATAAAAGAAAGTTGTGTATAAAATAAAATATGCCTCAATGAAAGGAGATTGAGACGAAGTCCCATACCTCGTATCCGACTTGACCCGACTGTTCTTTAATCTCCTGAATAATAAACTTGAGTTAATCTCTACTTGCATAAGAACCTTTTTCATGTTCATTATTCCTTTTATACCATGTTATGAACATCATGTAATCAGTTAAGTTAATAATGTTCATTTTGTCGGTATTTGGTTCTTAAGTCAAAAATAGACTTCTTACACTTACATGTTGTTAATTTGGTCAAAGGTTTATTATATCCAGAATGGTATTCATGATGTAGATATCATATATGTCATATATATCCAGTACTTACATGCATTTATAATATTACATAATCATTTAGATGTAAGAAATGAAATGCACTGTTCATGGAGACGGTAAGCCGTACGTACGCATGAATGCTACTTTCATTTCTATTTCGTATTTTATAGAATGAAATCATAATTATATAAAGGTATATTATAATTCCAGTATAATATCATATATAATATCATAGTTCCATCCTTTATATGTCCCATATATGGTATTTAACGAATCAAATCACTTTGAGGGGGCGGTAGTCCACACTTCCTAAAATGAAGATATCGTGTTTACCCATAATGGAAACCATAAAGGTATGCCCAAAATGAAAAAAACAGAAGCTTAAGGAAAACATAAACATATTATATATCATATATGAAAATATTGACATCATAATGGCCACCTTTGAAGGTGTTAAATGAGTGTTGAACAATCATCGTTTCGGGAGGCAGAATTTCGCCATCCACAGAAACCGTATGTTCTTTAACCATTGGATGTAGTTGTGTGAGAGTGTAGCTCAAATAAATATTATAAAAACGTCCTTGTATTTTGAAGATACTGGTGTTGTTACAAAATAATTAAATAAAAAGAGTTTAGGGGGTTGGAGAAGCAAAATAAAACAAATGAACATGAGAGAATGAATTACATTTAAAAGTGTAACTCCTTTTGATTTGAGCCTAAAGGCTTCCTTTGAAAGGATTATTCCCAAAGGGAATCCTCTAGGATGAGGAGAGGGATGTGGAGAAAGTAAATGGGTAGGGGTTGGCTGAGCCAAAGGCTTGAGTAGTGTGTGAAATGAGGTAGAGGTGGGGGCCTTTTATAAGAGGAGAGGAGGGGCACTTTTGGAAAGTAAAGAAATATTACTTTATTTGAAAACGTGTTTCGGTTTTAAAAGGTCCAACATTAATATAATTCGTGGATAAGGTGATAAGGGTTCTAAATCCACTCATCCAATTGGTTTTGGCCATGTGTAGTTCATAGAGTTTACATTATCTTTCCATTTTATTTAAATCGTCAAATAATGATGTCATCGCTGCATCATGATTATGTCATAAATAATTTAACTTATTTAATGTCTAAAAATCATAAAAAAAAATACAATGATGTAGGAAATCTTTTTACATTTCCAATGACTATTTATAATCAAATATCTGATCTTTATAACCCCATGTAAAAATTGTTTTCATAAAACATATTATGTTTGTGTCATTTTTACTTTAACATTTAATAAAAAGTTATTTATGTCATTTCCAAACCAAAGTGTCTCCACGGGGTCCCCAAGTTGCCCCATGGCTTGTCTTGGTCGGACATGACACAAACAATAAGGTTGGGACATGTTTCTAGGTCATTTCCTATTATTAAAGCATTATTTATACCTTAAACTACCCTAATTACCACTAATCGCGATTAAGAACTTAATAAGTTACTATTCACCAAAAAATTATTATAATCTCATTGAACCACATTTTAATTCTTAATGACAACCATGTATGTCGGATTTTCAAAACTCAATAAACATTAGTGGTAAACTTTCATTTAACTGAAAAATCAGTTTGCTTGATTACCACTTAGTGGTTTCACTATTCATCAAAAATTGAAGTTTTTCAGAAAATTACCAAAAATTCACCCTAAGCTATATTTGATATTCCGAATTCAAAAATGAAGTCTATTTTAAAAAATTCAAATCATATAAGTCACATTAATTAATTTAATAATTAATTCCCGCTGCCAGAGCAAAAAGCGTGTTTTTACAAAACAAAAAGTATCAAATGATTAACACCAGTTTAAGTCTAATTTCAAAGTGAAATTGATTCCAATGACCACCATTGGATGAAATGGTAAAAATATATTCTAATTTCACTTCAAAACCAATTAAAAACATAATCTAATCATATAAATAAATTAGGTTAAAAAGCAGTTTTGATGTAAAATGTTGTATTATTCACTATTTATTAAAAAAATGAACATTGTCAGAAAAATACCAAAACTTCACACAAGGTAAATTTTGATGTCCCAATCATAAATAATAAGTTTATTTTGACAAACATAGTTTATAAAATTGTCAAAATATAGATTCAAAAATGGTTTCCCATCAAAAGGCACTAAAACAATCTTTTATGAATATTAGTGTATTCCATGCATAAGATTGTATTTATTTTCATTTTAAGCCTCTATAACACTATCTTAATCATTAATAGACATAGATAAAAATATCTATTATTCATTACTTATTTGGGATGTTACAATATATGTTTTACCATTAAAATAACGTGATTTTATGTCTTTTTGATTTATTTTACTGAACATTAGTGGACCCTCCAAGAGAAATAAAACATTTTTTCTTTTTAAATGAATTTCATTGAATGTGTGACTCACCTCCACATAGAAATCCTATTATTTTAAGATGTTCAGAAATTGTCTATATAAAATATTTTTTTCCACTCCCATTTGGAAAAAACTATGTGCCAATACCATGGGCTGGTTTGTGGTATTGATTAGTTTAATGTGAGGTGACCCAAACCTAAATAAGAAAGAATTCCCTCCCCTTTCCTATATAAACCCACCCAAGCACTAACTTAATATTTACTCAAAGACTTTGGAGTTCATCTAGCCTCTGCCCACTTATCTCTAGAATCATCTCAGGGTCCCCAAAGCAATCATGAAGCCTCTCTCAAGCTTTTCCTTATCCTTTAGGATCACACTTCCTCATACTGGATTTCTTCCTTTCTAATTTTTGTCTAATTTTATTTAGGTTGTTATGCCTTTTTTTCATTTACAAATGTTGGGGTATTATTTCAAACCACCCACATACATCCCTATTTCTATTTAGGAAGATTTCATATCCCTTTATCTAACATTAATGCATCTGATTACACCCGTTACCATGTCAAATTCTATGAGGGATTCCTCTCTCCTATTTAACATCCAAGAAACTTTTTTGTATTATGCAACTAAATTCCATTATGTTTGTTGGGAATTTTACATATAATACCCCATTATAGTCCATTTAATGTACATATTATGACACACCCATTTCTCTCTCATCAACCATTTTGATGAATCCTTATGTCACTATGTTATGATGTTGAAATTGCATCGTGTTTTCCAATACAAGATCATTGTGCAATGAATACCGTACCCATGTACCTATCAAGGGTATTAACCATTATGCACATATACATATTGAATGGTAATTTCAAGTGTTTATTCCATATTAATTCCTCTTTTAATAACTTATGATGTTGATTGATTATATGTTATATGATCCATGTGGCATACTAATGCATGAAATGAAATGATTAAGAAAGGTGCACCCTGATAACACTGCAATGAATTGGGAAAAGTATAGTGTCATGATACATCATCTGATATTTGTGTTGACTCATGCTAATTCAAGTGTAACGAGGGTTTACTCATTCTTCATGTGCAATGAAGGTTTACTCATGCACTATGTGCAATGATCCTTGGCTCATGCTAAATCCATGATAAGTATTGTTGCCACATTTCCATGTTATGATTATCATGCTTTGTCATGCCATTATGTTCATTTTTTTCTTGTGCTCTATTTATATGCCTATTGTATAACATGTATTTTATTCCCCATGTTATTCCATGCTTATTTCCTTACTAGGCTTTATAACTCAACCTTTTCTTATGCATGTCCTCAGGTTATCCCATACAATGCTATGTACGAGGGAATGTAGTGGTCATGTAAATGAAGTATTCAATAAAGATGTTTTATTTCATGTTTTCAGTTGTTTTGTAATGATCCTAAAACCCAGATATGTTGTAGCTCTCGATCTTCTATGTTGTATCTAGTGATATTTATGTAATAAATCATGTTTTAGTGTTTACTAAAGTGGAAAATTGTCATATTTGGTATCAATGGATAAGTTTAGATATTTATGGGATTAGGATTAGAAAACCATAGTGAATCCTTACATACAAGACTAATTATAATAAAATAATCTCTACATTTAGGAAGGTATTGAATACTTGCATTATCAATCAAATACATCCATATTTGGATATGAGCTGGTAGAGGTAGCTTTGGAACAGATGTACCTTGGGGTGAAAAAACTGACAAAGAGTTTTGAGCTTATGCGAGGGTATCCTGGTACATGACCATGGTCCTTGTTGCACTCTTGGTCATGAGACTCTCAGGGGATATTCATTGATAATTTCAAAAGTGTAGTATGAACCATTATTAAGGGAATTAAAAAAATCCCCTGTGAATATATGTTGGATACCAGATATTGATGCATAAAGATTTATAAGTTAAGGAAATAAAATCTATTTATAAGCCTCTATTTTTCCTTGGATTACCATTTATGTGTTACCCCTATCATTTCCTTTTCTTCTAGGCAATGGTCGGTTATAGGATGAATCAGGCTAAAAACCAATGTGAAGATCAATGTGATGACTGTCCTAATGAGATGCCCAATCCAATTGGAGCAGGATTCGTGAACATTATCATGATACTCTATTAGTTAACTGAATAACTGAATGGAAACATGGGTCAAGAGTAAGGCTCACCCCCCCCCCAAGAAAGAAAAAGTCCTTATAGAATTCTTCATGAGAGAAAGGCCTCCTACTTTTAATGGATCATTTGACCCCTCAATTTCCTAAAAATGGATCAACATCATTTAAAATATCATCTCCATCCTTCAATCATCTGAACAAGATAAGGTTCTCCTAGATACTTATCGTATGGAGGGTGGTGTTGATCAATGGTAGAAATTGATCAAAAATAAGAAGCATGAGGAGGTGATTGAGGCATTGGAATGGAAGGATTTATAGAATATATTTTTTGATTAATATTTTCCATGCACCCTCCATCTTAAGATTGAAAGGGAATTCCTTAAAATCAAGAAAAACAGAAGAATCCATCAGAGCATATGAGGAAAACGTCAAAAGGATTGACCGATATGCCTACGACTATGTTGTTACCCCCCAAATGCAAGTTTGACGGTGTCTTTGGTGGGTAGAAACTTAGCCTACTGAAATCCCTGGCGATCTGCGACTTCAAAATCTATGAGGAACTTGTCCAATGTGACCTCATGGTTGAAATAGAGATTTGAAAACACTAGGGGTATCTTTTGGAAATGAAGTGTAAGGTGGAATTACATTTTGGTGGTCCGATGGATAAATCTAATGGTGATATGAAAATCCAGTACCCCACTTTATAAATGTGTGGAAATAAGCACCTCAAAAATTGTCTGAAGGGGACGAGGAAATGCTTTAGGTGTGGAAGAGAAGGCTTCCTGGCTTTTAACGATCGGCATGAAAAACATGCAGCTGCGATAGAGGAGAGGAATACCCCATTCTACTCTAAACGCTTTGTTCATTTCTTCAACTACAAAGAACCAAAGCACCTTGAAAATCAGATCCCAAAGTCAAGGATTTTCACAGGAAACCAACAACCTCCAAGGCAGTAAGAGAGAAATTTTATCATCATTACTACCGAAGTCAACCCCGAAACGATGTGGTGATAGGTACGCTAGTAATTCATCCATGAATAGTGATTATACCTTTTGATTCAGGTTCAATGCATTCTTTTATATCCCGAATGTTTTTTTTAATAATTCCAAAACAACTAAAAATCATGGAATTAAAGAGTCAGTGAAAATGGAAAACAGGGAAATCATTGAATCCCATGAATATAACTCCTCCCATATCGTAATCGATGGATAGAACTTCCTGGAAAACCTTATCCTACTCCTTCTGGTTTAATTTGATGAAATTGTTGGCATGGATTGGATTTCCCTATATATATCCAACATAAATTGTCATACGAGGTAAATCACTCTCCACATGGAGAATCGACCCCCCGATTCAGTACAAGTGGAAGGAGGAAGATGAATCTTCAATAGCACAATCGTCACAAGCATGTATATTATTGCCTAATGAGCATGCATATCTTGCATAGATTATAATGTCCAAGGAAGCAATAATCCTTGAAGACATGCTTATTGTGAGGGAATTTGTTAAGTGTTTTCTGAGGAATTGTCTGGTCTTCATCTTATAAGAGACGTTGATTTCTCAATTGTCCTTATACCTAGGTCATTTCCATTATCCAAGAATCCTTATAGAATGGATGTTGTAGAGATTGAGGAGAAAAACAACCAACTATTGGATGATCGAGATAATGTATTTATACGCCCAAGTGCTTCACCATGGGGTGCACCAGTCCTCTTCATCAAGAGGAAGGATGTGTAATTATGCTTTTTCATCAGTTGTCGCGAGCTTAACAAAATCATGAAAAAGAACAAGTAACCTCTGCCATGAATTGATGAATTCTTCGATCAGATGTGTGGTGAAAAATACTTCTCCAAGGTGTATTTTCGGTCACGATATTATCAACTAATGGTGAAGAGGGAAGATATCCCCAAGACTACAGTTTGTACATCATACATGCACTATGAATTCATAGTAATGCCTTTCAGACTCACTAATGCTCAAAAAATATTTATGGACTTGATGAATAGTGTATTTAGAGATTACCTTCAAAAATTTTATGTAGTATTTATAGATGATATTGTAATATACTCCAAAACCAAGGAGGATAATGAGGAGGATCTATGAACTGTAATAGAGACTTTGCGGAAGGAGAAGCTCTATGCAACGAACAACAAGTGCGAGTTCTGGTTGAAGGATATATCATTCTTGTGACATATAATCATAAGAAATAGGATATCTATGGTCCCTCCAAGATAGCTACAATTGAGGGGTGGCCGAGGTCAGTATCGGTAACATATATCCATAACTTCTTGGGGTTAGCTGGAAATCACTGACCATTTGTGATAACTTTCTCACAATTGTCCAGCCCACTTACCAAGATAACTCGGAAGGGGTTAATGTTTTCTTGGAGTAATGAATGCAAAGAAATATTCAAGGAGATGAAAAGGATGCGTATCACTGTGCTCATGCTCACATTACCCACCAGTGGAGAAAATTTTTTGGTACTTAGTTACACATCGAAGAAGGGACAAAGCTGTGTATTGATGCAAAATGACAAAGTCATTGCCTAGGCTTCAAGGCAATTGAAATTTCATGAGATGAATAATCCCACACATGAATGGAGTTGGATGTGGTGATATTCACCTTAAAAGTTTTGTTGAATTATCTATTTTTGGAAAATACTGAAATATATTTGGACAACGAAATCCTTAAATATATATTCACCCAGAAAGATTTGAACATGCGCCAACGAAGATAGTTATAACTGATCAGTGACTATGACTGCTCAATCAATTACCACCCAGGGAAAGAAAACAAGGTGGCATATGCTCTAAGAAGAAAGAATCCAGTGATTCTATCATTGATGATAATTGAGAAGGATGAAATATTTTTAGATTTGATGATGATGGACATGGGAATCATAAGAAGGAAACACCATCAATCCTTTCACAAATGATTTCTCATTCATCTCATTTAGAAAGAATAATGGATTCTCAAAAGGATGATTTAGGAATTGAGAAGAATGTGGAAGCTATCAGAAAAGTGAAATCCTTGGAGTTTAATTTTAATGAAGAAGGAATTGTGAGATTTGGGAAAAGAATATATGTTCCATCATGTCAAGAGATGAAGAAGGAACTTTTGGATGATGCAAATAGTTCAAATTTCTCTATTCTCCTAGGAAACACTAAAATGTATCGAGATCCCCAAGATCCTTATTGGATGGATAATATGAATAAGGAGATCGTTGAGTATACATCAATGCAATTGGTGTGTCATCATGTGAATGCAGAGAGGCCTAAGTGTAAGGGGATGATGAAACCATTTCCCATACCAGCATGGAAATGGGATAACATCACCATGGACTTTGTCACCGGACTTCAGATGTCATCCAAAGTTAACAATGCAATCTGGGTTGTTGTGGATGGTCTTATAATGTTTCTACACTTCATTGCAATTCAGGATGATTTCTCGTTGGATCAACTCACACAGATATATATCACGGAAGTGGTAAGGCAACATGTAGTACCACTATTTAATGTAGACGATCAAGATCCAAGACTCACCTCAATGTTTTGGAAGATTCTTCAATATTGTTTGGATACTGAACTGAACATTAGTACATCCTATTATCCTCAAACTGATGGCTAGTCTAAGCAAACCATTTAGACACTGGAAGTTATGCTAAGATAATACTCCATGGACTATAAAAGTGGATGGGATCAACATCTTCCTCTAGTTGAATTTTCCTATAATAATTCATTCCTCTAAAAAATATGAATGGAACCATATAAATCCTTGAATGGGAAGAGGTTAAGAAACACTGTCATGTTGGGATGTAGTCGGTGAGTGTATGCTTCTAGAACCAAAAATGATCGAAGAAAAGGTGGAGAAGGTGAAAACCATTCAGCAGCATATCAAGGAAGCCCAAAGTCGACAGAATCGTTATGATGATAACCGTCGACAAGACCTTCAGTTTAATGTTAGAGACAAGGTATTCATATGCATATCTCCATGAATAATGTCAAGAGGTTTTGATAGAAAGGGATGTTAATTCCTTGGTACACCATCCCCTTTGGGAATCATTATCATGTCGGGGTTGTGGCCTATTGACTAGAACTCCCATTTACCATGGCCCAAATACATGATGTGTTTCATGTATCCCTCTTAATGAACTACATACCAGACCCTTCACATGTACTATCCTCTGAGGTAGTACAATTATAGTATGATCATTCTTATGAGAAGCAACCAGTGAAGATCTTAGATCATAGGGAAAAGGTCCTATGAAATAATACAATGGAACTCGTGAAGGTGTAGTGGAGAAACCAATGTTTGATGATGTGACGTGGGAATCGAAGGAAGTGATGAAGTTGAGTTACCCTTATCTTTTTTAGTGTGGCAAAAGGAAATTTTGAAGGTGAAATTTCTTAAGGGTGGAAGATTGTAACGAACCAAACATTCATTAATGAAAATTCTTCTTGATCTAATTAAATGTCTTATTATAGAAAATGGTTATATAACATTTTCACTTCTTTTGTTTTATGTCTCTTGATTTTAACATATCGTTATGAATTGTGGTTGTTGCCAATATTTTCTTTGAATAGTGATCAATTGATTAGTATAAATATATGGATTTAAAGAATCAAATTTACTCAGACAAAGGAAGTGATGGCCTCATCCAGTAGGCATTACCCATATAAATCCCATTTGTCAGAGCTCAGAAAAGAGGTGGCGTCATTGGGATTCACTCTTGACCAAGCCCAAGATGAGCTTCAACATTTCAATCTCAAACTAAACCGACTACGAGATAAGTGGAAGTTGATAGAGATTATCACCCGAGCAATGTTATCTGAGAAACCTCAAGAGTTTGCCACCATCGCACACGTTACACATCAGTCTTATGTGGGTGTTAATAGGGGTTATGTTACAAGACCTTAGCACTATGATTTTGTGCATTATGTTTGTATATAATAGTTAATATACATTCATTTTATTATTTTTACTTTCTAAATAGTTTTTAAAGTGAAAATAGTATTTTTAGATAATATTCAACTAAGATATATATTTTTATGAATTAATGATTTTTTTAAATAAATAATATTTTAATAAAATATTAATTATATCAAATTTATTATTATTAAATATAAATGGTCGTATAATTTTATGAATGCAGTTGTATTTTTTGTTATGGTTTGAATGGTTTTTTTGTCAAAACACATGAATTTTCAAAAAAAATGTCAGCTTTCATATTAAAATTTAAAATTCAAATATTTAGGAAATTATTTATATCAAATTAATATTATTTTTTGAATTAGGATATCAATATTATATAATAGTGAATTTTTTATAATTTTCTGAGACAGTAAAATTTTTGGGTAAAAAATAAATACCGTTTAAATATATAATGTGTTTTATGACATAATAATCCCAATAATGATGTAATCAAATAAAATAAATGATATTTTCGGACTATATATGTTTTAAAATTAAAATAATGTGATTTTATGTGGGTTTTATTTATTTTACAAAACATTATTGGACCCTCCAAAAGTTATAGAACATTTTCAATTTTTAAATGAATTTCATTGAGAGTGTGACTCACCTCCGCATACACAATCCTATTATTTTAATACGTTAATCCATTGGCCATATAAAATATTGATTTTCACTCCCCTTAAAAAACCATGGTCAAAAATCATGAGCTGGTTTGTGGTATTGATTAGTTTAAAGTGTTGTGACCCAAACCTTAGTAATAAATAATTCCCCCTCCATTATTATATAAACCCACCCAAGCTCCCAATTACTCTTCACTCAAAGCCTTAAGAGTTCATCCATACTCTACCCTACTCTATCTAACATACTCCCTTGGTGCCCCAAGCTCCCATTAAGCCTCTATCAAGCCTCTCCTCATCCTATGGGATCACACTTCCATGTAAGGGATTTCTTCCATTCTCATTTTTTTCAATTTTCATTAAGTTGTTATGACCTTTTGTTTTCAATTAAAAATGACGGGGTATGATTTTGAACCTCCCCCATACTTCCCTTTTTATTTTTGGATGATGCTATACCCCTTTATCACACATTATTTCCCCCCATGAACACCCATTACCATGCCGAAATTCTGTGAAGGATTTCTCTCACCTCTATTACATCCAAGTAATTATTTTGTATTATACATCCAAATTCCATTACATTTGTTGGGACATGTGTCTATATAACCCCCATACTGTCCATTCCATGTAAATATGATGAGACACACATTTCTCTCTCATAAACCATTTTCTTGAATCCTCATGTCACGCCGTTGTGATGCTGAAATTGCACTGTGTTTTTCCAAGACAAGATCATTGTGTAGTGAATATCATAACCACGCCTCGATCAAGGGTATTCACCTTTATGAACATATACATATTGAATAGTACATTAATTTATTTATTCCACATTACTTAATTATGTAATAACTTCTAATGTTCATTTATTCCATGTTATACGATCGGTGTGGCAAACATATGCATGAAATGAAATGTTTAGGAACAGCATGCCCTCATAGGGCTCCAATGCATTTGGTAAAGTATATTATCATGATAGGTCTTGTGAAATGGGTGTTGACTCATGCTAATTCATGTTAAATGAGGATTTACTCGTGATTCATGTTCAATGAGGGTTTAATCATGCTCCATGTGCAATGATCCTTGGATCATTATAATTCCATGTTAAGTGATGCTGCCACACTTCCATGTTGTGATTATCGTGCTTTTTCTTGCCTTTATTTTCATGTTTTTATTGTGCCTCATTGATATGTATATTTTATAACATTTATTTTATTCTTGATGTTATTTAATGATTATTATCTTACTTTGATTTCTATCTCACCCTTTTCTTATGTATTTCCTCATGTTATCCCATGCAATGCTAAGTATGAGGGGATGTAGTGGTCATGTAAAATAATTTTTCGATAAAGATGTTGTATTTCATGTTTTAAGATGTTATGTAATTATTTTAAGCCACAAAGACTCTATAACTTTTGATCTTCGATGTGGTATCAAGTGATTTATATGTAATAAATCATGTTTTAAGGTTTAATAAAGATCATAATTGTCATATATTTCATTCTCTTAATACCATTCATATGATAAGAAAACAGAAACAATTTTCATGTGTATGTATGGTCTGCCGTCTCCATGAACTATGTATTCCAATATATAATATATATTTATATAATGAATATATAAGATATATACATCATATTTTACATTTTTATGTAATTAAATCATGATCTATGTAATATGATCAAGAATAGAAAGTCAAAACTCATGCAATAAATTCTGTGATTATTAACAAAAATGATGCATTAACATGGAATTGTTAATTAATATGTAATATAACATCATAAAAGAATAAAATATGATATAATAAATATTATTATGATTCTGATATAAGTTATTAATACTATCATATAGCAGCTTTTGACAAATACAGAGAGTTACAGACTTAAGGTAAGAGATTTCGTCTCAATTTTGATTCCATGAGACATATATTAATGTTATGAGCCATGTTCATTTTATATGGTGTATATTCTAAATTTTTTATTTTTTATCGTGAATCTAATTAATTTTATGAAATTATATTATATCATTAAATTGAATTATTGATATATCGATATTACTCATTTAATATGGTTATTTGATTAGGCATATTCTTTATTTTTGTTATTCAATATGATAAATAATTTTTTCGAGCAATGACGGGTAGAGCTCGGACATTACATAGCTCCTAGATACATCAACAGATTCTCATGAGATGAGTAATTTGGACAAATGGGTTTCGACCCTTTTAAAATGTCTAGTGAATGGTCTTTATGGTAATAGGTTTTCATGTGCCCGAGGCATAACATCCGTAAATAAAGAATTTCTCTCATTTAACTTTATTTATTCTTTATTCATCAGATTTTTCATCGAGATATCTATTAAAGTAGTTCATTATAATTTTATTGATTTATGGAATATGTTTTAGTTCCTTACATTCCATATTATTTGTTCTATATCTAGTTTTTTAAATGGAAATTGTTCTTAGATATTTACCTTTCCATATAGATTGATTATTTCTTTTGTTGTACTTACTATTTCTAAGAATTTGAGCTCACCCTTATTATTTTTCTCTCCCCTGGTTATGGAGAAGAGAGTGTTTATTAAGCATTCAAGTATGCAGTTTAGTTCAGTTATTATGTAGAATTTCTTATTTTTTTCAAATGTACCATGGGTAAAATGTATGTAATCCAGATTTACAAGGCATCTAATCTATATGGTCGTTCTGGATTTTAATCCTTTTAATAATGCTAATAAAATGTAACAATGCACCGGCTTCAGGTAATCTGGGGTCATGGTGTTAGAAGTTCAACAATAAAACCACTAATATTCATATTAAAAAAAATCAAATGTTACATGTTGAAATTTATATCGATATGAAACTATCCCATTTATGGATTCATGTCATAAAATGTCATAAATAATTAAATTAATCTATACATAATGGTAAGCCAAAAAATTAAACTTGTACATAATAAACCCAATGATACAACATCCTTCACAGATATAAAAAATAACTTGTCTCTACTAGAGACATATATACATCAACAACTAAAAAATTTAAAAAAAATTCAAAATTCATCATATTTGATATAAAACTCACTGGGCGACGATATGGAACAGAAACATTATGAAAATTGGTGTACAACTCTACTCACATGAACATGATCATAATCCAAAAATTTCTTTTATTTTTAACTCAATTAATCAATAATTTTATTCTTAATAAATTAAAATTAAAAAAAAACTTCAAAGAATAATCAATAATATGAAAACTTTATTGAGGATGATAATATTGGGGACCTTATTTTTCACTTTACAACAAACATGAATTCCCACTAATGTAACATAATTTATCAATGATGTGGTTGAATCGTTGTGGTGACATAGGAATATTATACATCAATATGGTTTTTTTAAATACTAATATATCTACCATACAACAATGAAACAATTCTAAAAACCTATATGTTTTTTGCTTTGGATATTACATACATAATTAACATATTTTATATCCTTCTTTTAGTAAATAACATTAATATTATTTTAAAATCATAAAATTATAGAAAAATAATATGTAATGATATGCTTAATGAAATCTGTAAATAATCATATAATAATTGGTGAACTATGATTCTTAACTGGGTTAAACATGAGATAATGTTATAAACACTAATAATTTAGAAAAACATAACCACATATGTAAGATAATGTAGTCCTATTGATATATATAACATAATAAAATCAATCTAAATAAAATATTTGATAAAACATAAAAATTTGTTGAATAATGTGTGCGAATAACATAATTCCAAGTAATATGAGAGTGGAAATATGAGATAATAACCATGTTCCATTAATACATATCATTAACATAATAATATAGAATATACATAACCAAAAATAATTATCCAATGTGTCATTGATCAACTCCAGGAAAAAAGTTTATATTAGAACTCTAACTCTTGTTTGGTCACCTAAATTGTGTCAAATCATCTTCAGAAGCATTATGGCATATCCAGGTATTTATAAAAATCACTCTTTCGACCACAACCACTTGAGATCCTTTATTTGGGTTCACTATTTCTCAATATGAAATCTACCATAAAAACACCATATGTAATTATGTCAATCTAATACTATCTAAATTATTATATTGATCACTACAATAAATAATCAACTGCTCCTAGATTAATGGTTTCATTTAGATTCCCAATTTTCGAATAGTATTCACCCATATGAAAACATCGTGTTAAATTCATTGGTGCTTTCTATTATCATAACATCATAAACCACTCCAACATCGATATACTGTATTCTATGACAAGTATTCATCTTATCCATTTAAATATATATAATAGCCTAAATTAATTAAACAAGATATTGTCAATGAAATAGTGAGGATTATACTTTACAAAATATATATAATTCTATTTAATCTTCATAGGATATCATCAATAATAAAATTAATCAATAAATATAACCCAAAAATTCCTTAGATTGTTTTTTAAATTAAAAAATTACACTGTCACTATGTGGATAACTCTATCATACATTATTCTATATGATAAATGGTAACCTAAATCATATTATTCCTTCTAAAAATATATTATTTGATCAATAAAAAAAAGTATAAAATTTATCCCTCAATATATGATTACATAACTCAATAATAATTATTTCAATTCCCTCTTGTTGTAATATTATTACCAATAAATGTATTTGTACACTGATGTACAATACATGACATAGTTTTCACATAAAAACAACAATATGTTTTGGAGGGAATTATTTATATTCCTAATGAAAAATAAAACTACATCAACATGTGAGACATGATTTCTCACACATTATGAGATATAGATTCCATATAAAATTATAATCTAGTTGGGTGATGCTGAGAACCTCAAACTTGAAGTAATCTTTGTATTTTATATAATAATGACCCATATATTGATAAAACTCTATAATGCATCACTGAGTGTATTATAGATTAATTTCATCCTTTGGAAATATCGATATAGTGTTTACCTATATATGTGAAGTTGTATTTTTATATGATCAGTATTTGTGTTTGATATTGAACATTATAATATGAATATTGTAATAGATATTTCATCATGAACTGACATCATAACCCATTATGTCACTTTTTGATAAACCAAATTATATTGTGGGCCCTAATTTCCCTTTCTTGGGATGGGTTCTCACATCAAATATCCCTAAAGTAGTTCTCAGAATATGATCTTTATATGATCTTGACATATTTATGAGATGTCTTCAGCTTATCAAAATAGACGTCAAGAGGGATTCTGAGGTTTTCCAACCTCCGTTCTTTGTGATTCAAAGACCATTTTGTAGATCTATATCAATTCATGGTATTGATCTAAATCATCATCAAATTTGTTACTTGGATTAAATTTTATAAATCACTTTGGTGATTGTTTATTGAAAAATTGGGTTAGGTGGTCTATTATTCAATTTTCACAGCGTTGAAAAAAAAATTTGTGTATGTGATTATAGAATTCATAAGGTTCGTCTAGAAATTGGAATTTATAAATTTAATTAATTAATGTGGAAAATTATTTAATAGAAGAGTTCTATATTGGATTCAATATGGAATTGTGGAATTTATGAACTTAATTAAGGAATTATTTATCAAAGTATTAAATTGTTGATTGGGATAATTGATTGAAGAAACAATTATTGCAGTATTGAATTATGTGATTGCGGATAATTAGTTATATGTATATTATCAAAATGTTGAATTTTTATTTATGTTTAATTTGTTGGTGAATTAATTATCTAATATTCCGTTTTTGAAATGATTAACTAACCGTTCCATTAATTAAGAGATGATTTGTGAATAATTAAATCCGCAAATTAATTAATGGGATAGATATGAATTATTAATTTTTAAATAGATAAAAGAAAATTGATGTGACTTATTAATTTCTGAATTAATTAATGGTACTGGATTAATTAATTAATGAATAAATTAATGGAATGTTTCAAATTCCATTGGGATAAAAATATTAATTTTGATGAATTTTGGTTGTTGTGATAATATTAAAACTTGAGATATTGTGATGAATGTGATTATGTGATATATTTTTATACAAGTGTACATTCTTTGAAAAATTTTGTGGGAAATGGCTTGCTACATCTGAACCCCATAGACAATTTTTTTGTCAAACATGTTTGGGACATTGGTTGATTCTTCTAATTCTCGTAGTGATAATGTTTTTGTTAAAAATTATTACGGCATGGACTATATATTCTGATGCCTATGGTGATTAATTGTTTGATAAACATGTGTGATACATGGTACAATGATTCCAAATTCCATTGTGAAGTTTTTGTGTAAAATGTGTGTGGTACATGGCCTACTAATTATGAAGCTTGTTTTAATAAACTATTTGATAAAATTGTTTGGGACAAGTTCTTATTCTTCCACATCCAATGGGGACCAAGGCATGAAAAATTGGACCCAAATTGTAGGCATTGGAATGTGATTCCAAAAAGCTATTTTTTAAATTCATTTGATGCAGATATTGAATTACCATTTTTAATTAATTTTTATTGGATAATGTGAAATGGTTCATACTCTAGCATCTTCTTATGTAAGTATTGAGGTTCTAGGTTCATTATGAACCTGAAATATTTTATTGTTAAATAATGTATAATTTATAATTTGAATAATTCTTAATTATGAATTTTACTTTTTCATTATATGAGTCCATACACTATTATTGAAGGGATATTGTTTTAGACACCATGTGTGGTGTCTTGATATGTTTTACTCAGACCCTACTTGTGACCCTTTATTAGTAAACGAATAGACTATGGGTTTTCTGGATAGAAATAGGGAAAAGGACTGGCATGATATGGATGATATGGGATGGATCATGGATACAGGAACGAAATGTGGTTCAAAACCCTCTTGAGAGTTGGAAATGTCTTAATATTGGGTTTTCATTTTGACAAATCGCACATACATTATCATGGAATATCTAAAGTTTAGATGGATAATGTATTTCCAGTATTGGCCATCTTGTGATACTAGTAATATTATTTTTATGATTTTATGTTATTCAGTTATTGATTACTTATTTTTATCTAATGATATACTCTCATAAAATAGGGTATAGTCTCCCTATGATTGTCCTTAGACCCAAGATACTATTAAGATGACTCATTAATGTGAGGAGGCATGTTTGAGTTCAGGTGGCATTCCGTCTAATGTCATCATTGTGTGGAACTAGGTAAGGGACATAACAAAGTGGTATCAATGGATTTTTGATATAATTAATTTTTTCATACTATTTTGCAAATGTATACATGAGATTATTTAGAGTCAGTACTTGGAAATGAGCTCATGAATGGGAGTTTAAAATCCATGTATGGTTGAAAACAATAGTACTCCAGGAGGTATTACTATTATTTATATGTGATGTTGCAGTTGGATATGTTTTCACCTTAGGTTACTTAATTTTTTTGGGATGCGATTATTATTTTAGATATTTATTAAAATTTTACGAGTTTTGAATCATTCCCAAGTAAGGAACATGATTCTAGTATTCATGATTCCTTATAGGAACATTGGATTAACGTGTGACGTGCATTATTTTAGGAAATCATGGGAAAATAGTTTACA
Source organism: Viscum album (assembly GCA_963277665.1). Lineage (NCBI taxonomy): Eukaryota > Viridiplantae > Streptophyta > Magnoliopsida > Santalales > Viscaceae > Viscum > Viscum album. Next base: position 735,571,514 of record OY728155.1, read on the forward strand.
TATAAGTTGTTAAGCATGAACTGTTTTTCATTCTTTTGAAATTGAATTAAAAATTATGACTAATAAGAAATTTAGATTTTTAAAATGATGGAAAATGTGAATAAATGGGTGTCTAGTGTAATTAGAATAATTTGAATGTGTTTATACTAGATAACAACGACCTAGGTGTTGGGTTGATACTATTAGTAATAGCACATCAGTTTAGTACACGTGGTGAGTTTTGTAGACATGTATTATTGTGACTTTTTGTGATTTTTCTCTTAGGTAAATTTGATAATGATTTCTTATGAGTCTTAAGACATATTTTTAACATTGTACGTATATTCCTCCCCAATATTGAATAATGAGAGGGAGACATGAGGATATGGTTGGAGATGCTCTAGCTGTAGTGGAACCTGACGTACTGATAGTACAAGTTGAGGAAGTAATTGAGAAGTTCTAATAGAAAATCACTATCTTCATGATACTCATGGAAAGAGAACTAGGATGAGTTTTAAAAAGTATACATGGGGACATATTTGTTGTGGTATCACCCCATCCAGATTTTTAATCAAGATGGAGGACCGGAGGGATCCTAGTACTGGATTTAGTCTATCCAAAAAAATACACGACCCCTTGGATTCCTATATATAGAATAGTGTCAAATTTGATTCCTATCTAGTATGTTTTTAGGTGAATTGATGGTGGGATATCCAAACTCAGGGCGGAATGTAGAGATATTTAATGGAATTACATTCATGCGATGTTCTTGGAGCATGTTCATCTAGACACAATGTGATAGGAGAGGGCATCTGATTTCATGAGGTTTATTCGGGTGAGTATATTTATGATAGACTGTGCTATAGGCCTTACATATTATTAGAACATTCATCCAATGTTGGTAGGTGTTGAGGATATATTATAGATTTATTTTCAAGATAAAATTGAATGTTAAATTATGTGCCATGTAAATATAATCAGGCCGGTGAAGATTCTTGAGGTGGTGAATCAGGCTCTGATATCTAACGGGAACCTGAACAAGGAATCCAGTGGTAGACATGTGGTTTCATCTAAAGCGTCATGGTGTTTGACTTCTAGAAGAAGGATTTGAATTTACTATTTTTCTCCAAGATCATTGGAATAAAGAGTAGTCGGGTAGAATGGTTGGTTACACAAGACCTTATATATATGGTTTTCCACTACTGTGGTATTTCATGAAACTTCTAGAAACATTGTCCCTGATCGACATTGGAGACCCAATGCTACATAAATATGGGACATCTACAAAATATCTAACGGAAAAAAATAGTATACATTTCTTGATGTTGGTGCTATTGAAAACAATATGGTGGGTTGAGAGAGTTTTTATTCTACCATATAGAATGGTACTGATAGAGCTTCAAGATCTCAATACTCAGATAGAGTATTTAGAGGAAAGGGTATTTATTTTATTATTTATATCTCCTTTTGGATCACCGATGCGGTTTATAATGAAGGATAAAATGGCTTTATTCTGGTCTATTGATTATCGTATGTTGAACCAGATTACTGTAAAGTACCAGTATCCTCTTCTGTGTATAATTGATCAATTTGACTAGATGAGGGTATATTCTTTGTTCTCTTAGATTTACTTGAGATTAGGGTATCGTTAACTGAGAATTTGTAATTCTAATATACCATGTACATCCTAAATAAGTAGGTATGTCCTTTATGTGTTCATGGTAATCCTCTCGGGGTTGACAAATGCACCCGCATTGATTATGACCAAGATTGACTGAATCATTTATTCATACCTAGATCCGTTTGTGGTAGCGTTTTTGATGAAATATTTGTGTACTCCAAGACTCATGACTATCATTACTAACACCTTGACATCATCCTGAGTACAAAAAAATATCATCAGTTATATGTCGGTCTATCCATGTGTAAATTTTGGATTAATCAGGTACACTTCCCAAGTCATATCATGTAAGAGAAAGGTGTGTCTATGGATGATGAGAATGATCATGCTATGGATTCTTGGCAGAGTCCCATGAACTTTTTATATTTACATATATTTATGGGGATATCCTGATAATATCATAGCTTCATCCAAGATATTTTCTAACAGGCATCACTTCTACTGGGATTGACCAAAAAGAGGATAATTTCTAAATGGATGAAATCATGTGAGAATAAATTCCAATATATGAAAAATCATTTAAAATTAGCAACCATATTGATCCTACCCCAGCTCGATGTGGAGTAAATAGTGTATTTTGATTCTTATGGATTCAAACTCAAAGCGTTGTTGATGTAAGGGGAATGAGTTGCATCATATTGGTATTGGTCGTTGAGGCCAAATGAACATAATAATCATACCCATGACCTCAAATTGGTTGCATTGGATTATGATTTAATGTGATTGTGACATTATCTATTGGGATAAATTTTATTGTGTATTCAAATCATAATATCCTAACGTACATCATTATATAGGAATACTTTAATAATCGGTCATAGAGATGAATTGAATATATAATGTTCATTGATTTGAAACTAGTATATATTCCTGGGAAATGAAATAGTGTGGATGATTCTTTGAGTAGGGAAAATTAGACTCATGAATAGAGTCTAGTGCTATGAATAAAATAATGACTCTACTTGAATAGATATTTTATGTGGTTTAAGGGAGTTAGGAGAATATTACCCTCATATAAGTTTCGATGGTGATTATACTTTTTAGTTAGGTAAAATCTAGAAAGTATGAGGATCAGGAGTGCTTGAACCTAAGATAAAGCCTTGAAGGTGTATTGTCATCTTCAGATTGGAGAATAAATGAGGATGGTATAATCTATGTATGGAATATATTTTGGTCCCTATGATAATTCATAAGGATTTGATGGGGGAATTCCAAGCCTCGATCTGGGAAGTACATCAAGATGTGACAAAAATTTATCATTCCCTACAATTATAGTTTTGGTGGCCTTGCATGAGAAAGAAGATTATAGGGGTTCTGACACAATTATACACCTTTTAGCAGGTGATGGAATTGCATCAATGACCTAGATGTTTACAACAGCTATTGGCCATTTCATAGTGGAATTGGGATGACGTGACTATAGAATTTTTTGTGGGACTTCATAGAATCCTTCCAAATAATGGTGTTATTTAAGAAATTTAGGACCATTCGATAAAGGTATAAAATTTATTTACCAAACTATAGACATTCTCAGTGGAGGAGTAGGGATAAGTGTAACTTCAAGAGATAGTCTATTCACATTGGGTTCCATAAAAAATAGTTTCAGACTATGATTCACGCTTCACATGGCACTTCTATAAGGGCTTACATAAGGCATTGGGAACATAAATCCAATTGAGTATGACATTCCAACCACAGATATATGGGAGTTGGAGAGTACTATGTAGGTTCTTTAGGATATTCTACAAGTGTGTGTCATTGACTTTAATGGGCCTTTTAATAAGAACCTACCACCAATGGTGTTCTCCTATACCGATAAATATGGGGAGTCTATTCAGATTACACAATATGATGCTATTTATTGTAGTCCATGGATATCACCACTATACTGGATAGGGTCTGATGAGTCATAGTTTTGGGACCAAGGTCCATGCATGAGATGTTTCAATAAGTTCAGATGAAATGGGAACAAAAGGATATGACTAAGAGTAGATAGAATTCAAATGATGATATATATTAATGACCCACGATGTTTATTGAGTGTGGTATTGTATTACATTAGGTTTATCCTAGATTGGATCACTGTAGGATATAGATATTGGGCATGTTCGAATCTAGGTTCATTGGATTGTTTGAGGTATGGGATAAATTGGGTAGGTTGCATACCAATTAGCTCTTCCAAAAAAAATACAATGTTATAGATGATGTTATCCATGTGTCACAACATCGACAGTATCACCCAAACCCTTATAATTTTATCGATGTAGATGATGTTCATCATGATATAGATACATATTGTCAAGAAAATTTGATATGTGTGTTAGATTACATTGAGAAAGTGTTGTGAGGAAATATCGTATAGATAGTTTGAATAAAATGGAAACATGATTGTGGTTAGGAGGACACATGGGAGAGAGAAAAAGATATGAGGGGACAATGTCCCAACAATTTTGACTCAAAATATTAGAGATGTTTGGGATTATAGTAAAAGGACGAGCTATTATAAGATAGGGAGATTAAAAAATCCCAACCTTTTATGCAGATGTATCAGGATTGTTAACAGAGAATCCCAGATGTATTACAAGGCTGCCCGACCTTTGTTTCTGGTGACTCGGAGCCTATTTGGTAGATATGAATGTCTGTGGGTTTTAGATCAAAATCTCATTCTACTTCATTACTTTTCTAAACATTCGTATTTCTATTAAGAGATTGTTCATTTTCAAAATGAGTTAGGTGAACTATTATTCCAATCCCATAGTCTTAATTTCAATTATGTATATTTGATTGTAAAATTTATAATGTTTTTTTAGAAATTGGAATTTCAAAATTAATTAATTAATGTGGTAAATTAATAAATTGCGAAATTTTGGATTTGATTGAATAATGGAATTATGGAATTTGGATAACTAATTGATAAATTAATTATCATGGAATTAAATTTTGAATTTATATTATTAAACAATGAATTAATTATTTGTTTGTTGAATTTTGGGATTTGGGATAATTAATAGTTGGGTTAATTGTCAGAATTTTAAATGATTAATTATGATTAATTAAATGTTTAATTAATTATTGGATGTGGAGATTTTGAAATGAATATTTAAATTATGTATTAATTAACAATTAAATGTAATTAATTATATTGTTGAATTACTCCATGATATAAATATGAATAATTAATTTTTTAATTTATTTGTGTAAATTTATTTGACTAATTAATTTTTCAAATAATTAATGGACTTGTAGTAATGAATTTATGAATTTATTAATGAAATATTTTGATTGTTAATTATGTTAAGAAGATTAATGTATATTAATGTTTCTTGTTGTGATAACATGAAAAAAAGGTGATATTGAGATGCAAGTTATGATGTGATATATTATCATACATGTGTAAATTGTTTGACAAACATGTAGAGAACATGGACGGATTCTTTCAAATCCCATAGTGAAATTTTGTTTTTCAATCATGTGTTGGAATATGTCTTCACCAACCAAGACCCATAGGGATAAATTGATTGTTAAACATGTGTCGGACATGGTCTATGGATTCTAAATCCTATAGTGACAAATTGGTTGATAAATTTGCGTGGGACATGGTCTACTGCTTTGAAAGCTTAAAGTGAAAATTATTTGTTAAACATGTCCTAGACTTGGTCTGCTGCATCTGAATCCCATAGTAATAAATTGTTTGATTAACATGTGTGGGATAGGGTCTGCTACTTCCAAAGACAAGGGGGGCCTATGAATAATGACCTAGACCCAAATTGGGGGCCTTGGAAGATGTTTCCAATGATACCAATTTTTAATTGAAATGAAATTTATAATTAAATCCCATTAGTTTAATAATTGTTAATAGTTGGTGTGAAATGGATCATGCTCTAGCATGGTCTAATGCAGTTATTTTTAGTGCGGGTTTCCTTTGGAGATCATGGGTTTATGTGGTTAAATAAATTATAATTTATAATGTTATAACTATTTACTTATGAGTTGTAATTATTTTTTATGAAACAGCATGAACATTTATTGATTGGATATTGTTTTATACATCATTCCTAGTGGCCTACTATGTTGTACTCAAACACTACTCAGGCTTCATGGTCGGTAAGCAGATAGAGTTCATTTTTTAATGATATTAAAAGGATAACTTCCCTACGTTATATGGATGATATGGTTAGAGAATGGATGGGGTAACTTAACATGGTTTGGGACCCACTTGTATGTTTCTAGTGTATTAATTTTGCGATTTCATCTTGACACTTAGTATGTACATTCACATAGCATATCTACTTTTTTGTTTTATATTGAAATTCAGGTTTTCAATATCTTTTGATATTAAATCTACTATTTTAATGGTATTATTTTACTATGTTTTTGTTTTCTTATTTTATTCTAATGTATTAAACTAATAGAATATGTTATAGTATCCTTGTGGTTCATATTACACCCTCAATATTATTTGGTAGCCTTAGATGTATGTGAAGGCATGCCTGTGGTGATGTGGTGGTCCGACTCAGGGAACTGGGGTATGGAATCCAGGAAGGGATGCTACAATCTCCCATTATAGTCCATGATCACACATCAAGAAAAACAATTTGCACTATTAGATACTTTATCATTCTCCACTTAAGTATTATAAATTGGTTCCCCCGTGAAATACATTGACTTGGTTTCTATCCATAAACACTATTAATGGTGTCAGTTCCATGAACATTCATTAGGATATCCCTTTTGGATCACTATTCATGATCTATTGGTCCCATAGAAGACTCACCGCATGATCGTGTTTGACCATCATGGACTCACCACCCATTCATGAGAGTAATTTTTATTTTTGAAATATATTTTTATTAGTTATACCTGGGTATCTCACAATATTAAATCACTATAAAATCTATATTTGGAAACTAATTTTATGGATCCTTGTTTTTGAGGTTCATTCATAAGAACCACTCTATGAGCTCTCTTATCGTTACACCATTCATAAACTCCCATCATGAACATGTTCATGACAAGAAAACCACTTCATGTAGAACAGAGTTAGTGACGAGGAAAAACGAATCACCATCACATTGCTCCACGCCAATACAGATGCATGTCGAACCACCAGATCCGGATCCTGACCCACAATCGATCGTACCATAAACTCTTACAATGGAGGCCCAAGGAATGTCGGGATCTCCAATTCTGGGCCCAACAACCCGCATAACATGGAAAAGGGTGCAACATGGCACATGTGATGGTGATGCGGAAGACCCAAAACCCGATGCCAGGAAAAGACAATATAAAACCTGCCTTTTAGAGAGGAACCCCTCAAAAATATTGAAAACAACAAATGAAGAAGAATGTCTGGAGGTACCAGAGGTGGCGGCGGGCGAGACCCAGCCCCTCCTATAGAAATGATTGCCTTATGTTGGAATAGTCCTGGGCTTGGCAACCCACGAAGGGTTCGCATGCTTCAACGCAACTGTGGTCAAAGTTGCCCCGATATGGTTTTCCTGTCTGATACCATACTGGAAAACAAGGACACCAATGGTATTTCTCTAAAGTGTGGCTTCCAAGGGTGCTTTCCGGTGCCTATACAAAGCCACTCGGGGGGGGGGGGGCCTCTGTCTCCTTTAGAAGGACAATGCTGATGTCACAATTTTTTCATTTTCCTCACACCATGTGGCATCGACTATTCAGATAGACTCCCACCCATCCTGGAATTTTGTGGGATTCTATGGCTGGCCGTCCCATAATGATAAGGTGAAGTCATGAGACCTTCATTGCAAGATTCAACATGATTTACCAGGGACTATCCTATTTGGAGGAGATTTCAATGAGATTATGTTTCATCAGGAAAAGAGGGGCAGAATCATCCGACCAGTAGCCTCGATGTCAATCTTTAAGGATGCGGTCTCTCGGGTGGACCTAGTCGATCTGGGGTACATAGGTAATCCTTTTACGTGGTTCCAGGGCAATACTGAAGGCAACCGTATTGCTCAGCAGCTTGATAGATTTCTGGGTTCCTCTGAGTGGATTAATTTTTTCAGCATGATTCATGTCGGCCACTTGGCCCTTAACTATTCTTACCATTTCCCAATTCTCAATGATTGTATGCGTGGCGAATGAAATAAACCACTAAGCATACCCTTCAGATTTGAGAGATTCTGGGCAAAAGATGGGGAATGCGAAGAGGTGATCTGATATTGCTGGAAGAGTACACACATGGATGTCTGTTCCAACCTCCAATAGGCCACCTCTGAGTTGAGGTCTTGGAGTTTTAAAAAAATTCACCACCATGACCAACACTGTGAGGTCCTTGAAAAGAGACTGAACACCCTCCTCAAACAACCATCATCCAATCGTAACCAATATTTGTTTGGATAAATACAAAGAGAGTTGAATACGACCTTTCTCATCAAGGAATGCTTCTGGGCTATGTGGGCGTGGGATAACCACATTAAATAAGGGGACACTAATACTCGGTTTTTTCATCAGAAAGCTTTACCAAGGGGTCGAAAAAACTTTATTACCTGCATTTTATATCCTTATGGAAGCAAATTTTTTGATTCCAATGGTATCCACAAGGAATTGATTCACTATTTTCAGAACATCTTCGCTGAAGGTACCCCTTCCATGTCCCCTGAGGTGGATGATTGTATCAGACCTGTGATCACTGAGGATATAAATAGGCATCTCACCAAAGATGTGACAGATGATGAGATACGCCTGTCCCTGAAACATCTTCATTCCACTAAGGCCCCGGGACCGGATGAGATCCACACACTATTCTTTAAACAATACTAGGACATTATTGGTCCCGACATCTGCAACATGATAAAAAATATCTGTACTGGGCAGACGAGCATTTCTGCCATCAATGAATATGTCCTTGTCCTCATACCCAAAATTAAGAACCCCTAGCAATCCCGGATTTTCAACCTATCAGCCTCTGCAATGTCTCCTACAAGATCTTCTCAAAGATCCTTGTCAATAGGTTGAGACCTTGGATACCTGATATTATCTTTGAAAATCAGAGTGCCTTCGTGGCCAAGAGACTGATTATAGATAATGCGATAGTGGCCCATGAAGTGTTTCATTCTTTGAAGTCACGCTCTACCGCAAAAAGAGGAACCATGGCCTAGAAATTGGATATGACCAAGGCCTATGATAGAGTGGAATGGAACTTCCTACTTGTTGTTATGCTAAAAATGGGTTTCTGTGCTAAATGGACATATTTGGTCATGGATTGAATCTCGACCATTTCATTCAAAATCAATGTTAATAGGGAGCTCACAAGAGGATTCACCCCATCCCGAGGCCTCCACCATGGAGACCCCCTTTCCCCTTTTCTATTCATTCTGGTGGCTGGTGTGATCTCTAATCTTGTTTTTAGGGTTTCATCCTCTAATTATATTCATGGGGAAATGGTCTATCAAAATATCCCACCATTGTCACATATTTTCATCACTGACGACTACCTCCTGTTTTCCAGAGCAACAATTAATGAATGCCGGGTGATCAGCCATGCAATCCAACAGTATGAGAGGGTGTCTGGCCAATTGATCAATCATGGAAAATCCTAGATCTCTTTCAGTACTGGGGAACCTATTACTAAGAGGGAGGTGTTTTGTGAATCATCTGGAATCCTTATGGTCGTGAAACATCAGAAGTACCTTGGGCTTCCCACAGTTATTGGTTGATCCAAAAAAAGAAATCTTCACATCTATTTTGGACAGGATTGTGAAGAAAACTGTAGGCTAGTCCCCTAAAGAAATTTCTAAAGATGGAAAAGAGACCCTCATCAAAGCAGTCATTAAATCCATCCCTAGCTAATTTATGTCCATGTTTAAGATCCCGTCCTTTATCGTCGACCAGACCCACACTCGCACTGCCAATTTCTGGTGGGAGATGAATGAGGGAAGGAACCGACCCCACTGGATGGCCTGGAAAAAACATTGCATTTCCAAATCAGAGGGAGGGATGGGATTCCGGAATCTTAACCTCTTCAATGATTCTATTTTTTCCATGAAAAGATGGAGCATACTCACCTGCCCATCATCTCTTTGTGCATGGGTTCTACAGGCTATGTACTTTCCCCACATGGACTTTCGTGCTTCCTCTGGAGAAGTATTTGGGGGGATAAAAACCACTTGGAAAAAGGACTAGGTTGGAGGATTGGGTATAGCTCTTTGGTCAACATCTGGACTGATCCCTGGCTTATTGACAAGGATGGATTGCAGGCTACTTCTACCGTCCAACTGGGTTTGGAAAACGCCACTGTCATCTCCCTCCTTTCCGACCAAGGACAAGGGTGGTGTCTGAAAAAAAAAATCGATGATTGGTTTAATGAAATGGATCAAAGCATCATCCTTAGAATTCCATGGGTCCCTGATGTAGGTCCCGACCATATCTTATAGATCAATTATTCCTTGGGTGAATACACTGTGTGATCCGGCTACAGACTGTCTCTTGGAAATCACTCAATCCGCCAGGTTGAGGGACCTTGGAACTTGGCGTGGAAGCTCAATGCCCCCCCTAAAATTCTCCAATTTTGGTGGAAGGTCTGCATGGTTAATCTCCCAACAATGAGCCTCCTCGTGCACTGACATATGGCTAGCTCTAATTTTTTCCCTTTCTGCCCGAACAATCCTGAAACTCCTTTTCACGCCATCATTCACTGCCCGGGAGCTGAGCAAATTTGGAACAAATGGAGCCTTACTTCTACTGCTTCAATGGCGTCGGCCTCTGCCCTTCCCGATCTACTAACACGGTGGTGCTCCACTCTCTCCTCGGCCTCTTCGGGTTAACATTACAACCTGGACTGGATTATTTGGGTCCGGAGAAATGACGCAGTTTTTCATCATGCTCACAAACCTCCCCCCCCCCCCCCCCCGATTTTTGGATTGATCAGGCCATCTCTTGGATTGAGGGCTGCAAAGACCACAATGGATATTTAATGCCAGGTGCCACCCTCTCCATTCCCCCTCATTGAACTCCCCCAGCAGAAGGGACCCTCAAGATTAATGTGGGCGCATCACTCCCAAAGGATGGGCTTGTCACACTAAGCCTCCCGGCCCGAAATCATCTTGGGAAAATCCTGGTGGCAAAACGTGAACCACATCAGGCCCGCTGGGAGCCTACTATTGTTGAGGCCATGGCCATCCTTTCTGGTATGATGCTCGTTGTGGACTGTGGATGGGTTGATATCATCATTGAATCTGACTTCCTCACCGTAATCAATGCTCTTAACAATAACGATGGCGGACTCCAGTATTTTGGCTTCATCACCAGGATAATTCGCTCTCTTCGCCAAGGCTTCTCTCGCTGTACCTTCTGCTTTACCAAAAGGGAAGGCAACAATGTGGCCCATCAGCAGGTGGCCTCAGGCCCCTCCGATGTCAACCAGCTCTGGCTGGACAATTTCCCTTCATGGCTCTCCATTTATACGTCTTCTAACATTCATCATTAATGTTATATATCCTTCTTTTCAAAAAAATTTATACACCATTAGTGGGTATACTTCTCATGGATTTCATTTTTATGTTATAAATAAACTATATAATCCAATGAGTAATTCATAGCATATAGGTCCCTTGACAAAGGTGTAATCGCATAAAAATATTTCACATATTTCATCATTACTAATGTACATAATGAAGACCCGTAGTTTTTCAACTTGGTTTAAGCCCCATCACCACTTTAAAGGGTAGAACAAATGTATAATCCCCACTCATCCTTCAGTTTTTAATATTTTCATATAAAATTTTATCCCACTAGGGAATACCCTATCTAAAATTCACCCAATCCCCAATAATTAACTCTATTTCAGTAAAGGATACCATATATTATCTATTTTTTATCAATTTGAGAATTAATCACATGGTTTTAGAGGTTTAGATTATCCTTTTTTAAATAATTGGATATGTAAGCAGAATTATCTTCAAGTAATAAATCGTAAAACATCACTATAGATCACAAATATTTATTAGAAGAATTAAAACTATATAGATTATTGGATCACATGGACCAAATATATATTAGTAAAAATATTTTGGATTTGATTAATATATTTATAGGATACAAAGGATACATCTTTGAGTTTAAACCCCAACATCACATAACATAAAATTTATTCTATGTGAAAAAATATGTTTTATACCCCATATTCACATTGTTGATATTACACCTTTATCATTTCTCAAACACCATTGGTCGAGGTACTCTACTTGGTTAACATTTTTGGGCCTCTTATATAGTTTTCTTACCAATTTGAGGTAGCTATCTCCTATGTGATAAGATATATACGTCCTAGTAATGAGTATAATGAGAATTTACCTCTATATTTATGTTGATTAGTTAATATATACCTTATAAGTTTTTGTTTTTATCAAAAGAAGATGACCAGAAAGGGGCACTGATCCATAACTGCCACAAAACAATTTATTTAATCCTTTCACATAATAGTTTACAATGTATGAAATTATACTTCTGGGAAGTGGTCCAACATATATGACCAGAAAAGAAACATCAATTATTCGTGTTTTTATGATAATAAATGGATCCATATAATTACTAGTCACATGATATTGAATGAAACAATGTGCCCAATTGTCATCAAAAAATATATAGGATATCTAATTCCCGTCATAGGTGTTTGTTAGAAACCCAACATAATAGCCAAATTCCAAAAATTAAATACCATATTCCTCATGAGATAATGAAATATTATTGAGTTCATAATTAGTTTTATATCCCATATCATAGATAATTATTAATTGAAAAATATAGAACCAATTTTACGCACTCATGTCCAAATTGAATTTTTTTTCTGTTAGATCGTTGAAAAAGGGTATACAAGTCCCACACTAGGATCTCTTTAGAATTTATGATTACATCATAAATATAAAACATATTCCTTGACTATGAAATAACCACACGAATAGTTGAGTAGATCTCATCCTACCTACATCACTCCCAATGCGCTTTCCAAATTACCATTTTTTAAAAAACCATTGTCTACCAACCATTGGAATGAATTTATATAATTGCATTCATGTAGAACCTTCATGAATCTGTAAGAATGTTGAAGTTTACATTATAAACAACTTTGAGAAGTGTGAGAGAAAATAATTCAACATAAATATTATCTTAAACAGATACCTTAATATTCAAAAACATCAACCCTCATAAAAAAATCAAACCTTAATTCCCTATTAATACATTCTCCTTGATTTTGAATGGATAGGGTTGTCTTTATCAAATCATATTACTCATAAATAACATGACTATGAATGAAATTATTTTGATACTCTTCTACTATATAAATAATTAATAATATTTAAATCATATAAATATTAAAATTATTATTTTAGAAATATGTCAATGAAAATAACGAGAAATCAATGTCATTCCCCAAACATAAAGTTTCATGGGAGAGCAATGGTTCCATAAGACAATTAATTTAAAATGATGAGTTTGAGTGGTCTTCTTTATCTAAAAAATTCCCTTCATACCAATCTATTTGTAATTACTATGACATGATATAAACATATTGATCTTGAGTTTCCTTAAATTCCAATTACACCAACTGTTTCACCACATGTTCTTTAATGAAATAAATTTTAAATTTTGTGTCCGTGGTCATCCAATGTAGAAATGTTTTAAGGAATTTATTAATAAAAATTATTTTTCAATATTTATTGAAATAATAAATTAAAATATTATCCCAATATCTTCAAGATATTTAACTATCCATTTAAACTTATTTAAATTATCAGTGGTTATAAAAAATTCTTCATCTCTTGTACTTATGGAGATACAATATCTCCTTTTCAAAAGACTAAGAGATAAATGAAGATACATGTTATAATATGGAACAATAATATGACAGTAAATCATCAACAAACCCTTTGTAGTCGATGTACATATCTCCCAAGTGGGTTTTCATTGATTTTTTTTGTAATAATAGTGAAAAAAATCCCTAGTTTCATTGATATACTGAAATATTATTCACATATACTTCATATACCTTCATATTTGAAGTCATTAATAATGTGAAAAATAATTTGTAGAAAATACAATAGCTTTTCATGTATTATAAATGTATAATAATATACCCATTATTTATTATAATGATTAATAACAAGTTTCATACCTTCATTAAATTTTTTTAAGATTATATTGCAATCCATAACTGTATCCATTACATAAGAATCATCCTATTGAAACTATTTTATGTCATCAGAATATATATCCTGGGATATAAGTTTCTCATAAAATAAATGAAAAATATTCAATACATGGAGAAAGGATAATTCATCATTTGCATATATCTCAAATTCGAGCCACAAGATTTTAGAAAAAAATTTTATTCTGATGTCGTACCATCCTCCAAAGATGGTGTTTCTAACCTACACTAGAACAATAATAGAATTTTATTTCTCCTTCATTAAGTATTTGTTCTGATAAATCACTCTTTTTTTAATCCTTGTTTCGTCATTTATTGGTCATACCTTGCGTACTAAACCCTTGGTTTCTTTTTTAATCGATAAATTAATCATTATATAGTTTTGTAATTCATTTAGTTAGTTTTCAAAAACCTATTATTAGATTTATTTTTCATTTTACAACATTGAATAAATTCCCCATGTTTGTTTTCAATTTTTTCATGATCATCATTCATAAAATAGACCCATAATTCATCATTTGTAACCTCATTAATGGATCTGCGATCCAATTTTGATAATATGAATTATTTATGAATTCATTCAATTTTTTTGAATTTGTTCTATTTAGTCATGAAAAAGACGGTTTTTAGTGATTTCAAATATAGTAGTTTTTTTATTTGTAATTATATTATATGTTAAATATTACTCATTATTTGATTTTCATATAAATATTATATATTCCCTAGAACTACCCAAGAGTCACATACATCATCATTAATTTCTTTGTCAATGCTTTTTAATATTTTCATGAAAATTAATTCACTAAGGTCGAAATCCAAATAATTCATTTTATTATATAAAAAATTTTAATCATTTTCAGACCATTGACATCTTATAATATCCAATATTATTGTTAAAAAAGTATTGTCTTTTTACTAGGAAGTATATTTATTTTAAATTCATTCACCAACATGATATTAAAACGTATAATTTCAATTGATTTGAGTATACAACTCCTTCTCCAAAATAGTAATAAGTATTTGTGTCTTATATTATATTTATTTTAGATTAAATATTCTCTTTCACTGTAATGTAGAATTAAAAATTAAAAATTATATATATATATATATATATATATATTGATGTTAGAAAAAATTCATTTCACTTATATTTTGTACAATTATTCTCAGTGAACGTTTTGAAAGCCTTTTTATATACATTTTAATTACTGGTCTCAGCATCTGTGTTTTGATAAATTGTTCTCATAACAAACACATAATATTGAATCCCATTATTTTCAAACTAGTTTTCCACTTAATTTTTTTTCAAATTCCATTCCACTATTATTGAAAATATTTTTTATTATTTGAATCAATAATTATTTAAATTCATTTATTATATCTGGTGACACATTTGAATACCCTTGTCATGTTAGTAATCACCCCATTACATGAAATCCTTTTAATTAAAAAAATTGATTTATAATAACTTTTGTGTCAATGTGATTTTAATTAATTACAACAAAAACATCCTAATGAAAAAGTTCTTTCAATATTGATTATTTTCCATCCCTTATCATATATTTCATTCAAACTAGCCTTCCCATATATAAAGAGTCACACATATGAGTATTAATACATGTGAGAATGGGGATATCATGTGTTGAATCATTTTTTCCATGATTTTAAAATGATTTTTGGAAGAGTTGGTCAGGTTACATTTTCCTCATCTAGTTTTTTGATCTTTTCTCAAAACAAGGAATTCTTGAACCCAATGTTTTTTGACCCTAATCATTACCAAATTGAACTGGTCATTTGTTTTAATATTTGATTCCTCTAATGAGATTATCATTTCTAATTATATTTTAGGTACATCATTTTTATAATACCTATAATCTAGTTATTTTCCTTAATTATAAATAAATCTCAAAAATATTTTCTATCTCACTTCTTATTTTATTCCCCCTTGACTACTGAATAATTTTTCATAATGATCGAAAAGGCTAATATAACTCTAATTCCATAATATCTCCCTCAATTTACCATGACCGAATTTTTTATGAGTTTTTTTCCATATTTTTTTAAAAAATATAGATACTTTCATCCACTATTATATGTGTACCAATGATAATTACATTTTAGCCCTAAAGGGACGTTAAAATCGTATTCCCACATTGATCGCCCTAAATGATATAATTATTAATCACAATAAAAATTAATAAAATACTACACACCAGTTTTGGGTGTTATATCAATCTAAAAAATATCTTTTCAAAAGCACAAAAAATATTTTTTACCAACATTCCATAAAAACACATAAATTATTCATTCAAATTTTCACCCTTCACTTCTTAAATACATAACTTTTGTGCTTTTAAAAAATATATATTTCATTGGGTTGTTTACTCATTTAATTTAGAATCATCCATGAATATAATCTCTATAAGATAATGCTCCAAAATTGATTTCCCTTTGTTTTTTATGTCCTTATACTTTGGGATATATTTCTGTTCAAAAGATAACACACTATAGAATTATATTTCACAATTGACCATGAACCTCATTAAATTATTACATGAGTGAGGATTTATTCCAAATCATCAAACATCCACCAACGTATAATGAATTATTCCTCATGCATATTAATTCCAATCACATAATATTTTACATTTTTTTATATTTCATAAATTAAATTTTCTTTCTTTCTAATTCTGAGCCTTAACCCAATATATCTCCCTGAGACTCCAAAATTAAAATATTTAGTTTAATCAAAATCTAAATCCAGTTATATATTTTATTCTGTTGTTATTGAATACAAATCCAATATTCCAGAATAACTACATTAAATTTCTTTATTTTTTCCTCCACACACCAATTTTGTCATGTGATTCACTACTGGAAAACTAACCTTTACCAACGGTTTGGAGAACTATAGCCAAGTAAGCCGTTGGGATAGGTCTATACCAACGGTTTTACAAAAACCGTAGGTATAGGTAATATGAAATCTATACCAACGGTAATGGAACCATTGGTATATAAATTCCAAAAATAAAACATCCGCTGTGATTTGATCCCAGGACCCCTCCTTTATCATTGAACGACTCAACCACTAACCTAACATGACTTTTGTTATCATAATTACATATATATATATATATATGTATTCTCATAAATATTTTAAATTTTGATTTATATAATGTTCTCGGTACGAAGGTCCGATAAAAAATGAAAGTACCTATACCAATGGTTTTAACAACCGTTTGTATAGGTACTTGGTTGTGATTTTAATTCTGTGGAGGGTGTTGAATTTGTGGGCCACTTTTCCCAACAGTTTGGCCAAACCGTTGGGATAGGTCTACCTTTCCCAACGTTTTGTCCAAACCGTTGGGAAAAGTGGTATATTTAGGGGCCTTTCCCAACGGTTTGGCCAAACCGTTGGGATAGGTCTACCTTTCCCAATGGTTTGGCCAAACCGTTGGGAAAAGTTGCCAATTTGGGGGCCTTTCCCAACGGTTTGACCAAACAGTTGGGAAAGGGGACCTATAACAACGGTTTTTGCAAACCGTTGGTATAGAAGCGTTGGGAAAGATCTAATTTCCAGTAGTGATTCCTCATGTTCTTAGAGTTAAATTCATCCTTCAATTTCATAATTTTTAGTATCACAATATTTTAATTTTATTTTATATATAACATCCTCCAATCCATCTCCACCAAAAAACCTAAATCCTCCATCTCTTCTATAAAGTATTCTTGATAAGATTCATCTTCTGGTTATTTTATTTATATTGAAGAACCTATTATATATTCCCTAATTTTCATTCGTATCTATTGATACTATCATTATAAGAACATCATTTTCACCATATTATTGATATAATGAAGTAAATATTCCCTATTTTTTAATCATTACCATAGATAAAGAAATAAAGATGAATATTTCTATTAGGTTTTCATTTTCCTCATATAACATCAGAGAAAAGAAATAAAATCACTTCATCAATAACTTCATCATATTGATAATATTTTATATAAAATTTATTAATTTGGTGATAAATAACACTTATAATTTCTCTATTTATATATATTCATTGTATAAATACCTCATTTAGTTCACAAAAAATATTAATATATATTTTTTAATTAGAAATAAAAATCAGAAAATTATGTCTCTATTTTAAAATAATTCTGTTAAAACATTGAGAGAGCCTTATTAGGATCAATTTAATTATATTTCCATTATTAATTATTTCTTTAATAAAATTCATATCTTCCAGTAGAATATTTTGTTCATCCAACAATGAATCAATATATTTTTTAGGGATCATCTACTAATCTCTTTATTCACTCCAGAATAATTTTTTATTTTTCTCATGAAATTTTGAATTACCTTCATCAATTTTCACATATTTTCCCCATAAAACATTTTCAGTTTTATGTAGAAGTACATTGGTAATGATATTATTGAAAAAAACAACCACGAATTAATTTATGCATTTATCATTTTATTTAATTCCTTGTTTCTTTGTTTTGATAAATCACCACATTAAATTTATTTCCTAAATACATTTTATATATTCCATGTATTCTTCCACATAAATAATTTATTACTCTTTCATCTTATACTTCTGTAATTTCAAAAATTAAATATTCAAAATATTGTTTCCATTAAAATTAACAAATGATTCCATTGTTATTATTTTGTGTGGGGACTATGCCTCCCTAAACCATTCATTGTCAATACATATTATTCCATATAAATTATCATACCATTATAGGGGGAGAAAAATGTAATTTAAAATATAAATATATTCCTAAAATTGGTTTTTCCTTTCTCTTTTAGTGGATTATTTCTTTTCCACAACTATAAAATAACATCATCTAATGTAGTAGTAAACAATGGTTTCCCTAATATAATAAGGGTCATTCTAATTAGATAGCCCACAATGTATGTATAGAAATTTGCCGACAAAAATAAGACCATAACGACCAATATATTTGATTATTTATTTAATATAATGGAAATAAAATATGAATGGAATCAATATCCATTTAAATATAATAAAATCATAATACATTCCTTCACTAACACTAAGGAACACACATATCCTCCAAAGTAATTTTTGAGAACTTCTCCTGCTTTTTTGTTACTTCTATTCACATATGTATAAACAGAACTCACTTTAGAATTATTATATCTAATTTTGTGGATCATTGATGAATTTATAGAGAGGTTTAACACATAATCGGTGTCAACAGAAATTGATGATGGCCACTATACTACGGTGAAGAATATGTCTCATGTGCCGTTCAGGATTCAAATTTATCTGCCTATTGTTGCACCAGATTACTGTGCTCTAGTTGATATCTTGGTACTATTTCCCTTCGATCATGGCCTTGATCTATTTATTTTCAAGCATTATATAACACCGGATCTTCCTGGAGCTTCCCCCAAGCTATGTCAGCTATATTTCTCTTTCTGGGATGTGCTATACAGATCGTCTCATCCCCCCCCCCCCTAACAAGATGGATTCCTCGATGTTCACCTAATTTATCTGATGGTGTTTATGGAAGGGTATTTATTTATAATTCAGTTCCCATTATTGTAATTTTAGGATATTTTTCCTTGACTCAGGTTGACCCTCGTGGCATTATTTAGAGTTCTCAATCCACCCCTTCCAGTCTTCAGGTGATTTTTGGATTCCTGAGGTCCTCGTGATCTGGTGAAGATTCCTCCTTTTGTTGGAACTCATTAAGTATAGTTCTATCTTTGGAATCCGATTTCATTCTTACTTGATATAAATCAAATAAATTATTTGGTCTCCAGAATTTCAATCTGTATCGGTGGTTGCTGGATGCTAAGATATGTAAGGAAAGTCCCTATACTGTGGTTTGGGTTAGTCTCCCCGGTCTCCTGCTACCATTCTAGAATGGTGATTTATTCAAGGACATTGGGGACTCCACCAGGGTTTTCCTTTTCGTGGATGGTTTCACCCATCATGGAGAGGATATACTAGTTTTCTGATTTGGTGTCGAGTTGTACATCTCCCTACGACTCCATGATAGTATCTCTATGAAGGTGCGGGGATCAGTGGCACAGAATTAGGACCTTATTTTCTCCGTTTATCCCAAGTACTTCTCCTATTGCTCTTTCCAGGTCCATTCTGTTCATGTTTGTTGGAATAGAAGGCATGGTAGTCGATGAAAAACCCCTTTTCGTTCTTCAAACGATATTATGCCTACTTTATCTAGTCTTGAGCGTGGCCTAACCTTGGTTTCCACCCCTTCTTTTATTGTGGTCCATCACATTCCTATTTTTTTGGTAGAAAATAAACTCATCCTTCCTTCTAAAACATAAGATGCCCCTCTATGTTGATATAAAGTGCCTTATGCACTGATTTCTCTCTTCCATCTGGCTCATGTGTTCTTTGAATACGTCATAAACCCCTGTCAACTCCTTTTAGGGAAGTGTCTGTTAAAAAAAGTCTATGGGGGCCACCCCATTTTATAGATCCCTATATGTTGCCTCCCTATTTTGAAGAGGTTCCCTCAAGTGCCTCTTATTAGTTGTAAGATGCATGTTCGGGGCCATTCCTTCCCACTTCGGTAGATGTATGTTCCCTATCTACTTCTAAATTATCCTTGTATGGAATTTCAGAGAACATATCCCTTTATAAGTTACACCCTCTAACTCATTCGCCTCCCATTTATAGTGAGAGGCATGAATATCAAAATGGATCCTTCAGTGGGTCTTCGTGCAACAAATAAACATGCATTGATTCATGGTATTTTCACTATTCGATGATAAGGTATATTAGGGAAAACATGTCCTCCCACCTTAGAGAGGCTGAAGATCCTAGGGCTAAATATTGACCAATTCTTGTGTAAATATTACCCTTGATCATCTGGAACCCCTATGGCCTTAAATCCTAGGTTAATACTAATTTCATTTCTTTGGAGAATAAGAAGAACAAAGTACACATGGTCAATGTCCTTGAACACAATCATAATTCTTCTAATATAAATGATTTATTTTGTACGGTCTAGCTATATGGCACCAAAAACATTTATCTGGTTAACAAGAATATATGGATATTTGAGAATAAATAGATTTTTGTTGATATAATACATTTGGGTGACCATTTCATCATAACATAGGTGACGAAGGGAGTGGAATGTATCATGGTGTCCTTAGATTATGGTGGATTTAAAACCCAATGCATCATATATTTATAGTAAGACCTTGGTGATTTTTATTCAGATGAACATTTTTGGATCATGGGTGGAGACTTTAATGTCATCTCTGATCCAGATGAGAATAGGGGTTGAGTTTTTTCCCTTTAGGGACAACATGGACTTCACTCATTTAATAGAGGATTGTTGGATCTCTAATTTTGTTTAATCTTTAGATCCCTTCACATGGTGAAATAATCAGAGTTTATGTATGTGGTTCTGGATTCAGAATGATATATTCCTATCCAACAACAATGTTATAACCATGTTCCCAAATTTCATGGTCAAGTACTTTGTTTGCCATATTTCTGATCATTCCTCACTACTGATTTCTTTTTCACATGGTAAGTTAATTCAATAGAGATTTAGGTGTTATCATCTATGGTCCCACGTCACGTTTTATAAATAGATTTTCAGTGATATGTGGGGTGATCTGACATAGGGGAATACATGATTTGCAGTCCATAATAAGCTATGGTGGATGAATCTTATATTGCAGGTGTTGGCCAAGAACCTCCCTCCTTTAGACCAGAAGATGGAGACCCTCAAATAGAGGATCAAAAGTTTGGAAACTAGTCTAGAGGATAATTGGAGTGACTAAATTTTTTGAAGATTTCTTGGAAAGGAATAGAACTTGGGCTGAGATGATCCTTAAACAAGAATGCCTGGCATGTGATTGGTCCCTAATATAATATATACATGTGGGAAATAAGATCATGAACTTGTTTCATGAATTAATGAATGAATGAAGGAATCACATTAAACCTAATATATTTCTTGAGGATGGTTTGTGTACAAATGATTGAGATATTGTGAGGATCATGGAGCACATGTAATTTAGGGGTCTCCTTCCAGGCACAAACCTGATGAAGCCCAAGGGATATTTATGTGTTAATGTTGTGATTTGAAAATTAGTGGCATCCATTGCCTCTAATAGGGTCAATGAAAGATTATAAATGATCCCTAAAGGGGAGGAAATTCACTTTTCTATACTGAATCTAAATTTGGAGACTAACCCCATCCCTGATGGATTTCAAAGTTCAGTCTACAAGGATTCATGGAATGTGGTTATGGGTGATATCACTACTACTATTCATGACTACTTCTAGGGTGGTTTCTTTACAAGGGTTGCATGTGCTACAACATTGCTTCTCATACCAAAGGGTATGGACTCCTCCTCCATCTCTCATTACAGACCAATGAGCATGTGTAATTTTACCTATACGATTCTAGAAAGTATCACTATCAAGTGGTTGTTCAAATTTCTCCCCCAATGGACTTCAATTGAACAACATGGGTTCATCAAGGGTTTGTTTATACAAGGGTATATAGGTATGGCACATGAAATTTTGGGGGACATCAACAGCAAGATTCATGGCTCTAGCTTGTATATAAATTTTGATATGAATAAGGATTACGATAAGATTGAATATGGTTTCTTCAATAAAAAGTTTACACCCATGGGGATCTCTCGTATGGACTTAGACCTCATATTTAGATGCTTCAGTTACACTTGGATTGATTTATACTTCATGGAAATTACACATGTATTATTTTATGAAACCATGGGGAAAAGACATAGAGACCCTATATCTCTACGAATATTCATCCTTGAGAAGGATACTCTTAGCCGACTCATTAATATAGCTATGTCTATTGGTGAATTAATCCCTTATTGTAGGAAATTCAACAACCCTCATATATCTTATTTTTTGTTTGTAGATGGCCCTATTATAATCATTAATGGTGGAAATGGATTTTTTTGTGGTATCATGAAGATCCTTTGGGATTATTCCATCTAGAGTGGGAAGGTAATTAATAATACCAAAAGTAATATCTTCATCTATAACATGTGTTAGTCTAGTAGGGTCTCTTATAATTATAGAAGACTGAATATGAAACATGGATCCTTACCCATGGAGAAGCTCAGAACACGTATCAATTCAGGGAGACTTCATCTTCCTAAAATTGATCACATTGTTGGAAAGATCACATGTCGGGTTCTTAACTGGAAGAAGTGCTACCTCTCTTTTAGGTGGATGATTCATTTGGTTAACGACATCCCTTTGTCCATTCCCATATAGGAATTGGCCTCTAATAATGTGACTAAAGGAGTCATCAAAAACTATCAACATGGTTGGGTATGTTTTGTTTTGGATAGTTTATCTAAAGGAAAAAAACATTGGGTCTCATGGGGAAGAATGTCATGGACTATCTATGAAAATGGGGTTAATTTGAGGAGTCACAACTCAATGATCCACTTCATGCATGCTAAGATTGTGAGGGATGTTATTGAAGGGAAACATATATGTGTGAAGTCTATAACCTATAAAAAAGCTAGAGATGAGGTGGAGGATGTTGGACATGCTTCCCCCAACTGGTCCAAGATCTACCTTCCCATCAACAATCTCAAATAGAACTCTCATTGGATTTTTTGAGAAGGTAATATTCTTTTATGACATCACTACTGGTTACGAACTATTTTGGATTTCTATATTGTACTACTCCATTGAACCCTTTTAAATAAGCAAGCCACTTTATTTGGTTCATCATTTTTGTCCCCGACATGGAGTAGAATGTTATTTTTCAGTTGATAATCATCAACTCGTTCCCTGAAAAGTGTGTGTTCATTTCTTCCTCCCTGAGAACATTCATTACCATGGATTACCATAAGCGATCGATCTTGCGGGACCCCCAAAACTACTAGAATGATGTAGTTTGGTGAAAAAGTATTCTTTCATAATAAAATTTTCTTACATATATAGTTTGAAACCATGCTGTAGCCATAGATGATAATATCGTTAAGGTGGGTATCAAAATCACATCTAAATGAAATTGTTGTTTTAACTAGTTGGTTGAGAGCGCGGGCCATCAGTTTTTTAATGGGATGTGGGACAATGATATCTGAACATTTTTGGGGATCCCACATTGTTATCATCTTACAATGATGGTGATGCTTCACTCATGGATAGATTGTTCCATGGGACAAATATTTTAGGAATCGAAAAGATGGCGAGGTGTTTTGTTTTTAGTGCTGTGTTTTGGAGTATGTGGTAGTCTAGAAACAAAGATAGGTTCGAAGGATCTATGCCCATAGTAAGTTAAATTATCATGTGCACACAGAACCTATTGGTGGAACTAGTTATGCTTATGAATAACTAGTATGAATCCCCTTTGTGGTTGCCTCTACAGGTTAGTATACCTCTTGGAAAATCATTCTACAATACACCAAGTGGGAAATGGGTCTCATGTCTCCCTCCAGACTCTGGTTGCAAACTCAATATGGGAGAGTCAAGAATTTTGGGTGACATGATAGGATGGGGAGTGGTAAATAACACACAATGAAGCTTTTGTTTCCTTAACAACATTTTATGGGAATGGAACCTCCCTTTAAGAAGATTCAAAAGAAATGGTCACTGGTTTATAGTAGTGAAATAAAAGGAATCTTGTTATCACTCAATCCAAGACAAATTATTTGATCTTATATTACTCTTTGAAAGGAAATGGATACCCACTGTGATCATTATCCTATAGTTTCATGAAATTTATAACCCTCCTCAACAACATTGTCATTATGATCCAATCATGGCGTGATGGGAGAAAAGTTACAAATCATCTTTCATCCATGATGATTCTAGTACATGACATACATTGTCTCCCTATGATTTATTTTATAACGCCATAGGGGGTTAATTTTATTAGTGTTTATTCCCTCAGTTTACATTAATTTTGGCCTCCCTAGGTCTTGTGTGTCCTTATTTCTTGTTGCTTGTTTCTTTTTTCTTGTTTATTGTATCTTGTTCCTTGTTTCATTGACCATTTCTTGAATAAAAATTTGATGTTGGAGTTGAAGAGAGGATAACTCCTATAACTCCCCATATTTAATTACATAATGATTTTTAGAATGACAAAAATCTACTAAAACTTGACTTTTCATTTTTATACACCCCATCAGTTCATTTACATTTGATATTTAATCTCTCCCTTACAGTTGAACCATAATTTTCCTTTTTCCAACACATTATAAGGGTCTTAAAATTTGAAAAAATTTCTGTAATTAATGTTTACTCTCCCTTTAGTGAATAATAAAATTTTGTTGAAATTCTATAATTTCCTATTGTTAATAAATATTCATAAGACAAGAAACTAATTCATTGTGTTTTGGTAAAGGGATTATTATTGAAAACTACTCATGAAAATGGAGATAGCATGAGAACATAGCATTATCATCTATATATATATATAGTCAGATTCAATTTTCTAAAATCCAATAATTAGAGTTGTTTTGTATTCTGTATTGGATAAATATTCTATTGAGAGAAATGAGAATCAAGAATGGTCAATTTTTGGGTTTATCTTTTTGGACATGTCGCACCAACAATACTAAGACCACCACAATGTTGTGGTGTCCTCATATATTACATTTTAAATACATTTATTAATCCTAAAATCCAATTCATTGAACACATTTATTAGATATAATATGACTCAGCTTCACTATTTGTCGTCCATAATTCCAAAGGTAAAAACATGATGTTTTATAGTGCATCTCTATTTTGCTGACTTTTTTATCATATTTTTCTATCCCAATATTTTTTACTAGGTCTAAACCCATTTAAAATTTGTGATTAATTATTTTTTATAGGAATTATCCTTAAAAACCATGTAGGTGGAGTAATTAAAAGCTCCACTTTATAACAACTTCATTAACTACACACACCTCAATCTATAATAAACACAAATATCACAATACAAAATCTACTTTTTTATATCCAACATTGCTTATGTAAATTCAAAATAGTGTAGTGAATTATATGTTGAGTTTTAGATATAAAAATCCCTAAACATCCAATTATTTTTCTATATATAACCAATGTTATCAAATGTATAAAATAATAAAAACCTAAAAATAAATAGTTTGTATTCTACATGACAATTATTTAACAAAAAACATGAAATAAATGATTTAGAATTAATATATTATCAATATGTATCATCTATAGAAAATATTCATCTATATGCCCCTCATTATTATTAATTATTCTACATGTAATGGATACAATTTATATAGTCATTTGATGTTGAGAAATTAATACTTTATCATAGGGTTATTCATGATATGAAATGTGAATCACATGTCCTGAAATTAATTAATGGAACAATGTAAGGGGAATTAATAAATCCAAAAATCTCAAGAAAGTAAACTAATGTAAAGAATAATATGATTTACAAAAATCATAATCAGACGAAAAAATATGATTTATGAGTTTCATATTTGTGATCTAATAAGCATACCACTTGTTTATTTCTTCAAAAATTAAATATATAACAATTTGGATAGTGATTTTATTCCCCTATAAAAATTAATTTAATAAATTCATGTGTAAACCCGTCATCAAAAAATATATTTTCATTTCTATAATGGATAATTAGTGTACCATTAACTATTTTTTCATTGCCATATTAGTTTTTGTTATTTCATTGGCTTTGTATTCCCTCTTTGAATTAAAATGTTTTAAATGACCATTGAAATCATTAATCATGGGTTCTCGTTAAATGTAGAATTAATTTTCATACACTTGACTTATAAAACATGAGATTGTGGGTAGTTAATTAGGATAAGCATTAATTTCATCCATTTCACTAGTTTGACTATTTGTATATATTTTCATTTCATATACATAATGGATTTATTATAAACACATGACTTATTTATATGTCTCATTGATAAAAATACCCCCATGATTATTCCAATGTTTTTTTATATATAGAATAGTTAATTTATTTTCACCATGTTTTTAATATTTTGAGATTCAATGTGACTCATATTCCTCTCCTTGAAAACAAGAGAATAATGGTGGTCACCAATTTCCATTTTCTCTGTGATATCACAATGAAGAGACACTTGATAACTGCCATAATCCAATACAGTAAGAAATATTTAGAGACATTTTACATCCCACCAAATAAATAATTTATTTTTTATTAAATTATAAATGGTAATACTACATTTTTACATTTCACATATTAGGGATTTTACTTCATAGATTTCAAAAAATTCATTATCCTTTTATTTTTTTCTCTAGGATTTATGTATCCATATTAGTGTGATGATTTCAAGTAATGTGTTTGACAGAGAATATGTTTATGAAATAATCCTTTTTATGTGATATATTATTTTATCATTCCAAGTATTCTTTTTGGAAGATAATAATTTGAATTTTTCTCCTTAAAAATGATAAACTGTTATAAAAAATATTTCATGCTCCATATATTGTAGAATAAAAAATATATTTTCATTATATTGAACCATTTATGAGAAATATGTGGGTTATTATACCCATGAAAATTGGGTCCATATTTTCTATTGAATAACACAACCCATTTTATTCCATCAATGAACGATATGTCTTTTCATCATGATTTTCATTATTATTCATATCTATAGTATTTTATGTATTAATTAGCACAATAATTTTCTCTATGTATCCCATTTAGTTAGGTTATTCATTTGTAAAATCATATCATAATCCATCACACTATTTATACAAATGACTCCTCCTAATTCAAATTATTGACTAAAACCAAAATATTTGGTGTGAAAATCAATGAAATGAAATCACAGAATGGAAACATATGTCAAATAAAATGAATATTTAGATATCCATAATAATTAATCTTTCATTTAATTATATGAAATTTTGATATCATCAAATACCTCTTTCGGTTCAAAATTCGATATTTTAGGTTCTTTTCATATATAAATAATATCATAATATTATAGAGTAAATAAAACCCACTCTAATTCTAAATGAGGTGAATTTATTGAAAAAACATCTATATTAAATCATTTAATAGGGATATAAAACATATCTCATAAGAAATCACACCATAGAACTTTTATGTTCAATTTTATTTTATATTAAACACATAATAAATTTTTTTTAAAATAATTCATCAAAATATCCCAAAAATATTCTTCTCACATGATACACATTTATGAATGTCATAACTAAATATAATTATTATGAAATCATGGATTGGAAAAATATCATACAGAAAATTGAGATTCTTAATGATTTAAACATTAAGGAAAATAATAAAAGATAATATGATAGAATATTATCAGATTTACTATATGAGAACAGAATCCTAGTGTATGAAGATAACATTAGATGATTATACCTCATATTACATAGAACATAAATCATCGATCATTGCATAATAATTTCATGAGTAATGTATGAAATGGCCATTTGGATTTTAGAAACCTGAGTTAATAATGATGTTTCCAGAAAACATAACGTATTCATAAAAAGATGGAAAATATTTAAGAAATTAAAATCATCTTTTATGAATGGATTCAAGGTAAAAGTGATCATCTATTATTGGAATGTTCCCATTAACTTTTTGGATTTACTCCCCAGTGCTTATCATTTAATCACATGATATATAAGGTTTTACCCAATATATTTTTATTATATAATGGACACATATTTCACATATTATATTTATTTCCTTAATTTTATTTTTGATTTTACTCCCATATCACATACATGTCCACTCCTGATATATAAATATTTATCCAAATCATTTGATGGGAATAAAATTTAAGTAAAACCTCTAACATAATATATATATATATATATATATATATTCCATGAAAACATAAAAAGATTTAAAATTACATAAAACGAAATAAACCCATGAAAAGAATTGGATATAGTGAAAAAAATCACAAGTCCAAAAATTTATCCTTCAAGAGAATGATGATGGATTATATAGAGAACTTCATTTTTAATATGTGATTTTTAGTATATTTCCTAAACAAATTACATTAATAACTTCCTAGGATCTCTTTATGTTTAGTATTTTTGAATCTATGTAAATAATACATGATGTAAAAAAGAAACATAAAAAGAAACTTAATTTAACACTCTCAAAACACTACATTATTAATACATTCTAGGATACCTCCCAACATATTATTTCTTAGGGATATACATAAATAGTAATTGGAGAGCCTAATAACCTATAAGGGATAAGCATATAAAATTTAATTTAATTTATCATTATGGATTAATCATGGGGCATAACACTATAACATAATAATAAATACAATAATAATAATACCTGATCATGATTACAAGTACATCAGTAATAACATGGAAATGTTTCTGTTATATAAATATATTACATTCTGATGAATTCAACTATAGTTCATCAATAATGTTTTATAAAATGTATTATTAGGTATATTAAAAATGATATAATAAGCATGTCATCAAAATAAATTATATTGTTTCCCAATGCATTGGGGATCTATTGGGGTACACCATTTTTGTTTCTAAATTAATATATGCCACATATATCATATGTGATAAAAGTATTTATCAACATTATAACCCATTTGCACATAATGTGTGTGTCATAAATTTATTTTCAAAGTCAATGATATATAGTTATATCTAGATTAATACCCTTGATGTAAAATATTTTTGTTCATTCAGAAAAATAACGTATATAATTTCAAAAGATAATTTTTTGTAGCATAACAGGTGTATGTGAAAATTATTAGAAGGGGTTAATGATAGAGAAGGGTAGTTTATAATTAATTTTTTTGTAAAGTATTTGTATTAATATATGTTAAAATAATTATTTAGAAATCAAAATGATTTTAAAAAATTAAAATTCCTAAATTGAAAAAAGGAGGGTGTGAACAAATTTCCTGGAGATTTTTCTTGAGAAATATTTGGAAGAGATTCTTAGAGCCTTATAAACACCATATAATGACAAAACAGATATATGTTGGAGTAACTTTGTTCTAAATGGATTTATATTAGATAAGAATGAGAGAATTGGTGGGTTTTTATAAAAAAATATAAAGATGTTTTCTGATGTCTAAACATTGTCCTTAAACACTTAGTTTTTATAAAATTTAGAACATTTTTATTACCATTTTTTCACAATTGAATTCTACGAGTTTTATTTTTATTTAATATATTACTTTTTTAGTAATGAAAATCCCTAAAATAATACCATTCATGATTTGGGAGTGAATTAATTTCCTAATAATATTTTTAAAAGAAAACAAACTGTTGGGTTATGGAACTTAAATTGTAGGTTTTTAAAATTACTTTTATCATTATCAAAATTATTAAATTAAATAAATTAGAAATATTTCAATTAAATAAAACTATATTTTTAACACCATTTTTATTTCATTATGATTTTATAATTTATCTCGTATATTTATGTCTTATTTAATATTTTACCAGAACATTCTAGTGTCTATAAAAATTATGATATATTCAATTTTGGATAATTATGATGATTTTATTTAAAAAATGAAATCCATTTTACCCATATGCATTTAAAATTTTAATAAATGTATTTTATTATAAAATAAATACTTACTTATGTAAAATTAATTTTTTTAATAACATAACATGTTCTCATACCAATATGAAAATTTTCAAGAACATTATAGAATTGTGTTATGGTTAATATTTAAATAATTTTTTATTAATAATTTCTTCAGGATAATAAATTGTATTTATAATTATTCAATTCATTGTAAAGGTTGATAATAATTGAAATAATAATTTTTTGGCAATAATAATTATGTTTTTCATTATATCAAAAAATTTATTTTTCAAATTCAGCATAAATTAAATTTTTTTACTAGATGAAATTAATAATCTGATTAATATAATGAAAATTACATTTCTAAATATAAAGTAAAACCATTATAACATATGGAATCGATACATAACACTAGTTTACATGGAATTCACCCCAAGGGTATGTTGTATAATGTGTGTAAATTAAAGGTGTGTTTCATCTAATGTAGTTTTTGTGGTAAACTATATTAAATTAAACATATTACATAGTATATTATGCTGGATTCTAACTATTCAAATAAATGATTGATATTGGTTAAGTGAAAAACCCATTTAGTAAACATCGCTCCAAATTATTGATAAATGGGCTTCAATAGGCATGATCATTCTAGTTAAATCCATTTTTTCCCTATTCAGTATCAATTATCCATCACTGTTTCCCAAAAAAATTTAATGGTTATAATACTCAATGTCTAGAAATATAAATTATCATAGTACCTAAACATAATAATTAAAAATATTCATATGTTATAATGGTCAAATCATAATACTCTTGTTTCCCATGAAACGATATATATATAATCCATAATTAAAAAATAATAATTATCTATAAATGTTCTAAACTTACCCAAATAATTTCAAACTTATTCCTAACACTTCTATGTATTTTTACTATTTTGGTAGTATTAATGATATTCATGCGATAATTTAAACCCATAGAGTTTAATTTAGTATTCACATCATTCATCTTTATTTATCCCCTTTTACTATTTATAGTAGTTATATTTAACATTATTTTAATATGTGTAAATAAATTTTATATTCCTTTCATTTATTCTATTTTAAAATATAATAAAATAATTATTGTGAGACATAAGATAATTTATTTCAAATGAAATTAATTTTTGGTTCATTACATTATTTAAACATATTCCATTTCTCTTTGAATATTTTAACTTCAACAAAAAAACTTGTTATTTATCATTCGTCCCTTCTTCTAGTTCCTATGTTGCATTATCTATATGTATATTTCTACAAAAAAAACTACCATGAGTTGGTTTTTCCAATTCCCCATAACATATTCCTTCATTGAAAAAATCTAAATTAGTTCTTCTTTAAATGATAGTTGATGCTACAATTCCACACTATTTATGTCATGTATCTATGATAAGTCTAGTTTATAAATTCTTAATTGGTACATGGTTAGATTGTTTCAATATTAGAATGATTTGTAGGTTTCTCTAATGTATAGTAAATTTGTCTAACATGATTAGAATATCATAGTGACAAATGTAATATAGACATAACTTCCCCTTCGTTTTTAATTTTAAGACTCCATTACATTGGGATATTTTTCAGAATAAAGGATTTAGAATATGATGTTCATTTTTCATCCTTCTACTTCCTGTGTTATTTTTTTTATCATTGATATACCTTTCTATGTTTTTTTCTCACATTATCTTCTATATTTTTTTCCATCAAAACTTATTATCCTACAAGCTTTCCTTCACCAACATCATCCCAACATGTCGTAGTTCTCTACCTCATTCCATAGATATCTTTACAGGGTTCCATTTGAATACTCGAGTGAAAACTATTGTTATAGTATAATTCAATAGGTAGAGGATATTGGTACAAAATCCAGTAAAATTTATATGATTTATCAATTTAGTTGTATTTTAATGTTTTCATAGTCGACATTATCTATCCATCAGTTTTTATGATAGTTTTTGATATGGATGTCTTCGGTAGACATAACCTTATGAAGGATACTCCATAACTCTAATGTAATTCATGCATCATAGCCTAAAAAAATGAAACTATTTCACTATTATATCGCACTACTTCTTGAAGGAAAACAATAGAAAGTAACATAGTGGTGTCGTTCTCCTGTATAGTGATGAAATTAGATAATGTTTATAATCTATTAATGATAACCTAAAATTAATTGATTTCCTAGGATGTATTATGATGTGTAATTAAAATGTTCATGGTAATGTTTTCCAACTTCATTATAGTTATGGATGGTTTTGTTTCATTCCAATTGGTATTCTTCACTTTTCCTTCACTTGTAGTTCTAAAAATATTATTATAATGTAATATAAAATATTTATTCTTCTTATCCTACCAAGACAGATCATATAGA
Source organism: Viscum album (assembly GCA_963277665.1). NCBI lineage: Eukaryota > Viridiplantae > Streptophyta > Magnoliopsida > Santalales > Viscaceae > Viscum > Viscum album. The sequence goes on from OY728155.1 coordinate 735,604,327, forward strand.
TCTCTATAAATTTAGGTTTCCCTATGATCTATAGATATCAAGGATATATGGGTATAATCCATTAACTCATTTAGTAATTATATAATTGATATGATGCATATATATATACCAACCCACAATAATTATTCATGAAGATCGTTGAACACATGAATTAATTATTTTTATATAGTATATATCTCCATTTATATGCCAGTATTATTTCATTGGGGGTTTCATGATCTACTCTTGTAGTGATAGTTGGAAGATAATTTAGGATCATATTGTTGATTTCCATAACCTTATGTAATCCATTCACATAATTAAAATTTCAATGAAATTCAGAACTCCATAAATCATCATCATTATAAAAATAGAAGACTCCTTTCTCCAAAATTCATTAGTAACATTTAATAACAGTATTGGGTGATAATTATTGAATAATAATATATTTATAATGGCCAAAAAATCTCTATGTCCCATGGGTTTTTTCTTTTTTATCAAAATATTATTAAGACATTGACGTTATATATATAAATTACATTGTTCCAAATTTATATAGTGTATTCATATCGTTAATTAATATTTAACTCCCATAATCTGAATATTTTTTTAAGATAATTTTAATCATTAGGATTCATCTTCATAGTTTAATTTTAAATCTCATAGTTACTTTTCATGAGTACACATTAATTTAATGTAATGTATGAATCCCTATAAATGAAATAACCTACCCTATAAGAGGGTAAATATAGAATAGGTGTATTAGACAAACTATTATACAGTCAATTAAAATTTTTACCGCACTCAATTATCATGATAAACAGAACTCACTGTTGAGTTATATAGTTTAGTTGATTAGAAATATATTAAAATATTTTCCAATAACTTACAAAATATACATGTAGGCTAAAGAAAATATGAATCCAAATTAGTATTATATGATGAGACTACTCCATAATGGTATTTATCTTTTCTATATATATGTAAAGTACTTTACTCATCCAAAAGTGATCCAAGAATTTTACTATTTTCAACTTGAACTCACAGTTACTAAACATATCAAAAACTAATCCTTCCTCGAGGCCTATATTGCGAAACATAATTGATCATCATACTTATCATGAATTCGAAAGCATATAACATTATTTTTTACAATGACCACTACAAATTTATGATTGTAGTGAATTGAGACTAAATTAATCTAATACATAAATATGGATTTAGAATTATTCAACAATTGTGATTATTAAAATAATCTTAATATCTATATATTATTTATAATTTATTATATTGAAAAAGTACTTAAACCGGACTCTTCTGATGATGGCACAATTAGAGGTCATCCATGGAAAATTATTATATTTATTAAAGTTGGTATAATAAATCATCAATACTTGGAAGTGTGTATTTAGTCATCACAATGATCTTATTAACTTTTCTATTATTAATGTATAGATGAATTGACCCATCCATCTTCATTAAAATGATTTTAAGTACTAACCCTGCAATTCAAAATCAATCAATTGTATCCCTTATCTATAATATCATCATGTTCATTAATTTATTCATATAACACAACATATTCAACTTTGTATGGGGCCTGCAATAGTGGATTAAAATTTGGAATGCGTCCAACTAGGAACTATTCATGTTTTACATGTGGTGGTGTAGATAATTATTTAGGAAATACATCAATATATTCCTAAAAAATTAAAATATCTCATATCTTTTTAAATTACCATTCTCCCCCCTTCATGTCTAAAATTTTTCATAATGAAAGAAAATATTAATGGTTCATGGAAATACTCATGATATAATATCTCAACATTGAAAAAAAATATGTTATCCCCTAAATACAATTTAAATTTAATAAAGGATATAGATAATATGGTTATTGTATTTTTTATGCAATATATCTATTATAGAATGAATAATTCCAACATTATAATGATGAGAATTATTTTATAGATATTAATCTCAAAACATATAATATTTTAAAATTTACATATCACTGATTTTGGAATAATTTATTAAAGAATTTTATCTGATAACTCATTCACTAGAACTTCTAGCTTCACGTTGATACTTATTTATATCATGAATCAAATAAATGAGTATGTATAACTATATTCAATCAGTGTACATTTTAATGTTGATTATAAGATGACTATACATGAATATATATTATTTAGGGCCTCAAATTTAACAAGATTGATTAAAAATGTGTGTAACATATCTCATAGCCTCTATTATAGTTGATGGAGTTTTCACACCATTACCTTATAATTTTGATATACGTTAAAATAATATCAATACTCAATCTCATGTTGAATTATATTATATTTATTTTTAAAACATCATACCATTTTCATTTTCATTAAGATGTTGAGGTTTTACATCTTTGAGATAGTTTTAATCTATATGGTCATAAATTTCAAACATTAAAATATTTGATCTTACATTCAGAAAATTTCTAGAATGCATTATCCAAAGCATGTAGGACATAGGTAGTTATTGTACATTCCTTTTTCATTCATGATAAATTTTAGTTAAAAATTTTCCAATATACTTCGTTTCATAACACTTATTCCATTATAATACATTGCATCTCTAGATTTATTTTCCACCATTTCAGTAAAATAAATTATGTAAACATATCATTGAATGGCATGGATTGCAACAAATTTTCATACACAATGTATTTTTTCACTAAGTAATAAATCAATATTCCAATAACAACAATTGAAAAATCCCAAATAATTTTTGTAAATGACATATAATAAATATATTATGACACCATATATATGAAATTTCACTTTTCATTTCATTCAATTTCATTTTCACATTCATTAAATGGGTATAAGTAAAATACTTGTTTAATAAAATATTTTTTTATGTATTCCCAGTACCTATATTGAACCTCATATTTTGGATTTGTTATCTTAAACAATTTCCACCACCAATAAGATTCTCCCTTAAAAAAATTTACTACCAACATAAATTATTTTGTTCATTATAATAGTCTTTTGAATAATTCTTCTTAATTTATTCAATCATTATTTTATGATAAGTGGATATAAGGTGCCATTAATAATAGGAGTTTTTTAATGAATAAAGGATCTAACTTCTATTTATTAATTCCTTAAAACTGATTCATGGTCAACATGGATTATGTTTTTATTAATGGTATAATTTTTCTACTTCATCAACATTATTATTTTTTCAACTATAAATTATATCATATTAAGAAGTTCATTGTTGTATTGTTTATAATTTTTATTACATACATGATTCCTTCTATCTCTTAAATCTTATCTAGATGATGAAAACATAAGTGATAAACATATTATTACTTTCACTCTATTTATTAAAAATCTATAAAAATACAAATATATTCTAATAACATTATATTATAAAGATATAAATCAATCTATAAAAAATAACATTATCTATTTATCCTTCATAATGGTTTTAAAAAATAATGTTATTATCAAATGTATATCAACCGGGATTGTGAAAATAGGCCAACAGTATGACCAACTACTACTTCCAATCGTGAAGATATGATTGTTACCCAATAATACTTTCCCTAGGTTATAACTAATACGTGCATTGGTGTTGGAACCACATATAATTATAGTATACAACCTCTGATTTCTCTATAGTGTAAGGAACATATCCATAAACAATTACATAATATTGATCATTTAATCAAGATTTCAATTTCATAAATTTAGATTATATTTAATGTTTATTGTTTTAGAGAATTAGGTCATAGAATTTACATAACAAACCCATATATTTAAAACTAAATTCTTTTACATTGTATCCATTTTTTCAATAAAATAATATAGTTAAAACGAAAAGGAAATATTTTCACACACAAAAAATCAAGACATTCAACATAATTACATTGTTTTTATTCAATATTAAACCCTATGAAAAAAAATTTAAAAACTCGATATGATCACCCAAAACAAAATAAGGGATATAAAAATAATCAAGAAACCTGGATCTATATTTTAATATAATGTGAACGTGACAATGATATTTCCATTAACAAAATAATAATTGTTCATAAATAATCATTTATTTAATAATGGAATAGTATTTAAGGACTAGTGTTTTTTATAAAACAAATTAAAAGATGGAATGAATGTGAAATCTTGACAATGAGGGTATCTTAGAAAAAATGATAACCCCTAAATAAAATTTTAAAAAAACATAAAATTTTAATCTAAATGGGCATAATAACTCCTGTGAAATGAAAGACCATTAAAATACTATTTGGAAATCTTATTATTTATAAGAAAACTCATTAGTCAGAATAGTAAATTTATATAGGTTCCTTGGGAAATCATGTTCATAGAACCCTATCAACATCCCTAACAAGAATAATTACAATAATAATAATCATTGTTCGTGACTTCCAACATAATTCTTCAAAAAAACCATCATTAACAGATTCACCGCATATCTTTATTGAGATCACCCATCATTATTGGCTCTATTAGGCACGCCTCACATCATAAAAATTCTCAATACTATGAAATTTATAGAGCCCATAAAATCATTAATTTCCATCATCAAACATTTAAAATTATCCTTTTAAATCCATAATTAAAACAATTTTAGTTATATATATATGCCATTTCATTAAAGACCAATTCTATAAACTAAAATGAACATAGTAATGTAACTAATGGATTTTCATTAAAATAAATATTAATTTAAATTAATAGAAAATTTACCAATTTTTTTCAACAATTGAAAAATTATTTTACATTGTTTACATTAAACTAATAATTTATTTTTTATAATTGAAAAGAAATTCAAAACATTTTATAAGTGGGTTATTCTTAAAATCCATTGTACAATGTAAAAAAAGAAACATAAGATGTTATTTTAATTTCTTTTATGGATATATAAATACATATATAATATATATTTTTTAATATGTGCTGGGAATAAATATATTTTGAAAATAAAATTTCAAAATGTTTTATTTGAGTTTTTAAATGTAAAGTATCCCAAACCTCGAGTCTTAACCATAATGTCTATTTTTTCCATCACATATTATAAAAATATATTACATATGTAATTATTTAGAAACCATTTTCATATTTATAGTTACTATTTTATCATGTAATACAAAATTACTTAATCAATTATTTTCACATCCTATATTTTGATGTTATTAATTTTTTTTTCCAATATGACTTTATTAAGTCGTGAAATATTTAACAATTTCATCATCTAAGAAAAAATAATAAATTAATAATAATAAATTTTACAAAAAATTCTTCTTTTGAAATAAAAAATGAAATATTATTACAAAAAATTGGCAACATTATAATTAATGAGATATTAGGTCATATGTACAGCTATGTAACATCTTCATTTTTAGGTATTTTGATAGAAAATGAACAGAATTATTTTATTGTTATAGATTTTTTATTATATCATTAATATCATATTATTTTTTATAGACACATATATATACAATAATTGTGATCACATCATAACAATTGAATCTCATTTATTCATAGATGGATTAATCAACATGTACGGATCTATGAAATTATATACAACCATAGGAGGTTGTGATGTATAAAAATTACATCAGAGTATGAGGTGGTTGTCCACTACACTCATGGATAATGGATTCATTTTATTTTATGTAGATGAATTATATTGATGTTTGATTTGAAATTGATATAAAAATGTACCAATATAAGTAAGATACTTGTGTTTTTTATGTTATAATTTTTATGAATACTTGATAGAGGTTGGAAAAAACATTCAGTTAAAAGCTATATCACCTTTTGAAAACAACCACCTTTACATTACACCGTAAACCTTATAAAATTTATATTATTTCAAAATTAGGAACTCTGATGCTTTATTAGGGTTACCTGGAAGGGATTTAGGTATAAATTTTCTACTCTATATTTCTACACTAGTGTCAGGGATAAAGGGGAGAAGGTGAAATTTTATAAGCGAGGGAAGGGGCATCATTTTAATTTTTTAATGAACTTAATTAATATATATTTAACTTCTAGTAAATGTGGATAAAAATTGGTATAATTTCAATCTATGATGAGTTTTGGTTTCAATTACCTCATATAAAAATAATTTTACAAAAATATAACATGTTTTACTCTTATATCATTGTTTTAACATCATGTTAACCATTTTGATGATTACATTGATGAAAACAAAATTTACCATTTTGTGGAAAAGAAGATGATCTAAAGTTAATGGTGACCCATAAATGGATTATGGATGACATTATAACTCACATTCCATTCAACTTCCGAATTATTGTATTTTATGAATTTTATATCAATTAATAAAATATTATTAAATATGAAATATCATTAATGACATTTTTATAAATATTCAATTAATTTGAATTTACTTTTTTTTGATAAAAAATATTATATATAAAAAACAACCACACATACCAAAAATTTTATATCATTCAATAAAATATATATGATACTATATCACAACTGTAAAATATTAATTTTTGATTTACTAAAATAATTTGATTTATTTTTATACCACTCACACAAGCACTTCTCTATCATTATATAAGAACATAATATTTTTATTTCATCAAATAAAATTATAAATAAATGAGAATTGAAGACAAATATTAATACAATTTTTTTTTAAATATTATGTACTTTTATCCTTTTCAAAAAATAATAAAAATATTAAAACCAAGATTGTGACATTTTTACTCTATAATTTACTTAAATTATAATATTGGTCAAAATCATTAATAATTAAAAAAGGTTAAATTTACACATTTATGGGCAAAATTAACAAGATAGACACCTAAAATAATATTTAGGTTTCATTTTTTTGAATTCATAGCATTATTATATCAGTTTTAACCATAGTTAACACAATTTTCATTTACCGTGTTATCAAAATTTAATATTGATATTATTTAAAAAAACATAATTTGGATATATAAAAATTTATAAATTATTATAATTCAAAATATGAATCCATTTTAATTAATTGAATATAATTAATTTTAAATTTTATAAATTGAAATTAAACATTAAAATTGCGATATAGAGGGATTTTTGAGAAAAATAAATTTTTAGTATATAAATGATTTTATATTAAAATAAAGTATAATATTTTTTCCAATAAATTTTTTCTCATTTCTTAAACATAATTAAAAAAATATATATTAAAAAAAACTATAAAATATAACCGGAAATTTTATGAAATTTTTAAAAAAATGACATTTTTCAATAAAAATCAGTATTTTTCAAAATTTATTTAAAAACAATATATTCAAAATAATATCCAAAATTCATCCTATGATAATTTTATAAAGGTTAATGTAAAAATAATATCTATGATGAAAAATATAATTTTGAAATTTTCATAATATTAATTAAAATATTCAATCACAATAAAAAATAAAAATCAATTTTTTGAAACCCTTTTTTAAAATCATAAAATGGAATTACTGTAATATTTACATATTATTTTAAAATAATTGATCAATACATTTTTATGGAGTCTTTAAATAATATAATTGGTCATTAATATTATCCTTACAGACTAATATAATGTATTATTTATAATTATGACATTTAACATAAATTCATTTAGTGTATTTTAGGATTGGAGTTTCATTTCTATACATTATCAATCATAGTTTTCTTGTAAAATACCATGATATTAAATTATTCCCCTATTAATTAATTTCAACCTTATAATTTTATTTTGATATTAGAAATCATGGTCATAACATTTTATAATATATATGATGAAATATAACATTGTAAAAAGGGTCGATAAAACAATATCTAAAATAGAGGATAAGGGAAATATAAAGCTCATCTAGAATATCACATAAAATTTTTTCCAAATAAAAGAACATTAGTGGTATGTTGAATTTTTTAAATGGAAGAGAATATAATTTCAAAATAATGATTCAGAGTGATAGATAACATTGATCAAAAGAAAGTGATTAATCGAGAGAATGTAAATGAATAAAAACACATAATTCAATCAAGTGTGATAATGACAATTAGATCATCAAAAATGAATGAATTAGGATAAAATTAATGTTTCATGATCAATTATCTATAGTTACAAAATTACAATATGATCTAGAATATGAACATAGGTATATATACTGAATGTGAATGTATACTTTCTTCAATTAATAAATTTTTACCATAATCTCATATTTTAATCAAAATCATGGGTATTAATTATAAATATTCCTGTATAAAACACTAAAATAAATAAAAATTTGATTAAATAATCCACATAAGGATAACAAGATATTCCTTGAATATTTTGATATTAACCAAAACTGAAATGGCCATCTATAGCTATAATAGTATTAAAAATTTATAAACATTCATGTGAAAAAACAATACATTCATCTTTAAATCCTCGGAAATAACACCCAATGTTCATCATATATCATTTACTAAATATACCACATTAAAATAAGTCTGAATATTTAAAATCTAATTAGAAAGAAACATAATTTTGAGTGATTTGATCACATATTCTTTTGAGATTAATTTCATATTTATCCATAGTAAATATTATTAACATATAGTTTTATATAACAAATATATATATATATATTACATTATCATATTATCTCCAAAATATGCTAATAATTTCCATAAATATGGTTAGTCAACATAAAGAGACATTAAAATTATATATCCTTCCAATATGTAATTAAATATTCATTACAAAAATAAAATTCAATCTTGTATATTATATTCAACTTAAATTAACCTTAAATTTTTCTAAAAAATATTGTTATATTTTACCTAAAGAACACTATCAAATTAATCACCTAATAAAATTCCAATAAAATTGTTATCTATAGAATAAAGCATATGTTACCAATTTTTAATTAAACTTAATTATTATAGATCAAATAAAATTTTATGTTTATCAATATCATTAAACTTATGTGAAAAAAATAAAATTAAAATGTTACACAAAAAATTATATGAAAAACATAAGTGTTACATATAAATAAACCATAAATCAAAACACAATAAATGTATCCCATGGTATATTTATTGAAAAAAGTTCACAAAAATTAAAAAATAATTGGTCACATTATATTCTTACAAAAAATAAAATTAACACTTACCTATCAAATCATTTACTTAGAAAATTATTATACTCACTATGACAACATATATTATAGTTGTTAGGGTTTTAACATTTCCACTTCTCATTTATAAGATCATGAACCACATACTTGAATGATGTTATGTGTAATCTCATGACTTGTGGGTTTTCCTTTTTATAAAACCATATTAATAATATTATATTAAATATATAAAATCTTATCCAATATTTATATTCATAATTAAACTTGTCCATATAACCTTCCAAATAATATAATGACCATCCTCGAAAATAAACTTATTTAAAAGATCACTTTTTATCCACTACAGTTTTCCATAAAAATTAAATTTTCCACAATATAAAATAAGTTTTATTGAATTTTATTTCCTTATCATCTAGAACATATCATCCAATTTTTTTATCCCACATTCATATTCCCTTGTATTTACATCTTTAAAAAAATTCCAATTTTCCATACACCGGATTTAAAAGATATGAATTCATTCTAATAGATATTAATAAATTATGAAGAAATCCATTGAAGTTGAATAATATTTATATGTTTAATGATAATAAAAAATTGCATGTTTCATAATATCATTATTAATGTGCCACTAAATAATAATTCTTAAAATATGACACATGTAAACATCCATCTTTTAATTGATGACTTAAACATTTAGAATTTTTTTGAAATTATTCAATAGTGCATCCCTTCATCAACTTGAAATACAAATCATTACATATTATACATCAATATCAACTAAATCTTGATTCAAAATTAAAAATTTTCCAATTTTTTTAATGTAATGAACACCATTGAAATGTTTATCACAGTTGATTCCAATCTCAATTTCATTGTCTGGGGTCACATGATATGTCATGTTGAGTCACTATATTACCAGAATAACTCAGTAAAATTCCTTGTTAATCTACATTATTTTTCAATTCATTGTTGTTACATCTCTATTGAAATGTATGTGTATAGTGATAAAAAAAATTAATCAATCATAGGTTTTGAACAAAATGTATTCAACACCCTATCTAACTATTTTTCAATAACTTCTTGTGATATTCTTGGGCATGGTTTTTTGAATAAGGGTTTACACCTATGAAAATAAATATAAAATTAAATTATGATATAATCTTCTTGATTATCACGAATTATTCAATTGTACGGAGTAAATCATTATTTTTTCAGACCATAAATTTAAAAAACTTCATAAAATCAAATATGTATTCAAAAAAACTAGTGAGGTAGTAATTTTGATTATTTTTGATTTATTCAAATGAATCCCATGGTTAATCTTGATATAAATTAATGTATTGGGATTATGATATATAATATAGTGGTTTTACTTGAATGTTGAATGTTATAAAACATTTTTCATCCAAATGAGATAAAATTTACAACAATTATTTGAATTGAATCCTATTATAGAGATAAAATTTTGGGATAAATTTATATCCTCGTGTCGTATAAAATATATTATAACAAAATCATATAAATATGTCATTCAACAAAAAATTATTTCAGTATAGAAAATAAATTGAACATCTAATATTTATAATTTCCTAAATCTATGAAATCATTTCATTTAATCTATAACATATTGGGCTTAACCTAAGTTATCCATGGTCATCATTCAATTATATAACATTGCACTCAAATCCTTCAAAATAGTTCATATAAATTAGGTGTATATCCTATGTATACAAACATTGTTTGACTAGCTTTGTGTGATATCTTAAGACCACTCATTTTTCACCAAGTGACAATCGAGGAAACTCATAATGCACCCCTTTTAGAGTTATCACCCCTAAACAAATCATTGATACAGACATAACCCTAGACAAATATCTTTAAAGGGATTCCATTTTGGGGAAAACCACAAATCGTTATATTTATAATAATTTTGATATTAAGTTACATAATGACTTAATAATATATAATTGTTTCTAATCATAATAATGTTTCCTCATCTAAATGAACCTAAACTCTAGTGTTTTATAACCATTCCTCTAATACCAAATATAATTGAGTGACACATAAAACATTTCCTAATATTCTTATTTTATACAATAGTTGACAATCATACATTTTTAGGACTTTAATGATATATAGTTTTATATAATTTGAGAATAATTCATATATAAAAAACCAATGTATCATAAAGTGAACACTTCCACATAGTAATATTTATCCCATAATATAATAATTTTGAAATTAAAATTATTTTATTTTCATGAAAAATATTTATTACTTTTAACATGACTTATTAATTCTTTCTCATCATTAAACCAATTATATACATTTAAAAACACGTACTGAGAACAAAAAAGCTGAGTAAGGGATATAATAAATGGATGAAAGAAACATGTTATTCCATTGTCAAAACCTTGTGATCATAATATATATTTTTCCTAAAAAAATATAATCATTAATCACAAATAGTCATTTAAATACACAATAAATAAACATTAGTTAAAAATATTCTAATAATAAACTTTCTGTGAAAATGCAATTGGAAAATAATAAAAATGAGGGTTTAATAAAAAATATTAGATCCCAGAGAAAAAATTCTCTTAAAAACATACATTTTTTGAAAAAGGGAATAATCAGAAATTTAAAACATCATATCATTATCTTATGTTATTGAAAAAAAAATATATCCATTATAATTAATTAGAAATTATATAAAATTCACATAGATTACTTGGGAACTCATATTTTTACAATACTTATAAGATCCAATACAATAACTCATTAATTATAAAAATAATTATGGTCATCTTAAAATATAATTATTTGGAGAACAAAGTCATCAGCCATTTCATTGGTGAGCTATATCATTATTGTCTATCTTCATAAGATACATTAGACTCACCCATTTTCAAGAGTTATATATATTTCATTCATCATAAAAAATAATGTCAAAGTACCCTAACTCCCATGAAACACATAAATTCCGGTATTTCCATTATCAAACGCACAAAAATATACTTTTAAAACTATAAGTAAATATTTTTAATATATTGATAAATTAATTTCAATTAATATCCAATATTAAAAATGAAAATAACCAAAATATTGTAAAGAAGAATCTTTCATTGAATAAAAATTGTATATTATAAATGAATCCTAATATCAAATAATGGTTCTAAGGAATGGAAAATTATTTTATGTTGTATATGGTAAAATAGAATATTCATTATAAATTTATTAAAAAAGTAAAACACATTTCATAAAAACATTCATTTTGGGAGCCTTTGAAAAAATTAACAAAAACTAAAAAAATCATTTTTTTAATATAATATGTCAATATAAATACATCAATTAAATAATTTTATGGATATGTAGGGGTAAGAAAAATATTTAGAAACTAAATCAATCATATATTTAATATGAGTCTTTTAATGTAAATTGTCCCTTAAATCGAGTATGACTCATAATATACATTCCATATATTCATGAATTGTAAAATAAGTTAATTATTAAATTACATATAAATATTTTTTTCACATTATTCAATATTTTATTATAATTTTATATAAGATTTCAAAATAAATTAAATGATCTTTGGATTTTATGATTATATTCCATTGATTTTTCCAAAATAGCATTTGTATAATGACTATAGTCGAAGAGGTCCGTATTACCTCATTTTCATAATAATAATCATATAGTGATTATAAAATTTTGTCATTCAATATTATTTTAAACCCATACGTAAAATAAATGTGATTTTTAAACATGGGTTCCACTCAGAGGTTCCCCAAATTTCTGGTCCACATGGCCTCAGGTGTTCCTCCACATATGCAAGAGGCTATGGACTCACACCAAGAGAATGGGGTGTGTCCATATGGAGAAAATGTCTATTTTTCAGAGTATCACAATGATATATTTAATATATAAATATTTTAATCATATAAATTATTTAAAATATATTATAATTTTGTAAAAACATAGAATCAATAAATAATAATTAAAATTATTAAATTGAATCACAAAAAATTTATAATGACTTCATGAACTTAAAAAAGAGGGAAAGTATTTGTACATTCTTGGAGAAAACTAAAATGGTAAATTATAAACAAAAGGACTAAAATGACCAAAATATATCCAAGAATCTAAATCTCTATATGAGTTATCTACTACCCATATCCCATTATAAGACACACAATAAGTCACACATTCATAAGTGGAAACATACCCTTCTTGACAAATGCAAGCATATAGTCTTCACGAGTACCATTGGTGGTCCTAATTGTGTGTGAAAAAACTAATGTAGGACACCACCAATTCCATAAATAAATATCCACCCAATTCATATAAAATGAATGTGTAAAAGACCTGGAACTTCTATAGAAATTTTTATTCTAAAATACACGGGAATTTTAGGAGTCCACAAAAATTGACGGTGCTTGATTCCGAGGCCCGATGTTCCCAGAATTAATTTCTGAGGTTTTGTTCAGGTACGTTTAGTAAACGCATGATATGGTTTTTGTAACTATTGAACTGATGTTTGGAATTGAAATCTAAGGGCACTGTTGAACTTTTAGCGCTAGTATTCTCTTAAGAATACTTTCTCCTCGATGGCAGTTGGTCGAGAAAAAAAGTTTTTTTTTTGAGTTTTCATGGAAAATAATAATAAAATAAAGTGAGTGAAACTTTATTTTATTTGAACTTCAATGTGAATTTTTGGTGGTTAAAACCTCCTCAGGGAAGATAGAGGTGGTACCACCACACCTTAACCTCCCATGAGAGGTTATGTTGGAGGGGCCCACCCGAACACAACCTTATCATCATGTTAACTATGGTGGGGACCACCTGGGCTTTTAACCCCTTCAAACTCCCCATTAAAGTTGAGGAACTCTAAAGCTCCAAATTAATATAGGGGACCCTCTTCAACTCCCCTTTAATTAATTTTTCCCAACTTTCCCTAATACTCTACATTAATTGGGTGGGGTCAATTAATTAATACTCCATTTTGAATTTTAAATCCAATATTCTAAAATAATAGACAATCTATTATTTTGGGGGGAAATATTTTTTTTGGTTGGAATTATTTTTCATTTAGTGGAACTTGGGAAGAGAAGAGATATAGGGAAAAGCTCCCAATGAAGAATGAAGAACGCTCTGCCGACGAAGAACATCAATCCTCTTCGATCTTCTTCCTCATAAATCTACCGATGTTAGGAGTCTTCCATGAGCTGAAGCAGCTCGGGATTGGAAGTGTGTGGCGGAAAAGATGAACAATGAACTTATTAGTCTACTTTATGAAACTCCTTCAATGAACGACGAACGACGATCAAAGTTAGGGTGTTTTCTTTTGTGTTTATTCCTTTTTCTCTTTGTCTTCTTCAGATAGAATTTTTTTTTGTGTTGTTGTAAAACAATTCTATACATCGTACATCTTTGATTAACCAATTGATACTACCCTAAACGTGGAAGGTGCGGGCCAAAACAATATGTCCCAACCCCTCCGCCTATCTTGTTTATGTTGAATTTCAGCATGGTGATGAGCAAAAAGGTGACGAAGGTGGTGATGAAAAAGGCCACACTACCCGCGGACACCGTGAACCGCGCTGCCCCCGCATTACTCTTGTACTCTTGGCCAAATTGCGGTCCTCTGACCAAGCCACACCAGTCACATCACCGCTGGACCGCGCCTCCAAGCTCTCAGCCCCATCGGCCTCCCGTCCTCCCTACCACCTGCCGGCCCCGCTGGCCGAGTCGCCGAATTTCCCGGCCGCGTGCCTCCCGGCAGCCGGCCTGTCTGGCCATGCCTGAACTCGCAGCCGAACCACCTAGCTACGCATGAACCAGCTTACCATGGTCCCACCTGGCCATGCCTTTCCTGAACCATGTCGGCCCACTCTATCCGCGCCCTTCCTGAACCGGCCAGCCTTTCAGCCTCCGCGTGGCCCGCGGCCCTCCCTGAGAAGGTTCCCACGTAGCCACCCGGCTGAGCCGGTGTCCTGGCTCCCTCGCGGCGACCCAGTCGAGTCAGTTTCCCGACCTCCTCATGGCCTCCCAGCCGAGCCGGTCTCTCAACCCCCTCTTGACGGCTTGGCTGAACTGGCCCGACCATGCCCTCTGAGCCGAGCCAAGCTGGTCAGCACCCTCGCGATGCTCCTGGCCAAACTGGCCCCGAGCTCGGGCCAAACCGCCCTCACGACCTCTTGGACTAGGCCCAGCAGGCTGAGCCAAACCTAACACGCTAGCCCACCCAATGGGTCAGGCCAGACCCAACAGGTCTGACTGAGATGACCGAGACCAGGTCGGCCCAGACTGGGTTGTGTTGAGTCAGTCCGACCGGGTTGGACAGGACCTGGATCCACTACTGACACTTTACTTTCTTTTCCATATCATTGGTACCGGATGTCCGTTTGGAATTCTATCAGCGGCACTAAAAATCGTGGAGCATATCCATCCCTTTGAGTATACCCCCCCCCCCAGATTTCGGGGTTTAGTTGATATAGGGTTAGGTTGGATCGTACACGAATCCAAACGGGCCTCCATGACTAAAAGGCCAATAACTCACAGACCGGGTCTCTGATTGACATGCCATCTGTTGCATTGAGACCCCTATGACGTGGTAGAAAATTGAGATAATTTTTCATGGTACTTTGTAGATGTAGATGTATCGACACTCGGCTTGAGGAGTGGACCCTCCCGGAATCAAGCATGCTTCATGCAAAACCCTGTGGATGGCTGTGCACTGTCTGTTGTTCATGGATCATGTGTGGGTTCGACAGCACTGACAACTCTTCATGGATCCTGTGTGGGATCGACAGCACTGACGACTATTCCTGGATCTCGTACGGGTTTGAAAACTATGACTACTTTTCCTAGATCCTGTGTGGGTTCGACAGTTCTGACTTCTGTTCGTGAATCCAGTGTGGGTTCGACAGAATAACTATTCTTGGATATTTTGTGGGTTTGACAATTCTGATTTCTGTTCCTCGATCCTATGGGGGTTCGATAGAATATATGGTTTAGTGGCTAAATCTGATCATCTCTATCTCTCTACAGATGTTGTATACCTATGTGAGCTAATTCAGTAACTTTGTGATTTCCTCTTGATTGAGAAGGATTATTTGTTAACTAAG
The DNA here is from genome assembly GCA_963277665.1 of Viscum album. Taxonomy (NCBI): domain Eukaryota; kingdom Viridiplantae; phylum Streptophyta; class Magnoliopsida; order Santalales; family Viscaceae; genus Viscum; species Viscum album. The sequence goes on from OY728155.1 coordinate 735,620,569, forward strand.
GTATATGTATGGTCATATACCTAAGTGGGGTTATCTGTTGATTTCAAACTATGTGGATTATCCTTTGTAGATTTGGGGAGACCTTGATGGTCTTGGGGTCCATACTGAGTATCGTTATACTCATCCCTAGATAGGTTATGCCCACACCACACTGTGTTGGATGTCGACGACAGACTGCACTAACTGAGGCTGAGTGTACGAGGACTGGACGGTACCCGGAGGTGGACCACATGGCATGGCGGTACACTGAGGAGACAGATGGACGTGGTGCGCCATGGAGGCTATCTGTACCTACCCTTCAGGTAGGATTCCTCGGAGGACGTCCAGAAAGTTGTTTTACTTTTCTTTAGTTGTACTGTTTTTCAATTGTACTCAAACCTTTTTGTTGGGCTTCTATTTCTGTCCCATTTTACTTGACAATGCTCCTTTGTATACAGTGTTGCTTAGTGTTTTACTTCCAAATCATACTATGTTGTGTGTTTTTACACTTTATAAAGGCAATTCCCTCCCAGTCTTAGGGATTTACGCCATTGGTGCTAGTCGCCAGCCCCTGTCCTATGCAAGGCGGGTTTTAGGTAGTCACGACACTAGCCCCGAGGGACGAATCGTGACAAATTGGTATCATAGGAGTTGGTTCTACCATATAACTTGGACTCTGATTCTTTTAATGGCAATAGTGTAAAGTTTTTTTGGGGTGGTTATCAGTTTTGGGAAACCAGTGTTGATGCGGCGACCGACGTATCCGTACACTAGGACTTTGACTTCTGATTTTCGAATCAGTTCATGAAAACACTGATTGCATGTGTGTTTCACTTGAAGAGTTATCTTTGTGATTACTTTGAGTTAGCTCACTGGATATAACAATTTGACCATGGCGCACCTATTTCTTTTTAGGATGGCCCCACGCAGGCAGCAAGCTAGGGTTCCAGGATGTGTACGAGATGGAAACCCATAGAGCGATTAGGCCTCATTGCAGGGCTCCATCTCATCGGAGGCACCAACGGTACCACTACCTGCTGGGCCACCGATACAACCTGCCCCACCAGCAGAGAGTGAACGCTGTCTGATCGAGTTTCATGAGTCCCAGCGCCCGAGGCCACCCAAGATCAGGGGAGAGACGGACCCGCAAGCAGATGAGGATTGGCTGGTTGATGTAGTGAGAGTCTTCAGACTGGTAGGGACACCAACCAACCTTTTGGTGATTCATGTCGTCAGTCTTCTTCGAGAAGCAGCGGGCATATGGTGGAGTTTAATTATCCAAGTGGATGACTAGGAGACACATCTTTGGGAGGACTTCGAGAGCCTATTTCAGGCAGAGTTTGTTCCGGACACCCTACGTGCGGTGCGGATTCAGGAGCTAATTCATCTGTAACAAGGCAGTATGACAGTAGACGAGTACACAAAAAGGGTTATTGACCTGTCATGCTACTCCACAAGCATGGTAGGGGACCCGTTCTTCAAGGCCAAGACCTTCGATCAGGGTCTCAGGTGAGAGATCAAGACATCAATGATCTCCCTTATCATTCCAACGTAGGAAAGGGTGTTGTAGAGAGCCCTATTTGTAGATATTTTCCTTGATGAGTAGACTCCAGTAGCGATACCCACCACCAGGAATCATGTAGAGGAGTCTTTTGCAGCTAGTAGTAGGTACCTTAAATAGGAGTACAAGAGGACCCGACCTTCAGGTGGTCAAACCGAGGATGCATGGTCTCGGGTGTGAGTCTCAAGAGGCTGAGGGAGCTAAGAATATATAATGGTTTGTTTTCCTATAGGGGATAGGGACACATAGCTTGTGATTTTACGGATCCCAATGAGGATTATCGGCAAACGATTGAAGAGCGACTGAGGCCGTGACCAAGGCCGGAGCCTGAGTGTCATGCAGGTGGTGGAAGAGGAAGAGGAATAGGATGTGCTATAGTTGGTGATTGGGAGTTTGAGTTTCTACCACCCCCAGGCGGTTCACCACGATCCCTGGGAGCAGTTGGACTTGAGCCTGGCTTACTTCAAACATGGAGGCCTTAATTTTTGGATCTTCTTTTGTGGTTTGATGTTGTTTTATGTGGTTTCTTTGTTTCTTTGTACTTTTATCTATAGTATAAATAGACACCTGTCATTGTGACTTTTGATTTACTGCTTTTGTCTTGTTGATACTGAGAGGTTCCGGTTAAAATCGATGACATGACCCTCACATTCGTGAATCCTACTAAAGGAGACCCGGTGACCACACACTGATGCTGATAGTGTTACTCGAATTTTCGAGGTGAGGGTATCGGTTGTATCTATTGGTAGTAGCGTCGAGGCCTTACGATGTCATCCATGGCCTGAAAAATTTTCCGTTCATGTGAGGATTGACTGTATTAGGCAAAGAACGGGGTTCATCTAGTGGATGAGACAAGATTACTCTTTTTAGGAAAAAGGGAAATCTATTTAGCTCTTGATGAGCATAGAAAAAGAAGGTTGTATCCAAATTCTTATCAGTTGGCCAGTCAACCATGATCAACAGAGTCTCAGGTATATCTTCTCTTAGAAGGACCTGAACCTGAGGCAGCGGAGTTGGATTGAGTTTCACCAGGACTATGATTTCGAAAAAGTCTATAATCCTGTAAAGGGAACTGTTGTCAAAAATACACTCAACTAGAGATCCGGTAATTAGCTGCTTTGAGAGGTGACAGAGCAACAGGTCGCGTCACAGATAACCTATGTGGATCGTGATGGGCAGCTTTCCTTATAGTCACCACCCACTCCTTTGGGATGTCAGGGAGACACAGTGAGGGGACATTGAATATGAAGCTGGACGTGTTCAGATATCTACAAGACGGACATCTGATGGATATTCTGAAGGTAGGGAGAACGTCAACCCCTTCATCAGATGTACTGTGGTATGGGCTACCACAGAGAAGGTGCAGATCATCCAACAGCGGGAGAGGACTGAACAGAGAAAGTAGAAGCCTTATGAAAATGAGAGACGAAGACCTCTGGAGTTCAAGGATGGAGGCAACATATTCCTACATGTCCCACCTAGACGAGGTTTTCGGAGATTTCGCTAAGGCGGAAAGTTATCTCTGATATTCATCAAACCCTTCTAGGTTCTCAACAGAGTAGGTGAGTTGGCATACCGCCTGGCTCTTCCACCTCTGTTGCACCGGGTGCACGAAGTCTTCCATGTATCTCAGCTGGGGAGATATGTGCACGACCCTTCTCACATCATCGGCCATGGTGAGATGGACGTCAACGATGGGGAGACTGTTACAGAGGATCCATTGGAAATTGAGGATCGACAGGAGCAGGTCCTTCATGGACAGTTGATACCTCTGGTGCGCGTTCGTTGGCAGCACGAGAACCTCCAGGAGAGCACATGGGAGTGTGAGGAACATTTGCATGCTCAGTACCCCCATTTGATTCCTTAGATCGAATTGTAGCTTACGGGGACGTAAAGCCCTATGTTGTCGAGAATATAATGACCCGCAATTTCGATGAATTTTTTTTTTCATAAGTACATCAGAATTTTATGAGTCCACACAAATTGGCGTCGCTTGATTCTGGGCCTCGGGGTGCCCGAAATCAATTTATGAAGTTTTTTTTGGGTACATTCATTAAATGTACAACTAATTTTTTATACCTTTTGAACCAGTGCTCGGAATTGAAATCTAAGGATACCGTTGAACTTGCAGTGCCAGTATTCGCTTAAGAAGACTATCAACTCGATGGTAGTTGGTCAAGAATAAATGTTTGTTTTTGAGTTTTCCTGGATAAATAATAATAAAGTAATGTGAGCGTAACTTTATTCTATTTTAACCTCCATGTGAGTGTTTGGTGGTTAATACCTCCTCATGTATGTTGGAGGTGGGACCACCACACCTTAACCTCCCATTAGAGGTTATGGTGGTGGGGACCACCCGAACCCAACCTTCCCTTCATGTTAATTGTGGTGGCGACCAATTGGGATTTAAACCCCTTGAAACTCCCCATTAAAGTAGATAAAATCTCATGTTCCAAATTAATATAGGGTAGCCTCTTCAACTCCCCTTTCATTAATTTGTACCAACTTTCCCTAATCCTCCACATTAATTGGGTGAGGCCAATTAATTAATACTCCATATTGAATTTTATATCCAACATTCTAAAATAATAGACAATATGTTATTTTTGTGGGACATATTTCTTTTGGTTGGCATTATTTTTCCTTTGGTGGATCTTGGGAAGAGGAGAGATAGGGAGAAAAGCTCCCAATAAAGAACAAATAATGCTCCACCGACGATGAATGGAAATCCTCTTTGAACATATTCCATGAAAATCTACCGACGTTGAGCATCTTCCACAAGCCAATGATGCCCGGGATTGGAAGCATACGGCAGACGTGACGTATGATGAACTTCTTCATATACATTCTATGAATCTATCAACGAATGATGAACCAAGATCAAAGTTAAGGGGTTTAATTTTGTGTTTATTCCTTTTTCTCTTTATCTTCTTCGGATATAAATAATTCTTTGCATGTTTTTAAAATAATTTTTGTACATCATACATGTTTGATGAACCAATTGATACCACCCTAAACGCAAAGGGTAGGGGGAAAAACAAAATGACACAACCCCTCTATCGATCATGTTTATAATGAACATTCGCCATGGCGATGATCAATGAGTCCATGAAGGCGGCGATGACAAAGGTAATGCTACCCTCGGCCTCCGCGAACCGCACCGCCCCTGCAGCTCTCCGGTGCTCCGGGCCGAACTGCGATCCTCCAATCGAGCCACCCCCGGTCGCACCGCTGCCGGACAGCACCACCCGGATTCTAGCCACCACCGGCCTCCCTGCCTCATGGATGCCTGTCGGCCCACTTATCCAAGCCGCCGAACCGCCTGTTCGTACGCCTCCTGGCCACCAGCCCACCTGGCCGGGCGCTTTCCGGCCGCCGAACTGCCTGGCCGCGCCCGAACCGACCGCCCGCCGGCCCGCCTGGTCATTCCCTATCCAAACCATGCCGGGAAACCCATTAATACAACATTAATGAAGTCTTTAATTATTTAAGGGATTGGAATGAATTATGTGGTGTTTAGTGGACCCCACATTAATTCAAAAGGATTTTAAATTCAAAAAATAAAATTAGGTTTGTCAATTTTATTTTCATTTCACATTCCTTTTAAAAACACCTGCATGGGAGGAAACTCACCTTATGTTCTCTCCAAAACACAGCTGAGGTGAAGGTCTCACTAACCAATCACTGATGCTACAAGTTCAACAGTTCCCTCAGAACGGAAATGTCTATAACTCTCAGACCGGGCGTCTGATTGATGCCTCGTTTGTCTCGTTCGGTTCCTTATGATGAGACGGAACATCATGATAGATCAACATAGGACTACATGGAATTTAATGTACCGACACTTGTATTGAGGAGAGGACTCTCTCAAAATAGATCATTTTCAGAGCGGGAACCCTAAGGCTAGCTGTGGCATGAAGATGCTGGCAACAGATGTGGGTCGGAATCTTGCGACAGATGAGGGTGGGAACTATGTTATAGATGAGGGTCGACACCAGTGAAAGATGAGGGTCCACACTGTGCGAAAGATGAGGTTCAACACTAGGGAATGATAAGGTTCGGCGCTGTGCAACAGATGAGGGTCAGCACCAGCGACAGATGAGGGTCGGAATCATGCCACAGATGAGGGTCGGCAGTGTACGATAGATGAGGATTAACATCGTGCGATATATTAGGGCCAGCACAGGTGACAGATGAGGGTTAGCACCATGTGATAGATGATGGTTGGCACCGTGCGATAGATAAGGGTTGGCACAAGCGACAGGCGAGGGCTGGCATCGTGCAATAGATAAGGGTCGACACCAAAGACAGACAAGGGTCAGCATCGTGCGATAGATTAGGGTCGGCATCGGCAACTAATGTGAGTCTGAAGCGAACTTACTCAGATAGGACGATCTCACTATGTGACTAGACATCCTTATTCTTGTAACCCGAAAGTTACCATTAGAGTGACCTGACTCTTTTACTCTGAGATTCATATCTTAGGACAGATGGCGCCTTATGTTACCTCTTGATTGAGACAGTTTGAATATTAAAAACTCAGGAATATGTATGGGTGTATACCAAGGTTGATTTGTTTGGTTGTCCTTCCTTCATAGAACGGGTTGGGTTTTGGGCTCAAGAGTTGGAGTCGGTTGTACATAATAACTTAGGTTTATATATGGGCATATATCTATGATTGGTTGGATATTAATTTGTGATTGTTTATTTTCATCTGTGGATTATCCTTAGTGGATTCTGGGAGACCATCGGGAGTCTCAGGGTCCATACTGAGTATCATTATACTCACCCCTACATGGGCTTCCCACGCACCTTGTTTTTTTCTATACAGATGACAGTCAGTAGTGATCGAGGTTGAGGGAGATAGGCGGGAGGCTGCTCGGAGCTGTACTTGACGAGACGTACCTCATGGATGAGTTGTTCGAGATCCATACCTACACATCATGTAGGATTCCTCTATGGACAATCCAAGAGTTTTTTTCCCTTTTTACTCATACTTTTACTTTAGTTGGGTATGTATACTGGACCATTTACTTTCATCACACATTTCTATACAAGTACTTTTTTGTTATCACTCATTGTGTTTAGACTGTTTGTTTTTGCAGTTTTAAAGGAAATGCCTTCCCTTTTATTAGGGTTACGCCTTTTGGAGCTAGTCTCCTGCCCCTGGCCATTGGAAGGTGAGCTAAGGGTAGTCATGGAATGGCCCCCGAGGATGGGTGGTGACAGGCTGTGGGTAGGAAATAATGATTAGTAGTAAATAAATGGTAAGTTTTTGGCTCTCTTTCTATTTGGAAAACCATTTTAACACCACCTACTTCGGCCCATGGATGAATATATCTAAACATGTAACCTTGTGTATACACTTATTTTTACTGTATAAGTACGGATGACTACATACATATATGTAGCTACTACTGCATTCCTAAACAAAAGGCTTATCTCTTGTTTCTGTAAGCTGTAACATGAGTAAGATAATAAAAAGGGGTTGCAATGCCTGGTATCACAATAACTGTAAAAATAATTTCCAGTAACATAGTAGTAGGGATTCCATTCCTAGTATCATAGTAATAGACATCATGCCTGTATATAACAACAAGGCTCATTATTTCCCTACGTCACAATTAGGGCTAGAATCCATGTATCACATTTATAAAGATTCTACATGCCAATATCAAATTCTTAAGTGTTAATCATGCCTGTATCACATTTAAAAAGGTTGTCTATTACTATTTCAAATACATTATTGGTCTCCATTATCATATTACATCTGAAATGGGTCACCATTATTGTATCACATCTATAAAAGGTCCCCTTACCCGTATCATACCAATTATTGGGTATGCCATTACTAGTATCACATTGGTTGGTGTCTCTATGGTCGTATATTTTATACGGGCTCCATGCCCATAAAACTATTCATAAGAGTTGATGTCCCCATTAACCATAATTTATAGTTGTCTTTATTCCCTTAATTATTTTTCTATAGGGTTTATTAATGCATTTTGGAAGATATAAAATTTAATTTATTTCTCATTTACATTAATTAATAACAGTGGTGTTTGAATTGTTAAATATATTTTGGTGATGTGGTCATACCATCAACCTCTATACAATACATCCTAAATTTATAAGTATATTTTACTTGTAACAACACTTCTTTCGTCTACTTCATTCATAAAAGAATAAATAAATATCACCTCAAAAATAATTAGGTGTTGTTTTTTTATTTTTTTCATTTAAAACATCATTGGAATTTTTATTGAGACACCACAATGGGTGGGAACTATTGAATGGTACCTAAGATGGACATACAGTTCCCAATTAAGGAATCCAATATAAGGTAGTTTATATTTAGAGGAATCAAATGGTAAAACCACCATGAAAAATAACAACACAAATTATAAAAAACCTCAAAATTGAAAGATAAGAACATGACCACTTTCCTCGAGATCATAGTACACTTTTTATATAGTATCAACAATTTAATTGGCCTGTATGAAAAGAATATAAATATAAATTAATGAAATGGAAATATGGAATAATAATATAAACCTAAATAAATCCATTGAGATAAATTCGAACAAATAATGGTTGAAAATTAATGATGAACTCACTGATGTCTACTCAACGAGATAAACATAGGTCAAATCAGATTCTATATGAGTGTTTAAACCATGAATCTATCTTTAGAATTCCATGTAACCTAATGTGAGGTGGAGGTATGGCCATTGCTGAAGAATATGGAAAAAATAAAGGGTTAAACATATATGTCCATAATATAATTTCATACATTTTACTCAATGACCATGGAACACAAGTTTTGACAACATGGTTGGCCGAACTCTATGCCAACGGTGTAACCCTATGCCTACGGAAGGACCATGAATAGTTCATGTGCATGGTCTTCTAAATTAAGTGTCAACAATGAAATATACCTCTGTTAAATATTTTATACAATCTGCATGCACATGTAGACCTTAGAAAATAGTAAGGGTAAACAGTTCACCCATCATGGAATTCGAAAAAGCCTCTCAAGGTTAGGGGAGACCATGTGTATAGGTTCACATGGATTCTACCTACCATGTGGCCTAGTTTATTTCTCCACGGACTAGGGTTCTAAGCTCCGAACAAGCGCCAAACACCCCCCCCCCCAATCCAGGAACTCATTAGGAATCCATATTTGGTTGAAGATAATCAATTAGACTAAAATTTAAAATATCCTTACCTCATATAAAAACCATTCTGTCATAGTATTCACCCCTTAAAGTAATTCATCCCCTAATTTCCTATCAAAGGGGAGTGAATCATTGTCCCAGAAAAACATCACCCCCTATGAACGTACATCATCCTCCGACTCTTGAGCCTTATCCTATACCTTCTAGTACATCTATATAATCCATATTAAAGGTGAATACTATCCTTGGAGAGTCATAATGATATGATCAATGATGTTTGTGGGATACAATGGAAATGAAGATTCATTATCTTTCTCAACAACCTCAGGATCAAAAATATGAGGTGGGTCATCATGATAATGTAGATTATATATAATGTTGAAGACACCATTAATGGAATGGTACCTATGTGGTAATAGAAATTGACCAAATACCATCCTGAAAATATATAGAATCTCAAATATCTTGTAATAATGTGGCTACATGTAACTCCCCAACCCCAATTACCCAAGGTCAGTGAATTATAACATAGCATTGACATGATCACAAAAGATCAAGTCCTAAAAGACCGATTATTTTAGTAGACTTGGATACAATAGATACAATTATAAGCCTTACATTACATCATATAGTGAAAACCTACAACAACATAGTATCCATATTTTACACTCATATCCCATCAGACTATCCCTACAGGTCAGTTATAAAATACTTCTTCACATCCTGGGAAAAATAAAACATAGAAAGGGATGAGCTCAAAAGTTAAGTAAGGATAACAATATAGTGGAAACTTTCTTAAATAAGAATAAACATTTAAGGAAATTTATAACTAAAAAAGCCTTTTAAACTTGAACTTCAGCATAACATGGAAAAAATAAAATGTAATAATGCCATTTACTTATTCACATTGATATTATACTAGTCGAATAATCACGTGCAATATCAATAACCACTTTCTTAATGATGGAATGCATAGTTCCAGACAATCATAACCACATAGTCAAGGCCTTCTCCCAACACTAAAAAGAAGATTTTTTCAAGGCCTTGTTCCAAGACACTAGATTGTCTCATGGGATCTACCGATGCATCGAGGAGCTATAACGGGCTCCACCCATCACTTACTAAGTCCAATGCATTCTTCATATGAACAAGTTTAAATATAACATAATCATTCATATGAAAACTATCATATGACATGTCAATACATTATAGAAAACCCGTAAATGGTAAAAAAACACATCCCCATTCAAAAATATCAAGAACCATTCAATACAACATGGATGTTTTGTATCATAATTAATCAACTTCAAATAAGATTAAAATCCATCAAAAGATGTTGACATAGATGAAATAAAAACTATTTAAGAGAAATATATCTTTCTTGAAATCATCTAAAAGTACAACAATTAAAAAATAAAACATTTACTTTGAAAATATTCTTATAATCTTGTAAGGTAAGAAATAGCGGAAAATAGCCGCACCCGCCATATAAGTTAAAAAAAGACATTCTTACATTAATTTTGATGAAAAGGTTAAAAAGGAACTTTTTTAGAAAATGACAAAATGATTCCTTTATAAACATCTTATAAATGTCAAACAAGGGTATAAATTACTTTAACCCATATTCTATAAAATATTAAGAATGTTTTTAAATACATTTTTAAGAAACATGGATCTGGACGATAAAGAGGTCCCAGAAGACAATTACGTGTAAACAACATTGGATAATGAAGAGATTGTGAAATACACCCTTACCTTGTACGTTTCCTTAGTTGATTGTAGTTTAACCTCCTGTATAATGTTGAAATAATTTATATTAAATTACAAAAGAATCATATACATTAATATGGTATCATATATGTTCTTTTAACATTGTTTTGTTAATAATATCTTAGTATTATCGTCTTTTCGTGTGTTAACATATTTGTTTTCATTTATATTATTTGTTATGTGAGTCATATGTTTTATGGATGGGATGCATCTTATTCATATACGGAATGATATCAAGTCATTAAACATTATTTTTAATAATATAATGAAAATCAGTCTTTAATGGATACGATGGGGACTGAATCTCATCGCGTTCGTGGAGACGGTAAACCGTACGTACGCACGAGAGATAATATCATTATTTTGATAGTAAAATAATATATAATTGGATGTTATATAATATATACATAATAATAATCATGTTATATTTATTATTAAATAAATTACACATCATTATTATACCCATTGAAATACTATTGTATTGAATAACAGTTACACCACGACGTGGAGACGGTAATCCGTATGTACGCATGAATGGTGACATGTCATTCAAAGGATGGATAGAATAATGAATATGGTTGTACCAGATTTATAATAACATCACATTATAAATAAGATACTGGATTTATTATTTTACACTGGTAATAACAATGAAGGACGAAGTGGAAGAAGAAAAGAACTTGAAAGAGGGTGGGGAAATTGTTACCTCTTCTTTGGGTTCTTCCTTTGGATTTGATCAAAGGGGCTCCATAAGTTGGCTTTCTAACTAAAGGAAGGCCTCTGGGATGAAGTGAGGGAAGTTGGAAAGATATTTGGGTAGGGTTTTTTCGAGACAACATGCTTTGATGGTGTGAATTAGAGAGAAGGGGGAGTGCCCTTTTATAAGATTGGTGAGGGGCACCGTAGAAAAAGCTAGAAATATTATTTTATAATAAATTCATTTTAGGTTTCTAATGACTTAAAAATAGATTATTTAAAGTATATGTTCGGGATGGGCTGATAACCACTCAACCAATAGGTATTAGATAGGTTTGGGTCACTCTATTAACCTGAACTTTTAGATTTAACTCTTAGTAAAATAGTTTGACATTTACCATAGCACCTTTTGTTTTTATATTATATTGTTATTAAACATACTAAATACTTCCAAGAGAACCCCAAGTGGGTCATTAATTATGAAACTATATGTATATATTTATTTTGGTAGAACCTTATATTTTAAGGAATATAATATAAATTAATAATATATTATTTGTTTTAAAAACTCTTTTATGTCTATGTTGACAATATTTGGTATTTTGTTTTTTCTAAATTCACAACGGCATTATTACTTCCAATAAAAATCATCAAAAACCCTAAAATATCATATTAACCTAGAAAATTAGTGTAATTCATAAAAAGTCTCAAATTAAATTTATTTGGATATTTTTAATATCAATTATTATAATAGTTAATTAATTAGATAATTATTTCATCACCATTGTTTCATAAATAAATTAAATTATATAATGTCTAAAAATTATAAATAAATACCATTATATAAAAAATCATTTTAGAATTCTAATGAATATTTATAATCGAATTTATCTTATGTACAACCCTATATTAATAATGTTTTAGTTATTAAACGTTGATTTTAACTCTTTTAACTCTTCTTTGAATTAAATAATAATAAACATATTAATCTATTCCAAGTAGACTAAAGACGTTCATATTTTATTCATAAGGGTTTTTTGGCCGAATTATACTTATCCAATAGAATTAGGACATGTGTTAGGGTAATAATAATATCATTTTTACCCTTAATTATCCTATTTACTTTTAACCTTGGTAAATAAAAGTAATATGTTTCTATTCACTAAAAATTATTTTTTACTTATTGAAATACATTTTACTCCTTGATATTAAATGTGTCACATATTTTCAAAATTTCACTCAGAGAAGCGGTAAAATTATGATTTATGTGAATTTTCAAATTTTCTTAGGAGGTGGGTAGAAGACGGTGCAATGTTCAAAAAAATATCTATATATGTAAAATTATTATAAACTAACTCCAATGAATTATGTTGAACTTATATAGGTATTATGTATCTATTTTGACCTAAAATAAATTTAAATAAAATAAATAATTATTTAAATAAAAATTCAGTTTTAAACTATAACTTAGTGTTTTTTTACAATTCAACAAAAATTGAACTTTTTTACAAAAATACTAAAAATTAACCCAAGGCTAATTTTGGTATTATGAATTCAAAAATGAAGTCCATTTTCGAAGAAATAATTTATAAAATTCCAAAAAAGTGGGTATTAATGTGCATAATGGCTAGTTTGATTGGTTGTAGTGTTTGTTAGAACTTGAAGTTGCGTACAACACAAGCTATCATATTATTCAAAGGGAAGCGTACCATGGAAGCATGGGCTATTAAATTATCCACTTCTTCAAATAATTCCTCCCTTAGAATTTCTAAAATATTACTGACTAAAATGATTTGGGGGGTTTCTTCATCATAAGTTCCTCAGTTTCCCGCGTTGCCTCTTCCATCTTATAATTTCTCCATATTCCTTTTACCAGATGAGTCATCCGGTTTCTCAACACTTGTTCCCTAGTATCAAGAATCCTGATGGTCTCTTCCCAATAAGACATATCAGGTTCCAATTCTAATTCCTCATAGGTGAGTACACGAGTTGGGTCAGGAATGTATTTTCTCAACAGTGATACATGGAACACATCGTGAACTTTGGAGAGATTTGGAGGCATTTCCAAATGATAATCTACATCCCCAATTCATTCTATAATTTTGAAAGGTCCTATGTACCTAGGACTCAATTAACCATTCTTATCGAAACGTATAACTCCCTTCTGTGGAGATACCTTCAAGAAAAACATGATCTCCAACATGAAATTCCAAATCCTTCCTTCAGTTATCAGCATAGCTCTTCTGCCTACTTTGAGCTGCTTTAATGTGGGTTTAGATTACGTTCACCTTTTTAATCGTTTCATACACCAGTTCTGGGCCTATGTATTTTCTTTCACCAACATCATCCTAAAAAGTTGGTTTGCGATATCTCTTACTATATAACGCTTCATATGGTGCCATATAAATACTTGAATGGAAGCAATTATTATAGAAAAATTCTACCAATGGTAGATATTGATCCCACATACTTTGACAGTCATGTGACTATGATCTCAACATGTATTCTATGGTTTGAATAGTCTATTTTGATTGTCCATCATTTTGGGGGTGGTAGGCAGTGCTCAAATGAAGTTCAGCATCCATGGCTTTATAAAGACATCCAGAATCATAATGTATAATGTTGATCACAATCAAAAATAATCATTAGGGGTACTCCATGAAGTCTCACTTCTTCATTGATATATAGTCTTTCTAGACATTCAAGTGGTAATCCTTCCCTTATAGCAATAAAATGAGATGACTTGGTTAGATGATCAACAATGACCCATATTGCATCATTCTTTCTTGGAGTATTTGTTAGTCCCATGAAAAATCGATTGTGATATTATCCCACTTCCACTCAGGTATGGGAAGAGGTTGAAATACTCTACCAGGTTGTTTCCTTCCAGCTTTCACCTCTTGGAAAGATTTACATCTTGACACAAAATCAACAATCTCCCTCTTCACGTTGTCCCACCAAAAAATGTTCCTTCAAATCTCTATACATCGTAGTACTACCAGGGCGTATAGAGATATTTTAACTATGAGCATCATACAACAATTACCTTTTTAGATCAGGTATATCAGGAACACAATGTCTCTTCCCAAATTTCAAAATTCCATCTTCATATACGAAGTCACTCAATCTCTCATCATTCACATCTTTAATCTTCTTTTGAAACTATTCATCATAGTTATGAGAAATTTTTATCATTTCTATTAAATATGGTTTGGAAAACATTTATTAAAGCATTAATGTTTCACCTTCCATGGTTATTCCCATATCCATATTTACTAGATCCATGTATATAGGATCATTTTCAACTCTCATCGTTTTCAAAACTCCATGATACTTTCTGCTCAAATCATCTTCCACCTTATTTTCCTTCCCCTGATGGTAGTTTATAGTGCAATCATAATCCTTGAGTAGTTCAAGCCATCTCCTTTGCCTCATGTTGAGTAAATTCTATGATAAAATGTACTTCAAACTCTTATGATTGGTATATATCACACATTTTTCACCATATAGAAAATGTCTTTGTATCTTCAAAAAAAATATTGTAGTAGCTAACTCAAGATCATGACTATGGTAGTTTTTCTCATTAATTTTTAGTTGTTTTGATTCATAGGAAATAACTCTATAATTATACATAAAGAAAAAACCAATTCCTTTATTTGAATCATCACTATAAATAACAAATCAATCATCCCCCGATGGTAGAGTCGAGATAGGAGAATTGACTAATATTCTCTTCAATTATTCGAAACATTTTTCACAATATTTTTTCAAAAAAAAATTCCCATTTACATGTGAGATTTGTTAATGGGTTAGCCAATCGGGATGAATTTTGGAATAAACGTAGATAATAACCTGCTAAACCAATAAAACTGCATACCTCAGTTATACCCGTCAGTGATTCCCATTCATGGATTGCACTTTTGTTAGAAGGATCACCAGAGATTCCATCCTTAGAGAAAATATGGACAAGAAATGAAATCTCCTTAATCCAAAATTCACATTTGTTAAACTTCCCATATAATTCATGTATTCTAAGATTTTTCAGGATAATGTGCACCTGATTTTCATGATCTTCGTAGATTTTGGAGTATATCAAGATATCATCAATTAATACCACTAAAAATTAATCAATATGTTCCTTGAAAACTCTATTCATTTAATCAATGAATACAGATGGTGCATTAGTCAATCAAAAAGGCATTACTATAAACTCGTAATGCCCGTACCTGATTTGAAATGGTGTTTTCGGAATGTCTTCCTTCTTTACAAACAATGGATGATATCCAGCTCTAAGGTCAATCTTTGAAAAGTATTGATCACCATGGTGTTGGTCGAATAAATCATCAATGTGAGGAAGGGGATACAGGTTCTTTATTGTTATGGAATTGATCTCCACGTAGTCAATTCAAAACCTCATAGATCCATCATTCTTATTAATAAAAATAATAGGAGCTCCCTATGGAGAAACACTAGGGATAATAAATCCCTTATTACTCAATTCCTCTAGTTGTTTCTTTAGTTCTATTAATTCCACAGTGGGCATTCTATACGGGGCCTTCGATAGGTACATCATCTATTTGAACATTAAATTCTTCACCCAAAATCATTTCATTTTCTTCCCCCCAATAATTGAATTTAGTTGAGCTACTGGTGGTGGATTTAAATAAGAATTAGGTGGTGATGATTCTTCTCTAAAGATAAGGTTTTTCTTTATCATCATCGTCAAAAATTGTAACCTCCTTATTCTTACAATAAATTTTTTCATCATGGTCTGAAATTCAATCCATACCGAGGATTATATCAAATTCAATCATGGTTATGATGATGATATCACCAGATAAAGAACATTTATATGCCCTAGTGGGAACTGATTCACAGAACTTTGTAGCAATGATACTTCCCTTTGGAGTTTTTATTGACAAATACCTTGTTAAATCAAATTGGAAAAATATAATTTTCTTTGGAAACTAGGTAGATATGAAACAATGCGATGATGTATAATCAAATAAATCATTGGATAAACTTAAGGAAATCATTATATTACCTTCCACCACGTCCTTCGGAGCTTCAACCTCAGTAGTAGTGATCTCATAATCTTGTCGTTGATCCCTAGGCCTTTTATGAGGTAATTTTCCCTGACAGTTAAGACATTCATTTTCATAATGTCCCATCTCCCTTTAATTGTACCATTGAACATCAGTAGCTTCTTTCTTCCCCTTGTAATCACAAGCTTGGTGGCATTTTTCACCACACTTGTAACAAACTCCCCTTCCCTTCAGGCAAGTACCAGGGTGTTTCTTCACACATTTACTGTAGGATAGATATTCAACTTTTCCCTTCTTCCCCTTATTTCCTTTTCCATAGTGATTATCAGATCTCTTCTTCTCTTTCTTTTCTTTATAGATGTAAGACTTAGAGAATTCGGTTTCTATCTTGATAGCACATGAGACAATATCATCATACGATGAGATGGATTGGGATACTAATGCTCGAAGAAGAAACACTTTTAACCCATCAATGAAACGATCAATCATACATCATGGGATATATATATATAATCTCCAGCATGCCCTGCTAACCTTGTAAAGTTTGACTCATACTTTACAACATTCTCGTCCTCCTTTTACCTCAGACTAAGAAATTGCCTTTCCATATATGATTGATGATCATGGGGAATGTTTTCTTCTAAGAAAATCACTTTAATCTCCCTCCATTCCATATTTGATACTTCATCATCATCCTTTGTGTTTTGAATCAATGACCACCATTGATCAACATCCCCAGTGAGGCGGTAAACTTCCATGAGAACTTTTTCCCCTTCACTACACCCGAATGCATGGAATATGTACTCTATGGAATTTATCCATTGCTTAGATAATAATCGGTTTTTACCCCCATTGAATGTTGGTGTCTGTTGCCTCCTGAAGCGATATAACATTGATCCTCCACACAATGAATCAGGGTGCTCCATACGGATAAGGTTATTATTCATAATCTGATTGAGTTGTCCCAATATGGGGATAAGATGATCAACACTAGTTGTATCACTAGCTCCACTATAATTATCTTGAGATGGAGGGAAATCCCTACATGGAGTGTGTGCATTGATACGGTTTCCACTAATTCCACTACACGCCATTTTGAAACAATGGCATAAACTATATTAGTTTATGAATCAAAATACTTAATTCTGAACTTGTAAAACACATAACATAAATTGAACATTTTATGGATATAATCCATAATCAGAAAAAAAAATCATTGTGTAAGTATATACTAATAAACCATTCATAATGTTTTATAAAGAAAATGAGAATTATCCTAAGCATATCCCTCGGGAGTGTCGTAACCAGGAGTGTAGAAATGCCCATTGTCGTGCAGCAGTTCTCGTTCGAGTCAACCCAAAGTGGTGTTTTTGGGTTTTACCCCTACGTACATTTGTTCCAGAGCCGCCTCTACCTGCTCATATCTAGATAGGGTTGTATTGCTCGAAAAACTCACAAAATATCTACAATACCAAAATTCTTGGAAGTTCTTCTATACTAATCCTCAAATTCCATCTTAGGTCTATGTGATCTAATCAGAGTTTATCTAAATCTAGTTTTCAAGGTTTGTACTAAACTTCCTCTGATACCAACTATAATGCCTCAACCCTAGTTACCCAGAGTCGGTGCATTATTACTTAACATTGGAATGATCACAAAAGATCATGTCTTGATAGACCGATTAGTTTAGTAGCCTTGGAAACACTAGATACATTAATAAGACTTACATTACATCATAAAGTGAAAAACTAAAACAACATATTCTCAATATTCCACATGCATATCCCCTCAGACTATCCCTGCAGGTCAGTCGTAAAATACTTCTTCACATACTGGGAAAAATAAAACATAGAAAGTGGGGACCTCAGATACGCAGTAAGGATAACAATATAGCGGAAACATTCATAAATAAGCATAAACATTTAAGGCAATGTTTAACTAAAACAAAATCCATTTAAACTTCAACTTCATCATAATATGGAAAAAAACAAAATGATATAATACCATTTACTTATTTACATGGATATTCTACTAGTCTAATAATCACATGCAATATCAATAACCACTTTCATAATGATGGAATGCATAATTCTAGACTATCATAACCACATAGTCAAGGCCTTGTGCCAAGAGTACAAATAATATTTCTTCAAGGCCTTATTCCAAGTCACTATTTTGACTCATGAGACCTAATGATGCATCGAGGAGCTATAGCAAGCTCCACCCATCACTTAGTAAGTCCAATTCATTTCTCATATGAATATGTTTAAACATAACATAAACATTCGTATTAAAACTAGCATACAAATGTCAATAAATTCTATATAAACCATGAATGGTATAAAAATAACACATCTACTCTCAAACATATCACAAAACCTTCAATAAAATATTGATTTTTTTATCATAATAAATCAACTTCAAAAAAGCTTAAAATCCATCAAAGTATGTTGACATAGATGAAATCGAAACTATTTAAGTGAAATATCTCTTTTTTGAAATAATTTAAAAGTCACATAATTATAAAAAAAAAATTTACGTTGAAAATATTTGTATAAGATTGTATGTGATGTTTCGACATTTTTATAACGGCAGAAAATTTCCACACCCACCATATTAGTTTAAAAAAGACATTATGACCTTAATTTTGTCGAAAAGGTTAAAAAGGTCCTTTTTGGAAAATGATGGAAAGATTCCTTTATAAACATCTTATAATAGTCAAAAAAGGGTATAAATGACTTTAACCCACATTCTATAAAATAGTAATAATGTTTTGAAATACATTTTTATGAAACATGGATGTGGATGATAAAGCGGTCCCAATAGACAATTATGTATAAACAACCCCGGATAATGAAGAGATTTTGAAATAAACCATTACCTTGTACTTTTACTTGTTCGAGGGCAGGTTAACCTATTTTGTAATGGTGACATAATTATTATTAAATTAAAAAATAATCATATAAATTAATATGATATCATATGTGATCTTTTAACGTTGTTTTGTTAATAATATCTTAGTATTATCGTCATTTCTTGTGTTAACAGATTCGTTTTCATCTATATTTTTTGTTATTTGAGTCATAATTTTTATGGATGGGATGTATCTTATTCATATTCATAATTATATCATGTCTTCGAAAAAAAATTTAGTCATCCAATGAATATTAGTCTTGAGTGGATACGATGGGGAATGAATCTCATCGCGTTCCTGGAGTCGGTACTCTGTACGTATGCACGAGTGACAATATCATTATTATGATATTAAAATAATATATAATTGGATGTTATATAATATACACATAATCTTTATCATGTTATATTAATTATTTACATGAATTACACATCATTATTATTCCCATCCAAATAATAATATATTGAATAACAATTACACCACGATGTGGAGACGGTAATCCGTACGTACGCAGATTTGGTGACATGTCATTCAATGGATAGATAGAATAATGAATATGTATGTACCATATTTATAATAACATCAAATTATATATAATATACTGGAGTTATTATTTCAGAAAGGAAATACCAAAAAAGAAGAATTGGAAGAAGAAATGAACTTGAAAGAGGGTGGTGAAATTATTACCTCTTCTTCGGGTTCTTCCTTTTGATTTGATCAAAAGGGATCCTAATGTTGGATTAATTACTAAAGGAAGGCATATAGTATGAATTTAGTGAAGTTGAGAGGATGTTTGGTCATGGGTTGTCCAATCCAAAAGGCTTTGAATGTGTAAATTAGAGAGAAGGGGGAGTTCCCTTTTTTAAGAGGGGTGAGGGGTACCTTAGGAAAAGCTAGAAATATTATTTTATAATAAAATAATTTTCGGTTTCAATTTTCTCCAAAATGGATTATTTAAATGATAATATGTGGATGGGTCGAAAAACACTCAAAAAATAGTTTTTAAATAGGATTTGGTCACTATATTAACTTTATCTTTTAGATTTAACTCTTAGTTAAATAGTTTGACATTTACCATGTCTCTTTGTATTTATATATTATATCATTAATAAACATACTATATATTTCCCAGAGAACACAAAATGGTTCATTAATGATACAACTATCATTATATAAGTCCTTTGGATGATCCTTATATTTTTAGGAATAGAATATCAATTAATAATATAATATTTATTTTAAAAACACTTTTATGTCAATTTTGACACTATTTGGTATTCTGTTTTTTCTAAATTCATAACAGCATTATTACTTTGAATATAATTTATCTAACCAACACTAATATGTCATATTAACCAATAAAATTAGTGTAATTCATAAAAATTGTAATATTACATTTATTTTGATATTTATAATATCAATTATTTTAATATTTCATTAATTAGGTAATTACTGCATCACCATTGTGTCATAAATAAATTAAATTATTTAATGTCTAAAAATTATAAATAAAATTCCATTATGTAGGAAATCTTTTTAGTATTCTAATTAATATTTATAATCAAATTTATCTTATGTATAACCCTGTATTAAAAATGTATTAGTTGTTAATCTTTGATTTTAACTAGTTTAACTCTTCTATGACATAAATATTAATAAATATCCAAATCTAATCCAAGTTGACCAAAGAGGTTCATATTTTATTCCTATGGTGGTTTTTGGTCGAATTATACTTATCCAATAGAAATAGGACATGTGTTAGGGTAATAATAATATCATTTTACCCTTAATTACCCTATTAATCTTTAACCATGGTAAATAAAAGTAAAAAGTTACTATTCATCAAAAATTATTTTTATCTTATTGAACTACATTTTACTCCTTGATATTAACCGCGTCTCTCATATTTTCAAAATTACACTCCAAAAAGTGATAAAATTATGTTTTATGTGAATTTACAAATTTCTTAAGAGGTGGGTAGATGATGGTGAAAAGTTCCATAAATTTTTTGCATATCTAAAATTATTATAAACTAACTCCAATGAATTAAATTGAACATATATAGGTATTATGTATCTATTTTGACCAAAAAAATTAAAATAATATAAATAATTATTTAAATAAAAATTCGGTTTTAAACTATAACTCAGTGTTTTGATTCACTATTCATCAAAAATTTATGTTTTCTGAAAAATAAAAAAAATTCACCCAAATATAATTTTAATATTTCAAATCCAAAAATGATATCCATTTTGAGAGATAAAATTTATAAAATTTTAAAAAGTGGGTATTAATATTCATAACAGTATGTTTTATTGGTTGTGGGGTGTGTTAGAACTCGAAGTTGCGTACAACACACGATATTGTATTATTCATAGAGAAGCGTACTGTGGAAGCATGGAGTGTCACACGACATATTACCATGCATTTTTATATTATTATGCTTAGGTCTGGGTGATACCATTAAGATAACATGATCCCAGACCCCGTACACTAGAGGTCGTCAATAGTGAACATCATATGATTTATGCCTAGAATGGGATATAGACATCTACTTATTAATCTACAGAACCAACTCCAAAGTCTTCTGACTAATATGGGGTCCCATTAGTGCAATATCTCAAACCTCTAACTAGTTTATGGGTAAATAGTGTGGCCTATTATATAGTGCCTCATAAGGATCCATTTTAATCATTACATGATATATATATTTATAGGATAACATAATTAGATGGATATGTTTCAACTAAGGTCCACTGAAATCAAGGATTCATTACTAAATAATTTTTTCTAACACTAGCATCAACCATTATGACTGGCTATCAGTTTGGGGGTGAATGGATGTTCTTAGAAGAACTTTTTTATCCATATCTCTCTGTATACCATGCTAGAACCATGCTGTGAAGTTAGTGTCCCTATGGTAAATGATAATGTTGTGGACCCCATATAGCCATATAAAATCACAAACATAAAATATTCTCAAATAATCAACTAATAATGTATCCTATATATAATGGAAATGGGAAAAATTCATCAGTCGATCCATCGTCGCCACCTTAAAGAAACCCTAGAAAGATGATAAAAAAATCAATCACAATGTATACCTTTTTAAATTAAGGGATAAGTTGCTAGTGAAATATGAAAAAGTCTACTTTTGTTTCAACTTCACCTGTTAAAATGTGGAACACCAAATGATAAAACATGAAATGTAAAATTATATCCCCGACCACCAATATTGTCAATGCATATCTACATACATCTTGGAGATAATTGGGTGAACTATTCACTATGAAGAATTTGAATCCCACATCATCTCATCTCCCATATATATTTTAATCCATATACACCCTTGTATATATACGATTTCGTTGTCATTTATTGACCAATTTGGATGTGGGACCCTAATATAAATACTATATATTAGGTCCAATCTTTAAGGAACTGAAAACAGCTTCATTGTGACTCTCTCTAAACGTGTATAGGTAACTGATAGTGATGCATATAAAAAATCCAATAATGGTATATCACCACTATGTGCATATCATAAATAAATCCATAAGCATCCACTCCCTACAGTTCTCCGAAACTCCATGAAATTGTGTCCTCTTGTTTAGAGATTTGGAAACAAAATTTCCATTCCTAGGAGTATAAGCAAAAATGAATTCAAAGGACTATAATTATTCAACCTATATTTTCATCCTAATATTCATTTAATGTTTAAAAAATATATTATCAAGTCTTTTTCTGTTCAATAAACCCCGAAGTTTTTTCTCCCAGTAGGAAATGCATCCAACAACAAAATGCTTTAACAACAACGGCTAACTCGAGACCATGTGTTGGGTAATTCGACTCATTTGTCCTCAACTTCCAAGACTTGTATGTAATGATTCTATCTTCCTAAATTTGAACTATATATAGTAAAATACTTGATGCATGAAAATATACTATATAGATTCTTTCCGGATCTGGACGAATCAGGTCTAATAATTATTTCCATCACCCTTTTTGCTCATGAATGTTTGTCTCAAAGGATTTACACCATATATACTTCACACGATTCTAATTAAAGATTTCAATAAGCTTGAATAATCTTGAGGAGGCCAATATAAGATTCATGTGGTAACCAACCATCTCTATGAATATCTATATATTATACTTTCTTTTCATGTTCCATAGTACGCACAACTCAAACCTCCTATGGATAAAGTAAAACTCATCCCTCTAGGATGATATGACCCAATAAGTGAATGTTCTCTATCCTAAAATTATATTTAATAATCATAGAATACATTTGGAACTCTCTCAATGTATTCTAAATGATCTTACAATGAGTTTCATGGTCACTCTAAGAATGTGAAAATATTATGACTTTATTTATGAAGACAACCACAAAGGAATCTAGATATGGATGAAAAACACTAATCATCAATGTTGTGAATTGGGAAAAGCACATTTATAAGGATGAATGGAACAACCGGTTACTCATATAAACCATTACATCTATGGAAATTTGTACATGGAATGTATAATTGCTTGACTTGAACGTGATGATAACTCAATCTCACATCAATCATCAAGAATAATCTCTATCGATTCTGCAAGTTGAAAATATTATAATTGTGAGTTAATGAATACTGTTTCTCCATAGTAAACTGATTTAACATCTAGTAATCCTCAAAATTCATGTGATATCTTTGTCCCTTCATAGTGGAAATGTCCATTGAACCCTAGGTTGATGTACTATTCCATATAAAACCGTTGTCCTCTAAATCCTCTAGCTATGTATTGAGCACTTGTAACTCTTCAATAGCTATACTATAAGAATGAATGGATACTAGTTCATATCCAAGAACTATCTCAAAAGTAAACTATCCCCCTCTCTCAATACATAGTTTATAAAATTAATCTACGAAAACGTCCCTATGTTAAGTAACAACAGGAGTGAACTAATTCTTATGTAATCACATTCCATCCATGTAATGTCTAGAAATTTGTTCAATCACTCCACTTATTGCATGATTCTATAGTATAGCTCAACCCTCATGGACAATATATTCACTCATTCAAAGATAAGTACATCCCTCTTCTAATGGAAACAACATCCTTTAGTGAATAAGATATACATATGAATGAAATGGGACCAACCAGTCTATCCCTAAAAGGGTATCGAATCCATTCACTTAATGGAAGAAGAGGTCCCATAAGAAATGATGGATTCCTACCTCAATTGTATTGTCCCTAAATTAGTTCACACTATTTGATTGTAAACACAATGATTTATCAAGATTCATAATTCCACATAAGTACACAATAGGAAGCCAATGGCCATCCATAATAGCCACATAGATAAAGGATTGATATGCACCTTTATCGATCAAGGAATTTGAAAATAGTACGTCAAATTGTAGATGAAATGAAACACTTTCCCTATTGTATGGGTTTAAATGAATTAATATGGTTTGATATGTGGGACTGCGCTACAATCTAACAACCTGGAGTGGGTATCCTATGTTGGCACTGTATATCATATGTCTGGATACCTCAACCATGGATTATTCTTCTTTCTTTATAACCATCATTACACTGGGTACCATTTTAGTGGGTTTCTACTAAACTTGATCTTTTTTTTAAGCTAACACATATCCTCTCACACTCAGCATTG
The DNA here is from genome assembly GCA_963277665.1 of Viscum album. Classification (NCBI taxonomy): domain Eukaryota; kingdom Viridiplantae; phylum Streptophyta; class Magnoliopsida; order Santalales; family Viscaceae; genus Viscum; species Viscum album. The sequence goes on from OY728155.1 coordinate 735,645,374, forward strand.
ATGGGGACATCTCACAGAAATGTTGTAGATACCCCAAATTTTCACTTCCTTTTAACTTAATGGGGTATCTCGTACACTGGGTATTCTTAGGCCCAAGATTCCCACCTGTATGACTTACAACATAACTATCTATGGGTGTCATCTATCTGTTTTTGATCATGCGTGCAATCTCAAAGCATCACTTCAAACTTCTAGTTGAACCCCTAGCATATCTCAGTTATGAAGCATGGTAGCTCACGTCATTTTATTCCCTCAGGATCATCTCATTGTTAAGATATTGGTTCACTAAATGAGATATAGTAGTCAACTAGGAAACCTTAAAATCATAAGTAATATGACTCCTCATTCCACCATTAAATCATATCAGGTTCACTGGCCCATCAATAGTATAGATTGGTGCGATGTCTTGAAACTCTAAAAATTTAAATCAATAGTACATAAAAATCATTTAACCCAATAGTAAATTCATGAAGTCCATGGAAAAATCATCCCTCAATGTATCAAGGAAGATATAGAAAATTCATATTGATTAGAAATCCCTCCAAATCAATTAAAAACACTAACCAGTCTGGTTTAGAAAACCCCCAAGTTTTTGGAAGATTATCAATTCATATAAGTATAGATTTTCACTATCATCAAAATACGTGTCTCCATAAACGTAAAAACAAAAAAAAACTATCTCATGAAATAGATATGTTTAATGTGTTTTCGATACCCTAAAAATGATCACAAATTCTAACACTAGAACTCCAAGCCAAATATCCCATTGAAGGGAAAAATCATGGATCTCACAGTATTGGTCTACATAGGCCTCATAAAATCTCCCAAAAATGACTATCATCACCCACATCGAGAATATGAAAAGGACCCATCGATGGCACTACAGGAGGTATAACTTGCAGTTCAACACCCTCCACATCAAAGGCTTGGGTTTCACCACCCTCAAGTTGTATAAACCATAGTACACCATTGTGGGATTTATCTACAAATTACAAACACATGCTAGATATATTAATAACTAATTTCATAAGATACTTATATAATAATTGAATACATAATAATAATTTCTATATAAAATACCCCCCTTAGCCTACTCAGAATTATTTTTATGAGAGGTATATCAATAAATAAGAACATAAGAGATGTTACATACTTCTAAATACAAATATCAGGATTGTGTCATGATCTGTGTTTTTTAATTTCCATTTCATTTTAAATTATTACATATATTACAATTATTTTTAGATGGTTGAATCAAATGTTTCACCATTTTTTGATCTATATGGGTTTATAAACACTATAAAATGAAGTGATACATCCATTTCATCAAAAACACAACACGGGCCATCCTATGTGACCATTTGTATATGATTCAAAATTCCTTAATTGAATTCATAGTGTGTATAATATAGTCGATGTAAGAAAAAAAAATTGATTATTGAAGAAAATCAATTTTTATTATTTTTTCAAATGCATGATATATTGTTTTAGTCAATTCTAATTATATCAGTCAAATAATCATTTTAATCATATGAAATTCAAAAAATAGAATTATTCTATATGGAAGAGCATATTATTGGCATGGAAATTTTCTATATGGATAATATGATGATGCATGATCGATGTTTCCTTTCCCTCATCTTAAAAGTACAATGATAAAAGGTAAACCTAAATCATAATAGAAGTATCCATCACCTAGAATGTGTATCACCAAATGGTTGTATCAAATAAACTATAATTGGAAGAATAAAGTTAAAAAATTCCTTATTCTAGGAAACACAGTATTATCACGTACATTGGTTAGATACTCCTATGAATGTCTTATTTTAAAGTCCTAAAGTCTTCCAAATATATTATATTGTCTCAAAATATTGTGGTAAAAAATGATATAACACTATTTTGTGAAATCCCATACCATGTTCCACTCAAAGGTTCCCTGAACTGGTGGTCCACATGGACTCAAGTGTTCCTCCACATATTCCATAGTCATCTGACAAGTATAGAGGGATTAGTTTGTGTCTATGGGGGGACTTTAACCTCTGGTTATAGTAGCATATAAATATAATCAATTGAAAAATTGGGGAATCATCAAAACATTTTAAAATATAGTGGAATCACATATAAACATCCAAGAACTAGATAATAAAAAAAAAGTTGTAAACTGAGTCACATACAAAATAAGACAATTTCATTCCTCCACAAAATCGGGAAAACATATATACATGGATGATGAAATTCAATATATTACATAAAAATAAAAAGTAATGAAAAAGAAAAAATCAAGCCAAGTATCCTGAGATCTTGCCCAATCATCTGTAAGTAAGATCATATCTAATTACATTAATGAATTCATTAATCTACAAGTGGATTATTACCGCTATATATACTTATAAACATCTCTTATTCATAGCTACTATCGATGTCCTGAATAGGATGCGAGAAAAACCTAGCAGGACATCACCAAGGGTGTCTGTAAATATCCAATCAGTTTAAATAATAAGGAAGAGTGTTGGAAATTTTAAATTACAATAAATAAGTTTTAAAGAGACATCTCTATTTCCAAATGGAAAATCAGGTAGACACTGCCGACTTTTGTCTATACCAGAATATCTCTGATTAGGTGGTCATGTGTATACACATATATGACCATTATGTGATGTGTCATTTAAAACTATATTTTTGGAACCTTCTACAAGCATAGACCTGAGGCATAACTCATTAATCAAAAATTTATAACTTTTGTATCCTAAAAATCATGGTTTTTAATTCTAGATATTGCCATTATTGAGGATGGCATGCCCAATATCGTAGTTGTGGGTATTCTATGACCTATATCATAGTAAATGTCATAATTCCCATATATATCAATTGGTTTCATTATCACATATATCATGTTATGTTTATTCATTCATGTATCACATTTATATGGGTATCCATGAACATATCATGTTTATAATGGGATTTCAGGTCCATGTCACATTTAAAAAGGTTATCCATACTCGGGTCACATTTATAAGGGGTTTCTATGCTCGTATCACATTTAAAAAGATTTTCTATTCTTGTATGCCTTTTAAAAAGGGTCTCTAGGCCTATATCATATCATTAATTGGGAACTACATTCCTAGTATGATATTATTAAGGTTATCCATGCTTTTAACTAATTTAGGGTTTCCATGCCCATAAAATAATACATAAGGTTCCTTGTTCCCATTAACAATAATTAATAAGGGTCTCTATGCCCATAAATCATAATCTATTAAAGGAAGTAAATGATTTATAAAGGGTAATCAATTAAGTTATATCTCATTTTAATTCATTAATAATAACGGTGTATTTATTTTTCATTCTAATTTTGTGAAATTTTCATAACACTCACCCCCATTCAATATAACCTAATTTGATAAGTGTGTAAGAAATTCTAAAATAATAGTTTCATCCAGTTCAATAATAATATCAGAATTGGAAGTCACACTAAAACCATTTAGACAATATTTTGGATATTTAATAATTTTCAAATACCAAGGTAATTTTATTGGTCCACCTCATGGTGTGGGGACCATTAAAGGGGGACTAAAAAATGTATAAGGTTTTAAATTTAGGCAACAAATTTATAGAAGATTGGGTTTAGGGAAAAAACATGGTGAAAACGGTGTGTGTCACAAGAACACATATTATAAAAAAACATCATTGTTTAGAGATAATAACTAGACCAATTACATCGAGATAATTGTACTCTCTTCACCAAGTATCATACATTCATTTTTCCTAGATCGATAGGGAATTGATCAATGGATGATCACCTGAAAAAGAGGGCTTAAGAGCCTAAACCTAAATTTCTATGTGGAGAGAAATAGTAATTAAGAAAAGTGAAAGAGGAATTTTCAAATAATTGATGGATATTAAAAAAATGATGATATGAAATGTAGAGTCATAATGAGAGATTAATCTTGGAACATATAATTAGGCTCCCATGGTACCCAATGGAATGAGGAAATGTGGACATGGTTGGAAAATATGGAAAATAATAAAGATGTATAAACATATATTTCATTTAGGGAAATATTTTTAATAAACAAAACAAGTAGGGGCCACACATGATGGATTCATGGTTGGACAAACTATGCACCAATGGTGCACCTTCCACTACCTAAGGAGGGACCTCTCACGGTTTATGCATATTGTTTTTAAAAGCGTGTACACAAATTGAAACATTCCTCTATTAATAATTTCAGATAACTCGCCCATGCATGTCGGCCTAGGTGAATTATTTTTGGAAAATAATGATTCATTCTTGTAATTCTAAAATAACCCAACACGGTTAGGGGAATCCTGAAATCCTGGCATGCATAGTTAATACTAAACGTATGACATAGTCTTTTTCTCCCCGTGTTAAGGTTCGAAGCTCCAATCAAGCCCCGAGAACCACCCTAAACTTATGTAAACTCTATAGGAATCTATATTAGGTCAAAAAAACTATTATACTGGAATATAAAGGGTATATACCTCAAATAAGGTTTTTACAGAAACCCTATGAGAAATTAACTAGTTTAGAATTATCAAAATAGTATGTTGTATTACGCCAGTGTAACATTTTTCATTTTCCATGATAATTATAAAAATAATCTAATTATTATTTTATCATTAAATAATGATAATTTAATTTTAAATTCAATATTAATTCCTTTAATAAATATATGTATGATCAATGTGAACACTTGTGAATGGTGAATCACTTTTCTTTGCGGTGATTGTACTCTACATGTTTGCACAAACAATATTATCATTCTTTAATTGATGGATAGGTGATAAATTAAATGATATATTATATTTCAATTATGATAAATTTTTTATGATCGATATATATATATATATAGAATCTATTATTATATGTATCTATATGATTTTTGGATGTAAAACAAATTAAATCAATTGGTGAGGCGGTAGTCCCCCATTCACATAAAAGAAAAACTTTTTGTCCCATATGATGGGATAATGAGTTTAATATAGGTTGTTACATTAACATAAAAATATCATTTTACATGCAGTATTTTGGAGTTATTATTTCATTATTTTTAAAGAATACATGTAGGAGGTTTAAGAAGAAATAAAACTAAAATATTCGGCTAAAATCTATACAACTTATCCCGGAAACCACATTTTATTTACACCTTACGCACTCAAAAATTTGTAATATGTAAAAACTATGGTCACATGAATGTTGGGAGGGATTTTATAAATTCATTTTGGTATTTATTGGATGATCTATAGTTCATAAATTTTTTGCGGAAGAAAATTATATGAGGTTACCTATTATAAGTGAGGGGAGGAACATCTTTAAAATTTCCAAAAAAATAAATTAATGAAAATTAATTGTCATGTTATTATGGATAAAATTTTATTTAATTATAATCTAAGATTATTATGGTTTGAAAAACAATCATGAAATAAAATTTAGAATATTTTATATTATGCTTTAATCATAATTTCTTTATTTTAACAACTCATGTACCAATTTATTCATTACTATAATAATTAAATGGTCTTATAACCCAAAAATGGATGATGTATACTGTTTACAACCTTATAAAATCAAAATTGAGTAATATTTGATTTTTATGAATTTTAAATAATTTAATAAATATTTATTCATTATAAATATCAATTTTTTGGAACGATTCATTCAATTTGAATATAAGGTCATCTAAATAAGAAATGAATTTAAATATAAAAAATTCAGTTAACATTAGTAATTAATATTTATCTATAAAATTCATGGGACACCATAAATTACACAAACAATATTACATATGGTCTTTTTAAATAATTTAAATGTCTTGTATACATCTTGTATAATCATTGAGTTAGTATCGTTTAAGAACCAATGTTAATTATATACTATTATAAAATAAAGAAAATAACAAGATAATAAAAATCAATAAATCCTTTTTATAATAATTTATTATATAATGCATGTAGACTTTGTACACTTTCAAAATTATTATTAATATTTGAAGCTTGATATTTCACTTTTTTAGGTCATCCATTACCTAAAATATTTTAAAGTTCAAAATCATATCTAAGTTCAAATGAAATGTCATATTTTAAATGACTGGATGATTATGGAAGGAAAAATAATCATGTAATGAAATTAATTTATATTTTTTAATGATATTTAATCCTTATTATATTATTTTCACCATAATTAACCCATTCTACCAATACCCTTGAAATAAAATTTACTACATTTACTATAAATAATAGAAAACATTAATTTAACCATATGAACTAATATAAATAATACATATTACACAAGTGGAATCCATTTTATCAAATTCAATTCACATAGTTTGAAATATTTAATTTAAAAATAAACCATCAAAATGAATCAAAATGTGTTTTTCTAGAAAAAATAATTTTAAAAAATAATTTTTTTATACCAAAATCAATTGAGATGTCAATTACTATATCTTTTATTATATTTTTATTAATAATAATTAAAAAACTGTAAAAATTATTCCATTGTATAATTTAATTTTTTTAATAATCATAATGAATAGATATTTCGAAATAAAAATCAATTTTTAAACTATTCACTAAAAACTGAAACATCTTAGATAACTCTAAAAAATTAATCCAACATTAATTTAATATTGAAGAAATAAAAAAATGATATCCTTTACATATTATATAATTAATATATATTTCAAAAATTAATTTTAATATATTTTCATATAAATATAACAACTATTTTTTATGAAATCAAATTCTTGAAAAATTAAATAACATTACAGAGAAATTGAGGGCATATTTCTTGAGGATTAATCAATAATTTTTTATTTAATCTGAACATTAAATATAACTCAATTAGTCCAATTTATACCCATCAATTTAATGGATATTTTTTAAATATTAAACATATATTATAATACTTAATTTTTATAATGGTTGTTACATGTTATATAGAAAATTAAACATAGTGTTCTTTATATTTGAGGTCATTTTTACTAGAAAACAAAACACAATTTAATTTTAGAATATTTATGAGATCTTTGTAATTAATTAAATATTTAAATGATAAAAATTATATTTTATAGTGTAATGTACAAGGAACATTGGTTTAACTTTTCTTACATTCAATAATGAGTTTCTTCTACAGCCTCTGTTACATGCATGATTGGTTATTTCTGAACATGAATGACCTCTAATATATTATACCATTATAACCTACTAATAAAATTACAAGTAATTAACATTATTGACTGTATATATATATATATCCTATTAAATATATATTATCAATAAATTTTTAGTAAATAATCCATCAATTTGTAGAAAATTTATTTTATTCTTCAAGAATATGTTTTCATAAAAAATTAATTTCATATATTTTTGTGAAAAAATATTATAATATAATTTAGGGCCATATATAAAATATTTTTGATAAATTTTACGTCAATTTATTATTAATAATATCAAAATCTACTTTCAATGAAATGTTTCAATTTTTTTGTAAAATATTTATTTTTCAGTGAACTGTGAAAAATACATATTTCTTGTAAAAGATAATTTATATTTAATAAATTTAGTTATTTAGAAGTAATAATGTGTTATTAATATATTTTCAAGTAGCCAAAGTTATATTTAATCCACTTATTTTATTTTTATTATCTTTATATTGGGTTTTATAATAAACTTTTTTTTTTGGGTTTAATAAACATGTTTTCATAAAAACTCTTCTAAAATTAATAATGTTAATTATTTTTAACTAATTAAAATAATAATTAATGGGTAAGGTTTTAAATTTACTATTTAGACTAAATATGATTAAATATTAATTTATTTTCTTATAATCATTACTATTAGTCATAGAGTTTATATTGAATCAAATTTTTCTGAAAAAAAAACTACTCTTCCTAAAAACCTATTATATATCCACATCTATGGGATAAATGTTAAATTAAATTATTCTACATCTTTAAATTTAATTTTGAAAAATGGATATCATGTATTTAGTGATAATTATTTATAATTTATAACTATGTTTTCTTAATATTTGACAAAAACTAATAGTCAATGATGTAAAAATTAATTACCCTAATTAAAGTAATAATTGATTTACCAGTGGTTAAACAGGAATGGTAAGACTGAAAATGACATATAATATTTAAAAAATTATTTAATAAGTTTATTAATACATTTCCCATTAATGTTTCTAGAATATGTAAATTACTTTCCACTTTCCATTGAATATTTCCCATGTAATAAATTAATTAAAGAAAAATACAAAAGAAAATAATACTTTTCATACTTTTAATATATATAAAAATTTGGGACAAGGAAAAAAAATAACATAGGTTTGGTTATAGAAGATATTTTGAAAGATATTATTGTAGTAATCTAAATAATTTATCTTCAAATTGTAGAGATAAATTTATTACATAGAATTCATTTTAATTCCAAACAGAGTAATTATTTTGGAAGGAATTAAATGATTTAAATGATACTAAAAATATTTAATGTAAAGTAAATTGTATGAATATTGTGTTGTTTGTTTTCTAAATGAATAAATAATGTTACATAAGGTGACAATAATATATTATAATTACATTATTTTTATCTTATTCTTCAAATTCTTATTTAATGAATATTGTCAATAATGGAATTAATGTTATTTATAATATTTTCAATTTTATTAAGTGATTTAAAAATCTCTAAAAATAAAATATTCTTCAATGTGATTTTTAAACAATAATAAATATAAACTACATCCCACTAATATACCAATTTTTATTTTATAATTAATATATTGGAACTGGTCAGAATGGCCCGAATGCCTTCATTTTTTTATTATTTTTGATAATCCACCTTTCAAGGGGTGAGGTGGAACCCTTACAAGGCCTGAAGGCTTAAGGAAAATTACCTAACCCATAGGTCTTAGAGGGAATCTCCCAGACAAGACAACTTGAAACATCTCCTCCCCAGCATATGTCATTAAATTAGCACTCCACCTTCATAGGGCTTGTCAGCTAGGTATCCTATGGAAATCTGAACATCCCTCATACTGATGGAAATGTCATACCCTCTCATTATACCAATTCCGGTTGTCTCTTCTACAGTGAATGTGCCTTCCCTTAATCCTCATCTTAAGCCTTGTCCCGTGTAGTCTGACTGGTACTTCTTCATTCATGTGTCCCAAAGGACTTGGGGTGGCCCTAAGGCCTTAAGGTGGCACGAAGGCCTTGAGAAACAATTGGACCGAAGGCCTTGGGTGGCCCAAAATCCCTACAGGACCCAAGGACCAATCTGGTGGCCCAAAGGCCAAGATGGATGAATAGTTCCGGCTACTAAAACACCGAACAGTGACTGCTACAGTGCCTGAAATAGTAATGCTACAATATTTCTATAGTTCCTCCTACAGTACTGCTATAGTACCAGAAATTAGCCTCTGCCCGGATTTTATCTCGGGTCTCTTGGATGCACCTGTCGAGTCCTCACCAACCTAGTTGAGGCTCATGTGTGAATATATTGGAACATATTTAGTAGAAACATATCTTACTATGGTTAGGGTTAATGATGTGTTTTTCACGTTATAAGAGTTCATGTTAAAATTAATTTTCTACGTATATAATATTTTTAATTGATAAATTTTATTTACTATTTATAATTATTGGGTATAAATTTTAATATAAGTATGATGATAATTTATTCTCAAATAATAAATTATCTTGGTTAGAAAACCATTTACCATTGTGAAGACCCAAACATAAATAAATAATTAAACATTGTTGTTATTAAAATAAATTTTTAAAAACTATGTTTTACTTTGTGTTTAATGTGTGTTTTGACCAGAATATTAGCAAATATTTACCTCCAAACTATGAATATTTTTGATTATTTTCATTAATTTCACTCCACCTCAAATTTAAATTGGAATTCATTTCCCTCACTTAATTACACATATCAATCCATTTAGAATATAAAAACCCTTCCCAAATCACATCAAAATATCCATAGACTATTTTCTGATGATTTATTTTGGGGAAAATACAACCTCTCCAATCTTTAGTGAAAACCTTACAAGAATACCAAAAAATATGTAATGTTCTCAAATGATCTTATTTATTTTACTTTCTTCTCCATATAATTAAATTATTATTATAACATGATGATATAATTTCTTCAATGTCATGAATATACAAAGATTTTGTTTTCTTATGGTATTTACCAACAACAACACACACTTCTATAAAATGGGTTACAAAATAATCATTAGTGTGTATGGAGGACAACCACCTCACTACACGATGTCATTCATTTTTTAATTACCACATCTCATGGTTGGGTATAATGATTGATATATAGTTTATAGGTGCAATTTATAACAACATTATACCTCTGGAGTCATTATAAAATATATAAATGTTTTATATTCCATTTTTTGTAAGATGTATGATAATGTCGCTCGTCTGTACGGTGTACTGCCGCCTCGTGAAGCAATGTGATTCTTTTTTCACTAACGTGAAATGTTGATCGTAATATCGGTGGATATTGTTAATATATGTGATATAAATGAAATATATATTATAGTAATTTCATATTTATCATTCTATAAATATAGTATATCATTTAATTTTTACCCTTCCAATATATAAAACTAAAATGATAATGTTGTTCATGGATGTGTGGACTACCACCACCTCTAATAGATGTTATACCTTTTTCATTACTAAATGACATAAATGATATCTATGTATATATAATTATATAATATGGTATTTAAGATATTATGATTAATTTGGAATGATAAATTTCACTTATCTTATTCTATAATGATCATTGAAAATTGTAATGTTACTCATGTGTACGTATGACATATATTATCCATGATCATAATGTTAGTTCATTTTTCATAACCATTTTCATTTATTGGTTTCAAAATTATAATTTCTGTCTAAATATTTCAACTAATTATTTATTTATTATTATGTATTCGTTTACATAATTACTTATATGACCATATGCAACATGATAAAGGAGTTTTTAACACTTTAGCCTAATATGGGAAAAATATCTGACATTAACTTAATTGAGTATGTGATTTTATATAACATCTTAATAAGTGTAATAAAATTAGTATTAAACAGTAAAAAAATTAAACAAACAAAATAATTAACATAAGATAATTATTCATGACAACAATGAGACATGCGATGAATTAAAATCAATATAGTGGAAATTGTATCAATTTTATATTTTGGAGATTTAGACCAAATTCACCACAAATGTTTTTGTGTGTGTTGTATATACATCAATTAAAAGGAATATTATCATATTTCAATTTCCTTATATTTTTGGAAAAAATATACTAATTGGATGTGTTAACATTGTTATTTATGGTTTTGATATGTATTGTTTAGGTTTTGATTCTCCAGAACTAGAACTATAAAATCAAAAATATCCTCAATGTGAAAATATTGAATTTATTTCTATACAACTCAAATTCTTATAATGTTTATGTAAAAGTCCTTATATTTTATATAACAGGAAAATTTTAGACAAATTTTGATACTAGGATGTTCAAATTATTTGTTATCTAAATATTTATGGATACCGTCATAGGCTTATAAGATTTAGTATGATCATAATTTCAAGGAATTGGAAACCCCTTTGAGTATTTAAGCAATGATATATTATTGTGATTAATTAACATTATTATGATTTTAAATAATATGAATTGTTTTAAATAAAATGGATTAACAAAAATTATGAATTTATATTTATTGGAAAAATCATTTAAGGTATTGATAACATTTAGGTTTTATATGATCATTGATATTGAGAGATCAAAATTTATCATATTGATAACCATAGATGGGAAAATAAATTTTATTAGTAAGTGATTAATTTTACATCAAAAGAAGATCTCAATATTTTAGTCTGGAAATTCTAAAAGGTATGAGATAACTATTTATTTTAAAACACTCCTAAATTTTGAGGTTAATGAGGTTCTGTGGGATATAAGGTTTTGAAATGATTTAGTTTCAAAATTGGGTATAAAATTTTAAATATGAAAATTATTACATCATTTGATAGTTTATTCATTTTTGGAATTATCATTCTATGTGCTAACCATTTTTTGGATATTTATAAAATATATGAGGTTAATATTATTATCCCTTTTGGGATATTTAGTAATTAAAATTTGACTTTTTTTTCTTCATGAATGAATCATTCATCATAAATACATTTTGTTTGGAGAAAAGTATGAGGTTGTGGTGGAAATCGTGTAAAGGATTTAATTATACTCATCAATTAATTATATTTCTGTATTCTTTTATTATAGAATGAATAGGAATTCCTCAAAACTATGAAAATGATCATAAAAAAATTGTTTCATATTGTCTTTAATTATGATCAATACATGTTATTTTCTATCATCATATATTTATGGTTTTTAGGTACTTATATTTCCAATTAATATTCCATTTCTAGTGAACAATGACATCAGTCACTCTGTATAACATTCCATTTTTTTAGGTCCTACCAATGTTCTTCTATTTGTATAAGTAATTATGTGTTATTTCATAGATCCATTCTACACCACTTATGTATTATTAATTGGATAATTTATTATTCCAATTTACGATGTGGTTTTAAAAAAATATTTTAAAATTTCCTACATATGATTGCCGAGATACTGTAAAAATGGAATGAGGAAATTTATTAAAGGTGGGAGATATAATACCCCCAGTAATTTAAAAGAAGATAATTTTATTTGATAGTTTAAAGGATAAGAAAAATTGACTTATCATTCATTACAATAAACAATGTGTTTCTACGATAGCATTTTTTACAAGCATGTAGGGTCTTCAAAATTCCACCAAGTTAAAGAAATACTCCCACGATCACTTTTTAGAGGGAAACACATGATTTTAGAAGTCTAAAAATGTGATTGGACTCAAATAGATTAAAAAAATTTAGAATAAACATGAAGGGATTCATGTTTTCAATAGATTTTAAGATGGCCCATGTACCAGCACCTGGAAGGGTTCGCAGACCGCTTTGATCGTGAATCACTAGTACAAGGAATGATATGAGAGTTGTTGTCCCACAAAGCGATGGATAAAAAATCCATTATCCCGCAAACCACATCAATGAAGGAATTGTGTGTGCTTAAGGCTTCTGCATACCATCTCATGAACCCAATGGTTTCTAGACGAAGAAAAATAGTAGGGTTACACAAAGCATGATCCCGAACCATAGCCTATGAAAACCCTAGTTGACCGACTCTTCCATGGGATATGATATATTTTCATGGGCATCCACAAATGGTCTCTCATGTCCATAGATACGATTTCTAAAATTCACTATAATAAGAACAACAACAGAACTTTGGGAGGATAGGAGAAGAAATATTGAATGTTACCTCAAAGGATGGAAGAAAGAATTTGAAGAAGATTCCAACTTCAGTCTTCAATCATCAGCATAGCCCGAATTGTTAACCACGCTCTCTGTAGTTATAGCTAGCTGCGAGCCATAAAACAGGAGAACTTAATAATAAAAATAGAATCAGGAACATGATTGATGAAACCACGAACCACATAATCAACGCACAAAAACTCCTAGAAAACTATAATCCCTTATACCCTCATTCAAAATGGTGTTCTATGTAGTGTATTACTATTCAGATTTAACTTGGAACCACATACAACACCAATATGAGGGTGGAACGCAAAGCAGTATGATAGACCACATCCAGGACCGCGAATCACTTTGGAGCACGGTGGTCTATACCCATACTCGTGTACTGGATAAGTACATGGAAACCCCCTCTACCCAAATAACACTATAGTATGTGGATATTACCCCATCTTGTAAAAGAAAACTGTACGCGGAGTGGGGTATTTTCGAGTAATTTTTCCTCTAGTTCAAAACTCCCCCTCCATTACCATCCAATCTTCCATACTCCCTTCACTAACCAGTCCCTCTTCATCAGTCGAAAGACTCCTCCAAAGCCTCCAAACCCATATGATCAATCCATTGGGTACATCAATGTACCCCTTTGAGTCTACATACCCATGGTATGTGGAGTCACTAAGGATCTCCCAAGAATTTTTTGGCCTTTAGGAATTTTTTGGTCTACATTACCATGGTAACCCAGAGTCCAACATTGGGATTCTAACATGAACTTCCCTATTTTAGTGATTAAGGGTGATAAACTTTTTTCCATTCAATGAGGAATGGTGACCAGTCAAAGGGGGGATGTTCACTTCCCCTTTTGATGAGGAAGACACTCATCCCCTCCCCAGAACACATTCCAGGTCACTCCACCTAACATATGTCCCCAAACATTCGATGCCGGGACGCGTGACCTTTTATGTAATTTTACATTGAAAGGTTCATTTATCCTCACCCAAGCCCACCATTACCCCCAACATCTTAGGTTGTAGTCCCTCCCTCTCCCAACATTAAGAGATGACTCATGTGGTTGTTGGGATCTCTCACATCCTCTTGTTTCTCACACCGAGAATCACTCACGTGGGAAGAGATGTTTGTAATGATTACAACATCCAAAGAATTCAAAACTGAGAGAACTATGATTCCTGATCAAACCATGACATTTAGGATGCCTAATAAATTTCACGAGCACAAAAGTGTTCCCTTACAAAAGGGATCACCAAATCATGTCCTCATAAATGTGTAGATTCTATGTGTATGCCCCAGAAAATCCAAACTATGTGGGTTCTAATTCCACTTTCAAGGATACATATGAAACCCATCTAATGGGTCTGATCCCAAAATCAAGTCACCTTCTATCCCCCCTAGATGATAATAAACTTCAGAGTTCCTTATTTTATGGCTCGTGTTAGCATTTCCTTCGTATCATCAATTCCATGTATGCCAACGATGATCTTGAAAATAGGGGGTAGCCCGTGGAAACACACTATGAGAATTAATCAACGATTCACGAACATATTAACACAACATAATTCTATATGAGAGTTCCGGAATATGAAATAATCCTCATGAAAAAAGGTTTTTTTGATCCTAAATCCCCATCCCCTTGACTAATAGAGTCCTAATGTGTCATTAGCTAAATCATAGAACCATGAGCGCCTTCCATTGTAAAGAAGGTCCATGAATCATGGATACCTGCGATTTTGTGTTTTCTTACTCAATGACCAAACCTTTTGGAGACCATATAAGGAATTTGTATCCTAGAAAGATGGATTAAATAAGTAATTGTCCCCATGAAGTCACCCATTGGGACCATCTAACTATGGAATATCCTTCACAAAAAGAAAGGGGTGAATTAACATGTTCTTGTGGGGTTAATCTGACCCTTTGTTGAAGGAAAATCACAATGAATGGGTTCAAAAAAGTGAAACGGTGAATTTGACAAGAGACCATCTCGAGAAAATTAGCGGGGTGATGATTCTCATTGGTCCATTTCATCATCACTAGAAACCACCACAAAAGAGGCGAAACAAATATGGTGAACCAAACATGAATACATAACCAAGGTGGAGGTCTTAAACCACTCAATCCCCTTCACCCCACAACAAAAAAAAAGAGGGGAAGGGGGAAAATGAATCATAAAATATAAATGTGATTAGAAGAATGCTACATTGATGATGTTTTGTGGTATGTATATCATATATGTATGTTATAGGGTCCCTCAGAGCAACATTCATTCCAAATGAAATCCCGATGATTGATCCATACATGCGCATCAACGATCCCACAGGAAGCTTGGGCCCCAATGAAGAGAATGACCCCATCTCCTACCGAGTGTCTTCAACGCTCGGTATCCAACACGTCGATCAAATAGAAACACTGAAATAGTATTCTCCACATGGTAGAGTCCGCGAGATAGGCCCTCAAATCTACGAATACTCACCATCTACCTCTTCAGTTGTGGCCGGAACTCCAGCACAATGTGGCCCAGTGTTCATCTCAAACCATTTCAATATCCTTACCCTGGAACATGGCAATGAATATCTCCCTTGTCATAGCGAGGAAAATAAATTCAATGCTGAAAACTTCATCTCAACTGCATCGGGGTCCTACTCAAGAGCCCCAGCTCAAGAGCATCACTACCATCACCAGGTGATTAGGTATTGTCACATTGAAGAAGACCTTATGTCGAGGTATGTAGAGACCCGAATCTTAACATACAAGGACATTACATTACTTTTCCGGAATAATTATTACATAACAAAAACACACACACAAGGACCGTAATAGTTTAGTGTCTTTGGAAACTCGGAACGTAATCTTCTAATCATGGTGAAAGATCTTCAACATCTCCCATAAAGATCTTCCCTTTTTTCTTACCTAAAACATTTCTTTATATCCTGGGGAAAAGAAAACATAAAAATGGTGAGCTCAAATGCTCAGTAAGGGTAAACAAAAGAAAAATCAATCACATCATATTGATAAGAACATAACATTTTGGAAATCTTAACCTGTAAAAGAGATCATAATATCATAACATGGGATAAATCATAGTAGTGAAATAAAATCCCAATAATCATAACTTAAAACATGAAACTTTTTGGCATAAACACATAATCATAGAGAATCATATCTTATTATTCAAGACTCATTTCCAAGACTATCTTAGTGGACAAAGTCCATTTCTGAACCGAGTCACCCTCGTTTCAGTCCTGTTTCACTGAACCGGTATAACCTACCGTTCCAGCCATGTCTATATCATGAGATATAAAATCTTTACCCAATGCATTGGAGGGATATATAGGTCCCACCCATCTCATAATGATACAATTTTTATGTGTGCCACATAATCATAAATCATACATTATTGCATAACCCACGTAATAAAAATGGGAATCATTAAACATCGTGACATTATAAAACAATTAATATAAGATAAAAGAATTCATAAAAAATATTTCCATCACAACATAATCAAATCCATGTAATAATAGGGATAGAAACAGAACCCTTTATTATATTAGATGGAAAATAATTTTGATAAAACACTTGAACTCCATTCTTGAGGAAAATATCTTTTTTTTGCTTCAAAAACACTATTCCTTTCTTAACATGTCGTACAATTATAAACTAAAAGAAGTTGATTAAAAATAAACTTTAAAACTTGTAAATAAAGCTTCTTGGAAACAATTTTTAAAAAATCCATTCATTCCGTATAAGTAAAAAACATTCTTCTCGTACTTTTGTCGGAAAAGTCAAAAAAAGTACCTCGTACGAAAAACGACAAAAGATTCCTTTCATATCTTTTACTAAAAACTCACCGAAGGGTAAAATTGGATTTAAACAATTGTAGGTGGATGGAAATAATATTACATATTTAGGAAACATGGATTTGGATGATAAAATACACCCCAGTAAATGCCAAAGTATAAACAATCTTGGATAAAAATGAGATTGTGATATTTCCCTTACCTTATGTCTGATATTCTTTGTACGCATCCGAACATCCTGTATAATGATTTAAATAATGTCATTAACTTATTACAGAATCATATTCATTGTTATGATATCATATATGGTTCAATTATGACTTTATGTTACCCATTATTTTGTAAATTCCATGTTAAAGAAGCGTTTTGGGTAAAATCGTTTCATTTATCGTAGGTGTTTGGACTTGTTGTTCTTGACATTATTATTACGTATATCATGATTTACTTACATCCATAATATAAAACATTATTTATATATCATATATATTCAGTATATATATATATATATATATAATAGATAGATAAATTAAATGAAACACACCGTTCATGGAGACGGTAGTCCGTACGTACGCATGAACGCTGTTTTCCTTTCCTTATTGTCTTGAATGGAAGTAAGTAGATGACATTCATATATATATATATACATAAATCCAGTAGATTTAACATGTCATATATTTCATTATTATTAATTATATATACTTTATAATTATTCATGAATGGTTAATGTGGAGAATGAATCTCATCGCGTCGTGGAGACGGTAGTCCGTACGTACACACGAGCGATGATATCATTCCCATGGTCGTGGAATTTTGTTGAAGTGTTTGTATACTATTTTAGTATCAATATAACTTTATAATAATCATATATAGTTACTCATTAACCCATTATATCCATCCAATTATTGTGGTGGTGGAAAATATATTACACCACGGCGTGGAGACGGTATTCCGTACGTACGCACGCGCAGTGATTTCCTTTTTTCGTAGGATGGATAGAAGGTTAATTAGAGTTGTTTCATATTTATAATAACATATAATTATATAAGAAATACTTATGTTATTACTTTATCATGAAACAACTAAAGAATAAGAAGTTGAAGAAGAAAGAAATTGAAAAAGATCGGTAATGGATATTACCTCTTTTGACGCGCCTTTTCATAACCTCCACATAAAGAACTAAGGATGGTCTTTGAAGAAGCCCAGGACCTCTAGGATTATACTAGGGAATTGGATAAGTTATTTTGGCAGGGGTTGTTCGAGCTTGAATGCTCAAATTGGTGCGACGAGGAGATGGAGGAGGTCCCCTTTTATAAGGGAGGAGAGAGGCACCTTAGGAAAATCTCAAAATATTATTTTATATTAAGGTCAAATTCGGTTTATAATGGTTAAAAAGGGTCCTATTTCGAAGATAAACTGGGGATGGGTCGAAATCCTCTCATCCAATAGGATTTAGACAAGTTTAGGTTATTATTTTAACCTTATTAATTAGATTTAACTCTAAGTTAAATAATTTAACTTTTACCGTGTCTTTTTGTTTTCTTACACTATATTGTTAATAAACATACCATAACAATCCAAACGAACCCCAAGTTGTTTATTATTAATATATATATCTATATATAAGTCATTTGGACGAACCTTAGATTTTTGAGAATTAAATAACAATTAATAATATAATATTTGTTTTAAAAACTAATTTATGTCAATTTTGACACTATTTGGTACATGATTTTTATAAAATTCATAACTAAATGAGAAGTTCGAACCAAGTTACGTAGATTACCAATACCATGTCATATATACCTATAAAATTAGTTTATGTCATAAAAAGTCTCAAATTTCATTTATTTGGGAATTTATAACATCAATTATGTCAATATTTCATTAATAAGACAATTACTGCATCATCATTGTGTCATAATAAATGATAATTATTTAATCCCTAAAAATTCTAAATAAATTTCTATGATTTAGATAATTGTATTAGCTTTCAGGATACTATTCATGTTTGAAGTTTCATGATGTTTATCACTAAATTAAAGTTATTATACTTATAGGATTTAATAAAGTGACATGTTGTCACATTCTTTGGTTTTCATAATAATTAAATTATTTTCATGAACAAAAGTCCATAAAATGAATCTAATCCGACCATTTGGTTATATGGGTCTAATTTTATCCATCTAATAGGATTTTTTCCAAGTGTTAGGGAAATTTTATAATCTTATATTTACCCTTAATTACCCGATTTACCTTTAACTATAGTAAATAAAATTTACCGTAGTTACTATTCACAATGCCCAAAAATAAAAAGTAGCTTATTAACATAATTTGGACCCACTGATTCCAAATATGGAATCGATTTTTCCAAATTCAATACAAAAAAGATGCAGAAAAATTAAATTAAAATTAATCCTTTTGTCTAAAGAAAACGAGTTTCTCTTTAAAACATTGCAAAAGATTGAATTGATTTAACCTACGAATTCAAGTTAAAATCATTGCTAATTACATAAATTATATTAAATGGTAAAATTATATTATATTTATACTTTAAAACCATTCAATATTATAATTTAACCATATAAATTATTCCGATGAAAAAAGTTGTTTTTAATTAAAATATTGCGTGTTTTTACTATTCATCAAAATATGAAAGTTACCATAATAATATGAAAAATTTATCCACAGTAAATTTTTAGTTCATGATTCCAAATAAGAATTTTATTTTGTCAAATTTAACTTATAAACATGTCAAAAACTATATTTAAAGTGGGTGCGCCATCAAAAGACGGCAAAACTCCATTTTTTGAAAAATACTTATTTTAACTAAAAATTTTATTTTGTTCTTATACCATGTTCTAGAAAATGTGTAAGATGAATAATAATGTTATAAAATTCAAAATTTAGTTAACACTATTCATAATGGCTAGTTCATAACAATATTATAATAATATATCGTTGTTTAGTAAATCCCGGTATTATGTACAACACATGCTATCGAGGAAGGTCGCGATTGCGTGTAATGGAAGCCAATTCAGGGTTGCGTGTAGTGCACGACTCCTTTTTTTGTTGTGTATAATAGAATCCAACCATATTTTATTTATACATTTAATATATATATATATACACTCAATTTTGTGTATAATGACTTCTATAAAATGAACTTGAAATTGTGTGTAACAAGAGCCAAGAAAAGTGTTGCGTATACTGCAAGCTAATACGGTGTTGCGTATAGCGCAAGATAATCTTGGTGTGTTGTACAATAGAATATATGAATGAAATTAAAAATAATGTATCTTATAAAATCTCGGGTTGTTACATTCTACCCCCCTTAAAATGAATTTCTCCTTCGAAATTCGTCGGGGTTATAAATGGTTTACTATTCGAAAGTTTCTTTAATAGAAACCCACATAGTAAAAAGGAATACCAAAACCAATCTTTAAAAACAAAAGTATGAAATGTAACGGTTACCCAAATAAACTAATCACTGGGTTTCCACATAGGTGAAAATATTGATATGGAAGGGAAATCTAACCATCATGTTCTGATGGAGAGTGGTAGAGAACATGGCTATGAAAAAGCCAACAATCTCAAAGCCATAGATTTGTGATTATCTAAGGTACCATCTGATTCATCGGATATAAGGAAAGTAGGAAAACATTTTTGGGTTTTCAAGATCATTTCCCTAAAGTTGATGAAATTGGAATTAGAAGAAATACTTTCGTGATTTAGGTATAGTCTCACCGTTTGTCATTCTTTGGACAATTTCCACATCATCTGTTAAAGAAATGAAGCTGACTTATTCATTCGTGATGTGTTAGCAGATCATGTGATAGAATGATGGGTCATTCCATCTGTCTCAAAAAAAAGGTTAGAAATGATATAAAAAAATACATAAGTCCATCTATAGTGAGATTAATCATATATGGTTCCTAAAATGAACTTATACTTCATATATCATACCGCTTAATAAAATAAAACTAGTTTCTACTAACCAGGGACTTCCTGTAGGCCAGTGGTAGGCGATAAAGGCCAGTCACACTTCGGTTGTGGGTTCGATTCCCACGGCCTTGTCCGACGCGATGGGCTGTCGCCCGTCCTGCATGTTGTCCATTTTCTAAAACTACATTACTATAAAATACCATTAGTAATATCGAAAAAAGTTGCATCCTTAAACAATAATTAGCATATGTCCAATATAATCCATTCCAATATTTAGGCTTATCTAAAATACTTTGGTCCAAGCTCATAGTATAAAGAAAACAATTGCGTGAAATGTCATCAACCAAGCATGTGAATACCATCATTTATCCCCCATATGTATATATTGTTGGTCACATTCCAATCATGTGAATACCATAATCATGTATTCTCTTGAAAAAATGAATACCGATTGAACCATAGTGAAAACTTGAATGCAGTTAAAAGTTAACACTTTCCACATACCAAAATACTCAAAATTCTATATACTCAAACCATGATATCACTTAGTCTTTATATCAATGATGAGCTCATGAATACTATCAAACATTTCATTTTCTCATTATCCTTCATTATGCGCATATTATCTACTTTCCTAAATATTTGAATCACTTTTCATGGTTACCGGTACCTTAAAATTATTGAAAACCACAATAGACCAATACATAAATAATTCAATACACCATAAAAGTACCTCAACAACATTATTCCTGAATAAAAATACATAAACACTTCAGTCCATCCACTTCAATGATTATCCTGGAATAAGACCTTCCTTGATTTAGAGGTAACTTTTTAGGTCAGGGCATTGAGTTGGGTAATGCCCATGTTCTCCACAAATAAGACATTGAACTCCATAACAGTCTGTCACTCTATGACCCTTTTCTCCACACAGATAACATTGGTCCCTCCATTTGAGGTATTCCTCAAGGTTCTTTTTCCCTTCTTTAGAAATCTCAATCTTCCTTTCTTTATGCCCCTCAACATGCGAACATGCATAATAGTTTATCTTCCTCTTCTTTTATGAATTAGGCATACCACTAAATTTCACCTTGTTAATCATATATCGCGATGACTGATTTGGCATAATCAAAAGATCTTTCTATCTAGGAATTACAAAATTTTGTTACTCATAGTCACCAATTTTTCCATTGGATTCAATGTTAACCGAATTCCTTCTGGTTCCCTCCATTAACTAAAACACAAAAAGAATCTTGTGAGAGGCAAATATCATTCTAGGGAAAACAACATAGTAAAGGGGGAGTACCCTCAATATCTAATATCTTAGGTTAAATTCTAAGATCGTTAGCGGAATTCTAGGACTATAACCTATACGTATACTTAACCTTAGGGACATCCCTAGACATACCTTAGAAATACCTCTAGGGATCTCACTAACGTTCTGACATCCTAGTTTCCAAAGGTTGACTAAACATTTCCTCTGATACCAACTATAGAGACCCGAAGCTTAACGTACAAGGACATTACATTACTTTTGCGGAATACTTATTACATAACAAAAACACACACACAAGGACCGTAATAGTTTAGTGTCTTTGAAAACTCGGAACGTAATCTTCTAATCATGGTGAAAGATCTTCAACATCTCCCATAAAGATCTTCCCTTTTTTTCTTACCTAAAACCTTTCTTTATATCCTGGGAAAAAGAAAACATAAAAAGGGTGAGATCAAATGCTCATTAAGGGTAAAAAAAAGAAAAATCAATCACATCATATTCATAAGAACATAACATTTTGGAAATCTTGACCTGCAAAAAGGATCATAATATCATAACATGGGATAAATCATAGTAGTGAAATGAAATCCCAATAATCATAACTTAAAACACGAAACATTGTGGCATAAACAAATAATCATAGAGAATCATATCTTATTAGTCAAGACTCATTGCCAAGACTATCTTAGTGGACAAAGTCCATTTCTAAACCGAGTCACCCTCGTTTCAGTCCTGTTTAACTGAACCGGTATAACCTACCGTTCCAGCCATGTCTATCTCATGAGATATAAAATCTTTACCCAATTCATTGGAGGGAGATATAGGTCCCACCCATCTCATAATGATACCATTCTTATGTGTGCCACATAATCATAAATCATACATCATTGCATAACCCATGTAATAAAAATGGGAATCATTAAACATCGTGACATCATAAAACAGTTCATATAAGATAAAAGAATTCATAAAAAAAATTCAATCACAACATAATCAAATCCATGTAATAATAGGGATATAAACATAACAATTTATTATCTTAGATGGAAAATAATTTTGATAAAACACTTGAACTCCATTCTTGGGGAAAATATCCTTTTTGCTTCAAAAACACTTTTCCTTTCTTAACATGTCGTACAATTATAAACTAAAAAAATTTGATTAAAAATAAACTTGAAAACTTGTAAAGTAATCTTCTTGTAAAAAATGATTTAAAAATCCATTCATTCCGTATAAGTAAAAAAACATTCTTCTCATACTTTTGTCGGAAAAGTCAAAAAAGTACCTCTTACGAAAAACGACAAAAGATTCCTTTCATATCTTTTACTAAAAACTCACCGAAGGGTAAAATTGGATTTAAACAATTTTAGGTGGATGGAAATAATATTACATATTGAGGAAACATGGATTTGGATGATAAAATACACCCCAATAAATTCCAAATTATAAACAATCTCGGATAAAAATGAGATTGTGATATTTCCCTTACCTTATGTCTGATATGCTTTGTACGTATCCGAACATCCTGTATAATGATTTAAATAATGTCATTAACTTATTAAATAATCATATTCATTGTTATGATATCATACATGGTTCACTTATGACTTTATGTTACCCGTTCTTTTGTAAATTCCATGTTAAAGAAGCATTTTGGGTAAAATCGTTTCATTTATAGTAGGTGTTTGGACTTGTTGTTCTTGACATTATTATTACTTATATCATGATTTAATTACTTCCAGAATATAAAACATGATTTATATATCATATATATTCAGTATATATATATATAATAGATAGATAAATGAAATGAAACACACCGTTCATGGAGATGGTGGTCCGTACGTACACATGAACGCCGTTTTCCTTTCCTTATTGTCTTGAATGGAAGTAAGTAGATGACATACATATATATGTATATATACAGAAATCAAGTAGATTTAACATGTCATATATTTCATTATTATTCATTATATATACTTTATAATCATTCATGAATGGTTAATGTGGAGAATGAATCTCATCGCGTCGTGGAGACGGTAGTCCGTACGTACGCACGAGCGATGATATCGTTCCCATGGTCGTGGAATTGTGTTGAAGTGTTTGTATAAAATTTCAGTATCAATATCACTTTATAATAATCATATATAGTTACTCATTACACCATTATACCCATCCAATTAAGGTGGTGGCAGAAAATAGATTACACCACGGCGTGGAGATGGTATTCTGTACGTACACACGCGTCGTGATTTCCTTTTTCCGTAGGATGGATAGAAGGTTAATTAGAGTTGGTTCATATTTATAATAACATATCATTATATAGGAAATACTGATATTATTACTTTATCATGAAACAACTAAATAATAAGAAGTTGAAGAAGAAAGAAATTGAAAAAGATCGGTAATGGATATTACCTCTTTTTGACGCGCCTTTTCTTAACCTCCACTTAAAGAACTAAGGATGGTCTTTGAAGAAGACCAGTACCTATAGGATGATACTAGGGAAGTGTATAAGATATTTTTTCAGGGTTTGGACGGGCTTGAATGCTCAAATTGGTGTGAGGAGGAGAGGGAGTAGGTGCCCTTTTATAAGGGAGGAGAGGGGCACCTTAGGAAAATCTCAAAATATTATTTTATATTAAGGTCAAATTCGGTTTATAATGGTTCCAAAGGGTCTTATTTCAAAGATAAAGTGGGTATGGGTCTAAATACTCTCATCCAATTGGATTTAGACAAGTTTAGGTTAATATTTTAACCTTATCAATTAGATTTAACTCTAAGTTAAATAATTTAACTTTTACCCTGTCTTTTTGTTTTCTTACACTATATGGTTAATAAACTTACCATAACAAGCCAAACGAACCCAATGTTGTTTATTATTAATATATCTATCCTTATCTAAGTAATTTGGCTTAATTTTATATTTTTAGGAATTAAATAACAATTAATAATATAATATTTGTTTTAAAAACTAATTTATGTCAATTTTGACACTATTTGGTACATGATTTTTATGAAATTCATAAAAAATTGATAAGTTCTAACCAAGTTACTTAGATTAACAATAACATGTAATATTAACCTATAAAATTAGTGTATGTCATAAAAAGTATCAAATTACATTTATTCGGGCATTTATAAAATCAATTATGTCAATATTTCATTAATAATACAATTATTGCATCATCATTGTGTCATAATAAATGATAATTATTTAATCCCTAAAAATTCTAAATAAATTCCAATGATTTAGATAATTGTATTAGATTTCTTGAGACTATTCATTTTTCATTTTTCATGAAGTTTATCACTAAATTAAAGTTATTATACTTATAAGATTTAAGAAAGTGACATGTTGTCACATTCTTTGGTTTTAATAATAATTAAATTATTTTCATGAACAAAAGTCCATAAAATGAATCTAATCCGAACCTTAGGTTATATGGGTCTACTTTTAGCCATCCAATATGATTTTTTCCAAGTGTTAGCGTAATTTTATAATCTTATATTTACCCTTAATTACCCGATTTACCTTTAACTATAGTAAATAAAATTTACCGTAGTTACTATTCACAATGCCCAAAAATAAAAAGTAGCTTATTAACATAATTTGGACCCACTGATTCCAACTATGGAATCCATTTTTCAAAATTCAATACACAAAATATGTAGAAAAATTAAATTAAAATTAATCCCGTTGTCGAAAGAAAACGGGTTTTTCTTTAAAACATTGCAAAAGATTGAATTGATTTAACCTACGAATTCAAGGTAAAATCCTTGATAATGACATACATTATATTAAATGTTAAAAATATATTCTATTTATACTTTAAAACCATTCAATAATATAATTTAACCATATAAATTATTTCGATGAAAAAAGTTTTTTTTAATTAAAATATAGTGTGTTTTTACTATTCATCAAAAAATGAAAGTTACCAGAATAATATGAAAAATTTAACCAAAGTAAATTTTTATTTCATAATTCCAAAGAAGAATTTTATTTTGTCAAATTTAACTTATAAACATGTCAAAAACTAGATTTAATGTGGGTGCGCCATCAAACGGCGGCAAAACTGCATTTTTTGAAAAATAATTATTTTACACGAAAAATTTATTTTGTTCTTATACCATGTTCTAGAAAATGTATAAGATGAATAATAATGTTATAAAATTAAAAATTTAGTTAACACTATTCATAACGGCTAGTTCATAACAATATTATAATTATATATCGTTGTTTAGTAAATCCCGGTATTGCGTACAACACACACTATCGGGGAAGGTCGCGATTGCGTGTAATGCTAGCCAAGTCAGGGTTGCGTGTAGTGCACGACTCCTTTTTGTTGTGTATAATAAAATCCAACCATATTTTATTTATACATTGAATATATATATATATTCACTCAATGTTGCGTAGAATAACTTCTATCAAACAAACTTGAAATTGTGTGTAACAAGAGCCAAGAAAAGTGTTGCATATACTGCAAGCTAATACGGTGTTGCGTATAGTGCAAGATAATCTTGGTGTGTCATACAATAGAAGATATTAATGAAATTAAAAATAATGTATCTTATAAAATCTCGGGTTGTTACAAGGTAACTAGATAAAGTCCAAGAGACACGAGCCCCCCATGATACTCACCAAAGGATGAGAATATATAATCAAGAATTAGTTATCACCTGGGTTTCTGAGGAGAAACTCCCTCGTACAAACATGAAGGTATTCAATTGGAATACATATGACTCTTCCCCCTCCACTCAAACCCACCACAGAAAGAGTGTGGTTCAATACGAGCATATGCACGTTCCTGCTAGTGCTCACTGGTACCACTGTGCAGGTAGAGTGTCAAACTGTCGGTATATGATGATATCTGCTGGCACACCTAAAGCCCACCATCAAAATAAGGTGGGAACCGGCTACATGTAGGCACAAATACCAGCTGGTTCATATCAATCTTGTCATCCAAATATGGCAGCAACTAGCTACATGAAAGTGCAAATACCAGCTGATTCATATCAATCCCATCAATCAAATTATGAGGCCACAAGATACTTGCATACCCAAATATTTTTTGATGTGTATCATACCTTCCATCCATAATGGCCTGAAAGAAAATATGAATAGTGTTTAATTATTGTGGATGCATACAAAGCCCTTAAGACAAATACAATAGAAAATGAGTGAATGAAAATGCTTTCTCATGAATATAGAGTCCAACAGTCCAATACAATGGAAACTAGAGACGAAAAATGGTAGCAGACTCGTTCATCATTAACAGCATAAGAGAAAAACATTTATTTACTAGAAACTCATGGATGACCAAAGAAAGAACAAACCCAAGATCTGTTATCTTAATGGTCCTTCGTACCAGTTCCATTCAAATATGTATCTCTACACACCCTAGAAATGAAGGAAGATCAGAAGTCGATCCAAGAGCATATCATCCATGTTTTCCAAGACATTATTGAATCGGTGGAGAAGGAGAGAAACAGGTACCACAACCTAGTTTCCTAGAATGGAATGAATTAATCTCCAAATGTGTTAGTCACTCAAGATAAGTCATGCATTCATTCTGTAGTCCATGAGGTTTGACAGCAATATCTCACGATACACAAAAAACAGATCGAGAACACACACCCATTCCAGCTGGGCGACGTCGGTCCAATGTGGTGGATGCTTCCGGACATGCATATATCCCTCCCAAAACAAAATATGTTTGTCGGCTTATCTCGGTGGCATCATCAGACCCAACCAGATAGAGACCCATATATGAATGTTGTTACCATTATAAGATGGCCCCAATTACCCGCAATTGATCACTCAAAAATAAAATGTACCAAGGGAAACCAGAAAATGAAGATATCATACATGATCCTACTTTTCTAGAAACTAGGCTTATTGACTCCCTCAAAACTATATCAATACATAACCAGGACCCTATAGTTCCATTTAAAAATTATGTAAGTGGTAGTTGTTGTTGTAAAGGTCCTCCCTGAAATGTCTTTACCAGCAGATCTGAAGGTCCTCTACATAGCACCCATAGGGTCTCACTCCGTGGGCCTGGAATGATCGATCATGGGATTATATCTCCAGATGAACATCTAGGTAGCTCTAACCTCGACCAAGAGATTAGATAAGAAGAAGGTCCTCCCATTTCATTCATTATCCCTAATGGGCCTCCCCCAGTTATACAATGAAGATATGCTTCTCCCTACAGTCAGAAATCAAGTCATGATGATATTTGTCGCTCTGATGACATTTTTTGAGAAGGCTCTCCCACAATGGAAGTTGTTTTTAAGGTCCTCCCCATAGTAACATCTAGAAACTAGAATGTCAACCTCTCATTCAAGTACATCCTAAAGGCCCTCCCCTAGATGTGCACTGCAAATATTCTCCATGTGTCCTGGTTCAAGTTATTATTGTAGTCCTTTCCATCATCCCAATCATCAATAAGGTCTTACCCTTATAGAAATTAATAAGCAAGAAGGTCCTCCCCTTGTTGTAGCCCACCCATAAGGTTATCCCTAGGGTATACGCCATAAATTGATTTTCCACATTTGGGAATCATGTTTTCAAAGTAGCCATTTCCATTGCAATACCAATTGAAAAACTCCTCCCTACAACAAAACATTATACTGGAAAAATGTCCTCCCCTTGTTGGAACAAAGATGAGAAATCCCTCTTATGTTGAGTCAATCAGGAAGATGGAGTCAGTAACATTATTCTCCCCATCTATAATGAGTGATATTCCTTCTCAACCAAAGTATGTCCATGGGCCACACTCATCTTCTTATCCACCCCCACGCCGTCTATATATCAATGAGGGTCCCACCAACATGACTACTTGGAACAAAATTAGAATAAATATGTCGAGGTGGGAATATCATGTAGAGGATCCCCTGGACAACAACAACATGATATGTTACTTGTGAGAAATCAAAAACATAAGGATAATACACTGGTGATGTATTGGCCTACGACCACTTATAACTTTAATATACCATGAGTGATTTTGGGGGAATGTATACATGACATTCTCTTTAATATATGGATGAATTTTCATTAGTTGAAAAAAAATATACCCTATGATGGGTATGAAGACAATTTTAACACGCTAGGGGAGTTTCACCATCTAATCGAACTAGAATACGTCATGTCTGTATGGAACCCACACTCTAAAAGGAGAAATAAAATCCTTGAATGGGATATCCTCCATTCTATGCACACGTTGTGTCGCCTCATTCTTGATGACCCAACTGCAATTTAGATTTAGGTGTGGGGAGAAATGTTGCTCTACACTTCACCATGCATCCCATCCAGAAAACCCAAAAGGAAATGACTTCTTTCAATATCATCAAATGATGTAATAAAATGTAAACCTTTATTAGTAAAGACGGGATACTGAAAAAAATCTCCCTAAGTAATTATCAAACGCATTATGACTGAAGATATCATGCCATCAAAATTCATTGGATTCAGGAAACCATGAAAATATAGAAGGCCTCCCGCCTAAGGGAAGCCTACTAGAAAGTAGTGCTCATGCATTGAAAAGACCATAGACTCCATGCATGCCTAATTCCATACCCAACTCATACTCGCACAAGATTCCATGAAATTGAAAATGTATAAATAGTGGCGGTTACCACCAAGATGTGGCAACCACCCCATCCCACAAGGATAGGGAATTTTTAAATCAAAATTCCCCGGTAAGACAGAATAATCAAGGACGTAGTGAATTAAACAATGAATGGGAACAACCTAATCCTGTAGGGTAGGGGGAATTTTAACCTCATGTCCTCGCATAGTGGACATCTATCTTCTCTCATCTTGGATGACCGATGTGTAGAGGATTCACCCGTTCCACTGGTTCATGTGGATCTCACCCTCAAAGAAAATGTAGAATAATATGGTCTGACCAGGGCTCCCTTTGGGACAATATTCACTAAGAAACATGAATTATACTATGGAATATATGGAGAGTGTCAAACAATGGATGCATAAATCTTTCCTTCCCTTCAAAAACGGGTACATAACCCCAAATGTAGTATCTATCAGAGAACTTGGTAAACTTAGACCCCACAAATATCACATGAAATGGAACAAAGGGAGGGGAATTCAGGGAATTTGGTTCCCTCCCTGACACATCCCACACTGAGCCTGATAGTGTCCATACCCGAATCCCGAGAGTGGTCCTAAATTTGGTTGACCCTCAATTAATCTATCAATACCTCCCTCATGAATCCCCACAAAGGATAAAAATAGATCCATGGTCATCTATGACCCACCACCTTCTCCCCCTATGAATGTGTCCCTCACCCTTTAGGAAAGGTTATCCAAGCAAGAGGATGGAATGAAAGAGCTTAGGTAAAGTAATTTTGCATTGCGTCGAGGTAGTTTCCATGATATATGTGTTCCCCCCATGTAATGCCAGTAGTTATTCCCAGAAGAGGTGACCATGACAAAGGAACTTATTCCGGGGAAATAATCTATGATGAGAGGCCCATTCAATCCGGAACAGGTACTATTTACCTAAAAAACCTCGGCCTTTGAAGGGAATGATGACTTCCCCATGTAGGGTAGGTAACCATAGATTATCCAGGTTAACCATCAAAGGATACCCCTGGCTGGGTGGCCACCCCAAATTACAACAGTGGCGGCTTGCCAAGTTTTCTCCACTACATCACCTGCCCAAGATCAAGCCCAGCTAGAAATGCATCAAGGGATCTTTAACATCATCGAATAACATATAACTTGACTACAATCCATGGAGTGGGGGAACGCTCTGATATAACCAGAGTGAAGACAGTACCCTGATTGGGCGAGAAACGTTCTTCCACCACCAAACTTCAGATACTCCTTATTCATAGTATTCAATGTCTCGGGGGACCCGAAATATCATCTAATGCACTAAACCTCTTATTGTAAGCCCATGATGGGAAATCCAGAGTGGAAATAGGTAGTAAAAAATTTTTGGTTCATATGAACCCTAGAGGGATTATACTTCATATGGTATACTAACTTTCCATCCTATTCAATCACAGCCTGGGAGAACCTTTGGAGATAGTTCCTCTTCTAGTTTAGTTCAACGCTGCATAAGAAAACAGTCAATGATCTCATGAACTACTAGTAGTGAGAGAATGAAAGAGTCTCAGAGTTCATTTCCAGATGGAAATGTCTGACTTATTCCATGTACTAGCTGCTCCTATAGGATGAGATGATCGTCACGTGCATCGATAACCTTCATGATGAATTGTGAACATCGTTCATCCAGGTAAAGTACACAAGTCGGTTCCATGATTTCTCAAACATTTTCCAATGAATATAAGAATATTTTCAAAGGAACAATATCAGGTCTCAATTGGCTCTATCAGACCCTTGGAAAAGAATAAGAAAATCTAAAGTAGCTTCTGTCACGCATAACCCACCCTAGCACCAGCTGGAGTTACGATGCCCCCACCGAACGATGCAAAGTCTCATGGATTCCAAATGTCGCCCCCACATTGGAAATATGAGAAAAGGGGTGCTAAGAGAAGTAATTTTGAAGACATAAAAAAATAAATCTTCTAATTCTTAGATAACAAGGTTTACGGCTATTTCATAGCCTCCATAAATTTCGACTGGCTCCAACTACCTGATCTCATGTGAGCTGATGAATTGGGTCTAGAAGACTATCCAAATTATTTTTCCATTCACCAGATATTGGAAAACATAATAAATTAATACATCCAATTCCAATATATCCTATAAATGATGGAGGATTCTGGAAAATTCATGTTGGGCTTGCCACCAGTACAAGTGGCGTATGTTTCCACCTCAGACTCAAGAGATGGCGAATAATGGTAAACAGTAGCCTATAAGAATGAGAAAATTTTTTACAATTGGAGATCCTAGAAGATAGTAAAACAAATTCATGTAATCCTCTAGGAGTTGTTAAAATGACTCACTGTTCCACCTAAATCACCCAATACAACACATCCAACCTCATTTACCCCATAACCCTCTAAAAGATAGAATGGAATAAAGAGAGAGTAATAAGATGGGATGAAACAGAATTTGATGTCAGTGTTGAAACTTTTAGAATTCATTCCGACATACATGGTACAATGGGAACTTCCCCACCAAAAGGTACAATAGGTACCGCCCCGTAAAATGACATCATCAGAAAGAGAAAGTAAGACACAAACATGTTCAAATTAAGAACTGGTCGTTGATTCCATTAATGTCATTCACTTTATGGAACCCATTACTAATGGATACTATGGACAAGGACCCAAATTCCACACACCCAACTGGAGATCTTGATTAGGAGGCTGTAGAGAGAAGAGGTTTCCTAAAATCAATGATCATGGCATGAGTAAAATTCCCTACCACACCATAAATCGAACTGTTAGCATTGCGGAAACTTAGAGAAGTACCCTTCGGCAGACACAACAAGAATTGGAATGATCCACCACACCCATCAGAAGAAATCCATGCCCATTTATCTTCAAATATACATCAGGGGAATATCAAAAATCAAATCTCCACATGCATACAGTTGAACGAGTTTGGTGAAACTATGAAAATTCCGTAGCTCCTCCAACTCCTCTCATAAAGGCCGAACCATCTACGTCCAAAGACCAAAACAATAATGTGTATGTGAAATAGAAACCCTGATCACAGAGGAAATGACCATTAGAGAATAAGTATGATATTATAAAGAATATGGATTCATTTCCATTAGATCTATAAATCATGGATGTGTAAAGTATACCCGTAGATCTTAGGGAGGCACTCATTGAAGCTATACTATGTCCCCAAGAGTTCGAGGTCAAAGTATCAGTAGAAAAAGTCTATCAGATAGAGACTAATCCCAAAGAATGTGATGGGTTCTTCTCATTTTGAGATAGGGATGAAGACACTATCATGCAAGGGAACATCAAACCCTTATATGTGTTCGACAAGATAAATTAAATTGATGTCAAGAGGATTTTCACCAACAAAAGATCTTCAGTCAACTTCCTCCAACTGTGAATCTTCTTTGGTTGGGTTATGATAAAGTCATCTTGACACCATACACTATAACTCTAATAGGATATGATAAAAGGTAACAGAATCCATTGGGACAAATCAAGCTGAAAACATGGATTGGTGACCTCATGTCATATTCTGAGTTCCTGGTAGTGTGTACAAGTACATCCATCAATGTCATGTTGCAATTCCATCAAAATACCATTAGTGCATCAAATAATGCAGTAATGAAAAAAATGTAAATGAACAATGATAAATCCATAATTGAGTCTTGTGAGTCACATTATTTTAATGTAGGGTTCTCCAGATCGAATGAAAAACATTCATCGGTCGGCATGCTTAATTGGGTTACTTCCCCGAATGGATTGGAAATGGCTCCCTCCGACCCCTTCCAGCAACTTGGGGAAGAGTGTGCATTACCCATTAACCAATTTGAATACATAAGTGCAAGTATGGATGTAGAATCAATTGTATTCATAATCTCTGTTATGGCCACCAAGCCCAAATACAGCAATGTGCAGGCTTACTCCCATGATGTCAGGAAAATCCCCAACAGAAATACTGTCTACTCAACATTGGGACCCTAGACTGCTATTTCCATAATCACTAAGGAATGAAGATTATTTCTCTCCCATCATTGGAGAGTTCATCTTGATAATCTACTCTCAAACAAAATAGGAATATGATTATGAATATGAAGAAGATGAAGAAGAAGATTTCCTTAAGGATTCCCCTCCAATATTGGATGAAGGTTTCTACACCATAATCGAAGAACTTAATATTATAATTTTGGGCACTAAATATGACACGCGGCCTACTCTAATATGTATGGATATGCCTATCAAATATTAGAAGTCATATAACTCCTTCCTAAAGAGAAATCGAGATGTGTTTGCCTATAACTACACAAAAATTTCGGGCATGGATCTTGGGGTTTGTACTCACCATCAATGAATACTACAAGATCCACAGGGCTATAAACAGGTAGTTAGAAGGATCCACGTGACACTTGCTACCTAAATGAGGGCTGATGTTGAAAATATGATCAAATCCAACTTCATAAAGGGAGTCCAGTTCCGATCTGGATGAAAAACATAGTCCATGTCAAAAAGAAGAACGATCTATTTAAAATCTGCATTGTCATAAAGTACCTTAATCGACATTTCCCAATAGATGATTATCTAATCCCGATAATCGAATTTTGAATCGATAAAACCAGAAGATACGAGGATCTTTCTTTCATAGATAGATATTATGGATAAAAACAGATCTGGATGACCCAAGGAGATGAAACATAAACCACTGTTAGGGCTCTTCAGGGAGTGTTCTGTTCTAAGGTGATTCCTTGTGGACTAAAAAAATAAAGGAACCACATATATGTGTGCCATGATTTTCATATTCAAGCGCTCATTAGGAAAATCTATCGAGTGTTATTTCGAAAATCTAGTCATTAAATCCCAGAAGCACTCAAATCCCCTTGCCTTTATTGAAACTATATTTAGCATATTGTAGAAGCACAGTTTAAAGATGAATCCACTAAAATGAACCATTGGAGTTACCTTTGAAAAATTACTTATCTTAGTCATACACCATCGTGACATCAATTTTGACCCTGAGAAGACAAATCTCATCCTCAGAATGTCACGATCTCACAACCTATCATAGTTGAGTAGTCTTTAGGGGCACCTGGAAAACATTCATTTCTTCATAGCCAACATATTTGGTAAATATTTACCTATTAATTTGTATAATGAAGAAAGGGGTTAGGTATGAGTGGAAAAATTGTTTCCATGAAGAATTGGATGATCTAACAATTTATCTCATGGTCACACCAATGATGATGCTACATGTAGAGGGGAGACCACTCATTTTGTACGTAACCGCCTTATAGCGGTCATTAGGTGCCTTCCTCGCGCAGAAGAATGATATCTACAGTGAGAAAATCCTCTACAACCTCAGTATATTAATGATTGATTCATAAAATCGATATTAAAAAATTGAAAAGAACTACTTAGAACTAATATTTACTATTCAAAAACTCAGTAATTACCTGAATCACCATGAGTTCCACCTGGTCTCCCACTACCACACACTCAAATATATCATCAACCATTACATGCTAAATGAATTCCTATCACGATGGGTGGTCAACCTACAAAATATTGACATACAATACATACCCCATAAGGGAATAAAATACAGGCGTTAGCAGACTTCTTGGAAGAGCACCCCTTAGATGAAAAAAACCGTTGGATTCCAAACTTCTATACAATGAACTATTATCTATCCTGGTGACCCCCATACATGGGAAGTGTACTTCTATGGTACTTCTAGAATCCTGATAGGGAAAAGGATGGAAGATCCCATGAAAAACAAAGTGGGGATGGAAGTTATACTCATTTCCCCTAAAAAATCCATCCTACCGTGTTATTTATTTCTTTTGGAAGGGTCTAAAAATAATGAACCAGAACCTCAGGACATCACTACGGGCCAGGAACTGGCACTTCATCTAAAATCAAAACACCTAAAAAATTAAGGGTGATTCAGATCCAGTAATCAAACTGATAAATAGTGAATATTAAAATTAGAAAGATGTCGTGTCCCCCTTGATGATAAATGTAAGAGAACTAGTTGAAGAAATACGACTAGAACCAGTGTTGACCTAGGTCCATCGGTCTCAAAATTCTCAAGTCGAAACTTTGGAAAATGAAGCCATGACCTTTGATGATCCAAACCAATAAGAAATGGCCATACCATTTCCCACCATCAAATTTTCTTGCCATTTATACAGAGTAGTACAGAGGATTGTGGATAAATTATCCCGGTTTTTTAGCCTTATGGTCACACCACTTGCTAGATAAAGCCCATTGTAATTATTCTTTTAGAAGGGGGAACTCCCACAAGATCGGGCTAGAAGGGAACATGTCTGAAGAAGGGAAATCAATTTTTCCAATTACTATGGGGTAAACCAAGAGATGATTATCAATAAAAGTGGCCTTCATGTATTCCTTCTCAGGTGAATTGACAGATAATATACATCTACTTTCAAGAAAGAAGTTCACATCGCAACATGTGGAGCGCAACAAACTACAACCAAACTCTCTCGCCAAATTTGATGTCTTGGGATCTAATTGGCCCCTATGACACATGATTTTTCCAAATTCACCATGAAGTGAGCTTCCTACAATGTTCAGGATAATTTTATACACCAGCCACCTGAGTTTAATCATACAGCTAAGTACTCATGGCCATAACTACCTAGGGGATGTATGTTGTGGGACCATATCCCTTCACCACAGCCAGACAATTCAGGTTTATACACACAATAGTAGACTTATTTGTAAAATTGTCCAAAGAAAAACCCCTTAATGAAGTTGAGGTGGAAAAATTCATTAGATTAGTGAAGGCCAACATGATTTCCAAATTTTTTGTCCCTCATACAATATTGACGGACAATGGCACCAACAACTGCTCTGCTGAGTTCAACAAGTTATACCATTTGTATAGAATCATTTCTAATCATTCGTCCTGCATCCACGTGGTAACCAATGGAATGATAGAGGCTTTTGACAAGACATTTTCCAACATACACCGAAAGATGGTTGATAAGGATAAACAATTATGGAATGAAAATATTTTTCTTATTTTTTGGGCTTATGGGACCACAACCCACACTATCACCCATGCGACCCCATACTCACTAGTATACATGGAAAAGGCAGTTTTACCTATAGAAATCCATGTTTCATCACTTCATGTGGTCATTTTCATTCAGCATTCCATGCAAAAGAAACCCTAGAGATGATTTGATGAGTTGGAGCAGCCAGATGAAAAAAGGATGCACAGATTACACATTTTTGAAATCTACTAAAATCGAATCGCCTAAGTCGTCATGATAAAATGGTATGCTTAATGGGTTACCCTCGAATGTTCTACTTTGCAGCTTTGATCATCTCCGTCAATTTCTGTCATAACAGCTATAGACCCCCCCCCCCCACACATAAACCTATCCAATGACATCAGGCTGATGCTACATCAAAATCCATCATACTCACATGATTAAACCACTATGAACATCAGCACACCCTTTCGAGTTTACATGAAAATGATAATAGGAGAGGTTTGGGTAATCCCTGTAATGGATCGAACCCTCGAAATGTCCTAAAGATTACAATTCCATGGATACACATGGATAGTCCTAGGGATACTCACATGTACCTTCATGTTCTAGGGACTAGTGGTAATCACTATCTTTTTCTTTTTCATGAGATTTATTGATAAATGAAAGATATCACACTCATGTTTTTTCTTAATAAGGAATGACGATTATCCCCTTTTCCAAAACCCTTTTCAGGCTACTCATACTTAAGAAGGTCCCTTGTATTTCCATGGGATGTGGTGTTATTTCCCCTCTTAGGCTCACCCAGGACATGACTAGATAGATCATCATACCTGACTATCACGAATAACAAAATAAGGGAGCAAATTTCCACACATTATGCCTTGGTCTCTCTCCTTTTGGGATCATATCCATGACCTCTTCCGTCATTGTCATCCTCTATTTCCATCAACGTGGAAGGGGATAGTGTGTGAATCATAGGATCTACCTCATCCTATTTTTTCTCACACCTAGCAAGCCTTGCATGGTCATAGTGGTTAAATGTGATCATAGTTTATGGACCATACCATGTAATGAACTACGTGATCCCGGATTCCTACTCTAATCTGGATACATAGGATTCCTACTTAATCCCTAAGATCAAGGGACAATCACCTTAGTTGTAAATCCAAATAAAATTTCCCCAAAATCACAATGCAATCCTCTTAGGAAGTAAGGATTGACTTGTTTCTCTCAAATGGGAAGCTCATATCTCTATCCCCAAATCAATACCACGCAAATGGGCCACCTATAGTGTGCAATTAACTAATCAAATCTAACTATGAGTCCTTTAATTCCCATATAGTTGGGATACATAGGGAGCCCCTCTGAGGTCCAAACCCAAATCCCAAATCAATCTAATGTTATAGCGTCCCGGCATTTTCGTACATTACTATTACATCATTAAAAAGATAAAAAACATAATTGTATTACACATGGAGGATCCAAAGGTTTAGTGTCATGGGAAAACTAGGACCACACATAATAAATACAACATCAACCATAAACATTTATTTAATTTCTTCTTCACTAGCTTCTTAGTGGCACTTGTCCTCTCCTTAGTACATGTATCCACCTGAGGATATACATCAAAAGGGGTGAGCTAAAATCCCAGTAATAGGATAGATAAGAACAATATAGCATGGGGTGAGCATAATCATGACATAGGAAGAAGATCATGAACATGAGAGGAGCATAAATAATAAACTTGAAATGTGGCAATGCATAAAAATGAAACATCATGTCTTAGTGGTTAACTACCACACATAATTGTGAACAAAGCTAGCATCATGTTCACACATAATTTAACATTTACTCATGAGATTCATCACTTTACCCAATGCATTGGAGCGCTATATAATTTCAGGCACACCCGTCACATTTAAACATTCATATTGGGCTATATAATTCCGGGCGCACCCGTCACATCATAACATTATCATTATCATGATTTCAACATAGAACACATATCAAACATGTAAATAAATAACCCATGGAATGGAACGGGTTTCATCTCATAATATCACATTCATAAGCTTTGGGTTCCCAAAATAAAGAGGGAACAACATACTTGATACAAGAACCATCAACCTTGAATGAGAGGTAAAATGTGAGATCTTGAAAGAAGAGTTCTTTTGTAAAACATTTTGATGGACATAAAAACCAGTGAAAAACATGTATATCCCAGAAAAGTAAAGGAAATGATGAATAAATGATCTTTGAGGAGTAACCATATCAAAAATGGAGTGAAAGAGGGAGAACCCGAAGGAAGAAAATTGGGTTTGAGATTTCCCCTTACCTTGAACTCGAATGCCTCCGTCTCTTTATTGTCCTGTATAATGACATTATATTCATTAATTAGAATTTCCAAGAACCTTTTATAAATTAATAGGGTTCATTATGGTTTCATTATTTCATATTATGTTCCTTTGGATGACTTATAGTGTTTAAAAACATTGATCGGGGATGTTTGTTTTCATGGTTTTCTTGAGCGGTCCACTTGTATTCTTAATTTGATGTTTGGGTAGATCATGGGTAAACATCCAGAACTGATATTACATGTTATTAATGATATTAAAGAATCTTTAATTATTTTATAATGAGTTATATTAGATCCATTTGGACGAATCATTAGATAAGAATTAAATGAAGATTATTTGGGTTAATTTGAGCGGTTTTTGGATAACAACGAACTCCTTTTAACTTTTCACATAGTAATATGGCCATAGGTTATTTCAAGAACTTAAAATAGAACATTATAAATATAAAATATTCTGGTTCAACCATAAAAATGGTTTCATGACCAGATTGAAGGTAGAAATGGAAGAATAGAGCATGTTGTTTTTGAAGTTGATAAATTATCACCACATGAACAACGTTCTCTTTAAGAAAATAAAAGGAAGATATAAAGGGTGTGGGGTGATATAATATACCATTAGAATAATAATATCACAGTATATGTATAATAATGGAGTTAAAAAATAGTTTGGATGAAGATAGGTAGGGAGAGATCAAGAAAGGAACTTGAACTTGAAAGGAAATTAAAGGAGGAGAGGGAGAGAAATTACCTTTCGAATCCTCCACTTAAGAACCTCCTTAAAGTCCTATTATTGGTATTTTGATGAAACCAGGAGCTCTTGGACGTGGGGGAGAGGCTAGGGAAGGATTTTGGGCAGAGTTTAGAGAGGGCTTGGATCTTGAGAGGTGTGAGGAAAAGAGGGAGTGAAGGGTGGCTTTTATAGTGGAGGGAGAGGGGTTTCCTTAATATAAAATTGATTAGTTTATTAATTTCACAAAAGACAAGGAATAGTGAGTCTTGGATGACCAATAATAGTAATTTTATAATGTAATACCGAACCAAGTGGGCTTACATCAGCAAACCATCATCAATGACTCAATTAATACATTATTTAGCTTTTATTGTGAATTATCGGATTCCACCATTAATAAAAAATTCAAGTATCTCAGAAAATTCAAAAAAATTTACCCCAACAATTTTTCGACATGTAGATTCCAAAAATGAAGTCCATTTTTTCAAAAATAATTGTCTAAATATTATTAATTTAATATTTAATTAAAATCATAATTTACATAACAAAACAGTTTTAAGATTAAAACTGGTTTTATAGTTCTTTCAAAAATTACGTAGGGTCTTATAAAAGTATCTATAAACTATTAGACATTGATTCAATAATTTAAGAATATATTTCAGGAAAATAAATATTCATTTAAATTAAATAATTAATTATAATTAATTATTTATGACTTATAAAATACCAAAAACGTTTACTAAGGTCAAATTATCACTTTCTATGGTGTCTAAATTTTATTTTATTATTAATAGGTAATGTTACTATTATTTACTATTTATAAGGGTCATGTTACTATTCATAAGAGTAGGTTACTATTCATAAGGGCAGGTTACTATTCACCAAAAATTATTTTTGTTTCATTAGACTCCAAAAACCATCTTGAACACAATCGTGTATGTCAGATTTTTAAAATTCCAACCATAGGGATGACAAAATTATGTTTAAAGGTCACTTATCACTTAGTAGTTCATTATTTTGTGTTTTTATGACCTAAATATAAGAAGGGAATTTTCCATTGAAAAACTTTGGGTCGTTACATTCTTCCCCCCCTTAAGAAATTTCGCCCCCGAAATTTCACTTTACACAAATAGGTGAGGGTACTTCTCCTTCATTACCTCTTCTAGTTCCCATGTTGCTTCCTCAAACTTATGGTTCCTCCACAACACTTTGACAAGGCGGGTTGTCTTGTTGCGTAGATACTTACCACTTCGGTCCTGAA
The DNA here is from genome assembly GCA_963277665.1 of Viscum album. Taxonomy (NCBI): domain Eukaryota; kingdom Viridiplantae; phylum Streptophyta; class Magnoliopsida; order Santalales; family Viscaceae; genus Viscum; species Viscum album. The sequence continues at coordinate 735,686,806 of OY728155.1, forward strand.
TTTTTATCGGATTCTCCTCATAGAAGAGATCATATTCCAGCTGTACCACCTCTGAGTTTAGTACATGTGAGGGGTCTGGTATGTACTTCCTCAGTAGTGATACATGAAACACATCATGAACTTGAGCCATATTCGGTGGAAGTGCCAGACGATAGGCCACGGCTCCTATACGGTCAAGGATCTCAAAGGGGTCAATGTACATTGGGCTTAGCTTCCCTTTCTTCCCGAATCTCATGACTCTCTTCCATGGAGATATTCGAAGGAAGACTTTATTTCCAACGTCGAACTCCAAGTCCCTTCGACGGTTGTCAGCATAGCTCTTTTGCTGACTTTGAGCATCTTTGATGTGTTTCTAGATGACTTGAACCTTCTCTGTCATCTCCTGCACAAGATCGGGTCCAAGTAGCTTTCTTTCTCCAACTTCATCCCAACAGGTTGGAGTTCTACATCGCTTCCCATAAAGAGATTCATAAGGATCCATCTGAATACTCGAGTGGAATCTATTGTTGTATGAGAACTCAACCAATGGGAGATGCAGATCCCAACCACCATTGAATTCAAGAGAGTAGGCTCTTAGCATATCTTCAAGTGTCTGAATAGTCCTTTCAGACTGGCCATCAGTTTGGGGGTGATAGGCCATGCTGAAATTTAATTCAGTACTCAAAGCATGTTGAAGGCTCCTCCAGAACATAGATGTGAACATTGGATCACGGTCAAAGACAATTGAGAGTGGAACACCGTGCAGTCTCACCACTTCCTTCACATATATGTTTACAAGTTGTTCAAGCGATAGGTATTCCTGAATTGCGATAAAATGGGTAGTCTTGGTGAGTCGGTCAACCACAACCCATATCTCATTATTCCCCTTTGACGTCTTCAGGAGAACCGTGACAAAGTCCATAGTAACATTTTCCCATTTCCACATGGGTATAGGCAATGACTGCATCATAACTTTTGACTTTTGTTGCTCATCTTTAACTTACTGACATACCAAACACCTTGATATATATTCCTCAATTTCCTTCTTCATGTTATCAAACCAGAAGTGTTCTCGGAGATCACGATACATCTTGGTACTTCCAGGATGGATAGAGAAAGTTGAGATATGTGCATTATCCAATAGCTCCTTCTTTATCCCAGGTGATGAAGGCACACAAAGCGACATTCCAAACCGAATCACACCATCATCGTTGATATGGAACTCTTCCAGCTTCCCTTCCTTTACTGCATTCACCCTCTTTTGTATCTCCACATCATCCCTTTGTGCTTCCTTAATCTTCTCTTGGATGGATGGTTACACAATCATTTGGGCAAGGTAGGATGTATCCCCTACCCTTAAGATTCCCAAATCCATCCTTTGCATATCCAAGAAGATAGGGTCTTTCTCAATCCTCAACATGGATAGAGTAGCAGGTTCTTTTCTACTTAGAGCATCAGCTACCTTGTTCGCCTTTCCAGGATGATAGTGAATAGAGCAATCGTAATTCTTGATTAGCTCTAACCATCTCCTTTGACGCATGTTGAGCTCCTTTTGTGTGAATATATACTTTAGGCTCTTGTGGTCGGTGTATATGTCACACTATTCACCATAAAGGTAGTGCCTCCAGATTTTCAAGGCAAAAATCACGGCTGCCAGCTCTAGATCATGCGTCGGGTAGTTCTTGCTCATGGATCTTCAACTGTCGTGAGGCATAGGCTATCACATTATCATTTTTCATGAGTACACAACCCAATCCTTTCTTTGAAGTATCACTGTATATCACAAAACTTTCTCCACTTTTCGGTAGTGTGAGTACATGTGCAGTGATCAGCCTTCTCTTTAGCTCCTTGAAGCTTCCCTCACATTCATCTGTCCCGACATACTTTACCCATTTCCTTGTTAACATAGTTAGTGGGATTAACAATCGTGAGAAGTTTCTCACAAAACGTCGATAGTACCCAGCTAATCCAAGAAAACTACGGATTTCTGTGACACTAGAGGGCCTAGGCCATTCCTAAATCACCTTTGTCTTTGAAGGGTCCACAGAAATTCCCTCACTTGTGATCACATGTCACAAGAACGTGACTTATTTCATCCAAAAGTCACACTTGCTGAACTTGGCATACAACTTCTCCTTTATCAATGTCGCCAACACAAGTCTTAGATGTTCTTCATGTTCTTCCTTGCTCTTGGAGTAGATGAGAATATCATCGATAAACACTACCACAAATTTGTTGAGGTAATGTCTAAAGACTCTATTCATCAAATCCATGAAGATTGCAGGGGAATTAGTAAGTTCGAAGGGCATCACCAAAAACTCATAGTTCCCATACATTGTACGGAAGGAAGTCTTCTGAATATCTTCCTTCTTCACCTTTACTTGATGATATCCAGAACGAAGATCCACCTTTGAGAAGTATTGAGCTCCTCTTAACTGGTCGAACAAGTCATCAATCCTTGGGAGATGATACTTGTTCATTATGGTGATCTTGTTGAGTTCTCAATAATCGATACAAAGCCGCATGGTTCCATCCTTATTCTTTACAAAGAGCACTGGCGCACCCCAAGGTGATGCACTAGGGTGTATGAACCCTTTGTCCAAATGCTCTTGCAGCTGCTTCTTTAACTCCTCCAGTTCGATAGGAGCCATCCTATATGAGCACTTAGAGATAGAAGTAGATCTGGGTATGAGTTCAATTGATAACTCTACCTCACGATTCGGGGGAATTCTGGGTAACTCTTCGGGAAATACATCATTGTATTCCCTCGCGATGGGAATTTCCTCAATGTTTGCACTTTCCTTCGACTCAACCATTTGGGCGAGGTATGCTTCTTCATAGGGAATCAACACCCACACCATTGAAGGATTTTTCAAAGGATATTCATGATCTTCCTTGCATTTGTAAAGGATCATGGGATGGTTCGGAATATGAAAATATATTTCCTTTTCCCAACAGTTGATATGTGCTCTATATAAAGAGATCCAATCCATTCCCATTATAGCGTCGAATTCCACCAAGGGAAGTATTATGAGATTTTCTGGAAGAATATTCCCACATACATCAACAGGAGAAGAATCAAACACTTGGGTTGCAATGATTTCACCACTTGGTGTTTTTACAAATATCTCTACTTCAATGTTTCGAGGCTTCGATTCTATAGTTCTAGCAAACTTGCAGGATATAAAGGAATGCGTAGAACCAGAATCAAATAAGAATTTTCCCATTCTTGAGTGAATAGTAATTGTACCTTGTACGACTTCATTGTCATGTTCCACCTCTGCAGTAGTGATGGAATAATCCTTCCCATGTTCCTTTGGCTTTGGTGGTTGTTGGCATGGATTACCCTCGAGAGCTCGAGGTTTAGTGCACTAGTTTGAATAGTGCCCTAGCTCCCTACAGTTGTAGCATTGAACCACGGGTGGTTCTCTCCTTTCATCGGCTACATTATCCTTCATTTTCATGTCTTTTCGACACTCGTGATCATGGTGTCCTTCCTTCCCATACTTAAAGCATTTCTCCGTACCTTTTAGGCAGTTCCCATGGTGCAACTTCCCACATTTTTGGCATGTGGGTCAATTTTTCTTCCCACCATTGTCACTAGATCCACCAGCTTGAAAATCCATCTTTCTTTTCTTATCACCATAGCCATGGGACCATTCTCCACAGTAAATCTCCACTTTGAGAGCACACTGAACAGCTTCTTCATAACTCCCAAAGTCTCGAATTGCAAGAGCCTTTCGAATATGTGGTTTTAATCCACTAAAGAATCTATCAATTTTGCTATCATTGTTGATAACAAAACCTGAAGAATACCTTTCAAGCCTTGTGAAATTTTCTTCATAGGTTGTGACAAATTCTCCTTCTTTTTTCTTGAGCTCTATGAATTCTCTCTCCATCTTCGTGCGAAGAGTTCTTGGGAAGTACTTATTAAGAAACATTATCTTAAAGTCTTCCCATTCCATCTCTTCAATTTCCTCCCTTGTCTTGGTGTTCTTAATCAAAGCCCACCATTGATTAGCTTCTCCATCTGGATGATAAACGGCTAGAGTCACCTTATCCATCTCAGAACAGTGAAGAACAGAAAATATCTTCTCCCTAGAGTTGACACGTTGCTCCGCAACTAGTGGATCAGAAGATCCACAAAACTTCGGTAGTCGTTGTCAAATAAAACATTCGATAGCTAGTTGCTCCCTCTTTGGTGAAGGGAGATGTTCCCCATTATTATGGTTATTATTCATAACCCGAGATATTTGGGTAATCATCTCCATGAAGTTTTGAACTCCACCTCCCAAATCATTGGGGATGTTGTTCGGGAAATCGTTGCATTGGTCCTCGCAAGAGTTGTTGGCCTGATTTCTCCTGGTTCCCACCATTTTCTAAAATAGAAAAGGATAGAACAAAACATAAGTAATCAATTCATGATTAACTTATCCATATAAACAATTATAAAAAAACATAACATATGGGATCCCAAGGTAAATATCTTTGTGTGCATATTTGTACTTAGTCTCATGTTGTAGGTTTTCTCTAGGGTTCACTAATCCTAATCCCCAAATTAACCAAACCTCCCTCTGATACCAGCTATACAGACCCGGCCTTTTCTTACATTACTATTACATCATTACAAAGATAAAAAATATAATAGTATTACACATGGAGGATCCAAAGGTTTAGTCTCTTGGGCAAACTAGGACCACACATAACAAATACAACGTCAACCATAAACATTTATTTAATTTCTTCTTCACTAGATTCTTAGTGGCACTTGTCCTCTCCTTAGTACATGTATCCACCTGAGGATATACATAAAAAGGGGTGATCTAAAAGCCCAGTAATAGGATAGATATGAACAATATAGCATGGGGTGAGCATAATCATGACATAGGAAGAATATCATGAACATGATAGGAGCATAAATAATAAACATAAAATGTGGCAATGCATAAAAATGAAACATCATGTCTTAGTAGTTAACTACCACACATACTTGTGAACAAATCTAGAATCATGTTCACAAATCATTTAACATTTACTCATGAGATTCATCAATTTACCCATTTCATTGGAGCGCTATATAATTTCAGGCGCACCCGTCACATTTAAACATTCATATTGCGATATATAATTTCAGGCGCCCCCGGCACATCATAACATTATCATTATCATGATTGCCACATAGAACACATATCAAACATGTACATAAATAACCCAAGGAAAGGAACGGGTTTCATCTCATAATAACACATTCATAAGCTTTGGGTTCCCAAAATAAAGAGGGAACAACATACTTGATACACGAACCATCAACCTTGAATGAGAGGTAAAATGTGAGATCTTGAAAGAAGAGTTCTTTTGGAAAACATTTTGATGGACATAAAAACTAGTGACAAACATGTATATCCCAGAAACGTAAAGGAAATGATGAAAAAATTATCTTTGAGGAGTAACCATATCAAAAATGGAGTGAAAGAGGGAGAACCCGAAGGAAGAAAATTGGGTTCGAGATTTCCCCTTACCTTGTACTCGAATGCCTCTTTCTCTTTAATGTCCTATATAATGACATTATATTCCTTAATTAGAAATTCCAGAACCTTTTATACATTAACAGGGTTAATTATGGGTTCATTATTTCATATTATGTTCCTTTGGATGACTTATAGAGTTTAAAAATATTGATCGGGGATGTTCGTTTTCATGGTTTTCTTGAGCAGTCCACTTGTATTCTTAATTTGATGTTTTGGTAGATCATGGGTAAACATTCAGAACTGATATTACATGTTATTAATGATATTACAGAATCTTTAATGATTTTATAATGAGTTATATTAGATCCATGTGGATGAATCATTAGATAAGAATTAAATGAAGATTATTTGGGTTAATTTGAGTGGCTTTTGGATCACAACGAACTCGTTTTAACTTTTCACTTAGTAATACGGCCATAGGTTATTTCCAGAACTTAAATTAGAACATAATACAGATAAAATATTCTGGTTCAACCATAAAAATGGTTCCATGACCAGATTAGAGGTTTAAATGGAAGAAGAGAGCATGTTGTTTTTGAAGGTGATAAATTATCACCACTTGAACAACGTTCTCTTTAACAAAATAAAAGGAAGATGGAAAGGGTGTGGGGTGATATAATATACCATTAGAATTATAAGATTACAGTATATGTATAACACTGGAGTTACAAAATAGTTTGGATGAAGATAGGTAGGGAGATATCAAGAAAGTAACTTGAACTTGAAAGGAAATTAAAGGAGGAGAGGGAGAGAAATTACCTTTAGAATCCTCCTCTTAAGAACCTCCTTAATGGCCTATTCTTGGTCTTTTGATGAGACCAGGAGATCTTGGACGTGGGAGAGAGGCTAGGGAAGGTTTTTGGGCAGAGTTTAGTGAAGGCATGGAGCTTGAGAGGTGTGAGGAAAAGAGGGGGTGAAGGGTGGGTTTTATAGTGGAGGGGAGAGGGGTTTCTTTAACATAAAATTGATTAGTTTATTAATTTCACCAAAGACAAGGAATAGTGAGTCTTGGATGACCAATAATAGTAATTATATAATTTAATCCTGAACCAAGTGGGCTTACATCAACCGAACATCATCGATGACTCAATTAATACATTATTTAGCTTTTATTGTGAATTATCGGATTCCACAATTCATCAAAAATTCATGTATCTCAGAAAATTCCCAAACATTTACCCCAACCATTTCTCGATATGTATAATCCAAAAATGAAGTCCATTTTTTAAAAATAATTTTCTAAATATTATTAATTTAATATTTAATTAAAATCATAATTTACATAAAAAACAGTTTTAAGATTAAAACCGATTTTATAGTTCTTTCAAAAATTACGTAGGGTCTTATAAAATTATCTAAAAACTATTAGAAATTGATTCAATAATTTAAGATTATATTTATGGAAAATAAATATTCATTTAAATTAATTAATTAATTATAATTAATTATTTATGACTTATAAAATACCAAAAACGTTTACTAAGGTCAAATTATCACTTTATATGATGTCTAAATTTTATTTTATTATTCATAGGTAATGTTACTCTTATTTGCTATTCATAAGGGTCATATTACTATTCATAAGGGTAGGTTACTATTCATAAGGGTATTTTACTATTCACAAAAAATTATTTTTCTTTAATTAGACTCCAAAAACCATCTTGAACACAACCGTGTATGTCGGATTTTTAAAATTACAACCATAAGGGTGAAAAAATTATCATTAAAGGTTACTTATCACTTAGTAGTTCATTATTTTGTGTTTTTATGACATAAATATAAGAAGGGAATTTTCCATTGAAAAAATTTGGGTCCTTACAAATGTTCTTTATTCCATATCCCTAATAGGGTCAGATACACCGAGGAAACCATATATCTTTTGGGAATCTTGGTATGCTTCAGTGTAAGCCCCACATGAAATTTTGACAATGAATTTTCTTCCTAGACAACCAATATCCATGACACTAAACTCCATGGATGGTTCCTTGTCACACAACCTTTAATGGTGATGTGTATAGTAATGAAACATCAAACTATGTGGAATATAATTCCTCATACAAGGATATGTAGGAAGCCCATCATGTGGTTTTGGTCCCACTATCAAAACGATCTACATAACCCTTAAATGATGATAAACACTAGAGTTCCACATCACATTGATTAATTCATCATCTTCTTGGTAGAAGACCATAAAATAATTAATGAGTCTGTAAAAGGGAATCATTGATAAAGAACCTTAGAAACACAAATATTTCCTCAACTGTTGAGAACCTCATATACAAAGAGATGATTTCAATCCCATGCATATTTTTGGATGATCTGGTAAACTAGGGGTAATCCATGGACACAGACATTGGAATGAACAAAGGATTCATGAAAAAATGAAAATTGTTGAAATCTATAATAGAGTCCCAAAATATTCTATAATTCCCCCCAAAAGGGTGTGATGAGACCGAACTCCCATCATCTCGACCAACAGAGTCATTAATTTCATTGCACAAATCATTCAATGAGCACCTACATTTGTTAATAAGTACCATGAATCATGGATAAAATGGTTGTTGGGTGTTTTTGGATCCACGAATAAACCCGATGAATACCATATGAGGACATCGTACCCAACATGGGATGATTTCAAAAACACTGAACCCTCTGATATAACCCACCAGGACAACTGAAATGTGAAACCACCATCATAGTACATGAATGATATATTACCCGGTCCTGGTGCAACTGTCTTGCCCACCTAAAAGAGTAATGATGTGAATCGAATCAGAAAAAAATGGTGAACCCGATGTGAAACTCTATATAATAGTACACAATTAGTTGTTCTCCATCGGGCCATATTTCTCCCTCCTAGACACACACCTCAGGTCAAAATAGAAATGGTAACCCTAAAATGAATCCTTCACCAAGGTGGTCGGATGTGCCACCTTAATCCCATTTTTCAATCAAAATGAATAGGACCAAAAAAGATCTTCAATTATTCCTATTATCATGAGATGATACTTTTACAATGTTTGTTTTTTTTTCTAAGTGTCGTATATATTATAGGTTATTCACAGAGAAACCTTCAATCCAATATCATCCCTAAAACATCCTATGACATTCACGTCAGCGACTGCACAGACATTCGGGTCCCAAAAAAAGAACATGACTCCATCGCTAGCCCCGTGTGTTCAACAATAGGTTTCAAATGAGAAAATCAATTAGTACCACCAAAAGGGTATTATCCTCATTATGGTGGTATCAAGATAGTCCCTCCAATCAGTAAAAGCTCCCCAGCTGCCTCTTAAGCAAGAACCAACCTCCCAACACAATGTATCTCCACTGGATGTCTCCAATCGCTTGGAGAGCCTATCCCCATAAGGCAATAACCATTACCTCCCTTGAAACAGGGTTGTAGATGATTATTTCCACAACAACCTCATCCATGATGTAAAATATCCATGCTTGAGGGCCCTTATCAGATAACCTCTTCGCTAGAACCACGAAACCCAATATCCTCACTCTAAAGAGGATGTTATACCAAGCAGCCATGTTGAACTCCAATAAACATAGGTTCCTCGAACAGCCCACTGAGGGTGATGAACATATCATTGGGAATAGGTCCTAAAATTTATTTAAGATGTGGAGATCCACCAAATAAACATGTTGGTAGTCTATGGGTAGTCATATATCATCATCCCTTCTTCTGGAGCCCTCCATGGATATATGGCGACATCCTATGAGCAGATTCATATCCCATCTCCCTATTTGAAATCCCACGAAGGAAACATGGCAGGACAATATGAGAAAATTTAGAATTATTCTAATTCTTGCAAGTCCTGCTACATAATTATGGAAGAAAAGTTTTGGCAGGTAAAAATCTATGACGATGCACATGAATCCCACAATACAAATAGGTTGATGAACTACTATGATAAGGAACAAATTATTATTGACACATACCAATCCCGACATCTAAATATGGTGGAAATATGGGAATTCATACAACACTTAAAATTAATATGAATCCCAACTATAAAATATGGTGGAAATCAATAGGTTGATTAATATTCATTCCTACCAATATCAATCCCACCAGTTAAATATGGTGGCATGTAAATATAAGTACAGTCAATTTTTTAGGGATGGAAATCAAGCCTGTGGTAAAAATAAAGCAGAGAATAAGAAGACACAATTAAATTCATAGAAATATAAATCCCACCAATAAAAAACAGTGACTACCAGTGAAAGTATCCATAATATCTCGCCTACAAGTCGGGGGTAGACTCGTTCTACTACCCCTACATAAGAGAACTTCCAGCACCCATTAAAAAGAAGTATATGACTAGATAGGGCACAAAAACTTTCTCCAACATCAGATTGAGTATTTAAACACATTCTATCCAAAGACGTATCTCAACACTCATTGTAAATTATGGAGGATCAAACATCAATTCCATACCATATCCTCAAAACCAGTCAAAAATTCTTCTTGACTATGGAAAAATAAAGGTGTACGAACCACAATCCCATCTCCTATGGTAAGTTGATTCATAATAAATGTAATTTGGTTTGTCCAAAGTATACTTCCATCACTAATTCAATCCAAGAGGTTTGATGATTATATTCCATGATTCAAGGACAACCAGATCAGGAGAAAACACTCATCTGATCTCTGGAACAATAGTCCAATGTGGTGGCTGCTCCAGGGCAGGAATATATCCATATCATAACTCAAGATGGTTCTCGGTGTATCCTAGTGACATCGTGGGAACCAACCAAATAGGATCACGTATATGAATTCTATTACCAACATCAAGTACCCCTAGTTCTGGAAAGAGAAACCCCAAAAATTAAACGGGCCAAAGGGAACTCGAATAAGAAAATCTCATTCCTGATTCTGAATAGCTGGAAGATGGAGTAATTGAATCCATAAGACATCAATTAATAGATTCTCAAGATATTTTCAATCCATTACCATATTATTGATGTAGCAGTAAAAATTATGAATTTTCTTCTTGTAATATTATTTACAACTGCTATGAATGTCCTCCTCGATAAACCCATGGTGCATTACTTCATGGGAATGAAATGATCGATCAAGAGAGAAAATCTATAAATTATTTTCATGGTATCCCTCCCATTGACCAGAAGATCGAACTGCATGATTGTCCTCCCCTTCTGCCATTTTTATTGGTGTTCCTCTCCATGGTTTATTTCATAGATTTTATTCTAACTATTTTCTGACATCAAGACATGATGGAATTCCTCAACATGATGGTAGTCTCAATAATGCCCCTTCCTACGGTGACATCAAACAATGAGAAGGTCCCCCCCTCATTTAATTTCACCCTAAATGTCCTACCCATAATGTAAAGAGCATATATTATCCCTAAAGTATGAAATCAATAATTATATTTATCCCTCTCTATGATGGATGTCGTTTCAATGGTCCTCCACACAATGAAAATGAATAACAAGAAGGTCATCCCCATTCTGAGGTCAACCCTAAAGGTCTTCCCTAGGGTACACGAAGTGGAAAATTTCCCACTGTTCAGATGCTAGGTTGCAATGGATGTCCTCGCCACCATAGCCTCACCTAAGAAGGTCATCCCTAAATCCCAAATTAGAACCATCAATAAGGTCCTCCCTCTTACAGTCTAAATAAATGAAATCCCTCATATTATATGGATCATGAAAGGATAGGGTCTAATACATATGAAACATTGTTAATGAAGAGTGACATTGCTTCTAATCGAGGAAATGACTTTGGGACACACTCTTCCTATGATACGCCCCTGAACCATTCATACATTAATGAAATCCCTACTAAACAGACTACTCAAGATGAAATAATCACAAAGCACCCACGTTGGTCCCAACATGTAGAGGAATCCCTTTAAAAAGAATAATAAAATTTGTTTCTTATGAGAACACATCTAGCCAGGACATCATACTGGTTAAATTATAAAACAAAACCACTTTTATGTTCAGTATTCCAGAATAGTTATTGTATGAATGTATAAAAAACATTCATCTTAATTTTGGAACAACTCTCAGCATGTTGAAAATGAAACTTCTGCCCCGTGACAGGTATGCAGACCATGTTAGTATATTTGGGGAGATTCGTCAGCATATTGACCTAGATTACCATCTGCCTACATTATAGCTATGATGAGAGAGTCAAAATAAAAAACCTTGAATTGGATTTCCTCACACATGACACAAGTTTTGTTGTCTCGTTAGAGATTCCTCCTCAATTGTTTAAATCTAAGGGTGAGAAGATCATCAAGCTCTATACTTTACCCCACAACCCATTCAGAGGAACCCACTATAAATGGAATCATGTTATGTCATCATCCAAGGAAGGAATCCAAATGAACTACATATTCAAGAAATGTTTCCCACTCAACCAGAATAGGCATTGATTATGTATCAAAAGCACCATGCTTGAAGAAAGAAAATTGTCAAAAAAATACTGAGCTAGGACACTAATTACATTCCTTATGCTTATCACCTAAGGAAATCCATCCAATGTTCACTAATCAAGGAATAAGAAGAAAATAATTCATGTTTAGATTTGGAACCATATTTGGCACATGCACATATTGGAATGTGTTAGATCAAGAATGCAGTGATAGCAATAACAATCACCACAATACCGGATAAACCCCTTTCTGGTAGGGATGGGGGAATAATTACCCAAAACCCCTCCTAGAGGATGCCAAAATTATCCCACATGGTGAAGAAAAAAATTAGATAGGTTACTCCTTCTAGACTGTTTCTTGATTTGCATCCTTTATAAAGGTTACACACAAATAGGTCATGTCATGGTTATCATCAAGTTAACATTCATCATAAATCAATATGAGAACCCCATGCATGAATGTGTGCATACCTGAAACCAATGAGTCACCATGAATTTTTTCTCTCCCATAGCTAATACATCATTGAATCCTTTTTGAATCCCCAATAAGAAGAATAATATGAACAAGTTTGCATAAAACCCACCTCCTCCTCTCAATTCCAACATGTACCTAACACATGAGAAGATATTTTAAATGAAAGGGGATGGAATGAATAACTATGGAAAATCAATGATGAGATGGTACATGTAATCCATCCTACTAGATGTGTTTCTTGGGTATATGGTCATCACAATCTTCCGAAAGAGGTTCCTCACCCCCTAGGGATCATCCCGATAGTGTAACAATTGATGGAAAGTTCATTCAAGGTAGTTCTAGGATTTTCAGTCTAACTGAACCCAATCCTGATAGAATATGAATATTTACCTCCAAATGGGATGAAACCAGAATAGATTTAGGTGAATCCTCAATGGATTCCCCTGGTCAGATATTTTCATCAGTTACCAGTAGAGATGGCATGCCAAATCTTACCCCATGTTGTAACCACCCATGCTCATGTCCAACCATATAGACATCAAGGAATTATGAGTACCAATGGGTCATTAATAGATCAGTTGGAAGTGATTGACTGGAGGTGCGATACAATATTTCCAGAACAAAGACATTACACTGACTATGTATGAACCATTCTAACGCTTCCAATTTTTAGGAACCTGGTGTTCCAAATGTTCACTGGATGGGGTGACCCAAAGAAACACCCGATGCCATACTCATCATACGATTATCCCATGATGGAAACTCTAGATCAATAAGATGTTGTGAATCTTAGATGATTTTTTTGTACTATTCAGCGTTCAGCCTTTGTGTGGTACACCATTTCTTTAGCTAACTCAATAATATGATGGATGGATCTCCGGTTGAAGTTATTGTTCTGCTATATGTTCTAAAAAACAATAGTCAGAGTCCTTATGAACTACAAATATTTTGACAATGAGACTATCTCTGACATAATTTCTAGATGGAAGTGTCTTAATAACTTCTTTAACCAACCACTTCCCCAAGATGAGATGTTGTCAATGTGCATCAACACACTCTGTAGTGATCTAGGAACACCACATATTTTAGTGAAAAATACAATTGGGTTCTTTTATTTCTCATCCATTTCTAAATGGATATATTATTATTTGCAATGCACTAATCTCAAGTCCTGTTTAACACCATTATACCACGTAAAAAGAGTGGTAAGATCTGAAGGATAATCAATCTTGCTTAAGACACCTCATGCACTAGATCTATCTCTTAGTTCCACACTAAATCATGAGATACCCCTAGAAGTCAGTAGTAGCCTCGCCTCATCAAAATGTGTCAAGTGAAACCCAGAAAAATAAATCTGAGGAATGGAAGAATAAGATTTACTCATTCCAGGAAGACTAAATTCATGGATAATTCATGGGTACTGTGAATTACAACTTAATTTAGCTACCAGAGCTAAAGAGGGATGATGAATTAGGTCTGGATGAAAATACATATTATTGTCCCTTCTACTAGATACTGGGGTAGATCATCAAAGAGCACTTTTTATTCATGGTCCTCCTACAAGAATAGTATATTCAAGAAAATTAATGCTGGTACCACCACCAGAAGAAGTGGAATATGTCTCTACCACTGACCCGAACGAAGAAGGGGAGTGGAAAATAGTTTGTAACAAAAAGTATAAAAATATATATAGTTGGGTGACTCCAAAAGCAATAAACAAATTCAACTGTATCGTCCATGAATTGTTAATGAAACCGACTTTGATATCAATTTCTCCTGATTCCGCACATCCAATATCCTCATCCCTACAATCCTTCAAGGTTTGAGATGATCAAGTGAATGAACATGAGTCTACACAAATTATAAAGTTGAATTTTAAACTATCTGATCTCATGCCAAGGTGTCTAAGGAAACATAAGACATCCCGCCAAATTGCATAGAAGGCACCACACCACCAAATAGATCTAGTGGACGAAGTTGATCAGGAAAAGTCATTATCATAAAAGGAGTTGTTTTTTTATAAGTCTATGTCATCAACTTAATGAATACCTTCTATGATGATGAATATGGCTATCAATAAGAATTTCCCACATCTGATTGGCGGTGGATGAATGAATATTCAGAATCTAGTGATATCTAGGGTGAAACCTCCATGAAAAAATGATTTTTTTCCACAAACTGGCTCAAAAAATTTGTATTGTAGAATCATACAGAAGGACCCTCCAGCAGATGCAACAAGGACAAAAAAATTCTCCTACCCCCATAAGAAGTTACCTCAAACCAATATTTCTAGAATATATATCATAGGAAGAACATGTGACTAATTTCCCTCAGTAGGTGAGTAGACCTACCTGGACCAATCCAACAGATTCACATGCCTCTCTAATCACAAGGGTTGACCTATATTCATCAAATTCTCAAGCCACATATGTGCCTGTGAAAGGGAATCCTTGGGATGGGAAGTGTCAACCATTAGATCAAAAATTTGATATTCTGAAGTAGTTAACAATGGTACCAGCCAACTTTTCAATAATGGATGCACAAAATCTATCGTCATTTATTAGTGAGGAACTAATTTAATATTTGGTTGGTCCACAAGTGTTTGAGGATGAGTAAGAAGATGTTGAAATCTACCAGACAGAGACTAATCTGGGAGAATTCCATTTATTAATCTCATTCATGGATCATTATAATGATTCCATCATGACAGGAAAAATATAACCCTTATATGTTTCTAGAAGGATAAATGATGTTGATATCCAAAACATTTTAATTGATAATGGATCTATTGTTAATTTACTCACAATGTGAACACTTCATCGGTAGGACTGCAATGAGTATGATAGGATGACTTGCACTACGACTCTGTTGGGCTATGAAAAAATAAATAAGAAGTTGTTAGGAAAAATTATGCTCGAAACTAAATTCAATGACCTCATAGATCACCCATAATTTATGCTGGGTTGAAATAATATGGCCCTCAACACAGTGCTAGGAAGGCCATGGAAACATTACCACACATAAATCCCCTCCTCTTACCATCGATGCCTCAAATTTAGCATTAATGGATAGAGTGGGACATTTTTTGTTGATAAGGATCCATTATACCTCTAAGAATCACACTATATTGATGAAGGGTTTTATGAGCCTAAGGGGAAGAAAAATACAATAGGTGGTGTTGATTGGATTGTCGCTCCAAACTGTTTAGAAATGGCTCCAGCCTGTCCCCACAAGTAGTTTAGGGAACAATAAAAACATCCAAACCATCAAATTGAGTGATCCAAGAAAAAATTTGGATGCATATTAATTAGTCTTTATGATTTTGGTTATAGCCACTGAGCCTGATAAGGTGAAAAATCTCATTGACTCCCAAGATAGTGGTGTGGGTTCGAATAAAAAAGCCACCAAATTATCATTAAAACTCTAGAAAATCTGTGCCTCACCCACTAAGGTAAAAGGAAGCATCTCATCAATCAAAGAACATAATAAAACCCATTTACCCACACTGCATCTTCATCTTAGAAGACCCCACTAATGACTGAGGAATATGAGGATCCTACACCTCCCAGACACCAAAATTTTAACTCCTCCATTAGCTATGGAACAATCAACTCAAGAATTCTTTCCATATCATAATATGAAGAGGAAAATGGCAAGGATGCATAGTAGTAAGAATAACTCATAGTGGATTCATGTAAAACATTTTGGGAAAGAGTATCTACCACCATTGATGAAATTATGGAAATCAACATGGGTACAGATGAAAACTCGCATCCCACTATGATTATTGTGAACATGCCTTCCAAATAGAAATATGTATGCACCAAATTCATATAGTATAATCTAGATATCTTCACCTATTGTTATATAAAAATTCTAGGCCTTGATCTAGATTTGGTGACTCACCACATGGTCCTACCAAAAGATCACAATGGTTACATGATATCATCCCGAATAACACAACCAACATATGCTTCCAAAATAAAGGAAAAAGTCAACATGGACATCAGAGCCAACATCATTCAGGAATCCAATACCCCATATTTAAAGAGAATATTTTCCTTATAAAAAATAGAAAAACCATAGAAATTATAGTTTGAATCAACTTTGGGGATCTCAGTCATCATTTCCTTAAAGATGAATTCCAAGTCCCAATCACATAATTTTTTTTCGATGATACTATAGATTACGAGGATCCCTCATTC
The DNA here is from genome assembly GCA_963277665.1 of Viscum album. Lineage (NCBI taxonomy): Eukaryota > Viridiplantae > Streptophyta > Magnoliopsida > Santalales > Viscaceae > Viscum > Viscum album. The sequence goes on from OY728155.1 coordinate 735,703,408, forward strand.
ATGGAGCCTATTGAGGTTATAATAAAATCTGTATGGCATAATAATATGAATAATAGTCCTCAATTATGTCCCCCTTGGGAGTATTTTGCAACAATGTAATACCTTTAAGTTGGGAAAATGTTGGCACCCCATATAAATGCACCATGTATCTAATTTTCAAAATGTTCCTAGGAAAATTCATCAAATTCTATGCAGATGATTTGGTAGTTAAATCATGACAATTCTGGAACCACTAAAAAATCCTTAAACTGAATACAATAAACTATAACAAAACAGTCAAAAAATGAACCCACTTAGTGTTCCATCGTTGTTACCTTATGAAAATTCCTAGAATTTACCATATGCCACCATGGCATCAATGTTGACCCTAAGAAGACAAAATCCATCCTTTGCATGTTTCTTCCCCACAACCTCACTGCTTTAAAAACACATCAGGGGAATTTTAAATTTATTTAGTGCATCATTGGAATCCCAACAATAAATTGTTTTCTATTCAAAAGGTTGATGGAAAATTGGATCTTGTACAATGGAAATTGGATTTTTAGGAAGAATTCGTCAAAATCATGAAATAAATCTTGATACCAATAGTGAAAATTCCACCTATTGAAGGAAGAAAACTCATTTTGTATGTGACCTACTTAGAGGAATACCTAGGAACTTTCCTATAATAGAAGAATGACTTCAATAGGGAGAATAAACACTATTATCCTAGATGACCCATGATTTACACTCGCAATCAATATTCAAATATCAAGAACATCAACTAAGCCATAATATTTGTCGACCAAACGTTGAGACACTGTCTGCAGCACCTTGTGGTTCATTTGATCTCTTTTATCCACCCAACAATTACATAACAGTCGTTTGATGCTTAATAGATAGATGTAATGATACAGAGTCATTCTATAGAAGTTATAAATATGATCCATGGCCCATAAATCCCTAAAAGACTTGGAATTAGTAGAATTTATTGTAGATCACCACTAATCATAGAAGACATTGCTGGATGTTGAACTACCCAATGAAGATGCATTCTCTTTTCCAAATTGTTCATAAACAAGGGAGATATTTTTTTCCTAACGCATCCTGAATCATGATAGGGAAATGGATGGAAGAACCCAACATCAAAATATTGTTGTAAGGATTCATACTTATATAATCAGAAAATCTGTTAATGCTTTAATCCTTCCAAATATCAGAAGGATGAACAAATAATGATGAAGATTAACAGGTCCTCATTGTAGGTATAGAGTTGTCCCTTCAAGCATAAGTAAGTAATTTAATGATAAAATGTGACTCAAAACTAGTCATTAACAATGTTAATGGTGAATATGATATAAAAAATTATCTAATCCCCTTGATGGACTAGATCTATGAATTGATGACATAATTTCAATCAAAGATGACTTTAACTCGTGTTCCTCGGTCACAAAATGTAGAAGATGAAATGTTAGAAAATGCAACCCCATCATTGGTAGACCCAGATCGAGATGAGATAATTATCATCATTATCAACGAACAGATGTTCCAACTGTTTGTTTAGACTAAGATATAGGAAATCAAAATGATTCATCCTATCAGTAAACATTATGGTCATTCCTCTAGCTAGATAACTCCCATTGAAAAGGACCTTCAATGGGGACAAATCCCACCAGATAGGGCTGTAAGAGATAAAATTCATAGATGGTCAATCAATATTATGATGTGTGATGTAAAAACTTTAGAAAAGTTCATTTATATGTGATGACATAAATTGATCCCCCTCTAGTAAATCAATGGGAAGAGACCTCTAATGTCCTCAATGTACATTCGAGAAAATGTGGAGCACAATAGCCAACATCCAATATCTCTCAGAAAATTCCGAGGCTCGAATACTATTGGACTAGTATGAAACATGATAGTAAAGAATTTGAAAAAATGTTCCATTAGCATCATGTAGATTCTAATTTCATCCACCAACACCCAGAGTTACTTCATACAACCATATACTCTTGTCCATTTTCTAAAAGGGGGATGGATGTTGTGGGACCATATCCTCCTACTATGGACAAAAAAAAATAGGGTTCTTCTCGAATTGACAAACTTATTTTCTAAATGGGAAGAAGTCGAACCCCTCAAATAAGTCAGAGGAAGAAGAATCAATAGCTTTTTGAATGCCAACTTCATCAGCAGATTTGGTGTCCCTCATACTATACTACAGGATAGTGGCACTGATTTCTTCCCTATTGAAATTGATATGTTATATAATGAGAACAAAATCGAATCCAACCATTCATCCTACAATCATGCGATGACCAATGGTTAGATAGAGGCATTAAACTAGATCATATCCAATATACACTGCTATATGGTTTACAATGACAAGAAATAATTTCCGGATAAGCTCCTACATTCTCTATATTCATACCAGACCATGACAAACACTACCACTCAAGAAACCCCATACTCATTAGTATAATGGTTTTAGGTGGTTCTACACATTTATGATCAATTAACATTGCTCCGCGTGGCTATTAGTGATCAAATATCCGAAGATGAGATATCCCAGTAATTGTTGAAGGACTTAGATTCATTGGATGAGAAATTTTTGCACACTATGAACTATTTTGAAGTTTTATAGAATGGTATTACACAATCCTTCAATAAAAAGGTTCTCCTTTGGTGATTTCGTGAATGAGAAACTGTGTGAGTCCATAGAACTCTGATGATACTTTGAAACACACATTAAAAATTAGATCTAAATTGGAAGGAACATATGTTATACTGAAGGTCTAGTCCAACAAAAAATATTCATTAATTCTAATGGATGTACATATCATCATAGGTCCTACCAATGCGAGGTTCTTGAGGAATAATATTCTATAATAATATAAAATATTTTATAGTTTAAAGGAGTTAAAAAACATAGAACCATATGCGTCTTTGTTGTACGATGTTATAAAATGGCATCTTCTTCTTTCATGTTTGAAATTAATCTGCAGGGTGATCATTGTGTCATGAATAATGATTCATTAAACATGAGTCGGATTTTTACAAGAGTAATAAAACATGCCCCTATTCTCATATGAGAGTTAGATCCCCATCGTGAACAAAATGTGTCTTGATTACTTCTCCAAAGGATACATAGTGACACACGGATCATTCAACATGGTCCATCATCTATTTTTTTTAATCCCAAACATGTGAGTCAAACTGGTGTATGGGAAATTCAACAGCTATGTATGGCTTCATTCCAACCCTCATAGGATATGTAGAGATACCATATCCCAATGTCTTGGCCCATCCACCACATGATACAAATTCTCACCTTTATGTGCACAAGACATAATGACATAGATATATTTCCATAACTACATGTGTCTTGATTCTTTCCCTCATATGATATGTAGTGACATTAGATCCTTCATCCTAGTCAAGCCACCATTCAAAAAAACACCACCATATACTTGGGTAATACTACTAAGGGTAATGAGTTTTCATAACTATGTAGACATTGATTCCCAATTGATTGGGATACATACGAAACCTCCCTAAGGTTCATGCTTGAAACTTCACCCACCTCATAGTTTTAATGTCGGTACACTCTCATCATCACTGTATGATGTTAAACTATATGGAATACTAGAACTAAATTAGTCTTGATTCCTATCATCATAGGATACATAGTGAGGCTCATATACCATATATAGGTCCAACTGACATGGAGGAACATTCCCCTACTTATAGGTCATCCATTCGTAGGGAAATTCACGACTCTTAATTTCACATTGTTAAACTACGTGAATAAAGAAGTCCAAACCACGTGGCATTAAACTATAAGGTATCTAAATAACTACATGTTTCTTGATTCTTAGTAGATGAGATATTTACTAACACCTTGGCCATCTCAGGTCTAGTTTCTTGATAAAAAATTCAACCATTTCCTGCATGAGAATTTAAATCTATGAAGATGATTCCACACCATGATTCATGCAACAGTGATTAGACAAAAGATCATGCCCACCTACATGTGAAACAGATCTATGTTGAGGATCTTGTACCTCATAACTAATCGGGTTTTTTATATTTCACACATACACATATATCCAATTTTTAACCATCTAAATCCATGTCTTGAGAAATACCGAGTCCCCATATTCACTCATTGGTATTGAAAATGGATAGTTAGTGTCCTACAAACACCCTTGATTGAAAATGCATAGAATTACATGGTGGGTATGCAAATGTTTCCCACAAAAATGGCCTATCAACCAAAGGAAAATCTTTCCCCTATAAAGGATTTTCCTACTTCTATACTCCCATTAGCTCATAATCCTCACGTCATCCTTCCTAATTTGGGGCCTCCCCAAATCAGGGTTTATAATGTATTTCCCCATCATGCCTGGGCATGTAAGGGATATCCCAACCAGATTAGCCAATATTTACACATGATTCCTTTGATATTTTGGCCCTACAACATGACATTGAATCGTGTTGTAAATATTATATCTACAATAATTAAAACTGCATGGACCCACAATAGCTATCTCGTTCATGTAGATCCCCCCACATTCTCACCACATGACGTTAAACTACATGGCCTGTAGATGAGCCTTTCTTTGATCCTTCCATCCCTAGGTAGTAGAGTCAAACATTTCTTCCCCTTCATTCTCACCATGATCATAGTTCATGCGTGATTAGGAATTTTAGTAGGGGATTCCCCACCTTGCTAGAGAAAATCTATCCACAATGACATAACCTGCTGTCATTGATTTAAAAGACATATTGGAGTATTCCCCCGCCATGTTTGGAAAATTAATGTCTTAATCACATGAAATATAACTATATGGTTCTCCATATATTCCCAAAATTACATACCCCCTATGCATGGTAAGAACCTATGTAGGGAACCTAATTTCTGGACCCATGGATCATCAAAATTGGGCCCTGCTCCAATAAGATAATAAAAATGTCTCACCATATATGTGAGTTATATCTATGTAGGATATTTCCCAACTATATTGGTGATCGTGACCTTGAACATTCTAACTTATCCATACATCCCTTCTCCAACTATCGAACTCCAAGCTTCAAGCAATTTAGGATCCCCATATACCTCCTTTGTTATCGTATATGGGAGGTTTTTGTCCTGTGAACTCTTTTTTTTTACTATGCACACAATTCCCCAATGGCTCTTCATATGTTTTCCAAAAAAAATGCATTCAAACCAAAATACTATTTGTACTCAGGAAAGACTTTACCGATTTCTGTATGCCCAAAAGCGTTCAAACCATTTATCGTCCCTCTGTATCTAAGATCCCTTGAAGCCACAACTGACACTTTTCTCCCTATCCACACCTTGAACATGATCGAACACCTTATCCCGACCATCATTCTGTTAATTAGGGCTTTCACAACAATTTTTTAATCGCATGACATTAAAACACTATGTAGCTCGACAACCAAAATTCACTCTTGGTCCCTAACACACCAAATAATGTCCTACCCCATTTTCATATGCTTGAAAATAATCTGAATAGGAATCGTCAATGCGAGTCCACTTAATTGGTAACCCCATGTGTAGACAAAAATATTTGTCTCATTCATAAGGGTGAATTAGATATGTACAAATAGAAACATTAAATGAACTATGTATTTCATGATTCCTATTAACTTATGATACATATTGACACCTGAGTATCATATTCTGAGTCCATATAGAAAACAACATTATCCCGTTATTTCCCACACAAGGGTCAGACCTATGTGGGGAACCTACTCACAATGCTATAGGAAGCACGTCACCATCTATTCTTAGTAGAATTTCTCCTATAATTCAAATTTTTCATGATCAGTAACCCCTATTCACATAGCATACATTATGTCAAAAAAGTATTGAATCCCCATAACCATTCGTGGCCATCAAAAATATACACATAATGTCATATAGACACCATTGTTAGACTATGCACACAATGCCTTGCAAGATCATCATATGTTTCCCAAAAAATGGAATATACGCTAAATTAGTATTATTCCTCAGTATAGGATTTCTCTACCTCTGTAAAACCCTATAACCTTTACGTATCATCTCATTTCTTAGTTTTGGAAACCCCCAAGATTATAGTTTATATCCACTCTCTCGACTCATTCCGGAAGGTGATAGATTTTTTTGGTCAGACCACCATGATAATAGAAGATCATTTATCCCATGGTGTGAGTAAAATAAATTATAATCAAATGTCACAAATTTCCCTTTTGTATGATGTTAATTTTCATCATTCTCTATTCTTCATTTACAATAGAAATTTTTTTGTGGTGATGTTTCTAGTCCAAATCCAATCAAAATACCCCAATTACATCTAGAATTCATTTCATAAATATACCACCCAATACTGTCTTAGAAACATAAAACCGTTATAAATATAAACAAACCTTTTTTCCATTGGATATGGAAAACTAGTGTCTCACAGACACCTTTTCCAGACTATGTGCACAATTCCCTGGTGGATCTGGAAAAGTATACCCAATAAAATGGTCTGTTAACCGAAGGTAACTTTTTCCTCAAGATATGTTTTTTGACCTCCATATTCCTCATGTATTACATTCATCATTTCTTATCCAATTCTCCATGGAAAAAAATTTAGCGTCAAGAAATATCTTTTATCCATGTTTAAAAGATTCTGAGAAATTATCAGAAAAATTATTCCAAAATTGGGGTCCACTCCTTATAATTCATTGTAAAATATATTCAAACCTAAACATCTATATTGATATTTTTGTTGGAAAGGCTTCAAACTGGCCATGAACAAGACATACAACACTCACCATGATGAAAACCTACAAAGTTTAACATGCACAAAAGTAAATTTCTATCTCACTAAACTAATGATACGTAGATTTTAGGATTAATATAGATCATCTGAAAATAAAAAGACACAAGGTTTGTAGGTTTTATTTATAAAACCCTAGAAATACTCAAACTATGCTTTTCAAGTCCCTCATATATGAATAAAATTAGATCTTGATTTGATTATTTTAGTGATCTTTTTTTGAAATTCTAATTGGCATCTATTTGTTATAACTATTTAAATATGTCCAATAATAAATTATGGATATTGTATGAAAAGGTAATGCCGAAGAATTAGGAAGAAAAATATTTTCATTCTATTACATAATGGTTTAGAGGGAATCCAAAACCCAGATCCTATCCATATTAGTAGGACATGACAATTAACAAATATGTTTAATGGACTCATGGAGTTTTATCAAAAAATGATTTAACTCTTCAATGGCCTAAAAAGGCTTTAACAAAGTCACAATCTCGGCCTCCACACCATCCTAAAATGCCTCCACCTCCTACACTACACCAATTCCATCCTATTCCCCATACTCCACTGGTTGTTGTCCCTCATCAATTGTGGCCATGATGCGGGAACGTTCACATTTAATCCACTAATGTTATCTTCTATACAACTCCGCATCTTGATCGAGCTTCTAGAATAAGGACCATTGTTTCGTGAGTGTGCTTTGTAGCCTCGTGACTGCACTAGATTGGTCAGAAGATTCATTCATAAGAACATACCTAGATGTAGCAACATGATCCATGGACTCTGTAGTAAAAATATGAGACACTAGCATGACACTCATTGTCCATGAACACCTACATCACATAATCGTAAATACCATGGTAATAAAATTACCCAAACCTCATAACTAAAAACTAGCGATGTAATATGGGAAGTTTAGTGGGAATATCGGCGAGTGGTGTTTGATATGTCAATCTCAAAATTCTTTTTGATTACCATTGGTTGATGGGAGGAGGGATTTCCAAGACCTATTTTTCAGTATCAGAATCAATCCTATATGAAAGAATATATTCATGAATAATTACCACTAGGAAAAGCGTTGACTCATTGAACATATCGCGACATGGACATGGAAACCACATCTCTTGCAGTTTCCAAAGGAGGAAGGGCTAATGTGAAAATAGGAACTAGAAGTGCTTGTGGTTTTGATACTGAATTAAAGAGTATGATAAGTGATCACTCTTAGTTCATGCTGATAAATATAAAAATATATACAACAAATAGATAGAAGAGTGTAAAACTAACCTCCACCTATCGTAACATGAATATCTTCAAGTTCCATTATGGAATTTTTTCCGGATGAAGATGGTACTACATATTATATACACAATTCATATTTAGGGTCATCATAAGTCACCCAAGACTCATGAACATTCCCGAGTGTACTAGTGGAATCCATAAAAACACATCTAGAAATTAGGAACTATTGGATAATAATCCTAGAAAAGTGAAAAATGTCCAGCACTAAATTTCATAGAACTATGATCACGACCTCTCATGTTGATGTGGACAATAACATGAAGGACTGTTCTAATTTTTTTAGAGATAGAATAATGACCTCCATTATGGTTGTGACTTCTGGGTGTGAATGATTAGCTTGATCAATTGGGGAATCAACCTCTAGGGAAGTTCCCTATATAAATGTGGGGTCGATCTTGTTTGGGGTGGTTGAATCTTTCAGACATGTAACTCCTCTGATATATTTTGGAAATTGGGATCTTCACTCAGTTTAGCTGTTGTTTTCAGTGTTGTCCAATATTTCTCCACAAAGATGGGATCGACCTGCTCTGTTATGGTTTTTACATTTAAATGATCTCCTGTTATTAGGGATATAGTGACTCAATAGGAGTTAGGTACTCTATGAGGGCTGTGAATAAGTCTAACTTCCATAGGAGGCCATGATTCTCTTCCCTATTCAACTACATATTTTGGTTGTACTTCTTATTGAACAGAAGCAACAAGTGCTACAAATTCCTGGGAAACTACCACCATATTAAATATTTTTTTTTCTTTAAAATATACACATTATCACTAGTCAAAAAGGTGAAAGTATTTAGTATGGAAAATAGATTAATATATATGCTCGGTGGCATTTGGATAACCATCTTCAGTGAACCCCATATCTGTTGGGACACATTCAAAAGCTACAGTACCCCTGGGGGTTAACACTAGAGAATGGGGTACCCTTCAGAGCCTTCCCCAGCTCGAATGAGAGTAATGGATGATGCGATGATCCTTAAATCAATGGAATGTGGAAGTTGGGGTCAAAAAATAAAACTACCACTTCATTTGGGTCATTTATGTCTTAGTAGGTCGTCATCTCTACTACTCAATCATACAATTGAATCTATTATTTGAATGAATGATGACACATGACCATCTTGTTTAGATATATGGATACTTAATCCATATATTTTTGAACCAAATTTGATGTGGGAGATGTGGTAGCCCTATCACTCGAAAGATCTATGATCTATTCTTAGAGATTCACCAAAATTTATTAACTAGAAAAATTCTCCCTCAAGTCTTCCTAGACATCACAGACCATAGGAAGGGCTACTGTAAAGGGAAATTATTATGCTGGTGGGTTAGTTCATGGGAGTGATGAAGGTTTCACCAAACTCAAATAATTCTTGGGTTCTTCCACAACCCTAGTATACCCAAGTGAGAAAGTTTTACAAAACTCTGGGAAAAGATGAAGAATCTACCCAACTCCCCTCACAGTCCACAAATTTGAAATATTACCTCCACCAGATGCATCATTGTCATAATCCTCATTGATTTCATTCCTTATAATGGCCATAACATAAGGGAAAATATATATAATCCCCTATAGATCATAGATCTGGGTATGAAAATTCCACAAGTAAAGATCCACCATTCTGTTATCATCATCATAAGAGATTTTAGTTAGTCTTGACACATAGTTGACTCTAATAAGGGAAACATCAATACCCTAGAGAAAGTGACACATACTGAGAGTAGATTGAGCCTAAAATTGTTGGTGACTACTTTAATTATCCCATTGCCTCCAAGCCAGTTGAATGAATGAATCATAAGGGATGCATGTATGATTCTTGGAGGCATCACTAGAATCATCGATATCCTGAGAGGTGACACCCCAACTTCTCAAGACCTTCCATGAGGGTTCTAAACCAATATGCTTCTGATGAATATTCATTGTACATAAATTCTTACTAGTATCCTTTTCCTTTCCCTATTCCTTATATGCCTTAGGGGTCATAACAATTGTAATTCGGTCTTCTAGTTGGCCGTCTAAATACGGTAGAACATAGGCATGAGTATCACTATTTTTGAGAAAGGGTACAAAATCTTTGAAATCTCAGTGCTTGATCTTTCACCATGTATCCAGTTAGGTAAACATTATCCAAAACTATCTGTCTATCATTAGATTTTTTTTTCTGGAACACACTATTTAGATAAGGGGGATACAACATCTTGACATAGTTAAACTAAGAGATAAATATGGAAGGTTCATATCACTCACATATAAATTCTTCATCAATAACAGAATCCAGGATACCCTCTATTAATGAATTGAGGTAGCCTTAGTTAATAAATTCATCTGATCCAACATTCACAATGGTACTAGTAGGGGAAATGAAAGGATGATAATTAATGTAGTAATTAATGTTTATCCAATTCAATAATTATCATTCATTTTGTGGCCCAGCCCGCCGAAATAACCCCACTCTTACATTGAATAATTGGCTAAAGAAAAAAATGAGGAATTAGTAAGAGATTGATAAACATATAACCCCGAACATGTTTTTGTGTTCAATCCCAGAGTATTTGGATGGGCCCAATCACTCAATTAGGTGGGTTACCCTCACTGACCTGGCCATGTAAGCGGTATAACTTATCCAATATCAAAATTTCTAGTTCGATGAATTTGGTTGTTTCTTGTTGAGACACCAGGAAAAACATTGTGACAGTCACCCCACTAGAATTTCAAACTAGTAAAAGGAAACCACTTAAAACATGGCCAAGAAGGCTACCAACTGAATCAATCGATCAAAATCCAGAACATGTTCCCATCCCCATTCACGGAGCTAGAAATTCCCAATGAGAGACCAATAGAAACATTCTTTCCTTGAGGATTTCTTGGATGTTAATCACCAAGTCCTGCACAAACTAGGCTATCGACCACATTTTTTATGATAAGAATTAATCCAGTTCAGGAAGAAGATTCTAGATTCGAGTTAGTGTTGATGTCCTTTGAACATTTTTCTCTTTGTAAATCAGCCTATTATCTATAAGTTGAGTAATCTCCTCATAATCCTAGGTGGAAGGATGTGGTATAAAATCATCATATATATCCCCAAAAAATTGGGTCACCAAAATCAATCGAACATCCCAGAGGCCAATGATGACTTCCCATTGGACTAAATCAAGGGCAGTGGTATCTACAGTTCATCTACTCATTAGCTATGAAATGAGGGATCTGGTTCGACGTGCATACTTCTCGGATACCCAGACAGCCTCATATGACCCCATTGTCAACAATTCAACTAGGAATTCATCACATCTCTAACGAACCCATAATGACCTCCCCCAATCCAAACCAAATGAACCTCTATAATAATGGTCCCACATTTTTTACCAGTCATGTTGTTCATTATTTATGGACCTCCATGTAATTATATGATATAAATGGGTCATTTAATTTGACTTCTATTAGACATCCACTGATGTATGATTGGAATAGTTCAATAAGGACCCAACATCAGTATCCTTCTTATAAATCACCCTTTCAAGGAGATAAGGGCCTTAGGGGTGGTTATGTTAATTATCCAAGATGTAGGTTGGTAATACCAACATGGTTCTAGAATACATGTATCAAACAGTAGACTAAATACATAAATGAGAAGCCTGTATAAAAATGGATACTCCCTATAACCCACATTATGAAAATTTACGAAGGATCGAGCTAGTGTCGAGATAAGCATTTTTTTCATCAACATAGATATCTATAATTTATTATATTTTATCCACATTTGAATGGGGAGTGGCAGTAGCACCAGAAACAACAACATCATTTGAAACATCCTATGTAATATCCATTTATTTTCTACACAAAAAGACAATATTAAAGGAAAATCTTATATAATCATTGGGAAAAACAATTTTTTTTCAAAATGTTATAAAAAAAATTCCACCTTGTCAATAATTTTTCTTATGGAACACTAAAAATGGTTTATAAAAGGAATTCCACACAAAATGATAATTCGAAGAATGCCCCATGAGCCACTAGCCCAGGAAGAGTTGGCTAGAGAACTAAAAAATTCACTGATTGGGAGAGTCATACACTAATTATTTATATGTGGTTATCTAAATAATTAATTTTGAATACATAATGTTTAGTTTGAAAATCATGGTCTAGTTCACAGATTTATCAATATTTGTTCATGGAAAAGGGTGACCATGAAGGGTTTCAGTTCTTTGGAATGTAAATCATAGTTCGGTGAAAAAGGATTTCAAGAAGTTTCATTTTTACATATTAATAATGAGAGAAGAAAGAAAATTGTTGTAATCTTTTTGAATAGAAGTACAATAAAAGAAAAATGACCCCACATTATATAGGCATGGCCCGCCCATGCATTTCCACCATTTCACTATAAACCATTTCACTTCTGGACCACTTTCTACATTGGAATAGCATCCTCTCTATCCTAATAAGAACCTATTCTAATAGGGGGGTATTTTTAGGGTCCTGAAAACATCTCAAGGGGAAAGTAAATAACCCCATAATTTTTTTAAAAGGAATGAAAACCAATTCAATTAAGGATTTATAAAATATTTTTTAAAAAGATAAGTTTGGAAATTGAAATTATTTATTCTACGTACGGAACCCCATGAATGGTTTTTGAAAGGCATTGAATGTTGTCCAAATGGATCGCGAAATGAAGGCAACAAGACTGGCCGCTACGAACCTTGTCATTAGATGAATCAAGGAAGATAATTCCACCCCAAAATTCCATCATCAAAATCCATATAGATGGTTAAATAGATGAGGATATTTCAACCCCCACGTAACATCTCTGTGAATCGCATCATTGGTTAAATATAGGTGGTGAGTTCTTCCCCCTCATATCGTCTACGTGAATTAAATGGTTTGAGTGAAAGTCAAATACAGGAGTGTGCCGCAAACAATATGAAATAATTTTAGGTACTGAGGCAATGATTTTAACCATTGAAAATGACATTTATTTTTTGACCATGTCATCTTCTAGTAGAGTGATTTCATGTGGTCTTTGTAAAAACTTTCAGGTGATCTACATATCCAACTTCCCAAATACTCTATAAAAGGACCCTGAAGGGTGTTTATAAAATCCCTAGATTTTAATGGATTAGATAGATAGTTGATAGGGATTTCTAAAGAGATTGATCGATGACGCACATAACTACACCAAAAAATCCCAATATGTACGCATTTTCCACATATTTGGAATATAAAGAAGAAAAAATAAAAATTGGATTACCCAAAACCATATATCCTTCATAGATGACAATCCCACATGTTTTTGAACCAATTCCCCTTCTTAACTCTGACACCCCATGTAGCACAAGGCTACACATGTGGAAACTTGCACTACATAGCACAATTCTATGTGGATGGATCTTGGTGTCACATGGCATCCTATAATGTGGTTAGAATGTAGTCCCACATAAGAAAGAACTACACGGACATCATACAGATCTGCATAGAATCCTGGTATACAAACTATCCATCCACCCTCATAGATACGTGATATGTGGGGAGGCCTCAATCCCTCAGAATGAAACAGTACATGGACAGGTGTACCCTCCGATGTTCAACTCTCCAGCTTCGATCATATCCTTCCCTTTCCATCATTCTGTTTTTATCCACCCCCCCCCCCCCCCCCGCTTGTGGAATGGTCCAATGACATTAGGCCAAATCTTCTTTTAAAGCCACCAGACCCGTATACTAAAAGCCTTAAGAGCATCATCAATTTTTATTGAGTTTTTATACCCATGGTATGTGGGGGAATTTAGGTAATCTCCACAATGACTCTGACCCAAAAAATTTCCCTAGATTACATTCCCATGGTAACACTAGAACATACATTGGGATACTCACATGTACCTCCCAGTTATATGGGATAAATGTAATCATAGGAATTTCCTTTCCATCAGAGCTAGTGAAAAATAAAATAGACCATTCTTGCATTTTATCTGGGTTAGTAAGGACGGTTATCCCCTTTCCATGAAGACTTTTTTGGGCACTCCCACTATGGAAATTCAATATCCTTTTCATGGTAGGTGGAACTCTTTCCCCTCTTAGGGTCTTCCTGAGACACATCTAGATAAATCATCAGACATGGATATCCGAGATATCAAAAACAGGGAGGAAAATGGCACACTCAAATCCCCGTATATCTCCCTTTTGGCTCATAACTATGGCCTTTTTTCCATTTTCTTCCTCTTTTTCCATCAGCATGAAGAGAAAATTGTGTTGTTTTCTAGATCTACTACTTCCTCTTGATTCTCATACTGATCACGACTCGCATGGGCTCATAGGAAAAAGGTGATCCTGGCATCTACACCATCTCATGACATGATCTATGAGAACATTGATTCTTGCTCGGATCAAGTTTCATAGGATGCATTCCAAGGGCCCGATCTTAATGGACATTCTCCTTAGATGTCAGTCCCAATAAAATTGACTAAAAATCACTTTACAATCATATTAACGAGTATGTCATCACTTGTTTCTATAAATTGGATAGCTTTAATGTGTAATCCCCAACTATTCCCCCAAAAACTTTATGCCTCAAGTGTGTAAGCCCCAACTCAAACCAAAACTATAAGGTCATTGATTCCAAACTAATAGGGATACGTAGGAAGCCTCTTTGGGGTCCAAAAAAAACACTCAAATAACTCTATTGTTCTCTGACCCATATCTCAGGTAGGTAAAAATCCACTAATGAGACCATATATCTTTTTTGAATCTTGGATTTCTTCAACATAAGTCCCATATGAATTATGGGCTAAGCATCTTCCGCCTAGACATCCTAGAAGTATTTAATTAAACTGCATTGATGGGTATTTATAACTTAACCTTAAAAGGTGATCTATTCAGTAAAGTGACACTGAACTATGTGGAATTTGATTCTCTTATGAGGATATGAAAGAATCCCCTTCTGTGGGTTTGATCATGATATCCAAACGATCTCATTCCCCCTTGGATGATGATAAACTCCAGAACGCCTCATCTCATGGATTAAATCATCATTGTCTTGGTTAAATACCATATAATCATTAATGTTTCTATAAAAGTGTAACATTTATGAAGAACCTCTGATATATATAGATGTATATATTAATGTAGAACCTCGTATACATATTGTTGATTCTGAACCCATGCATATTTCTAGTTGATCTAGAGACCAAGGGGTAATCTACGAACACATGCTTGGTAAGGAACCATGGATTCAAAAAAATATGAATCATGATTAAATCTATAAGAGAGTCCAAAATAAGCAATAATTCCTGCCACAAGTTTGGGATGATCCCAACCTCCCCTCCTCCCATACAATGGAGTACCTAAGTATCATTGGACAAATAATTCATTGAACACCAAAATTTGGAATGTAGGTCCATGAATTAGGGATAAAATGTACATTGGGTTTTTTTGGATCCACAAATAAATCCTTTGGATACTCTCCAAGGACATCGTACCTGAAGTGGGTTGATTGCGCAATCACAAAACCCCCTACAATCAACCACCATGACCTCTAAACTATAGAACTTCCTTAATGATACTATAAGTATATACTTCCTAGATCCGGTGTGTCCATATTTCCCACCAAAAGGGATCACGATGCGAATCGGGTTGAATCAAAATTGGTGAACCCGACATGAAACTCTCTACAACAATAGGAAATTAGTTTTTATCTGTTATAATGTTTTGTTCACTCCCACACACGAACCTCAGTTCAAAACCATAATATAATAATATTCTTTTTGAGAATTTGGTGGACTGGTCAAAGTCCGAGAAACAATTTAATAAAAAAAGATAAAGGAGACCAACATGAGTCTGAAGTAAGGAATCTTATTACAATTTTTTGTCACAATGGGGGAGAAGTTCAACTGGAATGGAATCCTTCCATATTTTTTCCTGGTTGACTCCCTTGGTAGAAATTCCATTCGCAACCATGTTTTCATCATGAAAGGCATGTTTGGAAATGACGTTAGTCCCCATAAGTGAATCAAGGCAGTTCATCAAACGAGTTTTCTGTGGCCAGATAGGATGCATCACGCCCTACCAATGAGAATAAAAAATAGTGTTTGAATCACTTTCAATCCATATATTATTCCAGCATGTTGTCCTGAAAAAGTTGGCCATGTGTATCACGCCCAACATTTCCACTTCCATAGACGATGAAATAACACAACTACCAAAGTAGCACACATGGAACTGACGAAGGTAGTCTCTGAAAATATCACCCCAACCCGCAGGACCCGAGATGCCTTTCGATGAACCATACACATTAACATCAATCCATCCTGGGAGTGGGTATTTACAAAAGACATCAAAAGTGTGTCGTGGTTGTTTTTAGAGTCATTTAATCTGATGTCGATGAAGGATCCCAATGTATCAAACCATGTTGTCTTAGTGAGCTTTTAGGATCGAAGTTTCATTTTTAGTTGCCTTGGGATTTCACAACTTACCTGCATTAAGAATCGATGAGAAATTATTGTGAATAATGGAATTTATGTCATAACAAATCATATGGATGAGTTCAGCAACAACAGTTAAGAGTTTCATAATTTTTTAAGAGGAATACATTTCCACCCATCATTTTAATTGAGATCAGATAGATTCAATGAGTAACCATATAGAATAAAAAATGCCAGATATATAATTCCAATGAGAAGAGGATGATGAAAAAGATATGGAAAAATGTTCAGTATCTTTTTTTAATTATGAAAAGAAGAAAATGGAGAAAAGTTGTACCCCAAAAAATCTGCAGACACAGCTCTGTGGGGACTTGATTGTGGGAAAACGAAAAATAAGGGTAAATATTGAGGGTTTAATCTAGGGTTTTTCAAAATATTTTAACAAAAAAAAATCAAGATCAGAGTTTGAGATATTATGTTTGTAAAAAAATTTGGAATCTAGGACACCATTGTGAGTAGGCTCCCAAATAAGAAAATCCATAGAATTAGTGAAGGAATAATTATCAATAACATGAATGATGTTTTTAGGAATGTTAAAGATATGAGATCGAAAAAAATATTTTATAGAGATGTTGGTATTTTCCGGTAAGGAATTGGGAGATACGATAGAGATAAGGGGGGTACCAGACCAGTTATCCAGCCAAAAGATGATGGACAATTTCATGCAATCCATCCACCTAGAATTATTCATAATATTGGAAAAAGAATGTCTAATGGAGGTCCCTATAAAATAATCTATGTATTTCAAATTTCACTTATATAATTTCAAAAGGAATCGTTATTTTTGAAAATAAATGGAATCTAAATTGTAATGGATTATCCTCCAGGTGTGTCTAGCTTGAAGGGAATCATTTAAAAGACAGTTATTTTTTATGCCAATACCAACTTTTTTCTAAACGTTTGAAAAGAGAGGTCCATGGAATGGTTACCATCTTCCGTTCAATAATTCTCTTAGTCCAAACAGAATTATGGATGTAAACATAGATTTTCTTCAGAAGAACTGTAGGCCATTTGTAGACCATCACCGAGTAAAACATTTTGGAGATAATAGTATATTTCACCAGATAGATCATGTCATCCATATAAATGGACATATCCTTCTAGGATGAGAGTTGATTTATGACAAGATCAACGAAACTGAGGAAGTAAATGGATATAGACCTTCCCCAAATTATTCGATCTCTATTATATGTGATGGAGAAAGATCCTTATATGATTCCTAGACTATTGATGATGCTATTTTTTATAGAAGAAGATAAATATATTCCAAATAAAACATAGAATTTGTTACAGATTATAGACTGAACGAATATTTTTCATAATGAGACAAGGTATTTTTAATGTGTTGAATGTTATTTTTATTTCATTTTATGAATAAGATGATGTCATCAGCATATAAGAGATGTGTAGGGACATTTATGTTTCTTGCAGCCTGAATAGGTTTGAGCTAGTTTTGATCGATAAGGCTGGTGATCAGTATTCTTAGGTAATCCTCTACAGTACTAAAGAGAATGACAGATAACTGATCTCCCATTCTGTCTCCCTTTGGAGCAACTAAAGTATACTTTCAGGGAACCATTGACAATGATAGAGATGGTGGATGAATTGAAGATGAAATTTATCCTATTGATAAAAATGTCATTAATTCCAAAGGACTTATGTAATTTGAAGATGAATCCCCAATAAATAGTATCAAAGGAATTCTTAATATCCAGTTTAATGGAAATGTTGCCTCCTCGGGAAATTTTATTGAGGTTGTTGGTAGATTCCAAGGCTAGGCAATTGAGGTCTTGTATTAAAATTCCCTTGATGAATCAAAATTGATTCCAAGAGACATTTTTATTGCATAATGTAGAATTTATACTGGCGAGTAGTTTAGTAAATATTTTTTAAATAGAATTAATAAGATAAATAGGTCGGCAAAGATGAATTTTAGAGGTGTTCTCCACTTTTGGAATTATTGTATGAAACTTAGAATTAAGGCGATGATGAATATTACCATTAGAAAAAAATGATCTGACAAGTTTTCAATCCTTTGTGTGAATAATCTCCAAGTATTGTTGGAAAACCCCATTTTTAAATCTGTCAGAGCACATGGAACTATCAGTGTTAAGGCTAATGACATTGTCTTTGATTTTTTGTTCAAGAGGGATGTTATGACGATAAGCATTATCTTCCTCATTTACCATAATAGGAATGACCTCAAGAGGGAGTTCCTTGTTGATAATTGGGCCATTGAAAATATTATCAAAGTAAGAAACCACATGATTGGAAATGCATTCCTTATAGTCAATGAGGACATCATCGTCCCTAAGAAGAGAGAGGGGTCTGTAAAACTTTTTGATTCTTTAATTATAATTGTAGAACATAGTATTTCTATCACCATTAGAAAGCTATTTTGTTTTAAAAATTTGTTTACATATGTTTTCTTTAAGTGTAAGAATATAATTGATCTTTGTGGAAGTGTTGACTTGAAGTTGGGGATCCAAAGAGAAATCAATGTTGGTGGAAGTGGTTTCAATTCAGATAAGTTCATTCTCAATGTTGGAGATATCCTTTTCCATTTTTTTATATGTTGAATTACACCAACCTCTGAGACATAGTTTGAGGTGATTTAATTTAGTAACACAAGAAAAACCATCATAAAGATGATTCAGAGAGTCCTAGAACTTTTTTATGACATCTGGACATTCCAGGTCTACAGAATAAGAATTTTTAAATCTAAAAAAATGTTGGGGTTATCCCTTTTTTTGAAAAGACTTATAGAAATGGGATAATGGTCCAAGTAATGTTTAGGGAGGGTGATGCTAGAAATGATGTCTCAGGTGTCCAGAGTAGGGATATTTGTGAATTCCCTATCCAATTTGTTGGAAGCAAACTTATTATAGTGTCTTATATACAAAATGAATTTGGAAGTAGTGGGGATAATTTCAACAAGGTAACAATCTTCAATTTTAGTTCTGATTTCTCTTGAGGAGATGGATGAATGGGACAGTACAATTTTCTCACTAGAGGAGAGAATAGCATTAATGTCACTAATCACAAACCAGGAATCCCGAAAGGTGATGGCTAACCCATAAAGGTCATGACAAAGGGACATATGATCAGGATATCTATTATTATCATTAATCATTGTGAAAAAAGTATGTGTTCCATTAATGGAAAATCACAAGTGAAATTGTTTTCAGAATTTTTAAGAGCCTGAACATTCTATAAAGAAGACTGATGAAAAGCACAAACAAATTATATAGAATTACCCACATTGCTGGCACCTAGAAAATTATAACCATAAGTAAAAAGGTTCATAAAATTCAAGGATATAATAATATAATTATCTTTTATATAATTGAATTTTGATGTTAAGGTTAGGACCTACAATCACACTTTCATCCAATAAATGTGATACTAAAACAAAATTCATGTGTATGAAAAACATGCGCATCATGAAATGATCCCCTCATTTTCCAATTACCACCACTCACAGTAGGGTATTTTGATGGATCTAATACTGATATATAATATATTTAACATACTTATACCTATGTGTTCATTTTATCATATATACACTTTATATATTCTATTCAACAAGGAAGAGGACAATGTCTCTAATGTATATGGTGGATTACCACCTCCCGAAATGATGTCATTAATTTTTAACCAATGCATTACATGGAAGGTAATAAGGGGAGATAAAATAAATATATGTGTTAAAAATTAGTTGTTTATGATATTAATGTCATATTAGTAAATCTTTAGATATAATGTATCATCTTATCTTTACTCTATCTATAAGGCCCTAACATTAAACATTACCCAATATTTATTTAAGTCAATAATTCACACTGAGTGTCTTTTCAGGTTTAGAGTTTTATAGAAACATTCCATATATATTACATAACAACTCAAAAGTTACAATGTATTCAAATCTACTAACTATAAATTTTTATACAAAATGAAACTGTTTAAAATAAAATATGACTTATTTTTATTGATAAAAATCTTCTTGACTATTTCCTTTCTCTTCCCCATTGTTATACTGCGTGGAAAACATTTCAAAAATATGGGATGAGCATAAAAATCTCATTAAGGAATATAAAATAAAGAATAAATACAGTAGTCCGTGAATATTTATAACCCAAGAATACATGTTCACAAAATCATACTTTTCACCAATAAATCATAAACTATTTATCTTACATCATGTAATCAAAATATTCGTATAGAACATCATAAAAATCATAAAACATAAACGTATCTTTTGGCACCCATATCATACATACATTGTAGCTTTAGTAGCTACATAGGGAGTAACCTTCATGGTTACATTTGTACTACACGTCACATTATATTCCTTAAATATCTTAGGAGAAACATCAATGTTTATCTCTGTTACGTTAACCAATGCATTGGAGAGCTATCAATGGCTCACCTACCCTAGGTTTATCACGGAACCACCCATATTTGGTTATCACATAACCACCTGTCAAATGTAAAAGTACCATTACATAATCATAACACATTAAATATTGAAATTATCAATATTTCACTCAACAATCACATGAATTCAATTCAAGATATTGAAATATTAAATAAATTTCAAAAACAATTTAAATCATTGAAGTTCATAAAAGTTCATTTTTTGTCAATATGTATTGAAGTGCATAAGAGTTTCATTTGTTGTCAATGGAAAGTCAATATGTGAATTAAAGGTATTGAGAAAGAAGTTAGTGAGGCCTTGGAGAATTTTTGTTGATTCAAAGAATTGAATTCTACACTTTATCAGATCTCTAAGCGGACAACTCTGACGATTGTAGAACAAGTCTTAAGTTTCAAGACTAGTATCAAGGTGATAAAATGTTACAACACACAATGTAGGACATGAAATACTCAATTACCTAAGGAAATAAGTGTCATTCATCAATAGTCACCATGAGGAAGATGTGTTGAAGGCCATGCATTATGTTTTAATACATGAGGAATGAAGAGATGATATATTCATAATCTATGATTGGATTAAAAGAATTTATTGAAGATCGTAGACTTGTTAATTCATAAATAAAGTAAGTGATGTAGTTTGAAGATGAAGAAGAGTGGAGAATGGGATTTTAATGAAGAAGTATGTCTTTTATTTTTAAGGAGAAATTAATACTTGCTTACACAGTTTTTATACTAAGTATTTACTATTCATTTACTTAAAAAGAAGTCATCCAAGGAGGCAAACCGAGGTCCTCCCCTCAAGAACATGCATGACCCGAGGGTCAAAAAAGCTCGAAGGAATCCTTATAGGCCAGCCTCACCTGAGGCATGAGTACATGCCATGTGTAAGCCCACAAGTTCCGCGTGACAATGAACCCGTGCTGCATGGGCGCTAGGTGTGCTCGCCCGGAAGAGAATAGTGGTCGCTAAAGTGTGGTCGAGGGAGCATAGTGGGCGCTTGAGTGCACCCTCAGGAGAACTGCTGTGGGGCGGCACTAAAGGGGGAGAGGAGTAATCTGAGATTCAGTTGTCGTGGATTGCATTATAAACAAGTTGTTCTCGTGTCTCCGTTTCAAAGTGGGATAACCAAAAATCCAAGGATGCGATCTAAGCCGTCTGATGCATCGCAGACACGTGGTCTGTCGTTAGATCAATTACGTGATTCATCCTGTGGATCCAGGCTGACCATCTGATTGTGCGCTTTACAGATTTAAATTAGCATCGTCCAATCTCTCCAGTCGAGCTGTCTTTACCCTCCAAACACCCAAGCACCAACCGCGAACCAGCGATGAAGCTGAACAATGATCTCATCACTCCAGCCACCATTCGATCTCTAGTCAATCCCATAGAGATCATCTGGACAAACCGAATACATGAAAGCATTAAAATTTCCATGAATTCATCATAATAAAAAATTTGAAGGATCCCGAGGAAAACGGAATTTCCGAGGGAGAACATGTCATTCAATGTACAAAGAAAACATTTCCATGTGTTCGAAAAATGCATGCACATGAGGATTGCCACATGAAATGAATAATTAATGTTGAACAAAAAGAAACTAAGATATGTTGTGTATCTCATATCCACGTTTGAAATACTAAAATTGCAGAAACCAGGTATTCAGTGATTTGAATACCGTGAAATCTCATGTGGATTTTGAAGGCACTCCATGCCTATAAAAGGAGGAGGCCATGTTGTGAATATTTTGCTCCCATTATCAATGGAAGGATATATTAAATCTCTAAAGAAACAGAGAAACCACAAAACCCCTCTGGTTCACAAAAGGCAGAGTTTTCCACACTACCTTGACATGTGAAGAAGTGGAATCATGTGAATCCCTTGCAAGACAGAGTCCGGTGGATTTCCTGCGCAAAAGAGTCCCGTGCAGGTCTTGTGTGGAGGATAAGGGTGAACCCTATCATTCACGAAAGAAAAGGAACATCCCTTGCGCGATGAGAAGAACCGTGAACCCCCCCGGTTTGCGGAAGAGCTTTCACCCCCTGGGCGAAGGAACCCACTATCACTCGATAGGTTCTTCGGAACCCACTTTTTGTATATATGAGGAGAATATAGCAGGCTACACAATCGGTGCTATACACCCTTGTTGTATCGTTGTGAAGTAGACGAACCCGTGTCTTTGTGTGTTTCACAAAATGAAACACATGCATGAGACCATGGCATTGATTATCTCTTGAGAAGAAAACACACACATTAACTATTCCCACACCCATTCGGGTTGTGTGTGAAGAAGAAGAAAAAGGATGCTGCATTCAAGGTGGAGTTTATATGAATGAGTTGAGACACCCTAGTGTCCAAGAACAAGGTGAACCGTGGGAAAAACTAATTTGAGCTTGACGAAGACCCATGAATAGACACATAAAATTGAATGAATTAAATGAGAAAAGTGTGTGAGTGTTAAGACCTAAAAGAAGAAGATAAATAGAATAAGAGAAAGAGAGAATGTGTAAAAATAATATATTGTGTGTGTGCTCAAAGTGGTACACCAATTGGGGTTTTCAAACAAGAAATAAGAAAACAATTGTGCATGCAAGGATGCACATGCACACATTAAGACTATTAAAAATAAGAATAAACAATTGTGAGTACATGTGTGTAAATAAGAATAAGAAATATCATGAATCTCATTAATGAAGCATAATTAAATTTGATGATTCCAAGTGATCTGATCATTAGTGTTTGAATAATCACATTGGTGTATGTGATTCTTTCAATGAAAAAAAGTAGAAGGTTTAGTGCATTAGGCTGCATCACTAAGGAAGAAGAATTTGAGATACCCATGCAATCCCCGCATGATGTGATTGAGAACTGAGACTGATGCCAGACTGAAATAAAGAAGCTCTTTTATCTGAGAGTTCAGTTATTGAAAATCCAGGAAGAGAGACTGTGCTGATATAGTGCAAGATCATTCTTTCATATTATATTCTTCAAGAAGTTGTGTGAACCATTGGCACACATATCAGTGAGTCTAGGTCTTCATCAGAAGATGAAAGAATTTCCTGATCATTATTGAGCTAAGCACTGATCAGCTGAAGTGATCAGAGTTGTTGAGAAAGGCCAACAGACCCTATAAAAGGTTACTCAAGATCCATGAAGATATTCACATGAATTTTTGATTTGGAAAGTCTGTGTGAAAAGATCAGAATATCATCTACAGTGAATCAAAGATAAACTTAAAGAAAGATGTTTCTCATTTGACTTTACTGCTAGAAGAACCCTGTGAAATTCAGGAAGGAGGAGAAGACTTTAGTTAGACTCTGGAGCAGGCAAGTGAATCTCTGGTAACACTGTGTGAAGTAGTATAAAGAACCTCCTGTGAAACTCAGAAGAGATACATTGTGAATCTGTATCGACCAATGTAATTAGTAACCTAATTATAGTAGAGAATCTGTGTTGGGGAGAAAAACCAACACAGAAAGAAGTAGGTCTTTGAATCGAACCATGTAAATTCTTTTTTTCATTGCCTTTACATTTAATGCATCATTCGAGGTAAGGCTGTCAGACACAAGAAGATTGGATCGATGCTTTAACCAGCTATAGAGGTTTAATTGAAAAGAATTAATTTGTAAAAATATTTTAAAGTGATCCCTGATTCACCCCCTCCCCCTCTCAGTGATTCACATAGATCTGGGCACTTCATTTGGTATCAGAGAGTGGTTCCCTCTAAAATATCCAAGGGAGTATTTATGAAGTGAAAATTTGGGGAGATGAGTGAACAACCTCAAATGGAGATATTTACTAAGAATCAAAAGAACAAAAAGAAGAAACAGGTGGGGAAGATGAAGAAAAAGAATACTACTACTGGGGATACACTTTCTATGGAAGGTAATTTCATAGTTAAAACATGTGATAATTCTTATTATTATTCGGATGAAGCCATATCTAGTCGTGATGATGATTGAACAATTATTGATCATCATGCTACACTCAATGATAATCTAATTACAGTCCATAGATAAGTGGAAAGACACATTTTTGCAAGCATTAGTTCTCTTCAAGATCAAAAATTACAGCTGGAAGAAGAAGTTAATGCCATGGAAGAGGTATTGTCTAAAAGGTTTTTCATGTCCAACACTCTCAGAAAACTAGTGAAGATAAAAGAAGAAACAATTTATCTTTGTAATAAAAGATATGCTCAAGTTATTGATGAAATTCAGGAATTATTTGTGATAAATAATTCTTTGAGACTGTATTTGTAAAATCATTACATGAATTTGAAAAGTTTCACAATGTTTCTATGGTTGTCAAATATACAGAACTAGAAGACAAAGCCAACAAGATAACGAAGCTTGACATCTCTTTTCAAAAATTCTGAAATGTTCATGAAGAACAACTAAAAATGATGAAAGAGAATTGGGAAAGTATGCTGAGATCAGTTGAAGATTAGAAAAACTCTCTCAACATGAAATGTTTAGAATTGGAGGTGAGATTAAAAAATCACCAATCACCCCAAGATGAAGCTTCTCAATCAAATGAAAGAAGAGATTTTGGAACCCATGTTTGAATTGAAGAATATGATTCCAAAAGGAACATCGGATCATCCCCTAATCCAAGGGAAACGTCCTCTAAGAAGAAGGTATCCCATATCCTAGTTATTTTTATAACTACTAATATAGTTTCATCTACAAGAACAGGTTCAAAACCAAAATCTGGGAAGATGTGGATTGATAAAAATGATGATACATCCATCAATACATCAAGGCTGGATAATGGAATTATTAAGAATAGAAACTTCCAGTAGGATTCTCCAAAGAAATAAAGACAATTCCAAAAATAAAAATGAACTCAATATAGCCAGTCTGATACTACAAGTAAAAGATGGAGATTTGTTGGTAATTTTTGGTGTTGTTGGATGTTTTGGCATCAGACCAATGATTGCAATAATAATATGTCAGCATAAGAAAATTATGAAAGGCCTATATTCAGGGAAAGTAGATGTGAAGAAATAATGAAACCTGCAATGAAAAAGAAGAAATCCTAGATGAAGAAGAATCTATCTATCCAGAACAGATTGGATTATCTTAAAGACATTTGTGATAATTGCAATAGAAGTGGTCATAGTTATGATGAGTGATGTTTTATTCCTACCATGCCTAAGGAATATGTTGATAAGAAGCATAGACCACAAAAAATGTAGGAGAAAGAAAAAGGAGTTGAAAAGTCTTCCATTGGGAATATGCAAAACAATTAAGTCAAGAAAATAGTGAATGAAATTATTTTCCTGATGATGTTCAAATAGGATTCCAAGAATTTCATATCAACCAGTAAAAGATGTTTCTACTATGGAAAGAAATGTCATACCATGGATCACTTCAAAAAAGACATGGAAATGAATGTAAAAATGCTGAAAATAAAAAGAGAATCATTCCGTAAGAAATTGGGATTGACTAAAGACATTTTTCAAGATAATCTTAATAATTTTCCTAAGAAATGTAACCTGAATACAATGAGGAATCCATGTGGATGCTCTAAATCAGAATATATATAGGATTTTTTAGTTATCTGGCCTAATCATTTGCAAGTTTCTAGATAACTACAATGAGCTAAATATGAAATACTTGCTAAAGCTATGGAAAATGGAAAACAGGTTATTCCACATGAAAGAGAATTCGAATTTCATGAGAGGTTGTCTACACATGATAACCCAAGTGACTGACAACTATTATGTGGAAGGTGAAAGAAGACTGGACATCATGAAAACAAATGTTTAACTATTTTACCAGGCCAAATGGAGTAAATTTAACACCATACACCAAAAGCTACTTCATTGCTAACAGAAGTGAAGAAAAACAATCCAAACAAGTTGAAGGTGAATGGAAGTAAAGAATCCATGCTGACAATGAAAAATAAAAATTCCAAATAAAGAGGAGACATTAGCCTGAAGAGTACCAGACAATTTAGAGCTACATAGAAATGAGTTTTTAGGTTGAGAAAAAATTATCATCCCCAGTGCTTCAATTATGAAGCTCAAAATTGTTCCATCTTATTCCCTTATACTTTTGTTATATATGTGTGCTTACATTGCAGGGAATTAATGATTATGTTCATTCTTAAAATAATAGTTTAATGACCAAAGAGGAGAACTACAAGTTTAACTATTATTCATGATTTTTTAATTACATTAAGTTATCAACAGTGGAAGATTATCAATAATCATATCGTCAATAATATTTGATGAAATTCTCCACCAACGAAATTCAAAGGGAGTGAACCCCTTGAGGAGGAGAAAATAAGAAAGAGATGATATCAAGGATTATGTCATGACAAATCTTGGGATTCATATCGTCTCAAGAAGATGAAACTAAAGTATTCCAATCACAATATCATCCTTTGGTCTTAATTGTATTTATCATATCAATTAAGGGGAGTTCTTTGTAAATGAATAGATTGGATGAAAGTATGATATTTATCTTTTCACATGAAAATTTTAATATGTTTGGTGAAGTATGTGCATGATTTAGCATTTCATAGATAAATATGATCATATCCAATCCCCAGTTCAAGAATTGAACCATTCTGAGCATGATTTCACATGTATGGTTGTTTATGGACAACGCTGAAAACCATGGTCATATCTCTCTTGTTTTCTACTCTGGGTAAGCCCAAGTAGACTTGGAGTTGATTAACTAAAGGCACTTTGCCACGTGAACCATGTGACATCATCCCTCTCTCAAAATGTTTCACAAGATATTATTTAAAGGGAGGAGGACATGTTTTTGAAGAGACTCCACTAACACCTTTGCATTTGGATGGCAATAAGGGGAGAAAATGTTGGCACACAAATTGACCCATACAATGTGTGCTTAAGTGATATCGAAAACAAAATACAAAGGGGGAGATTGAAGTGCATAAGAGTGGAATTTTTTGTCAATATGGATTGACGTACATAAGAGTTTCCTTTGTCCTCAATGAAAACAATATATGTGAATGAAAGGTATTGAGAAATAAGTTAGTGAAGCCTTGGAGAATTGATGTTGATTCAATCATGGATGATTCAAAGCATTGAATTGATGTGTTGAAGGCAATTCATTGTGTATTAATACATGAGGAATGAAGACATGATCAATGCATCATCCATGATTGGATTAAAAGAATGTATTGAAGATCGTAGAGTTGTTATTTCAGAAAGAAATGAAGTGGTGATGTTTGATGATGAAGAAGAGTGGAGAATGGGATTTTAATGGAGAAGTGTGGATTTGATTTTTAAGGAGAAATTAATACGTAGTTACTTATACTGAGTAATTACTAGCCTCAAACGAAGCATGAGTGCGGGACTTGTATAAGTTACGTGTATAGGGTATATGGGATATGTTTTGGGGTTTAGGGTTCAACATTTTTGATTTATTATTTCAGGATTAATGTTCCGTGTATAGGGTTTTGGGACTAGGTTTTAGGATTTTGGGTTATCGTTTTAGGGTTTTGGTTTTAGATTTAACGTCTAGGGTTTAGGTTTTATATTTAGGATTAAGGATTTCATGATTAGGTTTTAGGGGGTATGTTTTTGGATTTAGGGTACATATTATTTTGATTTAGAGGTTAGGGATTAGGGATTCAGGTATGGGGTTTTGGGACTAGGTTTTAGGATTTTGGGTTTTGGTTTTACGGCTTTGGTTTCAAATTAAAGTGATAGGGTTTAGGTTTTATATTTTTGGGTTCATGATTTCATGATTAGGGTATATGGGATATGTTTTTGTGATTAGGGATTATATTTTTGGATTTAGATTTTATGAATTAGGGTTTCAGATATAGGGTTTCGGGACTGGGTTTTAGGGTTTTGGGTTTTAGTTTTAGGGTTTTGGTTTTAGATTGAAGTGTCATGGATTATGTTTTATGTTTTACGGTTAAATATATCAAGATTAGGGTGTGGGGATATGTTTTGGGGTTTAGGGTCATCTTTTTGGGTTTAGATTTTATATATTATGGTTTCTGTAATAGGGAATTGGGACTTGGTTTTAGGGTTTTTGGTTTTGGGTTTAGGGTTTTGGTTTTATATTTAATAGCTAGGGTTTAGGTTTTAGATTTAAGTCCTAGGGTTTAGGTTTTATGTTTTTGGGTTATGGATTTAAAGATTAGGTTATAGGGTATATGTTTTTGATATGTTTTTGCATTTAGGATTCATATTTTTGGATTTAGTGTTTTGGGATTAAGGTTTTCGGTGTAGGGTTTTGGAATTAGGTTTTAAGATTTTGGGTTTTGGGTTTTGGGTTTTGGTTTTAGATTTAAGGGATAGGGTTTAGGATTTATGTTTTGCGGTTAAATATTTAAAGATTATGGTAAATGGAATATGTTTTGGGGTTTAGGATTTATCTTTTTGGATTTAGAGTTTAGGGATTTGGGTTTCAGGAATAGGGTTTGGGGACTAGCTTTGGGATTTTGGGTTTGGGGTTTAGGATTTTGTTTTTATATTTAAGTTTTATGGTTAAGGTTTTCTGTATTAGCGTTATGTATTTCAATATTAGGGTATAGGGGGTATGTTTTTGGGTTTATGGTTCTTCTTTTTTGGATTTAGGGTTTAGCGATTAGCTTTTCGTGTATAGGGTTTTGGGAATAGATTTTTGGATTTTGGGTTTTGGTTTTAGATTTAAAGGATAGGGTTTAGGTTTTATGTTTTAGGGTTAATTATTTTCTGATCAGGGTATAGGGTATATGTTTTTGGATATGGGGTCAACTTTTTGGATTTAGAGTTAGGGATTTGGGTTTTGGGTATTGGGTTTTGGGGCTAGGTTATAGGATTTTTTGTTATGGTTTTAGGGTTTTGGTTTTAGAATTAAGGGTTGGGGTTTAGGTTTTCTATTTTAGGGTGTAGGATTCTAATATTAGGGTATAGGTTATATGCTTTTGGGTTTAGGGTTTGATATTTTGGATTTAGAGTTTTGGGTTAGGGTTTCGGGTATAGGGTCTTGGGTGTAGGTTTTAGGATTTTGGGTTTTGGATTTGGGGTTTTGGTTTTAGTTTTATGGGATAGGGCTTAGATTTTATGTTTTAGGGTAAATTGTATTGATATTAGGGAAGAGTTTATATGTTTTTCGGTTTAGGTTTCAGAATTTAGTTTTTAGAGTTTAAGGATTAGGGTTTCAGGTCTAGGGTTTTGGGAAAATGTTTTTTGATTTTGGGTCTTTCTTTTAGAGTTTTGGTTTTAGATTCAAGGTATATGGTTTATGTTTTATGTTTTAGGGTTATGGATTTCAATATTCGGGTATATGAGATATTTTTTGGGTGTAGGGTTTAGTTTTTTATATTTTGAGTTTAGGGAGTAGGGTTTAGGGTATAGTGTTTTGGGACTCGGTTTTAGGATTTTGCCTTTTGGTTTTAGGGTTTTGGTTTTAGATTTAAGGGATAGAGTTTAGGTTTTATATTTTATGGATAAGTATTTTATTATTAGAGTATATGGGATATGTTTTGCGGTTTAGGGTTCAGCATTTTCGATTTAGAATTTCAGGATTAAAGTTCCGTGTATAGGGTTTTGGGACTTGGTTTTAGGATTTTGTGTTTTCGTTTTAGGGTTTTGGTTTTAGATTTAATGGATAGGGATTAGGTTTTATATTTAGGATTAAAGATTTCAATATTAGGTTTTATGGGATATGTTTTTGGGTTTAGGGTACATATTTTTTTGATTTAGAGTTTATGGATTAGTGTTTTGTGTATAGGGTTTTGGGACTAGGTTTTAAGATTTGGGGTTTTGGTATTAGGGTTTTTGTTTTAGATATAAGAGATAGGGTTTAGGTTTTCTGTTTTAGGGTGAAGTATTTTAAGATTACGGTATAGGGTATATGTTTTTGGGTTTAGGGTTCAGCTTTTTTTATTTAGATTTCATGGATTAGTGTTTCGGTTATCGAGGTTTGGGACTAGGTTTAAGGATTTTGGGTTTTGGTTTTTTGGTTTTGGTCTTAAATTTAAGAGATAGGGTTAAGGTTTTAGGTTTTAGGGTTAATAATATCAAGATTAGAATATGGGGGATATGTTTTTCAGTTTTGGGTTCTTCTTTTTGGATTTAGATTTTATGGATTTGGGTTTCAGGTATAGGGTTTTGGGACTAGGTTTTAGGATTTTCGGTTTTGGTTTACGGTTTTGGTTGTAGATTAAGGGATAGGGTTTAGGTTTTTTGTTTTACGGTTAAATACTTAAATATTATAGTATATGGGATATGTTTTTGGGTTTAGGGTTCGTCTTTTCATATTTATATTTTACTAATTGGGGATTCACTTAAAGGCTTTTGGGACTAGGTTTTAGGATTTTGGGTTTTACTTATGGCGTTTTGGTTTATGTTTTAAGGACTATTATTTAGGTTTTATTTTTTAGGGTTGAGGATTTCAAGATAAGGGTATATGGTATATTTTTTTGGGTTCTAGGTTTTTATTTTTGGATTTAGAGTTTTGGGATTAGGGTTTCACGTAAGGGGTTTTGGGACTAGGTTTTTGGATTTATGGTTTTGGTTTTAGGGTTTCAGTTTTATATTTAAGGGTAGGGTTTAGGTTTTAAGTTTTAGGGTTAAGGATTTCAATATTAGGGTATATGGGATTGTTTTTGGGTTTAGGTTTCAGATTTTTTGATTTAGAGTTCTGGGATTATGGTTTGGGGTATATGGTTTTGGGACTAGGTTTTAGGATTTTGGGTTTTGGTTTTATGGTTTTGGTATTAGATTTAAGGTATAGGGTTTATGTTTTATGTTTTAGGGTTAAGGATTTCAACAAGGATCATGTCTTTGAACCGAACCTTGTAAATTCTTGTTTTCAGTGCCTTTACATTTGTAGAATCATTAGAGGTAAGGCTGAGAGACATAAGAAGAGTGGATCGAGGCTTTAACCAGTTATAGATGATTAATTTAAATAAATAAATTTGTATAAATATTTTAAAGGGATCACTGATCACCCCCTCCCCCTCTAGGTGATTCACACTGATCTGGGCACTTCAACATTTAATGAAGAGATATTTAAATCACAGTGTCCCATACCACGTTGAATATTTTAAATTAAATTCAAGAATTAAAATTTTAAAACATATATTTCCATATAAATAATTCATTAAAACCATTTTTAAAACATGTAAATTAATGATATATATTTGGAAGAATAAATCGATATAACATTAAAAATGATATTTTAGTTAAAGAGTCCCAACCACTTGAGAAAATAATTGAATAAAAAATAATAATAACATTAAAAAACATTAAAAGTCATTAAAATATAGTAATTCATGATATAACTTCTGAAAAGTGTTTTATATACACCT
This sequence comes from Viscum album, assembly GCA_963277665.1. Taxonomy (NCBI): domain Eukaryota; kingdom Viridiplantae; phylum Streptophyta; class Magnoliopsida; order Santalales; family Viscaceae; genus Viscum; species Viscum album. The sequence continues at coordinate 735,735,705 of OY728155.1, forward strand.
TATAGGATATTAAATGTGTAAAATTTCATGAAATGCCTCAATGAAATGAGATTGAGACTTAATCCCTTACAACGATCATATCATTAGATTGAGGCTAATCCAATGACACAATTATTTTCGAAACATATAAATACAACCAATATAAGTGGATATTAATTGTAAATTAGTCATATATAATTCACCCATATTCTTCACAAAACATACCAAATTAATGTATATTTATCTCAACGAATGGAGATTGAGTTAAGATTTCCTTTACAAAATTCATATAAATGACATTAGAATTCATTAATGGGGTGATTATGTGTAGAAACAGTATATGAACACAAATGGAAGTGCAAATGAATACATATATAAATAAATAGTTGTTCCACACTATTTACGACGCCTGCATCGGGGCGTGCACATCCGTCTGTCGAGGACGCGCTGCTGTTGCCCCGTATTCCAACTTTCCATAGGCTGGCGGCATCTGCTCCTTATTCAGGGACGTCTGCTCCTTGAACGAAACCGGGATGATGGGATGTCGGTTCTTCCTTCGGTGGATTCCTCCTCAGAACTCATCACCTAGTCCAGGTCTCCCTCATTGATTTAATACTTTGTTCGTGAATCTCATTCCTGGTGCCATATATTCATGGACGCCGGTTAATTACACTTCTTCTGTCAGGACTTTCTATAGGGTCTTGACATGGTAAGGACCTTTGGTCGGAGTAGACGACAACATCTGGCATGTCGTGGCATCTCCGGGTGCGTGGACATAGAGGAACATGTATTCTTCCTCATAAGAGGGCATCTCAAGGGTTCAGAACCCGAGGCATCCCACATCGGATGCGGGGAATCATATTCCATCTGAGGTTTCCCTCAGCTTCCCATGTTTATCACAGGGAATGCCATGAGTTTAACATCTTGAGGAGACAGTTACGCCAAGGGCGTGTCTTATGAGGTTTTTCTCAGCTTCCCATGTTTAACACGGGGTATGCCATGAGATTAACGTCTTTTGGATATGGTTACACCAGAGGCAGGTCATCCGAGGTTTTCCTTAGGAAGCTCATGTTTTTCACGAGGTAGGCTATGAGTTTAACATCTTACGAAGACGGTTACGCCAATGGCATGTCATCCGATGTTTTCCTCTGGCATCTCATGTTTATCACGAGCTATGCTGTGAGTTTAACGGCTTACGGAGACAAAATGAAGATGATCAAAAAGTTCCATAGAGATGGATCAGATTGGTATATCCCTAGGAAGGAACACCTAGAATTTTTACCAAGGGGATGGATCAGAATTCCCAATGAAGAAGGATCTAAGGTGGTTCTCCCCACGGAGGGGAGATGTCACACCGTAATGGTTGATCTAAACACCACTACGGGCGGATCAGGGAGAGTACACCCCAGAATGGGGGACACCAAGGTCTACCATTGGCTGGGATTGATCCTCATGAAGGTTTCATATGTACCCTGTGTAGAAGATAGGGATCAAAACCCGCGTAGTTCATAGGGTGATGAATCGGGGTGTACACAGAGGACAACGACCCTGATACATGTTGGGGCTTACGCGTGGATAGTGGCCCAGATACTGCTAGGTTCAGCGAGGAGGTGGATGGCATGATCCCACAGGGATGTGGCGGCCCGGGTGAGAATCAGGATGGATGAATTAAGTGGAGGGGGAATGAAATGGGACTATCGCAAGGGCGACAATGAAGTTGGTCTTGAGCCTCGAAGCGACCTCGTACGTATCCCCATGGCAGGGAATCAATGTCCGCGTAGTTTCGGATGGTGCGCCGGAGGACCGACGTGATGGTGAACTCATGGGTCCACTGGGTGTTGTCAGCGAACCGACGTGAAGTTGGACCTTTGTCCGATGGGAATCGTCAGCGAACCGACATGAATGTGGACCTTGGTCCAATGGACGTCGTCAACGAACTGACATGAAGGTGAACCCGTGGGTCCACCGGTGGTGGGCATGAACCTCGTGATGGATTCCTATGTAACATGCCTTGACATGGATCAAAGTCCCTGTAGTTTAGATGGAATGTTGAATACAGTATAACGTCATGCGGGACGGGGGTGAACCGATGTGAGTGAGGTCGGAACGACTGGGTGTTGGGCTGGAAACTTATGAAGGCTTCCTATGTACCATGCCTTGACATGGATCAAAGTCCCCGTAGTTCAGATTGGATGTCGGAAGGCCGACTTGTAGAGGGACCATGGGTCCAGGTGGCGATGGTCTTGAACCTTGTGAAGGCTTCCTACATACCATTCCTTGACATGGATCAAAGACCTCGTAGTTCATAATGGTGTGTCGGCGAACCGTCGTGAGTGAGGAACTTGGTCCTGATGGTGCGGGGCTTACACACTAGGCTTCCTTGGTGCTAGTGACCTGATGTGAAGAAGGTCAGAGTGACCAACAGATGGTGGGATTGAACTTCTGGGAGGCTTCCTACATACCATGCCTTGACATGGATCAAATACCTCGTAGTTCAAAGGGGATTCATCGGCGAACCGACATGATGGTGAATCCGGGGGGCCACTAGTGGTAGGCTTGAACCTCGCGAGCCTTCCTACGTACCATGCCTTGTCATGGATCAATGTTATCGTAGATTGGGATGGTGGGTGTCGGTGAACCGATGTGAGTAAAGGTCCTTGTTCCGATGGGTGATGGGCTTGAACCTCAGGGAGGCTTCCTACATACCATGCCTTGACATGGATCAAAGTCCTCATAGTTCGGGTTGGTCACAACAGCTTGCCATCGGACTGGAATTGTAGTTTAACGTCATGCTGGATGAGGGTGGAACCTGACGTGAAGAAATGACGGATTGGATTGAACCTCGTCGAGGCTTCCTACGTACCATGCTGTGACATGGATCAAAGACCTCGTAGTTCAGATGGAATGTGGAATACAATTTAACATCATTGCGGGACAATGGCATACAGTTTAACGTCATGTTGGGTGAGGGCATACAGTTTAACGTCATGCTGGACGAGGGCATTTCCATGGCCGATGCTTACTCTAATCCCACGCGAGTCATGTTTGGTGTGAGAAACAGGAGGCAGCAACGACCTAACGATCATGTCGTGAAGGGTGCGTCCATGAGAAGCGAAGAGGGGATTATGCGTTAGGCGGCCCATGGTGCTGCGACTTACTCCAGGATGGAGGCCCAAGTAAAATGTTGATGATATTTTTAGGCTTGAGCCTTGAAGAGGCTTCCTACGTATCCCCGTGGTAGGGAATCAATGACCACTTAGTTTTTCTAATGACGGCTTACCGCCGATTGGTGTTTCAATGGCTTACCGTTGGATTGGGTCATAACGTCTTACTGATGGATAAAGATGTGAAAGGATTACCATTAAATGGGGTCGCAACGACTTACCGCTGGATTGGGTCACAATGGCTTACCGATGGAAAATGATGTCAACGGATTACAACTGAATGGGGTCTCAATGGATTACTGCTGGATTGGGTCACAACGGCTTACCGCTGGATAAGGATGTGAACGGCATACCGTTACATGGGGTTGTAACGGCTTACCGCTGGATTGGGTCACAACGGCTTACCACCGGAAAATGATGTCAATGGCTTACCGCTGAATGGGGTCACAATGGCTTACCGCTGGATTGGGTCACAACGGCTTACCGGTGGATAAGGATGTGAACGGATTACCACTAAATGGTGTCGCAATGGCTTACCATTGGATTGGGTCACAACGGCTTACTACAAGAAAAGGATGTCAACAACTTACCACTGATTGGGATCACAACAGTGGATGGGGATTACACAAGGAAGCTGCCCAGGTGCCGCTATGGAGGGGCAATGGTGAATGGGGCTTACATAGGGAAGCTGCTCGGGTGCTGCTATGGAGCGACACTGGTGAATGGGGATTACACAAGGAAGCTTCCTTTGTGCCGCTAAGAAACGGTAATGGTGAATGGGGCTTACGATAGGAACCTACCCGGGTGCCGCTATGGAGCGGCAATGGTGAATGGGGCTTACGCAAGGAAGCTGCCCGGGTGCCGCTAAGGAGCGGCAATGGTGAATGGGGCTTATGCTAGGAAGCTGCCCGAGTGCCGCTATGGAGCGGAAATGGTGAATGGGGCTTACGTTAGGATGCTGGATGGGTGCCGCTAAGGAGTGGAAATGGTGAATGGGGCTTACGCAAGGAAGCTGCCTGGGTGCCGCTAAGGAGCGGCAATGGTGAATGGGGCTTACGCAAGGAAGCTGCCCGGGTGCCTCTATGGAGCGGCACTGGTGAATGGGGCTTACGCTTGGAAGCTGCCCGGGTGCCGCTATGGAGCGGCACTAGTGAATGGGGATTACGCTCGGAAGCTGCCCGGGTGCCGCTATGGAGCAGCAATTGCGGATGGGGCTTACGCTAGGAAGCTGTCCGGGTGCCGCTATGGAGAGACAACGATGAATGGGGCTTACGTAAGGATGTTTCCCGGGTGTCGCTATGGAGTGGCAATGGTGAATGGGGCTTACGCAATGATGCTGCCCATATTGTCTTCCTCATGTCTGGCCATGAGGGCATCCCAACTGACTGGTGAATTGAGGCCCTCACCTGTGCACTAGTGCGCAAGAGGGATAATGCCAAGGGGTGGTGGAATTATGACCCTATAATCATGGCATTAGGCGTATTATGTTTGGAGCATAACACATCTCTAATTTTAGCAAAAGAGGCATCCTATGATTGGCACATAGGGTGTACTACAGTTTATAGTCTTGTAGATATGAGTATTGGAATCTCATGCTAGGAGCATAAGGCATCTCTTATTTCGAGTAAAAGGCATCATATCATTTGTTAGATAGGGAGTACTATAGTTTAAAGTCATATAGATAGGACTATTGTCATCTTATGCTTGGAGTATAAGGAATCTCTCGTATAGGGCAAGAGGCATCCTATGTTTGGAACATAGGGATTACTACAGTTTAAAGTCATGTAGATAGGATTGTTAGGAAGAAGGTGCCTAGAAATGGTTGGTGTCAGGACTTACTCAAGGGTGACCCTTTCTAGTTCAACCTGGCGTATGAGCCAAGTGATTAGGTTTGGAGGAGTTTCCTGAGGAATGGTTCAACTCAAGGTACACAAGGAATTGATGATCAGAACCTCAACTCACGACATAGGAAACGAACCAAGAGGATTACATCAACTCAAGGTGTTTCATGGTGTGTGGAGGAGTGTCTCAAATAATGGTATTCCATAGCTTGAAGGTGGGTGCACATGAGGGCGCAATGCAAAATCCCGATGTCCCGAAACAAGAACTTCGTGGTGTAACTCTCCATTTTTCATGGGGGTCCGTGACGAAGCAAAGGGGTATCGCGGAGGAAAGGGCTCTCGCGGAGAAAAGGGGTCTCGCAGAGCAAAGGACTCTCACAGAGAAAAGGTCTCTCGCAAAGCTTGGTCTCGCGGAGCAGCATCACGGAGCATAGGATCACGGAGCAAGGACTCACGGAGCCGCGGCTCACGGAGCAGCAACGCGAAGGAAGCTGCTCATGGAGCATGGGCTCGCAGGGCCGCAATGTGGAGCTCCGTTCGGCCGCCCAAGAGGGCGAAGTGGCCGTGGCCATCCATCGTGAGAAGGGGGGTGAGATGGGTATTTATAGGTAGGGGCTCCGCGAAGCAGATCTCACACGGCACGAAGGGGCGGCGGTTGCTTCGCGACGGGTTGCGAAGGTCAACCGGGTTCGCGGAGCATTCCCACCTTTGGGTCTTTACTGCGGGCTCGCAAACGTCAGGGAATTCGCGGAGCGTTACCACCTCCTCTGCTTCGCGGTGGGTCTTCATTGCACGTCGTGAATGCCAAATGGGTTCGCGGAGCCTCTCGACTCATTACTTCGTGGCGGCGCTCTGCGATCACGGATGGGGCTTCGCTAATGGGCTTCGCGAACTAGATTTCCATCCCAACTTCAAATGTCCATATCTCTTAATCCGTAGCTCCGTTCGGTCCCTGCGACATACCAAATCAAAGCTTACGAAATGGACTACGATCTTGGTTCATGTATGGAAGCATTTGGAAAATTTTTGGAATGCAGTTTCCGGGGTCAACACACACATAATATTGGAATAATATAATCAACACAGTATGCGTAAAACCCAATTAGTGGAAATTATGTTTAAAAATACCCTTACCTAGAGTCCAAATAATCATGTATTCCTTGGTCATCCAGAATAGAAAAAATAAGATAATTTAAAAAATTTTGAGCACCTTATTAAATTTTATTATTCCCTTTATATCACTTATTACATTGTTATGACCATCACATAATTATTCAACTTCAAATTGGTCGTTTTGTCGATATTTTGTACTTGAGTGGAAAATGAACTTGTTCGTATGTAAATTGTCCATGTAGTATAAAGCTCATCATCTAAAAAATTATATTCATGATCTAAATATAATATATATCTAATATATATGTCTTTATAACAGTCCATAACATTTGGATGTAATAAATTAAATGCACCATTCATGGAGATGGTAAGCTGTACAATTGTCTGAACACTACATTCATTTCTTTTCCATATTAACGGAATGAGAACTAAATGATACATAGGTATGTTATAATTCAATTATAATATATATGTTATATATGTTACATAGATTCATTTATTCCAACCTTTATTACTTCCATTTATGTAATGAATTCGTCATATCACATTGAGGGGGCGGTAGTCCGCACTTCCTCAAAATAAATTATCAAATTTACCCATTATGAAATGCATAAAGCTATATTATAAATAAAAATTACAGAAGCATAGAGAAAATAAAAATATTATATATATAATATATAAATACTGTTCCATCATAATGCCCACCATTATAGGTCATAAGAGAAAATTGAATAATCATTGTTTCGTGAGGTTGTAGTACATTGTACACTGAAACAATATGTTTGTATCCATTAGATAGATTTGTGTGTATGTGTAGTTTAAGTCCTTATAATAAAATCAGAACAGTATATTGAGGATAATTTTTTAGTAATGTAATCAAATAAAAATAATATCATTGGGATTGAATAAGGAAAATAAAATAATGGAACTTCAGAGAAGATGTTACCTCTAAATCGGGTAACTTCTTTTTATTTGACCCAAAATGCTTTCTTTAATTTCCTTATTCCTATGTTAATACTTATATAACTAAGTGAGGGATGATGGGAGATTATTTGAGAGTAATTTGGACGATACATGGGCCTTTAGAGGTGTGATTAACTTGGTAGATATGGTTACGTTTTATAAGAGAGAGGAGGGAAACATTATGAAAATTTTAAAACATTTCTTTATTATAAATTAATTTTAGAATTTTAATATTTAAAAAGAAATATATTTCAATGATAAGATGATAATGGGTCTAAATCAACTCAAAATATTGTTTTTACATAGGATTTTCTCAGAAAATGAAACTTATGTTTTAGCTTTAACCATTACTTAAAAACATTTACTCTTACCATGTCTTCTTGTAGTTTAGTAATATATGGTTACTGTAGTCACTATAAAAGTTCAAGGGAACCAAAATTGAATAATTAATGTCCTATTTAACATTATATAAATTTTTATTTCAAATATTATGCTTATTGGACTATTATATAATTTAAGGAATAATATTTGTTTTAAAAATAATTTTTTTTGAATTTTGACATTATTTCGTAATGGAATTTTTTGAAGTCATAAAAACAAGATTAATTTTTAAAAAACATTAAATCAAACCTAATATGGAATAACCATCCCTAAAATTCATGTGTGAAATTTTAATTTTTAAAATAAAATTTATTTAATATATATAATATCATTTATTTGAATCACCAATTAATAAAGTAATCACAACATCATTATTGTGTTATAAAATTATTTAATTATTTAAAATATAAAATTATAAATAAAATACCATGATGTAGGAAATATTTATAATTTTCTAATGAATATTTATAGTCCAAGGGATCATTTATATAAATTATATTAAAATTGATTTATTCAGGTGATATATGTTTATGTTATAAAAGGTCATTGTCACACCCAAATGGCTCCATGGGGTCCTAAAATAGACCCATGGATTCCCATGATTGGAAACATCTCATAAAATATGATTAGTACATGTTTTAGGGTATATTTATATTATTATAATATTATTTTTTACCCTTACATACCACATTTACCCTCTAACCATGGAAAATAAGAATAATTACTATAGTTACAATTCATAATGTCCAAAATTAAAATGTACACATTTAGACAATTTGAACCTTCTAATTACAAATTTGGAATCCTTTTTTCTAGATAAAAGTATAGAATATTCAGAAATTAATTTAAACTTAATTCCCATTTTCAAAACCAAAAAGTGAGGTTTCAGAAGTACAAACTATCAAATGATTGACAGAGGTTTTTGTCCAATTTAAAAGTGAAATTAGATCCAATGACCAAAATTCGATTAAATGAGAAAAAATAATCCAATTAAACTTTAAAAAAAATAAATGTACAACCTAACTATATAAATAAATTTTATGAAAAGATGGTTTCGATTTTAAATGTAGTATTTTTCACAATTCATTATAAATGATCTTTATTATAAAATTATAAAAAAATTAACAAAGGTAAATTTTGATGTTTCTCTTCTATAAAAAAAGTATATTTTGGTAAATAGAACAAATAAATTTGACAAAAACAATATTTAAAAAGGGTTCACCGTCAAAATGCTTTAAAATGATACTTCAAAAATATTAGAGTATTTCATGCTTAAAATTATGTTTATTATCATTTTTATCCTCTAATATTTATTGGATAATGTCAAAACATTTAACATACTTGTATAATCATATTTTAGTTAGTTATATTAATTCCCAACAATACAATGACTATGCGTTAAATTCAATTTAAAATAATAATTGTATTATTGTATTATTTTTCAGTATAACTTAATGTTGTGTGCGACGTATGGTTTCAGAAAACTCGTTGTTGCGTTGTTGAATACCATATAGGAAAACTTTTCCCATTAATGTGATGTTAATATTTTATCCGTAAATATTAATAGATATTTAAAATTATTATTCAATAAATACCTGGGATCTTACATCATTCCCATCATTTTTAAATTGTGTCCTCACAATTTTAAAATTGTGCTCGGTAACTTGACTAAAAATTACTCATTAGAAAAGGGTTAAAAAGTAACACTTTAAATGAAAAAAGTGAATCAAAAATTTAACTTCAGACAACACAAACTAGGGTTCCCTATAGAATAAAATGGATATGGAAGAAAAAAATGGGTTACGTTCTCATGGAGATTGAAGGAAACATGATTAACAGAAAGTTAATAACTAGAAAAATAGAAATTGTGATAGGTTAAAATGTTATTGATTACATAGTTGTAAAAGAAAATTCAAAACATTTTTGTTGTAATATCCTTTTCATAAATTTGATTAATTATTTTACTACTTAGAAAAGAACATAAGGATACATACTTACTTTTCAAGTATAGTTTCAACCATTAATAAATATCAACAACAAACAATAATTTTCTCCAAAAAATGAGTATTTAGGAAAATTAGGTCACACTTGAAGCTCTAAAATCAACATATAGAGAATATTGTAATCCATAAAAGATGAACTAGATATTTCCCACATCTTTATACAATAACCCCAAAACCGAAATGGTAAGAATAATATAAGATAATCCCCCCAAAATAATAATCGTTTATAAAAATAAATAATATTCATATTTTCCGCAATCCAAAAAACAATACCCAATGCTCAAAAAATACCATTAAATAAAAAATTGTCAATAAAATTATTCAAAATAATTCAATGCTAAACTGAAACCCTAAATTCATAAAGATTTGGTCATATAATCTTCAACGATAAATCTAAACATTTATCTCCAGATAACCTCACCCACTATTAATGTTTCATATTAAAAAGTAATTAACCTAATCACATTTTCACCATGATAGGATAATTACTTTTAATAATAACAAAAATACCAATTTGTTCCCAATAAATACACCAATTCTTTAAAAATAATATTCAACCAATACACCTAAAATTAAATCCTGTAGTATTATATTTTTCCTAGGTATTTAGTGTCCCCAAAAGAGCGAACGACTTCCAAAATAATATTTATCACTTAATCAACACATATTTTATTATGATAAGGATATCAATTTAATAAAAAATAATTTCCAAAAATAAACATCTTTTTGATTTATAAAATCATTTAACTAAAAATGAGAAATCATACTTTTATTCTTGTGGATTTTTCAGATGTGATGGGTTGTCACCCATCTTTTAGGTTGTCACTTTTATTAAACTCAAAAATAACCCTAACATGATTGCACCTCAATGGGTGTATTATACTTATCATATTCATCCCAACTCATAATTACCTCAACATATTAATCCATGACGTCTTAAATATATTGACATTTTATTAATTTTATCTCTATATGATAAAATAAAACTATTCCCAAATAAAGAACATCATACCTTTATCCCGGTGTTCACCTAGCTTCATCGGCATGTTGTTCACGTAGATATAAGGTCCATGAATTAAAAACTTATTTAGATATACTTCAAAATAATTTTATTCCTTTTTCAAAATACACATATTACAACTTGGTTAATATGGGTGTTCACCAAAAAATTGTTTTGGTTAATAATCATGTATGACATATAATTTCAAAACTTACAATAAAAGATTATTTTTTAAAACACTCAGAAAGATTTTGAGTTTAAACGTTCATTAAATGTTACTTTTAAAATACTATAAGTATGTGATAAAATGCTATAATTTAAAATAAAATAAAAATAGGTTGTGCAAGGTTCTCCTTTTTCAGCACCTTTTTCAAAATCCTAATATGCATAAAGATATTTTAATAGGGTAAAATATTTTATAATGCCTTGATAATATTTACCTTTACTAAAAATACGAGAATATTAAAAAAAATATAATTTTATTAAATACAATCCATGAACCAAGGTGGTATCAAGGTATAATGGAGGTGTTTGATATCTAAAAAAATTGCTTGAAAGCGAGTTGTATGCTAGGAAAAAGATTCACATTAATCTAAACATGACATCATAATAATTATTTCAAGCACATCATAAAAAAGTTGTAGGAATGTTATTTTATATCCTACTCTATCAATTTGTTACCTAAATTCATTGATCTAATACTGTTATAAAATAAGGATTTTACTATAACAATAAACATAGAGACTTACCGTGTGTTTTTCTGAAACCACTAATCCCTAAAGCTATCTAAACATTTCCTCTGAATCCTAAAATAAGGAAAAATCCGTATGAATTAATTAATCATTATTTATTTCATGAATTTTCACTGAGGATATTTTTACAGTTAGAATTTTAGATAATTAGTCTATAACTATTACAGAACAAATCAAAAGTTACAATGTATTCAAATCTACTGAGTATTCATTTTTTTACAAAATGAAATGGTTTAAAATAAAACATGATCTATTTTTCTTAATAAAAATGTTCTTGAATTATTATTTTCTTTTATCCATATTTATAAACATTGGGAAATATTTCAATAACATCGGATGCACATAAAATTCTCATTAAGGAATACAGGATAATGAATAAAACCATTAGTCCATGAATATTAAAAACCCAGGAAATAATTTCCAAAAAATCAAATATATCACCCCTAAAACATAAACTATTTAGCTTATATAGTGTAATCATAATATTAATACAATACATCATATAAATCATAAGAAATAAAGGTAACTTGTGGCATCCATATCATAAATACATTTTAGGTTTCACAGATATATAGGGAGTAACCTTAATGGTTACATTTGGAATACCTATAATAGTATATTCCCAAAATATATTAGGATCAACCTTAATGCTTACCTCCATCTTGTTACCCAATTAATTGGATAGTTATCATGGGCTCAACCACCCATGGTTAATCATAAAACCACCCATATTTGGATTATCATATAAGCACCCATAAAATGTACAAGTACTATTACATAATCATAACACATAAATTATTTACATTATCAATATTTCATTCATAAATCACAAGAAATAAATTCAAGATATTTAAATATTTGATCCATTTAAAAAATTATTTAAAGCATTTAATAAATATATTTTAGAATAAATGTGTCCCATAATAAAATTGAATCATTTAAATGAAATTTGAGAATTAAAAATAAAAAACATATATTTCAATATAAATAAATCCTTAAACCCATTTTGAAAAAATTAATATTAATGAGAAATATCAAGAAGTATAAATGTTTAAAACAATTTAAATGATAGTTTAGTTTAAGATTCTCATAAAATGGATAAAATACTTGAATAAAAATTAAAAAATAATATTAATAAATATATTATATATCCTGAGTATATAGTAATTCGTGATATAAAAAGTCCAACGGGTTTTATATACAACTTATAATATATTAAAGGTGAAAATATCAACATATGGATCATTGAAAAGAGATTGAGATGTATTACATTAAAAGATTATATCATTAGATTAAGGATAAATTAATGAAAAAATATGTATTACAAATATAAATACAACCTATATAATTCAATATTAAATGTAAAATAATCACAGGCCATTCACACATTTTCATGGAAAAACAAAACAAATGACATTGATATTTTACATAATGAAAGGATATTGAGTTATGATTTCCCTTTCTAATTTCTTATAAATCAAATTAGAATTTATAAATGGGGTGATTATGTATAGAAACAATATATCAATACAAATTTAAATTGGATTTAAAACACAAATAAATAAATATTTATTCCAAACATAATCTTTACATAATATATTCAATGACGTATGCATAAAACCCAATGAGTAGAAATTGAGTTTTGAAATTCCCTAACCTTGTGTCAAATTCTTCACTTATGTTCCATGTTCATCCTAAATAATCAAATTATTTTAATTTATACTTGTTTAAAAACATTTTTTATTTTTATTATTCCATTTATATAACAAATTACCTTTTTAAAAAATATATATAATTATTCACATTCATATCAGTCGTTTTACCAATATTCGATACTTGAGTAAAAAATGAACGTGTTTTGATTTAAATTTCCCATGTTTTAAAACATAAATCACCTCCATAATAGAATAAATGATATAATTATCATATATATCTAGTATATATTTAATGATAATAGTCTATAAAATTTTTATATAAGAAATGAAGTGTAACATTCAGGGAAACGGTAGGTTGAACATACGCATGAATGCTAGATTTTCTTCATTATCATATTAATGCAGTGAAACTAAATGATACATAGTATTTTTGTAATGAAATTATAATATATATGTTATTTATGTGACATAGTTTGATTAATTCCATCCTTAATGTGTTCCATGTATGGCATGAACGAGTCATATGACTTTGAGGGGGGTTGTTGTTTGCAATTCCTCAAATGAAAATATCATATTTACACATTAAGGAAAGCATTAAGGTATGTTGTAAATAAAAATTACAGAACAACAGAGACAATATAAATCTAATATATATCATATATAAATATATTTCCATCATAATGGAGACCAAGAGAGGTGGTAGGATAAAATTAAACAATCATTGTTTCGTGAGGTAGTAGTTCACCGTACACTGAAACAGTATGTTCGTATCCATTAGATGGAGGTGTGATTAAGTGTAGTTAGAATAATTCTCATAAAAATATTATAGTATATTTAATATATTGGTTTTTTTAATCATAGAATAATAATATCATTGTAACGACCCAAAATTTCATTATTGGAAAATCCCTCTTGATCCAGTTAAATGTTTCTTTATGTTTTTATATGATGTCAACTTCTATAGTTTAACGTTAAGATTTGTGACCATTACTTTTATAGCCGTTGAACATTGATCATCTGGGTAGTTTAAATATAAGGCTTTAACGAAACCATTTTTACTCAGACAAAGGAAGCGATGGCCTCATCCAGTAGAATTGCCCCTTACGAAGCCCATTTGTCGGAGCTCGGAAAGGAGGTGGCGTCTTTGGGCTTTGCCCTTGACCAAGCCCAAACTGAGCTTCATCAAGTCAAGCTCAAACGTGATCGTCTATAGGAAAAATGGAAGTTGATAGAGATTACCACTCGAGCAATGTTATCCGAGCAACCCCAAGAGTCTGTCACCATCGCACACCTTACCCTTAGGTCTTATGCGGCTATTTTAAGGGGTTATGTAACAAATAAGTAGCACCATGTTCATGTACATTATTTTTTGTATATAATAATGAATATAATTTTTGATGCATTGTCACTAGTTTTTAAAGTACAAATGATGTTTTTAGTTATTATTTAATTAAAAATTATATTTTATTAAATTAAAGGATTTTTGAATTAAATAATATTTTAATAAAATATTATTATTAATATTAAATTAATTTTTATTAAATATAAATGATCTTATAATTTTATGAATGCAATTAAAATTTTTGTTAAGGTTTGAAAGCCATTTCTGTCAAAACCCGTGAATTTTTTATAAATGTCGGTTTTTATTTTAAAAGTGAAAATTCACATATTTAGAAAATTATTTAGATAAAATAAATATTATTTTTGGAATCAGGACGTCGAAATTATCCAACGGTGAATTTTTCATAATTTTCTGAGACATTCAAATTTTTGGGTAAAAATTAAATACCATTTAAATATATAATGTGTTTTATGACATCATAATGACCCAATGGTGATGTAATAAAATACCATAATCCTTATGTTCGTCCAATATGTATTTTATAATTAAAATAATGAGGTTTTGGGTTTGTTTGACTCACTTTTCAAAGCATTAATGGAGCCCTCAAGACTTATTCAACACTTTGCCTTTTTAAATTAATTTCCATGTGAGTGTGACTCACCTCCACATACGCAACCCTAATTTTTTAATAAGTTAGGACCTTGGCCTTGTAAAATATTGTTTTCCTCTTCCCTTTTCCAGAAACCATGGGCAAATACCATGCGATGGTTTGTGGTTTGGATTATTTTAATATAAGGGGTCCCAAACCTAAATAATAAAGAATTCTCTCACCTTTCCTATATAAACCCACCCAAGCTCCCACTTCCTCCTCACCCAAAGCCCTTGAAGTTCGTCCAAACTCTGCCCTACTCTCTCTAGAATCCTCTCAAGGTGCCCCAAGCTCCCAAGAAGCCTCTCACAAGCCTCTCTCTAGCCTTTGGAAGCACACTTCCAAGTAAGGGTTTTTCTTCCTTTCTCATTTTTGTCAATTTTCTTTAAGTTGTATTGCCCTTTTAATTTCATTTATGAATGTTGGGGTATGGTTTCGCACCTCTCCCATACTGCCCTATTATTGTTTGAATGATGGGAGACCCCTTTCTCTCTCATTAAATGCCTCCCATGTACACCCGTTACTATGCCGAAATTCTGAAAAGGAACCTTTTTCTCCTCTTTTATATTCAAGCAGTACTTTTGTATCATGAATCTAAATTCCTTTTAAATTGTTGGGACATGTATATATATATGACCTTCTTACTGTCCATTACATGTAAATATGATGAGGAACCCCTTTCTCTCTCATCAGCCATTTTTATGAATTCTTATGTCACGCCGTTACGCTGCCGAAATCACACCGATTTTCTAAGCCAATATCATTGTGTAGTGAATACCATGCCCATTTTCTCCATCAAGGGTATTCACCTTTATGCACATTTACATATTGATTGTAAAGTTTCATGTATGAATTCCACATTCCTTTATCGTGGAAGAAATGACTATGTTTTATGAATCCATGTTTAATGATCCATGTGGCACACTTATGCATGAAATGAAATGTTTAAGAAGGGTGCGCCCTTTATAGCGCTCCAATGCATTGGGTAAAGTAAAGTATCATGATACGTCATGTGCAATGAGTGTTGACTCATGCTAATTCAAGTGCAACGGGGGTTTACTCGTGCTTCAAGTGCAGTGAGGGTTTACTCATGCTCCATGTGCAATGAGCCTTGGCTCATGCTAATTCAATGTTAAGTGTTGTTGCCACATTTCCATGTTATGATTATCATGCTTTATCATGCCTTTATGTTCATGTCTCTATTATGCTCAATTGATATGCCTATTGCCTAACATGTATTATACTCCTCATGTTATTCATTATGTACTCCCTTACTGGGCTTTATAGCTCACCCTTTTCTTATGCATGTCCTCAGGTTATCCCATGCAATGCTAAGTACGAAGGAATGTAGTGGTCATGTAAAGGATGTTTTCAATAAGGATGTTGTATTTCAAGTTTAAAGTTTTTATGTAATGATCCTAAGCCCCAAATACACTAAACCTCTCGATCTTCTTTGTTGTATCAAGTGAAGTTTTATGTAATAAAGCATGTTTAAGTTGTAATAAAAGCAGGGTTGTCATAGTTGGTATCAGAGGATAGGTTTAGTTATTTTTGGGATTAGGAAACCCTAGTAAAGCCTTAGATACAAGACTAATCATAATAAAAACATCCCTAAGTTTTGGTAAATACTAAGTAAGTGGTTTATCAAACAAATACATCCCTGTCTGGATACGAGCAGGTAGAGGCGGCTCTGGCACAGATGTATCCTAGGGGTAAAACCCGAAAACACCGCTTTGAGCTAGACTCGAACGGGAACTGGTGCACGACAACGGGCCTTGCTGCACTCTTGGTTACGACACTCCCGGGGGATATGTTTTGATAAATTCACAATCTTAGTATGAACCCCTATTAAGGGAAAAATGCCCCTAAGGATATATGTTAGAAGGAAGATCATGAAAAGCCTGGATTGAATCCTACAGACTCATGAGTTAAAGAGATTAAAGTTTATTTATAAGTCATCAACTTTTGTCTTTGGATTACCCTTTATGTGTTACCCCTAACTTTCCTTTTATTCCAGCCAATGGCCAGTAATAGGAGAACTCGGGCTAACAACCGTTGTGAAGATCAGTGTGATGACTGTACTTATGAGATGCCCAATCCAATGGGAGCGGGAATCGCAAACTTTGTCACGCTTCTCTCTCAGCTAACTCATGTTTTGAATAGAAACACTGGTCAAGAGGAACGTTCAACCCCCCCTAAGAAAGAACAAGTCGCTATTGAAAGCTTCATGAGACAAAGGCCTCCTACTTTTAGTGGATCATCCGATCCCACGATTGCTGAACAATGGATCAACTCCATTGAAAAGATATTCCCCATCCTCCAATGCTCTGAAAAAGAGAAGGTTCTCCTGGCGGCTTTTCGTATGGAGGGTGAAGCTGATCAATGGTGGACGTTGATCAAAAATAGGAAGCCTGAGGAGGAGATCGAGGCTTTGTAATGGAAGGTATTCCGGAAGA
The DNA here is from genome assembly GCA_963277665.1 of Viscum album. Classification (NCBI taxonomy): domain Eukaryota; kingdom Viridiplantae; phylum Streptophyta; class Magnoliopsida; order Santalales; family Viscaceae; genus Viscum; species Viscum album. Next base: position 735,753,003 of record OY728155.1, read on the forward strand.
TGTTTTTCGATAAATATTTTCTACGCACCCTCCGTCTTAAGATGGAAAGGGAATTCCTTTCCCTCAAGCAGAAAGATGAGGAATCTGTGGGACCGTACGAGGAAAACTTCACAAGGCTTGCACGATACGCTTCCGGCTTTGTCGTTACCCCCGAATGCAAGGTTGACCGCTTCTTTTGTGGGCTGAAGCCTAGCTTGCGGAAAGCATTAGCGATCCGTGACTTCGACAGCTATGAGGAAATTGTCCGATGTGCCCTCAAGGTTGAAATGGAGATAGTAGAATCACAGGGGTATCATGGGGACAAGAAGCGGAAGGTGGACTTCAATGCTGGTGGTCCAATGGATAAATCCAACGGCGCTAAGAAATTCCAGCACCCCACTTGCCAAAAGTGTGGAAAGAAGCACCCTGGAAATTGACTTAGGGGGACAAGAAAATGCTTCAAGTGTGGAAGAGAAGGGCACCTAGCTGTTAACTGTCAACAAGAAGGACCCGCGGCTGCGACGGAGGGGAGGAACACTCCGTTCGAACCTCAACGCGTTGTTCAATGCTTCAAATGCAAAGAACCGGGTCATTTTGCGAATCAGTGCCCTAATCCAAGGGTTATCGGAGGCAATCAACAACCTCCAAGACAGCAAGGAAGAGCTTTTGCCATCACTTCTGCCGAAGTGAACCCCGACAACGAAGTGGTGACAGGTACGCTAGTTATTCATTCAAGAATAGCGAACGTACTTTTTGATTCAGGTTCTACGCATTCTTTTATATCTCAAATGTTTAGTAGAACAATCCCTGCACCACCACAAATCATGGAAGTAAAGATGTCGGTGAGTACGGTAAATGGGGCAATCATTGCATCCCATGAGTATAAATCCTCCCCTGTTATAATCTGTGGATTGAATTTCCCGGCGAACCTCGTCATACTCCCTTTGGTGGAATTTGATGCAATTCTTGGCATGGATTGGCTTTCCTTATATAGAGCCAACATAAATTGTCGGGAGAGGGAAATCACACTCCATATGGAGAATCAACCCCCGATTCTTTACAAGTGTCAGGAGGAAGATGAATCTCCTTTAGCTCCATCATCTCAAGCATGGATATTACTGCCTTATGAGCACGCATATCTGGCTCAGATGATTGAGTCCAAGGAAGAAACCATCATTGAAGAAATGCCTATTGTGAGGAAATTCGCTGAAGTATTTCCCGAGGAACTTCCTGGTCTTCCTCTAAGAAGAGATGTTGAGTTCTCAATTGAACTTATACCTGGGGCGCTACCAATATCCAAGACTCCATATAGGATGGCCGTGGTTGAGCTTGAAGAACTGAAGAAACAACTACAGGAGAATCTGGATAAAGGGTTTATACGCCCAAGTGCATCACCATGGGGTGCACCAGTCCTCTTCGTCAAGAAGAAGGATGAGTCAATGCGGCTTTGCATCGATTATCGTGAACTTAACAAAATCACGATAAAGAACAAGTATCCTCTCCCAAGAATCGATGACTTGTTTGATCAGCTGCGTGGAGTACAATACTTCTCCAAGGTCGACTTGCGGTCGGGATATTATCAAGTAAGGGTGAAGAAGGAAGATATCCCCAAGACTGCTTTTCGTACAAGGTACGGGCACTATGAATTCATAGTAATGCCTTTTGGACTCACCAATGCTCCAGAAATATTCATGGACTTGATGAATAGAGTCTTTAGAGATTACCTAGATAAATTTGTGGTAGTCTTTATAGATGATATTCTAATATACTCCAAAACCAAGGAGGACCATGAGGAGCATTTGAGAACTGTACTGGAGACTTTGCGCAAGGAGAAGCTCTATGCCAAGTACAACAAGTGTGAGTTCTGGTTGAAGGAGGTCTCATTCTTGGGCCATATCAACACAAGCAATTGGATATCTGTGGACCCCTACAAAACAGATGCAATTGAGGGATGGCCGAGGCCAACATCGGTAACTGATATCCGTAGCTTCTTGGGGTTAGCTGGATATTATCGACGATTTGTGAGAAACTTCTCACGATTGTCCAACCCTCTTACCAAGCTAACTCGAAAGGGAGTAAAGTTTGCTTGGAGTGATGAATGCGAAGAAAGCTTCAAGGAGTTGAAAAGGAGGCTTATCACTGCACCTGTGCTCACTTTACCCACAAGTGGGGAGCTTTTTGTGGTATTCAGTGATGCTTCGAAGAAGGGAATAGGATGTGTGCTGATGCAGAATGATAAAGTGATATCCTATGCCTCAAGACAGTTGAAAATCCATGAGCGAAAATATCCAACGCATGATCTGGAGTTGGCGGCGGTGATCTTTGCCTTGAAAATCTGGCGGCATTATCTCTATGGAGAGAAATGTGAGATATATACTGACCACAAGAGTCTTAAATATATATTCACACAGAAAGAGCTTAATATGCGCTAGAGAAGATGGATAGAGTTCATAAAGGATTATGACTGTTCAATACATTACCACCCTGGGAAGGCGAACAAGGTGGCGGATGCCCTAAGTAGAAAGGATCCAGCAATTCTATCAATGATGAGAATTGAGAAGGATAAAATATTCTTAGACTTGATGAAGATGGACGTGGGAATCATAAAGAAGGGAACATCATCAATCCTTTCACAAATGATTGCTCAACCATCTCTTTTGGAAAGGTTAAAGGATGCTCAAAAGGATGATGCGAGAATCCAAGAAAAAGTGGAATCTATCAAAAAGGGAAAATCCTCAGAGTTTAATGTTAATGAAGAAGGAATTGTGTGGTTTGGGAAAAGACTATGTGTCCCATCAAGTTCGGAGCTGAAGAAGGAACTTTTGGATGATGCACATAGTTCAAATTTCTCTATTCACCCAGGGAGCACAAAGATGTATCGAGATCTCCGAGAAAACTTTTGGTGGGATAATATGAAGAAGGAGATCGCCGAATATACATCAAAGTGCCTGGTGTGTCAGCAAGTGAAGGCAGAGAGGCAGAAGTCTAAGGGGATGATGCAACCATTGCCCATACCAGAATGGAAATTGGAGAACATCACCATGGACTTCGTCACTGGACTTTCAAGGACATCCAAAAGCAACAATGCAATCTGGGTTATTGTGGATCGTCTTACAAAGACTGCACACTTCATTGCTATTCGAGAGGATTTCTCTTTGGATCAACTGGCACAGATATATATCAGGGAAGTGGTACGGTTGCATGGAGTACCACTATATATTGTGTCTGACCGAGATCCAAGATTTACCTCTATGTTTTGGAAGAGTCTTCAACATGCTCTGAATACTGAACTGAACTTCAGTACGGCCTATCATCCTCAAACTGATGGCCAATCCGAGCGAACTATCCAAACACTTGAGGATATGTTGAGAGCGTGCTCAATGGACTTTAAAGGAGGATGGGATCAACATCTTCCTCTAGTTGAGTTCTCTTATAATAATAGTTTCCACTCGAGCATCCAAATGGAACCATATGAAGCCCTATATGGGAAAAGGTGCAGAACATCGGCATGTTGGGATGAGGTCGGTGAACGTAAGCTGCTTGGACCAGAAATGGTCGAAGAAATGGTGGAGAAGGTGAAAACCATTCAGCAGCATATCAAGGCAGCCCAAAGTCGACAGAAGAGTTATGCAGATAATCGTCGACGAGACCTTGAGTTTAAAGTCGGAGACATGGTGTTTTTACGCATATCTCCGTGGAAGAAGGTCATGAGGTTTGGAAAGAAAGGGAAGTTAAGTCCAAGGTACATCGGCCCCTTCGAGATTATTGATCGTGTTGGGGTTGTGGCCTATTAACTAGAACTTCCACCTACTATGGCCAAGGTGCATGATGTCTTCCATGTATCCCTCTTAAGGAATTACATACCAGACCCTTCACATGTACTCTCTTCTGAGGTGGTACAATTAGAAGACGATCTTTCTTATGAGGAGCAACCAGTGAAGATCTTGGATCGTAGAGAAAAAGTTCTACGAAATAAGACAATGCCCCTCGTCAAGGTGTTGTGGAGAAACCACAAGTTTGAAGAAGCAACTTGGGAGTCGGAGGATATGATGAAGTTAAGTTACCCACATTTGTTTTAGTGTGGGGAAAGGAAAATTTCGAGGGTGAAATTTCTTAAGGGGGGAATGTTGTAACGACCCAAAATTTCATTAATGGAAAATCCCTCTTGATCCAGTTAAATGTTTCTTTATGTTTTTATATGATGTCAAATTCTTTAGTTTAACGTTAAGATTTGTGACCGTTACTTTTATAGCCGTTGAACAGTGATCATCTGGGTAGTTTAAATATAAGGCTTTAACGAAACCATTTTTACCCAGACAAAGGAAGCGATGGCCTCATACAGTAGAATTGCCCCTTACGAAACCCATTTGTCGGAGCTCGGAAAGGAGGTGGCGTCTTTGGGCTTTGCCCTTGACCAAGCCCAAGCTGAGCTTCATCCAGTCAAGCTCGAACATGATCGTCTACGGGAAAAATGGAAGTTGATAGAGATTACCACTCGAGCAATGTTATCCGAGCAACCCCAAGAGTCTGTCACCATCGCACACCTTACCCTTAGGTCTTATGCGGCTATTTTAAGGGGTTATGTAACAAATAAGTAGCACCATGTTCATGTACATTATTTTTTTTATATAATAATGAATATAATTTTTGATGCATTGTCATTAGTTTTTAAAGTACAAATGATGTTTTTAGTTATTATTTAATTAAGAATTATATTTTATTAAATTAAAGGATTTTTTAATTAAATAATATTTTAATAAAATATTATTAATAATATTAAATTAATTTTTATTAAATATAAATGATCTTATAATTTTATGAATGCAATTAAAATTTTTATTAAGGTTTGAAATCCATTTCTGTCAAAACCCGTGAATTTTTTATAAATGTCGGTTTTTATTTTAAAAGTGAAAATTCACATATTTAGAAAATTATTTAGATAAAATAAATATTATTTTTGGAATCAGGACGTCGAAATTATCCAACTGTGAATTTTTCATAATTTTCTGAGACAGTCAAATTTTTGGGTAAAAATTAAATACCATTTAAATATATAATGTGTTTTATGACATCATAATGACCCAATGGTGATGTAATAAAATACCATAATCCTTATGTTCGGCCAATATGTATTTTATCATTAAAATAATGAGGTTTTGGGTTTGTTTGACTCACTTTTCAAAGCATTAATGGAGCCCTCAAGACTTATTCAACACTTTTCCTTTTTAAATTAATTTCCATGGGAGTGTGACTCACCTCCACATAAGCAACCCTAATTTTTTAATAAGTTAGGACCTTGGCCTTGTAAAATATTGTTTTCCTCTTCCCTTTTCCAGAAACCATGGGCAAATACCATGGGATGGTTTGTGGTTTGGATTATTTTAATATAAGGGGTCCCAAACCTAAATAATAAAGAATTCTCTCACCTTTCCTATATAAACCCACCCAAGCTCCCACTTCCTCCTCAGCCAAAGCCCTTGAAGTTCGTCAAAAATCTGCCCTACTCTCTCTAGAATCCTCTCAAGGTGCCCCAAGCTCCCAAGAAGCCTCTCACAAGCCTCTCTCTAGCCTTTGGAAGCACACTTCCAAGTAAGGGTTTTTCTTCCTTTCTCATTTTTGTCAATTTTCTTTAAGTTGTATTGCCCTTTTAATTTCATTTATGAATGTTGGGGTATGGTTTATCACCTCTCCCATACTGCCCTCTTATTGTTTGAATGATGGGAGACCCCTTTCTCTCTCATTAAATGCCTCCCATGTACACCCATTACTATGCCGAAATTCTGAAAAAGGAACCTTTTTCTCCTCTTTTATATTCAAGCAGTACTTTTGTATCATGAATCTAAATTCCTTTTAAATTGTTGGGACATGTATATATATATGACCTTCTTACTGTCCATTACATGTAAATATGATGAGGAACCCCTTTCTCTCTCATCAGCCCTTTTTATGAATTCTTATGTCACGCCGTTACGCTGCCGAAATCACACCGATTTTCTAAGCCAATATCATTGTGTAGTGAATACCATGCCCATTTCTCCATCAAGGGTATTCACCTTTATGCACATTTACATATTGATTGTAAAGTTTCATGTATGAATTCCACATTCCTTTATCGTGGAAGAAATGACTATGTTTTATGAATCCAGGTTTTATGATCCATGTGGCACACTTATGCATGAAATGAAATGTTTAAGAAGGGTGCACCCTTTATAGCTCTCCAATGCATTGGGTAAAGTAAATTATCATGATACGTCATGTGCAATGAGTGTTGACTCATGCTAATTCAAGTGCAACGAGGGTTTACTCGTGCTTCAAGTGCAATGAGGGTTTACTCATGCTCCATGTGCAATGAGCCTTGGCTCATGCTAATTCAATGTTAAGTGTTGTTGCCACATTTCCATGTTATGATTATCATGCTTTATCATGCCTTTATGTTCATGTCTCTATTATGCTCTATTGATATGCCTATTGCCTAACATGTATTGTACTCCTCATGTTATTCATTATGTACCCCCTTACTGGGCTTTATAGCTCACCCTTTTCTTATGCATGTCCTCAGGTTATCCCATGCAATGCTAAGTACGAAGGAATGTAGTGGTCATGTAAAGGAAGTTTTCAATAAGGATGTTGTATTTCAAGTTTAAAGTTTTTATGTAATGATCCTAAGCCCCAAAGACACTAAACCTCTCGATCTTCTTTGTTGTATCAAGTGAAGTTTTATTTAATAAACCATGTTTAAGTTGTAATAAAAGCAGGGTTGTCATAATCATAGGGAGTGAATATGTTAAATAATAGAAAGGAACGTGAGAGAAAACATTACCTCAAAATCAGGTAACTTCTTTTGATTTGAGCGAAAGGCAATATTTAATTGGATTATGCCCAGGTTAAGGAATATAAAAGTAATAGAGGGATTTTGGGAGACGATTATATCTTAATATGGATGATACAAGTGTCTTGATAGGTGTGAGTAAATGGTAGACGTGGAGGCCATTTATAAGAAGGAGGAGGGGCACTTTAGGAAAGTCCTGATAAATTATGTTATTATAAATTTATTTTGGAATTAAAATAGTTAAAAAGTGATATATTTAATGTATAATATTATAATACATATAAATACTCACAATTAAGAGGTTTAGTTAAATTTAGGTCAAAAAATTAACCTTATCTTTTTTCATTAACCCTTAGTTAAAACACTAACTCTTACCTTGTCATCTTCTATTTTCATAATATATGCTTACTATAGTTTTTATAAAATTTAAAGAGAACCAAAAGTTGATAATTAATGACCTTGGAAACATTTTATAACTTATTTGGACGTATTTTATATTTTTATGACTATTATATCATTTAATAAAATAGTATTTGTTTTAAAAACTCCTTTATATAAGTTTTGACACTATTTAGTTATTGATTTTTTCTAAAGTAATAAAAACATGATTCATTTAAAAAAAGAAATTATCTCAAATATAATACATAATAATCCACCATAAAATTAGTTTATGACAAAAAAATATTTCAAATTTAATTTATTTTAATATTTATAATATCATTTATTTGAATCCATCATTAATAAGGTAATCACATCATCATCATTGTCTCATAAATACATTTATTTATATAATTTATAAAAATTATAAATAAACAACCATGATGTTAAAAACAGTTTTATAATTTTAATGAATATTTTTAGTTGAATATATCATTTATATAAACAATATTCATATTGTTTTAGTTATGAGAGACATGTTTATGTTAAATTTCCCCTTTCATTAAAATAAATATTATAAAAGGTCATTATCACTCCCAAGTTGCTCTGTGGGGTCATATAACCGATCCAAGGATGAACTTGGACGTATATATGTTATTAAATATGATTAGGAAATGTTTTAGATTAGTTTTATATAATTATAATATTATTTTTAAACTTATTTACAAGATTTACACTTCAACCAATGTAAATAAAAATAATTAATGATGTTACTACTAAAAATATCCAAATATAAAATGTACTTATTTAAAAAATTTGGACCTTCTGATTAAAAATATGGAATCCATTTTTCCAAATTCGAAACATTATATTTTCTTAAATTAATTTAAAAATAATTCTTATTGTCAAAACCCTAAAGCTGGTTCTTAAAAAGTAAAAACTATCAAACAGTTTACATGTGTTTATGTCCTATTTAAATGTTAAATTACATACAATGAACAAAATTGGATTAAATGATAAAAAAATACAATTAAAATTTAGACCCAATTGAAATGAAAATATAACTATATAAATAAAATCAATGAGAATGTGGTTTTGAATTACAATGCAGTATTTTTCATTATTCATTAAAATTGAACTTTATCAAGAAATTACCAAAATTTTAAAAAATATAAATTTTGATATTAGATTATATATAAGAAGTTTATTTTGTCCTATAGAACATATAAATGGGATAAAAACTAGACTTATAAAGTGTCCAACATCAAAAGGCAATGAAAAGACACTTTAAAAATATCAGAGTATTTTATACTTAATTTTGAATTCATTCCAGTTTTAATACTCTAAAATTGATCAGATTATGAATAAATAGTTTAAAAAAATTATCAATAAGATTTTATTTACTTATATAAATTCCCAAAAATACAAAATATAGGCATTAAATACCATGTAAATGATAATATTATTATTTTACTATTTTTTAGGTTTAACTCTCTGTTGTGTGCAATGTAACATTCTAGAGATACTCTTTGTCACCTTTCGAGTATGCTAGTATAGTAAGTGTCTAATTTAACATAAAATTTATGTGTAACACATAAATATTAATAGATATGTAAAATTATTATTCTATAAATACTTAGGATCCTATGCGTTCACTCACTAAAAATGTTACGGTCATTTGTGGACCTGTGGACTATCATCACCCCAAAGTGATGTGAATTTGTTTTCATCACCACATCACAAGAATGGTATATATAAGATTGTATAATTACATAACATGGTATTAATTATATTATTATAATTATATAATGATATATTTTTTTATAACTTATTTCCCTAATAATCACTAAAAAAAGGAAATATTACTGTTGCGTACGTGAGGCCTCCCGTCTCCATGATCATAATGTTATTTGATTCTTTATAAAACTAATACATGATAGGTTTTTAATTAAAATTTATTTATAAATATGGTAATTTTCTCATTATTATTTCTTTTTATATATTTAAATAGTGACCTATTTGGCCATAGTCAACCTACCAATGTCATTTCTGATACTTTTGCGGAATATGGTCAAAACATCCAACAGAAAAATAATTGATTATTTAATTTTATATTAAATATTAAAAACTGAGATAAAATTAAAAAATAGATTTCAAGATAATAAATAATTAAAATAAGTTTATTTTTTATGTTTATTAAGTCATAATTGATGAGTCAAAATCAAGGTAAATGACTTCATCATAATTTATAATCATTGAGAAACTATTTTGATGTTATACACAAATATTTATTACGAGATATATATACAGCCACATTGACATGAAATATCATGAATTTATCTATTTTAATTATAATTAATGTTTATTAAATGTTATTCTTTCATGGGTATTATTATTCAACTACTTCCCACGTGATAATCGACATTTTATTTAAAAATAATATCATATTTAAATTCATTCCATCGAATTATTCACGTTCCTTGTTAATGATTTAAAATTATTATATTAATTTTTATATGGAGATAAAATATTTATAAATAAAATATTATGTAAAATTTACTTTTTTCTATTATTTACAAAAAGGAATTGTTCTTATGTGTTTTATATGTAATGTTTTTTCAAATGACAAAAGGAATGTTCAACACAAGGACAACGACATTTTCAACAACAAGACCATTATTTGATTTGAAGATTCATTTTAAATATTTCATGTGTTCTTAAAAGAAAACACATATTCCCATTTTAGGTTGTTTTGGTATTGAAATATTTTTTTCAATAAATGGTTGTTTTCATATTGAAAATGGGTGTTTAAAAATTGGTTATTTTAATATAATTGATTTTTCATATAGGTTTAAAATATTTTGGAAAGAGATTATGATGGAAACATTTTATACATGATATGGAAGTTAGATATTATATAAAACGGGTGATCTTGATACAAGTTATATTAATTTTTGGGACCCGTTATATCTCACTGGTGTGCCTGATATATCTTTTATGAAGTTTCGATCCCCATTAAAGCTTATGAAAAATGGATGGCCTGATATAGCTTACACTAAGCATGATCCACATTATAGCTCTCAAACTCATAGGATAAATATTATAGAGGATGTATGAAAAATGGTTAATCATATTCATTGGGTTTTAAATGGGTTGATGAATATGATTCTCTATGTAACCAAAAATGTGTTTTAATTGCTTTCTATGGGTTAGAAATGATTTCATTCAGAAAAACATGTGTGTGTTTTTTAAGTGAATTTTTTATATGTTTCATAAATAACATTTATGTTAATTTAAATATTTCATGATTTTTCATGTTTTTACTAAACTAAAGTATTCCATTATTTTTATGTCCCTTAATATAACCTTTGGATCTTCCCATGTTTAATAAAATCAAATGGTTTAATGATGGAAGGGGAAAGAATAATTCATGTTAAAATTCAACAACATTTTCCTAGAAAATGAATCATTATTTTTTATAAAAGTTTTATATTATTGGAAAATGAATACTAATAAAAAGTGACCACTTTTTATGTTATAGTTTTTTATGTACGAGTTTAAAAATATTTCTTAAAAACAATCAACCAAAAAAGAAACTCCAGTTTAATGAAACTCAATTATAAAAATTAAACTAAAAAACGTGTAATCTTTTTGGCCATCAACTTATATTTTTTTCATTTATTTAGACATATCTAAATGGTTTCTATTAATGGTTTCTAGTATAACATTACAATAACAAATAAAAATTGATCTCTTAACATCTATGGTGACTCCCCTTTTTCTTACTTGATTTTTAGAATCATTCCATAGAAAAATATTACATTAAAAATTCACAAGATATTTGAAGATTCAATTATTTAGAATGAAATTATGTAATACTTTAACCCTATAATTGGAAAACCCATAAAAATATTTAATTTTCTAGAAATACATTTTTTTAATCCTCTATATGTCACCTCATTATGAGTTATTTATTATGAATATAAATAAATTTACAAGTGAGGGAATACCACCCAGAAAGGGATAAATAATTGAAAAGGAATGTGCCTGATAATAATTAAATAACCATGTTTAATAAAAATAGAACATTATCTCATATACATGAATCATAATATAATATCATTTTTTATGTACATGAGGACTAACATGGAAATGTGGTATAAAAATTAAAATAAGGCATTCACAAGAATATCCCGAGGTTTTATCTATAGGGACTCGTTACATGTATTATAATGGTTATTCAGTAGGGTATCATAAACATTTTTCCTCTAAAACTCAATTATTTTTCCAAATGTATTACATATCTATCATGGGGAACCCTATATATGTCTAACATCATGTGTTCTTAATAATACTTTTATGATAAGAATGTTTTATATAATTTTGATAGAAAATAATTGTATATGTGTATTATAAATTTTTATCACCAATAAATGATATATTATCATATTTAAATGAATATAACATGATGAAAATTGTGATTGGTATTAAAAAAAATGTGGCATAAAAAATTATGTGATAATTTCAGAAGTATAAATGGTATAAATAAAATTTCAAAGAAGGGTTAATTGGGAGGTGGGATATTTCCTGCAGTTATTTCAGATGTATGTGATTTATATGAACTTATGGATAAATTAGTATTTAGAAATTAAATGGTTTATACAAATTCAAATGAAAGATTTTAATTAGGGTGAGGGAGTACCCCTATCCTTGGGAGGTTTTTTTGTAAAGCATGGTATGATCATCATGGAACCTTAAGAAATAATTATAATTAAAATATAGATTGGGGAGAACGTTTTTTAAGATCTTTAATGTACAATGTATTTTCTATTGAGGGGAATGAAATTTTGGGTTGTTTTTTATAACCAAAGTGGTTGTAATATTTATTAAGATACAAATATAATCCTTAGACACTAATTCTAAAAAAATTTGATCCATTGGATTTCTAATTATTTCATCCATTGGAATACAATTTGAAGGAGTGGTTTTTAATTTTTCATTATATTACAAACCAAACTCCATAAAAATAATTCACGGTATAGAAGTGAATCCTATTCATAATTTTTTTAGAAAATCATAAAATATCCTTTTAGTTTGATAAATATAGTCATTGGATTAGGAATGTACTCATATCACTTTAAAATTAATTATTTTTATTATAAGACACATTTATTTTTGAAAAATCCACTAATGTATTTTTTTTAAATATATTTATGTCATTGTGAGTACATAATAATTATCATATATTAATAACATAATTTAAATTTTTTCCAAAAATATATATACATTATAATATTATTTAAAAGTCACCTTTTAAAATTTTCAACATTATGATTTAAATAATGTCACACATTTTTTCAAAAAATATCTAACTATAGAAAATTATGTTTTAAAAATTCAATTCTTATTTCTAGAAAATTAAATGGTTTTCAGAAATATTTAGCATATATAGCATTTTTTATTATTTGGGAAATTATAAAATTAAATTCTAATATATATTTAAATACTTTTTTAAAAATATCTATTAAAAAAATTTAATTTATTTAAAATTCAACAATTTATTAATAAAAATTATTTTAATTGATATTACATATTTTAAAAATTGTATTTTAATTTTATTTTAAAAATATAATTTAAATAGTAATACTATCCTAAAATGTAAGATTTAAAATAAAATTAATATGGGAATGATGAAACTACTATTTTATTTCATAAAATAAAATTTAAGCTAAATAATAGTCATGAATGTTACATAACATCTTTTTATACTAACAAACCTCATGTGGGTAAGGTGTGTGGTGCTGCTAATTTCATGAGTTGGATTATCTATAATTGATCTCGTGGTGATATCTATTTAAGAGAACTTATTCGGTAGTTGAGCCCACTCATGCCATATATGTTAATTCTCTCTAACATCTTTTTCAAGGGGGACAATAGTGATGATACCCCCTCTTGTTTTCTGAAATAATGCCCTTCCAAAGACATGATCCCATGGGAGAACTCTATTCATTCCCACATATGAATAAATCTTGACTCTTCATTATTGATTGTATAAATTACTTCAAAGTCTATAGTTCCCAATGGTGATAATGATCACTGGTCATAATTCCTATCATTCATATTGACCAATTTTCATTCTAACCAATGGCAGGATACTGTTAAGATCAAAATAGTAATGATTCCCCATACAAATGTCACAACCCTTGGTCTTTAAGATGTGGTAAGGGATAACAAGGTGTCATGACCTTCCTTCGTCAAGATGAAAACGAAATAATGACCGTAGATTCACATTTCTAGTAGACACCAGATAGGCATCCATCCCCAATGGTATACAAATCTCGTAAAATGGGAGGCATTAACCTTTTAATAGTAACTAGTATTGGGAGATAAGATGTGTGAACTTATAATGAACTCAAATATATATATATAAAGGAATCCAAAATCCAACCCATTTTCGTGTTTATAGTGTAAATTCTAGATATAAAATGAAAAAAATAAAAAGTACATCTAAAAGAAAAAAAGCAAAGGACACAAGAACTCTCCCGACACATGAGCTAGTGAGGTCCAGAATGGTCCACATATTCTCCTAGAAAACTAGAAAATAGTTTCATATACATAGGGTGAGAATATAAGTATTCTCAGTCTGAAAACCCAATGTCTCTCATTCCTAAGTGTGGGAAACATACTAATACATATATGAAAAAATAGTAGAAACTTAAATGCACATAAAAAGCTATGCTATCCACCCAAACCTCACCATAGAACTCTCCCCAAATAATGAAATCCTTGTAAAGTAATGTAGTAAGTGCATCAATAATAGGGTTCCCCACCCAACTTCCCAGTGGTTAATTGTAACACCCCGACCCCAGTTTCCTAGAGTCGGTGAATTATTAAATAACATTGGCATGATACAAGAACTCATGTCCTGAAAGACCCATAATTTTATTAGCCTTGGAAGTACTAGTTACATTCATATGTTTCATATTACATCATCAAATAAAAAAATCAACAAAATTTGTTCCCCTATTGAATACACTTATATCATTAGCCTATCCCTAGAGGTCAAACATAAAATACATATTCACATCCTGATAAAAGTTGTATATAGAAAGGGGTGAGCTCAGATGCTTAGTGAGCATAACAATATAGCAGAAACTTTCATAAATAATCATAAACATCTAATAAAATGTATAATACTAAAAAAAGCCTTTTAAAATTAATCTCTAGCATAATATGGAAAAGATAAAATCAGGTAATTCCATTTAATTATTCATATAGATATTCTACTAGTCGAATAATCACATACAATGTCAACATCCACTTTCAAAATGATGGAATGTGTAATGCTAGACTTCAAAACCACAAAGTCAAGGCCTTGTGCCCAGACTACAAATAAGATTTTTTTCAAGTCCATTTTCCAAGACACTAGTTTTTCCATGAGACCTACCGATTCATCGAGTATCTATAGTGGGCTCCACCCGTCACTAACTATGTCACATTCATTTCTCATATGAAAAGTTTTAAACGTAACATAAACAATCGTATTAAAACAATAATATGAAATGTAAATACATTATACATAAACCATGAACGGTGTAAAAATAAAACATCCACATTAAAACATATCACAAAACATTCAATACAATATGAAAGTTTGGTATCATAATAAATAAACTTCAAACCAGCTTAAAATCCATCAAAGGATGTTGACAAAGAAAAAAATCAAAAATTTTTAAGAGAAATATCTCTTTCTATTTTGAAATAAATTAAAAGTAATATAATTATAAAAGAAAACATTTATTTTTAAATTATTCTTATAAGATTTTATGGGAAGCTTCGATGATGATATAATGGAGGATAATAGCCACACCCATCATATAAGTTAAAAATATACATTCTTACCTTAATTGTCGAGAAGGTCATAAAGTACCTTGTTTGGATAACGAAAAAAAGATTTATTTCAGAATATATATGGTAAAATAAGGCTATAAATGAATTTAATCCATATTATAGTAAATACTTAATTTCTTTGGAAATACATTTTTAAGAAACACTGATGTGGTTAATAAAGAGTTCCCAGTTGATACAAACGTAAAAACAACCTCGGATAATAATGTGAATGTGAAATTAACCACTACCTTTCACATTACTTTGGTCGAGAGTAAATTAACCATTTGTATAATAGTTAAACATTTTTTTATTAAATTATAAAGTAACCATATACATAAATATAATATCATATATGATCCTCTAATATTTCTTTGTTAATTATATTTTAGTAGTATCATTGTTTCAGGTGTTAACTGGTCTATTTTCCATTATATGCTTGGTTGTGTAAACCATGTTTGTTATGGATAGGATATATTTTATTCATATACGGAATGATATTATGTTTGTATATATTATTTTTAATCATAAAATGAAAATTATTCTTGAATGATTACAATGGGGAATGAATCTCATCACCTTCGTGGAGACGATAATCCGTATGAACGCACTAGCGAAAATATCAATATATTGATGGTGATATAGTATTAAATGGTATGGTATATCATATATACAGAATTATTAACATGTTATATCAATTATTTTCATCAGTTATACTCATTATTATTCTGATCCAAATAATGATGTTTTTGAATAACAAACTACACCACAACGTGGAGACGGTAAGCCGTACGTACGCATTTATGGTAACATTGTCATTCATATGATGGATAGAAAAATGAATATGGTTGTACCATTTTTATAATAAAATCACAGTATATAGAAGATATTGGATTTATTATTTTAGAATGGAAACATCAAATAAAGAGGAAGTGGAAGAAGAAAAGAACTTGAAAGAGGTGGTGAAATATTTACCTCTTCTTCGGGTTCTTACTTTTGATTTGATAAAAATGGCTTCTTAGGGTGGAATTATAACCAATGGAAGGAATCTAGAATGATGGGTGGAAAGTTGGGAGGATATTTGGGTAGGGTCTGGCCAAGACAAAAGGCTTTGGAGGTGTGAAATTTAGAATAGGGGAAGTGGCCTTTTATAAGATAGGTGAGGGTCACTTTAGGAAAAGCTTTATGTATTATTCTATAATAAACTCATGTTAGGATTATATTGGCACTAAAATTAATTTTTTAGAGGCTAATTTGGAGATGTTTCTAAAACTTCTCAACCAATAGGTTTTAGACAGGTTTATGTCATCATATTAATGTTATCGTTTAGATTTAACTCTTCGATAAATAGTTTGACATTTACCATGTCTCTTTGTATTTTTATATTATATGGTTTATAAACATACTATAACAAGAAAATAGAACCTGATGTGGTTAATTATTAATATATATGACCTCATAAATGTCTATTGGCCGAAAGATATATTTTTAGTAATATTATATCAATCAATAATATAGTATTTGTTTTAAAAACTCAATTATGTCAATTTAGACACTTTAGGATTTGATTTTTTGTGGAAAGCCATAAAAAATTATCACTTCTAATAAAATTTATTTAATCAATATTAACATTTCAGATTAACCACTAAAATTTGTATAATTCCTCATAAGTCTCCTTTTACATTTAATTGGATATTTATAATATCAATTATTTTAATATTTAATTAATAAGGTAAATACTTCATCATCATTGTTTCATAAATAAATTAATTTATTTAATTTCTAAAAATTATAAATAAAATACCATTATGTAGGAAATATTTTTAGTTTTCTAATGAATATTTATAATGTAATTTATATTGGATATAACCCTATATTAAAAATGATTTACTTATTAAACATTGAATTTAACTCTTTTAAGACTTCTATAAATAAATTAATTATAACTGTCCTAATCTAATCAATATGGACCAAAGAGGATTGTATTTTATTCCTATGGTTGTTTCTGTTCGATTTATACATATAAAATAAAATTAGGACATGTTTTATGATAATTATGATATCATTTTTACCCTTAATTACCCTATTTAATTTTAACCGTGGTGAATAAAAGTCAAAAGTTACTACTTACCATATATTATTTTCTACTTATTGAACTAAATTTTATTTACATATTCCTACAGTGTCTCTAGGATCTTTTAAAGTCAACTCATTGAAGCGGTAAAATTTATTTTTATGCAAATTTTCAAATTCTCCTAGAAAGTGGATAAAATACATTAAAAAGTTCAAAAAAAGTTTATATATCTAATTTTATTATAAATGACCCCAAAGAATTACATTGATCTTATATAGGTATTATATATCAATTTTAACTTAAAATAAGTTTAAATAAAATAAATAATTATTTAAATAAAAAGTTGGTTTTAAATAATAATGTAGTGTTTTTCACTATTCATCAAAAATTTAATGTCTTCTGAAAAATACCATAAAATAACCCAAAGCTAATTTTGATATTTTGATTTCAAAATTGAAGTCCATTTTACCAAATTAAAAATATTTAAGGTGGATTTATTAATTTAATATTAATTCCCGTTGTCAAAACCAAAGAGCATGTTTTCAAAAAGTAAAATCAATCAAAAGATTGACATGTGTTTATATCAAATAAAAATGTGAAATTACATATAATGTCCTAAATTGTATTAAATGGTAAAAATATAATCTAATTATAATTCAAAACCTTTCAAATTCATAACTTATCACTATATGTTAATATGATCAACAAAGTGGGTTTCAATTAAAAAATAGTATTTTTCATTATTCGTTAAAATATGAAAGTTATCAGAAAAGTACCACAAATTTATCCAAACTACATTTCTATGTCCTTCCTCTAAAGAAGAATTTATTTTCATTAAATTTATTATATTAAAGTGTAAAATATTGGTTTTAAAAATGGGATTCAATTAAATGGCCTTAAAATTACATTTTCTAAAAACCACTTCTTTTATCTAAAAAATGATTTTTTTCTCATATTATGTATAACAAAAACATAATATGGATGTTAAAATTATATAGAGTATATAATATTCAAAAATCATTTAATACTATTCATAATCTCTTTTTGAATGGAATGTTTGGTAAACTGGGGGTGCTTAAACTTGGTGTTGCGTATAGCACAAGCTATTGAATTTCTTTATTGAGATAACGTACTATGAAATCATGGAGTGTTACATTCTACCCTCCTTAAATAAACTTCATCTCTACAATTTAAATTATTTATTCATTAATAAATTGTTAGAAATAGAAAAATTCATTTTTGGAAAGCCCTCATCAGAAATTAGGTTAATAAAATTTAGTCTCAATAATAGGGAAAGGGAATTTAAAATCTCACCACCAAATTATGATCTTGATTAGAAGAACATTGGTGGAAATTAGAGACACATAATTCGAGGAAAAACATAAATATTTTTAGGGAGTTATTGAGGTCATTAATCACAAATGAATGTAATTTTATGGCCTCAAATCCATCAATCTAATATGTTGTAAAATATCACCGTTTCAACAAAACAAATGATATTATGATAACATATTTTCAGATTTAAGATCCCTTCTTAAAGTTTAAGAATTAATTTATTCATAGAATAAGAGGAAAAAATATACTCGATATGTAGAGATTCATCCTTCAAATAATTCCTACCACAAACCAACATTTCACTATAAAAGGTAATAAAATTAAAAAATATTATATTTATCTTAATCCTATAGGGTTTCAAAAATAATGAATTTATAATTCATTTACCAGACTATTTAGAAAACTACATTACATAGACCATGACATCACGTAGGTTAGTGGTAGGTGATGCACCCTTTTCACCCTTTAGTTGCGGGTTCAAGTCTCGAGTCCTTTATGGACGTGATTGGTTGTCGCCCAACCTCTAGGTTTTCCTTATTTATAACTATACAAAAATAATATTAAAAATGCTTTAATGTTAATAATAATATCCAATGTCAAACATAATCGATTCCATCCTTTAGACATATCCAAAATACATCTAACCAAACTCACAGACAAAATTTTTTAAGGAAGGTAAACTCAATGAAGATCCTTTTTTCCATGTAATAACATGCGAATACCTTTATCATGTATTCTTTTAAAACATGGTAACACCCTGAATTACCATAAAACCTTATTGATTACATTCATTCTCCTTTATTCCTTATATAATACTGTATATACTCGTTATGTCCAAAAATATTGCAAAATCCAACAATGATGGAATATACAAATCATTAATCTGTTTCAAGGTAGTCAAGAATATCTAATATAATTTATCCAAATGAATCATATCTTATTCCAAAATCACTACCTCCCAATCAGAGTCATATTAAGGTTTATCTTTATCTCAACCATATATTTTCTAAAAATAATTAACCTGTTATTATATCACTTTTCATGGTTCCACACAATGTTATGAGCTTAATGAAATAGTATTGTAGTGAAATCCTTGTATACTCTATAATTATTATAACATGTACATCATTAATACAATACTCAAATGCAACAATACATTATTAAAAAAATAATAACCCTAATCATTCCTCTTCATCTTTATTAGTATCATATCTTGATTATTATACAATATCAACATTTGGGGAATACCCTAATGATTTGGAAATCGATTCATGTAGTGTCCAAACTCTTTTCAGATAAATCATTGTACATTTGAAACCTTTTTCTTACCCTTGAAATCGCGTACATGGTTTCCTATTTCTCTAAACTTATAAAAAAATCTCATTCCCTTCCAGTATTTACCAAGGTGACTCTTTCCACAGTTATCACATTTGGGAAAATCTTTCATTCCCCTCTTCCCTTATCCATCTTTCTCTCTACCATCATTTTCTTTCCTTGCTTCCCTTCGAAGAAATAGGGCACAAAGATTTATTTACTTTTCTTATTAACACATTATACTATTTATTCATATGATTAAAATGTGTGGGAGACTATTTCGATTTTAAATGTTGGCTTAATACGCTGGATGATATGATCCTTCTTAATCTTTCGATCATGCGTATTGCTAGAATTCTCATTCCTTATACTAGGCGCCATTTCTAAACAATGGCATACATTAGGTTAGTTTATGAATCACAATGCATAATTCCAAACTTATAAAATACATTAGGAAAATTTATAAGATTATGCATATAATATATATTCATAAAATGTTTTCTTTGTTGATGTATTTACTCCTAAATCCTTCATGATGGTTTTAATAAAAATGAGAACTATCCTAAACATATCCCCCGGGAGTGTCGTAAACAAGAGTGCATCAAGGCCCGTTGTCGTGCACCAGTTCATGTTCGATTCTAGATCAAAGAGGTGTTTTCGGGTTTTACCCCAAGTTACATCTATTCCAGAGCCGCCTCTTCCTGATCGTATCCAAACATGGATGCATTGTTTAGAAAACTCTTCAAATCCCTACAGTACCAAAATTCTAGGAAGTTCATATATACTAATCCTCAAAGTCTATCTTAGGGTAATGTTCTATAGTTAGAGTTTTTCTAAATCTAGTTTTCAAGGTTTGTACTAAACATCATTTGATACAAACTGTAACACCCCAACCCCAGTTACCTAGAGTCAGAGCATTATTATATAACATTAGCATGATACAAGGAATCATGTCCTGAAGGACCAGTCAGTTTAGTATCCTTGGTAGTTCATGATACATTTATAAGTTTTACATTACATCATGAAATAAAAACATGAACAACATTTTTACCCTTTTGGACACACTTATATCCTTACCCTATTCTTGGAGGTCAACCATAAAATATTTCTTCACATCTGGGATAAAATAAAACATAGAAAGGGGTGGGCTCAGATGCTCAGTAAGGACAAAAATATAGCAGAAACATTCATAAATAAGCATAAACATTTAGGGTAATGTATAAGACTAAAACAAGAGAATTTTAAAATTAATCTTTTTCATAATATGGAAAAGTTAAAATCAAATAATTTCATTAGAATATTGACATGGATATTCTATTAGTCGAATAATCCCATGAAATATCAATAGCCACTTTCATAATGATTGAATGTATAATGCCAAACTTTATAACCACATAGTCAAGGCAATGTGCCAAGAGTACAAATAGGATTTTGTCATGGAATTTTCCCAAGACACATGTTTGTCTCATTAGACCTACTGATGCATCGAGAAGATATAACAGGCTCCATGCATCACTTACTAAGTCCAATGCATTCCTCACATGAAAATGTTAAAACAAAACAAAACCATTCGTATCAAAACTCAATATGAAATGCCAATAAATTATCCATAAACCATGAATGGTGTAAAAATAACACATCTAAAGTCATAGTATTCAAAAAAAAACATCCAATATGAAATTAATGTTTTGTATGAAAATAAATCAACATCAAACCTGCTTAAAACTTGTCAAAGGATGTTGGCATAGATGAAATCAAAACATTTTTTAGGAAATATCTCTGTCCATATTGAAATCATTTAAAAGTAATTTAATTATAAAATAAACCATTTATTTTGAAAATATTTATATAAACATGTATGGGAAGCATCAACAAAGATATAACAGGGAAAATAGCCACACCCATTGTAGATGTTAAAAAATGACATTCTTACCTTAATTGTCGAAAAGGTCATAAAGTACCTTGTTGGAAAATGACAAAAAGATTCCTTTAAAAAAAGTCAAATAAGGGTATAAATGACTTTAACCCATATTATAGTAAATAGTAAAAATGTTTTGAAATACATTTTTAAGAAACACGGATGTGTATGATAAAGAGGTCCCAATACACACTTACGTAAAAACAACCTTAGATAATAATGAAATTGTGAAATTAAACCTTACTTTTCACTTTCCATTAGTAGAGTGTATTATAACCACATGTATAATAGATAAATAATTGTTATTAAATTATACATGAACTATATGTGTAAATATTATATCATATATAATCATATAATATTTCTTTTTTAATAATATTTTAGTAGTGTCATCATTTCAGTTGTTAATTGATCTCTTTTACTTTATATGCTCGGTTACGTAAGACATGTTTGTTATAGATAGGATGTATTTTATTTATATACATAACAATATTATGTTATTTGACATTATTTTTAATCATAAATTGGAAATTATTCTTGAATTATTACGATGGGTATTGAATCTCATCGCGTTCGTGGAGATGGTAATTTGTATGTACGGACAAGCAACAATATCGTTATATTAATGGTGAAATAAAATGTAATTGGATGGAATATCATATATAAAAAATCATTAAAATGTTATATTTATTATTTAAATATTTTATACTCATTATTATACCCATTCAAATACTGAATTGTCTGAATAACAAACTACACCACAACATGGAGACGGTAAGTCGTACGCACAAACTTATAGCGACTTTGTCATTCATATGATTGATAGAATTATTAATATGGTTGTAATTTTTTTATAATAACATCACATTATATATGTGATACTGTATTTATTACTTTATAATGGAAACAACAATGAAAGTGGATTTTTAAGAAGAAAAGAACACGAAATAGGTGATTAAATATTTACCTCTTCTTCAGGTTCTTACTTTTGATTTTATCCAAAGGGCTCCTTAGGTTTTCTTTATGACCAATGGATGGAATATAATATTAAGGGAGGAATGTTGGGTGTATATTTGGGTAGGGTTTGGCCGATCCAAAAGGCTTTGGACATGTTAAGTTAAGAGAAGGGGAATTGGCCTTTCATAAGATAGGTGAGGGTCACTTTAAGAAAATATTGAAATATTATTTTATAAAAAAATCATTTTCAGTTTATAATTCCTCCAAAAATAATTATTTTAAAGATATGGTCTGGATGGTTTGAAAACCTCTCACCCAATATGTTTTACATAGGATTAGGTCATAATATTCACCTTATCTTTTAGATTCAACTCTCAGTAAAAAAGATTGACATTTACCATGTCTCTTTGTATTTTTATATTATATGATTAATAAAAATACTATAACAATACAAGAGAACACCATTTGGTTTATAATTTATATATTTAACATTATCTATGTCTTTTGGATGAACCTTTGTTTTTTAGAAATATTATATCAATTAATAATATAGTATTTGTTTTAAAAACTGAATTATGCCAATTTTGACACTATTTAGCATTTGATTTTTTTTGGAAGCCATAAAAAGTTTATCAAATAAAATAAAGTTTATTTATCCAATAATTACATGTCATATTATCCTATAAAATTAGTGTAAGTTATCAGAATTCTAAAAATTACATTTATTTGGATATTAATAATATCAATTCTTTTAATATTTCTTTAATTAGATAATTACTGCATCGTCATTGTGTCATACATAAATTAGATTATTTGATGTCTTAAAATTATAATTAAAATACCATTATGTAGGAAATATTTTTATCTTTCTAATGATTATTTATAGTCGAATTTATATTGTTTTTAACCCTTTATTAAAAATGGTTTAGCTGTCAAACATTGATTTTAACTCTTTCAACTCTTCTTTAAATAAAATAATAATAAATGATCTAATCTAATCCAAGTGGAACAAAGGGGGTCATATTTTATTCTTAATGTTTGTTTTGGTTGATTTATACTTATCCAATTGAATTTTGACATGTGTTAGTATAATTATGATATCATTTTTACTCTTAATTACCCTATTTACTTTTAATCGTGGTAATTAAAAGTCAAAAGTTAGCATTCACCAAAAATTTCTTTCATCTTATTCAACCCCATTTTACTTACTAATGTTAATCATGTTTCTCGGATATTTAAATTTCTACTCCTAGAAGCGGTAAAATTTAGTTTTCTGAAAATTTTCAAATGCTCCTAGAATGTTTATACAAAATGTTTAAAAGTTCAATAAAATTTTGTGCATCTAATTTTATTATAAAATGTCTCCAATGAATTACATTGAAATTATATAGGTATTATATATCTATTTTGACTTAAAATAAATATAAATAATATAAATAATTATTTAAATAAAACGTTGGTTTTAAATAATAACGCAATGTTTTTCACTATTCATCAAAAATTAAAAGTTTTTAGAAAAATACAAAAAAAATCACCAAATTCTAATTATGATATTCTAAATTAAAAAATGAACATTGTTTTACCAAATTCAAAACATAATTTTTTTTAATAATTTAAAATTAATTCGCGTTGTAAAAAAAACAGGTTTTTAAAATGTAAAAACTATCAAAAGATTGACATGTGTTTATGTCCAATTTAAATGTGAAATTACTTTTAATGTCCAAAATTTTATTAAATAATATAATTTAATTATAGTTCAAAACCTTTCAAATTCATAATTTAACACTATAAATTATTTTGATTAAAAATGTTGTTTTCCATTAAAACATAGTATTTTTCACTATTCATCAAAATATAAAAGTTATCAAAAATGATTTAAACATTTATCCGAAATAAATTTTTATTTCCCACTTCTAAAGAAGAATTTAATTTCATTAAATTGAATATATAAAAGTGTAAAATATTTGTTTTAAAATTCATTCTCTATAAAAGGCGGTGAAATCGCATTTTTTGAAAAATAATTATTTTATCTGAAAAAATGATTTTGTTCTTATATTATGTCCAAGGAACACATAATATGGGTTTTAAAATTATATATAGTATATAAGATTCAAAATGCAGTTAATACTATTCTTTACGGCTTTTTGAACGGCTAGTTTGATAAATTGTGGTGCCCCCGAACTCGATGTTGCGTGTAGCGCAAGCTATTTTATTACGTTAATGAGATAACATACTATGAAATATCGGGGGTTGTTACATTAATATATAATCCCTAATAGTGAACATCCTGATGCTAATACACTCTTCCAGAAGCCCCACTATCACTACTTGATAGTACACATCTGGTCCATATACCGCATTCCGCCCGCAAACACCTGGGCTGCAACCAGAACACATCCCTCTCATTAACCCATAGTATGTAATACAATAACCTCATCCTAAAGACATCAGAGAAAGTACCATATAAATCATTCCAATGAAACTGCGGAAAACAAACCTTGCCCACAGACCCCAGGGCATTACAAAATTACACAACATTCTTCTCCAAGAGTCTTGGTATACCAATTCCTATAAGAGGGTGTAGAGAATATAATGTAACCATCATTCCATACTCCCACTAGGATATTGGAAATGGATACCCTCTATATAAAAATGGTTGTGTTAAGCATGTAGTCTTCAACAAGGTTGGGGTGCATATCGAAAAAAAATGAACAACAAGTGTGTATAGATATATATATCTGTGTGTATCAAACACTCTTCCCAACTTATGGGTTTAAAATAACATCCAATCCATGCAAAACATCCCTTTCTTCCACCTTGAATACATAACCACACAAAAATCCCTATAAATTATACATAATCTCAGAAAATTATTTTAACAAATTATCACTTTGTATTAATAAATTCATTTATTTATTTATTCTGTCCCTATGTGGGAAACTACCCAATACATCACACCAAAAAGTAACATCATACAACACATAAAATTCCAAAAATGTCTCTAAAAAGATCAAGAGAAATGATCACCCAATGTTTCCCCTTCCTTATTCAAAAATACCACTCCCCCCCAAACCATCATCGGTAGTCCCAATGCATGAAAATCAACACATCTAGTAAAAAAACAAAACTAATTTAGATTGTAGTCCCACAACCAAAAAAACCATGACAAACAACCATGACACAACCTAGATTAAACCCATTGTTCAACAAGTTCATCCATTCTGAAATAAATCAATCTCTCAAGGTATTACATTCATATTGATATTATATATTTGAAATTTCATTGTTTTTTATAATTCACTTCTATTTATAATCAAATATGTAACAATATATACATATTTTTTATATATTCACCAAAAAAAATTAATTATATATATAAATAATAAAATATATTTACATATAAAATATATTATCTTTATCTAAATAATAACTATTATCCATTTTATTTAAAATACAAATATATGTATATTTATATATCTATATATTAATCTAACTATATATATATATTAATATAACTACACATATATATTAATATATCTATAAATATAAATATATTAATATCACTATAAATATATATATTAATATAACTATATATATATATTAATATAACTATATATATATATTAATATAAATATATATTACTATATGAATAAATATAACTATATATATATATATATCATGAAATGGAAAAAAATCAAATAGAGGAGTGGTAAGGGCTTAGGAGCATAGGGGGAGAGGTCTCGAGTTGAAAACCTGGTGGTGGATGGGACGCGCGCGCATGGGGGAATATGGGGGCTAGCGCTGATAATGGGTGGGGGGTAGAATTGATAAAGGGTGGTGGGGGTGTGTGGGGGAGCTGGAGGTGCAAGAAGGAGCTGATAAAGGGGGCTCAAGCGATGTAAAAAGACCCACGAGATTGCCAGGATTATTTTTAATTTTTTTTTAATTTTTTTACTTTTATCATCGCTTTTAAAAAAGCACTGATAAAAGGGGTCTTTAATCAGTGCTAAAAAGAAAGTGCTGATAAAGGACCCTTTTATCAGGGCATCTTTTTAGCGCTGATAAAAGACCCCTTTTATCAGTGATTTTTAGTGCTGATAAATGGGGTCATTATCAGCGCTTTTTGGGGCGCTAATAAACGGGACCCACATTTATCTTCGTCGGCTTGAACAACACTTTTCTAGCGATGTTACAGTAGTAAAAAAACTTTTTTTACGTCGGTTTTTTTTGCTTTTTAACGTCGGTTTTGAAGCGATGTTATTGTGAGCGATGTTAAAAATCTGAATTTTTAGGTCGATTATTTAATAAACGATGTAAAAGATGGGGTAATATAGTTTTTAACAACGATTTTAAAAAAATTATGTGAAATACATTCTAGAAAATGGAGACAAGAATCCATTTTTTACGTCGGTTTTTTCAAAAACCGACGTTATAAGTCATTTTTTATGTCAGTTATTTAATAACTGACGTTAAAAGTTATTTTTAACATCAGTTATTAAATTACTGACGTAAAAAATGTTTACTATATTGTTGAAAATTTTCTATTCTTTCATTTGACAGGTCATAGAGCTCAAACGGATTTACGGATCAAAAGTTATGACCATCATAAGTTTGATATTTTTTCGAGGAAAGATTGAATGAGCCAACAGTAACTTCATATTAGAAGGAATATTTGAATTCGTAGAGGGATTTTTAGTTTTATCATGATATATAGAATCATCCATCATTATAATAAATTTACAATCATTAAATGGTATTACAATTAAGAAAACTACTCATAGAAAATATAAATCATGGGATAATAATTACAAATACCTTGATGAGGTTGGAGAAATAAGAAATCATTGATTCACGTTGAAGATAAAAACATGTTGATGCGGTGGAACGATGATGACTGAATGAAATGATCATAAAATGAAATATCAATTAAGAAAACAAATCATAAAAACCATAAATCCTGGATGTATGATTAAATATACCTTGACGAGATCGCGGAAAGAAGAAATAATTGATTCACACTTGAGAGAAAAAGAGTCTATTTAGGGGAATGATAATGGTTGAAATAAATGATCATCAAATTAGGATGGGTGTATAATGGAATCATATAATTGAGATTCTATGAGAAAATGCGGTATTAAAAATTTGAGGCAGCAATTCAAAATTTCGATGATGCGATGTAAAAAAATTTAAATTTTTCATTCGCAGGATATTAAAAATATCATTCACGTCGGTTTTATGACAACCGACCTGAAAATATATTTAAATTTTCACTTATTTTTCACGTCGGTTATTATAAAACCGACGTGAAAAATCAATCTTCTTTAGTCTTTCACGTCGGTTATTTAATAACTGACGTTAAAAGGTATTATTTACGTCAGTTATTTAATAACCGACCTGAAAAAAGTTTACAAAAATGTAATTCATTTTTCAAGATTTAATTTGATAGGTCACAGAGCTCAAACGGAGTTACGGATTAAAAGTTATGGCCTTTAGAAGTTGGACATCCTTAAGACATCGTTTAGAGATGATCAACTTCTAAAGGCCATAACTTTTAATCCGTAACTTCGTTTGAGCTTCGTGAACTATCAAATAAAAGCTTGTGAAGTGAACTAAAGTTTGGTACACATTTTTCACGTCGATAATTAAAAACACGACGTGAAAAATACCTTTTAACATCGGTTATTAAATAACCGACGTGAAAAATTAGATAAAATGGATTTTTAACGTCGGTTCTTATATAACCGAAGTGAAAAATCAGAAAAAATGTATTTTAACGTCGGTTATATAATAACAGACCTGAAAAATCGATTTTTAGATATTTTTACGTCGGTTCTAAAAATTCGATGTGAAAAATGGTGACGAAAAGAAAGGTTTTGTACTAGTGTTAAAGGCCATTTTTAGCACTGATAAAAGGGGTATTTGCAGTAGTGATCGTCCAACCAAGAGGAGGTAGACATAGAAAGAACATGGCATACCCCCCACGTTTTTTCCCCTCCTAAAGGAGACTAACTAAACCCATGGGGTGGGAACACGAGTAGGTTGTATATATATATGCTCAACAAGAAAAATGAACGAGTGTATAAGGGTATCTCAATATATAAGCTCAGCCCAGGAAATGTTAGTGACTAGCCTCATAGAAAGGGCTGAGTCAGAAAAAAGTTGGCAGGTAACCCACTACCCTGCCCTACTGGAGGGTAAAACCCAAGAGGTCATCTGGTAACCCACTATCCAGCCCCGATGGATGGTAAAACACAAGAGGTCATCATGTAACCCATTTTACAGCCCCACTGGAGGGTAAACCACAAATGGTCGTTGGGTAACCCACTACCCAACCCCGCTGGAGGGTAAACCCCAAGAGGTTTTCAGGTAACCCACTGCCGAGCCCCGCTGCATGGTAGATAAAAAGAGGTTGTTGGGAAAACCATTGCACAGCCCCACTTGAGGGTAAACCCTTAAGTCAACGGGTAACCCAGTACCTAGCCCCGCTGGTGGGAAAACCCAGAACCATTCTAATAACTCTGCACTGCCTGTGCCATCACTGGGTATCACCAACACCGCTACCGTGCGTAACATTAAAGTGCGTCAAAGGAACATCCGACCAACACCATGTCATGATTCCTCTTTTAAGGAGTCCTCGAACGACCCTCTGATCTCTTAAAATGGGTTACACCGTTATAATCCTCGTGGAAAACACGAGAGATAAACTATTCACTCACAAGCAATGGCTCCAAATGGAAAAGTTATTCAACACCATTATATGCCCATACGATGTATTGTGGGGCCTGTAACTTGATCCTGAAATAGGTCGGGCGAACTGCTCCATCGTGATGCTCCCGGAAAAACATGCTAAAATGACTACTCATATGCCCCAAATGGACGTTTGAAGAAAAAAGGCACAGTACGCTGCACACAGCTTAAGAGACGGCCTATGGAGCCCACACCTCAACTCTAGCTTCCACGCCTGAAACTACCTTTTTCAAAATCACCTCGATTCCAGAGTCACAACTCCTCTAACGACACCTAAAACGAACTCCGAATGCAAAAGCTGCAACTCCCCACATTATATGCAACCGGGGCCCTATGGGGCTCACACCTCGATCCCGAAACACGTCACACAGATCGTACCATTGCATTCCATGCAGATTACCATGTGAGATATGGTATTCATTTTCCCTAAATGGACTTATGTAGAACATGTAAAAAAATGCAGCATACGTCTGAAAGCTAGCTCGTGGGGCCCATGCCTTGGGCTCGAATTTAGGTGGGCAGATTGCTCCATCGCAATCCCCTAGGAAAAACACTTAGAATCGAGTACTAAAACACCCCAAATGGGTGTCGGGTGAAAAATTTGCGTTTCCCCATAAAATGTGCGAACTAGGCCCTGTGGGGCCCGCAACTTGTCTCCAACATGAATGGTTTGTAAAGATTCTCCAAATGTACAACCGAGGAATGGGGTCACACTACTGCTGGCGTCACGTCAATCGGACATCCCATACAGGAGTTAGGTCCGATGCAATAATAATTAATTAATTAATTAATTAACTATTCGCATTAAGCGTTTCGTGCCTCCGTGCAAAAAAACCAAACCACAAGGGTTCAAAACCAACTTTGTATGGGCCATCTCAACTCCAGGGTCACAACGCCTCTGAAGGCTCGTCAAACAGTCATCCGGCTCGTGAGTACTCCCATTGTAAACATTAATAATAATTCAATATTATTAAACTAATGTGTTCCGGGTCACCTGTCTTCAGGTGCAGAACCAAAAAACTCCAAAAAAAACTCCAAAATGTTCTTCTAGATGACATAGACCTATAGCCACAGATGGCGCGTCAAACGAACGTGTTTTTTAGAAATTACGGCCCCTGGAACGCTTGGGGGCCCAACCGGACCGGTTCACCCTAGCTGGACCGGTCTGAACCGCCGGCCCGCAGCCCAGCCATGGGTCCGTCCCGACTCACCCCATCCCGCTAGCCACAACCCAGTTTAGCCACACTGGTCCCCTCTGGTCTAGTTCTCCCAAGAAGTCCGGCCTTTGGCCGGTCTCCGCCTCACGCCAGCAGGACCCGCCGAATACGGGTCCTGGTCTCCTCTGCACACCCAATGTGGTCAGTGCATCAGGTTCCCCATCAACTGTGACAGGCTGGCGCCCTCTGCTCCTCCACCTCCCATAGCACACCACCGCACCTCGCCGCAGCACGCACCGCTTGACGCTGCTCCTCTGCGGCACTTTCACCCGACACTACCGCCGCCTCGGCTTCCCGCTCCGCCGCAACGGCTACCGAATGAAGTACACCATCGTGCCCCGTCCGGCCTGCACCGCTTCGGTGCTCCTGGCACACCAAATGTTGTGCTGAATCCCCCCTTCTTCTCCTCTATTCTCAACCATCGGACTCCACCACACCGCATCATCCGCAGACTGGCTCAGCTCCTTCGGCCGACGCGCTCCGTTGTGCCTCCGTCTCGACCTCCGACCGCCAGCCATGCTAGAGCTGGATCTTCAACCGGTCCTCCTAACCACTCCGGTGGTCGGAATAATTTTCTGAAACTGGATTAGGAATCCTCATGGTGGGATCATCTTAGCGTCACCCCTCGCTCGATGATCCGTCCATGATTTTCATGTCCGAAAATTGTGGATGAAGAACGCCCAAGAACGGGACGTAGAACAGGGCTTAGACGATGGCCGTGTTCATTTGGACAACGTCCAAATTCCAAAATTATCAAATTTTAAAATAAATATTTGATGAGAAATTTACGAAATCAATGAAGTTGTGGAATTTAACAAGAATCCTAGCTCAATCTTCCCGTTTTCCACTAGCAACGCATCCATGACGCCCCTGCTTCGATCTGCCAAAGTTCCGACAGAGATCGCTCCTTGATCCGACGAAGAACGGTGATGATCACCAAAGAACAGAAGAGAGAGAGAGAGAGAGAGAGAGAGAGAGAGAGAGAGAGTAGACAGAAGTGGAGAACCCTAACTCCAACTCCAATTCTTCTATTTATAGAAGAACCCTCTTAGCGCGGAATCCGAAACTGGCGTTCCCTCTCATTTTACATCGCGCCTAGGAAAAAATCCCTATTTCTAACTCAACAGAAGTCTCAGATTTCCATTCCCACAATTCTTTTGAATGTTATTTAAAAATAATTCTATTGATAAAAATCACAAAGTCATTTTTTAAATGACTATTTTCCCCCTCAAAGACATCCCTCACAGCAGGATCACGCCCGCAACATTTACACCTCGCTTAGGGTAAATGGCACGCTACGGATGCAACCGTTCCCTCAGAATTCCAATACGAGCTACCGTTTAGGATAAACACAACCCCTCCATTCACATAGTATTAAAACACTTAAATTTTTTATAAAATTCATTCAGGGCACACCGAGCCTCGGAATTGCATGCCGTCTTCGCACATAGATCTGGAATCACATGTATAAATATTCCAAAGTCTTATAGGGAAAAACAGGGTATCTACATAATTCCCTCCTTCAATATTTTCGTCCCAGAAAAGCAAAACTAGGAAAAACAACTTAGGATAGAGAGCTCACACCTTGCTCTCCCACTCCTATGAATACTTTCACAACACCTTGCAGACAAAACACGTGAACCAAAGGGATTGTTCGTACTCATAATGTCTTATACTCTCGATGACATGCATAAGAATACGCACACACCTCATCAGCTACGACATGTGGAAGACATCGTGCTCCCACTCATAATTTTGGGAGGGTAGTTAAAGATGGTATGCAACCTCTCAATCACTTACACGATTCGCGAATGGCCCAATGAAACTTGGGGGACATCCCTAACCTAACCTCTACTTTCCACGACATGACCAAAATCACAGTTTGTTCCAGGAACATGGTCTCGTGATTCCCTCATTCAGAATTCCCATCTGGTGAAACACTAAAGGATATCCAGTCACAGAAGTTCTCACAGTCGGTGCATCACAACTGAGACTCTCTTAGAAGCTCAAATGCAGATGATTCAACACCATCGGCTGCAAAAAAATTCCATCCCCCCCTGCTCCAACAAGGTCAGTTGTAGGGATTCCAAATACTCTGAATCATCCCACTATAGTAGAGCCTGGGACTTCCTGATAAGGTAACGTTCTACAACAATTCCATATTCTGGAACATAGACTACCTCAAAGTCATAGTCCTGCTGAAATTTCAACCAGCATCATCGCCTCATGTTCATGTCTCTCTGGGTGAGGGCGAACCTATGACACTGGTGGTCTGAGATAACCACAATGTGCTCTCCCATAAGATAGCATCTCCACAATCTCAGCATAAAAACCACCACCACCAGTACCACATAGTGAAGCACATAGTTCTGTTTTGGGGGTTTCATCACCTCGACTTGTACTTGATAATGGTATCAAGATTGATGTTGATCACCCAAGGTACCAACGAAAAGGGCAGGCGAGCAGACTCATCCAACCACCAGGGGCTAGACACAGAAAGCATGTGGCATACCCCATGTGTCTTTTCCCCTCTCGGAAGGAGAGTAATCCCCAAAACAGGGACTCTAAAAAACCCACTAGTGGCACCTCAAGCGAAAGGAGGTCAACCAGAAAAGCCCCACTGGAAAAACCAAAACCTTCTCTAACACTCCACTGCACAACCCCTCCCTGAATGCATATGTCAAAGGGACTCATCCACCGCACCTCAATAATATCTACTTTCGGTGGCACTGACTCTCCCTCTCGGTTTTGATCGCATCAAAAAAACGCATCTCAGTGTGGGAAGAACCCCTCTTTCTTGTGCATTCAATGCTACATCGGACAACACCAACACAGGGTTACACCGAAGCCTTGCGTCAGCCTTGGTAACCCCTCAAACAAGGAGTTAGAAAAAAACAGTACCTCATGCATAGTCTAACAAGTTATACTATGGAAATTAGAGAAAGACATAGAGCATACCTCTTATCATCTCCTACGTTGTAGGATTTTAGACTTCCATAGCACACAACTACCCGTGGCCCCGTTCGTCAGCTCCCTAAGCCAGACATGGGCCACCTAGTTGTGGTGGAAGGACCTTGAAGCCTAATCCTCCAACCATAGTTCTTCCTACGTTTCTGCCAACACCGCTTCCCTAGGGACCACCCTGCCCTCACCTGGGAGTTCTCTGATCACAAAACTGCCTCTGTCATGGCGGTGTATCTACCAACTATCTGGAAAACTCAACACATTGGGTCGAGTAGTCTCATGCCACATGACATCGCACATCACAAACATATCACATGTCCTCCATGGGCTATCACAGTGCTCTACGATGTCCCAAACCATGTTCCTGAGTCTCATCAAGGGGAACCTTCTGGCGTCTAGGCCCTACTAATTGATGTCCCTCTCCCAAAAATTTCTCAATCACTAGTGTCTGCTCCAGCACTCTGAGATGGGTGAGTATTCACAAGTTCACTACTCTGGAATGAATCTCCTCTACAGAGACCTCTCTCAAACATCTATAATCGGAAGTTTCCATCACGGACCACATCCAAAGAGTACCAAGTAAGGTCTGCGAACCAAGTGTCGTACATAGCCACTTCCATCACTCCCCGCTGAAGCTCCAACAGCTCCTGAAACCATAAAAATATTAAGTAGGAGAGGTAGTACTCCTCACGAAAAAGCTGCTAGAAGTCATCCCATGAGAGTACTGACTCGTCGTGCATTTGATTAAACCTGGCTCTACTAATGCCCAACTGCTAGGTTGAAAACGACTGGCTGTCAAAGCCACCATATAACATGTCAGTGTCATAACAAGACTGATGATGCGAACCACTGACTCTAGCGAACCCTTCACTAGCTGAGGGTATGGATCACCGTGGAGCCTCAACGTACTATGATGCTGGAACTCATGTAGCGCGCCCATCCTGTGCTCGTCAACATCCTTTGCTGCCGGTACTATATGCAACTCCACAGGTGGAGGTGCTACTACCTATCCTCCATGAGAAATGGTAATCGTATGATGGATTTTTAACTAAGGCATCATCACTCATTGAGTCATCATCACGAACCGGAACTAGTATCCAAGCTAGATATCATCGCGGAGACATCCTGAATCCGATCAAGTAGTACCGCTGTTTAATTAGCACATATATATCAACAACGTGGGGAGATGACTCAAGAGGGATAGTCAAAGACTCAATCCTATATGATGCACGGACCAAATTCCCAGCAACAAGTGTCACAGTGTGCCGAGTCGACAAGAGGGTTATGAGGGTCATGGTGAATGGATACATCGGCCACTGGACCATCACTGGACTCCCTAGCCTGAGAGCCTCTCTTGATACACGTTGACACTATTTCCACAAAACTCAACCAATTACTTTTTAGGGACATCCAAACAACACCCCAAGGAATGAAACACCTCTAATACCACGTTGTAATGCCCCAAACAGTATCGGGGCTCAAGACGCAACTACCCCAAGCCCGCCTCCATAGGCCAAGGGCTTGCGACCAGTGCCGAAGGCACTTTAAACTAGGGGAGTACTTTGCCTAGGAAATAGTACACACACACATAGCTAACTAAATGGAAAAGTGCAGAGAAAAGAAAACCAGATACAACACTACTCTAAAAGGGAAACCAACATACATGCATCAAACTCTAACCAAAATATGTAAAGTGGTGAAAAGTACTGACAAGATAAAGTAAACAGTAAAAGGTAAGAAACACACACACAACCAGAAAGGTTCCACAACCTGGAAACAGGTAAAATAAAAAGTAAACATGTGGTGAGTCTCACACCCATAAATCCTCCTACGTCCACTGAACACATCCCAAGCTCTCGTGTCTTATACGCTCCTCTATGGTCTTGATTGACCAATCTGTCATCTGTAAGGGCACACTATGTGCGGGAAAATCCCAAGCAGGGGTGAGTATAAAGATACTTAGTAGGATGACTCGAAATCTCGAGGGAGCACTAAAGTATATACTAAAGATAGTGAGTAGTAGACAGATCATGAACAGTGCAACAGTAAAATAGAGAGAGTGCAGCTCATCCTGACAAGAGAATGGAAGCCGGCTCATCCATCCAAGATGATCAAGACATGGAAAGCATGTGGAATACCCTTCATGTCTTCACCCTACATAGAAGGAGAGTAACTAAACCCAAGTGGTGGGAAAAAGAGTAGGGTGTATAAATATATTCTCAACAAGAAACACAAACAAGTGTGTAAGGGGATCTCGATATCCAAGATGATCCAAGGAAAAGTCACTGAATAGACTCATAGAACAGACTTAGTCTAAAATAATTCGATGGGTAACCCACTGCCCAGCCCCGCTGGAGGGTAAACCACAAGAGGTCGTCAGGTAACCCATTGCCCAGCCCCGCCAGAGAGTAAATGTAAAGACTCATAAAATTCAAGGGAAATGTTTTCTTAATTTTCTTTGGGATTTTACAATAACGCGGTTTCTAACGGCACATGATTCTGAGGCCCGGTGTGCCCGGAATTTCTATTCGGAGTTTAGCTCAGGTACGTTCAGTGAACGAATGAACGAGATTTTCTAACTTTTGAACCGGTGCTCGGAATTGAATTCTGAGGGCACCAATGGATTCGCAGTGCCAGAAATTTCTTAGGCACACCTTTTCTGAAGTTGCGTTTTCACGAGAGAAGTTGTTAAAAATTGTGGAAGTTAAAATAAAAATTTAGCTACAATTTTTATTTCTAAATGGTTAAAACCTTTGAGTGGAAGTTCGGGGAAACCACCCAACTTCCCATGGGAGGTTATGAGGGTGGTGGGGTCCACACGAACCCCACCCCTTCATATTCCCTAACTCCTTCAACTCACCTTTAATTTTGATAACTTAAGTTAATTAAATAGGTGAGTTTAATTTGAATGTATGAAATTCAAATACTTAAGATATGTTAATAAAATAAGTGTAGTACTTTTTTTATTTGGGGTGGAACTTGTTGATTTGGGAGGATTTGGGAGAAAAGCTAAGGAGCATGAAGTTCTTATTCTTCTTCGACGAAGAACGCGAAGAACGCGAAGAACTCCGACCTCCGACGAAGGTTGACAAGAACGCCGGATCCTCAGGAGATCGACGACGCGGCGATTCTCCTTCCACAATGCCTTCTTCCGCGACGGTTATTTCCGCGATGAACCCTAGCACAACGAATTCAACAAGGTAGGGATTTTATGTGTTTCTATTCGTGATTTTCTTTCGACATCATTCCA
Source organism: Viscum album (assembly GCA_963277665.1). Taxonomy (NCBI): domain Eukaryota; kingdom Viridiplantae; phylum Streptophyta; class Magnoliopsida; order Santalales; family Viscaceae; genus Viscum; species Viscum album. The sequence goes on from OY728155.1 coordinate 735,789,852, forward strand.
CGTACAATTCGACCGTTTGTTTTCAGTTAACGGGAGGGGGCTGGACCGCACAAACATGACCAACCCTCCGCCCCTTTTTCTCTTGTCTACCTTTGTGGTGGATTGGAACGGGGATGGCGCGGTGCTGCCGCACCGCGCGGGGTCTTGCGGCAAGAAATGTGTGGTGCCATCGCACTGCGTCGTTGAATCGAACAAGGTCAGGGCGCCATCGCGCCACGCCGGAGAATCCCGAAGGCACCGCGGCCAGAGCGGGGCCGTGGCGGAGCAGGAAGACGAGTAGCCGACATCGAAGCAGGGGGGCCGGCCATGCCGGTCTCGTGGTGGCAACAGCGGGCCAGCTGGAGCGGGCCGGCCGGTCAAAGCAGGATCCGGGTGTTCGAATCCCCCGTCTGGCCGGACATGAGCGGCCCCCCACATGGGGTCGCTGTTACAAACTAGCAGGGGACAACCCCCCCCCCCCCCCCCCCCCCGCACCCTTGTATGCTCGGCCAAAACGGCCGGGCCACCTGGCTCTGGCCAGCGCGTCAGCGCGCTGGACCGGCTGCCCAGGCCGGGCCGGGCGGGGCCGTGCCCAAGCGGTCCGGGCGGGGCTGCTCCCAAGCGGGCCGGACCCGGACCCGTGTTCGGTCGACCCGGTTCGGGCCGACCCAGGGGGTCTCGGGTCGGGTCGGTCCGGGCCCGAAACCCCCACTTCCGGACCTCTCACGGTCTTTTTCCCATAACATGGGATGCAGACCTCTGATCGACACACCGTTGGCAGAAATGCGATCCTTGGAACAAGAAGGTCGTTTTGATATATCGCACTCAAGGTTTCAGAGTACTTTGTGTTCGACCGGGTTGGTTCGTTCACGAAACCAACTGGGCCCTCAGAGCGGAAACACTCATAACTTGAGCTCCGGAAGTCCGATTGACGTACCACCGACTTTGATGGATTCCTCTAAGTGAGAAGGACCTTTTGGATGACTCTGCTCGAGGTGTGGACGCAGTTGGAGTACGTTCAGATTGGTTTTGACTTATAAACCAACCGGGCCCCTGGGACTAAAAGGTCAATAACTCTCAGACCGGGCATCCGATTGACGTGCCATCTGTGACGTTGAGTTCCTGTTGACAATACGGAACTTTTGGATACATCAACTCCGGACTATGTGTCAGTTGATGTATCAGCCTCTCGGCTCGTGGAGCGGACCCTCCCAAATGAGCTTGCTGTGTGCGGGAACCCTAGAGCTGGATGTGACTGCAACGACGATGACGACTGTACAGAAAGCCTTCGTGGATTCGACGATGATGACTACAGCACTCAGCGATCCTACGTGGATCAGTGCTACCGATCCTGTGTAGGTCAGATCCTTTGTGGGTCAGTGCTCATTGGTCCTGTGTGGGCTAGTGCCTACAGATCTTGTGTGGGTCCGATCCTGTGTAGGTAATTGCAGGGGTTAGTTGCCTATCGATCCTGTGTGGGTCAGATCCTGTGTGGGTCATTGTGGGGGTTAGTACCTATCGATCCTTTGTGGGTCATTGTGGGGGTTAGTACCTATCGATCCTGTGTGGTTCCGACGACTTAGATTAATCAGTGGCTTCACTTGATCATCTATATCATCTTACGAAGAAGAATTTCTGTGTGAGATGATTCTTGACTTTCAATCCTTATCTTCGATAAGATTGACTTGATATCCTGTGTGGATTACGTTATGCTTTCCTGTGTAGATTTGGGTTGTGATTTCCTATGTAGAACGGGGTACGTTTTCCTGTGTGGACTGGTTGTACTTGGGCTTGGATGTTGGAGTTGAACTGGAATTGAGGACTTAGGTATATGTATGGGCATATACCTAAGCAGTGTCGGATATTACTTCGTGATTGTATCTTTCCTTTGTGGATTATACTTTGTGGATTCTGGGAGACCTTTGGGGGGTCTTGGGGTCCCTACTGATTATATTATAATCACCCATGCACGGGCTATGCCCACACTACGTTGTGTTGGTTGTAGATGACGTACAACGCTGATCGTGGTAGAGGCATGAGGAGCAGGTCGGTACCAGGAGGTGGACCACTGGGCGGGGTGTAATCGGAGCGGATGGCTAGACTCGAGGAGCTATGGAGGCAATCTGTACCCACCCTTCAGGGGGGGGGACTTCCAGTGGACGGCTCGCCGCAGCGGCTTTACTTTTGAGTTGCTATTTTCCCTTTCCACTTGTACTTTACTTTCAGTTTGGGTTTGTATACTGGCCCACTTACTTTTCTACACTTACTAGTGTACCCAGTTTTTACTTAGCTTTTACTTCTTCTTGCTTTCTCTGTGCATTTTTTTAATTTACAAAGGCAATGCCTTCCCTTTTTACCGAGAATTACACCTTGGTGCTAGTCTCCAGCCCCTGGCCTATGTAAGGCGGGCTTGGGGTAGTCACGACATGGGCCCCGAGGATGGTTCATGATAGTAAACCACAAGACGTCGTCAGGTAACCCACTCTCCCAGCCCTGCTGGAGGGTAAATCACAACAGGTCGTTCGGTAACCCACTGCCCAGCCTCACTAGACGGTTAGCTAAAAGATGTCATCAGGTAACCCACTGCCCAGCCCCACTGGAGGGTAAACCATAATGTCAACGGGTATCCCACTCCCCAGCCCCACTAGAGATAAGGTCAACAGGTAACCCACTACCCAGTCCCACTGGGGGAAAACCCGGAACTAGTTCGACAACTCTTTACTTTCGTGCCATCACTCGGTGTCACCAACACCGCTACCGTGCATAGGTTTGGAGCGCATCAAAGGAACCTCTGACCAACTCCCTTTCATGTTTCCACATTTATTGAGATCTCAAACAAGTATCCGCTATCCCAAACGGGTTACATCTTTTTAATCCTCATGGAAAATCATGTGAGATAGACTATTCACTCACTGGAAATGACTCATAATGGAAAAGTTTTTGAAGACCGCTTTATGCCCAACGACATCTCATGGGGCCCATACCTTGGTCACAAAAGATGTCAGGTGAACTGCACTATCACGATGCTCTCGGAAAAAACATGACGAAACGACTACTCATACACCTCAAATGGACGTCTGAAGAAAAAGGTTTAGTATGCTACACACAACTTAAGAGACGGCTCGTGGGGCCCTCGCCTCAACTCTGGCTTCAACACCAGAAACCACCTTGGTCAACTTCGCCTTGATGCTGGGTCACAATGTCATTGACGATTCTTAAAATGGACTTCGGATGCAGAAGCTGAAAATCCCGCGTTATATACAAACGAGGACCTGTGGGGCTCACACCTCGATCCCAAAGCACGTTACACAAATTGACCATTGTGTTCCTTGCAGATAACCACACGGAGTAATCTATTCATTTTCCCTGAATAGACTTATGTTTCATAAGTCATAAAAACACAACATATGCCCGAAATCCTCCTCGTGGGGCCCACGCCTCGGGCCCGAATTAAGGTGGGTGGATTGCACTATCGCAATACCCTTTTAAAAACACTCACAAATGAGTACTCAGACACCCAAAATAGATATTGGGTAAAATATTGGAGATTCAACGTAAAACATGCAAACTAGGACCAATGGGGATCACACCTTTTCACTAACCCGAACGCTTTGAAATGATTCTATAAAAGTCCGCCCGAGGACTGGGGTCCCACTGCCGCTGACGGCACGTCAATTGGACATCCCAAGCAGGATTTAGGTCCGACGCAATAATAATTAATTAATTATTTAATTAATTAATAACATTAAGTGTTTCATGCCTCCTAGCAATGAAAACAAACCACAAGGGTTCCAAACCAACTTTGGAAGAACTGTCCCAACTCCAAGGCCACAATTCCTCTGACGGTGCGTCAAAAAGACATCCGGCTCGCGAGTACGTTCGTTGTAAACTTTAATAATAATTTAATATTATTAAGTTAAAGTGTTACGAGTCTCCCGTATTTGGGTGAAGAACCCAAAAACCCTGAAAAACACTCCAAAAAGTCCCTCTCACTAACACGGACATGCTGTCGCAGACGACACGTCAAACGGACGCGCCGTTTAGAAATTAAGGCCCCCCGAACGCAAGGGGGCCCTACCGGGCCAACCCAGTCCGAACCACCGATCTGCGGCCCATCCATGGGTCTCGCCTGACTCACTGTGTCCCACTCCAACCATAGAAAACCCCTCAGGTCGGGTTCTCCCCAGCAGACTGGACTTTGTCCGGTCTCCGCGTCGCGCCAGCGGGACCCGCCGAACACGGGTCCGGGTCTCCTCCACTCACCCGAGGTGGTCAGCACCTCGTGTACCCCATCAACTACGACGGGTCGACACCCTAGGTATCACAACCTCCCCTAGTGCACCTCTGCTCCTCACCGTAGCCCGCACCGCCCGGCGCCACTCCTCCGCGACACCTTCACCCGACGCTGTCGCCGCCTCGGCTTCCAGCTCCTCCCCGCCGGCCTCCACCTGCAGCGCACCGCTGCGCCACCTCTAGCTTGCATATCTCCGGTGCTCCTTGCTCAACACACGATATGTCGAAGCCCCCCCTCGAATACTCCTCCAGTATCCTCCGCCGGACGCCGCCACACTACACCCGCCGCCGATCTGCTCTGCTCCTCCGACAGCCGCGCTCCGCCACGCATCCGAATCGACCTCCGGTCGCAGCCCTTGTCAGAATCGGACCTTCAACGGGTCCCCCTGACCTCTCCGGTGGTCGAGAAAATTCTCCAAAACCGGATTAAGAATCCTCGGGGCTGGATCTTCACAGCACCGCCCCTCGCTGAACGATCTGTATAAGATTTGTGAGTCTGAAAATTGGGACAAAGAATGCCCAAAAACAGGATGTAGAACTGGGCTTGGAAAATGGCTGTGTTCATTCGGACGTCATCCCAATTCCAAAATAATGAAATTTAAATGAAAAATTTGATTAGAAATTTATGAAATCAACGAAGGTGCAAAATTTAACAAGAATCCAACATCGATCCTCACGTTTGCCGCTAGAGACATGTCCATGACGCCCCGACTTCAATCCGCCAAAATTCCAGCAAAGATCGCTCATCGATCCGACGAAGAATGGAAAAGAATGCTGAAGAATAGGATAGAGAGAGAGAGAGAGTGAAGAGAGCGAGAGAGAAAGGAGAGAGAAGGGTGGAACCCTAACTCCAAATCATATTCTTCTATTTATGGAAGAATCCACTTAGCGAGGAATCCGAAAGTGGTTCCCCCTCTCATTTTACATCGCGCCTATGGGAAACCCCCATTTCTAACGCCCCAAAAGTCTTGGATTTCCATTCTGATACTTCATTCAAAAGTTATAAAAAAAGAACTCTAGTGATAAAAATAACTAAGTCAATTTTAAAATGACGATTTTTTCCTTTGGTGAAATCCCTCACAGCAGGCCCGCGCCCGCATCTTTTACACCCCGCCTATGGTAAACGGCACGCTCCGGATGCCACTGTGCCCTTGTATTTCTGATCTGAGCCACCTTTCAGGTGAAAACACAACCACGCCACATTCATTTTATAAAAACACATAAAATTTTTAAAAAATGTATTCCTGGCACACCAGGCCTCGGAATTGCACATCGCCTTCGCGCGTAGCTCTGGAATCACATGTAGAATTATTCGAAATCCTTACAGAAAAAAACCAGGTCTCTACAAGTGAACCTATATCTAACTAGTATGTTGTTTTTGCATCATAAATGGGATATTACTTTTTCATATGAAAAGGGATTCACTCTACTTGATTCCAATGAAATCACCCCATATTTTAGTATCTTAAGCTATTTTTTCATTAGTCGAGATTATGATAGAGGAGATTGAATCTATTGTCGGTGAGGATGTTGACTAGTTTATAACAACTCAGTTCTATGTATCCTTATGCGCTGAATCATTCTCCAATGATCTTGATGAGTAAACAGATTCATGGACTCATCTTAGAAGCATATTAGTGGTTGTTTTAGTGTCTATGGATACTGATGGATATTCCCATGATAATATTTTTATTTCATTAGATAATTTATATTATTATACAGTGTAAAAAAGAGAGTAAATTAAATTATTTTATGAATATAGTTTGTTTGAAATGAAGACTATTTTTTAACAAAACTAGTATTTTCAATAAGCGTTATCATTTTTATTTTTGATTAATATTTATATACTCAAAAAAAATTATTAAAGAGGTGTAATATTTTTTTAAGAGTGAATTCAGTAGAACTTGGAAAGATCAATAGTTTTTCATATTATATATATTTGATTACTTTGTTGGCACAGTCTGTCATTACCTGATATATTTGGGTTATGATTTAAATGGTTATGTTAAATGATTTCATGTTTGGAAATTGTGGTTCAAATCATGGAAATATAAATGGAAATAATTTAAATTTGCTATAATATGCAATTCTTCTTATTTCATGTCCTCAAACCCCATTTGTGATTTTTCTCTACAGAGATTCTTGTTGGGTGACTTCGGATCCTCTAACCCCATCTCCTATAGGATAAAAGATCTATTATATGTTATTGATTTGTATAAGTGTATCTAAGACTTTTGGTGTTCTATAAATATATATTCAATTCTATTTTTCCCCTATCATCATTATAACCATAATACCATTTTTTTATTTTTATAGGGGCTTAGTTCATCAAGAAATTATGTGAGGCGGTTAATGACGAATAAGCTCTGTTACACATTTGGTAGGAGGTTTTTAAATTTTCTCACAAATAATACTCCGTTCTTCATGGTTGTGCTATATGTTCATAAAATAATTTCATACAATTTAACTGGAAATAAATTAAATAATTTTAATAATCAAAATCGTTCTATTTGATGATCATTTGTGTGGCCTATGATATCTATTTGAAGGAAACCTAAGAGAGTGACTTGAAATTTATTTCATTGAATGGAATGATTTAAACAATGTAATTAAATAAGAATTTTTTATATCAAAATATACATGGAAATATTGAATTACTAAATGATGAATTATGATGATTGAAATAGTGAATGATGATTTATTATAGGAGATAAATGGTTTTACTAGATTAAATTAAAATGTGATTATTTTAAAACACAGATTCATTGGAAATATAATGACTGATTTAATATATTTGTACTCTTTGTATGATTCTAATGTTAGTAAATCCCATGGGTATTAGTTATATGGTTATAGATATGCCCTTTTCTGTATACATGATCATTTATTCGAGGATGGGTAAATCATTATTATTATGGATTTTGATCATAGATAGTTATGTTTCCCTAGATGTTTCCACGTTATTTCATGGTTGGTATATTTATATAGTGGTATATTGTTCACATATATGGGTATTTATTCACTAAATGGATGCTGAATTTTCTGAGGTATTTAGAACTAAAGGATGATTTAATGGTTTTTCTCATGTGTCGTCAAGGAACACAATGTCACTAATCTCAATTTATTATTTTGTTCTAGTTTTTATAAAAAAAAAATTCACATAACATAAAATAATATAAACATTATTTATTTTTGGACGCCATTGGTGGTGTCCTACTACATTTTACACACACCCATCTCAGGCTCTTGATGGGTACCTAAGAAAAAAACACAACTGTAGGAAATGATATATGAAAACACTCAATGAATGATGTTTGATTCATACTACTATGATAAAGCATGTAAAATCATGGAAGTTCTAGAACTCATTACCCCAATTAGGATTCTTCAAGCATTTTTTATTTTTTATTTTCGATATTCATAGTTATGTTCTAATGCTATATACTATCAGGAATTCTAAATAGTTCTTGTTCAGATGGAATAAATTTTTATTTAGTTATTTAGAATTAGTATTGAAGATTTTTTAGTTCTTATTATTGATTCCTAAAATATTTTCATTATTTTCAATTTTGTATTAATTTGATAAAATTTTATAGTTCCCCCAACATAGCATTATAGAACCACATTAATAATTGGTATTATATGGGGAATGGGGAGGAATTCATGATATTAAATTTTAATATCCCATACGAGCACCATTTTGTTTCCTCACAGTAATGGATATTACAAATTTTTATGAGTTATTATTTTTATCTGATTATTTTTTGTTTTGTATACTTGAGAAATTTGTTTTAATACATGATAAAAACATGTACCGTGGGGTAGTTATCCCATTTATTAGGAAATTCTATGTTATCTAGCTTAGTATTTATGTTCAAGCCATTATTTTATACAATTTGACTTATTTTAACTCCAGTGATTCACGCTATTTTAGAATTTATGATTTTTGTGATTTGTTTCATGGATGGACTAAGAAGTAGGAATGTGTTCATATATCATATTAGTCATATTGGAATGATATAACATGTTCATGATTTTATTTTAAATTAATAAGTGGAATCATAAAAATTACAGATAATTATATCATATAATGTGATTTGATCAGAAAATTATAATCAATATGTTATTTTACATTTCCCTTTTTATGAAGTTTTCATTAGGGTATAGTGGAAAATCATTATTTTTTAGGTCATATATGTATGATGTGGATTTTATGGGTGTGATTTAGACCTTATTAGTGTATTAATTTTACACAGGGAATGTGTACATAGAGTATAGTTAGAGTGATCAGGTTTAGAATTGTCTACAATATTATATATTGAATATAGTTTAATGTAAATTAGATTAGAATTTCCATTTAATTATTATTTACAAAACTATTATATTTATTTTAGTCTAGTAATTTGTTTGGAATTATAGAAATATATCATTAGGGAGTCCCCTTGTAAATTGAATTAATGGCGGTTTCGACCATTCCCATAATTTTATTTTAATATAAGCTCCTATGGTATGACATAATATAGATAATGATTAACACAAATTGAGTATGCATAAAGTGGAACAATCTATTGGGACTGAGGATATCTATGATTCCTAGATGATTACTATATAGACTAGATAGTTTTAGTTTCAATACCCATTGATACGTTTTGAGGTGGGTGTTGATCAAGTGAATGAGTTCTTGATTGATTCCATATAGTTAATTTACTGTGACAAGAGGGAACCTTGAGATGATGTTAAATCTTGTTGCCAATATACTATGTGGACCAGGGATGTTATGGTGGGATTTTTTAAACTTCAAGGAGAATCATGCTAGTAATCCTGTATGGAATTTTTAATGGGTTTCTTCGTTTTTTATCTATATACTCTAATGTATGATCAGGATATACCCAAAACTAGAACTTCTAGATCCATTGATATATCATCATCCTTTAAATACATTCATTCATAGAAACATTGATATTCCACATAGGTTTCCATCATAGATAGATGAATTTAAATGAAATATTGAATTATATATATTCCCAATATCCTTAAGATTTATGGTTTTATTAAATTAGAAAAAATGAATATTAAATAATAAGACCCTCCATTTTTTCAATAAAATGGTAATTATTCGGAATATATAAGTAAAATCAAAATCCATAATAAATATTTCACATATCCCACAAACCCTCCACAAATAAAATCTTATGTAGATTTTATATATTAACTCTCCTAAATACACATGTAAATGAAAAAAAATTATAAGGGGTTTATATTTAATGATCATTAATGATAAACACATACTATAATATTTCATGCCTTCTCAACACATTACATTGCAAGTTTTTTTGTTATTAGTGTTTAGAGGAGATTTTGTGACTTTTCAGGGTAGTTGGGGTTGCAACAAAATGTTGCAGGGGTTACACATCATGTAAGTAAATTATAATGTGCAAGTATTGGTGTCATGGTTTATTTTTGTTGGTTCATAGTGTGTAATATTTCAATGTTGGTATAAAAAAATATAACAAAATGGGACAAGTTTTTTAATGGAAACCAATATTGAATAATTACATGATGTGCAAGGGAACTACACATTGGGTAATCCCCCAATATTGTAAGGTTTTATGCATTTTATAAATATTAGGTTTGTCAAACCCTAATACTATAGTTACTCTCTCTACCATAGGTGATCTGATGACCCCACTTCAATATGTTTAGTATTTATATGCAAATTATTGATTCCTTGCTTCTCTCCTTTGATCTATTGAAATCCTTCTCCAATTCCAGATGTGTTCATCCTCTATTTTTGAGGTTTCTTCCAAGTTGATATCCTTTTTCATAATTTTCATATCTTCATGTGATTAATGTTGATCTATAATGGTAAAAATGTGGTTTACATTGGTTTTTATTTGAGTGGTGGTAACAAAGAATCCTCATATGGATGTCGATCATGTAGGAGAGGTGATAGGTGATCTATTGTGTGATATGTTCTTAGGCGATGAAAATTTTCCCCACTTTGATTTAGGCTTTCCTTCATCTCTCCTATTTGGGCATAATTTTGGGTGGGGATGTGGATGGGTTCCATGTGAGGATAGTTGAATATAGATTAAAAAAGATAATTTAACTTGTTTAAGATCAATATACAAGGGGCTAGGAAACCTGATGTATGATCATGAATTTTTATTTTTTTCTGATTAATATTCTGATTTGTATTGTATCACTACCCACTAAAAATTATTGTTCTTGGGGGCCCCTTTTTTTGCAGATGTAGTGTTTTATGGAATACATTATGTTCTTTTGTGGTTGGACACTTATATATTGAAATTGGTTAATCACTTATATTCATCTATCAAATGGATGGCATGTGATCCTACAGTTTCTTTGACAACACGTGAATACAAAAGTGGAATAAAATAAGGGATGCCTTAATAAATAAAGAATTTTCGTTTTTCCATGGTATATGGGGAGTTGTTATTTTTTGATTTCTTCTCGATTCAATTTTTTTATGGTTGTGAGCATGGTTTTTTTATGTGATGGTTTCGGTGGTGAAATATAATCTTTGGTTAATAAATAGATTGATTATGGGGTGGTTGGTATGTAATATATAGTATGTATGGGAACTGTTTATGTGGAAAAGTGTTACCAGATGGGGTTGTGAGTTGAGGGTTGTTAACATTACTATGCTATCTGGGAGAGATGATTTCTAAGACAGGAAATTGTGTTGGTATGGGTAATTATCTCGGTGTTTCTACATTATTAATATCAAAAAAGCAATATCATGTCTCTAAATAGCGTGGTATTATGTGACTTAAATGTTGAAACACATTAATATATTAGGATCTTCACCTTCTGAAATGCATTTTTTGTGTTTTTTTGGGCTTAGTGGTTTCCCTTATAGTGATGGCTGAAATAATAATTAATTAATTAATCAAGGAATGTATTTGGTTGTCTAGGTTAATTTAATAGAAGTTTTTAAATAAAATTAGATAATGTAATATAAATTTGAAAATAAATTATTTCGAATTTAATATGGGGTTTATGACTTATTGTGTGATGTTGTTCAGTTAGAGGTAACAACAAATGAGAAAGAGTTTTGAGTATTTTGATTGTTTGATAACCCATAGTTTGGGCATAGTGTTAGATATCATATATTTATACACTTTAATTTTTATTCTGATTTCTATACGCTCCCCACCCTAGTTGAGAACTATGTACAGAACAACCCATAATCATGGGGGAGGTTGTCATTCCCAATAATTCAGGAGGGAGGATAGATGGATGGCCACCCACTCATCCCTTTACCCTTATCTAGGTGGTTATATTCCATGATTATATAGGAATATTGTAGAGATGTGTGATTACTAAGTGTGTGTTGGTTAGTGGTTTTTTCCGAGGTGTCTTCGGAATGAGATGTGTTGGGGTTTGTGGCCTAGGTGTTTGCAAGTGGGATGTGATGTGGTTTGTGGCCCATGTGTCTGCAGGTGTGATGTAACAACCCGAGATTTTATGAAAAATAATCCTTTTAATTTCATTAATGTTGTGTGTTGTATGCTACACCAAAAGGAGCTTGCACAACACGTATCCTTGACTTCGCATTCATTACACTCAATCGCGACCTTCCTTGATAGCGTGTGTAGTACGCAATACCGAGTTTCACTAAACAGCGATATGCTATTAAAATATTATTAAAACTAGCCGTTATGAATAGTAATAACCACTTTTTGAAATTTTGTAAATTTTATTTTTCAAAATGGACATCATTTTTGGATTTGGAATATCCATATTAGCTTAGAGTGAAATTTTGGTAATTTTCGGATAACTTTCATATTTTGATGAATAGTGGAAATTACTAAATTTTAAATAAAAACAACTTTTTCAATCAAAATAATTAATAGTTATAAATTATTAATTTTAGTGGTTTTAAAGTATATTTAGAATATATTTTTACAATTTAATACAGTGTTGGTCATTGGATGTAATTTCACATTTAAACCAGTTATAAACAAGTGTCAATCTTTTGATAGTTATTATCTCTTAAAAACACGCCTTTTGTTTTAACGACGGGAATTAATTTTTAAATTAATTTATGCAACTGATATGTTTTGAATTTGGTAAAATAGAAATCATTTTTGAGTTCATAATATCGAATACAGCTTAGGCATAATTTTTGGTATTATTCTGAAAACGTTCAATTTTTGATGAATAGTGAAACCACTAAGTGGTAGTTAAAAAAACCGATTTTTTCATAAAAATTAATTTTACCGCTTCTGTGAGTGGAATTTCAAAAATACGAGAGACATGGTTGATTTCAGTAAGTAAAATGTGGTTCAATGAGATGAAAATAATTTCTGGTGAATAGTAACTTTTTTACTTTTATTTACCACGGTTAAAAGTAAATAGGGTAATTAAGGGTAAAAATGATATTATTATTACCCTAACACATGTCCAAATTCAATTGGATAAGCGTAATTCGACCAAAAACAAGCTTAGGAATAAATTATGACCATTTAGGCCCAATTGGATTAGATTAGGACATTTATTATTAATTTATTTAAAGAAGGGTTAAAAGAGTTAAAATCAAAGTTTATTTACTAAAACATATTTAATATGGGGTTATACATAAGATAAATTCGATTATAAATATTAATTAGAAAGATAAAACGATTTCCTACATAATGGTATTTTATTTGTTATTTTTAGACATTAAATAATTTAATTTATTTATGACACAATAATGATGCAGTAATTATCTTATTAATAAAATATTGACATAATTGATGTTATAAATACCCAAATAAATATAATTTGAGACTTTTTATGAATTCCACTAATTTTATAGCTTAATATGACATGTTAGTATTGATTTAATTAACTTTGTTCGAAGTTATCGTTCTGTTATGATTTTCCCAAAAATCAATTACTAAATAGTGTCAAAATTGACATAAAATAGTTTTTAAAACAAATATTATATTATTAATTGTTATTTTATTCCTAAAATTCTAAGGTTCAGAAAAATGACTTAGATAAGGTTATATATATTAATAATAAACAACCTGGGATTCTTTGGCTTTTATAGTAAGTTTATTAACCTTATAGTGTAAGAACACAAGAAGACACGATAAAAGTAAAATTATTTAACTTAATGTTAAATCTAAATGATAAGGTTAAAATATGAACCTAAACTTGTCTAAATTCTACTGGATGAGAGGGATTCGACCCATCCCCACCTTAGCCTAGAAATAAATCAATTTGGAGCTATTTAAAACCGAACATGACTTTTTAATAAAAAAATATATTTAGTTTTTCCAAAGGAGCCCCTCTCCTCCCTTATAAAATGGCACCTCCTCCCTCTCTTCCTCACACCACATTGAGCCTTTATGCTAGGCCAACCCCTGCCAAAATCTCTTCTCCACTTACCTAGAAACATCCTAGAGGTTCTGGTGTTCCTCAAAGACCAATTTAAGTGCCCTAAAAGGAGATCTCAAAGAGGTGCTTCAAAGAAGAGGTAATTTCCGTTACCGATTCTTTCAACTTTATTTCTTCTTCCACTTCTTCTTCTTAGGTTGTTTCATTATGAAGTAATAACATAAGTATCAATCATATACTGATATGTTATTATAAGTATGAAACAACCCTATTTCACCATCTATCCATCCTACGGAAAAAGAAATCACCGCACGTGCGTACGTACAGAATACCGTCTCCACGTCGTATTGTAATCTGTTTTTCCACCAACACATTACATGGATGGGTATTATGGTGTATAGAATAACTATACATAGTTATTATAACATCATAATGATTCTGATATATTGTATCATCCACTCCAATTCAATTCAATAATTATGGAAATGATATCATCGCTCGTGCGTACGTACGGACTACCGTCTCCATGACGCGATGAGATTCATTCTCCATGTTGACCATTTAAGAATGATTATAAAGTATATATAAACAATAATAATGAAATATATGACATTATAAAGCTACTATATTTATGTGTGTATATATGTATGTCATCTACTTAATTCCATTCAACTCAATAAGGAAACGAAAATAGCGTTCATGCGTATGTTCGTCCTACCGTCTCCATGAACGGTGTATTTCTTTCCATTTATCGATCCATTATATATATGTATATTCTGAATATATATTATATATAAATCATGTTTTATATTCTAGAATAATGTAATATTTATCTAAGTAATCATATGAATAATTACAAGTTAAAACCCGAATGACAAATGAGACGATTTTACGCAAAATGCTACTTTAACATGAATTTACAAAAGAACGGGTAATATAAGGTCATAAGTGAACCATATATGATATAATAACAATTAATATGATTCTGTAATAAGTCCATGACATTATTTAAATCATTATATAGTAGGTTCGGACACTTACGAAGCAAATCGGACCTAAGGTAAGGGAAATATCACAATCTCATTTTTATCCGAGATTGTTTATACTTTGGTATTTACTGGGGTGTATTTTATCATCCACATCCATGTTTACTCAATATTTAATATTATTTCCATCCACCTACAATTGTTTAAATCCAATTTTACCCTTCTGTGAGTTTTTAGTAAAAGATATGAAAGGAATATTTTGTCGTTTTTCGTACGAGGTACTTTTTGACTTTTCTGACAAAAGTATGAGAAGAATGTATTTTTTAACTTATACGGCACGAACGGATTTTTACGGTTTTATAAAGCCTTATTTTCATAAATATTCCTCCAAATTATTTCATGACTATTTTCAACAAAATCTCTTTCTTTTAAAATTGCATGACTTTTTGTGAAAAGAAATTGATTTTGAAGCAGAAAGGATATTTTCCTCAAAAATGGAGTTCAAGTGTTTTATCAAAATTATTTTCCATCTAAGATAATAAAGGTTTATGTTTTTATCCCTATTATTACATTTATTTTATTATGTTGTGATGGAATTATTTTTATGAATTCCTTTATCTTATATGAATTGTTTTATGATGTCATGATGTTTAAGATTCCCATTTGTATTACATGGGTTATGTAATGATGTATGATTTATGATTTTGTGGCACACATAAGAATGGTATCATTATGAGATGGGTGATACCTATATCTCCCTCCAATGCATTGGGTAAAGATTTTATATCTCATGAGATAGACATGGCTGGAATGGTAGGTTATATCGGTTCAGTGAAACCAGACTGAAATGAGGGTGACTCGGTTCAGAAAGGGACTTTGTCCACTAAGATAGTATTGGAAATGAGTCTTGACTAATAAGATATGATTCTCCATGATTATGTGTGTATGCCACAAAGTTTCATGGTTTAAGTTATGATTATTGGGATTTCATTTCACTGCTATGATTTATCCCATGTTATGAAATTATGCTCTCTTTTGCAGGTTAAGATTTCCAAAATGTTATGTTCTTATGAATATGATGTGATTGATATTTCTTTTTTTTACCCTTACTGAGCATTTGAACTCACCCTTTTATGTTTTCTTTTCCTCAGGATATAAAGAAATTTTTTAGGTATAAAAAAAGGAAGATCTTTATGGGAGATGTTGAAGATCTTTCACCACGATTAGAAGATTATATTCCGAGTTTCCAAAGACACTAAACTATTACGATCCTTGTGTGTGTGTTTTTGTTATGTACTAAGTATTCCACAAAAGTAATGTAATGTCCATGTACATCAAGCTTCGGGTCTCTACAGTTGGTATTAGAGGAATGGTTTAGTCAACCTTTGGAAACTAGGATGTGAGAACGTTAGTGAGATCCCTAGGGATATTTATAAGGTATGTCTAGGGATATTCCTAAGGATAAGTATACGTATAGGATATAGTCCTAGAACTACGGTAACGATCTTAGAATTTATCCTAATATGTTAGATATTGAGGGTACTCCCCCTTTATTATGTTGTTTTCCCTAGCATGATTTTTGCCTCTCACACTATTCTTTTTGGGTTTTAGAAAATGGCTGGAAACAAGATGATTCACGATAATGGAGGATATGATGGACAATGGAATGATATTATTCATGAGAAACCAAATGAAATGGGATTTGGAAGTCCAAACATCATTATTATGCCGAATCAGCAATCTCATAATATGATCAATAAAGTAAAATTTGGTATGTTTCCTGACTCGGCTAATAATAGAAATATGGAGTTTCATGATGATCATAGAGGAAAGAAAGTTCAATTTCCCCTATGTAAATCATGTGGGAAGAGGCATCAAGGAGAATGTTTCAAAGGAACTGGAAGATGCTTTGGGTGTGGAAAACAAGGACACAAAGCCATTAAGTTCAAAGGAAAAGGTTCAGTTAACACCAGAGATGAGGATAATGGTATTGCTACGACATCAAAAATGGTTAAATGTTTTAAATGTGGAATGTACGGGCATTATGCAAACCAATTCCCTAAGGGAAAGTCTCATGAAGAGAATCAGTATGGTCGTATGGGTACTATTTATGTTGATGATGATGAAGAGACTACAAATGATACGTGACATGAAAGAATTGTTGAATCTCGGTCAATGGTTTAAGAATGTAGTGGAATGATGACATGTTTATCATGTGTAATGTTGTATAAGCAATCTCATGGTACTATGGAATAAAGTGACATCTAAGGATTGTTACACTGTTGTCTTTCCTTGTGTTTTGAAAGTGTATGATTAATGGTACTAGTATCCATGAAAGGTTATTCAGATATTTTTGGAATGTAGATGATATGCGCATAATGAAGGGATAAGGCGATAATGAGAAGTTTGATTGTATTCATGAGCTCATGATTGATATAAGTACTAAGTGATATAATGGTTTGAGTATAAATAATTTTGAGGATTTTTGTTTATGGAAAGTGTTAACTTTTAACTGCATTCATGTTTTCACTAAGGTTCAATGGGTATTCATTCTTCAAGAGAATACATGATTAAGGTATTCACATGTTTGTAATTTGACCAACAAGATATATCTTATGATATATTGGGGATAAATGATGGCATTCACGTGATTGTTCTGTGACATTTCAAGTAATCATTTTCCTCATACTATGAGATTGGAATGAATTATTTTAGATAAGCCTAAAGATTGGAATGGATTATGTTGGAATAAGTTAGGATAAAAAGTTTTTAGATATTATTGATGGGATGTTATAATAATATAGCTTTAGAGAAAGGACAACCTGCAGGATGGGCAACAACCCATCGCGTCGGACAAGGCTATGGGAATCGAACCCACAATCGAAGTGCGACTGGCCTTTATCGCCTACCACTGGCCTACAGGAAGTCCCTGGTTAGTAGAAACTAGTTTTATTTTATTAAGCGATATGATATATCAATTATAAGTTCATTTTTGGAACCATATACGATTAACCATAAGATGGACTTATAACTTTTGCTAACCTTTTGTTTGAAAGAGATTGAATGACCCATCATTCTATCACATGATCTGCTAACACATCACGAATGAAAAATTCAACTTCATTTCTTTAAGAGATGAAGTGGAAATTGTCCGAAGAATGAAAAACGGTGAGACTATACCAAAATCATGAAAGTATTTCTTCTAATTCCAATTTCATCAACTTTAGAGAAATGATCTTGAAAACCAAAAATGTTGTCTTAGTGCTCTTATATCTGATGAATCAGATGGTACCTTAGATCGTCACAAATTTATGGCTTTGTGGTTGCTAACTTTTCCATAGCCATGTTCTCTACCACTCTCCATCAGAACATGATGGTTAGATTTCTCTTCCATATCCATATTTTCACCTATGTGGAAACCCAATGATTAGTTTATTTGGGTAACTGTTACGTTTCATACTTTTGTTTTTAATGATTGGTTTTGGTATTCCTTTTTACGATGTGGGTTTCGATTAAAGAAACTTTCGAATAGTAAACCATTTATAACCCCGATGAATTTCGAGGGCGAAATTCATTTTAAGGGGGGTAGAATGTAACACCCCGATATTTTATGAAAAATATTCTTTTTAATTTCATTAATGTCTTGTGTTGTACGCTAAACCAAAAGGAGCTTGCACAACATGTATCCTTGACTTGCCTTTCATTACATGCAATCACGACCTTCCTTGATAGCTTGTGTAGTACGCAATACTGAGTTTCACTAAACAACGATATGCTATTAAAATATTATTAAAACTAGTCGTTATAAATAGTAATAACCACTTTTTGTAATTTTGTAAATTATATTTTTCAAAATGGTCATCATTTTTGGATTCAGAATATCGAAATTAGCTTACGGTGAAATTTTGGTAATTTTCAGATAACTTTCATATTTTGATGAATAGTGGAAATTACTAAATTTTAATTAAAAACAAATTTTTCAATCGGAATAATTAATAGTGATAAATTATTAATTTTATTGGTTTTAAAGTATATTTAGAATATATTTTTACAATTTAATACAATTTTGGTCATTGGATGTAATTTCACATTTAAACCAGTTATAAACAAGTGTCAATATTTTGATAATTATTATCTCTTAAAAACACGCCTTTTGTTTTGACGACGGATATTAATTTTTAAATTAATTAATGCAACTGATACGTTTTGAATTTGGTAAAATAGAAATCATTTTTGAGTTCAAAATATCAAATATATATTAGGCCTAATTTTTGGTATTTTTCTAAAAACGTTCAATTTTTTGATGAATAGTGAAACCACTAAGTGGTAGTTAAAAAAACTGAATTTTTCATAAAACTTAATTTTACCGCTTCTTTGAGTGGAATTTAAAAAATCCAAGAGACACGGTTGATGTTAGTATGTAAAATGTGGTTCAATGAGATGAAAATAATTTTTGGTGAATAGTAACTTTTTACTTTTATTTACCACGGTTAAAAGTAAATAGGGTAATTAAGGGTAAAAATGATATTATTATTACCCTAACACATGTCCAAATTCTATTGGATAAGTGTAATTCGACCAAAAACAAGCTTAGGAAAAAAATATGGACATTTAGGCCCACTTGGATTAGATTAGGACATTTATTAGTAATTTATTTAAAGAAGCGTTAAAAGAGTTAAAATCAAAGTGTATTTACTAAAACATTTTTAATATGGGGTTATAAATAAGCTAAATTCGACTATAAATATTAATTAGAAAGATAAAAAGATTTCATACATAATGGTATTTTATTTGTAATTTTTAGACATTAAATAAGTTAATTTATTTATGACACAACGATGATGCAGTAATTATCTTATTAATGAAATATTGACATAATAAATGTTATAAATACCCAAATAAATATAATTTGAGACTTTTAATGAATTACACTAATTTTCTAGCTTAATATGACATGTTAGTATTTATTTAATTAATGTTTTTCTAACTTATCGTTCTGTTATGATTTTCACAAAAATCAATTACTAAATAGTGTCGAAATTGACATAAAATAGTTTTTAAAACAAATATTATATTATTAATTGTTATTTTATTTTTAAAAATCTAAGGTTCAGCCAAATGACTTAGATAAAGTTATATATATTAATTATAAACAACTTGGGTTTCTTTTGTCTTCTTATAGTAAGTTTATTAACCTTATAGTGTAAGAACACAAGAAGACACAATAAAAGTAAAATTATTTAACTTAATATTAAATCTAAATGATAAGGTTAAAATAGGAACATAAACTTGTCTAAATTCTATTTTATGAGATTATTTCGACCCATACCCACCTTAGACTAGAAATAAATCAATTTGGAGCTATTTAAAACCGAACTTGACTTTATAATAAAATAATATGTTTAGTTTTTCCAAAGGAGCCCTCTCCTCCCTTATAAAAGGGCACCTCCTCCCCCTCTTCCTCACACCACTTTGAGCCTTCAAGCTAGGCCAAACCCTAAAAAAAATCTCTTCTCCACTTACCTAGAAACATCCTAGAGGTTCTGGTCTTCCTCAAAGACCAATTTTTGTGCACTAAAAGGAGATCTCAAAGAGGCGTTTCAAAGAAGAGGTAATTTCCGTTACCGATTCTTTCAACTTTATTTCTTCTTCCGCTTATTCTTCTTAGGTTGTTTCATTATTAAGTAATAACATAAGTATCAATCATATACTGATATGTTATTATAAGTATGAAACAACCCTATTTCACCATCTATCCATCCTACGGAAAACGAAATCACCGCGCATGCGTACGTACGGAATACCGTCTCCACACCGTGGTGTAATCTGTTTTCCAACCAACACCTTACATGGATGGGTATTATGGTGTAAATAATAACTATACATAGTTATTATAACATCATAATGATTCTGATATATTGTATCATCCACTCCAATTCAATTCAATAATTATGGAAATGATATCATCGCTCGTGCGTACGTACGGACTACCGTCTCCACGACGCGATGAGATTCATTATCCATGTTAACCATTTAAGGATGATTATAAAGTATATACAAGAAATAATAATAAAATATATGACATTATAAAGCTACTTTATTTATTTGTGTGTATATGTATGTCATCTACTTAATTCCATTCAACTCAATAAGGAAACGAAAACAGCGTTCATGCGTACGTACGGCCTACCGTCTCCATGAACGGTGTATTTCTTTCCATTTATCGATCCATTATATATATGTATATTATGAATATATATTATATATAAATCATGTTTTATATTCTGGAATTAAGTAATCATGATCTAAGTAATCATATGGATAATTACTAGTTAAAACACGAACGACAAATGAGACGATTTTACCCAAAACACTACTTTAACATGAATTTACAAAAGAACGGGTAATATAAAGTCATAAGTGAACAATATATGATATAATAACAATTAATATAATTCTGTAATAAGTCAATGACATTATTTAAATCATTATACAAAAGTTTCGGACACTTACGAAGCAAATCAGACCTAAGGTAAGGGAAATATCACAATCTCATTTTTATCCGAGATTGTTTATACTTTGGTATTTACTGGGATGTATTTTATCATCCACATCCATGTTTACTCAATATGTAATATTATTTACATCCACCTACAATTGTTTAAATCCAATTTTACCCTTCTGTGAGTTTTTAGTAAAAGATATGAAAGGAATCTTTTGTCATTTTTCATACGAGGTACTTTTTGACTTTTCCGACAAAAGTACGAGGAGAATGTTTTTTTAACTTATACGGCACGAACGGATTTTTACGGTTTAATAAAGCCTTATTTTCATAAATATTCCTCCAAAAGATTTCATGACTATTTTCAACAAAATCTCTTTCTTTTAAAATTGCCTGACGTTTTGTGAAAAGAAATTGATTTTGAAGAAGAAAGGATATTTTCCTCAAAAATGGAGTTCAATTGTTTTATCAAAATTATTTTGTATCTAAGATAATAAAGGGTTATATTTTTATCCCTATTATTACATTTATTTTATTACGTTGTGATGGAATTATTTTTATGAATTCCTTTATCTTATATGAATTGTTTTATGATGTCATGATGTTTAAGATTCCCATTTGTATTACATGGGTTATGCAATGATGTATGCTTTATGATTTTGTGGCACACATAAGAATGGTATTATTATGAGATGGGTGGGACCTATATCTCCCTCCAATGCATTGGTTAAAGATTTTATATCTCATGAGATAGACATGGCTGGAATGGTAGGTTATACCGGTTCAGTGAAACTGGACTGAAACGAGGGAGACTCGGTTCAAAAAGGGACTTTGTCCACTAAGATAGTATTGGAAACGAGTCTTGAATAATAAGATATGATTCTCTATGATTATGTGTGTATGCCACAAAGTTTCTTGTTTTAGGTTATGATTATTGGGATTTCATTTCACTACTATGATTTATCCCATGTTATGAAATTATGCTCTCTTTTGCAGGTTAAGATTTCCAAAATGTTATGTTCTTATGAATATGATGTGATTGATATTTGTTTTGTTTACCCTTACTGAGCATTTGAGCTCACCCTTTTATGTTTTATTTTCCTCAGGATATAAAGAAAGGTTTTAGGTATAAAAAAAGGAAGATCTTTATGGGAGATGTTGAAGATCTTTCACCACGATTAGACGATTATATTCTGAGTTTCCAAAGACACTAAACTATTACGATCCTTGTGTGTGTGTTTTTGTTATATACTAAGTATTCCGCAAAAGTAATTTAATGTCCATGTACGTCAAGCTTCGGGTCTCTACATGTGAGGGGATGTTTTTATGGATTATGTGTATGTAAGTTGTGTTTGATGTGGTTTTTTCTCATGGTTTGTTGGATTTGGTTGTGAAGTGTTATCTTGAAAAGAGTTTTCAGTGCATGAATGTATATTGTAAGGGTGTGAGAGCAACTAATCAGTGGTAAGGTGGTTCAGTGAACCCTAACATCAAAGATCATTACTTATATTACATTAAAATGCATAAAAAATTTATTTATCATCATTTAGTGAGGATGTGAGGGATTTTATAGATGTTAAGTGCTATTTTGATCTATTTTCTTCTCATGGGATAATTGTTTTTTGATTTTATCACATATGCATAAGAGACATTACTTTTCTTAATGAGTATACATGTATACTCACCCTACATATGTAAACCTGCTTTCAGGTTTCGAGGAGTATTATGTATACCATACAAGGAATTATTCGCCCATACTTTGTTATAGTTTTTGAGTCACTACTTTAGATTTATCTTTGGTATTTTACTTTGTAGTGTTATTGTATTTCTTGCAGTTCTATTTTAAACATGCACGTGGGATGGTTTTTTTCATTTTTATTATATCTTGGAGTTTTTTAATGGATGATATTTCATATCTCCCAATATTGTTTCCTAATGAAGGGTACTTCCCCAAATATTGTGATATTTCTACACCATTGGTGATAGTCACCAACCTAGGGCCTACTAGAGGCCGGGCGCGACATAAATTATATCCCTTTCTTCATTTTCTGCCAAGGAGGGGTATCTTTTAAGATAGGGGGCCATGAAAAAATCGTGATAGTCTTTTTTAATGAGAGAAATAATATATTTTGGAGTTATGAACAATGAATATTACATGGGTGGTTATGGAAACAATTTCATGTGATCTTGGTTTATCACATAGGACTAGGAAGCGTGTTTAGGAAATGGGATTTATGGGCCCCACATGATTCGATGTCATGACTATGAGCCAACCAAACGACCCATTGAGGATACACCAATTTAATGGTCAAGATCCTAGGAAGAGTACATTCATCCTAATGTCTCTTTTTTGGTGTTTTAATAGGGTTTGTTTCAAAATTTTGAATTTTAAAAAAATACGCATTAAATGAGTTAAAATTAATCGAAATAAAGACTATATACAACTTCGGCTTAGAAAATTTCTATTTACCTTTTCATTTATGGATCTTAGTTATCTTTCACATGATGCTCAAAGAGTTGATTTTTATCATGCTAATTTGGTATATTGACAGAGGGTTAATCTAGAAGAAGAGTATGACCAGTGGTAGAGGATGTTGTACGCATTCTAGCCGCATGTTATAGGGATGTATGAGGGAATTGTTTCGAACATTGAGATCAAAAGATAGATCTAAGAGCTGATATCATCATCAGTTTGATCTAGAACCCAACAGAGTACTAGGTTCTCTGGGTTATCAGCCAGATGTGATGTGTTGTGCATCAGTGGTGGACATTGTATCTAGGGTAATGGAAAGTGGAATATGTTTTGCGGGTTGACTTCGAGAAGGAGTTCTAAGTATACTTGTTTTCATATACCATTAAGGATGATAAGAGGAAGGATCTACTCTCCCTTCCGTCTGGGAGAATGTCAGTGTGCGATTAGGGGATAAATTTCAAGGATCTTATTCATTTTCCCAAGAAATCCTTCTAGATCAGGAGTCTCATATAATAAGTCTTAAGGGGGAACTTTGTCCATCTATCTAGTTATAATTAATCCATTTACATTTCTAGTGTATCTATAGGTTCAAATTAAGGATTATTTGATTTATTGGATGCACATGTGAGGATGTCTGTCATGAAAGAAGATTTATCAGAGTTCTTCAAGATGAATACTTGCCAATAGGAGGTCTCATGATGTAAGATCTATGAGGTTTTGACCGAAAGGGAGTGACCTCAATAGATTCCCATTCCTGATTCTGGTCCTCACCTACATCCTAGGATCCTGAGACAGAAGTGTTTCATTCATTTAGTTCATGGACATCTACAAAATGAATTCCAACTGGTCATTCGAGCTTAGATTGGTAGACGTAGACATGTTTCGAACCATCCTTAGAAGCAGCTTCCAATCAGGTAGTTGTCATAGTATGGGGAGAAAGAACATTTTACACCAAGGGAAAATATTTTATGTTGAGTCCAAACATGTGATGTCCCTAGTGTATAAGGACTATGACCTGAGAATGGATGTGGAATTTTTTTTTAGTAGATAGGGAGAGGATATAGGTGTGTTCAATTTCACATAGTAGTGACAGTAGTTTCGGTGGAGTTAGAAATCATTATGCATATGATCAGTTTGTTCAGTACCATTTCTTGTCCTTTTTCTCTTTATTATGTAGATTAACACTCCTCTATTTCTCCCTCTCCATCCAATGATCTAGGAATAAATAAATAGAGGATTCACATTCCCCTAGTGTTGAGTACCCGATTTGGAAGACAGACTGGCTTGTTTTATGTGTGACGGGGGTGTAGACTAATGATGGGACTGAATCAGTCCCATGGGGACCTATTCCTACTAAAATTAATCCATAATTTGTAATACTTGTAATTGAATGTTTGTATTATGTTCTTTTTGTTATCAACACCTTCTAGAGGAGAGTCATTTTTTCATATGCGGATATACAACGTGTGGTTTTTGTTGGAGAGATGGGTTGTAGGTGCGTATTCAGTATGTGGAGACCCATCACCCATTGTAGGATGAGTTTCTAATGTAATCATTAGATACCAATATTTTATAGGATCCTATAGTCATTAGGGATTTCCATGATTTTTTTCCAAAGGAGGTTGTGATGCTTCCCACTTGATTTGATGTTAAGTTTGGGATAGACATGCAGTATGGGACATCTCTAATTTTGATGGATATTTATCATATAATTCCTTTTTACCTATGATATTTGAGGAATTAGATAGATGATATGATACATAATGGTTTTTTCAAGCACATTAAATCATATTGGGTTTCTCTGGTGTTTTTCAAAATGAAGGGTGGTGGTGGTATAGGGTTGTGCATAGACTACCATTGGATGAACCAAGTGATAGACAAGACCAGTAACCCCATGAAAAGAATAGATGATCTTTTCGACCAGTTGAGAGGGTCTCTTTGGTTTTTATGATTGATTTGATGTCTATATATCCCCCGTTTAGGGGGAAGGAAGGAGATATCCTAAACACTACCTTCACATATAGGTTTGGGAACATCGGGTTTGTATTCATGCCATTTGGTGTTATGAAAGCACCACTCATGTTAATGGAACGTATGAAATTAGTGTTCCATCAGTTCATATAATAGTTCATCATCATAATCATCAATGATATCTTAATCTACTTGATGTTAGTGTAAGAGCAGCCCAAGCATCTAAAAAAGTCATGTAGGTTCATCAACGACACCAGCTCATTGGAATGTTTTCCATGTGTATGTTCTGGACATGAGAGGTTCATTTTCATTGGGATGTCGTGTCTTGAAATGGTGTGGAAGTAGAATTATAAAATGTTGAAGAAGTTTTTTCTTTATAAGAACCCTATTATTTGGTAGATGTTAACATATTTCTCTATCTCCCTAGCTATTATCAGATATATTTACCTGATGTCTCTCAACATTCAGTCTTGTGGAAATCTCTGACATAGAATGATCATGATTTAGTGTTTACTGATCATGATAAAGTAGTTTTTGGATATCTGAATGGGAATATGGTTAGTGATATAATGCTCTTGTTTCCCGAGGATGGGGTGAGGTTGTAGGTGTTATGTGATGCTTTCCTTTTGGATTGGGATGAATCTTAATGAAATGGTTGGTGGTGAACTCTTATGGGTCTTGGAAGTTATGTCCTCATGAGTGTAACTACACAAACTGATGATCTAGAGTTGGCCGTGGTGGTTTTTTGGCAAAATTTGTTGGAGCATTAGCTCATTAGGGGACACTTTTTGGGATTCAATGATCAAAAGAGTTTGAGTAATATCGTTTCCTAGGGTGACTTGAATCTATGTAATCAAAGGTGGGTGGTGTTTCTTTATTACAACAATTTTATGATCTCAAATACTTCAAGAGAGGTTAACTTTTTGTCCAATTTTTTGATTTTAAAGTTGTAGTAAGTCTTTTTTGGGGAGTCATAAGATTCATAAATGACAATGGAGGAGTTCGGGTCTATGAAATTAGGTGAAAGAATGAAATATTGTAAGCAATTTTTGTTTCAAATGATGTTGTAGTGTTATCTGATCTAGAAGGTGGAAGTTTCATAGTGGGGTGACTCATAGGAAGTCGTGTTATGTGATTGTGTTGTACACGGTAAGGCTCTGAAGGCATGGTCAGAGGATGATGAAAAACTAGTGTTGTTTCATTGGATGTTTTTTTGTTCCGATAACAATGTGAAAGGGAGTCCTTTTGAGTTTCATATATCACCTTTGGAAGTACACTGAAGTGTTTCTAAAATGTACTGTGTGTTGAGGTTTCAATTTGGCTCTACTGGGATGAATCAGTGAGTGGTATAACTTATGGAACGATTCTTGGTTTTCCATCATGTAAATGCCATGTATAGTGTTCCTATTATTTTGTTGAATCCCTTGGATGTTTTCGAGTGGATGTGGGATTATATCTTGATGTATTTTATCACTAGTTTTCTGAAAGCTCATGAGGGATGTAATTTTATCTGTGTTATAGTGGATTAACTGAATAAAACAACTCACTTCTTATCAATCAACAATTTATGCTCGATGGATTCATTGGATAAAAGGTGTGTGGATGAGGTGGTGTGGATACATGGAGTTCCAAGGTACATTATCTCAGATAGAGAAAAATATTTTACATCATGATTCTATAAGGGATTGGAATATGATTTGGGAACTATGTTATGCCTCAGTACTTCTCTATACCATCAGACAGAGGGGAAAACTGAATGGGTTATCCAGATGCTGGACGATATGTTTTGAGCATGTATCATATACATTAGTGGATCTTAGGTAAGAAAACTGCCTTGGGTAAAGATTTATTAAAATAATATCTACCACTTTTCCATCAACATGGTTCTGTTTAAATCCTTTTACAGAAGACTGGGCTGTTCAACATTGTGCTAGACAAAGGTTGGGAAGATAGTAGTTCTTGATCCCAAGGTGGTACATATCATGATAGAGAATGATCATCTTGTTCTTGAGAGGATTAAAGTAGTGAAAACCCAAAATAAGTCATATTCCAATCACAGAAGGAGGCCCTTGGAATTCAAGGTTATGGACCACTTGTTCTTAATGGATTACCTTCAACATGGCTAGCAGAATATTGGTACAGTGAGTAAGCATTCTCCTAGGTTTATTGGGCCCTTCGAGGTGTTACAGTGAGTTTGCAAGGTGTATTACCAATTGGTGTTGCGACTATGTATATAGAGGATCTTTGAAGTCCTCCACATCTCTCAACTTCATCTGTATCTACATAATAAATATCATGTCCATTACTAGGGAGAGTTCTATATTGATTATGACATGTCATTTGTGGGATGATAGTGGAGATATTGGATCATCAAGAGAAGGCGTTGCATGGACAGACAACTCTAATGGTTTGTGTGTTGTGGAGGTATGTTTTTCATGAGGATAATTCATTGGAGTGAGAAATACATATGTGTGGCCAGTACCTTGAGTTTTTTAGAGTCATTTCATTTCTTATTTTTGTTTTGAAATTGTGATTTTTAGACATTATTTCAGGAAATGAGAATCATTCCCTTTATTTGAGGTGTGAGAGGTGTGATAATGTCCTAACATATGAAGAGGGAAAGACCCGATTTTTAGTCCAGATGAATTAATAGTGCCACAATTAATCCCATGTGGGCAAGTTAGTTCCTTCCTGAATATATAGTATCATGACATGGAAAATATTATTCACTGATTCAAATGTTTGAGACAGTGTATTTATTTGGTTCTTGTAGTTCCATGATATGTAGATACCCGAAGCTTATCGTACATGGACATTACATCACTTTTGTGGAATACTTAGTACATAACAAAAAACACACACACAAGGATCGTAATAGTTTAGTGTCTTTGGAAACTCGGAACGTAATCTTCTAATCGTGGTGAAAGATCTTCAATATCTCCCATAAAGATCTTCCGTTTTTTTACCTAAAACCATTCTTTATATCCTGGGGAAAAGAAAACATAAAAGGGTGAGCTCAAATGCTCAGTAAGGGTAAACAAAAGAAAATCAATCACATCATATTCATAAGAACATAACTTTTGGAAATCTTAACCTGCAAAAGAGAGCATAATTTCATAAAATGGGATAAATCATAGTAGTGAAATGAAATCCCAATAAGCATAACTTAAAACAAGAAACATTGTGGCATACACACATAATCATAGAGAATCCTTTCTTGTTAGTCATGACTCATTGCCAAGACTATCTTAGTGGACAAAGTCCCTTTCTGAATCGAGTAACCATCGTTTCAGTCCTGTTTTACTGAACCGGTATAACCTACCATTTCAGCCAAGTCTATCTCATGAGATATAAAATCTTTACCCAATGCATTGGAGGGAGATATTGGTCCCACCCATCTTATAATGAATCCTTTCTTATGTGTGCCACATAATCATAAATCATACATCATCGCATAACACATGTAACAAAAATGGGATTCTTGAAACATTATGACATCATAAAACAAATCATATAAGGTAAATGACTTCATAAAAATAATTTCCTCAGAACATAATCAAATAAATGTAATAATAGGGATAAAAACAGAACCCTATATTATCTTAGATGGAAAATAATTTTTATAAAACATTTCAACTCCATTCTTGAGGAAAATATCCTTTCTACTTAAAAAACACATTTCTTTTCTTAAAATGTCATACAATTATAAACTAAAAGAAGATGATTAAAAATAAACTTGAAAACTTATAAAGGAAGATTCTTGGAAATAATGTTTTAAAAATCCATTCTTGCCGTATAAGTTAAAAAAACATTCTTCGTACTTTTGTCGGAAAAGTCAAAAAGTACCTCGTACGAAAAACGACAAAAGATTCCTTTCATACATATTACTAAAAACTCACCGAAGGGTAAAAATTGATTTAAACAATTTTAGGTGGATGGAAATAATATTACATATTGATGAAACATGGATGTGGATGATAAAATACACCCCGGTAAATACTTACGAATAAACAATCTGGGATAAAAATGAGATTGTGATATTTTCCCTTACCTTAGGTCCGACTTGCTTTGTACGTGTCCGAAACTCCTGTATAATGATTTAAATAATGTTATTGACTTATTACAGAATCATACTCATTGTTATGATATCATATATGGTTCCTTATTAATTTATATTATCCGTTCTTTTGTAAATTCCATGTTAAAGAAGCGTTTTGGGTAAAATCGTTTTATTTATGGTAGGTGTTTTGACTTGTTGTTCTTGACATTATTATTACTTATATCATGATTTACTTACATCCGGAATATAAAACATGATTTATATATATATTCAGTATATATATAGATTGATAGATAAATGAAATGAAAAACACCGTTCATGGAGACGGTAGTCCGTACGTACGCATGAACGCCGTTTTCCTTTCCTTATTGTCTTGAATGGAAGTAAGTAGATGAAATAAATAAATATATATATATACATAAATCCAGTAGATTTATAATGTCATATATTTCATTATTATTTCTTATATATACTTTATAATCATTCTTAAATGGTTAAAATGGAGAATGAATCTCATCGCGTCGTGGAGACGGTATTCCGTACGTACGCACGAGCGATGATATCATTTCTATAATTATTGAATTGAATTGTAGTGGATTATACAATATATTAGAATCAATATGATGTTATAATAACTATGTATAGTTATTCTTTACACCATTATACCCATCCATGTAAGGTGGTGGCGGAAAATAGATTACACCACGGCGTGGAGACGGTATTTCGTACGTACGCACGCGCGGTGATTTCATTTTTCTATAGGATGGATAGAAGGTGAATTAGGGTTGTTTAATATTTATAATAACATATCAGTATGTAAGTAATACTGATGTTATTACTTTTTCATGAAACAACTAAAGAAGAATAATTTAAAGAAGAAAGAAATTGAAAAGATCGGTAATGGTTATTACCTCTTCTTCGAAACACCTCTTTGAATCTTCCACTTAGGGAACTAGGATTGGTCTTTGAAGAAGACCAGGACCTCTAGGATTATTCTAGGGAAGTGGAGAAGGGATTTTGTCAGGGGTTGGCCGAGCTTGAGTGCTCAAATTGGTGTGAGGAGGAGGGGGAGGAGGTGCCCTTTTATAAGGGAGGAGAGGGGCACCTTAGGAATATCTCAAAATATTATTTTATATTAAAGTCAAAATCGGTTTATAATGGTTCCAAAGGGTCTTAATTCGAAGCTAAAGTGGGGATGGGTCGAAATCCTATCATCCAATAGGATTTAGACAAGTTTAGGGTATTATTTTAACCTCATCAATTAGATTTAACTCTATGTTAAATAATTTAACTTTTACCGTGTCTTTTTGTTTTCTTTCACTATATGGTTAATACACTTACTATAACAAGACAAACGAACCCCAAATTGTTTATTATTAATAAATATATCCTTATCTAAGTCATTTGGCCTAACCTTAGATTTTTAGGAATAAAATAACAATTAATAATATAATATTTGATTTAAAAACTATTTTGTGTCAATTTTGACACTATTTGATATATGATTTTTGTGAAAGTCATAACAGAATTATGTTTTAGAACCAAGTTGATAAAATCAACACTAATATATCATAGTAACCTAGAAAATAAGTGGAATTCATAAAAAGTCTCAAATTACATTTATTTTGGTGTTTATAAAATCAATTATGTCAATATTTCATAAATAAGATAATTACTGCATCATAATTGTGTCATAAATAAATTAAATTATTTAATGTCTAAAAATTACAAATAAAATACCATTATGTAGGAAATATTTTTAGCTTTCTAATGAATATTTAAAATCGAATTTATCTTATGTATAACCCTATATTAAATATGTTTTAGTAAATAAAAATTGATTTTAACTCTTTTAACTCTTCTTTGAATTAAATAATAATAAATGTCCTAATCTAATCCAAGTGGGCCTAAATGGTCATATATTATTCCTAAGTTTGTTTTTGGTCGCATTAAACTTATACAATAGAATTAGGACATGTTTTAGGGTAATAGTAATATCATATTTACCCTTAGTTACCCTATTTACTATTAACCGTGGTAAAAAGTAAAAAGTTACTATTCACCAAAAAATTATTTTTATCTCATTGAACCACATTTTACTTACTGATATCAACCGTGTCTGTCGGATTTTCGAAATTCCATTCACAGAAGCGGTAAAATTAATCTTTATGCAAAATTCAGTTTTTAACCTACCACTTAGTAGTTTCACTAATCATCAAAAATTGATGTTTTTCAGAACAATGCCAAAATTTCACCCTAAGCTATATTTAATATTATGAATTCAAAAATGAAGTCTATTTTACCAAATTCATAACATAGAAGTTTCATTAATTAATTTTATAATTAAATCCCGCTGTTAAAACAAATAGCGTGTTTTTAAGAAACAATATCTATCAAAAGATTGACACTTGTTTATGTCTGGTTTAAATGTGAAAATACATCCAATGACCAACATTGTATTAAATTGTAAAAATATATTCTAAATATACTTTAAAACTACTCAAATTTATAATTTATCACTATTAATTATTTCGATTAAAAAAGATGTTTTTAATTATAATTTAGTAATTTTCACTATTCATCAGAATATGAAAGTTATCGGAAAGGTACCAAAATTTCACCTTAGGCTAAATTTGATACTCCGAATCCAAAAATGAAGTCCATTTTGAGAGCTAAAATTTATAAAATTTAAAAAGTGGTTATTACTATTCATAACTGCTAGTTTTAATAATATTTTAATAACATATCGTTGTTTCGTGAAACACAGTATTGCGTACTACACATGCTATCAAGGAAGGTTGCGATTGCGTGTAATGCAAGGCAAGTCAAGGATGCGTGTTGTGCAAGCTCCTTTTGGTGTAGTGTACAACACAAGACATTATTTAAATTAAAAAGAATATTTTTCATAAAATCTCGGGCTGTTACATTCTACCCCCCTTAAAATGAATTTCGCCCTCGAAATTCGTCGGGGTTATAAATGGTTTACTATTTGAAAGTTTCTTTAATAGAAACCCACATCGTAAAATTGAATATCAAAACCAATCTTTAAAAACAAAAGTATGAAACGTAACGGTTACCCAAATAAACTAATCACTGGGTTTCCACATAGGTGAAAATATGGATATGGAAGAGAAATCTAACCATCATGTTCTGATGGAGAGTGGTAGAGAACATGGCTATGGAAAATCCAGTAATCACAAATCCATATATTTTTTATGATATAAGGTATCATCTGATTCATCAGGTATAAGATCACTAGGACAACATTTTTGGTTTTCAAGATCGTTTCCCTAATGTTAAAGAATTAGAATAAATACTTACTTTATTTTGGTACAATCTCACTGTTGTTCGTGCCTTTAACAATTTCCGCTTTATCTCTTAAATAAATGAAGTTGAATTTGTTATTCGTGAAGTGTTAGCAGATCATGTGATAGAATGACGGGTCATTCCATCTGTCTCAAAGAAAAGGTTAGAAAAAATTATATACATAAGTTGATCTATAGTGAGATTAATCATATATGGTTCCTAAAATGGACTTTATACTTCATATATCATACTGGTTAATATAATAAAACTAGTTTCTACTAAACAGGGACTTCCTGTAGGCCAGTGGTAGGCGATAAAGGCTAGCCGCACTTCGGTTGTGGGTTCGATTCCCATAGCCTTGTCCGACGCGATGGGCTGTCGCCCGTCCTGCAGGTTGTCCTTTTTCTAAAACTATATTACTATAACATCCCATCAATAATATCGAAAAAACTTCTATCCTTAAACAATACTCACTTATGTCCAACATAATCCATTCATATCTTTAGGCTTATCCATAATACTGCAGTCCACTCTCATAACATAGTGAAAACGATTACCAGAGATTTAACACCATCGTCGATCCCCATATATCATAAGATATGTTTTGTTGGTCACATTCCAAACATTCAAAGTCCTTAATCATTTATTCTCTTGAATACCTTAGTGAAAACATGAATGTAGTTAAAAGTTAACACTTTCCACATACCAAAATCCTCAAAATTCTATATACTCAAACCAAGATATCACTTAGTCCTTATATCAATCATGAGCTCATGAATACTGTTAAACATTTCATTTTCTCGTTTTCCCTTCATTATGCGCATATCATCTTATTTCCAAAAATATCTCAATCACTTTGAATACCACATTAGACCAACACATAAATATTCCAATACTTTATGTACCACATTATTTTGGAATCCCATTACATAAACACTTAATCATTCCACCACATCGTTGTCATATTCAACATCGCCAATAGTGATCGCATGAGACTTCCCTTTGTCCCTTGCCTTCAGTGGTTGTTAATGTTGATCATCACTAACCCTTGGATTAGGGCATTTATTAGCATAATTCCCCATTTCTTTGCACTTGAAGCATTGAAGTGTTGGTGGTGCGTTCTCTGCAGTGTTTTCTTTATTAACATCATTAGAAACCCTTTTTCCATTACTTCGACACTCAGCTGCTCGATGACCTTCTTTTCCACACTTAAAACATTTTCTAGTCCCTTTAAGACAATCTCCACCATTCTTCTTTCCACACTTTGTGCATAAGGAAACATTCATCTTCTTTTCACCATTATTCTGAGATTTCTCCTTGAACTCCATCTTTCGTTTCTTGTCAAAACCATGAGATTGATATGTAACACCAACTTCCATTTCTACCTTGATAGCACAACGCACAATTTCTTCATAGCAACTGAAGTCTCTTATAGCTAATTCCCTTCGAAGAATTGGTTTTAAGCCACTGAAAAAACGATCAACATTACATTCAGGTTGGATGATAATGCCATATGCATACCTTGCAAGTCTTGTAAAATTTGCTTCGTATATACCAACAGATTCATCATCCTTCTGCTTCAGCTCAAGAAACACCTTTTCCATCTTTGTTCGAAGAATACGAGGGAAGTACTTACTGAAAAACAAGTTCTTGAACTCGTCCCATTCCATGGACTCAATTTCATCTCTTTGCCTCGTATTCTTAATAAGATTCCACCATTGATCAGCTTCACCTTCCAAATGATATACTACTAAGATGACTTTATCCTGCTCAGAACATTGAAGAACTGAAAATATCTTTTCAGTGGTACTGATCCATTGTTCTGCAACAAGTGGATCAGAAGACCCACTGAAAGAAGGTGGACGTTGCCTCATGAAGGACTCAATAGAATATTGTTCCCTTCTCTGCTCATTTGGAAGTCCAGAATGATTCATATCTTGTGTAAGTATAGCAATAAGATTTTTCACTACATCTCTCATAACATTTGTTTGTTCATGAGGACAATCATTGCATTGTCCATTGCATTGATCAACACGGTTCCTTCGGGTTCCAGCCATTGTCTAAAACCCAAAAAGAAGTGTGTGAGAGGCAAAAATCATGCTAGGGAAAACAACATAATAAAGGGGGAATACCTTCAATATCTAACATCTTAGGTTTAATTCTAAGATCGTTACCGTAGTGCTAGGACTGTATCCTATATGTATACCTATCCTTAGGGACATCCCTAGACATACCTTAGAAATATCTCTAGGGATCTCACTAACGTTTTCGTGTCCTAGTTTCCAAAGGTTGACTAAACCTTTCCTCTGATACCAACTGTAGAGACCCGAAGCTTATCGTACATGGACATTACATTACTTTTGTGGAATACTTAGTACATAACAAAAACACACACACAAGGATCGTAATAGTTTAGTGTCTTTGGAAACTCGGAACGTAATCTTCTAATCGTGGTGAAAGATCTTCAATATCTCCCATAAAGATCTTCCGTTTTTTTTACCTAAAACATTTCATTATATCCTAGGGAAAAGAAAACATAAAAGGGTGAGCTCAAATGCTCAGTAAGGGTAAACAAAAGAAAATCAATCACATCATATTCATAAGAACATAACTTTTGGATATCTTAACCTGCAAAAGAGAGCATAATTTCATAACATGGGATAAATCATAGTAGTGAAATGAAATCCCAATAAGCATAACATAAAACATGAAACATTGTGGCATACACAAATAATCATAGAGAATCATTTCTTGTTAGTCATGACTCACTGCCAAGACTATCTTAGTGGACAAAGTCCCTTTCTGAATCGAGTAACCCTCATTTCAGTCCTGTTTTATTGAACCGGTATAACCTACCATTTCAGCCATGTCTAACTCATGAGATATAAAATCTTTACCCAATGCATTGGAGGGAGATATAGGTCCCACCCATCTTATAATGAATCCTTTCTTATGTGTGCCACATAATCATAAATCATACATCCTCGCATAACACATGTAACAAAAATGGGATTCTTGAAACATCATGACATCATAAAACAAATCATATAAGGTAAATGACTTCATAAAAATAATTTCCTCAGAACATAATCAAATAAATGTAATAATAGGGATAAAAACATAACCCTATATTATATTAGATGGAAAATAATTTTGATAAAACATTTGATCTCCATTCTTGAGGAAAATATCCTTTCTACTTCAAAAACACTTTTCTTTTCTTAACATGTCATACAATTATAAACTAAAAGAAGTTGATTAAAAATAAACATGAAAACTTATACAGGAAGATTCTTTGAAATAATGTTTTAAAAATCCATTCTTGCCGTATAAGTTAAAAAAAACATTCTTCGTACTTTTTTCGGAAAAGTGAAAAAGTACCTCGTACGAAAAACGACAAAAGATTCCTTTCATACATATTACCAAAAACTCACCGAAGGGTAAAAATGGATTTAAACAATTTTAGTTGGATGGAAATAATATTACATATTGATGAAACATGGATGTGGATGATAAAATACACCCCAGTAAATACTTACAAATAAACAATCTCGGATAAAAATGAGATTGTGATATTTTCCCTTACCTTAGGTCCGACTTGCTTTGTACGTGTGCGAAACTCCTGTATAATGATTTAAATAATGTTATTGACTTATTACAGAATCATACTCATTGTTATGATATCATATATGGTTCCTTATGAATTTATATTATCCGTTCTTTTGTAAATTCCATGTTAAAGAATCGTTTTGGGTAAAATCGTTTTATTTATCGTAGGTGTTTTGACTTGTTGTTCTTGACATTATTATTACTTATATCATGATTTACATACATCCAGAATATAAAACATGATTTATATATATATTCAGTATATATATAGATAGATAGATAAATGAAATGAAAAACACCGTTCTTGGAGACGGTAGTCCGTACGTATGCATGAACGCCGTTTTCCTTTCCTTATTGTCTTGAATGGAAGTAAGTAGATGAAATAAATATATATATATATACATAAATCCAGTAGCTTGATAATGTCATATATTTCATTATTATTTCTTATATATACTTTATAATCATTCTTAAATGGTTAACATGGAGAATGAATCTCATCGCGTCGTGGAGACGGTATTCCGTACGTACGCACGAGCGATGATATCATTTCCATAATTATTGAATTGAATTGTAGTGGATTATACAATATATCAGAATAAATATGATGTTATAATAACTATGTATAGTTATTCTTTACACCATTATACCCATCCATGTAAGGTGGTGGCGGAAAATAGATTACACCACGGCGTGGAGACGGTATTCCGTACGTACGCACGCGCGGTGATTTCATTTTTCCGTAGGATGGATAGAAGGTGAATTAGGGATGTTTCATATTTATAATAACATATCATTATGTTATTAATACTGATGTTATTACTTTTTCATGAAACAACTAAAGAAGAAGAATTTGAAGAAGAAAGAAATTGAAAAGATCGGTAATGGTTATTACCTCTTCTTTGAAACGCGTCTTTGAATCTTCCACTTAGGGAACTAGGATTGGTCTTTGAAGAAGACCAGGACCTCTAGGATTATTCTAGGGAAGTGGAGAAGGGATTTTGTCAGGGTTGGCCGAGCTTCAGTGCTCAAATTGGTGTGAGGAGGAGGGGGAGGAGGGGCCCTTTTATAAGGGAGGAGAGGGGCACCTTAGGAATATCTCAAAATATTATTTTATATTAAAGTTAAAATCGGTTTATAATGGTTCCAAAGGGTCTTACATCGAAGCTAATGTGGGGATGGGTCGAAATCCTATCATCCAATAGGATTTAGACAAGTTTAGGGTATTATTTTAACCATATCAATTAGATTTAACTCTAAGTTAAATAATTTAACTTTTACTGTGTCTTTTTGTTTTCTTTCACTATATGGTTAATACACTTACTATAACAAGCCAAAAGAACCCCAAATTGTTTATTATTAATAAATATATCCTTATCTAAGTCACTTGGCCGAACCTTAGATTTTTAGGAATAAAATAACAATTAATAATATAATATTTGATTTAAAAACTATTTTGTGTCAATTTTGACACTATTTGATATATGATTTTTGTGAAAGTCATAACAGAATTATGTGTTCGAACCAAGTTGATTAAATAAACACTAATATATCATAGTAACCTAGAAAATAAGTGGAATTCATAAAAAGTCTCAAATTACATTTATTTTGGTGTTTATAACATCAATTATGTCAATATTTCATAAATAAGATAATTACTGCATCATCATTGTGTCATAAATAAATTAAATTATATAATGTCTAAAAATTACAAATAAAATACCATTATGTATGAAACCTTTTTAGCTTTCTAATGAATATTTACAATCTAATTTATCTTATGTATAACCCTATATTAAAAATGTTTTAATAAATAAACTTTGATTTTAACTCTTTTAACTCTTCTTTGAATTAAATAATAATAAATGTCCTAATCTAATCCAAGTGGGCCTAAATGGTCATATATTATTCCTAAGATTGTTTTTGCATGAATTATACTTATCCAATAGAATTAGGACATGTGTTAGGGTAATAGTAATATCATATTTACACTTAGTTACCCTATTTACTATTAACCGCGGTAAAAAGTAAAAAGTTACTATTCACCAAAAAATTATTTTTATCTCATTGAACCACATTTTAATTACTGATATCAACCGTGTCTGTCGGATTTTCGAAATTTCATTCACAGAAGCGGTAAAATTAATCTTTATGCAAAATTCAGTTTTTAACCTACCACTTAGTAGTTTCACTATTCATCAAAAATTGATGTTTTTCAGAACAATGCCAAAATTTCATCCTAAGCTATATTTAATATTATGAATTCAAAAATGAAGTCTATTTTACCAAATTCATAACATAGAAGTTGCATTAATTAATTTTATAATTAAATCCCGCTGTTAAAACAAATAGCATGTTTTTAAGAAACAATATCTATCAAAAGATTGACACTTGTTTATGTTTGGTTTAAATGTGAAATTACATCCAATGACCAACATTGTATTAAATTGTAAAAATATATTCTAAATATACTTTAAAACTACTCAAATTAATAATTTATCACTATTAATTATTTCGATTAAAAAATTTGTTTTTAATTATAATTTAGTAATTTTCACTATTCATCAGAATATGAAAGTTATCCGAAATGTACCAAAATTTCACCTTAGGCTAAATTCGTTACTCCGAATCCAAAAATGAAGTCCATTTTGAGAGCTAAAATTTCTAAAATTTAAAAAGTGGTTATTACTATTCATAACGGCTAGTTTTAATAATATTTTAATAGCATATCGTTGTTTCGTGAAACTCAGTATTGCGTACTACACACGCTATCAAGGAAGGTTGCGATTGCGTGTAATGTAAGTCAAGTCAAGGATGCATGTTGTGAAAGCTCCTTTTGGTGTAGCGTAAAACCCAAGACATTATTTAAATTAAAAAGAATATTTTTCATAAAATCTCGGGCTGTTACATGATAGATGTGTGGTTGTTTCATTTTGTGAAAGTATGATGTTTTTCTTTATTTTAGTGTGGTTGTGCTGAGTGTCCTTGTGGTAATTTTCCATTGCATGATTGTCTAGTAGTATTGTTTATTGTGTAGTGAGAATCTTGATGGGTATCTAGGGGTGTTGTTTTTCAGACCCCTATACTTCTACGCAATGTTTTGGATTCCCTAGGATGAAAATCATTTTAGAGTTATAAAATGCAAGGGTATGTTCCTTCTACGCGAATTAATTTTCTAGTTATTTATTTTTGAGGTGTTTGGATTAATAACTATGAGGTTTCATGGGAGTCAAGGGTGCAACAATGTTTCGGCAGGGCATACATGACATCTAAGTATATTACATGACATGATTCATGGTTTTGATGATTTTTCTGGCTAATTCACGATATGTAATATTTCATTGTTTGAAATATAAAATTAATCTAATGGTGATGGGGTTTTCATTAGAAACCCAACACGAGTAATTACATGACTTGAAAGGGGATTACACATCGTCTATCCCCACATTACTGTAATGTTGGATGATTTTTTCTGCCAATTTGGTTGTCAGATATTATGGCTAAAGTAAATGTCCCTCAACCCTTGGTGACCAGGTGACCCCTCTTTATCATTTTAAGGATTCCTAATCCATGTATTGATTCCTATGTTCTCTCCTTCGATCTATAGAAAAATTTCTTCAATCCAAGATTTTTTCTACCTCTGTTTTTGCAATTTTCACCGAATTGATCTATCTTTTCATCCTTTTATTCTCACCATGTGATATTGGATGACATCTCATGGTTCTAATGGGGTTTATGTTTTTTTTGGTATGATGGTACTTTAAAATCCTTAGATGGATTCCAATATTGTGGGAGATGTGATCAGAGATCCGTTATGTGATTTTTTCTCATGCGAAAAACCTTGAATCACTTTTGAGGTATGGTTTCCTTTGTCTCGCCTATTTTTTCATCCTGTGATGTGGGGATGCTAATATTTTCCTTACGAAGATAGTTTAATAATGATTATAAAATACAATTGAACTGATTTAGGTACAATATATTGGTGTTTTGAAAAGTTATGCATGATCTTTCATTGTTATTGGTTTCTGGTTGAGAATGTGATTTGTGTGGGCTAACTACCTATTTCAAAGCATTATCGTGTGGTTCCTTTATGTAATAACTAAATGATTTATGTAATGCATGTTGTTGGTTTTTAGTTTTACACTTATATATGGAAATTGGTGTTTAATGTATATTTGGATAATGAATGCATACCTCAGGATCATACTTTTTAGGTTATAACCCCTCAATTAACAAGTGAAATTAAAT
Source organism: Viscum album (assembly GCA_963277665.1). Lineage (NCBI taxonomy): Eukaryota > Viridiplantae > Streptophyta > Magnoliopsida > Santalales > Viscaceae > Viscum > Viscum album. The sequence goes on from OY728155.1 coordinate 735,830,630, forward strand.
ATGGGATGCATTGTTAAATATAGAAATGTGTGTCTCCTTGGAACATGGGGATATTTGATTTGTGTGTTTTTTCTATTTTGTATTTTATTATCAGTGTGAGCACGGTTTTGTGACGTGAGATGGAATGGGTGGTGTAATGGAATCTCTTGTTGAGAGACTTATTGATTTTCGGATGGTTGAGAAGTATTACACAGTAGGACTGTGAGCTGGTTGTTCAAAAATTTATTACAAGATGGAGTTGTGAGTTTGGGGTTGGTTCTTTTGATACGTTATATGATCATTATGAGTTTGATGAATTATAGTAGTTATGATATGGGAAATTCCACTAGATTTTCTCCATGAGTACAATGAAGAAATATTTAACCCATATATGATGAACATGGTACGATGTGTATTTAATGTCGATCCACCTTAATTTATATAGCGCTTTACCTTATAAAATAAATATTTTTTTCTTATTTTGTGTTGTGCTTAGTGGATTCCTATGTAGTGATAGATTAAATAATAATTTATTAACAAATTTTAGAATGGATTGGGTTGGGTTGGTCAACCGAATGGAAATTAGTAAATGAAATTAGTTTACAAAATCAAAATGGTTAAATAAATTGGTCGGAATGTGAAATAGGTTTTATGAATTATTATGTGTTGTCGTTCATGTAGAGGTAGATGAAAAGTTGAATGTATTGGGATTTTTTTTAAAAACCCCATAGGTTGGGCATGACTGTTTTATATCATATATGTATACACTTATATTTTCCTTTTGATTTCTATATTCACACCCACAAAAGTTGAGGACTCTGTGCTGAACACCCCTATCATCATGAAGGAGGGTGTCTTTCCCAAACAGCCTAGTGGAAGTATGGCTGGTTGGCAACCCACTCTTCCGAACCCCCTCTTCCAGGATTTTATAGCCCAATATTATTCATGCAGGTTGTGGTGATGTGTGTGGTTGAGGTGTGTATGGTCGATTTGTTCTTTCCTATGTGTCATTGGGATGACATGTGTTGTCATTTGTGGCACATGAGTTTTTGGGTGGGATGTGATTTGGTTTGTGGGCAAGGTGTTTTTTGGGGGATTGTGATCTGATTTATGGATTATATATTTGTGTGTTGAATGCAATGTGGCTTCTGGCCTAGGTGTGCGTACGAGGGTGCTGACATGGTATGTTCTGAAAATGTGGGAGCACCAAAACATCTTATGTTAGGGTGAGAGAGATGTTATTTAGTATAAATGTGGTGCGAGGTTCCCCAACATATATGTTTATTGCTTATATGACATTACATTACCTATTTTATCTAAATAGAATGAATTTGTGGGTTTAGGATGGGTATCATACCTCTTAGGAGTTTTTTGGTTATGTTGTTTCCTCACGATAAAATTAGTATGATTGCCTTTCATTTCCATGATAGAATTTTTGTTCTTAATAAGTATAACTATTTTCTCACCATACATATATAAAATTGATTTCAGTTTTCTAGGAGGATTAGTTAGACTATTCTTGGCATTACTAGCTCGATCTTTAAGATAGTTGATAAGTCACTACTTTTTCATTATTGTGGGTATTTAACTTTGGAGTTTTATTTTATTTGTACTAGTTCTATTTTAATCATTCTGGTGGGATGGGTATGGTTTATTTATATTATGTCATGGAGTTTAATTGTGTATGATCCATCATATCTCATGATCATGTTTCATTATAAATAATTTCTGCCTACCATATTGTGATATTTGTAAACCCTTGGTGCTAGTCACCATCCTAGGGTCGAATGGAGGCGGGTCCTATGGGTCATTATCTCTCTTTCTTCATTGAAAGCCTCAGAGGGGAATATATGGATGGATGAGGTCATGACATAAATGATTCCAATTAAATTCCATTGATGACCATTATATGAGAATATCATTATTATCCGCATACATTAGAAATATATGCCCAATAATCTAAGGATCATAATTTATAGTATAAGGGTTGGAATAATATTAGAAAATAATCTAATGAGTTTAGAAACAAGATATATTGAGTAATAACATAGACATGAGAATAAGTATAAAACTATGGAAAAACATTCATATATATCACAAACATTAATACAGGGAAACAATACCCTCATGAGGCACACACATCCCCTCATTCTTTGATGTCAACTTAATTGTTCTTGGGTATACATCACATCCATGAGTTCTACAAATGTACCCTAGCTTCATAATAAATGTATATATTTATTAAATACATACATTATAAGATTTAATCATTTAAAAAATAAATTGGGGTAAAATATAGAAACCCACATGTCATTATCCCTATATATGAGGCTAACATGGGAAAAAATCATTTATCCCATCATTATACACATTTAGAAATAAAATGGGTTTCATCAAACCTTCAAATGAAAAACAATCACATTTTTTAATATAAAGAACCCATCAAATCTTTTTTTGTATCATATCATTCTCAAAATGAATTATATAAATAAATCATTAATAATCATATAAAGGTAATCCTGTGAAAATTGAATTATTATCCAATGATAATAGGAATCATTTCTGGTAAATTCAATTTAGTTAAGATATTTTTTTTTGATATTTATACTGTATACATAAGGTAAATATTGTTAAGGTAAACATTTCCAAAATAAAATGATGAATGGTAACTTGGTGAACACAATTATATTAATGGAATAAAAAAAAGGTATTCATAATGGAAAGAAAGTTATTGAAAATTTTACATTCTATATACAAGATGATTTAGCTATAAAATGAAATTTAAATACTATTTCTCATTTAAGGTTTAAAAAAACAAATTTAACATTATGGATAAAAATTTATGTTACATGTCACATTCGAAATTTTTTTTTTTCTGAGAAGGTTATTTTATAATTTTTTTTGTAAATTTTTAATTTAAAAATATTAAAAACATATGGTTCAATGAGAATAATAAATAAAGGTTTTGAAAATGTGAAGTGAAAATATGAGATCATTTACTTTTGAAAAATTTATTTCAATAACTAGTCCTTGAAAAGAAAAAATGGTTTAAAAACATTTCATTGCAATATATGAAATTTGTTTTGAAAGATTTGAAAACCTTTTAATTGTTTTAAAATATCAATTTTGATAACCCACATCATAAAAAGTGTATCAAAAAATACTTTTTTAAATGACGATAGGAAATATATAGATGTAAAATTAGATAAAATATAATTTGGTTTTCAATTATGAATGATAACATTTGTTAAAAGGAAAAAAAATTTCAAAGGGGAAACCTTTATTATAGATGATTGGAATTATAATTGAAAAATATATGATATTTAGTCAAAAATATTTATTTGAGATAAAAATTTAAATTAAAATGTAATTTTCTCCCAAGGTCGAAGAGGAAGTAGAATCAAATAATATATTAAGGTTTAAGAATATAACATTTCATGAAAAAAGATCATTAAAACAAATTGTAACCCAACAAAGAAAGTTAACATAACAAACAAAATTTCAATGTTTGTATATTTTTAATCACAAGATATTTAATGATATAAACCTATATGGAATGTAAAACCCTTGGAATTTAATAAATATGTCAATGTACATTAATTGGGTTGTAGATACACCATTCTAAGTATATCATATTTTATAATAAGATAAATGTATCAAGGGGTGAAAAATTGAGACAATAATTTGGGACCACAATTCATGATATCCACAAAATAAAATAATTATCCCTTAAAATAATATTTATTGTAATAATAAATTTCAAATTAATTTCCATATAATTATATTTACATTAATTAATTTAATTTATAATTAATCTCTTTGGGAATATAAGTTTTTAATTATATATTTTTGATATCGGGTTTCTGTAATCATGATCATTTTAAATAATCTTCATAATATCATTGATGTTCTTCATTCATCATCCGAAGTTCATAATTCTTAGATGATATATTGTACTATATTTATTTTTTAATAATTTTTTGTATTATTTTAATTTCATTCTATTTCATAACTGGTTATCATCTATAAATATGAAATCGTCACAGATTAAGATACATTGATTTTTAATGATTGAAATTTGGTATCCTAATTAATTAAATTATTAATAATTATACCATTCATGAACCAAAATTAAATCACTATATTATATTTCATTAAGGTATTATTTTTATTTTCATTCTTATATTCATAAATTACATTATTTTGTACCATAGTTCGCGTTAGTGGTTAGAGATAACAATAGAAAAACATATCATAATTAATGGATTACTATGAGTAGTAAATTCATTTCTATAAGAATAATATCATTATTAAATTGTATTAATGATATTATTTAGTTATATTAATGGTTGGTAATTATATTTCAATAGATTTTAAAATATAAAAATAATACTGTTTGAAAAATGAGATGTGATACTTGGTGGGGGTCATAGTCCACACAATACATAGGTAACATTTTAATTTCCCAAAGAATGATAGAAAATAAGGTGGAATTTAAATTTTTTCATTATAATCATAAATATATTATATAATAAAACATTTAACTCCAATCTACTCCTTCAAATTGGTAATGGATTCATTGGTGAAAAATGGAAGTTGCTACATCATGTCGGTGGTTTTACACACAATGTATAATTATTTGTTTAATGTTTCCTAATAGAAAATAATAATTGTTGTTCATAATTATTCCCATATAATAATTAAAATTATGTTTAGAATGATACTATTTTCAATAAATATTAATGAGAAAATTATATATTCGGATGAATAAATGAAATGAAAAGAAGCACATAAACAATTAACCATATTGAGGACATGTACTTTCCCTTAAAATACTCCTTGTAAACGAAGGGATTATGTTGATATTTTGTGATATGAGTATCAAAGAATATGGATATGATTCTCTTGGAAGGATAATTATAGTGTTTTGAGAGGAAACCTAATTCATTTAGTTTTCTTGAATGTCTACTTAAATGCCCTATTTAAAAGTTGTGGTAATGGAATTTCCAAAAAAATAATTACTTTTATACATTTTGATAACATCAAAAGAATGTCTAAAAAACATTATATTTTATAATAATGGATTATGGAGGATATGAGATTTGATATCTTAAAATAATTAATTTCAATAAATTTTTGAAACACAGTTTTATGTAATTTACTCGTATAATTTAAACATTTCCTATTTTTTCCTTTATTGGGGGTAAAAAGGGTTTTCCCAAGTGATTAGCTATTAATAAATTATAATTAAATGACCTTAATTATCAAAATTTTACCTACATATTATAAACAATATATGATTTTTGAGGTATAATTTTTATATATAAGAAAATTCAATATTCTTCTTATCACATATAACACATGAAATCTTGTTTGTTGAAAAAAATTTCATTTTAGGCTTTAAATATATTTTGGTGTAAAATTTCTAAATGTCATTGACATTAATAAAATATTTTGTTCAATTATAAAAAAATAAGCATGATTTTTTCTTCAACGAAAGAATAATATAAATATTACCAAAGTAATATTCTACTCAAAGAAAAGGAGGAAATAATTTTTATTGGAAAATTTCATTTAGATGAAGAAAATTTTACTAATATATTTTATAATAATAAAATATTATTTAAAAATTATATAATTTTACTCTTTAAATATATATTTGGTTAAAAAAATGATGTTATAAACGTATGTGTTTTTATAAAATGTTATAGAACATATAATATGGGTGAAAACTATATTTTTCAATAATATCATAAAAATTAGCAATTTAAAAAAATTATACAAAAATAATTTTGCATATTAAAAATTAAAACAATTTATTAGATTTATGTATTCAAACAATTTAAATTTTTTAATAATATTTTATTTAGAAATATATGAAAAACAATTTTGTAGAAAAATAGATAATCTTTTTCATTTGATGTCAAAATGAAAATTATGAGAAATACTTATGAAAAAATAATTATTAAATTTTAAATCACGGAATTTTATTACACTGAATTATAGATACATAAAACATCGATATATCGGTATAATATCATTTCATAATGTAATATCTATTTATAATCTTGGGTGGTTATACCACAACAATGATTCTTGTGTAAATTTATATGTTATTGAATTTATCTCACATGTGATTTAAATCATACAATAATTCTTCCAAATCATCATGGTATTGGCCTCAAGAAACCCCTAGATATTTTAATTTATTTCTAATCACATAAAAGAGTATTTATAGTAAATAAATCCACTACTCAATACCAATTATTTTCTTTTTCCTTATAGATTTCGTAATATGGTTACTTCCTAATATACACAAAAATTAAAATAATATATTATAAAAAAAATATTTTATATTAATTTATCAAGGTGTCTCTTTCATTATTATATTCATGTTAGTAATCCATAACATAATAATTATTTAAATAGAATACATATGGAATTTGTTTCATAATATTCTCTTCCATAAATAAATTGAAACATCGCTATTTTGATCACCACTTATTATGGAGTATAGTTGATGGTATTATAAAATATTTTTATTTGGGATATAAATTATAATATTACATCAAAAATACTCTCTTTAGTTGAATCATTCTACTAATCCTTTTTTAAATAACAATAATCTATCAAAAAATCATATACCCAATTTTGTATATACCGTAGTCATATATTCTCTATAATAAAACATTTATGAATGAGTTATAATTACCACAATATTATACCATAGTTATATAATATACATTCTCAAAAAATAAATCTATATTTCACCCTAAAATTTATTATTCAATACTTTCCAAATGAGAAAACTAGTAAATATATATATATATACCAAAAAATTATATGAAATTTAAAAAAAATATGAATACCCTTTAATTTTAATGAATAATAAATTAAAAGGTTAATAAAAATATATAATCACTATATAAAAATAAATCAACCCTCTATTTACACACCCTGACTTGTAAATTAACCATTTTACTTATCTATTACTCCTCCATGTCTTCTTCTAATTTAAACAAATAATGTAACCTTGATATAAAACCACTTTTCAAGGATATTGATAACATTAATAGTCTATTTCAAAACCAATAAATAAGAAATAATAATGGGTAATACATTATTATATCACATATCCCTCATAAATTATTTAATTTAAAAAATATCGTCTATAAATATGATTCATTAAGGAAAATATCTATTATTATAATGAAATAATATATATTATGACTCCAACATCAATAACATATGTAATATTTTGAAATTCAACATTTAATCAAATATTGGTATACTAATATTCTCATCCATGTATGTATGTTCCCTTATTTGGTTCAAAATCAAAGTTATTTCAAGATACGTACCATTTTTTTCACTTATGTGATCATGTTTCATCGAAACACGAAATTCCAAAATGGTTATCAATAAATTCTTAAAATATGATCATATGAATATCAAAACTCAATCCTAATATATATCATCTAATGAATCCTTTTTTAATATACATTTATAAATTTTAGGTTAATGTATTTTTTTTAAAATAGTATATATTTTACTTTATAATCTCAGCTACCAATGTAAATAGGAAATAAATCCTTCCCAACATTTCATAAATATAATGTGATTGACCAAATCATGTCACATACGGGTGTCTGGCCATGATTGTTGAAATTGGAATATACATCCTACACCAGAGTGATTATTAAGTCAAATATAAACATTTTTTAGCTTGATAACCCATTAGTGCACCTGTCCCACCCCCACATCCTCATTCTCGTGTCCATAATGTGAATTAATAACCTGAATAACCATAAAATATCAACCTTAATAATACATTGGTACATAATCCTACATTTATACATATACCTAAGGATTCAAATATGCTTCCATTATCTTATAACATATAATAATACCTCAAACAACATACATATATATCTAAGACATTGAAATTATTATTAGACATAGAATATAAACAATTGAAGAAATTTCAAATTCCCATAATGCCATCAACTAATATGATCATAATATTTAATGTTATCTTAACCCTGATTTGATACCGATTGAGTTTCCCCAAACCCACATTCCATGATATGGTGTAAAATATCATTCTTTTATACACAATATTTAGTATATACTATGATTTCACATTAACGTGGTCATAATTTGTATATAATTACAAAATAAATATTATTTTACTTATATTCTCAGTACCATTTTGGTTTAGTGTTTTTTATAATAATTAAACTTATTAACTAATAAAACCAATGTCCATTATATTAAATGAACATTTTTCCCATTATATATATAAAAAATAAATCCATAACATTTCTTCAACAGCTCCCTATTTTTTCATATAAAAATCTATTCTTTAAATTTCATACTTTTACATTCTTCATAATAGAGGGAAATGGTTACATAAGAATACGATGCACTCAAATTCTCTGAAAGGGTACATAATTGATAAAACTAAACCATCAAAATTGTAAATAAAATGATTATATTTGAATCATAATGATACATAACAATATTACAACCACGAAATGGATCATAAATCATCAAATAATATAAAACAAAATACACTAATTGAATGTGTTAAAAACATGAGTCAATAAACACGATCCATTGGATAATTATAATATCAAGGGAAAATGAATATAAATGTGAAACATGGTTCAAAATATGCTATAAAAATTAGTATAGGGAATCATTACATTCAAGAGTCAGACATTTTCACCCATTCTTGCAAGACATAAAAATTATACCAATTTATACATCAAATTAATGAGTAAAAAATATCCAACCATAGTTTAGAACATCTTAATTGTTCATAGTATAATTATCATATTATATTTAATATTATAACCAATGTATTTGTTGGAAAAAATTGGCACCCACCTGGTATCATCCCTACTTATTAGTGACACCTAAAAATACTTCACTTATCACATAATCATGAACCCATTTTAAAAAATTTATTTATGTTTAATAAAAAAAGTAATTTAAATTACATAGAATAATGAACCAATGGAATGAAAATTGCCTTTATATATTTTTCAAGTAGAATAAAATTATGAAAATATTAAGGATAATAATATAATAAATACATGGAATGAAAATAGGTATATAAATATATTTGGTGACATTTTTGGTAAATACAATTCAATCGGGTTAATAAATCTTATAGTAATGACACCAAAAAAATAATGGATATTTGATTTAGTAAAAAATTTACCCAATCAATATTTCAATGAAATATAGCTGAAAAGAATGTTAATTAAAAATATGAAAGTCTTGAATGGATGGAATTGGGTGGAAATTTAGTATTATAAATAGTGGATTATTTGGTATGAGACTGAAATTTATTTATAAGATCCCATTTTATTGTTCAAATATAAATATTACACTATTTTAAGAAGTGTATTTTAAGTTCACATTCGATGTATTTATTTTTAAAAGATGATATGAAATATTTTTACATTAACATTTTAAAATATTTATAAATCATATAGAATCAAAAAGAAGAAGAAATGGTTTAAAAAATGTGATGTGAAATCATATAATCATTTAAATTTTAGAAATATTCTACAAAAAATATATAGTTAAAAAAATTAATGGTTTGAAAAAGATATGTGAGATGGAATAGAAAAAATTTCATTTGAAACTATGGGAACACTACGGGAAAAATGGTTTATTGCGACGGGATATTTGCTACGAGACATATTCCCGTCGCAACAGGTCGAACGATAGGGATATTTGCGATGGGGACCATGTCCCCGTCGCAATAGGTTTGGCGCGGATTTTGCGCCAAAACGCGAGTAAACTATTTGCGACAGGTGGCTACTCCCCGTCGCAAATACCTTGTTGTGGTGAATGCTATTTGCGACGGGTAACGCAGCCCGTCGCAAATAGTATTTACTGCATCACGTTATTTGCGACGGGAAAATCCACTTCTCGCTAACGTTATGTCGGTAGGTAAGTATTTGTGACGGTTCCCGTCACAAAATCCTTTTTAAACGCTAACCGTAATTAATGCGGGTGGCGGGAATTTGAAACGGGTACCCGTCACAGATACTGATATTTATGACGGGTACCCGTTGCAAATACTGATATTTGCGACGGGTACCCATCGCAAATATTATTACCGCATTAGGTTATTTGCCACGGGAAACTCCGCCTGTCGCTAACGTTATGTCGGTAGGTAAGTATTTGTGACAGTTCCCGTCGTAAAATCCTTTTTAACCGCCGACCATAATTAATGCGGGCGGTAGGCATTTGCGATGGGACCCGTCGCAAATAGCGGTGTCTGCGACTGGTAGCCCGTCGCATATACGCCATCCTATATATACCACCATCCATTTGAATTTTGAAAACCATCAAATCTTCTTCCTCTCCTCTCTTCTTCTTGAAGCTTTAGTTTTAAGCAAAAAAAATATTCGATTCTATTTGCGAGACCGTCAGAAGGCAATCAAAGGGGTCCATAGCTTCTAGATTTCAAAGGTATTTAAGTTGTATTTAATTTTATAATTATTTAGTTTTTCATATTAATTTTTTATTGTTATTCTAATTAAATTAGATTTAAATTAATTTATTATTTATATTTATTTTTATTAATAAAATGATATTGCTATAAATAATTATAAATAATTAGAGATAATTAATTCGGTATAATTAGTATATTTTTTGGTTTATCAATCAAATAAATCTTTGTCTGGATACGAACAAGTTGAGGCGGCTCTTGCACAGATGTACATAGGAGTGAAAGTTCTAACAAGGAGTTTCGGGCTTGACCCGGGGTATCCTGGTACACGACAACGGGCATTACTGCACTCTTGGTTTGACACTCCCAGGGGATATTTATTTGGTAATAATTAGATTTAATTAGAATTTTACAAATAATTAAAATAGGTTTATTCAAAAAATTAGCAAATAATTAAAATAAATAGCAATTTAATTCAAATAATTAAAATAATTAGAAAAAAATTAAAATAAGTACAAAATAATTAAAATAATTATCAAATATTTAAAATAATTTTCAATTAAAATATATAGCGATTTAATTAGATTTATTCAAATAATTATCAAATAATTAAAATAAATAGCGATTTAATTCAAATAAATAATTAAAATAAATAGCAAATAATTAAAATAATTATCAAATAATTAAAATAATTATCAAATAAAATAAATAACGATTTAATTCAAATGATTAGGAATTAAAATAATTAAAAAGTGATTAAAATAATTAGGAAATAATTAAAATAAATAGAAATTTATTTTAAATAATTAATTAAAATAATTAGACAATAATTAAAATAATTAATTAAAATATTTATCATATAATTAAAATAATTATCAAATAAAATAAATAGGGATTTAATTCAAATAATTAGGAATTAAATAAAATAGTGATTTAAATCATATGATGAAAATAATTAGCAAGTGATTAAAATAATTAGCAAGTGATTAAAATAATTAGAAAATAATTAAAATAAATAGCGATTTAATTCAAATATTTAATTAAAATAATCAGCAAATAATTAAAATAATTAATTAAAATAATTATAAAATAATTAAAATAATTATGAAATAAAATAAATAGCGATTTAAATATAATAATTAGGAAATAAAATAAATAGTGATTTAATTCAAATGATTAAAATAATTAGTAAGTGATTAAAATAATTAGCAAGTGATTAAAATAATTAGCAAATGATTAAAATAATTATAAAGTGATTAAAATAAACCGCAAGTGATTAAAATAAATAGCAAGTGATTAAAATAATTAGCAATCAAGTGATTAAAATAATTAGCAAGCATGTGATTAAAATAATTAGTAAGTGATTAAAATAATTAGCAAGCGATTGAAATAATTATCAAGCAATTAAATAATTGATCAGCAATTAAAATAATTAGCAAGGGATTAAAATAATTTTCAAGTGATTAAAATAATTAGCAGCAAACGTGATTGACCACTCGTTCAATGAAAAAACAAACGTGATTGACCACTCATCCACCTCAATTATCTTTTCATCTATGTGTTGACGCTTGACAGGAAACTTCTGTCTCCACAGGTAATATTTGCATTCACTGTCAAAATCAACCTGCCAGTGAATATGAATATTACATGTGGATATATAAGTTTTTTATCAATCATCAACACATAGATGAAAAGATAATTGAGGTGGATGAGTGGTCAATCACGTTTGATTTTCCATTGAACGAGTGGTTAATCACCTGGTCTCTGTATATCTTCCCATTACTAATTAGTAACATAATTAGTATATAATTATTATATAATTAGTAACATATGTTATTATTATATGATTAATATTTATGAAAAAAATAATATTAATATTTAGGTAATGTTTAATAAAAATTTTGCGTCAGTCGTGTCCAATGTAAACTCTATAATTGTCTTTTCTTGGTTAATCACCTCGTAAGTAGCGTTGCAATAAGATGATCCAAGTCATGTCTTTCTCATCTATAAGAATCATATCACACGACCCTTTACATACCATTGTTCCATGAAAATTTAAGGGTTTAAATTTTTAAAGAAAATGATTTATGTAAACGGTAATGCGAGATGATTCTTAGAGACGTGAACGATATGACTTGGGTCATCTTATTGCAACGCTACTTACAAGGTGATCGACCAAGCAAAGACAATTATAGACTTTACATTGTACATGGCTTACACAAACATTTATTGATCATGAACTAAATATTAACGACCCATTAAGATATAAACATGTTAAGAATAGATCAAATCATGTTTCGAATAATTTTCAGTAATTACAGATAATTACCAATAATTAGCAGTAATTAACAGTAATTTCACTGAAAATTGTGTCTCTCATAAGTAGTGGTAATTATCAAGAAATAGTTATAATATCTTATCTTTTTGGGGATTTTTCTAAGTTAACATTTTACCCAGCTGACACAAACTTTTTATTGAGAATGAACTAAATATTAAAGACCCTTTACGATTTGAACATGTTAAGAATAGATCAAATCATGTTGTAAATAATTATCAGTAATTACCAATAATTAGTAATAATTACCGATAATTACCAATAATTAGTAATAATTACCGATAATTACCAATAATTAGAAGAAATTTTACTTAAAATTGTGTTGCTTGTAAATAGTGGTAATTATTAAGAAGTAGTTCTAATACCTTCTCTTTGGGAATTTTTCTAATATCAACTTATTCAAAACCAGTATTGTTTTAATGTTTTGTAGAAAAATATGGAACAATGAAGTTGGAAAAATTCATTATTAAAAGACCACGTATGGATAAATCAACGTAGAAATCCAAATGGTTCTGGTTTAAATCCTGTATATATTGAGGGTGTAGAGACAATCTTATCATTTGTATCATCAAATCCAGAATTTTTTTCAAAAGGCACAATAAAATGTCCTTGAAAAAAATGTGCCCTGGGAACGTTTGACACATTTAATAAAGTTGGGGGACATATCTTGAGTTTTGGTTTTCAACCGGATTATATTTTTTTGGTATCATCACTGTGAACGAAGTTCGAGAGAAGGTGATACTAAATTGATTCCTTATCCATCGCGGTATCAAAATTTAGTACATGATGTTGCAGGTCCATCTGTTCAACATAAAAAAAATCAGGATGATATTGATTCAATTTCTGAGTTGGCACCATCTGAATTTTATGAGTTCCTGAGGTCTGCTAAGGATTCATTATATCCTGGTTGCAGGATAAGAAAGTTAGAAGCAGTTACAAAATTCATGGATATCAAATCAGATAATGGAATGTCAAACAACTATTTTGATCATATATTTTCTTTTATTAAAACACGGTTACACGAAGGAAATGTTTTTCCTGCAAATTACTATGAAAGTAAGAGGATGGTTCGGAATTTGGAACATAGTTGTCATAAGATTCATGCATGTTCAAATGATTTCATTTTATATTCTAGTGAAAAATGATTCATTGGATAGTTTTGCCACATGTGGACATCCGAGTCATGGTATCCGATCGATGATACGTTGCATGACGCCATCCACGAGGAATGAGAGGTGGTGATGCGTCAGCGATTACATCAGTTTTTACACAATTTAAGAAAATGACCCTGAAAAAAACTGGAGTGACCGTGTTTGATGAGTCCTGTAGATCCCAATGACCAGAGTAAATTTCATCCCACAAATGGGATGGATTATGTTCACACTAGTTGAGTGGTGGATTTCAGAAGAGATCATCATTGGGGAGGCAGAATCGGGGGAGACAGGAGGTGACTCATCGAGCTGGGAGTCGTACATTTAGTACGCATAGACAACATCTGGTATGTACATTTTTTAAAAATATTTTATATAAATTTAAATATTAATAGTTTATTTTATATTCTTATAGGCTGTCAAGAAGCCCGATATTACGGAGTTTGGTGTATAGAGAAAGATGTATAATGATCGAGTTACTGGGGAGATTAGAGGTGATCTCCAGCATCATATTTTGGTCTGTATTATTTGTTTTTCAGTTTGAAAATTAAATGCATATAATATATTCACAATTTGAATTTCAAATTGAAACTGAAGGAGTCATATGAGGCCATGAAGTCACAGACCAAGGCTGAGGGTCAGTCCAAGACATCTGATCAGACTAGTGGCCATCATTTTGATGAGGCCTCATGCATGTTGGCTACCCAGTATGGCTTCGAGAAGGGCCGAGTAGTTGGTATCAGCTCTCAGTTGACTCCTGTGGCTTAGTATGGAAGTGCTGCGAAGTCGGCGTCCAGCTCGATAGGAGCTCGTGCATTATCTTCCACATCATAGTATGAGTATCAGTTGCGATCACAAACTGATCTGATAGAGAGTCTCCGTGAGGAGCAGGAGGAGATGCGTCAGAAGTAGCAATAACATAAGGAGGAGCACTGATGACAGCAGTAGGAGCACGAGGAGCATATGAGCCAGTGGCAGCAGCAGCATCAAGAGAAGATGGAGTATATGTGTCTCCTGACTTATGCATTAGGGATATAGTTTCCTCCACCAGCTCCTCCAGATCCTCCAGCCCCCCATCTTTCGGACCAGTGACTAGCTCCCCCCCTCCTTTGGACCAGTGACCAGCTTCCCCCCTCCTTTGGACCAGTGATTTATTTTGATGTTATAATGTTTTTTGAATTCATAATATGAAGTATTTTCTATTTATAGTTTCTGTATTTTTTATATTGGTTTCAATGTTTGATTACTTAATTCATATTTACTTTTAATACTTTATTATTTATTATTAGTATTATTATTTTAATGTTTGTTTATTTTCTTAATAGAAATATTACTCTTACTATTTTATAATTTTATTATATTTTTTTGTTGCACATATTGATAAAAAATAATGATTTATTATTTAACAAAATTATGAATTATTATTAGTTTTATTTTTTAATGTTTTTTATATATATTTTTTGCAAATATTGATAATTTTCATATTTTAATTATTTTAATAATATTAATAATAGATTTTCATAATTATTAATATTAATAATAACATTATTATATTATATAATATTATATTTTTTATATTATAGTATAAATATGATTGTTAATATTTTTTAATATTATTCATATTTTATTATATTAATAATTTTAAATATATTTAAAATTAAAATTAATTATAATGTTTTAAATATTGGAATTATTTTTAATTTTAATATTTGATTGAATTATAATTTTATTATTATTTTTAAAATATTATTATTTTTATTATATTATTATCTCATTTTTTTATACTTATTTACTACGAGAATAAGGACACGTCTCAAAAGGTATTTGTGTCGGGCCCGCCAGAAATAGTTATTTCAAAATAACTATTTGCGGCGGGAAAAGAGGCACGTTGCAAAAGATATTTGCGATGGGCCGTCGCAAATAGGGTTTTTCGAAAAGGTACTTGTGGCGGGAATAGGAGCCCATAGCAAAAGGTATTTCCGACGGGCCCGTCCACAATAGTTATTTCAAAATAAATATTTTCGGTGGGCAAAGATACCCGTCGTAAAATTTCTTTGCGACGGGCCCATCACAAATAGGTTTTTTAAAAATAAACCGAAATTATTCGCGATGGTAATCTTTCCCGTCACTATTAATATTATTAGCAACGACACCATCACAAATATATTTAATTTCGACGCCGTTTTCCATGAAGGGTTATTTATGACAGGATCCCATTGCAAATAACCCCTCGCAAATACTCCGATTTCTTGTAGTGGAATCCTTTTTAATGTTTTAAAATATCATTGTTGAAAATATACATTGTATAAATAGTATTTGTTTTAAATAGAGAATATAAAATATAAGGTTTCTATTGTATGACACATAAATAAGTTTATAATTATAAATTATCACATTTTTTGAATTGAGAATATTAATAATTATAGACAACCCCAATTAAATAATATTGGATTTATTCTAAAAAAATGACAATTTTTTTGAATGAATGTTTCATCAAGTAAAAATATAAAAAATGTAAGTTAATTTTCAACATTAAAGGTAGAAATATTTTCTTGAAATAAACTATTAAAGCCTCATATATTGGAATAATGAAGTACAATATAAATAATTATAACTCAATGATAGGAGTTGAGCTGAAAAAAAGTAAAAAATATTTTTTACTTTTATTGGAAATCCATCTAAAAATAGAACATGATATAGACCATCAAAATAAAATAATTAAATTAATATGGATAAAGAAATTGATAAGGTTTAATAGACACTATTTCATACAAAACATGGTTTTTATTTGTAAATATTTATCATGGGGTGATAATTTGGGAAAAGAAAGCCCTACCTTAATTCATGATTATTCACTAAAAATCATGAATACCATATATAAAAAATAACATTAATGTTATTCTATTATATATCCTTTTACCAATCAATATCTTTTTACATAATTTAATTTTAATGATCCTCTTACATTATAATAATAATTTGTTATCTATTTTAAAAATTGAGAATTACTAATCATGATCATTTTTGAACAATTTACTTAATAACGTTGGTCTTACTAACTATTATCAAAATATTCAGCATTCCTATATCATAAAAGGTTTAACTTTTTTAATTTTATAGTTATTTATAATATTTTAATTTCATTCTATTATAGTTTTGGTTATGATGCATAAAGATGAAATCATGGATAAACTTTTTTAACATAATTTTAATAAACAAAAATAAGATTATTAATTAATGTGTATATTAAAAATATTAACCTTAGAATGTTAAATTACATTAATTATTTACGTATTTATAAAATATATTATTTTTATTCAATTTTTTATAGAAATATTTGATTTTATTTTACTGCATGGATCATATCGGTATATAGAAGGACAAAAACATGAACATAACATAATCAATGGATGATTATTATCATGAAAGAAACTTGTGTTTTCTTAATATCATTATTAAATAAGAATAATTATATTCTTTAAATTATTTTCAAGTGATGTTTCATTTTTTTAATTTATTTTAATTTATAATACTGATACATCAAAAAATGATATATGATACTTCTTAGATGTTTTAGTCCGTACAATTCATTGTTAACAATTGCATTTACTATTGAATGAGTGGTAACGGTGGATTTTAATTTTTATATCCATAATCTTGAATATAATATATATTTCATATTTAAAAGACATGTTAAGCAATATTTTTAGTAAAAATATGTCTTACTAAATAATTGATGTCATCAATTTGTGAAGGCGGTAGCCCACAAAACAGAAGAATGACATTAAATTTTTCTTTCAACGAAAATGGGAAGGGTGTTTAATATTTATAAGTATAGTTAGTAAAGAAGTATTCACATTTTGGACATCACGTTTTCTTTGGAAGAAACATTATAAATAGAGTTATTTTTATAATATATTTTTATTAGAGGCTCGAATAAAAAAGATATAATTATATGGGTTGGAAAAATTCAAGTGTATCTTATAGAATCCAAATTCAATGAGTGCATTGGTAGGACAGGTAAGGGGACCCCTTTATCCGTGGTTATTGAGGAATTTTTATAGATATATAAACATTATATATTATAAGAACACATGTTTCACATGTCAATAATACTCCAAATATGATCATAATTGATTCCGAGATGATATAATGTTTATAAAAAAAAATCAATTTTAGACATTCTGTAAACATATTTTTCTATCTAATACACTTATAAGAGATAGATTTTATAGTTTTGGTTTTACCATGATAAATAGTTTTTACCAAAGTAAAATAATTTTAATTCACAAAAATAAAACAGAACATATTAAATTTATTAGACATAATGATAAAAATATGAAATATATTTTATCAAAATAAAATAGTATTGTGTATTAAGCATTAATTTAACCATTAGAACATGTAATGATTAATAGCACAATTTTATAAAAAGTTTATTTTCCATAGTAAAGTCTAGATATGTGATAAAATTTAAATTGTATATAATTTTTATTTTATTATTTTTTTTATAAAACACTGATAATTTTCGTTCCATTAAATTAAATCTACACCCCAATATTAAAAAAACTATCATTTATTTAAATAAAATATCCAAAATAAATTTTACTGGAAAATATTACATATGTCCATAAAGGATAACACGTGGATTTTTAATTTCATAATCAAATTTATTAATTGCATAATTTTAGTTTATAAAAAATCATTGAATAAATTAATATTTATATACAACATTATGTATTTTTATATGGTTTTAAAATTTAATATTTTGTTAAAAACTATATGTTTCAAATAATTCCACTGGTAAAAAATTGTATTTAGAAATCTAAAATTTCAAATGAATTTTTTTTATATTATAAATACATAAATATAGTTATATTTTTCAAATAATAAGTATACCAAATTAATTTACCTTATAAATGCAAATGTAAATTGATATATATTTTTATAGAAAAATATACTTTATTTGTAATAAAACTTCAAAAATATAATTGAATGAAATAAAATCTATAAATAACATATTAATTTAAAAACATCCTCATTGTATCATCCTATTTTGTTTTTATAAATCCTACCATGGTCACTTATTGAGATATTTACATATTGTATGCCATAATGGTAGTTGAGGGTGGTGATACCACTTGCATATATCTCTAGGAATTTTCCATGATCATGAATGTATCTCATATATGATTTGAGTCAAACCATAATTATTCATTTTTTATTTGGTTTTTTCTATGCAAATACATAGTTAAGATAAATCCTTTATGCACAATTAACAGTGATGTTCATACGAGACTCTCGCACTACCCAATTCTATTTTTTCATTTTTCTTTATATATTTTATAATATGGTTACTTAGATTTATACCTGATAATTTATATTAATTTTTAAAATAGTTTTATTTAATATTTAACAATCAATTGTTTGATCATTTTTATTTGTAAAACATTTTAGAACCCAAACCCTAGTAGCCTTAATTTAATGGATTCTTTATTACATTGACATATATACAAGGGGTTAAATACAAAAAGAATGATCTGTTTATAAGTCCGTGAGACCGATATACATATATGATACTCATTTGACATTAGGCATTAAATATAAAACATATTAATGGAAAACAATCACTATCCTTTGAATCATTTGAAAAAATATTCCCCATATACTAGGGAAGGGAAACAACATAATGAAGGTCTCAAATTATTAGTAAGAGTTATGTGTAATGGGAAACTACCATGAATAAATAATCCAGAATTGATATTGAATGGTAAAAATATGAACCCCCTTTACATTTAATTAATAAATTGAATATCATAATTATATAATGAATAATTATTATTCCAATTTAAATATTTAAAACTAGATTCCATTTAATCCATAACCTGACCCCAAAATGTATCCAGGGATAGAATAAAGGAAATAAACACATAGATAATTAAAACTGAAATCTCAATTAATAAAAATTAGAATATATTTATTTTAGGATTTTAGATATCATGGTTTATATACTATCAATAAATTTAATAATATAATTTTAAAAGAGGTATTTAAATTCAATTTTATTTAGCCTATTGATTTTTTTAGGATACCTACCAATGCATCTAGGGGAAATATACTTTCAGTTTCAACTAGTTACTACTTGTAAAAATCATTTCTCATGAATCAATTAATCTATATTATTCATGAATAAATATGACTTATGAAATAATATACATATTGATTGAAGGGTTAAAACATATCAATATTTCCATTGTTAAGAAAGATCGTTCAATATAAAAAATTGTAAGTAAATTATATACAGTTCTGGTAATAATCATATCAATGATACAAAGAATGTTAATATTTTAGATATGTTTTAATTCTAATGAAAATGTACCATAATTAATTGATTGTCTCACAGTAATGTTAATAATCAAAAAATTAATCTTAAAATGTTGAGTGACAGTCAGTTCATCAGGAATATAGTTTCTTAATTAATGTCAATACCTTTGTAAGAAGAAATTGAATTTAATTGAAATATTAAAATAGTCATTAATAAAATATTTTTCATTGAAAACCATTTAAATTATTTAGATGAACCACATTTCTTAAAATGGTTATGGTGGTGGCAAATTCCATTATTATTGTATACTTTAAAAAAATATTGTTTCTCACTTTTTTATAAACGAAACAGTTAAAAATATTTATCAATATTCAATTAATGAAATATATAAATTTAAATGATAACATAAAATATCCTAACTACACCATTTTAGTTATTAAAATTTTCTTGTAAATTAATTTTCTAATACATGGGCATGTATGAAAATTTTATCTGATTAAATGTGAAATAATATATATTTTTTTATAATGAAATGAATTATTTAATTCAAGCATCAAATAGATAAAATTTTTGAAGAAAATATGGAAACTAATTAAATATACATAGTATAATAAAAATTTTGGATATTTTAATGTATAAATAATTATCTTCCTTCAACAATATTAAAAGGTTCCAAAATGTTAGCAAGATTGTAAAATATCTTCATACACTTTTGGTTATTATTAAATTGTGACACCATTAGAAGAAGAATAATTAATTTTAACTTTTTCAATAATTAATAAGTTAGTATTACTATTATATAAAAAATATTATGTACTATATCTGGCGCATAAAATTATTTGGTGCATGTTAATAAATATTTTTCAATGAAATGGAAATTGAAACAAAATACCTTACCAAAACATTACCATTTTTTGAAAATTATTTAACCAAATTTATAATTAATTTAACAATATTATTATTTTATAAAATAATCATACTAATATTTAAAATATCAAATATGATCATGTTATAACATTTTACTACCTATTTGTTGATAATATTTCATTATTTCTATTTTTCAGATGATAATTACCTTGTTTTCTCATCTGTGATTATTTCTGAATGTGATAGTTACTATGTATAGGATATATTTATATCATATAAAAAGATATATTAATGTTATAAATATAATAATTAATAATTATATATAATTTAAATCCATTTATTGTAGTTAGATATGGAAAATTAATTGCATCGCATTGTGGTGATGGAGGGTCATATATATGTCGGAGAAAAAAATGTCATTCTCATATGTGGTTAAAGGGTATAAAATTGGATGATATATTAGTTTTAACTAATTAATATCATGTTATATTTATCATATATATTAATTATTTCCAACATTATGACTATTCATGCAAGTTGATCAAGGAAAATAAACTACATCGGTTGGCAAAGCGGTAGTCTCTCATACACTCAAACGATTGAAATTTTCTGATTTTATAGAGAATGCGAAGTTTAAATATAAAAAATTAAACATAATATCATACACATAAATATAATATACTAGTTATATTGTTTTTTATGTGATAATACAGAAATTAATATTGTAAAAGAATAGAGTAAAATAAATATCATTTTTAAGACGATTACATTCTCTTAGAGAAAAATCCATTGGATATCTCCCTAAGGATTATATGTTAAGTATTATGGGAAGATCATTAGATATAGAATATATCTATGTATTTTTTGGACATATTGATTCATGTTTTGGTTCATAAAATGTTATTTATTTGTGTGATGTTTTGAGGGGATATAGTTTCATTTTTGTAATTGAGGATTGGAAATTTTGTTAATAACCCAAACTATTTAATAATCAGATGTGTCTCTCAACCATAGTTCCAAATAAACTGATAAAAAATGGGGTGGGGAGAATTCTATTTTTAGCCAAACATATAATAAATAAAAATTAGACCAATTTTATATTTTTTAGTCCCCTATCCATATAATTATGTACTTTACCGTTTAAGTTTTCACCATAGTGACTATTTTTTGACCTATGTTATTAATCCCCTATGACTAAAATAAGTTGATAATTCACATATAATTTGGAATCAATGATACAAAATATTAATCCCCATTTTTAAAATATGAATTCTATTTTTTTTTGGAAAATTAATTTTAACACAATCACATGTAACGCGCAAAAACAAATTTTTACATTACCCATGTTAATTAATTTTTATTGTTATTTCTAAAAATTATGAACTATAATTAATTTGAACATATTGATAAATATCAATTATGACTACTCTAAATATGGAATCCATTTATTTTAAATAAATTCATATGATTATCATAATTCATTTTCTAAAAACCTAAAAATATTATTGAAATATGGTTTTTTATGAAATTAATTTTTATGTATAAGACTATCATATATTAGTTTAATAACAATTAGTCATAAGTATATAGATTTAAATACATAAAGATTAATGTATGACCTATTCATTTATGTTTTATAATTCATCACTACATATTATATTAATTAACTGATATTTAAATACATTATCCATTTTAAAATAATAAATAGTTCCCTCGAATGTAAATAACTTTCGGAAAATTATTTTTTTCCTATGGGTATTATTTATTTATTTATATAAAATTTATATTTAAGAAATTATTAATTATACTAATTATTACTCATAATTAAAATAGGTAATGGTTAAATATTACTCATTATTATATATAAATTCTTCCTTCAAAGAATGAATTTCTATAAAAAAACTGGGTTTATTTTTTCCACGTAACATAAAAATCAATATTCATCTTATAAAAATGTAATTTTTTAAATGAAATATAAAAATGTCCATTGCATTTTGTTTTTTTTTGAAATAAAATGTTTAATAATTATAATTAATGTTTGGGTTTTATTAAAATATCTATTTAAATTGTATATATTGATATAAAGTACATTTTGAGGACCCTGGTTGGTCAATATTGGGCGTATAAGTTTATGAACATGATATATAAAAGACCATCTTTATTTTTTTTAATGAAAATTTTAATTATTTTTAGTTTCTAGACCTAATTCGGGTTTGGGAGGGGTTTTGGGGATATAATTATTGAGAATGGTATGTGATATGAGATTTGTGTTCATGTGAATGTCTTATGCTTCCCAACATTTGTTGAGGTCAGGCATATTGTTTTGATTAGATAGAGAAACCTATATAAGGGGAAAATATAATTATAGTAGGCTTATACTAGGGGCTTCATTATAATATCCATAGGTATATTTATTCATCATCCTGAGATTCCACCCTAATGTGGTGGTGGTTTAATATGTCAACATAGTGGGATGTGTCCGTCATCAGAGGGAGTTGACTTATAATGTTCTATTATTTTTAAAGACGAATCCATACCATATTCATATTACCTTATTAATATATAATTTTTTGGTTTTATATAATGATGGGCGTCCCTTAAATATTTTATAGAAAGTTTCATTGGGAATCTAGTGATAGAGAATTGCGGAAGGTCCAGGTACAAGGAGCATGATTAGTTATAACTTGACAAACATTTTGTTAGAGTTATACATATCATTTGGGTCATGTATTGGGACATGGTGTTCATTGACAAATAAATCCTTAATAAAAAATGATACAGTACATATGTGGCTATTGATATATTACCAATATATAAACTAATTCTGATACATGTTGTCCAGACATAATCTATTAATCAAGACATTAGACCTTCGATCATTAAAGAAATGATACTCTTTATGTCTCCTTTTTTTATTCTTCATTTATCATTGGTTGTTAAAATTCATTTCTATTTTCTCAGTTAATGAAAAAAAAATTGCGTATGATATATATTACTTTTATGTGAAGATGTCTAACGACACATCATTGGGATTGTGGTTAGAGGATATTAACTATTGTAGATAATTTCTCTTAGAGGATAGACATATCTAATTTTTATAGGAATTATTAATGATAGAAACGACTTGTTTTAATTTTATCATAGCAATATAATATTTATTTTCATATCAGTATTGTAACCATTGTTATCTGTGATTCTTGTTCTTCACAACTATTGTGGGTGGAATATATCTTATTTTAAGATAATAGAAAATAGTGGTCAATCACACTGCACCTGACCATTGGTAAATGTGCATTGTTATGGCCCATTATTTAAAATTGATGATGGAGGATGGCCGTAACCCATTATATATTATCCCTTAAATTGTTTATAAATTTATATATGACATGAATGGTCCCTCATGTCCTATTCCCTGACTACCCCAAGCTTTCCTCCCAATGGCCATGGGCTGGAGACTAGTGCTTAAGGCATTATACTACAAGTGGGAGGAAATTCTTTGAGCACTTGTAAACATAGACACTCACAATCCGAACGCACAATGCTGAGAATAAAAACACACATTCCACTAAAATAACTAATGAGAGTATATGTATAAGTTTTATGTAAAATGGAAAAGAATACAAACCCAACCAAAGAAAATATGTAAAAAAGTGAGTACAATGCCTCTGGTAATTTGTCCACAGAAAACCCTACCTGAAGGGTAGGTGAAGAGTAGCTATTAGAGTCCAAAGGTGTATGCCTCAACTGTCTGATCTCACTGGGCATAGCATGGTCCTTGATCCCCAAGGTCTCTGTTAAAATGATTATCATCTGCAAAAGATATGACACGTGCTGGCGAATCGTGTGTAGGGGTGAGTAACACAATACATATTAGGGACCCCAAACCATAATGAAATAACCACAAAGAAAATTACTAAAGAAGTAATGGACATCTCCCATGGGTATTTCCTAATGTATAGAAAGAAATATCATGAGTCGCAATGCTTAACGTCTTGTACCACTACGGGACTCATCCATGACAAGTCATTGTGGTCTGCCGAGTCACCATGGTCCACTCGTCACCACAATGACACTGCGGTCTACTTGTCTTTTGGGCCACTGAGGTCCACTTGTCTCTCAATCCACTAAGGTCCACTTACCTTCCGGTCCACTAACTCTCGCTTATCTATTGGGCCATAGAGGTATGTTCTTCTATTAGGCCATTGAGATCCGCTCTTCTACTAGGCCACTAATAATTTCTCATCAATCAGGCCATTGAGTATTGATCATCTATCGGGCCACTATGGTTCTCTCATCTATCAGGCCACTGAGATCCGCTTGTCACTTCCTTCAAGTTTCAACCAATGGTATGATACTCGCTCACAGTGTGCTTGATTTTGAATGAATCTATTCATTAATCCAACATTTATATCAAAAATATCATTTAAACTCACTTTCATTATGTAATAAGAACTATCTCATAACGAGTGTCTGAACTCCAAAAATGGACTCTCAATCAGATGCACTCTCTAGAAGTTATGGACATTTTAGTAAAAAGTGTCTGGTGGGGTCAAAGTCAAGTTTGACCTAGTCAGACTGACTGAACCTGACCAAGGTCCAAACACACCAAGATCACACCAAGTCCGCTAGGCCCTTCCCAGACTGGCTGGACCACTAGGTTGCGGGTTTGGCAAACTTGGTGGGCTAGTCGGGTCCTCCCGGGAGGTACCGGGCAAAGTCTCTCGCCCGCAGCAATTGATGAGGGCCGCTGCCATGGTCCAGGTGGACTGTGGCCCTCCATATGTGTGATGAGGAATGGCTAGCCGCATCTTCTCATGCAACCACCGACTATTGTCCGCATCCCCAATCCTCTTCCATCAACGGTTTCTATTTCCCACGTCCGCCTCTACGGCATGCCACCTCCCACACACGCCCCTCACCAAGTCCCACTACATGCCGGTACCAGTGCCGATATGTTGATGGTCTCTTTTGAAGGACAACAGATCTACTCTGGTGCTCCGTTTTCATATCCACATGCACAGTTGGGATCCTCATATTGTTGTAGTCACTAGTAAGGGCTCAAAGTTGTCTTTCCGTCAATCTGTGGGTTTGGTCACGAAGAACACAAGAAAACCCACAATAGTGGGAATTGAGCCTCGTTCATCTCTTCTTGATCCCTCCGTGTCAGAATTTAAACATAAGTTGGATGAAGATGTAAGAATCTAACATGTATATCTCTGATTCAAAACCCTGAGATCAAAACCATCCTGCATAAGCGATCGATATGTGGGTTTCCTATTCATGGGTTTAACTATGTTGGTCACACAATTCCATGAGTTGGGAAAAGAAATTCACTTGGAATAAAACCCATACATCATGGTTTGATCAATCTTCAGAGAAGATCTTGCTGATGACTTTTCTGTTCCTTGATATGCAACCCCACTTTGTTGTTTGTGATCCTTCAAATGATTGAAGAATAGAGGATGGAAATAAGAAAATCATTCAACATTGCAGTGATTTATCGATCATTTCATCCCTATGAAAAATCTCCATTTTATGAGAAATCCTTAATTGTTCCAACAATCCTGTGTACGATTAACACATTAAATGCGGAAAACATGTTTCATCTTTTTTTTACATTGTGTTACATCATAATTACGCTTTATCATTTATGAAATGAAATTTTTGTTATGCTCAGGTTGCAGCATCGTTAAGCTGCAATGAAATTCTAAATTCAAAATAAAAATAAACTAAAAGTTTATTTTTTGGCCCTAAGAAAATAATTTTATTAAAATTTATTTAAATTTCAAAAAAATTAACTTTTTCCATCAACATATGTCGGTCGAGGATAGCTCCATCCTTAAGTAAAGTCATCATTTTGAATGCAATGGTTCCATGATATTTTTACTCCAATAACCTATTTAGATGTTTCCCAAACCACTCATGTGTGATTTTCAAATAAACTAAAAAATAACTCAAACACTTATTCTGAGCTCCCCAGGCCTTGGAATCAAGTTCCATATGAGGGCATTGTCTCGAAATAAACCAATCTATTAAAAAAATTACATGTAATTTCCAATAAATTACACTACCCCAACCATTTGGGTATTTACATCTTCGTAATCTAAAACCAGGGTTAAACAAACAAATGGAGGGGAACTTATCATAGATCATAGCCTCCATCTCCCTTTTTTACTCCTGGAGATTCATGTCCTACAACTAAACATGCACTAGAGGAATGAACTTTCCAAGAAGGACTTTCTCCTATCGATCCTAAATCTATACTAGGAACTCCACAAACATCATCCATTCTTCAATATCCAACTCTCACCTATCTATGACATGTGATGGATATTGAACACACATTATCATCTATGATATGCGGAAGAAATTAAGAACTAGGTGCATCTGTGGGGGGAGAGATAAGTAGTACGCCACCTCGTTGACTCTGCCCAAGATCTTACAAAGGATAACAACCAAGGAGATAGCTTTCCACCCTAACCAAAACTCTACAATCCTTATTGAGGTAAGACCCAAAGGAATTCATGGTCTCCCTCCTTGATCTCCAAGGACCTCCTCCTACAATCATATTAGGGTTTCCAACTTTGCACAGTCCTCATCTACTCCTTGATGACATGTACTTTTGTAGTGGTAACACATACCACCTCTGGACCCACGAGGGCTGACTACCATGGGTCTTTGTAGCATAAAGGTGACATGGATGGTCCCCCATAATGAATCACAAATGATTTCATACTAATGGTGAAGTGGTATTTCTTGTTTTACCTAAACTCCACCAGTTTTAGGTGATCCTACCACCTTCGTCCAAAGAATATGATACAAGAACAAAGCTTGTCCATCAAGAACTGGATAGTCCTCTCCATCTGACCAACTATTTGGGGGTGGAATGTTGTGATCATGTGCATCCGAGTCCCGAATTCCTCCTGCTATCCCTTCCAAAATCGTGGTGTAAAGCATGTGTCTTGATCTGAGAAAATTGTTGATGGGGCTATCTTGAGTCAAAGAATCTCTTGCACATAGTGGCAATCTTAGATCTCTACTAAAACCTAGTCACGGATTGGTTAGAAGTGTGCCGAATTTGTGATTCGGACAAAAACCACATAGATTGTATCATTCACCCTAGATGTATGGGATAAGCTCATTAAGAAGTCAATAGAGATACAATCCCACTTCAACTCTGGCACTTCAATTGGCTAAGTCAATCTGGAAGGAACCTAATGCTCAACCTTCACTTTCTATCAAGTGATGCATCATATAACAAACTCTAATACTGCCTTATTCATCCCCATAAACCAGTACTAATTTCAATGGTCTAGGTACATCTCTTCCACTCCTAGATGTGCCTCCAAAAGGGAGCTTTGGAACTCTCTCAGAACCTCCTCCACGATCCCACATCAACAATGGTGAGCCCTCTAAATAGAATGATGTGCTCTCCACCTATTAAATATTTGTCAGCTGCATGTCCTGATCATAACTGGGTATGTTGGGCCTCATAGTCAACAAACACAACCTACGCCTCCCTAACATACTCTAAAAGTGGGGGAGTGAAAATCATCGACTTAATATATGATTCTCTATCATCATCCATGAAGGATATCTATATAATGGAAAACTTTTCTGATGCCACACTTAGAAACTACAAATCAGATCTCTTGTTGAGTATGTCAGCTACCACGTTTTCCTTCCCAGAGGTAGAGACTATCTGGAATTCATCGTCAGGGAAAAACTCTAACCAAAATCACTGCCTTAGGTTCAGGTCTATCTAGGAGAAGATATAGCATAAACGTTTGTGTCCAGAGTAGATGCTAATCTTCTCACCCATCAAGTAGTGCTACCACATATTCATTGAAAAGACTACTACAGCTAGTTCAAATTCATGTGTCATGTAATTATACATGTGATACAACATATGTTGTGAAGTGTAAGGGATCAATGCATTCCCCTACATCTATAAGAAAACTATGTCAGGTACCTGATGTGTCATAGAATATTATATACCCAGTGACATCCTCCAATGGTATCAAGATGGGGGGAACCTATCAGTCTCTACCTCAACCCCTAAAACATATTCTATCATATCTGAATCCACATGAATGGTTTTCCCTTCCATGTAAAATATTATAAGGGTGATCCTACCCTTGAGAAGTATATAACAAACCAAGGGTAGTGTCCAACCAAACCCAAGAAACATGGTCCCTCAGTCACGCTCCTAGGTGGCTCCCAAGAAATTACTGCCTCTATCATTGCTGGATGTACTAGAACTCTAGACTCTTTAATGACGTTTACCATAAATTGGACCTTCAATATCCATAATTGAATCATCAAGATCATCTCATAAACATGGTGCTCTCAGTGTGTATCCAGGACTATCCGTCATAGTGTAGTGTGCCCCCCCCCTCGGACGACGAGTAAACCAAGATGTCATCAATGAAGACCAAGAAGAACTGGTCAAGGTAAGGCTGGAATATTATATTCATGAGTTAAAAGAAAATTTCTAGGGAATTGGTCACACTAAAAGTAATCAATAATAAATTATTGTGTCTATACAAACATCTGAAGGATATCTTCTGTACATCCCCCTCTCGTACATGAAGCTAATGATATCCTGATCTATGGTCTATCATCAAGAACCATTTCACTCCCATCATTTGATCGAAGAGGTCATCAATCCTTGAGAGTGGATAATTTTTTTGCATGGTCACTTCATTCAGGCATCGTATATCCACGAAAAACCTCAAACTCTCATCTTCCTTATTGGAAAACAATACTAGGGTTTACCATGATAAAACACTTTGTCTCACGAAGCCCTTCTTATGAAAATAATCAAGTTGTAACCCCGAAACGCGAATCTCTACGGGATCCATCAGATATGATGGTGTGGATATCGGTGTTGTCTTGGGGTATTGAACCATGAATAATTCAACCTCTATGTGAAGGGATAATCCCAGAACATCCTCAAGAAAGATGTCTTCGTACTTGTCCACAACTGCAAGAATGTGAGTACTCTTCTCATCCAATGCACTGAGGGTGAGGCTAGCCAACTAGTGAGTGATAACTAGACCCTCCTGTGATAAATTACATCATGTGTTTAAAGAACAAACTTTTAAATAGTGAAGGAATAACTAGTCCCATTATCTCGGACACACCGCACTATATGCTAAAAATAGTGGATTTGAGCATGAACTACTAATAACCAGTCCACTAATGTGATGACATAATAATACCTCGACACCACTAATAGGAGATCCCAACCAAAGCTCTCGCATCTAAGAGTAATCTTACATTTATGGTACCGATGTGTATTCATTGAAAACCATCTCGTAAGAGTCTCTAATCGTAAGGATTGAGCCAACAGCTCCACCGGAATCTCTAAGCTCCAAAAAAGGATTAAGGTATGGAAAGAGTGACTATCACATATGTCTATAAGAAATATAAATAAGGTGGATATGATATAGATCGTACCTCTAATCATCTCTACAGTGTCTTGGTTATAGGACTCCATCACCTGAAGCTAGCCTCTCCCTTGTCCACTGACTCCCAGAGCCTGTGGTGGACCACCTGGGGTGGTGGTGGTATCACCTTAAACCTCCTCCCACTACCTTCTTCTATATCATATACTCTTCCACATCTACTATCTTGCGAGCTACTCTTGACCATCTTACAACATTTGCATGGTGAAGAGGGAAATCACGAGTCATATGCCCACACATGTCGTATGAGTAACACAACATGATCCACTAATGACCCCCTTTTCTGAAGGGGTATTGTACAACATATCATATATCCTTGGGAAATCCCCAATATTAATGTACATCTTCTTCCCCTGGTGTTTGTTTCCTGCTACCCACGACGGAAGACTCTAATGCCTGGTGAATACTAGTAGCTCATACTTCTGGCGATTGCACAACCAGGAAGCTCCCCATGAGTAAGGGTCGCTCCAATACCCCAGCCTGAGTAGTGATTCCATGAGATAATATGGATGCATTTATATATTGGCATAGTCCCTTCCAAATCATTTACCTCAGAAGAACGGTTATCCCACCATTTCTGTTGAGTTGTGATAATTCTCAATGAATGTCATCGTGTTCTCATCTTCTGTCATGCTGCCCTGTAGCAGGGACAATAGCTCGTGTATGTGTATTGAGCACAACATTGCATAAAATAAATACATCATGAATATGTTATCAATGTATTTCTAGGTGAGGGTCTCATCATCATGTTTCTATATCATCAACATTCACCATATCCCCGCATATCCCTGATGAATGCTCACGGTTAAGAACTTCATCTAGTCGATAGGCATCTGCACTTGATGGAAGACTCGTCTAATGGCCTCGATCCAATCCTCAGCCAATGAGGTGTTAGTCTCACCACTAATCCTATGGCGTATCTGCCTCTGGAAACCATGTAAGGCACTAAGCCTATATGTGTCCTCTATATATTGTGTCGGTAGCATTTGCTGATCAGCTGGTGGTAGAAACGCTGGTGCACCTCCTGGTGAGGACATCTCATATACAGGTCCCTGTACTAATGGCTCATTATTGGGAATACCATACTCATGGTCTTGCACTATAATTATTTCTCCCAATTTTCATGGAAGAATCCTGAAACATGTCAAGATGAACCACAATCAATATGTTATATCTATGGAGATGACATTGATTCAAAAAGAAGATGGGTTAACACTCAATTCCAATATAATGTATGAAAGAAGCTTTTTTTGTATAAAGATGAAGAGTAGAACTCAAGATCCTAGTTTAAGAATATTCCATCAACTGTAGAAAAAATGGACAACCAATGCTAGAAATTCGAAATTGAATCATTTTACACTATTTCCCCAGAACAAATCCACAGACACCCATTACGTAAGGTAGAACCAACCTCCCCTGATACCAATTTTTAAATACCCACCCCCCTAAGGGCCATGTCGTAACTACCCAAAGATATCCTCCCAAAGGCCATGGTCTGGTGACTAGCATCGAAGGTATTATCCTGAAAGTGGGAAGAATTTTCTGAGACCTGTACCCACGTACACTCACAACCCGAGCCCACAATGCTGGAAAAAAAACATTTGTACCACTAAAAAATCCTAATGTAGAGGTACAAGAAGTACATAAAATGGACTAGAATACAAAACCTACAAAATAAAATCTACAAACAAGTAAGAACAAATTCTTTACTAATTTTTCCACAGAAAACCCTAACTAATTGGAAGGTGAAGTGTAGCTACCAGAAGCCGTAAAAGTATGCCTTGCATGTCCAATATCACTGGGCACCACCTGGTCAAGGACCACCAAGGCCTCTATCTAAACATAAGTTATTTTCACAAGACACAACAAGTATGGGAACAACCCATTCAGGGGTGAGTAATTTAATACTCATTGGGGACCCCAAACTAGTAAGAAATGACGAGAAAGAAAAATACAAATGATGTAATAGACAACTAACATAGGTATAACATAATGTATATAAGGTAAGACTATCAATCCAAATGTTTGATGTCTTGTACTATCAAGGGATGCATCCCCGATGAGTCACGGTGGTCTTATGAGTCACCGATATATGTTGGTCACTTCCTGGCTACTGTGGTATTCTCATCTATCGGGATACTTTTGTACGCTCATTTGTCGGGCCACTATGGTCCGCTCGACCATCGAGCCACTAAGGTCAGCTCATCTGTCGAGCCTTAGAGTTCCTCTTGTCACTTTATTCAATGACGTCCGCTCATATTATAAGACATTAAGGTGTTCTTGTATATGAGACCACTTAGTTTTACTCATCTATCAGACCACTGAGGTCCGCTCGTCACATCCTTCATGTCACTACCAGTTGTTAGATTCCCTCTCACAAAACACTTGATTCTTATAGAATATAATCCTCAATACATTGTTTGTATCCCAACATCCATGAAAACTCATTTAATGTATGTCAAAAGGAAATATAGTCATGATGGTCCCAACATTAGAAATATCTCATCAATCAGACACACAATTTGGATTTAATGGACATTTTAGTGAAAAGGGGTTAGTGGGGTCTGGGTTTGGTCTGACCTGGTTCGACTTACCCGAATCGACGTGTGTTCTACCAGACCTCGATCCGACCCATCCTACTAGGCCTGACCCATACCAGATCAGCCTAGCTCGGACTAGCTGGGATGTGGGTCTGGCCCATTGGGGTGCCCTAGAATGTTTTTTGGATTGGTCAGGTCCACCCCGGACGTGTCGGGCAGCATCTCCCACCAGTGGCTGTTTTTATGGGTCATCGGTGCAATCCAACTGCACCGCTTCCCTCCAGCCACATGACATGGTGTGGCTCACCGTGTCTACTCACATCGCGGCCATATGTTGATGGTATCCCTAATCCTCCACCTAGAGTGGGTTCCATGAGCCATGCCCGCCACTGTGGTGTGCCTCCACCATGAACCACCTCCTTCACGCGACCTCTACTACATGTTGTCGCAGGCTGTCACCACTATCGCCTCCTACAGACTCCTCTGTGGGCTACCACATATGCTCTTGTGGTCCGTTTCCAAATCCTCAAGTGGATTCGAGAACCTCATACCATGGTTTTCACTACTATGGGATCATATTTTTCTGGCAGTCAATCTAGGGGTTGAGTCACAAAGAACACAAGAACACGAACAACTAAGGGATTGTGGCCTTGTTCATGTCGACCCAATCCCTCCTTGTTAGAATATAAACAAAAGTTGAATGAAGATTTAAGAATATAAATTGTATATCTCAAATTAAAAACCATGTGATAAAAACCCACCTACATAATCGATTTATCTACGGGTCAACTATTCATGGGTTGACCCACATTCATCGCACACTTCCATGAATGGGGAAGGTAAATTCACATGGAATAAAACCCCTACCTAGAGGTTGGATAGTTCCTTAGAAAATATTGGACTATTGTCATTTTTCATTCCTTCATATGAAACCTACCTTTTTGTTGGTGAATCTATGACAGATTAAAGAAAAGAGATGGGGAAGAAGAAAATCGTTTATCGTCACAATAGTCTATCGATCACTACATTCCAACACCAAATCTTTACATTCAATTAAATCCTCGATTGAGAAAAATATCTTGAATTTGTTTAACCCATTAAAAGGGGAAAACACATTTCATCAATTCTGTTATGCTCGTGTTCCACTTTCATTATGTTGTAATGAAATTAAAAAATTAAATCAAAATAAACTAATTTTGTATTTTTATTTATCCATATAAAAATTATTTTATTAAAATTTCATTAAAAGTCCAAAAATTAACATTTTCCATCGACCCATGCGGTTTGAGGATAGTTACATCATTAGGTAAAGGTATTTCCCTGAACACAATACTGCCCTCAAAATTTTATTCCAGGTATACATTTAATTGTTTCCCAATCCACCTAAGTGAACTATTTCAATAAACATAAAAAAATCTCAAAGAATTTCTCCAACCTCACTGGGCCTCAAAATAATCCCACATATTTATAAAACAATTCATGAAATTTCTGAAACAAAACAATATATATCATTCCTAATGATTTATTAGGTTTTCCACATGAGAAAAATGTTGAGTCCAATATCTTTCAAATTTTGGATGTGTGAACTCCTACCTATTCATTTTATTTTGATTTAATTTTATATTAGCTTTAAGTAATACAAACAATGAAATGGTAACCCAAATGTTGTTTTTTGGACCTTCTAGGGAAAAACAGGATAGACCATGATTTTGGGGGAGGATCGGGTGCACATTTACATCACCAATGTGAATCATTTTGAGCCTCCATCCCATAGTAATCCATGGTTTAGAGCACGGATTGCTGATTGTGAACCTATCTGGATCAAACTACATGAATAACCATGTCTATGGTGGATGATTTATAATGAAAAAAATGGCTACAGTTTTAGGATTTGGGAATGTTCAATGGGAATGTCAAGATTCCTTGAAGGTTATGATCATGAAATCCCTGGGCGTGATCATTCACCACCACATCATGGTGGTGTAAATTCTATGAATTTAAATGGAAAAATAAATTGTTTGATCTTAAAAGATGAATTATTTTTGTTGAATGAATAATGTGATATTTATGAAAGACGTTTTAATATATCCATGTATTATTTTTACATTTTATAACACCTCTTCATTACCGCTTTAATAGGTCTTTAAAATAAAATTGGTTAAATGGTGAATACCAATTGTAATTTTATTTCTTCACGTATAATCCTAAATAGATCACATAATTTGTGTGTTTCTCCTCTGGCGGTTTTTTCCATTTTGACTCTAGGGGTCTTTCATTATACATTAGATCCTACGAACTCTATTTAACGTATTTATTCAATTTGATTATGAGAATTTACATGTGATTGATGTAGGTTTCCTTTTATAGACACAAACTAAGAAATCATAAATTGAACATTTAGAAAAGGTTTAAATTACATCCTTACCAAGGAAAATTTTAGGTAATATCCTAAGTGAATTGTGTCATAACACATGTATAAGGAACTCATATTTTACAATGTGGACACATCAACTCATTTTCCAAATTTTCACCAGAAAAAAAATTTATACTCATGTACATTTTCTATTACTAACAAAGCATCATGACATTCAACAAGAATTATCCATTGTTCTTAATTGTCATTAAATACAATGAAAAAATTGAAAAATTGGTTGAGAGTAGAATATTTTAGTAAGGGATAATGGAAAAGAAACTGAATAGTCACTTTTAAACCCATGTTATTATAAATGTGGGGTTTCCTTCCACATAATAATCTTGAGCCTAAAATAACCATTAACACACACATTAAATCATCTACACTGCATAATATATTTAATGAAAAAATTTATAATAAATCGTAAGGGAAAAGTCATAATAATGATGGTTTTTTTGAAATAATGGTAACCAAAAAACTAGGTTTTTATAAAAACATATATTTTACCTAAAAGGGTTAAATACTTCTTTTCTAAATGTCATTATTAGACAATTTGAAATCAAAATTTTAAATAAGAACTCATTATTAAGAAAATAAATGTAACATATGTTCTCTGGGATATCAAATTCATTGAACCCTTACAATAAATTATATAATTAACATTATAATAGGAATTATGAATACGGTAATCTTCTAACTCATTTCTATGGTGAACATAATCATTATTCAATGCATTAGAGAGCAACACCAAGCTCACCCAATCATAAATAATTCCCAAGTATCATAAAATTTATAAAAACTAATATTATATATCTTATATATCATCAATATAATAAAAATAAACATTTATTCCCATAATAAAAATCATTTTCATATATCAAATTAAATAATGAAAAATCATTTTATTTTTAAACCATTGATGTTTAGAAATTTAAAAAATTTCATAAAAAAATATTTTCATTGAGATTAAACATGTTATATTTAAAATTGATTTCAATATATAATAATGTTCATGGAGGAGGAAAAATATATTCATGTCAGATACCTTAAAATAAAATATTCATTTCCCCTTTTGTAAATAATGTTAAAACATTCCGTATAAAATACATGAAAATATTTCTATTCAAAAACATCAAGACGAGGTATAAAATATATATTAAATGAAACGTTTATTTCTTTAATTTCAATTTAAAAACATCCCGAAAATTATATTATAAACATGGTCATGAATAAGAATTATTTAGAATATAAACCATTAAATAATTTATTGTGTGGTTTTTAAAGTAATGTTTTTGTTACCTCAATTCTCAATTATCATGTATATTATTTTACATCACGAATAATAAGAATAAATTACATATAAACATGGTTTAGAAAAATTGAATGTTTAATATTACATTTTTATAAATTTTTACCATATTTTATTTAATGATTATTTAATTAATTTCATGTTAGATGTTATGATGATATTCAGCTCATATGTCAAAAATGGCTTCGGTATATTGAAAATGTTCATAGTGGTAAATTTTATATCCTATATAAATTGAAAATAATTACATAGTTAAAACATTTAATCATTAATAATATTTTTAAAATAATCTGTGAAGGATAGAAAAGAAAAAACAACTATGTTACAATCATTGAGATGGTTGGTGTATGTGTGCATTAATAACATTTCCAATTTTTGAAGATCATAATGAAATGAATTTGAATATAATTTTATCATTCAATAATGATAATTATTTCATAAATATCATATTACAAAATCAATTAAAAATAAATAATTTATATACATTATATATTAAAAATAAACAAAACATTATATCCATCCTCGAGAGGTTGTGATTGATGAAGAATGACTTCAGCATGAGATGTGGTAGTCTATCTTGCATGAGATTGATAGTTTTGTTTCCCATTAGTTAAAAGAAGATATGGATATAGGTTTTAGAATTACTATAAAAATAAATAAATATATAAAATATTATCATGTTATTATTTCCTCACATTTGAATAATATTTTATACAGGTATAATAAGATAAAAAATTAAAAAAATTGGTTAATAACTATAAATATTCTTTAAAAGAACTCCTATTTTTAAAACCTAATTCACTTAATGTTTTTAATTACTCCCATAATAATACATTCAAATTGTGGTAATGTATTTTAGGAAGGGACTAGACCATGTATTATCTAATATGGAGTTCTCAAATGGTGATACGTATAGAGTAGTGGATGTTCCATTTTATAAGTGTTGGCTGACACTTATAATTTCGTAATGTATTAAATTAATAAATATCGAATTTCAATTTCTTGTCAAGCCAAATTTATATATCTTTAATATAGGATTATAATTGGTATAAATCCCTTCCTACATATAAATTTGACATGGTATGGTTATGTTTTTGACGATATATTGTATACTTATCCCCTATCCCCACTTATCCCTTTTGATAATTACCACGATATAAATGTTAATTAATATTTAGTAGTTAAGAATAAAAAATTGAAAGGAAAATTAACCCATAAATAGAAAATGGTTTATATTTTCAACCAAATATCATTCAATTGGGAAAAGGTAGGTTTTTTGGAATTATAAATAATCTAATAAAATATTATTATCATAAAATATCATTCGGGAATTCTTTTCTATATTCATATGATTTGACTTTAATAACATCTTGAAAAAGTTGAAATTTCAATATAAAACATTTAGAAAACTAAAATATGTTATAATTATATTATAAAATTATGTAACATAATAATTACCCCAAATTTTATTAATTTAATAATTTTTAATATCATTAATTGGAATTTTAATTTAATTTAATAAATATTTTTTTGGCTTTTCTAAAAAAATTAGATATCTATTAAATAATTAAAAATTAAAAATTAATTACATTGGTTAATATAAAATGAAAATTTTAAAATAATAATGTATAACTATACATATGTTTTTTATCTAAATCACACATTATTATTTATATTAAAAGAGAGAGAATGTCATTTTGGACATTATATCCATAAAAAATAATATCTATGTTATAATTAATGGAAAGAGGATAAATATTCTCAAATTTTTATGAAATTTAATTTTCATCTTCTAAAAACATATCTAATAAAATAAATATTAGTGCTGGATAAATTTGTTGAATTATTTCTTTATAAACCATTTTAATGTCATTTTAATCTTATCTATGATGACTTATATTTTTTAATGATATCTTCATTAATGAAAAACATAAAATGAGACATATAACCAAATATTGTCTTGCATATTAAAGTTTTTTAGTCTCTTTTTTCATGATCATATTTTTAATATGGATTTATATATTTTATGATAATAAAACAAAGTGTTTTAAAAACAGTTTTTATGAAACTTTTCTATTTTTTTTAAACATTATTTCACAAGGAAA
Source organism: Viscum album (assembly GCA_963277665.1). Lineage (NCBI taxonomy): Eukaryota > Viridiplantae > Streptophyta > Magnoliopsida > Santalales > Viscaceae > Viscum > Viscum album. The sequence goes on from OY728155.1 coordinate 735,869,598, forward strand.
TTAGGAAATTATCTTCAAAAAATCATTTTTTATATAAATTAAAAATAATTAATTTTTAGAATTTATTCTCAACCCAAAACTGAAAGAAATCCTCTAATGATTCCAAAACAATTTAAGGGAAAAAGTTCTTATTTTGAATAAAATATAACTTATCATCTCAGAAGTTTTTCTTGGGTCATAACACTCAATGTAATATTTAAAAGTAAACTTTTAAATACATAAGAAGAAAATATTTTATAACTAATATTAAAATATTATAAGGTAATATATTATGTCTATTTTAATGGTTTATGCTTTTGTTTCAACATTTTTTACCCCATTTTTCACTTTATGAAGGTGATATATTTTACCATGGTGAATATTCATAATGCCTAAAATAAATGGGACTTATTTACAAAATTTAGAACTCATGATTCTATATATGGGATCTATTTTTCAATATTCAGCTCACTGAATTTTTAGAAGTCAATTCGAATATAAATATGTAACTCAATGAATAAAATGTTTTTATAAAATTTTGTTTGTATTCTAAAAAATTAAGTCACAAAAAAATCAAGAGTAATACTGTTTAAAATTTAATTAGTTATATTTTATAAAATTCATTAATGACTATTTTTCTTTATTATTAAAATAAATGAATAATGAGGCTAATAAATTTAATAACAAAATTAGATAGCCCTATATTCATTTCTATTAAATAGACAATCGGTCATTTTAAAAAAAATCAAAATTTTAAACAAAGATAATACTGATAAACAAATATTTAAAATTAGTTACAATTTATTTAATAAATTTTCAGAATTATCTTGAAATTATTTATAATATTCAATCACAAAAATAAAATGAAATCAATTTTCATGAAAATATATTTTTGAAAAAATAGCGACTTCACTAGAAATTGGGGGATGTATACTTGATAAAGGTAATTCCACAGAGTGGCCTTTTTGAACCCTCCACAACCAGGAACACCCCTCCCCATGAAGAAGTCATCTGGAGAAGCCTCAACCAGGGAGGATCCGTTGTCAGCTGAGATAACTGAGTGTCCCCACGGGGTTACACCTCGATCAGTGATGGTTCAACACAACAATCCGTCAATCATGTGAAGTGCTCCCTTTCTGCGCACCCGATGAGACAATGGGTGACCGAGAAAGATGAGTGGTACATGGGAGGTGGATATTCCCCCAATCGAGGGCTCCAAGGAATCGAACCCCATACCTCACTAAATTCATATTGTATATCCCCCTTCTACCCACCACTATTCTATCGTCGAAGCGACCCTAGAAATTGGGTGATAATTTTCTAATACTTAATCAAAAAATATCTACATAGTATAAACATTATAATTTTTTCAAATATTTTGGTTATTTTTATTTCTATTAAAATTCATTTTTATAATTGTCCTATTATATTATTTTTGGATAATTTGAGCTACATATTTTGTGTCTTCAGCACTAATATTTTTTTTAAATATCTAGATATTTCATTTACTAAGATTTAATAAACTATATCAATGATATTTCATCGATATATAAATAATAAAGTTTTTTTTTATTTTGAAAATAAATTTGTTAAAAAACATGTTTTAATGGGTTAATAAAACTATATCTTGTAACATAGAATGGGGAATACGATGGTCATTTGGAATAACACATAACTAGGTTTCCAAATAGTATAACATTTGGTTGATGTGAAATAAATTACATAGAGGAAATAAATATTGTAAAATAATGAACAAGAGTGAAAATGACATCAATCTTATGAATTTGAAATTTTATGAGATTATTAATGACCAAAAAATCAAAAACCACTAATGGTTGAAAAAGGACATAGATTCATAAAAAATGAATGTAATATGGAATCTTTTTTGTTTCAGTATCATTTTCCTATAGTCATGGAATTTCATGACAATATATAATAATATAATAAAAAATATACTTACATACCAAGTAGAATATCATCCATTAATAAATTTCCACCAAAAATAACATATTTTTTCAATGAATGATGACTACTAATGATGAATTTTTTAGTTTCAGTGATACTAAACAAAATAATATATTATTCAATAATCGCACAAAAGTATAAAAATACAATCCTCAACTGATTAGACTTTATCCTCAACCAAATGAACTATTATAAGACAAAAAATAAAGAATTTAAAAACCATTATATGAAGAAATAATATATTAATCATCAAGGCCTTGACAATGACATTTAATGTTCAAAATATTTCATTGAATAAATAACATATCCATTAAAATCATCAAAATTAATCCTTACTATGATTATAAAACAATGAGTAGAATAATTTAATCATGTATTAATCAAGAAAAATATAATAATTTATTTCTAATTGTCATTATTCACTATTAAAGTCGCATACCAAAAAAAAATCATTAATCTTTTAATCTCTAGGATATTCTATTAATTTATATAAATCATCATTAAATTATATTTTTTTCCAAATTAAATTCAACAATTTTTCATCAAATAAAATCCCATAATATATTACTACATTAATATTATATTGTTCTCCTAAATTGTAGTGACATTTATCAATAATAAAATTAAACACATAAAACCAAATCATTTTACAATTTCGTGGTAATTTTTATTGTAAATAATTTGTTGCAAAAATAAATATGTTATCCATAATTAAAATTATTTATGTATAAAACAATTCCATACTAATATTTACACCATATGTGAAAGTAGAAAGCATTACACTACTATTTCCTATCAGTTGTGGGTTCAATCCTCATATAAAATATAAAAGTAATGGGTTTTATCTAAACCAATGAATTATACTTGATTTAAAAATATATTAATAATATTCATATAAATTTACCAAAAGTATGATGAACGTCCACCAAAATATGGTGAGTATCACAATAATAACCTACACAACATCAACATTAAATAATGTTTTGACCATAATTATTTTTTTATATTTTTCGGCCAACATCCCAAAATATGTATTATTATTCTTCTCAAATACTCCTTCCTTATAAATAAATAGTTTTATATATACATCAACAAATTAATACAACTCCTAAAAAATAACTTATAACCACAATATACCATTATAAATAACTCAAAATTGGTTTCTAAGACATTGTTTTTTTATCAAACTTAAACATATAAACACATGATGGTTTCCATAAAACATGATTAAACATCACAAGAATTCATAATAATATCCAAATTCATCTAAATAATTCCTCCCAACCAACTGTTAGAACCAAACCATAAAAAATATTTAAATTACCTATTTACAGATAAATTTACTTCCATTAATTTTGATAATATTTTCATATATATATCTAGATAATTTTATCATAAATATTATCTAAGAACCTGATATAAAAAATTGGACACTCCCACTATGTATCCATATTCCCAAAAAATAAAAAATATTCATTTTATGTTAATGAAAAAGAAATGTAACAGTAACCCTAACTTATTCTATATTCCTGATCAACCATAAACCCGGTGAATTATTTTTAATATGTATGATAATATATAAAAATCTCATAAAGGGACATAATAATAAATATGGAAGCACATAAGGACATTATAAAATCAGTAGATCATGAATGCGACATTTTCATTAACATAGTTCAATTTTATCAAAAATAATTATTCAACTAAAAATTAAATCAGTATTACATATCATTTTTTAAGACACATTATAAAAAACATAAAGGAGAAATCATTGTTATCTAGGTTTCCTACCAAACATGAGCACCCATGGAAAATGATTTCCTAAACATATACCTTTTCACCCTCAATGATCATAATACCTCATTTAAAAATGTCCTTAGCAAAACCATCGAAACCATGTAATTTCAAATAAAACACATTAAAACACTAGAAAATACATGTAGGTTCCTTGGGAAACCATTTTTATATATTACTTATAAGAACCCTTAGAAGTGAAATATCCAATATGGGAAACTACCAATATAATTCTCTAGAGAACATATTCATTACCCAATGCCTTGGAGAGATATATTTGGATCACCAAACCATAAATGATGTCTTATAGCCAAAACATTTGTAAAACACATGAAATAATTAATTTCCATATTCAATCTAACAATAATGAACATTTTAACCTATAAGAGAATGTTTTTATAGTCTTCTCATAACATAAGGAAAATATCTTTTTCTTTCAAATACATAAAAAACCAAAAATTCAAAAAATATTGTGATAATGATATTCATTGAAAATAAACTTATAAACTTGTAAATGAAGATTCCGATCAATTATAGTTCATTATAATAAGAAAATTTTATAATGTTAGATATATATAAATAAAACAATCTATATTCCTTTTCATAAATAAAGATAAAACATTTTGTATATATTAAGTGAAAATATTCCTTTTGAAACCCATTAAAGGAGATTAAAAATTGACTTAAAATTTAATTTATAATTAATTTATGTAAAAAAATACATACAAAAAATAATTTTTAGATTATGGTCCTGGATGAAAAAATATTACGAAAATAAATATTTAAACCTTTAAAAATATTTTTTTAAATAAAAATATTCTCTTCCCTCAACTGTAATAAACATGATCAATAATAATTGTTTTGAACCATTGTTATATTATAGAAAAGTGTTGGTATATCCCATAGTAATGGTTCATTAATCTATTTTGGGTTAGGATGTGGGAATAGGCCTATAAAATGGTTTTCATTAAACCATTTGTATATGAAACATTGATGAATACTAAACCATCATTTTTTAAACCATTGGTATACACCTATACCCATGGTTTATAATCCATTGGTATAGGAATACTAATTAAAAAAAACAATAATTCTCAAAAAATGGGTGATATTGGGTGCTCCAACCTTAACAGCCCTCAGCACCCACAACATGGATCAAAACATTACCACATACAATGATCAACTTGAAAAAAAACTACACTATCACCTGTAAAAACACTAGCAAACATCACCTTAAAAAACACTATGAGTCAATATAAATAATTAAAATAACTAATTATGTCATTCAATAGGTGAAAAAACACTTTTTTCTATCATATACATGCACTCACATCCAATAATAAATAATCATGTGACATAATTACTAGTCTAAAATTTAAATGTTCAATCTATCTCTCATAAAATACAATATGAATATCAGTTAAAAATACTAATTCCATAAGGATGGAATATATAAAAATAATTCCTGTAGTTCTCCCTGTCACAAAGAAAACATTAAAATGATTGGGAGAAACATTAATAGTCATTAGGGGAATTAAAATTATTAAATATATTATGAAATTTATTAAATTGAAAGTCTGATTGATGATAACCATTAAAAGTGTAATGTTTTTCAATATTCTCATACAATCTAAAATGGAGAAATAAATTTGGCATTCCACTACATAATAAATATGGGACAATGTAATATGAATTTATATATTTAATAATTCATTCGTATAAAACTATATAACCTATAATTATGAAACAAATACCACACCAATACTTTACCCGCACAACACATATGATTGGGGGTGAAATCGTAATCCATTAAACATTTAGGGAAATAATTTTTCTGTCAAATTAATGTAACAACATTTTAGAAAGGCCTTTCCATGGTGTCTACCATGTTCACAATATGAGTTCATTGGTCACTCAATGGTCCTATCATAACAACATATTCCCCTGGAACCCCTTCATGTTCAACAGATACATTCCAATTCAAAATCAGCACACCAAATTATTAATTAATAAATTATTTTTATTTGGATGTTGTTTTTATTTGAATACGTTTTTGAAATTCTGTATATGTTGCATGCCACTTGAGCACAAAATTCATACTTTTCCCTTAAAACAACAACATCATGGACACATCTATAGTTTCTATATTTCTGTTATGGTATGATGTTTTATTATGTTGTATTATTCAAATGTGGTGCTTATATTTATTACAGATATATATTTAGAGTCTTGAGTTCATTCTAGGATAGTCTATGATGGTAATTTCCAATTGTGGTGATGGTAATTTCATCATAGAGTATTTCCCTATACGTTTCATTCATTCATTAATTTTTTTAGGATTTTTGAGGCATTGTGGTTTTGTTGCACCATGATCCATGTTTAAGGATTATACTCAATGAATTTCATGAAGAAATGTTTTCAATGATCCATTAACATTGAATATGTGATCCATGAACCTCTCAGTAGCATTGTGAAGTTACTTGGTTATATTGAATTTATTTTGTTTGATTCATCATGATATATAGTTGATTACACCATGAATTTTGGATTTTGATTCCATTTAATTATGAACCTGATTTTCGCATATTGATATTGTGAAATTTATGATTAATTATAAATAAAGGATTACCTTTGTGTTCTATCCATGCATTATAACTCCCTCAGGCTGTTAGTAATTATTCAGATCATCTTGGGTTCCCTTTTTCAATTATTTGGTTTATGTTGATCCAAATCATGGAATTTTTATGATTTTATGATCTATAATGTTTTTCGTTATCTTAAGGTTATTTCTTATAGCTTCTCATATTCTCAATGGATTTGAAAGGGGATTTTCCTTAGTTATCCAATTTCATGGTGGAGGATGTAATGGAGATTTTATTAGGTTAGGTCTTGTGATGTATCATTTTAATTTTTTAGTTATTGATAATTGTTTATCCATCAGTTTTATGTTTTATTACATGGTTATTTTGTTAACATGTGAAATTTCAAATTTCTCATTATTCTACATTCTGAATAACAGATTGATATTGGTTTAAGTTTCTATGTATTATTTATTTGAATTATAATAAAAAGATAATAAACTATACTAGAATAAATTAATAGGGAGAGAATATTGGAGCATATGGTACATTATTTCATTTTTATTTCAATATTTTCTTTATAGTTTTACATATTTATATAAGGATATGCCATTGTGTGTTGTTTTTGTTGATGTGTTTTATATTTTTTCTATATTTATCATTTATATAACTAGTTTATGATGCATATAATGAAATTATAGAGGAAATATAAAACATTAAAATTTTATATGTCTAAATTTCTATAAAGGATAAATTATTTAATGATGAATCATTATAAATTAGATTTATAATTGTTATTTACTATTATAAATTTCTTATAAATATAAATTTGATTATAGATTGAGGGTTTCATATTTCTAATTTTATTTTTAGGATTAGATTATGTTTTATTTATTTTTATGCTATCATCCTAAATATGGAATAAAATAATTATAAAATTAATTTGTTGAATGTGAAATCGGAATGTGGTAAATTAATTGAATAAAAATAAGTGGTTATTACCTTTTGCTAATGTAAATGGAAGTAGAATAAAGTGGTTAATTGAAAACTATAAACAAATGAATGGTTAATTTGTTAGAGTTATGAATGTGATAACGATGAAAAAAAATGTGAAGTTCAATACATTTTCTCACTATTTATGTGGATGTATAGTATTAAAATACATCATTGTAATTAAAATATTTAATGTAGTGTAAGAAGAGGGGTATTGATTATCAGGCAGTTGTAATGGGTTGTAATTGTGTGGTTTGACTATATACCCTTAGAAATATGGTTATTTTCATTCAAAATAACTCATTCTGTTTTCATGATATTTCATACCTAATGCCACCCAAGTTAGGGAACCTTACAGATTATGATATGGTTTTTATTTTTAGTAGGTTACCCACCAAACAATTTTTATATAAAAATATTTGATGATTTGTTTCTATTTTATGATACATATTTTGGAATATTACATATTGTAATGGATCATGGTTTATATATATATGTTTTTTGTGGTCTATACAGGATACATGTCTTTTGGTAAATAAATTGTTTAACATCACCCATTCTAATTCCAAATTCCAAAAAAAATTTATCTTCTTAAAAACATCATGTTTATTATAGTTAAAATATAGAATAAAATACTATATTTTGATGAACCCATGACAATTTAAGAAAACAATCACCAATAATACATGAATTTCAAGTATATTTATATATTCCATTTTCATTACAATATAAATCATATGATTATAAATTGGTTTAATTTACTAGAATGTAATTATAAAATCATTCTAATAACCCATTCTATATAATAAAAATTCCAATTGTTTATGACTAAAAAGAACAAAATAACGTGATTAAAACTAAATATTAAAAAAAATCCTATTTTTGTTAACTAAATAGAGGGTAATAATTTTCTTTCTACTAAGATATTAAAAGAGAAATTTTTTTATAGGATATGTGATATATTGAAATTTGAAAGTAGGGAAAATTATCCAGATATCATATTAATAGGAAAATGTTATGATGATTTGTAAACTAATATTAAATAAGAAAAATTATTACTATAAATATTATTAAAATAAAAATTTAATATAGGTTCCTAGTTAGAAACTAATTATATATTTACAATGAATTACTACCATGACTATAGAAACATTTGAAATCTGTTGTATAATATGAAGATGAAAAGAAACACAGATTTTATAATAAATAAAAAATTTAATGGATGTGTTACTGAATTATAATATAAAAGGAAACAATAATATATATATATATATATATATATTAAACCATGATATATAATTAAATTATATAAATGGGATCCTTTAAATTTTCTTCTGAACATAAGTTTTTATTTTGGGATTGTTGACCCTCTTCTTAAGTGTTAGTGATCTCCATCAAGAGTCATTAAAAATCATTAAATAGAACACCTCATTTTCAAAAAACAAGACCAATAATTATTATGAATAATATCTATTTGAAAATTACAACCAAATTATATACTGGCACTTGATATTATGGTATCTTGACTCACTAATTCAGAATTGGTCAACAATAAAATTTATTACCGAGGAAAAAAAATATTTATTGGGCGATTGATTTTATCAAAGTATATTTTCATTTAAAATCTGAAAAATAAAAAATTATGAGTGAAAATACTATCTAGAGATGAAAATTTGGATCCATATAAAAAACACTACACTGGTAAATAGTGTGAGTAACATGTCACTATAAAATTCTCAAGGATCGATTGATTTAAATAAATAATCCACTCAAAAACTAATGTTAAATGATTATTAGTACTAAATATAAAAAATAGGAGAAATTAAATGTTTTAATTAGAGGGAAAATAAAAAATTATCATTCATTAGAAGTATGGACATCCCGTGAACTTTTTTCAATAACACAAAAATCATAAAAATTTATTTAAAATCATTATAGATGCCACCGGAAAATTAAACCCATCACTAATGCATAGAAAAAAACCTTTCAAAAATAGAAAAAACTACATTCACTCACATCATTCATACATTGAACCTTCGTAAAAAATTCCACCACAAAAAATAAACCATCATTCAAATTCTAGAAATAGTTACATATATCATATAAAAATATAATAAAAGTAATGATGACCCGAATACAAACATTTCATATATAATTTATTACTATAATCCATTAATTCTATTTCTAACCCCTGATAAAATCATCTTGAAGAATATTATGATGAAAAATATAGTTTAGTGTTTTATACATAGAAATAAAATGAAAATGATTCTTAGAAGAATATATAATGGATTTGGCACACACAATTTTTTGTTTATAAACTATAAAAAGGAAACTAAAACATATGTTAAATCTTTGTGGCTTGGTATGAAATTCAAGCCACTCATAGGGTTCATTTCTAGATTCATATATTAGGGAGTTGACTCTATACATCTATATTTGGGAGGAAATCTATAAAAATTATTTTTTAAAATAATTGGTATTTCATATAAAAATGGTTTTAAAAACCAATTAGTATATTCTCCAACTATAATAATTGTCATTTATAATTGTTTGAATAACTCTCAAATAAACCACTATATACCATTACACCATGATAACCCTTTTTATAAACCTCACATCATCCATTTATATCAATGGTTATGGTAAACCATTCATATTGATGTACCTATAGAAACAGTATTAAAATCTCTATGGTATTGGTTCATTAGAATATGTTATGTTTTTACTAGTTTTTGAGTATAAATAATCTTATATGTTAATTATATTCATGAATAATAATATTATTATATCATTTAATTTCTTAGTATATAATTATAGTTTTATTATTCCTTTTATTGTATTTATTATCATGTAAAATTAATTATTTATTCAACTACGTTCATATCAGATATTTTGATTATATTCTAAATATATGTCATAAATGACATTGGTTCATTGACTATGGTCAATATGGACATTATTGAACCTTATTCATATTAATAATCATGTCATGATTATAGTTAAATATATTAATTATTCTAATAAATCTAAAGAAGGATTATTTTTATGAAAACATTATTATGTTACCATCATGGAGATGGTGGTCCACAAATACGCATCAACAGTGTTTCAATTTTTCAATGACCGTGATTGAAAAAATGCATGTGTTATTTTATCATTCAAGAATGATAAATATATCATAAATTTTATATTAAAACATTAAATACTAATATATATATATATATATTATCTATATGATGTTGTGATAAAATAGAATAACATTTCATCATAGAGTTTTAATCAACACATACCAAGGAATGAAGTTATCATTCATCAATAGATGGTATGGTATGGTTAAATATAATATATTATCTTTTAATAATACTATATACGTCATTAATATAAAATATAAAAAATTAATCCCTCATTATAACCCTATGTGAGAGGTTGTGATCAAATAAAAATACCATTTGTTCATAATACAATAGACCAACATACACATGAACGTCAGTTTCGTTTCCCATTTGTTGTATGTAGATATGGATATTGGTCATGAAGTAAAGATAACAATATATAAGTGTATTTAAGATAATAGTGTAATTATTGTATCATGTTTGATAAATATTTGTATTATTTAAAATAATAAATAAAAATAAAAAATTTGGTCAAAAGCTAAACCTATTGTTCAGACAACATCAGTTTCATTACACTTTATCCCCTCCAATGTCTCAAAAAAACTTGATGGGGCCTTCCTATATTGTGGAAATATGGTTATGAGAACCCCTTCCTATCATCGAATATTCTAAGGAATAGAACACATCTTGAGAAGGCATAGGCATAAATTTGAAGCCATAACATAATATACATGTACCAACCCACACAACCACCTCTATCCAAATATGAAAAGGAATAATTAAATACTAGCCCGAATGGCCAAAAGGCCTTCTTTTTTTTATTTTATTATGGATAATACCCCGTTTTGAGGGTTGAAGGGGAACCCGTACATGACCCGTAGGCCCAAGGCACAAGGCCCGACAAATCCGCAATACATGACCCGAGGGCCCAGAGGCATACCACGCCCAATACATGACCCGTAAGCCCAGCCCACTTGAACTGCCCCTCCCGGCATTCTACGTCATTGATCACCTAGCTCCCACCTTGCTTTGCTGATCGTCTAGCATTTCCCCATACAAAAATACACGGTACCTGGTCCCGATGGTGGCTGCCATACCCACTCATTCTTCCAAGCCAGTTAGATTTGCATCTGGTGGCTACTACTCATGTTGCTCTGATCCTCTTCTGGGGCCTGTTCTGTGTGAACTGGGCTACTCCATGGTCTATGTGACCCGAAGGCCATGTGTCCTGAAGGACTTTGATGACCCGAAGGACCTGGAGACCCGTAATCCCAAACCGGTGGCCCGAAGGCCCAAATCGGGTGAATAGTTCTACCTGCTACAGTACCGAACAATAACTTCTACAAATTGAGAAGAGAAAATTCGAGAGTTCCAAAATCTTAATCTCATTGTCTGACCACTGAACGTGGTCAATGAACCAAAACAATACTACTGCCCAACATATCATGGTGAACCATGGTTATCAAAAATCATTATGTTTTCTATATAAGACACCAAAACTATAGGAAAATATCATTTAGAGGTGAGTATAGACAATCATAATTTGAAACCCTAAAACCAGTAAATGGAGTAGTGGAATGATAAAATTAAAGTCAACTCAACCCATATAAAGATGAAAATTAAACCATTTATATTTATTCATAATGAAACCCAATTAACAATAATGGGTATCATCATAACTACATCCCAACAATGTAAAATGAGTCTTCATATTGCTTGATATGCACATCTATGATGCCCATCATCATGCAAAACCTCAGAAGAATATATGTGGATAGGCCCACTAATCGTCATTGTGTTCCATTGTTTAGGCATCCAAAACTCTATTTGTAGACCCATTCCTGCTAAAACTAAAATACAAGGGATTAATACTACAAAGAAAGAGGGCTTGTTTCTTATGGTAGTATGGAGAGTACCAACTCAACCTGTGTAAACTGTATTTGGTGACCTTATCCTTTTGTGATAGGGGAGTACTAATAATGACATATCATTTATGATATTGTGTAATCATTACCATTAGTCAAGAATATCTAGTTAATGTATCATTCTCCAATCATCCTGAATGATATATTTGATTCCATATTGAATTTTATTATCTCATTCACATCATAAAACCACTCAGGATAGGCTACTCATGGGACAACATCTGAATTCCAAATAATGATATACATAAGGATGAACTTCTAGGGAGATGTACACTTTGTGTATGTGGGGTCACATAGAGTGTGACATAGCCTTTTCTCCTTGGTGTCTTCTCCCCTTAACATGACATTAAAATCATTTTCGTACTACATGATAATTATATGGGGGGATATGACGTGTGTACACCCCAATAGTACCCACAGACTTGGGTACACAACCCCCTTTCCTCAAGTTTTTTAATTAGTGTGTCTTTGATTTGGTTTCCATAAAATAAAGAGTTTCCATAAAATGTAGACTTTCCATAAAGTGTAGTTTCCCTAAAATATAGAGTTTCCATAAAATAGAGAGTTTCCATAAAATAGAGTGTTTCCATAAAATAGAGAGTTTCCATAAAATTGACAGTTTCCATAAAATAGAGAGACTCCATAAAATAGAGAGTTTCCATGATGTAGGGTGTTTCCATAAAGTGGGGTATTTCTATAAATTGGGGTGTTTCCATAAAGTGGGTTGTTCCCATATAGTGGAGTGTTTCCATAAATTGGGTTGTTTCTATAAAATTGGTAAAGGTGAAGGATGATAGAATTTGTGGTTTTTTAGGGAGTGTTGGGACCAAAATTAATGTTTCATGATCCATACATAGTTGGCACAAACTGTGTGGTCAAATCATTGTTATAGGTCAAATCGAGATCATATTTTTCTAGAAGATTAATCATTTTTCCCAATTTATTTCTTTTTGGCCTCCAAAAGGACCCTAAATCGATATTACTCTCCCTATCAGGTAGGAGAACCCTCCCCACACTATTTGAAGCAATTATGGAGCCTTCCATTGGTGATTTCGAGTTTGATTCTTGACATATGTCTCCATTCTTTACAGATTTGTCATGTTTTCATAGATATGCATTGATCTACTTCTCCAATCTCAATTCCTTCTAAGATTTGAACCTATAGTGAGTAGATATACGTTTTTGGATGCCAAATATTTCAATGTTAAGTTAGGATCTTGCTATGATAAGAGATCTAATGCTAATCTTGGAGAATCGACATGTTTCCTCGCACGTTCTTCATTTGTTGTAAACATTTCGTCAAAACCATCGAGCTAGGTGGCTTCTCTCTCGACTAATATTTCTAGAATTTATTGGCTAAGATTCAAATTGGTATATTTATTGTGAAATTCAAGGAAAAATATTCATTTGTGATGATGTCTGGTTTTTGTGAAATTGCATGATCTTGTTGAATTGTTGTGCAAAAGGGGTTTTAATTTAAAATGATGATTTTAAATTATGGATTTTATGGAGTTGAAAAATGGATGATGAAAATGGGGTTTTCAATAGAAATGGTTTTCAATAAAAATTCAGTTTTATTTAAATGTTTTGGAGTTGAAATATTTGGGAATTGAAATGGTTTTGATGGAAATAGTTTTCAATAAAAAGGTGTTTTTATTGAATGTTTTATTTTGGATTGTTCTTTGGGCATATGTGTTGTGTGTTCATATTGCATATACGAGGCTTGGTTGAAATATGACCTTGTTCTCTGTGCCAAAGGTTTAATGGCACATGTAAATTTCATAAACTGGTCTTGGTTGAAATATGACCTTATGCTCGGTGCCAATAGATTAATGGAACATGGGAAATAATTACCTAGTGACGACATTGTTGATCGATGAGAAACCGCTCATGAGTATAGAACTGTCATAACTTAGCACGAATAGTTGTTTGAATGGGTTTGAGTAATGGTTGGGTATACCGATATAGGGATATTGGGAAATAGTTGTAAAGAATGATTGGATATTTTTATGGAAAAATATCTTGCTGTAAAAATTGGTTTCAATTGCACTTGTATGGTTTTGGTAATGAATGGTTGTGGAAACTTGTTTATATTTAGTTATAAATGTCTTTTGAGAAATTGTTTTATATAAACCATTTTATATAATTGCTACTAAATATTCTATATTTATGGCGTGAGTTGGGAAGTCATTGGGGAAAACCATCTATGTTTTATACTCACCCCTACTTTGGAACTTTGGTGCTTTTGCAGATGCTATCATTTACGATATGGGAAAAGGGAATGTTTCACATGTGTTTAGCACTATCTTGTGATGTTGGGCTGTTCGGATATTTTGGAGCTTGCAGTATGTGGAGCATTGAGTCTTGAGGTCTTTGGAGAGTCTTGTGTAGTTTATCCATTTTGTACCCTAATACTTGGATATTCTTCTGTTGTTGCTTACTTTGATGTGGTTTTTAGTGCATGAAGTTGTTGAGTTGTCTTTCATTTGATCATGCATCATATAGTGAATGTTAGGTTATGGTTAGTAGTTTTATTGGCCTATTTCCAAAAGGGTAAATAATCGCCCACTAGTGTTTGAAACCCTTCGGTATTTATTACCATCCTTTGGCACATTGGGGATGTCGCTTAAGTCCTAGTATTGACTCGTTGTACTCTCAAGGCAATGAGAATTGGGAGGTCATTACAAATGGTATCAGCTTGTTCGGTCCATTCTTAACAAGTAGTCATCAATCTTCACAGTTTTGGAGATGAAATCCATTTTAGACTATTCAATTGGTGGGAATATTATAAATGAGTAGGATTGTCAGAACATGAATAATATAGCATAAAAGGGCGTAGCTAACCCTTTTATGCTGAACTTCAAATTACCCGGGAGTTGGGTAAATAAGTGTTTGGAGCCACTTCTCGGATTTTGAAATCTCATTGTCATGGGTATAGCCAATGAGACGAGCATGAAATGCATTATAGTGGAATGTCTTCCCATAAATATTGAATACATCATTTAGAGAAGTGATCATTTTTGAAAAGTACAGAATTGGTTTTCCAATGAAAGATTTTGAAAAGGTTAATGATTATCATATTTTGAAAATGGTTTAATTTTCAAATCATTCGAAGTGGTTTAAAAAATAGTTGAATATGGTAAAAAGGATGATTTAGAAAACGATGTTGTGATAGTTGATGTGATATAATTTGAAATGCTACGAAAACAGTTGCTAGAGTGTGAGTTTAACATAGTTTGTTGTTAGTTTAGTTAATGTCACATTGTAGGCATCATCGAAACCAACCTGAAGAAACAGCAGAGAATGTTTTTGAACTTGAACCAGGTGTGAACCAACAGCTATTTTAGAGTATTGTCCCAGCTTTTCAAGTTGTGGACTTAGGGAACTGGAGGAATGAGACACGACATTTTGATCATACCATCAAGTTCATGAAGTTGAATCCACCTAATTTCAGGAGTGATTTTGAACCCGAGAATGTGGATGTGTGGTTATGTACGATGAATCGTATCTTCGACTCCATCAGCACACTAGTAGAGAAAATGGTAAAACTAGAGACATATATGCTCAAGGATCGTGAACGTCAGTGGTGGGATTTAGCGATTCAAGCTAAATTTTATGAAGGACATACATGGGAGGATTTTGAGGAATTTTTCAACAAAAAATTCTATCCTTACTCGTTCATGATCCAATAAATGACAAACTTCTTCAACCTAAAACAAGAGAGTCTCTCTATCACAGAGTATGCAGCTAAGTTCATGAACTTAATACGTTTTTCTCTAGAAGTCGCGGAAAGTTCCTCTTTGAAGGCACACATCTTCGAATCTGGTCTACGATATGAGATTCGATCAAAGATTGTAGTACATTGTATTACAGACTATACCGAGATGGTGAACCAAACGACTGTGGCTGAATGTGATATCTTGGGATATATGGGAGGAGGCATGATGATACCTATAGAAAATGGCGGGAACTCAACCATTGGGAACAAGAGGAAAAGAGACCTATTTCCATGGTGTAAGTGGAAATCAGAACCCGACGGCTGGATCAATAAACCTTCCTCCACGACCCCAGAGCAAAGAAGGTTGTTTTCAATGTGGTTCACTTTACCACATAATGTGAGATTGAAAGGCACAACCTAGGACAGGTCATAATTGATACAAGATGCGACATCTTGAGCACTATTGACATAGTTCTCTAATTTAAGGTGATCGAGACACTTCTCAGCTATCGCATGCATCTTATGCTTCCACTAGATTAGGACCACAGAATCAGTCTTGTCAGCAGAGCAGTGCTAACCATGGTGATTCTAGATATACCATGACACCTCAGCCAGGGCAACCTCAGCAAGGAAATGTGAAGAATAGTATAGTGATGAAGCAATTGTATGAAGCTGAGCAGATGATTGTCGATGATCAGGCTGGACCATCTACAATGAGAGGTATGATTATTTTGAATTCTACATTTGTGAAAGTGTTTTTTGATATGGGTGCATCACATTCCTTCATTGTTTCTCATGCTGTTGACTTTCTATGTTTAAAACTGGAAATGATGCACTTTGTTTTGAAACTAAAAACTCCTCTTGGTGATAGATAATGTCAATCCTTTGTGTGTAGAGAATGTGTTATAACTGTTGATGGAGATGTGCTAAAATGGGACTTCTCGATGTTGTGTATGGATGTATATGATGTAATCATGGGTATAGATTGGCTGACAACATTCAAGGCTCCAATCGACTGTTATAGGAGAAAAGTTAGATTCATGACTGAGGACGGCATTGAGCATCTCATTAGAGGAGAGTGGATTGTGAAGAAAGGTGAAAATAACTAGTTGGCACTAATGGTGGAACAATATCTTACCCATTAAGAAGAGTTTACTTTGGAATCAATGGAACAGATTGAGGAAAATAGTTTTCCAGCTACTTTGGAACAATTTCCTGATGACTTTCCCATGAAATTCATAGGGTTTCCACATCCATGGGAAGTGGATTTTACGATTGATCTCCTTATGGGGTCTTTTCTTACTTCCCTTCCATATTATAGCATGGCACCAATGGAGTTATAAGAATTGAAAGTGCAGTTAGTGGAGCTGGAAATCACGAGTTTCATTTGACGAAGTACGTCTCCATGGGCAGCACCAGTTTTGTTTCTAAAGAAGGCATATTGAACTCTTCGTCTATGTATAGGTTATCATATGTTTAACCAGGTTACGATAAAGAATAGATATACAATTCCATGCATTGATGATCTAATCGATCAATTAAGGGGAGCTTAGTGTTACTTCTAGATTGACTTGCGGTCTAGATATCACCAAATAAGAGTTCAGAAAGAGGATATTCCAAAGATATCTTTCAAAACTAGATATAAACACTATGAATACGTAGTCATGCCTTTCGGTCTAATGATTTCACAAGAAGTCTTCATGGAATTGATGAATCAGATATTTCAAAAATATTTGGATTTTTTTGTGGTGTTTGTGTACCACATTTTGGGATATTCAACGAAAAGGGATGATAATGAGGTTCTCCTGGATACATTGTTACAAATATTGAGAGATCATCGTTTATATTCCACGTTATCAAAGTGTGATTTTTGGATACATTAAGTATGTTTCTTTGGCCATGTCATTTATGAGAAAGGCGTTTCGGTTGATCCAAAAATGATAGAATCCATTATCTCTTGGAAAACACCAAATAATGTGTTGAAGATACGATATTTTCATGGTCTAGATAGTTAATAACGATGCTTTGTTCATGATTTCTCACAACAGGATTCACCAATGAAATCTCTGACAAAGAAAAATGCTCAATTCCAAAGGACAGAAGAATGTTAGAAGTCTTTCTAGGAATTGAATGTTCGGATTACATAGAAATGTATCTTGATCTTTCTATAATCATGACAGGGGTATGTGGTATATTGTGATTCTTCGGGATCAAGGTTTGGTTGTGTTCTCATGCAAAGAGATCACGTGGTTTCTTATGGATCAAGGCAGTTGAGGGAGCATGAGAAGAATTACCCAACACATTATTTGGAGTTAGCTAAAGTTGTCCAATCTTTGAAAACATGTATGTATTATCTATTTGGTGAGATTTGAAAAAGATTGAATTTATTTTCTCATAGTGAGATTTGAATATGAGACAGAGGAGATGGATGCAGTATCTCGAAATGATTTTCTTTGACTTGATGTACACACCAGGGAATAGAAATTCGGTAGAAGATGCATTTAGTAGAAATTCGTATTCTCAGTTGGCGAAAGAAGCATCAGATGAATTGTAGTTGATATCGGTCATAGCCATTATGCATGTGGAATGTGAAGACCAATGGGATGTTATAGTTTTATTTTCTTCAATGATTGTTCCTGATTTAGTAAAAATTATCAAATAGGTACAAACATATGATACAGAATGTCTAGTTGTAAGTTCAAAACTAAATAGTGGGGAGACCATTGAGGGTTGATAACTTCATGGGGGTTCAGTTTTGTGTTTTAGAGATCGAATGGTTGTACCTATGGATTTTCAAGAACAACTCCATCATGCATAACGCCATTCAAGATGGGTCGAACATCCAGGTACACAAAATATGTATAAGGTGTTGAAGGAACAATTTTGGTGGAGTATCATGAAAAGAAAGGTGTCCGAGTTTATCTCACGGTGCTTAACATGTTAGCAAGTTAAAGCACAGAATCAGAGGCCAACTGGTATTTTATGATCGTTTCCTATCCCAGTGTGGAAATGGGATCAAATAGAAATCAATTTTATTACAGTTATTCCATGAATACTCTGAAAAAATGATGACATTTGGTTAATAGTGGATGATCTGACTAAGTCAGCCCATTTCATCCCTATTCATGAAATGCATACGAGGGAGGATCTTTCAAAAATATATATCCAGGAAGTGGTAAAGAGGTATGGTGTACCGGTGTCAATAGTCTCAGATAGGGATCCGAGGTTCATATCTCGTTTCAATAAATCATTACAGCAATCCCTTGGAACTCAGTTGACTGTGAGCACCACGTATCATCCTCAACTGGTTGGGAAATCCGAGCAGAATATAGAAATGTTGGA
Organism: Viscum album; assembly: GCA_963277665.1. Lineage (NCBI taxonomy): Eukaryota > Viridiplantae > Streptophyta > Magnoliopsida > Santalales > Viscaceae > Viscum > Viscum album. Next base: position 735,889,009 of record OY728155.1, read on the forward strand.
AAATATTTCGCAGGTTTTTGTAATGGATTTTGGTGGCTCATGGGAGGATCATATACCCTTTGTGGAGTTCTCATACAATAACATCTATCAAGACTCGATACGCATGCTCTGTTTGAAGCATTGTATGGGAATATGTGTCATTCTTTACTATACTAGGTGGAAATGGGTGAAACATCACTAGCCGTGCCAAGACATGTCCAAGAAATAGAAAAGAAGATATATTTGATTAGAAAGATAATGGAGACAACTCAGAGTCATCAGAAATTTTATGTAGATAACCGTGGAAGCCTGTTGTCGTTCGTTGTGGGTGATCATATATTTTTTAGGATCTCTCTAAGGCTTGTAAATATCGTTTTTGGATGCATGGAAAGTTATCTCCTAGATACATTTTCCATTTTGAGATACTGGAACATGTTGGAGAGGTGGAATATCAGTTTGAATTACCACCACATTTTACTTCGGTGCATAATGTGTTCCATGCATCACAGTAGAAAAAGAATCACACTGATCCAGACCATGTGATCAGATGGGATCACGTTGAGGAAGAACCGGATGCATCAGAGCTACATTATCCATTTCGGATCTTGGATAGACAAGATAATATCTTATGTGGGAAAGGCATCGGCCTAGTGCGGGTTTTATGGATTTATGGTTAGATTCAGGTAGAGACTTGGGAACGTGAGAAGGAAATAAATGGGCAATGGCTGGAACTCTTTTTGTCTAACAAGGGCATTCTACATTCCAAGGATGGAATGACCAATGTTGGGGAGAATGTAGTACCCTCGGTTTTCGGTACATAACACTCTTTCCTTAGGTTTTCTTAATTGGTGTGTCTTTGATTGGGTTTCCATAAAATAGATAGTTTCCATATAATATAGAGTTTCCATAAAATAGAGAGTTTTTATAAAATAGGGATTTTCCCTAAAATAGACAGTTTCAATAAAATAGAGAGTTTCCAGAAAATATATATTTCCCATAAAATAGAGAGTTTCCATAATATAGAGAGTTTCCAAAAAGTGTGGAGTTTCCATAAATTGGGGTGTTTCCATAAAATGGGATGTTTCCATAAAGTGGGTTGTTTCCATAAAGTGATGTATTTCCATAAATTCGGATGTTTCGATAAAAAGGGGTAAAGGATATGGATTGAATAGTTTGGGGGTTTTTTATAGGGAGTGTTGGGACCAAAAAGAATGTTCTATGATCCATACACGGTTGGCACAAACAGTGTGGTAAAATCTTGTGCAGAAGTCAAATCTAGATCTTATTTTGTAGGAGCTTGAACGTTTTTGCTCTATTTATTTCTTTTTGGAATAAAAACACCCATAATTCAATATTAATCTCCCTAAAAGTATGTATAAAACTCCCCACACGAGTTAAATCCATTCCGGAGCATTACCTTGGAGATTTCGAGGCTGATTCTTGAGGTATGTCACCATTCTTTACAGATTTGTCATGTTTTCTTAGATCTACGTAGATCTACTTCTCTGATCTCAATTAATTCTTATATCTGAACCTAAAGTTGTAAGTTCAATGTTTTTTGATGCCAAATATTTCAATTTGGATTCGTGAACTTTCTTTCATAAGAGATCTATGGCCGATCTTTGAGAATCGACCCGTTTCTTTGTGCATTCTTTGTCTGTTGTTAATGTGTCGCCAAATCCTTCAAGGTAGGTGGCTTCTCTCTCATCTACTCTTGCTATAATTTATTTTATTATATTATAATTGTTTTATTGGTTGTTAAATTCGTGGTAAATATTAATTTTTAATGATTTATGGTTTTTGTGAAATTGCGTGATCTTGATGAATAGTTCTGCAAAATGTGGCTTAATTTAAAATGATGATTTTAAATTATGGATTTTCAGTAATTTCTAAATGGTTGATAAAAAAAGGGGTTTTCAATAGAAATGGTTTTCTATAAAAATGTAGTTTTATTTAAATGGTTTGTAGTGGAAGTGGATTGGCATTGAAATGATTTTGATGGAAATATTTTTAAATAAAAAGGTGTTTTTATTGAATGGATTATTTTTCCTTGACCGTTGGGCATTTGTTTTGGTTGTTCATATTTACTATATGGGGATTTGTTGAAATATGACCATGTTCTCAATGCCAAAGGTTTAATGACACATTATATTTTCACATACGGGGCTAGGTTGAAATATGAACTTGTGCTCGAGGCTAAAGGATTAATGGAACATGGGAAAAAATTGCCTTGCAATGACATGTTAGATCGATGAGAAACCACTCATGAGTATGGAACATTCATAATGTAGCATGCATGGTTGGTATCATGGGATTGAATAATGGTAGGTAATGACGATATATGGATATTGGGAAATGGAAGTAAATATTGTTTAGTTATTTTTCTAGAAAAATAACTTGCTGTGAAAACTAGTTTCAATTTCCCTAGTATGGTTTTGGTAATGAATGGTTTTGGAAACCTATTTATATTTAGTTATAAACTACTTTTGAGGAATTAATTTATATAAAACATTTTGTATAATTGTTTATAACGCTTCTAGCCTAGTGGCCTATGTAAGGAAGTCATTAGGGAAAAGAAACTGAGTTTTATACTCACCACAACTTTGGAAATTTGGTGCTTTTGAAGATGTTGTATTCTGGGACAGGGGAAAAGGTAATGTTTCACACGTGTTTTGCATTACCTCATGATGTTGGGTTGTTTATAGATTTTGGATCTTGGAGCATGTTGAGCATGGAGTACTGAGGACATTGGAGAGTCTTGTCTAGTGTATCCAATGTGTACTCTGATACATGGTTATCCTTCCGCAGTTTCTTACATTGATGTGGTTTTGAGTCCATGAAGTTGTTGAGTTGTCATTCATTTGTTCATGCATCATATAATGAATGTTTGGTTATTTTTAGTTGGTTTATTGGTTTATTTCCTAAAGTGTAAATCATCCCCCACTTGGGTTTGAAACCCTTCGACATTTATTCCCAGACTTTGGCATCTTGGGGATGTCGCTTAAGGCCTTGTCATGACTCGTTGTACTCTCTAGCCAATGAGAATTGTTGGGTCGTTACAGCCCCTATAGATTGGCATTTTCCTTCCTAGATTGTTCCCTTGTACAATTTACGTACTATTATTCCTTGGAGATTTTTGGGTACACGGTCATGTCCATGAACTCTAGCCCAACACTTGTGCATAGAAAAATACATTCCAACGTACTCACATAGTATAAACTGATTTGATAACATAGTTTTATGTGGCATGTTTGGGTCATACATAGAGTGTAATATTTATCATCACATGAAACCATAGTAACCACAACCTGTAGAAACATGACATGTGTTCCTCTGGTATACATGAAATGTAGTTGAGGGTTCTACATAATCCTAGCCTCTTGACACTAATCCTAAATCCACCATTTCATTTAGAAGTAGCTCATATTTGGCTGCTCTAATAGGAAAAAATGAATGGAAACATCATTGACCAACAATTTCTATACACCAATGGTTGTAAATCTGATGTGTTCTCTCCCGTCAAATAATCCATCATCCATTCACCACCACTTTAGATAACAAATACATGAATCCATCACATGGATCTATGAATAAATATTGATCTATATATAAATTTTATATCCTTCATTAATTATTATAACCACCCAGAATATGAGGTTTCTATTGTGCTTGAACTCTCCCCACCAATGCTAGACTACAACCATGTAGTCTAATGGATACGAACAAGATGAATAGAGGGGATAAATGCACATAAAATAAGGTCATGAGTTTCTTTGTAGGGTGAGATCCTGACCAACATTAATAATTTCTTAACCCCAAGGGTCAAATAAATATATATATAATATAAATTTGTTAGTAGTTAAATTTAAATTTGAAATCATGTGTTGATCTGATAATCACGGTTCATTTAATTATGAAAATAATAACAATTACCATAACATAAAATAGGGAATAAACTAAAAATAAATATCCCTACATTAATATTTTATCAATAATTGGTGAGGAATAAATATGCTATAGATAAATTAATACTATAAAGTTCTCCATCCATATCATGATCCAACTAGATCCATTCATCAGTTTTTCAATGCCAATGAATAATGATCTTTATCCTCTAAAAACCTCATAGGGTTATAAAATTAACCCTAGATATTTTCAACAAAATTTTATTTATATAGGAGGATTATAGGAAGGGACATTTTAAAAAACAACAAATAATTGTTTATATATTTTATTAAACAACCTCCCCAATGTCAACCTCCCATGTATCATTTGATATCGACCATATTTTTGTCAATACTTGGTTAAACCCGGTATTTTTTAATAAAATGTTGTCTCATATTTACCATATATGGTTCCAAATAATATAATAGTTATTTATATTAAAATTAAGAAATTATGATGTGTAAAATATATTAATATTTTTATCATAATAATTTTGATAACCTATGATTCCCAAAAACCACCTCAACTCCACAGAATCATCTAGATATATACCTATAAATATTCAAAATAATAACCAAATAAAATGATAGTCATTGTATTCTCCCCATGTTCATGGACTTCCATATTGAAAATAACATGTTTCAAAAAAATGGTTGTGGTACTGAGCCAAAGTATAGCTATCTCTCTCCCCAGGGAAATACTGCATTCTTCCATGCAGGTAAGGTAAGTGAAACAAGGGAATGGTCTATCAAAATTGGGTTCCCTACATAAAATCCTGAATCTCCAGGGCGTAATCCATAAAGGTGGCTCCATTCTCAATGTCCACCTCTCAATAGTCAATAAAATATGTATGATCATATTTTTTTTCTCCTCATATAAGACACATGTATGAAATCAAACAATCTATCTAATTTTACAGAATTTTTTTTGTCAAATGAAAATATTATAAGCCTTCAAAGGTACTTGAATTTCCTGATAAACCCCGCGCATAGCTTTAATTCCTAGACCAATATTGCCAATACTCATCATTTGAATACTCTCTTGAAAACATTGTCATACTAATCGAGCTCAAATCCCTATGATATTGATCTACATAAATATATTTTTCTCATATATATTGTCCTTAGACACTCATGTATCACTTATACTCGCTCTATTGTCTCATATAAAATCTCGATCCCATCAATACATTCTTCTCTGATATCGATCTATCATAAGGCTGGCCAATAAGGTTTACCATACAAGTTTCAAAATGATCCATGCTTAGAGAAGTGTGATAAATTCTATTATTAGGAAATTCTACTGATGGATTGTGATTCTCCAAACACTATCTAAAGTAAATAATACTGTTTCATAGCATTTCCTAAGACACCTATATAGTTTACTAGATCTACTTATCTCTCTAGTAGTAAAACATCATTCCCATCCTAACAATGTCCCCAAATCCAACTTCATGCCTACCCACAATACTTATTTTAATATAGCATCATATATGGATAAAATCATTGAGTATAACCCTTGAAAACTAATTATATGTAATATGTTCAAATGCCCTAGAATCTAAACCAAACAATTCTCCCTGATGAAAAGGTATTGTTCTGACATTGTATATTGGTAGGAAATAACACACATAATATCATGTCCTCTCACTTATTTTATAATCTCCATCATAATTATATATATATTTAATCCCATTTACCATCAAATATATAAACATGCTATGTCAAACCTTCTAGAATGTGACTCTCAGACATTACCTGCAATCATGTGAGACACTGAAAGACAATCTCAGGGACACTACACCTCATCCTAACCCAACAAATATAATGCAAATGTTTCTTGTTAATAATTTTAAAATAATTATGTACATCTATGGGGATTGTATGAAACTCATAAAACACCATCTCACACAATGTGACTAGAACCACCATCTATTCCCAATGAAGAATAATGTACTCCCCTCCAAAAAATCTTTATATTTAATCTCATAAGATTATTTTTTCTTGTATGTATTAAAAATATATTTATACAATATAATCCACTCCCAATTAATAAATAATGAGATGAGACTCCACCATCGACTGAATAAAAACTCCTCACAGATCCTCCTGTGGGGTTTGCTACAACAACACCAACTACTCTGATGTGTCCTCATCCAAATGATTAATAAACTAATTACTTTAGAAATATTTTACAAATTTTCCCTTATGAATATTTTATACTATCTTTATGTCATAATACTATAAACAATATTCCAAAACCACTGAATGAGCTTAAGACCACACTAACTGAAGATGAAAATAAAACTTTTGTGGTCTATTTAAACAACAAAATTCTCACCAATAAGGTATTTCCCCCACATTTTAATAGAGAATATAACCACTACAAACCATAGGTTAGGAGTAGCGTAGTTATTATCAAGTGTTCTAATATAATAAACTCATACACTGTCACTATCTACCACTACAACAATACAATACAAGTCCAATTTCTAAAGGAATCTCAAATCACATTGTACACAACAACCAGCCCTGGTAGTCTCAACATAGGAGTATTATTCCCACATATCCTAAAATCCTAAAAGGATCTTTGAAACAACTCATTCATGGTGAATGGATTTCCTTTAGATTTTAACATGAAAAAACTATATACTATATTGGATATTTCAGCCTAAAACCTGTCATAGTACCCTACCATGATAATAAAACTTCGAACCTCTGATGTGCTATTTGGTGGATCCAAGAAATAACAACATTAATATTTATTTAGTCCAAAACCAAACCATGCTCAGGGGTGACATTCTCTTAGAAGTGAACCTCATAAGTCCAGAACTAGAACATATTGAGTATATGATAATGGTGATACTCCCAGAGTAAGTCTCTGGTCATCCCCAAGAAATTTTTGTGATCCTCCTATGATGGGAAGTAAATGATCATGTCTTAATTTAATTAAAAAACCATTCCAAGCATGGATGGATTAGGTAATTCATAATATCCAAAAACATATTGGGGTATTATCCATGTTAAAAGACATATGTGAGAACACATAATGTCATTGAATATATTAGAATTCCAGTTTTTGAATATCATCATATAAAAATAATAAATGGTGGTAGTCAAGACTAAGAACGATATTACAAAAACAATTTATACATATCAATTGGTATAAGTGTTTATCCATCATTTTCATGGTGTATATTTTCTTTATTATTATATTATTTATGTGTTGAAAATTGACGCGGATCCTCAATATTGTGTGCATCTTGGTCATGAAGAAAATTGTTACTTCTCTAGGGGAAACATTTTTTTTCGGAAAAAAATTCTCTAAATGTCCACTAAATACAACAATATCTTCAATATAATCATAGAAAAAATATGATACGCTAAATAAGATGTTAGTGTGGTTCTGGGTAGTAACTTGATGAAGAATCAATCCTTTAACCATAGAGGTAACCACCGAATAACCTCGGGGAATATGTACATATAATCCATCACTAATATAATAAGATAGGTACATAAATCTACAACATACCATGGGGATAAACTTAGAATCTAATGGTTTATGGGTTATATCTTATTTCTCGTAAGGCCCACCCACTCATCCATGGGATCTCTATATACTGTAGAGGAGATTATTTTCCAAAATATCCAAATTCATGAAAGTTTTCAGAGATGATAATAAATCATGTCACGAACAATGTACCACTAGTTAATACATCAGATAATATCATATTATTTCATCATAAATACTATGATGTCCCTTGAGAAACACGCTCCATTGATTTCAGGAACTAAATACAATAAAATATGAGATATAAAATATTCAATTCATGTAGGAAGCTCAAGAAAAATTTAATTAAAAAAATCATGAAAGGGTGATCTAACAATAACATGAGGATCATATTAAGGAATCAAACCCACATATTTCTATTAGTACTGGATAAAGACTATAAAAGAAATATTTTGTACATAGAATAATCTTGTGAGAAACCTTGTCTTATCCATACATACATTAAATCTACCAATATCTAGAAAATAAATCTCCCTAATTATATTATTAGACACCTAGTATTGGTGGTGAATTCATCTCGTTATGTCTCCCTGTAATAGAACCTTCACCTATAGGATACCAAAATACCCATATTCCAAAACCATCTATTGGGGGGGATCGTAGAACACACCCGTGAGAACCCATTTCATGGTTATATATGTTCCACTGTGGTCCATCCAATATATTACTTCGCCCTTTGAATGTTGTTTAAAGTAATTACAAGATATTTTAACTCACTCATATTAATAATATCATATTACCCATTAAATATTACTAAATCTTCAATGTGATCTATGGGTCATTGATCCATGTTTCTGATTCTTGGAATGAGTATTCCTCATATATCGAGGCCCAATGGTATAACATCTGGTAGCGGCTGTAAATGTCTTAACCACATGATTTCAACCATTGGCCTCGTCCACCAAACATACCACTACTTGGAATCTCATGAAATTCCTGGTCACTCCAACACTCTATCATATGCATGAAGGCATATAGAGAATCCAATTTCACGGATGTATCTATAGAGACCATTCTCAAATTTCAACACCCATAAGAATCCATCTCATACCATATCAAGGGAGTTATTTTTGATGTTTTAGAGCCTTACATCATACTAATAAAAAATCATATCACCTTGTTATAGATTAATAATATCATGTATATATACAAATCACAAACATGATAGTTAATATTCATCCCAAAATAGTTATTGGATGTCTGACCATGAGAGTGTCTTCTCGTCATGGGTGTACATCATCAGCCTCCACTTGTGACCTACTTACCCATGAAGAAGGATGGATAAAAGTATAACCATCTGATTGGTCAAGTGTAAAACAATCCTGAAGACTGAAATCAGTAACTCAATCTAGTCCTCTACTACTTATGGGTCTATCTCATAGTGAAACCACAATGACCTCAATTACTAGAATTCATATACTACACTATGATTGTTTTCTTCCTTTTCCTTTAGTTTTGGTAATATCTACTACTTGATATGTCATCAAAATTCTCTGTTCCTTTTTATAAGTATCACCTCATGATATGGCCCATTTATTGTGTGCTCAACACTCAATCGGTTATCATCACGATCCTTGGTTGGTAACCTAGTTTGCTGTGTTCATGGAGGAACTTGAAAGGGATCAACAAGTAAAAAAGATAATATTACTATATATATAATAGGATATAACTAAATAATTATTTTCATAGGACTCAATCCAATATTTATAATGTACCATTTTTTCTCTAGAATCCATTTCTCTACATGTCAGGTCAACAAGTATGTAATCAGTGTCAAGGTGAATGGATAATTTGGTCTCCACATAAATAATGGGTTCCCTTGCCTAAAAGTAGTATGTAAGACACTCTTACACTATTTCTTTATATTTACAAAAAGATACTCACCATGGATTCAAATTTTACATAGAACTGAGGATGAAATGCTGGGATACTACACTATCACATCTGAATCCAACTAGGCATGCGTAGTTGGAATAAAGATGACTACAACAATTATGTAACTAATTTTAATAAGATAGGATCTAGTTACAAGAATCTAGAAGAAATAAACTAAAATGGGATTCATTTCATGATATACTAAAACACATTCAGACAACCACCTCCATGAAAATGCATTGATGAATAATAAAATATTGAAACTTCAAATGTAAAACCATGCATAAAATAAAACTTTGGGAATACATCAGGTTATGAAAATATAAAACAAATAATAAATAGTATAAATATATTCCCAAATATAAATTAATTACCAACCATAAAATAAAAAAAATACAAAGAGTTCCCAACACCTGATCTCCTTATCTATCCTCCGAATGCAGTCAATTCACCAATGTACTATTATGCTCCACCACATCCAATTGTTCCATGGTCACAATTGATCTATTTTTCAACATCAAATGACACAAATTCATGGGAAAATATAATTCAGGCTTGATTATATATACATCCATTATGATTCCCAGAAAACCATAAACTGAGAAATATAAAGAAACATAAATAGTATCCTCGACCAATAATATATTCGAAATGAAATCCATCATTTGTGCTAATTATAAAAACCCTATGAGAGATTATGGGATTATAAATATCTACATTCCAAATAAGTTGAATGATTCTTCTACCACTCCAAGGGAATAAATTCGTTTTCTAGTATCAATTTCATCCTCACGTGAATCTGTGTGGGGGACTACACCTTTCCATTGTGCTCAGAATTAATGGAGGAAAAACTCAAGTGAAGGACATGATCCCCACTAGAAATTGGAAGCAGGGGAGTACTATACAACAGATAGAGAACATGCACCATGTTGTTGTATTGGGTATTACTGAATCTGCCTATGTAAAGTGTATAGGGGACCCATAAACTAGTGTGACAGTGGATACCCAACATCAGAATATCTCCAATGATTGTGTATAATAACTTCCATTAGAAAATCCTATTTTAAGGAAGCTTCAGACTCCAAACACCTCACACCATATCTTGAATGCTACACTGATATATAACATCACAAAATACATTCAAATAAACTCATGATATGCTACTGGTAGTCGAATATTTTAGTTTCAAATAACAATATATTGACATTAAAAGTTCATTGATAAATTACATGTCATGTACATGGGGTAACAGGGAATGTAATATCACTTCATAGCCTTGTTGTTTTCCCTGGACATGTATTTGAATGATAGTTCATACAGTATGGTGTGTAAAGGTGGTACATTTCATTTATTATTAAGCCATGTCCTTAATGTGTCCTCTTATAACATTCATATATACACTAGTTATGTTATTGTACCCTGGTTGTGTCTTCATACATGGTCTTTCAAATGTACTAGGGTTGTCCAAATTTTCCTTTCCTTTTCCATGCCTATGTACCCCTCGTATTGATAAAAAAGTTATAAGCATCAAATCATATGGAATGTATTGGTAAAAATGATGTCATGTACATATCCCTAATATAAAATCATTACCCCATTGGTGTGAGAGTACATTTAATGTGCTCTTTTAGGCTACATGGAGTGTTGTTGGGTTATTCACTGAAAACCAAATTCATCAAAAGGGTAAAATATATGTTGTTACTACTTCCATTCAGTCTTATTCTACCACTCAAATTATATAATATAGATGGAATCAACCACAATTATTTATTCCTTGACACCCATATACACAGAAATAAATTGGAATAACATCTCAGTGGGCCATCAAAAATGAATGCGATGAAAAGAGGGGATGAATGCGATGAAAAGAGGGGATGAATGCACATAAAAAAGGTGTTGGGGTCATTTTACAATTATATCAAATATAATGATCCTAAAGTGGAAACCCAATTTTCAAAATAAAGATATAAAAATTATAAATGTTTTCAAATATTCAACTTCCATTTCTAATCAGGTGATGATCAGGTAATCATAGATCAAACAAAGCATATAATAATATATTTTCTCCTCAAATCAATTATGGTGGAAACTAAAAATAATGATTTCATATTGAGAATGGATAGATAATTGGTGAAGAGATAATAATATATATATGAATTTGAATAAATATTTTTTTATATCATGGTCCACCTATATTTGTTTTTCGATCTACGTCGTTGGGTTTTCCAATGAAAAATATGAATGGTCCTCCTCGTCTAAAATTTCATTGGGTTATGCATCTAGTTGGGGATATTTTCAATAAAAATATATTTATAAGGGATGGTTTGATTTTGGTTCATTTCATAAAAATATATATAAAAATAATTTACTTTATTATGGAAACTCACCAATAGTCACCTCCCTAGGAGAACCTGACACCGAACAAATTTAGGTCTCCCCAAAGGTAAAACCCACATTCAGAATGAATCGTGCTCTCAAATTTACCATACGAGGTTAGAAAAAATTTTAAAAAATTTTATATTAAAATTATGCATGAACATGGATTAATATATGATAATATTTGGAATATATTAATTACGGTGTCCCAACTCACCCAAAGCACTACACCAAATCCATGGAAAAATTTACATATATACATGTAAAAATTAAATGGAATAATAAAAACCCGAGTCACTATGTTTAAGGATTTTATTCTACCCAAAATAAGAACTATATGGTTTTGGACGGAATGTAAAGAATCTATTTGGGTAGGGAATGACTGAGATATAGAACTCAAACGGTTGCTAGAATAGAGGATAAGAGGTTCTCTTTTTCAAGTGAAGGTTGGGGAATTGTTTGAATTTCCTAAATTATTAATTTAATATAAAATAATTTTAAAGTTATAGAGGAACCAAATTGATATTATTAATGTATAGGATGATTAAGTGTCAAAATAATATAATACATTTGGGTATGTTTGGGTATTTTTACACTTATTCTATAGTTTTAACCCCTTGTTAATACTTCTGAGAATTAAAATTATGTTAATGTTTTTTATTATTTTGGGTCAATTAAATTACTATAAATGAAAAGTTAATCAAAAATGGACCATGGATGAATTATTAAACAATATATATTTCTTATGTACAACGTTAGGAATTTTATTAATTTTAAATAGTTTGATAAAATATTATTTTCCTAAATTATAGTTTATGTAAAATTTAAAACTTTTCATTTAATTTGAAATGAAAGACAACAAGAAATAGATTCAATTAGAATATAAACATTTTATGCAACCCTAATTTTTAATACTTATATAAAAAATATATCTTAAAAAATTCATTCAAATTTTATTATTCTTAAAAAAAATTATATCAATTATTTTTTTCTATTAATTTAATAAACACTATGTCGGTGTTGTGTAAGATATTAATGGAATTATTTTATCACTAAATGTAACAAAACATTACTATAATAATAAAAATAAGTCATATTCGATATAAATATTTTTAAATACTTATAATTTATTCAAATATTTATAACAAAATATTATAAATATTAAAATCAAAAGAGTTTCATTCTTTACATTATGATTATATAAAATAACCTAAATGATTTCATAAATGGAAAGGGTAATGAAACTAATGATTTTTTATAATTTTATTTTCATGGTCAAACATAATTATAAAATCAAATATTTACTTGTTTTGGATACATTTTAATCCTTATCTATAATCTAAATCTTTTTAAACTCATTTAAACCATCACTGTGATAAGGCGAAAATTTGAAATTCTAAATTAATTAAACGAACAAAAATGAAAGGGTTCTTCTAATTTTTTTTGACATACTGAATCCAAATTTGGAATAAATTTTTTCAGTTTATAATTAAAAAGGATTAATAAATTAATTTTAAAATATGAACACAAAACACATGAAAAACATTTTTTTTAACGAAACTATATGTTTTTAATTTATAATAATTTCACCTTGATGTCAAGGTATAAATTAGATTGCATGTATTTTTTTGAATAAATAATTAAAAATTATTTTTTAAAAAGAATTTTATAAATTTAAAACATAATTTCATCCGTAAACCATGAAATTAAATATATTGGCCCCAAAATAGTTTTTAAATTTCAATATAATATAACTTATCTGTTAAAAAGTAACACATGGGTTAAAAAATTAAAAGTAATGTTTTAAAAAAATTAGTTAACAATATAAGAATATAATTGGTTAAAAAATAAAAATCCCATTAGATAATGGAATCTTTTAGGGTTATTTTATAATCTTACCCTTTTTATTTAAACATGTTTATCCCATTTTAACTATAACCGATGTGATATATTTTAAGAAATTTTCTATCACTAATGCCTAAAAATGAATGACAACTATTTACCAAATTTTGAAATCCTAAATTTTTATATACAATCAAATTTTCAAAATTTATTAATTATAAGTGGTTTAAATATATTTTAATATAAATTGATAAAATGAAATGAATTTTTTTAGAATACATGTTTTTTTAATTGAAAAAATATCCTTATACCAAAATCTAGTAAAATTTTGATTATAATTTAATTATTTATATTACATCTATTTAAATAATTAGTATGTTACATTATGATTAGATTAAAATAATAACAAGATCATAAATGAAATTATAATATTGCTTCACAAAAATTAGTATTTTTTAATATTAACTAAAAAATCAATCATTTTAGTAAAATCCCAAAATATCACCCAAGGATAATTTTTTTATAATAATTTAAAAAATTATATCCATTTATAAAAAAATATATAAATTTGAAATAAAAAAATTATAATATTCTTTCTTAAAATCAATAAAATGATTTATGAAGGAAACTAATATTTGATTAATAAAATTACATTCCAAAAAAACTGAGTTCTTATATTATAATAATTAATAAATATATTTATATAGAGTAATAAATTTGTCAATATTTTTAAATTTTTTATTATTCCTATTAATACCCATCAATCCAACAACTATTTTATAATTAACTTATTATAATGTTTTGTTGTTCGTAAATGATTTTTGTTCTTTATATTATACACTATTGTTTTCTTTTATAATCATAGGATATTAATGTCCTAATCACCTCATATTAAAATTTAATCTATAATTTCATGTTCTTTAATATTAATTTTTTAATATCCTCTAATTTCTTATTCATATATCTAGTAGAGACACAAATTAATGATGTTTTCAGGAACTATTAACAAAATTGGAAATATATTGTTTAAAGATCATTTGGTGAGAATTTTATATAAATTTAATTTTCCCCCTTTTAGAAACATAAATTTTGGATTTTCATTCGATAACTTTATATGATATTTTTTATTAGGATTTATAATATTGTTGGTATAAGTGATGTTTCCAATTATTTGGTGGATTAGACCCTCTTCAAAAATTAATCTTTAGAAATATTTATTTAATACCATGAAAGCATTTGTATATGGTAATGAAAATGGAATTGAATTATTTTGAACAAATCTGTATTTTGAGAGGAATTTAGAGTTGAGTGCTGAGAAGGTTAAATTATCCATTAGATAATTAAAACCCGTTGGACATGCCCAAAAATATTTAATGGAAATGATAGATGTTTAAATTCTGGTAATGAATTGTTCCTTTTAAAGAAGTCAAATTCAGTTAATATTCTTGAATAAGGGGATATTCCCATGTGGGTGTTTAATTGCGTGAGTGAGACTTAGTGTTTTCTTCAAAATTGATGATATGACATATATATGATATGATTCTCCTTGGAAATTCTAACGCCTATTTGAATGTCACGGTATGACCTGGGTGTCTACATGGGATATCTAAGAACCCATTTTCACTATATTAGAGTCATCCTTTATCTAGTATCCATAGGTGAGACATTGGTCTACCCAACCAATTTTCCTGACGATTAATCCATTATTGGATGAAACTAGGTGTTTGGTATGAGTTTAGTTAATGGGTTTTTTTCCAACACATGGAATTTTCATTATTGATAACCATGTTCTTTATATTATATACATTTTCTGTTGAGAAAATCTTGATTCCATGCTGATGAAATATGTTTGATTTCCATGGTATGGTTCTTTTAAAATTACAAAAATAAAATAATTTATCCCTTTATTTTCTTCCATTAAAACAAATTTTTTCTAATTTTTTCAATATTTTCTCATTATAAAATAAATTCCATTTTAATTTGGATAATTTATAAAAACAATTTGTGAAAATGGGTGTTTTCATTGATATATGATTGATAATTATATTATAGAATGAAATTTTGAAAACATATTTTTATATCTTTATGTTCGCACTTATATGAAATAGTTATTCCATTAAACGTTTATTGGTTTTTAGGGGGTAGAGACTATCTTTGGTTTTAGCTCACACCAATATATATAATCACATTTTTTAGGATATTGGAAATAGAAATTATTCCTATTTTCTTGGATCATGTTATGGTATATGTGTGTGTGGTATTTGAAATGTTGGACATATATATTTTGAAGGATGATTGAATATTTTCCATTGATGTTATTTGTATTTTCATTATTTTCCATATATGTGTTCCTTTTTTTGTTTCTTTTATTTTCATATTGGTCATATTTTTACTCGTTATCCTTTTAAATTTCCAATTTATATTATAATATTTAATTTAATTGGGTAAAACTATTCAATATTCATTTTGGAAGATACTTGGGTTATTATTTCCGACTCATGGGGCCAGGATTTTCCATTAGACCATGGCATGAATGGTTATCCTATCCTATTCATGGATGAACTAAGTTAGTTCCTAAAAAATATTTTCAATGCACATATATGCCTTCTCATTTTGGTATGTCTGTTTTTTGGATGTAGGAAATTTGTAATTTATGAAATCAGTCAAGTAAGGGGTTTTTATCACCACCCATATGAGATGATTCTTGAGATACCATGGTTATATGAGATGATTGTGTCTTTAATTCATGCTAAATTCTATTATATTTTTAGACAGTTATTTTTATTTTCAGTTTCTCTAGTTGTTTTGAGGATTCATTAACTATGTTTAGTATACTAATATTTTGAAGTTGATCATGGAGAGAATATAGAGGTCACTAATGTAAGATTATATAATTTCATTGAGGTATGTAACCTTTTAATTCCAGTTTAAATAAAAAAATTTTGTGTTGATTGTTCCAAATAAATTAGATGTTATGTAGGAGTGTCTGGTTCTTGTTTAATAACATGAAATCTGAGAAATAGAGAAAAAAGGGGAGGCACATAGGTAGAATATGGTTAGGTCTATGAATAAACCTCAAAGGATGTTAAACATAAAGGCTGCCACAAGATTAGTCTAAAACATGTGAGGGAAGGTTGGTTATGGTGGGAATGAGATAGACGGAGTGCATGGGACACAAATGGTTTTTCTAAATGTGAGATGCGGTACATGTGGGGATTTCTCCCTCCACAATGGTGTGTTCATGGTTGGTGCATAGTTTGGAAAATTGTGTGTCCAAACCATGTATCCAATTATAAATTAGTGAATTACCATTTTCACCAAATAAATTTTACCCGTCCCCCTCCAATATTTTTATCCCTATTGATAATAATCTTCATCTCCCCTATTTGATATCTATTAAGCCTATTGTGTGGATTAGATGATATTTACATGTTTTATATCTCATCAATCTTGTGTTCATATAGTTGGATCACTGTAACACCCTGAACCTAGTTACCTAGAGTCGGTGCATTATTACATAACATTGGAATGATCACAAAAGATCAAGTCTCAAAAGAACAATTAGTTTAGTATCCTTGGAAGTACTATATACATTCATAAGGATTACATTACATCATAAAATAGAAAACTACACAAACATTGTTTCCATAGACAACACTGATATCCGATAGACTATCCCTGTAGGTCAGTCATAATATACTTCTTCACATTTTGGAAAAATAAAACATCGGAAGGGGTGATCTTAGATTCTCAGTAAGGATAACAATATAGTGGAAACATTCATAAATAAGAATAAACATTTAAGTCAGTGTATACAACTAAAACAAAATCCCTTTAAAAATGAACTTTGGCGTAATATGGAAAAGATAATACCAAATTAATTCCATTTAATTACTCACATCAATATCCTACTAGTCAAATAATCACATGCAATATCAATATCCACTTTCATAATGATGGAATTCATAATGCTAGAAATTCATAACCACGTAGTCAAATCTTTGTACCAAGACTACAAATAATAATTTTTCAAGGCTTTGTGCCAAGACACTAGTTTTTCCATGAAACCTACCGATGCATCGAGGAGCTATAGCAGGCTCCACCCTTCACATACTAAGTCCAATGCATTAATCCTATGAAATTGTTTAAACATTACATAAAGATTCATATTAAAACTAGCATAATAAATTTCAATACTTTATCCATAAAACATGAAATTTGTAAAAATAAAACGGCCACTATTAAACATATCAAAAAAACTTTGATACAATATAGATGTTTTGTATCATAATAAATCAACTTCACATAAACTTAAAATCCCTCAAAGGATGTTTACATAGATGAAATAAAAACATTTTTTTAGAGAAATATCTCTTTCAATTTTAAAATCATTTAAAAGTCACAAAATTCTAAAGAAAACATTTATTTTGAAAATATACTTATAAGCATGTAAGGGAAGCTTTGACTATGTTATAATTGGGGAAAATAGATGCACCCACCGTATATTTTAAAAAGGGACATTCTTACATTAATTTGTCGAAAAGGTTATAAAGGACCTTGTTTGGAAAAAGATGGAAAAATTCCTTTAAAAACATCTTATAAAAGTAAAGGAAGGGTATGAATGACATTAACCCAATGTCTATAAAATATTAATAATTTTTTGAAGTAATTTTTTAAGAAACATGGATGTGGATGATGAAGAGGTCCCAGTAGATACTTACGTAAAAACAACATCAGATAATAATGAGATTGTGAAATTAACCCTTACCTTGTTATTTTCCTTGGTCGAGGGTAGGTTAACCTCATTTATAATGGTGATATAACTGTTATTAAATTATACAATAATCATATACATTAATATGATATCATATATGATCTTTTAACATTGCTTTGTTAATAATATCTTAGAATTATCATCGTTTCGACTGTTAACTTATTCATTTTTCATTAAATTATTTGTTACGTAAGTAATTTTTGTTATGGATGGGATTTATCTTATTCATATTAGGAATGATATTAAGTCTTTAAACATTATATTTAATCATATAATGAATATTAGTCTTGAATAGATAAGATGGGGAATGAATCTCATCGTGTTCATAGAGATAGTAATTTGTATGTATGCATGATCGACAATATCATTATTTTTATATTAAAATAATATATAATTGTATGTTATATAATATATAAAGAATAATTATCATGTTATATTTATTATTTACATCAATTACACATCATTATTATAACCATCCAAATAATAATGTATTGAATAACAATTACACCATGACGTGGAGATAGTAAGCCCTACGTACGCATGTATGGTGACATTTCATTAAAAGGATGGATAGAATAATGAATATGGTTGTGCCATATTTATAATAACATCACAATATATAGAATATTCCGGAGTTATTATTTTATAATGGAAACAACAAAGAAAGAGGAAGTGGAAGAAGAAAGGAACTTGAAAGAGGTGATGAAATATTTACCTCTTCTTCGGGTTCATCCTTTTGATTCGATCAAAATGGCTCTATAGGTTGGTTTTCTGACTAACATAAGGCCTAGAGGATAAGCGTAGGACATTTGAGAGGGTATTTGGGTAGGGTTTTTCTGATCCAAATTGCTTCGATGGTGTAAAGTAGAGAGAAGGGGGAGTTCCCTTTTATAAGAGGGGTGAGATAAACCTTAGGAAAAGCTAGATATATAATTTTATAATAAAATCATTTTAGGTTTCTAATGGATGAAAATGGATTATTTAAAGGCTATGGTTGTTATGGGTCAAAAAACACTCAACCAATAGGTTTTATGTAGGGTTTTGTCACTATATTAACATTATATTTTAGATTTAACTCTTAGTTAAATAGTTTGACATTTACCATGTCTCATTGTATTTTTATATAATATTATTAATAAACATACTATATACTTACAATAGAATCCCATGTGGTTCATTAATGATACAAATATCATAATATAAGTCATTTGGCCCAACCTTATATTTTTATGAAAATAATATCAATTAATAATATAATATTTTTTTTAAAATCTCTTTTA
This sequence comes from Viscum album, assembly GCA_963277665.1. NCBI lineage: Eukaryota > Viridiplantae > Streptophyta > Magnoliopsida > Santalales > Viscaceae > Viscum > Viscum album. The sequence continues at coordinate 735,908,650 of OY728155.1, forward strand.
TGTCAATTTTGATGATATTTGGTATTCAGATTTTTCAAAATTCATACACCGTTATTACTTCAAAAAATATTCATCTAACTGACCCTAAAATGTCATATTAACCTCTAAAATTATTTTAATTCCTAAAAAGTATCAAATAACATTTATTTGGATATTTATAATATCAATTATTTTATTATTTCATTAATTAGATAGTTTACTACATCATCATTGTGTCATAAATAAATTAAATTATTTAATGTCTAAAAAATATAAATAAAGTACCATTATGTAAGAAATCTTGTTATCTTTATAATGAAAATTTGTAGTAGAATTTATCTTATGTGTAACCACATATTAAAAATGGTTTAGTTATTAAACATATAATTTTACACTTTTAACTCTTCTTTGAATTAAATAATAATAAATGTCCTAATCTAATCCTAGTGGAGAAAAAATGTTCATATATTATTCCTAAGGTTTTTTATGGTCGAATTAAACTTGTCCAATAGAATTAGGACGAGTATTAAGGTAATAATAATATCATTATTACCCTTAATTGCCCTATTTACTTTTAACCGTGGTAAATAAAAGTAAAAAGTTACTATTCGCCAAAAAATATTTTCATCTTATATAACGACATTTTTCTTACTAATATCAACCGTTTCTCTCATATTTTTGAAATTCCACTCCCAGAAGCAGAAAAATTATGTCTTATGTAAATTTTCAAATTCTCCTAGGAGGTGGGTAAAAGACGATGAGAAGTTCTATAAAATATTTACATATCTAAAATTATTATAAACTGACTCCAATGAATTTCATTAAACTTATATAGGTATTATGTATCTATTTTACGTAAAATAAATTCAAATAAAATAAATAATTATTAAAATAAAATATCAGTTTTAAACTATAACTAAGTGTTTTTCACTATTCATCAAAAATTGAAAGTTTTCATAAATTACCAAAAATTCACCCTAAGCTATTTCAGTATTCCAAAATCCAAAAATGAAGTACATTTTGAAAGATAAAATTTATAAGATTTCAAAAATTTTGTATTACTATTCATAATTACTAGTTTGATTCGTTGTGGTGTGTAAGAACTCGATGTTGCGTACAACACATCCTATTGTTTTATTCAAATAGAATCATACCGTAGAAGCTTGGGGTGTTACATGATCTTCTCCTTCAAATAATTTTCTTCTCAAAATTTCTAGAATATTACTGCATAAAAAGACTCAGGTGGTCCATCATTATAAGTTCCTTGGGTTCCAACGTTGCCTCTTTTATATTATGGTTTCTCCATTGAACTTTTACCAGATGAGTCGTCTTGTTTCTCAGCACTTTTTCTCTTGTATCAAGAATCTTGACAGAATCTTCGTAATAAGACAGATCAGGTTCCAGTTCTAATTCCTCACAAGTGAGTACATGCATTTGGTCAGGCATGTATTTTCTCAACAATGATACATGGAACACATCATGAACTTTGGAGTGACTTGGAGGCATTGTCAAATGGTAAGCTACATCCCCAATTTGTTCTAGAATTTCAAAAGGTCTGATGTACCTAGAACTCAATTTACCCTTCTTACCGAAACTTATATCACCTTTCCATGGAGATACCATCAAGAAAACATGATCTCCTACCTGAAAACCCAAATCCTTCCTTCGGTTATCAGCATAGCTCTTCTGCCACCTTTGAGATTCCTTGATGTGGTTTTGGATTACCTTCACCTTTTCCATCATTTCCTCCACATGTTCTGGGACTACAAGTTTTATTTCACCAACATCATCCCAAAAGGTTGGTGTCTGACATCTCTTTCTATATAACTCTTCATATGGTGCAATGTGAATACATTAATGGAAGCTAATGTTATAGTAAAATTATGCCAGAAGTAAATATTGATCCCACATATCTTGATTGTCAAGTGAGCATGATCTGAACATGCATTCAAAGGATTGAATAGAACATTCTGATTGTCCATTAGTTTGGGGGTGGTAGGTAGTGCTCAAACAAAGTTCAGTATGCAGGGCTTTCTGAAGCTTCTCCAGAATCCTGATGTAAAACGGGGATCACGATCAAAAGCAATCAATAGTGGAACTCCATGAAGTCTTGAAACATCATTAATATATAGTCTTTCCAAACATTCGTGTGGTAAATCTTCTCTTATAGCATGAAAATGTGATGACTTGGTAAGATGATCCACAGTGAACTATATTGCATCGTTCCTTCTAGGAGTCTTTTGTAGTCCCATGAAAATTTCCATCATAAATTATCCCATTTCCACTCAGGTATGGGAAGAGGTTTCATGACTCCTCTAGGCCATTGCCTTCCAGCTTTTACTTGTTGAAAAACCATATATCTTGACACAAAATCAGAAATCTCCCTCTTCATGTTTTGCCACCAAAAATATTCTTTCAAATCTCTATACATCTTAGTGCTACTAGGGTATATTGAGAAATTGGAACTATGAGCATTATCCAGAAATTCCCATTTTAGATCATGTATATTGATAACACAATGTCTCTTCCCAAATTTCAAAATTCCATCTTCATACACAGAGTCACTAAATCACCCATCATTAATAGCTTTAATCTTATTTCGAAACTCTTCATCATCAGTGTGAGAACTTTTTATCCTTTCTAGTAAAGATGGTTTGGAAACCATTTGAAAACGTATTGATGTTTCACATTCCATGGTGATTCCCATGTCCATAATTACTAGTTCAATGTATAGAGGATCCTTTTCAACTCTCATCTTGTTCAAAACACCATGATCCTTTCTACTCAAAGCGTCTGCCACCTTATTTTCCTTCCCCGGGTGGTAGTGTATAGTGAAATCATAATCCTTGAGCACTTCAAGCTATCATATTTACCTCGTGTCATGTTATTTCTCTGAGAAAATATACTTCATACTCATGTGATTGGTATATATGTCAAACTTTTCATCATAGAGATAGTTTCTCCGAATATTCATAGAAAATATTATAGCTGCTAACTCAAGATCATGAGTATGATAGTTTTGTGCCTGAATTTTTAGCTATCGTAATGCATATGAAATAACACTATCAATCTGTATAAGGAAAAAAGAATGTACTTTCATTGAAGCATCACTATAAATAACTAAAACATCATTCCCCGATGGTAGAGTCATTATAAGAGCATTGAATAATATATTCTTCGGTTCTTCAAAACAATGTTCACTCAGTTTTCTCCAAACAAATTTTACCCCTTTTCGTGTGAACTTTGTTAACGGGTTAGCCAATCGGGCAAAATTCTTGACGAAATGTCAATAATAACCTACAAAACCAATAATACTGCATACCTCGATTATACCCATTGGTGGTGTCCATTTTGTATTTCCTTGGTATTAGAAGGATCCAAAGAGATTCAATCCTTAGAGACAATATGACCATGAAAAGAAATCTTATAAAGCTAGAATTCACACTTGCTAAACTTCCCCTATAATTTGTGTCTTCTAAGAGTCTTAAGGATAATGCAAAATTTATTTTCATGATCTTCATAGAGTTTGCAGTATACCAATATATCATCTATAAATACCACTACAAAGTCATCAATATATTCCTTGAATACTCTGTTCATTAGATCCATGAAGAAAGAGGGTTCATTATTCAATCCCAAAAAGCATTACTACAAACTCAGAATGCTTGTACCTAGTTTGAAATTATGTTTTCAGAATTTCTTCCTTCTTCATACAAAAATGATGATATCTAGATCGAAGGTCAATATTTGAAAAGTATTGAGCTCCATGCATTTGGAAAAAATAAATCATCAATGCGAGGTAGGGGATACTTGATCTATATTGTTATAGCATTGATCTCCCTGTAGTCAATGCACAACCAAATAGATCTATATTTCTTCTTAACAAAAATAATAGGGGCTCCCAATGGAGAAGCACTAGGCTGAATAAATCCCTTATTACTCAATTACTCTAGTTGTTTCATTAGTTCCACTAATTCCACAATGTCCATTCTATAAGGGGTCTCTGATATGGGCGTTGAACTAGAAATTAAATTAATGGAAACTAAATTTCTCGTTCTAGAGGATGTTTAGGTAAATCCTCTGGAAACACATCAACATATTATTTCACAATAGGTACACCCTCTATTAGAACATTCCTTTCCTCCCCCATGGTTATTTCATTATCTTCCACCCCAATAATTGAATTTATTTGAGCTACTGGGGGCAGATCTAAATAATAATTAGGTGGTGACATTTCTGCTCAAAAGATAATGTACTCCTCCTCATCATCAAAAATTGTAACCTCCTTCTTCTTACAATAAATTTTCACATCATGGTCGGAAATCCAATATATACCAAGGATTATATCAAAATTAAATCATGTTTATGACGATGATATCAGAAGATAAAGAACATTTATATGCTCTAATGGGGACTGATTCACAAAACATTGTTTCAATGATACTTCCTTTAAGAGTTTTCACTGACAACTCCCTAGTTAAATCAAATTGGATATATCTAATTTTGTTAGCAAACTGGGAAGATATGAAATAATCCAATGATCCAGAATCAAATAAATAATTTTATAAACTTGAGGAACCATTAAATATCCTTCCACTACGTCTATTGGAGATTCAACCTCAACAGTAGTGATAGCATAAGTTTTCCTTGATCCCTTGGCCTATTCTAAGGTAATTTCCCCTGATTCTTAGGATATTCATTCGCATAATTCCCCCTTTCTCTACAATTGTAGAATTCAAAATTGTCACCCTCAGTATTCCCCTTGTAATCACGAGCTTGGTGTCCTTTTTCACCACACATGTAACAGACTCCCATTCCCTTTAGGAAACTACCTGGGTGTTTCTATCTACATTTACTACAGAATGGATATTCAACTTTTCCATTCTTCCCCTTATTTTCATTTTCGGAGAGTTCAACAGATCTCTTCTTCCCTTGATTTTCATTAATGTAATAAGACTTCGAGATTTATTTTTCTGTCTTGATATCACATGAGACAATATCTTCATAAGACGAGAATGATTGTGAGACTACTAATCGACAGAGAAATGGTTTTAGCCCATAAAATAAATGATCAATCCTACTTCTTGTGTTACGTATATAATATGCAGCATGCCTCGCTAACCTTGAAAAGTTAGCTTCATACATTGTGACAATCTCATCCTCCTTTTTCCTAAGCCTCAAACATTGTCTTTCCATATCCTCTTGATAGTCATAAGGAAAGTATTTTTATAATAAAATTTCTTTAAACACCCTCCATTACATATTTGATACTTCATCATCTTCTTTTGTTTTTTGAATCAATGACCACCATTCATCAGCATCTCATGTGAGGCGGTAAACTACCATGAAAACTTTTTCCTTTTCTCTACTCCCCAAGGTGTGGAATATTTTCTATAAGGAATTTATCCATTGCTCGGCTACTAGTATATTTTTACCCCCATTTAATGTTGTTGGTTTTTGCCTCATGAATCGATCTAACATTGATCCTCCATGTTGCGGATCAGGGTGCTCCATACGGGTAACGTTATTATTCATACCCTGAGTGAGTTGTCCCACTATAGTGATTAGCTGATTAGCACCAGTTTCATCACCAGCTCAGCTATAATTATCTTGATTAGGAGGGAAATCCCTACATGTATTGCGTGCATTAATACGGTTTCCTTTTTTTCCACTATGCGACATTTCTAAAGAATGGCATAAATTAGATTAGTTTATGAATCTCAATACATAAATCCAAAATTGTAAAACACTTAACACAAATTAAACAGTTTATAGATATAATCCGTAATCATAAAAAAATTTCTTTGAGGATTTATATACTCATCAAACTTTCATAATGGGTTGTAAATAAAATTATAATTACCCTAAGAATATCCCCTTGCAGTGTCATAACCAAGAGTGCATCAAAGGCACGTTGTCATGCACCAGTTCCCATTCGAGTCTAGCACAAAACAGTGTTTTTGGGTTTTACCACTAGGTACATCTGTGCTAGAGCTGCCTCTACCTACTCATATCTAGAAAATGATGCATTTCATGGAAAACTCACAAAATATCAACAATACTAAAATTCTAGGAAATTGTTCTACACTAATCCTCAAATTCTATCTTAGGATAATGTTATCTAATCAGAGTTTTTCTAAATTTAAATTCCAAGGATTGTACTAAACTTGCTCTGATACCAACTGTAATATCCTTACCCTAGTTACCCAGAGTCAGTGTATTATTACAAAACATTGGCATGATAAAAAAAGATCATGTCTCGAACGACTGATTAGTTTAGTAGCCTTGAAAGTAGTATATACATTCATATGTTATACATTACATCATAAAATGGAAAAAATACATCAACATTGTTTCCATAGAAAACACGGAGATCCCATATACTATCCCTGTAGGTCATTAATAATATACTTATTCACATCCTGGGAAATATAAAACATAGAAAGGGGTGAGCTTAGATTCTCAGTAAGGATAACAATTGAGTGGAAACATTCCTAAATAAGCATAAACATTTAATCCAATGTATAAAAGATAAACAAAAGAATTTTAAACTTGAACTTCAGCATAATATGGAAAATATAAAATAAAAATAATTCCATTTACATACATGGATATTATACTAGTTGAATTATCACCTGCAATATCAATAGCCACTTTCATAATGATGGAAGGCATAACACCATACTTTCATAACCAAATAGTCAAGGCCATGTGCCAAGACTACAAATAATATTTTTTCAAGGCCTTGTTCCAGAACACTAGTTTTTCCTATGAGAACTACCAATTCATTGAAGAGCTATAGTGGGCTCCAACCATCACATACTAAGTCTAACACATTCCTCATATGAAAAGGTTTAAACATAAAAAAACGTTCATATTAAAACTAGAATACGATTTGTCAATACGTTATCCATAAACCATGAATGGTGTAAAAATAACACATCCATAGTCATACATATCACAAAACCTTCAATACAATATGGATGATTTGTATCATAATAAATCAACTTCCCATAAGTTGACAATCCATCAAAGGATGTTGACATAGATGAAATAAACACATTTTTTAATGAAATATATCTATATATTTTTAATTCATTTTTAATTCACATAATTATAAAGAAAACATTTATTTTAAAAATATTCTTATAAGATTGTAAGGGAATATTCGACGATGTAATAATGGCGGAGAATAGCTGCACCCGCCGTATAAGATAAAAAGGGAAATTCTTACCTTAATTTGTCGAAATGTTTATAAAAGGCCTTGTTTGGAAAATGACAGAAAGATTGCTTTATAAACATCTTATAAAAGTCAAACAAGGGTATAAATAACTTTAAACCATAGTCTATAAAATTGTATGAATGTTTTTAAATACATTTTTAAGAAACATGGAGGTGGATGATAAAGAGGACCCAGTATATAGTTACGTAAAAACAACCTCGAATAATAAAGAGATTGTGAAATTAACCCTTACCTTGTACATTTTCATGGCCGATGGTAGGTTAACCTCCTTTATAATAGTAAAATAATTGTTATAAAATTATACAGGAATCATATACATTAATATGATATCATAAATTATCTTTTAACATTTCTTTGTTAATAATATATTAGTATTATCGTCGTTTTGGGTGTTAACTTATTAGTTTTCCTTTATATTCTTTGTTACGTAAGTAATGTTTGTAATGGATGGGATGTATCTTATTCATATTCAGAATAATATTAATTCATTAAACATTGTTTTTAATCTTCTAATGAAAATTAGTCTTGAATGGATACGATGGGGAACGAATCTCATCGCGTTCATGGAGATGGTAATCCGTACATACGCACGAGTGAAAATATCATTTTTTTTGATATTAAAATAATAAATAATTTAATGATATATCATATATAAATAATCAATATAATGTTATATTTATTATTTAAATCAATTACACATCATTATTACACCCATCCAAATAATAATTTATTGAATAACAATTACACCACGATGTGGAGGCGGTAAGCCGTACATACGCACGTAAGGTGACATGTCATTAAAAGGATGGATAGAATAATAAATATGGTTGTAACATATTTATAATAACATCACAGTATATATAAGATACTGGAGTTATTATTTTAGTATGGAAACAACAAAGAAAGAGGATGTGGAAAAGAAAGGAATTTGAAAGAGGTGATGAAATATTTACCTCTTCTTCGAGTTATTTATTTTGATTTGATCAAAAGGGCTCCATAGGTTGGATTTAAAACTAAATTAAGGACTCTAGGATTAAGGTAGGACAGTTTAGATGGTATTTTTGTAGGTTTTGTTGGAGCCAATTGGCTTTTAAGGTGTGAAATAGAGAGAAGGGGAGTGCCCTTTAATAAGAGGGTTGAGGGGCACCATAAAAAAACTAGAAATAAAATACTTTTTGCTTTCTAATGGCTCAAAAATTTATTATTTTAAAACTAAGGTGGGGATGGGTAGAAAAAAACTCAACCAAAAGGTTTTATATAGTTTTGGGTCACTATATTAACTTTTTCTTTTAGATTTAACTCTTAGTTAAATAGATTGACATTTACCATGTCTCTTGGTATTTTTATATTATATGGTTAATAAACCTAATATATACTTCCATGATAACCCCTAGTGGTTCATTAATCATAAAACTATCATTATATAAGTCCTTTTTCATATCCTTATATTTTTATGAAATGAAAATCAATTATTAATATAATATTTGTTTTAAAAACTCTTTTATGTCAATTTTGACACTATTTGGTATTTTTTATTTATAAATTCATATCAACATTATTACTTCTAGAAAAATCATAAAACCAACCCTAACATGTCCTATTAACCTATAAAATTATATTAATTCATAAAAAGTCTCAAATTACATTTATTTGGATATTTATAATATCAATTATTTTAATATTTCATTAATTATGTAAATACTGAATCATCATTGTGTCATAAATAAATTAAATTATTTAATGTCTAAAAAATATAAATAAAATAAAATTATATAGGAAATATTTTTATCTTTCTAATTAATATTTATAGTCGAATTTATCTTATGTGTAACACTTTATTAAAAATGGTTTAGTTATTAAACATTGAATTTAACACTTTTAACTCTTCTTTGAATTAAATAATAATAAATGTCCTAATATAATCCATGTGAACCAGATTGGTTCATATTTTATTCATATGGTTGTTTTTGGTCGAATTAAACTTTTCCAATAGAATTAGGACATGTGTTATTGTAATAATAATATCATTTTTACCCTTAATTACCCTATTAACTTTTAACCATGGCAAATAAAAGTAAAAAGTTACTATTCACAAAAAAATCATCTTATTGAACCACATTAATCTTAATGATATCAAAAATGACTATTGTATTTTTAAATTACACTAATAGAAGTGGTAAAATGATGTTTTATGTGAATTTGAAAATTCTCTTAGGAGGTGGGTAAAAGACAGTGAAAAGTTCAAAAAAAAATTATATATCTAAATTTATTATAAACTGACTCCAATGAATTACATTGAACAGATATAGGTATTATGTATCTATTTTGACCTAAAAAAAATTTAAATAAAATAAATAATTATTTAAATGAAAATTCAGTTTTAAACTATAACCCTGTGTTCTTCACTATTTATCAAAAATTGAAATTCATTAGAAAAATACCAAAAATTCACCCTAAGCTAATTTCGATATTCTGAATCCTAAAATGAAGTCCATTTTAAAATATAAAATTTATAAAATTTCAAAATGTGGGTATTAATATTCATAACGGCTAGTTTTATTAGTTGTAGTGTGTTAGAACTTGATGTTGCATACTACACACGCTATTGTATTATTAAAATAGAAGTGTATCCTGGAAGATTGGGGTGTTACAATCACCATTGGTATGATATCCATTCCATTTTCCACAATTATAATTATTTTTTATGTTCAAATGATTTATTTTAGTGTGATATCATATTCAATATTTTCTGGGTTTTCATATATTCCTCTAATTTATTTTAATCAGGACCAAACAATAAGATGATACTAGAGGACTGTTTTACCACAAGATTAAGGTAGGGGGTCATGAAAGTTTGTTTAATATTATTTTTTCTAGTTAACTATCATTTTTATGCTACATGAAGGACCTTTTGGTCATTTATTATATATTAAATGAAAATCCATAAATTAATTTTTTTCATTTATGTTGAGTGACCAATATAGTACCTAATAATGGTGTGAGGATCTCAACCTCAACCAAAACCACCCTTATGGGGAGATAATATATCTACCCTATATTAAATCCACAAATTTGGTAGTGTTATCTCTCCAAAAATGTAGTGGGATCCTTCTTAAATTAGATGATTTTATAAGAGCGTGCCAAACATCTTTTTCCCTAACATTTAATTATATTAATGTAATTAATTCATAATGTACAATTTGATGGAAATTTCATAAGCTTGTTCCTACTAAAATTGGTATTTATTATTGGGAATTTAAAGTAATATAGCATAGATATTTTATTATATTAAATTCATGATGTCGGACATTACCTTTTGAAATTGGATTCTTATTAATGTATGGTACCTATAGAATTACGTTATGGAACTGACTAGGTGATCAATATATATCACCTTAGACCCATAGGTTTGATAGTTTGATGCATGGAACCAATTTGGGAATCATGAAAAAGATACAATGAATCCTATATATGGATAATTTTGGTCTGATATAGTTGTGGATGATTTAGTTATTTCACCTATGATTACCCTATCAATATATACCTCAAGATACTAGTCACCCTAGTGATGCACCTTGGGACCTGGCCCGTGTAGGTCTATTACTCTATTCACATTTTTCGTAAGACAATATGGTTGTTTATATTTTTTGAAACCACACTCACACACAGATATATAAATATATATATTGTTACTCATCTATTATAGCCTTATCATATTATATATTCTGTTATAGGACATGTCATATTGTTACTAATTGGCATATTGGCCTCTTATACCTACACCGAGTTATGGTTTATATGCATAGGATGGATTTTTATAGACATAGTAGGGGTGGTAAACTGAGTTTATCTCACACCCTGATCTGGCCACTAATTAGTACCCAAATAGACATTATAGATATAGATAGAAATAGTTACATGTGACTAGTTTCTGATATTTGAATGTCTATATCATGGGAACAGGGTAGCACAAAACTGATCTATGGCTTGTCATTCTTTATAGATATTGTACTTTTCATTTTTTTAGTTTTTTAGTTTTTTTGATACACATGAAATGTACTGGATTCATTTTCCTTGTCTATATTTTCCTTTTTGTTTAGATACCATACATTACATCATTTTTTATATGATACTAGATAATTCTATTAAGGGATTTTTTATTATCAGCATCAAGATTATTTACATTTATTTTTACCATTTTTATTTATTATCCTTCCATTATTGCATACTAACTTCCCCATTTGATACTCTAATTATGAGGGTATAGACTCAACAGCGTACCCCTTAACTCCATCACTACTAGTTAATATCCACTTCCATATAGGGTGGCCGGATTGAGGCCTTCTGACCAACCGTGTTTGGTTATTTATGAGTGAATTTGGTGTGGGATGTTTCAAATTGGTATCAGATGATTTATTTATTTTCTATACACTTTTGGGTTGATATAAAATACGTAAGTCCATGTTGGAATTTTAATGAACTTTTTCAGAGAGTAGTGAACAGATGTACAGGGAAAAGAAAAATTACATTGGATGGGACATTATGTTCTAATTTATGTCTGTTATAGTTGTATTTATTCCACTATTAGGTGATTCACATGATCTGTGATATTTTTATTTTAATTATTTTTGGATTTAATTCTATATTTACCTGGTATAGAAAGGAATAATTGATCATGCATCATTTTTTCACCTAATAGGATTAATATTCTGGGAATTATGTCGTTTCATGTAGGTTGAATTGATTGAATGCATGATACTTGTTTTATGAACCTTTATAGATATATTTGTTATCCAAAAAACGTTTAAACATGGGAAGGGGATTGAATAGTTGGTTATAAATGTTTTTTTAACAACATAAATTATTTTTACTATATAAGATAAAGATGGTTCATCAACTAACCAACTATAACTTGTTTGACTTATGTAAATGAGTTTACATAAAATGATATCATTGTTTTTTAGAATAACTTAATGTCATTTGTAAAATAAATATTACACCTACCTCTATAGATTGGGAATGAAAATGTATTATCTAATTCATCTTATTCTTCCTAAAACATTCTACTATAAAATTTAATGGTCCAAGTGTACAAAAATGAATTGCTAATTTCTATTGATAAAGTATTTACTTGTATAAATTAGGAATTGTACATCAGTTAATTGTTCTATTTTATAAATCCCAGAGTTTATAAATCAAATATTTAAATATAGATTCAATTAAATGGGGATTACAATTTAATATTAATGGGTTTTTCTTCTATAACTGGAAATATGTTTCTATAAATCAGGTCCCTAAAATTCAAACTTAGAGCTCCACCCTAATCTAACCTTTGTAGTGCATAATAGTAAGTTTATCTCAAATTCCTTATGATCATTCATAACATAGAGTCCATGATTTATATGTGGTTATAGGGTTTTGAATCTTATTTAAAACTTATTATAAATATCCTATTCTTTTATCTAGGATGTTAACATTGTTAAGTCCAATATGAGTTATGTTATTGGAATATTCTTAGAAACTCCATCATAAAGTCCTCAAGTCATGAACCTAGAGGGTGTTGTTGACCATGATTAAGAGGTGGTGGAACATGAGCTATCAGTTTCATCACAATTAGTGTGACCTATTTAAGATACTATTACTCCCGATTCGAGTGAGGATGCATTATTTCAAGGGGAATTAATTTAACGTAAGAAGAATATATAGGGAACTTTATGAATTGAATGTATTGTGGAGGAGTTAATGTACGTATTATAGCAGAACTATCCACCATTGTTTGTGGGGAATGAGAATCTCAAGGCAGTTCATTCATGGATATAAGATACGATGACAATCATTGAGAACCTTGAAATACCTCTTAAAGGGAGAGTGATAGTCTCTATAAATATTAATTGATATTCTTCCCAGCAATGGTGGGATGTTATCTACTCAGATAATCATCACCATTCCATTTTCGGTGTTGATATTTGGATATTACTCTGTGAATAATTATTTCATAGGACAGTATGATAAGACATAACTCTATAGTTCATGGACATTTAGTAGGGCTGTATTTTGGTTAAGGACTACCTAGATGATTATATAAAGGCCTACTGCCTTGTTCCTATCTACACTAATGGTGATCCAATGAAAGAGATTAGTTTTCAAAATGGTCTTAGTAGACCTATTTGATCGTATTTTAATGTTTTCTACTTGACTACCTTGACTAAAATAGTAAACCACAAGCATATTCATAAACACCATCTGAGGGATTAAGGTGGTGCATGTCAAAATGTACATGCTTTTTGACCCAGTTGTGCATTATCTGGTTGGAGGATGTGTCAAATCAAGACCTATTTTAAAGGATTTACCAGTAATAGTGCATTTACTAGTTTTTTTCTAGTCTTACAAAAATTTAAGATGTAGGGGAATTTGAAACCATGATGTGAGAGGTCCCAAGATAAATGTTGATCCTGGGGTAGTATGAGACATTTATAATAGATTTGTAGAATCATTCTCCAAGTTCCCACTGAGAGGGGATCAACACCATCTCTCGGTCCATGATCAGGATCAGAAACTCTATTTCCTATAGGAATTTAGAGTACTATTAGTGGGATAGTATAACAAGGTGGACATGGATAACAAAACTGGACATCAGTTACATAGCCACAACTGGGCCTGCTCAAGTGACTAATGCTGTATATTGGGCGGGGGGGGGGGGGTCTTGAATTTTCCAATTTTATAAAATTATTCATGTTGTGGTGGAGTATATTTTCTATCCTTCTACAGTTTAAGGTATGATTTTATTAAATTATAAATTGTTATCAATTTTTTTTTACACATGGAAATAAAATTCCATTATCTCTATGTATGTCGTAGAAAGATACACACTTCAAACATAGTAATTATGTGGGGGGTATGAACCTTGACACAACTTTTTAAATATGTTCATAAATCATATTCCAATATAACAATTTCCCTATATAGCAAGTAGTTTCCTTGGAATTTCATTATCCATGAGATGATGGTCAATGATGTCTTCCATTTGATTGATTGGATAATTTCGTACCAATACATTTTTTATTTTTATTTAAGGATGTTTTATTTAAAATCACAAGAGTGTGTTACTTTTATTGAAATTGATGACTGTAATTTATATGTAGGTATATTTGGACCAGATATCATGGGTTTCGTTGCATGGTAGCATATATTTCTAACATTTTAATCGATGACCTGGGAATAAGTTGAGATGAATTCCCAATATTAGTATATTATTTAAGGGATAAATTTTTTGATGAATTTCCATGTTTACCTACTAAGAGATATGTGAATTTTTCTATTGTGTTTTTTCTAAGAGGAACAACTGTGTCCATTACTCCATATAGAATGGACACTACTGATTTTAAGACCTAAAAATACAAATAGAGGATTTAGAAGCTAAGGGTTTTATATGACCCATACAATCTCTAAGGGGTTCACTGATCCTTTTATATATAAAAGTGGATAGAACCCTCATGCTTTATATTGATTAATAGAAGTTTAATCATCTTACTATGAACAATTGGTGTCCTTTTTCACATATAGATGACATTTTTGATCAACTCTGAGGAATTTGGGTTTCCACATAGAGCTATTTGAGGTTATAATGTCACTATGTATATGTTAAACCTTCATGCATACCTCATACAATTTTCGGTATCAGTTATATTCTTTATGTGTATTCGGTTATGTCTTTCATTCTCATGAACACAATGACAATTTTCATGGCTTGGATGAATTGGGGTTTCAACTAGTATTTGGATTTATTTGTTTCTGTCTTTATGGATGACATATTGTTATATATACTACTTGAAACTTCCATTATAAAAAACATTATATAATAATTATTAATCTAATAGAACACTAGTTGTATGCTATGTTCACTAAATTCCAGTTTTCAAACACTATGGATCACTTTTTGAGGCACATTATATCTATGTTAGGAGTATTAGTTGACCCAAAAAAGGTGATAACTCTTATTACCTAGTTGGAGACTAAAAATATTCTTGATATATATAGTATCATTGGAATGTAAGGTCATTACAACGCCTTTATAAAGAAATTTGAATGCATGGAACCACATATTTGAACCATGATTAATAATCATGTGATGTTTATATGGTTACAATAATGAGAGACATACATTTAGGTGCTGAAATTGATAGTGAATTCTAAAATAATACTAATTAAGATTAATTCACTCATGATCTATACAATTTATTGAGTTTCATAAGGTATCATGATAAGAGAAGTTCTGATGTAGATGATGGAGTCATTGTATATGAGTCCCATTAGTTGATACCAAAAGAGAGGAACTACCTAAAGCATGTTCTCGATCTATCCATCGTCATTCACAACTTGTACTATTTGAGACATTATATACAAGTTGTGCATATTTGGGTATATATAGACTACACAATCCTCAGTAAAATTTTCACGTAGCATTAACAGAATATATGGAAATAAAGGTTGTATTATTAGTAATAATAAATATATTTTTATTTTTCCTATATGGGTGGTTATGTAAATGTAGTAATGGATTCTTTGAGATAAAGGACATTGAAATGAAAAGCATCAGAGTCCAGTGATGTGTGGCAGTATGTTGACTTTTTGTTTTGCGATTGACATGGATGTTCAAGATTTCCATTGATATGTTGTATGTACATCGTTAACAATGATTTTTTCAGTTCTTTAGATACCAAATATGATATAGTAATCAAATTTCTAGGAGGTAGTCCTGCAAGATAGTGTTTCGAGTGAGGATCTACCAATGTGCTGGATCAGAGAAAAGGATGTTGTCATGTACATTCAAGGATGTGTACAGGTTCATAAAAACATCAAGGAGGAGTTTATTAAAAAATATCATGATTCTTCTAATGTAGTAAATCTTAGTATTACATTATGTTTCATGACATATGTCTCTAGTATTGGTGTCTTGTAATGAAATGATATATAGATTTTTTTGTTACTCAGTGTTACACCTATCAAAACGAAAAGGTTAAACTGAGGTGAGAAGTCAATATTCTTCAAACCCATCCCATTTCTGGGTGGAAATGATATAATTACATGATTTAATTTTATGATTGGATTATTAAAATCGCCTCTATGAAATTATGCGGTATGGATGATATTCAACATGATCATGAAGGTTTCTCATTTATTACCTTTTATAAATACAATCTCATTAGATGAATTAAGAAAATAATATGTCAATGTGATTGTAAACCTTCATGGGGTGCCTCGTACAATCATTTATAAAATGGTAATGCATTTCAAATTGATGTTATGGTATAGGTTACTGATGTCCTTGGGTTTGCAGGATATTTTGACCACACAATTTCTACCAAACACAGACGGTTAGTCAGGACATATGATATAGGTGTTAGAGGAAATCCTTAGGGCATTCATCTTTAATTTTAGACGTTATTGGTAGAATAAATTACCTATCATATATTTATAATAAAATAACATCTTTCAATAGATTATACAAATGGATCCCAATGTTGAATTTTATCAGAGGAAATGTGGTTAACCTTTATGGTGGATAGAGGCTAGTTAGGTACCACTACATAAACATATTCTCCTTTAGAAGACAATAGAGTCACCTCAATTTATTATGAATAAAATTTATATATCTCAATCTATATTGATGTCATACACCAATAGTCATCATATAAAACTATATTGTGAGGTATGAAATCAGGTTTCTGATTATATCATATAGATTAGTGTTCAATGGTTTTGATTGAAGGGGAAGCATCCACCATGGTTTTCTGGCATATTTGAGGATTCGGAAAGATTAATCATTATATCGTATTGGTTATAGTAACCTCTAGGTTAGTAGGCTTTGTGTGACCTATTCCATGTTTCATAGATTCACTGATACCAGTCCGACCAATCTCATTTTATATCCAGATGAGGTGGAGTTGGTGGTAGATATGTTTTCGTTATGGAGCATCCCATCCATATTATGGACCAAATATTGAAGGCTCTATAATGAAAATAAATTCTGGTATCAGGGTTTATTTGGTAGAATGGACACATACAATATGTGACATAGGAGAGATATGTTCATGTACATGCTCAGTGGTTGGATTTCTTCTAAGATGATGGTTTACAAACCATGGAGGAGGAACTTAGTGGTGAGTTTCATGAGGGGGGACTATAAGATCATATTATTTCCTCTAGGAATGGAAATATTTAATGTTACATTATATAATCTATAATATCATTATGAAAATCACAAATCACTTAGAGGTAAAATCAAGAGTGTTTGTGTCTTTTTTGGAGCCCAAATCTCTTAGTTATGAACAGAATTGGAGAGGCACATGTTTAGCACACTTTTTTGGATAACCGAGACACTCAAATTTTGTGTCCCTATTAGGGGGTATACAATTTATCTATCCAAAGTGATTTATGCTTGTATTTGGTTTTTTTTTGATACATAGGGTTCTCTTGACATTTCACATTTTCTCAATCTTGGCATTGAAATCCATGCAGGGTATGCGCCCTTGGTAGTAGGGTGCACACATTTGGAACATGGTTTGGCCAACTATCTAGCCAGACCATGTGACCACTTCAAGTTTGGAGAAATTTAAATTTACCTTATATATATTTAAATCACCCTCATAAATTATTTTTATCTCCAACAGATAGAGGAAACCTCTCCCTCTATTATGATATCTCAACCCTTAATCTACTCTTCGAAGTCATTTCTCTGTCTGATAGCTAATCTAACCACAATTCAGCGCATTGCATCGCCATTGGTATGCTCTCTAATACATTGTATATATATATTAATATTAATATTTGTTTTTCCTATCAATAGAGTTACTTTTTTTTGAGATAATATTCAATATTTTCAATTATATTATATATTAATCGATTTTATTCTGAATGAACCAAAAAACATGTTGATACTATATGATTGTTCTACAAATGTCTTATATATGGTGTTCTATAACTTTTATCTAAGGTTATGATTTAAAATTAAATCTATCAATTGTGCCACATGTCGGACCACTGTATCATTTCTTCAAAATTAAATGATAATCCTTAAATTATTTAGAGTATCTAATTTTTCTCACCCTGGTATCACGTAATCATGGTCATAGGTTTTCTTCCTCAAACTGAAGCACCATTAATATAAAATCTTAAAAATGCCTTATGTTATAACCACCCATTTGTGTGTGTGATCTTATGAACCTTTTGTTGTTATCCTTATGAAATTATATGTGTTTTTGGGAGGATCATGCCTCCTTTTTTCTAACATTAAATTCTATTAATGTGCTTAAATGATATTGTGAAATAAGATGAATATTATCTTATCTTGTGACTCTTTATACATGTATATGTAATTGGGAATGGACACTGATAGTATGATATCATCTCTATCCAGTTATTATGATTTATATAAACTATAGGAAATATGTTTAATATTAATGTCATAGTTTCTTGAGGATCTCATCATAGCATGGGAACTCTTACAACCCTTTTTTATGAAATTCAATACAATCAAATTACCATTGAAATAGTGGATATATAAATTTCAACACACTATTGACAAGACTACATATTTCATAGCTAACTATGATTATGATATAGTAATTGAAAGGTATTTAATATGTTGGGTATTAGGATCCAACTAATACAACACTCCTACATAGAAAGATGTAATCTATTTAAATATCCTTATATTATCTTACATTTTTAGATAATGACTCCTTAATGTTAAGTATTTAATCATTGGACTTACCACATCTCCGCTGTGTGGATATTCTGTTATCTCGAACTTCACCTTCTTGAGTAAGAACCCTCAACAGATGATATCACCAATTATTTTCTTTTTTTTCCACTATATAATCATTTCCTCATGGATGGTGAAAACATAAAGATTATCATAATCAAAATTATGATAATAACTTAATACGTGTGATTCTAATAACTGAAGAAAGTCCTTTTTTGTTATACATTGCTTCTTTAGCTACCTCATTAGCCAACGTGACCTTTATATTTTTAGATATGGACAACACTAGATTGAAATACTGTATCTTGACTATGATATTAGATAAAATAACAATAAAGGAAGACTTTTTTATGTACCATTAAAACTATTTTTTCATCCCCTTCATGTTCTAGGTACACATCCCTATTTTTCTCTCAAGTACAATTGGATAGTTTGAACTCCATTGCATGAATTTATGTAATATTTTTCTATTATTTTTCTAGAATTATTTTTATTTTGGAAAAATAATATCATATACATAACATGGATTTTTTAATTTATCTGTCATAGAATTATACATAATTATACTGACCACATTAATATCCTCATATAAACCATACATGTCTTCTAGAAGAGACTAATTTAATATGATCTTGGTATTAATTCTCCAGCAAATTCTTCCAAATATTTTTTTCAACACAATATCCATATATGAACATTTTATTTCTCTAATAAATCTATTAGATATAACTATTTTAGACCAATTCCCTATACTGTAAGTTAGTTAGTGTTACTTCCATTATAGTCTTAACTAATTGTACGGCTAATAGATGTATTCTATTTTATATTAAACATTTCATACTAGTAATGTAATAGCACTCCTAATATCCTCTTGTATATAAATGGAATGAATTCATTCCAAATGAATATTATATGATATTATTTCTTACTTCAATTGAAAAATTTATTTTAGAATCTTTCACCACCTATTGGCATTTAATTTTTCCACCACTAATTTCTGGTTTTGTTTTATAGATTGTTTCTAATATTGGTTGTATTTGTATCTAAATACTAATACAATGACCATAGAAATTATCTATGAAAAGTAAAATATTGAAGGATTTAGGATTATATACGTGGTACTACCAATAGAGACTTATTGGTTACACTCATGCACCACCTATTATTAGTCTCTATTAAATTCTCATCAATCTATTCAAAATAATATGTCATTGTACATTTATTCATGGAATCCATTATTTAATTTTAATTAAATTGTTCAATCATATATGTCAATCATTTAATTCTGATTTAGAGGATTTATTATCAGTAACTAATAATGTTTCACCAAAAATGGTAAATGTAAAACCATTACCATAGCTTTACCCATCCTATGCATTTGTGAGTCTCTCGAATACTCCTTTTACACAATATCTTGTGGAATCTATTTTTATTCCCACTATTTTTTTTTGTAAATTTGGTATTTAAAATATAAAATTAATTCATTCTCCAACAATCTAAAATAGATATTCTATCAATTTTATATAAATATGGTTTATTACTTGACTCTAATTTTTCAATCATATTAACATTTGTAATATACTTAGAAACCATTATGGAAATTCATTAGGTTCACAATGTCTTTTGATTATTACTTTTTAATTATGACCATAACAAAAAATTTGGATCTAATCACTCGTAAATATGTCGTAATGAATTTATATCATACTATAACTCATATGATATGGATTTTTCATTATAGTTGGAATAAAAACATGGAAAACATCTCTGTTTTTGAATAATTTCATGAAAATTTTCAATGTCCGAACAAAACATCCGAGTCATAACATTGATACTCATTATAATAATATAATCACTATAATGTGGTTATGATATGTGTTGTTTGTAATTTTTCCATGAAATGTTATATTGATAAATTTTTCCATGTATGACTCATAATTGATAATATTTATAAACATCACAACATTGAAAAATATAATGAAATGTGAATTTAGGAATTACTCATTAAAATATTATAACAATTGTGGACTTCTAGGTCCTCATAACCATCAACATACGGTATTGAGGAATCTAATGTCTTATAGTAATGTGTATATCATACTAAACTAATAAATTCCATTGAAATATTAAAAATAATCATACGATGTTTATTTACCACTGGAGTAACATTGGAATAGTTCAAACACTCCAGCTAAACTAATTCCAACATATTGGAGGCATATTGTTTCGTAGGTCCTTGAAAAATGATATTCTATATTTAAGAATATTTGTTTCCAGGCGGTTTTTATTGGATTTATTCATGGAACCGGAAACATCCAACAGTTCTTTTTCCAAAGGGGACCTGCATTCCAAAAGCAAGCGTTCATTATGTTTTGAACTTTATGATACTTAAGAACAAGAATTGGTCGAGAGGGTGGGAGGTCAGACTCATCACACCCTTTTGGGGGGAATTATTGTCTACTCTGGGACTCTATTTTAAATTAACATATTTTCATGAATCCTTATTAATTTACCAAGTATATCATAAGTATCCCTTGGAATTTAAAATCACTTATTTAACATGTGTAAAATTTTAGAATTATCAGTATGTATTTGAGGTTTTCCCACAATGGTATCCTCTAATATACTGATTAGAGATTCTTTTAATCATTATTTATGATGATACTAGTTTTTAAGACACTCAGTGGGGCACTATAGTGTTTATTTTCATCTAGGGAGATGAAGGTTTGTTTTGATCATGGGATCGTGCTCATAAAATGAGCTACCTACGTATCCTTGTGAAAGGAATCAGAACCTTCATAGTTCAGTGCCACATAATGGGACACATCATACTTTTTATGATCATTTAATAAGAACCTCTAAGTAGAAGGTTCTTAGTTACAACTTAGTGTGGGACATATGTTAAAACATCCCAAGTAACATTGGAAAGGATATTGGTTTCCAAAATACGATCTAACACTATTGGGATTATGGCCCAAAGAGACCAGGGAAGATTTGAAGTGTTGGTTTTGAACCGCAAGGAGGCTTCCTAAATATCCCATATGGATGGGAATCAAAGCCTATGTTGTTCAATAAATCTCATAGAAGAGTATAGTCCTCTCAGAAAGATTATTTTGGGATTACTTTTTGAAAAATGATTCCTTGATGATTTGAGGATTGTATTTGGGGATTATTTCATAAGGAGGATGGCCAAATTGGGGGAATTAGGGTTGGATTCCTAAGGAGGATATCCAGTGAGCTCGGGCTCTGAAAGAGCTTCCTACATATCCTTGTTTGAACAGGAATCAGAGTTCTCGTGGTTCCTTCAATTGAGTGTTTGTGCACATTTTTTAATCATCACATATCTCCATGCCCACATGAGTCATTCTTGGTGTGAGAAACAAGAGGATGTGAAAGATTCAACAATGACACACCACACTTACAAATTTTTCCTCCATGCTGATAAAAAAGGGTGTGTCGAATGTTGAAGAGGGTGGGGCGATGAGCCCTCCCTCTGTTCTCTTAACATTGGACAAGGGTCCAAATGGAAGGAAGAAGGGGTGAAGTTGAGGGGCTTATACTATGATGGCTACCTTGAAATTGGTTCTGGTAGGGGAGGGAGACATCTCTTATACATGCATGGAATGGCAATGTTATGTGTACCTTCCCTACCGGAGATCTGAGGTCCTGGGTCACCTCTTTGAAAGGGGAGACGCCAGAATCCCACCAACTTCCAAACTGGGAACATCCCAAAAATGTTACTGGGAGAAAAGTCCATGTGACTGCCGATATAGAAACCCACAAACATCCCATGAATCTTAACCCCATTGTGAAATAGATGTGGGAAACCTATGATTGTGGAGATCCAAACCCAAATTGGAGACACGATGATGTGCCTGACCCAAAGGTCTGAGAAGTCAGGAGCTTTTGGGGGAGGTTTCAACCTAGCCTATTTTGAATAAGGGTACCAAAGTAAGAGATACCCTACCCTGAAAGGCTTCAAAGGGTATTTGAGTATGTCACATAGGTACCTCATGAGGTTATGCTGTGTAGGAACCCTGCATTGCTCAATCGCACTAGTATAGTGTTCAAATGTACTTCGCAGTTGTGACACACATGTATGGTGATCAGGTATACCATGTAGGTATGAATGGTGACTGAATAATTTGAAGAACTTTAAAAAAACAAGCCTATTCCCTTTAATTTTCCTTTCTCTAGGAGTTTAGAGGACTACCTGAGACAATTTGAGAGATCTAGGAGAAAGAGCTATGCAATTGGATCTTCAGAGAGTCTTTCAAAAAATTTCAGTCTTGAAATGGGGAGCCTAATGGTCCTATTTATAGGCACAGATGGTCTTGGAAAGAAAATTGGGTCGCACATATATTCTGCATAGCTCCACAGTGAAGGTGCTCCGCACAAAGGCATCCCGAATCCTCTCGTGTGTAGTTCAGAAGCATAGACATATCACGTAGGTTGGCCGCATATCCCTGTCTCGCAGCTCGGTCATGGAGCCATTTCACGCAGCAGGGTCAATTAGTTCTTTTGTGAAGCGTCTGGATATTGGTTGATATTTTCTTTAAACTTTTTGAATCTCTTTATGGGGTGTCAATAAAATCCCTCCCTCAGGATTGGATCCGAAAATATAAAAAATAGGGTGAAGTCCTGAGGAACTTTTACACAGTTATATCGCGTAGATATGTCGCATAGATATGGCACTCCACATTTCCACATAGGTCTTCGGTTTCTTATAAATAGGTTTCAACATTTCATGTTTTTTTCTTCGCCTGCGCTTTCCAAATTTTGGAGCTCTCATTGCGTAGCTCGTTCGTTGAACTGCATCGCGTTGTGGTATCATGTAATCCCATTGAAAGTTCTCCAAGTTAAGATTATTTAAAAGATATAGCTATGCCAAAAGGACTTCATCGATGGAGTCATGCTGAGAGCATTGTCGAAGGACTTACGTGATTGACTTTGTCGAAGGACCTCATCGAAGGACCTCGTCGAAGGACCTATGCGGAAAGTCTCCTTTGACAATTTTCTTACTTTCTTCTTTAGAAATATGATCTTTAATTTTGCTCATTCTTTTTTAGGAAATAATGAATCATTTGTTGATCCCTACCGAGGAATCTATGGCTCGAAAAAGTGAAATAATGAAGATTGCCAGACCAGTTTATTGTGACACTGTTGAGAGTACTTTTCCTGGGCTATGGAAGGGTCAAATTCCGTAGCAGTGTTTCTATCCAAAATTTCCTTACTTACCTCTGTACGAGCATGGACTTATTAAAGATGATCATTTTCCATCTTTTGAGAAGTACATTCCAAAGAATTGGTTTCTTCAGTATTCTAATTGTAACTGCATGAATATTAGTGAAATGGGTGTTCCAATAAAAGAAAAAATAGTCCCTATTAGTAGCATCCTTCATCATAGTGGTGGTGCTATAGATATAAAGGATCATGTTATAAAACCAAGACCACATTGTTAGGATTCCACATTCCATTCTTCTCAAACAGATCAATCGATTGGTTGGAAAGGTGATTGGGACCTTCGTTCTGGAGGGGGTTTGAAACCCGAGTGGATGTGGGAATTCTAGGTACATCGAAAATGTGCAGAATTCAGAAAAGAATTATCAGAAGTTAAAATTTATGAAGCTGCCTTGATGGGGAAAACTTATGAATAAAAAAATGAACTCATTCATGAATTACTAAGCCGATGGAGCCCACAAACAAACTCCTTTCATCTGACGCATGGTGAAGTTGGTATTAGTCCCTATGATATTTACCAAATAGCTAGAATTCCGATTCTTGGGGAAATGTATGATGAATTCATCCCGCCTACTTCAACATGGGGTGATGTTACCAGAACACCACCACTGTCCCATGAATTAATTATGATTTCGAATAATTTATCCAATGATAAGAAAGATATTCATGCCAGAGTGTGGATATGAGCTTTCTTAGAACCAACTACTGAGAAAGGTCCAACCTGTGGACATCCTAATATTTGTCCTTCCGCTGATAACTGAGGTTGTTTAGGCACATATTGGCCTACACTGGAAAGAGACAATTAAAAACGCTTGGGTTATAATGTCAAACCCGATATAAATGCAAAAGTACACTTAGTTTCCTTCCTTGTTATGTGGCTACGTGTTTATTTTATTCTAGTTCGTGAATCTAGTGGTGGTGTAAGATCCATGACTTTTGTAATTGCCGTTAAATTGGTATAGGGGATGTATAATTGGCTAGAAACCCCTATTTTGGAAACAATTTACCATCTCCTACTACATTTATTCAATGGGAAGGATCCATTTTGAATTGTGGGTCCATTTCAAGTGTTGTAGGGTTGGATTGGGGCACATTTTTCTTCACAATCAGTGTTGAACTCAGTCAGAGTTCTTAATGGATGATTCACCCTGTTTTTACAGAATTTATTTGGTATTAAGCCTTTAATATTGAGATCGAACAAGGTACTAAAGGTATTGAATGTCTTAAGAGAATTCAACTTCATTCCTTTTGGTAATCCACCAACTATGACATTTATTGATGATGGTAAATGAGAGTATGAGCTGAGATCTTATATTATGGAATTTAGGGACGATGTATTATCAACTAGGATTGATGGTGAAGTTATCTGCGAGTTTATATACACTACAGGTTTACACTTCAGTTCAGGGGTCTTAAACAGTCAAGCACCTTTCCACCCACACTTTTCAAACATGAGAAGAACCCATTTGTAGCATGAAAATTATGGATTCTCACAGCTTTTTTTGTATCCAAACTGCTAATTACATTACCTCAACCAAATTCGTCAATCGGATTGGAAGCTGGTTATGCCAAAGAATAGGTTTATTCATATCCTCAAGGGGCTGTGACAAAATAATTATATCGAGTGGCGGATACAATGACTGTTGCATGTGAAAATCGTGGAAAGAAGTCCAAGGACAAAGATGATAAAATAATTTCAGGGGTTTTAGAGCCCTCAAAGGGTATTTGTAGGAAGTACACCAGGAACACCAAGGATAAGTAACAATACCTCCAACACCAAGGCAATCCAGTTGCCGCCATCAACAAGAGATACCTATTCCACCTATCGAATTTTCTGAGGAAGAAAGGTATGATGAAGATCTTCAATCAGAAGCTGTCGAACCTCTTCCACAGTCAACCAGGCCAAAATCAAATTATGTGTGACCTTAGGAAATTCATTAGTGGGTGAATATAACCCTTGATCTTAGGGATTCTTGGGCATTTCTTCAAAATGTAATTCGAATACCAGATATTGGTGAAATCAAATAACCTTCTAATTTCAATCCAAAAGATAAATTGGATGAAGTAAAAAAGTATATTGTGGAGTTAGAGACTTTTATATATGAAACTGATGAACAAATATCAGCTTCTAAATGATTATCTCATATGCTGGACATAGGAGTCCACGAAGGGGTAATTATCAACTCTATGGAGGAGTGGGAAATTTATGTTAATACTGAGAATGTATTTCCCATTTTTTCTTTCTTCTAAACTCTGCTTTTTCATTTGACATCATTAATCATGATGAAAATGTATCTCTGCAGCTTGAATGTAGAGAAGGATGATCTGAAACGATTCTTGAATCTCCTCAGTATAGTCCTGCAGGTTCTCCCATTGGCACAACGAATAATTCTTTTAAGTCGCCAGAACATTCTATAGGAGAATGATTCATGAATGGGGTAATAGAGACATATAATCCTCAACCATTACCTCAAGTTTCCCCTTCTAATATAAGTTTTTCAATCTCTCCGCAAGCTTTTGAACAGAAACTTAAAAGAGAAAATGAGATTTCTTCAAAGAGTTCTCCGAACGAGTAAGTATTTATAAAATCATCAGAGCATACAATTTGCTCGAGACATTGTGGTAACCATGTTTTATCCTCTTGTAGGATCTATGTCTCTTTCCTCTCTAAAAGTATTAAGACCTGATTCTCCACATCTAGAAAAATAAATCCCAGGGGAAACCCAGGTTCATACTGATGTATCTGTACCGTCAAATGATTCAGCTATACCTGCTCCTGGCTCAGTTGAGAGAGAGGAAGGCCTTGGTAAGATTATGTACATTTCCATGTTTTTTGTCAAAGGATCCTGAAAATAATCAATACTGATATTTCTATTGCTTTTGAAGAAAGGACTGAAGATCCAGGGCAATCTGAAACCAATGCTGAAATTAACTCACCTGATGTTGGAATACCAATTGAAGATTCATCAGAACAAAATTTTATTAGAGCCAATTTTGGAATCAACCAACATTTGATGGATACCTTAAATGGTGTGGATTTTGTAACATTTCTGGCCATATATACTGAAATGAGGGAAACCTTTAATCTGAATATTTATATTCCAGGTTCCATCAAGGATTTTGGAGATTTCCATGATAATTGAAAGGAAGTAAGTTCATATTCATGCATTTTCTATACATAATTTGTTCTTCAACATGATTCTTTACATTAAAATTCACCTTATGCAGCATTATCTGCACAAAATGTCGCAAAGTGTGTTCAAGAAAAGGGTGTTCCACATTATCCTTCTACGAGGGTTGAAGAAAAACTTATTAAGGATCCTTCATCAAGAGATGTTCCAGGGCCTTCAAATGTCATATCTAAGAAAATTCAACACCCTGCTCAAGAAACACCTGCTCAAAACACTGGAGCTGACAATACAGGGGATGAATCCAATCAAGTAGCTGACTTATTAATGGGTAAATATAGTCATTCATATGACTCATATTTGTTTCCATCATTTGAAACTAATAATTACCTTGATTTATTATTTACGGTTATCAGCTCCCAGATCAGAGGTTTAAGCATCTACCATCCCAAGAGAAGTAGAACGAAAGAATTATTTAAGAAACCTATTTCCAGAATACATTATAACTCATGGTAGAGACTAAGATTCATATTTAACGATGCAATATTATCTTCGAATTTCATGTTAGAAGACATGGTGGTAGATCTGGAACATAATTTCTGAAAAACCTTTAGATGAATTATGATCCCATTATCCAAAAATCTTAGCATTATTCTGTGTGTTGGGATTTGGTGGATTCAATTACAGGATGGTTTACAACGCCATAAAAGAGACTATCCTCTGACGGGAGCAGGGGCATAAACTGCGACAATATTTTGAAGATCCTAAATGACACGTCAATGTTAATGGATTTCAAGCTGTATTGGTTGAGGTAGAGGAAAATCATAACAAGGAATCACTCGAGATTAGCCAACAAATCAATGAATCTACAAAAGAGTTATTATCTATTAAACATAAAATTGATGTTGTTCATAACATGATTGAATAACTGAATCAGACATTAGGAGAAACCCAATTGGAGGGGATAACTGCCATTACAACAGCTAAGGAAGCACTAAATCAGGTAGAGGAGGATGAGTTACTCAATTATCTCAACTTCAACAGGAAGCTGATGGAGCTTATAATGTGGTTCAACAAATGAAATTTCATGTTGAAAGTATATTTTAAAACATGATAGAGAGGCTCTAATTTGTGGATGGCCCTCCATTTTCATATAAATAAATGAAATTTTGTTTCCAATCATATACATGCCTTCATTCCTGTTCTACATTCATGATTACAATATGAAAGGAAAATGATTATAAGGATTTCTTTTGTTAAACAATCATCATTATAATAACAAGAATGAGGTTCTTAAAATTTTCTTATTAAGCTGAGTGATTGAAGGAAAATAATTTGATTATTTCTAGGGTTACATGGATAAACCCACAAATTTTTTATCTTTTGACTTTTCATTCCTCAATAATACCTAAATCATAAAAAAAATGTATATTTAGTGAGTAGGGACTCGACTTTTATTCAGAGTTCCCTTTGCGGGTTTTTATTCTGATGAGTATCAAGTCTTTTGTTACTGGCAGTTTGAAGTCATGATATCCAAAGAATCATAAGAATTAGACTTTTACAATGGTCTGACCCAAATGTAAAAGATATGGTGTCTGTACTTTTAGGTCATTCAACTAGGACATGAAATGGAAAAAAATATATAACATGTAGTCATGTGATATCATGATTATTTCATAGTGTACCGAGAACATGATGAGGGAAATGTGTAAACCATGGTCTTGAAGACTTTCAGATTGTGAGAAAGACAATCGGAGAAGTATACTATAATGACTGTTTTAAAATACAGATTATTGTATATTGTCATCTATGATTAAAGGGGACAAAGATAATATAATCAATTACGAAGATACCATTATTTTAAAAACCCGTTATTGGGGCTACAATATGCAGGGAAAACTAGGGAATATCATGCATAGTCAAACAGTGGCTTCATTTGAATGATAAGCTAGTTATGTAGGCAACTTATGCAAGGATGCCTACGGGCCCATGCTGCATCGTCAGGAAAAGGAGCTCTCAGATATTGAAAACCTCTCTACCAGAAACCATAATAAATATTATGAAAATATGAATGAAAAATTCAAGATTAAGAGTGTAAAATATGGAAGGGGTTATGTCCAATGTATATAAGAAATATTTGAATCAATATTCACCATAAATTTGATGTCTTTTACATAGATATGACTCATATGTAAAATGGTGGCTTTCTTTGTTTACATTGAATGAATATGGTAATGTGTAGTTTTAAGTCGTGAAATGAGGACATTATATATTGTAGTTTTGAGTCATGTAGTGAAGACATTGATAAACCCATAAGAAATTGAAAACACCCAATTTATATAAATAATCAATTTACTCATTTCCTAAGCCCATGTGAGCTATGCTCGGTGTGAGAAACAAGGAGCAGTAAGGGTTCCTTTTATAATATAAAGGTGATCCAAGTGAGAAATAGGGGTGTTAAATTTCCATGCAATTTAACTTCATGTGGTAATGATGAGAATGAACCAATATGAAAGAAAAGACACATTGTAACTGGATTTTGGGATAAAAGCAAAATGTCATTATGTGTCTTGTTAGATAAATAATCAATTCGTGCATAGTTCTTAAAACAATTCCTATATAGACATGATTGTTATACTAGAAATAATGGGGTTTTTTGTTGTTTTTTTATCGTGGCTGGGCCCAAAATTAGAGATTTAGGAATCTCTATGTATCTAATTGGAAAAATGAGAATCAATCAATATGTATTTCTTTAAACAATCATTACTCATGTTAATCATATTTGGCATGAAAAATGGGGGCTTTTAACACATTCTAAGAGAATGGTAAACATTAAGACATAAAATGGTATACGGACCAAATCATATATTTGAATGATACACTCCATATAGATCTGATTCATATATAGGATGAAAAAATAATATAAGAATATTTTGTGATTTTGGTTGGGCCTCGAATTTGATATTCATGCATCTCTACGTATCTCATTGGAAAATGAGAATCAAGCCTTATATAGTTCTTGAAACATAGTCTTTATGTAGATCTGACTCCAACATATGAAAGAGAGGGACTCATGTACTACTAAATAGTAACAATGATGTCAATAGTATTTACTTATGTAAACTTCTATCAACTTATAGAGAAAACATTAGATGTACAAATGATTTCATGCAGTTTAATGTCATGTGACAAGGACGAAAATGCAATGCACTTTAACGTCATGCAGCATGGACTCTTATGGTTGTTATGCAGTATAGTGTCCTGCAACTAGGACATGAGGGTTGTGTAGTTTTATGTCTTGTAGTAAGGATTTGGTACCATGCAGTTTAAAGTCTTGTAGCGAGGACTTATTATGCAAAAATATAAAAAATATTTCTTCAAAAATCATGCATTGGTTGGGGTTGTCATAAGCTCTCCATCCATTGCGATTAAAGCATATTCTCCATTTGAATAAACCTTATATATGGAATAAGTTCCTTCCAAATTTGGCTCAAGTTTTGGAGGTTTATTTCCTGGTATCATTTGATTTCTAAGGACCAATACCAATTCTCCTTGAAGGAATGAATAATGACGAACATTCTTATTAAAATCTCGCACAATTCTATTCTGATAGACTTCTATATGATGAAAAGTATGAAATATTTTCTCATTTAATCATTCTAACTCCTTGAACCATTTCTGGGACCTTTCATCTGTAGTTAATTGACCACAGATTGTAACTCTTAGTGATGGAAATTGCATTTAAATTTCTAAAACCGCTTCAGTTACATATAACAATGTATAAGGAGTTGCTTACGTGGTATTACAGATAGTTGTCTGATAAGTCCATAAGGCATTCAAAAGATTATCAGGCCAGGATTTCTTATCTTTATCCACCATATTTTGGAGTATATTTGATAGGGTTTTGTTGAAATCCTCTATCTTTCCGTTGGCCACCACATGATAGCGAGATGAATGGTTGGATTTGATATTATATTCCTGATATAACTTTTTTACTTCTTCAAAACAAAAATTGGTACCATTGTCTATCATAATAGTATGAGGGATTCCAAATATGGTGATGATATTAGTTTTGACAAAACAAATGATGTTTTTAGATCCAACTTCCTTGAGAGGTATTTCCTCATCCAACTTAGAGAAGAAATCAGTAGCAGTGAGAATATACTTGAACATCATAGTCATGGAGGTAGGATAAGGCCCTACTACATCCATTCCCCATGCGGAAAATGGACAAGAGTATTTAGCTGTATGTAGTAACTTTGGGGGTTCATGAATGAGGTTGGCATGAACTTGACATGGATGACATTTTTTTCTGAAGTCTGTACTATCCTGTATCATTGAAGGCCAAAAATATCCAAGCCTTCGAATCTGATTGGAGAGTCTGTTCCAAGATTGGTGGGCTCCAGATTCTCCTTAATGAACTTCTTTCATGACAGTCACAGTTTCTTTTCCATCAATAAATCTGAAGAGAATCCCATAAAATCCTTTCTTATAAATGGACTTTCGGTGATTTGGACCATCATAAAGAGTAAAATTAGCCACTCGTCGCCTGATTTTCTTCTTCTCATCCCTATTTGGTGGAAGTATCCCATTTTGATGATATTCTGTGATGGATGTTCTCCATCCCGTGGTATGAACATACAGTTTAGAAATAGGTAAAATTTCATTGATTTCCTCCCTCATGGTTTGAAAAAAATGTGAAACCATGTGGTGAGGGGCTATACTGATAATTGTCTCATTCTGATTTTGATCTATCGAGGCTATAGCTGCATTGGATAGTGTATCTTCTTGGGAATTCTGTGATCGTGGGACATAGGAAAATGTTGGAACTGAAGGAAATTCATCCATTAATTTTCTAACGTAATCACACAAGGGTATTAACTCTTCTTTTCTGATAGAGTATTCCCCATTGATTTGATTAATTACCAATTCTGAATCACCCTTTATCTTTAAATGATACATTCTCTCATAAAGGGTGAATTCCAAACTTGTGATGAGAGCTTGATATTATTCCTCATTATTGGTACCACCTTGTTATAATATAAAATAATAAGGCAATACTACCTTTTCTGGGGAAATAAAGACTATTCCTAATCCAACCTTATTGAGTTTGGGATTTTCCAGTCTCATCCCTATTGGACTTCTAGAAGAACCATCAAAATACATTTCTCATGTCTGGGAATTATCTGGAATATAGAAGACCTATTCATTAGGAAGTTCAGTATTAAATGATATATCTTCCACATATGGATGCTCAGCATGGAAATCAGTTAGGGCTTGACCCTTTATTGCCTTTTGAGGCACAAAATGGATATCAAACTACTGCAAAATAACCACCCACAGTGCTAGACATCCTGTAATCCTAGGATTACTGAGGATAAATTTGAGTGGGTTATTACAAGATAGAAATTAAACCTCATGATGTTGTAGATAAAGCCTCAATTTTTGAACTGAAAATATTAATTTCAGGCATCACATTTTAATATTTGAATACCGAGTTTCTGCATCATGCATAGTGCAACTGAGATAGTAAAGGCTGTTTTCACTCCCGAAATCATTCTTTTGGGCGAGGAATGCACCTAGTGATTGCTTTATTGCTGTCACATAGAGAATAAGTGGCCTTCCTTCAACAGAAGGAATTGATATCGGTGGACTCAAGAGATATTTCTTCACTGTATTAAATGTCTCTTGGAAATAATCATCCCATTGGTAGGTAAATCCCTTATTCATTAATCTGGTGAAGGGTAAACATTTTCTTGCCAAATTGACAATAAAGCACCGAATATAGGCCAAGTGTCCTTGATGTCCTCTTAATTCATTCAAATTTCTAGGAATTAACATACCAAGGATTGATTTTATATTCTGAGGATCAACTTCAATGCAATGATGGCATACAACAGATCCAAGAAATTTTCCTAAGGTAACCATGAAAAAACATTTCAAGGGTTTCATCATCAAATTGTGTTGTGAAGTTTGTTGAATACGATTTCCAGATTGGCCAAGTGATCCGAACATTTTCTAGATTTAACCATCAAACCACCCACATAACATTAAAAACCTTTACCTAAAAATGGTTTGATGATATGGTGAATGGCGCGTTGATACGTTGTACCAGAATTGTTCATGCCTAAGGGCATTACCCTATAGGAAAACATGCCTTGAGGGGCTCTGAAGGCTATAGATTCTTCATCTTCTAGAGACATTCAGATTTAATTATACCCATAATATCCATCCATGAAGGAAAGTGATTCATATCCAGCTGTTTCATCAATTCAGAGTTCTGTGATCAGAACTGGAAAATTATCCTTGGGAAAATGATGATTAAGATATCTAAAGTCAATGAAAACTCTAATTTTTCCATTATTCATTTTCACAGGGACAATATTATCCAGCCATATGTGATATTGAACTTCTCTGATGAAGTTATCATTGATACGCTTATAAACATCAGCTTCAATTTTGGATGCATAAGTTCGGTGTGTTCTTGTTGCCGCTTGCTTGAATCCTCGACATTCTTCTGAAAAACCCAAATGATGAGTGGCAACATTGAGATCAAGACCCAACAATTCTGTATAATTCCAAGCAAATATATCTCAATTTTTCTTTAGAAATGAAGCATACATTTCTTGATCTTTAAATGTCATGGATTCACTAATTAAAGTGGGGCATGGATCTTCTTTTGTACCCAGATTTATTTCTCTATGTTCATCCACAGTGGTAGATATACCCTCTTCCAATGCTGGAGAAGCATCCCTGAGATCTTCCTATTCCTCATCAATATGTGTTATATCTTCTATTTCTACTTTCATTGATTATGAAAGATCAAAATTTCCATGGTTAGGGGAGAAGTTAAAATTTGATCATCTTGAAGAAGAGGTTTCCATTTCTGACCTTATTGAGGATGAAGGGTCTTCCTGGGGTGATAGAGAGGAGAAGATGGATTGAGAATTGACACAATTGTTTTCCTCTGGTATTTCTATAACTTCTTCTGGTTTGGTTGATAATGTATAGAATTGCTAGATTTTAGTGGGTGAAATGAATACATATCCACTTAAGAATTCACAATTTCTTGGTAAATCAACAATTTCTCGCATGCTGTCTGGCTTGGTTGTCGTAATTGAAATTATGGAAGTTTCCATAAGAGTGTTTGGATTTTGGTATATCCTTTCAATTTGACTAATAGGCAACACATAGTCTGTACTCACATGTATGAATGGGTTTAATGGAATATTTTCCAAACCATTTGGATCATTAATTTTGATAACCTCTTTTGCCGTGGATTTTTCCTTTCCATCCTTGTGATTGAATTCTACCTCAATGTATTGAGATTCACATGTTTTGAATGAGGCCTTGTCACCATAAAATGTCTCAATTTTTCATTTGTAACAATATTTTAGACAATGATGGTATTAGGAAGGCATGACCGCATGTTGATGTGGCCAAGGTCATCCAAGAAAAATGTTGAAGGCTGTGTGAAGAAGAACAACCATGAAATCTGAATTAGACACATGGTCTCCAAACTGTTTTCTGAGTGTAATCTTTCCCCGTGGTTCTTGTTAATTTTTATCATATCCCTTAAACATCAAATTAGTAAGAGATAAATAATATTCGGTGAGGCAAAGTCAATGAAGTGTACGAATTGAGCTGTGGTTTACTCCTGAACCATTATCAATGAATGCTCATCAGAAGTCTATATCATTGAATTTTCCAGATATGTACAAAGGCCTAATATGTCCATGTACAACATCATATTCCTCTTCATCTATAAAAGATATCACTAAATGGAATTCTACAGGATCATTATCTATATGGTAGACCTCAGCCGCAGTAATTTCAGTTCAAAATTCTTGGGGACTTGTCCAATCCTCAATAAGCACCTCCCGAAGATCTTTTTATAGATTAATGGAATCCATAATTGATAACTTGGCTGGTACATGGGCCAAATGTTTCAAGACATCATAATTTTGGTACAATGGTCTGCGTTTCCCATCATGAAAATGTGGTTTTGCAGGTTCCTTGGAAGATGATGCTTTGGTAGTAGATGCATCCCGTATCGGTGTAGGACTTGGAAACACTCATGGATTCGGTAGATTAGACTGACTAGGCCTATCAATTTGCGGAGAGGAATAAGGTGTGACATCTAAACAGTCTTCCAATATAACTGTGTCTGGACCGAATCTGCCATGTCTGGAAGAACTTTTTTGTTTGTATTGAGCCCGATGAAGGGATTTGCCACATGTTTTTGTTTCATATATAGTTCTGGTAGGGGTAGGATTGAAATAATGGATTATGAAATATTCATGTCTTCCCCTATATCCTAGACCTCTGTCTCTTCCTCTAACTCCTCCATTAGACACAAAAAATTTAGACTCATCATGATTGAAACTCTCATTGGCATACAGATCTGTTAAATGAATCATGTTAACAGAACCAAAGATCAATTCTTCATCTGAAGAAGACTTTCCCTGATGAACCAGTTCAGGTTGTACCATTTGGTTGAAAGGTGCCCGTACTTTTGATGAAAATGGATAAAATTTGTCAGAGTCAAAGACATCTTATGGTTTGACACGAGCTCACCTTCTTCTGACTGCTCTTATTTCTTCAAATTATGCTGCCTATTTGAGAAATTTCCTTCAAATGTATGTGGTTTTTCTGTGATGGAAATAGGAGAAGACACAATTGGTTTATTTTATTGTGTTCTTAAAATGGAATTTGTTCGGTTGATTGTTTTCCTCACAATCCAATCATCATATTTCTGGGCATTTTTACTTTTGACTCTGTGCCAGTCATCTTCTTTTTCTGGGTCAGTAGCAGTAACACGTGCTACTTAGCCTGAAGAACCTTTCAGTTTTACATGTCTAGAGTCCACCATCTTTTTGTAGGAGGTTTTTGAAGACAAAACACTCCTGAATGAGATGCCCCAACATCTGATGAAACAGGAAACAATTGGCGAGGTCTTCATCTCCTTCCTTGCTCGGCTTTTTGGGCCTTGGCAAGTGAACCAGATTGTTTTCTAGAGATTAGATGAATTAGACATGATCGTGTTCATTACGGAAAGAATAATTTTTTTTTTAAAATCCTCAAATTGTTTTCGCCTTTGATCATTTTGATCATCTTGATGAGGATTCCATTCTTGTTGACGCTCAGAAACAGGATCCCTTCGATACGATGATGGGTTGGATGTTGAAGCAGGTACAAGTTCTTGTTTATGTGTAACTGTAGAAGTCTCTGCATTCCCTATTATCCTTCCTGGAATTGATGGAATTACACAAGTTTTAACCTTCATCATTGTAATAGAGTCCTATATTTGCTATGAAATTGAAGTAAGGTCTTGAAAGCCACCTATGTATTTCACAGGGATCAAAGGTGTGCATAATTAATCACGCAGATTTTCCACACATATTGGAAACAATTCTTTTTGAAGGTGATCTAAACATATGGAATATTTTAATCTCTTGCAGAGAGCAATGAAATTTGAAACTCTTTAATTTTCCCTTTTCTTACAATTGGTAAGATAAAAAACTATCGTCCTTGGAAAAGTTGAGCAAAACTGAAGAAGAAATATTTGAATAAGATCTTCCCACCCAGTAATTGACTGAGATTGACAACTTGTATACAATACAATAACAGGTCCTTGCAATGAATGAAAAAACCACCTAAGCTTAACTAATTCATTTTGTTGAGGAGTTCCCATCATAGGATCGCAATGAGAAATAAATTGTGTTACGTGTTGTTTTGGATCTCCCGAACCATTAAAAATTGGGAATGGAGTATTCGCAAAATTTGATGGGGGGATGGATTTTATCCCCCCATTCAGGGTAAGCACTCTTTTCTGGTTGATCTTCTGCACGCTTTCCTTTCATAGCTTCCAACTGAGCTTTTAATGACTCAATGGTGGTCATTAATTTTATAGAAACATCTGGTTGACCATGGGCCTTAGTAGGTGAGATAACTTGAGTTTGGATGGATGTGGCGACTGGTACTGCCACTGATGGTAGTATTGTCAGTTGCTGTCACGTATGCCCCATAGGATTGGACCTGGGATTTTGTACATGTAAAGTGGGATATTCTTGATCCATCCCAATAGCTGCAACTAATTCCCTTGATTGATTAACTCCAGCATGCTTAGGAGGAACACTACCTTGAAGTAGTTCTGCACTTAACCTCCTTAATTACTTCATTGCTTCTTCTTTTTGTGTGAACCTTTCCACTAATTAGAGTTATTGGCCTTCTCCAGAGGTAGGGTGTAATGTAACTTGACTATTACCCTATTCCTTGGCATGTGCCTTTCTGGAATTTGGAAGGGAATTACCCCAAGGAATGTATTTCCCCTGGGAAACCCTATGTCTTCTGGTATGCACACCTCCTTCATTCGTTTCTATGTGTACAAAATTTTAAACAGGAACTTCTTCATCAGATTCCTTTGAGTGATCCTCATGTTCTAGGGGATTAGTGAAAATGACATTGATGACATTTATCGATGCATAAAACATTGATGGAATTTTGTCAGTTCTTCTGCAAGATTGTCCCCCTTGGTGTCTTCTATGAGACTCTATTCTCCTATATAAGGAATTATTTGGAACTGTTTAGCGGATACTAATCTGAAGGGAATCATTGGATAATTCAGTTATACTCTTTCCTTGTGGATTATTCCCTAATCGGGAGAAAAATGACTTCCACTGAGGATGGGATTGCAAATTTGAAAAAGCCCACAACCTTGTAGGATGGGGTTGTTTTTTTCTTCTTCTTCATATCATTGAAAAATGTTTATTGAATTACAATATTGATTTAGATGAGCCCCTAGCCTCTCAAGTTGGGGTGATTCTTGAACTGCTATAGCTGAAATACATGAAACTACTCTTCTGATTTTGTGGATTTTGGTTCAGACATTAGCTAGGTTCATTATCCGGCCATCATTTACACCACATGTTTTAGAAGATCATTGTGTTGTTTTAGGCATTTTCATCTTATGATTCCTGGTATCCTCTAAACGAGATGCATGCTCAAGATTCTAATAAGCTTAATGTAAAAGTATCTCAATGGCTTCTTTTCCTTGAGACTAATTCTGATGAGAACTAGTTATGGATTGTTCTTTTTCATACATTTAATTACATGAAAAACCAACTGATTGAGGCTAGTTGTGGGCAATAACATTGCATGAAACCACTTTTGGCAGACTTTACTGATTTTGGAGTGCAGTAAAATGCAATGCCTTATATTCACCCCATCCTCTTAAGCAAAAATTAGATGGGGAATCATGAATTTAATTGGAATATCCTATTCAGAGCATTGAGACATGCACACGGAAGGGTTCTCTATTGTTTTTCAACCCTTGGATGTTGGGAAAATGATAGAGATTCCAAGTTAATTTGGCACTGAAACCCTTGTTTTAGCTTTATATGATTTTGATATTCATCATATGGTAAGACTTTGGTTTTCAAATGATGAAGTGCTTTCCATAAGTTGAAAATAATTTCATGAATACAATCTTCTGTCATCAATTCTGGAATATCAAACTGAGAATTTTCTAAAGGATAGAACATCACTGGTATTTCTCCTTTAGCTAATTGTTTCCTCATGTTCAACACATATTTATCATCTAATACTAGAGGTTTCTCCACTTGGTCTAACCAAAGTGGATTCTATGCATTTGAGGATAAATGACCCAAGCGAAGTTTGAAGAAAGACCATTCCCTTAAGATATCTTTTGACTGAGAAAGTGTTTCACCCGTAAATGACAAGGCGTTAGATATGATTGGCCTTGTGTTTGTAAGTAACTCGAGATAGGAGGTCTTTCTTGTTACTACATTGTCACTTATAGAGTTGTTTTGACAATGCGAAATACTAATGTGGAGAGGACTTTCGTAGTGAAAGACACAATGTGGAGGATCCCCATTATGGATTACATCAAGGAATAAATATTCTTGCTCCTTGGTCATTTGGCCACATGGAGGGATGACTTGGATTTAATCCAGAAATAGGCACTCTGGATTGATATAATTTTCATGAAGTAAGTTTTCATGATGATGTGTCTGATGAGAAGCTTCATAATTACAACTACTGCTCCCCAAATTTGGTAATGAAAGGGTAAGATCTTGGTTAGAAATGGATAAATGTCTGAGGGCTTCAAGAACTCTAGCATTAAGAGGATTTAGATTACTTCTTAAATCTTGATTTTCCAACGGGATTTGGAGATATTTCTTCTTAGATGTTCTCTTATAATTAGTTGAGGCCACTTACTAAGAAAAGTGGTTATCATGGGTAGGTATATGTGCATGTCTTGGAATTGTTACCAGAATAGATCAGTTACCTCCAATTGGAAAGGGTGTATGTTCCCGATCATGTTGTCCGTATGATATGGGGGAGTATGCCCCATGACCCTCCTGGACTAGAACAGAGATGTGTATCTACTTTGGGATGGCATGTCGTTGTGTCATCCCATGTGTGGGGACATATATATGTGTCTGTTCCCCTGATACTGCTGATGTAGTTGTTCAAATATCCTGACATGTTTTTAGAATATGGGTAGGGATATGAGTCTTCCACTTCACCATTGACATGATGTATTTAGTGACTTCAGCGGACGGAATGGGATTATATGTCCATTCCGTATCTGGAGTAGGTGTATGTGCCTACTCCTATACTCCTTTTCCTTTCAATGGATATTGACAGTACTTATGCATATGGGAAGAGAGTTGAGTCTGCTCCAAATTTATCATAGGAGCTTTCCAACTGTCTTCTTCGGGTGCTACCTAATGAGACTGTTGGAAGGCCTGATGAACATTGGAAGGTGTATGTGCCTACTGGATATTCTCCGTCAAGTATGGTTGATGGGTTACTTCAATACTAGAATATGAGACTGCAGACCGAGTTGGTGATTGTAAACAGGTGTATGTTCTTGATTACCAGTTACCACCATATTAGATTGGCGAACTTATTTGTTTGCAGCCAGACGAGCATGATGACTTGATGATGAATTATTAACATGTGTATGTGTCTACCCGTAGTACTCCGCCGAAATTTCCTGGTGGGATTGGTGTGTTACGGCCTGATGAGTCTGCTGAGCAGTGATATCAGGAAGGACAGGTGTATATGCTCGCTCGTTGTTTGCAATCAAGTTAGATTGATGGACATCTCCGGGGGAGGTAAAGGTGAGAACTTGCTTTTTGTTAACCGGACGTCATCCCTGGCGGTTTGTCTTGCATGCCCGAGTCTGAGAGACCTAGGTGAAATGTCCAAAGGCAACATCCCCATCATGTTGGGGATATACTACCGCATGATTCTGGTGGTTATTACTAGTGGGATTCGTCAAGAAGAACTCTTGTATTCTTGATGTGAGGCCTTCAGTGACCTCTTGATCTACCTCCCTACAGTATGGGAATGATTGATTTTAAAATTTTGGGGATAAAGACCCAAAACGGTTGGAAATGGTGGTTGGCACCGTTTTCATCTTGATCATTGGTCATTGTTGGCCAGAGAATTGAAGATTATTGTTGACCTGGAGGGCATGTCGAGTCGCCTCCAAATTCAAAATTTTACCATGTTGGAGATATTCTTTATCAGCACATTGGAGACCCAATGTTGAAGATGTTGGGTTGGTGATAACTTCCTTCCCGTGGATGGAGATCCAACTTGGGCAGTAGTCAGGAAGTTCACAAATGTTGTCCTTGAGGAAGCCATTTTTTGGATTGAAGGGAATGTTGTAGAAAACTGAGAAGAAAAACAAATTATATTAAAGTGAAATCTTACCAGATAGATACATGTGTGATTAATTCCTTTTTCTGGCCTTCATTTATCAATTGATAGGGGCTTAACATTTGGGTAATATTATTAACTTGGTTATGGATTCCCGTCGTGTTCACCATTTTTGTTTTGTAGGTCCTTGAAATGTGATATTCATGATTTAAGAATATTGGTTTCCAGGTGGTTTCCATTGGATTTATTCATGGAATCGGAAACATCCGACAATTAATTATCCAAAGAGGACCTCCTTTCTGAAGGTAAGCGTTCGTTTTGTTTTTAACACTACGATACTTAAGAACATTCATTGGTTGAGAGGATGGTAGGTCAGACTCATCACAACCTTTTAGGGGGATTTATTGTCTACTCTAAGACTCTCTTTTAAATTAAAATATTTTCATGAATCCTTATTAATTAACCAAGTATATCATAAGTATCCCTTGGAATTTAAAATCACTTATTTAACATTTGTCAAATTTTAGAATTATCAGTATTTATTCGAGGTTTTCCATTAATGGTATCCTCTAATATATTGATTAGAGATTATTTTAATCATCATTTATGATGATAATTGTTTTTAAGCCACTCAGTGGGGCACTCTAGAGTTTATTGTCATCCAGGGAGACGAAGGTTTGTTTCGATCTTGGGATTGTGGTCAAAAAATGAGCTACCTACTTATTCTTGTTAAAGGAATCATAACACTCGTAGTTTAGTGCCACTTAATGGGAGACATCATACCTTTTTAAGGTCATGTGATATGGACCTCTAAGCATAAGGTACTTAGTTACAACATAGTGTAGGACTTATGTTAAAACAGCTCAAGGAACTTTTGAAAGGATATTGGATTCCAAAATAGGATCAAACCCTATTGGGAGTATGGCCGAAAGAGAACAGGGTTGATTTGAAGTGTTGGGTTTGAACCTCAAGGAGGCTTCCTACGTATCCAATATTAATGGGAATCAAAGTCTATGTAGTTCATTGAATCTCATAGGAGAGTATAGTCTTCTGAAAAAGATGATTTTGGGCCTAATTCCTGAAAAAGGATGCCTCGATGATTTGAGGATTGTATTTGGGGCTTATTTCCTAAGCAGGATGCCCAAATTGTGGGAATTTGGGTTGGATTTGTAAGGAGGATATCCAGTGAGATCGGGCTCTGAAAAAGCTTCCTATGTATCCTGTTTTGAACAGGAATCATAGTTCTTATAGCTCCTACAACTGAGTATTTGTGCACATGTTGTAATCATCACATATCTTTAAGACCACATGAGTCATGCTTGGTGTGAGAAACAAGAGGATGTGAATGATTAAACAAGGACACTTCACAATTCCAAATTTTTCCTCTATGCTGATGGAAGAGGGAGCATCAACCGTGGAAGATGGCGTGGCGACAGTTGACGAGGGCGGGGCGATGAGCCCT
The DNA here is from genome assembly GCA_963277665.1 of Viscum album. Lineage (NCBI taxonomy): Eukaryota > Viridiplantae > Streptophyta > Magnoliopsida > Santalales > Viscaceae > Viscum > Viscum album. Next base: position 735,951,162 of record OY728155.1, read on the forward strand.
CCCTCTATTCTATTCACCTTGGACAAGGGTCCAAATGGAAGGAAGAAGGTGTGAAGGTGAGGGGCTTATACCAGGATGGATGCCCTGAAATTTGTTCTATTAGGGGAGGGAGACTTCTCGTATACTTGCACAGAATGGGAAGTGTGAGGTGTACCTTCCCTACCGGAGAACTGAGGTCCCGGGTCACCTCTTTGAAAAGGGAGTGGCTAGAAGCCCACCATCATTCGAACTGGGAACTTCCCAGCACTGTTACTTGGAGAAAATTCCATGTGACTGTGGATATAGAAACCCACAAACATCCCATGAATGTTAACCCCATTGTGAACAAAATTTGGGAAGCCTCTAACTGAGGAGATAAAAACCCAAATTGGAGACACACCGATATGCCTTACCCAAAGTTCTGAGAAGTCAGGAGGTTTTGGGGGAGGTTTCAAATTATCCACCTTTGAATAAGGGATCAAAATAAATAGATACCCTGCCATGAATGGCTTCAAAGGGTATTTGAGTTTGTCGCATATGTACCTCGCGTAGGTATGTCACGTAGGTAACCTGCGCTGCTCAATTGTGCAAGTATAGCACGCAAATGTATCGTGTAGTTGTACCGCATAAGTATGGTGCTCAGGTATACAACATATGTATGAATGATGACTGAATAATATGAAGAACATCAAAAAACATTCTTATTCCCTTTAATTATCCCTTCTCTCGGAGGTTAGGGAAATACCTGAGACAATTTGAGAGATCTAGGTGAAATATCTACGCAATGGGAGATTCAGAGAGTCTTTCAAAAAAATTTATTTCGGAAATGGGGATCCCAAGGGTCCTACTTATAGGCACGGATGGGCCTGGCCGAAAAATAATTGGGTCACACAGATATGCCGTGTAGCTCCACTATGTATGTGCACCACATAGAGGCATCCCAAATCCGGTCACGTGTAGTTCGGACGTGTAAATGTATCGCGCAGCTCCGCCGTATAGCCCTGTCGCGCAGGTCGGCTGTGGAGCCATTTCATGTAGCTGGGATGAGTAGTTATTTTGTTTTGTGTATGGATATTGGTTGATGTTTTCTTTGAAACTTTTCAATCTCTTTAAGGGGTGTAAACACATACCATTATCTCTAAAAGTTTCTTTATCCAAAATTAATGAAGTGAAATAGTAAATAATATGTACGGTCTTTACATATAAAGACTAAAAATATCATACTTGGTATATCCTTTACAACTAATTTTAATTTCCGGAAGAAGAATTATTTTACCACAATTGTGCATAACTAAGTATCTCATTGTATATTGATATGTTATTTATAATGTTTCATGAATTATAAACCGTTTTTTAGTATAAAACACCAAAAAACAATCACTAAAAACTGGAATAATTAATCATTATATTACAAGGATATGTGAGTTAATTGATTTGTAAATATTTAAAAAATGCTCATAAAAAATAATTATTGTTAGAAAAAATAAGTTGTGAACCTTTCACCACTGAATTGGAAATCACATTTTTTCAGTCGCATAGATAATTTACCTTATCTTTTGTAATATTTTTAGTCATTCTTGGTTGCTATATTTAATGAAGCACAAGTTATTGGAAGATTGTTTTTAATACTAAAGAAGTAAAATGTGTTCATCACTTAAATTGGAAAATATATACTATATTAATTCAATTTTATTCAACTTCTTCTTCAATTAAGTGTAATTAATAATCCATAGTCTTATCTCATAATCTGAAATGAAAACTACCTCCTATATAATGATCATCCTTTTTTTATTTTAGAGACGTTGTGTTAGTGCCTTTGGTGTCACACATTACATTATCCATTTCAAATATTCTCTCAACTTTTATAACATAAGAAAAAAAATATTAATGTTTCGATAAGATGTTATCAGATATTAAAAAATTACCCAATATTTAATGAAGTGTTTTCTCTATTTTATTTTTTTCATTCTTAAATCAAACTATCGAAATTGGGTGATAAGGATATATGCGAAGGTATTTTTTGAATGATAATGGTATATATTTACCTTTACATGTGTTTAGTGTAATCCTCATCCCATTAATATCTCTTTTTCATTGTACTCTCATATAATGTTTTTTAATGAACAACATGGTATAACCATATATGTCTTTCTGACGTATCCAAAACTTATTTTACATTGATGATAGAAGGATGATGTAAACAAAAAATGTAATAAAAATGTGTCCCCTATAAGAATATATCACACCATCGCTTCTAGAGGCAGTTCAATTGGTATTGGGGACCCCATATTATAGAATTTCTTTTATTAGAGTAATTTTTGATAGTAGATGTACAACTCTTAGAAAATCATGGTAGTTTCAACATGTTCTATATTAAAAATTAATCATAGGGATCTTTCGGTATTACATTCTATTATCCATAAAAATTAAACACTACCATATTAATACATATATCTTGATTACTCATTATATATTAATTGTTAAATGAAAAAATGTCTCCCAAAATTTTGTAGAACAATTATATCCTCCACTACTAGATACATAATACTATATTACTTGAGTATTATAGAGGAATAGATCCTCAAAACCTATCCTCATAGTCCTGGCTATGGTTTCCCATTAATCAAAGATATTTACAGTTGGAATTATACTAGAAAACTTCATTAACTGTGGTTTCATCTAAGGATTCTACTCAGAGAAGACTTAAGATGGAAGCAAAGGGTGGTTTTTGAGTCCTGGACTGATTACTGTTCGTCCTGTAATCGGTGGGGGCATCTGGTTGATTCCTATCCTCAGGGACACAAGCGACAAGCTGTCCAGCCACCGGCTTTTGGGTTTGAGACATCAGTCAGGCCCGTTACCCATTCTAGTTCTTCACATGATGATTCAAATGAATGAAAGGCCAGCACAATGACTTCGGATCCTAAGGTGACGAACATCTTTCCTCGTATGAGATAGGATTTGGATGATTTTAGGCTGAGTATGCAGGGTACTTATAGCACATGCAGAGGCATGGTTATGGATACAGATAATCCCGTGAATCATGGAGAGGTTTCTTGTAATGGTATCTCTTCTGATAATAAGGAGGTGTGTCAGGAGGTTATCGAGAGATCTCCATCAGGTAGCAAGGAGCAGACTGTTGGTGCTATACAGGAGCCTTGCAAGGATGGTTCTATCAACTGCCTTCTGAATTTTAAAGGCACTATGTCATGGATGGAAACCTATGGCAGCAGTGGACCATCCCCTCCCTCATTTGATTAGGCTTTTTTTCATCTGGTTTGGTTGATCAGACCCATAAGAATTCTGAGGTTCCATGTACTCAAGGGATGGATGTGCAGAAACCTTCCCAAGGGGATGTATTGTATACTATGAACAAGTGGGGTTCTCTAAAAAGGTTTGCCACCATCGAACATGGGAACCGGTTCGAAGAACTGTATGATGACTCTAACTCTGAATATGGGTCCTCTATGTCCAAGGAGACTGCACTTCTAGAATATTATCTTAGGTTCTCTTCAAAGAAAGGTAAGAACACAATCATGGATGGTGATGGGTATATTCAGCATGTTCGGAAGCCGCGAAGATGAAAGGATTATTCTAATTTCCCCAGCCCGCCAGTTAAAAGGGCATCTAGCAAAGGTAGGCCTCCTCAAAACGGGTTGGTTAATGCAGTTGAGGAAAAGATGGCAGCCTCCCCTAATGAGGAGGCTATTCTAAACCACGCAGGGGATCCAACTGACCTAGTTCAGAAAAATGGTGATAAGGAGGATGTGGAATCATAGATCAACCAGGAGAGCCTCATGGATTATATGGAATAAATTCTTGAAGTGTCTTTTGTGATCAACATCTCAGAAGAGGAAGCTCACAAAATGTTTGAAATACCATTACAAGTTAGTACGAATGACGAGCAATGCTCCTGGATTGATAAACAGAAAAGGATTATGATTCGCGGCTTCAACGAGGGGAAAACCAGTCTCGAGGAACATGTGAAAACTTGGGACAATATGGCTTTTTTTTCTTTGAGGATCTCATTAATGACAACCAATATATAGATGTTACCTCCATCAAATGGTGATTATTCAAGGAACAAAACTCTAACTGTTTTAGTTTATTTTGGAATGGCATGAAGATTTCTTATGAGGTTTAATCCTTATGTTTCCTGAATGTTCGTTTCCCACTTTTCCGTAAAAGAGATTTTGAAATAAAAATAATGATTTGTCACTCTATCAAAAAAAATGGTGTCATCTAACAAATGATTGAAGTCACATCATCTCGGAATCATAACCATGAATCCATCAATGCATTGACTTTAAAGATGAATAATGGTAGCTATGGTAACTTATTTCATACCATATCTAGTTTAGATAACCCATGACTCTCAAAATACCTTCCCACTAGTAGGATACACCATCAATTGGGGCTGACGATCTCCTCATACATCCAATATTGTTCAAATTTAAAAGATAGAACATGTTACTACATAATAATTCATTGATATTTTTTTAATATTTATTGATAAATTTATCATATTCCATATGATAGGTATATACATTTCTGTCACACTCATACCGGAAAAAGATATAAATACAAATAAAATCATTTAATAATTATTTGATTTAATATATTCATTATTTTTTTATTATTTAAATTGTTTCTCACAAATAAAAACATTGAAAAAAATAAAACAAATAGTATAAATTAAATAAACAACCGAATGATATTGATCTTTTGATATTGGTTGATCTATTTATAAATAATTATTAATGTGAGACCTAAGGGGTATGATATATTAGTTTGGTCATGACGTGTATTGTGGCTTGCACCTCATTGAAATTTATCTACATCTAGTCTAGGATACTAACAAATCTTTACATGGTTCATATCTTAAAGCATCATGGTCTTAATAAAAATATACTAACAATAATGCAAGGGGTTATTAGAAGTGAAAATTCAATGTATAATAAAATTTATGGTCCTTGGAAACCAAATAACAATTAAATGATGAAAGTTAATATGCATGCCATAATGAACCAATGGAACATTAAAATAAAATAAAGAAGTATTAATATTTAATTATATAAAACGAAACCCATCCAAAAAGGGTTTGTTTATTCTCTTGACCAGTAGGAATTCAAAATATTGGAAAGTTGAAATTAAATTGAAATAAATGTCAATTCTGAGAAAAATTAATTATATAAATTAAAATAATTTATTGTTTCAGTTCCATAAATTAATTTCATATTAAAGAAAAAATATTATTATATTTAAAATTATGACATTAATATTTTTTAAAATTTTCTAATAAATTTTTTTTATTATTGAATATTATAAAATAATTTATGAGGACCAGAAACCTATTTAGGCTCATTGTGGGTTGGTCAAAATTTGTGCAACGTCGTTATATGTTGTGTTGATCCATCCCAGAACCATTTTGTGTGAGGAAGAAGGACGCTATGAATCCCTTGCTTGGGTAGACCTACGAGAGTCGTGCTGGAAAGCACTATAAAAATAGTTTGGGGTGGCTAAGTTTGTCATAGGTCCCAATCCTGAAATAATTGGAGGCTGCTGCCAGTGATTATGGTTGTGTGATTGACCAAGGGTAGAGGTTCCGTATCATAGAATCTCTCATTCCATTCAGCAGATGCTGGAAGGGGAGTTTGTGGCACCATGTGTGGTCACACAATGGAAGTCCAGATATGGAAGACGGGTAGCGTTACACATGGAGAATGACCGATGTTGGTAGATTCATGGAAGGAAAGTGCTTTATGGGGAAGTGATAGGTGGGTTTCCATTTTATGGGTCATGTTGACATCCACCAAATGAGGTCTGATCTGGGTACTGCTGGCCGTTCGAGGAGGGAAACAGCTAGGAATTTTACTATGATGATCTTGCCAGGAAGGGAATGAGAGATGGTCGGTGGGTGGATGTGCCAGTGATGGTAGTGTCCGGGAAGGGGAGGAGAATATTATGTGGAACTGCGGTGTTATGTAAGGGTAATAATAGGTAGGGGGACTTCTTGGGAATTATCCTCCTTTGATTGTTATTAAAAATTTGTACTAAAAAAGTTGGTTTCCAAAAACCTTTTATTTATACTGTTTTTAACCTAAAAATTTAACATCCACCACCAACACCCATCATTTCCACTTAATGGTTACTTTAAATATTTAATTTTCTTTCTAGAAAACAACTGTGTTTGTTTTCAAATTTTTGTGATAGCGTCAACATTTGGGCAGATTTTAACCAGCTGACTGAATCAAATCCAGCCACTAGAATCTAGTCAATATTTGTCAGAAAACTGGGTATGACCACAAATTTAACCACACACACTTATGTAGACTATAATTATAGTATATGAATATAATATATATTATTTATATTTATTACACTTAAATGATTCTCAAAATTCTAATTTTCATTTTCAGATGGTTGTAAAACGGATGTCCGAGACCGGGTTGATGTGTTGTAAAAAACATTGGGACCGAAACGAAGCCACTACTTAATTTAAAAAACATAATTTTTTATTGAACACAAAATTAAAGGGATTATTATGATATAGTTTTTTGTTATTAGGGCATGAAAATGTAGTCTTTGGGATGGGTATTTTGAATTTTTTATCACTAGATCGATGTGAAATTGTCTTGTCTCATGGTTTGAGCCCCGTTAATTGTTTAAGGATCTCAATTGAAATAATTTATGTAGGAAAACTAAACATGAATGATTACATGTATTTTAATATAGAGAATTCATCTTTTACTCCTTTCTAGGGACCTTCAATTAATAGTTCTGAGGTAGAACATGTTTATATCTTCTACACACTCCACCATATTTTATATTAACATATATCTTTGATTTCATGATGCAAGAATATATTTTCAACAATTACTTTTCCATTGGGATGATAAAAAATGCTACATTAATTCGACCCATGATGGTGTTTTTGGATCAATCCCTTGGTAGGATTCTTTCTCTCTCTTGGATATGGTAAGGATCTTAGAGGAGCTCCAAAATTTGATTTGATGAATATTCCATTGGGAAAGAGTTACTCTTTGATTATATAGTAGAAATTAAATACATTGAACGAATTCCACATCCCTATATATATGAAATTACCACTAAATTAGATATAAATGACATGTTATGTCATATTAACAGGGTTATAATTGATATATATATTTTATCGCATACTTGTAATATATAATAAATATACTATGTGATAAAACCAAGTCATTAACAAATCTAGATGTTCGTAAAAATATTAAATGAACATTGAATAATAAAATAATATTCATTAATATAATATTATTCCTCGAATTCACTTAATAGCATTAGAATACTACAAATTAGAAAATTGAACATCGTTATTCAATACATGAATAGAAATGAATTTATTTTTTTATTAGTGATCTTTAATAGTTGGAAATATCTCATACCCTGTTGTGGGGACCACCATGACCTATATTGAAATTCAACAGAATTATGAAGAATTTTGAATATAATATTGTGTGTGACCCTCTGGAAATTTAACTCAATAGTAGTAAATTATATTCCTTGACAAAAAGTTGAGTCTAGATTCTCATCATTTTCCATAATAAGATAAATAATATTCATAGGAATGAGAATCATCCTACGAACACCACCATGTTATATAATCACTTTGTATCTCAATATCTTATGAAGACAAGAACACACATAGTTTCATAATCCATTCCTTATTGATTATTCAATTACCTAACTCGATGGACTTACATTCTTTGACCATAAGAATTGATTTAATGAAGACAATACAATCCTGATCAACTAGGATCAAAATATTACATCCCTTCAGAAGGGGTAAATTTTACCTTTATTATTCAATCAATGTCATACTACAAATGATGCACCCAATGAAAGATTCTGTTATAGGACTTCATAATATTGTTGTTTCCTTACATAATGGTATGTAATCAAACACTATAAAATGAAAATAATCTCACGTTAGCAGGATATGACATGCATGCATAGATCAAGAGTGTTAATAATACTAGAAACATGTGGAATTATAACTGGTGGATCAATCATCATGATCTCATCTACTAGAGATCACCATGTGTGATGATCATGAAAAAAAATTGTCAATGCTTATGATCCTAAAACACATTATATTCATACATCAACTGTATCATAACTGTATTATGTGTCTAGACTGTAGGAAATAATTTTATGATTAATGTCAAAATTCACTAATGTTCCCGTTATATCATAGGATCAACTATAACTCATTGATATGACATGAAATGTATAAATATTTCTATATAAATAGAGCATACATATTCTTCAACACTATTATAGTATGATAACATCATTCATATCTCAATATATACATGACATGGTAATTGAAAATTAATTTTTATGTTAGTTCTATGGATCCCAATATTATGACACACAATACCTTGATCGAAAATGGATTAAATAAGTTATTTTATCCCCGCTATTAAACTAGTAATGAGTGGAATAGTGGTTGATCCACAAGGGAAGAATTCATTTTTTAGTGGGATACCATGAATGTTTTAGGCCAAATGAATATTTAGTTTCATTTTCTCGCAATGTGTAATCACATTGGTGATTAATGATAGATGTTAATATGTGTTTCATTATGAAATGTAATGATTTTTTGGTTCTGATATTTAATAATTAATTACATGTACTATAAAGTAGTCAAATATGATACAATAAGTTATGGATTTCCATGAGAATATTTATCTTCATGAATAGAAGAAGAAATGAAGTTTCCATCAAAAAATTATTAATTCTATTGGATAAAGATGATATTGATAAGGTAGATTGGCATTTTGGGTGTGGTAATTACCCAGTTATAATATATTTTTTCAATGATTTAATATTAATAAGTATAACCAAGGGATCCACAAAGTGATATCCCATAACCACCCATATCGGGACGAAAGGGTCGGTGCACATGGGAGATCCTTCCTAGGGATACAGTGAAGGTGGTAAGAAGGACCATGTATTGTTATCACAGAGTGTACAACTAACAGCATGAATGGATTAGACTATTAGCCTGTTGGAGTTCCTGTGGATTACGTAATGTGGTGAGGCCCACATGGGAGAGTGGTGTAGATAATTCATTTGTTGAACCTTGTGTCAGCTCAGAGATGGTGTAGTACAGAGTCACTAATTAACCATGATAATGTAATTTTTCAGAATTGATGTTGTACAATTGTTCATCAGATGATTTTACTTTTGGTGTTGCTGCACTCACAACTTCCATAGAACCCTAGGAGCAGCGACATCTCCCTAATGTAGTGGTGATGACTGAACAACCCGACCCCTACATGAAACTACCCTTCACTCCCTTCACAGACCCTGCATCTCTTCAATATTTCCCCTATCCTCCTTTTACTGAAAGTCCCCAATCTTCCACATGGGTCTCCCTCTCTTCTTAATTCCTTACAGGAGTTCACAGATTCATCAATGCTTCATTAGATGTCCCTAGTGTCTAGCTTTGGTCATCGTAGGCCATCGCTTGACATGTTCGATTAGTTTTTCAATGACCTATGTCCTCTTAATGGATGAATCATAGTCATTCTGTTTTATCAAGGTCATTTTATTTTGTGGACATCCTCTGATGTTGATCATGAAAAAACATGGTCGAAATGGAGAGGTTCTTGTGATGGTTTCTTATTCTTCCTACTAAGATGGAGTTATGAGTTTAACTAGAGATTAGATCAACACATTGCGGTGATTTTGGTCAGATTCTCAGGTCTTCCACTTCCAATACAAGACCCTGTGATTCTCCAGATGTTAGGTAATATCATTGGATGATTTTTTTCCATTTATGAATGTTTGAGATCCTTGTGAAATCCCATTTCTCCCAAAAAAATTGTGGAGGAGGACATCTCAAAACCTCCTATAGTAGTTGTTTGGGGTGAGGTAAGTAATGAACCACATTATCTTAAATCCATGTTTTTGGAAAATTGGTTCAATTAATTCCTACCATTCTGTCATTTTGTACCTCAGAAAAAATATTGTCAAACATCTTCCCCCTTGGATCCGACCGAGAACAGTCTTAGAGATACACCGGTTTAAAAAACTAGTGATGAAACTCCTTGGATGGAGGCTAGGCTGCATCAGGATGATGAAGATAGCCAGTGAATTGGGGAGGTCCATACCACCCATCCTATTCCTCAGGGAGTAGTAGTTGGTTACTTAGGATAAACCAAGAGTCTCTAAAATTTATCAGGAGATGAGATCCAATCAAGGTGTTGCATTCCCTTCAGACACTACTATTATAAGGGATAGTTAAAAAGAGAGGGAATCCCCCTAGATGATTCACTGGCCCTACATATGGCACCTTCAAACACAACCAATGGAGCTACGTTGGATGGGGATATCTGCGTCGATAGAGACTATGATGGGGCTTCCCAGTGTATTGAATTAGAGGACAAATTAGCAGCATTCCAATTCATGGGTTAAGGATTAGAATAGACATGAGCATTAGAAAAATAAAAGTAGGTCACACAGGCAAGAATTTCATATGAAGTGAAGCTTAAATCTAGGGATTCATATTTTTGTCTGAAAAACTGGTCTGCAGGTTTAGGGGATGAGTATATCAATGTTAATAAGGAATTAGGCGGGATGTATAATGTAGAGGACCCCTTGGTTGATTTAGAAGCATCTCAATATTAAATGGAAGAGGCCTCAGATTCTTCCGAGTCCAAGGAATGGGACATAGAAGATGACTACATTAGATCCTCCTCGCAGAAGCTCTTGAACAGAATTATGGATTTAGACGGATTCATTATGAAAAACCATAGGGCATGACGAAGGAAGGACATCTAAAATATACCATGTCCTCCATTTACGATATCTGTATACAAGGGGTAGTTGCCATCAAAGGATCCTCTAAGTGTAGGCATCACCCCTAGAATAAACACAATGTTTCTTACTTTCAAGAGGTGGCCGACATCTCCAAGGACCTGGTGGATGATGGATACAAGGATACAATTACTTTCATTCCCATAGTTGGTAAGGACTGCTTGATCCTGGGAAGCAGCATGAGGCAAGCTCTAATGAAGACACTCGTGACAGGTGTCATCAATGCTGGAACACAAGGATCTTCTCATTCAATCAGATGAAACAGTTGAGGACAATATAGATATTATGGCATCAAAGAATATGATACTTCTTCAGGTGACCACACACAAATAGCAAAGAATGTTTATAGATAAGAAGGTACATATTTTTCTTAGAGGACTCAACATTGGGAAGATCAACAAGGAGGGGATATAGACTCTCATGGGACAACATGGAGAATCTATATAAAATCACCTTAAAGGCCTACCCTGACACCCACGTACATTTTTTACCCTGGATATTGTTTAAGGATATTGATTCCAACCAACTCAAACTGTTTTTCAACAAAACTATTGTATCATTTGGTGTTGAAACTGGTTAGATGTGAGGGTTATCAATTCTCCCTTAAAAGTGTATGAAAATAAAAAATTAATGTTTGATGATACAATTGTGCATATATTATTGTTCTTCTATAAGGTAAAAGTAGAATAGAACATTCACTATTCACTACGGATGATCAGAGCCCTTTGACCGATCACATTGATCATCTTTTACCTCAGTCCTAATCGAGAATATCTAGTACACCATAGTTTGAATCAGTGAATTCAACCATTGATCATATAATTCCATTATTTATTTTTGACCAAGATGGTGAGTCTCAATGGAAAAAAATCATTATACATTTAACTTTTTCATTCACACATGTAGTTAATTAATTAACTATCATAATCTAAATTAAAAATGTACTCATATGAGGCTATTCGATTATTTGGTCTCTATGTATGATCTTTAAGTGTTCAAGAATTTTATTTCATTAATTTATGATCACCTATGAGTGATATATTGAGTGAGAGGATATGTTGAGATCATGAAATAAAAAACACCATATTATTTTGTGTCACATAAACCAGTGTTTTAATATTTCAAAGAAAAAGGTTTTGGGAATTCAAAGTTATAATTTTAAATAAATAAATTATAATATTTGAGTTGGTGAATCTTAGTGGTATATGGATGTGGTACTTCCTATAAATATTAAATCACATAGTTCCAAAATTTTACTTCTGATACTTTTAGAGTTATATCGTTTCTAATAAAATAGAGTCATCATGAAAAAATTGTTTCTTAAGGATGAGGTTATGAGAACTCTAAGCTTGAAAGAAGGTAGATAACATGGGAGCACAGTTTTTTTCATCACTCACTCATTATTCTTCATGAATAAATGGTTTCCACAATGCACCTTTTTGTGAGAGATATTTGTATGTGCTATCTTCTTAGATTTCATGAATAGGGTGAGATTATGTGTGACAGTTTCATATTCTATTTTTCATAAAGAGTAACATGTTCATAGAATAATAGTGACAAATAATATATACTTTTTTCACATGGGAGATGCGCACATGATGAATATGTCCTACAACCCTCCATTATTGGGAAATGTAGAGTGTATGTTCACATAACTGAATGACATACAATGAATAATATTAGAATGCGTGTATTCCATATTGGTATGTGGGAATAAACAGAAAAGATAATCTATACACTTTTAGGTATAACTAAATGTTCATATATGTGAGAAGATACTTGAACCAATACATTATGATTCCACAAAATTCAGGTATGAAGTGGATTTGATTTGAGTTTGTGCAAGTATATTTCTACATAAAATTTTGAACAATTTGTGTGAATCTTTGGCACACATCATAGTGTGGATGATACTTCATCATCATAAGGAAGTATAGCTGGAGAATTTTTCACATTGAGGAAAATGATTATCATTAGGTGATCAGAATTATTTCAGTAATACTATTAGCATTTTAAATGTAAAAGAATTTAACATGGCCATGTGTGATTTTGAATGATCATGGTGGAGGATCATCAAATGATCATCCAAAAATCGATCAATAAATATGAGAAGAAGGATATTGTATATGAGGGTAAATTGTGTTGCTAAATAGGCTCGATACTGGAGGTATAACAAGTATAGTGTAGTTGGTTGGTATCAACAATTACTAAATGAGGATTGGAGGTGGGATATAAACCATCATGTAGTTGGAAATTATAACCAATTAATGATTTTAATCACGTTTTAAAATAGTGTATAATTAGTTTTCTTGGAGTGATTACCAACATGGAAAACATTAGGTCTTTTAACCAAACCATATAAATCCTTTTGTTATGTAACATTGATTTATATCATTATTCGAGGTATGGAATAGATAGAAAAGAAGAGTAGATTGAGTCTTTAACCATTCAACGAGGTTAAATCAAAAATTTAAAATTTGTAAAAATAAAATTGATAAGCAAATCACCCCATCCCACTCTTAGTTATATCAAACTAATCTGGGCTCTGCATGTGGTATCAAAGATATGGTCACCACTAAAATATCAAACAAACTACTTAGGACAGAAAACATGAATTTTGTAAGAAATGGGATTTAATATTTTCAATGGTGATAACTATCATGGTTTTAGGAATTAGATGATCCCATAACTACTATCACTTTGGAAAGAAGTAAATGATATTGCTATAATGCGTCTTTCACAAAAATGAATAAAATAATCCTATTAATTTTGTAGATAATCAAAACATGGAGATGGATGAAAATTTTCAAAATGTAATCTTTATGGATCTCCTAGAAATGGTGTACACTAAAGTGATGGGTCTCCAAACAACTATATAGATCTGGGATAAAGTGAGAAGTTCCAATGAAGTAAATGTTTAATTCAAAATATGTTTCTATGATTATATAGAGATGCATGTCTTATTATAAAAAAATGGGTGATGAAGATGGTGTTCGTGAATGCTGTACAAGAGGGAATGAGACTATTAGTAGTATCAGAGGTTCTTCTGAGATGCTGGACGACTTGACCATTATAAAGTTGTTTATGAAATATTTTCTATATATATTTGATCTAATGGTTTCAACTACAGATAACTGAGAAGATATCTCATTGGATGAACATTATAATATTATAAAATCATAATAAATGAGAAAATGCCTATAATTAAATTATAATAAAGATAAGATATAACATATCACTAACAATTATTAGAAAATAATCAAGTGGTAGTATTTTTAAAAGTACGATAACTGATTTTTAGAAAGAGAATCATGGGACCAAGACATCATACACACTGTCAAAAATAAAATAAATAACTTATTTGATTATTTTTGTTTGAAAATATATTTTTAATTTCATAATTGTTTTAAATTAAATGATTTCTTATTGCATGTGATTCATTAATATGTAAAAAAATGTAGATGATAGTTTCTGAATAAAGAAACGGTCATCAACAAATTGTGTGAGAATCTCAAAAAAGAGATAAAGACCAAAATGTTTCAATGTAAAATGAAATAAAACTATTGAAATTTAAATTATTTGAGGATAATTAGAATTATAATAAAATTGATTACATAAAAAATTTAATTTTTTGGAAGGAGTGAACATGTTGACCCTGATATCAAATGATGCATGATAATTCTACCAGCATAAGAAGAGCGCATGAAGACGATGTCGAAATAGAAAGGTAAATTTTATAATATAGTAGAGGAAAATACCTACATATCATAACATCCAAATGATAAATATAAATCAATGATTTAGTAAAGTACAAATCCTAATAATTCTAAGATATATAATAATTCCATATCAAGAAGAAGAACTCAGTCTAAATGTAGTACATGGGAAACCCATAGGTCCCTCCTTATTCTTGATTATTTTGTTTGTTTTGAACTAAAAATGTTTAAAATTTACAAAGGTGTTTATAACTATCAAATGTATAGAAAATTAATATATTTTACTTAATGAATTATATTAGCATACATGAAATGGAATAAAATATTTCATCTCATAAGGGTGATAAATCATGAGAAGGATGGGATTCAGGAGGAGTAATATTATATGAACAAGAAATTATTTGATAGGTTTGTTAATAGGTGTGTGAAATATATCTTTAAATATATCCCCAAATATCCCTTAAAATAAATAATTTGGATTATATTTTGGATTGAATCACATTACTGTATTATTTATGGACAACATTGATACATTGATGACATAACTCCTGTTTTCTACATAGGGTTAGACAACATGGACTTCGAATTGACTAAATAAGAGGTCATTAACTTAATAGGGAATGTGGATACATTGTTCAAATAACCAGTTAATATGAGTGTGAAGATTATATTAAAAATATTATATATCATTTTAATTTAATTTTCAATAACAGGATAAGTAAGATTCACATTTTGACATGATGAATTGGTGGTATTGACAAAAAATAAAATGGATTATATTGTTTATCCCAATGAAATATGAGTATTATTTTTTATCAATAATGAATGAAATTGATGAATAAATAAGGATATAAATATTTTTTTATGAAATGTGATGATTTTTTATTTTTATATTTATTAATTAAAGACATGTGCTATGTAGTTTTCACATTTGATAATACATGTGAAAACTATCAATGGAAGTATTTATTTTCATAAAGAGAATATAACTTTATGATTCCTTTAGAAAAGAAAATATTAATTCATGATGAATAAGAGGATATGGTTGAGGTGTTTTGGAATTTTGAGTTTTATAATTAAATAGATAAAATATATTTTAATATATTTTTTAATAAAAATAATGTCCAACCAATGTATCCTCTGTGGAATAACCCTCAACCCCATATAGGGGTACCCAAGGATCAACCCCCATGGGATAATCTACCTATGGAGGCATCACAGGGTAGTAGGTAGACCCATGTATAGGGTCCAAAGTGAACACACCTAAAAGAACTCATTATTTGGGATAGTATCCTATAGGAGTGCCCATGGACTGTGTAGTGTGGCGCGACACCGATGGGCAGTAGGGAAAGTGAATCAATATATTGAACCGGTGTTTTCTTGAAGACATACTAGTAACACAATCACTAATAATCCTAGACAAAGAAATATTCCAAAACGAACATTGAATAATCACTCACAAGGTATAATTCTCCCATCATAAAAAATTAGGGAAAAGTATACATCGTTCTATCAGGTGGATTTGAGTCTTCTAATTGATATATTTGGTCATCATTCATATTAAAACTACATGATAATATATAGTAAAATTAGTTCAATGTATAGCCTAAAATCATTTAACCAAGTCTTCCATTATAGAACGAATTCCAAAAATGGTGAGTTTAATAGGACATGAATTGGCATACACACAATTATGTCTAGTATGCATGTGATAAAACAAATAAATGTCATCTACAAAACTAAATATGTAGTTGTATATGTCCATTTGAGAAATATATCACCATAAATAAATTATGTAAATTTAATAAAAATATATTAATACATTTTTTATTTTTTTCATGATATATATTCATTATGAGAAGAATTCATTATTGTGATGGAAATGATCGTTAATATTCGGCATTATTTATTACCATGTTTTGAAGTATCAAAAGTTGTAGGTTCTGGGAATTATATGATCTAATTTTCATGGAATAAATTATGGTATTTTATTTTGTTAATATCAGTGGTGAAATGTTGGGTTTCTCCCTATAAATAATGAAGTACCCATGGCCAGTGATGTCATTGGGGATATTGTAAGAGTAATTTTATTTTGGATGAAATAGAGTCCCCTTGAAACAACTGTTTCAGGAGCATTAGGTTCCATGAATCATAATCGTGCATGGAGGGGGATAACAAGGGAAAATGGCTTGTTCACACAATTTAATCATTATGTTTCACAAAGAACATGGTTCTGTGCAGAACCTTGATGTGCATGAAATCCTCAAAAGTTATTCGTCTACCTTGTGAAATCAGTTTGAGACTCCATGAAAATAATTCATCTAAAATGTTTCAAAAAGTATAACATGCATGTAAAATAATAGTAAAAAAACTATATATTGTTTTCCTAAGGGAGTGTGTTCACAGGGGAGACGTCATACCAATATTTGGTTTTAGGAAAATCATAGTGAATATGCACATGCATGACTGACATACATTAAACCAATAATGGACAGCCTCTTCACATACGAAGTGTGTGTTAATAAAAAAATAATAGAATATATTTAAATTCATGTATATATAAAATTGAATTCATGTGAGAATATTCTTGAACCAAAAAATTCAGATTCCATGGAATACTAGAAGGAAGTGAGATATATTTTAAAATTTTCAAATATATTTATGTATAAAACATTTAATCATTTGTGTGAATCTCTTTCACCCATCATAATTTTGATGGGACTTCTTCATTTTAAATACTTATAGACCATTAATTTGTTTCATTGAGGGAAATGATTATCTATAGGTGATCAGAATCATTTGATAAAAAACATCAAAACTACAATGGTTATAGAATTGTACACGAGAAAGTTTGATTTAAAAGGATTATGTAGGAGGATTATAAAAAGATAATATTATTGTGGATATAGATATAATAGAATAATTATCTTATTTCTAGGGGTACATAAATTTATTTAAGAGGCTCAAGACTAGGGTGAATAACCGGTCTCGTGTAGTCGGTCAGTTTAACCAACAAAAGAAGGTATATTGGAGCAGGTGGGTATAACCATCATATAATTGGTAGGGGGGATAACCAACTAATTATTGTAAAAAGCATATTTAATAGTGGAGAATACGCGTGGGGGAGTAGGAATAACCAACACTACATTATGTATGCCTTTTAACCAAACCATTTAAATAATTGTGCTCTATGAATTTGATCTACAACATTATTCAATGTAAGACTATGAGGAAAAAGATGAGTGGATAATGGAATTAACCTTTTATATAGCTAAAATTTAAAAGTAATAATTTTTAAAACCATTTTATCACAAATTCACCCCCTCGCCCTTTTAGTTATCTCACACTAATCTGAGTTTTATATAAAATACATAAAAACATCCAAGAAAATTAATCAAAACATAGAAATCATAGCATAAAATGATTTGGTGATCAAGGTGGTGTAAATGAAAAAATAAAAAGGTAGTGAAAAAAATATCAAGATTAAACAAAGATCTCAAGTATGAAGAAACAATCAAGATATGATACATTAGAATTATTCTGGTATGTTTAAAGTAGTTTCTTCTTCATTCATAAACTATATTAAAAACATTTTATGTGAGATCAAAGAGAGTGGTCTATTTTTTCAATAAATCAACACATGAATGTTTGAATAAAATATATCATAAAATTAATTTTCTAATCAACCACTCAATCAAAATATTTTCCCTTCATCAACATTAATATCTTAGTTATTCTTGATCTCCTCCTACAATGAGAATATCCACATTCTGAAGAATCCTCATTTTTAATGTAGTTAGAAGATTTATTTTATAGAGAATATATTATAGTGGTTCTAGATGTTCTTGAAAATAAACTATCTATGAAGTAAAATTTAGGGAAACTTCCAACAATAAATCCAACATTAATAAATTTAAATTGTTTATTAGCACTATATCATTTGACTCTATCTATTTATCCAATAATAATGTTAATATAAATATAAATTTTCAATAATCCCAATAAAATTATTATAAGAGAGTATTGAGGAATGGAGAAATATATTTTTTCAACCGATGTGCCCCAAAATTCGTCCCATAATTCATATATAATTTTTTTCCATCTCTTCATTAATGAATTATTTAAACCATATTACTCCCCCTTCTTAGGTTATATGTCCCAACAATATTCTACCCTTTATTCATAACCTATGTTACTTAGAAATTAACAAAAATATGATCCTAATATCCATCCTGGAGATCATAGTCAAAGCTCCGAGTGTTTCTCCTTAAAATCCACATGGACAATTCACTCTATAGATTCCTAATCACTAGTGAATGAAGATGTTTCCCTCATAACTGAATAATCTAGAGATTCCCATGAGATATATTTTGTCAATTGTAACCAATATTTCAATTAATTATAATCTCCACATGAATTGTTTAATGATTGTAATTTTCTTAGTATCACCTGAATCGTCCATCCATTTCCATGATCACTTTCTGATTTCTTGAAATAAATATTCATAATTCCTCCATTTGAATAGAAAAAAAATAAAATTTTATTTTTGGTTATCCTGCTTAAACATGGCAAATATTACATCACACATCAATGGTTCCTTATACATGCAACCTTATTTTTGGGTTAATCCGTAGGGGTTTTCATGAGGATGAGTTAGTATTATTGAGATTTTTTTCCAGTTTGAAACGATAATGGGCCATACATAGAGAAACATATATATGTATATTACATACATTTAATGGATTCATATGTGATGATGTGGTGGCTCGATGTAAATATTTAATTATGTGCATAATTTTATAAAAGATACATTCGATCTCTATTTTAAAAAAAATCCAAAAATATTTTTCATATAGCTATTTTATATGATCTTACAAATCCTTACGACCCACTTCCTAGAAAATTAATCTTCTTAATAGATTATCCTTCTGATTGGAAGATCCTCAAAAAATGGAAAATTTCTAAATCCTTATAATGGAAATAAATTATTTATTCTTGGTTTAAAAGTCTTATAATTATTATAAAAAAAATTATTATAGTTAACCGATATTATTTTAAAAAATTCACAAATCGTTATGATTAGAAAATTATTTATGATCTTTCAAACACGAATAACATCATTTTGTGATAGGTTGTGTTCTATTATATCAATAAAAATATTAAATAACAAAAAATAAAAATAAAAATATTTTATTTTTTGGTAGTATAATCATTTTGAATAATGAATGAATTAATTATATAATAAACACTTGGATCGTCATAATTTATTTAACCACACATTTTAAATTAAAATTCACAGAAGGAAATTTTGTTTTAAATAATAGATCAAAAAAATAAATCATAAAAAAATTCATCTAAAATATAATATATTTTAAGGTATGATTACATGAAAAGAATCATAAATTTAACAATAATTACAATATTTTCATAAATATTTTGACTAACACCCATTTTGGCTATTAAAAAAAATTAAATGTTATAAAGGAGGATGTCATATTTTAATAAAATACATACATATCCAATTCACCCATGCATGTTAATTTTTATATACATAAAAATAATTTATTTTAATTTATACAAAGAATGAAACCATGTCATACATCATTTCATAAATTAATATGATAAAATAAAGATTTATGGAGGAAGAATATTTATTATTGGTCTAATGATATTAATGGCATTTATAATAAGGCCTGCATGGATTCAAGAACACACACTAATGAAGAATAAATCACATTTGAAAATATTACATATATTAATATATGATTACATTTAAATAAGTCAATGTTTTTTATAGATGTCCTCACAAACAACACCAATATTAAATAAAATTTTTATATGTTTAAATAAAATGTTAATATTTAAGTGGAACAAATAAAACATTATCATTAAATTAGTGAGAATAAATATTTCTATTCATATTATGAAATAAATATATATTGGAAATAAATTGGACTTTTATTATATATGTAATTCTCTTAGATTCACATAAATGTAAAATAATATTATTCAATGTTTAGAATCATAATTTTAAAACAATAATCATTTCATAATACATGTAATTCTATTTCAATAAACATTTTACCAATGATGATAAATTACTAATGATATTTATAATTTTTCAAAACTTATTTATTTGTTCTCTAATATGAAATAATAATATTAAAATTTAATATTTGAGAAAATAATTTTCTAATTAAAACCATTTTTAATTATATTTTATGATTTTTAAAAAATTTATAATTTTTTTAATTTGAAACTAATAAAAATGAACATTTTTTTTCAATTCCACATATAAAATGGCTTGTAATGCATTTTTGAGGTTTTTATTAAATGTATCCTTTGTAGTGGAGGAATAAAATTGTCACAAATCATGAAATTTGTTGATGATCACCATTATATAATGAATAATATTATAATATCATTTTTTTGAAATTATATATGATTTTTAGGATTAAATTTATCATGAAAAAATTTTATATTTTTCTTTGAAAATACATTGAGTGATTTTTTTAGTAAATTAGAATGCTATATTAATATAAAATATTATTTTTATCTTTACAAAAAATCATGTATCTTCTAAGGGATATTAGATATAAGATTCATTGGATGCCCACTAACCATTATTTTCATTATAATAATTAAATTAATTCCATTTAAATGAGTTTACAATATAATTTTATTCTATATATATATATATTTAAATCATAACAAAATATTTTTCTAAAAATATATTTTGCTCATTTACAAGAATTTATATTAAATTATAATTATCAGACTTGTATAAATTATATCAGATAATATGATTTTAAAATTTTAAATTAGTACTATAAAAGGTGGATAAAATTTTAATCTTCATTATTCTACTTGATATTATAAAATATGGTTAAAAATTAATTATCACAATTTTTTTGGTAAAATAGAGTTTCCATGTATAAAAGACTAAAAATATTATAAAACAAGAAAGAAATTCAATGTTTGAGCATTGGATCAACCAAGACATGTGACCCCCATACATTTTTTATTATTATAAATTTTAAAATGAAATATTATCATCACATTATTCAAATGGATAAGGTTTTTCCAAGATCATCCCATCACATTACATTTAAAAGCGTACACATCCTACACCTAAAGACTTGTATATTCATTAAATTTTTTCTTTAAAAATATTACATTTTACTCTCCCTAAAATCCATTCCAAAAAATTTTATTCCCTCTTCAATCATAGTTATCATATGTTCTTCCATTTCAAGGTTAATTTCACAGATAATTCAAGTCCACAATTTGTATGTTATCTATTACATAGTTTTCTTATAAATAATCTTATTTTAAAATTAGTATATCCCCACTAATAAAATGATATAATTATCATTTATATACCTTTATTTTACAATATTTTGGTTATTAACATTATTTAATTATATATTCTATCAATTATGAAAAACAAAACCCTTATTAAACCATTGTGCAGACCACCACCTCCATGACATAACATCTTTGATTTTCTATCTTCACCATAAATGGATTGATTTAAGGATGTTATTAAATGATTAATACAATATTTATGATATCATAGTGGTTATTGTATATAAAATTTATGAACATATTATTGATATTATCATGAAAATGATCATTTTAAATTTAAACATTTTACAAAAGTGCACTTAGTGGATAATATTTTTTCAAATTATGTAATTTTTATCATAGTAATTAAATAATTTACCTATAGATGAGATTATGACATTTAAATCTTTTTAAAATTCAATATTATCATCATGCTTCTAGTATAATGATATTACCACATCACCACCTCATGATCATTCATTGAATTTGGAGACGTTCATGTTGAGGATGGATCGACCACCTAAGGAAACAATACATCATATAAATATAATTAATGTAAATAAAAAAAATCATGGTATAACATGATATAAATTTATAAATAATTATTTGTTTTTTTAATATTTTATCTCATTATTTTATTCAATGAATAAGAAAACACAATTTGATAATCGGGAATCACTGAAACATTCTCATTATCAATTTTATCATCAATGATAAATACTAAAACACTCAAGAAAAAAATTTTAAATGTCATAAATTAAAATTAATTGACCCAAAATACATTTTTAATGATCTATAAATAATTTAAATAGAATAATGATGAAGATGGACACTGTTATTATGATACTATTATAAACAATCCTAACTATAAATATCGAAAGTGGAAAATCAAATGAATTAAAGTAGAGAATGACTAATTAAGAAGAGTATGAATGAAAATGGATATGAGTAATAATAAGAATTATATTATTGAGAAATATAGGTTTTTGATTCCATATATTTAATTATGTTTAAGGATGGTAGAAAATGTGGTAATAATTTTCATCTCAAATTTATCACTTTTAAACGTGTTTCATATTATGAAATTAATTTACTTTTTTCTTGAATTTACTATCCATGGATATATTTTATTTATCTCACACCAAGTATTTATTTGGATTCACTGGAAAAATAATTTTCCCTTGATCATGTTGTTGTTGGATCATTTTTTTCTCAGAGTGAGGAGTTTTGTACCATAAACATATTTCATTGTGTTACGATCATCTTTGAACTTATTTTCAATAGGGTGAATATATTTGGAAAATTTATTGCACTAAGTGGCATTATATAATTGTTTTTTAGGAATATATTCTTATAAATTAATCAATTGATGAAAATTCTACTCTAATTTTGTTACGTCGTTTTAATTTTGTCTATATTTTTTATATGGATGTGTTATAAAAAAGTTATTCAAGTTTTTATTATTCCATATACCCATTTATAATACAATTTTATCATAAAATTTAAACTAATTTATATAGTATGGTGATCACTAATCCTTACTATTATTATATTTAAAATGATAATGAATTGGTGTTCTATATATTTTTATTAAAATATTAATGATTTTTGTAAATTGTAATATATATTGTTTCTCTTGATGGTTAATACTCAAGTTATCCTTCTTATTCACATGTGGACAATAATTTAATATAACAATGATTCTTGATTTCAAATTCTTGTTTTTATGTAGTTATTTAAGTATTAGTCATTATGAAAATATACATTTTTATTCTATAATAAGTTTTATAGGTATTGTTTGGAATGTTCTTGAAAAACATATGGTGATTTCAATAGAAATAACAAGGTGATGATTAGGGAATGATGTTTTATATGTTTTCAATTCATTAATGATGTAACACTAAGATACATTAAAATATCTGCATCCTATTCAATTGAGTGTATGACATGAAACAATAAGAGTATAATTGAATATAAAATCTAGAGACATTATGATATAATTATTTATAAATACCTTAAATGTATTCAATAACTTGAAATAAATATAACATTGAGTTTTAATGAAACATGATACTATATTTAAATATAATTATTTGAACGTGAACATTATAAACCCACCGAAAATTTGGAGTTTATGAATTGTACTTACTAAATTAAAAATATTATATATTTTGACTATTTATAAAATAAATTAATTGTATATCTATTTATTAGTTATAAAATTAGAACCATTTGAAATATATTGATATTTTTTCCTTAAAACAATATTTTTCTAAAAGATTGTTTATTTTCATTTTTTGCACATTAAATAAAAATATTATTTACATATTTTTAAAACATTATTTAATAAAATAAATTTCATTTGTTAAATTATAAAATCAAAATTATCTTTCAATGATTTTTTTCTATTTTTTGAAAATGATTCACTTTTTAATGAATAGGGAGAATTGAATTTTAATTTAATCCCTCCATTTCAATAAAATTATTTAAAATGAAAAATTGTATATTAAATTGGTTTTAAAAAAATATAGTTCATTTAAATAATAATTAATCCAATTTTTGTCATTTGGGCCCTTTTATTATTGATTTTTTTATAAAATCATTTTTAATCATTTGATTATTTTCTCTTTGAAAACTAGATTTATCATTTCTTATTTAGGATTAATTTTAAAAACAAATTTTCCACCAATATGATTGGAATTTGTAAAAAAGTATTAAATACTATGAATAATAATTATTTATATGTTATAATAAGGTACGATTTATTCTTTAACATATAAAATGATTATATTAGTAAACAATATCTTATACATTAATGGTAAAAATAGGGTTTGCACGATGTCAAAATTAAATGATATAGGTTAAAATAACATAAAAACATATAAATAAATCTATTTAATGTCCATATTTATACTATATAATTTCTGAGTCTGTATAATAATCCAATTTGGTTTACCATTTTTTCATGTAAAAAATATAAGTTAACCTTTTTCATTCAAAACATTACAAGTGTGACAGTCACCTCACTTATAAAATGCCTCACTCTATCCTCTATTATAAACACATAACAGGAATTTTTTCGTTTCAAATTACATACCAAATAACATACCAACATCCATAAAATCAACATAGAATCCTAATATTTTGAATAAATGAATCCTATGAATTATTTTGATGAAAACATATAGAGGTTACCTGTAGAAGAGGTAATGTTCTTCAATGCAAGTTTTTATATTATTTACTCCTCCGCCATCTAAAATTATTACTAAAAAATAATGATATAGTATCCTAAATATCTTAAATATATTTTTTTTGTTTTTCTTGTAGTTTTATGACCTGCATCCTTTCCCACTTCTATCAAATGGGTTACATAATCATCATTTCATTATTCTGACGACTACCACCTGGTGAACCGATATCACTAATTTTTCCATTACCACCTCTCAGGGTTGGCTATGATGATGGATATAAAGTATATATATATTATATTTATAAAATAATTATCATTATTTATTAATTATATCTAAATTACCTTTTTTTTCTTTTGATTTCATATGTAATAACACAACGTCGCTCATGTGTATGAAATATTACCACCTCGCAAAGCAATTATATCCATCATTCCCAAATTCTTAACATGGAATGTGATTAGGATAAATATGATTATAATGAATGATATATATAAAATAATTATTATATTCTTGAAATATTCAACCTTTTGAACTTAGAATATACAATTTTATCTTGTCTTTTCACTCACTGAAACATGATAAGGTTCCCCGTGTACGTGTGGACTGCCACAATTACAAGGCTATGTGACTCTCTTTTCATCACCACACCACATAGAGGATACATATAACAAAATTTAATGAAATTATAGGGTATTTATGATATTATTATCGATATATAATGATAAAATATAACTTATCGCATATCCATAAGGATTGTGCAAAAATGGTAATAATACCCACACCTAAGTATGACTTGCTATATCCATGATCAAAATATGATTAATCTATCAATAAAATATTTCTTTATTGTTATGAAAATTATAATTGATGTATAAATATTAATTTATTATCAAGATAATTATTATTCAAATTTTTAAATAATAACCTCTTGGACTATATTCATCATACAAAAGTAATATTTTACACATAATCCCAATATCATCGAAACATATGATGTAAAATTAATTACCTAAGATATCATATATGAAATAAAAAGATGTGAAATAAATATATTATTAATCCTTTAAATTATTATTTTGAAATTAAATAATTAACCATATTTTGTTATTCATGGAGATAAATTACAAACATGATAAGGCAGACTCAAGGTAAGGGTTTCTCATATATGTTCTACGTTCATGAGAAATATTTTATATTAAAAAATTATATCCATTATGACTTTTATAAACTAACCCAAAGATATTTTATATCACTAAAATAATTATTTTAATGGTATTAATTCTAATTTTATTTCATTTCACTAATGGGAATTATGATTCAGATGTTACAAAATTCGTAAGGGTTTATTCCATAGTCAAATCATTATTCCGGGTTATTTATGCTTATATATCCCTTTAGGGGATTATTTGATATTTTTATCCTATAATATTTATATTTTCTTCACCTGTATTTATTAATGATGGTTTTAAAGCAATATTACCTTTTTTCACTCTTTTGTCATTAAAATTATTTACAAATTGATATAAAAAATCCGAATTTGTTTCTATCATAATTCAAAAATAATTTTTCCTAAAAACATATGATTTCAAAAAAAAAAAAATTAATTTCAATAATTTCATAATTTATTTATTAAATTCATTTTTACTAATTTTTAAATTTTAAAAGTGTTTTTAACTAAATCATTATATTGTTTTAAAAAAAATACATGTATGAATTTTACTAAAAATGTGGAGAATAAAAAATCATTATTTTGTTATGTACAACCTGAAAAAAATCATACAACATCATGACCAATCAATTATTTAGTTCTTATTTTAATTTTTTTGTTTATTTATTCTGAAAGATATTTTTCAAATTTTTTACTTTTTGTTTTAAAAATACATCCTCAAAATGCAATGATTGTTTTTCTAAAAAATGTTTTAAGGATATTTTAAAGACCTTTCTATTCATCAGTGACATACATCATCAATTTTACTTATGAAACAATATTGATATTTTGTATTAATACAACATTTATTATTTCATTTGATATTTTATGAGAAGTTTGATTGGGGATAATAATTTTGATACTGCTCACCATTTTACTTTGGATAGTTTATGAATAAGATTAATGATTTCCATATGAATTAACATTTTATTTGTTATTTATTTAAATATAATTATTTAAGTCAGTTATGTTTCAACCCTTACATATTTGGAATGCATTGGACTTAGTATGTTTGGGGCAGAACCCCCTATATATCTTGTAGATGAATCTTTAGATATCATGAGAAAATCTAGATATTATTTTATTCAAGGACTTTCCCATTTAGGTATAATTCTTAGAACAAGGCCTTGATGGTATTGAATGTATTGGAATATGTTCTCAATAGTATTTTTTAATATCAAGATATTGGAATACCATCATTTTCAATTGTATTATTGAAATATCATTTGACTATTCAGTTAGATAATGTATCCTTAGATATGATTCATTTTCATGTTATTATTAATATATATTTAAATTATAATCATTTAATACTTCTATATTATTTTCATGTTAATGATAAAATGGAATTTATTTCAAGAATTTTCCTTTTTGAATTTATTATTCCATATTTATTCATACCATATATTATATTACTACCCTAATTTAGTGTCTAAGATCACCCCATTATTATGTTTTATTTTTCTCATGATTCATGGGAATATTTTATGATAGATATGCAGGGGTATTCCAGGGGTAATATTCAAATTCTCAAATAATTTTTCTAATTTTTAATTTAAAAATGTAATATAAATTTCATGTATGTATCTATTTTACAAAGATTAGTAAAAATTTTCAATCCTTCGGGAATTGATTCCTTGTGTATAATGAAAATATAATAAATTAGTGATTAGTTATAGGCTTCTTGGTCCATGGACACTATAGTTAGTAGAGGAAGTTTAGTGGAATCATTGGGAAGTATACTTAAGGGAAAATATTAGGATACATAAACTAAGGATAGAATTTGTTGATATGGGTAGAAGAAAGTCATATTGTTGGGTTAAAAAAAATTTTGTTGTTGTTTTAGTAAATACATATCTATAGAGATAGTATAATAAGAAATGTTTATGGGAAAAATTAACCATGGGGGAAAAACTCGGAAAAGGGTATGTTGGAAAAAACTAGATTGTCACATGGTGCAAGACAAGAAGCCTCATTTCACAACTAGTTTGACATTACTGGTGAATATACATTGGATATATCAAATTTTTAATAAAAATCATTTTAACGAAGTTGAAGATAATGAAATCCCTTTAAAAACCATTCTTATCATTATGATATTTCTTATGTTTAGATTTTTCAATTTATGATATGTCTTTCACTAGTATTGGGATTACACATTGGACCAGAATTTTTTTATAAAATACTATTTATGCCATTATTTATAAATATTTTCTAAAAGATGAAGTGTTATGAATATCAATTAGTGAACCCCATGTTATAATAAATCTCCTAGAATGATAATTATGCTTGAGTTTCATCTATTGGTATAACTGATCAGATTAGAAAAATATTGGGACAAATGACTTAGGTTATGAGTAATGAGTATTCCATTTATGGAGAGTACACCTATTATATTATGATGTGTTACAATTTTTGAACAATTAATTCATCTAAAAAACCCATTGTCCAATGGATCTATATATCCATTTTTTAGTTGAGTAGTGGATAAGTTCCTTAGAGTAGATATTTCTCACTCTAAATGTAATGAAAGGAAGATAATATTCAGGTTATTTTACTCAATCTAAATATATCTGGATAAATGGTACTCATTAATTAAAAAGTGTAAGAATGTTGAATAATTATCCATAATGGAGTGTATAGATTTAATAGTACTCATTATGGGAATATATTTTTATCATGATAAATGAGTGAATATGGAATGATTGTTCTTTATTTTATTAAAAAACAAAGATTAAATTCTTTTAATTGTGAAGTTAACATTATAGGATTATGAATTCATACTTTGGAAAACATATGAAATCCAAATAGAAATATCAAATATATTTTGAATGGTCTTAAAACAATACACTAAATAGAACTAGTCTCCCAAAAAATTTTAAATATGAGAAGATAGTTACATGTGCGGTCAGGACCAGGATGAAATTCTCTATTTATTATTACTAATAAGGGAATCAAGATAAGAAGAGGATGTAAGTGAAAAATATGGATCATGTTTTTGTGGAAAATAATTATTTTCCCACATGATATACCAATATTAGGAAAGTCATTGGTACTTGATCAAAAGAAAATGGATTTTCTTTTTGTATGGAGAAAAGTACACCATGCTTGTGATTTCAGCACAAGAATGTATACCCCCTTGTTAAATTATTCCTCTGTAAAGAAATATATTACTAATCAAATTAAATCCCAAGTGATAATGGAAAATACCTCAAAAGTAATTTAGGGGTCAAGGTGAGCCTTACATAATTATTATTAAAAAGGTGGAAGTATTATTGTGGTCGTGTATTTGTATATATAAAATATATTGTAAAATTATTTTATTAATTAAATTATCATTTTAATAATCATTATAAGTATGATGATTTTACATTATAACCACTAAATTAAGGATTTTGAAGATTATTTTTAATATTATTGATAACCATAAAAATCATTCACTTTCAAGTTGAAATTCTTGGAAAAATATTTTTGGGGAAAATACAACCCTTAATATGTTACTTATGTTGTTGTATGGGAGCTAGAATGAAGATATAATTGGTTTATATAATCTATATTATATTGACCCTACACTTTCAAATATAACAATACAAGATTTTAAGAATAATTATACATCAAGTTACAATATAAGGATTTTAGGACCAAAAGGGGCCTAGATACCCTGAGAGTGGGGTGAATTAGGGTATGGATATTCTATTCTTTAATTCTTTATGATCTTTCTTTAAGCACTCCAGATCGTTCATTAATTTTTTAGGTTCATCAATAAATCATGGATTGTTGAAAGAATCCCTTGAACCATAAAAATCATCATGTAAAACCCCTTTGTCAACACACTCATACATCATGGATTTCTTTTTCAACAAACACAACATAGAGGCCCACATTGTCAACAAACACAATCAACTAAAAAATGCTTCAATGATGCCTCTATGGATTTTTTCCCAATATTATCCCCCTTTGGGTTTGTTGACAACCTTTCTCATAAAAAATTTCGACACTTTGATATCTCATTAAGGCTCCTTCCAGCCAATACCACCATTCACCTCTTGCGATTCTGATAGCGTTCAAGGATTCTCTTAACACAATATCAAAGCCCACATGAGCATTGCTCGGTGTGAGAAACAAGAGTAAATGAGAAGTTCATCAATGAAAAACTATATTTTATACACCATCCATTGAAACCAAATTTATACCAATTTCCAAATTAATAAAAAATTTCGATCTTTGGAACCCTTCTCACACCATTCCAACATCACCCTTTTACTTTTATCACGAGCTGTAGCTGTCGTGATATGTATTCTTTGATCGATCACTCCTACCATCGTCAGATTTAAAAAAATCCCCCTGTTTGCTTACTGCTTCATCTCCTCTTCATCCTTTCAACTACCCCTATCTTGCTGATCCACATTTTAACTTCTCCCCCTGTCTTTGATTAAGTCATTTTCTCCCTTCCTTATCCCCAATTTCTCCCCCTTGAGGAGTCACTATTTATCCCCCTTTGTTAATGAACCCAAAGGTCACTTTTTTGTCATCTGCAACACTACGAAGAATACAAATTATCACATTATAGAAAAACATACCATCCCTCCAGCAGAGGGTGGGTTTCCCATAACCACACCTTTTCATGTGTAGGGAGTTGACTGAAATCCTAGAGCCTGTCGATGCCTCTCAAATTATTCTTTGGGTAAGGCCTTTATCAGGATGTCTACAACTTGTAATTCTAGAGGCACATACCACAACTTCATGATTCCATGCTCAACCTTCTCATTGATAAAATGATAAATTTTATCAATGTGATTTGTCCTTGAGTTATGGATGATGTTTTTGCTATGATTTATTCCACTTGAGTTATCTGACAAGATTCTGATTAGACACTTCAATTCTACTCCCACATAATCAAGATGTTACTTCATCCATAATAACTGTGTACATGCCTGAGTGGCCGCAATATATTCAACTTCTGTGGTGCATAATGAAATGCAATCTTGCTTCTTACTTATCCAAGCAATACATAGTCTATTATTATAGAATGCACCTCCTGATGTTGATATCCTATCATCAGCTGAACCGGCCCAATCTTCATTAGTATATCCCAATATCTCTATCTGAGATTTTTTTATTATAAATCAAGCCGAAATCCACCATGCCCTAGATATATTGAAGTATTATTTTCACATAAATAACTTTTCTTTACTTGTGATTGCTCCCATATCTCGCTACTTGGCATGTGGAAAAAACAATGTCAGTCCTTGCCACAGTTTGGTACAACCGACTTCCAATGATTTTACGGTATTCTATGATATTAACTACCTTTCCATACTCATCTTAGGATAGTTTCATCTGGGTAGCAACAAAATTTTTCATCTTCTTGGAATTTTCCATTCCCAATCTTCTCAAAACCTCCTTGGCATATTTGGATTGAGAAATGAATGTTTTGTTCCTTCCTTGTGTCACTTATAGACCAAGGAAAAATGATGGATCTACAAACATTGACATTTCGAACTCAGTTTTCATGAATTCAGAGAACTGTCTACACTGAGCCTCATCTGATCCGCCAAATATTAATTCATCAACATAAACAAGGACCATCATCCTTTGATTACTGTTGTTGTTGAAATAGAGATTGTAATCAAATCGGCCACACTAGAAACCATGTTTTGTAAAATTCTGATCAAGACATGAGTACCATGATCTTTGTGCATGTTTCAGCCCATATGACGTCTTCTTTAGTTGACAAACAATGTTCGCATCTTCAACTAAATCACTAAAACAATTAGGCTCTTCCTATGGTAAGTACGATGCTTGCTTTAGAGTACTCATCCTCTATGTCTGCACTAAAACTGTCTGATTTCCAATTATATCATTCAAGTTGATTTCAACTAATATATTCAACTTTCATGCGGATAAAGATTTTCCTACCTCATGGTCATTATGAGTGTTTACTTCTGAATTATAATTTTCCACTTATACTCCCCATGAGTCTCTTACCACTTACTCACATTCAATAGAATACTTTTCACTATGTCATTGTTCAATGATGTCATTTCTTTCAACTAATTTTATCATCTTTTGGTTGAGGCCCCTTTGATTTTATCTCAAAAATTTTGATATCCTGAAAGCAGTCAGATGATATCATATTATTAGAACAAAATAGATAATCATTAAAAACTGGTGTGTTTATACTTCTCCCCAAACATTCTTCATGACCATAAACATTCATCCATCATATCCCATTGAGATCTTGCATCTGATTAGGATATAGAGTGCTCCCCCTATGTTATGCAACTCTTCCAGTTGTTACGCCCACGAATTAGGCCCATAAACATTTTTATCCTCCTATATCATTTATTCTAATATGGAAATTAGCATTGATCCATTAACCAAATCTCTATACTGACTGAGTTGGAACTCGGTGTAGGAATCGAGATAAAAATTTAATAACACAATCACTTCCTATTTCCCTCTATTTCTCCCATTATTCATCAACTATAGTACCTTATTTGAGTCAATTGGAATTCTAAATCATATAACTTTTCTATTTTTCATATTTAGATTCCACTTCTGTTTGGATCGTATCTCCATTAAACCTGAAACACATGAATCATCAGTTAATAGCATTTATATACATAGAGAGAGGGACACTTCTAGAATCCTCAACACAAGGATTGCAGTTGATCGGGATGGGTCAACCCTTTGATTCTTTCTTGAAGAACATCATACTCTTTCCTTAATTATTCTAGATTCCAAGATAACTTCAACTTCTCTTGCCATATGACTAGGAATTCATTACCTACATTATAAGTCTTTTTCTGATATTTAGAATATGTAGGCCTGGCCTTCCTCACCATTTGGGGTTTAAACCCCCAAGTATACATTTCATTCATTGATGTTTCACCAATATGCCACTTCCCCTGATTCCTTTTCTGAGTAAGAATCTCTCTGATTTTCATCTTCCCTTGCTTCTTACACCATTTCAAGTATCTTCCACTTTCCTCCACTTCTCCCTGTGGCACACGGCAAGTGAATTTTTTAATACACTCATTGTTCATCATTATTTTATCATATATCTGAGTCACCACACTATTTTTCACTGGTGGTGAGTCCTACACTGAATGTGAATTCTTCTAACTCACGGCTGGAGTAGATCTACCCTTATTCTTCATGATTTGTTCATGTTCTTTCCCAGAGGGTGGTTGTAAGTGTGATAGAGGAGGTGACTGATAAACCTTTCATTAAGCTCCATGTGATTCCCCTGAGGCTCTAAGCCCATTATTCAGCTTACCACTTTTACTTCTAGTGAATATTTTCTTATCATGCACCACTGGATTCGAGAATCTGTTTTCGAGTTCATTTTCCTTTATTAATTTCTTCTAGGTCATTTCATCATTTCTTTGTCAAGATGTTGAAGATTCTTGAGTTCTTACACGGACATTGCGCTCATGAGCTTCCTGATACATACTCATGGTGTGTCCCATTCTTCCACTATAATAGCATGTAATTAATTCCTTCCACTGATAGACTCTTCATTCTAATTTCGCATATTTAGTAAAGTTTTTATATTCACATCCTGAAATGTATTCCTGAGCCTCTGAATAGAATCATGATGTATGAATATGAATCCCATACAAAAGCACATGATATCATTACTTCCTGTAAAAGCCTTCTTAGGTGTGTCTCCAACACCTACATGATTTCCTCTACTTATGAAACTATGCATGGCTCTCTTTCTGTCATGTATGTGAGGGGATTCATCAAATCCAGTACCAGTTTTTCCTAAACTATATGGTCATTGAGCTGAGAAAATATTTTGTTGCTTCCCCTCATAAATCTCATACATTCTTTTCATTTTTCCATCACCTTCCAATGGACAATCAAATAGTAAGCGTAGTGAATCCTTCAACATAGGTCTTCATTTATCTTTTGATATCTCCATTTCTATCTTGGATTTTTCTGTCTCTTCCTCCAATTGTTGAATCTTCTTATCTTTTGATTCAAGGTGAGCATTGAGTACTTTTCGGAGATTCTTTCTCTTACTCAACTCAACATCCAAATCTTGTGTATGATTTTCTACCATGTCACTTTTCTCGTTCAATTTCAATTTTTCTTCTTCAATAGAATCAAAACAACAAGAATTCTCTTGTTGTAGCCTTTGATTCTTCTAAACTAGTTCAGACAACTGTGTAGCAAGATCATCATTTATGGATTTCATATTTTGAACCTCATCTATGTTTAGATTCTTTCCCTTGACATCATCTTTTTATTTTTCTACCTTTGTAGATCTCTTTCGTAGTTCTTCATCTTGGGAATCATTCTTCTCTCTCAGGTCAGTAGGTACGTCAATAAGCCTTAGATTCAAACCTGTAAGATTTTTTATCTCAGTTTCCAGTGCTTGGATATGAATATATTTAGATTTAATTTCATCAGTGATTTTCTGATAGAGTTCTTTATCTTTGTGGACAACTTCCACTTTTCAGCTTCTGGAAGTTTCTTCAACATCGGTAGTTCCAACATCATTTGGAATGTTAGGTTCTTCACTCATTCCTTCATTATCATTGAATTCGAAAGTATTTTCATTATATGATTCATCAAAAGCATTCTTCTGTTCACTAGATGATTCATTTAACTGATTCTCACTCTTTCCATTGACACTTCTACACTAGGGAACTTCAAAAGACTTCTACTTCTTCTTTGAAGTTCTTCCCTTTGTCATGACGCACCGAGATAAGAGCTGATGGAATTTGTATCCACACAAATTGACTAAACCAAATCTGAGCAAACAAATCCAATAAAAGAAACCTTCACACTAATACCAATTTCTAGGACCAAAAGGGGCCTAGATACCATGAGAGGGGGGTCAATCAGGGTATGGATATTCTATTCTTTAATTCTTTCTTCCCCACTAGATCGTGTCCTCTATATTATAAGGGTCATTTTTTCTATTTTGTAGTTAATTTTTATCTTGTTCTTTCTTTATATATCAGATAATGATTCTTTGGATTCAATGAAGCTAAGTAAACTGGCATACATAATGATTTTTACTTGGTTCACACTCCCTGGGCTACGTCCATGGAGCATACAATGGTGATGTTCCGCAATACCAAATCCACTAAATATCACTGCCAATTTACAACTTTTGGGCGAGATCACATCTATCCCATGGATCACTACCTTTACAATGTTTAGTGTTATCTCACCGCTTCCCCAAGGGTCACTCCATGTATCTCTCTCTTTGGCTCACTACTGATGGCTAGGATCACCTTCTTCCTCTTCATTTGCTCACTACTCGGGAAAGGATCCATTCACAGTTTATAGACCAATAGTTCTCATCATTATCAAAAATAAAATCTGAATCTTTTACTATTGATTGATTCTCATTTGATGTCCAACTTTCACCTGCAGATGAATCTCACTTTGCACCAGGTGTACTGGGCAACCCTAATTTTTACGCGTAGCCTCTAACCTACCCTGTGCGTAATTCCCTGCTTTTGCGAGAAATCCACATTTCATGAAACTACCAATTTTATGCGAAACCTCTACACTACCTTGCATGTAGGTCCCTTCTTTTGAGAAGAATTGAATTTTCACACAACACCGCTTTTACGCGCAACTACCGATTTTAAGCGCAACCACCTTCTTTAACGCGCATCTTTTTCGTTAACAGAAAACACATTTTCTACGCTTCACAACCCTCTTTTACGAGTTACCTTTTCTTTTAAGTCCATTATGTTCATTTACACGCAGAAAAATCATTTTAGGTGAAACCACTTGACTTTACGCGCAAAATTGATGTTTAGGCGCAACTCCCTTGTGTATTCCAATTTTCCGCGTGAGAGCTCAAATAATCTATATGTCTTGAGCTGAACTAAATGGATGGAGTTCACTTCATATTTATAGGAAAAGTCAACCCCACGTGATAAACCCTCCTTGAGCGTATAATCCCCTTCGAGCGTGAAAAAAACATCTTCTACGAAACAATGTTTTTCACGCACTGCTCCAATATTTCACGCACCTCATGCTTTTGCCAATTTTTAAGCTTTGGACCTTGAAACACCTCTTGCACGAAAACCTTCATCCCTTATTTCACGCATCCCAAAAATAATTCACGCACCACTTTTTTTCCAAAAACCATGAAAATATTTCGCACACCACGTTCCTTTTGCACACACTGCACAAATAATTCACGCAACACTTCATTTTTCCCCACACCGCGCATATATTTCATGCACCACACAGATTTTTCATGCAACACATTAATTTTTTTGCGCACCACGCTAATTTTTTTCACACCACATTATTTTTCGCACACCACTCCGATTTTCATGCACCTACCTTTGTCAAAAAACAAATATCCATTTTCTGATTTTCAGCACCAAAAATTTGGCAAACACTGGAATACAGTGCCACCTTGTATCTTCTCTTTGTTTACCACCTCAAGATCGTTCATTCCATTGTCGAGGTTCTTCAATCAATCATGGATTGTTGAAAGAATCCCTTGAACCTAAAAAATCACCTTGTAAAACCCATTTGTCAACACACTCATACATCATGGTCTTCTTGGTCTACAAACACAACATGTAGACCCACATTGTCAACAAACACAATCACCTCAAAAATTCTTCAATGATGCCTTGAGGGATTTTTTCCCAACAAAGGATCGTGATGTCTAGTGTCTTGGAATACTTGGTACATAATCAAATATTATTAAAACAACTTTTTATTTAGAGTAATAAATGATCCCCCATCTTCCATTGTGCTCATTCTTATTCATAGGATACCCTGAGGAACACATGAACTAAGGGATGAGCTAAAAAGCCCAGTATTGGTGTGAACATACGAATAAAGCTTAAGCACATGAGTTAAGAGGCATGAAATTTTGATATCAAAAGAATACAAAATAAATAATATGTAAACATTGGATCATATAAATGTGGCAGAATCATAACCCATCACTTATGTACTAGTCATGGCTAACTATAGAGATCATTTTCTATAGTAGCACAAGCTAAGGCTAACGGCCAAGACTGTTACACATAACATATCATGAGACATAACATTAACCAATGTATTGGAGTAATATATGAGTGCCCCCATCATTAAATTTCTATTAATATGATTTCCAATTAAATAATCATACATAATCAACCACACATAAACATAAGGGTACCCTTGGAAAGAAGTGGGTATCACAATCATATCATAAAGAATAATAAATCGGCTTGTCATAAAAGTTTCCATGAAAGAAAAGAACTAAAATATACATGGACATTAATAAGATAATGTATAATTGTGTCATGCTGAGTGATGTCATGTATAATTCACAACATGTTTGAAACGTATTAATGAAACTCTAGAATTAAAACATTTTTGAGTAGTTTTAAGAAAAATACTATAGTGCCTTTAAAATAGAAAAGGGAACAAATATTTATAGTAAACCAAAAGTGAAACGAGATGTTTTTTATAATAAAATGAATAATTTTTTAAATATAATGGTGGATTAAAGAAAAAGATATATTGTACATGAAATCAGGTATGATATCCGGATGTCCATTTAAATTAGGTTTACTTATCAGGACGAATTGAAAAGGGAATCACCTAAAAACATGTTTATCCCCAAAATTGAATGTGGAATGGTTCTTGAAACATGTGTTTGGGGAGTATAAAAATAATTTTTAACTTGTTAATTAAAGGAAAAAGTAATCTTTTTTTGGGTAAAAATAATGACAGAGCAACCCAATGGAATTAGGGTGGTTCGGGTCGAATCCCTTACCCTATGTCTATGGGGTTATCCACTTGAAATTAATCACCTGAATAATAAAATTAAGTTCATTAATAAACAATTGAATAATATATTGTATATTTTAATGATTTAGTAAAAAATGCTTGAGATCATTAATAACCTTTTTATTTGTTACACGGTTCTATTTCATTGTTCGGGTATGTTCGTTTCCTTGGTTCTGATGATCGGTTCAATGATATTCATGTTTGATGAATCTTGTAAAATGAGAATGTTTGTCCAGAATTGTAGTTATATGTTTTATTTAAAATACAGGAGGTTGCATGATTGTATGTTCTATTTGGTTACATGGAATGAAGATGAATCAGTAATATAAATTAATTAATGATAACTGTTTTGGTTAATCGGCAGTTTTTCACCACAAGGGATATGTTTTGTATTATAAATAAAAACCTTATTTCAAAAATGATTATAGAATCATATATGAGACATAATACATATAATATTATCTTGAAAACCCATTAAAATGGTTTCATTTCCAGAATTTATGAAAATAATAGAAATTTAAAACTCATCGTCCTTGAATGTGGTAAATTAGCACATCTCGGATGGTATTTTCATTTTAGTATATATAATAGAAGGAAAGGATAGATGATGAATAATTATTTAATTAAAAAGACAAAAATATAGTAGAAATATTTTATTGGAGTCATCATAACATTTGGTCAAAAGGATATGAGAAAAGAAAAATAAAAGAGATTAACTTGAAAATGAATGAAATATTTAGATACCCCTTACGAAAATTTTTCCACCCAACGATGTCACTAAAAATTCCATAGAACGAATTGAAGAGGGAAAAAAGGTAACAAATCATATGTAAATCAAAAGTAATGTAAGGTTGATACAAAATATCAAAACCCAACATATGATAATGGGAATTCAAAGAGATAACCAAAAAGAAATGTTGACAAAAAGAGGAGAGTGAAAGGTTCTCTTACCTTGTGGAGTAGCTCCTGAAACATTAAGGTTGGGACCTTGGGGTCTTGAGGACACCCTCTGAGGGACACTAGGAATGTAAAACCACCAATGCTTCGAGGATGAGTAATTTTTAATGAATGAAAAAGAATGGATGAGTTGGTATTTATAGTAAATGAGAGAGAGGTTTTTATTAATTTAAAAAGACACCTCATTAGTGTTTTTGGCAATACCATGGGCTTGACCAGGGTACTTCATTATGGTATTATCCAATTGGGAAACCTAAAATCTTATTTTTTTACAAAAAGCTACTAGAATTTTTGTTAATTTGTTCAATATTATGATGTCATCAAATATACTGAAAACTCAAAACAGTATTTTCACTATTCATGAAAAATTCATGTTGTTTAGAAAAATCCCAAAAATTCACCCTACCCAATATTCAAAATTTAGAACTAAAAAATGATCCCTATTTTTTAAAAATATTTTTCTAAATATTTTTAACTTAATTTTCAAATAAAAACAAAACATATTCAGCAAAATCATCATTAAAACTATACCTCGTTTTATAACACCTTGACCAATTAATCAAGGTCCCATAAAATTATCTTATAACAACAGTTCAACAATGTAACAATTTATGATTAAATTTTAAGAAAATAAATTTCCATTTTAAATTATTAAATTAATCTTAATATTGTAATTAAAATATTTTTAACATACAAAAATACTAATTCTTATACTATGATTGTTTTTTCACCTCTATGATGTAAAAATTGTATTTGTACGTTCATGGGAGGTGTTTTTATTTTTTTGACTGTTTAATATTAATTACTATTCATAAAGGTAAGATATTATTCATATGGGTATGTTACTATTCATCAAAAATTATCTCTTCCCTTATAAAACCCCCAATCACTTTCTGACCACAATTGTAGATGACTATATTTCAATATTAAAAACACACAAGTGACAAACATATGTTTAATAGTAACATAGTACTTATTAGTTCATTGTGTTATGACTCCTTGTTATTACATTAAATAATTATAAGAAATATTTCCATTGAAAACTTTGGGTTTTACATTCTTCCCCCCTTAAGAAATTTCACCCTCGAAAAATGGAAATGCTACTTGTGTGTATGTACAACCTACCATACCCATGATCATTATGTAATTAATTTATCAACAACTTTATTTTATGATTGTTCATAAAATTTTAATTTATGAATAAATATGATAATTTTTTCATTTCTATTATTTTGATGATTATTAAATTATTTCCCCTGGGCCATAGTAAGCCATCCATTTTCAATTTTGACAATAATCCAAATGTAATCAAGAAAAATAATGTCAAATAAATTTAAAAGTGTTCATTTATAAAATTTTAATAAATGAAATAATATGAATGATAAAATGTAAAAAAATTATAATCAATTAAAAATTAAACATTGGTTAATTATTCATGAATACGATGAATGTACGAGAAAAGTCAGACTCTACATAAGTGTTTCTCTGTTCACTTTATCTTTTGTGAGACAGTTGTCCTAATTACTATTAATTTACTTTTTGTGGTGTATATAATAGCCATTTGATATGTTATCCAAAGAATATAATTATCTTTATGGTATTTAATGTTTCATTTTATGTCATTTCATTTATTGGACTATGATTCAGAAGATACCGATGTTTTAATGGTTTACATAATAATCTCATTATTATTCATGATTGATTATGTTTACCTATACCTTGTAGAAATTAATTGATATTTATATCTTAAATAATCAATATTATTTCAATCGAGTTATTTATGAAATTTCTATTTATTAGTACCATTTTTTTACTCTTGAATAATGAAATTCTTGAGAAAATGTTTTTAATAAATTCCGACCATATTTCTATCTTTGGTCGGAATTACTTTTTCATCAAAAACATGTTTTCTTAAAGAAAAATCAAAATTGTGTTTTACCTTGTAAAATGATTTATTAATATATTGTTACCCATTTTTTACATTTTTTTTAAATGTAAAAAATATGTTGTTTTAAAAACAATCTCTTTTTTGATTTCACATAAAATGTGAAATGAATCGTTGTTGTAATGTTTATGCGATGAAAATAATATCATAAAATCATTACAATAAATGTTATAATACACATTTTGGAGGTTTAAAATTATTTTTAATGAAAATAATTTTCAAAAAATATTTTGTTCTTTTAAAGGTTACTTTTTAAATTTAGTGGTTATTTAAAAAAATATTTTAATGATATTTCCATGGTATGATTAATTTTAAATGAAAAAAACCATTTGTTTTACTCATGTACAATAAAGATATATTTTGTTAATATCATTCTTATTTTTTATCTATATATGGATTATGATTAGTTTTACTTGGGAATACAATTTTATTACTATTTCAAATTTAATCTAGATGGTTAATGATTATGTATATTGTTTTGGGTAAGTATTAACTCTTCATACGGTAATTCATTAATAAGAATACTTCTATAGATTATGATTTATCCCTTTATCATGTTTAACATATTTGATATAGTATGTGATGGGTAGGGGACTTTATAGCCCCCTGATGCGTCAGTAGGTATTTTGATACACACAAGACTAGGTTTGCATAATGACTTACCCATTTATATATATTTCATTGAATAAAGACTGAATTATATGAGATGTCTTCGCACAAGGACTGAACAGTATTTTTAGATGTCCATAATTATGCTTTCCGTCATTATCAATTCATTTAGTGGTCTTCTATGTTGTTATTCAATTAGGTAGAATATCTCAATTTAATATCCACTATAGTGTTATTATTTATAAGGAATTATTTTATTATTATTTATTCCTACCATATTGTGATCATGTTATTTATTAAATATCATGTGTATCAATTTTATATCATTCTATATTGATTATGCCTTACTTATTCATAGACGATGTCGAACACGTTCCCTTACTATGTATTTGAGATCACTCGTTAATTATTTTTTATTTTCCCTAGGAACTGAGGAAGAATTTTGTGATTGATATGTAGGGATATTATAAGTAAAATATTGTAATTATAAATCTTCTTTTATTAGTATTTTATGTCAACAATGATAATGTGATTTTCATGTAAGTATTATGTTTACAAGGACTACTATTCTATTATATCATTCAGGTTAAAATTCCATGTATATTATGCCTATGTAATAAAGTGGACATTGGCTCCCATCTTTTGAGGTTAGGATTTATATAAATTATTATCATCATGTAAAACATGTTTGGTTACTTTGTGTATGCCTTCACATTTTGGTAATATGTATTCCTCATTGAAAAAGAAACATTTTACCTAAGTCCTTGACAACAAGGTTTTTGTTGTGTCTAGTTTATTTAAATTGGTATGGGTTAATTAAGTTTTTGTTGAACCATTATTTAGATTCAATCCCATAATATGACCTATAAATTGGTCTTTTAGGTCAGTTGGTTCATTGGAGGAAGAAG
The DNA here is from genome assembly GCA_963277665.1 of Viscum album. Taxonomy (NCBI): domain Eukaryota; kingdom Viridiplantae; phylum Streptophyta; class Magnoliopsida; order Santalales; family Viscaceae; genus Viscum; species Viscum album. The sequence goes on from OY728155.1 coordinate 735,993,671, forward strand.
GGAATATAAGGCTATTGTCTGTACAAAAAACACACAATGTGAGTTAACTTATTAACGTGAATTAAATACATGGTTTAAATTCAATACATGATGTTTATAATTCTATCCTGTCCTTGTGAGTCTTAACAGTGAGTGAGGTAAGCACGTGTTGTGAAATGAATACATGATGTGAATTCAATTCACAATGTCTAATTGTATGGACAGACCATGTTCATGTCATGGATAGGTTTTTCCAAGATTTTTAAAACCCAATAATTTCCTGATGTTTAAAATACACATGTCATGAATATTACTGTATGTTAGTTGGAGTGGATACTCAGGGGGGGTGAATTGAGTTTCAATTAAAATATTAGTTAAAAACATTATGATTAAATTCCCCAAATTAAAAAAATCCCTTTCAATTAAGGCAGTAGAAATATAAATGTTTAATTGCTCAACAGGTTTCTCTAATGTTGATTAGTCCTCAGTTGAATCAATGTAATCAATAATTAAACTTTTGAAATAGGTTTATTGAATTAATCATATATACACAGTAACCAAAACCAACTATCAAAATGAATGTAAAAATTGTTTTCTGTCTTTGAAAATTTTAAGAAACAGATAAAATAAGACATAGTATATGAGGATATTCAAGTCAATGTAAACAAGATGTTCAGTCTCAAGACGAGAACTAATCCTCTCCACTTGGGGATCACCTTCTACCAAGAATATTATATTAGAATTAAACATGACACACAGCCTGTATCGGGCCTTACAATAGTTTTCAAAAACTGTCCAGGGTTCACACCCTCTACAACTGTTCTTCGTGGGAAAGACAAACAATACAGACCACACATAGTCTCTTCCCCTGTTATGCATGGGAAACAAAAATAGGTGAAGTTTTATGTGATGATATTTAGTATCCTCCAATTCAAGCATAAGAGATAGTGTGTTCAACAGACTGATAAACTTCTTAGAAATGTAATTTAAAGAAACATAGTATAGCAGTTTTGATGATAAAGAGTTTAGAAGGCTCTATGTGTTTGTAGTTCATCTCTTGACTCCTTAGAATGAGAAATTTTGATGTTCGAGTAAATCTATGAAATTTATTTCCAATAAAAAGTGTTTCAAATCTAGGTTCTAGATTTTAGTGTTCTGCTTCTGATGATGATCTAGAGTTGATTATGTATAGAATGTAGAAGCGATTTTTTCATAGAATGATCTTCGTGATGCTTTTGGGTTCAAAGTATTAATGTTGGATGGTACTTCATCGTTCTTGAAAGCAAGATCTATCACACTTCGTATGTCCCCATCTCTTTTTGCGCGTATGTGTCTCTTTTCATTTGTATCCCTCGATCATTTTCTTATTTGGTGGTATTCCCTTTTTATATTTGAGGTCTGAAAATGGAAAAAATAAGATCACATGCATGATTTCTCGTACCTTGTACTGTCCACAGTATTTTCTCCTGAAACGTTTACAATCAGCATTAATTAATGTCAGAGCATTTTATTTATCAAGTATGACCATTAGAATAATATTGAGAAATTAAAAACATATGGAATATGTAATCAGTAGACTGGTTACAGTAGCCTGTTAATCGGTAGCATCTTCAGCAGCATGCTCATGCTACAGTAGACTTCTAACACTAGTCGTATCCAGTGATAGGCTTTGGCAACAGTAGGCTTGTCAAATGGTAGAATTCACCAATGGTATAATTTGTGTCGGTAAGCTTCTATGGTAGGTGCACATCAGAAATCTACAACTATAACCTTTCATCGGTATCCCTTAGTGGTAACCTTTCAACGGTAGAGATATAACAGTAACCTTGTAACAGTGACCTTGTAGCAGTGACCTTGTAGTAGTAAACTTTGTAATGGTAACCTAGTAATGGTAACCTAGAAATTGTAACCTTGAAGTGGTAACCATATAACGGTGACCTTGGAACAATTACCTTCTACTTAGATAAATCCTACATTGTAAGCTTAACCAATCTAGCAGTGATATTGAGAGTACAAGAAAATTACTTTATAGAAGAAGGATATATTAATTTAAAATAATTAGCAAAGAATGAAAATAAGGTTCTCACTTAAATGAAAACAAGATTTGGGAATACCAAAATATGTTTTGGGATTATCAAAATAGGTGAGTCAAAAAATCTCCCCCTTTTTGATAATCACAAATTATTTCACAAAATCTTTAGATTTCAGAGTTTTCAATCAAGGTTAAAAACATTTGCTAATGTCATTAGTGATGTGATCATTCAAAAATATAATGAAAAATTGTACATTTAGTTCAAAACATATATAAACACATATAATCACTTCTTTATCATAGATAATTCATGTTTTAAATGTTGTCTCCTTGATTATCTTCTCTTCTCCCCCATTAATATCTTATACTTTTTCTCGTATCTTCCTGGATCTTCTCCTATCTTCTACCCCTTTGTGATTAAAAAAAGTGTACAGAACAAAACAAAATAAGGAAAAGAGAGGGTCTTTATTAATAATATAGGAGGACACTATACAAAAAGAGATACACCAATCCCTATCAACTAAGGCAGTCGACACTCAATCCACATCAGATATACCCGTAGGAGCTTTGTCCTTGGAAAATGAGGATACAAGTTTTGAAGGTGAAGGTATAGGCCAATGGATGGCAGTTAGCAGTGTATGAGGAGATGCAATAGAAGTATCCGTAGACCTTTAGTGAGTATATCTCTAGGGAATCATTGGGGTCAATAATCTAATGGTCTGGGCATGAGTAATCATAGGTGCATCACTTGTAGATCATGAGGCACTAGAGGATGCAGGAAAAGGAGGAGGAACAATTATTGTAGTGTAGTTCATATGGAGGAAAGGAAAGAGAAGATTCTTGAAGTCCATAATGATTCTTCCTCCTCTTTCCATAGGAGAAATAAAATCATCCTTACTCTCCAGAAATGTCTCTAATACATGATTCAACTCTCAATGCATAATGACATGATCCTCAGATGCCCGAGTAAAAGGAGGAATGCACATGTTCTCCAACAGCAACATGAAATGGCCATCCATCAAATGCTTAGTGTAAACACTTTTCTAGTAGAAGTCAACTTGATCCTTGATGGCTTTATAATATTGAAAATCATCCCTTAAATAGTTTCCCACAAGGTTATGAATTTCCCAGGTGAATGAAATGACCTGAGAGACTGAGGTACTAGTACGAGTGAACTTTTGAACTTTTTCTCAAACAACTGACCTGAAGGCTTCAATGTAAACTAGAGGAGAGGTTGAAGTGGAAGCAGATGCACCCAGAGGTGCTATAGAGAAATCCACAGTCTCCTTAAATGATTTTGTCAACCCAATGATCTACCTTTTTACATCATCATCTTAGCCTTTCACATGTGTTTCTATAGACTTCTGTTTATTTGGCATTCCACTTGAGCACAAAATTTATACCTTTCCCTAGAAACAACAACATTATGGACACATTGTTTCCGACACTTCCGCCGGGGCGCGCGCATCTGTCTGTCGAGGACGCGCTGCTGTTTCCCTGCATTCCCACTTTCCAATGGCGGGCGGCATTCATTCCTTGTTCAGGTACGTCTTCTCCTTGATCGAAACAGGATGATGGGATGTCGTTTCTTCCTTCCGTGGATTCCTCCTCGGAACTCGTCACCTAGTCAGGGTCTCCCTCATAGATTTAATACGTTGTTCGTGAATCTCATTCCTGGTGCCATATCTTCATGGGCGCCGGTTAATTACACTATTTCCGTCAAGACTTTCGATAGGGTCTTGACATAGTAGTGACCTTCGGTCGAAGTAAAAGGAAACATCATGTATGTCAGGGAATCTCTGGGTGCGTGGACATAGGGGAACCTGTATTCTTCCTCATAAGAGGGCATCTCAAGGGTGCCGAACCCGAGGCATGTATCTGAGGTTTTCCTCAGCTTCCCACGTTTAAGAAAAGGTATTCTACGATTCTAACGTCTTACAGAGACAGTTATGCCAAAGGCGTGTCATCCGAGGTTTTCCCCAGGCATCTCATGTTTATCACGAGGTAGGCCGTGAGTTTAACGTCTTACGGAGACGGAATGAGGGTGATCAGAACGTCCCATATAGATGGATCATATTAGTATATCCCAAAGGGAGAACATCTGGAAGATGGACGGATCCGAGGTGGTGCACTCACTAGAGGGGAAAAGGCTGATGAATCAGGGTGTACACAGAGGACAATGACCCGGAGATATGATGGGGCTTACAAGTGGAAAGCGGCCCATGCGCTGCTAGGAGCAGCGAGGAGGTGGATGGCATGATCCCACCAGGATGTGGAGGCTCGGGTGAGAATCAGGATGGGTGATGGATGAATGAATAAAGTGGAGGGGGAATGAAATGGGACCATCGCAGGGGAAACAGTGAAGTTGGGATTGATCCTTGAAGAGGCTTCCTACATATCCCTATGGCAGGGAATCAAGGTCTGCGTAGTTCGGGATGGTACCGGTGAACCGACTCGAAGGTGGACCTTGGCCCGATGGATGTCGTCAGCGAACCAACATAAAGTTGGACCTTGGTCCGATGTGTCAGCAAACCGACGTGAAGGTGGAACTTGGTCCAATGAGAGATGGGCTTGAACCTTGGGGAGGCTTCCTATGTACCATGCCTTGACATGGGTCAAAGACCTTGTAGTTCAAAGGGTTTCATTGGTGAACCGACGTGAAAGTAGACCCATGGGCCCACTAGTGGTGGGCTTGAACCTCGTGAAGGCTTCCTACGTACCATGCCCTGACATGGATCAAAGTCCTCGTAGTTTGGATTGGTCACAACGGCTTGCCGTCGGATTGGAATACCGTTTAACGTCATGCTGGACTTGAGTGAACCCTGACGTGAACAAACGATGGGCGGTGGGAATGAACCTCATGGAGGCTTCCTACGTACCATTCCTTGACATGGATCAATGTCCCCGTAGTTCGGAGGGGCTTTGTCGGTGAACCGACGTGAAGGTGAACCCGGTCCGATGGGTGGTGGGCTTGAACATCGGGGAGGCTTCCTACGTACCATGCCTTAACATGGATCAAAGACCTCGTAGTTCAAAGGATGGGATTTGTCAGCGAACTGACGTGATGGTGGAACTTGGTGCAATGAGAGATGGGCTTGAACCTCGGGGAGGCTTCCTACGTACCATGCCTTTACATGGATCAAAGACCTCGTAGTTCAAAGGGTTTCATCGGTGAACTGACGTGAAAGTGGACCCGGGGGTCCACTAATGGTGGGCTTGAACCTTGGGAAGGTTTCCTACGACCATGCCTTGACATGGATCAAAGTCCTCGTAGTTCAAAGGATTGATGGAATACAGTTTAACATCATGCGGGATGGTAGTGAACCCGGATGCGAATAAACGACCGGCGGTGGTCTTGAACCTCGTGGAGGCTTCCAACAAACCATGCCTTGGCATGGATCAAAGTTCTCGTAGTTCGGAATGGTGGTGGGTGTCGGCGAAACGACCTAAATGAGGGACCTTGTTCCGATGGGAGATGGGGTTGAACCTCTGGGAGGATTCCTACGTACCATGCCTTGACATGGATCAAAGTCCTCGAAGTTCAAATGGTGGTCACAATGGCTTGTCGTCTAACTGGAATGCAGTTTAACGTCATACTGGATGAAGGTAGAACTCGACGTGAATTTGGATGATGGGTGGGCTTGAACCTCGTGGAGGATTTCTATGTACCATGCATTGACATGGATCAAAGACCTCGTATTTCACAGGGTGTGCAGATTAATGTCATGCGGGAAAAGGGCATACAGTTTAACGTCATGCTGGACGAGGGCATGCAGTTTAACGTCATGCTGGATGATGGTATGCAGTTTAACGTCATGTTGGATGAGGGTATTCAGTTTAACTTCATGCTGGACGAGGTATTGTCATGGCCAATGTCAACTCTTTGCCCACGTGAGTCATGCTCAGTGTGAGAAACAAGAGACAGCAAGGACCTGACAATCACACCGTGAAGGGTGCGTCTGTGAGAAGTGAAGAGGGTCTTACGCATTAGGTGGCCCATGGTGCTGGGACTTACTCTAGGATAGAGGCCCGAAGTGCGACAAATCGCAGCGAAAGAGGGATTTGGGACCAATGATGAGAGGTGCCTCATCCCCTATCACGCCCTCCACTGACCTTTGTAGTGCGGAAGTACGGAGATGCAGGAGTGCAGCCATCCGTTGGGGAACTAGGGTCGCCATTCTCTTGAGAACATACGCCACTCCAATAAGGAGGATATCATCCCTTGTGGAGGGGTGATTCCACTCCTGTGGAGACGAGTGGCGTAAAAAATGTTCAAGCTGGGGGGACCCTTCGTGAGGGGCACGAGGTTGGGTCACAGTTTAACGTCATGTGTTAAGGACGTGATGCTTGGCAGTTTAACATCATGCAGCTTGGATGAGGCGGGTTCACTCCGCACCCCTAGGACTTACATAACCGGTACCCTCTGGTCCTTGGGGGAGGGAAGGTACTGGCAAGGCCATGGTCAAGGGGGGTTGTGGAGAGAACCATCTAGGGGTCCATGTTAGCGTGGCTATGCGAAGAAGCAAATAGCCGTTAGCGTGCCTATGCGAAGAAGCATTAGGAGAAGCAATGCTACGAGTGGTATTGTCCACGGGACATTGAAATCACATCGTGCATACCTGGAGGTTCGAATGGGAAGAGAAATTTCCACGCAAAGGAGTGTGTTTTGAGAAGCAGAGTGCCTTGGCCTTAGCATGGGGCATAGGTGTGAGTGGATGGTGCTTCGTGAAGTGGAACAGTATTCGCGGAGCACTGCCTCGCGACGAAGAGGTGCCTCGCGAAGCATGGTGCTGCGAAGCAGTGTGCTTCGCGATGTGTAGCGATTCGGCCTTAGCACAGGGATCACTAGTACATGTTGGGTGTTTCGCAAAGCATGAACGTTCTACGGCTGCCCGGGTTCCCTTGGGAATCCCCTTCCTTCGCGAATTCCCTTGAGCTTCACGAAGGGCATACCTCTCGGAAGAGGGGCTCAAAACGAGTCAAAGAAAATGCATCACGCAAAGTAGAAGTACCTCATGGTGCGCATGATTACTGGGGGAAAAGGGTGCTTCGGGATTCTGGAGAGGAGAAGCCGAAAGGTCGGATTGTCCGTCCTCGGGACTCAGGGGGAGTCCAGTATTTATAGGGAAGGGGCGCCGCGAAGCAAAACTCGTGCGCCGCCTCAGGTGCTTCGTGGAACGCTCGTGAACGTCAACGTCGTTCGTGAAGAGGTACCGCCTCCGGAGCTTCACGGCGGGCTCGTGAACGTCAAACTCGTTCGCGGAGAGTTACCACCTCCGGAGCTTCGTGGCGGGCTCGCGAACGTCAAATGCGTTCACGGAGAGTCACCGCTTCCGGAGCTTCGCAGCGGTCTCGGGAACGTCAAATGCGTTCGCGGAGAGTTACCGCCTCCAAATCTTCGCGGCGGGCTTGCAAACGTCAAATGCGTTCGTGGAGAGTTACCGCCTATGGAGCTTCGTGAGACCGCGATGCTCGAGGTGCTTCGCATCGGTGCTTTACGAGGCAGCGTGTCGACCTTCTTTTCCGTCCCTTCCTTTCGTGAAATATTTTGGCACCATCAAATGCCCCCCTCAGACTTCGGGCCGCGGATGGTGAAGGGTCTATGTCTGAGGGAAAATCGCCAAAATTTTCGGCGGTTCTCGACGAGGCTTCGCGAAGAGGGACCACGGTACTGACCGGGGCCACAGATCCGGACGCGCCGCGATGCTCCGTGCGGGTGAGGCGCGACACGATGCTTCGGGGTCGCCACCTATAAATATGGGGGTCGACCTATTTTTTCTTCAAGCACCTTACTTGTATTTTTGTGCTCTCGATTTTGTGAAGCTCTACGTACTCCGCGACTGCCCTCCACGAATCGAGCTTCGCGGCGAACCGCGGGTCTCTGACTCCGCGTCTGTGCCAAGCGATCTTCTGCTTGTCGGCCTAGTCCAGACATCATGGCTTGGTCTTGTGACCGACCTTCACGATCTGGCATTGCGATCCGGCTTCGCGATCCTTTCTAAAAAAATTCTTTTCTGAGTGCCGGAATTGAAATGGACCATCATGAAGCTGTATTGGGGGTGCTTGCATATGTCGCCCGTCGAGATGAGATGGCCAACTATCCAGGCCTTGGGGAGATGGTCCGAAGCCATTCAGACCACGCTTCTTTGACAGATCAGCTTGCTGGTTCAGGAGAACACCATGTCAGCACCAATGGTTCAGGGTGGCCGATGGTCATGCGCAGGAGGACTTCACACCAGTCACCGCTGACTGTCTCTACAACCATGTGAACGATATTGACGGGAAGCCCCTGCAACCGGAGACGTCCCCTCCTCTCTACTGTACCATGTTGAAGGCGGCTTTGCAGGATTCGAAGAAAGGATGGTCCGATGAGTGGGACATGTGCCAAGGCGGCAACTTCAATGATGACTAGGCCTGGCCCTACTGGGTTGGCGCCTCATGCGACTAGTTTGGGGCCGAGCTTTCACCTACATCATGGGGAGGTGAGCCTCAGCCTGTGGGATTTCCACTAGATTTCTGGGGTTCCGATCTTGGGGGTCATGTATGATGAGTTCCTCCCCGTCATGAGCGCGTGGGAGGATACAGAGCAAATGCTGCGACTGGCATCAGTGCTGATGGCACTCGTCCCTGGAGAGGACAAGGAGGCAATGAGGGATGTCCACTTTAGGAGATGGTTCAAGTGCTTCCTGAATTTCACAGAGAATCGAGAGTTCCCTCCGAGGCCTCGAACCTGTCCGATGGCGGCCCAACGGGGTAAGGGGCACTTGTATTAGCGGGTCCTGGAGGACAGCCAATGGAAGACTTGGGGTTTCAGTGTCATCACTGAACAACAGACGATAGTCAGGCTGGCGGCGTTCATCGCGGCTCTCATCTGCGGTTGGATTCTACCGGTGAGGGATACAAGCATGGGGGTGCGACCCAGCTCGTTTATTATGTCATCCATGTTGGCCATGGGGAAGTGGATCAATCTAGGGATTCCAATGCTCGCCAAATTGTATATAATGATGTGACACATTAGCGAGGGCAAGAAGTCGACAAGGATATGCGGGCCCTTCCACCTCCTGTATGGGTGGATCACAGCGCACATCAGGGGGATTTATGACTATCTAAACCCCATTTCACCGCCAGGATCAAATTTCCGCCCCTCCATCCTGATTGCGGTTAGGAGCTTCCCATTCAAACTAGCCGTGCCGATGGTGCTGAACCGGGTGTGGAGGGCAGATGATTTTAATTTCCACCCCTTCCCATTGCCGACAGGGATACTTACTGATGACAGGCGGGGAACTGAAGAACATCGGGCTTACCTCCTGGCCTTTCGAGGTGGAGTTTTGGTGGAACAAGTAGATTGTGAGCCACTCCGCGAACCGTACACCCCGCATTGGTTTGCGAGGCAGTTTCAGTGCCTCCAGTGGCTGACCCCGCAGGTCTACTGGGAGGTGTGTCACGAAGAGCACCCGTGTGTGATTAGGCAGCTATGGCTCATGTTCACGCGGGAAGATGGGAAGATGTGAATTGTATTGCCTCTATCCACCACCGCTTTCGAATTGGTGAGGAAGTATGCCATTAGATGGGAAGCTGCTTACCCAGGGGAGATGCTGAAGAAACCAACTATTCAGGTCGGTGATGGTGGGCCTCCTCTATCTCGAGGTCAGGGTCGGAGGGCAGCTAGGGCCTCTCGCGGTGGCGGGGATTCCATGGTGGTGAGACCCACACCGGCTGAGGGTGTGGCAACTGCGGCGGATCCGGTTATTCTGGAAGAGCAGGGCGATCCGTAGAGGCATCCACTAAGGGGATTTCGTAGGATATCCACTCAGGCTCTGGGGAAGCGCCTGCGTCATATCGACATGGCAGAGGATGTCGTCTTCCCGGAAGTCTGGGACATTTGGGATGTCAACTGGCAATTCCTCAGCCCACCTGAGATATGGGCCCACCTGAATCGCCTCGGGATGGAATTACTGGGCATATGCCTAGTCTGGGCTGGATTCATGGCGTCTCCGGTGGAGGCAGAGCAATACATGGACGAGCTGGAGGACTACGTCCACTCCAATGGTGTACCTCAGCCAATGACAGACCATGTGAGGGTACTGCTGAATCGAATGGTCCCCCCACAGTTATCGGCTGCCGATATGAGGGAGCGCTTCCCCCTGTTGGAAGAATCAGAGGACTCCTCTCGGGAGGATGAGGCTGGAGGAGGGAGCCCGTTGGAGGAGGGAGAGGTCGAAGATCAAGGCTCAGATTCCGACGATTTCGCAAAGGCTCTCGAGGTAGCATTCCGAACTTCTTTCCTTATGGATCGTTCTTGGGACATTATGGACTTCTCACCGATGTTTGATCCACGCAGGAGGAACTTGTTTTTAGGCCTCGTTCTCGCCCCTCGGCGGGGGATGATGCGGGACCTTCAGAACCCGCGCCTATGGTTGCGTCCAGTTCCGCGTCTGGTGGGACCATAGCACCCGAGGTGGCTCCTCCGGAATCTCCAGACCTTCTAAAAGTATACGGAGGGCCTCGCCTCGGGGTCCCGTCAGTACCGGCTCATGAGCAGCGCCAGGAGGTTGATCTCCGTAAGTTTCCACTACCGGTTTCCTTGCCATCATATGTAGACTATTCCAACTAACGTTTATGTCCCTCTCTGTTGTACAGTTCTTCGACTTGCATGGGCTGCTGTGGAAAGACTAGTCGGGATGTCTGGTGGCGTCCCTCATAGGGGCATGCCGGTGATGGTGTCAATAGTCCCCCCAACTCCTCAAGCTGCAACACACATCATCACTGGTGGGACAACCAATAGGGTCGTGCCCGAAGTCATTGAGGTGGACTCTGATGAAGAGGATCAACCGGTCAGTCCCAGTCCTGTCACGCCTGCTTCGGCGCCAGATGTCGTACTGGATTCAACACCATATGTAGATCATGCCGAGGATTTATTACGGGCGTATCCTGCGTACGAGCCTGCCAATCGCGCAGATTGGGATGAAATGACCTCCGACGAGGAAGACAGCCGCATAGTCCGCTGCCGGTCATGGAAGCTAATCACGCGCTTCATCAAGGACACCCCCAAGTGTAATGGCTAGCCGAAATGGACAGACTCCACTCGTGGTTGTGCGAACTGTGCGCTAGGGGAGTGGATGCCCAATGTCATCACGCACTCATCCGAGATCTTATGACTGAGAGGATCCGGGAGCATGATCGTGGGCTCAGCATGGGATAGCAGCGGAGGAAGGCGACCAACATCAAGAAGCTCCAGGAGGCTGAAGGTGAGGTCTAACAGATGAAGACCCGGGCAGATGAGCTTTCAGCCTCTCTTAATGCACAATCTGAGCTGATCTCTCAGTTGAAGGCCCATCTGGCAGAGGCAGAAGACCCTATGAGGTAGTCCTCTGGAAAGATGGCTTCTATTCAGGCTGGCGTAAAGAGGGCCAAAGCCAAGGCTGACAAACTGCGCCCCACCGCTGTTGAGGAGGAGCAGGAGCTGAGTCAGCGACAACAAGCCTTGGATGCCACAAGCCAACGGGTGGCAGAGCTACAATGCTCTTTTGATGGGGTCAACCCGTCCCTGGGGGGAGTCGACCCCCGGGTATTGTAACAAACCAAAAATCTTTTATTGGTACTTTCGTGCTTCAATTTCTTCTTTCTTTGTTTTGAATGTCCTAGAACGCACAATTTCCACTGTTTGAATCGCCTCGTTACATCCCTATAATGTTTGCGGGACATTCGGCGATAATTCCCCAAGCCCACGTGGGTTGAGCCCGATGTGAGAAACATGAGATAGTTGCCTTCTCGTACCACCTAACATAGGAATGGAGACCATGCTCCAAGAATCTAGGATTCAGATTACCAGTCCGGATTTCCGAAATATAGGAGAGGCTTGATCAGAGAAGGAAATTTTTAGAACAGCCGAATTACCATTTCTTCGGTGTGCCCTCATGTACGAATGGTGCAACACCAGGGGCACTGGAATCAGTCCCAACAGACGGAAATAAGAAGCGTGAATTATGATGCCCATGATTCGGAGCGCTGTTGGGATGGCGTGACAATAAGGGACAACCTTTAACCATGGAGGAGAAGCGGTACCCTTACTGTGTTATCCTGTAATAGGGACAAAAATGAGGGTCAACCGTTGACCATGTTCGAAACATGGTACCATGTCACAAATATTGTCGGTCAATTTTTCGGGACATTAACCCATGACAGTTGGCGGACCATAGGTCAAACATCCATACTGTTAGGGGGTCCTTCCAAACATGACCAGTCTTTTGGAATGTTGGCCCAGGACTGTAGGTGAGCCGATGCGGCATGATACTAGGCTGTTAGGGGGTCCCGTGAGACATGAAAGGGGATGAGGGTCCGAATAAGGGGCATGCAAAGCATGGAATATGGAGTGATGGTTTGTCCGAACAGAATCCAACACTTAGGTAGTTACACCACCGTGGTGGGAGTACACCATATGGGCGCATTGGTTTGATCATGGATCATTCCTTCTTTCAGACAGGGCCTCTCTGGAGAGGGGATTTATCGCTTCCCAATGTAATCTTGTGGCATTCTGAACTCGTTCAGGGTAGATTCATAATTACACAGTCCCCTATGAGGGGTCCAACCAGGGGGAGGAACAAGATTTTACGATTCTTGGGGCTGGACCGTATGTGAAATGCATGGGTGTCCCTACGTATTCCATAAGGATGGGAATCAATCGATACGTAGTTCTGGAAGCACAGTGCAGTCAAAGACCAACACTGGCAGGTGAAATCCTCTCTGATAGAGGCTCTCGTGCATCCCATGATTAACATGGGGCATCCTGAGCTTGTTCAGGGTAGAACCGCAGTTTAGTGTCTGGCGTTGAGGACACATGGACTCCTGTAGTTTAACATCATATGATAGGACGTGGAATAAAAGGGAAGATCCTAGGGAGCGTGTGGTGTGGTAGACATGAAACCGACGTGAATGAGGACTTGGAGTCTAAATCGTACCACGTACCCCCGGAGGAAACTCTTCAGGTCGAGGGACCAAGAGTGAGGATAAGGCTGGGCCCGAAGCAGAGTGGTTGGGCGTTCCTACGTACCCCTAGAGGATGGGAATCAAGCAATACGTAGTTCTAGAAGCGCAGTTTAATGTCATGCGGGACCATGAGAAACCTGACCGTGTTGGTACACGTCCCACCAAAACTACTAAGCCCACGTGAGACGTGCTCGGTGTGGGAAACAAGAAGTAGTGGTGGGAATTTCCTAACGCAAAAAGGGGTAGGTTAGGGAAAAAGGACGCTCGGTGAATACCGGCCCAATGACACTAACACGATCATTTAGCACACCTAGATGCACAAAGAGAAAAAGCTGAGTATGATGGAATTCCACTTGAACATGAGGAAGTGGAAATGTGTGAATCATGGCGCTCGAGATTCAGATCACGATGATGGTTGCGTGACGTAGGAGGATAACTGTTGACCATGGCGGAAAACCAAAATCCATATCGTGTTAGCCTAGAATGGGGACAAACAAATTAGGGTTAACCGTTGACCATGTTCGAAACACGGGACCATGTCACAAATGTTGTCAGATATCCATAGGGACGTTGGCCCGAAACGATTGGAGGGACCTTAGGTCCAGCATTCATGGAGAGCCCTTAAGCCTAGTATCCATGTTGTCCGAGGGTCCTTTTGGATGTGGAAGAGGATGAGGATCCAAATAGCGAGCTCACGAAGCATGGTCATGGGATGAGGAGGATGTCCCTATGAAAATCCCACACTTCGGGATCTTTGTCAAAACACATATGAAAACGACAACAAGACATATTAGATAGAGGGAGAAGATTCCTTTCCCATAGGGAGATCTTAGTTTAGGGTCGTAGAATTCGGACCATGGATGAGAGGAGACATAAGAGGCACATGGTGGAGTAACTCAAACACCTAACATGAATGGGAATAAGGGGTGTGTACGGTGCGGTGAACATCCTGACGTGAATGAGGACGTAATCCCATATCACACTGCATGACCCCCTTGGGAGAGGTTTTAGGTCAAGGGACCAAAATCGAATGTTAGGCTGGGCCTGCGGGGAAGTGCTCGGGCACTCCTACATATCTCATAAGGATCAGAATCAAGCCTCACGTAGTTCTTGATGGACCTTAGACCATAAATGGGTAAAGGGAGCAGGGGACACATGGAAACAAAACCCGACGTGAAGGAGGACGTAAGACCTACTTACAATGTGTTCTCTGGGGAAATGCTCGAGTCGAGGGACTGAACACAAAGGTTAGGCTGGGCCTGTGGGGAAGTTCCCGGGCGCTCCTACGTATCTCATGAGGATGAGAATCAAGCCACACATAGTTCTTAAAGATGACATGGTAAGATACCAGTTCCAGGGGAAAAGGGGAGTGCGGTCGTGGACCTTTCTCTAAAAGAAGCGGAATTTGATAAATCTTGTTTGTCCTTTAAGGTGAGTGGTTTTTTTGTGAAGCGACAGGCCTAGAGTAGTAGGTCGTGGTGTCTCCACAAGGATCAAGCCGTGATGGGCATTGAAAATGGCATGGCACGTGACCAATACCCAACGTGATGTCCTCTACAACGAGGTCACCACAATGCAGTGCCGTTTTTCGTCGTGCGGCCAGGACTATAATGTCACAGTTTAGGGTCGTATGATAGGATCAAGCATGCCTTTTATCGTCATGCAGCACAGATGTAGCAGAGGTGATGCTAGGCATGGAATGTGTGTAGTGTTATAAAACAAAATTGATGGAGACATGATCCCACATCACATTGTACGCCACTCGGAGAGGGAGACCTTAGGCCGAGGGGCCAACATAGAGGTAAGAGGTGAAACAGGGGGGAGAGAATGGCTCCCTAAATGGGTTGTACCCGAAGACAGGGCATTTGGGTGGCCCTACTTATCCCATGAGGATGGGAATCAAGCTGAACATAGTTCTAGATGGATCATAGCTTATGGTCATAGAGCTCGGACCATGAATGGTAACAACCACCCAAGTTAGCGCAGACGTCAACCCGATCCCTAAGACCACGTGAGTTAAACTCGGTGTGGGAAACAAGGGGGGGGGGGAATCCTCATCGCAATACTTGGGGCGTCCATCATAGGGGAGTTGTTAGAGAGCCCCGAAGGACACCTTTGACACGGCTTGTTTCCCCAATGCGCAGACGTGCACAGACGAAAAGTACCAAGAGTTCTTAGACTCTACTCAGACACGGTGAAGTGTTGAAGGGTGTGAATTGTGTACCCGACATTTTGGGCTTAATGGATTGGTGTGGCGATAGAGGAAAATTGTTAACCATGGTGGAAACACAGTGTCCATATCACGTTAGCCTGAGGTGGGAACAACAAACGGGCATCGACCGCTGACCATATTCGCAACTCGAGATTTTATTAATTTGCTGTCTGAAACCCTCGGGGGTGTTGGCCCGTAAGGGTAGGAGAGCCCTTGGGCGTAGTATCTAGGCCGTTCTTGGGGGTCCCTCTGGGTGTGAAAGATGATGGAAGCCCTAGTGTAGGGATACACAAAGCCTGGAAAGCGGGTGCGG
The DNA here is from genome assembly GCA_963277665.1 of Viscum album. NCBI lineage: Eukaryota > Viridiplantae > Streptophyta > Magnoliopsida > Santalales > Viscaceae > Viscum > Viscum album. The sequence goes on from OY728155.1 coordinate 736,009,193, forward strand.
ATGTGTCCGAGTAAAGATTGGCATTCCAGGTAATAAACCAGAGTACTCTTAGGCACATTCGTGAACCACCGAAAAGGGATCGATGAAACAGCTCAGGAGGGAGAGGTACATGGAGTGGTCATTACAAGACCGACGTGAATGAGGACATAATCCCACACCACACCATATAATCCTCTCATGGAGGAAAGGTAGGCCAAGGGGCCAAGATGGGATGAAGATTCTCGAGAGATGGGGCTGGACCCGAATCCTAGACATTCAGGTGGTCCTACGTATCCCATGAGGATGGGAATTAATCCACACATAGTTCTCTAAATGTAGTTTAACGTCATACAGGACGAGGGGGGAGTAATATACCCCAAAACAAAAGAGGTGTATTGTACGGCGTATAAACCGATGTGAATGAGAAAATAACCTCACGCCACACCATACACTCCTATAAGAGAGGACCTGGGTCAGGGCCCGGAAAGGCCAAGGGGCCTGATGATTAGGCATTGGTTAGGAAGGCCTGACCTACTTTCAGTTTAACGTCTTGCAGTGAGGACGAGGGTCGGGGACCCGAGGAGGCCTAGGGGCCTGAGGTTGGGCCTCATAAGGGAAGGCGTACAGCATGGTACATGATCCCGACATAAATGAGGACATAGTCCCACACCACACCTTACACCCCAGGTAAGAGGTTGGACGGAGGGGCCCGAGAAGGCCAAGGGGCCTAGGGTCAGGTATTAGTCAGGAAGGCCTGACGGGTCTGCAGTTTCACGACTTATATGAGGACGAGGGTCGGGGACCCGAGAAGGCCAATGGGCCTGAGGTTGGGCCTCGTAAGGGAAGGCGTATGGCATGGTACATGATCCCAATGTAAATGAGGACATATTCCCACACCACACCTTACACCCCGGGTAAGAGGTTGGGCGGAGGGGCCCGAGAAGACCAAGGAGCCTAGGTTCAGGCATCAGTCAGGAAGGCTTGACGGGTCTATAGTTTAACGTCATACATGAGGATGGGGGTCGGGGACCCGAGAAGGCCAAGGGGCCTGAGGCTGGGCCTCGTAAGGGAAGGCGTATGACATGGTACATTATCCCGACGTGAATGAGGACATAGTCCCACACCACACCGTACAACCCTTATAAGGGAATCGAGGCCATGGGCCCGACCGCTAGCATCACCCGGGTGGAAGTTTGTCACTTCGGGATGGGGTAGAATGAATCACTGCACTCGATGTTTGGGACATCTCGGGGTGGACCCGAAGATCCAGGACACTGTTGACCATGTTCGAAACACAGCATTCCTATGGTGACCTGATATGGGAGAAACAAATGAGTGTCGACCACTGACCAAATTCGCAACACGAGACTTGTATCGGCTTGTTTCTTGAAAACCCTCGGGGGCGTTGGCCCGTATCGGTAGGAGAGCCCTTGGGCGTAGTATCTAGGCCATTCTTGGGGGTCCCTCCGGGTGTGAAAAAAATGATGGAATCATAGTCAAGGAGTGGGTGATGCATAGATGTATCCATCCACGAAATAGGAAAACATCACCAGGGGGATGTGCAGCCGTGTCGAGGCTTGCTCGATGTGAGTTGGGGAAAAAGTGTGCACCCTACAATATGTCTTGACCCGAAGGGAAGATTTTGGCTTTTGGGCTGGGCCAACAGACGAAATGACCGGGAATTCCTACGTATCTCATTAGGATGGGAATCAAGCCATACATAGTTCTTGAAGGCCATGCAGTTTAGCGTCATGCGGAGAGGACGTGGGAGGATAGAAGAACGAGAGTGGGCACATGGTGCAACCCTTACAACCCTTGTATGAGAGGGGTTAAGAAAGAATACTCACCGCTACACAAAGATCCTCCAAGGAAACTATTCCCAGGGGGGATAGTGGAAGAGAAAAGCTTGGGGATGGGCTCAAGACGAGGCATCCGAGCTTTCCTACATAATCCATTATGATTGGAATCAAGCCACATGTAGTTCTTGAGATGTCGTTTAACGCCATGCGGGACGAGGATGCATATCATTTGGGGATATGTAAGGTACGACATGTAATCCGACGTGAATGAGGACGTATTCCCACACCGTATCGTACAATCCCGCAAGAGGGTATGTCGGGGATAACCAAGGGGCCTGAGGCCAGGACGCGGTCAGGGAGACCTGACCAGCTTGCGGTTTAACGTCTTGCAGTGAAGACGGGGTCCAGGGGCCCAAGGAGGCCAAGGGGCCTGAGGCTGAGCCTCGGTCAGGAAGGCCTGACTGGATTGCAGCTTAACGTCTTACAGTAAGGACGGGGTCCATGGGGCCCAAGGAGGGTAAGGGGCCTGAGGCCGAGCCTCGATCAATAAGGCCTAACTGGCTTGCAGTTTAACGTCTTACAGTAAGGAAGGGGGGGATCTTAGTTTAAGGTCATAGAGCTCGGAAAATTTTGCAGTTTATCGTCTTGCAAGACGAAGATGCAGTTTAAGGTCGTGCAGGACCCTACAGTTTAAGGTCGTGTTGGACCATAAGGTGCAGTTTAAGGTCACGCGGGACCATAACGTGCAGTTTAAGGTCATGCGGGACCATAACGTGCAGTTTAAGGTCATACGGGACCATAACGTGCAGTTTAAGGTCATTCGGGACCATAACGTGCAGTTTAAGGTCATGTGGGACCATAACGTGCAGTTTAAGGTCATGCGGGACCATAACGTGCAGTTAAGGTCATGCGGGACCATAACGTGTAGTTTAAGGTCATGCGGGACCATAACGTGCAGTTTAAGGTAATGCGGGACCATAACGTTCATTTTAAGGTCATGCGGGACCGTAACGTGCAGTTTAAGGTCATGCGGGACCATAACGTGTAGTTTAAGGTCAGGCGGGACCATAACGTGCAGTTTAAGGTCATGCGGGACCATACAAGATCAGGAGAAGTACCGCTTGAGGAACCTAGCATTGGTGGGAGGGGTTATGCGTTCTCCATCCGTGGTCACCAAGGAGTACACTCCATTGGGGTAAACCTTATGGATGATATAAGGCCCTTCGCATTTGGGTTCTAACATGGGCAGTGTCATACCGGGAATCATTGGAGATCGAAGGTCTAGTACTAGGTCGCCCTGTAGAAAAGAACGGAGAAGAACCTTCTTGTTGAAGGCCCTCACTATCTTATCCTGACGCCTTTCTAGATTGTACAGGGCACGAAGACGGTTCTCATCCAGTGCTTCTAATTCAGCTAGACAGATTTCGGCTCCCTCATCTGATGTCTGGTGATCATATACTGCAGTGCATAACGATGGCAGCTGGATCTCAATGGGTAGGACGGCCTTAGCTCCATACACCAGGGAATATGGGGTCACCTGGGTAGAGTTGCGAGTCGTCGTCTGATAAGACCAGAGGGCAATGGGGAGCTTGTTCGGCCAACTTTTCTTGTTCTGAACAACCATCTTCTGTAGCATGTTAGAGAGGGTTTTGTTGAACACCTCGATACATCCGTTTTCCTGCGTGTGGTAGCGGGAGGTATGGTTCGAATGGATGTCGTACTTGGCGTACAATTTCTTTAGATCAGCTGCTCAGAAGTTGGTGCCTTTATTGGTGAGGACGGCGTGAGGGACCCCAAACTGGTGGATAATATTGGAGCTCACAAAGTCGACGCGGGAACGGGCCTTGACCTCTTTGAGTGGAACTACCTCTGCCCACTTGGAGAAGAAATCTGTAGCAGTCAGGATGAACCTACACTGGCGGGCTGTTGCCGGTTGATACGGTCCCACTACATCAAGTCCCCATACTGCAAACGGCCAATAGTACTTGGTGGGGTGGAGGGGCTCCGGTGGCCGATACTGGAAGATGGCGTGAACTTGGCACGTGTGGAATCTCATGGCATAACCAATACAAATGTGGATCATAGAAGGTCCATAAGTACCCCAAACTCCAGATTTGATGGGATAGCTTCGACCCAGCCTGATGGGCACCACAGGAACCAGCGTGAACCTCTTGCATGACTTGAGGAATCTCTACTCCATGAATGCAACATAGGAGGATTCCATCGAAGCTCCTCTTATAAAGGATCTGTTCAAGACTGGGGCCGCTTTGGAGGCTAAATTGCAGTGCGCGGCGTCAGATTCGCTCGCGCTCGCCCCGGTCGTCCGGGAGGCGACCATTTTGGAGATACTCGACAAAGGGTGCCCTCCAGTCGGGAGTGGCTTCAACCAATGTGTCTGACGAACCCGGGACCCCTGACGTGGAGGGTCCGGCAGTGAGATGACTTTCCTGCAGGCCATCATTGTCCTCTTGGGTGACGGGGGAGATGAATCTCCGGTGTGCCACATGTATGATCAAATCATCTTGCTCGGGTTCTGCGAGCGACGCGGCTAAGCCAGCCAAGGCGTCTGCTTGACCGTTCTGTGACCATGGGATATGGGTAATCTCTGGTCAAGAAGAGAACTGTGCCATTAGGCATAGGGTGTACTCTAGCAATGGTAAAAGATCCGGCTTCCTGACGACGTAGTTGCCATTAACTTGTCTGATTACCAGCTCAAAATCTCCATTCACATGTAGATGGTGCACATTGTTCTCAAGGGACAACTCAAGACCTGTGATGAGAGCCTGGTACTCTGCCTCGTTGTTCGTACGACCTTCTGACAACAGGAACGAGTATGGCAGGATGGCTTATGCCGGGGTAATGAAGACAATACCCGGGCCCACTCTGTTGAGCTTGGGATCGTTGAGCCGCCTACCGGTGGGGCTCTGGGACGCACCGTCGAAATGCAATTTCCAACACGGGACGACATGATCGACTGAGAGGATCGTCTGATCAAGAAAATACAGGTCCAGGGATTTATCCGTGGAGGTTGGATGGGCAGCTAAAAAGTCTGTCAACGCCTATCCCTTTATGGCCTTCTGAGGTACGAACCTGATATCAAACTGCTGGAGAATCACAGCCCACCGTGCTAGTCGGCCAGTCAGCATGGGGCGGTTCAGGATGTACTTAAGTGGGACTACCTGATAGACCAATTGCACCTCATGGTGCTGTAGGTAATGCCGCAACTTCTGTACGTCGAAGTCGAGCGCTAGGCAGCTCTTTTTGATAGGGGAGTATCTGACCTCTGTATCGAGAAGCATGCATCTGAGATAGTAGAGACTTTTCTCGGTACCCTCATTATTCATCTGGGTGAGCAGTTCACCGAGGGATCTTTCTAGGGCGGTCACGTAAAGGACCAGCGGCTTCTCGAAGATGGGTGGCATCAAAACCGGAGGTTGGAGCAGATACTGCTTGATTTCCTCGAAGGCGGTCCGACACTCCTCATCCCATTCGTAGGCGACACCCTTCTTCATGAGCCGGGAAAAGGGCCTACACTTGCCGGCCAGATTCGCGATAAATCGGCGTATATAGTCTAATTGGCCTTGGAGGCCTTGAAGTTCCTGAGTATTGCTCGGGGGAGGAATTTTGCTGATGGACTTGATCTTCTCTGGGTCGATCTCAATGCCTCGGTATCTAACAACAAATCCCAGAAACGTCCCAAAGGTGACCCTGAAGGCACACTTCAATGGGTTCATCTTAAGGTGACGGGAACAGAGGAAACCGAACACCTTCTCGAGGTCTTTGAGATGGTCCTGGTGCTGACATGATTTGACCCCTAGTTCATCTATGTAGAATTCCACCAGCGTTCCGAGAATAGGCTTGAATATGTGGTGCATGGCCCTCTGATAAGTGGAACCTGCATTTTTCATGCCGAATGGCATAACCCGGTAGCAAAAGGTACCTTGGGGGGCCCTAAAGGCAGTGGACTCCTCGTCCTCGGGGGACATACGGATCTGGTTGTTCCTGGAATACCCATCCATGAAAGAGAGAGCTTGGAACCTAGCCGTGGCGTCAATCAATAATTCCGTCACCAGGAGTAGGAAGTCATCCTTTGGGAAGTGGCGATTGAGGTCGGGGAAGTCGATGCAGACTCTGATCTTCCCATTATTCTTCCTGACTGACACAATGTTGGCAAGCCACTTAAGGTACTGGACTTCCTTAAAGAAGTTGTCTTTGATTAGCTTGTCAACTTTGGCCTCAACCATAGCACCATGAGAAGGGTGCATCTTCATGGGAGGCTGCTTAAACCCACGATGGTTTGCCGGGAGGCCCAGACGGTGAACGACTACCTGGGGATCTTGTCATGAAATCTCGTTGTAACTCTAGGCAAACATGTCATGGTGTTGTTTGAGGAATTCTATGTACTGCTGCCGCTCCTTGGGGGACATGGCTGCACTGATTATTGTGGGTTTCAGATCTGCCTCACTACCAAGGTTCACCTGTATCAGTTCATAAACCGTGGTAGAGATGCCATCCTCAAAGGCGGGGGGGGGGGGGGGAGCATCCTCCAGGTCTTCCTCTCCACCCGCAGGGGGATTTCCCACGATGGGAGATACATTTGGGCTATCAAAACACGAGGGGCATCTAGTGTCGGCTTGGGAAGTAGTGGTCATCATATCAAGAGACTCACTCGCCATTGAGACCATAGAAATGAAGGCAGTCGACCCTATCCGATCTGGCCTTCGGCCTAAGGGGCCACATTTGATGATATCAAAGTAGTGGGGACGTGTTGGCCTGAGTCAGTTGATTCCAGCCTGGCAGAAGAGACACGTATGACATACCATCGTTGTCATAAGCTCGAAATTCCGGTACCGTACATGGGTAGGAGGTTCTGGGATCACCTGGTCCTGGTTGATGTAGGAGTACGAGGTGATTTTCTGCCGTCGCATGGACACGGGAATATGCCTTCCTTGTGTACCCGAAACAACAGAACATTGCCTCATGTCGGGGGTCGTGGCCTCCAATCGGTGGATCGGGAGGATGTAGGTGTCATCCAAGCTTGCCCAGGGATCACTTGTGACTAGGGAAGGTTCATCCTCACTTACTAGGATTTGCATATCCATACTTTTTTAATAACCAACATCCAGATAGCGAGCCTCACAAGAGGCGAAAGGAGACGCATCTCCTTGGAGCATGCCTACTCGACCGTTGACTGAGTATTTGAGACACTGGTGATATGATGAAGGGATCGATGAATGCAGATGGAGAAATGGCCTACCCATCAAAGCGTTTTAGGCGGTGTCCTGAGAGACGACCATGAACCCGGTGCTGGAAATTAAGCCACCACACTGAGTCTTCAGGCGGATCTTGCCGACTAGGGTTTTCTCGGTCCTATCGTACCCCTAGATTCTGAGGTCAGAGGGAGTTAAATAACCTTCAGACAGACCCAGATTTGGAACGTCCAAGTCAGAATTAGATTGATTCTAGAACCCGTGTCAATGAGGCAGTGGCGGGCTTCCACACCATTGAAGTGGCTAGAGATGTAGAGTGGGCGAATATGCCCCTGTAGAGGAGGTTCCTCATCTTCACTAGAGAACGAGATAATTGGTTGAAATTCGGTATTCTCAGTTGTCTCGGTATGAAAGGCTTCTACAGCTGCTACCTCCGTCTCAAACTGGAGGGGGCTCCTTAGGGCCTTGGCATGTTCCTTGCGCATTTCAGATGACAGGAGAAGGGCCTCGAGGATAAAAAGCCTTGCCAGAATGCTGGCCAGGAGCTTCTAGACATCATAATTTCGTGCCAAACACGAACCTCTGCCTACAGGAGGTCGTTCGGCATTTGGAGGCATAGCGGGTCCTGCCGGTTGAACCGGTGATCAGCTAGTACTGGGTACATCCTGATGCCTATTAGTTGAAGCCTGGAGAGTCGACACCAGACTAGGATCGGATAGTGGGGTCTGACCTGTAGTCGGGCAAGACTGGCTGTGATACGAACGAGGCAGCTCTCTCTGATCTAGTAGCACAAACGGCGGTGAAGGTAGAGTTGAGGGTGTTGGATGGGGTTGTGCGTGATGAGCTCTGCACTGAGCCTGCTGTCTGGTCCTAGTAGCATGCACGGCTTGGCTGAAAGTGTCCGCTGACGTACCTCGATGACCGGCGTGGTTGCGATTCCGCTGACGTTGATGTCGGCTAGAAACGTTGGGGAGGTTCGCCTAGCGTTCCCCCTTATCAGGAGTCATATAGGGCTTTACTAGCTCCATGGTGTTAACCTAAGCGTACCCATGGCTGTCGCTCGAGGATTCATCCACCACCGGGTGGATTCTGGGAGGAATCCCCATTTAAGGGGGCATAAAGTCACTGAGAGTGCGGGATGAAGATGGAACCGGAGGAGCGCGTTGCTTCTTCTTGCGTCGTCGATGCTTGCCCGTTTGGGAATAGGTCGACTGTGAAGGTGATGCGGAGGTACTAGATACTTTTTCTGAAGGTTCTGGCTGCTTTAGGTGTGCCCGGATGATACCATGGGCACAGACGATGATTTTTCGAGCCATCCAGTCGTCGTATTTCTGGGATCCGTGGCTAGAAACCTGCTGCCACTCGTCTTCGCTATCGCTGCCGATTTCTGACCCTGCAAAGACACCCGCGACTTGTGCTGGTGCTGGGCCCAACTTGACTATGATGTTTTTGACCTGGTCTTGAATCCAGTCTTTAAACACATATCATTTCTTGATGGTGTGCCCCAGAATCCGATGATAAGGATAGTAGTTGGGGTGATCGGTGAGATTCGCCTCTACCGTTCTTCTGCACTCGGGCAGGCGCACAATACCATGCTCTAGAGCACTTCGGAAGTAGCAAGGGACCTGATTTTCGTTGAACAAATAAGTTTGGTGCCTTCTTTCCGGATAGGGAGACCTGGGGGGCTGGCCCTGATGAGGGGCCGAAGGGGCCTGCCGAGGAGGCGTTGCCTGATTGTCTCGTCTGGGTGGCGGTGGCGCATTGCGCGGTGGAACCTGTCTATTCTGAGGCAGTCGCTGCTGGGCAGGAGCCTATGCTTGAGGTGGGGGACCTCTGCGGGGTTGCGGGGATTGTGCTGTTGTCAGTAATTCCAACTGCATAGGGGCTTCTATTTGGGACACCGCTACGGGTTCGGCTCTGGCGGTCCTCCTGGCTGGGATCATAGGGGGCAACGAACGTGCTTGACTAGCCTGTTGTAGAGCTTCCTCAAGGTGTTGATCCTTATCTGAGAAATCTCTGAACCCTCCAGGATAGTTATGGGTAATCAGGGTGGTTACCATCTCCATTTTGACGTTCCCCACACACATCGTCAGTAATTGCTCCTGAGTCAGTGGCATATTGAGGGAATACGTATGTCCCTTCCACCGGGTGATGAAATCTGCAACTCACTCATCAGGCCTTTGCTTGAACTTGAAGAGGTCTGCAATGCTGGTCTTTCGCGTGGTGGAGCTGAACTAGTATAGGAACTGTAGGCGGAGATCCTCCCAACCGGTCACCGATCCGATAGGGAGCTAGTTGTACCAGACGAATGTGGGACCTTCCAATGTCTGTACGAAACATCGGAGCTTGGCGGCTTCTTGCTGAGCCGGGGTCCCCAGCATGGGGCCACACCTGGAAGAAAAATGATCCAAGTGCTTCGGTGGGTCCCCTGTCCTGTTGAAGTTCAAAAAAGTGGGGTTCCCAAAACCCGGGGGCGCGGGCATATCATCCACCCACGCGGGATACGACTTGCCATCCGTTGGGACCGCCACCTACCGTGTTTCCAACGCTTCGAGGCGGACTGTGAGTGCCGCTATAAGATCATCTGGGTGGGGGTCCATGTCTTGACGGGGATACCTAAACACAAGTGCATTTCCATGTTCTTCAACATGGTAGATGGCTTTAGTAGCTCGTGGATCGACTGGCGGAACGACCTGCGGGGCGACTGGGGGAACTCGGACTGGATTCTTCAGATTACCCCGTCATTCAGGGGGGTTTGGAAAGACGTATCACGCCCTCTTGACATAAGTTTCGGCTTCTGCCCTGTCTGCGGAAGTAGCATGATAAGGGTTTCCCGGAGGCATCTCACCGGGGGGAAATTGTTCCTACCCTACTGCCCCGGCCTGGGATTACCATAGTAGGGTCGCCGCTCTGCGGCGCGCTCAGTCAAGAGTTCGTCAACCAGCCTCTTCTGCTCAGCAAGCTGCTGGCATAACGTGGCCTTCTCGGGATCTTCGTCTATTTTCTTCACAGAGGCATACGGGTCGGAGTGCTTGACAGTTCCGGTGTGCTCCTTACCCTTGTCGGTATTTCGACCGAGTACCAACGATTCGGTGGGTACGGGGAGGCCTAACAGGTTCCTCTCCTGACGGGTAACCCTCCTTGATGGGTCCAGCAGTGGCGGTACACCCTCGGGGGGTAAGTCTCCATCAAGGAATTCAATCCCGTCTTCCTTGTCCACTACGTCAGCCATGTGGACCGCAACCCCTCTCGAGGGCATGTCCTCGATGTCGCATAGCGAATCGGGCTTCTGTCGGATAGGGTCGAAGAGGAGAGTGGCATGGAATCCCCAACCACGGACTTTCACATGGGGGGAGCCTCCCTGACAACTCTGAGGAGTACTTTGAAACTCTGAACACATTTCTGTTGAAGGTCGCTCTGACGGCCTGGCGACTCAAGGTGCTGGGCCACAAGGAGTGCGGCCAAATCGATCAGGCGGCATTTTTCACTGATTTCTTTAAAGTGCTCTCGACTTCTGGGGTACACCACCCGCTCGTAACGAAGGAAGAGGTGTGTCACCCATAGGGTTCGACAAAAGCACCCCACTTATTCAGGGGTAAGGGACTCTGGTGCGCGAATGTTCTGTGCCGCCGTCAGCCAGAATTTCTCTGGGAAGTGATCCGCTACGAGAATACTCCAGATGATCCTAGGTTCGGACTCGGGGTCTGGCCCTGTATTTCCCCACTCGTCAACCGGGGGCGGATGAGGGACCGGTAGAAGTATAGAGGCAGACCTCTGGGATAGTAAACTCGGTGGCAGAGAATACGGTGAACGAGCTGACTGGCCCCCGAATTCTAGGCCATCCTCTGAAGAGTAAGGTGACCTGGCCACGATGTCATGATACGATGGGCTGATAGCTACAGCTTCTGGAACAGGAGTCACGGCTGTCGGCGATACGTCATATCGTCGCTCTACTGTCGTTGGCCCCCAAAATAGCTCTCTGTGATCTCTGGTAGAGGTAAAGGGCGCTTCTGGTGACAATGGTGGTGATTACACAGTCGAGACCTGCAGAATTTCCACGATTTCTTCCTCCTGGATGTACCTGCGGAGGGAGATGGGAATCTGGTAGACCTCGCATTCTGGGAGAATGATGCTAACACGCCTGCTTCCTGCTCCAGTCCTTGATATGGAGGAGCGGGGAGATGGTTCCATCCCTGAGTCGCATTCCGCTTCAGAATCTGATAAATGGGCCAGTTTGATCTCCACTCGGGCCTTCCCATGATTCTTCTTGTGGCAGTGACGACCCGCTCTCCTGCCCCGGGGTGGCTCTTCGAGACAGGGTTGATCCCTAATAGGTATCCTCAGGGCGGCGCTGACACCGTGGCAGAGAGGGCCCCCGCTCGAGATAGCCGAGGTGCGAGGGGAACCATGGAAAATGTCGAAGGGTACATGGGGAGGACCTCCATGGACATCACCCATGTGGGAGGAGCCTCTATTGGAATCGGCATGAGCATTGGGAGGACCTCCATGGTCAATGCGGGTGGGGTGAGGCTGACCTTCACTCCTCGAGTTGCTAGGGCAAGGAGGACCTTTTCCCATTGCATAGAGGATATAAGGAGGGCCCCCACGTTGGAGAAGGACCGGATGGACAATGCCTTCATATCGGCAGTCGGGGGCAGGAGGATGGACTCCATACACTGTATAGTGGGCGCGAGAAAGGTTTCTGCGCCGAGCGTCACTGCCGCGGGGCAGGTCTTCCTTCGGGATGGGGGTAGCATGAGGCATACCTCCATGACGAGCATCGGATCGGGGAAGGCTCACGCTCTATGGAGCAGTGGTACGGGGAGGGCCTTCGTACGAGGGGACATCACCGCGGGTTAGTTCGCGGTGATCACCACTCGGGCCTGCAACCCGGAGAGTCAACCAGGCCTGCCCGTGGGGCGGTTGGGGTCTCGATCCTAGTTGGGTGATGGAGTGCCCCTGCTCAGTGTATGCAGGGACTCCATGATGCACGTCGGTGGTAGCTAGGGCCACTGTATCTGTTGACGTCGACGCACCTGGGCGAGCGTCCTCAGCCCGGGCCCGGCGCTGACGACGGGTCAGACGAGCTGGTGCAGGTGGTGCAGGGGCATGGCCTGCTTGCTCTTCCTACGGAGTCAGACGGTGGCGCTGACACGGCCGGACGGGACCTCTTTCCTAGAGCCCTTGGGTCGGGACCGTGAGTGAGCTGAGCCGGACGGCGCCCGCCTCATCAGCGTAAGGCAAGGAGTCGTCAAGGCATTCCGGGGACAGGCTCCCGAAACGGTTGAACGATGGGGTGGGGAGCAGGGGCTCCCTGCACGTCAGTTAGGGCGGTGTTGACGGCGGGGCCTGGAAGCCTTCAGGTCTAGGCGGGCCATATCTTGAGTTGGGATGACCCCTTCCTCCTCGTACCTGCATACGAGGTTGTTGATCACCCTTCACTGGATGACCTCTGATGGGGAAAGGGGACGTGGGTGCCCCGTATTCCGTGATGTGGCGGTCGTCGTGGCGGTAGCGGCGCCATGCGGGGTGGCTGTGGCGATGTTTCCCCTGCCCCTGCGTAGGCGAGCGGGTGGTGATCGTGTCTCTGTAACAGTAACCTTGTTCCTGAGAAATGAAGGGATCAACTCATCAGCACTGCGAGGAAAAGGATTGACAACCAGTGCCCCAGCATCCTTCCATTCTCCATGTCTGTAAGAAAGATCCACACCAACATGCTGCAGAACGGAGTGCCCCACGTTCTACTACCCCGACTTCCGGTGAGTTTCACGACAGGCCCGCTATTTTCTTGGCTGGACCAGGTGCCAGATATCTGGATCCGGTGACACGTCAATCTACTGGTGTCTCGAACTCTACTAATATCCATATTGAGGAGAAGAGATTCACGTCGGGTTCACCATATCTATTTCCGACGCTTTCGCTGGGGCGCGTGCATCCGTCTGTGGAGGACGCGCTGCTGTTGCCCCGCATTCCTGCTTTCCAAAGGCGAGCGGCATTCGTTCCTTGTTCACGTACATCTGCTCCTTGATCGAAATGGGATGATGGGATGTCGGTTCTTCCTTCCGTGGAATCCTCCTCAGAACTCGTCACCTAGTCCGGGTCTCCCTCATATATTTAATACATTGTTCGTGAATCTCATTCCCGGTTCCATATCTTCATGGACGCCGGTTAATTAGACTACTTCTGTCAAGACTTTCCATAGGGTCTTGACATGGTAGCGACCTTCGGTCGGAGTAGATGGCAACATCAGGCATATTAGGGCATCTATGGGTGTGTGGACATAGGGGAACTTGTATTCTTCCTCATAAGAGGGCATCTCAAGGGTGTAGAACCCGTGGCATGTATCTGAGTTTTTCCTCAGCTTCCCGTGTTTAACACATGGTATTCCGCGAGTCTAACGTCTTACAGAGACGGTTACGCGAAAGGCGTGTCATCTGAGGTTTTCCTCAGGCATCTCATGTTTATCACGAGGTAGGCCAGGAGTTTAACGTCTTACGGAGACGAAATGAGGGTGATCAGAACGTCCCATAGAGACGGATCAGATTGGTATATCCCAAAGGGAAAACATCTGGAAGATGGATAGATCAGAACGCACAATGAGGACATATCCGAGGTGGTGTACTCCCTAGAGGGGAAAAGGGTGATGAATCGGGGTGTACACAGAGGACAACGACCCGAAGATATGATGGGGCTTACACGTTGAAAGTGGCCCATGCGCCGCTAGGAGCAGCGAGGAGGTGGATGGAATGATCCCACCAGGATGTGGAGGCCAGGGTGATAATCAGGATGGGTGATGGATGGATGAATGAAGTGGAGGGGGAATGAAATGGGACCATCGCAGGGGCAACAATGAATTTGGGCTTGAGCCTTGAAGAGGCTTCCTACATATCCTCGTGGTAGGGAATCAAAGTCCGTATAGTTTGGGATGGTGCCGATGAACCGACGTGAAGGTGGACCTTGGCCCGATGGATGTCTTCAGCGAACCAACGTAAAGGTGGACCTTGGTCCGATGCATCAGTGAACCGACGTGAAGGTGGAACTTGGTCTGATGGGCATCGTCAGCGAACCGACATGAAGGTGGACCTTGGTCCAATGAGAGATGGGCTTGAACCTCGGGGAGGCTTCCTACGTACCATGCCTTGACATGGATCAAAGACCTCGTAGTTCAAAGGGTTTCATTGGTGAACCGACGTGAAAGTAGACCCAGGGGTCCACTAGTGGTGGGCTTGAACCTCGTGAAGGCTTTCTACGTACCATGCCTTGACATGGATCAAAGTCCTCGTAGTTCGGACTGGTCACAACGGCTTGCCATCAGACTGAAATACAGTTTAACATCATGCTGGACAAGAGTGAACCCTGATGTGAACAAACAACGGGCATTGGTCTTGAACATCGTGGAGGCTTCCTACATACCATGCCTTGACATGGATCAAAGTCCCCGTAGTTCGGAGGGGCTTTGTCGGCGAACCGTCGTGAAGGTGAACTCGGTCCGATGGGTGGTGGGCTTGAACCTCAGGGGGGCTTTCTATGTACCACGCCTTGACATGGATCAAAGACCTCATAGTTCAAAGGATGGGATTCGTCAGCGAACCGACGTGAATGTGGTCCTTGGTCCAATGAGAGATGGGCTTGAACCTCGGGGAGGCTTCCTACGTACCATGCCTTGACATGGATCAAAGACCTCATATTTCAAAGGGTTTCATCGGTGAACCAATGTGAAAGTGGACCCGGGGGTCCACTAATGGTGGGCTTGAACCTTGGGACGGTTTCCTACGTACCATGCCTTGACATGGATCAAAGTCCTCGTAGTTCAAAGGATTGATGGAATACAGTTTGACATCATGTGGGATGGTAGTGAACCCTGATGTGAATAAACGACGGGCGGTGGGCTTGAACCTCGTGGAGGCTTCCTACGTACCATGCCTTGGCCTTGATCAAAGTCCCCGTAGTTCGGAATGGCAGTGGGTTTCGGCGAACCGACGTAAATGAGGGACCTTGGTCTGATGGGAGATGGGCTTGAACCTCTGGGAGGATTCCTACGTACCATGCCTTGACATGGATCAAAGTCCCCGTAGTTCAAAGGGTGGTCACAACGGCTTGTCGTCGGACAGGAATGCAGTTCAACGTCATGCTGGACGAAGGTAGAACATGACGTGAATTGGATGATGGGTGGTATTGAACCTCATGGAGGATTCCTATGTACCATGCCTTGACATGAATCAAAGACCTCATAGTTCACAGGGTGTGCAGTTTAATGTCATGCGGGACAAGTGCATACAGTTTAACGTCATGCTGGATGAGGGCATGCAGTTTAACGTCATGCTGAACGATGGGATGCAGTTTAACGTCATGCTGGATGAGGGTATGCAGTTTAACGTCATGCTGGACGAGGTATTGTCATGGCCAATGTCAACTCTAAGCCCACGTGAGTCATGCTCGGTGTGAGAAACAAGAGACAACAAGGACCTGACGATCACGCCGCGAAGGGTGCGTCTGTGAGAAGTGAAGAGGGGATTACGTATTAGGCGGCCCATGGTGCTGGGACTTACTCCAGGTTGGAGGCCCGAAGTGTGACAAAGCGCAGCGAAAGATGGATTTAGGACCAATGATGAGAGGTGCCTCATTCCCTATCACGCCCTCCACTGACCTTGGTAGTGGGGAAGTACGGAGATGCAGGGGTGCAGCCATCCGTTGGGGAACTCGGGTCTCCCTTCTCCTAAGAACATAATCCACTCCAATAAGGAGGATATCATCCCATGTGGATGGGTGATTCCACTCCTGTGGAGACGAGTGGCGTAAAAAATGTTCGAGCTGGGGGGACCCTTCGTGAGGGGCACGAGGTCGGGTCACTATTTAACATCATGTGTTAAGGACGTGATGCTTGGCATTTTAACGTCCTGCAGTTCAGAAGAGGTGGGTTCACTCCACACCCATAGGACATACATAACTGGTACCCTCTGGTCCTTGGGGGAGGGAAGGTACTAGAAAGGCCATCGTCAAGGGGGGTTGTGGAGTGAACCATCGAGGGGTCCATGTTAGCGTGGCTATGCGAAGAAGCAATAGCTGTTAGTGTTCCTATGCGAAGAAGCATTAGGTGAAGCAACGCTACGAGTGGTATTGTCCGTGGGACTTTTAAATCACATCGTGCATACCTGGAGGGTCGCACGGGAAGAGGAATTTCCAAGAAAAGGAGTGTGCTTCGCGAAGCGGACTACTTTGGCCTTAGCATGAGGCATAGGTGTGAGTGGAGGGTGCTTCGCGAAGTGGAACAGTATTCGCGGAGCACTGCCTTGTGAAAAGGAGGTGCCTCATGAAGTAGGGTGCTACGAAGCAGTGTGCTTCGCGATGTGTAGCGATCCTGCCTTAGCAGAGGGATCACTAGTACAGGTTGGGTGTTTCGCGAAGCATGAATGCTTCGCGGCTTCCCGGGTTCCCTTGGTAATCCCCTTCCTTCGCGAATGCCCTTGAGCTTCGCGAAGGGCATCCCTCTCGGAAGAGGGGATCAAAATGAGACAAAGAAAATGCGTCACGCGAAGTATAAGTACGTCGCGAAGCTCATGATTCACGGGGGAAAAGGGTGCTTCGCGATTCGAGAGAGGAGAAGCTGAAAGGTCGGATTTTCCATCCTCGGGACTCAGGGTGTGTCCAGTATTTATAGGGAAGGGGCGCCGCGAAGCAGAACTCGCACGCCGCCTCAGGTGCTTTGTGGTGCGCTCGCGAACGTCAACGTCATTCGTGAAGAGGTACCACCTCCGGAGCTTCGCAGCGGGCTCAAGAACATAAAACTCGTTCACGGAGAGTTACCGCCTCTCGAGCTTCGCGGCGGGCTTGCAAACGTCAAATGCGTTCGCGGAGAGTTACCGCCTCCGGAGCTTCGCGGCGGTCTTGCGAACTTCAAATGCGTTTGCGAAGAGTTACCGCCTCCGGAGCTTCGCGGTGGGCTCGCGAATATCAACTGCGTTCGCAGAGAGTTACCGCCTCTGGAGCTTCGCGAGACCGCGATGCTCGGGGTGCTTTGTGTCAGTGCTTCGCGAGGCAGCGGGCCGACCTTCTTTTCTGTCCCTTCCTTTCATCCAATATTTTGGCACCAACACACATCTATAGTTTCTATATTTCTGTTATAGTATAATTTTTTATTATATTATATTATTCAATTGTTGTGATTATATTTTTTACAGATATATATTTAGAGTCTGGAGTTTATTCTAGGATAGTCTATGATGGTAATTTCCCATTATAGAGATGGTAATTTCTTCATAGAGTAATTCTCTATATGTTTCATTCGTTCATTTAATTTTTTAGGATTTTTGATGCTTTGTGGTTGTGTATCACCATGATCCATATTTAAAAATTATACTCATTGAATTTCATGCCGAAATGTTTTCAATGATCCATTAACATTCAATATTTGATCCATGAACCTCTCAGTAGCATAGTGAAGTTACATGGTTATATTGAATTTATTTGGTTTGATTCATCATGATATATAGCTGATTACACCATGAATTTTGGATTTGGATTCCATTTAATAATGAACATGATCAACACATATTTATATTGTGAAATTTAGGATTAAATATAAATAAAGGATTCACTTTGTGTTCTATCCATGTATTATAACTCCCTCTAGATGCTAGGAATTATTCAGATCATCTTGGGTTCCCTTGGTCAATTATTTGGATGATTTTGATCCAAATCATGGGATTTTTATGATTTTATGATCTATGATGTTTTTCGTTATCTTATGGTGATTTCTTATCGCTTCTCATAATATCAATGAATTTGAAAGGGGAGTTTTTTTAGTTCTCCGATTTCATGGTGGAGGATGTAATGGAGATTTTATTTGGTTAAGTCTTTTGATGTATCATTTTAATTTTTTGGTTATTGATCACTGTTTATCCATCAGTTTTATGTTTTATTCCATGATTATTTCGTTAACATATGAAATCCCAAATTTCGCATTATTTTACATTTTGAATAATAGATTAATATTGGTTTATGTTTCTATGTATGATTTATTTGAATTATAATAAAAATATAATAAACTATACATTAATAAATTAATGGGGAGAGTATATTTGAGCATTTGGTACATTATTTCATTTTAATTTCAATATTTTCTTTATATTTTTACATATTTATATAAGGACATGCCAATGTCCTTTGTTTTTATTCATGTGTTTTATATTTTTTCTATATTTATCATTCATATAACTAGTTTACGATTCAAATAAGGAAATTATAGAGTAAATGTAGAACCTTAAATTTTTTTAAGTCTAAATATCTATAAAAGATAAATTATTTAATGATGAATCATTATAAATTAGATTGATGATTGTTGTTTACTACTATAAATTTCACATAAATATAAATTTGATTATAGATTGAGGGTTTCGTATTTTTAGTTTTATTTTTAGGATTAGATGATGTTATATTTATTTTTATGTTATCATCTTATATATGGAATAAAATAAATATAAAATTAATTTGTTGAATGTGAAATTGGAATGTGGTAAATTAATTGAATAAAAATAATTGGTTATTACCTTTTCGTAATGTAAATGGACGTGGAATAAAGTGGTTAATGGATAACTACAAATAAATGAATGGTTAATTTGTTAGAGCTATGAATGTGATAATGATGAAAAAAAATTGAAGTTCAATACATTTTCTCACTATTTATGTGGATGTATAGTATTAAAATAAATTATTGTAATTAAAATATTTAATGTAGTGGGGGAAGAGGGGTATTGATTATCAGGCAGTCGTAATATGTTGTAATAGTGTGGTTTGACTATAAACCATTAGAAATATGGTTATTTTCATTCAAAATATCCCATTCTAATTTTCATGATATTTCATACCTAATACCACCCAAGTTTGGGAACCTTATAGATTATGATATGGTTTTTATTTTTAGTAGGTTCCCCACCAACCAATTTTTACATAAAATTATTGGATGATTTGTTTCTATTTTATGATACATATTTTGGAATAGTACATATTGTAATGGATCATGGATTATATAAATGTTTTTTTGTGGTCTGTACTGGATAGATGTATTTTGGTAAATGAATTGTTTAACATCACCCATTATAATTCAAAATTCAAAAAATAATTTATTTTCTTAAAAACATCATGTTTATTATAGTTAAAAAATATAATAAAATACTATCTTTTGATGAGCCCATGACAATTTATGAAAAAATCACCAATAATACATCAATTTTCAAATATATTTTTATATTCCATTTTCTTTACAATATAAATCATATGGTTAAAAATTGGTTTCATTTACAAGAATGTAATTATAAAATCATTCAAATAACTCGTTCTAGTTAATAAAAATTCCAATTTTTTATGACTTAAAAGAACAAAATAACATGATTAAACGAAATATTCAAAAAATATTATTTTTATTCACTAAATAGAGGGTAATAATTTTATTTCTACTATGATATTAAAAATAATTTTTTTATAGGATATATGATATAATGACATTTTAATGTATTGAAAATTATCCATAGATCATATTAATAAGAAAAATTTATCATGATTTGTGAAATAATATTAAATAAAAAAAATTATTACTATAAATATTATTAAAATAAAAATTGAATATAGGTTCATGGTTAGAAAATAATAATATATTTACAACGAATTACTACCATGACTATAGAAACATTTGAAATCTGTTGTGGAATATGAAGATGAAAAGAGACACAAATTTTATAATAAATATAAAATTTAATGGAGGGGTCAATAAATTATAATATAAAAGGAAACAATATATATATATATATAAAACCATGATATATAATTAAATTATATAAATGGTATCCTTTAAATTTTCTTATGAAGATTAGTTTTTATTTTGGGATAGTTGACCCTCTTCTAAAGTGTTAGTTATCTCCATCACGAGTCATTAAAAAATCACTAAATAGAACATCTCATTTTCAAAAAACAAGACCAAAATGTAATAATAATAATATTTCTTTTAAAATTAAAACAAAATTATATATTGGCACTTGATATTAATGTATTTTGACTCACTAATTCAGAATTGGCCGACATGAAAATTTATTACCGAGGAAAAAAATATTGCTTGAGAGATTGATTTTATCAAAGTATATTTTCATTTAAAATAAGAAAAAAAAATTATGACTGAAAATACAATCCAAAGATGAAAATTTGGATCCATATAAAAAACACAACACTGGTAAATATAGTGAGTAACACTTCACTATATAATTCCCATGGATGGATTCATTTAAAAAATTAATCCACTCAAAAACTAAAAAAAATTGAATATTAGTACTGAATATAGAAAAAAAGAGAAATTAAATGTTTTTATTAGTGGAAAAATAAAACATTATCATTCATTAGAAGTAAGGACATCCCGTGAACGTTTTTCAGTAACACGCAATCATAAATGTTTTTTTATAATCATTATATATGCCACCGGAAAATTAAACCCATCACTAATGCATAGAACAAAACCTTTGAAAAATAGCAAAATCCATATTCACTCACATCATTCATACATTACACCTTCCTAAAAAATTCCACCACATAAAATACATTACCATTACAAATTCTAGAAATAGTTACATATATCATATAAAAATATAATAAAAGTAATGATGACCTGAAAAAAAACATTTCATATATAATGTATTACTACAATCCTTAACTTCTATGTCTAACCCCTGATCAAATCATCTTCAAGAATATTATGATGAAAAATATATTTTAGTGTTATTTACATTGAAATCAAATTAAAAATATTCTTATAAGATTATATAATGGATCCGGCACACACAATTTGTTGTTTATAAACAACCAAAAGGAAACTGAAACATATGTTAAATCTGTGTGGTTTGGAAGTAAATTCAAGTCACTCATAGGGTTCATGTCCAGATTCATATATTAGGGAGTAGACTCTATACATCTATATTTTGGAGGAACTCTATAACAATTTTTTTTAATGAATTGGTATTTCATATAAAAATTATTTTAAAACCCCATTAATATATCCTCTAACTATAATAATTGTCATCTATAATTGTTGGAATAACTCTCAAATAAACAACTATATACCCTTACACTTTTACAACATTTTTTATAAACCTCACATAATCCATTTATACTAATGGTTATGGTAAACCATTCATATTGATGTACCTATAGAAATTGTTTTAAAAATTCCATGGTATTGGTTCATTGGCATATGTTATGTTTTTACTAGTTTTTTAGTATAAATAATCTTTTATGTTAATTATATTCATGAATAATAATATTATATTAATCATTTTCTTTCTTAATATATAATTATAGTTTTATTATTCCTTTTATTTTATTTATTATCATCTAATAATTAATTAATTATTCAATTACTGTCATATCAGATATTTTGATTATATTGCAAACATATGTCTTAAATGACATTGGTACATTGACTATGGTCAATATGGACATTATTGAACCTTATTCATATTAATAATCATAGCATGAATATAGTTACATATATTAATTATTCTACTAAATCTAAAGAAGGATTATTTTTATGAAAAATTTATTATGTTACCATCATAGAGAAGGTGATCCACAAATACACATCAATAGTGTTTCAATTTTTCAATGACCGTGATTGAAAAAATGCATGTGTTTTTTTATCATTCAAAAATGATAATTATATCATAAATTTTATATTAAATTTATAAATACTAATATATATATATTATCTATATGATGTTGTGATAAAAAAGAACAACATTTCATCATAGAGTTTTCAGTCAACAAATACCAAGGAATGAAGTTATCATTCATCTATAGATGGTATGGTATTGTTAAATATAATATATTATATTTTAATAATAATATATATGTCATTAATATAAAATATAAAAAAATACCTCCTTATAACCCTATGTGAGAGGTTGTGATCAAATAATAATACCATTTGTTCATAATGCAGTATACCAAAATACACATGAACGTTAGTTTCGTTTCCCATTTAAAGTATGTGGATATGGATATTGGTCCTGAAGTAAACATAACAATATATAAGTGTATTTAAGATAATAGTGTAATTATTTTATCATGTTTGGAGAATATTTGTAGGAATTAAAATAATAAATAAAAATAAAAAAATACAATCAAAAGCTAAACATTTTATTCAGACAACATCAATTTCATTACACTTTATCCCCTTCAATGTCTCAAAAAACTAGTTGGGGACTTCCAATATTGTGGGAATATGGTTATGACCACCCCTTCCTAGCATCCAATATTATATGGGATAGAAAACATCTTGAGAAGGCATAGGCAGAAATTTGAAGCCATAACATAATATACATGTACGAACCCACACAACCACCTCTATTCAAATATAAAAATGAATAATTAAAGACTAGAAATTCTGAAGTAAATCATGGAATGAAGTAACATATAGGTAAACCATTAGGGTATTATATTAGATGAAAAATATCTATTGGAAAAAAGACACCCGTATCCAAAAATTAATTTCCAAAGAGAATACAAATTGAGAAGAGAAAATTGGAGAGTTCCAAAATCATAATCTCCTTGTCTGACCACTGAACGTGGTCAATGAACCCAAATAATACCACTCTCCAATATATCTTGGAGAACCATGGTTATCAAAAATCATTATGTTTTCTATATAAGACAACAAAACTGTGGGAAAATATCATTTAGAGGTGAGTATAGACAATCATAATTTGAAACCCTAAAACCAAAAAATGGAGTAGTGTAAAGATAAAATTAAAGTCAACTCTACCCATATAAAGATGAAAATTAAACCATTTATATTTGTTCATAAAGAAACCCTAGTGACAATAATGGGTATCTTCATAACTATATCCCAACAATGTAAAATTAGTCTTCATATTGCTTGATAGGCACATCTATGATTCCCATCGTAATGTACAACCTCAGAAGAATATATGTGGATAGGCCCACTACTCATCATTTTGTTCCAATGTTTAGGCATCTAAAACTATACTTTTAGACCCATTCCTGCTAAAAATTGAATACAAGGGATTAATAATCCATAGAACAAGGGCTTGTTTCCTATGGTAGTATGGAGAGTACCAACTCAAAAATTGTAAACTGTATGTGCTGACCTTATCCTTTTGTGATAGGGGAGTAATAATGATGACATATCATTTAAGATATTGTGTAATCATTACCATTAGTCAAGCATATCTAGTTAATGTATCAATCTCCAATCATCCAGAATGATATATTTGATTCCATATTGAATTCTATTATCCCATTCACATCATAAAACCACTCAGGATAGGCTACTCATGGGCCAACATCTGAATTCAAAATAATGAGATACATAAGGAAGAATTTCTAGGGAGAAGTACACTTTGTGTATGTGGGGTCACATGGAGTGTGACATAGCCTTTTCTCCTTCGTGTCTTCTCCCCATATCATGACATTAGAATCCTTTTCATACTACATGATAAGTATATGGGGCATATGAGGTGTGTTAGCCCCTATAGTACCGCTGGATTTGGGTACACAACCCCTTTTCCTCACGTTTTTTAATTAGTGTGTCTTTGATTGGGTTTCCATAAAATTCATATTTTCCATAAAATATAGACTTTCCATAAAACTGAGTTTCCCTAAACTTGAGAGTTTCCATAAAATAGAGAGTTTCCATAAAATAGAGAGTTTCCATAAAATAGGGAGTTTCCATAAAATTGGAAGTTTCCATAAAATAGAGAGTTTCTATAAAATAGGAGAGTTTCCATAAAATAGAGAGTTTCCATGAAGCAGGGTGTTTCCATAAAGTGGGTTGTTTCCATAAAGTGGGGTGTTTCCATAATGTGGGTTGTTTCCATATATTGGAGTGTTTCCATAAATTGGGTTGTTTCCCTAAAAAAGGGTAAAGGTGAAGGTTGAAAGAAGTTGGGGGTTTTTTTAGGGATTTTTGGGACCAAAAGTAATTTTGCATGATCCATACACGATTGGCACAAAGTGTCTGGTCAAATCATTGTTATAGGTCAAATCGAGATCATATTTTTCCAGAAGATTACTCATTTTTTCCCTATTTATTTCTGTTTTGGATTCCAAACGCCCTTAAATCGATATTACTCTCCCTAGTAGGTTTTAAAACCCTCCCCACATGATTTGAAGCAATTATGGAGCCTTCCCATGGTGATTTCGAGTCCGATTCATGACATATGTCACCATTCTTTATGGATTTGCCATATTTTTAGAGATCTGCATTGATCTACTACTCCAATATCTATTTATTCTATGATATGAACCTATATTGAGTAGATATACGTTTTTGGATACCAAATTTTTCAATGTTGAGTCGTGATCTTGCTATGATAAGAGATCTAATGCTTCTCTGGGAGAATCGACCTGTTTCCTTGCACGTTCTTCGTCTGTTGTAAACATTTCGTCAAAACCATCAAGGTAGGTGGCTTCTATCTTGACTCATCTATCTAGAATTTATGGACTATGATTCAAATTGGTTTATTTATTGTGAAATTCATGGAAAAATATTCTTTGGTGATGATTTATGGTTTTTGTAAAATTGCATGATCTTAGTGAATAGATGTGCAAAAGGGGTTTTAATTTAAAATAATGATTTTAAATCATGGATTTTCTTGAATTAAAAAATGGTTGATGAAAAAGGGGTTTTCAATAGAAATGTATTTCAATAAAAATGGAGTTTTATTACAATGGTTTGGAGGTGAAATGTTTGTGCATTAAAATGGTTTTGACGGAAAAAGTTTTCAATAAAAAAGTGTTTTTATTTAATGTTTTATTTTGTATTGATCATTGGGCATATGTGTTGTGTGTTTATATTGCATATATGGGGCTTGGTTGAAATATGACCTTGTTCTCGGTGCCAAAGGTTTAATGGCACATGCGAATTTCAAAAACAGGGCTTGGTTGAAATATGACCTTGTGCTCGGTGCCAATGGATTAATGTCACACGGGAAACAAATACCTAGTGACGAAATGGTAGATCGATGAGAAACCAATCATGAGTATAGAACTGTCATAACATAGCATGAATGGTTGTTTGAATGGGTTTGAGTAATGGTTTGGTATACCGATATAGGGATATTGAGAATTGGTTGTAATGTTTGTTTGGATATTTTTATGGAAAAATATCTTGTTGTAAAAATTGGTTTCAATTTCACTTGTATGGTTTTGGTAATGAATGGTTTTTGAAAGTTGTTTATATTTAGTTATAAAAATCAATCGAGAAATTGTATTATATATACCATTTTATATAATTGTTACTAAATCTTCTATATTTATGGCATGAGTTGGGAAGTCATTGGGGAAAGACAACTGAGTTTTACACTCACACCGGCTTTGGCACTTTGGTTGTTTTGCAGATGCTATCATTCAGGATATAGGAAAAGGTAATGTTTCACATGTCTCTAGCACTATCTCGTGATGTTGGGATGTTCAGATATTTTGGATCTGGGAGCATGTGGAGCATGGAGTCTTGAGGTCTTTGGAAAGACTTGTGTAGTTTATCTTTTGTGTACCCTGATACTCGTATATTCTTTCGTTGTTGCTCACTTTGATGTGGTTTTGAGTGCATGAAGTTGTTGAGTTGTCTTTCATTTGTTCATGCATCAAATAGTGAATGTTCGGTTATGGTTAGTAGTTAATTGGTTTATTTTCGAAAGGGTAAACCATCGCCCACTAGTGTTTGAAACCCTTCAGCATTTATTACCAGCCTTTGGAGCCTTGGGGATGTCTCTTAAGGCCTATTATTTACTCATTGTACTCTCAAGACAATGAGAATTGGGGGCAGGGGGGTCATTGAAAATGGTATAAGCTTGTTCGGTCCTTTCCTAACAAGTAGTAATCGATCTTCTTTTTTTTTGGAGATGAAATCCCTTCGATACTATTCAATGATTGGGAATCATAGAAATGAGTAGGATTTTCGCAACATGAAAAATATATCATAAAAGGACGTAGCTAACCCTTTTATGCTGAACATCAAATTACCAGGGAGTTGGGTAAATAAGTGTTTAGAGACACTTCTCGGATTTTTAAATCTAATTGTCATGGGTTTAACCAATGAGACGAGCATGACATGCATTATAGTGGAATGGCTTCCCATAAAAGATGAATACATCATTTTGAGAAATGACCATTTTTGAAAAGTATAGAATTGGTTTTCCAATTAACGGTTTTGAAAAGTTGAGTGATTATCATATTTTGAAAATGGTTTAATTTTCAAAATCATGTAAACTGGTTTCAAAAATAGTTGAACATGGTAAAAAGGATGATTTGGAAAAAAATGTTGTTATAGTTGATGTGATAGAATTTGAAATTCTAAGACAACAGTTTCTATAGAGTGAGATTAATAGAGTTTGTTGTTAGTTTAGTAAATGTAACATGGTAGGCATCATTGAAACTAACCTGAAGAAGCAGTGGAGAATGTGGTTGCACTTGAACCACATGTGAACTAAGAGCTAGTTTAGAGTATTTTCCCAGCTTTTCAAGATGTGGACATAGGGAACTGGAGGAATGAGACACGGCATGTGGATCATACCATCAAGTTCATAAAGTTGAATCCACCTAATTTCTGGGGTGATTCTGAACCCGAGAAGTTGGATGTGTGGTTATGTACCATGAATCATATCTGCGACACCATCGGCAAACAAGTAGAGTTAATGGTAAAACTGGAGACATATATGCTCGAGGATCTTGCACGTCAATGGTGAGATTTAGCGATTCAACCTAAATTTTATGAAGGACTTACATGGGAGGATTTTGAGGAATTGTTCAACAAAAAATTCTATCCTTACACGTTCAAGATCCAGAAAATGGCGATCTTCTTCATCCTAAAACAAGAAAGTCTCTCTATCGTGGAGTATGTGGATAAGTTCATGAACTTAGGACGCTTTGCTCCAGAAGTCACGGAAAGTTCCTCTTTGAAGGAACACAACATCGAATATGGGATACGATAGGAGATTTGATAAAAGATTGTAGTACATTGTATTACAGACTATACAAAGATGGTGAACCGAGCAACTGTGGCTGAATGTGATATCTCAGGATATATGGGAGGGGGCATGATGATACCTACAGAAAATGGTGGGAACTCAACCACTGGGAACAAGAGGAACATAGACCTATTTCCATGGTGCAAGTTTAAATCGAAACCCGACGGCTAGATCAGTAAACCTTCCTCCATGTCCGTAGAGCAAAGAAGGTTGTTTTCAATGTGGTTCACTTGACCACATATAGTGTGGTTGTAAGGAACAACCTAGGAAATGTCATAATTGATACAGGATGGGACATCTTCAGCACTATTGACGTAGTGCTCCAATTTCAGGTGCTCGAGAAACTTATCAGCTATCACAAGCATCTTATGCTTCCACTAGATGAGGACCAAAAAATCAGTCCTATCAGTAGCGTAGAGCTAGCCATGGTGATTCTAGATATACCATGACTCCTCAGCGAGGGCAACGTCAGAACTGTAACATGAAAAATAGTATAGTGAAGAAGCAATTGTATGGAGCTGAGTAGATGATTGTTGATGATCAGGTTGGACCATCTACAATGAGAGCTATGATTATTTTAAATTATAACATTGTGAAAGTGTTATTTGATACTGGTGCATCACATTCTTTTATTGCTTCTCATGCTATTGACTTTCTATGTTTAAAACTTGAAATGATGCCTTCTGTTTTGAAACGCCAAACTCCTCTTGGTGAAAGAGAATTTCAATCCATTGTGTTGAGAGAATGTGATATAAATGTTGATGGAGATGTGCTAAAATGGGACTTCGAGATGTTGTATATGGATGTATATGATATAATCCTGGGTATTGATTGTCTGACAATGTTCACGGCTCAAATCGACTATTATAGGAGAACAGTTTCTTTCATGACTGAGGACGGCATCGAGAATCACATTAGAGGAGAGTGGATTGTAAAGAAAGGTGAAAATAACTATTTGGCACCAATGGTGGGAACAATATCTTACCAATTAGAATCTTTTAAATTGTATTCAATGGAATAGATCGTGGAAAATAGTTTTCCAGCTGTTTTGGATCAATTTCCAGATGACTTTCCCATGAACTTCTCAGGGATACCACCTCTATGGGAAGTGGATTTTATGATTGATCTCCTTCTTGGGACTTTCCCTACTCCCCTTCCATATTATAACATGGAACCAATAGAGTAATGAGAATTGAAAATTCAGTTATAAGAGCTGGAAATCACGGGTTTCGTTCGACCAATTACATCTCCATGGGAAGCACCAGTTTTGTTTCTAAAGAAGGCATATAGAACTCTTCAGTTACGTGTTTATTATCATATGTTTAACCAAGTTACGATAAAGAATATATATCCAATTCCATGAATTGATGATCTATTTGGTCAATTATGGGGAGATCAGTGGTAATCTAATATTGACTTGTGATATAGATATCACCAAATGAGAGTTCAGAAAGAGGATATTCCAAAGACATCATTCATAAGTAGATATGGACGCTATGAATACATAGTCATGCCTTTCTGTCTAATGATTTCACAAGTAGTCTTCATGGAATTGATGAATCATATATTTAAAAAATATTTGGATTCTTTTTTTGTGGTGTTTGTGTACCACATTTTGGGCTATTTAAACGCATGTGATGATAATGAGGTTCACCTGGAAACATTGTTACAAATCATGAGAGATCGTCATTTGTATTCCAAGTTATCAAAGTGTGATTTTTGGATACATGAAGTATGTGTCCTTGTCCATGTGATTTCTGATAAAGGCATTTCGGTTGATCCTGAAATGATAGAATCCATTATCTATTGTCAACCACTAAATAATGTGTTTGAGATACGATGTTTTCATGGTATAAATAGTTACTACCGATGCTTTGTGCATGATTTCTCACAACGCGCTTCACTAATGACATATCTGACAAAGAAGAATGCTCCATTCCAAAGGACAGAGGAATGTTAGAAGTCTTTATAGGAATTGAATGTTTGGATTACATTGGAACCTATCTTGATCTTTCTAGAATCATGGCAGGGGTATGCGGTGTATTGTGATGCTTCAGGGTCAAGGTTAGGATCTGTTCTCATGAAAAGAGATCGCGTGATTGCTTATGGATCAAGGAAGTTGAGGGAGTATGAGAAGAATTACCCAACACATTATTTAGAGTTAGCTACAGTTGTCCATTCATTGAAAACATGGAGGTATTATCTATTTGGTGAGATTTGAAAAAGATTGAATTTTTTTCCCATAGTGAGATTTGAATCTGAGACAGAGGAGATAGATGCAGTATGTCGAAATTATTGGCTTTTACATGATGTAAACACTAGGGAAAAGAAATTTGGTATCATATGCATTTAGTAGAAAGTAATATGCTCAGTTGGAAAAAGAAGCATCAGATGAATTTTAGTTGATATTTTTCATAGCCGACATGCTTGTGGAATGTGATGACCAATGTGATGTTATAGTTTTCTTTTCTTCTATGCTTGTTCCTAATGTAGTAAAAATGATCAAAGAGGTAAAAACATCTAATACAGAATGTCTGGTTGTAAGTTCATAACTCCATGGTGGGGATACCATTGTGGGCTGAAAACATGATGGGGGTTTAGTTTTGTGTTTTAGAGATTGAATGGTTGTACCTATGTATTTTCCGGAACAAATCCATCATGCTTACCACCATTCAATATGGGTTGAACATCCAGGTACACAAAAGATGTATAAGGTGTTGAAGGCATAATTTTGGTGGAGTATCATGATATGGAAGGTGGACGAGTTTGTCTCACAGTGATTAACATGTTAGCAGGTTAATGTAGAGAATCGGAGGCCAACTAGTATGTTACAATCTTTGCCCATCCTAGTGTGTAAATAAGATCAAATAGCAATCAATTTTGTTACAGGTCTTCCATGAATATTCTGGAAACATGATGAAATTTGGGTGATAGTGGATCATCTAACTAAGTCGGGCCATTTCATCCCTATTTATGAAATGCATATTTGGGGATGTTATTTAAAAAATCTATATCTGATAAGTGGTAAAGAGGTATGGTGTGCCAGTGTCAATAGTTTCAGATAGGGATCTGAGGTTCACATCTCGTTTCTATAAATAATTACAGCAATCCATTGGAACTCAATTGACTAGGAGCACCACATATCATCCTCAAATGGATGGGAAATATTAGTAGAATATATAAACGTTGGTAGACATGTTGAAGGTTTGTGTAATGGATTTTGGTGGGCCCAGGGAGGATCATATACCCTTTGTGGAGTTCTCAAACAATAGCGGCTATCAAGCCTCAATATGAATTCTCTGTTTGAATCATTGTATGGGAATCCTTGTCATTATCCACTATGATAGGTGGAAATCGGTGAAACATCTCTAGGCAGGACAAGCCTTGTCCAAGAAATACAAAAATAGATCTAGTTGATTAGAATGATGATGGAGACAACTCAGAGTCATCCGAAATCCTATGCAGATAACCGTCGAAGACCGTTGTCGTTCATTGTGGGTGATCCTGTACTCTTGAGGATCTCTACAGGGCTTGGAAATCGTCATTTTTGGATGCATGGAATGTTATCTCCAAGATACATTTTCCATTTTGAGACACTGGAAAATGTTGGAGAGGTGGAATATCAGTTTTAAATACAACCACAGTTTACATAGGTGCATAATGTGTTCTATTCATCATAGTAGAAAAAGAATCACCCTGATCCAGACCATGTGATCCGATGGGATCATGTTGAGAAAGAAATGTATGCATTAGAGCTACAAATTACATTTTGGATCTTGGATAGACAATATAATATCTTGTGTGGGAAAGGCATTGGCCTAGTGCGGGTTTTATGGCAACATGGACAGATTCTGGGAGAGTCTTGGGAACGTGATAAGGAAATGAATTGGCAATGGCTGGAACTCTTTTTGGCTAGCAAGGGATTTCTACATTCTAAGGATGGAAATACTAATGGTGGGGAGAATTTATCACCTCGAGTTTTGGGTATATAGCCCTCTTTCCTCACTTTTTTTAATTGGTGCGTCTTTGATTGGGTTTCCATAAAATATAGAGTTTCCATAAAATATAGAGTTTCCATAAAATAGAGAGTTTCTATAAAATTGGGAGTTTCCATAAAATAGGAATCTTCTATAAAATATAGAGTTTCTATAAAATATAGATGTCCCATAAAATAGAGAGTTTCCATAATATAGAGAGTTTCCAAAAAGTGGGGAGTTTCCATAAAATGGGGTGTTTCCATAAAGTGGGTTGTTTCCATAAAGTGATGTGTTTCCATAAATTTGGATGCTTCCATAAAATGGGGTGAAGGTGAAGGATTGATGAGTTTGGGGGTTTTTATAGGGATTTTTTGGGATGAAAAGAATGTTCCATGATCCCTAAACAGTTGGCACAAATCGTGTGGTCAAATCTTGTGCAGAAGTCAAATCTATATCCTATTTTCTAGGAGCTTTCTCATTTTTTCTCTATTTATTTTTTTTGGCTTTAAAACACCCCTAATTCGATATTACCCTCCCTAGAAGACTGGATAAACCTCCCCACACGAGTTTAATCTATTCCAGAGCCTTCTCTTGGAGATTTCGTGTCTGATTCTGGAGGTATGTCACCATTCTTTACAGATTTGTCATGTTTTCATAGATCTACTTAGATATACTTCTCTGATCTCCATTAATTCTCATATTTGAACCTCGATTTTGTATATCTACGTTTTTGGATGCCAAATATTACAATGTTGAGTCGTGAACATTATAGCATAAGAGTTATAAGGCCACTATTTGAGAATCGACCCGTTTCATTGCGCATTCTTTGTCTATCGTTAAAGTTTCATCAAAACCTTCAAGGTAGGTGGATTCTCTCTCGACTCATCTTGATATAATTTATTTTATTATATTCACATTGGTTTATTGGTTGTGAAATTCATGAAAAAATATTCATTTTTGATGATTTATGGTTTTTGTGAAATTGCATGATCTTGGTGAATAGTTCTGCAAAATGGGGTTTAATTTAAAATGATGATTTTAAATTATGGATTTTTTTGTAATTTCTAAATGGTTGATAAAAAAGGGGTTTTAAGTAGAAATGGATTTCTATAAAAATTGTGTTTTATTGAAATGGTTTGGAGATGAAATGGTTTGGCATTGAAATGGTTTTGATGGAAATAGTTTTCAATAAAAAGGTGTTTTTATTGAATGGTTTATTTTTCCTTAATCATTGGGCATATGTTTTGGGTGTTCATATTGAATGTATGAGGATTTGTTGAAATATGACCTTGTTCTCAGTTCCAAAGGTTCAATGACACATGGGAATTGAACATAGGGGGCTGGGTTGAAATATGAACTTGTGCTCAGGGCCAAAGGATTAATGGCACATGGGAAACAATTACCTTGCTATGTCTTGTTAGATCGATGAGAAACCACTCATGAGTATGGAACATTCATAATTTAGCATGCATGGTAGGTATCATGGGATTTATTAATGGTCAGGTATGCCGATATAGGAATATTGGGAAATAGTATTAAATATTGTTTAGTTATTTTTCTAGAAAAATAACTTGCTGGGAAAACTAGTTTCAATTTCCCTAGTATGGTTTTGGTAATGAATGGTTTTGGAAACCTATTTATATTTAGATATAAACTTCTTTTGAGAAATTAATTTATATAAACCATTTTATATAATTTTTTATAACTCTTCTATCCTAGTTTCCTAAGTAGGGAAGTCATGAGGGAAAACCTACTGAGTTTTATACTCACCACATCTTTGGAAATTTTGTTCTTTTGAAGATGTTATTTTCTGGGACAGGGGAAAAGGTAATGTTTCACATGTGTTTTGCATTACCTCGTTATGTTGGGTTGTTTAGAGATTTTGGATCTTAGAGCATGTGGAGCATGGAGTCTTGATGTCACTGGAGAGTCTTGTGTAGTTTATCTGATGTGTACTGTGATACATGGTTATCCTTCCGTGGTTTCTAACATTGTTCTGGTTTTGAGTGCATGAAGTTGTTGAGTTGTCTTCAATTTGTTCATGCATCATATAATGAATGTTTGGTTATTTTTAGTTGGTTTACTGGTTTATTTGATAAAGAGTAAATCATCCCCCACTTGGTTTTGAAACCCTTTGACATTTGTTGCAAGACTTTGGCATCTTGGAGATGTTGCTTAAGGCCTTGTAATGACTCGTTGTACTCTATATACAATGAGAATTGGTGGGTCGTTACAGCCCCTATAGGTTGGCATGTTCCTTTCTAGATTGTTCCCTTGTACAATTTCTCTACTATTATTCCTTGGAGATTTTTGAGTACACGGTCATGCCCATGAACTCTATCCCATCAGTTGTGCATAGAAAAATACATGCCAATGTACTCACATAGTACAAAATGATTTGATAGCACAGTTTTATGTGGCATGTTTGGGTCAAACATAGAGTGTGATGTTTATCATAACATGAAACCATAGTAACCACAACCATTTGAGACACGACATGTGTTCCTCTAGGATACATGAAATGTAGTTGAGGTTTTTACAGAATCCTATCCTCTTGACACTAATCCTAAATCCACAATTTCATCCAGAAATAGATCATATATGACTACTCTAATATGATAAAATCAATGGAAACATCATCAACCACTAATTTATATTCTATAATGGTTATAAATATGATGTCTTCTCTCCCATCAAATAATCCATCATACATTCACAACCACCTTAGATAAAAAATACATGAATCCATCACATGGACCTATGAATAAATACTGATCTAAATATAAATTTTATATCCTTCGTTAATTATTATAACCACCACGAATATGAGGTTTCGATTGTGCTTGAACTCTCCCCACCAATTCTAGACTACAACCATGTAGTTTAATGGATATGAACAAGATGAATAGAGGGGAGAAATGCACATAAAAGAAGGTCATTAGTTTCTTTGTAGGGTGTGATCTTGAAGAACATTAATAATTTCTTAACCCCAATGTCAAATAAATAAATATATAATATAAATTGGATTAGTAGTTAAATTTAAATTTAAAATCATGTCATGATCAGATAATCATGGATCTTATAATTATGATAATAAAAATAATTGCCATCACATAAAATAGGGAATAAACTGAAAATAAATATCCCTATATTAATATTTTATCAATCATTGGTGAGGAATACATATTCTATAGATAAATTAATACTATACATTTCTCCATCCATGTCATGATCCAACTAGATCCATTCATCATTTTTTTCAATTCCAATGAATAATGATCTTTATCCTCTAAAAACTTCATATGGTTATACAATTAACCCTAGATATTTTCAATAACATTTTATTTATATAGGAGAACTAGGTTAAGGGACATTTAAAAAACAACAAATAATTATTTATATATTTTATTAAACACCCTCCCCAATGTCAACCTCCCAAGTAACATTTTATGTCGACCATATTTTGGTCAATAATAGGTTAAACCCTGTATATTTTCATCAAATTTTGTCTCATATTTAGAATCTATGGTTCTAAATAATATAATAGTTATTTATATTAAAATTAAGAAATTATGTTGTGTAAAATATATTAATATTTTTATCATAATAATTCTGAAAACCCATGATTCCCCAAAACCACCTCAACTACAAGGAATCATCTAGATATATACCATAATTATTCAAAATAATAACCAAATAAAACGATAGTCATTGTATTCTCCCCATGTTCATCGATTTCTATCTTGAAAATAAAATGTTGCACAAAATGGTTGGGGTACTCAACCAAAGTATAGCTATCTCTCTCCCCAAGGAAATACTGCATTCTCCCATGCAAGTAAGGCAAGTGAAACAAGGGAATGGTCTATCAACATTGGGTTCCCTACAAAAAATCCCTGATCTCCATGGTGTAATCCATGAAGGTTGCTCTATCATCAATGTCCACCTCTCAATAGTCAATAAAATATTTATAATCATATTTTTTTCTCCTCATCTAAGACACATGTAAGAAATCAAACAATCTATCTAATTTTACAGAATTTTTTTTTCAAATGGAAAAATTACAACCCTCAAAATATTCTTCAAAATCTGATAAACCTCGTGGATAGCTTTAGTTCCTAGCCCAATATTGACAATACTCATCATTTGAAGACTATCTGGAAAACATTGTCATACGAATCGAACTCAAATCCCTATGACATCGATCTACATAAATATTTTTTTCTCCTATAGATTTTCCTGAGATACTCATGGATCATTTATACTCTCTCTATTGTCTCATATACAATCTCTATCCCATCAATACATTCCTCTCTGATATCGATCTATCATAAGGGTGGCCTATAAGGTTTCCCACACATGTTTCAAAATGATCCATGCTTAGAGAAGTGTGATAAATTCTATTATTAGGAAATTCTACGGATTGATAGTGATTCTCCCAACTCTAGATAAAGTACATAATACGGTTTCATAGCATTTCCTAAGACACATAGATAGTTTACTAGATCTACTTATCTATCTAGTAGTAAAACATAATTCCCATACTAACTATGTCCCAAAATCAAACTTCAAGCCTACCCACAATACTTATTTGAATATAGAATCATATATGGATAAAATCTTTGAGTATAACGCGTGAAAACTAATGATATCTTATATTTTCAAATGACGTGGAATTTGAACCAAACAATTCTCCATGATTGAATGGTTGTGTTCTGACATTATATATTGGTAGGAAATGACACACATAATATAATGTACTCTCACTTATTGTGTAATCTCCATCATGAATTCTATATATATTACATCCCATTTACCATCAAATATATAAACATGCTATGTCAAATCTTCATAGAATGTGACTCTGAGACATTACCTGCAATCATGTGAGACCCTGATAGACAATCTCAGGGACACTTTACCTCATCCTAACCCACCAAAAATAAAGCAAATGTTTCTTGTTAATAATTTAAAAATAAATATGTACATCCATGTGGATTGTATGAAACTCCCAAAACACCATCTCACACAATGTGACTAGAACAACGATATATTACCAATGAAAAATAATGTAATCCCCTCCAAAAAATCATTCTAGTTCATCTCATAAGATTATTTTTTATTTTCTGTATTCAAACTATATTTATCCAATATATTCCACTCCCAATTAATAAATAATGAGACGAGACTCCACTGTCGACTGAATAAAAACTCATCACAGATCCTCCCGTGGGGTTTGCTACAACAACACCAAGTACTCTGATGTATTCTCATCCAAATGATTTTGAAACTAATTATATTAGAAATATTTCACAAATTTTCCCTTATGAAGATATTATACTATCTTGATGTCATAATACTATAAAAAATATACCAAAACCACCGAATGATCTTAAGACCACACTAATGGAAGATGAAAATGAAAATTTTGTCGTCTAAGTAATCAACAAAATGCTCACCAATAAGGAATTTCCCCCACATTTTAATAGAGATTATAACCACTACAAAACATACATTAGGAGTAGCATAGTTATTATCATGTGTTCTCATATAATCAACTCATACACTATCACTATCTACCACTACACTAATAAAAAACAAGGCCAATTTCTAAAGGAATCTCAGAACACATTGTACACAACAACCAGCCCTGGTAGTATCAACATAGGATTAGTATTCCCACATAACCTCAAATCCGTAAAGGTTCTTCGACACAAAGAATTCATGGTGAATGGATTACCTTTCAATTTAAATGTGGGAAAATGACATACTATATTGGATATTTCATCCACAAACTTGTCACAGTACCCTACCAAGATAATAAAAATTCGCACATCTGATGTGATATTGGGTGGATCCAATAAAGAACAAAATTAATATTTATTTATTCCACAACCAAACCATTCTCAAGGGTCACATTCCCTCAGAAGTGAACCTCATAAGTCCAGAACTAGAACATCGTGAGTATATGATAATGGCGATACTCCTAGAGTAAGTCTATGATCATCCCCAAGCAATTTTTGTTATCCTCCTATGATGGGAAGTAAATGACGTCTTAATTGAATTAAAAAACCATTCCATTAATGGATGGAATATCAAATTCATATGATCCAAAACATGGTGGGGTATTATCCATGTTAAAGACATATGTGAGAACACATAATGCCTTTGAAGATATTAGAATTCAAGTTTTGGAATATCATCAAATAAAAATAATAAATGGTTGTAGTCAATCCTATGAATGATATTACAAATACTATTTATACATATCAATTGGTATAAGTGTTTATCCATCATTGACATGGTGTATATGTTCTTTATTATTACATTATTTAAGTGTTGAAAATTGACACAGATTCTCAATATTGTGTACATATTGGTCATGAATAAAATTGGAACTTCCTTAGGGGAAACATTTGTTTTGGAAAAACCATTCTCTCAATGTACACTAAATACACCCACATCTTCCATATCATCATAGAAAAAATATAATATTCTAAATAAGATATTAGTGTGGTTCGGGGTAGTAACTTGATGTAGAATCCATCCTCTAACCATAGAGGTAACCACTGAATAACCTCAGGGAATATGTACATATGATCCTTCACTAATAAAATAAGATAGTTACATAAAGTTACAACATACCAAGGGGATAAACTTATAATCTAATGGTTTATGGGTTGTATCTTATTTCTCATAAGGCCCACCCACTCATCCATGGGATCTCTATATACTATAGAGGAGATTCTTTTCCAATATATCCAAATTCATGTAAATTTTCTGAGATGATAATAAATCATGTCATGAACAATGAACCTCTAGTTAATACCTTAGATAATATCATATTATTTCTTCATAAATACCTAGATGTCTCATGAGAAACACACTACATTGATTTCAGGAACGAAATACAATAAAATATGAGATATAAAATAATCAATCCATGTGGGAACCTCAAGAAAAAGCTAATTAGAAAAATTCATGAAAGGGTGATCTAACTATAACATGAGGAACATATTAAGGAATAAAACCCATATATTTATATTAGTACTAGATAAAGACTATAAAAGAAATATTTTGTACATAGATTAATCTCGTGAGAAATCTAGTCATATCCTTATATACATTAAATCTAAAAATATCTAGGAAACCCATCTCCCTATTTATATTATTAGACACCTACCATTGGTGGTGAATTCATCTCGTTATGTCTCCCTATAATAGAACCTTCACCTATAGGATACCAAAATACCCCTATTCCAAAACCACCTATTGGGGGAATCATAGAACACACCCGCGAGATCCCATTTAATGGTTATACATGTTCCACTATGGTCTATCAAATATATTCCTTCACCCATGGAAGGTTTTTTAAATGATGCATCAGAAATATTAACTCACTCATAATAATAATATCAGAATACCCATTAAATATTATAGAATCTCCAATGTGATCTATGAGTTTTTGATCCATGTTTCTGAATCTTGGAAGGAGTATTCCTCATATATTGAGACCTAATGGTATAACGTCTGGAAGAAGCTGTAAATGTATTAACCACATGATTTCAACCATTGGCCTCATCAACCTAAAATCCAACTACTAGGAAACTCATGAAATTCAATCTCACTCCAACACTATATCATATGTATGAAGGCACATAGAGAATCCATTTTCACAGATGTATATATAGAGACCATTCTCAAATTTCAACACCCATAAGAATCAATCTCATACCATATCAAGGGAGTTATGTTTGATGTTGTTGAGCCTCACATCATACTAAACAAAAATAATATCACCTTGTTATAGATCAAGAATATCTTGTATATTTAAAAATCACAAACATGATAGTTAATATTCATCCCAAAATAGTTATGGGATGTCTGACCATGAGAGTGTCTTCTCATCTTGGGTCTACATCATCAGCCTCCACTTGTGACCTACTTACCCATGAAGAAGGATGGATAAAAGTATATCCATCTGATTGGTCAAGTGTAAAACAATCCTGAAGACTGAAATCACAAACTCAATCTAATCCTCTACTACCTATGGGTCTATCTCGTAGTGAAACCTCAGTGACCTCAATTACTAGAATTCATATACTTAACTATGATTGTGTTCTAACTTTTCCTTTATTTTTGGTAATATCCACTACTTGATATTTCATATAAATTCTCTATTCCTTTTTATAAGTATCACCTCATGATATGGCCCACTTATTGTGTTCTCAACACTCAATCAGTTATCATCACGATCCTTGGTGGGTAACATAGTTTTCTGTCTTCATGGAGGAACCTGAAAGGGATCAACAAGTTAAAAAGATAAGATTACTATATATATAAAAGGATATAACTAAATAATAATTTTCGAAGGACTCAATCCAATATTTATAATGTCACATTTTTTCTCCAGAATCCATTTCTCAGCATGTCAGGTCAACATGTATGTAATAAGTGTCTAGGTGAATGGGTACTTAGATCGCCACATAAATAATGGGTTCCCATGCCTAAAAGTTTCATGTGAGACACTCTGACACTATTTCCTTATATTTACAAAAAAATACTCACCATGGATTCAACTTTGATACAGAACTGAGGATGAAATTACAGGATACTACAATATCACATCTGAAGCCAACTAGGCATGTGTAGCTGGAAAAAAGATGACTGCAAAAATTATATGACTTCATTTAATAATATAGGATCTAGTTACAAGAATCTAGAAGAAATAAACTAAAATGGGATTCATTTGTTGCTATACTAATACACATTCAGACATCCTCCTCCATGAAAATGTTTTGATGATTATAAAATAATACAAATTCTAATGTAAAACCATGCATGAAATAAAACTTTGGGAATACATCAGGTTATGAAAATATAAAACAAGGAATAAAAAGTATAAGTATATTTCCAAATAGAAATTAGTTACCAACCACAAAATAAAAAAATTTCCAATGATTTCCCAATACCTGATCTCCTTATCTATCCTCCAAATGTAGTCAATTGACCAATGTACTATTAAGTTCTACCATATCCAGTTTCTCCAAGGTCACAATCGATCTGTTTTTCAACATCAAATGACAAAAATTCATGGGAAAATATAATTCAGGCTTGATTATATACATATCGATTATGATTCCCAGAAAACCATAAAATGAGAAATATAAAGAAACATTAGTATTCTCCTCGACCAATAATATTTTTGAAATTAAATCCATCATTTGTACTATTTATCAAAACCCTATGAGAGATTATGGGATTATAAATATCTACATTCCAAATAAGTAAAATCATTCTTCCTACCAATGCAAGGGAATAAATTCATTTTCTAGGATCATGTGCATCCTCACATGAATCTGTGTGGGGGACTACGCCTTTCCATTGTGCTCAGAATTAATGGAGGAAAAACTCAAGTGAAGGACATGATCCCCACTAGAAATTGGAATCAGGGGAGTACTATACAACATATAGAGAACATGAAACATGTTGTTGTATTGGGTATTACTGAATCTGCCAATGTAAAGTGTATTCGGGACCCATATCCTAGTGTGACAATGGAGACCCAACATCAGAATCTCTCCAATGATTGTTTCAAATCACTTCTATTAGAAAATACTATTTTAAGGATGATTTATACTCCAAACAGCTCACACCATATCTTGAATGATACAATGATATCTAACATTCCAAAATATATTCAAATAGACTCATGATATGCTATTGGTAGTCGAATATTTTCGTTTCAAATATCAATATATTGACATTATAAGTTCATGGATGAATTACACGTCATGTACATGGGGTAACAAGGAATGTGATATCACTTCATAGCCTTGTTGTTTTCCCTGGACATGTATTTGAATGATAGTTCATATAGTATTGTGTGTAAAGGTGGTACATTTCATTTATTTTTAACCCATGGCCTTCATGTGTCCTCTCATAAAATTCCTATATACACTTGTTATTCTATTGTACCCTGGTTGTGTCTTCATACATGATCATTCACATGTACTATGGTCGTCCCAATCTTCCTTTCCATTTTCATGCCTATGTACCCCTCGTATTGATAAAAAATTTATAAGAATCAAATAATATGTAATGTATTGGAAAAAATGATGTCATGTACATATCACTAATATAAAATCATTCCTCCATTGGTGTGGTATTATATTTAATGTGCTATTTTAGGCTACATGAAGTGTAGTTGGGTTATTCACTGAAAACCAAATTCATCACAATGGTAAAATGTATGTTGTTTCTACTTCCATTCGGTCTTATTATACCACTAAAATTAAATAAAATAGAAGGAAAAAACCAAAATTATTGATTCCTTGACACCCATATACTCCCCAGAAATGTGGAATCACATCTCAATGGGCCATTGAAAATGAATGCAATGAAAAGAGGGGATGAATTTTCATAAAAAAAGTTGCTAGGGGTCATTTTACAATCTTATCAAATATAATGATCCTAAAGTGGAAAAACAATTTTCAAAATAAAGATATAAAATTTATAAATGTGTTTAAACATTCAACATCCATTTGTAATCAAGTTATGATCAGGTAATCATAGATAAAAAAAGCATATAATAATATATTTTCACCTCAAATCAATTATGGAAGAACTAAAAATAATGATCCAATATTGAGAATGGATAGATCATTGGTGAAGAGATAATAATATATATAGATTTGAATATATATATTTTTTGTATCATGTTCCACCTATATATGTTTGTCGATATACATCCTTGGGTTTTCCAATGAAAAATATGAATGGTCCTCCTCATCTAAAATTTCCATGGGTTATGCAGCTAGCTGGTGATATTTTCAATAAAAATATGATTATAACGGATGGTTTGGTTTTGGTTCATTTAATAAAAATATATAGAATAATAATTTACTTTATTAAAGAAACTCACCAACAGTCACCTCTCTAGGAGAATCTAATACCGAACAAATTTAAGTCTCCCCTAAGGTAAAAACCACATTCGGAATGAATCATGCTCGCAAATTTCCCATACAAGGTCAAAAACAAATTTAAACCATTTTATTTTAAAATTATGAATGAACATGGATTAATATATGTTAATATTTAGAATATATTCATTCTGATATCCCAACTCACCCAAATCACTACACCAAATCCATTGAAAAATTTACATATATACATGTAAAAATTCAATGGAAAAATAAAAAACCAAAGTCGCTACATTTAAGGATTTTATTCAACCCAAATAAGAACTATATGTTTTTGGACGGAATTTATAGAATCTATTTGGGTAGGGATTGACTGAGATATAGCACCCAAACAGTTGTTAGAATGGAGGATAAGAGGTTCCCTTTTTCAAGTGATGGTAGGGGAACTGTTGGAATTTCCTAAATTATTAATTTAATATAAAATAATTTTCAAGTTCTAGAGGCACAAAATTGATATTATTAATGTATAGGATGATGAAGTGTCAAAATAATATAATAAATTTGGGCATGTTTAGGTATTTTTACACTTCTTCTATAGTTTTAACCCCTTGTTAACACTTCTGAGAATTAAAATAATGTTAATGTTTTTTATTATTTTGGGTCAATTAAATTAATATAAGAGGATATGTTAATCAAAATGGACCGTGGATGAATTTTTAAAAATTATATTTTTCTCATGTACAATGTTAGGAATTTTATAAATTTTAAATATTTTGCTAAAATATTATTTTCTTAAATTAAAGTTTTTGTAAATTTTAAAACTTTTCATTTAATTTGAAAAGATAGACAATAAGAAATAGATTCAATTAGAATATAAAAATTTTATGCATCCCTAATTTTTAATACTTATATAAAAAATATATGTAACAAAAATTCATTCAAATTTTTTTATTCTTAAATTTTTTTATATCAGTTATTTTTTTCTATTAATTTAATAAATACTATGTCGGTGTTGTGAAAGATATTAAGGTAATTATTTTATAACTAAAAATAAGAAAACATTACTATAATAAAAAAATAATTCATATTCGAAATAAATATTTATAAATACATATAATTTATTCAAATATTTATAACAAAATATTATAAATATTAAAATCAAGTGAGTTACCTTTTTAAATTATGATTATATAA
Organism: Viscum album; assembly: GCA_963277665.1. NCBI lineage: Eukaryota > Viridiplantae > Streptophyta > Magnoliopsida > Santalales > Viscaceae > Viscum > Viscum album. The sequence continues at coordinate 736,052,295 of OY728155.1, forward strand.
AATAACATAAATGATTTCATAAATGGAAAGGGTAATGAAACTATTGATTTTCTATAATTTTATTTTCATGGTCAATAGATAATTATAAACTAAAAAATTTACATGTTTTGGATACATTTTAATCCCTATCTATAATCTAAATCTCCTTAAACTCATTTTAACCATCACCATGATAAGGTGAAAATTTTAAATTCTAAATTAATTAAATGAACAGAAATGATAGAGTTATTCTATTTTTTGACATATTGAATCCAATTTTGGAATACATTTTTTTAGTTTATAATTAAAAAGGTTACATAAATTTCTTTTAAAATAATAACACAAAACACATGAAAACCATTTTTTAACGAAACTTTATGTTTTTAATTTAAAATCATTTCACCTTGATGTCATGGTATAAATTATATTTCATGTATTTTTTTGGATAAATAATACAATAGAGATTTTTTTCCAATCATTTTATAAATTTAAAAACATAATTTCATCCGTAAACCATGAAATTAAATATATTGTCCCCAAAATAGTTTTTAAATTTGAATAAAATATAACTTATCTGTTCAAGATGAAGACATGGGTTCTAAAATTAAATATAATGTTTTAAAAAAATTATTTAACTATATAAGAATATAATTGTTCAAAAAAATATCATTAGATAATGGAATCATTTAGGGTTATTTTATAGTCTTACCCTTTTGATTTAAACATGTTTATCCCATTTTAACTATAACCGATGTGATATATTTTAAGAAATATTCTATTACTATTGCCTAAAAAATAATGACAATTATTTACCAAATATTGAACTCCAAAATTTTTATATAGGATCAAATTTTCAACATTTATGAATTATAAGTGGTTTAAATCTATTTTAATATAAAATCATAAAATAAAATGAATTTTGTTAGAATACATGTTTTTTTAATTGCAAAAATAACATTATACCAAAATCTATTTAAATTTTGATTATAATTTAATTAATTATATTACATTTATATAAATAATTATTATGTAACATTATAATTAGATTGAAATAATAATAGGATCATAAATGAAATAAAAATATTGTTTCACAAAAATTTGTATTTTTAAATATTCACTGAAAAATTAATCATTTCAGCAAAATCCCAAAATATCACCCAAATATAATTTTGTTATAATAATTAAAACCTTATATCCTTACATTAAAAAATATCTAAAATTGAAATAAATAAATTATATTATTCGTTCTAAAAGTCAATAAAAATGATTTCTGAATGAAACTAATATTTGATTAATAATATTACATTGCAAAAAATTGAGTTCTTATATTATAATAATTAATAATTATATTTATATAGAGTAATGAATTTATCAATATTTTTAAAATATTGTTTATTCCTATTAATACCCATCAATCCAACAACAATTTTATAATAAACTTATTATAATGTTTTGTTGTTCGTAAATTATTTATGTTCTTTATATTATACACTATTGTTTTATTTTAAAATTAGAGGATATTAATGTCCAAATAACCTCATATTAATATTTAATCTATAATTTATTGTTCTTTAATATTCATTTTTCAATATCCTCTAATTTCTTATTCATATATCTAGTAGAGACAAAAAATGAATGATGTTATCAGGATATTTTAACAAAATAGGATATATATATGTTTTTAATTTCATTTTATGTGAATTTTATATAAATTTAATATTCCCCCTTTTAGAAACCATAATTTTCGATTTTTATTTGATAACTTTAAATGATGTTTTTTTATTATGATTTATAATATTGTCGGTATAAGTGATGTTTCCAATTATTTGGTGTATTAGACCCTTTTCAAAAATTAATCTTTAGAAATATGTATTTAATACTATGAAAGGATTTGTATATTGTAATGAAAATGGAATTGAATTATTTTGAACAACTCTGTATTTTGAGAGGAATTTAGAGTTGAGTGGTGAGAAGTTTAAATTACCTATCAGAAAATTAAAACCTATTGGACATACCCAATAATATTTAATGGAAATGATTGATGTTTGAATTTTGGTAATGTATTTTTCCTTTTAATGATGTCAAATTCAATTAATATTCTTAAAGATGGGGATATTCCCATGTGCGTGTTTAATGGCGTGAGTGAGACTTAGTGTTTTATTCAAAATTGATGATATGACAAGATATATTATATGATTCTCCATGGAAATTGTAACATCTATTTTAATGTCACGGTATGACCTGGGTGTCTATATGGGATATCTAAGAACCCATGTCCAATATATTAGAATCATCCTTCATCTAGTATCCCTAGGTGGGACATTGTTCTACCCAACCGATTTTCCTGACAATTAATCCATTGTTAAATGAAACTAGGTGTTTTTTACGAGTTTATTTAATTGGTGTTTTTTCCAACACATGGAATTTTCATTATTGATAACCATGTTCTTTATATTCTATACATTTTCTATTGAGAAAATTTTGATTCCATGTTGAAAAAATATGTTGGTTTTTTCATGGTATGGTTATTTTAAAAGTACAAAATAATATTTAACCATTTATTTTGTTCCATTAAAACAATTTTTTCTAATTTTTTCAATATTTTCTCATTATAAAATAAATTCCATTTTAATTTGGATAATTTATAAAAAAAATTTGTGAAAATGATTGTTTTTATTCATATATGATTGATAATTATATTATAGAATGAAATTTTGAAAACCTATTTTTATATCTTTATGTTCACACTTATATGAAATAGTTATTCTGTTAAAATTTTATAGTTTTTAGGGGGTAGATACTATCTTTGGTTTTAGCTCACACAAATATATATTCATATTTTTTTAGGATATTGGATGTAGCAATTATTCCTATTTTTATGGATCATGTTATGGTAGATGTGTGTGTGGTAATGGAAAACTTGGACATATATATTTTAGAGGATGATTGAATATTTTCCATTGATGTTATTAGTATTTTATTTATTTTCCAAATATGTGTTACTTTTTTTGTTTCTTTTATTTTAATATTGGTCATATTTTTACTCGTTATACTTTTAAATTTCCAATTTATATTATAATATTTAATTTTATTGGGTAAAACTATTCAATATTAATTTTGGAAGATGCTTGGGTTATTATTTTCAATTCCTTGGGGTCAGTATTTCCCTTTAAACCATTCCATGAATGGTGTGGCTATACTACTCATGGATGAACTAAGTTAGTTCCTAAAAAAATAGTTTCAATGCATATGTCTATGTCTTCTAATTTTGGTATGTCTGGTTGTTGGATGTAGGAATTTTGTAATTTATGAAATCAGTCAAGTAACGTGTTTTTAACACCACCCATATGAGATGATGATTTAGTTACCAAGGTTATTTGAGATGATTATGTATTTAATTCATGCTAAATTATATTATATTTTTAGACAACTATTTTTAATTTCTGTTTATCTGGTTGTTTTGAGGATTCATTAACTATGTTTAGTATACCGATGTTTGGAAGTTGATCATGGAGAGAATATAGAGGGCATTGATGTAAGATCATATCATTTCATTGAGGTATGGAAGCTTATAATTCCAGTTTAAATATTAATTTTTTTTGTATTGATTGTTCCAAATAAATTAGATGTTTTGTAGGAGTGTTTGGGTCTTGTTTAATACCATGAACTCTGAGATATAGAGAAAAAGGGGGTGGCGCATAGTTAGAACATGGTTAGGTCAATGAATAAACCTCAAATGATGTTGAACATAAAGGATGCCACATGATTAGTCTAAAACATGTGAGGGAAGGTTGGTTATGGGGGGAATGAGATAGATGGAGTTCATGAGACACAGATCGGTTTTCTAAATGTGAGATGTGGGACATGTGGGGTGTGCTGCCTCTACAATGGTGTGTTCATGGTTGGTGCACAGTTTGGAAAATTGTGTGGCCAAACCATGTATCCAATTATAAACTAGTGAATTTCCATTTTCACCAAATCAATTTTACCCACCCTCTTCCAATATTTTTCTCTCGATTGATAATCATCCTCATCTTCCCTATTTGATCTCTATTAAGCCTAATGTGTAGATTCCATGCTATTTACATGTTTGATGTCTCATCAATTCCGTGTTCATCTAGTTGGATCACTGTAACGCCCCAACCCTAGTCACCCAGAGTCGGTGCATTATTACATAACATTGAACTGATCACAAAAGATCAAGTCTCGAAAGACCAATTAGTTTAGTATCCTTGTAATTACTAGATACATTCATAAGGATTACATTACATAATAAAATGAAAAAGTAAAAAAAGACAATGTTTCCATAGACAACACTGATATCCCATAGACTATCCTTGTAGGTAAGTCATAATATACTTCTTCACATTCTAGAAAAAACAAAACATAGGAAGGGGTGAGCTCAGATGCTCAGTAAGGATAACAATATAATGGAAACATTCATAAATAAAAAAAATTTAAGGCAGTGTATAAAACTAAATAAATATCCTTTTAAACATGAAAATCAGCATAATATGGAAAAGATAATATCAAATTAATTCCATTTAAATACTCACATGGATATTCTACTAGTTGAATAATCACATGCATTATCAATAGCTACTTTCATAATGATGAAATGCACAATCTCCGAAATTCATAACCACATAGTCAATGCCTTGTTCCAAGAATACAAATAAGAATTTGTCAAGGCCTTTTTCTAAGACACTGGTTTGTCTCATTAAACATACCGATGTATAGAGGAGCTATAACATGCTCCACCCTTCACATACTAAGTCCAATGCATTCCTTATATGAAATGGTTTAAACATAATATAAAAATTCGTATAAAAACTAGCATATGAAATGTCAATACTTTATCCATAAACCATGAAAGTTGTAGAAATAGAAAATCCAGTGTGAAACATATCACAAAACCTTAAATACAATATAGATGTTTGGTATCATAATAAATCAACTTCACATAAACTTAAAATCTCTCAAAGGATGTTCACATAGATGAAATAAAAACATTTTTAGAGAAATATCTCTTTCAATTTTGAAATCATTTAAATGAAACATAATTATAATGAAAACATTTATTTTGAAAATATACTTATAAGCTTGTTAGGGATTCTTCAACAATGTTATAAGGGATGAAAATAGCCACACCCGCCGTATATTTTAAAAAGGGACATTCTTACCTTATTTTGTCGAAAAGGTTATAAAGGACCTTGTTTGGAAAAAGATGGAAAAATAACTTTAAAAACATATTATAAAAGTCAAACAATGGAATGAATTACTTTAAGCCATTGTCTATAAAATATTAAAAATGTTTTGAAATAAATTTTTAAGAAACATGGATGTGGATGATGAAGAGGTCCCAGTAGATACTTACATAAAAACAACCTCAGATAATAAAGAGATTGTGAAATTAATTCTTACCTTGTACTTTTCCTTTGTCGAGGGTAGGTTAAATTCATGTATAATGGTGATATAATTGTTATTAAATTATAAAAGAATCATATACATTAATATGATATCATATATGATCTTTTAACATTTCTTTGTTAATAATATCTTAGTATTATCGTCGTTTCGACTGTTAACTGATTCGTTTTTCTTTATATGATTTGTTACGTAAGTAATGCTTTTTATGGATGGGATTTTTCTTATTCATATTAGAAATTATATTAAGTCATTAAATATTATTTTTAATCAAATAATGAAAATTAGTCTTGAATAGATAATATGGGGAATGAATCTCATCGTGTTCATGGAGACAGTAATCCACATGTACACATGATCGATAATATAATTTTTTTGATATTAAAATAATATATAATTGGATGTTATATCATATATAAATAATAATTATCATGTTATATTTATTATTTAAATCAATTACACGTCATTATTATACCCATCCAAATAATAAGGTATTGAATAACAATTACACCATGACGTGGAGATAGTAAGCCGTACGTACGCATGTATGGTGACATGTCATTAAAAGATGGATAGAATAAATAATATGGTTGTACCATATTTATAATAACATCACAGTATATAGAATATTATGGAGTTATTATTTTAGAATGAAAACAACAAATAAAGAAGAAGTGGAAGAATAAAGGAACTTGAAAGAGGTGATGCAATATTTACCTATTCTTTGAGTTCTTCCTTTTGATTTGATCAAAAGGGCTCCATAGGTTGGTTTTCTGACTAACGGAAGGCCTATAAGATGAGGGGAGGACATTTGAGAGGGTATTTGGGAAGGTTTTGTCTCATCCAAATGGCTTTAATGGTGTGAATTAGAGAGATGGGGGAGTGCCCTTTTATAAGAACGATGAGAGACACCTTAGGAAAATCTAGAAATATTATTTTATAATAAAATAATTTTAGGTTTCAAATAGATCAAAAATGGATTATTTAAAGGATATGGTGGTTATGGGTTTAAAACCACTAAACCAATAGGTTTTATACTGTTTTTTGTCAATATATTAAGATTATCTTTTAGATTTAACTCTTAGTTAAATAGTTTGACATTTACCATGTCTCATTGTAATTTTATATAATATTGTTAATAAACATAATATATACTTCCAAGAGAACCACAGGTGGTTAACTAATGATACAACTGTCATAATATAAGTCATTTGGACGAACCTTATATTTTTAGGAAAAGAATATCAATTAATAATATAATATTTATTTTAAAAACTCTTTTTTGTCAATTTTGATGCTATTTGGTATTCGGATATTTCTAAATTCATAACAGCATTATTACTTCACAAAAAGATCATTTAAACAACCCTGACATGTCATATTAACTTAGAAAATTATTTGAATTCATAAAAAGTCTCAAATTACATTTATTTGGATATTTATAATATCAATTATTTTATTATTTCATTAATTTCATAGTTTACTACATCATCATTGTGTCGTAAATAAATTAAATTATTTAATGTCTAAAAAATTTAAATAAACAACCATTATGTAGGAAATATTTTTATATTTCTAATTAATATTTATAGTTGAATTTATCTTATGTGTAACCATATATTAAAAATGGTTTAGTTAATAAACACAGAATTTTACACTTTTAACTCTTCCTTTAATTAAAAAATAATAAATGTCCTAAAATAATCCTGGTGGAGAAAAAAGGATCATATATTATTCCTAAGGTTGTTTATGGTATAATTAAACTTATCCAATAGAATTAGGACATGTTTTAGGGTAATAATAATATCTTTTTTACCCATAATTTCCCCATTTACTTTTAACCGTGGTAAATAAAAGTTAAAATTTACTATTCACCAAAAATTATTTTTATCTTATTTAACAACATTTTTCTTACTGATATCAACTGTTTCTCTCATATTTTTGAATTTCCACAGACAGAAGCGTAAAAATTATGTTTTATGGGAATTTGAAAATTCTCCTAGGAGGTGGGTAAAAGACGGTGAAAAGTTCTATAAAATATTTATATTTCTAAAATTATTATAAACTAACTCCAGTGAATTACAGTGAACTTATATTGGTATTATGTATCTATTTTGACATAAAATAAATATAAATAAAATAAATAAAAATTTAAAAAAAATCGGTTTTAAACTATAACTTAGTGTTTTTCACTATTCATCAAAAATTGAATGTTTTCAGAAATTACCAAAAATTCACCCTAAGCTATTTCAATATTTTGAAATCCAAAAATGAAGTCCATTTTGATTGATAAAATTTATAAAATTTCAAAAATTGTGTATTACTATTCATAATGGCTACTTTGATTGGTTGTGGTGTGTTAGAACTCAAATTTGCTTACAACAAATGATATTGTTTTATTCAAATAGAATCATACTGTGGAAGCTTGGGGTGTTACATGCTCCTCTCCTTCAAATAATTTTCTTCTCAAAATTTATAGTATATTACTGCATAAAAATTCTCGGGTGGTTCTTCATTATAAGTTCCCTGGGTTCCCACGTTGCCTCTTCCATATTATGGTTTCTCCATTGAACTTTTACCTAACGAGATATCTAGTTTCTCAGAACATGTTCTCTTGTATCAAGAATCATGACAGGCTCCTCATAATAAGACAGATCGGGTTCCAGTTCTAATTCCTCATAGGCGAGTACATGCATTTGGTCAGGCATGTATTTTCTAAACAATGATACGTGGAACACATCGTGACTTTTGTGAGACTTGGCGGCATTGTCAAACGGTAAGCTACAACCCCAATTCGTTCTATAATTTCAAAAGTTCTGATGTACCTAGGACTCAATTTACCCTTCTTACCGAATCTTATATCACCCTTCTATGGAGATACCTTCAAGAAAACATGATCTCCTACCTGAAATCCCAAATCCGTCCTTCGGTTATCAGCATAGCTCTTCTGCCTACTTTGATCTGCCTTGATGTGGTTTTGGATTACCTTCACCTTTTCCATCATTTCCTCCACAAGTTCTGGGCCTACGAGTTTTCTTTCACCAACATCATCCCAACAGGTTGGTGTGTGAAATCACTTTCCATATAACACTTCATATGGTGCCATTTGAATACTTTATTGGAAGCTATTTTTATAGTAAAATTATACCATAGTTGAATATTGATCCCACATATCTTGAAAGTCAAGTGAGCATGATCTCAACATGTCTTATAAGGATTGAATAGTCCATTCTGATTTTCCATTAGTTTGGGGGTGGTAAGTAGTGCTCAAATGAAGTTCAATATCCAGGGCTTTCTGAAGACTTCTCCAGAATCTTCATGTAAAACGGGGATCACGATCAGAAACAATCGATAGTGGAACTCCATGAAGTCTTAAAACTTCATTAATATATAGTCTTTCCAAACGTTCGAATGGTAAATCTTCTCTTATAAAATGAAAATATGGTGACTTGGTAAGACTATCAACAATGACCCATATTTTATTGTTCTTTCTAGGAGTCTTTAGTAATCCCATGACAATGTCCATCGTAATATTATCCCATTTCCACTCAGGTATGGGAAGAGGTTGCATGACTCCTCCAGGCTGTTGTATTCTAGCTTTCACTTGTTGAAAACCCATATATCTTGACACAAAATCAGAAATCTCCATCTTAATGATGTGCCACCAAAAATGTTCTTTCAAATCCATATACATCTTAGTGCTACTAGGGTGTATAGAGAAATTGGAACTATGAGCATCATCCAGCAATTCCCTTTTTAGATCAGGTATATCGGGAACACAATGTCTCTTCCCAAATTTCAAAATTCCATCTTCATACACAAAGTCACTAAATCTCCCATCATTCATATCTTTAATCATATTTTGATACTCGTCATCATTAGTTTGAGAACTATTTCTCCTTTCTAGTAAATATGGTTTTGAAACCATTTGAAAAATTATTGATGTTTCACCTTCCATGGTGATTCCCGTGTTCATAATTACTAGATCAATGTATATAGGATCCTTTTCAAGTCTCATCTTGTTCAAAAATCCTTGATCCTTCCTACTCAAAGCATCTTCCACCTTATTTTACTTCCCTGGGTGGTAGTTTATAGTGAAATCATAATCCTTGAGTGGTTCAAGCTATCTCCTTTACTTCTTGTCAAGTTCTTTCTGTGAGAAAATAGACTTCATACTCTTGTGATCGGTATATATGTCAAATTTTTCACCATAGAGATTGTGTATCCAAATATTAAAAGAAAATATTACAGCTGCTATCTCAAGATCATGAGTATGATAGTTTTTTTCATGAATTTTTAGTTGTCATGATGCACAGGAAATAACACTATCACTCTGCATAAGGACAAAACCATGTTCTTTTATTGAAGCATAACTATAAATAAATAACCTATCATTCCCCGATGGTAGATTCAATATAGGATCATTGAATAATATTCTCTTCAGTTCTTAAAAACATTATTCACACTCCTTTCTCCAAACAAATTTTACCCCGTTTCGTGTGAGCTTTGTTAACAGGTTATCCAACCAGGGAAAATTCTGGACGAAATGTTAATAATAACCTACTAAACCAACAAAACTGTGTACCTAGGTTTTACTGGTTGGTGGTGGCCATTTTTGATTTCCATTGTATTAGAAGGATCCACTAGGATTCCATCCTTATAGACAATATGTCCAAGAAAATAAATCTCCTAATGCTAGATTCACACTTGCTAAACATCCCATATAATTCGTGTCTTCTAAGAGTCATAAGGATAATGAGAAAGTGATTTTTATGATATTCATAGAGTTTGGAGTATACCAAGATATCATAAATAAATACCACTACAAATTCATCAATATATTCCTTGAATACTCTATTCATTAGATCCATGAAGACAGAGGGTTCATTAATCAATCAAAAAAGCATTACTGTAAACTCGTAAGGCTCGTACCTAGTTTGAAATGATGTTTTCATAATTTCTTCCTTCTTCATACACAATTGATGATATATAGATCTAAGGTCATTCTTTGAAAAGTATCAAGCTCCATGAATTTGGTCAAATAAATCATCAATGCGAGGTAGGGGATACTTGTTCTTTATTTTTATAGCATTGATCTCCCTATAGTCAATGCATAACCAAATAGATCCATCATTCTTCTTAAAAAAAGGATAGGGGCTCCCAATGGAGAAACACTAGGTTGAATAAATCCCTTATTACTGAATTCCTCTAGTTGTTTCTTTAGTTAGAATCATTCCATAGTGTCCATTCTGTAAGGGGTCTCCAATATGTCCATTGAACTAGGAATTAAAATTAATCGAAACTCAATTTCTCGTTCTAGAGGATGTCCAGGTAAATAATCTGGAAACATAGAAACATATTCTTTGAAAATAGGTACATCATCTATTTGAACATTCCCTTCCTCCCACATGGTTTTTTCATTCTATTCCAACCCAATAATTGAATTTATTTGAGCTACTGGGGGTGGATCTAGATAATAATTAGGTGGCGATGTATCTTTTTTAAAGATAATGTACTCCTTATCGTCATCAAAAATTGTAACCTCTTCATCTTACAATAAAATTTCACATCATGGTCCGAATGCCAATACATTACAAGGATTATATCAAATTCAATCATGGTTTTGATGATGAGATCAGAAGATAAAGAAAATTTATATGCTATAATGGGGACGGATTCACAAATCATTGTTGCAATGATACTTCCTTTAAGTGTTTTGACTAACAACTCCCTTGTTAAATAAAATTGGAAATATCTAATTTTCATAGCAAACAGGGATGATATGAAATAATTCAGTGATCTTGAATCAAATAAATCATTTTCTAAACTTGAGGAAACCATTAAATTACCTACCACTACGTCTTTTGGAGATTCAACCTTATCAGTAGTGATAACATAAGCTTGGCCTTGATAACTTGGTATTTTTTAAGGTAAGTTCCCCTGATTCTTAGGAAATCCATTCACATAATTTCCCCTTTCTCTACAATTGTATCATTCAACATTGACACCCTCTTTCTTCCCCATGTAATCATGATCTTGGTGTCCTTTTCCACCAAACATGTAACATACTCTCATTCCCATCAGGCAAGTACCTGGGTGTTTCTTCCCACATTTACTATAGGATGGATATTCAACTTTTCCATTCTTCCCCATCTTTCCATTTTCAGAGTGTTCAGCAGATCTCTTCTTCCATTGGTTTGCTTTAATTTCATAAGACATCGAGATTTCATTTTCTATATTGATATCACATGAGACAATATCTTGGTATGATGAGAATGATTGTGAGACTAATGATCGATGGAGAAATGGTTTTAACCAATAAAATAAATGGTAAATCTTACTTCTTGGGTTACGTATATAATATGTAGCATGCCTCGCTAACCTTACAATGTTAGCTTTATACTTTGTGACATTCTCATCCTCCTTTTTCCTCAGACTCAAACATTGTCTTTCCATATCCGCTTGATGGTCATGAAGAAAGTATTTTTATAATAAAATTTCTTTAAACTCCCTCAATTACATATTTGATACTTCATCATCTTCTTCTGTGTTTTGAGTCAATGACCACCATTCATCAGCATCTCATGTGAGGTGGTAAACTACCATTACAACATTTTCACTTTCACTACTCCCCAAGGCGTGGAATATTTTCTCTAAGGAATTTATCCATTACATGGATACAAGTATATTTTTACCCCCATTTAATGTTTGTGGTTGTTGCCTCCTGAAGCGATCTAACATTGATCCTCCATTTTGCAGATCGGGGTGCTCCATAAGGGTAATATTATTATTCATAACTTGAGTGAGTTGTCCCACTATGGTGATTAGCTGATTAGCACCAGTTGCATCACCAGCCCCACTATAATTATCTTAAGTAGGAGGGAAATACCTACATGGAGTGCGTGAATTAATACTGTTTCCATTTTTTCCACTATGCGCCATTTTTAAACAATAGCATAAATTAGATTAGTTTATGAATCTCAATACATAAATCCAAACTTGTAAAACACTTAACATAAATTGAACAGTTTATGGATATAATCCATAATCATAAAAAAAATTCATTGAGGAAGTGTATACTGATAAAACTATCATAATGGTTTGTAAACAAAATGATAATTACCCTAAGTATATCCCCTTGGTGTTTCATAACCAGGAGTGCAGAAAGCCACATTGTCGTGCACCAGTTCCCATTCGAGTCTAGCTCAAAATGGTGTTTTCGGGTTTTACCCCTAGGTAAATCTATGCCAGTGCCGCCTCTACCTGCTCATATCTATAAAGGTATGTATTTCATGGAAAACTCAGAAAATATCAATAATACTAAAATTCTAGGAAATTGTTCTATACTAATCCTCAAATTCTATCTTAGGATAATGTTATCTAATCAGAGTTTTTCAAAATCTAGATTCCATGGTTTTTACTAAAATTTCCTATGATACCAATTATAATGCCCCAACCCCAGTTACCCAGATTCAGTACAATATTACATTACATTGGCATGATAAAAAAAGATCATGTCTTGAAAGACAGAATAGTTTAGTATCCTTTAAATTACTAGATACATTCATAAGGTATACATTACATCATAAAATGGAAAACTACATAAACATTGTTTCCATAGACAACACTGATATTCCATATACTATCCCTATAGGTCATTCATAATATACTTCTTCACATCCTGGGAGAAATAAAGCATAGAAATATGTGAGCTCAAATTCCCAGTAAGGATGACAATTGAGCGGAAACATTCATAAATAAGAATAAACATTTAAGCCAATGTATAAATCTTAAAAAAAGAATTTTAAACATGAACATCAGCATAATATGGGAAAGATAAAATCAAAATAATTCTATTTACTTACTCACATTGATATTCTACTAGTCGAATAATCTCCTATAATATCAATAGCCACTTTCATAATGATGGAATGCTTAACACCAGACTTTCATAACCACATAGTCAAGGCCTTGTTCCAAGACTACAAATAATATTTTTTCATAGAATTGTGTCAAGAAACTAGTTTCTCCCATTAGACCTACCAATGCATCGAGGAGCTATTGCGGGCTCCACCCTTCACATACTATGTCCAATTCATTCCTCATATGAAAAGGTTTAAACATAACATAAACATTCATATTAAAACAAGCATATAAATTTTCAATAATTTATCTATAAACCATGAATGGTGTAAAAATAACACACCACAGTCAAATATTTCACAAAACCTTCAATACAATATGGAAGTTTTGTATCATACTAAATCAACTTCACATAAGTTGAAAATCCATCAAATGGTGTTGACATAGATGAAATAAAAATTTTTTTTAGAAGATTCACACAATTATAAAGAAAACATTTATTTTTAAAATATTCTTATACGATTGTAAGGTAATATTTGATGATGCAATAACGGTAGAAAATAGCCTCACCCTCTGTATAAGATAAAAAGGGACATTCTTACCATAATTTGACGAAATGGTTATAAAAACCATGTTTGGAATATGACGGAATGATTCCTTTAAAAAAATCTTATAAAACTCAAAAAATGGTATAAATGAATATAACCCATAGTCTATAGAATTTTATGAATGTTTTTAAATACATTTTTAAGAAACATGGAGGTGGATGATAAAGAGGTCCCAGTATATACTTAGGTAAAAACAACCTCGGATAATAAAGAGATTGTGAAATTAACCATTACCTTATACTTTTCCTTGGCCGATGGTAGATTAACCTCCTATATAATGGTGAAATAATTGTTATGAAATCATACAAGAATCATATACACTAATATGATATCATATATTATCTTTTAACATTGCTTTGTTAATAATATATTAGTATTATCGTCCTTTCAGGTGTTAACTTATTCGTATTCCTTTATATGATTTGTTACATAAGTAACATTTTTTATGGATGGGATGTATATTATTCATATTTGGAATCATATTAATTCTGTAATCATTATTTTTAATCATCTAATAAAAATTAGTCTTGAATGGATATGATGGGGAATGAATCTCATCGCGTTCATGGAGATGGTAATCCGTACAAATGCACGAGAGAAAATATCATTCTATTGATATTAAAATAATAAATAATTGAATGGTATATCATATATACCAAATAATTATCATGTTATATTTATTATTTACATCAATTACACATCATTATTACACCCATCCAAATAAAAAAAATTTAATAACAATTACACCACGACGTGGAGACGGTAAGTCGTACGTATGCACGCATGGTGACATGTCATTAAAAAGATGGATAGAATAATAAATATGGTTGTACCATATTTATAATGACATCACAGTATATATAAGATTCTGGAGTTATTATTTTAGTATGGTAACAACAAATGAAAGAGGATGTGGAATAAGAAAGGAATTTGAAAGAGGTGATGAAATATTTACCTCTTTTTCGAGTTCTTCCTTTTGATTTGATCAAAAGGGCTCCTTAGGTTGGATTTATAACTAAATAAAGGACTCTAGGATTAAGGGAGGATAGTTTTATGGTATTTGGGCAGGGTTTGTTGGATCCAAATGGATTTGATGGTGTAAAATAGAGAGAAGGGGAGTCCCCTTTTATAAGAGGGGTGAGGGACACCATAAAAAACAAGAGATAAAATAATTTTCGGTTTCTAATGGCTTCAAAATTGATTATTTTAAGAGTAAGGTGGGGATGGGTAGAAAACCACTAAACCAAAAGGTTTTAGACAGTTTTGGCTCAATATATTAACTTTACCTTTTAGATTTAACTCTTAGTTAAATTGTTTGACATTTACCATGTCTCTTTGTATTTTGATATTATATGGTTAATAAACTTACTATATACTTCTGAGAGAACCCCCAGTGGTTCATTAATGATACAGATATCATTATATAAGTCCTTTTTCAGATCTTTATATTTTTATGAATATAATATCAATTAATAATATAATATTTTTTTTTAAAACTAATTTATGTCAATTTTGACACTATTTGGTATTTTGTTATTTCTAAATTCATAACAGCATTAATACTTCGAAAAAAATCATCTAACCAACCGTAACATTTCCTATTAACCTATAAAATTATAGTGATTGATAAAAAGTCTCAAATTACATTTATTTGGATATTTATAATATCAATTATTTTAATATTTCATTAATTAGGTAATTACTTCATCATCATTGTGCCATAAATAAATTAAATTATTTAATGTATAAAAACTATAAATAAAATAAAATTATATAGGAAATATTTTTATATTTCTAATGAATATTTATAGTCGAATTTATCATATGTGTAACACAATATTAAAAATGGTTCAGTTTTTAAACATTGAATTTTACACTTTTAACTCTTCTTTGAATTAAATAATAATAAATGTCCTAATCTAATCCAAGTGGACCAAATTGGTTCATATTTTATTCATATGGTTGTTTTTGGTCTAATTACAATTTTCCAATAGAATTAGGACATGTGTTATGGTAATAATAATATCATTTTTACCCTTAATTACCCTATTTATTTTGAACCATGGTAAATAAAAGTAAAAAGTTACTATTCACCAAAAAAATCATCTTATTAAACCAATTATTTCTTTCTGATATCAAACTCATCTATTGGATTTAGAAATTACAGTCATAGAATTGGTAAAATTATGTTTTATGTGAATTTTCAAATTCTCTTAGGAGTTGGATAAAAGATGGTGAAAAGTTAAATAAAATTTTTGTATATCTAGTGTTTTTCACTATTTATCAAAAATTAAATGTTTTAAGAAAAATACCAAAAATTCACCCTAAGAAAATTTAGATACTCAGAATCATAAAATGAAGTCCATTATAAAAGATAAAATTTATAAAATTTCAAGATGTGGGTATTAATATTCAAAACGGCTAGTTTGATTGGTTGTGGTGTGTTAGAACTTGATGTTTCTTACCACACACGCTATTGTATTTTTCAAATAGAAGCGTATCGTGGAATCTTGGGGTGTTACAATCACCATTGGTATGCTATCCATTCCATTTTCCAATTTTAACATTCTTTTTTATGTTCAAATGATTTATTTTAGTGTGATATCATATTCAATATTTTTTGGGTTATCATATATTCCTCTAATTTATTCTAATCAGGACCAAACAATATGTTGATACTAGAGGACTGTTTTACCGCAAGATTAAGGTAGGGGGTCAAGAAATTTTCTTTAATATTATGTTTTCTATTTAACTATAATATTTATGTTATGTGAAGTACATTTTAGTCAATGATTATTGATTAAATGAAAATCCATAAATTATTTTTTTTCATTTATGTTGAGTCACCCATATAGTGCCTAATAATGGTGTGAGGTTCTCAACCTCAACCAAAACCACCCTTGTGGTGAGATAATATATCTATGCTATATTAAATGTACCAATATGGTAGTGTGATCTCTCCAAAAATGTAGTGGGATCATTCTTAAATTAGATTATTTTATTAGAGAGGTCCAAACATCTTTTTCCATTACATTAAATTATATTAATGTAATTAAATAATAATATAGAATTTGATGGCAATTTCCTAAGCTTTTTCCTATTATTATTGGTATTTATTATTGGGAATTGAAATTAATATAGCATAGGTATTTTATTATATTAAATTCATGATGTCAGATATTAGATTTTTAAACTGGATTCTTATTAATGTATGGTACCTATGGAATTACGTTATGGAACTGACTAGGTGATCGATGTATGTCACCTTTGACCCATAGGTTTGATAATTTGTTGTATGGAACCAATTTCGGAATCACGGAAAGGATACTATGAATCCTATAGTAGGATAATTTCGGTATGGTATAGTTGTGGATGATTTAGTTATTTCACCTATGATTACCTTGTAAATATATACCTCAAGATACTAGTCACCCAAGTGATGTACCTTGGGACCTGACCCATGTAGGTCTGTTACTCTATTCACATATTTTGTAAGACGATCTGGATATTTATATTTTTTGAAACCACACTCAAACACAGATATATATATATATACATATATATTGATACTAATCTATTATATCTTTATCATATTATATATTTTGTTACAGGACATTTCATAGTGTTATTAATAGACATATTGGCATATTATATCTACCCCAAGATATGGTTAATATGCATAAGCAGGATTTTTTGTAGAAATAGTAGGTGGTGGTCAACTGAGTTTATCTCACACCCTGTTCTAGCCACTAATTAGTACCCAAATAAAATTTATTGGTACAAATAGATATAGTTCCATGTGACTAGTTTCTGATATTTGAATTTATATATCAGGGGAGTAGGGTAGCACAAAACTGATCTATGGCTTGTTATTCTATATAGATATTGTACTTTTTTTAGTTTTTTTGATACACATGTAATGTCATTGATTCATTATTCATTTCTATATTTTCCTTTTTGTTTAGATACCATACATTACATCATTTTGTATATGATACCAAATAATTCTATGAATGGATTTTTTATTATCCTCCTCTAGATTATTTACTTTTATTTTTACACTTGTTATTTATTATCCTTCAATTATTGCCTACTAACTACCACATTTTTTTACTCTAATTATGAGGGTATGGACTCAACATCGTACCTCATCACTCCATCACTACTAGTTAATAGCCACTTCTATATAGGGTGGCCGGATTGAGGCCTTCTGACCAACCGTGTTTGGTTATTTATGAGTGAATTTGGTATGGGATGTTTCAAATTGGTATCAGAGGATTCATTAATTTTCCATACACTGTTGGGTTGATATAAAATACATAATTCCATGTTATAATTTTTAATAAACTTTTTTAGGGAGTAGTGAACAGATGTACAGGGAAACAAAAAATTGCATTGGATGGGACATTATGTTCTAGTTTATGTCTATTATAATTGTATTGATTCCACTATTAGGTCATTCACATGATCTGTGATATTGTTATTTTAATTATTATTGGATTTTAATTTCATATTTACCTGGTATAGAAAGAAATAATTGATCATGTGTCATTTTTTCATCTAATAGGATTAATATTCCAGGAATTATGTCATTTCATGTAGGTTGAATTTCTTGAATGCATGATACTTGTTGTATGAACCTTTATAGATATATTTTTTATCCAAATAACGTTTAAACATTGGAAAGGGATTTAATAATTGTATATTAATGTTTTTTTACCAACATAAATAGTTTTTCCTGTATAAGATAAAGATGGTTCATTAACTAACAAACTATCACTTGTTTGACTTGTGTAAATGAATTTATATAAAATGATATCATTGTTTTTTAGATTAAATTAATTCCATTTGTAAAATAAATAGTGCACCTACCTATATAGATTGGGAATGAAAATTTATTATCTAATTCATCTTATTATACCTAAAACATTCTACTATAAATCGTAATAGTCCAGGTGTACAAAATGAATTGCTAATTTTTATTTATAAAGTATTTAATTGAATAAGTTAGGAATTGTACATCAGATGATTGTTTTATTTTATAAATCCCATAGTTTATAAATAAAATATCTAAATATAGATTCAGTTAAATGGGGATTCCAATTTAATCATAATGGTTTTTTTCTTCTATAACTTGAAATATGTTTCTATATATCAGGTCCCTAAAAGTGAAACTTAGAGATCCCCCCTAATCTAACCTTAGTAATGGATAGTAGTAAGTTTATATCAAATTCCTTATGATCATTCATAACATAGAGTCCATGATTTATATGTGGTTATAGGGTTTTTTAATCTTATTAAAGACTTATTATACATATCTTATTCTTTTATCTATGATGTTAACATTGTTAAGTCCAATATGAGTTATGTTATTGGAATATTCTTAGAAACTCCATCATAAAGTCCTCATGTCATGAACCAAGAGGGGGTTGATGAACATGATTAAGAGGTGGTGGAACCTAAGCTATCATTTTCAGCTCATGTAGTGTGACCTATGGAAGATACTATTACTACCGATACGGGTGAGGATGCATCATTTGAAGTGGAATTAATATAACATAAGAATAATATATTGGGTACTTCCTGAATTGAATCTTTGACGGAGAAGTTTATGTAATAATTCTAGCAGAACTATCCACCCTTGTTTGTGGGGAATGAGAGTCTAAAGGAAGTTCATTCATGGATAGAGGATACAAATACAATCATTGAGCACCATGAGACACCTCCGGAATGGAGAAAGATAGTCTCTATAAATATTACCTGATATTCTTCCCAGCAATGGTGGGATGTTATCTCCTCGGATAATCATCACCATTCCATTTTCAGTGTGGATATTTGGATAATACTCTGTGAATAATTATTTCATAAGACAATATGATATGACCAAACACTATAGTTTATGAACCTTTAGTATGGCTATATTTTGGTTAAGGATTACTTAGATAATTTTATAAAGGCCTTGTGCCTTGTGCCTATCTATACTAATGGTGATCCAATGAAAGAGATATGTTTTCAAAATGTTCTTAGTAGACCTATTTGATCGTATTTTAATGTTTTCTACTTTCCTACCTTGACTAAAATAGTAAACCACAAGCATATTCATAAATAACGTCTGAGGGATTATGGTGGTACATGTCAAAATGGACTTGCTTCTTGACCCAGTTGTTCATTATCTGGTTGGAATAAGTGTCACATGAAGACCTATTTTAAAGAATTTACCAGTTATAGTGCATTTACTAGTGTTTTTCTAGTCTTACATAAATGTATGAAGTAGGGAAATTTAAACCATGATGTGAGAGGTCCCAAGATAAATTTTGATCCTGGGGTAGTATGGGCCATTTATAATAGTTTTGTAGAATCATTCTCCTAGTGCCCAGAGAGAGGGGATCAAAAAAATCTCTTGATCCTACATCAGTATCATATACTCTATTTCCTATAGGAATCTAGAGTACTATTGGTGGGATAGTATAACAAGGTTGACATGGATAAAAAATCCTGATATCAGTTACATAGCCACAATAGGGCCTGCTCAAGCGAGTAATGCTGTATCTTGGGGGTTCAAGAATTTTTCAAGTTTATAAAATGCTTCATGTTGTGGTGTATTATATTTTCTATCCTTCAATAGTTTAAGGTATGATTTTGGAAAATTCTAACTTCTTATCAACTTTGTTTTACACAGGGAAATAAAATTCTGTTATCTCTATGGATGTCGTAGAAAGATACACACTTGAAACATAGTAATTATGTTTGGGGGTATGAACCTTGACACTCCTTTTGAAATATGTTCATAAATTATATTCCAATATAAGAAGTTCCTTATACAGAAAGTAGTTTCCTTGGAACTTCTTTATCAATGTGTTGATGGTCGGTGTTGTCTTCCTTTTGATTTATTGGCTAATTTGGTACCAATCCTTTTTAGATTTTTATTTTAGGATGTTGTATTTAAAATCACAAGAGTGTGTTAATTTTATTGAAATTGATGACTGTAATTTATATGTAGGTAGATTTGGACCAGAGTATCATGGGTTTCATTGCATGGTAGCATAGATTTCTAACATTTTAATGGATGAACTAGGGAATAAGTTAAGATGAATTCCCAATATTAGTATATTATTTGGGGGATATATTTTTTTGATGAATTTCCCTATTTACCTCCTGAGAGATATGAGAATTTTACTATTGATTTTTTTAGGAGGAACAACTGTGTCCATTACTCCATATAGAATGGACACTACTGATTTTTAGAGCTAAAAATACAAATAGAGGATTTATAAGCTAAGGGTTTAATATGACCCATACAATCTCTAAAGGGTTCACTGATCCTTTTATCCATAATAGTGGATAGAACCCCCATGATTTATATTGATTAACAGAAGTTTTATCATCTTACTATGAACAATTGGTGTCCTTTTTCACATATAGATGACATTTTTGATCAACTCTGAGGACTTTGTGTTTCCACATAGAGCTATTTGAGGTTATAATGTCCCTATGTATATTTTCAACCTTCACGCATACCTCATACAATGTTTGATATCAGTAATGGTCTTTATGTGTATTCAGTTTTGTCGTTCACTCTCATGAACACACTGACAATTTTCATAGCTTTGATGAATTGTGGTTTCAAACAGTATTTGTATTTATTGGTTTTTGTCTTTATGGAGACATATTGTTATATATACTACTTGAAACTTACATTATAAACAACTTTATATAATTATTATTAATCTAATAGAACACTAGTTCTATGCTAAGTTCACTAAATTCCACTTTTCAAACACTAAGTTCACCTTTTGAGGAACATTATATCTAAGGAAGGAGTATTAGTTAACCTAAAAAGGAGATAACTCTTATTACCTAGTTGAATCCTAAAAATGTTCTTGACTTATATAGTATCATTGGGATGTAAGGTCATTACAAGGCCTTTATTTAGAAATTTCAATGCATGGAACCACGTATTTGAAGCATGATTAATAAGCGTGTGATGTTTATATGGTTTGAATTCTAAGAGACATACATTTAGGTGCTGAAATTGAGAGTGAATTATAAAGTATTCCTAATTAAGCTAGATTCACTCATGATCTGTACTATTTATTGAGTTGCATATGGTATCAGGCTAAGAGAAGTTATGATGTTGATGATGGAGTCATTGTATATGAGTCAAATTAGTTGATACCAAAAGAGAGGAACTACCTAAAGAATGTTCTTGATCTATCCATCTTCATTCACAACTTGTACTATTAGAGACAATATATACAAGTTGTTCATTTTTGAAATTATATGGACTACACAATCCTCAGTAAAATTTTCACATAGTTTTAACAAAATCTATGGAAATAATGGTTGGATTATTATTATTAATAAATCTATTTTTATTTTTCTTATATGGGTGGTTAATTAAATGTGGTAATAGATTATTTGAGAAGAAATACATTGAAATGAAAAGGATCAGAGTCGAGCGATGTGTGGCAGTATATTGAGTTTTCTTTTGCGATTCACATGGATGTTCAAGATTGCCATTGATAGGTTGTATGTACATCGTTAGCAATGATTTTTTCAGTTCTTTAGATACAAAATATGATATATTAATCATTTTTCTAGGAGTTACTCATACAAGATAGTGTTTCTAGTGAGGATCTACCAATGTGCTGGATCAGAGACAAGGATGTTGTCATTTTCATTCGAGGATGTGTATAGGTTCCTAAAAATATCTAGGAGATGTTTAATCAAAAATATCATGCTTCTTATAATGTAGTAAATCTTAGTATTATAGTATGTTTCATTACTTATGTCTATAGTATTGGTGTCTTGTAATGAAAAAATATATAGCTTTTTTTTGTTACTCGGTGTTACACCTATCAAAACAAAAAGGGTGAACTGAGGTGAGAAGTCTATATTTTTCAACCACATCCCATTTCTGGGAGGAAATGATATAATTTCATGATATAATTTTATGGTTGGATTATTAAAATTAACTCTATGAAATTATGTGGTATGGATGACATTCAACATGATCAGGAAGCTTTCTCACTTATACATTCTATAGATACATCTTCATTGGATGGATTAGGAAAATAATATGTCAATGTGATTGTAATACCTCATGGGGTACTTCTTAAAATCATTTATAAATTGGTCATGCATTTCAAATTGATGTTATGGTTTAGGTTACTGAAGTCCTTGGGTATGCAGGATATTTTGATCACAACATTTCTACCTAACACAGACTGTTAGTCAGGACAAATGATATAGGTGTTAGAGGAAATCATCAGAGCATTCATATTTAATTTTAGAGGTTATTGGTAGAATCAATTACCTATCATATATTTATCATAAAATAACATCTTTCAATAGATTATACAAATGGATCCCTATGAGAAATTTTATGAGAGTAAATTTGGTTGACCATTGTTGTGGATATAGGCTAGTTAGGTACCACTACATAAAAATCTTCACAGTCAGAAGTCATATGAGTCGCCTCAATTGATTATGAATAAAATTTATATATCTCCATCTATATTTATGTCATACACTAATAGTCCTTATATACAACTAGATTCTGAGGTATGAAATCGGGTTTCTGATTATATCATCTATATTAGTGTTAAATGGTTTTGATTGAATGGGAAGCTTCTACAACGGTTTGCTGGAATCTTTGAGGATTTGGAAAGATTAAGCATTATATATTATTGGTTATAGTAACCTCCAGGTTATCAGGCTTTGTGTGACCTATTCCATGTCTCATAAATTCAATAATACTGGTCCGACCAATCTCATTCTATATCCAGATAAGGTGGAGTTGGTGGTAGATGTCTTTTCGTTATGGAGCATCCCATCCATATTATGGACCTAATATTGAAGGCTCTATAATGAAAGTAAATTATTTTATCATTTTTTATTTGTCAGAATGGACATATACAGGATGTGACATAGGTGAGAGATGTTGATGTACGTGCTCAGTGGTTGGAGTTATTCTCAGATGATGGTTTACAAACCTTGGAGGGGGAACTCATGGGTGAGTTTCATGAGGGGGGGGGGCTATAATGTCATATTATTTCTCCTAGGCCTAGAAAGATTTAATATTACATTAAATAATCTATAATATCATTATAAAATTCACTAATAACTTAGAGGTAAAATCAGGAGTGTATGTATCTTTTTTGGATCCCAAATATCTTAGTTATGGATATAATTGGAGAGGCAAACACTTTTCACACTGTTTTGGATAACAGTGACACACAAATTGGGTTTCCCTATTATAGGTGGTATACAATTTATCTAGGAAAAGTGATTTAGGCTTGTATTTGGTGTGTTTGATACATAGGGTTCTCCTGATAGTTCACATTTTCTCTATCCTCGCATTAAAAGCCATGCTGGATATGCACCCTTGGTAGTAGGGTGCACACGTTTGGAACATGGTTTGGCCACATATCCAGCCAAACCATGTGACCACTTAATGTTTGGAGAAATTTAAATTTACCTTTATGTATTTAAAACAACCTCATAAATTCTTTTTATCTCCAACAGATAGAAGAAACCTCTCAATATTTTAAGACATCTCAACCCTAAAGCTACTCTTTAAAGTCATTTCTCTATCTGATGGCTGATCAAACCACAATTCAGCGTGTTGTATCGCCATTGGTATTCCCTCTATTACATTATATATATATATATATATATATATATATATTTATATTTCTTCTTCCTATCAATTGAGTTACTTTTTTTGTGAGATAATATTCAATATTTTCAAGTATATTATCTATTAATCGATTTAATTCTGATATGAACCAAAAAACATGTTGATACTATATGATTGTTCTAAAAAATTCATATTTAAGGTGGTCTATAACTTTTATCTAAGGTTATGATTTCAATTTGAATATATCAATTTTGCCACATGTCGGACCATTGTATTATTTCTTCAAAATTAAATGATAATCCTTAAATTAATAAGAGTATCTAATTTTGGTCACCCTGGTAACTCCTAATCATGGTCATGGGTTTTCTACCTCAAACTAAAGAACCATTGATATGAACTCTTAAATATACCCTATGTTATAGCCACCCATTTGTGTGTGTGATCTTATGATCCTTTTGTTGGTATCTTTCTGAAATTATATGTGTTTTTGGGAGGATCATGCCTCCTTTTCCCTAACAATAAATTCTATTAAGGTGATTAAATGATATTTTGGAATACAGTGAATATAACTTATCTTGTGACTCTTTATACATGTATATGTAATTGGGCATGGACACTAACATATCCCATGTATTTCATTATATTTCTTTCATTTGGATGGAAATCTCAGTATGGTAGTGAATGATTATAAAGGTATGGAACCTATGGAATTATTTTTTGGCACAAATTTGGGGATCGAGTTATGTTTTTTGTGACCCATATGTATGATTTTTAATGGTACAAAACAAATTTGGTAAATGAGGTATGGTACCTGAAACTCTTACATATGAATGTTTGTGGGTACAGAACCATTGTGGAATATTTATATAAGTAACCTTTGAATTACATGTACATTTATTACTCGTGATATTTTTCATCTAGCTTATGTTCATTGGGACCTAAACCGTGTAGGTTTATTTCTCTTTTAACATTTTATTTATGTCGAGATATTCATTACACATTATTAAAACATCATATATATATACATATTATCATATATTATAGCCTTATCATATTACATGTTGTGGTCTTAGGCATTTAATTTTCTTATTCAATTACTTCTTTGCATGTTATAACTCCAAAAGGATATAGTTTCAATGGATATGTTGTATTTTTTATTGACAATGTTGGATGTGGAAATCTAATATTATCTCACATCTTTTTGGTCCATTGATTTGTACCAAGACATAATTCAGGTTTACGGGTATAGAAAGGGTGTGTACCCAGTTGTCGATGCTAGATTGATTGTAGCATTGGGGCGGTGGAGAACATGATCGTTCTATTTCTCGTGTTTCTATCAAGATATGTTCTATTGGTCATCTTGGTTATTTTTTATATACATTTGTTTTACTAGATTCATTCTACAATTTATTCCAAT
Organism: Viscum album; assembly: GCA_963277665.1. NCBI lineage: Eukaryota > Viridiplantae > Streptophyta > Magnoliopsida > Santalales > Viscaceae > Viscum > Viscum album. The sequence goes on from OY728155.1 coordinate 736,078,231, forward strand.
TCATTTTTTATTGACATGAAATAACATCGTTTCTTAAATAGTGCAAGATAATGCTTTCGGAGGATTATTTATTGTTATCATATCAATGTTTTTTATGTTGTTACTTTAGTTATTTATTATGTATTTGTTGTTATTAGTTTATTAAACCACTATGTTACTAATATAATAAGGGTATATTCTCTCCACTATACCACTTTATATCCTCGATGAAAGTGGGTAGCCTCTAGGATATGGGGATGCATGCTTGATGCCATGTGACTAACCAGGTTAGATTACCTATGAGTTAATTGGGTTTGTAATGTTATAATAGATTTACTTTTCATGGATCCTAAAATCATGATAATTATGTACACCTATCCCTAGATGACTTTCATATAACTTCCTACAGTTTTTGTTTGATCTACTAACTTGTTTGGGTAAACCATGTGATGTTTTTTTCATAGATATTATATCTTCATTAATAATAAGAACATATACTAAGAAAATTATTTGAATTTTTTTAAAAAAAAATTATACTATTTGAGAACTAATTTTTAATATTTTTAATTTTGTTTCAAAATATTTTCTATAAATAATTTTTTTAGTATTTAAAAATATTAATTTCAAACAATGATAGGGTTTTTGAAATATTTTTTAATGATTCATGGAAATTTCTATAGTTCTATTTTTTCAACATTATCATGTACTATTAATTATGTTTAATAAAAATATTTTAATGATTTAATCTATGAAATATTTAAAAAATGGAAATTTGTAAAATTTTATGATGTTTGGGGAAAATTGTCTAATAGTATAAATGTATGGATAAAGGAATTTTTATAGAATGTAAATTCATTTTAGAAATTTGATATCGTAAAATTTACATGGGTTGAAGAGATTAATTTAATTTAGTTAAAAATAAATTAGTTTTCCTATCATAAATTTTTTAAGTACATTGTTTAATAATTTCACAAATTATAATGTTGATATTAATTATTGACATAAGTTTTCCTTTTTGGGTTATGTAGTTTATAATTTATCATGATGAAATATATTTTATATTTTTTATTTATGTCCTTATTGAGATCAATATGGGTTCTTTAGTTTATCCAGATTCTCTTCAAAGAATTGTTATTTCGTCTCTAGTTTCATTCCTCAGTGTTCTTCTTCTCATTCTCTATTATTATGTTTTCATTGGATAGATAAAAAACATGATTCACCCCCATTTAATTGGGAAACCTTATTTTCTAGAAGAATAGTTGTGGCAGAATATGATGGAATGGATTTTGGTCCAACTTGAGATTCACAACCCACTTAGGTTTATTTTTTCAACCATTATGATGGATGTATTGAGTTTTAAATTCTTGATGATTTTCATCTAGAGTAATCTACAGAGTGAGTATTCTTGGGAATCATTAAATAAATGATTTATTTGGGAATTTTTATCTAATTCAGTGAAGGTTCCAGAAGATTTGGAATTTAATGGTCACAATGAAGTTGATAAAACAAATATGGGATATGATTTATGTTCCATTATGATGGTACCAAATATTCCTCACCATTTCAAGGATTACTGTTTTAATTGAATTATTTTTTGATGATGTTCTTAAAGATGATATAATGATTTCAATGTTTCCCCTTGGCCTTAAATATTATGTTTCCTTCAAAAATAATGATATCACAATTAAATTATCCTTTCTAGAAGCAGCAGTTTCATTAGTGATTTTTCATATTCTTTGGAATGATATAAGAAGCTCTAATAATGGAAAACCGAAATGTACCCTATAAAACCCCTTATTTAGTTGGGTTTATAGGCCACTATATTTCGTCTCACTAACATTATACTTAATGATTTCATTCATTTGCTACCATTGTGGAAGTATGGTCACTCAAAAATATAATTCTTATAATAACCACAATGATTATAAAGTTTGTTTCCATCTGGTTCATTGTTAAAATTTAAAAATATATGTTTGATTCACGTGGAATATGGTTTAAATATTAACCCTTCTAAACTTCATTGGGTTTAGCATGTTGGTTCCAATATTCAAGTGATGTATTTTTTTTACATGACATAGTTTATTTAATCTTGTAGACATTATGATATTGGGATTAATTCCTTTCATTTTATTTTTTTTGTTGTGACGTTATTAAATCGTTATTGTTTTTTTAATATTCAATAGTAGTGATATTAATTTTTTTTATGAGGAATATCACATGAGAATGCTTTGAATATTAGTTTCAAACTTTTTATGTGTTAGGTTTTAGGATTTTTAGATGATGGAAAATTATTTTCGATAGGTGATATGTAACACCATAACCTTCCATGGTACGCTTCTTTTTTAATAATACAATAGCATGTGTCGTACTAAACTCTAAGTTCTAACACACCACTGAAAACGCAAACTAGCCGTTATGATAGTAATACCCACTGTTTGAAATTTGAAAAATTTTGATGTTCAAAATGGACTTCATTTTTGGATTTGGAAAATCAGAATTAGTCTATGGTGAATTTTTTGTATTTTTCTGAAAACATTCAATTTTGGATGAATAGTGAAAAACACTGAGTCATAGTTTAAAACCAAATTTTTATTTAAATAATAATTCATTTTATTTAAATTTATTTTACTTCAAAATAGATACATAATACCTAAAAAAGTTCAATGTAATTCATTGAAGTCAGTTTATAATAATTTTAGATATATAAAAATTTTATTTAACTTTTTACTGTCTTTTACCCACCTCATAGGAGTAATTGCAAATTTATATAAAATATAAATTTCCGCATCTGTGAGTTAAATTTCAAAAATCCGAGAGACATAGTTGATATCAGTAAGTAATATGTTGTTCAATAAGATGAAAATAATTTTTGTTGAATAGTAACTTTTTACATTAATTTACCACGGTTAAAAATAAATAGGGTAATTAATGGTAAAAATGATATTATTATTACCATAAAAAATGTCCTATTTCTATTGGATAAGTGTAAATCGACAAAAAACAACCTTATAAATAATATTTGATCATTTAGGTCCACTTGGATTAGATTAATACCTTTATTATTATTTTATTTAAAGAAGAGTTAAAATAGTTAAAATTAATGTTTAATAACTAAAACATTTTTTATATAGGCTTATACATAAGATAAATTCGACTATAAATATTAATTTTAATGAAAAAAATATTTCCTACATAATGTTATTTTATTTATATTTTTTGGACATTAAATATTTTAATTTATTTATGACACAATGATGATGCAGTAATTACCTAATTAATGGAATATTAAAATAATTCATATTATAAATATCTAAATAAATGTAATTTTAGAATTTTTATGAATACCACTAATTTTATAGGTTACTATGACATTTTAGGTTTGGTTACATGAGTTTTTAATGAAGTAATAATGTTTTTTTTCGATTTTAACAAATAAAACAAATACCAAATAGTATCAAAATTGACATAAAATAGTTTCAAAACAAATATTATATTATTATTTAATATAATGGTCCTAAAAATATAAGGTTGTGCCAAAAAACTTATATAATAATATATATGACATTAATGAACTAATTGTGGTTCGATTGGTATTTTATAGTACGTTTATTAACCATATAGTGTATGAATACTAGAAGAAACGGTAAAGGGTAAATTATTTAACTTAGAGTTAAATCTAAAAGATAAGGTTACAATGGAAACCTAAACTTGTCAAAAACCTATTTTTTGAGAGGATTTCGACCCATCCCCACCCTAGATTAGAAATAATTCACTTTGGATCCATTATAAACCGAATATGAATTTATTATAATGTAATATTTTATATTTTTTAAAAGGATCCCCTCACCCCTCTTATAAAAGGGCACTTCCCCTACTCTCCAATTCACACCTTCAAAGCCATTTAGATCGGCCAACCCCTTCCCAAATAACCTCTAAACTATACAAAATTCATTATAGAGGACATAGTTTAGTCAGAAATCCAACCAATGGAGCCCTTTTGATCAAATCAAAAGGAAGAACCCTAAGAAGAGGTAAATATTTCATCACCTCTTTCAAGTTCCTTTCTTCTTCCACTTCCTTTTCTTTGTTATATCCCTTCTAAAATAATAAATCGAGTATTTTCTATATACTGTGATGTTATTATAAATACGGTACAACCAAATTCATTATTCTATCCATCCCATGAATGACATGTCACCATACATATGTACGTACGACATACCGTCTCCACGTTGTGGTGTAATTGTTTTTCAATACATTATTATTTGGATGGGTATAATAATGATGTGCAATTCAGGTAAAAAATAAATATAAAATGATAATTATTATTTATATATGATATAACAACCAATTATATATTATTTTAATATCAAAGGAATGATATTTTCACTCGTGCGTACGTACGGATTACCATCTCCACGAACGCGATGAGATTCATTCCCCATTGTATCCATTCAAGATTAATTTTCTTTTTATGATTAACAATACTGATTAAAGACTTGATATCATTCTGGATATTAATAAGATACATCCCATCCATAACAAATATGAATCACATAAGTAAGAATATATAGGAAAATGAATCCGTCAACACCCAAAATGATGATAATACTAAGATATTATTAACAAAGCAATGTTAAAAGATCTTATATGTTATAATATTAATGTATATGATTATCGAATAATTTAATAACAATTATTTCACCATAATATAGGAGGTTAATGTACCCTCGACCAAGGAAAATTACAAGGTAAGGGTTAATTCTACAATCTCTTCATTATCTGAGGTTGTTTATACATAATTATCTATCGGGGCCTCTTTATCATCGACATCTAGGATTCATAAAAATTTATTTCAAAACATTTTTACTATTTAATAGAAAATGGTTTAAATTCATCTATACCCTTATTTGACCTTATAAGTTTCTAGAGGAATCATTCTATCGTTTTCCAAACAAGGTACTTTATGACATTTTGATAAAATTAAGAGAAAAATGACTTTTTTTAACTTATACAGTGGGTGCGGCTATTTTCTGCCAATATAACATCGTCTAAGCTTCCCTTACAAGCATATAAAAATATTTTCAAAATAAATATTTTCTTTATTATTATGTGACTCTTAAATGATTTCAAAATAGAAAGAGATATTTATCTAAACAAAATGTTTTGATATCATCTATTTCAATATCCTTTGATTGATTGTAAGAATATTTGATGTTTATTTATTATGTTCCATATTGTATTTAAGGTTTTGTGATATGTTTGATTGTGGATGTTATATTTCAAGCCATTCATGGTTTATGGATAATGTATTGACATTTTCTATTCTAGTTTTAATATGAATTTATATGTTATATTTCAAACTATTCTTATGATGAATGTATTGGACTAGTATGCTCTGGGTTGGGGACTGGTAAAAGTAAGCCCTCCGTGTAGGGGTTTGGTTACAGCAGACCCTCCAGGATAGAGTCCTGTTATAGAGGCTCTCCAAGATTGTGTCTGGTTACAGAGGCTCTCTGGGTTGGAGTCCGGTTGCAGAGGCTCTCCGAAATGGCGTCCAGTTACAGAGGCTCTCTAGGTTTGGGTCTGGTTATAGTTAGGTCCTAGGTCTTGGCACGAGGCCTTGACAAAGAAATTTATGTCCGACATTATTCATTCCATATTTATGAAAGTGGTTATTGATATTGCATGTGAATATTTGACTAGTAGAATATCCATGTGAGTATTTAAATGGCATTATTTTGATTTTATCGTTTCCATATTATGATGAAGTTCAAGTTTAAAAGAATTTTAGTTTAGTTCTATACATTGCCTTAAATGTTTATTTACGAAAGTTTTCGCTATATTGTTACCCTTAATGAGTATCTGATCTCACCCTTTTCTATGTTTTATTTTTCTCAGGATGTGAAGTACTATATTATGAATGTCCTGCAACAACAGTCTATGGGTTCTCAATGTTGTCTATGGAAACAATGTTGTCGTATTTTTCCAATTTATGATGTAATGTAAACCTTATGAATGTATCTAGTACCTACAAGGATACAAAACTAAACAATATTTCGAGACTTGATCTTTTGTGATCATGCCAATGATACGTAATAATGCACCGACTCTGGGCTTTTGGGGTTGGGGTGTTACCTGATCACCCTTAATGATATATATATGTGGATATTTATTCTCCCCTAGAATCAGTGTGGTTTTTTCTCTATGGTTGGATGGACACCAAGAGGGCATATTAAAAAATATTTTTAAACCATTGATATGAATGCATCTATTTATTTCATTATATTCCCCATCAAATATGTATTGTGGGATGATAGTAGTGATTTTATTTTTCATGATTCATTTATATTATTTCTCTCATTACTTGGTATAATTTTGGCCCTTCAGTTCATTGATTTGTTGTACTTAGGAATGAATGTTAAGGATTTGTTTTAATCATTTTCCAATTTTGATGAAATGTGATATTATGATTGGATTTTCTTGGAAAAAGTGTTATTGAGTAATGATAGTATTTTACCAACACATTTCTTGAAAACATTATATATAGATCTAGTAATGGCATGATTCTGTTTGACACATTTTCAATAATTCTTTTCTATATTTCTCCTTATCCTCTTTCCTTTACTTTTATAATCTCTCATATTGGTGTGATATATAATGTTAATTATGGATTTTGGATTTTGTGTTTCTTTGGGATATTGTTAATTGTATTCATCATATTTTTGAATTTGGGGTAATGATTTATAGATTAGTAAATTAGATTTTTTGGGGAATCGTCTATAGAGTGTTTCTAAATCTCATTGAACATTTTCTTCAATATACATTGGATGTTAGGTTTTGTGTATCAAGCCTTTCGAATTTTTTTCATCTATTAATATTTTATTTATTATTCTAGAATATAACCATGTTTAGAGTCACTTTTTTGTATCGTTTCGGTCGTGCATATTTTATTATAACTCCCACTTGACCATTGTTTTTCCATTATTATTTTTAAATAGAAAGTGAAATGGTGTTGAAATTATATCATCTTACCATATCAATTTCTATTAATTTACATTTTTGTTGGGTTAGGATATATTTTGGAATATCATTGTGGATTAAATTTTCTTTTGGACCATTTCTGGGCAACACGGTAAAGACAAAGACTGTAGTGTAGACCATGGTGTTCCATTAATTCTATTATATGAAATATACTAACCTACCTTGCAAAGGTCAAGTCGTGCCTCACTCATAGTCATTGTGTGTAATGAAAATAATTCTACACCATATTCATGGACATGGGTATGGCTATAGCAAGAATATCCAATGCGTTTGGGATAGTAACTTTTTAGAGGAACAGTTTTGCCTCATTGTGAGGTACGACTAAGAACACCGTTATTTCGGTGATCTTAGAGTAAAAATTGGTGAAATCGGGTTTTGTAATTCAGATGGATGGATCAATATTTTGATCAAATCATTAGAGTAAATATTATTGTATGATAAATATTTTTTTTCTTGATTAAATTGTTTTTACTGCATACAATAATCCTTTTTATAGTTTTAAATACAACAATGTTACTCTGTAGATAGATATTTTAGATCCACTCTTATCTATGGTGAATCTCATTAGTCATATATTTTCTTTATGTATAAACATTTAAGGATCACTTATTTTTTTATCATGTGGAGAGTTTACATATCTTATCTACTAGAGGTCCTTGTCTTTAAATTTTTTATCCTTATATTTCACATTGTCATGTGCATTCCATATGATTACTATAATTTCCAAATGGTGATGGTAGGTGACAGAATCATATGAATTTTAAATTGAATGTATGATTATTGGTCATTTAATTTTTTTTCAAAACAATCTAATTCTTTTTGAAAATATATTATAGTTATATCAATGAATAATATTTTCATGAGCTATTGATAAAATTTGTAAAGATATGTTTTATGATAATATGATGTGAATGATATTTTAATGAAATATACAATTTTTTAAATTGAAAATTTGGTTGTCTTTTGAAAAAATTATTTTATGTTTTTTGTTGTAGAGATTTCCTAATTGGTTGGAAAAGAGTGTTTTCCAACGATCGGGATGTTTACAAGAAATATACAAAGTAACACAAGAGGGGGTGAATTTTTCCTTTTCCAAAAGAATCCACAATTCTAGATTTTGACACCCACTATGATTTATGTGGAAATGCATTGCTTCCTTCTGTATGAAAATGAGAATCTATTAAAACTGAAATAAGGAACACAAAGCTTTATAGTGGTTTGGGGCACAAATACCACATATTCCACTATTCCAATCACTCTCTATACAAGATTTATAATTTCAAAGAATGTTACTCTTAACACAAGACCATGAAACCATAAATGAGTATAGGTACTTGACACCTTTATTGTAATACGAAAATAGCCTCATGTTTCTTTAATAGGGAACATATTTTCCACAGTATTGGTCGAGAATATGATACTCCACCAAAACTGAGTATGAGTATTAGAAACTCCAACAAATCAAAAGAGATAGATTTGATTGGTTTTGGTTAATCATCCATGGTTCAGCAACAGGCAATTGAAAAATAATGGAACTTCTTCATTAGAAAAGAATATCTTCAATAATAAAACAGCTTGAAGTGATCATAGTAAAAAATGATCTTCAATATTATCGCAACTAAACAAAATTAGTAACACTATATTTAAATCTGTTGAACTTTCAAATCATACACTTTCTGGAAAAAATGGAGATTTGATTTTTCACTGTTGCAAAAGAACTGTAAATGATAATTTAAATAATGTAGTCGCATATGTGAATACCTTATGAAACATGATTATACGTGATAATAAAATGTAATATATACAACATATAGCATTCTTTAGTATTCTAAATCCTAAATAATAGCCTGATTGATTGTGGAAATTCAAATTCCAATTAACCAGGGGTGTTATAACATCCCATAATAACATGAGTGATTTTATCTGATGTAAATGGTTCTTCAAAACAACAATAATGATCCTTGAATAAATCTTCAACCCTAACTAAACTATTGTAGAAATCTCATACTGAAAACATGTCCTAAAAACATTTTCATTATAAACACTATGTAGGGATGAACTACATATTTTAGGGTTCCTTCATGTAGAATATGGTTTCTACCAATGTATGGCTCTTTAACCAAACTTTAATCTTCATGTAATTTAAGTAAAAAAGTAACATAGATACAATAATTCATTCATATACGTTTTTATCATTGTATATCAATTGTAACATTTATTAACCATATATTTAAATTCACAAATGTCAGGTAGGAGTAGAAATTCCTGACACCAATGTTGAGTTTTTGATCCATAGGCTTGTCGATTCTCTAAATGAGAGGATTTTGATATTAACATACACTATTAAGCATAACATCAAATTGATAATTTACACATGTGTTATCTTTCCAGCGTAATGTACAGATGATGAACTATACATTCATTCGTTGTACATAAGGTTCGAAACATTGTTTCTAGAGTAATTCCCATAATGTTAAATACCATTAAATAGAATACAAAATCCTAAAAATCCGCTCAAGAATGCTTCATTAGAAAACAAACAAGGGTATTTTTGAGCCTCAAAATCATCATAAATCAATGATTATTTTTATAAAAAATCATTCCCAACAAAATCCGCCTTTTTGATGATAAAAAACCCATCAATAATCCTAAAAATGTTAGTGAAAAATGTAGTATTTATAAACATACATGAATAGATATATAAATTATTATGATACATTTATTTCACAAATTTATTTAGAAAAAGGAAAATATATTCTTGAAAATTAAATATTTTATCTAATGAGATGTTGTGATTGGAAGAATATTCTTCCCCTAGATATTCTCCAATGACATTCACCCATATATTAAAAATATGCTCTCCCTTTTTGTGATTTTCAGAAGACAGTTTATAACAATAAATTATTTGAACCACAATTAATGTTGCAATTAACTATAAATGTATAGTTATAAATCTATGAAATTAATTAAATTTAGGAGTTACAAATATTTATTAAACATAAATAAAAGAAAAAAAATAAATCTAAATAAAAAATAAATTTAAATCAAAATGAATTCAAATTTGTTAATATTAGAGCAGGATCCTTAGTCCACAAAGGTTCTTAAAAAGGGTCTAGGTTCATAATGAATTGTGAAAGAGGGCGCATTAGGATGATGAATGGCTTGAAAATAACCATTAATATCAATGATCTTTAGCAAAAAGCTCTGAAAATTATTGTTTAAGACTTCTGACCACTGTTGATGAAGAATCATTGAATCATGACCAATATATAGATGTTCAACTAGATTTACCTTCATAAACTAATTCATAGCTTCCTCTGATTGAATGAAAAAATTAAACTTGTCTCTATCATTATTAAGCACTAATCCTGACTAGAATTCATTTGAAGTTAGTTGACTTACCAAACATCTTTTAATGTCCAAAATAACTCTTACTGAAATAATGTCACACTAAATTCTGTTCATCATATCATTTAAATTAGCCAGCACTGTAGTAATTTCATCAAACCTTCTACTCAGGTCTGGCAATGTCTCTTGAGAGGAGGATGATGCTCGATTTCATTCTATGTGATATTGAAATTATCTACCTATCATCAATTTCAACTCATTAAAATATGACTTATGGATTGATTCTTATTTTAATAAATTTAATTATCTAGACATTTTTCAAATAACCTACTGAAGGTCTCTTATAGTAATAATATTTTACATGAATTTCTTTATATGGGGATTCTAAGCCTCAAACTCATTTTTGGAATAGAGGAACTTTTGATCTCTTCAAAATTATTTTTCTCACGTTCCAAATTTTCTCTAAGAAAACATTTTTGAGCCTCCATCATATTTAAATTTATAATAAGGTATTCTTTATGAGAATCGGAAGATTCTGGATATTATTTTCCATGGTCAATTTTATCTTAACTTTTATGAACTTCTACGAAGCACAAACCTAGTGCTTCTTTACCAACTGATCTAGGTTTTAAGGGAGATCATCCAAAAGCTTCAAAATCAAGAAAAAATGAGTTATATATCAAGGATCAGGAACACATTCCGTGACATGTTTTTGACTATGTGGCTTGGGATCAATATGCTCAACTACTGGAGCCTCATTCACAACTTCTCCAAGTGCTTCCTCTATATTATCTTGGATTTCAACTGTAATCCTTCTCTTCTATACAATATTTTCTTCTGTATTAGATTCAGTCTCTTCATTAGGACTATTTTTGATAGAATCAACTGAAGGAATCATTATTTTCTCCCCGTGAGAAGTTTTCATAACCCTTTGTTGTTGTTTTACACCAATAGAAAAGAGACGGTTACAAGAATTTCTCTAAACAAATCATAAGTTCTTAATATTCACCGCATTTAAGACATTGTAGTCATGATATATTTATAAATAAAACATACTGAAAATTTTTACTTTTATTCATAGTAAAAATGATATAATCCTTCTATATGGGAAATATTGCATCTTGTCATCCTTGTGTGATAAATGGTTTAGATAGATTGTCATTAATCTATTGAAATTGAATATTAAATGGTTTAGAAAAAAATTGATTGACTTAAATGTAAGGATATATGACTTTCACTTGCTCAACAGTCATGGGAAAAATTCTAGATTGAATGAATTTCATGATTACTCAGCATTCACTAGAAAGCTCCTTCATCATTATGTTTTTGATAGTTCTCAATTCCAAAGAAATAATGACCTTTGAAAAAACAATCCATCAACCATATTCCATAAACCTTCAAGAAACACCCCCTTATGGGGAAAATGAAACAGCTTATCCAGTCCCCAAAAAGAATAATAAAATTCAACATCATTAATCTTAGTGAAAATAGTATATTCATCTAATCCTAGAATGAATGAAGCATTTCTACAAAATTACATTACATTAATTTCATATACTATCATCATGTTATCTTTTCCAAAATCATAGTCTAGACCATGAATTAGTGTGGATTCCTTGATCGAAGGTTTTATACAATATAAATAATTAAAATCACTTTCCATTCCATGGAGCACATTGCAATATTTCCAATGTATGTGAATAGAGGTGTCTAACTCGGTATCTTAAAATCTTTGATAGGATCCCACCTTTGAAGGTTTCATGTTTGAAGCGGCTGAAGGTTTAGGCTTTCGAAAAATTGGAATCGAATGATTCTATGTAATCCAAAAGAATGTGTAGGATTGGAGAAAGAGATCAGAATAAGGAAAAAAAAATTCTCCCACCGATTCAAAATATACACATTAATTATAAAATTTTAATATAAATAAAAAAATTAAAATAAATTATTTTCAAAAAAAGTAAATTTTAATTGAATAAAAATAATTCATATAATGTATAACTTTTAAATAATGATTACAAAAATAAAAAAAATAATGGAAATTAATTGATAAATATGTGCCTGAAATTAAATATTTGTAACTCCCCATAATATTATCAAAACATTCACTGAGAAGTGGTTTTGTGAAAATATCATATAATTGATATTCAATAAAAAAAAATTTAACAACAATTTTTTTAAACACGTGATCTCTTAGAAAATGATTCTTTATATCAATTTTCATAGTACTAGAATGAATATGATTGTTTTTAAAATTTTTATAGCCCGATTATTATCACATAAAATATATATACTATTAAAATTTAGTCAAAAGTCTAGTAGGGTTTTTTCATTCACAATATTTGTGCACAACAGCTACCACCAGACACATATTCCGCCTTAGATGTTAATAGGGAAATTGTGTATTGTTTCTTAATAGACCAGTATAAAAATTATTTTCCTAAATAGTGGAAAGTCCTTAAGGTTATTTTTCAATCTAATCTACAACCTATAAAGTCAGTATTAGAATAAGAAATAAAATTAAAATAAAATTCTTTGGGGTAAAAAATTGATTGAAAATAGTTCATTTTAAATATATAAAATTAATTTTAATAGTTGTAATAAGGGAATATTTTAGATTTTATTTAAATGTAAAAAAATATATGAAGAAAAGATAATGTCTCGTCTTCATTTAGTAAGATATAAAAAAATAAACAATCTTTCCCCAATATAAAATTGTGTCAAATGGTTTTCCAACTTCATTCAAATCATTTTTTATATTGGTACACATAGGAGTTAAATATGTATTGTTAATTTTAGTTGCAAACATTATCAATAAATCAATAATATATTTAAATTTATTTAAAAAAATTATATAATATTTTTAATAAATATGAAATCATAATAATAAATTTAGTTCTACAATCATACTCCTTTCAAATTATTTTTTCTTTAAATTTTTATAAAATAAATACAAATACATTTATCTGTTGAACCAAAAATAATATCATTAATATATAGTTTGAATAACAAAATATTATAACAAATGTTTTTATTAAAATGTGATAGATCTCCCAAACCAATAGTAAATAGTATTTTCTAATGAAAATGACTCAGGCTTTTATACAGATCTGTAGGTGCATGTTTAAGGCCGTAGAGTTATTTAGTATGTATAGAAATAAGGTTTGGCATTGGAAAAATTTTAAAACCAGTAGTTTGTTCAAAATAAACATCCTCCATTAAATATAAATTTAAAAATTTATATATGAAATATATTAGATATAATTTAAAATTCATATGAGATGAATAAGATAAAAGGATTCCAATAGATTCTAATCTAGCTACAGTGAAAAGGAATCATCATAATATATACCTTCTTCCTGATTACATCCTTTAGATACTAATATATATTTATTCTAGTTATTATCCCTTAATCATCCAATTTATTTCTAAAGACTCACTTATTTCCTATAACAGGATAATTGGTCGTTCTTTCTTCATGTTCAAAAAATTCCTTCCTTTTTAATTTTATTTTTCTCTTCCTACATTGATAGCGTCCAGTTATCTTCTTCTATGGATTCTTCAATAATTATAGGTTTTTATTGAGTTATAAATGTATAATATTACTCTAGGATTCCTACATTTCATCTAGTTCTAGTTACTGTGTCTCGGTCTCCTATATCAAATTCTATAGAATTGTTCTTTAATGTTCCAGACCATCTAGGTAAGACACATTAAGGATCTTCAGTGCCACGTTCTTCTGAACTAGACTAAATTTTATTAATATTATTTTCAAATTATTTTTTAGGGGATTCATGTATCATAATGTCAAAATACTCAAGGACTTCATCTGCATGATATTTATCTTTAATAAAATGTCCAGTTTCATCAAACATCACATGAAGTAATTTTTCTGCAATACATGAATTTTTATTAAACACTCTATAAGCTATAGTTGTTGTAGAATATACCAAAAATATTCCCTCATCAACTTTTGTAACATACAACCCAAGGATTTCCATTGAATTAATTATATACCCATTGCATCCAAAAACATTAAATTACATTACATTAGGTTTTATATTATTACTAAGTTCATAGGGTTTATTTTTAAACTAGTCATTATAAATACACTATTCATAAAATAGAAATATATTATTTAAAATTTTTCACAAATATATTTAGGATGTCTTTATTCATTAGGAATAGTTATATCCATTTATTTATTATTTCTATTTTTTCAACTATTACATTTTTTCGAGGTGTTCTGGGTGCAGAGATAGAGTGTTAAATACCTAAATTTGTACAGAAATATTTTATTTATTAATTATTGAATTATTCACCACGATCACTTCTCAATGAAATTATTTTAAAAAGTTTTTTATTTTTAAAAATTTTATAGAAACATTAAAAAATTGTGAAACCTTCACTTTTGTGTTTTAGAAAACCAACCCGTGTAAATCTCGAATAATAATCTACTGAAACATAAACAATTCGTTTTCCAGCCAAATATTCTACTTTGTATTGTCCAAAAAAACCATATGGATATGTTTTTATGGTTTAGATATAGTAATTTACTTAATATATTGGAATTAATATTTTTAATGCTCGCCAATTTGGCATGCATCACATAATCATTCATTTTCAAAAATATGAAAAGGGAAAATAAAAACAAAATGTTTCATAGATAACATATATAAAGCATATATATTATAGTATCTATGTGTAATATTCAGAATCTATAATTCATTTTTATTATTACTTAAACAATTCACTCTCTTTTTACATAATGAATTTCAATCCAAAGTATAAACATTATCAATTTTTGCTGCTCTAAATTTAAGATACTCATCATTAAGCATATAGTTTGAGTTATTAGAAAAAATCAATACCAAATCAATAATCATAGAGTAGAGAGATACATATCAAATTTTTTATTTACACTTTCACATACAATACATTATTTATTATGATAGTCTTTGGATCTCTAACAATTCTATGTATAACTATGTTTCGTTTGGAATTGTCACCAAAAGTGACTAGTCCTCCATCCATTTTAGTCAGTGTATGAAATTTTGTTGAGTCTCCACTCATATGACTGGAATAACCACTATACATATACCATATGACCTTTCAATTATTGAGAGTTCTTTACTACAAAATAAAATAAAAATGTTTATTTTGGTTAACATATATTCTTGGGTCTACTGGTGTTAGTGAGCAATGATATGGAAATCTTGATATTGTTTATTTTTTCATAATTTATAACACTAGATTATGAAATACATCTAAAAAAACCACTTTTAATTACACATATTTTATTATTTTTAAAATATCACTAATTGTTGATCGTACATTTTATACCACAAAAATTACAGGTAGAATTTATAGAATTTGGAAATAATAATTTTTATACAATTTGGATTTCTCACCATTAATTCCTATTCTAAATCCTTCCCTTTTAATGACATCCTTTATAAGAATAACATTTATGATATTTTATCCTTCAGTAAAAATGAAATCAACACTCTTACAGGATTCTACTTCATACAATAATTCCTTGATTTTCATATCATGATCGATATTGTCTGATAAGGAGGAATTGAAATTTTTATATAACACTTGATGTTGTTTTAACATTGAATATATTTCCCCTAAAACAACCAAATGAAATTTTTTAATGACTTAGGATTCCTTATCCGAGAATCATTTTTATTTCAAGCATTGAGTAGCAAGAAACTGATTTGTCATTTGATCAACCAATCAAATTAGAATTATAAGAGTAAGAAGTTTATACATTCTCCTCTTCATCTATGATGATCAAATTAGAATTTAGATTTTATTGATCCTTTTATAAATCAATAGTTTATGAAATACAAGAGTATCCAAATACTCTCCATATATATTTCATTTCTCTTTTTATTTTATGATCAAAATCATTATTTGTACGATACTTCTTTTTTCTCGTTTTCCTATCATCTTTCTGGGGAGGGAAATAGGTTCTGATATGATGCAATTTTTTCATTCATAACAGTGAACTTATATTGTTTCTTTATAATCCTTTATGAATGATTTTATGAAGCCTATTTTATTCATATAATATTTACTACTTTTTCTGGCTAACTATGCAAGTTCCATCTTAGAATCTTAGGAATCATAATTATTCTCTAAATTGTCCTCTTTTATTTTTTCTATTATCCTTCTACGATATCACTTTCAGAGTAGTAGTTTTCTTATTCACTATCATATTATTATCTAAAACTTCATCTTTCATCTCAAATTCATACATCATTAGTGTCCCAATTAGTTCATTCATTAGAATGTACTTGATAGGTGATGATTAGTGAATAGTATTTTATATTCCTTTCCATTTTGTAGGTATTACTCTATGTACATTCAGAGCATGATTAGATTTTTTGATGGCCTCTACTAAAGATGTAATATTGTTGAAAATTTATATAATAATTCTATTCATATATGGGATTATTTCACCATCAAACATTCTAAATGTGTCTATAATTATCTTATCTGTATCATAACTTATATGTCATAAATTTTTTGTTCCGTCAAATAGAACTGAAATGGTTTTCCACATCTCATATGAAGTTAGACATTGGGATGCACGACTCATATCATCTGGTCCAAGATTGTAGATAATTGAATTCATATATTTTGAATTGATATCAAATTCTTATTCTGTTTTAGCATCCCATGTTTCTGTTTTCACATGAATTTCATATGGTGCTATAATATTTTTGTAGACTCTGAATCCAAGATTCCACATATAAAAAATCATTCATGATTTTCAAAATCCATAATTTTCACCACTAATATATGGATCACTAACAATTTACATTACTTCTATAAAATCATCTATTTCCATCTCTATATAGACCTTAATATTTTTAGCATTCTATGAAGTTATCCAAAATCACACCTCTGATTTCAATTGATCAGTCGGAATATACAATTTAATACAAGAGGGGGTTGAATTCTGTCTTTTCCAAAATCTTCAACAATTCTTGATTTTGACACCCATTGGGATTTATATGAATTTAAATTACTTTCTTATATAGGAAAATTATAATTGGATTAAATAAAAAAAAGAACACCAATTTTTATAGTGATTAGGGGAACAATGATCCCCGGACCCACTCTACCAATCATTATCTCTTTGAACATGTTGATTTAACATGAATGATTCTCTTAACACAAGACCAAGAAACCACAACTGAGTGACGATAGTTTAAAAATTTACAATTAGTCTAAAATATCCTCTTTGTTCTTTAGCAGAGAACCGTTTATCCACATATTAGATCAAGATGCGGATACTCCACCACAACTATGTATAAGTAGTTGAAACTCCAAAATATTAAAATAGTCTGATTTGAAATTTTTGGGTTAATATTTATTATGGAGGCAACACATAACTAACAAATGATGAATCCTATTCGTAAAAAAAATCATCAAGAATTAAAACATTCGGAAGTGATCCTTATTGAAAAATTATCATCAATAATGTAGAAACTAAATACAAATAGTAACTGATGATTGAAATCAATAGAATATTCAAAGAATTCCCTTTTTTTAAATAACATAGATTTGATCATTTGTTTCAACAAAAGAAACATAGTAAAACATAATTTCAATAATTTAGTTTCATATGTGAATCACTTTCCTCACATTATTAAAAGAGATACTCATAAGAAATATATAAAACCATTGTATTTCTGTGGTTTTCCAGAAAAAAATGAAAAACTTAATTGATCATTGAAATTGAAATTCGAATTGTCTAGGGGAGTCATAACTTCCCTTAAGAACATGATTGATTATCATACAATAATAATGATCCTTAAATTATTCTTCAACTTTTACTTGAAAATTCCAGCAATATCGAACTACAAATGCATCTTAAAAAGTTCACCATTGTAAACACAATGATGAGATGAACTACATCATGTAGGGTTACTTCATGTGACGTATGGTTCCTAATAACATATGGTTACTTAACCATACATTTTTATTCATGTAACCTATGGAATGAAAGTAACATATATATGATAATCCATGCATCCACCTTTTCAGAATAATATCCCAAACATAGCATTAATTAACAATACTTTCAAATTCCCGAATGTAGGGTATAAATAAAATTCCAAACACCAAATTAAGGTTTTTGATACTTAGTATTATGAATTCCATAATGTAAATGTTTATAATCAAAACACAAAATGATTAGCATAGGAAAGTCTTGATACCACACGCATGGGATAAAATTACAATGTAATGTAGGGATGATAATCTATATCTTCATTCACCAAATGTCGTTTTTTCAAATATCATTTCTAGAGTAATTCTCATAACATTAAATTACATTAACCAGAATATAAATTCCTTAATACTCCCTCAATAATGATTCATCATAAAATGAACAAGAGTATTAATAAGCATCCAAAGCATCATAAATTAAAGAGTACAGTTGAGGCAATACATTCCCAATACAGTAATTTTATACTATTTTCATAAAAATGGATGAAAATTTGTATTTATAAAATTACATTTAATTGTAAATGTCATTATAAGTAGCCTATATCTTTTGAAATGACTATGTATTATTTAAGTATTTTTAATTATTTTTGTTGAAAAAATCAATATTTTATCAAAAAATTAAAACCCATATGATATTCCACTTTATGAGTAATATAAAAACGATGTTGAAATACATATAATCTAATATCCCTTTCCCTAGAATTTGAATTAATTTTGTTTGATTTATAAATGGAATGCTTCAATATGTTTGTTCGTTGGTGTCAGCATGAATTATTGTTGTTGAAAAACATGATGACATGAAAACGTATATGTTATGATTCTACATTTTAATTCCCACCCAAATTTGAATGTGATATGAAGTACATGATATCTTGGATGGATTTTTATGTACACATTTGAACTGTTTTAGAATCTTTCTCTTGGCGTAGGTCACATGTGCTACATAGTTCATCCAAATGTATTTTTTCAAGGTTAAAACATGATAGGTTATGAATGGGAGTTTGGATTGATGTTAATTTATTTTTAGGTTCATTCTGGAATACTGATTGTTAATATTTTATGATTATGATATCTATATTCTATGGTATTTCTCTTAATGATAAGTCAATTCTATGTAAATTATATAAGTATATATTCCAAAATATTGTTACATTAAAAATTATGAAATGGAATACCAATTTACTTCATGTTGTTCTATTGAAACTGTTTTAAATACATTTTATGAATTTTTTAATATAATATAAATTGAGGTTTTATTTGGGAAAAAAGCAGATTATTGTGAAAATTGTTATATTGAAGAAAAGGTTTTTGATACCATTCTTATGAAAATGGATTTATAAAATTTATTTTTATATCATTATGGTAAGCCTATATGAAAAAATCATTTCTTTTAAATTGTTACACTATTGATAGGAGGGTGGTGATATAATGGTATTTTACCTATTTCCTCTATATATATTTAGGTTGAAATTTCCTCTCAGTGAAGTCGATATTCATATTTTCATATCTTGATATGGTGGAGTTATATTTTGGGTTTCCTCGCATGAATATATAGATATTGTATTGGAGTTTTATCTTTTCCCTTAATTTCTGTTGTATATGACTAGTTTTCCCAATTTGATTTAATTTTTTTGTTTTCTTGTATTCTCTATCTATGATTTTGAATTATTAGGATTTTCCTTATTTTTTTATGATTACAGTTGCTGAAAAAATCATTCCATTCTCAGTATTTCATATTGTTGGGATCTTGTCACCATCACTCCAGGATCTGCAATTCCCTAAATAACATTTTCCTGACTTGCTTGGGTGTCCCGTTTTGGGGATATATCAGGTTAATTTGTGATAGATAGCTCAACCCATTTCTATTAAATCAGAAAACATATCTTAGATGTGTCTTCGTGATTATAAATATTAGTTGGTGGATTTCAAGGCCAAGTGTATCATTCATCCTAGAACGTCCACTTAGGGCACCCCATTCATATTCATTAAGAAAGAGGATGATTTACTGATGTTGTTTTTAGACTACTAAAGATTAATTATAATATTATTATGAACCATTTCACACTAATATATTTATGAGACCTTTTTATGTGATGAGAGGATCTTGAGTATTCTAAAATATTGAGAAGTGATCAAGTTATCACCAGTTGGTGATTCATCATTTAGTAATTCCATGTACAATTTTTTGGAGGATATATGGTCAATATGATTTTTTATTTGTCTAATATAGTTCGATGAATGAAAAAATAGAATTTATGACTATGATAAATGGGGGTATTCTATAGTATTTGGACAAAAAGTTACATCTCCTTATGTAAAACATTCTCATTCAGTAAATATAAGGAATAAAAATGGGAATACGAAAAAAATTATTTTGAAAAATATCTAAGAAAATAATCCTTATGAAATGTTCTAAATGATATTATTCTAGATCAATGTTTTCGATTTTTTTATGTTATTAAGAGGATATTATTTCTGTAGACCCTGAGAATTTCAAGATAGATTTTTCGTGGGGAATTATAAATAATTCCATTAACGAACGTTATTTTGGTATTAGTCAGGTTTTACAGAATATTTTTAAATTATATTTATCAATTGATATATCCAATGATATTTTGACTAAAAAGGATTTGATGTTTATTTTTTATAGTACTTATGAGAATTATTTTATGAAATTTAAGGAAAGGATGACTATAGTACGGATCCTAAGCATTCATGATAAAATAGAGAGTACACTGTTTATTTTAATTCATAATTATTTTCTTTAGTTGAGGTCTTTATTCAAGGATATCATGTGTTCACTAATGATTGTAAACATTTTGCATATCATATATATAATTTTTTATTCCCATTACCTATATTTTTATGTATTGGTGAGTGTTGTAATATGCTAGAATCACTACTTTTTGAAGGATAAATTATTTATATATACATACCAACCAATAATGAGGTTCATCTTCTCTGAATGGGACTTGATTCTTCATAAGAGAAGGTAAAGTCAGTATCTAAAGTGTTTTTATATTTATATTTGATATAATCAAATAAAGGGTAATTTTTGTAGTTGATATTTTCCAAATCACTTAGGCTAATGTAAATAATTATTTTATATGTGAATTTTAATAAATGTCTCATTTATTTAAGATGTATTTTGATTTTTGAAATTATAAGGGTTATGAAATCCATAATTCATTTTTCATTTCACCTTCATTACACAATAAAATAATGAGGACAAAACTATATGACCCATAGTGTTTATCCATAAGTGAAAACATATATGTTGGGAATGTTCAAAAAGACGTAACCTTGAATGATGATGATATTCATGATATTTATGTTAATTTAATAGTTCCCATTGACATTCTTGAAGTATAGATGAATTAGTCACATGTGTTGAGAATGGAAAAAATCATATATTGGTGAATGTATTGATACATGGGATGAAATTATTGGAGATGATAAATAAAGATGTTTTTTAATGTTTTTGATAAGATATTAGTATGTAAAGTATGGTCACCAAAAATCTTCAAGCATTTTAAGCAATTATACATCACTAAGTTGAAATGGTATGATGTTACTATGTAATTTTATTTGGTATTTCAATGAAAACCTTGGGGTAATGACGTAGATTTGGAGATATTGGATAAGCTAAAAATGGTTGATCATCATTTTTATTATGAGAGTGACCTTCTTAGTGGACGATCTTAGAATATCCTATGTTCAGGATGTGGATCAAAAAATTGGTATCCCTACCAACATTGTTTTATATTGAGACACTCATTATAAAATATTATATTGGAAGGGGTTATAGAATAAAAATATACATCGGTGAAATTCATCATTTAAAATCATTCACATACCATTGGATATCCATGTGGACAATACTGATTTGGAAAAAATTATGGGATTATGTGTCCTTGAATTTTGTGCTTCACAGGAATAACTCTTGGACATAGAATTTTCACCCTATATCGTTACATAAAATGACTCAATACATATGATATATTAAAATGAATTGTATTATAGGCCATTCCACTAACAATTATATTTTTTGGCTAATGGTGGTTTAGCAATAATATAACCATCAATCATGAAGAAGATAAAAAATAATATATTGTAGATTCAAAATAGGTTTTCTATTGAGATGTTTATAGTGTTTCTGAATGTGAACAAAAAAAATTCAATTGGTATAGGGATTTAGATTTTTTTTATAGAAAGACACAACATCATCATCTCTAGAGATTTGATTCCTAGTAAAGGTCTGAGGATCTCACATTAATTATATTACATGAAAAATTAAACATGAATTATTACCACAATTGAATGATTGTACATTCATATATCAATCAATTATAGTGACCTCTTATTGAAGGATTTGATGATAATCAACTGTAAATCATCAACACATTCTTTAGAAGTATTCCTGAATTATGATCTTTAAATTTCAGGTGCTAGCACAGAGGCCATATGAATCCTTGGACATCACGATGACCACCACATATCAATTCCTTTAATCCGTCAAGATGTTCATGGATCAATCACTTTACATGAGACATTAGCTCTCTTGAATGTGGGTGGTAAGGGATAGAAGATATCAAATTACAATGGATGAATAAATAATTGGAAGAGAGATCCTCATTTCTTATATATATGAAATTAAATATCTAGAAATTGATACATGACCCCTATATATATCACAGAGTAAATTATCTATAAATGACATTTTATGAATTATTTACTAAATCAAAAATTAAATTTATTTTTTATAACCTACATGTAATATATAATAAATATATTATGTGATAACACAGATCCATTAACTCAACTCAATATTCCATCCAATATTAAATGAATCGTGAATATGAAAATAATATTCATTAATATACAATTTTCTTTTGTATTTAGCTAAAAACATGTGAAAAAATTTATTAAAAAAATCATCCAAATTATTATTTATTTCAATAATAATGTATTTATTTATTCATGATAATCTTTAATACATGGAATTCTCATGGATCCCATGGTGTGGTCGGCCATTTCTTATACTCCCCTTCAACAAATTATGAATGAATGTTGAATATTCTATTATGTGTGACCGTCCAGGCCCATATCTCGATAGCAGTGAATAATACTTATAGGCCAAGAGAACAGTCTAGATACAAATCAGGGACCCTATGTTGATAATGAGTAGTCTTATAAATGAAATCATTCCAACAAACACGATCCATGTAATATTATCCCTTTTTCTCATGATATATCAGAAAGTAATATACACTCCTGGTTTCAGCTTAATTTCATGATTTTTTGTTCATTGAACTAATGGGAAAAACATGCCTTCTTCTACCATGGCCATGTATTTAATGATGATAATACCATCATCATCAACCATGCCTGAGATATGACTTCGTTTTAGAAGAAATTGTTTTGTTTATTATTAAATCATGTTCATACAACCAATGATGCACCCAATATAAGCTACCTCACTATGAAATCATTTTCATAATGTTTTCCCTATATAAAATTACCTAATCAAATAGTATATACAAATAATAATATCAAATTAGAAGACAATTACACATGTTTGTATATAAGAACCACTAATGGAACCAGAAACATGTGGTGTTCCTTCTGGTAGGCTATTCCTCATGATCTCATCAACTCGAGATACCCATGTTCTAATGTCATGAGAAGAACCATCAATAATTATGATCCCACAACACCTGATAGTAAGATATCATATCTATCGAGTTATTATGATGTATATAAACTATAGGAATTATGTATCAAATTAATTTCATAGTTTCCTAAGGATCTCATCATAGCATGGGAACTCTTACAACCCTTTTTATGAAATTTAATATAAACAAATTACCATTTAAATATTGGATATAGAAATTTCAACACTATTTTGACAAGACTACATATTGCATAGGTAACTATGTTTATGATATAGTAATTGAAAGGTATTTAATTTTTTGGCTATTAGGATCCAACTAATGAAACACTCCTACTAAGACAGATGTCATATTTATAAATATCCTTATATTCTCTTACCTTTTAAGATAATGACTCATCAAGATTAAGGATTTAATCATTGGTCTTACCACATATCTACTATGTGGATATTCTGTTATCTCGGACATCACCTTCTTGAGTAAGAACCCTCAACAGATGATATCAGCAATTATATTCTTTTTTTCCACTATCTAATCATTTCATAACGGATGGTGAAAATAGAAGGATTATCATAATCAACATTATGATAATAACATAATATGTGTGATTCTAATAACCAGAGAAAGTCCTTGTATGTTATATATTGCTTCTTTAGCTACCTCATTAGCCATAGTGCCCTTTATATTTTTAGATATGGACAACACTGGATTGAAATACCATATTTTGACTATGATATTAGATAAAATAAATATAAAGGAAGACTTTTTTATGTTCCATTAAAACTATTTTTCATCCCCTGCGTGTTCTAGGTACACATCCCTATTTTCTCTCAAGTACTATTGGATAGTTCAAACTGCATTGCATGAATTTATGTATTATTTTTATATTATTTTCATAGAATTGTTTTTATTTTGAAAAAAATTATCATGTACATAACATGGGTTTTTTAATTTATCTGTCATAGAATTATACATAATTATACTGACCACATTAATATCCTCATATAAACCATACAAGTCTTCTTGCAGATATTAATTCAATATAACCTTTGTATTAATTCTCTATCAAATTCTTCCAAATATTTTTTTCCATACAATTTCCATAGATGAGATTTTTATTTATCTAATAAATCTATTAGATATAACTATGTTAGACCAATTCCTTATAACGTAGGTTTGTTTTTGTTACTTCTATTCTAGTCTTAACTAACTGTACGACTAATAGATGTATTCTATATAATATTAAACATTTCATACTTGTAATGTAATAGCACTCCTAGTAACCTGTTGTATATAAATGGAATAAATTCCTTACAAATGAATGTTATATGATATTATTTATTACTTCAATTGAAAAATTTATTTCAGAATCTTTCACCACATATTGGCATTTAATATTTCCACCACTAATTTCTGGTTTTGTTTTATAGATTGCTTCTAATATTGGTTGTATTTGTATCTAAATACTAATACAATGACCATAGAAATTATATATGAAAAGTAAAATATTGATGGATTTAAGATTAAATACTTGGTACTACCAATAGAGACTTATTGGTTCCACTCGTGTACCACCCATTATTAGTTTATATTGAATTCTCATAAATATATTCAAAATAATAAGTCATTGTACATTTATTCATGGAATCCATTATTAAATTTTAATTAAACTGTTCAATCATATATGTCATTCATTTAATTATGACATAGAGGATTTACTATTAGTAACTAATAATGTTTCACCAAAAATGGTAAATGTAAAACCATTACCATAGCTTTACCCATCCAATGCATTGTGAGTCTCTCGAATATTCCTTTTACACAATATCTTGTGGAATGTATTTTTATTACCACTATATTTTTTGTAAATTTGGTTTTGAAAATATTAAATTACTTCATTCTCCGACAATCTACAAGAGATATTCTAACAATTTTACATAAATATGGTTTATTACTTGACTATAATTTTTCAATTGTAGTTATTTTTGTAATATACTTAGAAACCATTAAGGAAATTTTTTAAAGTCACAATGTCTTTTCGTGACTACTTTTTAGTTATGAACATAATAAACAATTTAGATCTAATCACATGTACTTATGTCATAATGAATTTATATCATACTATGACTCATATGATATGGATTTTTCATTATAATTGGAATAAAAACACGGAAAACATCACTTTTTTGAATAATTTCTTGAAAATTTACAATTTCTGAACAAAAAATTTGAGTCTTAACATTGATACTCATTATACTAATATAATCACTCTATTGTGATTAAGATATGTGTTGTTTGGAATTTTTCCATGCAATGTTATATTGATAAATGTTTCCATGTATGACCCATAATTGATACAGTTTATAAACATCACAACTTTGATAAATATAATGAAATGTGAATTTAGGAACTACTCCTAGATATATTATAACAATTGAGGACTTCTAGGTCCTCCTAACCATCAACATACGGTATTGAAGAATCTAATATCTTATAATAATGCATATATCATACTAAACTCATAAATTCCATTGAAATATTCAAAATAATCATATGATGTATATTTACCACTGGAGATACATTGGAATAGTTCAAAAATTCCAGCTAAACTAATTCCAAAATTTTGGTGGCATATTGTTTCGTAGGTCCTTGAAACGTGATATTCTATATTTAAGAATATTTGTTTCCTAGCGGTTTCCATTGGATTTATTCATGGAACTGGAAACTTCCAACAGTTCTTTTTCCAAAGAGGACTTTCTTTCCAAAGGTAGGTGTTCATTATGTTTTGAACATCACGGTACTTAAGAACATGAATTGGTTGAGAGGATGGGAGGTCAGACTCTTTACACCCTTTTGGGGGGAATTATTGTCTACTCTAGGACTATCTTTGGAATTAAAATATTTTCATGAATCCTTATTAATTCACCAAGTATATCATAAGTATCCCTTGGAATTTAAAATCTCTTATTTAACATGTGTAAAATTTTGTAATTATTAGTATGTATTCGAGGTGTTCCATCAATGGTATCCTCTAATATACTGATTAGAGATTCATTTAATCATCATTTATGATGATGCTAGTTTTTAAGCCACTCAGTGGGGCACTATAGAGATTATTGTCATCTTGGCAGATAAAGGTTTGTTTTGATCTTGGGATCATGCTCATAAAATGATTTACCTATTTATCCTTGTGAAAGGAATTAGATCCTTCATAGTTCAGTGCCACATAATGGGACACATCATAACTCTTATGATCATTTGATAAGGACCTCTAAGCAGAAGGTTCTTAGTTAAAACTTAGTGCGGGACTTATGGTAAACATCCCAAGTAACTTTTAAAGGATAACTATTTCTAAAATAGGATCAAACCCTATTTGGAGTATGTCCCAAATAGAACAAATAATATTTGCAGTGTTGGATTTTAACCTCAAGGAGGCTTCCAACATATCCCATGTGGGTGGGAATCAAAGCCTATGTGGTTCGATTAATATCATAGAAGAGTATAGTCCTCTCAGAAAGATGATTTTGGGCTTACTTGTTGAAAAAGGATTCCTTAATTATTTTAGGATTGTATTTGGGGATTATTTTCTAAGGAGGATGCACAAATTGGGTGAATTAGGGTTGGATTACTAAGGAGGATATCCAGTGATCTTGGGCTATAGAAGAGCTTCCTACGTATCCTGGTTTGAAATGGAATCAGAGTTCTCGTAGTTCCTTCAAATGAGTGTTTGTGGACATGTTGTAATCATCACATATCTCTAATCCAACACGAGTCATGATTGGTTTGAGAAACAAGAGGATGTGAAATTTTCAACAATAAGACTTCACACTTCCAATTTGTTTCTCAATGATGATGGAAGAGGGAACTTTGACTGTGGATGAGGGAGAGGCGACGATGGACGATGGCGGGGCGATGAGCCCTCCCTCTGTTCTCTTCACATTGGACAAGGGTCCAAATGGAAGGAAGAAGGGGTGAAGGTGAGGGGATTATACTAGGATGGCTACATTGAAATTGGTTCTGGTTGGGGAGGGATACTTCTCATATACTTGCGTGGAATGGAAATGTGAAGTGTACCATCCCTACGAGAGAACTAAGGTCCCAGGTCATCTCTTCAAAAATGGAGAGTCCAGAAGCCCACGATGTTCCAAACTGGGAACATCCAAACAATGTTAGTTGGAGAAAATTCAATGTGACTACGGATATATAAACCCAAAAACATCTCATTAATCTTAACCCCATTGTGAATCAAATGTGGGAAACCTATAATTGTGGAAATCCAAACCCAAAATGGAGACACGCTGATGTGCCTTACCCAAAGGTCTGATAAGTCAGGAGGTTTTGGGGGAGGTTTCAACCTAGCCTATTTTGAATAAGGGAACCAAAATAAGATATACCTTCCCCTGAAAGGCTTCAAATGGTATTGGAGTTTGTCACGTAGGTACCTCATGCAGGTACGCCATGTAGGAACCCTACGTTGCTCAATTGCACTAGTATAGCGTGAAAATGTACTACACAGTTGTACCGCACAGGTGTGATGCGCAGGTATACCATGTAGGTATGAATGGTGACTAATGAATTTGAAGAACATTAAAAAACATCCCTATTCCCTTTAATTATACTTTCTCTCGGAGTTTAGAAGACTACCTGAGAAATTTTGAGAGATCTAGGCGAAAGGGCTACGCAATGGGAGCTTCAGAGAGTCTTTCAAAAAACATCACTCTGGAAATGGGGAGCCCAAGGGTCCTATTTATAGGCACGGAAGGGCTTGTCCGAAAAAAAATTTGGTCGCGAAGATATTCTTCGTAGCTCCACCATACCGGTGCTCCATGTAGAGGAATCCCAAATTCTCTGGTGGGTAGTTCAAGCGCGTAGACGTATCGCACAACTTGGCCGTGTAGCCATGTCACACAGCTCGGCCATGGAGCCATTTCGCGCAGCTGGATCAATTAGTTCTTTCACGAAGCTTCTAGATATTGGTTGATGTTTCTTTGAACTTTTTGAATCTCTTTAAGGGGTGTCAATAAAAGCCCCCCCTCGGGATTGGATCCGAAAATATAAAAAAGAAGGCCAAGACCTGAGGAAATTTTTCACAGTTATATCACGTAGATATGTCGCGCAGATATGGAACATAGCTTTTCCACATGGGTCTTCTATTGCCTATAAATAGGTTTCAATATTTTGCGTTTTTTTCTTCACCTATGCTTTCCAAATTTTGGAGCTCTCATTGCGTAGCTCGTTCATTGAGCTGCATCACGTTGTGCACTCGCGTAATTCTCTTGAACATTCTTCAAGGTAATATTATTTACGCGATAGTGCTACTCTAAAAGGACTTAAACGATGGAGTCACACTGAGAGCATTGTCGAAGGACATACATGACTGAGTTTGTCGAAGGACCTACACGAAAAGTTTCCTTTGCCAATTTTCTTACTTTCTTATTTAGAAATCTTATCTTTAATTTTCATCATTCTTTTATAGGAAAGAATGACTCTTTTGATGACCCATACCAAGGATTCTATGGCTCTCAAAAGTGAAATAATGATGATTGTCAGACCAGATTACTATGACACTATTGAGAGTACTCTTCCTATGCTACGGAAGGGTCAAATTCCATACTAGCGTGATTATCCACAATGTCCTTACTTACCTCTTTACGGGGATGGGCTTTTGCAAGATTCACATTTTCCATCTATTAAGAAGTACATTCTAATGAATTGGTTTCTTCAGTATTCCAACTGTAACTGTATGAATATTAGTGAAAGGGGTGTTCCAATAAAAGAAGGAATAGTACATATTAGTTGCATCCTTCATCATAGTGGTTGTGCTCCAGATATAAAGGATCATGTTATAGAACCAAGACCACATTTTTAGGATTCCATATTACATTCTTCTCAAACAAATCAAACGATTATATGGAAAGGTGATTAGGACATTCGTTCTGGAGGGGGTGTGACACCCGAGTGGATGTGGGAATTCTGGGTACGTCAGACATGTGCAGAATTCAGAAAAGAATTATCAGAAGTTAAAATTTATGAAGCTCCCTGGATGGGACAATCTTATGTTTACAAAAATGAACTCATTCCTGAATTACTGAACCGATGGAGCCCACAAACAAACTCCTTTCATCTGATTCATGGTGAAGATTGTATTAGTCTCTTGGACGTTTACCAAATAGTTGGAATTCCTATTCTTGGGGAAATGTATGATGAATTCATCCCGCCTACTTAAATATGGGGTAATGTTACCAGAACGCCACCACTGTCCCATGAATTAACTGATATTTCAAAGAATTTACCCAATGATAAAAAATATTTCCATGCCAGAGTGTGGACGGAAGCTTTCTTAGAACCAACTACGGAGAAAGGTCCAAGCTGTGGACATCCTACTGTTTTTCCTTCTGCCAATAACCGAGGATGTTCAGGCAAAAATTTTCCTACACTGGAAAGAACCGATTACTAGCACTGGGGTTATAAAGTCAAACCTAATATAGATGCAAAAGTATGCGTAGTTTCCTTCTTTGTTATGTGGTTAAGTGTATATTTTCTTCCAGTTTGTGAATATGTTGGTGGTGTAATATCAGGGAAATTGTAATTGCAACTAAATTGGTAGATGGGAAGTATATTGGGCTAGAAAACCCTGTTTTGCAAAGAATTTATCATCTCCTAATACATTTATACAATGGGAAGGCTCCATTTAGAATTGCGGGACATTTTCAAGTGTTGTGGGGTTGGATTGTGGCACATTTTTCTTCACAGTCAGTATTGAACTCAGTCAGTGTTCTTAATGGCCGATTCAGCCCATTTTTACAGAAAGTTTTCAGTATTAAGCCTATAATATTGAGACCAGACGAGGTACTAAAGTTATTGAATGTCTTAGGATAATTCAACTTATTTCCTTTTGGTAATCCACCCAATATGACATTTATTGATGATGGTAAATGAGAGTATGAGATGAGATATAATATGATGGAATTTAGGGGTGGTGTATTATCAACTAGGATTGATGGTGAAGTTATCTGTGAGGATTATGTGCCCTATAGGGTTGCTCTTTAGTTCATGGGTCTTCAACAGTCAAGCACCTTTCCACCCACACATGTCAAACATGAGAAGCACCCATTGGTAGCATGAAAATTATGGATTCTCACAGCTTTAGAGGTATCTAAACTACCAATTACATTACCTCCACCAAATTTGTCAATCGGATTGGTAGCTGTGTATTCCAAAGATTAGGTATCTTCATATCCTCAAGGGGACATGACAAAATAAGTATATTGAGTGGCGGATACAATGATTGTTGCATGTGAAAATCGTGGAAAGAACTCCAAGGCAAAAGATAATACAAGAATTTCAGAGGTTTTAGAGCCCTAAATGCGTCTTCGCAAGAAGTACACCCGGAAGACCAATGATAATGAAACAATTCCTCCGACACCAAGGCGATCCAGTAGCCTCCATCAAGAAGAGATTCTTATTCTCCCTGTCGAATTTTTTGATGAAGAAAGTTATGAAGAAGATCATCAATCAGAAGGTGTCGAACCTCTTCCACAGTCAACCAGGCCAAAATCGAATTACGTGCGACCTTAGGAAATTAATTAGTGGGGGAATATAACCCATGATCTTAGGGATTCCTGGTAATTTCTTTCAAATGGAATTCGAATACCGGATATTGGTGAAATCAATGAACCTTCTAATTTCAATCCAAAAAATAACATGGATGAAGTACAAAAGTATATTGTAGAGTTAGAGACTTTTATATATTCAACTGATGAAAAAATATCTGCTTCTAAATGATTATCTCATATGCTGGACTTAGGAGTCCGTGAAGGGGTAATTATCAACTATGAGGAGGATTGGGATATTAATGTTAATACTAGAATTTATTTCACTTTTTTTCTTTCTTCTAAACTCTAATTTATCATTTCACATCATTAATCATGATGAAAATGTATCTCTACAGCTTGAATGTAGAGATGGATGATCTGGAACGATTCTTGAATCACCTCAGTATAGTCCTGTAGGTTCTCCCATTGGTGCAACGAATAATCCTCCTAAGTCATCAGAACATTCTCCAGGAGCAAGAATCCTGACTGGGGTAATGGCGACAGAT
Organism: Viscum album; assembly: GCA_963277665.1. NCBI lineage: Eukaryota > Viridiplantae > Streptophyta > Magnoliopsida > Santalales > Viscaceae > Viscum > Viscum album. Next base: position 736,110,400 of record OY728155.1, read on the forward strand.
AATCCTCAACCATTACCTCAAGTTTCCCCTTCTAAGAGAAGTGTTTTAATCTCTCTGCAATCTTTTGAACAGAAACATAATAGACCAATGAGATTGGTTTGAAGAGTTCTCCAAAAGAGTAAGTTTTTATAAAATCTTCAGAGCATACAATTTTCTCAAGACATTATGGTAACAATTTTTATCCTCTAGTGGGATCTGTGACTCTTTCCTCTTCAAAGGGATTATGAGCTGATGCTCCACAACTAGAAAAAGAAATCCAAGGGGAAACCCTGGGTCATGCTGACGTATATGTACCGTCAAAAGATTCAGCTATACCTGCTCCTGGCTCAGTTGAGAGAGAGGAAGGCCATGGTAAGATTAAGTACATTTCCCGGTTATTTTTTTTGTCAAAGGATCCTGAAAATATTCAATACTAATATTTATATTGCTTCAGAAGAAAATTCTTAAGATCCAGGGCAATCTGAAACCAATGCTGAAATTAACCCATCTGATGTTGGAATACCAATTGAAGATTCAGTAGAACAAAATGACAGCAGAGCCAATTTGGGCACCAACCAACATTTTAGGGATACCTTAAATGGTGAAGATGTTGTAAAATTTCAGGCCGTATATACTAAAATGATGGAAACCCTAATTCAAATATTGGTATTTCAGGTTCCATCAAGGAGTTTATAGATTTCCATGAGAATTGAAAGGAAGTAAGTTTCTATTCATGCATTTTCTATACATAATTTGTTCTTCAACTTGATTTTTTACATTAAAATTCACCATATGAAGCTTTATCTGTAGAAAATGTCACAAAGGCTATTCAAGAACAGGGTGTTCCACTTTATCCTTTAACTGGGGCTGAAGAAACACTTACAGAGGATCCTTTATCAGGAGATGTTCTAAAGCCTTCAAAATTCATATCTGAACAAATTCAACCCCCTACTCATGAAACACCTGCTTAAAACACCAGAGATGAAAATATAGGGGATGAATCCAATCATGTAACTGAATTATTGTTGGGTAAATATAGTTAGTCATCTGATTCATATTTGTTTCATTCATTTGAAACTAATAATGACCTTGAGTTATTATTTATGGTTATTAGCTCCCAGATCAGTGGTTGAAGCTTATACCATCCCAAGGGAAGTAGAACGAAACAATTCTTTAAGCAACCTATTTCTATTCTACATTATTCCTCATGGTAGTGACTCAGATTCAGATTTAGAGACGATATATTCTCTTGGCATGGCATATAAGAAGACATGGTGGCAGATCTGGAACATAATTGTTGTAAAGCCTTTAGATGAATTATTATCCCATTTTCATAAACTCCCATCATTATTATATGTGTTGGGATTTGGTGGATTCAATTACAGGTTTGTCTATGATGCCATGAAAAATACTATCCTTTGATGTGAGTAGGGTTGTAAACTGTGACAAGATTTTGAAGAGGCTAAATGACTCGCCAATATTAAGTGTTTTCAAGCTGCATTATTTCAGTTGGAGGAAAATCATAACAAGAAATCACATCAGATTAGCCAACATATCAAAGAATCCATGAAGGAGTTATCATCTATTCAACATTAACTGGATGTTATTCATAACATGCTTGAACAACTGAATCAGACGTTAGGAGAAATCCAATTGGAGGGGGTAGTTGGGGTTTGGTTTAGTGCTAAGCACCCTGTAATACTACATGAAAAATGGTGGTTCAAACCCCATGGGGCGTAGGTACTGTAGCGCTACTATAGCAGCGGTGGTACTGTTGATTGGCGAGTACAGTAGTGGCAGCAGGGCATTGTAGCAGCGGCGGGGTACTGTAGCTACCGGGTTACTATTCACAGAATGGGCCTTTGGCGAAAAATTTGGGCCTATGTGCTGTGTTATGGGCTACACGCCCACTGGGCCTTCGGGCTTTGTAATTGGTATCCCTTAAACCGGTTAAAAGGGGTATTTTCTTTGCTTTAATAATAAGATGACGTTTTGGCCCCAACCTTTTAAAAAAACACCAATTGGAGGGGATAACTGCCATTTCAATAGCTAAGGAATCACTTCACCTGGCAGAGGTGGCTGGAGTTGCTCAATTATCTCAACTTCAACAGGCAGCTGATGGAGTTTATGAAGTGGTTCAACAAATGAAAAGTCATGTTGAATGTTTATTTTAAAACATGATAGAGAGGCTCTGATTTGTGGATGGCCCTCCATTTTCACATAAATTAAATAAATTTTGTTTCCAATCATATACATGCCTTCATTCATGTTATTCTTTCATGATTACAATATGAAAGGTAAATGATGATATGGATTCCTTTTGTTAAACAATCATTATTATAATAACAAGAATGAGGTGCTTAAATTTTTCTTATTAAGCTGAGTGATTTAAGGGGAATAATTTGATTATTGCTAGGGTTACATGGATATCCCCGCAAATTTTGTATCTTTTGAATTTTCATTGCTCAATATTACCTAAATCATACAAAAAATGTATGTTTTGTGAGTTGGGACTTTAATTTTGTTCAGAGCGATCTTTTTATGTTTTTAGTTTGATGAGTATCAAGTATTTTGTTACTCGTAGTTTAACGACATGATATCCAAAGAATAATAGTAATAAGACTTTTACAATGGTCCGACCAAAATGTAAAAGATATGGTGTCTGTATTTTTAGGTCATATAACTAGGACTATAAATGGAAACAATATATAACATGTAGTCATGTGATTGTAAGATTATTTCATAGTATACCAAGAACATGATGAGGGAAATTTGTAACCCATGGTCTTCAGGACTTTTAGATTGTGGGAAAGACAACCAGACAAGTATACATGAATGACTGTTTTAAAATACAAATTCTTGTATATTGTAATCAAAGATTAAAGATAAAAAAGATACTATAACCATGTACGAAGTTACCATTATTTGAAAAACCCTTTATTGGGGCTACATTATTTAGGGAAAACTAGGGCATATGCTGCATAGTCAAATAGTGGCATCTTTTGACTGACAAGCCTGTTATGTAGTCAAATTATGTAAGGCTTTCTAAGGGAACATGTTGCATTGTCAAGAAAAAGAGCTCTCATATATTGAAAACCTTGCTACCAGAAACCGTAAGAAATATTATGAAAATCTGAAGAAAAATTCAAGATTAAGAGTTTAAAATATGAAAGGGGGTTATGCCCAATGTATATAAGAAATATTTGAATCAATATTCACCATAAATTTGATGTCCTTTACATAGATATGACTCATATGTAAAATTGTGGATTTCTTTGTTTCTTTTGAATGAATATGGTAATGTGTAGTTTTAAGTCATGCAGTGAGGACATTATACTATGCAGTTCTGAGTCATTCAGTGAGTACATTGATAAACCCATAAGAAATTTAAAATACCCAATTTATATAAAGAATCAATTTACTCAATTCCTATGCCCATGTGAGCTATGCTCGGTGTGAGAAACAAGGAGAAGTAAGGGTTCCTTTTATAATATAAAGGTGATCCAAGTGAAAAATAGGGGTGTTAAATTTCCATACAGTTTAACGTCATGTGGTAAGGACGAGACTGGACCAATATTAAAGAAAATACTCATTGTAACTGGATTAAGTGATAAAATCTAAATGTCATTATGTGTCTTGTTGGATAAAGAATCAATTTGTTCATAGTTCTTAAAACATTTCCTATGTAGACTAGATTTTTATACCAGAAATAAAGGGGGTTTGTAGTTGTTTTTTTATATCATGGATGGGCCCAAAATTGGATATTTAGGCATCTCTATGTATCTAATTGGAAAAATTAGAATCAAGTCGTATGTAGTTCTTTAGAAAATCATTACTCATGTTAATCAGATTTGGCATGAAAAATTGGGACTTTCAACACATTCTAATAGAATGGTAAATCAAAAGACATAAAATGGTATATGGACCAAATCATATATTTGAAGGAAACACTCTGTATGGATCTGATTCATATATAGGAGGGAAAAAGAAAATAATAATATTTTTTTATTGTGGTTGGTCCTCGAATAGGAGATTTATTCATCTCTACATATCTCATTGGAAAATGAGAATCCAGCCTTACATAGTGCTGGAAACATAGTCTTTATGAAGACCTGACTCCGACATAGGAAAGGGATGGACTCATGTATTACTAAATTGTAACAATGATTTCAACAGTATTTATTTATGTAAACTTCTAACGTCTTATAGAGAAAATGTTTGTTGTAAAATTGATTCCATTTTGTTTAACGTCATGCGACAAGGAAGAAAACGATACGCACATTAAGGTCATGCAGCGTGGATTCTTATGGTCATTATGTAGTTTAATTTCCTGCAACTAGGACATGGTGGTGGTGCAGTTTTAAGTGTTTTATTAAGGATGTGGTACCATTGCAGTTTAAAGTCTTTTAGTGAGGACTTATTATGAAAAACTATAAAAAGCATTTCTTCAAAAAACTTTCATTGGTTGGGGTTGTGATGAGCTCTCCATCCATTGAGATTAAAGAATATTCTCCATTTGAATAAACCTTATGTATGGAATAATTTCCTTCCGAATCTGGATCAAGTTTTGGAGGTTTCTTACCTGGTATAATTGGAGTTCTAAGGACCAATACCAATTCTTCTGGAAGGAATGAACAAAGATGAACATTCTTAATAAAATCTCGCAAAATTCTATTCTGATAGACTTATAGTTGATGAAAAGTATGAAATGTTTTCTCATCTAATCATTCCAACTACTTGAACCATTTCTGGGACCTTTCATATGTAGATAATTAATCACATATTGCAACTCTTAGTGAAGGAAATTTCATTTCAATTGGTAAAACTGCTTTAGTTCCATATACCAATGTATAAGGAGTTGCTTGTGTGGCAGTACAGATAGTTGTTCGATAATCCCATAAGGCATTCAAAAGATTATCAGGACATGATTTATTATATTTATCCACCATATTTTGGAGTATATTTGATAGGGTTTTATTGAAATCCTCTATCTTTCCATTTTCCACCGCATGATAGAGATATGAATGGTTGGATTTGATATTACATTCCTTATAGAACGTTTTTACATCAGCAGAAGAAAAATTGGTACCACTGTCCATCATAATAGTACGAGGGATTCCAAATATGGTGATGATATTAGTTTTGACCAATCAAATGATGTTTTTAGCTCCAACTTCCTTGAGAGGTATTTCCCCAACCCACGTAGAGAAGAAATCAGTAGGAGTGAGAATATACTTGAACTGCTTAGTCGTGGCTGGAGGATTAGGTCCTACTACATCAATTCCCCATGTGGAAAATGGCCAACAATATTTAGCTGTATGTATCAACTCAGGGGGCTGATGAATGAAGTTGGCATGCACTTGACATTGATGAATTATTTTTTGTGAAGTCTGTATTATCATGTATCATTGAAGGCCAAAAATATCTAAGCCTTTGAATCTGATCAGAGAGTCTATGCCTAGATTGTTGGGCACCAGAATCTCCTGAATGAACTTCTTTCATGAGAGTCACTGTTTCTTTTCCATCAATAAATATTTCTTAGAATCCCATAAAATCCTTGCTTATAAAGGATATTTCGGTGATATGGGCCATCATAAAGAGTAAAATTAGCCACTCGTCGCCGGATCTACTCCCTCTCAGCCCTATTTGGTGGAAGTATCCCATTTTGAAGATATTTTGTGATGGATGTTCCCCATCCCATGGTATGACCATACGGTTCAGAGATAGGGAAAATGTCATTGATTTCCTCCCTCATGGTTTGAAAAATAGGTGAAACCATGTGGCGATGGGCTATTCTGATAAATGTCTCATCCTAATTTTGATCTACCAAGGCTATATCTGCATTATCTAGTACATCAGCTTGGGAATTTCGTGATCATGGGACATAGGAAAATGTTGGATCTGAAGGAAATCCAGCCATTAATTATGTACCATAATCAGACAAAGTTATTAACTCTTCTTTTCTGATAGAGTATTCCCCATTTATTAGTTTAATTTCCAATTCTGAATCAACCATTATCTTTAAATGATCCATTCACACCTGAAAGGTGAATTCCAAACCTATGATGAGATCTTGATATTATGCCTAATAATTTTTCCACCTTTCAATAATAGAAAATAATAAGGAAATACTACCTTTTCTGGGAAATAAAGACTATTCCTAATCCAACCTTGCTGAGCTTGGAATTTTCCTGTCTCATCCCTATTGGACTTCTAGATGCACCATCAAAATGCATTTCCCATGTCTGGGAATTCACTGGAATATAGAAGACCCCTTCATCATGATGTTTAGTATTAAATGATGTATCTTCCGTGGATGAATACTTAGCAAGGAAATCACCCAAGGCTTGACCCTTTATTGCCTTTTGAGGCACAAACTGGATATCAAACTGCTGCAAAATAACTGGCGACCGTGTTAGACGTCCAGTAATCATAAGACGAATGAGGATAAATTTGAGTGGGTTATTACGAGATACCAATTAAACCTCATGATGCTGTAGATAATGCCTAAATTTCTGAACTGAAAATATTGATGCCATGCAGCACTTTTCAATATTTGAATAGTGATTTTCCGCATCATGCATAGTGAGACTGAGATAGTAAAGGTTGTTACCACTTTCGACAAAATTCTTTTGGGAGAGGAAGGCAGCTAGTGATTTCTATATTGTTGTCACATAGAGAATAAGTGGTCTTCCTTCAACAGGCATAATTAATATCGGTGGACTCAAGAGATATTTATTTGGGGTATTAAATGCCTCTTATAAATCTTCATCACATTGGTAGGTAACTCCCTTCTTCATTAATTTGGCGAAGGGTAAACATTTGCCTGCCAAATTGGCGAAAAAGCACCAAATATAGGACAAGTGTCCTTAAAGTCCTCTTAATTAATTCAAATTTCTAGGAGGTGACATACCAAAGATTTATTTTGTTTTATGAGGACCAACTTGAATTCCATGATGGTGTAAAAGAAAGCCAAGAAATTTTCTTGAGGTTACCCTGAAAGAACATTTCAAGGCTTTTATATTCAAATTGTGTTTTCGATGTTTTTTGAATATGATTTTCAGATTGGCCATGTGATCAAAACATTGTATGGATTTAACCACCAAATCCTCCACATAACATTTAAAAAATTTCCCTAAAATGGGTTTGAATATATGGTGCATGGCACATTGATACATTATACCTGCATTCTTCAGGCCCAAGGGCATTACCCGATAGGAAAACCCACCTTGAGGGGCTCTGAAGGATATAGATTCATCATTTTCTAGAGCCATTCAGATTTGATTATACCCATAATATCCATCCATGAAGTAAAGTTCTTCATAGCCAGGTGTTGCATCAATTAAGAGTTCTGTGATCGGAACTGGAATATCATCCTTGGGACAATGCTGATTAAGATCTCTGAAGTCAATGCAAACTCTAATTTTTCCATTCTTCATTTTCACTGTTAAAATATTATCCAACCATATGGGATATTGAAATTCTATGATAAATTTATCCTTGATAAGCTTATCAACTTTAGCTTCAATTTTGGAGGCATAAGTTCAGTGTGTTCTTTTTTCTACTTGCTTGAATCCTTGATGTTTTTCTTGAAAACCCAAATGATGAGTGAAACATCGGGATCAAGACCCGGAAATTCTGTATAATTCCAAGAAAATACATATCGATTTTTCTTTAAAAATGAAGTATACATTTATTGATCTTTAAGTGTCATGTATGCACTAATTAAAGTGGGTCATGGATCTTCTTTTGTACCCATATTTATTTCTCTATGTTCATCCACAGTGGTAGATATACCCTCTTAAAATGCTGGGGGAGCATCCCTGAGATCTTCCTCTTCTTCTTCAATATGTGTTACTTATTCTGTTTCTACATGCATAGTATATGAAAAAGCAAAATTTACATGGTTAGGGGAGAAGTTAAAATTTTAACATCATGAAGAAGTGGTTTCTATTTCTGACCATATTGATGATGAACGGTCTTCCTTGGGTGATAGAGATGAGATGATGGGTTGAGAATTGACATCATTGTTTTCCTATGGTATTTCTATAAATTCTTCTCATTTGGTTGATAAAGTATAGAAATTTTGGATTTATGTGGGTGAAATGAAGACATCTCCACTTAAGCATTCTCCACTGCTTGGTAAATCAACAATTTCTCTCATGCTGTCTGGCTTGGTTTCCATAATTGAAATTATGGAAGTTTCCATAAGAGTGTTTGGATTTAGGTCTATCCTTTCAATTTTACTGATAGGAAACACATAGTCTGTACTCACATGTATGAATGGGTTTACTAGAATCTTTTCCAAACCATTTGGAGCATTACTTTTGGTAACCTCCTTTTCCATGGATTTTTCCTTTCCATCCTTGTGATTGAATTCTACCTCAAAGTATTGAGATTCACATGTTTTGAATGGGGCCCTGTCACCATAAAATGTCCCAATTTTCCCATTGTATCAATATTTGAGACATTGATTGTATGAGGAATGCACAACTGCATGTTGATGTAGCCAAGGTTTTCCAAGAACAATTTTGAAGGCTGTGTCAAGACGAATAACCATGAAATCTGAATTAGACACAAGGTCTGCAAACTATTTTCTGAGTGTATTCTTGCCCCAATGGTCTTGTTAATTTTTATAATATCCTCTCAACATAAAAGTAGAAGGAGATAAATCAGATTCAGTGAGTCCCAATCAATGAAGTGTACGAATAGGGATGTGGTTGACTCTTGAAGCATTATCAATGAATATTCATCAGATGTCTATATCATTGATTTTTCCAGATATATACAAAGGTCTAATATGTCCATATACAACATCATCTTCATCTTCATCTATAAAAGATATCACTGCATGGAATTCTACAGGATCATTCTCTATATGGTAGACCTCAGCCAGAGTAATTTCAGTTTCAAATTCTTGAGGACTTGTCAAATCTTTAATAAGCGCATCCCAAAGATCTTTTGATAGATTCAAGGAATCCAGAATTGATAACTTGGTCGTTACTTGGGCCAAATGTTTCAAGACATCATACATTTGGTACAAAGGTCTTCGTTTCCCATCATGAAAATGTGGTTTTGCAGGTTCCTTGGAAGTTGAGGTTTTGGCAGTAGATGTATCCTGCATCGGGGTAGGAGTTGGAAACACTCCTAGCCTTGGTAGATAAGACCAACTAGGTCTATCTATTTGCTGAGAGGAAGAAGGTGTGACCTCTAACGGGTCTTCCAATTTAACTGTATCAGGACTAAATATGCAATGTGAGGAAGAACATTTTTGTTCCTGTTGAGCCCACTGAAGGGATTTTCCACATGTTTTTGCCGCATATACAGTTCTGGTAGGGGTAGGATTGAAATAGTGGCTTCTGAAATATCCATGTCATCCCCTATATCCTAGACCCCTATATCTTCCACAAACTCCTCCATTGGACACAGGGAATTTAGACTCATCATGATTGAAACTGACATGGGCATAGGGAACCGTTAAACGAATCTTGTTAACATAACCAAAGATCAATTCTTCATCTGAAGAAGAATTTTCCTGATGAACCATTTTAGGTTGTACCACTTAGTGGGATGGTGCCCATACTTTTGACGCAAATGGCATAAAATCTGTCAGAGTCAAAGACATCTTAGGCATTGACATGAGCTCACCTTCTTCTGACTGCTCTTCTTTCTTCTAATTACACTGCTTCTTTGAGGATTTTCATTCTGAGGTAGAGGGTTTCTCTGTGACAGAAATAGAATAAAATACAATTGGTTGATTCAATTGTGTTCTTAAAATGGCACGAGTTCGGTTGATCATTTTCCTGACCATCCAATCATCATATTTTTGCGCAGTTTTACTTTTGACTACATGCCACTCGCCTTCTTCCTCTGGGTCAGTAGTAATAACACATGCTACATGGGCTGAAGAACCTTTCATTTTTACCTATCCAGAGTCCACCATCCTTTTGTAGGAGGTTTTTGGAGATGAAAAAACTCCTGAATGGGATTTCCCAACATCTGATGAAATAGGAAAAAGTTTGTGATGTCTTCATCTCCTTACTTGTTCGGCCTTTTGGGCCCCGACAACTGAACTATATTGCATTCCAGAGACGAGATGAAGTAGACAGGATCTTGTTCATTCAGGAAGGAATAATTTTTTTTCTTAAAATCCTCAAACTATTTTAGCCTTTGATATTTTTGATCATCTTGATGTGGAGGCCACTCTTTTTTATGCTCAAAAGGTGGAGCCCTTCGATACGATGATGGTTTTGAAGTGGAAGAAGGTACAAGTACTTGATTAAGTGTAACTGTAGAAGTCTCTTCTTTCCCTATAATCCTTCCTAGAATTGATGGAAGTACACGAGTTTTAGCCTTAGTCTTTATAAGAGAGTCCTCTATCTGCTGAGCGATTTAAGTATGATCTCGAAAGCCTCCTGTGTATTTCACAGGGATCAACGGTGTGCATAATCCATCATGCATATTTTCTACATAGATTTGAAAAAATTATTCTTGAGGGAAGTCTAAACATAAAGAATTTGTTAATCCCTTCCAGTGAGCAATGAAATTTCAAACACTTTCATTTTCCTTTTTCTTATAATTGGTAAGATAAAAACTATCTTCCTTGGAAAAGTTAAGCTAAATTGAAGAAGAAATATTTTACGGGGATATTCTCAAATAGCAATTGACAGAACTTAAAAACTTGTATACTAGACAAAAGCAGGTCCTTGTAATAACTGTACAAAACACCAAATCCTAACTGCTTCTTTTTGTTGAGGAGTTCCCATAATAGGATCACAACGAGAAATAAAATGTGTTAAGTATTGTTTTGGATCTCCTGAACCATTAAAAATTGGGAATGGGGTATTCGCAAAATTTGATGGGCGAGGGATTTTATCCCCCTATTCAGGGTAAGATCACTTTTCTGGTTGAACTTCTTCACGCTTTTCTTCCATAGCTTCCAACCAAGGTGTTAATGACTCAATCATGGTCATTAATTTTTTAGAAACATCTGGTTGAACTTGGGCATGAGCAGGTGAGATAACTAGAGTTTGGATAGATGTGGTGACCGGTACTGCCACTGATGGTAGTATTGCCGGTTGATGTCGCGTATGACGCATAGGATTGGACCTGTGATGGTGTACTTGTAAATGGGATATATTTGATCCATCCAGTTGCTGCAAGAAATTCCTTTGATTGATTAACTCCAGCATGATTAGGAGGAAGACTAACTTGAAGTAGTTTACACTTAACCTCCTTAATTACTTCATTTATTCTTCTTGTTGTGCGACACTTTCCACTAATGAGAGTGGTTGGCCTTCTCCAGAGGTAGGGTAGAATTTAACTTGACTTTTACCCTTTTCCTTGGCATGTTCCTTTCTGGAATTTCAAAGGGAATTACCCCAAGGAATGTCTTTCCCATGGGCAACCCTCTGTCTTCGGGTACGCACACCTCTTTTATTCGTTTCTATGTGTAAAACTTCTTTAATAGGAACTTCTTAATCAAATTCCTCTAAGTGAGCCTCATGTTATAGGGGATTAGTGACAACGACATTGATGAAATTTATCGATTCATAACGCATTGATGGAATTTTGTCAGTTCTTCTGCTAGATTGTCTCCCTCTGTGTCTTCTATGAGACTCTGTTCTACTATATAAGGAATTCATTGGAACTATTTGTTGGATAGTAATCTGAAGGGAATCATTGGATAATTCAGTTATCTTCTTTCCTTGTGGATTATTCCCTAATCATGTGAAAATTGAATTCCACTGAGGAGGCGATTGCAAATGTGAAAAAGCCCCTAGCCTTGTAGGATGGGGTTGTTTTTTCTTCTTATTCAAATCTTTCAATATTTTTTAAAAAATTCAAATATTGATTTAGATGAGCCCAAAGCCTCGCAAGCTGGGGTGATTCTTGAACTGCTATAGCTGAAATCTATGCAACTTCTCTTCTGATTTTGTGGATTTTGGTTCCGACATTAGCTCGGTGCATTATCTGACCATCATTTACACCACCTGTTTCAGAAGATCATTGTGCTATTTCAAGAATTTCCATCCTATGATGTCTGAAATCCTCTAAACAAGATGCCTGATCAAAATTCTAAGAATATTAATGTAAAAGTAGCTCAATAACTTCTTTTCCTTGAGAATAATTCTGATGAGAACTGGTTAAGGCTTTCTCTTTTGCATACATTTAATTACATGAAAAACCAATTGATTGAGGATAGTTGTGGGCAATAACATTTCATGAAACCAGTTTTGGCAGACTTAACTGATTTTCAAGTGCATTGAAATGAAATTCCCCATATTCACACCATCCTCTTAAGTGAACATTAGATGGGGAATCAGAAATTAATTGGCATAGCCTTTTCAGAGCAATGAGACATGCACACTGAAGGGTTATCTATTTTTTCAACCCTTGGATGTTGGGAATCTATAACGACCCATACTTTACATACATTGTTATTAATTTAGAATTTAATCATACTTATTACAACATATAACAAAACCATGGTAGGACCGTATAGGTATAGTGTCTTTAGAAACTGGGAAACATAAACAACTTGTTCATAAAGCATCTACATTGTCTCTCGTTTATTTTATCATATATAGAGTCCCTTTTGGAATATCCTACTTAATAACCTTCTTCTAGACCTGGGGAAATATCACATACAAAAGGGTGTGCTCAAATACTCATTAAGGGTAAACAATGGAAATATCATATTCATAAGAACATAACATTTCAAAAATATTATCCTGCAAAAGAGATCATAATATCATAACATGGGATAAATAATAGTAGTGAAATGTAATCTCAATAATCCTAACATAAAACATGAATCTTTGTGGCATACACACATAATCATAGAGAATCATTCTTTAGTATCCAAGAATCATTTCCAAGACTATATTAGCGGACAAAGTCCATTTCTGATCAGAGTTCACTCCTCGTTTCAGTCCAGTTTCACTGAACCAGATTAACCTGCCGTTCCAGCCATGTCTATCTCATGAGATATAAATATTTACCCAATGCATTATAGGGACATATAGGTCCCAAACATCTCATAATTAAACCATTCTTATGTGTTCCACAAAATGAGAAAGCATACATCATATCATAACCCATGTAATAAAAATAGGATTCATAAACATCATGCCATCATTACATAATCCATAAAACAACTTCATAAAAATAATAGCATCATAACATAATTAAATCAATGTAACAATACTGATAGAAATAGAAGCCTTTATTATCTTAGATGGAAAATAATTTTGATAAAACATTGAACTCCATTCTTGAGTAAAATATCCTTTCTACTTCAAAAACATTTTCCCATTCTTAAGAGATCATAAATTTTTAAACTAAAATAAGTTAATTAAAAAAATTGAAAACTTGAAATGGAAGATTCATGGAAATAATGATCTAACAGTCCATTCATGCCATATAAGTTAAAAAACATTCATCTCGCACTTTGGCTGGAAAAGTCAAAAAGTACCACATTCTAAAAATGACAAAAGATTCCATACATATCTTTTACTAAAAACTCACCAAAGGGTAAAATTAGATTTAAAAAATTTTAAGAGGATGGAAATAATATTACATATTTAGGAAACATGGATTTGGATGATAAATATGCCCTAGTAAATTATGAAGTATAAACAATCTCGAATAAAAATGAGATTGTGAGATTTTCCCTTACCTTAGGACTGATTTTCTTTTTACGTGTCCGAAACTACTATATAATTATTTAAATAATGTCATTGACTTATTCCAGAATCATAGTCATTGTTATGATATCATATATGGTCATATTCTTAGCTTCTTATCAGTAATATTTCATTGCTACTTGTTATTCGGTTGTTTATTGCTTTCTGTTCTTATGCGTGTTTTGTCAAATAAATTCATATTCTTATTCTTATGTTATAGATAACTCATTTCCAGAATGTTATTAGTGTAATATATATCATATTTATTCATTAAATTCATTTATATAATCATTATGAAATGAAGTTCATGTAGAACGAGTCGCATCACATCATGGAGACAGTAGGTCGTACGTACCCACGAGCGATGATATCATTTCCATGATCATGGAATTGTATTTGAGTGTATTTATACTATTTCATAATCAATATAACTTTACAATAATCATATATAGTTATTCTTTACACCATTATACCCATCCAAGTATGGTGGTGGTGGAAAACCGGTTTCACCATGCCGTGGAGACGGTATTCCGTACGTAAACACGCGCGGTGATTTCATTTTCCATAGGATAGATAGAATGTGAAATAGGTTTGTTTCATATTTATAATAACCTATCTGTATATTAGTGATACTGATGTTATTACTTCATAATGAAATAACTAATGAAGAGGAAGTAGAAGAAGAAATAAATTTGAAATAATCGGTAACAGATTTTACCTCTTCTTCAACACGCCTCCTTAAAACCTCCTCTTAGGGCACTAAAATTGGTCTTTGAAGAAAACTAGAACATCTAGAATATTACAAGAGAAGTTTATAAGTCAAATTTTCAGGGGTTGGCTGAGCTTTAAGGCTCAAAGAGGTGTGAGGAGGAGAGGGAGGAGGTGCCCTTTTTAAGGGAGGAGAGGGGCACCTTAGAAAAATCTTAAAATATTATTTTCTTATAAAGTCATTTTTGGTTTTTAATATCTCAAAATTTATTTATTTCAAAGTTATGTTGGGGATGGGTCCAAATACACTCAACCAATAGATTTTAGACAAGTTTAGGTTACTATTTTAACCTTATCATTTAGATTGAACTCTATGTTAAATAATTTAACTTGTACCGTGTCTTCTTGTTTTCTTACACTATAAGGTTAATAAACATACTATAACAAGCCAAACGAACCCCAAGTTTTTAATTATTAATATATATATACTTATCTAATTAATTTGTCCTAACCATTGATATTTAGGAATAAAATAACAATTAATAATATTATATTTGTTTTAAAAACTATTTTATGTCAATTTTGAAACTATTTGGTAATTGATTTTTATGAAACTCATAACAACATGATTAATTCAAAATAGATAATTAAATCAATTCTAATCTGTCATATTAACCTATAAAATTAGTGTAATTCATGAAAAGTCTCAAATTACCTTTACTTGGGTATTTATAATATCAATTATGTTAATATTTCCTAAATAAGGTAATTACTGCATCATCATTGTGTCATAAATAAATTAAATTATTTAATATCTAAAAAATAAAAATAAAATACCATTAGGTTGGAAATATTTTTAACTATATAATTAATATTTATAGTCGAATTTATCTTATGTATAACCCTACATTAAAAATGTTTTTATTTATTAAACATTTATTTTAACAATCTAAAATCGTCTTTAAATAAAATAATATTACAAGTCCTAATCTGATCCAAGTTGACCTAAATGGTCATAGTTTATTCCTAAGGTTGTTTTAATCGAATTAAACTTATCCAATAGAATTAGGATATGTGTCAAGGTAATATTAATACCATTTTATTTACTTTTAACAGTGGTAAATAAAAGTAAAAAGTTACTATTCACCAAAAATTATTTTTATCTTATTGAATCACATTTTACTCCTTGATATTAGCCATGTCTCTATGATTTTCAAAATTACACTCACAGATGCGGTAAAATTATGTTTTATGTATGTTTTCAAACTCTTCTAGAAGGTGGGTAAAAGACGGTGAAAAGTTCAATAAAATTTTTATATATCTAAAATTACTCTAAAATGACTCCAATGAATTACTTTTAACATATATAGTTATTTTGTATCAATTTTTTCCTAAAATAAATTTAAATAAAATAAATAATTATTTAAATAAAAAGTCGGGTTTTAAATAGTTACCCAGTGTTTTCACTATTCCTCAAAAATTGAATGTTTTCAGAAAAATACCACAAATTTACCCTAGGATAATTTCGATATTTCAAACCCAAAAATGAAGTCCATATTGAAAGATAAAATTTTTAAAATTACAAAAAGTATGTATTAATATTCATAATGGCTAGTTTTAATAATATTTTAATAGCATATCGTTGTTTTGTGAAACTCAGTATTGCGCACACCGCAAGCTATCGAGGAAGGTCGTGATTGCGTGTAAAGAAAGGAAAGCTAGTGTTGTGTGTAGTGAAAGATTTATTTTCATGATGTATATAACATAAAAACCAAATACATCTCATAAAAATCTCAGGTGTTACATTCTACCCCCCTTAAAATGAATTTCACCCTCAAAATTTGTCACTTTGTAACGAAAAAATGAGGATATCTCTCCCTCATCATATCCTCATGCTCTCATGTAGATTCTTCTAATTGTTGGTTCCTCCATAATACTTTCACAAAGTGAGTGGTCTTGTTCTGTAAGACTTTTTCACTACGATCGAAAATATTTATCGTCTATTCTTCATAAGAAATATCATGCTCCAGCGGTACAACATCTGAGCTTAGTACATGTGAAGGATTAGGTATGTACTTTCTCAAGAAAGATACATGGAACACATCGTGAACTTGAGAGAGATTCGGTGGAATATCCAAACAGTTAGCTACCTTCCCAAAATGATCTAGTATTTCGAAAGGACCGATATACCTAGGGCTCATCTTTCTCTTCTTTCGAAATCTCATTACTCTCTTCCAAGAAGATATTCGTAAGAACACTTTATCACCCACTTCAAACTCTAGGTCTTTTCTTCGGTTATCGTCATAACTTTTTTGTCAAATCTGAGCTACTCTTATGTGTTGTTGAATAGATCTGACCTTTTCTACCATCCCATCAACAAGATCAGGTCCTAATATCTTTCATTCCCCAACTTCACCCGAGCAAGTTAGAGTTCGGCATTTCATTCCACAGAGAGATTCATAAGGAGCCATCTGAATACTGGAGTGAAAGCTATTATTATAATAAAATTCAACCAGAGGTAGGTGTTGATCCCCACCACCTTTGAAATCCATAGAACAAGCTCATAACATATCCTCTAGAGTTAGATTTTTTCTCTCAGACTGACCGTCTGTCTGAGGATGATAAGAAGTGCTGAAACTCAACTCTATATCCAGAGTATGCTGAAGACTTCGCCAAAACGTTGAGTTAAACCTTAGATCCCGATCAGATATAATGGAAAGTGGTACTCCATGTAATCTTACAACTTCCTTCACATAATTCATGGAAAGTTGATCAAGAGAGAAATCCACTCTAATAACAATGAAGTGTTCCGACTTCGTAAGACGATCAATTGTGACCCAGAAAGCATTATTGCCCTTGGATGTTTTAGGACGTCCGGTGACAAAGTCCATAGTGATGTTTTCCCATTTCCATTCGGTTATGGGTAATGGTTGTAACATCCCCTTAGACTTCTGTTTCTCAGCTTTAACTTGCTGACAAACCAAGCATCGTGATACATATTTAGAAACATCTCTTTTCATGGCATCCCAGTAGAAGTACTCTTTTAGGTCCCAATACATCTTCATTATTCCAGGATGAATAGAGAATGAAGAACTATGAGCCTTATCCAGCAGCTCTTTCTTTAATTCTGGGATGTGAGGAACACAAACCTGATTCCGGATCCTTATTATCTCATCACAATCAAGGTTGAATTCAGGAACATTTCTCAACTTCTTTTGTAAATATACAACTTCTTTTTGTGCCTCTTTAATCTTCAGATGTATAGTTGGTTGAATATTCATTTGAGAAAGATAATATTTTACCCTTCCATTATAATTCCATGATCCATCCTTTGTAAATCCATAAATATTAGATCTTTTGTGATCCTCATCATAGATAATATAGCATGGTCTTGTCGACTTAATGTTTCTTCCACCTTGTTTGCTTTCCCAAGGTGGTAATGAATTGGGAAGTCGTAATCCCTAATCATCTCCAACCATCTTCTTTGGCGCATATTCTACTCCTTTTGTGTAAAAATATACTTTAAACTTGTATGATCGGTATAAATATCACACCATTCACCATAAAGATAAAGCCTCCAAATCTTTAATGCAAAGATTACCATTGCTAACTTCAAATCATGAGTTGGGTAATTTTTCTCATGGATTTTCAACTGTTGTGAGGCATAATCTATCACCATATCATTTTTCATGAGAACACACCCTGGTCCCTTCTTGGATGCATCACTGTAGATCACAAACCTTTCTCCACTACAAGGTAGTGTGAGCACAGGTGCAATGAATAACCTTCTTTTTAACTCCTTGAAATTCTCTTCACACTCTTCTGCCCAAACGAACTTAACTCCTTTTCGAGTCAACCTGATGAGTGGATTAGATAATCTTGAAAAATATTTCACAAAAGATCGATAATATCCAACCAAACCAAGAAAAATTCAGATCTCAGTAACTGTTGTTGGTCTCAACCATCTTTCGATAACCTCTGTTTTTTCTGGATCCATAGATATCCCCTCTATTGAGATTATGTGACCCAAAAATGAAACTTTTTGAATCCAAAATTCACACATGGTAAATTTCGCATAAAGCTTCTCCTTTCTCAGGGTCTTTAATACAATTCTCAATTGATCTTCATGTTCTTCCTTACCCTTTGAATAGACAAGAATATTGTCTATAAAGACTACCACAAACTGATCAAGATAGTCTCTAAAGACTCTATTCATCAGATTCATGAAGATAGAAGGGGAATTAGAAAGACAAAATGGAATCACTATAAATTCATAGTGTCCACACCTTGTACGAAAAGCCATATTTGGTATATCCTCCCTTTTGACCCTTAATTGATGATACCCTGAATGAAGGTTAATATTTGGAACGTATTGGGATTCATGTATTTTGTCAAATGAGTAATCAATGTGTGGGAGAGGATATTTGTTCTTGATATTGATATTGTTAGGTTCTCGATAATCAATGTAGAGTCTCATTGATCGATCTTTCTTCTTTACAAATAGAACAAGTGCTCCACAAGGTGACACACTAGGGCGTATGAATCCATTATCATGATTATCTTGAAGTTTCTTCTTCAATTCATGTAACTCAATTGGGGCCATTCTATAAGCTGTCTTTGAAATAGGAAAAGTGCCCGGTACGAGTTCTATTGAAAATTCATCTTTACGATTTGGTGGACGACCTGGCAATTCTTCCGTAAAGTCATCATCAAACACTCATACAATGGGTGTATTCTTAATCGTGAGAATCTCTCCAACCATTTGAGATAAATAACCTTCATCTAGTGGAACCAAGACCCATAAGATGGATGAAATTTCCACTGGAAGGTTATCTTCATCCTTGCATCGATAGACGATCAAAGATTGATATGGAATATGAAATGTGACTTCACGCCTTTGGAAATTGATATGAGATCCATATAATGAAAGCCAATCCATGTTAAGAATCACATAAAATTCTACTATAGGAAGGATCACAGTATTTGTAGGAAGCACACTCCCACAAACTTCAATCAGAGAAGAATTATAAACTTTTGATGCGACTGTTGTGTCATTAGGGGTTGTCACAGCTAACTCAACATCTAATTATTGAGGTAATATAGTGGTAAACATAGAAAATTCTTCAGAAATAAATGAGTGGGTGGATCCGGAATCAAATAAAACATTTTCTACTTTAGAGTAGATCGTAAGTGTACCTTTCACCACATTGTTATCATACTCCACATCGCTGATAGAAATTGCATGTGACTTTCCATTGTATTTAGCCTTAAGAGATTGTTGATGTCGATCATCATCAACAACCCTTGGATTAAGGCACTGATTATCATAATGCCCAATTTCCTTGCACTTGTAACATTGAAGTGTAGGAGGTGCACTCTGTGTAGTCTTTTCTTTGTTCGTATCACTAGACATATTCTTCCCATCATTACGGCATTCAAATGACCGATGACCTTTTTTCCACATTTGAAACATTTTCTTGTCCCTCGAAGACAACACCCTCCATGTTTCTTTCTACACTTTGAGCATAAGGGAAAACTCATCTTCTTTTTATTGTGCTCTTTAGATTTTCCTTTGAATTCTATTTTCCTCTTCTTATCAAACCCATATGACTGATGGGTTACTCTAATATTCATCTCAACCTTTAATGCACATCGAATGATTTCCTCATAGCTATTGAAGTCCCTTATGGCTAACGCCCTTTGAAGACTTGGTTTTGAGACACTAAAGAATCGATCGATCTTACTCTCAGGTTGGATAATAATACCAGAAGCGTACCTTGAAAGTCCTGAAAAATTTTCTTCGTAGGTACCAACAGATTCATAATCCTTTTGCTTCATTTCAAGAAACTCTTTCTCCATCTTTGTTTGATGAATACGAGGAAATTACTTATTTTAAAATAACTTCTTCAACTCTTCCCATTTCATGGACTCAATTTTATCTCTTGGCCTCATATTATTGATAAGATTCCACCATTGATCAACTTCCCCTTCCAAATTATATAGTGCTAAGATGACTTTACCATGTTTAGAAAATTGAAGAACTTAAAATATCATTTTAGTGGTACTAATCCATTGTTAAGCCACTAATGGATCAGTAGACCCGCTGAATGAGGGTGGACACTGCCTCATGAAGGATTCAATAAAATGTTTCTCATTCCATTGATCGTTTAGAAGTCCTACATGATTCATATCTTGAGAATGTTGTGTGAGCATGGCTACATGATTTTGTATTCCAGCTCCCATAACGTTTGGTTTCTCAGGGGGACAATCATTGCATTTCCCTTCGCATTCCGAATTAACATGGTTCCTTCGGGTTCCATCCATTGACTAAAACCAATAAGAATAGTGTAGGAAGCATTAATTATATTAGAAAACCCACATAATCAAGAATAAAATTTCACACTTAAGGTCTTATCATAGGTTATTCTTGGTCATTTCTAAAACAATATTATTTTGTCCTATGCTTAGACATATCCTTAGTGTTCTTACAAAGGCTTTCACAACCTAGTTTCCAAAGGTTGACTATACCCTTCCTATGATACCAACTATAACGACCCATAATTTATATACATTGTTATTACTTAAAAATTGAAGCATACTTATTACAACATATAAAAAAACCATGGTAGAACCGTATAGGTATAGTGACTTTAGAAACTGGGAAACATAACTAAGTTGTTAATAAAGAATCTACATTGTCACCTATTTATTTCATCATATCTAGAGTCCCTTTTGGCATATACTACTTAATAACCTTCTTCCTTACCTGGGGATAGAAAACATACAAAATGCTGAGCTCAAATACTTAGTAAGGGTAAACAAAGGAAATATCATATTCATAAGAACATAGCATTTCAAAAATCTTATCCTGCAAAAGAGATCATAATATCATAACATGGGATAAATTATAGTAGTGAAATGTAATCCCATGAATGGTAACATAAAACATGAATCTTTGTGGCATACAAACATAATCATAGAGAATCATTTCTTAGTAGTCAAGACTCATTTCCAAGACTATCTTAGCGAACAAAGTCCATTTCTGAACCGAGTTCACTCCTCATTTCAGTCCTGTTTCACTAAACCGGATTAACCCACCATTCCAGCCATGTCTATCTCATGAGATATAAATATTTACCCAATGAATTGAATGGAGATATAGTTACCACCCATCTCATAATGAATCAATTCTTATGTGTGCCACAAAATCATAAATCATACATCATAGCATAACCCATGTAATAAAAATGGGATTCATAAACATCTTTCCATCATAACATAATCCATAAAATGAATTCATAAAAATAATTCCATCATAAATTAATGAAATTAATGTAATAATAGGGATAGAAACAATACCCTATATTATCGTAGATGGAAAATAATTTTGATAAAACACTTGAACTCCCTTCTTGTGGAAAATATTCTTTATACTTCAAAAACATTTTTCCTTTCTTAACATGTCATAAAATATTAAACTAAAACAAGTTAATTAAAAATAAAATTGAAAACTTGTAATATAAGATTCATGGAAATAATGTTATAATTTTCCATTCAGGCTGTATAATTTAAAAAAAAATTCTTCTCGTACTTTGGCCGGAAAAGTCAAAAAGTACCTCTTACTAAAATTGACAAAAGATTCCTTTCATATCATTTAATAAAAACTCACCAATGGGTAAAATTGAATTTAAAAAAATTTAGCTGGATGGAAATAATATTATATATTGAGGAATCATGGATGTGGATGATAAATATTCCCCAAGAAATTATGAAGTATAAACAATCACGGATAAAAATGAGATTGTGAGATTTTCCCTTACCTTATGTCTGATTTGCTTCGTATGTGTCCAAAACTCTTGTATAATGATTTAAATAATATCATTGAATTATTAAGGAATCATATGAATTATTATGATATCATATATGGTCATACTCTTAGCTTCATATTAGTAATATTTCATTGGTACTTGTTATTCGGGTGTTTATTGATTTTTGTTCTTATGCGTGTTTTGTCGAATAAATTCTTATTATACTTTTTAGGTTATATATAACTCATTTAAAGAATGGTATTAATGTAATATATATCATATTTATTCATTCAATACATTTATATAATCATTATTCCATGAAGACCACGTAGAATGAGTCGCATCACATTGTGGAGACGGTAGGCCGTACGTACGCACGAGCGATGATATCGTTCCCATGATCATGGAATTGTATTTGAGTGTTTGTATACTATTTTAGAATCAATATAACTTTACAATAATTTATATAGTTATTCTTTACACCGTTATACCCATCCAAGTAATGTGGTGGTGGAAAACTGATTATACCACGGCGTGGAAACGGTATTCCGTGCATACGCACGCGCGGTGATGTCATTTTCTGTAGGATGGATAGAAGGTGAAATAGGTTTTTTTTCATATTTATAATAACATATCAGTATATGAGTGATACATATGTTATTAATTCATAATGAAACAACTAAAGAAGAGTATGTAGAAGATAAAATAAATTTGAAAGAATTGGTAACAGATATTACCTATTCTTCGACATGCCTCCTTGAAACCTTCTCTTAGGGCACTAAAATTGGTCTTTTAAGATAACCAAGACCTCTAGAATATTACTAGGGAAGTGGAGAAGAAGAAATTTGCAGGGTTTGGTCAAGCGTCAAGGCTCAAAGTGGTGTTAGGAGGAGAGGGAGGAGGTTTCCTTTTATAAGGGAGGAGAGGGGAACCTCGGGAAAAACGTAAAATATTATTTTATTATAGTCATATTCGGTTTATAATAGCACCAATTGATTTATTTAAAAGATAAAGTGGGTATGGGTATAAATCCTCTCAACAAATATATTTTAGACAAGTTTAGGTTACTATTTTAACCTTATCATTTATATTTAACTCTATGTTAAATAATTTAACTTTTTCCATGTCTTCTTGTTTTATTAAACTATAAGGTTAATAAACTTATGATAACAAGTAATTATTAATATATATATACTTATATATTTCATCTGGCTGAACCATAGATTTTTAGGAATAAAATAACAATTAATAATATAATATTTGTTTTAAAAACTAGTTTATGTCAATTTTGACACTATTTGGTAATTGATTTTTGTGAAACTCATAACAACATGATTAGTTCGAACAAAGTTAAATAAATCTATAATAATATGTAATATTAACCTATTAAATTATAGTAATTTATGAAAACTCTGAAATTACATTTCCTTGGGTATTTATAATATCAATTATATTAATATTTTCTTAATAAGGTATTTAATGCATCATCATTGTGTCGTAAATAAATTAAATTATTTAATATATAAAAATTATAAATGAAATACCATTTGGTAGGAAATCATTTTATATTTAAAATGAATATTTATAGTCAAATTTATCTTATGTAAAAACCTAAATTAAAAATGTTTTTAGTTATTAAACTTTGATTTTAACAATTTTAACTCTTCGTTTAATAAAATAATATTAAATGTCTTAATCTAATCCAAGTGGACCTAAATGGTCATATTTTATTCCTAAGGTTGTTTTTGGTCGAATTAAACTTATCCAATAGAATTAGCACAACTTTTAGTGTAATATTAATACCATTTTTTTTCTTTTAACAATGGAAAATAAAAGTAAAAAAGTTACTATTCACGAAAAATTATTTTTATCTTATTGAATCTCATTTTACTCCTTTATATTTACCATGTCTCTCGGATTTTTGAATTTTCACTCACAGATGCGGTAAAATTAAATTTTATGTAAATTTTCAAACTCTCCTATGAGGTGGGTAAAATATATTGAAAAGTTCAATAAAATTTTTATATATCTAAAATTATTATAAAATGACTCCAATTGATTACTTTGAAATTATATAGGTATTTTGTATCAATTTTGTACCTAAAATAAATTTAAATAATAAAAGTAATTATTTAAATAAAAAGTCGGTTTTTAAATAGTTACACAGTGTTTTCCTTATTCATAAAAAATTGAAAGTTTTTAGAAAAATACCAAAAATTCACCCAAGGAAAATTTCGATATTTTGAATCCAAAAATGAAGTCCATTTTGAATGATAAATTTTTTAAAATTTCAAAAAGGGGGTATTACTATTCATAGCTGCTAGTTTTAATAATATTTTAATAGCATATCATTGTTTTGTGAAACTCAGTATTGTGTACAACGCAAGCTATCGAGGAAGGTTGCGATTGTGTGTAAATAAAGCCAGGATAGTGTTGTGTGTAGTGAAAGATTCCTATGATTATGTATATACCATTAAAAAAAATATTTCTCATAACAATATCGGGTGTTACATTCTACCCCCCTTAAAATGAATTTCTCCCTTGAAATTCGTCACTTTGTAACATACAGATGATGACACCTCTCCATCATCATATCCTCAAGCTATCGTGTAGATTCTTCTAATTGTTGTTTCCGCCATAAAAATTTCACCAAGTGAGTGGTCTTGTTTTGTAAGACATTTTCGCTATGATCCGGAATCTCTATCGGCTGTTCTTTATAAGAAATATCTTTCTCCAGTGGTACAACTTCTGATCTTAGTACATGTGAAGGATTAGGTATGTACTTTCACAGAAGAGATACATGGAACACATCATGAACATGAGAGAGATTTGGTGGAAGCGCCAATCGGTAAGCTACCTTCCCAACATGATCCAGTGTTTCGAAAGGACCGATATACCTAGGGCTCGGCTTTCCCTTCTTACCAAATCTCATTACTCTCTTCCAAGGAGATATTAGTAAGAACACTTTATCACTCACTTCAAACTCTAGGTCTTTTCTTCGGTTATCGGAATAACTTTTCTGTCGACTCTGAGTTGGTTTTATTTTTTGGTCAATAGATCTGACCTTTTCTGCCATCTCATCAACAAGATCATGTCCTAATAGCTTTATTTCCCCGACTTTATCCCATCAAGTTGGAGTTCTACATTTCTTTCCATAGAGAGCTTCATAAGAAGCCATTTGAATACTTGAGTTAAATCTATTATTATAAGAAAATTTCACCAAAGGTAGGTGTTGATCCCAACCAATATTGAAATCCATAGAGTAAGGTCTTGACATATCTTCTAGAGTTATAATTGTTCTCTCAAACTGACCGTCTGTCTGAGGATGATGAGCATTGATGATACTCAACTATGTATCTAGAGTTTGCTGAAGACTTCGCCAAACCATTGAGTTAAACCTCAGATCTCGATTAGATATAATGGAATGTGGTACTCTATGTAATCTTACCAAGTCCTCGACATATATCCTGGCAAGATTTTTAAGAGATAAATCCTCTCTAATAGCAAGGAAGTGTGCCGACTTCGTAAGACGATCAACTGTGACCCAGATAGGATTATTTCCCTAGGATGTTTTAGGACGTCTGGTGAAAAAGTCGATGATGATGTTTTCCCATTTGCATTCAGGTATGGGTAATAGTTGTAACATCCACTTGGACTTCTTTTTCTCAGCTTTAACTTGCTGACAAACCAAGCATCGAGAGACATATTCAGAAACATCTCTTTTCATGGAATCCCACCAGAACTACTCTTTCAAGTCCCTATACATCTTCGTGCTTCCAGGATGAATAGAGAATGAAGAACTATGAGCCTGATCCAGCAGCTCTTTCTATAATTCTGTGATGGGAGGAACACAAACCCGATTCCTGAACCTTATTATCTCATCACAATCAATGTTGAATTCTGGAACATTTCTCACCTTCTTTTGTAACTCTAATCTTCTTTTTGTTCCTCTTTAATCTTCACATGTATAGATGGATGAACATTCATTTTAGAAAGATAATATTTTCCCCTTCCATTATAATTCAATGATCCATCCTTTGTAAATCCATAAATATTGGATATTTTTTGATCCTCATCATGGATATGCTAGCATGGTCTCGTCGACTTAATGTGTCTGCCACCTTGTTTTCTTTCCCAGGGTGGTAATGAATTGGGTAGTCGTAATCCTTAATCTGCACCAACCATCTTCTTTGGCGCATATTCAACTCCTTTTGTGTAAAAATATACTTTAAACTTTTATGATCTGTATAAATATCACACCTTTCACCATAGAGATAATGCCTCCAAATATTTAATGCAAAGATTACCGCAGCTAACAACAAATCATGAGTTGGGTAATTTTGCTCATTGATTTTCAACATTCGTGAGGCATAATCTATCACCATATAATTTTTCATGAGAACACACCCCAGTCCCTTCATGGATGCAACACTGTAGATCACAAACCTTTGTCCACTACAAGGCAGTGTGATCACAGGTGGACTGCATAACCTTCTTTTTAACTCCTTGAAATTCTCTTCACACTCCTCCGTCCAAACAAACTTTACTCCATTTTGAGTCAACCTGGTGAGTGGATTTGATAATCATGAAAATCATTTCAAAAAACTTCGATAATATATCGCCAAACCAAGAAAACTTCGGATCTCAGTTACTGTTGTTGGTCTCGACCATCATTCGATAACCTCTATTTTTTCTGGATCCACAGATATCCCCTCCTTTGAGATTATGTTACCCAAAAATGAACCTTTTTGAATCCAAAATTCAAAGTTCATAAATTTGGCATAAATCTTCCCCTTTCTCAGGGTTATTAATACAATTATCAAGTGATCTTAATGTTCTTCCATGCTCTTTGAATAGACAGGAATATCATCTATAAAGACTGCCACAAACTGATCAAGATAGTCTCTAAAGACTCTATTCATCATATCCATGAATGTAGCAGGGGAATTAGTACGACCAAATGGCATCACTATAAATTCATAGTGACCATACTTGTACGGTAATTTTTATTTCGTATAACCTCCCTTTTGACCCTTAATTGATGATACCCTGAATGAAGATCAATCTTGGAAAGGTATTGGGCTTCGCGTAGTTTGTCAAATAAGTCATCAATGCATGGGATATGATATTTGTTCTTGATAGTGATCTTGTTAAGTTCTCGATAATCAATGCAGAGTCTCATTGATCCATATTTCTTCTTAATAAAAAGAACAGGTGCTCCCAAGGTGACACACTAGGGAGTATGAATCCATTATCAAGATTCTCTTAGAGTTGCATCTTCAATTCCTAAAACTATATTGGGGCCATTCTATAAGCTGTCTTTGAAATAGGCAAAGAACCCGGTACGAGTTCGATTGAAAATTAAACTTTACGATTTGGTGGAAGACCTGGCAATTCCTCCGGAAATTCATCATCAAACTCTCTTACAATGGGTTTATTTTTAATGGTGACATTATCTCCAACCATTTGAGATAAATAACCGTCATTTAGTAGAATCAAGACCCATAAGATGGATGAAATTTCCACTGTAAGGTTATGTTTATCCTTGCATCGATAAACGATCATAATTGATCTGGAATATGAAATGTGACTTCCCTTCATTGGAAATTGATATGAGCTCCATATAAAGGATGAAAATCCATGCCAAGAAAAACATCAAATTCTACTATAAGAAGGATCACAAGATTTACAGGAAGCACTTTCCCACAAACTTCAATCGGAGAAGATTTATAAACATTTGATGCGACTATTGTGCCATTATGGGTTGTCACAGCTAACTCAACATATAATTGTTGATGTAATACAGCGAGACCCATAGAAAATTCTTCAGAAATAAATGAGTGGGTGGATCCAGAATCAAATAAAATATTTGCTACATTAGAGTGGATGGTAAGTGTACATTTCACCACTTCGTTATCGTACTCCACATTGTTGATAGAAATTGCATGTGACTTTCCTTAGTCTTTAGCATTAAGAGTTTTTTGATGTTGATCATCCTCAACAAAACTTGTATTTGGGAATTGATTAGCATAATGACCCATTTCCTTGCACTTGTAACATTGAAGTGTAGGAGGTTAAATCTCTGTAGCCTTTTCTTTGTTCGCATCACTAGACATCTTCTTCCCATCATTGCGGCTTTCAAATGCTCGATGAAATTGTTTTCCTCATTTGAAACATTTACTTGTCCCTTTAGGAAAACTCCCTCAATGTTTCTTTCCACACATTGAGAACAAGGGAAAACTCATCTTTTTTTAGTGTGTTTTTCAAATATTCCTTTGAATTCCATTTTCCTCTTCTTATCTAACACATATGACTGATGGGTTACTCCAATATCCATCTCAACCTTGAGAGCACATCGAATGATTTCCTTGAAGCTATTGAAGTCTCTTATGGCTAACACCCTTCGATGACATGGTTTTAATCTACTAAAGAATCGATCGATCTTACTCTCAGGATGGATAATAATACCAGAGGCGTGCCTTGCATGTCTTCTAAAATTTGCTTCGTTGGTAGCAACAGATTCATCATCCTTTTGCTTTAGTTCAAGAAACTCTTTCTCCATCTTTGTTCGAAAAATATGAGGGAAGTACTTATTTAAAAATAAGTAATTGAACTCATCCCATTCCATGGACTGAATTTCATCTCCTGGAATTGTATTCTTGATAAAATTACACCATTGATCAACTTCACCTTCCAAACGATATACTGATAAGATGAATTTACCATGTTCAGAACATTGAAGAACTAAAAATATCTTTTCAGTGGTACTAATCCATTGTTCATCCACTAATGGATCAATAGCCCCGCTGAATGAGGGTAGAAGCTGCCTCATGAAGGATTCAATAGAATGTTGCTCCTTCATTTTCTTGTTTGGAAGTCCTGCATGATTCATAGTTTGAGAATGTTGTTTGAGCATGGCTACATGATTTTGCATTCCATCTCCCATAATGTTTGGTTTCTCAGGGGGAAAATCATTACATTGCTCATCGCATTCCACATTAACACGGTTCCTTCGGGTTCCATCCATTGACTAAAACCAGGAAGAATAGTGTGATCCACACTAATTATATTAGCAAACCCACATAATCAAGAATAAAATTTCACACTAAAGGTCATATCATAAGTTATTCATGTCCATTTCTAAAACACTAAGATTTTTTCTTATGCTTAGACATATCCTTAGGGTTCTTACTAAGGCTTTCATATCCTAGTTTCCAAAGGATGACTATACCCTTCCTCTGATACCAAATATAACGACCCATACCCTACATACATTTTTATTACTTCAAAATTGAAGCATACTTATTGAAACATATAACAAAACTATGGTAGGACCATATAGGTATAGTGTCTTTAGAAACTGGGAAACATAAACAACTGGTCCATAAAGCATCTACATTGTCTCCTGTTTATTTCATCATATCTAAAGTCTCTTTTGGCATATCATACTTAATAACCTTCATCCTGACTTGGGGAAAGAAAAAAATACAAAAGTGTGAGCTCAAATACTAAGTAAGGCTAAACAAAGGAAATATAATATTCATAAGAACTTAGCATTGAAAAATCTTATCCGACAAAAGATATCATAATATCATAACATGGGATAAATCATTGTAGTGAAATGTAATCCCAAGAATCCTTAAATAAAACATGAAACTTTCTAGCATACACATATAATCATAGATAATCATTTCTTAGTATTCAAGACTCATTTCCAAGACTATCTTAGCAGACAAAGTC
This sequence comes from Viscum album, assembly GCA_963277665.1. Classification (NCBI taxonomy): domain Eukaryota; kingdom Viridiplantae; phylum Streptophyta; class Magnoliopsida; order Santalales; family Viscaceae; genus Viscum; species Viscum album. The sequence goes on from OY728155.1 coordinate 736,140,323, forward strand.
CATTTTTGAACCAGTTCACGCCTCGTTTCAGTCATGCTTCACTAAACCGGATTAACCTGTCGTTCCAGCCATGTATATCTCATGAGATATAAATCTTTACCCAATGAATTAGAGGGAGATTTAGGTCACACCAATCTCATAATGAAACCATTCTTATGTGTGCCACAAAATCATAAATCATACATCATAGCATAACCCATGTAATAAAAATGGGATTCATAAAAATCATGCCACCATAACATAATCCATAAAAGGACTTCAGAAAAATAATTCCATCATAACATAATGTAATCAATGTAAGAATATGTATAGAGATAGAAACCTATATTATCTTACATGGAATATAATTTTGATAAAACACTTGAACTCCATTCTTGAGGAAAATATCATTTCTACTTCAAAAACATTTTTCCTTTCTTAACATGTCATAAAATTTTAAACTAAAAGAAGTTAATTAAAAATAAACTTTAAAAATTGTAAAAGAATATTCATGGAATTAATGTTCTAAAAGTCCATTCATGTCATATAATTTATGAAAACATTCTTCTCGTACTTTGTCCAGAAAAGTCAAAAAGTACCTCGTACTAAAAACGACAAAAGATTCCTTTCATATATTTTACTAAAAACTCACCAATGGGTAAAATAGAATTTAAAATTTTTTTGGTAGATGGAAATAATATTACATATTGAGGAAACATGGACGTGTATGATAAATATTCCATTGAAAATTCTGAAGTATAAACAATCTCGGATAAAAATGAGATTGTGAGATTTTCCCTTACCTTAGTTCTGATTTTCTTTGTACGTGTCTGAACCTCATGTATAATGATTTAAATAATCTAATTGACTTATTCAATAATCCTAATAAATGTTATGATATCATATATGGTCATATTCTTAGCTTCATATTAGTAATATTTCATTGCTACTTGTTATCCGGGTGTTTATTTCTTTCTGTTCTTATGCGTGTTTTGTCGAATAAATTCTTATTATTCATTTTAGGTTATAGATACATCATTTACAGAATGGTATTAGTGTTATATATATCATATTTATTCATTCAATACATTTATATAATCATTATACAATGAAGATCATGTAGAACGAATCACATCATATCGTGGAGACGGTAGGCCGTCGGTACGCACGAGCGATGATATCATTACCACGATATTGGAGTTCTATTGGAGTGTATGTATACTATTTCAGATTCAATATCACTTCACAATAATCCTATATAGTTTTTCTTTACACCATTATACCCATCTAAGTAATGTGGTGGTGGAAAACTGATTACACCACGGCGTGGAGACGGTATTCCGTACGTACGCACGCGTGGTGATTTCAAATTCAGTAGGATGGATAGAAGGTTAAATAGGTTTGTATCATATTTATAATAACATATCAGTATATGAGTGACACTGATGTTATTGCGTCATAATGAACCAACTAAAGAAGAAGACGTAGAAGAAGAAATAAATTTGAAAGAATTGGCAACAGATATTACCTCTTCTTCGACATGCCTCCTTGAAACCTCCTCTTATGGAATTAATATTGGTCTTTGATGAAGACCAGGACCTATAAAATATTACTAGGTAAGTGTAGAAGATAACATGGTAGTGTTTTTCCAAGCTTGAAGGATCAAAGTGGTGTGAGGTGGAGAGGGAGGAGGTGTCTTTTTACAAGGGAGGAGAGGGGCACCTTAGAAAAAACTTAAAATATTATTTTATTATAAAGTCATATTCGGTTTTTAATAGATAAAAATTGATTTATTTAAATGATAAGGTGGGGATGGGTCGAAATCTATCAAAAAATAGATTTTAGACAAGTTTAGGTTACTATTTTAACCTTATCATTTATATTTAACTCTAAGTTAAATAATTTAACTTTTACCGTGTCTTCTTGTTTTCTTACACTATAAGGTTAATAAACATACTATAATAATCCAAACGAACCCCACGTTGTTAATTATTAATATATATAACATTATCTAAGTCATTGGGTGGAACCTTATATTTTTACGAATAAAATAACAATTAATAATATAATATTTGTTTTAAAAACTATTTTATGTCAATTTTGACACTATTTGGTAATTGATTTTTGTGAAAATTATAACAGCATGATTAGTTCGAAAAAAGTAAATAATATCAAAACTAATATGTAATACTAACCTATAAAATTAGTTTAATTCATGAAAAGTCTCAAATTACATTTACTTGGGTATTTATAATATCAATTATGTTAATATTTCATTAATAAGGTAATTACTATATCATCATTGAGTCATAAATAAATTAAATTATTTAATATCTAAAAATTATAAATAATATACCATTAGTTAGTAAATTATTTTACCTTTTTAATGAATGTTTATAGTCAAATTTATCTTATGTATAACCCTACATTAAAAATGATTTTAGTTATTAATCTTTGATTTTAACAATTTTTAACACTTCTTTAAATAAAATAATATTAAATGTCCTAATCTAATCCAAGTGGACCTAAATGGTCATACTTTTTCATAAGGTTTTTTTGGTCGAATTAAACTTATCCAATAGAATTAGTACATGTGTTAGGTTAATATTACTATCATTTTTTTACTTTTAACCATGGTAAATAAAAGTAAAAAGTTACTATTCACCAAAAATATTTATTTCCTTATTGAATCACATTTTACTCCATGATATTAACCATATCTCTCATATTTTTGAAATTCCACTCACAGATGCGGTAAAATTATGCTTTATTTAAATTTTCAAACTCTCCTAGGAGGTGGGTAAAAGACGATTAAAAATTCAATAAAATTTTTATATATCTAAAATTATTATAAAATGTATCCAATGAATTACTTTGAACTTATATAGGTATTTTGTATCAATTTTTACCTAAAATAAATTTAAATAAAATAAATAATTATTTAATTAAAAAGGTGGTTTTTAAATAGTTACCCAGTGTTTTCACTATTCATCAAATCATGAATGTTTTCAGAAAAATACCAAAAAAATCACCATAGGATAATTTCGATATTCCGAATCAAAAAATGAAGTCCAATTTTAAAGATAAAATTTTTAAAATTTGAAAAAGTGGGTATTACTATTTATAACAGCTAGGTTTAATAATATTTTAATAGCATATCGTTGTTTTGTTAAAATCGATATTGCGTACAACGCAAGCTATCGAGGAAGGTCTCGATTTCATGTAAAGCAAGCCAAGATAGTGTTGTGTGTAGTGAAAGATTCCTTTGATGATGTATATAACATAAAAACAAAATATTTCTCATAAAAATCTTGGGTGTTATAATCTACCCCCCTTAAAATGAATTTCGCCCTCAAAATTCGTCACGTTGTAACAAACAGATGAGGATACCTTTCCCTTATCATATCATCAAGCTCCCATATAGCTTATTCTAATTGGTGGTCCCTCCATAAAACTTTCACCAAGTGAGCGGTCTTGTTCCGTATGACTTTTTCACTGCAATCCAGAATCTATATCAGTTGTTCATTATAAGAAAGATCTTGCTGCAGCGGTACAACTTCTGAGCTTAGTACTTGTGAAGGATTAGGTATGTACTTTATCAAGAGAGATACATGGAACACATCGTGAACTTGAGAGAGATTTGGTGGAAGCACCAATCGGTAAGCTACCTTCCCAACATGATCCAGTATTTCGAAAGGACTCATATACCAAGGGCTTAGCTTTCCCCTCTTTCCAAATCAAATGACTCTTTTCCAAGGAGATATTCATAAGAACACTCTATCACCCACTTCAAACTCTAGCCCTTTTCTTCTGTTATCGGCATAAATTTTTTGTCAACTCTGAGGTGCTCTTAAGTGATGTTGAAAAGATCTGACCTTTTCTTCCATCTCATTAACAAGATCAGGTCCTAATATCTTTCTTTCCCTAACTTCATCCCAACAAGTTGGAGTTCAGCATTTATTTCCATAGAGAGCTTCATAAGGAGCCATCTGAATACTGCAGTGAAAGCTATTATTATATGAAAATTACACAAAAGGTAGGTGTTGATCCCAACCACCTTTGAAATCCATAGAGGAAGATCTTAAAATATTTTCTAGAGTTAGAATTGTTCCCTCAGACTGAACGTCTGTCTGAGGATGATAAGCAGTGCTGAAACTCAACTTTGTATCCATATTATGCTGAAGACTTCGCCAAAACTTTGATTTAATCCTCGGATCCCGATTAGTTATAATGGAAAGTGGTACTCCATGTAATTTTACCACTTCCTTCACATATATCCTGTCAAGTTGATTAAGAGTGAAATCATCTCTAATAGCAATGAAGTGTGCCGAATTCGTAAGATGATCAACTATGACCCAGATAGAATTATTGCCCTTGGATGTTTTAGGAAGTCTGGTGAAAAAGTCCTTAGTTATGTATTACCATTTCCATTCGGGTATGGGTAATGGTTGTAACACCGCCTTAGACTTCTATCTCTCAGCTATAACTTGCTGAAAAACCAAGCATCGAGAGACATATTCAGCAACATCTCTTTTCATGTCATCCCACCAGAAGTACTCTTTCAGGTCCCTATACATCTTCGTGCTTATAGGATGAAAAGAGAATGAAGAACTATGAGCCTCATCCAGCAGATCCTTCTTTAATTCTGGGATAAGAGGAACACAAACTCGATTCCTGAACCTTATTATCTCATCACAATCAAGGTTGAATTCAGGAAAATTTACCACCTTATTTTGTAACTCTACATCTTCTTTTTTTGGCTCTTTAATCATCACATGTATAGATTGTTGAACATTCATTTGAGAAAGATAATATTTATTCCCTTCAATTATAATTCCAAAATCCAACCTTTGTAAATCCATAAATATTGGATCTTTTGTGATCCTCATCATGGATAAGACGGTATAGTCTTTTAGACTTAATGCATGTCCCACCTTGTTTGCTTTCCCAGGGTGGTAATGAATTGAGCAGTCATAATCCATAATCAGCTCCAACCATCTTCTTTGGTTCATATTCATCTCCTTTGGTGTAAAAATCAACTTTAAACATTTATGATCCGTATAAATATCACACCTTTCACCATAAAGATAATGCCTCCAAATATTTAATGCAAATATTACCGCAGCTAACTCCAAATCATGAGTTGGGTAATTTTGCTCATGGATTTTCAACTGTCGTGAGGCATAAGCTATCAGCATATCGTTTTTCATGAGAACACACCCTATTTCTTTCTTCGATGCATCATTGTAGATCAGAAACCTTTCTCCACTACAAGGAAGTGTGAGCATAGGTGCACTGGATAAACTTCTTTTTAACTCCTTGAAATTCTCTTCACACTCCTCTGTCCAAAAGAACATAACTCCTTTTCGAGTCAACCTGGTGAGTGGATTAGATAATCATGAAAAATCATTCACAAAACGTCGATAATATCCAGCCAAACCAAGAAAACTTTGGATCTCAGTTACTGTTGTTGGTCTCGGCCATCTTTTGTTAACCTCTGTTTTTGCTGGATCCACATATATAACCACTTTTGAAATTATGTGACCCAAAAATTAATCATTTTGAAGCCAGAATTTACAATTGGTAAATTTGGAATAAAGCTTCACATTTCTCAGGGTCTTTAATAAAATTCACAAGTTATCTTCATGTTCTTCCTTGCACTTTGACTAGACAAGAATATCCTCTATAAAGACTACCACAAACTGATCAAGATATTCTCTAAAGACTATATTCATCAGATCTGTGAAGATAGCAGGGGCATTAGTAAGACCAAATGGCATCACTATAAATTCATAGTGTCCATACCTTGTACAGAAATCCGTATTTGGTATATCATATCTTTTGAACCTTATTTAATGATACCCTGAATGAAGATAAATCTTTGAAAAGTATTGGGCTTAGTGTAGTTTTTTAAATAAGTCATCAATGCGTGGGAGAGGATATTTGTTCCTAATAGTGATCTTGTTAAGTTCTCGATAATCAATGCAGAGTCTCATTGGTCCATCTTTCTTCATAACAAACAGATCAGGTGCTCCCCAAGGTGACACACTAGGGTGTATGAATCCATTATCAAGATTCTCATGGAGTTTCTTCTTCAATTCCTGCAACTCAATTGGGGTCATTCTATATGCTGTCTTTAAAATAGGAAAAGCACCCGGTACAAGTTCTACTGAAAATTCAACTTTACGATTTGTTGGAATAACTGGAAATTCCTCTGGAATGTCATCATCAAACTCTCGTACAGTGGGTGTATTATTAATCATGAGTTTCTCTCCAACCATTTGATATAAATAACTGTCATTCAGTGGAATCAAGACCCATCAGATGGATGAAATTTCCCAAGGATGTTTATGTTCATCCTTGCATCGATAGACGATCATAAATTGATCTGGAATATGAAATGTGACTTCCCTAATTTGGAAATTGATATGAGCTAAATATAAAGAAATCCAATCCATGCCAAGAATCATATCAAATTTTATTATAAGAAGGATAAAAAAAATTCATTATTCACTTTCCCACAAACATCAATCAGAGAAGAATTATAAAATATTTATGCGACTGTTGTGCGATTAGGGGTTGTCACAGCTAACTCAACATCTAATTGTTGAGGTAATACAGCGACACCCTTAGAAAATTCTTTAGAAATAAAATAGTGGGTGGGTCCAAAATAAAATAAAACATTTGCTACTTTAGAGTGGATGGTAAGTGTACCTTTCACAACTTCCTTATCGTACTCCACATCGCTGATAGAAATTGCATGTTAGGTTCCTTTTTCTTTAACCTTAAGAGTTTGTTGACGTCGATCATCATAAAAAACCCTTGGATTAGGGAATTGATTAGCATAATTCACCATTTCCTTGGAATTGTAACATTGAATTGTAGAAGGTGCACTCTATGTAGCCTTTTCTTTGTTCGCATCACTAGATATCTTCTTCGCATCATTGCGGCATTCAAATGCCTGATGACCTTCTTTTCCACATTTGAAACATTTACTTGTCCCTTTAAGACAACTCCCTCCATGTTTCTTTCCACACATTGAGAATAAGGGAAAACTCATCTTATTTTTGTGTGATCTTTAGATTTTCCTTTGAATTCTAATTTCCTCTTATAATCAAACCCATATGACTGATGGGTTACTCCAATCTCCATATCAACCTTGAGAGAACATCGAATTATTTCCTCGTAGCTATTGAAGTCCCTTATGGCTAACGCCTTTCAATGACTTGGTTTTTAGCTTCTAAAGAATCGATCGATCTTACTCTTTGGTTGGATAATAATACCAGAAGCGTACCTTGCAAGTCTTGTAAAATTTTCTTCGTAGGTACCAACAGATTCATCATCCTTTTTCTTTAGTTCAAGAAACTCTTTCTCCGTCTTTTTTAGAAGAATGCGAGGGAAGTAATTATTGAAAAATATGTTCTTGAACTCGTCCCATTCCATGGACTCAATTTCATCTCTTGTTCTCGTATTCTTGAAAAGATTATAACGTTGATAAACTTCACCTTACAAACGATATAATACTAAGACGACTTTACCATGTTCAGAACATTGAAGAACTGAAAATATCTTTTCAGTGGTACTGATCCATTGTTCAGCCACTACAGGATCAGTAGACCAGCAAAATGAGGGTGGACGCTGCCTCATGAAGAATTCAACAGAATGATTCTTCTTCGTTTTCTCGTTTAGAAGTCCTGCATGATTCATTGCTTGATAAAGTTGTGTGAGGATGGCTACAAGATTTTGCATTCCAGCTCCCATAATGTTTGGTTGCTCAGGGGGACAATCATTGCATTTCCCGTCGCATTCCTCATTAACACGGTTCCTTCGGGTTCCAGCCATTGACTAAAACCAAGAAGAATAGTGTGAGAAACACTAATTATTTTAGGAAACCCACATAATCAAGAATAAAATTTGACACTTAAGGTCTTATCATAGGTTATTCATGGCCATTTCTAAAACACTAAGATTTTGTCCTATGCTTAGACATATCCTTAGGGTTCTTACTAAGGCTTTCAAATCCAAGTTTCCAAAGGTTAACTATATCGTTCCTCTGATACCAACTATAACGACCCATACTTTACATAAATTTTTATTACTTCATAATTAAAGCATAATTATTACAACATATTAAAAAACCATGGTAGGACTGTATAAGTATAGTGTCTTTAGAAATTGGGAATCATAAACAACTGGTTCCTAAAGCATCTACATTGTATCCCGTTTATTTCATCGTATCTAGAGTCCCTTTTGGGATATCCTACTTAATAACCTTATTCCTAACCTAGGGAAAGAAAACATACAAAAGGGTGATCTCAAATACTCAATAAGGGTAAACAATGGAAATATCATATTCATAAGAACATAGAATTTCAAAAATCTTATCCTACAAAAGAGATCATAATATCATAACATGGGATAAATCATAGTAGTGAAATGTAATCCCAAGAATCCTAACATAAAACATGAATCTTCGTGGCAGACACGCATAATCATAGAGAATCATTTCTTAGTTGTCAAGACTCATTGCCAAGACTATCTTAGCGGACAAAGTCCATTTCTGAACCGATTTCACTCCTCGTTTCAGTCATGTTCCACTAAACCGGATTAACCTATCGTTCCAGCCATGTCTATATCATGAGATATAAATCTTTACCCAATTCATTGGAGGGATATATATTTCCCACCCATCTCATAATGAAACCATTCTTATGTGTGCCAGAAAATCATAAATCATACATCATAGCATAACCCATGTAATAAAAATGGGATTCATAAACATCATGCCATCAAAACATAATCCATAAAAGTACTTCATAAAAATAATTCCATCAAACGTAATGAAATCAATGTTTGAATAGGGATAGAAACATAACCCTGTATTATCTTAGATGGAAAATAATATTTATAAAACACTGGAACTCTATTCTTGTGGAAAATATCATGACTACTTCAATTTTTTTATTCCTTTCTTAACATGTCATAACATTTTAAACTAAAAGAAGTTAATTAGAAATAAACTTGAAAACTTGTAAATGAATATTCATGGAAATATTGTTCTAAAATTCCATTCATGTCGTATATGTTAAAAAAACATTTTTATCGTACTTTTTCCAGAAATGTCAAAAACTACCTCGTACTAAAAATGACACAAGATTCCTTTCATATCTTTTACTAAATACTCACAAATGGATAAAATTGAATTTAAAATATTTTATGTGGATGGAAATAATATTACATATTGAGGAAACATGGACGTGGATGATAATTATGCCCTAGTAAATTCTGAAGTATAAACAATCTCAGATAAAAATGAGATTGTGAGATTTTTGCTTACCTTAGGTCCGATTTGCATCGTATGTGTCCGAAACTCCTGTATAATGATTTAAATAATCTAATTTACTTATTATAGAATCATATTCATTGATATTATATCATATATGGTCATATTATTAACTTCATATTAGTAATATTTCATTTCTACTTGTTATTCGGGTGTTTATTGTTTTTTGTTCTTATGCATGTTTTATCGAATAAATTCTTATTTGTATTTTTAGGTTATAGATAAATAATTTATAGAATTTTATTAGTGTAATATATATCATATTTATTCATTCAATACATTTATATAATCATTATGCAATGAAGATCATGTAGAATGAGTCAAATCACATCGTGGAGACGGTAGGTCGTACGTACGCACGAGCGATGATATCGTTCCCATGATCGTGGAATTGTATTGGAGTGTATGTATACTATTTACGAATCAATATCATTTCAAAATAATCATATATAGTTATTATTTACACCATTATACCCATCCAAGTAATTTGGTGGTGGAAAACTGATTACACCATGGTGTGGAGACGGTATTCCATACGTACGCACGCACGGTGATTTCATTTTTAGTAGGATGGATATAAGGTGAAATAGGTTTGTTTCATATTTATAATAACATATCAGTATATGAGTGATACTGATGTTATTAATTCATAATGAAACAACTAAATAAGAGGAAGAAGACGATATAAATTTGAAAGAATTGGTAACAGATATTACCGCTTCTTTGACACGCCTCCTGGAAACCTCCTCTTAGGGCACTAAAATTGGTCTTTGAAGAAGACCAGGACCTGTATAATATTTATAGAGAAGAATAGAAGATAAATTGGGAGGGGTTGGCCGAGCTTGAAGGCTCAATGTGGTGTGAGGAGGAGAGGTAGGAGGTGTCCTTTTATAACGGATGAGAGGGGCACCTTAAGAAAAATGTAAAATATTATTTCATTATAAAATCATTTTAGGTTTTTAATAGCTCAAAATTTATTTATTTAAAATCTAAGGTGGGATGGGTCTAAATCCTCTCAAACAATAGATTTTAGACAAGTTTAGGTTACTATTTTAACCTTATCATTTAGATTTAACTCTAAGTTAAATAATCTAACTTTTATAATGTCTTCTTGTTTTCTTACACTATAAGGATAATAAACATATTATAACAAGACAAAAGAACCCCAAGTTCATAATTATTAATATATATAACCTTATCTAAGTCATTTGGTAGAACATTAGATTTTTAAGAATGAAATAACAATTAATAATATAATATTTTTTTTCAAAACCATTTTATGTCAATTTGACACAATTTGGTAATTCATTTTTGTGAAAATCATAACAGCATGATTAGATCAAAAAATGTTAATTAAATCAATAATAATATGTCATATTAACCAATAAAATTAGTTTAATTCATGAAAACTCTCAAATTACATTTACTTGGGTATTTATAATATCAATTATATTAATATTTCCTCAATAATGTAATTACTGCATCGTCATTGTGTCATGAATAAATTAACATATTTAATATCTAGAAGTTATAAATAAAATACCATTAGGTATGAAATCATTTTATCTTTCTAATGACTATTTATATTCAAATTTATCTTATGTATAACCCTACATTAAAAATGTTTTTAGCTATTAAACTTTGATTTTAACAATTTTAACTCTTCTTTAAATAAAATAATAATAAATGTCCTAATCTAATCCAAGTGGACCTAAATGGTCATATTTTATTCCTAAGGTTCTTTTTGGTCTAATTAAACTTATCCAATAAAATTATGACATGTTTTAGGGTAATAATAATACTAGTTTGTTTGCATTTAACCGTGGTAAATAAAAGTTAAAAGTTACTATTCACAAAAAAATTATTTTTATCTTATTTAATCACATTTTACTCCTTGATATTAACCATGTATCTAGGATTTTTGAAATTCCACTCACAGAAGTGGTAAAATTATGTTTTATGTAAATTTTAAAATTCTCATAGGAGGTGTGTAAAAGATGGTGAAAAGTTCAATAAAATTTTTATATATCAAAAATTATTATAAAATGACTCCAATGAATTACTATGAAATTATATAGGTATTTTGTATCAATTTTTACCTAGAATAAATTTAAATAAAATAAATAATTTTTTAAATAAAAATTCGATTTTTAAATAGTAACCGAGTGTTTTCACTACTCATAAAAAATTGATTGTTTTCAGAAAAATTCCAAAAATTCATCCGAGGATAATTTCGATATTGCGAATCAAAAAATGAAGTCCATTTTGAAATTTAAAATTATTAAAATTTTAAAAAGTGGGTATTACTATTCATAACGGCTAGTTTTAATAATATTTTAATATCATATCGTTGTTTTGTGAACCTCATTATTGCGTACAACGCAAGCTATCGAGGAAGGTCGTGATTCTGTGTAAAGAAAGCCAAGCTAGTGTTTTGTGTTGTGAAAGATTCCTTTGATGATTTATATAATATAAAAACAAAATATTTCTCATAAAAATTTCTGGTGTTATAGAAACTAAAAGAGATGCCAAGTCAATTTGGCAATACAACCCTTCTTTTACCTTTATATGATTTTTATATTCATCATATGGTAAGACTTTGGTTATGAAATGACGAAGAGTTCCCCATAAGTTGAAATGAATGTCATGAATACAATCTTCTGTCATCAGTTCTAGAATATCAAACTGAGAATTTTCTAAAGGCCAGAACTTGACTGGTATTTCCCCTTTAGCTAAATGTTTCCTCATGTTCAACACATCTTAATCATCTTATACTAGAGGTTTATCCACTTGGTCTAACCAAATTAGATTCTTTTCATTTGTGGATAAATGACCCACATGAGGTTCAGACAATGACCATTCCCTGAAGATATCTTTTGACTGAGAAAGTGTTGCACCCATAAATGACAAGGCATCAGATTTGACTGGCCTTTTGTTTGTAATGGCCTCGAGATAGGGAAACATTCTTGTTACTACATTGTCAATTATAGTGTTATTTTGAAAATGCGAAATACTACTTCGGAGAGGAATTTCGTAGTGAAAGCCATAATGGGGAGGATCACCATTGTGGATTAAAACAAGGGATAAATCTTCTTGCTCTTAGGTCTTCTGGACACATAGAGGGTTTCCATGGATTTCATCCAGAGATAGGCACTCTGGATTGACATAATTATCATGAAGAAACTTTTCATGATGATGTGTCTGATGAGAAGCTTCATAATTACAACTACCACTCCCAAAAGTTGGTAATGAGAGGGTAGGATCTTTAGAAGCAACAAATAAATGTCTGAGGGATTCAAGAAATCCATCATTAAGAGGAGCTAGATTACAGCTTAACTATTGATTTTCCAATGGTATTTGGTGAGATTTCTTCTTGGAAGTTCTCTTATACATTGTTGAGGCCACTTTCTGGGAAAAGTGGTTATCATGGGTAGGTATATGTGAATGTATTGGATTAGTTACCAGAATAGACCAGTTACCTCCAATTGTAAAGGGTGTATGTTCCCGATCAGGTTGTCGGTATGATATGGGGGAGTATGACCCAAGACCCTGCTGGACTAGAACAGAGGTGTGTATCTAATATGGGATGGCATGTCGTTGTGTCATCCCATGTGTGCAAACATATTTATGTGTATGTACCCCTTATACTGCTGAAGTAGTTGTTAAAATATCTAGACATGATTCCAGAATATGGGCAGGGATATGGGACTGCCCCTTCACCATTGACAAGCGTATTTAGTGACTTTAGCAGCCGGAACGGGATTGTACGTCCATTCCATATCTGGAGTAGTTTTATGTGCCTGCTCCTATCATCATTTTCCTATCAATGGATATTGACTGTACCTATGCATATGGGTAGAGTGTTGAGTCTGCTCAAAATTTATCATCGGAACTTTCCGACTGACTTCTCCGGGTGCTGCCTAACGAGATTGTTGTCATGCATGATGAACATTGGTAGTTGTATGTGCCTACTGGATATTCTCCATCATGTATGGTTGACGGGTTCCTTCAATACTAGAAGATGAGACTGTAGACAGAGTTGGTGATTGTAAACAGGTGTATGATCATGCTTACTAGTTGCCACCATATTAGATTGGAGAACTTATTTGGTTGTAGTCAGACGAGCATGTTGACTGGATGATGAATTATAAACAGGTGTATGTGCCTACCCGTAGTACTCCGCCGAAATTTCCTAGTGGGATTGGTGTGTTAATACATAACGAGTCTGTTGAGCAGTGAAATCCGGATGGATGGGTGTATATGCCCACTCATTGTTTTCCATAAAGTTAGATTGATGGACTTCTCTAGGGGAGGAAAAGGTGAGAACCTGCTTCCTGTTAATCGGACGTCATCCTTGGCAGTTTGTCTTGCATGCCTGAGTCTAAGAGACCTGGGCCAAACGTCCAGAGGAAACATCCCCATCTTGTTGGGGATATACTACCGCATGATTCTGGCGGTTATTGCTAGTGGGATTCCTCAAGACGAACTCCTGTATTCTTGATGTGCGGCCTTCAGTGACCTCTTGATCTACCTCCATACAATACGAGGTATGATTTATTGTGGAATTTTGGGGATAAAGACCAGAAACGGTTTGAAATAGTGGTTGGAACCATTTTCATCTTGATCATTGGACGTTTTTGGCCAGATGATTGAAGATTATTATTGACCTCGAGGGCCTGTCGAGTAGCCTCCAACGTCAGAATTGTACCATGTTGGCGATATTCCTTTATCATCACATTGTAGACCCAATATTGAAGACGCTGCGTTGGTGATAACATCCTTCCCGTGGATGGAGATCCAACTTGGGCAGTTGTCGGGAAGTCACAAATGTTGTCCTCGAGAAAGCCATTCTTTGGATTGAAGGGAATTCTGTAGAAAACTGAGAAAAAAAACAAACTATATTAAAGTAACATCCTGTCAGATAGAAACATGTGTGATTAATTACTTTTTATGTCCTTCCCTTATCAATTTATTGGGGCCTAACATATGGGTAACATTATTAACTTGGTTAAGGATTCCCATCGTGTTCACCATTTTTGTTTCGTAGGTCCTTGAAATGTGATATTCTTGATTTAAGAATATTGGTTTCCAGGTAGTTTCCATTGGATTTATTCATTGAACTGGAAACATCCAATAGTTCTTTATCCAAAGAGGACCTACTTTCCGAAGGCAGGTGTTCATTAAGTTTTGAACATTATGATACTTAAGAACATGCATTGGTCGAGATGATGGGTGGTCGGGCTCATCACTCCCTTTTTGGGGGAATTATTGTCTACTCTAGGACTCTCTTTAAAATTAAAATATTTTCATGAATCCTTATTAATTAACCAACTATATCCTAAGTATCCCATGGGATTTAAAATCACTTATTTAACATGTGTAAAATTTTAGAATTATCAGTATGTATTCGAGGTTTTCCATCAATGGTATCCTCTAATGTACTGATTAGATATTATTTTAATCACCATTTATGATGATAGTCGTTTTTATGGCACTCAGTGTGGCACTCTTGAGTTTATTGTCATCCAGGGAGATGAAGTTTTGTTTTGATCTTGGGATTGTGCTCATAAAATGAGCTACCTACATATCCTTGTGAAAGGAATCAGAACCCTCATAGTTTGGTTCCACTTAATGGGACACATCATACCTTTTAAGGTCATGTGATAAGGACCTCTAATCATAAGGTGCGTAGTTAAAACATAGTGTGGGACTTATGTTAAAACAACACATGTAACTTTGGAAAGGATATTGGTTTCCAAAATAAGATCAAACTATATTGGGATTATGGCCCAAAGAGAACATGGTTGATTTGAAGTGTTGGGTTTGAACCTCAAGGAGGCTTCCTACGTATCCCATATTGATGGGAATCAAAGTCTATTTAGTTCAATGAATCTCATAGGAGATTATAGTCCTCTAATAAAGATGAGTTTGGGCCTACTTATTGAAAAAGGATGCCTTGATGATTTGAGGATTGTATTTTGGGATTATTTCCTAAGGATGATGCCCAAATATTGGGAATTTGGGTTGGATTCCTAAGGAGGATATCCAGTGAGCTCAGGCTCTGAAAGAGCTTCCTACATATCCTGGTTTGAACATGAATCATAGTTCTCATAGCTCCTTCAACTGAGTATTTGTGCACATGTTGTAATCATCACATATCTCTAAGCCCACGTGATTCATGCTTGGTGTGAAAAACAAGAGGATGTGAAAGATTCATCAATGAAACTTCACAATTTCAAATTTTCCCTCTATGATAATGGAAGTAGGAGCATTGACCATGGAAGAGGGTGAGGCGATAGTTGACGAGGGCGGGGAGATGAGCCCACCCTCTGTTCTCTGCACCTTGGACAAATGTCCAAATAGAAGGAAGAAGGGGTGAAGGTGAGGGGCTTATACAAGGATGGATGCCCTGAAATTTGTTCTGTTATGGGAGGGAGACTTCTCTTATATTTGCATGGAATGGAAAGTGTGAAGTGTACCATCCCTACTAGAGAATTGAGGTCCGGAGTCACCTCTTTGAAAAGGGAGAGGCCAGAATCCCACCATCTACCAAACTGGGAACTTCCCAGCACTGTTACTGGGAGAAAAGATCATGTGACTGTGGAGATAGAAACCCACAAACATCCCATGAATGTTAACCCCATTGTGAAAAAATAGTGGGAAACCCATGACTCTGTAGATACAAACCCAAATTGGAGACACACTGATGTGCCTTACCCAAAGGTCTGAGAAGTTAGGAGGTTTTGGGGTAGGTTTCAACTTAGCACCCTCTGAATAAGGGAACCAAAGAAAGAGATACCCCGCCATGAAAGTCTTCAAAGTGTATTTGAGTTTGTCGCATATGTACCTCGTGTAGGTATGCCGCGTAGGTACCCCGTGCTTCTCAATCGTGCATATATAGCACGCAAATGTATCGCTTAGTTGTACCACATAAGTATGGTGTGCAGGTATACCACGTAGGCATGAATGGTGACTGAAGAATTTAAAGAGCATAAAAATACATGCTTATTCCCTTTAATTATCCCTTCTATATGAGGTTATAGAACTACATGAGACAATTTGAGAGATCTAGGAGAAAGAGATATGCAATTGGAGCTTCAGAGAGTCTTTCAAAAAAAATCAGTTCGGAAATGGGGAGCCCAAGTGACCTATTTATATGCACGGATGGGCCTGGACGAAAAATACATGGGTCGCGCAGATATGCTGCATATCTCCCCACAGAGGCATCGTAAATCCTCTCGCACATAGTTTGGACACGTATATGTATCTCGCATCTCGGCCGCGTAGCCCTGTCACGCAGCTCGGCTGTGGAGCCATTTCACGTAGCTGGGTCGAGTAGTTCTTTTGCGAAGTGTCTGGATATTGGTTGATGTTTTCTTTGAACTTTTTTAATCTCTTTAAGGGGTTTCAACACATTCCATTATATCTAAATGATTCTTTCTCCAAAACTAATGAACTGAAAGTGTATATAATACCTACGGTCTTTACATATAAAGAGTAAAAATATCATAATCAGTATTTCCTTTACAACTACCTTTTATTTTCAGGAAAAATAATTATTTTACCACAATAGTTCATAACTAAGTATCTCTTTTTATATTGATATGTTATTTCTAATGTTTCTTGAATTAAAAACCTTTTTTAGTATAAAAAACCAAAAAATCACTAAAAACTGGAATAATTAATATTTGGATTGGAAGGATATGTACGGTAATTGATTTGGAAATATTTAAAAAATGATCATAAAAAATAATTAATGTTAGAAAATATAAGTTGTGTACTTTCCACCACTAAATTGGAAATCACAATTTTTTCAGCGGCATAGATAATTTACATTACCTTTTTTAATATTTTTAGTCATTCCTGGATGGTATATTTAATCAAGCACATGTGATTGGAATATTGTATTTAATACTAAAGAAGTAAAATATAATCATCACTTAAATTAGTAAATATATACTATATGAATTCAATTTCATTATTCATCTTATTCAATTCAGTGTAATTAATACTCCATTGTCTTATCTCATAATATGAAATGAAATATACCTCCTATATAATGATCATTCTCTTTTTCTTTTAGAGGCATTGTGTTAGTGCCTTTGGTGTCACAGTTTACATTATCCTTTTCAAATATTCTCTCAATTTTTATACCATACGAAAAAAATATTAATGTTTCGATTGGTTGTTATCAGATATTGAACAATTACAGAATATTTAATGAAGTGTTTTCTCTATTCTATTTTTTTCACTCTTAAAACATACTATCAAAATTGGGTGATAATGATATATGCCAAGGTATTTTTTGAAAGATAAGGGTATATATTTCCCTTTACATGTGTTTAGTGTAATCCTCATCCCATTAATATCTCTTTTTCATTGTACTCTCATATAATGTTTTTTAATGAACAACATGATATAACCATCTATGTCTTACTGACGTATCCAAAACATATTTTACATTGATAATAGAAGGATGATTTAAACATAAAATGTATTACACATGTGTCCCCTATAAGAATCCATCACAACATCTCTTCTAGAGGCAGTTCAAATGGTAGTGGGGACACCATAATATAGAATTTCCTTTATTAGAGTAATTTATTATAGTAGTTGTACAACTCTTAGATATTCACGGTAGTTTCAACATGTTCTCTATTAAAAATTAATCATAGGGATCTTGCGGTATTACATTCTATTATCTATAAAAATTAAACACTACCATATTAATACATATATCTTGATTACTCATTATAAATTAATTATTAAATGAAAAAATGTCTCCCAAAATTTTGTAGAACCATTATATACCCCACTACTGGGTATAGAATACAATATTACTTGTGTATTCTAGAAGAATAAATCCTCAAAACCTGTCCACGTATTCCTCGCAATGGGTTTCACATTAATCAGAGATATTTAAGGTTGGAATTATACTTGAAAACATTATTAACTATGTTGTCATCCATCAAATGAGTGAAGTCACATCATCTCGGAATCATAACCTTGACTCCATCAATGCATTGACATTAAAGATGAATAATGGTAGCTATGGTTACATATTTCATACCATATCTAGTTTAGATAGCCCATGACTCTCAAAATACCTTCCCACTAGTAGGATACACCATCAATTGGGACTTACAAGATCCTCATACATCCAATATTGTTCAAATTTAAATGAAGGAACATGTTACTACATAATAATTCATTGTGGTTTTTTCATATTTTTTGATAAATTAATCATATTCCATATGATATGTATATACATTGTTTCCACACTCATTCCAAAAAGAGAAATAAATACAAAAAAATCATTTAATAATTATTTGATTTATTATAATCATTATTTTTTTATTATTTAAAGTGATTCTCACAAAGATACACACTGAAAAAAATAAAACTAACTGTGTAAATTAAATAAACAACTGAATGATATTGATCTTTTGATATTGGTTGATCCGTTTATAAATACATACTAATGCGAGACCTAAGGGGTATGATATATTAGTTGGGTCTTGACGTGTATTGTAGCTTGAACCTCATTGAAATTTATCTACATCTAGTCTAGGATACTATCAAATATTTACCTGGTTCATATCATAAAGCATCATGGTCTTAATAAGAATATACTAAAAATAATGTGAGGGGTTATTAGGATGTGAAAATTCAATGTATAATAAAATTAATGGTCCTTGAAAACAAAATAACTATTAAATTATGAATGTTAATATGCATTCCATAAAGAACCAATTGAACATTAAAATAAAATAAAAAGTTTTAATATTTAATTAAATAAAACAAAACCTAGAAAAAAAGGATTTGTTTATTCTCTTGACCAGTATAAATACATAATATTGGAAAGATGAAATTAAATTGCAATAAATGTAAAGTCTGAGGAAAAATAATTACTGAAATTAAAATAATTTACTGTTTCGATTCCATAATCTAATTTCATTTTAAAGAAAAAATATTATTATTTTTAAAATTATTACATTAATATTGTTTCAAAAATTCCAATAAAAAATATTTTTATTATTGAATATTATAAAATAATTTATGAGGACCAAAAATCTATTGAGGCCCATTGTGGGTTGGTCAAAATTAGTGCAATGACATTATATATTGTATTGATCCATACCAGAACCATTTTGAGTGAAGAAGAATGAGTCCGGGGAACCCCTGGTTGGGTAGACCTACGAGAGGAATGATGGAAAGCACTCTAAAAATGGTTTGGGTGGTATAGTTTGTCATAGGTCCCAATCATGAAATAATTGGATGCTGCAGCCGACGATGATGGTAGTGTGATTGACCCAGAGTAGAGGTTTCGTATCATATAATCTCTCATTCCATTCAGAAGATGCTGGAAGGGGAGTTTGTTGCACCATGTGTGGTCACACAACGGAAGGCCAGATATGGAAGACGGGCAGCGTTACACGTGGGGAATGACTGATGTTGGGATTTTCAGGGCAGGACAGTGCTTTATGGAGCAGAGATAGGTGGGTTTCCATTCGATGGGTCAAGATCACATCCACCAAACGAGGTCAGCTCTGGGTAGTGTTGGCCGTTCGAGGAGGGAAACAGCTAGGAATTTTACCATGAGGATCTAGCCAGGAAGGGAATGAGAGCAGGTAGGTGGGTGGATGTGTCAGTGATGGTAGTGTCCGCAAAGGGGAGGATAATGGTATGTGGAACTGCGGTGTTATGTAAGGGTTATAATAGGTTGGGGGACTTCCTGGGAATTATCCCCCTTTTATTGTTATTAACATTTTGTACAAAAAAAATTGGTTTCCAAAAAACATTTATTTATATTGTTTTTACCCTCAAAATTTAACATCCCCCACAAACACCCATCATTTCCTCTTAATGGTTACATTAAGAATTAAATTTTCCTTTTAGAAAACAACTATGTTTGTTTTCAAATTTTTGTGATAGGTTCCACATTTGGAGGGATTTTAACCAGCTGACCGAATCAAATCCAGCCACCAGAATCTAGTCAATATTTGTCAAAAAACATGGGATAACCACAAATTTAACCACACACACTTATGTAGACAATAATTCTTGATATATGAATATAATATATATTCTTTATATTTATTACACTTCAATGATTCTCAAAATTCGAATTTTCTTTTTCAAATAGTTGTAAAATGGATGTCCGAGATCAGGTTGATATGTTGTAAGAAAGATTGGGACCAAAACGAATCCACTACATAATTTAAAAAAAGTATTTTTTTTATAGAACATAAAATTAAAGTTATTATTCTGATATAGTTTTTTGGTATTAGGGAATGAAAAAGTAGTCTTTGGGATGGGTATTTTGAATTTTTTATCACTAGATCGATGTGAAATTCTCTTGTCTCATGGTTTGATCCCTATTAATAGTTTGAGGATCTCAATTGAAATAATTTAATTAGGGAAACTAAACATGAATGATTATATGGATTTTAATATAGAGTATTCGTCTTTTACTCCTTTCTAGGGACCTTCAATTAATTGTTATAAGGTAGAACATGTTTAGATCATCTACACGCACCACTATATTCTATATGAACATATATCTTTGATTTCATGATGCAAGCATATAGGTTCGACAATTCCATTTCCATTGGGATGATAGAAAATTCTATATTCATTCAACCCATGATGGTGTTTTTGGATCAATCACTCGGTAGGATTCTTTCTCCCTCTTGGATATGATAAGGATGGTAGAGGAGCTCTAAAATTTGATTTGATGAATATTCCATTGGGAAAGAGTTAGTCTTTGATTATATAGTTGAAATAAAATACATTGAACGAATTCCACATCCCTGTATATGTAATGCCCCCTAAATTAGCTATAAATGACATGTTATGTCAAATTAACCGGTTTGTAATTGATATATATAGTTTATCACATACTTATAATATATAATAAATATATTATTTGATAAAAAAAGTCATTAAAAAATCTAGATATTCGTAAAAATATTAAATGATCCTTGAATATTAAAATAATATTCATTAATATAATATTATTTCCTGAATTCACTTAATTGCATGAGAATACTACTAATTAGTAAATATAACATTGTTATTCAATATATTATTAGAAATGAATTTATTTTTTAATTAGTGATCTTTAATAGTTGGAAATATCTCATACCCTATTGTGGGGACCACCATGCCCTATATTGAAATTCAACAGAATTTGGAAGACTTTTGAATATAATATTGGGTGTGACCCTCTGGAAATTTAACTCAATATAGGTATATTCTATCCCTAGACCAAAAGTTGAGTCTAGATTCTCATCATTTCACGTAATAAGATAAATAATATTCATATGAATGAGAATCACCCTACGAACACCACCATGTTATAAAATCACTTTGTATATTGATATCTTATAAAGATAGGCACACACATAGTTTCATAATCCATTCCTTATTGATTATTCCATTACCTAACTCGATGGAATTTCCTTCTTCTACCATAGGAATGGATTTAAGGAAGACAATACAATCCTGATCAACTAGGATCAAGATATTACATCCCTTAAGAAGGGGTAAATTTTACCTTTATTATTCAATCAATGTCATACTACCAATGATGCGCCAAATGAAAGATTCTGTTATAGGACATCCTGATATTCTTTTTTCATTACATCACTATACATAATCATACACTAAAAAATTAAAATAATCTCACTTCAGGAGGATATGACATGCATGCATAGATTATAACTACTAATAATACCAGAAACATGTGGCATTCCAACTGGTGGATCAATCATCATGATATCATCTACTTGAGTTCACCATGTGTGATGGTCATGAGAAAAATTATCAATTCTTATTATCCTATAACACTTTATATTCATACATCATCTATATCATAATTGTATTGTGTGTCAAGACCATAGGAAAATTTTCTTGATGTTCCTCTAATATCATAGGAACTACTATAACTCCTTGATATGACATGAAATGTATAAATATTTCTATATAGATAGATCATACATAAACATCAACACTATTATAGTATGATTACACCATTCATATCTCAATATATACATGACATGGTAATTGAAAATTAATTTTTATGTTAGTTCTAGGGATCCCACTATTATGACACACAACACCATGATCAAAAATGGGTTAAATAAGTTATTTTATCCCCATTATTAAACTTGTAATGATTGTAATAGTGGTTGATCCACAATGAATGAATTCATGTTTTAGTGGGATACCATGAATCTTTTAGGCCTAATGAAGATTGAGCTTCATTTTTTCCTAATATGTAATCACATTGGTGATTAATGAAGGATGTTAATATGTGCTTCATTATGAAATCTAATGATTTTTTGTATCGGATATTTAATAATTATGGACATGTACTATAAATTAGTCAAATAGGATACAATAAGTGATGAATTTCCATGAAATTATTTATCTTCATGAATAGAAGATGAAATGAAGTTTCCCTGAAAAAAATTAATAATTCAATTGGATAAAGATGATATTGTTATGGTAGATATGCATTTTGGTTGTGGTAATTACCCACTTATAATATTTTTTTTTTGATGATTTAATAATCATAATGATAACCAAGGGATCCACAAAGTGATATCCCATAACCACCCCTATAGGGACCAAAGGGTCGGTGCACATGGGAGAGCCTTCCTAGGGATACAGTGAAGGTGGTAAGAAGGACCATGTATTGTTATCACAGAGTGTACGACTAACAACATGCATAGATTAGAATATTATCCCATTGGAGTTCCTGTGGATTATGAAATGTGGTGCGGCCCACATGGGAGCATGGTGTAGATAATTCAGTTGTTGAACCTAGTGTCAGCTCAAAGATGGTCCAGGACACGGTAACTAATTAACCATGATGATGTAATTTTTCAAAACTGATGTTGTACAAGTGTTTATCAGATGATTTTACTTTTGGGTTTGCTGCACTCACAACATCCATGGAACCCTAGGAGTAGTGGAATCTCTCTAATGTAGTGGCGATGGCTGATCTACCCGGCCCCTTCTTGAAACTGCCCTTATCTCCCTTTACATACCCTTCCTCCCTTCAATATTTTCCCACTATCCTCATTTTACTGAAAGTCCCCAGTCTTCTTCATATGTCTCCCACTCTTGTTCTTTCCATACAGGTGTTCATAGAGGCATCAACACTTAATGGGATATCCCTAGTGTCTAGCTTCAGTCATAGTAGGCCATAACTTGACATCTTCAATTAGTTTTTCAATTACCTTTGTCCCCTTCATGGATGAATCATAGTCGTCCTGTTTGATCTGGGTTATTTTCTATTGTGGACATCCTATGATGTTGATCTTGAAACAACATGGTCGAAAGGGGGAAGTTCATGTTATAGTTCTCACTTCTTCATACTAATATGTAGTTATGAGTTTAACTGGAGATGAGATCTACACATTGAAGTGACTTGGGTCAGCTTCTCAGGTCTTCCACTTCCAATACAAAACCCCGTGATTCACTAGATGTTAGGTAATATCTTTAGATGTTTTATTTCATTTGATGAATGTTTGATATCCTTATGAAAACCCATTTCTCCCTTAATATTTGTGGAGGAGGACATCCCAAAGCCTCCGATAATAGTTGTTTAGGTTGAGGTAAGTAATGAACTGCATTATCTTAAATCCATGGTTTCGGAAAATTGGTTCAATTATTGACTACCCTTCCATCATTTTGGACCTCGGAAAAGATATTGTCACGCATCTTCCCCCTATGTTCTAACCGAGAACAGTCTTAGAGATACAACAGTTTAAAAAACTAGTGATGAAACCCCTCAGATGGAGGCTAGGCTGCATTATGATGATGAAGATAGCCAGCAAATTGGGGATGTCCATACCACATATCCTATTCCTCAGGAAGTAGTTGTTGGTTACTCTGGATAACCCAAGAGTCTCCAACATATATCAAGATTTGAGATTCGATCTAAGTGTTGCATTCCCTTCAGACACTAATACTGTAAGGGATAGCTAGGAAGAGAGGGAAGCACCCCTGGATGCTTCACTGGCTCTGCTTATAGTACCTTCAAACACAACCAATGGAGCTATGTTGGATGAGGATATCTGTGCCGATTGAGACTATGGTGCAGCTTCCCTGTGTCTTGTATTGGAGGACAACATAGCAGAATTTGAATTCATGGGTTAAGGATTTGAACAGACAGTAGCATTAGAAAAATAAAAGCAGGTCACACAGGCAAAAATTCCAATGCAGAGAAGCTCAAATTTGGGTATTCATCTTTTTCTCTAAAAAACTGGTTTGAAGGTTTAGGGAAAGAGTATTTCAATTTTAATAAGGAATTAGGTGGGATGTATAATGTAGGGGACCCCTTGGTATATATAGAAGCATCTCAATAGTAAATGGGCGTGGCCTCAGATTATTCTGAGTCTACGGAATGGATCATAGAAGAGGACTACATTAGATCCTCCTCGCAGAAGGGCTTGAACGGAATTATGGATTTAGACAGCTTCATTATGAAAAACCGGAGAGCATGATGAAGGAAGGACATCTCCAATATACCATGTCCTCCAATTACGATATCTGTATACAAGGGGATGTTTCCACCAAAGGCTCCTATAATTGTAGGCATCACCCCTAGAACAAACACAGTGTTTCTAACATGCATGAGGTGGCTGACATCTCCAAGGACCTGGTGGATGATGGATACATGGATACAATTACTGTAATTCCCATAGTTGGTAAGGACTGGTTGATCCTGGGAAGCAACATGAGGCAAGCTCCATTGAAGACACTCATGATAGGTGTCATCCATGCTGGAACACAAGGATCTTCTCATTCATTCAGACGAAACGGTAGAGGATGATATAGACATTAAGGCATCAAAGAAGATGAGACTGCTTCCGGTGACCACCAACAAAGAGCAAAGAACGTTTATAGATAAGATGGTACATATTTTTCTAAGAGGACTCAACATTGGGAAGATCGATAAGGGGGGATACAGACTCTCATGGGAAAACATGGAAAATCTATATAAAATCACCTTAAAGGCCTACCCTGATACCCATGTACATTTTATAACCCGGATATTTTTTAAGGAGATTGATTCCAACCAACTCAAACTGTTTTTCAACAAATCTATCATATCATTTGGTTTTGAAACTGGTTTGATGTGATGGTTATCAATTCTCCCTTAAAAGTGTATGAAAATCAAAAATTAATGTTTTATGATACATGTGTGCATCTGGTATAGTTCTTATATAACATAAAAGTAGAATAGAACATGAACTATTCACTAAGGAGGATCTGATCCCTTTGATCGATCACATTGATCATCTTTTACTTCTGTCCTAATCGAGAATATTTAGTACACCATAGTTTGAATTAGTGATTTCAGTCATTGATCATAGGATTCCATGATTTATTGTTAATCATGATGGTGAGTTTCAATGTTAAGAAATCATTATACATTTAGAGTTTTCATTAAAACATGTTGTTAATTAAAGAACTATCACAATCGAAACTAAAAATTTACTCATATGAGGTTGTTCTAGTATTTGGCCTCTATGTATGATCTTTGGGTGTTCAAGAATTTTTGTCATGAATTTATGATCACATTTGAGTGATATATTCAGTGAGAGGATATGTTGAGATCATGAAGGAAGAACACCATATTATTCTGTGTCACATAAACCTGTGTTTTAATATTTCAAAGACAAATGTTTTGGGCATTCATAGATCTAATTTTCAAGAAATAAATTCTAATATTTGAGTTGGTGAATCTCAGTGGTATATGGATTTGGTACTTCCTATAAATATAAAATCACATAGTTCCAAAATTTTACTTCTGATACTTTTAGAGTTATACAATTTCTAAAAAATAGAGTCATCATGAAACAATTGTTTCTTAAGGAGGAGGTTATGAGAACTTTATGCTTGAAAGAAGGTAGATAACATGGGAAAATAGTTTTTTTCATCACTGACTCATTATTCTACAAGAATAAATGGTTTCCATGATGCACCTTTATGTGAGTGATATCTGTATGTGATATCCTCTTATATTTCATGAATAGGGTGAGATTATGTGTGAGGTTTCATATTCTATTTTTCATGAAGAGTAACATGTTCATAGAATAATAGTGACACTTAATATATACTTTTTTCACATGGGAGTTGCGCACATGAGTAATATTTCCTAAAACCATCCATTATTGGGTAATGTAGAGAGTATGTTCACATAACTGAATGACATACAATGAATAATATTAGAATGTGTGTATGCCATATTAGTGTGTGTGAATAAACAGAAAAGATAATCTATACACATTCAGGTATTAATAAATGTTCATGTATGTGAGAAGATACTAGAACCAATACATTATGATTCCATGAAATTCATGTATGAAGTGGATTTGATTTGAGTTTGTGAAAGTATATTTCTATATAAAATGATTAACAATTTTTGTGCATATCTGGAACACATCATAGTGTGGATGATAATTCATCATCATAAGGAAGTATAGTTGGAGAATTATTCCCATTGAGGTAGCTGATTATCATTAGATGATCATAATTATTTCAGTAATACTATTAGAATTTGAAATGTACATGAATTCAACAATATAATAGTGGAGTATCATCAAGATATCATCCTAAAATTGGTCAATAAAGAAGAGAAGAAGGATATTGCATATGGGGGTATAATGTGTTGCTAAATAGGCTCGATACTTGGGGTATAACAAGTATAGTGTAGTTTGTTGGTATCAACAACTACTAAATGAGGATGGGAGGTGGGGGATAAACCATCGTGTAGTTGGAATGTATAACCAATTATTTATTGTAATCACATTTTAAAATTGAGTATAATTAGTTTTTTTGGAGGGATTACCAACATGGAAAAAATTTGGCCTTTTCACCAAACCATATAAATCCTTTTGTTATGTGCCATTCATTTATATCATTATTCGAGGTAATGAATAAATATAAAAGAAGAGTGGATTGAGTCTTTAACCATTCAATGAGGTTAAATTGAAAATTTAAAATTTGTAAAAATAAATGGGATAAAAAAATCACCCCATCTAACTCTTAGTGATATCAAACTAATCTGGGCTTTCCATGTGGTATCTAAGATATGGTTACCACTAAAAGATCAATCAAACTACTTAGAATAAACAACATGAATTTAGTAAGAAAAGGGATTTCATATTTTTAATTGTGATAACTATCATGGTTGTAGGAATTAGATGATCCCATAACTTATATCACGTTGGAATGAAGTAAATGATATAGCTATAATGCGGCTTTCACCCAATAAATAAAATAATCATATTAATTTTGTAGATATACAAAACATGGAGATGGTTGAAATTATCAAAATGTAATCTTGATGGCTCTCCTAGAAAAGGTTTACACTAAAGTGATGGGCCTCCAAACTACTATATAGATTTGGGATAAACATAGAAGTTCCAATGAAGGAAATGTTAAATTCAAATATGTTTCTATGATTATATAGATATGCATGTTTTATTATATAAAAACGGGTTATGAAGATGGTGTTTGTGAATAATTTACAATAGTGAATGAGACTGTTAGTAGCATAATAAGTTCTTATGAGAAGCTGGATGAATTGACCATTATAAAGATGTTTCTGAAATATTTTATATATAGATTTGATCTAATGGTTTCAACTAGAGATAACTGAGAATATATATCATTGGATGAACATTATAATATTATCAAATCATAATAAATGAGAAAATTCCTATAATTAAATTATAATAAAGACGAGATATAACATATCACTAACTGTAATGAGGAAATAATCAAGTGGTATTATTTTTAAACATATGATAACTGATTTTTAGAAAGAGAATCATGGGACCAAGACATCATACACACTGTCAACAATAAAAAAATTAAATTATTTGATGATTTTTATTTGAAACATTGTTAATTAAGATCATAATTACTTGAAATTAAATGATGTCTTACAGCATGTGATTCATTACAATGTAAATAAAAGTATATGTTAGTTTCTGAATAAAGAAACAGTCATCAGCGAATTGTGTGAGGACTCAAAAAATAGATAATGATCGCATTTTTTTCAATGTAAAATGGAATGAAAATATTGAAATTAAAATGATTAGAGAATAATTAGAATTATTATACAATTGATTACATAAAAAATTTAATTTTTTTAATGAGTGAACATGTTGACCCTGATATCAAATTTTTCATGATAATTCTACAAGCACAAAAAGAGTGCAAGAAGAAGATGTGGAAAAAGAAATGTAAATTTTATAATATAGTAGAGGAAAATAAATACATATCATAATGTACAAATGATAAATAAAAATCAATCAACTAGTAAAGTACAACTCCTAATAATTCTAAGATATATAATAATTCCATATCGAGAAGAAGAACTCAGTATAAATGTAGTACATGGGAAACCCATAAGTCCCTCATTATTCTTGATTATTTTGTTTTTTTTGAACTAAAAATGTTAAAAATTTACAAAGGTGTTTATAACTATCAAATGTATAGAAAATTAATACATTTTACTTAATAAATTCTACTAGAATCCCTAAAACGGAATAAAATAGTTCATCCCATAAGGGTGAGAAATCATGAGAAGGACGGGATTTAGTAGGACTAATATTATATGAACAAAAAATTATTTGATAGGATTGTTAATATGTTTGTGAAATATGTCTTGAAAGATATCCCCAAATATCCCCTAAAATAAATAATTGGGATTATATTTTGGACTGAATCTCATTGATGTATTATTTATGGACAACATTGATATATTGATGACATAACTCTTGTTTTCTACATAGGGTTTGACGACATGGACTTAGAACTGACTAAATAACAGGTCATTACCTTAAGAGGGAATGCGGATCCATTGTTCAGAGAACCAGGTAATATGAGTATGAAGTTTATATAAAAAATATTATATATCCTTTATATATAATTTTCAACAACAGGATAAGTAAGATTCACATTTTGACATGAGGAATTGGTGGTATTGTCATAAAATAAAATGGATTATATTGTTTATCCCAATGAACTATGAATCTTATTTTTTATCTATAATGAAATAAATTGATGAATACATAAGGATATAAATATTTTTTTATGAAATGTGATGCTTTTTTATTTTGATATTTATTAATTAAAGACATCTGCTATGTAGTTTTCACATTTGATAATACATGTGAAAAATTTCAATGAAAATATTTATTTTCATAAAGATAAGAAAAATATATGATTCCTTTAGAAAAGAAAATATTAATTCATGATTAATAAGAGGATATGGTTGAGGTGTTTTGGTTTTTTTGGGTTTTATAATTCAATAGATAAAATATATATTAATATATTTTTTAATAGAAATAATGTCCAACCAATGTATCCCCTGAGGAATATCCCTCAACCCCATATAGGGGTACCCAAGGGTAAACCCCCATGGGAGAATCCACCTATAGAGGAATCATAGGGTTGTAGGTAGACCCATGTATACGGTCCAAAGATAACACACCAAAAAGAACTCATTGTTTGGGATAATAGCCTATAGGAGTGCCCATGGACTGTGTAGTGTGGCGCGACACCCATGGGTATGATGTGAAGTGAATTCATGTGTTGAACCAGTGTTTTTTTGAAGATGTAGTAGTAACATGATCACTAATAATCCTAGACAAAGAAATATTCCAAAACGAACATAAGATAATTACTCACAAGGTAAAATTATCCCATCATAAAAAAGTAGGACAAAGTATACATCGTTCTATCAGGCGGATTTGAGTCTTCTAATTGATATATTTGGTCATCATTCATATCAAACCTCCTTGATAAGATCAATTAAAATTATTTCAATGTATAACCTAAAATATTTTAACCAAGTCTTCCGTGAAAGAACAAATTCCAAAATGGCGAGTTTAATAGGACATGAATTGTCATGCACACGATTATGTCTAGTGTGCATGTGATAAATCAAATAAATTTCATCTACCACACTAAAAATGTATTTGTATATGTCTGTTTGAGAAATTTATCACCATAGAGAAACTATGTGAATTCAATAAAAATATATTAATACGTTTATGATCTTATTCATGATATATATTCACTATTAGAAGAATTCTTGATTTTGAAGGAAATGATCTTTAATATTCGGCATCATTTATTACCATGTTCTGAAGTATTAAAAGATGTGGTTCTGGGAAATATATGATCTAATATTCATGGAATAAATTATCTTATTTTATTAATTTAATATCAGTGGTGAAATGTAGGGTTAATCTCTATAAATAATGATGCACCCACGACCAATGATGTCATTGGAGATATTGTAAGAGTAAATTTATTTTGGATGAAATAGAGTCATCTTGAAACAACTATTTCAGGAGGAGTAGGTTCCATAAATCATAATCCTGCATGAAGGGGGATACCAAGGGAATGTTGCTTATTCATAAAATTTAATCATTATGTTCACAAAGAACACGGTTCTGTGTAGAACCTTGATGTGCATGAAATCCTCAAAAGTTATCCTCCTAGCTTGTGAAAACATTGTGAGACTCCAGGAAAACAATTCATCTAAAATGTTTCAAAAATTGTAACATGCATGTAAAATAATAGTAAATAACTATATATTGTTTTTAAGGGAGTATTTTTTATAGGGGATACGTCATACCAACAATTGGTATTGGTAAAATCATAGTGAATATGCACATGCATGGTTGACATAAATTAAACCAATAATGGACAGCCTCTGCACATATTAAGTGTGTGTTAATAAAAATATAATATAATATATTTAAATTCATGTATATATAAAATTGAATTCATGTGAGAATATTCTTGAACCAAAAAATTCAGATTCCATGGAATACTAGAAGGAAGTGAGATAGATTTGAAAATTTTCAAACCTATTTCTTTATAAAACATTTAATCATTTGTGTGAATCTCTTTCACACATCATAATATTGTTGGTACTTCTTCATTTTAAATAATTATAGAACATTAATTTGTTTCATTGAGGGAAATGATTATCTATAGGTGATCAGAATCATTTGAACAAGAACATAAAAACTACAATGGTTCTAGAATTATACCCGAGAAATTTTTACAAAAAAGGATTAAGTAGGAATATCATAAAAAGATAATATTTTTGTGGATCTAGATATAATCGAATAATTACCTTATTTCTAGGGGTATAGAAATTTATTCAAGAGGCTCAAGACTAGGGTGAATAACCAGTCTCGTGTAGTTGGTAAGTTTAAACAACAACTGAAGGTATATTGGAGTAGGTGGGTATAACCAACTTATAATTGGTAGGGGGGATAACCAACTAATTATTATACAAATTTTCTTTAATAGTGGAGAAAACACGTGGGGGAGTAGGAATAAACAACACTACATTGAGTGTTCCTTTTAACCAAACCATTTAAATACTTGTGTTCTATGAATTTTATTTACAACATTATTTATTATAAGGCTAAGAGGAAAACATGAGTGGATAATGGAATTAACCTTATATAGAGGTAAAATTTATAAGGAATAATTTTTAAAACACATTGTATCACTAATTCACCCCTCCCCCTTTTAGTGATCTCACACTGATCGGGTTTTATATAAAATACATAAAAACATCCACGAAAATTAATTGAAACATAGAAATCGAAGCATAAAATGATTTGGTGATCAAGGTGGTGTAAATAAAACAACAACAAGGTAGTGAAAAAAATATCAATATTAAACATAGATCTCAAGTATGAAGAAACAATAAAGATATGATACTTTAGAATTATACTAGTATGTTTAAAGTAGTTTCTTCTTCATTCAGGAACTATATTAAAAATATTTTATATGAGATCAAAGAGAGTGGAACATTTTTTCAATAAATCAACATATGAATGTATGAATAAAATATATCATAAAATGAATTTTCAAATCAACCACACAATCATAATAATTTACCTTCATCGACATTAATATCTTAGTTATTCCAGATCTCCTCCCACAATGAGAATATCCACATTCTGAAGAATCCTCATTTTTTTATGTAGTTGGAATATTTATTTTTTAGAGAATATATTATAGTGGTTATAGATGTTCGTGAAAATAAACTATCTACAAAGTAAAATTTAGGGAAACTTCCAACAATAAATCCAACATTAATAAATTTAAATAGTTAATTAACACTATATCATTTGACTCCATCTATTTATACAATAATAATGTTAATATCAATATAACTTTTCAATAATACCAATAATATTATTAGAATAGAGTATTGAGGAAGAGAGAAATATATTTTTTCAACCGAAGTGCTCCAAAATTTCACCCAAGATTCATATATAATTTTTTTACATCTCCTCATTAAAGAATTATTTAAACAATTTTACTCCTCCTTCCTAGGTTATATGTCCCAAAAATATTATACCGTTTCTTCATCTCCTCTGTTACTCAGAAATTAATAAAAATATGATCCCAATATCCATCGTTGAGCTCATATTCCAAGATCCATGTGTTTTTCCTTGGAATCCACATGAAAAATTCACTTTATAGATTCCTACACACCAGTGATTGAAGATGTTTCCCTCATAACTGAATAATCTATAGATTCCCATGAAATATATTTTCTCAATTCCAACCAATATTTCAATTCAATATGGTCTCCACATTAATTGTTTAATGATTGTAATTTTCTTAGTATCACATGAATATTTTTCCCATGTCCATGATATCTTTCTAATTTCTTGAAATAAATATTCATAATTCCTCAATTCGATTAGAAAAAATCAGATTTTATTTTCAGTTATCCTGCTTAAACATGGGAAATATTACATCACGACTCAATGGTTCCATATACATGTAACATTATTTTTGGGTTAATTCATAGGGATTTCGTGAGGATGAGTTAGTATTATTGAGCTGTTTTTCCAATTTGAAACAATAATGGGCCATACATAGAAAAAAAATATATGGATATTACATACATTGAATGTATTTATATGTGATGATGTGGTGGCTCGATGTAAATATTTAATTATGTGCATAATTTTCTAAAAGATACATTCGTTCTCCATTTAAAAAAATTCCAAATATCCATTTCATATAGCTATTTTATATGATCTTACTAATCCTTACAACCCACTTTCTAGAAAATTAATCTTCTTAATAATGTATCCTTGTGATAGGAAGATCCTCCAAAAATAAAAAATTTCTGAATCCTTATAATGGCGATCAATTCATTATGCTAGGTTTAAAATTCAAATAACTAGTATAAAAATAATTGTTACGGTAAACCAATATTAATTTAAAAAATTCATAAGTCCTTATGATTAGAAATTTAATTATGATCTTTCAAACATGAAGAACATAATTCTGTGATATGTTGTGTTCTATTCTCTCAATAAATATATTAAATAATCAAAAATTAAAATTAAAATCCTATATTTTTTTGATAGTATAATCATTTTGAATAATGAATGAATTAATTATATAATAAACTCTCAGATCAACATAATTTTTTCAACAACATATTTTATATTAAAATTCACAAAAGGAAATTTTGTTTTTAAAAAATAGATCAAAAAAATAAATCATAATGAAAATTCATCTAAAATAAAATATAATTTAAGGTATGATGAGATTAAAAGAATCATCAATTTAACAATAATTACCATATTTTCATAAATATTTTTACTAACACCCATTTTGGCTATTAAAACAAATTCAAATGTTAGGAAGGATGAGGCCATATTTCAATAAAATACATCCATATCCAATTCACGAATGCATTGTAATTTTCATATACATAAAAATAATTTATTTTTATTTATACATAGAATGACACCATGTCAAACATCATTTCATTAAATAATATGATAAAATAATGATTTATGGAGGAAGAATATTTGTTGTTAGTCTAATGATATCAATGACATTTAGAATAAGGTCTACTTGGATTCAAAAATACACACCGACGATGGATGAATCACATTTTAAAATATTAAATATATTAATATATGATTACATTTAAATAAGTCAATGTTTTTTATATATTTCCTCACAAACAGTGCCAGTATTAAATGAAATTTTAATATATTAAAATAAAATGATAATGTTTATGTGGGACAAATAAAACATTATCATTAAATTAGCGAGAATAAATAAGTCTATTCATATTATGAAATAAATATATGTTGTAAATAAATGGGACTTTTATTATATATGCAATTCAATTAGATTAAAATAAATGTAAAATAATATTATTCAATGTTTAGAATCATAATTTTCAAACAAAAATCATTTTATGATCCATTTAATTCTACTTCAATAAACATATGATCAATGATGATAAATTACTAATGATATTTATAATTTTTAAAAACATATTTATTTGTTCTGTAATATGAAATAATAATAATAAAATTTAATATTTGAGAAATTATTTTTCTAATTAAGACCATTTTTAATTATATTTTATGATATTTAAAATATTTATAAATTTTTGAATTTGAGATTAATAAAAATGAACTTCATTTTTCAATTCCTAATATAAAAAATGTATTGTAATGCATTTTTTGTGGTTTTTATTCAATGTATCCTTTGTAGTAGAGAAATAGAATTGTCACAAATCATGAAATTTGTTTAACATCACCATTATATAATAAATAATATTATAATATCCATTTTTTTAAATTATATATGATTTTTAGGATTAAATTTATCATGAAAAAAATTTATATTTTACTTTGAAAATACATGGAGTGATTTTTTTAGTAAATTAGAATGTTATATTAATATCAAATATTATTTTTATCTTTACAATAAATCATGTATTTTCCAAGGGAGATTAGATATAAGATTCCTTGGATGTCGACTAACCATTATTTTCATTATAATAATTAAATTAATTCCATTTAAATGAGTTTCCAATATAATTTTATTCCATATATATATTTAAATCATAAAAAATTTAGTTTTCTGAAAAATTATTTTTCTCAATTCTGAGAATTTATATTAAAATATAATTATCATAATTGTAGAAATTATATTATATAATATGATTTTAAAATTTTAAATTAGTAGTATAAAAGGTGGATAAAATGTTAATCTTCATTATTCGACTTGATATTATTAAATATGGTTAAAAATTAATTATCACAATTGTTTTTGGTAAAATAGAGTTTCCATGTATAAAAGACTAAAAATATTATAAAACAAGAATGTAATTGAATGTTTGAGCATTGGATCATCCAAGAAATGTGACCCCCATAATGGTTTTATTATTATTAATTTTAAAATGAAATATTATCATCACATTTTTAAAATGGATAAGGGTTTTCCAAGAGCATCCAATCCCATTACATTTAAAAGCGTACACATCCTACACCAAAAGACTTGCATATTAATTAAATTTTTTATTTTAAAATGTTAAATTTTACTCTCCCTAAAATCCACTCCAAAATATTTTATCCCCTCTTCAATCATAGTTATCATATGTTCTTCCATTTCAAGGTTAATTTCACCGATAATTCAAGTCCACAATTTGTGTATTATCTATTAAATCAGTTTCTTCTAAATAATCTTATTTCAAAATTAGTATTTCCCCACTAATAAAATGATATAATTATTATTTATATACAATAATTTTACTATATTTTTGTTATTAACATTATTCAATTATATATTCTATCCATTAAGAAAAACGAAACCCTTATTAAACCATTATGTAGACCACCACCTCCATGACATAACATCTTTCATTTTCTATCCTCACCATAAATGGGTTGATTTAAGGAAGTTATTAAATGATTAACAAAATATTTATGATATCATAGCAGTTAATTTGTATAAAATTGATGAATATATTATTTATATTAACATGAAAATGATCATTTTTAATTTAAACATTTGACAAAGGCGCACTTAGTGGATAATAGTTTATTCAAATTATGTAATTTTTATCATATTAATTAAATAAGTTATCTATACATGAGATTATGAAATTACAAACTTATTAAAATTCAATATTATCATCATGATTCTAGTATAATGATATTACAACACCACCACATCATGATCATTCATTGACTTTGGGGATGTTCATGTTGAGGATGGATTGACCACCTAAGGGAACAAATCATCATATAAATTTAATTAATGTAAATTAAAATAAAATTCATTGTATAATATGATATAAATTTACAAATAATTATTTGTTTTTTTAATATTTTATATCATTATTTAATTAAATGACTAAGAAAACACAATTTGATAATCGGGAATCACTGAAACATTCTCATTATCAAATTTATCATCATGGATAAATATTGAAACACTCAAGAAAGAAATTTTAAATATCATAAAGTAAAATTAATTGACCAAAATTACATTTTTAATGATCTATAAATAATTTAAACAGAATAATGAAGAACATGGAAACTATTATTATGATACTAGTATGAACAATCCAACCTATAAATATCAAAAGTGGAAAATCAAATGAATTAAATTAGAGAATGACTAATTACGAAGAGTATGAATGAAAATCGATATGAGTAATACTAATAATTATGTTATTGAGAAATATTGGTTTTTGATTCTAGATATTTAATTATGTTCAAGGATGGAAGAAAATGTTGTAATAGGTTTCATCTCAAATTTCTCACTTTGAAACGTGTTTCATATTATAAAATTAATTCAATTTTTTGTTCAATTTACTAGACATGGATATATTTTATTTATCTCACTCCATTTATTTATTTGGATTCCCTAGAAAAATAATTTTCCCTTGTTCATGTTATTGTTGTATCGTTTGTTTTCTCAGAGTGAGGATTTTTTATACCATAGACATCTTTCACTGTGTTATGATCTTATTTGAACTTACTTTCAATAGGTTGAATATATTTTTCCAATTGATTGTACTAAGTGGAATTATATCATAGTTGTTTAGGAATATATTCCTATCAATTAAATCATTTGATGAAAAAACTACTCTAATTTTGTTAGGTCCTTTAATTTTTTCTATATTCTTGATATGAATGTGTTATGAAAAAGTTCTTCAAATATTTATTATTCCATATACCATTTTATAATACAATGTTATCATAAAATTTTAAATAATGCTTATAGTATACTGATCACTAATCATTACTATTATTATATTTAAAATGATAATTAATTGGTGTTCCATATATTATTATTAATATATGAATGATTTTTGGAAATTGTACTATATATTTTTTCTCTTGATGGTTTATAATCAAGTTACCCTTCTAAATGACATGTGGAAAATAATTTAATTTAAAAATGATTCTTGATTTAAAATTCGTGTTTTTATGTAGTTATTTAAGTATTTGTCATTATAAAAATATACAATATTATTCTATAATAAGTTTCATAGGTATTGTTTGGAATGTTCTTGAAATAATTATGGTGAATTAAATAGACATAACAAGGTGATGATTAGGGAATGATGTTTTATATCTTTTCGATTCATTAAGAATGTAACACTAAAATACATTAAAATATATACATCATATTCAATTGAGTGTATAACCTGAAACACTAAGAGTATAAGTGAATATAAAATCTAGAGACATTATG
Organism: Viscum album; assembly: GCA_963277665.1. Taxonomy (NCBI): domain Eukaryota; kingdom Viridiplantae; phylum Streptophyta; class Magnoliopsida; order Santalales; family Viscaceae; genus Viscum; species Viscum album. Next base: position 736,178,247 of record OY728155.1, read on the forward strand.
ATATAATTATTTATAAATACCTTAAATATATTCAATAGCTTTATATAAATGCAACATTTAGTTTTAATGAAACACGATACTATATTTAAATATTATTATTTGAATGTGAACCTTATAAACCCACTGACAATTTGGAGTTTATGAATGGTACTTACTAAATTAAAAATATTATATAGTTTGATCATTTATAAAATAAATTAATAGTATATATATTTATTAGTTATAAAATTAAAACCATTTGAAATAGATTGATATGTTTTCATTAATACTATATTTTTCTAAAAGTCTATTTTTTTTCATTTTTTGCACATTAAATATATTATTATTTACAATTTTTAATTTTTTTTTTAATAAAATTAATTTCAATTTTGAAATTATAAAATCAAAATTATCTTACGATGATTTTTTGGTATTTTTTGAAAATGTTTCACTTTTTAATGAATATGTAAAAATTGAATTTTAATTTATACCCTCAATTTCAATCATATTATTTTTAATGAAAAATTGTATATTAAATTGGTTTTAAATAAAATATAGTCCATTTAAATAATAATTAATCCAATTATTGTATTTTGGGTCCTTTTATTATTACTTTTTTATATAATCATTTTTAATCATTTGATCATTTTCTCTTTGAAAACCAGCTTTATCATTTCTTATTTAGGATTAATTTTAAAGAAAAAATTTCCACCAATATGATTGGAATTTGTAAAAAAGTATTAAATACTTGGAATAATAATTATCTATATGTTATAATAAGTTAAGATTTTTCTTTAACCTATAGAATGATAATATTAGTAAACAATATTTTATAGAGTTATGGTAAAAATATGGTTTGCACAGTGTCAAACATAAATGATAAGGGTTAAATTAACCTAAAAACATATAAATAAATCTATTTAATGTCCATATTTATACTATATAATTTATTTTTCTCTATAATAATCCATTTTGGTTTACCAATTTTTCATGTAAAAAATATAAGTTAACATTTTTCATTCAAAAAATTAAAAGTGTGACAGTCACCTCACTTATAAAATGCCTCACTCTATCCTCTATTATAAACAAATAATAGAAAAATTTTCATTTCAAATAACATACCAACATCCAAAAAATCATCATAGAATCCTAATATTTTTAATAAATGCATCCTAGGAATTATTTTAATGAAAACATATGGAGGTTACCCGTAGAAGAGGTAATGTTCTTCAATGAATGTTTTTATATTATTTATTCCTCTGCATCTTAAATTATTATTAAAAAATAATGATATAATATCCTAAATATATTAAATATATTGTTATGTTTTTATTCTAGTGTGATGACCTGCATCCTTTGCCACTTCTATCAAATGGGTTACATAATCATCATTTCATTACTGTGACGACTACCACCTGGTGAACCTATGTCACTCATTTTTCCATTACCACCTCTCAGGGTTGGCTATGATGATGCATATAAAGTATCTATATGATATCTATAAAATAATTATAATTATTCATTCATTATTTCTAAATTACCTTCTTTTCATTTGATTTCATATGTAATAACATAACGTAGCTCGTGTGTGTGAAAGATTACCGCCTCGCAAAGAAATTTGATTCATCATTCACTAATTCTTAACATGGAATGTGATAAAGATAATGATGATTATAATTAATTATATATATAAAATAATTATTATATTCTTAAAATATTCAACCTTTTGAACCTAGAATATACCATTTTTTATTATCTTTTCACTCACTAAAACATGATAAGGTTTCCCGTGTACGTGTGGACTACCACCATTACAAGGCTATGCGACTCTCTTTTCATAACCACACCACATAAAGTATACATATATCAGAATTTAATAAAATTATAGGGTATTTATGATTTTATTATAGATATATGATGATAAAATATTACTTAATGCATTTCCATAAGGATCGTGCAAAAATGGTAATATTACCCACACGTAAGTACGACCTACCGTATCCATGATCATAACATGGTTGATCTATAAATAAAATATTTCTTGATTGGTATCAAAATTATAATTGATATATAAATATGAATTTATTATCAGGATTATTAATCTTTAAATTTTTAAATAATAACCTCTTGGACTATATTCATCATACAAAAGTAATTTTTGACACATAGTCTGAATATCATCAAAACATATGATGTAAAAATAATTCACTAAGATATCATTTATGAAATAATAATAGGTGAAATAAATATAATATTAATCCTTTAAATTATTTTTTTGAAATTAAATAATTAACCATATTTTGTTATTCATTGTGATAAATTACAAACATGACAAGGTAGACTCAAGGTAAGGGTTTCTCATATATGTTCTACATTCATGGGACATATTTTATATTCAAAAATTATATCCATTATGTTTTTTATAAACTAACCCTAAGATATTTTATATCACTAATATAATTATTTTAAGGTTATTTATTCTAATTTTTTTTCATTTCAATTAAGGGAATTATGATTCAGATGTTACAAAATTAGTAATGGTATATTTAATGGTCAAATAATTATTCCTTATTATTTATGTTTATATACCCTTTTGGGTAATTATTTTATATTTTTATCCTATAATATTTATATTTTCTTTACCTATATTTATTAATGATGTTTTTAAGCAATATTACCTTTTTTACACTGTTTTTTCATTAACATTATTCACAAATTGTTTCAAACAAATACGAATTTGTTTCTCGCATCATTCAAAAATAAATATTCATAAAAACACATGATTTTTAAAAAACAAAAATTAATTTCCATAAAAATAAAAATTTATTTATTAAATTCATTTTTACAAATTTTTAAATTTAATAAGTGTTTTGAACGAAATAATTATATTGTTTTCAAAAAAATACTTGTATGACTTTTATTAAAAATGTGGAGAAGAAGAAATAATTATTTTATTATGTACAACCTGAAAAAAAAATCTTACAACATCATGACCAATCAATTATTTATTTCTTTATTTCAATTTTTTTGTGTTTATTCTGAAAATTATTTTCATAATTTTTTACTTTTTGTTTCAAAAAGAGATCCTCAAAATGCAATGGTTGTTTTTATGAAATTTTTTTAAGGATATTTTAAAGCCTCTTCTATTCATAAATGACATAAATCATCAATTTTAATTATGAAACAATATTGATATTTTGTATATATACAACATTTATTATTTCATTTGATATTTTATGAGAAGTTTGATTGGGGATAATAATTTTGATACCGTTCACCATTTTACTTTAGATAGTTTATGATTATATATAATGATTTCTATATAAATTAACATTTTATTTGTTATTTATTTAAATATAATTATTTAAGTCAGTTATGTTTCAACCCTTTCATATTTGGAATGCATTAGACTTAGTATGTTTGGGGAGGAACCCCCTATATAGCCTCTAGATGAATCATTAGATATCATGAGAAAATCTAGACATTATTTTGGTCGAGGACCTACCCATTTGGGTATAATTCTTAGCACAAGTCCTTGATGGTATTGAATATATTGTAATACGGTCTCAATATTATTTGATTATATCAAGATATAAGAATTCCATCATTATAAATTGTATTATAGAAATTTCATTTGGTTATTCAGTTAGCTAATGTATCCTTAGATATAATTCATTGTCTTGTTATTATTAATATATATTTAAATTATAATCTTTTATTCCTTCCATAATATTTTCATGTTACTGATAAAATGGAATTTATTTCAGTTATTTACCTTTCTGAATTTATTATTCCATATTTATTCATACCATATATTATATGACTACCCTAATTTAGTATCTAAGATCACCCCGTTATTATGTTTTATTGTTCTCATGATTCAAGGTAATATTATATGATAGATATGAAGGGATATACAATGGGTAATATTATATTTCTTAAATAATTTTTCTAATTTTTAATTTAAAAATGTAATATCAAATTTCATGTATGTATATATTTTACAAAGAATAGTAAAATTTTCAATCCTTCAGGATTTTATTCCTTGTGTATTTTGAAAATATAATAAATTAGGGATTATTTCTAGGATACTATGGTTAGGTCCACTACATTTAGTATTAGAGGATGTTTAGTTGAATCCTTGGGAAGTATATTTAAGGGAAATATTTGGATACATAAACTAAGGATATAATTTGTTGATATGGGTAGAAGAAAGTCATATTGTTGGGTTAAAAAAATATTGTGTTGTTGTTTTAGTAAATACATCTCTATAGGGATAGTAAAATAAGAAATGGTTATGGAAAAACTTAACCATGGGGAAAAAACTCGGAAAAGGGTATGTTGGAAAAACCAAGATTGTCACGTGGTGCATGACAACAGCCCTCATTTCACAACTAGTTGGAAAATGTTGGTGAATATACATAGCATATATCAAATTTTAATTACAAATTATTTTAAAGGAGTTGAAAATAATGATATCCCTGTAAATACCATGATTATGATTATGAGATTGCCTATGTTTAGATTTTTCAATTTATGATATGTCATTCTCTAGTATTGGGATTACACATTGGACCAGATTTTTTTTTATGAAAAAGTATTTATGCCATTATTTATAAATATTTCCTAATAGATGAATTGTTGTGAATATCAAATTATGAAACCCATGTTGTAATTAACCTCTAAGAACGATAATAATGTTTGAGTTTCATCTATTTCTATAACTGATCAGATTGGAAAAATATTGGGACAAATGACTCAGTTTAGGAGTAATGAGTACTCCCTTTATAGAGAATACCCCTGTTATATTATAATGTGTACCAATTTTATAACAATTAATACATCTACAAAATCCATTTTCCAATGGGACTATATATTTTTTAGTTGAGCAGTGGATAAGTTCTTTAGAGTAGATATTTCTCACTCTGTAAGTAGTGAAGGGAAGATAATATTCAGGGTATTTTACTCAATCTAATTATATCTGGATAAATGGTAGTAATTAATTAAAAATACTAAGTATGTGGAATAATTATCCATAATGGAGTGTATGGATTTAATAGTACTATGTATGGGAATATATTTTTATCATGAGAAATGTGTGATTATGGAAAGATTGTTCTTTATTTTATTAAAAATGAAGATTAAATTATTCTAATTGTGAAGTTAAAATTATAAGATCATGAAGTCATACTTTGGAATACATATGAAATCCAAATAGAAATATCGAATATATTTTGAATGGTCTTAAAATAATACACTAAATGGAACTAGTCTCCCAAAAAAATTTATCATATGAGAAGATAATTACATGTGCGGTCAAGACCAGGAAGAAATTATCTATTTATTATTACTAATAAGGGAATAAAGATAAGAAGGGGATGGCAGTGAAAAATATGGTTCATGTTTTTAATGTAAATAATTATTTTCCCACATGATATACCAATATTAGGAAAGTCATTGGTACTTTAACAAAAGAAAATGGATTTTCATCATGTATGGAGAAAAGTACACAATGCTTGTGATTTCAATCAAAATAATGAATACACACTTATTTAATAATTCCTCCATAAATAGATAGATTACTAATCAAATGAAAAACCCAAGTGTTAAGGGATAATAACCCAAAATTAATTAGGGGTCAAGGTTAGCCTTACATTATTATTATAAAAAAGGTGGAAGGATTATTGTGGTTGTGTATTTGTATATATGAAATATATTGTAAAATTATTTTATTAATTAAATTATCATTATAATAATAATTATAAATATGAGGATTTTACTTTATAACCATTAAATTAAGGATTTTTAAGAGTATGTTTAATAGTATTGATAACCATGAAAAATCATTCACTTCTGAGTTGAAATTCTTAGAAAAATATTATTGAGGAAAATACAACCCTTAATATGTTCCTTATGTTGTTGTAAGGGAGCTGGAATGAAGATAAAATTGGTTTATATAATGTATAATACAGTGACCCTAGAATTTCACATATAACATTACAATATTTTAAGCATAAATATACATCAAGGTACAATACAAGGATGTTAGGACCAAAAGGGGCCTAGATACCCTTAGAGGGGGGGGGGGTGAATTAGGGTATGGATATTCTATTATTTAATTCTTTCTACCCCACAAGATCAAGACCTATATATTATAGGGGTCGGTATTTTTCTATTTTGTTATTAACTTTTATCTTGTTATTTCTTTATTTTTCTAATAATGATTCATTGGATGCAATGCAGTGAAGCAAACTAGAATACACAATGATTTTTACTTGGTTCCCCCTCACTGGACTATGTCCAATGAGAATACAATAGTAATGTGCTGCTGTACCAAATCCACAAAAGTTCACTGCCAATTTTCATTGTTCGGGAGAGATCACATTTATTGTTAGGATCACTGCCTTTACAATGTTTAGGGTTAGCTCACCGCTTACCCAAGGGTCACTCCCTATATCTCTCTATTTGGTTCACTGCCAGTGGAGTGGATCACCTTCCTCCTATTCCTTTTCTCACTACTCTGGAAAGGATCCACTCACAATTTATAGACCTCTAGGTATGTTCATTATCACTAATGAAGTCTAAATCTTTTATTGTTGATAGATGCTCTTTTGACGTCCAACTTTCACCCGCCGATAAATCTCACTTTGCACCAGGTGTACTGGGAAACCCCAATTTTTACACACAACCTCTACACTACCATGTACATAATTCCCTTATTTATCATGAAATACACTTTTCAGTAAACAACCAATTTTATGTGAAACATATACACTACCTTGCGTGTAAGTCAATTCTTTTGCGCGAAATCTACTTTTCGCACATCACTGTTTTTATGCCCAACTAACAATTTTACTCGCAACATCCTTCTTTAATGCGTAGCCTTTTCTTTAGGCGCAAACACATTCTTTATGCACTACATCCCTATTTTACAATCTACCTTTACTTTTATGCACAATCATTTCTTTTACACGTAGAACAATGATTTTAAATGCAACCACCTGACTTTACGCGCAAACTTGATGTTTACGTGCAACCCCCTTGTGTATTCCAATTTTGCGCGTGAGAGCTCGGATAATCTCTATATCTTGAGTTGCACTAAATGGAGGGGGTCACTTCATATTTAAATGAAAAATCGTCCCCTTGAGAAAAACCATCCTTGAGAGCGTAATTCTCTTCAAGCACGAAAAATAAATCCTCAGTGCAACACCGTTTTCTCTCACTCCTCCAATATTTTTCGCACCTCATTCCTTTTCCAATTTTCACGCTTCGAACCTCGAAACACCTCTTTAAAAAAAACATCATCCCTCTATTTTGCCTATCCCACAAATGTATCACGCATGTCATTCCTTTTTCGTCCACCACAAAAATATTTCGCGCACCACATTCCTTTTGCGCACACTGCGCAAATATTTTGTAAACCACTCTAATTCTACATGCACCATGCTGATATTACACGCACCAAACTGATTGTTTACGAACCACATTATTTTTCAGGCACCTTGATGATTTTTCTTTCACCACATTATTTTTTGTGCACCACTCCAATTTTTTGTGCACCTCCCTTTTCCAAAAATACATCTCTTCATTTTCCGTTTTTCAGGCCCAAAAATGTGGCAAACACTGGAAAAAAATGCCACAATGTATTTGATCTTTCTGTACTGCCTCCAGATAGCTCATTCCATTGTTGAGGTTCTTCAATCAATCATGGATTGTTTAAAGCATCCCTTGAACATAGAAAATCACAATGTAAACACCCTTTGTCAACACACTCATACATCATGGATTACATTGTCAACAAACACAACATAGAGGACCACTTTGTCAATAAACACAATCACTTAACAAATGCATCAGTGATTCCTTTAGGGATTTTTTCCCTACAATCTCCCCATTTGGGTTTTTTGACAACCATTATCACAAAAATATTTGGCACATTGATATCTCATTAAGGGTACATCCAACCGCTACCACCATTTTCCTATTGCGATTCTGATAGTGTTCAAGGATTCACATAACACAAACATTATGCCCACACGAGCATTGCTCGGTGTAACGACCCAAAATTTTGAATAAATCTTGTTTCCTAATTTTGTGTGTTATTTTATTTTTTATACTCAACAAAACTATTTCATTTGATAACATGAGTATAATTAAAATGATACTATTGTGTTTTGAATGTTACATGACCATTGGTCAATATGACAGTGGGAAACTAAACATTTCGATATTTGTCTCTAAATACAAGTGATCTTGGTTAATTAATATTGAAAGAAGATTCGATGGCCTCACCCAGTAGTCTTGGACCGATTGAAGCCAATCTAATAGAACTTGGGAAGAAGGTAGCACCACTGGGCTTTGCTCTGGGCCAAACCCAAGCCGAACATCATCGTGTGAAGCTAGAACAGAATCGCCTTCACGAGAAGTTCGAACTGATAGAAATTATTACTCGTGCGATGTTGGCCGAGCCTCCCTCGGATTCTCTCACCTTAGCACACCTTACACTTAGGTCCTATGCTGGTGTGATAAGGGGCTATGTAAGGAGACCGTAACTGCCTTGTGTAATCCTTTGTTTTAAATAAAAAACTTTATTTCTTCTTATGATGAAGTTTATGAATTTTCAAATGTCCGAATAAATATAGTATTCATATGTTTGGTGAATTTTAGAGAAAGGATATTTTAAAAAAATCTTTATTTAAACCTTAAATAATTAAAAATGTGTAATGATTTTCAAAAAATGGTCTTCTGCAATAATGTTCAGTATGAAATTTAGAGTCTAATAAGATCAACTTAACTTTTGATGAATAGTAAATTATGAATAGTGATTTTTATGCTTAGGATTAGTAATGTGACCAAATGGATTAGTAATATCATTTAAATAAAGCATTAATATAATTTAGGCACCTTGATTAAGTAATGTCATTCAATAAAATTGTTAAATAATAGTTTCATAAATTATTATTCAAGTATTAGTTTTTTTCGTGGGAATAGTGTTTTTTATTTAAAAATTAAATTAAAAATATTTGGAAAATTATTTTTTATAAAATGGATTTCATTTTTGAACTCAGAGCATCGATATTATGTTAAGATAATTTTTGGGGATTTTTCTGAAATAAATGAATTTTCATTGAATAGAGTATTTATTTAAAAATTAAATTAAAATTATTTAGAAAATTATTTTTATAAAATGGAGTTCATTTTTTAAAATCAGAGCATATATATTTGGTTAAGGTGAAATTTTGGGATTTTTCTGAGAATGTTGAATTTTCGATGAATAGTGAAAATACAGTTTTTAAGTTACGGGTGTTTAATGACTTCATTAAATGATGTATTAAGTATGTAATCAATATGGTCGACTTATGAATAGTAAGATAAGGTATGAGGTGTCCCAAGTGGCCAATACCATGGGCAAATACCATGGGCAAGCTCATGGGTTTTTAAAAACCTCTAAGGAGGTGTCCCTTGGCCATTAATGCCTTTCCCCCTCACTTTCCCTATAAATACCAAGCCATATTCTCATCCATTAGACTCCCAACTCTCCCCCAACGAAGCTCTAGTCTCATTACCTCCCAAGGTGTCCTCCCATGGTGCCCCCAATCCCTCAAGGTCCCAACCTTTGAGTTTTAAGAGTAACGTTTTAAGGTAAGGGATCCTACCTCTCTCTTTCTTTCAAGTAATCTCTTTTATATAATTTCTTTTATGATCCATGATATTATGTTGGAGGATGATATTTTATCTTATTCTTACTGCCCTTTTCATGTTCATATGATGAGAGACCCCCTATTTCTCTCATAAATTGTATTTAATAATGATTAAGTGGCGCCGTTAGGCTGCCAAATTTTTAAGGGATTCTTTCACCCTTCTCGTTTTCAAGATCTATTTTCATGTCAAGTCTTTCATGTTCCATTTTATTATGTTTGGGTATGATATATATATATCTATAATAATGATATTTTAGGTTCATATTATGAGAGACCGAATTTTATCTCTTTAATTCAGTATTTTGATGTTTTAAGTGGCACCGTTAGGCTGCCGAATTTTTAACGGATTCTTTCACCATTCTCATTTTTCAAAGTTCTAATTTCATGTCAAGTATTTAATGTTACTTTTTATTATGTTGGAGTATGATATATATATCTATCATACTGATCTATTATGTTCATATTATGAGAGACCCATTTTGATCTCTTCAATTCAGTATTTTGAAGTTTTAAGTGGCGCCGTTAGGCTTTCGAATTTTTAAGGGATTCTTTCACCTTTCTCATTTTTCAAAGTTCTACATTAATGTCAAGTCTTTAAAGATAATTTTCATTATGATGGGGTGTGATCTCTATATCTATAATACTTATCTGTTATGTTCATATGATGAGAGGCCTTATTTGATCTCATCAATCAATTTTTGGATGTTTTATGTGGCCTCGTTCGGCAGCCGAATTTTTAAGGGATTCCTTCGCCCTTCTAGTTTTCAAGATCTATTTTAATGTCAAGTCTTTAATGTTACTTTTTATTATGTTGGTGTATTATATCTATATCTATAATACTGATATTTTATGTTCATATGATTAGATACCCTATTTGATCTCTTCAATTCAGTATTTTGAAGTTTTAAGTGGCGTCGTTAGGCTGCCGAATTTTTAATGGATTCATTCACCCTTCTCGTTTTCAAGATCTCTTTTCATGTCATGTATTTCATGTTGATTTTTATTATTTTGGGGTATGATATCTATATGTATCATATTTATCTTTTATTTTCATATCATTAGAGACCCTATTTGAACTCATCAATTCATTTTTTTGAAGTTTTATGTGATGTCGTTAGGCTGCTGAATTTTTATAAGAGAAATCTTATTTTTGTCCTCCTTCCATGTTTTTCAATTCATATGGTATGTATTTCAAGTTTCATTACCATGTTTTTATATCCATTATATTCTGTCCCTCTACTGTGTTATGAATCATTTATGAGTGGGTGACTCATTTCCCCTCTCTTTTCATTGTTTTCTATAACCCTGTAACATAGCCGTTATACTGCAGAATTTTTGTCTCAAAATGTCTCTCTTTTTCTCAAATTATTTTAATTTATTAAGTGAATACTCAAAGATATTTTTCTACAGGGGTATTCACATATATATCAAAATGTTATATTTTAATTCTGGGATTTACATACAAGAAACCCGCTTTCCTTTTTCGTGGGTTTACAGTGACATAATAATCATGTCTTTAAAGAAGCTTTTAAAACATTACGATTATTAAAGGAAACCCATTTCTTTTATGCTATATGGGTTTTTTATGAATTTTTTGATGATGATATATGTGTCTCACATGATAATAAAGTCAAATATAAGGGTTCACCCTGATATAACTCCAATTCATTGGATAAAGAATTAATCTCTAGAGATGACCATTTAGACTGATACCTTGGTTAATAACCTTGGTAATTTTTATTGACACCTTGGGGATGGAACTTGGTGAAACAGAAATGATTTTTTTCGTTGAATGTTTTAGCCACATCTTCATGTTAATAAAAACTTTATTTTTATTAGGATATGACTCATGATTCATTCTAATACCTTAAAGTTCTTTTCATGACTTTATTGATGTATCTCAAGTTCACATGTCAAGTGTTTCCCTTGTTTCCCTTACTGGGCCTTCTGCTCACCCTTTCTTTTGATGTATGTACCCAGGTTATGAGATGCAGTAATGGACCTAGGATGAACATAATGAGAAACCTTTCAAGTGTTTAAGAAGAATTTTTTTTCATGTATTAGGTTCCTGGTTTCGAAGACACTAAACCTTAAAGATCCTCAGTTTTGTAAAATTTAATGAAAAGTTATGTTATAAAAAGGCGGGATGCTATGGTTGATATGAAAGGATGTTTTAGTTATTTTTGGAAATTAGGATATGAAAATTTTAGGAATAACCCTATAGAAAAGTTAAAATAAAGGAAATATTCCACGTATTTTGGTGATTATTGAGTAAGGGGTTGCCAAAAAAACACATCCATGTCTCGATATGAGCAGCTAGAGGTGGCTCTGGCACAGATGTACATAGGGGTAAAACCCGAAAACACTGCATTGAGATACACTCCAATGATAAATGGTACACGACAATGGGACTTGCTAAACTCTTGGTTACGACACTCCTGAGGGATATGCTTTGTTAAATTCATAAGCTTGGTATGAAACATTATTAAAGGAACAAAGATAAAGTAAAATAAAGATTCACATAAGAATATATGAACATGGATGACCTATATTAGAACCTAGGGGATCACATGTTAGGGTATAATTTTCTTCTATAAGTTTTCCTTATATGCTTTAAGTTCTTTTTCATGATTATTGGCCAAGTATTTAAGCCCCTAATTGTACTTTGTTTTCTTAGATAATGGAAGGAAATGGAAGAACATGTCCCAACGACAAATGTGATAGGAAATGTGATGATCTCCGTATTAATATGACAAATAATATTAGGGGATTAAAATATAATTATTATTTTTGAAGACGTTCACTATTTTGGGAACCATATTTGACTGAGGCAAATAGATTACTATAGTATTTTCTTTAAGGATTAATGGTAGACATATATTATGAAGAATCAATGAATTTAAGGTGGACTTATAGTAATTTAGGTTACATATGGAAATGATTAACCTATCTTGGGTAAAATCTATTTAGGTTAGATACTTTTGTTATAATATGTTAGGAGTGGTTGATGTTGTTTGGAGATGAGCGATAAAATTTACCATGGAAGACTATGATATCAAATCCTTCTTGTATTTGGGTTTCAATCTTAGTTTGGTTTATTTTGAGGATTTTTAAGGGCAGTTATTTAAAGAATGTCCTATGATGAACTTTGGGTAGTACTATGGAACTTTGAAGATTTAAAGTGGTTTCCCTTCCTCTGGGGTTCTTTATTTTGGAAGAGTTGTTTTATCTTACCCTTTCTGTTTTTGGGATGATGTTTAAAGATAGAAGAAATAGATAGTTAATCTTTGGTGGATTATGTGATTCTCTATAAGATGATTCTTGTTCTTTTATGAGACCAAGTAGTTTTGAATGCTCATCGTTTGGAGAAAAGATTAGTTTTGGTAGAAACTTATTAAAGGATGAAACATTACATGAAAGTATGTATATTTCCTTATGTTTTTATTCTATGCAGTAAATGAATTCCTCAAAACTATGAAAAGTAACGTAAAACAAAAACGTTGTCTGTTAACGTTTCCTACTGGGTAATCAAAGACCGTTTATACACATCATAAGATTGTGATTTTATTATTGTTAACTTTCTCCTAATCATGTTTTCTATCACTCTCCCTCAGAACATGACTCTTTGTTTTTTCTTCCATATCCATGTTTTCCTACATGGAATCCCAGTATGGGTTAACTCAGGTGGCCTTTTTACTTTTTTTCAATCTTCTAAAGTAATAGTGTTACTGACTCTTTTTCCGATGTGGGACTTTAAATGAAATTTCAAAACCCAATTTTAAAAATTGCGAGGACGCAATTTCTTAAGGGGGTAAGATTGTAACGACCCGAAATTTTGATTAAATCTTGTTTCATAATTTTGTGTGTTATTTTATTTTTTATACTCAAAAAAACTGTTTCACTTGATAAAATGAGTATAATTAAAATGAGACTGTTGGGTTTTGACTGTTACATGACCATTGGTCAATATGATCGTGGGAAACTAAACATTTCGATATTTATCTCTAAATACAAGTGATCTTGGTTAATTAATATAGAAAGAAGATTCGATGGCCTCACCCAGTAGTATTGGACCGTTCAAATCCCATCTAACAGAACTTAGGAAGGAGGTAGAACCACTGGGCTTTGCTCTGGACCAAACCCAAGCTGAACTTCATCGTGTGAAGCTAGAACAGAATCGCCTTCGCGACAAGTTCAAACTGATAGAAATTACTTCTCGTGCGATGTTGTCTGAGCCTCCCTCGGATTCTTTCACCTTAGAACACCTTACACTTAGGTCCTATGCTGGTGTGATAAGGGGCTTTGTAAGGAGACTGTAACTGCCTTGTGTAATCCTATGTTTTAACTAAAAATTTTGAATTCTTCTTATGATTATTTTTATGAATTTTCAAATGTCCAAATATATATAGTATGCTTGTTTTTGATTAATTTTAGAGAAAGGATATTTTAAAAAAAATCTTTATGTAAACCTTAAATAATTAAAAATGTGTAATGATTTTCAAAAAATGGTATCCTACAATTATGTTCAGTATGAAATTTAGAGTCTAATAAGATCAACATAATTTTTGATGAATAGTAAATTATGAATAGTGATTTTATGCTTAGGATTAGTAAAGTGACCAAATGGATTAGTAATCTCACTTAAATATAGAATTAATATAATCTAGGCACCTTGATTATGTAATGTGATTCAGTAAAATGGTTAAATAACGGTTTCATAAATTATTAGTCAAATATTAGTTTTTTTGGTTGAATAGTGTTTTTAATTAAAAATTAAATTAAAAATATTTAGAAATTTATTTTTAAAAAATGGATTTCATTTTTGAACTCAGATCATCGATATTATGTTAAGATAATTTTTGGGGATTTTTCTGAAAAAATAAATTTTCGGTGAATAGTTTATTTATTTACAAATTAAATTAAAAATATTTAGAAAATAATTTTAATAAAATGGAGTTCATTTTCGAAATCAGAGCATCAATATTTGGTTAAGGTGATATTTTGGGATTTTTCTGAGAAAGTATAATTTTTGATGAATAGTGAAATTACAGTTTTTAAGTTACGAGTGTTTAATGACATCATTAAATGATGTATTAAGTATGTAATAAATGTGGCCCGCGGGGGCTGGGTGAGTTGGTTCAAGGCGGTGGCATCCCGTCGTCGAGGTTCCGGGTTCGAGTCCTCGCAAAGGCAACATGCACCATACGCCAGCGATCCTCTCGTCCCCTCGACTCCACGGGAACTAGCCCAAGCCCAAGGGTTGGCCACCTTGGGCCTATCTGGGGGCGTACGACGCGAAGGTGGGCAGGCCAGCCCTATACCTCGTTACCCATACAACACGTTTCTACTATGGGTTCGTGAAAGGATGCTATCATCACGCCATTGGAATTGGTACCGCGTTTGAAGCGGAACTTTGGGCCATGGTATATGCCATCAGGTACGCTGCCTGCTTTAACTGGGAACATATATGGATTGAGTCTGAATCTCATGTCACAGTCCATGCCTTGAGCACCAAGATGCTCCCGGTTCATTGGCGTGTACTGCCGCAATGGGTGGGCTTCCTGATTGATATCGCGTGAATGTGGGTGGAGGTCTCACATGTCTACCGAGAGGTGAATCAGGTGGCAGATGCACTGAAAAAGTGGGCACTCGCTGATGTAGGAGGGATACGGTCTTTTCCGACCCCAGACTATTGTTCCCCACTGGTGGAGGCAGATAGGTGTGGGGTGGTTCACACTCGCTTTTGTAATATTCCCCTGTATGCTTGACTCTTTTCACTTTCTTTCTTTATTTAATTTTATTAGGACCGGCTAACACCGGATCATGGATTTTCTGTTATATGTAATCAATATGGTCGACTTATGAATAGTAAGATAAGGTATGTCGCGTCCCAATTGGCCAATACCGTGGGCAAATACCATGGAAAAGCCCATGGTTTTTCCAAAACCACTAATGAGGCATCCCTTGGCCATTAATGCCTTGTCCCCTCACTTTCCCTAAAAATACCAAGCCATCCTATCATCCATTCAACCCAAAACTCTCCCCCAATGAAGCTCTGTTCTCATTAACTCTCAAGGAGTCCTCCCAAGGTGCCCCCAAGCCCTCACGGTCCCATCCTTTGAGTTTTATGAGTTACGTTTTAAGGTAAGAGATCCTACCTCTCTCTTTCTTTCAAATAATTTCTTTTATGTCCTTTCTTTAATGCTCCATGATCTTATGTTGGAGGATGTTCTTTTATATTACTCTTACTGACCTTTTCTTGTTCATATAATGAGAGACCCCCTCTTTCTCCAATCAATTCTATTTAAGAAAGATTAAGTGGCGCTGTTAGGCTACCGAATTTTTAAGGGATTCATTCACCCTTCTCATTTTCAAGATCTATTTTCATGTCAAGTATCTCATGCTACTTTTTATTATGTTGGGGTATTATCTCTATATCTATCATAATGATATTTTATGTTCATATGATGAGAGACCCTATTTTTTCTCCTCAATTCAGTATTTTGATGTTTTAAGTGGCCCCGTTGGGCTGCCGAATTTTTAAGGGATTCTTTCACCTTTCTCATTTTTCAAAGTTCTATGTTCATGTCAAGTCTTTAAAGTTCCTTTTTATTATGTTGGGGTATGATCTATATATCTATCATAATGATATTTTATGTTCATATGATGAGAGAACCTATTTTATCTCTTCAATTCAGTATTTTGATGTTTTAAGTGGCACCGTTAGGCTGCCGAATTTTTAAGAGATTCATTCACCTTTCTCATTTTTCAAAGTTCTACTTCCATGTCAAGTCTTTAAAGTTACTTTTTATTATGTTGGGGTATTATATCTATATCTATCATACTTATCTATTATGTTCATATTATTAGAGACCCTATTTAATCTCGTCAATCCATTTTTGAAGGTTTTAATTGGCCTCGTTAGGCTGACGAATTTTTAAGGTATTCTTTCACCCTTCTCGTTTACAAGATCTATTTTCATGTCATGTCTTTCATGTTCCTTTTTATTATGTTGGGGTATGATATCTATATCTATCATACTGATCTTTTATGTTCATATTATGAGAGAAACTATTTGATCTCTTCAATTTAGTATTTTGAAGTTTTAAGTGGCGCCGTTAGGCTACCGATTTTTTAAGGGATCTTTCACCCTTCTCGTTTTCATGATCTATTTTCATGTCAAGTCTTACATGTTACTTTTTATTATGTTGGGGTATGATCTCTATATATATCATACTGATATTTTATGTTCATATGATGAGAGACCCTATTTGACCTCATCAATTCATTTTTTTCAAGTTTTAAGTGATGCCGTTAGGCTGCCGAATTTTCATAAGAGAAATCTTATTTTTGTCCTCCTTCCATGTTTCTCAATTCATATGGTATTTCTTTCAAATTTCATTACCATGTTATTATATCTATTATATTCTGTCCCTCTACTATGTTATGAATCATTTATGAGTGGGTGACTCATGTCCCCTCTCTTTTCAATTTTTTCTAAAACCCTGTAACATAGCCGTTATGCTGGAGAATTTTCGTCTCAAAATGTCTCTCTCTTTTTCTCAAATTATATTAAATTATTAAGTGAATAGTCAAAGATATTTTTCTAAAGGGGTATTCACATATATATCAAAATTTTCTATTTTAATTCTGTGATTTACATACATGAAACCCGCTTTCCTTTTTCTTGGGTTTAAAGTGACAAAAAGATCATGTCTTTAAAGCAGTTTTAAAACGTTATGACTATGAAAGGAAATCCATTTATTTTATTCTATATGGGTTGTTTTTGAAATTTTTGCTGATGATATATGTGGCTCACATGATAATGAAGACAAATTTAAGGGTTCTCCCTGATAGCGCTCCAATGCATTGGGTAAAGACTTAATCTCTAGAGATGACCATTTAGACAGATACCTTGGTGAATAACCTTGGTAATTTTTATTGACACCATGGGGATATACCATGGTGAAATGGAAATGATTTTATTTGTTAAATGTTGTAGCCACATCTTCAATTTATGAAAAACGTTATTTTTATTATGATATGCCTCATGATTCATTCTCATACCTTAAAGTTATTTTCATGACATTATTGATGTATCACAAGTTCACATGTTAAATGTTTCCCTTGTTTCCCTTACTGGGACTTCTTCTCACCCTTTCTTTTGATGTATGTACCCAGGTTATGAGATTCAGAAATGAACCTAGGATGAACATAAGGAAAATCCTTTCAAGTGTATAAGAAGAATGTTTTTTTTTGTTTCATGTATTAAGTTCCTGGTTTCCAAGACACTAAACCTTAAAGATCTTCGGTTTTGTAAAATTTAATGAAAATTTATGTTATAAAAAGGAGGGATGATATACTCGGTGTGAGAAAAAATTTTAAATGAGAAGTTAATCAATGAAAAACTTCATTTCAGACACCATCCATTGACACCAAACTTATACCAATTTCCAAATTAATAACAATTGTCGATCTCTGGAACCCTTCTCACACCATTCCAACATCACTGTTCTACTTTTATCACGAGCTGTAGCTATCGTGATATATATTCTTTGATTGATCACTTCTAGCATCATTATATTTAAAAAAACTCCCCCTGTCTGCTTATAGCTTCAACTCCTCTTCATCCTTTCAACTACCCCTATCTTGATTATCCACATTTCAGCTTCTCCCCAAGTCTTTGATGAAGACATTTTCTCCCTTCCATAGCCCCAATTTCTCCCCCTTGAGGAGTCACTATTTCACCCCTTTTGTTAATGAACCCAAAGGTAACACCTTTGTGATTTTCAAAACTGGGAAGAATACAAATTTTCACATTAGAGAAAAACATACCATTCCTCGGGCAGAGGGTGGGTTTCCCACAACCACACTATTTCATGTGTTGGGAGTCGACTGAACTCCTAGAGCCAGTCGATGCCTCTCAAATGCTTCATTGGGTAAGGCCTTTGTCATGATGTCTGCAACTTGTAACTCTATAGGCACATACTACAACTTCATGATTCCCTTCTCAACCTTCTTCTTGATAAAATGATACTTTTTCTCAATGTACTTTGTCCTTGAGTTATAGAAGAGATATTTGCTAAGATTTATTGCACTTGAGTTATTGCATAGGATTCCGATTGGACACTTCACTTCTACTCCCATATAATCAAGTTGCTGCATCATCCACAATAACTATGTACATTCGTGAGTGGCTACAATATACTCAACTTCTGTGGTGCTTATTGAAAAGTAGTATTCCTTATTACTTAGCCAAGAAATACATATTCCACAACGATAGAATGCACCTCCTGACGTTTATTTCCAATCATTAGCTGAACCGGCCCAATCTTCATTAGTATATCTCAATATCTCTGTCTAAGATTTTTTTTATTATAAATCAAGCCGAAATACACCATGCCCTTGATATATTGAAGTATTATTTTCACTTCAATAATGATTCTTTCCTTGGTATTTCTCTCATATCTCACTGCTTGGCATGTGGAAAAAACAATGTCAGTCATTGCCACAGTTTTGTACAATAGACTTCCAATGATTTTCCTGTATTCTATGATATTAACTACCTTTCCATCTTCATGTTAGGATATTTTTATCTGGGTAGCAACCAAAGTCTTCATCTCCTTGGAATTTTCCATTCCCAATCTTCTCAAAACCTCCTTGGCATATTTAGATTGAGAAATGAATGTTTCGTTTATTCCTTGTGTCACCTATAGACCAAGGAATAATGATGGCTCTCCAAACATTGACATTTCAAACTCACTTTTCATGAATTCAGAGAACTGTCTGCATTGAGCCTCATCAAATCGTCCAAATATTATTTCATTAACATAAACTAGGACCATCATCATTGGATTATTGTTGTTGTTGAAATAGAGATTGTAATAAACTACCCCACACTAGAAACCATGTTTCTTCAAATACTGATCAAGCCTTGAGTACCATGCTTTTTGTGCATGTTTCATCCCATATGACATCATCTTCAGTTAAAAAACAATGTTTGTATCTTCAATTGCTTCACTAAAACAATTAGTCTCTACCTATGGTAAGTAAGATGCTTTTTACAGAGTCCTCATCCTCAATGTCTGCACTTGAACTGTATGATTTCCAAATATATCATTCAAGTCGATGTCATCTCATCTCTTCAAATTTCATGCTGATAAGGATTTTTCAACCTCATGTTCATTATGAGTGTCTACATCTAAATTATAATTTTCCACTTCTACTCCCCCTGAGTTTTATACCACTTCATCACATTCAACATAATACTATTCACTATTTCATTATTCAATGACGTCATTTCTTTGAATTAATTTTCTAAGATTTTGGTTGAAGCCCCTTTTATTTTCTCTCATAGCTTTTGGTATCCTGGAAGTAGTCAGATGATACCATATTATTAGAACAAAATAGATATTCATTAAAAACTGGTGTGTTTCTGCTTCTCCCCCAAGCATTCTTCATGAACATGAACATTCATCCTTCATATCCCATTGAGATCTTGCATCTGATTAGGATATATAGTGTGATCCCCCTATGATATGAAACTCTTCTAATTTTTAGGCCCACGACATACGCCCATAACCATTTTTATCCTCCTACATCATTTATTCTAATATGG
Source organism: Viscum album (assembly GCA_963277665.1). Taxonomy (NCBI): domain Eukaryota; kingdom Viridiplantae; phylum Streptophyta; class Magnoliopsida; order Santalales; family Viscaceae; genus Viscum; species Viscum album. Next base: position 736,198,545 of record OY728155.1, read on the forward strand.
ATCTCAGCATTTATCGATTAACCAAATATCTAAGCCTACTGAGTTGGAACTCAGTGTAGGAAACAAGAGATAAAATTAATAAGACAATCACTTCATATTGCCCTATATTTATCCCTTTTTTCATCAAATCTGGTACCTGATTTTAGTCAATTAGAACTCTAATTCATATCACTTTTATATTGTGCATATCTAGATTCCACTTCCCCTTGGATTGTATCTCCATAAAACCTGAAACACCTGAGTCATCAGTTAATAGAATTTATATACATAAAGAGAGGGACACTTCTAGAATCCTCAACATGAGGATTTCAGTTGATCTGGATGGGTAAACCCTTTGATTGTTTCTTACATAACATCATACTCTTTCCTTGCTTCTTCTAGCTTCCTAGATAACTTCAACTGCTCTTTCCATATGACTAAGAATTTATTACCTACATGCTGAGTCTTTTTCTGATATGTAGACTCTGTAGGACTAATCTTCTACACCATTTGGGGTTAAAACCAACTGGTATAAATTTCTTTTGTTGATGTTCCACCAATATTCCACCTCCCCAGATTCATTTTCAGAGTAAGAATCTCTCTGATTTTCATCTTCCCTTGCTTCTTCCACCATTGAAGGGATCTTCCACTTTCCTCCACTTCTCTCTTTGGCACACGGTAAGTGAATTTTTCAATACATTCTTTTTTCATCTTTCTTTTATCATATATCTATGTCACCACAATATTTTTCCCTGGTGGTGAGTCCTCTACTGAATTTCCATTCTTCTTACTCACAGCTGGAGTAGATCTACCCTTAATCTTCCATATTTGTTGATGTTCTTTCTTAGAGGGTGTTTGCGAGTGTGATAGAGGAGGTTACTAATACACCTTTCATTCAACTCTATATGATTTCTCCTAAGGCTCTAAGCCCATTCTTCAGCTTACCACTTTGTCTTCAAGGGGATATTTTCTTATCATGCACCACTGGAGTCGAGAATCTCTTTTGGAGTTCATTTTCCTTTCTTACTTTCTTCTTTCTCATTTCATCATTTATTTGTCGAGATGTTGAAGCTTCTTGAGTTCTTCCTATGACATTGAGCTCCTGAGCTTCCTGATACATACTCATAGTTTGTCCCATTCTTCCAATGTAATATCATTTAATTAATTCCTTCTTGTGAGAGACTCTTCTTTCTGATTTCACATATTTAGTAATGTTTTTATTTTCACATCCTGAAATGTATTGCTGAGACTCTGAACGAAAGCTTGATGTATGACAATGAATCCCACAAAAATAGCACACGCTACCATTACTTCCTATAAAATCCTTCTAAGGTGTGTCTCCAGTACATACAAGATTTCCTCTACTTATGGAACTATCCACGACTCTCTTTCTGTCATGTATGTGATGTGATTCATCAAATCTAGTACTAGTGTTTCCTAAACTGTATGGTCTTTGAGCTGAGAAAATATTTTGTTGTTTCTCCATAGAAATCTTATACATTCTTTTCATTTTATCATCACCTTCCAAATGACAATAAAATAGTAAGCGTAGTGCATCCTTCAACATAGGTTTTCCTTTATATTTTGATATCTCCATTTCTATCTTGGATTTTTCTATATCTTCTTTCTAATTTTTGAATCTTCTTATCTCTTGATTCAGGTTGAGAATTGAGTTCTTTTTTGAAATTCTTCCCACTACTCAACTCATCTTCCAGTTCTCATGTAAGCTTTTCTACCATGTCACCTTTCTCTTTCAATTTCAATTTTTCTTCTTCAATATAATCAGAACAACATGAATTCTCTTGTTGTGGCCTTTGATTCTTATGAACTAGTTTAGATAGTTGTGTAGCAAGATAATCATTTCTGGATTTCATATTTTTAATCTCATCTGAGTTTAGATTCTTTCCCCTGCCATCAGCTTTTGATTTTTCTACCTTTGTAGATCTCTTTCGCAGTTCTTAATATTGAGAATCATTATTCTCCCTCATGCCAGTAGCTACGTCAATAAGCATTTGATTCAAACCTATAATCGTTTTGATCTTAGTATCCACTGTTTGGATTCGAATATTTTTAGATTTAATTTCATCAGTGAGTTTTTGATAGAGTTCTTTCGCTTTGTGGACAAATTCCACTTTTCGACTTCTGAAAGTATCTTAATCATCAGTTGTTCCAACATCACATAGCATGTTAGGTTCTTCACTCATTCCTTCACCATCATTTAATGAGTAAGTGTTTTCATTATATGATTCATCAAAATCATTCTTCTGTTCACTACACGATTCTTTTAACTGAATCAAACTCTTTCCATTGACACTTCCACACTGGGGAACTTTAAAATACTTCTACTTCTTCTTCGAATTTATTCCCTTTGCCATGACGCACTGAGATAAGACCTGAATGAATCTGTATCCACACAAATTAACTAAACCAAATACGAGCAAACAAATATGTTAAAAGAAACCTTCAATCTATTTCCAATTGAAAGGACCAAAAGTGGCCTAGATACCATGAGAGGGTGGTTGATCAGGGTATGGATATTCTATTCTTTAGTTTTTTCTTCCCCACTGGATCTTGACCTCTATATTATAAGGGTCGGTTTGTTTTCTCTTTTTTACATAATTTTTATCTTGTTCTTTCATTATATATCTGATAATGATGTTTTGGATGCAATGAAGAGAAGCCAACGGGCATACATAAAGATTTTTACTTGGTTCACACTCCCTGGGAAACGTCCAAGGAGCACACAATGGAGATGTGTTGTTGTACCAAATCCACTAAAGCACACTGCCAATTTACAGCATTTGGGTGAGATCACATCTATGCAAAGATCACCACCTTTACAATGTTTAGGGTTAGCTCACCGCTTCCCCAAGCGTCACTCCCTGTATCTCTCTCTTTGGCTAACTGCCAATGGAGAGGATCACATTTTTCCTCTTCCTTTGCTCACTGCTCGTGAAAGGATCCACTCACAGTTTATAGACCAATAGGTCTCTTCATTATCACAAATGAAATATGCATCTTTTATTGTTGATAGATTCTCTTTTCATATCCATCTTTCACCCACAGATGAATCTCACTTTGCACCAGGTGTACCGGGAAACCCTAATTTTTACACGCAGCCTCTACCCTGCCCTGCGCGTAATTCCCTGATTTTGTGCAAATTCCATATTTCATGAAACTACCAACTTTATCCGGAACCTCTACACTGCCTTGAGTTTATGTCCCTTCTTTTGCGAAGAATCGAATTTTCGCACAACACTGCTTTTACGCGGAACTACCAATTTTACGCGCAACCACCTTCTTTAACGCACATCTTTTTCTTTAGGAGAAAACACATTTTTTATGCTCCACAACCCTCTTTTACGATCTACCTTTCATTTTACGTCCATTATTTTCATTTACACGCAGAAAAATGATTTTATGAGAAGCCAATTGACTTTACGCACAAACTTGATGTTTACGCGCAACTACATTTTGCATTCAAATTTTGCGCGTGAGAGCTCAGATAATCTCTATGTCTTGAGATACACTAAATGTAGGGGGGGGGGCACTTCATATTTATAGGCAATGTCGACCCGACACGATAAACCCTCCTTGAGCGCATAATTCACTTCGAGCATGAAAAAAACATCTTCCGCGCAACAATTTTTTTCACGCACTGCTCCAATATTTCGCGCACCTCATGCCTTTGCCAATTTTTACGTTTTGGACCTCGAAACACCTCTTACATGAAAAATGTCATCCCTCTATTTCAGGAATCCTGAGAATATTTCACGCACCACTTTACTTTATCATGCACCATGCAAATATTTCGCACACCACATTCCTTTTTCACACACAGCACAAATATTTTAAGCAACACTTCATTTTTCCGCGCACTACACCGATATTTCGCGCACCACACTAATTTTTCACGCGACACATTATTTTTCATGCACCACACTTATTTTTTTCACACCACATTATTTTTCACACACCACTCCAATTTTTCATGCACCTCCCTTTTCCAAAAACACATCTCTACTTTTTTCGATTTTCAGGCCCAAAAATTTGGCAAACACTAGAATATGGTGCCACCTTGTATCTTCTCTTTTTTACCACCTCCAGATCATTCATTCCTTTTTTGAGGTTCTTTAATCAATTAAGTATTTTTTAAAGAATCCCTTTAACTTAAAAAATCACCATGTAAAACCCCTTTTTGAACACACTCATACATCATGGTCTTCTGGGTCTACAAACACATCATGCAGGACCACTTTATCAACAAACAAAATCACCTCATAAATGCTTCAGTGATGACTTGAGGTATTTTTTCCCAACAAAGTATCGTGATGTCTAGAATCATGGAATACTAGGTACATAATCAACGATTATTAAAAAAAATTATATAGAGTCAAAAATGATCTCCCATCTTCCATTGTGCTCATTCTTATTCATAGGATACCCTGAGGAACACATGAACTAAGGGAGGAGCTAAAAAGCCCAGTATTGGAGTGCACATAAGAATAAAGCATAATCACACGGGTAAGGAGGCAGGAAATATTGATATCTAAAGAATAGAACATAGATAATATGTAAACATTGGATCATATAAATGTGGCAGAAACATAACCCATCACTTAAGTACTAGTCAAGGCTAACTGCATAGATCATTTTCCATAGTAGCACAGGCTAAGGCTAACGGCCAAGACTGTTGCACATAACATCTCATGAGATATAAATTTATCCAATTCATTAGAGTCATATATGGGTGCCCACTTATTAACATTTCTATTAATATTATTTCCAAATAAATAATCATACATAATCAACCGCACGTAAACATAAGGTTACCCTTGGAAAGAAGTGGGTATCACAATCATATCATAAAGCATAATAAATCGGCTTATCATAAAAGTTTCCATGAAAGAAAGGAACTAAAATATACATAGACATTAAAAAGTTAAAGTAGACTTGTGTCATGCTGAGTGATGTCATGTATATGTGACAACATGTATGAAACGTATTTATGAAACTCTTGGATTTACACTTTTTTTGAGCAGTTACAAGAAAAATACTATAGTGGCTTTAAAATAAAAAAGGGAATAATAATTTGTAATAAACCAAAAGTGAAACGAGATGTTTTTTTATAATAAAATGAATTAGTTTTTAAATATAATGGTGGATTAAAGAAAAAGATATATTGTACATGAAATCAGGTAAGAAATCTGGATGTCCCTTTAAATTAGGTTTACTTATCAGGACGAATTGAGGAGGGAATCACCTAAAAACATGTATATCCCCGAAATAGAATTTGGGATGGTTCATGAAACATGTTTTTGGGGAATATAAAAAGAATTTATAAGTTGTTCATTAAAATAAAAAGTCAATTTTTTGGGTAAAAAGAATGATAGAGCAACCCAAAGGAATTAGGGCGGTTCGGGTCGAATCCCTTGGGGTTATCCACTTGAAATTAATCACCTAAATAATCAAATTAAGTTCATTAATTAACAATTTCATAGTATATTGTATATTTTAATGATTTATTAAAACATGTTTGAGTTCATTCCTAACCTTTTGATTAGTTACAAGGATCTATTTCATTGTTCGGGTATGTTTGTTTCCTTGGTTCTGATGATCCGTTCAGTGATATTCATGTTTGATGAATCTTGTAAAATGAGGATGTTTGTCCAGAATTTTAGTTATATGTTTTATTGAAAATACAGGATGCTACATGATTGTAAGTTCTATTTGGTTACTTGTCATGAAGATGAATCATTATATAAATTATTCAATGATAACTGTTTCGGTTAATCGGCAGTTTTTGACCACAAGGGACATGTTTTGTTTTATAAATCAAAACCTTATGTCAAAAATGATTATAGAACCATATATGAGACATAATACATATAATATTATCTAGATAAACAATGAAAATGGTTTCATGTCCAAAATTTAATAAAATAACAGAAATTGAAAACTCATCGTCCTTGAATGTGGTAAATTAGCACATCTCAGATGGTATTTTCATTTTAGTATATATAAAAGAAGGAAAGGATAGATGATGAATAATAATTTAATTAACAAGACAAAAATATAGTACAAATATTTTATTGGAGTCATCACAACATTTGGTAAAAAGTATATGAAGAATGAAAAATAAAAGAGATTAACTTTAAAATGAAAGAAATATTTAGAGATCCCTTATGAAAATTTAGTAGCACAACGACGTCACTAAAAATTTTATAGAACGAATTGAAGAGGGAAAAAGGTATCCCATCATATGGAAATCCAAAAGACACTAAGGTTGATATATAATATCAAAACCCAATATATATGAATGCAAATTCAAAGAGATAACAAAAAATAAATGTTGACAAAAAGAGGAGAGTGAAAGGTTCCCTTACCTTGTGGAGTAGCTCATGAAACATGAAGGTTGGGACCTTGGGGGCTTGAGGAAACCTTGGGAGGGACCCTAGGGAGGTATAACCACCAATGCTTCGTGGAGGGGTAATTTTTAATGAATGAAAAAGAATGGATGAGTTGTTATTTATAGTAAATGAGAGAGAGGTTTTTATTAATTTAAAAAGACACCTCATTAGTGTTTTTTGTATAACCATGGGCTTGACCATGGTTTTTTTTATGGTATTATCCAATTGGGAAACCTAAAATATTTTTTCACACAAATCTACCAGAATTTGTTTAATTAGTATAACATTATGATGTTATCAAATATACCAAAAACTCAAAACTATATTTTCACTATTCATGAAAAATTCATGTATTTTAGAAAAATCCCAAAAATTCACCCTACCGAATTTTCAAAATTTTGAACTCAAAAATGATCTATCTTTTTTAAAAATATTTTTCTAATTATTTTTAACATAATTTTTAAATAAAAAAAAATTATTCAACAAAATCTACATTAAAACTATATCTCGTTTTATAACACCTTGAAAAATTAATCAAGGTCCGATATGATTATATTATAACATAATGTCAACAAAGTAACAATTTATGATTAAATTTTAAGAAAAGTAATTTGCATTTTAAATTATTAAATAAATCCTAAAATTGCTGTTAAAATATTTTTAACATAGATAAATACTCATTCTTATACTACGATTGGTTTTTCACTTCTAAGATGACAAAATTGTATTTGAACATTCATGGGAGAAGATTCTATATTTTGAATGTTTACTATTAATTAATATTCATAAAGGAATGAAATTATTCATAAGGGTATGTTACTATTCATCAAAAATTATCTCTTCCCTTATAAAACTCCAAATCACTTACCGACCACAATTGTAGATGATTATTTTTCAATATTATAAACACACAAGTGAAACAATTATGTTTAATGGTAACATAGTACTTATTAGTTCATTGTGTTATGACTCCTTGTTATTATATGAAAAAATTATAAGAAATATTTCCATTGAAAACTTTGGGTTTTCCATTCATCACCCCTTAAGAAATTTCACCCTCGAAAAATATAACTGTTACATGGGTGTTTGTACAACCTACCATACCCATGATCATAATGTAATTAATTTATGAACATCTATATTTTATGATTGGTCATAAAATTATAATTTATGAATAAATATGATCATTGTTTCATTTCTAATATTTTGGTGATTCTATAATTATTTCCCCTGAACCATAGTAAACAATCCAATTTCAATTTTGACAATAATCCAATTGTAATCAATACAAATAATGTCAAATTAATTTAAAAGTATTTATATATAACATTTTCATAAATGAAATAATATGAATGATAAAATTTTAAAAAAAATATATAATCAATTAAATTTTTAACATTGGTTTATTATTCATGAATAAAATGAATGTACGAGACAAGTCAGACTCAACATAAGTGTTTCTCTGTTAACTTTATCTATTGTGAGACAGATTTCCTAATTACTACTAATTTACTTTTTGTAGTGTATATAATATCTATTTGATATGTTATACATAGAATGTAATTATCTTTATGGTATTTAATGTTTCATTTTATGTCATTTCATTTATTGGACTTATGATTCAGAAGATACTGATGTTGTAATGGTTTACATCGTAATATCATTATTATTCATGAATGATTATGTTTACGTATCCCTTGTAGAAATTAATTGATATTTATATCTTAAAAAATCTATATTATTTCAATCAAGTTATTTATGAAATTTTTATTTATAAGTACCATTTTTTTACTCTTGAATAATAAAAGGCTTGAGAAAATGTTTTTAATAAAATCCGACCTTATTTCACTCTTTTGTCGGAATTACTTTATCATCAAACACATGTTTTCTTAAAGAAAAATCGAATTTCTTTTAAACATCGTAAAATGATTTATTAACATATTGTTACCCATTTTTACAATTTTTTTAAAAGTAATAATTATGTTATTTTAAAAAGAATCACCTTTTTGATTTCACTGAAAATCTGAAAGGAATCATTTTTGTAATGTTTATGGAATGAAAATAATTTTATAACATCATTACAGTAAATGTAATAATACACATTTTGGAGGTTTGAAATTATTTTTAAGGAAAATCATTTTCAAAAAACACTATGTTCTTATAAAGGTTACTTTTTAAATTCTGTGGTTATTTAAAAAAATATTTTAATGATATTTCCATGGTATGATTAATTTTCAATTACAAAGACCATTTGTTTTACTCATGTACAATGAAGATATATTGTGTTAATATCATTATTATTTTTTCTCTATATGGATTATGACTAGTTTTACCTGGGAGTACAATTTTATTACAATTTCAAATTTAATCTAGATGGTTAATGATTACATATATTGATTTGGGTAAGTATAAACTCTTCATATGGTAATTTTTTATTAAGAATAATTCTATATATTATGATTCATCCCTTTAACATGTTTATCATATTTAACATAATATGTGATGGGTAGGGGTCTTTATAGCCCCTTTATGCATCAGTAGGTCTTGTGAGACATACTAGACTGGGATTTCATAAGGACATACACATTTATATAGATTTCTTTGAATAAGGACTCCATTATACGAGTTTTCTTGGCACAATCACTCAACAGTTTGTTATAGATGTCCATAATTATGCTTTCAAACATTATCAAGTCATTTAGTGGTCTTCTATGTTATTATTAAATTATGCAGAATATCTCTATTTAATATACACTATAATGTTATTATTTATAAGTAATTATTTTATTATTATTTATTCATACCATATTATGATCATGTTATTTATTAAATGTCATGTGTCTCAGTTTTATATCATTCCATATTGATTATGACTTACTTATTCATAGATGATGTCGAACACGTGCCTTTACTATGTATTTGAGATCACTCCTTAATTATTTTTTATATTCTCTAGGAACTGAGGAAGTATTTTGTGATTGATATGTATGGATATTATAATTAGAATAATGTAATTATAAATCTTATTTTTTTTGTATTTTATGTTGACAAATATAATGTGATTTTTATGTAAGTATTATGTTTACAAGACTACTATGCTATTATATCATTCAGGTTAAAATTCCATATATATTATGCCTATGTAATAAAGTGGACATATGTTCCCATTTATTGAGGATAGAATTTATATAAATTATTCTCATCATGTAAAACAAGTTTTGTTACTTTGTATATGCCTTCACATTTTGGTAATATGTATTCCTCATTTAAAACTAAACATTTTACATATGTCCTCGACAACACGGTTTTTGTTTTGTCTAGATTATTCAAATTGGTATGGATTAATTATGTTTTTGTTGAAACATTATTTAGATTCAATCAAATCTTATGACCTATAAATTGGGACTTTAGGTCGGTTGGTTCATTGGCGGATGAAGGGAATATAAGGCTATTGTTTGTAGAAAAAATACACAACATGAGTAAAATTATTAACATGAATTAAATACATGATGTAAATTAAATACACTATGCTTATAATTCTATCCCAACCATGTGAGTCTTAACAAAGAGTGAAGTAAGTGAATGTTGTGAATTGAATACACGATGTGAATTCAATTCACAATGTCAAATTGTATGGACATACCATGTTCATGTCATGGATAGGTTTTTCCAAGAGTATTAAAACCCAAGAATTTCCAGATGTTTAAAATACACATGTCATGAATATTACGGTATGTTAGTCGGAGTGGATACTCAAGAGAGGGGTGAATTGAGTTCCAATTAAAATTTATGTTAAAAAATTTATGATTAAAATCCCCAAATTTAAAAAATCCCATCCAATTAAGGCAGTAGAAATATAAATGTTTAATTGATCAACAGGTTTCTCTAAGGCTGATTATTCCTTAGTTGAATCAATATAATCACTAATTAAACTTTTGAAATAGGTTTATTAAATTAAAAATATATACACACTAACCAAAACTAACTATCAAAATGAACGTAAAAATTGTTTTCTGTCTTTGAAAATTTTATGAAATGGATAAAATAATACAGAGTATATGAGGATTTGCAAAGCAACGTAAATAAGAGGTTCAGTCTCAAGCCGAGACCTAATCCTCTCCACTTGGTGATCACCTTCCACCCAGAAGTTTATATTAGCAATAAAATTGATACATAGCCTGTATTGGGCCTTACAATAGTTTTCAAAAACTTTCCAAAGTTCACACCCTCTACCACTGTTCTTCTTGGGAAAGACAAACAACACAAACCGCACACAGTCTCTTCCACAGTTATATGTTGGAAAAAATAGGTGATGTTTGATGTGAGGATATTCATTATCCTCTAGTTCATGCTCAAGAGATTGTGTGTTCAATAGACTAACAGACTTCTCAAAAATGTAATGGAAAGAAACATAGTATATAAGTTATGATGAGAAAGAGTTTAGAAGGGGATTTTTGTTTGCAGTTCAGCTCTAGACTCCTTGGAATGAGAAATGTTGATGTTCAAGTCAATCTCTGGAATTTGTTTCCAATATAGAGTGTCCCAAATACAAGTTATATCTTTTAGTGTTCTACTTCTGATATTGATCTATAATTGATTAAGTACAGAATGTAGAAGCATGTTTGTCCTAGAATGATCATCGTGATGCATCTGGGTTCAATGTATTAGTGTTGGATGTTTCTTCATTGTTCTTGAAAGCAAGTTCTATCACACTTCATATGTCCCCATCTCTTTTTGCAATTATGTGAATCTTTTCGTTTGTATCCCTCGATCATTTTCTTATTTTCTGGACTTCCCTTTTTATATTTGAGGTCTAAAAATTCGAAAAAGTAGATCACGTGCATTCTTTCTTGTACCTCGTACTGTCCACAGTATTGTCTCCTGAAATGTTTACAATCAGCATTAATTAATGTCAGAGCATTTAATTTTTCAAACCTGACCATTAGAATAATATTGAGAAATTGAAAATGTATGGAATATGTAATCAGTAGACTGGTTACAGTATCCTGTCAATCGGTAACATCTTCCATGGCAAGCTCAAGCCGTAGTAGACTTCTAAAAGTAGGTGTATCCTGCGACAGGATTCTGAAACAGTAGGCTTGTCAAATGGTAGACATCACCAATGGTATAATTTTCATCGGTAAGCATCTATGGTTGGTGCACATCAGAAATATCCAACAATAACCTTTCATCGGTATCCTTCAGCAGCAACCTTTCATCAGTATAGATGTAACTGTAACCTTGTAACAGTGACCTTCTAGTGGTGTCCTTATAGCATTAACATTTATAATGGTTACCTAGTAATGGTAACCTTGTAATGGTAACCTTGTAGCAGTAACCATATAACGGTAACCTTGTAACATTGACCTTGTACATAGATAAATTCTATACTGTAAGCTTAACCAATCAAGCAGTGATATTAAGAGTACATGAAAATTTCTTTATTGAAGCAGGAAATATTAATTTAACATAATTCTCATAAAATGAAAATATGGTTCTCACATAAATGAAAACAAGATTTGGGAATACCAAAATATATTTTTGGATTATCAAAATATGTGAGTCAAAAAATATCCCCCTTTTTGATAATCACAAATTATGTCATTAAATCATTAGATTTAAGAGTTTCGAATCAAGGTTAAAAACATTTTCTAATGTCGTCAGTGATGTGAGAATTCAAAAATATTTTGGAAAACATTACATTTAGGTCAAAACATATATAAACACATATAATAACTTCTTTATCATAGAGAATTCATGTTTTAAATTTTGTCTCCTTGATTATCTTCTCTTCTCCCCCATTAATATCTTATACTTTTTCACGTATCTTCTGATATCTTCCCCTATCTTCTCCCCCTTTGTGATTAACAAAAAGAATACATAAAAAAATACGTAAAAGAGAGGGTATTTATTAACAAAATAGGAGGAAACTATACAAAAAGAGATACACCAATCACTATCAACTACGATAGTCCACACTCAATCCACATCAGATATACCCATAGGAGCTTGGTCCTTTGAAACTGAGGATAAAAGTTTTGAAGGTGAAGGGATATGCCAATGTATGGTAGTTAGCAGTATAGGAGGAGCTGCAATAGAAGCATCAGTAGACCTGTAGTTGGTAGATCTCTGGGGAATCATTGTGGTCAAACTTCTAATGGCCTGGGGAGGAGTCATCATAGGTGCAGCACATGCACATCCTGAGGCACTAGAGGAAGCAGGATAAGCAGGAGGAACAATTATGGGAGTTTAGTTCATATGGAGGAAAGGCAAGAGAAGATTCCTAAATTCTATAATGAAGCTTCATCCTCTTTCCATTTGAAAAAGAAAATCAACCTTACTCTCCATAAATTTTTCCAAAGCAGGATTCAAATCTCAAAGAATACTCACTTGATCCTCAAATGCATGAGTGAACGGAGGAATCCTCATGTTCTCCAATATCAACTTGAAATAGCCATCCATCTGATGCTTAGTGTAAACCCTTTTGTAGTATAAGTCAACTTGATCCTTTATGGTTTTATAATATTGAGAATCTTCACTTAAATAGTTTCCCACATGGTTATGAATTTCCCTAGTGATTGAAATGACCTAAGAGACTGAGGCACTTGCACGAGTGAACTTTTGATCTTCTTCTCTAACAACTAACCTGAATGCTTCAATGTCAACTGGAGGAGAGGATGAAGTTGAAGCAGATGCACCCAGAGGTGCTATAGAGAAATCCACAGTATCCTTAAATGAATTTTTCAGCCCACTGATAAACCTTTTTACATCATCATATTAGCCTTTCACATGTGTTTCTATAGACATTTTAATGTCCTAAAAAACCGTGACCATTTGATGAACCACACTTTTAACATATCTGAGGTCTTTTTCCACATGATCTTTTAAAGACATATATTCATCTAAGATGCAAATATACTATCTCACTGATTCCATAGACGCTTCCAAAGTACTTACATGATTCTGAAATTCCTTGACCTCATGTAACATAATTTAGTTTGAGGTAGAGAATATCCTTTCCACTGAAGATGTTATGAGTCCATGATTATGATTTATTGTTCTTTCTATCTCCGTGTTTTTCTAATCAATATACCTCATTAGTTATAATTTAAAAGAATCCAATTCATCATTCATTACATAGTATCGAGGTAAAAAACCACCGAATTCCCAATGGTAGTTTCTGAGATAGTAGGAATTGGAGCATTTCTGAATGGCTGGTCGTCTTCAGAATATCCATAGTCCTGGCCTAAAACCACAATGTCGAGAGCTTTAATCCAGTATTCTATCTCAAGAGTAAATACAACTGATCCTCTAGCAACAGGTTCTTCCCCATCACATAGAGAATTCTCCTAAACAACTACATATATCTCCATCTGACCACCCTGATCAACTTCATCAATAGGAAGGTTCACTACCACTTCCACCACAGAATCTTCAACAACTTCCAGAACATGTCCAGTTTTGACGGAATCAGTGACCAAATCATCAATACATTATACCCTTTCTTTATATCCTATTAAATTACTAAGACACAGAAATTCATCTTGATTTTTAGTAACAGTTATCTCAAGGTCAGCCTGACTTGAATCAGAGTCCTCATCCTCATCTGAGTTATCTCTAACTTCTCATAAGACAATTTCAGCCCCTTCTTCTTCACTGGTTTCCTTATCACCCTCCCTTGGGACAACCTCCCTTCTAGGCAATCTATTTTTTGGGCTGGGCTCACCAAAGGATACAGTATTCACACGAGGATTGGAGGGAAGGTCAGGGTCTCTCCAGTCATCTATAGAAGAATCCTCTCGTTCCTTCACAACAAAAACTTCTTCTTCTTATTCATCTGAATAAGAAGGTTCTAATTCGTCCAGAATAAGTCTAGGGTCTCTCTTAATATTAGGCCTAGTAGTATGAGTTGTAGGATTAAACTCTTCAAAAAACAAATTAGCCTTATCATTCACCCATCACCTCATCTAGGGATTCCATTTAATCTTCATCAGCTTGCAAATAACTTTGGTGATGCAATGGTAATATTGCACAAAAAAAGTTTCTTCCTTATCTCCAGCAACTCCTTTCACTTTCAACATAGTGGATATAATCTTAGCATGGAATGGAGCATTTTATTTAGAACTTTTCTTGGTCATATCTTCGAAATGATCCATCAGCAACCTACATAGGTTGATATTATGTCCACACTTCATCAAATACTGTATGAATATGTCACGATACTTCAAAAAAGTAATGTCCCCTCTCTTGAGTCATACAACATGCTGAATAAACTTTAAAATCAACTTATCTTCTATTTCCATTTCAGTAGAAATGAATTTTCTAGGAAATCCATTCCCTGTCAATTTAGCTAAAGCTTCATTATAGTAGAAGAACTCACATGTGGGAGGCAACACATTTTGTGTAAAAATCAAAAAATCCTTCATGTGGAACCCCCAGACAGTCAGGCCACTTAGTAGAGGAGAAAATTACATTTACACCATTTACTATGGAAGTTATTCGGTGCTCGTCCTCACACTGTCCAAACATTATATACTCATAACATTCCTTCACTAATTTTGGGTAAAATGGTCTATTGGTGTTTGAAAAACATGCAACCCAAACCTGAGCTTGTAGTTCCTTAAGTACTAATCAATGGATCAACAGTAGCCACACTAAACATAACTCTTTCTCAACTACTCTTTACCTTTACGATAAATTTGGGTTCAGAATCTTTTGCACTGTCTGGTTGCCACTACTCGACTCGGCTCTAGGTCTCTTAGGATCAGGTGCATCTCCTTCTTCAGCAACCATCGACCTTTTGACTCATTCCATTTATCTTGAGTGTTTCATGGTTTCAATAAAGGTTTAGATTTTGAGATTTGGGAGAAAAAGGTTTGGAATAGGGTTTGATATAAATCGAGATATGATATGTGTTTTATTTTTATCATTTAGTGGTAGAAAAATAAAACATATAAAATAAATAAGTATTGCGTAGAAAACATTTCAGATTCCGACTGAGAGCATAAAAATTCAAAGTCTCAGACTCAAGTCATCAATCTATAAGGTGGGGTCTGTAAGGTCTAACAGTGAGGTTATAACAGTGAGGTTCAACGGTGAGGTTCTATCGGTAAGGTCTAACGGTGAGGTTCTATCGGTAAGGTCTAACGGTGAGGTTCTATCAGTAAGGTATAACGGTGATGTTCAATCGATAAAGTCTAACAGTGAGGTTCTAACAGTAAAGTCTAATGGTGAGGTTCTAATAGTGAGGTTCAATGGTGGGGTTCTATTAGAATGTTCAAAATGTGAGGTTCTAATAGTGAGGTTCAACGGTGAGGTTCTATCGGTAATGTCTAATGGTGAGGTTAAAATAGTTTATCATACCTAACTCATGTTTGATGTAATTTAACTTCTCAGAATTCAAAGGATTTGTGAATATATCTACCAGTTGGTGTTCAGTACCAATGAATTAAAGAGTGATATCACCTCTTTGATAATGATATCTCAATAAGTGATGTCTTACATCAATATTCTTTTTCCTAGCATGAGATACAAGATTTTTAGAGAAGTTAATATCACTTGTGTTGTCATAGTTTATAGAGACATGTTTGAAATGATATTCATAGTCTCGTAAATTGTGTTTCATCCACAGAATTTTGGAACAAAAACTACAAGCAGCTATGTATTCAGCCTCAGTAGTAGATAATGAAACATAATTCTGTTTCTTACAACACAATGATACTAGTGACTTGCCTAAAATTTGACATGTTTCAGAGGTGTTTTTTCTGTCAAACTTGCAACCAGCAAAGTCAACATCCAAAAAACTAATAAAATAAAATGGCTATCCTCTTGGATAAAATAGTCCTAAATTTATAGTATACTAGATATATTTAAAAATCCTTTTGACAGAATTTAAGTGAGAGTCTTTGGGATTAGATTCAAAACGAGCACACATGCATACACTGAACATAATATCAGGTCTGCTAGCTGTAAGGTAGAGCAGACTCCCTATCAAACCTCTTTAGTTGGTTTGATCCAGTGGTTCACCAGTTTCATCAGCATCCACCATACAGGTGGTACTCATAGGTGTATCACTACCTTGACTACTATCCATGCAAGAATATTTAACATACCCCTAGTATATTTGTTTCTATTTAAAATAATACCATTTTTATTTTGAGAAATCTGAAATCCCAGAAAAAATTTAAGTTCTCCCATTAAACTCATTTCAAATTCAACTTGCATCATTTTCAAAAAATCATTACATAATGAATTTTTAAAAGATACAAAAATTATATCATCTACATAAATTTTTACTTTTAACACATCTTTGGAAATCCTTTTAATAAACAAATTAGGATATGATATCCCTTTAGTAAAACATTTTGAAATTAGAAAAGAGTTGATCCTATCATACTAGGCTATTGGAGCTTGTTTTAGACCATATAAGTCTTTCAATTGTTTAAAAACACGATTTGGAAAATTGGGATTTGTAAAACTAGGGGTTTTTCAACAAACACATACTCAACTATGTACACATTTAAAAATGAACTTTTGACATCCATTTGATAAAATTTAAAATTCAGATGAGCTGCATAAGAATGTAGTATCCTAATGGCCTCTAACCTAGGTACAAGTGAAAAGGTATCCTCATAGTCTATTTCTTCCTCTTGACTATATCCTTGTGCAACTAACCTAGCTTTATTTCAAACTTCATTTCCAGAATCATCAAATTTGTTTCTAAAAACCAACATTTTGGCTATTGTCAAAGTGTCCTTAGGTCTTTCAATTAGTTCCTAGACTTTGTTTCTTTCATTTTTTTTATAACATATCGCATAGCCATCACCCATAATTCATCACTGATTGAATCATTGATATTTTTAGGTTCAAGAAGTGAAAGAAAAGCTTCATGTCCAACCATGTTTCTTAGAGAACCTCTAGTTTGTGTCCTATAATTAAATAACCTACTACAACATCTAAAGGATGATTCTTGAGAGTTCTAATACCTCTAGAAAGAGTTTAACTAGACCCCTCCTGGTCATTTATAGGTTCAGACTCAACAGATGCAGATTCTAGAGGATTCCCAGAACTGGTTACTTTTACAGGGGATTCACTATCATTATTATTAAGGTCCAGAATTGACATATCTTCTTCACGATATTCAAGGGAGGTTTTTGATTCATGTGGATGATTCTCATAAAATTTTACACGAACTGAATCTTCAAAAAATTTGTTTTCTTGTTGAATACTCTATAGGTTTTACTCATGATTGAGTAACCTAGGAAAATTCCTTCATCACTTTTGGAATTAAACTTGTCAATATTGTCCTTAGTGTTAAGGATAAAGACTTTTCAACCAAAATCACTGAAGTAGTTAACCATAGGCTTCCTATTGTTCCAAAGATCTTAAGGGGTCTTCTTAAGAACAAATCTAATCAGGACTCTATTGATGGTATAACAAGATGTATTTATAGCTTCAACCTAAAAATAAATTGGAAAATCATACTCATTGAGGAAAGTACAAGAAATCTCTTGAAGTGTCCTATTTCATCGTTCAATGACTCCATTTTGTTGAGGTGTTCTAGGAGCAGAGAAACTGTGACTATAGCCATTTTGTATGTAATAAGATTCAATCTCTTGATTTTCAAACTCAAAACCATGATCACTTCTCATGGTCTCAATTTTACATCCACTAAGATTTCTATAGACATTGATTATTTGATAAAATATGAAAAAGCTTAGCTTTTGTGAGCCAAAAAGTATACCCATGTGTACCTAGAAAAATCATCTACAAGAACAAAAGCATAGTGCTTCCCATTTAATCTTGAAACCCTTGATGGTCCAAACAAGTCCATGTGAACCAACTCAATCGGTTAAGAAGTATAAACTTATTTCTTTGGTTTGAATGAAACTTTGTGTTGTTTTCCCTTTTATCAAGGATTACACACTATTTTTAGAGGTAATTCTAATTTCGGTAAGTATCTAACTAAAACTTTTTTAGTTAGTTTCCTATGTGAGTGCAAATTGCAGTGTCCTAATATTCTCCGCCACAACCAGGATTTATTATGAAATTAATTTAAACAAGAAACATTTTTCTTAGATAAAGAATTTAAATCAACATGTAATACATTTTTATTTCTACAAGCAGTGAATACAAAATCATTTTTGGAATTAAAAAAATTAAATGGATCATTTTCAAACACGAATTTAAATCCATCATCACACAACTGAGAAATAATTATCATATCATATTCTATGCCATCAACAAAAAGTACTTTTGAAATCAATACAGTATTAGGGTTAATAATTTGGCATAAGCCGATGATTTTTCCCTTTTCATTTTCACCAAAAGTTACATGTACCCCATCAACATTGATTAGGCTATTAAATCAAGTATAACTCCTGGAATATGTCTTGAACATCCACTGTCCATGTACCACAACGACTTATAGGAACTCTTTAGGAAACAACCCTATAAAATAGATTAGTTAAGGGGTAATTTTGTTTCCCAAATTTTCTTGGGTCCATAGAGGTAAGCAAGTAAAAATTTGGGAACCCATACTTTGTTTATAATTTTCCTAACATCAACATATATATTTTGAAACATAAACCCATTGTTTGGTACTTTAGAGATATATTTTTTCATGAAATGGTCTAGAAAATGATCTAGCATTGAACTGTCTGGATTTTGGAATAAATCTGGTTTTAATGATCCTTCTCTACCCTGGCTGATATCCTAGACCAGTTGTACATTTTCAGGCAATCTATTTTCCTAGAAATTGAGTCAAGGTGTCTCTACAGGTAGTAAACTTCTCATGATCTCTCTTTATATTTATCCTTGAGCTCATTAAAAGTATCCTCAAGAATTCCACCGTATTGAAATAACTTAACCTTATTACTATTTTCATCATTGTTTGATTCATATTCATTCTCAGAATAATAAACATTATGTACTGGAGAATTACAGGTTACCCCAAATGTTTCTATCATGAAATCTATGTTTGCATGTTTGATCATCTCAATATCAGAAGTGTCAAATCCACACGAGCTATCATCTGAATCACTCCAGGTGGCTTTCATAGCCTTTTTATATCCCTTTCCCCTATCTTCATATTTCTTCTTAAATTTATCATTGGGCAGTCTGCCTTCACATGACCTTTTCGATTACACTCATAATAGATTATTTAATTTTAGTTTTCATTCCATTTTCTATCTTTCTTCCGTTGTCTTTTACTATAATAATTTCCCTTTTAGTTTGAATTCCTATAGAATTTTATCTTTCGGTAGAACTTTTTGAACCTCCTAGAAAGATGAGTTGTCTCCTCGTCACTTTCTGAATCTGAATATTTACTAGTGGAACTATCGACAAGAACTTGAAGCTCTTCATTATCTCTATTCTTTGGTGTAGTTGTCTTGAATGATAATAACTTCTTCCTTGGTTCCTCATCTACTTCTTAATTCACCATAAGATCTTCTTCTTACATCATAAGCTATCCAATTAGTTCCTTCACTGGTAGTTTTCCTATGTCACAAGATTATTGGATTGAAACAGAAGTGCCCCTCAATAATTCATGTAGGCATCGAAGTAGTTTCATGATTTTGTCATTGTTTTCCACTAGTTTCCCAAACAGACTCATGGTGTTCAATATTTCATTGAACCCGAGATACATTCTAGAGATTCATTCATCAGGCTTCATATTAAAATTATCATATTTAATATTGTATGTATTTAATCTCATTTGATTAACATTAGTTGTTCCCTCATTAGAAATAGCTAAAGTATCACAAATTTCATATGAAGTTTTATAAGATGATATTCTATTGAATTTCTCATCACCAAGAGAACAATACAAGGCCTTCATTTCATTACAGTTATTATTATATGAGGCATTAGTGAACTGAGTCCATGGGTCTCTATAAGTAGCAGACAATACATGTTTTTCTTTAATGGGATCCCAAATTTCAGGTCCCATGATTTCAAGGTACTTTTTTATTTTTAATTTTCTCTGAGCATAGTTATTAACATTAAGGAATGGTGGAATGTTAGTAGCATCACCCTCAACTCTAGTTTTCATTGTTACTCATAATTTAAAGAACTAAAAATTTAGATATGACAGAAATTTTAAGATCATTAAGATACAACTAAAATCACAGTTGAAATGAATTCCAACACCTGAAAATAAAATCCTCTGATACCAAATGGTGTTGGGAGTGGATACTCAAAAGGGGGGTGAATTGAGTTCCAATTAAAATTTCTGTTAAAATCATTATGATATAAATCCCCCAATTAAAAATAGACCAGTCAATTAAGGAAGTAAAAATATAAATGTTTAATCACTCAACAGGTTTCTCTATGGGTGATTAGTCCTCAATTTAGTCAATTTAATTAATAATTAAACTTTTGAAACAGGTTTACTAAATTAAGCATATATACCCACTAACCAAAACAAACTATCAATGTGAATGTAAAAATAGATTTCTATCATTGAAAAATATAGGTAGTGGATAAAATAAATTAGATTATATGAGGATTTGAACCACAATTTAAACAAGAGGTTCAGTCTACAGACGATACCTAATCATCTCCACTTGGTGATCACATGACACCAATATGTTTATATTATCAATAAGCATGATACACATCCTATATCGGGCATTAAATTTTTTTTCAAAAACTGTCTAGATTTCACACCCTCTACCACTATTATTCGTGGTAAAGACAAAAAACACAGAGCACACACGAGCTCTTCCACAGTTATACGTGTGAAAAAATAATAGTTTAAGATTGATGTGTGGATATTCAGTATCCTCTAGTTCAAGCACAAGATATAGTGTGTTCAATAGACTGACATATATCTCAAAAATGTAAAAGAAAGAAACACAGTAGATATGTTATGATGAGAAAGAGTTTAGAAGGCTCTATGTGTTTGCAGTTCATCTCTTGACTCCTAGGAATGAGAAATGTTTAAGTTTGAGTCAATCTCTAGAATTTGATTCCAAAACAGATTGTCGAAACTCCAGGTTCTAGCTTTCAGTGTTCTGCTTCTGATGTTGATAAAGAGTTGGGGAAATACAGAAGGCAAAAGTGATTTTGTCCCAGAATGATATTCGTGATGATTTTGGGTTGAGAGTATTAGTGATTGATGGTTCTTATTTGATCTATCAAGTAGGATCTATCGCACTTCGTATGTCCCCTTATCTTTTGGTGTAAAGACCTGGAATTTCAATGTAATTTTTTTAATAAAATATTTGGGAATTTTACGAGTCCGCGAAATCTGATGGTGCATGATTCCAAGGCTAGGAGTGCTCGGAATGATCCGTCGATGTTTTGTTAAGCTTAAATTCATGCGCGTAAGCAGTTTTACAAAAAAAAGTGGAATAAATCCTAAACGGTTTCTTGGATCAAACATCCGAGGGCACCATTGTGCTCAGTATGGCAGTTTTACCCTAGACATGAATTAGGATTAGTCAGCGCGGTCCTCCTACGAGAAGACCCGAAAATGGCATAACTGTAAATAAAATAATTAAAAAAAATTATTTCATTTTTCAAATGCTTATAAAACAAAAACTGTAACATGGATTAATAATTTGATACCACTGCTAAACTCATGAGGGTAAATTTTTTTTAAGCAGATACTATCTTTGGTCGGCACGGGCCACCAGAGAATGTTATTTTTGGGCCGCAAATAAAATAATTAAGTGAAAATTATTTTATTGTACAATTGATAACATCTAAACGGTAACTCGGATTGAAAATACGAGAGTAACGTTGGGTTCTTTGGGGTGTGTTTCACCTAGCCAGAGCTTAACCATGACTAGTGCGGGTTGAGGGTTTCTGATATTAATTTTCCATACTTTTTTTGGGTAAGTTCAGTGAACGTGTGGGCGACATTTTGTAACTTTTGAACCAGTTATCGGATTTGAAAGCTAATGGCACCGTTGAACTCGCAGCGCTGGTTTTCATTTATGGGGACTATCACATCGATGTCCATTGGTCGAGAGTAAAAGTTAGATTTTGGATTTTTACAAAAAAAATAGAAAAATAAAGTGTTAAACACTTTATTTTCTTTTAAGATTCCAAGTGAGTGGATGTTGGTTAAAACCTCTACTAGGGAGTTAGAGGTGGGACTGCCACACCCTGACCTCCAATTAGAAGTAATGGTGGTGGGACCCACACAAGCATAACCTCCCGTGAGAGGTTATGAAGTGGGGACCACACAAGCATTAACCCCCCATTTAATGGGGAGGTAGAGGAAACCTCTCAACCCCCCTCATTTAATTTTACATGTCGACGTAAAAATTAAATGATTCCAATTAATTTTATGTGTCTGCATAAAATTAATTGTTGTCAAATTAATTTTATGTGTCAACCTAAAAATTAAATCCAATCAATTGTTTTGATGCATTCTAGGTGGGGAAAGCCTCTTGGCATCCTCCCAATAATTAAGCCAACACACCTCTTAAATTTCACCAACGCTATATATTTTGATTGACCCCCATTTTTAAATTAAGTAACTCCGTCGTTGGATTTTAGTATGGTTCCTAATAAATTAACCATCATAAATTCTACGATGCTTACTTAACTCTTCCCATATCCTATATATATGAAGCATGGGAGGAGGATTTGGGATGGCTTCACCAAGGGAAGAAGCACTGGTAAAGTGATGCGACACCCAATACATGGAGGATTACGCTCTCCAATGAAGAACTCTTCCTCTACGAAGAATGCAAAGAACGTCTGTGACGTTTTCTTCTTCGAATTACTTCTTCAAATCCTACCGACGTGGAGCGTCGTCATCGAGCTGACGCAGCTTGGGATTTGAGATGTGTCGCGGACGCGACGAATAATGACCGATGAATCCAGGTAGGGGTTTTATACTTATTGATGTCTTACCCTTATCTTTTCCTCTTATTCAGATTTTAAAAGAATCAATGTATGGTTTAAAACCAATTGATGATCATTCCCTTCCTTGGGAAAATTGTTACCATACTAAATGCAGAGAGTGCGGGCCAATTTAACATGGCCCGACTCCTTCGATGTTCATGTTGTGTTGTTCTATGGAAGAACGATGGGGAGATGATGAAGAAAGAGTCAATGACATAGGCCGCACACCATGCATCCTCGGCGAATCGTGCCGCCCTCACGGCTCACCGATGATTCCGGCCGAACATCGCCGGCCCGCGCGGCACGCATCCCACCTTCTCGCAGAATCTCGGCGCCCTACCCGACGTGCCGCCCGCCGGCCTGCGGCCTCCCCACAGCCTGGCCTGCCTCTACCGCACCCTGCCCGGTGCCCCCGCAACCTCCCCGGCCCCAATTTTCCCCTGGCGGTGCACCTGCGGCCTGCCCGGCGCACCCGCGCCCTGGCCGGCGCCCCTGTGTCCTGCTCGGTGCACCCGCACCCTTCCCGACGCCCTTACGGCCTGCCCGTCCAATGCCACACCCTTCCCGACGCCCCAGCGCCCTGCCTGATGCACCTGCGGCCTTCCCGGCATCCAGCCAGATTACCCCCCCCTGCGGCCTGCCGCTGGCCTCCCATGCCGAGTTTCCCGAACATCACCCCTCACGGTGCTGGCCGAAACGATCCATGCCCCTCGAGGAGTTTGCCGAGATGACCCCGTCCTTCGGGCCGATCCGCCTACGTTGCAACATCTGGTCCGAAATACCCACGCAGTCTGTTGGGTTTGGCCCAGTAGACCAGGCCGAACATAACGGCCTGACCCACCCAATGGGCCAGGTCAGACTCAGTGAGTCTGATCGGGTCGACCCATATTGTGTTTGCCTGAGTCGGTTCGACCGGGTCAGACCAGAACCATGCCCACTAATAACCCTTTACTTCTTTGGCCTTATCGTTAGCACCAGATGTCTGATTGACGATCCCCCATCAGCGTTGGAAATCTTGGAGGATAGATGTCCCTTTGAGTATACCCCACCGGAGTTCGGTGTAATGTTGAGATACAGTCCGGTTGGATTATACACCAATCCAACCAGGCCCCAGAGAGTAAAAGACTAATAACTGACAGACCGAACGTCCGATTGACGCACCATCTATTGCATTGAGACCCCTTTGATGAGGTTGACCTTTGAGATACCTCTACATGGGGCTTCATGATATATAATGTATCATCCAGTAGCTCATGTGGCGGACCCTTTCGAAGACGAGCATACAATTTACAGAGACCTACTAGCTGGCTGAGATTTGACAATTGTTTACCGATTGACTCAATGTTTTTCGGATGTCCTTGTGGGGAGCGCTTGGTTGTAGTGGAAGACCCACGGCGTAGGAGCACTTGGTTGTAGTGTTAGAAACGTGGTACTTGACTGAAGGAGTGCCTCTGTAGGCTATAAGGGGGAGTTCTTGGTTGTAGAGGAAGACCCATGGTGGGGACCGCCTCTGTGTGAGCATGGAAGACCCACGGTACTCCACAGGAGGAGTACCTCAGTAGTACAAGGTTAGTTGGAAGTGCTTAATAGTAGCGTCAGGCCCATTATACTCGACATATGAGGAGCTCTCTAGTATCCGTGGTTTCAATAATAAAAATCCTGGTTTGAGATGAGTCGATTTCTTTTTTGTTTTCCTTGTGATTGGTATGAGTTACTTGATAACATAGGTATATATATGGGAATATACCTATGTAGTGGATCTCTGTTGATTTCATACTATGTGTTTTATCCTTGGTGGATTTGGAGAGACCATGGTGGTCTCGGGGTCCCTACAAAGTATCATTATACTCTCCCCTGCACGGGCTATGCCCGCAACTCGTTGTATTGGATGCAGATGATGGACATCGCTGACCGAGGCTGAGAATTCTAGAACTGGATGGTACCCAGAGGTGGATCATTTGATGAGTTTGTACATGATGGAGATTGATGGACATGGAGTGTTGATGTGGCTATCTTTACCTACCCATCAGGTATGATCTGCGGTAGACGTTCCAGGAGCTGCTTTCACCCATCAGCTGTTTTGTCCCTATTTTAGATGTACTTGTACTTTAAAGTTGGGCTTGTATTCTGGCCCCCTTTACCTTTCAGCACACTTTTATATATAGCTTTACTTACAGTTTTTATTTCCAGCTCGTACTCTGTTGTGTGTGGTTTCAGTTTATAAAGGAAATGCCTTCCTAGTTTTAGGTATTTACGCCTTTGGGGCTAATCGCAAGCCACTGGCCTATGGATGGCGGGCTTGGGGTAGTTACGACACGGGCCCTGGGGGAGAGGTCGTGAAAAATTTGTATCAAATGGAGGTTCTACCGCAGAACTTAGGACTCTGATCTTACTTTTCTTTGAAACAATAGTGTTAAGGGTACTATGTGTGGTTTTCAGTTTAGGGAGTCCAGTGTTGGTGAAGTGGTCGACCTATCCATACTATTGGATCATGACTAATGATTTCCTCCTCAGTGCATGAAAACCCTGATTGGGTGTGTGTTTTCAAAAGTTTTCTTTATGTCAACTCAACCAGGCCAGCTCACTAGGAGTAATATTTTGACCATGTCACATCTGTTCAGGATGCCTCCACGTAGAAAACCAGTTATAGTTTCGAGAGAGTACACGATGACGGCCCACCAAGCAATGAGGCTTCGGTGCAAGTCCCTCATCCTATGTTGGCACCTTTGGGTGGTGTTCCAGCAGCACCACCACTCATTGGGTAGTAGATGCCACCAGCCGCACTAGCAGAGAGTGCACACTGACTAAGCGCGTTGCATGAGTTCCAGTGGCAGAGGCCTCTGAGGTTTCGAGGTGAGACTGATTCCCAGACAGCAGATGACTGGATGGAGGAGATTGAGAGTGTTCTTCGCCTAGTTGGGACACTTGTATAGCAGATAGTGATCTTAGCTGCTAGTTTTTTCCAGTGAGTGACTATGAGGTTGGTCCGCATAGTGTTGAGGTTTCGGTACGTGGACAGTTTCCTGAGATGGTACCTTCGGGAATTGTGCCAACTATATCACTTCATGTTGGTCAGCATACACAACCAGTGGTACTAGTTGAGGAGAATTGTACGATTAGTGTCATACATGTGTTTCAGCATCAGATACCCCTCAGGTTCCGAGGTGATCCCAACTCACAGGTGGTTGAGGACTAGAATTACTAGGTGGTTGAGAGTTCCCAATAGCTTCTACAGTTGCGGCAGGACGAGATTTTGGTAGATGAGTATTCATCGAGGTGTACCATCCAATCCTAGAACTCGATGAATATGATGCTATCAGTGCTTTAGGGATCAGACTTCTGATCGAGGTGTGTTTAAGAAAAACGGAGACAACACTTTTCCTCTCTGCCTTCCTACTTATCTTAGGGTGCTAGATAGAACCTTTGTGGTTGAATGTTCTGTGGCTGAGCAAATACATCCAGTGAATGTTAGAAGTGGGAAAGCATGAAACTTGCCCCGGTCTCAGAGACATGTTCATGCGAGAAGTTTCTGGAAGAGGATGTAACGGGGACAGATAAATTTGTAGGGAGGAAGATGAGGAAAAAGAGCAAGGAGGGTAGCATTAGGTGGTGTACATTTCGACATGTTATAACCACCCTCCATTGTAGTCCCCGCTAGGATCAGGGAGCTTGAGGGCATGGGAAGAGAGTAGCAACATGCAGTCAAGGAGTGTGACCCAAGGGCTCTAGTAATGATTCAAGGTATGGTCTTTGTCTGCTACAAGCTGTCGTATCAATGAACATATGTACTAATCATTCATTCCTCCCACAAATATTGTCCAAGACCTAGTGTTTCCGGTTAAACCGTTTACTTGACCCTCACATCTGGAGATACCTTTGTGAGGAGACTCGATAATCACACGTACACCGAAAGTGAGATATGACCCTTAAGGCAAGAGTTTTGGTTGGAAGCTCTTAGTGGCAGCATCGAGGCCTAGCAACGTTAGTTTGGGTATGGACTGGACATCCACAGTTTGTACTCAGACTGACTGTATTAGGCGAAAAAGTTGTGGTTTCTCTACAAAATTGGAATGGGGTTTTCCTTGGTTTGCAAAAAGGAAACCCAATCAGCACAGGTTAAACTCATGTATATGAGTTTTGAGTTTTCAGCAGAAGTGGTAGAGTAGAGGACATCCTTTAAAAAAATTGTTTCCAGGTTTACCTCACTGAAGGGAGAGGGACTTCTGTTTGGCAGGTTATTATCGTTGGTTTGTTCCAGACTTCTCCAAAGTTTCAGCACCACTATCATCCTTAATGAAGTAGGGGACACCCTTCGTGTGGTCAGAGAGATGCCAACATAGCTTTGAGGAGCTGAGGCAGAGGCTGACTAGTGCCCCCATCTTGAGGCTTAAATAGGAAGGCTTAGGGTACATAGTCTACTACGAAACATCAGGGATCAGAATCGGGTGTATCCTAATGCATGAGGAAGCAGTGGCTGCGTATGGTTCTCAGCAACTGAGATAGACTGAGAAGAACTACAATAACCATGACCTGGAGTTAGCAGTAGTGGTCTTCGCCTTGAAGATGTGGCTACACTATCTTATGGGCGACGATTTACCATGTACTAAGATCACAATATTCTCAGGTATATCATCTCTCAGAAGTATCTAAACCTGATACATCGACAATAGATTGAGTTCCTCCAAGACTATGACTTCGAGATAGTCTATACTCTTAGAAATTGGAATGTTGTTGCGGATGCGCTCAACATGAGGACTGGTATACTGCCCCTATGAGAGGAGGTAGAGCAGATGGCTTCTTTATAGATAACCTTTATGGATAGACATGTAGAAGCCTTTCTACAGTCTCTTACAGTCACCCCTCTGCTGCTTCAGCAAGTGAGGGAGGCGCAGCGTGGAGGTGCTGACTACGAGACGTGACATGCTCAGATTTCCACAGGGCAGGACCTGATGGATTTTATGAAGGTGGGGAGCACGTCATCCTTTTTAGAGGATGTAACTTGGCACTAGTGTCACTTTAGGGGGAAGTGTTGAGAGAGTTCCACACATCCCCTCTAGCAGTAAATCCTGTAGTGGAGAAGATGTACTAGGGCATTCGACGACAGAACTGGTGGCCAGTTATAAAGAATGCAGTAGCAGAGTTTTTCTCTCGATGCCTCACTTTTCAGTATGTGAAGGAGGAGCATCCGGTACCAGTAGACTTGGTTCAACCATTAGAGGTCCCAATGTGTAATAGATATGAGATATCTATGGACTTCGTGATGGGTCTTCCACGTACGTCAAGGGGACATGAGTCTATTTGGGTTATCATCGACCGACTCACCATGTCTGCCCACATCATACTGACCTGATATGGTATGAGCTACCAAAGTGAAGGTTCAGATCATCCAGGAGCATAAGAAGACTGCATAGAATAGATAAATGTCATATGCTGACAAGAGACAAAGACCTCTTGGGTTTGAGGATGGTGACCACGTTTTCTACGGGTATCACCTCGACGATGTCTATGGAGATTTGGAAGACGAGGCATGCTATCTCCAAGATTCATCATACCCTTTCAGGTCCTCAACAGATTTGGAGAGGTGGAATACTGTTTACCTCTTCCACCTCAGTTGCACAGGGTGTACGATGTCTTCCATGTATCCGAGCTGAGGAGATACGTGCAAGACCCTTCCCACATCATTGACCATGGAGAGCTGGGCGTTGATGATTGGGAAACCATTAAAGAGGTTCCAGTAGATATTGAGGATCAACAAGTGTGGGTCCTTTGTGGATGGTTGATACCTCTGGTGCATGTTCGCTGGCAGCACAGGAACTTCAATGAGAGCACATGGGAGCGGGAGGCTCAGATGCGTGCTCATTATCCCCAATTGTTCCCCTAGTTTTTAGTTATGGATTATGGGGACATAGATCCCTTAGGTGGGATAATGTAGTGACCTGGAATTTCCATGTAATTTTTTTAAAAAAATATTTGGTAATTTTACGAGTCCGCGAAACTTGACGGCGTGCGATTCTGAGGCCCGGAGTGCCTGGAATGATCCGTCGAAGTTTTGTTAAACTTAAATTAACACGAGTAAGAATTTTTCTAGAAAAAGTGGAATAAATTATAAATGTTTACTCAGATCAGAAATACAAGGGCACCATTTCACTTAGGATGGCAGGTTTAACCTAGGCGTGACTTAAGATTATTTGGCGTGGGCCTCTTGTGAGAAAACCTGAAAATTGAATTACCGTAAATAAAATAATTAAACAAATTATTTTATTTTTTAAATGCTTATAACTCACAAATGGTAAGTTGGATTAAAAATCGGAGACCACCTCTAAACTAGTGAGGGTATTCTTTCTTGAAGCATATACTAACATTGGCAGGTTTGGGCCACTAGAGAAAGTTAGCTTTTGGCCACAAATAAAATAATTAAAGGGAAACTATTTTATGGTAAAATTCATAACTTCTAAACAGTAACTCGTATTGAAAATATGAGAGTACAATTGGGTTTATTGGGGCGTGTTTCACCTAGGCATATCCTAACCTCGACTGGCGTGGGTTGGGGGTGATTAATATTAATTTTGTGAACATTTTCTCGAGTACGTTCCATAAACGTGCGAGCGGCATTTTGTAACTTTTGAACCGATGCTCAGAATTGAAATCTGAGGGCACTGTTGAACTTGCAGTACCAGTTATCGTGTAAGGATACATTCAACATGACGTCATTTGGTTGAGAGTAAAAGTTTTTTTTGGTTTTTTATAAAAAAAAAGTAAAATAAAGTGATCAACGCTTTATTTTATTTTAAGCATCCATGTGAGTGGATGTTGGTTAAAACCTACACTTGAGAGTTAGAGGTGGGACTGCCACACCCTAACCTCCCATTAGAGGTTATGGTGGTGGGGCCCACACGATCATATCCTCTCGTGAGAGGTTATGACATGGGGACCACACAAGCCATAACCCACCATTTAATTTGGAGTGAGAGGAAACCTCTCAACCCCCCCCCCCCCCCCTCAATTAATTTTATGTGTCGATGTAAAAATTAAATGCTTCCAATTAAATTTATGAGTCAACGTTAAATTAATTACGGTCAAATTAATTTTATGTGTCAACATAAAAATTAAATCCTATCAATTGTTTTGATACAGGCTATGGGGAAGAAGCCTCTTGGAATCCTCCCATTATGCCAACAGACCTATGAAATTACGCCAACAGTATTTTTTCGCTTGACCACCCTTTTTAAATTATGTACCCTCGTCGTTGGAATTTAGGATGGTTTCTAATAAATGAACAGTCATAAATTCTATGATGGTTACTTACCTCTTTCCCTCTTCTATATATAAGGTGCTTGGGCGGAGTATTTGGGACTGCTTCATTAAGCGTCGAAGCGATGGTAAAGTGATACGACGCCCAACACTTGGAGGACTACACTCTCCAACAAAGAACACTTCCTCCACGAAGAAAACGAAGAACGCCAAAGACGTTTTCTTCTTCAACTTCCTTCCAGAAATCCTACTGACGAGGAGCATCATCAATGGTCCAATGCAGCTCGGGATTTGAGACGTGCGGCGGACGCAATGAACAACGACCGACGTACCCAGGTAGGGGGTTTAATACTTGTTGATGTCTTACCATTTTCTTTTTATCTTCATCGGATTTGAAAAGAATCATTTCATGGTTTAAAAACTATTGAAAATCATTCCCTTCCATGAGAAAATTGTTACCACACTATACATGGAGGGTGCGGTCCAAACCAACATAGCCCGACTCCTCCGCCGTTCTTGTTGTGTTGTTCTTCGGTAGAACGACGATGGGACGACGATGAAGGAGACAATGAAAAAGGCCGCTCTACCCGCGACCTCTGCGAATCATGCTACCTACATGGTACACCGAAGCTTCCGGCTGAACACCACCGGCCCAAGCGTCGCCCAGCCCACGGCCTCCCAACGCCTTGCCCGACCCACGACCTGCCTGCCCGCGGCCTACCCGACCCCTGTCACACCCATCCCGGTGCCCCGAGGCCTGATCGGCCCTTCCCATGCACCCTTCTGGCACCCCCGCGGCCTGCCCGGCCCCTTCTGCAGCCGATGGGCATCTCTGCGGCATGCCCGTCACACCAAACACCCTACCTAGCGCCCTTCCCGGTGCCCTCTCCCCCTGCCCGTCCCCTTCCGTGCCCTCCCTGGTGCCCCCGCGGACTGCCCAGCCATGCCGCGACATTTCCATCACACCCACAGCCTGCCCGGAATCCAGCCGGCTTGCCCGCGTCCCTCGCGGCCTGCTGCTAGCCTCTCAGGCCGAGTTTCCCGAACTGCGCCCCTCGCGGCACTGGCCGAACTGAGGTGCGCCCCTCGAGGCGTTGGCCGAACCGGCCTCAGCCTTCGGGCCGAGCCGCCTATGTGGAGAAATCCGGGCCGAACTGACCATGCGTTCTACTGGGTTGGGCACAAGAGACAGGGCCGAACATAGAGGGATGACCTGCCCAATGGTCCGGGTCAGACCCAGCGAGTCTGACCGGGTCAGACCGGACCCAGGGTCACTAATAACCCTTTACTTCATTGGACTTATCATTAGAACCGGACGTCTGATTGATGATCTTCCAGCAGTTCTGTAAAAAATGGAGCATAGAAATCCCTTTGAATATACTCCATGGGAGTTCGGGGTAATGTTGAGATACGGTCATGTTGGATTGTACTCGAATCCAACTGGCCCCCCGAGACTAAAAGGCTAATAACTAACAGACCAGGCATCCGATTGACGCACCTTCTATTGCGTTGAGACCTCTTTGATGAGTCGGAACATTGAGATACTTATATGTGGTGCTTCACGACACTTGGAGTATCGCAAAATAGCTCGTGGAGAGGACCCTCCTAGAGACGAGCCGATAATTTAGAGAGACCTACTAGCTGGCTGAGACTTGATGGCTATTGACTGATCATCTCGGAGTGTATCAGATGGCCCAATAGGGAGTGATTGGTTGTAGCGGCAGACCCACGATGGAGGAGTGCTTGGTTATAGTGGAAGACTCACAGTACTCGACAGAAGGAGTACCTCTATAGGCTATGAGGGGGAGCACATGGTTGTAGCGGCAGACCCATGGTAGGGAGCGCCTTTGTGTCTGCGTGACAGACCCACGGTACTCGATAGGAGGAGTACCTCAACAATCTAAGGTTAGTGGTAAGTGCTTGGTTATAGAGGCATGACCACTGTACTCGATAGAGGAGGAGATCTCCAGTAGTAGTGGTTTCGATAATAAAAATCCTGGTTTGAGCTGAGTCTGTGTCCTTTGTGTTTTCCTCATGATTGAGATGGGTTACTTGATAACTTTGGTATATGTACGTGCATATACCTATGTAATGGATATTCGTTGATTTCATACTCTCTGTTTTATCCTTGGTTTATTTTGAGAGACTTTGGTGGTCTCAGGTTCCCTACTGAGTATCATTATATTCACCCCTGCACGGGCTATGCCCGCAACTTGTTGTGTTGGATGCATATGATGGACAGCGCTGACTGAGGCTGAGCATTCCAGGATTGGATGGTACCTGGAGGTGGACCTTTAGGAAAGTCGGTATAAGGTGGAGATTGACGGGCGTGGAGTGCTGAGGAGGCTATCTGTACCCACCCTTCAGGTAGGATCCATGGTGGACGTTCCAGGAGCTTCTTTCAACCTTCATCTATTTTGTCTGTTTTTCATTTGTACATGTAATTTATAGTTGGGATTGTATTCCAGGCCCCTTTACCTTTCATCACACATTTATATACAGTTTTACATAGTGTTTTTACTTCATTCCCTTACTCTGTTGTGTGTGTTTTCATTTTATAAAGACAATGCCTTCCTCATTTTAGGGATTTACACCTTTGGTGCTAGTCGCATGCCTCTGGCCTATAGAAGGTAGGCTTGGGGTAGTTACAACACGGTCCCTGAGGGAAGGGTCGTGACATTTTGTGTGTATGTGTCTATTTTCATTTGTATCCCTCGATCATTTTCATATTTTGTGGTCTTCCATTTTTTTATTAGAGGTCCGACAAAAGGAATTAGTAGATCACGTGCATTCTTTTTCGTACCTCGTACTGTCCACAATATTGTCTCCAGAAACTTTTACAATCTGTATTAATTAATGTTAGATAATTTTACTTATCAAATATGACTGTTAGAATAATAATAATAAATTGAGAAACTATAGAATATGTTATCAGTAGACTGGTAACAGCAGTATGTCAATCGGTAGCATCTTCAGCGGCAAGCTCAAGTAGTAGTAGACTTCCCATTATAGGCATATCCAGTGGTAGGCTTCGGAAACGGTAGGATTTTCCAATAGTATACTTCACCAATGGTAAACTTTTTATCGGTAAGATTCAACGGTAGGTGCACATTAGAAATCTACAACTGTAACCTTTCATCAGTATCCTTCAGTCGTAACCTTTCATCGGTAACCATGTAACGATAACCTTTTAATGGTGACCTTGTAGTGGTGACCTTGTAGTGATAACCTTTGTAACAGTAACCTTTTAAAGGTAAAATTATAATGGTAACCATGTAGCCATAACCTTATAATTGTGACCTTGTAATGGTGACCTTGTACATAGATAAATTCTACACTGTATGGTAAACCATTCAACGAGTCAGATTGAGAGTACATGAAAATTACTTTATAGAAGCAAGAAATATTAATGAAACATAATTAGCATAGAATGAAAACATGGTTCTCACTTAAATAAAAACAAGATTTGGAATTGTCAAAATATGATTTCGGATTATCAAAACTGGTGAGTCCAACACGGTAATTTTTGAAAAGTGGGGA
Organism: Viscum album; assembly: GCA_963277665.1. Classification (NCBI taxonomy): domain Eukaryota; kingdom Viridiplantae; phylum Streptophyta; class Magnoliopsida; order Santalales; family Viscaceae; genus Viscum; species Viscum album. The sequence goes on from OY728155.1 coordinate 736,232,588, forward strand.
AGAACACCTCTTTTTGATAGATCCCTCTTTTCTTACCCCACATTGAAAACCAACCATCTCAATCTCATCCTCCACACCAAACATAGGTTCCCTTGTTTATTCTTTTCCCATACAAAATTGAAACCATTGTTCATATCATTGTAAGAACACTGGTAATATCTTCGATCTCAAATTCTTATAATTTATTCAATTCTAGTATGTGTCAATTTCTCACAAAAGAATCATGGTAAACTACTATCCAAATAAAGGTGGTCTAGTTAATTTTCCAAAAAAGTGATGTGATATAAGATATGGCGGTGTTCCATTCTCCAGATATTCTTATAGTTCATAATAAATGATATATTATTTCAACAAAATGATGTGTATATGATTAGTTTATTCTAATAACCTATAAAAACGATGAAGTAGGTTGACCACCTCGACCTTACCCATCCCTAATTATATACCTTCTATGATGTAATAAGATCTCCATGCATTGAAATGATCTAAACCACCAATTGAGGTGGGTTCATTCCCCTTGTAAATGATTATCCTACTTTTAATAAATGGTGTAATTTTTTACCAAACTCATACCATTCCATCATATTGATGGAGATAAAAGTTTCATTCCAAAAGGAATCCATAGACAGAATTACCAATATTTTTAAATTATAATCTGAAAATGAATCATAAAATGTAAGTAGTGATAGATGGTTTCTTTTACTGGAAAACCCTGGATGGGCTCATTGAATGGATTCCCTATATACATTACTTGTTAACAATTCTTGGTTCCCAAATGTATTACCTTGTATGGGATCAGTGGGAATTATCATTATATTATTCCATGAATTATACATATATCCCTATATGGATATCATGGATGGTGTTATAGGGTTATACCTTCAGACCATGCTGAGAGTTTTTCCAGGGATTCCACTTAATGGTCGCTATGAATGTATTCTTATGGTGATAGATATCAATTGATATATGGAAGTGATAACAGGGTTCTCCATTATTGATCACCTTGTATGGGATAAGGTCATCTCTTTATTAAAAATTAAGTATGTCTTTATTTAAAGTTAAGGAAGCATCTTTGAGGCTAAATAACATTCTAGCGTTCAGTATATATTTACAATTCCCCCTTCGATAACCCATTTTTTCTTTATATATATGAATCCCAACAAAATTTTATTGAATATATATATATATATATATATATATTATCTATAATTTTGGACCTTAGTCTAGAGATTTATGGCGTTGGCTGAATTATGTAGTGTTGGTCGGGATCCCCTGAGGAACCCAAAATAATGTGGTTCATTTATTTTTTCATTGCTTTATACATAGATTTTCATGAACCTGGTCATTTTATATCAAAATACTAGATATATCTAGATATTTTTTGTGGTGTCCTAAAGATTATTTCACACACCTTGTTCAGGCCAACTGTGGTTCCTGATTAGATTTCATTATTGTAGGGATAGATAAAGGGAAAACCTAGAATCTAATGTTATTTTCTTTACTAGGATGGAGTATGAGAGAAGAGGACTAATTCTTGAACATGATTCTAGTGGGGGCTGTTTTTGAAATTTGGTTTTTTTGATCATAATGTTTTATATTCATGTAACTCTATTTCCCATTTATTTCCATTTTTCTATAGAATAATTCCAATATAATTATTCATGAATCTAATATTGATTTAGATGTTGAATATTAATTTATGAGAATTATTTATTATCTAGTGGCTAGTTATATTTTACATTTCCACACATAAACATTAATATTTATTTTTTGTGTCTTAATTTGATCATGAGGTTTTAGTATCCCCATCTTACAATTAGTTACTATTGCTGCTAGTCAGCATCCTCTAGCATACAAAGAGTCATGCTTGAGAAAATGTGGATAACCAATTCATAGTAGAACATATGGGATTCCAAGTATGGATAATACAATGTGGTATATGAGGTTTCTATTCATTTTCGATTACATTTTGGGGATTATAAAGTAAATTAGAAATGTGTTGATATTTTTTAATGAGCATGATATTATGATTAACTGACCCATATGTAGGGGAAAACCAAATTTCCTAGGATGGAATATTTTAATTTTGGTTTATTCTTGCAACAGTTGTACTCATTTCACCATTGGGTGACACACATGTCCTGTGATGTTATTATTATTGATTTAATTATTATGGAAATCATGTCCCATGTATTGTAATAGAAAGGAAGCCTCATCTCATGAATTAATGTTGGTACATGAGGATTCACATGTCATGTATTATTCCCTACCACATAGGTATATCTGGTTTCCATAATTGCATGAACATCATGTGATTGTTGTTTCTGCCTTGATTTTTTAGCTAAACTCTATATCATAGATAGTGAACAATGAAATGATCACTAAAAATTAACTACGATAAGCTGGTAGTACGAGTCTAGATGGTTCAATTCCAAATTAAGGAAATGGATCATCTAGTATTATGAAATAGTGTTTCTTGATAAATCATAGCGGAAGATCCAGTTAGTTGACCCACACAGAATTCTATGTGGTGTTTCACCATTGTGGTTGGGTAGGACCTAAGATTCCCCATTGGATGAGTGACCCAATTGAGTGACTATATTATGGAAGTATGGATCACCAACAATGTTTCTTCCAAAAATTCCCTCCAATTCATAGTGAGAATTAATTTACACTGACACTATACTTGGGTACCATTTTTATAGCCTCTCACCAATTAGGGAGCTAGTCTACTATCAGCCAATTAGGCTGAGGAGGTGGTTGTGGGCGAGTTTGTCCAATGACAATGATACAACAACAACATAGAGGACATGACCGTGTTATTATGGTTTGATCTTAGGGTCACATATCTGACCATGTCTATGTAGTGAAACTTATTCATGATCATAACATTTCTTGTTCTTCTACAATTTGAGGATGTATTCTAGTAACATCAAATATAGTTTTAACATTTTTTGATATGGGAACATCACACTCAATCTTATCTATAGAAATTATAAAATTTATGTGCCTAAATATAGAATACGTATGTGGCATTGTGACTACAGAAAAACCATTATTGGTTCAATCAGAGAGTATACACCAATTTTTGGACATCCCTCTTGATTTATAAAGATATATTATCCCATTGATTATTTTTTCCCATGGATGATAGGCATTGAAGTTATCCCTGGGATTGAATGGTTGTTTTTACACTACAACCATAATGATTTATATCATTTAATTGTGTATTTTAAATAACCTAAGGTAAGAACATAATTTCATAACTATTAATGGGATGTCAAAAAAGGGGAGATGTACCTAAGCATCATGGGGTGGGTTTAGGGACATCTCATATATATAGTATCTTTATTATTGATCAGGTAATTCATCTTATATAAGTCCCTATTATGGTGTAATTTTTAGGGATTTTTACCCAAATGACATTATTGGATTAACTCTTATAATAAATATGGATTTCACCATTGTGATAGTGGTAGGGTAAGCCCCAATTACTATCCCACCTTATAGGATGAAACCTATAAATATCAAGGAAGTGAGGACATTGTTATACAACATAGAATCTATAGTTTTGATACAACCCAATACTTTACCATGGGATACACCTTTCCATTTCACCATGAAGGAGGAATGTTCCCTTAGATTGTAAATATATTACCATTAGTTTAACCAACATATAGTTATGATCTATATTCTAATACATTTCATATATGACAACTTCAACCAACATTGAGGAGTGATATTTTTCTTGAAGATAAATTTTAGGTTTCTGTTACATTATGTGTGTGAGATACATTTAAAAATACCTCATATAACACTTCAAAGTATTTTATTTTCTATTAGTGTTTTTGGTTATGTCATTCAGTTTTATGAATGCACCAGTAGTTTTCTTGGATCTAAAGAATCAGATTTTCACCGTTATCTGTATTCATTTATCGAAGTGTTTGAGAACAATTTTTTATTATATTATCTCAATAAATAAGACCATTCCACACATCATGAGATCACAATAAATACACAGTGATCACATTAGATGTACGATAAGCTTATAAAATGTCACTTTGGAATCAATAAGGTAACTTATTAGGTCATATAATCGTAGAGGAAGTAGTTTCTATTGAACCAGAACATGTGAGATCCTTAGTTTCATAGAGTCATCCTATTAATTTCTTGGATACATGTAGTCTTTTTAGGGTAGATGGTTATTAGAGGCATTTTATTGAAGACTAATCTAGACTTTCCAACCTATCATGTGATTGACTAAAAAGTGTGTATAGGTATTATGGTCTGTTGAATATGAGATATCCTTTTAAGAGATTAATGGATGAAGGACTTTAGTGCTAATCTGGATTCTTCCTGTTATGGTAAGAAGCTATACATTTCATTAGGATACATCAGGAATCAGTCCTGGAGTTGTCGTAATTTTGGGAAATCTATTTTTAGTAAAAGGTTCCCACCAGTTAAGATCTCATGAGAAGAATTACACTATTATTGACCTTGAGCATGTAGTCTTGGTTCGTGATTTACAATTTTTGAAGCATTATCTTTTAGGGGAGAAGATAATTTTTTACAGGAAATATAAAACACTCAAATAAATTTCAACATAGTGTGACTTGAATCTTATACAGTGTGGGTGGGTAGAAGACATGTGGTCCTTAAATATTGATATTGATTATGTTCTAAGAAAGGGGAATATGCTTGTTCATGTAGTGAGTTGGAACACTCCAACACAGGGCATAAAATAGGCAAGTAGTGTATGGTAGTTAATGGACTTAATTTCTAAGATTCACATTGAGGTTCATGAATGTCATGGAAAGACCACTTCAGTAGCTTTGGTGGTGACAAATTATCTTATGAACCAGTATGTGTGAGACAACATTCATTTCATGAGGGCCTAGTTTTAAGGCAGAGTGTCTTAGATGATGACCCATCTCTAGGTTGGATATCAATAGGGATGAGATCCCATAATTCTCCTTCTATGTTTGGGTTCTTATGGATATACATGATGGATTTACATTGAAATCTAGTGCCTCTATTTGGGATGTATATCCTATGATTAACATTATGTACCCAGAAATATGTCTCTAGTAATGGTGTCTAGGTATGGAGTGGAATATTTTAGGATTTATCTGATGGTGGTCCACCCATCAGAGGGGTAAAGGAGGATCACCAGCGGTCTACTATTATCTTACAGACATTTTTCTTTCCAAAGTGGAAAATGGATGATAACATTATGGATTTCATCTTGGTTTTTTTGATATCACATCAGGGCAGTGACACAACAAGGGTGATCATCGATTATTTGACCAACATCTCATACCTCCTACCAATCCAATACACCTTCTCTATTAAGTTTCATAGTAGAATTTATATTTGGTATTTATTTAACCTTCATTATCTTACCAATTCCATCGTATCAAATAAAGATGACCAATATACATTTTGGACATGAAAGGGGTTGTAGAAATCACAAAACACAGTTATTATATTAAGTATAATATATAATCCTATGAAAAAAGTCTATCTGAGTGTACAATACATGTTTTATAAAAAATGAATTGAGCGTGCATAATTTATTTTTGAGGTTCATCATAGAAGAACCAACCTCATGTTGATTTTTTATTCAATAAAATATTTTAAGAAATTATTAAAATGGTGAATTATTGGGCCCTAAATATAGGTCATTCTATTCTACCCAATTCTAGTTATAGGAAGGAAAAAAAGAACTGATAAGACTCCTCTAATTAAATAGGCTTTAGAGTAAGTGAAGCTAATTTAGACAATTATAGATACATCTCAGTCAAGGTAGATGTCTTATATTGATAATCACTATTGACATATATAGAATGAGATCAAGAATAATGATTAATTCGTGTTTCTCCAAGAGTGGGTCATATAAGGATTTAGAGAGAGGTCAAGTTATCTCCTCATTAAATAATGGATTTCTATATCTAAGAGAGAGACAATCTAGTAGCCTAATATATTGATTTAGCTATGACGTATCATCCCTTACATGATTTATTCCATATATCACAACTTCACCACTGTTATTCATACACATCTCATTAATTTGATTATAAGGATATTGAGGATGTTGTAGACATGTACTTTGTGGATAATACTAAAAATATCATTGATCAGGAAAAAAAACATTATAAGGAAGGTTAGTTCCTCTTGTCTCGGTGAAATGGAAGCCCATGTGTGTATAGGATGACACCTAACAGATAGGGAGATGATGATTTACATTCTCAGTGGAGGATACATTTCATTGAAAATGTTTTCCCACTCTCGAAAGTGAAACTCATTAATGATTTGATTTATGTAATGGAGTGTGTAACATAAATTTCTTTCAGATAGGTAAATATTATTCTAAATTTAATTGAACATTCATTAATTATATATTGCAGTTTAATCCCTATAAAACGAGACTTTAGTCATGTTGGATCATTTTTGGAAGAAGGGACTAGAAGGCTAGAGGTTGGCTATTGAAAAAATACACGATGTATTTAATTCATGATGTTTTTTCAAAAGGTGATGTTTATCAATCTATAAACAACCCACATCAGACTTTATTGGGTTTCAATTTAATATGCATCATGAATTGAATTGAATTTTTGAATTCAATTCACAACATATAGTAGTTTGCACAGAAATTGTGCAGGATGTGAATTGGTTTTCCCCGAAGGAAAAAACGACGAGCCTTTAATGAAATATAAAATTTAAATAACGTGAATGTGATGATATTTCATTAATGAGGTGGAACCCCCCCCCCATTTTCAGATATCCAACTTTTCTCCTCTAATATAGCATCCCAGCCGTATGCATCTCCACCACAGTGTCTAAAATATTTTACCTTGGTTCATCTTTACACTGAATCCAATTTTAATGACATTAATCTCATTAGAATCATGTTGTTATTCTATTTGATTCAATCCGTTATTTTGTTAGTTTCCTCTATCATTTTTGGAAATATTTTACAATGACATAATATGCACTATTTTGATAGTATTTTCCAATTCATCGGATTTCTTCTATTATAGCTTGTGAGAGAGTGTAGTAATGGATTATTGGTTACCTACCAACCTTTGTTTGGTGGTCGACTTCGTTTTCCAAACCTTTTTTATGAGATATACAATGATTTTTTGTGCCACATTCCAGAACATCTGGTATCACTTCTTAAATAACTAATTAAAAAATTAAAATGATATTTCTATTCTATGTTTAGTCCAAAAAAACCGAAAACATATTTATGGGGATTGATCTCCATTATGCGATCCATCATTATGTAAATACCCGTAAATATCAAGGAAATTTTTTTCTTAATTTTCTTTGGAATTTTCCAAGAATGCAGTTTCTGACGGCACCTGATTCCGAGGCCCGGTGTGCCCGGAATCATTTTCCGAAGTTTGGCTCAGCTACGTTCAGTGAATGGACGATCGAGTTTTTCTAACTTTTAAACCGGTGCTCGGAATCGAATTATGAGGGCACCGATGGAATCGCAGTGCTGGTATTTTCTTAGAAACGCCTCTTCCGGAGTTGCGTTTGCTCGGGTGTGGTTTTTAAATTTTTGGGGTTAAGTTAAGAAATAAAATAAAGTGTGTGACAACTATATTTTTATTTCACTTAAAGCCACTTGAAAGCCACTTAAAGCTGCTTAAGCTGAGTTGATGCAGATAGGGTGCTATCCAAAAATATCCTACCCCCTTGGTAGGATATTTGTGAGGTGGGGCCCGCACGAGCCCCACCGTTTCTTTTCCGCTAATTAACGTCCCCGTGAAAACCCGACATTATGAAAGTCAACTGACGCGTTTTCTTAAATTCTTAACGCACCAATTAATTGGGCAGTTAACTTCGTTGAATTAATTCTATGAATTAATTTAATCATTTCTTAATCTGTTTGAAATCCATTGGCGTAATAATAAAATAAGACCCACACACGACTTCTTGAGGATTTCTCGTTGAGAGGCCATTGACAGAAATTTTGTGCCTTCATCCTCCTTCGCGAAGAATGTGAAGAACGCGAAGAACGCTATCACCCTCGGAGATTGACGACGCTTCTTCCGAGACGTTCTTCCCCTCAACGATCTCCGATCACCAACTGCTTGAGATAGGAAATTTTGGGTTTCTCCTTTTTTAATTTCTTTTTGGATTATAACAACACCATGGATTTAATTATTATTAATTAAATCTACATGTTGTTGAACCTTGGAGTTCGTCGACGCGACACCGGTTTCTGCGACGACGCGATGCCCTTCCACGATGATGCGACGCCCTTCCTCGACGCGACGATCAACACCCTCTGTGGTGATTAATTTCGCGAAGAACGAATGCTCGACGACTACGGCGAGGTAGGGATTTTTATTTGAGAACAATCTTTGATTCCTGCGATTGTTTCTTTTAAAACAAAGAACCCGGATCAATGTTCAATTTTAATTCTATTAAAATTGTGCCTTGCTTGTTATTCATGTGTTGAATATTTATTTCCGATTGTTATCACCTAACGTGGAGGGTGAGAGCCAAGCAAAAACAGCCCGACCACCATCCGCAGTTTTCCGTTGATGCACGGATTGGCGGACGATGACAAATGGGGCCTCAATGGTGTTTTGAGGGCTTGGCAGTGAAGAATGGGACCCGGGAGGAGCTTCGGCACATGCGGAAATGAAATCGGACCACCTGAGAAACTCTCGTGGCCCGCGGAACCCACCGGCAGCGGCGCCCCGGCGCGCCGCCAGACAGGGCCGTCGCGGCTGAAGTCGCGGCACCGGCGGCAAGCAGACCTGCGGCCGCGCGGGTCCGGCACTCACGGGATGCGGCAAAGCCGCGTCCGTTGACTCAGTGCGGCCACAGGCGGGGCCGCGACACTTCAATACCGCGGGGGCAGTGCCCACCTCACGGCTTCCTCCGCTCGGCCGGCCCGGGCCGCCCTGGCCGGGCCGGGTCGCGCCAAACCGGGTTGGACCCAGACCCGGGTTGGGTTGACCCGGTTCGGGCCGACCTAGGGGGGGTTGGGCCGGGTCGGTCCGGGCCCAGACCCCTCGTTTTCGGACCTTTTCGGTCTTTCTCTCATAACATGAGTTAAGGGCCTCCGAACGACGCGATGTCAGTGGCGATGTGATCCTTGGATCGAGGCGGTCGTTTCTGTATATCACACTCAAGGTTTCGGAATACTTTGGGTTCGGCTGGGTTGGTTTGTACACGAAACCAACCGGGCCCTCGGAGCGGAAACGCTCATATCTTGAGCTTCAGACGTCCGATTGACGTGCCGTCGACATTGTTGTTTTCCTCTAAGTGAGACGGATCATTTGGCATACTCCGCACGAGCTTTGGATGCAGTTGGAGTATAGTTGGGTTGGTTTTGCCTTAAAAACCAACCGAGCCCCTGTGACGAAAAAGCCAATAACTCTCAGACCGGGCGTCCGATTGACGCGCCGTCTGCGACATCGAGTTCCTGTTGACGATACGGAACGTTTGGATACATCAACTTTAGACTATGTGTTAGTTGATGAATCAACCTCTTGACTCGTGGAGCAGACCCTCCCGAACGAGCTTGCTGTGTGCGGGAACCCTAGAGCTGGCTGCGACTGCTACTGTGACGACGACGACTGTGCAGAGATCCTCAGTGGATTCGATGGCGACGACTATAACACTCAGTGATCCTTTGTGGGTCAGTGCTATCGATCCTGTGTGGGTTCGATCCTATGTGGGACAGTGCTCAGCGGTCATGTGAGGTCCAACGCCTACCGGTCCTGTGTGGGCCCGATCCTCTGTGGGTCTTTGCGGGGGTTAGTTACCGATCGATCCTTTGTGGGTCATTCTGGGGGTTAGTATCTATCGATACTTTGCTGGTCCGACGACTTAGAGGGTTCAGTGATCATCTCTATCCTCATTCTAAGAGGTATACCTGTGTGAGCTGAATCTAGTTCTACTTTCCTTCTTGGATTGTGTTGTGCTATCCTGTGTGGATTTACGTTTTCTTTCCTGTGTGGACTGGGTTTTACTTGAGCTCGGATGTTGGAGCCGATCGAGAATTTATGACTTAGGTATATGTATGGGCATATACCTATGCTATGTTGGATGATACTTCTTGATTGTATCTTTCCTTTTTGGTTTATCCTTTGTGGAGTCTGGGAGACCTTCGGGGGTCTCGGGGGTCCCTACTGAGTAGCTTACACTCACCCCTGCACTGGGCGGAATGTACTCGGAGCGGTCGGCTAGACCCTAGGAGAAGTGGAGGCTTTCTGTACCCACCCTTCAGGTGGGATTTCCAGAGGACGGCTCAACGTTGCGGCTTTTCCTTTCAGTTGATGTTTTTCCCCTTTCAGTTGTACATTACAGTTGGGCTTGTATTTCCAGACCCCTTTACTTTCAGCACAACTTGTTCCAGGTTTTACTTAGTGTTTACTTTCCGCTTGCTTACTCTGTAGTGCTTCTTTACTTTACAAAGGAAATGCCTTCCCTTTACTAGGATTTACGTCTTGGTGCTAGTCACCAGCCCTTGGCCTATGGAAGGCGGGCTTGGGGTAGTCACGGCACGGGCCCCGAGGACGGGTCGTGACAAATTGGTATCGGAGGTGGTCGGTTCTACCGCAGACTCTGATCTTCTTTCTATGTGAAGAAATAGTGTTTAGCGTGTTGGGTGTGGTTATCAGTCCAGGGAGTCCAGTGTTGGTGCGGCGGCCGACGTATCCGTACACCAGGACCCTGACTCATGATTTCCGACTTAATGCTCGAAAACATTGATTTCATGTGTGTTTCATGTTTTCTTTGTTATTACTATATGTCAGCTCACCAGGTCTACTGTTCTGACCGTGGCGCTCCTATTTCCTTTTCAGGATGGCCCCACGACGGCAGCCAGCTAGGGTTCCGAGAGTCGTACGTGACAATAGCCCGCCGAGCGACGAGGCCTCGGTGCAGGGCCCTTTGACAGCAGAGGCACTGGCGGTACCTCTACCCACCGAGCCCCCGATGCTTCAAGCACCAGTCGCTGACGATGCATGTCACCTCAGCACACTGCATGAGTTCCAGCACCAGCGACCGCCCAGGTTCCGCGGGGAGACAGACACCCAGGCAGCCGAGGACTGGCTGGAGGTAGTGGTGCGAGTTTCCAGGCTAGTGAGGACACCAGTAGACCTCATGGTGATCCTCACAGCGAGCCTACTGTAGGCAGCAGCGGGACGACGGTGGAGCTTGATGCTTCAGGTGCACGATGAGGCCTCTCTCATATCGACAGACTTTGAGGGCCTCTTCTGCTCAGAGTTCGTTCCGGCCACCCTCCGTGCGGTGCATATTCAGGAGCTTCTTCAGCTGCGGCAGGGCAGCTTGACGGTCACCCAGTACTCGGTGAGTTTACTGATCTCTCATGCTACTCGACCGACATGGTACGGGACCCATTATTCCGGGCCCAGACCGTTGAGCAGGGATTGAGACACGAGATTAGGGCATCGCTGATCTCCCTCATCATTCCGACTCAGGAAGGAGTACTGGAGCGAGCCCTTTTGATAGAGAGGTTTCTTGCTGAGACTTCTCCAGCAGCGAGACCTACCGTGGGGTGGCACGTAGCAGAGTCTTCCACAGCAGGCAGTCGATGGATGACTCAGGGGTCCTGGCAGGCCAGACCCTCACGTAGACGGCCTCAGGACACTGGCTCAGCCATGCAGAGCACACAGCATGGAGCCAGTCTTTCGAGAGGAAGACAGTGCTACACATGCGGCGGACAGGGTCACATGGCTCGTGACTGCCCGACCCATCGTGCAGTGGAGCAGTAGACAGTTGAGGGGCCACCCAGGCAGAGGCATAGGGTCGACCGTGGCGGTCCATAGGGGGGAGGCGGACGAGGCAGAGGAGCTGGCCGAGTAGCAGGTGGTGGGAAACGCTTTGAGGCTCTACCACCACCACCACCAGGAGGTCCACCCCGACCACAGGGAGCTGGCAGGAAGAGACAGGCACAGCTCCAGGCAGTGGAGGCCTATGACTACGGCGCGACCGAGATGATTCAAGGTACTATCTGTGTCTATTACACCCTTGCTGCAGTTCTTATAGACACAGGAGTGAGTCACTCTTTCATAGCCGCTGCCCCTGTTCGGAGCTCGGAGATTCCGATAGAGCCGTTGGCTCGATCCTTAAAGCTAGAGACTCCTACGGGAGCAGACTCGACGATTACGCACTGATGCCGGCAGTGTGAGATTACTCTAGGAGGCGATATCTTCGGCTGGGATCTTCTTGTAGCGGCATCGAGGCATTATGACATCATCTTGGGTATGGATTGGTTATCTACAGTCCATGCACAGATTTAATGTATTAGGCGCAAGGTGCGATGTGTTCGCACCGACGGGAGCAGGTTCACATTCACCAGCGAGAAGGGAACCTTCGCAGCATAGGATGGACTTCCGCAGAGGATAGGACAGCCCATCAATCATCTGTTGTCTAGCCTTATCCAAGGAGAAGCTGACATGCGAAGTCCTAGTTTTCTTGTAGTGGTGGATCAGTACGCGGACGTCTTTCCCGACGACGTTCCAGGGCTACATCCTTGCAGAGAGTTAGACTTTTATATCGACCAGTACCCCGGGACAACCCCGATATCGACTCTAGCATATCGGATGGCCCCCACTGAGCTTCAAGAGCTACAGGTACAGTTGGAGGACTTGCAGGGAAAAGGATTCATCCGACCCAGTGTCTCACCCTAGGCTTCCCCGATATTGTTCGCCAAGAAGGCAGATGGGAGCTTGAGACTTTGTGTCGACTATCGTCGCCTGAACCAGGTAACAGTGAGGAACAAGTATCCGCTACCGAGGATTGATGACCTCTTTGATCATCTCAAAGGGTCACGTTGGTTCTCGAAGATTGACCTCAGGTCAGGCTATCATCAGCTCAGAGTTCAAGACGATGACGTGCAGAAGACAGCCTTCAGAGGTCGGTATGGCCACTATGAGTTCTTGGTTATTCCATTCGGTGTAACCAATGCTCCAGCATTGTTCATGGGCCTCATGAATATGATCATTCAGCCATACCTCAATCGATTTTTTGTGGTCTTCATTGATGACATTTTGATATACTCGACGACTGAGGAGGATCACACCTACCACTTACGGGTTGTACTAGACACACTCCGAGAGCACCAGCTTAATGGAAAGCTCTAGAAGTTTTTGTTCTAGATATGTGAGTTCCACTTCTTATGGCAGGTCATCTCTGAGGCGGGAGTTGTAGTGGATCCTGTGAAGATCGAGGCAGTGCTAGATTGCGAGCCACCCAAGAGCGTGACAGAGGGGAGGAGTTTCTTAGGACTAAATGGATACTATCGGGGATTCGTGCTGGACTTCTCCAGAGTTGTAGTGCCACTCTCAGATTTGACGAAGAAGGGGAAACCCTTTGTGTGGTCAGATAGATGTTAGCAGAGCTTCCAGGATCTTAGACAGAGATTGACCAACACACCTATCTTGAGGTTGCCTGAGGAAGGAGTAGGGTACGTAGTCTACTGCGATGCATCATGGATCGGACTCGGATGTGTCCTGATGCAAGAGCGGGCAGTTATCGCCTATGGATCACATCAGTTGAGGCCGCATGAGCAGAACTATGCTACCCATGACCTGGAGTTAGCAGCAGTGGTCTTCGCCCTAAAGACGTCGTGACACTATCTGATGGGCGAGCGCTTTACAGTCCTTTCTGACCATCAGAGTCTCATGTACTTCTTCTCTCAGAAGGACCTGAACCTGAGACAGCGGCGATGGCTCGAGTTCCTCCAGGACTTTGACTTTGAGATAGTCTATACTCCTGGTAAGGGGAATGTGGTAGCCGATGCTCTCAGCCAGAGGAAGGGAATTCATCTACTCAAGGAGGTGACAGATAATCTAGCCTCCTTGCGGATATCATTCATGGATAGGGATGGATCAGCCTTCCTTCAGTCTCTCTCAGTCACTCCTCCACTACTACAGCAGGTCAGAGAGGCACAGCATGGGTACGCTGACTGTGAGACGTGGCGTGCACAGATATTCTCCGGACAGACACCTGATGGCTTCTCCCTTGGAGAAGAACACGACATCCTTTTTAGAGGACGTACCTTAGTACTAGTTGCTTTACGAGAGGAGGTGCTGAGAGAGTTTCACACTTATCCTTTGGCGGTACATCCTGGAGTGGCGAAGATGTACCATGACCTCAGACGACAACACTGGTGGCCAGGCATCCAGAAGGCTGTGGCAGGGTTTGTTTCTCGATTCCTCACATGCCAGCAGGTGAAGGCAGAGAACCAGGTACCAGCCGGCTTGGTACAGCCCTTGGAGGTCGTGGAGTGGAAGTAGGATGGGATATCTATGGACTTCATGATTGGACTTCCACGCACTACTAGAGGTCGCGACTCCATTTGGGTGATTGTCGACCGACTCACCAAGTCGGCTCACTTCTTACCCATCAGAGAGCAGGGCTCAGTGGAGAGCTTGGGGCGTCTCTACGTTCAGGAGATTGTACAGCTTCACGGTGTGCCATTATCTATCGTCTCTGATCGAGATGCTCGCTTTACTTCCAGGCTTTGGAAGGGTTGAAGGAGGCGTTCAGGACGCAGCTACGTCTGAGCACCGCCGTTCACCCTCAGAAGGATGGTCAGACGGAGAGGACCATTCAGACTCTCAAGGACATGCTTCGCGCATGTGTCCTAGACTTTGGTCGCAGCTAGGAGGACCACCTACCCTTGGTGGAGTTCGCTTAAAACAACAGCTACCACTCCACTATCGGGATGGCACTAGACGAGGCGTTGTACGGTAGACCTTGCAGACCTCCTTTGTGCTGGACAGACCCTGGGGAGTCAGCACTTGTGGGACCAGAGATGGTCCGGGCCACGATAGAGAAGGTCCAATTTCTTGACATCCCTCTTGATTTATAAAGATATATTATCCCATTGATTATTTTTTCCCTTGGATGATAGGCATTGATGTTATACCTGGGATTGAATGGTTGTTTTTACACTAAAACCATAATGATTTATATCATTTAATTGTGTATTTTAAATAACCTAAGGTAAGAACATAATTTCATAACTATTAATGGGATGTCAAAAAAAGGGGAGACGTACCTAAGCATCATGGGGTGGGTTTAGGGACATCTCATATATATAGTATCTTTATTATTGATCAGGTAATTCATCTTATATAAGTCCCTATTATGGTGTAATTTTTAGGGATTTTTACCCAAATGACATTATTGGATTATCTCTTATGATAAATATCGATTTCACCATTGTGATAGTGGTAGGGTAAGCCCCAATTACTATCCCACCTTATAGGATGAAACCTATAAATATCAAGGAAGTGAGGACATTTTTATTCAACATAGAATCTATAGTTTTGATACAACCCAATACTTTACCATGGGATACACCTTTCCATTTCACCATGAAGGAGGAATGTTCCCTTATATTGTAAATATATTACCATTAGTTTAACCAACATATAGTTATGATCTATATTCTAATACATTTCATATATGACAACTTCAACCAACATTGAGGAGTGATATTTTTCTTGAAGATAAATTTTAGGTTTCTATTACATCATGTGTGTGAGATACATTTAAAAATACCTCATACAAAACTTCAAAGTATTTTATTTAATATTAGATTTTTTGGTTATGTCATTCAGTTTTATGAATGCACCAGTAGTTTTCTTGGATCTAAAGATTCATATTTTCACCGTTATCTATATTCATTTATCGAAGTGTTCGAGAACAATTTATTATTATATTATCTCAATCAATAAGACCATTCCACACATCATGAGATCACAATAAATACACAGTGATCACATTAGATGTACGATAAGCTTATAAAATGTCACTTTGGAATCAATAAGGAAACTTATTAGGTCATATAATCGTAGAGGAAGTAGTTTCTATTGAACCAGAACATGTGAGATCCTTAGTTTCATAGAGTCATCCTATGAATTTCTTGGATACATGTAGTCTTTTTAGGGTAGATGGCTATTAGAGGAATTTTATTGAAGACTAATCTAGACGTTCCCACCTATCATGTGATTGACTAAAAAGTGTGTATAGGTATTATGGTCTGTTGAATATGAGATATCCTTTTAAGAGATTAATGGATGAAGGACTTTAGTGCTAATCTGGATTCTTCTTGTTATGGTAAGAAGCTATACATTTCATTAGGATACATCAGGAATCAGTCCTGGAGTTGTCGTAATTTTGGGAAATCTATTTGTAGTAAAAGGTTCCCACCAGTTAAGATCTCATGAGAAGAATTACACTATTATTGACCTTGATCATGTAGTCTTGGTTCGTGATTTACAATTTTTGAAGCATTATCTTTTAGGGGAGAAGATAATTTTTTACAAGAAATATAAAACACTCAAATAAATTTCAACATAGTGTGACTTGAATATTATAAAGTGTGGGTGGGTAGAAGACCTGTGGGTCGCGCCATACCGGGTCGGACCCGGACCCGGGTTGGGTCGAGCCAGTTCGGGCCGACCCAGGGGGGGTTGGGCCGGGTCGGTCCAGGCCCAGACCCCCCGTTTCTGGACCTTTTCGGTCTTTTTATAAAAACATGAGCTATGGGCCTCTGAACGACGCACCGTCAGCGGTGATGCGATCCTTGGATCATGATGGTCGTTTCGGTATATCACACTTAATGTTTCAGAATACTTTGGGTTCGGCAGGGTTGGTTCGTACACGAAACCAACCGGGCCCTCGGAGCGGAAACACTCATATCTTGAGTTTCGGACGTCCGATTAATGTGTCGTCGACTTGGTTGTCTTCTTCTAAGTGAGACGGATCTTTTGGAGTACTCCGCCCAAGGTTTGGATGCAGGTGGAGTACAGTCGGGTAGGTTTTGCCTTAAAAACCAACCGGGGCCCTAGGACGAAAAAGCCAACAAATCTCAGACCGGGCGTCCGATTGACGTGCCTTCTGCGACGTTGAGTTCCTATTGACGATACGGAACTTTTGGATACATCAACTCTGGACTATGTGTCAGTTGATGTATCAGCCTCTCGGCTCGTGGAGCAGACCCTCCCGAACGAGCTTGCTATGTGCGGGAACCCTAGAGCTGGTTGTGACTGCTACTGTGACGATGACGACTCTGTAGAGATCCTCAGTGGATTCGACGGCGACGACTACAACACTCAGCGATCCTTTGTGGGTCAGTGCTACCGATCCTGTGTGGGTCCTATCCTATGTGGGTCAGTGCTCAACGGTCCTGTGTGGTCCAGTGCCTATAGGTCCTGTGTGGGCCCGATCCAGTGTTGTTCTTTGCGGGGGTTAGTTACTTATCGATCCTTTGTGGGTCAGATCCTTTGTGGGTCATTCCGGGGTTAGTACCTATCGATCCTTTGTGGGTCCGATGACTTAGATGGATCAGTGATCATCTCTATCATCATTCGAAGAAGTATACCTGTGTGAGCTGAATCCTGTTCTAATTTCCTTCGTGGATTGTGTTGTGCTATCCTGTGTGGATTTACGTTTGCTTTCCTGTGTGGACTGGGTTGTTCTTGAGCTCAGATGTTGGAGACGATCGAGAATTGATGACTTAGGTATATGTATGGGCATATACCTAAGCTGTATCAGATGTTACTTCATGATTGTATCTTTACATTGTGGTTTATCCTTTGTGGATTATGGGAGACCTTCAGGGATCTTGGGGTCCCTACTCAGTAGCTTATACTCACCCTTGCACGGGCTATTCCCGCACTACATTTTGTTGGTTGCAGACGACGGACAACACATATCGTGGTGGAGGCTTGTGAAGTAGGACGGCACCTGGAGTTGGACCACTGGGCGGGACGTACTTGGAGCAGTTGGCTGGACCCGAGGAGCAGTGGAGGCTTTCTGTACCCACCCTTCAGGTGGGATTTTCAGATGACAGCTCGACGCTGCGACTTTTCCTTTCAGTTGCTGCTTTTCCGCTTTCAGTTGCACTTTACAGTTGGGCTTGTATTTCCGCCCCCCTTTACTTTCAGCACAGCTTGTTCCAGTTTTTACTTAGTGTTTACTTTCTGCTTGCTTACTCTGTAGTTCTTGTTTACTTTACAAAGGCAATGCCTTCCCTTTACCGGGATTTACGCCTTGGTGCTAGTCACCAGCCCCTGGCCTATGGAAGGCAAGCTTGGGGTAGTCACGGCACGGACCCCGAGGATGGGTCGTGACACATTAAGTGTGTTTCTTACTTAAATAACAATGAGCATCATTCATTGAATTGAATTAATCCCCCAATTGTGGTGTCTCTTTAGCCCCAGAAATTTATTATACTTATTTTATTAAATTGTACGTCTTGATGGATAAACTAATACTCTTCCATAAAATGAGGGTTATACAAGGTTCCTTACATAAGGATGCATTGGTAAAGGCCATAGATCATTATAAATTATAATTATAAATGAATTGTAATGCATTATAGGTGATACATGGTTTATTCTAGTGTAATACCTTAGATGGGATCCTGGAGAGGATACTTTGTGTATATTACAATTAAGAAAAGCTTGGTTCAATAATGGAATACCTTAGATGGGATATGAGGGAATTATTTATATACGATTCTATGACTGTTACATGGATGCCGTTTTGAAAATCAGGGAGGTGTGTATATGGTTTTTTCTAATAGACCATGATAATAGTGATACATGGGGTTCCAGTTATAAATATCCATGGATTAAATCATTTGGGAAAGGATACCTATTGTTATCAAGGAGTGGTAATTGGGATACTATTTATGAATCAACTCATAGGGGGTTAGGATACATATCTTATAATAAATAAATACTTATTTATTTTATGATAAATATGTGTTCTTCAAGCTAAATAAAATGTTTTGGTTCGTTCCGTGTTTCCACATGGCCATTCGATGGCCCAATTTTACTCTTCTTACATGAATAACATGTAATATATAATTTATCGATAAACAATTAAATATATAGCATATCTTTACTAGTTGAACATGGTTCATATATATCCATCTCAAGCCGATGTAGTGAGTTTTGTTCGGGAATCCCTTGACAAACCTAGCCCAATGTGGTTTATCAATTTATTCTTCCCCTAACCCATATCTTTTACTGAAAACTTTTCATTTTATAAAAACAAATGGATAACATTTGAAAATTTTGGTGATGAACAAACTATTATATCTCAAACCCTCAACAATAATCATATAGTAATTGAACGGAATAGATTTTTGGTATAGAAAAAGGGAAGTTCCAAACATTTGATGTATTTTTCAATCTCGGATGGAATATGGGACAAGAGTACCATTCTTATACTCATGATTCTAGGGGCGGAATATTTTAGTTATTTTATTAGTATATTGTATATTCATGTACCTATATATCCCATGTTTTTAATTTTTTTTAAATAATCATGGAATGATCATCATTTTTTCTTGTATATTGATTTATATTATACATGTTTATTTATCGAGTTGATTTATTATTTTACAATTGGTTATTTTTTACTATTTCTACATTCTAGTAATATTATATGATATTGTGTATTACTTTCACCAAAAGTGTATAGTCCCCAAAACATACCAATATGGACCCTCATTAAAATTCGAGTGCCTTTGGTGTGTGGGGAGGCGCACATGAGGACATTTTTTCAACTGAAACGAGGAACTTCTTAGTGGATTCTAGGTTGGGAAGCTAAATTTTTATGTCTAACATTATCCATTGAATCATTATGTGAGTGGTTTTATTGATTAATTTTTTTTCTATTTATATTCATGGATACAAAATTCTCCTAGATTCATGTTGATCATGGATTCACATTGTTTACTGATCTTCAATAGTAATATTATCCCATGTTTATTCCACAATCACATCTATTGTCTTTTTCCCTCACTAGTCATTTGAGCTCACCTATTCTATTTTTTCCATTTCCACTAGTTATGAAAAAATTTATAAAACATAGAATGTTTTGAAGGATATCTCATGGGAATGAAATTATCAAACACGTTGGAGACTCATCATGAATTATGTAGTTTTATATCTTTTGAAAAAAAACTACCATTAGTTGAGAAAAATATGGGCTTTGCTACATTATGTTTTGTACCATTTATATAAATATCCAAAACTAATGATAAACCTATTTTGTAACAGATTATTGAATATTTTTTTATTTTTAAATTATATATTGTCATAAAATGGAATGTATAGTTGGTATCAAATAATGTACATAGAGTAAGTGTTTATAGAAAAAAATTCGGGAGTGTGGGTTTGGAACATCACAATGGGTATTAATGGAATGGTTTATATGAAAATGAAGATTATGATAATTGTATATGATAAGGGTGATATATCTATGTTTATAATAAGGTTAATATTATAGACAACCCTTTCAGGTAACACTATGATTTAATATTGTGGTGATAATTCTCATTTTATTTGGATTTTAGGAAATGATAACTTTAGTTGAAATAATTGGAAGAATTATATGTATAACATGTTTAGAAAAAGTATTGGTAAAGTATTGAGAATATAGTTTTCATATTAGTAAATCCTTATCTTGATACTGGGAATTAGAAGTGGTTATAGGAATATTTCACTTGGGGTTAATCACCCTTAAAAGGTTTTTTGGGCATCAACTCAATCATCACTCAGATACACATGAGGGGACATAAGGCCACTTAACTATAGTGACCCTCCATGGGGATATGTATCAATAAATAAAATTCTCATTATAAATTATTAGGAAGGACTTAATGATGATGTTATCTAATTAGGTATGATAACCTAATATAAAAATGGAAATGGAAAACTAAGAACCAAACAAAGTGAGTCATAGGTTGATCCAAAGTATCATGTGTTAAAACCGATGTGTCCTATTTGAATAAATAAATTGATAGATGTTTTAATATTCTTAGTTTTGATACTAACATTATCATTTTTATTATTACATTTTATTGAATCAAGATCATGTAAAAGTTTCAGATTAATTTATATGCCTAAACACAACTGTGTCCTAATTCTGAATAATGGAAAATATTTAAATGATTTATAAACATATTTGTTCATTATTATGATCTAAAATATTAGTCTTCTATTCGTAAATAATTTATAGAGTTTTATATCATAATATAAATTAAATCATTATTCATTTATATATTTTAATTTTTAATTGACATATATTGGTTATAGTCTTATATATTCTAAAATTTATGGGGATTTTTTGAAACATAATAGGTTTATTTTATTGTAGATTTACATTAATGGTATAGGGACATATATTAAATGGTTTTAGTAACAACGAAAAGTAATTTTATGAAAACATTTGTTTTATATAACTATTGAATAAAATAAGACTTGGGTATGGATAAAACCTATGATTAATGTAAAAATGATGTTGAGATAATAAAGGGTGGATTGGACTTTAAGATGTATGTCAAATAGTAGTTGGTAAGTTTGCTTTTTATAATTGATTCAGGGAGATGTGAATCTCATTTTTTGGGATTATGATATGTAGTGACTCGCATGTGACCTTATGAATTTGTTATTAATTTGATTTTAGGGTCAAATATATAGTTAATTTTTAAATATTATAGATTATCATGGTTGTTTAATGTCTCCAAGATTCACTTTTTTTGGGAAATGTACATTATTAAGTGTATGTGAGTATGTGATATGAATACATTAGTATATTATTTGGTGAACTATTAATTATATTTTGAGAAGTATTAATTTTAATTTTGGGATAATTGATTTTAATTATTATTGTGTTTAAAATATTTTTAAAATTATCAGAATAATTTTATATCTGATTTTCAGTGTTATGTTAAAAATTATTGGAGAATCATTCTCACTATATACTATTTTAATCCTAGGTTGATAGATATTAAACTAAGATTCATATAGGTTCAAATGTGTCTGATGAAATTTTAGATGTAAAATCAATAGGATAATATCATATTGTCATATAGATAAACATCTTGGGTTTGAATTTTCATACAATAATTTATGATAATTTTCATATAATAATAACCTGTGTTAAACCTCTTAGGATTGGTAATGGGTTGGTGTAGATGAAACTCAATTTATAATAGATTCCAAGGAAATGAATAAATTTTCCCAATAAACATACTAAAAGGATAAAGGCTATAGTAATAAATCATATAATTATGCTAAATAGGATATCAACAATTCTTAAAAAAATGTAAACCAAGTGTATGTTGCAAACAAACAAAGAAAGAAAATAATTGTTTACCATGACTTATTATCTGAAGATGATTAATGAAAAAAATAGTCAATTTTATATATAATAAAAATTTTAGAATAAAATTGGGATTAATTTCCATAATGGGGTGGGTAAATTATATAACTATTGAGTTTAAGGTAATAAAACTCAAATGTATATGTCATAGATATAACCTACAAAACAACATGGATTCAATTAAAACATTGATGAAAATTATAAAACCAAATGTCCAAATCTATTTTTCATTGTGGTAAATTGTGTCCAACAACCATTAAAATAAAGAAAACATTTGGAACAATTTTTAATGAATTGGATTATGAGTTTTCACTCAAGATTTTCTTCCTCGAAATTTTATTTTGTTTTTCATCAACTACTGGATATTAATATACAAATAAAAAAACTACTAGTTTGATTGTCAAATTAAACAATTCTAAGGTCCCTATAAAGTCAATACTTCTGGTTCATGATATAAATTACTCAATATAATTTTATGTGAATTTAATAATATGTTATCCCTCCTAAAAATATATATAGTATTTTTTTCTCATAGATTAATTTCTAACCATGTTAAAAATGAAAACATGATTATCTAATGGTGTATGTATAATAATAACTTCCATATAGAAATTTATATGATATTATAATTCAACTTTATAGAATAATTTTTTAAGGGGGTTAACAAGAACCATTGACATAATAATATACAATATATTTTTGTAATGGTTACTGTGTTTGATATCATGATCCACACATAACCAAAAACAAAAACAAAACCAATATATTTTTAGATAAGAAAAATATATTTAAGTAGGACCCTTAAAACATTTACATTTATGTAATGTTAATTAATATGAGTAACCACTTTATGAAATATGTGTATAAGTAAAATATAGTCTAATTTTAAGATCAATGATATATACTTAGTTGATAAAAATGACCAAAAATATCATTTTTTGTTTTTGAACCATATTTCACTAAAATATTTATTTTATATGGTATGTATTTATTTTAAAATAATCATAATATTAATGACGTTAAATTATTTTTGATATTAATAATTTCATTATACCAATTTAGTTATCATATAATAAGATAGTAGAATAATAATAGTTAATATTTGAAAATTTTATTTTCAAATCAAAAGTGTTTTAAAATTTAGATGTTCTTATTTTATTAAAAAATAGAATTTATAAATTTTTCAAATTAATGTTTTTAAAAATGGACATTGAATTTAATTACCTATATCAATTTTATCTTAGTTTGTATTTTAGATCTTTTTTTAAAAAGGTTCGGGTGTAGATGAAAAATATTATTTCCATGAATCTTTTCATTTTTATGAAATTAATTATAAATAAAAACAATAAGGTAATACAATGATAATGTCTAGAAAAACATTATTCATTTTAAAAAATTCATTTAACAAATAAATAATACATAAATAATTTTAATAAATAATTTTATTTATCATTAATAAAAATATGGTTTTCGGTCTTCCAATTTAATCAAGTATTTTTATGTGTGTTTTAGTTTGTAATTTCATGGTAAGTCTCATATATTTCATTTATTTTATATTAATTGATTTTTTTTCATATATATAATAAACAAATATAATTTTTATATATATATAAATTCATAACATTAAACCTTTACCAATATAAAAACTATTTTTACATGATTAAGATTATTTTTTATAATATTTTATGTTTATATAATTAAAAAATTTATTTTGATAAAAATTATTTTCATATTCAATATATAAAGTATGATGTCAGGTAAATTGGATTATTTTAGTGTTTTTATTAAATATTAATTAGAATGGTCAAAAATTATTTATCACAGTAAAAGTAAAAGGTGGAACCTGAGTTTAACATATTTTAAAAGTCTAAAAAAATAATAATAAATAATATCAATGAATGATATTTTAGTAAACTAATAAATGTATCCCCTACACTAATTTACATTTTGGGGAATTTTATGTTTGAATATAAATATCAGATTATTTAAAATGTTATGGGTTCTAAAAGACCATACTCCCCTTCACATTTAAAATTGTACATGTCATCCAGCTAAAGAAAGGCCTATTATTTTAATTAATACTATAAAATATTATATTTTACTCTTAAAATTATTATATACTAGGAAAATAATACCATGGTCACTCATATGACTCATACAAATTTCAATTTCAAGGATGATTCCATGGAAAAATAAAGAACTCGTTGTCAGTATTATAAACTACCCAGTTTTATTCTTAATTTTCATAATTTTAATTTAATATTTAAATATTTATAAAATTATATAATAATGATATACATACTATAATTGTAATTACCCAATCCTAGTTACCTAGAGTCGGTGCATTATTACATAACATTGGCATGATAAAAAAAGATCAAGTCTCGAAAGGCTGATTAGTTTAATAGCCCTAGAAACACTAGATACAATCATAAGTCTTACATTACATGATAAAATAGAAAACTAGGAAAACATAATATATATAGTCCACACTCATATCCACTCATTCTATCCCTGAAGGTAAATCATAAAATACTTCTTCACATCATGGGAAAAAATAATACCTAGATAGGGGTGAGCTCAGATGCTCAGTAAGGATTAAAATATAGCATAAACTTTCATAAATAAGCATAAACATTTAAGGCAATGTATAAATAAAACAAAAGCCTTTTAAACTTGAACTTCAGAATAACATGGAAAAAATAAAATGAAATAATGTTATTTACTTATTCACATGGATATTCTACTAGTCGAATAATCACATTCAATATCAATAACCACTTTCATAATGATGGAATACATAATGCCTGACTATCATAACCACATAGTCAAGGCCTTTTCCCATGACTACAAATAAGATTTTGTCAAGGCCTTGGGTGAAGACACTAGTTTGTCTCATGAGACCTAACAATGCATCAAGTAGTTATTGCTGCCTCAACCCGTCACTTACTTAGTCCAATGCATTCCTCATATAAACAGGTTTAAACACAACATAAACATTCGTATTAAAACTAGCATACGAAATGTCAATAAATTATCCATAAACCATGAATAGTATAAAAATAACACATCCACAGTCAAACATATCATAGAACCTTCAATTCAATATGAATGTTTTGTATCATAATAAATCAACTTGAAATAAGCTTATTATCCATCAAAGGATGTTGACAGAGATGAAATCAGAACTATTTGAGAGAAATATCATTTTTTGAAATCATTTAAAAGTCACAAAATTATAAATGAAAACATTTACTTTGAAAATATTATTATAAGCTTGTAAGGGTCACTTTGATGATTTTATAACGGCAGAAAATAGACGCACCCGCCGTTTAAGTTAAAAAAGAAATTCTTACCAGAATTTTGTGGAAAAGGATAAAAAGGACCTTTCAGGGAAAACGATGGAAATATTCCTTTATAAAAATATTATAAAAAGTAAAACAAGGTTATAAATGACTTTAACCCACAGTCTATAAAATAGTAATAATTTTTTGAAATACAATTTTTTAAGACATGGATGTGGATGATAATGAGGTCCAAGTAGATAATTACATATAAACAACCTTAGATAATGAAGAGATTGTGAAATTAACCCTTACCTTGTAATTTTACTTGGTCGAGGGTAGGTTAACCTCCTGTATAATAGTAAAATCATTTTTATTAAATTATACAAGATTCATATACATAAATATGATATCATATATTATCTTTTAATATTTCTTTGTTAATAATATTTTAGTATTATCATCATTTCAGGTGTTCACTTACTCATTTTCTTTTATATGTTTTGTTACATAAGCCATGTTTGTTATCCGTAGGTTTTATCTTATTCATATCTAGAATTATATCAATACCATAATAATTATTTTTAATCATCAAATGATAATTAGTCTTTAATGGATATGATGGGGAATGAATCTGATCGCCTTCGTGGAGACGGTAGCCCATATGTAAGCACGGGCAACAATATCATTCATTGGATATTAAAATAATATATAATTGTATGGTGTATCATATATACAGAATCATTATCATGATATATTTATTATTTATATTAATTACACATCATTATTAAATTCATCCAAATAATAATGAATTGAATAATAATTACACCACGATGTGGAGACGGTAAGACATACGTACGCACGTATGGTGACATCTCATTCAAGTGTTGGATAGAATAATGAATTTGGTTGTACAATATTTATAATAACATCACATTATATAGAAGATACTGTAGTTATTATTTTATAATGGAAACAAAAAAAGGAAGTGGATGAAGAAAGGAACTTGAAATAGGTGGTGAGAATTTTACCTCTTCTTCGGGTTCATCCTTTTGATTTGATCAAAAGGGCTCATTAAGATAGATTTTTGACAAAAGGAAGGCCTCTATAATGAATTTAGGGAAGTTTAAAGGATATTTTGGCAAGGTTTTTCTGAACCAAAAGGCTTTTAAAGTATGAATTTGAGAGAAGGGGGAGTTCCCTTTTATAATAGGGGTAAGGGGAACCTTAGAAAAAACATAAAATAATATTTTATAATAAATTCATATTCATTTTATAATGGTTCAAAAGTATCTTATTTAGAGGATAAGGTGGGTATGGGTAGAAATAATTTCAACCACTAGATTTTAGATAGTTTTGTGTCACTATATGAACCTTATCATTTATATTTAACTCTTAGTTAAATAGTTTGACATTTACCATGTCTCTTTGTATTTCTATATTATATGGTAAATAAACATACCATAATAAGACAATAAAACCCCAAGTGGTTCATTATTAATATATATAACCTTATCTAAGTCATTTTTCCAAAACATAGATTTTTAGGAATATAATATCAAATAATAATATAATATTTGTTTTCAATACTTCTTTATGTCAATTTTGAAACTATTTAATAATTGATTTTTTTAAAGTCCTAAAATCATTTTTAATTCGAAATAAATTCATTTAATAAATCCTATCAGGTAATATTAACCTATAAAATTAGTTTATGTCATCAAAATTATCAGATTATATTTATTTTAACAATTATAATACCATTTATTTGATTTATTAATTAATAAGGAAAAGTCTGCATCATCACTGTATCATAAATAAATTTAATTATTAAATGTCTAAAAATTATAAATAAAATATTATTATATATTAAATATTTTTATATTTTTATTGAATATTTATAGTCTAAGAGATAACATATATAACCCAATGTAAAAATTGTATTACTAAAAGATATATGCCTATGCCATTTTTGTATTTACTTTAACTTCATTAATATAACGTGTCATTATCACATACAAGTGGCTCCATGGGGTCCCAAAATCGACCCAAGGATGCCCATGGTCAGACATGTATCATCCAATAGGGTTAAGACACGTGTTAGGGTAATTTAATATTATTATAATATTATGTTTCTACCCTTATTTACCTGATTTACTCTTTAACCATGGTAAATAATATATTTACCGAAATAATTATTCAAAATGAATTAAAATAAAATTTACCTATTTAAACAATTTGTACCTCCTAATTCTAAAAATTAAATCCATTTTTCTAGATTCAAAACAAAGAAGTAGCATAAGTTAATTTAAAATTAATTCCCGTTGTTAAAACAAAAATCATGTTTTTAATAAATAATAACTGTCAAAAGATTGACACTTGTTTATGTTTAGTTTAAATCAGAAATCACACACAATGACCAGAATTGGATTAAACGGTAAAAATATAAACTATTTATACTTCCAAAACATTAATATGTATAATTTAACAATATAAATTATTTTGATTAAAAAAGATGTTTTCAGTTCAAATATAGTAATTTTCACTATTAACCCACATATGAATGTTATCAGAAAAAACCAAAAAAATTTTGAAACTAAATTATTAGGTCCTGATTCTATAGAAAAAATTTATTTTTTCAAATAAAATATATAAAAGTTTAAAATATTGGATTTAAAAATGGTTCATCATTAAAAGGCGGTAAATGTGCATTTTTAGAAATAAATTCTTCTTTTATCTGAAAAAAATATTTTTTTCTTAAGTTATGTCTAAGAAACTCATAATATGTATTCTAAAATTATAATTATTATCTATAATTCAATATTCAGTTAATACTATTCATAATCACTTTTGAACGGCTAGTTTGGTAATCTTGTGGTGCGCTCGAACTCGATGTTGTGTGTAGTGCATGTTATTGAATTACATTGAAGAAATAATATTCAATGAAATATTGGGGTGATAAAATAATGTTATTATATTAATTTTACTATAATTATTTATTCATATGAACCATCAATTAATAAAAATAAAATCAATTTCAGTGCATGGTGCAGACTATTGCCTCCCAGACATTATATGTTTTTCCCTTCATCACCTTACATGGATTCATATAAGGATGGGATTAAAGTATAGGTAATATTTAAATCTCATTAATTATGATTTATGTTTCTAAATTTAATATCAAATTATTTACAAGATCAATAATTATTCTCTATTAATTTAATCATTGAACTAAGGGTATTATAATGATAAGGTTTTATTCAAATTATTAATTTTTTTGGTAATATACTCAATCATTAAGGTTAATAAAATTAAAATTTCACAAAAATTTAGGATTAATAATATATGATAATAAAAGTTTTCAAATAAAAAAATAAAAATAAATGATTTAATGGATTTAAAATTACTTTAAAATCTCAATTAGTACCATAGAATATTCTCACTTTTAAGCATTGAGTCGATGTGAGATTATAAGTCCTATAGTGCTTCGACACTAATAGAGTAATAATACTAATTATAATCATTAATGTGTGTTATAATTTTCAAAATTAATGTATGATCTCATGAAAAGTGTCTCTAATTGGAAATATAAAACCACCATTAGGTCTGGGATGTGGGCTTTACCCTAAGCCTGATATATCATTTATTCACATTGGGTGTTTGGTAAGATTTTTCATGAGGTTAATTTATTTATTATTTATATTTTAATTTTTAAAATAATATATAATAATCTCTCAAATGGATCTTAAATGAGAAATATGATATCACCGTTAGGTTCAGGTTGTGGGGTTTACACTAGTTGTAACATAACATTTGTGTGTGTTAGACCTTTGGTCAAATTAATGTGAGGGTAATTAATATAATATTTTCATTATATGTTATTATAAAAATAAATTAACATATACCCAATTATGTATCATATTAAAAATATGATACTTTTATTAGGTTTGAAATATATGTTTTACGATAGGTTCAACATAACACTTGTGTGTGTTAGACATTTTGTAACATCACACATTATAATAATTTATTTACCTTATTATCCAATTATTAATATTATTTTAATTATTAAAATAAGTTTTTATTCAATCAACATTATCATGGGGATAAAGACACAACCCACCATTTTCAATGCCATGTGGATCCAAAATCATGTATTTCAACATGTTTTGATGATTTAAATTAACCAAATCCTTAACGAGGTGATATATAAGAATTTATCATCTATTTTATTGTTGAATCGTGGATTATTGTAGGGTATTTCATTTTAAGGATTTATTAAAAAATGGTAGGAGACCATAAGATAGCTGATTCGCAGGATTTATACTGTCTTTTTTATTAGGTCTATGAAATCTAGAAACTCCATTGTGAATGTTTAGTAAAGCTCTAGGATATAGGTTTGATCTCTTTCCTCTGGTTCATAATGTAGTAGTAACCCCTCTTATTTTCTTTCTACATGTTTGACTCACTGATTTAGTTATATAATTTTGTTTATTTTTTTTATTACCTACTAATGTCGGAGAATATTATTTATTTTAATAAAATTTGATAATGTTGAGTTATCAATGGTTAATTCAAAAAATTATCAATGATGGTCTATGAAAAAAATATCAGGAGATAATATTTGTAAAATAATCAAATAATTATTATTATAATATTAATTATGAATGTAAATGTCATTAAAGTATTCAAAATGAATATTAATATAATAATTATCCAAATTATAAATGGATTACAAGTGAACTATTTAATGATAAATATAATGATATTTCATACAATGATACCTTTGAATTATAAATATATAATTATTTCAAAAGAATCAAAATATAATTGTGTGAGATCATCATATGATAATTATAAGGTTTCTTAAAACCATAATGATAATGCTTTAAATAAAGATTATTTATATAATATAATCAAATTATAAGTAATGAAAAATTATCAAATAATGAATTATGAAAAATTTTCAAAATATAAATATTGTATTATGAATATTAATTCCAATTGAATATTATTTGAATATAATTATACAAATTATCCAAGGGTAATTATATGAAAATTTTAATTGGACAAAGATATCAAATTATCATAGGATAACTATGAAATTTTTTCAATGATTCATATTATTGTTCCATTAAAGAATGATTATATGAAATAACACATGGAAACTCAAATTAATTTTTATATATTAATGTCTAAATTCTGTTTTATAATTATTCATAAGTAGTAGAATGATTGTATATGTTCCGTCCGAATATGATAATTTTTATATTATCCAAGAGAGATAATTTCATATGATATTTTAATAATAAATTAGATATTTTCTTGGAGAGAGAAAACATAATTACATGTGATATTTTAAAGATAATTTGAAATATTAATTTGGTGAAAATATATTATCTCGTTAGATGTTTTCTTTGTTTATGACATGAAAAACTTGTTGCGGTTCTTGGATACTTTGACGAACGATGAGATTTGATGCATGAGAAACTATGATAATAAGTCCTTCAGGTATGTCTTCTTGAGTGTTGATATTACCACTACATCATTCAAACCATACACGGTGGTTTATTCTTACCATTAAGGTGAGAAACATTAAGGTAGAAAATATCTTACTATATTGGAATCTAAATATATACATGTTTCCATTATATGACTACTGTGTTGGCATAACTAATGACTATGCTTGATTGTGGTAGAATTTTGTCTGTGATTATCATGTGATGTTGACTATGATATTTGATTTTGTTATTGTTTATGGGGTTTATTTTTTCCATGGTTGATAATGACCACTTGTTAATATGTATTTCTACTTTATTTATCATGATGATATATTATTCCTACCAATTATTTATACCATATGGTATGTGATATTAATGAATTGGATGTTGTGTCTTGGTACTCTAGGTAGGGGGATCATCATGTAATGTGTATCCCTTGGAGGGGGAGTGTGAATCGAATTCGGAAATAATGAAGAAGAACAAAGAATAGGGTATGGGTTATGAATAACATAGGGCATAACTTGAGGCTACATGTTACGGGAATATTATCCTGGGGGCCTAACCTAGGGGGAATTATGGCCTAGGGGCAATACCCAATGTATCGATGGGGTGTGATGGTCCACTGTCCAAGCTAGAGGGGAATGATATGCTTGCGGCCAAACCTTTGATGGAGTCGAGATGCAATAGACTGGTGGCCAAAACTCACTCGATACCTTCTGATTTTTGAGAGAGAGTTTTGAATCATATTGTTATTCCAATCATATTACAACAGACCACGACAATATTTCATACATTGATTTATAGAATGTAAAACATGGCATATGTAGAATCTTATTTTCATATGACTACCAAATTATGAATATTTTTGTTCCTATTACAATTTTTCATCATTATAGGTTGAATCATGTTATACATGATAACAACTAGTAATAAATCTTTGATGGTGTCTCACATGGTCTTGTACTCACACCTTACTCAAAAATTTTATTATACATGATATATTTAATTAGATATATAGAAAAGATAAAGAGAGAGGTGGTGGATAGATTGGAAGATGATGAAGGATCTTGAAGTGGGATTGGGTATACTCTTGTTCCATTAATTTTATTTATTTGTTTCTTAATTTTTATTATTACTCAAGATTGGATTTCCACATTGGGTGCCACTTTATTTATAGGAAATGAATTCAATTTATTTAAATTAAAACATTTACTATGATGATTTATTATATACCTTATTATTTTTATTGATCCTATGATATGATAGATAGATATAGTATCTTGATTGGTGAACATAGAACCCCATTTCTAGTAGGAGGAATATTACATACGGGGAGGCAGGTATAAGTTCATGTGACTTTTAGATTAGGCCAAGGGTTTTTGGTTAGGATGTTGCAGAATGGTATAATTACATTATTATGTTTAATAAAATTCCTTTTCACTCCCCATGGTTTGTTTTAGGACAGATATGGGTAATGAATATTTATCGCTAGTCATGGGAACTATGTTAGTTTGAATCCATAATTGTATAATAGATCTCTAATTTATGATAGTATAATAAATTTTAATTTTTTATTATTGTTGAATACATCACCATGGGTGATGTACATATTTTTTATTTGATTAATGATATTTTAGTATATTCATGTATCATGACAAGGAACATAGGTTTACATGATATATAACCTTTTCATTTCTATTACAATTTTTTGGTATAGGAAATTAATAAGTGGGTATGATTTAGACTCATACATGGTAACTCTTTTAGTGCCTGACCACCACTGTATTGGGTATCTGTGAGCTAACATAGAAAGGGAAATGGTAATTTTCTATTAAGATAGAATAATTCACTATAGGTGGCGCACATGACATTGATAGATGATTTATGATATTTTACATTAGATTATGAATCCTGAAAAGGAATATAGGTTCACATTATATATATATATATATATATTGTTGTGTTACATTGTAGTTCATTGATTAATGTTTTTAATTATTCTATACATTCTCGATTATTTATTTTTGATTGCCTGTTATATCTATGTTTTTTTATGTTGTGTGATATATATCTAATGGAATTTTTATTGACCAGATCATGCAATTATGTTATTAAATATATTATTATCAATAATACTATATATGGAAGGAGAAAAGGTTAGTTCTAGGAAGGTTATAACTTCGTTTCTGGGTAGAATCCATGGAGAACCAAGAATGATGCCAAGGAATGGTTTGGATATGGTTATATTTTGAATGTTCTTTTTTTTTTGTAAAATTATATCTCACAATCATGTGGTAGGATAAAAAATTTAGAAGGACACACATGAGACTATTCTCACTAATGCTTTACTATGAAATGTAAGGGTTCTTTACCAATAGTGGTCAAAATATATGGTAGACTATTCCATAGATTAAAATCTCCATCATCCCCTATTTTTTCATGGTAATGATAGTCCGGATGATGTTGATGATTGAATAGATATCATATATGGAATCATTGAACTCATTAAGACACCATTGGGGACAAAGGTAGATCGTATCCAAAGATTCACAGAAATTGCTATTGGCGTCCCTGAATACGATCATCTTTGGAATTTGATGAATCTATAGATGATGACTTTTGAACTGATTCACAACATATATTAGATGACTCACATAAGTGATCACAATAATTTATATCATAGTAGGTTCTCCTTTAATTCAACAATGTTGGAGCTATATTTGATGACAAGAGATTATGATCTAGGAGAAGGAAGTGTTTTACCAGACTCGAGTCAGATTGGGATGATTATTCCAAAGATGGAAGGCTTTGATCTCTCAACTATATCAATGATAAATATATCATATTATCCGCCAGTAAATGAGTTCTATATTAATATATTTCCTAACTAATTCGTAGAACCTCCTCCAACTATAGGACTCATTATTTATTGGCCTTATATAATGTTAACAATACATTTCAATACTGCTATATCATAGGTTATTAATCGAGTTGAAGAAGCTCACGGAATAGTTGGATGACATAGATTGGAATGAATTTATCAGGTCTATTACTTCACCATGGGATCACTAGGATTTTTTTACTAATATGGATGAATCTATTTTTTGACTCTGTGTCAATTATTTGGAGCTGAGGAATGTGACGGTGAAGAACATATATAAATTTCCTTGAAATTTTGATTTTTTTTCACTAGATATATAGACGAAGATGGATACCCAACATTGATCACTAATTAAGATAACATTAGTTGTGAGTTAAAGAGGTGGATATTCTGAATATGTAATCTTAGAGTATATATAGAATATATGTGTTATTAGTGATGTTGTTCATGTGGATAAACACAACAATAGTTTTCTTGTCTCACATGGAAATGATATTCCACAAATACATAGACTAATTTTTTCATTTTCATTGATGATATCCCCATATACTCACTAACACCAGAACATTATGCTACGAACTAGGAGATATTATTTGGTATTCCTTCATCACATTGGCTATAAAGTTTTACATATGGATTCAAGAGGTGTAGATCCTATTATATGGGGCGTGTAAGGCAGGTATATATATAGACCCTTAGATAGTTGAAGTTTTCATGTCCGGGATGTACCCCTAGATCATGTTTAAGATCATTCTTTTTGTGGTATAGTAGGATATTATCGATGATATATACATGATTGTTTTACCTTATCATCACCCCTAATTTCCCTAGTAATAAAGGGAGTGGAATTATAATTGTTGGTTTAGTGTGATGAAAAATTCCTTATACGAAAAATAATATTATCAACAGTTCCAAAACTAACACTCCTAAAGAATGTGACTGGTTATGTAGTTTATTGTTACACATTAGGAATTGATCAATTACAACTGTTGATACAACGATTGTGGGTTGTTTTATAAGGGTCAGGTCAGGTATGTAACCATGGGTAGAACTAAAATTCACATGATATAGATCTTACAGTCAAAGTCAATGAATTGAATTGTAGGTGACACTATCTCTTTGGAGAGATAATTTTTTAGATATAACATAAATCCTTCAATATTTCATTAGATTGAAAGATATACACCTGAGAGAGAGTCACTAGGTTGATAATTTCCAAAATTTTGATATTGAGACATTGTACTGAAATTGAAAATGTAATGTAGTTTTATATTCTCTTTGTTGTAATATTAATGTGGAGTAATTTGTTGTTCAGTTGTGTATTATCCTCAAATATTTATGATAAAAAACACTATCTGTCTATAGTTTATAAGTATGTTTATATAAAATATTCAATTTATTAATAGAATTATCATTATAAATGATAATTTTTTAATTCATTATGTAATGGTATAAGCATTTTTAAGACCATAGAACATTGTCCGATATTTTCTATCTGAGGTGTTGAGTTATAATTGGATTCCATAGCCCATCGATCCGTAGCACTAATTAAATGTTAATATTAAATATATTATGTAAATAGTAAACTATTTTTTTCCAAATTAATGGAATATATCTCAATTGGTGTCTCATAATAGAAAGATGAGACCACTATTAAGTCCACTATGTGGGGTTTACCCTAGCCATTATATACCATTCTAGGTGTTAGGTATTTGGTAACATCACACATTAGGGTAATTTGTTGAATATTTTTATTATAAATTTTTGAATAAAAAATATGTATGTCCCTAATGGTGACTCATATGATAAATTTTATACTGCCATTAGATTTTTAAAGTTGGTTTTACCCTAGGATCGCTATTTTCCTGGCATGTGTCAAGTGTTCAAAAAAATTGCATGAGTAATTCATTACCTGTAATTATTTTATTATCATTTAATTAATTTTTTTTATTTTCATCATTCCAGTACTCCATAAAAGTTAATTAACATGGATGATCCAAAACCTTTTATTTCAAAATATTTTCACCCATTTCATTTTAGAATGCATAAAATTCTTACCTTTAATTTTCTATTGAAAATTTATGTTTAAATTGGGGTTTTCATTGTAGGTTTCATATATGATGAAAATTTTTGGATTCTATATATTGAAAACATTTAGTTATGTATTTTTTCCAATATTGATTAGTATAACAAACCTCAAAATACCTTATCAGTGACTGGGAAGTCTCCTTTCATCTCGGTATATTTCTAGTCGTCGAGACCCTATCCTCCTTCTGAATGCCTAACACTAGGTGTATTATTAGATTTTTTTCATTTTAATTTTTTGTTTTATTATTTATGTATTACATTTTTTCTTTATTAATTATTATAAAATTTTTTCAAAATTGTTGAATGATGAAATGATAAAACATCATTTTTATCCATGGATAACTATTAAAAAATTATCAAACTATAATTAATTAAAATTAAAAATGACAAAAATTACTTGTTATCAAAAGATAATTACATATAATGATAAAGGAATCATAAAAATTAATTATAAAAAAATTATTTTTTTAAATTAATAAACGATAATTATAGATAATTATGACATTGTAATTATATCGAATTATCTTGGGTTTTCGTAAAAAAGTTATTAGATGATATTTTTTATGAAATTACCATAACAATACTTATAAACAGATATTAACTAATAATTTAAAATCATTATCAAGGGATAATTGAATGATAATATAAGATATTTTTTATAAAATTATAATTTATAATTGATTAACTTGTTATAATTATACTAAGATCGTTTATAGAAAATTATCAAAATCAATTTATAAAAGTATAAATTCCTATAAATAATTAAGAAATTATTATAATGGATAATTTATTATAAATTATCAAAATATAATTATTACAATAGAGAATATTTTTAGGGAATTCACTTGTAAAGGATATGAATTCATAAATTATCTAAGAGAGAAAATATATCATCATATAATTTATTTAATATCCTTATGAAATAAGATAATTTTTTTATGAACTAATAGAGAACCATGATTATTTACATCATGATATATACGATAAAAAATTCATGAGGATGTGTTCTTAAATATTGGGGTTTCTACTCTAGAATTTGAACCACGCATGGCAGTCTACTCTTCCAGTTGACATCGAAGACATTCAGATATGAAGTTCCTTACATATTAGACTCTTTTTAACCCATATTCTCATATTTTGATAAATGTGTAACTATATTTCATACCATTATTTATTTTAATCGAATGAGTGTGTATCCACTGAGACACTTCTGATATTTTTTTCAGAAGTAATATAAGAGTGTCATTGTCATAATGGATTATGATTTCATGTCTCTAAGTTATGCTACATTTTTTTCTCATGATGATTGTTTACATGTATACTCTACTTCGTAAATATTTTTTTGTCTTTGTGTAACCTTATGTGGATTAATCATTCAGGTGATCAGAATATGTTCATAGTCAATACATGCGTATCCCTTAGAGGGGGGGGGGGGTATTCTTGACTAGTGATAATGGTGATGAAAAACCACAACATGTGGTTGTGATGTGATTCTTCAATGGGACATCATGTATCATGAACTCCCCTGATTTTAACTCCATATATTTAGCATAACCTCAAGTTTTAATCTGTGTGATGGGTTGGTTCTGATTATCTTATCGTATTACAAGTGCTCTTTTGGGATGTATTATCTAGGATGGGAACCCCTTTTAGGCGAATTCTATATATCCGAAACTCCTAAGAGTTGTGCATTTTATATCGAGAACTCATGTGAAATGAATCCTAAAAATGAATAAATCCTATTAGTTTCATTTCATATACATAAAACTCAAGTGAGTTTAATTTCATGTATTTGGGGAAATGTCGTGAGGTAGATGAGTGATAGTTACTCTAGCCCGAGGGCTAGTTTTAACCGTTCTGACATATTCCATTATCTATTTGTATAGGGTTAATGTTGTTGTGGTCAGGGTTTGTGGAAGATTATATAGGGCATGAATGATCAATTATGGACTTTATGTCAATTATTTTTATACATTTAAAATTATTATTGAATTCAATGTTATACATGGGAATTCTAAATATGGATTCATTGTTGTTGTCCTACTGAGTCTTATACGCACACCCTAATTTGGAATTTTCATGTTCTTGTAGATTTCATGAGGGATTTAGTAAAGAGAAACAACCTTGTATTAGACAAGTACGCTAAGTAGTGTGGATATGGGGCTATACTAGTATAGACACAGGTAGACCCTTTGTCAATTATATATTTTCTATCACTTATAATGCTTATTAACAATTTTGGATCATGTTTGATTATATTCCATATATTTCAGGAACATTTATACATGTTTACTATAATTATCTATTAATTATTTATTATTGTGTTATAATTTTTTATAGAGTGTATAGTCTGCCATATTTGACTTATACATTAATTATTAGAAATAAGAATCTTGGATATGGGGAGACACATGTGAGGCCATGTGAAATTTAGTCTCAGACCATATGGTTTGATTTGGGATGCTATAAAATGGTATTAGAGGACCAAGGCTCATTAACACCAATTCCCCTTCTATTAGGTTGGTACAAGTTACAACTGATAGTGGACTGTTAATATTCGGGCAGGGGAACTGTCACAGTGCTAAGGCAACACTATATAGTGAACCTCCATGTTTCCCTAAAGTGAGGAATGTTTTATTTTTTTAATATTTGATTAAATTAATATAATTTGATTCACATTGTATTATTATGTGATTTATGAAATTACTGGTTCATTCATGAATCATAACTAGGAACAGAAGATCACATGAAATATATATACATACAAGTTGTTGTGCTACAGAATTGTTCATTAAATAAAAGCTTTGAATTGATCAATTTTTGTCCAATACTCTCTCTGAGTGAGACATATCCATAGATGTAGTCATACTATTGTGCTATATCTTTAATTGGAATAATTATTTGAACTGGGCATGTTTTTTTGTTAGGATATATATAATTAATGTGACTAGTATGTAATGAAAATGTCCAAGGTAAGTGATAAAAGGGATATACCTTTGGTTAAGGGTTTATTACTTGGAGAACCTTGTGTAATACTGTAGAGACCCGAAGCCTGACTTACATGGACTTTACATTACTTTTGCGGAATACTTAGTACATAAAAAACACACACACACAAGGATCGTAATAGTTTAGTGTCTTTGGAAACTCGGAACGTAATCTTCTAATCGTGGTGAAAGATCTTCAATATCTCCCAGAAAGATCTTCCGTTTTTTTTACCTAAAACCTTTCTTTATATCCTGGGGAAAAGAAAACATAAAAGGGTGAGCTCAAATGCTCAGTAAGGGTAAACAAAAGAAAATCAATCACATCATATTAATAATAACATAACTTTTGGAAATCTTAACCTGCAAAAGAGAGCATAATTTCATAACATGGGATAAATCATAGTAGTGAAATGAAATCCGAATAAGCATAACTTAAAACATGAAACTTTGTGGAATACACACATAATCATAGAGAATCATTTCTTGTTATTCATGACTCATTTCCAAGACTATCTTAGTGGACAAAGTCCCTTTCTGAATCGAGTAACCCTCGTTTCAGTCCTGTTTTACTGAACCGGTATAACCTACCATTTCAGCCATGTCTATCTCATCAGATATAAAATCTTTACCCAATGCATTGGAGAGAGATATAGGTCCCACCAATCTTATAATGAATCCTTTCTTATGTGTGCCACATAATCATAAATCATACATCATCGCATAACACATGTAACAAAAATGGGATTCTTGAAACATCATGACATCATAAAACAAATCATATAAGGTAAATGACCTCATAAAAATAATTTCCTCATAAAATAATCAAATAAATGTAATAATAGGGATAAAAACAGAACCCTATATTATCTTAGATGGAAAATAATTTTGACAAAACATTTGAACTCCATTCTTGAGGAAAATATCCTTTCTACTTCAAAAACACTTTTCTTTTCATAACATGTCATACAATTATAAACTAAGGGAAGTTGATTAAAAATAAACTTGAAAACTTATAAAGGAAGATTCTTGGAAATAATGTTTTAAAAATCCATTCTTTCCGTATAAGTTAAAAAAACATTCTTCGTACTTTTGTCGGAAAAGTCAAAAAGTACCTCGTACGAAAAACGACAAAAGATTCCCTTCATACATATTACTAAAAACTCACCGAAGGGTAAAAATGGATTTAAACAATTTTAGGTGGATGGAAATAATATTACATATTGATGAAACATGGATGTGGATGATAAAATACACCACAGTAAATACTTACGAATAAACAATCTCGGATAAAAATGAGATTGTGATATTTTCCCTTACCTTAGGTCCGACTTGCTTTGTACGTGTCTGAAACTCCTCTTCTTTGAAACGCCTCTTTGAGTCTTCCACTTAGGGAACTAGGATTGGTCTTTCAAGAAGACCAGGACCTCTAGGATTATTCTAGGGAAGTGGAGAAGGGATTTTGGCAGGGGTTGGCCGAGCTTGAGTTCTCAAATTGGTGTGAGGAGGAGGGGGAGGAGGTTCCCTTTTATAAGGGAGGAGAGGGGCACCTTAGGAATATCTCAAAATATTATTTTATAAGTCAAAATTGGTTTATAATGGTTCCAAAGGGTCTTATTTCGAAGCTAAAGTGGGGATGGGTCGAAATCCTATCAACCAATAGGATTTAGACAAGTTTAGGGTATTATTTTAACCTTATCAATTAGATTTAACTCTAAGTTAAATAATTTAACTTTTACCATGTCTTTTTGTTTTCTTTCACTATATGGTTAATACACTTACTATAACATGCCAAACGAACCCCAAATTGTTTATTATTAATATATATATCCTTATCTATGTCATTTGGCCGAACCTTAGATTCTTAAGAATTAAATAACAATTAGTAATATAATATTTTATTTAAAAACTATTTTGTCTCAATTTTGACACTATTTGATATATGATTTTTGTGAAAGTCATAACAGAATTATATGTTCGAACCAAGTTGATTAAATCAACATTAATATATCATAGTAACCTAGAAAATTAGTGTAATTCATAAAAAGTCTCAAATTACATTTATTTTTGTGTTTATAACATCAATTATGTCAATATTTCATTAAAAAGATAATTACTGCATTATCATTGTGTCATAAATAAATTAAATTATTTAATGTCTAAAAATTACAAATAAAATACCATTATGTAGGAAATCTTTTTATCTTTCTAATGAATATTTAAAATCGAATTTATCTTATGTATAACCCTATATTAAAAATGTTTTAGTAAATAATCTTTGATTTTAACTCTTTTAACTCTTCTTTGAATTAAATAATAATAAATGTCTTAATCTAATCCAAGTGGGCCTAAATGGTCATATATTATTCCTACGTTTATTTTTGGTCGAATTAAACTTATCCAATAGAATTAGGACATGTTTTAGGGTAATTGTAATATCATATTTACCCTTAGTTACCCTATTTACTATTAACCGCGGTAAAAAAGTAAAAAGTTACTATTCACCAAAAAATTATTTTTATCTCATTGAACCACATTTTACTTACTGATATCAACCGTGTCTGTCGGATTTTCGAAATTCAATTCACAGAAGCGGTAAAATTAATCTTTATGCAAAATTCAGTTTTTAACCTACCACTTAGTAGTTTCACTATTCATCAAAAATTGATGTTTTTCAGAACAATGCCAAAATTTTATCCTAAGCTATATTTAATATTCTGAATTCAAAAATGAAGTCTATCTTACCAAATTCATAACATAGAAGTTGCATTAATTAATTTTATAATTAAATCCCGCTGTTAAAACAAATAGCGTGTTTTTAAGAAACAATATCTATCAAAAGATTGACACTTGTTTATGTCTGGTTTAAATGTGAAATTACATCCAATGACCAACATTGTATTAAATTGTAAAAATATATTCTAAATATACTTTAAAACTACTCAAATTAATAATTTATCACTATTAATTATTTCGATTAAAAAAGTTGTTTTTAATTATAATTTAGTAATTTTCACTATTCATCAGAATATGAAAGTTATCCAAAAGGTACCAAAATTTCACCTCAAGCTAAATTCGATACTCCGAATCCAAAAATGAAGTCCATTTTGAGAGCTAAAATTTCTAAAATTTAAAAAGTGGTTATTACTATTCATAACGGCTAGTTTTAATAATATTTTAATAGCATATCGTTGTTTCGTGAAACTCAGTATTGCGTACTACACACGCTATCAAGGA
The DNA here is from genome assembly GCA_963277665.1 of Viscum album. Lineage (NCBI taxonomy): Eukaryota > Viridiplantae > Streptophyta > Magnoliopsida > Santalales > Viscaceae > Viscum > Viscum album. The sequence continues at coordinate 736,274,751 of OY728155.1, forward strand.
AGGTTGTGATTGCGTGTAATGCAAGGCAAGTCAAGGATGCGGGTTGTGGAAGCTCCTTTTGGTGTAGCATACAACACAAGACATTATTTAAATTAAAAAGAATATTTTTCATAAAATCTCGGGCTGTTACATTCTACCCCCCTTAAAATGAATTTTTCCCTCGAAATTCGTCGGGGTTATAAATGGTTTACTATTCGAAAGTTTCTTTAATAGAAACCCACATCGTAAAAAGGAATATCAAAACCAATATTTAAAAACAAATGTATGAAACGTAACGGTTACCCAAATAAACTAATCACTGGGTTTCCACATAGGTGAAAATATGGATATGGAAGAGAAATCTAACCATCATGTTCTGATAGAGAGTGGTAGAGAACATGGCTATGGAAAAGCCAGTAATCACAAATCCATAGATTTGTGATGATATAAGGTATCATCTGATTCATCAGGTATAAGATCACTAGGACAACATTTTTGGTTTTCAAGATCGTTTCCCTAAAGTTAAAGAATTAGAATAAATACTTACATTATTTTGGTACAATCTCACTGTTGTTCGTGCCTTTAACAATTTCCAATTTATCTCTTAAATAAATGAAGTTGAATTTGTTATTCGTGAAGTGTTAGCAGATCATGTGATAGAATGACGGGTCATTCCATCTGTCTCAAACAAAAGGTTAGCAAAAATTATATATATAAGTTGATCTATAGTGAGATTAATCATATATGGTTCCTAAAATGGACTTTATACTTCATATATCATTATGCTTAATATAATAAAACTAGTTTCTACTAAACAGGGACTTCTTATAGGCCAGTGGTAGGCGATAAAGGCCAGTCGCACTTCGGTTGTGGGTTCGATTCCCATAGCCTTGTCCGACGCGATGGGCTGTCGCCCGTCCTGCAGGTTGTCCTTTTTCTAAAACTATATTACTATAACATCCCATCAATAATATCAAAAAAACTTCTATCCTTAAACAATACTAACTTATGTCCAACATAATCCATTCTAATCTTTAGGCTTATCCATAATACTGCAGTCCACTCTCATAACATAGTGAAAACGATTACCAGAGATTTAACACCATCGTCGATCCCCATATATCATAAGATATGTTTTGTTGGTCACATTCCAAACATTCAAAGTCCTTAATCATGTATTCTCTTGAATACCTTAGTGAAAACATGAATTCAGTTAAAAGTTAACAATTTCCACATACCAAAATCCTCAAAATTCTATATACTCAAACCATGATATCACTTAGTCCTTATATCAATCATGAGCTCATGAATACTGTTAAACATTTCATTTTCTCGTTTTCCCTTCATTATGCGCATATCATCTTATTTCCAAAAATATCTCAATCACTTTGAATACCACATTAGACCAACACATATATATTCCAATACTTTATGATACCACATTATTTTGGAATCCCATTACATAAACACTTAATCATTCCACCACATCGTTGTCATATTCAACATCGCCAATAGTGATCGCATGAGACTTCCCTTTGTCCCTTGCCTTCAGTGGTTGTTCATGTTGATCATCACTAACCCTTGGATTATGACATTTATTAGCATAATTCCTCATTTCTTTTCACTTGAAGCATTGAAGTGTTGGTGGTGCATTCTCTGCAGTATTTGCTTTATTCACATCATTAGAAACCCTTTTTCCATTACTTCGACACTCAGCTGCTCGATGACCTTCTTTTCCACACTTAAAACATTTTCTAGTCCCTTTAAGACAATCTCCACCATGCTTCTTTCCACACTTTATGCATAAGGAAACATTCATCTTCGTTTCACCATTATTCTGAGATTTCTCCTTGAACTCCATCTTTCGTTTCTTGTCAAAACCATGAGATTGATATGTAACACCAACTTCCATTTCTACCTTGATAGCACAACACACAATTTCTTCATAGCTACTGAAGTCTCTTATAGCTAATGCCCTTCGAAGACTTGGTTTTAAGCCACTGAAAAATCGATCAACTTTACATTCAGGTTGGATGATAATGCCAGATGCATACCTTGCAAGTCTTGTAAAATTTGCTTCGTATATACCAACAGATTCATCATCCTTCTGCTTCAGCTCAAGAAACTCCTTTTCTATCTCTGTTCGAAGAATACGAGGGAAGTACTTACTGAAAAACAAGTTCTTGAACTCGTCCCATTCCATGGACTCAATTTCATCTCTTTGCCTCGTATTCTTGATAAGATTCCACCATTGATCAGCTTCACCTTCCAAACGATATACTGCTAAGATGACATTATCCAACTCAGAACATTGAAGAACTGAAAATATCTTTTCAGTGGTACTGATCCATTGTTCAGAAACAAGTGGATCAGAAGACCCACTGAAAGAAGGTGGACGTTGCCTCATGAAGGACTCAATAGAATATTGTTCCCTTCTCTACTCATTTGGAAGTCCAGAATGATTCATAGCTTGTGTAAGTATAGCAATAATATTTTTCACTCCATCTCCCATAACATTTGTTTGTTCAGGAGGACAATCATTGCATTGTCCGTTGCATTGATCAACACGGTTCCTTCGGGTTCCATCCATTGTCTAAAACCCAAAAAGATGTGTGTGAGAGGCAAAAATCATGCTAGGGAAAACAACATAATAAAGGGGGAGTACCTTCAATATCTAACATCTTAGGTTTAATTCTAAGATCATTACCATAGTGCTAGGACTATATCCTATATGTATACCTATCCTTAGGGACATCCCTAGACATACCTTAGAAATATCTCTAGGGATCTCACTAACGTTTTCGCGTCCTAGTTTCCAAAGGTTGACTAAACCTTTCCTCTGATACCAACTGTAGAGACCCGAAGCCTGACTTACATGGACTTTACATTAATTTTGCGGAATACTTAGTACATAAAAAAAACACACACACAAGGATCGTAATAGTTTAGTGTCTTTGGAAACTCGGAACGTAATCTTCTAATCGTGGTGAAAGATCTTCAATATCTCCCATAAAGATCTTCCGTTTTTTTACCTAAAACCTTTCTTTATATCCTGGGGAAAAGAAAACATAAAAGGGTGAGCTCAAATGCTCAGTAAGGGTAAACAAAAGAAAATCAATCACATCATATTCATAAGAACATAACTTTTGGAAATCTTAACCTGCAAAAGAGAGCATATTTCATAATATGGGATAAATCATAGTAGTGAAATGAAATCCCAATAAGCATAACTTAAAACATGAATCTTTGTGGCATACACACATAATCATATAGACTCATTTCTTGTTAGTCATGACTCATTGCCAAGACTATCTAAGTGGACAAAGTCCCTTTCTGAATCGAGTAACCCTCGTTTCAGTCCTGTTTTACTGAACCGGTATAACCTACCATTTCAGCCATGTCTATCTCATGAGATATAAAATCTTTACCCAATGCATTGGAGGGAGATATAGGTCCCACCCATCTTATAATGAATCCTTTCTTATGTGTGCCACATAATCATAAATCATACATCATCGCATAACACATGTAACAAAAATGGGATTCTTGAAACATCATGACATCATAAAACAAATCATATAAGGTAAATGACTTCATAAAAATAATTTCCTCAGAACATAATCAAATAAATGTAATAATAGGGATAAAAACAGAACCCTATATTATCTTAGATGGAAAATAATTTTGATAAAACATTTGAACTCCATTCTTGAGGAAAATATCCTTTCTACTTCAAAAACACTTTTCTTTTCTTAACATGTCATACAATTATAAACTAAGAGAAGTTGATTAAAAATAAACTTGAAAACTTATAAAGGAAGATTCTTGGAAATATTGTTTTAAAAATCCATTCTTTCCGTATAAGTTAAAAAAACATTCTTCGTACTTTTGTCGGAAAAGTCAAAAAGTACCTCGTATGAAAAACGACAAAAGATTCCTTTCATACATATTACTAAAAACTCACCGAAGGGTAAAAATGGATTTAAACAATTTTAGGTGGATGGAAATAATATTACATATTGATGAAACATGGATGTGGATGATAAAATAAACCCCAGTAAATACTTACGAATAAACAATCTCGGATAAAAATGAGATTGTGATATTTTCCCTTACCTTAGGTCCGACTTGATTTGTACGTGTCCGAAACTCCTCTTCTTTGAAACGCCTCTTTGAATCTTCTTCTTAGGGAACTAGGATTGGTCTTTGAAGAGGACCAGGACCTCTAGGATTATTCTAGGGAAGTGGAGAAGGGATTTTGTAAGGGGTTGGCCGAGATTGAGTGCTCAAATTGGTGTGAGGAGGAAGGGGAGGAGGTGCCCTTTTATAAGGGAGGAGAGGGGCACCTTAGGAATATCTGAAAATATTATTTTATATTAAAGTCAAAATCGGTTTATAATGGTTCCAAAGGGTCTTATTTCGAAGATAAAGTGGGGATGGGTCGAAATCCTATCAACCAATAGTATTTAGACAAGTTTAGGGTATTATTTTAACCTTATCAATTAGATTTAACTTTAAGTTAAATAATTTAACTTTTACCGTGTCTTTTTGTTTTCTTTCACTATATGGTTAATACACTTACTATAACATGCCAAAAGAACCCCAAATTGTTTATTATTAATATATATATCCTTATCTAAGTCATTTGGCCGAACCTTAGATTTTTAGGAATAAAATAACAATTAGTAATATAATATTTGATTTAAAAACTATTTTGTGTCAATTTTGACACTATTTGATATATGATTTTTGTGAAAGTAATAACAGAATTATATGTTCAAAACAAGTTAATTAAATCAACATTAATATATCATAGTAACCTAGAAAATTAGTGGAATTCATAAAAAGGCTCAAATTTCATTTATTTTGGTGTTTATAAAATCAATTATGTCAATATTTCATTAATAAGATAATTACTGCATCATCATTGTGTCATAAATAAATTATATTATTTAATGTCTAAAAATTACAAATAAAATACCATTATGTAGGAAATCTTTTTATCTTTCTAATTAATATTTACAATCGAATTTATCTTATGTATAACCCTATATTAAAAATGTTTTAGTAAATAAACTTTGATTTTAACTCTTTTAACTCTTCTTTGAATTAAATAATAATAAATGTCCTAATCTAATCCAAGTGGGCCTAAATGGTCATATATTATTCCTAAGTTTGTTTTTGGTCGAATTAAGATTATCTAATAGAATTAGGACATGTGTTAGGGAAATAGTAATATCATATTTACGCATAGTTACCCTATATACTATTAACCGCGGTAAAAAATTAAAAAGTTACTATTCACCAAAAAATTATTTTTATCTCATTGAACCACATTTTACTTACTGATGTCAACTGTTTCTGTCGGAATTTCGAAATTCCATTCACAGAAGCGGTAAAATTAATCTTTATGCAAAATTTAGTTTTTAACCTACCACTTAGTAGTTTCACTATTCATCAAAAATTGATGTTTTTCAGAACAATGCCAAAATTTCATCCTAAGCTATATTTAATATTCTGAATTCAAAAATGAAGTCTATTTTACCAAATTCATAACATAGAAGTTGCATTAATTAATTTTATAATTAAATCCCGCTGTTAAAACAAATAGCGTGTTTTTAAGAAACAATATCTATCAAAAGATTGACACTTGTTTATGTCTGGATTAAATGTGAAATTACATCCAATGACCAACATTGTATTAAATTGTAAAAATATATTCTAAATATACTTTAAAACTACTCAAATTAATAATTTATCACTATTAATTATTTTGATTAAAAAATTTGTTTTTAATTATAATTTAGTAATTTTCACTATTCATCATAATATGAAAGTTATCCGAAAGGTACCAAAATTTCACCTTAGGCTAAATTCGATACTCCGAATCCAAAAATGAAGTCCATTTTGAGAGCTAAAATTTCTAAAATTTAAAAAGTGGTTATTACTATTCATAACGGCTTGTTTTAATAATATTTTAATAGCATATCGTTGTTTCGTGAAACTCAGTATTGCGTACTACACACGCTATCAAGGAAGGTTGAGATTGCGCGTAATGCAAGGCAAGTCAAGGATGCGTGTTGTGCAAGCTCCTTTTTGTGTAGCGTGCAACACAAGACATTATTTAAATTAAAAAGAATATTTTTCATAAAATCTCGGGCTGTTACAAATACAATTGATATGTTTGGAAATTCCATGTGCCAAATATTATTTCTATAGTTGAAGATTCCACATCATTGAGATTTTGTGTGACCACAAGCTAAGTAGGCTTCTCCAGAGCACATCATCCCATCATCTATAGGGGTTCCTATAGTAATTCTATAATAACTACCACACAGATCAATGATAGACTACACCAATGAATTTTACATCTATTATCCTCCATCATTTCACATCACAAGTGGGATATAGTATTTTGAGGACTAGGTAGAAATCAAAGAGGTAATCATTGTTCATGGTGAGACACGAACTAAAAAAGGTGAACCAATCTAAATTCATGTTATAGGGACCCACAAAGAATTACTGGGGAATCATGAGTCAATATATCTAATGTTAGGGAATCACCTGGGATTCCAGAAAGGAAATTTGCATTGGGTATTTATTTCCTCACATGCAAAAATATTATAGATCATATATGTTTATAGAGTTGTAGCAAATCTCTATGAAAGTGATGTGTCACTCTTATCATTTTATTGCGCCTCTCAACATTATACCACTTCTGGAAGAAAAATGATGTTCAGATGTTTGGGATTATTTAGATAAATCACCATACCGATATTAGGAAGCATGTTGAGATTTATTGACCTATTTTAATACCACGAGGATTCATAAAAGGCCTAAACCATTGAGAGGTTCCAAGTTGAGGGTTTAATAGTTGGTCTTTTTCTTCCCTTCAGTGCCCAAATGTGAAGACCCCATGTAGGTTTCATGTGTACATATTTCAATGAATGGAATAGGAAGACCAGGATGAATAGTATGTAAATAAGAATTTGAGTTCTTTAGCCTCTATAAGAGGATGTCTGGAGTTCTTTAATTACGTAATGTTTGTATACTACAACAGGTATTGCACAACACCCAATCTTCAATAGAGACAATATGGTTGGACAAGAAATATCCTACATTTGTATTCCAGATTATAATGTCTAATGATCCAAAGGGTTGTTATATAGACTCAATATATAGCTCAGGGGCCTGGTCGGAGATATCTACATCAAACAAAAAATAAAGAATATACTCATCATACATCTTAGGAATAAGTTTATTCAACTGTTGAAGTTCATTGGTACATTGTGGGTTAGACATTGGCTGGTGGCTGTGAGGGGTTATCTACTATTCAGTCATAATGGCCCATGTTATTTTAGTAAGATCGTTATAGTTACTTCTTGGGGATGATAATCTATAGTAGTTGGAAAATTATAATACCCCTAATTTTTTATAATAGAAAACCATACTTTTAAAATGTATTCTGATTATTTTTATGTGAAAATAAAATTGAACATTAAAAACCACATTATAAATGATATATTTCATTAAAAGAATTAACTAATTTCAAAATATCTATTACAACCATATATTATTCTCTGAAATATTTTCAGACTAAGATACTGAGTTAGTATATGATTTGGTGACACATGGTTCCTAAACTCTAGTAGAATAAAAATATTAAATATATTATATCATGATTGCACTATTTTTTTAGAAAATAATCAAACTAATAAAAAATAGAGTCTAAAATGGGAAATAGAATATCACTTTTAGGTATGACATGTAGGGTTTTCCCTAAGAAAAACATTAAATTTGTGTTCATCATGTTTTGGTAACAACACATGTGAGTGAAATTTAATTAATATTATAATTATAATTAGTTTATTAGAAAAATTATGTATCATCTCATTGGTGTTTCTTATGTGAAATCTAAGATGTCCATTAGGTCTGAAATATAGGGTTTACCATACACATGACAAAAAAATTTTGAATGTTAGGTGTTTAATTACATTTCATGTGTAATTTGTTAGCCTTATTTATAATATTTAAATTTTAATTATTTTAATTCCTTCCATCATATCATCAATGAAAAAATCATCCATTAAAACAAATTGGGAAATGAAAAACCTTTGACATAATTTTTTAAACCCATTACTATTTACAATGCCCTAATAGGGAGAAATTAATTACTACACCTTATATTTTCTGTTGAAAAATGGATTAAATTAGGATTATGATTTTGTTCTATAAAAATATTGAATTTGATTGGGTTACATATAGTTGAATTATTATAATATTTATTATGATCAATATCATTGTGTATAGTCATCCTCAGACTCCCTTGTATACGATTGTGATTTCCATTTTGATCTAGATCGATTTCTGGGTGAAGCGACCCCATCGTCCTACCATGTGTGTTGCGCTTGGGGTATAACATAGTTAGTTTCACTTTTGTTTTTTTATTTATTTCTTATAGTTTATCCTTTTTCCTTATACTCATATTATGGTAAAACAATTGTTTGAATAATGATGTAAAAAATGTTTTTATTAAGGGATAATACTTAAATAAATTATAAATGGATAGTCATGTGAATTTATCAAAGATAATGATAATGATTTATCAAACAATAATTAAAAGGATGATAGAAGGGTAAAATATAAAAATTATTAGACCCTAATTTTTTTGAATTAACAAAGGAAATATAGATATAATTATTAAGAAATAATTAAATTGAATTATCTGGGGTAATATATAAAATGTTTTCAAAAGATAACTTTGGAGAAATTACCAATGGATAATTATAAACAATTATCAATTGAAAACTATAAAAAACAATCAGGGGATAATTATAAAAAATTATCAATGGATGTTTTTGATATTGTGAGATATAATTATAAAAGGAAAATTTATAAAATATTTTCAATAGATAATTATTCAAGGTTAATTAATGATAAATTATATGAATATAATAAAAATGATAATTTATGATAAATTATTCATGTGTTTCTATAAATGGATTATTTATAAGAAATTATCAAATTATTATTATTATTATAGAGAATACAATGCACTCATTACGCTTATATAATTATAATTTTAAAATTATCCATGTAAGAAATCTATAATTGTGTGTGATATTTTATTTTTTTTTCAAAATAAAATAACTAGTTTTGGGTCTAGGAAACCCTAGATAACCTTTACTATTGATGTGTTGACGTCTATGATAATAAGATCTTGAGGAGGTGCTCATGAATATTGATGTTTCCACTTAAGATTTCAAACCACAAAGGGTCATTTATTATTTCCATTTATATCGAAGACTTTGAGGTATGGTGATCCTTACCTCTTGGTATCTTATATATACATGTGTCTATATTATGATTTATGTATTAGAAAATTTAATATCATCCATCAATGCGATCACATGTGGGAGTGTTTGTGTACCCTATGAGACTCGTGTGATGTTTGTTTTTTTGAGTAATATTGTAGTTGATTTTGTCATGTGGGATTATGATCACATGTTTCTATGTTTTTCTTCTTTATTTATCATTATGATATTCTATCCATTTATGATCTACATTATATATAAGTATATTTGTGTGTGTGTGTGTTTATTAACATGTTTTGAGGACTCCTTTGGGTGCTTAGAATAGGTGGGTCATCATGGAATGTTTATCCATTATAGGTGGAGTGTGCTTTAATTATGTCGATTTAGAATATTGATCATATCGTAGGGTAAAAATATGATGATACCATATGAGTTCATGTATTTTAAACTACCATGAAGTTAATACCATGTATCAGGTCCTCTTTTGAGTTTCATTTTGTATGAAGGGAATTAGGGTAGTTTCATGTTGTTTATTGGATTTTCATTTCAGTCTCATGTCATATGAACGGTACCTCAATAATATGGATTCCACATATCAATCACTCCTATGCAATGAATACCACATATCAGGTGCTCAAGTGAGATACATTCCACAGACTGGGCACTCATACATGTTTCATTTTGTATACAAGGAACTCCTATGAGTTTCATGTCGCACAATGGGTGTGATAACATGAGGTTGATGAGTTCTAATTACACTAGCCAAGTGGCTAGTTCAGTCACTGCTAATATCATCTATTATCATCCATGACGGGGACAATGATGGTACGACTAGGGGTTTAGTCATCTTGGTTATCACAGGATTCTCATTTTTGGACTGTATTTTTATTCTTATTACATATTTACTAATATATTTATGTTTTATACTATTATACATTCTAATTTTGGTAAGGGGTCTTTTGTGGTGTCCTACTATGTTATATACTCACAATCTACTCAGGAATTTTTACACTAATGTAGATTTCATGAAGTATCTAGTAAAGAGAAACGTCCTTGTAGAAGACTATTAAGCTAAAATCATGGAGTAGGAGGCGTTCCGATATATACATTTGTAGAAAAATATTCATTTAATTTTTTCACTTACAATTTTTGTTTTCTAAGCACATTGGGAGACAATTTTTGTATATTCCATATATTCTATTCAAATTTTTTCACGGTGATTCTCATTATTTATTGATCTTATTATTTACTTATTATTATGATATAACTTGATTCATAGTGTATAGTATCCTTAATTTTCATCAGAGACCCTCACTTTTAGTTTCGACCTCCTGTGTGTGGGGAGAATTTCCTGAGGTCATATATAATTATGAATAAGTCCTGGTGCATCAGTTCATGATTTTAGAAGCACCCATCTAAGGAGAAGTAATTCTTGATGAGAATATTGGAAAACGTGATGGTTGATACATCATATGATCATGGATAAACAACTTTTTACCCTATAGTGATTATATATTCTCTTATGGAATAGGTGAATACTTGTCTAATTTAAGACCATGATTGTATTCTAAGTAGTGGAAAACTGTTTAGGGATGACATGATACCATGGTGGACATTGGGAGATGTTGATATAATCAATGTGTATGGTAGGTTATTAGTCAATACATTCATCAGATAGGTGATAATGAGATATTACCATACCTCTAGATGTGTAGTTCCCATTAGAGAGATCAATATATATCATGAATTATGATTTCATTTATCGTGGCTTGAGATAAAGAGGGTTATTACAGGTTTCATCTCCCCATACCTTTCCAATTAGATGGTGAAGTTCAATAACTAATAACCTAGTGGTTCTCTTCCACCACCAACATTAAAAAATTTTATGTGTGGGTACATCATGATGGACTTAGTGATGGGTTTCCCCCGGACCCTAAGAAGTTGATACACTATCTTAGTTATTGTATATATGTTATGAAATATTCCTATATTTTAATGATTAGAGATAACTACTCATTACATGATCTTAGAACAGTGTAGGTATATCATATTTCACTATTACATGGATTTCTAGAGAACATTGTTTTAGTTAGACACAATTTTTTCATTTTGGTTTTAGAAAGGATTCTAGAAGGTCCTAGGGACATAGTTGAGTTTGACCACATCATACCATCAACAGAAAGATGGGTTGTCTAAGTTGATGATATTCATGATAGTGTATATTTATATAGCATGAATTCTAGACTTGGGTTGATTATTAAATGATAATACATACTTTATTGAGTATTTATATACCAATAGATAATATGATTTAATTAATATGGAACCATATTAGGTTTTTTATAGGATACATTGTTGATCACAACTTTGTTAGCATGAGTCTCATGAGCCAGTGGTTTCCTGACATGAACAATATTAATATACTTATAAGAGAGTGTATATGATTTCAAAGCAGTTGATACCTTCTATAAGATGCAGTATATCATATTACAAATGATAGATGAGGCCTTTGGGGGTCTTCTAGGGGTGATTACGGTTTCTTGAGAGTAACTCCATGATTTTTTTACAACCATATATTTTGGAAAGTAAATCTATAACCATTGTTTTTTGACCATTCATGATTGACAAAAAGAATCTGATAGTGGAATAATATTTGGACCTCCCAACACATCTTTGAGATATACATGATATGTTTTTTCTATCTCAACTCTAGATGTATTTACTCGGTCGTTTGAATGTCATTGACTATGAGGATTTTGAGTTTTAACAAGACACTTTATATAATAATCATATATTCAAGATTATAGAACAGAGTAATAAGTTTATATTAAAGACGAAGATACCATTTTTATAGATTCTGTGTAGTAAGAACATATCCATGATTGATGAGAGTGTTCGAGTACTATGTTTGAGCATAGTGGACTTAATTGTACAATAAATATTTATAGAGTATCTTATAGGTGATGATAAGTTGATATAGTGGGAGAAATGAAATATCCTCATTTTTATTGAAAATAATAATCCTCTTTGAAAATAATTAATCATTTATTTTATATAAAAAAATAATTTTTTAAAAAAATCACTCAATAAATTATTTAAAGGATCTGTGTAAGGGTAAAATCCCTTTTATCACCATGAAATGTTCTATAGAATATTCATGTAGTCAGGATATTTGTTGGTGTTATATTTGGAGCCCCATAGATCCAGTTCACTAATATAATTACATTATTAAATATATTTTATTACACACCTTCTATTTTTCCAAAATAATGAAATATCTCTAGAATAATGACTCTTATGGGAAATATGAGACCACTATTAACTCTTGGATGTGGTTTTTATCATAGGTGTGAAATAACATTTGTGAATATTGGGTCTTAATAATTTTAGATGTGATGATAATTTATATAATATTTCTATTATATTTTCTTGGAAAAAATAAAGGCCTCTCCCAAAAAGGGTATCATATGAAATATCTAACACAACCCTTAGGTCAAATATATTGGTTTTACCCTAAGAAAAATAAAACATATATGTGTATTGGGAATTTATTAAAATTGCAAATGAGGGTACATTATTTAATATGTTTAATATATATTTTTCTTAAAATAATGGAACATCACCACAATGGTGTATCATATAAGAAATATTACATCTCTATTAGGTCCAGAATATGAGTTTTACCATGGGTGTGACATAATTTTATTTTGTGTAGGGAATTTAGTTACATCACACATAACATAAATTTACATACCCTAATATCCTACTATTTAAACAATATAAAAAATAACATTCTTTTTTTTCTATATTCATCCCCACAAGGGTGAAGCCAGAAAACCAACATTTTCAATTATAGTTTGTTCTAAACTCTTTTATTTTCAATAATTTTGAGCAATTAAATTAACGAATGTCTTAATTTGGATATATTAAATACTCTACCATTGAATTTTTATTTATCTTTGATTAAAATTTGATATTGAATTATATATTTTCATCAAACTTAGTTGGTGATCCTAAAATAGTTGATTCACTCAATTTTCATTAGGCTTTTCCTTGGTTCAGTCCAAAAAATCTCAAAACAACCTTGTGTGTGTTCTATGAAGATCTAGTCGACTAGATTGATACGCTTCATCCAATTCCATGAACAGCGTAAAACACTCTTCTTCCACCAAGACTTTTATGCATCACCAATTTGGAGGTTTATTTTTTCTCATATATATTTATGTAAAATTTATTACAAATTAGTTTTTGTGAAATATGGTAGATTTAAGTAAAATAGGATAAAATAGAATTATTAAGTGATAATTCCAAAAATTATCCTGAATAGTTTATCAAAATACTAACAATATATAATATTTGAAAAATTAACAATAATAATAATAATAATAATAATAATAATGAACAATAATTTAATCAAAGTTTCAAATAATTACTTTAGTAGATAAATTTATAGAAATTTTCCAATGATAAACTACGAATAATCGAAGGATACATATAATGAATTTTCAAATGTTAATAACGTTGAATATTCAAAATATAATAATTTAAAAATTATCAAAAATTAATTATATGATATTATCATAGAATAATTACTTGTAATACACCAAGATAATTCTATGATCCTTTCAACAGTTGTCTTATGAAAAAAATCAATGGATAATTTTTGATATTTTATTAGGGTATAATTAATGAAAAATTATAAAATTAAAATTATTCAATATGAATGAAAATTTGTAAGGACATTTATCAGAAACAATTATACAAATTATCAAATGGTAATCATGAGAAATGATTCATGTGAAAATGATATCAAATTATCTTTGGAAAATTATTCAAATTTCCAAGGAAAAGCATATTGTTTTATAAAATAACAGTTATAAGGAATAACAAATTTAATCTTGAATTAATATCGATATATAATTTTTTAAAAAGGATTAATAATTATTCTCATGAAGTATACTTATAGCACATATGTTGGTCTAAATTGATAATTTGTTAATTATAAAATAGAGAAATAATATCATTTAATTTGATATTTTAGTGATAACATGGAAATTATGTATGAGAGATAAAATAACATCACATGTAAAATTTTAATGAAATTTGAAAAATATCTACGAGAGGAAATGTATCATCACATGTGGTATTTTTTTTCTTTTAAAATAAAATACTTTTTTCTTCTTGCTGCCTTTGAAGAACCATGATATATGAAGTGTCAACATATATGATAATATGGTTTATAAAAAGTTGCTGTTAACTATTTAGATTTACACTACAGCTTTCGAACCACATAAGGTGGTTTGTTCTTTCCATTGATGATGATATAATTGAGATAGTAAATTCCTTAATCAATCGATATCCCATATAATATTGTCTTCATTATATGATTAATATTTTTCATATTTTATGAATTTGGTAGATTTTGATTTCATATAGGTCAGGGAGTGTGTAGTCTATATAACATAAAATTATATTCGATTTCATGATTTTTTCTAGTGTTACATTATCCAATTTTTATTATGATCACATTTTTTTACAAACTTCCACATTATTTATCATGATGATATATTATTACTTAAATTTATTCTTACACTCTGATGTGTGATATCACTGACTTGTTTTTTAATTGGTATATGAGAATGGTAGACCATAGTGTGATGTTTATTCCTTATAGTTTGAGTTTTCTTTGATTTTGATTATGATGATCATGGTACTATCCATAGATTATGGGTCATAACAACCTAGGGGCCTAACCCAATGTAACACCTTAGTGGAATGACATCCTTGGCACATGGACCAAGGGACATGATGTTTTAGGGGCATAAACTAAGGCATTGATGGGGTGTGGTTACATAGTGGTTTTACTTGAGGGGTATGATGGTATTGAGGCATGACCTATGATTTAGTTTGTAAATGATGGTCTAGTGGCGTGTTATGACTTTGTTTCTTAAAATTGATGAGAGAGGCAATTTTTTTAATATTTTTGGTCTTAGATTTTAAGGACATAACATTACTATGTTTTTGTTATGACGTTGAAGAAAGTATGGTTGGGTGTGCATGAAATCTTGTTTAGTACATGACTGCTAAATTTTGTATTGTTTTTTTGGTTCCAATTACACATTTATTATCATTATTAGAATATAATTATTATACTTGATAGAATGAGGAATGTACACATTAGCGGTGTCCAACTAAAACCTGCACTCACACCCTACTCATGAATTTTAGTGAGATTGTTGGTTTCAAGAGATATTTTTGGAAGGGAAAGGGCCCCATGTTTAATAGATGAGTAAATGATGATGGATCTGAACATGGTATATAGTCAACTCCAATGGACCATTGTTTAATAATTAGTTTCAAACTCTTATTGATTACTCTACACAGGCCATCCACATAGGTATCATTATTATTTTTGTGTTATGTATGCCATTTCATTACTTCGTAATGATTAATATGATGTTTTATTATAACAATTATTGTAGTTATTAATCATATGATATGATATATAGAGTACAGTCTCCCTATTGGTGGACATAGACCATTGATACTAGTCCACGACTTTTTGTGTATGCGGAGGCATGTATGATTCCATATGACCTTCCATATAAGACCAGGTGTTTTAGGTTGGGATTTTATTGATTTCCTATGCTTTATTTATTTTTATCAATCCTTATAAATATAATATATCATAATAATAGACAATAAATAAGAACATTATTCTTCAATTATAATTATATAACATCAAAACACCTTATCATCCTACACTAAAATTGGGTATGCCCATGATTTGGTCTGATTTACCATCTACTTAATAAATACAATGAATTTATATCATTAACAGCTTTGGGAAGATAATAACTATTAAAATATGATATAAATGTGAAAAAAATGATTTTTTGGAGAAGCTATATTAAAATTTAATAGATTAATTATGAAAAGATGATCTGATCAATAAAAATCACTGAAATGTGATTATTATCAAATTCATCTTCATGGATAATGAGTAAAACATTATTAAAAATAATATTAAATGTAATAAATAACTATAAATAAACACTAATTTAATTTTCATTGATATATAAATTAAAAACATTGAATAATAATGAACATGGACACCTCAATTGTAAAACTTGTACAGACAATCATAACTATAAACAACCAATGAGGTAAATAAGAAGAAATATTTTACATAATGAAAAATTATAATTATTATAAAGGCAAATTTTCGTGAGTATGTTTATAAATAAAGTGATTTAGAAGTTTGTCTTTATTATTTGGCAAGATAATGTAAATTTAATGATGTCGAGACAATATGTAAGGGATTTCATCTCAAATTCCCCACATCGATACATGATTTGTATAATTGTCATAAATGTATTTTATGGTCAATATAATTATACATTTATAAATAATATTTGGAAATAAATCGTAATAATTTTAATATATGTTCAATTAAAAGAAATACAATTTAATGGGATTTGATTAATGTGTTACTCAATCTATGAGGGTTTTTATAGTGTCAATTATTATTCATTGAAACATAATATAATGTTTGAACCACATTTTATTTGTTTGGTATATTCACTACACATGTATATATTTATTAATAATACTTCATGAATTTAATGGGATTTTATTTTCAAATATTGTTCTGCTATTCAGGTGGAATCTGATTTAGTTTGTTTTCTAGTATTGGGGATATTTCATAACTCAGTTTTTATTCATTGAATTTTGATATTTAGTTGAATTAATTTCATATTTTAGGAAAATTATAAAAATTTATTATATTATGTTTTATTCTTTTATTATTTTATGTGTATTTTCTTTCTTACCAAATAAATGCATTGATAAATTTTCCTTAATTCTTGGGTTTTTCCCATTTATAGTCATCCACCATATTTCACTATATGGATTAGGAAAATTTCATTCGAGTATCGACGTGTCAGTATACCAACTGTTTGATATTGTTTAAACATAAAAATTTATATAATTTAGATCAGATGATTTCCACTAAAAAATTTTTATTCTATTTTATTTGTGGAAACATAATTGAGTTCTTAATTTTTTTATTCAAATAATGATGTTTATTAACAACATGACTATGTATTTTTAACTATATCCCATATTTATATAGATAGGATATGATCAATTATTCAATTTTTGTATATGGAATTTTTGGATATTTTTTATTATTATTTAATAAAAATACATTTTAATGGTGCCTTTATTTCACTATTTCTCATTATATAGAGAGAACTATTTTATAAAGTAGTTTATTTCACATGGAATGGTATAATAAGTCATTATAACTAATATTGTTTTATGAAATGGAATTAATATAATGATATGTGGGGAACAAAATTATATACTATACAAAGTAATCATCATGTATCATGTGAAAAAACATGTTATGGTATTTATTGTATGCCCTCCCATTTTTAAAATTTTTCTAGACTAAATTTTTGATGACATGTAAATATATTTCTATGAGGCATTGACTAGATGTTTTTGATATTCGAATTTGTTAATTCTATTAGTATTATATAAGTATTACTGATATATATGTTGTTATCCAATTTAAAATATATAAAATTATCAATATCTAATGTTGATTATGGATATTGTATGTTTAGTTATTTCCTACCATATTATTTATTCCATTTTATGCCATTATATCATCATTTATACATTTTCCATTACATAGTGTCTGATCTCACCACAATTTATTTTTTCATATACCCAATAAATGATTAAAAGTAGTGAATGTGACATTTTAACAAGGATAACGGATGGGAAAAAATTTATGACTAATTTTAAAGAATAATAATTAAGTAATTAGTTTTTATACGGTGGAAATTTTGTTTCTTTTGGTTGAAAAAGTAAGGGGAATTTTTATTTAATGTTTTGTTATAATTACCTTTATATATAAACATTACATGATTGACCACATGTATGTGATTCATGAATCATTTTTTATTATTCAAAATTGGATAGTTATATCATGTCTTTTATAACTGATATCAATGGATGTATTTAATATCATAGTATATATGACTTTATCTGATAATACGTTTCTGGGGAATCACGCATACCCAACCTTAATTGAATATTTAATTACTCTAATATAATGACCACACAATTACCTATTTAAATTAAAATTCAGGTTCAAATCCTAGTAGTTTAAACCAGTAATTTTTATGAGGAGTTAATATTATTTTTGGAACTAATGTACGTTATCACAAATCCCCTAGTCCCTCAAACTGATGATTTGTTTTCTACATTATCGACAAATATCAAATGATACTCTTATAAGTATATTTAACCTCCCTCATTTTGATGTTATATATATCCCACATTAATGAATTAATTTTCTTCAATATAGGTTTTTATTTACAAATTTCCCATTAATTATATGTTTAAAGAACATAGAGTGTTTATTACTAGATTATATTTACACACAAACACAATACCTAATGTCTCAAATACTCAGCATGGGAAACCAATTTCAAAATTGACTCTTATTTTAATGGAAATATATAACTATACTTTGAGTTATATCCTTCAGTTTTAATTTTTCAATTAAATTTAAGTTGGTTCATGTTACATCATTTAGTTTACATATGTTCTAGTTTCAATTACATAAATATCTATTAGATAACATTCTCTTTAATAATTCCAAAAAAGAAATTCAGAAAAAAATGTTAAAAATAACACTCATCAATCATTTCAATCATATAATTTCATAATAAATTTTAGGGGTTGATGTGTTCAATCATTAAAGATAATCATAGAAATAATTAATGAACCTCTCCACCACATATAAAACACAATATTTTCCATATTGTTGCATTCTATATTTGGAGATTTTTTTATTCAAAACAAAATTTTCAATTATGAAATTTCTTGACATTTTGAAGGGGTACAAAATATCCACATATTTATTTCCTCACAAACTAGATTACATAGAAAATATTTTCAAATTATTGAGAATTTAACTGTTAAATGATACACATGGAAATTAAATAATTCTTAGAGAAGTATCATGGTCATCATTTTTCATTATAAAAATGAAAATTTGAGTGAAAATTACTTTTAGTGTCAGGATGATATATTTGATTTTTTTTTCAAAATGCATTTCATCATTTTATATTTCAAAAAGCTAGGAACACATATAATGAAATGAAATTTTTCAATTTTGTTCAAAACATAAATAGAAATTCCACCATACCTATTTCCACACAATAAATACCAAAAATTATTTTAAAATAATATTTGATCATATTCCCCATGAATTGTGAAATTTTATCAGTGCATTTCATCTAAATGTAGTATCCCTCTGTAACTGATATGATCTTATGGTTATTATAAATAAGTTCCTCTAAAATAAAAACATACGAATCATATTAAAAAAAAGTTGAAAATGGAGAATCAAAAAAAATATTAGATTGATTATAATATAAATTTATCTATATGTATATTGGATGAACCCCCTTTGGGATTTTGGGAATAGTTAAAATTTCATGGGGATGATCCCTTATTACAATCTCTTTATACGGCTTAATGTTTTTTTAACCTACCTCATAAATAAATCTAAATGATTGTCACTTTTTTCATTATGGGGTTTATATAAATCTTCTTGTGGTCAATGAAACACTCTACTAATTGTTTACATAGGCGGTCCATTGTGATATCAATTGAACTATAACATATCCAATTATTCCCCCTTAATCAATCTACCACATTATTAGATGATGCACCGTATCACATGGAAAAATGTATCAATGGATTTTTGGGGATTCATAGAATCCCAAAATGATATAATTTAATCATAAATTCTATATAATATAATACAATATAATGAAAATTTTCATAGTTCCCATATGACACTAAATTTATTATTATTGTTTAATGTCATTGATAGAATAGAATTCAATAAATGAGTTGGATTCCAAGACCATTGGACTACCATAACATTATTTGTTAATTATCATCTAAATTACCATAACTTTTATGATATTATATCCAAATAATTTAGTACCATATTTATTGATAACTCTCAAAATACTAAAGTGTTCAAAACTTTTTTTCAGTAGTTTCCCTAAAAAGTATTTAACCTAGAATTTAACATAATAAACCTCTTCAAACATTAAATTCATTATTATTTATTAATTTTTCACGAATTTATTTTACTCTATATTTTTAAATTTCATTATTTTTATTGTATTTCATTTAATTTCATGGTAACTCGCCATGTTCTAGAAAAATTCTTTGAAAATTTGTTTGAAGACAACATTTAGATATTTTACATTCTAAAATAATCTATGGGGATGTTCTATATGAAAATTATATGTTCTTACAAAAAACATTCAATAATTATACATTCATATATGATATGTTTATGTATTTATGTATGCCCAAAAATAGTCCTCCAAATTTTTAAAAAAGTCCTTCTCAGAATCTTCAAATTTTTTTCATCTCTCACTCAGAATGTCCTTCTTTTTTTGTTGATTATTATTGATATGTTATTCCATCTCTATGATTGAACCAATTTGTTTTCAATATAGCTAAAAATATAAATTCTTAAATTGGATTCCATTAAATGTGATGAAGCCCTTCAAATAAAAATATCTAGAAACAAATATATTCTTCTGATGAATTTTACAACACAATAAGAAAGATCGGATTGATGAACCATATCATAAAGTAAAATAGAATTATAATTTATCTATATAAGTATGTATTCATTTTCATAATATTATGTAAATGGTACCATAAAATCTTTAAAACATAGTTAAAATAATTCATAGGCAATTATTCCATTTGGGAAAGCTCGTGATTCATATCAAAATTTACAAGACGTTGACAATAGTACCATCCAAAAACATGACACATTTATTCATTAAATAATGTTGTATAGTAAACAATAACATGTAAGACTTTTGGGTAGCTTTATCTTCCAATGATATCATTACCATGGTGATGAATAATATATCACATGAATTTTAATCATGTACTAATCATCTACACATAACTTTTGTAATCCATCATCACATCTCTTAAAAAGAAAAGGATTACCCCATAAAAAATAATTCAACCTAGAAAAAATAATTCATTGGCTATATTAAAATCCCATGGTGCACCAAAAAACTACTAGGTTATTTTAAATGTATTAATACCATGAAAATATCCTCAGAAAAGTAGAGAATAGTTATTCAAAAATAAATGATGTTTTTATCATTTTTTTCTATAACCAGGTTACTGTTTCCCAAAGAAATGTGGTCAGTATCAACATACAAACCATCATTTTAAAATTTAATTTGCACATAAATTTATAATAACTAAAGTTTTTATATAATATATATATGCACTAATTATTTTATAGAAATAAAATTGTTCATAATATAATTTTCATTAAATATAATAACCATACACCATATAATATGTTGCACAAATTTTTATAGACAAATTAGAACGACAACCAAAGAATTTTTTAATGTGTTGTAATTATTTAAGGAATCATTTAAAATATTACTAGAATAGTAAAATAAATTAAATTTACACTTATTTTTAATCGCAAATATAGAATGTTCTACTACTTCAATTTCTTGAAAGATAACCTCAAATGGGGTGTTTCAAATACGCAGTGGTAATAATATGTGATGCTTTGAGTTTATAATTTTACTCAGTAGATGTCTTTATTATATTTTCAACCAAAAAAATGTGTTCCCTTAATTAATTTTTTTCAAAGGTTTCTAGGGAATATGAAATAAGTATGAATTAATCACCTGTAAAAATAGTAATGGCTTATAAACATTCAAATTACATTGAAATTTTCAATTATGGAAGATTTTGGATAAATTCAATTTTATATTTTAAAATATTAGTTCCCCTATTTATGATATTGATACCTCAATAAATAACAATGGTAACTATTAGTTGAAACTTTGCCCAATTTAATATGAGGTATATCTCATGAATCATCTACGAAAAAATTTGTAGATTTCCAAAATATAGCTTAAATATTTTACCAACAATTAGGAAATAATAAATAATCATGCCAATGTTCATTTAAATCACCACATAGAAAATTTATATCTGAATCTCAATGAAGTGGTTGGAGAACCACAGAGGCCAGCTATAATTTTCCAATAAGAAATAGGCCTAAGAAATAGTCTTCTATAGATCATCCAATGATTGGTAAAAAATTTGTAGCAGGATAACCAATAAAATAAATATAATCACTCATTTCCATCAAACATGTAAAATATTTGATATGAAAATATCATTGAGAAATTATCCTCAGAGAGGTATAATTATTCAATCTATTATCAATAGAGACTCTCAACTTGTCTTCTATGCCAATTGGATAATTTTCACTATTCACATTCATAACAATAGTGAGAACTATTTTTTTGTGGAAAGATGGACTTGAATGACCAATATGATATAAAAAATGGGGAAAATGATCCCTACATCATGAAAAAACCATTACATCCTCAGTGATTATAAATTTTATATTAATATAATTTTTATTTTTCTCGTTAAATTATGGTTATTTTTAAATTATATATTTATTATTATATGTTGTAATAATGACATAATAACATAACATTAGTTAATCAAAAGGAAACACCAGATAGTAACATCCAAAAAATAGACCAAAAACATTACGTTTACGTTTCATCTATATTAGATGTCATGATAATAGTTAATGAAGAACTTGAAATAAAAAAATGAATTTTATTTAAACGGGTTTGATCTCAATTATGTATTATAATTAGCGTGATAGAATACTCTGATGACTAGGATATATCAGATGTTAAGCTCCCTCAAAATGATTTCTTGTTAGAAATCCACATTTCTATCATCTAGAAACTATACCTGATACATCTAATATAATCATATTATTAAAATTATTAAGATGATAAACACATCATGGTTTTTTATGAATTATCCGAAATATACATCAATTATTCTATACTCATTTAAATCAAAAAGGACCCTTTTTATCTTACAAATATTTCTCATTATGAAAAATAGAAAATTATTCTTCTAAAAATAATAACCTAGTTGAAAAATCTGACTTCCTTCTCTAAACACATTCTATATTATCTTCTTCATTATTATCAAAATTGTAATGACATATATTTTCAACATCAAAATGGGATTCAAAAACTAAATATTTGATATAAAATTATTCACCTACATGATTAATTTTTCCTTCTAATATATGCATCTAGACTGTTGAAAATTTATATCTTTTAAGTGGATTCTTATTATTTTTGAAGAAATTAAAATCCTCACATTTCCCTCTAAAATTACAAAGGAGTATTCTTTTAGAGAGATCATAGATTGTACCTGCTTACGACTGTGAAATTTATACGTAGAAAATCACTACATGTCACTCTCAATATCAATATGGTGAAAAATATTTGGTAAATATATCTTCCCTACCCTAAATAATAAGTCAAAAAATATTTTTATTATGTGGGTAATATATTAATCAATTAACAAACAGAAAATAGTTTTCTATTGCTTATCTCTTCTCCCCCTAGAGTGAAATAAGAATTTTGAATCCTGTTAATACTCTCTATAACGGCTCATGAATATTTCATTTGTACAATATAACATATAGGTAATGTTATGATACAATATAATGGATTATATTGTTTTAGATGTGTCAAAGTTTTCCTGACACCACAACATACCACTATTAGGTTTTACATAGAAAACTCATCTAATTTGTTAATGATTGAGGTAATTTTATTTATGAATTTATGAAAATATTTATGTTTAATTAATTATTTTATAAAATGTTTACAAATTTATTTAATTTCATACTCTTCTCCAAATTAGAGAATTTATGTTTCATGATTATTATTTTTTATGTCATTTAAGGAGATGAATGATATTAGAAATATTCTCCACAATTGTTGGGATTCTAAAATTTTTTCTCAATATATTTATCCCCTTAATTATCATTGATTTTAATGACATTTTTATTGTTTTTATCTAGAATATTAGGTTTCAAAGAGTTTTCATTGATGTTTTCAAAAATTCAAATTTTTTTAATATTTCCATATTTATAATTTGATTTTCATCTAGTGTTTTATTTTTAGATAGTACATGATAATTTACAGATTCATCATTATTTTTATGAAAAACATTAAATATGAATGTATATATTTTTTCACAAGGATTAGTATTTCTGGTGATTAGTAACATTACTTATTGTCTTCCTATAAACTATCAATCCATTTGATATATTTGGGATTGAAAATTATTCTTTTATTTTTTTAATGAAACATTCTATGAAATTTTTTAGACCAATTTCCATAGACATTATTATCCATTTTATTCAAAAATTAATGAAAAATACCATCTATATATTCATGTGAATTGGAAGAATCAATTAATGTGGATTTTTTGGACTGCTCTTTAGACTATTTTTGAAACACAGTCTGAGTAGAATGTTTAAACTCTCATTAATAAATATAGGAAAAGTTCCAATGGTTCCTGTATAATTGATTATATGGTTTTAGAAATGGATCATCCAAAGGATATATATAACTTCCTTATCCAATATAATTATTTTCCAAAATCTTTGACAGGAATATCAGAATATGGGAAACATGAGTTTGAATAACGAAACATTCCATAGTCATGAAATTACCTCATAAATATATTTTGATTTTATCTATTAAATAAATTTTTTTTTGATATTAGCATATCATAAATCATTTTTTCCTTCATGATAAATTATCATGTCCTTGAACAAATATTCATTGATTTTTTACATATGGCGTAATGATTTGTTTTAATTCCATAGTTATTTTATCACATATGTCCCCTAATGAAGATTGGTGGAAAAATGATTTGTGATATTGAATAAAATTATTATACATCGTGTCTATAATAAATTTTATAAGAAATTATTGATTTTTATCATTACCTTAATAATCACTTAAATCATCTATAGGACTCAAGAAATAGTTCACCATCATCCTGAAGAAATCTAATTATTTTATTCTATATTTTCATGGTCATTATCCTAGATAAATCTTCATTAAAAAATAATTGTATATTTCGTCCCATGTATGACTAATTTATTCATCCAGAAGAAATAAAATGATTTTATTCCCTATTATTATTCACTCTATTATCATCTAGTTTCTTTATAGTTTTTTTTCATTGAGATTTTTACAATTAATTCTCAAAAGTGATCTAATTTTCTTCTAGAATATTTACAATGATTTTAACAATAGATTAGATTTAGTTTTTTTCTATCATTTGTTTTATGTTCCGTCATAGTAATTTATGAAATAATATAACTAGTTTCTATTCCATTTACAACCCTCCTGTAAATTTTGTTTTTATAACCCAATTATATATTTGTTTACTGGTGTGTTGGTAATGATCCATTGGGAAGGAAATCCAACTGGAGTGTGATATAAGGAAATCTCTCATGGAAGACCATGAAAATGAGACCAGAGAGAGATAATACACAAGATGAAGATGTTGTAATTCAGGTTAATTAAATAAAAATGAAAATAGATAAAAAAACAGATATATATAAAAGGACACATGAATGAGGGAAAAAATTAATAAATCGGATATGGGAATTTTATTTGTTTTTTCCAATTATATTTTTCATTATTCATTCAATATAAAAAAACTAGAGTTGAGATAAAATAGGTTTTTTTCATTTTTAAAATGTAGACCTCTATGGGAATTAATAATACATGTATTGAACTGTATCACACTCAAATCCACAATGTGTAGAAATAATCCCTATATTAAGATAAACATATCATTTGATCCTAATGGGATACCCTAAATGAAGATATACCTATTTAGGTGGATTCATAGTCAATAAAATGGTTTGAATTTTTTTTTAAAAAAAGGATCAGTTTTCCATTGTTCCAGATGTTTTCAATATGAACTACCTTATAAATGAATAACATGGTAGCTTCCAATACAAAATCATAGATGAATGATGTAAAATAGTTTACTAAAAAAATATCAATCCAATCAGTTAGTTTAACAAATAATCATATTCATATAAATATAATACTCTATAATATACATCAAAAACAACATAATACAGATTTGATTAATGGAGCGACATAAGATCATTGCCGAGAAGCTACAATACACATCACAAGGTCCACTAATTTGTTAAATCTGGCTAATCATCAAAACACGATTTCATTAGTCATTCTCCTCAAAAACTTATTACATGTCCCATCCTACATACCCCATTAATTATCCTCTGTGATATTCATAATGTAATAATAATTCAATCCAAATTCCCCACCTCATATCCCAGTCCAAACAGTAAGATTATTTTTTCGGAATCTATATGGGGAATTCACTATACATCATCCTCCTAACATTTTATAGGAGTCCAAAAACTAATAATTGAATGATATTTATCATCTAGTAAAATTACCATGATGATTGTTACCAATACCTCAATTTTAGATGTACTAGATATGTGTTTTTCAAACATTGTGATTTATTTTATTGATTTTCACTATAATCATACATCCATTCCCATTAACACATTATCCTTGTTTGAGATTATTCACCATTATTCATTTATACTATTAAAACCCCAATTATGAGTTTAGGTTGGTTTTAAATGGTTTTTGAAATATTTATTCCCACTTAATAGTAATAGTACTCATTTAATTTTATTTTATAATCTAAATAATTCGGGTTTTCTTGAAGATGATTTGGGTATTTTGAGTTATTATGATAAAGTGATTAATTTTTTTGCCTTAATAGGTAGACATTAGAATTGGTAATTGATACCTTTGACTATATTCATAAGTGCAGATGTACAAGCCATAGGATTTTTCTAAAATACCTTGCAAATTTTACATGAGCTCCTATTGATCTCACTTTTTTCACAATAGAATGAACCCTTGTGATGAAAATGTGTGGTAGTATCCTACACAACCTAACAATATATAATTTAGAAAAATATTTTTCCAATGGGTAAATCCATATGATGGGGATCTCCTCCAAAGATAGAAATGACATAAATATTTATGGGGGACCTAAGGGTTTACAGTTGATATTAAATGATTAAAAGGTTTTTGGAAAATCATTATGATGATTATCATTTAGATTTATATTAATTATATGAGTCCTTACAATATGAAAAATAGTTTCAATCCTAAAAATTGAAAATAACAACTCCCATTGTAGGATATATTGTATTTTTTATTAATAAAAGATTCCATAAATTTGAACCTAATATATGAATCCAATTATCAGTTATATTTATTAAAGTAAATATGAGAATACATAATGAATTGATTCTTTAAAAAATTAATAGATTATAATACATTTATAAAAAACAAATCTTAAATGAAAAAACTAAAAAATATATCATTTTAATTATTTATGAAAAAATTAAGAATAATATAATTTAATATTTAACACCCAAAAAACATCTAATATTAAATATATGAAATGAATACTGAGGTTAAAAATCAATTTATAATTTTATCGTTTATCAATTAATGAATTTTTTATATGAAAATAATCAATTCCTTCATCAAATGGATGTAAGAAAATATAATAAAAATATATAAAAATTTTCCACCATTTAGAGAAGATAATTATCATATGAAAACTGGTGACACAAAAATCTTGAGTTCATTATTTTTGATTGATCACCCTTGTGATTGTTATTATTCATATTAAATCTCTCTATTCATTAGTTAGTGAAGATATAACTCATATTGACAGGGTCCATATAGATAACTTAGAGGATTGTTCTAGTGGAATTCATGATTAATTTTACATAGCTGTTAATTGATATACGTAATTATTTTGACATTTTTTGGTTGAGATGATATGATTTAAACCAATACCAAGATATTTACACTGATAATATTTACCTTAAGTCAAACATATGCTTTTAAGTGATCTGGTTCTATATAGTGGGTGGATGTGAAAAATGATATATATGATGAGACCTATAATTTTGATCGACTATAGTGGAATCATAATAATTACCATGTGGATACACGAGAGTATGAATCAGATAATATGGATAATTTTCCATATTTCATTACTGATGAGGGCAAGTGATATTCTAGAATATAGATAGAGGATAAACGTCAGTAATGTGTGGAGGTTGTAAAATAATTAGAATTATTCAAAGGATAAATCCATTTAAATTTCGATGACATGTGTATATTATTCTTATTTATGATGGTTTTATAAAGATCATGCAGTCCAATAGTGTGATAGTGGGGTGACATATTATCCCTGACAATAGTTGTGGGATAAACCATGATTTGCGATTCACTTTATGGGTGAATATTGTTCGTAACCTTATAATGTCCTCTCACTGATTTTTTATCCCTGGAAGTTTGTGGAAAAAATGTGATAGTGGGAGAGGTATGTTTATTTCTAGTTGTCATATTTTTCGGAATCATACCATTGAAAATCATATGAGTATTGAGAGGTCCTTTGAGGAAGGTGGGGGTTGTAAAACGCCTATGATTTTTAAAGTATTTTATTTATAAAAATATGGGTCAATATATATGTAATATATGAGTTCATATACTATATAGGTGTTGGGGTACTTCATGAGAGAATTCAAGAGGACTGAGAGAGACTTACACATGATCAGGAGTTATGTTCAAGAATGATTCCATAACACAGTATGTCAAACCATGAAATATTTTATAAAGGATACCAAGAGTATTATGTATTGATTTAAGGATGTGAAATAATGATTAACACTATGAGAATCTATTGGGAACATTTTTGTGGTGATTAAAAATAGGGAACTACCCATATATCCACCCCTAACTCCTTAGAGGATTCTGGTCCATGGTAAAACACTTTCAAATATTTTGGCACCAACATCTATATTTCATGGTGAATTAATAGTATAGAAAACCATTATTTTTTGATATATACCCCTTTAATTAAATTATAATGGTTTTATAGATTTTTATAAATGGATAATTTAACTTATCTAATCCATCACATACAACATGGATATTATTATTATACAATACTATTATCACCTAACCATTAGATTATAAATATTTTTAAAATCATTTTTAAAATGTTGTATTTACCTAAAAGGAAAATGAAACTAAATTTTAAATATGTAAAATAAAAAAATAATGTTAAAATATAAAATTTTCATTAATTTAAATTTTCTTATATATTATATGGTCTGATTAATAATGTCATATAATTTCTATGAAATATTTATTTATTCAATATGGACAAATGAATAATAATTCAAAACTTATTTAACAATTTTTTCATAGTCAATATAAAATCAAATTAACGTAAAAAATGTTATTTTTTAGAAAACCATTTCTATATGCATTTTTTATTTTCATCTTCATAAATTAAAATCTTAAATATTGATGAATAAATTTAATTTAATATCACTATCCTGGACTTCTTAATACATATTAATATATATCTAATTTTAATATTTATACAATATATTATAATAAGATCATTTTTAGGTCTAAAAATTTGTAATCTATAATTTTTTTACGTGTATTTTGCAAGGATATTAGAATTAATTTCTAAAACATATAAAAGTTGAATCAGGAAAAATGGATTCTATTTTTTAAATCTGAAAAATTAATATTATTTAATTACTTCAACTAAAATTTTATCCTTATTTAACAATTACCATTTTAAAAAATTTGTTACCGTGTTATGGGATACAATAGTTAAATTTGTGGTTTTCCTGAGATATAAGGATCAAAATATTACGAAACACTTTATTTTATTTGATTCTATTTTTGAAAAATGACCGTTCTATTATTAAAATTGATTATTATTCCATTATGATTATTTTTTTAGTGAGATAGAAATTATTATATTTGATTGCTCTTTGTATTTATAAGTTTAACAGACACCACAGTTATAAAATTGAAACTCATCTTCTCAATTATCTATAAAAATGATCTTTTTATCTCAATCATGATATAAAAAATACCATACAAATATACGAAAAATTATTTAAGTTGAAATTTTCTTTCCCAAATACATATTAATCATTCCATAATGATCATTTTAAAGGAGACAATAGAAGTAGAGGAATATGATCGTTACCATCTTTTTTCATGTTTTTTCCTCTATAAACATCCTCCAAATATAACATATCTGTATGCACTAGATGAAATATGTATCTATAAAATACTAAAAATTTATGATTTAAATTTTATATCCATGTTCTATCCCCATTCTATCTAATGAAAATTGAAATTTTCTCTCATTAATTTGTTTGAAGAATTGTGACCATGATACGGTGAATTTTATTTTTCTTCTCTAACTCTATTAGATGTATATATTGATAAATTAAAAATAAATCTGTAATTTTTATAAAATAATTATAAATCATGATTATAAGATATTATCTATCATAATTTCCATTTATCCATCAGATAATTACAACATCACCGATGATTTTTTTGTGGATTACCACATCCACGAAGTGATGTTATTCATTTTCCATTTCCTCCATACATGGATAGTCTTTAAAATATATTTAATTCATATATATTATATTTATTATATAATAATAATTTTTAATGGTGAATTTTTATTTTCTATTATTTCATTCCATGAATAAAAATTAAGAAACATCACTCATGGGATTATATATACTATAATATCAACGAAGTGATGTTAATAACTTTTCTTCACCAACCTAAATAAATTATCATAAAAGTTATATAATGAATAAATATTATAATTAATCCAAATTTGTTATTTTATATATGATGTAACCATGACCATTGTTTTGGGATTAAAACCATATAACTGAAACATGAATGGAAAATGGTCCAGTTTTCCCCTAAATAAGGATTTTAATGATGATTGTTTCATTAAATGCTATTTTGAAATTATATGTTAATAAAATTTAGTATGCTATATATGAATAAGTTACAATAATAAATGTATAATAAATATATATATATATTATTAATGATGTTTGAAAATATATGATGCAAGAGGAGGATTAGTGTAAGATTGTATGTCATAATCTCTTTTTTGGGGGATTATATGTTATAAATTTAAATAAATGGAAATTAAATACCTTTATATTCTATACTCCATATAATTTATTTTAATTATCTTATTAATATGGTTTACTATTTTTAATCAGATTCTCTTCTTTTAGTCCACAAAATAAAATTGAAATTATTTTTTGTAAGGCCAACATTATTTCTCTTTTTTGGGGCTGTGAATCATTCACCTCAATGACCATGTTCGTAAAAATAATTTATGTATATTTTAATATATATAATTTTTTTGAGAAATAATATTATCTAATCTTATAAAATTATTTAAAATTGATTAAAATTAATATTTTAAATGATTTTTTGTATATCACCCTTTTGAATTATTTTGAAAATATTTAAAATAATGTTCTTATTTAAAATATTAAATTTTAATGGATTTTCCCACAATTATGTCCATCCATAATAATAATGAAACAATTAAAAGATTTAATGGTTTAAAAAATAAAATCTAATACACAATTTAACATGGATTTAATTTTATAATTAATAAAAAAATATAGAAATTCTATCTTGATTTTAAAAGTGTATTTTGATTTCTTTTATAAAATATATGTTTCTGTTATTTTAAAACCCATTGCAGATTATTATAGGTAACTCTGGATAAGATCTAATCATACCATCAACTTTGTTTACAAATAAATTCAGTGATGATGATTATTTAATGATAAGTCCATATAACATCTTAATTTTAGATTTTTTAATTATATTATGATAAAATTATTAGGAAACTTGTTTCATTTCCAAGGGTACTGATATTAATAATTTATTTTTGATTGTTTTAAAAACATTTTTATCGTCTTTATTCTATGATGGGTGATCAAAGAATTATATATCCCTTTAATTAATTGGATAATTATTGAAATATAATAACCTAATATGATTATTAGTGTGGAGTAAACTCACATGTGTAAGGTTATATTCCCACTATGATAGTATTTTAGGTGATCTGTGAATATTAAAATTTTGGTATGGGGAGTGTAACTGCCAAAGATTTTGTTAAATATATCTTTTGAATTAATTTAATTTTTTGATATTTTTCATTTCAAGAAAAAATAAAAATTGATTTTCATAATGTTGGAAATTAATTTCACACAACAAAATCTTAGAGTTTGTTACACACTACACCGACTTGGTGTAAATTACATAGAGAAACAATGTTAGCATACATTAAACTAAATATTGACCTTCTTCGATGTCTTTCGTAACAAGAAAGGCCAAATATTACCTAACTATAAAATATTTTTAACAATATTATTATGATGAGATATAAACTAGAAATTAAGTAGATGTATTTGAATATTACATTCTATATTATGAAAATATGTTTTTTTGAAAAATATAATATGAAATCATATGTTATCAATTAATTAGAAATGAATATGAAAACTAATTGAAAATAAAAGAAAATATTGTTATAGTCACAATGATATTTCAACTTAGTAAATTATATTAATTAAAATTAATAAGTTATATTAATTTAATAAACATATTTTATATTCATCCAATATATTTGATACAAACTAGATAATATCAAACACAATTTTATGCATAAAACATGTTTTTTATTAAGGTAGTTCTACCGTATTTTAATGGAGAACCCATTTCAGATCGAATTTTTTAAACATCTATATACTTATATAGAAAAAAATAAATTTAATTGTGGGAAGTTATACATGGAAATTATGTTACAATAAATTTTTGGTATTTTGGTGTAAGGATTCATCTTCTAATTATTAGTTAAAATTACTTCATTTTAATTCAAAACTGCTTTTAAATATAATTTATTTATAATTATAAATTATATTTTTAGTTAGTTTGATAGTTTATTTATACAATATATTTATCGATTAATCCAATTTAGGTCATTGGAAAAATTTCACACTACAATATGATATTAAAATATAGGAATCTTTTGGACGTTTTTATGTTAAAAACTCGCAATGTCATCCCGTCAGCACGATTATTTTTAATGTACTTTCTTTCCATTATATGATTATAATTTGAAAAATTGGATTCCATAATTATAAATATAAAAATTAATTTTTACTAATAATGTCCTGTTTTATTTTTACCAAAAATATTTGTGAAAATGATTAAAATTAATTACATATGTTCAGTGAAAAAAAGGTTAATAATGCACTAAACCATAAATATAATACCCAAAACGATCAATACACTTTTACAACACCCGTTTTAGAATAATTACCCATCCATTAACCTTAAATTATTGAACTTTTTTAGTTTGATATGAACTTTTAGGTAAAAATATGGGTTCACATATCTTTTATTTTTCAAAAAAAAAAACAGTGTGTGTACTTTCATATCCCTATAAAAGGCCACAACAACTACCCAATTCCCCACAAATCTAAATCCCATTGGAGAACCTGAAAAATACTCAAATGAACTCCTAAATATCATAACATATACCTAAAATCCTCAACTTAGGTATAAGGAATCTCAAGGAATCCTTTTGTCATAATCCAAAAGGAGTTACTTGATTAAGAGGTATCGTTTTTTCTCAAGCTCCTTTCCTTTATTATCCTTCTCCACCACCTCTCCAATCATCATTACATTATTGTATAAAAAACAGTATACTAAATAAAATAGGTTGTTTTTTTATATGCTTTTTAATATTCTTATACACAATTCCATCTATGGGATAACGGACAAATTGTCTTTATGTGTGGCGAACTTCTACCTCGCGAAACGATGATTGTTCAATTTTTCATAACCATCAATTATGATAGACATTAAGATGGAAAATATGTTTATATATTATATATATAATTTTTATTTCTTATTTAATATTTTTTATTCCTTTTTAAAACACATACTTTTTTACTTCCCATTTGGTGTTAATATGATAACCTCATTTGAGGAAGTGTAGACTACCACCCCCTCAAAGGGATGGGATTCATTGACACAGAACCTGAAATGTATTAAATATGGGTTTAGTGAACATATATCATATAATAGTTTTAATATAATAATAATATATATATACATATTTTTACACACTTCATTTTCATAATTTCTTTCAACATAACAACAAAAAATGGAAACAACTTTCACGCGTACAAACAGATTACCATCCTCATGAACGAAGTATTCCATTTCATAATTCTTTATTATATAAATTATTATAATAAAATATACGTTATATAAGTGATATTTATTTCATTATTTAAATTATTAAATCATGACATAAGTATAAGGACAAAGATGTAACAAATTAAGACACTTGCGAAGGACCAAGAGAATATTATACAAAGTGAAACATTAACATAGGATTCTTAACAGGGATAATATAAGGTCATTATCAAACCATATATGGTATTATGTGTAATATGTTTCAACTAAAAAATATTTATAATAAACATATATTTATTATACACGAAGATTTTATTTGTACTAAGAGAGTCAAGACACAATGTAACGGGATTTTATCTAAATTTTTATTTTCATGAGATACATGCTATGTTCACCACTCTTTTCTATTGTGTGATGTTTGTTCTTATCATGATTGTATTATATTTATATTATAAAAACAATTTATGGGTATTTATATATCAATTATATGATCTTTCATTTAGGGGGTTTATGTTTCAAAAGTAACCAAATATTTTAAAACGTTTGGTCTCAATTTTGCTTCTTTAGGACTCTTGTTTTGTTATACACCTAAAATCTTTTTTAAGGTCTCTATAAATCCATTTTATAAGTTCTATTATGAATGTAATTTTTGTAATGAAATATTATGCCTAATTTAATTTCAATTTCTTACATGGATATAATTATTCCAAATTTACCATGTAATAAGAGTTTTTTGAGACAATCTCACCACCTTTTGATATTATTTATGTTTTGTATTATTATGATGAATTATTATGTCCCATATCTCAATTTATTCAAGAAATACTTTATCCTATAGTTATTCATTATATATTTAGGTAGTGGTAAAATTTTATACTCTTTTTTACATAATATAATTAAGAAATTGTATTTATGAAAGCATGACTTTTCACTCTATTTGGTTAGAAATCTATGTTATTTCAAAATAATATTTTATAAAAAGGGCTTAATATAATATTATACTAATTTCCTTTGATCATTAAAATAAATTTTCACCCTTTTTTATTTTAACGACATTTTAAAAAGCAATATTTGTTTTGCATTCCAAATGAGGCTGTTTTCTGTTTTTTAAACTTGGAAAAGGAATATTTTTTTACCTCCTACAACATGTAAAACTTTATCCTCTATGAGTCCATTAATGATTTATTTTCATTTGTTATTGTTATTTTATTTTGAATAATTTTATAAGAAATATATTTTCCATGAAAATAGACTGAATTTTTATTTTATTTTATAATTTTTCAAGGAAAATGGTTTTCAAATTTTTTTCAAGATTATTATATAAATATTCATGAAAAAGGTTCCCAAAATGTTTTTATAACACATTTATAAATTTTCAAGAAAAATGTTTTCCAAAATGTTTTCAATCTTATTTTTGAAACGGTTTCCCAAAAATTATCAATCATCTCATATAAGTTTTCAATAAAAATGGTTCCCAAATTGTTTCAAATATTATTTAATATGTTTTCAATATAATTGGTCCTCAAAATGTTTTCATGCTTCTTTTATAATATTTCAATAATTTTCATTCCAAAACGTTTTCAAGATTATTTTACATGTTTTCAATAAAATTAATTTTAAAAACGTTTTCAAGATGTATTTATATGTTTTCAGTGTTTATTTAAAGTATAATTTTTTTTAAATGATTAAATGATTGTTTTATATTTTTTTAGTGAAAAATATTTTCAAATGATTTCAATTATTTTTAATAAATTTTAAAGGTATTTTATATGAAAAATATTATCAATTTTTTTAATGTATTAAAATGAAAATTTCAAATTAGAAAGGATATTTTCATCAAGAAATTTTTTTCAATGATATTTGAAAATTAGTTTTCATCCAAGATGACATCTGTTGATGTTACTCATGCCCCTATATGAAATTATAAAATGTTTTATCCATATCCTTTTTATGAATGAGTAATGATTAATTTCATGGTTTTTATGAAATCTATTTCTATTTCATGAGTGATATATTTATAAAATATATTTATCTTCTATGGGTGATTTTTTTAATGAAATTATTATAAAACCTATATATTTTCCAAATGTTATGATATTTTTACATGTTTATGATACTCATTTAATTTCATGTGTTGTGATATTACTGTTTATGATTTTGTTCCACATGTATGTATGATTCCATTATGAGACAAGTGTGACCTCTATCTCCAAATAATGAATTGTGTAAGGATTTATATTCTATGAGATAGGATAATATTCTCTTGGGTGTAAAGTATTAACATTAATATTTCCATTAAAGTGAACCATAACTACCACGAAGGTATTATGAGTGAACTCATACTACTGAGATACTTGTGGGAGTGAACCATCACTACCAATATAGTATTATGAGTGAACTCATGCTACTAATATGGACATGAGAATGAACAATGACTAACAACATGGTATGTGGAGTTAACCCATACATACAATAAGGTATTGGATGAAATTCTTTGGATACTATGGAAATCAAATTAAATGCTTAGGTGTTTTAAAGAATTCCATGTTTTATTCCTATGTTTTTATTTCCTAGATTATATTCTTAAATTCCTTACGATTCTTACCTTATGAAATAATTTAATTTATAATGATCTATAATATGCAGGGTATGATCTGCAAATGTTATGATCAATTTCCATAAGCTTTTTCTCATTTTATGATTACTCATTTCCTTTGTTTACCCTTATAGAGTTTTTGATCTCACCCTTTTATTATGATTCCATTCCCTAGGATATGATGAATGGTTTATGGTTTTAGTACTAAATATGGTGGTATTTATGGTATATATTAAAGATATTCCACTAGGATATATTATTTTTTCCATGTTTCAAAATAACCAACACTATTACTGACCTTTGGAGTGTACCTTTTTAATATACTGAAGATTAATCTAAATTTATAGAATATACATGTATGTTCTGAATTGGTATTTATAGTATGTATCAAAGGAATATTTTATTCATCAATTTAAAACTAATATGATAATCCATTAGTGAGATCCCTTGGTATATTTTTAAGGATATGTCTATGGGTGTATCGATGGATAAGTATATGGATGAGTAGACTTATAAAAACATTCCTTGGAATTTTGGGGAAGGATAGAGTGAGTGGACTCAAAGAAATATATCCCTATCTATATACTACAAGTGGATGTGGAATTGGAATAGATTTAACAAGGGGTAAAATCACTGACAGGATGTTCCATGCCTCACTGAGGGTAATCTGGTACATGATAATGGGCCTTCCAGCACACCTAGTATAACAATCTGGGGGGATATGTTTTTTAAATTCACAAACTCTTCAAAATACATCATAAAGGATTTATATCTGTTTTGGTTATTTATGACGTTGTATAAACCATTGGTGTCATAGATTAAATAAGGATTCATGATATCTTATATGTAATTATTTTCATGATTATGTGTCATTCATCTATGATAAGTAATGTTTACACTATATTTCTAGTTTTACTCAATGGTGAGAACTGTAAGGAACATAATTAATGTTGAATGTGATGGAATATTTTCTGATGAGAATTCAAGTTCGATGGTAACTACAGGGAAAGATGTTGTTATAATCT
Organism: Viscum album; assembly: GCA_963277665.1. Classification (NCBI taxonomy): domain Eukaryota; kingdom Viridiplantae; phylum Streptophyta; class Magnoliopsida; order Santalales; family Viscaceae; genus Viscum; species Viscum album. The sequence continues at coordinate 736,312,843 of OY728155.1, forward strand.
TTAATAAGCTTTCATGAACATGATTGTCAAAATTTCTCTTATCCAACTCTTATACTCGACAAGGAAGAGAAAAAAGGAATTCGTTGAGACAGTCAGTAATGAAGACCATGGAAGAAGGATTTTTTTTCATTTCTGCCAAGAATGTGGAAAGAGTCACCTAATTGAATGTATGAGAGGAACCAAAATATGTTTTGGCCGTGGAAAATAATGACACACATCATGTGAGTATAGGGGAAAATAAAGATTTTGGTTAACATAATGGATGAAAATATTATCCTTCCTAAGACATCATCAAATTTCAGGTGTTTTATTTGTGGAGTTAATAGTAATTATTAATCCAAATGTCCTAAGTGGAATGTTCGTGAGGTGAATTAGGAAGGTGGTGTGATTAATGGTTACATTGTTGTTGATGATGAGACTATAGAATAAAAGTGAAAGTAAATATGTATTACGTAATAGAATGTGGTATCCTTTCTAGTGGGTTATGTACAAAGTAATAGAATTTTTTATGTTATTTGATTCAAATGTTATGAATGATGATATATACAAGTATTCTTCTAATTATTTTTTTTCACTCCATATTTACATGTTTATGTTGAATGTTCCTAATGCACTAGTGAGGTGATTTAATGACACGATTATATTTTCACTAAGGGCTGGTTACCATTAATATGTTCTTTATTTTATGAAAATGTTTAATGGATTCTGATATGTAGATATATATTACGAAATTTGGTGGTACTGATTACCATGAACTATGTAAGGAATTGTTGATAGATGGTTTGTGATGTCATTTATGAACTTTATAACATCTTTCGATTGAAGGAATAGATCAATTATATATTGGAGTAAGGAAGAATTCATGTTTTACAAAATTAGTTATTGTAATTCACAAGTTTGGAATGTGACAACCAATAGATACTTAATAATATACATGGGAATCAATGGTATGATGATTTAATGACTGTATTTTTAATTTTTTATATTTTAATCGTTGATAACATTTATAGGGTTACCCATTAATGAAATGATTATGTTAATATTCAGAAGAATTATTTATCCATTGATTTTGTAATGAAAACCATTGTAAAATTTCTATTTTGTGATTAACCATATTTCAATGATTTAATTATTTTATATTTTTTAAATTATATTTTTTCGTTTTAGAAAAGGGCATCATTTATGTCGGGTGAAAACTAATCATGTTCATTAAGGTAGCAGGTCTTAAAACCCATACTGAAGGATGATAAGGGCTTCATTACTCCCACATGCCTACGTGATATCATGTTTAACGTATATATTTTTTTAATGAATAAATATTTATTAAGAAACAATAGTGTTGATTTTTATGATGAACCATATTGATTTTTTTTGTGTAGTCAAAGATAAAAAATTATATGTTTCATTATTTTACAAGACTAAGGATTCGCTAAAACTGTATTTTAGTTTATGGAGCATCAAATATAATTTTGGAACACCCATTTCATGAATTAATGAACGATTTATAAATAAAAAAACCACAAAAAAAGAATATTTTTTTTATAGATTCATTCCATGTATGTATATTTCCTTATATTATTTGTCAATAAAATAATTACTCAAAGATTGGGTAATGATAATTTTATTTACCTAATACCATAAATTTTCTTAAACCAATGACCTTATAAATCACCATAGATATATGGCATTGAGGACCTCACCTTTTGTTTTATCATTCACATGATTGTGATTTATGGGCTCAATTAGTTCCTAAAAATATTTATGCTTTTCCTCCAAGCCCAATTGTCACTCTCAAACTACATTATCTTTTGTATAATAATTGATATATGTTACGTAAGGTAAATATTATTGGAAAAAAATTCCTTTTTAAGGGATGTTTATGTATCATTTTGTACGATGTGGGTCTATATGAATGAAAATTTCAAATATTAATCCTTTTATAACTTATATACATTTTTAGGGAAAATTTAATTTTATGGGTTGAAGAATTTAACACACTGATATTTTATGATATATATTTTTGTAATTAATTTAATCTTTTTGATATTTTACATTTTTCAAAACACTGAAAATTGTGTTTCACTAATTCAAACATTCCTTTTACATGGAAACAAAAAAATATTATATTACATGCAACATAGACCAAGTGTACCTAACATGAAACAACAAGGTAAGCACACATTCCACGAAATATTGCATTCTTCAATGGCTTGCACAACACGCTAGACAAAGTATTACCTAAATATAATAATTTATAAAAAATATTAGTATATTGATATATAACAAAGACATTATGTTTATGGATATGAAATTTATTAACTAAATTATGAAAATATTTCGTTTACAGTAATATAATATGAATTAATAGGATACCAATTAATTAGAACTGAATGTGAATACCATTTGAATATATAGGTGAATATTATTATATCACAAAGATATCTTAACATTGTAAATTAAATTAATTAAAAAAAGTAAAGGGAATTATTGTTATAAATATTTTATATATTCAATAAATTTTTTTATATTTTTCTAATATATTCTATAATAATAAGAGAATATCAACCACAATTTTATGCATAAAATTTATTTTTTATAATGGTGGGTTCACCTCATTTTAATGGATAACACTTTTCAAATTCAATTATTAGATATTTTATTGATTTGATATGTAAAAATAAACATCATCATTTTAATAGTGACATAAAATTTAGTATAGGATAACTTTTTTGTATTTTTTCGTAAGGTTTCCTCTTTTAATGAATTGTTAAAATTACTTGAATTTAAATCAAAACTACATTCTCTTATACATTTTTTATAATGATTAGTTGTATAATTAATTGATTTTATATTATTTTAAGATATAGTTTTTTAATTTATCCAATTTAGATCATTGAAACCAATTTCTCACTAAAATATGTCATAAAAATTTAGCAATCCTTGGGCGTTTTTACGTTAAAAACATGAAATTTCATACCATCAGAGGGATTAATTTTATGAAAAACTGTAAGCTTCCATGGTATATTTCTCTTTGAATAATGCAATAGCTTGCATTGTTCAAAACTTCGAGATTCTAACACACCATGACCAATCAAAGCATTCGTTATGAATTTCTGCTTTTTGAAATTTTTTAAATTTTATATCTCAAAATGGACTTTATTTTTTGATTTGAAATATCGAAATTGTCCTAGGGTAAATTTTTGGTACTTTTCGGATTACTTTTATACTTTTATGAATATTGAAAATTACTAAATTTTTATTAAAAACAACTTTTTAAATCGAAATAATTAATAGTGATAAACTATGAATTTGTGTGGTTTTAAAGTATATTTAGAATATATTTTTACCATTTAATACAATTTTGGTTATTGGACATAATTTCACATTTAAACCGGACATCAACAAGTGTCAATCTTTTGATAGTTATTATTTCTTAAAAACACGCTTTTTGTTTTGACAACGAGAATTAATTTTAAATTAATTTCGTCCACTTCTATGTTTGGAATTTGAAAAAATGTATTCCATATTTAGAATCCGGATTTGTAAATTGTGTAAATAGGACACTTTTATTTTAGACATTTTGAATAATTAATTCAGTAAATATTTTATTTACCATGGTTAAAGGGTAAATCCGGTAAATAAGGGTAAACAAATAATATTATAATAATAACAAATTACCCTAAAACATATCCTAACCCTATTGGTTAATACATGTCTGACCATGTGCATCGTTGGATCTATTTTGGGACCTCATGGATCAACTTGTAAGTGATAATGACACATTATATTAATTAAGTTAAAGTAAATACAAAAATGACATAAGCATATATCTTTTAGCAAAACTATTTTTACATAAGGGTATATATGTTATCATTTAGAAAATAAATATTCATTAGAAAGATAAAAATATTTCCTAAATAATGGTATTTTATTTATAATTTTTATACATTTAATAATGAAATTTATTTATGACACAATAATGATGCAGTATTTTCCGTATTAATGAAAGAATCAAACAATTTATATTATAAATGTTAAAATAAATATAATTTTAACGTTTTGATGACATCCACAAATTTTATTATTTAATATAAATTTTTGGATTGAATAAATGAATTTGGTTCGAATTAATAATGTTTTAATGACTTTAACAAAAATCAATTATTGAATAGTGTCAAAGTTTACATAAATTGGTTTTTAAAACAAATATTATATTATTAATTGATATGTTAGTGCTTAAAATCTAAGGTTTGGACAAAGTAATTATATCATTATAGTTGTATCATTAATGGACCAGTTGGGGTCTCTTGGATGTATATAGTGTGTTTATTAACTATATAATATAAAAATACAAAGTGACATGGTAAATGTCAAACTAATTAACTAAGACATAGAACTAAACGATAAGGTTAATATAATGACCCAATATTGTCTAAAATCTATTGGTTGAAATTATTGAGACCCATACCCACCTTAGACTTTGATTAATCTACTTTGGATCCATTAGAAACTGAATATGAATTTATTATAAATTAATACATTAAGTTTTTCCTAAACAGCCCCTCCTCTCCCTTATAAAAGGACACCACTTCTAACCAATTATTCATACCACAAAATCCTTTTGGTTCGGAAAACTCTTCCCAAATACCCTCTCAACTATCCTCCCTTAATCCTAGAGGCCTTCCTTTAGTCAGAAAGACAACCCAAGGAGCCATTTTTATCAAATCAAAAGGAAGAACCCGAAGAAGAGGTAATGTTTTCACCACCCTCTTTCAAGTTCCTTTTTTCTTCAAATTCTTATTCGTTTGTTATTTCCATTCTAAAATAATAAATCCAGTATCTTCTCTATACTTTTATGTTATTATAAATTTGGTACAACCATATTCAGTATTCTGCCCATCCTTTGAATGACATGTCACTATACATGCGTACATACGGCTTACCGTCTCCACGTCATGGTCTAATTGTTATTCAAAACATTATTATTTTTGATGCGTATGAAAATGATGTGTAATTTATTTAATAATAAATATTAAATTATAATGATTTTTTATATATGATATACCATCCAATTATCTAATATATTAATATCAAAAGAATGATATTGCCACTCGTGTGTACATACGGATTACCGTCTCCACGAACGCGATGAGATTCATTCCCCATCGTATCCATGCAATTTTATTTCTCATTTGATGATTAAAAATAATTTTTAAGGACTTTATATCATTATGGATATTAATAATATACAACCTATCCATAACATACAAGGTTTATGTAACAAAATATATAAAAGAAAACAATTAAGTTAACACCCGAAACGACGATAATACTAACAAACCAATGTTAATGGATCATATATGATGTCATATTAATGTATATCATTCTTGTATAATTTAATAGAAATTATTTCACCATTATACAAGAGTTTAACCTACCCTCAACCAAGTAAGAGTACAAGGTAAGGGTTTATTTTACAATATATTCATTATCCGAGGTTGTTTATACGTAATTATCTACTGGGATCTCTTTATCATACACATCCATGTTTCTTTAAAAAAAAGTTTTTCAAATCATTATTACTATTTTATAGCCTATGGTTTAATGTCATTTTTACCCGTGTTGAATTTTTATAAGATGTTTATATAGGAATATTTCTGTCGATTTCCAAACAAGGTCATTTTTAACCTTTTCGACAGAATTAAGGTAAGAATGTCTTTTTAACTTATACAGCGGGTGCTGCTATTTTCCACTTTATATAATCTTCAAAGATTCCCTTACAAGATTATAAGAATATTTTCAATGTAAATGTTTTCTTTTATAATTGTGATACTCTTAAATGATTTCAAAAAAGATATATTTCTCTCAAATAGTTTTGATTTCATCTATTTCAACATCCTTTGATGGATTTTAAGCTTATTTGAAGTGGATTTATTATTATACAAAACTTCCATATTTTATTGCAGTTTTTGTGATATGTTTGACTGTGGATGTGTTATTTTTATACCATTCATGGTTTATGGAGAATGTATTTCAATTTCGTAGGCTAGTTTTAATATGAATGTTTATGTTATGGTTCAACATATTAATATGAGGAATGAATTGGACTTAATAAGTGATGGGTGGAGCCCACTATAGCTCCTCGATGCATCGGTAGGTATCATGAGACAAACTAGTGTCTTGGAACGAGGCCTAGACAAAATCTTATTTGTAGTCTTGGCACGAGGCCTTGGCTATGTGGTTATTATATTCGGGCATTATGCATTCCATCATTATGAAAGTGGTTATTGTTATTGGATGTGATTATTCGACAAGTAGAATATCCATGTGAATAAGTAAATGGAATTATTTCATTTTATTTCTAACATATTACTCTGAAGTTCAAGTTTAAAATGCTTTTGTTTTAGTTAAACATTTCCTTAAATGTTTATACATATTTATGAAATTTTCCACTATATTGTTATCATTACTGAGAATCTAAGCTCACTCATTTCAATGTTTTATTTTTCCTAGGATATGAAGTAGTAATTTTTGAATGAGCTGCAGAGATAGAATGAGGGGATATGAAGAAAATATTTTGTTGTAGTTTTTTGCTTTATTATGTAGTGTTAGGCTTATGAATGTATCTAGTGTTTCCAATACTACTAAACTAATCGGTCTTTCGAGACATGATCTTTTGTGATCATGGCAATGTTATATAATAATGCACCGACTCTGGGTAACTGGGGTCGGTTCATTACAGTTGGTATCAGAGGATGTTTAGTACAACCCATGGAAGCCTGATTTCGATAAACTCTGATTAGAGCACATAGACCTAAGATAGACTTTGAGGTTTAGTGTAGAATAACTTCCTAGAATTTTGTTATTGTTGAGATTTTGTGAATTTTTCTAGCAATAAATACCTGTCTGGATATGAGTAGGTGGATTCGGCTCTAGCACAGATGTACCAAGGGGTAAAACCCGAAAACACCATTTTGAGCTAGACTCGAATGAGAACTGGGCATGACAATGGGCCTTGCTACACTCTTGGTTACGACACTTCTGGGGGATATGCTTGGAATAATTCCCATTTTATTTAAAAACCATTATGAAGGGTTTAGGAGTATATACTTCCTCAAAGAAGACATTTTTATGATTATGGATTATATCCAAAAAACGGTTCAATTTATGATAAGTGTTTTACAAGTTTGGATTTATGTATTGTGATTCAAAAACTAATCTATTGTATCCCATTGTTTAGAAATGGAACCTAGTAGAAAAAGTGGAAACTGTATCAATAAATGCACTCCATGTATGGATTTACCTCCTTCTCAAGATAATTATAGTGGTGCTGGTGATGCAACTGGTGCTGATCAGCTAATCACCATACTGGGACAACTCACTTAGGTTATGAATAATAACCTTTCCCATATGGAGCACCCCGATCCGTAGAGTGGAGGATCAATTTTAGATCGCTTCATGAGGCAACAACCACCATCATTCAATGGGGGTACAAATCCACTAGTATCTGAGAAATGGATAAGTTCCCTGGAGAAAATATTCCAGGCTTTAGGGTGTAGTGAAAGGGAAAAGGTTATCATGGCAGTTACCACCTCACGGGAGATGCTGATCAATGGTGTTCATTAATTCAAAACACAAAGGACGATGAAAAAAGTATTAAGTATGGAATGGAGGGAGTTAAAAGAGATTTTATTAGAAAAATACTTTCCTCATGACCATCGAGAAGATATGGAAAGGCAATTTATCAGTCTGAGGAAAAAGGAGGATGAGAGTGTTGAAAAGTATGAAGCTAACATTACAAGGTTAGCGAGGCATACGGTAGATTATATACGTAACCAGAGGAGTAATATTGATCATTTATTTGATGGTTTAAAACCATATATCCATCAATCATTAGTCTCATAGTCCTTCTCGTTATACGAAGACATTTTCTCATGTGCTATAATGACAGAAAAGGAATTCTCTAATTCTTATGACAATAAAGTAAAGAAAGAGAAGAAGAGAACTGGTGTACAAGAGACAGATAAAGGGAAAAGGGAAAAAAGGATTTTCCATTATTTGATAATAGTGGGAAGAAACACCCTGGTACTTGCTTAAAAGGAATGAGAGTTTTTTAAAAATTTGGAGATAAAGGTCACCAGGCTCGTGATTGAAAGGGAGAGAAAGATGTTGTCAATGTTGAATGCTACAATTTTAGAGAAATGGCACATTATGAAAATGAATTCACTATGTGACTAGGAAAATAACCTTAGAAAAGGCCAAGGGATCAAGTCTAATATTATGTTGTTACTACATTTGAAGTTGAATAATTAATGTATTTGTGTTTTTGGACTCAAGGATTATATTCTGGTTATAAGAATAATGTGATATATATAAGGATTGTAATGCAATACATGTTGTTTTCATTAAGGTTTTAATATAAATAAGGTAACCATATTTTGATTATGTGATAACAATATAATCTTTACTTTTTCTGGGGAATCTGATATGACAATTAATTTTGGAATTTATATACCTTTTACAAAGAGTCTAGACAGAAGTACATTGGATAACAATAATGTATGGAGTGGATTAAGTTGAACTTCAGATAGTATGGTTTAAGGTTATAAAAATTTTTATGATAAATTTTTGGAATATTATGATACTATTGTTTTAGGAAATGGACAACCTGCAGGTCTAGTGATAACCCATCGCGTTAGAAAAAGCTGCAGGAATCGAACCTAAAATCATAGTGCCACATGCCTTTATTACCTACCACAAGCCTGCAGAAAGTCCCTGGTCATTACAAAAAAAATTTCTTCATTTTAATGGTATATGTTTATGTTCGGATCCTCAGAATATTAGGATAAATATAATATTTTTTAGTTCTATTATCTTTTTGAGTGAAAGATGAGTTTTTGGTGGTAATTAGTTGAAGGATGAAACTCTACTTGTTAAGTATATATATATATATATATATATTTCTATTATTATATGAAGAAACTAATTAATAAACATTAGTTAAGGGATCTTAAAACCAAAAATGTGGTATCCTAATACCTTATGTTTTGTTGAACCAATGATATTTTAAATCATCATAGATTGATGGTTTTGAGGCCCTCAATTCTTCAATTGTTTTTGACTGATGACCTCAATCACTCCCTATAAATATTTACATTTTCCCTCCAATTATGTGTCTCTAATTTTCACCAATGTTATCCAAATGTAGATCATAATTTTGTGGTGACCCTTTCATTTCTATTTTCCTTTTATTAAGACTAAATTTTATTAACCAATTTCTGATGTGGGTTTTCCCACAAAGATATTTTCTATTTTCAACCATTTATTTTCGAAGAACAATTTCAAATTGTGAGGATGCAATTTATTGGAATAGGGGAGAATGTAACACCCCAAGATTCCACGGTACGTTTCCTTTTGAGTAATGCAATAGCTTGCATTATACATAACTTCGAGATTCAAACACAATGCGACCAATCAAAGTAGCCGTTATGAATAGTAATACCAACATTTTGAAATTTTATAAATTTTATCTCTCAAAATTTAATTCATTTTTTTATTTGAAATATCGAAATTAGACTAGGGTAAAATTTTGGTACTTTTCAGATAACTTTTATATTTTGATGAATAGTGAAAATTACTATATTTTAATTAAAAACAACTTTTTAAATTGAAATATTTAATAGTGATAAATTATGAATTTGAGTTGATTTAATGTATAGTTAGAATATATTTTTACCATTTAAAAAAATATTGGTCATTGGACATAATTCCACTTTTAAAATGGACATAAACTAGTGTCAATCTTATGATAGTTATTATTTCTTAAAAACATGTTTTTTTGTTTTGACAGCGAGAATTAATTTTAAATTAATTTCTTCCACTTCATTGTTTTAAATTTGGAAAAATGGATTCCATATTTGGAATCAGGATGTCCAAATTGTGTATATAGGTATCTTTTATTTTTCAACATTTTTGAATAATTACTTCAGTAAATATTTTATTTACCATGGTTAAAGGGTAAATCTGGTAAATAAGGGTAAAAAATAATATTATAATAATAATAAATTACCCTGAAAAGTGTCCTAACCCAATTTTTGGATACATGTCTAACCATGGGAATCTTTGGGTCGATTTTGGGACCCCAAGGATCCACTTGTAAGGGATAATGACACTTTATATTAATTAAGTTAAATGAAAATGCAAAATTGACAAAAGCATGTATCTTTTAGAAAAACATTTTTTTCATAGGGTTATATATGTTATCTATTCGACTATAAATATTAATTAGAAAGATAAAAATATTTCCCACATAATGGAATTTTATTTATAATTTTTAGATGTTGAATAATTAAATTTATTTATGACATAATAATGATGCATTATTTTCCTTATTAATGAAAGAATCAATCAATTGGTATTATAAATGTTTAAGTAAATATAATTTGAATGTTTTGATGACATAAAAGAATTTTATTGGTTAATAGGACATGTTAGTATTGAATAAATAAATTTTATTATAATTAATAATGTTTTTATGACTTTAACAAAAATCAATTATTGAATAGTGTCGAAATTGACATAAATGAGTTTTTGAAAACAAATATTATATTATTAATTGATATTATATTCCTAAAAATCTTATGTTTATCAAAAGGTCTTATATCATGATAGGTTTATCATTAATTGACTACTTGGGGGTCTCTAGGCTGTATATAGTATCTTTATTAACTATATAATAAAAATACAAAGTGACATGGTAAATGTCAAACTAATTAACTAAGAGTTAAAATGAAAAGATAAGGTTAATATGATGACCAAAACCTGTCTAAATTCTATTTGTTGAAATTATTTCGACACATCCCCACCTTAGACTTTGAAAAATCAACTTTATATCCATTAGATACCGAATATGAATTTATTATAAATTAATACTTTAAGTGTTTCCTAAAGAGCCCATCCTCCCCCTTATAAAAGTGAACCACTTATAACCAATTATTCATACCATAAAAGCCTTTTGGTTCGGCCATCCTCTTCCCAAATACCCTATAAACTATCCTCCCTTAATCCTATAGGGCTCCCTTTATTCAGAAATCTAACCCAAGGATCCCTTTTGATCAAATAAAAAGGAAGAACCTGTAGAAGAGATAATGTTTTCACCACCCTATTTCAAGTTCATTTCTTCTTCAACTTCTTCTTCCATTGTTATTTTCTTTATAAAATAATAACTCGAGTATCTTCTATATAGTTTTATGTTATTATAAATATGGTACAACCATATTCAGTATTCTATCCATCCTTTGAATGACATGTCACCAAACGTGCGTACATACGACTTACCGTCTCCACGTCGTGGTGTAATTGTTATTCAAAACTTTATTATTTTTCATGGGTATGATAATGATGTTTAATTGATGTAAATAATAAATATAACATGATAATTATCCTTTATATGTTTTATACCATCCAATTATATATTATTTTAATATCAAAAGAATGATATTGTTGCGTGTGCGTACGTACGAACTACAGTCTCCACGAACGCGATTAGATTCAATCCCCATCGTATCCATGCAATTAAAATTATCATTTGATGATTAAAGATAATTTTTAAGGGATAGATATCATTATGTATATGAATAAGATAAAACCTATCCATAACAAAAATGGTTTATGTAATAAAATATATAAAAGAAAATGAGTAAATTAACACCCGAAACGACGATAATACTAACAAAGAAATGTTAAAAGATCATATAAGATGTCATATTAATGTATAATATTCTTGTATTACTTAATATCAATTATTTCACCATTATAAATGACGTTAACCTACTCTCAACCAAGTAAAAGTACAAGGTAATGGTTTATTTCACAATATCTTCATTATTCGAGGTTGTTTATAGGTAATTATCTACTGGGATCTCTTTATCATCCACATCCATGTTTCTTAAAGAAAAATTATTTCAAATCATTCTTATTATTTTATAGTCTATGGTTTAAAGTCATTTTTACCCTTTTTGACTTTTTATAATAATTTTATAAAGTAATATTTCTGTCATTTTCCAGAGAAGGTCCTTTTTATCCTTTTCGACAGAATTAAGGTAAGAATGTATTTTTATCTTATATGGTGGGTGTGGCTATTTTCCGTTGTTATAATATCTTAAAAACATCCCTTACAATATTATAAGAATACTTTCAATGTAAATTTTTTCTTTTATTATTATGTGACTTTTAAATTATTTCAAAAAAGAGATATTTCTCCCAAATAGTTTTCATTTCATCTAATTCAACATCCCTTGATGGATTTTAAGCTTATTTGAAGTTGATTTATTATGATACAAAACATCCATATTTTATTGATGGTTTTGTGATATGTTTGACTGTGGATGTGTTATTTTTATACCATTCATAGTTTATGGAAAAGTAATGACATTTCATATTCTAGTTTTAAAACGAATGTTTCTGTTCTGTTTAAACCTATTCATATGAGGAATGCATTGGACTTAATAAGTGATGGGTGGAGCCCGCTATAGCTTCTTGATGCATCGGTAGGTCTCATAAGAAAAACTAGTGTCTTTGAACGAGGCCTTGACAAAATATTATTTGTAGTCTTGGCACGAGGCCTTGGATACGTGGTTATGATAGAATGGAATTATTTATTCCATCATTATGAATGTGGTTATTATTATTGCATGTGATTATTAGACTAGTAGAATATCCATATGAATAAGTAAATGGAATTATTTCATTTTATTTCTTCCATATTATGCTGAAGTTCAAGTTTAAAAGGCTTTTGTTTTAGTTATACATTTCCTTAAATATTTATGCTTATTTAATAAAGTTTCTGCTATATTGTTATCCTTATTGAGCATCTAAGCTCACCCCATTAAATGTTTTATTTTTCCCAGGATGTGAAGAAGTAATTTATGAATGACCTGTAGGGATAGTATCAGGGGATATGAAGACAATATTTCATTATATTTTTTCACTTTATTATGTAATGTAAGACTTATGAATGTATCTATTGTTCTCAAAGCTACTATATTAATCGGTCTTTCGATACTTGATCTTTTGTGATCATGCCAATGTTATCTAATTATGCACAGACTCTGGGTAACTGGGGTCAGGGCGGTCTATTTTAAATTAATTTCTAACACTTTTGTGATTAGAATTTAGAAAAATGGATTCCATATTTGGAATTATAATAATTTATAATTCCTTATAAGGTCAAATTATTTTTTCCAATTGTATTAGTGAATGTGATCAATGTTTATTACATCATTTAATATGAAAAGACTATTAATAAATTACTAAACCGTAAATATGAGAACAAAAATGACCTAAACCCTTTTCCAAAACAAATTTTCTGAACATTAGTTGAAAATTAAACTTTCATTATTTATTTTTTAAAAACTTATTTAGCTAAATACATGGTAACATTGAACTTGTTTTCAAAAATGCCAAGTGTGTCATTTCCCTTTATTACAAAAGTCCACCACCTCAACCCACATCCTAACACCTCTCAAGCCCCTTGGATCACCCCAACTATGCTAAAATAATCTCATAACTTATCTCCCTTACTCTTACAGTCCTTCAATTGGGCATAAGTAAACTCAAGGATTCCTTTTCACACAAACGAAACAGAGTAACCCGATTAAGAAGTAACATATTCTCTCAAACTCAGTTACATTATTTTCCTTCTCCACTAACTCCACTCTATTTTTTACAATATTCTATGAAAAAACAAGTATCATAAATATACTTGGATAATTTTATTCTACGTTTTTTATGTAAACATAAACACACCTCCATCTAATAGATATCCAACAAACTATTTCAGTGTATAGTGAACTACAACCTCACAAAATGATGATTGTTCTTTTTTCAATAAACACCAATTATGGTGGCATTTAATTGACATACTGTTTATATATGTTATATATAATATTTATTATTTATTTCTTATATGTAATTTTTTTATAAATCATACATTATTAATCTCTATTTTTTGTTAATACAATAATCTCTTTTGAGGAAATGTGGATTATCGACCCCTAAATGTGATATGATTTCTTCACACACCACATGGAATGTATTACGAATGGGTTTAGAAAAAATATAAGATATAAAAATTATAATTGATTAATTATATATATAAATATATATATATATATATATTAATTTCATTTAATTGCGTTCCTTCAAAATGATAATAATAATGGAAACAACATTCATGCCCACGTAGGGTTTACCGTCTCCATGAACGGTATCTTCTATTTCATACTTTTTATGCTATATTTTATTATAATACAAATATAATGGATATACATGATATTTGTATCATCATATATATTATTTAATAATTAAAAATGTATAAGGACCAATCATATAACAAATTATGTCAAATACGAAGAACAATGTGAATATTACCCGAAGTGAAACCTTAACATAGGATCATTAACAATAGGGGAATATAAGGTCATATTAAGACATATATATATGATATTGTGGTTTATAAAATTCTTCTATAAAATATTTATAATAGACATATATTTATTATATAGGATTATTTTTTGAGTACAAATATACTCAAGACACAAGGTAAGGGGATTTCATCTCAGATTTTATTATCGTGAGATAAATACTTTGTTCAACACAATTTCCTATTGTGTTGTGTATTTTACTCACTTGATTTTATTCTATGATTATAATAATTAAATTTATGGGTATTCACATATCCATATTATGATCTTTAATTCGTGGGTTTTTTTATTCAAAAGTTACCAAATGTGTAATAATGTATTGTCTAAATTTACATTCTTTGAATCATAGGTTTTGATATACAACTAAACTCATTTTTTAGGTGTATAATATTCATTTTACATGTTATATAAAGTGTATCCTTATTTTTAATGATATTTTAAACTTCACATGATTTTAATTTCTTACATGGATATAATTATCCAAGGTTACCTTATTATAAGAGTTTATTGAGACTATCTCATTGTTTTTCGAGATTGTTTTTGTTTATGCATCCAATGATGAATTATTTTGTTCCATCTCTACAAAATTTCATGAATTTTATTATACTATATTTCTTCATTCTATATTTATGTAGTGGTTTTATTTTCTACTCGTTGGTAAATTATATAGTTAAAAATAGTATTTAAGAGATCCCAACATTACTCCATTCTCAGTTGAAAATATGTGTTCCTTAAGAACCATGTTTTTATAAAAGGGATTCCAATATTATTATACTAATCTTTTATGATCATTAAATGAAATTTTTACCATTTTCATAAAATTTTTTCAAAGGAATTTTCTTTTTTCATTCATAATGAGGCCTTTTTATATCATTTTTACCACATAAAATGAATATTCTTTCTACCTCGTATGACATGTGCATATTTATAAATCATCAGTCCTTTAAAGTGTTGTTTTCATTTTTAATGTTTGTTTTTTAAGAAAATGTTTTTAAAATATATTTCTAATGATAATTTTTTTAAAATTATTTCAATATTATTTTATATGTTTTCTAGAAAAGGGGTTTTAGAAACATTTTCAAGCATCTTTTATAAGTATTCATGAAAAATGTATTCTAAAATTATTTGGAAACTTATTTTATATATTTTAAAGAGAAAAGGTTTCAATTTTTTTTCATGATTCTCTTATCCATTTTCATGAAAAAATGGTTTCCAAATGATATTCATGTTTATTTTATAAGTCTTCAATAAAAATGTTTTCCATAATATTTTAGGCTTCTTTTATTAGTTTTCAAGAAAAATAGGTTTTACAAAATTTTAAATCTTCATTTATAAGTTTTCATGAAAAATGGTTTCCCTAAATTTTTAAACTATCAATTATAAGTTTTCATGAAAATTTATTTTCAATACATTTTCAAGATTTTTATATATGTTATCAAATAGTTCTCAATGAATTTTTTTAAAAGGGTTTGAACCATATTTTTTAGCCATTCAAGGAAAAAGTTTTTCAAATGATTTTAGGTATTTGTACATGGTATAAATGGTATCTTATATGAAAATAAGTTTCAATTGGTTTTATGTATTAAAAAAATTTCATAGAAGAAATGCTATCTTCCTCTTAGAATTTTTTCCGAATGATATTGAAATTTTAATTTCAATCTATGCTGAAATCCACTAATGTTTCTCATTCCCTTATAAGAAATTATCTATGGGATACATTCATATCCTTTATATGAATAGGTTATTATTAATATCATTTTATTTATGAAATATATTTCTCTTTCAAAGATTTTATGTTAACGAAATCAATTTCTATTTCACAAGATTTGCTTTTGGTAAAATGATTATAAAACCCATATATTTTCTATTTGTTATAATATTTTTACATGTTATTAAAACACAATTCATTTCATGGTTTTGATTTAATTGTTTATGCTTTTGTGGAACATTTATATATTATTTCATTATTATATGAGTGGGACATGTATATCCCTCCAATGTATTGGAAAAGGATTTATATCTGATGAGATATACAAATAAGGTCTTGTGTAGTTCCCCCTATTTCTAGTATATAACCCTAAATCGATACTTTTTATGATTATAATTTTTATGGATGATTGATGGAAGAGTATGTTGAACATTTGTAGCGGTTTTAGGGCCAAATTTAAGTCACACGGATGGTGCACGGTTTTCCTAACCATGGGGAAAAACTGTGGGAATTGGTCTATGTGATGTAGTTGCTCCAGCACAGTTGGAGCACTATTTTGGAGACCATGTGAGTAAGTAATGGGATGGACTACCTAGGTAGTGGATAACACATGGTCATCAAAAAAAAATTCTAACCATGTTAACTATCATTGGGGATGGTTTAAGTGTGATCCCAAAAATTATATCTCACACATTTTCACCTCTAATTGGATTGTTTTTTCTTCTATACGGTCATAACATGGGATTAATCTTTCTTGAAGATAGAAGAACATCTCACAAATGTTTTGGATCCTATATAAAGTCTTTCCATGGTGAATAGAAGTCGTATTGATGGGGATAATAGAGATATGGAGGGTTCTTGGAGAATCAACTCAGTTTTTGTGTGCGTTCTTTGTTCGTGGAGGTTTTCATAAAAACCATAGAGTTAGGAGGATTCTTTATCAACTCCACCTAATGGAACTGATTGGAATGATTTCAAATTGAATGTGTTATGTTAAATTTATTTTGAACTGGTTGATTGAAATCTTGTGGTAATCCTTTTTTAGTGGCGGTTTATGAAATATGGAAAATTGGGAAATTGTTTAGAGTGATTTTGTTCTTAACATTAAAATATGGATTTTAAAATGGGGATTTTCTAGAATTATGACACATGGATTTGATTTTATGTCTTCCATAAAGGGGAATGGTTTTATTGAATTGAAATGGTTTTATGAAATTCGTTTTCTCTTTGGATTTCAAAAAAATTATAGTTTTATTGAAATGTTTTTAAGTGGTTATGTAATGCCCCAAGCTTCCATGGTAAACTTCACTTTGAAATATGAAATATCCTTCATTTTATGCAACTTTTAGTTCTATAACACCATGACCAATCATACTAGATGATATAAATAGTAATATCCAACTTTTCAAATATTATAAATTTTACTTTTGAGGATGGTCTTAATTTTTTGATTAAGAATATCCAAATTAGATTATGGTCAATTTTTGGTATTTTTCGGAAAACATTCAATTTTTTATGAATAATGAGAAACATTACGTTATTATTTAAAACAAAATTTTATTTAAATTATTATTTTTATTATTTAAAATTATTTTAAAGTCAAAATAGTTACATAATACCAATATTTGTTCAATTTAATTCATTGGATTGATTTTAAAATAAGATTAAGTGTATAAAATTGTATAGAATTTTTTATCATCTTTTACCCACCTTCTAGGAACATTTTAAAATTTTGATAAAATTTAATTTTACCACAACTTTGAATTGAATATGAAAAATATAGGAGACACAGTTTACATAAGTATGTAAAATGTGGTTCAATATAATGAAAATAATTTTTGGTTATTAGTATCTATTGGAATTTATTTGCCACTTTAAAAATTAAATACACCAATTACAGGTTAAAATAAAATTATAATTACCGTAACACATGTCTTAATTCTATTTGATAAGTGTATTTTGAAAAAAATAATCCTTATAAATAAAATATGATCCTTTTGGTGCACTTGGATTAGATTAGGAAATTTATAATTATTTTCTATAGAGAATAGATAAAAGTGTTAAATTCAAAGGTTAATAAATAATAAAAATTTAATATTGTGTTATAAATAAGATAAATTAGACTATAAATATTCATTTAAAATATAATAGGATTTCCTAAATCATGGTATTTTATTAATAATCTTTATACATTATATAATTAATTTTATTTATGACACAATGATGATTCAGTAATTAACTTCTTAATGAATGATTAAAATAATAGATATTATAAATATCCAAATAAATGCAAATTGAGACTTTTTATGAATTAAAAAAAAATTATATGTTAATATGACATGTTATGGTTGATTTAATGTATTGTTTTATAAGTAATATTTTTTTGATTAATTTCACAAAGGCCAAATATTAAATAGTATCAAAATTGACATAAATGAGTTTTTAAAACAAATTCTCTACTATTAAACAATATAATATTCTTAAAAATATAATGTTCAGCCAAATTACATATGTAATGAAAAATATGTCATTAATGAAAAACTTGAGATTATTTTGTCATTTTATAGTATATTATTTAACTATATAATATAAGAATTCAAGAATACATTATAAAAGTTAAACTATTTTACTAAGAGTTAAATATAAATTATAAGGTTAATATGGATAAATAAAATCCTCTAAAACCTATTGGTAGAGAGTTTCTATACCCATCCCCACCATATCTCCGAAATAAATCTCTTTGGAGCCATTAGAAACCGAATATGATTGTATAATAAATTAATATTTCAAGCTTTTCCTAAAGTGACCCTTGCCTCTCTTATAAATGGGTACTTCCTCTTCTTTTAATATCACACCTCCAATTCCATTTGGATCATCCAAACCCTACTCAAATATCCTCCCAAATACCCTCACTTCATCCTAGAGTCCTTACTTTGATCATAATCCAACCTAAGGAGCCCTTTTGATCAAATCAAAAGGAAGTACCTAAAGAAGATGTAATAATTTCATCACCTCTTTCAATATTATTTTCTTATTCCACATACACATTATTTAATGTTTATAAAAAAACAATAAATCCTATACGTTATACATATTATGATGTTATGATAAATATTATACAACCATATTCATTATTCTATCTATCCAATGAATGAAAAAGTCACCGCATGTGATTACGTAAGACATACCGTCTTCACCTTATGGTGTAGTTTGATATTCTACACATAATTATTTGGATCTGTATAATAATGATTATAATTTTTGTAAATAATAAATATAAAATATTAATTATTATGTATATATGATATACCATCCTATTACACATGATATATTCATCAACATAATGATATTGTTTCTCATGCATTCATATAGATTACCGTCTCCACGAACGCGATTATATCCAATCACAATCGTAACTGTTAAAGAATAATGTTCATTTTATTATTAAAAATAATGTTTAAGAACTTAATATCATTCTGGATAAAAATCAAATGCATCTAATCCATAAAAAACATTACTTATGAAACAAATCTTATAAAGTATAATGAATTAGTTAACACCTGAAACAATAATACTACTGCAATATCATTAACAAAACAATATTAGAAGATCATATATGATATAATATTTATGTATGTTGTTCTTATATAATTTAATATCAATTATTTAACTATTACAAAAGAGGATAAAATACCCTTGACTAATGAAATGTTCAATGTAATGGTTAATTATACAATATCTTCCTTATTAGAGGTTGTTTATATGTGAGTATATACTTAGACCTCTTCATTATCCATGTCTGTGTTTCTTAAAAATGTAATTCAAAACAAGTTTATTATTTCCTATACTATGGTTTAATTTCATTTATTCCCTTTTTGATATTTTATAAAATTTTATAAAGGAATATTTCCATCATTTTCCAAAAAAGATCATTCACGACCTTTTTGACCAAATTAAGGAAAGAATGTTTTTAACATATAAAGAGAGTGTGGTTATTTTACACTGTTATAACACCTTAGAATAATCCCTTAAAAATATAAGAATATTTTAAAAATAATTGTTATATTTTATAATTATGTGACTTTTAAATGATTTCAACATAGAAAGAGATATTTCTCTCAAATAGTTTTGATTTCATCTATGTCAACATCCATTGATGGATTTTACACTTATTTTAAGTTGATTTGTTATGAAACAATATTCCATATTGTATTGAAGGTTTTTTGATATGTTTGACTATGGATGTTATATTTTTATACCCTTCATTGTTTATTGTTAAAGTATTAACATTTCATATACTAGTTTTAAAAATACTGTTTATGTTATGTTTCAACATTTCTATATGAGGACTGCATTGAACTTAGTATGTGATGGGTGGAGCCCGCTATAGCTCCTCGATACATCAGTAGGTCTCCTGAGACAAACTAGTGTCTTGGGACAAGTCCTTGAAAAAATCTTATTTTTAGTCTTGGCACGAGGCCTTGACTATGTGGTTATGATGTCCAACATTATGCATTCTATCATTATGAAATTGGCTATTGATATTGCATGTGATTATTCGATGAGTCGAATATCAATGTGAATAAGTAAATGGAATTAATTGATTAATATTTTCCATAATAAGGTGATTTTTATGTTTAAATGTTTTGTTTTTTAGTCTTATACATTGCCTAAATTGTTTATTCTTATTTATGATAGTTTTATCTATATTGTTGTCCTTACTGAGCATCTGAGATCCCCCCTTTATATGTTTTGTTTTTTCCAGGATTTAGAGAAGTATATTATGATTAACCTAAAGGGATAAGTCAAAGGACATGAGTGTGTTAAAAGGGGACACAATATTGTTTTTTAGGACATTATGTAATGTAAAACTTATATATGTAACTAGTACTTCCAATGCTTATAAAATAATCGGTCTTTCGAGAATTGATCTCTTTTAATCATGCCAATGTTATATAATAATGCACCGACTCTGGGTAACAAGGTTCAGGGCATTAAGGTACATATCATAAGTAGTATAGTATAATCCTTGGAAACTAGATTTAGAAATATTTTGATAAGAAAACATTACCCAGTGATAGGGTTTGAGGTTTAGTATATAAGAACTTCCTAGAAGTTTGGTAATGTTCATATTTTGGTAATTTTCAAAGAAATACATCCATGTCTTGAAATGAGCATGGTGAGGTAGCTCTGGCTCAGATGCACCTAGGATTGAAATCTCTGACAAGGAGTTTCGGGCTTGAACAGGGGTATCCTGTTACACGACAATAGGCCTTGCTTCACTATTGGTTACGAAACTCCCGAGGGATATGCTTAGTATAATTAAAATTTTCATTAGAAACCTTTGTTTGGGATATATGAGTAATTAAATCCATAATTAAAACATTATTTTATGATTATGGATTATATGGAGAAACTATTTAATTTATGATAGGTATTTTACTAGTTTTAATTATGTATTGAAATTCATAAAATAATATATTGCATGACATTGTTTAGAAATGGAGCCTAGTGGGGGGAATAGAAACTTCATCAATGCACATAATCCATGCAGGTATTTCCCTCCAACTCAAGATAATTATAGTGGAGCTGGTGATGCAACAGATTCCAAACATCTTATAACCATTCCCGGACAACTCACTCCCGTTATGAATAACAACTTTAAGCATATGGAGCACCCTAATTCACAAAATGGAGGATCAATGTTAGACTAGTTCATGAGGAAACAACCACAAAAATTCAATGGGACTAAAAATCCATTTGTAGATGAGCAATGGATAATTTCCATAGAGAAAATATTTCATACTTTTGGGAGTAGCAGAAAGGCAAAAGTTGTTATGTCATTTCGTCACCGCATGGGAGATGTAGATAAATTGTGGTCATTAATTCAAAATACAAAGGAGGATGAAGAAGTATAAAATATGGAATGGGGGTATTTTAAATATCTGTTCATAGAAAAAATATTTCATCGTTACCATTGAGGAGATATGGGAAGTCAATTTCTGAGTCTGAGGAAAAAAAAGGATGAGAATATCGCAAAGTATGAGGCTAAATTTACATGGTTAGAAATTCATGCATTAGATCATATACATAACCCATGGAGTAAGATTTATCGATTATTTGATGGATTGAAACCATTTCTCCTTAGACAATTAGTCTCAAAATCCTTCCCATCGTATGAAGATATCTTCCCATGTGTTATCAAGACAGAAAAGGATGTCTCAATGTCTTATAACTTTAATGCAATGAAATAGAAGAAGAGATCTATTGAACACTAAGGAAATGAAAATAATGGTAAGAAGTGAAACGTTATAATTCCATCCTATAGTAAATATGGGAAGAAACACCATGGTACTTGCCTGATGGAAATGGGAGTCTGTTACAAGTGTGGTGAAAAGGGCCAATATGCTCATGATTTCAAAGGAATGAGAGACGTTATCAATGTTGAATGTTACAATTTTAGAGTAATGGGTCATTGTGAAAATTAATATCCTATGCACCAAGGAAACATACCTAAAAAAGTCCGAGAGAGAAAGTCCAAGCTTCTGAGATCACTACTATTACGTTTGAATCTCTGAATGACATGGTGGAAGGTAATTTAATGGTTTCCTAAAATTTATCCATTGCTTTATTTGATTCTGGATCCTCTCATTGTTTCATATCTTCAAAGTTTCCTAAGAAAATTTGATATTTCCAATTTTATTTAATAAGGGAGTTTCCAGTCAAACCATTTAATAGAAGTATCATTGTAACAATGTTTTCTTAATCAGTTATAATTTGGTAATATAAAATAGATTTATCCAATGATATCATCATCATACCGATGATTTAATTTGATATAATCCTCGGTTTGTATTTTCTTTCGATCCATGATGCCAAGATGTTTTGTAAAAATAAGTAGGTTAAATTTTTTGATGATGATAAGGAGTACCTTATCTTTAGATTCGAGATGTCATCATCTGATTCATATCTAGATCCACCCCATGTTGATCTACTAAACTAAATTATTGTAAATAATGAGAATGAAATAACCTTGGGTGAGGAATTAAATGTTCAAATATATGATGTACCTATTGTACATGAATATATTGATGTGTTTCCAGAGGATTTACCTAGACATCCTCTAGAATGAGAAATTGAGTTTTGAATTTATTTAATTCCTAGTTGAAGGCCCATATCAAAGAATCCTTATATAATGGACATTGTATAATAAGTGGAACTAAATAAACAACTAGATGAATTGAGTAATAAAGTTGTTATTCTCCCTAGTGTTTCTCTATCGGGAGCCCATGGTCTTTTTTTATTAGAAAAAAGATGGATCACTGAGGTTGTGCATTGACTATATGGAGATCAATTCTATAACAATAAAGAACAAGTATCCCCTACCACACATTGATGATTTATTTGATAAACATCATGGAGATCAATATTTTTCAAGGATTGACCCAGGATATGGGAATCATCAGTTGTGCATAAAGAAGGAATACATTCTGAAGACATCATTTCGTACCAGGTATGGGCATTACGAGTTTACATTAATGAATTTTTTACTAACTAATGCACCCTATGTATTCAAGGATATAATGAACAGTGTTTCTAAGAAATATCTTGAAAAATATTTAGTGGTATTTATTGATGATATCTTTGTATACACCAAAATCTATGAAGATCAGGAAAATCACTTGCGCAATATTCTAAAGACTCTTTGAAGAAATTAATCATATTGTATGTTTAGAAAGTGTCAATTATTGCTTCAAGAGATTTCTTTTCTTGGTCGTATTTTCTCTATGGAAGGAATCTATATTGATCATTCAAAGAAAAAGGAAATACAAGAATGGATAGAACCGACATGTATAACTGAGGTATGTATTTTTATTGGTTTTGTAGGTTATTATCGGCCCTTCGTCTAGAATTTTGCCCGATTGGCTCACCCATTAACCAAGATCACATGTAAAGTGGTTAAATTTGATTGGACTAAAGAGTGTGAATAATTTTTTAAATAATTGGAGAAAATATTAGTAAATGCTCATATATTGGCTCTACCACCAGGGAATGATGGGTTTGTTAATTATAGTGATGCTTCGAGGAAAGGACTGGGTTGTGTTCATATGTAGAATGATAGGGTTATTTTATAATCATCACAATAGCAAAAAATTATGAATAGAACTATACAACTCATGAAGTTTAATTAGTATCTTTTATCATTTCTCTGAAGATCTGTAGACACTATATCTCTGCAGAAAATGTGAGAATTATAATGATCCCAAGACTTTAAAGTATATTTTCTCACAAAAAATAACACAAAATGAAGAAAAGTGGATGGCTTGAACTACTAAAGGATTATGACTGAACTACACACTACCACCAGGGAAAGACAAATTAGGTGGATAATGATTTGAGTAGAAAGGATCATGGAGTTTTGAACAAGATGATAGATGAAAGGGATCCTATGTTCATGGATCTAGTAAATATGGATATGGGAATAATCAAGGAAGGCGAAACAACAATTATTTTTCAAAGTTTTGTCAAACCATCATTACTAGAAATGATAAAACGTTCTCAGACTAATGCTTATGAGTTTCAATAGAAAATAAAAGCTCTGAATGATGGGAGATTGATTAAATTCATTTATAAATATGGAATTTTAAAATTCTGGAGGATGCTTTGTGTTCCCAATATACTTGGTCTAGAAAAATAATTGTTGGATTATGTTCATTTCTCTTATTTCCCTATACAATCTGGCACCACAAAAATGTATAGATTTTTGAAGGAACATTTTATGTGGGGAAACATGAAGAGGTAGATTTCTGATTATGTGTCAAGATGAATGGGTTTTCAATAGGTTATGGCTAGATGAAAACATTCTGGAGGATTCATGCAACCTCTTCCCATACCTAAGTGGAAATGAGATGACATTATAGTTGTCTTTTTCATGGGGCTACCAAATACTCCTAGAAGGAATGATGAAATATGGGTCATTTTTTATCATCATACCAAGTCAGAACATTTTATTTATATAAGAAAAGATTTACCACTTTAACATTTATCATGACTATATATTAATGAAGTTGTAAGACTTTATGGAGTACCTCTATTGATTGTTTCTGATCGTGATCCCCTTTTTAAATAAATATTATATAAATGTCTTCAACAATCCCTAGATATTGAACTTCATTTGAGCACTGCATACCATTCTCAGACTTATTAACAATTAGAACAGATTATTCAAAACATAGAGGAAATGTTGAGATCTTTCCTACATGAATTTCAAGGTGTGTGTGATCAATATTTACCTATGGTAGAATTTTACTATAACAATGTCTTATATTCAAGTATTTTTACGGCACGATATGATGAATTATATGGAAAGAGATGTCGTACACCTATTTTTTGGGATGATGTTGGTGAGAGAAAACTCGTGGGCCGAAAACATACTGAGGAAATAATGGAAAAGGTGAAGATTATACAAACCCACATAAAAGTTTCTCAATGTACGCAAAAGATCTATGCCGATTACCAAATGATGGATTTAGAATTTCAAGTATGAGATCATGTTTTCTGTAAGGTATTTATATGGAAGTTTGTTGTTCTGTTAGGTAAGAAGGGTAAATTAATTCCTAGGTACATCAGACCTTTTTAAATTCTAGAATGAATTGGAGTTGTATCTTATCATTTGGAAATGCTTCCATGTCCCTCCAAAGTTTATGATGTATTCCACATATCATTGTTGATAAAAAAACATGCCCGGCCTAATGCATGTACTCACCTATGATAAAATAGAACTGGAACCTAATATTCCTTATAGTGAAGATCCTTTCAATATTCTTGATACTAGAGAACATGTTTTGGGAAACTTGATGACTCATCTGGTAAAAGATCTATGGATAAACCATAAGATGGAAGAGGCAACGTGGGAACCTGAGGAACAAATGATGAAGAACCACCAGATTTTGTTTATGCAGTAATATTCTAGAAATTTTTAGAATGAATTTATTTGAAATAGGGATGAATGTAACTCACCATGATTCTACGATACACTTCTCTTTGAATAATGAAATTGCTTGTGTTGTACACAACATCGAGTTCTAGCACACTACGACCAATCAAAATTAATGTTATGAATATTATTACACACTTTTTTAAATTTGTAAAATTTTATTTTTTAAATTGGACTTCATTTTTTGATTCAGAATATCAAAATTAGTTTAGGGTGATTTTTTTTGTTTTTATGATAACTTTCAATTTTTGATGAATATTAAAAAACACTGCGTTATTATTTAAAACTGAATTTTATATAAATAATAATAATTATTATTTTAATTTATTTTAATGTTAAAATAGATACATAATACCTATATTTGTTCAATTTATTTCATTGGTGTTGTTTTATATTAAGATTATATGTATAAAAGTTTTATTTAATTTCATAACGTATTTTACCCACCTCATAGGAACATTTGCAAATTTTCATAAAATGTAATATTTCTACTTCTGGGAATTGAATTTCCAAAAGCCGAGAGGCAAGATTTATATCAGTAAGTAAAATTTGTTTTAATATGATGAAAATAATTTTTGGTGAATAGTATATTTTGAATTTTATTTTCCACGATTAAAAGTAAATAGGGTAATTAAATGTTAAAATGAAATTATAATTACCCTAAAAATGTCCGAATTCTATTGGATAAGTGTATTTAGACAAAAATAACACTTATGAATAAAATATTATCTTTTTGGTCCTCTGGTATTAGATTAATACATTTATTATTATTTTATTTATAGAAGAGAAGTGATAAATTCAATGTTTTATTACTAAACCATTTTTAATATAGAGATATAGATAAGATAAATTCAACTATAAATATTCATTATAAATCTAAAAATATTTCCTAGATCATGAATTTTATTAATGATTTTTAAACATTAAATAGTTAAATTTATTTATGACATAATGATGATACAATAATTACCTTATTAATGAATGACTAAAATAATTGATATTATAAACAAAAAAATAAATTTAAATTGAGACATTTGATGAATTAAAATAATTTTTTATGTTAATATGACGTGTTAGGGTTGATTTAGTGTATTTTGTTTTGAATTAATCAGGTTTTTCTGAGTTTCACAACGAACAAATACTAAATTGAGTCAAAATAAACATAAATGAGTTTTTAAAACAAATAATATATTATTAAATGATATAATATTCCTAAAAATATAATGATTTTCCAAAAAACATAAATTATTATATATATGTAATTAATGAACCACTTGAGGTTCTCTTGGAATTTTATTGTACGTTCATTAACCAGGTAATATAATAATACAAGATATTGTTAAAGTTAAACAATTTTTATAAGAGTTAAATCTAAATCATAAGGTTAATATAGTAAACTAAACTTTTCTAAAACCTATTGGTTGAGATTTTTTCAACCCGTCGCCACCTTTTCCTAGAATAAAATCCATTTGGATCCATTAGAAACAAAATTTTATTGTATATTAAGTTTATATTTAAATATTTTCCTAAAGTGTCCTCATATCTCTTATAAAAGAGTACTTCCCCTACTCTTAATATCACACCTCCAAATCAATTTGGCATAGACCACCCCTGATCCAATATCCTTCAAACTACCCTCACACAAACCTAGAGGTATTCCTTTGATTAGAACCTATCCTAAGGATCTCTTTTGAACAAGTCAAAAGGAAGCACCCGAAAGAAGATATAATAATTTCATAACCTCTTTCAATGTTCTATTCTTCTTCCAATTCCCCATTATTTGTTGTTTCTATATAAAAATAATAAATCTCTTATCATATACATATTGTGATGTTATGATAAATATTCTACAACCAAATTCATTATTCTATCCATCCTATGAATGACAAAGTCACCATATGTGTGTACGTATGGAATGCTGTCTCCATGTCGTGGTGTAGTTTTTTATTGAACACATCATTATTTGAATAGATATAATATTTATAATAATTGATGAAAATAATAAATTTATCATGTTAATTATTCATTATATATGATTTAACATCAAATTATATACGATTACACATTCAATAAAATGATATTGTCACTCGTGTGTACGTACAGATTACCGTCTCCACAAATGCGATGAGATTCATTCCCAGTCGTAACCATTCAAGAATAATTTTCATTTTATTATTAAAAATAATATTCAAGAACTTAATATCATTATCTATATGAATCAAATATATCATATTCATATCAAATATAACCTACATAACAAAACATATAAAGTAAAATGAATCAGTTAACACCAAAAACCCTGATACTACAAAAATATCATTAACAAAGTAACATTAGAAGTTCATATATGATATAATATTTATGTATGGGGTTCTTGTATAATTTAATAAAAAAGATTTTACTGTTATACCAGAGGTTAAAGTATGCTCGACTATGTAAAAGTTCAAGGAATTGGTTAATTCTATAATATCTTTATTATCTGATATTGTTTATACGTGAGTATCTACTAGGACCTCATTATCATCCACATCCATGTTTCTTAAAAATGTATTTCAAAACATTTTTACTATTACCTAGACTATGAGATAAATCCATTTATACCGTTGTTTGAATTTTTATAAATGAATCTTTCATTAATTTTCCAAACAATGTCATTTACGACGTTTTCGACAAAATTAAGGAAATAATGTTTTATAACTTATACAACGAGTGTGGCTATTTTTCTCCATTATAACACCATTAAAGTTTCCATTACTATATTATAAGAATATTTTCAATGTAAATGTTTTCTTTTTTAATTATGTGACTTTTAAATGATTTCAAAATAGAAAGAGATATTTCTCTCAAATTTTTTCTCTTTTATCAATTTCAACATCCTTTGATTTATTTTACACATGTTTGAAGTTGATATATTATGATAAAATCTTAGATATTTTATTCAATGTTTTATTATATGTTTGACTTTGAATGTTCTATTTTTATACCATTCATGGTTTATGGTTAAAGAATTAACCTTTCGTATTCTAGATTTAATATTAATGTTTATGTTATGTTTCATCCATTTCATACGAGGAATGCATTGGATATAGTAAGTGACAGGTGGATCCTACTATAGCTCGTCGATTCATTGGTTGGTATCAGGAGAAAAACTAGTGTCTTGGCCCGAGGCCTTGAAAAAAAATTATTTGTAGACTTCGAACGAGGCCCTGACTATCTGGTTATGATGTCCGGCATTTTTCATTCCATCATTAAGAAATTTACTATTGATATTACATGTGATTATTCAACTAATAGAATATCCATGTTAATAAATAAATTGCATTGTTTGATTTAACTTTTCCATATTATACTCAGGTTTATGTTTAAAAGGATTTTGTTTTAGTGTTACACATTTCCTTAAATGATTATGCTTATTTTTTTATAGTTTCCACTATATTGTTATCCTTACTGAGAATCTAAGCTCACCACATTCTATTTTTTATTTTTCCTAGGATGCAAAAAAATTATATTATTATTATCCTACAGTGATTGGTCAAAGGATATGAGTGTGTTCAAAGGGGACTCAATGTGGTTTTTTTGGTCATGATATAATGTAAAACATATGTATGTATCTAGTACATCCAAGACTACTAAACTAATTAGTACTTTGAGACTGGATCTCTTGTGATCATGTCAATGTTATGTAATAATAAAAATTACTCTAGGTTACTATGGAAGGCCATTATAGGTTATTTTATTAATGGAAATATTTGGCATAAATAATGTTTTTATGATTTCATGCTTAACAAGACATTAATAAGGGATGAGTACCTTTGGGGAACAAGGGAAGTGACCCAAGATCTGGGGTTTGTGTCATTGGGGTGCAAGGTAATTGGGAGAGAGACCACACATGAGTATGGAACTATAAAAAAAAAAGGAATCCTGGTGTGGGTGTGCAGTGAACTATGGAATGGTGAAGCAAAATGACCAGAATAAATGCTTTGATTATTATTATTTTTGGAAAAATAAATTACTATAAATTGGTTTCATTTAGTATTGTTTTCACTTTGTTGCAAATGGTTTTTTTATCTTGGTTATATTCAGTTATAAATTCTTTTGGTAAAATATTTATATAAACTATTTAATATAAATGTGGCTAACATTTCTATACTAGTTGCATGAGTAGGGAAGGCATTGGTTCAAAAACTACTTAGTTTTATACTTTCCCATTCTTTGGTAAGTTGGTTCTTTGGTAGATACTATCTTACAAGGTAGGGGAAAAGGTACCATTTTTCACATTATTATCACTACTTCATGAGGCTTTGGTTGTCTGGTGATCATGGAGAAAAAGGCATGTCGAGCTTGGAGTATTTAGGTCATTTGGAGTCTCTAGTTGGTTTCCTTTGTTACAATGATTTTTATTTGGAATTCTGTTGCATCACACATTGATTTGGTTTTGAGATACATGAAGTCGTTTACCTGTCATTCTTTTGTCCATTCATCATTTAGTTATTGGTTGGGTTATAGTTTTTTGGTTTATTATTTTATTTCTAATAAGGGTAAATTATCCCCCACATGTATTTGAAACCCTTCCTCATATATTTCTAGCCTTTCGCATCTTAGGGATATCTCTTAAGGCCAGGTAAAGACATGTTATGCTCTCAAGACAATGATAATGATAAAGACATTAAAAATGGTATCATTATGGTCCATACTTTTGGTAATATTGTTATGATCTTGTTCAGTCCATACCTAACAAGCAGTCATAAATGTTCATGTTCTTCGAGTTAGAAATTCATTCAGGTCTTTTCTTTGGCCTGAAATCTTAGATAGGTGTAAGATTGTTCTAATATTAAATGTATATCATAAAATTACATAACTGTCCCTTTTATGTTGAACATCATGTTACAAGGGAGTTGGGTATAGAAGTGTTTGGAGACACTTCTTGGATATTGGAATCACATTGTCATGGGTTTAGTAAATGAGACGAGAATGAATTTAATATTAGAGGAATGAATTCCCACTAGGATTGAATATTTTATTTGGAGTAATGATTTATGATTTTGTGAAAGGTGTAAATTTTTGAATAATAGAAAATTTGTTTTCAAATGAATTATTTGGAAATGGGGAGATTTGGTAAAATTTGAAAACATTTTAGTTTCCAATAGTTTGAAGAAATGTTTCAAAACATTTTCAAATAGAAAATGGTATTTTGGAAAATAATGTGGAGATAGTTGATGTCATAGCAAATGAAATGATAAGAAATCAGCTTCTAGAGAGTAATATTGATGGATTTTGTTGTTGGTTTTGAAAATGGAACCTGATAGGAATTGTCGAAACCAACTCAAAAAGATACGGAGAACGTGGTTGCGCATGAAACATGAGTGAACCAAAAGATGGATAAGATTATTGTTCAATATTTTCAGGCTGTGGACATGGGGAACTGGAATAATGATCTGCTGCATGAGTATCATGTCATCCACTTCATGAAGCTGAATCCACCAAACTTTCAGGGTAATTCTAAACTCGAGAAGGTGGAGGTGTGGGTGAGTAGGATGAATTGTATATTTGTCTTCATCGACACACCAATATATAAAAAGGGCAAAATAGAAACTTATATACTTAAAACTATTTCATTCCAGTTGTGGGATTTAATGTTGCAGGATAAATTAGATCAAGGCCTTACATTAGAGGAAACTGGGGAATTGTTGAACTAACAATTCAATCGTCACACGTTCATGAACCAGAAAACAACTGAGTTATTTATCCTAATTCCAAATAATCTTTTGGTCCCATATTATGTTTCTAAATTCCAGAATTTAGTCCATTTTACTCAAGTGATATTCGAATGAGACTTCGTGAAGGCTTGCATCTTCGAATTGGGCCTACGGTAGGAGATTCGATCAATGATTTTGGAGCTATGTTTTAAATATTATACAGAGATGGTGAAAAGAGAGACTGTGGCTAAACATGATATCTCAATATCTATGGGAAGAGGTATAATGATACCCATAGGGAATGGTGGGAACTCAAACAATGAATTTAAGTGGAAAAGGGACACCTATTTCCAAGGTCGAAGTGGAAATCATAACTAGATGTCTGGATCAGTGAACCTTCCTCCATGACCCCAGAACAATGTAGGTGGCTTCCAATGTGGTTTTAATGACCACAAAAAAATAAGAGTGTATGGAACAATATATACAATAAGATAACTGTGAGTAATGGAACATCTTCAGTGCTATTATTGTAGTGCTCCATATTCAAGTGATTTGAAAATATCTTAGGAATCACAATCATTGTATGCTTCGAAAGGTTGTGGAAAATAGAGTTAGTCTCATTAGTATAATAGATCTAGTCATGGTGATTCATGAAATTCCATGAATCCTCAACTAGGTCAATCTCAGCAAGGAAAAAAGGAGAACAGTGCTGCAACCAAGCAATAGTATGGAGTCGAGAAGATTTTTTCGATGATTAGGCTGGACCATCTATGGTGGGAGGTACACATATTTTGAATTCAACCCTCATGAAAGATTACATTGATGATGGTTCATCATATTCATTTTTTTCTTCTTGTACTATTTATTTTCAGTGTTTAATGTTGGAAATGATGAATTCTATTTTAAAACTCCAAACTCCTCTAGGGGAAAGAGAATGTCAAGCCATTGTGTGTAGAACATATGCTATAAATGTTGATGTAGATGAGTATAAATGGGACTTCTAGAGGTTGTTCATGGATGTCTATGATGTAATCCTATGTATGAATCAGTTGAAAATGTTCAATGATCACATCGAATGTTATAGAAGAATTGTTAGTTTTATAATTGAGGATAGCATCGAGCATCTCTTCAGAGGAGGGAGGATGGTAAAGAAAAGAGAAAGGAGGTTGTTGACACTGATGGTGGGAATGATCTCTTACCAATTGGTTGTGTTGACATTGGAATCAATGGAATAGATCTAGAGAAATAGTTTTCCAATATATTTGGATCACTTTCGAGATGTTTTTTTCCAAGAACTTCATTTGGCATCGGTCCTATTTTTATTCCAACATATAGAATGGAACTAACAAAGTTATGAGAATTGAAAGTGTAGTTAGAGGAGCTATTAAGCAAGGGGTTTCATTCAACATTGTATATATTTATGGGCATCACTAGTTTTGATCATAAATAAGGCATATGAATCTATTCGGCTTTGTGTTAATTATCGTAATCTTATCCAAGTTATGATAAACAACATATATCAATTTCCATTCATTGATTATCTATTTGATCAATTAAGGGGTTCTCAGTGGTTATCCATGATTGACTTGAAATCAGGATATCACCAATTGTGGGTTCAGAAAGAAGATATTCCGAAGATATATTTCATATGTATATATGGAAACAGTGAATATGAAGGAAAGCCTTTCAATCTAATGAATGAACCAGTAGTAATTATTTCATCTATGAATCAGATATTTCAGAAATATTTGTAATCTTTTGTTGTGGTGTTTGTGGATCACATCGTGGTGTATTCAATGACAAGGTATGACAATAAGAAGAACAACGAAAATAGTGTTAAAATCTTGAGAGATCACAGTTTGTATGAAGAGTTATAAAAGTGTGATTGTTGGATACCGAAGGTATGTTTTCTGGGCCAGGTCATTTCTTAAAAAGTTGTTTATGTTGATCTTGAAAAGATAGAATAAGTTACCTCATGGAAACCACTGATGAATACCTTCAAGATATGATGTTTTTTTGGACTAGATTGTTACTACTAATACTTTGTCTGTGGTCATTCAGGACTAGATTCACCAATGACTACTCTGATAAAGAAAAATTCTCCATTCCAATGGACATAGTAACTACAGAAGTTTTTCTTGGAACTAAATATTCATCTGACATCAGCACCAATATTGATCATTCTAGAATCA
Organism: Viscum album; assembly: GCA_963277665.1. NCBI lineage: Eukaryota > Viridiplantae > Streptophyta > Magnoliopsida > Santalales > Viscaceae > Viscum > Viscum album. Next base: position 736,346,919 of record OY728155.1, read on the forward strand.
AGAATGGGTTATGTTGTATACATTGATGCTTTATGATCAAGGATGGGTTGTGTTCTCATGAAATGGGACCATGTGGTTTGTTATTGTTGAGTTAGATGAGCGTTCATGAGAATAATATCCCAACAAATTATTTGTAGTTAGCTGCTATCATCCATGATTTGAAAACATGGATAAACTATCTCTTTGATGATAAATTTACAATATAAATGGACAAAAAAATATTGAAAAACATTTTCTCAAAGCGATATTTGAATCTGAGGAAAAGGATATGGATGGAGAATCTCCAAGTATTTTACTTTGACTTTATGTATACACTAGGGAAAGGAAATTTGGAGGCAGATGCATTGTGCAGAAAGTTATATGCTCATTTGGAGAAATAAACTTTTGATGAATGATAGTTAATGTCTGTCCTAGCCGACATGATTGTGTAAGGTGAAGACCAAGGTTATGTGGCAGTTTAATTTTTTTTCTATGCTTGTTCTGGATTATGTATATATGGTCTAAGCAGAACAATAACTTGATGTAGGACGTCTGGTTGTGAGTTCAAAATTCCATAGTGGGGAGACCTTTGAGGGCAGGGAACATGATGTGAGTTCAATTTCATGACTCCAAGATTAGATTGGTGTACCTATGAATTTTCAAGAACAACTCATTTATGATTGCAAGAATTAAATATAGGATGAACATCTAGGTACACATAAGATGTATAAGGTTCTAAAGGTTCAGTTTTGGTGGAACGACTAGAAGAGGAAGGTGGTCGTGTTTGTCTCGCAGTGCTTAACTTTTTTAGAAAGTTAAAGAAGAGTATAAGAGACTAGATAGTATGTTTTAGTCTTTAACTATAACTATGTAAAAATAGGAGCATATATAAATGGATTTTATTACTGGTCTTTCAGAATGGTCTGGAAAGACGATGCCATTTGGGTGATAGTGGATCGTCTTACCTAGTCGACCCATTTCATCTCTAATCGTGAAACTCATACACTGAAGGATCTGTCAATAATTTTTATTCAATAAGTAGTAAAGAATCATGTAGTACCGGTTTCAGTAGTCTCATATAGATATTTCTGGTTCACATCTCATTTCTGGAAATCAAAACAGCAAGACCTTGGGACTCAGTTGAATATGAGCACAACTTATCATCATTAGATAGATGGCTAGTCTGAGTGGATGATAAAAACATTCAAATACTTCTTACAGGATAGTGCAATGTATTTTTTGGATCATTGGAGGAGAATATACCATTAGGGGAGTTCTCATATAATGAGAGATATCAATATTCGATACACATGGCTCTTCTTGAAGCACTGTATGGGCATCCTTGTAATTATCTACTAACCTAGTTTGAAATGGGAGAGACTTCACTAGTTTGAGTGATCCATGTTAAAAAAAAATGGAGAAGAAATAGTTGAAAAGAAAGAGGATGGAGATGGATCATATTCATTAGAAATATTATGCAGATCACAGTCAAAAATCATTTTCGTTCGCTATGGGTGATCATGTCTTTTTGAGGATATCTTCAAGGCTTGGACATTGTCATTTCGGGAAGCATGGAAAGTTATCTCCTAGATACATTGGACCATAAAAGATACTGGAATGTATTGGAGTGGTGGAATATCGGTAGGCATTACCATCATGATTCAGTTCAGTTCATAATGTGTTCCATTTTTCTTAGTTGAAAATGTATCAGCTTAATCTTGACCATGTGATTAGGTGGTATCACATTGACCTAGATATAGATGATTAATTAGTACATATCCCAATGATGATTGGGGATAATCAAGAGAAATTCATGGGTATAAAAATAATCATCCTAGTATGGGTATTATGGATTCATGGTCAGATTTGGAAAGAAACATGGGAACATGAAAAGGAGATGAAAGAGGAGTGGATGGAAATATTTTAAACTGGTGAGGGTTTTCTAGTTTCCCAAGATGGAAAGACGAATGGTGTGGAGAATTTATTACCCCCCCAATTTCAGTTATGTAACCCTTAAACGATTATTTTATGGTTATAATGTTTAAAAATGATTAATGGGAAATTTTATAGAACTTGGGAAATGTTTTTTGGGAAACCAGGAAGTGATACGGGCGGTACCTAGTTTTCCTAATCGTTTGGCCAAGCTGGGTGCAATGATCCTCTTGAGACCATAGCTCCAGTATAGTTAAATAATAGCTAGGTTGACCATATGTGAAACCCTTGAGAGGGTCTGCCTATCTATTTTTTAATGTGCGGTTAGTGCACAGTTTTTCTTACCATGTGAACTAACCATGCAGATGGTTTAAGTGAGATCCTAGAAAAGCATATCTCATACATTTTTTCCTCTAAGTGGCTCATTTTTTCTCCTAAGAGGCCATAACTCAGGATTTATTTTCCTTGATGGTCTGAGAACCTCAGAAAATCATCTTTTGAGTCAATCTGAATGATGTACTTGGTTAATTGAATCCATATTTTTAGGATAATTGATATAAGGAGGCTTCTTGGTTAATTGGCCTGGTTTTCTGGTACATTCTTCATTCGTTTTGGTTTTCATCAAATATATCATTGTAGGAGTATTATTTATTAAACCCACTTAAAAATGATTATATTGAATTCAAATTTAATGTTTTATGTTAAATTGATTGTGAATTTGTGTATTAAACACTTTTTGGAATCCTTTTTGAGTGGTAGTTAGTGAAATCTAGAAAATTCGGTGTTCGAGTAAAGTGATTTTGTTCACAGCTTTAAAAATATGATTTTAACATTGGAATTTTATGGAATGTTGACACATGGATTTTATATGGTATTTTATATAATAGGTGATGTTTTATAGAAATGAAATGGTTGTTTGGAATTGTGTTTCTCTTTAGTTTTCAATAAAAGTATAGTTTTATTGAAATTTTTTGAAGTGGTTTTTTTTTGTGATGGAAATATCACATAAATTCTATTAGTGTTTGATTATTCATAATGCTCCCTTAATAAAGGGATGAGTACCATTTGGTTATAGGGGACATGACCCAGGATCGAGGGAGCATTTCATTAGGGAAAAAGTTAATTGGACGTGAGACCGCTTAGGAGTATGGAACAATCAATTGAAGCACGTATGTGTGGGTGTGTTTTGAACTATGGAAAAGGTATAAAAAATGAATATAAGAATTGTATTAAATGTAAAAGTAGTTATTTTTCTGGAAAAATAACTTTTTGGATATTGGTTTCATTTAGTTTTGTTTTCACTTTGTACCAAACGGTTTTTAAAAGTTGTTTATATTTTGTTATAAACTATTTTGGTAAATTGCTCAATATTAAATATTTTATATAAATGTTTTTAACTTTTCTATCCCATGTTTTTATCAATTCTTCTTGATGCTCTGAATTTTTGGTGTTCATTGACCATGTGGCACGTGGATCATGGATTCTTCTGGTCATTTGGGAGTCTCTAGTTGGTTTTTACTAATTAAATTGATTTTATTGGTCTTCTGTTGCAACACACTTTGATTTGATTTTTAGATACATGAATTTGTTTAGTTTCCTTTATTTTCTTCATGCCTTATTTAGTGATTTAAAGGTTTTGGGTTTTTGGTTTATTTGATTATTTCTAAAATGGGTAAATATTCCCCCACCTATATTTGAAACCCTTAGTCATTTATTTCTAGCATTTGGCATCATGGGGATGTCTCTTAAAGCCATGTAATGACTCGTTGTACTCTCAAGACAATGATAATGAGTGGTTCATTACATATTGGGAGTTATCCATGAAAAATAAGATGGCCATGGGAGATATCCATGACTACCATGATTGTACGAGGAGTGAAATCAAGCTTCTAAGATGTCCATGGGAGTAAACCATGACTACCAATATGGCATGATGAGTGAAACTATTCTACTAATATGTTTATGGGAGTGAACAATGATTACCAGGATGGTGTGTGCTGTAAACCCATAAAACCGGGATAGTCTTATTAACAATTCTTCTGATACTCTATAAATAATATTATATGATTTTGTGTTGGGAACAATTACAAGGATTATTATTATTTTATCCTTTCATTGATTGTGTTTTTCATTTCCTTAAGTTTCATGTGTTATGAACTTCTAATCATTATTATGATATTTAATATGAAGGGTATGAGCATTAATTTGTATTCTAAAGTTCCATAATATTTTTTTTCTTGTTCTGCTTATGCATTTTCATTATTTAACATTATTGAGAATATGAACTCACTATTTCTTATGTCTCCTTTCCCCATGTTGTAATTAAAGGTTATAGGTTGATGTACTAAATTAAGACATATTTATGTGTGGTGTTGATGATCTTCCACCATGATAGAAGATTTTGTATCCAAATTTCAAAAGACCCTAAACTGTTATGGTCCCCAAAAATTTAATTCTCTAATGTACTAAATATTCATATAAACTGATAAAATATCCAAGCATGTCAAGCCTAGGTGACAATAGGTAGTGAACATAAATTACTACGAGACCTTTAATAATATGGTATTCCTTCTTTTTATCCTTGATATAGTATATAATTTTATATTCTAATGTTTTTTCCACATACATGTATATTATTCATCTGATATTTTATCATGAAACATGATTGATTATTAATGATTCTGTAATTTTATGATTTATAACATTTTCAATCACAAATCCTTATGGAATGGATTAATCCCAATAATCACTTACATAATGTGTATGACAGTCATTATATTTTATAATTTTATATAAGATTTATTATTTTCATATAATTACATATAATAATTGAATCATTTCTATTTTGTTTTCCATTTATTAACATCCAAACTCACCATTTCTTATGTTTCCATTTCCTCAGGTTATGCAGAATGGATTTCAATATTATATGTCAAGGAACATACAATGTTATAAGTATCTTCTAGGTGGTGTTTAATATTTCTCAAGAAATAATATCATTATTTATCCTTTCAATAAAAAATAAAATATATTAGGGTTCAATGGAATTTACTAAATATTCATAAAAATATCTAAAATGTATGTGTGTAATGATTGGGTAAGAACACTTTTTATCACGCAAGGGTTTTTTGTTTTAAATTATTAAGAATAGAAAATAACTGAAAATCCCTGAGTTAATTCAATATACATGATAACATCATTAAATTTTTGTATGATTGATATTGTGTTGTTTCCTAGAAGTTGAATCACACTCCATAGAAAAAAACATGATGTATGATCCTTCATATATAGAGATAATGGAAATTAACCTAAGTGGATGATTATGTATTAACCTATTATTCGCTTAGTATATGAATATGACACAAAACTGGACAACTAGTTTAAAAATTTTGGATTATATTAATTGGATAATTTTAATTCTATTTATTAACCATTATGAATATTGACTGGCTATCATATATGGTAAACTATAATGAATTGAAATTGATATATGACTAAGCTAAATATTTATTTCATGATGACAAGGGAAATTAATTCTCATATAATTGGAATTATATTAAGATATTATGATTTTATACTCAGATTAACGATGAATGGTGCTCAAGATAAACATTTAGGTTTTAGTATGGGATATAATTTGAAATGATGAAGCTAAGGTAATGATAGATAAAAAATATTGACGTATACTATTTGATATTAGTCATAATAATTAAATTATATCACAAAATATCTATGTGAATGTTAATTAATATACTCAAGGAATAGATTTTGAATTATACGTGAAAAATTAAAATTGTACAATGATTATATCAAAATTACATGGCTCCCACCCAATGTCAGTTTATGGGAATGCACTTCATGAAATATTGATCACAATATAATTACATTTTTTGTGATATTTGTTATTTATTTCCTCACAATAAGAATATCCAACATGAATTTCCATGGAATAGAAGGAACATATGATATTCCCAATCAACATATAATTGTTTATATGTGTGAGGATGAAAATTAATATATAATTGAGATAATATTAATTATATTGGTAATAATAACTATTTTATATGGATATTTATCTAAAATGGTTTGGTAGAAACTCAATATTGTTGATATGCCTTTTTTGAATTATATAGATGTATTTTAATAAGGAGTTGCATAATTTTCCCATGAATCATGATGTTTATTTTCAATAAAACTCGTACCATGAAGAATTATCTAAATGATTAATGGTATGATATGTATAATAATGAAAATATAATTAATTATATATTCACATAGAAAGGTATGGGTATAAGCAAACAAAAATAGTTGAAGCTTTTTTGTAGATTATGACATCTCAAAAGACTACACCCTGGGAATGTAAAAAATGTGGTTCATACGCTGAGTCAGAAAGACCATGCTAGTTTATCCTTTAATATTATTGAAATATGTATATAAATTATTGAAATATAGAATAGGGATAGTTAAATCAAGTTGAATGGTAAAAAATCATATCATTATCTTATGAATGATTATCTATACAACCATCCGAGGATTAATGAGGGGGGTGATGTGGATCTATATAAAAGGTGAAAAATATTCCTGAGTTCAACACTACTATTAATGGAATAAGAACGCTCAATAATTTATATTAGATCCCATTAAAAATTAATAGAGAAATTTGATAAATATCGTAATTGATCATTCCTTATATATACATGACGTATTATGATTTGTAGGGATATGTTAAATTATTTCTAATAGGAAATTATTAAATATGATATTTCATATTATGCATTTTTTTTCCTAATGTCTTTTCATATTAGGGATGTGGGAAAAAATATAAGGGTATGTTACAACCATCACACATACCAAAATGAAAAAGAGGAAACATCGATTGGGGTATCGTCATCAGGATCCCCAAAAATCTAAAGTCCATACAACTATTTATTGTAGTGAATTCCCATATGAAGTAATCATATTTTATTACTATAAATGAATATTTATATATTTTTCATATTTATAGGGAAAAAATTATTGAGGTGTTAAGGTTTCATTGAGTACCATTATATGTTACATATAATCATGAAATATGTTTTAGCTCACTATTACAGAGATGTCATTAGTAGGAATTGAATATGCGATTGAAATTCATCACTGTATATCATCATAAAACTTGTGTTTAGTGTCATAATAATTTTAAAACTATATTGAAATGTTGATTTATTTTTCTGCTGATATAATATGTTGTTGGGATAAATACCTTCCTATAATTGAATTTTTATACAATGAAATATTTTATCTGAGCATTAAAATTTGACCTTAGGATTCCCTCTATATAATATGGTTTACAAATCTATTTTTCATGGATGAATATAGTGAAAAAAACTATTTGTACCATATAAAGAAGAGGAAATCTAATCAAATGTTTAAGACATTCGGCATCACATATGGGTATATCATTGTTGACCAAAATGTTATGTTGAGTATATTGGTGGAGATCCTGAGTTCAATGTTTATTACTAGTTATACCTATAAATATATCATTGTAATGAAGTTATTTTATCATGAAATAATGTATTTTTTTTACTGAGATATATCTCCCCTTAGAAATTACTGTTCATATTAGGATGGTTTCCTATTACCTGAATGATCCATCAAAACTATCTTATATTTTTTATATGTTCCATGAAATAATTTCAATGAATTAAATACATAATCATTCACATGTTGTAAATAAACAAGTAGTGTGACTAGAAAATTATAATTCCTATAAGTGGATACTTGAAGACATTATATGTGAGGGATAATATATTCTTATAAAATATTATTCAATAGGTCAATGATTTGGGGGAAAATAATGAATTTGAGGAGCCATTGTGAGAATCTGAGCATCTAATTGAATTGAAGTATCCTCATATTTATAAATGATAAATAATTTAATTACTTGGATTAAATTATTATATAAGGTGTATAATGTATCTCAATAATATTTTATGTAATAATTCACATTAAATAAATTTAATGATTTGGTATCTTTCACTAGACACATTTATTATGATAAATGAACCATGATATACTATGTTAACATTATTATTAGATGTAAATGTTATATCATTCAACATCATTAGTCGGAAGGTGTCCTCTTCAATTATGATTATTATATTCAATTGTGCATTTTAATAGAAAATGTAAAGTTTGGAATAATATATGAGCATTTATCACTAATGTAGGAATCTGGCCCAAGAAGATTATTCACAACATGAATTTTTTCTTAGAAGATTACATGAATTTCAACAGGGTAAGAATCAGTTTTCATGAATGATTCAATGGTATTTTTCATGTGTGAATTCACAATATTAATGGTTTTTTTGTATTGTTAAACTAAGGTGAGTTGAATTTTAACATATCAAGAATCTAGATAATTTATGATATTAATAATTCTATCTTGTCGGGAATTATTTCAAGTGAAGTGAATTTAATTATATTTATAACCTTTGATTCTATTAAACCACACACACGTTTATATCCTGAATGTCCTATCTCTATTAGGTGATTTTGGATGACTCATTTTCTCTGAATTTATCAGCATTGGATCGAGGGTGTTTGAATCCATTCCCTATATAGAATATAGATTTAATAATAATAATAGAGGATATCCATTTGCACATATACTATTTATGCCCTCTTTACATGTTTCCTTTGATTAATCTCACTCTAGAACCCTTGTTATTGTGGATAATTATGTGATTTACTAGATCATTTACATGTAAGATTTATTCCAGTTAGATCATGTACATTATAGGTTTAATGACCCCCTTGGTGGAATGTAAGAAATATAATCTAACAGATTTATTTAGGAATATTCCTACCATATACGATATGTAAATGTGGTTGTTTCCTTATTTTATGATAATTTTTTTGTTCTTTGAGACCATTTTTTCATGTGTGTTACATATGTTTGTGTGTCTCTCCCATTTAAAACCATGATTGGTATGAATAGTAAACCATTTTATGACTTGTACTACATGTGACTGTTACCTAGAATATGGAAAACTGATTCCAGTAACATGATGGATGGATCGCTAATAAATGGCAGGAAGATCCCTTAGTGGGGGATCATGGGCCTTGTGATGATAAACATGTACATGGCGTCCATTGATGGTATTATTCAGAGATTACATAAATATTCAGTCTATGTGGATCTAGAGTATTCCTAGGTCAAGTGTATACAATGTTTTAGAATATCTATATGGACGAAATAACAAGTATGGGTGTTTGTGAAAAAACAAATTCATGTTTGTTATGTCTTTATACCATCAATAAAGGATGAAAGACATCATTGGTGTAGAAAGTTAGGTGTTCCGTAATTATGGAAAATTTATGTAGGAATAATGTGAGTATTTTGATGAAAGTTCATATGAATATAGTGGTTTATCTTACGCTATTTTGTGACAGATATTGGAAACGTTTCCACTATAGTTTTAAATCAAGTGTTGTCAATGTTTGTGGAAGCATAGTTAGAGAATAATGAACCAACACCTGTTTGGTTTATAATATACTTATGAATGAGTTTTATATAGAGGATAAAACTATATATATATATACTCAAATATGATAAATATTCTATTTTTTGTGTCCTATTAGGATTTATACAAACAATATACATGTGAATCAATATTTGCGTAGATAATTCTTCATCAATGATCTGGAAAAGGGATTTTTCCAAATAATTCCTTTTTGGTGATAAATGATTAAGTTATATGTATAAGAAGGAGGATATATTGATTTATATATCCATTTTAGTATATTTTATCATTATTTATTTTAGTTATTTATAACCAGGAACATTTTGGGTTCTTGGATTACTACATGTCTATCTTATGATTCATATATTATAAAATTGTCATTCTCTGTATCATTACTATGTGTTGTTCAGAATTTTTATTTATATTTTCTATATTATTTATCTATATGTATTATTATAAAGTATATATTCTATACAATTCTCTATTTGGACACTTTTTATCAGTAAGCATCCTCTTCATTACTGGGAGGTGCGCATGAGGCCTTTTTGTATTATAATTTGAGCCTCGAAATTATAGAGAAGATTTTACAAAATTTTATCAATAAAATATTATTTTTATTCTCCATCCCTGTATTTGGGAAAATGGTAATGACAATATATGTTAGGTTGTTATTTTACAAGAGAATATAATGGTATCTTTTACATAAAATGAAAATTGGTCCTTTGAGTTACCTGGGATGAGTCTACTAATACATTTTCGGATTTACAGTTATATTCTGATTCTGAGTATATTTAATTATAATTTATTATAGTATTTGAGTATATATGACCATAATTATTAGGAATGTATGACCACATGTCATATATACATGTTTCTTGTATTCATTATAATTAATTAAATTAAATTTCATGGCCTGTGCTCATTGTTTCTATGATGTTTTTTTTCTTTATGTTTTTCTAGTTTCATTGTATTTAATTAAAGATTTCATGAAAATTGGAACACTTTTCTGTTTTATATATATATATATATAACTATGAGTAAATCATAGGTCAAAATTACTTGTATTTGGCCTCATTTTTTACATGGAGGATTATGTAATATCATTGTGGGTAGACTCCTCAGACATGTCTTCAAATAAATTCCCATATTGTGCATGTGAATTACATTGGTTCTCACCTAAAGGGAACATTTTTAAGCATTCTAATAATATGTTTTAAATTTCATATTTAAACTCCTTCTAATTGTTAATGGTAAAAATTAGATACATGATCTATAATACTCCCACATGGGAGAAGGTACATGTTACACAATTGGTTATACTAGAAAATGAAATTCAGCATGATCCTACACCTACTCTAGTTGTGTTGGCATTGGAAAAAATATTACCAATAGTCATTTGGTTGATTCCAGTTTAGGGCAGGGTAAAAATTATAATGTTTTATTATTCCCCAAATATTCTACTTCATTATAAACAATCCTTAAAGGGTATTTTGTTCCTTATGATGTTGATGCATGGGTTGAAATAATTTAGGATATAATCAACTGAGTTATGAAATTAGAGGAATTATGGGTTAAAATATATGTATTCATGCTTTAGGGACACACCAAGAGATAGTGGGGTGTTATAATCCATGTTGGTAGGAATTACCATCTTACTTGGGTGATATTGAATGACCTATTTTTTGTTCTCCCTTGAAACTCTAATGTATGATTAGAGTCACTTTTTCATTGGGATGAAAATTTTAATGATTGTTACTTCCTATAATTAATATTTCACTAATTTTCACTATTATTCCATTCATTTGGATGGAAATGATAAGCGGACAGATATATTTTTAGAAATTATCATTCGAATATAACATAGGTTCTAGTTAATGGGCATTGACCTGAAAGTGAACTCTGGAGTTCTTCATAAGTCCCTGACATTTTAGAAGGATCTAGAGGTTGATATAGATGTGACTCTTCATACATCATTTTGTTTAATAATTATGAGTTATCTTTGTTTTTATGGGTCCCTATTATTGTAGTATGAATAGGTAGGTAGATAATTCACTCCAAAATAGTATTAGATAAATAGAGTGGAGAAGGATTTATTCAAATCAATTAGTGTGTGTTGATTACATTATGTGTTTATTTTTTTGTAGAGAGATAACATCTTAATTACTTCTGGTAAACTAACAATATAGTTTCCTTGATGTGGAAATGAAGGGAAAAATATATTTTTTCAAGGCTTTAATTTTTGAATTTTGGGACATAATTATATAATGGGGGTGGAAGACCTCAATAATATATATATAGTCCTCTGAAAGTGGAATCTCATGAGAGATAGGGGTCTCAGAAGAAATGTCAGGTATCTAGTGCATGCAAGATATACACACTAGACCAAATGAATATAGATAATGGAGAGGGAAATTTTACCATTTCACATATGGTATTGGTTACATATACATGTTCATGTACATTGTTTGATATATAATCTCCCTTTTAATTTATATCTTCTTGAGTTATTATTATCTTTCATATACTAGTCAATATTTCATTCAAATATTTATATATTAACACATGCATGGGTAAGAATGTTTATCATCTCTATTAATGTCCATAAATTCTTAAATCAGTTTCATAAAATAGACATTTGATAGAAATTATATTATTATAGATGAATTTATCATCGTTATTGATGACATGGAATGATTTACTTGTTATTAGGGGCACATTTACTTATATTATAGATGTGTACACCTTTCCATTCCCATTGGGGGGTTGTGATTATATATGAATGTTATATTTGTTTATGATGAATTAGATGAGAACTGATACAAATAGGATCAATTAAGAAATTAGTAGTAGGGTTATCTCTTGTAGCGAAACCAATAGAAGGAACATATTCTCATCATCTAGTGGGGGATCATTAGATGTGTGTTTTTTCATAAAAATTTTGTGGTATCCCTATCTATAGAGTAATTTAGTTCAACACTGGAGATATTTTAGTAGCATTACCTATATCAATTTCCTCAAATAATATTTCACAGACATATTTTAGATAACTCAATTTTTAGTTTTAAGATATAGAGGTAACGTTCATTATTATATTATGAAATTATCCATTAAATTTCCTAGAGTTTTTTATTAAGATGTTAGAATTTAAACAATGGAATTGTGTTTGATACAGGAAGATAAATAACATCCCACTAATGATAAAGTACCTAACGATCGTGCTAAAATCATCCCTAGTTTTGAGATAAATATATGTCTGAAATAAAGTTAGATATCATATTTAGGATATATTAGTACATTATGATGACTTTTTGGCTGATGTATCCACTATTAGTGTTAATGGATCTCATTAGCTAGTCCATCCACTATCTAAAATACTCATTCAACATGGTATTTATATAAAATATATTTATATACTTTATTCATTAGATATTCATGCTAGAAACCAATATATTTATTGTTTCATATGTAACTACCTGGCTTAAGGGGCCCCAGACCATGACTACAAAAAGTATGCCTCCAATAAGAGTGGGGATAGTGATAATATCTAATTAGTAATATCACAAGCACATGGGAGGAATTCTCTTAATGTATCTATAAAAATACAAAAATATCTAAGCCCATACAATGATGTAATGTAGAAAAAATGAATCTAATCCATCCATATATCTATAATCCCATAATCTAAGTATGAAAATAATATAATGAATGTGATAAAAGAGATAAAAACACGCCTAAACAAAATATATAGAGAATCCAACCTTCTCATAATGTGGGGACTAATATAAGATAAAACCACCCAAAAAAACATTGAGTTTTTTGGCCCAAGCAATGCTCCACAAGCTTCATATCCTCCTAGGACACTCCCTATTGGGTATTCATATTCATAAGACCTGACATGTGTGGTCTAAATCCATTTAGCAGTGAGTATAGTAATAACTAGTAGGACACCATAAAATCATTGAACACATTGGATCACGAAGATTCATCTTAAAAAAATGATATAGTAATCAATGGAAAACACCTGATATAATAATGAAGTAAACTTTGACTCTAGGTGCTCTCAACCACATTACAAGCCATAGGATTGTATTTAATGTTTTACTAAAATCTTAATATAGGGAGATCCCACTCCATGACCCATTTTATTGTTGAATAAATTCAATGATTATGTCATGATTTTTGGTCCAATCCCAAGAAAAATCATAATTTTATAGAGACCTTTATACTAAGATATACGATCACACTCATGATTTCCTGGTGACCCAAAATCCCAATCTTGATCTACCCTTTATATAAGGGATCATAATATATTAATAACTTGAATCATACTAAAATGGTCCACTAGATGGGGGATCAATGCCCTATTAAGAAGTTCATTCCAATTACCAGAACCCAACACTGTGTATAACAAGGGATGATAGAGGATTGCACTTCTTTCTCATGAAGGAACATCAAACACTATATCTGAGACTCATCCTCTAAAATGGATCACAATCCAATGATATGGATTTAATGACACATTTTACGATTGAGTGGATGGATCATGGGAACACACTCAAGATATAATAAACCAAACTAATGAAATTATGGGATCCCATCATCATCGAATACATAGATGGTGTGTACTATATAGTATGTGGAATGTCAAGTCATATCCTGGTCCACAATTCATTCAATTCATCGAATATAATGTAATCATAAAAATACAAGGTGTTTTAATAAGAGTACATGGAATGTAGTAGTATTTTACTACACTTCCCGTGATGTTTTCTTGTGGCCATATAATTCATTTTGTGGTCATGTATCGACCCATTTAAACTTGGATGTGTCCACGTATATCTATATAGGATCCAATTCACAACTCTACTCATATATTGTACCTATATATGTGTACACTAGCCTTCTTGTTCCCATTAATCCTTGGAGAGACCGGTTATCCTCGAGCATGGATCCCATGGTCTGTGATCCTTTCATCTTCAAGGAAACCATATGGTCTCACAGAGGGCCCCACATATTTTGTAATTGTATATTACATGTCAAGTAACACATGAATTTAATAATATTTATCCTTCATTATGTTATTCCTGGATTCCCTTCTTCTTCCAAAAAATCACACCCAAGGACTATAGATCTATTCGAACCAAGGGACACCATTTAGTTCTCATCAAATTCTAACCACCAATATGGATAAAAAATACACCTTCATCTTCCATGTTTCCACTCATTGATCCAAGAATATATGTATCTTATGATACAATATAGTTCATCCTTAAATCACCCACAATCATAAAAAACCTCAAATCATATCCAATATCATAATTTGAACCTTCATTAATGATTAGTTGCATTGAGGAATAGTTACCCACTGATTTAATACCATCTATTCATAGAAATTCAGATGAAATAAATTTCCCACAATAAACATATGATGAAATAGAAAATAAATCCATAACAAATAACATAAGGAATGAACCTCAGTTTTTTTCATGATATTTTATTGTATAATTTGATGAATGAAGATGGATATAATATTAAACGAATAAATCACCCACTAATAAAATCTACAGTCGATATGAAATACAATTCTTGTTCAGGGAATTCATTTTTGTTAAACTGGGATAACAAATAATATGGAATCTCCAAAATAAATCATACCTATAATTTGAATCGATCACTGATGAAAATTGGTCACAGATTTCTAATGATGGTGAGACCCATTAACTCTGATGGAAAAATGATCCTCTATCTCAATATGATTTGATGGTGTGTTCCAAGAATTATCTCCTCCAATAGTCCCTTATAACTCATTGTTTAAGAATAAAACCCTAATATGTCCTCTCAACCATATATTTATGCAAGAACCAAGTCTTAACATCAACATTAAAAAATAAATAAATAATTTATTTCATTTACTTTTATTGTTTTTTTCTCATGATATAACTTAACCGAAATTTTTTATGTTAATAATTACTATGTCACTCCTATTGTAAATACCATAATCTGAATTTAATGGTGGCTTAAAATATTTTATCCCATCATATATTTAATATTTATGCCAATTTTTCATGATGCAACATGCATGTGAAACAAATATTTTTAATAAATTTAAAATATTATTTCAAGGGTCAATGGTTCTTTGGAATCCCACACTATCTCAGTTCTTGTTTCCCAAAATAATCCATATAATATTCTACTGTAATAGATTAAAAAATTAGTGTCATTAAATTCTCCCCGTTAATGGGAAATTTAATTTGAAATGAAAAATGAAAACTAAAAAATATGGGGTTATTGTGCTCTCATATATGTCTCCCAATCTCAGGTTCTCACTTGATGGTTCTCTGGCTAACCCTAGACATGAAGTAGGGAAATTGAACACCCAAAAGATATCCTCCCATGTTGATCCTAGATCTCCACATTGTATTAAGTAAAGGTACCCCATACTCGATGATATTCTTACCCCAGTCGTTATCATGCAATGGGTTTTCAAAATACCTCCTTAGTTACGAAAATTCAAAGATTACATGTACCTAATAATACAATAGTGGTAGAGTTAAGTGTTACACCACAAATCTCACACTATATAGTACATATAAATTTTAATGAATATCAATTATATATTTCAACCTCTGTTAAATCTCTATAATCTACATCAATGATATATCCTCATGAACACATGGCCTCTTTACTTGACTTATAGAGGCCCACTTTGTCGGTCATCATAGGAATTTTAAAGGACATATGGAGTTATTATCATTTTCTAGAAGATATCAATATTCTCTATCATAGGTCATACGAAATTTGAGTCTGTGAGGGAATGTTCATTTAGGTCGGTCCAAAAAAGTGGTCACCTATAGGGTGACCCATACAAGGTCTTCAATGGTTCCGTATCGACGGTGGAATGGATGTTCATTTATAAAAAACCCCCAATTAAATTTTCTCCTCCCAACAATGGACAAAATATATCATGAAATCTCATAGAAATTCCTTCATGAACTGAATGATCAACATAGTTTTTCCATAATTCTTGGATTGGAAATATATTATCAAAAATAAATATGTCTTGGATGCCTCCTATAATCATATCCATAATCAAGAAATGATGTGAGCATCACATTCCTTACAATATCATCAAGGGAACTCCCTTGAATAAGATATTATCTTTCTTGTACAATAATTCCATTATAACTACAAAAATATTCTCTTGATTGATTAGGTAGTGGGACAACATGTTTAGTAGTTTAGGATCACCACAATGGAATTGTCTCCCTTGAACGTACATGGTAACCTATTCATGAAGGCCATTGATATCCCACACCACATACAATATCTCTCCTAAAAGTGTAGGGATATCCTTAGTAGAACCTAATGCTTAGACATCACCCTTGGACAAGTCATTCATCGAGAGATTTTTTTTAACACATATCATTAATCATGGACACCAAAACTGATGTCTGAGGTCTGAGTACATGTTTCCACACCTTTACGTATTTCCAATTGAGATGTATGAATCCCCCTCGTCACCACATCCTGTAACAACACTTGTTCCATAATATATCCTCTAAATGGGATATAGTTCTCTCTACTATCATAAAATATATCAGGATATTGTCTGGTGGATATCTGTGTACATAAGGTCTCACAGTTAGAATCCCTTTGTAGTGTTTCTGTAACACAGTGTAAAAGCATTAGGGTAAGAAATATATAATAATGATATGAATCATCTATCATTTATCAATAGAAAAAATTGTGATGTGGACAACAACTTTAATTCCTCCCCAATCAAATGATAATAATATCTCCTACTGATAGTGTTTTTACCATATTCCCCTTCAATGAAGTATAGAAAATTTTGATTTCATATTCCTGTAAGAAATATATCTATATTTTTTTATCATGTTGATATCCATCTAAGAGAAGATATATATTTGAATATTTTGGTCATATTTGATGATAAACTATTCTCTCATAAGGTAGTGTCGCCACCTATTTATTGAAATGGCTACTCCTACTAGATACATATCAAAGGTCATATAGTTCTTCTAATATGATCTCAAATTCAAATAACCATCGAAAATATCTATATATATATACATAAGGACACATATTTTTCTGGTCCCTAATGTTTCACATAACTCTATGAACTTGACAACCACTTTTGGAAATATTAATATAGTGGTTCTTATCATCCTCTGACTCAACTCCTAAAAACATCTAGGTTTTTTATATCACCATGAATGGTTACACATTTCTAGTAAATCCTTTCTCGGGTACTAAAACTCTATATAATTTTTGTAAAGACATCCGATATTACCTAACCAACCCAATGAAACTTCTCACCATGGTAATTATCTTTGGTGGGACCCAATATATCAATGCCTCAACCATCACAAAATCATATATCAGTCATACATTTGTTTATGATATGTAAAAGAAATTTGACTTCTCAAATCCAAAACTAAATCTTCAAGAGCATCCCATACAACTAATTCTCATAGAGTGTCTCCATGAACTTCATCATGTGTCTCAATTTCTCCTCATTATATGTACAATACACATGGATATCATAAATTAAGACCACCACAAACATGATTAAGAAAGTATTAAAGACTTGTACCATGGGTACCATGAAAACTATTTGGTAATTAATCACGATTAATGAAATCAAATTTTAATCATAGTTACCGTAGTGAAATATGAATGGAATCATCAGTATATCCTCATCTCATACTCACGGTTGGTGATAGCCTAATCTAATGTCAATCTTTGAGAACCATGTACCCCCTCTCAAATAATCAAAGAGGTTTTTGATAGTCTGTTGTGGATACTTATTCTTTATTATCACCTTGTTCAAGTATTGTTAATCAACACATAAACCCAGTCTCATGAAATCCTCCATAAAGAATAACATGTGTTCCATCCAAGGGAAAACATGTGTCTCACAAATCAATTATTCTACAAGTCCTCCAATTGTATCATCATCTCATGAAGCTCTAGTAGATCTTTATAAAATGATGGTAATTATATTAGGGTTGTCCTGGGGTGTATGAAAATGCATAAATCTGTATCTTGGTGAACAGGTAACCCTAAAAAATATCCAGGGAATACATTTTAACACTCTACTACCATCACAAGGAACAGGTAGCCAAAAGAATCCACTTATACAAGAGTGATGTTATCCCACGGATGAGTTATCAACTACTCTATCTTAATCTCGATAAAATACTACTCTGCTTGGGTTTCTGTTTTGCACAAAAAGTAAACCATAATCCCATCAATGTGGAATAATGACATCTTCCAAATTAAAAATAAATATATGGATGATCGGTGGATATCCATTCTATTGCAAATAATAAATTATAAGACCACTTCACTACTAATAAGAGATACCATACAAATATCTCACCTCAAAACATATATGACACTACCTGTTGATGTAGTGAATCAATAATTCTCTTCGTATCGGTGTCTCCAAGCATAATAGTCAAGATAAAGACTCAATGATAATTTTTAGGCCATGAAATGAAAATGTTTATAGAAATGATTGATGCACACAAGTGTCTAGAAGTATTTCATATAAGGTCATAAATACATATATTATACATCATATCATCAGTGGAACCTATGTTTCCTGGGCCTCAATATCATATAATATAACTTATCCTTGAGAAACACTTCCCCTAGCCTGGTGTGGACCAGCTATCAGTAATGGTTGTCATAGGTTAAACATAGATCCATCTCATACTAGTCTACCTACCCCATTTCCTCACCCTCTAACCTATATTCATATATGATTATATCTCTATAACTTTCTTGAATATCCCAAAACCATATCACAATAAATTGTACAACGGGTCAGAAAATCCAATGAATGTTCTCCCTTATCAACATAAGAGAAACACATCCGCTCCCTCGTCAGATTCAAGCCATCTTGAGAGACCTACAACACCAATACTTTGACATGTGATCATATATTGATGCATCTGACATTCCCATACCCTTAATACTATTGTAGATCACCTTCTTCTGAGTTCTCACCTTCTATTTCCCCACTACCAGCACACACTATCAGTGCTCTCTCTTCTAAGAATCTGTCCAATAATAAGGCCCACTCACGCACTGCACCATATGTGTCAATGAAAAGTGATATCAATTATGACCATGTATTTTGATGTTATCTCTTATCAATAGCCCCATATATAATGAACGTATCTCATGACATAACTATGGTGTACTAAGAGAGATCAATAAACCTCACTAAAGACACTACCACAATCATACCTACCCACTAAAGGTACAAAAGCTATTGGATTTTCATTTGTGATGAACCAGACTCTCTTGGTCCTTTCATTTGCCAAAAATCCAGATCCTAAAGGGGGTACCATCTCGGTGCGACCGATCGGTGAGACCGATCGGCGTCACCCGACATTGTCGTGGTTTTTCCAGTGATGTGGCAAAATTGAGTTTTAAACCCTTCTTTGACCCCCTTTAAGCTTGTTTTAATGCCCGATATCACCCATCAATGTTACAATTAAATATTTAATAAATTAACCTGGTGTTTGTGGTGGTTTAAACCACCCGACCTCTTTAATAACGTGTGGGGCCGCGTGGTTAACCCACGACCCCCACTCCTTACACGGTTTGGCATTGTTATCTCAACCATCCACGGCTCTTATAAACTAAGGGTTAGATGCGGTTTTTTATTTTCTCGATCACCCTTTTCTAAGAGTACCCTTCATCTAGACGAGAAACTTTTCGTTCAGACGAGCTTCATTTCTATGCATGAAGTTCTGCGCCCGGCCTAAGTGTTGATAGATGAGGCGATTTTCATTCAGGCGAACCACATCTCTATCTGTGACGTTCTTCCCCCGGCCTTAGCATCGATCGTTGATCAACAAGTAGGGAATTATCCTTTGTCTCTCCCTTTATTTGTATCATGCGGGGTGGGTGTGATTTTGTTTCTGTAGAAAATTATAAACCAGGCCTAAATAAAGAACATGAACGAATCCTAAGGGGGGCTGTGATCGTTGATGCTATTTTATATTGTGATCATATTTTTTAATTCTGCGGGCTTACACCTACAGAAAATCATGGTTGTTGGTGGTCATTCTATGTGGATTAATGAACCCTTGGTGATATTTTAAATAGCTTGTTTGTGGTTTTAAACTCATGTGGTGAAAAGTAAATTGGCTAATTACGGTTATTCAGCTATGTAAATTGGAAGCACAAGGATCAAACCTTCTGTGATAACCCTCGGTTAAAGAACATGAAATTGAAATCATGGAGTGTGTTAAATCTTATAAATCTGAAAATACCGACATCGCCCTGCTTTGTGTTGGTGGTAGTGGTTTGGTTGTTTTCTTTTACGGGCCGATTGTTGGAGATGTGGAAGGGGATGGGATCCCCTGTTGATATGGATTCGGTGGTTGTTAGTTTAAAGACCAGGCAGTTACCTTGTTTATATCACGAATTGGGGTGGGATCTTCTGTAGATGAGAAACCATTTTGGGGGACCCGGGGTAGTGTCTTGAGGGTTTCTTTGGTTCCAATACTTCAAAGGATCTCACTTAACCCCTTGTTGTTGTAACATTACATGTGAACCGAGTGTGAATGTTTAAATTGAAGTTTGGATGGATTCTTTCCTTGGTTATGCTTACGGTGTTAGTTTCCCAAGTAGGTGCATGAACTTATTTAAACATTGTTACTGAAAATGAAAACAAGAATGGGACAAATGAGTTTTGTTGGCGAGAGTCATGACTCAGACTTGAGTGTTGTTGTGATCTGTAGGCTATCTGAAGAAAAACATAACTTTGGTTGAGTGCTTGTTACATATGAATATACTTTTATTTTTGTGTTTCTTATTTGCACCCCACCCAAGTTGATCACATAGAGCCGAACACCCATATTTCATGGTGGAGGGTGTTTTTACCAACACTATTCTTAGTGGCTGGTTATTAGCTCCTTTTCTGCTCCCTTTCCCGGATAGCCCCAGTACCTTCGGGCCGGCTGTGATGGCCTAAGGTCCATTCTTAGCCCAGGAATCTTCGGGCAGGGTAGTGTGGTGGTTGTCCCAGGTGTGTGCGGGCAGGTGGTTTCCCATGTATCTTCGGGATGAGGCCTGGGTGTCTTCCGGCATGGAAGTGGATCTTATAGCCCATGTGTCTTCCGGTGTGGTGGTGGTTGTTCTGGCCTAGGTGTTTGCAGGCATGGTACGTGTGACAGTTGTGGCCCAGGTGTTTGCGGGCAGGATTTGGTAGTGGGACTGTGTATGGTTGTGGTCCAGGTTTGTGCGGGCGGGTGTGGCAGTGGGACTGCGGTGAGAATGGTGGGATTGGTTCGATGCATAGGATGTCTCAATAACCAGTGGGAAAGTTGCGTGGGGTACCCAAACATCGATGTTCTCTTATATATATTACTTGGTTTGCGTTACTTTTTGATTGTAGCTGGTGAGTGGGATGGGTGAAATCCTTCATAGAAATGGTTGTCTGCTTCTCACAGGACTTTAGTACGTTCCCCCACTTGTGCACGAGAGTCTTTGGTTTTCCCTACTGAGTGTACTTGTATTCCCACCCTATGTATATAAAACTATTTTCAGGTTTCCAGGAGGACTTCAGGGATCACACAGGACCATAATAACTCAGAACTTTGGGCAGTTGCAGTTGCTATTTTCCTTTCGTTGGTACATACCCTTGTAGTCACTTTTGTACTTTGTGTCTTTTACTTTTGGAACATGCATGTGTGAATTGTTTAATTTTGGATTTACTTTTCTTTTACTTTTGGTTTCGTTGGGTTTCATCATCTTATATCCTGATCCTATAAAACAAAAAGGTTAATGCCTTCCACTTGTGTGTTATTTCCATACCCTTGGTGCTAGTCGCCACCCCGGGACCTATAGAAGGCGGGTTTCGGGGGTCATTATCTCTCCTATAACTTAAAGAACGAAGGGATTCACAACCTGCTGACCCTTCCCTCATTTTGGTGAAGGCGGGTCGTGACAGAATGGTATTAGAGGCAGGAGGTTGAGAGATAGGATGGATTCTGGAGTTAGGCACAGTGAGGATTCCATGGGATGGAAAGGAAATAGTGTTCGGTGACCTTGGTGCGTGAATTAGGCCAGAGAGGACCGGATAGGACACAGGATTTTAGGGCCCCTCGTGATCCGATGTGAGGACTCTGGACCTACCGAACGACCAAGTGAGGCCATGCTGATTGTAGGGTAGATACCCTAGGAAAGGCACATGCATCATGATTACTGGTGTTCTCGTGTTTCTGGGATGTCTTGGGAATTAAGAGTAAATGAAAAGTTTAATAAATTTTAGAACAATATTATGAACTACTTGGGCTTAGGCATTCCTTGCTTACCTTGCAGCTATTGAACCCAGAAGGCGACCATGTGTGGTACAAGCGATCGAGGCCCCAAGGACTACATTGGTCGATCGGCGGAGAGCTGATCGAGAGGAAGAGGACGACCAGTGTCAGAAGACTCTTTGGGCCTTCCAGCGACAGACCCACGAGAAGTATGAGGGTATCACCTCTAACATGAAGATGGAAGGCTGGCTAGAGGAGCTAGTGATAGAATTTGGCCAGATTCGGGCCCCAACTGAGTACTGGGTTCCTCTGGCCGTCAGGCAGGAGTGGGGAGTGGCGCGTCAGTGGTGGACGCTTTACCTAGGGGAGAGGAGAGAGGATGAGGTGCCATGGGCTAATATTGAGAAGGAGTTCCGGGCAGAATTCTCTCCTCGACCATGAAGGCGGAAAAGAGACAGGAGCTACTATCCCTCCAACAGGGGAGTATGTTAGTGATGAATATATGAATTAATTTCAAGGACCTCCTACGTTTTTCTCTGGACTGCTTTCCTGACGAGGAGTCTTGGTCAAGACATCTAGAGGTGGTTCTCCTACCCTCCCTCAAGTATGTTGTCACTCCCTTTACCCTACCGACGTACTTGGAGGTCCAGAAGAAGGCCAAAGTAGTGGATAGGATGCACTCTCTAGGAGGTCTGTCATGAGAGGGGATCCAGTTGGGACCATCAAAGGGGAAGGCCGTCAGCACTAGGCCCCCAGCGTCAGGACCCTCCAGGTTTCGACCCGCATGGAGCATGCCGCAGTAATTTCAGTTTTGAACCCCCAGTCCTCGCCCTTTTCCTTCGGGACCGGGACCACGATGCTTCGTCTGTGGGAGCCATGGACATCTCCGGATTCAGTGCCCGGACCGGGTATAGTACGGCGGTGGCGGACAGCCCCAGCACCCGCCCCAAAAGTAGCTTCCATCCATGCCTTTCCAGTAGTAGCAGCAGGGACAGTGAGCTCCCGCTCCTCCGAGGACAGACGTAGAAGGAGGGGGCCGACCTCAGGGTGCTCCTCTGGGACCTCGACCATGGATTGGTCGGGGAGGTGGCTGACAGCCGAGGGGTAGAGGAGCTAGGCATGGACAGCTACGCGCCACAGAGGCAGTCGTTCCAGCAGGGCCAAAAGTTATCTGTGAGTTTAGGGATATCTTTCCTAAGGAGGTAACGACTCTACCCCCTCGACGGGATATCGAGTTTAGGATAGACCTACAGCCCGGTGCTCGTCTGATCTCGATGGCTCTTTACCTGATGGCACCTTCAGAGATACGGGAGTTGCGGATCCATATTTATGATCTAATGAAGAGGGGTTATGTTCCGCTGAGTACATCACCGTGGGGTGCTCCAGTCTTGTTTGCAATGAAGACAGATGGTGGTCTCAGGTTGTGCATAGACTACAGGAGGCTAAATTAGGTGATGATCAAGAATTTCTACCCTCTTCTGAGGATAGACAATCTTTTCTACCATCTCAAAGGGGCAGGATGGTTCTCGAAGATCGACCTGCGGTCTAGGTACCACCAGTTGAGATTGAAGGAGGGAGACATCCCAAAGACGGTGTTCAAGTGCAGATATGTACACTTCGAGTTCTTAGTCATGCCCTTCGGTGTTACGAACACCCCGACTGTGTTCATGGGGCTTATGAACTCCATTCTTCGGGAGTAACTAGATTGGTTCGTAGTTGTGTTCATTGACGTCATCCTGGTCTACTCAAAATCATAGGAGGAACATGCAGAACCCCTGAGGATGGTTCTAGAGGTCCTCCAAAATCATCCTCTCTATGGGAAGTTGTCGAAATGAAAGTTATAAACACGATAAGTGCACTAACTTGGGCACGTGGTGTCCGAGAGGGGGGTATAAGTGGACCCATCAAAGGTTGAGGCAGTTGTTTCTTGAGCAGCACCCAAGAATGTGGCAGTAGTCCCTAGTTTCCTCGGGCTGGCAGGTTACTATCGGAGGATCGTACCCAACTTCTCCCGAGTTGCAGCCCCTTTGATAGACATGACCAAGAAAGACCAGGTTTTCATGTGGAGTGAGTAGTGCGAGTCATCCTTCTGCTATTTGAAGGATAAGTTGGTCAGTGCCCCAGTGATAAGATTTTTAGAAGAAGGGGTGGCGTATGAGGTGTTCTGCTCTTCTTCCGGACAGGGCCTGGGATGTGTGTTGATACAGCAACAAGGGGTGATCTCTTATGGGTCCAGGCAGCTCCGCCCTCATGAGCGTAATTATGCCACCCACGACCTGAATCTTGTAGCGGTCTTTTTTGCGCTAAAATTTTGGAGGAACTACCTCATTGGAGAATGCTTTGTGGTCTTCACCGATCACAAAATCTTGAGGTATATCTTCTCCCATCGGGACCTAAACTTGAGACAGCGGATATGGGGGAGTTCTTCCAGGATTACGACTTCGAGATCTCTTATACTGCAAGTAAGGGAAATGTAGTGGCCGATTCCATGAGCAGGGGGATGCAGAAGGATGTGGTCCGAGAGTCAGCGGACGCCGGGAAGGCGATGGAGGAGTTGGCTACCTTACATCTGGATGTGAGGATGGATGGTGGTAGAGGATGCCTATATCATATGGTAGTGCAGTCGTCTCTGTTGCAGCAAGTGGAGGAGTCTCAGTGGGGAGACCCAGAGTGCTAAGTGATGTGTGACCGAGTTGATTAGGGCAATGCTTCGGAAGGATGGATAGAGGATGGTCAGAACCAGATGCTTTTCCAGGGAATGTTGTTTGTTCCAGGAGTGATGCAGGCCAAGGTTCTCAGTGAGTTCCACAAATCACCCCTGGAGGTACACCCAGGAGTTTCCAAGATGTACCAGGGACTGAAGAGACAGTTTTGGTGGCCCGGAGTGCAGTGAGTAGTGGCAGAGTTTGTGGACAAGTGCTTAGTGTGTCAGTAAGTGAAGGCTGAACACCGAGTTCCAGGAAGCCTACTGCAGTCTCTAGATGTCCCCGAGTTGAAGTGGGATGACATCTCGATGGATTTTGTCCGAGGACTACCCAAGGTCCAAGGGGCATACGACTCCATCTGGGAGGTAGTGGACCGGTTGACGAAATCGAGCCACTTTCTGGAAACCAGGGAGTTGAGTACTGTGGATGCTTTGGCACGAAAGTACGTGGATGAAGTGGTGTAGTTTCATGGAGTTCCGAGTTCTATAGTCTCGGATAGGGATGCATGGTTTACCTCGTGGGTCTGGAAAGGATTGCATCATGCTTTTGGAACACAGTTACACCTTAGCACTACTTCCCATCCCCATACAGATGGAAAAACAGAGCACACCATCCAGACCTTGGACGATATGCTGCGGGCATGTGTTCTAGACTCAGGAGGATCATGGGTGCAACACTTTCCCCTGGTAGAGTTCGCCTAAAATAATAGCTATCACTCTACCATCGGTATGGCCCCATTTGAAGCCTTGTACAGGGGGCCATGCCGTTCACCTGTGTGTTGGGCCGAAGTATGAGAGGTAGGCATCCTTGGCCCGAAGGTGGTGCAGAGCACGACAGAGAAGGTTCAGCTCATATGGGAAAGGATGAAGGCAGCCCAAGACCAGCAGAAGTCATATGCTGATACGAGGAGGAGGCCCTTGCAATTTGAGGTTGGAGACCACGTGCTCTAAAGGGTCTCCCCTCGACGCAGTCAACGGAGGCTCGGCAAGGATAGTAAGCTTTCTCCCAGTTTCAACGGGCCCTTCGAAGTGTTACGGCGGGTCGGCGAAGTGGCCTATCAGCTAGCGTTACCACCGCCGCTACTTAGGATACATGATGTCTTCCACATGTCCCAGCTCCGTCGGTATCTGCACGCCGATTCACACGTCCTTGGCTGGGGAGAGCTGGACATCGAGTACGACATGACTTTTGTGGACAGACCAGTGATGATTGAGGATCGCAAAGAAAAGGTGCTTCGTGGGAGAACCATTCCCTTGGTTCGTGAGTTGTGGAGACATTGTAGGCTTGAGGAGAGTACGTGGGAGAGGGAACCACATATGCACGCCTAGTACCCAGAGTTGTTTTGAGTTTTTTTCTGTTTGTTATAGCTATTGTGGTAGAATGTTTTACCTTATTGGCTATGAAATGCTAGTTTTATTTTCCTCTAAATGTGTGTGAAATGTCCTGGCTATGAGGGAGGATAGAACCAGACCCCTAATCAAGATGCATTAAGGTGGATGCGATTAAACCCATGGGGGTGATTCAGTGCCACACAAAGTGGATAATATCTTGACATGGGGAAGGAGACTCCCCAACCCCCACATGCCTGGGCAGTTTGACATGATATGTTTCTTGGTTCGTGATAGAAACGTTTTCTTAGTTAACAATGAGGTTCACTCTTGAGAGGTATCTTTCGAGGTGGTTGTTCGAACCTGTTCTTTCCTTCTGGGTTGTTTATATTCTTGAGGGAGAGTATAGTATGAGAGGTATCTAATTGGTGACCCAGACTCTCTTGGTCCTTTCCTTTTCCAAAAATCTGGATCCTATAGGGGGTAGCGTCTCAGCGCGAATGATCGGTGTGACCGGGTGTGGACTGCGTGCGGTTGTGGCCTAGGTGTGTGCGGGCGGGTGTGGAAGTGGGACTGCGGTGAGAATGGAGGGATTGGTTTGATGCGTAGGATGTCTCAATAACTAGTGGGAATGTGGCACGGGGTACCCAAACATCGATGTTCTCTTATATATTTTACTCGGTTTGGGTTACATGGTGAGTGTTTCCGGTGAGCGGGATGGGTGAACTCATTCATAGAAATGGTTGTCTTCATTTCACGAGACTTTAGTACGTTCCCCCACTTGTGCACAAGAGTCTTTGGTTTTCCCTACTGAGTGTACTTGTATGCTCACCCTACGTATATAAAACTACTTTCAGGCTTCCAGAAGGTCTTCGGGGATCGCGCAGGACCATGATAGCTCGGACCTTTGGGCAGTTGCAGTTGTTGTTTTCCTATATTTGGTACTTTCCCATATAGTCACTTTTTACTTTTTGGGTTTTACTTTTAGAACATGCATGTGGGAATGGTTTACTTTTGGCTTTACGTTTCTTTTACTATTGGTGTTGTTGGGTTTCATCATCTTATCTCCTGATTCTAGAAAACAAAAAGTGTAATGCCTTCCACTTGTGTGTAATTTCTATACCCTTGGTGCTAGTTGCCAATCCGAGACCTATAGAAGGCAGGTTTCAGGGGTCATTATCTCTCCTTCAACTTAAAGAAAGAAGGGCTTCACAACCTGCTGACACTTCCCTCTTTTTGGTGAAGGTGGGTCATGACAGCATTGATCACAACATTATTGGATAAATCACCTCCCCAATTAGATACTAAAAGTCTGAGTTGGAGATATCTATCTCTTTATGTTACTGAATAAATGGAATCCACCATTTCTTAATAGATACCCAAAAAAGACTCACCCTGCATACTTGCATCTAAACTACATGAGTCTGTACAAGGTGTAAAACATGAATGGCTGCCTCTTGAAAGACCTCAACCACCTAGTGGTATGTCTTTACCTGATACCACGAAGGTTTCTACCTTTGAAACTCATCCAACACACTAATCTGGTTTTCATCCTCATCTAGTATATTCTCCACCAATTACATCACAATGGGTGGTGGTATAAGTATTAAACATCTTGTAGATATTATCTATTGTACATTTCCCTATGAAGAATCCTCTTCACTTGATGGATCATCCTCATGATCATACAGTGGGATCCAAGCTGCTATTCATCATGGAGCCATCTAAAAATGAACAAGATATACCATAGTAAAAGAGTATATCTCGTAAACAGACTCAATAAGGACATGGAAACCACAATCCATTTATATATGAGTCATGTACTAGTGTTTTTACTATAAAATTTGTCTAAATGTACCATGTTAAAATTTCAGGGGTCAAATTAATTTTGTGTGGATACATCGACCACTAAACAAACACTAAAATTTGTGGCATGAAATATGAACCCAAAACACTCAACATGGTTTCCATAAATCCTATAAAATTACCACATACTCAATTCCTATGGTATAATTATCCCCTTTGGTACCACTATATCCCTACCTAACTAGATGGGGAACAAACTACAACTATCATAAGTAGGCCTTCCATAAGAAAGGGGCTTGTGATGAGTTCCGAGTAGGCATATCCCACACAGATTTGAGGAAATATAAAAATGAACCTAAAACCACACATATCTCCAATAAAATACGTTGATGAATAATAAAACAACAACATATGATGCACAAATACATACACAATCCCTCTATCATTGTATGACAGTAGTAATAAAAGTGATAAAGGCGAAAAACAAATTCTCACAAAAAACTAAAAATATTCTACCCTTCTCAGAACATGGGGACTGCTATAAGATTCAACCACCCATAAGAATCCTTGGTCTATCTGGAGAAGTATATTTTCCACCAACTCCATGTCCTCAAAGGACACTGTCAAATGGGTCATCATCTACATAAGTCATTACACATGAATGAAGATCCCATGTAGGGGTGAGTATAAAAATACCCAGTAAGACACCACAAAAACACCTATCATGTAGAATAATTAATAGTAATATAATAACAATGATATATAAAAATATGGATAAACCCTAATATAAACAGGAATGAAATTGTACCTCCTAGTGATCTCAAATATAATGTGATCCATGGGATTCTATTTTAAGCTTCTACGAAATGATTATTTAGAGAGAACCCACTCAACAAGACAAGATATCATCAATGAAACACATCCAGAGGGATATGATCATTAGGTCCTACCAATGAAATCTCAATTGTCTCTAAATAACACAATACTAAAATAGGGTATCATTCACAGGACCATAGTGAGACACTAAAAACCAAATATGGATTAAATCACTATATACGAGATCATATTCGAATGACACCATTAACTCAACTAAAATAACTTTTTAGGTGGGGGACCAATTACCTTTACTAGCAAGTTAAAAAAATTCAATGAACCTTTCCTATGTTATAAGAATGGATGATATATTATCAAACTCTGGACTAATAGAGGGAAACCAAAAACACTATCTAATACTCATCATCTAGAGGGGGTTATAATATAATTTAGTGGATGTAATGTCTCACAGCACCATAATGATGATAGAGCAAGGAAACAAAATCAACTGATAAAGGAGAAAACTAATGAAATTAACATCCCTAATTACAATTAAGAGTTGTACAAAGTATGTAATTAGGAGTACATGGTGTGTCTAGAAAAAAAATGGTATTCCCATTTTTCACTACATCAGATGGCATGTAAACCTCAAGATAAATGTTCTGTATATAAGTTTACATGAAATTTGGAGGTTTGTCCATACCCATCCTATTTCTTAGGTATGCGCCCTTATACTTCTGGTCATGCACATGTATTGACATGTGTACACCTATCCATTTCCATGTTCAAATTGTTGTGTCTGAGGTCATGGATCTTACCACATTCATCAACCGTTCCCATGTCTCTTGGCATGTACATTCTTATGTATACTCCAAGATGTACACTAAGCGGCCAGTACGAGACAACTGATGCCTGAGATATTTCACATGGAATGTGATATTTTATTCTCAATAGAAACCCTAGTTCTATATAGTGGATACCATGTGGTGTGTTCTCATGTATTACATGCCCTGTAACACAATTTTTTCCATATCTCACGCATGCTTCATGTGATTCCCAGGTCAACTACCTCCGAAACCAGTCATTACTATTGACTTTATATATGTTAAAATTGAGTCTCTTCATCACCTGTTCACCTAATTTTGTCCTTCAAAAACAACCCAGAATCAAATTTCTTCATCTGTGTTGTCACCTGTCACTTTGGGAATATGAGGACCCTCCGATCGAGTCTCGTTCCTCCTTGAATATCATATTATATTATTAAATCCCATAATTGTAATCTTAGTCACAAATTGTACCCCCAATAATGATCTATTGTGATGAATAATGGTAAATAAATGATCAAATATTATGTTTTAATCAGACCATAATCCAAATCTATTTCATGTTATGAATATGTGAAATAATGGGGGTGAAATACCTAAATGAAAAAATGAGGGAAAAACCTATACCCTAGTTTGTTTTGTCCTTGATCCATTGTTGATTAATTTGATGAATAAATGAGGATATTATCATCAATGATCAAATAAATCATCTTTAAATATAATCAACCACCAATGAATGAATCAACTCTTGTTTGTGGAAATGATCCATGTTTGACCAGTATAAAGAGAGTAATGTAATAACCCAACCTATACATCTTACCTAGAGTTTGGGATCATTCACTAATGAACAACAGTTATTTGTTTCCATCATTGGTGAGATCCACAAAATCTAATGAAACAATGATTTTTGATCTTTACATTAACTGATGTCTTCTTCTAAGAATGCATTACTCTAATGGCAATCAATATCTCTATGGTTAAAAGGAAAACCCTTTGATCTCATAAAAACTATATATTTATATAAGAACAAGTCCCATTATTAATAAAAAATATAATTATTCCATTAATTAATTTTATTATTTGTGCATATGATAGCACGTTACATAAATTCCCAATGATGATAAGGATAATATTATTCCAAGGGTTAATCCCATGTTCTAAACCAAATAGAAGCCTTGAATTTCTGATATAACCCCCCCTTCTTGAGTTATATTTTTTTTGGAAAACTATGCACATATAATAGTAATATTTTAAAAACATTTCAAATATTAATTATAGTCAAATTGGGCCTCATAATTTCAATAATTCTCATCACATTGCTCAAAAAATAATCCATATAATATTCTAAAGTAAAACATGGAAAAATGTGATTCATTGTAGAATGATTCAAGAATATCATATTTATTTCCAACAATAAATGTGATACTATTAGATCTAATTTGTGAACTTCCCTAACCATGTTATATTTAATCATAGAAGTTTTTGATCCATAAATATTATGTGAGGATATTTCATGGAAACACCCCAGGAATGTGTTTAACAATTGGAGTTTACTTGGGTTAGCGGGGTAATAAAAATCGATAATTATTATATATTCCAATATTAAATTTAATATGTATTATCATACTAGTTATATATGATGATTGAGTTGATAGTTCAGTGTGAAGAGTCTTCCATAGAGATAAATAATAGATTTACATCATCTCTAATTCTAATATTTATTGGTCTTAGGATTGTATATAATTTCGATAATGATTTCTATCATGTTTGGTTGTAATCTATAATAATGTATAAAGAATAGTTTGTATCTTATTGGTTAGGTTAGTTGTGAAACTAGTATAACAACTACACTACTCATGACACATATTTAGTTTCTCTAGTCCATCTCATGAAATTTTAGAAACATTATCACTTTGGAGAGAGTTTTTTAATTTTTATAAACCATAAGATCATATGATATATCTTCTCTCATCTGGAAATGAGTACCCAGCAGAGGTTTTGGGTGTAGCGCCAATGGATTCTTCAATTTGAGATGAATTATTATCCTATGAAGGGGCAAAAAGATGTAGAATGTCCCTCTAGTAAAATTTCGAAGATAGGAGTGCATCCTTTAGTGGATAAATTCCACCTGATGAATTTGATGTCTATGTGGATAGTGGATTCATTTTAGGATTAATGAGTGACATAATTTTTAACTTTGTTTCCAAATATTCATTTTTTGACTAATATAAGGCCTTCCATGATTTAGGTAATGAGCGCAGAGTAATGTGGGAGCGGCCGGTGAGGAGTGACCAAGTTCATGAATGGACAACAGAAAATGATGAACTGGTCTATATTAGTGGGACTTCTATAGTTACTTTTTCCATGATGGAAGAGATGATTAGGAACTATGATGATTCATATTATGTGTTGTATTCAAGATTAATGGATATATATCATGATATCATATACTAGTTATTGTCCATTGGTATAATGAAATATATCATTGTTTTGCCTGACAATTACTTACATAAAATTGATTTATGACCTAGAAGTATGGGCTTGAGTGATTATTAAATCCCATTAAAATACATATATAGATGTGGGTTGATTTATAAATGGAAATCATGATGGGTTCAGCTAGAAAATTAAGAGGTAAAAAGTTATACGGGTTGAAGGTGGTTAGTTGAAGAATGTGGTGGATTTCAAACTTATCTGGGTGACCTTTCAATAGATGGTATGGGACGGCGTTCGGTTAAATACATTTTATATATTTATTAATTACTTATTAATGTGTTTTTAGATAGGCACATCTTATTTGGATCATTGTTTTATAGAAGAATAAATAAAAATATTGGGAATCATTTGATGTTGAGTACAATATATCATATAGAGAATGATGTGCAATCTGAGAGGATTCTCTTGAATATGAAGGACAACACTCCGGTATGTGTTTGAGAATTTTGTGGAGAATATGATATCCACAAAGTCATAATTCAATTTTATGATAATAATATTTTACAAGTATCGATTATATTGGTATCATTCAAGTATCTTTACGGTCATCTATGTCACACACCAATGTGTTGGCACAAGGCTGGTGAGAGATCTACTATGAGGATGATTTTATTGGATGAGACCTTGGTGGTGGTGAATAAAATCATGAAATAGATGATCACTATCCTGATTTGACTTTGTACATATGATCATCTGATATGATGACCTTTTATTTCTATATATGTGACTATTATATTCGATGAATGGATCCATAGTTAGGGATTGGTCAATATAGGGTCAATTGATGTTTTTTCATGGATTGTAGTGCCATTTAAAATTTCCATGAATATAAATACAGTAGACTATTATTGGGATCTTTCAATATGATATTGATTAATGAATAATTTGTTCCAAGCATCTCATCTATAGTTTAATGTTACTTATCATGAATATAAGATTGACTATGATGATGTTGAGCTCAAGCTTGATGCTTCATTTGTGCATCAGATTGTTCAAATTATAAAACCCAAAATATGGTGTTTCAGATAAATAAATTACTTGTAGTTAATGTTTAAATGTGTCATGGGTTGATATAGGAAGAGACATGGGGGGTAGAGACTAATCATCATGATCATATGACTAAACTGATAGAGAAATTCCACTAAAACACCAAATAAGTGTCTTATAGAATATGATATTTATGGACTCCTTAGTTTTACAGTATTCTCTTGAGTTATGTTTTAGTTTTGACTTGTGTATTTTAATATATATATATATATATATATATATATATATATATGATTCTAGTTTTTCAAGAGAGAAAGGCATCATAGAATCTTGAATATAGATATAGGGTCTTGTACTCAAAGTAAATGGTTATTAAAGACATGAATGATTTCTATGAAGATACCATTAATATCAATTAGGGTCTAAATAATATTATAATATGAATTATTAAGATTATTTCATTGTACTTATACAATATAAAATTTTATTCATCGTGTAGATGGATTTTCAAGATTTTAAAGCTAAGGAAAAATGAATTTAATTTTGAAAATATGTTTCTTCTTTGGAAGAGAAAAAGTGAATGTTTTATCATTAAGATTCACGATGATAGTCGTTAATCTAAACATAAATTATGTTTCACACAATCAACTTAATTATTAATATACACATTAATTCTTAAATTACATTCCCCTTTTCTAGTCATGCTCTAACACTCTTTGAGAATATATTTGAATTTTTGTTTTCTTTTAATATATCAACATTAGATCATGTGTTTGGGATGTATTCACCTTAATATAATGAAAATATACCCACGAGTAAGAATCTAATTTTTCTAATGTGTTTTTACCCTATATAAATGTTTCCCATCCAAAATATAACATGAGAAAAATCTTATGATCAAATGGAATTAGTTCCATGGGATCTCTGGCTTGTGGGATTGTTCTAGTCGTTGTGTAGATACCATGTGGGTGTTGAACCACAATGAGAAACATGGAAATCTATGTCAATGAATTTATGATATGAATTTATATTCCAAATACTTTTCTTTTATATCGTTATGTAACTGATATTTTTTTATGAACATGTGTTCTTTGAGTATCTTTCATGAGGAGTTTTACTTATGGTTGAGTGTGTATCCTAGTGAGATCCCTTCCTAATATGGCATGTTGTAATTTCTATGATATGTAATTTTTTGTATATTATCACAACTGCTAGATGTTTTCATATGGTATAAAGATGTCTGGTATACTATGAATTATCTTGATGACAAATTATAAGGGTATAGTGGTATTTGTTAAGAGGCCAATGAATTGTACTCTCAAGATGGTCAATGTTGGATATCAAATACAAGTTCATTACATTTGGGTGTCTATCATGGAGTGATGAAGTGTTTATAGTGTCTCTAAATTCTAATATGGAATAAAAACTAAAAATTGATGATTTTGAAACACTTTATTGTGTTTATCACATGGTGGTATCATCAATGAGAGTACAAATGTACTCTATAAGGTAGTTTGTGAGGTGTTCCCTAAATGTTCAATAAATTATCTAAATAACCAGAATATATTTTTGACTGATGTTGGGATTCCGGGGCCCGCAGCGGAAGCCGGTGGGCCGGAGATTTTAAAATTTTTGTTAGTGCAACGACGGTACTTGTCATCGCCGACGATACGAGCCCCTGAGAGGTCCGAGGATCTCGCGCAGATCATTAAGAGCACAAAAATAAAACAAAAACATACCCATTGCATATCTGAATCCATTGTCGACCGCTACTTGTCAACGGCGATCTTTGCACAAAGGATCCCTCTAGATCATCCACACACATCTCAAAAATCCGCGGGAACATCGATCGTCGAACTCTGGGAGTTAGCGCGGCGATTCAATGAAATCATCGATGTCTCGACGATCACTGCATCATCGATCTTGCAATGCGTGAGGAGATACTTGATCCGAGCTCTTGGATCTTCAACTTCTATCTCTAGGAAGCAAGAGGAGAGAGAGGCTCTCAAGTTTCATTCCATAAACAAATGAATAGTGATGTGAACACCAAGAGAGAGAGCCTCCTCTCTTATTTATAGATACGTTGAGAAATACCTGGTTGGGTTCCCCAACCCCCATTAATATCAACGTTTTCTAAATAAATAATTATGACGACTTAAAACTGCGTCAATATTATTTATTAAATTTATCACATACTTGTAATATATAAAATATATTACCTGATAAAATCTGATCCATTTAACTCTACTCCCTGTCCCGCTTAATATTAAATGAACCTTGAATATTATACAATATTCGTTCGATTAATATTTCCTCATATTTACTAAACTCGTAAATTCATTAAATATATTCATTCCCAAATATTCATAACTTGAATATTAATGAATTTATTTAATTCAGTTGGTGATCGACAACTTGGACAACGCTCAGACCCCGGGGCGGGGCCCACTATGTCCATATTCCTATTCCACTGAATAGGTGCAGATTCATGAATGCGCTGCTGTGTGTGACCCTCAAGATTCTTATCTCGATAGCAGTGAATAAAATTCATAGACCAAGAGCGGGGTCTAGCAACCCATCATGGTCCCTAAAGAGATAAGGATATTCATTGCAACGACTACCATCCTATAAACACTGACTGTGTACTATAGTCTCTTTGTCATTAAATATCCCATAAAGTAGGACGCACTCTTGTATCATCGCCCTTATCATGCTTCATTATTTGTTGATATATCTGGATGGGTTCATCTTTCTACTACTTTTCCAAGTACTTATGAAGGCGGAACCATCCTGATCAACCAGGCCTGAGATACATAACTTTCTAAACATGGAAGCGACAAATCATTTCATGACCATTCAACCAATGACATACCACTAATGACGCACCCGACAAAAACTACCTCGCCACGACATCACTGTCATGGTTTTCACCTTTCATCAAAGTACGTAATTAAATGATATACATTGGTAATGGTCTCAAGTCAGGAGACCAATACACATGTCTGTAGATAGGAACAACCAATGACACCCAAAACATGTGGTGTTCCTATTGGCAGGTCTGTCCTCATGATCACACTGCTAGAGATCACCATGTGCGAACATCATGAGAACAAGTCTCAATGCTTATGAGCCCCCAGCACCTGATAGTCAGACATCTACTATGTCCAGTCAGTAAGATGTATCTAGACTATATAACATATATTTAAGATCAATGTCATTGTATCTCGAGGTTCTCATTATTTCATGGGATCAACTATAACCTCTCGAAACAACAATTAACCTTTGGACATTTCCATTATAGTGGATGCGGAAAAGTATACACTATAATGGTAAGATATCATCGTGCATATCTAACTGTACACATGATATGGCAATCAAAAGTACTACATAGTTGGGTCTAGGACACCCACTATTTCAACACTCCCACTTTCACTAGAGCCAACATGCTAACTAAACTTGTTAAATACTCACATGATAAATACTATGCTTCTGCTAAGTAATGTCTTTAACTACTGGGCCTTCCATGTTTTCACCGCATGGCATATCTGCTCTATGCAACCTCATATGCTTGGGTAAAACTTCTCAAGATAAGGTATCTCCGATTATATTACTTTTTTCCATTGTAAAATCATGAGAACATGGCTAGTAAGAATATCATAATTCTCATTATGATAATACTTGTCTCACTAGGTGCGATTCCAAGAACTGGGAAAAATATTTGCAATTTATAACGGCTTCTTAGCTATCTTAGAAGCTACAACGTACTCAGTATTTGTAGGTATGACTACCACAAGATTTTATGAGAATGACTCACTCATCTCCTTTGCCTAACTGGGATACCAGATCAAATTGATCTAAGGATTTCTATTTTGTGTCCCACCATAACTATTATACCTTCCTCTCCATATTTCAGGTACATATCATTAGTACTCACCGAAGTACAAGATGATAGTTCTGACTGCATCACTTGTAGTGCTCCTCAAAATAATTTTTATCTTCCTATAATAAATTATATCTCGGTAGTATCAATTATTGTACATATTATGGAATATGTTATTGATCCATCGCTAAAGCATAAGGTATCAATTCAAATCTTTAATCTCTACACATGCTCCGAACATGTTAACCTGTAGAGATTAAGCCATGTGACATAGGCAACAATTCTGAACGTGAATTGTTCCAACCTGTATTTATTCAATACAATGTCCATATATGTACGATTGACTAGGACCAATCAACCTTTGGATCTACCTCAGTGGATCCTGTTCCCTAGAACATAGGTTTAT
Source organism: Viscum album (assembly GCA_963277665.1). Classification (NCBI taxonomy): domain Eukaryota; kingdom Viridiplantae; phylum Streptophyta; class Magnoliopsida; order Santalales; family Viscaceae; genus Viscum; species Viscum album. The sequence continues at coordinate 736,384,887 of OY728155.1, forward strand.
ACTTGAAGTCAATCATTGGAGAATTTATTTTAACATGATATTATCTAACTGTAAGATCAAAATCTGTTTTCATATGTTGCCGAACATATTCAGAAAACATTGGCGTTCCCAATAACCTTTGGTAGACACAAGGCAAAGTTTCATTTATAATGAATACTCTAAGATCCTGTTGCCTACATTAATCCAGAATTGGATTTCAGTAACATGCAACCCTTATTTTCATCATTTGATGTCATCATCTCTTTCTGGTTGCGTCGTATAGACACCATCCACAAAAGATGATTTTGACATCCAATGAACAATAAAAGAATCTTAGAAGTTTAGCTATGACAAGAAAAATTCTAATAGATTTAGGCGTACTGACTTGGTATAAACAATCGAGCCTTATAGGTACCATACTTGTACCATCCATGACCATTTAATTTGGATACCCACCACATTTTTCAATTTATAATCCCCCTTTGCAATTTGATATGTGGAATCCATTATTGAATATTAGTTGATCTTGTCAATATTAGCTAGTTGCCTTATATTTCTTACTTGTATGATTTATTTTTATCAATGAATAATTTATCACTGACCATGGTGAATATTAAACCATCACCATGGTTTCATACTTCCTACATAGAATGTGTCTCTAGAACATTTCTATTCCACATGTACTTGTGGAACTTCTTCCATATGCCAACCATTTCTGCATCTCGAGCATTTACTAAGTCTAAGTCAATTCAGCTCCCACTATCTCTAATAGAGATGTGCACACTTCTATAGAAATGTAGTCTAATACTTGACTACATCTTTTATATCTTAGGTATTTATCCTAAGAAACTATTAGGATAATTAATTTAGATGCACAACGTGTTTAACTTTATTCACGTTTGTTTAAATCCTAAAAAATGCTTTGCATATAAACATGCCTTATGACATAATGGTTTTTCCATCATACTATGACTCATATGATATACATTTTTCATTTTAGTTGGCATATTGGTTATGGGATTACGCTGTTATTTGTTAATCACATTTTGAAATATGATGGATGTTTCTGCAAGTTGCAACATTGATACAACTTACATCATAACATTGATGTATAACATATGCGTTTAGGAATTACTCCATGTTACATGTTTGTTGATCAATGTTTATATGTAAGACTTTATCATTGATCCTCCTTATAAATGTCATTACGGTGATGTAGATAATGTATCATGTGTTTAGGAATTACTCCACTCTACATTATCAAGATCGATGATTGCTTGGTCAAGATATTCTTCAGCTTGCCAATCCGAAGAAACTCATATCTCTTGACCAAACTTATACTTCATTGGTACATTCTGTAATGACTTAAAGGAATCTTATGAAGTATCTTTACCTCTAGATTTCTTTACAACAGTTCACACTCTCGTGTTGAACTAACCTCAGATGCTTTGTGGCGTACCTTTATTTCCAAAGGTTTCTTTGTCTAAACTAAAGATATCAATTATACTACAGGTGTTTAGCTGTGCCGAACCTAAATACCATATTGGGAATATAGTTGACATCTGTTTTTAGTTTTAAATAACAAATAATCACATTTCCATAACTGGGCAGGTCTTGCATTTTATATTCATCATGTATTACCATTGGTTCAAATAGTAGTGAACTATTTATTGAGTATGTCACCTCAAACAACATTCATTCCAAAACATTGAATAATGTCTCATCATGTCCAAATGGGCACATGAGGTAAATGTTTTTGGTTATACTCCACAACTTGTTCAATTTGAATCAATCACTTGGCAATTAGATGTTATGTGTTTCTCCCTGCTGACTTAGGAATCACCCTTTCTCAACTACTTGGAGAATACAATTTACTTCTAGTAATGTTTCTATAATTTCTTGGTTATTGTATCTCAATACAAATATGTGAAAAGAATATTTTATTTCAATACCCAAGAAGAATGAGAGAAAACAGTGCTTTTATTTGTTGAATATTAACTGAACAAGGAGCGGGAACTTTCCTCTTGTATTTCAGTTATTAAACATCCATGAATTTATTTCATTATGTGATGCAAATAACCTCCTGTTAAATAACCATGCAATTGTCATTGAAGGACATGACGAAGGTGACTTTGGCGTAATTTTCCCTAAGGATTTTCTCCTTGTCATTCAATGTATTCGCCATAAGAATAAAATATGGTCTTATCTCTAATATTCTTATTACTTGGAGAAATGTTACCTTAAAAGTAATGAAGTGCTTACTCTATACCGTTCTTTTTTACCTTTAAACGAAACTAGAGTAATTGGGTGTAAAAGGAATAAGAATGGGATGACATGAAAGATTGTGAACCGTCTTTCACTTTACAAAATCCAAGTGCAATCATCACATTAAAATCATGCATCGCTTTCTCCTCGAAAGGATCTTGAAGATGAGACTACATGTAACATCATCCATGTCTTGATGTAGCGACTGTAACTTACATCAGACGTTGATGATATCATTATGACAAAACTATCAAATTCTTGTTTCATGAGTCTCCTATAAGCTGTTTTACACCCTCGCTTCTAGAGGTGGCATAACAGGTTGGGACACAAGCACCTTGAATTTCCATTATAGTAGTAATGTGCTCAAACGCCTTTACTACACTTGGAATTACTTGCTTGTGTGGACATTAACTTTTTCTAATGTTTATCACAGTTTTGTTATGGTATTTCTTTCCATTATCTACAAATATACATTAGTAGATTGTAATTTTATGTGATTACCTAATCTGACATTACTGCTTATTTAATCATTAAATGTATCCCACTAATTTTTTAGAATTCTAGGAACCCTCTGTACTAGAATCGGAATACTCTTGAGTACTCTAGTGGAAAGGATCCCTAAACCACCATCATAGTCTACAAGCTAGGGCTACGCCACTACTCGGAGGGTCCAAGGTAGGCTTTTTGCTGGACAACCGCATTATCTTGCATTTCCTTGATCTGTTCAATGAAGTCCTAGCATCAGAAATAATTTAATGATTTACTCAATGCATACCTCAAAAATTTCAACAAACTAGCTAAGGCTATATCTTTGCTGCAATTTTAGTTAAGACGGCCCACCACACAAATAAGAACTCCCCTGTAGTAAGAGGCACCCTAAGCTAAGGCCTGAACAGGCACCTCGAATACTCTGTTTTGTTCAAACATCAATGATAGAAGGCTATTTGTGACTTAATATTTTCTTTGAATGTTTTATGTTTTTCTCTCGACGAATGTAATCCATTTCTATTAATCTTGTTCATCTATGTTGTCGCTCTCACTACTGAACTTTAATAGAAAAAACATACACCTCTTCTTTATGCATTTAATTGTTTATCATTTTATGTATTTTTCCCACTGATCTAAATTTCATAATATAATAAATAAATGCATAAAGGTAAAACTACTACCCGACTGGCCTTGAGCATCTAAACGAGCTATGCACATTTTACCTCAGTCAAATCTTGACTAAAAATGCAGCTTTCCCCCTGTACTGTATGTTTTCTCGTCTTCTGGAGTGTCTCCATGTCTTGGTGGGGTCAATGTCACGTCTTTGAGTACCTCCTCGCCTTGGTAGAATCCACGCATCATCTTGCATCGTCATCCACCTCCTCTTCTTGGTGGGGTCTATGTTGCTCGTCATCTTTGTCCGAAGTACAAAGACACTCACGCGCAGGCGAGGAGGACTCGGGAATAAATGTACATCATATAATTATTTGGCGTTCACGCCCTTATACATTTTATCTGAAAAATGAAAGACGATGCGCAGACCATCTATTTAATTAATTAGACACATCGCACGCTGTTTACAATAATTAATTAAATAAATAATTTAAAAGAATTCATACAAAGGTCAATGCTCAAGACCAGTTGTCGGGTATAAAATATTACATTATAAAAATTAAAATGAATAAATTAAGTATGAGGGATATATAATTATATTAAATGAATTACTAAATTCAAATGATTTAATTAATTAACGGTTCTTTAATTAATTTAATTTGGATATTACACTAAATTAATTAATTAATTTAATTTTAAGTATTAAAATTAAATTAATTATAATCGGGTCTAAAATTTATTTCAAAATAATTAATATATTTATTAATTTAATTAATTAAATTAATTAATTATATTAATTATTTTAAAGAAACCCGAAGGGTTACATGCCCGCTAGGAGGACAGGGCGACGGTCGGGTATCCATGGCTAGGGTGATATCATGGAGGAGCCATTGCGAGGTCTACCACTGCTGGAGGCGATGCCTCTCTCGGTAGATCGAGGGGCTTTGTGCTAGGGAACCGGCTACGTGGGGTGGTCTGACTTGCAGCGCGTGGTCGGGAGAAGACCACAGTTTGCTCGCGGAGGCTAGGCAATGGTTTGAGTGCGTCGTGCAGGTCCGCCGGTAGAAGAGCAGGCTCGGGGTGCGCCTCCTGCTATGCACGAGTCTGGCTGGAATAGGAGCAACCGGCGGAGGAGAGGAGACGTCCACAGCGCAAGCTGGGTGGAGACCGGGGCGGCAGCAGGTCGTGGAGAAGGAGGCAGGCGGGTGGGCGGCGAGCCTGCATGGGGCTCTGCTAGGTGGAGCAGCCAGCTGGGGTCTGCAGCAGGTAGAGAATAGGCTAGGGTGGCCTAGGTATTGTGGTGTGGGTGTGCCAGTGAGGGTGCAGCAGGGAGGTTGGCGACGTGGTCCAGCCGCCTGTGCGGATGTGAGGGGAAGATGGACGGAGGGTAGCTCCGTAGTGTGGTGTGCGGCGCTGAGGAGTGCCTGGAGGCACCAGGATGAGGTCCTGGCGGAGAGAAGCAGGGTGAAGAGGGTGGTGGCGTTGGCTATCCGGGCTGTTGGGGCGACGCGCGTAGAGCACTGGAGGAGGGAGGCGCGGCTACCTTTTGGGCGGCGTCCCTGATGCAGCGCGCGGGAGAAGAGGGGGTCAGCTCGGACCCCCCGTTTCATTTTTTTCTGCTTGCTGTTTCCACATGATAGACCCCCCCCCCCCCCCGTTTATATAAAGATATTTTTTTGTTGTTTTGTGTTCTTTCCACGCTAGCCCTCATCTTTTTTTTATTAAACTGCACCAAGACCCATTTGTCATGCTATGGCTTCTCCACGCGGGAAGACCCCCTTTGGGGTCTTCCTTTCCCTTTTTTTAAACAAGAATTCTAATCCTTGGCTCCACCCCTTTTTTTAAACATTTATAAAGTCCATAGATAGCTTTTTAAATTAAATAATAATATAATTATTATAATGAAATAATAATTTAATATTATTAAATTATTATAATAATAAAATAATAATTATTATAATAATAAAATTATTGTGCAAATTATATTATTTATCAAGAAAATAATTTTCACAATTTATTTTATTTCTAATGAACCAATTTAATTTTAATCGGTTCAAGAAGATGAAATAAAAATATCACCCGAGATCAAACCGCACCTTCCGATCCAATCCTAAATATTAAACTAGCCATAACATGGCCGTTCGAAATCGGATCGGCGCTCGGTTTGAACGGTCGTGACAGATTTTAAACCCTATACTTAATTTCATGCGAATTATTTTTATTTGGCTCATAAAATCTACGCGATCACTCTGATACCACTGTTGGGATTCTGGGGCCCACAGCAGAAGCCGGTGGGCAGGAGATTTTAAAATTTTCATCGGCACAATGACGGTACATGTCATAGCTGATGATCCGAGCCCTAGAGAGGTCTGAGGATCTCGTGTAGATCATTAAGAGCACAAAAATAAAACTAAAACATATTTGTTTCATATCTGATGCCGTTGTCGACCGCTACTTGTCGATGGCGATCATTGCACGAAGGATCAATAGCAGGGTCCCTCTAGATTGTCCACACGCGCCTCAAAAATCCGTGGGAACGCCGATCGTCGAACTCCGGGTGCTAGCGTGGCGATTCAACGATATCTTCGACATCCCAACGATCCCCGCATCGTCAAACTTGTGATGCGTGAAGAGATACTTGATCCGAGCTCTTGGATCTTCAGCTTCTCTCCCTAGGAAGCGGGAGGAGAGAGAGGCTCTCAAATTTTATTCCATAAACGAATGAATAGTGATGTGCACAACAAGAGAGAGAGCATCCTCTATTATTTATAGATACATTGAGAAATACCCGGTTGGGTTCCCCGGCCCCCGTTAATATAAAAGTTCTCTAAAGAAATAATTATGACAACTTAAAACTGCGTCAATATTATTTATTAATTTTTTCACATACATGTAATATATAAAATATATTGCATGATAAAATCCTATCCATTTAACTCGACTCGTTGTCCAGCTTAATATTAAACGAACCTCGAATATTAAACAATATTCGTTCGATTAATATTTCTCATATTTACTAAACTCGTAAATACATTAAATAAATTCAATCCCAAATACTCATAACTTGAATATTAATGAATTTAGTTAATTTAGTTGGTGATCGACAACTTGGACAATGCTCGGACCCTTTGGCGGGGCCCACTATGTCCATATTCATATTCTAGTGAATAGGTGAGTATTCTTGAATGCGCTGTTGTGTGTGACCCTCTATGGCCTTATCTCGATAGTAGTGAATAAAATTCACAGACCAAGAGCGGGGTCTAGAAACTCGTCATGGTCCCTAAAGAGATAAGGATAGTCATAGAAACGACTGCCATCCTATGAACACTGACTGTGTACTATAGTCTCTTTGTCATTAAATATCTCATAAAGCAGGACGCACTCTTGTGTCATCGCCTTTATATTGCTTTATTATTTGTTGATCTATCTGGATGGATTCACCTTTATAATGCTTTGGCCAAAGTCTTTTGAAGGCGGCACCATCCTGATCTACCAGGTGTGATATACATAACATCTTAAACATGGAAGCGAAAAATCCTTTCTTGACCATTCAACCAATGCCATACCACTAACGAAGCACCCGACACAAACTACCTCTCCATGACATCACTGTCATGGTTTTCCACTTGCATCAAAGTATGTAATTAAATGATATACATTGGTAATGGTCTCATGTCAGGAGACCAATACACATGTTCGTAGATAGGAACAACCCATGGCACCCAAAACATGTGGTGTTCCTATTGGCGGGTCTGTCCTCGTGATCTCACTTCTAGAGATCACCAAGTGCGAAATTCATGAGAATATGTCTCAATGCTTATGAGCCCCCAGCACCTAATAGTCAGATATCTACTGTGTCCAGTCAGTAAGACGTATCTAGACTATAGAACATATATTTGAGATCAATTTCATTGTATCTTGAGGTTCCCATTATACCATGGGATCTACTATAACATCTCGACACGACAATTAACCTTTGGACATTACCATTATAGTGGACGCAGAAAATTTTGCACCATAATGGTAAGATATCATCATGCATATCTAACTGTACACATGATATGTCAATCAAAAGTACTACGTAGTTGGGTCTAGGGCACCCACTATTTCAACAATGGATATGTGGAACTTTGGGACTTTCTAAGACCTTTTTTGATTAATATTAAAATATTTACCATAATTACTCCAATGCAGGTGGGGTTGTGGTTCATGGTATATTAGTTGACACACCATGACACAACACATGGGTGGATGAATGATTTGATACACATTATTTTTATTTTGTCACATATGACATATTTATATATATCTACTTCTTTTAAGGATTCATCAGTTGTTTCCTATAGGGTTTTATACTCACGTAATACAAATGCATCTCTATATAGGATGTGACTTATTCATAAGGGTCATCTAAAGGGAAAGGACACAATAGTTGCTTAATAAGAACATATATCATATACTTTGATTCAGTTTTTGGTAAAAAAAAACAAAATCGAATCTATAATGGATTTATATATTTATCATCTATTTATTTTACTTTAGTTTGGACTTCCATGTTTGGGAATTTTGTGTTAAAACATATATGACCAATGATAAATAAATTATAATTCGTTAATTATCTTTTACCTTCTAATTTAATTCTATGAAATGATATTTGAATTATTTATATTGTAACCATTTTGGTATTAATATCAAGAGTATTCTCACTTTATGTATACTTATGGACCCTCTCCATTTTTTGTGTACTCTTTAATATTGAGTGGCACAAATGTTATCTTGTTCAATACTGTCGTAGACCTTGTGATTCAGGTCAGGATGTTATATCACGTAGTCATTATAATTGAGGGTATTAATTGGTATAATTGAATTATGAAAAATATATATAAATGTTTGATATAAATATATTAATTAATTCTAAATAAATTAATAAACATTTATAAATGTTCAACATAAAATCATTTCATGATAAAAAATAAATTTCTCCACACATTATAAATTTATATATGTTTGGATAGATCCCGAAGCCATGAATGGGGATGGAACCCTAGCTCATTCCTAAATAAGATTTCCCCCCATCTTGGCGGTGGGAAGGGAGAGGATGTTCTGATTTTTCTGCCTCTAAAGCCACAAACCCCATTTATACCCTTCTCCAACCCTAATTATCTCCCGGAGTTCCACGTGATTGTGTTCAGTCTGATGGTTCCTGATCTTCACCTTGGTAAACCTCAGCTCTTGCTCTTAGTGTTAGAGTTCTCAATAGTGACGAGTTATTTAGGCCTGACTCTGGTGGCTCGGTTCAACTCTCAAAGACTGTTGGTTGATGAGTTTTATTGGTTTGTTTTTGGAAAATGGGACCTGAATGATCCTGTGATCATCAGCCTTCTAGATAGACACCACTTAATGATTTGATTCACCTCGGAGGAAGACTTGATACGTGCGTGGTCCAGTGCCCCAGGCGTTGCAACAGTTGCAAGTGTTTCCTCTGTTAGTGGACGTTCGATTTCTGTATGAACCGTGATCTAACCACCATTACTATTTGGGTAAGTCTTCCTCATCTACCCTTACCTTTCCAAAATCCATCAATTATTCGTATTCTTGGGAACCTGGTAGTTATTTTCCTGTGTTTGGATTCTCATACATCCACTATGAGTCATCCCATCAACCCTCGGATGTTTTTTGAGCTGGATATCTCAAATCCTCCAGTGTAATGGGTCTTGATTTCAGTGGGTGAGGAATTTAGATGGAAGTAGGTTGTGGTTTTTGAATCATGGACTGATTACTTCTCAACTTGTATCATCTTGGGGAACATAGATTATATCTGTAATAGTGGATCCTTGGGGAGGTTGTCATCATCTCCATAGAAGAGTCTTGGTAAAACTATTGATAGGGGAGGATACCATTTGTGGATGTTGGACTTGGAAATGCCTCTGACCTGGGACCCCGAGTTGCATCAGTTCTGGGGAAACCGTTAGGGGTTCCACCTAATCCTTTGGTATCTAAAGCGCGGAACAGACACAGTCAGGCTTTGAATCGGGGGGATGGTGTAAAGGGAACTGCTATCTAGAGTGATTCTGCTACATGTGGTATGGCCTCAAGTGGGCCTATAGTTGAAGGGAAGAGTCAGCAGGAGCCAGGGGATCCTCATGATGGCCTTTCTCTTCTTGATAGCAGTCGAAAGGTGAGTGTTCTGCATGATGTTAATGTTGCTGTGGCTAGTGAGGGGAAAGGGTGCAGTGGTGGCGGTGAGTGAATAGAAGCATGGACCTTATTTGGATATAAATGTGGATAGAAGATTGCATGTTGCATCTGAGAATTATGATGTTTGTCATGTTGTGGGGGGATCCAGAGGGTAGTGCTGATGGTCTTTATGGACAGACTAATAAGGAAGGTGGTTTTCTAGTCACAATATCCACGTAAAACCATTTTCAATGGCTGGATGATGTGGGATTGGAAACCAATTTTCAGATTGATCCTCAGGAAGAAGATTCAGTGATTCATGTTTTAGGAAATGGGATATGTGTAGGCTAGGAGATGGATGAACATCTGATGCTGGATGCTAATGTGAATTTGGAAATTGAGAGTACAAATCAGTTCCATGAATTGGAATAGGAGAACGTGAAGGAGGCTGCTCAAATGGATGTAGGTGTCAGTGTGTAGCCAGGGACTCTAGGCGGTCGTGAATCAATGGAGGAGCCTAAGAGTCTAGGCTTGATTGATCCCAAATTTCAATTTCAGGAAGTCCGAGGATGGGAAGATGGATTCCATGAAGTTCATATTTCTGGAAAATAGGGGAATTACTCAGATAGTGGCAAGGAGAATGATGGATACTTTACCAGTCCTTCGTATAGTGAGATTGTTCAGGGTGGGGGATGAAGATGATCAGAAATCAGGGAAACATGAATGATCAACCATGTCGAAGGCCGAAGAGGGACTACTCTAACTTACCAAAGATGATGTCCACCGAGTCATTAGTTGGAAACACAGATCTACTATCCTTGGAACGAATGAACCTGTAATGGAAGTATGCTAAGTTTCTCAAACATTATGAGAGTTTTTAATGGGAATCAGATACAGTGGATGAGGATTTATATCATGGATTTGACGACATGAATGGTTTCTTTGATATGTAATTTTCTCTTTCAGCTTTTGGTAATTGTTTACTATCCTTTTCTTTTTAATTAATAAATGGTAAGTTGGTTTTTTCATGATGATATTTATGGTATATATATTTTACCTCATAATCACCAATGAATTATGAATTTAATGAAATTTTTTTTATTGACTTTAGACTAATGTAAAATAATTAATAGATTTATTACCAATTTTTTTGAAGAGAGGATACAGTATTTGAAAGGAATAAATGGTTATTAAAAAAAAGAATTTACATGAAAATATATATAATAATATTAGTAAATTAAATTTATAACTAATTTTGAATTTTTTTTAATGTAATTTTTATCCCATTTTTTAATAAACAATTTTCATATTCATCAATGGGTTTTATTTGAGATAAAATCAGAATGGAAATATTTTTGTGCACAGAAATACATTTTCACTGAAAATGTATTTTTTTGGGTTCAAAAAATGGGTAATAGATTTAATTTATTCAACTTATTAAATTGAAACATCTAATATATATCCTTTATTATGAATCAGGACAATTGATATTAGTTAATATGATAATGATAATTTTTATTCATAGTTAATAGATATGATCATAATAACTATATTAGAAGAGTATGTATGGACATTTAGGATTACAATACATTGATATTACATATTTTTAGATTAATATTCAATAAATTGCATAAATACATTTCTTAGGAACCTAATATTTTAGTGAATTATGAAACTAGGTACATAGTTTTCTGATTTGTTGAGGAATAATCAATTTCTCCTATAACGATCTTCCAAATTATTAGTCTTTATATACAGACCATACATTAAAACCATTCTTTATTACATGGATATTGGAAATATCATAGAAGGTAATATTATATGATTAGTGCAGGTAAAAAAGGGATATATTCATATAACATGGCCATATATGTATAATAACTTGATAATGATAATTGGAAACCCTAAACTATATATAATAGATGAGAAACCTATGTAATAGAATAAATCTTGGTAGTTCGTAAGACATGAATAAAAATGATAAAAAAACTCATTCCATGCGATCAAAATTTTAGAATACTATATATTTTTGTGGAAGAAACATCATATTATATCATCTTGAACATGTATATATATTAATAGGATGACTCATAACATAAGGACATGAATTAAGGTCCTCTTATAAACTTATGGACACGCAAATAGATCCACAAATAACATTATTTTCATGAATTAATTGTACATGTATATCCCTAAAAACTTGTAATTAGGTACATGATTAACATTGTTAACATGAAATTATGTTCACCCATAACATATTTACACATGAGTTATCCATATTTACTTAACTCATTGAAGGGAGATATAGTTCTCACCCGTAAAATAAAGAAAACCATAAGAATGTGAGCCAAAATATCATAAAATGTTCATCATATCATAATCCATGAAATTAAATGGGATTACTAAACATTTAATAATATTAAATACAATGAAAATTAGTTAGGTTTCAAAGACATGTCATCATTTCATCATAGCATAACCGACAGAAAAAGATGTGGAATTCATAAGAATTTAATCATGGTATAACCCATGGGAGAGAAACGGGTTTCCAAAAAATCTTCTGATCATAAATAATTCATAGAAAGAATAATAATGGAATCATTGGTTAAAATATCAAGAAAAAAATAATTCACATAAAAGAACTTCATTTTATATATAGAATGATTTTGAAATATCACTTAGAAAATTTGTAGGGAAAAATAATATTTTCCCTTTTAAAAACCTTTTTTAAAAACTTATATTTTTAAAAGAATTATATTTGGAAAGAGAATTTAAATCAAATAATGTAATATTAAAAAGAAATAATAATTATGATGGCAATAAATTGTGATCATGATATTGTAGACGCTGAAAAAAAGCATGTAACTCCTAGAGGATGTTTTAGAAATGGAAAAGCGAAGTCATATTCAGAATCAGAGGCCCGGTCCGAAGTCCTGGGAAGTGGTGCGCAAAATAAAGGAGGGAATACGTGAAATAAATATGTGCGCGTGAAGAATTCTCAGGATTCATGTAATCGAGCCAATGGTGCATGCAATTTTGCGCGCCCTGGTTCTGTGCAGTGAAGCTTAGTGCGCCGACGATTCCTGTAGCGGAAACTTTTGCGCGCCGCCTGGATTCTGTGCCGACTGATGCCTATAAATAGAAGGTGACCCCTAATGGTTTGGGGGTTTTGGAATTTGGATCAGTTCCCGTGCGTGCAATTCGACTCCCCCCCCCCCCCCCCCGTGCGCAATATGTCTTCTAGGTAATCCCCCTTTGTCGCGCAACCTTGCCCCGGGGTTCGCCTTTGCACACAACTCCACTACCTTAAGTGAATTTGCCTCCCCCTCCGGGTACTTCCCTTGCGCGCAATCATTTCTCCTTGCACGCAATCCCCTTCTATGTGTGCAAAACATTGCGCGCAATGACCTATCCGTGAAATCCTCTGGCCCTATTGCGCGCCATCCCCGGTGTTTTGCGCGCCAACCATCCGTTTAGGCGCAACACCCAGGACCCCTTTACCTTGACGCCCCCTGCCTGCCTTCCCGCGTCGGCACCTGATGTGTCCCCTGCCGAGCATGTGCACCATGTGTTTTTTTCCCGTACGGCCTTCTAGGCTCATAGAAAGTAACCTCATGGTCCCTTGGGTGGTGTTTCCAATTACGTTTCTTTTCCTTATGCTTCTCCACATAGGCACGCTAACTGCTATTGCTTCTGCGCGTAGCCACGCTAACGTGGACCCCTCAATGGTTCACCCTATGGCCCCCCTTCACAATGGCCTTCCTGATGCCTTTCCTCCCACAAGGGGTAGAGGGAATTGGGCATGTATTCCCTAGGGATGTGGAGAAAAACCACCTCGTCCAAGCTGCAGGACGTTAAACTACTAAGCACCTCATCCTTAACACATGATGTTAAACTATGGTCCGACCCCGTGCTTCGCACGTAGGGTCCCCCCTAGATCGGACATTTTTTACGCCTCTCGTCTACACAAGAATGGAATATTCCTTGCATGGAATGAGATCCTCCTTGTCGGAGTGGCGTTTGTCCACGGGGGAAGGGCTCCCTCAGAGCGTAATCCCCTAGCATCTCTTACGGAAGGTTTCACCCATGCACCTCCGTACCTCCCCCCTTCCAAGGCCAGTGGAGTCCCTTTCCCACTGCCATTTGTTGCACCAAGGGCCTCCATCCTGGATTAATCCCTGGAACCTAGGGCCTCTAACCACGCGTAAGCCCCTATTTCCTCTTTGATCCGCTCAACGCGTAATCCCATTTCCTCTTCTCACAGACGCACCCTACACGACGTGATCGTCTAGTCTCTCCTGCCTCTTGTTTCTCACACCGAGCATGACTCATGTGGGCTTAGAGCGCGCATCGACCATGACATCCTCCTATGGGCCGCCTCAGAGCGTAATCCCCATACAAGTGAACTACGTGGACTTTGATCTGTGCTAACACATGGTACGTGGGGAGCCTCCACAAGGTTGAAGCCCACCACCTGGTCGTTCCGACCTCTCCACGTCGGTTCCCCAGCCACCATGGGCTGCCTCAGAGCGTAATCCCCATATCCACCATGGGATTACTCAGAGCGTAATCCCCAGATTCCTCGTCCTGCATGACGTTAAACTGTATTTCCTCGTCCCGCATGATGTTAAACTATATCTCATCCCGCATGATGTTAAACTATATTCCCCCTATTAGGCCGTCTCAGAGCATAAGCCCCATGCCTCACATCCAAGTCTCATCCTGACTTCCCCCCTCAAGCCCACATATCTTGGGAAGCTCATGCCCTAGCCCAGAGATCTTACTTCCTCCAGGCTCCAATCCATGCGTCTATTCTCATAGGTCGCCTTTTCAGGTGTCCCACCATATCACCGAACTACGTGGACTTTGATTCTCTGCCATGGGGATACGTATGAAGCCTCCACGAGGTTCAAGCCTCTCACTCCATCATCCATCTTGATCCTTACCCGAGCCGCCACTTCCCGGTGAGATCATTCCACCCCATCCCACTCCATAGTGTCCGAGAAGCCTCCCACGTGTTGGCCCCAACATCGGTGTTCCCCCTAGGGGGTCCTTCAATCTGATCCACTCTCAGTGTTTTGATCAGTCTGATCCATCTCCACAAGATGATAAACTCGTGGCATACCCCGTGTTAAACATGGGAAGTTGAGGAAAACCTCAGATGGTACACATTCCCCGCGTTCGATGTGGGATGCCTCGGGCTTCCGCGCCCTCGAGAAGCCCTGTGATAATGTAGAAAAGAGAAACAAGCGGATCCCCAGCGTCAAGACATGCCAACGACACCCCAACGTGACCATTCTCCTCACCGAAGGTTGCTGGACCGACAAGAACCCTTTGAGAATCTCGACGGAAGAAGCGTAATTAACTGGAGTCCATGCAGATATGGCGTCGGGAACGAGCTTCATGAACCTATCTTAAATTTATGAGGGAGACTCGGACTAGGTGATGAGCTCCGAGGAGGAATCAATAGAAGGAAGAACCAACATCCCATCATCCCGGTTTCGATCAAGGTGTAGATGTCCCAGAATAAGGAACGGATGCCGCCTGCCTTTGGAAAGCAGGAATGCGGGGAAACAAGCTGCGCGTCCTCCCATGCGTGACGGACACGTGTGTGCGCCCCGGCGTAAAAGCGTCGGAAATAGAAAATGGTGAACCCATCGTGAATCTATTCTCCTTAATACAGAGACAGGTAGAATTCAGGGTGTTGGAAGATTAGCATGTCACCAGGTCTGGGTACCTTTCACCGGGACATGAAACCTGCCAGGGGTTGAGGCCGTCAGGATGTTGTGCACTCCGTTCTGCGACGTCGTTAGCATGGATCCCTCTCACTGACCACAGAATATGGAACGCCTTTGGGCTATTGGTTGTCGATTTCTTTTCCTTTTAGTACTAATGGTTTCATCTCCCTACTTCCAGGAATCAGATCACTGCATCTGGAGCTCGATCGCCACCTTCCCACCGGTGCAGGGGCAGGGGCAGTACCGATGCGGCTACCCTGCACGGTCCCGCCTTTTCCATAGTCACTGTGGCTCCGATTTCCACGACTAAAGGGCGCTCTCGCCCCCTCTCCCTGTCAAAAATCATCCAGCGAAGGGTGATCAATGACCTGGTTCGTAGGTACGATGAGGAAGGGATCATCCCCACCCGGGGCCTGGCCCGTTTGGATCTAGAGGTGGTTGCACCACACCATCGTCGCCGCCCCCAAGAGCCGCACAGGGAGTCGCCACTCCACAATGTGACGTTCAACTGCTTCGAGAGACTATCCTCAGAGCGCCTTGACCCATCCGTCCCCAACGCTAATGAGGTGGGGAATGTCTGGGTCCGCCCGATCGGAGACCCGTCCCAGGGGTTAACGGCAAGAACCCCCGATAGGTTGCGTCGAAGTCATCGCCCAGCTCCCCGGGCCGAGGACCAGGAAATCTTTGTGCCCGCACCACCGGCTCAAACCCATCTGACCCGACGCCAACGTCGGGCTCTAGCGGAAGAAAATGCCCGTCCTGGGGCACCAACGTTAGAAACCACTATGGCCCGAGCCACTGCAGACTCCTGCTACCAGACCCCCGCACACGTTGCGCAGGGGAAGTCACATTCTCGACTATGATTGAGGCCCCGACCGCCCTACAGGCAGGTTGGGTCGACTCTCCTGGTCACGGGCACAGGCAATGGCCTCCACGGACCAATCCGCGGTAGTGCCAGCCACTATGAAGTTTCATTCCGTGCCACTAATCTGGAAATCCGAAGGCTTCTTCACGACAGCTATGCTCCGGGTATGACTCTTTCCAATGCCCACCACACTGGGTATGAGGTCACTCCCCCTACCACTGGCTGTGATTATGGATCCGTTGCATATCCAGTCGCTCACTCACATGGAGGTCCTCCCCATGTCCCTTTCTACATCTGTCCCGGTGCTTCTCACACCCCAGCCTTCATTCCCCTCTCTCCCAGCACTATTGCGGCCAGTGGACTCCTTGACGGAAAACATACTTACCCTAAGGGGCCACCCAGGGGCAGGAAGGTGGGGCGTCGTCACCGTTGGAGGAATGTCAGGGGAGTCTAGATGGAAATTAGAGCAGTCCGCTTCTCAGACTCTGAGGCGGAGTAAGACTCGATGGTGTAACCTCCCCCTAACCCTTTGAGTCGAGGGAAGGGACGGGGATGCGGCGCGTCAGTCTCGTACTCCCAGAATGTGAGATCCGTATGATTCCCTCCTCCCTACGAAGGTATATCCAGGATGACGAGGACATGGCGTACCCCCAGGGGTCTAACACATAGTTATCACTGGCCTCCCCAGAAGCGCCTTCCACCTCAGTCAGGGAGGGTGGTGAAATTTTCTGGGGACCGACAGAAGAGTCGCAAGGAGAAACACCCTCGGAGAGCACCGACACTAATATAGGAGGCCCATTCACTGGCCCATCCTATCAAGATGTGGCATCCAGGGTACTGAAACTCTTGGAGGATGAATCAGCGATCGACGGCCAATCGGCATGTTCGCCGTATTCCCCGGCGGCCAGTCCACCGGCCCAGCAACCTGCCTCGGCACCGTTGCTATCTCCTCGGCCAGTCTCGGTTGATGAGCTAGGGAAGCAAGGTCCGTACCCCGAACCGGAGTCATGGATCTTCTGGAACGTCCTCGCAGCGGGCCACTTCCCCGAGAAGGTTTGGCCAGTTGTAGGATCAACTTTTGATATGCCAAAGTTGCTCACCCCGGGAGAGTTTGAATGATTCCGCCAGAATCTTCGGGTGACCCACTCCCATCTTCGCCATCAGCTAGCGCCTTATCCTGGGTGTCAAGCACATCTCAAGGATATCGGTGAGTAGTGTCGTCGGGTTTACCTGGCAGCGCTCCCTACAGTTCGGCACCCTGAGTCACTTGGCCACCGCAGGGCCCTCCAACAACAATGCGTTCAGAGTTTTCAAGTACTCCGCAAGGTTATTGAGGAAGGCACCCCCATGCGAACGTCTACGGATGGGGGAAGTAAGCAGATCTTCTTTTCTGTGCGATTCACCGACAGCCTGACTCACTGGGCGGCCCAGAGGGAATTTCGTCAGGGGTAGTGGCCGTCAACATGGATGACCTTTCAGATGAGGGAAACGGTGTGGAGATCCTCAATGGGGACTCACCCCTTGAGTAAAATCCGCTACTGGACCCGTCTGGGAGGATTACTCGAAACCAGATGAGCCTCCTAGGTCTCCCCACACCCACTAAGGCACTGACACTGAGCCGAAACATCGGCAAGGGTAAAGAGAATGTCGGGGATGTCAAGATCACCGACCCTTCTGCCTCGGTGCAGAAGACAGACGAAGAATCCAAGAAGGACACGCTACGCCAACATCATGCTGAGCAAAAGATGCTGGTTGATGAGCTCTTGGCCGAACTCATTGCAGAGCGGCGGCCTGACTACGGTAATACTAGACCAGGACAGCAGGGGAAGAAGCACCCACCCCTTGCCGAAATTCCTGCGGGAAACCGCGACCATGTCGCCTTCGCCGACGGGGAGAGGCCGGCGCCCATGTCAAGAGGGCGCGATACGTCTCGCCGAACCCTCCGGAGCAGCGGGATCACCTAGGGGTCCATGTTCGGTTTCCTCACGCTGCCCCGAGAGTCGCTCCGCCAGCTGCCCCGCGAGCTGTTGAGCTTGACCACTAGATTGGAGAGCCCGGAAATGCGCTAGTGGTTAGAAATCCCCATCCTGACAAGAATCTATGTCCAGAATATCTGGTGGAAGTACTCATCACCCACTTGGAGGCCCTGGACACTCGGTAGGTGGCAATCCCACCGGACGGCAAGCCATACCCAGCATGGGAGGATGATATATCGGCCCTGCCGGGATTTGGGAACCCCACTTTCGCCCCCATTAATGGGACCATAGACCCTCCACAACACCTGGAACACTTCAACTCGAGGTGCGGGCCTATGTTAGGGACTCTGGCACAGTAAGAGGATGCCATGCTCTATTGCTCCGTTCAGACACTGGAAGGACCAGCCTTCATCTGGTACAGCTAGCTCCCTGTTGGATCTGTGACTAGCTGGGAGTACCTTCGCCGGAAATTCCTCTACCAGTTCAGTTCCACAACCTGGAAGATGAACATTGTAGACCACTTCATGTGCAAACAAAGGCCCGATGAGCGGGTCGCGGACTTCATCACCCAGTGGAAGGGGCTCACGTACTCCCTTGACATGCCACTAACTTAGGAGAAATTACTGACAATGTGTGTAGGGAATGTCAAGGCAGAGCTGGTTCCTTCTCTGATCAGTCAGAATTACCCTGGAAGGTTTCGGGATTTCTCAGAAAAAACTTAGTGCCACGAAGAAGCCCTGCAACAGGCTAGTCAGGCATGCCCGGTGCCTCCTGTAATCCCTGAAAGGAGAGCCACCAGAGCCGACCCTGCTACTGTATCCTAGATAGAGGCCCCTAGAAAGCTAGATTTTCTACCTGTAAGGCCATCTCAGCAGCCTCATAGGGGTCCACCCCCATGGGCACATCCTCCGGCCCAGCAGCGATCGCCTCAAAATCGGCAGGCGCCTCCACGTGACGCACTGCCACCACCCAGGCGAGACCATCAGGCTCCTCCTCCTCAGCATGCTCTTCTGGCCTCGGGTCATGGTCAGCCTCCAAGAGACCCCATTCCAGATAGAAGGAATCATACTTACTCATTTTACGAGGCCCAGGTCCTCGGTTATTTCTGTAGCGCCTTGGAGTAGAGGATCGTGCGGCTGCCTGAGTGCCGGAATCAAGAAGAGGCACATCTCACTGATCAACCTAACTACATCCCTTATCACTGGATCCTGGGACACACCATCTAGCGATGCTATGTGTTCAAGCACTGGCTCCAAGACCATATTGACAACAACATAGTCAGGTTGGGCCCAGCCCCGGTGCAGGTGGCAAGTGTCTTCATGAGACCAGATGGTAGCAGCGGCAACGAGGATGAGTGGCAGCAGGTTTCTGACCGTGGTTCCAGGAAGTATAACGACTGGATGGCCCGCATGACGGTTTCCCGTGCCCATGGGACCATCTGTGCCCTCCTGAGTCATCCAGAGCCCACAGAATCTACGAGCGCCGCTTTGGTATCGTTGTCCCGGCCTACTTCTTCCAAGAAGAGAAAGCGGCGGCGCAAGAAGAAAGAACATGCCCTACCAGTGTCATCATCTTCCTGCAGGCTTGGTGATTTTATGGCCCCAGATATGGGGATCCCTACGAGGCTCCGTCCGGTAGTGGATGACTCCTAGAGGGACAACCCGGGGTATGCTTTGGTCAACACCGTAGAGTTGGTAAATCCCTTTTTGACTCCCGACGATGAGGAATGCTAGGTGGACCTCCCCAATGTCCCTAGCCATCGCCAACATCGACAGAGCCCTGGCTACGTGAATTGCCGGGGCACGGCAGTCGTCACCTCCGGTCCGGCCGTTCACGCTACTGAGACCAGGAAGCAGGCCCGATACAGGGATTAGCACACATGGCCCCCTCACCCAGTGTTGGAAGGTTCGCCTCCACCACCGTTTGTGTTGCTGGATTAGTCGGGACCAGATCGTCTGTGTCGCAGCTAGCCCTACCTTACCACCGGACGACTATAGCCTTCTAGTCCTAATGCGGCAGGAACCTCCTCGGCTTTGACTAGTGAAAATAGAGACATGCCTAGTACCAATTAGTCACCGGTCCCATCAGCAGGGCCCATCATGCCTCCAATCGCAGAGCATCCTCCTATAAGCAGAAGCTCACATTTGGCTCGATAGTATGATGTTCTGAGGCACCTGGCCGGAATTCCGGCAAGGATTTCAATCCTTGAGGCCCTCTGCCTGTCGTCTGAAATTCGCGAGGTGCTCGTCGTGGCTCTAAGGAGCCCCCTGCATTTTGAGATGGAGGTGGAGGCCACAGAATCCTTCCTCACCGAGGCGATTGAGGACGCCGAATGTCAGGTGGTTATCTCGTTTTCCGGTGAAGATTAAGACCTTCCCATACAGGGGCACATTCACCCATTGTACATCACTGGCCGGTTCAATTTCTTGGAAGTTCTCCACTGTCTTGTTGACACGGGTTCCAGGATTAACCTAATCTCATCTCAGACACTGCGGAAACTGGGGTTGTCTGGGGATGATTTAACTCCCTCCGACCTCAGGATCTAGGTGTATGACAGAACCGAGCAAACTCCACTCGGAAAGATTCGTCTAAAGACCCATTTTGGTGGCCTAATTTCCAATACCGAATTCATGGTTGTCTCTTAGGACACCGCCTACAACGCGTTGATGGGAAGGTCGTGGCTCCACCTTCACGTAGTGGTCCCCTCCTCGTATCACCAGTGCCTCAAATACTCCCTTACAGGTCGAGTGGTAATGCTCCAAGGATATGCATCTCCTTTTTCCTCTTGTGAATCCCGTTATCAGGACACTGACTATTACAAGAGCAAGGACAAGAAGATCCTTGTAGGTGAGGTCGAGCTCGCCACTGTCGCGAGTGGTCCCTGGGCAGGTTTGGATGACGCATATGTCTTCCCAATCCATCGGTTGGAGGCCACGACCCCCGACATGGGGAAATGCTTTATTATTTTGGGTACCAAAGAAAGGAATATTTCTAGGTCCAAGCGACGGTGAGAAATCACCTCGTACTCTTACACCAGCCAGGCTCATGTAATCCCCTAGACTCCTACCCCTGTACGATATCGGGACGTTAGGCTCATGGAAACGACAGTACTTCATATGTTTCTGTTTCACCGAGCTGGAATCGATCGGCTCAAGCCAACACACCACTACTTCATTGATGTAATAAAGCATGGCCCCTTGGGCCAAAGTCCGGATGAGATTGGATCAACTGCCTTTTTCGCCATGGTCTCCGTAGTGCATGGGTCCCCTGACGTGACGACCTCTTCCACCCAAGCCGGCACCAGCTTCCCATCAGTGTATGGCAGCCCCAAAACGGCTCCCCCCATGGATGATCCTTCCACAAGCGGAGAGGAGGACATGGAAGATGCTCCTCTTGCCTTTCGGGAGGGCGTCCCCACCATGGTCGATGAGTTAGTGCAAGTGAACCTCGGTAGCGAGGCGGACCCGAGACCTACATTAGTCAGCGCCGATATGCCCCCTGAGGAACGAAAACAGTACATAGACTTCTTCATAGAGAACCGTGATGTGTTCGCCTGGAGTTATGATGAGATGACAAGGCTAGATCCCCAGGTAGCTGTCCACCGCCTTGGCCTTCCATCAAACCATCGCGGGTTCAAGCAGCCTCCAAGAAAGATGCACCCTTCTCACGGTTCCGTGGTTGAGGCCGAAGTTGATAAGCTCATCTAGGCCAGCTTCATCAAGGAAGTCTAGTACCCTAGGTGGATATCCAATATTGTGCCAGTTATGAAGAAGAACTGGAAGATTAGGGTCTGTATCGACTTCCGCGATCTCAATCGCCACTGTCCGAATGATGATTTTCCCCTTCCCGGGACAGAGTTGTTGATCGATGCCACAACAGGGTTCCAATCCCTCTCCTTCATGGATGGGTTCTCCAGGTACAACCAGGTCTGGATGGCCCCCGAGGATGAAGAGTTCACTCCCTTCAGGGCCCCCAGGGTACTTTCTGCTACCGGGTTATGCCCTTCGGCCTAAAGAATGCAGGTGCAACCTATCAATGGGCCATGCACCGCATATTCAAGCCGATTCTCGAGAAAGCTGGTGGAGTGCTACATGGAAGACCTGGTGGTTATGTCTCATCATCGCCAAGACCATCTCAAAGACCTTGAGAAAGTATTCGACTTCCTCCATTCTCGCCACTTGAAGATGAACCCGTTGAAGTGTGCCTTCGGGGTCACCTCCAGAAAGTTTCTTGGCTTCATTATTAGGTATCGAGGCATAGATATTAACCCAGATAAGATCAAGGACATCAGTCCGATGCCTCCTCCGAGTAATATCCGAGAGATGAGAGGCCTTCAAGGCCACTTAACCTATATATGCCGATTCATCGCGAATCTGGCCGGCAAGTGTAAGCCCTTTTACCGGATCATGAAGAAGGGTGCTGCCTACAAATGGGACGAAGAGTGTCATATCGCTTTTGAGGAAATCAAGAAGTATCAGCTTCAACCTCTAGTCTTGATGCCTCCTGTTTCCTAAAATCCGCTGGTCCTTTACATGACCACCCTGGAGCGATCCCTCGGCACATTTCTCGCCCAGAAGAACAACGAGGGAACATAGAATATCTTGTACTACCTCAGCCGCATTCTCCTCGACGTGGAAATTAAATATTCTCCCATCGAGAAGAGCTGTCTGGTGCTTGTATTTTCCAGGGAAAAATTGCGGCACTACGTGCAGCACCACAAGGTACAACTGGTCTCTCAGGTAGAATCATTGAAATACATCCCGAACCAACCTATGTTGACCGACCGATTGGTGCGCTAGGCGGTGATACTCTAGCAGTTCAACATCAAGTTCGTACCTCAGAAGGCTGTCAAAGGACACGCATTGGCAGACTTCGTAGCTGCCCACCCAACCTCCGTGGACCAACCACTAGATCTAGGCTTTCCTGATGAGGCAATCCTCTCAGTGGATCACGCCATCCCATGCTGGCAGATGCACTTTGACGGCGCCTCCCGGAGCCCCACCGGTAGAATTCTCAATGATCCTATACTTAACAGAGTGGGCTTGGGTATTGTCTTCATCACCCCTGAGTAAGCTATTCTACTGTATTCATTCCTATTGTTAGAAGGCTACACCAACAATGAGGCAGAATATCATGCCCTCATTACTAGCATCGAGTTGGCTCTCGAGATTGATGTACCCCATCTATATGTATAGGGGGACTCCGAGCTAGTCATCAAGCCAGTCAATGGTGACTATGCTATCAGAAAGCTAGAACACATTCCATTACTGGAGTGCACCCTCCATATAATGGCTATGTTCCCCTCCCGTCCAGAGTTCGTTCACATTCCCCGGTCACAGAACAGTCGAGCAGATTCTTTGGCCAGCCTGGCTGCATCACTTGCGGAGCCTCAACAGGATGTCCTAATCATCCACGTGGATCACCTGAGAGTCATTGATCCTGTTATTCCAGAGGGTGATCGTGGACCGCGAGTGAACCATCTCACTGCTGGTGCCCCTAAATCAGGATCCCTGGGGGCTTCAGGTGTGGTAATTGAGACAGTTCCTGACTATAGGATGCCCTTGGTTGAATATCTCCAGCACGAAAATCTTCCGTCGGATCGAGCCGGGCGAGAAAAAATCTGACACCGCACGCCGCAGTTCACCCTTCAAAGCGGTCCTAGCCTTGAGAAGCTCCGTTACAGGCGAGGATTTGATGGTTTTCTCCTCCGTTGTCTTCAAGGAGTCGAGATCCCACAGGTCATGCAAGAAGGGCACGCTGGTTCCTGCGGCGCTAACCAGGCCGAGTCAAAGTTGTCCCACCAGATTTGGAGGCTGGGATACTTCTAGCCCTCTAAGATCTACGACTACATTGAGTATGCCAAGAGGTGTCATGGGTTCCATGTTCATGCTAACTTTGTGCATCGGCCACCTAAGCCTCTCCATACTACCATGTATTACTGTCCCTTTGCAGTCTGGGGGTTGGATGTCATAGGGGCTTACCCGCCGGTGAAGGCCCGCCAGTGCCGGTTCATCTTAACCGCTAAGGATTTCTTCTCGAAGTGGGCGGAGGCAATCCCGCTCAGGGATGTCAAGGCCATTCTATCGTTGACTTCATGATCTCCAATATCATCTATCGGTTTGGAGTACCTCATGCTATCCTCATAGATATCATAACTAACTTCCGAGCAGCCGAGCTGAAGAAATTGTACGCTAAGTACAAAATTTGCTCTAACCACACCTCCTGCTACCTTGCGCAGGAAAATGTACAGATTGAGGCGTTTAACCAAACCCTCTGCAACATTCTAAAAAAGGTGGTCGGTCAGAACAAGAAAAGTTGGTCGGGCAAGCTCCCCAACACCCTCTGGGCTAATAGGACGACAACTCGTAACTCCACCAAGGTGACTCTGTATTCCCTGGTATACGGAGCTAAGGCTGTCTTTCCCATTGATATCCATTTCCCCTCATTACGCACGGCAGTCTACGACCAGTAAGCGCCGGATAAAGTTGCTGAAATCCATCTAGCCGAATTGGATGCGATGGACTAAAGTAGACTTTGTTCTTTACATAACTTGGAAAGGCATCAGAGTAAGATGGCCCGAGCTTTCAATAAGAAGGTTCTCCTCCTCTCCATCCTGCAAGGGGACCTGGTGCTGGATCTCAGAGATCTAATGATTCCCGGAAGGAAACCACCCAAGTTGGAGCCTAAATGGGAGGGGCCTTTTATTGTCCATAAGGTCTATCCTAATGGCGCGTATTCCCTGGTGACTATGGATAGTGAGTGCATAACCCCTCCCACCAATACCAGGTTCCTCCAGCAGTACTTTGCCTAAGCCTACCATAGTCTTACATGACCTTAAACTATACGGTCCCGCATGAGCTTAAACTGCACCTGGTCCTACATGACCTCAAACTGTACGGTCCCACATGACCTTAAACTGCACCTGGTCCTACATGAACTTAAAATGTACGGTCCCGCATGACCTTAAACTGTACCTGGTCCTACGTGACCTTAAACTGTATGGTCCCACATGACCTTAAACTACACCTGGTCCTACATGACCTTAAACTGTATGGTCCCGCATGACCTTAAATTGCACCTGGTCCTACATGACCTTAAACTGTACTATCCCGCATGACCTTAAACTACACTCAGTCGAGTATTACCTTAAACTCCACTTTGCCCTACATCTGGGCTCCTTGGTCCGAGTTCTAAGACCAAAAACTAAGATCTTTTTTTCGTCTAACATGACGTTAAACTGCATCTCTAGAACTACGTGTGTCTTGATTCCCATCTTTATTTGATACATAGGACTGCCTGAACACTTAGATTTCATGTCCAGCCCCGTCTCTTAGGGGATCCCACGATCTCTTGGTTTCCTCGGTCTTTTGGTCTGCCCTTCCCTCGGGAGTCCACCATCTTTTGGACACTTTCAGACTGATCCCTTAGACACTTTACAGTGGTCTGATAATGTGTTCAGTGTACTCTGGTCTAGGACCTGGAGTGTCAGATTCGATATAGGGAAGTTTTCATCCACTTGTCAAGCTTCGTGTTCCCCTTCATTCAGACCCACCATCCTTCACACCCGGAGGGACCCCCAAGAACGGCCTGGATACAATGCCTATGGGATCTCCTACTGCCACGGGCCAACGCCCCTGAGGGTTTTGGGTGAAAAATTGATACAAATCATGTGTTGCAAATGTGGTCAGCGGTTGATACTCATTTGTTTGCCCATACTTCTAGGCTAACGCGACATGATGCTATGTTGCGAACATGGTCAGCAGTAATCCTCAGTCGTCACGCCAGCTACCTCGGGCCTCGAATAACTGTTGCATGATTCACATTGTGTTCCGCACCCACTGTGTAAAGGTGGATTGTTGACACTCCTTGTACTAACCCTCAGCACACCCCCACACATTAGACAGACCGAGCTGCGTAACAGTGTCTCTCGGGGCTCCCGCGATCTAAGCGCTAGATTATGTGCTTGGGTTTCTTCTTTACAGGTTGCGTGCAGCTTGACCCTCATCCCTATGGGGAACGAGGAGTCGCCCACACATTGAATTTTGGGCCCAGCGTAGCTGGGAGCTAGCATCTCTTACCCCACTGATTGTGGAACCCTCGTAGTCCCCTTTGGCCCGAGGCTCCTCTCTCAGAACCTTATGCGGTGACGGTATGAGATTACACCCTCACCCACATCAGGTATGCTTTATCGCATCTTGCATGTTCCTCTTGGTCCAAACCATATGACTTTAAACTCTGTTGTTGGTCCAAACCTTACGACCTTAAACTGTGCGGTTGGTCCAAACCATATGACCTTAAACTATGTTGTTGGTCCAAACCTTACGACCTTAAACTGTTCTATTGGTCCAAACATTACGACCATAAACTGTGTTGTTGGTCCAAACCATAGGACCTTAAACTGTGCTATTAGTCCAAACCATACGAACATAAATTGTGTTGTTGGTCCAAACCATACGACCTTAAAGTGTGCTGTTGGTCCAAGCCTTACGACCATAAACTGTATTGTTGGTCCAAACCTTCCGACCATAAACTGTGTTGTTGGTCCAAACCATACGACCTTAAACTGTGATGTTGGTCCAAGACTAGCGACCTTAAACTGTGTTGTTGGTCCAAACCATATGACCTTAAACTATGCTATTGGACCAAACCATATGACCATAAACTGTGCTGTTGGTCCAAACCATATGACGTTAAACTGTGTTGTTGGTCCAAGCCTTACGACCTTAAACTGTGCTATTGGTCCAAACCTTACGACCTTAAACTGTGCTGTTGGTCCAAACCATACGACCTTAAACTGTGTTGTTGGTCCATGTCTTACGACCTTAAGTTGTGTTGTTGGTCCAAACCTTACGACCATGACCTTTGTTGTTGGTCCAAACCTTACGACCTTAAACTCACAATTGGTCTAAACCATATGACCTTAAATTGTGTTGTTGGTCCAAACCATATGACCTTAAACTGTGCTGTTGGTCCTACCATGATACCTTATACTGTGATGATATCGTCATGGCCGCACGACAAAAACTGGCACCGCATTGTGATGACCTCCCCATGGGGGACATCACGCCAGGTATTGGTCGATTACCATGCCGCTTGTCAATGCCTGTTATGGATTGATTATTGTGGAGAATCCAGGAATTACTACCCTAGGCCAGTCGCCACACAAAAGAAAAACCATTTACCTTCAATAACAAACAAGATATATCAAATGCCACTTCTTTTAGTGCGAGGGCTAGACCTGCACGACTCCTTCGTCCTTTACGCATGCACCATATAGCGCCCCACTACATCTCAAGAACAACGTATGGCTTGATTATAATCCTTATGAGATACATAGGAGCACCTGGGGACTTCCCCACAGGCCCGACCTAACTTTTCGTGTTCGGTCTCTCAGCCTAAACGCGTCCCCAGGAGCACATAGTAAGCAGGGCTCTTCCCCACACTCACGTTGGGTTTTGCAGCCGCTTTACCATGTGTCTCCCATTCCCATTCTCCTTTGGTCCGAGTTCTAAGACCTAAAACTGAGATCCTTTTCTTGGCTTTCCATGACTCGGTCTCTCTTGTGAGATTGTATGGTGTGGTGCAGGATTATGTCCTCATTTACGTCGGGTTACTTGTCGTGCCCTGCCTATCCCCCGATGAGATGTGTCCTCTCGTCCCACATGACATTAAACTGTATTTCGTCCAACATGACGTTAAACTGTGATTCTAGAACTACGTGTGGCTTGATTCTCATCCTAATGAGATACGTAGGAATGCCCAAACATTTCATCTTGGGTCCAGGCCCAGGGATTACCAAACCCCGTCCCTCCTTATTGTCGGCCCCTCAACCTGACTTCATTTGAAGTGTTTTAATCATGACATCCACCCCGAATAAGTTCTAGATTCCCCATAGTAGTAATGGGAAGCGGCAATTCTTTTGCCAGAGAGGTCCTGCCTGAAAATTGGTATGTCCGCCTAATGTGCCTCTGCCACGGTGGCACAGTTTCGGGAGTGTTGGACTCGATTCGAACAAACCACCACTCCACCTTCCACACTTTGTGTGACCCTTTATTCGGATCCTCATTCTCTTTCATGTCTGACGGGACCCCCTAACAATATGGATTATAGACCTACGGTCCTTCTAATGTCCTTGGCCAATGTTCTAGAGGACTGGTCATGTTTGACGGGACCCTCTAACAGTATGGATGATAGACTTTGGTCTGCCTGCTACCATAATATGGATGATAGACCTTTGGTCCTCCTATTGTAGCAATATGGATGATAGTACTATATTCCACCAGCTATCCTGTGCCAACGTTCTGGGAAACTGACCGGCGATTTTTTAGTTAGGCCCCGTGTTATGAACATAGTCAGTGGTCAGCCCTCATTTATTGTCCCCACTCCAGGACAACATGATATGGATGGTGCATTTTCATCATGGTTAATAGTTATCCTCCATCGTTGCTCCCCACAGTGTTCCGAATTCGGGTAGCGTGAGTCACCTTTCCTTTCAATCTCTCTATGTTCGGATGGATTTCAATGCCCCCATCATTGCCCCACTCGTGTGTCAGAGCACGTTGAGAAGGTGATATATCAATCGGTCTGAGGTCTTCTCCTCAAAAATCTGAGCCCAATTTCGGATGCCTGAGGCTTGGTAAATGCCCCAAAGATGGACGAGATGATAACACGAGTATCCTCTGCTTCTCGTGTTGGGTGCGACCCACAAGAGCTTAGTGAAGGGTTGTTATTAATTTCAGAATTATGGTTGAGTATATTAAACCATGGGTATAGATGAATGGATTTGGACATGTATTAGATTGAGATGGGGAGCAGTATAAGAAAGAGGTTCATGAGATGGCCAAAACAAAGCCCTTAAGGATCAGCGTGCTGAATCGACCTTTCCAGCGCTGCTACCCTTTGCCTGGAAGCCTCCAGGACCGCTTCTCGCTCCTCGAATATTCTCTCCTCATCAGTCGCCGCAGAGCGTAGCTCGCCAACCCTAGCTTGTGCCTACGCCTACTCGGTTCGAAGTACGGTCATCTGGTGACTCGCCTCCATCATTTGTTCCTGCGTGTCAACTAGCTGGGCCGTCAGTTGCTCCACAAGCTCAGAGCATGTTGCAATGAAGGCCTCCTTATCTTCTGCCTGCCATTCGAGGTGCAAGACCTCATGCTCTGCCCTCATCAACGCTCGGGCGCTCGCCAATATTTCCCAAAACTGGGAAACGTTGGTGCGCCAACTGATCTCATGTATCTTCTCAGCCATGTAATCACAGACCGTCAGATGATGGCGATGAGCGTTAGACCCTCTGGTGCATAGGATGCGTAGCCAGGTCTGGATTGATCCCATCCTCCTCAGCCAATCTGACTGGGGCTGTCTAAGAAAGCGCTGGATACACTTCCACCCTTTGCGACGTGTCATCCGGCTCTCCTCGTCTGCCTCTGAGTCTGAGTCATCTACCTCCTCAGGGTCAGCGGGTTGTTACGTAGGGAAGGCAGCGACCAGATCAGTAGTAGGATCTGCCTCAAGGATGTCTTCATGAGGAATAGGATCCTCGACATCCAGTAGACATTCCTCTCTCCCCGGCAACGATGATTCCTCAGTCAGCCTCCGGACTCGCCTCAAGAATAACGCCACTGATGCCCACTACCCCCTGCTCACCAATTTCTAGGGTTGACTCAGTGTAGGGAGCATGTTCTGAATGAGGTGGTCAGTCCGCCACTGGTCCGCTCACGGATGGACCGGGCTCCGCAGCCTGACGAACCACCAATGTTGAGATCATTGCGCAAGGCGCACACTAATTAGTTGGGATCTATTGATAATAATCACCTGTATTGAAGCATGAGACTTACAGAATTCCAGAGCGTCGGTCTCCAGTGTTCCGACCGTTGTAGGAGCCACCATGATGGGAGACCCCTCTGCGCTTGTTAATTCAATGATGGGTGTCAGATCCCCATCATGTCCCACCGTTTCCTCTCCTCCCTCCTCTAGTGGGGACGCCTGTCCAACACTCAGCCGCTCCTGAGTGAGGCAGAGAGACGGTTTATAAAATGGAAAAGAGAATGGTTGAAGAAGGAAAATGAATGAAGATAGAGAAAAACCTCGAGTATCTCGGTTATGTCGAGATCAGAGACAACAATCTCTCCACTCTCTCGAAGAATCCCTTGTTAGGTCTCCCCTTGTGACCCATCATCTTCGAGTTCTCCTTCTTCTTCAACTTCTCCTTCGCCTTCGTCTTCTCTGGTCTCCTCCTCCCCCTCCGACTCCTCGTCACTATTTCCATCTCCCGGAGGCATCACTTCTGGATAATGCTCCTGGCTGAGCTTCACATTCACTAGGAAAGGTTGCTCCGCACGCCGACACCTTTGGCGCGCGTATGTGTCCATGGCCGTCAGATAAGCATGCCGTCGTTGGAAATTTACCCGGTCGGTAACTCTAACGAGCCCGACCTCTGGCAGTTGGATACCATTTTGCATGATCTTCTACCAGAAGAGTTCAACGCTCAACGATTTCCACAGGGTCATCCAGGCCAACCACACTGCCTGAAAAATTGCATCTTGGGAAGGTTCGAGCAGTTATCTTATCTGCTTCCCGGGCAGTTCCCTGGCCACCTCATGTTACCCCCCATGGGCAACGAGGTCACTCCGACACTGTGTGATGTTCCCGCTGCTGAAGTCCCGGCTTGCGCAGGCCTCACTGCCTGACGCACCCATGGTTCCCCCCTTCCAGAAGCACCTTGCATTCTCCCCCGTCGCCCGGTTTCCGCACGAGTAACCTCGAGTTTCTGGACTCGCTTGCGTAAAAGCCCCTCAGGGTACACGATGGTCTAGTGTTCGGCATACTCGGTTGCTAGGCCAGCATCAACCCCGGTGGGAGGAAGAGTAATGACGTCGCCAGAGCTGAAAGTGGTAAACATCAACCACATCTGCTGCAGAACGCATGGATTCCTCTCCTACCAGACAGCCGTGAATACCATCTTTGGCATTCGTTGGAGGCACCCGAATTGCCTGGTGAATCAGGATGGCAGGTAAGGCTCGCAGATCACCTTCCCGTCGATCCGAGCCATGAGCACCCCGCCTCAAATGCTCTGGAAATATTCCTGTTGTTCCAGAGATCCTCACCCATTGTCCACCATCTGGCCGACCAGGGTGGGGAACGGGCTGAAGTGGAAGTTGTTGTGGTTGCCGATGTGGATTCTCACGCCCTCCTCATTGAACGTCATCGGCTCCACCCCTGCAATGTTTAGCAAGGATGGTCGTAGGCCATTGCCCGGAGGACTGATGACATTTGGGAAAGTGTACCCGCCGAGGTGAGCCGCCACCCAGCCGTGGAAGATCTGGAAGGGGCCACATACTCTCCGAGGCAACCCCCTCGCGAGATGTATCCCAGGATGGCGTACAGCTTGGCCAGTATAGGGACACCCAAGTTGAACTGTTTTTTGGCGGCCATGGTACCCGCCATCACCAGTGTTGCTGGACGGATGTCCATCCTCGCGTCCTGCACCGGCAGGAGCCACCCGCTCAGGAAGGTGGCAAGGAACCTGACAAACCGGATGTTCGGTTCCAGGGCCTCGATGACGCGATATCCCCATGATTGGTATTTCCCCACCTCCAGGGTCCTCCAGTATGACCAATCCCTGCTCCTCTGAGTCGCGTTTGGGAACTGTTTAGCCCATCACGACATCTTGACTGCTGAACCCTTCTCAAGGAACATGATGAACCAGCTCTGGTAGGCACTGTCCTTCAGGAAGTCCTTGACCCCCAGCCTCTCTTTGTCCCTACTCCGGCATTTCGGCGTTTCCCTCGAAATCTGACCGTTGCGACCTCTCGCCGATCCAATTCCTAGGGGGGGAATTTGTAGACACAGAAAAAAGTTTGTAACTCATAGAGGAAGCTTTCGAAATGGCAAAGCGAAGTCATATTCGGAATCAGAGGCTCGGTCTGGAAGAGCGAGAAGTGTTGTGAAAAATAAAGGAGGTCTTGCGTGAAATATAGATGTGCGCGCGAAGCATTCCCAGGATTTGAGTAATCGAGCAGATGGTGCGCGCAATTTTGCGTGCCCCGGTTCCTCATGGTGAAGCTTTGCGCGCCGACGGTTCCTGTAGAGGAAACATTCGCGCGCCTCCTGGATTCTGTGCCGGCTGATGCCAATAAATAGAAGGCAACCCCTGACAGTTTGGGGGTTGCGGAATTTGGATCGGCTCCCGTGCACGCAATTCGACTTCCCCCGCACGTAATATTACTTCCAAGTAATCCCCCATTTCGCGCAACCATGCCTCGGGGTTCGCCTTTCCGCGCAACTCCACTGGCTTAAGTTAATTTGCCTCCTCCTCTGGGTACTTCCCTTACGCAAGATCGTTTCCCCTTACGCGCAATCCCCTTATATGCGCGCAACAACTTGCGCGCAATCACCTATCCAGGCAATCCTCTGGCCCTATTGTGCACCATCCCGGTGTTTTGAGCGCCAACCTTCATTTTGCGCGCAACACCCAGGACCCCTTTACCTTGACGCCCATGGCTGCCTTTCTGCGCTGTCACCTGATGTCTCCCCTACCGAGCATGCGCGCCATGCGTTGTTTTCCCGTACGTCCTTCCAGTCTCGTATGATGTAACCTCAAGGTCCCTTGGGTGGTGTTTCCCGTTGTGTTGCTTTGCCTTATGCTTCTCTGCATAGGCATGCTAATGGCTATTGCTTCTTTCCATAGCCATGCTAACGTAGACCCCTTAATGGTTCGCCCTTCGGCCCCCCTCACTAAGGCTTTGCCGATGCCTTACCTCCCACAAGGGGTAGAGGGCATTGGACATGTAAGCCCTAGGGGTGTGGGGAGAACCCACCTCGTCCAAGCTGCAGGACATTAAACTACTAAGCACCTCGTCCTTAACACATGACGTTAATCTGTGGTCCAACCCCGTGCTTCGCACGCAGGGTCCCCACCAACTCGGAAATTTTTTACACCTCTCGTCTCCATAGGAATGGAATATTCCTCACATGGAATGAGATCCTCCTTGTCGGAGTGGCATTTTTCCACGGGGGAAGGGCTACCTCAGAGCGTAAGCCCCTAACCTCTCTTACGGAAGGTTGCACCCATGCACCTCCGTACTTCCCCCTGCCAAGGCCAGTGGAGACCCTTTCCCACGGCGCATTGTCTCACCACGGGCCTCCATCCTGGAGTAATCCCCGGCACCTAGGACCCTAACCATGCATAAGCCCATGTTTCCACTTTGGGCCGCTCAACGCGTAAGCCCCGTTCCGCTTCTCACGGACGCACCCTTCACGACGTGATCATCTGGTCCCTACTGCCTCTTGTTTCTCACACTGAGCATTACTCATGTGGGATTAGAGTGCGCATCGACCATGACATCCTCCTATGGGCCGCCTTAGATCGTAAGCCCCATACCAGCGAACTATGTGTACTTTGATTCGTGCTAACGCATGGTACGTAGAAAGCCTCCACGAGGTTCAAGCCCACCACCGAGTCGTTCCGACCACTCCACGTCGATTCCCCGACCACCATGGGCCGCCTCAGAGTGTAAGCCCCATATCCACCATGGGCATCCTCAGAGCGTAAGCCCCAGATACCTCGTCCCGCATGACGTTAAACTGTATGCCCTCGTCCCGCATGACGTTAAACTCTATCTCGTCCCTCATGACGTTAAACTGTATTCCCCCTATTGGGTCGTCTCAGAGCATAATCCCTATGCCTCACATCCATGTCTCATCCTGACTTCCCCCCTCAAGCCCACGTGCCTTGGGAAGCTCATGCCCTAGCCCGGAGATCTTACTTCGTCCAGGCTCCAATCCATGCGTCCATTCTCATAGGTCGCCTTTTCAGGTGTCCCACTATATCACCGAACTACGCAGACTTTGATTCCCTGCCATGGGGATACGTAGGAAGAATCCACGAGGTTCAAGCCCGTCACTCCATCATCCATCCTGATCCTTACCCGGGCCGCCACATCCTGGTGAGATCAAGCCACCCCATCCCACTCCATGGTATCTGGGAAGCCGCCCACGTGCTGGCCCAAACATCTGTGTTCCCCCTAGGGTGTCCTTTAATCTGATCCACTCTCTGTGTTTCGATCAGTCCGATCCATCTCTGCAAGACGTTAAACTCGCGGAATACCCCATGTTAAACATGGGAAGCTGAGGAAAACCTCAGATGGTACACATTCCCCGCGTTCGATGTGGGATGCCTCGGGCTTCCACGCCCTCGAGAAGCCCTATGATAAGGGACATAAGACAGACATGCTGATCCCCAGCGTCAAGACATGCCAATGACACCCCAACGTGACCATTCTCCTCACCGAATGTTGCTGCCCCGACAAGACCCCTTGGAGAGTCTCGACAGAAGCAGCGTAATTAACTAGAGTCCATGCCGATATTGCGCCAGGAACGAGCTTCACGAACCTGTCTTAAATATATGAGGGAGACCCATACTAGGTGACGAGCTCCGAGGAGGAATCCACGGAAGGAAAAACCAACATCCCATCATCCCGGTTTCGATCAAGGAGCATACGTCCCTGAATAAGGAACGGATTCCACCCGCCTTTGGAAAGCGGGAATGCGGGGAAACAATCCGCACGTCCTCCGATGCGTGACGGACACGCGTGTTCACCCCGGTGTAAAAGCGTCGGAAACAAACATACACGTCAAAACAAATATTCTTTTCACATTTTCAATAAAGTCTCCATGTCCATTGGTTAGAAAAAAACATTAATATTTCATTCAAAAAATTACATAAAAAGACCAAAATGGGTGAGAATTTATTAAATAAATCATTTAAATATTGTTAAAACAATTTTGATTTTTTTTGAAAACATGGTTTCGCAAGAGAACGGGGTTAGTTATAGAAGACTGACATAAAATCCATTCTCCAAATAAATTTATTTGGAACACTTTAGTACATAAATAGAGGAATATAAAAAATTTATATTATAATAACATAACTAGAGTATATAAAAATTCATAATTTTCATGAGAGTTGTATCATAAGATTTTATCATCGTATACATAATTATAAAAAAATATTATAAATGATGAGATTGTAACATAATAATTTACCACATTGGTAACATTGAATTGTAATCCCCATGAAATGGATATAATCAAATTTATATTTAATGAAAAATAAATTCAAATGAAATAATCATAAAATATATTCATGGGAAGCATATACACCACATAAAATAAATAGGTTGAGAACATGGATTGAGTCTCGAAAAAATGTAAAGTGAGAAGGAAATATCTTATTACTCCTATAATATTATAGATTTTAATCCTAACTAAAGAATAACCTAAAATGAAACTGTATATATAATTGTCAAACGACATTCATTATATAAACTTTTATAATGAAATTATATAGACAAATAAAAAATAAATGAAAATTAAATTTTTATATTTCTCCAAGAAATAAAAGAGAGACTGGATATATCTTACCAAATGTCTGGATTAAAATAGAATATGTTTGAAAATCATCTTGTTTAGGTAAAAGTCTTATATTTTAACCAAAAATATTCATAAGACGTACATCATTCCAAACAATGGATTAATTTATAAAATGAGGGAGTTTGGGAAGTTATTTGGGCAGGGAATAGATGAATGTAAAAGGATTCAATGTGTAATAAAGAGAGGAGAGTTGGAGGAATTTAATAAGTGAGGCTCATGGAAAATTTGTAATTTTTTAAAAGATAAATTTCAACCCATGTTTTTCCAATTCCAAAATGCTACAAAATTGAGTATTCTTGAGAGGGATGGTTTTCAAAGATAAAATTTTAACATGTTTATAAGGCTTTTATATAAAACAAAAAAATGATAATGATTCAAATGATCAATATTATATTAATATATATATATGATTTAATTAATTTTAATATAAAAACAATTTAAAATATAATTTATCATTATAAATAATTTAAATGAAAATGTAATTTTTAAATAAAATTTAGTATCTTTCATAATTTATCAAAAAATTTAGGTTTTCATAACATTCTCAAAAAATCACATTAATATAATTTCTTCATATTAATTTTAGAAATGAATTTCATTTTTAAAAATGAATTTTCATAAATTTTCAAACATTTGTTTTAAAATATTTATGCAATGGGAAAAAAATAATTATTGAAGAAATACTGCTTTTAAGCATAAAATTGGAATTATTAGTTTTTTTTCATGAAATCACATAGGATTAATGGTATATTTTTTATTGATATATAGTATATTTATTACGTTAAAATAATTCACTAAAATTAGTTTTAATAAATTATTAGGGTGAAACACTTTTTTTGATTAATTATTATTTTTCATAAATATATTTCCTTCATTCACAAAATTGTTTGTAACATTGCGACATGGGGTCTATTTGAATCTTTCACTAAGAAAATAGTTCACACGGCCTCAAGGGAACCTCCCCGTACCCTAGAGGCTTCTGAAAAGTAGCAAAGGTGTAAAGGTGGTATGGTGGGGAGACTATACCTTATTATTATAGTGTAACATCAGATAAAAAATAAACATACAACATCGAAAGAATATAATATTTAGAGAAATAATAAATAAACTATGGAAATGTAAATAAATAGTCATAATAATTAATTAGTCAAAAA
This sequence comes from Viscum album, assembly GCA_963277665.1. Taxonomy (NCBI): domain Eukaryota; kingdom Viridiplantae; phylum Streptophyta; class Magnoliopsida; order Santalales; family Viscaceae; genus Viscum; species Viscum album. Next base: position 736,421,572 of record OY728155.1, read on the forward strand.
TAATTACTGAAAAACCTGTAAATATTATGAAAAGTCACTATAGGAGGTTCAATAAATGGATGCATGGCATGATGACATGGAAAAGGGGATAGGATAACATGAATACAATCATGTTATACTAAAATTAAAAAATAGAGCAATATTTTTTTCAAAGAGAATTTCAAGAGAATTCCTGATCATCTTATCCTAAGAAACAACTATAAGTAATCATATGATCAAAATATAAGAGGGAACATTTGATCATCAGTACGGGTAGATAGATAATAGTAACACCTAGAGATTTTATAAGATATATTCTATAGCGACCCAACCTTTTCTTATATTAATATTACATCATTTAAAAGATAAAAAACAAAATAGTAATTCACATAGAGGATCCAAAGGTTTAGTGTCTTGGGAATTCAAGGACCACACATAACAAAAACAACATCAAGAATAATCATTTATTTAATTTCGTCTTCTCTAGTTTCTTATTGGAAATTGTCCTCTCCTTAGTACATGTAGCCACCCGAGGATATACATCAAATGGGGTGAGCTAGAAGCCTAGTAAGAGGATAGATAAGAACAATATAGATTGGGGTGAGAATAATCATAACATAGGAAAAGGATCATGAACATGAGAGGAGCAAAAATAAAAAACATGAAATGTGGAAATGCATAAAAATGAAACATCATGTCTTATTCGTTAAATACCACACATAATTATGAACCAATCTAGAATATTCTTCACACATCATTTCACATTTGCTCATGATATTCATCACTTTACCCAATGTATTGTAGCGCTGTATAATTCTGGGTGCACCCGTCACATTCAATCATTCATATTGCGCTATATAATTATGGGCACACCCGCCACCTCATAACATTATCATTAACATGAATGCCACATAGAATATATATCAATAATTTACATAACTCACCCATGATAAGGAATGGGTCTCATCTCAAAATAATACATTCAAATTCTTTGGGTTCCCAAAATAAAGAGGGAACAACATAATTGATACAAGAACCATCAACCATCAATGAGAGGTAAAAGTTGAGTTCTTAAAAGAAGAGTTCTTTTGGAAAACATTTGGATTGAAATAAACATCATTAGAAAACATGTATATCCCAGATAAGGAATGAAAATGATGAAAAAATGATCTTTAAGGAGTGACCATATCAAAGTGGATTGAAAGAGGTTGAACCCGAAGGACGAAAGTTGGGTTTTAGAATTTCCCCTTACCTTGTACCCAAATGCTTTATTCTCATTGATGTCCTGTATAATGAAATAATATTAATTAAATAGGAATAAAGAACCATTTTTATATTAATAGGGTTAATTATGGTTTCCTTATGTCATATTATGTTCCTTTGTATGACATATAGAGTCTAAAAACATTGTTTGGGGATGTTCATTTTTATGGTTTTTCTTGGGTGGTTCACTTGTATTCTTAAATTGATGAATGGGTAGAACTTGAGTAAACATATAGAAATGATATTACAAGTCATTAATGATATTACAGGAGCATGAATGATCTTATAATTAATTATATTATATCCAAGTGGATGAATCATTAGATAAGAATTAAATGATGGGTATTTGGGTCAATTTGGGCGGTTTTTTGGATCACGACGAACTTTTTTTAACTTATCACTTAGTAATATGGACATAGGATATTTAAAGAACATTAAATAGAACATTATACATATAAAATATTCTGGTTCAACCATAAAAATGGTTTTATAACTAGATCTGAAGGTAGAAATGGAAGAAGAAAGCATGTCATTCTTGAAGGTGATAAATTAACACCTCACGAACAACGTTCTCTTTAATAAAATAAAAGGAAGAGTGAAAGTGGTTTGGATGATATAATATCTCATTAGAATCATAAAATTAAATTATATGTATAATACTGGATTTAAAATACCATTTTTGTTAAGATAGGTGGGGAGAGATCAAGAAATGAACTTGAACTTGAAAGGAAATTGAAGTAGTAGAGGGAGAGAAATTACCTCTTGATTCCTTCTCTTGAGAACATCCTTAATGGCCTAAGCATGGTCTTTTGATGAGACCATAAACTCTTGGACGTGGGGGATGGGATAGCGAAGGTGTTTGGTCTGAGTTTAGATAAGGCATGGATCTTGAGAGGTGTGAGGAAATGAGGGTGTGAAGGGTGGATTTTATAGTGGAGGGGAGATGGGTTTCCTTAATATAAAATTAATTAGTTTATTAATTTCCCCCAAGAGAAGGATTAGAGAGTATTGAATGAACAAGAATGGTAATTTTGTCACGTGATCCCGAAACAAGTAGGCTTACATCATCATAGAATCATCGATGACTGAATTAATCCATTATTTAGCATTTATTGTAATTTATCGGATTCTACTATTCATCAAAAATTCAAGTATCACAGAAAAATCCCAAAAAAATTAAACAAAACATTTTTCGACGTGTAGAATCAAAAAATGAAGTCCATTATTCTAAAATAATTTTTTAAATATTATTATTTTAATATTTAATTAAAATCATAATTTACTTAAAATAACAGTTTTGAAGAGTATAACTGATTTTATAGTGCTTTCGGAAATTACGTAGGGTCTTATAAAATTATCTAAAAACTATAAGAAATTGATTAAATAATTTATGTATACATTTTAGGGAAATAAATTTTCATTAAAATTAATTTATTAATTATAATTAATTATTTATGAATTAAAAAATACCAAAACGTTTACTAAGGTCAAATTGTCACTTTCTAAGATGTCTATATTTTATTTAATTATTCATAGGTAATGTTAATCTTATGTTGGATGATTTACTATTCATAAGGTTCATATTTCTATTCATAAGGGTATGTTTCTATTCATAAGGGTTGGTCACTATTCACAAAAAAAATTATTTTTGTTTCATTAGACTCCAAAAATCATCTTGAACACAACCGTGTTTTTCAGATTTTCAAAATTACAAACAAAGAAGTGAAAAAATTATGTTTAAAGAGAACTTATTACTTAGTAGTTCATTATGTTGTGATTTCATGTTATTTTATGAAATAAATATAATAAGTTAATTTCTATTAAAAAACATTGGGTCGTTACATTCTTCACCCCTTAAAAAATTTCTCCCCCGAAATTTCACTTTACACAAACAGATGAGGTTACTTATCCTCCATCGCCTCTTCTGGATCCCAAGTTTCTTCTTCGAACTTATGGTTCCTCCACAACACTTTTACAAGATGGGTTTTCTTGTTGCGTAGATCCTTATCACTTCGGTCCAGAATCATTACCAGCTTCTCCTCATAGGGGAGATCATCTTCTAGATGCACCTCCTATGAGTTTAGAACATGTGAGGGTTCTGATATGTACTTCCTCAGTAGTGATACATGAAACACATCATGAACATCAGCCATATTTGGTGTAATTGAAAGACGATAGGCCACATCTCCTATGTAGTCAAGTATCTGAAAGGGGCCAATATACATTTGGCTTAGCTTCCCTTTCTTCTACAATCACATGACTCTCTTCCATGGAGATATTCTAAGGAATACTTTATCTCCAACGTCAAACTCTAAGTCAATTCGACAGTTGTCAGCATAGCTGTTTTACCGACTTTGTGTAGATTTGATGTGATTCTAGATGACTTGAATGTTATCTATCATCTCTTGAACAAGATCGGGCCCATGTAGCTTTCTTTCTCCAACTTCATCTGAACAGGTTGGAGTTCTACATCGCTTTCCATACAGAACTTCATATGGAGCCATCTGAATACTTGAGTGGAATCTATTTTTGTATGAGAACTCAACCAATGTGAGATGCTGATCCCAACCACCTTTGAATTCATGAGAGTAGGCTCATATCATATCTTCAAGTGTCTGAATAGTCCTTTCAGAATGGCCATCAGTTTGGGGGCGATAGGCCATGTTTAAATTTAATTCATTACTCTAAGCATGTTGAAGGATCTTCCAGAACATAGATTTGAACCTTGAATCCCGGTCAGAGACAATTGAGAGTGGAACACCATGCAGTCTCAGAACTTCCTTCACATATATCTTTGAATGTTGTTCAAGAGATAGGTATTCCCGAATAGAGATAAAATGGGCAGTCTTGGTGAGTTGGTCAACCACAACCCATATTGCATTATTTCTCGTTGACGTCTTCGGGAGACCCATGACAAATTCCATAGTAAAATTTTCCCATTTTCACATGTGTATATGCAATGTTTGCATCATACCTTTGGAATTTTGTCACTCAACTTTAACTTGCTGACATACCTAGCACCTTGACATATATTCCGCAATCACCTTCTTCATGTTATCCCACCAGAAGTGTTCTCGGTGATCACGGTGCATCTTGGTACTCCCAGGATGGATAGAGAATGTTGAGCTCTGTGCATTATCACAAAGCCCCTTTATCCCCGGTGATGATGGCACACAAAGCCAAATTCCAAACCGAATCACACCAACATCATTGATATAGAACTCTTGCAGCTTACCTACCTTTACTGCATTCACCCCTTTTATATCTCCACATCATCCCTTTGTGTATCCTTAATGTTCACCTGGATAGATGGTTGCACAATCATTTTGAAAAGGTAGGATGTATCCCCTACCATTATGATTTCCAAATCCATCCTTTTCATATCTAGGAAGATAGGGTCTTTCTCAATCTATAACATGGATAGAGTAGTGGGTTCTTTTCTTTGTAGAGCATCAGCTACCTTGTTAAACTATCCAGGATGACAGTGAATAGAGAAATCGTAATACTTGATTATCTCTAACCATATCCTTTGATGCATGTTGATATCCTTTTGTGTGAATATATACTTTAGGCTTTTGTGGTCAGTGTATATTACACATATCTCTCCATAAAGGTAGTGCTGCCAAATTTTCAAGTTAAAAATCACGGCTGCCAGCTCTAGATCATGCGTCATGTAGTTCTGCTCATGGATCTTCAACTATCGTGAGGCGTAGGCTATCACATTGGAATTTTCCATGAGTACACAACCCAATCCTTTCTTTGAAGCATCACTGTATATCACAAAACATTCTCCACTCTTCGGTAGTGTGAGTACAGGTGCAGTGATCAGCCTTCACTTTAGTTCCTTGAATCTTCCCTCATATTCATCCGTCCAGACATACTTTACCCCTTTCCTTGTTAACTTAGATAGTGGGATTGAAAATCGTGAGATGTTTCTCATAAAACGTCAGTAGTACCCAATTAATCCATGAAAACTACGGATTTCTGTGACACTAGAGGGCCTGGGCCGTTCCTCAATTTCATTTGTTTTTGAAGGATCCACAGAAATTCCCTCACTTGTGATCACATGTCCCAAGAACGTGACTTTATTCATCCAAAAGTCACACATTCTGAACATGGTGTATAACTTCTTCTTTCTCAGTGTCGCCAACACAAGTCTTAGATATTCTTCATGTTCCTCCTTTCTCTTAGAGTGGGTGATAATATCATCGACAAACACTACCACAAATTTTATGAGGTAATGTCTTAAAAATATTTTCATCAAATCCATAAAGATTTCAGGGGAATTAGTAAGTCCAAAGGGAATCACAAAAAACTCATAGTTCCCATATCTTGTACGGAAGGCAGTCTTCTGAATATCTTCCTCCTTCACCTTTACCTAATGATATCCATAACGAAGATCCACATTTGAGAAGTATTGAGCTCCTCTTAACTGGTCAAACAAGTCATCAATCCTTATGAGAGGAAACTTGTTCTATATGGTGATCTTGTTGAGTTCCTGATAATCGATACACAACCGCATTGTTCCGTCATTCTTCTTCACAAAGAGAACTGGCTCACCCCAAGTTGATGCACTAGGCCGTATAAACCCTTTGTCCAGATTCTCTTGCTGCTGCTTCTTTAGCTCTTCCATTTCTATAGGATCCATCCTATAGGGACACTTTGAGATATGAGTAGCTCCTGGTATGAGTTCAATTGAGAACTCTACCTCACGATCCAGGGGAATTCCGGGTAACTCTTCGGGAAATACATCATTTTATTCCCTCACGATGGGAATTTTCTCAAGGTTGGAACTTCTATTTGACTCAACCATTTGGGTGAGGTATGATTCTTTATAGGTAATCAAAATCCATACCATTGAAGTATCTTTCAAAGGAGATTCATGATCTTCCTTGAATTTGTATAGGAGCATGGGATGGTTCAAAATATGAAAATAAATATCCTTTTCCCGATAGTTGATTTGTGCTCTATATAACGAGAGACAATCCATTCCTATTATAGCATCTAATACCACAAAGGGAAGTATTTTGGGATTTTCTGGAAGAATCTTCCCACATACTCCAACAGGAGAAGAGTCAAACACTTGGGTTGCAATGATTCCACCACTTGGTGTTTTTACAGATATCTCTACTTCATAGTTTCAGGGCTTCGATTCTATAGTTCATGAAAACTTTCAAGATATAACAAAATTCGTAGAACCCGAATCAAATATTACTCTTTCCATTCTTGAGTGAATAAGAAGTGTACCTTGTATGACTTCATTATCATGCTCCACCTCCGTAGTAGTGATGGAATAATCCTTCTCTTGTTCATTTGGAATTGGTGGTTGCTAATGTTGATTACCCTAGAGAAATATAGGTTTAGTGCACTGATTTACATCGTTCCCTAGCTCCTTACAGTTGTAGCATGAACCATGAGTTGTTCTATCATTTCATCGGCTACATTCTCCTTCCTTTTCGTGTCTTTTCGACACTCTTGAGCATGGTGTCCTTCATTCCCACACATGAAGAATTTCACTGTCCCTTTGAGGTAGTTCCCATGGTACAACTTTCCACATTTTTGGCATGTGGATCGTTGAGTTTTCTTTCATCCTTTATCATTAGATCCACCGGCTTGAAACTCTATCTTTCATTTCTTATCCCCATATCCATGGGACCATTCTCCAAACTCCATCTCCACTTTGAGGGCACATCGAACAAATTATTCATAGCTCCCAAAGTCTCAAATTGTGAGATCCTTTTGAAGGAGTGGTTTTAATCTACAAAAGAATCTATCAATTTTTTTTATCATTGTTGATAACAAAACCCAAAGCGTACCTTGAAAGCCGTGTGCAATTCGCTTCGTAGGTTGTCACAGATTATCCTTCTTTTTTGATTCAGTGCTATGAATTCTATCTCAGTCTTCGTGTGAAGAGTTCTTGGGAAATACTTGTTAAGAATCATTATCTTAAAGTCTTCCCATTCCATCTCTTCAATTTCCTCCCTTGGCTTGGTGTTCTTAATCAAATACCACCATTGATCAGCTTCTCTATCTAGACGATAAATGGCTAGAGTCACCTTCTCCATCTCAGAATAGTGAAGCACATAAAAGATCTTCTCCATGGAGTTGTCCCACTACTCCGCAACTAGTGGATCGAAAGATCCACAAATCCTCAGTGGTCGTTACCGCAAAAAACATTCGATAGCCAGTTGCTCCCTCTTTGGTGAAGGAGGATGTTCCCCATTAGTACAGTTGTTATTCATAACCTGAGATAATTGGGTAAGATTCTCTATGAAGTTTTGAACAACACCTCCCAAATCATTGGGTATTTCGTTTGGGTATTCGTTGCATTGGCCCTCACATGAGTTGTTCGCCTGATTTCTCTTGGTTCCCACCATTTTCTAAAATAGAATAGGATAGAACAAAAGATAAGTAAACAAGTCAAGAATAACTTATGAATTTAAACAATCTATACTGAAAAAATAACATATGGGATCCCTAGGTAAATATTCTTGTTTGCATAACCGTACATAGTCTCAGGCTAGAGGTTTTCTCTAGGGTTCACAAATCCTAATTCCCAAATGAACTAAACCTTTCCTATGATACCAACTATAGAAACCCAGACTTTTCTTACTTTACTATTACATAATTTCAAAAATAAAAAATATAATAGTATTACATATTGAGGATCAAAAGTTTTAGTGTCTTGGGAAAACTAGGACCACACATAACAAATAGAACATCAAGCTTAAACATTTATTTAATTTCGTCTTCTCTATCTTCTTATTGGCACTTGTCCTATCATTAGTATATGTAGCCACCTGAGGATATACATCAACATTTTTGAGCTAGAAGCCTAGTAATTGGATATATAAGAACAATATATCATTGGGTGAGCATAATCATAACATAGGCAAAAGATCATTAACATTAGAGGAGCATAAAAAAGACTTGAAATGTGGCAATGCATAAAAATGAAACATGATGACTTAGTTTGTAAATACCACACATACTTGTGAACAAAGATAACTTCCTTTTCACACATCATTTCACATATAATCATGAGATTCATCACTTTACCAAATGCATTGTAGTTCTGTATAATTTTGGTCTTACCCGTCACTTTCAATCATTCATATTACACTATATAATTTCGGGCGCACCCGTCATCTCATAAAATTATCATTAAAATGAATTCCACATAGAACATATATCAATAATTAACATAACTAACCATGGTAAGGAATTATTTTGATCTCATAATAATACATTCATAAGCATTGGGTTCCCAAAAGATAGAGGGAACAACATAATTGATACAAGAACCATCAAACATGAATGAGAGGTAAACGTTGAGTTCTTAAAAGAAGAGTTATTTTGGAAAACATTTGGATTCACATTAACATCATTAGAAAACATGTATATCCCATAAACATAAATACAATAATGAAAAAATTATCTTTATGTAGTGACCATATCAAAGTGGATTGAACGATGTAAAACCCGAAGGACGAAAGTTGGGTTTGAGAATTTCCCCTTACCTTGTACCAGAATGCTTCCTTCTCTTTAATGTCCTGTATAATGAAATTATATTAATTAATTAGGAATCCAGAACCTTTTTTACATTAATAGGGTTCATTCTGGTTTCATTATGTCATATTATTTTCCTTTGGATGACTTATAGAATTTATGAACATTGTTCGGGGATGTTCATTTTGATGGTTTTTCTTAGGTGGTTCACTTGTATTCTTAAATTGATGTTTGGGCAGAACATGAGTAAACATCCAGAAATGATATTACATGTCATTAATGATATTACCAGAGAATTAATGATCTTATAATTAATTATATTAGATCCATTTGGATGAATCATTTGATAATAACTAATTGATGGTTATTTGGGTCAATTTGGGTGGTTTTTTGGATCATGACGAACTTGTTTTAACTTATCACTTAGTAATATGGACATAGGTTATTTCCAGAACATTAAATAGAACATAATACATATAAAATATTTTGGTTCAACCATAAAAATGGTTTCATGAACAGATATATAGGTAGAAATGTAAGAAGAAGGCATGTCGTTCTTGAAGGTGGTAAATTAACACCTCACGAACAACGTTCTCTTTAATAAAATAAAAGGATGATTGAAAGGGGGTTGGATGATATAATATCCCATTAGAATCATAAAATTAAATTATATTTATAATAATGGAGTTACAATTCCTTTTTTATTAATATTGGTGGGGAGAGATCAAGAAATGAACTTGAACTTGAAAGGAAAATAAAGGAGAAGAGGGAGAGAAATTACCTCTTGAATCCTTCTCTTGAGAACCTACTTAAGGACCTAAGCATGGTATTTTGATGAGAACAGAAGATCATGGACGTGGGGGATGGTATATGGAAGGTGTTTGGTCTGAGATTAGAATAGGCTTGGAGATTGAGAGGTGTGAGGAAATGAGGGTGTGAAGGATAGCTTTTATAGTGGAGGGGAGAGGGGTTTCCTTAATATAAAATTCATTAGTTTATTAATTTCAAGTAAGACAAGGAATAGTGAGTCTTGAATGACCAAGAATATTAATTTTATCATGCTATCCTGAAAAAAGTGGGCTTACATCAGTAGAGCATCATCGATGACTCAATTAATCCATTATTTAGCATTTGTTGTAATTTGTCAGATTCTACTATTCATCAAAAATTCAAGTATCTCAGAAAAAATCCCAAAAAATTACCTCATACATTTTTTGAAGTGTAGAATCAAAAAATGAAGTCCATTTTTTAAAAATAAGTATCTAAATATTATTAATTTAATATTTAATTAAAATCATAATTTACTTAAAAACAGTTTTTAAGATTAAAACTGATTTTATAGTGCTTTCAAAAATTATGTAGGGTCTTATAAAATTATCTAAAAACTATAAGACATTGATTCAATAATTTATGAATACATTTAAGGGAATTAAATTTTCTTTTAAATTTATTAATTATTTATAATTAATTATTTATGACTTAAAAAATACCAAAATGTTTACTAAAGTTAAATTGTCACTTTCTAAGATGTCTAAATTTTATTTAATTATTCATTGGGAATGTTACTCTTATGTTGGATGAGTTACTATTCATAAGGGTCATATTACAATTCATAAGGGTAAGAAACTATTCATAAGGGTAGGTCACTATTCAACAAAAATTATTTTTGTTTCATTAGACTCCAAAAATCATCTTGAACACAACCATGTATGTCAGATTTTCAAAATTCCAAACACAAAATTGAAAAACTTATTTTTAAAGGTCACTTATCACTTAGTAGTTCATTATGATGTGATTTCATGTTATTTTTTAACCTAAATATAATAAGAGAATTTCCATTAAAAAATATTGGTTCGTTACATATTATTTTTAATTTATTTCATATCATTTGTTGTATGCTACACCAAGATTATCTAGTGATATACGCAACACCGTATTAGCTTGCAGTATATGCAACACTAATCTTGGATAGTGTTGTACACAATTTCAAGTGTGTTTGATAGTAGTTATTCTATGAAACATTGAGTGTATATATATATAGTCAATGTATAAATTAAATATTGTTGGATTTTTCTATACGCAACAACAAAGGAGTCTTTAACTACATGCAACCCTGACTTGGCTTGCATTACATGAAATCGCGACCTTCCTCGATAGCTTGTGTTGTACACAATATCAGGTTTCACTAAATGATGACCTATTGTTATAATATTATTCTGAACTAGATGTTATGAATATTAGTATCTACATTTTGAATTTTATGACATTATAATTCATCTCACACATTTTATAGAACATAGTATGGTAACAAAATAAATTTTTCGGGTAAAATATGTATTTTTAAAAAAATGCAGTTTTTCCGCCTTTTGATGGCGCACCCACATTAAATTTAGTTTTTGACCTTTTTATAGGTTAAATTTTACAAAATAAACTTCTTATTTTGATTTAGGATTTAAAAATTTACATTGGATAATGTTTTGATATTTTTCTGACAACGTTCTTATTTTGATGAATAGTAAACATACGCTAAATTTTACATAAAAACAACTTTTTTCATTGATATAATTTATATGGATAAATTAAAAGAGTAAATTATTTTAAAGTATAAATAGAATATATTTTTACCATTTAATATAATTTATGTCATTATCATTGATTTTACATTGAAATCGTACGTCAAATAAATTCAATCTTTTGCAATGTTTTAAGCAAAAACCCGTTTTTTTCCAACAATGGGATTAATTTTTAATTAATTAATGAAACTTCTGTGTTTTGAATTTTGAAAAATGGATTCCATAGTTGAATACAGTGGGTCCAAATTATGTTAATAGGTTACTTTTATATTATAAATAGTAACTACAGTAATTTTTAATTACAATGGTTAAAGATAAATCAGGTAATTAAGGGTAAAAATAAGATTATAAAATTACCCTAACACTTGCCAAAATTATATTTGATGACTAAAAGTATAACCATATCACCTAGGGGTTTGAATTAATTTATTTTATGGAATTTGTACTATGAAAATAATTTATTTATTATTAAAACCAATGAAAGTGACAACATGTCACTCTCTTAAATCTTATAAGTATAATAATTTTAATTTAGTTATAAACTTTATGAAACATCGAACCTGAATTGTATCCATAAATATAATAAAATTATCCACATCATGTGAATTTAATTAGAACCTTTAGGCAATAAATAATTATCATTAAATGTGACATAATAGTGATGTTGAAATTATTTTATTGATTGGAATATCAAATAAATGGATTTAAAAATATTAAAATAAATATTATATGAACTATTTAATGTGATCCACTAATTTCATAGATAAATAAGACATGTTATGAATATATTAATTATTTTAGTTAGAACATATCTTTTTTGCGGATTTTATTTAAATCCAAATAAATGAATAGTGTCAAAATTGTCACTATTGTTATTTTATAAATATAACATAATATAAAATTGTTTAAAAATCTCAAAAATATTTAAAAATTAAAAATTAAATTTTATATGGTCTAAAATTTAATATATTATCTAATTATGGACAATTAAAAACACGTAATTAATTATTTATAACAATTTAAAATTTAGAAACATATTACCACAAATAAAATTAAATCGATTAAATAAGGATAAATCAAGTTTATAATGTTTAAAATAAACTCCCAACAAGTCTAAATTTTATTAGTTGATGAGATTACAACCCTATGACATCTAAAATTCACATTTGAGTCATTTTGGGTGTTTTTATGTGTGTTTTTAATTTATTATAAAATAATATTTTTGAGGTTTCCAAAGGTGACCCTCTACTGCCTTATAAAAGGGCACCTCCTCTCTATCCTATTTACTCAAAATTGAGCCTTAAAGCTCGGCCAAAATCTACCCATTACTCTTCTAAACTTTTGTAGTAATATTCTGGAGGTTCTGGTCTTCACAAAAGACCAACTCTATTCCCTTAAGAGGATGTTTAAAGGAGGCACTCGAGGAAGAGGTAATCTCTTCTACCAATTCATTCAAGTTTCTTCCTTCTCATACAACCTCTTATTTAGTTGTTTCATTATAAAGTAATAAAATCAGTATCAATCATATACTTATATGTTATTATAAATATTAATCAACCCTATTTCAACTTCTATCCATCCTATGGAAAATGAAATCACCGCGCGTGCGTACGTAAATAATACCATCTCCACGCTGTGGTGTAATCTATTTTCCACCACCACCTTACATGGATGGGTATAATGGTGTAAATAAATAACTATATTTGATTATTGTAAAGTGATATTGTAACAGCCCAAGATTTTATAAAGAAATATTCTTTTTAATTTTATTAATGTATTGTGTTGTACGCTACACCAAAAGGAGCTTGCACAACACGCATCCTTGTCTTGCCTTGCATTACACGCAATCGCGACCTTCCTCGATAGCGTGTGTAATACGCAATACCGAGTTTCACTAAACAACGATGTGCTATTAAAATATTATTAAAACTAGCCGTTATGAATAGTAATAACCACTTTTTAAAATTCTGTAAATCTTATTTTTCAAAATGAACTTCATTCTTGGATTCGGAGTATCGAATTTAGCCTAAGGTGAAATTTTGGTACTTTTCGGATAACTTTCATATTCTGATGAATAGTGAAAATTACTAAATTATAATTAAAAACAACTTTTTTAATCGAAATAATTAATAGTGATAAATCATTAATTTGAGTGGTTTTAAAGTATATTTAGAATATATTTTTACAATTTAATACAATGTTGGTCATTGGATGTAATTTCACATTTAAACTAGACATAAACAAGTGTCAATCTTTTGATAGATATTGTTTCTTAAAAACACGCTATTTGTTTTAACAGCGGGATTTAATTATAAAATTAATTAATGCAACTTTTATGTTATGAATTTGGTAAAATAGACTTCATTTTTGAATTCGGAATATGAAATATAGCTTGGGATGAAATTTTGGCATTGTTCTGAAAAACATCAATTTTTGATGAATAGTGAAACTACTAAGTGGTAGGTTAAAAACTGAATTTTGCATAAAACTTAATTTTACCGCTTCTGTGAATGGAATTTCGAAAATCCGAGAGACACGGTTAATATCAAGGACTAAAATGTGGTTCAATGAGATGAAAATAATTTTTTGGTGAATAGTAACTTTTTACTTTTTTTTACCACGGTTAATAGTAAATAGGGTAACTAAGGGTAAATATGATATTAATATTATCCTAACACATGTCCTAAGTCTATTGGACAAGTGTAATTCGACCAAAAACAAACTTAGGAATAAAATATGACCATTTAGGCCCACTTGGATTAGATTATGACATTTATTATTAATTTATTTAAAGAAGGGTTAAAATAGTTAAAATCAAAGTTTAATAAGTAAATCATTTTTAATATGGGGTTATACATAAGATAAATTCGACTACAAATATTCATTAGAAAGCTAAAACGATTTCCTACATGATGGTATTTGATTTGTAATTTTTATACATCAAATAATATAATTTATTTATGACACAAAGATGATGCAGTAATTATCTTATTAATGAAATATTGACATAATTGATAATATAAATACCAAAATAAATGTAATTTAAGACTTATTATGAATTACACTAATTTTATAGGTTACTATGATATATTAGTGTTGATTTAATCAACTTGGTTCGAACATATAATTCTGTTATGACTTTCACAAAAATCATATCTCAAATAGTGTCAAAATTGACACAAAATAGTTTTTAAATCAAATATTATATTATTAATTGTTATTTTATTCCTAAAAATCTAAGGTTCGGCCAAATGACTTAGATAAGGATATATGTATTAATAATATACAATTTGGGGTTCGTTTGGCATGTTATAGTAAGTTTATTAACCATATAGTGAAAGAAAACAAAAAGACATGGTAAAAGTTAAATTATTTAACTTAGAGTTAAATCTAATTGATAAGGTTAAAATAATATCCTAAACTTGTCTAAATTCTATTGGTTGATAGGCTTTCGACCCATCCCCACTTTAGCTACGAAATAAGACCCTTTTGAACCATTATAAACCGATTTTGACTTTAATATAAAATAATATTTTGAGATATTCCTAAGGTGCCCCTCTCCTTCCCTATAAAAGGACACCTCCTCCCCCTCCTCCTCACACCAATTTGAGCACTCAAGCTCGGCCAACCCCTGCCAAAATCTCTTCTCCACTTCCCTAGCAACATCCTAGAGGTTCTGGTCTTCCTCAAAGACCAATTCTAGTGCCCTAAGAGGAGGTCTCAAAGAGGCACTTCAAAGAAGAGGTAATTACCGTAACCAATTCTTTCATCTTTATTTCTTCTTCCACTTATTCTTCTTAGGTTGTTTCATTATGAAGTAATAACATCAGTATCACTCATATACTGATATGTTATTATAAGTATGAAACAACCCTATTTCACCATCTATCCATCCTACGGAAAAAGAAATCACCGCGCGTGCGTACGTACGGAATACCGTCTCCACGCCGTGGTGTAATCTATTTTCCACCACCACCTTACATGGATGGGTATAATGGTGTAAAGAATAACTATACATAGTTATTACAACATAATATTGATTCTGATATATTGTATAATCCACTCCAATTCAATTCAATATTTATAGAAATGATATCATCGCTCGTGCGTACATACGGACTACCGTCTCCACGACGCGATGAGATTCATTCTCCATGTTAAGAATGATTATAAAGTATATATAAGAAATAATAATGAAATATATGACATTATAAAGCTACTGGATTTATGTATATATATATATACGTATGTCATCTACTTACTTCCATTCAAGACAATAAGGAAAGGAAAATAGCGTTCATGCGTACGTACGGACTACCGTATCCATGAACGGTGTTTTTCATTTCATTTATCTATCTATTATATATATAAATATACTGAATATATATGATATATAAATCATATTTTATATTATGGAAGTAATTAAATCATGATATAAGTAATAATAATGTCAAGAACAACAAATCAAAACACCTACGATAAATGAAACGATTTTACCCAAAACGCTTCTTTAACATGGAATTTACAAAAGAACGGGTAATATAATATCATAAGTGAACCATATATGATATCATAACAATGAATATGATTCTGTAATAAGTCAATGACATTATTTAAATCATCATACAGGAGGTTCGGACACATACGATGCAAATTGGACCTAAGGTAAGGGAAATATCACAATCTCATTTTTATCCGAGATTGTTTATTCGTAAGTATTTACTGGGGTGTATTTTATCATCCACATCCATGTTTACTAAATATGTAATATTATTTCCATCCACCTAAAATTGTTTAAATCCATTTTTACCCTTCAGTGAGTTTTTAGTAATACGTATGAAAGGAATCTTTTGTCGTTTTTCGTACGAGGTACTTTTTGACTTTTCCGACAAAAGCACGAAGAATGTTTTTTTTAACTTATACGGCACGAACGGATTTCTACTATTTTATAAAGCCTTATTTTAATGAAGCTTCCTCTAAAAGATTTCAAGACTATTTTCAATAAAATCTCTTTCTTTTAAAATTGCATGATGTTTTGTGAAAAGAAATTGATTTTGAAGAAGAAAGGATATTTTCCTCAAGAATTCAATTCAAGTGTTTTATCAAAATTATTTTCCATCTAAGATAATAAAGGGTTCTGTTTCTATACATATTTTTACATTGATTTGACTATGCTGTGATGGAATTATGTTTATGAATTCCTTTATCTTATATGAATGGTTTTATGATGTCATGTTGTTTAAGAATCCCATTTTTATTACATGGGTTATGAAATGATGTATGATTTATGATTTTGTGGCACACATAAGAATGGTATCATTAAGAGATGGGTGGGACCTATATCTCCCTCCAATGCATTGGGTAAAGATTTTATATCTCATGAGATAGACAGGGCTGGAATGGTAGGTTATACCGGTTCAGTGAAACAGGACTGAAACGAGGGTTACTCGATTCAGAAAGGGACTTTGTCCACTAAGATAGTCTTGACAATGAGTCTTGACTAACAAGAAATGATTCTCTATGATTATGTGTGCATGCCACAAAGTTTCAAGTTTCATGTTATGATTATGGTGATCTCATTTTCACTTCTATGATTTGTTCCATGTTAAGATATTATGATCTCTTTTGCAGGTTATGATTTTCAAAAAGATATGATATGATTTTTATTTCTTTTGAATACCCTTACTGAGCATTTGAGCTCACCCTTTTATGTTTTCTTTTCCCCAGGATATAAAAAAAGGTTTTAGGTAAAAAAAAAGGGGGAGATCTTTATGGGAGATATTGAAGATCTTTCACCACGATTAGAAGATTACGTTCCGAGTTTCCAAAGACACTAAACTATTACGATCCTTTAGTGTATGTTTTTGTTATGTACTAAGTATTCCGCAAAAGTAATGTAATGTCAATGTACGTCAAGATACGGGTCTCTACAGTTGGTATCAGAGGAAAGGTTTAGTCAACCTTTGGAAACTAGGATGCGAAAACGTTAGTGAGATCCCTGGAGATATTTCTAAGGTATGTCTAGGGATGCCCCTAAGGATAAGTATACGTATAGGATATAGTTCTAGAACTATGGTAACGATATTAGATTAAACCAAAGATGATAGATATTTAAGTTACTCCTCCTTTATTACGATTTTTTCATCTAACACTATTCTGTTTGGGTTTTAGAAAATGGCTGGAAACAAGATGATTCACAATAATGGAGGATATGATGGACAATGGAATGATATTCTTCATGAGCAACCAAATGAAATGGGATTTGGATGTCCAAACATCATTATTATGCCGAATCAGCAATCTCACAACATGATCAATAAAGTAAAATTTGGTAAGTTTCCTGACTCGACTAATAAGAGAAAGATGGAGTTCCATGATGATCATAGAGGAAAGAAAGTTCAATTTCCCTTATGTAAATCATGTGGAAAGAGGCATCAAGGAGAATGTTTCAAGGGAACTGGAAGATGCTTTGGGTGTGGAAAAGAAGGACACAAAGCAAGTAAGTGCAAAGGAAAAGGGTCGGTTAACACCATGGATGAGGATAATGGTATTGCTACGACATCAAAAATGGTTAAGTGTTTTAAATGTGGAATGTATGGGCATTATGCAAACAAATGCCCTAAGGGAAAGACTCATGAAGAGAATCAGTATGGTCATATGGGTAGTATTTATGTGGATGATGATGAAGAGACTACAAATGATATGTGAGATGAAAGAATTTTTGAAGCTCGGTCAATGGTTTGAGAATGTAGTGGAATGATTACATGTTTATCATGTGTAATTTTGGAATAAAGAGACATCTATGGATTGTTACACTGTTGTCTTTCCTTGTGTTTTGAAAGTGTATGATTAATGTTACCAGTATCCATGAAAGGTTATTCAGATATTTTTGGAATGTAGATGATATGCGCATAATGAAGGGATAAGGAGAAAATTAAATGTTTGATAGTATTCATGAGCTCATGATTGATTAAGTGATATCATGGTTTGAGTATATAGAATTTTGAGGATTTTGGTATGTGGAAAGTGTTAACTTTTAGCTGCACTCATGTTTTCACTAAGGTATTCAAGAGAATACACGATTAAGGACTTTGAATGTTTGGAATGTGACCAACAAGACATATCTTATGATATGTGGGGATCAACGACAGTATTAAATCTCTGGTTATCGATGTCACTATATTATGAGAGTAGACTGCAGTATTATGTATAAGCCTAAAGATTAGACTGGATTATGTTGGACATAAGTAAGTATTGTTTAAGGATAGAAGATTTTCGATATTATTGATGGGATGTTATAGTAACGTAGTTTTAGAAAAAGGGACAACCTGTAGGACGGGCGATAGCCCATCGCTTCGGACAAGGCTGTAGGAATCGAACCCACAACCGAAGTGCGACTGACCTTTATCGCCTACCACTGACCTACAGGAAGTCCCTGTTTAGTAGAAAACTAGTTTTATTATATTAAGAAGTATGATATGTGAAGTATAAGTTCATTTTAGGAACCATATATGATTAATCTCACTATAGATCGACTTATGTATATAATTTTTGCTAACCTTTTGTTTGAGACAGATGGAATAACCCGTCATTCTATCACATGATCTGCTAACACTTCACGAATAACAAATTCAACTTCATTTATTTAAGAGATGGAGTGGAAATTGTTCAAGGCACGAACAATAGTGATATTGTACCAAAATAAAGTAAGTATTTATTCTAATTCAAATTCTTCAACTTTAGGGAAATGATCTTGAAAACCAAAAATGTTGTCCTAGTGCCCTTATATCTGATGAATCAGATGGTACCCTAGATCGTCACAAATTTATGGCTTTGTGATTACTGGCTTTTCCATAGCCATGTTCTCTACCATTCTCCATCAGAACATGATGGTTAGATTTCTCTTCCATATCCATATTTTCACCTATGTGGAAACCCAATGATTAGTTTATTTGGGTAACCGTTACGTTTCATACTTTTGTTTTTAAAGATTGGTTTTGATATTCCTTTTTACGATGTGGGTTTCTATTAAAGAAACTTTCGAATAGTAAACCATTTATAACCCCGACGAATTTCGAGGGCGAAATTCATTTTAAGGGGGGTAGAATGTAACAGCCCAAGATTTTATAAAGAAATATTCTTTTTAATTTTATTAATGTATTGTGTTGTACGCTACACCAAAAGGAGCTTGCACATCACGCATCCTTGTCTTGCCTTGCATTACACGCAATCGCGACCTTCCTCGATAGCGTGTGTAATACGCAATACCGAGTTTCACTAAACAACGATGTGCTATTAAAATATTATTAAAACTAGCCGTTATGAATAGTAATAACCACTTTTTAAAATTCTGTAAATCTTATTTTTCAAAATGAACTTCATTCTTGGATTCGGAGTATCGAATTTAGCCTAAGGTGAAATTTTGGTACTTTTCGGATAACTTTCATATTCTGATGAATAGTGAAAATTACTAAATTATAATTAAAAACAACTTTTTTAATCGAAATAATTAATAGTGATAAATCATTAATTTGAGTGGTTTTAAAGTATATTTAGAATATATTTTTACAATTTAATACAATGTTGGTCATTGGATGTAATTTCACATTTAAACTAGACATAAACAAGTGTCAATCTTTTGATAGATATTGTTTCTTAAAAACACGCTATTTGTTTTAACAGCGGGATTTAATTATAAAATTAATTAATGCAACTTTTATGTTATGAATTTGGTAAAATAGACTTCATTTTTGAATTCGGAATATGAAATATAGCTTGGGATGAAATTTTGGCATTGTTCTGAAAAACATCAATTTTTGATGAATAGTGAAACTACTAAGTGGTAGGTTAAAAACTGAATTTTGCATAAAACTTAATTTTACCGCTTCTGTGAATGGAATTTCGAAAATCCGAGAGACACGGTTAATATCAAGGACTAAAATGTGGTTCAATGAGATGAAAATAATTTTTTGGTGAATAGTAACTTTTTACTTTTTTTACCACGGTTAATAGTAAATAGGGTAACTAAGGGTAAATATGATATTAATATTACCCTAACACATGTCCTAAGTCTATTGGACAAGTGTAATTCGACCAAAAACAAACATAGGAATAAAATAAGACCATTTAGGCCCACTTGGATTAGATTATGACATTTATTATTAATTTATTTAAAGAAGGGTTAAAATAGTTAAAATCAAAGTTTAATAAGTAAATCATTTTTAATATGGGGTTATACATAAGATAAATTCGACTAAAAATATTAATTAGAAAGCTAAAAAGATTTCCTACATGATGGTATTTGATTTGTAATTTTTAGACATCAAATAATATAATTTATTTATGACACAAAGATGATGCAGTAATTATCTTATTAATGAAATATTGACATAATTGATAATATAAATACCAAAATAAATGTAATTTAAGACTTTTTATGAATTAAACTAATTTTCTAGGTTACTATGATATATTAGTGTTGATTTAATCAACTTGGTTCGAACATATAATTCTGTTATGACTTTCACAAAAATCATATCTCAAATAGTGTCAAAATTGACACAAAATAGTTTTTAAATCAAATATTATATTATTAATTGTTATTTTATTCCTAAAAATATAAGGTTCGGCCAAATGACTTAGATAAGGATATATGTATTAATAATATACAATTTGGGGTTCGTTTGGCATGTTATATTAAGTTTATTAACCATATAGTGAAAGAAAACAAAAAGACATGGTAAAAGTTAAATTATTTAACTTAGAGTTAAATCTAATTGATAAGGTTAAAATAATATCCTAAACTTGTCTAAATTCTATTGGTTGATAGGCTTTCGACCCATCCCCACTTTATCTTCGAAATAAGACCCTTTGGAACCATTATAAACCGATTTTGACTTTAATATAAAATAATATTTTGAGATATTCCTAAGGTGCCCCTCTCCTCCCCTATAAAAGGACACCTCCTCCCCCTCCTCCTCACACCAATTTGAGCACTCAAGCTCGGCCAACCCCTTCCAAAATCTCTTCTCCACTTCCCTAGCAACATCCTAGAGGTTCTGGTCTTCCTCAAAGACCAATTCTAGTGCCCTAAGAGGAGGTCTCAAAGAGGCACTTCAATGAAGAGGTAATTACCGTAACCAATTCTTTCATCTTTATTTCTTCTTCCACTTATTCTTCTTAGGTTGTTTCATTATGAAGTAATAACATCAGTATCACTCATATACTGATATGTTATTATAAGTATGAAACAACCCTATTTCACCATCTATCCATCCTACGGAAAAAGAAATCACCGCGCGTGCGTACGTACGGAATACCGTCTCCACGCCGTGGTGTAATCTATTTTCCACCACCACCTTACATGGATGGGTATAATGGTGTAAAGAATAACTATACATAGTTATTACAACATCATATTGATTCTGATATATTGTATAATCCACTCCAATTCAATTCAATATTTATAGAAATGATATCATCGCTCGTGCGTACGTACGGACTACCGTCTCCACGACGCGATGAGATTCATTCTCCATGTTAAGAATGATTATAAAGTATATATAAGAAATAATAATGAAATATATGACATTATAAAGCTACTGGATTTATGTATATATATATATATACGTATGTCATCTACTTACTTCCATTCAAGACAATAAGGAAAGGAAAATAGCGTTCATGCGTACGTACGTACTACCGTCTCCATGAACGGTGTTTTTCATTTCATTTATCTATCTATTATATATATATATATACTGAATATATATGATATATAAATCATATTTTATATTATGGAAGTAAGTAAATCATGATATAAGTAATAATAATGTCAAGAACAACAAATCAAAACACCTACGATAAATGAAACGATTTTACCCAAAACGCTTCTTTAACATGGAATTTACAAAAGAACGGGTAATATAATATCATAAGTGAACCATATATGATATCATAACAATGAATATGATTCTGTAATAAGTCAATGACATTATTTAAATCATCATACAGGAGGTTCGGACACATACGAAGCAAATTGGACCTAAGGTAAGGGAAATATCACAATCTCATTTTTATCCGAGATTGTTTATTCGTAAGTATTTACTGGGGTGTATTTTATCATCCACATCCATGTTTACTAAATATGTAATATTATTTCCATCCACCTAAAATTGTTTAAATCCATTTTTACCCTTCAGTGAGTTTTTAGTAATACGTATGAAAGGAATCTTTTGTCGTTTTTCGTACGAGGTACTTTTTGACTTTTCCGACAAAAGTACGAAGAATGTTTTTTTTAACTTATACGGCACGAACGGATTTCTACTATTTTATAAAGCCTTATTTTAATGAAGCTTCCTCTAAAATATTTCATGACTATTTTCAATAAAATCTCTTTCTTTTAAAATTGCATGATGTTTTGTGAAAAGAAATTGATTTTGAAGAAGAAAGGATATTTTCCTCAAGAATTCAATTCAAGTGTTTTATCAAAATTATTTTCCATCTAAGATAATAAAGGGTTCTGTTTCTATCCATATTTTTACATTGATTTGACTATGCTGTGATGGAATTATGTTTATGAATTCCTTTATCTTATATGAATGGTTTTATGATGTCATGTTGTTTAAGAATCCCATTTTTATTACATGGGTTATGAAATGATGTATGATTTATGATTTTGTGGCACACATAAGAATGGTATCATTAATAGATGGGTGGGACCTATATCTCCCTCCAATGCATTGGGTAAAGATTTTATATCTCATGAGATAGACAGGGCTGGAATGGTAGGTTATACCGGTTCAGTGAAACAGGACTGAAACGAGGGTTACTCGATTCAGAAAGGGACTTTGTCCACTAAGATAGTCTTGACAATGAGTTTTGACTAACAAGAAATGATTCTCTATGATTATGTGTGCATGCCACAAAGTTTCAAGTTTCATGTTATGATTATGGTGATCTCATTTTCACTTCTATGATTTGTTCCATGTTAAGATATTATGATCTCTTTTGCAGGTTATGATTTTCAAAAAGATATGATATGATTTTTATTTCTTTTGTATACCCTTACTGAGCATTTGAGCTCACCCTTTTATGTTTTCTTTTCCCTAGGATATAAAGAAAGGTTTTAGGTAAAAAAAAGGGGAGATCTTTATGGGAGATATTGAAGATCTTTCACCACGATTAGAAGATTACGTTCCGAGTTTCCAAAGACACTAAACTATTACGATCCTTTAGTGTATGTTTTTGTTATGTACTAAGTATTCCGCAAAAGTAATGTAATGTCAATGTACGTCAAGATACGGGTCTCTACAGATATTTATTCTTATATATTATACATATACTTCAATACAATTCCACGATCATGGGAATGATATCATCGCTCGTGCCTACGTACGGACTACCGTCTCCACGAACGCGATGAGATTCATTTTCCATGATTAACTATTAAAGTATGATTATAATGTATATATAATAAATAATCATAAAATATATTACATAATAATGATACTTTATTTATTTACATATATGTTTCATTTACTTAATTCAATTTAATTCAATAAGGAATCAAAAACAGCGATCATGCGTACGTATGGCCTACCGTCTCCATGAACGATGTATTTCATTCCATTTATCGATCTATAATATATATTTATATGCTGAATATATGAAGTATATAAATCATGTTTTAAATTATTGAATTAAGTAAATCAGGATATAAGTAATAATATCAAGAAAAACATGTCGAAACACGTACGATAAATGAAACGATTTTACCCAAAATGCTGCTTTATCATGGAATTTACAAAACAACGGGTAATATAAAGTCATAATTGAACTATATATGACATAATAATAATGAATATCATTCTTTAATAAGTAAATGAAAATATTTAAATCATTATATAGGAGGTTTGGATACATACAAAGCATATCAGACATAAGGTAATGAAAAATCTCACAATCTCAATTTTTATCCGAGATTGTTTATACTTTAGAATTTACTGGGGAATATTTGTCATCCATATAAATTTTTCATCAATATGTAATATTATTTCTATCCTCCTATAATTTTTTAAATCCAATTTTATCTATTAGGGAATTTTTAGTAAAAGATATGGAAGGAATATTTTTTCGTTTTCAGTACGAGATACTTTTTGATATTTCCGGCCAAAGTACGAGAAGAATGTTTTTTAAACATATATGGCATGAATGTATTTTTTTAATTTAATAGAATATTATTTCCATGCATCTTCCTTTACTTGTTTTCAAGTTTTATTTTTTATTAACTTCATCTAGTTTAAAATTGTATGACATATTAAGAAGGGAAAAATGTTTTGGAAGTAGAAAAGATATTTTCCCCAAGAATGGAGTTCAAGTGTTCTATCAAAATTATTTTCCATATAAGATAATATAGGGTTCTTTTTCTATCCCTATTTTTACATTTATTTTATTATGTTATGATGGAATTATGCCATTTTCTCATATATGGTTTATGTTATGATTCCAGGATGTTTAAGAATCCCATTTTTATTACATGGGTCATGTTATGATATATGATTTATGATTTTTTGGAACACATAAAAATAGTTTCATTATAAGATGGGTGGGACCAATATCTCCCTCCAATTCATTGGGTAAAGATTTATATCTTAGGAGATAGATATGTATGGAACAATAAGATAATCTGGTTCTGTGATACAGGACTGGGACGAGGAGTGAACTCGATTCAGTAAGGGACTTTGTCCAGTAAGATGGTCTTGGCAGCAATGCCTTGGATACTATGGAAATCATATCATGTGCTTAATGGTTTTCTATAATTACATGTTTTATTCCCTTGCTATTTTATCATGATTTATGTTCCATTATGATCTATTACTTACATATTTTATGTCATTTCTCAATATTTTGATATTTAAACAATATGTTCATGTTTTTAAGTTCAAATGTTTATGGTTTGTTTTATTTTCTCCATGCTTACCCTTACTGATCATTTGAGATCACCCTTTATATGGTTTCTTTTCCCCAGTATATAAAGAAAGGCTTTAGGTAAAAAACAAAAGGATAATATCTTTATGGGAGATGTTTAAGATCATTCACCATGATTAGAAGGTTATGTTATGACTTTAGAAAGACACAAAACTATTATGGTCCTTGAGTGTTGGTTTTTGTTATGTATTAGGTATTCTGCAAAACTAATGTAATGTCCATGTACGTCATGTTAGGGGTCTCTACAGTTGGTATCAGAGGAAAGGTTTAGTTAACATTTGGAAACTAGGATGACAAAACTTTAGTGATATCTCTATAGATATTTCTATGGTATGTCTAGGGATTTCCTTAAGGTTATGTATAGGTATAGGTTATTGTCCTAGAATTATGGTTAAAATCTTAGAATTAACCATAAGATGTTTTATATTTAAGGTACTCCCCCTTTATTATGTGTTCTCCCTAGCACGATATTTGCCTCTCACACTATTCATTTTGGGTTTTAGACAATGGCTGGAACCCGAAGGAACCATATAGGTCAATGTAATGGAAAATGAAATGATTGTCCTTCTGAACAATCCAATGTTATGGGAGATGGAGGGCGAAATCTTATTTCTATACTTACACAAGATTTGAATCATTCTGGACTTCAAAATGAGTAGAGAAGGGAACAATATTCTCTTGAGTCCTTCATGAGGCAACGTCCACCTTCTTTCAGTGGGTCTTCTGAACCACTTATTTCTAAACAATGGATCAGTACCATTGAAAAGATATTTTCATTAATTCAATGTTCAGAACATGAAAAATTCATTCTGGCTATTTACCATTTAGAAGGTGAAGCAGACCAGTGGTGGACTCTAATTAAGAATACAGGGCCCTAAGATGAAATTGAATCAATGGTATGGGACCCATTCATGAACTTTTTTTTTCAGAAAGTACATTCCGTGTATTCTTCAATAAAAGATGGAAAAGGAGTTCCTTGAGATTTATCAAAAGGATGATGAATATATTGGTATATACGAAGCGAATTTTACAAGGCTTTCAAGGTATGCATCTGGCTTTATCATCCAACCTCAAAGTAAAGTTGATCAATTCTTCAGTGGCTTAAAACCAAGTCTTTTAAGGGCATTAGCTATAAGAGAAATAAGTAGATATGAAGAAATTGTGTGTTGTGCTATCAAGCTAGAAATGGAATTTGGTGTTACATATCCATCTCAGGGTTTTGATAAGAAACAAAATAAAGAGTTCAAGGAGAAATCTCATAATAATGGTGAAAAGAAGATGAATGTTTCTTTGTGCTCAAAGTGTGGAAAGAAGCACGATGGAGATTTTCTTAAAGGGAATATAAAATGTTCTAAGTGTGTAAAAAAGTCCATCGAGTAGATGAGTGTCGATGTAATGGAAAAAGGGTAGATAATGATGTGAATAAAGAAAAGACTGCAGAGAAATCACCACCAACACTTCAATTCTACAAATGCAAGGAAATAGGGCATTACGCTAATCAATTCTGTAATCCAAGGGTTAATGATGATCGACATCAACAACCTCTTAAGTCCAAGGAAAAAAGATAAGTCACATGCGATCACTATAGGAGATGATGAATATGACAACGATGTGGTGGAATGATTATGTTTTTATGTAATTGGATTCCAAAATAATGTTGTAGTATCATTGAATATTGTAATATTTATGTATTGGTATATTATGGTTTTCAATAAATTTATGGTACCGGTAACCATGAAAAGTGATTGAAACATTTTTGGAAGGAAGATGATATGTGCATAATGAATGGATAAAGAGAAAATGAAATGAGATCATAACTGATATAAGGACAAAGTTAAATCATGGTTTTACTATATTAAAATGTTGGGATTTTTGTATGTGGAAGGAGTTAAATTTTGACAACATTCATGTTTTCACTAAGCTTCAATGGGTATTCATTTTTCATGAGAATAAATGATTAAGGTATTCACATGTATGGAATGTGACCAATAGGATATATCGTATGATATATGGGGGATAAATGATGATATTCACATGATAGGCAGATGACATTTCTAGTAATTATTTTCTTTATAGTATGAGCATGAACAGAAGTATATTGGATAATCCTAAAGATTTGAATATATTATGTTGGACATAAGTTAATATTGTTTAAGGCTAAAACATTTTTTGATATTATTGATGGAATTTTATAATAATGTAGTTTTAGAAAAAGGGACAACCTGTGGGATGGGTGACAACCCATCGCGTCGGACAAGGCTGTGGGAGTCGAACCCACAACCGAAGTAAGGCATGCCTTTATGGCCTACCACTGGCCACCAGGAGGTCCCTGGTTAGTATAAACTAGTTTTATTTTATTAAGCGGTATGATAGATGAAGTATAAGTCCATTTTTGGAATCATATATGATTAACCTCACAATATATGGACTTATGTATATTTGATTACTTTTGATAACCTTTTGTTTGAGACAGATGGAATGACCAATCATTCTATAGCATGATCTGCTAACACATAAAAGAAGAAAAATTCAACTTAATTTCATTAATAGATGATGTAGAAATTGTTCACGGCACAAACAACAGTGAGATTGTACCAAAATCAAGTAATTATTTCTTTTAATTCAAAAAAATATATTCAACTTTAGGGAAATGATCTTGAAAACCTAAAATGTTGTCCAAGTATCCTCATATGTGATGATTCAGATGGTACCTTAGATCATCACAAATTTTTGTCTTTGTGATTGTTGGATTTTTCATTGCCATGTCCTCTACCACTCTCCATCAGAACGCGATGGTTAGATTTCTCTTTCATATCTATATTTTCACATATGTTCTCTTATGTGGAACCCTAATGATTAGTTAATTTGGGTAACTATTAAGTTTCATATTTTAGTTTTTAATGATAATTTTTTGTATTCCTTTTTACGATGTGTGTTTCTATGAAAGAAACTCTCATGTAATAAACCATTTATAACCCCGACGAATTTAGAGGGAAAAATTAATTTTAAGGGGGTAGAAAGTAACACCACGAGATTTTATAAGATATATTATTTTTAATTTATTTCATATTGTCTGTTGTACGCTACACCAAGATTATCTTTCACTATACGCAACACCTTATTAGCTTGTAGTATACACAACAATAATCTTGGATCGTGTTGCACACAATTTCATTTTTGTTTGATAGTAGTTATTCTACGCAACATTGAGGGTATATATATATATATATATTCAATTTATAAATAAAATATGGTTGGATTTTTTTATACGCAACAACAAATGAGACTTTCAATACATGCAACTAAGACTTGGCTTGCATTCCACGCAATTGCGACCTTCCTCGATAGCATTTGTTGTACACAATATCTTGTTTCACTAAATGATGATATATTGTTATAATATTATTATGAACTAGTAGTTATGAATATTAGTATCTAAATATTGAATTTTATGACATTAATATTCATCTTACATATTTTATATAACATGGTATGAGAACAAAATAATTTTTTCGGGTAAAATAAGTATTTTTAAAAAAATGCAGTTTTTCCGACTTTTGATGGTGAAGAAACATTAAATTTAGTTTGTGACATGTTTATAAGTTCAATTTTACAAAATAAACTTATTATTTTAAATCATGATATAAAAATTTACATTGGATAATGATTTTATATTTTTCTGAAAATGTTCTTATTTTGATGAATAGTAAAAACACACTAAATTTTACTTAAAAACATATTTTTTCATAGAGATAATTTAAATGGATAATTTATAATATTAAATTATTTTAATGTATAAATAGAATATATTTTTACAATTTTATATAATTTTTGTCATTATCATTGAGTTTACATTGAATTCGTAGGTTAAATAAATTAAAACTTTTGCAATGTTTTAAACAGAAACCCATTTTTTCGACAATGGGATTAATTTTAAATTAACTACTTCAACTTATGTGTTTTGAATTTTAAAAACTTTATTCCATATTTGAATTCAATGGGTCCAAATTATGTTAATAGGTTACTTTTATATTATAAATAGTAACTACTGTAATATTTATTTATTGTAGTTAAAATAAAATCAGGTAATTTAGGGTAAACATAAGATTATAGAATTACCCTAACACCTACCAAAATTCTATTGGATGACTAAAAGTATACCCATACATCCTAAGGTTATGAATAAATTCTTTTTATGGACTTATGACCATAAAAATAATTGAATTATTATTAAAACTGAAAAAGTGACAATATGTCCCTCTCTTAAATCATATAGGTATAATAATTTTAAATTTTTAATAAAAATTATGCAACATCGAACATGAATAGTCCCAAAGAAATATAATAAAATTATATACATCATGTGAATTTATATAGAATTTTTAGGGATTAAATAATTATCATTAAAGGTGACACAATAGTGATGTTGAAATTATTTTATTGATTACAATATCAAATAAATGGTTTTAAAAATATTAAAATAAATATTATATTAACTATTTAATGTGATCCAGTAATTTTATAGGCAAATATGAAATGTTATAAATTTATTAAAGCTTTTATTTTTAACAGATCTTCTTTCTGGATTTTATTTAAATTCAAATAAATGAATATTGTCAAAATTGACACTATTGTTATGTTATAAAAATAACATAATATAAAAATGATTAAAAATAAAACAAATATTTAAAAATTAAAAATTAACATTTATATGGTCTAAAATGTCTTAAAATATCCAATTATAGACAATTCATAACACATTAGTAATTATTTATAACAATTTAATATTCAGAATCTTATTACCACAAATAAAATTAAATTGATTAAATAAGGATAAATCAAGTTGATAATGTTTAAAATAAATTTCCAACATGTCTAAATCTAATTATTTGATGATATTACAACCCAATATCATCTATTATTTGGATTGGATTCATTTTAGAAGTTTTTATGTGGGGTTTGAATTTATTATAAATTAATATTTTTGAGGATTCCAAAGGTTCCCCTCTCTTCCCTTATAAAAGGGCACCTCCGCCCTCTCCTCTTTACACAATATTGAACATTCAAGCTAGTAAAATACCTACGCATTACTCTTCTAAACATCCCTAGAAAATTTCTTGGTGGTTCGGGTCTTCTCAAAAGACCAAGTCTAGTCCTTTAAGAGGACGTTTAAAGGAGGCACGCCGAGGAAGAGGTAATCTCTTCTACCGATTCTTTCAAGTTTATTCCTTCTTTTACTTCCTCTTGTATAGTTGTTTCATTTTAAAGTAATATCATCAGTATCAATAATATATGGATTTTTTATTATAAATATGAAACAACCCTATTTCATCTTCTATCCATCCTATGGAAAAATAAATCTCCGCGCGTGCGTACGTACTGAATACCGTCTCCACGCCGTGGTGTAATCCGTTTTCCACCACCACCATACTTGTATGGGTATAATGGTGTAAATAAATAACTATCTATGATTATTTTAATGTGATATTTAATATGAAATATTATACATATACTTCAATACAATTCCATGATCATGGGAATGATATCATCGCTCATGCGTACGTACGGACTATCGTCTCCACAAACGCGATGATATTCATTTTCCATGATTAACCATTGAAGTATGATTATAAAGAATATATAATAAATAATCATGAAATATATTATATAATAATTATACTGGATTTATGTACATAAATTTTTCATTTACTTAATTTCATTTAATTCAATAACGAAAAAAAAACAATGTTCATGCGTACGTACGACCTACCGTCTACATGAATGGTGTATTTCATTCCATTTATCAATATATCATATATATTTATATTATGAATATATATAATATATAAATCATGTTTTAAATTCTGGAATTAAGTAAATAAGTATATAAGTGATAATATCAAGAACAACATGTCGAAACAAGTACGATAAATGAAACGATTTTACCCAAAACACCGCTTTAACATGGAATTTACAAAAGAACGGGTAATATAAAGTCATAAGTGAGCCATATATGATATAATAACAATGAATATGATTATTTAGTAAGACAATTCCGTTATTTAAATCATTATACTGGAGGTTCAGAAACATACAAATCATATCGTACATAAGGTAAGGGAAAATCTCGCAATCTCAATTTTTATCTGAGACAGTTTATACTTTAGAATTTACTGGGGCATATTTATCATCCCCAAACATGTTTCCCAAATATGTAATATTACTTCTATCCTCATACAATTTTTTAAATCCAATTTTATTTATTGGTGAATTTTTAGTAAAAGATGTGAAAGGAATATTTTTTCGTTTTCAGTACTAGATAATTGTTGACTTTTCCTACCAAAGTACGAGAAGAATGTTTTTTAACTTATACGACATAAATGGATTTTTATGATTTCATAGAATATTATTTCCATGAATCTTGTTTTAAAAATTTTCATGTTTTATTTTTAATTAACTTCTATTAGTTTAAAATTGTATGACATATTAATAAAGGAAAAATGTTTTTTAAGTAAAAAGGATATTTTCCTCAAGAAAGGAGTTCCAGTGTTTTATCCAAATTATTTTCCATATAAGATAATATAGGTTTTTGTTTCTATCAGTTTGTTTACATTTATTTGATTATTTTATGATGGAATTATGTCCTTTTATCTTATATGGTTTATGTTATGATGGCATGATGTTTAAGAATCACATTTTAATTACGTGGGTCATGCTATGATATATAATTTATGATTTTGCAGCACACATAAGAATGGTTTCATTATAAGATGGGTGTGACCTATATATCCCTCCAATGCATTGGGTAAATATTTATATCTCAAGATATATAAATGGTTGGAACAACAAGTTAATCTGGTTCAGTGATACAGGACTGGAACGAGGAGTGAGCTCGATTCAGTAAGGTACTTTTGTCCACTAAGATTGTCTTGGCAGAAATTCTTTGGATACTATGGAAATCATATCATGTGCTTCATGGTTTTCCACAATTATATGTTTTATTACCATGCTATTTTATCATGATTGATGTTCCATTATGATCTATTCCTTACATGTTTTATGTCATTTCTCAATATTTTGATGTTTAAACATTATGTTCATGTTTTTAAGTTCAAATGTATATGGTTTGTTTTATTTTATCCATGATTACCCTTATTGAGCATTTGAGCTCACCCTTTATATGTTTTCTATTCCCTAGTTTATAAAGAATGGTATTAGGTAAAAAAAATGGAATGATCTTTATTGGAGATGTTGAAGATCGCTCACCATGATTAGAAGATTATGTTCTGAGTTTCAAAGACACTAAACTATTATGGTACTTGAGTGTTGTTTTTTGTTATGTATTAAGTATCCTGCAAAAGTTATGTAATGTCCATGTACGTCATGTTTTGGGACTCTAAAATAACCATCCTAGATACCAATGGAAGCTTGAGTGGTTTGTGGCATAAAACTCTCAGTAGGCCCCCGCCAATGTGGTCTACATGTGATCCATGTAGGGGTCATAACTAAACAGTGTGCATAAGGATGAAATAAATAACTAGCCCCTTTTGTTTATATTGGACACATGATGGGTCCACCTACTATAGTTCATGGCCAGGAAGAATAAATGATTAGTTACTATATATATAGTAATAATATATATAGTATAGTTATATTTTTCCATCACTTATATAAACCATGTACATGAATACGTAAGTGGATATATACATATAGTGCTATTTTCTTTCTCGTTTGGTGTATAACTAAGATATACATGAAAATTCTAATGTTACTATATTGTCAAGAAATATGGTATATTCCCTAAATCTCAATAATAGTTTGTGATGTCAGGCATGATACAAATATGGAGGTTGTCCCATCATGTCATCACCTGAAAAAATGAACAGGTCACATAAAGCCCAAGATCATAATTGTTTCAATATTGTGAGACATCATGCACAACACCCAATGTATGGGAGCATGATACTTTTATGATCATCAAATTGCTTACAATCATACTACATACTTTTTAAAGGATTAAAAATAATTATAACATTTAGTGTGAAGAAATACTTTTTTATTGTCACGTTCACCAATCCCATATAGAGAAATAAGGCATATTCATATTTATAAATATATTAATGAGGCATAACCTATCATGATTCTCATTTAAGCATATCAACATAAAAAATTCTCTATAATTCATTTAAGACATTTGATTCATCAATAGGTGATGGGTATTTACATGCCACCCTTATTATTCATTATATTTAAATATTTTATTTCATTTAACCGAAAGAAACCAAACCGAATAAGTATTTCCATATAAAAAATCCATTTAATTCAATAATTCATGGAAATTTCAATTATATGTATATATGGGCATTCAAAATGGTTTCATAGCCATTAAGGGGATTAAATACTTGGGAGATTCCATGTCTTATTTGTCCAAACAACTAGAAGGTGCATCAGGTTATATAAACAAACCTCATGACAAAATAAATTTCATTTAACGTCAAATAAAAAGATCAATATACAATTCAAGAAATTGGAACAACTATCCATTAAGTTAATTTCGATTTGGAAACCCAATGGAGTGAACATAAATGATACCAAAAAACTTTAAAGCATTAAAAAGTGTCAAAAACCATGTATCAATGAGTAATAATAATTTGACATGAAGAAGATAATATAAAGGGGATTATAGAAAAAAAATATTATTGAAAAACAACAACATAGATATAAAGAAATGGAAATAAAAGAGAAAATTATGTGGAAACCTACCTCAAGGATTTTGATGGCTCCTCACTTGATATTGACCTTATATTTACAGTAGATTAGAAGAGATTTTTGAAATGGTCCAATGCACTAAAATTAGTGAAAAATATTTCATCTAATTAGTAGACTGGATCTAATGGAAAACATATATATGAGTGTTTCATCTCTTGAAATGTGTCTTCTAGTTAGGAATCACTACTCCTGGGGTGTTTTCCATTTGATTTATTTAAGTAACTGGAAACATCCAATAGATCACTATCCAAAGGGACCAACTTTCCAAAGGTAGGTGTTTGTTAGGATTAGACCTACAATACTTATTAACATACATCGGTCGAGAGGATGGGAGGAAAGACTCATCACACCCGTTTGGGGGTATTTATTTCCTACTGGAACACACTCTTATAGATTCAAGAAAATTTCAAGAATAATTATTAATTTACCATCATGACATAGGTTTCCATTGAGATTTGTAATAAATTATTAGAATATGTGAAATTATGAATCATATGTATGTATTCGAGGTTCTTCATTAATGGAGACATATGTATGTATTCATGGTACTCCATAAAGTGTATCCTCTCATATAATATTTAGAGATTATTTTAAATGTTTTACAATAAAAATAGTGTTTAAGCCACTAAATGGGGAACACTTAAATTTATTGTCATCTAGGGAGACAAATTTTGGTTTCGATGTTTGGATCATACTAATAAATAGGCTACCTATGTATCCATTTGAAAGGAATAAAAACCCTTGTAGTTTAGTGGCACTTAATAAGACATATCCTACCTTTTAATGTCATATGATAAATAATTATCCATATATTTTAATTTCATGTGGTTATGAATTTTATGCTGAAGTTGTTTAGTCAAAGCTCGGCGTGGGACTTATGCCTAAGTATCCCAAGGAACCTATAAAAGATATGATTTTCGAAGATTGATTAGACCCTATTGGGAATATGGACCAAGAAGAGAAGGGTTGTTTTGGATTGATGGGTTTGAACCATATGAAGGTTTCCTACGTATCCCATTCAGATGGGAATCAAACACCATGTAGTTTAGTGAGTCTCATAAGAGAGTGTAGTCCTTTGAGAGAAATGAGTTTGGGATTACTTCTTGAAAATGATGACTTGGTGATTTGTGAGGTTTAATTTAGGATTTAATTCTGAGGATTACCATTTATGGACTAAATGAGATAGATATTGAGCCTTTGGAAGGCTTCCTACATATCATAGTTTTGATGGGAATCAGAGTTATCGAAGTTCATTCAATGAGGTGTTTGTGATAATTTTGTGATCATGAAAAATATCAAACACCATGTGATTTGTACTCTATGTGAGAAAAAAATCGTGAGAAATATTCAATAAATTAACACATAATTTTACTCCTCCTATAGTGGAAGAGGATGGGGCTATGACAGAGAAATTGGGTGAGGCCTAGGAAATGAACCATCCCCCTCTTAAAATTACATTATATGGCGATCTACTATAATAATGGAATGAAGGTGAAGGGAGTCGAGAGAACAAAGATATCAACAACATTTATGAAAGCTTGGGGTCTTACACAAGGATGGTTTCCTTAAAATTAGTTCCGGTAGTGGAGAGTGAATTCTTCTTTGTTCAAATGTAAAAGGATATGTGAATCGTGT
Organism: Viscum album; assembly: GCA_963277665.1. NCBI lineage: Eukaryota > Viridiplantae > Streptophyta > Magnoliopsida > Santalales > Viscaceae > Viscum > Viscum album. The sequence goes on from OY728155.1 coordinate 736,457,289, forward strand.
CATTCCTATGAGGGACCTGAGGATATAGGTTTAGAGATGATAAGGTTCGGGCATGGCCTAAACCCTAATCCTCCAAATCGGGAACTCCCCATCATTGTTTGTGGATGAATACTCCATGTGAATAAAGATATACAAACCCATAGACACTTCATGAATACTAACCCCATTGACAAAAAAAGTGGGAAACCACTTACTAAAGATATAAAAACCCAAATAAGAGATAATATGATGTGGCCTTTCCAATGTTTTGATATGTCATGAGGTTTTTATAGAGGTTTCAACATAATATTGTTCAGAGATGTGGTATAATGAAGAGGAAGCCTTACCACGAATGACTTTCAAGAAGGTATAATAATAGGGTTGTATAGGCTGAAAGGATAATATGAATCAAACAAGGGCTCCCATGTAGGTATCTGGCGCATAGGTATGGGAGTTCATGTAGGATTGGGTGATATGATGGTTACTTAAGTGACGAAAAACATGGATGTAAAAAACATAGGAAAGGCATGACTCAATCCTTCAAGAATATTCATAGGTATTCCTAGAAGTATGGCACTCATGTTCTTTTGAGATTAATATTTGGTTTGATAGTGTTTCTGATTTAGGGAGGTTGGGCGCTTTAGGCACAAAAGTGTTATGGATTTGAAACACAAAAAGGATTTAATTCCTATGATTGTCCTTCAATTTCCCCAATTTGAGTGTTAATTGACTACCATGATGGTTTCATAAGACTTGGGAGAAGTAATAGAGTGAGTATATAAACAAGTAGGCTTTATTGAAAATTTTTCCCAAAAATTGATGGATGCAAGGGTCTATTTATAGGAAAATAAGTCCCCATAGGAGATTTAAGAATTGGTGCACAAGTATGTTGCGCACAAGAATCGTACAGCTCAAGTGGTTGTGTGCCATATTGGTGGTGATCAAGTAAGCTTGTGAACCGAAGATACATTTTTCACCTCCTTGGGGACCTAGACTAAATAATTCCTCCATACCATGGGGGATGTGCCCCCACACTCCAACTTCAGATCTATTTCAGGATGTGGTCTCAACCCTTCTGTCTGTTGCCTTCCCTTCTTTAACTGGCCCTCATGATAATTGAAGATCAACACCGAGAATATATCGAGCCTGGTTGAGGGAATTTAGTGGAAAAGTACATAGTATACATTTAATGGCGTCTATAATGAGGTAAGAGGAATGTAGACCACACCTTATTGAGTCAAATATATTCGACAGATCTTGAAATGGAATGGAATGTTGAAGTTAGAAAAAACCCTAGTAGGAAGATAATTTGAGTACTTGGGTGAAGAAATAAGAGGTCGGTTTGATAGAGGAATGAATGGAATGAAGAAAAATGTATTAATATTAAATGAAATAAAAAAATTGACTTTTCACTTAAAATTAAGGGGAACATGGTTTTAAAAACCATGCTGAAACCATCCCCAAGACCCTTATATAAGAGAGGAACCTCACAATTTTAAGAACACTAATTGTTTAATTGTTCAAAAAATATGGAAAAATATGTAACCAGAAACACAATAACACTACATGACATGGTGCCTCAGATCGCATGGTTTTAGGGAACTCGTGTGCCCTGGAGTTCTCCACTATCTGAAATAACATGGTTTTAGAGAATCTTTCTAGGCTTGGATGCATGATTTTTTCTAACTATGTGTGTAACAACCCATGATTTCATAGTACGTTATTTCTTCAAAGTAATACAATATCTTGCACTACAAGAAACATCGGGTTCGAGCGAACCACAACATTAGAAAACTAGTCGTTCAAAAGAGATTATGAATAGTATTAACCTAATATTGAACGATATATAATCCTTATAATTTTAAAATCCATATTATGAGTTTCTTAGACATAATGTAACAATAAATTCATTTTTTCAGATAAAAGAAGTATTTATTTCAAAAATTGCACTTTTACTACCTTTTAATGATGAACCCTTATTAAATCTAATATTTGAATCTTTCATATATTCTATTTGACAAAACAAACTTCTTCTATAGAATCGGCAAATAAGAATTTAGTTTCAATAAATATTTGGTTTTTTCTGATAACATTCAAATTTGGGTGAATAGTGAAAAATACTATATTTTAACTGAAAACAACTTTTTTAATCAAAATAATTTGTAGTATTAAATTATAAATTTTAATGGTATTTAATTATAAATAGATTATATTTTTACGATTTAATCTAATGTTGGTCATTATAATTAATTTCACTTTGAGATTAGACATAAACAAGTGTCAATCTTTTGATAGATATTGTTTTTTTTAATATGCATTTTGGTTTTGACAACAGGAATTAACATTAAATTAATAAATCCAACTTCTATGTTTTTAATTTGGTAAAATAGACTTCATTTTGGAATTCATAATATCCAAATTAACTTAGGGTGAATTTTTTGATTTTTTTTTCTGAAAACATTGAATTTTTAATGAATAGTGGAAAACACTGAGTTATTGATTAAAACCAACTTTTCATTTAATTATTTATTTTATTGAAATTAATTTTAGGTCATAATAGATACCTAATACCTATATATGTTTAATTTAATCCATTTGAATCATTTTTTCATAATATTAGTTATACAAAATTGTATTAAACTTTTGACCATTTTTTACCCACCTCCTTTGAAAATTTGAAAATTCACATAAAACATAATTTTACCGCTTCTAGGAGTTGAACTTCATAAATCCAAAAGAAACGGTTAATATCAAGGAGTAAAATTTGGTTTAATAAGATAAAAATAATTTTTTGTGAAGAGTAACTTTTTACTTTTATTTACCATGGTTAAAAGTAAATAGGGTAATTAAGGGTAAAAATGATATTATTATTTCCCTAACACATGTCCTAATTCTATTGTATAAGTATAATTAGACCTAAAACATCCTTATGAACTAAATATCAACCTCTTTGGTCAACTTGTATTAGATTAGGACATTTATTATTATTTAATTCCAAGAAGTGTTAAAAGAGTTAAAATCAATGTTTAATAATTAAAACATTTTAATATAGGAATACACATAAGATAAATTCGATTATAAATATTCATTAGAAAGATAAAAATATTTCCTACATAATGGTATTTTATTTATAATTTTCAGACATCAAATAGGTTAATTTATTTATGACACAATGGTGATGTAGTAATTACCTTATTAATGAGATATTAAAATAATTGATATTTAAAATACCCAAATAAATGTGATTTGATACTTTTTATTAATTCCACTAATTTAGAATGTTAATATGAAATATTATGTCTGGTTAGATTTATTTTATTTTATGTAATAAATTCATTATGAATTTAGGAAAACAAAATACTAAATAGTGTCAAATTTGGCATAAAATAGTTTTTAAAACAAATATTATATTATTAATTGATATTCTATTCCGAAAAATATAAGATTCGGAAAAAGGACATATATAATGATAGGTGTATCATATATTAACCACTTGGGGTTATCTTGGAAATATATTTTAATTTTATTATCCATATAATATAAAAATACATAGAGACATGGAAAATCTGAAACTATTTAAATAAGAGTTAAATCTAAAAGTTAAGTTTAATATATTGCCCCAAACCTGTCTAAAACCTATTGGTTGAGTGGTTTTAGACAAATACCCACCTTATCCTTTATATAAACCATTTTTTAGCCATTAGAAACTGAAAATTATTTTATAATAAAATAATATTTATAGCTTTTCTTACGCTGACCCTCACCGCTATTATAAAAGGGTACTCTCCCTTCTCTCTAATTCACAGCTTCAAAGCCTCTTGTATTGGCCAAACACTGCCTAAATATCCTCTCAACTTCCCTACCTTAATCCTAGATGCCCTCCTTTGGTCATAAGGCCAACGTATGGAGACATTTTGATCAAATCAAAAGGAAGAACCCGAATAAGAGGAAATAATTTTACCACCCTCTTTCAAGTTCTTTTATTCTTCCACATATTCATTCTTTGTTATTTCCATTATAAAACAATAAATCCAATATCTTATATATAATGTAATGTTATTATAAATATGGTACAACCTTATTCATTATTCTATCCATCCATTGAATGATATTTCACCATACGTGCGTGCATACGGATTACCATCTCCACGTCGTGGTATAATTGTTATTCAATACATTATTATTTGGATGGGTATAATAATGATGTTTAATTCATGTAATTAAAAATTATAACATGATAATTATTCTGTATATATGATATAACATCCAATTATATGTTATTTTAATATCAAAAGATTGATATTGTCGCTCGTGCGTACGTACAGATTACCGTCTCCTCGAACGCGATGAGATTCATTCCCCATCGTATCCATTCAAGACTAATTTTCATTATATGAATAAATATAATATTTAAATAATTTATATAATTCTACATATGAATAATATATATCCCATCCATAGAATATATGACTCACATAACAAATAATATAATGGAAAACTAATCTGTTAACACCCGAAACGATGAAAATACAAAGATATTTTTAACAAAATAATGTTAAAAGATCATATATGATATCACATTAATTTATATGATTATTGTATACTTAATAAAAATTATTTCACCATTATACATGATTTTATCCTACCCTCTAACACAGAAATGTACAAGGTAAGGTTTTATTTCACAATCTCTTCATTATCTGAGGTTCTTTATACATAATTATCTACTGGGGCCTATTTATCATCCACATCCATGATTCTTAAAAATGTATTTCAAAACATTATTACTATTTTATAGACTATGGTTTAAAGTTATTTATACCTTTGTTTGACTTTTTATAAGATGTTCATAATGGAATCTTTTCATCATTATCCAAAAAAGGTCCTTTTTAACCATTTCGACAAAATTAAGGTAAGAATATCTTTTTTTAACTTATACGGAAGGTGTGGCTATTTTCCACCATTATAAAATTGTCGAAACCTCCCATACAAGGTTATAAGAATATTTTCAATGTATATGTTTTATTTTATAATTATGTGTCTTTTAAATTATTTCTAAAAAGAGATATTTCTTTCAAATAGTTTTTATTTCATCTATATCAACATCCATTGATGGATTTTAAGATTATTTGATGTTGATTTATTCTGATAAAAAAACTTCCATATTGTATTAAAGGTTTTGGGATATTTTGGAATGTGGATGTGTTAGTTTTATACCATTCATGGTTTATGGAGAATGTATTGACATTTCGTATGCTATTTTTAATACTAATGATTAAGTTATCTTTAAACCTGTTCATATGTGGAATGAATTGGACTTAATAAGTGACAGGTGGAGCCTGCTATATATCCTTGATTCATCAGTAGGTCTCAGGATACAATCTAGTGTCTTGGCAAAAGGCCTAGAAAAAATCTTATTGGTAGCCTTGGAAAAAGGCCTTGACTATGTGGTTATGATAGTCGGACATTACGCATTCCATCATTATGAAAGTGGTTATTGATATTGCTTGTGATTATTCGACTAGTAGAATATCCATGTGAATAAGTAAATGGCATTATTTAATTTTATTTTTGTCATATTATGCTGATGTTCAAGTTTAAAAGGATTTTGTTTAAGTTATAAATTTTCTTCAATGTTTATTCTTATTTATGAAAGTTTCCACTATATATTTATACTTACTGAGCATCTGAGATCACCCCTTTCTATGTTTTATTTTTCCCTGGATGTGAAGAAATATTTTATGGCTAACATTCCGGGATAGTCTGAGGGGATATGTGTGTGGACTATAGAGTCTATGTTTTTATTGTTTTTCACTTTATGATGTAATGTAAGACTTATTAATGTATCTAGAATTTCCAAGGCTACTAATCTAATCGTTCTTTCGAGAATATCTTTTGTGATCATGCCAATGTTATGTAATAATGCACCGAGTCTGGGTAACTGGGGTTGAGGCATTACAGTTGGTATAAGAGGATGTTTAGTACAAACATGGGAAGCTATATTTAGATAAACTCTGATTGGAGCACATTACCCTAAGATATATTTTGAGGATTAGTATCAATGAACTTCCTGAAATTTTGGTAATGAAGCTATTTTGTGAGTTTTCCATGAAATAAATCACTCTCTGGATATGAGCAGGTAGAGGTGGCTCTGGCACAGATGTACCTAGGGGTAAAACCAGAAAATACTGCTTTGAGCTAGACTCAAACGGGAACTGGTGCACGACAACGGGCCTTGATGTACTGTTGGTTACGACACTCCTGAGGGATATGCTTAGATTAATTCTCATTTTCATTACAAACCATTATGAAGGATTTATGAGTATATACTACCTCAAAGAAAACAATTTTTTATTACGGATTATATCTATAAACTGTTCAATCTACATTAGGTATTTTACAAGTTTGGAATTATTCAGTGCAAATTCATAACTAGACCTAGTGTATAGCATTTTATAGAAATGGCGCCCAGTAGAAGGAATGTGAACTCCAGCAATAGGTACGATCCATATAGTAAGAAGGATCATATCATTCATGGTATTAAACCAACATTTAGAAGAAAAATAGTCTCCCATTTATTCTTAACATATGATGAAATTGTATCATGTGTTAAAAAGATAAGTAAAGTATTCTCTGTGTCCTATGACTTTGAAGGGAAGCAAGAGAAGAAAAGGATGGAAAAGAGAAATATGGATAAAGGGAAGAGGGAAAATAATAATTTTCCCATATGTGAAAACAGTGCGAAGAAACACCCTGGAACTTTCTGGAAGGGAATGGGAGTTTTTTATAAGTGTAGAGAAAAAGGACACCATGTACGTGACCGAAAGGGTAAGAAAAAGTTTTCAAATGTTCAATGCTTCATCTATAAGGATTTGGGACACTGTATATAACCAATGTCCAAATCATCATAGTATACCCCAAACATTGCTATTGGAAAATAATCAAGTTATGATACTTCCACAGATGAGGTAGAATTATTACAGTTCTTATGTTTTTATTAAATAATTATGTAATTTGATTGTTGTATCAACAATGTACTGGTTATAATAATTATGGAGTACATAAGGATTGTACTGTAGTACTATTTCAGTAAGGACTTGAGATTGTGTGGAGCCATGAAAATTGACTCAATAGAAGGTTAAATTTTTGGAAAACATATGGTTGAGCGAAAGATAAACCATAATATGGTTCTGATACTGAGGTAGTGATTTTGGAATAATTCTTGTTTGATTTGGATAAATTATATTGGATATTATTGAATACCTTGAAACTGATTAGTGATTTGTATATTCCATCATTTTTTGAGTTTATAACATTTTTGGATAGAAGGAGTATATCCAATATTCTGTAATGAATATGGGAGCATGAATGTAATCAATATGGTTTTATGGTAATTCAGGATGTTGTAGTGTTTTAAAATAATACATGATGAATGTGTTCACATGTTATTACAAGGTAAAAAGGATCTTCATTGTGTTTAACATACCTATAAATTTTGGACTGTGAGTTTCGACAGAAGTATTTTGGATAAGTCTAGTTTGAGATTATTTTGGTATTTCCATAAATAGGAAAACCCTAAGGTCGGGCGACAACCTGTCGCGTTCGGAAAGACCTCAAGAATTGAACCTGCAACCGAAGGGTGACAAGAGTGTATTACCTAACATAGAACAACATGATGTCCTGGATTGGGTAATGTAGTTTTTTAAAGGGTCTAGTAGATGAATTATAAATTCATTTTTTGGAACCCTATTAAAATAGGATAAATAGAATTTTTTTATAGTTCTATTATCTTTTAGAGTGAAAAATGAGTTTGTGGTAGAAATTAGTTAAAGGATGAATACTACTTGTCACGTATATATATTTTTTCTTCTCTTATTATATAGATAAATTAATTTCAACTTTAGGTAATGGATATTATAACTAAAAATGTGTTATCCTAATACCTTATGTTTTGTGGAACCAGTAATATTTTAAATCATCATAGATTGATGGCTTTGAGCCCTCAATTCAACAATTGTTTGTAACTGATGACCGCAATCACTCCCTATAAATATTTATGTTTTCCTTCAATTATGTGTCTCTAATTGCCACAAATTTACACCTAATCGAGATCATAATTTTGTGGTTACTGTTTCATTCCTCTTTTCCTCTTATTAAGACTAAATTTTATTAACCCAATTTACGATGTGGGTTTTCCCACAAATGCATTTTGTATTTTCAACCTTTTATTTTCGAAGAACAATTTGAAATTTCAAGGAATAAATTTACTGAAGGAGGAAAGACTGTATCATCACAAGATTTTATAGTTCATTATTTATTAAATGTAATTCAATAACTTGCACTACACGCAACACCGGGTTCGAGCACACCACAAGATTACCAAACTAGCCATTCAAAAGCGGTTAGGAATAGTATTAACTAAATATAGAACTATATATAATCCATACAATTTTAGAATCAATATTATGAGTTTCTTAGACATAATGTAAGAAAAAAATCATTTTTTTCAGATAAAAGAAGTATTTATTTCAAAAAATGCACTTTTACCACCTTTTAATGATGAACCATTTTAAATCAAATATTTTAATCTTTTATATATTAAATTTGAAAAAATAAACATATTCTTTTGAATATAGACATAAGAATTTATTTTCAATTAATTTTTGGTGTTTTTCTGATAACATTAATATTTGGGTGAATAGTGAGAAATAATATATTTTAACTGAAAACAAATTTTTTAATCAAAATAATTTATAGTGCTGAATTATAAATTTTAATTGGATACAAGTATAAATAGATTATATTTTTACAATTTAATCCAATTCTGGTCATTGTATGTAATTTCACTTTGAGATTGGACATAAACAAGGGTCAATATTTTGATATATATTATTTCTTAAAAATAAGACTTTTGGTTTTAAAAATGGGAGGTAATTTTAAATTAATGAATGAAACTTATATATTTTGAATTTAGTAAAATATAATTCATTTTTGAATTCAGAATATCAAGATTAGCTTAGGGTGAATTTTTGATATTTTTCTGAAAACATTCAATTTTTGACGAACTGTGAAAAACACTGAGTTATTATTTAAAACCGACTTTTCAGTGAAGTATCTATTTTAATTATGTATATTTTAGGTCATAATGTATACATAATACCTATATATGTTTAATGTAATTCATTAGAGTCATTTTTAAATAATATTAGATATATAAAATTTTATTGAACTTTTCACCGTCTTTTACACACCGCCTAGGAGAATATGCAAATTCACATAAAACATAATTCTACCACTTCTGTGAGTTGAATTTCTAATATCCAAGAGACATGGTTAATATCAAGGAGTAAAATTTGTTTCAATAAGATAAAAATAATTTCTGGTGAACATTAACTTTTTACTTTTATTTACCACGATTAAAATTAAATGGGTAATTAAGGGTAAAAATGATTTTATTATTACCCTAACACATGTCCTAATTCTATTTGATAAGTATAATTATACCTAAAACAACCTTAGAAATAAAATATGATCCTATTTCGTCCACTTGGATTAGATTAGGACATTTATTATTATTTAATTCAAAGAAGAGTTAAAATATTTAAAATCAATGTTTAATAATTAAAACACTTTAATATAGGCTTACACATGAGATAAATTCAATTATAAATATTCATTTGAAATCTAAATATATTTCCTACATAATGGTAGTTTATTTATAATTTTTATACATTAAATAATTTAATTTATTTATGACACAATGGTGATTCATTAATTACCTTATTAATGAAACATTAAAATAATTGATTTTATAAATACCCAAATAAATGTAATTTGAGACTTTTTAAGAATTATACTAATTTTATAGGTTAATATGAAATATTAGGGTTAGTTAAATGAATTTATTTCAAATTAATAATGCTTTTATGAATTTATAAAAAACTAAATACCAAACAGTGTCAAAGTTGACATAAAAGAGTTTTTAAAACAAATATGATATTATTAATTGATATTCTATTCCTAAAAATCTATGGTTTGGCCAAAGGACGTATATAATGATAGGTGTATCATTAATTAACCACATGGGGTTCTCTTGAAAGTATATAGTAAGTTTAATATCCATATAACATTAAAATACAAAGAGACATGGTAAATGTCAAACTATTTAACTAAGAGTTAAATCTAAATGTTAAGGTTAATATAGTGACCCCAGCCTATCTAAAACCTATTTATTGAGTGGTTTTCAACCCATACCCACCTTTTCCCTTAAATAATCAATTTTTTGAGCCATTATAAACTGAAATATTATTTTATTATAAAATAATATTTCAATCTTTTCCGTAGGTGCCCCTCACCCCTCTTATAAAAGGGCACTCACCATTCTCTCTTATTCACACCATCAAAGACTTTTGGCTCAGCCAAACCCAGACCCAATATCCTCTCAACTTCCCTCCATTAATCCTAGAGGAACTATTTTTGTTATAAATCCAACTTAAGAAGCCATTTTGAACAATTAAAAATAAATAACACGAAGAAGTGGTAATAATTTCACCACCCTCTTTCATGTTCATTTCTTCTTCCACTTATTCTTTATTTGTTATTTCTATTCCTTAATAATTACTCCAGTATATTATATATAATGTGATGTTATTATAAATATGGTACAAAAATATTAATTATTCTATCCATACCTTGAACGACATGTCACCATACGTGTGTACGTATGGATTACCGTCTCCACGTCGTGGTGTAATTGTTATTCAATACATTATTATTTGGATGGGTATAATAATGATGTGTAATTATTGTAAATAATAAATATTACATGACAATGATTCTTTATATATTATATAACATCAAATTATATATTATTTTAATATCAAAATAATGATATTGTCTCTTGTGTGTTTGTACGGATTACCGTCTCCATGAACGCGATGAGATTCATTCTCCATCGGATCCATTCAAGACTATTTTTCATTAGATGATTAAAAATAATGTTTAAAGACTTGATAACATTCTGGATATGAATAATATAGTTCCCATCCATAACCAATATTAATCAAATAATAAAGAATATAATGGAAATCGAATCTGTTAACACCCAAAATGACAATAATACTAAGATATTATTAACAGAACAATGTTATAAGATCATATATGATATCATATTAATGTGTATGATTATTTTATAATTTAATAAAAAATATTTCACCATTAAACATGAGGTTAACCAAACATTTTTCAAGGAAAATTACAAGTTAATGGTTTATTTCAAAATCTCTTCATTATCTGAAGTTGTTTTTAAGTGATTATCTACTGGGACCTCTTTATCATCCATATCCTTGTTTCTTAAAAATGTATCACAAAACATTCTTACTATCTTATAAACTATGGGTTAATTTTATTTATAACCTTGTTATAAATTTTATAATATTTTTATAAAGGAATCATTCCGTCATTTTCCAAACAAGGTCCTTTTAAACATTTTCGACAAAATTAAGGTAAGAATGTATTTTTTTTCAACTTATACGGTGGGTGCGGCTATTTTCCACCTTTATAAAATCGTCAAAGCTTCCATTAAAAACTTATAAGAATATTTGAAAAGTAAATGATTTATTTTATAATTACGTTACTTTTAAATGATTTCAAAAAAGAGATATTTCTCTCAAATTGTTTTGGTTTCATCTATGTCAACATCCTTTGACAGATTGTAACCTTATTTGATGTTGACATATTTTGATACAAAACATCCATATTGTATTGAATGTTTTGTGATATTATTGATTGTGGATGTTTTATCTTTATAACATTCATGGTTTATGGATAATTTATTGACATTTCGTATGTTATTTTTAATACGAATGTTTATGTAATGTTTAAACCTATTCATATGAGGAATGCACTGGACATAGTAAGTGACTGGTGGAGCCCTCTATAACTCCTCGATGCATCAGTAGGTCTCATGAGACAAACTAGTGTATTGGAACAAGGCCTTGACCAAATATTATTTTTAGTCTTGGCACAAGGCCTTCACTATGTGGTTATGATAGTCTGGAATTATGAATTTTATCATTATGAAAGTGGTTATTGATATTTCATGTTATTATTTGACAAGTAGAATATCCATGTTAATAAGTAAATGGAATTATTTCATTTAATTTTTTCCATATTATTCTGAAGTTCTAGTTTAAAAGGCTTTTTGTTTTAGATATATATTTACTTAAATGTTTATTCTTATTTATGAAAGTTTCTGCTATATTTTTATGCTTACTAAGCATCTGAGCTCACCCCTTTCTATGTTTTATTTTTCACAGGATGTGAAGAATTATTTTATGACAGCTGCAGGGATAGTCTGAGGGGATATGAGTGTGGACTATGGAGACTATGTTGTTATAGTTTTTAACTTTATGATGTAATTTAAAACTTATGAATGTATCTAGTGTTTCCAAGGATACTAAAGTAATAGGAATTCGGAGACTAGATCTTTTGTGATCAAGCCAATGTTATGTAATAATGCACTTACTCTGGGTAACTAGATTTGGGGTGATATATTTGGTATGAGAAGAAGATTATTAAAAACTTGGGAAGCTAGATTTAGATAAAATTCGATTAGGGCACATTACCCTAAGATAGTCTTTGATGATTAGTATAGAAGAACTTCCTAGAATTTTCGTAATGTAGAGATTTTGTGAGTTTTCTGAGAAATACATCCATGTCTAGATATGAGTAGGTAGAGGAAGCTCTGGCACAGATGTACCTCGGGTTAAAACCCAAAAACAGTGCTTTAAGCTAGTCTCGAACGTGAACTGATGCACGACAATGGGCCTTACTGCACTCTTTGTTACGACACTCTTGGGGGATATGCTTAGGATTATCCTCATTTTATTTACAAACCATTATGAAGGTATTATGAGTATATAATTCCTCAATGGAATCATTTTTATGAACATGGATTATATCGATAAATAGTTCAATCTACGTTAGGTATTTTACAAGTTTGGAATTATTCATTGTAAATTCATATACTGTCTTAGTGTATGCCATTGTATAGAAATGGCACCTAGTAGAAGGAACGTGAACTCCCGCAATAAGTATGATCCCAAGAGTAAGAAGGATCATATTTTTCACGGTATTAAGCCAACATCTTGAAGGAAAATTGTCTCCCATGTATTATCAACATATGAAGAAATAGTATCATGTGTTAAAAAGATAAGTAAATAATTCTTTGAGTCATATGGCTTTGAAGGGAAGCAAGAGAAGAAAAGGATGGAATAGAAAAATTTGGATAATGGGAAGTGGGAAAAGAATAACTTTCCCATATGTGATAACGGTGGAAAGAAACACCATGGAACATGTCTGAAGGGAATGAGAGTTTGTTATAAGTGTGGAGAAAAAGGACCCCATGTACGTGACTGCAAGGTTAAGAAAAAGTTTTGAAATTTACAATGCTTCATCTGCCAGGAGTTGGGACACTACATGAAAAAATGTACAAATCATTAGAGTATGACCCAAATGCTGCTATTGGTTATTAATCAAGTTATGATACTACCACAAATGAGGAGGGATGATTAAAGTTCTTATGTTGTTATTAATGAATTATGTCATTTGAGTGTTATATCAACGATGTACTGGTTATAATAATTACAGAGTACATAAGAATTTTACTACTGTAATATTTCATTAAAGACATGAGATTGTGTGGAATGAAGAAAAGTGACTCAATAAAAGGTTAAATTTTTGGAAAAAAATATTATTGAGAGAAAGATAAACCATAATATGGTGCTTATACTGAGGTAGTGATTTTGTAATAATACATGTTTCATTTGGATAAATTATATTGGATATTCTTGAATAACTTGAAACTGATTAATGATTTGTATATTCCATCATTGTTTGAGTATACTAAAATTTTGGATAGAATTAGTATATCTAGTATTCTATAATGAATAAGGGAGCATGAATGTAATCAATAAGATTTTATTCTAATTTAGTATGTTGTAGTGTTTTAAAATAATACATGATGAATGTGTTCACATGTTATTACGTGGAAAAATGGATCTTCATTTTGTTTAACTTCCCTATTAATTTTTGGATTGTGAGTTTGGACATATGTATTTTGGATATGTGTCATTTGAGATTATTTTTGGATTTACATAAAAAGGACAACCCGGAGGTCAGACGACAACCCATCGCGTCCGGCAAGGCTGCGAGACTTGAACCCGCAACCGAAGGGCGGAAAGGGTGTATCACCTACCACTATCCCACGTGATGTCCTAGGTTGAATAATGTATTTTTGTAATGTGTCTGGTAGATGAATTATGAATTATTTTTTTTGGAACCCTACATGTATATGATAAATAAAATATATTTTTTACTTCAATTATCTTTTAGAGTGAAATATGAGTTTGTGGTAGAAATTAGTTAAATGATGGAAATCTACCTGTCAAGTATATATTTTTTTCTTCTCTTATTCTATGAAGAAATTAATTCTCAAAAATTATATAAGGGATATTAAAACTAAAAATTTGTTATCATAATACTTTTGTTTTGTGGAACAAATGAAATTTTAAATCACAATAGATTGATGGCTCTAAGGCCCTCAATTCTAAAATTGTTTGTAACTGATGACCACAATCACTCCCTATAAATATTTATGTTTTTCCTCTAATTATGTGTCTCAAATTTCCACCAATGTTCTCCTAATCAATATCATAATTTGGTGGTTACTTTTGCAATACCCTTTTATCTTATTAAGACTAAATTTTATTAACCAAATTTCCAATGTGGGTTTTCCCGCAATGGTATTTTCTATTTTCAACCGTTTATTTTTGAAGAACAATTTAAAATTGCGATAACTCAATTTATTGAAGGAGGGAAGAATGTAACATCCAAATATTTCACAGTACGTTATTTCTTCAAAATAATTCAATAACATGCACTACACATAACATCGGGTTAGAGCCCACCACAAGATTACCAAAGTAGCTATTCAAAAGTGGTTATGAATAGTATTAACTAAATATTGAATTTATATAATACCTATAATTTTAGAATCTATATTATGAGTTTCTTAGACATAATGTAAGAATAAATTCATTTATTTCAGATAAAAGAAGTATTTATTTCAAAAAATGAACTTTTACCGCCTTTTAATGATTAACACTTTTTAAATCCAATATTTAAAACTTTTATATATTCTATTTGACAAAATAAACTATTTCGTTAGAATCGGTACATAAGAATTTAGTTTCAATAAATTGTTGGTTTTTTCCTGATAACTTTCATATTTGGTGAATAGTGAAAAATACAATAATTTAACTGAAATCATGTTTTTTTATCTAAATAATTTATACTATTAAATTATACATTTTAATGGTTTGGAAGTTTAAATAGATTATATTTTTACCATTTAATCCAATTCTGGTCATTGTAAATAATTTCACTTTTAGATTAGACATAAATAAGTGTCAATCTTGTAATAGATATTGTTTCTTAAAAATAAGCCTTTTGGTTTTGACAACGGGGGTTAATTTTAAATTAATAAATGCAACATATATGTCTTTAAATTGGTAAAATAGACTTCTTTTTTGAATTCTGAATATCCAAATTAGCTTATGGTGAATTTTTGATATTTTTTTGAAAACTTTCTGTTTTTGATTAATAGTGAAAACACTGAGTTATTGTTTAAAACTAACATTTCATTTAATTATTTATTTTATTTAAATTTATTTTAGGTCATAATAGATACATAATACATATATATGCTCAATAAAATTCATTGGAGTCCTTTTTTAATAATATTAGATATATAAAATTTTATTGAAATTTTTACCGTCTTTTACCCACCTCCTTGGAGAATTTGCAAATTCACATAAAAATTAACTTTACCGCTTTTGTGAGTTGAATTTCAAAAAAACTAGAGACACGGTTAATATCAAGGAATAAAATGTTGTTCAATAAGAGAAAAAATAAATTTCAGTGAATAGTAACTATTTACTTTTATTTAACATGGTTAAAAGTAAATAGGGTAATTAACGGTAAAAATGATATAATTATTACCTTAACACATGTCCTAATTCTATTTGATAGGTATAATTTGATCAAAAATAACCATAGAAATAAAATATGTTCCTTTTTGGTTCACATGGATTAGATTAGGACATTTATTATCTTTTAATTTAAAGAAGAGTTAAAAGAGTTATAATTAAAGTTCAATAATTAAAACATTTTAATATCGGGTTACACATAAGTTAAATTAGATTATAAATATTCATTAGAAAGTAAAAAATATTTCCTACATAATTTTATTTAATTTATAATTTTTAGACTTTAAATAATTTAATTTATTTATGACACAATGGTGATGCAGTAATTACCTTATTAATGAAATATTAAAATAATTTATATTTTAAATAACCAAATAAATGTAATTTGAGACTTTTTAAGAATTACTCTAATTCTATAGGTTAATATAAAATATTAGGGTTGGTTATATGAGTTTTTTTCGATGTACTAAGGCTGTTATGAATTTAGAAAAAAAATACCAAATAGTGTCAAAATTGACTTAAAAGAGTTTTTAAAACAAATATTATAGTATTATTTGATATTATCTTCCTAAAAATATAAAATTCAGCCAAAAGATATATATAATGATAGGTGTATCATTAATTAATAACTGGGGGTTGTCTTGGACTTGTATAATATGTTTATTAACCATATAATATAAAAATACAAAGAGACATGGTAAAAGTCAAACTATTTAACTAAGAGTTAAATCTAAATGATTAGGTTAATATAGTGACCCAAACCTGTCTAAAACCTATTGGTTGAGTTTTTCATCGACCCATACCAACCATAGAGTTTAAATAATCTAGTTTATAACCATTAGAAACCGATAATTATTTTACTATAAAATAATATTTCTAGCTTTTCCTAAGGTTCCCCTCACCCCTCTTTTTAAAGGTCACTTTCCCTTCTCTCGAATTCACACCTTCAGTTCCTTTTGGAGCGGCCAAACCCTGATCAAATATCATCCAAACTTTCCTTCCTTCATCCTAGAGGCCCTACTTTGGTCATAAAGTAATCTTAGGGATCCCTTTTGATCAAATCAAAAGGAAGAACCTGAAGAAGAAGTAATAATTTCACCACCCTCTTTCAAGGTCTTTTTTTATTCCACTTATTTTTCTTTGTTATTTGCATTCTAAAATAATAACTCCAGTAACTTATATATACTGGTATGTTATTAAAAATATGGTACAACCGTATTCATTATTCTATCAATCTATTGAATGTCATGTCACCATACGTGCCTATGTACGGATTACCGTCTCCACGTCATGGTGTAATTGTTATTCACTACATTATTTTTTGTATGGGTATAATAATGATGTTTAATTCATGTAAATAATAAATATAACTTCATAATTATTCTTTATATATGATATATCATCCAATTATATATTATTTTAATATGAAAATAATGATATTGTCAGTCGTTCTTACATACGGATTACCGTCTCCATGAACGCGATGGCATTCATTCCCCATTGTATCCATTCAATACTAATATTCATTAGATGATTTAAAATAATTTCAAAAGACTAGATATCATTCTGGATATGAATAATATACATCCCAACCTTAAAAAATATGACTCACATAACAATGAATATAATGTAACAGGAATCCGTTAACACTCAAAACAGTGATAATACTATGATATTATTAACAAAAAAATGTTAAAATATAATATATGATATCATATTAATGTATATGATACTTTTATAATTTAATAAAAATTATTTCATCATTACAAAGGATGTTAACCTACCCTTGACCAAGGAAATGTACAAGGTACTGGTTTATTTCACAATCTCTTCGTTCTCTGAGGTTGTTTATATGTAATTATCTACTGGGACCTCTTTATCATCTACATCCATGTTTCATAAAAATGTATTTCAAAACAATATTTCTATTTTATATACTTTGGGTTAAAGTTATTTATACCATTGTTTGTATTTTTACAAGATGTTTATAAAATAATCTTTCTGTTGTTTTCCAAACAAGATTCTTTTTAACCTTTTCGACAAAATTAAGGTAAGAATGTCTGTTTTTTTAACTTATACGGAGGGTTCAGATATTTTCCACCATTATAAATTCGTTGAATCATTCCATACCAACAAATAAGAATAATTTCAAAGTAAATATTCTCTTTTATAATTATGTGACTTTTAAATGATTTCAAAAAATAGATATTTCTCTCATATAGTTTTGATTTCATCTATGTCAACATAGATTGATGGATTTTAAGATTATTTCAAGTTGATTTATTATGATACAAAACATCCATATTGTATTGTAGGTTTTGTTATATGTTTGACTATGGATGTGTTATTTTTACTCCATTCACTGTTTATGGAGAAATTGTTGACATTTTGTATGCTAGATTTAATACGAATGTTTATGTTAGGTTTAAACCTATTCATATGATGAATGCATTGGACTTAGTATGTGACAGGTGGAGCCCACTATAGTTCATCGATTCATTGGTAGGTATCATGAGACAAAGTACTGTCTTGAAACAAGGCCTTGACCAAAAATTATTTGTGGTCTTGGAACAAGGCCTTGACTATGTGGGTATGATTGTTTGGAATTATGAATTACATCATTATGAATGTGGTTATTGATATTTCATGTGATTATTCAACTAGTAGAATATCCATGTGTATAAGTAAATGGAATTATTTCATTTTATTTTTTCCATATTATGTGAAAATTCAATTTTAAAATGATTTTGTTTTAGTTATACATTTCCTTAAATGTTTATGATTATTTATGAATGTTTTTGTTATATTTTTATCCTTACAGAGCATCTGAGCTCACCCCTTTCTATGTTTTTTCCCCAGGATGTGAAGAAGTATTTTATGACTGACCTACAGGGATAGTCTGAGGGTATATGAGTGTGGACTATTGATATTATGTTGTTTTAGTTTTTTACTTTATGATGTAATGTAAGACTTATTAATGTATCTATTGTTTCCAAGGCTACTAAACTAATCAGTCTTTCGAGACTTGATATTTTTTTTATCATGATGATGTAATGTAATAATGGACTGACTCTGGATTACTAGGGTTGGTGTGTTACAATGTGGCCCAGTATTTTCTTCCCATTTCAAGTCTTGGGGTTCTAAACGATCCTCGAATGAAGCCATTAATTCTTTTACATGATTGGGAACCACTAAAATGGATTTTCGAAAGAATTGAAATTTATAAAACTACAGATCTGTACATTTGTTAAAAGATGGATCATTACAACCTCCACTCCTTAAATAAACTCATCCAAGATATGGAACACTATGGGAAAATATGTATTTTTTGTGATAAGTTATGGTCACAGTTCTGGTACATCATCCTCCCACTCCTAAGTCTCTTCTAGTACCCTATCATACTGCAATGGCACCCATAACAATGGAACTGACCTTCCTCGGAGTGTCTTCATACTATGATATACTATATGCATTGGATACTCATAAATGAAATGATGAAAACCCATTTTGACCACATCATGCATAAATACGCGAGACGGTTCTGGAAAGTGTCAAAAGTGTTGAGATACGAGGAATACATCATGCATTTACTGGTATCTCTATGGATCCAACAATTGGTAATCCACTAGTCTGATCCGTTTCACAACATTGATGTGTCTAATAAACCTCGATAATATATTACCCTACCTATGAATACAATTATTGTCCTACCATGGTAATATTCTCAAGAAAAATGAGTCTCTAACATTGAAAACAACCTCTCACTAGTGTAAATTTGAGCATCACTTATGACTGGATTGATCTATCATCATGTTTTTTCTAATCAGCTTGTCCTGCTCTCTCGTCTTCTACATGGGATTTAGTCCAATTATATATACCTCGTCTTCCTTTATCAAGAATATAGTTTAGTAGAAAATCCTTCAATATAAGGCTTCAAAAGATTCCATCTCGATGTTACCCTGTAATCTATTTTGGTAGGTGACCTCGATGAGGGGAATGTGTTTGTCCAAGGAACCCCCAAATTCATGGACACAGTCACAAAGAATATCCTCTAGAACAGGAATCATAAAATCTATCTATACATAAACTTATGGGTGTATGGTCGTTGTCAAAAGAACATGTGTACCCAATGTCTTTTTCAACCCCCTCCAAAAATAATGATTTAAAATTAATGTCTCGATCAGAAACGATATAAAAAGGATCTCCATGAATATGTACAACCTCATAAATATAAAATCATCCCAACTCATATACTAAGAAGTTCTCTCACATCCGTACAAATTCAGTGGACTTCATTAAATGATCAATGAAAACCCACACTATATCATTTCCCTGAAATTTTTATATTAGAAAAGTCACAAAATCCATCAAAGCATCATCTAATTTCCACTCAAGAATGTACAATTGTAGTAAAATCCATACAAGACACTGATATTCCCCAACCTACTTATTGGTGGGACATCATGTAATGAATCAAAAATTCTAATGTATCGTTCAAGGATGCCAATACTATAATCATATATCTTGATTGGTGGAACATCATGTGATGAATCCAGAATTCTAATGTATCATTCAAGTTTTCCAATACTATAATCATATATCTTGATAAATTTTGGGACATGTGGGTGAATTTCCTATGTTGAAGCATGAAATTCCAATATAAACTCCTCTATAATGTCTATTATGACACAAAAACACCCAAGTAATGATAATTTATCACCCCTATATATGGTCCAATAAGAAGATGTATCATCTTATAAAATTATTCCGTTCAATAGATTTTATTCTGGATTAGTTGTCGACCTCATTCTAACCCATTTTAGAAGACTATAGGTCAAAGTATAAGGATGATAGGATAGTCTAACCATGGTCCTCCTAATCCTCAATGTATATCTTTTATAATATTGCGATAAAATGAAGTAACCCACTAGATTCCTAAACCACCTGTGTATGATTCTTCTTGCTAAGATAATCAGATACTAAATTTCTTTTTCCATGTTCGTTGGAAATATCAAAATCCAAAAACTGTAGCTACTCAACCCCTACATTGCATAAGATTTAGATCCCACTACCTATAGATATATTTGAGGAATTTTTGATTAGTGAACACTAAATAACAATTTCCATGTAGGTAGTTTCTTCAACATTGTAGACCATGAACAACTACATATAACATAAGGTCGTTCATCGAGTAATTTTTCTCAGGCGGCTAAAACTGATGAGACCCATGCATGAGAACTCACTTATCTTGCTTCAGAATAGCTCCAACCATGATACCTTATATTTTAATTCATATTGACTTTATAGGTACTTTCTTTGGAATAACTTGTAATAGTGTTGAAGTAAATTGGTCATTCCACATCATAAAGGCTACTTTAAAAGTTTATGACCATACAAATTTCATACAAATATTTTCAATCTCGTAAGTGGAACATAAAGATGTAAGAAATTTTATATGATGAGTCTATAGTATTCGATAATCCCCAAGAAACTCCAAATTTAAATTGTAACACCCCAAGCTTCCACGATACGCTTCCCTTTGATTAACACAATAACGTGTGTTGTATGCAACTTGGAGTTCTAACACACCACAACCAATCAAAATAGCTGTTATAAATAGCAATACCCACTTTTTAAAATTTTATAAATTTTAACATTCAAAATGTACTTCATTATTGTATTCATAATATCGAAATTATCCTAGGGTGAATTTTTTGTATTTTCCTGAAAATGTTCAATTTTTGATGAATAGTGAGAAACACTGAGTTGTAGTTTAAAAACAAAATTTTATATAAATAATTATTTATTTTATTTAAATTTATTTTAGCTCAAAATTGATACATAATACCTATATAAGTTCAATGTATTTCATTAGACTGAGTTTATAATAATTTAATATATATAAATAACTTATTGAACTTTTCATCGTCTTTTACCCACCTTCGAGGAGAATTTGTGAATTCACATAAAACTTAATTTTACCGCTTTTGTGAGTGGAATTTTAAAAATCCAGGAGACACAGTTGATATTAGTAAGTAAAATATGGTTTAATAAGATAAAAACAATTTTTGGTGAATGGTAACTTTTTACTTGTATTTACCATGGTTAAAAGTAAATAGGGTAATTAAGGGTAAAAATGATATTAATATTACCCTAAAACATGTCTTAATTCTATTGGATAAGTATAATTAGACCAGAAACAACCTTATGAATAAAATATGAACCTCTTTGGTCGACTTGGATTAGATTAGGATATTTATTATTATTTAATTCAATGAAGAGTTAAAAGAGTTAAAATCAATGTTTAATAACTAAAAATTTTTTAATATAGGGTTACGAATAAGATAAATTCGACTATAAATATTCAATAGAAGTATAAAAATATTTCCTACATAATTTTATTTTATTTATAATTTTTAGACATTAAATAATTAAATTTATTTATGATACACCGATGATGCATTGATTACCTAATTAATGAAATATTAAAACAATTGATATTATAAATATTCAAATAAATTTTATTTGGGTCATTTTATGAAATAAAGTAATTTTATAGGTTAATATGACATATTATGGTTGGTTTGATGAATTTTGTTAGAAGCAATAATGATGTTATGAATTTAGGAAAAACAAAATACCAAATAGTGTCAAAATTGAAATAGAAGATTTTTTAAAACAAATATTATATTATTAATTCATATTCAATTCCAAAAAATCTAAGGTTCAGTCGAAGAACATATATAATGATAGGTGTATCATTAATGAACCACTTAGGGTTCTCTTGTAAGTATATTGCATGTTTATTAACAATATTATATAAACATACAAAGAGACATGGTAAATGTCAAACTATTTAACTAATAGTGAAATATAAAAGTTAAGGTTAATATAGTGACCCAAATCAATC
This sequence comes from Viscum album, assembly GCA_963277665.1. NCBI lineage: Eukaryota > Viridiplantae > Streptophyta > Magnoliopsida > Santalales > Viscaceae > Viscum > Viscum album. Next base: position 736,480,227 of record OY728155.1, read on the forward strand.
TAAAACCTATTGGTTGAGTGGTTTTTCCCCATTACATTGTTATCCTTTAAATAATCCATTTTTTAGCCATTAAAAATTGAATATTATTTTTTTATAAAATAATATTTCTAGGTTTTCTTATGGTTCCCCTCACCCATCTTATATAAGGTCACTCCACCTTCTCTATAATTAACACCTTAACAGACTTTTGGATCGTCCAAACCCTACCCACATATCCTACAAACTTCACTCAATTATTTCTAGAGGCCTTCCTATAGTCAGAAATCCAACCTAAGGAGATATTTTGATCAAATCTAAAGGAAAAACCCAGAGAAGAGGTAATAATTTCACCACCCTCTTTCAAGTTCTTCTCTTCTTCCACTTCTTATTTATTTGTTATTTCCATTATAAAATAATAACTATAGAATCTTCTAAATATTGTGATGTTATTATAAATATGGTACAATCATATTCATTATTCTATCCATTATTTTAATGACATGTCACCATACATGCGTACGTAAGGATTACCGTCTCCACGTCGTCGTGTAATTGTTATTTAGTACATTATTATTTTGGATGGGTAAAATAATGTTTTGAAATTCATGTTAATAATAAATATAACATGTTAAGTATTCTGTATATATGATATACCATCCAATTATATATTATTTTAATATCAAAAGAAGGATATTTTGGTTGTTCGTAGATACGGATTACCATCTCCATGAATGAGATGTGATTAATCCACCATCGTATCCATTCAAGAATAATTTTTATTATATGATTAAAAATAATGTTTAAAGACGTAATATCATTCTGAATTTGAATATGATACATCATATCCATATAATAAATTACTTATGAAGAAAAGAGTATAAAGGAAAATGAATCAGTTTACACCCAATACGACGATAATTCTAAGATATTATTAACAAAGCAATGTTAAAAGATCATATATGATATCATATTAATGTATATGATTATTTTATAATATAATAACAATTATTTTACCATTATACATGAGTTTAACCTACTCGTGACCAAGGAAAAGTACAAGGTAAGGGTTAATTTTATAATCTCTTCATTATCTAAGGTTGTTTATATGTAATTATCTACTAGATCACTTTATCATCCACATCCATGTTCCTTACAAATATATTCCAAAACATTTTTACTATTTTATAGACTATGGGTTAAAGTCATTTATACCCTTTCTTGACTTTTATAAGATGTTTATAAAGGAATATTTCTGTCGTTTTCCCAACAAGGTCCTTTATACCCTTTTTGAAAAAATTAAGGTAAGGCTGTTTTTTTAAATTTATATAGCGGGTGCAGCTATTTTCTGCCATTATAAAATCGTCGAAGCTTCCCTTACAAGCTTATAAGAATATTTTCAAAGTAAATGTTTATTTTCTAATTATGTGTCTTTAAATGATTTCAAAAATAGATATTTCACTCAATATTTTTGATTTCAACTATGTCAACATCCTTTGATGGATTTTAAACTTATTTGAAGTTGATTTTTTGTGATACAAATATTCCATTTTCTATTGAAGGTTTTGTGATATTTTTGACTGTGGATGTGTTATTTTTATACCATTCATGGTTTATGGATAAAGTATTTACATTTTTATGATAGTTTTAATATGAATGTTTATGTTATGTTTAATCCTGTCCATATGAGGAATGCATTGAACTTAGTAAGTGATGGGTGGAGCCCGCTATATCTTCTCGATGCATCGGTAGGTCTCATGAGACAAACTAGTGTCTTGGAACAAGGCCCTGATAAAATATTATTTGTAGTCTTGGAACAAAGCCTTGACTATGTGGTTATGATATTCTAGAATTATGCATTCCATCATTATGAAAGTGGTTATTGATATTTCATGTGATTGTTCGACTAGTAGAATATCCATGTGAATAAATAAATGGGATTATTTCATTTTATTTTTTCCATATTATCTGGATGTTAATGTTTAAATGGATTTAGTTTTAGTTATACATTTCTTTAAAAGTTTATACTTATTTATGAATGTTTCTGCTATATTGTTATCATTACTGAGCATCTGATCTCACCACTTTCTATGTATTATCATTACCAAGATGCGAAGAAGTATATTATGACTGACCATTAGGTATAGTGTATGGGATCTCAGTTTTTTATTTTGAATCAATGTTGTTGTAGTTTTCCATTTTATTATATAATGAAAACCTTATGAATGTATCTAGTGTGTCCAAGGCTACTAAACTAATCTGTCTTTTGAGACTAGATCTTTTGTGGTCATGAAAATGTTATTTAATAATGCACTGATTCTAGGTTATTGGGGTTGGGAAGTTACAGTTGGTATCATAGGATGTTTAGTAAAATCCATGGAAACTATATTTAGATAAAATATGATTAGAGCAGATTACCCTAAGATATAATTTGAGGATATCATATAAAACATCATAAAATTTTGGTATTGTAGAGATTTTGTGCGTTTTCCAAGCTATACATCCCTGTATGGATACGAGCAGGTAGAGGTGACTCTGGCACAGATGTACCTAGGGGTAAAACCTGAAAACACCACATTGAGCTAGACTCGAACCGAAAGTGGTGCATGACAATGGGCCATGTTTCACTCTTGGTTACGACACTCCCGGGAGATATGCTTAGGATATTTCTCATTTACTTTACAAACCATTATGAAGGGTTTATGAGTATATACTTCCCCAAATATTTTTTTATGATTATGGATTATATCCATATACTGTTCAATTTATGTTAAGTGTTTTACAAATTTGGATTTATGTATTGAAATTCATAAACTAATCTAGTTTATCCCATTATTTAGAAATGATTCCTAGTTAAAGGAATGGAAACTGTATCAATTCACATAATCCATGTAGGGATTTCCCTCACACACAAGATAATTATTGTGGAGCTGGTGATGAAACTGGTGCTGATCAGCTGATCAACATACTCGGACAACTCACTCAGGTTATTAACAATAACATTACCCATATAGAGAACCCTGATCCACAACGTGGAGGGTCAATGTTAGATCGCTTCATGAGGAAACAACCAATAACATTTAATGGGTGTACAAATCCACTAGTAGCTGAGAAATAGATAAATTTTTCCGAGAAAATATTTCACGCCTTGGGGAGTACCGAAAGGGAAAAAGTTGTCATGGCAGTTTACCACCTCACTAAAGATGTTGATCAGTGGTGGTCATTGATTCAAAACATAAAGGAAGTTAATGAAGTATCAAATATAGAATGGATGGAGTTTAAAGATATTTTTATACAAAAATACTTTCCTCATGACCATCGAGAAGATATGGAAAGACAATTTCTGAGTCCGAGGCAAAAGGAGGATGAGAATGTTGCAAAGTATGAGTCTAACTTTACAAGGCTTGAAAGGTATGCCACACATTATACACGTAACCCAAGAATTAAGATTGATCGTTTCTTTTATTGGTTAAAACAGTTTCTCCATCGAGCATTAGTCTCAAAATCCTTCTCGTCTTACGAAGATATTTTCTCATGTGCTATCATGACAGAAAAGGAATTCTCTAAGTACTATGACTTTAATGAAAAGAAAGGGAAGGAGAGAACTACTGATCACTCTGGAAATGGAAATTAGGGGAAGAACGGTAATGTTTAATATCCATCATGCAGTAAATTTGGGAGGAAACACCCCAGAACATGCTTGAAGGGAATGATAGTCTGTTACAAGTGTGGTGAAAAATGCCACCAAGCTCGTGATTCCAAGGGGAAGAAAGAAGCTACTGATGTTCAATGCTACAATTGCAGGAAGATGGGATATTAAGAAAATTAATTTCCAAAGTGTCAGGGAAACATACCTCAGAAAATGCCAAGGCATCAAGGAAAAGCTTTTGTGATCACTTCTGCTGAGGTTGAAGCTCCAAAAGGCGTGGTGGAAGGTAATCTAATGGTTTACTCAAGTTTATCCAATGATTTATTTTATTCTAGATCATCAAATTGTTTCATATATTCCCAATTTTCTACGAAAATTAGATATTTCGAATTTGATTTATCTCGGGAGTTGTCAGTAAAATCTCCTAAGGGAAGTATCATTTCAACAATGTTTTTTGAATCAGTTCCCATTAAGGTATATAAACGTTATTTATATTTTGACCTCATCGTCATAACCATGATGTAATTTGATATAATCCTTGGTATGGATTGGCTTTATGACCATGATGTGAAAATTTATTGTAAGAAGAAGGAGGTTACAATTTTTGATGATGATAAGGACTACCTTATCTTTAGAGCAGAAACATCACCCCTAATTCTTATCTAGATCCACCCCTATTAGCTTAACTAAATTTAATTATTGGGGAGGAAGAAAATAAAACTATAGTGGGTGAGGAACAGAGTATTTAAATAGAGGATGTGCCTATTGTGAAAGAATATGTTGATGTATTTTCATGGGATTTACTTGGATATCCTCTAGAATGAGAAATTGAGTTTTCCATTGACATAATTCCTGGTTCAAGGCCCATATCAAAGACTCCTTATAGAATGGGCACTATAGAATTAGTGTAACTGAAGAAATAACTAGAGGAACTGAGTAATAAGGGACTTATTCTCCCATGTGTTTATCTATGGGGAGCCCGTGTACTTTTTATTGAGATGAAAGATGTATCTACGAGGTTGTGCATCGACTGCGTGGAGATCAATGCTATAAGAATAAAGAACAAGTATCCCCTACCTTGCATTAATGGTTTATTTGACCAACATCATGGAGATCAATACTTTTCAAAGATTGAAATTCGATATGGATATCATCAGTTGTGTGTAAAGAAGGAATATATTTTGAAAATGGCATTTTGCACTAGGTACGGGCATTATGAGTTTACAGTAATGCCTTTTGGGCTGACTAATGCACCATCTATTTTCATGATCTAATGAACATAGTTTTCATGGAATATCATGATGATTTATAGTTGTATTTATTGATGATATCTTGGTATAATCCAAAAGCTACGAAGATCGGGAAAATCAATTGTGCATTATCATAAAGACTCTTTGAAGAAATGAATTATATCGGAAGTTTAGCAAGTGTGAATTCTGGAATCAAGATATTTATTTTTTTGGACATACTGTCTCTATGGATGGAATCTCTATTGAACCTTCTAAGATAAGAGCAATCCAAGAATGGCCAGAACCAACGAGTATTCCCGAGGTACGTGGTTTTTTGGTTTATCTGGTTATTATTGACGTTTCTTCCAGAATATTGCTCGATTGGCTAAACAATTAACGAAGCTCACATGTAAAGGAGTTAAATTTCATTGGAAAATTGAGTGTGAAGAATGTTTCGAAGAACTTAATAGAAGATTAGTCAATGATCCTATTTTGACTCTTCTATCAGGGAAATGATGGGTTTGTTATTTATTGTGATGCTTCAAAGAATGGACTTGGTTGTGTCCTTATATAGAATAATAGGGTAATTGCCTATGCATCCCGATAGCTAAAAATTCATGAACAAAAATATCCTACTCATGATCTTGATTTAGCTGGGGTAATATTTTCTTTGAAGATATGGAGACATTATCTCTATGGTAAAAAATGTGAGATATATACCAATCAAAATAGTTTGAAGTATAAATTTTCTCACAGAAAGAACTCAACATGTGAAAAGGAGATGGCTTGAACTACTCAAGGATTATGATTTCCCCATACACTACCACCCGAGGAAGGAAAATAAGGTGAATGATGCTTTGAGCAGAAATGATCATGGAATTTTGAACAAGATGAGTGTTGAAAGGGATCCTATTTTCATGGATCTAGAAAATATAGATATGAGAATCACCATGGAAGGAGAAACATCAATAATTTTTCAAATGGTTTCCAAACCATTTTTACCATAAATGATAAAGAGTTCTCATACCGATGATGAAGAGTTTTAAAAGAAGATTAAAGCTGTGAATGATGAGAGATTGGATGAATTTGTGTATGAAGATGGAATTTTGAAATTTGGGAAGAGACTTTGTGTTCCCAATATACCTGATCTAAAAAGAAGATTGTTGGATGATGCTGAATGTTCCAATTTCTCTATACACCCTGGGAGCACCAAAATGTATAGGGATTTGAAGGAACACTTTCTATGGGACAGCATGAAGAAGGAGATTTCTGATTTCGTGTCAAGGTGTATCGTTTTTCAACAAGTGAGAGCTGGAAGGAAACAGTCTGGAGGAGTCATGCAACCTCTTCCCATACCAGAGTTGAAATGGGATAATATTACGATGGACTTTGTCATGGGACTAACAAAGACTCCTTCAAGGAACAATGAAATATGGGTTATTGTTGATCAACTTACCAAGTCAACACATTTTTTTGATATAAGAGAAGATCTACCACTTCAACGTTTAGAAATCCTATAAATTAATGAAGTTGTAATACTTTATGGAGAACCACTATCGATTTTTTCTGATGGTGATCCACATTTGACATCAATTTTGTGGAAAAGTCTTCAAAAATCCCTAGATACTGAACTTCGTTTGAGCACTGCCTACCTCCCCCAAACTGATGGACAATCAGAACGAACTATTCAAACCTTATAAGACATGTTGATATCATGTTCACATGACTTTCAAAGTATGTGGGATCAATATTTAACATTGGTAGAATTTTCCTATAACAATAGCTTCCATTCAAGTATTCTGATGGCACCATATGAAGCATTATATTGAATGAGATGTCACACACCAACTTTTTGGGATGATGTTGGTGATAGAAAACTTCTAGGCCCAGAACTTGTTGAGAAAACGACAGAAAATGTGAAGGTAATACAAACCCACATCAAAGAAGCTCAATGTAGGTAGAAGAGCTATGCCGATAGCTGAAGGAAGGATTTGGAATTTTAGGTAGGAGATCATGTTTTCTTGAAGGTATCTCCATGGAAGGGTGTTATACATTTTGGTAATAAGGGTAAATTGAGTCCTAGGTATATCAGACCTTTCGAAATTATAGAACGAATTGGGGCTGTTGCTTACCGTTTCGAAATACCGCCAAGTCCCTCCAAAGCTCACGATGTGCTCCACATACCACTGTTGAGAAAATACATCCCTGACCCAACACAAGTACTCACCTATGAGGAATTATAACTGGAACCCTATCTATCTTATTGTGAATATCTTGTCAAGATTTTTGATACAAGAGAACAAGTGCTGAGAAACAGGACGACTCATCTGGTAAAAGTTCCATGGAGAAGCCATAAGATTGAAGGGGCAAAATGGGAACCCGAGGAACTTGTGATGAAGAACCACAAGAGTCTTTTTATGTAGTAATATTCTAGAAATATTGAGGACGAAATTATTTGAAAGAGGGGAGAATGTAACACCCCAAGCTTCCATGGTACGCTTCTCTTTGATTAATACAATAGTGTGTGTTGTATGCAACTTCGTGTTCTAACACACCACATCCTATCAAACTAGCCGTTATTAATAGTAATACCCCTTTTTGAAATTTAATTAATTTTTTCATTCAAAATGGACTTCATTTTAGGATTCGAAATATTGAAATTATCCTAGGGTGAATTTTTGGTATTTTTCTGAAAATTTTCAAATTTTGATGAATATCGAAAAACATTGAGTTATAGTTTAAAACCGATTTTTTATTTAAATAATTATTTATTATATTTAAATTTATTTTAGGTCAAAATAGATACATAATACCTACATAATTTCAATGTAATTCATTGGAGTCGTTTTATAATAAATTTTGATATATAAAAATTTTATTGAACATTTCACCGTATTTTAACCACCGCCTAAGAGAATTTGAAAATTCACATAAAAATTAATTTTACCACTTCTGTGAGTATAATTCCAAAAATCCGAGTGACACAGTTGATATCATTATGTGAAATGTGTTTCAATAAGATATAAATACTTTTTGGTGAATAGTAACTTTTAACTTTTATTTACCACGGTTAAAAGTAAATATGGTAATTAAGTGTAAAAGGTATACTAATATTACCCAAAAACATGTACAAATTCTATTTGATAAGTATAATTCTACCAAAAACAACCTTAGGAATAAAATATGAACCACTTTGGTCCACTTGGATTAGATTAGGAATTTATTATTATTTAATTCAAAGAATAGTTAAAAGAGTTAAAATCAATGTTTAATAATTAAATCATTTTTAATATAGGGATATAAATAAGATAAATTCATCTATAAATATTCATTATAAAGATAAAAATATTTCCTACATAATGGTTTTATTATTTATATTCTTTAGACTTTAAATAATTTAATTTATTTATGACACAATGATGATGCAGTGATTACCTAATTAATGAAATAATAAAATAATTGAAATTATAATTATCCGAATAAATGTAATTTGATACCTTCTATGAATTAAACTAATTATCTAGGTTAATATGAAATATTAGGGTTGGTTAGATTAATTTTTTTTTGAAGTAATAATATTGTTATGAATTTAGCTAAAACAAAATACCAAATAGTGTCAAAATTGACATAAAAGATTTTTTAAAAAAAATTATATTATTAATTGGTATTATATTCCTAAAAATATAATTTTTTGCCAAAAGACATATGTAATGATAGGTTCATAATTAATGAACCACTTGGGGTTTTCTTGTAAGTTTATAGTATGTTTATTAACCAGATATTATAAAAACACAAAGAGACATGGTAAATGTCAAACTATTTAACTAAGAGTTAAATCTAAAAGATAAGGTTAATATAGTGACCCAAACCTATATAAAACTTATTAGTTGAGTATTTATCGACCCATTCCCAACATATAATTTAAATAATCCATTTTTAATCCATTAGAAACCGAAAATGAATTTATTATAAAATAATATTTCTAGCTTTTCCTAAGGTGCCCCTCACCCCTCTTATAAAAGGGAACTCCCCCTTCCCTCTTATTCACACATTGAAAGCCTTTTGGCTCGCCCAACCCCTGCACATATATCCTATAAAATTATATCACATCATCTTAGAGTAATTTAGTTAGAAAGTCATCTTAAGAAGCCCTTTTGATCAAATCAAAATAAAGAACCCGAAGAAGAGGTAATAATTTCACCACCCTATTTCAAGTTATTTTCTTCTTCCATTTCTTCTTCCATTGTTATTTACATTGTAACATATTAACTATAGTATCTTCTAGATACTTTGAAGTTATTATAAATATGGTACAACCATATTCATTAATCAATCCTTTCTTTGAATGACATGTGACCGTACGTGCGTACGTACGGATTACCGTCTCCACGTCGTGGTGTAATTGTTATTCAATACATTATTATTTTGGATGGGTATAAAATGGAGTGTAATTAATGTAAATAAAAAATATAACATGATGATTATTCTTTATATATGATATACCATCCAATTATATATTATTTTAATATAAAAACAATGATATTGTCTATCGTGTGTACGTACGGATTACCATCTCCACGAACGTGATGAGATTCATTCCCCATCATATCCATCCAAGAATAATTTTCATTAGATGATTAAAAATAATGATTAATGACTTAATATCATTATGAATATTAATAAGAGACATCCTATCCATAAAAAGCATTACATATATAGCAAAGAGTATAAAGGAAAACAAATTAGTTTACACCTGAAACATCGACAATACTAAGATATTATTACCAATGAAATGTTAAAAGATCATATATGATATCATATTAATGAATATTATTCTTGTATTATATGGTAGAAATTATTTCACCATTATACAAGAGGTTAACCTACCCTCGGCCAAGGGAAATTACAAGGTAAGTGTTAATTTCACAATCTCTTCATTATCAGGGGTTGTTTAAATGTAATTGTCTACTTGGATCTCTTTATCACCCACATCCATGTTCCTTAAAAATGTATTCCAAAACATTTTTAATATTTTATAGACTATAGGTTAAAGTCATTTATACCCTTTTTTGACTTTTATAATATGTTAATAATGGAATCTTTCTATTGTTTTCCAAACAAGGTCCTTTATAGCCTTTTTGACAAAATTAAGGTAAGAATGTTTTTTTAACTTATACGAAGGGTGCGGCTATTTTTTGACATTATAAAATAGTCTAAGCTTCCCTTACTAGATTATTTAAGTAGTTTCAATGTAAATGTTTTATTTTATAATTATGTGACTTTTAAATGATTTCAAAAAAAGATATTTCTCTCAAATAGTTGGGATTTCATCGATGTCAACATCCTTTGATGGATTTGAAGATTATTTGAAGTTGATTTATTATGATTCACATCTTCAATATTGTATTGAATGTTTTGTGATATGTTTGAATATGGATGTGTTATTTTTACACCATTCATGGTTTATGGATAACGTGTTGACATTTTTTAGGCTAGTTTTAATAATATAGTTTATGTTATGTTTAAACATGTTCATATGAGGAATGAATTGGACTTAGAAAGTGACGGGTGGAGCCCGCTATAGAACCTTAATGCATCTATGGGTATAATGAGACAAACTAGTGTCTTGGCATAAGACCTTTTAAAAATCTTATTTGTAGTCTTGGCACAAGGCCTTGACTATGTGGTTATGATAGTCCGACATTATTCATTACATCATTATGAAGTGGTTATTGATATTTCATGTGATTATTTGAATTGTAGAATATCCATGTGAATAAGTAAATAGAATTATTTCATTTTATTTTTCCATTTTATGATGAAGTTCAAGGTTAAATGACTTTTTATTTATACATTGCCTTAACTGATTATACTTATTTATGAAATATTCTCCTATATTGTTATCCTTACTAAACATCTAAGCTCACCCCTTTCTATGTTTTATTTTTCCTAGGATTCAAATAATTATATAATGACTGATCTGCATGGATAGACTATGGGATCTCAGTGTTGTCATTGGAAACAATGTTGTTGTAGCTTTCCATTTTATGATGTAATGAAAACCTTATTAATGTATCTAGTGTTTCCAAGGATTCTATACTAATCGTTCTTTCAAGACATGATCTTTTGGGATCATGTCAATGTTATGTAATTATGCACCGACTATGGGTACCTAGGGTCAGGGCATTACATCAATGAAATTATTGAGATTCTCCCAAGAGACTACCAGTACTACTTTCTTTGTGTATACTAAAAATCTCGACTATTTGATAATATGACATAGGAAGATGACTTTCTCTTTCCAAAATTGTCATTTACTGAGATTTTCATAGCGTTGATGATCTCTTTGTGTTTATAGCATGATCTCATTATGGGTTTCATGTTCATTTTTGAAGCATAAATTCACCTAAATATCTTTAACAAATACTACCTAAAATGAATCATAGTTCAGATGGAAACCTTAATTCATTAAAGACATATTGACTTTAGGTTTGTTTGGGAGTCTAAAAAGAATTGCCACATACTCTTATAAGATATACCTTCTCCATAAATATTTTCATGGTATGTTAGAAGCCCTCACATGAACCTGATGATAGCACAACCTTAGATCTAAATTTGAAAACACATTTTCTCCAGGAAGCTGGTCAAAGAGGTCAACTATTCTAGGATGTAGATATTGGTTTTTTGTTGTGATCATATTCAAATGAAGGTAATCAAAACAAATCCAAATGGTATATACTTCCTGAAAGAGATAATAGGACCACTAAACCCTAAGGATATTTACTAGGTCATATAAATCCTTTTGCCTCCAAATACTCCAACTATTTTTTAAGATATAGATGCTCCAAATCTGCCATTCTATAAAGAGGAATATTTAGTAGTGCTACTCTTGGAACAAGATAAATGGTAAATTCTACTTCTTACACTGGGTGTAGTCTAGATAAGTCCATAGGAATTATTTCATTGAAATTCGTCACTACAAGAGTGAAATTAGTGGGTCATAACACATAGTCATCCAGGAAATGACTAGCGATTTGAATTTCCACATTTCAAAACCACTATTGTTCGGGTCCATCTCATGTCGCCCTGAAATCCTATTCATCCTTATAGACAATCCTAACACCATATGGTTATGTAAACATCACCCTATGATTATATAATTCATTATAGGATAGATATAAAACCAACTAGTCTATCCTAATGAGTATGTTAAAGGATATCATCTTGAGAATGTAATGATTCTATACAAATAGGCAAGTTCTTATTTCAATGGGGAGTTCATAGAAAAGAAAATTCTATCTGAATGGAAACCTAGTAGTGTGTGTACCATCATAACAACATTAAAGTGTTCAATCTCAAGACCTAGGATTCCCATAGTCGTATAAGATATAATAGAGTGAGATATGCTTATATAAAATTAAGTAGACAATAACATAGCGACTACAAGAATGTACCTCATACTGTATATGGTCTGGAACTCTACCGCATTTGTGTAGGATGAAATTTCAGTAACTGGCCTATACAACATCCCTAACCCACTACCTAACTTCCATGAAGAAGCACCCTCTACTAGTGATGATAATCTTAAGTTTGAATGCCTATTTCTCAACCAAAACCTCATCCTAACTGCCTAGTGGTTTTTTGGTTTCCTTTTTGTCGAGATACTACTAGTACTTCTCTTGATAGAGTATTAGGTTTAGATACCAACTCTCAAGTCACTTAAGGTAACATTCTATTGATGAACTAGATATTCCACAACATGTTGCAACAACTACATTCCACTGGATCACATAAACATTGAGGATTCATGTCTCCGAACATCTCTTACTAGTGATATATCTTGAAAATATCAGTCTGTGGGATCTGACAAATATTACTTCCATGATTAGCCTTAAAGAATATCTTTATCCCATAAAAATTACCACTAATAGCTCTAGGTGTCGAACTACCATGACTCACACCCTCTCTTCCCTCATATTTCTATCTATAATAATACTTTTTTGGGCTATTTTAGAAAATTTCATCAACCGAAAGTCATTGACATGTGACCAAATGGAATATACCAATCCATACTCATATATCTTATCTTTCATAACATTATCACCAACTATAAGAGGATAAAACTACTATAGCTCAATAAAATGAGAATTGTATTTTATAATGGGCATACTTCCCTCTTATATGTTTATAAATTCTTTGTATTTTTTATCCCTCAGAGTCTAGGTAAATATAAAGACCTAAAATATCATTTGGAAATAAACCTAGGAGATATCATGATACTAACATGCCTAGTGTATTATGTCCCACCCCATCATGGATGAATCGTGTAGTATATACGTAGAAATATTAACACACCACTCTGTATGAGTCTTTAGATTCTAAAATATAGAATGATAGTCATTGATTTATCACTCTGCTGGATGTGGTCCACCATCCCACAAGAAGGTGGGAGGATGTTGAAGATATAATTAATGAGTCAACCATACCAAACTCTAGGAATTTCAAACTAGAACTTTAATTGAATATAAAATATGGATAAAATCCTCTTAGAACTGGTCGTATGTGCCCATATCTGGAATAGAAATAGGTTCCACAGTTGGCACTATAAGAGGAATCATTGGGAGCTCAGTGCCTTCTACCTCAAAATCATTTTCATTGCTTCCTTCAATGAATTTGAACATAGGATATCATGGAAACATATCTCTACATAGAGAAACATACAACTAATAATAGATCTATGTAAATGAAAAGATTGTAAATATTAAACATGGATAGGTATAAAGGCTTCCTATATAAATGATCACACCCCTGTACCAGCTCCAAAATCTAGGTCATGATGATAGAATATTCCATATTGGCCATAAAAATTAAATAGATACCACATTACCCACTATTAAGGAAGTTCTTGGTTCTAAGTCACTATGCATGATATTTATAACATGTCCTCTCTAACAATAAATGTATTATTAATTTTATTTTGTGCTTATTTAAACATTTAAATAACCAGTAAATGGTTTAAATAGATGGTTTACCATTTTCAATCAATAAGGCCCAATACACATTATGGACGAAAATATGGAATCCACTTAGCTAACACCATATCATTTTCCAGCCAATGTGAAAATGGTCGATGGATCAATGTGCCATAATTGTTTACTTATGTTTCATAGTTCATTTTAATGAGGATAACACTGTTAGTTTATGAAATGGACATTAAGTATCAGTATTGTTTTTACATATTCAAGAATATTCAAGACAATTTAAAAAATTTTAAAGTATATATAAATATTCATCAGGAAAATGCATGCTGAAATTATACATGACATGGAGAAATGGATTGAATATTTCTCCGAGTGTTCCTAATAATGATGCATGGTCTAATGAATTTTTTTTTCAGGATTAGTTAGAATAAGTCACATTTAAAAATTACCAATATCAATAACTTAATACTACTAGTGTTTCAACAAATGTTGATGTTGTGTCAACTATAGATGGAATAATCAATTGTGACAATTTCCCATCCCATGAAATTATGAGTTTTTATTATACATTGTGTAGATACATATAGAAACATGATCAATTACAAATCCCTTTAACTTGTACTCTCCTATCTAATACCGAAACAATATGGGAAAGAAATAATTCCCATTTAATACCACTTTGTAACATCCCATATTGAGGTCCACTTAATGTATACCCTGAGCTAGTGGGTCACATTTCCCCAAGCTAACCTCAAAATACGCAAGAGGCTACTTACTAGCAGTGAGGGTGTAAAGGTGGTACTATGGGCAGACTATACGCTCTTATCATAGAGGCATAATAGATACAAAATAAAAATACAATAGTGTAATCAAATAATATAGACACATATAATCAATAAACTAATGAAATATAAATAAATAGAGAGAATAACTAATTAGTGGAAAATAATAACTGGAAACTGATAAAACTTTTAAAAATCCACTATGGTAGTTTCAATAACTGTATACATGGATTGATGATATGAAAAAATTGAACATGGGAATAAAAAAATGAAAAAAAAACGTTTCACCACAAGCATTCTAAAAAATTCCCCTTCCTTTTTTCATAAGCTCTAACTATAAGTAAGCATATGGAAAACATGTTGAAGGGAACTTACCCTTGTATGTACCTGCGGATAGATAGTCTACTTGGGTACTAAAGGAAGACAGATTAGGGCGTAAGATAAAAATCTCAGTAAGACACCAATAATGTAGTCAATATGTAATCCACACATTGCTGATAACTAAATAGTTTCCACTAAATAAATAGAAAGGGGTATGCAATGCATAAATACATAACTAACCCACTATGGATCCTATATGACACCTAGAGGGTCTACTCACTTCATCTCATGGCTGGGATGAATGACTGATAAATCACTATTTATATAGTAATAGTATATATATAATTTAGTTATATATTTCATCCACTTATATGTACCAATTATGTACTGACATAAGTTTCCACACACTTGGAATACTAGATTCTAGCTAGGCCAGGGTGTAGCTAATGCATCTTAGAGATGTCTAATAATCCAATTAGATTAAGAAATAGGGAAGATTCTCTGTATCCCAATAAGTGTGAGAGATGCCATGCACGACACTCGATATTGTGAGTGATCCCTCATGTCCGTATAGGAACAAATGAACCCAGTGCATCAAACCCATTGTCCAAATAGCATTAGTGGTGTGAGATCTCATTCTCAACACCTGATTTAATGGAGCATGATACCATCTTTTTCACCATTACCCTTACCATCATCCCACATCCTTTGAAAATGTATAATTTTAATTTTAAAATTTGGCATGAGCCAGTACTTCTCAATTGTCTTGTTCCACATTCTCATGTCCGTCAACATAGAATTGTTATTTTATTGAATATATGCAATAAGAATAATCTCCCTTTAATCTCATTTATAACGAGAAATATGAACAATTCATTTTAATTCAATTAGGATATTTTATACATAATGAACTGAATTTCAAGGCCAATCCTCCCTTATAAGTAATTACATCAAAATAATTAAATTTATTTAATATAAAGAGACTAACATAAATAATTATTTTCATGTAATCAAACCAATTAAATTACTATATAATGTAATTTATATTTATAAGGATTTTTACATCTTTAAACTGCTATCATGGCGATTAAGGGTATTGCATACTTGGTAAATTCAATGTATGCTCTCTCCAAACAAATAGGATGTTCCTCAAGTTCTATAAAAACCCATATAATAAGGGGAATATCATTTAAATTCTATGATAAAAGTGAAATAGGCATTCTGGGTATTTGGATCAATGGTCAATTAATGTAATTTCAAGATAACACACCCAAGATGTGTCAACAAATGATACCAAAAACCATTACACCATTAAAAAGGGTTTTCAAGAATGTATCTAGGTGAAAGGATCAATTTGACTTGAATATATTAAAATAAATTTGCTGCTCAATAAAATCCAATGTGAGGAAAAATGACATACATACGACACAGAGAAATACAAATGTAAAATATCATTACCACCTACCTCGAGTATTTATATGACTCTCCTCTTTATATAAGAATAATATTTGGATAAGGTTGTTAAAAATATGATAAATATTACAATGCAATAAAAATATGGAAAAAAATATTAAACTAAAATAGCCTAATAAAACTAACAGAATACATTGATAGAAGGAAATAGAAATGGATATAATACCTCAAAGAGCCTAAATACTTTTATGGAACTTGAAATGAACATTGGATTTAGATGTTAGAAGATATCCTAGGATGGGGGAGATTTTTAGCTCCCTGGTGAAGAAACGAGAGGCTTCACCATTGGAGGAAGAAAGGGAAAGAGAAAAAATGGTTTCATGTTAAATAAAGGGGAAAATTGAATATTCAATTCAAATTAAGGGGGTGCACAATTTAGGATAACAGTTTGAAAACCCTACACAAAAAATGTGCATGTCACCACTATAAGAGGGGAACATCACATAGTTAGGTTCACATTTTATCTAACCATTCTTAGAACAAGTAAAAAGTATTTTTTTCTTAAAAACCCACGAGACTACATGACAATGCACCTCAGGTCACAAATTTTATGAAAAACCATTTGTCCTGCAGGTTTAAAACCACAATCAATTTTTTTTATTTTATTGAAGAACGACATTGAGAGTAAGTGGGAACCTATATGACTTCCTCCATCATCATGTCACACCCACATCAAAGACACAAACATAGTTCAAATATCAAAATCAATAGACCATAAACAGATCCAAGACTCAAAATCCCCCAAAATCAAAATAAAAAATTAACCATCATCACAGAAAATCCTCAAATCCTGCAACCGAAATAAGAAATTATGCCACCCAAGAAACCTACCTAAGAAGAATATCATTTCCATCATTACATAATCTACAAAATACAATCACTATGAACATTTTTTCACATCACCAGGGTCACCCTTATCTTCTCATCACTATCAGTTTCTCCGACGTCCTACTCTTAAACCATACATCGTTATCACCAACATCATCATCATCACCTCCCACAACCAGGCTACCATCAACACCAAACCAAAAACGTAGAGTATTATTACTTTTCAAACACCATCAAGTGAGGTAAATGACTCCTAAAAAATTGAAATTGCATCGAACATAACTCCCAAATCTCTAGTGAACACCACCTCACAAGACCGAACTAGGAAGGAGGGATGGTTCCCAGAGCCAAATCACAGATATTGAAAAAAGGATCCCACATAAAAAAATGAGATCACCACCCACAACACCCATCCAAAATGATTCACAACATTATCTAAACATATTATGTGACACTTGAAACCCCCTACCACAATGCACAACCCAACCTAATTCCTTTTGGGATCCAACTCACCAAACAGACTAGGAAGAGCACAATAGACTGAGAGGCTAGAGAGGAGTAAGAGAATGAAGAACCTCCAAAGAAGGCCATAAACAAGAATGAAATAACACACTCAAATAAAAACATAAATAATGAAACTTTACAGGCATATTGTAGACCACCATACAATTTTAAAGAAACCAGGTGGTCTTGGCTGAATGTTTCTCTCTAACCATGAAACCTAATATTTTCTTCAAAGTTTGTGACTCTGGGATCCAATGGAACCCCGCTTGAACTTGTTAACTCTATTTAATTATTTGGAATCAGTATAATGGTATTTTATAGTAAATAAAATTGAAAAACTATTGATTTTTTCATTCATGAAATGATGGGTCATTACAGTTTTTATATTAATTTATAATTATTTTTAAACAAATAATTCATTTTATATACATGGGTAAATGATATATTTTTCTAATCTAGTTAATCTTATTCATACTAACCATTCAATTGTATAAAAGGTCAGTATCAATTAAGAAAATATTATTTTAATAGTATGACTCTTTTCGTTTAAACTCAATCTTATATGTAACACAATTTATACACTATGTTGTGTGTAACATAAGTTAAACATAGTGTTGTCTTTAATTAAGGATATCAAAAAATATATAAAAAATTGAAAAAATAGTTCACAAAATCTAAGGGTTCTACATTCTACTACCCTTAAAATGAATTTATCCCTCCAAATTCGCCTCATTATATGAATGGATGATTATAATTCTACCTCTTTACATCATTAGGTACCTATATGTTTTCCTAAAACTAATGTTATGGCCCCAAAACATTGACATGGTTATTGGTATTGTTTCATAAAATAATCTCAATTAAATACATAATCTTAACTAAATATTACTTATATAAAAGATCATTATATTATGGTATGACCTTGGAAATAAAATACATGTGCTTCATTAGGTATTTAATTAATCAAGAATGATACTTGTAACTCATTGTGAACATAATAGATTTGTTTTGTGTACGATCCAGGTTATAATATATGGTCCCAATGTGGTCAAATCATTAAAAGGGACTGATATACAGAGGTCTTAGTTTACCATTATTCATCGATAAAAATATTTTTAGGAAGAACTACTCATCATGTTACTTGTTTCACTGACTGTTATATGCATCACAGATTTTACAAAATTTCACTTATGGGTAACTAGTTTTCCTTAACATTTTCTTCAATTTCATTAGACAGCTCAGTCCCAAAATCCTTCATTCTACAACTTCATTCCATCGTGTTTGGGTACTACATTTCATTCCATAACTAGATTAATAATTATATACATAAATAAAACATTGAAATATTTTTTTTGAATAAAATTTAACATGATGAAGGTGTTAGTCCCAATGATCTTTTAAATAAAAAAAGAAGTATTCATATCCCCTTTGGTTTCAATTGTTCTTATAGACTGATCATTTGTATGAGGATGGAATGTAGTGATGAAACTCAACTCTGAATCATGTTCTTACTATTGAAACCTCCAAACAGCAAGTTAATCTACATGTCCCAATTAGATACAGTTTAATGAGGTACCCCATGGAAACCTTACCACTTAATTTATGTTTTGGCAACATGATCTTGAAAGAAATAATTTCTAGTTTAAATGATGTTTTATAATTTCATAAGTTGGTTCACTATAACTTATTATTTAATAAACATTGATGATAATATATACTCAACCATTTACATACACATTTAATCATATGTCCAAAAATTATAGTTGCATTTATCCTCAAAGAGCCATTTCATAAAAAACTATTCAAACCAATGAGTTATATTGAAATAAATGTTAATTTAAATATCCAAGATCATGATAAAAAATTAAAACACAAATCTAAAAAGTGTTTTCAATGACTTCGAAATTATAATGAACCATAAACTCGTAAACGCATAATGGCATCTCTAACTCATTAGTTAATCTAACATGGTGATATAAGCACATAAAAATGTTAATTAGCATTTATTTATTATATAAGATATTCTTTTATAAAAAATCAATTTCATTAGATGGTTGGTTTTATCCTTTTTCTTATAGATTATCAATTGTGATATCATTACACAAAAAATCCATGTAGAGGTGTTAATCGCATCAAATTTCACTATATGATAAACCATAATATTTTTATAGTGATCATTAATATAAAATCATCCATGAAATTAAAAATTAAGGACGAAAGGATATGTCTTACCTAATTATCATGATTCACTATGTAACACCCCTAGCTTCCATGGTATGTTTCCCTTTGAATAATGCAATATCTTGCATTGTACGCAACTTCGAGATTCTAACACACCGCAACCAATCAAAGTAGCCGTTATGAATATTAATACCCACTTTTTAAAATATTATGAATTTTAACTTTAAAAATAGAAATAATTTTTGGATTCGGAGTATCTAAATTAGCTTATGCTGAATTTTTGGTATTTTTCGGAGAACATCCAATTTTTTAAGAATAGTGAAAAATAAAAAAACGTTAATTAAAAACAGCTTTTTTAATCAAAATAATTTATAGTGAAAAATTATACCATTGAGTGGTTTTAAATTATAATTAGATTATATTTTTACCATTTAATCCAATGTTTATCATTGGATACAATTTCACATTTAAACTGCACATAAACAAGTGTCAATCTTTTGATAGTTATTATTTCTTAAAAACACGCTTTTTGTTTTAACAACGGGAAGTAATTTTAAATTAATTTCAGCCACTTCTATGTTTTGAATTTAGAAAAATGGATTTCATATTTAGAATCAGGAGGTCTAAATTATGTAAATATATAACTTTTATTTTTATACATTTTGAATAACAATTTCGGTAAATATTTTATTTACCATGGTTAAAGTGTAAATCCGGTAACTAAAGGTAAATAAATAATATTATAATAATATTAAATTACTCTAACACGTGCTATATCCTTATATGATGATGAAGTTCCGACCATGGGAATCCTTGGATAAATTTTGGGACCCCATGGAGCCACTTTTATGTGATAATGACACTTTATATTAATTAAGTTAAAGTAAATAAACAAATGACAACAGCATATATCTTATAGTAAAACTATTTCTACATAGGGTTATATGTCTCATCTCTAAGAATATAAGTATTAATTAGAAATATAATAATATTAACTACATAATTATATTTTATATATAATTTTTAGACGTTGAGTAATTATATTTATTTATGGTACAGTGATGATGAAGTATTTTCCTTATTAATGAAAGAATCAAATAAATGGTATTATGAATGTTAAAATAAATATAACCTGAAAGTATTGATTCCATCCTATATTTTATAGGTTAAAATTACATGTTATTATTGAGTAAATGAATTTATTTAGAATTACTAAATTTGTTTGGAATTTAAAAATAATCAATTATTAAATATTGTCAAAATTGACATAAAGAAGTATTCCAAACAAATATTATATTATTAAATGATATTATATTACTAAAAATATAATGTTTGTCCAAATGACTTATATAGGGTTATATATATTAATAATTAACCACTTGGGGTTCTCATGGATTTTTATAGTAATTTTATTAACCATATGATATAAAAATACAAACAGACATGGTAAATGTCAAACTATTTAACTAAGTGTTAAATATAAATGTTAAGGATAATATAGTGATTGAAAACTATTTAAAATCTATTGGTTGAAAGGATTTATACCCATCCCCACCTTATCTTCAACATAAGTCACTGTGGAGACATTATAAACCGAATTTAAATTTATTATAAAATAATATTTTATGTTTTTTTCTAAGATGCCTCTCACCCCTCTTATAAAAGGGAACTCCCCCTTCACTCAAATTCATACCTTAAAATCCGTTTGGTTCAGACAAACCCTACCCAAATATACTAAAAACATTACTCAATTAATCATAGTTTCATTATTTAAGTCATAATGAAATCTTAAGGATCCCTTTTGATCAAATCAAAAGGAATAACTCGAAGAAGAGGTAAAAATATCACCACCTCTTTCAAGTTCCTTTCTTTTTCCACTTCCTTTTTCCTTATTGTTTCCATTATAATATAATAACTACAGTATATTCTATATACTGCAATTTTATTATAAATATGGTACAACAAAATTCATTATTCTATCCATCCCTTGAATGACATGTCACCATAAGTGCGTACGTACGGCTTACCGTCTCCATGTTGTGGTGTAATTGTTATTCAGTACATTATTAATTGGATGTGTATAAAAATGATGTGTAATTCATATAAATAATAAATATAACATGATAATTATTATTTATATATGATACACCATCCAATTATATATTATTTTAATATCAAAAGACTGATATTGTCGCTCGTGCGTACATACGGACTACCGTCTCCACGAAGGTGATGAGATTCATTCCCCATCGTATCCATTAAAGAATAATTTTTATTTGATGATTAAATATAATGTTTAAGAAATTGATATCATTATGGATATTAATAATATACAACCTATGGATAACAAACGCGACTTATGTAACAGAACATATAAAAGAAAATGAGTAAGTGTACACCAGAAACGAAAATAATACTAAAATCTTATTAACAAAGAAATATTAAAAGATCATATATGATATCATATTTATGTATATGATTCTTGTATAATTTAATAAAAATGATTTAAATAACATACAGGAGGTTAACCTACCCTCGACCAATCAAAAGTACAAGTTAAGTGTTAATTTCACAATCTCTTCATTATCCAAGGTAGTTTATATGTAATGATCTACTAGGACCTCTTTATCATCCACAACCATAGTTCTTAAAAATGTATTTCAAAACATTCTTAGTATTTTATGGACTATTTGGTTAAAGTCATTTATACTCTTGTTTTACGTTTTATAAGATGTTTGTAAAGAAATATTTCGGTCGTTTTCCACACAAGGTCCTTTTTAACCTTTTCAACAAAACTAAGGTAATAATGTCTTTTTTAACTTATATGGAGAGTGCGGCTATTTTCCACCATTATAAAATCATCGAAGATCCCCTTACAAGATTATAAAAATATTTTCAAATTAAATGTTTTGTTTTATTATTATGTGACTTTGAAATGATTTAAAAAAAGATATTTCTCTCAAATAGTGTTCATTTCATCTATGTCAACATCCTTTAATGGATTATAATATTATTTGAAGTTGATTTATTATGATACAAAACTTCCATATTGTATTGAAGGTTTTGTGATATGTTTGCCTATGGATGTCTAATTTTTATACAATTCATGGTTTATGGAGAAATTATTGGCATTCTGTAAGCTAGTTTTAATAGGAATGTTTATGTTGTGTTTAAACATATACATATAAAGAATTCATTGGACATAGTAAGTGATGGGTGGAGCCCACTATATCTCCTCGATGCATCGGTATGTCTCTTGAGACAATCTAGTTTCTTGGAAAAAGGCCATGACAAAATCTTATTTGTACTCTTTGCACAAGGCCTTCACTGTGTGGTTATGATAGTCTGGCATTATGCTTTCCATCATTATGAAAGTGGTTATTAATATTTCATGTTATTATTCGACTACTAGAATTTACATGGGAACAAGTAAATGGAATTATTTCATTTTATTAATTCTAGGTTATGCTGAAGTTCATGTTTAAAAGGCTTTTGTTTTAGTTATACATTGACATAAATGTTTATGCATATTTATGAATGTTGCTGCTATATTTTTATCCTTACTGAGCATCTGAGCACACCCCTTTACATGTATTATTTTTTCCCAGGATGAGAAGAAGTATTTTATGATTGACCTACAAGGATAGTCTGAGGGGATATGAGTGTGGACTATGGAAACTATTTTTTGTAGTTTTCCATTTTATCATGTAATATAAGACTTATGAATGTAACTAGAGTTTCTAAGTATACTAAACTAATCGGTATTTCAAGACATGATCTTTTGTGATCATGCCGGTGTTATGTAATAATGCACCGACTCTGGGTAACTAGGGTCGGGGCATTACAATAGGTATCATAGGATGTTTAGTACAACCCTTGGAAGCTAGATTAAGATAAACTCTAATTAGAGCACATATACCTAAGATAGACTTTAAGGATTAGTATAGAATAACTTCCTAGAATTTCGATAATGTAGAGATTTTGTGAGTTTCCAAGCAGTACATCCATGTCTAGATATGAGCAGGTTGAGGTGGCTCTGGCATAGATATACCTAGGGGTAAAACCCAAAAACATCGCTTTAAGCTAGACTTGAACGGGAACTGGTGCATGAAAACGGGCCTTGCTACACTCTTGGTTATGACAATCCTGAGGGATATGCTTATGATAATTCTTATTTCATTACAAACCATTATGAATGGTTTATATGTATATAAATCCTCAATGAATTATTTTTATGATTATGGATTATATCCATAAACTATTCAATCTATGTAAGGAATTTTATAGGTTCAGAATTATTAATTGCAATTTATAAACTGATCTAGTGTATGCCATTGTTTAGAAATAGCTCTTAGTGGAAGGAATGGAAACCGTTTTAATGAACGCACTCCATTCAGGGATTTCCCTCCTGCTCATGATAATTATAGTGGAGCTATTGATAGAACTGGTACTGATCAGCTTATCACTATACTGGGACAACTCACTGAAGTTATGAATAATAACCTTACCCGTATGGAGCACCCTGATCCGCAATGTGGAGGATCAATTTTAGATCACCTAATGAGGAAACAAACACAAAAATTCAATGGGGGTACAAATCCACTACTATAGAGAAATGGATAAATTCCATAGAGAAAATATTCCACGCCTTGGGATGTAGTGAAAGGGAAAACATTGTCATGGCAATTTACCACCTCACTGGAGATGCTGATCAATGGTGTTTATTGATTCAAAACATGAAAGAAGATGATGAAGTATCAAATATAGAATGGAGGGAGTTTAATGATATTTTTATAGAAGAATACTTTCCTCATGACCATCGAGCGGATATGGAAAGACAGTTTCTGAGTCTGAGGAAAAAGGAGGACGAGAATGTTGCAAAGTATGAGTCTAAATTTACAAGCTTAGCAAGGCATGTTTTAGATTATATACGTAACCCAAGAAGTATTATTGATCATTTCTTTGATGGGTTAAACCATTTCTCCATCGAGCATTAGTCTCACAATCCTTCTCATTGTACGATGATTTTGTCTCATGTGCTATCAAGATAGAAAATGAATTCTCTGAGTCTTACTACTTTAATGAAAAGCAAGAGAAGAAGTGATCTACTCATCAGTTTGGAAATAAAAATAAGGGGAAGAAGGGATAATTTTAATATCTATCCTTTAGTAAATGTAGGAATAAACACCCTGGTACTTTCTTGAAGGGAATGAGAGTCTGTTACAAGTGTGGTGAAAAAGGCCACCATGCTCGTGATTGAAAGGGGACGAAAGAACCTATTGTTGTTCAATGCTACAATTTCAAGGAGATGATACATTATGCAAATAAATGTCCTAAGCATCAGAAAAACATAACTCAGAAACGGCCAAGGGATCAAGGACAAGCTTATACTATCACTACTGCTGAGGTAGAAGCTCTGAAAGACGTGGTGGCATGTAATTTAATGGTTTCCTCATGTTTAGCCAATGATTTATTTTATTCTGGATCATCACATTGTTTCATTTCTTCCTAGTTTGATACGAAAATTAGATATTTCCAATCTGATTTAATAAGGGAGTTGTCAGTTAAAAATATTATTGGAAGTATCATCACTAAAAAGTTCTGTAAATAACTTCCCATTAGAGCATATAAATGTTCTTTATCTGCCGATCTCATCGTCATACCTATGATTGAGTTTGATATAATCCTCGGTATGGATTGTCTTAAAGACTATGATGTGAAGATTTATTGTAAGAAGAAGGTGGTTTCGATTTTTTATGATGATGATAAGGAACACATTATCTTTATAGTAGAATATTCACCACCTAATTCTTATCTAGATCCACCCCCTATAGCTCAACTAAATTGAATTATTGGGGAGGAAGAGAATTATATAACTGTGGGTGAGGAAAGGAATGTTAAAATAGAGGATATATCTTTTGTGAAAGAATATGTTGATGTTTTTCTAGAGGACATACCTGGAAATCCTCCAGAATGAGAAATTTTGTTTTCCATTGATTTAATTCCTGGATCAAGGACCATATCGAAGACCACTTATAGAATGGCCACTGTGAAATTAGTGGAACTAAAGAAAAAACTAGAGGAATTGAGTAATAAGGGATTTATTCATCCCAGTGTTTCTCCATGGGGATCCCCTGTCCTTTTTGTTAAGAAGAAAGACAGATTTATGAGGTTGTGCATTAACTACTGGGAGATCTATGTTATAACAATAAAGAACAAGTATCCCGTACCTCGCATTGATGATTTATTTGAACAACTACATCAAGCTCTATATTTTTCAAAGATTTACCTTAGATCTGGTTACCATCAGTTGTTTGTGAAGAAGGAAGACATTCTAAAGACATCATTTCAAACCAGGTACAGACATTACGAGTTTATAATAATTTCTTCTGGATTGACTAATGCACCCTATGTTTTCATGGATCTAATGAATAGAGTTTTCAAAGAATATCTTGATGAATTTGTAGGGGTATTTATTGATGATATCTTTGGTATACTCCAAAATCTATGAAGATCATGAAAATCACTTTCAAATTATATTGAAGACTATGAGAAGATATGAATTATATGAGAAGTTTAGAAAGTGTGAATTTGGCTTCCAAATATTTATTTTCTTTTCCATATTGTCTTCAAGGATGGAATCTTTGTTGAACCTTCTAAGACCAAGGCAATCCATGAACGGACAGCACTGACGAGTATAACTGAGGTACATAGTTTTTTTTAGTTTATCAGGTTATTATCGATGTTTCATCTAGAATTTTTCTAGATTGGTTAACCCATTAACAAAGCTCACACGAAATGGGGTTAAATTTGTTTGGAAAAATGATTTTGAATAATGTTTCGAATAAATTAAGAGAATATTATTCAATGTTCTTATATTGACTCTACCATCAGGGAATGATGGGTTCGTTATTTATATTGATGCATCGAAGAAAGGACTTGGTTGTGTCCTTATGCATAATGATAGGGTATTGCCTCTGTATCCCAACAGCTAAAAATTCATGAGCAAAACTATTCTACTCAGGATATTGAGTTAGTTTCTGTAATAATTTCTTTGAAGATATAGAGACATTATCTCTATGGTAAAAAATGTGATATATATTCCGATCACACAAGTTTGAAATATATTTTCTCACAAAAAGAACTCAACATGAGGAAAAAATGATGGCATGAACTACTCAAGAATTATGATTTAACTATACACTACCACCCGGGGAAGGAAAATAAGGTGGTTGTTGCTTTGAGTAGAAAGGATCATAGTGTTTTGAAAAAATTATAGTTGAAAGAGATCCAATTTTCATGTATCTAGTACTATTGGATATGGGAATATCAATGGAAGGTGAAAATCGATAATTTTTCAAATGGTTTCCAAACCATCTTTACAAGAGGGGATAAAGTGTTCTCAGACCGATGATGAATAGTTTAAAAAGAATATTAAAGTGGTGAATGATGGAAGATTGAGTGACTTTGTGTATGAAGATGGAATTTTAAAATTTGGGAAGAGACTTTGTGTTCACGATATACCTGATCTAAATAGGGAATTGTTGGACGATGCTCATAGTTCCAATTTCTCTATACACCCTAGGAGCACCAAAATGTATAGAGATTTGAAGGAACATTTTTGGTGGGACAATATGAAGAGGGATATTGATGATTTTGTGTCAAGATGTATGGTTTTTCAACAAGTGAAAGCTAGAAGGCAACATCCGGGAGGAGTCATGCAACCTTTTCCCATACCTAAGTGGAAATGGGATAATATCACGATGGAATTTTTCAGGGGACTACAAAAGACTCCTAGAAGGAACGATTCAATATGGGACATTGTTGATCGTCTTACAAAGGCAACACATTTTATTGCTATAAGGGAAGATTTACCACTTGAACGTCTATAAAGACTATATATTAATGAACTTGTGAGGCTTCATGGATTACCCCTATTGATTGTTTCTTATCGTGATCCCCATTTTACTTCAAGATTCGGGAATAGTCTACAGAAGGCCTTGGATACTGAACTTCATTTGAGCACTGCCTACCACCCTCAAACAGATGGACAATCAGAACAGACTATTCAAACATTAGAAGACATGATGAGATCTTGCTCATTGACTTTCAGGGTATGTGGGATCAATATTTTCCTCTGGTAGCATTTTCCTATAACAATAGCTTTCATTCAAGTATTTAGATGGCACCATATGAAGCGTTATATGAAATGATATGTAACACACCAACCGGTTGGGGTGATTTCGGTGAAAGAATACTCGTAGGCCCAGAACTAGTGGGGGAAACGATGGAAAAGGTGAAGGTAATCTAAAACCACATCAAAGCAGCTCAAAGTAGGTAGAAGAGCAATGTAGATAACCAAATGAAGGATTTAGAATTTCAGGAAGGAGATCATGTTTTATTGAATTTATCTCCATAGAAGGGAGTTATATGTTTCGGTGAGAAAGGTAAATTGAGTCCCAGGTACATCGGACCTTTCAAAATTCTAGAACGAATTGGGGTTGTAGATTATCATTTGGCAATGATGACAATTCTCTCCAAAGTTATTGATGTGTTCCACGTATCACTGTTGAGAAAATATATGCCTGACCCAACACATGTACTAACCTATGATGAATTAGAACTGGAACTCAATCTGTCTTATTGTGATGATCCTTTCAAGATCTTGATACAAGATAACAAGTGCTGAGAAACCGGATGACTCGTCTGGTAAATGTTTTATGGAGAAACCATAAGATGAAAGAGGCCACATGGGAACTCGAGGAACATATGATGAAGAACCCCTTGAGTATTTTTTTGTATTAATATTCTAAAAATTTTGATGATGAAATTATTTCAATGAGGGGAAAATGTAACACCCCAAGCTTCCACGATACGTTTCCCTTTGAATAATTTAATATCTTTCATTGTACGCATCTTCGAGATTCTGACACACTACGACCAATCAAAGTAGCCATTATGAATTACAATACCCAACTTTTAAAATTTTATTAATGTTATCTTTCAAAATGGACTTCATTTTTGGATTCGATGTATCAAAATTATCATAGGGTGAATTTTATGTATTTTTTTTGAGAACTTCCATTTTATTAAGAATAGTGAAAAATACTAGACTTTAATAAAAAAAATTTTAATAAAAAAAATTTATAGTGATAAATTATACTATTCAGTGGGTTTAAAGAATAATTAGATTATATTTTTACCATTTAATCCAATTTTGTTCATTGGACGCGATTTCACATTTAAACTGGATATAAACAAGTGTCCATATTGTGAATGTTTTTATTTCTTAAAAACAGGCTTTTTTTAACAATGGGAATTAATTTTAAATTAATTTCATCAACTTATGTGTTTTTGAATTTATAAAAATGGATTTAATATTTAGAATCTATAGGTAAAAATTGTGTAAATAGGTAACTTTTATTTTTATTCAATTTGAATAATTACTTCAGAAAATATTTTATTTACCATGGTTAATTGGTAAATCCGGTAACTAAGGGTAAAAAATAATATTATAATAATATTAAATTTCCCTAACACATTCCCTAAACCTATTTTATGATGCATGGCCGACCATGGGCATCCTTGGGTCGATTTTGGGACCCCATGGAGCCACTTGTATGGGATAATGACACTTTATATTTATTAAGTTAAAATAAATACAAAAAAGACATAAGCATATATCTTTTAGTAAAAGAATTTTTACATAGGTTTATATATGTTATCTTTTAGACTATAAATATTCAATAAAAATATAAAAACATTTCCTACAAAAAAAAATTATATATAATTTTTAGACATTGAATAATTAAATTTATTTATAATATAATGATGATGCAATATTTTCTTTATTAATGAATGAATCAAATAAGTGGTATTATAAATGTTAAAATAAATATAATTTGAAAGTTTTGATGACATCCACTAATTTTATTGGTTAATATGACAATATATGATTAATTATATGAATTTAGGTCGAATTAATAAATTTGTTTGGACTTTAACAAAAATCAATTATTAAATAGTGTAAAAATTGACACAAAGGAGTATTTAAAACAAATATTATATTATTAATTGATATTATATTTGTAAAAAACTAATGTTTTGAGAAATAACATAGATAAGGTTATATATATTAATAATTAACCACTTGGGGTTATCTTGGCTTGTTATAGTATGTTTATTAACAATATAATATAAAAATACAAAGAGACATGGTAAATGTCAATCTATTTAACTAAGCGTTAAATATAAATGATAAGGTTAATATAGTTACCCAAACCTATCTAAAATCTATTGGATGAAAGGCTTTAGACCCATCACCACCTTACCCTCTGAATAAGTCACTTTTAATCCATTATAAACCGAATATGAATTTATTATAAAAAAATATTTTATGCTTTTTCTAAGGTTCCCCTCACCCCTCTTATAAAAGGGAACTCCCCATTCTCTCAAATTAATTCCATCAAAGCCTTTTGGTTCGGCCAAAACCTACCCACATATCCTATAAACATCCCTCAATTATTTCAAGATGCCTTACTATAGTCAGAATGATATCTTAATGAGCCGTTTTGATCAAATCAAAAGGAAGAACCCAATGAAGAGGTAAAAATCTCACAACCACTTTCAAGTTCCTTTCTTCTTCCACATACTTTTTCCTTGTAGTTTAAATTCTAAAATAATAACTCTAGAATATTAAATATACAGTGATGTTATTATAAATATGGTACAACAAAATTCATTATTCTATCCATCCCTTGAATGACATGTCACCATACGTGCGTACGTACGTCATACTGTCTCCACGTCATGGGGTAATTGTTATTCAATACATTATTATTTTGATGAGTATAATAATGATGTGTAATTCATGTAAATAATAAATATAACATGATAATGATTCTGTATATATGATACACCATTCAATTATATATTATTTTAATATAAAAAGAAGGATATTGTCGCTCGTGTGTACTTACGGACTACCATCTCCACGAACGCGATAAGATTCATCCCCATTGAACCCATTAAAGAAAAATTTTCATTTGATGATTAAAAATAATTTTTGACTAATTTATATCGTTATGGATATGAATAATATACAACCTATGGTTAAAAACATGGTATATGTAACAAAACATATAAAATAAAACGAGTAAGTGGACACCCTAAACGACGATAATACTAAAATATTATTAACAAAGCAATATTAAAAGATCATACATGATATCATATTTATGTATATGATTCTTGTATAATTTAAAAACAATTATATAACTACTATACAGGGTTTTAACCTACCCTTGACCAAGGAAAAGTATAAGGTAAGGGTTAATTTCACAATCTCTTCATTATCTGAGGTTGTTTATATGTAATTATTTACTAGGACCTTTTTATCATCCACATCCATGTTTCCTAAAAATGTATTTCCAAAAATTCTTAATATTTTATAGACTATGGTTTAAAGTAATTTATACCCTTTTTTTACTTTTTATAATATTTTTATAAAGTAATCTTTTTGTCATTTTCCAAACAAGGTCCTTTTTATCCTTTTTGACAAAATTAAGGTAAGAATGTCTTTTTTAACTTATACGGCTGGTGCGACTATTTTCCTCCGTTATAAAGTCAACGAAGCTTACCTTACAATATTATAATAATATTTTAAATGTAAATTTTTTCTTTTATAAATATGTTACATTTAAATGATTTAAAAAAAATAGATATTTCACTCAAATAGTTTTTATTTCATCTATGTCAACATCCTTTGATGGATTATAAGCTTATTTGAAGTTGATTTATTATGATACAAAACATCCATATTGTATTGAAGGTTTTTTGATATTTTTGATAGTGAATGTGTTATTTTCATTCCATTCATGGTTTATGTATAAAGTATTGACATTTCCTATGCTAGTTTTAATAAAAATGTTTATGTTGGGTTTAAACAAGTTCATATTAGGAATGCATTGGACTTAGTAAGTGACGGGTGGAGCCCGTTATAGCTCCTCGATTCATCGGTAGGATTAATGAGACAAACTAGTGTCTTGGCACAAGGCCATGAGAAAATATTATTTTTAGTCTTGGGACAAGGCCTTGACTATGTTGTTATGATAGTCTGGCATTATGCATCCCATCATTATGAAAGTGGTTACTGATATTGCATGTGATTATTCTACTAGTGGAATAACTATGTGAATAAGTAAATGAAATTACTACATTTTTTTCCATGTTATTATGAATTTTAAGTTTAAAAGGATTTTTTTAGTTATACATTGCCCTAAATTTTTATGGTTCTTTATGAATGTTTTCGCTATATTTTTATCCTTACTGAGAATCTGAGCTCACCCCTTTCAATGTTTTATTTATTCCCAGGATGTGAAGAAGTATTTTATGATTGAACTGCATGGAATGTATGAGGGGATCTGAGTGTGGACTATGGAGATTATGTTTTTGTAGTTTTCCATTGTATCATGTAATGTAAGACTTATGAATGTATCTACTGTTCCAAGGATACTAAACTAATCGGGCTTTCGAGACATGATCTTTTGTGATCATGCCAATGTTACGTAATAATGCACCGACTCTGGGTAATTGGGGTCGGGGAGTTACACATTGTAAACATTATGGGGAATAAGATATCCCTTTATCATTTTTCTTCAATGGTTATTATTCCTTATCATAAATATTATGCATTACATTGTGTCATTGATTCTTATAATCGCCAAGCACCTTACACTTGAAACCGTGGAGTGTGGGTGTTTTATTGTATTTTAATCTCTCTGTCCATCAAATAATTTAATTGAAACCCCTTTTTAAATACTTTGACATTTTTCTGATAAATTCCCAAGCATCCCACACATTAAAAACCATCATGTTCTTTTCAAAATCTCACCTAAGTTCACCATCCCATAGTTTTTGAATGTAGGAGTTTGAATTTTTTATTCCCTCCATGTGACATATCATTCCAATTATAATGAAACCCTATCTTTATATTCTTATTACAAGAACCAAGAGGGGTTTTAGCTTATACATATACTTTTATTTCACATCAAACACTTTCATTTTATAAAATAATTTCCCTTGCATCTAACAACCTTCATAGATTTGTATAAGACACTAATGTATCATTTAACCTTACTTTTCAGATAAATGATAATATGTAAAGAGTACCTCTCCAGTTGAGTATATGTTTATTCATATACATCATCGGAATCATAATACATCTACTTAATCTTGAGTAAATCCTTCTCCATTTTTTTATAGATAAAATAAGGAATGTAATTATTGAAAAATACTGTTTTGAAACTCATCGTACTCAATGATGTCAATTTACTAACATTTCATTATATTCGTAGAAGGATTACACCATTGATATACCACACATTCCAAATGGTATCTACTCTAAAAAAAATATAATAATAAATATATTTTCATTTGTACTAATCTATTTATCAACATCATTAATATAATAGGAACCACGGAAAAAGGTGGGTGTTTTCTTATGAAGTACTCAAGAGAACATTGTTCCCTCTATTGATCATTAGGATGTTCAACAATAGTCATGGATTAAGATAGTTGTGTCATATTTAAAATTCAGTTTTCATTTCATATCCTATAACATTTTTTTATTAAGAGGAGAATAATTACATTATATATTTCATTTAGATTTATCATGGGCCCTTCGTGTTTCAACCATTAAATAAAAAATATAATAGTATAACAAATAATATCCACAATGTTCAACTACATAATCATGATAAATCGCCTATTTATTTTATAAATCCAGACACCATATTTCAAATATTTAAAACCATAGGATTATGCTTGGCCAATCATATTCATAATCTATTTAAATCCATCCCGATTTTTTATAATGTGTGTTTGAAATTCAGAATCATATACATAAAGGGGTTTCAAACCAGCTATGAAACAGGTCTAGTTGTTATGCACTATGTGATGATCCAGTCTAGCTCAATGATCCCTTTTCAGATTTATTACCCCATGGTACCTCTATACCCCGGCCAAAACCTCTTCTAGTATCAATACTGGTATGTAATTATTTGGGAACAAATCTCTCAATTGTAGTTAGGGTTTTTCTTAGTTGTAAGCACCCTGTAATACTACATGAAAAATGGGGGTTCAAAACACATGGGGTGCAGGGACTGTAGCAATACTATAGTGGTACAGTTGTAGTGGTGGTACTGTTGATCGGCGAGTACTATAGTGGTGGCAGGATACTGTAGTGGCGGTAGGGAACTGTAGCAGTGGCGGGTAGTGTAGCTGCTGGGTTACTATTCAAAAAATGGGCCTTTGGACAAAATTTTTGGCCTACGGTATATGTTATGGGATACATGCCCACTAGTACTTGGGGCTATGTAATGGGTCTCCCTCTACCTAGTTAAAAGGGGTCTTTGCTTTGCCTTAATAATAAAATGAGGCTTCAGCCCCAACATATAAAAAAACCAATCTCTCAATCCTTCACCAAAATATTTTTACACGTTCTTAAAATTTGACTAATTCATAGGTTTGTCCTTAGACATACCCATGCCCATATCATTAGAAGTATCCCTTGTGAGAGTACGTATATTTTCTCATCCATGTATCTTATGGTTAACTAAATATTTCCACTGATACCAAATTTTCAGATTGAAGATTCTCATACAAAGATATTATAAAGTTTTAAATGAATATTCAATACAATACACATTCATGTGATATGAACACTAATATTTTACTGAATTTTGAGACCATGTATATAATATTTTATTTTGGAGAAAGATATTTGATGTCCCAAAAAACCATCCCCTTTAAATTACTTCAAATTGAAAACCTTCTTAATTTGTTTACTCATAACAAGAGTTGTGTAAAAAAGAGATAGTTTGATCTCATATGACAAGTAAGTGTGAACATGGGATATATCCATGTGTCATGATATTATGGGTATGGGAACATGCGTTTTTCATTTGAAAACCATACCCTTCATATCATAGTTCATAAACATTATTCATGGTATAAATCCTTTGAATTTCATTAGACATGAATAATAAATCATTTGATTCATTCTTATCTAAAATAATGAAATTTCATAATATTAATGATTTCTAGTAGATTGAATATATAATATGTACATTTAATTATTATAATTCACCAAAGTGGGTTTTAAAATTTATAAAGGTCAAACATGTTTTTTTGTATGAGAATATTATTTTTCAAAAAATCATTTCCTTAATTTTAAAATAGTTTTTATTTTAATTTATATTTATTTGGTCAAAAAATAATCAATTATATATACATGGGAAAATAATATATTTTCACAATTTAGTAAATCATATTCATATACCATTCCCATGTCTATGGGATAAGTATCCTTTTAAATAATAATATTTTAATTAGTATGTCACATTTAATATATACATATAATTTCCCGTAACATAATATAATCACATTTTCCATGAAAATAGATAAACATGATATTTTCTATAATAAAACTTTGTTAAATGATGATTTTTAAACATGTATTTCACAAAATATTGTGGTGGTTCCATAATGGTTATAAAGAGTTCACTGAGGGGTTAACTGAATTCATTTGTTTTTATAATATATCAAAATAGTTGATTAAACATAAATACTTGATTATGATTCGACTGTAAACTTCATATCATCAATTTTTTCCCATTGGAAGCTATATTCCTACAAAAGTGACTATAATATTTTAATATCAATGGTAAATATAATATTTCCTAAAACATTTCTTTAAATAGGGAAACAACTCTTCTCACCTCCCCACACCACTTGATCCCTTGAGGATGAAAATGATCTTACCAAAAACCACTACAAACTATTCCATTTTATACGACCTGAATGATTTCGAGGAAGACCATTTAATGAAACATTATTATTTCTTTCAAAGGAGGGAACCCGAAGAAGAGGTATATGTTCTTATAAAACTCATTCAGGTCTCGTTACTATAAAATCCCATAAAATTATTCATCATACATGATAGAATTTTGAAATTGGTATATATAATATATTTAAAAAATTAGGTTGATCTTATAAAAATATTTCCATATAATTTACATTTAATGAAAAATGAGAATATTTCTCATGCATAAATAAAGCCTAACCTCTCCATAGAACTAAGTATTTTATTTTTGAACCATATATCTCTTGTGTGGTAATATAAATGAATATAAAGTATATATATATTATTTTAATAACAAAATTTTGATTTTGGAAAATAATATTGTTTCTAACACCTTACCGATATGTGCTATGGAAAATGATAACGACACTCATGCATATGTGTGGACCACCACATGAATGATAAAATAAGATTCATTCTTAATTTCATCATTACATGGACAACCACAATGATATATAATGAATATATATGATATTTATTATATAATAAGGTTAAAAATATGGTGATTTGTTTTTTAATATAACTTCACCCCATAAATCAAAGAGTGAAAACTTCACTCCTCTATAAGTGTAGACTGCAATTTTTATGAAGTGATATAATTAATTTTTCTACACTGCCATGTATGCCTTATTATAATAGATTATATAATTAGTTGATATTATATTTTATAAATTATTGATATTTATTACATGAATAAACCATGAAAATTGTGAAATAACAAGAATCCTCAAACCAAATCATCCATGGAAAATGTAAGATTTTTAACCTGAATAATGTTATTAATGAATAATTATTAATATATAATAGATTAACAGCTAGTATATAATCATTAATATTCAGTAATATAATAAAATTAATATTTAAGATTTTTATAATGAGTCTATAATTTTAATTCAAGAGGGATGAATGAATATGAAGAAATATGGGACATGATATAAGGGTTCACATCATAATTTTATAACTTTTGGGAATAATGATGTTATATATTAATTGTGGGAAATTTTATTACCATTATATTATGAAGACTATCTATACAAACTTACTTATGTTATTTCTATTTTTTCCATTTAGTTTACACTATTCCCCTCTTTAAGACTTAAATTGGATGAGAAAATAATTTTATGACGTGAATAAATTATTTTTTGTGGCTTGGAAACCTTTTCATTCATTATAATCTTCCTCAATATGAATTAATAAAACTTTTATATACAAAAATATTGTTTTGAAAAGTTATTTTTACCATTATTTTACTTCATTACTTATGATTATAACACGTATTTTAAATGGTTTTTCATTAGATTCATTTTTTACTTCTTAGAATGTGAGAAAGGAATATTCTCTTTTAATATATAAGGTATGAACATATTTTCCCACTGTTAAGTCATTTATTATTTATGAGTGAAAATTTATAAGTATCAATGGTTTTTGGTTGTGCGTATTTGTAAATAACCTAGATTTACATAAAAAGACAATACGAAACTCTTGCATAATCTTGAATACATTACAAAAAAATTACCAAATACCATATTAGTTTAGTGTCAATGGAAACACGGAACACGAACTTATAATTTGGTTAATGATCTTCAACATATCCCATAAAGATATTCTTCTTTAGTTTTACAACCTTAAACCATTACTTATATCCTGGGGGAAATAAAACCTATAAAAATTGTTACCTCATATACTAAGTAAGGGTAAAAAAGAAAAACTTCATACATAATATAAAAACATTAACATGAATTTTAAAAAATAAGACCATAAAAGACATATATAAAAATCCAAAGTCATAAAATAAATATTGGTAGCTCAAAAGGAATAAATCCTAAAGAAAATAAGCCATGATAAAATAAAATTTGTATAAAACTTATAATTTTTTAAAATAGACAATCATAGATAATAATTTCAATATTATCTAAGGATCATTTCAAGGACCATCATAGTGGAAAACTTCCATTACATATGTAGTTCACTCCATGATCCATCCTTGTATTACTGAACTAAATTTACATTTTGTCCCAACCCTGAATTACTGAACAAGATTTTTTTTAATTCAAGCCCTTTTCTATCTCATGAGATATAAAACATTACCCAATTTATTTTAGTGAGATGTTTGTACCACCCATATAATAATGAAATAATTTTTACTTGTTTCATAAAAACATAAATCTCTCATCATAGCATAACCCAACGAACAATTGGGATTTTTAGACTTCATTCCATCATAACATAATCCAAAAAATAAATTTCCTAAATATAATAAACATAATAAAACCATTAGAATAATACATATATTATAATTGAAACAAATATTTATTAAATTATGTCATCTTATATGGAAAATAATTTTGATAAAACAATTGACAATAATTCTTGAAGAAAATATTCTTTCTTCTTTAAAATGATTCATTTTATTAAAATGTTGTGACATTTTAAATAAAAAGTATTTCATTGAAACTAACCATGAAATTTTGTAAGTTAAGCTTCAGGGTAATAAGTTGTTATGAAAGCGAGAAATTATTTTCATTCTGTATAAATTAAAATAAAACATTCTTATCGTACTTTTGTGGGAGATCCAAAAAGTCCCTCATATCGAAAGAGACAAAAGATTCATTTTCATAATGTTTTATAAAAATTAACAGTTGGATAAATTTGACATTAATCAATAGAATAATAATATAAGGAAACTTTTATATTACATATGAATAGAACATTGAAATGGATGATAAATATTCCCCTATAAATACATACATATAAATAATCTCAGATAAAAATGTAATTGAAAAATTTTTCCCTACCAATTTATAATCAGTTAAATCTTATGACTCATAAAATTAAGTAAATTATATTCATATGTTAATATTATAAATATCATAATAATAATCATAAAAACATTCATGGGAAACATAAACACCACACAAAAGAAATTAGTGGTGTATAATTTATATCCCATTGCAATAAAAGTAAGATAAAATAATCCCTTAAATTGGGTCTGGGTTCCTTCATATATGTCTAAACCTAGTGTATATGGTTTTAAATAATTTTATTATATTTTTTCAGAATCTTATTAATTTTTATAATATCATATTTCATCATATTATTACAATTTTTTAATAACATTATTACTCATCCTTCGGGTATTTAACTATATTATTTTCTTATGCATGTATTTTCTGATAAGTTTTTATGCCTATTCATAGGATATTAGTATATCAGTTAAATAATGATAATAATATTATGTACGTAATATTTATTAATTCTTAAAATTTATATAATCATGATAAAATTAAGATCTTGTAGAATGAATCACATCACATCGTGGAGATGATAGGTCCTACGTACGAATGAGCGACAATATCATTCCTATAAATGTGGAATGGTATTGAAGTGGATGGTTTATAAAATATTTTAGAAACACAATCATGATATTATAATAATATATAGTTATTATTTCCATCCTTACTCCCATCTAAGTAAGGTCGTGGTGAAAAAAAATTTACACCATAGCATGGGGGATGTAAGTCGTATGTACACATACCTGGTGATTTTGTTTTTGTAGGATGGATAGAAGGTAAAAAACAGTTATTACCCAACTATAATAACAACTCAGTATATAAGTTATAATTTATTTATTACTTTCAAATGAAACAACTCATGATGAAAAATTAAAATAATAATGATATTTGAAAGGATCGGTAGAGGAGATTACCTCTTCTTCAACAAGATCCCTCTAGATCTCCACTTAAAGGCTCTATAGTTGGTCTTTTTAAATGACAGAAACTATTAGAATGTGATTATGGTATTTAATAAGAAAAATTGGGCGGTTTATCTAGTCATTAAGGCTCAATATGAAGTTATTTTTTTGAGGGAGGACTTTCCCTTTTATAATTGAGGTGAGAATTACATTCGGAATATCCAAATATATTAATTTATAATAAAATCAAAAAACAAAAAAAACTTAAAAATTATATATTTTTGAACATTAGATGATATAAACATGTCATATCATAAAAAAATATATTTTAGACATGTTTTTATATTAATTCAAAGCTTATCATCTTTATTATCCCTTAGTTATTCTATATTAATTTTAAATAAGGTAACAAATGTTTCGATTTTAAAATAGTATAGTTTTTACTTATTTTATGTTAATTAGACAATAAATAGACAATATAGAACACATTAGACTATATAAAATTAATTTTATATTTTTTAAAAATTATTTTTTTTAAGGAATTTAATAAAAAATTATTCAGATAAAATATCAATAGTGTCAATATTGACATGATTCATTTAATAAATTTTTAAAATATATAAAGATATGATTTTATCCTCAAAGAAAATATTTTATTATATCCCTATACAGTTAATGTCGTCTTTAAAATTTTTTTATATATTAATTATCCAATATTATATTTATTTTATTAATTTTAATAATATTAATTTTATATCTCCATTAATAAAATAATCACTACATCACAAGTGTGAAGTTATTTAATATACATAATTTAGGATAAAATTTAAAAATAAAATTCAATGATGTAGATAAATATTCTATATTTCATAGGAATACTTATAGTAAAATATATCATATGTAGAATCCTACATTAAAAATGATATATTTACTAATAATGAACATGACAACTATAACATCACCATAAATACAATACTATAAGGGTCATAATCATTTATATATGGATCAAAATTGTCAATAAATAGACCATTGGATTATTATAGTCGAGATATACTTGAACAATAAGAACTGGTTTAGTTTTTTGGTCCTCTAATTGTTTGAATCATTTTAATAAAAATAAATTAATTTATTTTTAACCAATTAAATAATTTCCTCACAACTAATTTATAAGGCATTAAGGTAATTGTTTCCTACCAAAAAACTAAAAATAAATTAACAAATTACAGAAAAAATTTATATTTAAAATTTGATTTCATAGTATAATTTATTTTATGAATAACCATTTTAATAAATATGATAAATTTCAGAAAATTTGACTAAGTCCTATTTAAATTTTCATTAAATAATATATATTAATTTTCATAATCTCATCAATGAAATTTATAAAGGGTATAAATTAGTAACAGTGATGTATTATGTCAAAATTAACTCATCCAATCATATTCGAATATGTGTTAAAGTTATTTTTTAACATTATATTTACCCATAATTACCCGATTTCTGTTTTTATCGTATTAATTAAAATTACGGATGTTACTATTCATAATGCCAAAAAATATAAGAAATGTATTAACATAATTAATCCCTACTAATTAAAAATATGGAATCCAATTTTAAAAATTCTATTCACAGAATTTTTAGTAATTAATTTGTAATTACTCCCATTACTGGAATAAAATACATGTTTTTACATGTAAAAAGATTGCAAATGATTGAAATGTGATTACATCAAAATTATTGTTAAAATTAATAAAAATGACCAAAACTATATTAAATAATAAAAATATATTCTATTTTTACTTTAAAACCATTCGATAATATAATTAATCTATATAAATTATTTCGATGAAACATGTTTTTTTCAATTAAAATTTAGTATATTTTCACTATTCATGAAAAATTAGATGTTATCATTAAAATATTAAAAACATATTGAAATTAAATTTTTAAATGATGATTTAAAAAAAAAATTATGTTGTGAAATAAAATCAATAAAAGTGTCAAAAGAATTAAATTTAAAGTGTGTGCACCATCAAATGATGGATAAACCTCGTTTTTTTTTTGAAAAATGCTACTTTTATAAAAAAATGAATTTGTTCTTATATCATGTCCCTAAAAATTATAAGATGAATATTGAACATTATATTGAACACATAATAAATAAAAATATATATATATATATATATAATAAAATCCATTAATAGTTATTTTATTATTTTATAAACTCACTTATTAGCATTTAAATAGTATTTGAAAAGAAATTTAAAATTTTCCATACTGATTATTATAATGAATAGGATACAAAGTAACATAATAATATTTTGTTTTAAACCCAATCTTTTCCTTTCATGAAATCAATTACATCAACATAAATTTAAATTCTGTGTAATAGAAGTCGATTATAGTGTAACGTATACTGCATGTTAAGATAATGATGTATGTAGTGTAATTTTATCTTGGTGTAGCATACAACATAATACATCCATGAAATTAAAAAAATATCCCATAAAAATATCTGGTTGTAACATTCTACCACCATAAAATTAATTCCCCCCTCGAAATTCTTTTGGGTAGTTAGAGGATTAATATGATAATGATAATTTCATAGAAACCCTCATCAGAAAAACAAGGTCTAAAACATCCCCTAAAATGGATTGTTAGAAACATAACGGTTACCTAATGTCAATCATATCTTGTCTTCCACCTAGGGCAACAATGTTGGAAATTGAAAACATGGATATGGAAGAAAAAAATAACTATCAACTACTAATATAGTGTGATAAAGAACATTGTTAGGAGAATGTTAACAATCACAATCCATACATATGTGATGATCTGAGGGACCATATAATTTATCAGTAATGAAGGTATTAGGATAATTTTTTTTGATCCCTTAAATATAGTTGAATAATTAGAATATATAATTAAATGATTAAGTATAGTTTCATCCCTTCATTTTTCCTCGATAATTTCAAATTCATCACTTACTCCAATAAAAGAATGTTAAATTATCTTTCCTTAAGCATTAGAAGATCATGATATCCAAAAATAGAATGGAAGGTCATCTATATTTCTTTATCACAAAAATGGTTAGAAAAAGTTATTCATATGTCCACATATGGTGAAGTAATACTAAATATTCATCCGATTTTTAACATAAATATTACATAAATTTATAACCTTACATTCCATCTAAATTCTGAAAATACAAAACATTATAGAGAGGCTTACTAATATTGATTAACATTTATCCCCCAAATATATTAATTTATCTTTTTATGGTTACATACCAAACATATGATCACCTTAACCATGTATTATCTTGAGTGAGGTTTATAACATGTGTTACCATATATACATTTTTAAAACCTGAATTTTTCTGTTTTCAAAAACATATTTGATATATTCCTTAAGTCATAAAAAGTTTTATAATTCATTTTTTATAGTATAACTTTCCTAATAATAAATCCATAATTATTTCACAAGAAACTAGTATCACCTAATTTACTTATTCTTGTCCAACTTCTCTTTATCCAATAATCATTATCTTAACCTAAGGGAAATATTAAGGGTTATATTTCCTATAATCATATCTTTTAAAAGTATATCACCTTCTCCACAAATCACTTTTCTAGGACCTTATAACTATACAATATAACCCTTCCAACCATTAATGATGAAATTATAATGAAATCACATATATATTTCATAATTCATATTACATAATATTTAAATACTGAAACATATACCACCCAATCATCAAACATTATTCTTAAACCCTAACTCATGATCAATCATCTTATTATATATTAAAATATGAATCATGTCTTAAGGTTGCTCAAAAATAATCAAACCAATATTCATAGGTTTAATATAAAAAATAATGCTAAAACATCACATACCTTTCACATATCGTTTACAATATCTTTATCCTCTAAAATATAATCAATAGATATACCAGATTTAGGATTCTATTAGTGATATTTACACTTAAGAAATCAGTTTTCATAATTCCCATAATATCCACATCTGAAACATTCTAGATTAAATATGTTTGATCTAGTATGGGAAATTTAATAAAAAAATAGAAGTGTGGGAAATATATATTGGATATTTAAAACACGTAAGTAAGGGAAATTACTTATAATAATTCAATCTTTGATATCATAGGTTTAATCCAATGTTATTCATTATTATCAAAAAATATATAGGATTATATCATATACATAGAAATATACCCATGACATCACTATAAATAACCGTCAAAAATATATATAGGGATATCACTACAGTTTTCAAATCCATGTTTCGAATGGTAGACAAAACCCTCAATCTAATAACAACTGTAAGTACCCTAGATTAATGTACGTGGACATTACAAATATTTTGTGGAAAACATAATACATTATACAAAAAAACTACTAATGGATGTATTAGGTTAGTGCCTTTGTAAACTTTCAACAATATCTTCTTATTTGTTGAATGATATTC
This sequence comes from Viscum album, assembly GCA_963277665.1. NCBI lineage: Eukaryota > Viridiplantae > Streptophyta > Magnoliopsida > Santalales > Viscaceae > Viscum > Viscum album. Next base: position 736,524,255 of record OY728155.1, read on the forward strand.
AATAAATCTCATAAAGATACTCCATTTAGTTTTCCTACATTAAACCATTATTTATATTATATAGAAAAGAAAACACATAGAAAGGGTCATCTTAGATTCTTATTAAGGGTAAAAAAGAGAAACATAAATCATAATCTTAAAACAATGACATTACTTTTAAAAAATTAAACCACATATGGCATATATAAAAATCATGAGTCATGAAATAACTCTTTGTAGTTCATAAGGAATAAATCATAAAGGAATCTCATACATAAGAAAATACTTTTGAAAAAAATGGAATTGTGGAAAAACAAATAACTTTGAAAATCACTTCCTTGTTAGACAAGGCTCATTCACCAGACCATCATAACAGACAGTGTCCCTTATGAACTGATTTCACTCCTTATTCCATCCCTTTATTACTGAACCATATTTACTTGTCTTTCCAGCCCTATATTACTGAACCGAATTTACATTCAATTCTAGTCCTCTCTATCTTATGAGACATATCTCTTTACCCAATTCATTTGATGGAGATATAGGTCCCACACCTCTCATAATTGAATCATTATTACATGATCAACAAAAACATAAAGCTTTCATCATATCATAACCCAAGGAATAAAATTTGATTCTAAAAATTCTTTTCATCTTAACATATTCCCAAAAAAATGGATTTCATAAAAATCCTAAAAACAATCAAAAAATATTAATAATAGGGATATTATTTTTGATACATAACATTATAAAATATAATCATCTTATAATGAAAATAGTTTTGATAAAACACATTTAATTATTTATTGAAGAAAATAAGTTTTCTTCTTCGAAAACACTTCATTTTTTTAAAGCACCATTAAAATTTAAATGAAAATAATTTATTTGAAAATAACATTGAATAGTTTTAAGGGAATATTTTAGTAAATAATTTGTTATGAATGCATAAAAATATGATCATTCTGTATAAGATAAAATAATACATTCTTCTCATAGTTTTTTCAAAATGTCATAAGTACATCCTATTGAAAGCGAAAAAAGATTCATTTTCCAACCATTTTGTAAATCTTAAAATTTGGATAAAATTAAAATTAAAAAATATTATAAGAATATAGAGAGTATTTTATAAGAAATATTTATAATACAAGGACATAGATGATAAATATACCCCAGTAAATACATATGTATAAACTATCATGTATAAAAATGAGATTGGAAAATTATCCCTTAACAATTTTTAATCAATTCAATAATTTGTGTAATAAAATAATGAAAATTCTATGAATATATAAATATCATAACCTTAATAATAATATTCATAAAAACATTCACGAGAAACATAAACCCCACTAAAAATAAATAAGTGGGTTTTAAGGAATATGTCACAGGAGAATAAAAGTTAGACAAAATAATCCCCTACCATAAGTCTATGTTTTTTCATTCGTGTCCTAAAATATTGTATAAGGGTTTGACTATATTAACTAAATTATTGTATAATCATAATCATTTTTAAAATATCATAAGTTATCATGTCATTACACATTTGTTAATGACATTTTTACTCATCCATTGGGTATTTAACTGCTTTATTTTCTTACATATGTTTTATTGAATATGTTCTTGTTCCTCTTATTAGGATTTTGTTATATCACCTTTATAATTATATTAGTACAATATAAATATTATTTATTCATTAAATTGTTTTATATAATCATGCTTTAGTGAATATCAAGTCGAATGAATCACACCACATTGTGAAGATGGTCAATTCCTACATATACATGAGAGACGATATCATTAACATAATTATGGAATGAAATTGAAGTGTATGGTTTATAGAATATTTTAAAATCATAATCATGTTATAATAATCATATATAGTTATTATTTCCATCAATACAGTCATACAAGTAAGGTACTGAAAAAAAAAACAGATTACTTAATAACCTGGAGATGGTAACCCGTACGTACGCAAGCATGGTGATATCGTTTTTCATAGGATATATAAGAGTTTGAATAATCTTATTCCATAATTATAATAACATATAAATAAATAGTTTATATTTAAATTATTACATTATTAAGGAAACAACTCATGAAAAGGAGGTACAATATGAAAAATGTTTTACAGGATGAGTAGAAGATATTACCTCTACATCAATGAGCTGCATATGGATCTCCTCTTAAAGGCACTACAGTTACTCTTTTGTGAGACCAAAACCTCTATAACGTGAATAAGGAATTTGTGTATTTAAATTTTTTGGTCAGAGTGGACACCAAGTGGGGGGTAAATAGAGTTCCAATTAAATTTTCTGTTAAACAATTTCACTTAAAATATCCCAATTTTATAACGAAGTTATAATATAGTGAATTTTTAAATCTGAAGGGTTCTATTAGGTTCTCAAAAGATTGATTGGGTCTCATTTAATTTAATTATAAGATTAAATTTTCTTTTGAAACTAACCTACTAATCTACAATAGTTAGAAACACATTATAGAATAACTATCAAAGTAACTTTAAAGAAAATTTTATATCAAAGTAATTAGAAGCGAAAAATAATGTATATAATATAAATTAAACATAATCTAAGAAGCACATAATATATAACCAAGAGGATCAGTCTCAAGCCAAGACTTAATCCTCTCAAAAAAATTAATATAAATTTGATCCACACCCTGGATCGGGGTAAACAATAGTACATAGACTGTCCAGGTACTAAGACCACTACCACAGTTCTTCATGGTAAAACAAAACAACAGAAAACAGGCTGTCCAGGCCTTACTTTACCTCTACCACTCTACACAGTAGTATACAAGAGAGTTATAGAATGTTTGTGTGAGGATTTAGAGATCCTCCAGTTTAGATCAGTAGACAGTGTCTGTATAAAATATATAGAGTATACACATTACTTGAAATTTAAATAAAAGAATCACTAAGAGAGTATATATGAGTTTATAATGATCTTGTGATTTGAAGTGCAGCTCTGGACTCTTTTGATTAATCAGGAATTCTTCTGAGTCCTTCTCTAGTTTTTGTCTAAAAAAGGGGATTGTTTTCTTCAAGTTCATTTTGTTCATCTTGAGTGCATGAAGAGCTCGTTGTAGTTCTTTACTCCTTGACTATAGTAAAACTTCTATTCTTCTCTAGAATGAATGGGTTCGTGTATGTCCAGTGTTCTTCCAATACGAATGTATCCTTTTTTTGTACGTTTATACTCGCTGTAGTTCTTCACTCAACTAAAGTGCAGCTTGTGTTCTCCTCCAGAATGAATGGATTCATGTATGTCCAGTGTTCTTCCAGTACAGATGTATCCTTTTTTTGGGTGTGTATGCTTGTTTCAGTTCTTCAATTTTTGACTAAGGTGCAACTTGTGTTCTCCTCTAGAATTAATGTCTTCATGTATGTCCAATTTTCTTCCAGTACAGATGTATCCATTATTTTGTGTGTGTATGCTCATTATAGTTCTTCACTCCTTGACTAAGGTACAACTTGTGTTATTCTCTAGAATGAATGGCTTCGTGTATGTCCAGTTTTATTCTAGTATGGATTTAGAATTTCTTTTGTGTTTTTATGCACAACTTTTCAACACTTTTTAGGCCTAGTTTTTCACACACTTCACGCACCTTCTTGTTACCTTCTGTCCGGTTGTTGTCCTTCATTTTATGGCTTTCAACACTGATAATGGTAATGATTTCCTTTTTATAGGTACGAGGTACGGTTCCCTGACATTCAAAAAACTATCATTAAATAACATTTATTGCATTAAAATCATAAATATGATCATTTCTTAATAAATAAATAATATTGAGAGTATATAGTTTAAGAAGCATGACTGGTCAGTCTTTCATCATTAGCCTTCTGTCGGTAGATATGTAATGGTGGAATTTGTATAGTAATAACCTCCCATTGGTTTCTATTTTTCCTTGTACTAGTAGCTCCTTGTGTCGGTAGTTGTTACTACGTGTATCAGTAGCTCAATGTCTGGTGACGCATTCTACTGGTAGCTTTGCTTCTATCGGTAGCTCGTTTTGTCCAGCAGAAACTCGCTTGTATCAGTAGCTTGGTGTATCAGTGAATATCTGTATCGGTAACTATACTTATCATTAGACTTTTTATCGGTAGATTGTACATACCTATATCTTTGTTCTGTACTAGTGATTAAGTGTATACCAGTAGACTTATGCATACTAGAAAACTTGTTCTATTGGTAGCTCAGCTTCTATCGGTAGCTGTTTGTATCATTGAACTTGATCTATCAGTGACATGTTCTTATCATTAGACTTACAGATACTGGTAGCTCTGCGTCTCAGTGACCTTTGATTATTGGTTACTAAGTCTATTGGTAGACTAAGTACCGGTAGATCTGTATCAGTGGCTATAAGCATACCAGTGACTAAACACTTATGTGCTTTATGAAAAACATATCTGATTTAGTTAGAATTATTTCAAAATTCATATAAACATAGATAAACATATATCAAATATTATTTTAATATTATTAACCACTTGATAATATAATTTCATAGTTTGAAGGAAGTAATATATAGATAAACATTATTTTGGATTATCAATATATGTGAAATCCTAATTGGGATTATCAAAACATATTAAATCCTGATTGGGATTAGTCGAGGTTAACAATCTCCCCCTTTTTGATAATCACAACTCATGGTATTATAAACCATCAAAACCAATAATGTATCAGAGGATATAGCATTAAAACCTAATTGTATTACAGATAATAATAAATGCAATAGTATCAAAGGTACATGTTTCCAAGCATAATAGCTCTCCCCTTTAGTTCTTTTAGCTCTCCCCTTTAGTTCTGTTAGCTCTCCCCCCTTGTGATTAGCGAAAAGTGGGAAACAACAGAGGTAGAAAGAAAAAAATTGAAATGAAAATAAATCCATTTGTATTTCATGTGGAAAAAAGTTACAGAGAAATATAACAAAATACAAGGGATTCCTATAAAATATCTTAGCCACCTATTCAATTCACGTCATCAATGTGATATTTTCCCTTAGGATCAGTAGAGTATTCAATATTTGTGGATGCAGGTGGAGGCTTAGGAAACACCAGAAATGATCACAGGAGGATGAGCTACTGAAACTTTTCCCGGTCTGTACTGTGTATCCCTTTGAGTGATCATAGGAGTAAGGCTACGAATGGCTTTGGATAGAGTCATCTGAACAGGAAAAGTAGTATAGATAGATTCTAGTAAACCTGGAGGTATAATAACTAGCCTACCATCGACAGGAAAGAAGGGTAACAGAAGATTTCTGAAATCCATAATGATTCCTCCTCCTCTTTCAATGGCAGAAATGAAATTATCCTTGTTTTCCATGAATTTATCCAGTGTAGGGGTCAACTCTCTGAGCTTGCTGACTTGCTCCCTGAATGCCTGATTGACTCATGGCAGCTTCATGATTTCTAACATAACCATAAAATGATTGTTGAGTTGATACTTGGTGTAAACCCTTTGGAAATAATAATCAACCTTGTCTTTCACTTCTTTCTGGGAGGAAGAAGCTTCTCTCATATAGTCTTGAACAATCTTCATGATATCTCTGGTGGTATCTCTAGTAGAAGTTACCACTTTGTTCAGATTATATGAGTCCACAGAGCTACTGATTGATGCTGAAACAAGATCCTCCTTCATCAAATCTCTAATCTGATCCAAATCTATGGAAGGTCTGGCAGCAACAGAACCGATAGAGAAGGATACATTTTTCTTGAAACTCTTAGTTATCCCACTAAGAATATTTTTCACTGAAGAATATTTGGAACCAATATGATTCTCCATAGACTTTTTAAATCCATTAAAAACTAAAGCCATCTGGCTCACTGCACTCTTCACATAGGCCAAATCATTGTCTGCTTGAGATTTTGAGCTCATATAGGATTCTAGAGAGTCAACTAATTTCTTTAGAAATTCAACATTTTCTACTAGTCTAGATACTTGATTTTGGAAATTAGTGACTTCATCTACTATCTCTTCCACAAAGGTTGACACATTTAAACCAAGAGATAGTTCAAAAGACATTTCCAAATTGATTATCTCTTCAATAAAGGAACTCTTTAAATCAGAAATAGAAGCACTCAAAGACTCTTTCAGCTCATCCTTTAAGGATTCAAGATCATCTCTAATGATCATATTAGCAGGAACAAAAACAGGTGTTCGTTCAGATAATATACTGGTCACTGAGTCAGTCATAACTGATTGAATGGATGACAGTAGTGATACATCTATTCTCCTCACCTCTTCCACCAAACTGGCTTTAATATCTGACTTCAACTTATTCATATCACCTCTTATGGCCACATCTTCAGATAACAACGCAGACTGAATATCATAACTGACCTTTGGTCTCCGAAGGGATGTCTCATTATTACAATCTGGGTAATCTAATCCACAAACTACAAACCCTGGGTCCACTGCCCAATTATCAAACTCAACATCCACTGAAACAATTCCAAAGCTGGTTGGATTCTCCCCCCTAATTGGTGCATTCTCTTGTACAGAAATAACACCCTCAGTTGCTCTGTCTTCCTCATCAAAATCATTCACAACTATATCCACTTCTCTAACAGCAGGAGCCTCCTCAAGGATATGAGCATGTCTATCAACATCAACAAGAACAACCACTTAACGCACAGTATAACATCCAATCATATGACTCAAAGTCAAGGTGGTAGAAGTAGATGCTTCAGTCTCAGATTATATTTATTCATTCTCATTCTCTAGGGTTTCCTCTTTCTGATCTAATCTCTACTGGTCTTCCCCATCTACGGGTTCCTCTTAATTGCATACATCCAAAACATTTTCTGAACTATGTAGGTTCAAAGAAGTACTTTTATTTTCTTGTGACACAACTTCAGCAGATGGGCTCGGAAGGCAAGTCAGGATATCCTCCATTTTCTGCAGAGGAATCTTCCTCTTCTAAATCATCACTATACTGTGGCTCTTCTTCATCAGGTACTAGTCCGGGATCCCTTACATCCATAGGCCTTGAAGAATGATCCACATGATTTAACTTATCATATAGCTTCTTGTCATCATTAACCCACTCTCCTCTCCATGGATTCCAGTTTATCTTCATGTATTTACAAACTGTGCTTGTGACAAAAAAATTATTCCTTACTACCATTGTCTGATCTTCAGACTCAACAACCCCTTTCACTTTGACCATCACTGAGATCAACATGGAAAAGAATAAGTCATTGGTTTTTTATTTGAGTCTAGTCATATCCTCCATTTTAACCATTAACAACCTGCATAGATTCACTTTCAAACTATGTCTCAAAAGATGTAACAGATAGATATTATAATATCTCAAATTTTAAAATTCCCCTCTTCTTAGACCTATCACTTGTTGCACAAACATGAAAAGCAATCTGTTCTCTCTATTCATTTCAGCAGCCACCACTTTTCTTTGCTTGCCACTACCAGTGAGCTCCTCTAAGGTAGTATCATATTCAAAAATATCACTAGTTGGTGGTATTGTCTTAAATGAATAACCATAAACACCTTCATGTGGTACTCTCAGGCACTCAGCCCACTCAACAGATGAAAATGTTATTTTTTTCCACTCACAAATGAAATCACTCGGTTCTCATGTTCAAATTTCTCAAAACTCACAAACTCAAAGAACTATTTTACTAGCTTCAGATTGTAGGGGCCATTATTATTTGAGAAGCACTATACCCACTTCCGATCTTCCAGCACCTCAAGAACTAAAAATCTACAAGACATCATCCATTCTGCACATAGATCTTTTTTCGATTACAATAGATCAATTTTGTAAATGCAGGTTCACTGGTCACCTCCCCGACCTTGTTCTACTGACACTACTACTTGCTTCTAGCTCTGTCTTCTATTTTATCGCATTCAGCTCGTCAATTTCATCTCTAACAGTAGAGAGTTTGGTTTTTTCCATCTCGAGTTCGAGGAACTTAGGGTTTTTGAGAGATTCAGGAGCTAAGGCTTGAGGGTAAAGGTAAGGTTCGGTGGATTGAGAAGTAACTAGGACTTTGTTTAATCATTTAGGAATCATAACATAAATAATTAAAATATAAAAAGTAAATTATAAACAATTCATATTTTGGCGGAAGACAGAAGTTTAAAACAATGCATACTTAATGGTAGGGTATACCGGTGAGAATTCATAACAGTGAGGTTTATCTATCAGTTAGGTCCATACTGGTGAGGTGTAACAGTGAGGATTCATACCGGTGAGGTTTAACAGTGGGGTTTCATACCGGTGAGGTATAATAGTGAGGATTCTATCCCCGTGAGGTATAACAGTGAGGTTTCTATACCATTGAGGTATAACAGTGAGGTTTCTATACCACTGAGGTATAACATTGAGGTTTATATACCAGTGAGGTAAAACAGTGAGGTTTCTATACCAGTGAGGTATAACAGTGAGGTTTCTACCGGTCAAGGTTAATCATTCCTAACTCATGTCTAATGTAATTTAACCTATCCAAACTTAAAGGTTTAGTAAAAATGTCAGCTAATTTATGTTCAGTACCTATAAATTAATGATTAATATAACCTTTTTGGTAATGATCTCTCAAAAAGTGGTGCCTTACATCAATGTGTTTGGTCATAGAGTGTGATATAGGGTTCTTTGAAATGTTAATTGCACTAGTGTTATCACAGTTTATTGAAACATTATTAAAATCATATCCATAGTCCAAAAGAGTGTTTTTCATCCACATAATTTGTGTACAACAACTACCAGGAGCTATGAACTCTACTTCAGTAGTGGACAAAGTAATTGAATTATGTTTCTTACTACACCATGATACTAAGTATTTTCCCAATAAATGACATGTTCCAGATGTGCTTGTTTCTATCCAACTTACAACCAGCAAAGTCAGCATCTGAATAACTCATTAATTCAAAAGATTGTCATTTTGGATAAATCAAAACTAAATTTACAGTATGTTTAAGATATTTAAAAAATTCTTTTAACAGTAAGAAAATGATATTCTTTTGGATTAGCTTGAAATCTTTCACACACACACACACTAAACATAATATCTAATCGACTAGCAGTAATGTAAAGTAAGCATCCAATCATACCTCTTTGATTTTTTTGATCCACTGGTTTCCCAGTTTCATCTACATCTAATTTACAGACAGTACTCATAGGAGTATCACTTTCATTAATACTATCGAAACCAAAACGTTTTATAAGATCATTTTTATATTTACTTTGATTAAAAATAATACCATTTTCATTTTCAAAAACATGAAATCCCGGAAAATATTTGTGTTCTCCCATTAAACTCATTTCAAATTCATTTTTCATTCTCCTAGAAAAATAAGGAAATAAAGAATGTTTAGAAGATCCAAAAATAATTTCATCAACATAGATTTGTACTATCAAAACATCATTATAAATTATTTTAATAAATAGAGTTGGGTCAGCAATCCATTTAGTAAAACCTTTTGAAATAAGAAAATTACTAAGTCTATCATACCAAGATTTTGGAGCTCATTTTAAGCCATATAAAGCTTTTGAATGTTTGAAAACATGATTTTGGAAATAGGGGTTTATAAATCCATGTCGTTGTTCATCAAAAACGTCTTCAATTATAAAAGCATTTAGAAAATCACTTTTAACATCCATTTGATATAACATGAAATTCAGATGAGCGACATATGCATGTAGAATCATAATAGCTCTTAATCTAGCTACATGGGAAAAGGATTCTTCATTTTATATTCCTTCCTCTTGACTATAACCTTATGAATCTAGCCTTTCTTTGTTTCTAACTATATTTCCGTACTCATCAACTTTGTTTCTAGAAACCCATTTAGTGCGTATTGTTAAAGTGTCCTTAAGTCTGTAAACTAATTCCCAGACTTTGTTTCTTTCAAATTGATTTATCATTTCATTCATAGCCATTACCAAAAATTCATCATTGATTGCATCATTGATATTTTTAGGTTCTAGCTGTGAAATAAAGGCTTCATGTTCAATCTGGTTTGTTAGAGATTCTATATTATGTCTCCCTCTATCTAGATTGCCAACAACAACATCTAAAGGATGATTCTTCAAAATCCTAGTTGATATAGTAAAGGTAGGACTAGAAATTTTAGGTTCATCTGTAGGTTTGGGTTCAACAGAAGTAGGTTCTAGAAATTTTCCAGAATTGGATGTCTTTACAGCAGGTTCTTTGGTTTTATCATTAAGGTCTAGAATAGACCGATTTTCTTCATGATTTTCAAGAGAAGACATAGGTTCATGTGGATCAGTTACATCAAAATTGATGTGAAAATATTTTTCCACAAATTTGGTCCTTTTATTAATGACTCTATAGTCTTTTCTAGTTAAATAATAACCGAGAAAAATTTCGTCATGACTTTTAAAAGAAAACTTGTCATGATTATCCTTTCTACTAAGAATAAATACTTTGCAACCAAAAACTCTGAAGTAATTAACCATATGTTTCCTATGATTTCACAACTCATAAAGGGTATTCCTGAGAACAGGTTTGATCAAGACTCTATTGATAATATAAAAAGTTGTATTTACACCTTCAGCCCAAAACTAAATAGGTATGCCATACTCATTAATCATGGTTCTTGCAATTTCCTGAAGGGTTCTATTCCTTCTTTCTACTACACCATTCTGCTGAGGTGTTCTAGGGGAATAAAATTTGTGATTATATCCATTGTGTGACCAGTAAGATTCAAACTCATGATTTTCAAACTCACGACCATGATCACTTCCCAGGGTCTTAATATTAAGTTCACTAAGGTTCTCTATAGACTTGGAGTATTTAATAAAGTAAGAACAAGCTTCACTTTTGTGAGCTAAGAAGTATACCCAAGTATATCTAGAAAATTCATCTACTAAGACATATACATAGTGATTCCCATTTAAAATAGAAACTCTAGAAGGTCCGAACAAATCCATGTGAACCAACTCGAGAGGTTGATAAGATAAAACATCTTTCTTTAATTTACAAGAAAATTTATCTTGCTTTCCCTTTTGATAGGGGTTACAAACTTTGTTTTTTGGGAACTAAACTATAGGTAGGTCTCTAACTATGTTTTTCCTAGTCAGTTTTCTATGTGAATGGATGTTACAATGTCATAATCTTCGGTGCCATAGCCAAGACTCTTTATGAAAAGAATTTAAGTAAGTAATATTTTGTTTAGCTAAATATTTCAAATCAACAACATAAACAGTTTCATTTCTCAAATTAGAAAATACTAAAACATTTTTAGTGTTAAAAAAATTACAAGATTCATTTTCAAATTTAACATTAAAACCCTCATGAAACAATTGAGAAATACTCAACAGAGTATATTTATGTTCATCAATAAATAAAACATTGGAAATTAAAACTGAATCAGTGTTACCAGTCTGGCCTTGGCTGAGGGTCTTTCCTTTAGTGTTATCACCAAAGGTGACATGGCATCCATTAACTTTGATTAAGCTTTTGAAGCATGAGTAATCTCCATTCATATTCCTTGAACATACACTGTCCAAGTACCATACCTACTTGTGAGAACTCTTCAAGCAGGTTTCCTACAAAACAGGTTTAAATAGAAAATGATTTTGGTACCCAGATCTTCTTGGGTCCAGATAGGTTAGCAAGAAAAGATTTAGGTACCCTTATTTGTCTTATGTGTCTCAAACAGTTTACAGAATTGATAGATTTTGATAGATATACTTTATTTGATCTATAACCAATTGAATAACTAGTTGAAGCATATGTATTTCCAGAATAATAACTAGCAGCATTCTGTCCAGATTTAGGAATAAATATAGTTTTATTAATTTTTCATTTTCCATGATGATAACCAATTACAGTGGTATATTTTAGAGCCACTTATTTTATTACCATTTGGGAAAGTGTATCTTTTCCATTTTTGAATTTTTCTATATGATTCCTTAATTTCTCAATAGATAACTTCAGTTCTATATTTTCCTTCAGTAATTGAGAATTCTCTTCCTTTTCTATATCAAGTGCAGATTTCACAGAGCTGGTTAGAGCATGTTGTTTCTTCAAGGTCTTATACGTTTCCTTCAATTCATTACATGTTTCTTCTACAATATTACAATATTCAAATAACTCTTCACTAGATATATTTTCAGATTTAGAATCAGAATCAACTCCAGAATAATATAAATTTAAAGAAGGAGTGTCCAATGTTACTTCAGATGTGTTTGTCATAAAACACATGTTAGCACGATTTTTTTCAGAGTCAGAATCTTCAGATACACTTGTGTTGCTTCTAAAGTACTCCAGGTAGCTTTCAGATCTTTCTTGTACTTATTGTCCTTGTAGTCGTGTTTCTTTTTGAGATTCAACTTTGGATAGTCTGTTTTTACATATTCGTTCCTTTTGCATTCATAGAATACAATCTCATCACACTTATGTGGCTTTTTCTAGTCCTTCTTCCAATGACATTTGTTGTCATATTTTCCATTGTAATTTGATTTTCTGAAGAAATTCTTCTTCCTGTCTAACTTCTTTAAATCTTCTGTCCATCTGAGCCATCTCATCATCATTTTAATACTCTGAACTTTCACTAGATGAGATTTTGGTTGGCATATGTACTTTCTCCCTATCCATGCTCCTCGAGGTAGTAGACATAAAATCCAATAAATTCTTGTTTGTTTCATATTCTGATTCCTTATTCACTTTGAGTTCGTCCTCATACATAATAAGCTTACCAATTAATTCCTTGATGAGAAGATTGACAATATCACATGACTATCTAATTGAAACTGATGTTCCCCTCCATCTTTCTAGAAGGCATCTTAATATTCTCATGATCTGTTCTTTTGTAGGAAAACCTTTACCAAGAGAGATCATAGTGTTGAAAACTCATTGAACCTGACATACAAGTCAGAAATGGGTTCATCAGGATTCATTTTAAAATTATCTTCTTTGATAGTATAGGTATTAAGTTTCATTTCCTTAACATTGGTTTTTACCTCATGGGAAATAGCCAAAGTGTCCCTGATTTCATAAGCAGTTTTACAAGTAGATATTCTGTTAAATTTCACATCACCTAAAGCATAGTACAGAGAATTCATTGATTTATAGTTATTATTGTAGGTAGTCTTAGTAGCTTCACCCCAAGTAGTTCTATCAGTTTTTGGAATCTTATATTGAGTCTCTATAGCAGTCCAGATATCAAATCTCATAATCTCTAAATGAATTTTCATTTTAAGCTTCCATTGGGCATAATTTGTACCATTAATGAAGGGTTTCATGTTAGTAGCAGCACAATCAAGTCTATTGTCCATAATTAGATTTTAGTAGATAGCTTTAAAGATATAAAATTTAAACTAATAGAAATCTTAATATCTTTAAGATACAACTACGATCACAGTTGAAAAACAGAGTGTATCGAAAACCTTGGACAATAAACAATCCTCTAATACCAAATGTTGGTCGGAGTGGACACTCAAGAGGGGGGGGGGGGGTCTATTGAGTTCTAATTAAATTTTCTGTTAAAAATATTTCTCTTAAAATCCCCCAATTTAAAAACTATGTTAAACTATAGTGAATTTGTAAAACTGTAAGGGGTTGATTAGGTTCTCAAAAGATTGATTAGGTCTCAGTTAATTTAATCATAAGATTAAATTAGATTTTAAATCTAACCTATTGATTTATAATAGTTACAAACACTTACTAGATTAACTATCAAAGTATCTTTAAAACAAATTTTATCTCAAAGTAATTAGCAGCAGAAAATAAAGTATGTAATATACTTTAAACATAATATAAGAAGCACAAAAGATATAACCAAGAGGTTCAGTCTTAATCCGAGACTTAGTCCTCTCAAACAATTTATAAAAATTTGATCCACACCCTGTATCGGGGTAAACAACAATACAGAGACTGTCCAGGTACTAATACCTCTACCACAGTTCTTCGTGGGAAAACAAAACAATAGCACACAGGCTGTCTAGGTCTTACATGACCTTTACCACTATCCACAGTATGATACAATAGAGTTATAGAAGGTTTGTGTGAGGATTTATGGATCACCCAGTTTATCTCAATAGACAGTGTGTGTATAAAATATACATAGTATACACACTGCTTGAAATGTAAATAAAAGAATCACTAAGAGAGTATATATGAGTTTAGAAAGATTTAGTGATTTGAAGTGAAGATCGGGACTCTTTTGATTAATAATAAATTCTTCTGAGTCCTTCTCTGGTTTTTGTCTGAAAAATAGAGGGTCGTTTTCTTCAAATTTAGTTTGATCAACTTGACTGCATGAAGAGCACGTTGTAGTTATTCACTCCTTCATTAAGGTGCAACTTGTTTTCTCCTCTAGAATGAATGGATTTATGTATGTCTAGTGTTATTATAGTATAGATGTAGACTTTCTTTTATGTGTGTATGCTCGTTGTAGTTCTTTACTCCTTGAATAATAGGCAGATTGTGTTCTCCTATAGAATTAATGGCTTCGTGTATGTCCAGTGTTCTTCCAGTACGGATGTAGCCTTTCTTTTGTGTGTATATGCTTGTTGTAGTTCTTCACTTCTTGACCGAGGTGCATCTAGTGTTCTCCTATAGAATGAATGGCTTCGTAATTTTCCAGTGTTCTTCTAGTACGGATGTAGCCTTTCTTTTGTGTGTGTATGCTCATTGTAGTTGTTCACTCCTTGAATAAGGTGCAACTTGTGTTCTCCTCTAGAATGAATGGATTCATGTATGTCCAGTGTTCTTCCATTACAGATGTATCCTTTCTTTTGTGTGTGTATGACCAACTTTGCAGCACTTTTCAGCCCATGTTCTTCACACAGATCATGTACATTCTTGTTACATTCTTCCCCGTCTTTGTCCTTAATTTTATATATTTCAGGTCCGGGAATGGTAATGATTACCTTTTTCGAGGTACGAGGTATGGTTCCCTGACATGCCAAAAACTATCATTAAATAATATTGATTTCATTAAAATCATAAATAGGACTTTTTCTTAATAAATAAATAATATTGAGAGTATATAGTTTAAGAAGCAAGACTGGTTAGTCTTTCATAAGTAGCCTTCTGTCAGTAGATATTTAACGGTGGACTATAAAAAGTAGTGACCTCATATCGGTAGCTCTTTGTCCTTGTACCGGAAGCTCCTTGTATTAGTAGTCTTTACTCCATGTATCAGTAGCTCTATGTACCGGTGACTCATTCTACCACTAGCTTTGCTTCTATCGATATCTCATTTTGTCTAGCTGTAACTCGATTCAATCGGTAGCTTGGTGTATTAGTGACTTTATGTATCAGTAACAATAATTATCAATAGAATTTGTATCGGTAGCTTATGAATACTGGTAGCTCCATTCTGTACTAGTGATTAAGTGTATACCAGTAGACTTATGCGTACCGGAAGACTTGTTCTATTGGTAGCTCAGATTCTATCGATAGATGTCTATATCGGAGGACTTGATCTATCTGTGACATGTGCTTATCAGTAGACTTACACATACCAGTAGCTCTGCATATCGGTGACCTTTGCATATTGGTGACTACGTCTATCGGTAGACTATGTACCGGTAGATCTGTATCATTAGGTATAATCATACCAGTGAGTTAACACTTATCTGCTTTATGCAAAACATATCCGATTGAGTTAGAATTATTTAAAAATTCATATAAACATAGATAAACATATATCAAATATTATTTAAATATTATTATCAGCTTGATAATAGAATGTCATAGATTGAAAGAAGTAATATATATATACATTATTTGGGATTATCAAAGTATGTGAATGAATAATTGGGATTACCAAAACATATTAAAGCATGATTGGGATTATCAAAACCGGTGAGTTCAAAAAAATTCCTTTTGTATGTCTATGATTTAAGGCTGAAATATAAGTGAAGTTGTGAGGGAGGATTTTCCCTTTTATAATTGTGGTGAGGGGAAATTTTTAAATCACAAAAAATATTAATTTATAATAAATTAAAAACACATAAAAAACTAAAAATTATAATATTTTCAAGGACTAAATGAGAAAAGGAAGTAATATAATCTACCAATATATTTTTTACATGATTTCCTATCAATTAAAACCATATTATTTTAATTAATCTTTAATTATTCGATTTTAATTTTAACTAAACTAACAAAAGTTTTAATATTAAAATTGTTTAATTATTAGATATTTGATATTAATTTTACCATTAATGAATAGTTTAGAAAATTTTAGACCCTATAATATTTATTTTATATTTCAAAAATAATACAATTATTCTTAATAATTTATTAAAACAATACGTTGACAAAATATCAGAAGTGTTAATTTAGACACTATTCATTTCATAGATTTTTAAAAAAATGATGATAATATGGTATGAAAGAAGAAAATAATTTATTATATCCATACGAGGTCACAGGAATATATAAAATTCATTGAATATATTATTTCAACAAAATAATTTTTATCTAAATATTTTTAATAACACTAATTAGATATTTCATCATATTAAATAATTACTACATCTGTTTTGTGTAAATATTTAATATACATATTCTACAATTAAAATTAAATCTAAAATGTTATGATGAATATAAATCTTGTAGAATTCATAGGAATACATATTGTTTATTATATCATTTGTATAATCCTATAATAAAAATGATATATTTTTAAAACATGAATGTGACTCTATTAAGATCACATTAAATAAAATATTACAAGTGTCAGAATCATTTCCATATGGATCCAAATAGTCTATAACAAGACCCTGGGAAGATTATGGTTGATATATACTCAAACAATAATATGTGGTAATGTTTTTTGGTCTTTTAATCATTGTTATCATTTTAATAAATATTTTTTTATTGATTTTCCATTAGTTAAATATTTTTGAATCATTAATTTATATGGTTTCAACGTAATTATTTAATTCTTAAAATTTACCAAATAAATTATAATTACAAAGAAATACATTTTATCGTTAAAAGAGAATTTATAGAGGAATTTATACTCTATATAACCATTTTATAATGATAACATTATTGAAATTTTAGTAAGAAATATTTATCTTTACTTTTATTAAAATACATTAAATATCATAATATCATCCAAGTGGCTTCTAAAGGGTATAATTTTGACCAAAGGATGGTTTTGGTATAAAATACACACCCAATCATATTAGTAAAAGTGTTATGTTAGTTTGACAATATTATACTTAACCTTAATTACCAGATTTACCTTGGTACCGTATTAATAAATATTACTGCAGTTCCTATTCATAATGCTAAAAAATAAAGAAATTTTTTGAAATTTTTTGAAAATATATAATAAAAATATGTTAACAATTTTTTAAATGGAAAAACCCAGAAGAATCAGTAATTAATTTAAAATAAATCACACTATTTGAATGAAAAATGGGTTTTTTGAAGTTCCATAATTGGAAAACATTATAAATTATTTACAATAAATTTCGCGGAAAATTTTATTCAAATAGTGGCATCCCACCTTTTTAATACATAATTTTTCATTACATTTTACATACGGAGGATCTTTAAAGTCTAGTGTCTTGGAAACCAGGAATGAAAAAACATGAATACAACATAGAAAATTCTTCTAATCCATTTATAAATCTTCATCATAAGATCATCCTAAGTACATATAGAACCTTTTTTATCCTAGAGGAATACATTAATGGAAAGGGTGAGTAGAAGGAAATGTAAGGGTAAACAAGGAAATTAATGTACTTGTGATATCAATAAGAACATTAATAACAACATAAGAATATGAGAAATGGAAGTATAGGAATATCATAATGAAAAGAACATGAAACATAACTTGAATATATGGCTACAAAATATCATTTCGACATTCATGAAAATTTCACCAAGGTCCATCCCCATGGTGTCATAAATATTACCAACATTATTCGCCAAGGAATCGTAAAACATGCCATCTCTAGAGATTAAATCATTACCCAATGAATTGGACCTCTATCAGGGCGCACCCTTAATATGTCTTTACATACATTTGATCCACATAGATCATGATGAAACATTTCATAAATAACCCTTAGAGAATAAAAGAAATGGGTTTCATTTCAAAATCGTGATGATTTAAATGCTATTAAAAATAAGATCATTATATCATTTATAACCCATAGAAAGTGACTGATGGTTATATGTATGTCAATTCCAGAATCAAAAATATCATATTTATATACTTATTATCACCCATATAAATTAAATAGTTTAGGGTATTCACATTAATAAACAATAATTTTTTTTGAGAGAATGAAATAGAAATTCTGAGATGAAATTTCTGCAGCATAACAGCTATATAGCATGGTTTTAGAAAAAATTTAAAAGAGAGAGGATAAGGGTCACCTATGCATAAATAATTCATAATACAGTATGGGTACTGAATAAGATCATGGTTTGGATATTTTAAGGATATACCACATGAAAAGGAAACATGGAAGAAAAGAGAAGATGGGATTTATTTTACGAGAAATTCGGCAGCCTAACGACGTCACCTAAAATTTCAGAAAACAAATTGATGAGAGAAGAAAGGGTCTATCAAAAATTAGACATAAAATGGACAATAAGGAGAACATATAATAACATACCCTCAACAAAAAGAGATTTAAAATAGAAGACACAACATAAAAGAAGGCATGGCTTAAAAGGAGAGGGTGAAAGATTCCTTTACCTTGAAGAGTAGCTTCGAACGCATGAAGGTCGTGACCTTGGGAGGCTTGAGGGCACCTTGGGAGGACTCATTGGGAGGTACGGAGACCAGAACATAGTTTAGGAGGATTTGGAAATGAAATGAATGAGGTAAAGTCTTGGTATTTATATGGGAAATGAGGGGACAATTCAATAATGGACAAGGGACACCTTATCAGTGGTATTGGAAAAACCATGGGCTTTCCCATAGTATTTTCCCACGGTATTTGCCAGTTGGGACACTTCATACCTTATAATACTATTCATAAGTCTACCAGAATTATTACGTAATTATTACATCCTAAATGATGTCATTAAACACCAGAAACAAAAAAATGTAATTTTACTATTCACCGAAACTTATTTTTTTTCCGAAAAATGCCCAAAAATCATCTTAACCTAATATCGATGCTATGAATTGATAAAATGGAATCAATTTTAAAAAAATAATTTTTTTAAATATTTTAATTTTAATTTTTAATTAAAGAACAATATTCACCCGAAAAAAACTAGTACTTGACTAATAATTTCTAAAATAGTTATTTACATATTTTATTAAATCACATTACTTAATCAATGTGCCAAAATTATATTAATACTTTCTTTAGATGATATTAATAATCTATTTGGTCACATTACTTATCCTAAGCGTAAAATCCCTATTAATAATTTACTATTCACAAAAAGTTAAGTTTGTCTTATTAGATTCTAAATTTATTTCTAAACACATTTCCAGAAGACCATTTTTTGAGAATCATTACACATCATTAATTATTTAAGGTTTACATAAATATTTTAAAATATCCCCTTTTTCCAAATTTCATCAATATACATCCTTTATTTATTCGAACATCTGAAAAAAAACACAAACTTCACCATAGGAAGAAATCAAAAGTTTATTTATCTCAAAGGATTACAAAAAGTAGATACGGTATTGTTACATTGCCTCTTATAACCCCAACATGGGAACTAAGTGTAAGGTGTGCTATGGTGAGTGAATACGAGGGTGTATCCACAAACATTGCCCAAGTAGTGATTTCTATAAGATTGAACTTCTCCCGAATGCGATTCTGTTCCAGCTTCACACGGTGAAGTTCGGCTTGTGTTTGTTCTAGATCAAAGCCTAGTAGTGCTACATCCTTCACAAGTTTCATCAGATTGGCTTTGATCGGCCCGAGACTACTGGATAAGGCCATTGAATCTTCTTTCTGTATAAATTAACCATGACCACTTGTATTTAGAGACAAAAATTGCAACATTTAGTTTCTAATGATCATATTGACCAAGACTCATATAATAATCAAAACCCAATGATATCATTTTAATTATACTAACATCATTAAATTAAATTGTTATGTTGAGTATAAAATAAAATAACAAAAAAAATTAAGAAACAAAAATTATTAAAAAATTTGGGTCACTACATTCTTCCCCCCATAAGAAAATTTCATCCATGAAATTTTTAACTCGTACCCTCAGAGGAGAAAATGTGTGGGTACTTCTACCTCGTAGACTTCTCTGGTTCCCACGTGGCTTTTTCATATTTGTGGTTTCTCCACAACAACTTAACAAGTTAGGTAGTCCTATTGCGTAGAACCATGTCTCTATGATCCAAGATCTCCACTGGATGCTCCTCATAAGAGAGGTAATGTTCCAGTTGTACCACCTCTGGGTTTAGTACATGTGAAGGGTCTGGTATGTAGTTCCTAAAGAGGGATACGTGGAAGACATCATGAACATGTGCTTGATTTGGATGAAGTGAAAGCTGATAGCCCAGTGCTTCCACGCAGTCAATGATTTCATAGGGTCCAATGTACCTAGGGTTGAGCTTCCCTTTCTTCCCAAACCTAATGAATCTCTTACAAGGTGAAATTTGAAGAAAGACTCTTTCACTGACATCAAACTCTATGTCCCTTAGAAGTTTTTCGACATAGCTCTTTTGCCTACATTAAGTAGCCTTAATGTGTTGCTGGATGGCATGAACATTTTCTGTCATCTCTTATACAAGATCAGGCCCAAGAAGCTTCCTCTCACCAACTTCATCCCATCAAGTAGGAGTTCTACATCGCTTCCCATATAGAGCCTCATAGGGTTCCAATTTAATTATCGAGTGGAAGCTGTTATTGTAAGAGAACTAAACTAAAGGGATATATTGATCCCATCCACCATTAAATTCCGTTGAGAAAGTTCTCAGCATTTCATTGAGTGTTTGAATAGTCCTTTCATATTGGCCATCGGATTGGGGGTGATAGGAAGTACTGAAATTTAATTCAATGCTTAAATCATTTTGAAGACTTCTCTAGAATTTTGATGAAATCCTTTGGTCACTATCAGATATGATAGAAAGTGGAACTCCATGCAGCCTTACCACATCTCTCATGTAAATCCTGGAAATTTTATCAAGAGAGAAATCTTCCCAGATAGAGATAAAACAGGTAGTATTGGTGAGATGGTCCACAATAACCCATATCTTATAGTTTCCTTTGGAAGTTCTCGGAAGACCAATGACGAATCCCATAGTGATATTGTCCAACATCCATGCTGGTATGGGTTGTGGTTGCAATACCCCTTTAGGAAGTTGTCGCTCTTCCTTCACTTGACGACATAATAGGAACCTTCAAGTATAGTAAACAATATCCATTTTCATATTATCCCACCAATAATGATAAATAAAGTCCCTATACATTTCTGTTCTTCTAGGATGTATAGAGAATGTAGATCTATGAGCTTCATCAATCGGATCTTTCATTATTTTCAGAATAGATGGAAAACATAGTCTTGTACAAAATCTCAGTACACCTTCTTGATAAATATTGAACTTAGGAAACATTCCATCCTTTACATCCAAAAACTTCTATTTTAACAAAGGATCTTCTTTCTGATCCTTCATGATCTTCTCTAGTAATGACGGTTGAGAAATCATTTGGGTTAGGGTTGATGATTTCCTTTTCCTTATAATTCCCATGTCTAGCTTTACTAGGTCATTGATCAAAGGATCTTTTTTAAACCTTATCCTAGAATGAACAACTAGGTCTTTCCTGCTCAATGCATCAACAACTTTGTTTTCTCTACCATATTGATAATGAATTGAACAATCAAAGTCTTTAAGTACTTTTAACCATCTCCTTTTTCTCGTGTTCAATTGCTTTTTTGTGAAAATATACTTCAAACTTTGATGGTCAGTGTATATATCACATTTCTCCCCACAATGACAGTGCCTCCATATCTTCAGAGCAAATATGACTGCAACCACCTCTAGATAATGCGTAGGATAATGCTGGTCATGAATCTTCAACTTTTGAGATGCATAAGTAATAACCTTGTCATTTTTCATGAGGACGCACCCATACCCTTTTAGAGATGCATCACTAAAAATAACGAATCCTTCTCCACTTGAGGGTAGAGTTAACATAGGTACAGTAACCCATCTCTTCTTCACCTCTGGGAAACATTCCCCACACTCCTTTGTCCAGATAAACTTGACCCCTTTTGAGTTAACTTGGGTAATGGATTAGAATGTCGTGAAATGTTTTCCAAAAACATACTATAATATCCTGATAATCCATGAAAACAACAAATCTCACTTATTGTTGTAGGTTGAGGCCACTACTCTAAAACTTTTTTCTTTGCAAAGTGAAATTTTAATCCTTCATTGGTTACAATGCGGCCTAAGAAAGAGACTTGTTGTAACCAAAAATCACATTTACTGAACATTCCAAAAAGCCTCTCCTTCCTCAGTGTTTTCAAAATAACCCTTAGATGATCTTCATGCTCCTCGCGACTTTTGGAATATATCAGAATATCATCAATAAAAATTTCCACAAAGTTATCAATGTAGTCCTTAAAGACTCTATTCATAAAATCCATAAAAATAGAAGGTTCATTAGTCAATATGAAGGTCATAAAAACAAACTCATAATTCCCATATCTTGATAGGAAGGAAGTTTTTGGAATATCTTCTTTCTTCACCCTCAATTGGTGATAACCAGATCGAAGGTCAATCTTAGAGAAGAATTGAGCCCCACAAAGTTGGTCAAATAAGTCATCAATTCATGGAAGAGGGTATTTGTTCTTCACTGTGATCCGATTCAATTCTCTATAATCAATGCATAACCACATCTATCCATTCTTCTTCTTCACAAAGAGAATATCTGCTTCCCAAGGAGACACACTTGGTCGGATAAACCCCTTCTCCTAAAGATCTTGGATTTGTCTCTTTAATTCCTCCAGCTCCACATTTTCCATCCCATAAGGGGTCTTTGATATCGGATGAGTTCCAGTTACGAGTTTGATGGAGAAATCTATCTCTCTTTCTGGGGGATCTCCAAGCCACTCCTCCAGAAATACATCAACGTATTCTTGGATGATGGGGACATTTTCTATCATCAAACTCTCATCTCCTTCTTCTTCACCGATCAACTCCATAAATAAGGATATAGGGGGTTCTTTTAGGCAAAGATGAGGTTGATATATCTCTCCTAGGAAGATAACTATAGGTTTTCCATTCAAGACTACTAATATTTCCTTGCTTCTGCAATAGATCTTAGCATTATTCATTGAGATCCAGTCCATACCTAGTATAATGTCAAATTCTAACATGGGAATGACTAATAGATTTGTGATAAGATTGTGCTCACTAAAGTAAATACTAGAGCTTCTAAACACTGACTATGCTTGGATAGCACCACCATGATTCTTGACTGACAACTCTACTTTTAGCAATTCTGTGGTTGATTCTGAATTCCTTGCAAACTTGGAGGAATTCGTAGAACCCGAATCAAACAAAGTACTTGCTAGCTTTGAGAGGACAACAAGAGTACCTTCTACCACATCATTTAGAGCATCGACATTAGCTGTCGCGATAGAAAAAGCACAGACTTGATCCCTTGGTCTTTGCTGAGGCTGATTATGGTTCCCCTCTACTGCCCTCAGATTTGGAAAGTGATTGGAAAAGTGAACACGTAGTCCACACATGAAGCAATGGACATCTGATAGGGCCTCCACCATCTTCCCCTTTTCTTTTGTGTTTGGAAGTTTAGGATTCACCTCACCATGAAAATTCCTCACATTCTGGCCATCTCTTCCACACTTTTAGCACTTCCCACTCCCAAGCTGGCAGTTCCCCGAATGCTTCTATCGACATTTATTACACGTGGGATGTGTCACTTGCTTTCCTCCTCTTCCCTGTTCGAAAGTCCTCCCTAATATGGGATACATACCTCTCTTCTTGTCATTGGATTTATGAGACCACAACGTCTCACCAAACTCTAGCTCGACTTTCATCGCACTTCATGCGATCTCTTCATAGTTATCATAATCCCGGTTAGCTAGATTCTTCCGTATATGAGGTCTCTGTCCACTAAAGAATATATCAACCTTACCATTTGGATCCATGACAAAGCTAGAGGTATATCATGAAAGCCTTTTGAAGTTCATCTAATATCTTCACACTGATTCATTCTCCTTCTGCTTTAGCTTAAGAAAATCCTTATGCATTATTTTTCTCATGGAACGAGGGAAATACTTACTAAAAAAGATCCATCTGAACTCTTACCACTCTATAGCTTCAACATCAAGTCTTTTCCTTGTGTTTTTTGATCAGTTCCCACCACTGAAAAGATTCTCCCTCTAAGCAATAGAAATCCAGGGTGACCTTTTCTTGCTCTAAACAACGTAGGATAGAAAATATATTCTCTATAGAGCTGATCCATTGTTCATCAATCAATGGTTCAGTCGATCCACTGAAGGCTGGTGGTCATTGGTGCATAAAGTACTCAACAAAATTTTGTTCCCTTCATGGTGAGATCGGCCTCTAATCTTGATTCAAGTTACTACTAATAACTTCAGTCAGTAGGTCCATCATTCGCATGAATGTTTGCATTCCGGATTCCCTCAGAGGGTTGTCAGCGCGTGGTCCATTGTGGTCTCCATTTGCACGGTTCCTTCTATTTCCCACTATTTTCTAAAAGAATCAAATCATAATGAGAAACTTTTATCATTTACAAGTCTTTTAAATATAAAGGATTATAGGTCTTAAAACATAATGCTTAAACAATTATATTTCTTTATAATTCCTTCAGAATGATTCATAAAAAGCTTATGATTAACCAAACATATCCCCCAGGAGTGTCATAACCAAGAGTGCAGAAAGGCACGTTGTCGTGCACCAGTTCACATTCGAGTCTAGCTAAAAGTTTTTTTTTCATGTTTTACCCCTATGTACATATTCTTTAGAGATGCCTCTACCTACTCGTATCCAGAAAAGGATATATTTGTTTGATAAACCACTTACTCAATACTCACCAAAATACCGAGATGTTTTCATATTTTTAATCTTTTCAATAGGGTTCTTCCTAATGTTTTCATTTCCTAATTTCAATAAATAACTAAAAAATATTTTGATACCAATTGTGTCATCCTTCCTTTTTAATACATAACTTTTCATTGCATTTTACATACACAGGAACTTTAAAGTCTACTATCTTGGAAATCATGAACAAAAAAACATGAATACAACATAAAATATTATTCTAATACACTTGTAAGGATTTATAATATGATAATCCTAAGTACAATTACTACCTTTCATATCCTAGAGACATAAATCAATGTAAAGGGTGAGCAGAAGGCCCAGTAAGGGTAAACAAGGAAATCAGTGTACTTTTTAATGTTAATAAGAACTTAAATAACAACATAAATATATGAGAAATGGAAGTATAGGAATATCATAATAAAAATAACTTGAAACATAAATTAAATATGTGGCTAAAACATTTCATTTATACATTCATGGACATATCACCAAGGTCCATCCACAAGGTGTCATAAAAATTACAAAGTTTATTCACCAACGTATTGTAAATCATGTCAACTCTAGAGATTAAATCATTACCCAAGGAATTGGAGCGCTATCAGGGTGCACCCCTAATATGTATTTACTTACCTATGTTCCACATAGATCATAATGAAACATTTCATAAATAACCCATATAGAATAAATGAAATGGGTTTCA
Source organism: Viscum album (assembly GCA_963277665.1). NCBI lineage: Eukaryota > Viridiplantae > Streptophyta > Magnoliopsida > Santalales > Viscaceae > Viscum > Viscum album. The sequence goes on from OY728155.1 coordinate 736,549,947, forward strand.
TTTCAAAATCGTGACGTTTTAAAAGCTCTTAAAAATAACATCATTATATAATTTATAACCCATGGAAAGGGAGTGAGGGTTATATGTATGTCAATTACAGAATCAAATATATCATCTTTATATATTTATGAACACCCATAGAAACGAAATAGTTCTGGGTATTCACATTAATAAACAAGGAAATTTCTTGAGAGAAAGAGATAGAAATTTTGAGACAAAATTTCTACAGTATAACAGCTGTATAACATGGTTTGAGAAAATATTTAAAAGAGAGTGGACAAGGGTCACCCACTAATAAATAATTCATAATACAGTATTGGTAATAAATAAGATCATGGTATGGATATTTGAATTACATACCACATGAAAAGGAATCATGAAAGAAAAGAGAATATTCGATTTCTTTTATGAGAAATTCAGCAGCCTAACAACATCACTTAAAATTTAAGAAAACAAATTTATGAGAGAATAAAGGGACTTCAAACAATTAGACATGAAATGGACAGTAATAAGAACATATAAGAACATACCCCCAACAAAAAGAGATGGAAACTAGAGGACACAATATAAAGGAAGTCATGGCTTAAAAGAAGAGGGTGAAAGAATCCCTATCCTTGAAGAGTAACTTCGAAAGCAAGAAGGTCAAAACCTTGGGAGGCTTGAGGGAACCTTTGGAGGACTCCATGGGAGGAAAAGAGACCAGAACATCATTGATAAGGATTTGTAAATGAAATTAATGAGGGAAAGGCTTGGTATTTATTGGGGAAGTGAGGGGACTAGTCATTAATGGCCAATGGACACCACATTGGTGGTATTAGAAAAACCATGGGCTTACCCATGGTATTTTCCCATGGTATTGGCCACATGGGACACCTCATACCTTATCTTACTATTCATAAGTCGACCAGAATGATTACATAATGTTTACATCCTTAATGATGTCAATAAACACCCGAAAATAAAAACTGTATTTTCACTATTCACTGAAAATTCATTTTTTTTTCAAAAAAATCCCCAAAAATCACCGTAACCTAATATAGATGCACTAAATTCAAAAAATGATCTCAATTTTATAAAAATAATTTTTTAAATATTTATATATTAATTTTTAATTAAAAAAAATTCACATGAAAAAAATAGTACTTGACTAATAATTTCTGAAATAGTTATTTACCTATTCTATTGAATCACATTACATAATCAAGGTTCCAAAACTATGTTAATACTTTCTTTTAAGTGAGATTAATAATCCATTTGGTCACATTTTTAATCCTAAGTGTTAAATTACTATTCATAATTTACTATTCAAAAAAAGTTAAGTTGGTCTTATTTGAATCAAAATTTCATACTGAACAAATTTTGAGAAGACCATTTTTCGAAAATAATTACACATCATTAATTATTTATGGTTTACATAAATATTTTAACATATCCCCTTTTTCATAATTTCATCAATATATATCCTATATTTATTCAAACATCTGAAAAAAACACAAACTTCACCATAGGAAGAAATCAATACTTTATTTATCTCAAAGGATTACAAAAAGTAGATATGGTCTCGATACATAGCCCCTTATATCCCCAGAATAGGGCCTATGTGTAAGGTGTGCTAGGGTGAGAGAATCTGAGGGTGGCTCAGCCAAATTTTCACGTGTAGTAATTTCTATATGCTTGAACTTCTCCCCACGTCGATTCCATTCTAGCTTCACACGGTGAAGTTCGGCTTGGGTTTGGTCCAGAGCAAAGCCCAGTGGTGCTACCTCCTTCCCAAGTTTCTTCAGATGGGCTTCGATCGGCCCGAGACTACTGGATGAGGCCATCGAATCTTCTCTCTGTATTAATTTTCCCCGACCACTTGTATTTAGAGACAATAATCGCAACATCTAGTTTCTTACTGTCATATTGACCGATAGTCATATAATAGTCGAAACCTAATAGTCTCATTTTAATTATACTCACATCATTAAATGAAATAGTTTTGTTGATTATAAAATAAAATAACACACCAAAATTATGAAACAAAAATTATTATAATGATTGGGTCACTACAGCAATGAGGAAAATGCTATTATGTGAAAAAATTATATTATATTATTACAGTAAAAACATTAAATAAAATAATTTATCTAGATAAATTATTTTTCTAAAAAAGATATTTTCAACTAAAATTTAGTAAATTATTATTCATCAATTCATAAATGTAATTTGAAAAATATAAAAAATTCATGCAAAGTAAATTATTTTATATCGCTTCCAAATAACATGTTTATGTTGTTAAATATAATATATAATAGTGTCATAAAAATATTTAAAATAGGTGTTCTATCAAAAATTATTTAAATAGCATTTTTTTAAATTAATATTTTTATACGAAAAATTTAATTTGTTCTTGTATCATATCTAGAAAAATATATGATGAAATTTAAACAATATATTGAATATATTAGATATATGTTATATTGATAAAATCCATCAAGATTGATTTTATAATTTTATTTACTCACTTATATGCATATAAATATTTTTTCAGAATAAATTTCATACTATTCAAACCTACCATTATAATGATTAATTTATAAGGTAACATAATTAATTTTTTTTTTGAACTTAAAATTGTTCTTTAAATAAATTAATTCAATCAAAAGAACTTGAAGTTGTTTGTAACAAAAGCTGAGCATAGTGTTGTGTATACTACAATCTAAAACAGTGGTGCGTGTAGCACAAGATTATATTGTTGTAGTATACAACACAATATATCAATGAAATGTTAAAAAATAAATCTTATAAAAAAATTGGTGCGTTATAATATTATTTCCAATTCTGGTTGTTTTTATTTTTTAAATGTTTTATAAAAATTGAATATTTTCTATAGAAACCCTTATTTTCCATGCATATGTATTACATCTTTTTAAGGAATATTAAATAGGCATATTAATGATCCATGACAGAATAAAATAGGTCTACTAAATTTAGATACAAATATAAATAAAAAAACTCCAACGAGACCGTACCCAAGTGCTAAGGGCTCTTACTTGGAATCCAAGAAACCCAAGTTCAAAACCGGGTAGAGGGAAATTTCTCTGTACTGTAGCAGTCACTGTAGTAGTACTATAGCAACTACTGTTTGGTACTATAGCAGCCAGAACTATTAACCTGATTTGGGCCATCGATTTGGGCCTATGGGTATCAAGGGACTTCGTGTCAGCAAAGGCCTTTGGGCCACCTAGCCTTAGGGACATGTAGAGTATAGAGTAGCCTAGTTCAAACAGAACGGGCCCCAGATGAGGATTAGAGCATCAAGAGTAGCAACCACCAGAAGCAGAGCTAACCGAATTGGTAAAATGAGATGGTATAGTAGCCACCATCGGGACCAGGCACCGTGCAGCTTTTTACGGGGCAATGCTATCCGATTAGAAATGCAAGGTGGGGAGCTAGGTGATCATTGATACAGAAGCTAGGGAGGGGCAGTTCAAGTGGGTTGGGTCTACGAGTCATGTATTGGGCATTGTATACCACTGGGCCTTCGGGTCATGTATTTCGGGTCAGGAGGGCCTTGTGTCTTTGGCCTATGGGTAATGTACGTGTTCCCCTTCAACCCTTAATAGGGGGATTATCCACAATAAAATAAATAATGAAGGCCTTCGGGCCTTTTGGGATAGGTACGTAAACAAATGTATCATTAGACATCAAAATTTTAACAAACTGATTTCATCATAACAATCATTATTCTTAGAAGTATAATATATAATACCTTTCTAGATAAAATTGGGATAATGATACATATGAAAGGATGGTCATAGATACAATGTAAGGTAAAATAATGGAGATATCAATGAATACTTAAATATAACATGATAATAAGGGTATAAGAACATTATAATAACTTTATAAATTTTTACCTTCATAACATCCGCCATATTTTTGATTCATGGAATGAATCTCAAATGTTCCTAAGGGATGAATTTTATAATGATCAAAGAACATGAGTCATGATATAATAAAATTGGCATAAGACAAAATTTTGTGGCATTAGAATAATTATAGAAAATAATTTACATGATAGTTATGGATCACTACAAATAATTTCACGGTGGATTGGGTTCACACCACATACCATCATTGTACTTATTATTTACTACTAATATTATCATAGAGGACATATTACATTACGAAACAATGTTCATTCCCCATTACAGTCATGTTTATCCAAGGATATGTCAATATTTACCCAATGCATTGAATATATATTCAATTTTAGTCACACCTATCACATAATGAGAATCATACATATGTTTGACAATATATCATAACAAATCCATCATATATGAAACCATGAAATAAAAGGGATTTAAAAATATTTAATTATCGCATAAAACAATGAAAAAAGGGTTAATTAAACATTTATTTATTTCATTATAGCATGACCTATGTAAATAGAAGGCGTTTAATAAAAAACATCTCATAATAAATGTATCCCATCAATTAAAGTAATAATACAATTATATGTTCAAAATTTCCCTATTAAACTATGAGTGAAATCAAGGGATTTTTTCTTTGAAGAATATAAATAATATTAATATTTCATTAAAATTCCCTTGAAAAAAATAGCACATACACTATGAAAATGTCTCATAGAAAAATATAAATGCACAAAATGGATTCAAAATCCATTCCATTCAAATTAATTATAGATACATTCAAATTATTATCTGTATTTTTAAGCAATCCCGTCATTGGGAAATTCTATTGATTTTGTATAAGTAAAATAAACCATTTAATTCAATTTTGTGTGTAATGTTACAAATTAACATATTCTAGAAAAGATATGATGGTTCATTCTAAACCATTTTGTAAAATGTAAAACATATATTAAAATTAATTTATTACATAATATGTGAATAGTACAAATCATCATTAAAAATTTCATAGAAAACATTGATATGGAAGAAAAATGTTTTTTGACATATGAGAAAAATATACATGATTTTTCAAAAGAACATTTTTTCATAATAACATAAATAATTATTAATTAAATTAAAACATAAAAATAAATAACTAGTGAAGTATAAAATTCATGATTTTTATTAATGGTAGATCAAAAAAATTCATCATTAGAAACAAAATCATAAACAGTCTCGAAAAAATGAATTGTAACCCAAAATTCATAACACTTTAGTATGAATTGATGATGCCTCATTAAGTACATAAACTATTATGGAAATTAAATTTACAATAAAAATAATAATAAAAATTATAAAATATATTCATTGATAGTATATAAACCAAATAAATGATATAAGTGGTGAATATGGTCGTATTGTCACCTAAATAAAAGTGAGATAAAATACCTTACATTAGGTCAAAATTCATTCGTACATGTATGGATCTATATTATAGTAAATATATATGTCTTATAAATATATTCTATAAAAATACTCATATATATCATACAATAAATTATTTACCTATAACCTTTTATCACCCATTTAATAGTATTTATTTATTAAAATAATTATTTCTAATGATATATGATTAGTTTTTTATATAAGTTTTGGTTTTTTAGTTTTGGTCCTTTTATTTTGATCATGGGTATATAATATCCATATTTTTTTTGTTACATCCCAAATCGAACCACTAATTATGAGATGGAATTCTACGTGACCTCATGTGCGCATCCACATATGTAAGAGGTTGTTGACTACCAGTGAGGTTATCAAGTGAATCCTTTGGGAGACTATATCCTATGTATCATGTAATATATCTGATTATAATGAATAAAAAATATAAAATAAAATCATAATAAATGTGGAAATAAAATAATGGCATAAATATAAGATCTCACAAAGTGGTAAACATGTCCACTGAATAATGAAATAGACAACAATAAGGCAAATGTAAATAAACCGTCATCTGTGGGGTACTCTCATGTATGTCTTAGTCCGCTCTAGTTACATGACCCACTTCCGAACAATCTTCTATATGAACCTTTCTCTTCATCAAATCTATGGTCATGAAATCTATAAACACACTGAAATTCATGAGAAGGGTGTTAGTAAAAGACTCTGGAGGACACAACCATTATTCCCATACCATATGTGTACAAAACACATATAACAAGGAATATCATGAAGTAAGTAAATATTTAGTAAATATACATGTTCCAAGTAATTGTGTTATGACCAAGATGCCAAAAACCCTGGCCCCACCTACTTTGGCTTGTTACTAGTAATAAATTCAAGAACACGCATACCTCTATCAAGGTCACATTGTTCAACCCACCCTTCTGGTGGTTGTTAGAGAAATGTTCTACATTCTTTTGGGTATATATTTGGTCTTCATGTCCCTTTAATCACCCAAATCCCATGATCATAGGAATCCATTACCACTATTCTCTAGAATTATACTATGATTTCCTCAATGTAGGGGTAGTCACATCCACCTTTAAGGATGTTAAGATTGTGGAAGGATACTTAACTAGTTTTTGGATTTCATAACGGCCCCCCTAAAGCCTCCACCGATGTATCCAAGTATGTGTGAGATGGCCAATATTCTTTCCCCTCTACAGGGGTATCCATGCCTGCTGTTAAGTATGTTAAGTCAAAATCAGGTTGGGTAATCTCATACACCCAACCTTAATGATCCACCTACGAATATTTGTACCTGCAATGCAATTCCATAGACTACGAATCAAATAGATAAAATGTTTCATTGAAGGGAATGATATGTCACACCGAGGTCAAATTCCAGATAATCAAATATATTCACATATTCCCACACCTACTAACACACCAACATTAAATTCATTAAGTTAATGGGATAGTACAGCATAAAATTCACAAAATGATAACATCATATATATATTTGGACCAAAATTGGAAAGCACCTACTTCCCCAAAAGTCATAAAAACTTCTTTATAGTCTTGTTATTTTCATAGGTGACACATCAAAGTCATAAGTTGTCAGTGCATTGATTATTGAGGTATGTTAAGGGTTTCCAATAACTGAAACAACTATTTTATTTCAAAAGCAAAAAAATATAAAATATGATGAAATCTTCCCTCTATTAGATATTTTTCTAAATATTAATTAAAATACCACATGTGATGATATTTTATCTCTCAGGTATAATTCTCAAATTATCATTTAGATTATAATATGTGGAGATAAATTTCCTTCCGAAATAATTTTAAAATTATCATTTTAAATTATCACATGTGCTGTTAATTTTCTTTATTGTATATTTTTAATTCATCAATTCAAAACTACAAATTGGTTAAAAATTATCTTTCAATAATTGTACTATAGTAATTTCAAAAAAATTATAGACTGATTATTATTTTTATGATTACACAAAATAATTAAATTCTTTATCCCTTTAATAATTTTTTATAAATTAATAACCAATAAGAAATTCAATTATTGTTAACCTATTTTTTCAAAATTACCCATTTATAAATCAAAGTAATTTTTATCTACCAGTTAAAATTATTTATCATTTGATAATTCTATGCAACTATCCTTTTATAATTTAATAATTGTATTTTGATAATATAATAGATTATTCTTTGATAAAACAACATAACCATCATTTTATATTTTCATAAAATTAAATTGACAAATAAATGAAATTATCCTTCTTATTTGTGATTATCAACATATAATTTGAAAAAAATTCATTAGATATTTAATTTTTAAATTATTCTCTTATCCTAATTCATGTAAATACCCCTTTATAATCATAAATATTAACCTACAATGATCTACAAATTATAATTATCGTTTTGGAAAATATTTTTAATTCCAAAGTTTTTGTATTTAATTTTATGATGGATGAAGAAATAAAATAAGGAAGAATAAATTATATTTATTATCATTTAAAATAACAGAAAATGGTTTAAATATTTTATGGAATTGTAAAATCTTTGTTGACACATTGAAATATTTAATTAAATGTTTTATGAGTCAGACACATAGTTGGTGCGAGGTTCAGATCCCTATAAAGCCTTGGTGAAGACTGAATGAATATATTAAATATATTATATTATGAATGAATAAAATATTAAATATAATTTAATTAATCTAAAATAGCAGGTCATATGAAAAATCGGAGATCCCCGATTGTCCGAACACGTGGTGTTCAACCTAGGAAGGTTAATTAAAATTTTGTAATTTTTAATTAATTAATCATTCCATTTTTTAATTAATAGTTACTCAATATATATAAAATGGTTCATTATACAATAAATATGAGACCACTAGTATGTCCGTGCTGGGGGTTTTACCATATGTAGGGTGTAACATTTTTATGTAATGGAAGATTTGTTAGGTCACTAGAAATTTTAAGTTATTTAATATTTATATTAAATAACTAATTAAAAGATTTTGATTTAATTTTGATTTTACTATTCAATCATCTCCCCAACTCCATTTTCTCCATTTTTTGATCGAGGGAGCTTTGGGAACATCAAAATAATGGGATTTAGACTGATAAAATTTTTAAATCTTTTTAATAGTATGATTATAATGTATATATATTTATTTTTTAGGATTAAATCAGATTTAAATAAGGTATTCATATTTTTTAGGATGCATACGCATTCGGGTTATATTTAATAATCCAAACCATTTCATCATGTTATGGTTTATTCTATATCATACGAAAAAAAAATCCTTAACCTAATGGACACTATCATTTTAGCCTTCATTCAATATTCTTTTCTTCGAGATCCATCATGTACCCCTAGGACATTAAGTGCATGATAGAACTCTCCCTTAGAAATGGTGAGTTTTTACTTTCATTATTATTTATTTAATTTACACTTCCACCTTTTTTATTATTCCTTCATAAAATTCATGTAAAAATTGTGTTATTAGAAATAAATTATAAAAAGAAAATTATAAATTTTGTATTATCATAGTGTAATTATTAATAATTATAATGGTTATTTATATATATTATGAAAAGATAATGATTTAAAAATGAATTATGAAATGATAATTAGATCAAATTGTCTGATGATAATCCTGAATAAGGATGATAATCACATTGATCCTTCAATGATAATTGTATGTAATTATCACTATAATTTTTTGTCATTTTATCAAATGAAAATCTATTAAATTATCAAAATGTTATTATTAAATTAAAAAATCAAAATTACATTGATTTACCAAACAATAAATTATTGTAACTGGTTGACAATAATTAATTCTATTTATCAGATTATTATTTTGAAAAAATAGTTGGACAACAATTTCATTGTTTGTTAGTGAATAACATATCTAAATTATTAAAGGAAAAACATTGAATTATTTTTTGTAATCTAAAAAAATTGTTAACCGATAATATTTTTTAAATTTCAATACTTAAATGATTAAAGTATATTTTTTATCCGATGAGTTTTTCTATTTGATAAATTAAAATCATCCTGGAATTAAAATTGATGTCACACGTGATAATATAAAATTATAATTTTGAAATTAATCCTAGAAGAAAATTTTCATCGTATATGATAATGTAAATACTAATTTGAGATTTTTTAGAAGAGAGAAAATATCCTCACATATGATATTTTAATTGCCAATTCACCAATTATCCATGAGAGAGAAAATGTAGTCATATTTTATATTTTATTAAATTTTAAATAAAATAGTATTTTTTCTAGGAAACCATTAACATACTTCGAGCATTGACACTCTGAAAACTTAAGACTTTGATATGTCACCTTTAACAATAATAAATCCACAAGGAGTTGTTTATCAAATTTTAGGTTATAATTTCATTACCATTTAGGGATATATATATATATATATATGATGTTATCATGCTTTGATTTTTATATTGGACTTAACCATTATTGAGATGAATTTCATGTGGGTGTGTGAGTAGACATGGATGAGCATGTTTATGTGTGAATATATTGACTTTGATCTTGGTATGGCATATCATTCCTAACTACGACACATTTCTTATATATTTCATAACTTGTGGAATTGTGTTTCAAGTAACATGATACTCTGGTGGATACTCGAGGTTCTGTGTACAAGGATTCCCAACCAAACTTGGCCCTTACTACCATAAAGGCGGGAGTGGTAACCCCAATTTAGGGGAAGGAATAGTGGCTTGATAGAAGATATTGGGGTTCAAAATTAAATACTTAAGGGTGGGGGTTATGAGTTCTAGTGCTGGTTACCCATCATGATGCACTATTAACTATCTTAATGGATGATGTGGATACCCCTATAGATCAGAAAGTACAATGGATTTCTAGCGGATACATTTTATGGCCTCCTATGTAATTGGTTTGTGGGATATTAAATGGTTAAGTAGACAAAATATAGACATGATGGAACTTATGGAGTTCCAATAACAACCACCAAGTGGTTAGGGTTATCTACATGACCTTGATGGTGGGAGAGGTGTTATTGACTATCTTACAAGTAATGTGTCGAAGCAGGTGTGCCTAGGGTTCATGGTGGAATGGTCAGGGCATGATGACAAAGAAAATGTATTTTTACTAATTATTTACTTATGTAATGATATACTATATTTTATATATATTTTGATCACTTATGGTGTGGACACATTGTGGGTTTCCTATATATACTTGTAATCACACCCTACTCAGGCATTTCGGTGCGCTTTTATATTTCATGACCTAAGATCTGGTGAAGAGAATGGTCCTTATAGTACATAGTTGAGTGATGGTGAATAGATCTAGAGAGGAATATGAAGGACACTAAAGAACCCCTAGATTGATTTTTATTTATATTTATCTTATATTTCTATACATCCTTGTACTCTGGCCGAGCATACCACTTTTGGAGATCCAATTTGTATGTCATTATTCTACATTCACATTAACTATGATTTTTTATAATATGATTTATTAATTATTATTGAACCTATGACATGATAAGAATGGTATAGGCTCCCCTAGTTTTACTTTAGACCCTTGTATCTTGTTGGAAATCTCTTTCATATGGGGGGCATGCTTTAGGTAATGTAGCATTCCATATCACACTCAATGGTTCGAATCGAGATGTTATAAAGTGGTGTCAGATGTCAGGATTTACAAACTTGTTTTATCTCTATATATTGGTTTTACATAGCTTATATAATATATTTGACATTGGAACTTGACCATGGGAACTATGATAGTTCCTGGATATCATAAAATAATATACCTCCTAGTTTTTATAATTTGTAGAATTTATGTTCTATTTTTACTATTTCTTCAGCTTGGGTGACACACATGTAGTTATTTGTGATTTATGAGATTTTGTGTATTTTCATACTTCTTGACAAGGCATGTAGTTTTACATTCCATATGTATACATTCTGTTGTGCTACATAACAATTCATTAATTATATATCTTTATTTTTTCTATCTATTCGGGATAGTTTCTTTGCATGGTATATCTCTGTTTCCAAGTTGTTGTATATATCATTAATTGAATTAATTTATTGAACATATCATTTTTTATGTGAGTATATATATTATGATTGTGAATAACATTTGGTTATGGAAACATGGGTCAGTTCAATAAGGTATATACCTTGGGATAAGTGTAGACTCCTTAGAAAACCATTTTTGATCCCAAATAGTGTTATGACTTGTTGTATTCCTAGTTCTCCTTTTCTGGGAGAGATTTCTCATCATTGACATTTCATGGAAACATAATATATGTAAACCCATGATTCTCCCATTCCACTTTTGTGGTTCATGGGTATGTACCCCAACATGATCATGTACCAGCACAAGTAATACATGCCACAAAGCCTACCCAACTGAGATTTTTTTCCAAGTTCTGGACAAGGGTTGAGCTATTTAGATATCTATGACCAAACATTATCTAGATTTAAATGTTTTTCATCCTATAACACTCTAGTTTATTGGTGTCCCATATGATGTATAGAATTGGTTAGACTATATCGAAATCATTTTAGAGCAATTCCATACCCCAGAGAATGGACAAGTGATTCTTGAAACTATTATGTTTTAAGGACCTTCTAGGAGATGGTGGAGTTCAATGAATCATGCTAGTAGATTAGAAGGTATTACATGTATGGTCATTAAGTTGTTTTCCATGAACAATACTTTTCTAAAATGATGAATCCAAATGGTGCGAAAATGTTCGAGGAATTATAAAACGGTTCTATAACTTTTTTTACTTACTCTGCACATTTTACAGAGTCTCTTCATGCTACTACTTTTTTATCTGGGAATAATACATAGAAATATCAGCAGTTCAAGATATGTTTTTGATAATAGATGAGACATATGATTAGGAGATTTGAGATGATGACATACTCATTATTTCTTCTCAAGTACGTAATATTTGAGAACGTGATGGAAGATGATAAGAAAATATGGTTACATCGGGCTAGCGGTGGACATGTGACTAAGATTTACCTTTCTACTGTAGGTGTCCCATCAGATGGTAGGAAGAGAATGGAAATCCAGGTGCAGTGGATCAACAGACAGTCATGTTAGAGTAGAACATTTTCAGGCAGGAACTATTATTATGGGCAGTTGGGGAATTATAAGAGCACTTATAGGATGCCAGTAGTGGATTTACACCAATATGGGATTCTTGGCCATCATATAATTTTTTCTAAAAGGTTATCCATAGGATTTCTAAGAGTTTAGGATAAGATGGGAGTGTAGAAAGCCAACTTTGGATATTGAATCCATTAATGATGTCCCATGAAAGATTCAAATATGATCAGAGAGGTGGGAATTCAATATATATGAAGTAGATCTAGCACTAGAATAAAGTTATAAATAACCTCTTACTATAGGAGGTATATACTAGATTACTCATTTGATGTTCTAACTTATGTTTGTATGGTTAGTTTTCTAACATCTATGAGAAATTTCCAGAAATAACATACCTGATGATTTATATTCCCCCAACTTGACTTCCTCTAATAAATCATTTAATTATGACATGAAACCCTAGTATATGAGAGATATATAGTTAGTTCCCCTATTAGTACAATATTGATGAGGGACTCACATAGAGGATAGGGGTTATAACTTATCATCTTGACGAACCTTATCACTTTTGTGAAATGCATGATGTGTTCTAAATTTTCTTGATTCAGAGGTATAAACCGGACCCAGTGTGTGTTATTGATTGTGCGGATGTTGAGATTGGGATAGACACATCTTATGAAGAGTTTTCAATGCAGATAATTGATCGAAGCGAGGAAGAGTTATGATAGAAGATGAAACAACAAGTTCGTATTCAGTGGTAGGATGGGCTGATCCTCAAAGAGACATATTATCCTGATTCTAATGTTCAAGCATAGTGGCTTGAGTTGTTCGAGCAAGACCTACAGAAAAACTTCGTGAGGATCAAAAGTCGATAGAGGGGGAGAATTGTAATATCCTGATTTTGGAAATGATAATAAACGAACAACTTTTGTATCATTATAAAACTTGTGATATTAAAATAATAATGATATAAATATCATAAATATATAACTATTAAATAAATATTTATACTCAATCATAAATGATATATGTAGAAACATTTATTACAAAGTTCATAGAGATGATAATATATAACTATGAAAGGAGGTTGTTTTTACTTTTTGATGGTTGGAATGAATGAAATGTAAATAACAATTCACTTTTATATAATAATTATATTATCATATAATTCATGTATATTATTTAAAACTATCATTATTAATATCCATGTAAAATAGAAATTAAAAAAACCATGTATATTATTTAAGATACTGAGCTTTTTAAGATAAAGTTAATAGATATTTGGAGGTAAATAGGATGTAAAAAAATAAATTTATTAGTTAGAGAGATTATCTCTTATATGAGAGAACTCCTCTATATATCATCCTTTTGATCCTAGTGTTTTCCTTTGGGATGAAAATATCATATTGAATAAGGATAATTAATTTGACAAGGGACATTTTCAGGTGATGGTAAAATAATAAGAATCAATGAGGTGAGAAGAGAAATGAGATTTTCCATTTTATAACATAAGGGAGGGGATCTTTTATGATTTATTAGATGATTAAAATGTAATAAATACAATATTTAGCCATATACTTACTGATGGCTAGTTATTTTATTCTCATGTTATAGTGGTTAATATTCACACACAAAAATTTATATATGTTTTTTGTTATTTTAACTAATATCATTTTTTTATAATCTTGGTTAAACAATTTAAACCATAACCTCATTAATGTATTTTCTAAAATTAAATTTTTATAATTTTATATAAAATATAAAAAATGGAGAAAAACTATCTATAAAATACAATTAGAGACCATATCTTATCCACATAATCCTGTTTCATTATTTGTAGTATTTTTAAATAATTTATTAAAAAATGTATTTGATAAAAAAAATTAATATCAATTTTGAAAATATTAATTTAATATTAATTTAAATACATAATTATAAACTTGTAGTTTTAATATAATCCTTTTAAAAATACTTAATATATTAAATTTATCGAAAAAAATCATGGAACATTATTAATATATAAAATTTTATTAATTTTAAGAATGTTAATTCATGATTTTTTTTAAATTAATTGAATAAATATTTTACTAATATTGCACACGAATTTATGATAATTATTTAATCAATAAAAATTATAATTAATTATTAATACTTAATATAATTTCATTATGAATAAAATTGATATATATATATATTCCTTCATAATTTCATCTTTTCATTTTGTAATTACATAATAGATATTTAAAACTGTGTGAGTGACATTTTATATCATTATTTTCTTAAAATATTATACAGGTCACTTTTATAGACAAGTATTCGTAAAATAAATAATTTTAGAGCTAATGGTGAGAACGGTCGAATTAAATTCATTAGGAAATAAATAATATGAAACCCTATGGACATATCACTTATTTTTAACAAATATTAACTTGGGATAAACTTTACATAGGTGATATGTTTTTTCATGGTTACTATTCAAGTTGAGAAAAAAAATAAAGGGGTACTATTTACAAAAATTAAACATGTTTATTCAAAATATAGAATATAGTTTATAAAATTTATTACCTATAATAGTATGAAATTAATTTTAAAATAATATCACAAAACGCGATGAAAACACTTTTTAAAATTAGTCATTTTAAGTAAAAAAATGTTTTATACTAAATGAAGGTATATAATTCCTTATATAGAAAATAATTTGATTATTTTTAATAATAGAAAAGTATATTTAAAAAAAATAAAAACATGATTTTTAATTTATAAAATTCAATAATAAAATAATGCTTTTAATTAAATTCAATATTTCATTATTCATTTAAAAAAACAAATTTCAAAAATATCTAAAAGTTTCACCTCAAACCATTTTTATAGGATTATTTAAAAATTTATATTATTTTCTCAAAACTTAATTTCAAAATTTTTCATAAATTAATTATAATATTAACTCAAAAAATTAAACAAATACAATTTATGGAGAAATAAGTATATTTAAAGAATAAAATGTCTCCTAAAAATTGTATGATTACTTATTAATAATTAATCAATATATTTTTATTGATTAGGAATATCATATATATATATCATAATTTTGTTAATACTACTTGTACTATTTCATTCAATGACAACGTTATAAAGTTCATATTTAAATAACAGTTTTTAATTGTGTGTTTACGTTCAATGAGGCGTATTGTATGCGCTATAAAAAATAATTACCTTATTTATAAATATCATGTTGTATTATTATCACTTATTTAATAAATTTAGTCCCATAAATTTAAAAAAAACCGGTAGTCAAGAATTTTATATTTGAAAATTCTATTTATGGAAACCCCGCTTTTTCCAAATGGATAATACTAACTCCTAATGAAAATAGGAACATATAAAAAGGAATTTCATTTGACATGAAAGAAAACTATGATTATTAATAGGATAAATTAAGTGGGATGTGAGAAATGGGCATAAGAGAGAAAACAAATTGTAACATCCCCACCTGGACAACCATGTCTGAGATGAAATGCAACATAACCTCATGTGTGGCTCATTGGAAACGAGATGCTAATGAGTAGAATAGATGGTCTAATTCCATCGTTTGGTATATTATACCCTCATTATCAGATCGTAGGATATAAAATAAAAAGTTACAATAAAATAAATAATTAGAGTAATAATGCATAGAGTAAATGACATACATTTCATGAATGTAAAAGACGTTTGTAGTGTAGAAAGACATTCCAGAATCTAGAAAAGATATAATAAATAAAATTACTGATTTTTCCTCAAATAGCGGTTCTAGTCCACCCTCTCTCCATGATCCACCTTCTCATTCATTCACTATATGGACCTTACCTTTCACCGAGTATTTCATGAAAAATACAAGTGAATCAAAATGCATTAATCGTTTGTGAGTTCAAGATTTAGTAGAAGTGGTAAATCCATCACTATATCCATCCATGAAATGTGGTCATGGAAAATGGACTACATCGGTTATCAAGGAGGTAGTCCTACATACACATGACCGAGGATTTCATTTCCCATTTTATGGAATTGAAATGGGTAAATAATTTTACATAAACATAATAACATCTAAATTTATCATAGTTACTATTGTTATTATATTGTATGTTTTAATACATAATAGTATGTGGAAAATGAACTATGTAAATGAATGGTATTTGTTGATATAATTTCCTTTTCTAAGATAAAACTCCCTAGATATCATCTTAACGACCCTAGGGATGGTCTTTTGGGAATAACAACATCTCAATAATATTATTAAGGATTTTGGGGAGATATTTTTATTATTATTTGGTATATGAAAAGGGATTTAGGGTGCTGTGAAGTGAGGGGAGAGAGTTACCATTTTTATGTATGGAAAGGGAAGCGTTTTTTAAATTAAATGGATATTAAAAAAGAATCTAAAATGATAGTCATTCCCAAGAAACATATTTTCAAATGACCATATATTAGAAATTTGTATGTATTATATAGAAATAATTCCATCTAAATTTTTTTACATTTTGGTAGGTCATTTTAAACCCTAACCTTTTAAGTTCAACCCTTTATAAAACGATTTTTACCTTAACATGGATACTTGGTTTTTCTAGTACATTCAATTTTCATTATAGTCATAAAAGTAAGTTAAAAAACTAGATAATATAAATTATGATGATTCTATATTTCTGATCTATTTTCTCAAAATCAAATAACATGTTTTTTTTAATTTATTTTAAAATTATAGTCATAGACGCGATGAAAAAGGGGATTTCGAATGATAAAATTCTCTAAGTATACATTTTTAGTAACAATAATAAAAATTAAATTGATTACAATTAGAAATATTATTCAAATTAAAATATATTTTATCTAATATTACACTAAATCAAATTTATAATATAATTTATCTTTTTAAATAATTTAGGAAAAAAATCATTTTTCATATAAAATATTGATTTTTCACTACTCACCAAAAAATGAAATATTTTCGCCAAATCGAAAAAATTAACTGCAATATAATTTTTATATGGGGATTCATAAAACTATGTTTTTTTCAAATTCATTTTTAAAAATAGGAAATCATTGATTATTGATTATTTTCACAAAGCGTGACTAATATTCCATTTTAGAAAAATACAGTTTTATGAAAAAAAAATCTTTTTCAATCAAATGATTTTTATATTAATTATAATAAATAGACACCCATTTTATGTAAATAATACACTTTTATACTATATAATTTTTATAATTTATTTGCTACTTTTCATACTATCAATTATATGGCTAGTTTTTAATGGTAACGATTAAATAATAATATATTAATTCAGTATCATGGGTTATATATAGCCAGTTTTGTGTGCAATGGAAGATAATGAGGATATTAAGTAAATTTAGAATGATTTATATCAGAAAGTATAATAATGATATATTATTTTATAATATTGGTGTTATGTTTTATACACTCTAATGATCATGATTTTCCCTTCTAAAAAACTCTCACTATTACATTCTATAACGTTTAAATAAATCGTTTCCTCGCAATATAATCATGATATCAGTAATAAAGGGGTTGACTTTTGAAAATAACACTATGGGTAACCTCCATTATAAAATTTTTAATAAAAAATCCTCTTTATAAGAATGAAATGTAAGTTTCATGGTCATCCATAATAGCATATTCCAAGGATTCCGTATAAGAGAACATTGATAGAAATTGAAATTGTAAACATGGAAGAGAATATTAACACCCAAGTATTTGTTGAGAGTGATAGAGATCATTAATCATAATAAAGTTAAATATGTTGAATATTTAAGGACCAACATCCATAAATCATTGATGGATAAAAAAACAATTGGTTCATCACAAATGATTGAACTAGGATAATAAGTATTTTAATATAATTTTCTTAAAGATGGGGATTTATTTTAGTACATAGGAATATAATTAAATATAATTACATTAAAATATTTAATTTTAAAAGAAAATTTTTCATATTTTCGTGGTTCTTTAATATTTTTACACTTCATTTATTACTATAATAAATGAATACCCAACATGAATTCTTTTTTCCTTAACTACTAAAATTAACATTTAATAGATCAAACGATCTATTATAAAGTGACAATCTTTCCATGTTGTCCTTATTAAAATAAAAAGGGTTAGACATTTTTATCGATTTCCACCTAAGATTCAAAATAATACATTACAAAAAAATTCATCATTAAATCTCATCAAAAATATGTATGACCAAATTTAGAAGTTCATGAAATCAACATTATATTCTTTATACAATATAACGTGTTTCTTAACATCACAATAAAAATATGGGAATTCTAAGATCACTATAAAACCATAAATAAAAGAAGAATGATTCAAAAAATAAATTTTTAAGATGTTATTATATTAAATAAATTAATACTTGCACTAATATCCTATAAGGATAACATAAACCCAAAAAAATAAATGTTTATATTAACCATAACTATGTCATAAAAATCACATTATTATCTCAATATTAGGGACATGTAATCAGTTATCCTTCCTTAAACATTTATTTTCCAAGAGGAACTAACTTTAACTAAATCACATTTCATAGACATCTGTACCATTCAACATAATCCCTAAAATCCATTAATAAATAGTAATAAAATAAATTCCTTATAGATATCATAATTCTTTTTACCAAGAAATCATTGATTAAAATAATCCAATAAAAATAATTATTAAATCCAAAAACAATTACATTAATCCTTACACTTCATTTTAATAATAAATTTAGTGTTATATTTATCCCTTGACTTATTTTGAGGTTTTTTTATCAATGCGAGGGGTATTAATTAGTGTAGTGCCTTATATTCATAATATTGAATCATTGAATATTGGAAATTTATTTCTTTCCAATAAAATTATGATCATTGTGGACTCTCTCTCTACACATTTAGAAAACTCATTTTCCTTCTAAATATGTATCAATGTGTTTCTTTCATCAAGAATCACAGGTAAGAAATCATTCCTTATCTTCTTACCTTTTCAACATTTTCACTATCATCCCCTCCATATCATTATTCCCTTTCATGTTATTAGAAATGGTTAATTTTTTCTATCTATTGATATTATAATATACTATATCCATTTAGAATGAGATTTTTTTATACTAGTTCTCTTCAAATGATTACATTAATTCATTCCATAAAATGGTCATTCATACTCTTTGGATTATTTTCATTTATATGGTTTACATGTCATCCATAGGGGAAATTTCTAAAAAACTTTATACTCAAGATTGAATCTCAGTATTATGAAAAATAATGTATAAACCCAAAAATAGTGAATTGATTAACAAAAATAAAATAATTAAACATTGCTAATATTATAATCATAAACAAGGTTTCATTACAGATATCCTTGTTTTGAAATACATCATAATGGATGATAAAGAAAATATGAATTATCCTTATAATATCCCTTATGAGTGCCAATACTAGTGAATAGTAAGGCCCATTTCCATGAACCAGGTGATTGTTGGGTCTTGTCCAATACACCATTTTTTGAGGTATTTCCACTAGTCTCAAATGTGCAGAACCACATACAATTGCAGTATCTTAACATGGTTCTGGTTCTTGAAAAAATGCATAACCACTACCCTAAATGTATGTTATGATGTTAATCTTTAATTATCCTCAATTTATATCATATTTTTTTTTCTGTTTCATAATTTATGGTTTCCCAATTCATGTTCTCATGGTTTATACTCATGATTCTTTGATTCCAACTATAGAGACCCTAACCCTAGTAGATTGTAGATGTTGTCAATATTATTACATTGGAATAAGACATATTTAATCCCATATTGAAGTACCAAATAGTCTATTACACTTGGTAAATTAGTTATATACAGGAATTCAAATTTTATTTCGTGTCATAAAATACACATTGTAATTTCATTCCGAACTATGTTATTCCTTATAGAATCTCTATGTATATCAATCACAAAATACTTCCAAGTGTACTAAGGAAGATAAAAAATAATAAACCGTGAGATCAATTTCACATTAAGGGTAAGAGAAAATATGAAAATAGGAATAATTAATAAATAATATGTATGTAAAGGTAAATAACTGAAACTCGTTCAATTTAATCAATAACATGATAATAATTTTGAAGGAATAAATGATGAAAAAATAATTCCATATAAATAATCACATTATTTTCAAAAAATAAAAAAATGATATTATAAATAATATATTAATAAAATATAATATCATTAAATGAAATAATAATAATTTAATAAAAATGTTAGAAATCTAAAACCTCTAATTGAGGCCTTATATCAACACATCTAAATAAATGGGTAAGGCCTCAGGAAAAACCCAATAAAAATTTTCTGTTGATACCTACTGATGCATTGAGGGTATATAGAATTCCCCACCAATAAACCAATAAT
Source organism: Viscum album (assembly GCA_963277665.1). Lineage (NCBI taxonomy): Eukaryota > Viridiplantae > Streptophyta > Magnoliopsida > Santalales > Viscaceae > Viscum > Viscum album. Next base: position 736,570,891 of record OY728155.1, read on the forward strand.
TCCAATGAATTCCTCATATAAAATGGGTGAATCCCAATCCACATAAACATTCTTTTTGAAAATCGAAAAAACGAAATTTTAATACTTACCCCAACAAGTAAATATAATCAATGACAACCATATTCTTTATTGCACATTTATTAGGGACTTATTATATAAAAGTAAACATAAAATTATGCAAAAGATAAAGAATTATAAGGTCAATTGGAATTATGTACATTACAAAACAACTTAGAATTAGGAAAGTATAGTCTTTATTGAAAACCAACATAACATTTTCATAATATTCATTGGTATGAAAAACTATATGGGATAACCTGGGGACATACATAAGAAAATGGTTATCTATAAATCTCATAAAGTAAATAAGCATGTAATAAGATAAAATAAATAATAAATTTTTGGCAATAGTCATGAAAATGGGTCATAAATTCTATACGAATAAAAAAATGAACAATGAGACATGATATAACATGATAATCATAAAGGTGACATGGGAAATGTGGAAATAACATAAAACACTACCTAATTTACACATGTCAAGGATAACATTGTTGAAATTAGGAAATATATAGTATTATAAAGATATAAGGTTCAGTCTTTTTCTCCACATGACATCTCATGTGACTAAACATTATCCAATTCATTGGAGCGCTATATAATTCTAGGCATACCCATCACATTCAATTTATTCTAATGCTTTAGTATTCCACATAGATAATACTGAATTGATTCATTCATCATGATATTTTATTATGCAATCAATTATTGTGGAATAATTACATTTATGACCCATTTAAATGAATTATAAGGGTATAAAGTTCAATACCCTTGGTGTGAAATGGGATGGAATTCACAACACAACATATTGGCATGGGAAATCAGGTTAAAAATTTGGAAGCATAATATTATCAAATAAAAATTCATAAAATGGATTTATGAGAATGAAATGAGTGTCTCAATTTTTTAAATAATATAGTCTTTAATAGGTATATTAAAATACATTTCCAAATATTGTTAATTGTAAATAGAAGGCAGTATCAAATAAAGATGCATTAAAAAAGATAATAACGGAAGGATCACTTACCGTGAGAATGTGACTCCAAATTCTTGTGAGGAGCTTCTTGAGAACATGGGGTTCCTAGAAAGGACACTAGATAGGGGAGTAAAGAGTATAGACGTGATCTATGAATTTTATTTATGATTAATGGTATCTTTATTGGGTTTATATGGGAAATTATTTTTGAATTCAATATCATTTATCAAACATATGTTTTCGACTACATATAATAAAATTTAAAAACCACAAACATTACCCTGGAACTTTCGAAATTTTTCTTCCAAATTGGATTTTTTTAATTATTTTATATGTCCAAGGGACTAAATAAAAAATAATATTTCTTAGGTTGATGTGAGTTATACTATTAAATAAATAATTTTAAAAAATTAATATATATTAATTATTTCAGAGGATTCTCAAAGGCTCTATAAAAATAATTAAATTAACATATAATAATATAATTTTAAAGGGAAAACATGTATTTGGTTTTTTATACCCTATATATTATTTATTACCTCTTTTTTGGGTCATTACGATGTCATAATAAACAACATATATTTATATGTTATTTATTTTTTACTCAAAAATTTGATTATCTCAAATGATTATGAGAAATTCACCATTGGAAAATTATGATGTTATGATTCCCAAAATTTTATTCATTTTATAAAAATTATTTTCTCAATATTTGAATTTTTACTTTTAAAATAAAAATTGACATTTATTGTGAAAATATGGGTTTTTTTGACAATAACAGTTTTTGAACCCATAAAAATTACATTTGACTTCATAAAAATTATATGATCATTTAAATTTGATAAAAAAATTAATAATAATATTTGACTAGAATATTATTTATTATAAAAATACATTAATTAATCAAAATAAATGACTTACATGAAACTGGATACTAATTATAAATGCCATTTTTGTTTTATTATAATAAAATTAATATCTTTTATAATGTTTTGATATAATGAAAATTTCAATAAAATTGTTTTGAAAAATAAAATATAAATATTCATATATGTATGAAATTGATTCATATTCTTTTAATACATGATGAAACACCACATGAGTGAGGTGTAATATTGTGATACTTTCATGGGTTAGTTGGATGTACATTGTTTGGGTCCTGATCATGATGAGCTTAAACTTCTCCTATAAATGGTTTCTATCATTCTTATGTTACTGGATATCATCTTGGGCTCGGTAAATGGATATTACAATAAATTATATCTCTATTAGAAGCACTAATAAATGAGATTCACAGGGTACAATCCTACGGGTTGAGGTCATAACTTATTGTCTATATCAATTGGGCTTATTGAAACCCAATATTTATACTGATAATGTGATTACCAATGGTTATATTATCAATTGTAATGATTCTTAATGGTCTATAAAATAGTATATAATAATAAAAATGAACTTCATTTGTCTTATTTAACCTCAAAAAATAATAATTAATTTAATTAAATCGAACGTGGAGGTTTATTTATAATATTTTGGGTCATTATAGTCTTCCCTCCTTAGGAAATTTCACCCTCAATGTTAGCATTTCCCACACTAATATCGTAACATCCCATGCCATATCATTGTATTGGGAGAATGTTGAGATGTTACTTAGTCTTAAGCAACATACCCAAGTTTCCAAATGATGGTAATACATTTATAAGGATTCATTTAATATTTGGGGGATGATATCCCCTTTTATGATAAAAAACCAACCAACAAAACATAACAAAATAATACAATACATTATTAATGATAAAAATTAATGAAAACTAAAAAATTTAATTTATATTATACCTTCTAAAGAGTACCATAGAGGATAAAAAACTATCATCAGAGTAAATAGCAGAAGAAAAAATAATTAAAACACCAGGAAAACCACAGTAGTCCAAAGTTACACATACTCCATGCTCCAACTCCACCAAGAATCCCATGAATCATGATGTAGTACTAAATAGTTGTGATACACTATACCCATTTCTTGATAAAATATATCTACAAAATCCCCATTGTATCAAAGGAGTGGTGAGTTGTAAAAGATATTATATTTTCACAAATGACTTTCTTACTCATAACACTAGGATATAACATCTTATTCTATTTATATAAAAAAACTATATAAAAAATTTGTAAAACATTTTATAAAAAAAATATAACCAATATCAGTAGTAATCATTTTTCCATAGAAAGCGGATAGACAATTATATAAATCATTTAACATTCTATTTTATCATACTCATTACATTTTTCAAAAAACACCCAAAAATGTTTTCTTGTTTAGTATTTCCATAATCATGAGTGTTCTCTCATCCAATAACCTTATGTACCACTGACAAATGCCCTCAATATAGGGTCATGTACCTTATACCCAACTAGTACACATCCCTTACTCAGGGTCACATCCAACATGCACTCACACAAAAAAAACCAGGTATTCCCAAACCATATCAACCAAAACATTTCAAAACATTTCAATAAGTCATCATTTTGTTGAAAACCATTACAAAAATCCATTTAAAATATCCATCAATTCAATATTTTAAAATAAACAGTTTGAAATCAAGAATCCAATGCACTGTGTATAAAAAATTACCATGATTCTGAAATTTCACAAAAAAACATAATTCATCACCGAAGATAATTTCTATCATGAATTGCACTAAAATTTCAACATTAATGTTAATAAATTAAACCAATTTGACTCTAATCCTTCATGTTTTAAATAGGTTTGTTGAGAGAGAATCCACCAACCTCAACAGTTTTGAAAAAAATGATAAATGACATCAAAAAATTTACACATACAGTTTGAATTTCCACGAACCCACCTTATATCTATTCCACTATAAAAAAGACCATTTTTAACATATTTTTCATTTCCCACATTATATATTCCTACATAGAGTGTATAAATTAGACTATGATAGATAGAGAAAAGTTGATCTATGATAATCATCATAAACAATCATGACCGAAGCCTTACCACAATAATCTATCTTCAAATCACTAAGGGAAGCCTTCATGTCACCTATATCTCGATGTGATAGACCTATGTGACCATTTATAAATGACAATATTGAGTTAGGGATGCATAAGTGTAAATTAGATAATTAGAGGTTAAAAAGAGTGGCATCCTGAATTTTAGGTTCTAACTTTTAACCCAAGTATGGTTATTTAAACCATAAGCTAACCATGCTTTATCCACTACCTCAATGGTGTACCTCACATGAGTGGATATCATGGTTTCCAAAAATTTCTCTAGATAAAAATTCTCATTTTCCCCAATAGCACAGTTTCTCAAAAACTTCCACCTAATTTACACAAATCGTGAGCATTTCGTGCACCTTTCCTTCATCCCCTAACTCAATATGAAAAGTTTCTTATATATGATGCATGGTTTTCCCAAACTATTAACCAACCATGTAACTGTATAAAATACTAAAAAATTACACTAAAAGTTATCCAAACCTTTCCAAAAAGAACCCCAATAATTTATATACATAAAATACATAAATGAAGAACTAATTACCTCAAAAAGATGGTGTTACATTCTCCCCACCATGGGACTTTTTGTCCTCAGAATGTTGAAACACATCATTGATATGAAAGAGTTAGATAAATGTATCTTTCATATATTTTTTGTGTTCCGTTTTTTCTTATTGAATATGGAAATTTCCCACAAAACTGACACTAGACCAATCCTTTTTTCACACAAGACATTCTTTTGTCTATCCATAATTTTCACTGGAATGTGAATCAATGAAGCTTCTGAATCTAGGTTGACATTGTCCCATATGTTCAAATGGTCAGGATCTGGCTGCTACATTTTCAACTCTAATACATGAAACACATTATGCACTACACTGAACTAAGGTGTAAAATCCAAATGATATGGCACCTCGCCAACCCATTCTAGTAAATCAAAAGGTTATATATATCAAGGAGATAACATTCCATGTTGCCAAAAGATAACGATGTCCAAGCCCTGTAGATATTTTTAAGGAAACATTATCACTCAATATAAACAATAAAAACCATTGATGATGGTACTCATATGATTTTAGATGACTTTGTTTTGTTTCTATTTGTTTCCTGATCAAGTGAATCCCCTACACTCTTTCATCGAAAAGTCTCAACCCTAATAGTGACATATCACCATTTTCACCCAACAATGATGAGAATGACAATGAATCATATGCATTTATTCAAATAGTTCCATTTGTGTTGAGGCTTGAATTATTTTGTTATATTATAAATCGACTAATATAATATTCTCTTCCCATGAGAGACCAAAAGCAATTACATAAGCATGAAACATGTCTTCCACCATTTTTATCATTTCTCTTGATTTCCCATGTATTAATGTATGATATATCGTTATCATGGATAGTTGAATCATAAGGGATTATTGCAATGAATTCCCAAAATGATTGGTTTACCTCAGATCTTAGCTGATATGATTAGAATAGAGAATGTCATGCCTCTATAAGATTTCCAAAATATAGAATTTTAACAAGTCCTCCACCGTATAATATTAATAAATAATAATGAATGAGATGACTTAATGAGACAATCCACTATAACCCACATGGAATCATAATTTTAATATTTTTTGGTGGATTGTTACAAAAATACATAGTTATCTTCCCCCACATCCAAATTGGGTTAGGTAGATACTATAACATATATTCTGTCATTAATGTTTTGCCACAACTTTCTGACAAGTTAATAATCATGAAACAAACTTAGCCACCTTCCTTTTTATTCTGACCAAAAAATACTACAAATTCAACACCTTATACAACTTATATATTTCTTGATGAATATCCCTTATCGATTTTTTGAAATCATGGAGATTTAGTTTTGGATAAGAAATAGGTTCAACCATATGATTTATAAACCACAACATTGAACTATCATTCATCTTCCAACTCTCAATGGTCTTCCCACCATTTATTTTTGAACTCAACACATCACATTAGGAATTAGACATCGGTTACTCTTTAACCATCTTCACTATATTAGGATTCAATGAAAAAATAAAGAGAACCACACCATTACATGGGTCTTTACATTCAAAATTCATTTTGGATCGGACTCACATCAACTACCACTCATATGAAGATTCGTTTTTTTAATTGAGAAAATGACTTTCTACTCAATGCATCAGCCACTGAATTTCCATTATCGTGTGTATACGTCAAGTAAATGTTAGACTGTCAGAGATACTCAATCCATCTTATTTCACTTATATACAAAATCCCATTATAAGAAAATATGTTTCCTTCTCTTATGCCCCATAAAAAAAGTAAATTTATCTCTGAAAAGGTAATGACACAATGTCTTAAAAGAATTGATGATGATAGATAACTGTAAATTGTTCTTTTGGTAGTTCATAATATACACTCAAAACTACTTTGAACCATAGGGAACAACCTGTTATATTTCATGAGAACACACCCAAACCATGATCACAAAGCCTCATAATACACCACGTACCCTTTCCCTAAATCCAACGAAATCAATATCTATGTGGATGTAAGGGGTCCCTTTATCTATTGATAAGATTTATGTTATTCCTCAATAATTTGTAATGGAATGTCCTCCTTTGTTAAAATTTTCATATGTAAAGCTAGTTATATATATTTAGGGAAAAATACGATAAATAATAGATAGACCAAGAAAACTCCATATGTCAAAGACATTCATCAGTTGCTTCTAAGAGAAAACAACTTCAATCTTTTTAAGATACACTAAAACATATTTTTTAGGAATTACATGTCCTTGAAAGAATACCTCTTGGATCCAAAAATAGAACACTGATAGTTTTTTAATAAAACTGATGATCCCTCAATATTCCCAACATTGTCAGATAGTGTTTCTCATGTTGATCCATCATCCTTGAATACACCAAGATGTCATCCAAAAAAATTGTGAAAAAGGAATCTAGATGTCACTGAAATATTGGATTCATTAACACCGTTAAGACCACTAGTGAATTTTTAATATTGAATGGAATTTCCACATATTCGTAATGGTCGTATCTGCTTCTAAAAGATTTATTAATATTATACACCATCTATAATTTCAATAGGTGGTATCATGATCGCATTTACATCTTTTAGAACAACGTAGATCACCTCAATTTATCAAAAATTTTATCAATTCATTAATCTAAATACAGATTCATTATTTTAACTTCATTAATATTACTATAATCCACACACAACTATATATTTCTAACTGCATTCTTTGTGAACATGATTGTTTCTATATATAAAGAAGTGCTCATCTAAACAAACCATTTCCTTAAAACACATCCAAACACACTTTAAAATCCATTAATTCATTTAGTTCCATTCGATAAGATATAATTGAGTTCGGATGGGAATGCAAGATAAGATTAATCACAAACTCCACTTCTTTTAATGGTGGTAACCTATAAAATGTTTCGTTAAAAAAATATGAAAATTGATCCACCACTACTGGGAAACTATTATTCCGGATCTCTACCATTGATTCCAATGAATATAAAAGCAACTGTTAAGAGATCATTCCAACTATTGGTGCCAAAATGCCTATTGAACCTGTCTTTATCTTCCTTTCTCCACTAAATAGATCCTCAATTCCATTCTCAAAAAAGAAACAATCAATTATTATGTAACAGTCAATGTGAGCATTGATCATTGACGACCAATCTATACAAGATATTACATCATAGTCATCCATCTCAACCATAGTTGAATCCCATTTCATCATGGCTACATCGACTATTATAGACCATGATCAATACAAAAATGCTCTACAATAACATTGAAAAAGAGAAGCTTCACGTTTTATCATAGATGGAATTATGCCATGCTTTAAAGACATAAAATCAATAGTTCATGAAGTAATATAGTACTATAATGAACTAGTAATAAAAATTACTCGCATAAGCGTATAATCCAAAAGAATCATACCTCTCACCATAGATGTTATAAACTTATCATCCACTATAACCTGATCATCTGTATATAATTTTATGCTTACCAAATTATGTTATTTGTTTCCCTATTGTGGTTTGCCTATCAGATGAGTCATGGAATACTTTGAATCACCATGGATAGATTTGTTCTGTTGATTATATTTATTATTCTACCCTCTCCTCATCAACTCATAATTTTCCTATGTCACTAGAGAAGTGTCCTGAGATCCTAGGATGAATGTATCGCAATAGTAGTTTGGATATTCCACATATTATTTAAGTTGTGGCACACTCTAGGTTGTTCCATATACTCTTAATATATATGGTCAAGTGAACAACATTGGAAACATTCTACTTTTCTCTTGTATCATGACGAAAGGTTCACTGAGACATCTCTATGATTTTGGGATATCCTACCACCTTGAAAATATGTGTCCCTCTTCCTCTTGATCTCAATATTATATTTCCCGCTATTTCCCATGGGTATGGAAAATTCTTCATCCTCCCATATCTCTAGTGATGTCTCATTCGGCCACAATCCCCCTATTCGTTGTCTCTCTATCGTCCAAAATACCGAGCACATATATCTTAGAAAGAATATCTTATCTCATCCCCAATTCGAAGATGTGTGCCTTCAAGGATGAACTAGAAGAAACCTCGGTCTAAAAAAATAGAATCATTAATTTTACTTCATACTACATGTCAAATAGGTTTTCCTGCTTCATGATTATGAAATACAACATTCTTTGAATCTTGAATGTGTGAGGATAGAATTATTTGTTGATCAATTATTCAAAATCATCCTAAACAAGGAATTAATTAACTTTATTCTGCACAACTAGGTCCCAACAATAATGAGAAATATCATCAAGTATATATGTCCCAATATTGACTTTCAGTTTTGTTTCTGTGCCAAAAAAATTGAATATATTTTTAATCTTATTCATCCACAACATCAATTTTTTGCTTCTGAATCACCATAAATAATTGGTGTATTTTGATTCTAAAACATGATGGAAGGATCTACTAGTCTGGCCTCATCTCTCGAGTTTCCTATGTATATATCCTAAAATTCATGGATGATACTATGAAGTAGCTATTATTTAACTTGGGGAGTACGAGAAACCAAATTCTATATAGATTATTATTATTGGTTTATATGATTCTTATATGGTGTAATATTCTAGTACCACATATATTTCATAATTACCACTTAATATCAACTAAATTATTCACATTTCCAATTCTACCACATCATTCTACCACATTAATTCTTTCCAAAAATCAACATATACCATGTCCACCCTTTTTTGAAAATTTTCAACTTGATTTTCAAAATATAACCATTTTCAAAATAACATATTCATTCTCATTTAAAAGTATTTTATTTGAAAAAAATTAAAAATATTTAAAAATATTTTACAAATTACACTGAGTCATATATCATTACAAAAAATTAAATTTTCACTCTTAGTGGGAATTAATTTCTATAATTAATTCCATGCTTGTCTCATTAGCTAAACCCAATACAATAAGATTCAAAATCCCATATGTTTCTCCAATACAGATATGAACACAAATCCCCTGTAATGTGAATTTCATATTAAAGAGGATTTTTACATATTTTTATGCCCTATATTTCCTATACAAAAACTTTTACTCCATTTTATGATCCAATCTCAAGGAATATACTAGAATGAATTTCAACTCAAGGGATTGGAAAATTAATGACAACTTGTCCAACAAAGAAGGATAAAGCTGATACCACCGGTCTCAAATATAAATTTGGACTGAAAGAATTTATACCACTTGTAACATCCGACAACATGTCATTGTTTTGAAAGGGTAGTGAGATGTTACTCAACCTTAAGTGACATCCACCAAATTCCAACTGCTATAAATAAATGATGAGGATTATATATAATATTAGGGGGATGATTTTCCCTTTTAGGATAAACAACCTACCAAAAAACTATAACCAAATAAAACACTAAATTATACATGATAAAAATTTAGTTCATATTCAAAAATTCATTTATATAAAACCAACCAAATGCACCACAGTGGAAGAAAAACTATCATCATTGTCAATAGTGGAAAAATAATTAATAATACACAAAGACAACCATATGAATCCTTTGATCAACATGATATAAGCTCCAAATCATTCTAACAACCTATGAATCATGATTTTTGACTAATTATGTGTGATATATTACATTCTTTTGTATCCAAATATATGATATCTCCAAAAGCACTATTGTTCCAAAGAAGGGGTAAGTGGAAAAACTCAGTCATTTTTTTCCAATGACTTCCTTACTCAAAATATTAGGATAGAACATTATTTTCCATTTATATAAAATAATTTCAAAAATAATTTATATAAAAATATAAACAAAATCTACAATTAAAATTTTCTCATGTAAAATGCCTAAAAAATTATTTAAATCATTTAACATTATATTTTGGAAAACCCATTCCATGGTTCGCAACATAGTTAGACATGGATGATTGTTTGATAGTTACATACTCTTATTAGGTCTATCATATAATAACAATATGTCCCACTAACAAACACCCACGACTTAGGGTCAAGTACCTTGTACACCACCAGTACATGTCCCATATTCAGGGGTACATCGAACATGTACTCACACAAAAACCCATGTATCCCAAAACCATTTCAACCAAACCATTTCATACCATATCAATAAGAAATTATTTTTATTTAAGGCCATTCCAATAACTTACTTCAAAAATACATAAACTCTATACTTTAAAATAAACAATTTAAAATCAAGAAACCAAATCACTTTTCATAATAAATTACCAAAATATCACCCTTTCACCAAAAACCATAAATTATCAGTAAAGTGGATTTATAACATGCTTTGAACCATAATTTTGATAATAAAAATCATGAAATTATACAAATATAAATCGATTCATTAATTCTATTAAGATAGGATTTGAGATAGAATCAATTTACCATGAGTGTTTTGGATAAAATGATAAACATCAGGAAAAACATCACAAAACTAAATCAAATCTCCACTAACCTAAATTAGATCTCTTACTCTATAAAAAACATGGCCAAATATAAAAATATATTTCATTAAACACCTTATATATTAACATAATGGGAATAGATCTATGACTCTATGAGAGAGGGTGAAGTAGATCTAAGAAACTCATTTTGAAAGATGAGGAATGTAGCCTTACCACAATAATCTGGATTCAAATCACCATGGGAACCTTAATATGGACTTCAATGTTATGGGAAAAAACTTCTATTAACTTTGGGAAGATATATTAATTAGTTAAGGCTCCATAGGTGGTCGAACGAGGGAGTTATAGGGTAAAAGAATTGAGATCCTATGTTTTAGGAACTCACATTTATACCATGCACAATTAGTCACACATTTAGTAAAATTGGGTTCTTACCATGTGTTAGACCCTGCCTCAACTTTGGACCTCAAACGTTTGGCTTTCTTGGTTTTGATACCATTCCCAGCCATCCTAAATCCCAATATCCAACATCGAACAGTTTCTTATAAGCTTCTGCATAGATTACCCAAACTGTATGCAACTTGTACACCTCTCCTTTATCCCTTGAATCACTGTGCATGTAACACCCCCACCCTAGTTACCCAGAGTCAATACATTGTTACATAACATTGGCATGATCACAAAAGAACATTTATCGAAATACATATTAGTTTAGTATCCATGGAAGTAATAGAAGCATACCATGGTTTTATATTACATTATGAAATAATAACAAAAACATTGTCTCCCCAATGAACACACTCATATCATTTGACATATCCATATATTTAAATCATAATATACCTCGTCGCGTCTTGGGAATAATAAAACATAGAAAGGGGAGAGATCCGATGCTCAGTAAGGATAAATACATAGTGGAAACTATCACAAATAAGCAAAAACATTTAAAGCAATGTATAAGACTAAAAAAGAATCCTTTTAAACATAAACGTGAGCATAATATGATGAAGATAAATTAAGTAATTCACTTTACTTATTCATATGTATATTATACTAGTTTAATAATCGCATGTAATATCAATAGGCAATTTCATAATGATGGAATGCATAATGTCAAACATCATGACCACATGGTCAAGGCTTATGCCAAGACTAAAAATAAGATATTATCAAGGCCTTGTTCCAAGAAACTATTTTGTCCCATGATACCTTCCAATGCATCGAGAAGCTATAGAGAGCTCCACCCATCGCTTACCAAGTCCAACATATTCATCATATGAAAAGGTTGAAACATCACATAAACTATCATATTAAAACTAGCATAACAAATGTTAATACATTAACCAGAAACCATGAATGGTAAATAAATAACACATCCGCAGTCAAACATATCACAAAACCTTCAATTAAATTTTGAATATTGTATCATAATAAATCTACTTCAAACAAGTTTAAAATTCAACAATGGATGTTGACATAGATGAAATCAAAACTATTTGAGAGAAATATAAATTAATATTTTGAAATCATTTAAAAGTAATTTAATTATAAAAGAATACATTTATTTTTAAAACATTCTTATAATATTATAAGGGAAGCTTCAAAGTTGTTATAATGGTAGAAAATAGGCCCACTTTCCCTATATGTTAAAAATACATTCTTTCTTTAATTTTTCCGAAAAGGTTGTAAAGCACCTTATTAGGAAAACGACATAAATATTCCTTGATAAACATTTTATAAAAATTTAGTCAAGGATATAAATTACGTTAACCCAGAACGTAGTAAATATTAAAAATGATATAAAATACATTTTTAAGAAAAACAGATGAGGATGATAAAGAGGTCCTAGTAGATAATCACTTATAAACAACCTCAGATAATGAAGAAATTGTAGAATTAACCCTTACATTGAAAATCTCATGAGTAGAGAGTACATTTACCACCTAAATAATAGATAAATAATTTTTATTAAATTATAAAATAAACACATACATAAACATGATATCATAAATGATCATCTAATATTTCTTTTATTAATGATATTTTAGTAGTATCATTGTTTCATGTGTTAACTGATTCATTTTCCATTATATGTTTTACTACATAAGTCATGTTTTTTATGTATATGATTTATTCGATTCATATCTAGATGGATATTAATTTTGTTAAAATTGTTTTTAATCATAAAATGAAAATTGTTCTCGAATGGTTATGATGGGAAATGAATGTCATCGCGTTCGTGGAGACAGTAATACATACGTACGCATGGGAAAAAAATCATTCAATTGATGGTGAAATCATATGTAATTGGATGGTATATCATATATAAATAATCATTAACATGTTATACTTATTATTAACATCAATTATAATCTTTATTATACCCATAAAAATAACGAAGTGTTGAATAAAAAAATACACCATGATGTGGAGACGGTTAGTCATCCATAGGCACGTATGGTGACTTTGTCATTCATAAGTAGGATTTAATAATGACTATGGTTGTAGAATATTATTCATAACATCAAAATATTTATAAGTTTATAGAGTAATTATTATGGTATGGAAACAAAAAATAAAGAGGAAATGGAAGAAGAAAAGAACTTTGAAAGAGGTCATGAAATTATTACCTCTTCTTTGGGTGCCTCCTTTTGATTTGATAAAAAGGGATACTTATGTTGGATTATAATAATTGTAAGGAATCTAGGTAGAAGTTGGGGTTGTTGGGAGGATATTTGAGATGGTTTTTCCCAATCCAAATGGATTCAGAGATGTGATATTAAGAGAATGGTAAGTACACTTTTATAAGAGAGGTGAGGGTCTTTTTAGAAAAATATTGAAATATTAATTTTTTTTATACAATCATATTTGGTTTATAATGGCTCTAAAAAGATCTATTTCAAGGATAAAATGGTTCTGGTTCTCAAAAATCTAAAAAACTAGTTTTAAAAAAGTTTATATCACCATATTGACATTATAATTTAGATTTAACTCTTAGATAAATAGTCTAACTTTTACAATGTCTTCTTGTATTATTATATTACACGGTTAATAAACGTACTATAAAATGAAAAGAGAACATAAAGTTGTTCATTAATGTCACATATATCATTATATATGTTCTTTTTCCCATCTATATATTTTTTGGAATATTATATCATTTAATAAAATAGTATTGGTTTTACTCATAAAGGCTCGGAGCATGAGTAGAACCCGTGCTCCCCAAAATTTATTACGAAAATGATAACAGACAAATGATTACATGAGGTACAATAAGATTGTTCCACGAAGAGAAAAAATTGAAAAGAAGAAAGAAAAATGGCATGAAGCACCTCAAAAATTAATGCAAAGGCATAAGAGTTCGCATGAAAACATAGAGCAGCAGCCACCCATGTTCGAGTCCTCACCAAACACAATATTGAGAGTAGGAAATTAGAATGTCTCACTTAAGGAAAACACTGAAGGGGAAGTGATGGAATCATTTATGTTGAAAACTCAATCATTTTCTGCTGCTGAAGCTCATACTCTTTTTTGAATTCTTCCACCCAGTTCAATATATATGTTGTTCAAATGAAGAGGTGAAATATTGACATTATTTAGTATTTTGTCTTTCTGAAAGTAAATAGCAATTAATTACTTCATAAAAATAAATTAAATCTACCATAACATGTCATATTAACCTATAAAATTCGTGTAATTCTTCCAAACTCTCATTTTTCATTTATTTTGATATTAATAATATCAATTATTTTAATATTTCATTAATAAGGTAATTACATCATCATCATCGTGTCATAAATAAATATAATTATTTAATGTCTAAAAATTTAAAATAAAATACCATGATGTAGGAAATCATTTAATATTTCTAATTAATATTTATATCCGAATTTATATTTTTTATAACCATCTATTAAAAATGATTTAGTTATTAATCATTGAATTTAACACTTTTAACTCTTCATTAATTAAAATAATAGTAAATGTCCAAATCAAATCAATCTGAACCAAAGTGATCATATTTTACTCATAAGGTGGATTTTGGTCAAAATACACTTATCCAATAGAATTAGGACATGTTCTAGGGTAATTATAATATCCTTTTTACCTTTAATTACCCTATTTACTTCTAATCACGGTAAATAAAATTCAAAAGTTACCATTTAGAAAAAATTATTTTCATTCTATTGAACAACATTTTACTTACTGATTCCAAAAATGTCTCTCAGAATTTTTAAATTCAATTCACAGAAGTAGTAAAATTACATTTTATAAAAATTTGAAAATGTGCCTAGATGGTGGGTTAAAGACGTTAAAAAATTCAATAAATTTCCCTACATCTAATCATATTATAAAATGACACAAATGAGTTATATTGAACTAATATAGGTATTATGTAACTATTTTGAAATTAAAAAATATTTCATTAAAAATAAAAAGTATTCAAATAAAAATCTCTTTTAAATATTAACATAGTGGTTTTAACTATTCATCAAAAATTGAAAGTTTTCAGAATATAAAAAAAATCCCCCTAAGATAATTTTGATATTCCGAATCCAAAAATGAAGTCAATTTTTAAAAATAATTTTTTTATTTTCTAAAAATGTGTATTACAATTCATAACGACTAGTTTGATTGATTGTGGTGTGCTGGAACATGAAATTGTGTACAATAGAAGATATAGAATTATTCAACGAGAAGCGTATCGTGGAAGCTTGGGGTGTTACATTCTTTCCTCCTTCAAATAAAATCATCCTCAAAATTTCTAGAATATTACTAAATAACAAGAATTGAGTGGTTCTTCATCACAAGTTCCTCTGGTTCCCACATTGCCTCTTCCATATTATGGTTTCTCCAACGGATTTCTTCCAGAAAAGTCGTCTAGTTTCTCAACACATGTTATCTGGTTTCAAGAATATGGAAATGATCTTCACTATAAGGAATTTTAGGTTCCACTTCTATTTATCCCAAGGGGAGTACATGCATTGTGTTGGGAATGTATTTTATCACCAGTGAAATGTGGAACACATCATGATCTTTGGAGAGACTTTTCTGAATTTCCAAATGATAAACTACAACTCAAATTCGTTCTAGAATTTATAATGGTCCGATATAACTTGGACGTAATTTACAATTCTTACCGAATCATACTACACCCTTCCATGGATATAACTTCAAGAAAACATGATCTCCTACTTGAAATTCCAAGTCCTTCATTCGGTTATTGGAAAAGCACTTTGGCCTACACTGAAATTATTTGATGTGGGTTTAGATAATCTTCACCTTTTCTACAGTTTCCTCAATATGTTATGGGCTTACGAGTTTTCATTCACCATCATCAATCAAACAAGTTGGTTTGTGACATCTCTTTCTATATAACACTATATATGGTGCCATATGAATACTTGAATGGAAGCTATTATTATAGGAAAATTCTACCAGAGGTAAATATTTATCCCACATACCTTGAATGTCAAGTGATCAAGATCTCATCATATATTATATCATTTGAATAATCTGTTTCTATTTTCCATCAGTTTGTGAGTGGTAGGAATTTCTCAAAGGAAGTTTTGTATCTTGGCATTTATGAATACATTTCAAGAATCTTGTTGTAAAACAGGGATCACGATCAGAAACAATTGATAGGGTTACTCCATGAAGGCTTAAAAATTCATTAATATATATTCTTGTAAAAAATTCAAGTGGATAATCTTCTCCAATATCATGAAAATTAGTGTACATGGTATGATGTTCAACATTGACCAATATTGCATCATTCCTTCTAGGAGTCTTTGGTATCCCCATAACAAAGTCCATCGTAAAATCATCCATTTTCTACTCAGGTACGTGAAGTGGTTTCATGAATCCTCTAGGATGTTTTCTTCCAACCTTAACCTATTCACAAATCATACATCATGATACATAATCAGCAACATCCCTCTTCATGTTGTACCTCCTAAAATGATCATTCAAATCTCTATACATTTTAGTGAAACTAGTGTGTATATAGAAATTAGAGCTATGAGCATCATCCCATGATTCCCTTTTTAGATCATGTATTTTGGGAACACAAATCCTCCTTCCAAATTTCAAAATTCCATATTCATATACAAAGTTAATCAATCTCCCTTCATTCACAGCATTAAATTTATTTTGAAACTCCTCATCATCAGTCTGAGAACATTTTATATTTTCTAGCAATGATGGTTTGGTAACCATTTGAAAAAGTATTGATGTTTTACCTTCCATGATTATTCCCATATTCATCTTTACTAGATCCATGAATATAGGATCCCTTTAAACTCACATTTTGTTCACAACTCCCTAATTATTTCTGCTCAATGATTCTGCCACCTTATCTACCTTCCCCAGGTGGTAGTGTATAGTGAAATCATAATTCATGGGTAGTTCAATCCATCTCTTTTGGCTCATGTTCAGTTCTTTTTGTGAGAAAGTATACTTCAAACACTTTTGATCAGTTTAAATCTCACATTTTTACTATAGATATAGTGTCTTCATATCTTCAGTGAAAAGATTACAACTATTAACTCAAGATCAGGAGTGGGATATTTTTTCAGGAATTTTTAACTGTCGTGATGCATATGAAATAACAAACCCATAATTTCATAACGGCAGAGACTATATAAGGTCATTGAATAATCTTTTATTCAATTATTAAAAACATTATTCACACTCTTTTTTCGAAACAAATTTTACCCCATTACGTATGAGTTTTGTTAATGGGTTATCAAATCGGGTGAAATTCTGAACAAAGCACCAATAATAACCTACTGAACCATTAAAACAATGTACATCAGTTATATTCATTGGTGCTGGAAATTCATGGATTGCCTTTGTTTTTAATGGATCAACAGATTTTTCATCCTTAGATACAATAACTCTATGAAAAGAAATCTCCTGAACCCAGAATTCACACATTCTATACATTCCATATAATTCATTTCTTTTAATAGTCACTAGAATAATGTGCAATTGATTTCCATGATCTTTATAGATTTTGGTGTATACCAAGATATCATCAACAAATACCACAAAATATTCATCAAGATATTCCTTGAGAAATCTATTTATTAGATCCCTGAAGATATAGGGTGCATCAATCAGTCCAAAAGGCATTACTATAAACTCTAATGCCCATACTGGGTATGAAATGTTGTCTTGAGAATGTCTTTCTTATTCACACAGATCTTATAATATACATATCAAATGTAAATCTTTGAAAAATATTTATCTCCATGATGTTGATCGAATAAGTCATCAATGCTTTGTAGGGGATAATTTTTCTTTATAGTTATAACATTGATCTCCCTGTTGTCAATGCAAATCATCATAGATCCTTCTTTATTATTAAAAAATAGAATAGGGGCTCCTCTTGGGGAAACAAAAATGAGAATAAATATATTATTACTCAATTTCTATAGTGGTTTCCTTAGTTACACTAATTCTACAGTGGAAATTCTATATGGGTTCTTCAATATGGGCCTTGAACTAGGAATTAAATCACTAGAAAACTCAATTTATCATTCTGGAGGATGACTAGGTAAATACTATGGAAACACATCAACATATTCTTCCACAATATGTACATACTCAATTTGAACATTACTTTCCTCACCCATATATATTTCATTCCCTTCCTCCACAAAAATTTAATTTAGTAGAGCTACTAGGGGTGGATCTAGATAAGAATCTGATGGTGATGTTTCTTCTCTCAATATATGGTACTTTTTTATCATCATCCAAAATTGTAACAACATTCTTCTTACCATAAATTTTCACATCACGGTCTGAAATCCAATCCATAATGAGGATTATATAAAATTCAATCATGGGTATGATGATGAGAAGTGATGATAAATCATGTTTATATACCCTAATGGGAACTGATTCAACCAACATTTTATCAATGATACTTCACTTTTTAGTTTTGACTAAAAACTCCCTTGTAAAATAAAATTAGAAATATCTAATTTTCTTAGAAAACTGGGAAGATAAGAAACAATGATATGATCCAGAATCAAATAATGCATTGGCCAAATTTGTGGAAACAATTAAATTACCAGCCACCGCGTCATTCTGAGCTTCAACCTCTACAATAGTGATTTTACAAGCTTGGCATTTCTCCCTTTGCCTTTTATGAGGTAATTTCCCTTAGTGCTTAGGAAATTCTTTTGCATAATACCTCATTTCTCTACAATTGATGCATTCATCAATGATAGTCACTTTCATTCCCTTGCAATCGCGAGCTTGGTTTCCTTTTTCACCACACATGTAATAGACTCTCATTCTCTTCAGGCATGTACTGAGGTTTTTTTCCAACCTTTACTGCAGTATAGAAAATCAACTTTTCTATTCTTCCTCTTATTTCCATTTCTAGAGTGTTCAGAAGACCTTTTCTTCTCTTATTTTTCTTTTAAGTTGTATGACATAAAGAATTCCATTTAAATCTTGATAGCACATGAGACAATATCTTCGTATGATGAGAAGGATCGTGAGACTAATGATCGATAGAGAAATGGTTTTAACGCATTCAGAATCGATCAATATTACTCCATTGGTTACATATATTACATTTTGCATGCCTGGATAACCATGTAAAGTTATCCTCATACATTGTGACATTCTTATCCTCTTTTTTTCTCAGACTGAGTAATTGTCTTTCCACATCCGCTTAATGGTTACAAGGAAAGTATTTTTTTTGAAAATATCTTTAAAATCCCTCCATTACATATTTTATACTCATTCATCATTCATTGTGTTTGGAATTAATGACCACCATTGATCTGTATCACTTGTTTGACAATAAACAGCCATAACAACTTTTTCCCTTTTGCTACTCTCCAAAGCATTAAATATTTTCTCTAATGAAAATATCCATTTCTCAGCTAAAAATGGATTTGTAGTCCCATTGAATTTTCAAGTTTGTTTCCTCATTAAGGGATCTAACATTGATCCTCCGCATTTTGAATCAGGGTGATCCATATGCGTAAGGTTATTACTCATAACTTGTGTGAGTTTTCCAAGTATGGTTATAAGTTGTTCAGAACTGGTTGCACCACCAGCTTCACAATAATTATCTCGAATATGAGGGAAATCCCTACATGGATTACGTGCTTTGATACTGTTTTCATTCCATCCACTAGGTTCGATTATTGAACAAAGGCCTACACATTATTTTTATATGAATTGCAATACATAATTCCAAACTAGTAAAATACGTAACATAAGATAAATAATTTATGCATATAATCCATAGTCATAAAAAATCATTGAGGAGTTATTTACCGATAAAAATTCGTCATAATTATTTTTAAAGAAAATGTGAATTATCCTAAACATATCCCCCAGGAGTGTCGTAACCCAGAGTGCAGCAAGGCCCATTGTTGTGTACCGGGATACCGTGGACCAAGCCTAAAACTCTTTTTCAGTGTATTCACTCCTAGGTACATATGTGCTAGAGCCACCTCTACGTACTCGTATTCAGACAGGGATGTATTTCTTGGTAAATTCACAAAATCACAACATTACCAAAATTTTAGGAAGTTCTTTTATCCTAATCCTCAATGTCTATCATAGGGTAATGTTCTATATTCAGTGTTTCCCAAAATCTAGTTTCCATGGTTTGATATAAACTATCTCTGATACCAACTGTAACACCCTGACCATAGTTACCATGATTTGGATCATTAACACATAACATTGGAATTATCACAAGAGATCATGTCTCAAAAGACCGATTAGTTTAGTAACCTTGGAAGTAATCGATATATACATAATTTTTACATTACATCATGAAATAAAAAAACAACATCGTGTATCCTTTTTAGACACTCATATCCTTATACTTATCCCAATAGGTTAAACATATTATACTTCTTCCCATCCCGGAAAAAATAAAACATTGAAATGGGTGAGCTCATATGCTCAGAAAGGATAACAATATAGCGGAAACTATCATAAATAAGCATAAAAATTTAAGCAAATGTATAAGACTAATTCAAAATCCTTTTAAACATAAACTTCAACATAATATGAAAAATAAAATGCATATAATTCCATTTACTTATTAACATGGATATTTTAGTAGTCAAATAATCATATGTAATATCAATAAACAATTTTATAATGATGGAATGAATAATGCCGGACAACATTTCCACATAGTCAAGTCCTTGTGCCATCAATCCAGTTATTATTTTGTCATGTCTTTATGACAAGAAAATATTTCGTCTCTTAAGACCTTCCAATGCATCAAGGAGATATTTCGGGCTCCACTCATCACTTACTATGTCTAATTCATTACTAATATGAAAAGGGTGACACGTAACATAATCATTCGTATTAAAAATAGATTACTAAATATTAATACTATTACCATATAACATTAATGGTATAAAAATAACACTTCCATAGTCAAACATATCAAAAAACATTCATTACAATATTGATGATTGTATCATAATAAATAGACTTCAAACAAGTGTAAATCCATCAAAGGATGTTGACATAGATGAAATCAAAACTATTTGAGAAAAATTTCTCTTTCTATTTTGGAATAAATTAAAATTCACATAATTACAAAAGAAAAAATATATTTTGAAATATTTTCATAATCTGGTAAGGGATGCTTTGAATGTTTTATAATGGCAGAAAATAGCCGCACTAGCCATATAAGTTAATAAATATTCTTTCCTTAATTTTTTCGAAAAGGTCATAAAGGCTCTTGTTTGGAAAATGACGGAATAATTTTATTATAAAATTTTTATAAAAAGTCAAAAGAGGGTATAAAATTTTTAAACCCATACTCAAGGAAATAGTAATTCTGTTTCAAAATACAATTTTAAGAAACACGGATGTGGATGATAAAAAGGTCCCATTAGATACCCACGTATAAAAACCTTCGGATAATGAAGAGATTGTAGAATTAACCCTTACCTTAAAATTTTCATTAGTAGATGGTACTTTAACAAAATGTACTATTGTTAATTAAATGTTATTAAATTATAAAATAATAACATACATAAATATGATATCATATATGATCTTCTAAAATTTATTTTTTAATGATATTTCTGTAGTATCATTTTTTCGGATATTGACTGATTCATTTTCCTTAATATGTTTTATTACATAAGTCATGTTTTTTATGGATATGATGTATTTGATTCATATCAAGAATGATATAATGTTCTTAAAAATTATTTGTAATCATAAATTGAAAATTATTCTTTAATGGTTGCGATGGGGAATGATTCACATCGTGTTCGTGGAGACGGTAATCCGTAAGTACTCATAAGCGACGATATAATTATATTGATGGTGAAATAATATTTAATTGGATAGTATATCATATATAAAGAATCCTTAATGTGTTATATTTATTTATAACATCAATTAAACGTTTTATTATACCCATCCAAATAATGATGTGTTGAATAACAAACTACACCACGACGTGGAGACGGTAAGTCATACATATGCATGGATGGTGCTTTTTTCATTCATAGGATGGATAGAATAATGAATATGGTTGTAGAATATTTATCATAACATAACAGTATATATAAGGTACTAGATTCATTATTTTGATATATAAACAACATAGAATGAGGAAGTGGACGAAGGAAGGAACTTTGAAAGAGGTGATGATATTATTACCTCTTCTTCGGGTGCTTTCTTTTGATTTGATCAAAAGGGATCCTAAGGATGGCTTATGATCAAAGTAAGGAATCTATGTTGAAGTGAGGGTAGTTAGAAGGATATTTGAGTTGGGTTTGGCCAAGAAAAATGGATTTAGAGGTATGATATTAATATATGGGGAAGTACCCTTTTATAAGAGAGGTGAGGGTCACTTTTGGAAAACCATGAAATATTAATTAATTATACAATCATATTCGGTTTCTAATGTCTAAAAATGGATTAATTTATATTATAGGGTGTGGATGGGTCGAAAAAATCTCAACCAATAGGTTTTAGATAAGTTTAAGTCACCATATCAACCTTATCATATATATTTAACTCTTAGTTAAACAGTTTAACTTTTAAAAATGTTTTCTTATATTATTAAATTACTTGGTTAATAAACATACTGTAAAATTACAAGAGAACCTCAAGTGGTTCATTAATGACATACGTATAGTTATATTATTCCTTTTTATCAACCATATATATTTTTGGAATATTATATCATTTAATAATATAGTATTTGTTTTAAAAATTCATTTTTTTCAATTATGAAACTATTTAGTATTTGCTCTTTATGAATGTCTGAAAACCTTGTTAATTCAAAACAATAGATTAAATCAACACTAAATTATCATATTAACCTATAATATTCTGGGAATGCATCAAAATTCTCCATTTACATTTATTTTTATTTTTATAATATAAATTATTTTAATCATTCATTAATAACGTATTTACTGTATCATCATTGTGTTATAAATAAATTTAATTATTTAATTTTTAAAAATATTAAATAAAATACCATGATTTAGGAATTAGTTTTATATTTATATGGAATTTTTATAGTCTAATTTATCTTATGTATAGCCCTACAATACAAATGTTTTTGTTATTAAACTTTGAATTTAACACTTTTAACTCTTATTTAAATAAAATAATAATAAATGTCCCAATATAATCCAAGTGGGCCAAATGGATCATATTTTACTCAAATGGTTTATTTGGGTTGAAATACACTCATCCAATAGAATTATGACATGTGTTGTGGAAATTATAATTTTATTTTTACCTTTAATTACCCTATTTACTTTTAAACGTGGTAAATAAAATTCAAAAGTTATTATTCACACAAAAAAATTATTTTCCTCCAATCGAATGACATTTTAATATCTAAAATCAAATGTGTCTCTAATTTTTTGAAATTTAATTCACATATATTTTAAAATTACGTTTTATGCAAATTTTCAAATGTTCATATTAGATGGGTAGAAGAAGTTAAAAAGATCAATAAAATTTTATACATCTCATATTATTATAAAATGAGTCTAATGAATTACATAGATCTAATATTGGTATTATGTATCTATTTGGATTATAAAATAAATTTAAATTAAAATAATTGTAATTTAAATAATGTCGGTTCTAAACAATAACATGTTGTTTTTTACTATTCATCCAAAATAGAATATTTTCAGAAACCAAAATTCAACCTAATCTAATTTTGATATTCCGAATCAAAAAATGAAGACCATTTTGAAAAATAAAATTTATAAAATTTCAAAAATAATATATTAGTATTCATAACGACTAGTCTGACTAGTCATGGTGTGCTAGAACTCGAGATTGCGTACAACAGAAGTTGTTGCATTATTCAAAGAGAAACTTACCATGGAATCTTGGGGTATTATTTTCTTTCCTCCTTCAAAAATTTCATCTTTGAAATTTCTATAATATTACTGTATTAAATGATTCGGGTGGTTATTCATCATATGTTCATCGGGTTCCCACGTTGCCTCTTCAATATTATGGTTTCTCCAGAGATCTTTTACCAGATGATTTTTCTATTTTCTCAACACATGTTCTCTAGTATCTTGAATCTTGACATGCTCTTCACCATAAGACAGATCGGGATCCGGTTCTATATCTTTATAAGTGAGTACATGAATTTGTTCAGACATGTATTATCTAAACAGTGATACATGGAACACATCATGAACTTTGGAGAGACTTTTTGACCTTGCCAAATGATAAGCTACAACTCAAATTCGTTCTAGAATTTCAAAAAGTCTGATGTCCCTAGGACTTAATTAACCCTTCATACAGAATCGTACAACACCCTTCCATAGAGATACCATCAAGAAAACATAATCTACTACTTGAAATTCCAAATCCTTCCTTTGGTTATCGGCATAACATGTTTTCCTACTTTGAGCTTTATTGATGTGGATTCCGATAATCATCATGATTTCCATTTTTTCTTAAACATGTTTTGGGCCTTTGAGTTTTCTTTCACAAACATCATCCCAATATGTTGGTGTGCAACATCTATATCCATATCATTCATTATATGGTGCCATCTTAATACTTTAATGGAATTTATTATTAAATGAAAATACTACTAGATGTAAATATTTATCCCACATACCATGAATGTCAGGTAAGAAACATATAAACATGTATTTTAATGTTTGAACATTCCATTCTATTTGTCCATTAGATTGAGGGCAGTAGGAAGTACTCAAATGAATTTCAGTATGTAGGGATTTCGGATGACTTTTCCCGAATAATGATGTAAAATGGGGATATCGATCAGAAAAAAATTGATATGGTTACTCAATGATGTATTAAAAATTCATTACTATATAGTATTTCTAATCATTGAAGTGGTAAATCATCTCTTATAGCAAGAAATTATGATGGCTTGGTAAGACGATCTACAATGACCCATATTGTATCCTTTTTTCTAGGAGAATTTGGTATACCCCTGAAAAATCCATTGTAATATCATCCCATTTCCACTCATGTAAGGGAAGAGGTTGCATGACTCCACCTGGATGTTGTCTTCCAGCCTTAAACTGTTGAAAAACCATATATTCGGACACATAAATAGTAATCTCCCTCTTCATGTTGTCCCACACAAAATGTTCCTTCAAATCTCTATACATCGTAGTGCTACAAGGGTGTATAGAGAAATTGGATCTATGAGAATCATCCAAAAATTCACTTTTTAGATTAGGTATATTTGGAAAATAAAGGCTTCTTCCAAATTTTGAAATTCCATCTTCATATACAAATTCAATCAATCTCCCATCATTCCAAACATTAATTTTCTTTTGAAACTCCTCATCATCAGCCTAAGAACATTTTATCGTTTCTTGAAAATAAATTTTGGCCACCATTGGAAAATGTAATAATGTTTCAACTTCCATGATTATTCCCATATCCATCTTTACTAGATCCCTGAATATATAATCCCTCTCAACTCTAATCTTATTCAAAACACCATGATCATTTATGCCCAAAGAATCATTCACCTTATTTGCCTTCCCCGCATGGTATTGTATAGTGAAATCCTAACTGTTGAGTAGTTCAAGAAATATTCTTTTCCTCGTGTTGAGTTATTTTTGTGTGAAAATATATTTCAAAATATTATGATCAGTATAAAGCTCCTATTTTTCACCACAGAGATAGTTTCTCCATATATTCAAAGAAAATATTACAGCTTCTAACTCAAGATCATGAGTGGGATTGTTTTTTCATGAGTTTTTAGCTAGCATGATGCAAGGAAATAACCCTAACATTTTGCATAAGGACATGACCTAGTACATTCATTGATGCATCTCTATAAAAAACAAACCCATCATTACATGATGGTAGAGTCAATATAGAAGCATTGACTAATCTTTTCTTAAATTATTCATTATATTCTTCACATTCTTTTCCAAACAAATTTAACCCCTTTACATGTGATATTTTTTAATGGGTTTTCCAATCGAGAAAATTATGGATGAAGAGCTGATAAAAACTTGCAAATCCAATAAAACTTTGTACCTCAGTCCTACTCATAAGTCTTGGTCATTCATTTATTTCCTTTTTCATCAAAGGATCAACATAGATTCCTTAGAGAAAATATAGACAAGAAAAGAAATCTACTAATGCTAGAATTCACACATTCTAAACATTCCATATAATTCATTTCTTCTGGAGTCTTTATAATAGTGCATAAGTGATTTTCATGATCTTTGTAGCTTTTTCGGTATACCAAGATATCATAAATAAATACCACTAAAAATTCATCAATATATTACTTGAAAACTCTCTTAATTAGATACAGGAAGATAATAGGTGCATCTGTCAGTCTAGAAGGCATTACTGTAAACATGAAATACACATACCTGTTAAGAAATTCTGTCTTTAGAATGTCTTCCGTCTTCACACACAATTGATGATATCCAGATTGATGGTAAATCTATGAAAAATATTTAGCTCCATGAAGTTGATCGAATAAATCATCAATGAGAGGTAAGGGATACTAGTTATTTATTATTATATAATTGATCTCCATGGACTCAATCCACAACCTCATATATCCATATTTCATATAAACAAAAAAGAACAAGGGATCCCTATAGAGAAACACTTAGGAGAATGAATCCTTAATTAATCAGTTCATCTATTTGTTTCATTAGTTCAATTTATTACACAATGACAATTCTATATGGGGTATTCTATATAGGCCTTGAACCATGAATTAAATCAATGAAAAACTCAATTTCTCATTCTGGAGGATGTCAAGGTAAATCCACATGAAACACATCAACATATTCCTTCACAATAGGTATATCCTCTATTTGAACATTCCTTTCCTCACCAATAGATATTTCATTCTCTTCCTCCCCAAAAATTGAATTTAGTAGAGAAAATAGGGGTAGATCTAGATAAGAATAAGATGTTGATGTTTATTCACTAAAGAAAAGCTAGTCCTTCTCTTCATCGAAAAATGTAACCTCCTTCTTCTTACAATAAATTTTCGAATCATGGTCCAAAATCTAATCCATACAAAGTATTATATCAAATTTTATCATGGGTATGATGATGAGATTAGTAGATCAAGCCTGTTTATATGACTTAATGGGAACTAATTCAAAAAAAATTATTCCAGTGATACATCCCTTATGTGTTTTTCTAGAAAATTCCATTATTAAATCAAATAGAAAATATCTAATCTTCATAGAAAACATGGAAGATATGAAACAATGCGATTATCCATAATCAAATAATGATTTGGTGAAATTTGAGGAAACCATTAAATTACCTGCCACCAAATAATTTGGAGAATCAACCTCAGTGGTAGTGATTGAATAAACTTGGCCTTTCTCCTTTGTCCTTTTATGAGGTAAGTTTCATTGGCGCTGATGACATTCATTTTCATAATTCCCCATTTCTCTAAAATTGTCGAATTCAATATTGGCATACTATTTCTTTCATATTCAATCATGAGTTTGGTGGCCTTTTTCACCACACTTGTATTTGTCTACCATTCCCTTTAAGAAAGTTCCAGGGTGTTTCTTCCCACATTTACTGAAATATAGAAATTCAAATTTTCTCATCTTCTCCTTATATTATTTCTAGATTGTTCAGTAGATCTCTTCTTCTCTTTTTTTGCATTAAATTTATAAGAATTAGAGAATTCATTTTTTTTCTTGATATCACATGAGATAATATCTTCATACGATGAGAAGGATTGTGAGACTAATTAACGATGTAGAAATGGTTTTAACCCATCAATTAATCGATCAATTTTACTCATTAGGTTAAATATATAATTTGCTCTATGCCTTGATATCCTAGTAAAGTTATCTTTATACATTGTGATATCATGATCCTCCTTTTGCCTCAAACTATGATATTGTCTTTCCATATATGCTCGATGGTCATGAGGAATGTTTTTTTCTAAGAAAATATCTTTAAACACCCTAAATTCCATATATGATACTTATTCATTCTCCTTTGTGTTTTTAATTAATGACCACCATTGATCTGTAAACCCAGTGAAGAGATAAACTACTATAACAACTTTTTACCTTTCGCTACTCCAAAAAGCATGGAATATTGGCTCTATGTAAGTTATCCATTGCTCAGCTAAAAATGGATTTGTATTCCCACTGAATATTGGTGTTTGTTTTCTCATTAAGTGGTATTACATGTTTCCTCCACATTGTGGATTGGGGTGCTCCATACGGGTAATGTTATTATTCATAACCTGAGTGAGTTGTCCCAATATATTTATAAGTTGTTCAACACCATTTTAATCACTATCTCCACTATAATTCACTTGAGTAGGAGGGAAATACCTATATGTATTATGTGCATTGATACGTTTTCCATTCCTTGCACTATGCACCATTTCTTAACTATGTCATACACTAGATTAGGTTATGAATCACAATACATAATTCCAAACTAGTGAAATACCTAATTTTTTTTAATAGTTTATGAATATAATCCATAATCATAGAAAAATGTTTTATTTGAGGTTTTATTTACCCATAAATCCTTCATAATGGTTTTAAATGAAAATTTGAATTATCCTATGTAGATCCCCAAGAGTTTCATTCCAAAGATTGTAGCAAGGTCCATAGCCATGTACCATGATACCCAATGTCAAGCCCGAAACATCTTGTCCAAGTTTTCACTCCAAGGAACAACTGTTCCAGAGCCACCTATACCTACTTGTATCCATATAGGGATGTATTTCTTGGAAAATTCACAAAATCTATACATTACAAATATTTTAGGAAGTTTGTTCTATACTAACCATCAATATCTTTCTTAGGGTAATGTTATCTAATTAGATTTTTTTTTCTAAATCTAGTGTCTGATGTTTTCTCTAAACTACCTCTGATACCAAATGTAATGCCCTGACCCTAGATTCTCAGAGATGGTGAAATTTTACATAACATTGGCATGATCACAAGAGATCAAGTCTCGAAGGAATGATTAGTATAGTAGATTTGTATGTTTTAGATACATTAATAAGTTTTGAGTTATATCATGAAATAAAAAAACATTGTTTCCCCTTAGAATACACTCATATCCTTTGACCTATCCCTAAAGTTTAATCATAATATACTTCTTTGAATCCTGGGAAAAATAAAACATAGAAAGGGGTGAGCTTATATTTCAGTAAGGATAACAATATAGTAGAAACAATTATAAAAAAGCATAATCATTTAAGGAAATGTATACGACTAAAATGCAAGAATTTAAAACATAAACTTCATAATGATATGGAAAATATAAATCAAATAATTCCATTTACTTATTCACATAGATATTCTACTAGTTGAATAATCACATGTAATTTCAATATCCAATTCTTTATGATGGAATTATAAAGGATGGAAATCATAACAACATAGTCAAGGTCTCAATCCAAGACTACAAATAATATTATTCATGGACTTGTTCCAAGACACTATTTTGTATCATGATACATACCGATGCATCAAGGAGCTATAGCGGGCTCCACCCATCACTCACTGAGTCCAATTCATTCCTCATATGAAAAGGTTGAAACATAACATAAACATTCGTATTAAATCTAGCATATAAAATGTAATTAAATTTTCCATAAACCATGAATGGTTTGAAAATAACACATCCATGGTCAAACATATCACACAAACTTCAATAAAATATTGAATATTGTATCATAATAAATAAACTTCATACTAATGTAAAATCCATCAATAGATGTTGACATAGAAGAAATTGAAACTACTTGAGAGTAATATCTCTATCTATTTTGAAATAATTTAAAAGTCACCTAATTATAGAATAAAACATTTATATTGAAAATAATCTTATAATATTCTAAGGGAAGCTTTGAAATTGTTATAATGATAGAAAATAGCCGCACTCACCACATATGTTAAAAACCGTTCTATCTTAATTTTGTCAAAAAAGTTGTAAAAGACCTTTTTTGGAAAATAAACGCAAGAATATTTTATGAACATTTTATAAAAAAGTCATAAAAGCGTATAAATGAATTTAACACATATTTTATAAAATACTATTTTTTTTGAAATACATTTTTAAGAAACACGGATGTGGATGATAAAGAGGCCATGGTAGATACTCAAGTATAAAAAACATCGAATAATGATGAGATTGTAGAAATAAAACATTCCTAGAACATTTCCTTAGTCGAGGGTACATTATACTCTAGTATAATAGTTAAATAATTGATATTAAAAATTACAAGAACAAAATCCCTAAATATGAAATCATATGCGATCTTTTAATATTTTGTTGTTAATGATATTTCAGTAGTATCATTGTTTTGGGTGTTAACTGATTCATTGTCTATTATATGTTTTTTTATGTAAGTAATGTTTTTTATTAATATGATTTATTTTATTAATATCTAGAATTTTATTAAGTTCATAAAAAATATTTTAATCATAAAATGAAAAAAATTTCTTGAATTTTTATAATGGGGAATGAATCTCATCACGATCGTGGAGAAGGTAATATCTATGTACGCAAGAGCAAGAAAAACATTCTATAGATGGTGAAATTGTTTCTAATTGGATGGTATATCATATATAAAAAATAATTGACATGTTATATTTATTATATATATATCAATTATACAAAATATTATTCTCATCCAAATAATGAAGTGTTGAATAACAAACTACACCATGACGTGGAGATTGTAAGTCATACGTACGCACATATGGTGATGTTGTCATTAACAGAATTGATATAATAATAAATATAATTATAGAATACATATCATAAAATCATAGTATGTATAAGGTACTGTAGTAATTATTTTCGTATGGAAACAACATAGAAACAATAATTGGAAGAAGAAAAGAACTTTAAAAGAGGTGATGAAATTATTACATCTTCTCTGAGTGATTCCTTTTGATTTGATCAAAAGGCCTCTTTAGTTTGGCATATAATCAAATTAATTCCACTAGGTTGACTTGAGGGTAGTTGGGAGGATTTTGGTGAAATTCATGGACAATAAAAAGGGCTTTGGAGGTGTGATATTAAGAGAAGAGGAAATACCCTTTTCTAAGAGAGGTGGGGGTCACTTTAGGAAAAGCTTGAAATATTAATTTATTATACAATCATATTCGGTTTCTAAAGGCTCCAAATGGATTCATTTCGAATATAAGGTGGGTATGGGTTAAAAAAACTCAACAATACGTTTTAGACCAGTTTAGGCCACCATATTAACCTTTTCATTTAGATTTAACTCTTAGATAAATAGTTTAACTTTTATAATGTCTTCTTGTATTCTTATGTTACATGGAAAATAAATTAATAATAAAATTCCAAGATAACCACAATTAATTAATTAATGACATATATATCATTATATATGTCCTTTTAAATATCCTTAGATTTGTAGGAATATTATATCATTTAAAAAGATACTATTTTTTTAAACTCATTTATGTCAATTTGGACACTATTTAGTATTTGGTCTTTGTGAAGGACAAAAAAATATGATTACTTCAAAAAAATACATTATATAAACCCTAACATGTCATAAAAACATATAAAATTCATGGAATGTATCAAAAGTGTCAATTTAAATTTATTTTTATGATTATAATATCAGTTATTTTAATCTATCATTAATATGGTAATTACTACATAACAATTGTGTCATAAATAAACATAATTATTAAATGTATAAAAATTATAAATAAAATATAGTGATGTAGGAAATAGTTTTTATCATTCTAATGGATATTTATATTAGAATTTTTCTTATGTATAAACCAATATTAATTTTTTTTTGTTATTAAACATTGAATTTAACACTTTTAGCTCTTCCTTAAATAAAATAATAATTAATGTTTTAATCTAGTCCAAGAGGACCAAAATGATAATATTTTATTCCTAAGGTTTATTTTGGTTGTTATACACTTATCTAGTAGAATTATAAAATGTGATAGGGTAATTATAATATCATTTTTACCATTAATTACACTATTATTTTTAATCGTGGTAAATAAAATTCTAATTTTAATATTCACCAAAAATTATTTTCATCCAATTGAACCCAATTTTACCTAAAAATATCAATCGTGTCTCTATGATTTTATAATTTCAATTCACAGTAGTGGTAAAATTACATTTTATTCAAATTTGCAAATGTTCCTAGAAGGTGGGTAAAAGAAGATAAAATTTTCAATAACATTTTATACATATAATATTATTATAAAATAACTCCAATGAATTAAATTGAACTAATATAGGTATTATGTATCTATTTTGGCTTTAAAATAAATTTAAATAATAATAATAAGAATTTAAATAAACGTCGGTTTTAAATAATAACATAGTGTTTTTCAATATTCAAAAAAATTTGATGTTTTTAGAAAAATACAAAAAATTCAACCTAACATAATTTTGGTATTTTGAATCCAAAAATGATGACAATTTTGAATAATAAAATTTATAAAATTTCAAAAAGTGGGTATTTTTATTTATAACATCTAGTTTGATTGGTCGTGTTATGCTATAACTCGACGTTGCGTACAACGCAAGATGTATCATTATTAGAAGAGAATCGTGTCGTGGAATATTGGGGTTTTACAACGCATGGTTTCCTGAAGATGTTTCCTAGTTTTTCCAAAACAATGGACCAAACATAAACCTATTGAAAAGCCTTTGAATAGTCCAAAAGTTCTCAAACCTTCGAAAACATAATCAAAGAACATTATATAAATAAAATAAGGGTTAATTACCTCAAATTGTGGGTTATTATTGAAATCCATTCCCATAAGCCCTTTCAAAAATACAAGAAGGATATACTTTAAAAAATCATTTTAAAATCATGAATCCAATTTAAAATGCACACACAGTTACCACGATTCCACAATTTCCCCAAAAATAATAAATCATCACTAAATATGATTTATAAAATTATTTCCACCACAGTTTCACAATAAGAAATAAGCCATTAAACCAATTTAAAAATATAACTCCATGTTTTAAATAGAGGAGTCGGGCATTAAGCCACCTACCTCGACTGTTTTGGTGAAAATAATAAAATACGTGAAAAACATCACAAAACAGGGTCGAATATACAAAAACATTACATAGATCTCTTCCAATATAAATTAAAATACAAAATATAAACATATATATAATTCACCATCTTAGATCATCCAACATTGGGCATAGATCTATGAAATATAGAGAAAGGATGAATTATATCATAGAAACTCATAGTAAATGATTAAGAATTAATCTATACCGCAAGTATCTATATCCAAATCATCATGATAAATCATAAGATCACCTATAATTCAATTTTATAACCTTCCATGATCATTAGGAATATATCATATTGAGTTTGGTCAGTGTAGTTTGAAAAATTAGGCTCTTTAATGTTAAAACGAGTGAGATTCTAAATTTTAGGATCACGATTTTAAAAAGTGTTCATTTAGTCACATGTCTAGTCAAATGGTGTGAAAAGCTTTATTTTCCATAACCTCATGGTTTGACCTTATAAAGTTGGCTCATGGGGTTTACAAACTATTCACCAGTCATGAGAAACAACACTCTCCAATATAACATGATTAATCCTAGGAATCTGCATAGTTTACAAAAACTGTTCAAATGTTCTCTACATTCCCTATAACCCTAAACTCATTATTAATGGTTTCTGGTAGGTGGTTCATAGTTTTCCCAAACAAAGCACCAACAAAGCACCAGTAGAAAGCCCCTAAAACACACAAAATTTTCCCAAACATTCCAAAACATTTCTAAATTTTTTTATATACGTAAAATACATAATACATTGGTAAATAATCTCAAATCGAGGGTGATAAATAATAAACTATGGTAACTATGTTTCTTCATCTTCTCCAGTTCCCACATCACTTACTCAAACCTGTGGATTATCCATAGAACATTGATCGGGTTCATTTTAATATATTGTATGTATTTGTCTCTATGATATGAGATTTTCATCATCTCCCCTTCATTTGAATGATCATTCTCTAATGGTACCAGCTTTGTATTTAGTAAATGTGATGGGTCTGGTATATACCTCCCAAATAGGTATACATGTAATACATCATGTACATTATATATGGTAGATGGGAGTTCTAGTCGATAGGTCACCACTATGATACGATCAAGGATCTATAAGTGGGTGATGTATCTCAGACGAAGAATTAACTTCTTCCAAAATCTCATCACTTTATTCCATGTAGATATGTTGAGGAATACCATGTCTCCAACATAAAACTCTAGTCTCATCAATGATTGTCATCATAGCTTTGATGTCGACTTTTATAAGCCATGATATTATGTAGAATGGTCTTATCCTTTTCCACTTTTTATTTGACCATTTTAGGAACTAGAAATTTTTGTTCCCTAACTTCATCCCAATATACAGGTGTTCTTCACCTCTTCTAATAAATGATTTCAAATGTTTCATTTGGATGCTATAGTGGAAACAGTATTTATTGGGGAACTCAACTAGTGGAAAATGTTGGTCTGGTCCTCCATTTAAGTCCATATAACACACTATCAAAATGTATTCTAGTGACTTCATATTCCTCTCAGATTGGCCATCGATTTGAGGATAATATTC
The DNA here is from genome assembly GCA_963277665.1 of Viscum album. Taxonomy (NCBI): domain Eukaryota; kingdom Viridiplantae; phylum Streptophyta; class Magnoliopsida; order Santalales; family Viscaceae; genus Viscum; species Viscum album. The sequence continues at coordinate 736,606,063 of OY728155.1, forward strand.
CATATAGAAGTTCGAATCAATTTTTATACCATGATAATGAATTTTCCTTATCATGGAAGTAAATCTAAGATATCTATTAGATACAATCGACAGTGCTTCTCTATGTTGCCTCACCACTTCTTTTCTGTACATATATATAAGTTCTTCGATTGAGAATCGCTACCAAATTTAGATAAAGTGATATATATATATAAGATGGTCCACAATGAACCATATAGTATTTTATCCTAGGGTTGTCTTCATATGTTGAGTAAAAATGTCCATTGTGAGGTTTTACCATTTCCATGTTGGTATGTTCAGTGGTATCCTCTTCACCATCAATTATTTTCTTTCATCATTCACATTCTAACAACCCAAGAACATTGATGTATATTCTGCGAACTCTATTTTCATATTTTTCCCACCAATAGTGTTCTAAGAGATATAAATATATTATTTTTCTTCCTTGTTGGATGGAGAAGGTTGTGTTATGTGCATTATCCAATATCTCCTTCCATAAATTAGGATAAGATGGTAGAGATAGTCCTGACCAAATTCTTACAACTCTTGCTTCATTATCATTCAACTCTAAGGATTTCCCATTTCATATAGTTTCCACTTTCTTCTAAATTCCCACATAATTTCTCTAAGTATCCTAATTTTTTAGAACATTTGGGTGGGAAATCAATTATGAAAGGATTTATTATGTTCTTTCTTTTATGATTCCCATGTCCATACATTTCAGTTATAAGATAATTGGATCCCTTAAATTATCATCATTGGTTATATTGAAGGATCCTTTATATATTGAGAAGTCCCCTCTTTATATTTTATACTATTATTGTAGTTGATTGAGTATTCATCATCCTTAATCAGCTCTAACTATCATCATTGGAACATATTAATCTATTTTTATCTAAATATATAATTGAAACTATTATGATATGTATAGATTTCACACATCTTCCCATATAGATAATGCCTCCATATTTTTAATGAAATGATTACTTCATTTAACTACAGATCATGTGTGGGTTTGAACAGTTCATGAACGGTCAACTTCTTTGAAGAAGTGGCTATGAATTATTCACTCTTCATTAACCAAAAACAAAATCCCTTATTCAAAGAATCACTTAATACCATGAAAAGTTATCCACTTTGGGGTAGTGTGAGAACATGGGAAATGAAAAATATCATTTTCAACTCTTTTATGCTCTCTTAATATTCATCATTCCATGAATATTTCACTCCCTTTTAGAGTTGTCTTGGTTATAGGGCTTAAAAATCAAAGAAAAATTCTCCAAAATTAAATATATTACCCATGTATTGAAAGGAAACTATAGATATTTTTCCTCGATTTTGGTCATGGACACCATTCAGTTTAATATATTTTTGATAGTTCTAATGATATCCCATTTCTTCAGATGATATCTCCAATAAATGAGACATACATCAACCTAAACTCACCATTGATGTGCTTTTCATAAATCATATAATTTTTTATGGTATTTATCATAGTGATCAGATGCTCTTCATTCTGTTTCCATGTTTTGGATTATATTATAATTTCATCTATAAATACTACCACAACAATTTTTATGTTATTTATAAAGCCTCTATTAATCATGTTCTTGATTATTATTGGAGTATTATTGAGTCTAAACAACATTACTATGAATTAATAGTTCCCATACCTAGTACTAAAGTGGTCTTGCATATATCCTACATCGTTAACTTATCTTGGTAATATCTTAATCACATATCCCCCTTGGGGAATTATTATTCTCTACATAGTTGATCGAAAAATTCATCAATCCCTGAAAAAGGATATTTTTTTAGCATTATCATGTTGAGCTCAATATAATCTATGAAAAAGTGCATTGGCCCGTCCTTCGTGATGAATATGATTGGGGAACCCTATAGTGAAGCACTTTGGAACATATACCCTTTATCCATATTCTCCTATAATTTTTTCATTATCTCCACATGTTAAAAATTTTCCATTTGGAATAGAGTCTTGGATAATGGTAACACCCCATGTATATGATTGAAAGAAAATTAAACCACTCAGTTAAGAGGAATACCAAACAATTCCTTAGTAAAAACATCAACATAATCCCTCCCAATGGGATTGATTTCATGGATTGTTATTTCCTTAGAATCAAACATTCGAGGTACATATGCATTCTCATATGAAAATAATACCCATTATTGAGATATTTATTATATTATAGATTTTTCCCCCTAATTATACATGTATATAATCGTAGAATGATTCATGATAAAGAATTTTATTTCATTTTCATTTAATTTTTTATCTCTATATAAGTAAATCCAATAAATACCCATAATTAAATCAAATCCACAAAAAGGTGTGTGACATGGTTTTCTAGGAAGTTCATCCCAAATATTATGACAGGGGAGGAGTTATATACACATGATTCTATATGTTATTCATTTTTAATTTTCACCAAAAACTCAAAATAAATTATATTGGTAAGTGTTTGAATTAATATAATAAACTTTCATAATATCAAGGAATGCATAGAACCCAAATAAAAAATTGAATTACCTATTATTCCATGAATAACTGGGTAAATTTCATGACATTGTTTTTATGATCCACCTAAGTGGTATTTATTTAAAAAATATCCCCTTGGAAACCTTACAGGATATAGGTTGTCTCTAATGACTATTATCTTATTTCATTGGTTTTAAAATTGATCATGTTCCTCAGAGTCAAAGTAATGAACTATACGCTGAGGGTTGACTAGATTATTCATTTCCTCCATCGAATTTGTGGGTTTATTTAATCATAGGGATCTAGTTACTTTCCCTTTATTCCCACACCTAAACCCTTTCCATGTCCACCTTTAGAAATTTCCAGGGTACTCTTATCCCCACCTTTGACAAGTTGAATGTTTAAATTTCATGGCACCATTATATTTCTCCATTAGACCTCTATAATTAAACTTCACTTTCTACTTCAAATCCCCATGATATCCTTGATATTTAAGGACATAAATTTCACCTTTAAGGGTGCATTTAACAATTTTCCCATAGCAATCAATGTCTCTGGTCTCCAGGTTTTTTTGTATACTTGGTTTTATCCCACAAATATAGTTTTCAACCATTCATATGGGGGTAACAAAAATGTAGAAGCCATATTGTGAAAGTATTGTGATATTTTCCTCATTCACAGATAAAGATTCATATTCATTTTTCATGAGGGTGGGTAATTATAATTCTATTTGTAGTCAGAGAGTGAAAGGAAAATATTTAACAAAAAATATTTTATTGAATTTGTTCCACACAATCATAATGATATTCTCCTCAGGATTAGTATTTTTTTTCATTTCCACCACTTATCAGCTTCTCCATCCATATGATAAACTTGATGTGGAACCATTACATTATCAAAACATTGATCTAAGGAGAGAATATTATCAATGTGGTTGATCTATTTTAACTTGATTAAGCGATCATTTGATCAATTGAATGTTAGTTGCCTTTGTCACAAAAAGATATCAATCATAAAAAGTCATCCCTTATAGGGATTTGTATGCTCCCCCTAATCTAGGATTCTATGAAGAACCAGAATCAGCTATGAGGGTATCATAATAATGTTCACAATTATTACTCTCACCTGTTTTTTCATCTTGTTGGTACAGTCATCATGTTTCCCATCACATTGGGGTTTTTACATGATTTTTTCTATTTCAGGCCATCATATATAATAAAAAGAAACATGTCGATGATTATTTTTAAAATAATAAACATATTAAGGCTAATATAATAAAATTATTATGATAACATATATATTATAATTCTTTCTTTAGCTTATGAATATCTAGGATTAACTCTATATAATCCATGATATATTTATTTAAATATATTATAAAGGGTATTTTTTGTTCCTATAATAGTAGTTATTATTGAGATTTATAATTTACCAAAGCATATCATGTATAATTGTCAAACAAGGTGTGCAACATGGACTATTTTCATGCACTAATTCTAAGTCGATTCTAGCCCAACACGGTGTTTTCATGTTTGAATACTGAGTACATCTGTGCCAGAGCCACATCAACATGTAGTATACCAAAATGGATGTATTTTTTCGATAAACCACTTAATTTATAATTATAAATATTTATGGTGTTTTCTTATACTAATTATTAACCCTAGGGAATTTACAGAGTTTTATAATTTTTATCACAAAAATCAATAAACGTTTCCTTTGATACCAAATATAACAACCCCAGTCTTTTTTACACATTAATTCTTGATTTATTACATTAAATTACACATAATACAACCCAGAAGATTGATAAGGATGGTGTATTTTTGAATTTATTACAATAAATAGAAACTTATAATATGGTATATATTATTTTTATTAAAAAACATTTTCATAATATTCTTCTATACATAAAACTATATTGGATAACCTAAAAACATACAAAAGAAAGGGGTGATCTATAAATCCCGATAAGGGAATAAAAAAGGAATAACATGAATGTAATAATACATGTTAGATAATAAGAATTTAAATTTAGAATATAGGATTTGGAATCATAAACATAGAGTATGTGACCTGATAGAGCACTATAATTATAAATGTAGCATCGAAAATGAGGGAAAAACTAAAAACAATGCATTATGAGCATAAGTTATAGCTAAATGCCAAGAAATCCTGATGGAATAAGTCCTATATAGAAACCATGTTCACTCTCTATAAAAATATGATGAGTGAGGAGAAAAAAAGAACACAATTCATTATATCGTTATATAATTCTATGTGCACTTGTCACTTTCGTTAAATTCTCATGATTAAGTGTGTCAGATAGATCATAAAACATGGAATTATTCCTCGTCATATTTAATTTGGAAATCAAGGAGTGTGGAATTAATACCTATAAGTACCATTTAAAATTATTATAAGTGTATAATGTTGAATATCCTTGATAGGAAATGCTTATGGTATTTACTAAACATTTATATTGGCTTAAAATATTGCAGTGAAATTTTGACAGTATACTGACAACAGATATAAATTTATAAAGTTGCTTAATGGGAGTTAAAGGGTCTATAATTTTTTTTTAAAAAATGTGAACTAATTGGTATAACTAATTCTATATCCTAACATTCATAATCGGAAATATGTAACATATTTCAATAAAGAATCATTAATAATGAGGAGAATGGGAGGATCCCTTACTTGAGATTGGGACTCCAAATGCCTGGGAGGATATTATTGATAACCTAAAGGTGACTTGGGAGGGCTATAGAGAGGGGAAGGTTGATTAAGGACTTGATATAGGTATATTTGGTGTAGATAAATGGGATCATGGGAGGGTTTATATAAGAAATGAGTGTGGAATTCTTTATCATTTCTCAAATATAGGTTTTGGACTCTATATTATAAAATAACCAAAACCAAAAAACATTCCATGGTTTTCTCCATGGTTTCTTATAAAAGAAAAATTATTTAATTATATTATATATAAAAGGGTAAAATTATAAAATAATACCCTTTCTTATGATGATTTGAGACATACCCTTAATGAAATTATTTTAAATCCATAAAATATATCAATGGTTTCAGAGGATTTACAATGGGTATATAAAATTATTAATATAAAAAATAATCTAATTTTAATGGTAAAACATTTATTTGGTAATATAATTCATTTATATTATTTATTACATCACATTTATTTCATTCTGATATCATAATATACACCGTATATTTATAAAATATTTAATTTTTACCCAAAAAATCGGTTATCTCTGAAAATTATGAAAAATTAATATTTGTATGATTTCAACATTATGATGAATAAAATAATATTAATACTATCAAAATAATTTTATAAATATTTTATTTTGAAATTTTAAAAAAATAACTGAAATTTATTGTTAAATTCCATAGGGTTTTACTATAATAGTTTTTTAACCCTTATAAAAATTACTTTTTGACATAATAATAATTATATGATAATTAATATTTGAAAAAAATTATTTAAGAATATTAATTTTATATGATTTTATTTATATAAAAAATCCATTAATTCATCCAAATAGAAAATTTATTATAAATTGATTACAGATTAAAAATACATTTTGTGTATTATTGAAAATATATCAAAATAATTTATAAAGTAATGATAAAAATAAAATATATGCATTATTCTATTGGAATATAAAATATATTTCTATTAATATTATTTTTGTATTTAAACACAAACATTTAATACACACTAGAAAACACCCTAAGTGGATGTTGCACAATGGTGATACATTCATTGGCCAGTTCGACAAATTGGGTATTTTCCATGATCTCGATGAGTTTGAACATCTCCAATAAAGGGTATCAATCATGCTTAAATTAGTAGATCAAAAATATGATTGATCAAGGGAAAATCCCATAGATTCTATCTACATAAAAATCATTGATAAATGAGCTTTATAGTGTATGATCATAATGTTTGAGTCCATTACTTCCTTTGTCTGTGTCAATCAGAATTTTTAAAACCCTATATTTCTAATTAGCATGTGATCAGTGTTCAAATGATATATTATTAATGAAAATGATTCTCAGTGAAATATTAAATAAGATATAATAATATCAAATATGATCATGAGTTATCAATGACCCTAATACAAAATTATACATTTATTTTAATCACAAGGGGATATTATTTATAATAGTTTCGTTTGATATATAATTTCAAACCACCTAGGGTAAAATGATGAATAGAAAAAATGTACATCCCCAATAAAACTGATCCAAAACCATCCAAATAAATAAAAAGGATGGTACTAACACAACATATCACCAGTTTATCAGAATTACAATAAAGGGATGATGATTTTGATCCATTTAATATAGTCGGACATAGAAAACGATACATTCCAAATATGTTAAAACAAATACTCCATACACCTTTTTTGTAAAATATAAAGCAGAATGTGTATTTAAAATGAAATGAGGATTGATTACAAAAAAATATATAAATTAAAAAATGTGTAATTTTTTTTCTAAATACTTTTGAAATGTTTATGATTTTTTTTTATTTTTTTAGAAAATGTAGCTTTTGATGAAAACGGATTGCTGACTATTGAGGTAAATAGTGTCAGATATATTAAAAAATATTTTATCCGTCATTTTCAGTACAAAATAGTGGTAAAATGGAAATATTAAATTAAAAATTCTAAAATAACCATATATGAGAAATTTCTTTTTTATTTTATGATATAAAAATCAAATAATTCCTTTATGGGATATGTAAACAAGAACAATATGGATTAATGATGACACTGTGAAATAAACCCTTACCACTCCAAAAACATCTAAATCATAAGTTTCATAAGGTAAATTAAATCAAAGTATCTTTATAAACCACAAAGATAAATAGATTCACTATATTTAGAATCAATGTGGATGTATATTCCCCACACAAAGGAAATAAGTGATGAATATATCATATGACTCATAAAAGAAAAATTAACACGAGAATACCCTGCCTCAAGTATGATTTCCTTCACACATGTATATACCTTATGTATAGCTATATTATTAATTTTATTAATTTATAATAGAATGATAATTATATTTATAGCATCATATTATGTCTTAATATACCTTTTTAACACTGATTTATTAATAATATTTTATTGTTTTCAATGTTTCATTTGGTAGTTGTCTTGTTTACTCATTCATATTTTAGCATGAATATTTCAGTTCATCTACATAGGATTTATATATATTTATATCATCTATATAGTGATAATATTTTATTAATATCATATTTACATTCTAGATAATTTTTTTTGATCCATTTAATATAGTCGGACATAGAAAACAATACACATTACGTTGTTGAGATGGTACCTCATACATAAACATTAGTGATGAAATAATTCCCTTAACAAGTGAAAGGCTAAACACTTTGGTAATATATAAATTTCATATATTAAATATCAACTCATATATATCAACAATATTAATTAATTTTACCCTTATTATGTTCTATGTATTGGGTAATTGAAAAAAGAATCACATCGCTTCCCATGGCGGTTTTTCTCCATTCACATGAGTGACATTATTGTATTTGAAAAAAATGGAATATAAAATAGTTATATAAGATATTAAAATAATATCAGTATAATAATATCATATATATATCATATTCATTTGGAAAATATGTTATTATATCCAGACTTATATGGTGGTGATGTTAAACGAACTACATCGGTTCATGAGGTTGTAGTCTGTCGTATAAATGATCAGCAATTCTGTTTCCCATTGGAAGGAACTACAAATGGATAAATATTATCACAGAATCATAATTTAATTCAATTATATGGGAGATAATATTTTTGTTATATTTTATTTATAAGTCACTATTGACGGTGGACTAATTTGAAAGGTAATGAAATATCATGGTTAAAATAAATATATGCTTCAAGAGAAACCTCCTATGAAACTCCTATTAAATACCCTAGATATAGTCTTTTGTGAGGATAAGTATCACCAAATTATGTGTATGTATTATGACAGATATGTTATTAAGTTTTTTAAATATATAAATATTTATTTGGGTGACAATGTTAAGTGGGGGAGTGTAATTTTATATGTGGGGAAACCGAACCCTATTGCATATCAGATGAAAATTTCAAAAAAAATCCAAAATGACAGTCATTCTAAAATATAATGCATCAAAATTACATTAATTTGTAATTTTTTGTGGATAAAGTCATATTATGTCCATAAAATAATATTTAATCAAATTTTAAAGGCATTTTTATCAATTATAATCATACTTTAATCCCCTAATAATCCCATTTTCCGCATAACCGTGATAATTATTTTTCGATTGATTTTACTTTTAACTATAGTAAAAATTGATTTTAATTTATTAGAAAAAATTAATTATGGTGTTTCTAAATATGGAATCCATTTCTACAAATTAAATTCGTAGAATTTATAAAATCTAATTTATAATTACACCAACAACTACGACGAAAAAGTGAGCTTCCAAAGTTACAATTCTTATTAGTATAGATTGTTATAATAAAAAAATTAAAAATTCAATTGACTTAAATGACCAAAAAACTATATTTATAATATAATTTAAATAATATTACATTAAAATTAATTTTAAATTAATTTTCCATTCAACATAATTTAAATGAAAATTAAATTTTTTTTGGAACTCAACATTATTCACTATTTATAGGAAAATGTAACACATCCGTAAAATCCCAAAAAATCACCCTAAAATAATTTGGATATTATTAATTAAAATTTTATTTTATTTTTCAGTTATATTTTATAAAATTGGTAAAAAAATATATAAATTATGTGCAAAATTCACAATTAAACAACCATTTCTAAAAATAAATATTTTTGAATTAATTTCATTTACATTAAATTAATTCTTATTTTATTTTTAAAATATATATATATATATAATTGGTTATATATAAGTTTAAACACTATAATTTTCATATGTTATTTCAATTCATACCACCCAATTTAACAGTTATCATATAATGGTCGTGTTTAAACAATAATATATTAATAACGTGTTTTGTTTTGGTCAAAATCAGTGTTGTGTGCATCAAAAGCTACTGAAAATGATTAAATTTTTTAAAAATATGCATATCATAAAATATAGAGATGTTATATTCTATTCTAAGTATTTTTTTATGTGTCATTCATTCTATCGAATATTATGATTCAATTTAAAAATCGCTATGTGTTACATTCAACCCCTTTAATAAATTATGTCCTCACAATTTAATTTTGTTCTTTATATTCAAGGATTTGAAATTTGAAAATAAAATTCTTGGGAACCCACATTTAAAAAATGACTAATAAAAATTCATATTGATAAGATTGAAATTGATGTGTGAAGGTCTTCAAGAATATCAAATTCCTATGTTTCTATATAGTAATTTAATGGTGGAAAATGAAAAAATTGATGTGGATAATAATACTAATTTCAAAGGATTTATAGTTAGCTAATGATATCATTTTTACAAGATATTTAATTATATTTAAAATTTGATTACGAAAAATCCATAAATTAATCATGGATATAAATTCCATTGGATCAACAAAAAATTAGGTATTAAGATAACATTTTTTTCAAAACCTTTTACAAAATTTTAGGAACTATTTTACCATCAAAAAATATAAAGAAATATAAATATTTAATATCATTTTATTTTAATGGAATTTTTTTTTCTTTTGGTCATGAATTGATAATTCCCACCCCCCCCCCGAAATTTTTAATAAAATAAATATATATCTATGATGACTTTTGTTTGTCAAAAGTAGTAAAATTACCTTGTAATAGATGATAAGATCCATAAAAGAGTAAAAATTTATTCATCCAATAATTAATTAAAAAAAGGGTAGAAAAGATTATCCAATAACACCAAAATCTTAACTGAATTCATTCCAAAAATAGTTGACATTAATGCTCATCCTAAATATGTCTAAAAAAATTTAGAAGGAATGTCCCTAAATCAATATTAAATTTCACATATAATATAATGTGTCTCTTATTATCACATCCAAATATGTGAATACCTAGATCACTAAAAAAACACTAATGAAAACATGCATGATTCCAACAACAAAATTTCATATTATTGAATATATTCCATAAATAAATAATTGTAGTAACCCCTAGTAATGATAACATAAACCAACATCTCACAAAAAAATTTATTATTTTCTTCCACTATATCATTAACATTTCATTGTTATATCAACTTTTAAAATAGATTAAAGATTTTCCTCTATTACTCTTGTGTTTTCCAAGAGGTTTGAATTGTGAACAAATCACTATTCATGGTCATCAGTACCATTAAACATATTCCCAAAAATCCTTTAAAAAATAATCTTGTAGAAAAAGAATTTTACATGTATCAATTTTTATAACCACAATACCATTAATTAAATTTATCATATTATATAATTTTTGAATATAGAAACAAGTTCATTAAAAAGCCAACTTTTATTGTAGTAATATCATAAGATTGACCTAGAATCTTTGTTTATTTTTATTTTTATTAATTTCATTGTTCCAATATCCTTATAGTTAATGAATTAACCATTGGGAATTTGGTTATTTCCATTACAATTACAATCATGGTTTCCTTTATATATACACCTATAGAAGACTAATTTTCTATTAAATCATCTACCAAAGTGATTCATTTCACAAGTATCTCATATTGTAAAATCCTTATTTGTTATCTAGCCATTATCAAACTTTTTATTCAATTGACCTCTTCATCTATTAATTCAATTAAAAGTAAAAATCAAAGGATCATTATATCTCTATATCAATATCACATGATACTATATCCTCATATGATGAGAAATTGTTGGTGAATAGTGACATTCAAATGGTTAACTTGAGACTATCAATCAAATAATCATTCTTACTATCTGGATAATGTGCATTGACTTCGTTTTGATTATTTCAACAAGAAAACATTTTAAAATAAAGGATCTAGTAGGATAGATCATTATAATATCGAAAATAATATATAATCCCAATAGTAGTGAAAAACATTAAAATATTTGAGACAATTATGCATAACTAATCTCATAATCAGAAACATGGTTTCCTTCTAGATATCATTATTTTCATATCCATCATAATGGTTTTTAACTAAAATGTTTGTTATCCTATGAAAATTTACCATGAGTTTCAATCCAGGTGCATTTTAAGGTCCATTTTCATGTACTAGGTGATGATTGGGTCATCCCTAATATTCCATTTTCAGATTTATATCCAATAGGTACATATTTTCTCGAACTACATCAACTTTTTGTATCAAGATAGGGATGTTTTTCTATGATGGACCACAGAATATCTTCCATATGAAAGTATTAAGATATTATTCTATATATTTCCACAATTTAAATCATTTTTTATTTTGCCTAATCTATTTTTTCCATATATATTTCATATGGATTATACAAAGCATCCTCTAATACCGACTCTAGATTCCCCAAACACATCAAATTAGAGCAGCCATCTACTTCATTACATTGGAATATGATAAATGGAATCAAATCCAAAAGGACCAAATAATTTACTAGTCTTGTTAAACTACATACATACAAGAATTCTAATTTCATATTAAATGATGAAATTCACAAACTATTTTACTTCAGAATTCCATTATTACTCATTGTATATCCCTGGGTATCAATCAAGAAACACTTCCTTGTATTCAAGAGAAAATAAAACACAAGGAATGGTGGAGCTAGTTTTCTGGTAAGGGTAATACTAGAGTCTACTATGTTAATAAATATTTATAAATTAATATATCAAGGTTGATAATTGAAACACATTCCATTTAATTAAAAAGATGAGCATAATTTGGAAATAATAAATGATGATCAATTAATTCAATATTAATAAAAACGTGAGATTGAAAACATAACCCAGCATATTCATACTAATCCAATAATAAAATTGAATATAAATCAAAAAATTCATAATTATTTAATTCTTATTTTATGATATTTAAAACATATTAATTAGGCCTTATGCCAAAATATATAAATAAATATTTGTGGCCTTGGTCAAAACCCAATAAAGTTTGTGTTATAAGAAATACTAATGAATAAAGTAGACATAATATCCCCTAACCAAAACATAATATGTCTAATTCATTACTCATATGAAAGGTGTGAGATATAATTAACAGGAATAGTCACATTAGGAAACAAACATACAAAATGGTAATACATGCACCAATAAAGAACTCAATTATAAACCATAGAGGGTTAAATGATCAAATATAAAAAAATTATTCACCCCCAGTAAAACCGATCACAAATTAACTACAGAAATAATAAAAAGGTATCAATAAAAAACACCCCTAGTCTGTAATAATAACATAAATTTTTTGATGATATATATGAACATAAAATCCATAAAAATTTCATTAAAAACCTATTATAGTGAAAATATCCTTTTCAATATGAAATTATTTCTAAAAATAAAAGTTTAAAAAGTTTTTTGAAAATCATTTTTTTATAAATTTACATTTTAATACAATAAATGAATCACTAAAGCATTGATTTTTCGTGATGGAAGGAAATTCAATACTTTTCGAGTATGATAAAACAATGATTCCTTTCATATTTTTAGTATAATTAAAATGGTCATTATTTGGAAAAAACATTGACGATTCGTTTAAGAAAAATATTAAAAATGGTAATATTTATTTAATAAATCATTTTTAAATGTATAAAATAATTTAAAACTTTATTATAAAACAATAGTTTTAAGATAAAATGATTTTTGACAGTAGAGAGAAATAATGATAGATTTTATTAGAAACATTTTTTAATTATTTTAAATGTCCAATAGTGTAAAAATGATATTGTTAATTTAATGATTTAAAGGAAAAAAATTTTTAAGAAAATATATTTATTTTAATCTCTAAATATTACATAATTTCCCCTATGTAGAAATAAACATAAACCTTACCTAACGATGATGAGATTGTAAAATATTCCTCTACCACCTTGGTAACTTCTGATTCATAATCCCTATAAAACAAACTACCTCAAACGAAACATTAAATATCATGAAATTAAATATATTCATTATAAAAAATATCAATAGTATATTATATACACTAAATATAGAAAATAAGTGGTGAATATGGCATTTTCACAAAGAAGTAAAAGTGAGACTATAAACCCTTACATCATGTCTAATTTCCTTTTTTACATGTTTATACCTCTAATATAATAGTTTAAAAAATGTTATTAATTTATTATGAATCCATATTAATTTTAATAATATGATAAATTATCATATTATCAAAATTTACCACCCATTTGTTAATTACAATTCATTATTTTCATTTGTTCATGAGTTGATTTCATTTTTTTCTCGTGCAATTTTCTAATGAAGGTTATGGTTTATATACATTGGATATATATATATTTATCATATAAATAATTATAATATTTTTATAAATATTATATTTACTCATTATATAAATTTTTACAAACATTTATTAAATTTTTACGTGGAAAATGAATCGCATAACTTTTTTGAGATGATACATTAAATATAGAAACACGTAATGATATAATTCAATTAACGAGTTAAATTTTGATGAAGTAGGTGATATATTAATTTTTTGTAGAAAATATAATATTATATATATGTAATATATTCATTAATTTTCTCTTATTAAATTTCATGAAGATATTATGTAAAAAAATGAATCACTGTGCTTTGTGAGGCTATAGTATGTTCGACAACTGAGCAGCATTATCAAATTTGAAATGGAATTGAACATAAAAAAGGTGTATGTGATATTAAAATTAGAGAAGAATAATAATATAATAAATATGAAATAAATTTGGTTTATCCATCATTATATCCTACCATTAAGGGTGGTGATGAAAAATTTATTAGATCAGTTTGTGAGGTAGTAGTCAGCCAATCACATAATCAATTATTTCATTTCCGAATTGATGGAAGTTGATAACTGTAAATATGATTTCATAAAAATTTTATCATCTAGATATATAGAGTATATTTTTGTTATTATATTATATATATATATAATTAGAGATGAAAAAATAAGGACTAAAATGATAGATATTTGTTAGGATAATTAGTTTCTTTGAGAGAAACCACTATTTGATCTCAACTTAAGGACACAGGGAATGGTCTTTTGGAAGGAATAGAAGCTATACAATATGTATAAATATTTTGGGGATATATTTTTAAATTTTTTGGTTCATGCAATGGGATTTATGGTTCTAAATAATAGAAGAGGGGGAGTACCCTTTTATAAGTGGGGAAAGAGAAACCTCTTGGAAATTAAATTGAAATTTCCCAAATGAATCCAAAATATTAAAGTCATTCACATGATAAGTGATTGAAAATTAAATTAGATTATAATTTGGATGGTCTATTTGTAAATTTTTCTAGTCAATAAAACTTTTACATGTTTGTAGGTTATTTTTATGGCTAATATTCTTAGTTTAATGCTCTGTAAACCCATATTACCTTAACATCAATAATTAATTTTTTAGTTATTCACAATTCATTAGGATAAAAATTATTTCTAAAATAATAAATAATGAAATTATGATATTTTGAAATTTGAAATCCATTTTTTCATCATATATATGGAAATTTACAACTTATAATTATACCCACATACATGATGAAAAAGATGGTTTCATACAGGAAATTCTCAAAAGTATAGATTATTTTAATATACAAATTAAAAATTCAATTGATTAAAAAACTCTATAAATAAAATTATAATTTAATTTGTAAAATATTTATTGAAAACTATTTTAAAATATTATTTAAATTTTTAAATGATTTAAACTAAAATTCCTTTTTATTGAAAGTTAGTATTTCTCACTATTCATCAAAAAATGTTACATTTTATAAAAATTCAAAATATTCACCCTAATATAAATTTGATATTATGATTTGAAAAATGATTTTTTTTTCAAATTAAATATATTAATATATTAAAAATTAATTATAAATCATGTGTGAATCATAACACTTCACCACCTTTTAGGAAAATACCATTTTCATAAAATATTTCTTATACATTCAAATAATTATTATTTTATATTTGATAAAAGGTTATACATTTAATTTATTTTACACATGTGTAAACCATATAATTTTAATTATTTTATTTTACAATTCATTCACACTGATTTAAAAACTTGTTTATATTGGTTATATTTAAATAAGAATATTTTAATACAAAATCATGTTTGATTTAAACGCACTGTTGTGAGCATCATAATATACTAAAAAAATTATATATATATAGAAAATAAATATATTATAAATTATTGGGATGTCATATTCTCATATAATCATTTTATTCAATTTCATATAGTCTATTGAACCTGATCATCCTATTTTATAATATTAGGATGTTACATAAAATAATAAAAAATTTATCTATCATTATAAACACATTAAAAGAAAATAATGTTTTCAATAAAATCATTATTTTCACTATTCATTGATAACTCAATATTTTCATTGAAATATATATAATTTTTCGTATGATAATTTTAGTTTGATGATTTTAAAATTTATATCATATTTATCAAATATAATATCTAAAACTTTTATAAATTAAAGAAAATATTCATCCTCAAAAAGAAAAAAATATCATTTTAGAAGAAAATTTATTTTTTGTAGAATAAATTTACTTTTATGAAAATTCCATAGTTACATATTGATAATTAATAAATACATCTTTATTTATTATAACATTTATTAATATGACATAATAAGGTTCAATATCATAATACCAACAAATTCAATGGCCGAGTTATAACGTTTATATTTAACATAATAACTTTTAATGGTTTTTTTAAGCTTGGTGTTTTGTGTCGTACAAACCATCAGACCTAATTTCCTTAATTAAAAATATTAGGGTGTTACATATTCCCTTCATTTTTCATAATCTATTATAAATTCGTCAATAAATGATTTTTTCATCTATATCCATATACTTTGATGATTTTATGCTACGGTCAGCCTTTGACTCATGATACTAATAAGACTAATTAACTGGACGTCCAATGATGATGGGGTTCTAAGGTTGATTCTACAAAACCTATTACTTTTCAATGGATTCATTATTTTAGGATGAAATAATTTTGATATTTTTTCTTTTATACATTATATCCTTTGTAGAATGTCCATATGATATTTTTTCACACATATGTGTTATTTTAGTTATGTGATTAGTGGGAATTAGATTATATATCCTATAAGGATATTAGGTAAATATTTATATCTCAGGAAATAATATGAATTTTAATGGGAAGATAAGCATGATTAGTAAGGGGAATAGTCCCATATGTGAGTTTTGGTTGTGAGCTGTGACTATGGAAATAATGGAATATGAGTTCAACTCAATCAAATATAGGACAGTATACACTATTATAGTACTATAAGTTACCCTTAAATAATGTAATAATTATCTATTCATATATATATTTAAGACTCTTATGTATTACTCATAAAATATGTAATTATATACCATGATTGATTACTTATTATACAACAACATTTTACTAGAAGGATTTTTATGAAAACTAATTCATCCATTTCCCATGATTAATGATTTTTCACAGATTAGGTAGGACATTTGTAGGACATTTCCATGTTATCTTTACCATATTGGTATGTTATGACCAGTTCTGATCATTGATTGATATCTCTTTTTACCCTTACTATCCATCTGACCTCACTCTTTATTGATTTTGTGTTTCTTAAGGTTTAGAATAATGATTTTAAACAAAATATGTCCTAGAATGGTACTACATTAGAATAAAATTATTTTACATAATGATGACCAATTAGGAAATATGATTAATATTTATATACTATCGAAATAAAATATTCATTTTTAGTTTAGGAGGATATATTATTATATGATTTATAGAAAAATAATATATAATTCATTTAAATTTATCTATAGACTGCCTTGATAACATCAAATGTTTTTTATTATGATTGATTCCTATGAGAACCATTATCCTCTCCATGACATATATAGCTCTATTCTACAGAATTTCATATCTCACATATACTAAACACTTATATACAATTTAGGAGAATGTTATTGCAGTTTGGTTCATTATACTCATTTGGTATGTTTTTTATGACGAGAAAGTTCTTTTACACTCCAGGATGGTGGTCTATAAATTTTTTCATAAGTTATATATAGTTTTAAATAGTTTTATTATATAGTCATATTTTATCACCAAATTTTAATATAGAATTAAATAATATATTTTATTTCATATATTTTATTCTAATATATGATCCCTTGAGTCATCAGAGATCCTAAATTTTAAGACAACATGATGGGATACTATGAAATGGATTTCTTTACTCATAATCTGATTGAAAATTTGTTGAATATAAATTTCATTCGATTGAAATATAAATAACATAAATTTATTTAGAATTTGATGAATGATGATGTTTGAAAGGGTTAAGGATGATGTCAGAATGGTGATAAAATATTTAATATGTTTACATGGAAAATTAGATTTACTTGAGACCATAATGTAAAAATGAGATGACGATTTATTTAAAACGGTTAGACATTGGTCGAGGTTACAAATATTGATTTACCCATTAGTATTTAATCCATGGTTTTGGACATTCCTTTCCTGAGGGTGAAACATTTTACTCAAAGATTAGTAAATTCCCCCTGATTTATATTTTTCATAAGGATGGGTATATTTCCATTGGTAATAAGCCTTTCATAGGGGATGAATGTTTTTATCCAACATAAATTGAAATGATGGGTATGAGAACTGACTATTCAGTGACATTCAGCATAGAACAAGGTAGGTATGTTTGGCCTCAATTGAAATTGTAGAACGTGGGGATAAAAAATTCATATTTATTTACATTTTTATCAAGTTATATGTTTATATATTTGGTAATTTAGTAGTAAAAACTCAAACTATATTTATTTATATATTCTAATCAAGTATTACTATTGATTAAAACTCACACCCTAATTGGGATATCAGTTAATACATGTGTAGAAATCCTGACTATAGAAAATGAAAATGGTAATCCCCTAATTAAATAGTCATGATTTGGAATTGTCTTACTGAGCATGGGGAATCAAGACTCATTTTTGAATTTGTCTCTTATTGAAGAAACTTAAAATTTATTATTTTTTTCAATGGGATACTAATTGTTATGGTTTATAACTATTCAATAACCGAACACGGTTTACATTTAATTTTGATAGGTTATTGATTTTTCGTTATATATTTGTAAATTCTCATGATATAAAATTATTTATTTATTTTATGATAACATGATTTAATATATTTATATATATATTTTATTCTGATCAAATGTTATATTATACCCATAATATGATTTAAAATAACAACACTTGTCAGAATCCTCTCTCTTTTTTCGAGAAACTCTTGAGGTCGTGTATCAATCTCTAGTTGGGGAACCATTTTGTTCCAATAGAATTAGTGGAAATACATGTCATTGAATGGGAACTAATTTAGATATTTTTATTAAATATTGATGATTTTAATTAATGTAATAGTTCTCAATCATTCAGCCTTCTTTATTCAATGGAATTTGAATTTGAGTTACTAGAGATGAAGATATCAGATCTAATTTACTTTGACCTAAGTAGGATCATAAAAATGATGATTAATGGGAAGTGGAATTAGAGGGATATTGTTTTACTTGTTGAATAGTGACTACCTCGGGAGTTTAGTCATGGGATTATCGATTATATTCTCATATGGAGTAGGTATGATACTAAATTAACACCATAAGAGGGGTGGTTGAAGCTAGAGGCTTGCTTACTTATTTAAGTATGTATGATTATCATTATTCATGGGGGTCATAGTGATATATGCCATTGGATTATTGGATATCTGGGGTGAAGGCTATGAATACATAGATTTATGGGGTTTTCATATTCTAAATATTAAATTGGTAGTGTATTTTTAGGATATTTATGTGAAATGTATATGGGAAATATAGAAATGTGATGGGGGAGTTGTTGGTTGATTTTCATATGATTCTATGGAATCCAATAAGATTAATAACAGAAATATTATGTTTGATGTTTTATATTATATTTTTATAGGATATTCTTTCCCTCATATATTGGATTGTGTTAAATTACTATAGGAAACAAATATTTTAATATAGTAGGGTTGAGTATCAACGAAATTGTGAGGGGAAGTATTTATATATTAAAAAATATATAAATCAAAATATTAATGATTATATGTTTGGTAGTTTGGATTATTGGTTATTTGATCAATAAAAATTATCAATTAAATGTATGAGTAAAAGTAATAATCATTGTGAAGATATATATTACCCAAAATCATCACTACCTGGTAGGAAATGAAGGATAACTCTCATATGATGTCATCAATGGTTAACAAATTACATGAAAAATATATATACATCAAGAAGAGTATATATATGGTGTTAATTCTATTTTAATTATTATTCTATTTTATAATTAATTTATTCTAGTTCTCTGTTTGAGGTATGCACCTTTTATAATCACATACTTTAGTTTCATTCCCTTTTCGGACCTATATCTATTTTCTCTCCCTTCAATTATTTTTCTCTAGTTGAAACCTCCCATTAAAAAATGTTCGGTTGTTTAACAATGATGGTGAGTATATAAGTAATGAGTTTAATTCATTTTATATATTAAATGGAATTTTTAAAGTTATGATATTCCTATGTATGCTATAATCTAATTTTATATTAGAGAACAAAAATAAAAATTATACTAAACAGGCTATAAATATTAGATTTCTTGAAGTGTTTCTAAATATATGAATAGAAAAATTTAGTATTATGTTTTCAAATATTATACAGAATGTTCAATAATTATTATTGGAAGACGAACTATTTGTGGTAGTATATTATATAATATAGGTATATATTTCACCTTTTCAATTATGTGGTTTTCAATCAAATTTTCCTACCATATTTTATTATAGGGAAACGTAAATTGTAGTATATCTAATACATTTATTATTTGAAATAATAGTAATTATTTTTTTTTATCGATTCATGATTTATGAATAAAATAAAATAAAATAATTATTGAATATAGTATTTTCCATCTATTTTCTTTATAAGAATATGGAAACCTTTAAATTTATTAATTGCGGAGTTGAAATTATTTTTTATGGAAAGCTTGAGAATAATGGAATATCATATAATTCTTTATCCAAAAAAATATGTTTGAAAAAACCTATTTTACTAATGTCGTGAAATAATATATATACATCACCAAAACTATGCTAATATTATATATATTTTTTATTTTGGATCATAATGTAACAAATTACCTATAGGAAGAGAAATTGGTATATAATGAATCTATATTATGCTAGTTTTCAATGAAATAAAAATATGAACATTACATAAATAAAGTCATTTAAAATATCTATTTTACCAAAAAAGGGAAAAAGTGTGTTAAAAATGTTAGTAACATGTAAATGAAAAATATAACTAAAGTATAAGGTATAAATAGAGATATCATTTAATGAGAAATTAATAATGATATGGTAATTGTTTAGAGTTTTTTTTCAATTTTTTTTAAATTAAAAACTCTAAGTGTTATGTTGACCATTTTTATGGAGGATTGGATTATGAAAAATATTTCAGAATTATATCTTTATACATATTGAATTTTTATAAGATATCAATAAAATAAAATAAAATTATTCAATTGCGTATAAAAAATAATATATTATGTAATAATATAATATTTTTTATGATTTAAGAACCAATTCATTTTATTAATTAAATCCATTCAATCATGGAAAATAATGATTAAAATTTAGTTTAAATGGGCCTATGTTAGTAGTTTGAAAAATCTGGTAAATTCTTAAATTATAAAATTTAACTTTAGATATTAGACAATCAATAATGAATATAGTGGTAAATGTATATATGAATCCAAGATGTAATTGTAAAAATTATTTTATATTATGGGTTTCATAATTTGGAAAAAGTCATCAAGGATTATAATTATTCATGAAAATGTCACTAGAATAGTAAAATTATCAAAAACAACCTATGTGGAGATGTTTTTATTTATGTTTAATATATATAATTAATATAGAATTTTATTTATCATATTACTATATTTATTTTAATGGATTAGTAATCGCCAATGTAATTTGTTATATGTCAATTAAATATTAAAAATCCATACACATATACATTGGTGATGTTGATGTATAATAAGGTGTCAACTCATATTATCCAAGTGAATGCACTGGGTGTTTTCAATATTAATATGGAAATTCTAAAAATAGAAAACATGTATGTTGAAATATGTGTTATAGAAAACTTAATTATTATCAATGATATATTTCAATATATTTAACTAGTGATTCAATGACAGTGATATGTTGATAGAGACAATGTTTTGATCCTTATAGTCAAAGATGTACAATATGTGATATTTATTATACTTGTAGACCAACTGGAATTACAATGTTCAAATTTTTTATGATTATGGTATTTTTTCAATTAATTTAGAATATTCATTAATTATAGAGGATTGTACGGGGATAATATAGAAGAATGGTTTACTGAAAGAGTTGGGTAGAGAGCAAGGAATTATCAGTTTTTTTATAAAAATGGGGGAAAATAAATCATTCAATGATTTTAATTTTTCATTATGAATTATGAATATTCAGATAAAATAAATTCAATTCCTAAGAAAACTAAATAATATAAATTCAGATAGTAAAATGATTCATGGAATCATGGAAGAGACACACATAATGATAAAGGTGGTGTCAATTATAAAAGTATGATAATGGTGTCGCTCGTTTGAATTTTAATGATAACAATGTTTTAGGGGGTCAACATAAAAAGGAATATAGGATGAGTAGAATATCCAAGAAACGTCTCTCTAGAATCAATCTCGATATAATATTTAGTTTTGATATATATAGAGCATTATTTTTTCAAGATCATATAACATACCCTTAAAATCATATTTTTATTATTGGGATAATTATTTAAAGTTATGTAAGCTCAATGAAAACTTAATTGAATTACTAAGCTATGTGGGGATACTGCTAATGTTTTTGGAAGGATTCATATAGTTTATTCCATGATAATGTCCATAGTAATGATATTTTAAATTAGTCTTTTTTAAAATGTATATTTAAAATATTAAGTTTCATGTTGGGTTCTTGTAGTATCCTAAAAATACTTTTCTTGTTGGTAGACATGATAAAACCAAATTAAATGATTCATGTCACTATACATGTTTAAATTCTACAAAACATATTGGATTATTCATACTATTTTGTATATAAATTTATTAAATATTATAATTTTTCTATTCATTTTTTCTTTTTAAAATCAAAAATTGTAGAAAAACATTTAAACATTTAATACTCTTTAAAATGACATACATTTTTTCTAAAATCTAAAAAAAATTTTAAATGTACCAAATTACAAAAACAAAATAATAATCTCATCCAATAATTTATTTTATTTTTATTTTCTAGAATAGAATCCAATGATGGATTCATTATCCAAATACACTTAAACTCAATGAAACCGTGTCATCATAATATGAGAGTTTTATAAAATATGTCACCTTGAATTTAATATAATAATAATCTACACGAAATAGAACCTTAACCATATAATCAAACATTCAATAAAAAAATTCATTAACATAATGAAGAAACATAATAAATGGAATGAAACCCCATTAAATAAGTTTAATTCAAATGATAGATTAAATAATCGCACCAATTAAATCACATTTAACCCACAAGACAATCCATAAACTAACTAGAATAATTCATTTCATGTTTATATCTTAATAGATTCCTTATTTATTAAAATTTGGTTTTAAATTTAATAATATTAATTCGTTTTAATTAGTTTTTAATACAATTATTAGTTATAAAACAAGACTAAAATGAATCCAACATTTTACCATTTATCATTCATAAATTTTAAAAAAATTACTATAATGTTTAAATAAAAATTATTTTTAAAAAACATCTCATTGAGTGTATGATTAAGGAATGAACGATTAAAACAATGTCTATTTTAGATCTTTTTTCACAATTTAATAAAACACACTTTTTTATCTTTCACATAGTAATGTATATGATGAAATGAAATAATGAATGAGACACATTATTTTTACATTTTTTACCTACATTTAGAGATGCCCAAGGAGCATAGAAAGGAAATGTTCATATTTGAAAAAACCAGTAATGTGAATTTTTATTAAAATGTTTGATGTAGATTCAAAATTCATATTCGATTAAAAAAATTCATTATTTGAAAGAGAATAAGTCTCTCAACAAAAGTGTGGCCACTTCTTCTTCTATAATATTATTTTATTAATCTGAAATACCTCATAAAATTTTCACATATTTGTGTTCTATGAACCTCTATTTAGCTCATTAGATTAAATACACTACATCTAAAACTATTTTTAATTCCTCATAAAATAACATATTCCCTTGGAAAATTCATTACACCATGTAGCACAAGTACTCCATGAGTACCTTTTCATTTTCGAGCTATATTACACTGCAAACACCTTCCAAAAACTATGCGTGGTCTAAAAAAGTCCTCCTCTTAGAGGTGGTCCTTCATGGAACTCTTCTTCTTGGTGTACTATTGTTCCCCACATACACATTTTACAAGCTTCTTTTAGAATTAGCTAAATTATTCCACCTATATTTTTATTTAATGAAAATTTTTCACTTTTACATTATCTTTGGAGTCTATTATATATAAAAATGATTCTAAAAATAAAACTAAGAAAAATTACTCAAAAATAATTTGACGATTGACCATCACTACATAATGAACTGGATATCTTGTTTTTATAGAACATTTTTCCATTTTTAAATTTGTGAAATCACTATCTTCATCCAAAAATGATGATCTATTTGTGGTTCGAATAACACAACATTAAATGTGGACATATTACAATGAATAAACCTTTAATTCATTTTCCGTGAATGTAAAACCACACCTCTATTTCTTTATTCATTGGTTAGTTTCTAAGCCAAATTCATTCCTTTTCGGGTTTTCTCTGATGTTACATTCATAATTTATGTGGTTCTCATTGACTAATTCTTATGTGGTCCATCTCACTACTGTTTTTTTCCACAAAATTAATTATTTAGGAATCCTTAATTTCCCATCAATAAAATGGGGTTTTTGAGGGTCAAAAACATGTAAGATACAAAGAAATGATACAACCTTGTTTATGAAATTTTAGGTGCTACTTAAATATAATACATTCCTTTTTCTATAATAATTATTGACAAACACAATCAACCCAAAATAACAGTAATGTTTCCTTGAGATAATTTTTCCAAAAAATATCACCCTTTGGGATTTTTAAAAACTGTTCACACTTTGATACCGCATTAAATATTATTCTATATACACAAAATATTTGTTTCTTACGGTTCTATATAACAATGAAATATTTACTCAACACGCACTCAAAGACAACATGATCAACTATCGATGTTAGAAATAGTAGTATCGTGAAAATTTAATCACTGAACGACTTCATTCTTAAAAAATCTAGTTTCTTTTATCATAAACCCCATATATCATGATATAAAACCTTTTATTGATGATATTTAGCATCAACATATTTGAAATTATCCCTACTTCACTGCTTTCCAATCAGCTTCCCTACCTATCATAATCAATATATTTTCTCCCCCCTTTTCAATGATCCCAAATTTCAATTATCTATGATTGAAACATTACAAAAAATACGTACCTTCATATAAGGGGAAAACCCATACATTAGGGATTGGGGGTCCCACTTCCACACATATTCATGTGTGAGGAGTTTACAAATCTCCATGTTCAATGTGATGTCACCCAAATTCCTCTTTATCTATGTACTTCATTATAATTTCTACAATTTGTATCTCTATAGAAACATACTCCAATTTCATAACTCCACGTTTTACCTTCTCCTGGATAAAATGATACATGATTTCAATAGGGTTTTTTATGAGTGATGGAATTTATTTTTTCTCTGATTTAAAATGCATGAGTAATCACAATGGATCAAAATAATATACTTTACATAAAATCCCAAATCATTAAGATGATTTTTAATCAATAATAACAATGTGAATGGTTGAGTAGACACAATATATTTAACTTATTTGGTCCTAATGAAATATAATACATTCATTTCATTGCTATGATATAAATCATCATACATGTTAGAATTCACAACCAGATGTTGATTTTATATCATTTGTTGAACATTCCTACTCTATATCATTATAACCCAATAAATTTTGTTGTCATTATTCATTATAGGGAAAATTGAAATCCACCTATCCCTAGATATAACGAAGAGTTATTTTCCAAAAAAATGTTTTCTTTGGGAATATGTTTATATTTCAATTCCTTTCATTTCATATGAAAAAAAAATATTAGGTCATTTCACTATTAAAAACAACATAATGATAAAGAACTACCTAGAGTCATTGAAATTAACTACATTTGATTCATTATCTTATTACAGGTTTTCCGGGGTAGCTACCAAAGACATCAACTCCTTCCAATTATCCATTCCAAATATTCAATGAACTTCCATGGAATATTTATACTATGAATGAAATGTGGCATTCCTGCCTTTAATTACATGTAAACAATGAAAAAATGATATCTCAACAATCATTGACATTTCCAAATAAAGATTCATGAATTTTAGGAGTATACTTCACTTTGACTCATCTTATCCACCAAATATTATGTCATTTACATACACTGGCATCATTTTATTTTGATTATTATAATTTTTGACATAGTTATTTTAATCAATGACACCATACTAAAACATGAACTTCTTCAAAAACTAATAAATTCTTGAATACCATTCTCTTTGTGCTTAAATCATTCCATAGAGCACCCTCCTCAGCAAAAAATATTTTCTCGTATTCATGAATAAGAAAACAATCTTGCTACTCGATATACACGTATTCTTATAGAACCCCACCTTGAAACAACGACTCAACATCCATTTGGAAATCATTGAAGTCCCCATGAATTGCAATGTCCAATAATAATATAATTTGTATATTTCCTCAGAATAGGTGAATATGATTCATCAACACTGATATCATATATTTGGGTGTACCCATTACACACTAGTTGTTATTATTTTTATGAATCACCATGTTTCCTCATTCAACTTATTTTGAAGGACCCATTTAGTCCAAATGATATTCTTAACAGTTTTTCTTGAAATAACCTACCCTTTATTACTATTCAAAAAAAATTCATGATCTTCATTCATATCCAAATTCCAATTCTTATCTCGATCTACAACATTAAAAAAATTAGTCTCAAACTATGATAATAAAGATGTCTGCTGTAAGGACTAATTTATATGTTTTTTCACAAGCACTACCTAGTTACTAATGTTGTTTTTATTATAAATTTAAATACCACACTTTAGCTACCACACAAATATATATTTTAATTCCTCCCACTTTTCATAAGTATCTTCTTCTAAATAATCATTTTTCACTTATACTCCCATTATGTTTCTTACCACCTCATCAATATAATCAGAGAACTATATATTTTGTTGTTGAGGATTCTATTATTTCTATGAAACTGTGATATCAATAATTTAAATGATTTCTTTCAACCTATTATATGAAAATTTATATGATTTTATTTTTCCTGATTATCCATGGAATTTCCCCTTACCTCCATTAGATTTAAATTTCACATGTTTGTAATTATCAGAAAAGGAACACATACATACATTGATTCAAAATTATTTCATGGTTAGATTCAATCCACTACAGATATAGTATGGTATGCCTTCTTATTTTGGATAGAAAAAATCCATATATGATATATAGACTTATGTAATGAATGCTTCCATCTAGAAAATATATTGTAGGTTTTTTCAATAATATTTTTTTGTTCCATGATTTATATTAACAAACTTATCATCTCAACATCTCCATTTATTTATGGATTTCTCAATATTTAAACATGCTTTCTTATCAAATGTTTTTCAATATAATATCCCACTTGACTGCTAGTAAATTTGATGCCAATATCTATAAAAATATTGTCCAATCATCCTTTTATATTCCCTGTGATATTTCTTAATGGAACTGAATGAATATGAATTTTGGTAAATGAAAAATACCCATGCCAGTATATTTAAAGCATCAATTCAAATAACACAACAAATCATCCCATCAATTGATATTGATGATATTGGTCCAAAAGCATCTGTATGCTCTAATGGAAGCACTTTGGTTGAATTGATTTTTACTTCATATTCATTTCTAAGAATATCCCCTTGTTGAAAAGGGTCGCATGTGTGAGTATTATCATAATATAGATTACAGAGATATTGAGTGGAATTACATTTTACCAGATCTTACAGGGATTTTTCCATGTATTTCCAAGACATTTATTACAGAGACTATTTTATTCCTCTCTAAATGAAATGAATAAATGGTATTCTAAATTCACTAGTGAGAGATTCCCCTTCATATGATATCCTTGTAAACAAAATTTTACCATATATTTCCATGACGATTCAAAAATTATTGTTAAATCATATATAATGTCCAATGTCTCATGACTAACTAATACCTAAGAAAGTTTTTACTATGGTATTAAATCCTATATACATTAGCACGTATCATATCTCAATCACCATATTAGAATTTTTCAAAACCAATAATATTCAGTACTACATAATTTCCCTATTTGAAAAAACCTTCCTTATAATATTTGATGTTTGCAACATGATCCTTATTTCTCATCATTTGGGAAAGCACTATCAATGCTCGATACTCTAAAATGATAAAATTCATTAATTTAATACTCTGCAAACACAACCATGTTGGGTATTTTACTTTTGATCCACGTCACTCTCTTCAAACCAATTTTGGATTGATATTCTTGACCTCACTTAGATCATGCGGGGCCAAATTTATCTCATAGAGATAAAATGGGATTTTTAATTTTCATCTCACTTGATGATTATTTGAGATGCTTCTTATTACCACTTTGGATTATCCTGGAAACATTCCTATATATTTTTCATGTTCGATTTCTATACATAAGCCAAAATCATGTACACTAGAAATAGAAAACATCACAATCATTATTGGAATACTAAATTATGTGCCAAAATCTTTCCAGGTCTTGTTCCCTTAGATATCTTTTATATATAGAAGATACATTTAAAAAAAATTCTTACTTCCATATCAATGACACACGATAATATGATTATTCTCATGATTAATTATTGTATAACCATGTTTTCCTTGATTTCTTTGAGCCTTATAATTTTGAATTGTACCCAAATCAATTTTCAAACTCATGGTGATTCGTTGAGGTCTAACATCAATCATCATATTTATTTTATTGAGATAAAATTTCATACTATATGTTTTATTATTATTTGGGTATTTCTAATATTTTTATGGATATTTATGCTCCAATTGATTTATATTTGTCTCCTTAGCTTTCTACATTCCTAATGTCATATCAGGAGTCACGAGTCTCTCATGGTCCTCATCATTTCATCACATGCTGAAAAATTACACGTATAGTTCATAAATATATATTTTTTTGAATCATTCACATTTTAATTCAAACCATAAATCACACTTTTCGACTCATCAACTTTAATCTTGTACTAAAAAATCATTTCGTAATTCTCCCACATTAAATACATAATCATTTTAATTTATTCCATTATCTTATAGTTATCTACTTAATTTTTTTGTATATAAAATTTACCATCATGAAAAAATTTATTTTCTTTCATCGTTTAGCTCTACAAACATATATATTCTTGATGGAGGATTTTAATTCATCATGGAGATTAACTCTTACAACGAATTATTCTACATCATTGTCTCTTTATTCCTTTCTTCATGGCCTAACATCAATTGCCACCATATAGTTTTTTATATTATCCTCATAGTTCTCTACCTCTTAAACCATATATTATGATGAACTTTCATTTTATTGTGAAGGAATATTCATTTTTTAATGAAAATTCTCTTAAAAATTTTACTACCTTTCAAATAGGGGGATTACTTATCTAGGGGAATTTCAACTTCATCCACACAATAATATTGAATCTTTTTAGGGAACCTTGTATCCTGATGTCCAACCATTCCAAATCAAAAGCATGTGAGGGGAAGTCTCCCTTTAAACATTCCATTTTTATATTTATTGAGTTTCAGATTGTAATGTCATGACTTGATTAGTCTCTTCTTCTCCTTGGAAATCTTGAATGTTGAGCTTCTTCATGGACTTTAATATTACCTCTTTGGACATCCCTTTTTCATAGACTCAATATCTCCATTTGTTATCTTGTATAC
This sequence comes from Viscum album, assembly GCA_963277665.1. Lineage (NCBI taxonomy): Eukaryota > Viridiplantae > Streptophyta > Magnoliopsida > Santalales > Viscaceae > Viscum > Viscum album. Next base: position 736,636,058 of record OY728155.1, read on the forward strand.
GACAAGAGTACAATGTAAGCTATCCTATTTCTGCTCCATAAGATATTTATCTTCTAGTATAAAGGATTTAAAATTGTATAGGCAGAAGTATTATCACGTATAAAAACATACATCTTCATGGTTTCTATATGAACACACTTTTCTTCACCAATAACATTCACTTGGAAAAAATGCATCAATAGACTCATAGGGGGTGTTTTTCAGTTCTTTATAATTGTACCATAGAACCATTATTTTTTCTTCTATGTCTTTGGAATCATATTGATAGAAATTTTGAAACATTTCCCCAGTATAATGTGATGAATTACATGACATCACTTTTACATATATTTCATTGGATAATTATTCTCCTTATAACATTTATTCCTTTATCTTCTAAATCCAATTTCCTTTTTTCACCTTCTAATATGGAACCACATTCAACGCTGATATAAATAATATACATCAAGGTTATAAATACATCTAAACCAAATAATGTGAAGTAGTTTTCGCATCTGATTCATTCATATTATATAATTGTTTATATTCAAGATTGAAATCCCTTTATTATTAACAACAACTATTGAAACACAATTTGAATGAAACACCAAAATTAACCTTTTTTCTTTTGATATTAATTATTATCCTTATTATGTGAAATACCATGAGAGGGGTGAATTAGGGTATGACAGATTAAATTAATTGTCCCTTTGGATCTTGTTTAATAATAAAACAAAGCACTCTTCACTCTCTTTCCAACAGAAAGGTATAAATATAAATGGAAGTATGCATGAGAGAAAATTATTTAACTTTGTTCAAACACATTAGGATACATCCATGGTGAATAAAAATGACATGTACCTATGAAATGAAAGAACACAACATATTGTCTCAACTACTGTGGGAACATTTATCCTTCAAAATAATATTCCATTGATATGAAACACTACAATATAATTTCACACATGAATATTCCATAGACCTCTATTTTCAATCTTTTGAAAAAAAAATCATATCATTATGATCTATTTTTTATTCTTCTTGAAAATCCATAATCCCACCATCACATTCCTTACACTACATAGTGCAAGTGATTCATGATCCCCATTTCCTATGTGAAGTGTTGTTTCCCATAAATAGCTTCTACAAACTGAAATTTCATTTAGAATATGATATTTTCTATATTATCATTTGGAAACCTCTTCTTTTTTTTGGAATGTTGTACCCACAAACCCCTATCGTAATCCATTTGAAGAGTGCGTTATTATTTCTTGGTAACCATGAAGTGTTAATCTTCGTCCATAAATGATTATCCCTTTTCAGTTCAAATAATTCAAAATTATACGTGTACATTTTTTATATATGGTACCATTTAAATATATACTTTCAACAAAAAATGACATGCCACCAGAGATTTTTTCATATCATAACTGTTATGTGGAAATATTTCCATTGCATATTTTTTTTATATGATTTTGAAAAATCCATATTTATTTAACATAATGAAATTCATATTTGGTCAATCTTTATATGGTATGCAGTCCTACAACTTCCAATATGACAATTCATTATTTTTCATAAAAACATAGGTTTTGACGCCCAATATTTGGAATCACTAGGAAATGGTTCCACCTTGTTTTTCAAATTGTATGTACTTGTTCTAGAGAATCCATTCAGTAATCATCAATATATTTCAAAAAACACAATCAACCCAAAAAAACTACAATGTGACCTTGATGGTTTTTTCCAAAAATTATTTTTTCTCATACTATGATCTTTTGAATAATCATAAATATATATCCAGAAAAATTATGTTTACAATAAAATATAATTATATTGTGATAATTATGTTAAGCCAAATGACATGGTGAGTATAGTGGATTATATTGTTATTATTCCAAATATGATATCATGATGTATAATTAACAAAACTCAAATTTTCTAAATATCTAATTCACCAAGAAGTAAAACAATGGAGTTTACTAAGAGATCATGTTGTTAAATACATTCAGAGAAAAAATCTCAATTTCTATCATTTTATGATTTTAGAAAGTGAAAACAAGGACGGTGTCTCAAAAGAACAAGAAATTTTTTGGTGTGTGGGAAAGAAGGGTATAATGTAATGAAATGATGAGGTAAAATGAAAAGTATGATGAAAGGGAATAAATCTCATCCATTTGATCCATTTATATTTTATTGGCATAAATGTGGGGATCATGGAAAATATTTAAATTTTATTACCTCTATGGAAGGTTATGTCCTAGGACAATGAAGGGTTTATGTTATGGAAATAATTAAAATGGATTGAATGAACTATTTACGTATTAGAATAAATTAATTATATTTTAAAAGTGTAATGAAAATCATATTATAGTTATAAAGATCCTAAAATATATCATAAGTATTCTTCAGTTGTTTTTATTTTATGATTTTTAATCATATATTTTGAATAGTACTGAAAAAAATTTATCTTTATATATATATTTTAGATGAACACATGATTAAGGGAATGATAACATTTAAATTATTCATAATGTGGATTTAATGATGTTTAATCGATATAAGGAGATGACTATAATTGATTATATAAATGGGATTGTATTGGTGACTATGATATTCGTTAGTGAATTAATAAAAAAGTTGTTTGTGTTTTCGTTATTGTTGTCTATAGAATTTATTGATTTTTGGAATATATTTTACAATCCCTGAATTTATTTATTAAATTAATAGAGAATTAATATTTTGTATTATGCATGTTTTTATTTAGGATTTATGTTAGTTGTAGTTATTACTATGTTTTAGTTTAATATATAATCAAGTATTCCCATATATTGTATGTGACATTGTGAGATATTTATATTGTCTATATATTACATTTTTATCCAATTGTTAATGTTTTTTGGCATTATAATTTTGTCAAAAATATTTTTGGAGAATATTTAATTATTTATATGATTTCATATAAATCATTATAAAGAAATATATTCCTTACTTTTACTTTTAAGGATGATGTTATTGAATGGAATCTTGAAGGCCTAAGACGTCTAGAAGAGACACTATAAAATGTAAATAATATTAAATAACATATCATATTATCTCAAATCATGAAAATTATATCTATAAATAAACATGGGAAATTATTTTACTTTCTAGTGGGGGAGATTTATTCTTGAAATTATCTCCATGTAAAGGTGTTATAAGGTTCGTTAAGGAAGTAAAATTGTTCTCCAGGTAGAGAAAACATTTTAAAATCCTTAAAATAATTAGATATGTGTATTATTGTTGGGAAATGAAACCAATTGACTCTAAAGTACTTGATGTATTCGATCATTCATTATTATGGAAGTAAATTGTAGACCCCAAACATATTATCACCTATAATGAAATTGAATTGTAACATTATCAATCATACTATGAAGAGCCTCTGTAGATTCTGGACAATATAGAACAATTGATGAGGAATCAAATGACTCAACAGGTAAAGGTTCCTTAGATAAATCATAGGATATAAGAGAAGTTGTGTGAACATAAATAAATGTTGATGAAGGATTTTTAAAATAAATTCATTAGTTGAGAATCTTGAAATTTTTTTGATGAAATTATTTTGGTGGGATGAAAGTAACACCCAGAAAATTTACAATATATACATTTTTAAATAAATGTACTCTTGTTTATAGCTTGTGAAACTTGTAATAATAAGTCTACAAGAGACGTAGTATAGTATATCAATATAACTAATGTGTTAAATTATATTGTATGAATAATAAAAACTATATTATTAAAATAATATTTTTTACACAAGAATTCGTTGGATATCAATTGATTATCAATTAAAATATAATTCATTTTAAAGTAAAAGAATTATTTATTTGAAAAATTGATTTTATGGAAACAATGTATTTTTATATTAATAAATTAAATTAGTCATGATTCGTTAATATTGTTAATGATATTTTAATATATTATACTAAATCAATATTTTTTACCGATAATGTAATATTTATTTAAGAATGGGAAAATAGTAAACATAGTTTTATGCTTGAAAACTCTGTTTTTTATTAAAATATGATTATTATTATATTATGAAAATATATTAAAATTAATATTTACATATTTTAAAAATATATATTAAAAAATTTCAAAATAAATTTAATTTTTTTTATCATAAATGTTTTTATGAATTTCTTGTAAAAGGAATTTTTTTATGAATAGTGACGAATTATAATTTTTAATGCAAACCCCCATTTAATTTAAATTGTTTACAATGGTAAAATTTTAATAAAAATTAAAATTAAAATTAGTGTCATTATATTATTATTTATTTAAATTTTTTCATTTTAATAAATTTTATGAAAGAATTTTATTTAAAAATTATTTGTATTTTAGAGAATGTTTTCTTTGGAAACTTGAATCTTCTTCATCGTTGCTGTTTTTATTTGAAATTGAATTATTCCACCTATTTGAATATAATTACATAAAATAGATTCAATATATGGAATCAGAATAATTAATATTATTTAATTATATCAACTTAATTTTTTCTTCATGAATAGTAATCTTATAAAACTTAATTACTACTTTTAAGGTTATAATGGGATTTCTATGGATATTAAACCAAAATAAATGGTATTTTTTTAAATTAAAATACCTAAATAATATTGGTCATAATTATTTATACCATATAATAAAACATATTTTAATATATTCCCACCTATAAATCATTGACTTAGGATAAAAATTTTGTTTTTTTATTTTTTTTGGAAATTTCCAATGGGGTCCCCTTCCCCACTTATAAAAGGAAACCGCCAAACAACACTTCTATGAACCTCAAAGGCCATTTATATAAGTTAATCCTTTCCAAAATACCTTCTTTACATCAATATCCCTAGCATAGAGCCATTGTTATCGTAAAACCCTCTTTATAAGGATATACGTATTAACACACATATGTTCTCTAAATAACATGTAATCTTTTTAACCATGCGTATTCATATTATTTTTTTAAATCCACATTTAAATAGTATCCAAAAATGAGAAAATATGAACAAAAATATTGTAGATATATTTATATATTATTTTTTTGATATAATAACATATTACCATCCCATATTCTATAAAAAGGGAATGAAACCATCGATCGTGTGTGTGGAGGACTATCACTTCACAAATCGATGAAACATATTTCCATAACCACCTCTAATGGATGGATATAATAGAGGATTAAATTTTTATATATACACACAGATATATATATATATGTGTGTGTGTGTGTGTGTGCAATGAAATACATATAATTCTATAATTATAATATCAAAAATATCTTCTTACCCCCAATCCATTAGAAAATGATAATGTCGTTTGTTAGTACGTGTGGACTACCACAACCCCAAAGCAATGGGATATATTTTTAAAATTATTTCGAAATGGATAGTATTAGTCATATATTAATGAATATATATGATATATTTATGATTTTAGTAAGGTTAATTAATGATTAAAGTTATTTAGTTTCATCTTTTGAGAAAATTGAAACATTATTCATTTGTATATATGTCCTATAATCTTCATGAATGATGTAAATATTTTTTATATATCTAAATGTTATAGATGAATATAAATATGTAAATAATGAATATATATGATATTTAAATCATATCATTTAAAATTTATGTAATCGCTATCAATGTACAAGGATCAATACTACATAACCAAAACATACCTGAAAAATAAAGAAGTTATCACCCTGAACAATGATTTTAACAATGAGTTACTAATAAACAAGTGATAAGAGATTATATATAAATATTTTATTCCATGATATCTATTATAATGGTTCCCAAATAGATTTAATATAATTATAAATTCATTATACTATATTTTCAAACATATATGAATGATGTTGGACCTAAGGTACGAGATTTTGTCTAAATTTCATTCCATTTAGGCATATTTTAATGTTATGCACCTATTTCATTTATATGGAGTATAAACATCACATAAAACATGTTATATCATAAAATATTCTTAATTACGGTATTTTATGTTTTAATTCAATTTATTTTATATATTTTTTTTACTTGAATGTTACCAAGTGGTATGTGTTTTATATTGGAATTTTCATCCAATGGGATATGTAACTTCATTATTGCTTGTATTATGTGAATATTATGTGTGAACTATATTTACATTTATTTATGATATTTTATCAATTTTTTGGGTTGATTTATATTTTTCACACATAATCACTATCTATTTTAATTCCCACATTAACATTAAGGATATTTTAACGGATCTATATCTCAGGGATTCATATTGGGGAAATATGTTCTATTATACAACCATAATATTTCAATATGTGTATCTAAGTAAATTTTTGATAAGTTATATCATGAATATATTAATATTCATGGTATTTAAAGTTCATTTTAATGTATATATTTCATGGGGGCGATGATTTGAACATTACCGAAGTGGGAAGGATTTATTTCACAATCTCATCAATAATTGAGACATTTTTTATATGTGTTTATAATTGTGGAATTATTTTATATGTCTATCCTAGATCAAATATTTCTTAATTTACTATGGTTATATAAGTAAATTAAAAGTTTTCATTTTTTTCCTCCATTTATGAACTAAAGGTAGTAAAACCATGATTTTTTGGGAAACCAACATTGTTTTTCTTCTTTGTCGGGAATCATTATCTAACATAGAGTTTATTACATAAACATTTTATGTGCTGATTTTAGCATTTCAAAAATTATTTATTAAACAAATTTCAATTGATATTTTTTTTAATTTTTTTTAAACTTACATATTCATATCTTTTTCTGAATGGTGTAATTTTGACATATTCAAAAATTATAAAAGGAATGATTTTTAACAACAATGACATGAATATAATTTTCCACCATCCTTAACACTAATTGTATTAAATCATACAATACAAGTTTCTATGGTTCCTTCCAAAAAAATTCATCCATAAAATTTTGGAAATGTTAAGATTTTTAATATTTTTTTTCAAAATGAAAAGGTAATTTTCCTCAAAAAATATTCCAGTCATATTTTAAATGTATATTCATCCACGTAAAAATTATTTCTTAGATATGATGATTTAATGGGGTTGTAATATATTGCAACAATTTATTATACTATAATATCTGGTTTTGAATATGTTTATTAATTTCTAAATGTAATAATATATCATATTCTAGTTTTTTTTTACAAATTCCCATATTTACTATATATCACCACTTGTAAATGATGAATGAATATGACATAGTAACTGAAGAGTGGGGAACATAATATAACATTTATGCATTGATATTTCATATGAGACAAACTCTTTTAGTTATCTTTTTGGACATAACCATTTATGTAATATTTCTTGTATTGAGTCCCTGAATTGATGTTTATGATATCTAACATTTTTCATTCCATTATTTTGATATTTGTTTTTAGTTTCCATGTGATTATTTGATTTCTTTTGGTATAAATGGATAAGTTTCAAGATCATGATATCATTTAAATAGAATTATATCATAAATATTTATACCTTATATATTATTCTTAGTGCTCTTTTTATTTACTAAATATAATGTGTTTTCATATATTTCATCATTTCATATTGATTTTTACTTTTTTATTCATGAATGATTCTGATGAATTAATAGCTTTACTGTGTATCTAATCCCACCACTTTCTTGTGTTTACTTTAACCATGATGATAAAAAGTGTTTTATGGTTGATATATATGGATATTCAAAATATAATAATGGTGTTCATGATGAAAGTAATATGTTGTATTTTTTGTTTTCAAAAGTAATGTTATATTTAATTATGTTTCATGTTTTATAACATAACTCAAATATGATATCCTTTTGGATTTTATTACTTGAATCTAAAACTAATGTATGAATATCGGAACTAACTCTTTCCTACTAGTTTTGGGGCCTACATGGGTGGTGAATATAATTGTAATAGGGTGAATAAATTTTAAATATAAATAATGAAGAATATATGTATTATATTGGAATAAGATACACCTACTTTTTAATCAGGATACCATATTAATTCTCATTGTTTAAGTAGGATAAATAAAATTATAATATTAGATTTATAACCCCGAATTTTCCATGCATAGGTGATACACTATGACTTTCTCACCATAAAATTTTAGATTTCATATTATATGAAAATAGAATAATTTGAAACATTAAATACAAAATATGAAAAATAATTATGCACACATGGGATTTATGATAATATATATTTTCGATATAAATGGGAGTAAATATTACTCTAGAATTAATCCTAGCTAAAATAAATCAGTGGAAATAATTTATGTTTTTCTAAATACAATTTTTGAATAGTGAGGTAGTATCATGCATTAAAATTTATATTATATTTAGTTTGACTTTGGTTGATTTATATACATCACAAGAAGAATATTATCATAATCGTTGGATACCATAATAACTATAATATTGATGCAATAATTACATTCATTCAATCTATAATAACTTTATTGAATCTCATACTCTTGTGTTTAATCAATCATCTTACTCTACATCAGTCAGAGAAAAAATATTCAACAATCATTAGTTCAAGTTCTATATTTTTTATATATTATATTTCAATTATAAACTAATTTTTTATCTCATATTTTCTTATTAGATCGTATAATAAAATGTTCACAAAATATTTTTATTTAGAAACTTATCTGATATATATTTTAATTCTATAACTTTTTGAACAAATGTTCTATTAATATATCTTATTTACACTTATTTGAACTATTTTTGGAATGCATTTATTATTATATGACTCGATATACCTTTTATTTACTCATAATGAATCAATGTGATATTCTTACACTAATCCATTTCTAGTAGAATAGTTACATATTGTTTCTTTCTCTTTGAATTTTCTTCATGATATAAAATCTATAATCTTACATTTAAATACTATTCATATTTTTTTCATAGTTAATTTGAATGTTTTTTGTTAATCTTACACTTTATAGAAAAACCCACACTAAAGAAAATTAAGAATTTAAATTTTAAGAAATAAAATAATAAAATTATTACCTAATTCATTTTATTTCATACAAATCCCAAATGATATGGAAATTTATATAAAACATTGAAATTAATTTTATTTAACTAATTAAAGATATTAATTAAAAAATAAACTGATCTAAATAAATATTAATGAAAAAACATTGTAATATAGGAAGACGAAGGTTGATATATAAAATAAGGAATTTTTGAATAAATAATCAATTTATATATATATGAGAAATGTTAACATATTTTATTCATAAAAAAATGATTTTAATCATATTATATTTCTCTAGAAATGGAAATAATTATATTAAAAAGGTAGTTTCCATTTTGAATATATTACCACAATTTCATTTTCTATATTATTGATCCTTATTTATTAAAACATATAACTAATTTTTGTATACATATTTCTTTAGATGATATAAAAACAAAATCATAATTTAGTCCTGATTACTTTTTTATATAATTAGTAAATAATACCTCCAATATTTAAAGGATGATTGAGTTTAAGAAATAAAAAATGATTATCATTTTTTAAACAAACTCATATATTATCATAAAACCATATACATCTCAAACATTTATTTTAATTTTATTTCCATGAATATATGATATTTTAAATTTATATTTTATATCAAATCAAAATTAATATATTTCAAAATAAAATTAAATGTAAAAAATAGGAATTTATTAGTTTTTAATTTTATGTGGTATGTATTAATAAAACAATAAGATTTATAATATAACTTAAAACAAATAAAAAATATGAAATGATAAAAAAACTATTTTTTGGAAAAAATCATATTATTTTCACTGAGTTTTATAACTATCTAAGAAAAATAATTAAAAATTAAATTGGAGAAAATCCACCCTTAAATATATTAAAAATATTCCTAAAGGCCATGGCTCATTGTGGAGATTTCATTAACATAAGAGAATTTGTTAAAATATAATGCAGACTAATATTCTAATAATGGACACAAACTAGAATAAATTTTTAAATATTTTACTTCATAAATTTAAATCATGTATCTTTACGAATATAAGATTTTGATCTAATTTAATAATGATTCAATTAAACCCAATATTTAACTAAAATTATACAAAAATGTCTTCATATATTGGTTAAATTATATCATATCATCATATAAAAGTAATATCTAATCTTTTAATATATGTTATAATTAATTGCTCTTCAAAAAACGGTATAAACCTTGATATTTGAATATCCCCCCATATTTTTCTTAAAACTTGTATCCACCATTACAAAATAAAGGTATATTTAAAATAATTCATAAAAACCATATCACATGTATATGTAAGATATATTCAAAAAATAATCTTAATTTCAATAAAAGAAATCCAATATTTATTTTCTTCATCATTAAAATATATGTCTATATATAGTTTCATTTATTTTCCCAAAATAAATATTCCAAAAAAAAGAAAAAAATAAAAAATATTAACTATGGATGTTTTTTCTTTGGAAAATAGTAACATTTTTTTAGCATGGAATGATCATTTTTAAATTCATATAAAAAAATTTACAGTTACAAAACATAATAACAAAAATATTTTTTTTCCAATGTTTTAATTTTGTATAGACTCAATAAATGGGTTTTTTAAACACTCCAACGAATTATAGTTGAAGTTAAAACCCACAATTTAATGTGACATTTACAATAAAAAAAAGGCTTCAAATGTTTTCTTTCCTAATGTTTTTCCTTACTATAGTTTATAAGTACACCTCATATATTGAGTAGAATTTCCCACTCCATGGAAGTGTTGGAAAAATTAATTATTATAATATGTATGGGTACGCAGGTTTAATTCCACACATATTCACTGGTAGGAATAACTGTGTCAAAATTTTATTTAAACTACACCAGAATATGTGAATTTGTTTCTCTTTTGGAACATTTAACAAAATGTAGTCAAAATTATGGTATCTACCACTATATTATTATATAGTAGTGTACAATTTAATACCCTCATATATCATAATATCATCATTTCCATCAATTCATTTTGGAATTTGAATTTAAATAACCACCCATGAATTAGCATAAATATTATTTATTTTTATATTATATGAAATTAATCATATAATTCATTATGTATATAATACAATTTTAAAAAAATTAAATTAAATTTCAAATTCCTTAATGATTTATGTAATGTAATACAATATGAGAAACTAATTATATGTTTAAATTATTAATCTATGTCAGTGTTTATGTGTCATGATTGTCCACAAGTTATACTACCGATTTTGCTTATTATGTGTGAGATGTTACCTCACTTCTGTGAAATTTAAGAAATTTTTTCACCTAATAAATCACCCCAATATCCAGAAAATATCTTGTGAATTCAGTGAGATCCATAACTAAATAATTAATGATTTTATCTTTTAATATTTAATATTTTTTAATAATAAATTATAAAATTTAATTCTCTTAAAAACCTAAAAAATGTTTCCTCAGAATTTTCATGGGTAAATGTGTCATTGATTATTCAAAATTTTGTCTTTTCCTTCCTATCCAATATGTGTGACAGTTTTTTATCATGGAATGTATCATCCAAGTTCACATTAATTAATTCGTATTTTTATTGTTATTTTTAAATTTGATTATTAATTGTGTTTTTCGAAAATATAATAATTATTAATGTATGAATGCCTTTATAACATTTAATAATTAGAAGGTAAATTGTTTCAGGTGAAGTGATTAGAATTATTTAATTTTAAAAAGAGGATATTACTCCCAGAACTTTTTTGGCATTATGTATTATTTCTAATAATTAAATTTATATATTATATAAAAATTTGTAGTCTAATAAATTATTTTAGTATATAAAAAATATATATATATAATTTAATTTAATTATAAATTAATATGGAATATTATTAAGAATAAATAATAATCAAAAATCTATTATCTATTGAAATGGAATTTTTTATATTTTTTTAGATTTCATTGAAAATATTTATTTCTTATATTAAAAATTAAAAATTTATTAAATTGTGTATAATTTTAAATCCGAAATAAGAATTAGCTTACAAAGTCACTCTATTATATTTAGATAAAAAAAATTACGGAGGTAAAAATTGAGTTGCCATTCTAATAGTCAAATGAGGTAAAAGGGTAAAACAAAGTGGTAATGAAATAAATTATCAATATTTAATTTATATAAATATTATTAATAATTAGATTCAGGATCAATATCTTTTATATGTCTACTTTATAATAATATTCATTTTAAAATGAAATCCCATCACCTTTGAAAATAATTAATTGGGGAATTGTCACTAAAAACACTCCTATAAATTGAAAAATATCACACACCATAAAAACCTATATAGGCAATAAATTAACTCCTCAAACTTATACCCTTATTTATATGTAAAATCTATCATATAAGTTGGGTGCCATATAGTTCCATAATGGATTCATAAATCATTAATTTCAACAAGTGCCCTTTCGGGAAATGGTCAATTGAATAATATTGGTACTTAATACATCACAATCGTTTTTAATTAAATTATGTACTCCTATATTTAAAATTTTCATAATACAAATTTATTACATTATAATTATAGGATTATGATTTTTATAATGTGATACAACTATTATATAACATTATATTGTTTCTCATTCACTCATATACCTTGTTCTTGTTAGGGTATTTTCAATTACCCACTTGAACGATGAGATACCAACATCCTAATAGCCATAATGAATAAGTATTCAGAAATTAAAACATTTTATATATGATTTAAAGGATATATTTACATTATATTTTCCTAGATGTGTGAAAAAATTGAATGGCCATTATAAATTTATTTTTTCTTCATCGTTAAATTATCCAAAACATGCTCTTCATGATTTCCATTATCGAAAACCATATCTATAAATTTCATATAATGATTATATGAATAAATGAATAATAGAAAAAACAATACTAGAATAATATATCATTGTTTAAATTTTTATAAAATAATGTTCACCGATATCAATATTATGAAACATATAAAAATAATAAAAAATACTAACACCGGATAAACAAAGTAAAAATTACAAACAAGTATATGTGCATTAATTTATTATAATTGAACAGTATAAATGAAAATATATATGAATATTTTTCAAAAATAATACATTAATATTGTTGTGATTATTATATATGATATTAATATGTTTTCATATAACTTGAGAGTAAACATTATCATTTTTTTTCATAGTTTCCCTTCACTGAAATATAAATCAAATTAACCAAATTTTTCTATATGTGTAGTGCATATACTAGGAAATTTATTTTTTACGTATTATCTGAAAATAAATAAATTTTATTTTATCATGAAAGAATCTATCTATATTTCAATGGATTTTGTTTCAAAATTTTCAAAAGAATTATTGATTTTTATTTCCAATATCACCCTGAAATTGATTTTTTCAATATATGAATTACTTTTTCTGAAATATTTTTTTAATTATCTCTATAAATTGATTTATTTTACTCTCCACATGTCAACTCTGGTGTTTAAATCCCTTATTTCTATTTTACATTCATGGTTTCATAATTTTATCGAATGGATTCCTATAAGTGGATACGACGTTTTGGGTTTTTTGGATTATTTATATACCATGTCTTGGAATTATTTTCATATATAAATTTATTTATCTATACATCAATAAATTTATTTTGTAATTATATATAATACATTAAATTCAACAATATATTATATATGAAATCATTTTTGAGCATTGTGTATGGGGCTCATTTTTATCATCGATGATTCATTAAACAAAGGTATGAGATGGATATTTATAAATGCCTTCAACATAATAAAAAATCATTATATTATCATTTATATTAATTTTTGTGATTTATATATATAATTTCCTCATTTTTAATGATAATTATATTCATTTTTTTATAAAATTTTCATTCAAAATAAATATTTTCAAAAAAGTAATGGTAATTTTATTTTTAAAACTAATATTCAATGCACCTAAAATGTCCTTTTAATATTTTCCTATATCAATTCATGGTTTATTATTATAAAATGGGAATATTGAAAAATAATAAAATACCCATTTTATATCAAAATGTATTATAAACATTTTTTTTAAAATTTTCATAAAACCAATTTGTTTTTATTATTAATAGTGCTATAATAAAATTTTTGAGGATTTATTGTTTATGATAGACATATATGTTTGTTTTATAATTATATAATGGTTTGTTGTAATATTATCCTAACATAATTGGTTAATTTTTTATGTCTCATTATATGATAGGGAATCAATAGTGATCCCAATACCCTAAGGCAATCATTCCCATAAGTGATGGGTTGTCCTAGATTTATATAGACCTAAAATTCATCGAGAAAACCCTTATATCATATGAGTTTTACGATGAGATATTGGTGACTAATCCAAATAAATTTTGGGACTATATCATATATTATTTAATGGTATTAGATGTGGGACTTGATATAATACATGTTTTACATATCTTATGTATAGGCCACATTAGAATTCCTCTGTTATATATATTTTAATGGCTACTAATTATTGAACCATGATTCCACATTATTATTACTAATTTTATTATTTATAAAAAATGACGCATTACATGACTTTTAATTTATGATCAAGGTTTTATTCATATTGATTATTTTCTGTTATTTTTATGAACATTGATTCGTTCCTCGTGCCCACATGATTATCTTTTTCTCAATTATGATAATTGATTGTTATCTCACATCTTTTACCACAAATGGATCTCTAAGTCCATCCTTTATAATTTTTACCTAACCCATGTAATGAAAAAGAATATTAATTATAATATTTATAAAATACTAACATATTAGAATGATAATTTTTGATATGTTAAATATTTCATTAAATAACTAAGTCATATTTCTAATCTCAAAATAAAATAATATTATACTTTATAGGGTGTGATGTATTTTTAATATGTAATTTATAATCATGTAAAATAATTTATGATGAAGGTGTAATTTTTTCATTTCATTTCAATTATTTTTATGAAAATAACACAATCTTCCTTAATTTATTTAGAAAAATAACAATCAGAATCCTCTAAAAATCTATTTTTAGAATGTTAACATCCAAACCATAAATACCTGATACTCTAATTTTCTGTCTCATAAATCACTATCCTTTCAACATTTAGTACCACTCTCTACAACACTAAAAATTATATGGAATTATATAACTAATTATTAAACATAAATGTTCTTACATAATATATAGGTTCATATCACTATATCCCAGTTCTAAAACTATCACTACTAATCTTTAAATATAAAAGAAAACCTAATCATATAATTAATACATAGCACATAAATTTACATGATTATTCATAATATTTCACCATAAAAGATACCAAAATAAATAAAGGAATATTATTTTTATAAGGTTAATACACAATAATCGTATTTTAATACAATTATTCAATATTTCCCACAAATATTTTCCTCAATGGATAACCTTATATTCATATTACACATTATAATTTTATTCATATCTAAAAAATACAAATATAAGAAATAGTTAGATGAGATATAGCAAAATAGATGATCAAAAATTATATCAGTCAAATATATTAATCGAGAATATGTTGAACATGAGGGAATAAAAATATAATTAGGATATGTGAACATAATATAATAAAATATATCCTAATTTTAAATGGGTCATAAATCGTTAATTATGGAATAAATCATTAAGCATAACATAACTCATGGGTCATGGGATTGTTGAAACATGAGTAACTAATATTAACATATGATAAAATTATATAGGTACACTATATAATAGAATAATGTGGCCCATAAATATGAATAAAAATAATAAAATTTGTTAAGGAAAACTACTAAGATGTCCATATAATAATTGACAATTCTAACTACATTCAAATAAAAAAGTGGGCATGAGATAACCCCACATAGCTACATAACATTTTAGGGTTAGGCTAAACCATCTAGTCTCATACTTATCAAAGGAGACATAAATCAGTACACAATATAATGGTGGTATATAAAAAGACTCCCTAAATATTATTATATAACATAATTATGTGTGTCACCTTAACAAGAAAATGTCAAAAATCCCATTTTTTCTTAATTATATCATGGGAAATAAATGGGTTCCATTAAACTTACCACAATACAAAATCATATATCAATATAATAAATAGGTTTTATTATATTTTCATAACATATCCCTAATAAAGAATTTGAAACCATAATATATATTGACTAAAATGAAAAGAAATATATAGAAAAATTAGAAAATTACAATGAATACTAAGAAGAAATGATATTTTCATTTTCAATACTTTTTATTTCATATAAAATAATTTATAAAACATTTTTTATATAACTTCATTTAAAAATGTATTAATATACCCTAACATATATTTATAATGAATAGAGAATAATAGGATATAAAAATGAGATCATATAGAAAATACTAAAAAATATAATATTTTTTGATTATTTTAATTAAAGTCAATGTAATTTGAAAATTATCCATGTAAACAAAATTAAAAATATGTTACTTTTTAATTTTTTTAATATAAAAATTTTATAATGAAAAAAATATAAAAATAAATAAATAAACGAATTGAAAATGATATCTATATGTTAATATGATGAATATGTGCAAAGAAAAGGAAGGTTCTTGACTCAAAAGAAGAGATAAAGTATATTACAATTATGATGATATATTTAGTAAACCTTTGATCCAACTATATTTTTATGGGTAATGAAATATTTACAAAAAACATAAATAAAATGGGGAGAATAGAAATTTATTTTTTAGAGAGAAAGTAAAAAAAATTAACTATTGATTTATATTAAACAATAAAATTATTTTATTAAAAATATATGTTGGAATTAAACTCATATGGATTTCATAACATTTGATCCAAAATCATTTAAATCCATCATATAATTTCTATATCCATTAAATTACATGAAATTTTGATAATATATATCCATGTGGTAGTATATACACCACATAAAGTAATATAAGCAATAAATATGTAACATAACTCAATTAATAAAAACTGATATGAGATACCAATACATTTAAATTAGACATCCATGGCTAAAATTTAACCTCATATTAAAAAATTATTACAATATTAATAAATTATTAATGAACATTATTCATATATTTTATATTTTATTATATATAGTTATCATAATTTATTACTCATATAATAGTTAATTTTTGTTTATTTTCACCATTGAATGTTTTTATCTATGTTTTTTTCATGTGTTTCGTAATGGAGATACAGATCCTGATTCATTAAGAATAAGATCACAACTTTATTATTTTTCATGGTTTTAGAATATTTCATTTTGATTTTTTTATTAATCCCAAGATTATTGGATTGATGATATGGTTGTTGTTCTTGGGGAGGGAATCCATTACAAGTTATTTTGGGTAATTTATAGAAAAAAACAAGTTTCATTAAAAGAACTAATAATTTTTATGTCACATTTACCAAAAACTGTTTAAAATATAAATTCCATCATAATATAATGTATTAAATTTAACAGTCCCTTGATTCTTAATCATGATGAAAATAATGATGATGGGTTATCTTTATTTATGTTGGTTTTTGAAAAGCCTCATGTAATAACATGTTATACTAAGTAAATATGTATTCTTTTGTATATAAGTGACTATAATATCATTCTATACATTTAATTATGATGTTATTATAACTTCTATATAGTGGATAATGGTTTTTGAGGATTTTAAATGGGAATATAATATGAAACGTTAGAAAAGAAACTACATACTTACATTAATTAATATTCTTCTTATTTAAATAGATTCCTTAATAATGATTTATTTAGGAATCCTTCATGGGTATAGATGAAACCCAATAACTAATATGGTGTTAAAAAAGTCTAAATTTTTATTTATTCTAGAATTAAATGATGGATATGATTTGATGGTAATTTGTTGTAGATATGGATATTTATAGATCTTTGTTAGTGTAATTTTTTATATTTATCATTACTTAATGGATGACTATGACATTTTAAAATGGAATGGTCCCCATAAGTTTTAAAAATTGTTCCATGTTATTTCATACATCATCTACATGTAAGAGTTATGTATGTATATAGGGATAGAGTGTATTATATTATTTTTTTAGTTTTATTACACATGTATAATCAAGATCCACAAATTTTGAGTAAATATATTATGACTAATATTATACATTGTATTTTATAATGAAACTCCATTTTATTTTAGGTATCATCTAGATAGTTTTTTAATTTATTTTAGTTGGATGTGTCCCTTTTAGATCCATTTTTATTATCTATATGTTTCAGATATTTTCATTATGTGGATGATTATGTAGAAATTGTGTTGGATTTAGTAATGACAGTAAGGGATTTTGTTTGACTGAATATTCTATACTTGACTTATTTATGCCCCCAAAAAAATTTGATAACCTCTAATCAATGAGTATGTGATCTTTATTTCTAATACATCAGCCAATATGGGTGACCATTTTGTTATTAATGTACGGAAATTCAATTTTATATTAGTGAATTTATTTGATTCTGAAAGAGTGAGTTAAAGGTGGATATAATATGTATTATCAATAGAGAATGGCTATGATCTTTCATTGATACCTTTTAACGATTTTTTTGAAATGATTCTTGGGGATCACTAATTTTATTTGTTATTAAATCTACAATATGTAGTCTTTTAATACAAACCCCTTGTTTTATACCTGATTTTTAACGTTATTCCATTATAAAATATTAGATTAAAAAATTACGTTGGAACTTTTGTGTTCATGTGCTTGGAACCTAGTTACAAAAAAAATATATAGATAATATATACATTTTTTTAATAATATTGAGTAAATTTGTCATAATTACTTTCATAGTGGTATCATAATATATTATTTACATATGATATACAATAAAAGGTAAAATATAGAATAAATCTCCATGAGAGGATAATTATATGATATGGAATTAAAGTTGAAATGTTTGAAAATACATGAGGAATAACATAACACAGTGATCATGTTTATAAGAGGAGTAACATGGAAATTTAGTTATGATATAAAAATGATACATTAAAAACCATGTCATCAATTATAATTTACATTTTTAATAAAAATTGTTTTTATGATTATTCACTACTATATCTAGAAACATAATAATGATATGTTCCCATTGTATCATAAGCATGTTATCTCTAGAGATTGGTTGATTACCTTATCAATGAATTTTTATCAGGGTGATCAATTATTATACCATAACATATATGTTCACCAATAATATTATATCATAATATAACATTTCATAAATAACTTTTTGGGAGTAATGAAATGATTTCACATTAAATCATTGATTTTATAAGAGTTTATCAAAATGTATAGTTAATCATTTTTAGTCAATGACTGTTTAATATGGGATAAATATTTTGATGTAATAAATAATTTATATATCATTATATCATTATGAATTCCCTATAAAGAAAATGTTTTTATATATTCACTAAAAAAAATTATATCATAGAAAATCAAAAATTTATTTCAAAATCATAATGAGTATTACAATTAGATTACAAATTGAGACTAATAAGAGGTACTGGTAGTATATCATCAATAGAAAAACATTTTTATCATAATGTATTGATTATAAAAAAAATAATACATAATAGTATGAAAATTTAAATACATCTAATAAGTGAAGTACTCAAATAAATATATAGAATGATATAGATATTCCATTTCATTATGTAAAACTATTCATGAAAAGAGTGTATATTACTTGGGAGATTAAATGGAATCACCAAAATGATCATTTATAATTTATGAGATGTTGGGTAATTCTAATTTTCTTCTGAATGAATGAAATTTGTTATACATGTGGTTGTTGGGAGAAAAGTGGGTATAATTGTTTAGTGTTTTTCATATATAGCGTATGGATTTCTTTGATTTGAAAAATACATTTTCTATGGGAATACATGGCTGAAGACTAATGTTTATTTCATCTATGAAATATTTTTTCATTGATTAAAATTTGAGAATTTATTTTTAACATTATATATTTATTTTAAAATATAAATAAATATTTATTAATTTTATATTACTTTTAAAATTAAAAAGTGTTTCAAGTCATTAAAAATATTGTATAGGTTTTAAAAACATTATAAATAAAAAATAATCAAATCAATATCTAATAATATTTCAATCATGAAAAATTTATACTTGTATCTTTATATAACTAGTAAATATTTCTGAAGTCATAAAATATATAAACAAAATGAATAATTTTTGTACAAATCACTAAAATAATAATTTTTTTAATATTCAAAAAACAAAACTTAGTACCCTAATTTGACATGGAAATTTCAAAAAAATATTATTATTGTTAATATAAAATATTATGAATGATAAATAATTATTTTATACATTAATAAATAGTATATATAAAATATTATTTTTAATGGGAAATAGTTTAACCCTAATGGATAATGTTGTATTTGTATTCAACACTTATTTAAGTTTCGTGGTTGAAATTTTATATTCAAATTAATTAAATGTTATAATGTCACATAAATGTCATCAATAATAGTTTTTTAGATGTTTATTGATTCTCAAAATGTGTGGTAGTTTTTAGAGGCATTAATGTTCTATATAAATAGAGTCAAATATGTTTCTATAATGAACATAAAGTTATGACCTATTGGTTAATCTTTTGAGGTATTTATTTATGAGGGATTAGTTTTCATACATTATTGATATGAAAAAAAAGTATTTCAGGTTTGAAAACATTTATACTTAGATAATCTATACAATATCTCAATCCATTATTAATGAACATAATGCTTAATTTGAATGAATTTAATGATTTTAAGGCTTTGAGATCATACATGAATAATTAAAATTCATGATCATATGTATTTAACTACTAAAAATAATTATATATCATATTTTTTATTCTAATCATAATTCATTTTTCATAATAATAAATCGTTGTATGCCATTATTATAATTTATTAATCTCCACTGTAAGAAAGTGTCACTAATTATTAGACTGAAATACCTATGGAATTATATGGATCCTTTAATGTGAAATTTCTTGATTATATATTATATATTATATGAAATAAAATAATAAAAAAATTGAAATTTGCATATAGTTCTATTCATGAATGAAACATTATTATACACAGTGGAATTATAAACCACGCATATAACCAAGTAGATAAACCAAATATAAAATTACTTTTTGAAGAGAGATCTATATACCAATGATTAGGATGACACATTACCATGAATATATAGAAATATCATGAAAATAGATTTTTTTATTTTTTAGGAATTTTAAATGGAGAGTGAGACTGTGATAATTTATGTTCATCATGGAAGAAACATGTAGTTTATTAAATTGATTTTTATGTTGTTTTTATTAAGTGAAGATGATCTAGTGAGTGAGAAATAAATATCCATAACCCTTATGGAAACAATACCGACATGTTATTTAGTTAATATATTTTACCTTAAAAATGAAATACAGTATTTATAGAATATAGTGTGGTGGAGATTATACATTGATATATCGAATATTAGTGAGAGAAGCTGATTATAGTCGAAAAATATTTTCCTAAAGAGTAATAAAATATTATTAGAATATATATATTTCAATGAGGATCAAAAAATTAGTTTTGATCATTCCACAATTAAAACTATTTTCATTAATTAGTTATTGATTATAAATATATTTCCCCAAATATTTATGAGTTTATGTTGATAACATTTTAGAGTTACTTTTGATAATAATAAGCGGAATTTTTTTAAGGAATTATATCTATGAAATTCTAGGGATGTTACCTTACATAATGGTGGAAGTGCTTGTTATGAAAATTTAGGATTTTATATTATTTCATATATGCTGATAATCATGAGAGACACATAATTGTAAAGTATGTGTGTCAAGTGATTTGAAATAACTCTATAGTTTAATTAACCCCTTTAACCTTCTTAGTGTTTACCACCAACTGTTTTGTTTAATTTTTTCTATCATAGTGATTTCTACACAAATATTATCTCAATATCAAAATTTTTAATAACATAATTCTGTTAACAGTAATGGAATCCAAACATTTTATGGTAAAGGGTTGGAATCGTGTAAATATAAAATTGTACATGATATTATTTTACTTCGATATGATTTTAATGATTAAATTCATGTGGATACAGTTCTCAAAATAATATATCACCCAAGTTTCTTATTGATTAAACAAATTGATGCTGGTGGGTATGAGAAAATTGGGTTATTGTCTTCCTTATTAAAAAAATTGTAAAATGTAATGGAATGTATGAATACTAATTCTATTTATAATATGTATCTTTCTATTTATTATTGAGAAAATTATATTAATTAAAATATATAGATTATTCCACAACCACTAGAAAATTACAAAATGCATGGGTATTAAATTGATAATAAACTTATTACAATGATAAATCTGATTGTGAAAACTAATATTTGTTTTAGTCAAAATCTAGAAGTCTTTATTATTTTAAAGATATCATTGAGAATCCACCTAGAATATTTGGACAAAATGTTATATGATCATGAAGATACGTATCTTGATGGGTTCACAACTAACACAAATCAAAACATTCAGATTTATTATGAAATGAGAAGAGGATGAGATCTTCGGAGAAACGGTAAGAAACAAAAAAATTTCTTTAATATCCTTCAAAGGTATAAATATTGAATAGATAAAATATTTCTTAAATTAAGATGAAAAAATTGAATGTTATTATATAGCTATATCTATCAATTAATAATATAACTATGAGGAGTAAAATGAATATAAAAAAGGTAAACAACCCTTCAAATATTTCAAATATGGAAAGGTTGGTCATTTTGAGATAATTTCATAATGAAGTGTAGAAATGGAAAATGATACCAGTGAATCTTCTTAGAAAACAACTAATAGAGATCTCTTTATTTATCAATCAAAATGAAAGAAATTTATTAACCTAGTTTCTTCTTATAAAACATTCTTAAAAATAAAAATGTTGTGTTTAGGTGTGAAGAATAGTTTATTGAGGAATCTCTCTAATATTCCTCTCAAATAATTCTCACGACATAAGACTAAGGATATGTGAATCCTTTTGAGAATCAATATCAATACAATAGTGAATTTTTAGTAGTGGAATAAGATACTACCAAGAAATATGAAATTTTAATTGATATTATGATTACTTTAAAAGAAATAGGATGACAGGTAGAAAATATCACTCGACTAAAATAATGATTAGACAAACAAAGTCATATTCTAGATGAAATATATGATATTATTGGTGAAATTACGATTCATTTGGATGAAATTTATAATAGTGGATAAATAATTAAATACCTAATATCCACTAAAAAATGAAAATCATTGATATTAACTCTACTCTGATGAAGATGAAAATAATCATTAAAATTTGAAAATTATACAAGTTTCGAAAGGGTTAGGACATAGAAACATATAGATAATAATATAACTTGAATTAAATTATAATGTGTTAAAACAATCCTATGATTATAAAATAAAATATGATACTTTTCATTTCTGGAATAAAGATTCATTCAATATTCACTTTCTTGTTTTTCATTATAGACTCTATGATCAACTATTACTAGCATGTCTAATTAATTACTAATGATTGTAAAAGATATACCCATTTTTTCCTATATGATTAGTATTATTACTTGGTATGTTTTTTTCCAAAAATAAAGATGCTTCATATATAAGAGGGGTTTCAATATATTTAATGTTAATTTTTTCAATTTTCAAGGTTATCGTGAAATTGATTTTCACTTCACAATTAGCATAAATAAAGATGAAGAAGATGCAATTCACTAATGTGATGAAAACCAAAAAGTTAATTGTCTTGATTTTATTTTATTAACATTCCTTGTAATATTTCTCTTCCTTATAAGCAGTTATTTATGAGTAATAAAATAGAATTAATTGATATATATATATATTTTTTAGTATGATAATTATAATAATTATTGGAATAATTCGGACATGTATTCTAGTTTTACTTATGTATTTAGACCATATAAATTTAAAAGAACATTTATTGTGCATTGTACTTTTTTACAGGAGTGCCATAAATACATTGAAAACATTTACATGATTTAATGTTTTAGTTATTAAATTTTATGACCACCTTGAATAATTTAAAAATAATTACACAAGGAAATGAATTTGGTGGTTCATATAATTTTTTCATATTTGATAATAGTGTTTTCTCTAATATTGTGTATACCATGAATGTTTGTGTTGTTGATGTTGTGTGTATGTGTTTTTGATATATTTTATTGTGTGCTTATTTATTTTTTCAGGTGGTATTGATTTTGTTTTGTATTGTGTGGGTAGTGTAATGTGAAATGATGGGTATATAATTTGGGGAATATTTAGTGATTCTTAGAAGAATGGGATGGAGTGGAATTAATAAAAATAAAAATTGAGTTTTAGATTTAATAATATATGTTTGGATATTATATAATTCCGGGGAAGTGGAAGGATTGAAAATTAATGGATATATAATGTAATTTTAATATAAATTCTTGGGATGAGTTATTAATGTTAATGTATATGAGTGATAGTTTGGGTGGTTTTTCATTTATTGTTTCAATAAAATTACTAAATGAAAATATATTTTTTTGAATGGTAAATATAAATTTGATTGCATGAATTAGAAAATTTGGTCTACATTTTTTATTAATTTACTGTGTTATTAATAAATGTTTTTTGTTTCATTGGTAGAATAAGTTGTTTATGAGAAATGGTGACCATATAATGATGAATTTTTATTTGATTTGGGAGTATTATTTAACACGGATTGGTTCGGTATTTGTGTGATAATATATTTTTCTATTATCTTTTAATGTTTATATTTTCTACACCTAATATGAGTATTTAGTAATGATTCCAATTATACACTAGTGCAGGAAATATATTTTACGGTGGTTACTTTTTATTTTTTACATCATATTTTGGCCGACGTTATTATAGGATACATTATAAATGATCTTTTATCTCATTTATTTTCAAAATGACGTAAAAACCAAACAACATAAGTGTTTGTCACATCGGTTCCTAAATAAAAATGTGGAAAATGCTTTAGAGTAATGATTTACTATGTCAATTTTTAAATAACCAACATGGTATATACTTTTTTATGTCAGTTATTATATAACCGATGTAGTAAACTGCGCCTATGAAGCATTTATAATGTCAGATATTTTCATAATGGACGTGATAAACCAATCTGCCAAGCAATTTATCACGTTGAATAAATAATAAATGATGTGAAAGCACATATACTATGTCAGTTATAAAATATCCAATGTAAAAAACTATTCCATTCCATTTATTATTTCAGTTATGAAATAACCGACGTAAAACCCCATTCTTGTGCATTTGTTATGTCAGTTTTAAAATAACTGACATTAAAACCCATTCCCATGAATTTTTTTTGTCAGTTATAAAATAAGGGATGTAAACACCAATATTTATAAATAAAACTATTCAACAAAAACAATTCCTTGCCAAAGAAGACCTGAAACACACCTAATATAGACCAAAATGAGACCAAAAACAGAACAACCCCGCACCACCACCACCACACTAGAGATCCCTCCCACATCCCTGGAAACTCCCCCACCCCACTGGACACCCCCCCCCCAACCCTAGGCTTACCCTGAATGCCCCCCCTCCAACACACACACTCTAGGACAACCCCCACCGCTCTGGATTTCCCTCCCACCTTCCGGGACACCCTCTCACCCACATGGACACCCTGGACACCCCCTCGCCCCACTGGACATCCCTCCCACACCCCTGGAAACCCCTTCTCTAGACCCCCCCCCCCCAAACCCCTATACACCAACTTGATTTCCCCCCCACCCTCCTGGATAGCCCCCAACTTCCTTGTATAGACCTCAAATCATCCTATACAACCTCCACCCCCATGGAAAATCTCGACACCCCCCCCCCCCCACTGGCCACTTGAGATCCCTCCCCCACCCCAAACCCACCCCGCCCACCCCATCGGACACCCCTAGACACCCCCCTCCTGTATAGCCCCACCCCCCGATGGATAGTTTTCCCCCTACTTGGACACCATCCCACCCCCATGAACACTCTATACCCCTGAACCCCCCCCCCCCCACATCCCTGGACACCCCCCACACCACCAGACACAACCTCGAGATCCCCCACCCTTCTAGATAGCCATGTACTCCCCTAGACTACCCTCCCACTCTCCTGAACTCCCACCCACCCCCATGGACACCCCTCCCTCACCCCATTAGACAACCCTCTCATACCCCTATAAACCCCCACCCCATTGGACACCCCCACACCCCTGGACAACCCTTGGACACCCCCACCCCACCCTCTTTTACAGCCCCCACATCCTGAATAGCCCTCCCACTATCCTAGACACCCTCCCACCCCAATGGCCCAATGGACACCCTGGAACCCCCCCCCCCCTCTCCCCCACCCCACTAGACCACCCTCCCACACCCTTTGAAACCCCCACCCCATTGAACACCCCCACCCCTGGACTCCCATCCTACCTTCATGTCCTAGAAACCACCACCCCAAAAGAATTCACTCTCAAACCCCTGAACCCCTCCCCACCCTCCTGGACAGCCCCCACTCCTCTAAAAATCCCTGACAACCTCTTGGACACCCTCCCACAGCCCTGGACACCATGGACACCCCCACCCCACTAGACACCCCAACCCTAGATACCTACTGGACAACCCCTACCCTTATAGACACCCTCCCACCCCCATGGACACCCTAGACACCACCCCACCCCACAGGACATCCATCCCACACCACTGAACCCCCCCCCCCCCCACAAGACACCCCCCTTCACACCCATGGACACCCCCTGGACAGCCCCCGCCATTCTGGACAGCCTCCACCCCCTGGATAGCCCCCACCTTCATGGACGCCCTCCCACCATCATGGACACCCTAGTAACCCCCCACCCACACCCCACAAGACTCACCCAACCCTCCTAGATAGCACCCACTCCCATGGATATTTCTCCCACCCTCATAAATACCCTCCTTCCCCCATGGACACCATAAACACCCCCTCCCCACTAGGAAGCACTCCTACACCCCTAGAAACCCCTACCCAACCGGACACCCCCGTGACATTCCCCACCCCACCCTCCTGGAAATCCCCCCACCCACTGGACAGCCCTCTTACCCTTCTAGACACCCTCCCACCCCCATGGACACCCCCCCATTGGATAGCCCTCCCACACCCCTGGAAACCCCCCACCCCACTAGACCCCCCACAGACCCTCGACAGACCCCACCCTCCTAGATCACCCCACTCTCATGGAAATCCCTCCTACCCCCTGGACACCCTCCCTCTCCATGAAAACCCTGGACACCCCCCCCCACCCCCACCCCACTGGACACCCCTAGAAACCCCTTAGACACCCACCCCTCACCCTCCTTGATAGCCCCACACCACCTGGACAGCCATCCCACCCTCCTGAACACCCTCCCACCCCTTGGACACCTTTGAAACCCCTGACCCCACTGGACGGCCCTACCATACCCCTGAAATCCCCATCCCCCAATGGACACCCCCACACCCCTAGTTACCCCCCCCCCCCCAAATACCAGAATCCATACAAAAAAACCTTCATAACTACACCAAAACAATAAGAAAAGAAAAATTAAACAGTCACATATATAAAATTCAAAAAATACAATTTCAACTCAAAAAACTAAATTGAAAGTAAATGATTCTAAATTCATAATTATATTGAATATATTCAAAATTACATTTTACACTACAAACAAACTAAAATCCAATCCAACCTATAAAATAATTTGACGATTCCACTTGTAAGTGTTTTATCTCTTTAGAATTATAGGGATGAGGGTTATCAAATATATTCAAATTAATATGATGGTTGTTACCATGTAGAATCAAGAAATAAAATGGAATATTTTGGAAATGTTAAAAATGAAATATTACAATGTCAAAGTCCTCAAGTGTTCCAATTGTAATTATTTCATACATAAATCCTAACATATAATATCTGCATTTGACAACGCCTTATTTTTCATTAAAATTTTGTTTAAATGACTGTAAATTCAAAGAATTATTCTTATGTAATACATCAAAAAGTATAAATTATAAATGGATATTCACCATCACATTTGCATATTTGATCTTGGAACTCATTTTCTTTGTTTTATTCAAAAGTAGACCCATAACCTATTAGAAAATAATACGTATGGGATGAATTTTAAATTCATTATAATATATAAAACTATTATTAAATTGAAACTTACTTTTCCAACATGTTCTTACTGCATTCCCACACATTCTAGGGAGAGAGCATATACAATAAAGTGTTTTCTCCCTTGGTCAAAAAACACCTAGCATCCAATAACCATAGATAAAAGAAAATTTAAAGTTAGTGGTTTTTTATGTTAAAAGTTAATGAAATCTTTGACAGAGATATGTTTCATACCTCTCACAAAAAGGCAGCATCCATCATTGTATGATTATATTCTGTTCAAATATTTTAGCAATATAAAGCATACATTGTTCCTCATCTAATGCATGTGCTTCATGGGAAATCAAATGTGGGTTCATGGATCCATATACGTCTGTCCAATCTTTCTTCTCACACATTATATAATGATACCTAATACAAAACCAAACATAAGTATACATATTTAATAAATATAACATAGGGAAAATATTTTAAGACTTTCATTGAAAAAAATTTCACTCCATTGATTCCCAACTTATCTCTAATAACATGCTCTGTGGTATAATTTTTTGCAATCCCCACATTTATTATGCTTCCATAAACATGATATTCCATTAGAAACTCATAATGATCCACCAAAAAATTTGAACATCTTGAAAAACTTTCAAGACTACTAGAATCTGTATCTAATATCAAATCCATTTGTCTTTATTTTTATCTATACAATATTTATTTCTCGTTGAATTATTCCTATAAAAAATAGAAAGATATATTAGTTTTGAAATGATAAAAGAACATTCATAAATAAAAAAAATAGAAGATATAACATACATACCTCTATGGTAATAAGTCATAGAATTATGGATGGCCAAATTAAAAAATGGTCGATACAATGTCCAAATGTTGTCACCTCATCTGTAGGTAATGGTAATTGAGTTGGTCTATCTATAATATATTGTACAGTGACCCTATGATGCTCTAGATCTAACAATTGACGATGAATTGTATCTCTTATACAATATAACATCCCATATGAAACTATGTGATATTGAGGATCATTAACAAACAACTATCAATAATTAGGAAGCTACAGTGGATGAGTAAGAAAAAATTGAGGTCTATAGGTTGAGGTGGGGGAGTGGGAGCTACTGGTGGAGGTGGGGGAAAATAATGGGGTAAGTAGGGGAGGTGTAGGAGTGGGAACTACAGTCTGAAATTGTCTTTGTATGTCTACAAACATAGACTATACCAAACCACTAATCCATTCCTCCATCATCGCATTAATATTATGATATTTAGCCTCTAAGGATTTTGTTTAAACACCCTCAATTGAAGAGGTTGGGAGAATGTGACGACACCTTTCTTACCGATACACTTGTCGGATATCCTCATACACGACTAGGATGTTCATTCTTTCCCAATGTTGTATATAAAATATCATGCCTCCCAGCAGCTATAAATACCCCATGTAACCTATGCTCCTCAATAGAATCATGTATTAAATAATTGAACATTTCTTTAATGATTCAAATTATATAAAGTATATATTTAACTTAAATAAATAAAATAAATATCTTACAATCCTCTCAGCTAAGATTCTAGATTCTTCCTTAAGATATTTCCCCTTTTTTCCCATCTGAGATCTCTTCCATTTTTCATGACTAGATGGAGGGGATGGAGGTACAACCTCTCCATAGCTTGAAGACTCATCTCTCAGTTTTATAATTTTTTCACATCATTTGATCTTCAAATAATTTGTACCATTCTCGAGATAAACTATGAGGGTAAAAAAATTTATATTTGATCTCTTCATGAGATTTCCTTTTTTTTTGTAAATTAAGAATAATAAATCATTAATAACATTAATAAGACCATTTATATAAGAATTCTAATAAAAGTTTACATTTCCCTTACTAAAAATGAATCTTTTATTCTACTTTCACTAAAATGTCTCCATGTATCTTCATCTATGAAAGGATATATAAAACATTGATTGTCATGACTCCTATAACCAAAAATGAAATCATATGTGAGGGGTAATTTTAAATCCCTCGATCTCCTAGTAGCTATCGATATGAATTTCATCATAACTCCTCCAGTTTCAAGAATATCAAATGTGATATGACAAAGAATAGGAAAACATATTATACTAGAAACATTTAAAGAATAGTAAAATAATAGAAAAATATATTAGCCAAATAATCTCCCACAATAGAGATATTATCACTTTTTCCACACATATCCAACCATCATACATATTTTTTTCTTTTCTCTTACCCGGAGTTCATACAAAAATATTAAAATCTTTTGCATTTAGACATCTATGAATATCATTCTCATCAAACTCAACAAGTATCCTCTGGTTATGCATATATGCAATTGACAATTTGGGCAAATGTGTGCACCCACGTTTACCAACTCTTGAACTCTTCATTTTCATTATGGGATCACATGAGGAATATTGGGGAACATCAAGAGGAGCATGTGAAAGATCCTCCCCAGAGGTATGATCATTATGCTCATCTCCATAATCATGTAGTTTATCAACTGATTGATCATTCATCATCCTTCAACTCAAAAAAAAACATTTGTTCACAAATATAAACATTCAAATATTAAAATACTAATGTAAACAAAAAATGGAATATTTAACTAAGTTACATAATAGTAAAGGTTGTTAATATGCTAAGCATGTTAAAAAAATGTGAATAGGGTAAAAATGGTAAACATGGTTGTGTAATTTTCATTCGACTAAATAAAAAAAATTATTTAATGGTAAACTATGGTAAACTATTGTAATCATTGTAATCATGGTAATCATTATAAACATGGTAAACATGGTCAACATGGTAAACATGGTAAACATGGTAAACATGGTAAACATGGTAAACATGGTAAACATGGTAAACATGGTAGACATGGTAAACATGGTAGACATGGTAAACATGGTAAACATGGTAAAAATGGATAAGTAATTATCTTTCAACAAAAATAATTGATATATAATTTACGTAATGGTAAATATGATAAACTAAATTAAACAAAATTAAAATAACAAAATTCTATTATTTTGTTTTAAAATATGGTTTAATAAAACAATTATAATATCTAACATTCTATGAAAATAATAAATGTAAACCAGAAATAAACATATGTTACCTATAATATTATGAATGTACAATATGATTGTTTTCCAAAATTCCTTCATCATGATCGTTACTTATTGCACTAACCATTTCTTCAACATACTCATCATTATGATATGCTAATCATTCCAAGGAAGTAGGGATCTCATATAAATCAGCATCTTCATCAAGTTGATCCTCACCAACATATTGTTTATTCCATTGTAAAACTACATACCACCTCATATCTAATTGATAAACTATATAGAAAATATATTTTTCATGTCTTTCCATTATAAAATAATATGGTGTGACTTCCTATCTATTCAGATTAACAACTGTCATTCCAAATTCATCGTGTATGACACTTTTGTTATCGATCAACCATTTTTATTTATAGTAATTAACATTAATTTTAAAGTAATAAAACTCCCATATTTCTTCAATGACTCCATAATATATAGTTGAGGCAGAAATTGGGTATTTTGATTAGAACACGAAAAATACAATGCTTCCGCAAACACCAATACACCACTCTTACAAATTGAACTTCTTTTGTCATGAGCTTTCGTATGAAATGTATAGCCATTAACGACATACCCGGACCATGTTATCAAATTTAAAATTAGACCACCCACTAATCATCCTAACATCTCTAATACATCTGATTTACCAATCATGGTCTTTTTAAACCATGGAAAAAATGTTTTGTTGCGCTCATTCAATATCCACATTTCCGTTTTAGTTGGATGACGTTGTTTCAACCCATTAATATGAAACTTTATATATGGTTGAGCATCAACTATGTTATTCAAGATGTATAATTCTGAATTCTTCATCTGTTCAGCTAACAATGATTTTACTTTCAATCCATGAATCCCCTTACCCTCATTATTAACTCATTTAGGGTGAGATGGAGGAAAACCTATGTGCTCCTCCATAGCCAAGTAGCTCATACCATACTACGCAACCTCCTCATAAATATAATTTTTAATAATGGAGGCTTCAGGTTGATATGGATTCTTAACACACCCCTTCAATATTTTATTATACTTTTCAAATGGATACATCCAATGAAGATATAAAGGTCCACAAAGCATTATTTATGAACCAGATGAATCATTAAATGCACAATTATAGCATAAAAAGATGGATGAAAATACTATTCCAATTGAAAATGTATATAGATTGCATTAATTTCCATAATGTTCACAGCATTCACATCAATCACCCTATTAAAAATTGTATTGATAAAATAACACAATTTCATTATAGTCTTTCGTAAACGGAGGTGCAATATTCCACGCAATGGAACTGGTAGAAGTTGTTGCATCATGATGTAAAAATCATGAGATTACATACCTATCAACTTCAAATCCTTCAAATAGTCAAAAAAATTATCTTTAGTGAATAACCTTGAGGAAATTTGATATCATGAAGTTACAAAAAAAAGATAATTTTCTCCCACTTAGATAATGTATGACAAGCCTGGGGAAGAAATTCTCGTCTTCCATTTGGATTTGGTGCTAACTCCAAACTTAATTCCAATTGACAGTAAGTCTAATCTTTCATTCAACACATCTTTTTTATTTCGTTAATATATAACAATGTTCCAATAAAATTGTCATAAGTATTCTTCTTCATGTGCAAGACATTAATATTATGTTTCACTTCATGATATCTCCAATATCATAGCTCAAAATATATTGTCCTTTTCTTCCAAATATGTCTATCATTACGAAATTTTTGTTTCATTCCCAATGTCACATCATGGTTTTCCGCCAGCTCAAAATACAAATCAAGGGATAATAGTTTTGGAAAATATCAAATTTTTGTGAGCCATTGAAATCCTTTTTTAGTCTTCTATAAGAGTGATCCAAAGGCTAAAAATTATGATGACCCATGTACACTATTTTCCTCCCATGATTCATTCAACAATATGAAGGCTGTTATTCAAAAATTGGACATGCTTTAGGCCCCTTAACACAGTATCCAGAAAAAAAATCCATATGATGGGAAGTAATTTATAGTAAACATATGCTCTTCATGCAGTCGATAATATTACATTTTATAATAATCATACACTCTCATTCTTCCTCCATTAAATGTTTCAAATCATAAATCAATGGTGATAAGATAACATCAATATCATTTCTGGGTTATATCAGTCCAGAGATCATTATAAACAACATGATATATTTGTGCTTCATACAAAAATCAGGAGAGATGTTGTAAATTACAAATAAAATAGGCCATGAACTATCTGTGCTATAGAGGGTTCAGTATGGATTCATTTCATCTATGCACAACCATAGTTTGGGATTTCTAATTTCAATTCCAAATGTAGGATACAGTTCATCAATTTTTATCCATGGTGGAAAATCAGCTGGATGAAATATTTTTCCACAACATATCCTCTCATTATCATGGAATTTTAACCTTTTCCATCATTGGAATTTTCAAATAAATGTTACAAATGATGAATAACAAGAAGATACCAACATACCTTTGAAGGGTTCTTTGTAATCTCTATATCAGTCGAGGGTTTTTCATTCAACTTATATCGTGATGTCCCACATTTGAGACACTCTAATAGAAATTCATATTCCTTCTTATATATCATACAATCATTTGTAATTGCATGTGTTTTCATGTATCCTAATCCCTTCGGGCATAATATTTTCGTGGCTGTATAATCTGAATCTGGAAGATCGCTGTCTTTTGGAAGAATGTCTTTCAACAATTGTAGCAGCTCTGTAAAACATATGTTACTCCATCCATGTTTCTCCTTTAGGATATTCAATCGTAACACCACGGACAAAATAGTAAAATCCATACAAATAGGATACAATGGGTTTTCAACATCACCATATAGACGTACAACTATTTGTTCTATCTCAATTAGTTCTGTTACAATATCATGAATCATTTCATCAATTCCGTCGAATTTACCATCTTGGAATTAATCATCATTAGTAGATCTGACTGTCTATCCAGTTCAACATGCCAAATTCATGGGTTGTAACTCAGATTAATACGACAAAAAAATCATATGATCTTTGATCTATCTACTTCCAACTTCTTCATATTCAAAAATTTCAGGCATGGATATGAAAGTTGTCACTTCTTGGAACGTTTTGTAAATAAAATTACAAAAAGGCATCAACATCGTCCTCATATTTATTACTCATTTGATGTGTTGTAATCCAAATTCGACTCATTATTACCTATAAAAAATTTCTCAATTATAAATCTTGTTAAGATAATACAATAATATATTTATATGAAAAATATCATAATTTTAATGTATAACAATTTTGAAAAATAAAACAAATCTATGCATATTTAAAAATTATATGCATGAAAATTATTTTAAAAAGAAAATACAGTTAAATAAAAAAATTTAAATTAAAGTTGGATCCTTTCTTCTTAAGGTACTAAAAGAATGCATCCTGGTGAAACTGAATAAAAAATTCACCCTTCTGTAAAAAAGAAATATGAGGTATAAATATTAAAATATGTATACATTCACTACTGAAAATTACAGACATCCCAATGATTTGAAACCATTGGGATTTCCCCTAAAACCGTTGGGATAGAATACCCCAACAGTTTCACACAGCATTGGCATGTAGGTCATTGAAATAGACATATGCCAATGATTCTACAGGAAAACTTAGTATGAACTACCAGAAGATAAAACATGCCAATTGTAACAATAAAACCTTTTGTATATATATATATACCAAGGGGGTTTCCAAGGGGTGGGAGGTTGTCCAGGGGGTGGTGGCACAATCCAAGGGGGTAGGGGTTTTCCATGGGGGTAGGGGGTTTTCCTAGGTGTCCAAGGGGGTAGGGGTGTCTAGGGGGTGGGGGCTTATCAAGGGGGTGGGGGTTTCCATGGTGGTGTTACTCTCTAAGGGGTGCGGGAGTGGTGTCCAGGGGGTGAGGGGGTTGTCCAACAACCTACCCCATTGGACACCACCCCACCCCCCTTGGACACCCCATGGACACCACCACCCCCCTAGACACCCCCACCCCTAAACATCACCTTCACCCCTCTCGACACCCCACCCCGTAGATAACCCCTACCACCTTGGGTAGCCCAATCACCCCCTAAAAACCACCCTCCATCCCCTAGACCCCCCTACCACCTTGGACACCCCCCAGGGCAACCCCCCACCCACCCACACACCTAGACACCCACTCACCCACTGAACACCACCCCCTATCCCCTTGGAAAGCACCCCTAGGACACCACCCCCACCCCCACCCAATTGGACACCCCTTGGACACCCCCACACCCCCATGGAC
The DNA here is from genome assembly GCA_963277665.1 of Viscum album. Classification (NCBI taxonomy): domain Eukaryota; kingdom Viridiplantae; phylum Streptophyta; class Magnoliopsida; order Santalales; family Viscaceae; genus Viscum; species Viscum album. The sequence continues at coordinate 736,671,906 of OY728155.1, forward strand.
ATCCCCACCCCCTAGACAGCCCCCTCACCCCTAGAAACCACCTACCTCCACCCCCACCCCTTGTAAAGCCCCCCCCCCCCCAGAAAACACCTGGACCCCCCCCCCCTACCCCATTTAACGCCCCCCATGGACACCTCCACACACCCCTTGACACCTCCTGGAGAGCCCCCTCACAACCTGGACACCCCCCCCCCCCCGCATATACACCCCCACCCTTGGGAAATCCCCCTCATCCCCCTAGACACCCCTCACCCCCTGGATAGCCCGCCCACCGCATAAATAGCCCCAAAACCCCTCTGGACAGCCTCCCACCCCCAATGGACACCCCCATCCCACTATACATCCCCTCACCCCTAGCCACATACCCCCCTAGACATCCCCCGCCCCCTTGGAAATCCCTCTCTCCCCCAGGACCCCCTCCCACCCACCCCACCCCACCCCCATGGACACCCTTTGGACACCACCACCTCCCCTTTGGATAGCCTCCCAACCCCTCTTGATATCCCCCCCCCCCCCGAACACCCCCCCCCCCCCACCCCCTAGACACTTCATACCTCCCCTGGATACCACCGCCCCCCACCACCAACTGGACAACCCCCCCCCCCCCACCACCACCACCACACCCCCTGGACACCACCCCCTAGACATCCCCCAACCCCTCTGGACATCCCCCACCCCTAGACACCCCCACCCCATATACATCCCCCCACACCCCCTAGACTCTCCCACCCCCTTGGAAATCCCTCCCACCCCCTGGACCCCCCACCCACCCCACCCCACCCCCTTGGACACCCATTGGACAACACCACCACCCTTGGATAGCCTCCCAACCCCACTTAACAACCCCCCTCCCCAGAACAACCCAAGCCCTAGACACCTCATACCCCTTGGACAACCCACTCACACCCCTGTATAGAACCCCCATCACCTTTACAACCACCCACCTATAGACACCACACCCACCCCTTACCCCCTAAGAAACCCCCTTGGACACTCCCACCCCTAGAAACCCACCTATGGATAGCCCCCTTGGAACCCCCCCCCCCCCCCCCCCCCACATGGACATTGCTACCCCCGTTGGATAGCTCAGTCACCCACTTGACACCCCCTAACCTCTAGACACCCATACCCCCTTAGACAACCCCCTCACCCCCATGGATAGCACCGCAACCCCCTTGGACACCCCCAACCCTCTTGGACATCACCTGCTACCCCCTAGATAACACCTCCTTTGACACTCTCTAGACACCCCCACCCCCTTTAACATCCCCCACCCCCTGGGCACCCCCACCCACTTTTACATCCCCCACCACCCCCCCGCCCCACCATTGGACACCCCTGTATGCGCGCACACACATGATAGAACTCACAAAAATCATAATCTTGCATGATATCACTTCCATTGTTTATTTTAACAAAAATAATTATCATGGTATAAATGGAAACTATTAAACATACCATGATAGTAAGAACATATATTGAAAAATAACATCTAAAAAACATGTTTAGGGAATCACGAAAAATAAAAAATTAAACTGAGTCGTGTAAGGATTACTTGAGTGTTGTGAATTGACCAAATAGATCTGGTGATAATGATGATGATGAATGAGGTTGGAAAAATGAGTCTAGAGGGCACGATTTCAAAGAATCCTTTCAAGGTTTTCTACGTGAGAGAGATGAGTTTCAGGTCGCCCGATATAAGAACACATAATGACTAAAAATGGAGTGCGATAAATCATTTAAAAGCATTATCTTGTCAGTTATTTAATAACTTGTTTTTTATTTTTTTTTGTAATGTCTGTTATTTAATAACTAATTTAGAAAATTATTTATATCCTTAGTTATTTTATAACTGACGATATAAATGGTGCTTTATCACTTCAGTTCTTTTTTAACTGAAGCCATAAATTTCTGAGATTACCTTTATCACGTCGGTTATAAAAAAATAGATGTGATAAAGAACCTTGATTCGATATTTCACGTCTATTATAAAATAACTGACTTGATAAATCTAATATTAGTTTTTTCTTACGTCGATTATAAAATAACAGATGTAAAAAATTTATTCTCTTGGATTTATCATGTCGGTTATTGTATAACCCACTTGATAAATATATATTTATAGTATTGCATGTCGGTTATATAGAACCGACGTGAAAAATGCCGATGTGTTAAACTTTTTATCCCCTAGTGATAATTTTTTTAGGTGTTCTACAAAACATCTTGGTTGGTGAGGGATGATTGATAACACCCCCCTCTCCCCTCTCTCCCATCAGTGACAGTACATTTTAATGAAACCAGTACCCTATGGGGGTTGTTCATGTAAGGAAGAGAATAAGGTTTATTACATTCATGTTTATGGTACCCATCGAGATATATATGTTTCTGATTATGATGGGATATTTTTTTAGTCATGAATTCTATGTTAGTGGAATTAGGTTTACCTGATGATGTGATTTTGATGGGAGGGTGGTGTAGTGTCTATAGTTATGGTATTTCATTGTAGGATGAGGGAACATGGTCTATATATATTATATTCATGATACCTTACTATTATGGTCAATGTTTTATATATATTCCCAAATTAAAACAAATGATATTGGAACTCAGTGTATAGAAGGGAATATAGTTTTATTATCTGACCTATAATAGATATATAAGTTATGAAATCATAGGAAGATTGATATTGGGGTGTAGGAGTGGATTTATATTGGGGAAGTGGATGCAGTGATCCAATTACTTTATTATAATTATATTTGTTTAAAATACATGTATATGATACTTTTTGATTGATACATGTTTATGATGGGAATGGGTAGTCAAAATAATAAGCAAATATTGGTTGTACACATTTTTCACTAGGTAATTAAGTTGGTTTCTTCACATATTCGTGTGAGTTCATGAGGTGGATCCTATATAGAATACATGTTATAATCATCTAGATATGTATATTATGTGATCAAAAGGGTAGTTTAAATTGATCTAGACCCTGCTAACATGGAGAAATTTGTATACGGGGAACTGAATAAAAGATTTTTTTTTCATTTCACATTATAGATTCCTCCTATATTTAGAATCATTAGTTTTTATATTTTATTATATTAAATATTTTCAAATTATATGATTAGTATAAATTTTGATGTTTTCAACTTATTTATTGTATTTAATTTCTATAAATATGGTAGTTCCTCCCATTTTATTTTTATAACATTAGTGAATTTAAGAAATTATGAACCTCTTTGGGATTTTCATCATGGGTCACTCTTCATAATATAAAATATAGGAGTGGCAAAAGTAGAGAGAATTTCCTACAAACTAGGTACTAAGTTGAGGTCAATTTGATTGGTTGCAACCAGATAGGGAACCGAGTAACTTTTTTCCAAGTCTTGGTATGTTGTGATGATACTTGGTAATAGGTGGGGGTCTACAAGATCCCGTATAGTCCCTATTACCCTTTATAAAAATGGCAGAATGGTGTATTATAGTATCCCCTTGTATAAACAAAAATTTATGTTTTATGTAACTTATAGTATGATAGAAGTGGGAAGATCCATTTTACATCTTCCAATATCCATAATTTATGTTCATTAATGATGTCTTTTTTGGGACTATTTCATTATATTGATTTAAGGGTGGTTATAACCTTTACCATCTCATTTTCCCCTTCTCCATAGTCCACTAATATCATTATGGATCACCAAGTATATGGTTTACTATTCTACATTATCATAGATGAATCATCTACATTAATGTTCATTTCTAGTCTCATTTTTCAAGTAGGTCTAATAGTGTGGTATTCATGTTTTCGTCAGTCATTAAACTTGAGATTAGATTACCTATTTAATTTTATTATTATTTTAGAGTGTTTGGGTAAAATTTATTGTTAAAAAAAAATTTATAAATTTTTTATTTTTTTAAAACATGCCAATGGATATAGCATGAGTGGCCTGCCACAGATTAGTCATGAAATCCAAATTTCATAGTATCCAATTTAATTTGATTAAATTTTCCCATAATTGGGGTTTTTATGAATTTCATTGTTAATGGGATAATATTTTTCGAGGAGACTATTTATTGGGGGCTCAATATTGACATCTAGGATAAAAATTAAATTTAGGAATATTCATATGTGGAAATATTAATTTATTATAATAAGAGTCTTGTATTTTTAGATAATTATATTATTCTAGTACCAAAAACATATATATGTTTGGCATGTCTGTATGGACTTATGAGTTGTTGACCATAATTTCGTAAAATGCTTATCGACTAAATTTCCAATGGGATGTGAATTACAAATTAAATATAATATTGGAGGTTAAGTTTTTATGTAGGGTTTGGTATACCATTTCATTGAAATATTTGAATTTTCCACATGATTTTGATATTTAAATGGATTATTTATTTAAAATCATATTTAGAATTGATTTTTTAGAAATGTTTCAGAGTAAATGTAATGATTTAATGAAATTGTTTTCAACAGATACTTGATATCAAATATGATGTTTTATTAAGTAAATTTAAAAAGTTATTTGGTTCATATACCCAATGTGTGTGTATATAGTATGTGTTTATAATACAAATGATTTAAAACGATTTTGACCAAGATTTTATTCTAAATATAGATCATTTTTAGCCATGTTTTGGCATATAGGTCCTTAGGTAAAAACGAACTTTTTTTATAAATCCTATTTTATTATTATTATAATTAAGGAAATCAAGTTCTTATTATGTTAATTAAAAATTCATGATAAAAAAGGGAATATTATTGGTTTTTTACTGTAAGAGATAAGCTAGTTCACTATATTGAGATGCATGCCATATTTTTGCATGGAATAAGATAATAATAATTTTTGTTTACATTTATTTTTCATAATCCTTTGTATTTATTGAGTAATGGGTGTATTTTTACTATTATACATTGATAATTTTATGAAAATCATATCGTGGGTTGGTTATCATAATTACCAATAGGGACCCTCAAGATTATACCACATATATTAATGGGTATTTATTTATGTAACAACTAAGCCTAATTTAATGATAGTAAACATTCTATTTTCAAAAAACTATAAATAATTGATCATTCTAATATTTTATTTAAAAAAATATAATATATAATTCATATAAATTTTGAACTTACGTGTCCAAAAAAAATCTGAGAACAACTATTTGAAAGTTTCCCTCTAAAATAATCTTTTATAAATAATCGAAAAAATAGTATTTTTCCTTTACAATATTTTAATAATGTGTAATAATTTTTCAATTTAAAATTTATTACAAATAGATTTTATATAAATAAATATAAAAATATTTCAATATAAAAAATATATATATTTTTTCAAAAATATATATTTTATAGGAGGCTATTTTTATTTAAATTGGAATATCCAATGTTCCATTTATTTTATTTAAATAATATTTAATGATTAATATGATAAATGAACTGAATAGATTCTATATATAAATACTTTTATTTCAATCCATATAATGATTATAGAAAATAAAATTGTTAATATTAGATTATCTTTTACTTGAAAAATGAAATTCTTAAAAATCATTTTTCTGCAAAAGTTATCGGTTTTTTATTACACAAATTCATCCACTTCTGTGAATTGAATTTAGTAAAATAAATTTCATATTTTTAATAATCATATTTTATATTATCTAATAATTTCAACATAATTTATTTTCATAATGATTATAAAAAACATAAAAAATTAATTTACAAGGTTATGGTTAAAACAATGCTTTGCACATTACATGAGTTTCTGTTAAAATTAATATTCCACCCACATAAAAATAATTAATTGATAAATTTTATTTCAAATTTATAATCAATGTTTAATAATTACCTAATATTTCTCAATATATTTTCATCTTTAATGAGTAATTACCTATGATATAAAACAAGTAATTGTGATGAAAAATAAAATTATAAAAGTATATAAACATCCAGTATAAGAGAATAACAAGTTTAAAACATTTTTATTTAATGTGGTGTAGGTATGGATCGAACATAAATTTCATAAAATCCATTATTTAATATTTTGTAATAATTTTTCTAGAAATATTCTTCCCATTACTGAATTGTATGGTGTATTTACAAAAATATCACTCCTCAATTTTAAAAGGGAACTCCCTCCCCTATCGTCTTAACACTTCTCTTGAACAATTCCATGACAAGAAAACATAAAAAAATATGTCCCCAAAATCTTCACCAACATTTTAATACTTCTGGTTTTTCCAAATTTCCATCCCTAGGGTCCTTAAAAAGATATCCAAATGAGGTTTCTCATGGAGAAAGTAATTGTCTTAATGACGCACTTTCATTTTCTTTCATCTTTTTCATCCCTGATTTATGTATTAATATTTTAAAAAATAATAATAATTTTTCATTCAACATAAATATACATTATTAATTTTATGTCCTAATATTTACCCATCTCCTTCTCTACTAAATGGTTAAAAAATAATCACTTGTGTGTACAATGGACTATTTCCTGATGAACTATTGTAATTTTCTTTCAATCATATACTCACATGGACAGTAATAATGATATAGAAGATTAATATATAAGAAATATATCACATGAAAAAATTTATATAAAATTTATATATCATCCACTTCCTTACCTTCCGCCCATTAAGGGAATTATATTGTCGTTCATGCGTACATATGTTCTATTGTCTCTAGGCAGCGATGCAATTAATTTTCCATATACTAATATCATGAATGTTTCTAACATATATTTAATCATTAAATATTATTTTTATAACAGTAATATAATTATATATATTATGGAAAAATACCCTACACAAATGAACATGAACTTTCATTACAAAACATGCATGAGAATACAAGATAATTAACACAAAAAACAATCAATATAATGAAATATTATCAAATAATGGGACATAATATATTTTAAATGGATAATATATGATATTATTAAGATAAATATGGATCATATATATATTAATAAAATTATTAATACAATTATACATTAGTTTTAATCATTTTCAACTGATGGGAAGAGTTAGGTAATGGATTTCATCTCAATTCCCATTTCATTGAGACATATTTGTTAATATTCTCATATTTACATTGATGTGCTGTATATACTAACCCATTATTTTATATAAATATAATCAAAATTTATTAAGGATGTTTAATGATTCAATTTATGTATATTATTCCATGGGGATTCAATATGAATGTTTCCAAAGAGGTAAGAATCAATTTTAAAATCTCACTTTCTGTTGGGATTTCTTTTTCTCTTATTAAATGAATATTTCCATTTAATAATAATAATCTCTATAAAATATATCATCTATATATTTATTGATTTCCCATAATTTCTTTAAAATATTACACTCTTTGATTGTAAGATCCTAACTTTTTTAGAGTTATCTCAGGTGAAATTATATGCAATTTTTGATGTTTTCAGATAACTTTGTTTGAGGTTATGACTTGGGGTGAATTTGGGTGGATTTCTAAGAAACATTTTATGGAAATGTTATTTACACAAATAGATAAAACCATTCTCCCAAACCCAAGTAACTATGCGACCCTAGAGAGTTACGTCTATATAGTTGTTGCACAGTTTACCCTAAATGTGTACCCCTACCCAGAAAACCATGCTTGTAAATTATTTTCACCTGAAAAATAGTTTTTTAATCCATTAAAACCCGAAACCACCTTATATTCATCATTATCTCAATAATATATGTTTTTGGATGACTAGTGAGTTTTTTAGAGGGGTTCTAATGTCTTTTGACCTCTATTATTCAAGATTCAAATCTTGAATCGAAGAGCTTCTATTCTCTCTGGAAGTGGATCTCATCCTGATTCCTATCCCAATAATTTTTTAAAAAGAAACTTGTTGACTTGAATTGGTTTCCCAATTAATGTCACATATTCCAATCTCAATAATTATTATCTATTTCATTGATCTTTTGGATGACTTTATCCTTTTTTCTATATATCATAACCTAATTGGTGAGATGTTGGTCTAGGATTTTTGATCTAGATCTAGATTGATATAATATGGAAATCCTCTATCTTGATTTATGGATTTAGATCTGGAACTCAGATCTAAGTTGTTGTGCTCCTTGTATTATTAGGATTTCCATTGAATGATCTTCTACCAATGAATTTATGTAGGTGGTCTAAAATAAAATTCCAATAGTCTTGTATTTGATGCATGTTTTAGAAAAATTAATATCTATCATTATTTATCAATTAAATTCCTAAATTGTGTTAATTAGGTTGACCAATTGATTTAACGAAGCATTGTTGAATAAAATGATTCATTTAAGTATTTATTATCAGATTAAGGGGGATTACTATTGGAGAATTAATTTTTACGAAATTTATTATGATATCTAGTTGTTGAAATATAGAAAATTAATCAGCGTATTAATTATGAGATGCTAAATTAGAAAGATTGAGTAAATAATTATGAAATTATTATGTTACATGATATTATGATCAAGATAATTAATTGTGAAATTAATTATTAAGAGTTCATAGTTATAATGAGATAATTAAAACTAGAAAATTAATTATTGGATATGATTGTGTGATTGATTAATTAAATGATGAATTTATTTTTTCGACAAGCATACTTAATTTATTCTGGTGTTAATTATTGATATTGATGTATTTAACTAATTTTCGAGTTAGTAATGGAATTAAGGTGGATAATTAAGTAGGAATTATTTATGTGTGAAATAATGGGAACATGGTAATTATGAATGGATAAGAATAAATTGTAGCATGGTCATTATGATTCTGGGTAAAAGAATGGGAACATGGTCATTCAAATAAAAAATATAGATGGTAACATGGTAATTGTACTTATGATTTAAAAATTGGAATATTGTGATTCTTTTTAGAAGTAAGAATGGTAACATGGTCATCTTACATATTAATTTATCATTACTAACTTTGGAATTTATGTGTCGTTTTAATGAATGGTAATAAAGAAACTCCATGATACATCCCACAAGATATAATTTGAACTCTGAAATGAGTCAAATTAGGTACTCAGATATCATATGAACCATGAATAATTTTAGCTCTATAACAAGTTGAACCAGGCATTAAGATATGATATTACCTAGGGAACACTTCGAGCTCAAGCACAATCTGAAGATAGTATAGAGGTATCGGTGTCCCCAGAAAACATGGAGTAAATATGTTTAAAAAAGAATAAATGATAATATGATAACTATATATTTATCCATTATATTCATTTCATTATATAAATTCTTACACTACATTGTGACTACAATAGTTTTAGACACTGATTCTGGTGGCTTATTGAGTTGTAATCACTCCCTACTAAGGCATCCCAATCGGTTCACGAATATACATTATTTTTGTTGGATAGGTTAAGGGAAATTGAAATGTTTTAGATTGCTAATTGGGGTTATATATAGTATGAGGGAACCAGATGGTGTTTGGGACCCTATTTGTAGTCATTAGACTCTTTAATTTTTAGTAGTGTTTTTAGGAACTTGGAAATTATATTACCATAGCATGTTTCCCCTTTTAGTGGAATATTGTACATTTTTATTTTGTTATATAATTATATTGGGATTTTTGTAGTTATATATTCATTCCCATTTGATTATATATTTTCAACGGTGGTTTACTATGATAAAATATTGTATTTTTTCCTAGTGACTCACTTACCATACCGTCACTACTAGTCGGAAGCCTCTGGTGTACTGGGAGGTGTGCATGAGGTCATATGGAAAACCAAATTAGGGAACCGCTGCGTGGCTCATGGTTCAGGATGTTACAAAGTGGTAACAGATATCTAGATTTTTTTCTTATTCATTTGGACTACTACATGGGTAATTGTATACATGAGACTGGGAAGAGTAATAGATTGGAAATGATCTATTCAGGGGAGTTGCAAACTCATGTACAAAGAAAACGTTGAGTACTTATGGTGGTATTGTTGTTATTGTTTTTTTCTATTACAGTTGAATATTATTTCACCTTGGGTGATACACATGTGGTATGATGTGATTATTATTTCTATAAATTTTTGTGTATTGATTCATGTCCTAGAATGGAATGAGAGTTGAGTCTTCATGCACCATTCTAGGAACTTAGGGTTATTGTGACATGCATCATTTTATGAATGTATGTGAAAATAGGTTATGGGTAAGTTATTGAACTTGAACTATATTCCTTGTTTGGGAAATTAAAATGAAAAATTCCTCCTAAAATGAAATGATAACAATTTTAAAATAATGTGAAATGAGAATAATTAGGATTATATATTAAAAATAAGATTATGATATTGTGCTTACCCTTGTAAACCCAAAACCAAGATTATGATGGTTAAGGTTAGTGGTAGAGACTTCATTTGATGATGAGGAGTGAGGTGAGGAAAAGGAATCTTGTTACGTATTGTGATTATTCATCTTACGTAAAATTTTTAGGGTTGTGTTACGATACCTAAGATGCGTTATTAGCCTTGTTAGTAATATTCCTCCATGGCACTTGCGGAGGGGAAGATTGAGGGTCATTAATATGAATTGTATTCCACTCAGGGAGCAGGAGGCACTAATGGTTCAAGATAAAGATGAAGGGGAATATTTGTAAGAACATATTTCGTGCTTCGTTAAATTCATGTAATGGCACCCAAGGAGGGTTGTGAAAAGCATGTTTGAGTTGACAATGGAGTTTCAGTTATAGTTCCCTCTAACTTTTATGGGAGAGGGCGGACCTAAGGGACCTCAATTCTTGGTTGAGTCTATAGAGACAATACTTGACCATTTGGAGACTATAGCTAGGTGTAGGTTGAAGCAGGATGCTTATATGCTATGGGGATTAGTCAAGCACAGGTGGGACACTCATTTAAGAACTGGACAAACTAATGGGATGTTATGGAATGAATTATTAGAGAGGTTCATGGAACACATATTTCAAGAGATGATGATATATAAAAACTATATAGAGTTCATGAATTTTATCTAGGGGATCATGTTCTTGTTGGATTATAATATTCACTACATAGATATGCAGCACATTCCTCCAACATTTGCAGAAGATGAGGTAGTTATGGTAGAATTTATTTGAGACGGACATAAGTGAAAGATTAAGTCTAATGAAAATGTTTTTCAATGAAATAATTATTCTTATGTGGTGGTTCAGGCTCTCACAGATGAAAGGATCCGGAGGGAGGCTTCCAGAACTAGAAAGGTAGTTGTCACTAAGTGATCAGGACATGTGACATCTGAGAGCAGGAAGCATTATTATGAAAACATTAGCCATCAATGTGGGAAGAAGAGTACAGAGACATGATTTTCAATTTGACTTGATCGTAATGGGGAAATCATTCTTCAGTGTGGTTTTTTGGGACACTATAGTTGAAACTATTCATGACCACCATTAGAGTTTTTGTCTTACAGCAACATGAAACTACTATAGAAATTTTGCAGGTTTTAGTGACAATGTGGTGAAAAGGGGGTTGCTGGATAGAGTCAAAGTGTGGGATGGAGGTCCTGTACACTATATCTTTCTAGCAGCTGATGTTCTATTTGAAAAGGTGGTAGAGGTTGTGGATGTGGTGTTTCCAGTCTACAACACCCATATTAGGAGAGTGGTTCTACTCAGGGGAGTCTGACAGCATCACATGGAAGAGGGGAAGTATAATTAAATGTGGTGCAACCTACACTTATAGAGAGTGTGGATAGGTCGTAGATGGTGAGACATACTATTCTAGTATCTTCGACATAATCAAGTACCCTATCTGATACTGGTACCTCTCATTCCCTTTTATTTGTGAGAACTTATATTTGTTTAATCCTGGAGGTAGAGTTCATGAGCGGGGTTATGACTATAAATACACCATTCGAAACACGATCTAGATATATCTTTCTATGTAGGGGATGTTCACTAGAGATTGGGGAATTACATTTTCTATGGGATATCTATGTTAGAGATATTTTATGATCCAAACTGATTATTTTTATGGGCTGGATAGTCGTATATTGATCCGACATAGACTGTTACCATAAGAGAGTTACATTTATATATATTAAGGGATACCTTTAAATTCATCGTGGAGAGCGGGATATCTAGGAGGTCCGAGTAGGTACAAATACCCTAAAATAGGGAGAGTTAATAGTAGAATGTTTCTAGTCTACTGTGTGATGACGTGGGTGTTAGGAAAGATATCCTTCCACTTGTAGTGGAATCGTTTTAGGATTTCATTCTGGAATACTTATCATGGCTACTGCCTAAGAGAGATGTGTACTTCACTATTGAGCTCATATCAGAGGTAGAACCAGTATCAATTCTATTATATAGAATTTCACTGATTGTGATTTAATACATCAAGATACCATTGGGTGTGTTTGAGGATAGTGGAATTATTCATCCAAGTACATCACTTTAGGGATCACTATTATTGTTCTCAATGAAGAACGACAAGATTTTATATATTTTTTTCGATTACTAAATGTTGAATAAATTGACTATTAAGAATTTATATCCACTTCCATGTATGGATGATCTTTTTGACTAGTTTAAGGGAAAATGTGTGTTCTCAAAGATTGATTTGAGATTAGGGTATCATAAGTTTATATTTCAAACTTCTGATATGTCGAGGAATGCTTTTAGGAGTAGGTATGGCCTATATGAGTTTGTTGTACTGTAGTTTGGGTTGAAAAAATGCACCTGAAGTGTTAATGGTTTTTATTAATAGGATATTTCATCCTTATCTAGATCAATATATGGTGGTGTTTGTGGAATAAATCTTAGTTTACTCAAATATTCATACTGATCATTTCCAATATCTTGATGGTAGTAAGAAACCATCAGAAAGGTTGAAAAATGAGGATGAGATCGTCTATGTGAATAATCAAGTTATTGTACCTATGATCATATTAGAGGATATCATGTGATAATTCATTCACTAGTGCAGAAAATGTTTTTTACATCGGTTATTTTTCATTTTTTACGTCAGTTTCTAGCCGACGTTAATACGTGCGACATTATAAATAAGGTTTTTGACGTCAGTTATTTAAAAACCAACGTCAAAAATATAAAATCGTGATTTTTATCATGTCGGTTCTAAAATAACCGACGTGATAAAGAAAATGGGAAGGGTTTATCACGTCGGTTATTTAACAACCGACGTGATAAAAGGCCTGGAAAATGGTTTATCACGTCGGTTCTTTAACAACCGACGTGATAAAAGGCCTAGAAAATGGTTTATCACGTCGGTTATTAAACAACCAACATGATAAATAGGGGTGAGGGGGGTTTATCATATCGGGTGTAAAAGAAGTGACGTGATAAACCGGGGTGAGCGTGGTTTATCACGTCGGTTCTTATAAAACCGACGTGAAAAACAAGGGGAGGGGGGTTTATCACGTCGGTTATTATATAACCACAGTGATAAACCGGCGGGAGGCAGTTTATCACGTCAGTTATTAAATAACCGACGTGATAAACCATTGTCCAGGCCAGTTTATCACGTCGGTTATTGAATAAACGATGTGATAAACCATTTTACAAGCCTTTTATCACGTCGGTTATTCAATAATTGATGTGATAAACCATTGAACAGGCCTTTTATCACGTCGGTTATTGAATAACCAACGTGATAAACCATTTTCCAAGCCTTTTATCACGTCGGTTATTCAATAACCGATGTGATAAACCATTGACCAGGCCTTTTATCACGTTGGTTATTCAATAAACGACGTGATAAACTATTCTCCAGGCCTTTTATCACGTCGGTTGTTAAATAACCGATGTGATAAACTATTTTCCAGGCATTTTATCATGTTGTTTATTTAATAACCGACGTGATAAACCCATTTTTTTAAACAGAATGCAGTCATCTTCTCTCCACCAGAATCAACCACAGAACAAACCATGAAATCGTACCACAAAAACAGAAGTAGATCACAATTAAGCATGTACATTGATAACATATAAAACTTACCCCCTAGATAGCCCCCACCCTCATTTATACCCCATGGACAACCCTCCCCCACCCCGTTGGAGCCCTCACCCTCATGTATACCCCCTGGACAGCCCTCCCCCACCCCATTGGATAAAACATACCCCTAGACAGCCCCCACCCTCATTTATACCCCATGGACAGCCATCCCCCACCCCGTTGGAGCCCTCACCCTCATGTATACCCCCTAGACAGCCCTCCCCCACCCCATTGAAGCTCCCACCCTCATGTATACCCCTTGGACAACCCTCGCCCACCCCATTGGAGCCCCCACCACACTCTTGGACTGCCCCCGACCCCCGGACACCCCCAAACACCCCTCGACACCCCCCACCCACCTGAACAACACCCCCTCACCCCCTCACCCCACTTGACAGCCCCCACCACACCCCTGGACAGCTGCAAACAGCAGCAAACACCCCTGGACAAACCCCCACCCCTGGACAGAACTCCCACACCCCTGGACCACCTTCCCACACCCCTAGACATCCCTGCCACCCCCACCCCACCGGACAACCCTCCCAGACCGCTGGACACCCCCCAACCCCACTGAACACACCCCCACACCCTTGGAACCCCTCCCCTACATACCCAAATCCATACTTGAAAAACTATCAAAAGCAGACTAAAACAATAAGTAGAGAAAAATTAAACATTCACTTATATAACATTCAAAACTTACACTGTCAACTTCAAAAAAATATAAATCCAACCTAAACAACTACCAAATACACATTTAAAACGACAATATTCAAAATTACATTTTACATTACAAACAACTAAAATTCAATGAAACCTGTAAAATAATTTGACCACTCCACTTGTACGTGTTTTATGTCTTCAGCAGTATAGGGTTGAGGGTCATCAAAAAGCTACAAATGAAAAAGAATATAATTAACATGTATAATGAATAAATCAAATTGAAATATTATGGAAAATTTTAAGAGGAAATCGTACCAGGTCAAAATTCAAAACTGTCCCAGTTGTTATTATTTCATACATAAATCTTAACATATAATATCGGCATTTGATGACGCCTTGTTGTTCATGACAATTCTGTTTGAATGAGTTTAAATTCAATATATTATTTTTATGTAATAAATCAAAAAGTACAAATTATATATGGAAATTTACCTTCGCATTTACATATTTGATCTTTGCATTTCTTTTCTTTGTGTTTTTTTGATAGTAGACCCATGCACTGTTAGAAAATAATACGAATGGGGTAAATTTAAAATTCATTATAATATATAAAACTATTGAGAAATTGAAACTTACTTTTCCAATATATTCTTAAAACTTTCCAGCACATCACCATGAACAGAGCATATCCAATAAGGAGCTTCCTCCCTTGGAAAAAAATACCTAACATCCAATGATCACTGATAAAAGGAAATTTAATGTTAGTGGTTTTTTATGATAAAAGATAATTAAATCTTTGAGAGAAATTTGTTTCATACCTCTCACAAATGGAATCATCCCACATTGTGTGATTATATTCTTTTCAAATCTTTCAGCAATATAAACCATTCTTTGTTCCTCATTCAATGCACATGCTTCATGGGAAATCAATTGCAGGTCAATGAATCCATATACTTCTATCAGCTCATTCCTCTTACAAATTTTATAAATATACCTAATACAAACCATACATAAGTATACATTTTTAATAAATATAACGCAGGGAAAAGGTGTTAAGACTTACATGGAAAAAAAATTTCACCACGTTGATGCCCAACTTATCTCTAGTAACAAGCTCCATGATATTAGATTTTGTAGTCCCCACAATTATTTCACGTCCACAAACATGAGATTCTATTGGAAACTCATAAAAACCCAACAACAAATGTAAATTTCTTGACAATCTGTCAAGACCACTGGAATCTGTATCTGATGTCATAGCCTGTTGTCTTTGTTGTTGTCTATACAGTATTTTTTACCTTTGATGTATTCCTGTGAAAAAAAAGTGAGAAATATAGTAGTTTTCAAATGATAAAACAACTTTAATAAAAAGAAAATAAAATAAAAGATATAACATTCATACCTCTATGGTAATGAGTCGAAGAAGTATGGATGGCCAAACTAAAAAATGGCTGATACTCTATCCAGCTGTCGCCACCTCATCTGTAGGTATTGGTACCCTAGCTGATCTATCTATAATATCATGTACAGTGACCCTCTGATTCTGTACCTCTAATTGTTGATGATGAACTGTATCTCCTATACAATATACCAACCCGTATGCTACTATATGATGTTTAGAATCATCAACATATAACTCGCAATATGTATGAAGCTGCGGCGGAGGCATAGGATAAAAATGGGGTCCTCAGGCTAAGGTGGGGGAGTGGGTGCTACTGGCGGAGGTGGAGGATAAATAATGGGGTCTTTAAGGGGAGGTGGAGGAGTGGAAGCTGCATTCTAAAATTGTCTTTGCATTTTTGCAAACATAGACTGCACCGACTCTCTAATCTTGTCCTCCATCGTCGCATTAATATTTTGAACTTCAGCCTCCGAGGATTATTTTTTTATAAACCCCCCCAATTTTAGAAGTTGAAGAACGTGGAAACACTTTTCTTAACGATACACCTGCCGGATATCCTCTTACACGACCAGGATGTTCGGGCCTTCCCAATGCTGCAAATAAAATATCTTCCCTCCCAGTAGCTGTAAATGTCCCCTCTGAACTCTGCTCCTCAAGAGAGTCCTGTATTAATTAATTGAACATTTCTGTAATGATTGAAACTTATATGAAGAAAAAAGTTAACTTAAATAAATTAAATAGATATCTTACAATCCTCTCAGCTAGGATTCTCGATTCTTCCGAAAGATAATTCCATTTTTTCCCTTCTGAGCTCTCTTCCATTTTTCATGTCTAGATGGAGGGGATAGAGGGTCCACCTCTCCAGAGCTTGAAGACTCAGCTCTTAGTTGTTGAAATTTTTCCGCCATCATTTATTCTTCCAATAATGTATACCCTCCCCGAGATAAACTATGAGGGTATACATTTTTACATTGGATATCCTGATGAGATTTCCTTGTTTGCTGTAATTTAAGAATAATAAATCATTAACAAAACATTAATAAAATCATTTATATAAGAATGTTTATAAAAGTTTACATTGCCCTTACCAGAAATGACTCTTTTTTTCTACTTTCGAAAAACATTCTCCATGTGTCTTCATCTATAAAAGGATATATACGACATGGATTGTCATGACTCCTATAACCATAAAAGAAATCATATGAGAGGGTTGATTTGAAATCCCTCCATCTCCGGGGAGCCAATTATAAGCATTTCTTCCTGACTCCTCCAGTGTCAGGAATATCAAATGTCATCTGATAATGAAGAGGTTAAACATATTATATATACTAAAAACATTAATATAATGGTCAAACAATGACAAAAGATCTTACCAAAATCGTCTCACACAACTGAGAGATAACCACCTTATCCACACCTCTACAATCATCATACAGAATGCTTACTTTGGTCTTAGCCTGAGTTGCAACAAAACTCTTAAAATCTTTGGCATTCGGACCTCTAGGAATATCATCATCATCAAACTCAACTACTATCCTCTGATCCTGTGTACGGGCAAGTGATAATTTTGGTAAACGTGTGCACCCACGTTTACCAACCTTTGAACTCTTTTTCGTAATAGGAGCATGTGAATGTTCATCCCCAGAGGTATGACCAGCAATATGCTCCTCTCCAGAATCATGTGGTTGATCATCTGAATGATCTGTCATTATCCTTCAAATAAAAAAAAACAAACGTCAGTTCACAAATATACAAATTCAAATATTTTAATACTTCTGTAATCAGAAAATAGAAAAGTGTACTAAGTTACATAATAGTAAACATTGGTAATATGGTAAGCATGTTAAACAATGTTAAATATGGAAAAGATGGTCAATATGGTCAAGACGGTAAAAATGGTAAAAAATGTAAACATGGTAAACATTGTAAACATGGTAAAGTAATTGTCAGTGAACAAATATACAAATTCAAATATTTTAATACTACTGTAATCAGAAAATAGAAAAGTTTACTAAGTTACATAATAGTAAACATTGGTAATATTGTAAGCATGTTAAACAATGGTAAAGATTGCAAAGATGGTCAAGATGGTCAAGATAGTAAAAATGGTAAAAATGGTAAACCTGGTAAACATTGTAAACAAGGTAAAGTAAATGTCAGTGAACAAAAATAAGCATTTTAAAATTCATGTAATGGTTATAAACATGATAAAGTAAACTAAACAAACTTAAAACAAACAAAAACGTATACTTATTTTATTTTAAAACATGTTTTAATAAATAAAAAACTTACAATATCTATCATTTATGGAAAAAAATGTAAACAATATATAAACATATGCTACCTGTAATTTTAGGAATATAAAAATGGATTGTTTTCCCAAATTCCTTCATCGTGATCGTTCCTTATGGCACAAACTATGTCTTCAATATGATCGTCATTATGTTCTGTTAATATTTCCATGGAAGTAGGGATCTCACATAAATCAGCATATTCATCTAGTTCATCCTCACCAATATATTGTTTTTTCCCTTGTAAAACAACAGCCCACTGCATATCTGATTGATCTACTACATAAAAAATTTGTTTTTCATGTGTTTCCATTATAAAAGAATCAGCTGTGTCTTCCAATATATTCAGATTAACAAGTGTCATTCAAAATTCATCGTGTCTGGAACTGTTGTTACTGTTAAACCATTTATAGTTAAAAATGGGAACATTAATTATAAAGTAATCAACCTCCCATATATCTTCAATCACTCCATAATATGCATTTGATACAGAAATTGGGTTTTTGTCCTTAGCACTCGAAAAATGCATTGCTTCTGCAAAAACCAATACACCACTATTCTGAACTGCTCTTCTGTTGTCCTGAGCTTTTGTATGAAATGTATAACCATTAATGTCATAACCGGACCATGTTGTCACATTTAAATATGGACCACCCACTATCCATTTTAATGTCTCTGATACATCTGATCTACCAAGAAAAGTATTTTTAATCCATGACAAAAAAGTTTTGTTGTGCTCATTCAAAATTCACATTTCTTTATTCATTGGATGACATTGTTTCAACTCATTAATATGAAATGTGATATACGGTTGAGCATCATCTATGTTATTCAATATGTATGATTCTAACTTCTTCATCTGTTCAGCTAACAATGATTTGACTTTCAAGCCTTGAATCCCGTTTCCCTCATTATTAACTCGTTCATGGAAAGATGGAGGCAAACCTATGTGTTGCGCCGCAGCCAAGTAGCTCGTACAAAACTCTGCTACCTCCTCAGAAATATACTTTTCAATAATGGAGGCTTCAGGTTGATATAGATTTTTAACATACCCCTTTAATATTTTCATATACCTTTCAAAAGGATACATCCAACGAAGATATACAGGTCCAAAAATCATTATTTCTCGAACCAGATGAATCATTAAATGCACCATTATATCAAAAAAAGTTGGAGGAAAATACATTTCCAATTGACAATGTATAAAAATTGCATCCTTTTCCAAAATGTTCAAAGCATTTACATCAATCACCTTGTTACAAATTGAATTGAAAAAACAACACAACTTCATTATAGACTTTCTAACACGAATGGGCAATATTCCACGCAATGAAACTAGTATAATTTGTTACATCATGACGTGACAATCATGTGATTTCATACCTATCAACTTCAAGTCCTTCAATGAGAAAAAAAATTTACATTAGAAGAATAACCTTGAGGCAATTTGGTATCATGAAGACACTGAAAGAAGCTAATTTTCTCCCTCTTCGATAATGTATGACAAGCCGGGGGAAGAAATGTTCGTCTTCCTTTAGGAGTGGGAGCTAACTCCAAACGTATTCCCATTAATAGTAAGTCTAATCATGCATTCAACCCATCTTTAGTCTTTCCTTTAATATCTAACAATGTTCCAATCAAAGAATCAAAGATATTCTTCTCCACGTGCATGACATAAATATTATGTTTAACTTCATGATACCTCCAATATGGTAGCTTAAACAAATTGACCTTTTCTTCCAAATATGTCTATCATTACCAGATTTTTGTGTCTTTCCCAATGTCACGTCAAGGTTTTTCACCCTCCCAAAATACAGACCAGGGGATAAAGGTTTTGGAGCAGTATCAAATTCTTGTGAGCCATTGAATTCCTTTTTTAGTCTTCTATAAGGGTGTTCCATAGACAAAAACTTTCGATGACCCATGTACAATGTTTTCCTCCCATGATGAAATTGACAATAGGACGTCTGTTGTTCGAAAATTGGACATGCTTTATGCCCTTTAACACTGTATCCAGACAAATTTCCATACGCTGGGAAGTCATTTATATGGAATAGAAGCACTACATGCAGTTGAAAATATTACATTTTATAAGAATCATACAGCCTAATACCATCAGCCCATAACAGTTTCAAATCATCAATCAATGGTGATAAGTAAACATCAATATCATTACCGGGTTGCTTTGGACAAGAGATCATTGTACTCAACATGACATATTTTCTCTTTATACAAACTTCAGGAGAGAGGTTGTAAATTACCAATAAAATAGGCCATGAACTATGTGTGCTACTAAGTGTTCGGTATGGATTCATTCCATCTGCGCACAACCCTAGTCTGAGATTTCTAATTTCATTTCCAAATGTAGAATACTGCACATCACTTTTCTTCCATTGTGGACAATCAGCTGGATGACGTATTTTTCCATCACATACCCGCTCTTCAGCATGCCACCTTAACCTTTTTACATCATGTGAATTAGCAAATAAACGTTTGAAATGATTAATTATAGGAAGATACCAAAATACCTTTGAAGGGAGCTTTGTAATCTCTACATGAGCCTGTGATTTTTCTTTCACCTTATACCGTGATGTCCCACATTTAGGACACTCTGACAGAAATTCATATTCCTTCCTATATATAATCCAGTAATTTGGACAGGCATGTATTTTCTTGTATTCCAATCCCATCGGGCATAATATTTTATTGGCTTTGTAATGTGAATCTGGAAGATCTTTATCTTTTGGAAGAATATCTTTCATCAATTATAGTAGCTCTGAAAAACTTCTGTCACTCCATCCATGCTTTGCCTTCAGGTTAATCAATCTTAACACCGCTGACAAAACCGTAAAATTTGTACAACCAAGATATAATTTTTTTTCAACATCACCATATAGACGTTCAACTGTCAGTTCTATCTCAATTTGTTCTGCTACAATATTGAAAATCATTTTTTCAATTCCATCGGAGTTACCATCTTGCGAATCATCATCATCAGTGACATTTCGTCCAGTTTCACCATGGCAAATCCAAGGGCTGTAACTCGGATTAAAACCATGACAAATCAGATGATCTTTTATCTCTCTACTTTTCAACTTCTTCATATTAAAACATTTCAGGCATGGACAGAAACAAATGTCACTACTTGGAACATTTCGTTTTGAAAATTCCAAAAAGGCATCAACACCTTCCCCAAATTCATTGCTCATTCGATGTTTCATAATCCAACTTCGACTCATTATTACCTATAAAAAATATCAACAAAAAAAATATATTTTTTAGATAAGATAAATATATATTTATATGAAAAAAAATCATAATTTGAATGTAAAACAATTTAAAATATAAAACAAATCTATAGGTATTTAAAAAAATATACTTGAATATTATTTTTAAAGAAAATATAGTTAGATATAACAGTTTTAAATTTCATTGAATAAAAGAAAACCATAACGCCTACATAGTTTAAAATTGATTGCGGTTTTGATGTTTTAATATATTAGAAAAACTACCTATTTAACATGTTATTAGTGGTTTCTGTAGACCCTAAATCCATTTGGTAAATATTTTCACACAATTATAAAAATCAATGGAAGTGTTTTTGGGAGGAATATGTTCAATCATTTGATTTTGATGTCCCATATTCTATAACAAAAGGCAATGTGGATACCAAATCCCTTAGTTTGGTTTTTTATTCTCAAAGGGTTTGTGATGAAAAAGAATATTATAAGTTGATGTATATGATAAATAAAATACAACTATATTTTATTTATGGTTATGATAGGATGAATCATACCATAGCATTTAGGATCTTCTCCCCCCAAAAGTAAGCCTCCTCAGTTCGAAATGAATAAATTTAGATAATTATGCATGAATTCATACAAGTATTGTTGTACATAAACCAAAAAAAATATTATTAGTACTAAAAGTAAAACTAGGAAGAAACAATAAACTCTATATACTCATGAAAGCTACTCCACAACACTTCCATGCTACTAACATCTATAAAAAACTACAAATTTCTTTTAAAAACCAAAAAAATTGTTTATATTTATGTATGGTGGGGATAACATGTATTCATAGTAAGATCCTCCCTAAAGCATCTCATGAAAATGTTGAGGAAGCACACTAAAGCCCTATGAAAAAAGGAATCTAAATCATCACCTAAACAAGGAAAAATAGTTTCATATACTCACTATGGATCACTAACAAAATAATTCATATAAATAAACCTTTTCGTATAAAAAATTATATATATATATATATATATATATATTAAAATTATGGTTCTCGTATACCACTTCTCCACTAGTTTTCCTCTCAAACCCCAATGCGCTACTCCACAACACTTCCATGCTACTAACATCTATAAAAAACTACAAATTGATTTGAAAAACCAAAAAAATTGTTTATATTTATGTATGGTGGGCATAACATTTATACATAGTAAGATCCTCCCTAAAACATCTCATGAAAATGTTGAGGAAGCACACTAAAGCCCTATGAAAAAAGGAATCTAAATCATCACCTAAACATGGAAAAATAGTTTCATATACTCACTATGGATCACTCAAAAAATAATTCATATAAATAAACCTTTTCGTATAAAATATATATATATATATATATTAAAATTAAGTTTCTCAGATACGACTTCTCCACTAGTTTTTCTCTCACACCCCAATGCTAATGTCATGGTCTCACCCCGCCCATAAATCATCCTACACCATGTGAAATTGTATCACTTACATCAATGAATCATATGTATCTTAGATTATCTCATCACCATCTTATCAAAATAGTAATGAGGTGCATACTTGGAAACCACTACATCTTGTTTACATTAAATGTACAAAAATCGCAAAACATAATTATAGAATATCTGTGAAAAAAACGAACAAAATAAATTCGTGAAAGGATTACTTGAATGTTGTGAGTTGAGATGATAGATCCGAGAGGAGTGAAGAAGATAAAAAATGAAGCCAAAATGAGTTTAACGTAGGTCGATCGACGAGCTGATTAGGGTTTACTGCGTGAGAGAGATGAGCCGACGGATTGTCAATCAAAAAATCGTAAATGACAGTCCACAGGGCTTTAATTTCATTAAAAGATTTATAACATCGGTTATATAATAACCGACATTATAAACTATTTTTTAAATTTATAACGTCCGTTATTTTAAAACAGACGTCAAAAACCCCCCGCTCTTTGGTTTTTTACGTCGGTTATTTTGTAACCGACGTAAAAAACGAGTTATGTACGAGTTTTTTTACGTCGGTTATTTTAAAACCGACGTAACCCCCCCCCCCCCGTTCTTTGGTTTTTTACATAGGTTTTTTTATAACCGACCTAAAAAACGCGTATATCTCTCGTTTTTTACGTCGGTTATAAGATAACTGACGTAAAAAACCAATGCGCGGGAGGTTTTTTATGTCAGTTATTTGGAAACAGACGTAAAAAACCAAAGCCCGGGGGTGTTTTTTACGTCGGTTATAAAATAACTGTCGTAAAAAACCCCGCGCTTTGGTTTTTTACGTCGGTTATCACATAACCAACTTAAAAACGTGTAGATATCGGGTTTTTACGTCAGTTTCCAAATAACTGACGTAAAAAGCCCCACGCGCATTGGTTTTTTACGTCCGTTATAGGATAACCGACGTAAAAAAAGAACAGGCGCGATGTGTAACAGCGGTTATGAAAATAACCGACGTTTAAAAGCTACTCACCACATGTTTTACGTCGGTTATATATAACTGACGTAAAAAATGGTGATGTAAAAATGTTTTCTGCACTAGTGATTCTATGAAGTAGAAATTTCATCCTAATGGGACCAAAATGTACTACGACCAACATTGATTGTTTTTTTTCACGAATGAAGAGGGAGATAACAGGGATTAATGCAAGATTCATCACCTATTATTAGGTGAAGGTAGAGCATCAACGACCTGGAGGTTTACTACAAATGTATCCTATTCTAGAATGGATGTGTTACAATGTGAAAATGGATATTATGGTTGGTATTCCTATGAAACTTAGGAAGAATAGCGATATTTGGGTCATTATTGATCGATTGATAAAGGTAGTGAATTTCTTACCTATAAGGGAAACCATTACAGTAGAGAAGTTGGACCAAAATGTATGCTCACGAGATAGTTCATCTGCATTGGGTTCCACTGACTATAATTTCAGATTGTGATTCACTCTTCTGGAATTGATTACAAAAAGTTCTTGGTATATTGGTTTTATTGAGTATCATTTTTTACCCATAAACTAATAGATAGTCAGGGAATACTATTCATGTGCTTAAGGATATATTGGGGGCTTGTGTTCGTATCTTTAGTGGGTCTTGGGGGAAGTACATGGATTTGATGGAGTTTTTCAATAAAAATAGTTATCATTAAGCTATGCTGATGGAACCATAAGATGTTATTTATGGTATACCATTCAGATCACCGTTATTCTTAATGGAAGAAGGTGTTAGAGTTTTTGGGACCGAGTCACTTATAGGAGGCATCAGAGTAGGTGTAGATGATTCTAAAATGTATGGATATAGTTTAATTTATTTAGAAGTCGTATGGTTATATATGAAGACAACCTCTATAGTTTAAAGAGTTTGAGCAAGCATTCCTTTGGGTGTCACATATGTTTGGTCACTATAGGATATAGAGGCAAGGCATGTTGAAGCCCAGGTTTCTTGGACCGGTTAATGTCGTGGAGAGAATCGGGGCCACTCACGTACCAATTAGAACATGAAAATACATTCAATGATATTGATGATGTCTTCCATGTTTCAAAACTATGGTGGTATCACCACGTCCCTTCTCATGTGATCAATGTGGATGAGGTGGACCTTGATATATATGTGGACTTTTAGGATAATCGAATACAAGTGCTAGATCACAGTATAAATGTGTTGACGAGAATGATCTTTCTAAAAGTCATGTGTTTTGGAAACAGGTATGTTTAAAATAGTAAATATGGGAAAGTGAAGTATATATGAGGTCTCAATGGCCAAATCATTTTTTCCTAGATTGTAAAAAATATTGGATGTACAGCTCGTGGATGAGATGTTATAAGGTGGGGAGATTCAAAAGAGCCCGACCATTTCTAGAGTTATATCTGGATAAAATGAAGGTACATTTTTTTATTTATATGTACCTTTGATTAGAGTTTTGACATGGGGTTCATTTGAGTGTATTTTTAAGAGAAATTTGAGTAAAATGGGTTCTACACAATTGTGCATAGTTTGGAAAAACCATGTTCCCAAACCCATGATACCATGTGACCCTAGATTGTGTGGTCTGTATAGTAGGGGAATGGTTTACCATAACACTACACACCTGTCCAGGAAAACCATGTGCCCAATTTATTTTCACCAAAAAATTAGTTTTAAAAACCCCTAGTCCCTCGAAAGACCTCATATGCTACCTTGGCTTGATACTAGATGTTTTTCAAGGATTTTGAATCATTCCAAAGGTTTCCAAGGCCGTATAACCTCCATTATTCATGATTCAAAGCCCGAATCAATGAAATGCTCTTCTCCTGATAATTGGATCTCATCTCGATGCATATCGTGATCATTATTCTCTCATTCCATGAACTTTAGGTGGAATTTATCCTCTTTTTCTATAGATATAAACCGAATTGGTGAGATCTAGATCTAGGATTGTTGATCTAGATCCCTATTGTTATGATCTTTATATCCTTGGCCTTGATGTAAGGATTTAGATCCATAACATATATATACATTGTTGTATTTCTTATATTTTGGGCATTTTTATTAAATGAATTTCCATCAATGAATTGATTTAAGTGGTCTAAAATATAATTCCCATAGTCATGTATTTGATGAGTGTATGAAAATTAGTATAATTTCAATAATTATAAAGTAATTGAATTTTTATATTGGTTTAATGAGGTTTACAAATTTATTTAAGGAAGAATTATTGAAATAAATGATTAATTGAAGAATAGATAATGATATTAAGTGGAAGACATACTATAGAATTAATTTGTGGAAATATGTTATGAGAACTAGGGTATAAAATCTATAAAATTAATTAGGGGATTAATTATGATATATTGAATTGGATATATTGAGATAATTAATCGTGAATTAATTATGTGCGTTGATATTATTATTTTTATAATTAATTTTGGAATTAATTATGAAAAGGTGGGTTTTAGAATGAGATAATTAATTTTGGAAAATTAGTTATGATATGTGAATTTTGATATTGATTATGTAATTGATCAATTGGTTAATGGGATTTGAATACATAATTAATTGTGTGTAACTTATGTATATTGATGTATTTAAATAATTTTTCAATTGGTAATGGAATTAAGGTGGAAAATTAATTATGGATTAATTATGTGTGATAAAATGGGAACATGGTCATTCTAAATTGGGAATTATAAATGGTAACATGGGAATTTTAATTTCGTGTAAATGTATTGGAAGATGATCATTCAAATGATAAGTATAAATGACAAAAATGTTTATTGTATTAATGAGTAAAAGAATGGGAATAAGGTTATTCTATTGATATGTAAAAATTGTAACATTGTAATATATGATATTAATTTTTTATTAGTTAGTTTTAAATTTAATGTGAATTTAAAAGAGTGGAAAAAAAGGAACTCTATGATATGGACTGACATGATAATACTTCAAACTCTGGAATGAGTCAAATTAGGTACTAGGATATCATCTCACCAATGAATACTTCCATCTCCGGATTGATCCAAAGTGGGTATTAAGATGGGATATAACCTAGGGAACACAAAGCGTTTTGTTATGATCCAATGCTAGTATATCAGTATGGATATTCTTGGAAACCCTAGAGATAATATTATTAAATAAATAACAAATTATATAGTGATAAATATTTATTTATGCATTGTATTCAATTCATTATATAATTGCTTGTGCTATATTTTTATAGGAATTGTTTTAGACACCATTGGTGGTTCCATAATGAGTTGTAATCAAACCCTACTAAGGTTTCTTGATCGATTCTAGAATATACTTTGTTGTTGCGGGATAGGTCAAGGGAAATGGCCTTATGTTAGATTGTTTATTTGGATTTGAGCTTCGACAAGGAATCCAGATATGCTGTGGGGCCCTCCTAGGAGTCTTTAGTGCCTTTATTTTTCATTTGTGTTTTTATGAACATTTCAAAAGTATTAGTATAAAATTTTTTCTCAATCAATTTAATATTGTATTTTCTATATTGGTTATCTTAAAAAATTTGGAATTTTTGGGTTATATATTCTTCTGCATTTTTATCAATTCCCCCCTGATGTTTTACTTTGATAAAAGATTGTATAGTCTCCCCATGTCTATCTTACAAGACCCTTACTGGTAGTCAGCAGTGTCTAGCATACATGGAGGTATTCTTGAGGTGGTGTCTTCAACTACCTTGGGCCATCACTGCATGCTTCATGGGTCAGGATGTTACATTGGTGATTTAATCAGACAAATAAAAGGTTAAAATAGTTTTTTTTAATTTAAATATGATATATTTTTATTCCACTATATTTTTATTCAAAACTATTTTACAAATGTCCTTGAAATTAGAAAAAGTATTTATTAATATAATTTTTTGTTATTATTGAATTTTAAAAAGTTTTTAAAATGAATCATTCAACTATTTTTCAAAATTATAAATTATTAAAAAAGTGAGACGGAATGTTTTATTAACATTTATTGTGATAGATAACTTCCCTACCAACATGACAATTTAACACAATATAGCTTATTCTACCGATTGTAGTGGTTTTAAAAATAAATATTTCTTATGAAGAATTTTTTTAACATTTCAGTTCCATTAAAAATATTCTTCCAAAGGGTATGATTTTATTTCAAAAAAACCTATATTTTTTATGAACCATTGGTCACCTCTCATTTCATGAATATTTTTTTTGATTACTAACATTATATTTAGACAACTACTTTCTTGGGATCATTTTATATTTTAAATTACACTCCATTAAAGTGTCCATAATTTCTATACTAAGGATATTATTATTTCCTAAATAGTATTACAATTGTACATTCGATGGTTACCTTGAAATTTATTTTATTAACTGTTGGAGTATATATAAATATAAATCCTTTACTGAATACAGATATTTATATATAAGGAATATTAATTCATGATAAAACTAGATCATTATATATGAGAAGAATACAATGGACATTTATTGAAAGATGGGACAAATAATTATATAGTCCCTCTATAATTTCATGGACCTGGATGCCACTAAATAGTTCCTCGATCATAGTGGGTCACAAGGCCTTAAAAACATAGTCAAAAATTAAATATGTTTCCAACGTTTTGTAAGGTACATGGGTGTGTTTTTCTGGATAATATTCTCTCTTACTATGTTTTCACATAACAAAATATTGAAAAAGGAAATTTTGAACACAATAAATCTGAAAAAATAGGTACCAAGCATGAATAGATAAAAATTTAAAAAGGAATCTCACACACAATGATGATCATTTAATGTATCTATAAATTATCCAAAATAGGTACAAATTATATTAATATAATAAAGGTGCAAAAACACCAAAAATTAAAAAAAATGTTCTATAAAAAAATTGCATCATGAGCTTCAACATGATAACATGCTCCACTATTCCTATGAATGGTAAAAAAATACATCATCAAACTGATGTTTCTATCCTGGTCCCAACCTGTATCCAAATAGTCTTTTTGGGTACCCAATGGCAGTCGAGAAAGTGTGGGGGATACAATCTTATTAGGTTACCACCCAATGATCTATAAAATTCTAGGATGTCCAATATTACAATGTAGGAAGTATGTATGTTAAGTAGGTAAGTAGTAAATAAATTTAAATATTCCCATGGAATGTAACTATTAAACCAATAACAATGAAATACCTCACCAAGTCTTCTTGAAATATGTGGTGATGAACCTCTAATAAGGCATCTATAAACAATGCATAAATAACTAACTAGTCATTGCGATTAATCCAAACATGGCATGTCATATATGAAACTTCCTTATAAACTAAAGTATCAAACAATTTTAACTGAGTTGTATAATCAATGTATCACATTTCTCATGGTCATTCCATAATAAAAAAATGTTCCAAACCACAAAGGGCCAGATCGATGGTGTAAAAGACCAAGGCATCCTCTTCGAGTCCTAGGAACTTCTCTATGGAATCTCGATTAGGAACTAGTTGGAGTTGTAGGAGCATGACATAAAAAACATATCCTATGTGAGTTCATGCAAATTGGATCCAAGGGGTAGCGAAACCAATGGAATCCCATGGTATCAACACCCAATGAGCATGCTCAATTCATGGTATCCACCACCATGTTCAATATTAAAAGAGCATTATCCAAGTCATCAAATTAATCATTCACCATTTCATACCATTTATCATTTCATACCATGTGAGTCTACCCACTCATATAACCATTAAATGACTTCTCATGATTATACCACATAAGTATCACAAGCTCAAAATCAATGTAATCGATGAGTAAACCCACTCATTTAGAAAAAACCATATTAAAATATTGATCAATTCAATAAGGATTATCATATAACATGTTTAATGGGAGGGAAAACACCTCATATCCATCAATATAAACCAATTCTTCAATATATGGACTCTACTAACTATTCCTACTCAAAACACACAGCATGGGTGGTAAAAAATGGTCAATGGCTAAATGAAATTACATGTAACACCCCATGAGTGGCCTTTGATTGGTAAAAACCTCAATGAAGTATCATATAATATAAAGGTAATCTTTAATAGGTTCCATTTCAATTGATTTAAATTTTTGGGCAGTGCAAGAAGGAATGATAGTAGGCACAAAAGATGGGGCCCTATAAATAACCAAACCAAAGCAGAAATGTAACGGCCACCTAACGTGGCATGATAGTAGAGTTCTCATAAATTATACACTCTATATTTGACTCAAATTTGGAGAAAGAATAATTATGGATGAAAAACAAGAAATTAAGGAAAATCATAATAAACCTAAATAGAGTTGTTGATAAGAAGAAGAATGGTGAATGGATAAAATCTAATTGATTAGTCACAGGTGTATATCCAATGATTCATTACACTTTTGAATCAGAGATCAGATAGAGTTAATACCTCAAACCCAAATATAGTCACTATTTAGAGGAACAAAATGGGTGATCATGTGTTCGTTGAAGAAATTAAATATTCTTGGATAAAAATAGATTAAATTAAAATTAAAATAGTGAAATTTTTCAAACAAAATTAGGGGTTTTTTATTTAGGAGCATCGTTTAGAAAACATTCTGCCAACTATGAATGTCCATCTATAGGAGAAGCATACATGTGTGATTTTTTTACATGACATGGCTTACCATGCGGAAACCCTAAAAAATCTATTAAAATTTCATACCAACCTGAATGGTTGTGTGCCTCCCATCACAAAGATTCCTCAAGACAGGTGGGATCATACTACTCTTTACCCATGCCTCACATGGTTTATAAAACCACGCGGCCTACCCCATAGGGTTTAAACTAATTATGTGACTATATTATTTCACCCTTCAACATGGGTTTCAGGATCCAAACGAGCCTCAGAAACCCCTGAAACTCACATGATCAAATTTGATAATCACATTAGTCCACATATAAGAATTTAAACCAAAATAAAAACTATTTCTACCACATAAAAAACCTAGGATCTTACAATCCTCCAAACATAATGAAACTCATACCAAAGTTCCCCTCTCAAGGGTTGTAATGATTCATCTAAGATAAACATGGACCACTAAGAATATACAAGATCCTACCACTCCCATGTCTCATCCATTAATCGGTGGTTCTACAATAACATCCATACTCAAGGAACTGATAGGCCCTGTAAAACATATTCACTCTTATCAATTATATGTATAGGATTCACCTCAAAGGATAAATCTTACTATCACTCAACCTCACTGTGTTAAAAGGAGTGAGGTGTGTTTGAGTGATAGTAGTGTATATATGATACATTGAATACATCATGAATGATTCAATACCTCTATGGTAATTGATAATTATAGGCTACTGAACCAACTCTCCCCATAATCTCAAACAACATAATATAACGTGGTGAAATCTTTCCTTCTATCCTATCCTATCTGTGTCCTAGTCTCTATGAAACACATAAAAAACACTTGATCTCCATACTCAAACTCCAAAGGTCATATGAAGAAATTGTCATAACATTTCTTACATGAATTTGTTTTATCCATCTACTTATGAATCAAGATGGACTCCATAGAAGTATCCTACATGATACATGGTCCCATAAATCTGTATCAACTTCCACTAACCAACACTGATGTGATCAGTATGGCCTACCATAAAAAACCTAAAGAAGATCCATAATTAATGTTTCTTGATATCTATTAATGTTGTAGAACTCACCTAGGGGAATATTCCTCTCCCAAGAGCCCCCAAAATCAAGGAATAATGATCACATAATGACCTCAAGCAGGTGTATCCCATACTCTGATAGGATTTTTATCTAAGGGTGGTTTATTGTGCTCTGAAACACCTATGTACCCAATTCCCTCTTTAAATACATCCAACAATAATACATAAACATATCTTACCTATCAAAAATGATAGTGTGTGGTAGCCCATTAATACATAATATCTCCTGAATATACAACCTCCCACATTCATCCACACTAAATTTCTCGTTGACAAAAAATAAATGAAAAAGTAGTTATGATCATTTCAACAACAAGTCATATGATTTCATTACCTTGAGGTAAACTTGGTAAACCAGTCATGAAATCCATCACCATGTTATCCTATTTATACTCCAAAAAGGTAACTAATGAAAAAGTCGGGTTGGTCATTAATGTTCCACCTTCACCTAATGACAGGTGGAAAACCTAATAAAAACGAGCTACCCCACATTTCATACCTAGTCATCAGTATCGATGGTGCAAGTCATGGTACTTTTTATTGATTTTTGGGTGGACTACCCATTCTGAGACATGGATAAATCATATCATCTCTTTGTGTATGTCCCCTGGAATTGAATTGTAGCCATGGTTATGAAGGATCTCCTCCTTTCCCATCGTCCAATAAAAATTTGGGTCATCACCTACCACACTCTCCCATCAGACTAGTCCCTCTGAATCAAATAGTTTCCTCATCCTCAATCAATCTGGTACAGTCTAGTAAATAGACGAAGATGATTGATAATAATTTCCATGACAATATTTCACCTCCAAGTTCATCTCAGATAACAATTCACCATGTTATCATTGGCTACTGGTTAGCTCAACCCCATATATCAATTCAATTCTTCTCAGTGCATCGACTACAACATTATAGTTACCAGGAATGTATGTAAGGTTGATGTCAAAATACTGAGGTTCTCTAAAAATATTCATTACCTCGTGTTCAAATCATGTTATGTAAATATGTAAATAAGGATTTTTATTATTATCGTACACCCAAAAACACTCCCCCATTATCTAATCTCTCCAACATCACAATATGTGAACAAAAACATCTAACTCGAGATCATGCATCAGTAAATTACTCTCATGTGGCCTAAGGTTCTGAGACCCATATTCCATGAATCTATATCCCTACATCGTCACTACTCCAGGCCAGATAATGGATGTCTTAGATTATATAGTGTAGCTTCTTCCCTGCTCTGTTGGCATCATGACTAGTTCTGAAGTCAATCTCCCACTCAACATATTAAAGGATATCTCATAGGAATTTGACAATTCAAAATTCACACCATTCTTATTCAATCCCATAAACATCACTGATAATCATGAGAATTTATATATGAGGCTCCTTTAATATCCAGCTATCCCTAATAATATTGGTATGTCAATGATGTTCCTGGAATTCTAATAGGAAACTATTTCTCCCACCTTGCCTGGGATAACTAATACTCTGTCTGTGAGATAATGTGACCCAATAGGTGAATCTAATCCTTCTATAAGTTCCACCATTTCGGATTAGATTATAATTTATTCTCTCTCAGTTTATTTAAAAGGATCTCAAGATGTTTGGAATGGTC
Organism: Viscum album; assembly: GCA_963277665.1. NCBI lineage: Eukaryota > Viridiplantae > Streptophyta > Magnoliopsida > Santalales > Viscaceae > Viscum > Viscum album. Next base: position 736,705,313 of record OY728155.1, read on the forward strand.
GTATAGATTATTAGAAAACACCATGATACCATCCACTAAAACCACCTCAAATGAATCTAAGGATGGAAGAAATAGTTTATCAGCACCATGAAAACTGCTCATACGTTCATGAGATCAAATGGAATGACTTGATACTCATGTATGCCATAGCTGAAATGAAATGATGTGTGATTTATGTCTTTAGGTTGAACATATACCTAATGATATCCTGACATCAAATAAATTTCCTAGAAAACCTGATCTTGTTGATGTTGATTAAATAATTAAACATTAATTATAAATGGATATCGGTTCTTAACCATCATTTGGTTAAATTTCCTATATTCTACACATAGACAATGGATACCATCCACCTTTTTTTTCAAAAGGACCCGTGAACTCCATTGAGAAGTATTGGGGAAAATAAACCCCTTTGCCTCTAAATCCCCTTGATACCCCTTGAGGTCATGTAACTCCATCATATCCATCCTATAACGAAGAATGGATACAGGGGAAGATCTTGACACATGCATGACAAAAAACTCAACCTATCTCTTAGGAGGCAAACTAAAAAAGTAATCATGGAAGACATTCTTCAAACAATCAAACTTTTGAGGAAATTCCCCCTGATGCACTCCCTGATCATCCAAAAAAACATGTGATCATGGAAATCATAATATACATCCTTAGATGCTCAGTTATAGCTCGACTCACATCAAAATCCATTTCATCCATGTGAGAATAAACAACACCCTCTGATGATTTTAAAGTCAACCTCTAGCGATAGTAGTCAATGTAATCTTGATATGCTATTAGATAGTCCATCTCGAGTATAATGTTAAACCCAGTAATCTCGAGGACAAAAAAAATACAAAGTGACACCCACCAACCCTATAGGGGGATCCCACTACACTAGATTAAATCCTCCACTCTTATTCCCAAAAATGTATCAAGAATGAAAACTCCCCCAAAAACTATATAACAAGACCAAGGATTTCTAACATAAGAACATATATAAAACAATGCAATGCACTAATCTCAATAGGGTAATATGTAATTTTAGAGGCTAATAAGATTTTAACTGTCGCTATAAGAAATACGACACACAAATATAGTGGGGTTGGATAAATAGAATATATATGGAATTAACCACAACCTTGTGACACCACCTCACAACATATAGTAGGCTCACTCTTATGTCTTAGTCAATCCTATGTCTAGCTTTCTCAGCCACGACCAACACTACTTTATCCTGATGGACTGGCACTCCTCTATCTCTTTATATGACATGGTGTTGAGAAACCTTCTCCAAAACCTTGTGTTAGAGATGACCAACTACCACTCACTTCTAGAGGGAAGGACATACATAAATGTTGCACATGGACCATCCTGACAAAATATTGTTGCTCTACTAGGTCAAAATCCCCCTGATTCTTCACGTGGACTTATATTCCACACTGATGATATAAAACCAAAATATATGTTGTCATTGAATGATAAGAACTCCTCTCACTAGAAACCATGAAATGGTTCTTCCTACAACTAGTATGGGAACTGCTGGGTCTAGAAAACACACTTCACTACTCTATGCCCCCATATTATATTAGGTTATTCTCTATACTTAGTGCCTGATTAACAATGTCAGTGATAGTGGTTAACCTAAAGATGTTTACTTAATATCAGATACTATGTTTGTGACCGCCCTTGAAGCATCTAATTATCGATACATCATTACTAAGGTATGACGGTGCAAAATGTTTCAACTCCATAAATCATGTCGAGTACTCCATAACTATTAAAGTTCCATTCTTCAGAATCATGAACAGATTATCCCAATCTGCCCATAAATTCTCAAGGAATAAATATTCATAGAATATTGCATAGAAATCCTCCCAATGAATATCTCACAACCTATCATCCTGGATTACAACATGCCACCATCACTTTTATGCTCTATGAATCTTATATGTCATGAGATTCAATCTCATATCATGAGGTGTATCAAGGTTCTCTAATGTTGAAAACATACCCTATATCCATATAAAATCAGATTGTAGACCCCCATCCCCTAAATACATGGGATTTTGATGATTTTGGAACACATGTGTTAGATCATCCAAAGACATGTCCAGATATGTTTCTCCCTAATAAGTCTTATTAAAGTGGATGATCTCTTCCCAGAACTATGCCTCAGCACCTATGTTCAGAACAACAGATGGTTCAACAGCATGAACATAATGAGGTTCCACTAGTATCCCATGTCCCACCACCTCTAAATAATATTCATCGCCTCCCTCCTAGGGTATTCTTGTAAGGGATCATGGTGAGATTCCTCTAAATTTTTGAACACATGCTTCAAAAAAGAAAAATATCATTGATCACAATTCAAAGCATTGGGATAGGTCAAAACTCTCCTAAAAAAGGTCAAACAACACAACCTACTCCTATGTCCAGGACATTATAAAAGAACAATCGAAAATGTCACAAGAGACACTACCTCTTTCCCACTCATAAATCTGGTCTAGTTAAGCCAATATTTTCATGTTCATGTTCCCATTTCAATTCATTTGTATTTTAAATTTTATTTTAATTATTCACTCATTTCAATGTTTTAGCCGTTTTTTCACCTTGTTACAATCCATTAGGGCCTATAACACCTCATAAACTGGAATATAGTGCCCACATAATCCATACAATATCACATTTACAATAAATAATTAAATAAGTTAATCACATTTGTGTAATTAAGGGAACATACTCTTTGTGAACTGATATATGGCATCACTTTCTTTATCCTCTACAATACAATCTGTCACAAAAGTATGTATATCTATCACAACACCAATAACAACATCATGAAAAAAATAATGAATTAAAAATTTATGGCATAATACATGGAATGTGATTCATGTAAAGTGGATATATGATGATTGAGATAGAATACTCTCCACTCATTAAGTTGCAACAAATCAGATCGCATATTAATATCAATTAAAACATCAAAATCAAATTACATAACCCATCAATTGAATTAAATCAAATTTAACAGTCAAAATCCATAGAATGAAAATTTAATTCATTAAAATTTTGATTTCTCATGTATACAGGTTAGCTACACCAAGGAACACACCATTACCAAACTTCTATTCCTTCTAATATGTTTTTTTTACCAAATCTTAAAAATCATAAAATAGTGTTCCTCTAATACCACTTTTTAATATTCCTAGTCCCAGATTCCAAACAAAATTACCCTGTGCTCGGTGGTTCACAAATCCTAAAGCGTATCTCCCAAAATTACAGAGGCTTCTAACTAGAAGCGAAGGCAGAGGGTGTGTTTGTAGGGAGACTATTCCCTCTTACTAGAGTATAACAGAATATAATATCAATAATAGTAAATATCATAAGCATTAAATCACAAAATCACTAGATAATAATTTGGAATATTTAACATTGTAATAAAGTATATCATACATACTTATGATCATGTAATGTATCTACAAAGCATCTGAAAGATGTATAAAGCATCAAAATACAATACATCTGTTGAAATTAATAAAAAATATGAATAAATAGATTTCTTCAAATATCATCATGAGCCACATCTAGGTCAAATTCTCCCATGATCCTAAGGATGTTACAAAATAATGTATTGAACTGAGGGTTCATTCCCCAATCCCTACCTACATCAAAATTTTCATTTTGATTACCCACAATTGACTGGAATTGGAACTGGTATAAAATCATAATAGGTAACCACCCAATGATCAATAAAATTCCAGGTTGTGAAATATAAAAAACTATGTATTGTGAAAGTTTAGTATGGGCGGTTTTAAATAAATGTAAATAACCCCATGGTATGTAACCATTAATGAAAAAACACTAAAATATTCTCTCAAGGAACCATTCTATAGATTTTCATGCTCCTCTAACAAGGATGCTATAAATAATTCATAAATAACTAACACAACCTTTCCATTCATCCAAACATGTCATCTCATCTATAACCTTGTTGTATAAATAAAAATATCAAACAATCACAACCAAGAGGTATAATCAATGTAAAAAATTTCCCACGGTCTCATCGTAATAAACCATGTTTCATACCAATAAGTGTCAGATCTATGGTTTAGAAGACTATGATATCCCCTTCATGTCCAATGGGAAACTCAATGGAAACTCATTTAGGAACTAGTTGGAGTTATAGAAGCATTTCATGCCTAAAATTTCATAAAAGATCCAATGAGAGCGTGATCCAAGTTTTAGAACATTCCATGGAATCCCTTAGAATCATGACCCAAGAGTATACTCAATCCAAGGTGTATACAATGGCATTCAAGATCTAAGGAGCATTTTCCAAGGAATCTAATGAATCATTCACCATTTAATAAAATTTATTATTTATTTCTTTTAAAATTTCATACCTATGAGTATATTGACTCATATAACCATTAAAATACATCTCATGAGTATGCCACCGAACTATAACAAGTTCATAATCATAGGAAACAATGAGTATACCTACTAATTTAACAAACCCTATATTAACCAGTTGATTAATTAAATAACACATATCATATGACACATGTCATTGGTAGAGAAATTTATCTTATACAACAACATAAACCAATTAATTAATTTATTTCTTCCTCAAACTAAGTAATATATACACACAACCCTTGGGTTTATAACATTAGTCACGGGCTAAAAGAAATTACATATAACACCCCATGGGTGGCCTTCATTGGGGTAACCACTTCCAAAAAGTCTCATGAAATATAAATAGAATCCCTAATGGGTTACAATTCATTTAATTTAAATTAAATATTTCAATTTCAGTGATGCAATTGGAAGTATGGAGGTGGAAAATGACATTTACCATAATAAACAACAAAACCAAACAAGATATTAATATTCCACCTACCATAGATCAGTTGTAGATAAATTGTCAAGTGTTTGATCCAGATTCATCTTAAATCAGTATAAAAGAAAATAATTGCTGAAGAACGTGAAATTAAGGTAAATCATCTTGAATACGAATTGCATCATCGACTGGAAGAAGAAAGATAAATGACTGTAAAGGAATTGAGTACTCATGTATGTGGATCCAAAGAGACATTATACACTTGAATCAGAGAACCGACAGAGAGAATACCTAAAATTGATGGATAGTCATTGTTGAGACTATCAAAAGGGAAATCTCTTATCGGTTGAATAAATTATATAATTCGGGTTAAAATAGATATAATTAAAATTAAAATCAATACATTTCAAAAAAAATAGTGCTTCATAGTTTAGGAACACAATATAAAAAATTATGTGCCAAATGTTCATTGTTAGCTATAGGAGATGGGAACCAACACGATTTCCTCACATAGATTGACTAAATATACTAGAACTATGAAAAACTCCTCTATTAAAATTGAAATCTGACATGATGGAGTGTGCGCATCTCCTTGTATGGTTTCCTCAAACTGTATGGGCTCATAATACTCTCTGCTGAATCCTCACATGGTCTATTAGACTGTGTATCTTTCCCTCTATGGTTTTCACTAACCGTGTGACTAGATTATTTCACCCCAAAACATGTCTTTTATTCTCTTAATAATCCTCAAGAAATCCGAATATACCTATGATCAAATTGGGTACTAACATTAGGTTATATTGAAACATTTAAACCTAAATAAGAAAGATTCATACCTCATAATAAACATGGCTTCTTACACCCTCAATTCATCGTTATGTCTCATGGGAAATATCAGAGTGTAAAATGATATATGTTTTTACCGATATTTGTATAGTATATTGTGAGAGGTCTGGATATTACAGATATTAGGATGTTTGTTATCATGATTTCTAAAATTAATCATTTTATTTCATTATTTATTTTGTTATTATCATCTAAGATATTATTTCTTCATTATTATACATTGATGCATTTGTCTTAAATTTATTGATTAAATGGAATGTTTTTTCAGTTATTTACCTTTACATATTGATTATAAATTATCAAATCATAAGAATAAGATATTGATTAATTGGAATATATGATAAGTTTTTTAAATATTCATATTTATTAAGCCTTAATAATTTTTGATAGAATATACGATACATATTCATTAATGAGCATTTCAGATCACCCTTATTTAATCCATTACCCAAAATATGATGGGGAGTTCTCATAATGAGATCTATGAAACTGAAATTTTTCCATTACAAAGTTTTATATTTCATCCTCAATGTAAAATGGGTATCATGTATGTATTTTTATCTCAATGATAAGTAAACTAATCTTTCCTTTCAAGTTTTTTCCCTTGTATCTATTCAAATATAATAAAGTAATCATTAGTTCCAATATTCTAGGGTTATAGTTTTTACAGTTGATATGAATGATTGTTTCATAGAATACTTGGAAAAAACATTAATTAAAAAATATATTTGGGAACTCAATCCTCTTGGAATAATTTGAGGATAAGTATAAAATAACATATTATGGTTTTGGTAAGGAATATATTATATGGTATTTCATATAAATATGTCATTTTGTTGTTATTACATGTGTAAATGGTCTGAGAATAGTTTCAACTCAAGGTAATAAATCATCAGATGGTGCATTAGGATTTAGATCAATCATCATATAGTGAATGAAATTGGGCCTTAATACACTATTTGTTTGAAACATAAAGGGGGTCCTCTTAGGATAATTCAAATTTTTATTACCAACCATTCTGAAGGTGTTGAAAATAATTATCTCCCCAAATATCCAATTTTATGATTTTGAGTTTAAAAATGCATAAATCTTTTATTTATGTTATGTAAGACAATAGATTTAAAATTATATATTATTAATTAAAACACATAATTTATGATATAACATAAACGATATCCATTTTTTAGAAATGGTTCATTAAAGAAAGATAGTTATTAATACATTTAGATATAGTATATATTTATATATTCAGAAAGGCAATACAGTTAGTATTTTAAATTTTTATATCATTACCCTATAATAGTAGATTAATCAGGTTATGAAAAAATAATGTTTCCTAAATATTGGATCCTCTAGTTCTATGTTTTTATTATCATATGTTGGATCACTTCATTTCATATAATCTCCCATCATTTAGTGGGAATACTAATCATATGGTATTTGTGAAATGGATTACGTCCCTTGAAAAGATATATCAATCCATGGTGTTGGATGAAATGTAAATTTTTAAACATTAATTATAATAATAAAGGGAGATTAAAATCATTTGTGGTCATTAATTTGGAATAATAGAGTGGATGAATAAATATTATATATTCAATAGAGAGAATTTGTCGAGACTCTTTGATAAATATTTCTCACATGGGTAACAGATTGAAATGAAGATAATGTTAATTATATTAATTAAAAAGGAATAAAAATTTGTTGTGGAGTAGGAGGATACCTTTACAAGACTATCAAGTAATCTAAATATTATATATGTAATATGGAATAGAATATTGAACATTTCATTGAAGGGATTATGAAAAGTCTATGAAGTGAATCATTATCTAAAAAATATTAATCATTTAATTAAATATCATTAGGAAGCATTATTAAAATATAGATAATTATATAGATAATATATATTTATAGGGAACAAGAATAAGAATATGTCTTCTATGTACTAGGAAAAATAAAAATTGTTGAATAAGAAGAAGAGAAGATGAATCAGTTTCTATAATCTGAAAATTAAAAATTGAAACCTCTTAGGAAATGTTTAGTGGGAATGTTAGTTTTTTATAAGTGTAATTATAAGGGACACTTGAGTAATGGATATTATGTAATTAATCAGAAAACATCAATAAAATCTTCCAACTACAATGATGTGGCTAATTATTCAAACAATTATCCCATGTGTCATGGGAGAATACCACAAAAGGGGCCAAGGACAGAAGGATAGGCCTATGTGATCATTACATTAGAGGTTGATGTTTTTAATAATGTAGTTTCATTTACTTTAAACATAGACTACAATTTATCCTATTGTATATTTTATTTGGGATCTTACCAATAATTTATGAGATCCATGTTTCCATGAAAAATAGACACATCGCTATCATAACAAAAATTGGGTTTCATATCAAAACTCTTATTGGTTGTGTCACTAGAACAATAATGTGTCATGATGTCCCCATTATTAAAAAAAAGATGATTTATTCAAGGAATCTATTATCATAACTATGGTGTAATTTAATATAATCTTTATTGTGTACTAGATTTCAAAATTTAATGAATATTTTTTTCATGTAGATGGAAATTATGATTTAGAATGAAAATGTCGAATTACGTATCTTTAGATATGATAATTCGTCATTCGGGTCATTTTACATTCCACCTCATGTAGTAATTATGAATTAAATTCTTTAAGAAGAAGATAATACCAATCTATGGAGGGATAAGTTAATCATCAAATTGATGATGTACCTACTATATCGTAATAAATTTATTTATTTCTACTGTAATTACATAAAAATAAACCAGAGGTTGACTTTGAGTTTTCCATTTATTTAATACCTGATGAAAGATCAATATAATATACTTTATATATAAAATCCACTGTGGAATTATAGGTATTAAAGAAATAACTAGTGGATTTGTGTTATAAGGGGTTTATTTACACTATTTTTCTCCATACAGATCCCATGCCATGTTCATTAGGAATTAAGCTGGATCCATGAGGTTTTTCACTTATTATAGAAAAATCAATGTTATTATGATAAAAAATGTGAATCCTCTACCTAAAATTTATGACTTATTTAATTATCAATTTGGATCATGATAATTTTCAAAAAAAAAATCATTTATTTGGTGTATCATTAATTACGAGTAAAGAAGGAAGAAATTTTGGATACATCATTTTAGATGGGGTATAGAATTTAAAATTTAAATTTAATTACATATTGATTGACTGATAGACAATGAATTTTTATGCATCTAATTAAAAAAATAATGTTATATATTGATTATTTTATTTTTGTATTCATTATTGATATATTAGTGTATTATAAAAGCAATTATGACCCCAAAAATCTATGACAGATCATACATCAGAATCATAGAAGAAAATAGATATATGGGAAAAATAACATGTGTGAATTATATAATTTGGAAGATTCTTTTCTTGGACTTATTATCTCCATGCATGAAATCTCAGTTGACCCTGTAAAAAAATTGGTAGTGAGAGAATATTCTATATTTAGGAACACAACTAAAGTATGTAGTTTCAAAGGTTTTTTATGTCAATATCAATGATTCATTCATAATGTTTCCTAATTATAAATCACGTTAAACAATATTACATATAAATGGGACATGTTTATGTTGATAATTAAATTTGATGAATGTTTTTAAGAATTGAAAATGTGCTTGGTTAATTCTCCAATATTAACTCTATTATTATATTATTATGGGTTATTGATAAATAGAGATTCCTAAAAAAATGTATTTGGTAGTGACCTTATGAAACATTACAATGTTATTGCATATAAAATAGGATAAATAATGATTTATAAATAGAACCATCCAACACGTGATATTGAGTTTTTAGATGTGATATTTTCTTTAATTATATAGAGATATTTTCTATATGGTGAAATATGTGATATTTACATATTACATAAGTTCCAAAAATACATCTTTTCATAGAATTTGATCATCAAGATAAAAATGAAATGGCATGTTATTATTAAGAATTATGAATTTTTAATACATGGAATCCCATTGAATGAAAATAAATTAGTTCTTTAATTATTAATGAAGTATCATGGTGTTGTGAACCAAATGATGAACGAGAGGGATCCAATGATCATAGATCTTAAAAATAGGGATATGGGATTTATTAAAGGAGGGGAGAAAACACTTCTTTTTCAAATGATTTAAAAACCATATTTATTGAATAAGATATAAATTTCTCGATATGACAATGGGAATTTTTAGAAGAAAATATATTATATGAATAATTGGATGTCGGAAGACATTATTTGTGAATATGTTTTTATGAGATTCTGTAATATATTATATATTCCATAAATACTAGATTTAAATAGGTAATTTTGTGATTATTCTCAATGAATGAATATCATAATGCACCATGGAACCACAAATATGTATATGGATTCAAAGGAACATTTTTTATGGGATAAAACGAAGTAGAAAATTGCTAATGACAGATCCAGATGTCAAGTTTGCTAATAAGTAAAGGATGAGAGAAAGAATCAAAGAGGATTAATGAAACATCTTATCATTATTATGTAAAAAATGCAATGAAATTACTTTGGGATTGTTCATAGGTATACCAATGTCTCATATAAATAATTATCTGATATGGGTTATTGTTGAAAGCCTTACCAAATAATCAAATTTCTTATCTATAATAGAATATTTACCTATTTAGTTCTGCATAGGTCTCTAGATTAATGTTCTTTCACAAATTAATGGCAAACCTATTTATATTCTTTTTAATCATTATCCCTATTTTAGATTGAGATTTTAGAAGATTCTTTAGAAGGCTTTTGATACCGACCATCATTTGAGTATTCCCAACCATCCTTAAACTGATTAATAGTCTAAAATGACAATAAAAATTTAGAAGGAATTGTGAGTTCCATATCACATGAAATTCAAGGTTAGTATGATAAATATTTACCTTTATAATATATTTCTTATGATGGTAGTTTCCATTTATATATTCAAAAGCCTCTATATAAAACATTTTATTAAAAGAGATAACATACACCGAACTTCTGGAATGAAATTAGGGAAGAAAAAAACATTTGTCAAAAAAAATTTAATATACAATGAAAAAAATATGAGTATTAAATATTTTATTAAATAATATAAAATAAATTAATAGGGTTATGCTTAAAATATGAGTAATGATTTTTAATTTCAAGTGAAATAGCATTTTTTTCTTAAACTTATCTTCAAGGAAAGTTGTCATAAGGTTCTATGGAATAAAGAAACTAAACCTAATGTACATTAGAGACTTTTATATTTTATAATAGAATTGATATGTGTATTACCCATTTAAAAATACAATAGTCCTCTATAATTTACATTATATGTTAAATATATCATTTTAAGGAAATATATTTAGCACCAACAACATGTTCTCACCTCTGGAAAAATAGAATTGGAAACTAGTCTATCATACTATATAGTGAATATCAAGATTCATGAAAATAAAGAGAATGTATTGATGATTCATAATAGTTTTATGGTAGTGGTAATATTTAGAAACCATAAAATAGATAACTAAATGTGGGAAAAAGAGTATGTTATCAAAAAGAACTACTCACATTTTTTATAAGGAAATATACTTAAAAAAATTTTGGAGGGGTTTTCTATAAGAGGGAATATTGTAAAACTATAGCCACAATTATAGTATGTAAAAATTATATTTTAATAAAACTAAAATAAAATAAACATTTTAATATTTCATGGAAAAAAATAATCCAAATTTTTTGGGTTAATATCAATTTTGAATGTATTAGGTCAAAATAATCCAGGAAATGTTTTTTGAAATTTTCCCTTTGAAATAAGATTTGAATAATAGTATAAAATATTGAATTTAACCTCAAGCTCTTTTAAAATATTCTAATAATATTTATAATAATTTAAAATAAAAAAATCTAAAAAAATACCAAAATATTTAGAGTTTAAAAGTAATATTATTCAGAAAACTGTTTATATCCCTAGAATTTTTTTATCTAAAATAGAATTATTTGGTTCCCTTTTAATAAATTAAAATAATATATCATTATGAATTATATTAATTTAATAAAGTTATTATATATTTAATAATAAGAATTTAAACCCACCTATTGATTAGTATATGTCATATAGTTAATATAAGATCATCTGGTACATAGAAAATTCATTTCTTCATACAATATTTTTCAAAACAATTTAAGAGATTTTCGTAAAATAGAATTCTAAAAAATTTGAGTATTTAATTTAAATAAATATATTAAATATTTGATTCATAATATTATTTAGTAATTTTAACATAATATTGTTTCATAATTATAAGTAAAAAACACAAAATTTAATTAATGTTGTAAAGGTTAAAACTATGTTTTCTATGTTACATGTGCCTATGTTAAAATTAATTTTCCCCACATAGATTATTATTATTTATAAATTTTATTTTATATATAATACCAATGGTTCTTAATTTTCTATTATCTCTCAAAATAATTTTTTCATAAATGATAAATTTTATAGTTTAAAAACTTGTTTCTGTAGTGAAAAAAATGGTAAATGTAAGTAAACTATATGGAAAAGGGAATGATATGTTTAAAAATATTTATATTTCTAGGTGTTTATAGAAAATTAATTCCATATAATAAATAATTTAATAATACTAGAGTCACATGGGGTGAGTTTGACTACCCATTGTTGAAGGGTTTTGGGTAATTAAAAAATTACCACACCTCCTCGATTTTAAATGAGTCATCAATCCCCTCAATTATTGACACATGTAAATATATATTAATACAATAAAACCTGAAAAAAACTCTCCAAAACATCCTTATAAATATTTTATATATTCTAGGATTCCAAAAATTACAAACATAGTATTCTTTAATAGATATACAAAAGAGGTTTCTCAAGGAGAATATGATCATTTTAATGAAGATATTTCATTTTTCATTCATCTTTTACCACTATAAATTATTTTTTAACACTTATAATATAATTAATCCAGTATATCCCATATATTGGGAGGTTATTATATATATATAATAATATATATCAATATTCATTTACATTAAATTGGAACCAGTTCAATAACTCGTGTGTGTGGAAGACTATCGTCTCACGAACCGATGTAATTTTTTTCCATCAGCAACACACATTGATAGTCATAATTAAAGAAAAAATGAATATATATAATAAAAATTAAAATAGATAGATATTGGTAACTTTATAAATTCACAAAATACTTACCATTTAACCAATAAAAGGAGTGATACTGTCTCTCGTCCATACGTACAGCCTACTACCTCCATGAACTAATGTGATTCATTTCCAACTTCAAACATTCTCTAAATGGGTCAAAAAAATTAATGATTAAAAATAACATTTATAACATTTAAATAATTTTTTATATTATTTTATTATAACATATACACTTGAACCAAAACGTTCATGAAAACGAATGTATCAAAAAACAAGGAAATTAACACCTGCAATAATGAAAATAGGAAAATATTATTAACAAATAGTTTGGAATATATTATAACAGGATTTTATAGAATATTAAAAAAAATAAAGGTATGGTATAAATTAATAAAGTTATTAAAATCATAATACACGACGTTAATTAATGTTTAATAAAAACGATGATTGAGGTAAGGGATTTTGTCTCAATTTTAATTTCATTGATACATAATTGTTAATTTAAACTTATAATATTATATGTGGTGTATATACTGCATATTTTTTGTATTCAACACAAATTCATATTTAATCATGATGGTAAATTTTTAATATCATGTTTAGTCTTCAAAGGGGTTATAATTTGAAATTTACTAAATAGGTAAGAATCTATTGTACAACCTCACTTTCTTTTGATATTACTTTTCTCATTGTTAATAGAATCTATCACATATCCTCTATAAACTCCAATAATTTTTATCTAATTAGGGTATTTAATGATTTTTAATATTTTTTTCAATATTTTACTATTGTTGGTACATGAATAATGAAATAATGTTTTTAAATAAAAATTATTTTTTATTTATATTTAAATCATATATATTTTTCTATCACATCCATTTATTCAAAATAGTCTTGAAAAATTCCTTTTAATTACTAAAATTATTTATTATTGAAATTTTATCTTATTCTTAGATTTAAAAAAAATATTTCAATTAAAATTTATATTATTTTTAATATTTGTTTGACAAAAATTGAAATTAATGTTTATAAAATGTATATAATGATAACTAATATCCCCCCACTTTATGCATTTTATAAAATGTATCTTTTTCTGTAAATTTTCAGTGTTTTACAATAAAAATAGTTGTATGAAATATTATTTTAATATTTAATTTAAATTATTATTCTTCTTCTAAATAAAATAATTTTTCTATAAAAATACCAATATTCATGATGTACAGATGATAACTTCTCATTTTATGTTAAATTTTGTGATTTTTAACGTATATTTGAGAAAAAAAAATTTTATTATCATTTAAAATTAAACCTTACATATCTATTAAATGTATGTATTATTTTTATCATGGATAACATTATTTCCTATACCATATAAAATTTGTTCATATGGTGTTTACTCAATATGGATATTTACTGAAAAGTAAAATTGATTAATGAATTAAAAATATCATTTTATATATGAGGATTTATTAATACATTAAGTTATTAGTGGGGAATGGAAATATGTATCTACTTTAAGTATTGGAAGGTCTCGTGAGAAAAATAAATTATCCATGTTTAAAATGGTTTTACAAATTATTATTAAATTGTATATTGAATGGTCATGACATTAATGATATCATGATATTTGAACTCATGATGTACAAAATACTTTATTTTCCATTATTTAGAATTATGTTATTATTATCTATGAGATTATTTCTTTGATATTATCCATAGATGAATAATATTTTTAGTTTATAAATTAACTTACATTGATTTTTAGTTATTTACCTTTCCATGTAGATTTTGATTAATCTAACCATGATATTCATGTAATTGATTAAATTTTATGTGTGTTTATTCTTTTAAAAGTATCAAATTGATTATTCCTTATTTATTAATCATAGATTTCATTTTATGTGACCTATATTAAGCATGTAATATCACCATTATTTTGTTTCGATTCCATTATATATAATTTAGTTTTCTTTGAATGAGTTTAAGATCAAATTTTTTCCAAATACTAGGATTAATATTTTATCCATTAAATAAGATAGGTATAATTTATGAGTATAAATCTCTAAAAATAATAAACTAATTTGTCCTTTGATATCTGGCCCCTTTTATCTATATTAATATAATAATTTAACCACTAGTTTTAGGCTACTAGGGTCAAGGTGGACATAATTCCTGTTGACTAATGCTTCAAAGATTTGTCATGGTTCATGTATTCTATCTAAAGGTTCCCAATGATCCCTTCAAAAAATATATGAATGGGATATAAAGTGTGGGATAATCCTTGTATTTATTCATGTATTATAGCTTGTCTTAACCCTATCATAGTGGATTAATCCACATGAGACAGATTGAAAGGAATTTATTACATGAAAAGTAGGGATATTGTATGAAAATTCTATTAAAAAATACTATAACTCGTGATAGATAGAATCTCGTAAAACCATTGGAATCCATGTCATTCATTTTGAGAATATGTTTTATTTATTTATAAATTTAATCATTTCCATATTTTTAGTTTGGATGTGTGGTATTACTATATATAGTCTCACACATTGCTAAATCAGAGTTTTATATATATGGAATTTGATTTTTAGTGTTATTTATATATAAGGCATCATGCATAGTGATCAATTTTTTGTATGATAAATGGTTATGGGACCTCAACATTAATTATAGGGTGTTAGAATGATACATAGTAATAGGACATCCCTTTGAGTGGTGGGGTATTTCTAGGAGGATTTATTACGAAAAAAAATCATTGATTGATATGTTGTTTGTAAATGACTTAGTATGATATCGTACCATGTGTGATAGTATCTTGGAATAAGATATCATTTTTAGACCTCTCCTAGAGTTAAAGGTTGCTATTTTGGGACTCAGTTATGTATTACACACCCTATGTGATAATATAATGGAATAATACATATTTTTTACGATATAATATGTCATGTGGATTTTATTTGTTTTTTTGAGAGGGTATATGTGTTATAAGAATCATATTAATTTTTCATATATTTTATATCTATAGTCAAGTGACCTATGGGAAATGTGGGATTATTTAGTGTGATTAATTTAGAAATGTTGGGATATTTATATATTTTTATGTGATGATACAAGATACATTTGGTATTCCAATTTTGTTTATTATGCTATGAAAGATCCCAATCAATGGTAGGTGGGTATTGGCCTATATTGGGATTATCAGTTTAAGTATTTGTAGTGCATGTGCCTTATAACTACGCTGACATGGATATGTTTTTATGTGAATTTGGTTATATTATATGGATGGTGAGTTTAATTAATAATATCATATAAAATCCTATAATATTTATACATATCTACTTGATCATAGTATCAATCATCTTTTGAAACATGTGTGAGATTCAAATTGAATTATTTGAAAAAAGACATACCCACATGAATGAGTACGTTTTTTTAAATATATTTTTTTTATAATTTATTTTTTTGAAATTTCTCTTTTATTTCCATAAATTTTGTTTAGGGATTTTATGTTGTGTCGAAATACTTTTCAGAATGAGATAATCATTTTTCTGAAGCTAAGGGCCTTTTTATTTTTTTTCTACGTCAGTATTGATTATGTATTTTCCAATGTTCCATCTATTTTTTACATTTCTAATTATGAATTTTATGCATTGTATATATATGGATACTGTATTTTATTTTATGTGTCCTATATAATATTTTAATGTAATATATTCCTAGTTTTTTGGGCCCTCTTTTCAATGTATTATATATATACATTTTTAATATTATTTTCTGGATAAATCTTATTGAATTTATTTTATATTTATGAATTACATAGAGATATTTATTTTTAGGTAATTCTCTCTCTATAAATTATTTAGACCCTAACCACAACTCAATAACCTCGAGTATATAAAGAGGTACATATATGTGATGTATTATATTATCCCATGATTGGGTGTCATTAATGTTATCCATGTTGAAGAAATTCATTGTGTTAGCAGGGAATGTGTTTATTTTAAAAATTATTTGTTAAAGGTGAGGATAATATGTCTTATTATTGGAGACTAACTTGGAAAATGCTAGATAAAATTCCTTTAGTTAAAACATATTTTTCTATGGGTATTAAGATTCTCCATATTTTGAACTCATGGTTGAGTGAGTGGATTTATGATGACCCACATTTTCTTATATGGTTGTAAACCTAAATCAATATGTAAATATCACAATGAAGAAACAAGCAAGATAATTTTTGGTTACATTTCATTGAAACAAGTTATATAATTATTTGTGTATATAGGTCACACATAATCATTTTTAAATAGTATTAAAAAATTAATTTAATTTATTATTACCTATATGTATATGATTTTTTATGGACATACATTAAAATTACTTGGTGAGGATAAACCTTAGTAAGTGGATAAATTAAGGAATTGAAATACATGTGAACATAATTAATAAATCATGAGGTTAATATAAGGGAATGGTCATAATTATTGGAGGAATGGCATGTTACTATAGAGAAAATATAAAAATTATACATTCATAACCATATCACAAATGTTCATTTCCATGGTGTCTTAAATATTATTTCTAATTTTATTAGTAATTAATGAGGAATCATTTCCAAAGCATGGTAAAATTGTATCACAAAGTTGTTATCTATATATATTATTTATTATCCCAGTGTATTTAGGTGATATTAGGGATCAACATTATTATTTCATAACTTATTTGTTCCATATTTATTGTTTTATATAAGAAATATTTCAGAAATATCATTTCAAAAATAATTAACTAGATCATGTGTAATCACCATGCTCATTAAAATTTATTGACATGGATATTTAATTATTATTAATCCATGACTAGGGATTGTGGGTTTCATATATAATAATTCCAAATAAATTATATATAATATATCATTATGAATGCTATTTAATGATAATAGGTTTTTGTATTTCCCACATTAAATAATTTCATATAAATTTTTAAAATGATTTTGGTAGACTAACATGTTTAAAAATGGATTATAGAAATGGACTATTGATAGGTATTTGTAGTCTCCCATTCATAAAATAACATTTGAATAGAAATGTAATTATTATATTATCAAAAAATATATATTCATAGGAAAAATAAATGATTTACTACAATGGATGTTCTTGAATGAATAGAGGAAAAGAAGAAGTGAATCTATTTCGTTATGTATCCCTTATTTATCTTAGAAGGATAACTACTTTATATATTGGAGTATTCACCAAAATATTTAATAAGAGTTTAAGAGAGGTATGCATTCTCTAATGGGAATAGAAGTTAATAAAATGTGTTGGACATGTCTGTATTTAAAGAAAAATAGAGAGAATTATTTATTATCTTTAAAATATTTCTGTTGGAATTCAATTTTTGGGGAAATAGATTTTTATGGGTCACCAATGTAATTAAATCATAGTTTGTTACGTAAAAACATTTTTGGTGGAATATTTCAATTTAAAAATTGAATTTTTATTTTCTATATTATTCTGTCCCCAAAAGAATCATTTATTCACAAAGAGTGATTTTAAAAAATCAAATGTATTTTTAGAGAATTTAATTTTTATATGGATTTTTAAAAGTATTTTTTCTTGAAATGCTATAAAATTATTAGAAAAAATATGTTTATATACTGAAAAAGTAATATAGTAGAGCATAATGTTTACATAACTATGAAGACATAAAATATATAGAAATCCAAAAATGATATTTTACTATTCACTTGAAAAATCGATTATTTTTTAAAATTATAAACAAATTACACTAAGATATGTTTTGTGAGTATTTCAAATATAATGAATATATTATTTAAATGAATTTTTATAATTGAGATATAAATATTTTTAATTAAAATTAATTATTTTCTACATAATTATTCTAATATTTTGGAATAATTTAACAGTATATGATAAAGTTATATTTTTTTTAATAGATGAATTTTTTTAATAGTTGATAAAAATTTATTAATGTTAAGGAAATTTTAATTTAATGTAGAAGTAATATATAGGGTATTTTTATGAAGTGGGAAATTTCCCTGGATTTGAAAAATATTTCCAAGACCATACATTTGAATATATTTAAAAACTTATTTTTATCAACTATGAATAAGTAGTGAAGATTTGTTTGATGATATTTTGAGATTACTTTAAATGAGCACTCATTACTTATATATCCCTGAGATGGATCATGGATTCTTATGTTTGAAAATTTTCAATTTTGGATGGTATGTACAACTTTTAAGGACTTTTTTCAAGAACAAAAGGCTTCATCATAATTATTTTAGTGATTGTATGTATTTGAGATGATGTACGAAAATCATTATGTAATTATCATATATATTTATATACCTACTAACCATAAGGCTTTATCATAATAATTTGAGATGATCATAATTTTTTGGTGCAAATGCTTCACCATTTTATGGCTTCATTGTAACTCTATAATATCTATTATAATACATTTCCATGATCTTAAGAATTCACTACATTGGTAATGTATGATAATATAGCTATGTGATATTTAATTAATAACTATTTTATTTTATAATTTATAAGAGAATAAATATATCTAGTAATAAAATTCCAATGATCCTCTTTCATTAAACATTATTTAAAACAACTAATCACTATTAAGATGTGATTTTAGGTGTAGAACTAGATATATAAAAATCTTATTGATGATAGATTTTGACACCAATTATTTAGATAAATCGTCTCTATATATATGCTAAAATATCATGTGAACTGATTTGTAATGTTTTCTTGTAATTTTAATTGAATATAGAAAATGTGATAATTCAAAAATTGATTTGAAGAAGAAATATGAGTATTAATTTGACTTTAATGGATGAGGTTGAATGATTAAATTTGATCCACCAATAATTAAAGAGGATTTTATAGACATTATGGTAACAAATTTCTTTTGATACTCAATGAATATAAATATCTTAAAAAATATGAATGATAATGATTGGTGAATATGGTGAAATGGAACCTATACCCTGATATATTAATTCCTATACATAAACACTAAGAATAGTTTCATGAGATAATTTTTCAATGAGGAGGTATATGAACACCATTTGGAGATTAGGAGGAGTCTCATAAAATCATCAACCATAATTCTTTATATTGAATCATTTTCATTTATTTGTTCATGATTGTAACCAATTAGTGTCATCATTTATATGGTTTTATTGTAATATGCACCATTTAGTTAATAATGAAAATATAAATGGGACTTTTATAAAATATGGTAGAGTTGAAATGGATCTACACACACCCGGCTCTAGGCACTCTCGCTACCTCGGCTTCCCCTCCTAGGGTTTTGAGGGTCTGTTCACTGACGACAGTACCGCTTCTACTGGTCAATCCTTTTCCTTCTCTTGCTTTCTTCTTCTTCCTTCTAATAGATTCGGTTACTAGTGTGGTCATCATGTTCCTCTCACCTCCCCTCTTGTGGTCTATCCCTATGCATCAGACCACCATCCTATGTTTGTGTGTGCTGGTTATTTAGACACCTTGGGTTGGCACTGGTGACAGCAGCTGGTGCCATTCTTCTCCTCTGTCCTTTCTGGTCCACCAATCACATTTGAATCCACATTAGTCAGGCTTGATTCGATATTTGGGCCTACTTGGGATAGTGGTGGAGGAGGGCTAAGAGTTCTCTAAACTCGAGTTTTTTCCTCTATTTTTCCCATTCTATATTTGTTTGATGCGGTTTATGGTTTGGTTTACTGTTCTTATTTTGGATCATTTTTGTGTCTATTTTTTGTTCTTTTTTTGTTGTAATGAAGCGGTTTCTATATTCCTCCCCTGTTGAGGTCTCTATCTACTCATCCCTACTCTGACGTCCTGGTCCTGCGATCCTTTCCCTCTCAGTCTAGTGAGAGGGTCTTCGTAGAGCTTCTGGGAGGTGCGGATCGAGTGGCATTGGTTCTACGAGAGGGCAACTGGCCCACCGTTAAAGGTTTGGATGGTTTGCATGTTATTTTTTTTATGGTTTTATGGCCGTGATGTTGGATTTATACGATGGTGTTATGAAGATAATGGTGGTGATTAGTGGATGTCCTAGTTCTATTTGCCCCAGTTCTCGGCTTCGGTGACGATAGTCATTGATGACAAAGGTAGTTTCTTCACTAGAAAGGTGAGGGTTATGTTGAGGATGTTTGGTGTGGCCAGAAATGATAGGATTATGTCATTGGGTGATGAGGACGGCATTAGTGATTTTAACATGTTATCTTTGTTGCAGTAGTACAAGTTCATGATTTATAGTGGTGCATGTGCATGATTTGCATCGGGGGTGTGATATATGGATCCATCAATATCGCTTCTCGCTTAAAATTTTAAAATTCGTGGAATTATTTTGAATTGTTTATATGTGTCTAGTTGGTGTTTTGGAACTATGTTTATGTATCCCATGGGAGTTTTTTTGTCATTTATGGTTCCAACTTTTTCTTCAAAGTGGATTCTTTGAAAATAAATAAAAAATGATTTATAGAAGGAAGGGGATATTTTTTCAAATATTTACTAGAAACATTGGAGATTTAGTTTTCCTTAAATAAGGTGAACCTCATTTACAAAATTGTTGTTTTAATTTTATTTTTCTATTGTTAAAATGATGAGTGAAGGATTATGAATATATATTAGATATAAGGGATTTGAAATATCATTACACTCTTATTAACCCCCTCTATTTGTGATTACCACCCTTTATGTTTTCCAACAATATGTATTATATTGCTGTCTTGTCTCTTTTTATATCATGTTCCTAATATAGATCAACACCATTCCATTAAAGGTTAAATCCTGCAAAAATTTATGGTATATGGGTTCATTGTTAGAAAGATATCATGGGTATTTAAATTCATTCACATTGTATTGATGATATTAATTTTCATTGGTATGGATTAAATTTTCAATAAAATAACTCATTTTATTTCTCTCAATGGAATAAGAAATATTGAATATAATATTATAAAAATTATTTCTTTATTTTCAGAATTATCATAAAATAATTTTGAAATTTTTTGGGGTGTATGAATTATAATGTTATTTTGAATATGAATAAGATATTTTTTGAGGTTATTAAAAGGTAAATGATGTATTAATACAAATTAGCAGATAATAGTTGGACAATTTAATAAAAATGGAGTATGATATTGGTGATGAATTTTTTTACATGGGTAAATGTAATTTTATGAACTATTAAAGGGTTCATAGAAGATATCAAAAACATATTATTATAAATCAGTTAATGTTAGTATAATTAATAATGTTTTATTCCACTATTTTATCATATTAAGATATGTATCACATTGGACTCACAATTTATGTACCTAATATAAATCTAAATATTTACTAAATGAGAATAGTACCAGATCATATGAGTAATTAAAAATAATATAAAGTAATTTATTTTAAAATAATTATTGGTTCAGAGACTGTGAAAATTCATGATTACTCAAAGTATGATGACAACATTGAGAATTATGCTGAAACTGATTATCCCATGTGACATTATATTCTAGGAGGAGGAAAAGGTATGTACAGAGGTAATAAACCAGTAAAATGTTTTAACTATGGAATGAGTGGTAAATTTTCACCACAATTTCCTATGAAATATATATGAGGAAATTATAGTGAGGAATAATCCAAGAAATAAATTTCTAGATATCTATATTTTTCTCAATAAAATTTGGAGAATAATTTTTATCATAATTTCTTATAAAGAAGAATCTTAAAAATGATAACGTTCTATCTAACAATAAAGAATTTGGTAATGGGGAATCCCTGATATATGTACATCATAGTGTAGTCATGGAATATGAAGAATAAGAGGCGAACCAATTCTAGGTTGAAAGATAATATAATGGTGAATTTATAGGTGCGGAATGAGATACTTCTTGGGAATACATGATGATAATAGAGATAAAGATTTTTTCAAATGAAATTGGATGGATGAATGGAAATGAAAATTAGTGAAAATTGGATCAATAAGAAATTTATATTTCATGATGAAATGTAAAATACTACAAATGGAATTAATATGAAAATTATTGAAATAAAAAAAGGAAAAATTAAAGAAATACATGACTTCTACAATTATCATAGTAGATATATAAATCGATATGTGAAGTAGGGAGAATTATGAAACCAAAAAAATGAAAAAGTTTAAAACATAAAACAAAAGGACATTAGAGAACTTTTATAATTCTTAGTTAATCCTATAGTATTTAGATACCCGAATAAATAATAAAAAATTTAACATGAAAATATTTAAAAATTTTGGGTGAAAAGTGATTTTTCTTTCGCAGATGAAATAAGTTATATATTACAATCTAGAAAAACTGTATGTTTTGATGTTAGATTCAAATATTATAAAATATTTAGGGAATTTAATATATAAAGAGTTCTCACATCTATTATAAATATTTATAGACGAAATCTGTAGAAGTACCTCATGCGTTCCAATATGGAATGTTAAGAAAAAAATGAAATAAAAAAGTGTTCCAACAGTACATATTTAATCATAATAAATGTTTTCAGGGGTATTACTATTGTTTAAGAAATCATTTCCATAATGACTGTAACTACTAATATAATATTTTATTCCTAAACTAATAAGGTGGGAAGAATCATAGGGGAAAATGATTTCTTATGTGAGAACTCAACCGTGGTATAAATAGTTCAAGAAAATGGATGAAGAAAGAAACATTTTGGAACATGTAAAAGTTTAATTTGAAAGGTGGGAAAATTAAGTACAAAATATAAATTTTTTTGGTTTATTTATATGTTAATAGATTAATATCTATGAGATACCCATGAATTATAATAATAATTTTTAGTTCATAAAAAAAAGTAACTCAGGTAAAAGTTAATTTTAAATCCATCAAATAAAAAAATATGAGGATCATGGATTTTAGATGTTCATCTCAAAATACATGTGATCTGAAGAATCATAAAAATGTCGAGATATATTAAATAGGATTAGTGACATTGGAAAATTACTGCATAATAATTATAACAATATATTTGAATAGAAAAAAATACCAAAAAAATCACCCTAAATATTGTGTTAATGTTTGATAGTTTAAAGAATAAAATATTAATTTTATAATAGCTATGTGATTCGTGGAATGATGTTATCTATTTTACAATTTGATTCATTTAAAAAAAAGAAAAAAGTATTGGTATATTATTTCAAGGGGTTTGAGAACCCTAGGAAATGTATTCCATTATGGTGAGGCTATTGTAAACTCTTAATTATATAAACATGATGAAAATCAACTATAACATAGAAATATTCATCAACTTCTCCATAATAAGACAAAAATTTAGATATAGGAGGACATTTTATACATGTTTCCCATACTTATTTAATACACTTCTACTAATTCAAAACTTATGGAATGGAAAAACACTAATATGAAATTACATATAAATATGAATTCATCAAATAAAGAATTTTATTTTACATCATTCCAAAAAACTTCACAAGAGTGACATATATACTGTTCTTAATACAAAAAACATTGGAAATTATCTGATTAAAAAGTATCTAAATACATTAAGAAATGTAAATTAGCTCTAATATGTTGATATTGTTGTAAAATAATGGATATAAATGTGAACATAGACATATAAATTAATATAATAAAAAATATGGCCTTAATAATCATGTAATAACATCAAATACTTCTAATCAAAATAAAGTTGTTAGAAAGATGAATATGAGTCCAATTGACAAGGCTATGAATATATAAGAAGAACAAAAAATATTATGGTATTATTGGATATATGACTTCAAAATAATTGTAATAATTCATAACAAGTTTCTCTTAAGACCAAACATAAATATTATCACTATGAGATATGGTTTGAATGAAAATAAAACTTTATAACTTTCATGTTCTTCGGATTTCAATTCTTTTTCATAAAAAAGATATATATAGAAGAAATATAGATGATAAAGATGAATATTAAATCTTTCATGGGTAAAAACCAAATGTAATATCATATACTGGTCACAATAAAAAAATAATAAATATTCTTTGTATTGATATCATATTTTTGAAAAATGAATATGAAAAAAAAGATTATAATTATATTGGAAGATGAGGATAATTTTTTTATCTGAAGAACTTTAAATGGGAATATAGAAATCATAAAAGTTAAAATTGATGATGTATATTCATAATTTTCCTCTATTTAAGATTTAGAAATGAATTCTAAACAAAACAATGTGTGACTAAAAAAATATATTAATGTGAAATGAAGGAGTATGAACAAGAATAAATATTACAGAAACCCGTCAAGCTATATTATTTTCAAATATATATCTTTTCAAAGTTGAGAATGTATTTTAACAATAGTATTTGGTTTATGATATTTATTAGTAGAATGAAAATATAAAAAAGAATGAAACATGGGAACATGATAATAGAACTACTAAAAATAATCTTATTTGAGAAAATAAATTATTTTTTAATAAACATGATTAAAATGGTGAAGTGGAATAAAGAACATCCAGGATGGTTTTATTGGGGTACTCAAATATTTATGGGGTTAATATTGATGACACATATCCTCTAGTATCCAATCATGGATATATTATCATATATAATTGATATACTTTTTTTAGATGATTTAAAAATTTTCAGATGAATTATTTGTCAACATTTATTAATAGTAAAACTTTTGAGGGAATATACATGGGATAACCTAAGAGATATCTTCATGAATATAGTGGAATCATATTTTTCATGTTGAAAAGGTTTATTTGTCAATAGAAATATGTTATATGTTATATATAATTCAAACTTTATGAATATTTGGTGATCACAAACATCAAAAATGGGAATGTTGATAAAAACTTTTATATGATGGAAACCAAACCCAAAACACTCATTTAAATTATTATATTGATGGAATAACTTTTTATGTACCTAAAAAATGATGTGTGATTAATTTTTATCACACATGAATGATTGGTTTGAATTTTAAATTCTAAGAGAGATAATAATCTTCTTGAGGATATAAATTGGGAATCAATTAGGATATATTTTGGTTTACCAAGAAAATATAAAAAGGTTCATTTCTATAATATTGAGATGGAAGAGGATAATGGAATTTCTGTACTTATTTAGGTGTACACAAATATATAAAATTATGATGAAGGGAAACCCATTATTTAAAATCACATTAGTTTTTTGATTGAAATGCTTATTTTCCTTCCATATTCAAGACATAAATCTTTATACTTTTTCAACCATTAATTTAGATATTAATGACACCAAATTAAAACGTATCATAGTTAGTAGAAAAGAATAACGAGTTTCATATCAAGGATATTCAATTATAGGATGATTTATTGGATGATTATTCATATCTAATTAAAGGTATTAAAAATAATAATAGTGTAGGAATACTTTATAAATTGAAACTCACATTTTCTGGTGTATTTCTTTATTTGAGGAATATTTTTTGCATTCAATTCACGGAAAATAAAATTGCCGAAACTTGGAAATACTAAGTTCGAATATGTGGTTGCAATAGAAATTTCTAAACTAATTATATATATTAAGACACAATTGAATGACTACAATGTTACAGAAACGTATACTCTTATTATGTTATATGAAATTAAATTTTCCAAAAATATTTTCAAAATCTAGTGTTACGGACTATGTAAATGTAAAATGAGATAAAGTTCCACTTTTATTGGAAACATTCGAAGAATGAATTATGAGGATTGATTTTATTACTGATAAATAATCATTTTTTGATATTCTTACCAAAACTATCACAAATTTGATGCTTTTCTGATAAGGTATAAAATTGAAGGGCATTCGACCCTACCTCAATGATGAATTTTTTATTTTAACTACATCCTCTTTCCATTCCCATTATACTTATTTTGGATATGTTGATTGTAGGGGAGAAAGTTAATTTACTTTTTTTTAGTAATTTAGATTTCTTGAAAATTTAAGAAATATATATTCTATATCATATAAAATTTATTGATATTATTTATACATTGATTTCTTGATAAGGGTGTGTTGATTTATTTTACTAACATCATTGATCGTTGATATAATAACTCTTTTTTCCACAATGAGATTTCTCTAGTGAATTTGAGGATAGTTGAATCACGATTCCTTTACTATAAAAATTTTTATTTGATATATTTGAATCTCTCTAAATGGTTTTATTTTAATAGAGGTGGGTATATGGTTGAGAAATTGAAAAAATATCCATAAGTTGATGTTTTTGAACTCTAGAGGACTATTTCTTATTTTTTTTAGTATATTTTTATATATGATGTTTGATATACTGATATATATATATATTAATGGGATGTACATGTGAATTATATCTATATTAAAAAAAAATATTTAATATTAAATTATTAAATCATAAAAAGACTATTGATGAGACATGAAGGTTATATCACGATGAACACTGACATGATGATGTTATAAACAAAAATTGAATATTTGTTGGATAATGTTTCATGATGATTCAAGATTATATTTTAGTATTGATACATCGTTGTAACCGATTTTGGACTCTCTACAATGAAATAAATGAAGTATAAATATTTTAAAATGAATTGAAATACTTTCGGAATTAATGTAAAGATTCATCCTAAGGATTTGAGTGATTGTATGGATTTTAGTGGAGGTAAGAAAACAACTATGGTGTGATCATAAGTTTTTACTTACAAAATATAATGCTTTAGGTAATCCTTTGATATAAATAGAATATTTTTAACATAATTCTTTAACATTTTATAGATTCATCCTAGTAATAAATATATATCATAAAATTTTATCACTGATCATAAGGCAGAACAAAATATAAAATTTATGGGGATCCCACTGAGTGAATGAGTAAGATTTCTGATTTTATATTCTGATGAATGAAATCAACAAATAAATATGATAAAGAAATTGTATTGTTCTTCATGATTTAAAAATCATGAACGAAAACATGATTTCGAACCTTCCTACAGACAAATTTAATTTACAATATATAGATGGAATTAGTTGTTGAGTAATGTTTAAACCATATATAGACATTCCACATCAACATGCCTATATAGAAATATTATGAAAACTAATTTATGAGGTTTTTATAAGATTATTAAATGAAGTGGAAGATAATGATATTTAAAATATCATATGGTGGAGACAGGTTCAGTCCTCATCCAATTTTATAAGATTATATTGAGTGATTAATGTTAATCCACCTATGGAACACCATAAGAATTTTGTATTTATATATAAATTTTCTAAATTAATTTTATATATGGTAGTCTGCATCACAAATACCACTGGATAAAAATGGGTGAAAAATTACTAGGTTATTATTATTAATAAATTATAAAAATATTAAGAAATTTAAAATATAATAATATTATAATCAATTAAAAGTACATAAGAATTAGGATTAAGAAACGATAATGATTAAAAAAATTAATTTTTTAATAAAACCATTTGTTTTAATTTGTGAATTTGTATATAAAAAATACATGTATAAAATATATATTTTTAATTTTTTATAGGAATTTCCTTTTCTCGAATATCAGGTCAAAATTACCTAATGTTGATTTTATTTTATTTCTTCTAAATTAATTGATTTTTAATGAATAGTGAAAAATATATTTTTCACTAATTTCGTAGTGTTTATGAATATATCGTGAAACACACAAAATATAAAAAAATATTAAACTATTATAATTAACACAAATTTTTTTATGTCTAATTTTTTTCTTATAAAAATAATATTTTAAATTATGAAAACATTATATTATCAGTTTAACAGGTTATGTAATATTCTTATATAAGAAAAGTGTTTTTGAATTTTTTTCAAGTTAATATAATATTAGTGAAATTTATGTCTGAATTTAATTATAATAAAAAATTATATATTTTTATATTATAAACTAGTTGGTTTTATGAAATTAAGTACATGGACAATTCAGTCAAATAAATATATTTATAGCTAAAAAACATTTAAAATGTTTTTACACTCTATGTGGGTTTGTTAAAAAAATTTCTTTTTTGTAACAAAAAAATTCAATAAAAGTATTTAAAAATATTGAATTTTAATGTTTAAATTTCGTTAATAATTCCAATATTGATTTTTTAAATAAAATTATTTTTTAAGGATAAAAATTAATTTCTATTGTAAATGATAAATGATAATAACCAAAGGATAATGTTATAAAATACCTAAATGTGGCTCAAAAATGAATTATAGATATTTTTCAATCTCCTAACATTTATTACATTCCATTATTGTACACATTTTTTTTAATATTACCCTAAAATATTGTCCTCCCATTTTTGAGAATTTGTATTTACTAATATGGGTTTTTTCTTCACATATATCAGGGAATTGATTCCACCACATCATGTTACACATATTCCATAAAATATTATCCATAAAAGATTCAGATATTCTTAGGCTATATTAATCTATCACTTGTATGATCATATAGTATTAATTAGCTATACTATGTCCTATATTTTTAAAGAGATTTCTAATGGAAATCTCAACATACCAATGTGGGTATTTCTTACTCCTTAGACTTATCTTATTAAAAATTATATTACAAATTCTTCCTATAAATACTAATACAATAAAATATGAAAAATTAATTTTAAAAAAAGTATTATATTAATGGGACTACAATTAATCAATTTTAAATATCCAATACAAAAACAAAAAAAGAATCTATCATGAGTTCATACTGACTACTGCCTCCATGCAGTGAAGTAGTATAATTATTATCCCTTACATTAATATACAATAAAATTAGGAATTTGATGAATTAAGTTTTTTCTATTGCAAAATTATTATTTTAAAATGGAAAATGAAAGTATACTAAAATTCTATCCCATTCATTGAGAAATAGAATTATTAATCATTTCTACATGTGGAATTCAATATACAAAAATGAATAATGTTGGTTTCCATCATGAACTGATGAATCATTTTATAATAATATATTTAATGATGGTAAATTATATTTATAAAATTTTTAGTAACATCATATAAAAACATTTTCTTACTCATTAAATGATTATAACAAATTTTGTTTTGGTCTGATTTAAAACAATTATCAAGAATGTAAAAATTAATATCTTATGAATTGTTATGGAATGTTATATAATGGTAATACAATGTTTTGACATGGAATTTAAGATGTTATAACTATTAATTAATGGTTTTCTTATTATTTAAAATAAATATTTGTATACCACTTTTTGATCATTAAATGTGACTAACGTGTTCATCACACTTGGATTTTTTTTCATTAACTATATTAATTTATATACATAATTAAATTAGGAAAAATTAAATCATATAAAATAAATTAATAAACTATCTTTAATAATCTATTATTTATAAATTTTGGTCCAATAATTAATAATCAACCCCATCACTAGATATCTTGTACGCGCTAAACAATCAAACAATCTTAACATCCAATTATGACATTAAAATCTAACCAAGTAACACATTTGTGATAGATGGTTATAAATTAATTATATAAAAATAAATAAACTTGAATAATAATCTTTTGTTAGTGATTATTATATATTTGTTAATTTTAAAAGGTGGTTAGAACACATTTGACAAAGGTGAATTTATGGTTAGGGGTTTTTTGTCTCAAATTTAATTTCATGAGATATATTAAATATTATTAACCATAGTATTTTTTATATGTTGGTATTACTAGATAGTGGATTAATTTTAAACTATTTCTAAAATTCATGGTATTTTAAGGGAAATATATATCTGTTTCATTATATAAAATTTGATTCAAATGATATAAAATTATTCAATGATTTGGAATATCTATTTTTTTCATTGAGATATCATTCATAATAACTACTTGCTTCAATTTAGTACTATATATATATATATTTGTGATATTTTTTTCTTTTTCATGAAATATAACATATTTAAATAACAATATTGAGATCGCATACAAGGGTTAATGATTCTAATATTAGAAAAAGGCATAATGTATTTTAAGAAAAAATATCACCATTCTTTGAGTTATAAAAATTCTTCATTGACATATTTCTTCTATGTTTTCTTTCATATAATCAAATATTTTATATTTAAAACTATAAATATCTCTATTTAAATGAAAACTTTTAATTTAAATTTTCATCCTTGATGAATTTTTTACCCAATAAAGTATAAAATAGTCATTAATAATTCACATTCTTCCAAAGAATTCTCTGTTTCATCCATTTTATTTTTTTAAATGGTATTCAATTTTTTTTATGTTTTGATTATTTATAAAATAAAGGGTAGTATTGTTATATTATTTCAAATGAATAATTTATTTTGGATGGAAATTATTGAATAAAAAATTGATTCTAATTGCATCAATTTTATGAGATAATGTTTGATAAATTATAATATCATCTCCAGAATATGTTTATTAATAATATATCACTTATAAAATTTTAGTTTTTTTAGAATGTTATTTTCATTTTTAAAATATGATTTTTATAATTTTTGTCAATATTAATCATTTAATTTTAATAAAAATATTTTTAAATATTTTTAAATAATTTCAAAATGGGTTATTCACTTTTATATTTCAGTTCATTTATCCAAATACCATAGAACGTTTTTTTCAATCTATGATAATATAATTAATTCACAATTTGTTACACTTTGGAAAAATTTAAGCCACTACCCAAAAAATATTTCTTATGGACTTGTGGAATATTGTTTGATCTTTTTTCCAAAAACCAATATATTTTCTACCTTATACATTAGTGATGCTTGATGTGTAAATATCTTCATGTTCTAATGGAATGCATGTTTATGTATGATTGTTATGTGGTGGGAGGATTTCCACATATCCTCTAATGCATTGGTTATGGAATAATATCAAATGAGATATTTATGGAAATCATATTTGGATACTCTCTTCACCATGTGAATCAAGATGTGATGGACACTCCACATTTTTATGGGAATAAGGTTGCAATTATTTTTCCTTTTTTTGGAATCCAAAAGTGATTCCAACAACATTATTCTTTATAAATAATGT
The DNA here is from genome assembly GCA_963277665.1 of Viscum album. Classification (NCBI taxonomy): domain Eukaryota; kingdom Viridiplantae; phylum Streptophyta; class Magnoliopsida; order Santalales; family Viscaceae; genus Viscum; species Viscum album. The sequence continues at coordinate 736,737,333 of OY728155.1, forward strand.
ATTAATTCAATCCCTACTATGTTTATAGGAATCAATTATTGATTAATTGTACACTATTTTTATTGGAATATGGTAATGGTGTGTAATCCACTATAAGAATTAGAATCTGATTCCCCCTCTACTCGATTATCAGAATTAGAAAGTTATTCATAAACAATATTGTTTAATGTAATTTGGTATTGATTCCTTCAACACTATGGGAATATATATATAATTCATACTCTAATTACTTTTGAAAATTAGGTAAATATTATTACTCCACTATATTTATCAAAATTTGGATGTGATTCCATTTCCAATACTGTAGTTTGGAAGTGATTCCATATCTACTATGTTTTTTCAATTAGTATTTAACTCCTACTAGACAATGTTTATGGGAATCGGTTTGTAATTATTTCACCACAATTGAAATTAAGTAATTATTCATAAACAACTATGTTATAGTTATCATACATTAATCCCCACTCCAATACTTTTATTAGAATAAGGTACTGATTTTATCTCTACTATGTTATTTAAGTAGTGATTCATGCTCCTCCCACTTATATGAAATTGGTATTAATTCCCATTAAACAATTTTATGTTTTATAAATCTATTTAAGCACCACATCTTCATATAATTATATATTTCAATTACATTCCATATCATTATGATTAAAATTATACTCCGTGGATAAATTTTAATATCATACACACTTTTGAAACGGTACATGTTTATCAATATAAAATTACACGTCCTCCCATCTTGAATTCTGGAAATATATTATTTTTTCATTAAATTGTTAATACAATATTTCACCCATGATCAAGTTTTTTCACATTCTTATTATGATAACATTATTGGCATCTTGAGGATTTTTCCCATACTAAGCATATAATCTCTCTACATTCTTATGTTTTAATTGTATAGGTATTGAAGATCAATGTATCATATTTGAATTATACAAGTATTCTAATATTTTTTAAATAAATATAAGTGTTCAAATGTTTTGTAAAATATTTTTTGGATGTTAAATTATCGAGGTAATTAACCATGTAGGGCTAAGTAGAATCTAGGTAGATCAAAATTTAACACTTTTTTCCATTGATCATGATCATTTCCTCTCTATGAAATAACAAAATCTCATTCCCACCCATACATTCATTTGAAAAGTTACGAAAGTAGTGAATTTCCCACAAAACAAATTTACTCATTTCACACAAACTACAATACACCAAAGAGTATGTGAGTGATGAATTATAAATGCCCCGGAAATAATATATCACAAAATATATCATAGACCAAACATAATAAGGAAACTCACTGCATCTCGAAAATGAAATGAACTCATTTTTCTGATAATCGCCATCTTGATCATCATCATAGGATTAATATTTTAATAATAATAATAAAACAATTTTAATCTTTCAAACCATATGATAATTTTATAATAAGATAAAAAATCTGGAAAATAATCTTTCTTTCTTTCTCCCTCTAATCAATTAATTCTTAAAAAAAATCTATTCTGTGAGGATCGAATATCATCTATTTTCTTATAAATCATATTTTAATAGATGAATCAATATATCATAGAATTGTAAAAAGTGTGTCGCCCATTAAAAGGATTCATAATTAACCGTTAAATATATATGATATACCCTATATATTTATATAATCAGTCCCTCCCTTTTTGTTTTGACGTAAAAAATTTCTACTGGATGAAACAAATGGGTTTTATTATGGACTATTATTTCTACAACTAGAATTCTCTTTTTAATGTACTATGGGGTGGTCATATTTACTATGTTTCGTCCATTAAATCCCTATAATTCACTATTCTGTGGTTTTTAAAAATTCATTATGGTTACATGAATTTTATTGTATCATAAAAAAACATTTCCTTGGTAGTTATTCCATACTCTCTACATAGTCAGCTTCAAAAAATTTAGCTCACTAATCAGGTTGTATTATACCCGCTAATAATTTTTATTATCCTCATATTGGAATTAAAGACCCCCATGATCCTAGATATTGCTAAATGCATACCCTTTGTGATATGATGTATATCATCAATGTGGAAACTCATCTTCCAAAGATACTACATAATATACAACTCTTGATGTCTTTGACCCCTCTAATTTTACAGTCGCACCACAGCTCATCATACATCCTCTAAAATGCTTCTATATCCTAATTCATTTGACAATGGTGTATCTTATAAAGTATGAAAACCATGTCATAAATTCCCCTATAAATCCATTTATATATAATAAACTATATTCTTTGGACATAAAATCATGTTAGAATAGAATCGGTGTTCACCTACTACCTCTCATACCACCCCAAATTTTAGAATAAAAGAAACAACTGTCAGAGCTTCACCAAAGACATGGATTTCATTTAAATTGACAAGTTTATATATAGATGGTTTCTCGCATCAAAACCCTTATCTTCACACCTTTCTATGGAGTTTCTATTAAATAACCCAGATATTTCAAATATTTATATTAAAAATATTTAGATCAAGTTTTAATACATAACACAAGGATCCATGCCAGAATCATAATGTTCTACTTCCATTGGAAACTTTTATACATAAACAACTTGTTTATATGATATCTAATTTATCCACCACTTATATATTCATAAATAAAACACTTCATAGATACATCATACCTAAAACCTATCTTTATTACCCTGGGATAGAAAAAATAATAAAGGGTTATCGAAGATTCTCATTAATTGTATAAAAATAGAGATACAAATATAAAATGGGCATAAGAATTTAATGACATGAGTTTAAAATTTTAAAATTATATCCTAATTATCAAATATCATGACATTGATCCTAGAATAAATCTTGCTAGCTCATAAGACATGAATAAATAATGAATTCAATGGTCATAATCTATGAAATCAAAACATTGATGTTGGAATTGGTAAAAAATGCAATCTTATTAAATTTTGACCATGGAATAATAGAAAATGGATCACTCGTTCATGTAAGGAAATGAAAGAATGCTCTATCATAAATATAGGGATATGAAAACCAGGTCCATGTGTAATCCAACAAACATGAAATTGATGTCTATAAATAAACTTATATTCATGAAATACTTGTCCACGATTAATCAAATATTTGTAAAATCTAGTTCAATAAATAATCTTAAGGAAACAATAACAGAGTCAATGATTAATATTATTGACATGATAAACAGTTCAATACATGATATTTTATTCATTAAGTATGGTTTCTTCATAACATATTTAACTTATGATTCATCCATCATTACCCAATACATTATAGTTCTTTAATAGACACAATAGTCACATAATCTTAATTCATTGTAACAAATGTCATGAGATCATAAACCACACCATTTAAAAAAACCATGAAAAATGTGTTTCCTAAACATCTCATCTTCGTAATCATAAACCACTAAGAAAAATAATAAGTATTTTATTGTTGGATCATATCCCCAATAATGAATTATTAATATAAAAGGTTGTTATAATGGATAAAAAATTACGTAAAAGTTCATTGGATTATTTCTAGAGGAAAATACCATTTTTATATTGAAATAATTTCATTAAAATCTAAAAATTTCAAAACACGTATTGAAAAATTATTCCTTCAAATGAATAATGTAAACTTATAAATTAATCCTCAAAGATCTAATAGCTCTTTATGGTGTAAAAATCCATTCATTTAGTATAAATTAATTGAAAAAAAGTTCTTTTCACGTTTTTTGTAAAAAGTAAAAAAGTACCTCATTCAGAAACCAACATAAATATTACATTTAATACATTTAAAAAATTCACACATGGGTTAAAAAAAATAAAAATTCTACAAGATAATAATAAAACATTATATAATTTTTTTAGATATCATGGTTTTATTATAAAAAGTGTTTTTTAATAAATATAAGAAAAATATCATTTTCACATAAAAAATTTTTCTCCCTCTTGAGTAGTCAGTGTAACAGCCCGAGATTTCATGAAAAATATTCTTTTTAATTTAAATAATGTCTTGTGTTGTACGCTACACCAAAAGGAGCTTCCACAACACGCATCCTTGACTTGCCTTTCATTACACGCAATCGCAACCTTCCTTGATAGCGTGTGTAGTATGCAATACTGAGTTTCAAGAAACAATGATATGCTATTAAAATATTATTAAAACTAGCCGTTATGAATAGTAATAACCACTTTTTAAATTTTAGAAATTTTAACTCTAAAAATGGACTTCATTTTTGGATTCGGAGTATCGAATTTAGCCTAAGGTGAAATTTTGGTACCTTTCAGATAACTTTCATATTCTGATGAATAGTGAAAATTACTAAATTATAATTAAAAACAAATTTTTTAATCGAAATAATTAATAGTGATAAATTATTAATTTGAGTAGTTTTAAAGTATATTTAGAATATATTTTTACAATTTAATACAATGTTGGTCATTGGATGTAATTTCACATTTAAACCAGACATAAACAAGTGTCAATCTTTTGATAGATATTGTTTCTTAAAAACACGCTATTTGTTTTAACAGTGGGATTTAATTATAAAATTAATTAATGCAACTTCTATGTTATGAATTTGGTAAAATAGACTTCATTTTTGAATTCAGAATATTAAATATAGCTTAGGATGGAATTTTGGCATTGTTCTGAAAAACATCAATTTTTGATGATTAGTTAAACTACTAAGAGGTAGGTTAAAAACTGAATTTTGCATAAAGATTAATTTTACCGCTTCTGTGAATGGAATTTCAAAAATCTGACAGACACGGTTGATATCATTAAGTAAAATGTGGTTCAATGAGATAAAAATAATTTTTTGGTGAATAGTAACTTTTTACTTTTTTACCGCGGTTAATAGTAAATAGGGTAACTAAGGGTAAATATGATATTACTATTACCCTAACACATGTCCTAATTCTATTGGATAAGTTTAATTCGACCAAAAACAAACTTAGGAATAATATATGACCATTTAGGACCACTTGGATTAGATTAGGACATTTATTATTATTTAATTCAAAGAAGAGTTAAAAGAGTTAAAATCAATGTTTATTTACTAAAACATTTTTAATATAGGGTTATACATAAGATAAATTCGATTGTAAATATTCATTAGAAATCTAAAAATATTTCCTACATAATGGTATTTTATTTGTAATTTTTAGACATTAAATAATTTAATTTATTTATGACACAATGATGATGTAGTAATTATCTTATTTATGAAATATTGACATAATTGATGTTATAAACACCAAAATAAATGTAATTTGAGAATTTTTATGAATTAAACTTATTTTCTAGGTTACTATGATATATTAGTGTTGATTTAATCAACTTGGTTGAACACATAATTCTGTTATGACTTTCACAAAAATCATATATCAAATAGTGTCAAAATTGACACAAAATACTTTTTAAATCAAATAATATATTAATAATTGTTATTTTATTCCTAAAAATCTAAGGTTCGGCCAAATGACTTAGATAAGGATATATTTATTAATAATAAACAATTTGGGTTTCGTTTGTCTTTTTATAGTAAGTGTATTAACCATATAGCGAAAGAAAAAAAAGACACTGTAAAAGTTAAATTATTTAACATAGAGTTAAATCTAATTGATAAGGTTAAAATAATACCCTAAACTTGTCTAAATCCTATTGGATGATAGTATTTCGACCCATCCCCACTTTAGCTTCGAATTAAGACCCTTTGGAACCATTATAAACCGATTTTGACTTTAATATAAAATAATATTTTGAGATATTCCTAAGGTGCCCCTCTCCTCCCTTATAAAAAGGCACCTCCTCCCCCTCCTCCTCGCACCAACTTGAGCACTCAAGCTCGGCCAAACCCTGCCAAAATACCTTCTCCACTTCCCTAGAATAATCCTAGAGGTCCTGGTCTTCTTCAAAGACCAATCCTAGTTCCCTATGTGGAAGATTCAAAGAGGCGTTTCAAAGAAGAGGTAATAACCATTACCGATCTTTTCAATTTCTTTCTTCTTCAAATTCTTCTTCTTTAGTTGTTTCATGAAAAAGTAATAACATCAGTATTACTTACATACTGATATGTTATTATAAATATGAAACAACCCTAATTCACCTTCTATCCATCCTACGGAAAAATGAAATCACCGCGCGTGCGTACGTACGGAATACCGTCTCCACGCCGTGGTGTAATCTATTTTCCGCCACCACCTTACATGGATGGGTATAATGGTGTAAAGAATAACTATACATAGTTATTATAACATCATATTTAATCTGATATATTGTATAATCCACTACAATTCAATTCAATAATTATGGAAATTATATCATCGCTCGTGTGTATGTACGGAATACCGTCTCCACGACGCGATGAGATTAATTCTCCATGTTAACCATTTAAGAATTATTATAAAGTATATATAAGAAATAATAATGAAATATATGACATTATAAAGCTACTGGATTTATTTATATATATTTATTTATTTATTTCATCTACTTACTTCCATTCAAGACAATAAGGAAAGGAAAACGGCGTTCATGCGTACGTACGGACTACCGTCTCCATGAACGGTGTTTTTCATTTCATTTATCTATCTATCTATATATATACTGAATATATATATAAATCATGTTTTATATTCTGGAAGTAAGTAAATCATGATATAAGTAATAATAATTTCAAGAACAACAAGTCAAAACACATACGATAAATAAAACGATTTTACCCAAAACGCTTCTTTAACATGGAATTTACAAAAGAACGGATAATATAAATTCATAAGGAACCATATATGATATCATAAAAATGAGTATGATTCTGTAATAAGTTAATAACATTATTTAAATCATTATACAGGAGTTTCAGACACGTACAAAGCAAGTCGGACCTAAGGTAAGGGAAAATATCACAATCTCATTTTTATCCGAGATTGTTTATTCGTAAGTATTTACTAGGGTGTATTTTATCATCCACATCCATGTTTCATCAATATGTAATAATATTTCCATCCACCTAATATTGTTTAAATCCATTTTTACCCTTCGGTGAGTTTTTAGTAATATGTATGAAAGGAATCTTTTGTCGTTTTTCGTACGAGGTACTTTTTGACTTTTCTGACAAAAGTACGAAGAATGTTTTTTTTAACTTATACGGCAAGAATGGATTTTTAAAACATTATTTCCAAGAATCTTCCTTTATAAGTTTTCAAGTTTATTTTTAATCAACTTCTATTAGTTTATAATTGTATGACATGTTAAGAAAAGGAAAGTGTTTTTGAAGTAGAATGGATATTTTCTTCAAGAATGGAGTTCAAATGTTTTATCAAAATTATTTTCCATCTAAGATAATATAGGGTTCTGTTTTTATCCCTATTATTACATTTATTTGATTATGTTCTGAGGAAATTATTTTTATGAAGTTATTTACCTTATATGATTTGTTTTATGATGTCATGATGTTTCAAGAATCCCATTTTTGTTACATGTGTTATGTGATGATGTATGATTTATGATTATGTGGCACACATAAGAAAGGATTTATTATAAGATGGGTGGGACCTATATCTCCCTCCAATGCATTGGGTAAAGATTTTATATCTCATGAGATAGACATGGCTGAAATGGTAGGTTATACCGGTTTAGTAAAACAGGACTGAAACGAGGGTTACTCGATTCAGAAAGGGACTTTTTCCACTAAGATATACTTAGCAATGAGTCATGACTAAAAAGAACTGATTCTCTATGATTATGTGTGTATGCCACAAAGATTCATGTTTTATGTTATGCTTATTGGGATTTCATTTCACTACTATGATTTATCCCATGTTATGAAATTATGCTCTCTTTTGCAGTTAAGATTTCCAAAAGTTATGTTCTTATGAATATGATGTGATTGATTTTCTTTTGTTTACCCTTACTGAGCATTTGAGCTCACCCTTTTATGTTTTCTTTTCCCCAGGATATAAAGAAAGGTTTTAGGTATAAAAAACGGAAGATCTTTATGGGAGATATTGAAGATCTTTCACCACGATTAGAAGATTACGTTCCGAGTTTCCAAAGACACTAAACTATTACGATCCTTGTGTGTGTCTTTTTGTTATGTACTAAGTATTTTGCAAAAGTAATGTAATGTCCATGTACGATAAGCTTCGGGTCTCTACAGTTGGTATCAGAGGAAAGGTTTAGTCAACCTTTGGAAACTAGGACGTGAAAACATTAGTGAGATCCCTAGAGATATTTCTTTGGAATGTCTAGGGATGTCCCTAAGGATAGTTATACATATAGGATATAGTCCTAGCACTACGGTAACGATCGTAGAATTAAACCTAAGATGTTAGATATTGAAGGTAATCCCCCTTTATTATGTTGTTTTCCCTAGCATGATTTTTGCCTCTCACACACTTCTTTTTGGGTTTTAGGCAATGGCTGGAACCCGAAGGAACCGTGTTGATCAATGCAATGGACAATGCAATGATTTTCCTCCTGAACAAACAAATGTTATGGGAGATGGAGTGCAAAATCTTATTGCTATACTTACAAAAGCTATGAATCATTCTGGACTTCCAAATGAGCAGAGAAGGGAACAATATTCTATTGATTCCTTCATGAGGCAACGTCCACCTTCTTTCAGTGGGTCTTCTGATCCACTTGTTTCTGAACAATGGATCAGTACCACTGAAAAGATATTTTTAGTTATTCAATGTTCTGAGCAGGATAAAGTCATCTTAGCAGTATATCGTTTGGAAGGTGAAGCTGATCAATGGTGGAATCTTATCAAGAATACGAGGCAAAGAGATGAAATTGAGTCCATGGAATGGGACGAGTTTAAGAACTTGTTTTTCAGTAAGTACTTCCCTCGTATTCTTCGAAAAAAGATGGAAAAGGGGTTTCTTGAGCTGAAGCATAAGGATGATGAATCTGTTGGTATATACGAAGCAAATTTTACAAGACTTGTAAGGTATGCATCTGGCATTATCATCCAACCTGAAAGTAAAGTTGATCCATTTTTCAGTGGCTTAAAACCAAGTCTTCGAAGGGCATTAGCTATAAGAGACTTCAGTAGCTATGAAGAAATTGTGTGTTGTGTTATCAAGGTAGAAATGGAAGTTGGTGTTACATATCAATCTCATGGTTTTGACAAGAAATGAAAGATGGAGTTCAAAGAGAAATCTCAGAATAATGGTGAAAAGAAGATGAATGTTTCCTTATGCACAAAGTGTGGAAAGAAGCATGGTGGAGATTGTCTTAAAGGGACTAGAAAATGTTTTAAGTGTGGAAAAGAAGGTCATCGAGCAGCTGAGTGTCAAAGTAATGGAAAAAGGGTTTCTAATGATGTGAATAAAGCAAACACTGCAGAGAATGCACCACCAACACTTCAATGCTTCAAGTGCAAAGAAATGGGGCATTATGTTAATAAATGCCCTAATCCAAGGGTTATTGATGATCAACATGAACAACCACTGAAGGCAAGGGACAAAGGGAAGTCTCATGCGATCACTATTGGCGATGTTGAATATGACAACGATGTGGTGGAATGATTAAGTGTTTATGTAATGGGATTCCAAAATAATGTGGTATCATAAAGTATTGGAATATTTATGTGTTGGTCTAATGTGGTATTCAAAGTGATTGAGATATTTTTGGAAATAAGATGATATGCGCATAATGAAGGGAAAACGAGAAAATGAAATGTTTAACAGTATTCATGAGCTCATGATTGTTATAAGGACTAAGTGATATCATGGTTTGAGTATATAGAATTTTGAGGATTTTGGTATGTGGAAAGTGTTAACTTTTAACTGCATTCATGTTTTCACTAAGGTTTTCAAGAGAATACATGATTAAGAACTTTTAATGTTTGGAATGTGACCAACAAAACATATCTTATGATATATGGGGATCGACGATGGTGTTAAATCTCTGGTAATCGTTTTCACTATGTTATGAGAGTGGACTGAAATATTATGGATAAGCCTAAATATTAGAATGGATTATGTTGGACATAAGTTAGTATTGTTTAAGGATAGAAGTTTTTTCGATATTATTGATGGGATGTTATAGTAATATAGTTTTAGAAAAAGGACAACCTGCAGGACAGGCGACAGCCCATCGCGTCGGACAAGGCTATGGGAATCGAACCCACAACCGAAGTGCGACTGGCCTTTATCGCCTACCACTGGCCTACAGGAAGTCCCTGTTTAGTAGAAACTAGTTTTATTATATTAAGCAGTATGATATATGAAGTATAAAGCCCATTTTAGGAACCATATATGATTAATCTCACTATTGATCAACTTATGTATATAATTTTTGCTAACCTTTTGTTTGAGACAGAGGGAATGACCCGTCATTCTATCACATGATCTGCTAACACTTCACGAATAACAAATTCAACTTCATTTATTTAAGAGATAAAGTGGAAATTTTTAAAGGCACGAACAACAGTGAGATTGTACCAAAATAAAGTAAGTATTTATTCTAATTATTTAACATTAGGGAAACGATCATGAAAACCAAAAATGTTGTCCTAGTGATCTTATACCTGATGAATCAGATGATACCTTATATCATCACAAATCTATGGATTTGTGATTACTGGCTTTTCCATAGCCATGTTCTCTACCACTCTCCATCAGAACATGATGGTTAGATTTCTCTTCCATATCCATATTTTCACCTATGTGGAAACCCAGTGATTAGTTTATTTGGGTAACCGTTACGTTTCATACTTTTGTTTTTAAAGATTGGTTTTGATATTCCTTTTTACGATGTGGGTTTCTATTAAAGAAACTTTCGAATAGTAAACCATTTATAACCCCGACGAATTTCGAGGGCGAAATTCATTTTAAGGGGGGTAGAATGTAACAGCCCGAGATTTTATGAAAAATATTCTTTTTAATTTAAATAATGTCTTGTGTTGTACGCTACACCAAAAAGAGCTTGCACAACACGCATCCTTGACTTGCCTTGCATTACACGCAATCGCAACCTTCCTTGATAGCGTGTGTAGTACGCAATACTGAGTTTCACGAAACAACGATATACTATTAAAATTTTATTAAAACTAGCCGTTATGAATAGTAATAACCACTTTTTAAATTTTAGAAATTTTAACTCTCAAAATGGACTTCATTTTTGGATTCGGAGTATCGAATTTAGCCTAAGGTGAAATTTTGGTACCTTTCGGATAACTTTCATATTCTGATGAATAGTGAAAATTACTAAATTATAATTAAAAACAACTTTTTTAATCGAAATAATTAATAGTGATAAATTATTAATTTGAGTAGTTTTAAAGTATATTCATAATATATTTTTACAATTTAATACAATGTTGGTCATTGGATGTAATTTCACATTTAAACCAGACATAAACAAGTGTCAATCTTTTGATAGATATTGTTTCTTAAAAACACACTATTTTTTTAAACAGTGGGATTTAATTATAAAATTAATTAATGAAACTTCTATGTTATGAATTTGGTAAAAGAGAATTCATTTTTGAATTCAGAATATTAAATATAGCTTAGGATGAAATTTTGGCATTGTTCCGAAAAACATCAATTTTTGATGAATAGTGAAACTACTAAGTGGTAGGTTAAAAACTGAATTTTGCATAAAGATTAATTTTACCGCTTCTGTGAATGAAATTTCGAAAATCTGACAGACACGGTTGATATCAGTAAGTAAAATGTGGTTCAATGAGATAAAAATAATTTTTTGGTCAATAGTAACTTTTTCCTTTTTTACCGCGGTTAATAGTAAATAGGGTAACTAAGGGTAAATATGATATTACTATTACCCTAACACATGTCCTAATTCTATTGGATAAGTTTAATTCGACCAAAAATAAACTTAGGAATAATATATGACCATTTAGGCCCACTTGGATTAGATTAGGACATTTATTATTATTTAATTCAAAGAAGAGTTAAAAGAGTTAAAATCAAAGTGTATTTACTAAAACATTTTTAATATAGGGTTATAAATAAGATAAATTCGATTGTAAATATTAATTAGAAAGATAAAAAGATTTCCTACATAATCGTATTTTATTTGTAATTTTTATACATTATATAATTTAATTTATATATGACACAATGATGATGCAGTAATTATCTTATTTATGAAATATTGACATAATTGATGTTATAAACACCAAAATAAATGTAATTTGAGACTTTTTATGAATTCCAATTATTTTATAGGATACTATGATATATTAGTGTTGATTTAATCAACTTTTTTTGAACACATAATTCTGTTATGACTTTCACAAAATCATATATCAAATAGTGTCAAAATTGACACAAAATAGTTTTTAAATAAAATATTATATTATTAATGGTTATTTTATTCCTAAAAATCTATGGTTCGGCCAAATGACTTAGATAAGGATATATTTATTAATAATAAACAATTTGGGGTTAGTTTGGCTTGTTATAGTAAGTGTATTAACCATATAGTGAAAGAAAACAAAAAGACACGGTAAAAGTTAAATTATTTAACTTAGAGTTAAATCTAATTGATAAGGTTAAAATAATACCCTAAACTTGTCTAAATCCTATTTGATGATAGGATTTCGACCCATCCCCACTTTAGCTTCGAAGTAAGACCCTTTGGAACCATTATAAACCGATTTTGACTTTAATATAAAATAATATTTTGAGATATTCCTAAGATGCCCATCTCCTCCCTTATAAAAGGGCACCTCCTCCCCCTCCTCCTCACACCAATTTGAGCACTCAAGCTCGGCCAACCCCTGCCAAAATCCCTTCTCCACTTCCCTAGAATAATCCTAGAGGTCCTGGTCTTCTTCAAAGACCAATCCTAGTTCCCTAAGTGGAAGATTCAAAGAGGCGTTTCAAAGAAGAGGTAATAACCATTACCGATCTTTTCAATTTCTTTCTTCTTCAAATTCTTCTTCATTAGTTGTTTCATGAAAAAGTAATAACATCAGCATTACTTACATACTGATATATTATTATAAATATTAAACAACCCTAATTCACCTTCTATCCATCCTACGGAAAAATGAAATCACCGCGCGTGCGTACGTACGGAATACCGTCTCCACTCCGTGGTGTAATCTATTTTCCACCACCACCTTACATGGATGGGTATAATGGTGTAAAGAATAACTATACATAGTTATTATAACATCATATTGATTCTGATATATTTTATAATCCACTACAATTCAATTCAATAATTATGGAAATGATATCATCGCTCGTGCGTACGTACGGAATACCGTCTCCACGACGCGATGAGATTCATTCTCCATGTTAACCATTTAAGAATGATTATAAAGTATATATAAGAAATAATAATGAAATATATGACATTATAAAGATACTGGATTTATTTATATATATTTATTTATTTATTTCATCTACTTACTTCCATTCAAGACAATAAGGAAAGGAAAATGGCGTTCATGAGTACGTACGGACTACCGTCTCCATGAACGGTGTTTTTCATTTCATTTATCTATCTATCTATATATATACTGAATATATATATAAATCATGTTTTATATTCTGGAAGTAAGTAAATCATGATATAAGTAATAATAATGTCAAAAACAACAAGTCAAAACACCTACGATAAATAAAATGATTTTACCCAAAACGCTTCTTTAAGATGGAATTTACAAAAGAACGGATAATATAAATTCATAAGGAACCATATATGATATCATAAAAATGAGTATGATTCTTTAATAAGTCAATAACATTATTTAAATCATTATACCGGAGTTTCGGACACGTACAAAGCAAGTCGGACCTGAGGTAAGGGAAAATATCACAATCTCATTTTTATCCGATATTGTTTATTCGTAAGTATTTACTGGGGTGTATATTATCATCCACATCCATGTTTCATCAATATGTAATATTATTTCCATCCACCTAAAATTTTTTAAATCCATTTTTACCCTTCGGTGAGTTTTTAGTAATATGTATGAAAGGAATCTTTTGTCGTTTTTCATACGAGGTACTTTTTGACTTTTCCGACAAAAGTACGAAGAATGTTTTTTTAACTTATACGGAAAGAATGGATTTTTAAAACATTATTTCCAAGAATATTCCTTTATAAGTTTTCAAGTTTATTTTTAATCAACTTCTTTTAGTTTATAATTGTATGACATGTTAAGAAAAGAAAAGTGTTTTTGATGTAGAAAGGATATTTTCCTCAAGAATGGAGTTCAAATGTTTTATCAAAATTATTTTCCATCTAAGATAATATAGGGTTCTGTTTTTATCCCTATTATTACATTTATTTGATTATGTTCTGAGGAAATTATTTTTATGAAGTCATTTTCCTTATATGATTTGTTTTATGATGTCATGATGTTTCAAGAATCCCATTTTTGTTACATGTGTTATGTGATGATGTATGATTTATGATTATGTGGAACACATAAGAAAGGATTCATTATAAGATGGGTGGGACCTATATCTCCCTCCAATTCATTGGGTAAAGATTTTATATCTCATGAGATAGACATGGCTGAAATGGTAGGTTATACCGGTTCAGTAAAACAGGACTGAAACGAGGGTTACTCGATTCAGAAAGGGACTTTGTCCACTAAGATAGTCTTGGCAATGAGTCATGACTAACAAGAAATGATTTTCTATGATTATGTGTGTATGCCACAAAGTTTCATGTTTTAAGTTATGCTTATTGGGAATTCATTTCACTACTATGATTTATCCCATGTTATGAAATTATGCTCTCTTTTGCAGGTTAAGATTTCCAAAAGTTATGTTCTTATGAATATGATGTGATTGATTTTCTTTTGTTTACCCTTACTGAGCATTTGAGCTCAACCTTTTACGTTTTCTTTTCCCGAGGATATAAAGAAAGGTTTTAGGTAAAAAAAGGAAGATCTTTATGGGAGATATTGATGATCTTTCACCACGATTAGAAGATTACGTTCTGAGTTTCCAAAGACACTAAACTATTACGATCCTTGTGTGTGTGTTTTTGTTATGTACTAAGTATTCCGCAAAAGTAATGTAATGTCCATGTACGATAAGCTTCGGGTCTCTACAGTCAGGATGATTAAAATGATGAAAAAAAATTAGTCTCAAAAAAGAAACACAGGGGAATAAATTTCTTCAGATTCACGAGAATTATATCTTGATATTCTATCATCATAAATTCAATCACAAACAATCATGACAAATAATGACTACATAACATAAAACCCTTACTGCTTCGGTAAAATTTCAATCATAAAACCCATGAATGAAAGAACCATATGTTGAAACATAATTCAACGTAGAAATCATTATATTAATCACATTATAGAATTATGGGCTAAATATTAACCATATAAATGAAACAAGTGGTGAATATGACATGTTTCTTAAAGAATATAAGGGAGATGAAAATCCCTTACAATAGGTAAATATTACTCCGTGCGTGTTAAACACCCTAGTATAATTAATATATATTTATTATACTATTATAAATGTAAAATAATCATATTTATCATTCCATATAATATTTATTTATACCATTTTATGACCCATTCACTAACAATTATTTCATAAAATCATTGTTCTGGGTGATATCGTCTTCATTTTTATTGTAATTTTTGGTTTGGTAGTTTTGGTCCTTATAAATTTATCATGGGTTGATCATTTATAAAATTTTAACAATAATATATGAATATCATATATATACATTATATAAAAATGTATAATCATTCATAATATATAGAGAGAGAAAAATTAATAACACCTTTAATGGAAACAGTGTATTTTACAAATGCATGAGTGCTATTTTCAACATTGGACAAATAGAAAAAAGAAATGTAAATAATATATAACACTTATAGAATCATTGTGAGATAATATAAATCATATATATTAAATAAACCTTACATTATTATTATTCAAGTAAATCTAAAATTGAAAACAAATCATATCACTTTCATGGTGGTCATATTCGACACTTACGCACGAGTGAAGTTATTATTTTCCAATGTATTGATATATATGAAGTTAGTTTTTTTATTGAAAACATATAGGGATTACCATATTAATTACTATATATAAGTATTAATCTCATCATAATCACAATTCTTCAAATATAGTGGTTGAAAATGAATATTCCTAATTAAAATAAATACAATATAGTTATTTAATAATAATAATAACATTTTAGTATATTTAATAAATTAATTTATTATTTTATGATAAATTCAATAAAATTATTGAAGGTAAGTATTAAGTAAAAGGAAAGTAATCGTTTAATGTGATTACTTATTCTTTGAAATAACTCCTTTATATATCCTCATAAGGAGTCATTGGATGCTCTTTTGGGTAGAAGAATACATCTTTAATGTGGATAATGATGTTGGGAATGATTTATTTCATAGTTTTTTTAGATTTATGTATAATAATTTTGGAAGAAGTTGGGGCAGGAGGTGCCTTTTCACAATTGAGTTAAGGGGAACTTTTGAAGTATCATAAAAGATTAAATTATATTAAATTCATAATCAATAAAAATATTTCAAAATGGATATAAAATTGAATATAATATTTAATTTTATAATAATAATATCATATAATAGAAATTATAAATGTTTATGTGGTGATTGAAACCTTATCTTTTGGTTTAACACCTTGATTTTTCAATTTTATCCCTACACATAATAGAAACGTTTTCACACTTAAAGGGTCAAAATTATTATTATAATGTTACCATTTATTCATAAATGGAAAAAGGGGTATAATTTTAGTCCAAATATTTTCCTAAATTCCCTATTTTAATATTATTATAATTTTAAAAAACAATTATATAATAATTTTTCTAAAAAATATCATTACTGTAAGTTTTGAAAAAATTCATTAAATTTGACTTTAAAGACCCCAATAAAAAGATGAAATTAATCTATAATCCCTTTATACATAAATAATATGTTATATTTATCTACATAATTATTATTAATCTATAAATAACTCAAAATATAAAACTTTTAACATTTCTAAAATTACTAATTTTACTTTCCTATTGATTGAACAAATACTCCATTAGCACTGTTCAATAATTTAACATAATTAATTAATCAATAAAATTTATAAATAATTATCCAAAACGTATATAATTTTAATATTCACAAAATTTATATTAATATTCCTTCATAATTATTTGTTTCTACAATGTGAACCCATAATACATTTTTAAAACTATGAGAGTGACATTTTTTGTAAATTCCTTTTCTTTAAATATTATATAATTCATTTTCATGTACAAGTGTCCATTAAAGATGTATATATGAAGAAACATTTGATTTAGGTCTATTTTAATTCATTATATAAGAATTATGGTGATAACATATGACCTTATCACGTATTTTAACCTAGATTAACCAAATTTACCCATTACTGAGATGAGAAATGCATCCCTGGTAACTATTCATATTTGGAGAAAATATAAGGGGATAATTTTAAAAATTTGTATTACCAAATTCAAATTAAGAAATCTATTTTTCAACAATAAATTTTTTTTGGAGGAATAATTAAATTTTAAAATTACTGTGAAAGACATGATGGAATCCAATTTTTATAAAATTGTTGTTCTAAGTATATACATTTTTTATAGTATAATATAATATAAAATTAATTCAAAAGACTATAGTTTGATTTTATTTTCCAAAAAGGAATTAATTAAATTTCAAAACTAATCTGAATATGATTTTAATGTATAGATACTTTTAATTAAAATTTGTTTTCCAATAAATATCCATATTTTTAAATATCCATTGAAAAATCACACATTTCAAAAAAAATATCAATATTTTAACAGTAGATAATTTTATTTTTGTTAATATATAAAATGATAAAATTTTAATCAAATAAAATGTATTAAATATTTATAAATTAATTTTAATATAATCTCATAAAAATAAACAAATACTATTTTTTAAGAAAATCTATTTTTTAAGAATAGTGTTTATTTTATATGAAATGTCAACATCAATCCTAAGAATTAATAATTAAAATCATAATTATTAATACCATAATATATATTTCACATCATGGTAATTTATTTTAAGTCCCTCTAAATCAAATTCTACATTATAATATTATTATATAATAAAATCATGGTTTTTTAATGCTTACTGTATTGTGTTCTATACACTATCGAACATTATTTTCTTATTTAAATATATTGGGTTGTTACATTCTAACCAATTTAATACATTGTGTCCTCATATTTTTAAATTGTGTTTGTTAATTAAAGAGTTGATATTTTAAAAAATTACTGATAGACCGCATCATTAAAAGGTATAATAAAACATCCTCTTTAGAAGAGGGAATGATATACACAGGGCCATTTGAAATAAAAAAAACTTGGTTTCCAATTATGAGAACATTAGTGGGAATTCCAAACCTGGACATGAAATATAGAAGAAATTCTCAAAGATATATAGGGACTGAAATAGAACATTTCTAGGATAATGTTAACTACTATGAAAACATAAATCTATGATAGGTGAATATTCAATCAATTCATTAGAAATGAATGTAAAAGTATAAAATTTTAATTCAAAATATATTTCATAATGTTAAGGGATCCAGATAGATAACATGATAATAGAAACTTAAATGATTTATTTCTATTCTATTAACACAATTTTAAAATTTGGATGTTCTTCAATATATTTTTAATTCATCTGTTACTCAATATAATGAAAATTCATGATTAATTTTTCGTGCAGAAATCACTAAAATTAACTATAAACGGGTTATAATATCCATAAAATAATGATAATTCATTCATTTGGACTTTTTATTTAGTAGAAAAATTATTAGTACAACTTAACCAATTTGAAAAATATTATGTTAAACAAAAGACAACGAAACCCCATTTTCAATATAGTCTATTTCATAAATAGATAACCATAACAATCTTCCAAAACGTGTTTATCCATGATGGAATCAAGATGATTATTTAATCTCATATCTTTCCATTATAAAATTAAAAATAATGTTTATAACCCAAAAATTATCATTATAAAATATATATAACTTGATAATATATTCTTCAAAAAACACTAATCATTTATCAAAAAAATCAAAAATAAAATTATATATTCTTACAAAAGATATGTCACAACTTATTCATTAAATAATCTCCAATATTAGCAAAAAACATTTCCATTGGAGGTTAGTGTTTATCCTTGCAGTGATATAACATCATAGTATGATTCATAATATCAAATAAGATTTCATTATTCAATTACTTTTTATTTAATCTATTTAAGGAATTCCTGTCACACTCTCAATTCATATAAAATTTCACTGAAGGATAATATTTTCATAGGGATTATTCTTACATACATCAAAAATGTATCCCAAATTCTTTTGTGGATTCTATGTGTTCCCTAAAAATATTGATTCACATAAACTAGAGAAATTTAATAACATTTTCCTTTTATCCGTTTAAATCAGATGTTTTTGTAGAATATTATCTTTGTTGTCCCTTTGAATAGTGAATTTATTCAATTAATTCAAAAACACATTTCACATAAACTACATAACATTATGTGGTGTATATGGTTGATCTCCCTCTCCATTAAATTCCTTAAATGGACACTTCACATAACATTTAATGTATATCCCTCAATGATTTTTATTCCCACACATTAATTATATTCTTGTTCTATTTAGGAACTAAAATATGTGGCCGCTTGTAACACCTCAGGATTTCATAGTATGTTATCACTTTAATGTAATTCTTTAGCTAGCACTACACACAACCCCGAGTTCGAATGCAGCACGACTAACAAAACTTTCCGTTCAAAATTTTTTATGAATATTATTAACTGCATTTTGATTTTTATATACTCAATATAATTTTAACATCCATATTATTTGTTTCTTATACATAATATAAGAACAAATTCAATTTTTCAGATAAAATAAGTATTTTTCAAAAATGCAATTTTACCATATTTTAATGGCGAACAAGTTTTAAATACAATATTTGAAACCTTTATATATTCAATTTGATAAAATAAACATATGGTTGTGAATCTGTACATAAAAAGTTAGTTTTGATATCTTTTTGGTATTTTTTTGATAAATTTTATATTTTTATGAATAGTGAATGATACTAAATTTTAATTGAAAATGAATTTTTTAATCAAAATAATTTATACTGTTAAATTATACATTTGAATTGTTTTGAAGTATATTTAGAATTATTTTTCATTTTATCTAATATTGGTCATTGGATTGATTTCACATTTAAATTGGGCATAAACACATTTCAATCTTTTGGTTATTTTTACTTCTGAAAAACCCACATTCTGGTTTTAACAATGATAATTAATTTATAATTAATTAATGCCACTTCTATGTTTTGAATTTGTTAAAATAGAAAAAAAATTTGAATTTGGAATATCAAAATTATCTTTGGGTGAATTTTTGGTATTTTTCTAAAAACATTCATTTTTGGATCAATAGTGAAAAACACTACGTTGTTGATAATAACTGAATTTTTCATTTGAATAATAATTTTAAAATTAAAATTTTTCATAAAGTAAAAATAGATACATAATATATATATTATTCCAATTTAATTCATTAGTGACATTTTATAATAAGATTAGACATGCCAAATTTTATTGAACCATTTAACTTCTTTTACCCACCTTCTAGGAACATTTGCAAGTTTCCATAAAACGTTATTTTACCACTTCTGTGAATATAATTTCAAAACTCCAAGAGTCACAATTGACATCTGTAAGTAAAATTTTGTTCAATAATATGAAAATAATTTGTGGGGAATTGTAAATTTTGAATTTTATTTACCATGGTTGAAAATAAATTGGATAATTAAAGGTAAAAATGATATTATAATTACCCTAACACATGTTCTAATTCAATTGGATTAGTTTTTTTCGACCAAAATAGACCTTAAGAATAAAATAAGATCCTCTTTGATGAACTTTAATTATATTATGACATTTATTATTATTTTATATAAAGAAGAGTTAAAAGGGTAAAACTGAACGTTTAAAAAAACTATTATTAATATAAGGTTATACATAAAAAAATTCTACTATAAATTTTCATTATAAATATAGATATATTTTCCACATCATGGTATTTTTTTAAAAATTTTACAAATTAAGTAATTAAATTAATTTATGACACAATTATGAAACAAAAATTACCTAATTAATGAAAGATTAAATTATTTGATATTATTAATGTCAAAGTAAATGTAAATTGAGACTTTTGATGCATTGGACTAATTTTATAGGTTAATATGAAATTTTAGGGTGTATTTAATATATTATTTTCAATGTAATCACATTTTGATTATATTCGAAAAATAAAATACAAAATTGTGTCAAAATTGACAAAAATGAGTTTTTAAAAAACATACTATAATATTAAATGATATAATATTTAAAAAATCTATTTTTAGGACAAAGAACTTATATAATTATATATATTTCATTAATTAACCAAATGATTTTATCTTGTAATTTAATAGTTTGTTTATTAACCATGTAATATAGAAATACAAGAAGACCTTGTAAAAGTTAAACTATTTAACTAAGTGTTAAATCTAATAGATAAGGTTAATATGGTGACCTAAACTTGTATAAAACCTATTATTTGAGAATATTTAGACCCATACCCACCTTATACTCTAAATAAATCTATTTGGAGCGATTATAAAATGCAAATTGTTTTAAAACAAAATAATAATTCAAACCTTTCCTAAAGTGACCATCACCTCCATTATAAAAGGGTACATCCCCTTCTCTAAAAATTACACCTCTAGAGCCATTTGACACTGACAAAACAAACTAAAATATCTTCCTCACTACCCTCAATTCATCCTAGAGTCCTTAATTTGATCATAAATACAACCTAAGGATCCCTTTTTATCAAATCAAAAAAGAATCACCCGAAGAAGAGGTAATAATTTCATCACCTCCTTCAAATATATTTTCTTATTCAACATCCTCTTTCTTTGTTGTTTCCATACCAAAATAATCTCACATGTATGTTCTACATACATTTATGTTATTATAAATATGTTACAACCATAATCATTATTCTATTCATCCTATGAATGAAAAAGTCACCATACATGTCTACATACGACTTAGCGTCTCCACGTCGTGGTGTAGTTTGTTATTGAACATTTAATTATTTAGGGAGGTATAATAATGAGAATAATTGATGTAAATAATAAATATAACATGTTAATTATTATTTATATTTAATATACCATCCAATTAAATATGATTACACCATAAATACAATGATATTTTTTCTCGTGCGCAGGTACAGATTACTGTCTCCATGAACGCGATGAGATTCATTCTCTATCGTAACCATTCAACAGTAATTTTTATTTTATGATTACAAATAATGTTTAATAACATAATATAATTATTTATATGAATCAAATATATCATATCCATAACAAAAAAGACTTATGTAACTTAATATATAAAGGAAAACGAATCAGATAACACCAGAAACAATGATAATACTGAAATATTATTAACAAATGAATATTAGAAGATCATATATGATATTATAATTATGTATGTGGTTATTTTATAATTCAATAAAAATGATTTAAATATTATACAAGAGGTTAAAATACCCTCTAATAAGTAATATTACTAGGTAAGGGTTAATTTTACACTCTCTTTACTTATCTGAGATTGTTTATACGTAAGTATTTACTGGGACTTCTTTATCATCCTCATCCATGTTTCTTAAAATTTTATTTAATAACATTTTAATAAGTCCTAGAATAATTTTTAATTTAATTTATTCCCTTTTATACTTTTTACAAAAAAAATTGAATGGAATCGTTCTGTCATTTTCTAAACAATGTACTTTACGACCTTTTTGGCAAATTAAGGTAAGAATGTTTTTTTAACTTATACAGAGGGTGCGTCTATTTTCTACAGTTATAAAACCATCTAATTTTCCCTTACAATATTATAATAATATTTTCAAAACAAATTTTTTCTTTCATAATTATTTTACTATTAATTTATTTTAAAATATAAAGATATATTTCTCCCAAATAGTTTTGATTTCATCTATGTCAACATTCATTGATGGATTGTAGACTTGTTTGAAGTTGATTTATTATGATACAATCTTTCATATTATATTGTTGGTTCTGTGAAATGATTGCATGAGGATGTATTATTTTTATAACATTCATAATTTACAGTTAATGTTTTAACATTTTTTATTCTAGTTTTGATATGAATATTTATGTTATGTTTCAACCTTTTCAAATGAGGAATTAATTAGGCTAAGTAAACAATTGGTGGAGACTGTTATAGCTCTTCAATGCATCGTTAGGTCTCACTAGACAAACTAGGGTCTTGGTATAAGTCCTTGACAAAATCTTATTTTTACTCTTGTCACGAGTCCTTGACAATGTGGTTATGATGTCCGGCATTACGCATTCCATCATTATGGACTTTGATATTGATATTACATGTGATTATTCGACTAGTAGAATATCCATGAGAATAATTAAATGGAACTATTTACATTATCTTTTCTTTATTATACTTTAGTTTTTAATTAAAATTCTTGTGTTTTAGTCTTATTCATTTCCTTAAATATTTATACTTATTTATGAAAGTTTCTATTATATTTTTATCTTTAATGAGCATCTGAGATCACCCCTTCATCATGTTTCCATTTTCCTAGGATGTGAAAAAGTATATTACGATTAACCTATAGGGATATTCCAAATTATATGAGTGTGTTCAAAGGGGACACAATATTTTTTTATGTCATGAGGTAATGCAAAACTTATGTATGTTTATAATACTTCCAAAGATACTAAACTAATTGGTCTTTTGAGACATGATCTCTTGTTATCATGACAATGTTATGTAATAATGCACTGACTCTATGTAACAAGGGTTCGGGAATTGGAGTTGGTATTAAAGGAATTTTATTAATAACCATAGAAACTATATTCAGATAAACTCTGATTAGATTGCATTACCCTAAGATAGACTTTGAGGATTAGTATAGAAGAACATCCAAAAAATTTGGTAGTGTAAATGTTTTTGGGTTTTCCAAGATAATACATCCATGTATGGATTCTAACAGGTAGAGGTGGCTCTGGCAGAGATGTACCTAGGTGTGAAAACTACGACAAGGTGTTTCGGGCATAACCTAGGGTCTCTTGGTACACGACAATGGGCCTTTCTTCACTCTTGGTTTTGACACTCCCGGGTGATATGCTTTGGAAAATTCACATTTTATTTACAAATAATTAATAATGATTTATGAGTAAAAACATCCTCAAAGAAATTATTTTATGATTATGGACTATATTCATACACTTTTCAATTTACATTCGATATTTTTCATTATTGGAATTATACATTGTGATTCATAAACTAACCTAGTGTGTGTCAATATTTAGAAATGGTGCCCAGTAGAATGAATGGGAACTCCAGCAATACCCGTGATCCAAAGAGTAAGAAGGATCACATATTCATGTCCTTAAGACAATATTTAGAAGGTAAATATTCTCCCACATATTTTCATCATATGGTGAAAAAGTTATATGTGTTAATAAGATAAGTAAGGAATTCTTTGAGTCTTATATATTTGAAGGGAAACCGGAGAAAAAAAAGATGGTAGAGAGAAAGATGGATAAAGGGAAGAGGGGAAAGAATGATTTTCCTATATGTGATAACTATAAAGATAATCACCTTGGTAAATTCTTTAAGGGAATGGATGTTTTTTATAAGTGTGGAGAAAAATTACACCAAGTACGTGATTGCAAGGGTAAGAAAACGATTTCAAATGTACAATGCTTCATCTTCAAGGAGTTGGTACTCTACGCGAATCAATGTCCCAATCATAATGTATACCCCAAATGATGATATTAGATAATAATAAAGTTATTATACTACTATATATGAAGTGGAATAATGAGTGTTCTTAAATTTTTTTATTAATGAATTATGTAATTTGAGTGTTGTATCAACGATTTACTAGTTATATTAATTATGGAAATAAACAAGGATTTTACTATAGTACTATTTTATTGAGGATTTTTTATTATATGTTATTATGAAAAGTGAATAAATAAAAAGTCAAAATTTATATAAAATACATGTTTAATGGAAAGATAAACCTCAATATGGTCCTGATACTGAGCTTCTGATTTTGGAAAAAGAGATGGTTGATTTAGATAAATTATATTGGATATTCTTAACTACCTTGGAACCGATTAATGGTTTGTTTATTCCTTCGTTGTTGGAGTATTAAAAAAATTTAATATAAGGAATATATCTAGTATTATTTATGGAGAAATTGATCGTGAATGCAATCAATATGGTTTTTCGGTAATTCATGGTGTTACCATGTTTTAAGAGAATACATGATGAAGGTACTTACATGTTATTATGTAGAAAAAATATATCTTCATTATGTTATGTTGACCATGCTTATAAATTTTTGGAATATGATTTTGGACACAAGTATTTTGGATAATTCATATGTTGGAATGAATTATATTAATCTTTGGATAAAATGGTTTAAGGTTAAAACATTTCATAAGATTATTTTTTCATTTTTTTATAAAAAGGACAACCCCAAGGTTGGGTGACAACCCGTCTCGTCTGGCATGGTAGAAAGACGTGATCCCATAATTGAAGGGAGAAAAAGTTGCATCACCTACCACTAGAATACATGATGTCCTAGTTTTATAGTGTAGTTTTTTTCAAATGATCTGCAAGATGAATTATAAATTAATTTATTTTGATATCCTATTTGATTAGAATAAAATGATTATTTTTGTGTTCTATTATATTTTGTAATGAAAGATAAGTTTGTCGTAAAAATTAGTTAATGGATGGAACTCTACATGTCATGCATTTTTTTTCTAATTATCTGAAGAAATTAATTCTTAATCACTGGGGAAAGGTTCTTAAAACCAAAAATGTGTTATCCTAATACCTTATGTTTTGATGAACCAATAATATTTAAATTATCAGAGATTTATTGCTTGGAGGCCGTCAATATTCTATTTATTGCTCACATGTTTGTGACTGATGACCTCAATGACTCCCTATAAATTTATTCAATTTCCCTCCGATTATGTGTCTCAAATTTCGACTACTATTCTACTGTTATAAATCCTAATTTGGTGGTGACTTTTTCATTTCCATGTCCATCTTATTAAGACTAAATTTTATAAACCCTATTTCAGATGTGTGTTTTCCACAAATGTATTTTTTATATTTAATCTTTTATTTATGAAGAAAATTTTCAAATAGTGATGATGCAATTTATTGAATGAGGGGATGATGTAAGACCTCATGATTTCATAGTACGTTATCTCTCTAAAGTAATTTAATAGCTTTCTCTACACGCAACACCGAGTTCGAACGCACCACGACATACCAATCTAACTATTGAAAAACTATTTTTGAATAGAATTAACTACATTTTGAATTTTATATACTCCATATAATTTTATCATCCATATTCTGTGTTTCTTACACATAATATAAGAACAAATTCAATTTTAAAATTAAATTAGTATTTTTCAAAATATACAATTTTACCACATTTTAATGGAAAACAAATTTTCAATACAATATTTGATACCTTTATATATTAAATTTGACAAAATAACCATCTTCTTTATAAATAGGATATAAAAATTTAGTTTTGATAAATTTTTTATGTTTTTCAGATAACTTTCATATTTTGATGAATAATGAAATATACTAAATTTTTATTCAAAACAAATTTTTTTTAATAAAAATAATTTGTAGTAATAAATTATACATCTGAATGGTTTTGAAGTATAATTATATTATATTTTTATCACTTAATTCAATATTGGTGATTTTCTGTAATTTCATATTTAAATTGGACATAATCACAAATCAATCTTTAAATTGTTTTTATTTTAAAAAATATACCTTCGTGTTTTGACAACGGGAATTAATTTTAAATTAATTAATGCAACTCATATGTTTTGAATTTTTTAAAAAAGGCATCATTTTTGAATTTGGAATACCAAAAAGATATTTGGGTGGATTTTTGGTATTTTTCTAAAAACATTCAATTTTTTTTATGAATAGTGAAAACACATCGTTGTAGATAAAAACCGACATTATCATTTAAATAATTATTTTTAAATAAAAATATATCTTAAAGTAAAAAATAGATACATAATACATATATTAGTTCAATATAATTCATTATATACATTTTATAATCAGATTAGACATATAAAATGTTATCGAACTTTTTACCTTCTTTTAACTACCTTCTGGGCATATTTATAGATTTGCATAAAACGTAATCTTACCAATTCTATAAATTAAATTTCAAAAATATACGAGACATGATTGGAATTTGTATGTAAAATGTGGTTCAAAAAGATGAAAATGTTTTTGCTGAATAGTATCTTTTGAAATTTATTTACCACTGTTAAAAGTAAATAGGGTGATTAAAGTTAAAAATGATATTATAAATATCCAAACACATGTCCTAATTATGTTGGATGAGTGTTTTTAGACCAAAATAAACCTTTGGAATAAATGTTGATCCTATTTGATCCACATGGATTATATTAGGACACTTATTATTATTTTATTTGAAGAAGAGTTAAAAGAGTTAAGTTCAATGTTTAATAACTAAACCATTTTTAATATATGGTTATAAAAAAGAAAATTTACACTATAAATATTCATTATAAATAAAAAATGTTTCATACATCATGGTATTTTATTTATAATTTTTGGACATTAAATAATAGAATCTATATATGTCACAATGAGGATGCATCAATTACCTTGTTAAAGAATGATTAAAATAATTGATATTATAAATGTCAAAATAAATATAAATTTAGACTTTTGGGGAATTAAACTAATTATATATGTTAATATGACATGTTATGGTTTTATTAATTTTTATTTATTTAATTAATCATGTTTTTTGACTTTCACAACAACCAAATAATAAATAGTTCAAAAAATGAAAAAAAAAGAGTTTTTTTAAAATACTATATTATTAAATTATATAATGTTACTAATAATCTAATGTTCTGAAAAATGGCTTATATAATTATATATATGTCATTATTGAACCAATTTTGGTTTTCTTTTCATTTTATAGTATGTTTATTAACCATGTAATATAAAAATACAAGAAGACATTGTAAAAGTTAAACTATTTAACAAAGAGTTAAATATTAAAGATAAGGTTAATATGGTGACATAAACTTGAATAAAATCAATTTGTTGAGATTATTTCGACCCATACCTACCTTAACCTATAAATAAATCCATTTGGATCCATTATAAACCGAAAATGAGTTTATAATAAAATAAATTTTCATGTTTTTTCTAATGTGACCCTCACCTCTTTTACAAAAAGGTACTTCCCCTTCTCTAAAAATCACGCATCCAAAGTCATTTGGATCATGAAAAACAATCTAAAATATCTTCCCAACTACAGTACCATCATCCTAGAGGCCTTACTTTTACCCTAATGCCAACCAATGGAGCCCTTTTGATTAAATAAAAAAGGAATCACCCGAAGAGGAGGTAATTATTTCATCACCTCTTTCAAAGTTCTTTTATTCTTCAAATTCATATTTCTTTGTTGTTTCCATACCAAAAAAATTAGTCCAGTACCTCCTATATACTGTGATGTTATTATAAATATGGTTCAACCATATTCATTATTATATCCATCCAATTAGTGAAAAAGTCACCATATGTGCGTATGTAGGGCTTATCGTCTCCACAACGTGGTGTAGTTTGTTATTCAACACTTCATTATTTAGATGGGTATAATAATGGGTATAAATAATTTAAATAATAAATATAATATATTAATGATTATTTATATTTAATATAACATCCAATTAGATATGATTTCACCATCAATGGAATGATATTGTTGCTCGTATGTATATACGAGTTACCGTCTCCACGAACATGATGAGATTCCTTCCGCATCGTAACCATTAGACAATAATTTTAATTACATGATTAAAAATAATATTTAAGAACATAATATAATTATAGATATTAATAAAATAAATTCTATCCATCACAAACATGACTTACCTAACAAATCATATAGAATAAAATGAATCAGTTATCACCCAAAACAATCATACTACTGAAATATTATTAAAACGAAAATATTAGAAGATCATATATGATATCATATTTACATATGTGGTTCCTATAAAATTTAATAACAATGTTTTAAAAATTATTCAAGAGGTTAACATACTCTCTATTAAGTAAAAATAAAATGTAAGGGTTAATTTTACAGTCGCTTAACTAATATGGGGTTGTTTATACGTAATTATCTACTGGGACTTCTTTATCATCCTAATTCGTGTTTCTTAAAAATATATTTCAAATTTTTTTTACTATTTCCTAGAATATGGGTTAAAGTAGTATTATAACCTTGTTTTAATTTTTATGAACTTGTTTGAACAGAATCATTTCATCATTTTACAAAAAAAGGTACTTTATGACCTCTTCGAAAAATTATAGTAAGAATGTTTTTTTAATTTATTCATTGGGTGACACTATTTTCCACCCTTATAACACCTTATAAGTTTCCCATACTTGATTATAATACTGTTTTAAAATTAAAAGTTTTCTTTTAAAACTATGTGGCTTTTAAATTATTTTAGAATATAAAGATATATTTCTCTCAAATAGTTTTGATTTCATCAATGTCAACATCTTTTGATGGATTTTACACTAGTTTCAAGACAATTTATTATGATAAAATATTATATATTGCATTGAAGGTTTGGTAATATGTTAGACTCTATATGTGTTATTTTTATACCATTCATGGTTTATGGTTAAATTATTTACATTTCGTGTGCTAGTTTTAATACAAATGTTTATATTTTGATTCAACATTTTCATATGAGGAATGTGTTGGACTTAGTCAGTGATGCGTGGATCCTGATATAGCTCCTCAATGCATTAGTAGATATCTTGAGACAAACTAGTGTATTGGTACAAGGACTTGAAAAATTCTTATTTGTAGTCTTGGACAGAGGCCTTGACTAAGTGGTTATAATGTACGACATTATGCATTAACACATTATGAAATTAGCTATTGATATTACATGTGAGTATTCTACTAGTAGAATGTAAAGACCCAAAAAATTCAATGAAATTTTTTTCTTAAGTTTCTTTTGTTTT
Source organism: Viscum album (assembly GCA_963277665.1). Taxonomy (NCBI): domain Eukaryota; kingdom Viridiplantae; phylum Streptophyta; class Magnoliopsida; order Santalales; family Viscaceae; genus Viscum; species Viscum album. Next base: position 736,767,588 of record OY728155.1, read on the forward strand.
TTACAGGATCGTAGTTTCTGACGGCACCTGACTCCGAGGCCCGGTGTGCCCGAAATCATTTTCTAAAGTTTGGCTTGGGTATGTTCAGTGAATGAATGAGCGGGTTTTTCGAACTCTTGAACCGGTGCTCGGAATCAAATTTCACGGACACCGATGGATTCAAAACGCCAGTAATTTCTTAGGAACACCTTTCCTAGAGTGGCTTTTCTCAAGAGAAGTTGATAAATTTTGTGGAGGTTAAAATAAAAATTTAACTACAATTTGTATTTTACTATAAGTGGTTTAAAGCATGGGGTGGAAGTTGGGGTAAACCAGCCAACTTCCATTTGGAGGTTATGAGGGTAGTGGGGCCCACACGAACACTACCCCTTCACCTTATCTATCCTTCCATAACCTTTCATTAATTTTAACAACATGTGATAATTACTTATGTGGTTTTATTAAAACTTTTGAATTTCAAACCTTATGTTGTGTTAATAAAATAAGTAATGGACTTATTTTATTTTGGGTTGGAGGCTTCTTGCTTGAGAGCTTTGGGAGAAAAGCTAAGGGAGACATGAGTTTCTTCATCCTCTTCATTGAAGAACATGAAGAACGCGAAGAATTCGAAGAACGCCGGATTCCTCAGAGTTTGACGTCTCCTTCCGCGATGTCTCCTTCCGCGACGGCTCTTCCCACGATGGTTATCTCCACTACAAATCCTCACCCAACATCTTCGACGAAGTAGGGGTTATTTTATTTGTTTGTTCGTGATTTCTACCTTGACGTTTTTCGTGAATTATGATCATTTTCTATCGATTAATGAGAGGGGGCCGGATGAGGCGTCGCACCCCGCCGGACGAATGAAGGTCGCGGCCAGTTTCGGACCGCGGCGGAGCAGGGAGACGGCGACCGGTTCCGGGCCGCCTGCGTCGGAACAAGGGGGACCGGCCATCGCCGGTCCGTGGCGGCAGAATCCGGCCGGCCAGAGCGGGCCGGCCGAACAAGGGAAGGTCAGGGGTCACAAACCCCCAGCGGCCAGCTCAAGCGGCCCCCCCTTAATGGGGGCCGCGGTTACAATAGCCAGGGGGCAGGTGCCCCCCCCCCCCCCCTCAAACGGCTCGGCTGTTTTGCCGAGCGCCTGGACAGCGTGTCCAGCGCGCCGCGCCCAGGCCGGGCCGGCTGCCAGGCCGGGCCGCGCCGGTCGGGTCGGGCCACGTCGGTCGCGCCTCGCCGCGCCCAAGCCGGCCGGACTCAGACTTGGTTTGGGTCGACCCGGTTCGGGCCGACCCTGGGGGTATCGGTCCGGGTCGGACCTGGCCCGAACCCCTTAATATCGAATCTCTTCCGGTCGGACGCCCATAACATGTGCTACGGGCCTCCAATCGACGCATCGTCAGTTGTGATGCGATACTTGGATCGAGACGGTTGTTTCGGTATATCGCACTGAAGGTTTCAGAATACTTTGGGTTCAGACGAGTTGGTTCGTACACGAAACCAACTGGGCCCTCGGAGCGGAAACACTCATATCTTGAGCTCCGGACGTCCGATTGACGTGCCATCGACATTGATGGTTTCCTCTTAGTGAGACTGATATTTTGACTTACTCCGCCTGAGGTTTGGACGCAGGTGGAGTACGGTCGGGTTGGTTTTGACTTAAGAACCAACCGGGCCCCTGGGACGAAAAAGCCAATAACTTCCAGACCAGGCGTCTGATTGACGCGCCGTCTGTGACGCTGAGTTCCTGTTGACGATACGGAACATTTGGATACATAAAATCCGTACATTGTGTCAGTTGATGTATCAGACTCTCGGCTCGTGGAGCGGACCCTCTCGGACGAGCTTGCTGTGTGCGGGAACCCTAGAGCTGGCTGCGTTTACGACTGTGACCATGACGATGACTGTACAGAGATCCTCAGTGGATTTGACTACGATGACTACAGCACTCGGCGATCCTATGTGGATCATTGCTACCGATCCTGTGTGGGTCTGATCCTGTGTGGGGCATCGCTCAATAGTTCTGTGTGAGCCAGCGCCTACAGATCCTATGTGGGTCCGATCCTGTGTGGGTATTTGCAGGGGTTAGTTACCTATCTATCCTTTGTGGGTCATTGCGGGGGTTAGTACCTATCGATCCTTTGTGGGTTCGACGACTTAGATGAATCAGTGGCTACATCTAATCATCTCTATCGTCATACGAAGAAGTATACCTGTGTGAGATGAATCCTGTTTTGGTTTCCTATGTGGATTGTGTTGTGCTATCCTGTGTGGATTTACATTGTGTTTTCCTGTGTGGACGGGGTTGTACTTGGGATCGGCTGTTGGAACCTAACGAGAATTTATGACTTAGGTATATGTATGGGCATATACCTAAGCAGCGACGGATGTTACTTTGTGATTGTATCTTTCCATTGTGGATTATGCTTGTGGATTATGGGAGACCTTCGGGGGTCTCGGGGTCCCTACTGAGTAGCTTATACTCACCACTGCATGGGTGATGCCCGCTCTACGTTGTGTTGGTTGTAGATGACGGACAGCGCTGATCGTGGTTGAGGCTTGCGGAGCAGGACCGTACTCGGAGTGGACGGTTGGACCCAAGGAGATGTGGAGGCTATCTGTACTCACCCTTCTGGTGGGATTTCCAGTGGACAGCTCGACGTTGCGGCTTTACTTTTCACTTGCTATTTTCCCTTCCAATTATACTTTACTTTCAGTTTGGGTTTGTATACTGGCCCACTTACTTTTCTGCACTTACTGTTGTACTCAGTTTTTACTTGGTGTTTACTTCCACTGCTTTCTTGCTCTGTTGTGTTTGTTTACTTTTCAAAGGCAATGCCTTCCCTTTTTACTGGGACTTACGCCTTGGTGCTAGTTGCCACCCCCTGGCCTATGGAAGGCGGGCTTGGGTTAGTCACACCACGGGCCCTTTGGATGGGTCATGACATAGAATATCCATGTGTATTAGTAGATGGAATTATTTGATTTATCTTCTACATATTATGCTGAATTTTGTGTTTAAAATGCTTGTGTTTTAGTCTTATACTTCGTATTATATGTTTATGCTTATTTATGATAGTTTATGCTATATTATTATCTTTAAAAAGAATCTGAGCTCACCCCTTTATTATTTTTTCTTTTTCCAGGGATGTGAAGAAGTATATAATGATTAACCTACAGTGATAGGCCAAAGGATATGATTGTGTTCAAAGGGTACATAAAGTTGTTTTTTATTGCATGATGTAATGTAAAACATATATATCTATCTAATACTTCCAAGGATACTAAACTAATAGATATTTCAAGACATGATCTCTTGTGATCCTTGAAATTTTATGTAATAATTCACTAACTCTGGGTAACTAGGGTTGGGGCGTTACATCCTTCACACATTTTTGGCAAGTGGGAGGTTGAAAATTTTTATTCACTACATGTGAAAAACCATTGAAGCTTCCATGATTCTCTATATTAATATTATTATCTCCATAAACATTAGGTTTTCTTAAAACTAATTTTACTTTTACTTCACATTGAACAATTTCTTCATGGATTCAAATGTCCTATATGGATAATGAATTTCAAAGACTCGGTTTCAAAAAAATTAGAATTGATAAATTTTTCATTCAAGGGTGGTGATTAAACCTGAATCATATATTGTATATAATTTATTATTATCTTTATATATACCAATGGATTACACTTACTTCTTATTATGAATGAGCAATTCCTTTTATATTTTTGTATGTAAGATATGAAGGATGTAATTACTAGAAAAAAGAATTCCCTTAAAATCGACCCATTACATGGATTCAATTTTATCATATTTCCTTGTATTCTATATTAGATTCAACCATTGTTATTCTTCCACTTCTAAATGATAAAAAATATTTTTCATTTATTGATTACTAAAGAATAGAAAATATATTTTCCATGAAATTGATCCATTTCTCAGATATAAGTTGATCAGAAGACCCATGAAAAGACGGTGGTCATTTTCATATAATAGATTCAATAAAATTATCTCCTTGTTCATTCATAATTTTAACACAATAATTGTGAAAAGAAAATATCTTGAGAGAGTTGAGTGAGAATAATCACAAGATATTTCATCATTTATCTTATTCCTTTTAGTTTATCATGAGGATGGTTGTTTCATTGGCAATCACATTCATTGTTCACATTATTTATTTATGTTCCATCTGGTGACTAGAACCAAAAAAAGAGACATTGGGAAATGATAATCATCGTGTAAAACCACATAATCATGAAAAATAATGTATTCCATCTATAAATAATGAAACCATATTTTCCATCGTGGAAGCCTTAAGTTTAACCTATGTTATCCATGATCATTACCAGGACATTAAGATATTATAATAAACATTGATCTATTCGTCACATACTCACTAACATATTCTCAACCCAGTTTCTAATTATTAACTAAACCATGCTCTAATACCATATATATCGACCAATACATTCCATACATAGATATATGAACATATTATAAAAAATACTACATTACATATAATATTCTTATATGTCTAGTTTCTTTATAAAGAGGGATACATAAATGGATGGTTCATAAGATACATACAACATTACCAGCACAATTATTCATAACTAAATCCCATTTGGACATGTCATACAAAAAACATTTCTTTATTATCTTGGGAGGGAACATAGGAAAGGGTGATCTAATATGAATAGTTTTGGTAATAAAACAAGATAAAAAATTATATGATAATAAGGGTATGTGAATATTACAATAACATTGGAAAACCATGCACTGAGTTTCAAATATCCCAATTCTAAGTCATGGAATAAATCATGGTAGTTTATAATAAATGAATTATAAAGGAATTAAATGAACCTGAACCATGATATAAAACATAGATGTAGTAATGTTCCAAACACATAAGAATATTAAATTGTGATCAGTTTTAAATAGGAAAGGCTGACTCATTAAGATAAGGACATAAAATAAGTTCCTCACATAAAACTATAGACATGAAAACAAGGCCCATTCATGATCATACGTTCATGAAATCAATTTCTAAGAATAAAAATTAATATATGAAATTTATTTCTACAATTAATTTTATGGACATGAAGTCTAGGTCCATGATTAATGTTATGGGTATGAAGTTCAGGTACACACTTAATCATTTGGACATGAAACCAGGTCCATGCATGTAATTATAAAGAAAAAATCATATTCACACATAAAAGATTTACCTCATGATTTATCTAACATTACCAAATGAAGTGGTTGTAATTAACATACCAAACATTCACATAAAAACAACTCATTAAAATAAATTCACCATGATCATAAATGATAGCACTAAAAGATAACTATTGTAAAATAAATTGGATTCATAACTATATAATCAACATAATCACAATCCACCCATAGAAATAACAATTATGGTATCATTGGATAAAAAACCAGTAAACATAAATTAACAATATTGATTTTAATATTGGGATTAGTCTTAATTTAAAATAACAGTAGAATATTTCTCGAGGGAAATATCATTTTCATTTTGAAATCATTTCGTTGATATAAAATAATATCCAAAAGATGAAGCAAATTGTTATATTTGATAATAATTATTTATACATGAAACAAAATATTTAAAATATTTAGTTTTCATAATTTTGGGAAATATTATTCACGCTGTATATGTTAAAAGGAAAAATTCATTTCACACTATTATAAAAAATTAAAATAGTACATCGTTCATTAAAGGAATAGAAGATTCCCTGAAAAAATAAAAATTAAAAAAATTACTAAAAATTAAATTAAAAACTCATAGAATAATATTTAAAAATTCATTACAATATTTTTTTTCAAGACATGGAATTAGAATAAAAATATATGTCAACCGAAGGGATACATCAAGATAATTTTCCTTAAAAACATATTTATATTCTCCTAAATATGTAAAGTGCGGAAAATATATATAAAAAATGTTTTATCCTGAAATTAAAAAACTATAATAAATTCCTTGAGTTCTTTTGGATAATTATATCTTAATATTCCAATATTGTAAATTAATGAATAAAAAATCTCGATTATTAATGAGAATGTTCAATAAATCCCTTTCCTCTTTGGTAAAATCTATTTAGAAAACCCCATGAAATAAAAAAGCTTGTTTGTATATGTAATTATCCATAAATTTCATAATAAGATTCATATAATATATTCATGGTAATTTTATACTCCACATGAAGGAAACAATGGGTGAATATGACTTGCATCTCCTTTAAATAAATGGGACATGAAAATACTTTACCTCAGGTACACCATTCGTCATACAAGTTCCATAAAACATTATAATAATATATATTTATTATAACTATATTATATAACAATTATAATATATATAATACAATATATGATTTTCTTATGAACTATTATCACCATTTAATTGATAATATTTTTTAAAAAACTCTATTATGGGTGATATCTGCTTTATTTTTCATGTGTGTTTTCTGTTCGGTAGTGTTAGTCCTTGTAATTTGCTCATGGTTATAAAATATCTATAATTTTAATCATAATATGAATATATTATATATCAAATATTTACATATTTATAGTCATTCATTAAATTAATATATAGATAGAGATAGATATAGGAATTGCACTATTCATAGAGATGGTAAGTTGTAAGTAATCATGAATATTAATTTCTAATTTGGGAAAACAGAATGAAATATAGGTAAATAATTATTATTATTTAAATAATTATTATTATATCATATAAATCATGAATATTAATTATATATTTCCTTATTACCATCCATATAAAATGGAAATGGAAACCCAATCAATTCTCATTCTTGGAGGTTGTAGCCCACAAGTTCGTGTGACAAACATTAATATTTTGAAATAGATTGAAAAGTAAAAAAAGTAAATTTGATATTATAATTACATCTTTATATATATTATATAATTATAATATATAAATATTAAACCCATAATAAAAAAAATCCATTAAATATGGTGGTGGTAAAATAATTGAATCGTTATATAGAGATGGTAAGTCATTCAAATGCACGAGTGATACTTTCAATTACCAATTGGTAGGAAATGGGGAGGATTATTATGATTTTATATTCCTAATAAAAAATATTTATATTCAGGATTATAAATTTCTATTTTTTGGATAAACACCATATACTTATAGAAGAAAATGAATAAGTTGAAAAAAATTTGATCGATTAATGTGATTACCTCTTCTTTGAAAGAACATCTTTATATCACTCCTCAAGGATCATAGTTATAAACTTTATAGATGAAAAATATCACTATAATGTATATAATATTGTTGGGGAGGAATTTAAGTACCTATTTGGTGAGATATGTGGCTCAAAACATGTTTATAAGTGAGGGGAGGAGGTTCTTTTTTATAACAGAGGTATAAGATACTTTTGGAATTTCATAAATTATTACGTTTTAATAATGTCAAATTCAAGAAAAGATAATTCAAAAATGGACATATATTTTAATTCCAAAATATTTTCCAACTTGCACATCTAAAAAACACTCAAAAAATTTATGATATGTGATTATAAAAAGATCCTATATATCTTTTGATTATATTTCATTTAACTATGGTCTTCATAGAACAAATGATTTTGAGTCCTTCATCATTTCCAAAATATAAAACACTACCATTTTACATCTTGATTTCTTAATTATGATCATTATTTCATGACATTTTTGGGTAAATACATTGTAAAAAACCATATTTTGGAACTATCTAGAGCCATTAATGTATCTTTAGCATCATTTTATTTTTTATAGAATTTATTATTTTCAATTAACATTATGGAACATCATCTGATGTTTGATACTCTTATTGATCTTTTGGTTTATTAATTTATCCATTATATTTTAAATAAATAAATCCATTAATAGATTTCAATGTGTTTTATGTTGTTATAAACCTCTTATTTCTTCATTTTTGGTACTCATTAGTCACCTTTTAATATAACTTTGAGGAAAAAACATTTTCCTTATGTCGGTAGCATTGAATTTTGAAACAATAATAGGTAAAAGAATAATAAAATAATAGAAAAAATTATACATACTTTTTATAGATAAATAATTATATTTAAATAGAGGAGGCATTTTGGATTTGTATTAATTTTCCACATCGATAACACTTAATTGTTTGTGTCTACCAATATTTTTTTAGATGTAGTATTTTGGGATTCATTCAAATTCAATTTTATATAAGGATTTTTTTCATGTCTCTTGTAATATGATATGAATTTTATCTCTTTTTTACCATACTCTTCAATAATTCTCCCTTAATTTTTAATTTTATTCAACTTTGGAATGTTAATATACTCCTATTTTGTTACTCCTGCGACATAATTAGACTCAATGTGACTAATTACTTTTAAAATCTCTCTATCGTATTAGGTTTAAGGATTAATTATTATTTCTTACACATTTTACCCCAACCAATAACTTATTCATCATGTTTTGTGACCCTCCTGACCTTGGTAATCATTTTATTAGTCATGATTTTATGATTCACACATGTTCTTACTCCTTGATCTTGTTCTACACTTCCATTCCTATGTTTCTCTGAATTTCATAATTCTTTTTTTCAAACATAAAATTCAATTTTGATTACTCTTCAACATATTTGTGAATCTATATGTTTTCAGTAATGAAAAACATTATTCCTCATATTCTTCAAGTTATACCTCATACTCAACATTCTGATTATCTATACAAAAACATCATTAAATTATATTATATTGATAATAAACACCATAAAATCTCCACTATAGTCCCTACATTACTCAATATCATCCACTTTGGAATCATCAAAACATTTATCTTGATTAGATAATTATTTTCTTTTTTATGAATTCTCATGGAGGTATTATCTTTATTTTAACATCATTAAAATGAGTCTTCAGATATTCCATGTCATAATAATTCGGAATTATTTTAAAACAGTTATTAGTATGATGATCAACCTTGACACATTATAAGAAAGAAAGTTGAATCATTCCATTCTATTTATGTTTTCCCCTGTTATAGATAGATGAAATAAAGGCAATCACAATGTTGACCTTGTATTTTTCTAGATCTACATTGAGATAGTGTCTCTTAATTTACTTTAATTGAACATTCAATGAGTTATCCATCACCCTAGACTCATTTTTGTCAATTCTCCTTTCATATATGTAAAAACATATTTTGATGTTCTAATAGAAATACATACTTTGGACCCTTTTATTACTGAACATAAACATTGGGTTTAAACCATGGGGTGGTTTCCAAAAAATTCATTTCAAGATCTTGGTATTATCAATAGATTATATAATAAATTAATTATATTTAACAATATCATTAATATAATAAAAAAATTGTATCAATTGTTTTGGTTGTAATCATCTATATATTTTTATATTCATTTTATTTCACTAGAATAATAAAATAAAAAAATAATTGACCTTCCTAAATATTCAAGAGTTTTCCCACATGCAATTAGAAGTTTAACTAGACAAACAATTTATATAAATAAGTTTCGATAAGGATCCCACTAGTTTACTGATTTCCTTTACCTCAAAAGTTTTTTATAGTAGTATCTATTTGATAAGGATCCACTATACATGTGTGTTTTAATTCCATGATTATACATTTTGTACACTTTCATAATGTATTTTCATAAGTAGTTGTTCATCATGTTCTTCCATAATTAGAAATTGTTACCTTCAATGATTATAATTCCTTTGTTACATAAATACTATCACTGATTCTATATTTTAAGGGAGATAAAATCACCTTGGAATGATCCCTTTGATACCACTTTTTTTAAATCACAAAGGGAGTCACCCTTATATGTGGATGGGTAATGTAGGATAACAAAAAAGTTAACCCTTGAATTCCATAATAATGATATAGTTTTCCAGATTTGAGAAACACACCATTTCACCCACACATTCAATAGAATATCAATTAGAGGAGTAAATTTAACATAAATAATTACAAATAGTTTAACATTACATGTACATCCCAAGGACAATATAACAAATGATGTGTTGATGCACTAAGAAAATAATGTCTATTAATTATTTAAGTTTACACAATTGAGAAGTCTCATTGGACATATTAATAAACTATTGAAATAAGATAAGAAATATTATTGCCTCTTTGTAAAGATATTAGCTCACTATTCCTTTTTTATCCTTTGTAATGTTTTTACAACATAAATTTTTCGAAAATTTACATAAATAATTTTCTATTATATACCGTCGGAAAATGTTCTAGTGGGATGATACTTCTATAAATTCTATGTTGATTTAAAATAATCATCCTAAAATTATGGAAAAACATCACTATTGTTATAATAGTCTCACTTTTAATATCATCTTAAGCGAATTGATAATATTTAATATCCACCACTTTGGATTTTGGTTTTTTTATCCCCTAATTAATAGAGTAATATATTTCAATTAAATCCAAATTAAACATAATAGGGGTACATGTAATAAATATCTCACATTCAATTTTTAAGCAAAACAACTACCATCTTACTAAAACTATATGTCAATGGAATGATATTATGTTTTACAACATAGTATACCATATTTTTTATATGTTATGACATGGTCATTTTTATTTCAGTGTAGCCTTTTTTATTTTGGTTATCTCTATGACATCATCCAATATATTGTAGAATAAGAACATATAGTAGAACATATCCACAAAAATAATTTCCTCATTATTTCTCCCAAAATATTCACATGGCTTCCATATCTCCTCTTCATTTAATGAAATTTTTGTGGTATATCCCTTTCTACTATAGTACATCCTTCTATAGAGATTCAAGTACCCTGAGATCTGTGATTATATTTAATATATACCCATCAAAATGAAAATATTATCTAGAAAATTGATATATCAAATTCTATTTGGATTTTGGTGTAGAAATTAGTCTATTTCATTGAAACCTCCATTTTTTTGTAGAACCAAGTCTCGTCACTCCTATACTAAAATTTTCCTATGAAATATTTTATTTGATTTCAGAATATCAATGGAATTTTTAATTTTATATTGTAATTTTATCCTATAAAAACATTTATATATACTAACTGTCAATCCTCAACCACAAAGTTATATTTAGTCTTGAAATGGTTCTCTCTAATTTTTATGTTGTTGATAATCATCACATTCACCTATTAGTAAACATTTGGTTGATCTCATATAATCCCTAGCTACTCTTATTGACTATATGGTGCCTTGACTCGACAACCAGATTATCTAGAGGCTTCTTTGCATCTGGTCTTAAGCAGGATAGGCAATATTTTTAAAAATTCCCAAACATTATTTTGGTTTAACCTGGGGGACCACAACATGAAAATCATTTGATGATACACTCTATAGTCTTATAATAGTACATTTTAACTTCATAATATTTTATTATTCATAAATTCAACACATCATATGTTGGGAGGTAGGTTCTATAGTGCATGATATCTAATTCAATGATATATCTTTTTTAAATACTTCCAAAATTTCATGATTGGGGATGGAATGTATTGAATACATAATAATCCAGCAAGAATAACATTAGTACAAATATAAAAAATCTCAATGAACACAACCTGGAGATAAATAATAGAAAAATGAGGAAAAAATATCGTAAGATGGTGTCATCGATTGACATTATTCAATTAACCCTTTATTTAAATCTCATTATCATAATTATAATTCTAGTGAAAATTGAACCATATTAGATTCTTTTTTCAGTTTAACAGTTCATGGATTTTATCTTTATTCAATTGTAATATAAATAAATAAGATAAATCATATCATAAATATAATATTTATAAATTTTGACAGATTATTATCAACAAATGACATGATTATTTTTCATATTCATATCTCTTAGATGGTTATATGAGTAATTTTAATGTATATATTATGTATAAAACATAAAAAACTATTTTGGATAATAAATATATTATTTATCGTCCAACCATTACATCTATTAAAAAATGATTAGATCACCCATTCATAAATGTGGAATTCTATCACTATGAAGTAGAGTGATTTGTTTTTCATTTACATTTTACATGGATGTTAATATGCATTGATTTAATGAATATATATTATATTTATTCCATTTTAATTATTGTTTAAAGGGGAATCATTATTTACCTCTTATTTTTCATTCCCTAGATATGTGGAAACATCCCATGTGCATACATTTGGACTGCCACCTACATGAATTGATTCAATTTAGTTTTCACCACTAAATTTTATTAATGGTTATAAATGTTTAAAAATAATAATAAATATTATATTTTTAACATTTTTATAGATTCATGGATATTTTAACCATGACCATGATTAATGGACCATAATGGTTAAACTAAAACAATAATAGAATTCGAGTCAGTTTTCACCTGAATACTTATTTAAATATAAAATTTTTAATAAATGTATAATTGAACAATTACACTGGTGGAATGGTTATTTACATATTATGAAAGATATATATGATATTAATTAATAAAAGTGATATACGGAAAACATACATGTTTCATATGTTAACAATAATGTGTCATATTTTATTACAACCCAAGATTTATTTTCATGGTTTTTTGATTCATTACTGGGATTATTATAAAATTGTGATTATACTATGCTTTATTGGTTGACGTAATGTACAGGACCTAGAAGGACTCGTATTAATAATGTATTTGGTATGAAATAAAATGTCCATCCTTCTTTTTACCAAATTTATTTATGGATTATATGAAATATATTCTGGTTATGCTTACTAAAGTGTCTCAATATATGGATAATAAAATTAAAAATGTTGAGCTTTTGAATGAAATATGGAGGGGGAAACAAGTCATTGAGACATTTATTATACAACATCTATGCCTATTTTATAGTTATACTCAACCTCTATTTTTTTATAATCAATCAATTCAATGTAAATAGTAATTTTAGATTTTTAGTACTTGAAAAATGTGAATGATTTCAAAGTATTTTATCACATTGAAGGAAAATATGATCAATGGTGGATTTATATAATGAATAAGAAAAAATTGGAAGATCTAAACAAATAATGGAAGTAGTTAAAAATTTTATTTTGTAAAAAAAATCCCAAATCATTTTATACCAATAAAGAAAAGGATATTGTAAATCTGAAATAGTAGAATGTACAATCTATTAAAAACAACCAAGAAGTCTTTACGAGACATTCAAGGTATTATTTCAGTATTATCATTGAACCTATGAGAAAACTTGTTCGATTCATCAGCCATATGACTCTGTTTTTATGAATGGTTTTATGTAATATATATTTTGGAAATGCAAAATAAGTCATTAAATGTTCACATAATGTAGAAATGAAGTGTGGTAACTCTAATTATTCTACAGGTTTAAGTGAGAATAATTGAATAATAGAGAATGATAGAAACTCAAATGGTAAATTTGTTAGATGAATGAAATTAAAAGCATATACATTAAAAAAATATTTGAAAACATAGTAAATTTTTTAAAATGAATTGGGAATTACATTAGGTGCAGAATGGTAGGACATTGATCAATGGATTTTCTTATGAGTGTTGAGAATATTAGTAAATTAGAAAAATGAATAGAAGGATTCAAACAATGAATTTTAATGTTTTAGATGAAATTTTATTACAAATTATGTGAACCTATTCTATAATCCATCATCTACTAGTGATAGTAGACACCATCAGTCCCCCAAGAAAAAAAAATAAAGTGAAGTATTTTCCTATCACTACTGAAGTGGTATCAAAGATTTAATATGTAAAATGTATAATACCATCTAATATATAAATGGAAATAACTTATTTGATTTTTTTACTTTATCATTTAAATATAAAAAAATTACAACATTATCGCATATCCTCCTCAAGGATTAGATATTAAGTTTTTAGTAACATTTTACAATGGAATGATGATCACATTTCATGTTCATAAATACACTCTAATAGATTATTGGGTAAATGATTTTCCTAAAAATATTTTTAATCTCTTTCTAGTTAACTATGATTTTATTTTTTTCTTGGATTGGATATTTTTTAGCCCATAAAAGTTTTTCAGCAATATAATTTTTATTGGTATTTTGAATAATGATATGATTTCCAATCTGTTCGAGAATTAATTTGAAATTTCATTGAATATTATTTCTTTCATATGGGTCTTACTAATAAATCAAAATCGATATTTATCTCAGATAATTGGGGATAAAATCAAATTTTTGACATGATTTCTTTTTTGGAATATGATTATGTATTTCTAAAAGAACTTCCTGGTCTTCCTCTGAATCATGAATTTTAGTTTTCAATATAACGCATACCAAGAGTTATACATATTTATTAGACACTATATAATTATCCCAATTGAGATGTAGGAATTCATGAATCAACTCCTGGAGATCCTATAGATTTTTTTTATATGTCCATGAGTCATTATGTTTGGTGTAACCATTAATTTATGTGATGAGTAATTATAGATAAATAATCCATGGCATCAATTATCTAGAAATTAACAAGATCACAATAAAAAAGAATCATTTACCACATAATGAAAAATGGCTTGATTAGCTACATAGAGTTCAACTGATTCCAATAATTTACGATTACTTTTAATATCATTAATTGATGGATAATAATAATGATATACCAAAAAAACATTCCTTATGTTGTATAGTAACTATGAATTTATAGTAAGTCCAGTTTGAGTTATCAATTAATATATTATCTTCATGGTTTTAATGAATATATTGTATAGAGATTACCTTGATTAGCTAAATTTATATATTTTATATTATATTGATATATATATCTTCTATGAGAAAGGTATAGGGGTATTGTGGGATGGTAGATGTTCGGTCTACTTAGTGTTCTCTGCTGGGCTACGATAGGGCTCATCCATCCAAGAAGAAGAAATGGTGATGCTCACTTGTCTGAGAATATGTGTGAAAATGATTTTGATATAATAGAAGTTAAAGAAACAATTTTATCATGCACTACTCCTTGAAAGGGTATGGCAGCTCTCCATGATCGACTATCTGTGTTATAAAAAAGTGTAAAATATTCCTCAGTAGCAGAACAGAAGTCCTTAAAACATGGAGGGAGGGTTACAATGTAGCGAATCACTTGGCTTCATTGGATTTCACTAGTTTTTATATCTATATTTTCATAGGGTTGATATTACGAATCCCAAGGGGGTCAACTTTATTAAATTAAATTCCCTCGAGCTTCACCATTTTAAGCCTCCTTTTATGTTGGTTCATTGATAGGGGAAGGGGGTGTTATTTTCTTTATTATTTTTGTTAACCCTTTTTTTGTTGAGTAAAATTATATTTGATGATAGGGATTGGGAAAGAGATGTTATATACCAAATTTAGAAATTCAAAATTGTTGCATAAGGTTTCATTCATGGGTCATATAATCCCATGTGGGGGGATATCTGTAGACCCATTAAAGGTAGAAGTTATTGAGAAATGATCCAGAAAAAAATAATTGTGAATGGGATCAAAAGTTTTCATGGATTGGGTGAAAACTGTGGATTCATTGTAAGAGATTTATCATGGATATCAAATCCACAAACCAATATTACTTAAAAGTGATCAAAGTTACATTTTATAAATTAATGTGGTGAAATTTTTAATGAGATAAAAAGTTGTTTGGTCAGTGAACATGGTCTCACACTATTATTATATAGTGAATGGTTTTCTATATAAAATGATCCATCAAATAATGTATTGGTATTATTCTGCATAAATATTGACACAGTGGTATATTATTCTTTACTCAATGTAAAAATCCAAGAGAAATTTACCTAAAACATGATTTGGGGAAAGAAGAAATATTTTTTTTCATTAAAAATAAGGAGGCATTATCGTTATATTGAATGTAATGATATATAAATTTGTATCATAAAATAATAAATTATATATACAGAAATAATTGTTTGAGTTTGTATGAAAGTATATTGTAGCAATTTATTTCATATAATTATTGTTTAATAAAATACCACCCAAGAAGGTTGAACATGTTGGGTAATTTACTGATTTAGAAGGGCTTTTTATTTTTTATATGATGAGGATTGAAGAGATAAAAAATTTATTTATTTTAAGATAATGTACATTGAATTCATAAGGAAGGGGTAAATATTATTTATTTTTTAGATGAATTTTCATCTAACCATCCATGTGAGGATTAAAGGGGAATGCAAGATGGATTTAAATTTGATGAAAATGGATAGAAATTTAGACAATTTCAACCATTCCAGAATATAAATGGAAACACACTACAATGGATTTCACCTTCATACTCATGAAAACAAAAAATTGGTATAATTTTATTTGGATTATAGTCAATCACCTTATGAAATTAGTAAAAAATGATCATTCAATAGGTTACAGTTGATTAAAATGGAATTATATATATCTTGAAAGTGGTCTGATTTCATGTAGTACTATATTGTATTCGATGTGGTCATGGTTGAATGATTTCCATTATGTTCTAGATAAGTCTTATGAAATCATTGAATATAGGATTAAGCACTAGTTTTACATATCATCCCCATACAGATTTTCTGGTTGAGTAGGGAATTAAAACCATAGAGGATATGTTGAAATGATTTTCTATGGATTGTAATTGTTTTTTGGATCCACACCATAAATTAGTGTGATTTTGTATCAAAAATAGATTTCATGTGATATTTTTTATGTATCAATATGAAATACACTTTTTCATAAAGGGAAATAAATTCAATTTGTTTGGATGAAGTTGGAGAATGAAAACAATTGGGGAATGAACTGGATAATAAAATGGTTGTGAAGGTCAGTAAAATTCATAAGAACATCATCTAAGGTCAATATCAATAAAAATTTTATGTTCAAAATATTTAGGTATACATTGAATTTAAAAATGGGGATAATTTTTTTTCTATGGATGTCTCTTTAGATAAAAGTTATGTGATTTTGAATGAAGGGAATGAATATCCAAATATATATAATTCTATTCAAGATTATTTATCTTATTGGTATGGATCATTATCATTTAGTGATTCCACTAAATTGGTCTCATGTCCAGGGTGGGTTTCATGAATCTTTTATGGGTAAATACAAATCTGATCTATCATATGTACCGAACTCCAAGATTTTACAAATAGATCATAAGATTGGTTTTGAAGAATACCCTATAGAGATTCTAGATTGTTGATGAAAGTGTTGTGAACTAAAGATATTTTCCTTAATAGTTTTTATTCTAAAACCATAAATTCCGTGAAGTTACGTGGGAACATGAGTACTTTATGAGGTAAAAGCATCATCAATTTGTTAAATCATATTTATATAATATAGATGAAGAAATTCATATAAATGGATCGAATTTAAATCCATTATATACTATCATATATTTCTATTCATTAAATTTGTAGTGTTAGAACGAATTATTTACACAAAACACTTAAATTATCTTAAAAATTCTTAAAAATTATTTTTTCAGTCACATTATATGTTACTTATATGAAATATAATTATCAAAAATAATTTATATTCCTTTTTGTAAACACTATTGATCCTAACGTATTGTTTTTGAGTATTTTGTTAATAATAATTTTTCTTTCTCATGAATGTTTAATTTAAAGGTTATTTTCAAATAATTATGTATTTATTAGAAATATTAAAAATAAAAAAAGTATTGGATACACATATAGAAATTTACTTCATTTCTATCAATTTGTAACCAATGAAATCAAAATCATATGATGGTAAAGGATATGTTTTTATAAAATACCTCTTTTATGTCTGAAATATGTTTCTATCTAAATAATCAATATAAATTAATAATTTTTATTATATTTATATATTATTTATTAAATTAATGTTTTTAAAATTTGTTAAAATTTTATTACAAGGCACGTAAGTAGAATAAATTATGTTTTATACATAAAAAATTATTTTTTTATAAAATTTGTTATGATGAGTTTTTCGTTATTGTTAAAAACATTAATTACATCCATATAAAGAAATTGACATTTATAAATTGGTGTCTCTATTTGGAATCCACATTTTCCATTTTTTTAATGTTTACACATTCATTTTTATGCATTGTGAATATTAACAAGGGTAACGAAGAGTCAATATGTTAAATGTTCAAATGAATAATAGGGGTTAAAAAAATTAGATATGTGTTTATATAATAAAAAATAATTTCGAAATCCTATTGGTTGAGTATATTTTAATTAAATGTAATTCATATTCCAAAATGGTGTCACATTTAATCCATTATCCCATCGTTCTGACATTATTATATTTTAATGTTCTTAATAATTATAGGTCTTTCCAAACACTAACATAGAAAATCTCACATCCTCTCAACCATTCACCCCACCAAAAGATCCAATTATTTCAGTAAAACCCTACAAAAAAACTATATAAACATATAAACACATGTCTTAATGGTTCTTTAATTTTAAAAAAGACAACCCTAGGGTCTTTAATAGGAGATTCAATGGATGTTTCATTAAGAATATATATATGTTCTCAATAATCATTTTCAAGTTTCATTCTTCCTATAAAACATATAATTTTTCCTTAATCATATATCCATGATTAAATATATGTTATAAATATATTTATATATAATTATATTTAAATTAAAAAATGTAATCATTTTTACCTCATTTATATTGAATGTAAAATTAAAACATCATCAATGTGTGGGTATAAATTACCATCTCTATGAAGGGATGTCTTTTATTTTTCACCATTGAATCTATTGAATGGTTATATAAATAAATTTAATGATTATATATGATTTTTATAACCTTAAAAATATTATGACTATATAATATAATACCTACCTTCTTACCCTCCAATCTTTTGGAAACCGATAATATATCTCAAGCGTACATGTGGAAATTCTCCACTACAAACCGATGCGATTAATTTATAATTTATCATATAAATGAATAGTAACAATGATATATATAATGAATATAAATTATTTTAATAATATAATAATGATTATTCAATGTTGGATTATTATTTATCTTTCTATTGTTTTGACATTCTAAAAATAGGAACGTCCATCATGTGTGTGTATTAACTATTGACTCCATGAAGTAATCTAGACTATTTTCCCCACCAGTTTCTATAAATAGTTATAAATGTATATAAAATTAATTAATGATATATTAATGAAATTATTAGGATTCTTTATATGATAAAATATGAAAAGGTATAGGGACCAAATCATTCAAACTAAAACATGCATGGAAAATTGCTTGGGTTTCACATGAATAATGATTTTAATAATGAAATTTTGATAATGCTGTAATTTAAATTTATAATGGGATATCACATAATATAAATATATATTACTATGGTTCTATTATTATTTTTAAAAAAATCTATATTTATTATACAGAAGGTGTGGACACATAAAACAGAAGGCGGGAGTTAATTTAAGGGGTGTATGTTACAATATAATATTTTATTGAGATGGTTCATGTTTACATTTAAATGATGAAAATTATATAATCCTTATATTTTAATAGATATATAGTTTCTTATATTATGTATATTTATGGTATTTCATGTTTTCATTTCATTCTAATCTAATTTGTTCTTAAATCAATAGATAAAAAAATTTATAAAATTTCAACATTATTTTCATTGTTAGATGGATTTTTCTTCCATGTCCATGTTATATAAAATGTATACCAAAAGTTTCGTATAAATTCAAAAATTATTATATAAATTCAATTCAAAATGTATTTGAAATTCTATTTAATGTAGTAAAAGTAATGTTTTTTAATTTTCAAAATGAAATATTTTAGGACTTTTTAAAAAAAGTGTTAATGGGATCATTGTTTAATGTTTACCATATCAATTAATTATCACATTTTAATAACCATTAATTATGTTTAAGCGTCATTTTCCATACTATATTTTAATTTTAATTGATTTTTTTAAAAAATACTTTATAAATATTTAGTTTTAACGATACCTATGTAAAATTATATTTTCCAAATTTTCAAATAAATATTCAAATACTCTATAAAAGATATTTTTCTTCGATGTCAACAATGATGGATGTTTCTTCTGATTCATTGGAGTTATGTTCCTAAAATTATATATATGTTCTTTCACTGCATGTATTATAAAAATGTGATGATTAAATTATTATTATTACTATTTCATTTCAATGGATTTTTCTTTGATTAATTTTTTTATTAATATATAATCTAATAGAAATCATATGTATACTTTCAATTATGTGATAGGTGAGACTTTTGAATCCTTCTAATGCATTGGTAAGCTTTCTACAGATTTTTCATGTGATAATGATGGAAGGCATGGACAAGATAGTGAATAGATATGTCATAATATTGTTTATTGATTATTTTTATTACAAAATATTCTCACAATATTATGTGTGGGAATGATTATCAATAAATTTGTTAATATGATTATGATTTACTATGTTTATATAGCCTTATTCCAATTTAATGAATCTTGAATGATGATTTTTTCTTCAACATTACTACTAATGATTCTGCTAGATAAGAAATGATTCTCGATAATGTGATCTGTGAATTCTTGGTTAGAAATATTCTACATTTAGAACATGACCATGATTATGTTATCTTACCTTTATAATCATATCTTTTCACATATGATTGATATCTCACATGTTTCCATTATTGTAAATCTAAGCCCACCTTTTCTTATTTTTTTCCTTCCCCAATGTTTTATTGATATTTCTATGTATGATACACCTTGAAAGGGTACAAATATGAGGAATATTTAAGGTAGATGTTGGATATTGTTCATAAAAAAGTTTATTATGTATCTAATATATAAGGAAATAATCCTTCATGGTTTTGATAAATTTATAATTTTTATTCCTATTTTATATTAATCTAAAATTTTATAACATTTATGAGTTTTATGATACATTCAATTATATTTTAATGGTAGAAATTCACTCTTATATATTCAAATAGTAACTATTTATAAAAAATAACTTTTTTAGCTCTACAATCCTATATAACATGTTAATGAATAATCCTATATAGTCAAATAATAACATAAAACTCTATAATAGACATTATTGGAATGATTTCTGGAAAACCCATTAAGAATAGGTTAACATGATGATTTTTATAAACTCAATTTCCATTTATTCTATCATGGGGGATTTTTATGAAGTGTTCTAAAATTATTTCTCCAAATTTTATCATATTTTTACATTAAAATTTATTTGATATTAAAATAACGTGCTCATCTTTAATCAATAAAGAAATTATCATTCATAGTTTTTAAATTGAATTGAAATTCTCTTTAGTTTAAATTTATTATCCCTTAATGTGAAATTTTAATGGTCTCAATTTTATCACTCATGTATGGTATCTGGAAAATGTAATTTTAAACAACTTCTATATATAGGTAGGTTGTTTTTATGGGAGTTTTTAAAAGGTAACAACATATTTATTTGAGGTGAGTACATTTAAAATAGCTTATTTATATGGGTATATAGAATTTCTTTCACTACATAAGGGTATAAATAATTTATAACATCTATGTAGACGTAACTATTTTTTCATAAGTTTAATATGTTTGAGGATGTATTTAAAAAATATGTTTCAAATGATCCCTAACCTATGAAAAGTTATATAAGGGAAATTTTCGCAGTGCATAAAGATATCTTCTTAGTTTAAAAGGTTGTGTAAGGGAAACATATAGTTGTGTAAGGGTAATCATAAATATTTATACACACTGTAAGAGTATTTTTCTTATGAAATGGTAAAATTTCAAACCCTTATGTGGTAACTAGAATAATTTTAATAATAAAACCATGGTACACTTATGTAATAGATTTTACTTTAGATAAAATTAGTTCTATTTAGATACCCTCACCGCAGTAAATCAAAACCAATGTCTACATTAATACATTAGCATTGTCTATAAGGAATTACATCATGAAGCATAATATAGTTTAGTATTATTGGTAAACTATATTCATACATGAATTGAAAATAAATTTTAAAACATGAAATAAAAAAATTCATTGAGAACACCATTATTCCCTGAATCATATTCCTCAATATCAATCTTAAAAAAATCCCTGATGCCATAGTGAAAATAAAACATATGAAAATGTTGGGCTCAGTTTCTCAGTAATTCTAAGTGTAGAGTGAAATTAGTGAATAAATAATTAATAATCAATATGTTAAGGTAAAACACATAAACACATTCCATTCAAATAATAACATGAGCATAATATAGTAGAAATAAATTATGATCGAATAATTTTATAGAAAAATTTCACGAGTTTAAAAAAATAACCCCAGATATGATATGTAATTGAATAATAAAAAATAATATCAATAACATACATCATAATTATGGAATGAAATATTATATACCTCTAATACATACAATCAAGGCCTGGTTTGAAGACATATAATTTAATGTGAAAGGCCTCAGGAAAAAACCAAACTTATTTGTCTCATGAGAAAACTAATACATTGAGAGGTTATAGTGGGATCAACTCATCACGTACTATGTATAATTAATTCCAAAAATTAATGGGGTGAATTATAATAAATATTAACATTCATGTTGAAATAGTAACATATTAATTCTAAATACTTACTCAAATTAATCAACATAATCATAAACCATCCAGAGTAAAATGGTGAATGGTAGTAAAATTTTATATCCCCAATTAAACTGATCATAAACCATCCAAATAAATAATAATGATGGTATTAATAAAACATCTCCCAAATGGATCATAAATAAAATAGAGGTTTTATATCATTTGTTAATATAAAAACATGAAAATATTCATAAAATCATTTTTGAGAAAAATAACTTTTTCAAATTTAAAATTATATTTTAAAATAAAACGTTCAAAATAAAATTTTAAAAATTCATTTTTTGAAAATAATCTTGTTAAAATTTGCAAATAAGCATTAAAACATTAATTGGTCATTATGATGGATAATTTTTCCCATGTATTAAACATCATTACAAATATTCGACTCACATTTTTGGTAAAATCTAAACGGTAATTGTTTTAAAAAAATCATGATAATTACATTCAAAAAATTATAGAAAAAATTTAAAAAGGGTAAAAAATTAAAAATACATTTGTAATATTTCAAAAATATTTTTAGAAAATATGGGATTTTTGAAAATGGATTTTTGAAGGAATAGATAAATCAATTCAGAATTTCATAAAACAATCTCATTCATTTTAGTTACCAAATTTTGGGAAAATAGAATTATTAGTTGGAACTTTTCACTAATAAATAGTGCATAATAAAATATAATTATATAAAGATATATACATTGAATAATCTCCCCAACGTAAAACATAAAAAAACAATCCTTAAAGATTAAGAGAATATAATATGAACTCTTACCACTTTGGTAAATTTTAAATCATTAGGCCCATGAAATAAATTGCATCAATTGAAAAATTAAACTACCTAAATATAAATATATTAATGATATATATCATATTTAATGCTTTTTTTATACATAAAATAAAGGATATAATTGAGGAATATGGTATATGCCTCATGTACGTAAAAGTTAGATGAGAAACCCTTACCTTAGATTTGATTTCCTTAATACGTGTTCATACATATTTAATAGTGGTTTTAATAATGTCATTGATTTTTAAAATAAACATTATAATATTTATAATATCATATATTATCCTCTTAAAACATTTTACTACTCGTTTGTTAATAATATTTCATTGATTTCTGTGTTTCATGTGTTAATTGCCATGATTTCTCATGCATGTTTTTCATGAATGTTCTTGTACATGTGAATATTATATATATAAATATATATATATATATTATTTAGAATTATAATAATTTTAAACAAATAATATTTAATTAGTATATATATTTTTATTTTAATAGATGAATTTTGGACATTGAAAATTGAATCGCATCACTCCATGGAGATGGTAGGTTGTACGTATACACGAGAAACGATTACATTCCCATAATGAGTGAAAGGGTATGAATTTGTACGATATATTAATTTTCTATACTGTGTATCATCACTTATATATCACATATATTCATTAGTGTTTTTTATTACATCACATGTAATGTGTATGTGTAAAATGAATCAAAATGTTTCGTGAGATGGTAGTCTTATGTACATGTGGGAAATGTTATCATATTAGAAAAAGAATTGAAAATGAAATGTATATATTTTATTAAAATTATAGAAGTATAATAATTCGATAAATATCTCATAAATGTGGAAAATCCATCATTATATCCATCCTTGATTGGTGGTGACGAAAAATTTAGTACATCGGTTCATGAGGCGGTAGTTATCCATACACACGATCGATGATTTTATTTACAATTTGATGGAAGTGGAGATATGTAAATATTATTTCATCAAAAAAATAAGAGCTCAATATATTAGATATACATTTGAGATTATATAGGAAGGGTTAATATATAATTGAAACATGAAATTTTGGACGTTAAATGAAAGAATTTTGTTCATATTATTAACATTTCTTAGCAAAACCTCCTTCGGATATCCTATTAATGACCCTAGGAAAAGACTTTTGGGGAAACCAAATGCTATATAAAATGTTTATGGGTGTTGGTGAGAGGTGTTTATAGTTTTTTATCAAACCAAATTCCTTAGGGGAGTGAATACGTTAGGGGAGTGAGTGTCCTTTTATAACTGTGAAAAGGGAATCCACTAAGATATTACATGGATAGTTCACAAGAAAAATATTCAGAAGAACTATAGATTCTAATTTTCAATTTATTGGATTTAAATATACCTATAAAATAGGATCTAGAAATAATTTAATTGAAATCATACCCTTATCTTTTTATTTTTTCCACCAGTAAACCGATTTTTAACTCAACCGTGGTAATTAATTTTTAATTGTTCCAAAAATAATTTCGATCAAAAGTCAAGTTGATGTTATTAAATAATATATATTATTCGAATAGAAAACTTGGAATGAATTATTCTAAATTCAATTCAATGATGATTCATAATTGAATTAAAATATATACACGCATATGTGATGAAAACACGGGTTTCCAATGAGAAAAATCTCATAAATATAGATGGTTCTAATATCTCAATTCAATATGAAATTGATTCAAATGATGAAAAAATGTAAAATTTAAAAATAATTGAACTAATCTAATGTTAAAAATTATTTAAAATATAATTTTATTTCGTAAATGATTTAAATTAAAAGGATACTTTTAGTAAAAAATAATATTTTTTTACAATTCTTCAAAAAATAAAACATTACATAAAAATCCCAAAAAATATACCTAAGAAAACTTTGATATGATTATTTCTAAAATGAAGGATATTTTTTCAAAAGAAGTTTAAAGATGATAAAAAATAATCAAATATTATGTGTGTAATTTGTAACTAAATGGCCTTTTAGAAACATTATTTCCTCAGAAAACATTTATTATACTCAAAAATGATTCTTATTTTATTTATAATCAATAGATAACCATTATATTTATTTTATACATGCGTTGAAAATAAAATTTCCATAATTTAGTCAGTAATATTCACACCTCTTAACTTAATGGAAATGATATAATGGTAATGTTTAAATAATTAAATTTTAATTGTGTATTATGTTTCATCTAAACATGGTGTTTCATGCGTCTCATGTTATCAAAAATATTGAATTTATTTAAAAATAAATTTATAATATTGTTTTGGGATGTTATATCATGTTATATCCTTTTTTTTGTTTGACATACACTCTATCAAACATGTTACTCCTATTTTAGAAAACTTTGTCTGTTAAATTATATGCCTTAAATAAATTGTTCCCCTGAAATTTAATATGGATTTCAATAATAAAGGGTTAGAAGTTTTGGAGTACCTTTATTGAAAATACACATCATAAAATGGTTAATACAATAACTTATTAACAAGAGATAATTTTAAGTAAAAGAGTTCAGATATAATAACACATTACTAGGTTTCTAAGTATGAAAACAATGGTGGAATATAACGATGTTGACATAAAAAATGAGTAAGTAATTATAGATAGTGATAGATGTAATTTATCAGATATAAGTGAATTATCAATGGAATATAATGACCTAAAAACCATAAATTTATGGTCATTTGAAATACCAACTATTTAACATAAATAAAGTAATGATGATAAAATTTTGTTCCAATATCATTTTATAATATTAGAGGGATTAAAATACCATCTAGACTTATAATATCTGAAAAAAATACTTACCTGATATGATTATATTTAATAAGAACAATTTAATATTTTGTTTGTGCTTTAATTATTTTCCACCTCATTAATAAATATAAAAAATTAATATCCAAGATGAATTTTTTATTTTTAAATAACTGAAAGTAACATTTAAGGGAATGTAATATACATAAATGAGTGGAATGAATTTCCATATATTTATAAATATTTTCTAACACCAATATGGTTAAAATAAGTTATCCCATATAATAAATTGATCTCAAAATCTCAATTGTAACACCACTGGTTCGACATGAATATTTATCCATAAAATCATTTAACTAAAAAAATTCAATTTATCCAAGACATCTTGTATTTTATTGGTCAGATCTAAAACCATATCATCCTTTGATTGTGTGTTCAAGTCCCATGGCCTTGATTGATGCAACAGGTTGTCACATGGCATGCAGATTATCCTATTTCTAAAACCATATTAATATTATTCATATAATAACATTGAATTATAATATCCCTTAATTACCATAACAAAAAAATAATAGATACATATTAAATCTTACCAATACCTTCATAAAAACATATTAATCATTATTATCTTAACATCGAGCACATATTAATTTTTATCATCCCTCAATCATTAGTTTTTTCCAAGATGATAAACTTGGCATTGAATCTTTTTTTATGGTACCATTCAACACATTATTTAAAATAAATAAAGAGATACTACTACAGTAAAATAATTATATATTTCATAATTACATTAACATGAATATAAATTATTAAAATAATCCCATCACATAATTATTTTATCCAAAAATAAGAAAAATAATTATTCAACTGCATCAGTAGTAATAGAAAAAGCTTGAGCTTCATACCATACAATATTTATAAGTATATTCCATTGATGATTGTGGAATTCATTTTTTTCGTTCCCAATATCCATACCAAGGAACATTTTACATTTTTATATTCATTTTTCCCTTTAAATCACATGCATGGTAGTTTTTCTCACCACATTTGAAGAAAACTCGTTTTCCTTATAAAAAAATACCATGGTGTTTCATTCCACAATTACTACAAGAATGAAAATAATAAATTCCCTTATTCCCATTATATATTTTTTAATATAAATTCCTCTTCTTCTATAACATCCCTTTTAATACAAAATACTTAGAGATTCCATTCTTAGTTCTCATATCTAATGATACTATGTGTTTGTATAATGAAAATGTTTGGGAGAGTAGTTCTATAACATCAAGAGATTTTATGAAATAAATTATTTAAATTTTATTCAAATTTTATAATATCTTGAGTTATAATAAATTAGTATTTTATATGAAACTCCATGTTTATCTTCCATTTCATGTAACCTCAAGTTTCTTCAATAAATTGTGTTACATGCATAGTCGAGTCTTACCAAATAATAATATATTTCTGGTATTCTTTTTTAATATAGAAATTCTCCCATATACATTATATTGGAGGGTGTGAATAATAATAACTATTTTATATTTACACAAGTTTATAAAATGTTTTAACTTTCATCCAATATATATTATAGGCATTAGAAAAGAATTAATCCCTCTTGGCACTTAAAACAAAATTTTCCTAAAAAGATGTTTTACACATTTTAATGGAAGACCACTGTTAAAACTAAATTTTGACTCCTTTATAATTTTTATATGAAAAAATAAGATAGCGTTTTGAAATTAGAATATAAAATATCATTCTTTTGATGTTTTGGTATTATTTTAGAAGATTAAATTTTTATTAATAGTTAAAAATACTGTAAATTAATTGGAAGTTAGATTTTCATATGATTTATTTATATTGTTAAATTAAATTATAATTTGTTTTAATTTTTAATTATATCACCTAAACATTTTTAAATTCAATTAATTACGATGTATAAAATTTATCATTGAAATTTGGCCAAAAAAAGTTTATTACTTTTGAACCTCTATCCTTAAAACCCAAATGTCTCACAGTGTCTATGGGATTAATTTTAAATTAATTTTATCCAATTTTATAAATATTAGATGGGAAAATGTATATATATATTTTGAATAAATAAGAATATTTTGGTCTAATAAAATAAGAATAATTTTTTGACAAAATGACTAGTGAAAACCATTAAGATTATTTATAGTGATTCAGGTAAGAACAAGCTTACTTAATGATTAAACATATAATATAAGGTTTATAAATTACCCAAAACATTTCAAAAACCCATTTTATATACATATATCTACCCTCACCACCTCATTATCTATTTTTATGAGTTTTCAGGATACGACTCCATGAAGGGATCCTATATAATATGTTATGGAAAATGACAAAAAATGAATATTCTAAACCTTTAACAGTTATAATTATTTGGATAATAAAATAAGATCATTGGTTTGGTTATAAATATATATTTTTATTATAAATGAGATATGTTTATAATTATAAATTATATTAGATTTATATATATGATATAATTGCATTAAATTATTTTTAAATGCCAATGAATGAATTATTTGTTTAATAATTAAATAAAATAATTGATATTTTTTTAAATAATTTAAAATTAATAATATTATTATCTTCTAAAAAGTGATTTTTATTTATTAATAAATACAAAATATAATCCATTAATTGGACAACTTATCTTTTATAATAAACTCATTAAAACATAAATATTAAAAAACCTTATTAGAATGGTTAGTGTTATATATGTTTTTTAAGAATTACATGTGCTTCTGTTTAAAATAATAACAAAAAAATATGTGATAATATTTTATTAATTATAATTAATATTTTAGAATGACCGGACCAAAGTTTTGTAATAATTCTCACTTTACTTTAGTCCTAATTGATGAATTATATCAGATAGAAATATTTCTTCCAAATAAAAATCCAAAATGACAAAAAAATATGAAAACGTAAAAACATTAATAAATGAGAAAAATGATTTTATTTTTATTTGGGTAATTTTTTTCTCCACCATAAATCCTATTTAGTCTATTATTTTTCATTTTCTAAAAGCATGACATAAGGAATACCTCCCAATAGTGTTTACCTTTTTTTTATTTTCAAGAATGCCACACCCCCTCGATTATAAAAAGGCACTCACCCTCTACGCTTATTCACACTTGTAAATATAATTTTTTAGTCCAAAACCTTAATAAATAATCTAAAATTCCCCTAATATCAACTTATTATCCTTAATTTGGGTATAAATTTAACCAAAGAGGCCTTTTTGTGAAAACAAAAAAGAGTTACTTGAAAAAGAAGTAATATACCTCAATGATCACTTCTATTTTATTTATATTTAAAACCATTAAATTATTTTCATTTAATGAAAATATACATAAATAATAATTCAAAATATTTTGATTAGCTTTCATTTTATTTTTTTTCAACACCTAAACACACTTCCATCAAATGCATAACAATCGTTTTGTTCATGTGTAGGGAGAATTACCACCTCATCAAATGGTGTTATCCATTTCTCTTTTAAAACAAATAATGGATAGTCATTATGATTAAAATAAAAAATTTATATTATATATATTATATTTATTTTGTATTAAGTCTTTTATAATTTTTATATAACGTGGACTGTCAAACTTTACATTTTGTGAAGGTATGATAACATTGTTTGTCGGCGTGTGTACTACCGCCTCCTCAAACCGATGCGATACGTTCCCAAATTTCATGGAATATATTAATGATGCGTTTATTACAAATATATTATATAAATTAAAAATATATTGTATTCATGAGGTAATTAACATTCTATAAATGTATGATATCAATTCCTTTATTACCATTTCACTCACTGAAAAAGTGATCATGTTCTTCATGGACTTGTGGACTACTGCCTCCTCAAATCATTGTGATTTATTTTAAATCAAACAAATTATATATATATAACTATATATGAATAAATTATGTTTATTAAGCTATAAATTTTTTTTCTATAATGATAAATATTACTTACCTAATTTCTATAAGGATTGTTAAAAAATGGGAACACAACCCTTGTAAGTATATGACCTATCATCTACATGATTATAACGTTGGTTTATTTTCCATAAGAATATTTTATAATTTGTTCAAAAACTATAATTTATATATAAATAGGATAATTATGTCATTATTATTATTTTTGATGTGTTAATACAATGACCACTTTGACCATAGTAAACAAACCTTAGTCGTTTTAACAGAGAAACCAAATATGGTCAAAACACACGACATGGAATTAATTTTTTATCCAGTTGAGTTGAACATAGTTATAAGTGAAATAAGATTAATTTATACCCATAAAATAGATCTGAGTAAATTAAATAATTAACAAATGTTTATTATTCAAGAATACAAAGACATGCATGACCATTTGGACTCAAGGTAATGTATTTCATCTCAATCTCCATTCATTAAGACTTATTTAGATGTTATACTACTACCATGTTTTATGAGGTGTATATACAGCCCCATTGAAATATAATATCATTAATTTATTTATTTTTAAGTAATTTTATGCTTTTTTTAATTTTTTTAATTCATGGCTCTTATAGATTAAATGTTCAAAGTTGAATGGGAAAATTTCAATGTTTCAAGATTTAATTTGAAAACCCATTTAACCACATCAGAATTATTGATATTATTTTAGATATTAATTTATAAGGATATAAAATGACTATAATGAAAATTACATGTCTACTAGGAAGGTCATTCAAAGGTTTTCAAAATGAATATTTTTATCTGTTTTATACAGAAAATTTTGTAAAATGATAAAATTAATGTACCCTTCATAACCTACTTAGAGAAAATGAATTTTCTATTGTTAGGTCCATTATTTTATTTCATATTCCATTGAACTATTATATCACAATTATGTAAAATACAATAATAGGCGGTGAATCATGGAATGATAGATTGAATATATTTCTCCTTTGGATCCTGTATTGTTGTAAAAAAAAAATTTCTTGCCTTCCCACATTAAAATGTATGAATGTTAATGAAATCCTTCTCGTGGAACAATGATTTAACTTGCTTCACCTTCACTGGGATATGTACAAGGAGAATACATTGGTAGTGTGGAAATGTACCAAACTCACTAAGTATCACAACAAAATTACATATTTAGGGCTAGATTAGATAGATGCCTAGACTCCCTGCATTTACATGGTTTAGGTTCAACTCACGACTTTTCAAAGGGTCACTCCCCATGTCTTTTTCTATGGACAACTATTGGTTTAATGGATTATATTATTCTTATTCATTTTCTCACTATTCATAGAAGGAATCCACTTATGGTTTATGGACTTCTAGGTCTCTTCATTTACATGAATTCACATATCCAAAAATATAGATAGATGCTCTATTGAAGACCCATTTTTACCCATATATGAAAAAAACTTTTTGTGAACTATTAGTTTTAGTAAATTACATTCTTGATCATTTTTAGTCCATTCACAATATTCCTCAATTCATCCATGAACTGCCCACATGTCGTGAGTGCTTCGGGGTACACCTTTTTTTTCCATGTTCCATCACTAATTCATAGATTAATTCTAATTTTACAGACTACTTGTCTTCCATATACGGATAATGTCCCATGAATCACCTCTCCTCCATAAAACCTTCTTCATTTGTAGGAAATAGTTCCCCACAAAACCGTTTCTCAAAATGCTTTTGCAGACACCCATTACAGAATTTCTTCCCCATGAACTATCTCTTACATTGAATCCCTCCTAAAAAATTACAGATTTCACCAAATTTTTCCAAGGGAAATGTTGTTTTCTAAATAAAATACTCTCTCTATAATGTCGGTTTTTTCAGTACTTATATAGGAAAAAGATCCCCAAAATCCACTAATTTTTTACTCAAATCATTAATGTAGTATATCTTTTACTATGGATTGTGCTATATAGTCTTCATAGCACCCTTATTTCCCCCTGATGGATGATCTATTCTTAAAATGACATCTCATTACAGCCCCTCTAATCACTACCTCCTTTCCACAAAAGATGATCTATCCCATGAACTAGAAGACTTCTATAGAATCAAATCTCCCGTAAACTGTTTCTCTTTTATGGATCAGGGAGAATCATTCATAGTCCATATAGGTTTCTATTCTAAAATCCTTCCTTTTATAATTTTCTTTCACCACTCCACATATATATGTTTTGGTCCATGTACTATATTTTATTATCTACAAACCATGATTTTCGGGATTCTCTACATAAAACCATCCATTTCAAAAATAATGAACTCTTTATTTTGGGCCCCAAATTTTTTTCAAACACTGGGAAACTGTTCCTCCATAAAATATTTCTTGTACAACACTTACCATACTCATTCATGATCATCTCACTTTTTCAACAAACACAATCACACCGAAACCTACTATCAAACTGGTGGATCTTTCCCAAAAAAATATTTCATGATTCCTTAAAAAAATGTATTTTTATTATTTGGGTATTTTGGTATTGAAAATGGGTTTTCAATTAAAAGGTTTTTTGGTATTGAAAATTAATTTTTAAATGAAACGGTTATTTTTATACAGAAGTGATTTTTCATATGATTTAAAAATAGTTTTTCAAAGGGTTTTATGATTACAATGATTTCATGATATAATAAATGAGAATTATAAGAGATGAATGAGCCTAATATATCATACACAAAGGGTTTATCCTCATTATACCTAACGGGTGAGCTTTATATCGCTTATATGAAGGAATGTGAACTGTTATATCTCTTAAAAAATGGGTTATCCCCATATAGTTTATATGATGTTTTGTTACCCATTATAAGTCATGGGTGAGAACAATATAGCTTATATGATGGGAGGTCCATATTATAGATCTATAATTAATTGGATATAGATGTAAAACTTATGGTTATTTGATTTATAAGAGTGAAATTTTTCGAAGAGGGACGTATGACTATTCCAATAAAAAGGGTTCTCAAAGGGTTTAATCAATATGATGCTCAAAGTCACCAAATGATTTTTAAATTTATTTTTTGGGATATAATGATTTTCATAGAGAAAAATATATGTTATTTTCAAGTGAAAATATAATATTTAATATGATCATTGAAAATTAGAGATAAATGAAAATGTTTTATTAGTTTTCATGTTTTTTAATACATTAATAGTTTCCTTTTTCTTTATATCACTTATTGAGAATTTATTCTCATCCCATGTTTTTTTAAATCACATGGTTTATAGAAGGAAAAGGGAATGTAATAAGTTAATTTTCAAGTCATGTATTTTTTTTATGAAAATAATTCATTATTTATTTTAAATGTTTTTTATTTTAAGAAAGTCAATATAGATTAAAACTATCCACTTAGTATTTTAAAGTTTTTTTTGGTATCTGTTATGGAATAAATCTCATAAACTCGACAACAAAAATGATCTTCAATATGAGAGAAAGTAAAATTATTTTCGTAACTCATGATTGTGTAATATTTATGTATGGGTCATTATATATGGTATGAAATGAAAGGATTATACTATTTTAGAGGGTAAAAATAGGTAAGTAGAATTCCCTTTGTATATTTTTATTTATGGTTTGGTTGAAATGATAATGTCTTTTACAATTTTCATATTGCTTCATTTAAACTATATCTATTCATAATGGCTTTCTTAATAGTAAATATGATAGTCATAGTGTGAGGGAATTTATTGGTAAATATCCATCCAAAATAGTATCCAAATATGGTTTTAATTAAAAGAGAATAGTTTTTTTGTTGTGATGTCTATGTTGAAACAAGCTATTAATTTTTGTGGTATCTATGCTAGAGAATAACCCAATATACTATGGTAGACCATGTTTTTTGTTGAGCATTTTATGAAACTACATCCACATCATTAAATGGATCATTTAGCCTAGTGGTAGCCCATGGATGGACCAATTCCCTAGAGATGATATTTGAAGTCATGGGATGTTCATAACTTCCAATGGTAACCCTTACTATTAATCATTTTGAATGAGAATATTGATAATTGTGGTATTTTTTTTAATAATACTTGAGATAAATATGATCTTGAAACCTAGGAATGGGAAACATTTAAGAATATTTTCCATGATAAATATTTCCTTAAGGTTGTCTTGCATAGGATAGAAAAAAATTATTATTTTCATTAAATCAAAATAATGCTGATTCAGTTGCCACATATGACGAAAATATCACATTATTTTCCATTTATTATTTGTATTTTATTTTGTACATTGATAGTAAAATTAATGGATTTTACATTGGATTTAAACTATTTCTACGAATAGATTTAGACTCATGGGAATTTAAAATTTATAAGAAAATTGTTCATTGTTCTAAGAAAGTTGAAGTGGAGTTTTTTTTCACTTTTGTGCCATGAGATGACAATAGTTATAAGTGGTTAAAGTGGAAGTAAACTGAGAAGAAACCAACTACGAATTCTAGATATAAGCTTAAAACATGTTCTAGGTGTGGTATTTGGTGAATTTATATTTAGATATGAAAAGTGTACCGATGTGTATGTCTGGTAAAAAGGTTTATTACTACAAATATAATAGTTATGAATAATAAAAGGGTGGGATATTAGATATCCAATTAACAATGTTAGATTTTAGGATCAATGAGTTGGGATATTATGAAAATTTGTGTTTGCAGTTACTTAATCATTGTGTAAATCATCATTCTCATAAATATAATTGTATGGTAAAATTGTTTCTTGCTAATACAGTTGATATTGGGAAATCTAGTGAAGTTATGCATGTTTTGGGGATCTTGTTATTTTTATAAATGTTAAACATGTGTTCAATGTTTTATACATGCCTTCTTGGGTTTTATGTGTCATGATCACAAACTAATTAAGGACATTTCAGGATAAGTTTAGTAGTTTTTTTGTTTATTTAAGGATTTATTTTATTGAGAAGTATGTTATAACACCCTGAAATATTAATTAGATATAGTTTTTTAAATTTCATTGATGTCTTGTATTGTACACTACACCCAAATAATATTGTTCATTACGCAACATCAACTTAGCATGCGGTATACCCAATACTTTGATTAACATGTATTTTAGAAAATTTCAAGTTATTTTTTATATAATTTATTTTATTATAGACTAATTAAAAGTTAACAAAAAAATATTATAATATTACCATATAACCTACTCATTATAATAGCGGGTATGAATAGCATTAACTTTCTTCGGAAAAGCAATTTAAATCAAAAAAATGAGTTTATAAAACAATAATATCATTCTTGATGGTTTTTATTACTAAAATATATTTTTAATATATTTAATATAATGTTTAAAATTCATTTTTAAGTCATCTAGACATGATAATAACAAATTCAATTTTTCAGATAAAAGAAGATTGTTTCAAAAAAAATAGTTTTTTTGGCCTTTTGATAACGCACCAATTTTAAATCGATTTTTTCATAGTTTTTTATATTTTATTTGAAAAAATAAAATTCATATTTGAATACAATGAATAAAAATTAACTTTTTAAAATTTTTTGAATTTTACTGATAAGTTTCACTTTTTTCTGAATAACGAAAATACTAATTTTTAATGAATATCATTTTTAATTTTAAGTCACTACAGAGAAAAATTATGTTTTTTATTAGTTTAAAATTTTAATTAGATCCATTTAATATAATTATGGATTTTTAAATGGATTTTATAAATGAATTTATTATAATGACATTTTTTATTTTAAAATAACATTTTTTCAGAAAAACCTATTTTCAGTACATTTTACCCATTTTATTTCAAATATAATTATACAAATTATAGGATTTGAATATTAAATAATTGATGGAATATTAGGATTCATGTGGTAGAAATTTAGAATAAAATTCCAGTTTATTTATATCCAAAATAAATATTTACCATGGTAAATTTTGTTACCTATCAAAATAATAAAATAAACCTAAAAAGTTATAATATTTTATTTTATGAATGAAATTATACACTTAAAATTAAAGATCTAAATTATTTATTTTAATATACACTTGTTTATGAAAATGACTTAAAAAATATTTAATTCAAAGAATGATTCAAAGTGTCATTTTCTTTGTCTTTAATATATATTATGTGTCCACATGTGGAACAATTTATTTTATGAAAAAATATAAATGAAACATTTTAACTTAATAAAAATATATTCATGATAAAAATTTATTTTTGATGTTTTGGACCACTTGGGTGGAATCAAGATATTTATATTTCTTTATTTATTAGAATTTTAAAGATGTTACATCCATGTTTTAATAAATATAATTTTTTATGATTGTAAATTTGACTATAAATACTAATTTGGAAGCTAAAATATTTTTATTCATCATTTTAATTTAATTTTAATTTTTAAGAAATGTATATTTATCTTCAAGTATTATACATTGATGATGCAGGAATTATTTAATAAATGAAAATGAATAATTTTTTTATTAAAATAATAATTAATAAAAGGAGACAAACTTGCTAAAATATTATTGGTCGAGTATATATTGACCATAATCATCTAAGGGTCTAATTATTAAACATTTTTGTCACACAGAATAGATTATTATTTTCATAATATTTTATCAAATGTAATTTTAATAGTTTTTATATTCATGTTTTAATAAATATTATATTTTTAATATAGTATTTTCTAGAATATATATTCGAATAAAAATATTCATCTGAAATCTTGAAGAATTATATTCCTTAAGGTATTTTATATTAAATATTTACATTGCAATTATTATATTATATAATTTTACATTACAGATGTATTAATTATTTAATTAATGGAAATGCTAAATTAATATTATTAAAAATTTTAAAATAAATATAATTCTGTATAATTAATATATCCAAAGATTTGTATATATTAACATGACCCAATATAGATATAATTAAATATTTTATGGGGGGATAAAATCTTATTTTAATGTTTTTTAAATCAATAAATTGAATAGTGTCAAAACCAACATTATTGATTGTTTTCAAAATAATGTATTACAATATTATTTAAAAGAAATTAATAATTTCAAAAATATATAATATTTATTGTATGGTCTAAGAGATTCTAAATTATTCATTTATTGTTTAATTGAAATCATATATGTAAAAATTACACTATTTTAATAGTCAATAATTTGTTACCTTAGTTTAATTTATAATAGAATAAATAGGGTTTAATTGATATGATATGGATTAAATTGACAGAAAAACATATCTAAAATTTATTTTTTGATTATATTAAAAAATATCTTATCTTATTTAAATTTAAGACATTTTTCAGTTTTTTTGAGTTTTTATTTTTTAAAATAAATATTATTGATGTTTCAAAAATTTCCTCTCACCTAAATTATAAAAGGGAACCTCATCCCTCATATCTTCCTTACCCTATGAGCCCAAAATATTTCCCATACCCTGCCTATTTACCTTATAAACATTCTTATTATAATTATATAATAGGTGATATTCTCAAAATACAATCCTTAGGTCCTTTTAGAGGTGATTTATAGGGACTCTGTCGAAGAAGATGTCATCTCCTCTACTGATTCTTTCAAATTATTTCATATTCTAGTTCCTCTTCATGAGTTGAATAAATTATAAATTAACAACCCCAGTATAAATTATATTATTATATATTATTATGGTTACAAAATAACCCTATTCTACTTTCTATCCATACTACAAAAAACAAAATCACCACAACCGTGTACATACGGCTTACTATCTCAATGTCATAGTGTAAGCTGTTTTTCATCACCTTAATTAGATTGATATAATGATAGAAAAAATAAAAATATATGATTATTATGAAATTATATGGATTCTGTATCAAATTTTATTCCATCCACTTCCAAACAATTTCACTATTATCAGAATGATAACATCGCTCATGCGTACATACGACATGTCATCCCCACGATGTGATGCGGTTAATTCTACAAGATATCAATTAAATAATGATTATATAAATGTACTGAATGAATAAATATGGTATATATTATGTTAATATCATTTTCTAATAATATAATTGTGAACTATGAAGGATAATTATTACTTATTCGATAAAACATGCATAAGAACCTAAAGTAGTTAATACTAGAAAAATGAGTAACAATGAAATGTTACTAAATACGGATGATAATATTATCATATATAATATAATGAAAATGAATATGATTTAGGAATAAATAAATAAATTATTTAATTAATTATACTGGAGGCTTATATACATACCAAGGATATCGTACATAAGTTAAGGGATTATTTTGTATCACTTTTATTTCTGCAGGACATATACCTTATACACCAAATATTTCTATTTGGTGGTTTGTATGATTCTCATTAAGGGTTTTATTATTTTTATTATTATGGTTATGATATTTTTATATGAATATAATTTTATTTATTTTATGAGGCATATGATTTGACTGATTATAAATTGGTAATCGATAATCCTACAATATCATTATTCTCCGAGATTGTTTATACGTAAGTATTTACTGGGGTTTATATGTCATCCATGTCTATGATTTATAATAATTATCTATTAAAATGTTATACTATTCTCATATGGATTTTTATTGTCATTTTTTACTTTTTTGACCTTTACTACATGGCTTGGAAGGAATGATTCTTTCATTTTCCATACGTGGTACTTTATAGATTTCCCTTCAAAAGTATGATAATAATGTTTTTTAACTTTTATGGCATGAATGGATTTTTATAATTTCATAATGAATTATCTAAATGAATATTCCCTTTAAATTTTTCATATTAATATGAAATGAAATTATTTTCTTTTAACATTTTGTTTTGTTTTAGGAAATTAATTTTATTTTGAAGAACAAAAGTTATTTTCCTCAAGAATTAATTTCAAGTGTTTTACCAAAATTATTTTCCATCTAAAATAAAAAAATATAATACGGATATGTTCCATATATAATATCAATATTTTTCATATTATTTTATTATTTTGATGTTATATATTAAATCCATTAGTTTTAAATGGGTTATTTATGGTGGAAAAATGTTTAAAGAAGCCAATTTTATTCCTTGGGTTATGTTGAATGACTTATGTTATCATGGCACATATAAGAATTATTTAATTATAATATAGGTGGGACCTATATATCCCACCAATTAATTGGGTAAATTTTTTTATATCATGATATAGATATTACTAGAATGGAATGTAAATCTAGTTTAAATGTATAGGATTGGAACGACAAGTAAATCTAGTTTTATAATACTGTATTGGAACATCAATTAAATCTTATTTAGTAATACATGGTTGAAATGAGGAGTTAACTTGGGTCTATAATGGATCTTTTCCACTATGATGGTCTTGAAAATGATCCTTGGATAATTTAGAGATAATTTTATATTCTTAGGTTATTTCATCAATTCCACATTTTATGCTAAGGTTAATTTATCATGTTATCATGATGCCTTTATGATTTATGTGTTATGAAATGACAAG
Source organism: Viscum album (assembly GCA_963277665.1). Lineage (NCBI taxonomy): Eukaryota > Viridiplantae > Streptophyta > Magnoliopsida > Santalales > Viscaceae > Viscum > Viscum album. The sequence goes on from OY728155.1 coordinate 736,807,371, forward strand.
GTTTATTTCATAAATCAATATTTTTATATATGTTAAATGTGGTATGGTTTTTAAATTTTAATTTCATGTTTTCACATTATTATATTTATGTTTTGTATGATATATTTTATTATTTCCTTTATTGAGAGTTTGAGATCACCTTTTCCATATGATTTCTTTTCCCCGTTATATAAATAAAGGTTTTAGGTGGGGAAAATAAAGGATGAGATCTTAATGGGATATTTTGAATATCTTTCACCAAGGTAGATGAATGTGTTCCCAATTTTCAATGCCACTAAACTAATATAGTCTTTGGGCATTTTTCTGTGTCATGAATTAAGTACTCTAAAATGGTAATTTAATATCCATGTACACCCAAATTAAGTCTCTATAGTTGGTATCAATATAATGATATTGTTACCCTTTGGTAACTAGGAAAAGAAAACTTTTGTGAGATTTCTGGAGATAGTTCTATTTTATGTCTAGGGATGTCCTACGGATAAGTCTAATTATATGTTACAGTCTCATAATTTTGGTCACGGTCATGAATAGCATAGGATTAAACCTAAGATGTTATAGATTGAAATTATTTTCCCTTGATTATGTGATTTTTCTATTATTATTATTGTCACTCAAACTTTTAATTTTTGCTTTTAGAATATCTTTGGAAATCTAATAATTCTTGTTAATAAGAATATCAGGGACAATTGAATGATAATCCTCCTGAGAAACCAAATAAAATGGGAGTTTAGAGAAAAAATATCATTATTATGCCTAATTAGAAATCTAATAATATGATCAACAATCTCAACAATGGTGAGTTTCATGACCCACCTAATAAGAGAAATTTAGAGTTTCATGGTGATCACAAAGGGATGAAAGTACAATTTTACTCATGTAAATCATGTGGGAAGAGGCATCAATGGGAATTTTTCAAAGTAACGGTAAGATTTTTTGGGTTTGGAAAATATGTACACAAATCCATTAATTGCAATGGAAAATATTTAGTTAACACAAAGGAAAAGGATAATGGTATTCCTATGACATTAACGATAATTAAATTTTTTAATTGTTGAATGTATGGGCATTATTCAAATCGATTCTCTTGGTGGAAAATCTCATGAAGAGAATCATAATGGTCGTAGGGGTATTATTTATGATTCAGAGGATGAAGAGACTATAGAAAACCTATGAGATGAATAATGTGTTGAGGAATAAAATGATGAATATTGGTCAATGGTTTAAGAAGATGGTGGAATGATTTCATGTTTATCAAGAATAATATTGTTTATGTTATTTAATTGTTTTGTTGAATAAAAAAACAACTACGGACTGTTACACTATTTTTTTCCTTAGGTATATGAAATTATATGTTAAATGATACTGGTAACTATGAAAAGTGATTTGATTAATAATTTGAAATCAAAATTATTAAGTGAAGGATGACCCTTAATATGATCATGAAGATGAGATAATGATATGTTGGTTATGAATAATTAAATTAGATTGTAATTATTTCTTTTGAATTAATTATGGATTTGTTTAAAAGTGGATTATGATATTATGTATAATGTTTATAGATTGTTATAAATAATAATAAGGAAACATGTGTATTTTCAATATCAATATATGGTATTTCTATTTATTATCAAGAGAATGAATGATTACTGTGTTAACTAGCATGGCATGTGACCAACACGAGAAACCTTATGATATATGGGAGATAAATGTTAATCTTATTTGGTTCACCTCAATTTAATGTTTTGTATTTTCATCTTTCATATAGATTCTATGGTTATCCATTTATGGAAATTATAAGTTAAACCTCAGATGAAGTTTGTTAGATTAAATTATTATCTCATTTTAGGGGGACATGTTCATATTTGATAACTTGTGATAACCTTTTTGTAATGATAAAGATAGATGGAATTATTTATCATTATATTAATGGATATCACGATCTACTAACTCTTTAGGAATGAATAATTATATTTTATTTCTTGGAATAATAGGTGATGTGTAAATTTTTCAAGGTACATAGAAAGGAAAAGATTATAGTTGATCAAGTAAGTATTTATTATAATTATTAAACTCAAGGTAAAGGATCTTAAAATCGAAAATGTAACCCTAGTACATTCATTTTTGATGAATCAAATGGCCCCAAAAATCGTCGCAGATTTTGGATTTATAATTGTTAGCTTTCTCTTATCTTTGTTCTCTATTGCTCTCTTTCAAAAGTGGATGGTAATATTTTTTCCCATATTCATTTCCTCATTTATCACCAATTAATTTATATTTAGAAACCCTATTGGGAGTTACTTTCGGTAACTATTACGTTTCTATATTTTTTTAAACAATTTTTTAGTATTCATTTTTACAATGTGGGGTTCTATAAAAGAAACATTAAAGTAGTGAACATTTTATAACCCCAGTGAAGTCTGTGGGAGAAATTCATTTTTAAGGAGGTATATTGTTAAATCCAAATATTTTTATGAGATAGAGTATTTTAAAATTTCATTAATGTCTTGTGTTGTACGTTGCACCATGTTTAGCTTGTGAAATACACAACACTCGCTTAGCTTGTGGTATATGAAAAAAAATTATTGGCTTCTCTTACACACAATTTCATGTTCTTTTGATATAATTCATTTCACTCAGGACTAAATATTATTTAACAATAAAATATATTTATGTTACCATATAACCTGGTCATTATAATGGTGGGTATGAACAGTAATAACATTATAATGAAAAACTATTTAAATGCAAATATGTGAATTTATAAAAACCTAAAATCACTCTTTATGGATTTTATTAATTCAATATATGTTTAATATACTTAATATAACGTTTAAAATTCATTTATATGATTTTTATACATGATATAATAAAAAATTTAATTTTTGAGATAAAAAACAATTTTTCAAATAAAATGTATTTTTCCACATTTTGATGGATCAAAAAATTAAATATATATTCTCACACATTTATATATTATATTTTACAAAATAAACTTAGTATTTCAAATAGTATCAAAATTAAATTTCTCAACATTATGGTATTTTTTGGATAAGTTTCATTATTTTGATGAATAGTTAAAATACACATTTTTATTGAAAACCTAATTTTCTGTTATGTCATTACAATGTAAAATTATGTTTTGGATAATTATTAAATTTTAAATTTTTCATTTATATCCAATTATGGTTTTTAAAACGGATTTTATACATTAATTTATTATAAAAACTATTTCCGGTTTAAAAGGACATTTTTCATTAAAAAAACAATTTTTCAGGTCATTTTAAAGCTTTTTTATTAAATTTAATTCTAAAACTTATTCGTTATGAATTTTAAAAAATGGATATAATTTTTTTTCATATGGTCAAAATTTTTTAAATAAGCCTTTTTATGTTTTTCCCCAAATTAATAGAAACCAATGTAAATTGTGTAACCATGTTCAAGGGTAAATTAGGTTATTTAGGTTAAGAATAAAATTATAAAGTCTATAAAATAACCACAATAAATGGGGAAATTTTATTTAATTTATTAGTTTCATCTCATAACAATTTAGGATCTAAATTATGACATTTAATGGACTCTTTCCCAAAAAAATGAACTAGATAATATTTAATCCCAAGAAAGATACAAATTTCATTTTCATTGTCTTTAATATCTATTATGTGTCTACATGGGGAATTTTTTTATTATGAATGAATATAAATTAAAAAATTAACTAAAGAAACCAATATTCATTTTTATTAATTATTTTTTATGTTTTTAACACTTGGGTGGAATTATGATATTTATATTGTTTTATTTATAAGAATTTTAAAGATGTCACATTCATGTTTTAATAAATATTATGTTATAGAAAATATAAATTCACATGTACATACCCAGTTCAAAGAAAATAATTATTATGTATAATTTTTAATTATTTATTATTTTTAGTAAATAAATAATTATCCTATCTTCTTATACATTAATGATATATAAATTATTTAAAAGATGAAAAATCAATAAAATATTTTTTATTAAAATGATAAAATATATTAAAAGACCAAAAAAAATTCTGAAATCTTATTTTGCAAATATATATCTACCATAATCATACCAAGGTCAAATTATTGACTATTTTGAGCTACAAGGAATTTATTATGACATTTATAATATTTTATCTTATGCAAAGTTAATGTTGTCATATTAATGATTTAATAGTTATAACATTTTTAATTTTTGGTTTTCCAAAAGATATACTCGACTAAGAATATAAATATGAAATATTTAATAATTATACACATAATAATATTTTATTTAAATAAAATTAAACAAATATTTATAATAAATAATTTTATAATATAGATGTAGTATTTATTTTATTAGTAGAAATACCAAAAAATGCTACTAAAAATATTAAAATAAATAAAATATAGGATAATTAATATATATAAAAACTTTTCATGACTCATTTTACCCATTAGGGATATAATAAATTAATTTATTCAAGGATAACAACTTATCATGATTATTTTAAATCAAAAAATTGAATATTGTCAAAATTGACACTATTGATTTTTTGTCAAAATTATGTATTGTTAAATTTTTTTAAAATTTTAATACATTTTAGAAATATAAATTTTTAATTATATGGTATAAAATGCTCTAAATTATTCATTTATTTACTATATGAAATAAAATAATTAAGAATTTCACATTTTTAATTTTTAATAATTTATCACTATTGTTAAAATAAAATAGAATCACTAAGGGTTAATTGAAATGATAAGGTTTAAATTGATAGAAAATATTCTCTAAAATTTATTGGTTTATGATATTAAATCTTTATCTCTTTTCATATTGAATATTTTATTTTTTTTTGTATGATTTTGGATAGGTTTTGATTTTTTATAAATTAATATATTTGAAGTTTCTAAAAGTGCCTCTCACAGCAATTATAAAAGAGAATCTACTCCCTAATCTATTCACATAACTTTGAGTCGTAAAGCTCACCCATACCTACCCATTTCCCTTATAAACAGCTATATTTATAATCTAGAGGCTTTTTTCTTCCCAAAATACCATTATTAGTGTCACAAAGAAGATATTTAGAAATATCACGTCGAAGAAGAGGTAATATCCTCTGACAATTCTTTCTAATTATTTCTTCTTATACTTCCCATTAATGAGTTGTTTCCATTATAATGTAATAAATATTTTATAAATTATATTTGGAGATGTTATTATGGTAATGTAACAAACATATTCCACCATCTATCTATCCTATGAAAAATGAAATCACCATGCGTGTGTACGTATGGCTTACCATCTCTACGCCATGCTGGTGGATATTTTCCACCACCATACATGTATGGATATAATGATGGAAATAATACCTATATATAATTATTATAAAATGATATGGATTCTTGATTAACATTTATACTATCCACTTCCATAACCTTTCATGATTATCGAAGTGATATCGTCACTCATGCACATGTACGACATACTATGTCCACAATGTGATATGATTCATTCTAAAAGATATCCATTAACGAAAGATTACATAACTCTAAAGAATTAATAAATATTCTATAGATTATGTTTACGTAATTTTTTAATGATATAACTATGACCTAATATGTATATCATGATCCTATTCAATAAAACAAGCACAATAACACAAAGTAGTTCATACCAGAATAACGAGTAACAATGAAATGTCACTAAAATGATTATAATATGAACATATTTTATAAAATTAAAATGACTATGATTCTAGAATAAATAAATGAATTTATCTAAATAATTATAGATGAGATTCAGATACATACAAATGATATTGGACCTATAGTATGGGATTATTATGTCTCACTTTTATTTCTATCGGATATATGACTTATACACCACATATTTATTTTGTGTGGTATTTATGCTTATCATGAATGTTTTTATGATTATTATTATAATGGTTATGAAATTTTCATATTCAAATAATTTTATTTATTTTATGAGGCCTATGATTCGACTTATTATAATTTGATAAGGGATAATCTTGCAATCTCATTATTATCAAAGGTTGTTTGTACGTAAAAATTTACTAGGGTTTATTTATCTTCAATGTCCATTTTTTTAAACAAAATCCATCATAAAATGTTTTAAATTAATATTTAATTACATGTTTTCAAGGTTATTTTCAATGAAATTATTTTATTTTAAAATTTCACATCATTTTAGGAAAAGAAATTTTTTTTGAATAAGAAATGATATTTTCATAATGAATTAATATCAAGTGTTTTATCAAAATTATTTACCATCTAAGTTGATTATTTTTAATAAATATTTGTTTAAATCATAATATCCATATTCTTCTAATGATTTTATTATGTTTATTTTTTTAAATCCATTTTTTATAGATTATGTTACGGTGGAATGAGAATTAACGAAACCAATTTCATTCCATGGGTTATGATGAATGATTTATGATTTGGTGTCGCACATACAAATGATATCATTATGAAATTTTTGGGATATATATCTCTTTCTAATGCATTGGGTAATGATTTATATCTCATGAGATAGACACGAATGGAACAACAAGTAATTTTGGATTAGAGATGTTGGACAAGAATGGAATGTAAATCATGTTATGTAAAACCAGGCTGGAATAGAAAGTAAATCATGTTTAGTAATACAGTTATGGAAGAAGGAGGGTTTTTTAATTGTATTTGGCTGAAATAATGGTCTTGTCTATGAGCCTTCGCTAATATTGAAATGGTTTTCTATACACATGTGTTTTCCAAAATTCCATGTTTTATGCCAATGCTATTTTCACACAGTTCATGATTTCATTATGGCTTATATGTTATGAAAATATAACCTTTATTTCATGAATCATAATGTTGATATATTGTTAAATTCTTTATGGTTTTGAAAAGTTGTGTTCGTTATTTTACATTCTTATGTTTATGTTTTTATGATATTTTCCTTTATTTCCCTTACTAAGCAATTAACCATGCCCTTTTTGTATGTATTCTTTTCTCTATGATATAAATAATGATTTTAGGCTGGAATAATAAATTATAATATCTTTATGTGGGATTTTGAATATATTACCCTAAGTTAGGTGAATGTATTCCTTGTTTTTGGAGACACTAAATTAATACTATCTTTGGGTGTCTTTTGTGTAATGTATTAAGTATTCTGAAATAGAAATGTAATTTCCATGTACATCAAGATTAGTTATCTAAATATAGATTTTATTTTTGAAATTAATTCCATAGTATTTTTAACTGTTATGGTTTATATTTTATTTGAAGATTAATGTTTTTTTAAGGATAATCCTTGTATTTCTTAGAATAATATGATGATGTAATTTTTCATATAAAAATATATCATGTATTTATATTTATTTATATTTTAAGACAAAAATAATAATTAATAAAAATTACTTATATTATCCATTCAACAATGTTATTTTTGAATGTCCATTATTTTTTTACTAAGATAATGTTTAAATTGCGAGGACACAATTTTTTAAGGGGGTAGGATGTAGCAAATAAAGATTTTAAGAAATATATTCCTTAAATTGTTTTTATATAATTTGATAAATTTATTTATATTGAATTCAATGTTTATATGAAACACCAATATTATCATTCATTTCAAGTAACATCGATTTTTTTGGATAACTTGTGTTACACACAAGGCGAAGTCTTGATGCAGAATTATATACTACAAATATAATTATTTAATATAGAAGTTATCACCTGACGGTTATATTTGAGGGTGTGGATAAGACTATATAATTTATTTTTACACATTTTTATAAAATATTTTGACCTTTATCCAATATATTTAGTAATAATAACATAATGATAGTCCTAGTTTTAAGTTTAAAAAGTTTACTTCTAAAAAAAGTTATACAAACATTTATTGAAAGAACTATTTCAAAAGTAAATTTTGAGAATTATAATTTTTATATAACAAAATACCATAATTTTTTAAATTGGAATATAAAAATTTACTTTGGTATTATTTTTTGGTATATTTATGAGATGTTTCATCTTTGATAAATAGTGAAAATCACATCATTTTAATTGAAAACAGCTTTTCATCTAATTTAATTATATAGTTAAATTATTTTTTAATTATTTTTTAACATATAATTAAGTAATTTGTACACAAATAAGTCGAATGTCGGTGAATAGGTTAAATATCCCGTCGATAATGGATATAAAAATATTTTAATCTTTAAAACCTTTCTCCTTAAAAACCACCTATCTTGCAGCATATGTTTGAATAATTTTATTTTACTTTTATCCACATTAGATAATTGAATTTTAAAAACAGGTTATAAATATTTTAATTTAGTTTTATGTTTTTGGTAAATTAATATCAAAATAATTTTTTTATTTAAATTATTTGTGAAAATAAATAAATTCATTTATAGTGATTAATGAAAGTAGAAACATACTTAATGATTAAACATAGAATATATGTTGTATAAACGGTCTAACACTTTTTGACCACCCATTTTATGGAAATATTTCTACCATATTCACATTATTATTTATTTTAAGGAGTTATTTGTATACAATTCCATGAAATTGACCTATATAATAAGTTAAGTAAGGAAAGTGACAAAAAAGATACCTTATTTTCCTTTAACACTTATAAATCATAGTATTAGGGAAAATATACATAGGTTTGGGTATAAAGTATACTTTGGAATATAAATGAGTTATTTTTGTCAAAATAATATTTATTTAATTTTTATAGATAATATAATAACATTAAATGATTATGAAATGAGAATATGTGGATTGTTTTATTAATAAATAATTATATTAAATGATATTTTATTAAATAGTTTAAAATTAACAAAAATATAATCCTATAAAAATTTATTTATATATTTTAATAAATATAAAATATGTTATATTAATATTTAAATTTTTCTATTTATAATGAACATATTGACCCATAAATAGTAAAAAATGCATTAGCACTATTAAGGTTGAAGAAGTGTTTTTGCAATTACATGTTTTTATGTTGAAATAAATTCCAAAAATGGATTTTTTTATATAAATTATATATAATATTTTATAATATTTCGGTATAACTTTTATAATAAATATCACTTTTTTTATTCATAATTTATTAATTACAAATCATATAAAACTATCTAGATAAATTAAAAACCAAAATGAAAAAAATAAGGAAACCTAAATACTAAAGAATAAATGATATAAAATATTCCATTTATGTCTGTTTTTATTGTTTATTAACTGTAAATACCCTTTAATTTATTAATTTTGTTTTATAAAGACATGAGTTAATGGATTTGTCCCCACAGTGTTTACCTATAATACCCCAGGTTTGAGGTATGTGGCCTTTTTTATGCATTTTTATGTTTTTGAAGTGAATGGGATGAGTTGGGAAGAGTTTGGGGAGTTTGGAATGGTTTTGAATGTGTTTGGAGGCTTTTCTTTGGGTGCACGGTTTGATCACGTTTAGTGGAAACCGTACGGATTCCCAAAGACACCGTGGAGGGGGAGACAGTAAGCTTCACACTGCCTGCACACGGATTGCCAAACTGTGTGAGGAAACCGTGCAGACCCATTCTCTCGAGGCAGTAGAGTGCGCACGGTTAGCGTACGGTTTTCCAAACCGTGCGGACTAACCGTTCGGCTGCTTAAAAATATGGCTATAAGTTCTGGCCTCCCTCGGGCTTTACCTATTTCACTCCAAACATCCTCCCACTTGTCGACCACTGAGGATTTTTAGTTCTCAAGGACTGGATGGGACCTCCCATATGTTTTGGATGCGATTTGAAAGGGTTTCAAGGTGGATTCAAGGTGGTTGCTCCCGGGTAAGTCTTCTCTCATTATTTCTTTGGGTTTTCCTTTAGATCTGCTCTTCCCTCTTTCTTGGTTTTCTAGATATATAATTTTTTTGTGTAGATATAGGGTTCTGGTTTCCTTGGATGTTGATTTTAAGGCTTGTGAATGTTAAGGAAAGGGATCTAGAGAGGTTTCGGTGGTGCGTTCGCCAGATTGGAGGTGTGATTGATTGTGGGTCATTTTATAGGGAACCCTAATGATAGGTGGCTTCTCTCTCGACTCCACTTGGTTAGAGCTAGTGGTTTCTGGTTACAATTAATTTGGATGGCTTGAAATTAATTGTTTTTTTATGTTAAAATTTGGTTGGAAATCCATTTGGGGATTTTTTGGAAAAAATGGGGTTTTTTGGAGAAATGTTATTGTTGTGGATTTTAAAATAGAGATTTTAAAATGAGATACTATGGAGGATTTGTGATAGTGGTTGATGGAAAATGGTTTTCAATAAAGATGTTGTATTATTGAAGTGTTTTTTGGCATGAAAAATGGTTTTCAATAAATGGGTGATTTATTTAAGTTGATTGATATGCAATGGAATTGGTTGATTGCATGATGATGTGAGCTTGGTGGGTTACATGCTTGGTTCTGATTGATTGGAATGTTGTGTGGAAGTGGTGATATGTACCACTATAAAACGGAGATGGATAGTGGATATAAGAGCCACGATTAAGGATAAGGGGACGGGAAGTTCCATTTGGTGTGAATGGATGAATGGGTTGGACCTAAGCTCCACCATTTGGTTGTTTGGTTGTGTTGTTGTGCATTGCTTTGCAAGCTGTAAATTGTTTTTCTGATGTGAAATGATGAAATGAGTTGTGGCATGTTTGTTTGGATTTCGCTTGGTTTCTTGGTTTGGGTGTGATGGCTTGGTATGAGCGTGTTGGGATCACAGAAATGGTTTCACTTGTGATTTATTTTATATAAGCTGTTTTATATAAATGTGCTAATGGGTTTATCCTAGTGGTGTGTGTAGGGAAGTCATTTGGGGAAATCCTACTGAGTTTTAGTACTCACCACCTTCTCTGGCACGTTGGTGTCTTTGCAGTTGTCATGTACCAAGACATGGAAAAAGGTAAAGCATCACCCTCCATTAGTGGAGCATTGGGATCTCTTAGTGGAGCTTGGAGCTTGGAGTTTGGTGTGGAGCTGTGGTGGTGTCATGTCTCGTGGTGTTGTTGTTTAGTTTCCACTTTTTACTCTGATGGTTGGTGTACATTTCTAGTGGTATTGGTTGGGATGTATTGTGAAACAACTTGGTTGTCTTTTGGGAATACAATCTTGAATGGTTAATTGACATGCATCATATAGTGGTTGTGAGTGGCTGGTTGGTTGGTTTTGTCTTAAGGGAAAATCGTTCCCCAATCTATCTAGAAACCCTTGGCATTTATTGCCAGCCTTTTCCATCTTGGGAATGTCACATAAGGCCAAGTAACCCTCACCGCCTCCTCAAGACAATGAGGCAGTGGTGGGGTGTTACATGTGGTATCAGTTTGTTCAGTCTATAGCTTTCAAGTTAGAGTAGCTATTTGGTTTCTTTGGTGCCTTGGTTTTGGAGTTGATATTCGTTGTGGTATATTCCTTGAGTTGGGATGGTATCAAGGCATAGGAATGTCAAAACATGGAATGTATAGAATAAAAGGATGTAGGTAACCCTTTTATGATGAAATTCATGTTATGAGGGATTTGGGTACATAAGTGTTTTGGAGACACTTATAGGCCCTGGATATCTCATTGTCGTGGGTGTAGCCAATGAGAGGACCATGGATTTCATGGTAGAAATGACTTCCCACTAGGATGCATATTTCATTGGGAATAATGATTTATGGGCTGAATTGAGAAATGGTTTTGCAAACGTGTGAAATTAAAATGTGAATAAATCTGGTATTTTGAAAATGGTTTGGTTTCAAAATGGTCAATCATGGTAAATGTGGAAAGGTGGAAAGCCATGTTGTGATAGTGTTGTGTAATGTGATTTGAAATGGGATACTATGATGTCTACAGAAGTGAGAATCATGGTTGTTTATTTTCTATTTATAGAAAAGGGATAGGGTAGGCATCGTAGATACCAACTGGAGGCGGCTACTGATAATGTGGTAGCAGCTGAGCCTCATGTGAACTAGCAGTTGGTGCAAAGCATAGTGAAAGCATTCCAATCTATAGAATGTGGAAACAAAGTGGGTGATCCAAGGCATGTGGATCATGCGATTCAGTTTCAAAAGCAGAATCCACCAACCTTCCGGGGTGATTCAGAGCCAGAGAGGACAGAATCATGGTTGAATAGAATGAGCAAGATCTTCGAGTTCTTGGGAACACTGGTAGAGTTAAAAGTGATGTTGGCCACGTAAATGTTGGATTATCATTCCCTTTAGTGGTGGGAGTTGGCGGTGCAAGCTAGAATGGACCAGGGTATGATGTGGGAAGGATTTGAGGAATTATTTAATAAACAATTCTACCCACATACGTTCAGAATACAGCGCATGACTGATTTCTTCAGTATGAAGCAAGAGAATATGTTCATGATAGAGTATGAAGCTATGTTTATGAACACAGTGAGGATTTCACCTGAGGGGGTGAGTAGCACGTCGTTGAAGGAAAGGATCATTGAAGCAGGGTTAAGGTAAGAAATCCATTCAAAGATAGTGGTGATGTGTATAGATGATTACACAAAGATGGTGAATAGAGCCTCCATGGCTAAGTGGGATTTTTTGGGCACTTCGGGCGGAGCTTGCATGGTGGTACCAATGGGTAATATTGGGAACTCTATCACTGGGTTCAAGAAAAGGAGGTACACTTATTCCTAGGGTGGGAATGTGGCATATTATCTTACGGTAGGATCAGTAAATCTTCCTCTGAAGCCCCAGAGCAAGTCGAGATGTTTTCAGTGTGGTCCAATGAGCCACATCAAGTGGGATTGTACGACACAACCTCGAGTATGTCATAATTGTAAGAAAATGGGGAATCTTCAGCATTATTGTTGGAATGCTACAAGGTCGAGAGCGCGTGACACTCCTCAGGGATTGCAGATGCCATATTCTTTGATGGGATGGGGACAGAAGCACACCCCTCATCAGTAGAGTAAAGTGGGTCATGGTGATTCTCGGAATAACACGATGCCTCGGTAGGGAAATAAAGAGTAGAGTGTGGCAGCAAAAGCGTTGTTCAGAGCCGAGCAGGTTGTGGTGGATGATCAGTCGGCACCATCCACGGTGGGAGGTACTATTCTTTTAAATTCTATCTTGATGTAAGTTTTGATTGATACAAGTGCTTCACACTCTTTTATTGCTGCACGTTTGGTTGAGTTGTTGGTTTTAAGGGTAGTAATCATGCCCCCAGTTTTAAAACATCAAAATCCTCTGGTTCAGAGAGAGTGTCGAGCCTTCTTGTGTAGAGAATGTGGTATTGTTGTCGGGGAGGTTGAGATAATCGAGAATTTCTCACTGCTTGAGATGGATGGGTATGATGTAATCCTGGGAATGGATTGGCTGGTGGCGTTTAAGGCCCACATCGATTGTAATCCACGGACAGTGGATTTTTCGACACACGATGGTGTTAGAAATCTCTTTAGATGAGATAAGCATGAAAGGAAGAGTGCAATGGGTTTGTTGGCACCAACAGTGGTCATGTTATTATATCAGTTGGCGATGTTGTCATTGGAATCGGTAGGCGGTGTTCATCAGAGTGTTCCTTCCGGCAGTAGTAGAACAGTTCATGGATGTTTTTCCTAAAGATTTTTCTGGTATCCCTCCAATAAGATAAGTGGAGTTTACGATTGATCTTCTTCTGGGGACCAATCCTATCTCACTACCATCTTACCATATTTCACTTACTGAATTGCGTGAATTGAAAGTCCAGTTGGAAGACTTAGAAAACAAAGGGTTTATCTGACCTTGCTCGTCCTCGTGGGCTGCGGCGGTGTTGTTTCTGAAGCAGTTGGATGGAATATTGAGACTTGGTGTTGATTATCTTATACTTAACCACGATAAGATAATGAATAGATATCCACTTCCACGAATTGATGATTTTTTCGACAAGTTGAAGGGAGCGCAGTGCTTCTCCAAGATCGACCTGAGGTCGGGATATCATCAACTACAGGTGAGGAAGGACGATATTCCTAAAATATCTTCCAGAAGTAGATATGGCCATTATGAAAATATGGTTATGCAGTTTGGTCTAACAAATGTGCAAACAATGTTCATAGAATTCATGAATTGGATATTTCAGAGATATCTGGATTCATTTATAGTGATGTTTGTAGACGATATTCTTGTGTATTCAAAGACAACGATGGAGCATGATCAGTATTTGGAGACAGTGTTGGGGATCTTCAGGGATCCTCGATTGCATGCCAAATTGTCAAAGTGTGACTTTTGGATACATGAAGCTCGTTTTCTTGGCCATGTGATTTATGAAAGAGGTGTTTTAGTGGATCCAGAAAAGATATAGGCTATAATCTCATGGAAACCACAAAATAATGTGTTTTAGATATGAAGTTTTCTTGGTCTAGCAGGGTACTACCGGTGATTTGTTTGTGATTTTTCATGTTTGGCTTCACCGATGACATCCTTGACAAGAAATAATGTTCCATTCCAGTGGAATGAGTAGTGTCAGTAGTGTTTTGAAGAGCTATAGGGTCACCTTACATCAGCACCAATCTTGGTTTTTCAAGAACCAGTAAAAGGGTACGTGGTGTATTATGATGCATCGGGATCAAGGTTGGAGAGCGTTCTCATTCAAGGGAACCATGTGGTTGCGTATGGCTCACGGAAGTTGAAGGTTCATGAGAAGAACTACTCAACTCATGGTTTGGAGTTAGCCGTATTGGTCCATGCAATGAAAGTATGGCATCATTATCTCTTCGGTGAGAATTTCACGGTATATACAGATCATAAGGGCTTGATGCACATTTTCTCACAAACGGATTTGAACATGAGGCAAAGGAGATGGATGGAATATCTCAAGATGTTATATTTTGACTTGATGTACACACTAGGTAAGGGAAATTCGGTGGAAGATGCATTAAGTAGAAAATCATATGCTCAGGTGGTGAAACAGGCATCAAACCAGTGGCAGTTGATGTCGGTTATAGCTGACATGAAGTTGGAATATGAGGACCAGGGTGATAGAGCGGTCTTTTTTTCAGTTTTGTTAATTTCTGACTTGGTTGGCCTAGTTAAAGAGGCACATATATATGATTCTGAGTGTGTGAGCATGGGGTCGAGACTCAATGGTGGGGAGACAATTAAGGGTTGGAAACTGAATGGAGATTCAGTTTTGTGTTTTCGAAATCGGATGGTTTTACTATTTTCTTATCAAGAGTATCTTCTCAGAGTGTATCATCAATCTAGGTGGGTTGTTCATCTAGGAATTCATAAAATGTATAAAGCATTGAAAGGGCAGTTTTGGTGGGCTGGCATGAAATGAAGAGTGGCTAAGTTTGTCTCGAGATGCTTGACTTGTCAGCAGGTTAAGGCAGAGCATCAGAGGCCAGTGTGATTTTTGCAGTCTTTACTAATCCCTATTTGGAAGTGGGAACAAATAGTGATGGAATTTGTCATAGGTCTCCCAAGAACGGTCAGAAAGCACGATGCTATTTGTGTGATAGTGGATCATCTAACGAAGTAGACCCATTTCATTCCGATTCGTGAATCTCATTCGGTGGGGGATCTATCCACAATCTATATCTTGGAGGTGTTAAAGAGGCATGGTGTTCTATTTTCGATCGTATCTAATAGAGATCTGAGGATTACATCTCGTTTCTGGAAATCCTTGCAGCAAGCCCTTGGGACACAGTTGACGATGAGTACGGCGTATCACACTCAGACGAATGGTCAATTTGAGAGGATGATACAATCTCTGGAGGATATGTTGCAGGCTTGTGTTATGGATTTTGGTGGATCGTGGGAGGAGCACATGACATTGGTTAAGTTCTCGTATAACAACAGTTATCAGGCATCCATACAGATGGATCCATTTTAAGCATTGTATTGTCGGCCGTGTCATTCTCCACTACATTGGGAGGAAATGGGTGAGTGCGGTACACAATGTGTTTCATGTGTCGTAGTTGAAAAAGTATCAGCCGGATCGTGACCATGTGATTTGATGGGATCGGGTTGAGCTAGAACTGTATGCTTCATTGGTGCACATGCTAGTGCGGGTTGTGGATAGGAAAGAGAAATTATTACATGGTAAAAGCATCAGTTTAGTTCTTGTTTTGTGGAAACCTGGTAAGATTCAAGAGGAGACTTTGGAGTGGGAGAAAGAAATGGTCGAGCAGTGGCCCGACCTTTTTCGGCAAAGTGAGGGTTCACTTCGTTCCGAGGACATAAAGTCCAATGGTCAGGAGAATGTAGTGTTCCCAGTTTGAGGTATCGGCCTTTTTTATGCATTTTTATTTGTTTAAAGTGCCTGGTATGATTTGGGAATAGGTTGGGGGATTTTGGCATGGTTTTGAATGTGTTTGGAGGATTTTCATTGGGTTCACGGTTTGAGCACAGTTAGTGGAAACCGTGTGGATTCCCCAAGAAACCATGCGGGGGGAGATAGTAGGCTTCCCATGTCCTGTGCACATTTTTCCAAACCATGTGAGGAAACCGTGCATACCCTTGCTCTCGAGGCAGTTAAGTGTGCACTGTTAGCGCACAGTATGACAAACCTTGTGGAATAATCGTGTGACCACTTAAAATATTGTTAACATTCCAGGCTCCCTCGGTCTTAACCTATTTCACTCCAAACTTCCTCTCACTCGTGTCTCACTCGGTATTTTCAGTTCTCAAGGGTTGGATGGGCTCTCTCACATGTTTTGGAATCGATTCTAAGGGGTTTCAAGGTGGATTCATGGTGGTTCCTCCTGGCTAAGTCTTCCCTCATGATTTCTTTGGGTTTTCCTCTAGATATGCTCTTCCCTCTTTCTTGGTTTTCTACATCTACACTTTTTTTGTGTAGATATAGGGTTGTGGCTACCTTGGATGTTGATTTTATGGCTTGTCAATGTTAGGTAAAGGGATCTAGAGAGGTTTTGATGGTGCATTCGCCGGATTGGAGGTGCGATTTATTGTGGGTCATTTTCTCAGGAACCCTAAATGTAGGTGGATTCACTCTCGACTCCACGTGGTTAAATCTTGTGGTTTTTTGTTACAATTAATATGGTTTTCTTGAAATTAATTGTGTTTTGATGTGAAAAATTGGTTGGAAATCCATTTGGGGATTTTTAGGTAAAATGGGGTTTTTTGGTGAAATGTTATTGTTGTGGATTTTAAAATGGATATTTTAAAATGGGATGCTATATTTGATTTGTGAAAGTGGTTGATCAAAAATAGTTTTCAATAAAGATGTTGTTTTATTGAAGGTTTTTTTGGAACTAAAAATGGTTTTCAATAAGTGGGTTATTTATTGATGTTGCTTGATATGCAATGGAATTGGTTGATTGCATGATGTTGTGACCTTGGTGGGTTACATGCTTCGTTGTGATTGATTAGAATGTTGTGTGGAAGTGGTGATAAGTACCTATATAAAAAGGGGGTTGATAGTGGATGGAAGGGCCACCACTAAGGATAAGTGGACGTGAAATGCCTCTTGGTGTGAATGGGTGAATGGGTTGGACGGAAGATCCACCATTTGGTTCATTGGTTGTTTTGTTGTGCATTGAGTTGCAAGATGGAAATTGTGGTGCTAATGTGAAATGGTGAAATGACTTGTGGAATGTTTGTTTGGCTTTCCTTTCATTTCTTCGTTTGGGTGTGATGGCTTGGTAAGAGCGTGTGGGGCTCATGGAAACGGTTGCACTTGTGATTTATTTTATATAAACTCTTTTATATAAATGTGCTAATGGTTTTATACTTATGGAGTGTGAAGGGAAGTAATTTGGGGAAATCCTACTGATTTTAGAACTCACCCCACGCATTGGAATGTTGGTGTCTTTGCAGTTGTCGTGTACCGTGACATAGGCAAAGGTAAAGCATCACCCTCCTTTAGTGGAGCATTGTGATCTCTTGCTGGAGCTTGGATCTTGGAGGTTTGTGTGGAGTTGTGGTGGTGTCATGGCTCGTGGTGTTGTTGTTTAGTTTCCACTTTGTACTCTGATGGTTGGTGGACATGTCTAGTGGTATTGGATGGGATGTACTATGGAACAACTTGGTTTTCTTTTGAGAATACATTCTTTAATGGTTTATTGACATGCATCATATAGTGGTTGTGAGTGGATTGTTGGTTGGTTTTTTCTTAAGGGAAAATTGTTCCCCAATATGTCTAGAGGCCCTCAGCATTTATTTCCAACCTTTGTCATCTTGGGAATGTCGCTTAAGGCCAAGTAACCCTCACCACATCCTCAAGACAATGAGGTAGGGTTAGGGTGTTACATTACCTTTTGGAGTTTACAAGAATATCATTCCCCCTCCACTATAAAAAGGCACCCACCCTCCCAATTTAGTTACACGTCTCAAGCCTTTTTTCTAGTCCAAAAACTTGAAAAATGAGTCCCAAAAATCCACATTATCATATTATTATACTCACATTGGAATCAAATCTATGAAAGGAATCCCTTTGCTACAAACAAATAGAAGTTATCTAAATAAAATGTTACATTAATAATCACTTTAGTTTTGTTATATTATAAATCCATTGAATTATTCTTATTTAATTATAATATAATGAAATAAGTATCCTCAATATATTTATATGTTTTTAGTTTAGTTTTTATACCTACACATACACACACTTCCATAAATTTGGTAATAAAAGTACTATTTGTGAGTACAGAGAATTACCACTTCCTGAAACGATGTCGTTCATTTTTTCATTACCACCTCTCATAATTGGGAATTATGATGTGAATGATTTTTAAATAAGATATATATGATATTATTAATTATTTATATTTATTTTATTTTTTAATAAAAAATACCTTCATTGAAAAATAATATATCATTTTGTCTATTACCTTTTCACACACTGAAAAATTGATAACATCGTTTAGGTACGTGTGGACTACTACCTCCACAATGTTATATGACTAATTTCACATAACAAGAATTATATATAAGTACATATTATTAAATAATATGTTATATATGATATAATTATCATTATATAATGATATATATTACTTACCTTTTTTTCAAAATGATCATTGAAAAATTTGAATGTTACTCATGCGTACGTACGACAAACCATCTCCATGATTTTAGTATTGGTTCACCTTTATTAACCACATTTTATGATTGAATCAAAAATTATAATTGGATAATAAAAATTATAATAATTTTATTATTATTATATTAGATATTTCTATATATTTACCTCCTTGAACATAGTCAACAAATCTTAATCATTTAGACACAAAAACCGAATATGGTCAAAAAACACGACATCAACATTATTGTTTAATTAGTTTTATATAAAATTATAATAATTGAAATAAAATAAATTATAAAAATGAGAAATTTCATGATTCAAGTATATAATAATTTTCAATTTCGTACTAAGGATGATAAAAATACATGTGACACCTTGAACTGAAGGTAAGGGATTTGGTCTCAATCTTCTTTCATTGAGAAAATTTTTTGATGTGGTACACCCACCTTCTTTATGAGAGTTACTTACATCACCATTGATTTATCATATTCGGAATTATTTTAGTCTCATGTTATTTAATGTTTAGTTAATGTTAATTACTTCATGGGGTTTATTATTTAAATTATTAATGTTGTATGGGACAATATGAATATTTAAATATTTCTTTTCAAAATGTTTTTCCACATGCCAATATTCATGATGTTATATTACATATTTAAATATATAGAGATAAAAGGATTATAAATAAATGTATAGTTATATTTTTAACAACATTAAATGTTTTTATAAAGGAATATTATTAATTGTTTTATACAGAATGTTTTGGAAAAAGACAAAAGGAGTGCTCAATTCTTAACGTACACTACTAAAATGAATTTTCTATTTTCATGTTCACTAATTGATTTTTATTCCTTTAAATTATTTAATGAGTAATTTAATTAAAAAAATATTTTTTGGTTATTTTGTTATTGAAAATGGTTTATCAATGAAAAGGGTGTTTTTTCGTGAAAATCTATTTTTAACGGAAAATGGTATTTTTATCTGAATGTGTTTTTCATACGAGTCTAACAGAGTTATTAAAATATTTTTATGATCAATGTGTTTTCTTGATATGGTACTTCCGTATTATTTGATAAGGGTGAGGTTGATATAACTTATATGAATGTTTGAACCCAATTATTTCACATGGATGAGCCTGAAATATCTTATATGAAGGATTAATCCACATTATAGATCCTGAGAAATGAGTGTCTTCGTATAGATTATATAAAGGGATGATCCCCATTATAGCACACAGGTAAGATCGATATAGCTTATATGAAGGTTGATACCAATTATAGATCCATAATTCATTGGGTGGGGATGTTGATTGTATGATTATTACATTTTTATGAGTGAATTTTTTTTAAGTTAGTTGTACAACTATACAAATTAAATGGGTTTTCAATGGGTTTAATGAATATTATAATTTAGGTCACCAAAAGGGGTTACAATTTATGGATATGGTATTTAATGAATTTATTTTATTAAAATATTTTTTTTATAATTTTTTATAAAATTTTCTTAGAGATAATTTAAGATAATGGTAATTGTTATATGTGTTTTCATGTTTTTACTTGTCTAAAAAATTCCTCTGTTTTAAATCCCATACAATGAATTTGTGCTCATTCTAGTTTTTAAAATTTTTCTTAGGGTATTACGATGACTAATGGAAAGGAATAAGTAATGTTTAAATTCCAGGACATTTTCCTTGAATATAATTTATGCTTTATTTTAAAATTTCTATATTATGGGAAAAATAATTGCAAGTTGGAATCTTCCACTTTTTATTTTATGGTTTTGTTTTGTATAACTTAGGGCCCAATTATCTAAAACAATAAACATCTAAATATCCTTAGTGTGAGAGAATGTAATATTATTGACTTATCTCTGATTATTTAATGTTTAAGGATGAGTCCTTATAGTTGGTATCAAATGAAATGTTTAGACAACTTTAGATATTAGTATAGTGTTAACAGAATTCCCTTAAAGGATTTTACATTTTTCTTATGTTGAAGTGATAATGTATTTTATTATTTCCATGTTTCTTCATATATGATATGTTTGTTTATAATGGTTTTCATAAGATGAAATAGGAAAATTGTTGTGGGATGAAATCAAGTGGAAAATATACATCTAAAATAGCATATAGTGATGGTTGGAATCATAATGGAATAGTTTTTTATTGTGATGGTTTAGTTAAAACATGATATTAATTTTTTTGGTATCCATCCTATATAATAACTTGATATAAAATTGAGAAATATGTTTATAGGGGATCATTTTATGAGACAACATCCCCCACCATTCAATGGATAATATGACTTAGTGGTAGAAAAATCTTGGATTAATGTCGTGATGAATATATTTAAGTCAAGGGATGTTTGGAATTTTAAAAGGAAACCCTTTCTATTTATCATTTTGAATGTGATATTGATTGGTAGTGGTATTTTGAAAATATTACTATGGAGAAATATGATCATGATTCCATGGAATGTGAAACATTTAAGAATCTCATTTGTGAGAAATATTTCCCTATGGTTATTCTGTTTATGATAGATAAAAATTTATTGGAATTAAAGAAAAGAGTGATGATTCAGTGGATAACTATGAATTAAACTTCACCAGATTTTCTAGGTATGTTTTGGATTTTATATGATAGAGTGATAGTAAAATTAATTGATTTCAATATGGATTGAAATCAATTCTACGATGATCTTTGGACTCATGGGAATTAAAATTTTATGAGAATGTGGTTCGTTGTGTTGAGATAGTTGAAAAGACATTTTAGAACACTGATGTTCCATGATATGAGAAGATTAAGAAATGGCCAAGGTGGTAGGATATGTGGAATATACAAACTATGAATTCCAAATGTATACCTAATATATATACCAAGTGTGGTAAAATATATTTTGATGAATATATGTAAGGATGTGGAATTTTTATAAGTGTTTTATGTCTATTCACTTGTTTCGTGACTATAAGGAGATGAGTTTTGAACAATCAAAGAGTGAGATATAAAATATATAGTCAATATTGATATTTCTTATCTACAATGAGTCCGGATATTATTTTAACATGTTTTCGAAGTTACATACTTAGGGTTGAATTCATCAAAATTGTAAATATAAATGTATGTTAAAAACTTTTTCTTCTAAAATATATTATGTTTTTAAATCTGTTGAAGTGATGGAATCTCTAGGGATCTTGGTATTCTAATGATGGTTATCTATATATTCAATGTTTTAGACACAATTTATGAGGTTGTAAGTGATGTGATAGTAAATATATTAAATAATTTTTTGGACGTTTTTAGTATTGTTTTTTATATAAGGATTTACTTTAAAGAGATGTAGGAATTTAATTTATTACATTCATTCTATGGTATTGATAACCTTTATGGTTGATATGATTTTTTATGATTGAGGTTATTTTTTGGGATTTTAATCATATTTTTGCGAATTTCATGAGGATGGAATTATGATTAAATAAATATATCAACTAATTATATTTAATTATATTCATAGATAATAAAATAAATCCAAAACATTTGGAATATGATATTTTCAACAATTTTAGTTTCAAATGTCATAACATTATTTACTAAGATATCATTTAAATTGTAAGGATGCAATTATTATTAGGGGTGTTGGATGTACCATCCTGAGATTCTATAAAATTTATTCATTAAAATTTATTTAAATTCATTAATAACATGATTTATACAAAATTAATACTTTTTAATAAACACCCATTTTGTTTAATTTCATGTAACATCATGTTTCTTTGGTAACTTATGTTACACACAAGGTGGAGTGTTACCGAACAATAATATACATTTTATATTATTATTTAATATCGAATTTATCTCTTAAATGTTATATTGGTGGGTGTGAATAAGAATAAATGTATTATTTTTACATAATTTTGAAAAATATTTTTACAATCATACAAAAAATTTGATATTCAAAAGATATGAATAAATCTAGTTTTATGCTTAAAATAGTGTTTTTCTAAAAAAATATTACTACCTTTTAATTGAAACCTTATTTTAAAACTAAATTTAAAAACATTTACAATTTTCATATGACAAAATAAATTTTATTTTTTAAATTATAATATCAAAATTTAAATTGGGTGAACTTTTTGTATTATTCTGAGATGTTTCATTTTTGGATGAATAGTGAAAAACACAGTATTTTAATAGAGAACCACTTTTTTTATAAATTATAAATATAGATAAATTACATTTTAAATTTATTTTAAAGTATAATTAATCAAATTATACATAAATAAATCCAATTTAAGACAATGATTTTTATATCACACTGAAATTGGATATAAAAAATTTAAAAAATTTGAACTTTTCTCTTTAAAAACACAATTCCTAACAATGCCTGCAGGATTATTTTTCAATTAATTTTATCCATTTATATAATTTGACACTGTAAAATATGATATAAGTATTTGGGATAAGTATTAAATTTTTTTCTATGAATATCATTTTCATATTTTTATCATAATGATTAGTGAAAACAGTTAAAATTTATTACATTGATTAAGATAACAACATGATCACTTAATGATTAAAGACAGAATATAAGGTGTATAAATGAATCAAAAATTGTATGAAACCCATTTTATAGATATATTTAGATCCTAAAAATCTTATTATCTATTTTAATGTGTTATTGGGATACAATTTCATGAAATTGACCTATATAATAAGTTTAGGAAAAGGGACGAAAAAGGAACCTCTATTACCTTCAACACCTATAAAGATTTGGAGTATGAAAGAAAATACATAGGTTTGGTTATAGTTATTATTTTGTAATATAAATGATAAATTATTTTCATAATAATTTATATTCAATTTTTTTGTTGATATAATTACATTAAATTCTTATGAATTGAAAAGGTTTGGATTATTTAGTTAATAAATAATGAAAATAAATGATATTCTACTAAATAATTTAAAAATACTGAAAATATTATCTTCTTCAAATTAATTTTTATGTTGTAATAAATATAATATATTTCCATTCAGCTTACAATTTTTCCTTTATATTGAACTTATTAAACCATAAATAGTAAAAACATTATTGGCATAATTATGGTTCATAATGCATTTTTTCACCTTATATACGTTTCGGTTGAAATTAATTTCCATAAAATATGTTTTTTTAATAAAATAGATTTAATACTTTATAATCATTGGTTATAAATTTTCTAATAATTTAAACTTTAATTTTGTACTTTATGGATGAATTACATAGGTTTGAAAACTAACTATGTAAATGAAAATAATAGTGAGACTTAACAACTGTGGAAGAAGTGATAAAAATTATTTTATTTTTGTGTTGTGTGAGTTTTTATCAACCATAATTCCCCATTAATCCATTATTTATTATTTTTGAGTCACATGAGGTAATGGATACCTCTTAATAGTGTTTACCATTTACTATTTACAAGAATGTCACTCCCGCAACCATATAAATATACACTCACCCTCAACACTTATTAACACATCTAAAGTAATTTAGTTTCTCCAAAACATACTAAAATAATATAAGAACATATATCCTCTCATCCTAGAATCCTCACTATGGGAATAAATCCATCCAATTAAGACCATTCATGGAAACTGAAGTAGATATCTGAAAAAGAGGTTACATTCTTCAATGATCACATATATTTTATTACATTATAAAACAATTTAGTTATTCTTATTACAGTCTCATAAAATAAAGACTTATAATAAATATACTGATATGTTTTTGTGTTAACGGTTATTCCTACACCTACACACAGTTCCAACAAATGGGTAACAAAATTATTGTTCGTGTGTATAGTGAATTACTGCCTCATGAAACGATCCCATTCATTTTTCCATTACCACCTCTCATGGTTCAGAATTATGACGTAAATATTGTTTTTATATGATATATATTTTATTTATTTTTTCTTAATAATTCTATAATTTTTGTATAACACATACCATCCTTCTTTCTATTTTGTGAAATCATGATAGCATCATTTATGGATGTGTGGAATGTTGCCTCATCAAACCGATGTTTTACATTAAAACATTATATGGAATTTATTAAGGATGGGTTTGATAATAATATGTAACATAAATTAAATATATATTATATTATTGACATAATTACATTTATTTTAATAAAATATTTCATTTTCTTTATTACCTTTTCACACACTGAAAATGTTAGATTATCATGTGTGGATATGGGGACTACGGCCTCATTAAAGCGATATGATTCATTTTACAAACCAATAATTATTTATATAAGTATATATGATTAAATAATATATTATATATGATATAATGATCATTATAAAGAGTAAAATATTAATTACCTTCTTTCCCACATGATCACTGAAAAATGGGAACAATACTCATGTGTGTGTATGACATAACGTGTACTTGATCCTAATGTTGGATCATTATTCATAACCATATTTTATGATTGGATAAAAATTAATAATTGATGTATAAGTATGATAATTATTTTAGGTTCATTATTCTAGATATTTTTATATAATGACCTTCTTGACCATAGTCAATCGACCTTAGTTGATTTGATAAATAAACAGAATATTGTCAAAACACCTGACAATGATTTAATTATTTATATAGTTGTATAACACATTGTGATAAGTGAAAAAAATTAATTATAAATAGGAAAATTGTTTTCATGAAATTAAATGTTTAACATTATTTTATTATTCTGTAATATAAAGACACAAGTGACAATTCAGACTCAATATAAGGGATTTCTTTTCAATATCCTTTCAATGAGGCGGGTCTTGATGTTATACACCCACCTTATTTTTTGAGCTGTATATACATCTCCATTGACATATAAGGTTATGAATTTATTTATTATCATTTTATATATTTTTGATTAAATTTTATTCATTCATGAGGATTAGTATTTATATGTTCAATGTTGTTGTGGAAATTTTGAATGATTAAAGATAGCATTTTAAAATATTTTTTCTCAAGGTGAATATACTATATATTAAATTACATATTTATTTTGACATATATAAAAATACTATAAAGTACATTTTATGTTTATTTTTAACATCATTAAAAGTTTTTATAATTTAATGTGCTTATATGATTTATATGGAACATTTTGATATACAAAAAAAGTAATGTTTCATTCTTGACGAACTGTTCGACTTTAAAGTTTCTAA
This sequence comes from Viscum album, assembly GCA_963277665.1. NCBI lineage: Eukaryota > Viridiplantae > Streptophyta > Magnoliopsida > Santalales > Viscaceae > Viscum > Viscum album. The sequence goes on from OY728155.1 coordinate 736,833,587, forward strand.
AATCATCACAATTATTTTTTTCCCCATAGAAATATTTCATAATTCATTAAATAAAATCCCCATATTTTTATTTTAGAATATTTTTTTATTGATGAAAAAATTCATAGAAAATTGTTTTTTGGAAGTGAAATTGATTTTTAAATTAAAATGGGTATATTTATCTGAAACAGTTTTTAAAATGAGTTTAGAAGAGTTTTTTAATGGATTTAATGATAAATGTGTTTTAATTACATGTTACTTGAACATTATATGAGACTGGTGAGCTTCATATGTGTTATACGAAGGGTTGAGCCCCATCATAGAGAATAGATTTTCTGGATATAGCTTTGATGAAGGATTGAGCCCCATTCTAGCTCCTTAGTAAGCCTAATATATCATATATGAATGGTGATAAATATTATAGATCCCAAATTCATTGGACATGGAACTGACTATATGGTTATTCCTTTTTTAAGAGTGAAATATTTTGAATTCGGTCATCAAAAATTCCAATTACGAGGGTTTTGAAAGGGTTTAATAAATATGATTCTCTATGTCACCAAAAGAGGATTAAATTTTTTGTTATTGGATTTAATGATTTGTATTCAAGAAAATATTGTTTTTTATGTAATATTTTTTTTATATTCCCAATTAAATTGGATGTTAAATCTAAAATTTATATTACTTTACATGATTTTATTATACTAATAGTTTCCTTTGTTTTTATATCCCTTACTGGTCATTTTATCTCATCCCATGTTTTTAAAATATTTTCATAGGGTCATAGGATGGATAATGGATTGTAAGAAGACATGTTTAATTTTATTTATATTTGCCTAGAAATAATTATTGATTTATATTAAACATTTTATATAATAGGGAGAATGGATACTGATCGAAAGCATACACTTTTTATTTTATGGTTTTTTTATGTTTGAGTTATGGCCTAATTCTTTAAAACTCTAAACCTAAAAATATCCTCCATGTGAGAGAAATTAAAATTATTAACATAAATAAATATTAATTAATGTTTATGGTTGGGACCTTATCACGACCCCTTCCCCATAAGGTGTATACCTCCTAGGCCGGCAATGTGAGAAGGGAGATAATGACCCCCTAGTCCCGCCTCTAGTAGGCCCCATTTTAGCGACTAGCACCGAGGGTATAGTAAACACACAAATGGGAGGCATTACCCTCTAAGAGAACACATGCGTTAGAGAGAGATAAGATAGAAACCAACCAAGTCCAACTCATAAAACAAAATAAATGAAATACCATGTACACAGAAGTAATGTCATTAAAATCTACTATAGCTAAAAGGGGAAAACTGCAAGTACCCAAAATAAAGTAAAAACAGTAGCAACCTCAACTTGAATACCTCCCACAACCCCAAGATAGTAAACAATATCTTGATCTCCAATCTTCTCATAGTGACCTGAAAAACAGATTATATACACATTGGGTGAGTATAACAATATACTCAGTAAGATCCTCCCCGAAGCCTCTCGTGAAAAAGTAATGAAATCATGCTAAATCACAGTGAACCAAAAGTGAAACTAACTCTTCACATAAACATGTATATTAAGTTCCCATACTCATTATGGATAATATCACCAAGTAACATCCACAAGAGTATGTAATATAATAATGAATATAAATGTTACCCCACTACTACTTTCCCACTGGTTTTCCGCTTTTCCCCATCGTCGCATGCCCTAAGCATATATCTATAAAAAGGCTTTCCCGAAGACACCTGGGCGAAGCACCACAACATGCACATCATGCAAGAAAACCACCATGTCCACACAATAATGTAACCAGGTAGTTTACAAGATCCACCATAACTCACATAACGTGTATCATACATCGGGCATTATACCTCAAGCCATTACAACCCATACACTGAGTAAGAATCCTCAAGCTGTCACAGCCTATAAATATTATGCCTATAGTATTCCATAGGATAATCAATCCAAAATATATGTGTGTATATAATCACAATCCATTACATCTCTCTACACACATATATAGGGAAAACTTGCTGATATGCATACCAGCACAATTAACTACCAAGAGAAGAGAGCAGGGCCAAAGTGGGTAGTGATCCATCCATCCTCCCACCAGAATGTTTGAGAAACCACCACCGAGGGCTCAGAATCTTTGGGGTGTCAGTTTCCCTAACTGTTAGGGTGGAGTAGCGTATAGAAACACAAAAAGTGAAAAATATACTATATCTCACAACCACACTATGGGCATAACCTAGTATTAGAATAAACTGCAGCTATTGTCTCTCGGACTCTCACCTAAAAATTCTAGGACTAGGTATCCTAAATGAACACAACCATTTAACGATATTTAGTAAATTACATCATTCCCATTTTATCAGTTTCACTTAACATTAATTAATTATTTAAACAATAATTAACCATTAATAATTTCCACATTATATTTCATTAGCATCACACCCAAAGTCCATTATCCCTTTAAATTCTATCCTCAGCATTGCATCCTAGAAAGCTCCTACCCCATGGGTTGACATCATTTATTCAATTATTTATTTATAGCATTACATTCCCATATTCTCAGCATTGTAGAAAAACATTATATGCTGCCAAACACAAGGGGCACAATATGGTGAGTAGATGAACTACCCGTTGAGTCTTTTTTTCCTATAGCAAGAGCATAGACTCATCCTCCCTTGAGAATCTAAACACAAAAATCACATGGAATACCCTGTGTGTCTTCATCCCCTTTAAAAGAAGAGTAAGCAAGATCAGCTTCCTTGAGTAGTGTGGAAAGTAAAGGAGATAAATATCCTAAGAATTAGTAAGCATCCAAAAATTCACATCCATCCTATTTCATCATCACCATTGTCCTCCATAACACCCAAATGCATAAACCGATGAAATTCACCACCCTAGTCATCAACTACTGCTACAAATAGTAGGCCTCCATTCCCACACATATCACAATAGCCATCTAAGATCACATCCCAACACAAGTAGCATGAAAACAAACATCATATCAATTGGGCTCTGTGCCCTTAAACAAGAAAGATAGTAACTCAGAACCCTATAAGGAATTATCTTTTATCAAACAAAAAGTTCTTTAATCCACCTTGTATTAACAAATTTATTATTCATAGGTTCTAAATTCAGGAACCCTAACCATTAAGTTATCACAAATAATTAAACATTATTACTACACCAATTTGATTAACATCAAATTGCAACAAGAAGAACCATATTTATTTACATTCCTCTTTATCATTAGCCATACAATTATTGACTGATTCTAGCTTTACATAATTTGCCAATTTCCATCAAGAATGAAAATCTAAACAAAGAAAGAATAAATATCACACTATCTAGAAAAACAAGAGGCAATAACATACGGTCAAAATCAATTAATTTACCCAGTTCAAATATTTATTAAGCCAATTCCATTGTGATCTATTGTGATAAAACATCATAACTATACAGTTGAAAGTAAAATAAAAGAGTAGCAACGAATCCCTTACTTCAAATCGTTCTTGACTTTCTTTATATGAGAACGAGCCACACAACGGGTTACGATCTCCTATCTCTTGACAATGGTATCCACCCTAGGATGTAAAGACACCACTACACCATTCAACACAAACTAAAAGTCAATTTGGAACATGGAGATAGAGTTCCCTAAAAGGGAGAGGAGAAATGGAAGGAGATGAACCCAAAAGAATGATGATTGTACATACCTTATATCGGAGATCGATTGATACTACATGGTTGCACCAAAAATTGAGGGGAACCAATCTAGGGAGGAAGGTTTGATTGCACAACTCCTATGAGGTGGAATGAAAGGTTAAATTTTATCACACCAGAGAACAAGGAGTAGGAATTATGGGGAAAGATATATAATCCCTTTATAATATTTAACAGATGAGCGGTTTAGGATACCCTGAATTTTACATTAAAAGAGGATCGCACTAAACTATGTGGTTTGACCATGTAAAAGAATCCTGAGCCTTAGAAAAAATAATATAGGAGTTATGGCCTTTGAATCGGCCTTAGAGTCTTTAAAAAAGCTTTAAATGCATTTAACATCAATGAAAATTTCAAAGGGGTGAAAATATAGGAATTTGGAAACACTATTCTTGAACACAACATTTGGAAAGGGAAATTGAGGTTGTAGTTGGAACCTCACAAGTCTGGAAACAATGTTCATAAACCACACTGTTCTAGAAACACTGTTAATAAACCTCACATATCTGGAAACACTACACATAAACCTCACCATTCTAGAAATACTATTCATAAACCTCATCATTCTGGAAACACTTTTCATAAACCTCATCATTCTGGAAACCCTGTTCATAAACTGAAAATTTAGAAAAGGAAATATAGGCTACCATTGGAACCACTCCATTATGGACACACTGTTCCAGAACACCAAATTTGGAAAAAGTAATATAGGCAACCGTTGGAACCTCAACGTTCTGGAAACACTGTTCATGAACTCAAAATGGGGAAAAAGAAATATAGGCTACGATTAGAACCTTGTCGTTCTAGAAACACTATTAATTAAATCAAAATTTGGCAAAGGAAAGAGAGACTAATGTTGGAACCTCATTGTTTGAACCTCTTCGTTGGAACCTCACCGTTGCACTGTTCACATAAGGTCACTGTTGCATTGTTCACCTAAGGCTACTGATGACATTGGTCAAATAAGGCACATTTTAACTTTTACCTTAAGCTTACCATTACTCTTTCCATGTAAGGCTATTGATGACAATGTTCACCAAAGGCTACTGATGCACGTTCCACCTAAGGCTACTGATGACACTATTCACCTAAGGTTGTCGATGACACTGTTCACCTAAGGCTACCGCTACACTATTCACCTAAAGCTACCGATGCACTATACACCTATGGATACTGATGACACTGTTAACCTAAGGGTACTGACGAAACTATTCACCAAAGGCTACCGATGCACTATTCACCTAATGCTACTGTTGAAATTGTTCACCTAAGGCTACCGATCCACTATTCACAGAACTGGAAATTTGGAAAAGTGTTAAGAACAAGTCACCTTGACCTCTCGGAACACCTCATACACTAGATGTTCGCAATGTAATGGACCAAAGAGGTCCATCACATTCAGCAGATACCTCTCAGAAACATTCTCATCCTTGAGAATTCAAAACTAGCTTAAAAGGGAACATAAAAAATGTATAACCCACCACCCATCAAGATACCTCTCAAAAGATATCAAGACACAAAAATAAACTAGAGAAATCCATCTCATATACATAAAAGGTTTATAACTATAAAGGGGGCATTGTTACATGAAAAGAGTTAAGCATAAAACAACTCTAGGTACTAATCACGTATATGTGACTCACATTCCCAAGTACTTTCCTCTATGCCACTGTGTCACCACAAGAACTGAAAAAAGGGAATAGAATACCCGTGAAACACCTTATATTTGTGGTCTTGGATCTCCAAAGGTCGCTCCTCAAAGTCACATCATCAGCAACATTGATCTCTCCCCAATCAATGACGTAAGAGTCATCATAAAGATAATGATGGAGCTGTGATACATGGAAAACATCACGTAGCCATGTCATCAGTGGGGGAAGTGCTACTCGATATTCCACTACTCTAACACAAGATAACACCTCAAAAAGCCCAACAAACCAGGGGACAGCTTTCTCCCATGAAAAAAACCTATCTTCTCATAATGGGGAGTCAATTTCAGAAACACGTGATCCCCATCATCAAATTATAAGGGCCTCCTTCTTTGATCAGCATATGATTTCTGATGATCTTCCATTGTCTTCATCCTCTCACGAATCACCTGAACCATTTTTTTGAATTATGGACTAGTTCCAGCCTGAGAATTGCTGAATCTCCAACCCGAGTACAGCACAATGTAGAACGACATGGTCGTCCATGGAAGGCTTCAAATGGTTCCATTCCGATGGTGGAGTGATAACTATTGTTGTATGTAAACTCCATCAAGGGTAACTGCCTCATCCACAAACTGACAAAATCCAGGACACAAGAGTGTAACATCTATTCAAGAGTCTAGATGGTTAGCTCTATCTTAATGTCCATTTGAGGATGAAAAGTTGTTCTATGGCATAGCTGAGAACCAAAAGCATGCTGGAGACCTCTTCACACCCTAGAGGTAAAATGAGGATCTCGATCAGAAATGATCATCCGTGGGACTCCATGAGGTCTCACCACCTCCTCTAAATACTACCCCAAAAAAACTTCCACTATGCATGGATCCTTGATTGGTATAAAGGGGGATAATTTCGTCTAATGGTCCAATACTACCCAAATAGCATCATGTCCTTCATGAGCTCGAGGTAAACTAGTAAAAAAGTCCATTGAGATTTCATCCCACTTCCACTAAGTAACATCTAACAGTTGGAGTAGACCACCAGGAATAGGTGTTCAACCTACACCTTCTGGCAGACCAAATATCAAGAAACAAACACCATAACCGCATTCTTCAACCCTGGCCAAAAAAACTGGATTTTCAAGGATCAGTACATCTTTTTCACTCGAGGATACACCGCTAAAGGAGAAATATGGAACTCCTTGTGAACTGTTTCATGCATCATCAAAGGAAAAAATATCCTTCCATGACACAACACTTGGTGTTGTTCATCCTCAGACCAACCATCAGGGGCCTCTCTACAAACAACTCGGTCTCTCCAGACCTCCACCTCGAGATCCCCCCAACGGGGACTCTTCCTCCTGGTACACTAGAGATGACTGCACTGTCATCTCAAAAATACAACCTATACCCCCCAACTTCTCCAATATCAAGATTTAATGATAATAGTTCTTCCATTACTAGCCAGAAGTCACCAGATTCACGTACCGCATCACTACGTGACTTCCGACTCTGTTCATCAGCTACAATATTCCCCTTTCCTAGTGTATTCAATATTTCAAAGTGGTATTCATGTAAGAACTCCATCCACCAATTATGTCACAAGTTAAATTCATGTTGGGAGAAATCATTCCTTAGGCTCTTATGATTGGTGAAAACCAAAAAGCGCTCATAAATGAGGTAATGTATCCATAACTTCAGAGAAAAAACCATGGATGCAAACTCATGATCATGGGTGGAATAGTTACGTTCATGGAAATGCAACTAAAAATACCCATAATAAACAACTGCTCTCTACTACATCAGAACACTACCTAACCCTAGATGAAAACCATCGTAGAATATATCACACTGAACTCCCCCAATTAGAAGACAAAGAACGGGTGCACTTACTAACTTCTCTTTTAGATACTCGAAAGCTACCTGACACTTATCAATCCATAGGAATGCATAAACCTTCTTGGTGAAAGCTGTCAAAGGAGTCGCAACTCGATAGAAATTGGTTATGAACCTTATGTAGTAGCCTGCAAGACCAAGGAAACTCAACACCTATAACACTATCATAGGGTCTTCCCAAGACACAACTTAATCTATCTTCGATGGATACATAGCTACACCCTACTGGGACACAACATGCCCCACGAAATGGAATTCTCGAGCCCAAAAATTACACATCAACAATGTACTGAATATATGACGTAGAAATATAACTCTTAAAATAGCTTGTAGATTCTCTGTATGCTCCTCCTCAAATGTGGATTAGACAAGGATGATGTCGACTAAAACCACAACAAACACGTCCAATAACTCATGGAACACATCATTCATAAATCCCTTGAACACACCTGGAGCATTTTCTGCACTGAACAACATTACAACGAACTCATAATGTCCATGAGGACAACAGAAATAAGTCTTCAGGATATCCTCATCAGATGAATTTGAATGAGAACCAACATTCACCCTTCAGTTGATCAATTAAATAATCAATACAAGGAAGAGGATAGAAATTCTTCACTGTCACTTTGTTTAAGAGATGATAATCTACACACAACCGCAAACTACAGTCAGCCTTCTTCAAGAACAAAACTGGTGCATCCCATAGTGACACACTTGGCCAAACAAAACCACACTATAAAATAACATCATGCTATATAAGCAGCTCTCACAACTTAGAAGGGTCCATCCTATATGGAGACATAGAGATAGGAGATACACTTGGTTGTATCTCGATCCCAAACTCGATCTCTCGTCGAGGGGGTAATGATACAACCTCTTCTAAAAAGACATCAGGATAGTATTCAACAAGCCTATGAAACACCAACTATTGAACCTATGAAAAACCCAAAATTAGATCATACATCATAGATGATATGAATGTAACATGCCTATGACCCATCTGAGGGTCTCGCTTTCCAACAAACACCATTGGCTCTCCATCCGCATTGAAGAACACAACCTTCCTTCTAAAGAAATCCACAATATCCTATAATGAATACAACCAATCCATGCTCGGTATGAAATCATATGGTTGTATTCCTAAACATAAGAAATCGCCCCAAGAGCGGTGCTTCCCTAATATTATCTCATAGTCTCTACATACTCCAAACAATTCAGCTCGACCACCAACTGACGTAGTCAACTCCAAGGGCACTGGAAGCCTATCTACCTCAATTCACAATGCATAGACAAGGGTAGATGATATGAATGAATGTGTCACTCATGAATCAAACAAGGCACACACCAAGGTAGAAAACTAGTAAAGGGTACCTCTAACGACGTTCAGATCACATGGTGATAGAAATACTAAGGCATGAAGCTGACCCCAACCACATCCACGGCCTCTTTGACCCTGATGAAGACCACCACCATGCTCGCGCTATGCTCATTGAGAATAGTGAGCATCATATGATTGTCCCCTACCTACCCCATCTACCCTATGGTGATCCAAAGTTGGTGCAACCTACTGTGGCAGCCTTGGTTGGATCTGTATCAATGGAGGATCTTGGAGCGGAAAACCTGGTGCACGATGACGGTTGTGAAAGGTTGGCCACTCTCTCTACTGATGACCTCAACCACCACAAGAAAAACAAGTGCATGATCCATTTACATAGGCCTAAGAGCTACTACCCTGGAGAAATGAGATACTTAGAGTTGGGACCTACCCCTAGCCAAATAGAAACTCTTCTTCCCAAAAAATCAGAAACCCCAGACCACTGCTCTGCTTTGTGATGAATCATGATGACTCCCATCTCATGATGATCCAGTTCTGGACAATGTCCTCTCAAAGATATCTACCCTAGCCAGCACCTCAATATATGTCTTTACAATAAATGTGGTGACCTGATGCTTGATCTCTGGATACAAAGCCTCCTCAAAATTCCTCTCCCTATCCTCCTCATATAACAATAGGTCCAAAGAAATTTGTAAAGGGTTCTGGAAACAGATTCCAAACTCTCGCACACTAGATATCCCCTATCTAAGGGTAAGAAACTTTTGTTGACGGGACACCTTCATAGTCAAAGAATGAAACTCGATTCGAAACTTGTCTTGTAAATCCTCCAATGAGATCACTGACTCCTCACGATCCACGAGGAACAACATCCACCACCGTCATGTAAGTCCACAAAGCATTGTCACAACCAAGGACACCCAGAGCTCCTTCCGAGCACAGATCGAACTGAATACTATCTCAACCTCCCACAACCAGTCTTCTGTGAATGCATCTGAAACGGAGCCCTCATACTTCTGTATACACTAGTGATGATACTCTCGAAGTGTCCTCCTCAAAGTGTCATCGTCGTCATCCTCTACCCTACAGTAATCTGTTGGCACATCCTGCTAGACATCTTCTATGTGATCCTATTGAGGACGTCGACCTGGAGCCATACCTATAAAATAAAAAACAGTTAGAGCTCTTAAACCTAGAATATGGAATACTCGACATTAATTAATTAATTGTTTTCCTTTATTCATTATAGGTTATCCTATCCTAAGTTATACCAATTCAAACACAGGCATAAATAATAATGATGCATGATTCGTTCCTAGGTCTCTACCCTGCAACTATTATCACCTAATTTAGTAGCCATTGTAAAATTAAAGGCCCATACATCAGATCATAGGGGGCCTTAAATGTTTATGTCTCAACCGGTCTCTTGTGTTTACATCACATGCTAAATATGAACGACACAATTACCCTACCAACCCATTAAATCTCACCTATGCCTAACTCCAAACTCCATCCCATCTATCAAACATTCATTGATACCACACTATCATGACACTATCCCCACAAGGTGTACCCCTCCTAGTCCGGCAATGTGAGAAGGGAGATAATGACCCTAGAGTCCTGCCTCTAGTAGTCCCCAGGTTGGTGACTAGCACCGAGGTTATAATAAACACAAATATGGGAGACACAACCTCTACGAGAACACATCCGAAAGGGATATATAAGATAGCCACCAACCAAATCCAACTAAGACAATAAAATAAACTAAATCCAATGTACAAAGATATAGTTTCATGCAAAGATACTACAACTGAAAGGGGAAAACTAAAAGTACCCAAAAGAAATTTAAAATAGTAGCAACCACAAGCCCGAACATCTCCAGTAACCCCAAGCTAGTAGAAACCAGCTTAATCTCCATCCTACTCTATGTGACCTAGGTGAAGCACCACAACATGCACCTCGTGCAACAAAACCACCACGTCCACACAAGAATGTAACCAGGTAGTTTTTGGGAGCCACCACAGCTCGCATAACTTGTATCGTACGTCAGGAATTATTCCTCAAGCCATTATAACCCACACACTGAGAAGGAATATTCATGTTGTCAGAGCCTATACACGTTACACCTATAGTAGTCTATAGGATACTATATCCAGAATATATATGTGTGAATAACCACAAGCCATTACAGCCTTCTACACACATATATGGGGAAAACAAATAGTTGTTCCTACAAGCACATGTAACTACCAAGATAAGAGAGGGGGTCCAAAGAGGGTAGTCATCCATCCATCCTCCCACCATAATGTTGCAGAAAACACCCCCCGGGGATCGGAATCCTCTAGGAGTCAGTTTCCTTAATTGATAGGGTGGATAAGCATATAGAAACAAAAAAAGTACATAATATACTATATCTCACAACCACAATATGGACATAACCTTGTCTTTGTATCAACTACATCTAACGTCTCTCGGACTCCCGATAGCCACTTCTAAGACTAGATATCCTATAATAACACAACCATTGAAAGATATTTATTACATTACATCATTCCCATTTTATCAGTTTAACTTTACTATAATTAATTCTTTAAACACTAATTAAATATTATCAATTTCCACATTATATTTCTTTGACATCACACCTAATATCCATTGTCCCCTTAAATTTTAACATCAGTATTGCATCTGAGAAAGCTCCAACCCCATGGATTAACATCATTTATTCAATTATTTATTTAATGCATTGCTTTAAAATATAACCTAGAATTATAGAAAAACATTTTATTCTACTAATCATAAGGGGTATCAACACGGGGAGTGGATGAACTACTCATCTAGTTTTTTAAACCTATAGCAAGAGTGTACACGCATCCTCTCTTGATAAGATAAACAAGGAAAGCATGTGGCATACCCCATGCGTCTTTTCCCCATTTGGAATAAGGGTAAGCAAGACCATCTTCCTTCAGTAGTGGGGAATGTAAAGAAGATAAACAACCCCAGAATCAGCAAGCATCCAAACATTCACATCCAACCCGGTTCATCATCCCTGGTGTCCTCCCTAACACCCACATTCATAAACTGGTGATTCTTTCCACTCTAGGCATCAACATATGCCACAACTAATAGGCCTTTATGCCCCCACATATCACAACAGCCATCTAGGCTCCGATCACAACACAAGCAGTTGGGAAACAAACATCATATCAATTGGTCTCTTATCCCTTAAACAATCAGAGGGTAACTAATAACCCTAAAAGGAATTATCTTTTATCAAACAACAATTTATTTAATCCACCTGGGATTAACTGATTATTATTCATTGGTTTGAAATTTGGGAACCCTAACCAGTAAGTTGTCACAAATAATTAATCCTACTTACTGCACAAATTTGATTGACCTCAAATTGCATCAAGAAGAAGCATATTCATTTATATTCCTCTTTATATTTATCTAATATATTATGGGTTGATTCTAGATTTACATTCTTTACTAATTTCCATCAATAATGAAAAGAAAAACAAAGCTAGCATAGATATCTCACTATCTATAAAAACAAGAGGTAATGACATACGATTGATATCAATTTATTTATCTGATTCAAATATTTATTAATTCAATTTCATTATGATCTATTGGGATAAAATATAGGGACCCAAGACTTTTATATATAACATTACATGATTTTATTCATAATTATACATCAGAGTATAAGCCAATGATCATTATGTCTAGTGTATTTAAAGACTTGGTACATAAAACATACAACATTGGGCTAAAAATATTTCTATATTTAATCTCCATAAAGATATCCAAAAAACCTTTGATCCCTTAAATCTATATAGGATACCCTGGGGAACTCATCAACAAAGGGATGAGCTAAAAATCCCATTAAGGGAATGAAAATAAGGATACATCTTAAGCACATGAGTTTGGAGGCATGACATAATGATAAAAAAGAATGGAAAATATGAAATCATATCATATAAGAGTGGGATCATATAAACATGGATTCATATAAATGTTTCAGAATTAGAAGACATTTCTTTAGTATGGTCATGGCTAACTGCCAATCTCGTTTCCCATTTTAGTATGGGTCAAGGCTAACAAAAAATATCGTTTCGCATCGCATATCATGCGACATAACTTTACCCAATGCATTGGAGAACTATTTGGGCACACCAATCTCAACATTTTCATGAATATTTGTTCCAAATAAATAATCATTCCACAACAATAATCATACATATTCAACCATACATAAATAAAAGGGTTCCCATGGAAAGAATTAGGTTCGGCAACCATAACATAAATCATAACCAATGAGAGTGTCTTGAAAGTGTCGATGAAAGAAATTAATTATAAATGGACATTAAATAATCATATATCATGGAACGTGATATCAAAAATGAGTGACAACTTGTATGAAATTTATTTGTGAAATTTTAGCATTAAAACATTTTGGGTTGTTTTAAGGAAAATACTATAGAGCTTTTAAAATAGAAAAGGGAACAATCTATTATATAAAACCAGAAGTGAACCAAGAAGGTTTTAATAATAAAAATACTTATTTTATAAAGATAATGGTGGCTTAAAACAAAAGATATAGTGAACTTGACATCAGGTAAGAATTCGGGAAGTTCCCTTAAAACATGATTGCTTATTGGGGGTATCGAGGTGGGAATCACTAAAAAATCATATATATCCCCAAAAGGGAATGAGGGATGGATCTCAGAACATGAGTATCTAGAATATAAACATTATTTATATGTTTTACATAAAAATAAATGAAACATTATTTGGGTAAAAAGAAATATAGATAAACCTGAAGGAGTAAAAGAGGTTCAGGTAGAATTCATTACGAATTATTGGCATGCTATCGGGTGTACCTAAAAGGGATTTTTTGAGAGATAATGGGGTTTCTAAAAACATATAAATCATGAGGTAAGTGTGGGTATGGTAAAGAATAATACCCCATCATTAGGTATGTCACCTAAAATGGAAAAACCTAGAGGAAAATCTTGAAATAAAAGTGAAATAGGGAGGATCCCTCACTGTAAATCCATGGTGTTATCCAACGGTTATTAAAGACCTGAATAAACAAATTAGGTTCATAAATTAATAATTCTAGAACCCCTTATATATGTAATAGGATTATTATAATCATTTTAAGTTCATTCATAACCTTTTTGATTGGTTATGAGGTTCAATTTCATAGTTTGGGCTCATTTGTTTACTTGATTTTAATAACAGGTTCGCTTATATTTATGATGGGATAAACATGTAAGATGAAATTGTTTGTCCAGAATTGATGTTATATTATATTAGTGATCATACCGGATATTACATGGTTTTAAATTTAATTTGGTTACTTTGTGTGAAGTCGAACTATTATATAAATCCAAAGTGAAAACTGTTTTTGTTAACTGGTGGGTTTGACTACAAAGAACATGTTTTGATATATAACAAAATATAATGTGTAAAAAAAATATTACAAAATAAAAAAAGGAAATATTACATATATATAATCTGGTTCAACCATAACAAAAATGGTTTCATGACCCGATTCAAAGATGATAATATTGATTTTTAAATTGTTTTCATTGAATGTTCCAAATTAGCACATCTCAAATGGGGCATTCATTCCTTCCAAATAAAAGGTGGAGAAAAGAGAAAATATAATGAAATATCCCATTATCATAAAAACATTATAGTACATGTATGTTACTGGAGTTATCATACTATTTGGGTGATGGGTGGTTAGCAAAGAAACAAAAATAAAATAACATAAAAGAAAAGAAGGAATTGGGAAGAGGAATTTACCTCATGAAACTTCCTCCTTTGAGAACCTATTAATGGGAGAGGTTTTTTTATTTTGAATATTATATGGGATTTTGGACGTGGGGAAGGACATTGGGGAGGGATTTGGGAAGAATATTGGAAATCTACAATGATTTAGAGGAGGGAAGAGAAGAGGTAAGAGTGGGTGGTATTTATAGTGGTGGGGAGGACGGTTTTCATAATTATTTAATCATTAGTTAATTATTTCTTCACAAGACAATTAATATTAAGTATTCCATGAAAAATAATATTACTAAATGAATTTTAATTCCATCCAATTGGGCTTACATAATCAGATCACCATAAATGACTCAATTAATCCATTATTTGGCATTTATTGTGAATTTTTAGATTTTACTTTTCATAAAAAATTCCAGTATTTTAGAAAAATTAATAAAATTCACCCAACCATTTTTTGACTTGATTAATCCAAAAATGAAGTCCATTTTTCAAAAAAAATATGTCTAAATAAGATTAATTAAATATTTAATTATAATTATAATTTATTATTAAAACCCAGTTTTAAAAACATTCATTTACTTATTCTAAAATATAGGTACATCATAATTTCACATGAATATTATTTTAATACTATCATAGGAAAGGTTAATATTCATTAGATTATATCACTATTCATTAGGGTATGTTACTATTAATAAGGGTAGTTATTGTTCACCAAAAATTATGTTTTTCTTATCGCACTCCAAATAACTTACTGGTCACAACAATGTTTGTCATATTTTCAAAATTCCAAACACAGAAGTGAAAAACCTATGTTTAATGTTCACTTAGAACTTAGTAGTTCAGAATGTTGTGTTTTCATTTGATTTTATGACATATTTATGATAAGGGAATTTCCATTGAAAAACACTAGGTCATTACATTCTTTCCCCCTTATGAAATTTCACACTCAAAATTTAGTTTTACATTTTAAGTCATAAACAGGTGAGGGTACATCTCCTTCATTTCCTCCTCTAGTTCCCAAGTAACTACTTTAAACTTTTAGTTCCTTTGCAACACTTTGGCAATGTGGGTTGTCTTGTTGCATAGAACCATATCTCTTCGGTCCAAAATCTTCACTGGATGCTCCTCATAAGAGAGATCATCTTCCAGTTGCACCACCTCAGATTTAGTACATTTGAGGGATCAGGTATATACTTCCTGTAGTGTGATACATGAAACACAGCATGAACTCATGCCAAATTCGGTGTAAGTGCAAGCATATTGGTCACGGCTCATATGAGGTCAAGGATCTCAAAGGGGCCATTCTTCCTTTCTCTTATCTTCCCTTTCATTCCAAACTGCATGACTCTCTTCCATGATGATATTCTAAGGAAGACTTTATCTCCAACGCCGAACTCCATGTCCCTTCGATGGTTGTTAGCGTGGCCCTTTTACTGACTCTAAGAAGCTTTGATTATTTTCTAGATGACAGTAACCTTCTCTAACTTCTCTTTCACAGGATCAGGTCCAAGTAACTTTATTTCCCCAACTTCATCGCAACATGTTGGAGATATACATCGCTTTACTTTAGAGCTTCATACGGAGCCATCTAAATACTGGAGTGGAACCTTTTTTTGTATGATAACTCAACCAATTGGTGATTCATATACCATCCACCTTTTAATTCAACAGTGAAGGCTCATAGAATATCTTCAAGCATATGAATAATATTTTCAAATTGGCCATCAGTTTGGGAATGATAGGCAATGCGGAAATTTAATTCTGTACTCAAAGAATGTTGAACACTCCTCCAGAATTTAGTTTTGAACCATGTATCTTGATCAGAGTTAATTTAGAGTGGATCCCCATTCAGTCTCACCACATACTTTACATATATTTTTGGAAGTTGTTCTGGCTAGAGGTCTTCCTGAATAGCGATAAAATGGGATGTCATGGTGAGTTAGTCAACGACAACCCATTTCAGATTATTTCTTCTCGATGTATTTGGTAGACCCATGAAAATTCCATAGTGACATTCTCCCATTTCCACATGGGTATAGGTAATGGCTGCATCATCCATTTGGACTTTTGTTTCTCTATGTTAACTTTCTAACATACCAATAACCTTGATATATATATTCCACAATCTCCTTCCTCATGTTATCCCACCATCACTTTTCTCAGAGATCATGGTACATATTGGTACTCAAAATATGGATAGATAATGTTGAGCTATGTGCATTGTCTAATAGCTCATTCTTTATCTCGGGTGTTGAAGTCACAAAAAGCCTCATTCAAACCCAAATCACACCATCATTGTTGATATTGAACTCTATAAGCTTCCCTTCCTTTACTGCATTCACCCTCTTTTGTAACTCCACACCATCCCTTCGTGCTTCTTTAATATTTTATTGAATAGATGGTTGCAAAATAATTTGGGTATGGTAGGATGTATCCCATTCCCTTATGATTTATAAATCCATATTTTTCATATCCAATAAGATAGGGTCTTTCTCAATCCATAACATGGATAGAGTAGCAGGTAATTTTCTTCTTAGAGCATCAGCTACCTTGTTTTCCATTCCAGTAAGATATTTAATAGAGCAATTGTAATCCTTGATTATCTCTATCCATGTCCTTTTCTGCATGTTGAGCTCCTATTGTGTGAATATATGCTTTAGGCTCTTCTGGTTGGTGTATATGTCACACTTATCACCATAAATGTAGTTCTGAAAGATCTTTAAGGAAAAAATCATGGCCGCTAGCTCTAGATAATGTGTTGGGTAGTTCTGATCATGGATCATCAACTGTTGTGAGGCATAGGCTATCACATTATCATTTTTCATAAGTACACAACCCTAGCCTTTATTTGAAGCATCGCTATATACCACAAAACGTTCTCCACTTTTCAGTAATGTAAGTACTGGTGTAGGGATCATACTTCTCTTTAGCACCTTGAGGCATACCATACATTCTTTTGTCCATAAAAACATTACCCCCTTCTATGTAAGCATGGTCATTCGGGTTTACAATCATGAAACGTTCTTCCCAAATTTTTGAAAATATCTATCTATACCCAAAAAGCTACGGACCTCCATTATAGAAGTTGGCATGGGACACTATTCAGTTTTCATTATCTTGGAAGGGTTCACAAATATCTCTTTTTTGGTGATAACATGCACCAAGAATGATACTTCCCCCATCCAAAACTCACATTTAATGTACTTTTCATACAACTTCTCCATTCAAAAAGTATTTAGTACAATATTCCAATCCTCCTCATGTTCCTCCTTGCTCTTGGTATATATCAGAATATCATCAATAAAGACTACAACAAATTTTTCAAGGTAATCTCTAAAGACTATACTAATTAAATCCATGAAAATTTCTGGATCATTAGTGGGTCCAAAGGTAATTACTATGAACTCATAGTGTCAATACCTCGTTCGAAAGGAAGTCTTGGTAATATCTTCCTTCCTCACCTTTAATTGATGATACCCCAGACGAAGGTCCACCTTTGAGAAATAACTTCCCCCACGAAGATGATCAAACGAGTCATCTATACATGGAAGGGGATACTTGTTCTTTATCATGACTTTATTGAGCTCTCAAAATCAGTGTAGAGGAACATTGATCCATACTTCTTCTGGACAAATTGGACTGGAGCACCCCAAGGTGAAGCACATGGGAATATAAAACCCTTCTCCATATTCTCCTATAACTGCATTTTTAGTTCATCCAGCTATATGGTGGAAATTCTGTAAGGTGTCTTTGATATAGGCAAAGATCCAAGAATAAGTTCAATTGAGAACTCAACCTATCTGTCTGGAGGGAGACTAGGAAACTGTTCAGGGAATACATCAGTGTAATCCCTCATGATGGGCATGTCTTCAAGAATGATTTCCTCCTTTCTCTCAATCATTTTACCTAGAAATACATGCTTATAAGGAAACAATATCCACACTTGAGATGAAGATTCTAAAGGAGACTCATTTTCCCCCTTACACTTGTAAATAATTGGAGTATGCTTCGAGATGTGAAGAGCAATATCCCTTTCCCAAAAGTTGATGTTGGACTTGTAGAAAGATAGCCAAACATTCCCAAGATAGTGTCGAACTCTACTAAAGGAAGTTTGATGAGATTTTCTGGGAGGTTCAGTCCCCAAACATTAATTGGGAGTAGTTACAAACCATGGATTCAACGATCGCCACCTTCATTGTTCCCATAGATAACTTTTCCTTCAAATTTTTAGGTGGTGTTTGAATTGTTCTAATAAACTGTCAAGATATAAAAGAATGCGTAGAACCAGAATCAAATAGTACGTTCTCTATTCTTGAATGAATAACTATCATACCTATCACCACATCATTGTTCGGCTCCAACTCAGTAGTAGTGATAGCATAATACCTTCCTTGTTGTCTTGGATGTTGTTGTTGATTGCCTCCGACAACCCTCGGCTTAGAGAAATTGTTCACATAATTCCCATGATCCTTATAGTTGTAACATTGCATTGCTGGCTCAGTTTTGATCTGAGTGTTCCTTTCTTCTTCAACATTAGTGGGATTTTTCAAATTCCTTCGGTAGTTATTATCCAGATAACCAAACATTCCACATTTGAAGCAATTCATGGTTCCCTTTATATAGTTACCAAGATGCTTACAACAATTTTTGTAAGAGGAAAAGTCATGATCATTTCCATCATGTGATTTATTTGATGAACCACACATGTTGTTCCCCAATTTCTTCTTCTTCTCACTAGGCCCATAAGACAAATGACAGTCTGCAATCGCCATTCCAATGGAAAATATCCTCATAACTATCAAAGTCTCGAGTCACCAACTCTTTTCGTAGAATAAACATTAGTTCTCTAAAGAAGAGATCCACCTTTATTTCGGTGTTCCTGAAAAAGCCAGAGGCATGCCTTGAAAGACTTGTAATGTTTGCTTCATATACCCCGTTGAACTCATATTCTGTCTTTTGGAGTCTAAGGAACTCTCTTTCCATCTTGAGACTATGGGTTCTAGGAAAATATTTCTTTGAAAAAAATCCTCTTGAATTCCTCCCAATCCATGGAATGAATTTCCTCTTGCGATTCTGTGTTCTTGATCACTTTCCACCACTGATCAGCTTCCCCATCAAAACGATTGACTACTATGACAACCTTCTCATATTCCGAGCACTTTTGAACAAAGATTATCTTTTCAATGGAGTTAATTCATTTTTTCACTAGGAGGGGATCAGAAGATCCTCTAAACATGGGAGGCATTTTCCGCATGAATAATTCTATGAAAAATTGCTCTTTCTTTGCAGGAGGATGGTATTATGTATTATTCAAGATATTATTCATAACTCAAGCCAGCTGAGAAAGTATTGTCATGAAGTTTTGAGCACTTTCTCCCATCATATCTGGCATATCATTAGGGTATTCTTCACATTGCCTATCACATTAGTTGTTGGAGCATGTTCTTCTATTTCCCACCATTAATGAAGAAAAATAACATATAATTAGAGGTCTTGAATACATATATATTGAGAATAAAAAGGAAAATTTGAACATAAATGGATGAACATATAAATAAGAAGTGTGTCCTAACTTGTTATTCCATAATTTGAAATCTAGGATATCCTTTATATATTTCTTGACATATATTCATGTGGTATTTTTTTGTCCCTTAATAATGGTTTGTAAAAAGCTAATTGATTTACCAAAGCATATCACTCAGGAGTGTCGTTACCAAGAGTGAAGCAGTCCCGTTGATGCGTACCAGGATACCCCGATTTAAGCCTGAAATTCCTTTTCAGAGTTTTCACACTTAGGTACATATGTGCCAGAGCTGCCTCTACCTTCTCATATCTAGAACTGGATGTATTTTCTTGATAAAACACTTAATATATAATTTCCAAAACATACATATCCTTGAGGTTCTTACTAAGGTTATATATTCTTAATCTCCAAAAATAACTAGGACATCCTTTGATACCAACTATAGTGACCCAAGCCTTCTATATATAACATTACATTATTTTAAGGATATTTATACATCAGATTGCATGCCAAGGATCATTAAGTCTAGTGTCATGGAAGACTAGTTTCATAAAATATAAAACATGGGGCTAAAAAAATTAATTTATTTAATCTCCATAATGAGCTCCTAACATCCTTTGTGCCCTTACATCTGCAAAGGGTGCCTTGGGGAAGTCATGAACAAAGCGATGAGATAAAAAGGCCTGTAAGGGAATGAACATAAGGATACATTTTAAGTACATGAGTTAAGAGGCATGACATAATGATAAAAAAATCATGGAACATATGAAATCATATCCTATAAGCATGGGATCATATAAAAATAGAATCATATAATTGTTGCAAAATCATAAGCATTTATTTAATATGGTTCAAGGCTAACCGCCAATCCTATTTCACCTTTTAGAATGGGTCATGGATAACCACCAATATTGTTTCACATCGCATATCATGACACATAACTGTATCCAATGCATTGTAGTGCTATCTGGATGCACCCATATCAAAATTTTCATGAATATTCTATTCATATAAATAATCATTCCACAACAATAATCATACATAATCAACCATACATAAATATAAGGGTACCCATGGAAAGAAGTAGGTACCATAACCATGAGATAAATCATAACCAATGTGCGTGTCATGTAAGTTTCTATTATAGAAATGAATTATACATGGACATTAAATAGGAATATATCATGTTATGTGATGTAAAAAAAGAGTGACAACTTGTAAGAGAGATATTTTAGAAATTTTATAATTAAAACATTTTTTGCGGTTTTAAGGAAAATACTATAGTGTTTTTAAAATAAAAAAGTGGAAAATATTTTATATAAAACCAAGAGTGAACCAAAAAGTTCTTCATAATAAAAATAATGATTTTATAATGATTATTGTGGCTTAAACCATAAGATATAGTTCCCCTGAAATTTGGGTAATAATTCGGGAAGTCCCCTTAAAACATGATTTCTTATAGTGGGTATCGAGGTGGGAATCACTAAAAAATCATGTATATCCTCAAAAGAGAATGAGGGTTGGATCATGGAACATGAGTTTTTAGAATATAATCATCATGTATATGTTTAAGATAAAAAGAAAAGACAACTTAATCTGGGTAAAAAGAAAGATAGAGAAACCCAAAAGAGTAAAGGAGGATCTGGTAGAATTAATTATGGATTATTGGCATGATATCGGGTGTACCTAAAAAGGATTTTTTAAGAGAAAATGGGGTTTCTAATAACATATAAATCATGAGTTAAGTATGGGGAATTTTTGAAATAATACCATATCATTAGGGATTACACATAAAATGGAATAGCAAAAGAATACAATCTTGAAATAAAAGTGGAATGAGGTGGACCCCTTACCTTAAATATGTTCGTATTATCCACTTGTTATTAAGGAACTGGATAAAAAATTAGGTTTATTAATTTATAATTCCATAACCCCTTATATATTTAATTTTTTTGGATTAATCATTTTATGTTCATTCATAACAGTTGTGATTGGTTATGAGGATCAATTTCATTGTTCAGGCTCGTTTGTTTACTTGATTTTAATGACTGATTCACTCATATTTATGTTTGTATAAACACATAAGATGAAAGTGGTTGTAATTAATTTAAGTTATATTATATTAGTTAACACACATGAGATTAAATGGTTTTCAGTTTAATATTGTTACTTATAGTGAATTCGAACTATTATATAAAACCAAAGTGACAAATGTTTTTGTTAATTGGTGGGTCTGATTACAAATAACATGTTTTGATTTATAACTTAATACCATTTATTCAGAAATATTGTAGAAAAAATATGATATATTACATATATATAATCTGGTTAAACCATAACAAAAATGTTTTCATGACTAGATTTAAATATGATAATAGAAATTGATAAATCGTTGTCCTTGAATGTGCTAAATTTCCACATATCAAACGGTACATTCATTTCTTTCTAATAAAAGGTGGGGGAAATATAGAAGCTAATTAAATATCCCATTATCATAAAAAAAATTATTATACATGTATGTTACTGGGATTATCATACTTTTTGGGTCAAGGGAGGTGAGGAATGAAACAAAAACGAAAGAAAATAAAAGAAAATATGGAATTGGAAAGAGGAATTTACCTCTTGAAACTTCCTCCATTGAGAACCACTTATGGGAGAGGATTTGGTATTTTGAAGAGTATATGAGATTTTGGATGTGGGGGGGGGGTGAGCTTGGTGAACTATTTGGGCAGAATATAGGAAAGGAACAAGGCTTGATATGGTTGAAGAGAAGAGGTAAGAATGGATGGTATTTATAGCCGAGGGGAGGAGGGTTTTCCGAATTGTTTAATCATTATTTTATTATTTCTTCACAAGATATGGAATATTAAGAATTAAAAGAACAATAAAAGTAATAAATGCATGTGACGTAGAACAAATTTGGCTTACATCAGCATATCATCGTCAATAACATGATTAATCTATCATTTGGCATTTATTGGAATTATCTGATTTTACTATTCATAAAAAATTCCAGTATTTCAGAAAAATCCCAAATATTCACCCTAAACATTTATCAATATGTATAATAAAAAATTAAAGTCCATTTTTCAAAAATATTTTTCTAAAGATGATTAATTTAATATTTAATTAAAATCAAAATTTACAATTAAAATCCAGTTTTGAAACATTCATTTACTTATTCTAAAATACATGTACATCATAATTTCACTTGAATATTAATTTAGTACTATCATAGTTAATGTTATTATTAATTAGGGTATATCACTATTCATAAGGGTGTGTTACTATTAAAAATTGTAGGATAAAATTCAAAAAAAATTATGTTTTTCTTATTAAACTCCAAATAACTTACTGGTCACAACCGTGTATGTCAAATTTTTGAATTTCCAAACAAAAAAGTGAAAAACTGATGTTTAAATGTCACTTAGCACTTAGTAGTTCAGTATTTTGTGTTTTCATTTTATTTTATGACAAACATATGAGAAGGTAATTTCCGTTGAAAAACATTTGGTCGTTTTATAAGACATTCTAACTATAATGTTGCACATAAAATAAAAGGGAAGAAACAAATCCCTTACCTCAAATGGTTCTTGACGTTCTTTATATGAGAACAAGCCACACAGCGGGTTATGATGTCTTCCCCACTTAACTACTGTATCCACCTGTGGATGCAGAGACACCACCACATTAGTCAACACCCAAGAAAATTCAATTAAGAAGATGGAGATAGAAATCCATAAAAGGGAAAGGAGAAACGGAAGGAGATGAGTCCAAAAGAATGATGATATAATATAACATATATCAAAGATCAATCGACACTTCTTGGTTGCACCAAAAACAGAGGGGAACCAATCCGTGGAAGAAATTTTGATTTCACAACTCATACGGGGTGGAATGAAATGTTCGATAATCTCACACCAGAGAATAAAGAGTAAGAATTAGGGAGAAAGATATCTCGTCCCTTTATAAGATTTAATAGAGGAGCGGTTTAAGATACGCTGAATTTTCTATTAAAAGATTATCGCATTAAACCACGTGGATTGAGCATGTAAAATCTTACTGAGACTTAGGAAAATTAATATAGGAGTTATGGCCTTTGATTAGGCCTTAGAGTCCTTAAAACAAGGCTTTAAATGCATATTATGTCAATGGAAATGTCAAATAGGTGAAATGTAGGAAGCTCGAAACACTGTTCATGAACATGAAATTTGGCAAAGGAAATTGACGCTGCAATTGGAACCTCATCATTCTGGGAACACTTTATATAAACCTCTCCATTCTAGAAACACTGTTCAGAAACCTCACCATTCTGGAAACACAGTTCGTAAACCTCACCGTTCTGGATACAATGTTCAAAAACTCAACATTTAGTAAAGGAAATATAGGCTACCTTTGGAACCTCACCATTCTGGAAACACTTTTCATGAACTCAAATTTTGTAAATGGAAATACAGGATACCGTTGGAACCTCACCGTTTTGGAAACATTGTTCATGAACTCGAAATTTGGTAAAGGAAATATAGGCTACTGTTGGAACCTCACTGTTCTGGAAACACTATTCACATACTCAGAATATGGAAATTGAAATAGAGGCTACCGTTGGAACCTCACCATTGGAACCTCACTGTTTCACTATACATATAAGGCTACCAATGATACTGTTCACATAAGGCACAATTTCACTATTCACCTATGGTTACCGTTGCACTATTCACCTAAGGCGACCGATGACACTGTTCACCTAAGGTTACCAATGCACTGTTCACCTAAGGCTATCGATGAAACCGTTCACCAAAGGTTACCGATGACACCATTCACCTAAGGGTACCGATGACACTATTCACCGAAGGCTACAGATTCACTATTCACCTAATGGTACTGATGACACTGTTCACCTAAGGCTACCGATGCACTGTTCACCTAAGGCTACCAATGACATTGTTCACCTAAGGCTACCGATGCAATGTTCAAAAAACTAGAAATTTGGAAATGTGTTGGGAATAAGTCACCTTGACCTCCTAGAACACCACAGTCATGAGATTATTGCAAAGGAATGGACCAGAGAGGTCTGGGCCATTACAGACTTTATAATTTCCCACTAAATTTTAGAGTTAATCCCATAAAACATTTGATTATTATTACTATTTCGATTATGTGAATTGATATTATTTCAGTTCCTTCTACTATGCACCATTTATTGAAAATGGAAGAAACTAGATTAGATAATAATTTTTTTAAACCTAATGTATTATCCCAAAATTAATGAAACTAAATAAATATATTGAAAACATTATACATATATAATATCATAATAATAAACAAAATTTATTTGAAGATATCTTTATTTTCAAATACATCATAATGGGTTGTAGACAGAAGGTTATTTACCCTAATAATATTCCCATAGATTTTAATACCATGTTCTTAGTATGGACCATTTTTAGGCACCATGAGAAAATTAGGTCTATCTTAATGATTTATTATCTTATTTATTAAATTACAGTATATATTTTCCTAAATTATATCCACTCATAGTATCTAAATAGGGATTTATTTTTATGAAAAACTATAAAACTCTTCCTTACCAAAACAGCATAGTTTTCTTTAATACATATCCTCAAGTTCTGTCATACATTTATGTTCCCTAACCTATTTTACCATAAATCTAGTTCACAATGTTTCTAATAAACTTCATCTAACTCAATCATTATTTAACTAAACCCTAGTAACCCCGTGTTGGTGTCTATATTATTACATTGGAATAAGATACAATGAATCACATCTCAAAGGACTGGACAGTTTTGTAGTATTTATTAAATATATACATACATGAATTCATGTTACATTTTATAACATAAAATACATATATTTTATTTCATTGAGAACACCATTTTTTCCCATATAATACTATTCCATATCAATCACATAACATTTCAAACTATCTTGGAAAAAATAAAACATAACAATGAGGGAGCTTATATTCTCAATAAGTTTAAGTGTATAGTGGAATCAATGAATAAATAGGGTAACATAAATATAGAATAGTAAATAACCGAAACAAATTCCATTTAAATAACAACATAATCATATTATGGAATTAATAAATGCTGATAAAAAAATTCCAAATAAATAATAACATGGTCCTCAAAACACAACCATGGATATTCTAAAAAATTGTTTAACCACATGGTATATAAATAATTGAATTCATACTGATGTAATACATATTTTCGAACATCTAAAACATAATATTTACCCCTTATTCCAGGATATAAAAATTAATGTGTAAGTATTTGGCCAAAACAACATCTTGATTTTCTTATGATACCAACCAACACATCAAGGGGATATAGTGGGCATTTCCCATTATTTACAATGTATGAATTATTCCTTATATTAATGGATTGAAACATAATCAACATAATTATTAATATATAAAAACTATCATATTAAATTTTAACACTTACCCAATCAATGAACACATTCACACGCCATCAAGAGTATAATATATAATTCTAATAAACTTTTGCATCCATAATCAATCTAATAATAAAACATATGGCTAAATAAAAAAGGGTGACATAAATAGAACATATTATATATATATCTTAAGCAAAATATAGTTTTTATATAATTGATCAATATAAATACCCTGAGAAAATAATGAAAATATTTTTGAGAAAAATAGCGTTTTTATATTAAAAATCTCATTTCAAAACAAAAAACTATGGAAATAATTATTTATAGAAATTGAAATTTAAAAAACTAGAAAATATTCATTAATTCATTGGATGAACATGATGACGGAAATTTTCATTCATGTTGTACAAGTTAAAATAAAAAATCCTTTATCATTTTCAATTAAATCCATACATGACTTATTTTTAAAATGACATGACGATTCCTTTGAAAAAAATTTCTATAAATAAAAGACTGGGTAAATATTTCATTAATAAATTATTTTTAACTATTAATAGAAAAATTATAACAACTTTAGAAAACATGGGTTTTTATGAAAAATAAATTTGACCAAAGAGGGAAATAGTTTTGTATTTTTTAAAAAAATAATATCAATAATTTTATGTACAACTGTGTCAAAAATGGTACTATCAGTTGGAAACGCCTATTAACATATATATTAAAATAAAAAATATTAATATTAATATATATAAATATATATCAAAAAACTTTCCACAATGAAAAATTTACTAAAATCAATCGTGAATAATTATGATATTGTTAAATAAGCACTTAGCAATTTGGTAACTATTGAATAACAAGCCCCATGAAAGAAATTACATTGACTAAAACATTAAATACAATGAATATTGTAACATTAAAAACTAGACTAAAAGTAAACCGGTAGCTGGACCGATGGGTCATATGGCCCCACACACATCTCCCCATAAGCTCGAGGCTGTCAACTAGTAGTTAGGGTCTCAGGAGGTGATACTTGGGAGACAATACAATATTATTAGATATGCACAATGGTAGTGTCAAATAATAAACAATATAAAATGGCACAAAATGTATATAAAAAGTTAAATGTGTAGTGAAAAAATAATACTATGATTTTTATTAAAGTAACCAATGTTAGATTATACAACAGAAGAATGCATGTCATGGTGACGATACATAAATTAAAGTAGTAAATAATAAATCAGGCATTATAATAATGTAATATAATAAAGAAAAGACATAAAATCACCACATGTGATCTCAATGAGAATCATGATATCTATCTCAATCCATTGATCATAACTCCTTAGTTTAATAAATATAAAAACTAGCCTATATCTGCTAAATATAAGGCATAGTCTGGTACCAAGGGTACCCAAGTTGGGTGTGATATATAAATCTAAGTAAGCTAACACCAACGGTTTCTATCTTAATCCATACAATGAAATTTAATTAATGAATTGTCCAATATAAAATAAATGTAGAGTGATAACAATTAATAATAAAAACGTGGTCCATGTTCTTAAACAAACACTCGTCCCATACCACCTTCTTTGTTCTAAGCTGGAGATAAGACTGGTTAAACCTGAGTAAGTATAATTGTTTACCAGTGCCAAAAGTTACACTTTAACTCAAAAAGGTCCCCCCCCCCCACCAAGATTTTACTAATGATTGGGGTCTAATTCTCATGTAATCTTTGAATTATCCTAATAAGAAAGAGAAAATAGTCACAAGTGCATGCTTTATTATAAATAGAAGCAATGAGCATAGAACAAGAAATTAACCAAATCAATCAATCAATGTTATTCAATCAAATACAGAGGTGGATTCTGAGCTCTTCCCTGAAGTATTTCTTTGTTATAACCATTTAAAATAACTAATTCCACCAAACTCATCCAAGGGGATCCTTTTGAAGGTCCATGTTTCGCTCATCGGATGGAAACCATGAGGTTGTCCCAAGTATCACACGTAATGGACCGAGTATCACCAGAGGCTTGGAATAACCATTTCTCCAATAGGATGATTCTCCAATTCTACTTTTAGAACCCATATCACCCAATAATATAATTGACATCCTATTGGATCCCTTTCCTGGAGATACTAAAGAACCTCTTCCCCGATGTGTCGAGGTATAACCACCCTAGCACGGGATTCCATCCATGAGTCGTTAATACGAAACACATTATATCTCTCATCCCAATTCAAATGATTCATATCAATCATTTAATATATTATAAGTAACTGAAATTATAATATTTCATACCACTAAATAAACATATAATTCCATCAAAATAGCATAATGCATTCAGCACAAAAGAATTCATGTAACAATTACATTCCATTATAAGCATTTTTAATATCTCAAGATAAAAAGATGATAATATATATATATAGAAACTAAAATAAATAATAATCATCAGGAACATGCATAAACAATGTAATATAAACAAAATCACATTTCCTCAACATGCCTCGAACCATTGGTCATAAACAACAATAAATAAAACAACATGACAAGATTGTTCCTGCAAATAATTAAATAAATGGGTTTCCCTAACCTCCCTTTAAATTTCATTCCCCTTCAACCACCTAATTCTAGGAAACTAAATTCATAATAAATAACCCATTTAATCAATGACTTTTCATTAAAGTCAACTAATCATAGAAATTCATTTTATTTTAATACATTTTTCTCAATTTAATCACTCATGGAAGGGATTTCTATAAGGACCCGACTATAATCATTACATAATAATGAATTAATTTAATAATTATCATGAAAGATATTTTTAGGATTAGTGATTTAGATAATTAGGGCATTACATATACATAACAATTTGAATATTACATGCAGACACTTCTACTCAATATCCATTTTTTCATAAAATAAAAACTCATAAAAAAAAGACATTTCTAGATCCATATTTTAGACATCATGATTTTTCATTGATCCCATCCTTTATCATATTCATCATTATGTCCTGTGAAAAAGATTTCAAAAAAACATGGGATAAATACTAAAATCTTAGTACGGGATGCACAAAGAAAGAAAACTGTTAGTTTTTCAAAACAACTAGTAAACCACGAATACTTTATCATAAGTAATACACTTAACCTTTATGAAGTATTAAATACTCTTCACTGAAAAAAATATCATTACATAACTTTTTTTCCCAAAATATTACCATAAATCCAACATAAATAACACATTACATATAATTTTAACTTGGGACATAAACATACTTAAATGTAATTACCATACGGTTGACTTCCACACATGTCACAAAATGGAATAGCCATATGGCCAACTTCAATACCCAATGTATTAGAGGTTATAATGTAACCACTCATCCTGGTTTATCATGGCACTACCCATCATTTGGTTTTTCATGTAACCGCCCGTCAAATGTCCAAGTACCATCATAAAATCATAACACATAAAATATTAAAAATATAACCATTTCACTAATAAAATTTCTTTTTAAATCAAAAGAAACCAATTCAAGATATTGAAATAATAAAATCATTTAAAAAACCATTTTCAACATCAAAACACCCAAAAACAGAATAAGTGAATTCTTTTTCTTTTAAAAAATATTAAGGCATATAGGGGAAGCCAACTAGCGATTATGGCGGTAGAAATGTCATTGTCACCTCAAACGTTAAAAACATTCCATTCATAATTTACTAAAATGCTTCGTATAAAATTATTCTTTTTAATTGAAATAAATGGTCAAATTCATTTATACAACATATAAAATAAGGAGTTGTAAATTATCAAAACATGCCTCAATGAAAGGAGATTGAGACAGAGTCCCTTACCTCGTATCTGATATGACCCGTTCATTCATTAATTTATTAAATAATAAACATAAGTTAACTTATACTTTCTTAAGAAACATTTTCAAGTTCATTTTTCTATTATATCACTTATTACCTTGCTATAAATAATAGTTAATTATTTGATTAAATATAGGACATTTTGTCGATGTTCGAAACTTGAGTTAAAAATGAACTGCTTATAATTATAAAATTGGACGAAATTACATTATGTCTAGAATAATATTCAGGACTTATACATCATATATATCATATATATCCAGTATATTTGTATTTATAATAGTTAATATCATTTTGATATATAAAAATGAAATGCATCGTTCATGGAAACGGTAAGTCGTACGTACACATGAACGGTACATCCATCTCATTTTATTCATTTTAAAAGAAATGAAATCCAAATGAAACAAAGGTATATTATTATTCCAGTATAATATCATATTTTATATATGTTACGTAACTTAATAAACATCATCCCTTATACGTTCCATTTATGGTATGAATGAGTCATATCACTCTGAGGGGGCGGTAGTCCGCCCTTACGGAAATTAAATTGTCATATATATACAACATGAAAAGCATAGAGGTATATTGTAAAAGATAATTTCTGATGAATATAAATAAAATAAATATCATATATATCATATATAATTATAGTTCCTTCATAATGGACACCATAAGATGTGGTAGGATAATATTGAACAATCATCGTTTCGTGAGGTAGTAGTTCACTATCCATAGAGACATTATGTTCCATAACCATTAGATGGAGCTGTGTGGAAGTGTATTTAGAATACTTCTCAAAACAAAAACATAGTATATTGAGGATATTGGTTATTTATGTAAACATATAAAAAAATATAATAGGGAGTGATGAAGTAAAATAAAAGAATAGACCTTGAAGGAATACATTAACTTTAAATCGGGTAACTCCTTTTGGTTTAAACCAAAAGACTTACTTGAAGTGACTTTTTCTTAAGTAAAGGCTTATAAAAGGAAGATAGGGATATAGGGAGACTAATTTGGAAGGGTTTGGATGGGAAAATTGTCTTGAGAGGTGTGAGTAATGGGATAGAGGTGATGACATTTTATAAGGGAGCATATGGGATCTTTTGGAATGTTTGAAAACATTATGTTTTTATAAAATGATTTTCAGTTTCAAAAGGTCTAAAACTCATTAAATTAAAATATAAGATTAATATTGTTTGAAATAAAATCAAAAAACAAGAATTTTAAAGGTTTTTGGTAGTTTTTAGAATTTTATAATCTCATTAATTTAAATCATTCATTAATAAGGTAATCACTACATCATCATTGTGTCGTAAATAATTTTAATTATTTGATGTCTAAAATATTAAATAAAAATCCATGATGTTGTAAATAAATTTAGATTTAAATTTAATATTTATATTCAAAGAGATAACTTTTATAACCCTTGTAAAAATTGATTTACTAAAAGATATGTACTTAGGTCATTTCTGTCTTTAATTTAAATTAATTAATATAAAGTGTCATTATCACTCCCATATTGCTCCATTGGGTTGCAAAATCGACCAAAGGATGACCATGGTCGTACATGTATCAACCAATATTAATAGGGAACATGTTAGGATAATTTGATATCATTATAATATTATTGGTTTACCCTTACTTACCAGATTTACCCTTTAACCATGGTAAATAAAATATTTACTAAAGTAAATATTCATAATGTCTAAAAATAAAAGATACTTATTTAAACCATACACTACTCCTGATTCCAATTATGGAATCCATTATTCTATATTCAAAACACATAAGTGGTAAAAAATAATTTAATATTAATTCTTGTTGTCAAAACAAAAAAATACGTGTTTTTACGAAAAAATAACTATCAAAAGATTGACACATGTTTATGTCCAATTTCGAAGTAAAATTACATCAAATGACAAACAATTGGATTAAATGGTAAAAATATAATCTAATTAGAATGTAAACTGATTTAAAATTTTAATCTATCATTATAAATAAATTTTATTAAAAGAAAGTTTTGAATTAAAATGTAGTATTTTTAACTATTCATTATAAAATGAACTTTTTTAGAAAAATACAAAAAATTTACCGAAAGTAAATTTTGATGCCCCTTTTCTAAAGAAGAAGTTTATTTTTTCAAAGAAAACTTATAAAGGTGACAAAAACTATATTTAAAATGGTTTTGAAATTAAAAGGTGGTTAATCATTCTTTTTAAGAATATTAGTGTATTTATGCTTTAAATTTGGATTGTTTATTATTTTAAGCCTCTAAAATTTATTGGATAAATGTAAAACCATTAGAAAACATGTATAATTATATTGTAGTTATTTTTATTCATTCTCGCCAATACAATGGCTATGCATTAAGTACTATTTAATTTAATTTTATATTATTATTTTTCAGTATGACTCTTCCATGTGTGCAACATGAGATTCCATAGGAACCCATAGTTGTGTGTCAGGTACGTCATTGAATATAGAATCCCATTTAAATTAAAATAAATATTTAATACACAAATATTAATAATTTTGAAAAAATGTTACTATTTATTTTCATGGGATGTTACATCCTTCCCCCCTTTTGGAAAATTTTTCCTCGCAATTTTATTCACTTGTCAAATTAATCGGGGTATTTATCACTCATAACACTTTCAGATTCCAACGTTACGTCTTCAACCATATGGTTTTTACACTAAACCATTACCTGATGAATTACCTTATTCTGCAACACCTAATCTCTTTGGTCAATAATCTGGACTGGTTTTTCCTTATAAAAAATATTTTCTCCCAACTGAACTACCTCTAGACTCAAAATATGAGATGAATTTAGAAAATAATTTCACCACATTAAAACATGAAAATCATTTTGTTCTTATGATAAACTGGGAGGTAAGAATAATATGTATGAAACTGATCCCACTTTCTCAAGGATTTCATAGGGTCCAATGAACCTCAGACTCATCATTCATTTCATGCAAAAATGCATCATACTTTTCTACGGAGAAACTTTATGAAATACATGATCACCTACCTGAAATGAATGATCCTTCCTCTTTTTATCCACATAACATTTATACCTTCTCTAAGCTATTCTCATGTGTTTCGGAATCTATGGAACATTATCTGTTATCTCTTTTACCAATTCTTGTCCCATCAGCTTCGTTTTACCTAATTCAACCCACAAAGTAAGAGTTCGACACCACTTTCCATATAATTCCTCGAATGGAGCCATTTTCATACTGTAAGGAAAACTGGTATTATAAAAAAATTCAACCAACGAAATATATTGGTCCCAAAATACCTGGTAATCCATTAAAGAAGAACGTAACATATCGTCCAAATTCTGAATTGATCATTCTGACTTCCCGTCTGATTTTGGATGAAAAGATGAGATAAAATTAAATATAGTACCCAATGACTTTTTATGGCCTTTCTAAAATCTAGAAGTGAACTTGGGATCATGATCCGATATAATGGAGAGGGCAACTCTATGCAACCTAGCTATCTCTTTAACATACAACCTATAAAGTTGATCTAGAGACATAGTATTTTGAATTGGATGGAAATGAGTAGATTTGGACAATCGATCTCAATAACCAAGATTGCATTTCTACCTAGATATGTCATTGGAAATTCCAAAATGAATTCCTTGGATATATTTTTCCACTTCCTCTCTGGCACTGGTAAAGGCTGAAGTATCCCTTTTGGTAACTACTTCTCTCCTTTAACTTATTGAAAAGTAAAACACATCACAGTAAAGTCAAAAATATCTCTTTTCATTCCATCCCATCAGTAATACTCCCGAAAATCTCTGTATGTCTTAGAATTTCAAGTATGAACTGAACACTGAGAACTATGAGTTTCACATAACAACTCTTTATTCAACTGTGAATCATAAGGCACACATAATCTCTTTCCAAAACTCAAAACACAGTCTGTATCAATATTAATCTATGGTAACTTACCCTTCTGAACCAATTCTACCTTTTTCTGCAACTCATTGTCATCTTTCTACACATTAATCATTCTTTCTACTAGGGACTATTTCACTGATACCTGAAAAAAATAGAGGAATTTCTTGCACAAATAACTTCCAATCAAAAGTTAATCAAATAAAAAACCAAAGGTTCTCATTCCAAATGTAGAATGGATAAGGTATCATTACTCTTTCGACTCAAAGTGTCATCCGATTTATTTTCCTTTAACGGATTGTACTTGATTGGGAAATCATAATCCTAGATTAATTTTAGCCATCTCCTCTATGTCATGTTTAATTCCTTCTGAGTAAATATATACATATTTTTTTTTGATCAGTATATATTTCAATTTTACTCCATACAGATGATGCCTCCAAATTTTTAAATAAAACACAACAGAATATATTTCCAAATCATGTGTATGGTAATTTAACTCTAGAGGTTTCAACTTACGTAAAGCATAATCAATTACCTGGTCATTCATCATTAGGAAAAAACTATGTCTTTTAAATGAAGCATCATTGTAGATAATAAACTCACCATTTCTGGATGGCAGTGCCAAAATTAGAGCATCCCATAATGTTTTTTTCAATTCCTAAAAACCGTCATTACATTCTTTGGTCCAAATAAACTTAACACCTTTTTGAGTTAACTTAGTCATTGGGCAAGATAACCATGAAAAATTTTCAACAAACCTCCAGTAATAACCTGCTAAACTAAGAAAACTATGGATCTCGGTTATATTTACAGGTCTTGGCCACTCTCCAACAACTTTTGAGTTAGCAAGATCAACAGTTATGCCATTTTTTGAAACAATGTGACCAAGGAAAGAAATTTATTGTAACCAAAACTCACACATGCTTAATTTCCAATATAGTCTCTTTTATTGTAATGTTTTCAAGACAACCCTTCAATGACATTCATGTTCTTCTTTACATTTATAAAAAAACCAAAATATCATCAATAAACACAACAACAAATTATCCAAGAACACACAGAAAATTATATTCATAAGATCCACGAATACAGCAGGTGAATTTGTTAACAAAAAAGGCATAACTACAAATTCATAATGGCCATATCTAGTACAAAACAAAGTATTCGGAATGTCTTCATCCATTACATTAAATTGATGGTACCCCGATCTCAATTCAATCTTTGAAAAAAACTGAGCTCCTTGGATCAGATCTAACAAATCATCGATATAAGGCAAAGGATACTTATTCTTAATAGTGATGTTATTCGATGATCTATAATCAATGAAATGTCAAATTGAACCATCATTATTTTTAACAAACAAGAGAGGAACACCCCATGGTGATGTGCAAGGTCGAATGAAAAATTTATCTAATAACTCATGAAATTGCTTCTTTAACTCTAAATGTTCAGTTTGAGCCATTTAATAAGGGGTATTTTAAATTGGCTTACAATCAGTAACTAAGTCAACAGTAAATTCAACTTCCTGATCAGGTACTATACTAGTTAAATCATCATGAAAAACATCAAGATACTCATTTACCACTGCCACATCATTAAACTTAATAGTTCCTTTATTTTCAACAATATGTGAAAGGTAATATTAATTTCCATCTTTTACTAGTTTCTCAGCTTCTTGATATGTTACAAAAAGTAAAGATTCATTCTTGTAGACAAACTGAAATTATTTCTAAAAGGAAACATATTTAGCTCTATAGTCAATTATACCATGATAAATAGAGATCCAATTCATGCCCAAAATAACAACACACTCTTCTAGAGAAAAAACAATAATGCTTTCAAGTATATTATTTCTGTACACAAGTATATAAAGGTTATTATAATTTTTTGTCTCAACATTTACTCCTGGTGTTTTTACTATAAGTTCAGGATTCATATATTGAGATGGAATTACCAATTTACTAGAAAATTTCTTTGAAATTAATGAATGTGTAGACCTTGAATCAAAAAACACATTGGTATTATCTGAATAAACAAACCGTGTACCTAATACTAATTCATTCGATGGTCCAACATCATCTAAAGTAGTTGCAAAATATTTCACCACCCCTTTTTTCATGTAGTCAGGATTCTCTCCCTTAGTTATGTTCTTCACTGGACAATCATTTTAATAATGACCCAATTCATTGCACTTAAAAAATCTTATCATGGTCTTTTCATTGCCTGCATGATCATATTCTTTACACTTACGAGCAACATGACCAGACATACCATAGTTGAAGCACTTTACAGGCCTTGATAAACATTCTCCAGTGTACTTTTTACCACACTTCTCGCAGGATGGATATTTAATTTTCTTACCTCCAGGCTTCTTTGATGAATTTTTTCCCTTTTTCTACCAACTAGACCTCTTCTCTTGTTTTCTCTCCTGGAACACCTGATCATCAAAAAATTGCATTTCTACCTTCTCAGCACATCTAATTAGTTCCCCTTTTCATTTGAATTCAATAAAGGCCAATGTTATTCGATATCTTGGCTTCAGTACTGAGTAAAATTTATTTATCTTACTATCAAGATGTTGGATGAAATTTGGAGCATACCTTTCTAGTCAAGTGAAATTTTTTTCATAAGAATCCACTGAGTCGTCCTCATACCTCAATTCCAAGAATTGTTTTTCCATCCTACATTGATCCACTTTAGGAAAATATTTCTCAATAAACATAACATGGAATTCATCACAATCAAGATCATCAATCTCCTCAATATAGATGATATTTTTCACCATCGACCACAACTATTCATCTTCTCCTTCAAAATGGTAAACAATGAGACTAACAATTTGTTCTCTAAACACCCCCTGAAATAAAAAATATTCTCCTGTGCTTTAATCCACCCTTTGGCTAGCACATGGTCAAATGATCCTATGAATGATGGGTGATGTTTCCTCATAAAATTCTCCACTATTGACATGTTTCTCTATGGTTGATCTGGAAGATCTCATGCCCAGATACCACCAACATTTATAGCCTAATTCAACTATTACATCGTTGTAACAAACTATTCAGTTTTGATTTTTACCATCTCAGGTTGCTGATTTGGATGGTTATTCTCTTAATATGCCTTCCCAACATAGCTACCATGTTTCCTCAGTAGAAAACCATTCTGATCACAAAAATATCTTAGGTGAAGCAACACGGTAATCTGTAAATGCTATATCATTTAAATCATACCATAAATTAATTTATGTATATTAATTTAACAATACCCTAACTCATAATGTTGTCTAAACCAACCATTGATAACAACTATAAGGAACCAAAGTTAAATAATACATAATCGTGATTTATGTTAATAATTCACATTGTGGATCTTTTCATGTTTTGAGATTTAGATAATTAGGTTATAACATATACAGAAAAATTTAAATATTACATGTAGACAGATCTCCTTAGTATCCATTTTCTTCATAAAATAGAAACTCTTGAAAGAAATGACATGACTAGTTCCATATTGTAGAAATCATGACTTTTCTCCAATCCCATCATTCACTCTATTCATTTATATGTCCTGTGAAAAAACATTTCAAAAAATCATGGGATGAGCATAAAAATCTTAGTAAGGGATACAAAAAGAAGGAAAACTGTTAGTTTTTCAAAACAAAATGAAAACCATGAATACTTTATCATAAGTAATAATTTTAACCTTTTTGAAGTAGAAAACACCCTTCACTGAATAAAATATCATTACTTACCCTTTTTTATACAGAATGTTACCATAAAACTCATAGAAAGAACACATAACATAAAAACATAACTCGGGACATAAACATACTTAACTGGAATAACCATATGGTTGACTTCGACACATATCACTAAATGGAATAGCCATATGGCTGACTTCCATACCAAACGCATTAGAGATTATAACATAACCACCCATCCTGGTTTATCATGGAACCACCCATCATTGGGTTTGTCAAGTAACCACCCTTCAAATGTTCAAGTACCATTATAAAATCAGAACACATAAAATATTGAAAATATAAACATTTTAGTAATAACATTTCATTTGAAATCACAAGAAATCATTTCAAGATATTGAAATAATGAATTGTAACGACCCAAAATTTTTAATAAATCTTGTTTCCTAATTTTGTGTGTTATTTTATTTTATACTCAACAAAATTGTTTCATTTGAAACATGAGTATAATTAAAATGAGACCGTTGTGTTTCGACTGTTATATGACCATGGGTAAATATGACCATTGGAAACTAAATGTTGTTATTATTGTCCCTAAATACAAGTGATCTTGGTTAATTAATATAGAAATAAGATTTGATGGCCTCATCTTGTAGTCTCAGGCCGATCGAAACACATATAACAGAACTTGGGAAGGAGGTGGCACCACTAGGCTTTTCTCTGGACCAAACCCAAGCCGAACTTCATCGTGTGAATCTAGAACAGAATCGACTTCACGAGAAGTTCAAGCTGGTAGAAATTACTAATCGTGCAATACTGGCCAAGCCTCCCTCAGATTTTCTCACCTTAGCACACCTTACACTTAGGTCCTATGCTGGGGTTATAAAGGGCTATGTTAGGAGACTGTAACTGCTTTGTGTAATCCTTTGAGATTATTAAAATTGTGTTTTCTTCTTATGGTGAATTTTGAAAATTTTCAAATGTCTGGATAAATGTAGGGTGTATATTATTGATGAATTTAAAAAAAAAATATTTTTTTAAACCTTAAATAATTAATGATGCGTAATGATTTCCAAAAAATTTTCTTTTGTAAATGTGTTCAGTATGAAATTTGGAGTCTAATAAGATCAATTTAATTTTGGGTGAATAGTAATTTATGAATAGTGATTTTACGCTTAGGATTTGTAATGTGACCAAATGGATTAGTAATCTCTCTTAAAAGAAGTATTAGTACAATATAGGCACCTTGATTAAGTAATGTGATTCAATAAAATAGGTAAAAAAATGTTTCAGAAATTATTATTCAAGTATTAGTTTTTTCAAGTGAATAGTTTTTTTAATTAAAAATTAAATTAAAAATATTTAGAGAGTTATTTTTATAAAATGGACTTTATTTTTGAATTCATAGCATCGATATTAGGTTATGGTGATTTTTGGGTATTTTTCTGAAAAAAAATGAATTTTCATTGAATAGTTTTTTATATAACAATATATTAAAAATATTTATAAAAATATTTTCATAAAATGGAGTTAATTTTTGAAATCAGAGCATCAATATTTGGTTAAGGTGAAAATTTGGGATTTTTCTAAAAAAGTTGAATTTTCGGTGAATAGTGATTTATCAGTTTAGAGTTTCGGGTGTTTAATGACATCAATAAATATGTATTAATTATGTAATAATTTTGGTCGACTTATGAATAGTAAGATAAGGTATGAGGTCTCCCAAGTGTCCAAAACCATGGGCATGCACATGGTTTTTCCAATACCACTAGTGAGGTGTCCTTTGGCCATTAATGTCGTGTCCCCTCACTTCCCCTATAAATACCAAGTCATTATCTTATCCTTTCCATTAAAAAATCATCCTCAGCAAATTTCTGGTATCCTTACCTCCCAATAAGTCCTCCCAAATTTCCCCAATCCCTCAAGGTCCCAACCGTCATGTTTTAACAGTTACGTTTAAAGGTAAGGGATCATACCACTCTCTTTCTTTTCAAGTACTCTCTTTTATGTAATTTTTTTATGATCCATGTTCTTATGGTGGGGATGTTATTATATATTCATCCTACTGTAGATTTTATGTTCATATGACGAGGGACCCCATTTTCCTCTCATTAATTCATTTTATGAATGTTTAAGTGGCACCGTTAGGCTGCCGAATTTTTAAGAGATTTTTTTCACCTTCTCATTTTCATGTTCTATTTTTATGTCAAGTATTTCATGTTTCATTTTTATTATGTTGGGTTATGATATATATATCTATCATACTGATATTTTATGTTCATATGATGAGGGACCCTATTTGATCTCATCAATTCATTTTTTTTAAGTTTAAGTGACGTCGTTAGGCTGCCGAATTTTCATAAGAAAAATCTTATTTTTGTTTTCATTCATTGTTTATCATTTCAAATGGTATGTCCTTATAATTTCATTAACATGTTCATATATTATTTATATTATGTCCCTATACTATTTTATAGATCATATATGAGTGGTTTACCCATGTCCCCTCTCTTTTCAATGTTTTCTAAAGCCCTGCAACACAGCCATTATGTTGCAGAATTTTCATCTCAAAATGTCTCTCTCTTTATCTCAAATTATTTTATTTTATTACGTGAATACTCAAACCTCTTTCTTTTATAGGGGTATTCACATATATATGAAAATTTTCTATTTTAAATTATGGGATTTACATACATCAGACCTGCATTCCTTTTCTGTGGGTTTAAATGACATAAATATCACGTCTTTAAAGAAGTTTTAAAAATGTTATGACTATGAAATGAAACACATTTCTTTTATGATATATGGGGTATTTATGAATGGATTGATTATGATATATGTGGATCACATGATAATAAAGGAAAATTAATGGGGCGCCTTGATATCCCTTCAATGCATTGGGTAAAGACTTAATCTCTAGAGATGTCAAATTTAACGATACCTTGGTGAATAACCTTGGTAATTTTTTTATGACACCATATGCATGGACATTGGTGAAACGAAAATTATTGTCTATGTTAAATTTTGTAGCCACATATTAAATTTATAAAACAAATTATTTTTATTATGATATTCACCATGGTCTCTTTCTCATGCCTTAATGTTATTTATCATGACTTTTTGAAGTCTCTTAAGTTCACATATAAAATGGTTCCCTTGTTTCCCTTACTGGGCCTTCTGCTCACCCTCTCCATTGATGTATGCTCCCAGGTAATGAGATGTTGTAATGAACATAGGATGAACAAATGAAGAACCCTTTCAAGTGTTTAAGAAGAATGTTTTATGTTGTCAAGTATTAAGTACCTGGTTTCCAAGACACTAAACCTTAATGATCCCAGGTTTTGTATAATGTAATGAATGTTTATGTGATAAAAAGGCAGGATGTTATAGTTGGTATCAAAGGATGGTTTACTTATTTGTGGAAATTAGAATATGAAAACATTATGAATAACCCTATAGAAAAATTTAAATATAGGAAATCTTCCTGGCCTTTTGGTGAGTATTGTGTAAGTGGTTTATCAAGAAAATACATCCCTGTCTGGATATGAGCAGGTAGAGGTGGCTCTGGCATAGATGTACATAGGGGTAAAACCTAAAAATACCACTTTGAGCTAGACTCGAATGGGAACTAGTACATGACAATAGGCCTTGATGCACTCTTGGTTACGACACTCCCGGGGGGATATGCTTTAATAAACTCATAATCTTAGTATGAACAATTATTAAATAGACAAAGATAAAATAAAATAAATATTCACATAAGAATATATGATCATGGATAACCTAGATTGGATCCTAGGGGACCACAAGTTAGGGTATACTTTTCTTCTATAAGTTTATCCTTCTATGCTTTAACTTTCCTTCTCATGATTATTGGCTAAGTATTTAAGCCCCCAAATTATACATTCTTTTCTTAGTTAATGGCAGGAAATAGAAGAACATGTCCCAAAAAACAATGTGATTGGAAATGTGATGATTTCCCTATTAATATGACATAGATAATGAGAGATCAAGGTGGGCATATTTTGATTATGCCAAACAAGCTATCAAAAATCACAATTAATAATTGTTACCTAGTTGAATGCTGAAATTCATTAAGGAAGAAGAAGAAGAAGTATTAAAGATGTTCATCTGATAAAGTTGATAAGGTAAGGAGGACTCAATTTCATTTGTGAAAAAAGTGTGGAGAGAAGCACCAATGAGAATGTCACAAAGGAACCGGGAGATGTTTTATGTGTGGGTTGATAGGGTATAAAGTATCCCATTGCTTTAAAAATGGATAATGTGAGGAATAGAGATAAGGTTCGATCTAATGTACCCTATACTTTTCAATGTAATAAATGTGGAGAAGTTGGACATTATCCAAGGCAATTCTCTCTTGGAAGGGATGAGAAGCATGGTTAGAATAAACAATCTTCAAGGATAAGGGAACAATTAAAGTGCTATGCTAAGATGGATCATGGTGACTAAAGTACATGTAACTTATTCGCAGTAATTGTCTATGTCATGTTGTATTTTAGTTCGTGACCTATGAGCATATCTTTAATGTTTTCTAAGAACATCGAGTCACTTCCGAATATGGTTTTATTTCATTAAAGAAAAACATCTATTGTTATGTACCACATGTTGATGTTATGAAGCTGTTCTTCTTGAAAAAAAATGATTATTAGGGGATTAAAATATTATTATTATTTTAGAAGACGTTCACTATTTTGGGAACCCTACATGATCGAGGTAAATAGATTACTACAATATTTTCTTTGAGGAGTAAATTTTGACTTATATTTTGAAGAATGGAATAATTTACTGTGAACTTATGGTAATACAGGTTACATATGGAAAATATTAACCTATCATGTGTAAAATATGTTTATGATAGTTACTTTTGTTATAAGATGTTAGGAGTGGTTGATGTTGTTTGGAGATGAACAATAATGTTTATCTGGGAAGACTATGTTATCAAATCCTTCTTGTATTTGGGTTTCAATCTTAGTTTGGTTTATTTTGAGGAATTTTAAGGACAGTTATTTATGGAGTGGTCTATGATGAACTTTTGGTAGTATCATTGAATTTTGATGATTAAAAGTAGTTTCCCTTCGTATGGGGTTCTTTATTTTGAAGTGTTTTTTGTCTTACCCTTTCTATTTCTGGGATAATATTTAACAATAGAAGAAATATATTGTTAATATTTTGTGGATTATGTGATTCTCTAGAAGATGATTCTAGTGCTTTTGATTAGACCAAGTGTTTTTGAATGATCATCTTTTGGAGGAAAGATTATTTTTGGTAGAAACTTATTAAATGTTGACACTCTACTTTAAGGTATGTATTTTTATTTATGTTTTTAATCTATGTAGTAAATGAATTACTCAAAATTATGAAAAGGAATGTAAAAAAACATTGTTGGATTTCATTTCCTACTGGGTAATCAAAGACTATTTACACACATCATATGTTTGTGATTTTCGTATGGTTTACTTTCTCCTAATCATGTTTTCTATCTCTCTCCATCAGAACATGACCTTTTGTTTTTTTCCATATCTATGTTTTCCTACATGGAATCCTAGTATGGGTTAACTTGGGTGTCCTTTTTTACTTCCCTTTATTTCTTTTAAAGTAATAGTTTTACTGACACATTTTCTGACGTGGGACTTTCAATGAAATTTCCAAGCCCAATTTTAAAAAAATTGTGAGGATGCAATTTCTTAAATGGGGAAGAATGTAACGACCCGAAATTTCGAATAAATCTTGTTTCCTAATTTTGTGTGTTATTTTATTTTATACTCAACAAAACTGTTTCATTTAATAACATGAGTATAATTAAAATGAGACCGTTGGGTTTCGACTGTTATATGACCATGGGTCAACATGACCGTTGGAAAATAAATGTTGCGATTATTGTACCCAAATAAAAGTGATATTGGTTAATTAATATAGAGAGATGATTTGATGGCCTCATCCAGTAGTTTTGGGCCGATCGAAGCCCATCTAACAGAACTTGGGAAGGAGGTAGCACCACTGGGCTTTTCTCTGGACCAAACCCAAGCTGAACGCCATCATGTGAATCTAGAACGGAATCTCCTTCACGAGAAGTTCAAGCTGATAGAAATTACTACTCATGCAATGTTGGTCGACCCACCCTCGGATTCTCTCACCTTAATACACCACTTAGGTCCTATGATGGGGTTATAAGGGGCTATGTAAGGAGACCGTAACTACTTTGTGTAATCCATTGAGATAATTAAAATGGGTTTTCTTCTTATGGTAAAGTTTGTA
This sequence comes from Viscum album, assembly GCA_963277665.1. Taxonomy (NCBI): domain Eukaryota; kingdom Viridiplantae; phylum Streptophyta; class Magnoliopsida; order Santalales; family Viscaceae; genus Viscum; species Viscum album. The sequence goes on from OY728155.1 coordinate 736,877,722, forward strand.
AATTTTTAAATGTCCGGATAAATGTATGCTGTATATTATTGATGAATTAAAAAAAGGATATTTTAAAATATTTTTGTAAACATTAAATAATTAATGATGTGTAAGGATTTTCAAAAATTTCTCTTCTGCAAATGTGTTCAGTAAGAAATTTGGAGTCTAATAAGATCAACTTAATTTTTGGTGAACAGTAATTTATGAATAGTGATTTTATGCATAGTATTAGTAATGTAACCAAATGTATTAGTAATATCTCTTATATAAAGTGTTGGTATAATATAGGCACCTTGATTATGTAATGTGATTCAATAAAATAGGTAAATAACTATTTCATAAATTATTAGGCAAGTATTAGTTTTTTCGGGTGAATAGTGTTTTTTTATTAAAAATTAAATTAAAAATATTTAGAAAGTTATTTTTATAAAATTGACTTTATTTTTTAATTCAGAGCATTGATATTAGGTTATGCTGATTTTTGGGGATTTTTCTAAAAAAATGAATTTTCAGGGAAGAGTGTTTTTATAATAAATTTAAATTTAAATTATTTAAAACATTATTTTAATAAAATGGAGTTCATTTTTAAAATCAGACCATCCATATTTGGTTAAGGTGAAATTTTGGGATTTTTCTGAAAAAGTTGAATTTTCAGTGAATAATTAATTTTCAGTTTAGAGTTTCGGGTGTTTAATGACATCATTAAGGATGTAATAATTATGTAATAATTCTGGTTGACTTATTAATAGTAATATAAAGTATTATGTGTCCCAAGTGCCCAAAAACATGGGCAAATACCATGGGAAAGCCCATGGTTTTTCCAATACCACCAATGAGGTGTCCCTTGGCCATTAATGCCTTGTCCCCTCACTTCCCCTATAAATACCAAGCCATTATCTCATCCTTTTCATTTGAAAATCATCCTCAACAAAATTAAGGTCACTTTACCTCCCAATGAGTCCTCCCAAGGTTCTCCCCAAGACCACAAGGTCCCAACTTTCCAGTTTTAAGAGTTACGTTTTAAGGTAAGGGATCTTACCACTCTCTTTCTTTTCAAGTACTCTCTTTTATGTCATTTCTTTTATGCTCCATGTTCTTATGTTAGGGATGTTCTTGTATATTAATCCCACTGTCCTTTTTATGTTCATATGATGAGAGACCCACTCTTTCCCTCATCAATTCTTTTTACGAATGGTTAAGTGGCGTCGTTAGGCTGTCGAATTGTTATGGGATTCTTTCACCTTTCTCATTTTCAAGTTCTATTTTTATGTCAAGTATTTAAAGTTCCTTTTTATTATGTTGGGGTATGATATATATATCTATCATACTGATATTTTAAGTTTATATGATGATATACCCTATTTGATCTCTTCAATTCATTTTTTTATGTTTATGTGACGCTATTAGGATGCCGAATTTTCATAAGAAAACCTTATTTTTGTCTTTCTTCCACGGTTTTAATTTCAAATGGCATGTCTATAAAATTTCATTACCATGTTCATATATCATTTATATTCTATCCCTCTACTATTTTATAGATCATTTATGAGGGGGTGATCCATTTCCCCTCTCTTTTCAATGTTCTCTAAATCCCTACAACATAGTTGTTATGCTGCAGAATTTTTGTCTCAAAATGTCTCTCTATTTATCTCAAATTCATTTATTTTATTAAGTGAATACTCAAATCTCTTTATTTTATAGGGGTATTCACATATATATCAAAATTTTCTATTTTAAATTCTGGGATTTACATACATGAGACCCTCTTTCCTTTTCTGTGGGTTTAAAGTGACATAAAGATCATGTCTTTAAAGCAGTTTTTAATATGTTATGACAATGAAATTAAACCCATTTCTTTTATTCTATATGGGTTATTTATGAAATTATTGATGATGATATATTTGGATCACATGATAAAAAAGGAAAATTAAGGGTGCGCCCTGATAGCGCTTCAATGCATTGGGTAAAGACTTAATCTCTAGAGATGACCATTTTAACAATACCTTGGTGAATAACCTTGGTAATTTTTTTTAATGACACATTGGGGATGGACCGTGGTGAAACAAAAATGATTATATATGTTAAATGTTGTAGCCACATCTTCATGTTATGAAACACATTATTTTTATTATGATATGCCCCGTGATCGCTTTCTCATGCCTTGAAGTTATTTATCATGACTTTTTGATGTATCTCAAGTTCACAAGTAAAATGTTTCCCTTGTTTACCTTACTATAACTTCTTCTCACCCTTTCCTTTGATTTATGCTCCCAGGTTATGAGATGCTATAATGAACTTAGGATGAACAAATGAATAATCCGTTCAAGTGTTTAAGAAGAATGTTTTCTTTTGTCTTGTATTAAGTTCCTGGTTTCCAAGACACTAAACCTTAAAGATCCTCAGTTTTGTATAATGTAATGAAAGTTTATGTGATAAAAATGTGGGATGTTATTTGAATCCTTTTTAGAAACCAGTTTCCATACCAAAACACCCAAAACAGAATAAGGGATTTCATTTCTTTTAAAAAAACAGTAAGGTTTATTGAGGAAGCTAGCTAATGATTACGATGGCAGAGAGGTCATTGTCGCCACAAACGTCAAAAACATTCCTTTGGTCATTTAGTAAAACGCTTCATAGAAAAATATTCCCTTTGAATGAAATTAATGGTCCATGTTTTTTATACACTTTATAAAAGAAGGATGTGTAAATTATCAAAACATGCCTCAATGAAAGTAGATTGAGACCAAGTCATTTACCTGGTGTCCGACATGAACCGTTCGTTATTTAATTTCCTAAATAATAAACATAAGTTAATTTCTACTTGCATAAGAACATTTTTATAGTTTATTATTACTATTATATTACTTATTACCTTTCTATAAAAAATATTTAATTATTTTTGTTCATATCGTACACTTTGTTAATGTTCGGAACATGAGATAAAAATTAAATTGGTATAAATATAAATTGACCATGTGGCTGAAAGTACATTATCTATAAAATGATAATAATGATTTATATATCATATATATCCAGTATATATGTATTTATAATAGTCCACATCATTTGGATATTTGAAAATGAAATTCACCATTCATGGAGACGGTAAGTCATACGTACACATGAAGGCTACTTCCATCTAATTTTATTCATTTTAAAACAAATGATAAATAGGTACATTATTAATCCAGTATAATATCATATTTTAAATATGTTTTCTAAGTTCATTAAGGCCAACCTTTATATGATCGATGCATGGTATGAATGAGTCATATCACTCTATTTGGGAGGTAGTCCACACTTCCTCAAATTAAATTATCATATATATACAACATGAAAAGCATAAAGTTATGTTAAAGAGATAATTTTTGAAGAAAAATGATAAAATAAATATCATAAATATCATATATAATTACAGTTCTATCATAATAGACACTATAAGTGGAGTTAGTAGAAGATTGAACAATTATCGTTTCATGAGGTAGTAGTTCACCATTCACAGAAGCATTATGTTTTATACCCATTAGATGGAGGTGTGTGGAAGTGTATTTAAAATAAATCACATAAAAACAACCTATTATGTTTAGGATACTATTTTTGTTATTTAAACAATGAATAATAATATCATATGGAGTAAAAAAGTAAAATAAAAGAAGAGATCCTGAAGGAAGAATTTACCTTTAAAATCGGGTAACACCGTTTGGATTGAACCAAAAGGCTACCTTATAGTGCCTTATGGCTAAGGTAATGATTCTATGAAGAATATAGGGATGTAGGGAGATTAATTGGGAAGATTTTGGACAAGTCAAGGGTCTTTAGACGTGCAAGTTAGGAGTTATGGGTTATGGCGTTTTATAAGGGAGAGGAGGGGCACTTTAGGAAAGTTTGAAAAAATTATTTTATTATAAAATGATTCTCAGTTTCAAAAGGTCAATAAATTATTATATTCTAAGATAAGATGACTCTTGTTTGAAATAAAATCATCCAATAATAATTGGGAAGGTTTTGGAAAGTTTTTATTATGTTATAATTTCATTTATTTAAATCATTCATTAGTAAGGTAATCATTGCATCATCATTGTGTCATAAATAATATTACATATTTGATGACTAAAAATTATAAATAAAATAACATGATGTATGAAATATTTTTATATTTCTAATTATTATTTATAATCTATTAGATAACTTATATAACCCCATATAAAAATTTATTTACTAAAATATATATGATTATGTCATTTTTGTCATTACTTTAAATTAATTAATATAAAGTGTCGTTATCACTCCCATGTGGCTCCATGGGGTCCCCAAATAGACCAAAGGTTTCCCATGGTCGGACATGTATCAATAAATAGGTATAGTACGTGTGATTGGATAATTTAATATTATTATTATACTATTATTTTATTACCCTCATTTACAAGATTTACCCATTAGCCATGGTAAATAAAATATTAAATAATGTAAATATTCCTAATGTATAAAAATAAAAGTTTAATATTTACAAAATTTAAGCCTCCTAATTCCAAATATGTAATCCATTATTTCAAATTCAAAACAGTGAAGTGGTAGAAATTAATTTAATATTAATTCTCGTTGTCAAAACAAAAAAGCGTGTATATTAAGAAATAATAACTATCAAAAGATTGACACTATTTTATGTCCAATTTAAAATTGAAATTACTTATATTGGCCAAAATTGGATTAAATGGTAAAAATATAATCTAATTACACTATAAACCCTTTAAAAGATAATCTATCCATATAAATAAATTAGATTAAAAGGCAGTTTTGAATTTAAATGCAATATTTTTCACTATTCATATAAAAAATGATCTCTATCAAAAAATACAAAAATTTTACCCAAAGTAAATTTTGATGTCCCGCCTCTAAATAAGAAGTTTATTTTTTCAAATATGTCACATAAATGTGAAACTATTGATTTAAAAGGGGTTCTCCATCAAAAGGCAGTAAATCGACCTTTTAAAGATTATTAGTGTATTTATACTTAATAATTGGATTCTTTCTTATTTTAAGCCTCCAAAATTTATTGGATAAATTTAAAAACCTTTAAGAAACATGTATAAAAATATTTTAGTTAGTTATGATAAATTTTTCAAATAGAATTGCTAGGAATTAACTACCATTTAAAATAATATTATATTATTACTTTTCAGCATAACTCAGACGTGTGTGCAACATGAGATTTAAATAAAACCCATTGTTGTGTGTTAGGTACTCCATCAAATATAGAATCCCATTTAATTGAAATTCATATTTAATTCACTAATATTAATAAATATGAAAAATTATTACTCTTTATTTACCTGAGATATTACATCCTTCTCCCCATTTGGAGATTTCATTCCCGCAATGTTATTAACGTATCAAAAAATGGGGGTATTTATCCCTCATAGAATTTTCAGATTCCCACATTGCCTCTTCAACCATATGGTTTTTTCATAAAACCTTTACCTGATGAATTACCTTATTCCGCAACACTTTCTCTCTTCAGTCAAGAATCTAGACTGGTTTCCCCTCACAAAAAGATTTTCTCCCAACTGAACTACCTTTGGACTCAAAACTTGAGATAGAACTGGAATATACTTTCTCAACATTGAAACATGAAAAAATTGTGTACCTAGGATAAACATGGATGTAAATACACTCTGTAGTAATATTATCTAACTTACTATAGGATTTCATAGGTTCCAATGATCCTCGGACTCAGCTTTCCTTTCATTCTAAAACGCATCACACTTTTCCATGGAGAATCTTTGATAAAGACTTGATCACCTACCTCACATGAATGATCCTTCCTCTGGTTATCCACATAAATTTTCTTCATGCTCTAAGATGTTCTCATTTTCTTCTAAATCAACTAAATTTTCTCTGCCATCTCTTCTACCAATTCTAGTTCCATCAACTTCCTTTCACGTACTTCATCTGAAATAGTTGGAGTTCGACACCGCTTTTCCATAAATTCCCTAAATGGAGTTGTTTGTATAATTTAATGAAAACTTTTATTATATGAAAATTCATCTAAGTAATGATGTTGGACCCAGCTTCCCTTGTAATCCATTGAAGGAGCACATAGAATATCTTACAAAGTATGAATCATTTGTTCAGACTACCAATCTGATAGTGGATGAAATGTTGTACTAAAACTTAATTCAGTATCCAATGACATTTAAAGCCCTTTCCAAAATTTAGAAGTGAACCCAGGATCACGATCAAATTCAATAGAGAAGGGAAATCCATGAAACTTGACTATCTCTTTAACATACAACAAAGAATGTTAGTCTAGAGACAAAGTTTCTCGAATTGGAAATAAATGTGTAGATTTAGTCAATCAGTCAACAATAACCCGGATTGTATTATTCCCTCAAGATGTCTTTGGTTATCCCACATCAAAGTCCATGGATATATTTTTCCATTTCCACTTTGGCACTGGTAAATGCTGAAGCATCCCTTTTGGTAATTTCCGCTCAGCATTAACCTGTTCACAAATCAAACACCACACAGTAAAGTTGGTAATATCTCTTTTCATTCCATCCCACCAGTAATTCTTCTAAAGATCTAAGTATATATTTGTACTTCCCGGATGAACTAAAAACAGAGAACTATAAGCTACACATAACAAATCTTTCTTTAAATGTGAATCACAAGGAACACACAATATCTTTCCAAACCTCAAAACATAGTCTATATCAATATTAAACTCAGGTAACATACCCTTCAGAACCAATTCTACCATTTTCTGCTAGTCGTGGTCATCTTTCTGCACTTGGTTAATTCGGTCTGCTAGGGATGATTATACTGAATCCTGAAAAAATATATAGGAATTTTCTTCACCCACAACTTCCAATACAAAATGCATAAAATAAAAAACAAAAGGATCTCATTCTAAACATACCATGGTTAAGGTACCATTACTCTTTCCACTTAAAGATTCAGAAAAATTATTTTCCTTTCCGGGATGGTATTGGATCGTGCAATCATAATTGTTGATTAATTCTAACCATCACCTATGTCTCATATTTAATTCCTTCTGAGTAAATATATAATTAAAACTTTTTTGGTCAGTATATATTTCATATTTTACTCCATACAAATGATTCCTCCAAATTTTTAAATCAAAAAACAACAACTGATAATTCAAAATCATGTTTTGGAGAATTTAACTCATGAGGTTTCAACCCATGTGAAACATAATAAATTACCTTATCATTCTGCATTGGGACACAACCAAGTCCTTTCAACGAAGCAACATCGTAGATAAAAAACTCACTATTTGAGGATGGCAGTGCCAAAACTGGAGCATTCAGTAATCATTTTTTCAATTCTGGAAAAAAATCTTCCTATTCTTTTGTCCAAATAAACTTAACACCTTTTCGAGTTAACATAATCATTAGGCTAGATAACCGTGAAAAATGTTCAAAAAACCTCTATTAATAACCTGATAAACCATGAAATCTATGGATCTCAATTATATTTGTAGGTCTATTCCATTGTTAAAAAAAATTATTTTAGGAGGATGAACAGTTAATCCATTTTTTGAAATAATGTGACCACGGAATGAAATTTTTGTAACCATAACTCACACTTACTAAATTTCCCAGATAGTTTATTTTCTTTTACGGTTTCCAAGACAACCCTTAAATCACTTTCATGTTCTCCTTAACTTTTATAATAAACCAAAATATTATCAATAAACACAACAACAATCTTATCCTAGAACATAAGGAAAATTATATTCTTTAGATCCATGAATACAGCAGGTGCATTGGTTAACCCAAAAGCCATAACTAAAAATTCATAATGGCCATATCTAGTACGAAATGTGGTCTTCAAAATGTCTACTTTCTTTACTTTCAACTGATGGTACCCCAATCTCAAGTCAGTTGTTGAAAAAAACAGAGCTCTCGGGAGCAGATCAAGAAAATCATCGATATTAGGCAATAGATACTTGTTCTTAACAGTGATGTTATTCAATGCTCTATAATCATTGCAATGTCTCGCTGAACCATATTTCTTTTTAACAAACAAGACAGAAGAACCCCATGGTGATGTTCTAGGTCAAATGAAACCTTTAACTAATAACTCTTACAATTTCTTCTTTACCTATAAAAGTACAATTTGAGTCATTTGATATGGGGGTTTTGAAATTGGCACAACATCAGAAACTAATTCAATAGTAAATTCAACTTACAAATTAGGTATTATACTAAAAAACTCATCAATAAAAAACCTCAAGATACTCATTTACCCCTGGAACATCAATAATCTGAATAGTTCCATTGTTTTCAATAATATGTGCAAGGTAACATTCTTTTACATATTTCTCTAGTTTCTCAGTTTACTTATATGTTATCAAGGATAAACATTCATTCTTGTACACAAACAAAATGTTTTCTAAAAAGAAACCTTTTTAGCTCTGAATTTAGTATTTCAATGATAAATGGAAATCCAATCCATGCCCAAAATAACATCAAACTCTACTAGAGGAAAACGATAAGGTTTTTAGGTAGATTCGTTCCACACAAAAGGATAGAAAGGTTCTTATAATTTTTTTTTTATTTCAAAATTTCCTCCCGGTGTTTTTACCATAAGATCTGGATTCGTATCTTGGTATGGAATTCCGAATTTACTTGAAAATTTCTCAGAAATGTAATAATGTGTAGACCCTAAATCAAACAGTACGTTAGAATAATCTGAATAAACAAACATTGAACCTGATACTTGTTCATCTAAGGGCCCAACAACTTATGAAGTAGTTGCAAAAGATTTCACCACAACTTTTGGCTTTTATTCAGGACACTTTCCTTCAGTTATGTTCTTCGTTGGACACTCATTTTCATAATGACCCATTTCATTGCACTTAAAACATATTACCACTGGCTTTGCATTGCCTGCTTGATCATCTTCCTTATAGTTACGAGCAATATGACCAAGCTTAAAAAACCAAAATCCCATTCCAGACCTTGATAAACATTCTCTAGGATGATTTTTAAAACACTTCACTAAGATAGATGTTTAATTTTTTTACCTCCATGGTTATTTGATGAATTATTTCCCTTTGTCTGCCAATTGTACCTTTTCTTTTTTCTCTCTCTTAGAACACCTGATCATCAAAAAACTCCATTTCATCTTTCTCATCACATCTAAAAAGTTTCTTATAGATTTTGAATTCATGAGAGGTTTATGCTCATCAATATCGCGACTTCAGTCTGGAGTAAAATTGATTTATTTTACTATCAAGATCTCAGATGAAATTTGGATCATACCTTGCCAGTCGAGTGAACTTTTCTTCATAAGTATCCATTGAGTCATCCTCCTACCTCAATTACAAGAATAGTTTTTCCTTCCTAATTCGAACCACCTTAGGAAAATATTTATCAAGAAACAAACCTTGTAGTTAATCCCAATAAAGAGCATAAATCTCCTCACTATCCCTTATATTTTTTACCAACGACCACCACTAATCAGATTCTCCATCAAAATGGTAAATATTGAGACTAACCTTTTTATGTTCTGAACACCCCATTAAATAAGAAAATTTTTCCAGTGCTTTAATCCAACCTTCAGATAGCACAAGGCCAAATGATCCTCTAAATGATGGGGGTGTTTCCTCATAAAATTCTCCACTACTGACATGTTCCTATGTGGTTGATTTTTACGGTCTCGTACATGGATACGAGCACCATTTATATCCTTAGTCATTTATGAAATCACTACAGCAAACTATTTAGTTCCTATTGTGTTCATCTCAGGTTCCTAGTTGTGAAGGTTACTCTCCTCTGTACCCCTTCCCAACATATCTTCCATGTTTCCTCTATGGAAAACCATTATGAACACAGAAATATATTAGGTAAAGCAACGTGGTAATATGTAGATAATATATCATTTCAATTATTACCATGAATTAATTTATGTATATTAATTTAACCATACCCTAACTCGTAAAGTTTTCTAAATCGTCCATTGATACCTTCAATAAAGACATGGCCTTAAACATTACATAATCTTGAATTATGTTAATAATTCACATTGAGGGTCTTTTAATGTTTATATATTTAGATAATTAGATCCTAACATATACATAACAATTTGAATATTTCATGTAGACACTTCTACTCAGTGTCAATTTTTATCATAAAATAAATAATCTGGAAAAAAAAGTCATGTGTAGTTCTATATTTTAAACATCATAACTTTTCCTTGATCCCATCCTTGAACCTATTAATCTTTAATTCCTATGAAAAAAATTTAAAAAGAACATGTGATAATCATAAAATGATCAATAAGGGATACACAAAGAAGGAATATTGTTAGTGTTTGAAAAGAACAAGTAAACCATGAATATTATATCATAAGTAATACTTTTCACCATTATGAAGTAGTAAATACTCTTCACTGAAAAAAAGATCATTACATACACTTTTGTAGACAAAATATTACCATAATAACAATATAAAGAACACATAACATATAAAGGTAACTTGGGACATAAACATACTTAAATTGAATAACCATAGTGTTGACTTCCACACATATCACTAAATGGAATAGCCAAACGGACGACTTCCATACCCAATACATTGGAGGTTATAACATAACCAACCATCATGGTTCATCATGAAACCAATGTCATTTGGTTTATCAAGTAACCACATGTCAAATTTCCAAGTACCATTATAAAATTATAACTCATAAATATGGAAAATATAAACATTTCACAAATACCATTTCATTGTAAATCACAAGAAATCATTTCAACATTTTGATATAATAAATCCATTTCAAAAACCATTTTAAATACCAAAACACCCAAAATCATACTAAGGGATTTCTATTCCTTTTAAAAACATTATTCTTTTTTGAGGAAGGCAATTAATGATTACGGCGGTGGAGAGGTCATTGTCACTGCAAACATTAAAAACATTCCTTTTGTCATTTAGTAAAAAGCGTCGTGGAAAATGACTCCCTTTGAATGAAATGAATGGTCAAAGGTTTTTATACATTGTATAAAATAAAGAGTTGTATATTATCTAAACATTCCTCAGTGAAAGGTGATTAAGACGAAGTCCCCTACGTCATGTCAAACTTGACTCGTTCGTTCTTTAATTTCTTGAATAATAAACATAAGTTAATTTCTACTTTATTAAGAACCATATTGAAGATTTTTATTCCTTTTATATAACTTATTAGATATATTTAACAATTAGTTAATTATTTGTGTCACGACCCCCTCCACACAAAGTGTACCCCTCCTGGGTCAGCATTGTGAGAATGGAGATAATAACCCCCTAAGTCGCACCTCTAGTAGGCCCTGGGTTGGCGACTAGCACTGAGGGTATAATAAACACACAAATGGGAGGCATTACCCTCTAAGATAAAACATGCGGAAGAGAGAGATATGATAGACACCAACCAAATCTAACTCAAACAACCATATAAAAGAAATCTCATGTACACATCTGTAATGTCATGAAAAACTACTACAACAGATAGCGGAAAACATTAAGTACCCAAAAGAATGTAAAGATAGTAGCGACCACAAATAATGAATAGCTCATGCAATCCCAAGCTATTAGAAACAAGCTTAATCTTCAACCAACTCCAATTGACCTAAAAATAGTTTATACAGACATTGGGTGAGTATAAAAATATACTTAGTAGGATCCTCCCTGAAGCCTCTCGTGTAAAATTAATGAAAGCATGCTAAAGCATAGTGAACAATAAGTAAAACTAACTCGTCACATAAATAGGTATACTATGTTCCCAGCCTCACCAAGTCTACTCTCACCATGTATCACATAAAAGAGTCTATAATATAATAAAGAATATCATGGGTACCCCACTACTACTTCGCCACCCGTTCTACGCTTTTACCTCACGTTGCATGTCCTAAGCATCTTTTTTCAAAAAGGCTTCCCCGCAGACACATGGACGAAGCACCACAACATGATCCTCATCCAATAAAACCACCACGTTAACATAAGAAAAGTAACCAGGTAGTTTCGGGGTGCCACCATAGCTCGCATAATGTGTATCATATGTTGGGTATTAAACCTGAAACCATTATAGCCCACACATTGAGTAAGGATCCTTAATCCATCATAGCCTATACACGTTACACCTATATCAGTCCATAGGAAACTATATCCAGAATATATGTTTGTGAATAACTACAAGCATGTACATCTATCTACACACATATGTGTGGAAAACTAACCATTCTGCGTACCAGTATAAGTAACTAAAAAGAGAAGAGAGTGGGGCCAAGGGTTGTAGTCATCCATCCGTCCTCCCACCAAAATGTTGGGTAAAACACCCCCCGGGGCTCAAAATTCTGGGGCTGTCTATTTCCCTTACTGACAGGGTGGAGTAGCATATAAAAAACAAAAATTCCATAATATTATATAGCTCACAACCACACTATGGGCATAACATAGTCTTAGACTCAAATGTAGCTAACATATTCTGGACACCTAGATACAACTTCTAAGACTAGGTATCCTATAAGAACACAACCATTTAAAGAGATTTATTATATTACTTCATTCCATTTAAGTAGTTCCACTTTAAGTTACTTAATAATTTAAACATTAATTAACCATTAAAAATTACACATTAAATTTCATTATCATCATTGGAAAAGTCCATTGTTCCTTCAAATTACAACCTCAGAAAGCTCCAACCCCATTAGTTAACATTATTTATTCAATTATTTATTTACATCATTAACTTCCCATATTCCCAGGCATTCATGAAAAACATTCTAAGCTACTAAACACAAGGGGGTCAACATGATGAGTATATGAACTACCTATTTACCTTTTCCACCTATATCAAGAGAATATATCCATTCTCCATTGAGAATCTAAACACGGAAATCATGTGACATACCCCGTGTGGCTTCGCCCCTCTCGGAAGAAGGGTAAGAAAGATCAGCTCCCTTGAGCAGTTGGGAAAGTAATGTAGATAAACTACCGGTAAGAATCAGCAAGAATCCAAACATTCACATCCAACCAATTTCATCATCCTCAGTGTCCTCCACGACACCCATATGCATAAGCTGGTGCATCTTACCGCTCTATGTGTCAACTGATGCCCCAACCAGTAGGCCTCCTTACCCCCACATATCACAACATCCATCCAAGCTCACATCAGAACACAAGCAGCAGGAAAACAACCATCATATCAATTGGGATATTGGCCCATAAACAAGCAATAGGTTAACTCAGAACCCTACAAGGAATTATCTTTTATTAAACAAAAAATTCATTACTCCATCTTTGATTAAACAATTTATATTTCATAGGTTCCAAATTTTGGAATCCAAACCATTAAACAATCACATATAATTAAACAAGATTACTCCACAATTTTATTAACTTCAAATTACAACAAGAAGAACCAGATTCATTTACTTGTTTATTTGTCTTTATCCAAACAATTATTGATTAATTCTGGCTTTATGTTATTTATCAATTTCCATCAAGAATGAAAATCTAAACAAAGCAATCATAGATATCACACTATCTTGAAAAAAACAGTAAATAACAAACGATCGATAATAATTTATTTATCCAGTTCAAATATTTATTACTTCAATTCCATTGTGATATAGTGGGATAAAACATGTTAACAATATAGTTTCATGAAAAATAAAATATAATCAATGAATCCCCTACCTCAAATGGTTCTTGACGTTTTCTATATGAGAACGATCCACACAACGGGTTACCATCTCCTCCTCTGTGACAACTGTATCCACCCGAGGATGCAGAGACCCCACCACCCCGGTCAACACCCACAAAAATCTCATTAGGAACATGGAGATAGCATTCCATAAATGGGAAAGGATAAATAAAAGTAGATTATGCTAAAATAATAGAAATGGATCATAACTTATATCAAAGATTGATCAATTCTTCTTGGTTGCATCAAAATAGAGGGGAACCAATCCGAGGAGAAATGTTTGATTGTGCAACTCCTATGAGATGGAATGAAATATTTGATCATCTAATAGTTAAGAACAAGGAGGAAGAACTAGGGAGGAAGATATATCATCCCTTTATAAGATTTAATGGATCATTTGTCTAAGATACGTTGGATTTTCCATTAAAAGCGGATCGCATTAAACCACACGGTTTGACCAAGTAAAAGAATTCAGGGCATTAGGGGAAAAATTAATATGTGAGTTATTGCCTTTGAATCATCCTTAGGGTCCTTAAAATGACTCTTTTAATGAATTTTATGTCAATGGAAACGTTAGTGCCGAGAAAATGTAGGAAGCTGGAAACACTATTCACAAAATCGAAATTTGGAAAAGGAACTAGAAGTATCTATTGGAACCTCACCGTTATGGAAACCCTGTACACCATACCATTATGGAAGAATTGTATATCATCCCATTTTGGATGCATTTTACACCCTACTATTCTAGAAACACAGTACACCCTACTGTTCTGGAAGCACTGTACACCCAACCGTTCTAGAAACATTGTACACCCTACCATTCTAGAACCACTGTACACCCTACCATTCTGAAAACACTATACACCATAACATTATGGAAACATTGTACACCCTACCATATTGGAAACACTATACACCCTATTGTTCTGAAAACACTATACACCCTACCATTCTGGAAACACTAATCATGATCTCAAAATTTGGAAAAGAAAAGAGGTCACCATTGGAACCTCACCATTCTAGAAATACTATTCATGAACACAGAATTTCGAAGAGGAAAGAGGTCACCATTGGATCCTCACCGTGCTAGAAACACTAATCATGAACTCAAAATCTGAAAAAGGAAAGAGGTCACCGTTGGAATCTCACCTTTCTAGAAACATTGTTCATGAACTCAAAATTTGGAAAAGGAAAGAGGTCATCGTTGGAACCTCACCGTTGGAACCTCACCATTGCACTGTTCACATAAGGCTACCGATGACACTATTCACATAAGGTCATTATTGCACTGTTCACATAAGGATATTGATGACACTATTCACATAAGATTACCATTGCACTATTCACCTAAGGGTACCAATGACACTATTCACATAAGGTCACCATTGCATTGTTCACCTAAGGCTACCAATGATGCTATTCACAAAAGGTTACTGCTGCACTGTTCACATAAGGCAACCGATAAAATTGTTCACATAAGGTCACTGTTGAACTATTCACATAAGGTTACTGATGAAACAATTTACATATGGTCACGGTTTCACTGTTCACATAAGTTTATCGATGACACTATTCATATAAGGTTACCGTTGCACTATTCACCGAACGCTATTGTTGGAACTATTCATAGCAGTCTACCGTTGGAACTGTTCACAGCGGTCTACCATTGGAACTATTCACAAGGCTACTGTTGGAACTGCCACTGAAATGGAAATTTTTCAATGTGTTGGTGATAAGTCACCTAGATCTCCTGGAACACCATAGAAACCAGATTTCTACAAAGGAATGGACCAGAGCAGTCTAATACATTACATCAAATACCTCTCAAAACATTCTCGCCCTCGAGAATTCAAAACCCACCTAAAAGGAAACTAAAAAGTAGTATGAACAACATCCCATTGAGATACCTCTCAAAACAAAGCCATCAACAAGAAGAAACCAAAAATTTCTATCTCATAAATACGGAAGGTCTACAACCTCAAAGAGAAAATCTATTTTTTTTAAATGAACATAGTTAAGAATCAAACAACTTGGTGTACTGGGCACGTATATATGATTCACGTTTCAATGTTCTCTCCTTCATGCCACCATGTCACAAAAAGACACGAAAAACTTGGATCAAACTCTCACACAAGATCTTTTCTTTAATGTATTGGGTCTCTACAGGCCACTCATAGAATGTCACATCATCATCACCATAAATCTCTCCCCAATCGATGATGTGTGAGTCGTTATGAAGATAATGATGGAGCTTTGATTCATGAAAAACATCTTGTAACTGGATCATCTGCGAGGGAAGTTCCACTCGATATACCACATCTCCAACATGAGCTAACACTAAGAATGACCCAAAAAACTGGGGAGAAAGCATACTCACATGACCAAACAATCGCTGCATACAATGGGAGTCACCTTCAGAAACATGTGATCCTCGACATCAAACTATAAGGGTCTCCTCCTTTGATTGGATTTATATTTCGGATGATCATGTGATGTATTCATCCTCTCAAGAATCACCTGAACCATCTCTGTTGTATTCTACCCATGTTTAGGTCCGAGAATTGCTGACTCTCCGACCGCAATCCAACACAGCGGAGAACAACAAGGACAGCCGAACAAGGCTTCAAAAGGTGTCATACCGATGGTGGAGTGAAAAAATATTATTGTAAGAGAACTCCACCATAGGTAATTCCATAATCCATGAACCTCCAAAATCCAGGACATAAGAGCATAACATGTATTCAATAGTTTGTTTAGTCTACTATGTCTGACAGTCCGTCTGAGGATAAAAAGTAATACTAAGGCATATATGAGAACTGAATGCATGTTCAAGCCCTCTCCACACCCTGGAGGTGAAACAAGGATCTCGATCAAGAAATGATCCTCCTTGGGACTCCATGAAGTCACACCACCACCTCTAGATAATTCCTTGAAAAAATATCCACACAGCTCGAATCCTTGATCACTATGACATGGGAAGATTTAGTTTGATGATCCACTACCACCCAAATAGCATCATGTCCTCCTAGTGCTCAAGGAAAACCAGTAACATAGTCCATTGATATTTCCTCCAATAACTACTGAGGAACATCTAATGGTTAGAGAGGACCACCAGGAACACAGTGTTCAGCCTTCAGCTTCTGGTAGACCAAACATCAAGACACAAACTCTACAATTGCACGCTTTAGCCCAGGCCGCCAAAATTGACTACTCAAGGATAGGTACATCTTTGCCACGCCAGGATGCACCGCTAAATGTGAACTATGGTACTCTCGGAGAACAGTCTCGTGTAATCACCAATGGAACAAGAAGCCTTCCATGATACAACACGTGGTGTTGTTCATCCTCAGTCCAACCATCAAGGGCCTCACTACAAACAACTTGTTATTTCCACACCTCCTCCTCAAAATCCCCCAACTAGGACTCTTCCACCTACTGCACCAGAGATGATTTCACTATCATCTGAAAAACACAACCTCTTCCCCAACTTCTCCCATATCAAGATGTAATGATGAATGTTCTTCCATTATTCTCCATGAGTCACCAGATTCACACACATCCTCACTACGTGAATTATGAATCATCAAATCATCTACAACATTCCCCTTTCTATGTGTATACAATATTTTGACGTCGTATTCCGGTTAGAACTCCATCCACCAACCCTATCACAAGTTTTAGTCACGCTGGGAGAAAACAAACATCAAACAATTATGATCAATGAAAACAAAAAGTGCTCACCTATGAGGAAATGTCTCCACAACATTAGAGCAAACACAACAGATATCAACTCAAGATCATGGGTGGAATAGTCACATTCATGGGGAAGCAACTGCCAAGACCCATAAAAAACATTTGATCTATGCTGCATCAAAACACAGTCTAACCCCAGATGTGAAGCATCACAGAAAAAATCACACTCAACTCCCTCTGCTGGAAGAAAATGAACAGGAGAACTTAATAACATCTCATTTAGATATTTGAAAGCTACCTGATACTGATCAGTCCATATGAATTCCTGATCGTTCTTGGTCAGAGCTGTCATAGGAGTTGCAACTCGAGAGAAATCTGCTACGAACTTTCTATCGTAGCCTGCGAGACCAAGGAAAATTTTCACCTCTGACACTGTCATGGGGGCTTCCCAAGAAAAAACTACTTATATATTCAATATATCCACATCTACCCCATGTTGGGACACAACATTCCCCAAGAAACGGATTTCTCAAGCCCAAAACTCACACATAGAAAACTTCCCAAATAGATTATGTGGATGAAGAACTCCCAAAATGTCGTGTAGATGCTCTACATGATTATCCTTAGACATAGAGTACAAAACGATGTCATCGATGAAAACCACCGTAAACATGTCTAGGAACTCACATAACTCATTGTTCATCAATCCCATGAACATAGTTGCAGCATTTGTCACGCCAAATAGCATTACGATGAACTCATATTGGCCATGACGACAAAAGAAAGCAGTCCTTGGAATATCGTCATCCTTCACATGCATTTGATGATATCCGAACAACAAGTAGATCTTGGATAAAAAACATACACCATTCAGTTGATCGAATAAAACATTAATCTGTGGAAGAGGATAGGTAATCCTTACTATCACTTTCATTAAGAAACAATAATCTACACACAACTTTAAACTTTCATCAGCCTTTTTCATGAAAAAAACCGGTGCGCCCCTCAGTGAAAAACTTAGACGAACAAAACCCCACAGTAACAGACCATAAATTTTTATATGTATCCTTATTAACTCATAAGGGTATATCCTATATGGATACATTGAGATAGGAGATTCTCTTAGTCATAGATCAATCCCAAACTCAATATCTCATCGAGGGGGTAAGGTTAAAGCCTCTTCTAGATAGACATCAGGGTACTCTTCTACAACCCTAGGAAACGCCAGCTACTGAACCTTTGAAGAACTCAACATTAGCTCATCCATCATTGATTATAAGGAAAAACAATGCCTCTGACCCATCTGAGGGTCTCTCTCGCCAAAAAACACCATTGGCTATCCATCCACATCAATGAATACAACCTACCTCTTGAAGAAATCTATGATATCCTGCACTGATAAAACCAATCCATGTCGAGGATGACATCATATGGTTGTATTCCTAATCATATGTAAACACCCCAAGAGTGGTGCTTCACCAACACTAACTCACAGTCTCTACATACATCAAACAAGTCAACTCGGCCTCCAACAGGTGTAGTCAAAGCCAACGGCACTGGAAGCCTCTCTTACTCAATTCCCAAAGCATGGAAAAGGGTAGGTGATATGAAGGATTGTGTTTCTCCCGAATCAAATAGGGAAAACACCACGTTAGAAAACAAGAAAAGTGTTCCTCAATAGACATCTGGATCTCTTAGAGCTAGAAAAGTGAAGCATAATGTTGACCAAGACCTCCTTCATGACCTCTCTGACCCTAATGAAGACCACCACCATGAAATTGCTCTATTCTATAAGGAAGGGTAGCATCACGGAGATTTCATATGCCTGCCCCATCAACCCTCTGCTGATATAAAGCTGGTGCAACCTACTGCTGCTGCCTCGGTGGGAACTACCTCAAAGGAAGAACCTGGAGCGGAAAACCTGGTTCATGATGATGGCCCTGAAAGGTTGGACCCTCTCGCTACTGATTACCTCAACCACCAAAATAAAAACATTCACCTAATACCTTTGGCATTGGACTAAGAGTTGTTGCCACTAGAAAAAAATGATGCTAAGGGATGGGACCTACCCTCGGCTGAACGAAAACTCTTCTTCCCTGAAAATATGGATCCTCATACCACAGCTCCCCTTCATGAACAATCATGAAGACTACCTTCTCATGATGATCTGGTTCTATCCAGTGTCCACTCGAAGACCTCTTCCCTTGCCAGCACCTCATGATATGTCTTCATCATACATAGGGTGGCCTGGAACTGGATCTCTGGATGAAAATCCACCATGAAATGCCTCACCCTAGCCTCCTCATCTAGAAACAGGTTCGAAGCATGTTTTAAAAGGTTCTTAAAACATATTCCAAACTCTCACACACTGGATCTCCCCTGTTGAAGGGTTAGAAGATCCTAGAGACAGGACACCTTCACAATTGAAGAAATAAACTCGACTTTAAACATGTCTTGTAACTCCTCCCATTAGATCTCTGACTCCTCATGATCCTCGAGGAACAAGAACCACCACTAGCTCGCTTCTCCACACAGCATCGTCACAACCAAGGACACTCAGTGCTCCTTCTAAGCACAGATTAAACTAAAGCCAATCTCGACCTCCTCTAACCAGTCTTTCATGACTGCATCTGAAACAGAGCCATTATACTTATGTAGACTCTAGGAATGAATCTCTCAGAGTATCCTCCTCCAACTGTCATCATTGTCACCCTCTACCCTGTTGTGATCTGCTCGCATAGCCTTCTAGAAATCTTCTATACGGTCCTGATGATGATGTCGACCTGGAGCCATACCTATAAAATAACAAATAGTTTGTGCTATTAAACATGGAAATATGAAGAATCAGTATTAATTAATTAACTGTTTTCGTTTAATCATTTTAGGTTACCCTATCCTATGTTCTACCCATTCAATCACAGGAACGAGGAAGAATGATGCATGATCCTTTCCTAGGTCTCTACCCTGCAACGAGTATCATCTTGTTTTATTATCCATTACAAAATTAAAGTTCAGCTCATCAGTTCATAGGGGGCCATAAACGACTATGTCTCATTCGGTATGCATTGTTTACATAACATTCTGAACAACAATGACACCATTTCTCTACCAACCCATGCAACATCACCTGTGCCTTACTCCAAACTCCATCTAATCTCTCAACCAAACCTCTCATACCACTCTTTCGGGGCCCCTCCCCATAAAGTGCACCCCTCTTGGGCTGGAAATGTGAGAAGGGAGATAATTATTCCTATGTCCTGCCTCTAGAAGGCCCCGGGTTGGTGACTAAAACCAAGGGTATAGTAAACACACAAATGGGAGGCATTACCGTCTAAGATAACACATGCGGAAGAGAGAGATAATATAGACACCAAACAACTCCAACTCAAACAACCATATAAATAAATACCAAGTACGCATATGTAATTTCATGAAAAACTACTACAACTAATAAGAGAAAAAACATGTACCTAAAAGAAAGTCAAAATAGCAGTGACCATGAAGCCCAAATAAGTCTTACAACCCCAAGCTAGTAGAAAACAACATGATCTACAACCTGCTCCAAGTTACACAAAAAGAAACAGTTTATATAGAAATAAGTTGAGTATAACAATATACTTATTATCATCCTCCTCAAAGCCTCCCGTGAAAAAGTAAACAAAACATGCTAAAGCACAGTGAACAACAATTGACATTAACTTTTCACCTAAACATCTACAGTGTTTTCTCAGCCTCACCATGGCTACTCGCACCAAGTAACACATAAAAGAATATATAATATAATAATTAATATCAAGGATACCCCGCTACTACTTCCCCACTGGTTTGCCTCTTTTCCCAACGTCGCACGTCCAAAGCATCTCTATCCAAAAAGGATTTCCCATAGACTCCTAAGCGAAGCACCACAACATACACCTTATTAAACAAAACCACCACTTCCACATAAGAAAAGTAACCAGGTAGTTTCTTGGATCCACCAAAGCACATAGAATGTGTATCATACGTCAGGTATTAAACCTCAAGCCATTATAGCCCACACACCGAGTAAGGATCCTCAATCCGTCAGAGCCTATACAAGTTACACCTATAGTAGTCCATAGGAATATATATCCCGAATATATATGTGTGAATAACTACAATCCATTATAGACCTATACACACATATATGGGGAAAACTAACCATTTTTCCTACCAGTACAAGAAACTATCAAGAGAAGAGAGAGGGGCCAAAGGGGGTAGTCAGCCATCCATCATACCACTGGAATGTTAGGGAATACACCCCCTAGGGATCAAAATCTATGGGTTGTCAGTTCCCCTTATAGATGGGGTAGAGTAGCTTATAGAAATAAAAAAATTTACATAATATACTATAGATCAAAACCCCACTATAGGCATAACTGAGACTTAGACTCAACTGCAGCTAATGTCTCTCGGGCTCCCAACTTCCACATATAAGACTAGTTATTTTATAATCACACAACCATTTAATGAGGTTTATTACATTAATTCATTCCATTTTTATCGGTTCCACTTTATGTTAGTTAATAATTTAAAAATTAATTAACCATCCAAAATTCCACATTATATTTCATTACCATCACAGCCAAAGTCCATTGTTCCATCAAATTTCAACCTCATCATTGCACACTAGTAAGCTCTAACCCCATGGGTTAACATAATTTATTCAATTATTTATTTTCATCATTACCTTCCCATATTCCCAACCATTCTAGAAAAACATTCTAAGCTACTAAACAGAAGGGGGATCAACACAGTGAGTATATGAACTACCTGTAGAGTCTTTACCACCTATAGAATGAGCATAGACCCAATCTACCATGTGAAGCTAAACACATAAAGCGTGTGGCATACCCCCCGCATCGTCATCCCTTTTAGAAGAAGGGTATGAAAGACCAGTTTCCTTGAGCAGTTGGGAAAGTAATATAGATAAACAACCAATAAGAATCAGCATGAATTAAAACATTCACATCTAACCAATTTCATCATCACCAGTGTCCTCCCAAACACCCATAAGAATAAACTAATGCATCTTGCAACTCTAGGCATCAACTATTGAAACAACCAGTAGGTATTCCTTCCCCCACATATCACAACAGCCATCCAGTCTCAAATCAAAACACAAGAAGCAAGAAAACAACCATCATATCAATTGGGTTCTTGGACTTTAAACAACAAGGGGGTAACTCAGAACCCTATAAGGATTTATCTTTTATTAAACAACCAGTTCTTTAATCCATCTTGGATTAACCGATTTATATTTTTTAGGTTCCTAATTCATAAAACCTAACTAGTAAGCTATCACAAATAGTTAAACATGATTACTGCACCAATTTGAATAACATAAAATTACAATTAGAAGAACCATATTCAATTACATGATTCTTTATCATTAGCCAAACAATTATTAATTAATTTCGGCATTACGTTCTTTACCAATTTACATCAAGAACAAAAATATAAAAAAAAACAATCATAGATATCACACTATCTATCAATATAAGAGGTGATAACATATGATTTATATGAATTTATATATCTGGTTCAAATATTTATTATATCAATTCCATTGATATCTGGTGGGATAAAACATCATAACTATATAGTTACACGTAACAGAAAATAGAAGCAGTGAATCCCCTACCTCAAATGGTTCTTGATGTTTTTTATATGAGGATGAGCCGCACAATGGGTTACGATCTCCTCCCCCATGACAACTGTATCCACATGTGGATGCAAAGACACCACCACACCAATCAACACCCAAGAAAATCACATTAATAACATAGAGATACAATTCCATGAAAGGGAAAGTATAAACATAAAGAGATGAAACCAAAAGAATGGTGATGGATCATACCATATATCAAAGATTGATTGATACTGCTTGGTTGCATCAAAACAGAGGAGAACCAATCCAAGGAGGAAATTTTGATTGTCCAAATACTATGGGATGGAATTAATGGTTTGAGAATCTCATAGCTAAGAAAAAGGATTAAGAACTAGGGAGGAAGATATATCATCCCTTTAAGAGATTTAATGGAGTAGTTGTTTAAGATAGGCTGGATTTTCCATTACAAGAATATTACAATAAACCACACGGTTTGAAAAAGTAAAATCATCTCGAGCCTTAGGAAAAAAAATTAATATAGGAGTTACGGCCTTTGAATCAGCCTTAGAGTCCTTAAAATAAAGCATTAAATGAATATTACGTCAAAGGAAATGTTAAAGGGGAGAAACTATAAGAAGTTGGAAACATTGTTCATGAACTCGAAATTTGGAAAAGGAAATAGAGGTTATAGTTGGAACATCACTGATCTAGAAAAATTGTACACCCTACCATTTTGGAAAAACTGTACACCCTACCATTATGGAGACACTGTACACCCTACAGTTCTGGAAACATCGTGCACCCTACTGTTCTGGAAACATTGTACATCTTATCGTTCTAGAAACATTGTACACCCTACCATTATGGAAACACTGTAAACCCTACCATTCTGGAAACATTTTACACCCTACGATTCTAGAAACAATCTACACCCCAATGTTCTATAAACACTATTCATGAAATCAAAAAATTTCCAAGGAAAGAGGTCTCTGTTGGAACCTCACCATTTTGGGAACGCTGTTCATGAGCTCATAATTTGGAAAATGAAAGAGGTCACCATTGGAACTTAGCCATTCTAGAAACATTGTTTATGAACTCAAAATTTGGCAATGGAAAAAGCTCACCGTTGGAGCCTCACCATTCTGGAAATAGTTTTCGTGAAATCAAAATTTGGAAACAGAAAGAGGTCACCATTGGAACCCCACTATTGGAACCTTACCATTGGTACCTCAGCATTGTACTGTCCACATAATGCAACTGATGACACTGTTCACATAAGGTCACTGTTGCACTGTTCACCTAAGGCTACCGATGACACTGTTCACATAAAGTTACATTTTCACTATTAACCTAAGGGTACTGATGACGATGTTCACATAAGGTCACCATTGTACTATTCACCTAAGGCTACCAGTGACACTATTCATATAAGGTTACTGTTTCACTGTCCACATAAGGTTACCGATGAAAATGTTCACATATGGTCACTGTTGCACTGTTCACAAAAGGTTACTGATGAAACTGTTCAAATAAGGTCACCATTTAACTATTCACATAAGGTTACCGATGACACTATTCACATAAGGTCGATGTTGCACTGTTCGCATAAAGCTTCTATTGGAACTGTTCTCAGCATTCTACCGTTGGAACTATTCACAAAGCTATTGTTGGAACTGTTCACCAAATTGTAAATTTGTTAAAGTGATGGGGATAAGTCACCGTGACCTCCCAGAACACCACAGACACCAGATTTTTGCAAAGGAATGGACTAGTGAGGTCCAGGCCATTACAATTTGTGTTCAAATCATACATTTTTTCGATGTTTGGAACTTGAGTTAAAAATGAACCTGTTATAATTATAAATTCTCCATGTGGTCGAAATTCAATTATATCAGGAATGATATTCATTATTTATATATCATATATATCATATATATCCAGTATATATGTATTTAGAATATTCTATATTACTCTAATATATGGGAATGAAATGCATCGTTCATGGAGACGGTAAGTTGTACGAACACAAGAATGCTAAATCCATCTCACTTTTTACATTTTAAAAGGAATTAAAACAAAATCATACATAGGTATATTATTATTTTAATACAATAACATATTTTATATACATTACATAATTTCATTAACTCCATCCTTTATATGTTCCATGTATGGTATGAATGAGTCATATCACTATAAGGGGTGGTATTCCACACTTCCTCAAATAAAATTATAATATATATACAACATGAAAAGCATAAATGTATGTCATAAAAGATAATTATATAAAAGGAGAGATAAAATAAATATCATATATATCATATATAATTGCATTTCCATCATAATGTCCACCCTAGGATGTTGTAGGAGAAGATTGAACATTCATCATTTCAAGAGGCAGTAGTTCGCCATCCACAGAAACATTATGTTATGTACCCATTAGATGGAGTTGTGCGGAAGTTTATTTGAATTATTCTTATAACAAAAACCTAGTATACTGAGGATACTAGTGTTGTAATGTAAGCAATGAATAATAAGATCATTGGGAGTGAAGATGTAAAATAAAAGAAGATATCTTGAGGGATGACGTTACCATTAAATCGGGTAATTCCTTTTAGTTTGAACCAAGAGGCTTTGAAAACTAATAGTGGTAGTTTATTCCTATTTAGCATATAGGGTATTATTGCATTGTTTTTTTCTATATACTTGTCATCGTTATTAGTCGTAAATAACACATTTTAGTTGTCCCTTTTTATATATTTTATTGGGGTTTTCCTCTTTTTATTAAAACTGTTGTTTGAACCAAAGCACCCTTTTAAGTGTTGTTAGACTTTTTAGATAGAAGTTTCCCTATAGGAAAGTGTTATAATGACCAAGTCACCCGTATGTGACCCAATTTATCTTATAATTGTTATTACAATGTTATATTGACTTGAATGAGTTAAATGGAATCGAACATTGTTAACTTGGTACTTGATAGATAATGGCTCATGTAGTGAATTATGTATATGGTTATTCCTCACTTATAAAGTTTAATTTGACGACATGAAATGATTAGAGAATCTTATTCAAGGTGAATTACACTCCACATTTAAAATTTCTTAATTTTTTTTTAAATGTCCAATTATAGCCACACACCTTTTAAGTGTTTGAGTTGATCGGTATAAGGGGTTACCCAATTAAGTAATTTACCTCTTGAACATTGCACATATTATGTTCTTTATTCCAACTTTAAATACAATCTCCTTTTTTTTATAAATTAAATAGAATGATTTTGATGGAATGGATTAACATGGCATAAAGTGTAACAACCTAGGTAAATAAAGAGAAAGACTTTTTCATGTTTATTAATTTTTTGGAATTAAATATTAATTTTTATTTAAATGTGATTCTATGTTCGATGGAGTCTCTAACACACAATAATGGGTTTCTTTGAAATATCATGTTGCACAAAAGGGTGAGTGAAACTAAATAATAATAATATAATATTATTTTAAATAGAAGTTAACGCCTAGCCTTTGTATTGGATAGAATAAATAGAACTAACTAAAATATGATTATACATGTTTGTTTGATGTTTTTAAATTTATCCAATAAATTTTAAAGGCTTAAAATAAAAAAGAAGATAAAATGTGTCTTGTTTGAAATAAAACCATCCAATAATAATTGGATAGGTTTTGGATAGTTTTTTTTAAAATTTTATAATTTCATATAATCTAATTACACATTAAAAACATTTAAAAAGATAATCTATCCATATAAATAAATTATATTAAGAGGATGTTTTGAATTAAAATGCAGTATTTTTCATTATTCCTTAAAAAATGAACTTTATCAGAAAAATAACAAAATTTTACCCAAAGTAAATTTTGATGTCCCTCTTCTAGAGAAGAAGTATATTTTTTCAAATAGAACATATAATAGTGACAAAAACTATATTCAAAAAGGGTTCACCATAAAAAGAAGGTAAATCAACCTTTTAAAGAATATTAGAGAATTTATGCTTAAAATTTGGATTCTTTCTTATTTTAAGCCATTAAAATATATTATATAAATTTAAAAACATTTAACAAACATGTATAATAATATTGTAGTTAGTTCTATTCATTCCCTCCAATACAAATTTTAGGCATTAACTTCCACTTAAAATAATATTATGTTATTATTTTTTAGTTTCACTCAACCTTTTGTGAAACATGATATTTCAGAGAAACCCATTATTGTGTGTCAGATACTCCATCGAACATAGAATCACATTTAAATAAAAATTAATATTTAATTCACAAATATTAATAAATATGAAAAATATTGCTATTTATTTACCAGGGAAGTTACACTTTATGCCTTGATAATCCATTCCATCCAAATCATGCTATTTAATTTATAAAAAAATGGATTGTATTTAATGTTGGAAGAAAGAACATAAAATATGCAATGGTCAAGAGGTAAATAACTTAATTGGGTAACCCTTTATACCAATCAACTCAAACACTTAAGAAGTGTGTTACTATAATTCGACATTTAAAAAATTTTCTTAAGAAATTTTAAATGTGGAGTGTAATTCACCTTGATTAAGACTCTCTAATCATTTCATGTCATCAAATTAAACTTTAGAAGAAAGGAATAACCACATAAATAATTCACTACATGATCTATTAGCTATCAAGTACCAAGTTAACCATGTTCATTCCACTTAACACATTCAAGTGAATATAACATTGTAATAACATTTATAAGATAAACGGGGTCAATAGGGGTGACTTGGTCAATAGAACACTTGCCTAATTGGGAAATTCTATCTAAAAATTCTAACAACACTTAAAGGGTTCTTTGGTTCAAACAAAAAATTTAATAAAAAGAGGAAAAACCCAATCAAATATATAAAAAGGGACAAGTAAAATGTTTTATTTACGACTAATAATGATGAAAAGTATATGGAAAATATCAATGCAATAATACTCTACATGCTAAATAAGAATAAACTACCACTATTACTTTTCATATAAAGTGCACCTATGTTGGAGGGATTTTATTACAAATCCATGAAATGTTTATCAAATGAAAAAATTATCTTAACTAAACACTAATTTAATAAATGAAATTCAATATAAACAAGTAGAATTAAGAATCCAACTAAATAAAATTTAAAGAATTCTAGAATAAAAGAGACCAGGAGAAGGATCCTACCTCAAAAGAACCAAGCTAAACACTTGGAACATGAAATATTTAATGACGACCACCAAGAACAGCTCCACACATCCATGCACATACCTTCATAGACACACACACACACACACACACACACACATATATATATATATGCCTTAATTCAATGAATTTGTTCCCCATTCCATGAGAGATCACGTACATGGATGATATATATATATATATATTAATATATATTCATACCTGAGTATATGCATGTACACCCACAACATTGGTCAAAACCCACTACTTACATTTATATGAACTCAAAACTAATGTGGCAACGACCAACCCACCTCAAATTAATTACTACAGACTTATGAAATTACTCAACGACCCCAAATATAATAGTGAAACATAAGGAAGTGTATAAAACATACCTCCAACAGCCACTGATGAACCGAAATCAATCCCAAACACCATAGAATCGTCAGTGATCATCAAATACAACGAATCTAGCCTAAGGAACCCATTTTAATCCCTAACAATAAAATATAACATCAAAATCTCGAGTTAGCCAAACCTTAGCTTCGGTCGAACTGAATAAGGTGTTTGGGAGACTAAAAATCGTCTAAACAAGAGTAAAAAGATGGAGAGTGACCCTTGCCTCCAAAGATCGAAGATAAATTGGGAGAGACACATAGAAAAAACACTGCACATATAGGATCCTAAGCGGAGGTCTTCGCCCAACTGGCTGGTTTAAAGAAGACGGGGGTCATGCGACATATAAGTAGAGGGAGAGGGATCTAGGGTCATGCACGCTATGGGGTTCCAACTAGAGAGTAAACACTGAAGGATGGAGACCCTTTGGTTCTCTTTAAAAAAACTTACCAAAAATAATATTTATTATTATTACTATTATCATCATCATAAACCAAATAATAATAATTATTATTATTATTATACAAATAATAATAATAATAATAACAAGTATATATTTATTTTTTTTTATTATAAAAATCCACTATTTAATTCATTTCTATTTCTATTTTAATTATTTTAATTCAAATTCTTTACAAGATGTATCGTAATGTCAAATCATAGAAAAAATAATTTTTTATGCGATGTTTAAAAAAACTAAATGTGTAATAAAACAAAATATTTTAAATTCCCCAAGAATATTTCGTCGCGTTCTAAACACAAGATGTTACAACCTTTCTACCATAGGACTTATCATCCTCGAGAATCTTTTTGGAACAATGAAAATATCACCCAACCTATGGGGGAAAGGAAGTCTCATTCAAATGTTTACATTTCATTTTCCCAAAACCCAACACACCTTCCTGCACTTCTTAGATACACAATACATATGTTGTAAAATCCTGAGGCAATTCTCATTTTCCAACCAAAACACCGATATGGATCATTCCCAAGACCGTTTATCAAAAGACATGATCACATCATCATCTCATCATGAAATTAGACAATGTTATATCACACCTTAGGCTTTAGGGTTAAGCGGCCAATTCCAATGCATGGTTCAACCCCAGTCATAACTTCATAACAATCATTCCTATAAGTGTTTTAACGATGCTATTCAGGTCATTTTGAAATGGAAAAGTAGTCGATATCCCATCGACCTCATCTAGATAGGTCCATCCAACATTTCATGAAAGGTCGAGGCTAACACATATTGCAGTCATCTTCACTGGATGACATTATTTTAAAAAGTTATTTACTAACCATTACACCATGAAAAGGGATGAAAAGTCAAGCCAATAAGGCTGACCCTTCCTGAAATGCTCATCTTAGTAGAACAATATTTTACAAGAAAAACTATGGTGTCTCCTCCCAAGGAGTATTGCATTCAGCATGAGCATGTCCAAAAATGTATATACCCAACCATCGATTACGATTCCAACCAAACAACGAAGGTAAATGTGCATCTAGTTCGAATCACCAAAGAACCACCCAACTAAATAAATAGATTTAATGAATCAATGTGGCCTAGTACCTTCACCTTCTTAGTGACTCAAGGATGAAATGAATATAGTGTACATGCTCATCACTAAGAAGAGTACACTAATAGGTACCTTAGATTTACAAAAAAAGTCGAGACACTCCCACCATATCAAGATGCAGTGCTCGATATGATTCTGAACCAACATACCCAAGCTCAGTAAAAGAACGGTCAAACCATTATATATATAATACTTTATAATGATGATTGGATTTACTTTTTGAAACACCATTACTAACCAATCATGATGCATTTACCACCTAAGGTAGCACATGATCATTCATGTTTAGCACACAGAATTCCACCAAGACAAACTGTGCATCCTAAGGTTATATACATAACCTATATTTCAAAAATTATATTCTCAAATAAGTACTAACACATTTTAAAATTATCTAATGCTAAATTCATTTAAAAAACTGAACATTTACAAGTGGTCCACCTTGGTTGTGTTCCTTCTACCTTAAAGAACACACTTACCAGAACTAAGACGCTGCTCCCAACCTTAGTAGGGTCTGAGTCATTAAAAGAAAAGCCAAGCTGGATGCTCACAAGAAAGCCAAGGTATATTTTTCTTAAACATTAAATTGACACTCCTATGATCCATGATTACACATCTCAATCAATACAGATAAATGTATAACCAAAAAGGAATACATAATCAAGACACGTGAATCTTTGAGAAGTCATCCTGGGAATAGGGATGAAATTTTTTTCTTATGTTAAATCCCTGGTCACTCTACTACGGAGATGACCTAGGATTTATATAATAGAAAAAGGCAAAACAATTACCCTAAACTCATCCAATTTGTAACAAAATTAATCACTCGATGGGAACGATGTACGTGAATGATTACTACCCTGATTTGATAGAGAAGTAAGAACACTTTTAATTTAAATGATGATAAAGCAAGTCACACATCACTATGGAGAAGAGATGGGAGAACAACCTATAAATCATATGAACATGCCTGAGAAATGTATAACATGATATATTTTATCATTAATAGATACTCAATCCAGAATCAATATTCAAGGATAAGATGACCACTTATATGAACAAGAAGTCATTTAAAAATAAAAATTCTTACTAGGTACAACAACACCTGAATGACACCAAATTTCAGAAAAATCTAGAAATTAGCAAGGAAATTAAACTACAATGGTGAGACCTACACCAAGATATCCCCTTGTGAAAGCAGAAATCATTTGCCCATAATGAGTTACCACCTATGAATGTCTGTAGGCTCAAGATATGGTCAATAAGGTTGTTGAAAAAGAGATGAAATCCTATGGAAGACTCTTACAGTTCCATTACCATGAAACTCAAGGAGAAACTCAAACTACCCTTACATGAGGATTTTAAAAAATAGTGCATCACTATAGGTTCCATTTCCAATCCAGTTACACTTAAAACCATTTCATAATAGAACACCACATGTTCAAAAGTCCAGTCATAAGGGTGGTCATCTACCTATCCATAGAGTGATCAAACAATTTAGAGGTGGAATTTGGCTCCCATTAAATTGCAACCAATCCATTTAACCCTTGAAATAAATTGAATGAAAACAAAAAAAAGCATGAAATCCAAAGTATGTAACATAGGGAAGACATTATATAGGAACAAAAATGAGGTATGTTAACACCTAATTAGGTTATACATACATTCATGCTAATAAAAACGAAAATGTGACATGAAATTCATGGAAATCAATCATATCAGCAGGAAACCTATGAATGTTGCTACATGGAATGGCATATTCATGTCATGTGAATACCTATCTACCTATTATGATGCATGTAATGCTTTATCATTGCATTAACATGCCATGGGTAAAATACCATAAACTCCATAAATCCATAGTCAATGGAAATTACACCAATCACTCGAGGTGAAACCATATCAGCGGTCATATCGAAAACCATGAACATTAATTCTTATCCCTAGAAACATGGTCATTTCTCATACACGTGGTGATCAATCCAGGTATCAACAATTAACCAAGTTCTAAAACATTCTTACTCTCCTTTCTACTGACCAAATATAGTAAAATAAAGGAAAACCTCATATGATACCACTTTGTAACAACTCAACCCATATTACCACAAAATTTATAGCTGGACCAGTGGGAAACATGACCTCAAGTGAATCACTGTATTTTCCCAATGCTACAAACTAGAAGCAAGGGTATCAAGAGGTGATAGTGTGGAGATCGTACCCTCTTATTGGATATGAATAGTTGTATTATCATGTAATAAAAATATAAAATAATGGAACATTTATATAAATAGATAAAAATGCATCAGAACAATAATATTAATTTTTTATAAAACTATCCAACCCAAGATTATACAACAGGTGAATGCACTTAATAGTGATGGTACATAAATAATAGCATTAAATAATATATAATTTTTGAAAACACAATACATTAATAAGGAAAGGACAGTAAGGTCCCATGGGAAATCTCCATGGGCATCGTGAGCGATAGCTCAGTCCCTTTCTCTAAACTCCCATGTATAAGAAATACAATAAAAAACATAGACCCTGATAATACTAGGTCTACATGGGTACCAAAGGTACCCGAGTAGGGTGTGAAATATAAATCTCAATAGGCCATCACCCACGGTGTCTATCCAAATTCATAAAATTCAATATGAATTAAGAATTGTTCCATATAAAATAAATACATAGTGGTAACAATTACTAATAACAACTTGGACCTGGTTTCTAAATAGACACCCATCCCATGCCACATGCTTTGTTATAAGATAGAAATTATAAAGGAGGCACCTATACAAGCATAATAAGTGTACCAGTGCCAAAAGTAGGATGGAAACTCAAAAAGGTGGACCACCCAAGCTAGTTCTTAGGATTGGGGTCTAATTCCCATGTCCTCACTTATGTATTCCAATATGAAAGAGAGAAAATTGGAAATTTCATGCTCTAATATAAATAGAAGAGAAAAGTAGAGGACAAATAAATTTACCAAAGAAATCATTTAATGTAATTAAATAAAATCTAGAGGTAGAGTCTAATCTCATCCATGAATTATCACTATGGTACATCAATTCAAAATATGCAATTCCATTAAGCTTATCCAAAGCGATCCTTTCGAAGGTCCAAGTATCGCTCGTGACATGGTAACCATGATTCTATCCTAGGTATCATATGTAAGGGACCAAGTATCACATGAGGTATCATGTTGCTAATTTTTCTATCAGTATGTCCTTAGTTTTTTCTTAGGGAACCAGTATCACCCAATAGTATAATAAAAATCATGGGGGAGCCCTTTCTTAGTGATCCTAAAGCACAGCTTCCGCGGTAAATCATGGTATAACCACCTGAGTATGGGAGACCATCCATGATTCCTTAATTATAGAGACCATTGTTTCTCATACCATGTTTCAAAATATTCCTTTCAAGAAAGTATTATATCACTTTTCAATGCATTTAAAATATTTCATACCACTAAATAAACATCTCGTTCCCTCAAGAGAGCATAAGTCATTGCCAAAAAAATGTAGTCATGTAACAATTTCATTCCACTATTAGCATTTTTAATATCTCAATATAACAATCTTAGAATATATAGATATATATATACATTAAAAAGTGCATAATCATTATGCGCTTTCATAAATAGTGGAATATAAATAGAAGCACATTTCATCAACATGCCTCTAACAATAGGTCATCAATGAAAATAAATAAAACAAGATAACAATATTTGCAGTGAAAAAATTAAATAAATGGGTTTGTCTTGCCACCCTTGACATTACATTCCTCTTCAACCACCTAATTCATACCAAATAACGTTCATGTTTAATAATTAATTTAATCAAATATATGTCATTAAATTGAACTATGCATAGCAATTAATTTTATTCTAACAAAGTATTTTCATTTTAAAAGCTCATGGAATGGGTTTTTTCCCGGAAAATCCATTGCATTCTCATCATGTTATTTAATTTATCAAAACAAAGATATTAGATTTAAATTGGAATGAAACCAATTAGAATGTGTAATCATAAAGAGGTAAATTACCTACTTGGGTAACCCCTTATATAACACAAGTCAAAAACCAAGGATGTGTTTTTATAATAATTGGTCATTTACAGTTTTCCCCTGAGAAATTTAAAATATGGAGTGTAAGTCACCAAGAATAATCCACCCGATTTATTTCATGCCATCCTATTATACATTGTAAAGAATGAATAACCATTTACATAATTCTCTAAGTGAGGCATTACCTCTCATGTGCCTAGTTAACCATGTTCGGTTCTGTTTAATCCATTCAATTCATTATCACATTCCAATACCACTTATAAGGCAAAAAATGGGGTCACTTAGTGGTGACTTCGTCATTACAACGCTTTCCTACTTAGGAAATTCAATTTAAAAGACTAATGATACTTAAAGAGTTCTTTGGTTCAGACAACTATTTTAATAAAAAGAGAGAAACACCCTTCAGATATATCATAAGGTCTATGTATGATGTTTTCATTACGACTAACAACAACATCAAGTATGAGTAAAACATCGATACAAAAATACCCAGAAGGTTAAGTAATCATAAACTACCAGTGTGAGTTTTTGCAAAACGCACACCTTTGTTGGAGGGGTTTTATTTAAAAACCATGACTTTTTTATCAAAGAAAACAATTTTCATAACTAAACAATTATTTAATAAAATAAATTTAATATATACAAGTAAAATTAAAAAGTAAACTAAATGAAATTTAATGAATTATTGAATAAAATTAACTAGTAGAAGTTCCCTACCTTAATGGAACCAATCAAAACACTCATCATGTGACATATCTATCGATGACAACCCAGAAATTCTCCACACATGCACACGCATACCTTTATATATATATATATACACTTATATATCCCTTAATACAATTCAAATTCTCCATGTTCCATGAGGGAACACATACATGGAATACAAACATTCATACATACATATATATAAATATATATCCATGCATGATAATAAGCATGTGTGCCCTCAAAATTGGTAAAAAAACCCACTACACGTACTAATAGGAACTCAAACTTAATGCTGAAAGGACCAAAACACCTCAAATTAATTACCAAGGACTCATAAAATTACCCAATTAACCCAAATAAAATAGGGAAGTCCAAGGTATTAGATAAAACTTATCTCCAACTTTGATTGATGAACTAAAATCATTCCCATCCACCTTAACTTCAGCTGCGGTCATCAGAACACAATTAATCTGACCCGAGGAACCCATTTCAAGCACTAACATTGAATGATCAAATCAAAAACTCGGGTTATCCAAACCCTTGGGTTTTCCAAACTCAATAGGATGATAGGGGACCTAAAATCAGCTAAAAAGAGGGATAAGAGGGAGAGATAGCATTACCTCATCATCTCAATGATAAATATGGAGTGATTCGAAGAGAAAACTCTCTTGGGAGTAGATATGAAAGGGAGGTCTCCATGTGACATGGTGGTTTGGACAAGATGGGGGGTCATGTGATGTTTATAGAGAGCGATATAGATCTGGGTTCATGCACTCTCGGGGGGTTTCGGCCAGGGTGTGTGTGTTTGAGGAATAATAACCTTTAGTGTAACTTTTAAAAAAACTATCCTCAAATAACAATAGTAATAATTATAATAATATAATAATAATCATAAACATAATAATAAAAATAAAAATAATTATTATTATTATAAAAATTATTTATTTAATTTATTTATATTTAAATTTTAATTAATTTAATTAAATTTCTATAAATTACACATTGTAGTGTCAACTCTCGGAAAAAATAAGTTATGATGCTCGGTATAAAAAATATGATTCGTGCAATAAATGAAATTTTTTAAATTCCCCTATAATTTTCCATCTAGTACAAAATGAATGATGTTTCAAATATTAATTGATTAATAATTTAACCTATCAAATTCTCAAGATATACCCCCACAAAAAAATAAGTGGTGAATATGTTGTATATATCACGAAGAAAAGGTGAGACAACAAACCCTTACCGTAGGTATAATCTCTTTCATACATGTTTTTACATTATATATAATGTATTTAATAATGTTTAAAACTTTTAAAAAAATTATAATAATATTTATAATATCATTAATTATTCTCTTATAACGTTTTAAAACTATTTTGTAATTATATTTCATTATTTTCATTGATTTGTGTTTTAATTTCCTTTTCCACATGCATGTTTTGGAATGAATGATTCAGTTCATATCAATATGATATATATATATATATCGTCTTCCTAATGATAATAATGTTATAAATATCATATGAACTATTTAAATAAATTTTTAGAGCAATTTTTTAATATCGGGCAAGGAAAATCAATCAAATCGCTTCATGAAGATAGTAGGTCATACCTACACACAAGAAAAAATACAATTCACTACACCTATGAAAGGGGAAGGAATTGGGTGATATATTATTTTTCTAGAGTAAATATAATCCCATATGAATCAAAAATATGCTTCAATTTTATTTTTATTACATTCCATGTAAAACATATGTGAAAAATGAATCGCATCGCTTCTTGAGGTAGTAGTTTATTATACACATGAGATTCATTATGTTATTTGAAATTGTATCAAACGTAAAATGGCCAATGGGATAGTAAAATAAAATATGTAAAGTAATATCATATAAATCATATAAATTTTTTAAATCCATCATTATTGCTAACTATTAAATGTGGTTATGGAAAATTAACTACATTGGTTCACTAGGCGGTAGTTCACCATACACACGATCGATGATTTCATTTCCCTTTTTATTGAATTTTAAAAGGATAAATACTATTCCATATGCATAATAATATATCAGTATTTTTGAGATACTTTTTATAATATATGTGATGATAAATTATTGAGTTTGGTAAAATAAAAAACAAAATGAAATAAATTTCTTATGATAAATAGTTTATCTAAAAGAAACCAACTTTGGTTCTCCTCCTATAGACCATATAGAAGATATTTTAGTATGATCATAATATCTAGAATATGTATTAGTATTTTGGGAAGATATGTTTCCAAGGTTTTGTCTATCCCTATGGATTTATGGGTGTGAGGAAATGAGGGGAGGCAGTTCCCATTTATATGTGGGGAATTTTAACCCTTTTTAATTTTACATAGAGATTTTCCTAAAGAATATAAAATGATAAAGTAATTAACCATAAAAAAAATAAAATGACTATATATTATATTTATGGATGGTTATTATTAAAAACAATCAATAAAATATGATTTATACTAGTTTGGATGGAAAACAACCCCTTTTCATTTTAGTTTAACCCCCCCCCAAACCCATTTTTACCTTAATCTCCATTAATAATTTTTAATATTTTCCCCATTCATTTGTGTCAAAAAATTAATTTGGCCTTATAAGATAATTTAATTTATTATGATTCAAAATATTGAATCCATTTTTTCAAATAAAAATTTTAAAGACCCTAACCCCGGTATCCTAGAACCAACGCCTTACTTAATTATATTAGTACTATGAACAACATATCACATCCCAAAGGCCTGAATAGTTTATTATATGTTGAGAAGAATATACTAACATAAGATTTACATTGCAACATTAAATTAAATATAGCTTAGTAACTTCATTGGTAACATGCACTAACTCCTAGATTATCTGTACTTGTCAATCATCATATATATATTCACATCTAGGTAAAACATAAAACATAAAAAAGGGATGAGCACACATGATCACTAAGGGTAAAAAATACATCAGAGGATCTCATAAACATAAAAAATAATAAAATATGATTATCTAAAAACAAATTACATTAAAACATGATATTGATCCTAATATACAAGGAAGATAAGATGATTTAATTATGCCATATAAATACTCATATGATAATGAACCATACCCATGGATATTCTACAAGTAAAATAATCATTTGTATTATAAATTAATAATATCAGAATGATGGAATACATAATGATGGATGTCTGAAACATATGGTTGAGGCCTCGTCCAAGACATCTAAAAATAAATGGGTAAAGCATTGGCCAAATCCATATATGGTTTGTCTCATGAGAACTACTCTTGCATCGAGGGGATGTAGCAGGCCCTAGAAATCACATACTAAGTCCAATGCATTCCCCATATGTATACAGTAAATCATAAACAACATATACATGTGAAATTTAAATAAATTTCCCCAATAAGTAAACATAGTCACTAATCATTCTGAGTAATATGGTTAATGGTAACAAGATAGCACATCCATAGGAAAACTAATCATAAACCATTTTATAATGTTTTGAAAATGGTATCCAAAAATATTAATCCCAATTAATCATAATATTTAATATAAGGTGTTTAAATTGAATAAAATAATCTAATAGAATCATCAAGGTATTCTTGAGAGAAATTCACATTTTTTCTCTGTAAAGAAGAGTTCTTTAAGAAAAATATTTTTTATTTTTCATAAAAGAGGATTGTAAATATTTATATCCCAAAAAAATTGAATTTATATGAATTTATTTTTGATTCATATTTGATTTATAACTAAAGTGAAAACATGTAAATAAAATTTTTAGGTAACCTTAAAAAATGGCCAGTTCAGTGTGGTTTAAGTGAAAAAATAAAAGGGTATTTAAATTAGAAAATGAATAATTGTTTGTATATAACCAGAAATTAACCAATATTTTTTTCATTATATAATTATTTATTGTATAAAAGTAACAGTGTATTAAAACATATTATGTATGGTACATAAAAATGGGTATGAAATTGGGGATCTCTATTTAATTAGGCTTGCTTATTAGGAGGAATTATAAAGGAAACCATATAAAGCTAGTATTTCCCCACCAATGAAAAAATAATTGATATAGGTACATATATTTGGAATGTACACACATTATTTAAGATTAATAAATTTCAATATTTAATAATTACATTGGGCTAAATATAGAGAAACCATAACCTCGACGAAAAATTGATGTTTGGTAAGAAACGCTTATCATATATATCAACATGCTATACACTTGATCTAAATTCTCTCTATAATCTAATAAAATAGATAACTTAATTAATAAAAAAACAATTAAAAATTTATTTGATTGTTTATAATTTTATTATTCTCATCTAGAGATTTTTTGATGAGTGATAAGATATAATTTTTTCATTCGTGAGTGTTCTTTTCCTTGGATTTTAGGATTGGTTCACTTGTATACATGAACGAAAGAACATGTAAAATGGAAAGAGTTATCCAGAATTCAAATTATATGTTATTAATAATCATATAGAATATTTCCTTGTCTTATATATCATTTTCCCCATAAATGAGGATGATTTATTAGATAAAACTATTATGATGATCATTGATATTATTTTGGAATTTTCCCGTCACCAAGAAATAGTTTTATATTATGAATTAATATTATGTATATATAATAGTTGAAAAATATTAAATATGGTACATTATATATATTAACATATTTTAATCTTAAAAATGTTTTGTGACCATCCATTAATAATAAATTGAAAAATGAAAATTCATCGTCCACGAAGGTGGTAGATAGGCACCTCACGGACGATAATTTCATTTTAAGAATAAAAAGTGGAAGAGAATCGAATTTATGGTTGATATAATAATAACATAAAAAAAATTAAATTATATAAAAGATAATGGATTTATCATTTCAATTTGGATTAGCTATGAGAGGTAAGGATAATAAATGTAAATAAATTATGAGATAGTCAGAAGGTATTACCTCTTGCGTGTCGCCTAATTGAGAACCACTTTAAGGGAAGTATAAATGGTCCTTTGGTGAGACAAGAAACACTAGAACGTAGTGGAGAGTTTGGGAGATAAAATTGTAATACTATAATAATATTTATTTATTATGAGGTGTGAAGATAAAGGTTAGTGAGGGGTGGTATTTATAATAGAGGAGAGGTGTGGTTTTTTATTATTTTATTTATTTTTTTATTTTTTTGGCTGAAGACTGTAAATTGAATTGATTATTAAGAATAAATACAATATCTAGTGAATGTGAGTTCTATATAATGGTTCCTAAATCATCCATACATCAGCCATGACTAATAACTCATTTATTTATTTTTAATGTTTAATACTGTAAATTATTGTATGTCACAATTCACCAATAATTCAACTATTTTAGAAAACAATCTCATAAAACCACCCTAACCATTTTTAAATGAGTATAATTCAAAAATGGGGTTATATTATGGAAATAATATTATAAATACAATAAATTTAATTTCTAATTTAAGTCTACATTTACTCAAAAAAACTGACTTTAAAATTATAACTGATTTTATGACACTTTGTAAAATTGATTAAGGATACATAAAATTATATTATAATCACTAGAAAAAATAATTATTTTATAATCTATTATATGATAATAAATATTATTTTAAATTAATATTTTAATTATAAAATTATAAATAAACATTTATGTTTTACTAAAAATATCAACACTTAATTTATTGTTTTTCAAATATTTATTTACCTATTCTATGATATAAATATACCTTATTTTAATTTAATAGTGTTTCAAATATTATATA
The DNA here is from genome assembly GCA_963277665.1 of Viscum album. Taxonomy (NCBI): domain Eukaryota; kingdom Viridiplantae; phylum Streptophyta; class Magnoliopsida; order Santalales; family Viscaceae; genus Viscum; species Viscum album. The sequence continues at coordinate 736,918,500 of OY728155.1, forward strand.
TTTCTTCATTGGTGAGGATACTATTCTCTTTGATGGGTTACTATTCTAAAGGGTAGCATTATTATTCCCATGGTAATATTTAATAGTATATTACGGTTTTAAACATGGTTTGTGTGAAGCATAAACTATCGAAGATATAAAATTGTAAAAGAGACACATCATAAATTCTTTGGGTGTTATATAATCCCCTACTTCAAAAAATTTCTATACTGAAATTTCCATAGCTTCACCTCATAAAATGATTTGAGTAGTTCTTCTTCGTAATCTCCTATGGTTCCCACGTTGCCTCTTCAATCTTATAATTTTTCTAAATATCCATTACAAGATGAGTTTTCTGATTCCTCAACACATATTCATTAGTTTCTAGAATCTAGATAGGCACTTTAGAGTAAGATAAATTATGTTCCAATTCTATTCCTTCCTAAGTGAGGAAATTCCTTAGTTCTGGCATGTACATCCCTAAAAAATAGACATGGAATATATTGTGTTCATTAGAAAGGCTAAGTGTCATCACCATATGATAAGTCACTGTTTAATTATCTTTATTATTTCAAAAGTTCTGATGTACTTAGGGCTCAGATTCCCTTTCTTACTAAACCTTATGACACCCTTACATAGAGATACATTCAGAAAAACACAATCTCTAAATTGAAACTCAAAATATATATTTGGTTATCATCATAGTTTTTTTCTATATTGGGCTTCTTTGATGTGGGTTTAAATAGTCTTTACCCTTTATTTTGTTTCCTTCACAATATATGGGGATACGAGCTTCCTCTGACCCACATCATCCCAACCAGTAAGAGTATGACATCTCTTTAAAAAACATTCATCATATGATACCATTATAATACTTGAATATAAACTATTATTATAGGAAACATCTATCAAGGGTAAATATTGATCCCAAATACCTTCAATGTCAAGTGAACATGATGGAAACATGTCTTCTAATGTTTTATTGGTCCTTTATGACTACACGTCGATTTTAGGGTGATATGTAGTGCTAAAATGAAGCTCAGTATTTAAATCCTTCTAAAGACTTTTCCATTATTTCAATGTAAATGTTGGATCATGATAAAACCCAATTGAAATAGGTGCTCCATTAAGTTTTAAAACATCAATAATATTGATTATTTCAATGTGATCAAGTCTAAAATCTTCCCTTATTGTAAGAAAATGTACAAACGTGGTATGTTTATCAACAATTAGCAATATTTCATCAATATCTACTAAAATATTTGGTAATACAGTGAAAAATTTCATTATAATTCCATCTCATTTCCATTTAATAATAGGAAAAGTTTTCATTATTCTTCTAGGATACTTCCTTTCAACATTCACATGTTGATAAACTAAACACCAAGACACATAATAAAAAATCATTGATTTCATATTCTATTAAAAATAATGTTTTTTCAAATATAATTAAATATTAGTTCCACCAAGGTGGATAAAGAAATATGTGCAATGAGAATCTTTCAATAATTCCATTTCTATCTCAGCTTTAGAGGTAACACAAAACCTTTTACCAGATATCAAAATTCAATCATTATATTTTAATTTTACCATTTAACCATTGTTCACAGCTTTAATTTTAGTTTGAAAATTCTCACCATTAGACTGAGAACATATAATCCTTTCCAATATGGATGGTTTGGAAACCATTTAAAACTTTAGTGATTTTTCTCCTCCATTAATAATTCCCATAACCATATTTACTAGATCCATTTATGCAAGATCATTGTCAATCCTCCTTTTTTATAATTCCATCATCATTCCTACTCAAAACATTTCCTACCTTATTTTCATTCATAGGATTGTAGTGTATTAAAAAATAATAATTATTGAGTATTATGAGGTAATTCATTTTACTCATGTAATTTCCATCTCTTTTGATCTATATATATCTCATATATTTCACAATAGAGATAATGTCTCCATATATTCAGAGAACAAATTACAGCTGCTAACTCAAGATCATGTGTTAAATAATTCTCTTTATGATTTTTTTACTACCTTGATGCCTAGGTGATAAATCTATCATTATTATTAATGACACAACCTTGTCGTTTCATTTAAGCATCACTATAAATCACAAATATACCATTTACCAAAGATAGAGTAAATATTATAGAATTTAATAACCTTTTATTTAATTCTTAAAACCATTCTTCACATTCCATTTTCCAAATAAACCTAACCCCTTTATGAGTAAGATTGTTTAATGGGTTGGCTAATCAAGAAAATTAGTGAATTAAACAGCGATAGTAACCAATTAAACTAATGAATCTACATACCTCAGTTATGTTAATTGGTTTAGGAAATTTCTGAACTACCTTTTTCTTTGCATGATCAAATGATATTAAATCCTTAGAGATACTATTTCCAATAAAAGAAACTATTTTAATCCAAAATTCAAACATGCTAAACTTCCCAGAAAACTCATTTCTTTATGAGTATTTAAAATGATTCATGAGTGGTTCTTATGGTCTTAATAGATTTTTGAATATATCAATATGTCAAAAATAAATACTGTAATAAAATCATCATGATATTATTTGAACACTATGTTTGTTAGATCCATAAAAATAGAGGGTTCATTAGTTAGTCCATGTGGCATTACTATAAACTAGTAATTTTAATACGTAGTTCAAAATTTGTCTTCAGAATATCATCCTTCTTTAATGTAATTCATGATATCCTGAACAATGTTCTATCATTGAAAACATATTGATAACCACGATGTTTATAAAATAAGTCATCAATGTGAGGCAGAGGATACTTCTTCTTTATTATAATTTCATTTATTTCTCAATAGTCAATGAACAACATCATGGATTCATCTATATTCATTACAAGAGAATAAAGGCTCCCAGTGTAGAAACACTATAGAAAATAAATCCCTTATTACTCAAGTACTCTTATTGTTTCATTAGCTCCACTACTTCTATAATGGATATTCTCTAGGTAGTCTTTCATATTGGCCTTAGATCAGGGTATAAATATATAGAAAACTCAACTTCTTGTTCTAGATGATGTTATGGTAAATCTTATGGAAATGCATCAATGTGTTCTTGGAAAATAGGCATATACTTAATTTTTAGATTTCTCTCCTCACCCATAGATGATTTTTCTCTACCTCCCCACGAATTTAAATTGGAATAGATACTAGATGTTGATCTATATATGACTCAGATGATAAAATCACTCTACTAAAGATATGAAATTCAATATCTTCATCACGATTCAGAACATTCTTCTATTTTCAATTAAAAGTTTTAGTATATTTTGAAATGTTGTCCATAATAAGGATAATATAAAAAGTAACCATATATATGATTATAAAATTTGAAATTAGATCATTTTTATGTGTAATAATTGGAACTACTCAAGACATCTTTATTTTAATAATTTTTACTCTAAGATTATTTACTGAAAACTCTCTTGTTAAGTTGAATTAGAAATATCTAATTTTTAAATAAAACTATAAAGATGTAAAGGAATGTGATTATTCAGAATAAAATAATTCTTTATATAAATTTTAGGAGATGATTAATGTTCCTACCACCACCTCATTAGGAACTTCAACCCCACAAGTTGTGATTGCATAACCTTGTCCTTGCTCTCATTGAGTTTTATAAGAAATGTTTCATTGATTCTTCAGACAATAATTTCCATAGTGTCCCATATATCTACAATTGTTTCATTGAACATTAATAGATTATTTCTTTCCCATTAGATTGTGATCATGATGGAATTTATCACAACATTTTAAACAAACTAATTTTCCTTTTAAGCAAGCACTATGGTATTTCCTTCCACAAGAATCATACACTAGTAAAATCTCTATTTTATTCTTCACTTTATCCTTTAAATTCCCTGCCACCATCTTCTTCTTATGTTTTCCCTAAAAGTAATAAGACTTAGCGAATTATTTCTATATCTTGATAATAGAGGATATTATATCTTCATATGATGAGAACCTTTTTGAGACTAGTACCCTTCAGGTTAATGGTTTTAACCCATAAAATAATCAAAAAATCTTTCTATTTGGATTATGTAGGAATTCTATATCATTATTTCATAAACTTTTAAAGATGGATTCATACTTTTTATCTTTTTCATCATCTTTTTATCTCAAACTCAATAATTTTATATAGATATCCATTCAATTTTCCATAAGGAAAATAATTTCTTCTTGTAAATTTCCTAAAAATACTTAAATTCCATACTTTAAATTCCTACCTCATCCATTTTGTTTTAAATTAAAGTCCACCATTGATTATAATGTCTTAAGGGAGGATAAACTACAATGATAAATATCTCCAATTCATTACTTCCCAAGAAAATAAATATAGTTTATAATGAACATATCCATTTCTCAGTATCAAATGGATTGGTAGTCCCATTGAATAATAGAGGTTGTTTTCACATGAAGTGTTCTAACATTATTGAACAACATTATAGATCAGGATACTCCATGTGAGTAAGATTATTAATCATAACTTGAGTCAGTTGTCCTAGTACAGTTATATGTCTCTCTACTCTAGTCATAGCTCCCGCTCCAACATCATTTAAATTCATAGGAGGGAAATATCTATATGGAATATCTTCAGGGATATGGTTTCCACTCCTTACACTACACACCATTTCTAAAAAATTGAATACACTAAACTAGGTATTGAATAATAGTGTTTAATTTTTAGATATAAATAAACTCAACATAAATTAGACATTTATTTATTGATGAGCTATTAATCATAAATGTGGTATCATTACAGACATGTTTACTTTTAATTTTATCATAAATATTTATAAATAATATATTAATTATCCTATGAGTATGATTCAAGATTGTTAATGTATGTGTGTAGTAGGGACCAATGTCTTATACTAGTTTGTGGTGAGTCAGGGCCATCACACCTTTTCAAAAAATTTACCCCTAGGGACATTTATTCTAGAACGATGTCAACATATAGTATCTTGATAGGGATGTATGGCTAGGAACACCCATATAAAATCTATCTCACCATTATTCTAAGAGATTTTCTTATTTTTATCCTATAATTATATCTTACGGTTATGTTTCCTAGTCAATGATTTCTAAATATAGGTTCCCTGCCTTCTAGTAAATTTTTTCTGATACCAACTGTAATGTCCCGAAACCCAGTAGCATGGATCTGGTTGCATACTTAATTACATTTGTACTATGAACAAGATATTTCCCTTCAAATGAATGAATAGTTAGTAAGTGTGGAATACAGGATACAGACATTTTTTTTAAATAAAACTTTAAATGAAATACAATATAGTAACTTAATTGGAAACATCCATAAACTTCAAGATTATCCCTGCAAGCCATTCATAATATAAATCATCTATACCTAGGGAAAAATAAAACATAAGAAAAAATGGGTGATCTCAGATTCTTAGTAAGGGTAAAAAATACACCAGAAAATATTATAAAAATAAACAATAACGAAAGATGATTTACTAAAAACATATTCCCTTAAATCAAAATTTGTAGCATAATATGGTGGGAAGAACATTTGGTTAAATAATTCCATATTAATAATCATATGAGGATGAAACTTAATCATGGATATTTTACTGATAGAATAATCACATGGATTATTTTTTACTAATATCATAATGGTGGAATGTATAATATTGGACATCTGAAACATATATTTGAGGCCTCAGTCAAGAAATCTAAAAATATATTCCTAAGGTTGTGGCCAAAACTATTTTTGAAAATAAATGGTTAAGGCCTTGTCCAAATCTATATCTACATTATCTCATGATACCTACTATTTAATTGGGGGGCTATATAAAGCCCCACCTATCACATACAATGTGAAATAAATTCCACATGTGAATTGGTTGAAACATAGACAACATATACACATGAAATGTATTTAACATTCAATAACCAGTAAATATAAACACTAATCATTCTATATAATTTGGTAAATGGTGTTAAGACATCACATCCATAGTCAGACATATCATAAACTATTTAATAAAATATGGTAGATGATATCATTAAATTATAGTCTCAATTAAGTATAATATTTAATAGAGTGATTCTAAATAAAAGAAAACACTATAATAAAATCACCGAGTAATTCTTGAGAGAAATACCCTTTTAACATTGCAAGGAAAATTTATTTGGAAAAAAATACTCTATTTTATCATAATATCAGATTTCATACATTTATATCATTGAATTAATAGTGGAGGACAATTAGAGTATGATTGAGGTGTAAACGATTTCTAACATAAGTGAAATAATTTAAAAAAAAGTTTTTAATATACTTTAGAAATGGGGCACTTTAGTGCGGTTTAATAGAAAACATAACATAGAAATTAATATGGAAGAGGTGTAATTGTTGTCATAAAGATAGAAATGAAGAAATATATTTATTTATGATAGTATGTGTTATTTTGAAAAATAATTATGTCTTATATCATATTATGTATGGTAATTGAAAATGGGTAAGCAATTGGGAAGTTACAATTAATCAGTCTCGATTATCGAGAGGAATTTCATAAGAAACCATATAAAGAATGTAATTACATACCAATGAAAGTATAATTGAGATAGGTACATATATTTGGAAAATAAAAAAAAGTTATTAGTTGTACACAAGAATAATCAATAATTATATTGAAGTAAATAGAGAGAATTTTTAAGCCGAAGGAAAAAAATGGAGGTTCGGGATGAAACCCTTACATTATGAACGAAATTGTTCAGAATTTGAACTTTTTATCCTAGATAATAAAATTAAATCCATTAAATATTTAATTAATTACCTTTATTACATGCATTTTATTTATTATAATTTTAGTATGTTCATTCATTCCATTTTTGATGAGTTATAAGATACAATTTTTTCATTTGTTTCCTTGGTGTTAATGATCGGTTCACTTGTATACATGTATGAAATATCATTTAAAATAGAAATAGCTATTTTGAATTGAAATTATATGTTATTAATTAACTTATGGAATATGTAATTGTATTGTATATATATTTTTAATATTAGTAGGATTCATTAGATAAAGCATTAATGGTATCAATTTAGATTATTTTGGCTATTTTTTCGATCTTCACAAACTAGTTTTGTCCTATAAATTAATATTGGGTATATATATAGGTCTTAGAGCATTAAATAAGTTATATAAAAAATATTATGTTCTGTTTTGACCCATAAAATGGTTTTATAAATAGTCATGAAGATGTAATTGAAGAACATAAACACGGCATCCACGAAGGCGGTAAATCAACACCTCATAGACGATGTTTTCAGTTTTAGAATAAAAAGGGTAAGAGAAGAGAATTTTTGGTTGATGTGAAATTAACATAATAATTTTTAGTATATAAAATAAACAAGATTTATAATTTCACTTTTTATAGGTTATGTGGTGAAATTATAAGAAAATAAATTAAATTAAAATAGAGAGAGAAAGAGGGATGAGGTTTTACCTCTTGAGTGTTGCCTACTATAGAACGTATTTATTGGACTAGAAAATACTAGAACGTGGGAGATTGGTTTGGGAGAGTAAATGGTTAGATTATAAGAAATATTCTGGTCTCTGGATGTGTGTGATGAAGTGGTGTGGAGTTGTGGTATTTATAGTGGTAGAGAGGGGTGTTTTATTATTATTTTATTCATTAGTTTATTATTTTCTACCAAGACTATCAATGGTGTTGATTATTGTTTGAAAACATAGAAACTAGTTCATCTGATCTTGATAGAATTGTGTCTACATCATCCATACATCATCTATCACTCAATAATTCATTTATTTACTTATAATGTTAAATACCGTAAATTATTGTATTTCACTACTCACACTAAATTCAAATATTTTAGAAAAAATAACTAAACTTCACCCTAACCATTTATTGAAATGTATGATTCAAAAATGATATAAATTTTATTAAAATAAATTTCTAAATATGATAAATCTCAATTTTAATTAAAATCATTATTTACATAAAAATAGCGATATTAAAATTTTAATTGATTTTATGACACTTAAAAAAATTAATCAAGGTTTCGTAAAATTATCTTATAAAAATAAAGAAAATATGTTTTTTGCATATATTTTATGAAAATAAATATTCATTTAAATTATTATTTTAGTTCTAAATTTTTAAATATACATTTATGTTTCACAAAAATATTAATAATTAATTAATTGTTTTTTAAACATTTATTTACTTATACGGTGATATAAATATACCATATTTTCATTAATAAGATACCCCAAATTTTTTTTTATACATTAATATAAGATTTTACTATGATATTCTCCAGATTAATATTCTTAATGGTCACATTATTTCTATAATGGTCACATTTAATAATATATTACAGTTTTATACTCAGTGTGGTGTTAAACCTGAACTATAGAAGCTGTCAAATTATAGAGGATACATAAAATTAAATATTAGGGTGTTACAAAATTCATGTAATTGGAATAATTATATATAAAATTATACACAGTAACACGATGAAAAAGCGTGTTTTCCAAAGAGATCATATTCATAAGTTTATAAGGTTTTAAAATCAAAATTAAATATTAAATTGATTCCAATGATCTAAATTAGTTTAATTATAATATAAATGAATTAATTTCACTTTAAATCCAATTTAAAATATTATTTAACTTTATATATTATTTAAATGAAAATTTATTATATAGTACAAATTTAAATTTTCCACTATTCAATGAAAAATTAAACATTTCCTAAAAATCCAAAAAATTCAACCAAATATAATTTTTATATAATGATATATAAATGATGATTATTTTTTTATTAAATATTATATAACATGTAATAAATATTTATCAATTATTTTTACAAATATCATGTAATCCACCTTTTTGAAAAATACACAATCTTATAAATTAGTTTTTTACATTTTAATGATTCTTATTTTATATGTAATAAATATAAAACAATTGAATTTGTATTATACATATTTGAATAATAAAAGTTTCATAATTTAGTTTTTATTATTCATACCCTTCTAATTAGTGGAAAAGTTATTATTTTCATGTTTAAATAATAATATTTTAATAGAGTATCATGTTTTGTTTAATCTAAATGTTGCATACATTGCATGATTTCAAAGAGATTGAAATTACATCAAAAGAAATATATTATAAATAATTAAGGTTTTATATTCTCTTATAATCAATGTTTATTTTATCATACATTCTATCAAACATGATAGTACTATTTTCTAAATCATGTGGTGTTATATTTTTTTCCTAGTTTTTTGTTTCGCCTACATAGCTCGAACTTATAATGTGTTTTAGTGATTTCAAAATTCTAAAACGAAGAAAATATATTATTTTAGTTATTCAAAATTCATAACAAATATTATTGAATATGTTAAACACTAAAAATTAAGAATCTCTTGATATAAAATAAAATGTTAATTTAATATGGGACTTTTAATATAGGTCTTTCAGAACGCCATATGATTTTTTGATAAAGAGACTCAAACCTTTTTTGTATTAAATTTTTGTTTTTTTATTTTGTATGGGCAGTAAAAAAACTCATTTGATCAAGATTTTTGAAATCTTCAATATTTAATTAGATTTCTTCTGCTTATATCTAGGTGTGGCGGGGCCACCTCCATCTCTCTCCACTATTCATGAGTGTTGTATTTTCAATGGATATACCCCATGTATGTTTTCTATAATTTTTTCATATTAAAATTTAAATTTACCTCTTAGATGAAATATATGAAAATCAATAATTTATTCTTAAAAGGGGAATGACTAAAATTATTCAATGAATAATAATATTATTTAAGGAAGGATTTATTAGATCACGCTATGGATTAAATAAATAAATTATAAATCATCCCATAGATATAAATTATTTTCATAAAATGTTTTTTTTTTAGTAAAACATTTGTAATTTAGTTCTTAGAATTAATTGAAATTAGTTTTGACCGAATTATACACAAATATGATTTCAGTGTTTATTGCTTTGAATACATTAACATTTGGCTTTAAAAAACATGAGGTAGTATTTTCCTTACAACATAGAACCCATTTATATGTTTTTTATAAAGTTATTACATCATGTGTGTATGATTATATCATTTTTTATGGTTTCTCTCATGTGAGTATGTTTCCATAGCCTCATGTGCCCTATGCCTGATGTTTTATAGAATATGGATTTATGATGGTTATGATGCATATTTAACAAGATTTTATGCTCGATCATTCATTTTTTACCCATATATTCCATTTGATGTTCATATTTCATCTATATTTTATTGTAAAGGATGCCAAATATGGACTATCCATTCTGAGGGGGATGTGTTATATGTTTTTTTAGCATATTCATGGTTAATCCCTTAAATGGGGTTTTTTCAAACATTTTTTTTGAAATATCCATTAGGGGGGATATGAAAATGGGGAATATGAATTCATTCACATCATGGATAATAAGAAGTTACCCCCTAGTGTTTGATGTTGTTTTGTTAGTTCATGAACACTCACTACATAATTGAATTTGTTTTTCTTGAAATATTATCATTTAACAAGACATACACTCTTATGGATGTGAACACATGTATCAGATGCATTGGTGGTCTCTTTATGGGTTTATACTCGCACCCATTTTTTGTATATTGATGGATTTTAAGACATCATGATCAGGGATAAAGGAAATGAAAAATCTCATATGATGGTGAGCTAAGGGAAAAGTATTATTATCACTTGGAGTGTTGTGATGAACTTTGTAAGGGTGTTGTGTTTTCTATTTATTTTCTTATTTTTATCAAACTCTAGTTTCATATTACACATTGGGGGTCCTTGGTTTATCTAAGGATTATTTATAATACATTCAATTCCATTTATTATTAATTTTTTATTTATTTAATTTTATTATTATTCATGTTTTCCATTATTGACGTTGATGGTATTGTCTACCCACTGATGGTGTTTGGAACCTCACATATAGTTTGAAACCTTTTGCATATGTGTATGCACACATGATGTCATATATCATCTCTAACCCAATAATTTATCATATTGGGTAAAAAATTTGTAACATTAAAAGAATTCCATATTTCTTTCTTCCTGGATTTAATTTTTGGATAAGTAAAAACTATTTTGGGTGTGTGGGATAAGGGTAGGTGAGGTCCATGCCTTCCTTTACTGCACATTTGAAATATATATAAAAGTTAATTTTGGGGGTATTGTAATTATAGATTTGGGTTTTTGATTTCATATTGATCTTGAGAATATTTTACTGTTGTAGTTTTTGGAATTTTATGGATTTCATGCATTGTGAGTAGGCATGTGGGGTCCTATTCCAAATATATTCTTGTTGTGTGCCAAATAATATTTCTTTTTTTAATGCGTTAATTTTTTCTATCTTTTTTGAATTATTATTTATTCTTATTGAGTGATTTATAGGTGTTATTTTCTATTATGATATATCTATTATTGCATTTGTTATTTGAACATGAGAATGGTGTTGTGATTTCTATATATATATATATATAATATTGTGAATAATGTGAATATAAAAGAGAACATGGATTGATCCTTATGTAGTGCTAGGAAAGTTTTTTATTCTTATAACTGATTTACTAATAGAATAGGTTTCTACATAAATCCCATTTTAATACCATATAATTGATTATGAATGGTTTTTCAGTTATTATGAAGGTTCATTTAAAATTTATGAATGAATAAAACCTAAAATATTTTTTACTTGACCACTGGGTCGAGTAGGAAAATTTTATAAATAATGGTCAAAACTATGATTCTAGAACCAATCATGTACAAGAATTCCCCTACACTTCCTCCAATTCTTGAAGAAGAAGGATCACTTTTACCTAGAGTCTTCCACATAGTGGGTAAAAATGATAGGTATTCTCTATGATAAAAGATAATTTTTCATGATACATTCACCTCCCAAATCCCCTATCCATCAAGGAAACCATAGACCCACTAGTTACAGAAGACTATATAGAGATATTTGAGAGATTATTTGACCTATTATAGTAATAGAGCTCTAGAATGTGATTATTTTAAGCTTTAGGCTTTAAGGGGTTATTGGGAAATTGTGGGATGTTTTGATTTATGGTAGTTTACATGAGAATCTAACATTTTAGAACTTTTAAGGAAAAATAATTATCTAAATTATTTTTTGATATATTGAAGATAAAATATTATTAGAGGTTCATGGATTTTATGTTGGACTTCATAATGGGTTCTTCTAACATAGATGGTTTTTTAGAATTACAAAAATTTACTCCAATATTTACAGTGGATAAATCATAGGAATCCAAAAAAATAGATCAATAATGTAATGAAGTTAAGATGGAAAGTTATGAACATATGTCCAACTACATATGCTCTGGTTCTTCTCAATTCCCTAAAAATATAGATTATTTGGGAGGATGATATATCCATTGTAATTATATCATCTTGAATTGGAATACCTTGTGATACATCCAGTAGTATAAAGTGAAATTTATAGGATTCATTCCAAAGTATTGGAAGACATACAAAGAATATTTGAGGATAATTGACTGCCTTTGTAAGAGATAACTCTTCCAAGTTATATAATGATCAGTGGTAATGACACATATTAGGGAATGTCTTGTGTCTCTTATGAATTATCTCCAATGGGGAAATAATTTTTATCTGATGTGGTTTTAGGTGATGGTTTCATGGATGTGGTCTCACAAGGGTTCAAGATAAATGCAGGCATCAAGTAATGTGATTTCTTAGGGTCCACTATAGCTGGTCCATTCTTATTAGATGTTAATGACTTAGGAAGTTCATGAATATTCGGGATAAGTCCATAGAATTTATGAAGGTCTAGTCTAAGTAGTGGACCATGATCAGATTGTTGGTGGAGAGTGACCATCGACTTTTCAAGGTACTCTATTAAAAAATATACTCATTCTATTACTCATTATTATATTTTTTTCCCTATTCATTTATATATTCATAAATTATTAATGATAATGACATATCATTTATTTTATTTATAGAATAAAACTCTATTGATACACAATTGGGAACAAAATTGGATCAAATTTAGTTATTTACATAGTGTTCCATATTCATTTAAATATAAAAACATCAATGGGTTTTCATGATGTTTAATGTGACTCAAATTGATTTTATATTTAGCATGGACTAGATGACTAGTAATTGGGAACACATAAATCAATATAGAAGAGGTTATTACTTTACTTCACCTATTGTTGGTATTTTTTTAATTAGTAATGAGTGGGATATTGGATAAATTGGAATAGTACATTATATAATGCTGATAAGAACTATTATAGTATAGATAGTTTTGTTGGTTCTTTCATCGTAGCCTATATTATCTGATTATCCTCCTCCATCAGTGATCGTGTATATGGATGTATTTTATAAGGAAATTTTTGGACTCCGTCATGATAGGGGAACTAACATTGAGATAAAAACCATGAATAGATAGAAACTGATACCAATTCCACAATATCTTACAACACTATCATTGTGCAATGAATTCATAGTACCACTCTAGGATTTGAAGGTGATGGATTTCATCATATCAATAAAACATTCTTGGTCAGATTTTGGGTTGTTTGTAATGAATAATAATTGAAGTAAAAAATTGTGTATAATGTACATTATACTAAGATTGGTGACTTAAAATATGTTGTACCCGTTACTAAGAATAGATGAATTATTTGACTAATTTTGGGAATATCAGTAGTTCTCTAATATTTTCTTATGGTTAGGTCATCACTAGCATCAATTCAGATAGGTGGATATTCCTAATATCGAGTTCAGATGTAAATATGGACTAAATGAGTGTATTTTCTAACCTATGAGACTAAGAAATTTTGTAGTAGTTTTCTTAGCTATCATGAATAGGATATTCCATCTATATCTCAATTCCTTTATTGAGGAACTAGTTGATGATATCCTTATAATCTCATAGTCCTCATACATGAATACAAGTAACCATGAGATTATGTTAAGTACATTTTGTGTGCATAAAATTTATTAATAGAAATATAAGTTTCACTTATGAATTCAGGAGTTTTTGTTATTTAAGAATTTAATTTCTATGGTGATAAGTTATATGGAACCAGAGAGGCATGATTTGGTGATGTATTGGGATTTTCCAAGGAATGTTTCTGAGATTATGATCATACTTATTTTAGATAGGTACTATAGGTAGTTCATACATGAAATCACTCATTTGGAAAAACCTAAGATAAGGCCTACCCTTAATAATAGGATATTTTACTGGATAGAATGGTATGAAGAGGTTTTCCTAGAGAAGAAGAATAATCCTATAAAATCCCTATTTTTGACTCTCATGTATCATAGGATCAATTACATAGTGTATTATGATTCCTCGGTATTTGGTTGGGGTGTTGTGTTGATTCATATAGGTCATGAAAGTGGATATATCTCTAATCAACTATGAAAAAATGAGAATAACTACACAACACAATACATTTAGTTGTTATATGTGGTCCATGATATGAAGTGTTTATGAAATTATCATCTTTTTAAGAGTTATATTGTTTACATGTTCCACATGTTCCTTTGTAATTTATTTATCAGTGGGATCTAAAAAATAGGGAGTCTTATTGAGTGTAATATTTTTATATGTTTGAAATAAATATGGATTATGCACTAGGTAATAAAAATATTTCTTATTATGCACTCAAAGGGATATTTTTTGAGTTGTAAGAGCTTAGAGAGAATCCCTCATAGAAGTAATGACATCTAATGAGATTGATAGATCAATATATGCTGAATATATAATAGGTTTTAGGTTAGATGAGATGTGGTCCAATAGTAATTTCACATTATTTTGTATACCATGTAATTTATATCTAAGAATCGGGCCCTGTGTGTGTGGGTATAAGGGAATTCATGTAGAAATCCCCAATCCCACATTTCTGGAATCAAGGAAAAAACCATGTTGTGTATTTATTATAAATAACAATTAAAAATACATAGTGTTTTATAAAAATGAGGACCTTTATCATTCTAGATTTTAGAGAATTAGATACATGCCTTACAACAAAAATAAAATTGTATAGAATAATATAAAATAAACAGAAAGTATTTACACGCAATTCCTTCTTAAAGAAACTCTAATCATAAATAATTTCTACTAAACATGTAGAAAACAAAATAAATCAAATGGTGAGCATAATTTCTCAATAATGAGTTTTAAAAATTTCCAATGAAAATACCTATGTAAAATTAGCATATAAAATTATATAATTTTTTTCAATAAAAATATACTTTTAAAAATGTTTTAAAAATAATCCAATGATACTTATAAAAACATTAAGCTACTAAAAATGAATACATGTGGCCACATGAAATATTGAAGGTTGTCTGGGCATACCAACATTCCTAATGTATTGATTCACTCCCCAAACCCTATTATGTTTACAATATCCATGTTCCATTTTTATAGATCAAAATTAGCTCACCTTACATTTATACATTTCCCAAAATAGTTATTTATTCCTAAAAACATATTCCTACATTAATTATTCAAACACACACATTTATATTAATATATACTTTCATTGAAAATTACTTACGAGTCTTTATTCCACCAATACTCATGTCATTAATCCTTTTCATGGAATGTTATTAATAATAAAAATCCATGTACTCAAACTTCTATACATCAACTCAGGAAACTCATTTTATATAATAAGATAAAAATATTAAAGACACATTTAATTAACAGATTCAATGTATAATGTGATGAAATTAATTATTAAACCCTCCACATATAAGTAGTATATTTTTTTTCACATAATAGATATATAATTTTTTTCTATAAATAAAAAATATTCAATAAACAATTTTGTATCTATGTGACATTTACAAAAAAATAAATTCTTGAACATATATATACAAATACATATATATATATACATGCATATAAAATTATGATAACCCTTGATATGTAATGGGGTATAAGTGAAATCCATTATAATTTATCAATTCATAAAATGAGTTTATTCATGCATAAATTAATCCCCTTACATGTTTATAAATTGGAAATTCATCCACAAATTAAAATGTAAAAGATTGTAACTATATGATACTTGAGTATATTAAATATAAATTTTAAGTACATTCATTCATATTCAGTGAAATAAAATTTTTAATACACATAAAAAAATTACATCAACATTAAGAAGATATACTTAAACATGAAATTAATTTACACAAACATAAAATGATTAAATAAAAAAATACCTTTTTATAAAAATGATTAAAGAGAGAACCCTCTTTTATAACTTCACGATAAAAAAAATTATATTTTGAAAATATATTTTTCTTGAAATAAATAAATCACCTCACATAAATTTAATATACAAATTAAGAGTTTATAATAAAATAAAACCCTTATAACAGAGTTAATAAATACAATTCATATATAATTTAATAAGTATAAATATAATTACATTCAAATTTGAAATTTCCAGAATCATAAATTAAAATCAAATAAAATAGCTCCCTTATTGAATTGAAATTTAACAACCATAGTTTGAAATTAATAAAATTTAATATCATCCTTAAAAAATAATAATTCAATTTAAATAATTTACATAAAAACATAATTTATTTTTTGGTTGGTAAATAAAATCCTTTATAATGGGATCTCAAAATGAAATTTGAATAATTCACTTACATATAATCATAAAACATGAATTATATACATAAAAAAGTAAACTAATCCCTTAACTTATTTGTGGGCATCAAAGATCTTGACCAGGTGAGAAAATTAGTAGATTTATAGTGTTTGAATGTCTGAAATCATGTTATCTTTGAAGGATTTTTATAGTAGATTTATGCAATTTATAATATTAATTTACCAACTCGTTTTTGAGAATTAATATATTAATTGAATACATGACAAAATATCTTGTTTTAAAAACATAATGAATCAAAATATTCATTTTATGGTAGGATTGCAGATACATAGATTTTCAACGGATTATTATGAAAGGTAATTGGGGTGCAGTTAATGCATATAGCGACAGATATAAAATACACTAAGAAAAATACACATAATATTTTTCAAAGAACTATACATGACAAAATATAAACTATATAGATGATTCGATGCATATAAAATCCAAGAAGGAAAATAATAGGCATGTATGAGAGAAAGAAATGGACCAAAACAATTGGTTCATGATCCAATGGTGATGCATTTAATAATCTAAGTAGAGATAAGTGAAGAAATATACAAATTGCCGTGATGTCATGGATCCCGAAAGATTCGAAACTAACAAGATTAAAACCATGTGCCTGCCTTTCTAGGTTGAATAAGACCAAAATGGAAACCCGAGTCTCAGAGACCTTCAATGATTGTCAAACCCAAGTATGCATTAGAAGAACATCAATGTTGTTCGGACGACATCGACATCGCTCAGACAACCCTAGAAGTACAGATGTGATGCTTGGACCACTCCAATTGGTGTCTATCCTCCTTCATCCCTTTACTTCTGATCAGAACAACTCTACATAACTGGGTTTCACCCACAATGCTCGACTGAAACCCCTCAACCCCTCTTTGGTGAAATCGAACCCTTGGTTCGATTTTACCTAACTTAATTCCTTATTTTATCATTTTTTTCATCAATTTTTATAATTTTATTTCATTTCCTGTATCTTCAAATTGTTATGATATTTTAATAAAATAATCTAAATTGTAATATATTTATAATTTTAATATTATAGTAGTTATAATATCATGATTAATAGTTTTATAAGATAAAATGATTTAACAATAATTTATGAATCAAATCTAATAATTATGATATGTATAATATATTTTTTTTGAAAATTATATTTTATAAAACAAAATTATTATATTCATATATAGTTATTAATTATTTTGTATAAAATAATTATTATCATAGTTAAAATATGATTATATATATTGAATATACTTATTATAATTTAGTATTATAGATATATTTTTAATTATAGAAAGTATTCATTCAAATAAATTTTTTTCATTCGAATTATTTTATTTTTTTACTAAAAAAAATAATCACAGACATATAATCAAATTAAAATATTATTTTACAAAAAATAATACGGGACATAATTTTGTTCTAGTTAGGTTTTTGGTAAAATTCAAAGATACTTATTTTTGGATAAAGACATTCTTATTTGGAAAAAGAATAGGAGTGGTGTTTTCAATAGTATGTATTTTTACAAGATGATTAATGATGGAGGTTGTAATGTTCCATCCTAGCTTGTCCCATTCTGGTTGCCTCTAATCTAGCCTACTAAAGAAATTATGCTTTGGAAAATATGGGAAAAAATATTCCACACACATGATCAATTGGAGGGGCTAGGAATCTCCATGGATTATGTATGTCACCTATGTGTGAGAGATACCAGGTGTGTGAAACAAAAGTTTGTTAATTGATATTTAGTTTATATATTATGGGATTATATTCAGGATCTATTCGGAATTCAGGTGGATAGGAGTAGCACTTTTGAGGTGATTCTTTCCAACATCACTACTACTAGCAGTCAAAGCATGAATATTAAAAAATTTACATCATGATTTTATTGCGTCAGATATTATTTCACATAGACAATCCAAAATTCTATTATTTGTTATAACGTTAAGTCGTTGGTTCTTTCTGGAAATATGTATGTTCATAGGGACATGTTTAGTCTTACAAGGTATAAATTAAGACGTTGAGTAACTGTATATCTGACCCTTTCACTCTTAGAATCTTTGGTGTGTAAGGAAGGATGTGAAGAAATATTTTTTTTTTAATTTATTAGATGGATTCCCCAAATTAGTCCATGGATTAAGATTAATGTTGGTGGGTATACATTGGGTTCACTTGTTCTGTTAGGCTGTGGTAGTGTTTTCACACCTATCGTGGCTATATGAAATGATGTTTTTTATTACATTAGATATGTGACTACAGAAGAGTCTAAGTTATAGGATATAATTTATATTATTTATTATGCTTTCAAACAGAAGCAATTGAGGATTGAATATAACTCCCCGATGGTTGTTGATACCCTAAGGGAATGTTATAGGAATGTTTTTTGGTGCGTTCTTCCCCATTGGATTTCTTGCTTCAATGATAGGTAGAAGATCATGTGGAGGTTTTCCCATTCCTATAAGGAGGGAAACTATATTGCAGATTCTTTTTCAAAGATGGTGAAAAAATGTTTTATTTTTTTAAATAACAACTAAAAATTCACCATGATTTATAAAACTGAGGACCCTTTCTAATATAGGTTTTGGAGAATTGGATACATTCCTTACCACTTAAAAAACAATACATAACAAAACAAAGTAAACATAAATATTTCTAGTGCACTGTATACTTTAAGAAACAATAAATGTAATGATTTTATTCTAAACCTGTAAAATATAAATTAAAACATAGGGTGAGCATAATATACTTTTAAGGAGTTTTCAAAAAGGCCAGTGAAAATACCTTTCTAAAAAGTATATAAAATTTTCTAATTTTTTTCAAAATAATTATTCATTGAAATGTGTTTTAAAAATAATCCTTTGATTATTGGGGAAAAATTAAGAAAGATATTGAAAACAAATCCATACGTCCAATTAAAATATTGATGGTTTTTTTAGCCTACCTACATTCCATAGGGATAAGTTTACTCCCAACTCTCTATCATGTTTACAATATCCAAGAACCATTTTTATAAAATGTTTTTATCTCACCTTACGTATATACATTTCCCGAAGGTGTTTTTTGGGGTTCTAATACAACATTTTCTACACAAACATAGACATTTATTTTAATATATAATTTCATTTAAAATTACTTGTGAGTCTTGATACCCAAAAACTCATGTCATTTATCCTTCGAATGGGTTGTTATTTACATTAAACATCCATGTACAAATACTTCTATTCATCAAATCAAGAAATTCATTTTATATAATGTAATAAATATATTAAAGACACATTTTATTAATTGATTACCAGAAAAATATGATGAAATTTGTGTGTAAACAATTCACTTTAAAATAGTAAAAAAATATTCACATGATGAATATATAATTTTCTCTTTATGTAATCATAGTCAATAAACAATTGTCTATCAAAGTGATATTTATAAAATAAACATAGATCCTTTCACTTATATATATATATACATGTAAATATATACATACATATCAAATTATGAAAAACCTTAATATATAATGGGTTATAAGAGAAATCCATCAGGATGTATCAATTCGTAAATTGTGTTTATGCCTGTATAAATGAATCCCCTTACAAGTTTATAAATTGTAAATTCTTCCAAAAATAAAAAATGGACGATCATGTAACATTAAGATACATGTGTATATTAGATATAAATTTAAAGCTCTTTATTTCATATTTAATTCTGATTCATGCTCAAATTTACCCAAGAGAAGAAGGTATAACAGTCTTTGTAGTTTAGCTTGGCTTGTCTAATCATCAAAGACCTAAGAAGTAACCTATGGACATGTACATTCTATGGACTATTTTTGGATATTGATTGGCCAACAGTGGGTTGATTTTAGATGTATTTATGTGATCACTAAAAGTATTAAGTGAATTCAAATTAAAAGAATGAGTTGATCCTAGGTTATCACTCGGGGTGGATTGGATGAAATTCTTTCTTCAACTATTTCAATTTCTTATATTTGTGATGAGTTAATTTAAGAAGATAAAAAAAATCTCCACTTACTAGTTTAATACCTAAAACCATTAATACTAGTCACTTATACACTTTAAGGATAAATTTTTTTGATCACTTCAAGGTAAAGTTTCGTATTAGAACTTGAAGTGGGTGGCACTAAATTCAACAAGGACGGTGGAGTTTAAAAATCATCCAACAAAAATCTCAATTAAAGTTGTGATTTAAAATTAATAGATTGATAAACAACATCCAATACATACCCTTGATACTCCCTTGGATAAACCCATAAGTTCGTTAGCCCTCCATTGATGTTATGGTTTCAATGGAAGCGGGAAGTATACTCATGAGGGAGGAATTGAAGAAGTAAAGAAAACAATAAAAAGAGAATGATCACTCCACCGTTGTGTGAATAATTTCACAAGGTTTGATGTGAATAAATTCACACATTGAGGAAATAGTATCAAAGTGAGATGGAGAACAACATAATAATAGGAGAAAAATAAATTTATTAAGAAACTAGGATGAATTAAAACAACTTACATGTAAAGGAAGAACGTTACAAAGACTAATTGGAAGCATAACATTAAGATGAAAACAAAGCTCAAAGATGAAAATCTCATCTACCAACACTGCCTTAAATAGGAATTTCGGAAAACTTGGGTCATGAATCCAACAGTAAAATGCATACCAATTGATTATGGTAGGCCTAGGGTGGTGGAAAGATTCTGGAACTTGAAATTTTCCACCCTTGACCTGAGGTGGAAGCCATCTTTCATCCACTAAACAGATGCGATTGGAAGACCTTTTGATGGCCAAATCATAGTGGGCCATATAATAAGAAAATATATCCCCGGATTTCTCCTAACCCCCTGTAAATTTGGGGCCCATTTTAAGTTTTGTATTCCGAGATATGATCATATTAGTAAGATTTTCTCTGGGCCGTGGAATCTGGCCCATAATTTTATCTCTAAATTGGGACGCATTAATGACCAGAATGGAGGCACAATTATCATTGGATCTTGAAGACCTATTTGTTCCTATATATGTCTTCTATCATCCCACAAAATTTGGGTTTCATTGGGCTTGTATGTGGGGCCCCACATTCTCATCAGTGGGATAGTGTACAATCTAACGTTTCCAGAATTGTTTCCTTTCATCACAAAATATCCCCATCTTCTTCCTTCAATTCTCCTTTGATAAATGAATAAAACATGTTCATATTAAAGTTTAGATAAATTTTTCAAAATATAAAGTTAAAATATGGAAAGATTTATTCCTTAAAATCAGATGAATCATTGGGTACATTAAATGATGTTAAAAAATTTACCACATAATAGTGCATTTTAAGAAGGAATTACAATCATAATGTGAAATGATGTTCAAACTGTAAAATTCACTAAGATGGTGTTTATGAATAATAAAGAACATTAATATTATATATATTATCAATGAATATTATCTTCATTTAGTGGATAGTCACACCCCCCAACTTGAGTTTCTCAAGTCCCGAGAAAAATATATCTCAACAATATGAAATTTGAAATCCCTTTTACAAAAACATTTTAATACATAATGATCCAAAAAACCCTTATACCAAAAAATCATGAAACCGATCAAAATATTTTAATACAAGATAGTTTCATAGGTATATCCCAATCACATGCCCATTTATTTGTTCAAATTCATTGGCATATTTCATCCAATATCAATTATGTGCGAGGAAGTGTTGTGTATCATAATAGACAGTGGGGTTAATCTATATTCAAGGGGGAAATGATGGAAGCGCTAGGTGGAATCACATTTCAATTTTAAGAGGATTATTCAATTTTTTTATTGTATTATTTTGTTTTAGTAATTTTGCCATGGTAATTGAAATTGCACTCAAAAGAGTCAACCCATGTAGCGAGACTTTGCCGATTACTCCCAGACTTAAAGACCTTAGGGAACCAAGTGAAGCCCACATACTCAGGATCATATCGAGTTAAATCAATCAAAAACAAATTCAAATTACAAAAAATACAGATAAAATTACTAAATATGGGCTAGACAACTATGGAGTCATGATCCCCAAGAGCCTAAAGCCATGCAGTAGTTCATTTCATTGCTATACAAGCAAATTTTTTATTTATTTATTTAGTTTAAGAAACATTTTTTATTGATTAATAATATTACAACTAAAATGATCACCAAACCTATAATATTTATTTGGGGGACCCCACGAACTCAAACTAATACCCCACTATCCAAAGGACGTGCATTGTGATTCTTTTTTTATTTGGATGAAAATATAAACAATGAAATAACACATTGGACAGCTATACTTTCCAAAATATATGCTCATGAAATTATACAAGGATTAAAATCATAATCGGGGCATGCTAAATTATTTGATATTCAATTTCAGAGTGTGAAATTTGTATTACCATGTTCAAAGTTAAAGGAATTTTTCCTTTTATTTACACACATTTTTTCTCAAATCATTTTTTTTTCACAAAAGCAATTTTTTTTCATCTCTCCCCCAACATAAAACAACACTATCCCCAGTGTTTCAAGAAATGAAAATTTATAAGTATTAGAGACAAATAAGGGAAGTTCAAAAAGGAAATTGAAATATGAGGATCATGGAATGATGTCACCTGGTGGTTGAAGTTGAAATTCTTGGTGCTCCATTTTGGACCCTTGATCTCAAAGTCACTATATGAATTCCGTAGTGGTGAAAAAAAACAATCAAAATAACAAAATAACTATATATATATATAATAAATAAAGTCAAATATAAGTATATATAAAAAAATTATAGAATAAGGAAGCACAGAAAGCCATAGGTCAGTGGTAAGCGCATGCCACTATCTCCCTTCGGTCTCGGGTTTGATTCATCGTGGCTTCAGCGGTTGTGACGGGGTTTTCCCCATGACCTATGATGTGGACTTTATTATTATTATTATTAATTTTTTATTTTTTTTGTATTTTTATTTTAACTTAGAAACACATAATAAAAATACTAACTGATGATACATTGTCTTATTTTTAATTTTCTTGGTAAGGTATTACTCAAGGATCACACCACGTGACACGGATGAATATGGTGCTCCCCTTTCATACCCATCCATACTCATAATAGAAGGACATGTCAAAAGTCTATTTTTTAAAATATTAAAATTATTAATTAATCCTATTTGAAAAATAAATATGATTCAAAAAATATTGGAAACATGAAAACCATGGTTTACCTCCCGTGCAGTGCTTTGTTTAATGTCGTTAGCCCGACATGGACCCCGAATTGATTAATTATTTTCATCATCTAAGTTGGTTTCACGCAATTCTTCATCAAATTCATGTTTTTGGAATTGTTCTATTAATGGTTTTACTCTATGACAATTAACTTTAAATGTTTTACCATTGGGGGGATCTTGAATTTCTACAGCCCCATGGGGGTACACCTTATGCAGTATATATGGACCTGACCATCTAGACCTTAACTTTCTTGGGTGTAAATGAAGTTTTGAACTATACAAGAGCAAAAAATTTCCCAGTTCAAAATTTTTGACTATGATATTCCAAGATTGGTAGGCTTGAACTCTAGATTTATTGATCCTTGAATTTTCATAAGCCTCTATCCTTAGTTCCTCCAGTTCATTGAGATCAAATTTCCTTTTTGTTCTGGACAATGAGAGTTCATAATCCATTTTCTTAATTTCCCAAAAGGCCATATAGGGGGACATTACTAGGATGGGTTTGTATGTTGTACGATATTCCCAAAGGGCATCCAATAGTTTCTCAGACCAATATTTCCTAGAAGGATTGAAAGTTTTTTCGATAATATTATTAATCTATCTATTTTCTAACTCAACTTGACCATTGTTCTGTGGGTGGTAATCAATGAACACTTGGTGAGAAATTCCATACTTTTTATGAGTGATGAGAATGGACGATTTCAAAAATTAGTTCCACGATCAGTAATGATTGCTCTAGGAATTCCAAATATAGAGAAGATTTTTTCCTTGATAAATCTAATCACAGTTTGATGATAATTAGATTTAGTAGGATTGGCCTCAACCCGTTTTGAGACATAATTGATAGATAAAAGAATTTAAATATATCCCATAGAGTTTGGGAAGGGACCCAAGAAATCAATTCCCCAACATTCAAATATTTCAAACACTAAGATGGGAGTGAGTAGCTTTTGATTTCTTTTTATAATGGACCCTACTTGTTGACACCTAGGATAGATTTGAAAAAATGTGTTGGATTCCCTTGAGAGAGTGGTCCAGAAGAGACCACACTAAAGAATCTTAGCATATGTTTTCTTAGAAGAAAAGTGACCTCCACATGCCTCACTATGACATAATTTAAAGATGGACTCTTGTTCAAATTCTGGGACACACCTCCTAATGACATGGTCAGGGAAAAAACATAGAGAGGTATGGATCATTAAACACAGAGTTCCTATCATCAGAAAGGAATTTCTTTCCAACTTGAGTTCCAAAGAATTTTGGGATGACTCGTGTAACTATAAAATTGGTTATTTCGGCATACCAAGGGCAGTCACTAATAGAGTATAGGTGTTCATCCGAGAATGAATCAGACACATAAATGTGATTTGAGTTGTCTTTGAATTCCATCCTAGAGAGGTGATCAGATATAACATTTTCAATGCTCTTTTTATCCTTGATTGTGATGTAAAATTCTTGTAATAGAAGGACCCACCTAATCAGTCTAACCTTAGCATCTTGTTTTTGGAAGAGGTATTTTAGTGCAGAAAGGTCAGTGACCACAGTGATGTGGGGTCCTAAGAGGTAAGACCTAAACTTCTATAAGGAAAACACAATAGCATGTAGCTTATTTTTAGTGGTGGTGTAGTTGATTTGGGCATCATTTAAGGATTTTCTTGCCTAATCAATGACATAAAGAGTTTTATCACAACGTTGTCCTAACAAAAATCCAACAGAAAAGTCACTAGTATCACACATAAGTTTTAAAAGAGTGTTCCTATTTGGATATTTTATAATTGGATGAGAGATGGGATAGGATTCAAGGGTTGAGAATGAACCCTCACAGCTTTCTATCCAAATAAATAGAGCATCCTTTAATATGTGATGACAAAGGGGACAGAAGAATGATCTAAATTCCTTGAAGAATCTTCTATAAAAACCATCATGTCCAAAGAAAGACCTATCTTCCTTGACAGTTTTGGGTGATAGAAGGTGAAAAATGATTTCAACCTTGGATTTATCAACTTTAATCCCCATACCTGAGACTAGAGGGCCTATAACTAGTCAATATTTAACCATGAAATGGAATTTTTCCCAGTTTAGCACCAGATTATTTTCTACACATCATGAAAGGAATCTCTCCACATTCCTCATACATCCCTCAAATGAATCCCCAAAGACAGAGAATTCATCCATGAAGACCTCTAGTAATTCCCCTACCATGTCTGAGAATATTCCCAACATGCACTGCTGGAAGGTTCCAAGGGCATTGCATAACCCGAAGGGAATGTGTTTGAAAGAAAAGGTTCCAAGTGGACATGTGAATTTAGTCTTCCCTTGATCCTCTAGGGAGACCTCAATTTGATTATACCCCGAGTACCCATCTAATAAATAGTAGAAGGCATGACCTGCCACTCTCTCAAGAACTTGATCAGTGAATGGTAAGGGGAGATGGACTTTCTTGGTGAATGAGTTGAGCTTCATATAGTCAATACAGACTCTCCATCAACTACCAACCCTAGTTAGAAGAATCACTCCATCCTTATTGGTTATCACAGTGATTCCTGCCTTCTTGGGAACCACTTGGATTGGGATGACCCACTCACTCTCAACTATGGGATATATGATACAAGCTTTTAACTATTTCAGATGTTCCTTCTTTAATACCTCCATGAGATTAGGATTGAGTCTCCATTGAGGTTGATGACATGGATTTGAATCGGATTCTAAAAAATCCTATGAGTCCAGATAAGTGGGCTATTCATAGGAATATCAGACAGGGTCTATACAATAGAATTATTATGTGTCCTAAGTAAATATAGAAGCATCCTCTCATTATTTGATTCAAGAGAAGAAGAAATGATGATAGGATGTGGCTGATTGTCACCTAGGAAGGCATACTTGAGTATAGTGGGATGTTCTTTCAATTCAAGATCAGGTTGGTTCGGAATTTCATCAGAATATTGGGACATTGGATCAATATCAATTTTGTTTCCTAGAGTTCTAGATAGGATTGATTCCCAACATATAGAATTTTTATCTACTAGATTAGCTTGATCAAATTTAGGGAAGGAAGTTTGATTGGTCTCCATGAAATTGGTTTCCTGAAAGGTTTCACTGATTGTTGGTCCTAAGACTTCATCATAAGAGTAATTTGAAAATGATTCAATCCAAGGAGATATACTTCATTCATGTGAAAAAAGGAAATCAATCTCATCCTGACATAGACATCCATCAAATATTCCTTGATGTTATATGGATTCATTATCAATTCTTCCTATCATATTTACTTCATGAATGTCCTCATCATCCCCTGTTCGTGATCTTGCATTATATATGTTCAGGTATAGACTCTTGTTTCCAAAGGTGATGGTCATGTTCCCATTTCAAAATCAGATAACAGGTTTGATTATAGAAAGGAAGGGACGACCAAGGATAATTGGGGTTTGTTCTTTATTTACTAAGTTTGGATGGTTGTCACAGATAATGAAGTCAGTAGGGTAGATGAAGTTTTCAACTTTTACCAGAAGGTCCATTAAAATCCTCTTTAGAACACTAATGCCACGATCAGTAAGTTTAAGTGTGATAGGTGTGGTTTGGAGTTCTTCTTGGCCTAACTGAAAATACACAGCATAGGGGATGATATTGACACAAGCACCTAGGCCAGACAAGGCCTTGACAACATTTCTCTCTCCTAGTTCAACATTGATGTAAGGGCAACCTAGGTCTTTCAACTTTGGTGGTATGGTCCCTTGAGTGGTGGTACTCATAATATCTGCAAAAATGACTTGGTTTTTATGTGAAAATTTTCTTTTAAAAGTGAAAAAGTCCTTAAGGTACTTTGAGTAGGCAGGTATGGTTTTCATGGAATTGAGAAGTGGAATGATTAACTTGATTTGTGAGAAGACTTCCCTCAATGTTTCACTCAATACAGGCTTTGTTTCCCCCCCCCCCCCATGTGTTAAGGAAATGGTGCCGGTTGTGGGGTTGTTTGTTGAAGTTTTTTTTCTTTCACATTGTTATTAGTTTCCTCAGTTTTAACTTGTGGTTCATTTGAATTTTCATCCAATTTTGAATCTTCATATGGGTTTTGAATTAGTTATTCAAGTTTCTCAATTGATTTCCCACTTCTTAAAACAGTCACATCCTTTAATTGTTCATGATTTGTTTCAGTATAACTTGACTCTCCCCTTGAAGTTGAGGATGGAACTGCCTGAGTAGGTATGGGTGCCTTTCCAGTTTTTATGGTTTGAAGTTCTTGTTTAAGGGAAGAGACTTACAATTTTATCCTTTCCATTTGTCTTCATAGTTGTTCTAGTAGGATTTGTGGAACAGTTTGGGTTGGTGCTTGAGAAGATTGGTTTATCTCAGGTGGATATTTTGGAGGTGGGATGGTTTGTTGAAAATGGATCAGTGGCTATTGGTATTGGATAGGTTGGGCTTGGAACTGGTTATGACTTTGGTAGTTCTGTTGGGGGTAAGGATTTTGTCCCTGTGGTTATCTAGGTTGTTGGTTATCTTTCCAGTGGAATCCTGGGTGGTCATTATACATTGGGTTGAAGTTTTTTTGGTATTGAGGCTTTTTAAAGTTTAAATAATTTACTTCCTCTAGGGTTCCTCCTAAAATAACATCAATAATGTATGTAATGGTGGGGCAGTTGTCTGTCTTATGGTCATGTTTGTTGCAAATTGTGAAAACAGGGTCAACAGTTTTGATTTCATGGACTTTCCTATGGCCTATCTCTTCAACCTTCCTAGAGAGTGTTGTTAGTTTAGCCTTAAGGCTTTCATCTTATCTATGTGTATGAATTCTAGTAGTTCTTTGTGGCTTTTCAAAATATGGTGAAGTTCCGCATGTTTGGTTTTGTTTAGTATGGATTTCCAGATACTCAAAAGCATCATTTGGGGCTTTGTTTTTAAATGTTCCTTTACACATCATGTCAATGAATTGTTTGATCCCCAGACCCAACCATTCCTAGAAAATTCTCACTTGTTCGGGAATAGAAAACCATGGTGTGGAACCATTGTTAGGGTGTCTTTGAACCTCTACCATGTTTTATTTAATGACTCTCCCTCTTGTTAAAAAATGGTTTGGATGCTCTTTTTAAGTTTAATTGTTTTGTGGTGGGGAAAGTTTTTTTTGTAGAATTATCTTTGTAGTTGGTCCCATGAGTTGATGGATGATGGTCTAAAATTTTTTACCCAATTTTTAGCTCAATCCGTTAATGAAAAAGTAAATATCATCATCTTAGTTGATTCTAGATGATGTGGGGGACACATGGTTTCTACAATGTCATTGAATTCCTTAACGTGAAGGTAGGGCATCTCAGACTCCATTCCATGGAATGTGGGAAGGTGGTTTTAGGCATGGGGTTTAAAGATGTAGTTGGAATCTCCTAGGGAGTTATGTCTAATGCATGAGGGGGAATTGGTCCAGGAAGTTGTGAGGTAGTCATTCATGGTTTGATCAACTGCATTCCCCAAGTTTGGGGATGCCTCATTTGGATTTTCATTTTTGTTCCCACCCAGGTTTATGAGTTGGTTTCTTTGAAAACCTTCCATTGAAATACGCACAATTTTTGACTCTAGAGTATTATTAAGATTATGATATAATGGAAAGAGTTCCCTTGGTGTACATGAAACCCCAACCCCAAGACTCTCCACCCTAACTAGACGGATTGATTAATCGCGGGTGTAGGCGGACATGCACCAAAAGAAAAAAACGAAAAAGGGAAAAGATAGGAGAATTTGGATGAGAAAAAAAGAAATAGGGGAGAATAGAATGGGTGTTTATATGACATAATTGGGTCCCTAGAAATGGTGTTAAAATTTGATTCATGCTCAAATTTACCCAAGAGAAGAAGGTAGAACGGTCTTTGTAGTTTATCTTGGGTTGTCGAATCCTTCGAGACCTAAGAAGTAACCTATGGACAAGTACATTATATGGAGTGTTTTTGGCTATTGAGTGGCCATATTTGGGTTGATTTTAGATGGGTTTAATTGAACACTACAAGTCTTAAGTGAATTCAAATTAAAAGAATCATTTGACCCTAGGTTATTACATGGGGTGGATAGGATTAAATTCTTTCTTCAAATATTTCAATTTCATATATTTGAGATGAGTTAATTTAAGAAGATCAAACAACATCCTCACATACTAGTTTAATACCTAAACACTTTAATACTGATAACCTATACACTTGAAGGATCAATGTTTTGAGCACATAAAGGTAATGGTTTTTATTATCATTTGAAGTCTGTGGCATTAAATTCAACAAGGACGATAGAGTTTAAAAATCATCAAATAAAAATATCAATTAAAAGAGGTTATTAGAAATTAATAGATTGATAAATAACATCCAATACATCCCCTTGATACATCCTTGGATCAAACCATAAGTGGATTATCCCTCCATTGATTATATGTTTTCAATGGAAGCGTGAAGTAGACTCATGAGGGAGGAATTGACGAAGTAAAGAAAGCAATAAAAAGAAAATGATCACTCCACCGTTGTGTGAATAATTTCACAAGGATTGGTGTGAAAAAATTCAAACCTTGATGAAACGGTACAAACTTGAGATGGAGAAAATTAGAATAAGAGGAGAAGAAGAAATTTTATTAATAAAATAGGATGAATTGAATCATCTTACATGTGAAGGAAGAACGTTACAAAGACAAATTGGCCGCACAACATTAAGATGTAAACAAAGCTCAAAGATGAAAAAATCATCCACCACCACTGGCTAAAATAAGAATTTTCAAAGTCTAGGGTCGATCCTTTAATAGTAAAAACCATCCCACTTGATTATAGTAGGCCTAGAGTGGTGGAAATCTTGTGGAACTTGGACTTTTCCACCCTTGACCCGAGGTGGCAGCCAGCTTTCATCCACCGAACAGATGCGCTTTAAAGACCTTCAAGTTGTCTGAATCAAAGTGGGCCATATACAATCCCAGGATGGCTTCAAACCTCATGTATAATTTGGGACCTTTTGAAGTTGTGGATTCCGAGTTATGATCATATTAGTTTGTTTTTATCTGGGCCGCATAATCTAGCCCAAAATTTTATCTCTAAATTGGACTGCCTTAATGACCACAATGTATGCAGAATTAGCACTTTCTCATATGGCCTTATTTGTTTCTATATAAGTATTATATCATCCCATGAAATTTGGGCTTCATTGGTCTTATATGTGGGTCCCCATATTCTCATCAGTGGGTGGGTGTCCAATACAACTTCTCCATAATTGTTTCCTTTCATCACAAAATATCCTCATCCTCTTCCATGAATTATCCATTGATCCCTGAATGAAACATGTTCATATTGATATTTAAATCAATTTCCCAAAATATCAAGTTAAAATATGGATAATTATATTACTTAGAATCTGATGAATCATTGGGTACTTTAAATTATGTTAAAAAATATACCACATAATAGTGCATTTTAAGAAAACATTATAATCATAATGTGAAATGATGTCCAAAGTGTAAAATGCACTAAAAAGGTGTTTATAAATAATAATTCAAATTAATTATATATATATTAACAATGAATATTAGCCTCATGTAGTGGCTAATAAAATGCAGTAAAATTTGTAACACACATAAAAACAATATAAAAATATTCATAAAGAACACGGACTTAATCATGAAATTTATTTATACATAAAAAATATTTTTAATTAATAAGAAAATCTCTTTAAATAAAAATGATTAAATAGAGTGCCCTCATCTATAACAAGAAGATAAAAAATTGAATATGGAGAATATTTTTTATTGAAATAAAACAATTTCCTTACATAAATATAAAACATAAACTAAGAGATAAAAATAAATTCAATCCCTTGCAACATACATAATAAATAAAATTCGTAAATAGTTTAATAAGTGAAAAGATAATTCAATTCTATTTTTAGATTTTTAGAATCATAAATTGAATACAAATAAAATATCTCCCTTGATAACTTGAAATTTTTGAACCATAATTTGAAATTATATAAATTTAATATCATCCTTACCAAAATTATAAAAAAATAAAATGATTTACATAAAAAATTAATAGATCATTTTGTTTGTAAAAAAATCCATTATAGTGGGATCTCAAATAAAAATTAAAATAATTCACTTATTTATAATGAATAAACATGTACTATATAATTAAAAATAATAATCTAAACCCTTAACATAATTTTAGACATGAAGGATATTTAGAATATGAGAAAACATGGTCGAGATAGTATGTTTGAATGCTTGAAATCATGTTATCATTGAAGTATTTTTAGAAAATCTTGTTGAAATTTATCATATTAATTTTTTTTCAGGTTTGTGAGATTAAATTTATTAACAGAAGGAATTCCAAACTAATTTTTTGGAAAAACAAAACAAAACCAAATTTTAATTGTACAATACTTTCTCAGATAATAATATTTTATGAAAATTGGTGAGAAAGCTAATTGGGGTCTAGTTAAAACTGACAGTAATGGGTATAAAATAGTCTAAAACATGTACACATAAAATTTTTCAAATAACTGTGTTAGAATGTGATATAACCGATATAGATGAATTAATTCATATATAAAATAATAACTGAAACAACAGGTCGGACTGAAATAAATCAATGGACCAAAACGATTTGTTGGCGATCCAACATTGATATAGATAAGAAAGTAGGTAGAGAAAAGTAAGGAAACAAACAAACTGTGATGATGAAATAGATCTTGGAAGATACAGATCCTAGAAAATTAAAAACACACACCTACATTTCCATGTTGAAGTAGACTGAAATCGAAACCATTGGCTCATAGTCCTTCACAATAGTTTATTCATATTCGGTGTACAAACCACATCGTCATCACTTGTTCCACATCGATATTACTCTAACATCCCTGGATGTCTATATTTGATACTAGGACCACTCGCCAATGTCTATCCTCATTCATCAGTCGGCTTTAGCTCAGCATGACTCCACATTGGTGGGTCTCATCCACAATGATTGGCTTGTACACCTTGAACCCTCTTTGGTGAAATCAGAAACTTGATTCGATTTTACATAACATGATTCCCTTTTTACCGTTTTATCATCAATTTTTTCCATTTTATTTCATTTCAATCCTTTTTAAAAAAACTACGAAATTCAAATAAAATTATAACAATTATAATATATGTACTATTTTAACATTAAAATAGTTATATTATAATGGTTCATAGTTATAT
Source organism: Viscum album (assembly GCA_963277665.1). NCBI lineage: Eukaryota > Viridiplantae > Streptophyta > Magnoliopsida > Santalales > Viscaceae > Viscum > Viscum album. The sequence goes on from OY728155.1 coordinate 736,951,658, forward strand.
AAAATAAAATAATTTAATCTTTTTTTATAATTAAAAACTGATAATTATAATATAAATAATATATTATTTTTAAAAAATTAATATTTATAAATCCAAATTAACTATATTTGTTTAAAATTATTCATCATTTCAGATAAAATAAATATTATCACTGTTTAAACATGAATATTTGTATTGAATATACATAAGTTAATTTAGTATTTTGGATATATTTATAATTATAGAAGTTATTCATTCCAATTAATTTTGAAATTCAAATTATTTTATTATTATTATTTTTTAAAAATAAAATACATATATTCATATTAAAGAAATATTTTAAAAAAACAATACTAAAAATAGTATTTATTTTTATAAAATTAATTTAATAGTAATTTGAAATCTATAAATAGGAAATATAATATTAATATGTATTATTATTAACATATAATCATATTAATTAAAACACTTATTTTAAATTATTATTTTTCATGACATAGTTTATTATAAATATTTTAAACTTTACGGGTTGTTACAACATGTTATGGAAAAAAATTTCTAGGGTGGTACTTATACGATGATGATGTCATCGATATTCATGAAATGTTGGTAGTGTATGATTACATGATGGAATACTTGGTGAGAGAATCACATGTATCTATGTGTCTAGTCTATAAAGGGATGATAAAGATATACCATGACATCCCACAACACATTTGGTGGCTCGGTGTGAAGCGGGACATCTATGGCTAGGTTTCAAGATTTCATACATGTTGGAGGGTAAGAGTTGGGCTTCAGAAGTCCAATTTTTTATTTCATCTATATATGGTTCCAATATATATGTGGGATGGAATATTGATGGACTTCATTATGGGGCCATCCAATACCCATAGGAATCGTGTCTTTTTTTGGGTAATAGTTTATCAGTTGATGAAGGTAGAATGCATCCTACAGATCTAAGAGATATTCACTATTGATGCATTGGTAATGTTTTATGTCTATCATGTTTTACAAATACATAGAGTTCCCCTTTACATTGTATAGGATAGGTATATGTGATTTATGAAATTCCATTTCAATGTATTTTAATAGGTCATGTGGACTTAGTTGAAGCTTAGTACAGAGTATCATTTAGAGGCTAAGGAATAATTAATGGGTAAGATTAAAATCCTTTAAGATATGCTTCATGAATGCGTCTATGGATTTAGTGTATCATTTAATGAGGACATAGCCTTGGGGGAGTTCTCATATACCCACAGTTTCTAGGATTATATTTAGAATCAACCTTTGAAGGAACTTTAATGAAAGTTGTGTCTCTCACCACTATGTATGAATAAGGAATGTGAGGAATAGGTTTTTGGGATGAAAAAAGTGCATGCGACCATTAAAAGAGTGTATTTGATTGAGAAGTGGTTGGATACCACTACAATTAAGTAGTGATCATATATTGACTAGAAGAGATAGCCTTTGGAGTTCATTGTTGGTTACTAGGCTTTGATGTTGGTGTCACCTCTTTTGGGTCATCATAATTTGTAGAACAAGGGGAAACTATCACTCTTGTTTGTGGGATTGTAGGATATTATAGATCATATCATAGACATGGATTACTAACTAAAACATCCCTTATATTATTGAGTTCTTCATTACATGTTGCATATTTCACAACATTAGAGGAACATTTCGGAACCAATAATTTTTTTTGACTATAAGGACATTGGGTTGGAACAATACACATATTTTATAGAGTGCTCAAGGAAGGATGTGAACCATAAGGATAATGTGTTGAGGGGGAAGGTGACATCACGTGATCGAGTCCTTATTTTGCAAGAACTAATCATGGATGAATCATTGGACGAGGGTCATATTTTTGAGTTTAGTGGAAATTTTTGGTCAATAAGGAAATCTAAAGGTGTAACTTGATGATGAGAAGTTTTTATAGGGGAAAATAATAAATTTTTTACTTTTTAAATGTTCTTTAAACCAAATTTTTGTTATAATTTTTAAGTCTGTAATGTAAAAAATTAATATTGTCAATATTTATTTTTATCCGTACATATGGATTATGTCATATATTAAGGTAAATACCTTTGACATATATACAAGATAGTTTTTTGTAGTTTTGAAAGGGGATATAATTATTATATGACTTGAATAAGGGTAAACTAATCATTGTATAATGGTAATGATGTATTTATAATGGAGTGTAAAGATAGAACTATATTTCCAAAGGTTATATAAGGGTAAATTTGGTGTGATTTAATGTTAGATCCTTGGTTTCAAAGGATTGTTCAAGGTTTCCAAGAGCAATTTAAGCTTATGATGTCATTTATATGCACTAGATAAGGGTATTATACCTATTTAACTATACAACTATATACCCTCACATGAATACAATGAGCTATATAGGGCTAACACCATGTTACCATTACACAATTCCCTTTTTGTGGAAGATATTTTATGTATCCATGTTTTCAGTGTTCAATTTATTTATAAAGTTTTTAAAATGTTTTGGATATTTTAAAATTTTAAAATCAGGGAAAAAAATTATTTCAAATTTTTAAAATTAATAACTCGTATTATTGGATATTTTCGACAATCATCAATTACGAATCAATTCAAGGAAAATTAAATAGTGACTTAATTTGGTTTTTTAAATATTTCTAAAATATAATTTAATGTGGTCTTTTAAAAAAATACTTGAATCATTACTACAAACTTTTTTCCATCGTACTCTTGAGTCTAAGCTAACATGGAAATATATTGGTTCAATATTGACAATGTATTCTTCTATTAATACACTTTATACTCATTTTATAGAGTTATAAAACTACCTCTCTCTCTCTTTCGAATATAATTGGGTGTTGTTTTTTTAAATGATAAAAACCATGTAGGTTTTTAATAAATCCTATCATGCTCAAATTTTGAATTTGGATTTTTGGTTCTGTCATTTATATTAATGAATACATAAAAAAGTATAACAACTCATACTTATCCAGTAATAATAAAATAATTTTCATACATATATCAAGATTATTATATGGAGATAAAATATCATCTCATGTTGAATTTATTATGATTCCTTGAAGAAGAAATTATTTTATCATGAAATAGATTATAATGATATTTTATAAAATATCATAAATAGTGAAATTATAATCTTATGGAGAATTTATTTATTTTTTAGATCAAATTTTTATAATTATTTCTAGGAATATGTGATGTGTAGTTTAAACTAAATTTAACATGGATATTATTTTAGTGACCCTTATTTGGTGAACCTTTATGTTTTCTATCCATTCGCATTAGTTAGTATGCTCATTACCACATTGAGTCCATTTATATGATCATTATAATTATATGACATTGTGTTAATTTATTCATAAAAAAATAATGTAGTTTTATTACATTTGTGTGTGTGTGGGCCCATGATACCTATTCTTAATGATTGCATGCATGGTGGTTTTTGATGATTATGAAACCTATTTTGAATTATTGGATTTTTGATCGGTCATGTGGTAAATATTTGTTTCATATGTTATTAATTTGTCCTATAATATTAAGTGTGCATGATGATCCAGAGGGCTATCCCTTCTAAGTGGGATGTTTTAGATGTTTTTTAAATATATGCATGTAAAATCACTTTAAGGGGGATGTTCTGGACACATTTTTAGACAACCCATCAGATGTGGTATGTTAGATGGTTGGTATAATTATGTTCCTAGCATGAAGCTGAAGAAAGTATGATTGGATTTTTTTTGTGTCTTTTTATGATAATAATTCTTGGTACATGATTTTATGTTATTGTGATCACATTTATCTATTAGCGTGGTATAAAACCTTTTTCATTTTCACTCATCTTAAGGAAACATTGGTGGTGTCATTATATGTTTATAATCACACCCTACATGGGGATCATTGTTCACATGAAGAATTCATGATCAGGAATATACGAAATGTGGAGGTCCTATTGAAACTCATATTAGATATTGATCAAGATAAGTACTGGGGATACCAACATGAACTCCTAAAGGATGTTGTGTTGTATATTTGTATTTCTGTCGTTCTCATTCTCTTTTTTGACTTTCTAATTTTAGTATCCCTAGTTCTCCTTGTGTATTTTTTAAATAAATTTCACTTCATTTATTAATTAATTTTTTATGATATTCTTTTATTATTTATAATTGTATTTATTTATAAAAATTGTATACTCTCACCAGTGGTTGTGTTATGACCCTATACACTAATTAGAAATAACTTTAATATGTGAAGGATAACATGACTTCATGTAACACTCTGATATATATTGACTATTTCGAGATGGGGAATTATAAATCCACTACAATAATATTTAGAAAAAATTAATGTATAATGAACTACTTTATTTGAAGGTATCACATATACCATATTAGAACCAATTTTTTTTGGAAAAAAATCATCTTCGTAATTCCCAAAATGAGTAACAATTTTTTAACATATATTAGGAAAATTTCACTACTCGTTGTAAATAAATCATGGAACCTACATTTATTCATCTCCAATCTGACTATAACCATTGTTCTTATCATTACAGTCATGAGATATGTGCCTAGGAATCCCACATTTGTAACACTTCCCAAATATCAAAATAAATTCCCCAGAATGATTCATTCAATACATATCAGAAGACTGTAATTAGATTTTCTTAACTTTAGACTTCTCTAATGAATTCTTCCACATTCCAAACCACATAGATATCTTAATACCCTTATTATTATAAAATTTAATATCTCTATCTCAATATTTTTAGCACACCATATTATTTCCTCATAACTTCTAATCTCATGAGTAATAAAATACAATTTTTAAACATTGAAACAACCCTCAGATAAATTGGTATATTTTACTATCATGGTCAATAATGTTACTCTATCAATACCTAGTCAAGCTAGTAAAATTATCATCACATTTATCAATATATACCTCATCCTTTTTCATCAAATTAATGAATTTCTGTTCAATTTTATATAACATTATAAAAATACTTTTATTGGAAGATATTATTAAATATTATCCATTTAATAACCTTAAATTTTTCATTTTCCATTATGTCCATGATCAAAGACAAAAATTTATGAGATTCACATTCAAAACAAAAATTTATTATGGTTTTCTAATAATATTTTTAATATACCAAAACACCAAATATCTACTACAATGTGTTATTCATACCCTCATATTTTACTTGGTTTAAGGATCAACCAAAACATGGTTGCAGCTGTTTTGTGGAATTCTATACTATCAAAAAAAATTGATCGGTGAATTTGGTCACTATATTGAATTGTAAACTACATTGATAGCTTATGTCAAAAAATTTAATATAGAAACAAACAACTTAGTTATAATTCCAATCAGTACATGTTGTAGGTTTAGAGATATAATATCATTTTGATGTATTCTTATCCCAAGATCCTAGTATCATCTATGGAAAACCATTTTGAACAAACTAGTAATAGATGAATAAAAATGTAAATCATTGACATATTTCTCATTATTAAATAGTAATATATTATAATCTATTTAAATTTTCTTTTATAAAATCTCAACCTCACAAGATATCTAAACAATTATTTTGTTCCAAATAAAATAGAGCATAACTTTGTTAACACATAGATACATGATTTATAATAATTCTTTCACTTTCGTATATTTATTTGTTTTTTTCAGTTAAAATTTATAGTGATTTAGGTAAAATATAACATAATAATGTGTCAATTTACATACATTTTTCACTTTTCTAAAAAAATGATTTTCACAATATGAACATTTACATCAATTCTAGGTAATTTTGATTTCTAGAACTCTAATTTTTAATGATTCCTTTCATCCATAATCCATACAAAACTATATTACAAAATAATGGATGTTAAAATCAAGTATTAATTTGGGAAATAAATTAAACGATTCTCATTAGACAATTTTTTAACATAAAAAATAAATAATAATTTTTTCAATTTTTTTTAAAAACATTTCTGCTCAAATACTTATTAATATTCCCAAAACAAATTAATTTCTAAATATAAATATTATAACATTTCACATAACATACTAAACTAAAATAAACATGCATTATGCTTTTATATAAATCATAAAACCACATGAATAAAAAATTTTTGAAACATAATAATTTCTCCTTATTTTTAAAATTCAAATAACTTCTATAAATATAGAAGCACATTTTTAGACAATCTAAGTAATAAATATATAAATTAAAAACCATTACAAGTGTATCAATTTTGTACCTTGGGAAATTATATTTTGATTCTCCCTTATATGGACCCTAATAAAAGACTTAACTAATCAAAAGAGTAGCATATAATTAGTAATTCACCATCAATTTACATAATAGATAATCGATATATATAATTACCAACCATAATTACAGATATATTAGGATAAATTATCATTCCTATAAATTATCTAAGAGTCATAGATTGAAAAAAAAAACCAATATCTTTAACATTAGTCATATAACATTTTTAGTTTCAATTCAAACCAATAACAAGTAACACTTTCTGTTTTCTCATATTGAGGAAGAAATGATTCTCTTCCCAAATTTTTTTAATAAAAAACTATTTATATCATAAGATGTGGATAGAAAGATTTTCATTCAAACTAAAATTGAACAATTTAAAGGTATATTGATAATGAATAGATAGTATGACTTTAATAAAGGCCGTTCATGCCATATACATAATAAAATTAATTTTTATCCGAATTTAATGAAGAATTAACCCAAATAGAAAATTCTAAAAACACTGATTTTATATCCATTGTAAATGATGATAAAAATAACTGAAAATTAAAATTATAAAATGTAAAACAATATTTAATAACATTTTTTAATCCTTTAACAAATCCTTAACATAAAAGAAAATGACTTAAAAGAAAAATATTAACATATATTATCACAATAAATTACCTTACCTTGAGTCCCAACTCATATCATTTGATTTTCTATACTCATGAGTAGTAAAATTATTTTTTTTCTACCTTCGTAAAAAAATTTAAAATGTTCAATCAATTAACTATAATTTTGACCCTTTTATTACGATGTCATTTTTTTTATAAATCAATGTTTATGTGTGACTATTGTTTATATTGATCATCATAGAGCGATGAATTATATAGATCTAAGGAAGCATTATTTTTTTTAATGACTGTATAGTGTATAAATATTGTATAAATACAAGATCTATTGGTTATAATTATTGAATAATAACTTAAATAGACGATATGTGAGATGATGTAATGGATAATAAATAAATGCTTTTTTGAGATTAAAATAAAATTTTTATTCTACAGATATGTTTTGAATATATTAAGAATTATTTTAGTTGTCTTGTTGAAGGTCACATATAAGTTGAAAATATACAAGATGAATTGTACTGAGAATAAAATAATGAAAAAGGTATATATCTTATGGATAATAACATATGTAAACATATATATGTCATATTATAATCATGATATGAATTCTTGAGAAATGAAAAAGTAATTTATCATACAATGAACCAGGTAAGTAACCTCATTTGCACCCAAAGAGAACTGAAACTACCGATGTAGATTTAGTTATGTATAAAAAATTAGATTCATCCAAAACTAAAAAGGGGATTTATCTTAAATATTTTTTTATTTTAGAATCTTGTATTTAAATTTACCTTACATGTGTAAGATAAATGATAGGTCTATAAGATAATTGAGTTATATAAACAATTAATAAGATGTTTCAGCTACACAGATTGCATATGATGTTTTAAAGGCTGACATTATGATAAATTAAAATCAATAATTTTTAAAAATAGAATTATATGAGATATATTAACAATACATTATTGTGAAATAATTTGGATTTAAATATGATGATTCTTGTGTAATGATATTTGAGGATAAAACCTCATGGTCAAACACATGAACATAATCTTAATGGAATTCAATAGTAGGCTACCTATAATGGATGATTAGTCTTCTAAGATGAGTTCCACCCCCACGAATGTGATTCCCTATCGTTATGATAATTTTAAATTTTCTACTAAATTGATTTTTGAGATTCCATGGAGAATTTTAATAGATAATAGGTTATTGATATTTCAAAAATTGCAATGATAAAATGAATCGAGGATATAGTCATACATTTTACTAGAATTTGGAAGAAACATTGGTTTATGGATTATGGGTTTTGAATGAGTCATCCAATATCATTGAAAGTCAATTAATGTTCCATAACCTTTATCAAAATGATATTCAATTAATATTCAGTGAATATAAATATCATTAAATGATATGGGTGAAAATTTTAAAATGATTGTGTGTGAGGAAACTAATATGACACTATATTGATGAATATTATCTAAGTGCAGGCATATAAGTCTATCTTTGATGGAATAGAAAGAAGATTATTATATGGAGTCTATATGGAGGATTTTATTTTCAATAGTCATCATTCTTCGTTGACAATGTTATTTTTTTGTTCTTTTGATATGAAAGTTTAAACAAATGATACTTGAAGATTGTATGAGTTCAGGTTCATACAATTTCTCTATTTCCTTCTCAAAATAAAAGAGTATTGCATCAATAGGATTATAACCATGACATAATGGGGATGTAATTAGCCACTAGTAGGTGGACCTAAAAAAAGTAGTATCTTCCTCTCATTTCATAATTAGTGAGAGTATTTATAGAATTCTGGTGAAGAATAAAAAGTTATAAAGTTTTTTATATTTTTTGGAATAATGATTCACTGCCTCTCAGTTTGTATCATCATTTTTATCCATAAAATTGTATTAAATACTACTTTTACTCCCTTATATATCTCAACTTCATGATATAAATCAATAAAATTCTATTAACAGTAATGGAATAATAAAATATAATGGAAATGTAATTCACTCATTAATAGAGGGAATGGTTCCTTATATAAGTTATCTATGGGATAATATTATTCATTATATTAAATATAGTTTTTTATTTCTAGATGAAATATCATCATGAGATTTGGATCATAAAAGAACTATTGAAAATGAATATAATTCCAAAAAAATATTTATTATATTTATGTTTTGAAATTGTATCTTCAATGATCATCGATTCAGAATTACTAATTCTATTTGTATGAAAAATCATTATATTTATAATGAAAATAAAAAGGTAATAGAAGAAAATATATTGATTAGTAAAAAATTGAGGATGATAAATTACTAGAATATGAAATTATTTATGAATTCTATATAATGGTAATGATGATTATAATTACACTTAGAGGACATGCATATAGTCTTGAAGTCACTATTCTTGTAAAAAAATTTGATGAGAATTCATATAAGGTAATTTCCAGACATTATATCAATAATTGATTATGTGGATATTTATTACATTAACATTTTTGAACATTTCACCATCATTACTAAATAAAAAATGAGTTTTTGATCTGATATTAATATCATAGGAAACTATGAAAAGTAAATTTAATGTAATGCTATTAATGGGGTAAATATTAAAGAGAATATAGTCTTATTTAATGATGAATATGACATTTATGGTTATGTATAAAACCTTTAATTCAAGTTTTGAATCATTATTATATATGTAAGAGATATGTATAGAGGTAAATATCCCATTAAATATTTCAAATATTGAATGGTTGGTCATTTTACTACTAACTATCCTTTGAAATATGGAAATGTAATATAAAAATGAATATTAAATGGAAATTATTCTTCAAATCTATAAATTACCCAATAAAAAGAAAATAATATGTTTACACATCACTCATTAATTATAAATTTATATTTAATAAAATAAGGTGTTTCTGATGGTAGTATAAGTTTTGATGAGTATGTTCATAAAGATGCCTCTAAAATTATTATCATAGAATAAGAATGAGAAGAAAAGGAGGTGAATCTATCTTAAGTTGAATCACAATAAAATAGATAATTTATAAAAAAAGTGATAATTTCATAGATTGTACCATGTGATTAGAGATTAAGAAGTTTTGAAATGAAATTAATAAACAAATATTAGATAATTCATTTCTAGAAAAAGGGGCATACAATTAAAGTAAAATTCTAGAATAATAATATAATATTGAAAATGAAATAGAGATGTTTAAGTATTTTAAAAGGATGTATCCTTTGAATATATGATCTACACTATTTTCCTTGGAGATAATGAAATTGATAAACTCACGGGGAAAATGATAAAATCATGAATCTTAATGGAAAAATAAAATTTGAAAAAAGAATTATTGAATAAATAATAGAATTTTTTACGTGGGATATAAATAATAACTCCTAAATGAAAACTTAAAGATATGTAATAATGATCTCCTAAAGAAGTTTGACAAGTGAATTTATATTTTTATAATACAATTCATTTATTCTATTGATTTTTATTTTTAATACATTCCCATGCGCCTGATGTTTTCTTCATTTTTTCAAGATACTATAAGTTATGGTATATGAAAAAAAAGCATTTGAAATTGTCATCTAATTAACATAAAATAAATTTTTCTATAAAAACAGATGATCATGGTGCTCTTTTATATAATATAATTGAATAACCAAGGGAAAAAATACTTCCAATGATGAAAACTAAATTTAGACATCATTAAATCATTACCCTTCATGAATTGGTGAAATTCATGAATGTATTACAATTCTTGAAGGGGAGGAAAGAATAATGAAATGAATATGACATGTTTCATGGTGTGAAATACATGTTTCATGGTGTGAAACATGTGAATATGCCCGATAGATCTATATGTCATAATTTGGAACATTTGGTGCACGATTTACTCATCATGTAACCACTACATGATGTGTAACATTCTAGACAGAAAAAACAGCCATATTTGTCATTTCATGATTTTTTCACCTATATTATGACCTAGGACCAACTTATGACCACATTTTGACCCATCCTTAATTCCATTAATTACTAAAAATTCCCATTTGTAATCTATAAATAGAAGATCAGGATGTAACTATCTAAGAGATCATGGAGACCAAAGCATAGAGTGAGAAGTTACGCTATGCAGGATCATCACTAGTTTCACCTCCTTTTTATAAATTATGATTTCTTATTTCACTCCTTGTATATTATTCTCTTATCACTAGGGTGATATGGTAATCCTAACTTATTCTAATTTTATGTAGTATAAGAGGGAGGTGTTTTTGTATTTATTCCTTTTTCTTTATTATTGTATTTAGATTGTCACATTTTTCAGTCAATTCCCAATCCCATTATTTTACTTATATCATGAACATTGGTATTTGAATATGATAAGAACAATTTAATAGAAAAATGTATTAACATAAAGGAGTCTTAAACATTGAAAATTTTAGGGGAATATGGATTCAATATGATAATGAGAGATACTTGATTATGTAAAACCCTAAATTATAGAACCAAGGGAAATAGGGGTTTTCCACATTAGGAAGGGGATACAAAGAACATTGGATTAACCTCATATCAAACCAAACTGTAAGATCCATGGTTTCTATATGAGGTAAAGATTTTGTTTTTTTAGTGTAAATTCTTGTTTATGACCTAAATTGAATACCCTTTGAGGTTATAGGTGTGTCAGGGGTCTTGAGGGATTGTTTAGATCCCATGGAATAACATTTGTTTTTTTTTGAAATTGGGTAGGTTGTAGAGTTAGTGGAAACCACGGGAGAAATGTTTCATGGTTTGAATAATCTTACAGTCCTTGGATAGAGTTAAATATGAACTCACAAAGTTTTTCAAACCATGAGGATAGAGGCACACACTCATGTGGGAGAACAAATAGTTTTTTACAGTGGGCTGAGACATGGTTTTCACAGGGAAAGGAAATGTATATTTGAAAACCATGTGTTTTTTCCCTCCTTATAGAAGAGGGGGCATGATTGGCATTTGTTTTAACTAATCGTGTGACTTATGAATTATTTTGGTAAATTACCAAATTTTCCATAATTAATCTATGAACCTAAAATATATTACCAATTTCATCTATTGGACCAGATTCACATGTCAAATATCCCCTTGAATCCAAAGAATATTCTTTGATCCATCTCCTCCATCTAAAATCAAAATATAGCATTGTTGTTATCATTTGATACCCATTAGTGAGTACTCTGTTCATTTTTTTTACATTCTTCATTTATGATTGTATCGATAGAGTTATTTAGGTGAAAGTTAATACACCCTATTTCTAGGTTCTTCTTTGGTTATTCATTTTTCATCCGATTTGAGTCAAAACATAAGCAAATAATGTACAAGAACTCTACTAAAAACCTATAGAAGGTAATCAATACTTTTCCCATGTGTTTTGGTGCTTTATAGATCTAGTTTCCACTATTCCTCCTATTAGACATTCCAGTGCATCCCCTAAATTGAATTTAATGATTAAATTAAATTAAATAGAACCTATTAGTGATTTCATTTAGTTCCCTTTAGACTTATTAGAGCTTGTTTCACAACCCAAGGTCACCCATTGGGTGTTAAATTGATATTGATTTTGTTAAACCACCCATGGGGTGAATGTGTTTTATTTCCAAGATAGAGGAATCCCATATATAAATTATTTTAATTGAATTACTTGATTTGGAGATGTTATGCCTCCTTTACCATGTGATACAAGATGTTGAATTGCTGAATTTTTTAATTTTGATTTGTTACATGAGTTGGTAAACTCATTGATTTACTACTAAATGTGAATTTTTATATGACTGGATAAACTCATGGAATGAAATGACTAATAGAATTAATGATGAATGATCTCATTATATTAATTGGATGTTATTCCCTAGATCATGATAGTGGCAGTGTATTCCTTAGATGAGATTATTTACTGATTCATTATTCTATGGTATTTTGTGGGCCTTGCAACCCATTATGTCTAGTTGATTTGGGCTCACGGAGGATATAGTTTGTTGATATGCTCCTTGGACCCCAATTCAAACCTCACTATGTTTCCATTGAGATGCTCCAAGGACTCATAGAGGATTACTAGGTTCATTGTACCTTTGATCCAATTCCAAGTGGTCTGAAACTATTGATTATACATCTTAGACGTGGTAAATGTTATATTCTTGGTTTTATGGCCTGATCGTGGTTGATATGAAATTTTTTATTATACAGCTATGTTGTATTTGATATGTTAGTATAGTTTGTACTGATAGGAAATGGGTTTAATTATATATCATGTATACTACTAGTCCTTGTTGGCTACATCTTTATAATTTACTACTTCAATGTGATAGGATATTGAAAATTGTTTTGCAAGGATCCTTTTGTGTATATAAAGTATCACATGTTTTTTTAGTATACCTATAATGTGAATTTTCCTTTTCTTACTTCATAATTGTGATATATATTGCACTCTTTCATAGATTCTTATATTGAACATAGATTGTTTTTATAATCTTTTGGGTTATGAACAACTGGGATTGAATATCACACCCTATTTAGGCCATTATTGGGTACCCAGGGAGACTATATGGATGAAAGTTGGTACTGGGGAAAGTACACATAGCTTGATGCTTGACATTGTTCCATCATTTGAAGAAGGAGAGAACACGATTGAGATAAGGCTTGTGATTCTATCTGGAGTTTTTTATTTTTCGTATTTTTGGTATTTATATATATATATATATATATATTGTACACAATCCATGTATAATTGTTTTGGAGACTTTGTAGATACATGACTAGTATCATCATCATCATTATATGTAATTACTTTTATAAGTGTTTCTTTATACATTTCATGGTTATTTATCTGATGTATAATTGTTATATCTACATACTCAATTAATCTTTATGACTTAAACCACAACTTTACACTCTAATAATATGTCATAGTCTCCACATATACACACCTTGGACCCTCACTACTATTCGACAACCTCTAGAGTTAGGTGAGGTGTTCTTGAAGCCTTGTAGCCAACTGGGCATGGGGCACTGTTGAGTGGTATGTCGGTCTTGAGAAACAAATGTTGGTATTGGAGGATTCTCTATTCTTGTTTATTATTTGGAGAAAATAGATAGGGATTTTAAGATATGGGTATTTGGTAATGAGCTATGCATGGGAGTAGCTAACCTTCATTCAGGGAAAATCCAAATTTCCTCAAATGAAAATGTTGTATTCTAGATTTTTTTTCTATTACATTTTTTTATTAAAACATTTGGTGTTATACATGAATTGTGATGTTATAATTGATGTTATGTTTTGGTTCTATATTTTTGTAACCTGGTGAGATGAGGGTATTCTATCTCATACATTATTTTAGGGAATTGTTAGAAATAACATGCCATACCATGGAGGGTGCATTTTTTGTTTGTATGATGTTGTAATAGGCTCTATGATAGATATTCCTATTGATGTGATAGACATTCTATGTAGGTAATTTTGAAACATGGTTGGTAAATAGATTGTCTCCCATAACCTATATTGTGGTTTTCGGATAACGTTGTAACTGACACCCTAAAAATCCAAATATTGCACATTGATTCATGAACCATAAGTTGCATGGACTGGAATTCATTAGGATGTGTATTATGTGGATGAAATATTTTTTCTCATGATGATTATGTGCCCTTATGGATTAGAAATTGACACTCCATTTTATTCAACAAATTACAATGAAATGTGAAAAAAAATGTGAATTCAATTGTAAAATGGTAATGATGAATAGATAACTAAGACTTCATCTAGATTTTGAGTGGGAAATAGGTAGTGTCTCTAGTGACTTTTGTGACTATTTCTTTTTACCAGTCATGAATTTAATAGCATTACGTGTGGTATGACCTTTTTATTGGATGGTTTTGAAATTTTATATTCTTTTGTGTTGTGATCCTAGATATAGTTCTTTTTTGGGTGTGTGTTTGGTATTGTAGAGACATGTCACTACCGTTACCTCAAGTATCCCTCTAGGATGGTTGTGATGACCATACTATGGAGGTAGTGGTCCATGGGGTACTGTTGGATCATCCTTTAGTACCATATGTGGAACTGGTATTTTTATCAAACAGAGGTGTTGAGGTACTGTTATGTGAGGGGTTTTATCACTTCATGCATACTTTTCCGAGAGCACGACATCCTACCTTGTCTATGGATGATCTGACTTGTGTGTTCCAATAGAAACATCATCCTATGTTTTTAGGGTATCGTGGTCTAGAGAAAATTGAGATATGTCATGAGATAACAGTGCTGGTATTCGAGTATCTTGAAAAAACACTTGAGAGGAGAGTGAATATCTCGACGTATATTCTATGTGAAGAATAAAATTTTTGATGGTATGTTTTCAAATAGGCTAATAGGATTCATGATTTGGTTTGGGTTGATTTTCAAACTCGGTTCTATGACTAGTTTTACCCTGAGACTCTGAGAGAAGAGCAAGCTAGTGAGTTCCTACATCTGGAGTAGGGCGCCATGAATGTTATGGAATATTCAAAACACTTTATAGAGCATTAATTTTTTGAGCCAAAATATCTTCTGGATGCGATATCAAGGTTAAGAAAATTTGCAGAAGGTATCCAACATGGTGTTATACCACCAGTTAACATGTTCAAGTTGACAAATATTACTAAGATAGAAAATTAGGTTCTAATTATAAATCATAACCTGAGAGAAGCTGGGGGAATAGAGAAAATCATTATAGTCCCTCGACATAGTGGTTTAGAATCTTCATAGTGGATGTTCAATTTTTAGGCTTCCATCTAATGAGTACATGATAGAACTCTTGTGGTGGGAGTGTAATTTTTTATCATTGGTGTGAAAAATAAGGACACTTGAGGAACTAGTGTGATTGTGACCCACTTCAGTGTCGATCTTGGGTCAAAATTCTCCACATGCGATGTTCCTACAAGACCTTCCCTCCAGTAGTGTGTGGTAGGGGTCATCTACAACAACAGGTTTAGGAGTAGGTTTTACAGCTCCACATCAGGTTGAAAGATGGAGTAGTACCAATCGATCAGTATGGGGATGTGGAGGTCATGGTCGATGAATCCAAACATCATTTGTACTAAGACAACAAAGTGGTCCTACTCTAGGTAGTGAGGTTGTTTCACAAGACCATGGTTCAAGACAGATCTATTATAGCCTAATCCTGACGAGAAGGGTTCCAAACTATCTGGGGTGACAAGTGTAATCTTTGTAGCCCCATCTCTTATATCTACCTTTTGGATATAGGTTCATCACATAGTTCTATATTTTTACCTATGGTGGAATAAATTAGAAATGTTATAAAATTTTCTAATGGAATTATGATTATTGAAACTCTACTGGGCATCATAATAGATAGAGTATTCTCGTGTATAGAGATCCCCCTTGAGATTGGTGGGTGAAACATCAGCTGGAATATTATTGTTCTATAGATGATAGGGGTTGAATTCCAACACGAAATGGACCAGATTATTTCTTATCAATCCATTATTGGTTTATATCATCAGATGGTGATTTACAAATCACCAAAGGGAGGAGTACATGTTCAAAAGGTTGAAGGTGATTTCCAATAAATCCTAGATGGAATGGAGCATGATGGGATGGTTGGGATGAAATGGCCTATTTATAGCTTGTATATGGATTATGAGGGAGGGAATCAGGAAGACATTCCCACAGTGGTATATAATTTTAAGGATGTATTCCCATATGAATTCATTGGTTTAGTACCTAATAGAGAGGTGGAATTCTCTATATAGTTACTTCCTACTGTTGCACCATTATCCATTCCTCCATACGGGATGGCTACTATAGTGTTGCAAGAGCTCAAGAGGCAGCTAGAGGACTTGGAGGAAAAGGATTTTATTCTCCCTAGTACTTCTCTGTGTGGTTCTCTGGTTCTTTTTGAGAAATAGGTTAATGGTGACCTTTGGATATGCAAGTATTATCCGAAATTGAAACAGTTTATGGTTATAAATTTGTATCCCTTTCAACGGTTTGATGAACCATTTGAACAGCTTTGAGGATCTCAATTTTTCTCAAGATTTATTTGAGATTCAGATATCATCATGTCTCTGTTCATCTAATGGAAATACCACATGCATATTTTTATATAAGTTATGGACTATTTGATTATCTGGATATTTTGTTTGGTCTCACAAACACTCCAGTAGTTTTCATGGTATTGATGAACTGTTTTTTCATTTTTATCTACATTTGTTTCTTGTGGTTCACATGAATGATATATTTGTGAATTCTCAAAATTGATACAACCATTCAAAAAATGCAGTGATTAATTTTGATATAAGGAGAGGGAATCAGTTATAATCGAATCTCACATCGTGAAACTTATGGATGCATCAACTATACTTACTAGGCCATATTATCTCATATTTAAGAGTCTAAGTTGACCTAGAAAATCTGATAGTTATAATATTCTTGGAAATATTTTTTGACATATGGCATTTCTTCGGGAAATATGGATATTATAAGCCTTTCATATAGGACTTCTCATGCTTAGTAGCACTGTGTAGGGGCTTGAGTAAGAAGTGTGTGATTTTTGTACATTCAGAAACCTATAATATATCCTTTTAAGAGATAAAAGGGATATTGGATTCAATGTTACTATTGATTCTTCTAGAGATTTACAGAATCTACACTATGTATTTTGATGAATAAGGTATTAGGATAGGAGAAGCTATGATGTAGGGGTAGAGTCATGGCATGCAGGTCACAGTTGTTGAGGTAGAATGAGAGGAACTACTCGATGCATGACCTCAAGTTAGCGATAGTTGTTCATGCTATGAATTATTGATGAAATTTCCTACTGGGAGATCTTTTTTTGGTATACAAAGACCATAAAGTACTAAAATATTTTTTACACATAGTAATCTGAGTCCATGTAAGTGAAGGTGGTTAGAGTACCTATAATATTTTTTCATCAATCTTGCCTATACGTCGAGTAAAGGCCATATAGTGGATGATCTATTAATAATTAGGACTCAGATACAGGTAGTTCAGAAGGCTATAAGCGAGTAGAAGAATTAGGATTTATTCACTAAGATTAACTTGGAGGTGCAATATAGGAAGGGGAATAATTTTATTTCACCTATAAATGTGGCCTCTAAACTAATATATAGAGTGAGGATAAGGTAGATATTAGATTCAAAGGGCTTATTTCTATGGGAGAGTTTTTCTAGTTGAGGCCCACATCCTTATTATACAATAGGTTTGGATTAGATACAATGTGTCCATGATGGTATTTGGTTTCCAATTAACATCCATGAGAAGATGGTGTTAAAAAATCATTCCTTTATTTGGGTAGTGCATCCTAGTGTCACTAAGATATACCATGACATTCCCAAATAGTACTGCTGGTCAGCTATGAAATGGGAGGTAGCAGATTTTTTATGAGGTGTTCCACCTATCATTAGGTGATGGTAGAACCTTAGAAATCTTCTTGACTTTTATAGTAGTTACATATTCCTGATTTTAATTGGGATGATGTCGAGATTGATTTCGTGACCAATTCCCTAAGGTCACCTCGTGCCAATGATACTTCATAGGTTATTGTAGAATGGCTCACCAAGTATTATAATTTCATTCTTATCAAGGATACCTTTGGTGTGGATTAGTATAGGAGTTTGTATATCCATGAGATAATATGAATTCATGGTTTCCCTTGTTCTATAATTTAAAATAGGGATTCCTAGTTTATTTATTGTTTCTTATAGACTTTTTATATAGAACTGGGCACGTAGGTGCTTATAAGCACATCATACTACCCTCATACTGATGGCCCATTACATAGTATGATATAGGTGCTTGATAACATGTTACGAGTATGAATCATGGTTTTTTGGGGCTCTTGGGTGAGAACCATCTCCTGATTTAGTTCACCAGATATAATAGTTATTATATTATTATAAAAATGAAACATTATGAGGCTTTGTATGGTAGGTCATTTCAATCACCCATGTGATGGATAGAGGCAAGTTAGGTAGCTTTAATAGGAAAACTCTTGTGTATGAGACCTTCGATCTAGTCTATTTGATCAAGATCCAGATGGCTACTCCAAAACCTTGACAAAAATATTAAATCAATTGACACATCTAACCTCTAGAGTTCATTGTCAATGATTGGGTTTTTTGTGTACCTCAACAAGACCAATAAACATATGTATCATGAGACATGGTGAGCTTTCACTGTGATATGTTGTGTTGTTCAAGATTCTGGAGAGAGCTATGATGGTAGAATATATGTTCCAATTTCCTCATAGGTATTTTTCCATGCATGAGATCTTCCTTGTATCTTAGTTTTTTGTTATCACTCAGACCTATCTAATATTCTACATCTTGATGAGGATGAGTTATAGATAGATTAATCCTTTTAGGATCATATGATTCATAAAATTTATAAGAGTGAAAATTTTCTCTGAGGATATTTAATTCATCTTATACAAGTTCTATGGAAGCACATCCATTTAAAGTAAGAGACATGGGAATGGGAGACAGACATATGTGTTCATTGGCTGGAGTTATTCTCAATCTATTCTTTACCACCCATGAGAATGAAATTCAGTTATTAATTTCTTTAAGGGGGGTGATTATTAGATCCTTCTTTTTATATGAGTTATGGATCTTGTTGTTTTAATTTTAATTGTGTATTTACATCCTAATGAAAAAAGACATTGAGGGTATTGGGGTATCATGGGTGTTTGTGGATTTTTTGGAGCCTATATTCTATTTTTTGGAGAAATAATCTAGGCTACACAGTTAGTATAAACCATGCTGGATAGGCCACATAGTTGGACTAACCTTGTGAGGAATAGAAAGAAAGAAATAGAAGTCTGGACAGTTTTTCAAAATGTGCAGATGGAGGCACAAACCCATACAAGATAACATATAATATTTTATAGTGGGGTGAGACTTAGTTTTCCCATGGTTAAGTAAATCATGATTGCAAACTATGGAAGTTTCCCCTCCTAATCGTAGTGCGTGCTTGGTTGGTGCATGGTTTGGCAAATCATACCTCCCATGAAATTTTAAGGAAATTACAAAATTTCCCTTAATTAATCTTATAACCTAAAATATAATCATGATTTCATCTATTAGACAGAACCCACCCATTGGACCTCCACTTGAAGAAAAATCGCGGGATTTGATCCCTCTCTTCAATATGAACTCAGAATTGAGCACTAATAGTATCATTATATCTAAGTTAGTGAGTACTCAATTCCATTTGATCCATTCTCTATTTAACATTGGATCGATTGAGTTATTTTAGTGTAATATAATATGCCACATATCTAGGTTTTTAATTCGTTCTCCATTTTTTCTTCTGATCTGAGTCAAATTAGAAGTTGATACTGGATGAGCACTCTACGACGGATCAATAGTATATGGTATATAACTTTCTAAAGAAGTATAATGATTTACATATATAGTTTTAGTTTTTACTTCAACTTTAATCTATTTCATGGCTATGAAATTGATTTATAAAATTGAACTAAATAAAATTAAACTTATTTGGGTTTCCCTTTAGTTATCTAGATTATTTTTTGAGATATTTTCCCCAACCATGGTCACCTAGGTGGTGTGCCTGTGAAATTTACATTGTTAAATACCCCATGGGGTGAGAATTTGTGTTACCCTAGTTAAAATAAGCCCATATATAAATGAATTGAATATAATTTCTTGATTAGGAAATGTTTTTTCTCCATTACCATGTCATACATGATGTTGAATAGTTTAATTGTTTAATATTTATTCTTTATATGTGTGGGCAAACTGGTGTATTGACTGATAAAAGTGATTTTTTATTTGAGTGGGTAAATTATTCATATGAAATGATAAATTGAACAAATGGTGAATGATTCCATTAAATTACATGGATGTATTTACTTGGATCTTGATAGTGGTAGTGTAATCATTGGATGATATTGCTCTTATGGTCATTATTATGTGCAATGACATCAGCCTTCCAACCCCATGGATCCATTTTGTTTGGTCTCATAGTGGACATGTTCTGTTGACATGCTCCTTGGACCACAATTCAATGTTAACTAAGTTTCCATCAAGATTATCTAGGGACTAGATGAGGATTCCTTGGTTCATTATACCTTGTATCTAGCCCAAAGGGGTTTGACACTTTTGATTATATAAAACAATCATGGTAAAAGTGATATGCTTAGTTGTATTGTTTTTTTCGTGGTATATATGAAATCCTTGATTATAAGTATTGGAATTTTTAGATATGGTATTATAGGTTATATGAAAAGGACATGTGTTTTATGGTATATTGTGTATACAACATTTCCATGTTGGTTACCTCTTCTTTACATTACTACTTCCATGTGATGGGATCTTGACACTTATTTTGAAAAGATCCTTGTATTGCTATACAGTATCATATGTTTTATAGTATACATGCCCTGGGAGATTTTATTTTCTTAATACTTATCTGTGATATTTATTTCACTCTATTTTAGATTTTTATATTACTAAACCAGGATTTGTTATAAATCTTTGGGTGATTACCTACAAGTATTATATATCACACCCTTTTTGGGACACCATATGGTACCCGAACAGTCTATGTGGATGCGGGTAGGGAGTGGGGAAAGCTCCAATAGGTAAATTCTTTAATATCTTATATACTTAGAAGTATAGGAGAGCATGACCAATATGAATCTCCAGATTCTATCCGAATATTTAATTTTTATCCTCTTTTGTATTTTGATATATGTATTGTACACATGCCATGTATACTTGTTTTGGATAATTTGTAGATACAAGATATGTATTATCATTTTTTGTATATGATATTACTTTTATAATTATTTAGTTATACCTATCTTGATTATTTATCTTTTTTTGGATTGTTATATCTTATTTAACTATTTATATGTATGATTTATATCATTTTGATACACTGTAATGAGAAGTAATATTCTCCCCACCGACACATCCTATGTAACACCCGAGACTTTTATGTTATATAAACCATTAAAGGAATCTTTTTCTACACAACACTTGCTTGGCTTGCTTTGCACGCAATCGCGACCTTCCTCGATAGCTTGCGTCATACGCAATACCGAGTTTCACTAAACAACAATATGCTATTAAAACTAGCCGTTATGAATAGTAATAACCACTTTTTGAAATTTTATAAATTTCTTTTTTCAAAATGGACTTCATTTTTGGACTCAGAATATCGAAATTAGCCTAGGGTGAAATTTTGGTATTTTTCTGAAAACTTTCAATTTTTGATGAATAGTGAAACCACTAAGTGGTAGGTTAAAAACTGAACTTTGCATAAAACTTAATTTTACCGCTTCTGTGAATGGAATTTCAAAAATCCGAGAGACACGGTTAATATCAAGGACTAAAATGTGGTTCAATGAGATAAAAATAATTTTTTGGTGAATAGTAACTTTTTACTATTTTTACCGCGGTTAATAGTAAATAGGGTAACTAAGGGTAAATATGATATTAATATTACCCTAACACATGTCCTAATTCTATTGGACAAGTGTAATTCGACCAAAAACAAACTTAGGAATAAAATATGACCATTTAGGCCCACTTGGATTAGATTAGGACATTTATTATTAATTTATTTAAAGAAGGGTTAAAATAGTTAAAATCAAAGTTTAATAAGTAAATGATTTTTAATATAGGGTTATACATAAGATAAATTAGATTGTAAATATTCATTAGAAAGATAAAAAGATTTCCTACATGATGGTATTTTATTTGTAATTTTTAGACATCCAATAATTTAATTTATTTATGACACAAAGATGATGCAGTAATTATCTTATTAATGAAATATTGACAAAATTGATAATATAAATACCAAAATAAATGTAATTTGAGACTTTTTATGAATTCCACTAATTTTCTAGGTTACTATGATATATTATTATTGATTTAATCAACTTATTTCGAACAAATAATTCTGTTATGACTTTCACAAAAATTATATATCAAATAGTGTCAAAATTGACACAAAATAGTTTTTAAATCAAATATTATATTATTAATTGTTATTTTATTCCTAAAAATCTGAGGTTCGGCCAAATGACTTAGATAAGGATATATATATTAATAATAAACAATTTGGGGTTCGTTTGGCATGTTATAGTAAGTGTATTAACCATATAGTGAAAGAAAACAAAAAGACACGGTAAAAGTTAAATTAATTAACTTAGAGTTAAATCTAATTGATAAGGTTAAAATAATACCCTAAACTTGTCTAAATCCTATTGGTTGATAGGATTTCGACCCATCCCCACTTTAGCTTCGAAATAAGACCTTTTGGAACCATTATAAACCGATTTTGACTTTAATATAAAATAATATTTTGAGATATTCCTAACGTGCCCCTCTCCTCCCTTATAAAAGGGCACCTCCTCCCCCTCCTCCTCACACCAATTTGAGCACTCAAGCTCGGCCAACCCCTGCCATTTTCTCCTCTCCACTTCCCTAGAATAATCCTAGAGGTCCTGGTCTTCTCCAAAGACCAATCTTAGTTCCTTAAGTGGAGGATTCAAAGAGGCGTTCCAAAGAAGAGGTAATATCCATTACCGATCTTTTCAATTTCTTTCTTCTTCAACTTCTTCTTCTTTAGTTGTTTCATGATAATGTAATAACATCAGTATTACTTACATACTGATATGTTATTATAAATATGAAACAACCCTAATTCACCTTCTATCCATCCTACGGAAAAATGAAATCACCGCGCGTGCGTACGTACGGAATACCGTCTCCACGCCGTGGTGTAATCTATTTTCCACCATCACCTTACAAGGATGTGTATAATGGTGTAATTAGTAACTATATATGATTATTATTAAGTAATATTGATACTGAAATAATATATATATACTCCAATACAATTCCACGATCATAGGAACGATATCATCACTCGTGCGTGCGTACGGAATACCGTCTCCACGATGTGATGCGACTCGTTCTACATGATCTTCATTTCATAATGATTATATAAATGAATTGAATGAATGAATATGGTATATACAACACTAATACCATTCTGTAAATGAATTATCTATAACCTAAAGATAAGAATAAGAATTTATTCGACAAAACACGCATAAGAACAAAAAGTTATAAAGACCCGAGTAACAAGTAACAATGAAATATTACTAACAAGAAGCTAATAATATGACCATATATGATCTCATATCAATATGTATGATTCTGGAATAAGTCAATAACATTATTTAAACAATTATACAGGAGCTTCGGACACGAACAAAGCAAATCGGACCTAAGGTAAGGGAAATATCACAATCTCATTTTTATTCGAGATTGTTTATTCGTAAGTATTTACTGGGGTGTATTTTATCATCCACATCCATGTTCCCTCAATATGTAATATTGTTTCCATCCACTTGCAATAGTTTAAATCCAATTTTACCCTTAGGTGAGTTTTTAGTAAAGAATATGAAAGGAATCTTTTGTCGTTTTTCCGTACGAGGTACTTTTTGACTTTTCCGACAAAAGTACGAAGAATGTTTTTTTTAACATATACGGCATGAATGGATTTTTAAAACATTACTTAAAAGAAGCTTCCTTTACAAGTTTTCAAGTTTATTTTTAATCAACTTCTTTTATTTTAAAGTTGTATGACATGTTATGAAAGGAAAAATGTTTTTGAAGAAGAAAGGATATTTTCCTCAAGAATTCAATTCAAGTGTTTTATCAAAATTATTTTCCATCTAAGATAATAAAGGGTTCTGTTTCTATCCATATTTTTACATTGATTTGACTATGTTGTGATGGAATTATGTTTATGAATTCCTTTATCTTATATGAATTGATTTATGATGTCATGATGTTTCAAGAATCACATTTTTGTTACATGTGTTATGCGATGATGTATGATTTATGATTATGTGGCACACATAAGAAAGGATTCATTATAAGATGGGTGGGACCTATATATCCCTCCAATTCATTGGGTAAAGATTTTATATCTCATGAGATAGACATGGCTGGAACGGAAGGTTATTTCGGTTCAGTGATACAGGACTGAAACGAGGAGTGAACTCGGTTCAGAAAGGGACTTTTTCCACTAAGATAGTCTTGGCAATGAGTCATGACTAACAAGAAATGATTTCCATGATTATGTGTGCATGCCACAAAGTTTCAAGTTTTATGTTATGATTATGGGGATCTCATTTTCACTTCTATGATTTATTCCATGTTAAGATATTATGATCTCTTTTGCAGGTTTTGATTTTCAAAAAGATATGATATGATTTTTATTTCCTTTATTTGCCCTTGCTGAGCATTTGAGCTCACCCTTTTATGTTTTCTTTTCCCCAGGTCAGGAAGATGGATATTAAGTAGAATATGCTAAAAGGGACCCTAGATATGATGAAATAAATGGGAGACACTGTAGAAGATTTATGAACCAGTTGTTTATGTTTCCCAGTTTCTAAAGACACTATACCTATACGGTCCTTTGTGGTTTTGTCATATGTTGTAATAAGTGTGCTTCAATTTCGAAGTATTAACAATGTATGTAAAGTATGGGTCGTTATAGTTGGTATCAGAGGAAAGGTATAGTCAACCTTTGGAAACTAGGATGTGAAAGCCTTAGTAAGAACCCTAAGGATAAGTCTAAGCATAGAACACAATCTTAGAAATGGCCATGAATAACCTAGGATAAGACCATAAGCATGAATTTTTTTTTCTTTCTTGAATTATGTGGTTTCCTATTATAATTAGTGTTGCTCACACTATTCTTCTTGGTTTTAGTCAATGGCTGGAACCCGAAGGAACCGTGTTAATGCGGAATGCGATGGACAATGCAATGATTGTCCCCCTGAGCAACCAAACGATATGGGAGCTGGAATGCAAAATCTTGTAGCCATGCTCACACAACTTTCTCAAGCTATGAATCATGCAGGATTTCCAAACGAACAAAGGAGGGAGCAACATTCTGTTGAATCCTTCATGAGGCAGCGTCCACCATCTTTCAGCGGGTCTACTGATCCATTAGTTGCTGAACAATGGATTAGTACTACTGAAAAGATATTTTCAGTTCTTCAATGTTCTGAGCATGATAAAGTCATCCTAGCAGTGTATCGTTTGGAAGGAGATGCGGATCAATGGTGGAATCTTGTTAAGAATACGAGGCAAAGGGATGAAATTGAGTCTATGGAATGGGACGAGTTCAAGAACTTATTTTTCAATAAGTACTTCCCTCGTATTCTCCGAACAAAGATGGAGAAAGAGTTCCTTGAACTGAAGCAAAGGGATGATGAATCTGTTAGTACCTATGAAGCAAATTTTACAAGACTTGCAAGGTACGCTTCTGGTATTATTATCCAACCTGAGAGTAAGATCGATCGATTCTTTAGTGGCTTAAAACCAAGTCTTCGAAGGGCGTTAGCCATAAGGGACTTCAATAGCTACGAGGAAATCGTTCGATGTGCTCTCAAAGTCGAGATGGAGATTGGAGTAACCCATCAGTCGCATGGGTTTGATAAGAAGAGGAAGATGGAATTCAAAGGAAACTCTAAAGAGCACACTGAAAAGAAGATGAACTTTCCCTTATGCTCAAAGTGTGGAAAGAAACATGGAGGGAGTTGTCTTAAAGGGACAAGTAAATGTTTTTAATGTGGAAAGGAAGGTCATCGGGCATTTGAATGCCGTGATAATGGGAAGAAGATGACTAATGATGCAAACAAAGGAAGGGATACACAGAATGAACCTACTACACTTCAATGTTTCAAGTTCAAGGAGATGGGGCATTATGCCAATCAATGCCCAAATCCAAGGGTTGATGATGATGGTCGACGTCAACAAACTCTTAAGGCTAAAGACAAAGGAAAGTCACATGCAATTTCTATCAGCGATGTGGAGTACGATAACGATGTGGTGAAAGGTACACTTACCATCCACTCTAAAGTAGCAAATGTTTTATTTGATTCTGGATCCACCCACTCTTTTATTTATGAAGACTTTTCTAAGGATATCACCGTATTACCTCAACAATTAGATGTTGAGTTAGCTGTGACAACACCTAATGGCACATCAATCGCATCAAAAGTTTATAATTCTTCTCCGATCGAAGTTTGTGGGAAAGTGCTTCCTGCAAATCTTATGATCCTTCCTTTAGTGGAATTTGATGTGATTCTTGGCATGGATTGGCTTTCTCTACATGGAGCTCATATCGATTGCCAAAGAAGGGAAGTCACATTTCATATTCCAGATCAACCTACGATCGTCTATCAATGCAAGGATGAACATAACCTTCCAGTGGAAATTTCTTCCATCTTATGGGTATTGATTCCACTAAATGAAGGTTATTTATCTCAAATAGTTGGTGAGAAACTCACGATTAAGAATATGCCCATTGTACGGGAGTTTGATGATGTCTTTCCGGAGGAATTACCAGGTCTTCCACCAAATCGTGAAGTTGAATTTTCAATAGAACTCGTATCGGGTGCTTTGCCTATTTCAAAGACACCTTATAGAATGGCCCCAATTGAGTTGCAGGAATTGAAGAAGCAACTCCAAGAGAATCTTGATAAGGGATTCATATGCCCTAGTGCGTCACCTTGGGGAGCACCTGTTCTATTTGTTAAGAAGAAAGATGGATCAATGAGACTCTGCATTGATTATCGAGAACTTAACAAGATCACTATCAAGAACAAATATCCTCTCCCACGCATTGATGACTTATTTGACCAACTACGCGGAGCTCAATACTTTTCCAAGATTGATCTTCGTTCAGGGTATCATCAATTAAGGGTCAAAAGGGAGGATATACCAAAGACGGCTTTCCGTACAAGGTATGGACACTATGAATTTATAGTGATGCCATTTGGTCTTACTAATGCCCCTGCTATCTTCATGGATCTAATGAATAGAGTCTTTAGAGACTATCTTGATCAATTTGTGGTAGTCTTTATAGACGATATTCTTGTCTATTCAAAGAGCAAGGAAGAGCATGAAGATCACTTGAGAATTATATTGAAGACCCTGAGAAAGGAGAAGCTTTATGCCAAATTTACCAAGTGTGAATTTTGGCTTCAAAAAGTTGCATTTTTGGGTCACATAATCTCAAAAGAGGGGATATCTGTGGATCCAGCAAAAACAGAGGTTATCGAAAGATGGTCAAGACCAACAACAGTAACTGAGATCCGAAGTTTTCTTGGTTTGGCTGGATATTATCGACGTTTTGTAAAAGATTTTTCACGATTATCTAATCCAATCACCAAGTTGACTCGGAAGGGAGTTAAGTTTGTCTGGACAGAGGAATGTGAAGAGAATTTCAAGGAGTTGAAAAGAAGGTTATCCAGTGCACCTGTGCTCACACTACCTTGTAGTGGAGAAAGGTTTGTGATCTACAGTGATGCATCCAAGAAGGGATTGGGGTGTGTTCTTATGCAAAATGATATGGTGATAGCTTATGCCTCACGACAGTTGAAAATCCATGAGCAAAATTACCCAACACATGATTTGGAGTTGGCTGCGGTAATCTTTGCATTAAAGATTTGGAGGCATTACCTTTATGGTGAAAGGTGTGATATTTATACTGATCATAAAAGTTTAAAGTATATTTTCACACAAAAGGAGCTGAATATGCGCCAAAGAAGATGGTTGGAGCTGATTAAGGATTATGACTGCTCAATCCATTACCACCCTGGGAAAGCAAACAAGGTGGTAGATGCATTAAGTCGACAAGACCATGCTAGTTTATCCATGATGAGGATCACAAAAGATCCAATATTTATGGATTTACAAAGGATGGATCTTGGAATTATAATGGAAGGGGAAAAATCTTATCTTTCTCAAATGAATGTTCAACCATCTATACATGTGAAGATTAAAGAGGCACAGAAAGAAGATGTCGAGTTACAAAAGAAGGTGAGAAATGTTCCTGAATTCAACCTTGATTGTGATGGGATAATAAAGTTCAGGAATCGGGTTTGCGTTCCTCCCATCCCCGAATTAAAGAAAGAGCTACTGGATGAGGCTCATAGTTCTTCATTCTCTATTCATCCTGGAAGCACGAAGATGTATAGGGACCTGAAAGAGTACTTCTGGTGGGATGGAATGAAAAGAGATGTTGCTGAATATGTCTCTCGATGCTTGGTTTGTCAACAAGTTAAAGCTGAGAGACAGAAGTCTAAGGGGATGTTACAACCATTACCCATACCCGAATGGAAATGGGAAAACATCACTATGGACTTTGTCACAGGACTTCCTAAAACATCCAAAGGCAATAATTCTATCTGGGTCATAGTTGATCGTCTTACAAAGTCTGCACACTTCATTGCTATTAGAGAGGATTTCTCTCTAGATCAGCTTGCTAGGATATATGTAAAGGAAGTGGTAAGATTGCCTGGAGTACCACTTTCTATTATATCTGATCGGGATCCGAGATTTACCTCGAAGTTCTGGCGAAGTCTTCAGCATACTCTGGATACAGAGTTGAGTTTCAACACTGCTTATCATCCCCAGACAGTCAGTCTGAGAGAACAATTCAAACCCTAGAAGATATGTTGAGAGCTTGCTCTATGGATTTCAAAGGAGGTTGGGATCAACACCTACCTTTGGTGGAATTTTCTTATAATAATAGCTTTCACTCCAGTATTCATATGGCTCCTTATGAAGCTCTCTATGGAAAGAAATGCAGGACTCCAACTTGCTGGGATGAAGTTGGGGAAAGAAAGCTATTAGGACCTGATCTCGTTGATGAAATGGCAGAAAAGGTCAGATCTATTCAACAACACATAAGAGCAGCTCAGAGTCGACAGAAAAGTTATGCCGACAACCGAAGAAAAGACCTAGAGTTTGAAGTGGGTGATAAAGTGTTCTTACGAATATCTCCCTGGAAGAGGGTTATGAGATTTGGAAAGAAGGGGAAGTTGAGCCCTAGATATATCGGTCCTTTCGAAATACTGGATCGTGTTGGGAAGGTAGCTTACCGATTGGCGCTTCCACCGAATCTCTCTCAAGTTCACGATGTGTTCCATGTATCGCTCCTAAGAAAGTACATACCAGATCCTTCACATGTACTCAGATCAGAAGTTGTACCGCTGGAGCAAGATCTTTCTTATGAAGAACAGCCGATAGAGATTCTGGATCGTAGCGAAAAAGTCCTACGAAACAAGACCCCTCGCTTGGTGAAAGTTTTATGGAGGAACCACCAACTTGAAGAAGCTACATGGGAGCTTGAGGATATGATGAGGGAGAAGTATCCTCATTTGTTTGTTACAAAGTGACGAATTTCGAGGGCGAAATTCTTTTTAAGGGGGGTAGAATGTAACACCCGAGACTTTTATGTTATATAAACCATCAAAGGAATCTTTTTCTACACAACACTTGCTTGGCTTGCTTTGCACGCAATCGCGACCTTCCTCGATAGCTTGCGTCGTACGCAATACCGAGTTTCACTAAACAACAATATGCTATTAAAACTAGCCGTTATGAATAGTAATAACCACTTTTTGAAATTTTATAAATTTCTTTTTTCAAAATGGACTTCATTTTTGGACTCAGAATATCGAAATTAGCCTAGGGTGAAATTTTGGTATTTTTCTGAAAACTTTCAATTTTTGATGAATAGTGAAACCACTAAGTGGTAGGTTAAAAACTGAATTTTGCATAAAACTTAATTTTAACGCTTCTGTGAATGGAATTTCAAAAATCCAAGAGACACGGTTAATATCAAGGACTAAAATGTGGTTCAATGAGATAAAAATAATTTTTTGGTGAATAGTAACTTTTTACTATTTTTACCGCGGTTAATAGTAAATAGGGTAACTAAGGGTAAATATGATATTAATATTACCCTAACACATGTACTAATTCTATTGGACAAGTGTAATTCGACCAAAAACAAACTTAGGAATAAAATATGACCATTTAGGCCCACTTGGATTAGATTAGGACATTTATTATTAATTTATTTAAAGAAGGGTTAAAATAGTTAAAATCAAAGTTTAATAAGTAAATGATTTTTAATATAGGGTTATACATAAGATAAATTCGATTGTAAATATTCATTAGAAAGATAAAAATATTTCCTACATGATGGTATTTTATTTGTAATTTTTAGACATCAAATAATTTAATTTATTTATGACACAAAGATGATGCAGTAATTATCTTATTAATGAAATATTGACAAAATTGATAATATAAATACCAAAATAAATGTAATTTGAGACTTTTTATGAATTCCACTAATTTTCTAGGTTACTATGATATATTATTATTGATTTAATCAACTTAGTTCGAACAAATAATTCTATTATGACTTTCACAAAAATCATATATCAAATAGTGTCAAAATTGACACAAAATAGTTTTTAAATCAAATATTATATTATTAATTGTTATTTTATTCCTAAAAATCTAAGGTTCGGCCAAATGACTTAGATAAGGATATATATATTAATAATAAACAATTTGGGGTTCGTTTGGCATGTTATAGTAAGTGTATTAACCATATAGTGAAAGAAAACAAAAAGACACGGTAAAAGTTAAATTAATTAACTTAGAGTTAAATCTAATTGATAAGGTTAAAATAATACCCTAAACTTGTCTAAATCCTATTGGTTGATAGGATTTCGACCCATCCCCACTTTAGATTCGAAATAAGACCCTTTGGAACCATTATAAACCGATTTTGACTTTAATATAAAATAATATTTTGAGATATTCCTAACGTGCCCCTCTCCTCCCTTATAAAAGGGCACCTCCTCCCCCTCCTCCTCACACCAATTTGAGCACTCAAGCTCGGCCAAACCCTGCCATTTTCTCCTCTCCACTTCCCTAGAATAATCCTAGAGGTCCTGGTCTTCTCCAAAGACCAATCTTAGTTCCTTAAGTGGAGGATTCAAAGAGGCGTTCCAAAGAAGAGGTAATATCCATTACCGATCTTTTCAATTTCTTTCTTCTTCAACTTCTTCTTCTTTAGTTGTTTCATGATAAAGTAATAACATCAGTATTACTTACATACTGATATGTTATTATAAATATGAAACAACCCTAATTCACCTTCTATCCATCCTACGGAAAAATGAAATCACCGCGCGTGCGTACGTACGGAATACCGTCTCCACGCCGTGGTGTAATCTATTTTCCACCATCACCTTACAAGGATGTGTATAATGGTGTAATTAGTAACTATATATGATTATTATTAAGTAATATTGATACTGAAATAATATATATATACTCCAATACAATTCCACGATCATAGGAACGATATCATCACTCGTGCGTACGTACGGAATACCGTCTCCACGATGTGATGCTACTCGTTCTACATGATCTTCATTTCATAATGATTATATAAATGAATTGAATGAATGAATATGGTATATACAACACTAATACCATTCTGTAAATGAATTATCTATAACCTAAAGATAAGAATAAGAATTTATTCGACAAAACACGCATAAGAACAAAAAGTTATAAAGACCCGAGTAACAAGTAACAATGAAATATTACTAACAAGAAGCTAATAATATGACCATATATGATCTCATATCAATATGTATGATTCTGGAATAAGTCAATAACATTATTTAAACCATTATACAGGAGCTTCGGACACGAACAAAGCAAATCGGACCTAAGGTAAGGGAAATATCACAATCTCATTTTTATTCGAGATTGTTTATTCGTAAGTATTTACTGGGGTGTATTTTATCATCCACATCCATGTTCCCTCAATATGTAATATTGTTTCCATCCACTTGCAATAGTTTAAATCCAATTTTACCCTTAGGTGAGTTTTTAGTAAAGAATATGAAAGGAATCTTTTGTCATTTTTCCGTACGAGGTACTTTTTGAATTTTCCGACAAAAGTACGAAGAATGTTTTTTTTAACATATACGGCATGAATGGATTTTTAAAACATTACTTCAAAGAAGCTTCCTTTACAAGTTTTCAAGTTTATTTTTAATCAACTTCTTTTATTTTAAAGTTGTATTACATGTTATGAAAGGAAAAATGTTTTTGAAGAAGAAAGGATATTTTCCTCAAGAATTCAATTCAAGTGTTTTATCAAAATTATTTTCCATCTAAGATAATAAAGGGTTCTGTTTCTATCCATATTTTTACATTGATTTGACTATGTTGTGATGGAATTATGTTTATGAATTACTTTATCTTATATGAATTGATTTATGATGTCATGATGTTTCAAGAATCACATTTTTGTTACATGTGTTATGCGATGATGTATGATTTATGATTACGTGGCACACATAAGAAAGGATTCATTATAAGATGGGTGGGACCTATATCTCCCTCCAATGCATTGGGTAAAGATTTTATATCTCATGAGATAGACATGGCTGGAACGGAAGGTTATTTCGGTTCAGTGATACAGGACTGAAACGAGGAGTGAACTCGGTTCAGAAAGGGACTTTGTCCACTAAGATAGTCTTGGCAATGAGTCATGACTAACAAGAAATGATTTCCATGATTATGTGTGCATGCCACAAAGTTTCAAGTTTTATGTTATGATTATGGGGATCTCATTTTCACTTCTATGATTTATTCCATGTTAAGATATTATGATCTCTTTTGCAGGTTTTGATTTTCAAAAAGATATGATATGATTTTTATTTCCTTTATTTGCCCTTGCTGAGCATTTGAGCTCACCCTTTTATGTTTTCTTTTCCCCAGGTCAGGAAGATGGATATTAAGTAGAATATGCTAAAAGGGACCCTAGATATGATGAAATAAATGGGAGACACTGTAGAAGATTTATGAACCAGTTGTTTATGTTTCCCAGTTTCTAAAGACACTATACCTATACGGTCCTTTGTGGTTTTGTCATATGTTGTAATAAGTGTGCTTCAATTTCGAAGTATTAACAATGTATGTAAAGTATGGGTAGTTATATCCTAGGACCTCACTGAAAGTTAACAATCTCTATATTTAGTTGGTATTTGATTGAGGGCTTGTACCCAATCAGGATTAGGGTACATTTGAGAGGAATCCAAGCCTGTCGTATTACATAGAAAACAAACATTATTTATTAAATTGTTTTCATAAAATCCAATTTTACCAGAATCCTAAAACTATAAAACCATGACACACTTTAAAATATGATTTCAAAACAAATAATCAATCTTCTTCATCTTTATTAATCTTTTATCAAATTAATCCAACCTTTTGTTTTTCTCCTCTTTGTTAAATTCAAATAAATCGAATCTTTTTGAAATAATTATAAATTAATTCACCATATCTGTGGGTTTGAACTCAACCTAATGGATTAAGAAATTTTTTATAATCAAGTATCATATTTTGAGTTTTTATAAATTTTTAATCTTGATTATAACCATAGATAAATTATTATTCCCTTTGGTCCTTCCAAACTGGCACATTTTTTGGGATAACTATAATTTAGTTTTTAGGTTATTAATTTTACATTTTATTTTTATTATTTATTTAAATTCCTATTTTTACCACACTGGGTATTATTGGTTGATATGGCAATGTTTCATTGTATGATAAAAATAATGGATAGGTTATTCTTCTATTTAGAATATATGGCACAACAATTCAATGATGTTATAACGATGAAAAATAAATACAATGAGTTCCCACAACCATACATAATAATTGAGTTAAAAAAATACCACAACCTAGATCCAAATTCAAAGAGGTTCATCATGAGAAAAGATTCATGGAGAATCATCAAGAGTTAAGTACCACTTTCAAAACTGACTTTTAACCTTACCATGATTCCCTAAACGTTGCAGTTTCATATGATAATGAAGACAACCTTCATACAGATCTTGTGTGGGAAAACAGATTCAAAAAAAATGAAACAATAAGAAGAAATAGAAGAAAAATTATGCTCATCTATTGAATTTCAATAAATATTTATCACAAAAAAAGATCAATATCAAACTAAAGGAGAATAAGAAGATCTAGATGCACCCTGTGATTACTATGTGGATAAAAAATCCACAATATTAGAAGTGGATGGGGATTTGTATATAGATACTATGTTGAACATCAAATAAGTAAAATACATGCAGTCATGAGATAAAGAAAAATAATTTTACTGAGTCTAGAAAGAATCTAAAATAATGTGGGTTTTCTTTGTACTATTAAGACAATGGTCCCCGCCATCGAGTTCCAGGCCAATTTAAATGAGGATAAGTAGAGCCGACCAGTGTGGATTTCAAAGTCATGATTTGGAAAAAACTAGATATTTATCTCTATACCACACTCAAATTAGTTATCCCTGGATTTTAGAGCAAAATAAATGTTTAAAAGACCATATTTTGGGAGGCAATCAATGTTTTTCACATTAAGGGATTTTATATTTATTCCTTTATTAGGATTTAATTTTATATTACTATTTAATTTAAATTCCACATTTTTTTAGTATTCTATGATTGGATTGAAATATTATTTGACATTGTTTAATGCCGTAATAGGAAGTGGTGACAAAGAAATAAGAAAGTATAAGGAAAAGATGTTGTCATACCATTACACATCATGAACCACATTCCTGTCATGAATTTCATACATGTTACAATATTCTATATGAAAAACCTACACAACTACCATAAAAATCATTTAAAATGGGATGGATTATTTCTATTTAAATTTTTTTTACCATATTCACCACATTCAATTGTTTTAGAGATTTTATCATCCAATTATATACTCTACATTTGATTCTTTATTTAATCAATTGAACTAAGAGACATAAAATAACAAGGATAATTACCATGATTTAAATTTAAATTAATTTTAAATAAATTTGAATGATAATAATGGAGAAAATAATTATAAGGGATAAGACTATGTTTTAGGATTTTACAGATCATTATTTGATGAGAATGTTAATCAATGTAAATAAAAGATTCCTAATATTTTTCCATGATTTTAATTTCATATATTTTCATTAATTGATATATTTTATCATAAAAATTTCCATTATTAGTCTTCCTAACAATTGTTATCATTCCTATGAAATCCTATAAGCCAATATTTTCCATCCATTTTAAAGAGTATTTCTTGTGAAAATCGGGCATGATATCTTGTAGAACATTATTTGAATCTTATCAAATATATGACTGAATAGAATAACATATTATTAGATTGAGTAGTCCTTTTTCCCTTATCCAAAGGGATACCTTACGTTAGTCCATTTTAAATACCATAAAATCCATGAATAACCTTGCAATGGAACATCTATGTTAAAATCGCATCTTATCGTTTCTTACCTTTATCTAAATATTATACATTATTATAAAAAATAAAATTGGTGGTGATGGAAAGTAGTGGAAGTGATTCATATTTTTAAAATAATATGTGTCAAAGAATTTTCATATATTTGTGGATATAAAATTCATTGTATTTATTGTACACCCTCTTGAAGAAAAAAATGGGTTCTGTCAAAGGAAATTTAAAAATCATAATTACTTGATCGGTTATAACTATTATAAATATTTTCTGGAGGTGATCATTTTGGGTATGGTTGTGTCTATTAGAATTTTCCCTAGAACAACATATAAATAAATCAATGAAGGTTTTTAATTTATTTCATTTCGTCTCTTAATTAGCTTACTCTGAGATACTGGGTGAAGAGAAGACTTTTTTAGGATGTTTTTTATTGTCTAAAAAATTAAATTAGTGGGAAAATTCATTTAGGATCCTTAGTTTATTTACATGATTTACCTACATACCTTAAGAGGTAGAGTAATTTGATCCTAAATGGTGAATCGCTCAAGATTTTTTTTTATTTTGTCATTTTGTAGTAGAGAAGTATCAGCCTTGAAAGACTATGGTAATTGACATTTTCTTGAGGTATGTGCATCATAATATTCATTCATACCATGAAAATGAGTAGAAGAAATCATATGAGAAAAACAAATAGGGTATGGATATTAATAGAAAATTGAAAACATAAATGGATGAAATAAATAATTGGATACTTCAAAAGCGTCAAGGAAAAAAACATTTTTTATTTTTTTTTCATTGAAAAGTGAAGCATTGATAAATTTTCTACGTGTCATTCTCAAACAATTAAATTTCCATTTTATCAATTTTTTGTAATTGAATTTAAATCATGGTAGATTAAGTGTCCATTTTAGTGTATTGGGATTTTATACTTGATGAAATGAATGAATTCAATTGTGTGGGGGCTTGATAAGTTCATTTATTTTATACATTTTTTAGACTAAAAAGAATTATTTCTAAATATTGATTAATTAATATATTCCTGTGAACCTAATGATTTTTTTTTTCAAGATATATTAATTTATGGTAGATGAGAAAAATATATGGAAACTATCATCTTATCCACCTAAAAGAAGTGTTTCTACAAAAAATATGATCATTGAGAACTTATTGGGAAGAAAACATAATAAAAAAGGAAAAAAATTCTTTAGATGAAAGAAGACATTAAGCATAAAGTAATAATTTCAAATCATGAAATGTTGAATGTCGTGAAAGTATTACATGTTGTTAAGTTAATAAAATATTCATATATGGAAAATGACATATTCCATGCCTTAAACAAATATGTCATGTCGTGATACATGTGAAGTTTACCTAGAGAAAGATTTGTTGTAAATTTGGAACATGTGATCTGTTATTTGCATGTTTTTTACTCACTACACATTATTTCATGTTTAGGATGGGTCAAAACTAGACATGTTTGAAATATCGTGATGTTTTGAACCATTTTAAGACCTGAGACCCACTTATGACCACATTTGACCCATAATTAATTTTATTAATTACTGCACCTTCCTATCTAGAGAATATAAATATTGGTTTAGGCTTATATTGTAAGGGAGACTATAAAGACTAGAGCTAGCAGTGAGAAGTTTCACTACGTAGGGTCCTCACTAGTTTAATCTATTTATTTCATCACTCTTTCTTTTGTTTCTCTCATTACCTCATATTCTCTCTTCACTATGGTAAGAGAGTAAACCCACCTTGTTCTAGGGTTATGTATTTATAGAGAGGAAGTGTTGCTGTATTTATTCCTTTTTCTCTTTATTCGTTTAATTGGATTGTCATATTCTTTTGTACGAAATTTCAAATCCCTTGATTTTAATTTTATCATTATCATTGGAATTTGAACATGAAATGAACATTAAAATTTCATAGCTGATTAACCTAATGGATTAATGAACATTGAATAATTTAGGGGAATTAGGGTTAAATATTGTATTGAGACAAACTTGATTCGACATAACCCTAAATTATTAGACCAACTGAAATAGGGGATTCCCACATCAAGTAGGCAATATCATCACCATTGGATCTAACTCATCTCAACTCTGACACAAAACAGGGATTAATCAATTCTTTTTATAAAATATAATTACTCATATGACCTAAAACTATAAAACCCTAGCACATTTTTAGATCAAATTTTAAACCAAATAATCAATCTTCTTTATCTGTATTCTATTTTCTTCAAATTAATCATACCCCTATATTATTCTATACTTTATTTAGTTTAAATAAATAAAATCTTTTGAAAACATAAATAACCAAATTCAACATATTTTTTGGTCCAACCTCAACCTACTATGTTAATAAATTTTAATTAATCGACTAGTATCATTTTAGTGTTTGAATATTATGTGTTTTGAATAGAATTGTATGGAATTAATGATGCCCTTTGATCATATCAATGTTTTATTGGAAAATGAGACAACTCCTAAAAAACAAACATACCGTATATTATAATATTGAATTACTAAATAATCATGAGAAAGATTCAAATATTCTAAAATATGGAAATAAATGAGTTTAGAATAATGGCCATCATTAGCCATCAATTTAATGTTATAACTCTAAAATATGATACTCATAGATATAAATTTTCAATTGTTCAAAATAGAGTAATATAAAAATCTATTCAGTGGAATATTTTTAATCATGGTAGATAATTATTTTATATGTTTGGTGATCTGGATTGTTTGTCAGTAGTTATGTTAACTCCTAATACATTATATCTCATTCTAGATTGAGAAAAAAGAACGAATAGTGGTGAAAATAGAATTCTTAGATGATACCTAAACTAATACATAAACTGCTTAAAAAGAAATTTTGTGATAAAATATTTTTAAATTCATCAAATTGTTGTCTGGAAGATTCTATCATAGTGTAAAAAACAACAGATGTGTGTGTTGTGTTTAACCCTTCTAAGTTGAGTTTTATAGATATTTTCAAACAATCAGAATCAATTACAAATCTATAAACATACATCCATTAATCATGTTGAATTTAATAATTGAAATTTCAATATTCCATGGATTATGGATTATGGGCCATTATCCCACATTATTGGTTATCTGAATAAGAGAAAAATTATTAAGAAATATAAAGGAGTATATTTATATTTTTGTAATGAAAAATCACTTAAAATAAATATTATTGTGTTAAAAAGCATTATTAAAATTATAATTAGTCTTAAACTTTTCTTTTTTGAGTATAATATAAATAGAAAAAATATTGTGTATCATAACATGGTGATGCTGGAAGGATTTTTTCATTAGAATGAATGGAATAATAATCAAAAGAATAAAATATATAATTAAGGTTACAAGGGTTTTTAAAATCTTAGGAGTCATTTTTTGTATATGGGAAGTTAAATAGTGTTATTACTTGAGAAAATAGCCATTAAATTAGATGTGGATGATAACATTGTGTCCTCATGGACAAAATAATGTAATAATGTTGATTCAAGAAGATTTTTTGAAAATTTTAACCCAACTAAAGATAGTCACATTTATTATTTATTAAAGATTACAAAAGTGGAAATAGTGAATAAAATTCATAAGGTATTTGAAATTCAAATCTCAAATCCACATGAATTGATTCTCCTTAACGATAAAGGAATAATAACTAATATTTATACAAAATAATAATGTAAACTATCACATTAATTTATGAAGTCATGAGGTTTCACTACATTAGGTTCATTTATATAAAATAATAAACCCTTGATATATTCAATAGATTTACAAAAATATTGGAATGAAAATAATATTGTATATAAATAAATTTAGGTTTTACATTGAAGATTAATATTTTATCAAATAGTGCAATTAATATCTTAATATTTAGGGAATAAAACATAAATTTAGTAATTCATATACTCATCAACATAATTTATTGGATTAAAAGAAAAATTGGAGTCAATTTGAAATTTTTAGGACTATACTAGTAGAGCCTGTCAACTCATGTTATTATAGAATCCAAACTATCACAACATTATGAATAGTTTAGTATATGTTTCTCATATGGACAAAATATGACATTTTTACTTATGAGATTCATATTAAAATAGAGAAAAATATGAATCATTTTTTTGGGTAATACCATGATTGATCAACAGAAAGGAATAATCTTGAATAACATTTAATTAAAATGTTAAAGATAGAATAGTTTTTGGGTAAATGTCAAATGGAAAATTTTATAACTATATAATAAGAAATCTGATTGAGTCATTGTAATATTTTTGTAGTTTTTTATGAGAATTTATAATGAACTAAATATAATATCTCTTTATATGAGGAGGATTATGTTTTTATTTTAGAAACAATTGAACAAAATACTAAAAATATGTTTAATCTAACCGATGATGCATGTTCTTATATTTTATGTCATAAATAAGGTAAACAGATAATAGAGGAAATTACATCATTGAAAAAATGTCCATTTTGATAAAATTACTATGAATTAGAATCAAGGTCTATTGAAAAAAATTATTATCTTGAAACTATCTATACTAGTATTTTATCAAAGCTTCAATATCATAAAATTAAGTAAACATTCGAAAATTAAGAATTGGTTTATGATTGGAATGAATAATTAATTTAGATTAAAAAAATTGTAACTTGGAAACTTGTTCCCGGACACATATTGAATAATTTTATTAGGGAACAATTATATTTATGATACAATCTTGATGCGAATGGTAGAGTGACTATAAATAAATCTTGTCTAGTATGTATATTATATTCACAAATGGAAGTGGTGACTTTTATGAAACTTTTTCAACAATTTAATGTCATAAAAAATTAGAATATTTCATTTCATAAATATAAAGATAATATTTATTATATATATTATATAGAAGATGTATCAGATTTTATAAATGGTTAATGTGGTAATGAAGTGTACATAGAATATCTTGAAGGCTTTATACTATATTCTAAAAGA
This sequence comes from Viscum album, assembly GCA_963277665.1. Classification (NCBI taxonomy): domain Eukaryota; kingdom Viridiplantae; phylum Streptophyta; class Magnoliopsida; order Santalales; family Viscaceae; genus Viscum; species Viscum album. The sequence goes on from OY728155.1 coordinate 736,992,818, forward strand.
AATAAATTGTGTAATTTGAAGAAATATCTATATTTTTTAATAATTGTCCATGATATTCGTATTTTAATCTTTATGACTATTTAAAATGAACAATTTTTATGAAACGGATGATAGATAATAATATGTATTTGAACAATGAAAACATAACATCACACTTATGGGTTTTTTATGTATTTATGATATAATATATTCAAGTAGTGAATAATGTTTATGTCAATGATTTTCAAGAGACATGAAATAAAGGTATGAAATTTCAATGTGGGGATAAATTAAACTTTTCTTGGGGATATAAATTTCCCATAAACTAGGGTAGACCATTAAATCATAATTAAATGTTTAATATATTTGCTGTAGAGATTATAAATATAGTAGTCTAGAGGTGTTTCTTTACCAATTTTGGTAGATATGAATTTTAGTATGAATGATGAAGGTAAATACATTAATGAGAAAAAATTTATAAGTTTGATTATAAGTCTTATGTATTTAAAAAATGAATTACTTATCATTGTTTATGATTTAACCCATTATCTATAATATTAATCCAAACTAAAGGAAACACTTTATTTCAATCAAAGAGGATATTGATATATATCTCAAACACATTCAGTTATGGTATAATGTATAAGGATAAAGGTGAGATGGAATTAAATAGATTTACTGATACTAAATGGGCATGATATGTTCCTGGTAAATATCCACATCTATTGGAGTATTTTTCATATTAAGGATTTTTGATTCCGTTAATTTAATGAATCAAAAATAGGTTACACAAATATCAATTGAGGTAGAATATGTGGCTAAATTAAAAATACCTACTAAGATTGTATTTTTGAAGACTCAATTGAATGACCTGGGTGTTGAGGTAACTTATCATCTGATTATAGGTTATAAAAATATAGGTTTTATAAACATATCAATAAATACATTACAGTGATCCAAGATAATATCCCTTGAGACAATAAAACATTCTATTAATAATATGTTTTAGAGGAAGTGTGGAGACTATAATATTTTCCATCCCAAGAATAGGTGGATGATATTTTGAATAAACCTCTCACAACCAAACAATTTGAGAAGATAAGTCTAAAAATGGGTGTGTATATAATTCCCCCACAATATGATATGATATAATCTGAGTTACCCCATATATTTACCATTTATAATTAGTGTTGATATTTTTTTCATGGGGATAAGGTTTTCCTCCAATTAATTAAGATTTCGTGATTTTTTTTTGTTCTATTAGAAATAGGTATATATTTTCTTCACTTGAAAAATCAGTAGATTGTAGTGAGGTTTTCCATTTAAAATAATGGTGATTAATTGAATAATTTTTTTAAAGGTATATTTCAACTAAACATAATGATAATTAAATCATTTTCATTTATATTCAAGAAGATTTTATGATCAAAAATAGTTACTCACAGTGGTTATATTGTTAATATGGTGAGATGAATGAGTGGTATTGTGAAATAATTTAAATGTGGAGATTGATTAAAATCACATTGTGATTTTTTATTTCTCAACAATACATATTTATATTTGATTTTTTTGGGTTAATATCAATGGAGGTATTACATATGTTGGACCTGAGGAAGAACTATATCAATTTCAAAGATTTTTTTGTATAGTTAATGTGTATAAAATCAAGATCAATATGTTATAAAGATTAAAATTAGACCTTAATGTAAGAGAGATGAGTTGATGAAATGGAAAAAACATAAATGTTTTGATGATAATGTATGACCCTATAAAGGTTTCTTGTATGATTTCATTATGTGATTATTATGGTTTAGGTCATCTTTTCTAAATATTATAATAAATTTGTAATGGTTTTAAATGAATAGTGTTGATAATAAAACATGAACAATGTCATTTATCTTATAGAGGATCGATTATATAAATTTAAATATGAAAAATGATAAAAAAAAATCATTCACAATACATAGAAATTTCAATGTAATTTATCATATGGTGACCTATATAAATAAATTCATTTGTATCATTTTAGAATTTATACCATGTTAGTAAATTCAGTTATGAGATGAAAAATATGAGCATTCTAGAATTGAAAATGGGATTTTTTATATTCACTATAGTAATGAAAATAATGTATGATAATTTATCTTATGAATTTAGGATGATTGATAGGCTCGAAAGAAAATTTTATAATGTGAAATGTTTTAAAGATGTTGTAGCTATGTCGATTATGTAGATTTTTTTTACTTGGTGGAATTTTTATAAATAATATGTGAGTCTTGTGTGTAATAAAATTAATTATCATATATTCTAACAAGAATATTCTAAAACACATAGACTTAAAATGAGTGATTTTTGTGTAATTACCTCTATGGATAAAACATCATGATCCAACACATGATCATGATTCTTTCTAAAATCATAGGATTACCAGCTAAAGGTGGATTTTAAGCAGCTAAGATGGATTCCACTACACATAAAGATATGTATTTTAACTATATATATATATATAAATATCTAGTGAATTGATTGGGAATATTTTATAGAGAATTTAAATGAAGAAGAATATATTAAAAAAATCTTAGAGAGAAAATAAATCCAAGATACAAATAACATTCAAGATGAATTTGAAGTATTAATTTACTCATAGTTTTGGAATTTTGAATAAGTGATTAATTACTAGTGATATTCAAGGATATATACATAGTAGTTAAGGAAGTGATATTAACACAATATTTAGTGAATATAAATATCATGAAATATAATTGAGTTATTTTTTAAGATGATTATGGGTGAGATAATTTCAACAAAATTGTATTAAAAAATCATCTGAGAACAGCCACAAAATACTATTGTTTAAGGAAATGGAATAATATCATCATACTATGTCCATGTGGAAACTCATATTCTCAACAGTGATAAATTCTCAATGATTGTGTTATTTTGTTAATTCTATTGATATGATTGTTTAACTGGTTTGTTATAGAATATTTTACGAGTTCAGAGCTATACCCTTAGTTGAGTTCATTTTTTAAAATAGTAAGGAAACATTTTGTATGGGATAAAATTCTAAACATTCTAGGGACTTATTCATCTCCAAGAAGATAAAACATGGTGAAAAATAATATTTCTATCACTTTTCATCATTAATGTGAATCTTTATCGAATAGTTATAAAGAATCACGAGAATTGAAGGTTTTATAATTTATTATACTCACAAATTTATCATACTCTTATATTGTATAACCCTTTATGTGATCCATCAATTATTTCAATTACTTCATTTTTTTCATTTTTTTACTTTCATAGTGTATCACCCTTTATGTGATCCATAAATTATTCCTATTATTTCATTTGTTTTGGGATTTCTATTTACCGAGTCATAAAGGGGTTCCTGTTTTATTTTTTTTAATAAATGGGATTGACCCTAAACTTTTCGCTAAATTGGTTAAGTTCAAGATGGAATATTTGAAGGAGTTCTATTTATATGTTCATAATTACATCACTAGGTTTACTAAAGTAAAAAATAACCAGAATTTGATCTTCTATATAATATTAAGAATGAAAAATTGGTATCTTTATACATTAAAAATTTATTATAACAATCTATGGGTGGATGATGTGAAAATTTTATTATGCCATATAATGGAGGCGGTATTTTACATGTACACATGGGTTTTTTACATTTTTTAACTCAATTTAAAAGAAACAAATTTTATATTATTTTAATTTTCCATATTCATAATAATTATATAAATGTAGTATTTGTGAATTGGTTTTATTATAATTATCGTCCTTCTAAAGTGGAAATGAAAATTGAATCACTTAGCATCATGGATTTTGTGTTCTACAATTATGAACAAGTGAAATTAAAAATTTATAATGAATAAGAATGGTAAGTACGTAACTAAATTATTATCTTTATAGATACATAACATTTCCATAAAAAAACATATATTCATTAATTACATCCTTTTTATAAATCGGTTTGAGGTGGTGATGGAAAATGAAACACATCACTTCACAGCGGTGGTACACATCAAGTACCCAAGGGTGATGTTTTCATTTCCCATATGATGAAAAAGAGATAAAAAATATTTAAAAGTTGTACAGTTAAATTATGTAGTATGTAATAATGAAATTATTTTTATTTGGTAGAATTTATTTGAAGGTGGTAGAATAATAAATAAACATGAAATATATCAGTTTGGATAAATACATCCTCCTCATATATTATGTAAAGACCCATAAATTTCAAGGAAATTTTTTTTTTCCTAATTTTCTTTGAAATTTTACAAGAACACAGTTTCTGACGGCACCTGATTCCGAGGCCCGGTGTGCCCGGAATCATTTTTTCGAAGTTTGGCTCGGGTACGCTCAGTGAACGGACGAGCGGGTTTTTCTAACTTTTGAACCGGTGCCCGGAATCGAATTCTGAGGGTACCGATGAAATCGCAGCACCGGTATTTTCTTAGAAACGCCTCTTCCGGAGTTGCGTTTTCTCGGGTGTGGTTTTTAATTTTCGGGCTAAAAGTTAAGAAACAAAATAAATTGTTCGACAAGCTTTATTTTATTTCGCTTAAACCACTTGGAAGCCACTTGAAGCCACTTAAAGATGGCTTAAGCTGAGTTGATCCGGATAGGATGCTATCCAGAAATATCCTACCCCCTTGGTAGGATATTTGTGGTTTGGGGCCCGCACGAGCCCCGTCATTTCTTTCCGCTAAGTAACGCACCCGCGAAAACCCGTCATTATGAAAGTCAACTGAAGAATTTTCTTAAATCTTTAACGCACCATTTAATTGGACAGTTTTTTTTGTGAATTAAATGGGCGGATTCTTTCGTTGAATTAATTCAACGAATTGATGGGTCGTTACTTTCCTTTTTCGTTTGTTGGCGTAATAATAAAATAAGACCAACAAGTCTTTTTGGGGATTACACGTTGAGAGGCTTGACAGAATCCTTGATCCTTCATCCTCCTTCGCGAATAACGCGAAGAACGCGAAGAACGCCGACCTCCGACGAAGAACGCCGAACCTACGGAAATCGACAGCGCGACTCCGTGTTCCACGACGCAGACGTTCCCTTCCTGCAACGTTCTTCTGCGACATCTCTTCCTCCGCAACGAATCGTCGATCAGCTGTTTGAGGTAAGAGACTTCGGGTTTCTCTTAAATCTCCCTTGTGTTTTTTTAACAAAACACGGATTTAATTTTATATAATTAAATTAAATATGTTGTTTCTTGGTCCGTTGAGTTCGCCGACTCAATGCCAGATTATGCGACGATGTGACGCCCTTCTGCGACGACGCGACGATCCCCTCTTTCCGCGATGAACAAATCCGCGAAGAACGTGCGTATGACGACGACTATGAGGTAGGGGTTGTTGTGAATAATTCCTTTTTCCCGTGATCGTTCCTTTTAAAAGTGAAGAACTGGACAATAAGAACAATTTTAATCCATTAAAATTGTTGATTCATGTGTTGAATATATTTCTCCCGTTGTTTATTTCTAACGCGGAGGGTGCGGGCCAAACGAACACGGTCCGACAACCTTCCGCCATTCTTCGTTGTTGTGAAGATTTGACGGGCGACGATGGAACATGCCGCAACGGAAGTTTGATGGTTCCGCAGTGAAGAACGAGTCCCGAGAGGAGCAGCGTCGCAGACGGGAACGGAATCGGACCACCGGAGCGACTCTGGGGGCCCGCGGAAGTCGTCGGCGGCGCGGGTCGCCGGCGCGGTGGCGCCCGCGGCCGGAGGTGGAGGCGCCCGCGGACCCGCGGCCGCGCAAGTCCGGCGGGCGCGGTACGCGGCATAAGTCGCGTCCGGCTGTCCAGGGCGACACCCTGCGGGTGCCGCGGGGTTGTCACGCGGGGGCGGCGGCGCCCCCCCCCCCCCCCCCCCCCCTGTCGCTCGGGTCATCCAGGGCGACACCCCGCAGGTGTCGCGGGGGTGTCACGCGGGGGCGGCGGCTCCCCACCCCCCCCCCCCCCCATCGCGCGGCCGAGCTGGGCTGGGCTGGCCCAGCCAGGCCGGTCCGACCGGCCGGGCCGCACCCTGGCCGGGTAGGCCCGGGCCCAGACCCCCCCGTCTTCGGACAGTTTCGGTCAAATGCTCGCAACCTGAGCTACGGGCCTCCAAACGACGCACCGTCAGCGGCAACGTGATACTTGGATCGATTCGGTCGTTTCGGTATATCACACTCAAGGTTTCAGAATACTTTGAGTTCCGCCGGGTTGGTTCGTACACGAACCAACCGGGCCCTCAGAGCGGAAACGCTCATATCTTGAGCTACGGACGTCCGATTGACGTGTCGTCGACTTCTTTGAATTCCTCTAAGTTAGACAGATCTTTTGGCATACTCCGCCTGAGGTTTGGATGCATGTGGAGTACGGTTGGGTTGGTTTTTCCTTAAAAACCAACCGGGCCCCTGGAACGAAAAAGCCCATAACTCTCAGACCGGGCGTCCGATTGACGCACCGTCTGCGACAATGAGTTCCTGTTGACGATACCGAACTTTTGGATACATCAACATCGTACATTGTGTCATTTGATGTATCAACCTCTCGGCTCGTGGAGCGAACCCTCCCGAACAAGCTTGCTGTGTGTGGGAACCCTAGTGCTGGCTGCGACTGCTACTTCGACAGCGACGACCGTGCAGAGAACCTCATTGGACTGCGGCGCCGACCGTGCAGAGATCCTCAGTGGACTGCGACGACGACTGTGCAGAGATCCTCAGTGGACTTTGATGACTACTGCACTCATCGATCCTACGTGGATCAGTGCTACAGGCCCTGTGTGGGCCCGATCCTGTGTGGGTCTGATCCTGTGTGGGTCAGCGCTCAGCGGTTCTGTGTGAGCCAGCGCCTACAGGTCCTGTGTGGGCCCGATCCTGTGTGGGTCTTTGCGGGGGTTAGTACCTATCGATCCTTTGTGGGTCTGATGACTTAGATGGATCAGTGATCATCTTTATCATCATCCGTAGAAGTATACTTGTGTGAGATGAATCCTATTTACTCTCCTTTGTGGATTGTGTTGAGCTATCCTATGTGGATTACTGTTTACTCTCCTTTGTGGATTGTGTTGAGCAATCCTGTGTGGGTATATGTTTGCTTTCCTGTGTGGACTGGGTTTTTCTTGAGCTCGGACGTTGGAGCCGAGCGGGAATTGATGACTTAGGTATATGTATGGGCATATACCTAAGCAATGTCGGATGTTACTTCGTGATTGTATCTTTCCATTGTGGTTATCCTTTGTGGATTCTAGGAGACCATCGGGGGTCTCGGGGTCCCTACTGAGTAGCTTATACTCACCCCTGCACGGGCTATGCCCGCACTTCATTGTGTTGGTTGCAGACGATGGACAACACTGATCGTGGTGGAGGCTTGCGGAGCAGGACGGTACCTGGAGGTGGACCACTGGGCGGGACGTACTTGGAGCGGACGGCTGGACTGAGGAGCTGTGGAGGCTATCTGTTCCCACCCTTTCAGGTGGGACCTTCAGAGGACGTCTTGACGCTACAGCTTTTCTTTTCAGTTGATGTTTTTCCCTTTCAGTTGTACTTTACAGTTGGGCTTGTATTTTCGGCCCCTTTTACTTTCAGCATAGCTTGTACCGTTTTTACTTAGTTTTTACTTTTCCGCTTGCTTACTCTGTGGTTCTTATTTACATTTCAAAGGCAATGCCTTCCCTTTTTACTGGGATTTACGCCTTGGTGCTAGTCGCCAGCCCCTGGCCTATGGAAGGCGGGCTTGGGGTAGTCACGACACGGGCCCCGAGGACGGGTCGTGACAAATTGGTATCAAAGGGGTCGGTTCTACAGCAGACACCGATATTTTTTCTATGTGAAGCATTAGTGTTTAGCGTATTGTGTGTGGTTATCAGTCCAGGGAGTTCAGTGTTGGGGCAGCGGCCGACGTATCCGTACACCAGGACCCTGTCTTCTGATTTCTGACTTAATGCACAAAAACATTGATTGCATGTGTGTTTCAAGTTTTCTTTGTGATTACTAGTGTCAGCTCACCAGGTATACTGTTCTGACCATGGAAAACTTGTTTCCTTTTCAGGATGGCCCGACGACAGCAGCCAGCTAGGGTTCCGAGAGTAGAGCGCGACGACAGCCTGCCAAGCGATGAGGCCTCGGTACAGGGCCCGTTGACAGCAGAGGCACCGGCGGTACCTTTACCCGCCGAGACCCCGATGCTTCCAGCACCGACCGCTGACGATGCACGAAGCCTCAGAGCTCTGCATGAGTTCCAGTGCCAGCAACCACCCAGGCTACATGGGGAGACGGACCCCCCAGGCAGCCGAGGACTGGCTGGCGGCGGTCGTACGAGTTTTCAGGCTAGTGAGGACACCAGCAGACCTCATGGTGATCCTCGCGGCGATCCTACTGCACGCAGCAGCGGGACGATGGTGGAGCTTGATGCTCCAGGTGCATGATGAGGTCTCTCTCATCTGGAAGGACTTCGAGAGCCTCTTCCGCTCAGATTTCGTCCTGGCCACCCTCTGTGCGGTGCGCATTCAGGAGCTTCTTCAGCTGCGGCAGGGCAGCTTGATGGTCGCCTAGTACGTGGTGAGGTTCACTGACCTTTCTCGCTACACAACAGACATGGTACGGGACCCCTTCTTCCGGGCCCGGACCTTCGAACAGGGATTGAGACACGAGATCAGGGCATCGCTGATCTCCCTCAGCATCCCGACCCAGGAAGGAGTGCTAGAGCGAGCCCTTCTGATCGAGAGCTTTCTGGTTGAGTCCACAGCGAGACCTACCGCAGGGCGGCAGGTAGCGGAATTTTCGGCAGCAGGTAGCCGACGGATGATTCAGGGTTCCAGGCAGACCAGACCTTCCGGCAGATGACCTCGGGACACTGGCTCAGCAGTGCGGGGCACATAGCGCAGAGCCAGTCTTCCGAGAGGCAGGCAGTGCTAAGCGTGCGGCGGGCAGGGCCACATGGCTCGTGACTGCCCGACCCGCCATACCGAGGAGCAGCATACGTTGGAGGGGCCACCCAGGCAGAGGCAGAGGATCGACCGTGGTGGTCCGCAGGGAGGAGGCGGACGAGCCAGGGGAGCTGGCCGAGCAGCAGGTGGTGGGAGACGCTTTGAGGCTTTGCCACCACCACCACCAGGAGGTCCGCCCCGACCACAGGGAGCTGGCGGGAAGAGATTGGCACAGCTCCAGGCAGTGGAGGCCTATGACCACGGCGCGCCAGAGATGATTTGAGGTACGATCGGTGTCTATTCCACCCTTGCTGCAGTTCTTATAGACACAGGAGTGAGTCACTCTTTCATAGCTGCTACCCTTGTTCGGAGCTCGGAGATTCTGACAGAGCCATTGGCTCGATCCTTACAGCTAGAGACCCCTACGGGAGAAGACTCGACGATTACACACTGGTGCCGGCAGTGTGAGCTTACTCTAGGAGGCGAGAGCTTCGGCTGGGATCTTCTTGTAGCAGTGTCGAGGCCTTACGATGTCATCTTGGGCATGGATTGGTTATCTACAGTCCATGCTCAGATTGACTGTTTTAGGTACAAGGTGCGATGTGTGCGCACCGATGGGAGCAGGTTCACCTTCACCGGTGAGAAGGGAGCCTTCGCAGCACAGGATGGACTCACGCAGAGGAGAGGGAAGCCCATCACTCATCAGTTGGCTAGCCTCATCCTTGGAGAAGTTGACGTGCGGAGTCCTAGTTTTCCTGCAGTTGTGGATCAATATGCGGACGTCTTTCCCGATGACGTTCCAGGGCTACCTCCTCACAGAGAGGTAGACTTTTATATTGATCTGTACCCCGGGACAGCCCCGATATCCACTCCAAAGTATCGGATGGCCCCCGCTGAGTTTAGAGAGCTACGGGTACAGTTGGAGGACTTTCAGGGCAAGGGGTTCATCCGACCCAGTGTTTCACCCTGGCCTTCGCCGATATTGTTCACCAAGAAGGAGGACGGGAGCTTGCGACTATGTGTCGACTATCGTCACCTGAACCAGGTGATAGTGAGGAACAAGTATCCGCTACCAAGGATTTATGACCTCTTCGATCAGCTCAAGGGAGCACGGTGGTTCTCGAAGATAGAGCTCAGGTCAGGCTATCATCAGCTCAGAGTTCGAGACGAGGACGTGTAGAAGACGGCCTTTAGGTGTCGGTATGGCCACTATGAGTTCTTGGTTATGCCTTTCGGCGTAAACAACGCTCCAGCAGTGTTAATGAGCCTCATGAACAGGATCTTCCATCCATACCTCGATCTATTTTTCGTAGTCTTCATCGACGACATTTTGGTGTACTCGACCACGGAGGAGGAGCACGCCAACCACTTGCGGGTTGTACTAGACACACTCCGAGAGCACCAGCTTTATGGCAAGCTCTCGAAGTGCCAGTTCTGGTTACGTGAGGTCCACTTCTTGGGGCACGTCATTTCTGAGGTGGGAGTTGCATTGGATCCCGTGAAGATTGAGGCAGTGCTAGCTTGGGAGCCACCCAGGAGAGTGACGGAGGTGCGTAGTTTCTTTGTTCTAGCCGGATACTATCGGAGATTTGTGCCGGACTTCTCCGGAGTTGCGGCGCCACTCTCAGCTTTGACGAAGAAGGGGAAACCCTTCGTGTGGTCATACAGATGTCAGCAGAGCTTCCAGGAGCTGAGACAGAGATTGACCAGCGCACCTATGGTGAGGTTGCCTGAGGAGGGAGTTGGATACGTAGTCTACTGCGATGCATCAGGGCCCGGACTCGGGTGTGTCCTGATGCAGGAGCGGGCTGTGATTGCCTCTGGATCACGTCAGCTAAGTCCGCATGAGCAGAACTACGCTACCCATAACCTGGAGTTAGCAGCAGTGGTCTTCGCTCTGAAGACATGGCGGCACTATCTGATGGGCGAGCGCTTTACAGCCTTTTCGGACCACCAGAGTCTCAGGTACATCATCTCTCAGAAGGACCTGAACATGAGACAGCGGCGATGGCTCGAGTCCCTCCAGGACTATGACTTTGAGATAGTCTATACTCCTAGGAAGGGGAACATGGTAGCTGATGCCCCCAGCAGGAGGACGGGCATCCAGCTACTTGAGGAGGCGACAGAGAAGCTAGCCACCTTGCAGATATCCTTCATGGATAGGGACGGAGCAGCCTTCCTTCGGTATCTCACAGTATCTCCTCCACTTCTGCAGTGGGTCAGAGAGGCACATCGTGAGGATGGTGACTATGAGACGCGGCATGCACAGATATCCTCGGGACAGGCATCTAATGGTTTCTCCCTTGGAGCAGAGCACGATGTCCTTTTCAGAGGACGTACCTTGGTACCAGTCGCTTTACGAGAGGATTTTCTCAGAGAGATTCACACTTCACCTTTGGCAGTACATCATGGAGTGGCAAAGATGTACCAAGACCTCAGAAGATAGCACTGGTGGTCGGGCATGAAGAAGGTTGTGGCAGAGTTCGTTTCACGGTGCCTCACCTGCCAGCAGGTGAAGGAAGAGCATCAGGTACCAACAGGCTTGGTACAACCCTTGGAGGTCCCGGAGTGGAAGTGGGACGGGATATCTATGGACTTCATGACTGGACTTCCACGCACTTCCAGAGTTCACGACTCCATTTTGGTGATTGTTGACAAACTAACCAAGTCGGCACACTTCTTACCCATCAGAGAGTAGGGCTCAGTGGAGAACTTGGGGCGTCTCTACGTTCAGGAGATTGTACGGCTTCATGGTGTGCCATCAACTATTGTCTCAGATCGGGACACTCGTTTTACTTCCCGGCTTTGGAAGGGGTTTCCGGAGGCATTCAGGACGCGGCTACGTCTGAGCACCGCCTTTCACCCTCAGACGGATGGTCAGACGGAGAGAACCATTCAGACTCTCTAGGACATGCTCCGTGCATGTGTCCTCGACTTTGGTCGCAGCTGGGAGGACCACCTACCCTTGGTGGAGTTCACATAAAACAACATCTACCACTCCACCATCAGGATGGCACCATATGAGGCGTTGTACGGCAGGCCTTGCAGATCTCCTTTGTGCTGGAAAGACCCTAGGGAGTCAGCACTTGTGGGACCAGAGATGGTCTGGGCCACGATAGAGAAGGTCCAGGTCATCCAGGAGCGGATGAGGACAGCTCAGAGCCGGCAGAAGTCATATGATGACAGGAGCCAGAGGCCATTATAGTTCGAGGATGGCGACCACGTCTTCTTGCGTGTCTCATCTCGACGTGGTTTGCGGAGATTTGGCCGAGGTGGAAAGTTGTCTCCATGCTTCCTTGGACCATTTCAGGTCCTCAGCTGGGTTGGCGAGGTGGTTTATCACCTGGCCCTACCACCTCAGTTGCACCGGGTGCACGACGTCTTCCACGTATCTCAGCTGAGGAGATACGTGCATGACCCGACGCACATCATTGACTATGGGGAGCTAGACGTGGATGATGGGGCGACTTTTGCGGAGGTCATGGTGGAGATAGAGGATCGACAGGAGCGGGTCCTACGTGGATGATCGATTCCTCTTGTGCGCATCAGATGGCAACACGAGACCCTCCAAGAGAGCACTTGGGAGCGGGAGGCTCAGATGCGTGCTCAGTATCCACATTTGTTTCCCTAGTTTTTGATGTATCTTTATGGGGACGTAAAGCCCTGAGGTGGGAGTAATGTAAAGACACATAAATTTCATGGAAATTTTTTTTTCTTAATTTTCATTGGAATTTTACAAGAATGCAATTTCTGACGGCACCTGATTCTGAGGCCCGGGGTGCCCGGAGTCATTTTTTTGAAGTTTGGCTCGGGTACGTTCAGTGAACGGACGAGCGGGTTTTTCTAACTTTTGAACCGCTTCCTGGAATCAAATTCTGAGGGCACCGATGAAATCCCAGCGCCGGTATTTGCTTAGAAACGCCTCTTTCCGAGTTGCGTTTGCTCGGGTGTGGTTTTTAATTTTCGGGCTTAAAGTTAAGAAATAAAACAAATTGTTCGACAGACTTTATTTTATTTCGCTTAAGCCACTTGGAAGCCACTTGAAGCCACTTAAAGATGGCTTAAGCTGAGTTGATCCGGATAGGATGCTATCCAGAAATATCCTACCCCCATGGTAGGATATTTGTGAGGTGGGGCCCGCACGAGCCCCGCCGTTTCTTTCCACTATGTAATGCACCCGCGAAAACCCGTCATTATGAAAGTCAACTGACACGTTTTATTAAATCCTTAACGCACCATTTAATTGGGAGGTTTATTTCATGAATTAAATGGGCGGTTTCTTTTGTTGAATTAATTCAACGAAATGATGGGTCGTTACTTACATTTTTCGTTTGTTGGCGTAATAATAAAATAAGACCAACAAGTCTTTTTGGGGATTACCCGTTGAGAGGCCTGACAGAATCCTTGAGCCTTCATCCTCCTTCGCGAAGAACGCGAAGAACGCCGACCTCTGATGAAGAACGCCGAACCTGCGGAAATCGACGACGCGACGCCGTGTTCTGCGACGCCGATGTTCCCTTCCTGCAATGTTCTTCTATGACGTCTCTTCCCCCACAAAGAATCATCGATCAGCTGTTTTAGGTAAGAGACTTCGGGTTTCTCTTAAATCTCCCTTGTGTTTTTTTTACAAAACACGGATTTAATTTTATATAATTAAATTAAATCTGTTGTTTCTTGGTCCGTTGAGTTCGCCGACTCAATGCCGGATTCCGTGATGACGCGACGCCCTTCCGCGATGACGCGACGATCCCCTCCTTCCGCGACGAACAAATCCGCGAAGAACGTGCGTGCGACGACGACTACGAGGTAGGGGTTGTTGTGAATAATTCCTTTTTCCTGTGATCGTTCCTTTTAAAAGTGAAGAACCGGACAATAAGAACAATTCTAATCCATTAAAATTGTTGATTCATGTGTTGAATATATTTCTCCCGTTGTTTATCTCTAACGCGGAGGGTGCGGGCCAAACGAACATAGTCCAAAAACCTTCTGTCGTTCTTCGTTGTTGTGCGGATTTGACGGGCAACGACGGAACATGCCGCAATGGAATTTTGATGGTTCCGCAATGAAGAATGAGTCCCAGGAGGAGCAGCGGCGCAGACGGGGACGGAATCGGACCACCGGAGCGACTCCGGGGGCCCGCGGAAGCCGGTGGCGGCACGGGTCGCCGGCGCGGCGGCACCGGCGGCCGGAGGCGGCGACGCCCGCTGACCCGTGGCCGCGCGGGTCCAACGCGCGCGGGACGCGGCTGAAGTCGCGTCCGGCTATCTAGGGAGACACCCCGCGGGTGCCGCGGGGTTGTCACGCGGGGGCGGCGGCTCCCCCCCGCGTCGCTCGGGTCGTCCAGGGCGACACCCCGCGGGTGCCGCGGGGGTGTCACGCGGGGGCGGCGGCTCCCCCCCGCGGCGCGTGTCCTCTCGGCCGAGCCGGGCCGGGCCGGCCGAGCCAGGCCTGTCCGACCATCCGGGCCGCGCCCTGGCCGGGTCGGGCCGGGTCGGGTCGATCCGGTTCGGCCGACCCAGGGGGGGTCGGGCCGGGTCTGGTCGGACCGGGTCGGGTCGATCCGGTTCGGCCGACCCAGGGGGGGTCGGGCCGGGTCGGCCCGGGCCCGGACCCCCCGTCTTCGGACCGTTTTGGTCAAATGCACGTAACATGAGCTATGGGCCTCCAAACGACACGCCGTCAGCGGCAACGCGATCCTTGGATCCAGTCGGCCGTTTCGGTATATCACACTCAAGGTTTCAGAATACTTTGAGTTCGGCCGGGTTAGTTTGTACACGTACCAACCGGGCCCTCAGAGCGGAAAAAGTCATATCTTGAGCTACGGACGTCCGATTGACGTTCCGTTGACTTCGTTGAATTCCTCTAAGTGAGATGGATATTTTGGAATACTCCGCTCGAGGTTTGGACGCAGGTGGAGTATGGTCGGGTTGGTTTTGCCTTAAAAACCAACCGGGCCCCTGGAACGAAAAATCCAATAACTCTCAGACTGGGCGTCCGATTGACGCGCCGTCTGCGACGTTGAGTTCCTGTTGACGATACAGAACTTTTGGATACATCAACTTCGGAATTTGTGTCAGTTGATGTATCAGCCTCTCGGCTTGTGGAGCGAACCCTCCCGAACGAGCTTGCTGTGTGCGGGAACCTTAGTGCTGGTTGCGACTACTACTTCGACAGCGTCGACCGTGCAGAGATCCTCAGTGGACTACGGTGACGACCGTGCAGAGATCCTCAGTGGACTGCGCTGATGACTGTGCAGAGATCCTCAGTGGACTGCGAAGACTACTACACTCAGCGATCCTACGTGGATCAGTGCTACAGTTCCTGTGTGGGCCCGATCCTGTGTGGATCAGCGCTCAGTGGTTCTGTGTGAGCCAGGGGCTATAGGTCCTGTGTGGCGCCGATCATGTGTGGGTCTTTGCGGGGGTTAGTACCTATCGATCCGTTGTGGGTCCTACGACTTAGATGGATCAGTGATCATCTTTATCGTCATCCGTAGAAATATACCTGTGTGAGCTGAATCCTGTTTACTCTCCTTTGTGGATTGTGTTGAGCTATCCTATGTGGATTACTGTTTACTCTCCTTTGTGGATTGTGTTGAGCTATCATGTGTGGGTATACGTTTGCTTTCCTGTGTGGACTGGGTTGTGCTTGAGCTCGGACGTTGGAGCCGAGCGGGAATTGCTGACTTAGGTATATGTATGGGCATATACGTAAGCAGTGTCGGATGTTACTTCGTGATTGTATCTTTCCTTTGTGGTTATCCTTTTTGGATGCTGGGAGACCTTCGGGGGACTCGGGGTCCCTACTTCGTGATTGTAATGTATTTTGAAAACTCAAATCACCTTTATTTGAATTATGACACTTCTTATTGAACTTATTTATAATATTATTTATTAATTATATAATAAAATTTTATTTCAAATTATATCCTTCAATAGGTAAAATTAATCTTATGATTTAAATATTAATTCTTGATGAATTTATTATACATTAAAGTATGATATTTTTAAGAATAATTTTCAACATTGAAATTAGTTTTCTTTATATACATTTCATTAATTTAAAATTATCTTATAAAATAATTTTCATCATTATTAATTTTAAATTAAAATGGAATATTATTTTATTTTTTAAAATAAAAATCATAACTTTTAAATGATATTCATTGTTTTAAAAAATAATAATTTATTTTTTTATAAAAAAGAATATTTACATAATTTTTTTATCCTAAAAACTAATTTTGTAAAAGGATATTTATTTTATAAAATTTTATTTATAGAAACACACATTTTAGTTATACAAAATTATTTTTAAATTGTTTATCAAGATCGTGTATATTTTAATAATACTTTGTTAAGGAGTTTTATTCCATGAAAAATGGGTTTTCCTTTTTTTCATGTTATTTTTATTAAAATGTTAAAAATAAAATTTTCATATATGAAAACTTCCATAAGTATCATTGTGTTACACTAGTGATATTTTTAAGCTAACATCCAGCTTCATTATTAGGATTTGATATGGAATGTTTGATGATTATTTTTTAATGGAACCATATCTTTTTTTAGGGGTTAATTATGTGATGTATGAAGCCAGAATGTTTTTATAAGGTAATGGAATATATATATATATATATATGTATATGTATATATGTATATGTATGTTATTTATAAATAGGGTGAGTTTGTAAATCTACCACTAATGAATTTTTTATGGATTTATACCTCATGAGAGATGTGTAGATATTATTAGTGATACTCCCTCCACTAAAGGAACCGGGAAGTGATGGTGGCCTATTTTGTTAAGGGAATTAGGAAGTGGTGGGTGCTACACAATTTTAATGTGAATCAGGATGTGATGTCAAATCTAAAATGTTATTGGAATCTGGTATTGATTCCTAATTCACAAAGTTTATATTGATAGGATAACTATTCTTACACCCCCCCCCCCCCCATTTATGGTAATCGGGAAGTAATTCATGATATACTAAATTATTCTGGAAGTGATTCCATCTCCACTATGTTATGGGAAGCATTTAGTGATTCATTCTCAACTATTTTTATTGTAATCAAGAAGTGATACCTACTCTATATTGGAAATCATGATGTGATTTCTTCTAAACTTTATTATGGAAAAATAGTTGTTATTCAATCTACACTATGTTTATGAGAATCATATACTAATTTTTTTACTAAAATGAGAATCAATAAGTTATGTTTTCCAACATCATGTTATAAGAATTATGTAGTGATTCCTTGTGAATTATGTTCAAGGGAATGAGGTTGTTATACCTTTTCAACTATGATAATTAGGAAGTTATGTCTTCTCCTATATATTATACGAATCATCCAGTGATTCATGATCCACTACGTTTTATAGGAATGGAGTTGTAATTCCTCATTCATTATTAGAATCATGTTGTGATGCATAATCAACCATTTTATGGGAAATTGTTTGTAAGTATATATAAACTATATTTTGGTTTCTAATACAATTTCAATGATGTAGTTATTGTTCACGTTCAATTTCCTTGACATTACATAACTTAATTTGTAGTATTATTCTCTCAGGTTCATGTTTTTTTTCTCACACACGTTTTCCGCTATATAAGTTTTCCCAATTAATATCACATTTCTTTATGTCATGACATATGTTTAAATATTATTATTCAATAAACATTTTAAAAATTTATTTCTCCCATAGTCATTTTTTATCACATTCTTTTGATCTAATCTTAATAAATTGTATATGAGTCTTTTCCTCACTAAAATTTGAAATTTATCCCTTAAATTTTTCTTAATTCCCTAGGTTGTAGATATTATTATGTCCTATGAAAATTCTATATGGTATTCTACTAATATTTTATTACGGTGAAATCTTCAAAAGCATTGTAAATTTTATACCTATATAACTAGTCCTTAAAGAAACTAAACTATTCATTTAGGGGATTGAGAGTTTAGTCTGAGATTTAATGATTAAATTTTAGAAATATATGTTTTTTTTGGTCATTTGAACTTTATATCATACCTATTTAATAATGAAATATTTTTAGGACTGAAATTGGAGTGTGGGTATGGGATTTAAAACTCAGAATCAAGGAGATTTCCACAACCATTTTGAATGAAATAACCACATGATAATCAAATAATATAATGATAAATATTGAATAAATAGAGGTTATAGAGGATATAGTGTAGTGGAAATGATACAAATATATATGATGCAATACATAAACACTGATAATATCCACAAGAGGATGTTATGAAATTGAGAGGAAGAAGATCATCATATATAGTCTATGTGGATGATCATAAACTCATAAATTATTATTGTTCTAAATAAGTTGATCATATATATTCGAGATTTATTATAACTGGTTTTCATTTATGTTCTTATGAGTTTATATTTAGAACCTTTCCCAAGTTCCTTTTAATTAGATGAAGAGGATGGTGTGTGTGGGATCACAACAACGACATAATTGAAAAGTAATCATCCTTAAGGGTGGAAATCCTCTTTCAAAATCATTATGTGTATGTATTATTTCAACTATTATGAGAATCTTGATGGCCTGGTATTTAAAATGTTCTTTATTTAAGGGATTTTAAATAAAATTACACATTCATTCACACCCACCCCTAAGTAAATTTCACCCATTATGAGATCCAATACGAAAACATTATTTTTTTTACATTAAATATTTTTAAATTTATAAAATCATAAATATTGACTCTAAATGTATCTATAGACATATAATAACATATATAAAATAATATTATTATATGTAATATAATTTATTTTTCTTTTAAACTAATATTTAACTATTTTTTGTGTTTTTACCATTCTAAAGGTTATATAGTGGTCATGTTATAATGGTTAGGTAACAGTCATGTAATGGATACATCGATATATTCAAATTTCCCAATACACCCTATATATTTCATTAATTAATTTACATAATCATTGACTACTTAAATTTTATTTGTTTTATACTTTCTTTTATAATCTCAGCCATATTATTAATGGTTCCCTTATGAAAATATTTTAATGTGTGATCTTTATGGAATAATTCAATCATTTATTGTTGATATTTAAGTGTGAATTATTTCATTAGTGTTTATCTATACATAAATTTCATATGTATTAGGTTAAATATTAAATCATGATGTGTAATGCTCTTAGGAAACGCTGGAAACACTATATTTACATCTATTATTTTACAAAATATAGTAGTCACTATAAAACCTATTTTCTTTTATTAATAATATACAAAAATTTATTATTGTTACATTATCACCCATTAACAAATTTTGAAAAATGGATTTTTATTTTTACTCAAATAATAATAGGATATTTTTTACTACATTTCATTTTTAGTCTCCCTTGTTGCTTCTTTGAAATTTGGATTTCTCTACAAGAAATTTATGAGCATTATTGTCTTGTTCATCAAAACACAATCCCCTTCATTAATAATATTGATATGTTCCTATTAATATAACTATAAAGGGTCTAATTAAACATCATTACTTTCATGTACATGTGTATGGTATAATATACACATTCGTAATAAATAACATGTTAATGGAATCATTGAAATTGGAATGATTTTGAGGTACTACTAACTACCCCAAAACTACTGAAACACACTGTAGAATCTCAAATATCCAATTTTATATTGGAAATATTTTTCACTTATTTAGAAATCACATGAATCAATTACATATTTATATTTTTATGATTATATGATCTCAAACATTAATCTTTATGACCAACAATAAATTTTTAGAATATCTTTTTGTTAACTTTAGAAGACATTACATATTTTTTAATTGCATGAATATAGTTCATAGTCACTTTCACAATGTCTAGTGTAACTAATTTCCTTCTCCAACATCACATTAATATGATGTAGTTCTACACCATTATTCAATTAAATGAATCATAAGGATCTGTTTTAATACACCAGTGAAAACTATCATCCTATGTGAATTTAACAAGTGAATTATATTGGCCCTAAATCCCTTTGACAACATGGGAGATATACATCAACATTTTTTCAAACATTTTAAATGTCCTCTAACACTTACTTTCAATTTCTAGATGGCAGTTTATTAATATGTTGAATTCATTATTCATATAATTTTGATGGATTATTTAGAATATAAAATTATTTAACAGATCATATTTTGTAAGAAATAATAGTTTTTCTCTAGGATTCCTAAATAATTCATAAATATACATATGGGAAAGGATATCCTGGTTGAAATACTCATATATATATAATGAAAATGGACATACATAATAAATCAACATATTATTATTCATATTTTTTTTATTGTCATTTTAAAGGGAATTCCCTTGTGTGGCCTTTTCGAACCCTCCACACAAGGAGACCCCCCTCCCCACGAAGAGGTCACTCCGGAGAGAGCCCCATCCCGGAAGGAGCCGTTGCCAGCCGAGATGGCAGAGCGTCCCGGAGGGTGACAACCCGGGCGGCGATGGTTCGTCAAGCAATCCGTCAGCACGGGTGGGTTGCGCCTCATTTTTCCCACCCAGTCAGCAACCGGGTGACCCGGCAAGATGAGTGGATCTTGGGGGAGAGGTTCTCCCTGAAGGCGGACTCCCAAGATTCGAACCTTATACCTCCCAAAGAACGGCGCTGTTGTACCCCTCTCATTCACCACTACGCCACTGCTGAAGCGGCATAATATTATTCATATTTCATTATTTCCATTAGATGAGTAACAAATAACATAATCATGTTGTATCACATCAATTTATGTATGGGTTTTGGTTTATATACTCTTATTGGAAGCTTTCCATTTAACTTAAATTGTTAACATACCAAACATATTTTAATATAATAAAAAAATCTTACTCAACATAGTTTCCAACAAATAATGATCATGCAGAACTCTTTACGTTTTGATGCTTTCATAGTGTGTACATAATATAATGTTATAAGATTCATCATAACCTAATTTGATAAATATATAATATATAAGATACATATAATTTTATCGAGAATCAATATACTCTATTAACCATCACATATATCAAGAAATATATTATTTAAAAAACTGCATCTTTATTTGTATGATAGATTCTAATATTTGTTATTTCATTGTTTTTTCTATTAAATATGGATAAGAAAACATTTAGAATGTGATTGATGATGTCCCTACATTTATATCATCGATGAAAATCATCATAATTTTTTTGATTTATGGGTCTCCAATATTTATCATAATTTTATGATACCCAAGGTCTTTCCTACATAATGCATTAGTTACATTGTTTTGTTTTTCATTGTTATAATTATTTGAAAAAACATAATATTTATAAATCTCTTCCTGTCTCCATTGTCTTATGTTAAGCTCGATTTGGGTGAGTATGTACTTCAAATATTGGTGATCAATGTATATGTCACACTTTTTCCTCGATTAATAATTTCTCCATATTTTTTAAAAAAAATATAATGTTAACTCTCAACTGTGGGTAAGATAAATATAAAAATTAGGTTTCAAATATTGATATACATAGGCTATCATTAATTCATTTTTCATGAGTAAACATAAATTTATTTCATGTTTTCATAATTATATGTGAAAATATTTCTCCATCTGTATGGAATGATAGAATAGTCTCACTAATCACGCACTACATTAATTTGAAGATTAAATCTTCACACCTTTTTTAAAAGAAATTTACTCAATTTCATATTAGCATGTATAGTGGAATAAAATGTTATAACTTTTGTTTCACAATTAATATATATTATCTTACTATTATAAGGAAACTCTGATTATTAGTCACTCTTCTAGAAAATTGAAACTCCTATATTGGATTTTTCTTGACTGTATCAATTATGATTCCTTCACTAGTCAATATGATTTTCAAGACAACTACCATTCATAAATACCCAATTAATATTCTAAATTAATAAAAAATAATATATTCCATCATTTTTTTTATTATAACCCATTGATTATATTAATGTCTCAAATAAATTTTGTAAAATAATTTTATATCCTAAAGAAAGGGCACCAAAGAAATTATCATTGTAGTGACTAATAATTCTACCTAACATATCTATAAATATAGTTGGAAAATTATTCAACCAAAAGGGAAATATAAGAAACTCATAATTTTCATAACATCTATGGGAAATGAACATTGGGATATCATCTTTAAAATCCCTCAACAAATAATTCATAGATCGATGGTCAATTATAGAGAATAATTGTGCCACAGGAAGGTGGATGAATAAATAATTAATCCATAGAAAATGGTATTTATTCTTCTCTTTGACCCAATTATGTTTCATATAGACAATTAATAGACACATTGATTTGTCCTATTTTTTCATAAAGAAAACATATACTATTCAAGGTTAAACACTTGGATGAATAAAACATTTTCCAAAATATCATGTTGTTGTTTACGGAATTCATATAAATTCACATATATAATTATATATGGGTTATTTAAATATTATATTGTATAAATGTATGCATGTAATTGAGAATTATACTACTCTTTTTTGGATTTCTTGACAATTCTTCGGTAAGTACAATAATGTATTATACAATATGGGGTATATTTATTACATTTAAAAATTAACATTTCTCACCTTAATTTCCAATCATTCCAATAAAAAGGGTAAATGAGTTGGTTCCTAAAAAACTCGTACTGGTATAATTCTCTTAAAATAATTTCATGTTTTCCATTTATAACAAATTACTTTTCCATTCTTTTGCAGTTTATCATTACATTATACATTGAGATCCAATCTATAACTAATATTATTCTAAATTTTACCATTAGAACAAAAACTATGTATCCTATGATACTTTAATCACTAATGTTAATATGTTATTCTCTATAAAACTGTGATACTTGAACACATCCTCTAAGATTTCAATTGATACCTTCACTTCATGAATTTTATGGTTCAATCTAATGTTCTCTGTAATCCTAAAGGACATAAAGGATTTCATAGAATAAAAATAAAAGAATTTAGTTTCATTTGTTTTATACATGTTGACTATAATTTCTATCTCTTCATTATCATCTTAGAATTATCCATCATGTTCAAAAAGTCACAAACTTTCTCTATTCACCTATAAGAGGATAGATTGTGGTTTTCCTAAATTATATTCATATTTGGAGATTGGTTAAGTGTCTATGATCCCCAAACATGAACCATTATACCATATATCTTTTTTATATTACATTTGGATATGGATGATTTATGTCTAAATGATTTCATTAAACTATATGGTCTTCTTTTCTACAAATTTAACAATTATCCCCTAATCTCAGTCAATTCTATGAATATTTCTTCCCACACTTATTAAAAATGGGGATGTTTTAGTATCATCCCTTATCTATCATCATCAAATAACTTCCCAAAAATTTTCCCTATAATTATCAATATACAATTCTGTACAAGAGATCATCTTTTATCACTAACCAATGTTTAAAATTTGAGAGAACACGGCATGATCATGTCATTAAGCCTAAAATATATGATTGAAAATAATTCTATATATGAGGTTTAGTTCAATAAATAATCAACTGAATATTAATTCAAAAATAATGACAAAGACTAAAGTGTATCATGAAAGTCTTTTAGTGACAATTTTACAACATACCACTAATTCATTATCAATTATAGTTAGCACTAAGAAAACAATTTAAATTTTATATATCAGGGTATGAAGAAAATACTAGTTAAAAAGAACGTTTTTAAAATCTTCTAATGTCTTTGAAATAAATTAATCATTTTGATTTGTGCTTTTATTCATTGTTTAACATTAATAATATTCTCCCAATCTATGGTTCACAACCCAAGAAAATTTATCAATCATTTGATAATATATTATGGAAAATATCTTCTATATAGTTTTGATCTATTATTTTGTGATGAATGGATTAGAGGGTGTTTATTTGAAATATTATACTATTAAATTTTCCTTCAATTTGTTTTATTAATTAAAAAAAACTACACCTTATTTTAAAAAAAATTACGTACAAGGTATTTTACAATTATTTTTAAGAAAAAACATTTTCTACCAAAGGTAGAAATAGTTATCATCTAAATAAATATAATCATTTTATTATTTAAACCAACACACCGGACTAACCAAGAGTAAGGTCCATCAGTTTGACTAGTTTAATATCCATCTATTTGACTATTGTTCTGACCATCAGACTGACTGAATCCATATCCATCGAAATGAAAATTGTTCAGATCCATCAGACAAAACATACTTTTGTTTATTAGATTTATAATATTATATTCTATCAAACAGTGAAATGATTATAATTTGATTGTTGTAATTATTTCTATTGGATGGAGTTTATTTTAGCATTGTAATAGTGCTATCAAAATTTCATTGGGTGGAGGTATTTTTTACAATATCTATGGAATATCATCTATGTATATTGAAACATTCTCCAAGATTCATGGAAAAGATGATCATTTGAGGATTCCTATAAATAGGAGTTCATTTGAGGAGTTGTGAGATGATCCAATTTGGAGCTCAACATGTCTAAAGATCCCCCTCACTGAACATCACATTCTAATGCTTTGTAATATTTCATAGAATCATGTTCTAAGGATTCTGAGTGAGGAATTGTTATATCCTTAAAAATATTAATTTTTATTCTCGTATTCGAAAATAGTTTCACATATGGGTATTTTTAGGATAAGAAGACCTTTTATATAGATTAGAAAAATCAAGGGCTTCCAGGGGATAAGAATTTAGAGATGACATTGATCATCATATCAAGGGATTCTAGGTTTTTGGGTGGTAGAGATATTTTAATCTTTATATCGTGGTATTTCATGATAATGAAAGACAAACCTTATAGTTTGGATGAAAAATGGGGATATATTAATCAATGATTTTAGACATAATTAACCTCTAAGTTTAAATTGTAGAATATCTTTTATAAATTTTAATACAACATTCTTAATTTACTGTAATCCTTCAAAATAGTTTTTTAACAAGATTAATATTCTCATTTTAAATTTAAATTAGAAAATATATTTTTTAAAAAATTAATAATATCTATTTTATCAAACTGTCAGTGAGCATAATTAATATCTTTGATTTATTATACCACTTTTGATTCTGGTTCATAAACTCTGATCAAAAAAATATTTCTGAGTCCGATCTATATTAAAATATTCACACCTAAATTTAATTTTACACTAAGAGGTATTCTTCTAATATTTTATTATTTGAAATTAAACGTTACATTTCTTATTCTATGTTGTTTCTAATATTCATTAGTTTTTTAAAAAATCATTTGTTAAAAAAATTAAGGTGTGTGTAATGAGCAATAATTTTGGCCAATTAATAGTTTTTTTAAAAAACATTAAAATTTTAGTATATTCAAATCAATCAAGGATTAATATCAGCTATCAAATCGGATTATTTATTTAATATAATATTTTATATCTCTTGAATACAAATGGTCACACCTTGATCATATATATAAGGGTCGGGGACACTCTATCCAACCTCAAATAACGGTATTTTCTTTTTACCAACTAATCTGCTTTTATTGTATTCTCTATAATTTTGGTCATCCATCCAATCACTTTGTCTCAAAATTAGTCTCATTATGATGAAATATATAAAAATTTTATCAAGGAGTTATGTTAAGGAAATATTGACCGATAAAACATGGTATTATATGTATGACTCACTTTTGAAAATAGTTTAAAATCTTCAATGAAGACAAAATATCTATGTTGATAAAAGATAACTCATTTTTTATTATCCATAAATATTTAATGATTTTTATTCTATTATATAATTTAGTATGTAATTGGATTCATAAGATATTGTTTTAAATATTTTTTAGTGAAATTTTAAAATTAACTATTCAACAGATGGATGGGTTATTTGAAGTTCCACTAAAAAGTTATGCTTATATTCTATCTCACAAGATTCTTAAGGATCATTGAAATTTTTATAATTCAAAACCTAAATAATCTTTGTTATCATCACATGAGAATTTCACAAAATCATTTCATTTAACTCTAGATGTTACATTTGTTACTTTGTGGATATAATGATAGTTGATTCTAATAATAAGTGATAGGGATGCATTAAATGTTCTTGAAATTTTCATATTGGTTATCCTTATCAATATAAAGAATATAAACCTAGTAATTTTTCTATTTCTATAAACTTAATCTATTACGAAATCATCCAAGAAGACAATTATTAGTATGTTTCCATGTTCCATTAATTAGATATTGGATAGTTATATATATATATATATATATATCAAATAAAGAATCAGATTTCTGAATTTCTTGAGAAGGTTTCACTTATTGTAAAAGAAACTAGGGAAAGAATGAAATTAGTCTTTAATCCAAAATAGAAAATGTTTGTAGAGAAATCAAACAAGACCATATTTGATAAAGAAATATAATCAATAAAAGAGAAAAGGAAAGAAAAATAATCTCCACCAAAGAAAAAAATAAATGTATTTATATATCAAATGATAAATTTAAAAAGATGATGGACCATAAGGTACATAAAAAGCTAGGTGATTAATGTTTTAGACTTTATAAATATGAGGATTTAGATTTGAATATTACAAAGGATAAGGGAATGAAACAAGAAGATAAGAATAAAAAAAGAAAAGGCTTTCTAAACCAAGGATGATGGAAACCTGATTAAAGGTGTAGAAAAAGCATCGATTGATCAACCTTTATTAATATCTCTATTGTTAGGGCCTCTACCAATTCCATGTTTGAGAACATTTTCTAGTGTTATTCAAATTTTTCCAAATCCATCAATACCAATATATTTAGAGATTGTAGAAATTTATTTTGTTCTATTATTTGTTCAGAATGATAAAGGAAAAGTTTTATAAGTAAACAATCAAGTACAAAATATAGTTGTGAAATTGTTTCAAAAATCAGTTAATAAAACATGAAACTCTATTCAAAATACTGAAATGCGTGTTTAAAAACCTGGAGGTAGTTATAGTATGAGATAGAATAATAAAAATAATAAGAACAATAATATTAACAGGAAGAATAAATATAAGAATTAATTTTAATGGATCTATCTTCATCCATTACATCAATATCAACTCATCTTGATAAAAATAAAAATCTATATGTTTCTAGGAATGAAAAATATTCATCACAGTAGAATGAATAAAAACAACATCCCATTAAAAATTTTCATACAATGTAGATTCTGATAGAGATTTTGATGTGATGAAATATTTGGATGAGAAAAATGTTGAAGGAAAAGAAAAGATAGATATTGGACCATCTTCCTGACATATTTCTGAAGCATCATCAAATTCATCATATACATCAGTTATTAAATCATAGAAGATGATATATTATATTGGTCAAAACCTCAAAAAAATTATATATTAAAATGATAAATACAAAACATTTAATCCCGATACATGTAAATAAGAATTAGTTTAAATGGTAAATCAAATTATTTGAAATTGTTTCATGAATCCATTATATAGAAATAATATGAGTTAAATTATGTCAAAGATAAATATATGGTAAAGAAAAGGAGGTACAATAAATATTTTATATGTAATAGAAAATTTTATGAACATTTGAAAGATCATGACAAACAGTTTTTGGATGTTAAGAATATATCTTTTGATATAGATGATTCCTTAAAGAACCAATCATTAAAATTCTCTGATAGTTTAAATTTTATTGAATAGTTCAATGATTTATTAGACTCTTGGAATCAATAAATATTCTAGATTAGAAAATATATTCAGAAGTTAAATAATGGAAACTATATAATCTAATATTTTTAAGAATACTTCTTAAGGATAATGGAAGAAAAAAAATGTTTAGTTTTCTTAAAGAGGATATTACGATTATGAAAATAGAGAATATGAATTTATCATTCATGGAGGGGTAAATATAAAATATGGAGTCTACAACTACAATATTCAAAAAAAAATTCCTTTAATAATGATAAAAAACATTATCACGAATATTTATAAGAAATAATGAATATTTTTTGAACTCTTCAATTATTTTTAAATCAAAAATTTTTAAGGAAATATAGTTTGAATTATTTATTATCTAATTACATTTTTTCCAATGTTTTATTACTCTACTTGGATTAATTTTATTTCTCGTTATCCTGGATGAGTACTCATTCAAAAACAATTGTTTCAAATTATTCTTTCTAAAATTTTGGTAAAATATATTTCGTTCCATTTTCTGGATTGAAAATCATGAAGGAGGAGATGTTATTTAGAAGGTAAAATTTAATAAAGGGAGACAATATTTTGAGGGTGGAATCCAAAATAATTATATTTTATATCAAATTAATAATGTTGAATAAAAAGAAATTATCAAGATAGGGGGAGTAAAGATAAAAAAAGGGGTGATATTTTCTTATGAATAATTTCCATGAATTTCATAAACATAAAAAGGATATTATGTTTATGAATGTCAATATTTTTTAATTTTATGTGTTGTGTTTTGTTATTTGAGTTGAAATATTATACTTTCTACTTTTTTATTCCTTAGTTTTAATATCACAAGAACATTCTTAATATATTATTTTACTAACTTTGTATATACCAAGTATTTTATAATTTTTTTATAGGAAACAAATCTTTTATAATGAATGTATAAATAGTTATCATCTAAATAAACATAAAATTTATATTCTTTAAATAGAAACATAAGACTGACAAAGAGACTGGTCCATCAGATTGACTAATGTTATATCCATTCTTTTCATGAATTTTTTTCCATAGTACTAATCAAATTCATATCAATCGCACTGATAGTAGTCCAAATCCATCACATTAACTATAGTTCAGTTCATCATATCAATTATTTTATAATCCTTCATACTATTCAACATTTATAATTATATTATTATAATTATTTCAATCGAATGTATTTTATTGTAGCATAGTAATGGTACTATCAAAATGATATTTTTTGGAGATGTTTTTCTATGATTTATAATGAATACCATTTGAGGTTATTTCAACCAACATTGAGATTCACATAAAATATAACTAATGTTGAATTCCTATAAATAGGAGTGAAATTTTCGATCATGGGGAGGAAGCATTTTTTAACTTAACCCATCATAAGATTTCTATTCCTAAATATCCCATTCTTACATTTTATAACAATTACAAAATTAGTGATCTACGGATTCTTTGTGAGGAATTTATAAAATTCATAGAATATTTTTATTTTTTACTTTCCTGATCCGAATGAGGTTTAGATCATGGTCTTTTAAGGAGAAGAATATTGGATATTTTGATTAGGGTTATCAAGGGATTATCATGTAACGCCCAGACCCCAAAATCTGAGTGCGAGTGAATTAATTAAATACGTTTGCATGATCAAAAGGAATAAAATCCTAAAGGACTGATCATTTTAATAGCCTTGGAAGACTATATTACATTCATGATTCCCATAATACATTGTGAAGTGAAAAAAAATAATCTAATATAAAATTAAATAAACTCCATCCTTGAAAGCTTATTCAATGTTTTCTTCTTCATAACCTGGGGAAATTTAAAATTAGAAAGGCTGAGATCAGATTCTCAGTAAGGGTAATTAATACAACGAATGATATCATAAATATTAAAATTAGGCATGGTGAACAACTCGAAATACATGCATTTATATATGAACTTCATCATAATATGGCAATAATGAAAGATGAGTAAATAAATCCATATAAATGAACACATAAAACATTATCATGGATATTATACTAGTATAATAATAACATGACTTATCAATTACTACTATCATAATGAGGGAAATACATATGTTCTAAATTATAAAACACAATATTAATTCCTCTTCCCTGGCATCTAAAAATGATTAAGTCCTCTTCCAAAACCATATCGAAAAATGGGCATGGCCTCAGCTGAGTCCATACCTGTTTGTTTAAAGAGACCTACCAATGCATCAATGGGAAACTGAGTAACCTTCACATCACTTACAAAGTCCAATGCATTCCTCATATGAATTTGGATAAACATAAACAATATATATATTCATATTGAACCTAACATATGAAATGTAAATAACATTCCAAAAATATAAAAACTAACCATTATATTTAATATGGTGAATGGATTCAAGATAGCACATCCATAGTAAAACAAATAGTAAACCATTAAATAAAATATGGTAGATGATATCATAAAATATTAGTCCCAGTTATACAAAATACTCAACAAGAGTGTTGAAATAGAAAAAAATTACTCCCATAAAATCATCAATTAATTTTTGAGATAAATACTATTTTACTTTGAAAAGAAGAGTTATTTGGAAAATTATTTTTATAACTCCATAAGTGAAATAATAAAGTTTTATCATAATAAAAAGTGTTATTTTTTAGAAATAATTGTGGATAAAAACACATTATATAGTATAATTTAACATATGTAGGAATTCGCGAAGTTCCCCTAGAATGGTCTTGTATTCTTGGTAGAATTTTTGAAATATCCTTTTAAACCATATAAATTTCCATAAAATAAATAAGTATTATGGTCTGTACACATATATAGAACATTCATAGTGGATATTTTATTAGTACATAGGAATAAATATTAATTTTATAGATGTAAGTAGAGGATAAGAGTAGCACAAATGAAAATGGATGTTCGGGTAGATTATCCTTACCAGTTTGTAGTTGATTAAATCATGTGCCCTAAATTTAATAATAATAAAATAATACATTTAATACATTTAAAATAAATAAATTCATGATATTATACATAAATGGTCATGATAAATACACCACAAAAAAGAAATATTGGTGAATAAGTAGAATCTCACAAAAATGCAATTGAGGTGAAAAACCCCTTACCTTATGTTTGAATGTGTTCAGTACTTTACCATAATGTACTGTAATATGAAATTATACTCATTAATAATTAAATTGAGAACCTATTAGATATGTATATTGTATATTATAATTTTATTAACTTCATGTATGTTCTTTTTTATAAGTTATAAGATTGAATTTCATCGTTTAGGAGTGTTTGTTTCCTGGATTTCACGGTCAGTTTGCTTGATTACAAGAGTTTAAAAGTTCATGTAAAATGGGAATTGAAGTCCATAATTGATTTTATGTTTTTTTAATGATCATATAAAAGGATAAATGATCATATAATTCATTTGGATATTTTTTTTGATGATGAATTGTCAGATAAGACTTTAATGATAATCGCTTGGATTACTTTGATCTGTTTCGCTAAAAAACAAGCTTGTTTTGATTTATTATTTCATATCATGTGTGTCTGATAATTATAGAAAATTAAATAAGATAAATAAATATATTATGAAATTATTTCACCAAAAAAGTATTTTCCTGGCCTACCTTGAAGACAGTAATAGAAATAGAAACCCAATCATCCTTGAATGCGATAAATTAAAATATCTCGGACAGTGTTTACATTTTTTTATAAAAGGAGGGGAAAAGAGATATTATGATGATTTATTACATTAGAATAAAAAATTACAGAATATATAAGGTATTGGAGTTATCATAACTATTGGATGAAGTGATTTGAGGATAGAAATATAAAAAAAGGAACTTGGGAGAAAAAGAAAAGATGAGGAATCCCTTACGAAAATTCGGCAGCCTAACGGTGTCACATAAAAATTAATACAATATTATGATGATGTATTTAGGGGTATCTAATAATATTTAAAGAATATTTAAATTAAGGGTGATATGAAATGACATATTCCAACATATGACACTGGAAATTTAAAAGGAATAACATAAAAGGAGTGCTTGAAAAAGAGAAGGGTGGTTGATTCCCTTACCTTGTAGAGTAACTCCTAAAACATGAAGGTTGGGGACTTTAGGATAGGGAACACCTTGGGTTGAATATTAGGGAGGTAAAACTACTAGATATTCTAGGATTATTAATTTTGAATGAAAGGAAGGGAATAAATTGGTGGGTATGTATAACAAAAGTGATGGAATTTTTTATTAATTTTTGAGGACACCTCAGTAGTGGTATATGCAAAACCATGGGGTTTTTCATTATATTTTTCATTTTGGACACAACATATCATATATTAATTTGAACAAATTTACAAGAATTTTATATTTATTATTACATCATTATGATGTCATTAAACATACCCAAAACTCAAAAAATGTATTTTTACTATTTATAAAAAACTAATGTATTTTATAAAATTCTCCTAAATTCAGAATATCCAAATATCATTACTCTAAATTAAAAAATGAAATTTATTTTATCATAATAATTCTCTAATTATGAAGATTTCAACTTTTATCTATCAAAATACTTATTTATAAAAAATAATAACAAACGTCAAATGCCTAGTACAATTTTCAACACATAAAAAATAAAATCATTTTATCGTTTGAAATTAATGAATAGTGTTTTGAGAAGAATAATTCAATATAATAATAATATATAAAACCATAATTTGATATAATAATTTAAATATCTTTGAAAAGTAAATTTGTTTCCAGAATAAACAATTTATCAAATTCATCATATTTTTAAGAAAAACATAACTCAAAACAGAAATGATGGAACGACAATTTTATTTATACCGTCCTAGGTGAGGTTAGTTTTCCATTGGTCATATTACAATTCATAACGGTAACATTAGTATTATAAAGGTTTATGTTACTATTCACCAAAAAAATATGGTGGTCCTATATGACCATAAATATCTTACTGATCGCAAGCGTGTACATCTACTTTTTCAAATTTCAAAACACAATGGCGGAAAAATTATGTTTAATAGCTAGGTTATAACAATCTACTATAGAAAAGTTTGGTTTATAAGACAATCATTGATGCATGTATAATAATTTATCTAATGAATTTATTTTTTTTAATAAAAAGATACCATAAAATATTGCGGTGACATATTAATAGTGAATATATTTGATAAATAATTTATTATTTATCAAAATAATAATAATACTTGATATATGTATTGTCCAAAAAATATTTAATTAAATAATAAATTGGTAAAAAATTAAATTTTTAATAAAAATTCATATATTTATATTAAAATATTTTTTAAACAAAATAATATTGTAAAATAGAATTTTTTAGAACATTGATTTAAAATTAATTTGAAATCTATAAATTTTAAATATAAGTACTATTAATTAAAACACTAAAGATTAAATTATTATATTTCATAACATAAAGTATTTAAAATTATGAAACAAATTACTATGGTCCTACATTATTCCCCCCCCCCAGAATAGAATTGTGTCCTAGAAATTTAAAATTTCACTTCCAAAGTTAACTGTTGATACTTAAAAATTCCCTTATGGGAAACCCACATCATAAACAGGGTTAATAAAATTTTCTCCTAATAAGGGTAAAGTTAAATGAATAGGTTACCAAAAAACTATTCATTTGAATAGGATAACATTAGTGTGATGTGAAATTATGGACATGGAACAATAATCTAACCATTTTGTTCAGATGTAAAGTGATAGAGAACATATTCATTTGAAATTTGATTAACAAAAAACCTTAAACTATAGTTATAAAAAAAATTCACTGATATTATCAAATGTTTTGATAATAGGAAAACATTTATAACTCTTTTCATAGATTTGAGGGACTATTCCTCTCTATATGAGTATGAATATACTTTTCTATTTCCTAAATATAATCATATCATTTTATTGTGCATTGAACTACATAAAATTCATCATTTAGCATAGGTTTCTTCATGTGGTAAAGTAATACATTAACCTCTAAAACCTCATACAATGATCAACATAAACCATTCATTAATATTTAAACTTTCCAACATATAATGATCCAACACTTTAGAAATAAGATCACTAAATTTCCAAGAGGAACTTATCATTATCCACTAATCAACATGAAGCATCTCTAAATTTCCACATTCCATACTTGTGAATTACTTCATCATGCATCCTCTTGGAATATGGTAATAACTCAAATTTCCATAAAAATGTATTAGAAAACTGAATTATTTTTTATTCCTTAAGTAAGATATATGTTATTCTATATATTCCTTAAATTAAAATGTTTTGTAAACTCCATATATGATAGCATACACTACATGCCAACAAGTCATTAATCCATTCCAAGGTAGTCATTGCTTATCCAAATCAATCATTTCCTCGTCATTATCTCATCATTAGGAATATATTTAGTGCTTTCCTTCCCAAAATCATGCATTTTATAAAAAGTTAAACTTTATAATGAATATATTTTCTTAGTACCATTCAACATATGATCTCAAATGATTAATGAAAAAGTGATGTGATACAATCCTAATATATTCCATAATTCTTATAACTATTAGATTGCTGATAAAATATTCAAATGAAAAATTCTGAAATAGAAATATTAATTATTCCTCTTCATATATGGAGATATAATAACATGATCATTATCTAATAGCATTATTTGGGGTATGTTTCTTTAACGCTTGGGACATTGATTCACCTAGTGTCTCATCTTCTTTTAAATGAAGAATTGTATATTAGAATCCATTTTCATACCCTTTAAATTGAGAACTTGGTGACTTTTTTCTCCACAATTACAACAAAATCTCATTCCAACCATGAATTTACTAGGGTGATTCCTTACACAGTTATCACAAGTGGGAAAACACATCATTCCCTTCTTCCCTTTATGCATATTTTTCTCTTCCACTATCTTATTCTCTTATTTCCTTCCAATTCCATTATACTTAGAATACTCTTTCTCCTTCTTGTTTGAACAAGATACCATCTCTTCATATGATGTGTTAATTTGATAGACTAGTTTCCTTCGAAATACAGGCCTAAACCTATCAATTAAATGAACATTCGTACTATTTGGAATATATGTATTGATGTGGTTCCCATTCCATCCTCTAGTGGCCATTTCAATATGATTTCATACACTAGATTAGATTATATCATTATGAACCATAATATATAATCACAATACAATTTAAATTCTAGACATAAATTGAAAATTTTATGTATAAAAATATCATTATCATAAGCATTGTTTCTTTGGGATGTTTTTCAATACTTATCCTCAAAGTCTGTATTAGGGTGTGGTTCTCTAATATAAGTTATCTAAACCAAGTTTCCTAGGTTACAGCTAAACTTTCTATGATGCCAACTGTAACACCCCAACCCCAGAAGCCCAGAGCCAGTGCATTATTTAAATACATTGGAATGATTATAGTATATCAAATCCTAAAGGAATAATTAGTTAAAAAGTATTAGTATACTGGATTATATTCATGATTCCCATAATACATTTGGAAATGAAAATAAAACCCGATACAATATAAAATTATATAAATGGAATCCACGAAATATTATTCAAATTTTTCTTCTTCATAACCTGGGAAAAGGAAACATTATAAAGGGGTTATCACAGATGCTCGGTAAGGGTAAGTAATAAAATGGATGTTATCAAAAACATTATCAGTAGGAATGGTGAATAACTAACAACAGTTGCCTTTAAAAATAATCTTGAGCATAATTTGGCATGAATGAAATATGATTAAATAAAGATATATTATTAATCACATGAAACATTACAATGGATATTCTACTTGTAAAATAATCATATGAGTTTTTAATTACTAATATAATAATGTGGGAAATTCATTTTTTTGAAATTCTGAAACATACCATCAAGGCCTCGTTTAAGACATCTAAAAATGATTAAGGCCTTGTCCAAATCCATATCTAAAAATGGGTAAGGCCTCAGATAAGTCCATATATATTTGACTCATGAGGCTTAAAAATTCCTAGAGAGGATATAGAGGGCCCCCCACATCACATAAATATTTCAATTCATTCCAAATATGAATGGAGATAAACTTATGTAATATATATATTAATATTGAAAATAACATATGAAATGTAAATAACCTTCCCCAAATATAAACACTAACCATTCTGAGAAATATGGTGAATGGTTTCGAGATAGAACATCATTAGTAAAAGTAATCATAAACCGTTAAATAAAATATGGAATGTTATATCATAAATTATTAGCCCCAATTATAAATAATATTCAATAATTGTGTGGAAATATATAAAATTACAATAATAAAATCATCTATTAATTCTAAAGATAAATACACTTTTACATTAAAAATATAGTTCTTTTGGAAAAATATTTTTATAACATCAGAAGTGATTTAATATAGTTTTCTCATAATAAAATTAGTTATTTTATAAAAATAATGGTGGATAAAACATATTATAGAGTGTACTTTAACATAGGAAAAAATTTGAGAAGTTCCCTTGAAATGGGCTTCTATTTCGGGAATAACTTTTTACAAATCCTTTTAAATCATGTAAATTACCATAAAAAAAGTATTATTCTGGTTGGTACATATATATTGAACATTAACACAAAATTTATGAGGTGTACATAGCAATAATTTAGAATTTAATTTAGGTAAGTAGAGGATAAGAGTAGAGCGAATGAAAATGGAAGTTCGGGTAGAGAATCCATACCATTTTGTAATATATTAAATCTTGTGCCCCAAAATTAATAATCATATAATGATAAATTTAATACCATAAAAATAAATTTATTAATTATAAGATACACTAATTGGTATTATTCATACATAATATAAAATAAATAGTGGTGAATAAGGAATGTCTCACAAAAATGAAACTGAGATGGGAAAACCCTTACCTTATGTATGAATGTGTTATGAACTTGACCATAAGGTACTAGAATATTATATTAGTGTCACGAACCAGCCCGGGTTGACCCTGAACCGGTCACCCGAGCCGGTCCGCGGCAAGTCCCGAGGGGCGTTCCCAATCCCCCCAGGATGGAAACAAGTGTCGGGCATTAAAAATTTCAAACGTTGGGAACGATTTCCGCCCAAACTAAAAACAGGATCAAAAGAACAAAAGTAAACTAAACAAACAGACAACACTAATGACATAAACAAAACTACTCCACGACATACCTCCACATGACCTCGCAGGTCACCACCCTACTACAACCAACGTCGCTCCCACACTGAGCGACTCAAGCCAAGAAAACCTAAACACAAGGAACCTGCAGCTGAAATGGTAAAAGATAGGCGTGAGCACAAAATTACTCAGTAGGTGAGCCCAACAACAAACCACAAAGCACTGCCAGTAAATAAAGAATCTACATGTTCCAGGTTTGAACTATAATGTATAAAAGTAAGCTTTCATAGTGCTTTACTTGAAAATCAAAACACGAGACATTTCCCTTACTCTTTTTCAAAAGTTGGTTCACTTTCATTAGTTTTGAAATCATTTAAAAGGGGAAGAAGTGTACATTTTCAAATCTTACATAAAGAGAATGAAGTATCTTCATTTGAAAACCATTTTCCCAAAGTCTAACAGTATAGGCTGTGAAGGATGACTGAAAGTAAACAAGCAGGGAAAACAAGTGCAAGTAAAGGTAAACCAGAAGTTATCAGCAATAACCATGGGTGATCCTAAACATACCTAAAAAACACCTGGATGTACTCGGGTTCAGACTACCTGTCGGCGTGGTACTCCAATGTCAATAACCAACTGGCCGCCCTAATATCCAACCAGTGGCACATCCCTCCTGGCCTGTCCACAACTCCAGGGGGTACTAACCCGTCTAATCAGGGTTAGTAAGAAACCGTCACTCGATAATCTACAAGATGCCCAGGAACCCATGGTGGTTTTAGTAACACTGTGTAAGTGGGAGACCCTCGCACACGTGACTCATCTCACCGCACTTGCCAACCCCTTACACGACATCGCTACACGACAACCCTCGAAGGGAAGTCCTCCTGTAGAGATGCCCTCATAAGTACGTATATATATAGATATATATGTATAATCACTTCACCTTTGATAAAGTTCCAACCGGGCCGTCATATCATTCACATTTTGACCATTTAATACTAAATCATTTCTAAAGGGATATGACACACGCCATTACATTGAAAACCAAAAACACACTTAAAACATTATTTAAGAAACTCAAATTGGCATATAAAACCTGAAAGGCGTTGGTATCACAAGTAAAAATCATTTTCCAATTTCCAAACGCACGCCAATTTTTATCAAGAGCCAAACAGGCCTTTAATCATTTTTTTGAAGAAATGCTTTTTCTTAAATGAAATCCAAACTGTTGTTCACGTGACAAAGGAAAACATTTTTCATCAACCAACAACCACACCTAAAGTTTCCAAAATCAAGTTTAAAGATCATACAGTCGTTTTCTCTAATCCAGGTTCTAAGAGACACCTTTTTCCATTGACAATACACCTACTAATTTGCACACACAAAAGACATTTCAAAACACAATTCAACAAAAATTTCATTTTTTTTCAGGAAGAACCATTTAGAAATACTACCATGGAAGCACAAAATTAAATCCGAGAAAAACCCTTTCAATGAAACGCTAGAATTAAAACAGCTTTTATCAACAGCATATTACCACACAATAAATAACTACTTAATAATACTTTTAAATTTACTGAAACGAAATAAAAGTCATGGAATAAATAAATTCTAGATTTAAAGGCGAGTGCAATGGGAGACCTACCTCAAGACGCAGCTCGGAACGAAAAATGACACGGTGCAAAACTCCCGTTGCGTAATGGTTGCACCGTATTGCGCCGTCAAACCGTTCCTAAAACAAAAGACCATTAAACGGGTTCAGCGATAATAATAATATCATAATAGTAATAACAATCGTAATAATAATAATGTGAAAATAATAATGGTGATAACAATAACATCATAATAATAATAACACCATATAATAATAATAATAATAATAATATAATCACAATCATAATATGGCACGATTATAATAATAAAATAATAATAACATTAATATTTTAGCACAATTATAATATAATAATAATATAATAATAATAATAATAATATAGTAATACAATAATAATATTAATAGAATAATATTAACATAATAATATAACAATAATATAATCACAATAATAATAATATAATGATAATAATAATAATAACATAATCATAATATATTAATAATAACAATAATAATATAATAAGAATAATTATAATATTAACATAATCATAATAACAATAATATAATAATAATAATAATAATAATAACATAATCATAATGATAATAGTATGTTAATAATAATAATAATAATAATGTAATGTTATTAACATAATAATAATAATTAACATAATATAATAATAATAATAATAATAACAATAACATAATATAATGATAAAAATGATAACACAATATAATAATACCAATAATAATAATAATAGAAAAATATTAACATAATAATAATAACAATAATAATACAATAATTGTAATGACATAATAATAATAAAATAATTATAATATTATTAATATGATCAAAATAATTAACGTTATATAAAAATAAGATTAACATAAAAATAAAAATAAAAATAAAAATAAAAATAAAAATAAAAATAAAAATAAAAGTAAAAATAAAAACTCACATCGGAGGGGGGGGTGCGCATGGGAGGTGGCAGAGCGGGGAGGCTGGGACGGCCGGAGGTGCACCAGCGACGGGGAAAGGCCGGGACACGGGGGAGAGGGAGTCGCGACAGGTCGGCGATCGGAGGGAGGACCTGTAGGGGGTGCGGGATTCGGAGAGCGGCGGCTGGCCGGGCGCGGGAGCAGAGGAGGGCGGCGTACGGGCCGCCGGATGCTGGAGCACGGGAGAGCTGGGCGGTGAGATGGGGTGGAGGTGGCTGTGGCGCTGCGGGCAGGAGAGGGAAAGGGGAGGGAGAGGCCGGGAGGAAGCCTGGTGCACGTGGGGTTGCCGGAGAGGGTGTGTGAGGGTGAGGGAGAGGGGATGACGGCTGAGCGAGGCAGGGGGAACGCCGGGGGCGGCTGTGGCTGGGCGAGGCGGTGAGGTTGAGGGCTGGGCAGCGGACGCGGGAGGCGCCGGAGGGCAAGGGAGGAGGCGATCCCAGGGGCTGTGGGATGGAAAACAGGGAAGGGGGGGGGAAACGGGGAAGAAGGAGAGGGAGAGAGAGAGAGAGCGAAGAGGGGGTGGCGGGTGTAGGGTTAGGGTAGGGTTAGATTAGGTTATATATATATATATATAATAAAAATAAAAATATTAATAATAATAATAATAAAACGTTATATTAATAATAATATTAAAACTTTATAATAATAATAATAAACTTTATAAAAATGATAAACAAAATTAATAATAATAATAATAATAATAATAATAGTAATAGAATAATGATAATAAATAAAAGTTAGTTAATTTTAATAATAATAATTATAATCAAAATACCTGTGTATATATACGCATACCTAAACACACATATATATATACCTATATATAAACATATACACATGGATACATTATATATATATATACATATATAAACCTAACGTATCAAAGTATATTCATATGTATATATATACACATATAGACATATATATATATATACTTATACACAGAAAATAACTACAATAATAATAACTCAACTCAAATAGTAATAATAATAAAAAGTCAACGTAAAAACATTAATATTTAAAACGCCGGGTGAACACATAGTCACCCGGGCCGAACGCACGATCACCGCTAGCGATGTGATGATAGCGCACCAGCGCGAGACCGCCGACACAACTAAACCTTGAAAAATTTTAAATCGGGACCAAGAAAGAAGTAAAATAAAGATATCTACAGTCGGGGTGTGACAATTCTCCCCACCACAGACACTTTCTACCCCCAGAAAGTCACCAAGCCACAAGTCAGCCAAAATCCAAGTCTATGCCAAAACAGAACTAAAGGAACTGAAAGGAACTGAGATTTTCAGGATAAACTTACCCCGCACAGGTCACACCCGACCCATCCAAGAGAAAACTAAAGTCTGAGGTTGAGGGGAGAACACGAAGGGGTTCTCCCCACCACAAGAACTCAACTAGTGCAGAAAAATTTACCATCTAAATAGACAACCCTAGGAAAAGGGGGGTCGACGCGGGAACTCCCAACCGGTTTAAACCAACTCTTATAGCACGAGTGAAAAACAACACCTTCGTCGAAACGTTGAACCCACGACCAAAGTCAATGGCCTTCAACACTAGGGGGAAAACCCATGGAAAAGAATTAACCAGACACCGAATCGGAAACATGACCCATTGAAGTCCATGAAACATAACCACATCGAATAACATAACTACAACGAGGTCAACCCACACAAGGATCAAACACACTATTAAGAAGGACACACGATTCAGAATATTACGTCCACATGACAAGTCCTCTTAGATTATCATAGAGCAAGTCCATCGTCACTTTATTGAAAAACAACGCATTTATAACGCTATTGGAACTTTAATAGCAGGAAAACAACTATGAAAAGGTTTTTAATTGCTCCATCGTCAACACAGAAGACAGAACTTGGACCAAGGCTTCACAACCCTGGGAACTTCTGACTGTGTGCGAGCTTCACCCTGAGACCTGTGGCTGGAGCTCTGATGGCTGAAGCATCTCCTACCTCACAGTCAGGTACTGACACTCTACAGCGTCCTCTTCAAGCGACGCTTCTGGCAAAACTTCTCCAGATGACCCAGACAGCCGCATCGATGACACGTCTTCGGAGGGTTATGAAAAGATGGCCTTAAATGCCCGAAACGACCACACTGATAGCATACCATCGAACGATCTGATGAACTGGGGACTGGGACCAAAGGGGATAACTCCTTTGGAACAGGTATCTCTGGCACCTTTTCCTCACTAAAGGGGGAACTCTTACGAACAACAGGGGACACTGAAGTATTAACCACCCGCACACCGGAAACTAACTCAGCCAAGAAAGCTTCCTCCACCAACTTCTCGAAAAAAAAGTCTTTAGAAGGGATGAGTCCCTCCTTGATATCTGGACGAAGACCCCCTGTGAAAAGAGAGACCTTCATGAGCTCATGCGATGCTACCGCTGGAGAAAAGGAAATCAGTTCCTTGAAATGGTCAACATATGCCTTCATCGTCTATTGGCCTTGTTGAATATGCACAAGCTCTCTCCTTTTTCTCCAACTTCACTTCCTCAGGTACAAACCATTGGATGAAAACTGTTTTAAATACATCCCACGTCATTTCACATTGAGTTGATGATGGGGTAACCATCTTCCACTGGTTCAGAGCTGGACCCTCGAACAACTTCATAATTGCACGAACCAAAACATTATCGGGAGTTCCCAACGTTCTAAAGACACGCTCCACTTCCTCAAGCCATTCCACTGCCTCTAACGGACCTTGATCACCATGGAGAATAGTCAAAGTCTGAGAAGGACCAAAAACTGGGCATGACTTATCTAAATCCTTAGAGACCTTTCTGGGTGGCATTTTCTGAGCGACATATAAAACACAAGGCCAAAACCAACATCAAACCGAAGAAACATCAATAAAAGCACCTTCATCAAAAACAGTCAGCACAAGGACCAAACAAATACAAACACAACCCAAAAAAAATCCACCTTTTTATTTTAGACTTTAAAACCACCCCCTTTCTAGACTGCTTTCCAAAACCAATCCATTTTCAAACCAAAAACCTTCCAAAACTGTTTCCCCTTTAAAACCAATATAGAAAACAAGGTCGGGCCATTAATTTCAAATACACACCCAGGTAATCTCATGAACCGTTGCACATGTCTTCATCCACTTTCCAATAATACTCGCACCAACACGCCTTTTTTTCCATGCATTCTCACACATGTGCAAACATTCATAAAGAGGACCTGAGGTTTCACCCCAAATCATTCTTAGCCAATTCCAAGCAAACAACATATTTCCAAATCAAGAGATTTCAGTTTTAAATCCCATTTCATATATTTAA
The DNA here is from genome assembly GCA_963277665.1 of Viscum album. Classification (NCBI taxonomy): domain Eukaryota; kingdom Viridiplantae; phylum Streptophyta; class Magnoliopsida; order Santalales; family Viscaceae; genus Viscum; species Viscum album. The sequence goes on from OY728155.1 coordinate 737,035,615, forward strand.
AGTCTTTTAAAAGAAATCAGTCCAATTTTTTTTTCAAAACCTTTTTTTTCATTTCCAACAACGTACTTACACCGACCAAAACAAAAGCAGCATCCAAAATTGCATTAACCACTAGAGTGAGGGACTAGTAGCCACGCTCAACCTAGAGACATTGTAGTGGGCCATGTCCCAAGTCATCGTCGACCACTAGGAGGAATCCAAACCGTGTACTCAGACTCCACATGGGTCACTACTCCAGGTGAAGTCACGAAGTAACGTCGGCTTGCCTCCGTTGTCACCTCTCAATCCAAGACAAACCAGAAAAGACAAGGACACAATTCCCGAACTACCCCTGATAACTCGAGGATCAGTGCGAGCAAGATTTCGCAACGCTCTTCCCGTACCTACCCCTCGAGTTCCGACAGTCCTAATCTCCTTCTACCGGACAACCCAAATAACAAGAACCTCCTTTGATACAATTTTGTCATGAACCAGCCCGGTTCGACCATGAACCGGTCACCCGAGCCGGTCCGCGACTAGTCCCGAGGGGCGTTCCCGATCCCCCCGGGATGGCAACAAGTGTCGGGCGTTAAAAATTTCACACGTTGGGAACGATTTCCGCCCAAACTAAAAACAGGATCAAAAGAAAAAAAGTAAACTAAACAAACAGACAAACACTAAAGACATAAACAAAACTACTCCACAACATACCTCCACGTGACCTCACAGGTCACCACCCAACTACAACCAACATCGCTCCCACACTGAGCGACTCATGCTAGGAAAACCTAAACGCAAGGAACCTGCAGCTGAAATGGTAAAAGATAGGCGTGAGCCCAAACGTACACAGTAGGTGAGCCCAACAAAAAACCCCAAAGCACTACCAGTAAATAAAGAATCTACATGTTCCAGGTTTGAACTATAATGTATAAAAGTATGCTTTCATAGTGCTTTACTTGAAAATCAAAACACGAGACATTTCCCTTACTCTTTTTCAAAAGATGGTTCACTTTCATTAGTTTTGAACTCATTTAAAAGGGGAAGAAGTGTACATTTTCAAATCTTACATAGAGAGAATGAAGTATCTTCATTTGAAAACCATTTTCCCAAAGTCTAACAGTATAGGCTGTGAAGGATGACTGAAAGTAAACAAGCAGGGAAAACAATTGCAAGTAAAGGTAAACCAGAAGTTATCAGCAATAACCATGGGCGATCCTAAACATCCCAAGAAAACCCATGGACGTACTTGGGTTCAGACTACCTGCAGGCGTGGTACTCCATAGTCAATAACAAACTGGACGCCCTAATAGCCAACCAGTGGCACATCCCTCCTGGCCTGTCCACAACTCCAGGGGGTACTAACCCGTCTAATCAGGGTTAGCAAGCAACCGTCACTCGATAATCTACAAGACGCCCAGGAACCCATGGTGGTTTTAGTAACATTGTGTAAGTGGGAGACCCTCACACACGTGACTCATCTCACCGCACTTGCCAACCCCTTACACGGACATCGCTACACGACAACCCTCGAAGGGAAGTCCCCCGGTAGAGATGCCCTCATAAGTACGTATATATATAGATATATATGTATAATCACTTCACCTTTGATAAAGTGCCAACCGGGCCACCATATCATTCACATTTTGACCATTTAATACTAAAGCATTTCTAAAGGGATATGACACACGCCATTACATTGAAAACCAAAAACACACTTAATAATTTATTTAAGAAACTCAAATCGGCATATTAAACCTGAAAGGCGTTGGTATCACAAGTAAAAATCATTTTCCAATTTCCAAACGCACGCCAATTTTTATCAAGAGCCAAACGGACCTTTAATCATTTTTTTTGAAGAAACACTGTTTCTTAAATGAAATCTAGACTGTTGTTCACGTGACAAAGGAAAACATTTTTCATCAACCAAGAACCACACCTAAAGTTTCCAAAATCAAGTTTAAATATCATACAGTCATTTTCTCTAATACAGGTTCTAAGAGACACCTTTTTTCATTGACAATACACCTACTAGTTTGCACACACAAAAGACATTTCAAAACACAATTGAACAAAAATTTCATTTTTTTCAGGAAGAACCATTTAGCAATACTACCGTGGAAGCACAAAATTAAATCCGAGAAAAACCCTTTCAATGAAACGCTAGAATTAAAACAGCTTTTATCAACAGCAGATTACCACACAATAAATAACTATTTAATAATACTTTTAAATTTACAGAAACATAATAAATGTCGAGGAATAAATAAATTCTAGATTTAAAGGCGAGTGCAATGGGAGACCTACCTCAAGACGCAGCTCGGAATGAAAAACGACACGGCGCAAAACTCCCGTTGCGTAATGGTCGCACTGTATTGCACCGTCGAACCGGTCCAAAAAAAAGACCATTAAACGGGTTCAGCGATAATAATAATATCATAATAGTAATAATAATCGCAATAATAATAATGTGAAAATAATAATGGTGATAACAATAACATAATAATAATAATAACACCATATAATAATAATAATAATAATGATATAATAACAATCATAATATGGCACGATTATAATAATACAATAATAATAACAATAATATTTTAGCACAATTATAATATAATAATATAATAATAATATAATAATATAGTAATACAATAATAATATTACTAGAATAATATTAACATAATAATATAACAATAATATAATCACAATAATAATAATATAATGATAATAATAATAATAACATAACCATAATATAATAATAATAACAATAATAATATAATAAGAATAATTATAATATTAACATAATCATAATAACAATAATAATATAATAATAATATTATTATTATTAATAACATAATCATAATGATAATAGTATAATAATAATAATAATAATAATGTAATATAATTAACATAATAATAATAATTAACATAATATAATAATAATAATAATAATAATAATAACAATAACATAATATAATGATAAAAATGATTACACAATATAATAATACCAATAATAATAATAATAGAAAAATATTAACATAATAATAATAACAATAGTAATACAATAATTGTAATGACATAATAATAATAAAATAATTATAATATTATTAATATGATAAAAATAATTAACGATATATAAAAATAAGATTAAAATAAAAATGAAAATAAAAAAAAAATAAAAATAAAAATAAAAATAAAAATAAAAGTAAAAATAAAAACTCACACCGGAGGGGGGGTGCGCGCGGGAGGTGGCGGAGCGGGGAGTCCGGGACGGCCGGAGGTGCGCCGGCGACGGGGAAAGGCCGGGACAGGGGGAGAGGGAGTCGCGATAGGTCGGCGATCGGAGGGAGGACCTGTAGGGGGTGTGGGATGCGGAGAGCGGCGGCTGGCCGGGGGCGGGAGCAGAGGAGGGCGGCGTGCGGGCGGCCGGATGCTGGAGCAGGGGAGAGCTGGGCGGTGAGATGGGGTGGAGGCGGCTGCGGCGCTGCGCGCAGGAGAGGGAAAGGGGAGGGAGAGGACGGGGGGAAGCCTGGTGCGCGCGGGGTTGCCGGAGAGGGTGTGTGAGGGTGAGGGAGAGGGGATGGCGGCTGAGCGAGGTAGGGGGAACGCCGGGGCGGCTGTGGCTGGGCGAGGCGGCGAGGTTGAGGGTTGGGCAGCGGACGCGGGAGGTGCCGGAGGGAAAGGGAGGAGGCGAGCCCAGGGGCTGCGGGAAGGAAAACAGGGAAGGGGGGGGGGAACGGGGAAGAAGGAGAGGGAGAGAGAGAGAGAGGGAAGAGGGGGCGGCGGGAGAAGGGTTAGGGTAGGGTTAGATTAGGTTATATATATATATATATTAAAAATAATAATAGTTTTAATAATAATAATAAAACGTTATATTAATAATAATATTAAAACTTTATAATAATAATAATAAACTTTATAAAAATGATAAACAAAATTTATAATAATAATAATAATAATAATAATAATAATAATAGAATAATGATAATAAATAAAAGTTAGTTAATTTTAATAATAATTATTATAATCAAAATACCTGTGTATATATACGCATACCTAAACACACACATATATATATACCTATATATAAACATATACACATGGATACATTATATATATATATATACATATATAAACCTAACGTATCAAAGTATATACATATGTATATATATACACATATATAGACATATATATATATATATATATACTTATACACGGAAAATAACTACAATAATAATAACGCAACTCAAATAGTAATAATAATAAAAACTCAACATAAAAACTTTAATATTTAAAACGCCTGGTGAACACATAGTCACCCGGGCTGAACGCACGATCACCGCTAGCGATGCGATGACAGCGCACCAGCGCGAGACTGCCGACACAACTAAACCTCGAAAAATTTTAAATCGGGACCAAGAAAGAAGTAAAATAAAGATATCTGTGGTCGGGGTGTGACAATTAGACTCATTAATAATTTAATTAAAAACCTATTATACATGTCTATAGTTTATTATAATTTTATTAAGTTCATTTATGGCCTTTTTGATAAGTTATAATATTTAACTTCCTTGTTATGGAGTGTTCGACTCCTTGAATTCATGATCAGTTCTCTTGATTACAAGAGTATGGAGGTTCCTGTAAAATGGAAATTGAAGTCCATAATTGAAGTAATATGTTATTAATTATAATTAATAAGGTTAAATTATCATATAATTTATTTGGATATTTTGGATGACGATGAATCGTTTGATAAAATGTTAATGGTAATCGCTTGGATTATTTTGAGCAGTTTCACTCACAATGATCTTGTTTTGATTTATTATTTCATATCATGTGTGTATGATACTTCTAGAAAATTTAATATTATAAAAGAAATATATTATTATCTTTTTAAACAATAAAAATGTTTTAATTACCATCCATGTGGATAGTGATTGAGATTGAGAATTTGTCATCCTTAAATGTGATAAATTAACACATCGGATACAGTGTTTTCATTATTTGTATAAAAGGTGTGGAAAAGAGAGACGATAATGATTTTATCCATTATAATAACAAAATTCTAGTATATTTAAGTTAATTTATTTATCATACATTTTGTATGATGGTATTTTATGAGAGAAAAATAAAATAAAGGAACTTCAAAGAAAAAGAGAAGTTGAGGATTCCATTACAAAAATTCGGATGTCTAACGATGTCAATTAACAATTCATAAAATGTGTTGACAAGAGAAAAAGGGTTTTCTCATTTTTATTAAATAATATAAATATTTAGGGATATGTAATTAAATATCCCAAGATATGATAATGGAAAATAAAATGGAAGAACATAAAAGGAGTGCTTGAAAAGGAGAAGGGTGATAAATTCCCTTACCTTGTAGAGTAACTCCTAAAACATTATGCTTGGGATAATGGGGTTTGGTTACACCTTGGGATGACTCTAATGAAGGTAAAAATAGCATATAATATCTAATTATGAATTTGAAACGAATGTAATGGAATAAATGGGGGTGTATTAATAGATAAATTTAGGGAATGTTTTCTTAATTTCTAGGGACACCTCAATAGTGGTATATGAAAACCCATGTGATTGCCCATGGTATTTTCGCATGGTATTGTACACTTGGGACACCTAATACAATATTTTAATGTACACAACTCTTCTAAAATATTATATTAATTATTACATTATTTTGATGTCATTAAACACACTAGAAACTCATAAATGTATCTTTACTATTAACAAAAAACTAAAGTATTTTAAAAAATTCTCATAAATTCCCTCATAACCAAATATCGACATTCTAAATTCAAAAATTGAGTTTATTATATCATAATAATTCTCTAATTATGAAAAATTTAATTTTTCTCATTTAAAATAAATATTTATAAAAAATAATAGCAGGCATAAAATGTATAGTAAAGTTTTCGAAACTGAAAAAATAAAATATATTTTATCATTTTTTATAAAGAAGAGTGTTTTGAAAATACTATTTCATTATAAAAAAAATTAATAAAACCATTTTTTGATATTATAATTTAAATCTCTTTTAAATGTACAATTTTTACCAAAAAAATAAAATTATCACATTCATCATATTTTTAAGACAAAAAAACTCAAAACAAAAATGATAAAAAAATTATTTATAATTTATTAGGTGATGTTAATATTCCATTGGTCATATTACTATTCATAATGGTAAAATTACTATTCTAAAGGGTCAAGTTACTATTCACCAAAAAATTATGTCGATCTTATTAGACCCAAATATCTTACTGATCACGACCATGTATGTCTATTATTCGAAATTCAAATCACAAAAGCGGAAAAATTATGTTTAATATGTAGGTTATAACAATATCGTAAAACAATGTTTTGTTTCCTAGAGACTCGGTATGGAATGAATAATAATCTATCTAATGAATTAAAATAATTTAAGAAGAAACACTACTGAAAATCCTTTATTTTCATTTTATAGAAAGCCGGATTGCGGGTTGCCAGTACCTGAAATGCCGAAACCCAGACACCAAATCACAATTGAAACTAAAATTTCTAAATTCATACCACTGCCTTATCGCCTTGAGTCGTGATCCTGCACTGCCATGAGCACCGAGCCACCATCAGATCTGACACGCTATATGCCATGTACTGCAGCCATAACCACATCCCTGGATCGCCGGTGAGCGTCGCCAGCATCCGTCGTCCCATCGCCTCCCCATCACACTGCCGAGGATTCAACAAAACATCATAAATTTAGTTTTTTATGGAATCCCTCCCCTCATTACCATCACCGAATTGCCGGTGAGCTTCTCCGGTGTCCGTCGTCATCATCATCACCCCATGACAGAGTATTCAACAAAACATCGAACGAAAAACTAAAATCAATAGAAAAACATCCATGGAGATGCCTCCTAAAACACATCATCATTGTCGTTCCATCTCGACAGCACTCTCACCAAGTGATTCACCCCGACACAGTATAACAAAAACAAAACCATAGAGAAGAAGATCACGCCGCCACTAGACAAAAAAACCGCATTAGACACACTGAAACCCCAACGAACTCATCTGAGAGGATGAATAACCCCACATATTCTATTTAATATTATAAATAAATTACTAGTGTTTTACATCTATGGGATTTTAATAGATATATGAAATTGATAATTGTATCCAAATATTTAATAGTTATGGAATATAGAACTATTCCGATCTTAGTATCTAGGGATTTCTGGGTTGGGAAATACATAACTTACAGTTAGTTTTAAAACCATAGATATCTTAAATCGTTATTTCTGGAGTCCTTAACTCTTAGGGTAAAAGAGTGTAATATCATTTATAATTCTTGTAATTCATTCTTAAATTACTATAATATTTAATAATACATGTTTTAACAAGTTTTGCATTCAACTATGCAATTTATATTAGATGGTTTGTTTATAAAAGATCATTATAATATCAATTTTCTCAGACAATATATGATCTTTATTATTAACTGTGATTTGTTGAGAACAATAGAATTGTAATATATACACTATGATTATCATAATTTTTTTTATTTTGATATTTATTATAAAATATATTTGGTTTTTGTGTTAGATTGTAAAATTTTTAAACTAAAAATTCACCCCCACTTATAGTCGTTGTATACTCTAATGATCCAACTGAGGGTCCACTAAAATCATGGGGTCATGTATGAATTACGAATTCAACTAAGATTCTTCCTTCAATGTTAATTTTAGATTCTTTATAGTGTATATGTTGTTATTCATAACCTCATATAACATATTCTACATCATAATAATTTTTCCATAATAATATTTTTAATTTGGATTCCCATTATTCTATTATAAATCATATCAACTATATACATATGCCTTCCTATTTACCAAAAGTCTTTATATATAAGAATTATTAAATGTTATAATTTGTAATATTATTATTCTTACCATAATAATTAAAATGGTAGAATAATCTAAAAAATAATAATACCTGATTCTAAAAATATATACTTCAATATGTCATATATTTAATAAATGAAATAATTAAATTAGATATATAAAATTTTAATGGCTTGTGAACATCATTTGAACGATGATATAATATCCCATAAGGGTTTCAAACATAGTGTATAGGTAGTCCCACAATGTTTTCGCAATGTGAAGATCGAGTTAATTATGAACCTATATATTCCATGGTTATTAACCCAATGTCCATCTAATCCAGATCAATCATCAAACTCATTATTAATACATAGATTCCATTATTAGAAGGGCACACACTCTATACATTAAAAAAATAGTTTGTTTTCCAATATTGATGACTGTCCCTATGGATTTCAATATTTTCTCCAAGTCCTATTTTCCATAAATAGAAAAACCCATCATTGATATAATCATTCAAAATACAATATTTTTATAAATAATTTTTAAATTGGTTCATTAAAAAAATATCTCATTGATAAATTATATTAAATCTTTTATGGTCCAATGTCTTGGAAACATGGCACAAAATATATGAAGTACCTAAATCATATATAAAAAATATTTATTTCTCTTGAAAATAATTTATAAATATATCCTCAGTCAGCTAAATATATTCGATTTAGTTGGATATACATCAATATAAAATGGTGAGAATAAATTTCGATATCAGGATAAAATAAGGATGAAAAATGTAAGTGATCATCATAAACAAATAATGAGGAAAAACAAAAGATCATTCTCATATGAGTTTAGGTTAGAACATTTAAATATGGATGCAATATTAAAATGATACATTAATATTAATGTATGCATGTATATCCATTAATATTCTGAAAACATATTAATATAGTTATTCATTAGGGTATTCTAAAATATTATTATGTTATGTTTTGAATATGTCATAAACATGATATATATATATTGTTAAATATATAATGTATTAGAGCACTATTAGAAAAATACCTTCATATTAATTAAACTATTTATTCTACATATACCATATATCATATGAAATCTTAATATAAAATACCTATGGACAATAAATAATGAGTTTTATATTGAACAATCGAGTTCAAAAGTGTTTAAAGAAATGATATTTCCATTTTTTTACCCTTGTGTTGGGAATGGCGGTTTTATACAATGAAATCCAAAATAAATGAATTATAATTATGTCTATAATATTATAATTTAATCTAAATAGGTTATCGTATTTACAATATAATTTTATGTGATAGAATATAAATGATGTATTTTAGTAAAGAAGTGGGTATACAAAGTGGATTCCATAATGGGATTAATGATAGAGAATTCTAGTGTCTAAAAAATTTAATATCATTTGGAATGTAATTTAATGAGTATAAATACATGAATAAAAATTAATTTGAAAATTAAAAGTCTTAAAAATGAATTACTTGAAAAAAAAGAAGAAAAGGGGAAGACAATCCATTATATTATGTACTACATCCTATGTATAGATGGGAGATTCCTTCTCTTATTGGAGGATTTATCAAAAAAAAAGAAATAAAGAATAAAATAGGGATGGATATGATAATGATCTTGGGAGTGTGTGAAATGGGGTGAAAAAGAGGGTATTTATATAATAAAGTGGATGATTTTTTATTATTATTGAAATTTAGCCTTTTAAATTTGATGTTTTAGAAATTTCAATTTCCATGTCCCAATCATGGTTATGGATCATAGATTCCTAAATTAAAAAAAAAATACATAATCAAATATCGTTAATGATTTCTAATATTATATCTTATATTGGAAAAAATATCCTTTATTCATTATAAATTCATTTAAAAAGTCAAAAAAATATACCTTGGCATTTATTTATAGAATTTTAAGAATGATTGTACCACTCAGAAGATATTAAAATCATTATTTATTAATATTTGGGTTGTGAAAAACATAATATATATTATTAAATAATTATAAAATAATTATGAAGTAATAAAATAGATTGAAAAAAATGGGTTTTCACTATTCACTTAAAAAATAAAGTATTTTATAGAATTTTCAACAATTAACCCTAAATCATTTCATTATGATTATTTCAAGTATCATAATTATTTAATGCTGAAAAATTCCTAAGTATGAGAAATAAATATTTTAAATTCAAACTATAAATTTTCAATACAATACTATATTTTTAGGGACACATATATTTTATTTCATTAATTGAATTCTAAATTTTATAATATCATACATATTGATTACTAAAGTGTATATAAACATATAAGAAAATATTTAAAATATAAATATCATATATAATAATAATGTGTTATCATTAAAAATATTATTTTTAATATTTTATTAATTATTATATCTATTCCAACATTCGTTTAACAATTATATGTCAAGAGTGATGTTATAGACATGTAATGGATAGATTATAGTGGCTAAATTTTCATTAACACCCTATAATTAATCAACCATTATCATATATCATCATTAAATAATTTACATATATATTTTCTATATATCCCATTATATTTTATACAATATTCCTAAAACTACATTTTTTTGAAATCCTCTTCATAATGGTGATCTTTATCAGAAAATTTAAACCTATGGACATTAAATTATAATATGTAACGTCTAGATCCCAGGTGTCACCCAAAGTTTTCCCACAACCATTTAGAAACATGGCCTCAAGCGCATTTCCCTAAACACCAGAGGTTATCGACTAGAAGTGAGGGCCTTGGGTGTGATAATGGGGAAAAAATGCCCTCGTTGGCAGAGTATCATAGTGGAATTGCAATAAGATAACAATAGAAGAAGCAGTAACACTATACAATAAATGAACAGTGTAAGACTTATAATAAATAACCAATTGTAGCAAATATATAAATAACGATGCATGTCATAATATCTAGGAAAACAACCAAAAAAGTCGAAATGTTGGAATACAATACTAAACCAATGTACAAAGGAAAATAAGTAAATAACTCCAACAGTATACCAAGACTCAGTTTGGTCCCATACTCTCCAACTCTGTATCAATCATGTACCTGAAGTAGAAGGGTGCTTCTCCTTATCTATACCTGCAACAATGTAATCTTTTTGGGCCCAAAATAATGACCTAAAGAGGGTGTGAGACGAATCCCATTAAGAAACCACCCAAAGATCTATGCCTAACTATCGATGAAAATATATAATAGGATAAAATGAAAAATGAATTAATAAACAAGGATGTACTCAAAAATAAATAGTACTACAGTTTCAACTACATTCATTTACATTTATTAACTTTTCAACCAAACATTCACAAGTAACCCTCTAGGAATGTTCTCACAGCCTAACCCCTCTGTTTAAACTTATCCTTTAACAATATAGATATAACGGACCCCTAGGATAGCTCAGACAGTCTAAACCCTTTGGTTTCATGAAAATAAAGACTCTCTAAAGAAGCACTCATTATCAATTACCTTATTTTATTTTAATGATAAACTACATATTCTGAGGAAGCACTCAACTTCAATTCCCTATGTGGTCACATAACGATAACTATAGGCACTATGAGGGAGCACTCATCATCAATCCCCTCTCTGGTGTCACAGAAAGAAAAGTATAACATACACTCTAGATAATCCCCCAACATCAATTCCCCCTATGGTCTCACTACACCAGGTTCCCACAGCCCAGTGTAAAGAAATCGTGCACAAATATATTCATCAGCTAAAGTAAAACAAAAATACTACTTGGATAAGCAACTACAAGTCATATCCCAAGAAAGTTATATAATATCAACCTCATCCTAACAATACTAGGCACAGAAAGCATAATAACCTAACAAGAAATTTGAGACCCGACAGCCAATATCAAATCAAACATGGGAAAACACTTCCCTAGAAAGGTAAACAACCCTATTCACAATAAAAACCCCAGACTCAAGCAAACAAGGTATGGAATACATTAACAGGATAAAATTCCCTTTAACACGTAATTCCATAAACTAGGGTATTGGGCACGTTGTCATATATAATTCAATGAAAACCTACAAAAAGGAACAAACCACCTACCACGATGTTTTACGATCGATATAGTTGAACCTCAGCCTTTTAATTGACCTAGAACGTCGTTTATCTATAAAAACGTCAAAAATTCCAACTAAGAATATCTCATATAAGAAGATGAATCAAGAGAAAAGGATCTAGAAGATGGAATAACTCACCATGGATATTCCAATGCAATAGAAAACGGTAGATTTTGAGAACAGCTGGTCGATCAGGGGCTCTAGAAAGAATCGGTGATATCCATCTCTCCTGCATGAGACGAGCCGAGAAGAAGATGTTTCTATCGATTTGACGCAACCCTGGACCATTTAATCAATTAAAAATAAATATACATGTCATGTCCTTTAAAATTACATAGTGTGTATATGCCTTTATAAGACACTTCTTTAGGTGGTCCTTCCACATCATCACACGGTCGTGTACGTGGCTATTACACGGCCAGCCATGGCCTGGACTCGATGACAGAGTACATGGCGTGTACAAGGAAGTACACTCTGTGTACTCATAAAACTTTCCTTCTTCCCATTTTCCACAAAAAACATGAAAATAAAACTCATATATAAAAATTAGATCCAGGTTCTTAGATACTTCCCCCCTTAAAGAAATTCATCCTCGAATCTCCCTAACAAGGTGGTGATGAAAAACATGATTTGTCCACTATGATCGTACATCAGCTTCCCTCTCCCAAGTCTCGTCCTATACTCGCCCGTGCTACCATAGAACCCATAACATAGGAATAGATCATCCACAGAAAACCTTCGTGCTATGATCAACAATCCAGATTGGATGCTCTTTGAAAGCAGTTCCCACCTCCAACACAACCTCCTCTGGTTGAAAAACATGAGAGGGTCTGTGAAGTTACAACATAGCTATGAAACAGGGAAGATGTTGTGCATATCCTGATACCTCTGAGTTAAATATGACCTATAGGAAACAAGCCTAAATGTCTCCATAACCACAAACGGCCCAACGTATCTTGGTGAAAGATTAACTTGTCTCCTAATCCTCATGTGTCCTAACATCAGCGTGATATATAGGAAAACCTGATCTCCGACCTCGAACTCTAGAGGTCATCTCCATCTATTAGCATAATACTTCTGCCATGACAGTTCAGTATCAATCCTATTCCGAATCAATTCTATATACTTTGTGGTCTCCTAAACAAGACAAGGTCCCAGCATAGCTACCTCTCCTGCCTCTATCCAATATAGGGGTGATCAGCATGGCCTACCGTACAAAGCCTCATAAGTGTCCCTCTAAATAGTTTCTTGAAAAATATTTTTCTTAGAAAACTCATCTAGAGGTTTCTAATTCTCCTAAGAACCTCCAAAATCTTGGACACATGCTTGAATAATTTCCTCCAGCACCTGAATCATACGCTCAGACTAGACATTTTTCTGGGGTTGTTAAGTTGTACTCAGAAGTACCTATATACCCAAAGCACTTTGTAGTCCCTACCAAACCTGAGAAGTAAAATGGGCATTCCTATCTGAAACGTTAGAGTGTGGAACCCCATGAAGACATAAAATCTTCTGGATGTACAACCTTGACTTCTCGTCAACACTGAATATCTCCTTGATTGGTATGAAGTATGAAACCTTGGTGATTCTATCAATAACAACCCAAACTACATCATTCCCAAAAGGCGACCTCAGTAATCCTATCACGAATTCCATCGCGACATCATTCCACTTCCACTAGGGAATGGGTAACTGCTGCAAAATCCCTGCATGACGTTGATGCTCCGCCATCACCTGTTGTCAGGTGGAACATCTCATCACAAAACCATCAACATATCTCTTCATACCAGGCCACCAATACCACCAGTGTAGATCTTGATACATCTTGGTGACTCCAGGATGAACTGCCCAAACTAAGGAATGAAAATCCCACATCAGCTCCTCATTTATGTCTACTGACACTGATACACGCTCATTAAATGAAATATCTCATCCTCACCTACGATCCATCCAGGAAGAGGTTATCCTCCTAACACACTATCCCGTAGAACTAGGTCTTCAGAATCTAATATTTTCTTCATTCGCACTCGATCATGTAGAGTAGAGGTAACAGCTACATATGAAAGAAATGTTTGTCCCTGTTTATTGTGCACCTCCAAATGCATCTCAGAGAACTGAGATAGAAGCTTCCACTCATTGTTGGCCTCCTGAACTACCTATATATGAGTCCGCTTTCTCAACGCATCATTCATTGTGTTGCCTTTCCCAGGTGTATAGGCAAGCTCAAAGCCAAAGGATTGAAGGCACTCAACCCACATTCACACTCTCAAATTTATATCATGTGAGTGAAGTTGTACTTGAGACTTTTTTGGTTAGTGAAAACCACAAAAATCACTCCCAATAGATAATGTCTCCAACAACGTAAATCATGAACAACTACAGGCAACTCAAGATTTTTCATTGGGTAAATCATCTCATGTGGTCTCAAATGTCGAGGATCGTACGCAATGACTTATTCCCCCTTCATAACAACTACTCCGAACCCGACACCTAATGCATCATAGTAAACTGTATATATCTTTCTCGGCTCTGGAAAAAAATAATATTGGTGTCGAATTCAACCTCCCTTTCATCTCCTGAAAGGATGAATCACACCAATATGTCCATAGGTACATCACACCATTCTTAGTTAGGACCTGAATAGACATTTCTTATTGTGAAAAGTCATGTATAAAATGACTTTAGTAACTATCTAGATCTATAATACTCTGTACCTCAAAGATATTCTTCGGCTGCTCCCAGGAAACTACTACTCTCACTTTCTCTTGGTCTTCTGATACTTCCGTCTCTGAGAAAACATGACACAAGAAATGATTCTAGTCCTTCCAAAAGTGGAATTTTTAGATCTTATCATAAAATTGGTGCTCTCTCAGTGTACTCAAAAAGATCTCAATATGGTTATCATGTTCGTTCTGAGTGTGAGAGTACTCCAAGATATCGTCCACGAAAACCACCACGAAGGAATCCAAGTATGGATGGAACACTCTGATCATCAGTACCATAAAGATCACAGGCATGTTTGTGGTACCAAATGACATAACCACATACTCGTATAGACCATACCTACTCTGAAAGACTGTAAGAGGTATATATGATGGTATAACAAGCAACTAATTATGACATGATCTCAAGTCAATCATTGAGAACACCCGGGATCCTAGAATATGATCAAAGAGATCATCTATCCTCAGAAAAAGATATAAGTTCTTGACAGTCAACTGGTTTAGCTTCCAAATATCCCCACAATGTTTCATAGTACCGTCCACCTTCTTCGCAAACAAGACAGACGATCCCCATGGAGAAGTACTGGGTCAGATGAAGCCCTTTTCATGTAACTCATCAAACTACTTCTTGAGCACCTATAACGATGGTGTAGATATCCTATAAGGTTGAATGGACCCCGGTGTTTCCCCTGGAAAAATATCAATGGAGAAGTATACCTCTCCCTCTGGAGGCAACCCTAAAAATTCCCCTATAAAGACATCCCTGAAACGATCCACCAATGGAATAAAGTCCATTGGTGAATTCCCCTAGTCATTCTGATAAAGACTAGAAATATGGATTTTAAATCCTCCCAACCCATGATGCTCGAGTCCCACTATTCTCCCTTGGACATCCCATTAACCCTTATTTAGAAACAAAATTCCCTCTGGTGATGTAAAACTCACCCTACAATGATAGAAATCGAAAATATCCTGGATGCGAACCAACCAATCTATTATGAGAATGACATCATAGCCTGTCATCTATAAGACATTGGGGTCCCATAAGATTTGACATCTGCTAACCTCAAGAGGTAAATACTTTCACTAACGTACAATAGTCATTCTAGACCCCAACGGTATGTCCAGACTCAAGAAATTAGCGGAAGTAAAGATATAAATCCCAAGGCTCTCCATAATAGCAACATATATTAACCTATGGGAAGGACCTATATAGAAAATTTCATAAGTTGAAACTAAGTTAACTAGAATCGTACCTCTAACTGTAGAGGGTTCAAGATCCTTCTTCTCTTGGGTCTGCTCTAATGCAATAATCTTACCTTTACCGCGGCCTTGTGACCCTACCTGACCACCCTGAGCCGATCCACCATTTTTTCACTAAAATCGTGGAGACCAGCTACAACTTCCATGACCTCCACCTCAGCATGAGATACCAAAAAAAATAGCAGTTCCTAGAATGAGGATAAACTAGTGGTCCTTCTCTTGAACGAGGAGTCATAGAAGAACCTCTATCACCCATTGCTGGTGAGAAGAACTAACATAAATACTGAAGATGACCCATCTTTACACAAGATCGGTACTCCACTGGGTCTCTTGGGAAATGTTTCCTTTATGCTTTCCTTTAAAACACTAGTAGTATACCACCTGTCTACATGATGGTGTATCTCTCCTACTCGGATCACCACATGTACACTCCCAATGGCGCTTCCTACTATCATTTGGGGAAGCACCAACTCTGGATGTTGAACCACCCTATCCCATAGCTCCAAGAATACCTCAGGTTGAACTTAGTGATTAGTGACTAGTTTAATCTAGAATATATGGTTTTCAACCAGAAGATGTTATCCTGGGATAGGATGTCGTACCGATGGACATCCTAAAACTTCCTTTCTAGGAAAATCACATCACCCCCTAGAATAGGTGTGATATTCTGTAGCACTGTGATGCGAGAAAAATAATCCATGACTGATAGAGTACACTACTACAAAATCATGAACTCTCAGGCTTGGTTGGCCCTCAATGTCTATATGTATAAGTAGTCATAGAAGGTATGCAAGAACTTATCCCAATACATAACCTATTGGTGTCCTGACTGAGATATCATATCCAACCATCACTTGATAGAATCCCGAAGAATATACATAGTGAGCTTCACCATCCTCTATGGAGGTGTCTTTAGATGTTAGTTGATATATAGCATGGATTCTAACCCTGACCTTGCCACTTGAGGTCCTCCATCCCCTGAGAAAGTGGGAGGATGATGCGGCTGAAAAAACCACATCAACTTTTCTATAGATGGGGCAGGATGAGGTAATCCCAAGAATGTTGGCATAAACGTCACGAAGCCTACTCAGAACTATACATCAGCACCTGTATCTGGAATTACAGCTAGTTCCAAGACAGGCATGATGGTAGGATCTATTGGTAGTTCCTGTCCAAACATGTTTGATGTCTAATCGCTGCCTTGTATCTCGTGTACAACTGGAGGACGTCTTGGTGGCCTGACTCTGAAAGGTTTGGCACATATATCAGTTCAATATTATTAGTAACTAAAACACATATTTTTAGTAAAGGAACATGACAAGAAGGAAAACATGTTTTACAAATCAAGGATACACAACGTTAATGACAACAACATAGTGTGTTCCTTATGTATTTACATGGGAGTGTACATATGCCCAAAAATTGGTCATGTAACACCCCAACATATGGCATGTTCCTCCCAAGGACACTGTGTGTATTTGAATTGATTCCCCCTGTCTGAGTTCTTCTACACGGCTAAGCCACATGGATCACCTAGAAAAAAACTACATTAAGTGTTCATGCCAGGTACAGCGTGTACTAGAAGGTTTTCACTTACCCGTGTCGTTAGTCACATGGTCGGTTACACAGTTGACACTACACACCGTGTTCAAGCTAGACACGGTGTGTACTTACTATGTTTCATTTATCTATGTCATTAGTCACACGGCTGGACACATGGTCTATACAACATGTTGTGTATGTCTAGTACATGGCAGGTGCTACCAATGATTTCCCGACCCTGTGTGTCTTCCCAAACAGCCTGTCACACAGTTAAAGATTACACGGAGTGTACATAGGAAACATGGAGTGTACTTTTGAATAGTTTTTTCCTCCTAAATAGAGGGATACATGGCATGTATTCATCAATAAACACTATTTATTCTGGGTTTTTCTAGATAGTAAGCCTCAAAAACTAGTTTGAAACCCAAAAAAACGCTAAAACAACCATTAAAGTTTCAAATTCCGATCTGTGGGGGGCCATACTCCCCGCGAATCAAATCTTGGAATCATATTCATGTATTTCATAAAGTATAATAGTGCAATCAATCACATGATCCTCCAAATTCCTATCCAAGAGGTCCTATAACACCTCAAGGACCCAAGGTTAGCTTTCAATCATATTAACATTAACATTAGCAATACCCTATCAAACAGCTGGTATTCTATCAAGTCATCTTGCACAAAAACATACATATCTATCATAATATCTATCACAATAAGATGAAATTTCTAATGTTCCCTAAATGGAATGATAAAAATGCGTGAAATGATCCCTATCAAGTTCATATATGATTCATGAGATGGAATACCCTCATCTCATTAGGTTAAAATAGAAATAAAACCTCAATAAAATCAATAATAACAGCATAAATCATGTGAATCACCCGATAGTGAAATAAAATCAACTGTAATAATTGAAAAACAAGAAAATTGCAATAATTGAGGTAAATTATTTTTTCCTTGTACACGAATTAGCTACTCCTGAGCACAGCTTATTACCAACTACTTATTCCTTCCTATCCCCAGTAATGGAAAACATTCTTATACTAATGGTTTGGAACTGTTGGTATAGGTCCCCAAACCATTGGTATAGCCTATCCTAATGGTTTGGGCAACCGTTGGTTGATTTGTCATGGGGATAGTCCTATCCCAATGGTTTCGGGAAAAGCGTTGAAAGACCTATCCCAACGGTTTGTAAACCATTGGTATAGTTCTATCCCAACGATTTTCAAAAAGTCAGAATAGGTCTTTCCTAACAGTTTTCACCAAACCATTGGAATAGGTCTCTCCCCATGTGAAATCACCGAATGGTTTCCCAAACCATTGTAGAGGTATATTAAAAAAAATTACAGTGGAGGTTTGAACCCACAACCTCTCGATTATATATCAAAGACTTTAACGTTATCCTACAATTACTTTTGTGAATATATATGGATATATATATATATATATATATATGTAATTTATATAGTGATTTTTTGATGATATTCGACAAAATAAGTCATAAAAAATAAGGGTATCAATCGTTTGGATAGGTACCCACCCTTTCCCAACAGTTTGGCCAAACCATTGGGAAAAGTGGCCTCAATGTGGGCTTTTCCCAATGGTTTGTTCAAACCATTGGGAAAGGGTACGTCTTTTACAATGTTTTGGCCAAACTATTGGAAAATGTGGCCTCAAAGGGGGATTTCACCAACAATTTAGCCAAAATGTTGGGAAATCCATACCATTTCCCAACAGTTTGGCCAAACAGTTGGGAAAAGTTGCCTCAAAGGGGGATTTTTCCAAGGGTTGTCCTAACCATTGGGAAATCCATACCCTCTCCCAATATTTTAGACAAACCATTGGGAAAAATGACCTCAAAGAGTAATTTTCCTAATGGATTGGCCAAACCTTTGGGAAAAGTGGCATCAAAGTGGGATTTTCCCAATGGTTTGACCAAACCATTGGGAAAGGGGGCCTATACCAATGGTTTTTGCAAACCGTTGGTATTGATTCATTATTATATGTCATATTTTCAGTACTACCCTAGATATAGGATCCAAATAGTTTGTTAAGAAGAAAATAGTTACCTTTGATACCACTTTGTAACGTCCTGATTTCAACTGTCACCCAATGTTTCCTCGTAACTAGTTCGTCACATGGCCTCTAGCACATTAACCCAAATGCCAGAGGCTGCTGACTAGCAGCGAGGGACATGGGTGTAATAGTAGAGAAACTATACCCTCATTGGCATAGTAACTTATCTTAATGGAAATCATATAACAATAGCGGAAGCAGTAACACTACAAAATAAGTAAACAATGGAAGACTGATAGTAAATAACAAACTGAAGCATATATATAAATAATGATGGATGTAATAATATCTAAAAAACATCCAAACAAGTTACGATTATAGAATACAATAGTAAACCAAAGTAAAAATGAAAAACAAGTAAAAAAATCCAACAGCATCGCAAGCCTCGTCTTGGTCCCATTCTCTCCTGCTCTATAGTAATCATGTTCCTAAAGTAGAAGGGCACTTTCCCTTATCTATACCTACAAAAATATAATCTGTTTGGGCCAAAAAGAATGACCCAAACAGGGTGTGAGACAAATCACAACAGGAAACCAACCAAAGATCTATGCCTAATAGTCAGTGAACATATATAATAAAAAAATGCAAAATGAAGTAATAAACAAAAAAGTACTCAAAAGTAAAGTCCAACAGATTCAACTACATTCATTTACATTTATTAACTATTCAACCAAAAATTCACAAGTAAACCTCTGGGAAACATTTTACATCATAACCCATAAAGTTCAACTTATCATTTAACAATATAGATATAACGACCCCATGGGATACTTTACACAGTCAAACTCCTTTGGTATCATGCAAACCAAGACTCTTTGAGGAAGCACTCACTGTTAATTCCACTTGTAGTCTTTTTATGATAAACTACAGACTCTTTGTGTAAGAACTCAACATCAATTCCCAATATGGTCTCGTAACGATAAATATATAAACAATGAGAGTGTACTCATCGTCAATCCCCCCTATGGTATCGTAGCATGAAAATTAAAATAGATTCTCTAAGGAATCCTTCAACGCCAATCCCCCCTATGGTCTCACTACACCAGGTTCCCACTGTCTAGTGTAAATCAATCTTTCACAATGTATTTAGCTGCCAATGTAAAACACAAATGTTACTTGTCTAGGAAACTACAAGGCATATCACAAGCATGTCATATAATATCAACTCCATCCTAACAATGTTGCGTATGGAGAGCATAATAGCCTAATAGGAAATTCGAGACCCAACCACCAATATCAAATCAAACCTGGGAAAACACATCCATATCAATTTAAAAACCCTATTCACAATCAATTACCCATACTCAAGAAAAGAAGGTATGATATAAATTAAAAGGGTTAAATTCCCTAAACACGCAATACCCAAAACTATGGTATTGGGATGTTTTGCAAATATAATTCAACGACAACCTACGGAAAGGCACAAACCACCAACCTCAATGTTGCACGATTGATATAGTTGAACCTCATCCTTTGAATCAACCTAGAATGTCGTAGATCTACAAAAATTTCAAAAACACTCAACCTTATATATCTCAATATAGTAGAGGAATCAAGAGAAGAGGTTCCAGAAGAAGAAACGAATCACCATGGTAATTCCAATGCAATTGATAGTGGTTGATTTGAAGAACGGATGGTCGATCGGGGGATCCGAGATGAATTTGTGATATACGTCACTCTTGGATGAGATGAGATTATAAGAATATTATTTTTCAATTTTATGTGACCCTGGTCTATTTAATCAATTAAAAAGAAATAAACACATTGTGTCCTTTAAAAGTATGAGGCGTGTATATGCCTTTATTGGGCCCTACTTAAGGAGATCATGCCACATCATCACACGGTTGTGTAAATAGTTGTGACATGGCCAGATAAGGCTTGGACTCAGTTCCTGAGTACACAATGTGTAAAAGGAATTACACCGCATGTACTCCTAAAACTTTCATTCTTCCCATTTTCTTAAAAATGACTTCAAAATAAAACTCACACAATAAAAAGTTGATTTGGGTTCTTACAAAATATGTATTATTCTTTATGTTTTATCTCCATATAATATTCCTAGGTGTTATGGAAAATATTATTTTATTTATTTTTAACTCTCTTATGGAGTATAATAGATTTTATGTATGCTTTAATTAAAAAACAATATTAAATTATCATTCTAAAACATAATTCCTTTTACAGAAAAATGATAGAAATACTTGGTTGCTTGAGGTTCAGAGCAAGAATCCTAATGTTGGATGGATGAGACTCTAGATGAGTTATTAGGAACAATCAAGAGTTTGTGATATTATTCACGTATCATGATAATAGAATTCTTAGGGTATGGTACAAGCACCAATGGGAAGTATAGTTTAACATAATGCCTCTTCGATATCTATAATTTATTAAGGAAAAATATAATCCAATGAATTATTTTAACATGAATTATAAGGTATTATAATATTATAATTGATTAGAGTGGATTGTTATATTTTTTATGTATTTTCATATTCAATTGTGTATTAATATCTAAGGGATATTATATTTTTGTGAAAACATTCTCCAAAATAATCACCATTTGATCACATGATGTGTAAGTAAAATTTATGGGATTTTTTTGTTCAGAGAGAAATTAAGGATGATAGTATTTTTATAAATTTAAAATTTATTTTCAAATATATTTTATTTTTATGGTAAATGCTATGATATATTAGAGATATTGGGTCTTTTGGTTTATAATGGATATAATTATATGATTAACTACTGAAACTATTGGATCATGTATTTTTTTTGAAATATGAAATTGGTGGTGTATAAACAAGTATGTATATTGTTCAATGATTTATCAAGTAACTGAGATCAATTTTTTATTCTTTTTTCATTGGATGTGATGTGTCCTCAGTGGTTTGATTATGGGTTTCACTATTACACCATGGTTTTTTAGGAAGTTTAATATTTCAATATTGTTAAATGGTTGTTTTGTGTAATGATTGGGTATTTTATTGTCCATTTTAGTGGTTTCATGATTGGTGACACATGGTGTGTGTTATGGGTTATTGACCAATATTTTGGGATATGGTATTAACTATAAAGGTTTTTTTTTACCAGATAAATATGGTTTGGAGAACCATAGGCCAAGAGATAGTAAATTAATTGATTTTTTATCATTTTGGGATCTATGGTTGGGCTGTGAATCATCTCTATTTTTAATTATGAGTATGAGTGGGTAACTTAGGTGAATATAATTAGATTCTTAGGTAATTTATGGATATAACATTTAAGAATTGAATTCATCATGTTATTATTGTCTTTAATTAACTGGATATTTCATATTAGTCAGGTAACATTTATTTTAGAGTATATTGAAAAATGGTTTTCTTGTTGCACAAATTTCATATTATTAGAGTTTTGGGATTGAATTTATTTGGTGACTAATCAAATATTTATCAAAGATATTTGATAATCTTGGTCAAAAGACCACATTAATTCCTCATAGGTGATAATTATTATATTGGTGAGTTTTTAATTACCCATGTAATTTATTTATTTATTTAATTTGGGTGGTGGGTCATATCATTGCAATCCTAGGGGGTGATGAATTGTTAATTTCTTAATTCATATCATTGAATGGTGTTTTTACAAACAATAAAATTGTATTTATGAGATTTTATGTATGATAGTTTGGTGGAAATTTAAAGAATTAGAGTATTGTTGAAAATTGTTGAAAATTGATATAATAAAACTATTTTAAGACAATAAGTACAAAATTGGATATCAAATGTTGGTTTTAGAGGTACAACTGGTGGGGTCCCCCTAGATAATTCAAAATGATTTTGATGGCCTATAGTAGATACTTGGTGGAGATACCATGTTTCTGGTGGGGATCTTCCTTACATGACTTGACCAATTGGGTCCAACATTGGTTGATGGTGAGCCATGTATACCACCACTAATAAGTATAGAGAGTGTGAAAAACACTAAAACATATTAATACATGGGAGAATACTTATCCTATAAAAACCTAAAATAAAAATATATTTCCCATATAAAACAATATCTCACAATAACAACAATATAAATACAACAATTGAATTATATATAATTCATGCATCAGATAAGAAATGATAAGTACATCACAAAAGAGTCATAATCCAATGGTTCAATAAAAAAATGTATCTCAACCCAATGAACATGATGAAAGGGAAACAACTTACTAAAAAAATAATTCTTATACCAGTCATTACCCATAACAGTCTTCTCTACCATCATCAACAACCAACATCCCCCAAGATTTGGTATTGAAATAGGTATACTAATTCCATTCCCATCATGAAAAACACTAAACTATGAATTATCAAAATACATAAAAGACAAGTGGGAAATTATCCCATGTATGTTTGGGTATTAACATTAAGAGTTACTGTAACTTCCCAACTATTCAGATGGATATGGTTTCATTTAATTTTTGTTAAATCTCTAATTATAGTTTGGTTGAGTTGGTTTGGACCTTGGTAAGGGATATATCATGGAATTTCGGGGTACTTTGGGAGGAATAACTATTTTTAGATATGATACACGAGTAGTTTGTTCAGAGATTCATTTGCACCTTATATTGGGTATTTATGGTGAAAACTATATTTATGCACCCTAAGATTCTTAGGGAAGACCATGTAGGATTGGGTAGATAGGAATATGCCATAAACATTGAGATTATGAGGTAAATTATACCCAAAAATCCAGGAGACGGGAAAGGCCTTCTACTAGGAAAATATATTAATGAAAATCAAAAGATACAACAAAACTGAGTCACGAAACATTTCAACAAAGGCAAGAGTAGACCTCGCCACTAAGGTCATCCTGAACATAAGCATTACAAAAGCTAGGCAGGACACATCACCAACTGGAACTGACCTCCAAAAGTGCTCTCTTAGAAAGAGCATCTCCAACCCAATTAGCCTCGCGATAAACATGTGTAACGTCAAGGGAAATCACCTCCACCACCCTAATACATTCAATCAAAGCTGGTATAATCTTCCATGTTACATTTCGGAAGTGATCCCTAAGAATTTTAAAAGCAATAGACGAGTCGGATTCCAACCATAAATGATGCAAGTGAAAATGTACAGCATATTTGACTGCTTTGATCATGGCCCATAGCTCAGCTTCAATGGTAAGGCCATTTCAAATAAAATGGAAAAAGAATCCTTTCACAAACCCTTGGGATGTTGGAAAAATACCACCACAGCCAGCAGGGCCTAGAGTACCCAAGGATGCACAATCAATGTTGAAATTGAGCCCTCTAGATATGGGTGGTATCCAGCAGACATACATCACCATTAGCGAAAGCCTGGACCTGCCATTCACACAAAGTGATCTCAAAAGAAAAAGGTTGGAAACATTATTATCCATATATCCTTTTTTCTAAATGATAGGCAGTCCAAATGGCGCTGTGTATGAATAGAACACCATTGCGGAAAGAGGGCTTTGTTGTCGAAGACCAAGTCATTACGTGTCTTCAAAATGAAAGAGAAGACACTCACAGGAGTATCCAATCGAATGGAGGGAATTTGTTCAATTCGATCCTTTTTAAAAATGGACTGTAACAGCTCATCCATGGTCTGCAAGTTGAAACAGCATGCGAAAATTTCATGTAGATAATTCCATAGCCAGAATGTAAATTTACATGAGATGAAAAGTTGTTGATGACTTTCATCCGCTTCCATGAATAGGGAACAAGCAGGGGCCAGCTGAAGTCCATTACACGGTAGCATATTCTAGTGAGGGAGGCACTGCTTCCAGATCATCTATAGAATATTGAATGAAGAAGGTGGGATAAAACCAGTCTGGACACCCTTAATCCATTAGGGTGGGTTCAGGGAGGGTCCACAAATCAATCGGTAGTACTCTTTAGTATAAAAAATCCCATTCAAGCTGGGCATCCAGATCAGAGTATCATAATCAACATAAATGTATCGAGAGATTTGCAGAAAAAATATGGATATGTAATAAATCATTCATCACCACATCACCACGAATAGCGACAATAGCACAGTTAATCAGAGAAGGAGGGACAGAAAATTCTTCACAAATCGGTCAGGACAACCAAGGAGTTGTCCAACAGTTCAGTCATGATTGTTAAAAAAACCACCCATTTTGAGTTCTCCATAAGACCATCATAGCCCCGCTTGATGGAAGGAAAAACAGAGAAAGTCATGTAATAACCATAACCATATTGAAGCTTCTTCACAAACCTATAGTAAAGGAACTCTGTAGAATAATCATATGTGGAGAGCAGGTTCCATGAAAATTTCTTGATTAAGGTATCATTAAATAACCTTGGATCTTTCACACCCATTCCCCCCATTTGGATCAGTTTAATACATTTTTTCTGGGCCACTGTGATTAATATTCTCTCATTAATTGATCTAGTCTAGATAAAATTTCTAATCTTACCAGTCAGTTCTTTAATGAGTTCCCTTGTCCATCTATAAAGAGAGAATGAATAGAAAAACATTGAGGTGATCACTGAATTAACCAGGCAGATTCGTCCAGCCTGAGACATATTCTTACCTTTCCAGTTTTCTAATTGATTGACAATTTTCAGAGAAATGTTCTCAATATAGTAACACTTTATTCTTCCCCAAAAAAGAGGCACCCCAATATATGTAAATGGTAGAGATCCGATCTTCATGCCAATCTTCATAGAGATTCTGTTCTGTTTCAAGATGGTGGTGCCTTCCCCAAACATAACCGATGACTTATTCCAACCAATAACCTAACCCAAAACCTCCTAATAATGTGAAAATATGCCCTTGATACAGGAGATGGTTCCTTTCTCATCCTTTCCGAACAATAAAATATCATCATCATAGAACAAGTGAGAGGGAGCAAGAAGATTCCTCCCAATCTTCATCTTTTGAAACCAACCAAAATTAGCAAGGTCATTAAGACCCCAACTCAAGTATTCTACAAAAATAGCAAAAAGCAGACCAAATATAGGGTCCCCCTGCCTTACTCCTCTTGAGAAATGAAAAAATCCGCTGAGGGATCCATTAATAAGAAAAGAGAGCCTCACACTGCCCAAGATGGAGCCAACAAGTCCAATAAATTTCTGCGAGAACCCATGCATTTGAAGAATTTTGAAAAGAAAACTCAATTGGATATTGTCAAAATCTTTAGATATATCAATATCCAGAGCCATGTCACAAACATTTTTCCTCTTCTTCATGGAATTAACACATTTAGATGTAGTGGAAAGGTAATTTGGAATGTTCTTTCCTGGTACAAACCCTAACTAATTATCGGAAACAAGACCCTTAGAAATTTAACCCAACCAATGAGTCATAATTTTACTGATAATTTTGTGTATGGTGTTCCCAATAGCCACTAGTTGAAATTCATTAATTTCATGACTGTAATATTTCTTAGGAATTAGAGCAATAAAATTTCTGTTCTTCCCAAACGGCATAAAGGAGGACCTGTAAAAATCCCTCACTGTATTTGTAATATCAATGTTAACAATATCCCAATAGAACATAAAAACATATTGGTAAAGCCATTTAGACCAGCCACACTATCAATATGTAATGATAGAAGAGCAACATAGATATCCTTAATAGTAGGAATTTCAGTGAGCTTATTATTCTGAAAATCAGAGATAGAGGACTCAAAGCAATTGATAATTTTATCAGAGTTATCAACTCCAGTGTCTGAATAGAGCCTCTCAATGTAGTTAGTATTAGCTTTTATGATCTCACTTTCTATAGAGAACATACTCCATTCAATATTAATGGCATTGAGGCTCCTCCTAGCTCACTTTTCTTTGTACATGTAATGAAACAGCATGGAGTTATTTTCTATCTTATTTAACTATCTCATATTAAACTTATTATGTTATAATCATTATTTATGAGTCAAGATATTATCCATATTTGAAGAATCTTGTATCTCCTCCAAGGAGAGAACATCTTGGAAAATATTATTTCCCTGGTGATTGAGAAAGAAAATTTCAGCTTCTTTAATGTCATTACTAAGAGAGAAAGAAGAATATTTACTCCATTTACTTAATCTTTGCATGAATTCTTTTTTACTTACAGAAAATGATATGAGAAGGACATCCCATGAATTCAGAAATCCAAACATCTAAAACAGTCTCCCAGCAAGCCAAAATGACCATCCATGCATTATTAAATTTGAAAGGAATCGGAGCTGACCTCACTCTGCTATCAAAGACCTCAACCAGAATAAGATTATGATCAGAATGTATCCTTGGTAAGGTGACTCTTGACACATCAATTGTACAATTTCCATTATCCACTTGCACAAAGCTTCAATCCATCTTTCTTTCCTATCATCCATTTGTGGTTTACCTTCTCCATGTAAAATAATCTCTAGACACAGGGACTTGAGTCATACCACAATTATCAATATAGGAGGCAAATTCCGAAGCTGAAGTGCGGCTGAAATTCTCCCCAGTTTTTTCCTTTGGAATCAAAACAACATTGAAATCACCAATTAAGATCCAACTATTATTCATACCCTCAGAGATATCAACAGTATTCCTCCACAGAGATATCCTCTTAGTATAAAGGCTGAAAGCATAAACAATAGTTATCGAGATAGTGAGACTATTAAGACTGCAAGATAAAGTCACAAATTGCATATCATTCACAATAGAGTCAATCAAAACACTATTAAGTTTCATAACCCATAAGGATTCAGCATTTTCCCCCACTTTATTATTGGAAACAAAGGAATAACCCAAAGAGGACCACTTAAAAGAGACCCAATTCTCATATTTCATTTGTGGCCCAACAATACCGATTAATAAAGTCTTATTTGTCATAATGAGATTCATAAGGGACATGACCATGGGAGAATTCTCAATCCCTTGGAAGTTCCAAAATAATATCTTCATTTCTTTGATCGAAGCCTAGTGCAACGCCCATCATCACTTAGTTTCATGTATTTGATAGATTTATCAGTACACAATTTATCAGGGGGAGGAACCTCTGAATCTTGATTCAGAGTAGTAGATTCATCACCATCCTCACATGAGATCTCAAGAAAAAGAGATGAAAACATTTTCAAGGAATCAATAGGTGTATGTAAACTAGCATGGAGTCTTCTCCTAGCAACCTTATCCGGGTGGACCTGAAGGAAGTCTCCAGAATGCAATCCAGAAGTCTATAAAATACTAGTATGAACAAGGGAATCACCACTGGAAGAGAGAGAGACATCCATTGAGGCATTATAAAGATTATCATAATTAGCCTAATTCACTACCATAGCTCCAGAAGCAGGATCCAATGAAGAATATTCATTCTAGTTAGATTGACCTCCAAGCCCATCCAAACTAGAAGTATATATTTCACAAGGATATTTACCACATTATTAAATAGGATCATCACTAATGGAATTCGCAAAAATCTACTCAGAATTGAGCTTTACCTCTCGTGGAGAATATTATGATAGTGGATCCATGTCATGTACAGGAGCTGGCTCTTTGGTTTGAATGGAAACCCCCACAACGTCTTGAATTTAGTCCCCCAAATTAGAATCTAAAAAGTCTTGTTGGGTAATGAGGTATTGGGGTGGCCTCCCCACCTGTGCGCCACACGTCCCTAGCAAGACCCAAGGTGACCAACCCTTGGGCTTAGTCTAGTTCCCAATGGGGTAGAGGGGCCCAAGAGAGGTAAATTATAGTTTTATAACATAATCAATGATTTTACAGACTGAAAAAAAGTACTTATTCTATAAATTCACTATTTATGGAATATAAATCTCAATTACCATAATTAAATGGTCACTTTCCCCATTTTCCTTTTTTAATTTAACCTTGTTTTTCTCCGCCTCTTCCTCTTTCACACTAGTAGGAACCTCTCCCTTAATTGAAATTTCACCCTTGAGAGTTCAACTATGGGTTTTAGACCCCTCCCACATTCGTCATCAGTTTCTCTCGTCGTTCATCATACTGAATCCTTATTAGTATGCTCTTTAATACACTTTCTTGTTTTCTTTTCTTATCTTGTTGCAGGGAATGGAAAATCGGTGTTTGTTAATATGCCTTATTTTTAGGGTATTAGTCTCTTTCGTCAATTTTTTCCATCGTAGCCTAGATTAGAGGCTGATAATTGATGATGATTCCACTAAACATCAATTTTAGGTTGTCTATACCTTTTCCCTTAAGTAATTGATATCTTCCGATTATGTTGTAGTGACACACGTCAGACCCTTAGTGCATTATTTACTAAATAAGAATTATCATAATGATAAATTTTCTAAAATATGTTTTGATGTACCTTATCCACTATGACTTTATTGGAGGTTTCAATACTCAACCTGAATGACCTCTTGAGCCGGTTTCATTTGAATTCATGTCCTTATTCCACACCTTTGGGTGAGTTGGGATTTCCACTCATGAGTAGAATCCAAATTTGAATTAATCGGAAATGTGAAACATTAAATACCTCTAAGGGAACCTTTTAATTTATATAATAAAAAGGATGATGAAATGGATTGATTGAAAATTATTAATTATGGTGGATGTCCACTTTTCTTATACACGTTACGTAAATGGTTGGCAATGTGGCTTGGAAACTAACATAGACCCTCCTTTTATAACTTTTATATGAATTGGCTAATGGAATCTACGTGATGAGTTAAATTTATAAAATGGAATAGCTGATAATTTGGAAACTATATTTATCACTTGTGGGTGAATTTATATTTGAATTTAATTTAATGAATTAATTGTTAACAAAATGTTTGGTACTAACATTCCCATTAAAACAGTATATAAAATGAATTTCAATGGATACATTGGTTTGGCACTAATATTTTTAGTATGGGACTAACATCGTGGTATGAATGTGAAACCATATAATATAATATTCCTGGTATTATTACCATGGATCCTTATTTCTTAGACCCCCTTAGAAAATCTCCTTGCAATACTTCCAGGTATACACCTAATTTTATATGGAGAATCTCTTGGACTCGAAGAGGATACCATAGTCAATGGAATTGGGTCTTGGACCATGTTATCATACATTATAATAATTTTTCTATCGATGAGATCTATGGAATCAAATAGGATTTCTTATTCAATATCATTGGGTTCTTTACCTTGTAGGTCTAATAGTTTAGATATCTATCATATTCCATAGTTGATGCTTTATTCCTTTATATAGTTCTTCATTATATAATTTGTCGGTCACATCATGTAATTGTGGATTATATTTTTTAATTATATTATATAGATTTATTCTTATTATAATTACACACTGTTATAGCATATATGAAAATGCTATATTTTCTATATACAATTTTGGTCATCGCCTGCAAAGTATATCTCATACCCAATTTGAAATGTCGTTTTCTACCCAGATAGACTTCAGGGATGTATGTAGGGACAAGGTAAATTATCCTACTATGGATGATGGATTCATTTATACTAGGATGAAATACTAGTGTGGAGGACCAAGCCTAAGTTCATGATTCTATTGGAGATTACTTCTGAAGTTTTTGTACTTTCGTATATGATTTTATATCTATAGGTTGTTATGTCCCATGTACCATGTTCCTATTTAGAAAAAATTCATATAATACAATGGTATATGATATTGGATCTGGTTATGTTAATTTATTGATAATATTTTCACTACTTATTATTATTTTCTGTATTATGCTTCTGCTTATTCGTCTTTTATATTACAATTTCATGTAACTCTGATCATAAAGGTATAGTGTCCCTATCATACAATCATCAACACTCACTTATTTTTAGAAGACTCTAGCATATCGGGATGAATACTTTAGGCCATGTGTCCAAATAGGATTGGTTATTTATGAGTAAATTGTTTTTTGGATACTACAAGTGATATCAGGGCACCTTTTCCTTTTGCTATGACTAATTAAGATTGGAAATAATTATACTTGGAGTGTGTTAGAATTTGGTAATGATCTTCTTCCTATGAGTAGCCATCCCATGTATAGGGAAAATATAAATTTCCTAGGATGGGACTTGATGTTCTATTTTTTGTTATAGTTGCCTTAATTTAATTTTTGTGCTACAAACCTAATATGTGGTGATAGTATTATTACTATGTGGTTATCATTTACCATTTTCTAGTAAAGTATGAATGTGTTTCATTATGCATCATGATAAAAGCTTTAGAAATCACATGTCATGTATATTTCATGAAATATTTTTTTATCATGATCATTCCTTGTGAAATGATTTATTTCATTGATCATTATATTAAATTTGTGATAATTTTTGTTATAGGAAATGATAAATAATTGGTCCATTAATGTGTATTAATCAATATAAATTATTTTTTACTATATATCTTGATGTTGGTGGAATAAGTGTCTAATTACTTCATGTTTGATCTGTGGACCATTGGTTACATGAGCTAAAACATTAGTGGTTTTTATTAAATGGATTCCAATTTCAATTTAAGGAGTGTGTGTGCCTCAATAAATTTGTATTGGTTATCCATATAATTTGTCCATTATAAACGATTTTTTGTAGTGACATGATGTTAAAATTGATAAACATAAATAATATGACTTTATAACATGGAAATGGTAACTCATCAACTAAAACTATGAAATATGTATAAGAACTATCATTTTGAAATTATTAAAATTAAATGGTTTCCATTAAATTGGGTTGAAAATTGAAACATAAAGGGTTTTTTCATATATATATATTTCAATTGAAACTCCATATAATAGAACCCCTAATGGGAGATAGAGAATTTTCCATTGAACTGAAGTTAGTTGTGGGAAGTTGGGAGTAACCCTTTTGTTCCTTTAAGACCTACTAAATCACATATACATAGCATTGGGGGGGAAAGTGGGGTGAGACTTATGAAAATGAAGGACTTTACCTATCATATTATATTACCTTTAACAATTGTAATAACAAATCCCCTTATAAGGCATCTGCTTGTAATTTTAGAGATATTCCTCCATGAAGACATAGATTCATCCACTACGAGAGTGGGGAATACCATGCTCTTGAAGTGGTGGGCCTTGAGCCACCAGAAATACATCTAGTAGTGAAACATACAACACCTAATTATATGCTTATATTGAAAACTAGTTCCCAATTTATATAGGTTTATTTAAAGCTCATGTAGACCATGAAGGTGTCCTTGTAACATTCCTAAACTAAGGTAGAGTTGATGCATGAGTTTTAGCAGTATCATCATTCGATGTTTTTAGTGGATAGTGGTCCTTATTCTCATGATTCATATCCATAATACATTTTATATAACTTTGATCATCTACAAATTACACTAGATAAGAAGGTTAATATTTCATCATATATGTTTAGAGGGTCAGCAATGAAATGATTGGATGTGTTCATCCATGTGGATCAGAACCAAGGTATGGTTTGGATGTATATATAGACAACCATTTTTTTATAATTTTTTTATAAAGATGTTGAGATCTGAAAAATATAGATATTTTTTGAACCTGGAGTATGGAACTCTATATGTTATGG
This sequence comes from Viscum album, assembly GCA_963277665.1. Classification (NCBI taxonomy): domain Eukaryota; kingdom Viridiplantae; phylum Streptophyta; class Magnoliopsida; order Santalales; family Viscaceae; genus Viscum; species Viscum album. The sequence goes on from OY728155.1 coordinate 737,068,735, forward strand.
ATTATTCACCACATTTCATGGATCTTCATCTTTTCATTCTTGCTCTCCCTGGTGATGAGTTGCCCATAGCTATATGCTTTGAGGATCAGTTTGTATATTCCATTCAGTGTTATGTTAATATATTTCATTTGACAATCATTAGTGAGGTAGTAAATCAATATCTCATCATTGAGCATTGCCTTACAGAAGTTGGAGGTGTGAACTAGGGTATTTTTGTTCCTAGATAGAGATATAGTTCATCTTTCTTCCAAAATCATCATATTGAGTTTTCTCTAGGATGTGACACTAGCCAGCATGTGTGCTCAGATTTCTATGTTATCAATCATCAGTGTTGTAGGAATTGTAATATGAGGCCTCAATGTGATAAAACAACTATTTATTATAGTAATCGTATCCTAATATTGCATATTCAGAGGTTTAGGTTGAACTTTTCTCATATTTCTAGTAGAAGAGGATATGTATGAGATCCACATTGAGGAGCAAGATCAGTAGATCCACAGTAGTTAGGGATATGGTGTACCCTAAACATATAGGAAGAGGAAGTGGACAATTCTAGGTATTTCAATCATCAAATATACAACACCATCATGGAATACCCACTCACATTTGTTCATTTTTGTCTCATGGGAACATATTAGGATTGATATATTCAATGTATGTGATAAAAAAGGATCAAAGTATCGGCCCTTATAAAGTTATAGGTATAGTTATAGTAGCCACTAAATTAATTTTTATTTTATTTTAAATATTAGATTCTCACTCCTTCATATTAGTGGAAATTTTGTGGAGTATTGGGCTCAACATCCATTATTTATGAGGGAAGATGAAACTTGATAGCACATTGGTGATTTGATCAGAAATTCTACACTAGTGAAGGGAATATCCCCTTGAGGTATGTGGATATCGGTTTATATGGGTCCTCCTTTCCCAAAAGATGGAAGGTTATGATATCATTATTGATATGTATTTTTTTAGTTATTTATTATTCCAACATTGACTGTAATTTCTAGAGACTATATATTATAAAAAAATAGGGTGATATGTATGTGTACAAGGGTGAATGGGTTATCTTTTCCTGTCAAGTTGGATCAGAGAATCATGGGATTTGTGGAGATACCAACTAGATTATTAGTTTTTTTAGATCAATAGAGAATACATAATATATATTTACCTCAAACAGTCAGTATTTTTGGGGATTTTCCCTGATTATTTTTTTGGATGACCTCTAAAGAGAGGGGTGGAGTTTTTTATTGATCTAGTGATGGGAGCCAGACCAGTACCCAATCCTCCTGATAGGATGGATACAACTGAGTTAAAAGAGATCAAAATACTATTAGAGGACGTAGAAGTTAATGGTTTTATATGACCCATTACTTCACCTTGGGGTTCGCCTCTACATTTTCTCAAGAAGGTGGATAATCCCCTTAGGATGTGTGCTAATTTAAAGAAATTGAATCATCTTGCAGTTAAGAACATGAATCATTTACCTCATATATATGACCTCTTTTAGTAGAATCGTAGAGAGGGGGTTTTCTCCGGAATGATTTGTGGTCATTCTATCATCAGGTTCATGTTAGACCATTAGATATAGCAGGCATTACATTCTATAGTAGATATGGCCAGTATGTGTTTTGGTAATGTTGTTTGGTCTCTTAAACATAGAATAAGTTATCATACCTCTAATGAATCATGTTTTAAACCCATATTTGAATTCATCTATGGTAGTGTTCATGGATGATATCTTGGTTTACTCATATAATTAAAATGCCCATGGAAAAAATATTATGATCATTTTGAATTCACATAGAGAAAACAGGTTGTATGATATCCTCACAAAATACAGTTTTTTGATCGACAAGGTTCACTTATTATGTCACATATTATTGTAATTAGGTGTGTATATGGACTTAGAGAATTTGAGAGTCATTTATTCCTAGGATAATCCAAAGAAATTATTTTAAATACATATTTTATTAAGGATGGATGCATATTAAAGGTTTTTTATACAAGATTTCACATTCCTTGCATCACCACTCACAGGATTTACCAATAATGGTGTCAATTTTACATGGTATAATTCCTGTGAGAAGTCATTCTAGGAACATAAAGGAAGCCTTAATTCATCATCAATATACATTATTATAGATCATAGAAGAAGATATACTATTTATTGTGATGCATTAGGCATCAGTATAAGAGTTATTTTGATTCATGGGGATCAATTCATTTCATATGGGTCACATTAGTTAATACCCCGTGAGTGTAATTACCTGACACACAATATCAATTTATATGTTATGGTTAGTTAGTTGAGTTATTGGAGAAACTATTTATTTGTAAAATGTATTGTTGTGTTTGTAGACCATAGATCTTCTGAATACATATTTACATAATGTAACATAAATCTCAAACTGTGAATATTGGTTGAAGATCTATAGTCATTTTCCATTCATCATTCATATAATCCCAGGAAGAGAAAAATATTAGATATTTATTTGAGATTGAAGTAAAAAAAGGCAGTTTTGGAGGCTAACAATGATTTGATGTTGAAGGAATTATTTTTTTGAGATGCATTTTGAGGTGTAGGACCATTATAGATATCATGTACTTGTATCATTATCAATGAAATCTACACATATGGAAAGATTGAAGAAGAGAAAACCTTAAAATCTTGAGGGCATGGTTCTTAGGGAGAATGATTTAGGTTAGGACCTGTATCCTTGTTCGGTCAATGATAGGGATTTGATATTTCACATTCTTGGATGTGTCAAGGATTCTAATGACATATGAGAGGAATTGATGCGAGTGTCTCATTCCTCTTTTTGGGCAGTAAATCTTCACATTTACATGATGATTCGTGGATTATACTACCAATTAGGTGGTCATGGAAAATGATGGAGATATCTATATTTGTTAATCAATATTCCCTCTATCATCTAGTGAAAGTGGAACGCTAGTGACTAGTATGGATTTTATATCTATTACACATTCTTGAGTGGAAAAGGGATTATATCACTATGGATTTAATGACAGTTTTACCATGTTCCCACTCGAAGAAATTATATTTTATGGGTCACCATAGATAGGTTGAAAAATTCACCCAATTATTACATATTAGAGAGACCATTTATATGGACCATATTGGAAGGATATATGATAGGTATATCAAACACCTTCATGGAGTTCCACATACTATCATATCAAACAAGGGAACTAATTTTACAGTGGAGTTCTGGTAAGGGTTGTAGAAGGCTCTAGATTCATAGGTATTATTGAGTATAACATGTCACCCACAAAATGATAAATATTTTAATCATATGATACCAGTTTTTGAGTAAATATTTTTATTACGAGTCCTTTATTTCAGAGGTTATTGGGAGAAACACCTACCTCTTCTTGAATTCTCTTATAATAAAAACTTCCAAATTCCTATACAGATGGGTCGATTTAAGGACCTATATAGTATGTCGTGTTATTCACTTGTGTTCTATTAAGAGACAGATGATACCACACTACTATCCCCTTATCTTGTTTAAGAGAATTCAGATTATGTATATCTTATTTGGAAGTAAATTGATACAATTCATTTAGGAAAATGTCTTTTGCTGGTCATCATATATGACCTCTAGATTTTTGGGTTTGGGGAACATGTTTTCTTTTAGGTTTTTACTAGGATAGGTAATTGACATTTTAGGTCAAAATGGAATATATCACCAAGGTTTGTTTGACCCTTTGATATCATGGAGTTTGTTAGGATGGCATCTTATCAGTTGTTGTTACATCAGATGTACCGAGCCATGGACGATATCATCCATGTTTCAATGATTCACTATTAATATTCAGAATTATCCCACATATTTCATCCTACTGTGGTTTTGTTAATTGGGGATGCTAATTTTGAGGATTTTCTGGTGTATATCATTTATTAAACAATGAAGTCTCTTTTTTGGTAGGTCATTTCCTCTAATATTGGTGATATGGTAAGAAAAAAATGTATAGGATGTGACCTAGGTGTGAGAGGCTGGCATATATGATTTCTGGCTATAATTATTCTTATATGGTGATCAACCACCCTTTTAAGGGATACATAGTGATAAATTATTTTAAATAAGGGAGGTTGTAATGTCCTAACTTCTTTTACAACTATAATTTAATTTAATTTTAATCTCTAAAAATGGTTCATTTGTGTTAGTTTGGACCCTATTGAATTATCATTACTGAACATTTGGGGTTATTTTAGGTTGAAATGGTTGGATGAGGTTGTGTGGAATCTCATTTACTCTGTACATTGAGAATATATTGTGTAATCTATATTTATATGATGTTCTTTTCATAGGGAAGACCTTATATATCTAGGAAGATAGGATTACACCATAAACCTAGGTATTATGAAATAAATTATCACATTATAATGTAATCCATGTTTTTTAGGAAGTAAAAGAACAATTTACATAAAAAATAACCAATTTAGGTAGTAAATACCATGGGCCCCTTAATTAATGGGTGAATTTCTCTATCTCCCTAGTTTCCTTTAACCTTGATTTTCTCCCACTCATCTAATATACTAGTATTATCCCCCCCCCCTAATTATTATTTCTCCTTGTATGTTCAACATTGTCATTGAGACACCTCCCACATCTAGCATATTTTTTTCCACAGCTTTCATCATGTCAGATCTTTATTTTTAATCCTTGATGTACTCTTTATTCCTTTCCTCATTTATCTCACCATACGTAATGCTAAATTCATGGAATCTAATATGCCATATTTTTAGGGTATTAGTCTATTTATGTGATTTCTCAAAATCTAGCTTGGATTATAGGATGATAACAGAAAAAGTGTACTTCCCTCTAATGTAGTTGGTATATACCATTTCACTTAATTTATTTATGTTTATAGCTCATGTTGTGGTATGACACATTAAACCCTCCTTATATTGCTTCTAAAATGATAATTACCTTAAATTTAATTATTTTAAAACATTTTTTTATGTACCTTAGAACCTTCATCATTTTTGGAGGTCTCTAACCTCAACACTAACAACCCCATGAAGTGGGTTCATTAAAATTCATAAGATTATTCCACACCTAGGGGTGATATGGGCTTTCCACCCATGAGTGGAATCTTTATATTAATTTAAAGGGATTGGGAAAGTTCAAATGCCTCTTATGGAACCATGTCATTTATAAACAAAATGTCATGATTAAATGGATTAATTGGGAATTAGGAATTGATTTGTGTGACATCTTGGATTATACACTTTTTGTAAAAGGTTTGTGATGTGTCATGGACACTAACATGGACCCTCTTTTTATCAATTGTATGTGAATTGACTAATTCAATCAATGTAATCAATTTAATTTATAAAAGGGAATGGACAGTAACATGTACCATATTTTTATCACTTCTGATTGAATTGATAAATTAATTTAATGTGATTAATTGATTGTTAACAATGTCATGGAGACTAACATTGCCCTTAGAATACATTTAAAAAATTGTTTATGACGGATAACTTGGTATGTCACTAATATTTATTTTTCGAACGGACATCATGGTATGGAACCAATGAACTATTATATTGGATGCCATGGATTTTTTCCTTTGATCATGTTTGCATGGACCAACTAGGAATGTCTCCCTGGGATCCGCCCAAGTCTATTAGATGTTTTCTATTGACTAGATCCATGGACATAAGGGGGAAATTATGGTCAATGGCCCTAGTTCATGGCCCATGTAAGTATACATTATACTATGTTTTCTATACATGGTCTCTATGGATTCTAATTGTATGGATTGGTTAGTGGTGTTGGGTCATGGCCCTCAACGGTCTGATGCTATATATTTATGGAATATTCTATAGTTGATGATTTATTCATGTATATAGTTTATCATTTTCTAAATTTATATTCATACCATGTAGTTATTGAATGACATTTTTATATTAACTTTTACATTTTTATTCCATTTATACCAACACACTATTACTAGTTATATGCTTCGGTGGTATTTTTGACAAACACCATTTTTTGTGGCATTCCATGTTTATCACACTCTCTATTCGGGATACCAATTTTTAACCACACATACTTTATATATATAGGTAGGGACAAAGAAAATAATCCTAATATAAACACTTTATTTTCTATACTATGATATTGTACAGGAGAAGAGGACCGAGTCTACGCTAATGATACTATTAGAGATAGGTTTTCATATTATTGTTCTTTTTAATTTAATGTTTTATATTCTAGTTTTTATGTCCATATATTCCATTTTTTATATAAAATTATTTTATTACATTGTTTGGAATTTGATACTGAATATGGTTCTATTATTTTTTTGATATTATTCCTCTTATTATTATTATTTTTGGCTGTTATGTCTCCAATGATTCATTTATTATGTTACTATTGCATGTCAGTCTAACCATGAGGGCATATTCTACCCCACCATATCATCATTAACCCTCACTTCTAGTTGGAAACCTCTAGCATATGGGGAATCATTCATGATTCCATCTATCCAACTGGGTTTGGTTACATATTAGTGAATATGGTCTGGGATGCTATAGTAAGATTCCAAAATATAATAATGCTTATCAAATCAACATTTTATGTCAAACAATGGAATAATATATGAAATGGAAATAAGTAAAAAATCATGATATTCTAAAAAATAATTATCTAATAGAAATACGAGATCTAAAAAATATCAAAAAAATTACATAAAAGATAATATATCATGAGTTAATAATGATTCTAAGACTACAAAAATCTGAAAATGTTTAAATTCAATTCATTTAATTCAAGTTATTTCTAGGTGGAAACCATTAATGTGTGAGGAGTCATATTACCTAAAGTATTTAAATTTATCTTGTCTATTTACATTCAGGATAAAACCATTGAAAAATAATTGGTTAATTTAACACTTATGAGGACTATTCTACATTAAAGGGATTATTTAACCACTTAATAGAAAAACTACATTTCTATGTGAAATAAAACATCAACTCATATTATATATTTTGAGGTCCCACTAAACATTGATGTAAGTATTTTTATTGATGTAGTGTTGAACATTGAATATGTACAAACACATATTGATGAAATAATGCAAGGTGTGGGATTAGATACCTTCATGGAAATAAGGATATCTCCCCAATAGTGGGGGAGTCCCTAACACTATTATCTATATAGTGGACCAAGGAATTTTAGTACGGAAGGAAGTACCAATACCACACTCGAATGTAGTGGACCTATGCCTCTAGTTTTTGTCAAAAAACTATAAAAATGAATATAAAAGACCCATTAACTATACAAAATACATATAATGGGTTGTAAAAATACTAAGATGTTTTTAAAGGACACAAAATATTTCATTAATAAATCCCAAAAATATTACACAGCCTTAGGATCTTAGTGATTCTCTCAATTTAACCTCGTTTTCACATGAAATGTGAAAATATCATTTAACAATATCATCTTCCTTGTGAATATTCTCTAATTTCTTAGAGGATCGTAACATCGTGATTTATATATATTTTTTCTCATAATGGATAACTACATAGTAGATTATTATATGCTTTAAAGTGGATAGAGATAAAACTAAAAACAACCAAATAAATAAAAAGTACATTCTTGACCTTGGGATTGATAATTTGGGTGATATCAAGGTATGTTCCACCATTTTTTCTATCATTTAATGTCAATCTGAGAAACAAGTCTCTATAGAATAGATGTCATGTGGATCTCACAATACCCTTGGGAATTTACTACAAAAATCCTAAGTAGTGTTCCCTCAAACAACATATCATGTCTTAATTACAATGTGATGTGCAACTCATGGAGACCACTTCAAAAATATAGTTTACTCCAACTCATTTATTGAATCCAGTACATGGAATATACACTAACTACCTGAATTTTTTTGAAAATGGGGTTGAAATAATTGTAAACTACCACACACTAATACATCTTCTCATATTAATACATTTCACGCTCTATATACCTACATGGAATGTATATCTATGGGGGAAGATGAGAATACACTATAGTATAAAATAGGGCATATTGGGTGAATAATACAAGGAATATGTTTCCAATGTAAAAACTATGTGATGTTTAAAAATTGTATGAAATCCTACCCTTTATCCCACATCTGTTACATGATAGTTTTTGATCTTATAACTCTATGTGATACTTATAATTCCTAGAATCCCAAGCACCACATCCATGGACACAGTATGATATGATTTTATAGATGAGACACTATGTAGTTGTATAAACATAAATAAAAAAAAATAAAAAAATCAATCCATTTCACAAATATAATTTTCATTGAATCCAACATTCTTGTCCTGATGGACCTCTATAAAAACAATTTCCATTGCGTTGAGCCCCCTCTTCGATGTTTAAATAGTCACATCCATGTTCTTTACGATGAAGACTAAATCAAATCCTAACACAACCACCACATCACACTTTAAAACCAAACATCACATTAGGAATCTCCCAAATCATTGAATACCACTACACCAACTCGATGGTGGTCCCTTTACACTACCCATTGGCTCTATCATTGTACACATTCCTTAATGATTACATTTTCATGGAGGGTTCCCTAAATCAAACTAAATTGCATTTAATATGTTTTTGGTGAACATTATTACTTTAAGGTAGAAAATATGAGATGGATAGTGGAAGGGAATTAGTGTCTAGTAATTATTCTAGACACCATTCATTGATTTCAAGATTATTCATATGAACAGAACCTATATAATTGAAACTATCACATAATATCAATAGTCAAGGATTTGTTATATGGAATTTAAAATTAAATATAGATCAAATCCATTATATTATTATATATAATTTCAAAACTGATTTTAATGTTTCTATTTGAATGAAATTATAGAAATAAATTAGGAAAAGGACATGATTAATTCCCTACTTCATTGTAAAATCATTGACATATTGGAAAAAAAACTAATTATTATTGTTCTCTAAAAGTTATCTATTTGTTTTAGTTCAACAGAATGACAATTCAAAAAATATATCAAATTAAACTAATAATTTATTGGTTCCCATAACTATAAAAAATTGATCACCATTGAATAAAATTAAATAAATTAATTTATAATAAAAAATAGTTCAAATAGTCTTTGTTAACCAATGTAATGAAATGAACCGACCCAGGTTATGACTCATGACTAGAAAAACTATACATCTAAATTTTAGAATAACCCCTTATGAACACAATCACTATGTTTTAATTTCCATATATGGATATATTATGTATATATTAATATTCACAAAAATAAGGAAAATATTTAGTCAATCAATAATAAATAAATATCTCTTTAATTTTTTAGGATAAAATTTCAACATAAACATAGCCCATTAGAAATAAATTTTTCTTATGATCAGTGGAATAATTCGACAAAAAAATCAACCCCTAATACATAGAATACTTTTATATTTTACCCTCTTAGAGTACCTAGGGCACCCGAACTAAAAAAATAGGCAAAAGTCTTGAATGAGGAAAAACTCATGTCACCACATCCTCCACACCATTATACCATTTCATCCATATAAATAATAAAATAGATCCATCTAAATTAGATAGGTTTTGAAATAAAAGGATATTGAAATAAACTCCACCCTAAAATGAAATTCATTAACCTATGGAGATATAATATCTATAAAAACTCAGTATAAAAAAATAATGGTTAAGAAAATCCTTTTAAACTATACCAATCTTAATTTATCTACTGAACATTCATGTTCAAACATGATTTAATATCTCAAATTCCTTATAAAAACAAAAAATAAATAGAAGAATAATATCACATTAGGGATGACGTGCCAACCCTCCATATACCAAACCATTTCTCACACAGTGGTTATCTAAATACATGGGATGAATCAAAATCATAAACAAATGGAATTACATTTTGAATCGTTTGTAAAAACGTATTCCTGTTGTCACAGTGTTTCTATCCCCCATATTTGATGAGAATTCATAATCATGGTTACCTGAGAATAATATATCTTTGTTTAACCCTTATCATATGCATATAATGATGATTCTATGTTGACTTAGGAATAACAATTTAGTAATATACTTTTCATGTTCTAAAAACTCATCACAGAATCCTTTATTGATGTTGTATATACACAAATCTAGAAAGAATAATGTACTAGGATAAGAATATAATACTTTAATAATCAATAATCAATCATTTTTTCAAACTCTATAAAAGTAATTTTTAAAATAAATAGATCATATTCACCATTGATCAAAAAAATTTGTTTTGTTTCCACTGCTTTTCAAAATATACTAATGTGAAAAATATGAAAAAAAAATCCAACATCATCAATATAACCAAAAACATACTACAACCCGTTGGTGACTAATTCTCATTCAATCCAACATAAGAACTCCTAATTTCTCAAATGAACCTTAAAAAATAAGACAAATACATATATTAACACAAATAATTAGTCAAGTGATAAAAAAAGTCTTTTTATGAGACCCATACATTAAAATTACAAATATGAAACATAATGATAATGACTAATATATCTACTATACATACCAAAATATGGACCATGCAATAATATGGAAATCATTTCACAGAATTCCCTTTGATATACCCAATAAATTACATGGGGAAACCGAAAATATTTTTATATTGATGATTTGATCCCTACTTCTAAGAAAAAATTATGTTATATCCTTTAAGAATATTTTATCACAAAAAAAAATCAATAAAATTCACCACCATAGGCCTCTCTTACAAAATTGATTGGTATGGTATCACCACATTCTATTATATATGAGAAGCATATCCCACACACCTAAAGAATAAACTATATTAAACCTCTCTGTTTTATTTACTCATTAATTAATTGAATATGAGATCCCGGTTAACAACATCAACAACCATACCACTTTTGTACCACTCTAATCTCATTAACTATAATATCTTCAAAGTCTATAGATTAAAGCATGATGAAGCATCCAATTTTGATATTTTTTTGATATTTTTAATTATAAATAGTTCATTAAGAATAAATATTTTGTGGGATTAATAATTTTATATATTTTACATTAATTTGGAATTTAATTTTTAATTACCAAAACCGGGTTTTTACCTACTTCATTAATTTTTATATTTGATTGGGATAATAAATGATTTAAAATTTAATTTTACTGGGTTTTTAATCCATAAAATATATATTTTAAAATTTTGAAGTAAAATTTTAGTATACAATAGGGGTTTATTATCCTAAATTTTATTACTTTAGTTTTAATTTTTTGACAAAAGATTATATTTAGAAATTTTTATTTTTCTTTGGACATATTGAACAAGGAAATTTTTATTCAACCATGGATATTCCATTAAATGAGTTTGGTATCTTGATTCAATGGAATGTTTCTACCATTCAGTGTCTAGAATCCATAAGCACCCAGTGAGATAGGTTTTGTGAGAGCCTTCTACCATGATATCCCACTACCGTTTCAGCCATCTATAATGATAATCTACATCTGTGTGATGGACCAAAGACTAATAGACTTCAAACGTGAGTATAATTCTATGTTATTGTGACCATGATTGTGGCCTTCGGAATTATAGAATAACTATAAATCGTTAAACTTAATTTTTTTGTATTGTAGGTGTGGGAATGTTATTTTCTGTTTCACCACACCTTCAATCATGGATATGCCACTGTCCACATGTGACCATGATACCACCATGATTATTCTACTATCAAAGTGGCCATGTCTTCCACCACACCTATAACTATGAATATTTCATCCATTATAATCCTATAGACTCCAATTGTGTTCTTTCTACCATGAATCCATTGTGCACCATCCTCCTTTCTAATTGAAACTACAAGCCCGCTTTTGTGTGCATCTATTCATGTCATGCCTCCATGATAGTACATCATCACTAGATTAATAAGAATTCACCATTTAGGATTCTACATGGGGTGATGTTGAAGACTCCAATATAAGAAGAATACATTGATAGATATGTAGATAATGGGAGGAATAATGATTAGGGGTATCTATGATTTCTAAATAATGGTTCAATAGAAGATGATTCCATAATAGGGGGCACTATGTGAACCCAGAAATAGAAATATGGAGTGAAAAAGTGAATTGAGATGAAAATTAGGTTATGAACCCTGACATGTTCCATTATGATGATAATGATAATGAATATTAATTGATATTAGATGTGTAAATACTTAACTCAATCTATAAAGAGTGTTATTTTCATCTTCGAAAACATTGACTCAAGTGCCTTCCGACCACATAACTTTAGAACTAAGAAGGGAATATTGGAATATAATTACTTTAGATTCAAATAATGATGAATGAAAAAAACATGTAATGTCAAGTATGAGGAAAAAAAGATTAAATCCAGGAATTAGATGCAAAATTGTCTCCCTATGAGGTAGAAGATCCATTTTGTAGGCCGTTGTGCGACACAAATTCACTAGTTGTGGTGATGAAAAAGGGTTCCCACATTTTTCTAGATATAATTTACCAAATTATATAAATTCCTAATCAAGTATCGTTATGACACACTAATTTTTTACAATATATTTTTTAAAATAAATTTTATTTATTAGATAGATTACGATTCATGTAATACAGAGTCTAAATGAATTATATTTTACTATTAAAATAGTGTTATTAAATGTAAATTATATCTCCAAGCTATTGGATTGGATTGTATGGATAAGAATAGATAAATTAGTAATAACATGGTGTTTAAATATGTATAAAAATAATTCATTGGTTATCAATTATTTATGAATGAAAATAAAACACATTTAAAAGTAAAGTAGATGTTATTCTGAAGAACAATTTCTATGCACATAATTCATTAATATTATAATAAATTAAATTAATCACTTCTAGTGAATGTTATTAATTAAATTAATATATTATAAATTAAATAAATTATTATAACATGCATCTATATTTTTATCCGTGGGATATCAATAAAGCGATTTTTATTCATAAAATTTGAATTTTCTAAAAAATTATATTTGCCATGTTTTGTGCACTTTTTTTAAAATTTAATTCTTCAATTATAGAATAGTGAAATAATAATTTCATATTTTTAATTACGAGGTACAATTTTTTTAAATATGACCCTTTTATCTTTAGAAAAAATTAATAGTAACCATTGTAAAATTTTGCCACCCTAGTAACGGTAAAATAAGTAAAATACGAATAAAACATTGGGTCAAGGCTATAAAATTTATCTAAAACATTACATTATCCTATTGTATGAGTGTAGTTTTTCTATTTCCATCCATTTCTCAAATAATTGGTCACTTTGTTCCATATTTCTTTTTTATGGAATTTTTATTATTTTAAGGAAAGGAAAAATATAAATTTCAATATTTTGACTTTAATATCTCTAAAATTTTTATATATGGATAAACATATAATATATTTAGTTCTAAATGTTTATTTTTTAGGTAAAATAATTTTTTATCATAGTAATTGAATTTTAATTTTAATTAAATGTAAATTTACATCAAATCATAATGGAATGGATACAGAGTATTTATTTAACTAATAGAAAAATAAAATAAATTATTTTAAAAATATTAAAAAAAATGAAATTGAATTAGTGTGTTCTATATTTGGTTAGATTAATATAAAATATTATTTATTTCCAAAAATCGTATATTTTTATTACATATTTTTATTATTTCACTTAAATTCAAATTAATTAAATAGTTCCACAATTGAAAATAATGATATTTTATAATAAATGAAATTTTATAATAAATAATATTTTATAAAATTATTTAAAATTCATTAAAATCTTATTATCGACCAATTTAATTGAAAATAGATTAAAATATAAACCATGATCTATTTATGAGTCAATATTTCTAGTTACATTCTTAAACCATTAATATTGAAATAGTTGTTACCAAATTTTATGTCAAAAATGGTTAACAATGGTGTTAATAAATAAGATAAGGTTAAAAATAACACCTAAACTTTTCTAAAGTTTAGTGGACGATGTTATTTTGACCCTATATTACTTTAATTTTTATTAATGTAATGTTTTTATCATTTTACTTGATAATGAATTTATCAAATTTTAATCTTTTAAGAACTAATATAAAAATAGTTTGTAGCCATATATTTATATCCACACATAATAAAATTTGTGGCTATATCCATCAAAAAATACATGGTGAGAAATAAAATCATGGCCCTACCCTCACCCCCTCACAGTTACTCCTCCCACCCCATTATGATTCCTCTATCTCTAATAATTTTTTACCCTCCCACCCCTGTAATTCCCCCTCCCCCTCCTATCGCTCCTCCCACACCTTTATCGCGACTCTAACGCACCCATCCCACCTCCCCTTCATCATGGCTCTGGCACACCCATCCAACCTCCCCACCATCGCGGCTCCAATGCACCCAACCCATTAAATTTTGATTACCATGGAAAACCCATCCCCAATCTGATACCCCTAAAACCCTTAAACAAAAAACTAAATTCAATCCTTGTCTTTCATGTTCACCATTCGTCGCCACTATTTCAAACCTATGACTTCAATGCCACACCATTCATTACTTCCCAGGTTTGGTTTCGTCAATTCTCTATCTATAATCACCTATTTGTACCCACCACTTCAATGCTAATTCATCCCAAGTTTCTTCTTAATGACCTCCCTTTCGTTTTTTTGCAATCATCCCTTGTCCATGATCCATTCATACTTGCCTTATTTTTTCACTTCTCAGGCAATCTTTCACACTCTTCTTCCCTAAAAATTAATCATTTTTTCTTTATTTGGTTTCCATTACTATATTTTATATTTTTTCTTCTATGTTTTCTATGGCAGTCAAAGTAGCCTCAATACCATCTTAAAGGCTGGTAGGACTTCAAGTCAAAGCATCCAGACATTGATCCTGCACTAAAGAAAGTGTATTTTAGGGATTCATCAGAAGATATTAAAGGCATAGTAATGTCAAACGATATTGCACACAATTTTATGCTCAAACAGATCAATAATAAACTTATCTAGGTATCCAATCATCTTCTCTCATAATAGGAAAAATAAATATTGGTTTGGAGTTCCTCATTTTTTGTCACGTGTTTTTCCTAGTCCAGATATTATAATAATTAAAGTTACTCTTGTGTTTCATTTTTAATTTTTCATTTCATTAATTTATATTTATCTTATTTAAGGAGTTATATGATGTATATGTCATAATGATTGAGAAGAACTAAATAACTGGATCTATAGGGGAAAATAGTGGTGAGAGATTCTTGAGAAGTCTGAGCAACATAAAAAATGTTTGCTACATACTATTGAAAATACAAAGAAGTTTTCATCAATCCTTCCTTCACATTTGAAGTTACTTAAAAAAATTCCTTCCAATTCACCATAAGTTAGGTTTTTTGTATAACATGAGGATAAAATAGCACAATTCATCCAATCTGCTTCAACCTCCATGTCAATGCAGCTTCAGCACTACCGGACCACCTCTCCAAGGACATGACCTACCCACCTCCCTCTGGTCAGGTCACCTCCCCACTGACGCTTCTTTGAGGCGGCTTCCCCACCTCCTCCACTGGCACACCTCCTACATGGATATTTGAGGTAATAATGTTCATTTATTACCTTATTTATTACTCTTGTTTTATCTTCTCTAATTTTAATGGTTCCCATTAAGGTTTTAAGTGTCAGTTCCACCATAACATGATGGAATTGACCAGGAATCTTGGATCATTACTATGACTTTGAGATTAAAAGTCTCGTGATTTATAACACATGACATCACTCATCATTTTGGATATAATATGAGACTTAATGGTTTTTTTCAATTTTTAGTTTAAATGATTATATTTTCCTTGTAATCAATGGTTTTTTAGATATTTTCCCCAAATTAATTTCATGGGTATATTTTAGGACACTTTTAGGTAGTTGGTTGTGGTTTCAGAATATTTAAGTGATAAAACACATTTTTATTGGATATTTTATTGATAATAAATTTTGAAATCTCCTCACATTGTATAAAATTAGTTTATTTATAAAATATTTGGGATTAGATCATTAATTTGAAAATTTTATGGAAATTCCATTTTTACTCTTTAAAAACTCAATGTAGTGTTTCAAAAATTAATTATTTTATTTGAATTATTTGAACTTACTATTTTGTAGATGTGTTAACTACATAATTTTATACAACTTTAATTTATGAAATTGTAGCTAAATCATGCATTTTGTTGGTGAATATGGTCTATGAAGTCAAATTTGGGTTGGACTCGATAGATTGGACATGGGTTATGTATTTGGGTCATATCATCTTCCTCCATCATTGGATTAGGCCCCAATTTTGACAGGAGATCTAGGATAGATTTTCTCACGAATCATAATTCTGGAAAGATAGATGACTCACATGTTTTGGCTGTCCAATGGGCGGTACAATTTGGCATAAAATATTTAGCCGATATTCCCCATTCAAACTTAAACCACTTTGAACCACGCCTCCCACCACTCTATAAATAGATTTTCTTCTCATTTTGTGGGGTTGGGATGTGCATTATGAGATTTAAGGAAGAGGAGAAATAGTTTTACCTAAATTATCCAACCATTTTAAGAGGGGTATCTCTTGAAGAAAGGATCCCCTCATCGAAGCCTTCTTCCCTTCTTCATGTTGTAATGTTCTCATTTGTGTAATAAACTTCATTGTTCTTCTTTTATTTTTTCACTATTCTTTTTTTTCAATTATGGTATTTTTTACTCATCCTATTTGGTTTGGAATCAATATTGGAGACATAATTTGGTTCTACCCTTTCAATCCTTTGCTCGTACAGAACGTCTCCACGATGACCACACTGCCCATGGAAGAGTAGTTATCTTATTGGTCAATCTATATTATACCCTATTGATTTAATTATTTTAATTCATTGAGATACTGGAATTCACCTAATATGATCCATGAATTAAGTTTTTGAATTATGTGAAACTAATCATGCAATTGAACAATTAACACAAAAATACGTGAGGTCGAGTATTGTGTAAATTGTGAGAGCAAAAACATAATCTGTAAAACAAGACCACACGGGATAAATTTTTAGAGTTAAAATATAATCCCTAAGCTCAATTCAACCTCATTTTCCAGAATGGAAATGTTTCTTAATTTACCAGTTATCATAAGATATCCTTCTAACATAGATCAAAGAAGGGTCTTATTATTGCATGTTCCGAAGATAGCATAAGGTTTATTTCTCTTCTTATTTGTTGTAAAGTTAATTATCATAGGGTTTGGTGGTTAAAAAATTAGGGGATCATAATAAAGTTGATATTAATTTAAATGATAATCATTAATAATTAAATTAATAGGTAAAGTTGGATTGATTACGTCTTTTAAATATTTTCTAAAAAATATCTTTTTTTTGTGTCTTTTTAATCAAACTTCATTTCAAAAATAAAAACAAAAATATTATACAATATTCTACCAGAAAAATTCATCTAGTTTTATGAATGGTGAAAACTCATCACATCCTTTGAATTAGTGTTATTATTAAATTTTTTGTTATTTTTGAAATATCTTAATTAAGATGAAAATATACTTCCTCCTTTGAGAGATGACCTTGGTTAGCCACTATGATGCACCTAAGTAACCCGAAAATGAACATCGATTGAAAATTCCCACTACAGCACCATTAAAATTGGAACCATTTCCCGGTAGTCATGTAATTATTTCAAACATTTATAGGAATTTATTTTATATTACATTTTATTATCTTCTTCTCTTCTTTCATCCTTCTTTACACATTCATAATTTTTCATTTTCTTTTGTTTTTTTCTAATACTTCTTTTTGGTTCATCAACTCTAACTATTCAAATTTTATTTTATTATGGACCACTTTTATTCTTTTAATTTTTATTTGATTTATGATATGAACTAATCCCAATGATCTCTTGATCTGGATCCTATATTGAACGTAGCCTTCGGCCTCAAATCATACATTCTCTATCTACAGTAATTTCAACATTCAACCAGTTAAATAATTACTTTTCTCCTAGAACATTTAAAGTGGAAGAAATTAAAATTCAACTATAAAATAAGAACCAATGGCTGAAAATAATGAAAAAGAACTTAATTGAACCATTATAGAATTGGTTTCACCTAATATTTATTATCAACCATATTTTATTGCATACCCAAATCTTGAATCTGAATTTGAACTAAAATCTAGTTTAATTCACCTACATCAAAAAATGCATGGCCTCTATAGTGAGGATCCCAGAAAATACCCTAATGAATTTAATGTGTTTTTCTCAACCTTAAAACCTAGAAATGTTTCTGAAGATCAAATAAAACTAAGAGAATTCTCATTCTCACTTGATGAAGCTATGAAAGATTATATGTATTATTTCCAACCTGAAGATGTAACTTGTTGGAACAATTTTAAATGTATTTCATTATAGATATTTTCTCTAGAATCAGGGACCACATCCATTCGAAAGGATATCTTTGCGATCCAGCATGCCGAAGGGGAGTCAATGACTGGGTATTGGGAGCGATTCAAGAAGTTTTGTGCCAGTTAACCACATTACCAAATCAGTGAGCAGCTAATCATCCATTAATTCTATGAAGGACTCACACATATGGAGAGAAGCATGGTGGATATCACGGCTATAGGTGCATTGGTAGACAAGACACTAGTAGTTTCACATGTGTTGATCGACAAGATATCACAAAACTCCCAACAATTGGGCGGTCGAGGTACTCCACATGTTAGGGGAGTACATCAGGTAAGTCCTTCCCCTCTTGAAAATAGTTTTATTGATACTATATTGGAAGAATAAACTAATATGGTGAGGCAGATTTATTTGAAACAAAATACTTCCCAACCCCCTCTTCCAAGGCCTTGTGTCATTTTCAATGAGACAAGCCACCCAACTAATTTTTCCCCAAACTACAAGAAACAGAAGATTGTGTAGCAGTGTTTCTTGGGAGACTATATCAGCAGTAACAACCACAATATCCCCAAAATAATCTTTATTACGTTTCCCCCAATATATAATCAAGGGTGGAAGGATCAATCTGACATGAGGTATTCATCTGGACAACAATAAAGGCCCCCTTTCAATAAAAACTTCCAGCATCATCCACCATACCAAAAGGATTTCCAACAACCCAAAAAGAGATTTTAATCCCAAGAATCAACAAGCCAATAGAAAGGTAATACCCTTACCAATGTAGATTCTCTCACTAATGAACTTTTTAAACAAATTTTTCTTAATAAACATAATGAGAGGAAAAGTCAACGTTCATTGCTGAGGGAGTTGAAGACACAAATGAGCTAGATTGTCATCGCCCTCCATGAACTGGTAAGTAAGAACTCTGGAAATTTTCCTTCCCAACCTACTCCAAATCCCAAGGGGAATGTTAGTTCCATCACATTGAGAAGTGGGGAGAAAATGAACAATACATCTGTACCTACCATACCATTGGGATTCACCTCAACTTTGGAGAAGCCCCATTCAAAATTGGCTGATGAGAAACCCAAGGAAAAACATAAAGGTAAGAAAAGGATTAATTATGTTCCTCCTAAACCCATTCCTTTACCAAACAGGGTTGTTCAAATGAATTAGATGTCTAAATATTAAATACCAAATGAGGTTTTGGAAATATTCAAGAATGTAGAGATAAAAATTCTCTTGATCAAGGCCATTAAGCAAATCCCAATGTATAAAAAATATTAAAAGATTTTTTTACCAATCTAAGAGGTATCAAGGGATATGAGAGGATCAATATTGGAAAGAATGTGTCAGAACTCATTAAACCAACTATAGTAATGCCAACAAAGTAAAAAGATCTAGGGACATTCTCCATCCCATGCACCATAGGGAAGTTACACATTTCTGATTCTCTTTTTGATTTATGAGATTTCATAAATGTAATGACTCACTCTGTATTATCTTCTTTACAGGTTTTTGAGTTGAAACTTATGAGAGTAGTGGTCCATTTGGCGAATAGATCTATAGCATATCCAGTAGGAGTCCTTGAGGATTTACTTGTTCACTTAAGAGACATGATCTTCCCAATATATTTCTACATGCTTAACATTGAAAATGATTATGTATGTTCTGATTCTCTCATTATCATAGGTAGACCCTTCCTCAAAACCCAAAAAATATCATAAATTTCAATGATGGTACAGTTTCCATGGTGTTTCGGGATGATGTTGTGATATTTAATGTTATGGACTCCATGAGGTACCCCTCATAGGACTATTCTACTTTTGAAATCTCCCATTTTGAACCACCAAATAAAAAAAGAATGGAATTTAATTGTCCTATGCTTAGGGAGATTATGTGTATTGGTTCTAGTTTAATCTCTAAGAGTAATTCAACACCTACTTAAAATGCATAAGGCTCTCCTAGATTTTATTTTAAAATGGATTCATATTATGATTTTGATCATGATAACTCTGATTATGACATGGATATTCAATATGATGATGATTTTGATGCATTATTGTTTGATTTTTAGGATAATGATTCTGGTTCTAATTTTCATTGTGCACATATTTCAGTTCCTTCAATTTTTCTATCTATACATCACCCATTTCATTGAACTCAAGCCATTTCCACCTAATTTAAAATATTCATACTTGGTAAGTGGTGAGAAATTTCCTATTATCATTCCTAACAATCTCCATTTTTAACACGAAGAAAAAATTTTGAATCTTTTGAGTGAAAACATTAAGAAAATCGGATGATACTTGGATGACATATCAGGTATTATCTCCCCCCCCCCCCACATTTTCTTGCATATGATTCTTTTGGAGGATGGGGATAAACAGGTTAGGTAGATACAAAGGAGACTCAATCCAACTCTTTTAGTGGTTGTTAAAAAATAAGTTTAGAAATTTCTTGAGGAAGGTATAATCTTTTCCAATTCAAATTCTCGGTTGGTATGTCCAATTTAGGATGTACCTAAGAAAATTGGTGTTACAGTTGTTAAAAATGAGGAAGATGAGTTTATTCTAATGAGGGTTCAAAATAGTTCGCATGTGTGTATTGATTATAGGAAACTAAATCAATCCACTTGCAAGGACCATTTCCCCCTCCCATTTATTGATCAGATTCTTGAGAGACTAGCTCAAAAGACACATTATTGTTTATTGGATGGATTTTTTTAGATATTTTTAGGATCTTATTGCTTCAGATGATCAGGAGAAGACTACATTCACTTTTCCATTCGGTACTTTTTCCTATCGAAGGATTCCATTTGGACTTTGCAGCACCCCAGGTACCTTCCGAAGAATCATGGTGGTTATTTTTTATGATTTTATTGAGACCTACATTAAGGTATTTTTAGATGATTTTACAGTGTATGTGTCTTCATATGATAATTGTATCTCTATATTTGGAAAGTTTTTGAATCATTTTATTGAGAATAATCTGATCTTATACATTAAAAAGTGTCATTTCATGGTAGATCATGAGATTGTCTTAGGGAATGTAGTGTCAAAACATGAGATATGGGTTGATAGATTTTTGGTAGATATCATTTCATCCTTACCCTATCCTTCATGTGCGCGTGATGTTAGATCTTTCTTATGGAATGCATGATTTTATCAGTGCTTCATCAAATATTTTTGTATGATTTCTCTTCATATGTCATGATTACATCAAAAGGATTCTGATTTTGTGTTTAATGACTCTTGCAGGACTTCCTTTTATGAGATAAAGAAGTGTCTAACCACTCCACGGATCATACATCCCCAATGGTGGGATTTTCCTTTTGAGCTTATGTGTGACACCTCCAACATTGTTGTTGGAGCTGTCTTGTCTCAGACGGTGGAGGGGCGTTCACATGTGAATTCATATGGATGAAGGAAACAGTATTCAACCCAATAAAATTTGACAACCATCAAAAAGGATTTTCCTGCTGTCATATTTTCTTTAGATAAATTCCGTTCATATTCATTGGGCTCTAAAGTAGTTGTTTTTTTGGACCTTACAGCTCTGAGGTACATCTTGAAGAAGCTAGATGCAAAGCCCAAACTTATCGAACAAATTCTCCTTCTTCAGTATTTTTTTATTGAGATAAAGGAAAAGAAGGGATTGGAAAACCAAGTGAAGGACCACAAGAGTAGGCTCACTCACACACTAGAGTATGACACCTTGGACCAAGTACCACTCCAGGACACTTTCGATGAGCATCTTTATTCCCTCTCAGGTACCCATCCTCGATATTCTAATTTAGTTAACTACCTTGTGTCCTCTGAAATTCCTACAAATTTAAAGATACATCATGTCCAAAAAATATAGAGTGAGTCTAGATTTTATGTGTGTGATGATCCCTACTTATGGTGCATGTGTAGTGATCAAGTTATTAGGAGGTGTGTTCCAGATCATGAGTTCGAGTCTATTATGCCATTTTTTCATACACTTTCCTATTGTGGACACTTTGGACCCCAACGGATATCTAGGAATGTTTCGGACTCTCAGTTGTATTGGCCTTGTTTATTCCAGGATGCTCATGTGTTTTTTAAGTCGTTCTCATGTTTCCAACACACTGGTAATATTTCATAGAGACATGAGATTACCCAAAAACCAATATTATTCTATGATATTTTTCATGTATGGGGCATTGATTTTATAGGTATTTTTCCTAGTTAATTTGGTTTTTTGTATATTTTGGTTTCCTTTGATTATGTGAGAAAACAGGTGGAGGCTAAGGCCACTGGGACTGATGATTCTCATGTTGTTGTGGACTATTTCAAAGAACAAATTTTTTGCAGGGTTGAAGTATCGAAGGCCATCATTAGTGACCAATGGACACACTTTTGCAATTAGAATTTGTCTTCCCTGCTTCGAAAGTACGGGGTGACACAAAAAACATCAACACCATACCTCCCCCAAATAAATGGCCAGGCTGAGGTTTCCAATCTTGTGTTGAAATAAATTTTGGAAAAAACTGTGTAGCCGAATAGGAAGTATTAGAGAAAGCACTTGGATGAAGTGATATGGGCTTATGGGATAGAATACAAGACACCCATTAGTATGTCCCCATTTAAGATTGTTTTTGGGAAAGTGTGTCATCTCTTTGTGGAAGTTGACCATCGGTATTATTGGGATATAAAGAAATGTAAAATGGATTTGGCCCAAGATGGAATCCAAAGGAAGCTGCAAATTCCAGAGCTTGAAGAGATTCAATTATCTTCAAATGAGATCTCAAGGATCTAAAAGGAATGATAAAAATAAGCTCATGAAAAAATGATCCATAAAAGAGAATTTCAAGTTGGAGAGAAAGTCTTGCTCTATAGTTCACGACATAAGCTGATGCCTGGTAATTTGCATTCCAGGTTGTTAGATCCTTATGTTGTGACTACTGTTTTTCGTTATGGTGTAGTGGAGATCACACAAGAGGACACAAGAAGGAGCTTTACAGTCAATGGGCAACATATGAAGAAATACATTGAGGGACATCCTACTGATGCGGTGTATTTCATCACACTACATGACCCAATCATAACTTGAGCATATCACGCTCTTCCTAACCCTTTAACTTTTATATTCTTTTTCCTATTTAAAATTATAAATTTCATGTGCATATATCATCTAATATTTTCACATTTAGGATAATGAAATATTTTATGTGTGGGGTAGAGGTCAACATTTTGGGGTAGATATTTAGGATTTTCATTTGTCTGTTTTACGTGTATTTTCTATTAAGTTTTTGGTTAAAATTTTCAAAAAAATAAATCAAAAATAAACAAATATATCATTTAAAATTATCATTTATAACATATGGAAAATGCATGATTTCAAAATTAATTGGTAGAAATATAAACACGAGTATGATTTCATCATCAAGGGTTGACTTTTATAAAAATTGATGTCATCAATGCTATGAATGGTTGTGTCATTATAAAACCTTTTAGAGTTAGACATTATTATTTGTGATATTTGTTCGTGGTAAATTGTTTCATTTATTTATACACACAATTTTTCACACAATCATGACTTGTGAGTTTCACTTTCCAAATAGAATTTATATTCAGGGTAAGTAATTCTTTTCAACTTATAACATGGTCTTTCCACACGTTCGTTTCTCTTCCGATCGTTTCCATCACTGTGCCAGATTGACCTATATGTGTGCACCTAATATCTTATTGGTGTGTTCCCTCTTATAAAAATTAAAAAAATCCAAAAATATAAAAAAACAATAAATAAAGAGGTCAGTTATGAAATGTAAAACATGAGTGATATTTAGGTCGTAACATCATGGTTTGACTTCTGGGAATGATTTAATGAGTTTATTTTAGAATTTGATTGCAAAGGATGTTGAAAAATTTCAGTGGAATAGAATCATGTTAGAAGGAAAATTTTTATTGACCAGAATATACTAGATAAAGGGTGGAGAGACAAGCTTGGAATGGTTGGCACAAAAACACATAAAGAATTAGTGGCATGGTAGACCCATGACTTGTTTCGTTATGATTAGTGTTATTAATCTCACTGGATATTGTTTTGACACAATTTATGAGACAATGAATTTAAAATTTATTGATACTGACTCTTGATGGGAATCTTATGTTTCCAATATTTTCATTGTGGATTGGGAAATATGAATATTCATATCTTGTCATAATTTTTTAAAATACATGATATGAGGTTTTTTCCAGGAGTACAAAAGGGTAAGTGTGGGGGAGTTGATAAAACACATTTTTATTGAATATTTTATTGATAATAAATGATCAAATTTCCTCAAATTTTTTTAAATATGTTTCTTTATAAAGTATTTGGGATTAGATCATTTTTTTGAATTTTTTTTGGAAATTCCAGTTTTACACTTTAAAACATTACTGTAGTATTTCAAACATAAATAATTTTATTTGAAATATTTGAAGTTAATATTTTGAAAAATTGTTTTTAACGTAAGTTTATAGAACTTTCATTTACAACATTGTAGCTAAATCATGCATTTTGTTGATGAAAATGGGTCATGAAGTCAATGTTGGTCTGGACTCTCCATTTTGGGCATTGGTTCTATATTTTGGGCATAACTTCTTCATAGGTACTTGTATTGGGATCAAATTTTGCGAGGCACTCAAGGACTCATTTCTTCATGAATAGCCCCATTGGAAGGACAGATAATTCACGCATCTTTGTGGCCAAATGGGTGGTGCAAGTTGGCATAATAAATTTGGCCGAGATTCCCCATTCACACTTGAAACCACTTGGAACATAGCCTCTCCACTACTCTATAAAATGGTTTTTTTCTCATTTGGTGGGGTTGGTACAAGAATTAGGAGATTAATGGCATAGGATAATTAGTTTCACCCAAATTATCCAATCATTGTAAGAGTGGTATCTCTTGAACCAAGGATCCCCTCATCGTAGCCTTCTTCCCTTTTTCATGTTGTAATGTTTTCATTTGTGTAATAAAATTCTTTGTTCATATTTTATTTCTTATATTTTCTTCAATTTTGATCAATTACATTATTCTTTACTCATCCCATTTATTTTGGAATCAATAGTGGAGATGAAAATGGATTCTACCCTTTCAATTCATTGCTCATGCAAAACGTCTCCATGATGACCACACTGCCCATGGAAGAGTAGTTCTCTTATTGATCGATCTATCTTCTACCATATTAATTTAATTATTTTGAATCATTGAGCTACTGGAATTAAATTAATATGAATCATTAATTCAGTTTATAAATTATAATAAAATAATCAAGCAATTGAACAATTAACACAAAAACACGCGAGGTCGAGTATTGTGTAAATTTAGAGAGTGCAAATTTAATCGGTAAAACAAGACAACATAGGATAAATTTGTAGAGTTAAAATATAATAACTAAGCTCAACTCATCCTCATTTTATAGAATAAACATGTGCCTTAATTTACCACTAACTATAACCTATCCTTATAACATAAATCAAAGAAGGGTGTTGTGATTGCATGTTCTGAAGATAGCCTAGGGTTTAATTCTCTTCATATTTGTGTTAATGTTAATTCTCATAGGTTTAGAGGGTTAAAAAATTAGGGGATCATAATTTATTAGATATTAATTTAAATAATAATGATTAGTAGTTAAATGAATAGGTATAGTTAGACTGATTATGTCTCTTAATTATTGTCTAAAAAATATCATCTTTTTGTGTCTTTTTAATCGATCTTCATTTCAAAAATATAAACAAAAATATTATACAATCATCTTCCAGCATTCTTCTTCTAGTTTTATAAACGTTAAAAACCCCCCACATTCTTTCCAGTAGTTTTATTATTCCCTTTTATGTTTTTTTAAATACCTATAATAAGTGGTCAAATTTTATTCCTCCTTTGAGAGACAACCTTGGTCAGCAACTCTGATGCACCTAAGTAACCCAAAACTGAACATCATTCGAAATCTTTTGTGATAGTGACTTTCAAGAAGAACCTCAATAATAATTTTGAATTTATTCCAATTTGGTTGTTTTTAAATAATTAATTATAAATTTTTTTAATTAATTAGTTTCTATTTCAAGGAATGGGATAGGTTCCTAAGACTCCGTTCAATCAAAGGTTCTGGTTTTCAATTTATCCTTCCATCATAAGGTAGGTTGGGTGTTCTATATTTTTATATAACCATAACATATATTTTTTATTAATTTCATTAGTTGTTAAATAACTTTTGGTGTTTTCAGAGCCCCATGAGAACCTTTATGGGTCATTTTTGAGAAGTGAGAGTCTCAGGTGTTTCATAGAGGGGTTTTGTTCATAAAACCTCTCTCTTGGTTTTTGATTCAAGAGAAAACCTCACATACTATTAGATGATGCATAAGGGTAGTAAAGGGTGAAACATGGATATATCTCTTTCCTTGGGATTTGATTTTGGACCTGTGAGTGGTCTGGCCATGGTGTTTTCTATGTGGGGTGTGATGTTAGAACCCTCAAGTAGTTAGAGTCCTTTTCTGATACGCTTTATTTTTATCTTGGTTAGATGATAGGTTCCCCTGAAGTTTATGGATCTAGAACCCTCAAAGTCAATATTGTATAGAGAGGTTTCCCATAAAGGTTTCTATTTTGAGAGTTTGTCAAATGGAGGTGTGTTGTGGGACCCAAGTGGGGGTTGTATGTTTTTTGAAAAACTTTCCATATGTGATTCCAATGGGATTGTTTTGATGTTCATAGGAACTTCCCTTCGGTAGTACAAGTGGTATTGCTTTAGGTGTTTTTACATATCTCAGAATGTAGGAAAAATTATTATGTTGGATGTTTATTGAATGTTTGGACCAATTTCTTGGTGTTTGAGTTTTTGAAGTTTTGGAACTGCTTGTTGAAGCATTAATCCAATTGGAACATTTAGGTGTGGCCGACACCACAGGATGTTGTTTAAGGATGGGTGTCATTGTGATTAGTTTTTAGATGGGTCGGAGGAAACCATGGGGATGTTCTTATGTGTGGGGTGTTTCTTGATGATTTCCTTGTGGGTGAGGTGATGATCATGGATGTGTTAGTTTTCACATTCCCCAAATGAGGTTTCCCTATCTATATTGGATCATGATTTCATATATGTGAACTAGGGGACCATGGGTGCCCCATGTTTTGTTAACCCTAAGAGGGTCAGTGTTGATTTAATCATTGGTTTCTTTGGGCATTACCTTAGAATATAGAGTTTGGAAATGTTAGCCTATTGTGGTTATTTTTGTAATTATTTCTTCATTAATTGGTTTGAATAGTTTTTTATACCTTATACCAAATATGTTTAAAGAAATTCTTTACTTAGTTACTTTAAATAGGATGATATCTTTGGGATATTACTAGATCTAGATTTGTCCTTGAGATTGATATGATGTTTTCTTTTATTGTCCTACTGGTTGTGTTAAACAGGGCCTAGGGAGCTAATTGGTGATCTGAATTAGTATAACCCCTGGTTTAGAGTTACAAAATGGCTATTGGTTTAGTGGGAATGGATTTTTTGAACTCGCTTATAATGGTCCTGGATGATGAACACTCCCATCATGAAATCATATTCTCCTCCATATATTTGAAGTGTCAAAGTTATCCACTTGTGAGAGAAGGATATAATCACCTGATATTCTTTGAAAACAAGCATGAGATATTCAACTATAAATCTATGAGAAAAAAACATTTATAGAAACAAGATTTTATAAACAAATTGATCAATGTATTACATAAATCATTAAGCATGTTATTCTAATATAAAAATTTATATTGGGGTAGGTCAACATGACCTCAGTGACTAATTATAATTAGGTTATCCAGATTTTGAGATTCCCTAGAGTTTTTCATTATTGAAAGCATTAATTTATTCTTTTCACCCCTTGAGGGATTGTCCCACTTTCATTATCATGGAAAATCTAACTTCAATGGTATTCTGGGAAGGATACTTCATTCTTGTTATACCCAAATAATAAAACATTCATCCATCTCCCTAATCATTTTCATTAATTCCCTATAGAAAATTTATACATAAAATGAATGGGAATAAAGAGTTGATACCTTTTCAGTAGTTTTTTGGCTTTAAATTTTGTTTACTAAGAGTATTCCTACTTCTAATACAACAACTTCTATTCATATCAGGTCTACTCACCCATTTTTCATCCTACTTCCAGTGAAATGAAATATTTTATCATTACTCAAAATATTTATACCCAAAACATCTACAATAATATTAATATAATGTGAAACTTGATCTTCTATTATATTTATGATTTTTTTTATAAAATTGTGCTTGTTTTCCAGGAATCCTCCAGTATTTATTTTTTCATTTCCTTAGGGTTTTTCTATTCTCAATTAATCCATAAGAGGAAATGTTTTTCACCATTCATCATCCTAAAAATATTCAAATTATATTTCATAGTATTTATAATGAAAGGAAATAGATTCAGTGTCACATGAGTATTTATAAAAATGTTTTACCTTTTTCATGGGGTTGGTTTTATCATCATCCTTGGATAATTCATCTTGAATATCCACCATATTTTCATAGACTTATATCATATTCTTTAAGGTGTTTCTATATTTAAGATACCTAGATTGTGCCTCATGATGTTCCTTTTTTTAGCAAACAATTTTGTATTATGATACACTGGTATCATGTCTTATTATACACATTTCGCCATGGACATTTTTATATCTTCAATGATATAATTATAATTCACATTTACACTTCATATCTTTATCTCCAATAGTTTTACTTTCTTCTAATATATGTAATTATGGGAAAAGTAAGAAATAAAATCATCTCCTAGAATATATTCTATATAACCATCCCCCTCTTATTCTTCTTAACTACTTGTAATGTCTATTTATATCTTAACCTTATAGGTATATATGTATATTAATCTAAAATTCTGTTATCATAGTTTTTCATGGATGTGATTATGTTTTTTATTTTCCCTATGGTTATTAGAGAAAGTTGGTGGGCTGATGTAGGGGGCCGATGCAAGGGGGAGGGGGTGCTGGTCCAGGGGGTGGGTGATGGTGTAGGGGGGTGTGTGGTGGGGGTGGTGGATGGTGGGTGTGGTGGGGGGACTGATGGTTTCCAGGTTGGGGGTCAGTGTAGGGGGAAGATATAGGGGTGGTGGGGTGGGGGATGGTGGGTGTGGGTGGGCTAGTGGGGTGGGCTTATGGGGGTGGTGTGGGGGTGGCTGGAGTGGGGTGGGGGTTGGAATTCAAATACAATATTTTTTTTTCACTTTATGCTACTCATTTTCTAGAGTGAGATTGATTCAAATTGATGGGGGTATTGGTGGGGTTATATTTATTGGATGGTTCATGTAGAGTGAAATTCAATATCTTTGATGCTTATTTTTATATTTGATGTAATCACACTGATTGATTGTAGGTGGAAAATATCAATATTTTATTCTTTTATATGAGTATCATTGAATCTCTAAGAGTTCATATATTTTATAATTGTAGAATTTTTTCTCTGGTTTTGGTGGTAGATAGATTATAGTATCATTATAACATTTTATCCAACCACATAATCCTTAAAGTACTGCATCTTGATTCAGGTATGTTGCACCCAATTTGTGCATGCTATTTTTCTTATATAATTTTCATAGATCTAACCATATTAATTAGTTTTATGATATCTTTTAATTCTTATCAGATGTATTTCGATATTAGAACATCATGTAACAATAGTAGAGTTGTAAAATTCAAGAGTTCAGTTATCTAGATTGGATGGAACCCCTATGTTATGCACTTGGACTCTATAGTTCATTTATTTACATTAAAAAATTGATCATCATAACCTATTATATTATTTCCTTTATCACTAATAATGTTTCTTAGACTTCAATTTTTAGTTTTAGTTAATGATGATTCATTAAATAACTTGTATTTTGTTGAGGTCTTCTGCGACCCATTCCTTTGTTTTGCAGCAACCATCGTTAAAGGCAATGTGGTTCGGGCTGATTTGGTTTTCCACTAACGGTTTAAGGTGCATTTTTCCATCATTATTCGATGAATCTTAGTTTTTTATTGTGGGTTTTGTAATTTTGATCCCTTGGTAATTTTATTATAGTGTGTGGATCATTCTTGAGGCAGTTTCTAGTCAACCGAGTCAAAGGAGACTCATAACGTATGTATAGGTAAGACTAGATACAATAAGTTCTCCTATTATATGTATATATGCCCATGGAATCATGATTACTTATAAGGGGCTGGGTGTTTTTATTTACATATATTGGAAATTCAAATGTGTGTGGGTGATAATGGGCTTATACATGTGAGCATATTTATAAGGACCCTCTTGTGCATGTTCAAGGCCATGTGGATACATACATAGGGGTTAGGGTGTCCCTATGTATATAAAAATGTGTATATGCCCAGAGTATGGATGGATAAGCTTAGTGTTGTTTCTAATAAAAGTGTCAACTGTTGAGTATAGATTGACTCCATTGAGGTATGGTCCCGCTCTTAGCCTCTTTAATTCAAGAATATTTTAAATAGCATTTTTAATCCTTCTCAAATATGCCTGTTTATATTAAATTGAAATTATTGATCAAGTGTTAGTTAAGATTATTGTTTCATTTGATAAATAACCCATGGTTTTGTAATAAAACCCCTCCAATGGAGGTGCGATGTCGGCAAAAACTCACAGTGGAAGTTTATGCATATATAGTGTTTGTGACATTATTTCATTGATGTTTTCCTAATACTTGATGTTGTTGTTAGTCATAAAGCACCCATTATAACGACCCATACTTTACATACATTGTTAATACTTCGAAATTGAAGCACACTTATTACAACATATGACAAAACCACAAAGGACCGTATAGGTATAGTGTCTTTAGAAACTGGGAAACATAAACAACTGGTTCATAAATCTCCTACAGTGTCTCCCATTTATTTCATCATATCTAGGGTCCCTTTTAGCATATTCTACTTAATATCCATCTTCCTGACCTGGGGAAAAGAAAACATAAAAAGGTGAGCTCAAATGCTCAGCAAGGGCAAATAAAGGAAATAAAAATCATATCATATCTTTATGAAGATCAAAACCTGCAAAAGAGATCATAATATCTTAACATGGAATAAATCATAGAAGTGAAAATGAGATCCCCATAATCATAAAACATGAAACTTTGTGGCATACACACATAATCATAGAAAATCATTTCTTGTTAGTCAAGACTCAATGCCAAGACTATCTTAGTGGACAAAGTCCCTTTCTGAATCGAGTAACCCTCGTTTCAGTCCTGTTTCACTGAACCGGTATAACCTACCATTTCAGCCATGTCTATCTCATGAGATATAAAATCTTTACCCAATGCATTGGAGTGAGATATAGGTCCCACCCATCTCATAATGATACCATTCTTATGTGTGCCACAAAATCATAAATCATACATCATTGCATAACCCATGAAATAAAATGGGATTATTAAACAACATGACATCATAAAACAATTCATATAAGATAAAGGAATTCATAAAAATATTTCCATCACAACATAATCAAACCAATGTAATAATAGGGATAAAAACAAAACCCTTTTATTATCTTAGATGGAAAATAATTTTGATAAAATACTTGAACCCCATTCTTGAGGAAAATATCCTTTCTTCTTCAAAAACATTTTTTCCTTTCATAACATGTCATACGAATTTAAAATAAAAGAAGTTGATTAAAAATAAACTTGAAAACTTGTAAAGGAAGTTTCTTAGAAATAATGTTTTAAAAATCCATTCAGGCCGTATAAGTTAAAAAAACATTCTTCGTACTTTTGTCAGAAAAGTCAAAAAGTACCTCGTACGGAAAACAACAAAAGATTCCTTTCACTTCTTTTACTAAAAACTCACCGAAGGGTAAAAATGGATTTAAACAATTGTAGGTGGATGGAAATAATATTACATATTGATGAAACATGGATGTGGATGATAAAATACACCCCAGTAAATACTTACGAATAAACAATCTCGGATAAAAATGGGATTGTGATATTTCCCTTACCTTAGGTCCAATTTGCTTTGTTCATGTCCGAAGCTCCTGTATAATGGTTTAAATAATGTAATTGACTTATTCCAGAATCATACATATTGATATGATATCATATATTGTCATATTATTAGCTTCTTGTTAGTAATATTTCATTGTTACTTGTTACTCGGGTCTTTATAACTTTTTGTTCTTATGCGTGTTTTATCGAATAAATTCTTATTCTTATCTTTAGGTTATAGATAATTCATTTACAGAATGGTATTAGTGTAGTATATACCATATTTATTCATTCAATTCATTT
Organism: Viscum album; assembly: GCA_963277665.1. Classification (NCBI taxonomy): domain Eukaryota; kingdom Viridiplantae; phylum Streptophyta; class Magnoliopsida; order Santalales; family Viscaceae; genus Viscum; species Viscum album. The sequence goes on from OY728155.1 coordinate 737,101,545, forward strand.
ATATAATCATTATGAAATGAAGATCATGTAGAACGAGTCGCATCACATCGTGGAGACGGTATTCCGTACGTACGCACGAGTGATGATATCGTTCCTATGATCGTGGAATTGTATTGGAGTATATATATATTATTTCAGTATCAATATTACTTCATAATAATCATATATAGTTACTCATTACACCATTATACCCATCCTTGTAAGGTGATGGTGGAAAATAGATTACACCACGGCGTGGAGACGGTATTCCGTACGTACGCACGCGCGGTGATTTCATTTTTCCGTAGGGTGGATAGAAGGTGAATTAGGGTTGTTTCATATTTATAATAACATATCAGTATGTAAGTAATACTGATGTTATTACTTTATCATGAAACAACTAAAGAAGAAGAAGTTGAAGAAGAAAGAAATTGAAAAGATCGGTAATGGATATTACCTCTTCTTTGGAACGCCTCTTTGAATCCTCCACTTAAGGAACTAAGATTGGTCTTTGGAGAATACCAGGACCTCTAAGATTATTCTAGGGAAGTGGAGAGGAGAAAATGGCAGGGTTTGGCCGAGCTTGAGTGCTCAAATTGGTGTGAGGAGGAGGGGGAGGAGGTGTCCCTTTTATAGGGGAGGAGAGGGGCACCTTAGGAATTCTTAAAAATATTAATTTATAATAAATCTAACCCCACTTAAAAACCTCCAAAAATGACTCATATTCGAAGCTTAGATGAGATAGGGTTGTAATCTCATCAACCAATCAAATTTAGACATGTTTGGATCTTATTTTAAACCTTATCAATTAGATTTAACTCTAAGTTAAATAATTTAACTTTTACCGTTGTCTTTTTGTTTTCTTTCACTATATGGTTCATACACTTACTATAACATGTCAAACGAACCCTAAATTGTTTATTATTAATATATATATCCTTATCTAAGTCATTTGGCCGAACCTTATATTTTTAGGAATAAAATAACAATTAATAATATAATATTTGATTTAAAAACTATTTTGTGTCAATTTTGACACTATTTGATATATGATTTTTGTGAAAGTTATAACAGAATTAAATGTTCGAACCAAGTTGATTAAATCAACATTAATATATCATAGTAACCTATAAAATTAGTGGAATTCATAAAAAGTCTCAAATTACATTTATTTTGGTGTTTATAACATCAATTATGTCAATATTTCATAAATAAGATAATTACTGCATCATCTTTGTGTCATAAATTAATTAAATTATTTGATGTCTAAAAATTACAAATAAAATATCATTATGTAGGAAATCTTTTGAGCTTTCTAATGAATATTTATAGTCGAATTTATCTTAAGTATAACCCCATATTAAAAATTATTTACTTATTAAACTTTGATTTTAACTATTTTAACCCTTCTTTAAATAAATTAATAATAAATGTCCTAATCTAATCCAAGTGGGCCTAAATGGTCATATTTTATTCCTAAGTTTGTTTTTGGTCGAATTACACTTGTCCAATAGAATTAGGACATGTGTTAGGGTAATAGTAATATCATATTTACCCTTAGTTACCCTATTTACTATTAACCGCGGTAAAAATAGTAAAAAGTTATTATTCACCAAAAAATTATTTTCATCTCATTGAACCACATTTTAGTCCTTGATATTAACCGTGTCTCTCGGATTTTTGAAATTCCATTCACAGAAGCGGTAAAATTAAGTTTTATGCAAAATTCAGTTTTTAACCTACCACTTAGTGGTTTCACTATTCATCAAAAATTGAAAGTTTTCAGAAAAATACCAAAATTTCATCCTAGGCTAATTTCGATATTCTGAGTCCAAAAATGAAGTCCATTTTGAAAAATAAAATTTATAAAATTTCAAAAAGTGGTTATTACTATTCATAACGGTTAGTTTTAATAGCATATTGTTGTTTAGTGAAACTCGGTATTGCGTACGACGCAAGCTATCGAGGAAGGTCGTGATTGCGTGTAAAGCAAGCCAAGCAAGTGTTGTGTAGAAAAAGATTCCTTTGATGATTTATATAACATAAAAGTCTCGGGTGTTACATTCTACCCCCCTTAAAAAGAATTTCGCCCTCGAAATTCATCACTTTGCAACAAACAGATGAGGATACTTTTCCCTCATCATATCCTCAAGCTCCCATGTAGCTTCTTCAAGTTGGTGGTTTCTCCATAAAACTTTCACCAAGCGAGTGGTCTTGTTTCGTAGGACTTTTTCGCTACGATCCAGAATCTCTATCGGCTGTTCTTCATAAGAAAGATCTTGCTCCAGCGGTACAACTTCTGAGCTGAGTACATGTGAAGGATCTGGTATGTACTTTCTCAGGAGAGATACATGGAACACATCGTGAACTTGAGAGAGATTCGGTGGAAGCGCCAATCGGTAAGCTACCTTCCCAACACGATCCAGTATTTCGAAAGGACCGATATATCTAGGGCTCAACTTCCCCTTCTTTCCAAATCTCATAACCCTCTTCCAGGGAGATATTCGTAAGAACACTTTATCGCCCACTTCAAACTCTAGGTCTTTTCTTCGGTTGTCGGCATAACTTTTCTGTCGACTCTGAGCTGCTCTTATGTGTTGTTGAATAGATCTGACCTTTTCTTCCATTTCATCAACGAGATCAGGTCCTAATAGCTTTCTTTCCCCAACTTCATCCCAGCAAGTTGGAGTCCTGCATTTCTTTCCATAGAGAGCTTCATAAGGAGCCATCTGAATACTGGAGTGAAAGCTATTATTATAAGAAAATTCCACCAAAGGTAGGTGTTGATCCCAACCTCCTTTGAAATCCATAGAGAATGCTCTCAACATATCTTCTAGGGTTTGAATTGTTCTCTCAGACTGACCGTCTGTCTGGGGATGATAAGCAGTGCTGAAACTCAACTCTGTATCCAGAGTATGCTGAAGACTTCACCAGAACTTCGAGGTAAATCTCGGATCTCGATCAGATATAATAGAAAGTGGTACTCCATGCAATCTTACCACTTCCTTTACATATATCCTGGCAAGCTGATCTAGAGAGAAATCCTCTCTAATAGCAATGAAGTGTGCAGACTTTGTAAGACGATCAACTATGACCCAGATAGCATTATTGCCTTTGGATGTTTTAGGAAGTCCTGTGACAAAGTCCATAGTGATGTTTTCCCATTTCCATTCGGGTATGGGTAATGGTTGTAACATCCCCTTAGACTTTTGTCTCTCAGCTTTAACTTGTTGACAAACCAAGCATCGAGAGACATATTCAGCAACATCTCTTTTCATGCCATCCCACCAGAAGTACTCTTTCAGGTCCCTATACATCTTCGTGCTTCCAGGATGAATAGAGAACGAAGAACTATGAGCCTCATCCAGCAGCTCCTTCTTTAATTCGGGGATGGGAGGAACACAAACCCGATTCCTGAACTTTATTATCCCATCACAATCAAGGTTGAATTCAGGAACATTTCTCACCTTCTTTTGTAACTCGGCATCTTCTTTCTGTGCCTCTTTAATCTTCACATGTATAGATGGTTGAACATTCATTTGAGAAAGATAAGATTTTTCCCCTTCCATTATAATTCCAAGATCCATCCTTTGTAAATCCATAAATATTGGATCTTTTGTGATCCTCATCATGGATAAACTAGCATGGTCTTGTCGACGTAATGCATCTGCCACCTTGTTTGCTTTCCCAGGGTGGTAATGGATTGAGCAGTCATAATCCTTAATCAGCTCCAACCATCTTCTTTGATGCATATTCAACTCCTTTTGTGTGAAAATATACTTTAAACTTTTATGGTCAGTATAAATATCACACCTTTCACCATAAAGGTAATGCCTCCAAATTTTTAATGCAAAGATTACCGCAGCCAACTCCAAATCATGTGTTGGGTAATTTTGCTCATGGATTTTCAACTGTCGTGAGGCATAAGCTATCACCATATCATTTTGCATAAGAACACAACCCAATCCCTTCTTGGATGCATCACTGTAGATCACAAACCTTTCTCCACTACAAGGCAGTGTGAGCACAGGTGCACTGGATAACCTTCTTTTCAACTCCTTGAAATTCTCTTCACATTCCTCTGTCCAGACAAACTTAACTCCTTTCCGAGTCAACTTGGTGAGTGGATTAGATAATCGTGAAAAATCTTTTACAAAACGTCGATAATATCCATCCAAACCAAGAAAAATTCGGATCTCAGTTACTGTTGTTGGTCTTGACCATCTTTCGATAACCTCTGTTTTTGCTGGATCCACAGATATCCCCTCTTTTGAGATTATGTGACCCAAAAATGCAACTTTTTGAAGCCAAAATTCACACTTGGTAAATTTGGCATAAAGCTTTTCCTTTCTCAGGGTCTTCAATATAATTCTCAAGTGATCTTCATGCTCTTCCTTGCTCTTTGAATAGATAAGAATATCGTCTATAAAGACTACCACAAATTGATCAAGATAGTCTCTAAAGACTCTATTAATTAGATCCATGAAGATAGCAGGGGCATTAGTAAGACCAAATGGCATCACTATAAATTCATAGTGTCCATACCTTGTACGGAAAGCCGTCTTTGGTATATCCTCCCTTTTGACCCTTAATTGATGATACCCTGAACGGAGATCAATCTTGGAAAAGTATTGAGCTCCGCGTAGTTGGTCAAATAAGTCATCAATGCGTGGGAGAGGATATTTGTTCTTGATAGTGATCTTGTTAAGTTCTCGATAATCAATGCAGAGTCTCATTGATCCATCTTTCTTCTTTACAAATAGAACAGGTGCTCCCCAAGGTGACGCACTAGGGCGTATGAATCCCTTATCAAGATTCTCTTGGAGTTGCTTCTTCAATTCCTGCAACTCAATTGGGGCCATTCTATAAGGTGTCTTTGAAATAGGCAAAGCACCCGGTACGAGTTCTATTGAAAACTCAACTTCACGATTTGGTGGAAGACCCGGCAATTCCTCCGGAAAGACATCATCAAACTCCCGTACAATGGACATATTCTTAATCGTGAGTTTCTCACCAACCATTTGAGATAAATAACCTTCATTTAGTGGAATCAATACCCATAAGATGGAAGAAATTTCCACTGGAAGGTTATGTTCATCCTTGCATTGATAGACGATCATACATTGATCCGGAATATGAAATGTGACTTCCCTTCTTTGGCAATCGATATGAGCTCCATGTAGAGAAAGCCAATCCATGCCAAGAATCACATCAAATTCCACTAAAGGAAGGATCACAAGATTTGCAGGAAGCACTTTCCCACAAACTTCGATCGGAGAAGAATTATAAACTTTTGATGCGATTGATGTTCCATTAGGTGTTGTCACAGCTAACTCAACATCTAATTGTTGAGGTAATACGGTGATACCCTTAGAAAAGTCTTCAGAAATAAAAGAGTGGGTAGATCCAGAATCAAATAAAACATTTGCTACTTTAGAGTGGATGGTAAGTGTACCTTTCACCACATCGTTATCGTACTCCACATCGCTGATAGAAATTGCATGTGACTTTCCTTTGTCTTTAGCCTTAAGAGTTTGTTGACGTCGACCATCATCATCAACCCTTGGATTTGGGCATTGATTGGCATAATGCCCCATCTCCTTGCACTTGAAACATTGAAGTGTATTAGGTTCATTCTGTGTATCCCTTCCTTTGTTTGCATCATTAGACATCTTCTTCCCCTTATCGCGGCATTCAAATGCCCGATGACCTTCCTTTCCACATTTAAAACATTTACTTGTCCCTTTAAGACAACTCCCTCCATGTTTCTTTCCACACTTTGAGCATAAGGGAAAGTTCATCTTCTTTTCAGTGTGCTCTTTAGATTTTTCTTTGAATTCCATCTTCCTCTTCTTATCAAACCCATGTGACTGATGGGTTACTCCAATCTCCATCTCGACTTTGAGAGCACATCGAACGATTTCCTCGTAGCTATTGAAGTCCCTTATGGCTAACGCCCTTCGAAGACTTGGTTTTAAGCCACTAAAGAATCAATCGATCTTACTCTCAGGTTGGATAATAATACCAGAAGCGTACCTTGCAAGTCTTGTAAAATTTGCTTCATAGGTACCAACAGATTCATCATCCCTTTGCTTCAGTTCAAGAAACTCTTTCTCCATCTTTGTTCGGAGAATACGAGGGAAGTACTTATTGAAAAATAAGTTCTTGAACTCGTCCCATTCCATAGACTCAATTTCATCCCTTTGCCTCGTATTCTTAACAAGATTCCACCATTGATCAGCATCTCCTTCCAAACGATACACTGCTAAGATGACTTTATCATGCTCAGAACATTGAAGAACTGAAAATATCTTTTCAGTAGTACTAATCCATTGTTCAGCAACTAATGGATCAGTAGACCCGCTGAAAGAAGGTGGACGCTGCCTCATGAAGGATTCAACAGAATGTTGCTCCCTCCTTTGCTCGTTTGGAAATCCTGCATGATTCATAGCTTGAGAAAGTTGTGTGAGCATGGCTTCAAGATTTTGCATTCCAGCTCCCATATCGTTTGTTTGCTCAGGGGGACAATCATTGCATTGCCCATCGCATTCCGCATTAACACGGTTCCTTCGGGTTCCAGCCATTGACTAAAACCAAGAAGAATAGTGTGAGCAACACTAATTATAATAGGAAACCACATAATTCAAGAATAAAATTTTCATGCTTAAGGTCTTATCCTAGGTTATTCCAGGCAATTTCTAAAACACTATGATTGTGTTCTATGCTTAGACTTATCCTTAGGGTTCTTACTAAGGCTTTCACATCCTAGTTTCCAAAGGTTGACTATACCTTTCCTCTGATACCAACTATAACGACCCATACTTTACATACATTGTTAATACTTCGAAATTGAAGCAAACTTATTACAACATATGACAAAACCACAAAGGACCGTATAGGTATAGTGTCTTTAGAAACTGGGAAACATAAACAACTGGTTCATAAATCTCCTACAGTGCCTCCCATTTATTTCATCATATCTAGGGTCCCTTTTAGCATATTCTACTTAATATCCATCTTCCTGACCTGGGGAAAAGAAAACATAAAAGGGTGAGCTCAAATGCTCAGCAAGGGCAAATAAAGGAAATAAAAATCATATCATATCTTTATGAAGATCAAAACCTGTAAAAGAGATCATAATATCTTAACATGGAATAAATCATAGAAGTGAAAATGAGATCCCCATAATCATAAAACATGAAACTTTGTGGCATACACACATAATCATAGAAAATCATTTCTTGTTAGTCAAGACTCAATGCCAAGACTATCTTAGTGGACAAAGTCCCTTTCTGAATCGAGTAACCCTCGTTTCAGTCCTGTTTCACTGAACCGGTATAACCTACCATTTCATCCATGTCTATCTCATGAGATATAAAATCTTTACCCAATGCATTGGAGGGAGATATAGGTCCCACCCATCTCATAATGATACCATTCTTATGTGTGCCACAAAATCATAAATCATACATCATTGCATAACCCATGAAATAAAATGGGATTCTTAAACAACATGACATCATAAAACAATTCATATAAGATAAAGGAATTCATAAAAATATTTCCATCACAACATAATCAAACCAATGTAATAATAGGGATAAAAACAGAACCCTTTTATTATCTTAGATGGAAAATAATTTTGATAAAATACTTGAACTCCATTCTTGAGGAAAATATCCTTTCTTCTTCAAAAACATTTTTTCCTTTCATAACATGTCATACGAATTTAAAATAAAAGAATTTGATTAAAAATAAACTTGAAAACTTGTAAAGGAAGTTTCTTAGAAATAATGTTTTAAAAATCCATTCAGGCCGTATAAGTTAAAAAAAACATTCTTTGTACTTTTGTCGGAAAAGTCAAAAAGTACCTCGTACGGAAAACGACAAAAGATTCCTTTCACTTCTTTTACTAAAAACTCACCGAAGGGTAAAAATGGATTTAAAAAATTGTAGGTGGATGGAAATAATATTACATATTGATGAAACATGGATGTGGATGATAAAATACACCCCAGTAAATACTTACGAATAAACAATCTCGGATAAAAATGGGATTGTGATATTTCCCTTACCTTAGGTCCGATTTGCTTTGTTCGTGTCCGAAGCTCCTGTATAATGGTTTAAATAATGTTATTGACTTATTCCAGAATCATACATATTGATATGATATCATATATGGTCATATTATTAGCTTCTTTTTAGTAATATTTCATTGTTACTTGTTACTCGGGTCTTTATAACTTTTTGTTCTTATGCGTGTTTTGTCGAATAAATTCTTATTATTATCTTTAGGTTATAGATAATTCATTTCCAGAATGGTATTAGTGTAGTATATACCATATTCATTCATTCAATTCATTTATATAATCATTATGAAATGAAGATCATGTAGAACGAGTCGCATCACATCGTGGAGACGGTATTCCGTACGTACGCACGAGTGATGATATCATTCCTATGATCGTGGAATTGTATTGGAGTATATATATATTATTTCAGTATCAATATTACTTCATAATAATCATATATAGTTACTCATTACACCATTATACCCATCCTTGTAAGGTGATGGTGGAAAATAGATTACACCACGGCGTGGAGACGGTATTCCGTACGTACGCACGCGCGGTGATTTCATTTTTCCGTAGGATGGATAGAAGGTGAATTAGGGTTGTTTCATATTTATAATAACATATCAGTATGTAAGTAATACTTATGTTATTACTTTATCATGAAACAACTAAATAAGAATAAGTTGAAGAAGAAAGAAATTGAAAAGATCGGTAATGGATATTACCTCTTCTTTGGAACGCCTCTTTGAATCCTCCACTTAAGGAACTAAGATTGGTCTTTGGAGAAGACCAGGACCTCTAGGATTATTATAGGGAAGTGGAGAGGAGAAAATGTCAGGGGTTGGCCGATCTTGAGTGCTCAAATTGGTGTGAGGAGGAGGGGGAGGAGGTGTCCCTTTTATAGGGGAGGAGAGGGGCACCTTAGGAATTCTTAAAAATATTAATTTATAATAAATCTAACCCCACTTAAAAACCTCCAAAAATGACTCATATTCGAAGCTTAGATGAGATAGGGTTGTAATCTCATCAACCAATCAAATTTAGACATGTTTGGATCTTATTTTAAACCTTATCAATTAGATTTAACTCTAAGTTAAATAATTTAACTTTTACCCTTGTCTTTTTGTTTTCTTTCACTATATGGTTAATACACTTACTATAACATGCCAAACGAACCCCAAATTGTTTATTATTAATATATATATCCTTATCTAAGTCATTTGGCCGAACCTTAGATTTTTAGGAATAAAATAACAATTAATAATATAATATTTGATTTAAAAACTATTTTGTGTCAATTTTGACACTATTTGATATATGATTTTTGTGAAAGTCATAACAGAATTAAATGTTCGAACCAAGTTGATTAAATAAACATTAATATATCATAGTAACCTAGAAAATTAGTGGAATTCATAAAAAGTCTCACATTACATTTATTTTGGTGTTTATAACATCAATTATGTCAATATTTCATAAATAAGATAATTACTGCATCATCTTTGTGTCATAAATTAATTAACTTATTTGATGTCTAAAAATTACAAATAAAATACCATTATGTAGGAAATCTTTTTAGCTTTCTAATTAATATTTATAGTCGAATTTATCTTATGTATAACCCCATATTAAAAATGATTTACTTATTAAACATTGATTTTAACTATTTTAACCGTTCTTTAAATAAATTAATAATAAATGTCCTAATCTAATCCAAGTGGGCCTAAATGGTCATATTTTATTCCTAAGTTTGTTTTTGGTCGAATTACACTTGTCCAATAGAATTAGGACATGTGTTAGGGTAATAGTAATATCATATTTACCCTTAGTTACCCTATTTACTATTAACCGCGGTAAAAATAGTAAAAAGTTACTATTCACCAAAAAATTATTTTCATCTCATTGAACCACATTTTAGTCCTTGATATTAACCGTGTCTCTCGGATTTTTAAAATTCCATTCACAGAAGCGGTAAAATTAAGTTTTATGCAAAATTCAGTTTTTAACCTACCACTTAGTGGTTTCACTATTCATCAAAAATTGAAAGTTTTCAGAAAAATACCAAAATTTCATCCTAGGCTAATTTCGATATTCTGAGTCCAAAAATGAAGTCCATTTTGAAAAATAAAATTTATAAAATTTCAAAAAGTGGTTATTACTATTCATAACGGCAAGTTTTAATAGCATATTGTTGTTTAGTGAAACTCGGTATTGCGTACGACGCAAGCTATCGAGGAAGGTTGCGATTGCGTGTAAAGCAAGCCAAGAAAGTGTTGTGTAGAAAAAGATTCCTTTGATGATTTATATAACATAAAAGTCTCGGGTGTTACACCCATCATACATGACCATTTTAATATCCCTAAAGGGAGTTTCCCTATTTTTATTAAAATGGTTTTCTGAACCAAAACACCCTTTAAGTGTTGTTAGAATTTTAAGTTCGGATGGACCAAGTAGGAAAGTGTTGTAATGACCAAGTCACCACTAAGTGACCCCACTTTGATCTTATAAATGTAATTTCCATGTTTTAATGAATTGAATGAGGTTAAATGGAACCGAACATGGTTAACTTGGAACCTCAGAGGTAATGCCTCATGTAGTGAATTATGTAATGTTTATTCCTCCTTTCAAAAGTTTATTTGAATGGAATTAAATAAATATTGTCTTATTCATGGAGACTTGCACTCCACTTTTTAAATGTCTAAAGGAAATGTGTTAAATGTCCAATTATAACCAAACATCTCCTAAGTGTTTCAATTTAAGGTGATGTTTGAAAACTATAGAGGGTTATTAATGATCATGTTATTTAGTATTGGGATGTACAAAGCAATCTGAATCTTATTTTTTCATTTTTGGTTATGGATTCATGTATCATTTATCATGTACAGTTGACAAACTAATCACCCAAATATAAGAAGTCGCTATATCTCATTTTTTCACTATTTTATTATAGGTGGTATCTTATGATGAGGGATTTTTTATCCACCACTATCAATGATAGGGAGTTCAAAATTGTATTTGGGTAAAGTTTATTCCTTTTATATTCATTGGTCCAATTTAAATTAGGGAATTAGTGATTTTTGGGTTACTTAAACTTTTGTAGTGTGTTTTGGATTTCGTTGATTTGGATTCGAGACGCCATTGATAAAGGCTTTCATTAGTATTCATAGGTATTAATATACATATATATTTTCCCCAATTATATAAATTCACTCATGGTAGTATCAATATATATATGGGGGATAGGTGTTATTATATATAGATATGAAAAATTCATACATGTGTAAGTGTAAAGGGGTATATGAAAGTATAAACATATATGTAAGGACCCCCTTGTGCATATTTGGCCATGAAAATATGAACATAGGGGATAAGTGTCCTAATATATATGTTATGTTGTATATGAAACAATGCGGAAAAAAGGAAGATTCTAGTTGTCGTCATCAAAATCAATGTTCCTTGAGGTTTATGTAGGTTCCCTCTGCATAAACCTTTAATTTGTATTCTATAATTAACTGCTTGTTTTAAAATCATGTTTCCATAATTTCATTATTGTTTTTAAAAATGGTCTTCTAATAACCACTAGCTCTGTCAAGGAAGAATATGAATATAGCCCTCGAACTTATTTATAGACTTTGTTCATAGATGTTAAAAAGTTATACTAGTTTCTAAATACTAGAACAAGAGATATAAAAACCATAAATTGACCATCCTTAGAGAAATTCATGACCGCATTCAACTTCCCGTCAAATTCATCATAAATGACCACAACTTAATTTTACAGATCTATTAGTTCTAATACCATGCGTCCTGACATATTATTTGGTGTCATGGAACTCACCCATATTATTCTTCCTAAAATCTTGCATAAATAGTGGTGTGAATATATCACACTATAGATACTGAATCGGTTAGGATACGTAATTAAATTTTGGGAGAAAATAAATGCCTCCACTATGACAAACTGGAATAACTGAAGGTTCTACAGTGGAAGTCATATATGGTTAAATCCTTTTTATGAACTTAAAATAGTTTAATACAACACTTTATAAAGTGTGTAGTATTCCATTCATTTTAGTACTGAAAGACTTAACCGCATCAAGAACATCTTGAGACATGTCTAATTGCGCCATTGAAGGATTTTGGTACATGTACCTTTTCGATACAACCATAACACCAAGATCATTAAACTCATACATGGTAGTATAAAAATCCTTCAAATATCTAACAAGACCATTCACATCCTTTCACTCTTTGAAACTTAATTCAGAAATAACTTTTTGAATGGGATAAAATTATTGGAGATTCCTAATCAACATTGTTTGGGTATTCATTAACCCAACCAACTTTTCAAAATTAAACATGAGAATAGAGGACTTATTAAGTTCTCTAATATCATCATATGTATATTTATACTCCTATTTAATCTAATTATAATATCCTAAAATATTATCAAACTCATTTAGAATATCAGAGGAAAAAAGAATACATTTTATAAGTTTGGGAGATATTACTAATAGAGGGTGATTCATCATGCACAATGGGAGGTGGTGATGATATAGGTTGTGTATGGAAATGTTCAATAGTTTCCATAACTGTATAATCTATTTGATCTCCATAAGCAAGTGATCCAAGGATAATTGGATCCACTGACTAATGTTCCACCTCCGGTTTAGCTCTTCCATATGTGATTTAAACACTAGGCATAGTAATAATTGGCCTTTATTTAGGAATAAGAATAGTTTTATCAATAATATTTTCTTCAAGAAAGACTCCTTTAGGGGGTGCATGTGGTGGGAAGGGGGTGGGTGTGCAGGTTGGGGGGAGGGGCTAGGGGGTATGTTCAAGGAAGGGCGTGTGTTGGGGTAGGGGAGGGGTTGTGCAGGTGAGGGGGTATGGGGAGGGGGTGTGTATGTGGGGGGCAGGGGTTAGGGGTGTGTTAGGGGAAGGGATAGGGGGAGTGATGGGGGAAGAGGTGATGGGTGTGTGAATAGATACATTGGCAGTCAAACCATTATTGGTTCATCTAGGATGATAAACCAACAACTAACACCTTAACACTATTTCCTTTATTTTCCCAAACCAAATCTAATATAAACATGAACTCTAAACTACATAACATGGACTCAGACTACATTGGTTCAATTTTATCATGACCCAAACCACTGGAAAACAACTTGGGCATACGATGTTTTGGGTGTTCCTCCCTGGGAAGTCCTCTCTTTTATGCAAGAACATTGTTTTTTTTTTGTGGGAGAGGATTTGAATATACAAGGGACCTTTTCTTTCTGGAATGCATAGACTGTTGATGGGGGTGTCCAGGAGGGATGGGGTAGGGTGAGGGGAAAGGAAGGGGGTGAGTAGGGATGAGGGGGAAGGTGTGGGAGGGTGAAGGTGGGGAGGGTGTGGTGTCCATTAGGGAGGGTGGGGGTGTCCAATGTCCAGGGGTAGGGGGATGGGTGTCTTAGAGGGAGGGGTTTTATCTAGGGTGGGGGTGTCCAATTTCCAGGGGGAGGGGGTATCCAGGAGGGAGGGTTCTGTAGGGGGAGGGGTGTCAGGATGGAGTGGTCTACAGGAGGGCGGTTGTCAAGTATGGGGATTTGTAGGGGGAAGGGGGCTGCATGGGGGGGGATACCCAGGTGGGCTTCGTAGGGGGGATGGGGTTGTGAAGGGGAGGATTTATAGGGGGTAGGGGCTGCAGGGGGTAAGGGGTGGGAGGGTGCAGGAGAGGAGGGGGTCCAGGAGGTATGTTGGGGTGTCCATAAGGTAGGTTGAGGGTGTCCAAAGTCTAGGGGAGGGCGGAGGGGTGTCTAGGAGGGAGGGGTGTCCAGGAGGGAGGGGTCGATATGGGGTGGGGTGTCTAGGAGGGAAGGATCTATATGATGTGGGTTATACAGGAGGGGGGATTTGTAGGGGGAAGGGGGTTGGAGGGGTGGGGGTTGTCCAGGGGGACTTTGTAGGGGGGAGGGGAGTCTATCCATGGGAGTCTTTACAAGTGTGGGGGATGAATGGGAAAGAGGTGGGAAGGTATAGGTGGGGAAGGGGGTGTTGAGGAGGGAGGGTGGGGTGTCTAAGAGGGAGGGTGTTTTGTAGGGTGGGGTTTCGAGGATGGAGGGGGTGTCCAGGAGGGAGGGGTCTACTGGGTGGAGTGGTGTCTAGGAGGGAGGGGTCTATAGGAGGGGGACTTGCAGGGGGAAAGAGGGATGCATGGGACACTGTCCAGGGGAATTTCTAGGGGGTGTAGTGTGAAGTGGTGGGAGGGTGTAGGTGGTGATGAGTTATGTCTATGAGGGAGGGTGGGGTGTCCAGGAGGGCGGTTGGGGGTGTCCAGTGTCCTGGGGGAGGGGTAGGGGAGTCCAGGAGGGATGGGTGTATGTAGGTTGGGGGTTTCCAGTGTCTAGGTGGGAGGGGGTGCCTGGGAGGGAGGGGTCTGAAGGAGGAGTTTATCAAGGAGGGGGATTTGCATGGGAGGGTGGATTTGTAGGGGGGAAGGGGGTTGTAGGGGGGTTGTCCACGGGGATGGGGGATGTCCAGCAGAGGCTTTTTAGGGGAGGGGCTACAAGGTTCTATTATTTTAGGGGGAGGGGAAGGACACTACATGGGGGTATGGGGCCATTTTTTTGTGGGAGGGGGTTGTCCAAGAAGGGAGATGTCCCGGGGAGAGGGTGTGGGACATTTTTGTGGGGGAGGTGGTTGTCCATGAAGAGGGATATGTAGGGGGATTTGTAAGATGAGGGGGATATCTGGGGGGGGTTTAGGGGAGGCGGATGCATGGTGGGTTGGATACTACAAGGGAATTGGGGGTGGGGGGGCTTTGTAGAGGGGAGGGGGCTACAGGGGGTGGGATAATTCAAGGGGAGTGGAGGGGCTTTGCAAGGGGGCCATTTTTGTGGATTTTCAGACCCTATATCCACAGTTTGTAACCGTGGATATAGGTCTATTTCCACGGTTTTTAACTGTGTATATTGGTCTAATTCCATAAGTTGAAACTATGGAAATAAAGTGTGTCTATCCTCTTCTATATCCATGGTTCTAAACTGTGGCTATAGTGATATTACCACGGTTTGAACCGTGGTTGTATACCTATGGCCACGGTTCGAACCGTGTCTATAGGTCTAGGACTATAGCCATGAAAAACATATCCATGGTTCCTCAAATGGTGTATGTTACCTATAGCCACTAATTTAGGGCCTATAGAATCTATTTTAAACCGTGTGTATAGCCCGAATTTCCAATAGTAAGGAGATGCCAATACTGAACTCTTCCACCCTTAAAAAAGGACACAACACCATTATCTCCCTTAAACCACATTGAGACTTATATCTCAACCAAATTCTACCAAATTCACTTATAAACATCCATATAACCAATATATATAGGTGGGTATCCAAAAAATAACAACTTTATCATCCTTAAAATGAGATTTAAAGGAATTGTTTCAAATAAGTGGTAAATAACATTATCTAATTTATTTATTTTTTAGTTACTATTATAACTCATCTAAATATATGGTATTTTTTGTGAAATAAAAAAATTCAGTATCCTAAATATAATAATTTATTATTATTATTATGAAACCACCATTATCCATCCTGTTTCCTATCATATCAAAAGTGCGTGTATCACTCGTGTGTACGTATGACTAACAGTCTCTACATAGTGACTCAATTGATTTTTTATATAAATAATTTATTGATGTGTATTTTGATGGGTTAAATGTTTATATATGATATATATGATATAATTATGCATCTATAAAGATAATATAAAATCTACCTTCTTACCAACCAATCTTTTGTAAAATGATAGCATCACTCTTGTGTACATATGGATTGTTCCCTCCACAAATAAATTTGATTTGTTTTTCATTTTTATTATAAATGGATGTTAATAAAGATAAATTTTATTAATATATATATTTTTCATGATATAATAATGATTATGTTAAGGTGAATAATTAATAACCATTCTTCGATTTCATCCATCAAAATGTAAAAATATTGTTCATGTGTATGTACACCCTACCATCTCCATGAATGGTGTCATTAATTTTTCTATCTATATATTTATGGATGTATATTAAAATATATAAATATATAAATTTAATAAATATTAAATTGATATAATTATTAAGGTTATTTAGATTATGGAATTATCATCAATGTACAAGTAACAAACCTACCGAACCGAAACATAAAGGAAAAAATGAAGTAGTTATTCCATGGAACAATGATTATAATAAATACTTGTTAATAAATAAGAGGTAAATATTTATAATTAAATCATATAATTTATGATATATATAAAAATTATTTTATAATATATATATATATATATATATAATAAATCTATATTTATTTTATATAAGGTTCAAACAAGTATGAAGAAAGTCATGCATGATGTAAGGGTTTTATGTTATATTCTCATTATTTGTTGGGATTTTTGTTATTATGTATTGTTTGTGTAATATTATGGTGTATATATCAATAATATAGTGATTTTAATTATAATTTTTTATTTCTATAAATTACATTCTTTTAATTAATTTCCCATTCTTTAAGTACCTAAGACACCAAAATAATGTTTTATGGAAAACTGACATTATTTCCCTCTTCGAATGGAAATCCTTTCTCTTCAATGTCTATGTTTTCTAAAATTATTTTAAGGAATTTTTTTTAATATTATAAAATTATTTTTAATTTAATTTTTACGAAAGTTTAACTATTTTAATTTTTTAAAATGAGTCTTCTTTTTGTTTTTAGAATGAGGTTCTTTTCACTTTATACCACAAAATATAGAAGGAATCATTATTTTAACATATATGTATTGAGAAAAATTTCTCACCTTCATTACTAGTAAATATTTTGAATCTTAAATTACAATATTGCATGGTTATTTTAAAGTAAAATGGTTTCTTTAATATTTTGGAAAATTTTAGACTTTAAATAAATAATTTCAATTTGAAAAGTGTATTTTCGACACACACAAAATCCAAATGATATTTGAAATGAATTTTCCATCTATGGTGACATCCATTTATGGTACCTAATATTTACTAGGAGTATGATTAAATGATACCATATGAGTTCTTTATATAGACAATTTATTCTTATGATGACATGGTTTTTTAGAAACTAATTTCGTTTACATTAGTTATGCTATGATAAAATGTTTATGAAACCCATTTCCATATATTGGTATATGACATGATGAATGTTTTATGATCTTGTGGAACAAATATATAAGGTGTTTACTATGTGATGGGTGGTATGGAAGTTATATATCACTCAAATTAATTTGGAAAATATGGTTATCTCATTATATGAAAAGGATTGGAATGGGTATTAAACCTAGTTCTGTAAGGGACTCTATCCACTATGAAAGTATTGAGAGAAAAACAATAAAGCTATGATAGTTTGGGGAGTAAACCTAATCCAATATGATAGTCATAGAAGTTATAATATACTACTAAGGAAATAATTTTCTATGATTATGTATTTTCCACAAACTTATCTCTTAGGAAAATTTTATTCTCTCATGGATCATGTTTTTTATTCCATTAAGATTCATATCTTATAAACATCTAAGAATTATTCCATGAGTAATGATTATGACCTATGCCATAAAGGGTATGGTTTTCAAATGTTATGTTCAAAATTTTATACCCTTATAGTTATGTTATATTTAAGTGATCATTTATATCTTTTTTCATGTAGTTTAATATTATATGAGCTCATCATTTATTTTATTTCTTTTCCATGGGTTATGAAGAATGTTTTTATGTATGATATGTATAAGAAGGAACATATTTATAAATAAATAATTTGTAGATGATGTATACATCTTATAAACATATTTTTTAGGTATCCATGTTTCCAAAGCTAGTAGATCTACACATTTATGAGATAGATCAATATTTCATGTAATTTATATTCATAAGTTGAGATGTTATATTTGTGTTTGAAATGTATGGGTCACTACAGTTAGTATTAGAGAAAGGTTTTGTTACCCTAAAAAATCAATGTGGTGAAAAATTTAGTGAAAAACATGTTGATAAGTGTATGTATAGTCTAATGTGTCAATAACTTGGTAATGATAAATGATGGAATAGGTTACCCTTAAGCATTCATATATTTAAAAGAAGATGTCTTTATTTATAAATAAAATGATTCATTATTTTATATCATGTTAATGATTAATGCAACATACAATTCAATTATTTTTATCCTGCGTATGAAAATTTTATGAGATATAGAATGAAAAATATCAATCCTATGATTATAAAACATTGTCTGGTTATGAATCATTATGATATATCAAATGTGAGAATAGTGTAACAATCTTCTTTTGAGTTCCTCACATGAAAAAAAACTTTATTTTAGTGTGTCTTCTGATTGACTTTTTTCTAAGATATGGATGAGTTCCACTAAAGAGATGTTTATCTTTCTATATTGTTCCAAGCATGAAAATGTTATTTTGGTTGTTTAATGTTTGGATCGTGACATATATTAATGGGAAAATATTATCAAGAACATGAGGAAAAATAATAAACTCACTCAATAGAGTGGGAATACATTAAGATACTATTTTCAATGAATACATTCCTCATATATTTTCTACGAAAATAGAGAGATAATTATTTGAAATAAATAATAATGATTATGAATCTATTTGTACTTATGTGGAAAATTTCAAAATACATTCAAGGAAGGATTCAAGTATTATCTTCCAACTTGAAATTATAGTTGATCAATTCTTAAGGGACATATAACCAAGTCTTTAAATGTTTTGAGCTATCAGAGACATCAATAGATATGAATAAATATTTTATTGTTATATCACTGTGGAAATAGAAATTAGAGTGTCCTAACCATATCATAGTTTTGATAAGAAAACAAATATTGATTTCATATGACATTATAAAAACCATTATGATAAGTAGATGTGTTTTCCTTTATGTTTAATGTGTGAAAGTATTAATGGTGACAATTTTCATAAGATGGGTGGTAAATTATTTAATTGTGGATTGTAAGGCCACTTTAAAATAGAATAGTAATGTGATATAAATATGTATTCCAATGAATGGAAAATGAAAAATCTCAACATATAGTATCACCAACACACTTGGGTTTCAATTTAAAAGAGTATGATCATTATGATAATTAGTTCTCAAACCTAAAGCTTAATACTGATGATGGATACCAGAAAACTCATAATACCAGATACAATGGGGAATCTCATGCGATCACTATTAAAGTTGAGGAGTATGATAAAAAAGTGATGAAAGGTATACTTTCCATCCATTATAGAACAAAAGATTTCTTATTTTATTCAATATCTATCCACAATATTATATCTGAAAAATTTAGTAAGTGTATCAAAGTACTACATCAATGATTATTTGTTGAATTATAAGTGAAAACCCATAATCATACAATGATTACATATAATTCTTTTGATTTTTCTGTGATTTATTTTTTTGGGAATGTGATTTATAAAAATCATTTTATTCCCCATCTACTTGAATTCAATGTTATTTTTCATGTATATCCTTTATTTACAAAAAATACCATATTATTTTCCAAGGAAGGGATGTAAAGTTTGACATTATGAACCAACCAAGGATCTTATATTAGTGTAATTATAAATATATTCATCCAATAAAAATTGAATCTATTTAATTAACCTTGATTCCTGTTCAAAATGGATGTTTTTCTTATATGATTTGGGATCAATTCAACATTGATGATATTCCAATTGTGTGGGGGTGTTGATATATTTCTATAAGAGTTTCTTATTCTTCCCTAGAATCATGATGTTTAGTTTTCAATAAACCTAATTTGTTCTACTTAAACTATTTTATAGACTCCATATATAATTTCCCTATTTAATTTATTTGAATTAATTAAAAAACTCTTGAAGAATCAATCCAAGGGATTTATTTATCAAACTGTTAAACCTTGTGGTGCACCTATTCTTTTAGTTAGGATGAAATATATAAAAATATAAATATCCAAATATTTTTTATAACAAAAATGGATATCCATAATAATTAGCATCTTCTACATATTGATGACTTCTTTGATCACCTTTGTAGAGTTTAATATATTTACAAGATTGATCTTCATTATATATATCATCAATTTAGGGTAATAAAAGAGGATGTACCTAATATAGGATTATATATAAGATATGTAAAATATTAAATTATTATGATTCCATTAGATGTAACACCTAGATATTTTGTAAAAAAATGTGAATTAATTTAATCTTTCCAATATTCTTCATTTCACACAACATTGAATATATCATTTTTTATACAAAAGAACTACGTGTTTCATGCGTTATACACAACAAAAATTTAATATTTTACCACACAAAATATGTTGGTTATCTTTAAGTACACCAAAAACTTTGTTTGGATTATGTTACCCATAATACTGAGTCCCTTCGATATCTTTCATTGCATACAAGCCTGAGTTTTACCGAACTACAATAAACTATTAATATTATTATTAAAATATTATTATAGCCACCACCTAGTTGTTGGAATGGAATTTAAGAATAATATTAACTAAATTGTAAAAATATTATTTTAAATTATATATAAAATGAATCCTTTGGTTATCAATTTGTATAATTTAATGTAAGAACTATTTGAATATAAAGAAATAACATTTCTATGAAAAAAATTTTTCTATGTACAAAAAAAAATCTAACTCAATAAATTAAACGAACCACTTATAATTAATTTTTTCAATAAAATTTATATATAATTTGTTCAATAAATATTTTTCATATTAATCAAATAGAATTTATAGGCATTAGATATTAATAATTCAGATTTTATGAATAAAAAGATGTATTTTTCTAAAAGTTAATTTCACCACCTTTTAATGGAGAACCCATTTTGAATATAATTTTTTACAGTCGTATAATTATTATTTTAAATAATATACTTAATTTTTGGAATATGAATATAAAAATTTAATTTGGGTGGATTTTTGGTATTTTTATGAAAATATTATTTTTATGGTGAATGGTGAAAATAGTGAATATTAATTGAACAGTGCTTTTTCATCTTATTTATGTATTTTGTAAAATGTTATTTTAATTTTTTTAAAGTGTAATTATAAAATTAGTATATAAATTAAAGAAATTTATTTAATTTGAACGAAATTCATGCTGAAATTTGAAATAATAACATTTTAATCTATTGAAATTTTCTACTTTAAAAACATGCTATCGTGACACATCTACATGATTAATTTTAAATTAATTTTTTCCAATTATTTGGTTATAATTTAGTAAAATTGATTAAATATTTTTTATTTAAATAATTCACATTTTCAATTCAGGTGAAATTATTTTTTACAATAAAAAACTATTTGTGAAATTATTTAAAATTAATTACCGTGATTAATGAAATAATTAATTTACTTAGTGGTTAAAATTTAATCTTAAGTGGAAAATGACCTAGACACATGTCCAAAATTTATTCTCAAGCCATATTTCATAAATATATCCTATTTTATATAATTTTATGAGCTATTTGGTTACTATTCCATGAAAGTGACCTATATAATTTGTTAAGATAAGAAAAAATACAAAAAAGAAACATTCTTTACCTTTAAAATTTAAAAATACTTGACATATGAAAAAATTAAATTAGTTTAGTTATACTCATTATTTTTAAATTTAATAGAGTTTCTATCATAATATTAATTTAATTTTAATTTTTAGATATTTATTGTTTAGATTAACTACTTATGGAATTCTAAATAAGGTAATTATTTCTTTAATAATTAACTAAAATAAAGGATACTAAAAATATTAGAAGTAAAGTAAATTGATTGAATTATTTTATTTAATTTGTTTAGATGAATATATAATTGTACATAGGTTTTACCTTAATATATTAAAATTCCACCTTCAACATGACATTTTTAAATTTAAATTAAGTAAATAATTTCAAAATTGAAAAGAATGTTATTTAATATTATATGACATTATATTAAAAGATTTAAAATTTTAAAAAAATTTATATTATTCCAAATGGTTTTTAATTTTAAATAAATATTAAATATGTTATATTAATTGGATCATTTAAAATTTTTAATTAAGTTACTAACCTTTAAATTGAAAAAAAAATCATCAGCACGGTTCATGTAAATGTAGTATTTTTTGTGTTATCTTCATTTGTTTTAAAATTAATTTCCAGGACACATGGGATTTAATTTTTTAATTTATATATCACACTTAAAATTGATTTTTTATATATTTTCTAATGAATCTCACTTTAATTTATTATTAATTTTTCATTTGCATAGGTTAAAAAAGTAGTTACATTAATAAAAAGAGGAATGATAAAAGTGGGGAAACATAGAAGTTAAGAAACAAAATTTTAAAAATGATCTATTTTCTTGAGTGGAGGTTTTTATAAAAACATACTTACCCATTAATCCATTATTATTCCATTTTTATGCACATGAGGTGAGTTAGACCACCCAATAGTGTTTACCTTTTCTTATTTACAAGAATGCCACCCCTCCTCTATAAAAAGGCATCCACTCTTCCCCTTAATCACACCTATCATGCCTCTTTAGATCATCCAAACTCTTAAAAAATATGATCCTATCACCCCCCCCCCCATCTTCATTATATAATAATCCCTTTGGTCATAAATTCATCCAAGGAATCCCTTTGGTGGAAACCAAAAAGATTTACCCAAAGAAGATGCAAAATCCTTCAATAAGATCTATTGTTTTATTTTCATTATCCACCCCCAAATTGTTATCATTACATGATTATATAATAACCTAATAATAATTAATATACTTATATGTTTTTAATTTATGGTTTATAACTACACTCACAATAATTATTTCAAATGGGTAAAGTACCTAATGTTCATGTGTATGGCGGACTACCAACTCCCAAAATGATATTGTTTGTTTTTCCTTTACAACCTATCATGGTTGTGAATTATGATGGATATAATATTTTTTATGATATATACAATATTTAAGATATTTTTATTATTCTATAATTATTACGTAAATCACAACTTCAATCATTCCATTTTTTTAAATATGAGAACTTCATTTTTGGACAAGTGGATTACTGCCTCCTCAAACTGATATGATTCATTCACACTTTACATGGACTATATTAAAGATGGGTTCAGATGAATTATATGATATATATGAAATAATAATTATAATATATTGATAACATATATATATATATATATATTTCACTCAAATACTTTATTTCAATACGATAATAAAACCGAAACAGTGTCCATGCGTACATACAGCCTACCATCTCCATGAAAGTTTTATTTCATTTCATATTTATATATTTTATATAATATTATAAATATATATATAATAAGTATATATGATATTTAAATAAAGTTTTTAAATTATATAAATAATTAAATAATGACCTAAGTAATAGGATAAAGAATAACAAGTCAAAATATGTATTAAAAAACAAAGTATATATTACAAAAAATATAACACTAACATGAAATTATTAATAAAAGGGATAATATAAAGTCGTAATGAAATCATATATGGTTCAATATATGATAATATGGTTATTTATTAGATTTATAGTAATCTTATACTTATTAAACATGATTTTTTAACATGTACAAAGAAATTCAAGATTTATGATAAGGGTTTTATAGTCTCACATTTATTTCTATGAGACTTCTGTCTTATTCACATATCATTTATTTTTATGTGGTGTATATACTGACCATAAATGTATTCTATTTTTTTATACTTAAATATATGTTTATTTACATATCCATTTTATGATCTTTCTTTCATGGTTTTTATAGATCAAAAATTATCAAATCAGAAAAGTAATTTTTCTCTCAATTTTCATTCTTTGAGATACATGTCGTGTTATGAAACTATATTTTTATATGGGGAATATATACTTACATTTAACATTTTATATATTTAATATCCTTATTACATGATATTTTAAGCTTTATTTAATGTTTTTTATCATTTTCATTATGATTCAATGTTACCAAAGTGGTAATATTTTATTGTTACAATCTCATCATTTATCAAAAATGTTTATGATTTTGATACCATTAATGAAATATTATGATAAATATCTCAAGAAAAATCTTCAATTTTCTTCTCCTCTCATTTTTCATGACATCTTCAATTATTGTTACCATTTTCCCACTATTTTCTACGCAATATAATTAATGATTTGTTTTTAATAAATTTGGAATTTATCTCTCTCTTAGGTCAAAATTATGTGTTCTTTCAAAACCATATTTTATAAAAAGGTTTCAAAAAAATAATGAATTATTTATAATTTTGTAACGTATCTTCAAAGAAAAAGGTTTCCAAATGTTTTCAATCTTTAGTTATAAATTTTAAATTTATTTTCAATTAAAATGTATTTCAAAATTGTTTCAAGCATTTCTTAAAAATATTCAAAGTATTTTAAATGAAGAAGTTTTTAAAATGTTTTCATGAATTAATAAAAGGTTTTGAAATTATTTTCAAATATATTTTATAAAAAAACTAGAATTATTTACAGTTTGTAATGTAATTTCAAAGAAAAAGGATTTCATAATGTTTTCAAGCTTCCTTTAAAATTTTCCTAAGAAATAGGTTTTTAAAATGTATTCAATATTACCATTTAAGTTTTATTAGAAAAATTTTTTCATAGTTTTTTCTAGAATAATTTATAATTTTTAAGGATTATTTTCAATAAAAATGGTTTTCAGAATGTTTTATGTTTTAAAAACGAATTTTCAATGAAAAAAAAACATTATTTTCCTCATGAATGTTTTTTAAAATCTATTTGAAATTTTTTTAATCTAATATTACATATGATGGTGTAAATAATTCCTTTTATATGTATATAATAAAACAGTACTATTCATATTCTTTCTCTGAATGGTTTATTTTTTTATTTAATCATTTTTATGAAACATGTTTCTCTTTCATGGGTTATATGTTTATGAAACTTTTTCCCCTTTTGTGGGTTATATTATTATGAAAATCACTTCTTTTCATGAGATATGATTTGATGAAATAATTATGAAACCTATCTCTTTTACATAGGTTATGATATGATAACATGTTTATGCTACTTTTTTCACTTTGTGGGTTATGATATGATTGTGTATTTTCTTGTGGAACACAAATATATGATTTCATTATGAGATTTTTTGGACCAGAATATCCCTCAAATTCATTAGGTGAAGATTTCTATATCAAGGGATAGACATGGATGGAATGGGAAGTGAACTTGGTTTAGTAAAGGACAATGTTTCATAATATAGTCTTGGAAGTGAACCTTGACTACTAATATGGTCATGGGAGTGAACCATGACTACCAAGTTGGTATGGGGAGTAAACCCATTCTTCGAAGATGGACTTGGAAATAATTCATGACTACTATGGAAATTATTTTTTATTCTTACATATCTGAAAAAACCTATATGTCTTATTCCTATATAATTCTTGCATAGCTTGTGTTCTTAATTACCTTATGATTCATGTCCTATAAACTACCAATATTTATCCATTACTCACGTATATGTCTCTGATATGTAGGGTATGATCATAAAATGTTATTATCATTTTATCATACCCTTATGATCATGTTATACTTGCATAAATTAATTATGCACCCTTACTAAGCATCTAAGATAAACCATTTTTATGTTTCCATTCTCTAAGATATAAAGAAAGGTTTAATATAGAATTACTAATGGGGATGATATTTTTAGGAAACATTAACGATCATTCCCCAAGATAGAATACTTTGTTCCAGGTTTCCAAAGACATGAAACTATTATTATCCTCAATCATTTACTTTTGTAATATGTTGAATATTCATTTAAAATGATGAAATATCCAATTATGTTAAGTAGAGGGCATTTTAGTTGGAATCAAAGGAATGGTCTAGTTATCCTTTGGAAACGAAGATGAGAAAACCTGAATGTGATCCCTATGGAATTTTTTATCGATATTTTTGGGATGTATCTGAGGATAAGCCTAAAGTGTCGTTGATTTAAAAGTATTTTTCATTATTTAGGAATTTTGTAAGTGATTTTTCATAATTATTTTATTTTCAGTTACGATAAGTGATGATCACACTATGCTTATTGGTTTTATTCAATGGTAGGAACCATAATAAACTGAGATAACATTGAATATAAAGGATGGTTTTCTCATGAGAATCCAAATGGGTAACAATAGGAGTTAAGTATGTTGTGATTATGCATAACAATTTATATAGGTATATAATTAACAACATGTAATTCAATGGCATTTCTGACACATAAAATCAGTGGAATATGGGATTTTATGAAACATCATTTGGTAATGAACATATAAGAATAAAGACTCATCATCCTACATATAAATAAGGTGGTAAAAACCTGATTGAATATATAAAATGGAAAGAAATATTTTTTTCTGTCTGGAAAAAGTATTCATGGAGTTATAAATCTTCAAGAAGTTCAATGTCTTATCTATAGAGAACGTGTTCATTACCCAACTCAAGGCCCTAACCTAAGAATTTAATTATAGGTAAAGGAATGACTTATCCCGGTCGAATTATTAATGTATAAGGATTGAAGAATTTATGTATCTGGATTCAATAATTTGGAATGGTGAATTATTTATGGATTGTTCAGTTTATGTTTTTTCTTAAGAATTTACAAGAATATGTTGAATGGTTCTAATTAGAAATAAAAGTGATTTAAATTCATGGTGATATTCATGGGAAACCTTTGATTAAGAGAAACATACCTATTAATTTGTACCTTATGTTATGTTAGTTATATTTGGATAGAGATATGTTGGATATAAATAAATAAATTGGATTGTACTGATACCTTGGAATTGATTAATGATTTTTTGACAAGTTTTATATGTAAAATTTGAGGCTTTTAACATAATTTTTAGAATTAAATAATATCTCTAATAATCCTTGGAATTATGAAACATGCATGTTTCAAATAAGAATTTTTTTAGTTCAAGTTACTACCATGTTTTAAAAGAATTCATAATGAAGGTATTCATATGTTTTCTATGCAACAACCAATAGAAAATTTATGATATGTGGGATCAAAGATAAGTTTTTTTTGAGAAATTTAGTGACCTTATTACTAATTTTTTGGACTTCCATATTTTAGATGGGTTATAAAAAATTTATGGAATCATTTATGGTAAAATTCACATGAAGTTTTAGAGATGAAAGTAATATCTCTCCATATGAGGATTTATGAATATTGGATAACATATTAAAAAAATTGTGATAACTAAAGACATATAAATTCACTTATCATTATATTTATAGATCTCATGATCTTATAATTCTCCAGGAATGAAATATTCTCCTTCATTTCTTGTAATAAGATATTAAGAAGAAATTGATAATGGAAAAACAAATGGTGAGGTTGTTCGGAATTCATGTATGTGTATCCTCATATGAAAAATATTAAACTTTAAGAAAAAGTCTATTAAAATAAAATGTTGTCAAATCATCATCCTTTTTTATGAAATCAATTACCTCTTTCAGTCTTCTTTAATTTATGTTATTATGGTTATTAACTTTCTATAGATCACCAACTTTCTTATGATTAGTTATCTTTATCTATCTATATGAGTATTTACACTTTTCTTTATTTTATGTGTTCTCAAATTACACAAATGTTGTCCTACTTGGAAACCTAGTTATGAGTTACTTCTTTTTACCATTATTTATCTGTAGATCCCTTTTTAGATATATATTCGTATTCAGTTTTATAATGTGGGTTTCTATAAAAATAACTTTCAAGTAGTAAACCATTGATATCCATGATGAATTTCAAGAGGTAATTTCATTTTAAAGGGGGGAATTTTGTAACACCCAATGATATTGAATTTTTTTAAAATTAATTTAATCTTTTTTATATTTTAATTTCACACAACACGGAATAGAGCTTTTTTTATACAAAAGAAATAATCCTATATTTCCTTATGAAGAAGACATAATTATTTTTTTACAACACACAACACTTTGATTGTCTTGCGGGAAACACAAAACTATTTTTTTCTTTTGTTAAACACAATATTGATTCCCTTTTATAGTATGTGTTACATGTAAGGCTGAGTTTTACCGAACTACAATATATTAATAATATTATTATGAAAATATTATTATTTCTACCATCAAGCCATTGGAATAGAATTTATGAATAATATTAACTAAATTATAAAAATATGATAACACATGTATATAAAATTAATATTTTTATGCATTATTATATGTAAATGTAAGAACTATTTGAAAAAAAGAAATTGATTTTATGAGAAAACTATTTTTCTTTTCACAAACACAATTTTATATAAATAAATTAAACAAATCAATTTCAAATAATATTTTCAAAATATATATATATATATATGATACATTAAATAAATATTTTTTATACTCAAACATTATAATTTATTGGTATAATATAAGAATAAATCCAATGTTATGAATAAAAGGATGTATTTTTCTAAAAGGTAATTTTACCGCCTTTTAGTGGAGAAACCATTTTAAATCCACTTTTTGAAAAATTCATATTTTTTGTTTAAAAAAATGAAAATCATTTTGAAATATTAATATCAAAATTTTCTTTTTTAAATTTTTTTGTATTTTTTTTTGATGTTTTATTTTTTGATGAATTGTTAAAAACACTAAATTTTAATTGAAAATTTTCTTTTTCATATAATTTTTATATATAGTGAAATTATATTTTCATTCGGTTTTAAAGTGTAATTAGAAAAATTTTACATCAATTAATTTGTTTTATGTTATTATAAGCAATTTAACATTGAAATTGGAAAAAAAATATTTTAATCTTTTAAAATTGTTCACTTTAATAACATATTGTCACGACATGCCTATGGGATACATTTTGAATTAATTTCCTTCATTTATGTGTATAGAATTTGAAAAAATGGATTTCATATTTTGAATCATCATAATTTATATTTTCTATTAAGGTCATCATAATTTTTTACTAAATTTATTATTAAAATTAATTAAAATTAATTACAGTGATTAAGAAAAAAAATTGTTTACTTAGTGGATAAATAATTTCAAAATATGCGTTGATGTTATTTTATAATAAATGATAATTTTTTAAAAAAAAAATTAATATTTAATAAAAATACTATATATTTCTAATTGCTTTGTAAATTTTAATAAATATAAAATAATTTCTACTAAATGACCAATTTTTCTTTTATAATGAACATACTAGACTTTAAATAGAACAAAATTTTTATCATGGTTCTAGTTAAGGTGGTGTTTTTTTGTGTTACATGCGCTTGTTTTGAAATTAATTTTCCAAAAGCATGGTATGTTTTTTAAATTAGGTATCACATTTATAATTAAGTGGGTCAATATTATCTAATAAATCATACTTTAATTTATTCATAATTTTCAAATTTCATAGGTTTTCAAACTAGTTACCGTAATAAAAACTAAAATGATAAAAGGGGATAAACATAGAAGTTAAGGAACAAAATTATAAAAATGAGCATCTTTTTGTGTGGTGGATGTTTTTATCAACCATAAATAAAATTTAATAAATTATTTATTTTTATAATTTAGAACACGAGTTAAGGGATACATCACAATAGTGATTACCTTTTGGATTTGTACAATAATTCCACTCCTCCATCTCTATAAAAAGGCATTCACTCTTCAACTTCCTCACACAAATCTAGATACTTTTTTCCATAAAAAAACTACCCAAATAAGATAAAAAATTTCCCAGATTCATATTATAATCCTACCTTTATAAATAAATCCAATAAAGTATGAACGTTGGTTCAAACCAATATTATTTACCCAAAGAAGAGGTAACATCTTTCCACAAGCTCTTTTATTTTATTTATATTTCCACCCATTCAGAAAGTCTTATTACATTATTTATAATAAAATAAGTTTCCAAAATATAATGATACTTTTTTGTTAATTTTTCAACCAAAACTCACACACAATTCCATAAAATCGGTAACGAACTTACCATTCATGTGAACGATGGACTACAGCCTCATGAAATGATGTCGTTTTTTTTCATTACCACTTGTCATGTTTTGAAATTATGATGGAAATTATATTGTAATATAATATTTAATATGTTTATGATTTTTTTATTCTTTATTAATTATTACATAAAACATAACTTCATTCTTTCCATTTTTTGTTAATATAATAACTTCATTTGTGGATGTGCGGACTATCGCCACCTCAAACCGATGTGATTCATTCATACATTACATGGAATGTATAAAGTATGGATTTATAAAAAATTTATGATATATATGAAATATTAATTATAGTATAATGATAATATATATATATACATCATTTACATTCTTTCTTTCAATATGATAATAACATGGAAATAATGTTCATGTGTTCGTACGGCCTACCATCTCCATGAACGGTGTATTCCATTTAAAATTTAAATATTTTATAAATTATTATAAATATATAAATATATATATAATATATTATATTTAAATCATTTTATAATTTCCTGAAATAATAAAATAATGATATAATAAAAAATCTCGAGAGTAACAAGTCAAAACATATATGGAAAAACAAAGCGGGTATTACCTGAAACGTAACATTAAAATCAAATTGTTAATAAACTGGGTAATATAAAGTCATATTAATAATATATATGGTATGATATATGAGAATATGGTTATTTGGTATAATTATAATAAACTTATAATTTTATAAATGATTTTTTACACTACTATAAATTTTAACTATACCCACGCTTTCAAACCGTGGGTATAGCCCCTAAAACCATGGGTATAAGCAATACCCACAGTTTCAGGGAACTATGGGCTCCCGAGGCATCAGGATATCCCCAGATCTATTCCAATGGTTTAGGAAACCGATGGTATAATTCTAGTCCATCGTGTTAGACACCATGACACCATGTCATTCACCTATACCCACAGTTTTCAAACCGTCGGTATGGCTTTGCAAAAAAAATCCGTTGCGGGATTCGATCCCTGGACCTCTCTTTTAATCCTCCTGCACCAAACCACTAGTCTATATGTATTATTGGTATAAAAAAATATATTTAGTTATATATATTTATATAAACCATGGGTATGGGTAGAAAATAATGGGAATATGAGTTCCCGTTAAAAAAAATTGTCCCCCGTGAAATTTTTTTAGCTCCATAAGGCGGGAAAGCTATACCCACAGTATACAAAATCGTGGGTATAGGTATAGATAATTCAAGCCTATACCCACAGTATACAAAATCTTTGGTATAGGTCTTCATAATTCAAGCCTATACCCACAGTTTCTATTAAAAAATGGGTATAGTAATTGAAAAACTACCATATACCCACAGTTTTACAAAAACTGTGGGTATAGGGGAGTCTATACCCATGGTTTTGGAAAACAGTGGGTATAGGTTTCCAATCCTTACCTATACCCATAGTTTGCCAAAAACTATGGTATAGGGGTTCATATACCCATTGTTTAGGTAAAACCATGGGTATAGGTACCCATATAATACCTATACCCATTGTTTTTTTAAAACCGTGGATATAGCTCAATTTTCCGGTAGTGTTAATTTGTATGAAAAAAATCAAGCCTTATGGTAAGATTTTTCTCATCTCACCTATATTTATGTGATACATATGCCTTATTCACTGCTCATTTAATTTTTTGGGTTTTATATAATAAATATTATTTTATTATAGTATTTTTATACTTAAATTTATGGGTATTTAAATATCCATTTTATGATCTTTATTTCAAGGTTTTATGGATCAAAAGATACCAAATTGTTAATATAATGTTTGTATCAATTTCCATTATTTGAGATACATGCCATGTTCTGAACCTATATTCTTCTATGGGGTTTATATAATTCTCTTTGAAATGTAATATCATTAATATAATTCTTTACTTATATTTTAATATTTATTTAATTTCTCTCATGTGGCTTACGAGTAAAATTTTTCAAAGTGGTAATAGTTTATTGTCACAATCTCATGGTTTATCAAGATTAATTATGATTTTGCTACCATTGAGGAAATAGTATATTCCATCTCTGAAGAACACTCATGAAATTTATTATAATCTAGTTATTCATTGTATATTCTTGTATTCGTACCACATTTCTACTCTTTTTTATATAAGATAAATAATCATTTTTTTACAAAAGTCCAATTTTATCTGTCTTTTCGATCGAAAATTAGTTCCCTTTCAAAACCATTTTTCTACATGCATTTTCAAATTGTTTTCAAGATTTATTTATAAGTATTCAATTTATTTTCAAAGAAAAATATTTTCAAATTTTATCTATATTTATTTATATTTTTTTAAAGTATTTTCAAAGAAAAAAAGTTTTCAAAATATTTTTTGTCTTTATTTATAAATTTTCTAGGTATTTTTAAACAAAAAATATTTTAAAATATTTTAAATAATTATGTATATGTTTCCAAATTGTTTCAAAGAAATATTTTTTCATAATGTTTTCAATAACTCTATGTTTTTAATTATTTTTAATAAAAATAATTTCAAAATGTTTTCAAGATTCCTTTATATGTGTTTAATGAAAGTTGTTTTCAAAAACATTTCAAGATTCCATTATATGTTTTCAAAGAAAAAGGATTTCAAAATATTTTCTTGATTCTTTTTAATGTTTTTCAATTTTATTTTCAATGAAAATTGTTTTTAAAATGCTTTATGTTTAAAAAATAAATTTTCAATGAATAAAGGATATTTTCTTCAAGAAATGTTTTTAAAAGATATTTCAAAATTATATTTCATCTAAGATGAAATTTTTTAGCGTTAGTAATGTCTTCTTTGTGGATATTATCCAGGCGTTCCATTCAAATTATTTCTATGAATGGTTGATGTTTTTATGGAATGATTTTTATAAAACTTATTTCTCTTTAACGGGTTATATGTTTATGAAACATGTTTCCATTTCACATGTTATATGCTTATGAAACCCACTTCTTTTCATGGGTTATGATTTGATTAAATGTTTCTAAAACATGTCACTTTTCCATATGTTATGATATAGATGAAAGTTTCATAATACCCATTTCACATTATAGGTTATGATATGATTTTTTATAATCTTATAGGACACATATATAATATTTCAATATGAGATAAATGGTACCAATATCTCTCTCTAAGTCATGGGGAAATGAATTATATCTCCTAAGATAAAAATGACTAGAATAAATAGTTAACTTAGTTCAATAAAGGACTTTGTCTGCTAATATGGTCTTGGGAGTGAACTTACTAAGATGTTCATGGGATTGAACCATTACTACCAATATGGTATGGGTAGTGAACCCATACTACTAATATTACCATTGAAATAAGACTTTACTACTATATAAATCATTTAATTTGCTCATTTTTCTTCCAAAAATTCAATGTCTTGTTCTTATTTTATTCATTTATGCTTTATTCTTTTGATTTCCTTACGATTCATGTCATATGAACATTCAATATTTATGACATGACACATTTATATTATCTTTGATATATCAGATATTATATTCAAATGTTGTTCTCTTGTTCTTAAACCCTTATGATCTTATTATTATTTTGTATCTCCTTTAGTTACCCTTACTAAGAATATTATATCATCATTTATTATGTTTACTTTCCCCATGTGATGAAGAAATGATTTATGTATAATTACTATAAGGGGATACATTTTAGGAATACATTGAATATCTTTCACCAATTTAGTTATTGTGTTCCATGATTTAGAAGATACCAAACTATAATAGTCCTCAGGCATGTACTTTTGAAATTGGATGAATATTCATCTAAAATGATTTAATATATATGAATGTTAATATTGGGTCTATATTAGTTTTTATTAATTCCCACACTATTTTTATGTATTAAATGAATAGAGTATTTATAGATTACCTTGATCGTTTTGTGTTAGTCTTAATAGATGATATTATAATTTATTCAAAGAATGATGAAAATCTTGAAGATCGCATCAATATGTTAATGAAGACCACATTGAATGAGAACCTATTTGTAAAATTTAGAAAGTGTAATTTTTTTCTACATGAAATATCATTTTTTCACACATAATCTTTAGATATGGTATACCAATTGATCCATAAAAATCGATGTTACTGGATATTGGTCTAGAACAACCAGTTTTATTGAAATAAAATGTTTATATTGTATGGATGGTTATTATTGAAGATTTATATAGATAACATAATAAATATCTAATGCACTCATTTTGTTAACTCGAAAGAGAGAAATGTTAATTTGGAAAAATGAATGTGAGTAAAATGTCATGGAACTGGATAGAATGTTAATCAGTACACTTGTGCTTAAATTATATTATAATCAAGAAGGGTTTGTAATCTATATTGATTCATAATATAATGGAATATAATTAATTTAAATTAATAATTATATTGTTGTAGATTATTCCTTGAGATAATTGAATGTTCAAGAGAAAAATTACCCAACACCTAATTTGGAGTTAGCTGCAGTAAGTTTTTCATTAATGATATAGAGTTATTATCTTAATAGACAAATTTTTGATATATATATATATATTGAGAATGAAATAATAAAGTATACACTCACTCAAAAAGAGATGAAAATGATCCAGATAATATTCTGGTATTTTATTAATGATTATGACTACTCAATACAATACCACCATCAGAATGGGAACAAGGTGTTAGATGCTCTGAGTCAAAATGATCAAACTATATTATCTATGTTGTGGATCAAAAAAGATCCAATATATTTTTGTTTTAAAAGTCTATATTTGGAAATCATGAAGTAAGGGGTTTTATCTTATCCTTATCAAATGAGTTTCCAACCATATATCCTTGTGAGGATTAAAGATACACCGAATAAATATTTGGAAATAAAAATGTTTTTTAATAATGATCTTGAATTAATCATTGATTATGATGGAATGATAATGTTCTAGAACTATATATGTGTTCCATCCAAACTATATTTTAAGATGAATTATTTGGATGATGCTCACAAATATTCATTCTTTTTTCGTCATATATATCTAAATATTTATACTGATCTGAAAGAGTGTTTTTGGTGGGTCAAAATAAATAGTTATTTTATAGAGTATGTATCTTAGTGTTTGGTATAAAAAACCAAAAATTTCATACATATATTCTATATCTAATGAGATGAATATTATTTATATTATATAATGATTCATGGTATAATCATGTAGTTTTGTTATCTATGGAATCTTATAAACATAAATAAATATTTTTTAGTATTTTTATATTATCTCCCACATAGATAATCATAACTATCACCCTCCTAATACATATCAAACATGAAACCTTTATTTATATCCTATTAATGGAAAAATAAAATATGGTTATATCTAAATATCATTAAGGGTAAATAGTAGGATATCAACGATCATATAAGCACAACATGAGATAAAAATGGTATTAGAAAAGGAGCGTAACATTTAAAAACCATATCATGCTAGTCATTTATCATAACATTCAATCAGGGAATAAATATTGGAATATTATAAGACATGATTAATAAAAGAATCAAATAACATGATCTATGAGAGAATAATATTAAAATAATATAAGGAATTATGGAATATACAGATGTATAGAAAATTATTTAATTATAATTCAAGAATAATTTCCAATACAGTAATTTGTGGAATGGGTTTACTCCCCCAAATAGTTGTATTATTCATGGTTCACTCCCCAGACTAACATAGTGGAAAAAGTCCCTTACTAAACTAGGTTTACACTGCATTCTAGTCCTGATTATCTTAAGAAATATCAATCTTTACAAAATGAATTGGGGATAGATATAGGCACCACACATCACATAGTCATAATTGAACATATGTGTGCCACAAGATAAAAAACAATTCATTATAAAACACCGTGAAATTAAATAGGTTTCCACAAAAAATTATTATATCATAACCTATGGAAAAAGAATGGGTTTTATAAACCTAATTTATTCATAAACATAAATCATCTAAATAAATAATAAGGATGGTATATGTGGAATTTATTCTTATTAAATCATAATAAAAGTTAAAAGTTGGGATAATTTATGAATGAAAACATCATTAAAATATATTTGAGGAAAATTACATGTCTATTTTGAAATTACTACATAATAATATAAACATTTCAAAAATATTTTGGAAAAATATTTCATTGAAAATATAAATAGGAAATTGTAAAGGAATCTTAAAAACAATGAGAAACTGAGATAGTTGGAATTTTTTTCCTTTTATATATATTAAAAAACATTCCTTTAATACTTTTATTGGAAAATACACAATGTTCCTCATTTATAAAATGAAAATATGATTCCTTTAATACCATTTCGTAATAATTAAAAAATGGTTAAAAATGACAATAAAAATAATAGTATGATAGTAAAAACAATATTTATAACCTTATTAGAAAACATGGATTTGTAAGAAAAATGTTTTTTAACCAAAGTGAGAAATATTGTTGATTTCCCTTAAAAAATAGTTTTAGTCTCCAAAGTACATATGTTGAGGAATGTGTAAAGATTCCCATTATTTTCAACAAATAACCAAAATATAATAAAATTTATGATTCTCTTAAGAGTATTATTATAATATTTCATCAATAGAACATAATTATAAACAATCCTGATAAATAATGAGATTGTAAAAGAAAACCCCTTACCTCAAGAATGATTTCATTCATACATTTTTGAACCTCCTATATAATAAACAAAGTTTTATAATAAATCTAAATTCACAAACATAATAATATATATCAAACCATATAATATTTATTTTTAACCTTTCATTACCTAGAAATTAACAATTCTTTATTAAAATCACAATTCTCTCTGATATTTGCCGCATTTTTCCTGAATGTTTGGGTTTGGTAGTTTTGGTCCTTGTACCTTGATCATTATTGCATAATCTATAGAATATTAATCATGGTATAAATATAATATTTATACATTGTATATATTTATATCCATCCATAAAACCTAGGTATATAAAAGTGAATTACCCTATTCATGGAGACGGTATGTCGTACGTGCGCATGGATATTGTTTTTATTTTTGAATGGATGGTACAAAAGTGAGGTAAAAATTAATTCACCTTTACAAGGTCATTATTAAATAATATATATCATATATATAAATCAAACTCATCATTATTACCATCCATGCGGAATACAAATTAAAAATGAATCATTTCACTGTGTAGAGGTGGTAGTCTACATGTACGCAAGAGTGACGTTATCATTTCCAATATGATTATATTGTAAGAAGGTATATATGATATTATCTATCTAGAATTATAATTGTGAAATAAAAATTATATATAAATATTAAACCAATCATAATACCAATCTATAAAATATGGTGATAAAAATGATTTGTATCTCTACAGGGAGATGGTAAGTCATACGTATGTACGATTGATACATTCACATTAAATTTAATTGGAAATAGTGTGTAAAATTGTGTTTTTATAATAATAATAACATGTAATTGTATTTAAGATAATAATTTTATTATTTAATAAATTATATTACACACTTCTAGAAGGATAAAGAAACTTTTAAAGGATTGTGATCGCTTAAGGTGATTTCAACTTCTTTGAAACAACTCATATAGATCTCCTATAATGGGATCTAGAGTTGACCTTTTGGGAATAAAATATTCACTAGGATATATATAAGGAATTTGAAAAGTAATTTTGAAAGATTATGTTTAAGATATAATGCTAAATGTGGTGTGAACAAGAGAAAGTATTGGTTCCCTCTTATAATTGAAGGGAGGCCCACACTTGTAATTTTTTAAAATATTAAATTAATATAAATTAATATTGACTTTTTAATGGATCCAAATTGATATTATTTGAATCTAAGAATAGGATAAGTAGAAAAAATATCATAAGTTTTAATTTTTACAATTTTGGATCATATTATTACCCTTATATTTTAGTTGTAACCCCTGTTAGCCCTTTTGATAATTACCATATTATTAAAGTTTTCTACCATTTATGGTTTAATAATGTTACTATAAAATGAAAAATAACTCATAAAAGGTACATGGTTGATGTTAAAAACTATATCACATTAATTTATCCTAATATAATATATTTATGAATTTAATATCAATTAATAAAATATTATTTTTTATAAATTGTCATTAATGTCATTTTAACAACATTAATTTTATTTAACTCTTAATGCATAACGAAAAAGGGAGAATTATAACCTAATAATTTAACAAAAACATAATGTATCATATAAAACTATAAATTTTATGGGAAATATTAAATCATTTAAATTATATCACTTTTAAAATTTTTAAAATTATTTATTATATTTCATTATTAAATAAAGAAATATTACATCAGTGTCTCATAAGAAATTGAGGTCATTATATAATTAATACAATTAAAAATAAAACTATATAAGGAAAATAATTTAATTATTATCAAAATATATATTTATATTTATTGATAACATAATTGTTTCCCTAAGTGGCCACATAATAAATACAAAAAACAAACCGAGTGACGTTCTTTAACATTTATTGATTTAAATATTATACAGATCATTTTCATGGAAAATTGTCTATTAAATTAATAAATTTTGATCATAATATGACAATGATAGAATGAAATTAATAAAATAATAAATAGGATGAAAAAATACTCCATTAACACACATTTTCAACCTATATTAACATGATTTACCATCTACTAAGGTAATAAAGTTTACCAAAGTTACAATTCATATTGACCAAAAAAAATGGGCCTATTTTTTCAAATTTGAACCACCTAATTCTAAATATGTAATTTATTTTATCTAATTAAATACCTATAAATGGAAGAACATATTTTTAATGTATGTTTGAAAAATGCGAGGAAGAAATATTTTTTAAAGAATGTATCTTTAAGCATAAAACTCAATTTTTTAATAACCTATATATAATAAAAAATATTATATTACTTTTAAAAAATTTAAATGAAAATTTAATATATAAATTTCACTTAAATCATTCAAAAATAACTAAAATTTTAATATATTAGGATAAAAATACCTTGCACAGATAAAAACAATTTCTTAAATACAGCTCCTATATTCTGAAATGTTGTTTATTTACATTTCTAATTAATTAATAACTAATTTAATAGTTTTATACATGCATAAACCAAATATTCTCAAAATTTAGTTATTATTTTCATAGCCAGAAATTCAACATCTATGTGAGTATAATATTTTAATATTATATCATAGTTTATCTAAACTCTTTATTATGTGTAATGTAAGTTATTAAATAAATTAAATTTATTTGGAAACAATATTTCAATAAAATACTGTGGTGTTAAATTTTACAATTTTTAAAATAATTTCCCCTTGAAATTATATTAAACTTTTATAAAAAATTGATAATACTTCTGCCTCATCATATCCTCAAGTTCCCACATAGATTACTCAACATCGTGGTTTCTCCACAAAAATTTAACCAGGTGAGTGGCCTTAATTTATATCACTTTATCTCTATGACCTAGAATCTCCAAATGTTTTTTTATCATAATAAATATTTTGATCAAATGGTATAACCTATAAATTCAGTACAAGTAAAGGATTTGGTATGTACTTTCTCCAAAGATACACATGGAACACATCATGAACTTGAGATATATTATTTAAGAGAGACAATTGATAAGATTCCATGATGATATGATAAAGAGTTTTAAAAAGATTGATATAACTATGGCTTCGCTTTCCAGTATTTATAAATATAATTATCCTATTCGGGAGATAAATTCATAGGAATACTTTTTCATCAAATTCAAACTCTATTTATTTTTTATGATTGTTATCATAAGTTTTTTATTCACTCTAGGATTCTATTATGTGATATTTAATGGATATAACATTCTCAACATTTTACTAAACTGGATAAGGGCCCGATATATTTTTTTCTCCAACTTTATTCCATTGGGTTTGAGTTCTACACTTCCTACCACTGAGGGCTTCACAAGGTTTCATTTGAATAATGAAGTAAAATCTATTGTTGTAATAAAACTACACCATTGGAAGGTTCTTATCCCAAACACCATTAAAATACATAGAGAAAGGTATAAATATGTACTCTATAGTTTTATAGTCCTATTAGATTGACTATATTTCTGAGGGTTATAAGAAGTGTTGAAACATAACTCTGTATCCAAATACCACTGAATACTTCTTAAAAACATTGAGGTATACCTTATATCATTATTAGATACAATTGATAGTGGTACACCATGAAATCTTACCAGATCCGTAATGTATAACTGAGTAATCTTATTAATAGATAAATATTATCTAATAGAAATAAAGTTTTTTGAATTCATAAGGTGAATGATTTCAAACCTTATATCATTATTGCCTTTATATATTTTGGGGAGTCTGATAAAAAATCAAATGGTCATGATTTTCCAATTATATTCTTGTAAATGTAATGGTTTTGACATCCCCATAGTCTTTTTTCACATGTCCTTAAATTGATGACTTTTCAATAACTAATAAACATAATATTTAATATCTATTTTCAATCCATCCCTTCAAATATAAACTTTTAAATATCTATATATCTTTGTACTTCAAGGATTAATATAAAAGGAAGACTAAAATCCTTATCCAATAGCTCCTTCTTCAAATCTAATAACAATGGGAAACATACATGGTTATTAAACCTCGTTATTCCATCACAAAAAATTTTGGACTTTAGAAAACTTCTCACCCTCTTTTTTTATCTCCATCTTACTTTTTCACATCTTTAATCATTACATGGATAGATGGTTGAATACTCATTTATGAAAGATAACATTTCTCCACTTCCTTCAAGATTTCTAGATCCAACCTTTGAAAATATAGAAATATTAGATCTTCTATGATCCTCGTCATATATAAGCTACCACGGTCCTTAACTCAAAGCATTTTTTTACTTATTCACTTTCCTTGGGAGGTGATGTATTGGGAATTAATAATCATTAATCATCTCCAACCATCTTATTTGTTGCATGTGAAAATAATTTTGAGGGAAATCATAATTTAATATCTTTTATTATGATAAATGTCACACCTTTGTCTATGGATATAATCAATCTATATCATTAACAAAAAAAATTGCTGAAGTTAACTCTAAGTCGTGATTTGGGTAATTTTACTCATTGACCTTTAATTATCATGATCCATAAGCTATAACCATATCATTCTACATGAGAAAGTATCATATTCCATTATATGATATATAATTATAGTTTATAAAACATAATCCACTATAATTTATTATAACCGCTGGTTCAATAACTATTTTTCTCTTTAGTTCATTAAAACATTCATCACATTCATCTATATAAAGGAACGTTGCTCCATTGTGAGTTAAATTAGTGATTGGATTCAATATCCATGATACATTATCCATAAATCACTTATAATATCCATCCAAACCAAGAAAACTATGAATCTAAATCAAATTGGTTTGTCCGGGCTAATGTTTAATAACTTATATTGTAGAACGATATACTTATTTACCATCATATGAGATTTCCAAAGAAAAAATTTACAATTAGTAATATTTTCTTAAATCTAATCATTCCATAGGTCCTTTACCACAACCCATAAGTGATATTCCTAATCATACATAGTATTTGAATATATAAAATTTTCATTTATAAATACTTCCACAAATTGATCAACGTATTCTCTAATGATAATATTAATTAAATCTATGAAGATAGTTGGGGCATTATTAAGACCAAATGTCATCACTATAAACTCATGGTGTCTAAAAGGTGTATAGAATGTTCTCTTGGGTTTATCCTCTATCTTGACCATGATATGATGATATCCCAAAATAAATATCAATCATAGGAAATTATTAACCTCAATGCATTTGATCAAACAAGTCATAAATTTGAGGTAGATTCTTTTTTATTGATAATTATCTCACTATGTTATTGATAATCAATATAGAGTCACGTTGATCCATATTTACTATTATCAAACAAAATAGGTGCCCCCTAAGGTGTCACACATGGATGGATTAATCCCTTGTAAATATCTTCTTAGTGTTTTTATTAAATTCTTACAACACAATTGTGTACATTCTATATAGAGTCTTTGAAATATGTTTATCGCCTTGTATGAGATCTATTGAAAA
Organism: Viscum album; assembly: GCA_963277665.1. Classification (NCBI taxonomy): domain Eukaryota; kingdom Viridiplantae; phylum Streptophyta; class Magnoliopsida; order Santalales; family Viscaceae; genus Viscum; species Viscum album. The sequence continues at coordinate 737,143,868 of OY728155.1, forward strand.
CTCAAGTTAATTATTTAGTATAATACAAAAAATTATTCTATAAAGGAATGAATATACTCTTAAAAAATTGGAATATATTCGATGTTGAGTTTCTCCCCAACCATATAATACAAACACCCCTTTTGAATAGGAATCATAACCAATATGATGCATATAATTCCTATCAAAAGTTTTTTTTTGTCATCACCTAGATAGAATATCGTAGGTTTGTTCAGAATATCAAATATAACTTCTATTCTCTAGAAATTGATTTTTTTTATTTATGTAAATAAATATAATAAATCCCCAATAAAATAATAAATTCTATTAAATGAATATTGACACAATTTTTAGGAAACATATTCCTAAAAACATCACCCCGATAATGATCACAAACTTGGGATACAATCATCACAATATTATGGCTTTTTACTGTAAATTAAACATCTAATTTTGAGGTTATAATTTGATACCCTCAAATATTTGTTTAGATATAAAATTGTGGGTAGATACATAATTAAATAATACAATAACAGTTCTCTATTAAAAGGAATTTTTACCTTTCACCACTTCATTATCATATCCCTCATCAAAAATAGACATCACATGTGATTTCCCTTTTTTTTAGGTTTAAGGGGTTGTTGAAGTCAATCACCAACATTATCCTTTAGATTTTGTAAATACATAGCATAACTCCCATACTCCTTTTTTTTAAATACTCTATTGTGTATGGTTCATTATATGATGGTTTCTCACTATTAACATCATTATCTAACTTCTTCCCATTAATTACGTATTTTATTGCGCAGTAACCTTCAATTCCACACATAAAAAATTTAAAATACCCCATAATAAAATTTATTCCATGTTTTATAACACCCCAATGCTTCATAATATATTTTATTTATAATAAATTTAATTTCTTTGATAGCTTACGATGCATGAAGCACGAGTTTTAAATGAAATGTGATGCTCTATTAAAAAATTTATTTAGAAATGTCCAATATAACATAGATTTTAAATAATAGGGCTTGAATATAAGTGAATAAATTATTAAAAATAAATATCATACACACATTCAATTTTTATATTTTTATTATATATAATAATAATCATAATTTATTAGAAAAATATTTGTTTTCTAAAAAAGAATATTTTTTCTAAAAGATAGTTTGGTCACGATTTGCACACATAATTTAAAATTAGTTTTTATTACTTTTAGAAAACATATATAATAAAATTAAGTTAATTTTTTAAATAATTACATCTAAATTATCCTATGGTAAATTTTTCTGATTTTTTTTGAAATTTTTTATTTTTGGATTAATAATGAAAAATAATTAATTTTATTCAAAAACTGCCTTTTCGTTTATATTATATATAATGTTAAGTTATATTTAAAATTATTTTTAAAGTTATATGACATCGATTTTATATATATTAATATAATTTCGTTCATTTTAATCATTTTCATAATGATTTTTTGTGTCAAAACATTTTGAACATTTTCTCTTTAAAATCCCCTTTATCATCATGTTTGCGGGATTATTTTTAAATTAAATTTTTTAAATTAGGTGAATGTATTTTGAAAATATGTTTTAAATATTTTGAATCATAATAATGAGTATTATATACTAATTTAAACTTCATTTTTTACACACAAAAAATGTGAGAACAGTAAAAATTAATTATGGCAAGATATGGTAAAAATGGGTTTATTGGGGATTAATCTAAATATATATAGATAAAATTGACCTAAATACTTTTCTAAAATATATTTTAGGAACATAATTAGGCAATATAATATATTTTTCTACAAAATAATCCATTTTATACCATTTTTTAATGTGAGAATATTGGAATCACATTTTTCTTTTCAAAAATTACAAGAGTGTCACTCACCTCACTTATAAAAGGCCACCCCCTATTATCTCTTATTCAGACATTCAAGCCTTATTTTTTCATTTAATACGTAACCAAATAACTTCTCAAATTACCTAATATCATCAGAGAATCCTTGTTACGGGATAATGGAATTCTTAGGAAGGCTTGTAGTGAAAAACTAAGGAGGTTACCCGAAGAAGAGGTAATGATATTCAACATGATTTTTTATTTTATTTCATCCCCCACATCCTTAAATTATTACTAAAACATTATGATATAATAAAATAATTATATGACATATAATTATTTTATTTAATGTTTATTTCATTACCTATAACCATCCCCACATCTATCAAATGGGTCACTAAATCACTATTCGTGTGTACAACGGACTACTACCACGTGAAATTATTTCATAAGTTTCTCCATTACCACCTCTCAAGGATGGATATGATGATATATATAAAGTATATATATTATATTTTTAAAATAATTATATCTCTGGAGTCATTATATCATATATATTATTTTTTAATTTCTATTTTGTGGTGGATATGATTATGTTGCTCATTTGCATAGCGAACCACAGCCTTGCGAACCGATGTGATTCTTCATTCGCTAAAGATTTACAAAGAAGGTGATAAGTATGAATTTAATTATTATATGTGGTATAAATGAAATTATTATTATATTAATTACATATTTTTTATTATAAAAATATAATATATCTTTTTTTCTCATACCATTTCACTCACTAAAAGATGATAAAGTCTTGCATGTATGTATGGACTATCGCCTTCATGAAATGATGTGAATCACTTTTTGTCACCAAACCACATGTATTTTAACACCCCAAACATTTTTATTATATATTTATTAAAATAATTTTATTTATTTTATGTATTTTGTTACCTGAAACACCATCTTATATTTTATTACACGCAACACTCAGTTTCTATGAAACAACATTTTAATATTGTAATTATTTTAACAAGATAGTTATAACCTAGAAATTAGAATGTAATATATGAAAAAAATTGAATTAATTATTAAATTATTTTTTACACATAATTATTTGACCAATTAATTATAAATTAATGTCAAATCATTTTTAAAATAAAAGGAAATTCATTCTTGAAAAAATTATTTAAATGTGGACAAGTGTGTTTTATACCAATAAATAAGAATATCAATCATGTTGAATTATATTTTTTAAAATATATATAAAATATGTTAAATATAATATCTAACATTCATATTATGTGTTTTCAATACATGATATAATAATAAATCCAATTTTAAATATAAAAGAAGTATTTTTCAAAAAAAACATTTTCACCTCCTTTTGATAGTACATTTTCTAATATCTAGTTATTGATATATTTACAAAAAATATTTGACAAAATAAAATTATTATTTGAAGTCCGAGAATTTAAATTTACTTTGTTTTACTTTTTGGTATTTTTTAATAAGATGCCTGTTTTGATGAATATTGAAAAAAATACTCTATTTTAATGGGAAACTATTTTTTTCTCTGATTTATTTATATTGTTTGATTATATTTTAGACTTTTTTAGTGTATAATTATATCATTATTTTATCATTTTATCCAATTATTTTCATTGGAAAAAATTTCACTTTAAATTTGGATATAAAAACATTTCAATCATTTGGATGGTTTTACATTGAAAACTCATTTACTCGATCTGTCAACAAGATTAATTTTTAAATAATAGTTTGATAACTATATGTTTTGAATTTGGAATTTATTCAATAGTTATAATAATAATTTCCAAATATATTAAATAGTTACCTTTTATTTTTTGACAATATATGAATAGTAAATATTAGACATTTTTGTTACTATAGTTAAGAGTATATCAGGTAATTAAGGGTAAAAATAATATTATGGATATTAAATAACTACCCTGACATGTGAAATTTTTTTATTTTATTAATTGAAATCAACCCTTAGTATATAATGATCGAAATTGAATAATTTAATGGAAACTTTTCCTTGAAAAATAAATATATTATTAAAATCAAAGAGAGTGACAAAATGTCACTCTTGATATTAATAAGTATAATATTATTAATATGGGGTTTAATAGACTATTTTATTAAATATATATATTATTATGAAATCTGTATGTTTTATATGTATCAAGAAAATTTATTTTTAATTTTTAGTAAAGAAATAATTATCATAAATAGCTACACAGTTATGATGCACTAATTATTCAATTAATGAAAACCCCAATTAAGTGACATTATAAATAATAAAATAAATATAAATTTGAATTAATTAAGGTTATTCAAGATTTTTATATATGAATATTAAATATTATGGATGTTTTAAATGAGCTTTTAAAATGTTATCTTGCTAGATTGATTTTATTAATGATAAAAATAATATTTCATTAAATTATTTAGAAAACAAAAAAATAATAAATAAATAAATAATGTACAAATTATGGTCTAAAATATCATAAATTGATCATTTAAGGTTTAATTGAATCCTTATAATTAAAAATAACTACCTTTTAATGATTAAAATGTTGTTACCGTAGTTAATATTTAAATTGGATGAAAAAGGGTTAATCAGAACGATAATGATTAAATTGTAACAAAACATTTATAAAATATATTTTTTGGTGGTATTATAGCCTATCCCAAATTATCTTATAATTAATTACAATTTTAGGTATTTGGATTGATATTTAATTTTTTATAATTTAATCTTTTGAGAAATTCCCAAAGTACCCCTCGTAATCATTATAAAAGGAAACCTCCTCTCTCATCCCATTTCACTAAATTCAGCCTTCCAGATCAACAAATATAATCCAAACTAATTTATAAACATTACTAGAAACGTTATATAGGTTATTATCTTCCAAAAAAACCAACACTAGAGTCCTTAAGAGGATATCTTAAAGAGTCGTTTCGAAGAAAATGTAATCACTCTAACCTATCACTCTCTTTTTCTAGTCTTATATACCTACTATAAATATATGATATCTATCCTAAAATAATAACTTTTCAATCTATAATATGATAAAATTTTATTATTATTATTAACATACCATTTTATATCCCCTTTCCTATTTGACAAGATGTGAAAGTATCGCTTGTGTGTACGTACGGTTTTCTGTCTCCAAGTAGCTATACAATCCATATTCTATCACCATCATTTTTTAGTGGGAATTATTATGGTTTTAATATTTATATATGATATTTTTGGAATTATTATACTTTTAGAATGATAATTTAATATCTTCCTTTTTACCACCTAATATTTTGGGAAATGATAACGCCACTCATGCATATGTTTGACTTACTATTTCAGTGACGTGATGTGATTCATTTTTATTATATATTTCACATGGGTAGTAATAAGGATGTATTTTATGAATATATATGATAAAAATAACATAAAAATTATTATTTTATTTTAAATATCTTATAAGTATCTTTCATTTAAAATGAAAAGAAAATGAATATAACATTCATACGTACGTGTGGGATACCATTTCCATGTGTATTTCATTTTCTATTTATATCTTTTATATATAACCATAAATATATATATAATGAATATAAATTTTATATATTTATCATGGTTATAATTTTAGTGATAAGGAAGTCATAATAAATGTATTAGGTTCAAGAATTACAAGTCAAAAAATGTACGGGAAACAAAAACGGTTATTACCCAAAACAAAACAAAAAACATGGAATTGTTAATAAAAGGGTAATGTAATGTAATAAGTAAATCATATATGGTATTATACATATTAATATGGTATGTTAATAAATTCATAATAAACTTATATTTATTATATAAGTGTTTTTCATGAGTATCATGAGAGTCATGAAATAATATATGGGATTTTTTCTCACGTATATTTCTATGGGACACGTGACTTATACACTAATTTTTTATTCTACATTTTTTATATAATTCCCATGAATGAATTTTTTTGACTCTTATCCAGAATATAGTGGTAGTTTTTTATCCATAAAATTTTTTCTCATTGAAAATATGATATTAATTTTTAGAAAGTGATGTGTATTTATTTCACAATCTAATCAATAATTGGGATTGTTTCATTCAAAGTCTATTTAGAGGGGTATTTATATTCCATGTCAATGTTTTCTAAAAAACATTTCAATTTTTTTACCATTCTCTTATTGATGTTCAAAGTAATGTATCCCCTTTTTTTAATTTGATAATACATGTTTGAAAAAAAAATTCCATTTTTCAAACAATGTACTTTGTGACTTTTATAAAAAAAAGTCTTAAAGGAATGTTTTTTAAGTTATATTGAATGAACCAAATTTTCTTCCATCATGACACATTTATTATTTAAATATTCCTTTATGATATTAAATTTTTAATTTTAAATAAAAAATTTTCTTTTAAATTTGTGCATAATTTTAGGAAAATAAATGTTTTCAAATATTAACTGATGCTTTCATAAATAATTATTTTCGAGGGATCACTCAAAATTAGTTTACATATATTATAATATTATTTGATGTTAATAATGTTTTACTTAGTATATGATTTAGTGATACCATTATTATTCTTTAAAACAGTTTTTTGTGTTTATCATATAATGATATTTGTGAATCCCATTTATTTTTAGGGGTTATATTATGATTGAATGATGCTTATGAAATCCATTTCATTTCATGGGTTCAGATATGATGAATGATTTATGTTACTATAGAACACATGTGTATTATTTTAATTATGTGATGAGTGGGACCTATAGCTCCCTTTGATCCATTGGGAAAATATGGATAACTCAAGATATACATATGTTATGCGTGAACTTGATTTCATGTTCACCATTCTATGTGTGGACCAGGTTTTCATGTCCATAAACTTATGTGTGGACCTGGTTTTCATGTCTATATATTTATTCAAGGAACTGATTTCATACACTTAATTTAATTTGTGAATTTTTTACTAGTCATACATGTTTAAAAATTTACAACTTTTGGTGAATTCCACAATTTCAAGTCTTATATTAATGTTATGGTCTCTTAGAATTTGTTATTTTATTCCCTTATGATTCATATCTTATGAAATGCCAATATTTATTCCACGATTCATGTTTAGGATATTTGATATGTAGGGTATGATATTGTACACTTATGATCATGTTCTCATACACTTTATGCTGATGTTTATACATACATGTCTGCTTTGTATACCCTTACTGACCATCTGAGCACACCATTTTCATATTTTTCATTTCCCTATGATATGAAAAATTGTTTTAAGCATGTTATGTCAGAAAGGGTTCTAGATATGATGAAATAGGTTGGAGAATATGTATAATTATTATGAATCAGATTTTTATGATTTAATATTTACAAAGTAAAAAGACTAATAAATTCATCGGGTGTGTATATGAGTATTCAAAAAATTTATTTAATATCCATGTACATTAATCCTAGGTCATTATAGTCGATATCAAAGAAACTTTTAATTCAACCATAGGAAACTAGGATGAGAAAACTTAGTAATAATCCTAATGGAGTGTATCAGTTACAATCCAATGTTTTTGTTAAGGATCATGTATAACGTAAGTTAAACCTAAGGTGTAAAAGAATGAATTTTTTTAGTAATTAATCTTGAATTTGATGTTTTCCAAATTCAAATAGTATTTCGATCACTATTATTTTATGTTTTTATCAGTAAATGAAACCCAAAGAAACCATGTAAATATTTAATGCAATGGGAAATGCAAAACTTGTACTCCTAAGATACACAATTTTATTAGTGGTGGAATAAAAAATCTTATTGTTATACTCACACAATATATGAATCATGCAAAAATCTCAAAGGAGGATAGGAGGGAACAAATTTCTATTGATCGCTTCATGAGGTAACATCCAACTTCTTTCAGTGGGTATTCTGAGCTAAATTTTTTGAACAATGGATCATTACCACTGAAATGGTATTTTCTATCATTCAGTGATCGGAAACTGAAAAAATCATTTTGTTTGTTTATCATTTTGAATGCAAAGCTGATCAGTGGTTGACTATTATTATGAACATGAGAGGAAAATAATAAATTGAATATATGGAATCAGAATATTTTAACGGAATATTTTTCATTATGTACATCCCTTGTGTTCTATGAAAACATACGGAAAATAATTTCCTCATGCTTAAGAAAAATAATTATGAATCTATTAGTACCAATGCATCTAATTTTACAAGACTTTCAAGGTATTTTTTGGGTTAATCGTTATCCCTAAAAGAAAAATTGATCAATTCTTTAGTGGCCTGAGACGATGTTTCTGAAAGGACTTGGCCATAAGGGACTTTGGAATCCATGAAGAAAAAATTCAGTTTGAACTATAATTAGATATGGAAGTTTAAAAGCCTCAAGGTTCTTGTGATAAGAAAAGGAACATAGACATTAATGGAAACTCCATCAGTTTTCCACAAGGAGGGAAGAAAAGATTTCAACTTCCTACTTTAAAAAAATTTGGAAATGAGGAATTATGGGAATTCTTGAAAGGAATAAGAATATGCTTCACATGTGAGATGCATATACATCAAGAATAATAGTGTCAGAGTAATGTAAATGGGCCATTCAATGAAATGATTGGAGAGAAATCTCAATAAAATACACCAATCACACTGTAGTTCAATAATTTTAGAGAGTTATGACATTATAAAAATCAACTCCCTAATCCAAGGGTTAAAATAGAAGACAATCCACAACAACCTATGAATGGAAATAAAAAAATGAAATCCAATGATATCATAGAGGATGAATTAAACCATAATAATTAGGGAATACTTATATCCCTCTCATTGTGGGGAATTTCATGTTTTATTTTGAGTGAATAATCCCTATGGAAATATTATTTTTCATCCATTATTAAAATTTCATGTGACTATCTTTTTTGATTTTGGAGTAATGAAATCACATATTTTATTGGTATAGGGATGAACCTAATATTTCCTTCAAAATTCTCTTTTATAAAAATATCATATATAAGTAATGAAGAAGCATGTATGTATTCAATATTGTTTTACAAGAATACATGATGAAGGTGTTAACATGTTTGTTATTAGAAAGATAAGGGCTACTTTATGATATATGGGGCTTCAATGATAGGATTTTTACAGAAATTTTCTAACCTTATTTATATTTTTTGGACGTTCAATATTTGTAAGGGTTATAATGTTAACCATTTATAGATCTATTTATTTTAAAATCTGGATGAGGTTTTAGAGGTTATAGTATTATCTCTCAATATTACAAATTATTAATATTGGATAACTTTTGTTAACCTTTTTTTTGTAATGTTATGATAGCTGGAATGACCTATCATCTGATAGATTTCTTTATTTTATAATTCTTTAGGAACAAAAAAATCGCCTTCATTTCTTTGAATAAGAGATTAAGTAGAAATTGATCAAGGAACAACGAAAGGATGAGATATTATTATGAAATATAATGAAATCAAGTAAGTATTTATTCTCATGTAAATTATTCAACTATAGGGAAAGGATATTGAAACTAAAAATTTTATCCTGGTACTTTATTTTCTAATGAATCAAGTGGCCCCTTAGATTATCACAGATTCATGACCACATGATTGATAACTTTCTCCAAACCATGTTCTCTATCACTCTCCATCAATACATAATAGTTAGATTTCTCTTCCAGGTCTATGTTTTCACTTTATAGATATGTTATCCTATGTGGAAACCTATATATGATTTACTTTGGGTTAGTCTTACATTTCCAACTTTTCATTTTTTAAAGAGTGTTTAGTATTCATTTTTGTGATGTTGTTTTCTTTGAAAGTAACATTCAAATATAAAACCAATGATAACCTGGACAAATTTCAATGGATAAATTTATTTTAAGGTGGGTTATAATGTAAATCCTTGTATTTTTATGAGATATATTTTATAAAAAATAGTTTGGTTTCTTTTATGTATTTCATTACATGAAACACCGTCTTAGCTTACGTTACAAGAAACCCTAAGTTTCTAGGAAAATTTTGTTATTATTGAAATAATTAAAACAAGAAAATTATAACCTATCCATTATAATGGCATGTATTAACAATATTAACTAAATTATAAAGTTATTTTTTACAAATAATTATTGTATCAATTAATTATAAATTAATATAAGCACATTTTTATATTAAAAGTAAATGTTTTTCTGAAAATTATTTAAATGAGCACAAGTCTGTTTTATATCAATAAATAAACAATAAAATATTTTGGACATATATTAATGAAATATATATATATATATATTAAAAATAATATATAACATTCATATTATGTTTTTTCAATACATTATATAAGAAAAATTTGGAATTCTAAATATAAAGGAAGTATTTATCAAAAAAAGTGGTTTTACCACATTTTGACAGAAGATTTGTTTTAAATAGAGTTTTTCAAAAATTTATAAATTCTATTTTACTTTATAATATTCTTTTTTAAAATCACAGTATCAAAATTTACTTTAGTTTAATTTTTGGTATTTTTTTAATCAGATACATTTTTTAACGAATAGTGAAAATATATTTTATTTTAATTGAAAAATGCATTTTCATATGATTTATTTATATTGTTGGATTATATTTTAGAATGGTTTAAAAGTATAATTATATATTTTTTTATTAAATCCAATTTAAATCATTTGAATAAATTTCACACTAACTTTTTTTATAAAAATGTTTCAATCTTCTGGATGTTTTTACTCTAAAAACACATTTTATTGATTCTTCAATGGGATTATTTTTTAATTAATTTATTAAAATTATATGTATTGAATTTTGAAAAGTGGATTCGATATTTATAATCATAAGTTATAATTTATGTAAATGTTTCCCTTTAATTTTTGGAAAAAAAATATGAATAGTAACTTTGATAATTTTTATTACTGCATTTAAGAGTAAATTTGGTAATTAAGGTTAAAAATAATATTATAAATATTATAAAATTACCCTAAATAATTGAATAATGTTATTGGGTGAATTTAATTCTACCCTTAACACAAAAGGATTTAAATTTAATAATTTAAATGGACCCTTTTCTTTGAAAAAGACATGGATATTATTAAAACCAAAGCGAGTAACAAAATGCCACACTCTTACTATTAATAAGTATAATATTTTTAATATTTATTATAATAGATTATATTCCCAACTATATATGTTATTTTTAAATATAACTTTTTTATCTATATAATATATTTTTTGCTTATTTTTAGTGAACAAATAATTATCATAAATAACTACACACTGATAATGCAGTAATTATTCAATTTATCAAAACCCAATTAAGTGGTATTAACAATATTAAAATGAATGTAATTTAAATTAATTAAGGTTTCGAGAGAATTTAATAGGTTAATATTTCATATTACGGGTGTATTAAATGAATTTTTGAGAAGTTATCTTGCTCGGTTGATTTTTTTTAAAGTTAATATAATGAATAGAGTCAAAATTTACTCTAATTATATTTTTTAAAAATATTATTTTATTTATTTTTTTAATAATCATTAAAATACTAAATAAGAACAAATATTATATATTATAGTCTAAAATATCATTAATTTACCATTTATGGTTTAATTTACACCTTATAAGTAAAAATATCCATCTTTTAATACTGAAAATGTTGTTATTGTAGTAAAAATTAAAATACGTTAACAAAGGGTTAAACAAGAAGAAATTGTTTACAATTAAAACAAAAAGTGTCTAAAATATATTTTTAAATGGTATTAAACTCTATCCCACCTTATATTTATATTTATTTCATTTTTTGAGGTATTTGGAGTGATATTTAATTTATTATAATGTAATCATTTGAGAAATTCCCAAAGTTCCCTTGCCTTCTTTATAAAAGGGAACCTCCTCCCTCATCTCATCTCACCACGTTTTGGACTTTATCTTGACCCATATATAAAACTTTATCTTCTCCACTTCCTTACTAACATTCTATAGGTTTTGGTCTTCCTAAAAAACCAAATGTATAGTCCCTTAGAGGAGATCTAGAGGAACAGTTTCAAAGAAGAGGTAATCACTCTAACCGATCACACAATTTTTATACTCATATATACCTCCTATAAATATTTGATAAATATAATAAATTAATAAATTAATACTACCCAATATTCATAAATTTTATTATGATAATTAACACACCATTATACATCTCATTTTCTATCAATTAAGAAGTGAAAGTATTGCTTGTGAGTACGTACGACTTGCCATCTCCACATAACGATACACATTATCTTTCATCGCCAGATTTTATCAGTTTGAATTATGATGGGTTTAATGTTTATATATGATATTGATGACATTATTATACTTCTATAATGATAATATCTTATCTACCTTTCTACCACCTAATCTTTAGAGAAAGGAGAATGTTGATCGTGTATACGTATGGTTTACCATCTCTACGATACGATATGATTCGTTTTTCATATATTTTTCACATAAGAGTTAATAAGGATGAATTTTATGAATATATATATGATATATATAACATAAAAAGGATTCTGTAATTATAATATATTATTTAATTTTGTTTATTTTAACATGAAACGAAAATGAAACAAGCCTTCATGCATATGTACAGCCTACCGTCTCTATGAATGGTGTATTACTTTTTCTATTTATATCATTGATAGATAATCATAAATAAATATATGATGAATATATATATGATATTTTTATGATTTTTATCATTACTTGTGATAATTAAATCATTATCTATGTATGATTACCAAGAATAACAATTCGAAACATGTACGAGAAACATAACAGTTATTACCCAAAATATGACTTAAACATGGAATTTTTCATAAGAGGGTAATATAAAGTATTAAGTAAATCATATATATTATTATATATATGATTATAGTTATTTAATATATTTATAATAATCTTACATTTATTATATTGGAATTCTTCATGAGTACTATGAGTGTCAAAACATAAGGTAATGGATTTTTGTCTCATTTCTATTTCTCCAGGACACATGCCTTATACACTAAATGTTTGTTCTACATGGTGTATATGCTACGAATGAATTTTTTTTAATTATTTTATAGAATATTATTGTATTTTCATATCTATATAATTTTCTTTCTTTCATTGGGCATATAGTTCTTCTAATTTTAAAGTGATAAGTATTTATTTCTCAAACTCATCAATAATTGGGATTGTTTCATTTTAATCCTATATTGGAGAATAATTATCTTAGATGTACAAATATTCAAAAAATAATTTCAAATTTGTTTTTACTATTCTTCTATAATAATATAAATAAATTTTTACCCATTTATTTTCTTTTAATTACATGGTTTGAAAGAAATAATTTTTTCATTTTTCAAATGAGTTACTCTGTGACTTTTCCAGCAAAATTACAAAAGGAATGTTTTTTTAACTTATAAAGAGTGAATTTAATTTTATTATATCATGAAATCATAATTATTTAAAGTGTAATTTATAATATTAAAAATTTATTTTTAAATAAAATAGATTACCTTAAAAAATTTATGAATTTTAATAAAATAAAATGTTTTCAAATGAGAAAGGATGTTTTCCTTAAGAAACTAATTTCATATGATCATTCAAAATTTTTTTCATCTAAGATAATGTTATTTTATGATACTTATGTCTTAATTGTAAAATTATTTAATTATACCATTATTATTATTTCTAATAATTTTTATGTTAATGATGGAATGATATTTAAGAAACCCATTTCTTTTCATGGGATATATTATGACTAAAAACATTATATGAAATCCATTTCATTCCATGGAATCTGATATGATGGTTGATTTATGTTCTTATGGAACACACACACACACATATATATATATATATGCTTTTCATTATTATATGAGGGTACCTATATCTCCCTCCAATGCATTTGGTAAATATGGAAAACTGATAAGGTATATATTTTATGCGTGAAAGTAATTTCACGTTCACAATTCTATGGGTTTACCATGTTTTCATGTGTATAATTTTATGCGGTAATATGGAATTCATGTCTATATATCTATTTAAGGGATTTATTTCATGTAAACAATTTAATGATTAAACCTATTTCTATTTATACATGTTCACAAAGTTGAACGTTTATTTATATTCCATAATTTTATGTCTTATATCAATGTTTTGATCTCATGGATTATGTTCCCTGATTCCCTTATGATTCATGTCTTATGAAATAATAATATTTATTCCATGATTCATTTCTATGATCTTTAATATGCAGTGTATGATCATATAATGTAATGATCACATTATCATACCATTTATTCTCATGTTTATTCTTACATGTCTTCATTGTATACCCTTACTGATAATATGAGTTCACCATTTTCTTATGTTCATTTCCCAAAGATATATAGAATTTTTTAAGCATGATATGTCAAAAAGGGTTCTATATATTAATAATAGGTAGTAGAATATTAATATGTATTAATAAAAAAAATTTGATTCCAGGTTTCCAAAGGCACTAAACTAATACTATCTTTGGGCATGTATATGTATATTCTACAAAAATGTTGTGATATCCATGTACATTAAGCTTGGTTAATTTTACGAATGATATATAAAAGTATATCAAAATAAATAATATTGTATTTATGGTATAACTATAATTTTTTAAGGAATAAATATAACAACCTCATTTCCATAACAATCATTAAAAAATTGAAACATTATGCATGCATATGTACGAACTATCGTCTTCATAATCATAATGTGCTTAATTTTTCATAACCATGTTTCATTATTTTTTTTAAATTATAATTCACTTATAAATATGATTATTATTTCGTGATTATAATTCTATAGATGTCTAAATAATGGCCACTTTGACTATAATCAACCTTCTAGAGTCATTTTTGACACATAAGACAAATATAATCAAAACATCCAACATAATTTTATTATATTAAGTAATAATATATAAATTGGTAATAAGAAAAATAAATTTAATAATAAAATTGAAAAATATTATTAATGAAGTAAATAATTAACATAAATTTATTTTTTGAGAATATAAAAAACTTACATGATGATTCAGACTCTAGTAAATGGACTCCATCTCAATTTCCCTTCATTATAGAATAATGTAATGTTGTTAACCTAATTACATTTATATGATGTATATGTTCCCCCTTTAATATGTAATATCATAACTAATTCATACTTAATGGTATTTTTAATTTCTATTTGAATTATTTCTTCCAAAAAAATTTACTTCAAATCTACCGTGTTGTAATATTTATTATACATATTCACTTTCTTTTGTGATTGTTAATATTCTATTAAAATAATCAATTTCATTTGATATTTTTTATTAGAAACTACATTTCTATAAAATAACCATATAATTTCTTTATTCATGATATTGTTTCCTAAACTATATTCTATTTTTACATATGGTGTTTACATTAAATTTTAGTTATTAATTGGAGAAATATTGATAAAACTATATCCATTACTAAATATGGATATTTGATGATAAGGAATATTAATTAATTAATTAAATAGGGTATTTGATATATGGGGAATGATTTGGACATAAAAACATGGTTGGGGAATTTATTTATAAATCCCCTATATACATTGATCGGTCCCATGAGAAAAATTTGTTATCCAAATGAAATGGATTTTTACCTGAAATTTTTAAAGGTGTTGAGGAAAGAATATGAAAATAGTGGTATCATGATTCTTGTTATTATTATGTCAAATAATTATGCAATTCCTTCATTGATAATAATTTTCTTATTAGTATCAATTATATTTTTTCTATGATGTTATCTCCAAATGCATTTCATTCTCAGATATTGATTAAATGAAATACGTTTTCTGTTATTTACCTTGACATGTTGATTTTTTCATTTCTTTTAATGATAGTCAATTTATTTAAATGGAATTTGTGTAGTTATTTAACCTTCCATATAGATTATTGTTATGGAGTCATGACACCATCCCTTATAAATAATATTTACAGATCAATTGAGATCACCATTATTTTTTTATATTCCAAAGGGTATGATGAAAAAAAGAATGAGTTTTCAAGGATAGAGTTCATTTTATTCTGTAAATTTTTAGGTTTTATTTTCTATTATGAATGTAAAATCGGTGTCATCAATGTATATAGTTCTCTAAAATATCCCAACAAATTACTATTTTGGGATTTTACCCTTTCTATCTATTTCAATGTAACAATGTGATCATAGGCTTTGGTTTACTAGGGTCGGGTTCTCTTCAATTGGAATAAAAGAAAGTTTAGTATAATCCTTGGGAACTACATTAATAAAAATATACGTTAGGGAACATTATCCTATGATAGACATTAATGATAATTATATATTAACATACAAATGTATTAGTAAGGAAGATATTATGTGTTTTTTTCTAGAAATACATCTCAATCTAGATACTACATGTTGATGTGGTTCTGGAAAGAGGTACCCAGGGGTAATAACTCTAAAATGGGTTTTTTGGGATTGACCCAATCATCACCTTGTGAATGAAAATAGTCCTTACATTATACATGGTTTGACACTCCTGAGGGAAATTCTTAAGATAATTCACATTTTCTTTACTAACCATTATAAAGGTTTTGAAAATAATTATATCCCCAAAGAAGCCAAGGTTTATTCTTATGATATTGAAAATGAATATTTTTTAATTTTTTATATGTTTTACACCATATTCAGAATTGTGTATTATAATTTAAAAATAAAAAATTTATTATCTATTATTATATATTCCATTGTTTAGAAATGTATTTTGGAAAGATGAATTGTATAAATAATCATAGACAGTTTAGAGATTAACCTATTGTGGAATCCAATACCACTAGTATTGGAAATGAGAAAATTATGAATATGATAGGGTTAGTTAATCAATTTATGAAAAATAACCTTTCTCAGATAGAGGAACCTCTTCAACAATGATATTGTCCTGTGATGGATCACATTAGGGGAAAGAATCCCCCATAATTTGGTGGGACTACTAATCTAATGGTATATGATAAATTAATGAATTATCTAGAGAAGATATTTATGTCATTGGGATGTGGTGAAAAGGAATGGTTTACAGTTGTAGTATATTATCTCAATGTAGATGATCATGAATTTTTGTGTTTGTTCCAAAATAGTTGAGAGTAAATGGAAACAGAACTTGGGGAGTAGTTAGCTTTTAAGAATACATTATTTAAAAAATATTCCACTTATGATATACAAACTAAAATGTATATAATTTTTTATTTCTTGATAAAAAATTAATAATAAAGTATTAAAAAGTATGATAATTCCTTTAAAAGTTTGTATTGGTATGTTATTTATTACATATGAAACCCAGAGTGCAATATTAACCATTTCATTGAAGGGCTTAATCCAGGTCCCTGAACGTTTTTGGTCTCTAAAATCATTTCATCACATGATGAACTAGTTTTATGTTCCATGAAAATGGAGAAGGGATTATATAAAACTTACATATTCTTCTGAAATAAATTTAAGAATAGGACATTATAAGACAATGAAAATGGGAATGTGTCAAAGAAGAAGAAGGGAATGCAGTGATTTCCTCCATGTAAATAATATATAAAGAATCAAGCTGGGAAATTATTTAAGGGATTGTGAGTTTTTTATTACTGTGGATATAAGATTAACCATGATAAATAATTAAATGGTGTGAAATAAATCACCATATTCAATGTATCTACTGTAGGGATATGGGGCATTAGGAAAAATAATTCTCCAAGCATCAAGGAAATCCACCATAGAAGAGGCCAGTGGGAGAAGGAAATCTTATGAAATCATTACAGCAGAGGTGAAAGTACCCCATTATACAGTGGAAGGTAATTTAATCCTCTCTTAAAATTTATTTAATTCTTTATTTTATTATAGATCCTATCACTCTTTTATGTCTATCCATATTTTATATTAAATATGATATTTACCTTTTAATTTAATAATGGTGTTATCAGTCAAAACTATTTGGAAAAGTCTCACTAAAACAAGGATGTGTCAGGAATAACCTATTCGGACACATAAAAATGATTTATTTGATGAAATTATTACAATAAATTTGGATTACTTTGATAAAATCATTATTATGGTCTATCTTTCGAAATATGATGCGAACATTTATTTTTTAGAAAAAGGAAATTAAGATTTATGAGGAACATATATAATTCCTTATCTTTAGAGTAGATAATTTATCATCTAATTCATATCAACATCTTCCCCCAGTAGCTCTACTGGATGAGATTCTTATGGAGGAATATAAACCAAATCTTGGGATTAAGATGGTAATATTAAAATTGATGTTATACTTAATGTATATGAATATAATGATGTATATTGTGTTGAATTACATATAAATAACCTAGGGTCTGAAGGTGAGTTTTCTATTTATGTAACACCTAATGAAAGACCAATATCAAATACTCCCAATATAATGGCCATTATATTGTTAGTGGAGTCTAAGAAATAACTAGAGGATTTGGGTGATAAGGGATTTATTCTCCCAAGTGTACCACTATGGGGGTCCCTTTTTCTCTTCGTAAAGTAGAAAGTTCAATCTATGAGGTTGTACATTGATTATATAGAAATCAATTCAATTGTGATAAATAAAAAGTTTGGTATACCTCACAGTGATGACATATTCAATCAAATTCATGGAGAATAATATTTTTCAAGAAAATACCTTCATTCTTGGTAACGTTAATTGCACATAAAGAAGGAAGATATTATGAATAAATATTTTCAAACGATGGATGTACATTAAGAGTTTGTAGAAATACCATTTTGATTGACAAGTTTACCTTCTAATTTTAAGCATCTAATGAATATATTATTAAAATAATATCTTGGAGATTATTCTTAGTATTCATTGATGATATTTTTCTATATTATAAATGTTATGAGGACCATGATAATCAATTAAAAAAATTTATTGAGAATCATAAAATGAAAATAATTATATTGTAAATTTAGTAAGTGTTATTTCAAGATTCAATAAGTTCCATTTCTTAGCAAAATTTTCTATAATTATGGAATCTTAGATTATGATGTGAAGGAAGAGGTAGTCAATGAATAGCATATGACAACAATCATAAATATGGTACCTAGTTTCATTGGTTTGGTAAGCTATTATCGGGGTTTTTATCAGAATTTCTTTTTTATTGGATCACCCATTAAAAAATAATACATGTAAATTTGTTATGTTTGTTTTGAAAATGGAATGTGATAAATTTTTTGATGAACTGAAGAGAAAACCGGTAAATGATAATAAATGGACTATAACATCCAAAAATTGTGGGTTTTTGATACATAGTGATGCATTGAAGATGGGACTTAATGAGGTCATAAGGTAAATTATAAAATATTTTATATGTGTCATAGAAATCAAAGACTCAAAAATAGAACTATGAAACTCCTGATCTTGAGTTGGAAGCTATAATATTTGGCTTGAGGATATGGATATATTATATCTATGTTGAAAGATGAGAGATATATGTGGATTATAAAAGTATAAAATAGATATTTTTATAGATAGATCCCAATATGAGACAAAGGTGATGGATCAAGATACTCAAGGATTATGATTTCTCAATACAATACCGTCTATGGAAGGAAAATAAGGTTACATATGCATTAAGTAAGAATTATTAGAGAGTTTTGAATCAAATGATAATTGAGAGATATTCTAGTTTAATGTATCTATTAAATTTGGATTTATGAATTATTAAGGAAGAAGATATGTCACCATTTTTTCAAATTATTTTGAACCCATATTTATTAGGAATGATAATAACATATCAATCTGATTAAGTGAAATTTCAATAGAAAATTAATGCAATAAATGATGTAAAATTAGTAGACTCCATTTGTGAAGATTATGTTATGAAATTTGGAATGATATTATTTGTACCATATATACCTAATCAGATAATGGAAATTTTGGAAGATTCCCATATGTTATCTTTCTCTATACACCATATTATAAAAAAGATGTATAAGTATTTGAGGGAACATTTTTTGAGGTAACTTAGAGAAGGAAATTTATTATTATATATCCATATGTTTGGTTTCTCTATATGTTCATATTGGGAGATAGTATCCTATGGAAGTTTTGAAACCACTTTATATTCCTATGTCTAAATGGCATGATAATGCTGGGGAGTTTTTTGTAAGAATAAGAAAGACTCCTAGAGAGAATTATTAAACAAGGGTTATCATTGATCACCTAACCACATCTACACATATCATTATACATGATAATATTTACCTCATGAGTGCCTTAATAGGATTTATATAATTGAATTTTTATGACTTCATGGTGTACCAATTTCAATTTTTTATGATCAAGAACCCTGGTTTTCATCAAAATTTTCAAAGATTATATAGAAGGCTCTTGATAGTGAGATTTATTTGGGAACAACCTACTTTCCTCAAACTAATGGATCATCGAAAAGTATGATTCAGATAATGAAATACATGTTTATGTAATTATCACTTGACCTCAAGGTATTAAGGATAAATATTTACCTTTGGTGGATTTTTCCTATAACAATATTTTCTATTCCAATATTCAAATGGCATCGTAAAAACATTATATTGTGATATATTTCATACTCAAACCTGTTAGAATGAAGTTTTTAAAGGAAACTCATTGATCCATATAACATGTTAAATAGAAAATAATGGTAAATTTTATTAAAGATCACATTATTTTAGGTCAAATTATGAGAAATATTTATATCGATAATTAAAGTAAATATTTGTAATTCAACGTGGTAAATCATTTTTCTTGAATGCATCTCCATGGAATGGAATTATATGGTTTGATATGAATGGTAAGCTTGTCCCCAATTATATTGGATCCTTTTAAATACTTCAATTAATTACATTTGTTTCTTTTCATTTGGATATTCCACCAAGTCTCTGAAAAATATTTGATATGATTCATATATCATTGTTAAGGAAGTACATTCCATATCCAACGAATGTAATCATCTATGATAAAGCAGAATTACAACATATTATATCATTCAATGAAGTACCTATCCATATTTGTTATAATAAAGGGAAATTATTGAGTAATATTGCGGCACTATTGGTAATGGCACTTTGGAGAAAACACAAAATGGGGGAAGAAACGTGGGAACCAGACGATATTATGAAGAAGAGAAACTCTCATTTGGTTGGAATGTAATATACAAGAAATTTCCTGGATGGAATTTTTTTAAGGGAAGAGTGTAATACCCAAAGATATTAAAATATATTTATTTTTTAATAAGTTTAATTTCATTGTTATGTTGTGATGTATGCAACACTGGGTTTAAATAAAATGTGATACCCTTTTAAAATATTATTTAAGAATAGACATTATAGTGTAGATGTTAAATTAGGGATTGTGAATATAACTAAAAAAATTATAAAAAATATTTACAATAAACATGTCAATTTTTTATCTAATTATTACAAATAAAATAAGAATCATTTGGAAGAAAAAGAAATTTTTTCTAAATTTTTTTATAAAATACGGTTTATTCATGCATTGCGCACAAAATTTAAAATTAATATTTTCCAATTTTATAAAATTTAAATTATAAAATTAACATCATATTATAAATCATAATATCAAATTTATCTTATACTGATTGTTTTTTTATTTTTTGGAAATGATTGACTTATTGATTAATAGTGAATAATACTGAATTTTAATTGAAAACTACCTTTTGTTGAAATTATTTATAAAGTTAAATTATATATAAAATTATTTATAAAGTAAGATTAGTAAATTATATATATATATATATATTAATCCAATTTCAGTTATTTATATCATTTTTATAGTGAGTTTTAATTTAAACCATTGTAAACTTTTAAACATTTTCTCTTTAAAATATCATTTTCTCATCACGTATGTGGGGTTTATTTTAAATTAAATTTTGTAACTTATTTGAATGTAATTTTGAAAAATTTATTAAATTTAATAATAATATTTTATATTACATTATGGTTTCAAATAAATTTTTGACTAATATGAATATTCAAAACAGTAAAAATTAATTACTATAGTTATGGTAAAAATGGGTTTATTGGGGAGTCAAACTAAAAAGATAAGGGTTAAATTACCCTAAAAACATATATAAAATATATTTTATTGGCATTTTTAGACCATATAATTTATAATTCTTGACAATAATCCATTTTTGACACTTTTTCATGTACAAAACTTGGGTAAACCATTTTCATTTAAAAAATAAAAGTATTCCATTAACCATGCTTATAAAAGGCCACCTCATCTTATCTATTTTTCACATTGTAAAACATTATTTTTTCCATAAATATCTTCCCAAATCACATAAAAAATACTCCTCTAATCGTATAATCCTTATTTTGTACTTAAATCCAATTTTAGAATGAATTTTTGTGAAAATATAAGGTGATCACTCGAAGAAGTGGTAACGTTCTTCAACGTGCGTTTCTGTTTAATTTTTTCCTTCACCACGTTAATTTTTTATTAAAACATGATGATATAATAAAATAATTTTATTAAATATTTGGATATTTCTTATGGTATTTGAATGACCTAAAACCATTCCCACTTCTATCAAATGGGTTATGAAATCATCATTCGTGTGTACGGCGGACTGTCGCCTCATGAACCGATGTCATTTTTTCCATTACCACTTCTTATAGTTGGGTATGATGACTGATCTATAGTATATATATTATTTTTGTAACATAATTATATATATATATTCATTATATAATATATAATATTATAAATTTCATTTTTTAGAGGATACCAAAACATCGCTCGTGTGTACGACGGACAACCAGCTCACGAAGCAATGTGATTCGTCTTTCACTAACACATTAAATATAAGGTGATAAGAATAAATTTAATTGTTTTATGTGATATAAATGAGATGATTATGATATAAGTACATATTTATAATTATAAAAATATAACATATCATTTTATTTCAAATATTTTCACCCACTGAAAGATGACAACATCATTCGTGTATGTGTGCAAAACTACCTTCATGAAATGATGTGACTCTATTTTCATCTCCACACCACATTGATGATATATATATAATAAAATTTAAAAAATAATATTTTATTTATGATATTATGGTATTTTTATACGTATTAATTATTACTTACCTACTTTCCAAAATAATCATTGAAAAATACAAACATTACACATGCCTATATGTGGCCTACCATCTCCATGAATGTAACATAATTTATTTCTGATAATAATATGTCATGATTCATTTTGAAATGACAATTAATGTAAAAATATTATGCTTTTTTAAGAATTATTTTTTTGAATATTTTTAAATAATTTCCTCTTTGACCATAGTCAATCTTCCAGAGTCATTTTGGACACATAATCCAAATATCAAAGAAACATCTAACATAACCATAATTAATTAAGTAATCATATATAACATCGTAATATGTAAAATAAAAGAAATAATAAATTTTAAAAAATTAATAAATAAGAAATTAATTTACATATTTTTATCATTCCAAAATATAAAAACATACATGATGAGTCAGGCTCAATGTAAGGGACTTCATCTCAATTTCACTTCATTGATCCATATTCAAATGTTATGAATGTAATTTATTTTATATGGTGTATATACTTCCCCATTAAAATTTAACATTATGATTCATTTTTATTTATTTTTATTTTATGTGGTAATTTAAATTATTTAATATAATTGTATTTGACATGAAAATTTACAAGTGGTAAAATTCATTATAAAATCTCTCTTTCTTTTGTGATTGTTATCTTTATCTTGAAACAATCACTTCCTTATGATCAAATTTAAAAATTATTTTATGATAGATATGATTATTTCCAAAACAATGTTCCATTTTTATATATGTTTTTTTAGTTTGACTATTATTGGATTAACTAGGGAAATGTTGATAACTCTGTATCCATTAAACACTATGAATATTTTATGATAATTAATATTTATTAATTAAATTAATTAATTATTTGATATATTAGGGATGATTTTTAAATGAATATATTGGTTTGGATCAGTTATAGATATCCTTTTGATGCATCGACATATCTCATGAGACAAATGAGTTGGACAAATTAAACAGGTTAATATAAGTAGTTTTCAAGTGTCTTGAGGAATGATCTTGATGGTAGAGGTATCATGATTCCTGAGATCCTAGAATATAATAAATAAGAATTTACTTCATTAATAATATAATTATTATTATTAGCCATGATAATTTATCAATGATATTACCTATGGATGCATTACATTCTCATTTATTGATTAAATAAAATGTGTATTTAGTTATTTACATTTCCTTATTGGTTGTGCCAAATATTATTGAAGTTTGAAGTTATTTAAATGGAATTTTTTTAGTTATTTACCTTTCCCTATTGATTATTCTTATTTCCTTATGATATCATCTGCTATACATACCCTTACTGAGCATTTTTTATCACCCTTATTTTGTTTTCCACCCATGATATGAAGAAGAAATTGCTAAATTAGTTTTCACGAAATTAGTTTATTTTATTTTGTTATATATTATGTTTTATTTTCAATTTATATTTTAAAATGGGTATCATGTATTTATCTATTTCTGTAAATCTACTATACTTATCAGTCGTTTGGGATTTAACCCTTGTATTTTATAACAATGTAATAAATTGGACACCAGATCTAGGTGAATAGGGTTAGGGTTGTTACTGGTTTCCTTAAAAAATTTCATTATAAAAGAAATCTCATCTTATTTTCTACATGTTTTTTATAATTTATTTTGAATACCAGTTCTCATTTCATGTCAAAACTATGAGATTTATGGGTAACTCCAATCTCCAAATCCACCCTGATAGCACATCAGAAAATTTCATCGTAGCTATTGATGTCTCTTATGGATAACTCCCTTTAGAGACTTGGAATTAAGCTACTAAATAATCAATCATACATTCTTATATGTTCAATGATAATACTAGAAGCATACCTCACATTTATTGTTATATTTTAATCATAGGTATAAAATAATTCATCATCCTTCTATTTCAACTAATGGAATTCGTTCTCTATTTTCATATGATTAATATGAAGAAAATATTTTTTTATTAAAACACTCTTAAACTCATACCACTCCATAGAATAAATAACTTCAAGTTTATTAATGTTTTATATAAGTGTCTACCATTAATATTTTTGACCTTCAAAATAATAAACTGCCAGGATAACTTTCTCATATTTCGAACACTCAAAAATGGAAAATGTGACTATAGTGTTACTAATCCACTTCTCAATATCTATAGGATCATTCTACCCACTAAAATAAAGTGGAAATTCACTCATGATAGAATCAACATATCATTATTCCCTCTGTTAATTTGGATTCAGAGAGAGATTCATATATTGAAAAAAGATTTGTAAGAATAGCAATGAGATTTTTTATTCAGGATTTCAATATAATCAGTTTTTGAAGAGGAAAATAATTTCATTTTCAATAACATTTAGAATTATCATGATTCATTTGGGTTCCATCCATTAACTAAAACCAAAAATAACTATGTGAGAATCAATAATATCAATGGAAAACCATATAATCATGAAAAATAATTTATAGGATTTTTAAATCATGACACCTTGTTCTATGAGGCATTGGGTTTAAAATTTTACTTTCATGATAATTGAGAAAATATTATCATTTTATCCAATACAAGGAATTATATCAAAGGTTATCACTATTAGTTTCTCATCCTAGTTCCAAATAATAACTAAACCTTTCTCTAATACCAACAAAAATGACAAAAAAGCTCCATACATATATATTATATTAATTAAATGATTATTATTTACATAACATAATGATCCATGACAAATTATTATAGGTCTAGTATATTTGGATACTTCTAAACATAAACAAACAATTCATATTTTTTCTACATCATCTCCCATTTAAATATTCATAAATATCACCCTCTATAGGCATATCAAACATTATAAATTCTTTCATTACCTAGTAATGGAAACAGAATAAATAGTGATCTATCATGCTTCGTAAGAGTAAATAGGTAGACATAAATGATCATATAAGAATAGTATGATAAAAAAGGTTATGAGAATATGAGAATAATATTTTAAAGCCATACCCTTCATATCATAGGTCATAATCATAAAACAATTCATTAATCATGGAAGTTTATAAGACATGAATCATAATGGAATCATAGAAAATGAGCCATTAGAACATAATAATGTTATAAGAAATTGAATTTTTAAATACAACCAAGAACAAAGAACCATTTCCATAGTATTTAATTTTATTTTCTAGGAATGTCATAGTGGAGTGGTTTTACTCCCCAAACCATCTTATAATGCAAGGTTAACTCTCAGGACTATAATAGTGTACATATTCCCTTACTGAAATGGGTTCACTCTTCATTCTATTATAGTTATCTTATAAGATATCAATCATTACCTAATTAAGTGGAGGTAGTTATATGTACCATGCATCACATAATGGACATCATAAATATGTGTTCCCCAATATAATTAACTATTCATCAGATTAGAACCCATGAAAATAAATGGGTTCCACTAACATTTAATCATAGCATACCCCTTGGAAAAGGAATGGGTTTCATAAACCTCATGTCATATTAAAATTAAACCATCTAAAATAATAATAATTTTGGTATCCTTGGATAATATTAAAATTACATCATAAGAAACATTTAAGGTTGTTTTTGTTAATGAATCAAAATATCTTTAAAACAATATCGAGCAAAATAACTTTTATATTTCAAAATAACTTCTTCAAAATTAAAAAAATTTGAAAATAGTATCGAAAGAATTTTTATTGAAAATGTCCATGGGAAATTATAATTTTATATTCAAGAAAATTATTTTCCATGATGGTTTCAAATTCCATTCTTACCGTATAAGTTAAAAACTATTATTTTATAATTTTTTCAAAAAAAAATTAAAAAGTCTATAGTTTTTAAAGTAACCAGAAGTTTCCTTTCAAAAAAATTTGTATAAATTCATAAATTAATAAACATTAAAATAAAAATAATTTTAGAGTATTAAAAACCATCTATAAATGTTTTTTTAGAAAATGTAGTTTGGAAGGAAAAAAAATCGACTGAAGAGAGAAATTAAGTCGATTTACCTTAAAAAAAATTCATCTTTAGTACTTAAGGTGTGGAAAATGAATGAAACAAATATATTTTAAATAAATAAACAAAGTATAATAAAATTAATTAGTATTATGAGAGGTTTATTAGAACAACACATCATCATAAATTAATCATAAATAACCCATATTGGCAAATATATTGTAACATAAAACCTTGTACCTCATGTTTTAATTCCTTCATATGTTTTAGAACATCCTATATAATAAATATATACTTATTATAAAAATAATTCCTAAACCATTCTCATATATATAAAGCTATATTTTATTTACTTGTAACATTTTATTACATTTTTATTATCAATTATTTATTAAAATCACTATTCTTAGTGATAAATGATTGAATTTTCATTTAAACATTTGTTTGGTAGTTTTGGTCCTAGTAATTTGATCACAGTTAAATAATATATATAATATTAATCATTCTATAATTATTATATATTTATTTATTTGTTTTTATTTATTTGTTTTTATTTATTTATTTTTATTTATATATTCATCTATGAAATTAGGGAATAAATATTGAATTACATCATTCATAGAGATGGTAAGTCTTACGTACACATGACAACTATTTTCATTTTTCAATGGATAGAATGAAAAATTTGTAAATATTAATTAAAATTTAAAAAAAAATATTATATCATATATATAACCATAATATTAATCCTTATTACTATACATGTAAAATAAAAATAAAAAATACATCAAATCACTTTGTGGAGGTGGTAGTCCACACGTACACACAAGTGACGTTATCATTTCCCAAAGGATTTGATGGAAATAAGGTATATATGATATTATCATTAAATTAGTATAATTTATTTATAAATATGATATATAAATATTAAACATCATAATAATCATCCATAAAATTTAGTGATGAAAAATTATTTGTATCACTATGTGGAGACGGTAAGTCATACGTACATAGAAGTGATACATTCACTTACCATTTGAGAGGAATGAAGGTGTATAATGGTTTATTCATAATTATAATAAAATTTTATTTTAGTTATAATAATTAAGGTGTTATTTTATAGAATATATAAAAAAACTATAGGAGGAAAATAAAAAAATAAAAAAATTTGCTAGATTAAAGTGATTACCTCTTCTTTGGAATGACTCCTTTAGATCACCTCTAAGAGACTATAGGGTTTGTCTTTTGGGAAGTTAGAAAACATATATGATATATCTACTCAATATAATAAGATAAATTGGTATAGTTTTGTTGAGTAAGAAGGCTCAAGGTGGAGTGAGGAAGATAAAGGGATGGTTCCCTTTTATTAATGAGGGGAGGGGCCCTATTTGAAATCCATAAAATATTAAAGTAATATAATTTAATTTTCATTTAATATGGACCCAAATTTATATTATTCTAAGAAAATATTATTATTTTACAAAATAATCTCGTCTAATAGTATTTTTACATGTTTGGGTCACATTATTAACCTTATGATTTAGTTTTAACCCTGGTTAACCTCTTTGAAAATTATTATAATATTAACATTTTCTATCCATTATAGGTAAATAATATTCCTATAAAATTAAATATAACCCATAAATGGACCATTTTTCATGTTTAAAATTTAGCAAATTATTTTATATGAATTAAATATTTTTAATATTTTTATTTCATTTAATAGATTATTATTTCATATTTTGTCATTAATTCCTTTTTTTTAAATATTTATTAAATTTAACATTTAATAAATCAAGTCAAAGAGATAATTAAATAAAAAATTATTTAAAACATCCCAAATATGACATTTATATCACTAATATTTTTTTACTAATTAAATCATTCAAAATATGTCAATTTTAAAAATAATTAAAATCATATTTTATATTTTTTAATTAAATGAGTAAATAATGCATTAGTGTTTCATAAGAAATTATGGTAATTATATAATATCTAAATAATTAAAAATAAATTTATATCATGAAAATAATTCCAATATTATCAAAATAAACACTTAGATTCATTCTAAACTTTCTTTTTCCTGATATTGAAAAATAAGACATATTAAAACAATAAGGGTGACACTCTATTACTTTTGTTGATTTTAATATACATGGGATATTTCCAAGAAAAATTCCACTAATATAATATATTTTTAGAATAAGTTGATAAGGTTTGAATTACCTTCATGAAATAAAATCTAATATGAAAAAATTACGGCCTTTCTACATAGTTTTTAACTAGATTAACCTGATTAACCTTTTACTGAGGTTATCAATTTTACCACAATTGCTATTTATATTTACAAAAAAAATAAAAGGATCCTATTTACAATTTTTAAAACCCTTGATTATAAATATGAAATTAATTTTATATTATTAAATTCCTACAAATTTCCCAAATTAATTGTAATGTATGTTCAAAAAATGCGGGAATAATTTTTTTTGAAAAAAAAACATTTTTAAGCATTATTTTTATTATTACTATCCGATGAATATTAAAAAAAATATTAGATGAATGTAAAGATATATTATTTAATTTATAATATATTCATTTTATTAAATTCATTCAACAATAGTGATCAATTTAATTTGTTAATTTAATAATACATTTCACACATAAAAATATTTTTTCCTAAAAACACCTCCTTTATTTTCAAAGGTTTTTTATCCTCATTTACTATTAATTGATAAGTAATGAATTAATTTTATACATGTTCATACCATAAATTTTCAAAATTTATTTATTTCTATTTATTCCCACCGATCCAATTTATAGGTGAAAATAATATTTTAATTTCATTTCATAGTTCATATGAAATCATTGTTGCATGTAATGCAAGCCATCAAGGAAATTAAATTTATTTAAGAAAATATATTTCATAAAAATATTGATGTGTTACACTTGGTAAGTAATAATGTTAAGGATAATAGATATAATTCTAAAGGTATGTTATAATCATTATCCACATCATAATATAAATTGTAAAACATCACCATGGGTTTTATCATTAGACTCCCAACAAATGTTAAAGGTCATACTATTATTTGGATTGTAGTTGACCACCTTACCATGTCATCACACTTCCTTACCATTAGATAATATTTATCAATTTATTTTATTTATATAATACATATTTATGATTTTTTAGTGTTTCAGGGAGTACCACATTCTATTTCTTCTATTCAAATCCCTAGTTTACCTTGACTTTCTAGCAAAGCCTTCAGTAATATCTTGATATAGAGTTCAGTTTCAATAGGATGTATCATCCTAAGATGGAAGTTCTACGTTATAGAACTAATATATACTTATTGTATATTATGAGATATTTTTATATGTATTTTAAAGGTATTTGTGATCAAAACAATCCTCTAGTCGAGTTTCCATTCAACAATAGCTTTCACCGAGGCAATCAGATGGATCATTATAGATCCCTTTATAGAAATAAATGTAGAAATCTGCAATTCTTAAATAAAATTGGAGAATTAAAGCTACTGGGACCTATGATATCTGAGGAAATGTAATATAATATAATATTTCTTCAATAGAAAAGCAAGGAAACTTGATGTAAGAAGAAAATTTTTACTGATAATCATCAGTGATATCCAGAGTTAAATGTTGGTGAGAAGTTTTTTATGTGAATTTATCCATATAAAAAGTTTATTAGATTGATAAGGAAAGTAAAAAATGATCCCTAGGAATATTTTTTCTTTTTAGAATAGTTATTGATATGGGACAATAACTTTTCACTTGGCGCTTCCCTAAAATGACTCTCATGTTCTTGATGTGTTCTGTGGATCTCTCTAGTGGTAGTATATACTTATTCATTCATGTGTACTTATCTAAATTGTGATACTTCTAAAGAATTATCATTCATATTAATATCAACCAATATAATAAATGAATCATAGAGATAAAGTTCTATGTAATAATACTAATCACGTTGTTAAATTTCTCTTAAAGAATCCAAAATTATAAAAAAATACTTGGGATACTGGAAATGAAACGAAACTAAGATATCTTAATTTTTGTATCAAATTTGATGGAACTTCAAGAGGAGAATTAATTTTATTAGGGTATAATTTACTAAACATGTACTTCATGGAATATTTAATTTTAATGAAATTAAATTTCATTGATATCTTGTTATTCATGCAACCCCGATTTTAAACAAACCGCAATGTACTATTTAAATATTATTATTTACTATGAAAATTATCGTATAGCCATTGGATTTGTAGGTATGAATATAACTAAAAAATAATGGAAAATTTATGGCCTATTTATTTATAATATGATTTCATTGGTTATAAATTAATTATAACTGATAATAAAAATCCACTCAAAATAAAGGATAAGTTTTTCTAAAAAACTATTTTTATTCGTGGAATGTGTTTTTATCATAATAAATTAAATTAATAAATATTGGTGAATTGTTCTAATGAAATTTATATATTATATTTTTAATAAATTTTTTTATCATTAATCTAATGTTTCTTTGGAGCATGAGATAGTAATAAATCCATCTTTATGCATAAAGATATATTTATCTAAAAACATTTTTTGTCATGTTTGGTAGAGTCATTTTAAAAATATATTCATAAAAATATTTAAATTAAATTTTTAAAAAATTTATTTCATATTTGGAATTGGGAGGTTCAATGTTTTTAAATAAGTCACTTTTATATTTGGTCAATATGAATAGAAACCATTATACAATTTGGTCACCCTAGTAAGGGTCAAATGAGTAAATTAGGGATAAAAATTGGATAATGCTTTAATATTTATATAAAAATATACTTTATATATTTATATTAGGGATTTAGGATATTTAAATAAATTAATTGAATATATGATCACTTGGTGCCATATTTTTTGTTATTATAACAATTATATTAATTATAAAAATGAATAAATATATAATGTCACTCTTTTGACTTTAATTCTATAAAATTTTAAATAAGTTTAAAAATAGTATATTTAAAATCCAAAGATTTAGAAAATTAATATATTCATGATATAATATTCAACATGAAACATCAAGTTTAAATTATCTGAAAAAATATATTTTTTTAAATAGTTTGTGATATAGGCAACCCAGAGTATAAATAAATTAGTTTATAGTATATGATTATAACCAAGATATTAAATTATAATATATTTATAAAACTATAAAAATTATGAAAATAATATTATTTTAACATATATAGAATAAATTCAATGGATATCTATTGATTTTAAAATAAAATAAGAATCATTTGATAGAAAAAAAAAATTCTGTTAAAAGGAGGTTTCATCGAGAATTGCACAAATAAATTAAATTTACATTTTAAAAATTTCTGATGTTTTATTTTACAAATATAATATAGTTTTTAATTCAGAGTAAAAAATTTATCTTAGGGTAATATTTTTTTAATTTTTGGAAAATCATGATTTCCAGTGAATAGTGAATATCATGTTTTTTATAAAAATGTCATTTATTTTCATTAAACTAATTTATTTGAAAGTATATTTATGTTTTGATTATTATTAAAATAAAATAAATATTATTTATTTTATTTAATCCACTTCATTATTATTTAATTAACTTTATATTTGAATTTAGCATATGTTTATTTTTGGGTATAAAAAGAAGATTTTTCTCAAAATTGTTTTAAAGTGCATAATGTTTCTCCATTTCTCTTAATTAAAACAAACACAAATAAGGGTGATTTAAAGTAAGATTATATATTATATATTAATGAATATTAATTTAAATTTATATAATTATTATTAGTGGTCATAGATTTAATATAAAATCATCTTTTTCTTGAAAACATACTTCTTGAAAACCCGCTTTTCATCGTGTATGTGACATTAATTTTAAATTAAATTTTTTTACTTATGTTAACTGGATTTTGTAAAATGGATTAAATATTTTTAATAGATATAAATTATGTTTTATTATAATATTATCTTAATTTTTTACCATAATGAATAATGAAACAGTAAAAATTAATTATCATGGTTAAGGTAAAAACCAATTTATCAGGGGTTAAACTAAAAGGATATGTAATTAAATAAGATAAAACTTTTCTAAAATATATTTTATATCCATATTTAGGCCTTATAATTTCTATTTCATAATAATGGTCATTTTTTGGATATTATTAGCAACTGAAAAACATGGGTACGCCTTTTAATTTTCAAAAATTACAACTCTACCACTCAACACAATTATAATGTCCACCCCCTATTATCTCTAATTAAACCCTTAAAAGTCATTTGGATAAATCAATACAAACCCAAATATCTTTATTAATTCCCTCTCAATGACCATGTTTTGTTATTTTTATCGTAAATCCATCCTAAGAAGGATTGTGTGCTTATCTAAGGAGGTTATTTAAAGAAGTTGTGTCGTGATTAACCGAGTGTTTCTATTTTATTAATTTTTCCACCTCCATAAATTGTTAATTAATTGTTATTATATAATAACAGTAATATCTAACATATAAATATTAGTTATTATGTTAATTTAATAACCTAAATCCATCTTCTATTCCTTCAAATGGGATATGAAATCCCCATTTGTTTGTACGGGTGAATACCGCCTCATGAACCTATGTCATTTGTTTTCCATATCCACTTTTCACATCTTGTTCCAATGGTGTAAATAAATTATATAATCTTACATTTGTATAATATTTATAAATATGTAGTTTTTATATCACATTTACCTTTTAACATTCCATTCCATGGGGATAAGATAATGTCACTTGTGTGTATGGAGGACTATCACATCACAAAGCGATATGATTCATTTTTCACTAATACTTTTCATTGAAGGTAATACAAATAAATTTATTTATTATATGTTTTCTTAATGAATTAATTATTATATTAAAGAAATATATATAATTCTAAAAATATAATATATCATTTTATTTTTTACACTGAAAAATTATGACCTCATTCATACGTTTTTGTGGACTACCGCCTCCACAAAGCGATGTTGTTTTTTTTTCATAACCAAAACACATGGATAAAATATGTGTTCATTTAATGAAATAATATGTTATTAAGGATATTATTATCATTCTATAAAGATATAATATTATTTAACTCTTTTCTATAATGATCGTTGATAATGGAAACATTACTCATACGTATGTATGACCTATCATCTATATGATCATAAAATATTTCATCTTAAATAACCATACTTAATTAT
Organism: Viscum album; assembly: GCA_963277665.1. NCBI lineage: Eukaryota > Viridiplantae > Streptophyta > Magnoliopsida > Santalales > Viscaceae > Viscum > Viscum album. The sequence goes on from OY728155.1 coordinate 737,178,186, forward strand.
CAGTTTTAAAATTATAATTTATATATATAATAAATAATTACTTCATGAATATTATTTTGGAGGTTTTGTAAAATGACCTCTTTGACTACAGTCAACACACCAATGTAATTTTAGACACGTAATCTGAATATCATCAAAACATTCAGAGTAAACATAATTGATTAAGTAATTGTATATAATTGGTAATAAGTGAAAAAAATGAATAATAAAATTTAAAAATTTTCTTATGAAATTAACTAATTAAAATAATTTCTTTATTTAGGATGATAATTGTAATATCTGTAGTTTTTCTATGAGGGGAAGATCCTTTTATTTTCGGTTAAAATCTTGTTTAAGTTCTCTTTTTGGATTAGACCATTAAGTTAGAACCATGGGCTAGTTGGTTTGTTTTTTGAAAAAATAAAGCATGGGGTTTTAGGAAGTCTGTAATCCAATTACACGGTGTGTAATTGAAATAGATATAGTTAACTCATTACACGATGTGTACTGGCCTCGGGAGGCCAATTCAAGATGTGTGATGATATTTCCTCAGAAGGGAATGTTCGATCATTACACAACATGTAATTCAATTAAATGTCATGTAAATTCCTAGTTTTAGTTTTTAAAATAAGAGGCATGGCCTCTTATCACTACTACAAATATGTCTTTTATTAGCACTAAAAATGGCAATTAAAAGTGCTAGAAAAAGGTCTATTAATGTCTGTGAATATAAAGGGGGGTCCCCTTTATCAGCGCTCCAAAAAGTGATGACAAAGACCCCTTTTATCAGCACTAAAAAAAGGGCTGATTATATGGGTCTTTTATCAGCGCAATAACAAAGCGCTGATAAAAGGGTCTTTTATCAGCGCTTTCATTTTAGCGATGATAAAAGACCGATTTTATCAGCTCTTTTATTTTAGCGATGATAAAAGAAAACTTTTATCACCGCTTTATTTTAGCACAGATAAAATTAAAAAAATAAAAAAATACTGCCAATCTCAGGGGGGGGGGATTTTTACAGTTCTTGAGCCCCCCTTTATCGGTGCTTTCTCGCACCTCCAGCGCCCGCCCGCACCGCCTACACCCTTTATCAGCGCTAGCCCTTTAAATCACCCTTGCGCACGTACCCATGCCTCCAGCTGGATTTGATCTCGAGACCTCCCCCCTGCGCACCTAAAGCCTTTTCCACTACCCTATATTGATTTGTTCTCTTATTCAAGATATATCTATTTATTTATATATATATATTTAGTTATATTTATTTTTATATTAATATATATTTATATTAATATATATAGTTATATTAATATATATATAGTTATATTAATATATATAGTTATATTAATGTATACATATAGTTATATTAATATATATATATAGTTATATTAATATATGTATAGTTATATTAATATATAGTAGTTATATAAATATTCATATATTTTTATTTTAAATAAAATGGATATTAGTTATTATTTATATAAAGCTAATATATTTTATATGTAAATATGATTAATTATTTATTTAAAAAATTTAATTTTTAGTTGTGAATATATAAAAACATATATACATATAGTTATATATTTGATTATAAATAGCAGTGCATTATAAAAAAGGTTGAAATTTTTAAGAAATAATATCAATATGAATGTAATAATTTTGAATCAATTCATTCCCCACAAAAAAATCCAATAATACCCCCTTAAACGAGGCTGAAAATCCACAAAATGTTAAAAAATCTGGGTACCCCGACTAAAAACTCAGTTTTAGAGGCCATCTGGGCCTTTTTTGTCCTCTAAAAACACTTGATCGGGGCTCCACCACTCACAAAGATGTAGATCTCCTCTCAGGCTTCGATTTGATATGTGGTAGAGCTCAAACGGACACCCGAATCAAAAGTTATAGCCGTTTGAAGATCGAGTTGCCTTTTCAACATATTTTGGATCTTTTTTTAATTTTTTTAGTTTTTTTTAGTCTCCAAATTGTTTTTAAATGACTATTAATCCATATTAATTAGCAATTTATTAATTAAAAATATTTTTTATATTTTTTAGGAATCCATTTTCACTAAATATCTTATATATTAAGTATAATAAGTGTAAATGTACATTTAAACTTATCTAAAATATATTTAAAAATTATATATTATATTTATATCAATATAAAAATATAACTATATATATATGTTAATATTTTTTTATTTTTTTTGGATTTCGACCATTTATCAGCGCTGAAAAAAGTGCTGATAAAGGGGTACTTTTATCAGCGTTTTTTTGAGAACTGATAAAGGCACCCCTTATCAGCGCTTTTTTGAGCTTTGATAAAGCCCCCCCATTTATCAGCGCATTTTCATTAGCGCTGATAAAGGGGTGGCACTGGCAGCCCAGTTTTGTGGTTGTGTATTTGTGATAGGGGCGCACCCCTTCCCTTCTCTCTCGTCAGAAGCTCTTGTTGATGCCTAAACCAAAGATTTTGTTGTTTTTCACAATATGGACTCTAATTCATCTGTTATTGGTCTCATTATATATGCACTAGTGAGTTATTCATTCATATTGTTTTTGACTTTTTTTTCTATCAGTGATTTTATTTTTGTGTAGGGTCTTTTGACCAATTTTTAGGTCATTCATTTTTTTCACTATTTTCATCCAATACTGGTCGAGTTAGGATCTGATACTGGATGAGTGTTCTAAAATGGAAATATTTTAAGTGATTTAAACTGATCACTTAATGTTTTTATTTTATATACATTGTTTTATTTATACCTCATGTTGGCCCTTCCAATGTTTCACATATCATTAATTGAGTTTATTTTTTAAATTTTTTGGGACCTTTTTAGGGTGCCCACTAATACCATTATATGGTTAGAGATAAATCACCTCAACCTGTTCCATATTTAAGGGGTATTTTATGTATATTCCCCATGATATACCACATCTTAGGGTGTGTGAAAAATCCCCATATTTATTAGTATCCTTAATAAATTGAATGAGAATTGAATTAATGCATAGGAAAATGTTTACACATCCTTTCTATGTGATTTCATGAATGGTAAATGTGGAATTAATTAGTTGATGTGTTTAAATGGAAAGTGAATAATGTGTTGGATGAACTCAAGGATTATTTATGAAAATTAAATGATATGTAAATGGATAAATTACTTGATTATGGTAGTAGATTTTGTGGATATTTCTAATCCATGGTTCCTAATTTCATTATATTCTATAGACATGTATAATTCATGGATCCATATTGATTATGGTAGTGGGTGTTGTGGACATTTCTACTCATCAAATCCTGATTACATAGGATTTTATGGACATTTCTACTCCATGGATCTTGATAATCTTGGTGGATGATGTGGAAATTTATACTTCTTTGATCCTAAATACATTTATTGCCATAGACATTTCTACTCCATGGATCCATGTTGATTATTGTATGGGATACCTTGGATATTTCTACTCATTGTATCCTCATTCACTAGAAATATAATTACTTTGTTTCTCCATTGATCTGGATTACTTTGAATTCCATAGATGATCTCCTTAGATTACACCTAAGTATTTACTGGGTTTTCTTTGAGATGAACCATAGACTTGATGAGGATGTCATGGTAATTTATACCTTTTATATGGTCCTTTCAGTCCTCATACTTTATTACATGGATTAAGCCATTGTGGATTCTTATTCAGGATTTATTGATTCCCAAAGTATGGGTATCAACTTTTAGTGGTTATATTTGATTGTATTACACATGATTATTTATTCTTTATAGTTTTCCTGCTTTTTTGGTTTCTTGATTATAATTTCCATTTGTAATGGGTGATTGAATATTGTTCATAGGGATCCATGTTTTTCTAGACAGGATCACATGTACCTTTGACACTTTACTGCCATTATTTTTATACCAGTGATATGATTCACAATGTTTCATTGTTTATAGATGGAATGGACATGTTATAGAAAATTTTGGTGGTGTCCATATGTTTTTTATTACACACCCTATTTGGGTCGTTTTTGGGTACCCCGATAGACTTCAAGGATACAAGAAGGGACTAGAGAAAGTTCCCACTTTATGATGCTTGATGTGATTGTTGATTAGGATATGGGGAGGAAAGGACCAATTGATTCTCATTATCCAATATTGAGATATTATTTTTTGGTATTTTGTACAATCATACATGTATTGTACTAGATACATGTTTCCTTGTATTTCCTACCATTTTGAATAGAGACATGACATGATAATCATATTGTACATGACACTACTTTTGGATTATTTACTATTATAGTCTTTAGGATGTTTATCTTATTTCAATTATTTATATTACAATTCCATTAATTTATTTACTTGTGAAACCATTGTGTTACTTGGATCATGATGGTATAGTATCCCCACCATACAATCACACACCATCACTAATATTTAGTAGCCTCTAGCATATGGGGAGGTATAATTGAGGCCATGTGACCCACTGGTTTTGAGCACCATTCAGTGGCTCCCATATTGGGACATTACAAAGTGGTATCATAGATTTTTCTTTTATTAACTTTCTATATTGAGACAATATATATAAGATTAAGAAATTATTTGAATTTGGTAATGAGTTATGCTAGGAAGTATCTAACCCATGTATAGGAAAAAAATTGTCCATATTGGGAAATTGTTTTTTTCTAGTTTATACCTATTCCAATTCATTTAATTTCACCATTGGGTGAAACACTTGATGTCTGATGTTTACTATGATTACATATTTTTATAATTTTCATGAAGAGATTAAGGAATGAAATCTCTTACATAATTTATGGAACCTTCAGAATTCACAAGACATGCATATGGCATTCCATATAGGATGCATATCTTGATTTAATGACATTATTTTTGTTCCTTTTATGATATAATTGAAACTTGGTTAAAGATTTTATAGGGGATTGAGTAATTTAATTAGTACATAAAGTGCCTTCCATAACTTGAAAAATGTTTTTTCATAGGCTATAGTATACACCATATGCAGTCAATTATGTCACGTTTAGTAATAGACCATTGGTCTCATGGATTGTAATGTGTCATGGTTTGGATTAAATGGATGTAACACTTAGATTTATAAGGTCTATGGTCCCTTATATATTGGAAGTGGTGATCCATTTGGATCAACCATTTAATGATAATTGTGATGTAAATATGAATTCAAAATGACTTCAATTTGCGAATAAGAGAACTTGACCTTGACCGAACTATACAGTGGTAATTAAGAAGTGTATCTTGTAATTTTTATGATAATTCATTTTCTGTAGTCCTAGATTTGGGAGTAAGAAGAAGGGTGTGAATTGTTTAATATGAAGGCTTCACCCTATCCAGTGATTTTATATCTATGACATGGTCACAATTGGATTATTTTTTGATGCATGTGTCAAGAATTATAGAGACATTCCACCAAGAAATAATCGAGTCATGCTAGGAGGGTAGCGATGACCATACTCCTAAGATGGTGGGCCCTAGGATACCATTAGAACCTCTAGAAGTTCCTATTTAGGAACTAGTTGTTATTTCAGATATGAGTGTTGATTCCTAGTCCAGTGAGGGCTTCATATGCTTTATAAAGACTATTTATGGTTCCCCACAACATACCTAATCTTTGGAATAGATAAAATGTGTTTTATTGGCATCATCCTCCACATTATTAGGGGATTGAAGTCCAAATAATGATGTTTTATGTATTGAGACTTTTCTACGGGTCTTCGAGCATATGGGGGTTCCTATTGAGTAGAGAGTGAATATCACGACATTAATGCTTCAGGGAGAAACTAAGAACTGGTGGGATATTTTAAACTAGACTTATATGATTTGGTATATTTTTTGGAGGGATTTCTAATCCATGTTTTATGATTACTTCGTTCCCAAAACCCATCGAGATGAAAGGACAAGTGAGTTTATGCATTTGGAGCCGGGTGTTTTGATTGTTACGGAGTATTTGGCATTATTCACATAACTTCAATGTTTTTCATTGATTTATCTTACTGATGATCCATAGAGGGTGTGATACTTTGAGGAAGGTATCAAGAATTCCATTCGATCACAGGTCAACATGTTTCAGTGGACTATTATTACATTGATAGTGAATCGGGTGCTTATTATTGACCGGGACATGAGGGGAGCTGGGGGAATATAGTAGTATAGTACAGTCTCTTTACCCAATGGTTCAGTGTTAGCTTATAGTGGATCAAATTTAATTTATGAGGCTCCTCGTGAGGTGAATACCTACCAGGATGCTAGTGCAGGCAATTCCTTATTTTATCATTAGTGTGGTAGATGAGGACATATGAGGACTAAGTGTGATAGAGACCTTGTCGAGTATTGAGAATGCATCGGGATGGGATATGTACCATGTTTTTATAGGAACTTCCCACTAGTATTCAATGGAAGGGTTTGAATCTGACTCTAATATTAGGAGTGGGATTCACAACTCCATGTCAAGTTGGGAGCAAGTGTAGTACTAGTCGTTTGGGTAGGGGTGCTGGACTTTTCCATGGAATCTAGGAACTAGTTGTACTGTGACAGCAAAGTGGGCATACTCCAGGTAGTGTATTTATTTCATGGGTCCTCAGTACTAGTCGTTTGTGGTTAGAGGTACAATCTTAGTTGCCTCAACTCTAGTATCTTCTCTTTTTGATATATATGTATCCCATTCATTCATATATATACCTATTGTAGAGTTTCTTTTTCTCGATGTTTGGTTTTATGATGGTTTGATGACACTAAATACTCTATTTAGAATTGGAACAAAGGGTGTATAATAGTGCAGATAATTTTCCCTTGACCATGGTGGGTGCCACTTCATATGGAATCTTTTTGTCCTCGAGATGACATAGTTTGACATCATACTTAAGGATGAACTGGATAGATTCTTATCGAGACCATATCGATTTCTATCGTCGTAGGGTGACCTTCACATCACCATAGGGTGTTGTTCTTATTCACAAAGATGAATGTGATGTTCAAGTGAGTCTAGCTGAACTAGAGCCTCATGGGCTTGGCGGGATAATAGCCTAGATTTTTATTTTATATATGGATTATCAAGAATCATGTTAGTAGGGATTTTCTCCGGTGGTTGATCATTTCAGGGATGTTTACCTTGACGAAATTTCTAGTTTACCTCCTGAGAGATTGGGGGAGTTCCCCATCGATCTAGTTTTGGAATCTAAACTAGTATCTATTCATCCTTACTGGATGCCTACTACTTGAAGGAGATTAATAGGAAGCTAGAAGACTTAGATAAAAATGGGTTTATACAAATAGTACATTCACATGGGGTTCTTCAAACCCTTTTTTGAAAAATAAGGAAAGAAACCCTGTTTTATATATATATATCTAGAAATTGTACTTGATGATGGTAATGAACTGGTATCCCTTACTGTGGATACATGATCTCTTCAACAATCTCCATGAAGATCAAGTGTTCTTGAAAATTGATCTAAGATCATGTCATCATCATTTGTGATTTTTACATGTAGACATACCTTGTACATATTTTCATCGTAGGTATGGTCTATATGCATATTTGATTATGTCGTTCGGTCCTACAAATGCGCTAGAAGTTTTCATGGCCCTAATGAACTGATTTTTTCCGTCATATCTATATTCATTTGTAATGGTATTCACGGAAGATATTCTATTGTATTCTCACAATCAACAGAACTATACCAAGCATCATGAGATCATTTTGGATACACTAAGAGAGAATCATTTATATGCTAATATCACATGTTGGTACTTTTATATGTACAATATTTTCTTATTAGGCCACATTATCTCAGATATTGGAGTATTAGTTGACCTAGAGAAGGGGGGACCTATAGTTTCCACAGAGTATCCTAAGAACATGTTTGACATATGATGTTTATTGGGGATAGTTGGATATTTCTTTCATTTCATATAGGACTTCTCATAATTTAAAAAATAACTTTTGGGATTGAATAAGAAGGGTGTGATGTTTGAATTCTTAGATACATGTGAGACAAACCATTAAAAGAAAAAGTAAGTCTTACTTCAACACTAGTCATAAATCAACTAGATTTTGGTTGAATCTATACAGTATACTATGATACATCAGGTATCAAGCTTAGAGCAGTTCAGATATATGAGTAATGAGTCATGGAATATGGGTGTCATTAGTCGAGGTCACATGAGAGGAACTACCCAGCGCATGATCTTGAGTTACCAACTTTTTTCATGGCTTGCACTGTTAGAGGAATTATATATTGGTAGATCATTTTTTTGGTGTACGTGGACCAGAAAAGCCTCAATTATGTATTTTCATAGTGAGACTTGAATATGAGGAAACAAAGGTAGGCTAAGTACCTATAGTCTTTTGAATAGGAGCTTTCTTATATGCATGTAAAGGGAAATGAATTTGGTGATGAACATGGTAGGAGGAATTAGATATAGGAATGGGATAGTAGTGAGTGGCTACTTATTTCTTGGTTCTCTGTGATTCACTTGGAGGTGTAGAATTTTCATGGACATAATTTACTTTCTTCTTTATTTATGACTTCTACTCTCTTAGATAGAGTGAGGATGATACATCAATCTAATAATATGTTCCTAGTCCTATAGTCATGTGTGGCGGGTGAGGACCCACCTTCTAGTTGGATCTTGGGCGAGGATGAAATTATGCATAAGCATGACCACATCTGGTTTCCTGTAGACAAAAACAATGATTTTATGTGAGAGTTTCATGCCAATTATTTAACAGTACATCCTAGTGATAACAAGATGTATGGGGATTTATGTCGGTGGTATTTTTGGTCGGGTATGAAATGAGAGGTAGTTGGTTTATTGATGAGGTGTTCCACCAGGCAGTAGGTGAAGGCATAACACCAGTGACCGGCTAGGCTTTAATAGAAGTTACCCATTCTCGAGTAGAAATTGAATGATGTTGTGATGGATTTTGTGACCAGATTTCCAAGTTAACCTTGAGGTAGTTATGTTGTATGGGATGTTTTGTATATTCTCATTAATTTCACCTATTTCCTAACAATTAGAAATAACTTATCTGTGGATTATCTTGGGATACTATAAATCCTTGAGATTGGGTACATTCATGGGGTTCCCCATACAGTAGTATCATATAGGTATTCCTGGTTTACATCTCAATTTTGGAAGAGCCTATATAGTATGTTGGTTACATAGGTTATTATGAGGATGGAATACCACCCTCATACTATTATAAAGTTAAAGTGAACTACACAGGTTCTTGAAGAAATTATGAGAGCATGTGTCCTTTATTTCAGGTTCTCTTGGGATAGTCATATATCCTTATTTTTGATCAATTGAAATAATAGCTATCTGATTACTATTAAGATGGAACCTTTTGAGGATTTGTATGGTTGTTCATTATGATCACCTCTATACTGGTGAGATGTTGTAGAGGCAACACTGCTTGGACCGCGTCTCACGTAGGAGACTTTGGAACAGGTCCAGTTGATTAGAAAGAGGATGGGTGCTGCACAATCTCGATAAAAATCCTACACTAATCATTGATGATAACTTTTGGAGTTCAAGGTTAGGGATTTTATCCTTTTACATATCTTTCTTAGGCTAGTACATTTAAGGGTTATGTTATAGAGTAATATTTCACCATGATATTTCATGTCGTTCAGGGTTATGGGGGGAGCTGGGCTAGTAGCTTATCGGTTACAGTTACCTCAGAGGTATGAATTCATACACGATGTCGTCCATGTATCTTATCTACACTGTTAGCACTCAGAATCCTCTCATATTTTTGGGCCTAACGATGTTGAATTTGAGTTTGATGCATAATTATAGAAGAATACTACTCTTATTAGTGACAGGATCATGAACGATCTCTACCATCAATCAGTTTCTTTTGTGCATGTGTTATGGAAGCATGGTCATGTACTGGACAAGACATGGGAGTAAGAGGTCGACATACATTCTTATTGGGAAGAATTGTTCTCATATGATTCTTTCCCGCTGTAGTAATAGAAATTCGGGGTTGAATTTCTTTAAAGGGGTGAATATTACGATCCTAAGGTTTTTTGATGAAGTAAAAATCCTTTTTTTGCAGTTAAACCCTTGTTTAAGTTATCTTTTTTTCTTGGACACTTATGTCAGGACTGTGGGCTGGTTGGGTTGATTATTGAAAAAAGAAAACATGGGGTTGTATGTAGGATACAGGCTAAGTACATGTGTAGTTGTAATACATGATATGTACCCATTACGTGACATTTATTGGCTTGTGAAGGCTAATTAATGAAGTGTAACGAGCTTTCCCTAGAAAATAAATCCTAATATTTACATGATATGTAATGCGCTTACACGTCGTGTAAATTCCTAGGGTCATTTTTTAAAACACAAAGTAGGGCCTCTTTTTTTCACAATGGCTTGCCCCCCCTCTTATCTCTCATAAATAAGCTCCCCTAAAAGACTAAACCTAGAATCTGGTGCTGATTTTCAACCCAACACTCTAATTATTCTATATTCTATCTCATTGGATGTGCTCTGGTGAGTTATTCATTCACCTTGTTCATTTCATTCTTTTCCATGCTATTGGCGACATTATTTTGGTGAAGGATTGTATTACTTATTTGCAGGTTGTTCTTCTATTTCTCCATTATCTTCTAATATGGGATGATTTAGTAATTGATATTGGATGAGTGTTCTACCATGAGTGTGTCGTAGGTGGTTTATACTATTCCCTTAAATTTTGGTATTGTATATACCTTGTTGTCATTGTACCACATGTCTGGACTTCTATCTTTACTCCAAAAATAAAATGAATATATTGTATAAATTTTTTGGGACATGTTTAGGGTTCCCACTAGTCCCATTATATATTTGATGGTGTTTAACTCAACTCATTCCACCGTTGAGGTGTATTTATGTTTCTTCCATGTGATATACCACCCCTTAGGGTGTGTGTGATCTCCCTAGATTTAATGATATCCTTAATTAATTGAATGAGAATTGAATGAATGTATGGGATAATGTTTATTCATACTTCACATGTGATTAAATGAATGGTAAATGTGGAATGATTTTTTATTGGGCTCAAATGGAAAATAATGAATTACTTGGATGAAATCACGGATTTTTATGAAAATATAATGAGATGTAAATGGATGAATGACTTTATTATGATGGTGGATTTTGTGGATATTTCTACTCCATGGATCCTAATTCCATTAGATTCCATGGGAATTTATACTTCATGGATCTGTATTTATTATGGTAGTAGATTCCATGTACATTTTTACTCCTTGTGTCAAGATTCCATAGGATTCCATGGACATTTATACTCCATGGATCTTGATATTGGCAGTTGACGCCATCGACGTTTCTACTCCTCTAATTCTGATTCCATTGGATTCCATGGAAAATTCTAATCTATGTATTTTTATTTATTATGATAGTGAAGGACTTGGACATTTATACTCCATAGATATTGTTTCTATAGGATGCCAAGGATTTTTATACTCATTTGATCTAGGATTCTTACCCAAGTCATTAATGAGTTTCCATTGAGATACTCCATGGATTGAGCGAGGGTTCATTGTTCATATATACCTTGGATCTGTCCCTTTCGGACCTGTCACTTGATTTCATGGAATAGGCCATTGTGGATTCTTATTCATGCTATATCTATAGCCTCAATATCATTATAAGATTTTATTTTTTAGACTAGACATTATCACACCTGTTTATTTATGATATAGAGTTTTCCTATATTTTCAGTTTCATGATTACTATTTCCCATTATCATGGGGGCTTGAATATTGTTCATAGGGAGCCATGTTTGGCAAGATAGGACCACATATAAATTTTACACTTTAGACTCATTATTATTATACATATGATATATTTCACACCACTTCAATGATTATACATGGACTGGATATGTTATAGAAACTATTGGTGGTGGCTTACTGAGTGTCAGCTCACACCCTACTCAGGCCTCCGTTGGGTACCCAGAAAAACTACATGGATATATTTAGGGATCAGGGAAATAACCCACATTATGAGGCTTCATGTGATCGTTTCTTATGAGAATGAGTGAAGTAACCTAGGGCTCAACTGAAGAATTAAATAATGTACAATTTAAAATTTTTGGGTATGGATTCATGTTAAAAACATTCAATCTACTTAACCCCTTTCCAAAACTTCTAAAAGTATTGTGTGTAATTAAATTTAAGCACAAAATATACAATCAAAAGAAATCTTAAATCATACCTCATTCATTTTAAGTCATCGGTCTGATTCCCTTGTCATCGATTTGTCATGTCTGTAAGATGCCAAAATAGACCATCCTCTAGATCTTCCACACATTCTTCACAATTCAAAGATCATTGATCAACATTTCTAGGGTGCTATCACGGGAAATCAAAGATCTTTACTATGTCCCTTTGATCGCCTGAAGAACGCATACTTGATCGAGAAAGCAGGATCGATACGACCTTGTTATTCTTCCAGATTCTCTCTCTTTGAACTTTAGAGGAGATTAGAAAAGATTTATTCCCTATTTATTTTTTAAAATGGTGAATCTCATAATTACAGAGGATAAAATGAGCTTTTATACTTAGGATATACTTTCCAAAATTGCACTTTGGTCCCTGTAAAGTAATAACCTTCATTTTAGTCCTTTTTAAACATGTATGACTTAATAAACATATCATAAATGTCCCAAATAATTTATCAATCACTTGTAAGACTATAAAATGTTACTTTATAAAATATTAACCATTAACTCGGCATGTAATCTCACCAAAAAAATTAATGAACCTTGAATATCCAATTTTCATTCGAAAAATTATATTTTTCTCATATTCACTTTTATGATCAAAAAATTTGTGAATTTCATGAGAAATAAATTCAATAATCATTATTATAAAATTGGATAAAATAATTGAATTATTTTTAATTGTGATCAGTTAAACTCATATGTTCACTGATCCCCGCACAAGGGGTCCACTTTCTCCTTAACTCATATTCATTATAATTGGTGGAACATGGGGATATACTAAGTCTGTGACCCTCTAGGTCCTTATGTCAATAGCAGTGAGTCCAAACCACATACCAATAATGGAGTCTATCAATCCATTATGGCCCCTAAAAAGATAAGGAAATGTCAATAGAATGACAACCTTCCTACAAACATAGTATGTGTAATTTAATATCTTCGTCGGCGATATCTCAATAAAGTATGATTTACACTTGCGTCATAATCCTTTTCCTTGAATTATTATTTGTTGATATATCTGGACAGTCTTACCTTCGACTACCATGGCCATTTATTTAATGAATGTGCTACCATCCTAATCATCTAGGCCTGAGATATCTCTTCCTAAACTCAGAAGTGAAAAATCCTTTCTTTATCATTCAATCAATGTCATGTCACCAATAATGTACCCAACACAAACAAACTCTCCCTGACTTCATTTCCATGGTTTTAACTTTCATCAAAGTACTCAATTAAATTACATACATTGATAATGATCTCATGTTAGGATACCATTACACATGTCCATAGATAGAAACAACCAATGACACCTAAAACATGTGGTGTTCCAATTAGCGGTAATGTCATCCAGATCTCCAATATTAGTGATCATCAAGTGAGAACTTCATGAGAAGAAGTATCAATGCTTATAAGCACTCAGTTCCAGGTATCTGCACGTCATCTGTGTCCTGTCAGAATGATGTAACTAGATCATAATACATTACTTTATGATTATTGTCGTAGTATCTCTAGGTTTCCATTATATTCTGGGATATGATATAACCCTTTGATAGGACACATAATCTAAGGACATTACCTCAAAAAAATGGATGAATAAGTATATACACTATTATGGAAAGATAAACATATGTATATATATAAAACAGTATACATGTAGTGGTAATCAAAAGTATAAAACAAATTGGGTATATAGAACCCACTTTCAACACTCCCAATTTCACTAGATCCTACTTGATAACCAAACCTGTTAGCAACTCACATGATAAATATTAGGTTTCTACTGAGTAATGTCTTTAGCTTCTGGACCTTCCACGGATCTGCTGCATGGAAATTCTGTTATAGCGACCTCATCTACTTCAGTAAAATTTCTAAAGATATGGAATCCTCAATTATATCAATTTTTTACACTGTCATTACATAACATCTTGTCTAGTAAGAATATAATAATTTACATTATTACAATTCTTTTCTTACATGGTACGTTTCCTTGAACTGGAACAGATCGTTTCATTTATCTGCTTCATATCTTCCTTAGAAATTGCAACGTACTTTTTCTTTATAGGTATTGCTTCCATTAGATGATATGATATTTTCTCACTCATAAACTTATCCTAATGGAAATATTAGATCTCATGGATAAAAGGAATACTAGTTTGTGTCCCCTAAAAACTAGTATCATTTCTTCTCTACTTTCTTGGTACTTAACTTTTATACTTGTTGAAGTACAATCAGATACTTCTGACTACTTTACTTGCAATGCCCCTGGACATAATTGATATCTACCTGCTATAAAGAATATCTTGGAAATATAATTTCTTGTACAGATTATGGCATAAGTGATTGATCCATCACATAAGCGTATGGACTTAAACTCACTATGTATAACTCTTCCAAAGTCCTGGACATGTCAAACTAGAGAGATTGTGTTCTATGACATAGGAAATAAATTATCTCTTGAATTCTTCCAACTTGTATTTTTTTTTAATTCTTTGTCACTATATGTACAATTAACTAGGTCCAAGAAACCTTTAGATCCACCGTAGTAGATATTTTTCCCTATAAACGAGGTTTCTACTTTATGTCAATCACTATAGAATAAAAATCATCTCAGTCTCTTCTAACATGAAGAAAAATCTATTTATCATATGTTACCGAACATATTTTACTCAAAAACCCATTGGTGCTCCCACTAACCTTTCATAGGCACATGGAAAACATTTATTGAAAATGTATAATCTATGATCTTGTTCATTACTTCAATCCTAGACTAGATTTTAATAAGATGCAACGTTTATTAGCATTCTGTGTCATGACCATATGTTTCTGGTTGTGTCATATAAACACCTGCCTTGATAGGTGTTCATTACATCTCATGATTAATATAATGATCATAGGAATTAGCTATGATAAGTAAAATTCTAATTCATTTAGGAATAATGAATTGTTGAACCCAATCAATCCTTATTGGTACTATGATTGTACCATCCATGTATCAACTCATTTGAATACCCACCACAGTATTCAAAATATAATCCTCTATGAACTTTGATACATGGAATCCATTTATGGAAATTTAGTTGGTCTTATCAATTTTAGCTAATCGTCATATACTTCTTGCCTGTAGGAAATATTATCCACAATAAACAATCGATCACCGACTATGGTGAATACAAAAACCATCACCATGGTTTTTCCTTGTTACGTAGTTTTTGTCTCTAGAACATACTATATTCCCCATGCGCTTGTAGTACTAGTTCTTATGCCAATTATTTGTGCATCTTGAGAATTGACTAAAGCCTAGTCAATATAACTCACACTATCTCAAAATAGATGTGCACCCTTATATTGAATTTTAGTATATCACTTGACTACCATGTTTCTATTAGGGATTTAGGTAACATCCATGAAACTATTAGGATAATTGTAATAGTTGCACATTGTGTTTTTTTCCCTGATGTACATTTTTTTATGTGCTAACAAACTCTTTGCATTCAAAAACATGACCATACGACATAATGGATTTATCATCATACTATGAATCATATGATATTTATTTTTCATTTAAGTTGTCATATTTTTTATGGGATTACACCATTATTTTCAAACATGTCATGAAATATAATAGAAGTTTCTACAAGTTGCAACATTAATACTACTTACATCAATACTCTGATGTATAAAATGTGCATTTCGGAATTTCTCCACGCTAGATTTTGTTGATCAATGCTAACATTTAAGACTTCATCATTGATCCTCTTTATTAACTTCAATTTCATGATGTGGATAAGGTAATGTGCATTTAGGAATTACTCCATGCTACATTATCATGATCGATGAATTCTTGGTCAAGATATTTTATGATATGCCAACTCGAAGTAACTCATTTCTTCTAACCATTAATATAATCCACTTTATTATTCTATAATAACCTAAACGAATTTTATCAAGTATATATACACCTCTATTTTACCCTTGGAATAATTTACGTTCACTTGTTGAACTATTTTCAAAAGCTTTGTGACATACCTTTATTTCTAATGGTTCCTTTGTCCAAACTAAAGGCATCAATAATACCAAAAGTATTTAGATATGCCGATCATAAATACAATACTGGTTATTTTTATTGACTTCCACTTTTAGTTTTAATTCACCAAGAATTATATTGCAACAATAAGGTATAAGTCTTACACTTTGTATTCATCGTGTATTTCCTCCAATTCAAGTATTACTAAACTATAGTTTGAGTATAAAATACCAAGGACAACATTGATTCTTTAATTTGGAATAATGTCTCCTTGTGTATAAGGGCACATGATATTAATGTATTGGTTATACTCAATAATATTTCTATATGAATCTTTCACTAGGAAATTTTGAATTCATGTACTTCTCATCATTGTCCTAGGTATCACCCTTTCACTGCCACTTGGAGAATACACCTGACGTCAATTAAGGTTTTTATATATACATGGTTACCATATTAGAATACACATATGTCACCAGAATATTGTATTTAATACCCAAATAGTAAAAATTGATCATTAAAATTTATGAATATTTTTTGAATAAGAAGTAGGCAACTTGCTTCATTAATTCAGTTTATTTATTTTCAACATTCATTGTTTTATTTTATAATATTCAATGAAAATAACCTTTTTCAATACCACATTCATTAAAGGATGTTTCTAATGTTCCATTGGAATTACTTTCCAATTGGCATTTTCTCCTTGTCTTTCAATTTATTCACCATATGAATTAAAGATGAGACGTTATTTAATATTCTTATTTACTTGCAAATCGATACCTAAATTGGTAATGAAGCATTTACTCAATAATTGTTAATTTTGTAACATAAAACATAATTTGAGTAAAGGGGTGAAGATGATATTAGAATAAGTTGTATTGAAGGATCATAACTATCCATTCAATTTAAACAGATCCAGTGTAAACATTACCCATTTATAACATTGGTTCTCTTTCTCCTTTCAAACCTCTCGGATATGAGACTTCATGTAATATCATCCATGTACTAGTGTAGGGGCCACAACTGACACAAGAAGATGATGAAATCATAATGATATAACTATCATATGCTATGTACAATAGTTTCCTGTAATCAATTTCACCCTTGCTTCCCTGGGGTAACTTAATAGGTGTTGGGGACACTGGCTTCTTGAGTTTTGAATACCATAGTACAATGCGCAAGTGCATGTACTATCATTGAATACTTGTTCAAGTGGGGATATTTACTTTATCTATTATTTATCATCATTTTTAAACTTGTGGAATAAATATTCATTTTATACAAAAATAAATCTTAGAAGATTGGTTCTTTTTATATGGATTACTGATTTAAATAATTTGATTAATTAAATACTTAAATAAATGTATCCCACTATTTTTATCAAATTCTAGGAATCCTCTGTGCTAGAATCATAATACTTGGTCGCATGAGTATTCTTGTGTCAAGGATCCTTGAACCTTCCCTCATAGTCTACAAGCTAAGGTTATTCCACTACTCAGAAGTTTCACGGTAGGATTTTGGTTGGTCAACCAGATTAACTTCCAAATACTTGATATGTTGAGTGAAGTCTTGGCTTCTAAAATCAGAACATTATTTACTCAAAACTTGCCTCTAAAATGATCACATTTTAGATATGGATAACCCTTACTACTACTTTATTTAAGTCAACTCACCATGTTAATAAGAACTCCTTGATAATAATAAGAACCCTTAGTTATGGAATGACCAACACCTCAAACACACTATTTTTTTCAAAGTCAAATGATGGAAGGTGATTTGGGATTAATATATATTTGAGGGTTTTATTATTTTTAATGTAACAAAAGAAATAATTTTCTATTTTCTAAGAACGTAATATGTGATCTCACTCAAAACTGCCAATTCAAAAATAGAAAACATCATCATGTCACATGTTCATTTTTTCTTGCATGCTTGTTTATTGTTACTCTATGTGATCACACGTAATAAATACACATTCATAAAATAATAAATCTTGAAAATGATAAAATTAATAAATAATGACATGATATTGAGCCATTAACTATTGGTTAATCCATCAAGTGAATAATGGTTTAACCGATACACTAAAGGAATTTTTTATTCCAATATATGACTTTAATTGTTGCACCCGCAACTCCCATGCATTCTAGTTGTTTGGCCTATGCCATCTCTAGACTTGAACCACATCTCTATGAACTCCTCTAATTTTACAATGTATACTCACACACATGTGAGGGGAACTTGGGATGTGAAATTAAATTTTTTACGCATAAATGTGGACACCTAGACCCTTATACAAATTAAAGATCGAGAGATGATGCGCATATCGTCAAAATAAAATAATTATTACATTTTAGAAAATTTAAATGCAGTAATTAAATTAAATTTATAATAAACCAAACATTCATGGGTCAGTCTCAGCTCATGATCAGTCAACATGAAATTATATTGTATAAGGAAAAATTAATGTTGATAAAATTCTGTTCGAGTGTATTTTTAATGTGCTAGCATGAATTAAAATGATTTAATATATTATCAATATGTTCTACATCCCTCAAAATAATTTTATTAATTCCCAAAAAAATTAATTTAACTTCATAAGTTTTATTTATAATTGTTTGGATCTATTTGGACCTAAGGCAGGTCCCTAAAAAATAATATAGGACTAGTGACATGTTAAAATGGTCAAGCCGGTCGAACCCAGAAAAATTGATCCGACCCTATATAGGGTATCCATTTAAATGACATAATATATATATATATATTTTAATAATATAAAATGATAACTATATTCTAAAAGAATATCAATTCTTTATATATATTTATTAAATCCGGCTTCCATGAGAAGCTTTGAATAAGCATCCATGGGAAGATTTGTATATTTAATTAAAGAATCTTCCCTGAAAATCATGAAACTAGCTTCCATAGTAAGCATTGCCCATTTAATTAAAAAATCTTTTATGGGAAGCTTTATACTAGCTTCCATGGGAATATTTATTATTTTAATTCAACAAGCTTCAATGGGATGCATTATACAGGCTTCCATGGGAAGCTTTATCCATTTAATTAAACAAGATTTTATAAGAAGGTTTAAACTAGATTCCAAGGGAAGCTTCAAACTGTTTAATTAAATAAGCTTCCATAGAAATCTTGTATAGGAAATGAACTACCCCAACTGGATTTCTATATATTCTTTTTATCATGAAATGTGATTACATCACGTTATGGCTAAAGATCTGTCACAATAGTAGTCGTTAGAAGAATAAAAAATTAAAACATTGATTTTCGTGGAAACCATATGGAAAAAAACTCCAATCTTCAAACATCCATATCATGGCGATACGAACCCAGATAAATACACCGACAGTTGTGTTGGGACCATATCAAAATCCTATTTCTGAATCATAGCAAATTTAATTGAAATTTAACGTTTTCGACTTGAATAATTACAAACTCCCACTGATACCAAATTGTAGAGCCCATGGCATAGTTGAAGCATTAAAAAACATAAAGTTTAAACTTTTGGGTATGAATTCATTTTAAAAATATATATTCCATATAACCCCTTTCCTGGATTTCTAAAAGGATCATGGGTAATTCAATTTAAGCACGAAAAATTCAATCAATCCAAATCTTAAATAATAATTTTTTTCTTTGAAGTTATCGGTTTGATTATCTCATCATCGATGTGGTGTGGCTGTAAGGTGCCAAACTAGATGTTCTCTAGATCATCCATATATTCTTCACAATTATTTCTAATTCTTTCTTTGGGGCATGTGCGTCCGTCTTGTTCGAGGAAGGTGATGCTGTTTGCTGCACCGCATTCCTGCTTTCCAAAGGTGGGCGGCATCCATTCCTTATTTAGAGACGTTTGCTCCTGGATTGAAATATGATGATGGGATGTCAGTTTTTCCTTCCACGGAATCCTCCATGTAACATTTCACCTAGTCTAAGTCTCCCTTATATACTTAAGACGTTGTTCCTGAAACTCTTCCCAGTGTGATATTGTAGACGCCGGAAAAGTCCGTTGTTCCCAAACGAAGCTCCGGATGCGGAAAGCGAGGTCATATTCGGAGTCGGAAGAATGTTTCGGAGGGCCCGGAGGCCTTGCGCGGAATTTCAGAGGTCTGCGCGCAAAGATGATGATCCGCGCGCAAAACCCCCGGGATGCGCGCAACTCCCTTGCGCGCCGTGCCCGATTCTGCGCCCGCGAGGAGAATTCCGCGCTCGCGCCTTGGATTCCGCGC
Organism: Viscum album; assembly: GCA_963277665.1. NCBI lineage: Eukaryota > Viridiplantae > Streptophyta > Magnoliopsida > Santalales > Viscaceae > Viscum > Viscum album. Next base: position 737,198,690 of record OY728155.1, read on the forward strand.
CCGGGGTTGCCTATAAATACTAGGCGACCCCCAACGTTTCAAAGGTTGCTGGAAGTCGAACGGTCTCCCGCGCGCGCAATTCAACCCCTTCCGCGCGCAATGCCGATCTTCAGGTAACCTCCTTTCTTTCGCGCAATAGAGCCTTGGGGTCCGCCTTCGCGCGCAATCCCCTTGGCTCATTTCCTTTGAATAAATTTCAACCCGAAGGCCTTTGCGCGCAAAAGAAGCCTCTTGCGCGCAATTGCCCCCGGGTGCGCGCAATCCAACCCGATTGCGCGCACCCCCCATCTTCAAAGTGGCCATTCGTTAGAGAATGCGCCGTTGCCCCCGCGCGCTACCCGAAGCCCGGTGCGCGCAATCCCAATCATCCGCGCGCAAAGCGCTGGCCCAATTGCGCGCCAGCCCGCCATTTTGTGCGCCGACCCGCGGTTTTGCGCGCAAAGCTCCTCTTTTGCGCGCAATCTGCCAGGGTCGCTTCCCTTGACCCCCTTTGGGTACCCGCCTGCGTGGCGCCCGATGGTCTTCATCGCAGGTGCCCGCGTTGTGCGTCGTCTTTCCGTGCGGCCCCCCCTAGGCTCGCGCGAAGTGACACGGACCTACCGGCGGCTTTATCGTCCAGCATGACGCTAAACTGCATTACGTCCGAGCTACAAGACGTTAAACTGTTCAGCATTCGTCCAGCATGACGCTAAACTGCACTACGTCCGAGCTACAAGACGTTAAACTGTTCAGCATTCGTCCAGCATGACGCTAAACTGCACTACGTCCGAGCTACAAGACGTTAAACTGTTCAGCATTCGTCCTGCATGACGCTAAACTGCACCACGTCCTGCACGACGTTAAACTGTATACGTCCAGGTTGCACGACGTTAAACTGCCTAGCCCCCATCGTCTGCGCTGCAAGACGTTAAACTGCCAAGTGTTTCGTCCTCAACACACGACGTTAAACTGTACTTCGTCCGGCAAGACGTTAAACCGTCCGCTTCGTCCTCAACACACGACGTTAAACTGTACTTCGTCCGGCAAGACGTTAAACCGTCCGCATCATTCGATCCCGTGCTTCGCACGCAGGGTCTCCCCCGGTTTGGACGTGGCCCCCACCCTCTCGTCTCTGCAGGGATGTCGGGATTGTCCCGCTTTTGGGACGATTTAATGGGAGTGGCTTTTCCCTACGGGGGCAGGGTATTACAAACCCCTAGTTTCTCGTGGGAGGCTGCACATGTGTATCTCCATTGCGCCTCCCCACTGCCGAAGCCAGTAGAGGGTGTGACTGGGATCGAGGTGTCTTCTACTTTCGGTCCAAGTCCCTTCCAACTGAGTTTTGCCGCATCCGGGCTGCCTCAAGTGCGTAAGTCCTGACAGAATTAACTACGTGGACTTTGATCCCTGTCTTCTATACAGGGTACGTAGGAAGCCTCCCTGAGGTCCAAGCCCGCCACCTGGTCGTCCCGGTCGTATTTACGTCGGTTCGTCCATCAGTGGACCCCTCCAGGGTTCACACTTGCGTCGATTCACCTATGAATCCGCCCCTGTGGGAGACTGCCCGTGTGTATCTCCACTGTGCCTCCCCACAGCCCCTTTTCCCATTTCTCCTTTTATCGTCCAGCATGACGTGAAACTGTGATCCACCCGGCCGTTCCACCCCCCTCTGTGTGAGGTGGTCCGGTTCAATCATCCGCCCGGCGGCCTAGACCTCTTCGTGAGTCGGCTTGCCGACGTCCAGCATGACGTTAAACTGTATACCCGAACTACGTCGACTTTGATCCCTGTCTTCTATACAGGGTACGTAGGAAGCCCCTACGGGGTCCAAGCTCTTCACTCCATCATCCATCCTGGTCCTTACCCGGGCCGCCACATCCCGGTGGGGTCATGCCACTTCACTCCACTCCACATCATTTGGGAAGCCGCCCATGTGCTGGCCCCAGCGTCGGAGGTTCCCCGCAAGGGGTTCCGTCATCCGATCCACTTTTCGTGTTGATCGGTCTGATGTCGTCCCCGCTGGACGTTAAACTCGCGGCATACCCCGTGTTAAACATGGGAAGCTGAGGAAAACCTCAGGTGACACAGCTCCCCGCACCTAGTACGGGATGCCTCAGACCATCATGCCTTCGAGAAGCCCTATTAGGGACGAAAGACAGATGTGCAGAGCCGCAGTGCTACGACACGCCCCCAGCACCCAGAGCCACCCGGCCTTCTCACCGCAGGTTGCTGCCCCGCCCAGACTCCTTGGAGCGTCCGGGCGGAAGTAGCGTAATTAACCGGTGTCCATGAAGATATGGCGCCGGGAACGAGATTCACGAACATTCTTATGTCTATGAGGGAGACCCGGATTAGGCGACGAGTTCCAAGGAGACGTCCAAGGAAGGAGGAGCCGACATCCCATCATCCCGGTTTCGATCAAGGAGCAGACGCCCCTGAATAAGGGACGAATGCCGCCCGCCCTTGGAAAGCGGGACTGCGGGACCACAAGCCGCGCGCCCATCCCCTCGGGTTGACGGGTGCACGCGCGAACGCGTCCTGGCGGAACAGCGTAACCCGACGCACATCCGCACCGAAACAGAAAAATGGTGAACCCGACGTGAATCTCTTCTCCTCGATACGAAGACCGATGGATTTCAGAGGTGTTGGAAGACCGGCGTGTTGCCCGGCCAAGCATTCAGTCTTACCCGCCAGGGGCTGGGGAAGGGACATCGGGCACTCCGTCTCGCAACGTCGAGGGCCTGGGTTCCCCCCACGGAAGGCGTCGTGGCGCTAATGGTTGGTTGTCGATTCCTTTTTCCTGTCAGTGTTAATGGGTCATTCTCCCTGCTTTCAGAAATCAGGTCGCCCGATCCAGTGCCCGATCGCCACCCGCCCACTGGCGCAGGGACAGGGGAAACACCGACGCGGCTACTCCGCGCGGTCCCGCCCGTTCCACAGCCGTCCCAGCAGCCGCAATTGCGGGACGACCACGCCCTCTCTCCCCCTCGGAGGTCATCCAGAGAAGGGTGATCAACACCCTGGTGCGGAGATACGAGGAAGAGGGAGTCATCCCCACTAGGGAAATGGCTCGCCTAGACCTTGAGGAGGCTGCGCCTCGCCACCACCGCCGCCCCCGAGGGCCGCGCAGGGAGGCACCGCTGCCTACCTCAACGTCCAACCGCTTCGGGAGCTTATCCCCGGAGCGCTCTGACAGTTCCCTTCCCTACGCGGATGAGGTGGAAGAGGCCCGGGATCACCCTATCCGGGATTCGCTCCAGGGATCTACGGTAAGGACTCCCGCCAGGCCACGGCGACACCGCCGCCAGGCCTCTCCAGTCGAAGAGCGGGCTCTCCACCTGCCCGCGCCGCTCATCCCGACTCGTCTGTCTCGACGCCAACGTCGGGCACGAGCGGAAGAGGATGCCCACCTTGGGGCTCTAGCAACAGCGGCCGCATTGGCCCAAGCCACTACTGGCTCCAGTCGCCAGGCCTCTGCGCATCCTGAGCAGGGGAACTCCTATGCCCGACCTGGATCGAGGCCCCGACCGCCCCAAAGGCAGGTTGGGTTGACTCTCCCGGTTGCTGGCACTGGCAGTAGCCACCGCGGACCACCTCGCGGTAGCGCTATTCACCGGCAGGATCTACTCTGTGTGGCCGATCCAGGAGGCATGGGTCATCCCACCTTCCGATCCCGGCCCGGAGTCCTGCCCGGAATCATCTCTCCCCGCGTCCCCTTTGATATCTGTCCCGGTGCCCCTCGCACCTTGGTTCCCAGTCCTCTTGGCCCCAGCACCAGTGCGGCCGGAGGACGCCAGGACAGAGATCAGCCCTGCCCCGAAGAACCACCCAGGGGCAGGAAGGCAAGGCGTCGACGCCGAGGGAAGAATGTTACGGAATTCCGGACGGAGATCCGACCGGTTTGCTTCTCTGACTCAGAGGCGGAGTACGATTCGGCGACAGAGCCCCTTCCCCAATCCCGCCAGTCAAGGGCAGGGGTAGGAATGCGGCACGTCAGCCTCGTGCTCCCCGAGAGCGAGATCGATGTGATCCCCGCTTCTCTCCGAAGGTATATCCGGAGTAACGAGGGCCTGGTAGACCCCCAAGGATCAAGCTTGCGGTTGGTACCGGCCCCTCCGGAAGTGCCTTCCGCCTCGATCGGAGAAGCCGGAGACTTTTTCTGGGGATCGACGGTCGAACCACGATCTGGTGCACCCTCGGCGAGCACCGATGCTACGGCAGGATGTTCGCTCGCCGGCCCGTCCTATCGTGATGTGGTAGCCAGGGCACCGCCACCCTCAGAGGGCGGCCCGGGATATGGAGGCCAATCGGCCTGTTCGCCGTATTCACCATCGGCCAGCCCGTCGGCCCGGCGGCCCGCCTCGGCACCACTACCAGTTCCCCGTCCTTTCCCAGCCATGGAAGAGGACCAAGGAGATCTGGGTCCCGAGTTTGAGTCGTGGAGCTTCTGGACCGTCCTTGCAGAGCGCCACTTCCCTGAGAAGTTTTGGCCAGTCGCAGGACCGGGCTTTGATGCACCCGAATCGCTCACCCCGGATGAGTTCGAATGCTTCCGCCGAACTCTCCGGGAGACTCGCTCCTGTCTTCACCGCCTACAAATGCCATACCCCGGGAGTCAAGCGCACCTGGAGGATATTGGTGAGCAGTGCCGTCAAATTGACCTGGCCATGCTCCCCGCGGTTCGGCACCCCGGGTCATTTGAGCGCCACGAGGCCCTCCAACAACGATGCGTTGAGTGCTTTCAAGTACTCCGCAAAGTTATCGAGGAAGCCACTCCCCACGTGTATATCCGTGGATGGGGGCAGTACGCTGCCCTACGCTTCAGTGTGATCCGCCGACAGCCCGATTCGCTGGGTGGCCCTGAGGGTATATCCCCAGGGACAGGAACGGTCAATATGGCTGACCTGTCGGGAGAGGGGAACGACTTGGAACTTCTCGACGGGGGCTTCCCCCCCGAAGACAAGCCGTCGTCAGATCCATCAGTGAGAGTTACTCGTCATCAGAGAAACCTCCTGGGGCTCCCCGCACCCACTGAAGCACTGACGTTAAGCCGAAACGTCAGCAAAGGAAAAGAGCACAGCGAGGCTATAAAGCCCGCCGACCCATCTGCCTCCATGCAGAGGGCAGAGGAGGATCCCGAGAAGGCTACGCTACGTCAGCAGCTCGCCGAACAGAAGAGGCTGGTTGACCAGCTCCTCGACGAGCGCGCTGCAGAACGGCGACCTGACTACGGTGATCCTAGGCCAGGACAGCAGGGACCGGAACAACCGCTCCTCGACGAGACTCTCCCGGGCAACCGTGATCACGCCGTGTTCGCCGACAGGAGAGAGGCCATTGCCTATGGCAAGAGGGCGCGGTATGTTTCGCCACACCCTCCCGAGCGGCATGACTACCTAAGAGATCCCGCTCGGATTCCTCCCGCTGCCCCAAGGGCCGCTCCGCCCGCCATCCCACGAGCTGCCGAGTTCGACGACCCGGTCGACGACCCGATTGAAGGGCCATGCATTGCGCTCGTGGTTAGAGATCCTCGCCAGGACTGGAACCCATGTCCGGAAGATCCGATGGCGGCACTCATTGCCCGCTTGGAAGCCTTGGAGACTCGGCAGGTGGCGATCCCACCGGACGGCAAGCCCTACCCAGCATGGGTGGATGACATGCTGGCGCCTCCGGGATTCGGGAATCCCACTTTCGCCCCCTTCAACGGGACTGGAGATCCGCCACAGCATTTAGCCCACTTCAACTCGAGGTGCGGGCCTATGTTGGGGACTCCGGCGCAGCAGGAGGCCGCTAAGCTTCGCTGCTTTGTTCAGACACTGGAAGGGCCAGCATTTGTCTGGTACAGCCAGCTCCCCGTCGGGTCGGTAACCAGCTAGGAGGACCTCCGTAGACAGTTCCTCTACCAGTTCAGTTCCACGACCCGGAAGACAAGTATCGCAGACCTCTTCAAGTGCAAGCAGAGGCCTGATGAGCGAGTCGCGGACTTCGTCGCCCGATGGAAGGGTCTCACGTATTCCCTTGACATGCCATTGACTCAAGAGCAGTTGCTGACAATGTGCGTCGGGAACGTCAAGACCGAGCTGGTCCCTTCCCTGATTACTCAGAATTACCCCGGAGGGTTCAGAGACTTCTCAGACAAAGCTCAACGTCTTGAGGAAGCCCTGCAACAGGCCAGCCAGGCACACCCGCTACCTCCTATGATTCCTGCAAGGAGAGTCAGCAGGGCTGATCCCGCTGCTGTTGCCCAGATAGAGGCCCCCAGGCCGTTGGAGCTGCTGCCGGTGAGGCCAGCTCCACAGCCTCACAGGAATCCGCCTCCACGGGCTCAGTTCCCGGCCCAGCAGCGGCAGCCTCAGAACCGGCCGGCCCCTCCGCGTAATGTACCGCCGCAACCCAGGCGAGATAGTCAGGGTCCACCTCCTCGGCAGGCCCCTCCAGCCCCTCGTCTAGACCACGCTCCCAGGGGCCCGCGACACCTGACTTACTCATTCCATGAGGATCAGGTCCCCGGTTATTTCCGGAGCGCCCTGGAGCAGAGGATTGTGCGACTGCCTGAGTGTTGGAAGCCAGAGGAGGCACATCTTACGAATAACCCCCGCTACTGCCCCTACCATCGGGCCCTGGGGCACACCATCCAGCGGTGCTATGTGTTTAAGGATTGGCTCCAAGACCAGATTAACAACAATGTAATCAGGTTGGGCCCAGCTCCAGCACAAGTGGCGGGCGTGTTCGTGGGATCAGATGACGATAGTGGCAACGAGGACGAATGGCAGCTGGTCTCCAACCGCGGATCCCAGAAGTATAATAACTGGATGGCCCGCAAGACGACCATTCGCGCCCATGGAATCATCCGTGCGCGCTTGAATCAGCCTGAGCCCCCAGAATCCGCGGGTGCTGCTTCGGCATCGTCGTCCCAGCCTGCCTCTTCCAAGAGGAGAAAACGGCGGCAGCGCAAGAAGGAAGAGCGCGCCCCGCCAGTTCCGCCACTATCCCGCACTCTCGGCGATTTCATGCCCCCGGAGATGGGGGTCCCTCCTCGGATCCGCCCGGTGATGGATGATTCATCCGATGACGGTATTGGGTACGCTTCGGTTAATACCGTCGAGCTGGTAAATCCCTTTTCGGTTCCCGACGTTGAAGAACACCAGGTGGACCTCCCTAGTGTCCCCGGTCATCGCCACCGTCGGAAGAACCGCAGCAACAGGAGTCGCCGGGGCACAGCCGTTGGTACCTCCAGCCAGGCCGTGCACGCCACTGAGACTAGGCGGCAGGCTCAAAATCGAGCTCAGCGCGCGCAGCCCCCCCATCCGGGGATGACGGATTCGCCTCCGCCACTGTTTGTGGTGTGGGACCAGGCAGAACCGCCTCAGCCGCGTCGCGACCAGCTCCGCCCTGCCACAAGTCCATCCCGGCCTCCTGACTCCAGTACGGTGACCATTTCCCGGACTGTGACCAGTGAACAGCGAGATGCGCCAAGTACCAGTCGGCCGCCGATCCAACCGGCAAGGCCCGTCATGCCACCAACCGCAGAGCAACCTCCTGCAACCAGGGGCTCGCGCTTGGCCAAAAAGTATGATGTCCTGAAGCACTTGGCCGACATCCCAGCAAGGCTCTCCATCCTTGAGGCTCTGCGCATGTCATCTGAGATGCGCGAGGCACTCGCTGAAGCCCTGAAAAGCCCCCTCCAGTTTGAGACAGAGGTTGCGGCTGCAGAGGCCTTTCACGCCGAAACGATCGAGGACGCCGAATGTCAGGCAGTTATCTCGTTCTCTGGTAAGGATGAAGACCCTCCTATACAGGGACACATTCGTCCGCTGTATGTCACTGGCCAGTTCAATGGCCTTGAAGTCCGGCGTTGTCTTGTCGACACGGGGTCCGGGATTAACCTGATTCCAACTCGGACGCTCCGGAGATTGGGGTTGTCTGAGGATGACTTGATTCCCTCCGACCTCAGGATCCAGGGGTACGATCGCACCGAGCAAACCCCGGTCGGCAAGATACGTTTGAAGACCCAGTTCGGTGACTTGGTTGCCAACACCGAATTCATGGTAGTCTCTCAGGACACCGCGTACAACGCATTGATGGGCAGGCCATGGCTCCATCTTCACGCGGCGGTTCCCTCGTCATACCACCAATGCCTCAAATACTCCCTTAATGGTCGAGTGGGCGTGCTTCAAGGAGATTCCTCTCCTTTTGCCTCGTGTGAAGCCCGCTATCTGGACGCGGACTATTACAAGAGCAAGGATAAGCAGATCCTGGCAGGTGAGGTTGAGCCTGTCGCTGTTGCAAGTGATCCCTGGGCAAGTCTGGATGACGCTTACGTCCTCCCGATTCAACGGTTGGACGTCGCCATGGTCTTGACGGTCCGCGAGTCTCCTGATGAGATGGCCGCGACCGCCCGCACCAGCACCAGTGGCCCAGCAGGATCTGGTAGCCCCAATGCAGTTGCCAACGCAGTCTCTCCCGTGGACGATCCCTCCCCGAGTGGAGAGGATATGGAAGACGCACCCCCAGCCTTCGAGGAGGGCGTCCCCGCCACGGTCGATGAGTTAATACAGGTGAACCTTGGAACCGAGGCCGATCCAAGACCCACATTGGTTAGTGCCGCCATGCCCTCTGAGGAGCGGCAGCAGTACGTGGACTTTCTCCGGCAGCACCGTGATGTATTCGCTTGGGGCTATGACGAGATGCCGGGGCTGGATCCTCAGGTAGCCGTCCACCGCCTTGGTCTCCCGGCGAACCATTGCGGGTTCAAGCAGCCTCCCAGGAAGATGCACCCATCCCACGGTGCCATGGTTGAGGCCGAAGTTGACAAGCTTATCAAAGCCAACTTCGTGAGGGAAGTTCAGTACCCCAAATGGCTGGCCAACATTGTGCCGGTCAGGAAGAAGAACGGGCAGATCAGAGTCTGCATCGACTTCCGCGATCTCAACCGCCACTGCCCGAAGGATGATTTTCCCCTTCCAGTGACAGAGCTGTTGATTGATGCCACGACAGGGTTCCAAGCCCTCTCCTTCATGGATGGATACTCCGGATACAACCAAATTCGGATGGCCCCTGAGGATGAGGAGTTCACTGCCTTCAGGGCCCCCCAAGGTACCTTTTGCTACCGGGTCATGCCTTTCGGCCTGAAGAATGCAGGTGCCACCTATCAACGGGCGATGCACCGCATATTCAAGCCAATCCTCGGCACACTGGTGGAATGCTACGTTGATGACTTGGTTGTCAAATCGCGCCAGCGTCAGGACCATCTCAAAGATCTTGAGAAAGTGTTCAGCTTCCTCCGGTCTCGCTGCCTGAAGATGAACCCGTTGAAGTGTGCCTTTGGGGTCACCTCCGGAAAGTTCCTTGGATTTGTGGTAAGATACCGGGGTATTGAGATCGACCCAGAGAAAATCAGGGCGATTAGCCAGATGCCTCCCCCAGGTACCGTCCGGGAACTGCAAGGGTTCCAAGGCCACTTAGCCTATATACGCCGATTCATCGCGAATCTGGCCGGCAAGTGTAAGCCCTTTTCTCGGCTCATGAAGAAAGGTGCCACCTATGTATGGGATAAAGAGTGTCAGACCGCTTTCGAGGAGATCAAGCAGTACCTGCTTCAACCTCCGGTTCTGATGCCGCCTGTATCCGGGAAGCCGCTGGTCCTCTATGTGACCGCCCTGGAACGGTCCCTGGGTGCCCTTCTCGCCCAGAAGAACAACGAGGGAACGGAGAATAGCCTCTATTACCTCAGTCGCATGCTCCTCGATGCGGAAGTTAGGTATTCCCCCATCGAGAAGAGCTGCCTGGCGCTCGTATTTGCCGTACAGAAATTACGGCACTACTTGCAGCACCATGAGGTACAGTTGGTTTCTCGGGTAGACCCGTTGAAATATATCCTGAGCCGACCTATGTTGACTGGCCGCCTAGCGCGGTGGGCTGTGATTCTCCAGCAGTTCGACATCAGGTATGTGTCTCAGAAGGCCATCAAAGGGCAAGCATTGGCAGACTTTCTGGCTGCTCACCCAACCTCCGCGGATCAGCCGCTGGATCTAGGCTTTCCTGATGAGACCATTCTCTCGGTTGATCGAGCCGATCCATGCTGGCAGATGCACTTTGACGGTGCCTCACGGAGCCCCACCGGTAGAAGACTCGATAATCCTAAGCTCAACAGAGTGGGCTTGGGTATCGTCTTCATTACCCCGGAGCGAGCCGTGCTGCCATACTCTTTCCTGTTGTCAGAGGGCTGTACCAACAATGAGGCGGAATACCATGCCCTCATCACCGGCCTCGAGTTGGCTCTCGAGATCGACGTGCCCCGTCTGTGCGTGAAAGGGGACTCCGAGCTGGTCGTTAAGCAGATCAATGGCGACTACGTTGTCAGGAAGCCGGAACTTGTGCCATTGTTGGAGTGCACCCTCCTTCTGATGGCCCGGTTCCCTTCTCGGCCGGAAATTGTCCATGTTCCCCGGTCGCAGAACGGTCGAGCAGATGCTTTGGTCAGCCTCGCTGCGTCACTTGCGGAGCCTGAACAGGACAACCTGATCGTCCGCGTGACGCACCGCAGGCTCATCGCTCCCGTTATCCCGGAAGAAGATCGTGGCCCGTTGGTAAGTAACCTCACCACGGTTTCCCCTATGCCCGGAGCCCCGAGTACCCCAGATATGACAGTCGGATCAGCCCCTGATTGGAGGACGCCTTTGGTTGAGTACCTCCAACATGGCATTCTTCCATCGGATCGGGCCGAGCGCGAGCGAGTTCGACGCCGCGCATCGCAGTTCGTCCTCCAGAGCAGTCCCGGCCTGGAGCAGATCCTCTACAAACGCGGATTTGATGGTGTTCTCCTCCGTTGCCTTCAGGGAGTTGAGATCCCACGAGTCATGCAAGAGGTTCATGCTGGTTCATGTGGCACCCACCAGACTGGGCCGAAGCTGTCCCACCAGATTCGGAGGTTAGGATACTTCTGGCCCTCCATGATCCATGACTGCATCGAGTATGCCAGGAGGTGCCATGCGTGCCAGGTTCATGCGAACTTTGTGCATCGGCCGCCGGAGCCTCTCCATACCACAAGGTATTCCTGGCCCTTTGCAGTCTGGGGACTGGATGTTGTGGGACCTTACCCACCGGCGACAGCTCGCCAGTGCCGGTTCATTATGACCGCTACGGACTTCTTCGCCAAATGGGCAGAAGCGATTCCGCTCAGAGAGGTCAAATCTTGTTCGATCGCTGACTTCGTGACCTCCAACATCGTCCATCGATTTGGAGTGCCTCACGCTATCCTCACGGATAACGGAACCAATTTCCGAGCAGCCGAGTTGAAGAAGTTGTACGCCAAGTATAACATTCGCTCGAACCATACATCTCGCTATCATGCGCAGGCGAATGGACAGATCGAGGCGTTCAACAAAACCCTCTCTAACATTCTGCAAAAGATGGTTGGTCAGAACAAGAAGAGTTGGCCGGACAAGCTCCCCAACGCCCTCTGGGCTTATCGGACGACGACTCGCAATTCCACCCAGATGACCCCTTATTCCCTGGTGTATGGAGCTGAGGCCGTCCTGCCCATCGAGATCCAGTTACCGTCCTTGCGCACTGCGGTCTACGACCAGCAAGCGCCGGACAGAGTTGCTGAAGCCCGTCTAGTCGAGTTGGAAGCACTGGATGAGAATAGACTTCGCGCTTTGCACAACTTGGAGAGGCATCAAAGCAGAATGGCTCGAGCTTTCAATAAGAAGGTTCGCCTCCGCTCCTTCCTGCAGGGTGATCTAGTGCTAGCCCTAAGAGCACCAATGATCCCCGGCAGGAAGCCGCCCAAGTTGGAGCCCAAGTGGGAGGGACCTTTTGTTGTCCACAAGGTCTATCCCAATGGCGCGTACTCCCTAGCGACTATGGATGGTGAGCGTGTCACTCCTCCCACCAACGCTAGGTTCCTCAAGCAATACTTTGCCTGAGTGTTCACTACGTCCAGCATGACGTTAAACTGCACATTTGTCCAGCATGACGTTAAACTGCACATTCGTCCCGCATGACGCTAAACTGCACTTCGTCCTGCATGACGTTAAACTGCACCACGTCCTGCACGACGTTAAACTGCATTCGTCCAGGCTACAAGACGTTAAACTGTTCAGCATTCGTCCGCGCTGCAAGACGTTAAACTGCCAAGTGCTTCGTCCTGTATGACGCTAAACTGCACTACGTCCGAGCTACAAGACGTTAAACTGTTCAGCATTCGTCCTGCATGACGTAAAACTGCCCCTCAAGAACTACGTGCGGCTTGATTCCCATCCTTATGGGATACATAGGACCGCCTGAACATTCATGTTTCAGGCCCAGCCCCATCCTTCGGGAATTTCCATCTCATCCTGGGCCCTTGGTCCAGTTGCCCCCGGGTGTGCGGCGTATGGTGTGAGTGCGGGGCTATGCCCTCATTCACGTCGGTTTGCTCGTCACGCTGTACGCCCCCCCACGTTTGGGGATGCCTTCTGCTCCCCCCTTCTTTTTTCCTCATCGTCCTGCATGACGTTAAACTGCACTTCAAGAACTACGTATGGCTTGATTCCCATCCTTATGGGATACGTAGGACCGCCTGGACATTCATGTTTCAGGCCCAGCCCCATTTCCCGGGAATCTCTATCCCGCGTTGGGCCTCTGGCCCCAGTTCCCCTCCTTTTTGTGCGAGGCGTATCGTGTGAGCGGGGGATTATGTCCTCATTCACGTCGGTCTACTGGCCGCGCCGTACGCCTCCCCCGTGTGTGGGACTACCTCACACCCCTCATCGTCCTGCATGACGTTAAACTGCCTCTCAAGAACTACGTATGGCTTGATTCCCATCCTTATGGGATACGTAGGACCGCCTGGACGCTTGTGTTTCAGGTACAGCCCCGTCTCTTGGTTGATCACGGGGATCTGCCCTCTTTTGGTTGCTCTCAGGGGGAGTCCTCCGACCCTTTCCGGAGATCTGTTAACATGTTTTGGGTACTTCGGTCTATGACTCGTAGTGTCAGATTCAATCCTGACAAGTCCTGTGTTGCTTGTCAGGCCTCGCGCTTCCTCTTATTCGAGCCTTCACTCAAAGGGATCCTCGTTAGCGGTTTGGGTACGATGCCTCAGTGCTCTCCCACCGCTCCGGGTCGATTTACCGGCGGGTCTTGGGCCGCAAATCGATATGAATCCTGTGATTGAGCGGTTGATGCTCGTTTGTTTGCCCCGTGTTAGGCTGACGCGATCGGATGTTGTGTTGCGAATGCGTCAGCAACATCCTTGATCGCCATGTCAGCTCCTTCAGGCTCTGAACATTGGTTGCGCAGTCCTCATCACACTCCGCCTTTATGCGTTGTAGTGGAATCTGGACACTCTTTTCATACTGACCTTCAGTACACCTTTACACGTTAGGCAGACCAACCAAGGTAATGATGTCGTTCGAGGCTCCCATGATCTGAGCACCAAGGATATATGCGGATGTTCTCCCCAAGGGCCATGCGTAGCTGGACCCTCGTCCCCATAAGGAGGGAGGAGTCGCTCGAACAATCGCGTTCTGAGCCCAGTATGCCTGGAGGCTAGCATCTCTGCCCCTCGGGTGATGGACATACGCAGACCCCCATCCCAAGACTCTTCTCCGGGAATCGTGCGTGACCGCAAGGCTGGGTATGCTCCCACCTCCGCCGTGTCCGCCGTACCGCGGTAAGCGGATTCCTCCATGGTCCGAACCACACGACCTTAAACTGTGTTGTCTGGTCCTACCACACGACCGTAAACTGTGATCGTCTTGGCCGCCCGACGAGAAAACGGCACTGCATCGTGATGTTCCCCTCAGGGGACACTCATGTTGGGCGCTGGTTAATAACCACGCCATTCATCAATGCCTTCCGTGGCTTGATTATTGTGGCGACGCCAGAGATTTCTCAATCACAGGCATGTCGCCGCACAAAGAAAAACCATTCATCTTTAAGGACAAACAAGAAATATCAAATGCCGCTCCTTCTGTGTGCGAGGGTCAGACCCGCACTCTTCCCCGCGCTGGTGCCCGATTGTGTTGCGCCGCGCTTCAAGAACTACGTGCGGCTTGATTCCCATCCTTATGGGATACGTAGGAACGCCCGGATGTTTGAAACTTCGGGTCCAGCCCCCCACCTCTTAGAGATTCCCCCTTCTCTGGGGAATCCGCCGCCTTCAGGTCACCCTCAAGGCGCGTTCCCCGACCCCTTGCAGTGGTCCACCGGTGTCAAGAGTACTCTGGTTTATTGCCAGGAGGGTCAGGATCCGCTTGGTCAGGTTTCCTCCGCTTTTCAGGCTTCGTGCTCCCTTTCATTCGGACCCATCGTCTACGCCCTGGGTGGAGCCCCCGTGAACGGTTCGGACACAATGCCTCAGTGCTCTCCCACCGACTCGGGCTGGTACCCCCAATGGCCTCGGGCAGCAAATCGATATGAATCCTGCGATTGAGCGGTCGATGCTCGTTTGCTGCCTCATTCCACCAACGGTTAGTGCGATGTTGATGCTGCTTTTCCGCCACGGTCGGCAGTACTCTCATATCGTCACGCCGGTGCTCCCGGTCCTCGAGTGAATGGCCGCATGATTCACATTTCCCACCTCCCATTCTGACCAGGCGAAACCTCGGCACTCTCGACACTATCCCTCAGTGCATCTTCGCATATCCAGGGGATATGACCAGATGCGGCGTACTTTGAGGTCTTTATGGTCCGAGCTCTAAGACCTTAAACTAAGATCTCTCCTTATGGTCCGAGCTCTAAGACCTTAAACTTAGATCTCTCCTTATGGTCCGAGCTCTAAGACCTTAAACTCAGATCTCTCCTTATGGTCCGAGCTCTAAGACCTTAAACTAAGATCTCTCCTTATGGTCCGAGCTCTAAGACCTTAAACTCAGATCTCTCTTTATGGTCCGAGCTCTAAGACCTTAAACTAAGATCTCTCCTTATGGTCCGAGCTCTAAGACCTTAAACTAAGATCTCTCCTTATGGTCCGAGCTCTAAGACCTTAAACTCAGATCTCTCCTTACGGTCCGAGCTCTAAGACCTTAAACTCAGATCTCTCTTTATGGTCCGAGCTCTAAGACCTTAAACTAAGATCTCTCCTTATGGTCCGAGCTCTAAGACCTTAAACTCAGATCTCTCTTTATGGTCCGAGCTCTAAGACCTTAAACTAAGATCTCTCCTTATGGTCCGAGCTCTAAGACCTTAAACTAAGATCTAGCCCTTATGGTCCGAGCTCTAAGACCTTAAACTAAGATCTACCCTTATGGTCCGAGCTCTACGACCCTAAACTAAGATCTCCCCAAATGGGGTCCTACGTCCTGCATGACGTTAAACTGCACTCTCAGAACTACGTGTGGCTTGATCTCTAGCCTGATGGAGTACGTAGGAACGCCCGGGCATTCCGACTCGGGTCCAGCCTCAGGGGTCGTTAAGTCCCGCCCCTCCTCGTCGCCGGTCGTCTGGCCTGACCTCGGGTAGAGTGGTGCAGTTGTGATATTCTCCCCGATTCAGCTCGGGATGCCCCATCGCAAGGATGGGAAGCGATGGTTTCCTCGTCAGAGAGGTGCTGTCTGAGAATTGAGGTGACTCACGGCCAGATTAGTGCATCCGCCTAATACGTTTTCCCCACGGTGGCGCAATTTTGAGAGCGTTGGATTCTGTCCGAACAAATCGTCACTTCGCCCCACGCTTCGCATGCCCTGTTGATCTGGATTTTCCACCCTTGTGTCTGAAGGAACCCCAAAGCGGTATTCATGATGACATGTGGTCCGCCTCCTGCAATATGAATGATGGCCTTTTTCGGTCCGTCTATTGCAGTTGTTATGGTCGATCCACTGTCCGCCTACCGTCTTGGGCATTTCCTGGAAGGCCGACCGTTGTGGATGTCTGGATTCGGGACACGCGATTCACCCTTTCTCATTTCCCTATGTTCGGATAAAATCTCAACGCCCCTAGCATTGTCCCGCTCGTGTGTTGGAACAGTTTGGGGGATGATACATTGATTAGGTCTGAGGTCTCCTTCCCTAGGAATGACCTCCCTCTTTTCTCCAGAAATCCAGGCCCAATTATGGATGCCTGATGCTTGGTTAACACTCCCGCAAGACAGTGAATTGTGGTTGAGCATATTAAACCAAAAGATGCAGATAAATATATTGATTCATACAGATGGATCAAAGTAGCGGAAGCAAATGTTTTGGGAATGGCAAAACAAAGCCCTTAGGGATTAGCGTGCTGAATGAGTTTTTCTAATGCCGCTACCCTTTGGCTGGTGGCCTCCAGAGCTGCTTCTCGCTCTCTGCGTGTCCTCTCTTCGTCGGCGGTCGCAGCACACAGTTCGTCGATTCTGGCCTGTGCACGCTCCCGCTCGACCTGAATTGTGACCATCTGTTGGCCCGCCTCCGTCAGCTGTACCTGGGCGTCAACCAGCTGGGCTGCTAGTTGCTCCACAAGCTCGGTACACGTTGCGACGAAGGCCTCCTTCTCTGCCGCCTGCCCTTCGAGGCGCCGGACTTCCTGCTCCGCCGCGAGGAGCGCCCGCGTGCTCCCCGACATGTCCCGACTTTGTGTGACGTCGGCACGCCGGCAGCTCTCGCGCATCTTTTCGGCCATGAAATCACGGACCGTCAGATGGAGGCGTTGAGCATCAGCTCCCCCGGCACACAGGAAGCGCAGCCAGGTCTGAAGTGATCCCATGCGCCCCAGCCACTCCGATGGGTCTCGCTTGAGGAAGCGCTGGATGCACTTCCACCCCCTACGGCGCGTTATCCGGCTCTCCTCGACCGCCTCCGTGTCTGAGTCGTCCATCTCCTCGGGATCGGCAGGCCGGTAGGCAGGGAAGGCAGCCAGCAGGTCTTCTGCAGGGTCCGCCCCTGGGAGGTCCTCACGAGGGATAGGTTCCCCAACATCCGGGCGACCTTCTTCTCTCTCCCCAGTGGCGCTGACACCCTCGTCAGCCCCCAACCTCTCTCCGATGTCAGCACCGCCGATGTCCGGAGCCCCTTGATCAGCAGTTGGTGGGGCCGGCTCGGTTTGGGAAGTCTATTCCGGAGCAGGCGGCATGTCCACCACTGGTCCACTCGTAGATGGCCTGGGTTCGGCAACCCGACGAGCCTCCAATGTTGAGATCACTGCGCGGGGCATGCCATGGTTAGTCACGGATCGTCAACGGCAAGCACCAGCAGTAAAGTAGGGAGACTTACGGGAGTTCGGAGCGTCATCTTCCGCTACCCCGGTCGCCGCAGGAACAGTTGCAGCAGGGGACCCCTTAGCGCTTGTCAATTCAATGATAGGTGTCTGGCCCCCGCCTTGTCCTGCTGGCGCCCCTCCTACTCCCGCTGAGGACGCCTGACCAACATCCGTGCGCTCCTGAGAAAGATGGAGAAATGGGTTAGAAGCTGCATAA
Organism: Viscum album; assembly: GCA_963277665.1. Taxonomy (NCBI): domain Eukaryota; kingdom Viridiplantae; phylum Streptophyta; class Magnoliopsida; order Santalales; family Viscaceae; genus Viscum; species Viscum album. The sequence continues at coordinate 737,216,040 of OY728155.1, forward strand.
GAGAGTGGATGAAGCAGATTGAGTAGGGATAGAAGCGGACCTCGAGGAGCTCAGTGACATCAACGTTGTCAGAGCCGGCCACCTCGCCGCTCTCCCGTGGGCTCCCCTGATGGGATCTTCCCTCGGAGCCTTCATCCTCCCCCATTTCCTCCTCTTCTTCGGAGTCGTTGCTACTGTCGTCTTCTTCCGGCGGCATCTGTTCCGGAGCGGGCTCGAGACCGAGCATCACCTTCACCAGAAGGGATGGCTCCGCGCGCTGACCACGTTGGCGCGCGTACTCGTCCATGGCCGTCAGATACGCATACTGCCGGTTGAAGTCCACCCTGTCGGCAATGTGGAGGCGCCTGACCTCTGGCAGATGGATTCCTTCTCTGAGAATCTTTGGCCAGATGGCGTCGGTCCCCAGTGACTGCCGCAGGGTCATCCAGGCCGACCACAGCGCCGGGAAGACTGCATCGTGGGAGGGTTCGAGCAGACGTCTCACCTGCTTCCCGGGCCGATCTTCGACCGCCGCATGTGCCCCCTCTCTGGGCGCCGAGGTCGTAGCGGCAGCTCGCGATGTGCCCGCCGCCGAAGTCCCTGCCCGCGCCGGCTCCGCTGCTTGGCGCGCCTCCGTTCTCCCCCGTGTGGCGGCGCCCCGCCTCCTTCCTTGACGCCCGGTCTCCGCACGGGTAGCCTCGAGCCGCCGAACTAGCTTCCGCAAGAGCCCCTCGGGGTACGCGATGGCCCAGTGTTCGGCGTACTCGGTTGCCAAGCCTGCGTCAACTCCGGTAGGAGGGAGAGTGATGACGTCGCCAGAGCCGAAAGCGGCAAACATCAGCCACATCTGGCGAAGGACGCAAGGGTTCGTCTCCTCCCGGACGGCAGTGAATACCCTCTTCGGCATCCGTTGAAGGCACCCGAACTGCCTGGCGAAACGGGTCGGCACGTAAGGCTCGCAGATCACCTTCCCGTCGATCCGAGCCACGAGCACCCCGCCCCGCATGTTCAGGAAGTATTCATGCTGCTCCAGCGGACCCTGCCCATTGTCGATCATCTGGCCGACGGGAGTGGGGAACGGACTGAAGTTGAAGTTGGCATGATTGCCAATCCGGATCCGCACGCCCTCCTCACTTAGGGTCATCGGAGCGACCCCCGCGATGTTCAGCAGGGAGGGTCGCAGGCCGTTGCCCGGAGGAATGATGGTGTTCGGAAACGTGTACCCACCGAGGTGAGCAGCCACCCAGCCGTGGAAGAACTGAAAGGGCCCACAGATCCTTCGTGGCGACCACCCTCGTGAGATGCGTCCCAGGATGGCATACAGCCTCGCCAGCACTGGGACCCCGAGGTTGTATCTCTTGTTGGCGGCCATAGCGCCCGCCACCGCCAATGTCGCCGGGCGAACGCCCATTCTCGCATCCCGCACTGGCAGGAGCCACCCACTCAGAAAGGCGGCCAGGAACACCGCGTACCGGACATTTGGGTCCTGGACCTCGATGACGCGGTACCCCCATGAGCGGTAATCGCCCGTCTCCAGGACCCGCCAGTACGACCCGTTCCGGCTCCTCTGAGCTGCGGTCGGGCACCGCTTCCCCCTGCCTGGCATCTTGACCGTCGGGTCATGCTCCAAGAACTGGCCGAACCATTCCTTGTAGGCTATGTCCTTCTGGAAGTCTTTGATCCCGAGCCGCTGCGTAGCCAGGTCAAGCAGATGCCAGGTCAGGATGGGAGTCCGTGACCTGTCCTCCCAGATGTTCTTCGGTGGCAGGAACTCATCGTATTGGTAGCCCTCCAGCGGGATACCTCCGATGCAGTGGATGTCCCAGAGACCGATGCCGACCTCCCCATGGTGAAGATGGAAGGTGTTGGTATCCGGAGACCATCGGGAGAACAGCTCTGGCCCGAGCTCGGACTGCTGGTAGAAGTGGAACTGCGACGTCCACACCACCTCGAACAGGCCGATGTACCGCAGCTCCTCTGCGAAGTGATCGCAAGTGTGGCGTACCCAGAACGCCCAGGCCCACTCACTGGTGAAGTTGCCCCCAGACCGCAAGTCCCAGTCCTTCAGCCAGCCCTTGGTGTCGTCCGTGACGCTCTGGCGATATATGCTCGAGTAGAGGGCTGGAGAATTCTCCGCAGTAGGCTCACCCCCATCAATGGTTCGCGTCCTCGGGTTCAGGACATAGACATCCAAGTGTCTGGTCTCCCTGGCAGGATGCCCATTGTTGGTGATGTTATAGCGGAGAAGCTCGTCCTCCCGGGTCACCCAGGTCCGCGGCGCATCAATCTCGAACCCTGGCACCGGAACCTCATCTAGGATGCCGAAGTTCCAGAGCGGCAGGTTGTCCGACAGTGGATATGTCTTCTGGGCCGGCGTCAGTAAGTCGAACAAGGATTGATTGTTGGAAACAATCTCCTTGGCTCCATAAACCTCCTCGTTCGTCGCCATCTCAGCCCTGCGAGTGGCGGCATCCCCCTCATTTCCTCTGTGCGCGGCCATCTCAGAAGTTTCGGGAGTCGTGCGGGTTAAGGGATGAAGTGTGCGGAATCGGACGAGGCTGGTAGAGAAGTTTGAAGGTTGGCGCGCAATCCAAGTGGGCGGCGCGCAATTGGGAAGACTGTCGCGCAAAGTTCCGGGTTTTCGTGCAAAGACAGGCGAAATCCGGACGGTTTTGCGCGACGAGCGGGCGAATTCCGCGCCGGAAAGGGAAATTTCGCGCACGAGAGCAGAGATGCTTATCGCGCGGAAGGCCAGTGTACGGCACGGAGGGACCCAGTGCCCCTATTTATAGGCGAGGCCGGGGTCCGTGCTGCGCGGAAAGCGCTTTGCGCGACCGCAGCGGCGAATTTCGCGACCGGCGCCCCTTTTTGCGCGCCTAAGTCCCGCGCCGCCCAGGACTTCGGCATTCCGGCGTCTCCCTCGGAACCCGATCGTTGCGACCTCTCGCCGATCAGATTCCGAGGGGGGGCTTTTGTAGACGCCGGAAAAGTCCGTTGTTCCCAAACGAAGCTCCGGATGCGGAAAGCGAGGTCATATTCGGAGTCGGAAGAATGTTTCGGAGGGCCCGGAGGCCTTGCGCGGAATTTCAGAGGTCTGCGCGCAAAGATGATGATCCGCGCGCAAAACCCCCGGGATGCGCGCAACTCCCTTGCGCGCCGTGCCCGATTCCGCGCCCGCGAGGAGAATTCCACGCTCGCGCCTTGGATTCCGCGTCCGGGGTTGCCTATAAATACTAGGCGACCCCCAACGTTTCAAAGGTTGCTGGAAGTCGAACGGTCTCCCGCGCGCGCAATTCAACCCCTTCCGCGTGCAATGCCGATCTTCAGGTAACCTCCTTTCTTTCGCGCAATAGAGCCTTGGGGTCCGCCTTCGCGCGCAATCCCCTTGGCTCATTTCCTTTGAATAAATTTCAACCCGAAGGCCTTTGCGCGCAAAAGAAGCCTCTTGCGCGCAATTGCCCCCGGGTGCGCGCAATCCAACCCGATTGCGCGCACCCCCCATCTTCAAAGTGGTCATTCGTTAGAGAATGAGCCGTTGCCCCGCGCGCTACCCGAAGCCCGGTGCGCGCAATCCCAATCATCCGCGCGCAAAGCGCTGGCCCAATTGCGCGCCAGCCCGCCATTTTGCGCGCCGACCCGCGGTTTTGCGCGCAAAGCTCCTCTTTTGCGCGCAATCCGCCAGGGTCGCTTCCCTTGACCCCCTTTGGGTACCCGCCTGCGTGGCGCCCGATGGTATTCATCGCAGGTGCCCGCGTTGTGCGTCGTCTTTCCGTGCGGCCCCCCCTAGGCTCGCGCGAAGTGACACGGACCTACCGGCGGCTTTATCGTCCAGCATGACGCTAAACTGCACTACGTCCGAGCTACAAGACGTTAAACTGTTCAGCATTCGTCCAGCATGACGCTAAACTGCACTACGTCCGAGCTACAAGACGTTAAACTGTTCAGCATTCGTCCAGCATGACGCTAAACTGCACTACGTCCGAGCTACAAGACGTTAAACTGTTCAGCATTCGTCCTGCATGACGCTAAACTGCACCACGTCCTGCACGACGTTAAACTGTATACGTCCAGGCTGCACGACGTTAAACTGCCTAGCCCCCATCGTCCGCGCTGCAAGACGTTAAACTGCCAAGTGTTTCGTCCTCAACACACGACGTTAAACTGTACTTCGTCCGGCAAGACGTTAAACCGTCCGCTTCGTCCTCAACACATGACGTTAAACTGTACTTCGTCCGGCAAGACGTTAAACCGTCCACATCATTCGATCCCGTGCTTCGCACGCAGGGTCTCCCCCGGTTTGGACGTGGCCCCCACCCGCTCGTCTCTGCAGGGATGTCGGGATTGTCCCGCTTTTGGGACGATTTAATGGGAGTGGCTTTTCCCTACGGGGGCAGGGTATTACAAACCCCTAGTTTCTCGTGGGAGGCTGCACATGTGTATCTCCATTGCGCCTCCCCACTGCCGAAGCCAGTAGAGGGTGTGACTGGGATCGAGGTGTCTTCTACTTTCGGTCCAAGTCCCTTCCAACTGAGTTTTGCCGCATCCGGGCTGCCTCAAGTGCGTAAGTCCTGACAGAATGAACTACGTGGACTTTGATCCCTGTCTTCTATACAGGGTACGTAGGAAGCCTCCCTGAGGTCCAAGCCCGCCACCTGGTCGTCCCGGTCGTATTTACGTCGGTTCGTCCATCAGTGGACCCCTCCAGGGTTCACGCTTGCGTCGATTCACCTATGAATCCGCCCCTGTGGGAGACTGCCCGTGTGTATCTCCACTGTGCCTCCCCACAGCCCCTTTTCCCATTTCTCCTTTTATCGTCCAGCATGACGTGAAACTGTGATCCACCCGGCCGTTCCACCCCCCTCTGTGCGAGGTGGTCCGGTTCAATCATCCGCCCGGTGGCCTAGACCTCTTCGTGAGTCGGCTTGCCGACGTCCAGCATGACGTTAAACTGTATACCCGAACTACGTCGACTTTGATCCCTGTCTTCTATACAGGGTACGTAGGAAGCCCCTACGGGGTCCAAGCTCTTCACTCCATCATCCATCCTGATCCTTACCCGGGCCGCCACATCCCGGTGGGGTCATGCCACTTCACTCCACTCCACATCATTTGGGAAGCCGCCCATGTGCTGGCCCCAGCGTCGGAGGTTCCCCGCAAGGGGTTCCGTCATCCGATCCACTTTTCGTGTTGATCGGTCCGATGTTGTCCCCGCTGGACGTTAAACTCGCGGCATACCCCGTGTTAAACATGGGAAGCTGAGGAAAACCTCAGGTGACACAGCTCCCCGCACCTAGTACGGGATGCCTCAGGCCATCATGCCTTCGAGAAGCCCTATTAGGGACGGAAGACAGACGTGCAGAGCCGCAGTGCTACGACACGCCCCCAGCACCCAGAGCCACCCGGCCTTCTCACCGCAGGTTGCTGCCCCGCCCAGACTCCTTGGAGCGTCCGGGCGGAAGTAGCGTAATTAACCGGTGTCCATGAAGATATGGTGCCGGGAACGAGATTCACGAACATTCTTAAGTCTATGAGGGAGACCCGGATTAGGCGACGAGTTCCAAGGAGACGTCCAAGGAAGGAGGAGCCGACATCCCATCATCCCAGTTTCGATCAAGGAGCAGACGGCCCTGAATAAGGGACGAATGCCGCCCGCCCTTGGAAAGCGGGACTGCGGGACCACAAGCCGCGCGCCCATCCCCTCGGGTTGACGGGTGCACGCGCGAACGCGTCCTGGCGGAACAGCGTAACCCGACGCACATCCGCACCGAAACAGATATCTTTATAGACACCCATTAATTACACTACTTCTGTCAGGACATTCCAAGGAGTCTGGTTAGGGAATCAACCTTTAGTCAGGGGAGTAATCATGATGGAAATCAATAGCATGTCTAGTCCCTGGAACACTAGTGCATCTGGGTTTCTTCTCTTTATTATAGGGCTTCTCAAGGGTGCAGAAGCCCAAGGAATCCCACGTCGAATGAGGGGAATCATATTCCATAGGCATGTATCTGAGATTTTCCTCAAATTATTATGTTTAAGATAGGGTAAGTCATAGTTTTAACATCTATCGGAGATGAATTGGACTGATTAGAAGACTTATTAGAGTTGATTAGGTGGGTGCAACCCCTGGAGGGAACACTTATGTTGGGGCTAACACATCGTTAGTTACCAGATTGTTGTTAAACTGAATGGGGAATGGGGTGGCATGATCCCACTGGGATGTGGTGGCCAGGGTAAGAAAAAAATGTATGATGGATGGTTAAGTGAAGTGGGTGGAGAATAAGATGGATTCAACTCAAGGACGAAGGTGATGTTGGGCTTGAGTCTCAAAGATACATCCTACATATCCATGTGAAAGGGAATAAAAGTCCTCATAGTTAACCTGAAAATGGATTCCCATCGAATGGGGTTGACATCAGCTTACCTCTGGATAGGGTCACAACAGATTACTTCTTGATGGGGTCACAACATCATACCGTTGGATGGGGTCACAACGTCTTACCGCCGGATGGGGTCACAATGGATTACCACCAGATGGGGTCGCAATGGATTACCATTGGATAGGGTCAAACCTCAAGGAGGATTCCTACGTACCTTATCCAAGAGATAAGGATCAAAAACCATGAAGTTCAGGATGGAGTGGGAACTTACGTGAAGATGGACGGGACCGATGGGTGTTGGGCTTGAACCTCAGGGCAGCTTCTTACGTACCTTGCCTTGGCAAGGATCAAAGTCCACGTAGTTCGGTATGGAGTGGGAACCGATGTGAAGATGGCCGGAACCGATGGGTGTTGGGCGTGAACCTCAGGGAGGCTTCCTACGTACCTTGCCATGGCAAGGATCAAAGTCCATGTAGTTTGGGATGGAGTGGGAACCGACATGAAGCTGGTTGGAACCGATGTGTGTTGGGCTCGAACCTCAGGGAGGCTTCCTGCATACCTTGACTTGACAAGGATCAAAGTCCGCATTGTTCAGGGTGGAGTGGGAACTAACGTGAAGATAGCTAGGACCGATGGGTGTTGGGCTTGAACCGTAGCCTGTCTTCCTACATACATTTCCTTGTCAAGGATCAAAGTCCACGTAGTTCGGGATGGAGTGGGAACTAAAATGAGGATGGCTGGAACCGATGGGTGTTGGGATTGAACCTCAGGGAGGCTTCCTACGTACCTTTCCATGTCAAGGATCAAAGTCCTCGTAGTTTGGAATGGAGTGGGAACCGACGTAAAGATGGCCAGGACTGATGGGTGTTGGGCTTGAACCTCCGGGAGGCTTCTTACATACCTTGCCTTGGAAAGGATCAAAGTCCACATATTTCGGGATGTTGGATGCAGTTTAACATCTTGTAGAATGAAAAAGGTGGCATGTAGTTTAATGTCATGTGGGACAAAGGTGGTATGATGCGAAGGGGGGTTGGAACCAATGGTGGTTGGGCTTGAACCTTAGGGAGGCTTCCTACATACCTTGCCATGGAAATTATCAAAGACAACATATTTTAGAATGAATTTGGTGAACCAACGTGAAGATGGTTAGGGCCGATGGGTGTTGGGCTTGAAACTCAGGGAGGAATCCTTCGTACCTTGCCTTGGAAAATATCAAAGTCCACGTAGTTCAAATTGGGCATAGGTCTTAGACTCTAGGCTTCCTAGATTGAATTTCTTGGTCGATGATTACTCTAATCCCACATGAGTCATGCTCAGTGTGAGAAGAAAGAGTCAGTAAAGGCCGAATGATCATGTCGCATAAGGTGGATCCGTGGGAAGTGGGATGGGGCTTACACGTAGTTGGCCGTCCAAATACGAAATAGGGGATTACGAGTGGTTAGTAGCACAAAGAGATTTAGATTGGGACTTACTATATGGTGGAGGCCTGAGTGGTGACAAAGCCCAGCGGGAGAGGGATTTGGCACCCGGGAAGTGAGGAGGAGCAGGGATGCTACCATTTGGAAGAAAATTTGGGGAGGCTTACACTAGGGTGGTTTTCCTTTCCCCACAGATATATGTCTCTCCAATAAAGAGTATGTCATTCCATATGAGGAATAATCTAACTCTCATGGAAACCAATGGGCGTAGAGAATTCCTGAAATGGGGGACCTCACATACAAGGCACGGGGCAAGGTCATAGTTTAACGTCATGTGCTGAGGACAAAGGTGCTTGGAAGTTTAACGTCCTGTAGCTTGGAGAAGGTGGGTTTGCTCCGCACCCTTATGACTTACATAACTGATACCCTCCCTCCATTTAGGGAAGGAAGGAATCAGCAATGTTTTGGTAAGGGGTGTCATGGAGCGACCCATTGGGGGTCGAAGTATGTGTGGCTATGCAAAGATGAAAATGGAATTAGCGTGACTTTGAGAAGAAGCATGAGGTGAAGCAATGCAACCGAAAGCATCACCCAAGGGACTTTGAAATTGCTCTGTGCAAATCGGAGGGCCCACATGGGAAGAGAGCGTGTGACGCAGGTGTGTTGTGCATAAGAGAGGCTCGGACAGGGTGCCTCAAGGTGAGGGAAGCACATGGAGCGCACATAAGAGAATAGGGATAGGGCAGGATAGAAGGTCTGGATGCAAGATGATAGGATTGCATGTAAGAGGGAAATGTTGTGTGCATGACGGATGTGATGCGCGCAAGACAGAAGGGTTGTGCGTGAGAGATACCGATGGAACACAAGATGGAATAGTGGCATGAAAGAGGGACTGGTTGCGTGAAAGACAGAAGGGTCACACACAAGAGGGGATGGTTGCAAGCAAGACAGAAGGGTCACGCGCAAGAGGGACCGGTTGAGCGCAACACGAACTGGTTGCGCGCAACACGGACTGGTTGTGTGAAAGGGCGCCTAACGCAGAGGGAACATGCATGAAAAAGGGGATCCCTTACATGAAAATTACTTGGGGAGAAAATGAATATCAGGCCCAATAGGGCCCACTCGAAGGAGTCACCTCGGGAGACAAGTCGCGCAAAATCCAATACATGAAGGCCATTGGGTTTTTCACCCAGTAACAGAAGACATGGTTTTTACGCATCAGAGCGTCACTTCGTATTCTATTACTATCCCTGAAGGGTGGGGATATGGTTCATTTTATAGTTGGAGTCCTCGGAGTGGCGCGCAGGAGCCCAGCATGCAAACTCCCGTCTGACATCGGCTTGTGCGTGCAAAGTAGGGATGGGTGTGCAAACTCTTGTTTGACGTCCCCTTGTGTGCGGAAATGGGTGTGGCTGCGGAAAGTCGCAGTGTACATCCCATAGGGAAAAGAAATGATATCAGGCACGTAAACAGCAATTTGACGTTGCCTGGTACATGGAAGGGGGTCAGGAGCGCAAAAACCCGTTTGACGTCACCTTGTGCGCGGAAACGGGGTCGGGTGCGAAAATGCCCGTTTGACGTAGCCTTGTGCGCAGAAACGGGGCGAGCATGAAATTTCATGGTGGATGGCGCCTTAGGTGTATAAAGGGGGTCGTCTCATAATATTTTTGCGTTCTGGAAGCCCTCTTTCTCATGTCCCCCAATTCATGTGCACTCTCACCTCCTTGGCCTCAAAAATATTTTCTCGTTTATCTGCCCGATGTAGCCCTTCTCCGAATTTCAGCGTCATCAAATTCCCCCCCTCAGAATCAGAGCTGAAAGAGAACCCTAAAGTCGGATTCTGAGGGTCCACTGAAAAAAAGTGGAAACCTCTTCGGGGGATCGCAAAAACGCATTCTAAATGCGCAAACTTGGTGCGCGCATGCGGAAGGTGCATCATCGCTTTATAAATAGGTCGAGCCCCCTCCGCAGGCCCTGCTTTGAGTTTTTCCTCACGACATGCATTTTTCTCTCATGCATGATAACGGTCCTGGTCCACGCATAAGTTTACGCGGCCAACTCTTGATTTTGTGAGCCTATCCAAATTTTTTTCCACGCCCGTCGACTTTCTTTCACGTCGCCGCCACTTTTGCATGCCAAATCTTCTTTTTTTCACGCTGATCCCTTTAGATTTTTTAAAAATGGCCGCTCAATATACCGACACCAAGAGGGAATTTTCCACTACTGTAAGAAGAACCCAAATGATCATGAACCTTCAGATTCTTCGCACGAGGATGGTTGTGTCGGATAACCAAATGCTCTTCGTCATTCTTACGCATGCTCAAAAGGATTACATCATGAGCGGTAGCCTGCCGCTCTAGAACTTTGGACTTCTCAAATAGGTATTGATGCCCGGTTTCAAGATGGACACACCTCGGTCGTGGGTGATGCGCGAGGAAACTCTTCTACAATTCCACATTACCAACAACAGTCATCCTCTTAGGGAAACACAGAACACAACCATCTATGTCCAAAATCTGAAGACCAGGACGGTTGTGTGATGTGATCCAGTCCCCGAGGAATCTCAAACTATTTATGAAAGTACTTTCAGAAGTAGAATTACTAACGAGATGAAGGGATGGCAGGAGTTGGATTTCAGATCTGGGGGCAACGTTACCAATGAATGGGCCTGGGCATACTGGGTACGTCAGACATGCATGAAATTCGGTCCGGAGCTACGGTCCATTAGGCTATTTGAGGCCGTTTGGATCTCCCAATCCCACTTCTACTGAAAGCAGGACTCTGTAGTAGATTTGTTCAATCATTGGACTCCTGATACCAACACTTTCCACCGGCACCATGGGGAGGTGGGCATCAACCTGTGGGATGTACATTGTATTGGGGGAATCCCTTTGGAGGGACATCAGTACGACGAGTTCCTCCCGATGGAAAATGTCTGCGGAGATTAAACACACACCCCAATCCTGTCATGGCACCCGCTAGAGCTGGCCAAGGTGGAGCTCAAAAATAAAATACATCATAAAGAAAATATCCTATTCAGTCTGATTTAGTCTCTTCTTGACCTAGGACATGGCCGTGAAGATGCTGAGTCGAGGGAATCAATGCCCAACCACATCTTAGAGGAGAAAAGCTAGATCATATTGGACGATTTTAGAGACAGGATAGTATCGATCGTGGGGAAATGGAATTAATGAAGTTCGAGACCCAAATGTGTGCTATGATGGGTTCCTTGCTGCATTTTTGAGAGGATGGTTATATCATGTAAGGGACATGAGGATGGGAGTCTGCCCGGGGATGTTAGTGATGGCTGGGATTATGGTGGAAAATAGCAATGTTAACCTAGGGGTGCCAGTGTTGGCTATGCTATACAGTGTTCTAGGGAACATCCCGAGGGGAAGTACGCACAAGAGGATATGCTGGCCATTCCAGATTCTCCATAGCTGGGTCGCAGCCCATTGTGGTCGGTATGACTTCCCGAATACCATTCTCCCCCTAGTAACAGTATGTGGCCATCCCTTTTGAACATCTATGGAATCTTCCCATTGACACTCAGGGATGAAGGAATCAAGATCAATATCAGTAGTCACACCAACATCGACTTCCACCTATTCTAATCCCTGGTCGCCCAAATGGTAGATGATGGGAGGGGTCAACTGGAGATGAGGGAGTACCTGCAGAGCATCCAGGACAGTGTGCTGGTGGCACGAATTGATGGAATAATCTACTGCAAACCCTATGTGCTGACTAGGTTCGCCAGGCAGTTCGAGTTCATGCAGTGGATTCCCAAATGAGTATACACAGAGGATCGACAAGAGCGGCATCCCGGCATTCTCTGCCATCTATGACTTATGTTCATGATGGCATGCTTAGGATAAATCATCACTCTTCCCCCCACCGATGTCAGTGCGCGAGTGTCAACAGAGTATGCAAAACACTGGACGAGAACGTATCTCGAGGCGATTATTTGGAAACACATTTGACACATCAAGGAATCTAGTGCAGAGCACAAAGAGCAGGATGGTAGACAAGGTGACACGGGGGTAGTGAGGCAAAGAACAGGCCAGGTATCTAGTGTGGTGCAGGTTAGTACTTCATCGGTAGGGGCAGTGCAGACTGAGAACGTGCCTCTACCCTCTAGGGAAGGGTTTTCTCATGTACAGACTCATGTTCCGACTAGGGAAATCCAAAGAAATAAATGTAGGTACCTCCTGACATTGACCGTCGATGCTATCTTCCCTTATCTATGGTCTTCTTGGAGAACACTGCGACAGTCCATGTCCGCCGAAGAGTTGTGGTGGAGGTTGATACGCACCAGGCTCGATCTTCCAGACATAGGGTGCATCCGGATATTAGATAGGGTAAACTTTCATCATCGACATGCATACCAGACATCCATGGATATGTGTGCATTCTACTGGGGGTGGTATGAAGAACCACATCACTTGGTGAAAGTAATGCTTGGCCAGGAGCATGACCCATAGAAGCTTCTATCCGAAGATGAAAGTGTAGAGGAAGAAGAAGAAGGAGGAGGAGGAAGAGGAGAAGGACATGAAAAGGAGTACCAAGTTGAAGGTCATTGTGGAGAGGGGACTTAAAAAGCTCCCACTCACCAGCATAGTTCCCGGGAGAGTGGTGAAATCCTCAGCTCCAATGTAGAACTGGCAGATCAGCATGAGGTATGGTTTAAACCTTATACCGGACTTTATATTTCCATAGTCTTGATCCGTCATCCAAACCCTGCCCAATTGAGGAACACGTGGGAGAGGGTCCCCAGGAATCCTTCCCCACAGGGGGCGTAGGTATGCCTGTGGAGACCGGGGAGAAACCTCGGGGGCCCAGTCCTTAGGACCGACCTTAGTGGGGCACTGATTTCAGCTGTATTAGGCGACAATGTGCCAGAAGGAGAGTCCCCTGCCATCTCCATTGTTCAATAAGATATGACACCAGTGATCGAGTGGACAATCTTTGAAGGCTCCCCCGTGGCGGAGACCCCCGCCATGACACATGCATTGGACACCGCCACACTTGGCTCATGTATGTCCTTTCTCATTGGTTTTCCACTTTGTAGTAGAATTCATCTAATCAAGATACCGATTCCTGATTACATGTTCACAAGGTTGGAGGTATGAAAAACCATTGAGTCCAGGACATCTACAGGAGCGAGATGGGCAGCGACCATGTCATCCTTTACAGAAGAAAACATTCTAGGCATCCCTACCCCAGTACTCAATGATCCGGATATTACAATGAGGGGTGGTAATTCTGTTTGGGTGGAGCTCCATCCCAACGAGAGCGAAGTCACTAACAAGGTGGAGGTTCTCGAAGAAGACCCTACTGCCGAACTCCTTGCCGTTTTCCCCGAATACAAGGCCGTGGACCCCGAAGAAATTGATGATTCCGACTCAGATGCTGTGGAGGACAGCCGTATGACACTGCGCAAGGCATGGAAGTGCATCAGATGATTTCTCAGCCAACCACAGGCAGAATGGGTAATCCGGATGAGGTCAGTCTGCACCTGGATATGCTTTCTCTGTGCTGGAGGGGTATACACTTTCCATTTTCATGTAATGATCTTTGATTTCATGGCGGAGAAGATATGGGAAGACAGTCGATGTCCAGACATTGCCTGGAACTGGGAGGATTCAAAGAATAGTCAGGCCATTATGGAGGTGGAGTTGGAGGTCAAATGCCTTGAGGAGAAAACTAAGGAAAGGGAGGAATTCATTGTAACCCAATCTGGGCTCATTGAGTGATTGAAGGCCCATGTTAGAGATGATCAGAATCAAATATCACCGGTGAATCGCCGAATGATTGGCCTCCAGACTAAACAATCACAGGAACATTCTAGGGATAATGAATTGCACCCTATTTCTTTTGTTGAAGATAAGGATATCAGGGAATGGGAAGCAATGTTGGAGGCCACAAGTCAGAAGGTGGCAGTATAAGAGTAGTCCATCCAAAATGTCGATCCTTAAGAGCCCTATTTTGGCCGACCCCTTATACTCATCCTTCATTATTACTTGACAGAGCTCATGTTTTCATATTTATACATATGGTTTTAAATTATTTAATCCCTTCTCATTAATCAATTTGATCTTATTTTCTTCATTTTATGACTTTTGGTGAGTTTTGATCTTAAATGTGAAAAGTGGTTATTTCTGGACATTAAACAGATTTATGTTGCCTCTGTATTTCGAGCATAACTCCTACATTTTTCGTCCAATTCACCTGATTCTTTTTTCTAGTATGAAATGGTTCATTGGATACAAACTATTCATCTAGATCAAGTGGCAATTTTAACTCCAACATGCCAACCAAAATCGGTCAATGTGAAAAGTTATTCTGGCCGGTAGAATGGACCATGACTCATTCAATGATCAATATCTGAAGTTACTGACCACCAAATGGGGTTGTTCTAGCTAGGTCAGAAATACAACTTGACTAGTCATATTCATATTAAATTTCTAGTATAACTGATTTGATTAATTCCGCCCTTCAACCGGTCAATGTAGGGTTGGTGCAATAGTGATTGGCGTCCAGAATAAGTCAATTCCACAAAATCGACAATAACTCCTTCCAAACAACTCCGAATGATTTCAAACTTTGTCGTCGGATGGAAAACTCCATTAATAACCTCCTATAAGAAGGTAGCTCATCCTGATTCGGCCAGATGGTGGGATAACAGAAGATGAACTTCTGGTGGACAGATTCTGGAGGAGAAACTTTTGGTTCTTTCTTTTCTTTCTTTTGTTATTTTTAGTTTTGTAATGTATCCATCTTCCCCCTTCTACTCAATTTCCATTACCATGGTGGGGTAAATTTTATGAGTGATTGGGTAAGGTTAGGTTTTCCATTTTTTTAATATTTGAGTTCATGCTCTTAATGATATAAAATGTTTTCTCTATTATGAGGTTGGTTTCAATTGTAATAACAGCTTATATTATCTTGTGCGATTGTATTTGATTTTATATTCTGTTGTTATTATTGATTTGTTTAATGAAAATTTTATACCTCACTAGGTTATAGTATATATATGATGGAATAGATCAGAACATAGTGTTGAAGTACTTGGCGATAGTCAGTACGTGTGAGATTTGTACTGAGTATTCAAGATTGTTTGGGATAAACAAGACCTGATTGGGAATTGACTTAATCAATTGAGGGTATTCACTACAAATATTTCACAAAAGGGTATATATTAGACCAAAATAATATATTAGTAAGGTTTAATCTCCCCAACATCATTAAACAAATAAGTGAGAGGAAGCGATATTGAAATCTAATTTTAATCGATTTAATAAAAGAGGAATGAATAAATAAGAACTATGATAACATTGAAATTGGAAAACCAATCGTAACCTGATCACTCAATTCATATCACTGTTTTATATCAATTTCTTTACCAATTTCTTCCAATACTTTTACTTTATTTCTTTCTTTTGTTTCAACACTTTGTTTTCAAAACCAAACCAATTCAAAAATAACTCCACTTATTTCACATATTTAAAGTGACAAACTTGATTGTTGTGTGATCCTCTCTAGAGACAACCTAGGTTAACCACTATACTATATTTAAAATAGTAAATAATTTTTTTTCCACACCCCATGACAGGCACATTTAATTACTTCCAGCTCTGAGTTGTATGCCTGAAAGAACTACATTCTTGTTTATTTTATTGTATTTATACCTCAATCCCAAAGTAAATAGTGATCCACTCCTAAGATCGTGTGGGTCATGACCTATGTGAGAAACAAGAAATGCTCGCATTATTACTCCATTTGAATGTGGGAGTGACAACCATGCTTCGAAGACCTGACTGGAGAATAAATTCCTCGGAACAGCCGAAGTATCACTTCCCCAAGATGCTCTTGTGCACAAGCGGGGTAACGCCAGGGGCGTTCAACTCAATCCAATCATAGGGGAATAGAAATTGTGAATCATGATACCCAATGTTCAGAACATTTTAAGGGTGGTGTAACAACAAAGGATAGCTATTGAATGTGTTCGAAACGTAGTATCCCTTTTGTGTTAGCCTAAAATGGGGATAACAAATGAGGGTCAGCCGCTAGGCATGTTTGAAACATGGGGTCTGAATCGAATCGTCATCCATTTGTCTTCCAAAACATTGGCCCAGGACAGTAGGCAAGCCATAGGCCGAGCATCCATACTATTAGGGGGTTCCCTTAGATTGAAATGGGACGAGGGTCCGAATGAAGGGCACACAAAGTCTTGAGTTAGAGTGATGGATTGTTCAAATGGAGTCAAACACTCTTGAACTCACACCACCCCGATGAAGGAACAATAAGTGGGTGTATCCGTCTGATCATGGATCAAACATATTTCCAAGAAAGACCTCTTTGGCATTGGATCTGGTGCATCCCATGATTAACAAGAGGCATCCTGATCTTTTTCATGGTAGAATCAATGTTTACTATCATGTGCTGAGGACATATGGACTCGTGCAGTTTAACGTCATACGATAGGACTAA